>OX336388.2:1353372822-1358372822 GCA_946902985.2 Meconema thalassinum
TTTCACCGGGCAAAGAAAAATATTTTGAATTCACTAAATTTGCCAATTGTTGTATACATAGAAACGTTCTACATGAAGCCCCATCTTATAATTATAATACAGTCTACTGCTATTTACCTTGCACGAGCACAACTGCCAAGTACCTGAACAGGAGTCGGAGATAATGCTATCTTTGGCTCATCTGTGGAACGACTCGACTGTCAAAACATTGATATTGCTTTGATGACATCCGTGGTAGAGTCGGCAATAATTTGAGATACCTGTCTTCGGCTTAGCTCTTATCTCATCAACTTGGCATTTTCATCAAGAACATTTTGCTCATCCCTTGGCATAAGGCTGGGTCATATATAAAAAAAAAAAAAAAAAAAAAAAAAAGATAAAAGTTTTAAGTAACGTATAGGGGACTATTGACAATTTTAAACGGTTTTGATATTGCGCCTTTTAGGGGAGGTATGATATATTTTTTCAAAAACTCCATTTTACCCACCCCTTTGGTGCTTTCAAAAAACTTCATGGTGATAAGTTTTTGGCCCTTATCCGAATAATGGCATGAACTTTGAATAGATTCGATTTTTTACGTATTAAGAAAGTTATAGCGATATTTCCCTTTTCGAAAAAGGCCCCCCATTTCCACCCCCTTGGTCCGATTTTACCCAATAATGAACTCTACCGAGATTTTATAAGGTAATATTTTATGTGTAAATTTGAAAGTGATTGGTGGAAAATGGCAGTAGTTATTGTGTCCACAAAATACTGATATACAGGGTGGGGCAGAATGGACTCCCTGATTTGAAGGATGAATTGTGAAAGAACAAATAAAGATAATCTCAAAACGTTTTTATTTCCCAAAACTACATTCAATGCCATTTTATTCTCGTTTGGTTGTGAAAATTAGTTCATCCAGGTGACGACCTTGGCGAGCGATGCACATGTTGAGTCGTTCAAAAAAGTTTCCGAAAACTCTTCTCAGCATATCTTCTGATATTCCAGCGACGACATCTGTAATTGCCTCCTTAAGGGCTTCCAAGGTCCTTGGTCGAACTTTGTAAACCTCAGCTTTGAGATAACCCCAAAGTAAAAAATCGCATGGGCTCAAATCCGGGGAGCTAGGGGGCCATGGAACATCGCCACGTAAGGAGATCAGGTGGCCGGGAAACAGTCTTTGCAGGATTTGCCGTGAACGAAGGGCGGTATGAGCCGTAGCACCGTCCTGTTGAAACCAAAAGGCTTGTGTGTCATATTGCTGACCATACTCTTCCAATTTAGGTTGAAAAAAGTTCTCTAGCATGTCACAATAACGCTCAGAGGTAACAGTAACAGTTAGACCTTGAGATTCAAAAAAGTAAGGCCCAATTATGCCTATGGAGGACACGGCGCACCAAACTGTCACTTTGGGGCTATGAAGAGGTCTTTGGTGGAGTTGAACGAGGATTTTCAGTCGCCCAGTAACAAAAATTTTGCTTATTTACAGTGCCGGAGAGGTGAAAATGCGCTTCATCGCTGGACCACAGAATAGCGTCAGGTTGCACAGAGGTTAAAATTGCATTACAAGCATCTGTACGTTTCACCCAGTCTTGTGGACTCAATTCTTGAACGACCATCATCTTGTAGGGGTGTAAATTAAGGTCAGTGTGTAAAATTCGCCTTACCGTTCTGGACGATATTCCAAGGGCAGCAGCATGTTTCCGCGCAGAGCGCGATGGAGACTGTTCAATGGACGCTCTCACTGCCACGATGTTTTCAGGTGTCCTCACACTTTTAGGTCGCCCAGCTGGTTTTTTAGGAAGTGCAGATCCTGTCGCCCGTACACTATTAATCCATTTCCTAATGGTTTTAGCATCAGGAACCTTATCATGACGAGCCAAACCAAACCGCCTACGAAAAGCCCTCTGTGTCGCCACCACACTATCATTGTTTTTAAAGAACGTTTCAACGACAAAGCCTCTATGCTCACCAGACCACTGCATGGCGACTACTGAAATGAAAATGGCATAGTTTCCCCGACCTAACGCCACTATCCCCACTCCGCTAACGCACCTGCGCCCTCTACAGTGAGTGTTTGAAACTAGGGAGTCCATTCTGCCCCACCCTGTATATATATATATATAGATGTATAGATATATAAATTATGTATAAACTTATCATCTAGGCTTACAGGATGGAGCCGCATCTTGTATAGGTAATTGTTTCCCGACGTTTCAGCTGTCATTGCAGCAGCCTGAATCATGGGTAGGTACTAGTTGGTGTCCATACTCAAACTGACGGTTATTGCCCGCCAGAGTTACCTGCTTGCACTGCTTTGATGTTACTCTGTTCCCTGATTGGTCCGCGTCCCTGACAATCGCGCGCTAGGAGAACTTTCCAAGTGTTGCCAAGTCTGAAAATATCTTCGCGTTTGAAATTATTAGGATGCTTCATGTCCTCTATTGCCTCCCTAATTAACCTGTTTTGATATCCAGGAATTTTAGCAACAGTTTCGGCCTAATTAAATTCGATGGCGTGTCTCGTGACGTCAGCATGTTCAGCTATTGGAGATCTGTAGTTTATCCGTTTTGTGTCTCGAATGTGCTCTGAAATCCTAATGGAAACACGTCTTTTTGTTTGCCGTGTGTAAACCTGTACTCAGGAGCAAGGCTCTTTGTAAATTCCTGTGTTCTGGTTCGGCTGCTGACGCAAGTGGTGCGTAAATCAACCCGATGATAGAAAACACTCCCACATTGTATTTTCTTGTTGATCTCAATATCCAGTCTTGCATTTTTCATCAATCCGCTTACCAAATATTTGAAGTGCTCTACTACTTCCAGATCTTCATCTCCAATTTTAACAATCTTTTTCCTATGTATATTAAAGCTTTCACGGCCCGGATTACTATATAAATAATTCATGTTTTTTGGGCTAATGCCGTGTGAAATTAAATTAGAACCATACGTTTTGGAGGAGACAAGGTTTCTCCGAAATGTATGGTTCTAATTTAATTTCACACGGCATTAGCCCAAAAACATGAATTATTTATATAATCTTTTTCCTCTTTTCATTACCATTGTGTTACTTTTCTCTACACTGATTTTCATTTCCCATTCCTCAATATTTTTCCTTCAGTACTTCCAGCTGTTTTTGGGACTAATTCTCATTCTCTCCCCAAATCTGAACATCAGCAAATATGATTGTTTATTCTTGTACCTGTGTATACTTCCTTTGTTGCCTTTTATACACATACAAGTAGTATTTCCTCGCATAATCGTCGCACTTTTTTAGCCTAAATTTCGTGGGAAAAAGCAGGGTGCGACGATCTTGCGAAGAAAATTTAAGTTCAAAGAATATACTGTATCATTATTTGCTGCACGGGCCAGTTATTCACGAGGTGTGAGTCATAGCCTGCAGTCAGAGACAGGCTTCTTTCGTATAACAAGGTCACGACAGGTTAACGCTCGCGGAATGTGCTGATGAAGCTGGCCATTCGCGCCGCGGTTCATAGCCCGCAGGCATAGAGACGAGATTACTTTCTCCTGACAAGATCACGCCAGAATAGGCCTATAAACTCGCGGAATGTGCGCTGGCTGTTCGCGTCGTGGTTCATAGCCGGCAGGCATAAAGATGAGATTATTTTCTCCTGACAAGATCACGCCAGATTAGGCCTAACGCTCACAGAATGTGCGCTGGCCGCTCGCTTCACAGTTCATAACCCGCAGGCACAAAGACTAGATTACTTTTTGCTGACAAGATCACGCCAGATTAGGTCTATAAGCTCGCGGAGTGTGCATTGGCCGCTTGCATCACAGTTCATAGTCCGCAGGCATAAAGACGAGATTACTTTCTCCTGACAATATCACGCCAGATTATACGCTCATGGAATGTGCTAAGTGACGAAGCTTGCCGCTCGCGCCACAGTTCATAGCCCCCAAGCATAAAGACAAGATATTTTTCTTCTGACAAAGTCACGCCAGGTTATAAAGTAGTGGCAGCATGTGCAACTGACTGGCGCACAAATACGAATATGTTATGCGATGATTATGCGATGAAATTTTATAAACCTATTTTAGTGTTTGAAAATTGAGGTGCGACGATTATGCGAGGAAATACGGTATACCTAAATTACCACGATGTCCAAGACCTTCAAATCAAACCATAACTTTTTCGTTATTGGAATAAAGTGAACATAGAGCAATAATTGTGGTTTCTGAATGACTACTGTGATTGTTCTTATCAAGCACATTCTAAATTGTTATTAGTATATATGAAATGACTGAAACATAGGGAAATTGTTGGAGTAAATACTAGATCCCTCATTTCTGTAGTTTTAAATGGAAATAAACTTCAGTTATACTCATGCTGGGTTGGAGTCTCCTCTGCTAGTTCTTCTGTCCTCTCAAGGATGTGAATCTTGAGTAGGAATGGGCTATTTTAAGATTACCTGAACTTTCTAGATCTTGTGGAGGGTAAATCTGCTGTGACATTCTATTAGTATGTTGCAGTCGAACTTCATATCTCAAAGTGCTTTTGAAAATTAAAATTTCTTCGAGTTATAGAAAATTCGAGATATAGAAATACATGAAAAAATGGGGTTCTATTATCATAAATACATAAATAGTCAACTGTTATTGTTATTGTCACTAGGTCTACTCATGCAGGTAAACT
The DNA here is from genome assembly GCA_946902985.2 of Meconema thalassinum. Lineage (NCBI taxonomy): Eukaryota > Metazoa > Arthropoda > Insecta > Orthoptera > Tettigoniidae > Meconema > Meconema thalassinum. The sequence continues at coordinate 1,353,377,458 of OX336388.2, forward strand.
TACTAGGGTTAAATGTTGCTGTGCAAATATTGCAGATAAATTTCTACTAATTTTACTTTATGTATTTTCCCTTCCTTTCTAAAACGTGCCTCTTGTATAGCGCTATAAATGGTGTGTTTATTTTTCATAATAGTTGACAGCATATTAGCTGGAAATCCGAGCATACAGTAACAAGCTATTGACAGAAATACACAGTCCAGGTACCTTACACAACTGAACCAATATTTTAATTTCCATGTCACACTTAAAGAATGTAATTCAACTGCATTTTCACCCCAACTTTGAGTTAAAAAGACACATTTTATGTCTGGGGAACAAAATATCATTCGAGGTATCGAAATATTAGAATAATAGAACTTCGAATTATAGAAAAAACATGACATATAAATTGTGTAGAACTTTGCCGGGAAATTACAAGGTGGCTGGTGCCACGTAATGTACCGTTTGCAAAGAGAATTAATTCAGTGGTTAGATTAACAGCATACAAAGCCAAAATAGAGTCCCACATGTGTCAGACATTTTCTCTACATTCCATCTAAATGAATTGTGCTTTCTATGTTTCAGGTTTTGTGCAGTTCATAGAGTCTATTCCTGTGGCCGAGGTGTTGGCTACTGAAGGCAGCATACAAAACTTCTTTCGCAAACATCATCCATCAGAAACTGGGCCGTATGGTATTGCATCTGAGGTGATGGACACATACGTCAAGAGTTGTGGTAAGGGCTTCGAATATTTTTATCAATATAACATTTCACTCGTGCACATGAAACATCTTAAGTGTGATTGAGACAGGTATTTGAAAAATGTTAACTTAAAATACAAAAGGTGTTTTTGTATGATTTCATTCACGGATAAATGTCTGAAAATGTTGGCAACTGGTTTGACATCATCATTATTGTCTTATTGGCTCTTTCTGCGTACGAGCCTTTTGGATAATATGCGGTGGAGGTTACATGTGAAATTGAAAATTCAAACAGAAAATTACAAAATACATGGGAAGTGAAACACTTGGTATTGTCAGTAACAAGGAATTGGCATGGACCAATAGAAGCAAAAATTTTATTTAAGCATTTCATGACAGTCTGAGTAATCGCTGATCTAGTTGGAAAAATCCAATTGAAATAAGTGAATCCATACATACCAATAAAAAACGATTTCCCAACTTCGATAATGGTAACGGGCCAACAAAATCTACAAATATTCTTTCCATAGGTTTGTCTATTTTAGAAGACAATAACCCTACTCTTGTGTTCGTAGGTGGTTTTGCAAGACTGCTCGCAGTACAATTATTTACCAACTTTCTTATATCTTTATCCATATCTTTCCAAATGAAATTTTGCCTAATCTTTTGACGAGTTTTGAAGACCCCTATATGACCTCCAACATTGCACTCCAATGTTGCACTTCGTGGCCAGTAATGGCAACTGCTTATAGCATGTACATCTCACACTTGATTATCAGCTTAGTTCCTTTACAGAGTTTTTGATGCCCATAACACCATCTTTGTTGCTGTATTTTCTTGAGTAAAGAAACACTTGGCACTGAGGTAGTGAACTGATATTCCTGTTTGAGATATTATAATAATGTAAGTGTACTGTGTGCATGAAGCTGGCTACTGTGTCATCACGTACCTGTTGGGAGTTGGTGATAGACATCTGGACAACCTCCTGCTGACCACATCGGGCAAGCTGTTCCACATAGACTTCGGTTACATCCTGGGTCGTGATCCCAAGCCTCTACCACCTCCCATGAAGCTCAGCAAGGAGATGGTGGAGGCCATGGGCGGGATTAACTCGGAGCATTACCAAGAGTTCCGCAAGCAGTGTTACACTGCCTTTCTGCACTTACGCAGGTATGTGTCTACCCTTGAGCTTGGAGGATGTGGCCTGTGATGCTTCAACCACATTTGTCTGCTATATTCTCTCTTTAGGTATGGGATTCATAGCATTAATGTGCTCAAGATTCCATGTCTAAAGGCTTTTGTAGCTTTCTTTTATTTACTTCAATTTAATTATTTTATTCCTACCCTTTGCAGGCGAAGCAGTAAACTTCGAAAAGCAAATATGTCATGCAAACTGTGGGAAAAGTTACAAATGATACACAAATATGTCAAAATATCGACACCTTGTTTGAGAATATTGATCCAACAATGAAGTGATTTGAAGACTTAATAAAATTAGTCGCGTAGGTTTGCCTGTGAAAGAATGGCACAAGGGACATTTTGTGACAACTCTTCATTAGCTAACTTCTAGTGTATTATTAGCTTACCGTATTTCCTCACATAATCGTTGCACTTTTTTTGCCAAAAATTCGTGGAAAAAAGCAGGGTGCGACGATTATGCGAAGAATATTTAAGTTCAAAGAATATACTGTATAATTATTTGCTGCACGGGCCAGTCATTCACGTAGCGTGAGTCTGGCGTGAGTCATAGCCTGCAGTCAGTGACAGGCTTCTTTCTTCTAACAAGGTCACGACAGGTTAACGCTCGCGGAATGTGCTGACGAAGCTGGCCATTCGTGTCGTGGTTCATAGCCCGCAGGCATAGAGACGAATTACTTTCTGCTGTCAAGATCACGCCAGATTAGGCCTATAAGCTCGCGGAATGTGCGCTGGCCGTTCTCGTCACAGTTCATAGCCTGCAGGCATAAAGACGAGAGTACTTTCTGCTGACAAGATCACGCCAGATTAGGCCTATAAGCTCGCGGAATGTGCGCTGACCATTCGCGTCGCGCTTCATAGCCCGCAGGCATAAATACGATATTACAGTACTTTCTCCTGACAAGATCACGCCAGATTAGGCCTATAAACTCGCGGAATGTGCGCTGGCCGTTCGCGTCACAGCCCGCAGGCAAAAAGACAAATTACTTTCTGCTGTCAAGATCACGCCAGATTAGGCCTATAAGCTCGTGGAATGTGCGCTGGCCGTTCGCGTCGCGGTTCAAAGCCGGCAGGCATAAAGACGATACGGTATTACTTTCTCCTGACAGGATCACGCCAGATTAGGCCTATAAGCTCGCGGAATGTGCGCTGGCCGTTCGCGTCACAGATCATAGCCCGCAGGCATAAAGACGAGAGTACTTTCTGCTGACAAGATCATGCCAGATTAGGCCTGTACGCTCGCGGAATGTGCGCTGGCCGCTCGCGTCACAGTTCATAGGCCTAAAGATGAGATTACTTTTTTGCTGACATGATCACGCCAGATTAGGCCTATAAGCTCGCGGAATGTGCGTTGGCCGTACGCGTCGCAGTTCATAGCCGGCAGGCACAAAGACGAGATAACTTTTTGCTGACAAGATATCGCCAGATTAGGTCTATAAGTTCGCGGAATGTGTGCTGGCCGTTCGCGTCATAGTTCATAGCCCGCAGGCATAAAGACGGAAATTACTTTCTGCCGACAAGATCACGCCAGATTAGGCCTGTAAGCTTGCGGAATGTGCGCTGGCCGTTCGCGTCGCGGTTCATAGCCGGCAGGAATAAAGACAAGATTACTTTCTCCTGACAAGATCACACCAGATTATATGCTCGCGGAATGTGCTAAGTGACGAAGCTTGCCGCTCGCATCACAGTTCATTGCCCGCAACCATGACTTACTTATTTCCTTTCGCTCCGTGCGGAGCATAGGGCATCCAAGAATGATTTTCATCGGGCTCTGTGTGTTGCCAAGTTCTTCACTTCCATCCAAGTCTTTCCCGCTTTTCTGGCCTCCTCTTCAATGGTGCGTTTCCAGGTGTTCCTTGGTCTTCCTCGTCTCCGAGCCCCTTGAGGATTCCAGTCCAGAGCTCTCCTTTCTACTGCATCATTCTGTTTCCGCAGAGTGTGCCCAATCCAGCCCCATTTCCTCCGTTTAATTTGGACTTCTATAGGTTGTTGGTTAGCCCTTTGCCACAGCTCTTCGTTTGGGATTATATCTGGCCATCGTATACCCAGAATTCGACGCAGACAACGATTGATGAATACTTGAAGTTGGTGGCTGATAGGATTGGTAACTTTCCATGTTTCACATGCATACAATAGGACAGCTTTCACATTGGTATTAAAAAGTCTGATTTTCGTCTTCCTGGATATGTTACGGTTTCTCCATACTGGATAGAGCTGCACAAAAGCCCCATTTGCCTTTCTTATTCTGCTCTTGATATCCTCCTCAGCCCCTCCACTTCTCGTTACCACGCTTCCCAAGTAAACAAATGTATCCACCTGTTCTACATCTACACCTCCCACAGTGAGACCAGCCTGTACTGTAGAGTTCACTCTCAGCTCCTTTGTCTTCTTTGGGTTTATCTTAAGTCCAACCTTAGCAGCTTCAATTTCTAAGTTTGCCAGTTTTCCCTCTATGTCTCTAAAGCGCTGTGCTAGCATACAGATGTCATCAGCAAAATCAAGATCCTCCAACCTGTCTCGAAGTCCCCACTGTATCCCTCTCTTCCTTCCTCTCCCCACCTTCCTAAGAGTATTATCAAGAACAATCAGGAACAAAGTGGGAGAAAGTATACATCCTTGTCGTACTCCAGTCTGGATGGCCAATGGCTGGGATAGCTGACCCTCATGCAGGACTTGACATTCATAACCAGAATACATCTCTCGTATAATGTTAACTATTTTACTTGGTATACCATATTCCTTTAAGGTCTCCCACATGACCTTCCTATTAATGGAATCAAAGGCCTTCTCAAAATCTATAAATGTGATGTACAGTGCTGCTTGCCATTCGTTACTCTGCTCCACAATAATCCGTAAAGTGTTAATTAAGTCCACACAACTACGGTGTTCCCTAAATCCAGCTTGTTCTTTCCTCAACTTCGACTCGATAGACTTCTTAACGCGATTCAAGATTATCCTGAGAAATACTTTGCTTGGTACGGATAGTAAGGTAATACCTCTCCAGTTGTTACAATTCGTCAAGTCACCCTTCTTTGGGATTTTAACAATCACACCTTTCTTCCATTCCGCAGGCAGCTTCTCTTCAAACCAGATCTTTTCCATCAGTGGCTTCAGGATATTAGCTGTGGTGTCCATGTCTATCTTGAGGACATCTGGCGAAATGTTGTCGACACCGGGGGCTTTTCCATTCTTCAGTTGTAGCAAGGCTTCTTTGATATCAGCACAAGTTGGACTGTGCAAAAGAATATTTGGATCAGAATTATCAGGTTCATCATTCCTCTCTTCGTGGTGTTCATTAATCCCTCGATCAACATTAAAAATTTCGGTGAAGTATTCCCTCCACCGTTCTTGTTGTTCTTCTTGAGTTGTGAGTAAATTTCCCTGTTTGTCTTTTATGGGCCGGTTCTTTCGGAAACTTTTCTTGGACAGCACTTTTGTGATGCGGTACATTTCTTTGCTGTCACCTTTTGATGCAGCATCTTCTGCCTTCTTCGCCATCTCATCGATCAATTACTCATCTCTTTTCACACTCTTTTTGACTTCTTTGTCAACGACCGTGTATTCTGCTTGCACTTTTGCTTTCTGATGTCGAGTCTTACACATATTCAACCTCTCCTTAATCATTTTTCTATGACTTATTGCCTCCCAAGTTTGTTCTGACATCCAATCCTTCTTGAGAGGATTGCTCTTTCCCAGGACTATTTCACTTGTATCAAGGATGTTGTTCTTTACATTACTCCAGGAAGATTCAATATCAGTTTCTGCTGTATCAGATTGGAGTACCTGAAAACGATTTCTTAGCTCCAATTTAAATTCATCTCTGACCTTCTCCTCCTTCAACTTCCTCACATCAAATCTCTTGCTCTGTTTTTCAAACCTCTTCTTTGCCACCATGATCTTCATCTTGAACTCAGCCAGCATAAGGTGGTGATCACTGCTAGCATCAGCTCCTCTCTTATTCCGAACATCGGTGAGCGATCTTCTGAATCTCCTACTCACTGCGATGTGGTCAATTTGGTTCTCAGTGTCATGATCAGGGGAAATCCACGTGATCTTATGACACCTCTTATGAGGAAACAAAGTACCTCCAATAACAAGGTCATGGCTAGCACAGAAGTTTGTGAACTTTTCCCCATTTCCATTCCTATCCCCAAGGCCATGTACACCCATCACATGTTCTAGTCCCTCGTTGTTCTCTCCTACCTTAGCATTAAGGTCTCCCATTATTATAATCACATCTCTCTTACTGCTTTTCTTTACTGTCTCATGTAGAAGGGAGTAGAATGCTTCTTTAAGTTCTTCTTCTGATGGTTCCGTGGGTGCATAGCATTGTATAATCGTAACATTGCGAATGCGAGTCTGAAATCGTGCTGATAATATTCGCTCGGAAATGGGTTGCCAACTTATAAGGCTTTTCTTTGCATGTTCAGTAAGCAAAAGACCAACTCCATCTCTGCGTTTCGCATTCTCCTCGCTCCTCCCAGAGTATATGAGGGTAAGTCCTTCATAAGTTTTTATCTCACCAAAATCTGGCCATCTTATCTCACTGAGCCCAAGTATATCAAGTTTATACGAGATCATTTCTCTGGTCACCTGCCTCAGCCTACTACTCTCACCCAGAGTCCTCACATTCCAGAAACCTATTCGTGTCTTCCTTTTCGTGCCGAAAGTTGTCAACATGAGATCCGTCCGGTTTTCATTCTTTTCAGTTACTTTAATAAACAATTTCGGAGAGTGCGAGTTATTAGCCCACAGCTTCATAGTTTTCTGGTAGGGCTGCCACCTTAAGGACTGAAAACGAGTCCCCGCAGTTTTCCAACCGTACCACTGAATTACAGCTCCGCCTGGAAATAATCTACTGATGACGCTGCTGCCCACCATCATGGTGTAGTCTGTCATTTAGTCTGGTCTCTCACCCTCGACCTTACCGGCATGGGTGACCCTGCCAGGAGCCGAAGCTCCCGCCGGCATTGCTCTCGGGATCACTGAAACACACAAGCCTCCCCACCACGTCAAGGTACCAGACCATGGGGGAGGCCCGCAACCATAAAGACGAGATATTTTTCGTCTGACAAAGTCGCGCCAGGTTATAAAGTCGCGGCAGCATGTGCAACTGACTGGCGCACAAATACGAACATGCTATGCGACGATTATGCGATGAAATTTTATAAACCTATTTTAGTGTTTGAAAAGTAGGGTGCTACGATTACGCGGTGGCGACGATTATGCGAGGAAATACGGTACTTTTTTCTAAATATAGGATCAACAAAATACTTTCAATGACATGTAGAAGTCACAACACATGAAAATACATATTTTGCATTTATTGCTGATGCTAAAAGCAAGCTGGTTGGTTGGTTCCTTACTTTAGGGGCTACGACAACGCGGTCATGTATCCCCGTGTACTTTGGGTGTGTGTAGAATCTGTCTGATAACCAGTGTTAATTGTGATGGCTGTATTAGTGTGTGTTATCTGTTTTCAATTCAAGTAAGGACTGCAGACATTGAATTTTTTGAAGTAGTTCCTACTTTTGCCGCCAAACGCCACCATCGACTACTAGTTCCGAACTAGGTTACCAAATGCCACCGCAACCGGCTCCTGGTGACGAACGTTGGAACCTAAGAGCGTTAGTCAAATGTTTAACCTATAATTTAGCTTCACACAGGTGTAATTAGTGGAAGGTTCTTTAATATGCCATAAATCTATGACATGAGACCGCCGGCTTTATTTCCCCTCCAAAGGAAGGCATACTGAGGGATTTTTAACTCTCTTAAAAAATCCAACTTCGGCCGGGTTTGAACCCGCGATCTTGGACATGCTACCAACTACGCCACTGAAGCCGCTTAAAAACAGTAATACAATTATAACAATGGGGTGAAGAAAATCCAGGAGAAAATTAATTCTTCTATTTTCTTGATAACTGATATTCCTCAGAAATAAAATTCCTCACTGTGCCCTTGGAAAATCAGATTTTGATAACTGAATTTATTTTCTGCATTGTTTCTACTTGTTTCAGGCATGCCAACCTGATGTTAAATCTGTTCTCACTGATGGTGGATGCTAGTGTGCCGGACATTGCGTTAGAGCCCGACAAGGCTGTCAAGAAAGTGCAGGACAAGTTGCGGCTGGACTTGGGAGACGAAGAGGCTGTCCACTACATGCAGAACCTGCTCGACCTGTCCGTCACGGCTGTCATGGCTGCTCTGGTTGAGCAGTTGCACAAGTTTGCACAGTACTGGCGCAAATGAGCCACTTCCATTTTCACTACTAACAGTGAACTCACATAAGACTGTTAACTTTTTTCGTAAACAAAAAATCTTTTCTACATGTTTATAGAAGTAAGTTTAGTTTTATATTGCAGTCCTCAATTTTGTACATATTGTCCTTCCCTAATAGTAAGGTAATTAGAGAAGGGGTTGTATATAATACACTTGTTAATGTTATGACATGATTGGAGATAGCTTGTAAGGTAATGGGATGCAAGTCTTTTTTAAGCGCTGTGACAAATATTCTTCTCTTGTACTGAAATTTAGTTACCACTTACCTACTGTCATTTGAGGAGCAATAGTAGGCCTACTGGGTGTGAAACTCAATTCACTATCGGGTTTGAAAGTTTTTTTACAAGAGAATAAAGAATGCCCCCTAATTAAAACTTAAGTATCAAGTCAACTGCTTTTAGAGCAGAAATACATTATTATTATTTTTGAAACTCCGACAAACATAGCAAGTTCTTTAAGGTATTTGCATTGCAAATCATATTACAGTTTCTTACAGAGTTACATTAATTGGCAACAAAGTTTGTCTTATACACTTAGCATATACCAAATTATTTACTTGTTGCTCATTTAACTTCCTAAAGCCTGAACTTCAACTTGTGTGCAAAATCAGGGCCACCAGTAGGGTGTTGTTGGATTGATGAACAAATTCAAGCAGTTCTATGTAAGCCAAGGCCAAAACATTCAACACCAGTAGGTAAACTTCTTAGCTCTTTTTGATCAGTACAGGTATGTAATTATTTCTAGTCCTGAGAGTGCCAAATTGAACTGAATGGTGAAGACCATCTCCCCTGGCCCCCATGTTGTTTTTGTTCCTTCTGGTAGAAATGGAAAAAAATAGAGGCCGTGCGACTTACTAGAGCAAGTATAAATCCCAAAGCAGGGGATCGAATGGAAAAAAAAAGAAAAACATTTTTGACTTGAAATAACACGAGTTAAAGGCTGAAAGTAAAGCCACAGTAACCTAATATTGATGTGTCTATCTTCCTCTCTGATTTTCTCTTTCTCGCATGATAATGTTGCCTATTGTTCCTCCACTGACAGTTTGATAGTTTTGAAGTGATAAGAAATGGCAGCTTGGAGGAATTGACAGTTGTGAATTTCTTTTTTGTAATACTCGGCAGATAATACACTCCTTTTCTTGCACTATTGACAATTGTCTATAGATGACACAGTATTGTATGTTAACGACAGCAGCTATCCTATTTGTAAATACAGAGGTATAATTGGTACACATGTGATAATATTGTAAATAATGCCCTGGCAATTGCTATCAGTGTGCTCTGGAAAGTGCTCAGGCACTTCATGGGTTTGACAGAAGTGAAGTAATATTTTTTATTTAAAATATAAAGGTGTGTGTGTTCGATCAGTATAATTTTTTAAATATTTGAAGTATGATAAAGTTATGTGCCTTCAGTTTCCAGACAGGCATTGCCAGATCATTGTATTATTTGTGGATATAATGAAATCAAAATTAAACAAAATCCTCTCTGAAAAGTGTTCTTTTTTTGTAACATTAGTCCATAATTTAGAGCACCTTCTCTTAGAGTTAGGACTGGGATATCTCGTGGTTTGAGCACCCTTTTTTTATTTACAAGTACAGGATTATGATGCTAGAGAAGATTTGGTGCCATGTTCGGGCAGGTTTATATTTTCCAGTTTGTGTGATTCACATATATATCTTTCATTTTAAACAAAGCATACAGTGGCAATATTATTGCATACCAATATTCATGTAAAATCCATCAAAACATTTTCATATTTTTCAAATAATAAGAATGCAATTGGTTTTCTGGTATACCACATTTAGGCCTATCTGAAAACAAGTTGACCCCCTAGTTTAAAAAGTCTTCCTAAGAATTTTCTTTACTTTTGTTAGTATTCTTTGACATGAAACGCATGCGGATGATTCGTTTTGCGGTTAATTCGCAGGTTTCGTAGAGTATTTTTTTTAATAGAAATTCTCGAAGCAAATAATCATCATCCTAAGTAAAGCAATCTCTCCGTTGTTTAGAAGAATTTCGTTTCGACGCAATGCATTGATACGTAATCATTGTGATTCGAGAAGACTGAAATGCATTTCTCAGCGATTTAACAGTGGGCTTACTTGCGCAATCTTAGCAACATACAAGCATGTTGCTGCGGGTGGTTATAGCACAGCTTTCCTTTATCTTCGAAGCCCGAATAATAGAAGAAGAATGCACTTTCATTCAGAGCCTACTCTCTCTTTCCCAACAGCCACACCCCAAGGTCTCTTTTCTGCGAGTTGTGAAGGGTGGATGGGCGGACAGTATATTGTAAACAGCGATTATTACCTAATGGTGCACAAACCTGCGCGACGCTGAGAGCATGTTTGTTAGATGCTCTTCATGCAGTCAACAAATCATGGGAGAAAAATGCCGCTACTACGCTCGCACAAAAGCAAGTGTTTGCCAACTTCGGTGACGACGATATTTCAAGCAGGCAAATGTCATAAAGACGATTATGATTTAAGACATGAAAGCAAAGAAGATATCACGGAATTTGACTGTTGGTGAGGAAAACGGAGATGCAGTTGATATCGAGTGCGGGAGTGATGCAACGGAAATACCAAAAGTTTCCCACAGTCAAGCCACTGTGTCTATAGGCCTGTTGTTTGAGTCTTCAGTCTTTCGACTGGTTTGATGCAGCACTCCATGCTTCCCTGTCCTGAGCTAATCGTTTCATCTCTACGTAGCTACCGCAACCTACATCCGAGGCAATCTGTTTAACATATTCTACCCCTACTGTTCTCATTCTCGACCCTTCCTTCCATAACTAAGTTTGCTATTCCTTGGTGTCTTAGTAAGTGTCCTCCCAGCCTATCTCTTCTCTTCATTAGCAGTTGCCAGAAACATCTCTCCTCTCCCACTTGTCTTAATACCTCTTCATTCGTAACCCTATCTACCCATCTGATCTTCATCATTCTCCTGTAACACCACATTTCAGACGCTAGTCACACTTATCTCTTATGTAGAAAATCTAGATGAATTTTCGTTCTCATATAATGTTTTCTTCGGAAATTAGAATTAGAATAAATGATATAAGAAACAAAAAGTGGCGACTGTTTTTTTTTAATGTAGATATTAATGTAGGCATAATCCACATAGGCCTACCTCTAGCCTAGCATGTCTTGCAAGACACTATAATCAAGTGTAAAAATAAAATTACCACCCTTCTTAAGAATCACAAATTTTCAGCAGAAATGATGCACAGAGGGCCTGTAGAGATTTCAGACGAATTAAGAACACTGCAGTCAGAACGAATGAAGAAGTACTGGGCAGATATGATGAATCAAACAATACAACCTTCAAAGAAAAGGTGTACATGGAAGACTCAAGTGGTCCAATGTGGCCAATAAAGTTAATAATAATAATTATAATACTATAACAAGTGGTCTTCAAGAAGGGAGATAAAATAGACTGTAACAACTACCGAGGACTCACCCTCATCTCACATGTGGCAAAGGTATTTGATTGGATACTCGAGGGACGACTGAGGATGGTAGTAGAAAAGGAAATGGAGGAAGAACAATATGGATTTCGAAGAGACAGATCAACTTTTGATCTCATTTTTACGATGAGGAATGGGATGGAGAAAAGGTGGGAATACAGAAAGGATTTGGTGATGACCTTTATAGATATTATGAAGCCATATGGGGGCTGTGATAGCGCAGTCGTGTAGCCCCGTGTACTTTGGGTGGGTGTGGGGTCTGTCTGATAACCGGTGCCAATTGTGATGGCTGTATTAGTGTGTGTATTATCTGTTTTTAAATCAAGTAAGGACATAATGTCTGCATAAATACACAACATGCTACATTTTATGATTTTATATTATATAAATCGTGAACTTCAGTAATGCAGTATAAATAAATATTTTCCAATGCATGTTTTCAGTGTCTTTAGGTGAGGTTGAACAAAAGGAGGAGGAAAAGGAACAAGATGCCACAGGTCTTATTAATTTCTATAGCAGTGTGGTTGATCACAAGGAAGTACTGCGGAGCTCTGTGGCATTACAAACAGCGATTATTAACTTGCGACCAGAATTAATGAATTGGTAAGTTTCAAATACTGTAGGGTATCTCAATTTTTTCTTTAGTAGAATTTTGGTATTTAATTGTTAGTAGAAGGTTCGTGTCTTTGTTAGTAGAATTGCTCTTTACTTATTCTGAAAGGGAGTAGCAGTCTTTCCGAATAAATCAATTCTTTACTAGTCTTATAAACGGTTAAGATATTGATAATATAAGCCAACTAATGGCTACACTGCGTTCTGCTGCGCGGCTGAAAGCAACGGGAAACTACAGCCGTAATGCTATTCCCAAGGATATGCACCTCTCTTTGCATAATTACATGTGATGATGGCCTCCTCTCTTGTAAAATTTCAATCCGGAGGTAAACTAGTCCCCCGTTCGGATCTCCGGGTGGGGACTACTCGAGAGGGGGTTAACATCCCAGAAGTGACAAAGAGGAAATCTGACATTCTACGGATCGGAGCGTGGAATGTTAGAAGTCTGCTAGGAAATGGAAGGCTAGAAAACTTAGAAAGGGAAATGGATAGGTTGAGGTTGGATTTGGTTGGGATTAGTGAAATGCGCTGGCAGGAAGAACAGGACTTTTGATCAGGAGACTATAGGGTCATTAGCACTAAATCAAACAATGGCCAAGCAGGGGTTGGTCTCATATTGAGTAGGAAACTTGGACAGCGGGTGGAATATTATGAGCAATATAGTGAATGGATTATTGTAGCAAAAATCAATACTAAACCTATGTGCACCACAGTGGTACAAATCTATATGCCTACCAGTCAAGCTGATGATGAGGATGTTGAAAAGGTCTATGAAGAAATAGATTAAATTCTGAGGTATATCAAGGGTGATGAAAATGTTATAGTAATGGGAGATTGGAACGCTGTGGTAGGAAAAGGGAGAGAAGGGAAGAGATTTCGGATTAGGTGAAAGGAATGATCGAGGGAGCAGGCTGATGGAATTCTGCACCGAGCATGAGTTGGTCATAGCTAACACCTTATTCAATAACCACAATAGAAGAATATACACATGGATGAGACCAGGAGATACAGGGCGTTACCAAATCGACTTCATTATGGTCAAGCAGAGGTTTCGAAACCAGATTTTGGATTGTAAAACATATCCTGGTGCTGACATAAACTCTGACCACAATCTGGTTGTAATGAAATGCAGATTAAAGTTGAAGAAACTGAAGAAAAGCCAAAAAGGTGGGCAATAGACAGACTGAAAGTAAAGGATGTAAACGAAAGATTCAAGAAGAGTATAAAGGAAGGACTAATGAAAAACCCTAAACAAACTTCAATTGCAGATGAATGGGCACTTTTGAAGAATGAAATAACAAAATCCGCAGAAGAAAACATTGGTAGGAAAGAAAGAATAGGTAGAAAACCGTGGATCACTCAGGATATACTAAAATTGATGGATGAAAGGCGGAAACACAAGAATGTAAGAGATGAAAAGGGGAAAGCATAATACCGAAGTCTGAGAAATGAGGTTAACAAGAAGTGCAAGGAAGCGAAAGAAGAATGGTTGAAAGAGAAATGTGCAGGTATAGAAAATTGTCTGAAATTAGGAAAAGTAGACACCGCTTATTGAAGGATTAAGGGCCGATTGTATAAAGATCGCTTGACTGGAGATCAAATTAACTGGAGTTCAAAATATGAACCAAGTTCAGTCGGCGTCCATGTTGTATAAAACTATTCGCGGGTTCCGGGAACCGAGTTCAATTTGATCTCAAGTTCAAGGATTTCAACATGGCAACAGCGCAAAATAGTAGTAGAATTCGACAATAGAGCGCACTGATGTAATTCCGCTGTCTGGTTGTCAACTGTTTATATCTATGAAAAAGAAAAAAAAGATACTCGGAATTCGTAATATAACCTTGTTCATTGGTAAACAAAACTTCTATGGTGTAGTGTTAACATTTTCGTCTTCCGTAAATCTTGTAATATCTCCGAAGAATGGCGGTAAAGAAGTCCCCGGGCTCCCAATTTTACAGAACATGAAAAGGATGTTGTTCTGAATTTAGTTTTAGATAAATACAAAAACGTAATAGAAAACAAGAAGACTGACGCAGTTAGCCGGTCAGCGAAGGATGCCACATGGCGGGAGGTCGCCAATGACTTCAATAAAAGAATTGACGTAGCCAGCCCGCGAGATTGGAAAAGCCTCAAGCTGTGCTATGAGAATTTGAAGAAACGAGCCAAAAAATCCAAGGACAAGGTAAGTTAGGTTACGTCTGTAGTTCGCAGTAGTTTCCAATTAACGACTGCTGATAAAGGATGTGTTTGGTAACATACTTTGTTGATTCATGCGGCGGTATTATTTCAAAATTCATTTCTTTTAGGTTCAGGTGCATAAAACTGGCGGCGGTGGGTATGTTCCCCCTACCCTCAATGAGACTGGGAGGAAACTGATAACGGCTCTCAAACCTCAGTTTGTTCCGCTCTACAGCGCGTTCGATGGAGACGCTGGTTTTCATGCGGACGAAATTCATGGTAAGTTTTCAAGTCTTTTATTTAGTACCAGAGGTAAGGCATATTTCTGCGTAGGATTTGTGTGGATAGCTTTGAAGCATTTACATCTGTACCTAGCTGTGGAGGAAATAAAACAGCAGCAAACAAATATCCACTTCACCAAAATTATTGTCATTTAAATTTTAGTGATATGACTTAAACTTTGCAGATAGTTTTATAGATACGGTACTGGTTATGTATTGACCAGCTTAAGTGATGTGAATTTTGACCTAATTTGTATAGGTCACCTATTAATAAGAGGAATAGCTTAGTTCTGTATGCCTTTCCCTTCCCTGCAAGGTCATGCAACATGTTTAATTCTACCTTTTTCAGATATAAATAACCTGGAAGCCGGTGAATGCGAGGTTCAGGCGTGCAACAGGAGCATAATTGAGGTAAACTTACCAAGATCAAAAAGACAATCAACTTCACAATACATTTGATATCTCAGGGTATGCAAATTTAAACACATTTTCATATTGAAGGTTATTCTAACAGAGGATGAGCTTGCAGGAACTCCACCTCACGATGTGGACTCTCCTGAAATTCAGGTAAAATATCAATCGCCTGTTTATTTCCTTATAACATGCCAATTAATTAATTCTGACCAACATATCACTCTTTTCCGTGACAATATATAATTTTCATACCTTATTTCATCTTTTGGGGGAATAACTACAAACCTTGATCACTTCTGCATCGACTGCACGGGATATGTGTGCTAAATCATGTAAATATTATTTATTTATATTTTATTTATTGTGCGCATTTACCAACTGCAGCCATGTTCGACAACGTATTTATTATGTTCAACTTACTGCCAAAGCGTTCACATTGACGTCACTAGTTGCCAACATGTCCGTTACAAAATACACCACACAACACACGTATTTGAATACCAACATGTCATAGGTCTAGACAGACTGCACCACTGACCGACTGGATGAAAATTACTGATGTACTAAAGTTGGGTAAGACAAATCCATTGGTCTGGACGAAACCATTGGCCAGTACTAGGTTAGAAGACTCTGGACGAGAAGTACTGCTTGCACTACAAGCAAGAAGGTCTAGGGCATATGCCCCAGGTTCGATTCGGGTTTGTATATAAAGCCTTATTCTTCAATCCTAACCCCAATAACAAATGCACAATTACAGGTACCGCAGTAATAGAGCGTTAGCTGACATCAGTAAAGCCTTGTTCCCATGTCCTGTGACTTGGCGAGCCTGGTCTGTAGTTCGCCAGACCTAACGCCGTGGGAACGCAAAGACTCGTTATTACTCGGGTTGGCTCGAGGTTGTTTGGCCTTTCCAGCGTATTGTTGGTACCTCAAAGACTTGGGGCTAGACGGATGACAAACCGCAGTACAGCTCGAGCCGGCTATAAACCCACCGGCTTCCCTATTTAGATCACGACTTCTATAGTAAAATTCCAGCTGTGTCTGCCATTATCCGCGTGAATTATGCACAAATAGAGTATTGCCAACCCCACACATGACGGTACTAAGTGTATAGGCAGTGTTGTAAAACAAAAGACCAAGAATTACTAGGTAGCGCGGCACTGCCGGCCACGTTAGCCATTTATGCACCCCTGGTTTTTGTTACGCACAGAGGAAATAGTCACGCATATGACCGACCTTATGTTGTGGTGTACTTAGTATCTTAAATGTTGGCAACATTAATGCGACGTCAATGTGTGTGCCTAGGTAGCAGTTGAAGAGAACTCGTGCCCTTGACGAATATGGCTACCGTATTTCAATGAGCAAGAAACAAAAACAGCTATTTACAGTGCACAACTTGAGCAGACTAGTAATCATTCATATCATGTCCTGGAATCTGTGAGAAAATAATTACAATTAAGGTCAAAGGTCAAGGATTGGTTGGTTGGTTGGTTCCTTAGTTTAGGGGCTGCGACAACGCGGTCATGTAGCCCCGTGTACTTTGGGTGTGTGTAGAATCTGTCTGATAACCGGTGTTAATTGTGATGACTGTATTAGTGTGTGTATCTGTTTTTTAATTCAAGTAGAGACTGCAACTTTGAATTTTCAAATAGTTCCTACTTTTGCCGCCAAACGCCACCGTCAACGACTACTAGGCCTAGTTCAGAACTAGCTACTAGACGCCACCGCAGTCGGCTCTTGGCAACGAACGTAGCAACCTAAGAGCGTTGTTTACATCCTTAACCTATCCAATTTAGTTTCACACAGGTGTAATTAGTGGAAAGATCTTTAACATGCCATAAATCTATGACATGGGACCGCCGGCTTTACTTCCCCTCCGAAGGAAGGCATACTGAGGGATTTTTAACGCTCTTAAAAAATCCGACGGCTTTGAACCCGCTATCTTGGGCATAGAAGCTCAGCATGCTACCAACTACGCCACCGAAGGATTGTTGCTTAGTTTGGCGACATTAATTTGTTTTGCATATGAAAACTAAAGAACTGCAGAGTAGAAAATCTGGTTGGTTTGTTCCTCAGTTTAGGAGCTGCGACAACTGAGTCATGTACATGGTGTCCACAGAATTTTCAATGTCAATTTTCCTGACTATTCCTGACCATTTTTCAACAAAATTCCTGTCTCGCGAAGTCATCGTAACATCGGAAAAAAGGTTTATTGAGCAAATATATATATCTTTTTTCATTTGCAGAATTTGCCCAATGCTCGCCTCTTTATTCATTAAAAATAGAAAATAATAGTACATTATGCAACGAGCCTATAATGGCTATAATTAAGACACGAGTATTTTTTATAAAACGAGCGTATGCGAGTTTTATAATTTCCATACGAGTGTCTTAATTACCATTATAGGCGAGTTGCATACGACTGTTTATGTTCGACGATAATTATAACTTTATTATATGTTTTAACATAAATATTCATAAATATCTGTTGAGAGTCAGCTACTGGAATTTTGTGATCGCAGAGCGAGCGTTGGGTGTTATATCTCTGCCTTTCAAGAGCTTTGAACGACCGACGCATGCGCTCTGTGTGTTTGCAATGCCATATGCAAACCATATGTTTACATCTGCCGTCCCTCAGTAATATTGTCACCGGTGTCAGTTGAAGACAATGCGCTGTGTAGAAATTAGGGTTGGTGATATTAAGGTACAGTGCTATTTCTTGTCTCATATTCGCCAGTTTATTTACGCGAACATATGGACGGTGGGTATTCCATGTCGGTAATTTATTATAGTTCGATGTTGTGTTTATGTCCGACATGTAGGATTTTGAGCGCATGCGCGAAGTTATCGTTACCTAATTGGTCAATGAACGAGCTCTGATTGGCTGGAGAAACTGTATCATAATGGAAAACAGTGTTATAATGACCATCATTATGATACAGTTATCTGACACATAATAGTGAGGGTCGAACATAAAGTAAATTATAATGCAATAATACATAAATTAAAGTACTTATTGAGGGGCAGATGACCTCGTAGTTCCGCCCCTTAAAACAACAATAATTAACATATAACTAAAGTACTCATTAATAACCTAAACTATAGTGATGGGGTCACCACACTAACGCCAAAAAAGCGTACAAAATAGGTAAAAGATGTTTTTACTATGATGTACTGTAAAAATGGAAACTTACCATAATGTCCAGTGAGTTATTGCTTTTATCTTCAGAGATTAGTTTAAACAGTGAGTTATTGCTTTTATCCTCAGAGATTAGTTTAACTAGTAACATCAAAATGGGTGTAAAACATAAAATACTGTATGGTTAATACCTGACTTTCTAATACTTTTTGCCATTTTTTTCCTGACACACCACTTTTTCCTGACTTTTCCTGACCAAAAACAAAATTCCTGACTATTCCTGCCTGTGGACACCATGATGTAGCCCCGTGTACTTTGGGTGTGTGTAGAATCTGTCTGATAACCGGTGTTAATTGTGATGGCTGTATTGTGGTGTTTGAAGCCATATTTTCAGTGTTGCCTTAGTAAACAAGAGTTTAGTGCTTTTCAGTCGGTCAACACGAATGTACCCAAAAGAGATGGGTTATGCCCTAATCCTGAAATAAATTACATGAGATTAATAAAACACTAGGATGACCAGTTTCGATCGTCAAGCGATCATCATCAGATCCATTACACTTAGGCTACAAAATCTATGTTTGAAATACAGGTGAAAATATTTACAATATGTACAATTATTTAGTTGCAGTATTGGTACTGCAACTGTCAGTGTATGCTAAATTCACTAAGGAATCCGAAATAGACCGGAAAATAAATTATCTCGATATAACTATTGAACGTAAAGACAACGACCTTTCATATTCCATATTCCGGAAAGCAACACAAACCTCGCATGCAATCGACAATCAGTCTAATCACCCCAGTACGCACAAACTAGCGGGTTTCAATTCAATGGTGCACAGAGCTTTAAACATACCCATGTCAAAAGACAACTATAATAAGGAAATAAGAACTATTATGCAAATAGCAAAGGAAAACAACTTCTCGCCAAGCAAAATAAATCAAATTATAGCCAAACATAAAAATAAAGATAAAACGATTCCCAAACCGGACATTAATGAGAAAAAACTTGCGCGTTTCAACTATGTGAATGCGAATACATATAAAATCACTAACCTATTCAAAAAACAAGGCATAAAGATAGCTTTCACGACGAAAAACACAACCGCTAGGCACCTCCTAAATAGTAATCTAAATAAACGTGACCCGTATTCAAGGTCAGGGGTATATTCTATAACGTGCCAAGACACCGATTGTCAAGCTAATTACATCGAGCAGAGTGGAAGGAGAGTAGACACACGTTATAATGAACATAGGAATGCGATAAGATACGGAACACATTCAGCCGTGTGCGAACATATGTGTGACGCAGGGCACTGCTTTACCAACATAGAGTCGGACCTTAAAATAATCCATCACGAATCGAAAGGCAGAGCTCTTGACATAAAGGAAGCAATCGAGATACACCTAGCCAAACGAAACAATCCCAACAATCTAAATGAACACACGTTCATGGAGAGCTCACCCCTCTTCACGCTACTAAAAAACACACCCTGTCGGAAACAAAACACAATTTAGCGGCACAGCCAAGCTAGATAAAAAAGGGGGGAAATTAGGGGGTTTTTAATAGGTAAATGTTATCTGGATCAGGTGTACGATGTACTTTGCTTCTGCAATAAACCAAGGCCCATATTCGCGGCAGTATTAAAGGTGCCGGGACGTTCTCATAAGACCGTCAACGCTTAGTTCGAATGGGTTATGCTCCACGCGTGGCGAGGGCCAATCCACGGTCTTTAATAGTTGTGGACGCACCTCATTCAATAACATACATCTTATCTAGGTTGGCAACACCTCACATAAACACATCGCTGTCACTCCCCACAGCACGTAGGGACAGGGGGGAGGAGGCAGGGGAAAAACCAGTCGTTAAGATAACCACCGCAGTCGACCGCACAGCGAGTTCCAGTGAGCACGAAAACTGCGAGTAGCTGTAATACGGAAGACAATCAGATAAGTAGTTAGCCAAAAATTTTATAGTTTAACCATAGTTTACAACCATATAATCTCTCTAAAGTACAATCTCCGGATAGCTATCACCATTTAGCATTTCACCTAACATATATACTGCATTTAGCATACACTGACAGTTGCAGTACCAATACTGCAACTAAATAATTGTACATATTGTAAATATTTTCACCTGTATTTCAAACATAGATTTTGTAGCCTAAGTGTAATGGATCTGATGATGATCGCTTGACGATCGAAACTGGTCATCCTAGTGTTTTATTAATCTCATGTAATTTATTTCAGGATTAGGGCATAACTCATCTCTTTTGGGTACATTCGTGTTGACCGACTGAAAAGCACTAAACTCTTGTGATGGCTGTATTAGTGTGTGTATCTGTTTTTTAATTCAAGTAAGGACTGCAACTTTGAATTTTTCAAATAGTTTCTACTTTTTCCGCCAAGCTCCACCGTCAACGACTACTAGGCTTAGTTCAGAACTTAGCTACTAGATGCCACCGCAGTCGGTTCTTGGCAACGCACGTAGAAACCTAAGAGCGTTGTTTACATTCCTAACCTATACAATTTAGCTTCATACGGGTGTAATTAGTGGAAGGTTCTTTAACATGCCATAAATCTATGACATGGGACCGCCGGCTTCACCTTCCCTTCGAAGGAAGGCATACTGAGGGATTTTTAGTAGGATATCTATTTATAAATTTTGATAGCAGTGGCTTAGCAGACTAGTAATCATTATATCATGTTCTTCCCCTTATAACCACCACCATCAGTCTTTGATGTAAACAAATCAGGAGTCTGTGAGAAAATACTTACAATTAAGGTCAAGGAATATTGCTTAGTTTGGTGACAATTAATTTGTTTTGGTTATGAAAACTAAAGAACTGCAGAGTAGAAAATCTATTTATAAATTTATTAATTGCACTCTGATTCTGTTAGGTATTTGGAACAATCTTGCTATTTTGAATAGAAGAATAAACAATATTCAAGTTTATGACTATTTTTATTATACAAAACAAACAAAAAATCAAAAAAAGAGCTATGCTATTTACAACTTGAATTACATATTTTAGTAATATCCATGTTGTTGGAATTTTTATGAAAGTAGGCCTAAGTCACTTCATGAAACTCCAGCTTCCAATGAAATACACACATCAAAAAAAGTTTTGCATCACCTCGGTTCCAAGAGTTCCGGAACCGTTAAATACAAAGGGAATAGAGATCAACACAAACAACATTTCAGCTCGTTTTATTGCTCATGAGACCCACACATTGCATGTTGTACCATCATACAGCTAGACTTTCAGCATTTGTGGTCCAGATTGCAGTACACACCACTACCTCTAATACCCAGTAGCACGTCCTCTTGCATTGATGCATGCCTGTATTCGCCGTGGCATACTATCCACAAGTTCATCAAGACACTGTTGGTCCAAATTGTCCCACTCCTCAACGACAATTCGGCGTAAATCTCTCAGAGTGGTTGGTGGGTCAAGACGTCCATAAACAGCCCTTTTCAACATATCCCAGGCATGTTCGATAGGGTTCATGTCTGGCGAACATGCTGGCCACTGTAGTCGAGCGATGTCGTTATCTTGAAGGAACGCATTCACAAGATGTGCACGATGAGGTCGAGAATTGTCGTCCATGAAGACAAATGCCTCTCCAATATTCTGCCGATATGGTTGCACTATGGGTCGGAGGATGTCATTCAGGTATCGTAAAGCCGTTTCGGAGCCTTCCATGACCACCAGTGGCGTACGTCGGCCCCACATAATGCCACCCCAAAACATCAGGGAACCACCACCTTGCTGCACTCGCTGGACAGTGTGTCTAAGACGTTCAGCCTGACCAGGGTGCCTCCAAACACGTCTCCGACGATTGTCTGGTTGAAGGCATATGCGACACTCATCGGTGAAGAGAACGTGATGCCAATTCCGTGGGGTCCATTCAGCATGTTGTTGGGCCCATCTGTACCGCGCTGCATGGTGTCGGGGTTGCAAAGCTGGACCTCGCCATGGACGTCGGGAGTGAAGTTGCGCATCATGCAGCCTATTGCGCACAGTTTGAGTTGAAACACAACGTCCTGTGGCTGAACGAAACGCATTATTCAACATGGTGGCATTGCTGTCAGGGTTCCTCCGAGCGGCAATCCGTAAGTAGCGGTCATCCACTACAGTAGTAGCCCTTGGACGGCCTGAGCGAGGCCTGTCATCGACAGTTCCTGTATCTCTGTACCTCCTCCATGTCCGAACAACATCGCTTTGGTTCACTCTGAGACGCCTGGAAACTTCCCTTGTTGAGAGCCCTTCTTGACACAAAGTAACAATGCGGACGCGATCGAACTGCGGTATTGACCTTCT
This sequence comes from Meconema thalassinum, assembly GCA_946902985.2. Lineage (NCBI taxonomy): Eukaryota > Metazoa > Arthropoda > Insecta > Orthoptera > Tettigoniidae > Meconema > Meconema thalassinum. The sequence continues at coordinate 1,353,400,034 of OX336388.2, forward strand.
AGGCATGGTAGAACTACAGACAACATGAGCAGCGTACCTTCGTCCTGGTGGAATGACTGGAACTGATCGGCTGTCGTACCCCCTCCGTCTAATAGCCCTGCTCATGCATGGTTGTTTACATCTTTGAGCAGTTTTAGTGACATCTATGAACAGTCAAAGGGACTGTATCTTGGATACAATATACACAGTCAACGTCTATATGCCGGAGATCTGGGAACCGAGGTGATGCAAAACTTTTTTTGATGTGTGTAGTAAAAAATTCATAATGAGCCTTGTAGCTTCATGAAATGACTTACTCTCGCCATCCTATGGTGTAATTTATTTTCGTTCATCATATCCTTTGTATGTTGCAGGAGCCCACGGCGAGGCCGCTGCAGGAGCCCACGGCGAAGCCGCTGCAGGAGTCCACGGCGAAGCCGCTGCAGGAGCCCACGGCGAGGCCGCTGCAGGAGCCCACGGCGAGGCCGCTGCAGGAGTCCACGGCGAAGCAGCCAGAGAGACGCAGATTACCTGCAACGAAAACAGCCCATACCGATGATGCCATGGCAGAAAGAGTCTGCTTTTATAAAAAGAGAAGAGAACTGCTGCTAGAAGAACACAGAGTGAAAAAAGAACTGCTGCTAGCGGAGCACGAAATGAAAATATGTTTTTTGAAGGAAGAGAACGAAAGGAAATTGAGGGAACATGAACTTATAGTAAGAAATTTAGAATTAGATATTAAATTAAAAGAAAAGAAATTGTCCAAATAGTAAAAATGGTAATTAAAATGTTTTTTATACCTGAACTTATTGTTGATGAGTGCTGTCCTGACTGCTGTGTCCTCCCTCCTATCCAATTGATCCACAGCAGGCTGAGGTAATTCGGCAAAAAGGTGCCCTGCGATGACATCATCCTGCGGCATATTGTCCATCGAGTTGATGGCGATGTTGTGTAGAACGAAGCATGCCACAATGATGGGTGGCACTCGAAGTAACTTCACTCTGAGGCCCATACTTAGGCAGGGAAACCGTCTTTTTACTACCCCAAAAGACCTCTCGATTACACATCTTGTTCTTTTATGGGCCACGTTGTAGTTCCTTTCTGCGGGTGTCCGTTCATTGAGTTCCGGGGTTAGCAGATAATCATTGCAGCGATAACCACTATCTCATACCATGATACTGAGTGGAAATTCTCTCGTTTCAAACTGAGCGTGGACCCAACAGTTGTGAAATATATTACTGTCGTGTGCCGATCCTGGCCATCTTGCCACAACATTTATATACCTCAACTTCGCATCACAGATGGCTTGCACATTTAGCGAAAACCATCCATGGCGATTTCGGAACACTTCAGCATTATCTCCCCCAGGTGAAATTATTGGAATGTGTGTACAGTCTATTGCACCTATAACACCTGGAAAATTTGCAATTTCGTAGAAATCGCTTTTCAGCCTGTCCATTTCATTTTCTTCACGGGGCATTTTAATTAGTTCCACAGCAAGTGAAGCAATTTCTCTTGTAACTCTGTGGATAGCTCTGCATGCTGTGGCTCGATCAATTTTAAACAAATCCCCTACAACAATCTGGAAACTCCCAGTTGCAAAAAATCTCAGTGTTAGGAGAAGCATGTATATTGGCGATAGTGGCATGTTTCACCGAGTTGTTGCCTGTAGAGGTTGGCGTATCCGTAGCTCCAGATTCCCGACTGTCTCTTTTGACAAACGGAGCCTCATACGAAATCTCTCTTCTGTGAACTCCAGAAGAGGGTTCCTTCGTTCTTCAAACACACGAGGTGCTCTTCGACGAACTTCTTGGTCATCATCGGATGAAATGTCAGAGTAATCCGACATCTGAGAAATAAAGAAAAGTTTCATTAAACAAGTTTCTCCACACTGATGCAGGTGCATTTGAAATGTCAAAGCTGTTGTCATTAAGTTAGATTTAGGTTAAGAATGGTGATGACAAGTTTAGTTTCAGAGCACAGACCTACATTTTCAGATTGATGGGTACAGTTTACTCTATAGACACGTCAACAGCCGGTAATGAAAGCTAGTGAAGGTAAGCAAGACCCATTTTTTCATTACATTGAATTGCGTTGGAATTGGAATTATTGCTTTCTGTGTTTCAATGATTCTTGCATTGTACTTCATTTTCATATTACTATTAAGTTAAGTATTGGATCAGTGTTCATACTGAAAATTGTATTTATAAATTTCAAAAGCAATAATAATACATTTTCTAATTATTTGAGGGTTTCATGTGGAAGTTGGCATTCAAAGTTACAAAGTTCATTCCATTTGATATATCAAGGTACTTCTGCAATACTAACATCTGTAATTTTTTCATAATCTATGAATTGTATTTTCTTGCACTGAAGTGTTCATATAGGCGTCATACACTGGCAGAAGCATTAAATATAGATTGACATTTTCCATCACCTAGGCAGTGCTTTTCCTTCTGTAAAATCTAGAAAGTGTCAGAAGTCCCCTTTCAACATCAAGCGATTCAAATAAGGGTTTATTCTAACTTGCTAACAGAGGCCAGCACACAACACTGAATGATAAAAGGCATAAGGATCTCTATTAATAATGTGCTATTAAAAATTGAAATTGACTAGCTGCGTGGCTCAGCGGTAAAGTTCTCACCCACTGAGCCCACGATAGCGGGATCGAATCCTGGCGCAGTCAGTTGGCATTTGACGGTGCTTAAATGTGAGGGAGCTATGTCAGTAGATTTACTGTCACGTTAAAGATCCCTTTTTGGGCAAAATTCTGGCATCCCGGCGTCTCTAAAAGCCGCAGTAGTTAAAAGGGACGTAAAACCCATAACTTTATTAGTATCTAAATATAAACAGATCGTCTATTGTGTTGACCTGTGCATAGGAGTACATAAATTAGCCAAAAATACCTTTACCAATTATGAAAAATAAATCTGGAAATGATGTAGTAATAAGAGATATGTACTCCTCCGCTGACTATATCCAACCACCATCCTCTTTATAGATCACGACTTGTATAGGAAAAGTCCAGCTGTGTCCGCCGTTATGTGCATCAATTATAGTCAATGACAGTATTGCCAACCCTTGCCTACGGTACTACTGTGTATATAAGCGGTACTGTTCCCATTTGATAGTGTGCAGAATGCTGCTAAGTGGCTTTTGGTTTTGACAATGGTTACAGCCTAACACTTCCAATCCAATGGTTTTGGAGTTGGAAGATAGCGGCTGTGGCCTATAGTTAGGGACCAACCCCGGCATTTGCCTGGAAGGAAGATGGGGAAACCACAGAAGACCAACTTCAAGGTTGCCGGCGGGGGGATTCAAACCTCCTCGCCTCCCGGATGTGAACGACTGCCAGCAGTCATGCCGTAACGACCACGGCTATCTCACCCGGTTTGTCCAATCCAATGGCTTTCGACAATGGTTTTAACCTGCGGGCTGCGTTAGCTATATATACACCCTGTTTTCAATCACCAGTAATCTTGAATTAGTGTGGTGTAATTTGTATCCCACATGTTGGCAACAATGTGTGCACCTGGTTGGCAATTGAATGAGAATCTGCGCTGTCGGAACATGGCTGCCGTTGTTAAAAGAGCAATAAATAAAAACATGTATTCACTTAATTTAGCACATAAGTTCAGGTGCAGTAGTGACCAGGGTTACTAATTGGAATGGTAATGTCCACCAGAAGATGAAACGGGGAAATGAGGTATGTAAAAGCTATGATGATGTCTGATGCAAGTGCAAAAGCCACGTTCTGTTCTCATTCAGAACACCTTGGAGCACCTTACGATCAACATTGCCAATGTACCAGTGAAAGTAAAACTGTTCTAGTCCAAGGCCAGGTGTAAGTTATAAACATTTGACACCACTCGGCTGACTTACATGTCAAAATTGCAATTCGGGCGCCTTAAACCGGTCCCCCAGAGTGGTGGCTAACAATTCTAACCACTACACCTTAAAGATTGTATGGTATGCTTGAATACCATATATTCAAATAGCATGGAATAGGCATGCTGTTTTTAAAATTTTTATGAACTAGCTCAGGCCTGGTTGTGCAGACGTACAGAGGACAGCCGGCGAGCCTCAGGCATGTGCAATTGTTACACGAGTTGTGAGTTCCGCTGAAAGCTAGGCTATCATCGCCTGTGTGCTCTGCCGGCTTTTTTTGTCGTGTGGCCTCCTGAGAGGCCGAGTGCAGGTCTTGCTATTCGACGCCCGTGGGATGAGAGATGGAATGGATGAAGATGAATGAAACTGGGCAAGGATGTGGAAAGAAGCGGCCGTGGCCTGTCAGAAGGTACTGTCCCAGCATTTGCCTGGTTTTGAAAATGGGAAACCACGGAAAACCATTTCAAGGGCTCGAACCCACGCGTCTACCGAGTCAGCAGAGAGCTTGGCCCCATGGCCTAACTCAGCGCTTTAGCCACTCCTGTCGGTTGCTCTGCCGGTGACGAATAATGAATGAAATAGACTGTTATCGTAGTTGTATTTTTTCTAGTACCTTTTTTCTAGTGCGTGTTGTGCTTAGTGGGCTGAGTGAAATGCCACCTAAGTTATTCAATCAAAACTTCGTGGCAAATATCTTCACAACCAAACTCCTGAGGTTTCAATATAAAGGAAGGATATTCGATCCTGGCGTGTTTCATATTTACGTGGAATATATAAAACAATACAGTATAGGAAGGAGGGTAGGCCCATAATTTATGAAGCTGCCTGCAATATGTCTCGCATCAATTGTAATATCATTATTCTGTGACGAAGCACTTCGCGTTGCATTGAAATACATGAGATGCATGGCAAGTCAGCTGTTCGCTGATCTCAGTGGCTGAATGCTCCACATATCAAATTCCAGCCTAACTTGTGAACTGTGAAATAACAAGAGGTTCATTATATGAGGGTTTTATTATGCAGGTCAACAATATCACGTACTATCATGTAAACTGAGGGTAGAATCACTTTTTTCGAAATTTTGTACTAATGATGGATCGTAAGAACCACGTTAATGCACATTGTGCGCAATAAAGTATTTATTATGCAGGTCAGCTGAATTACCATATATTCATATCCTTTGCCGGATGCATTGACTAACTTCTTTTATTTTTAGTAGTGGTCATAATAACGGACTGAAGGTAAAAATTGCAACCAGCCGGCAGGACTGAGAAATGATCTAGCAGCTAGTACTAGGGCCTATACTCACTTCAATCTCTAGGTCACTGGCCTAAATCTGCAGTGGTGTAAACTGTGTAAGGTAATTGATTCATGGATCCACAAAAGGACTAGTACGGTAGGCTATGTATAGTAAAATGTAGGCCTAAGCCACAGGCAGAAAGTAGCAAGAAATGTCGACCTATATAATGTCCCAGAAATAGAGATCGAACATCACCTTTTTGAAGATCATTATTTTGCACATAAAGAATTGGCTACCGCTGTAGCCCACCATATTTAACATGTTATAACAATGTCTACAATTTAGGCTGAAATATAGCATCTACAAACAATATGATGAACCCTGGACCAACATCGTACTCGCATTATGACAACAAATTTGGAGAGTTTTCTTTCAATACCGTACGGCACAATAAATAGGTATCGTCGATCTTGTGCCTTTGTATTCTATAACGTAGTCATTACATCTTCTGATTATAAAATTAATAGTAACTGCAATCAAGTTTAGAGTACACGCGGCTTCGGTGGCGTAGTTGGTAGCATGCTGAGCTTCTATGCCCAAGATAGCGGGTTCAAACCCGGCCGAAGCCGTCGGATTTTTTAAGAGCGTTAAAATCCCTCAGTATGCCTTCCTTCGGAGGGGAAGTAAAGCCGGCGGTCCCATGTCATAGATTTATGGCATGTTAAAGATCTTTCCACTAATTACACCTGTGTGAAACTAAATTGGATAGGTTAAGAATGTAAACAACGCTCTTAGGTTGCTACGTTCGTTGCCAAGAGCCGACTGCGGTGGCGTCTAGTAGCTAGTTCTGAACTAGGCCTAGTAGTTGTTGACGGTGGCGCTTGGCGGCAAAAGTAGGAACTATTTGAAAATTCAATGTTGCAGTCCCTACTTGAATTAAAGAAACAGATACACACACTAATACAGTCATCACAATTAACACCGGTTATCAGACAGATTCTACACACACCCAAAGTACACGGGGCTACATGACCGCGTTGTCGCAGCCCCTAAACTAAGGAACCAACCAACCAAGTCTTGAAACACAGGCACATAATTATCAACTACCGAACCGGTAGTCCGTATATAACCTCAAACTCCAAAAAGTTGGTTACCGTACGAAATAAGCCAAATTTTCTAGAAAGGTTGTAATTAATGTAGGCTCACCTTGATTGTTTTTTTCATGCTATTCCTCTTCGATTGATTCCACTGCCTGAAAAATTAAAATTAAAGTTTATAATAAATTATTTGCCAATAGCCTACCGTGTACGTAAGCAAAATATTGGATAAATATATAAATACTTTTACAAAAGTTTAATTACTATTGTATTTGCAAGTATGCCAACTTACTATTGTCTTGTGGTTCCTTCTCGTCCAGATTTAACTTTTCAATAAAATATTATAATATGATTCAAAGGAGATACGCAATTGCACGACGAGTTGAACTAAGATCAACTGCGCTGAACCGAGAACTGTCGCCGGTTAAATATGAACTCGGATCAAGACGCGGTGATCTTAGATTAACGTTTATACAACAGAAATTCTGAGTTCAGCACGCGTCAAGATCAGCTGAACCCATTGAACTGAGATCAAATGCTTTATACAATCGGCCCTATGAATACTTTTGGGGAAAAGAAGACCAAGTGCTGTAATATTAAGGACACAAATGGAAAGCCTGTATCAGATAGGGAAGAAAAGGTTGAGAGATGGAAAGCTTACATAGAGTGTTTGTATAAGGGAAAGGAGATTGAGAATCGGGTAATGGAAAGGGAGGAGGAAATTGATGAGGGTGCAAAAGCAGATTTAATATTAAGATCAGAATTTGACAGAGCATTGGAAGACTTAAGCAGGAACAAAGCACCAGGCATAGATGATATACCGATTGAGTTGCTACGCTGCATAGGAGATGAAGGTCTGATCAGGTTATTTCACTTGGTGTGTAGGATTTATGAGACAGGTGAGGTACCCCCTGATTTCAAGAAGAATGTTATCATCCCTATACCAAAGAAAGTGGGAGCTGACAGATGTGAAGATTGCTGTACAATCAGCTTGGTTACTCATGCTTCAAAGATCCTGTCTAGAATAATTTACAAGAGGATTGAAAGCCAGATAGAATCGGAGTTGGGTGAAGACCAGTTTGGTTTCAGGAGAAATGTAGGAACAAGGGAAGCTGTACTAAGTCTTAGGCTGATTTTGGAGGGTAGAATAAGGAAAGATAAGAGAACGTTCTTGGCATTTGTAGACTTAGAAAAGGCTTTTGATAACGTTGATTGGACTAAATTGTTTAACATTTTGAAAACGATTGGAATAAAGTACAGGGATAGGAGAGTGATATACAGTCTATACAGAAACCAGACGGCAGTCATTCGAGCTGAAGGACATGAGAGAGAAGCTGGTATTCAGAAAGGTGTAAGGCAAGGCTGCAACTTATCACCCATACTTTTCAATCTTTACATTGAACAAGCAATGAAGGAAATTGGAGAAAAATTTAAGGTGGGAGTGAAGATTCAAGGAGAAATAATTTCAACTCTGAGATTTGCTTATGACATCGTCATCTTGGCCGACAAGCCTGAGGATTTGAATGAGTTTTTGATTGGTATGGACTCCGTCTTACGGAAAGAATTCATGATGAAAATTAATAAATGTAAAACAAAAATACTGGAATGCAGCCGAAATAAATCAGAAACCTCTATGGAGATCAAATTGGCAGGTGAAAAGCTGAAGGAAGTAGGAGACTTCTGTTACTTAGGAAGCAGAATAACCAGTGATGGACGAAGCAAAGTGGATATAAAAACTAGGTTGGCTCAGGCAAGGAAAGCATTTCTACAAAAAAGGAATCTGTTGACATCGAATATAGATTTAGGTATTAGGAAGTCATTTTTGAAAGCCTTTGTCTGGAGCGTGGCATTATATGGAAGTGAAACTTGGACTATTGGTGCAGCAGAAAATAGGAGAATTGAAGCTTTTGAAATGTGGTGTTACAGGAGAATGATGAAGATCAGATGGGTAGATAGGGTTACAAACGAAGAGGTATTAAGACGAGTGGGAGAGGAGAGATGTTTCTGGCGACTGCTAATGAAGAGAAGAGATAGGTTAGTAAGACACCCAGGAATAGCAAGCTTAGTTATGGAAGGAAGCGTCGAGGACAAGAACTGTAGGGGTAGACCAAGGTTAGAATATGTTAAACAGATTGCCTCGGATGTAGGGTGTGGTAGCTATGTAGAGATGAAGCGATTAGCTCAGGACAGGGAGGCATGGAGGGCTGCATCAAACCAGTCAAAAGACTGAAGACTCAATCATCATCATCATGATAGTGTACCAAGACAACTGGTTTGGGATGCATTGAAAAGGAAGAAAGTAGGTAGAGCTGAAGTGGAAATGATTAAAGCCATGTATCGTCAGTGTGTCAGTAGCGTGAAGACCAAGATTGGACAAACAAACTGGTTCAATGTAGAAACAGGTCTCCGACAAGGGAGTGTATTGTCCCCCTTACTTTTCCTCACTGTTATGGATGGAATCCATAAAAGAGTGAAACTGAAAATGGGAAGCAAAGGGACGAGGGCCTTACTCTTCGCTGATGACGTAGTGATATGGGGGAACGATGAATTGGAAGTCCAAGAACAAGTAAATGTTTGGAACCAGGAGATAGAAGAGCATGGAATCAAAATCAGTGTGGAGACGAGTCAGACGATGGTGATGAAAAGAAATGTGCGAGATGGTAGGGGGAATATTGCAGTAGATGGAAAGCCATTTCAAGTTGTGAAAAGCTTCAAATACTTAGGGAGTGTCCTAACAGACGATGGAAGGATAAGTGAGGAAGTTGGTAAGAGGATCCAACAAGCAAATGGGTTTTACCAGAGTGTGGGGGGTCTGGAGTGAAACCTGGAAGTTCCCGAGAAATGTAAAATAATCTTGTATTCAACATATTACACACCTATATTGACGTATGCAGCAGGCACGTGGACAACAAATAAACAGGAGGAAAGTAGAATCCAGGCAGCAGAGATGAAGTTCCTTAGAGGTATAATTGGAAAGACCCGCAGAGACAAAATCAGAAACAAGCAAATCGGGGAGAAAACAGGATTCCCAAAGTTACAAGACAAAATCGAGATCAGTAAGCTAAAATGGTATGGACATATGATGCGAATGGGAGAATATCGAGTCCCGAATCGATTATTTACTGAGAAAGTCGCAGGAAGGAGCCAAAGGGGAAGGCCGAGGATGAGGTGGATGGATGCAGTGAGGGAGTGCGCTGAGAAAAGAGGAGTGAAAGTGGAGGATGTACTGAAAGAGGGACGAGAGTGGTGGAGAGACAGAAACGTATGGAGGTCCTCGATTCACACCCCGACCCAGATCACTGGAACCGGGAAATGAAGAAGAAGAATCAAGTGTTATAATTATTATTTTGCATGTTCACAAATACAAGCCTATTTCATTATTTTAATCAATAGTTTTGATTTTACAAGGCTTAACAAAAATAACTGCGGATAATTCACGGTTTACGATAATTCGCGCAAATTCGTGCATGAATTATCGAGAGTGCTGCGTTTTCCCTTTTATGTGGGGTCTGCCTTCCTGCAATGATTCCTCCACTTCAATCGATCCATAGCGTCCCGAGGGCGGAGTTTAGTGAGCCGCATGTAATCTCTCGCCCTATCCAGCCAGCGTGTTTGAAGTCGTCCTTGAGGTCGATGACCCCCGCCCACGATCAGTTGAAGGGCAGTCTTTGCAACTGAGGTTTCACTACTAAGGAGCACATGTCCATACCACCGCAGACGTGATTCACGCATTTTCTCTGAGATTGGGGCAATCTTGAAATCCTTCGGCACAGCATCATTCCTAATATGGTCCAGTTGAGTCAAGCCATTGGACCACCGCAACATATTCATTTCCAATGCATGAAGCGCCTGTTCGTGCTTTGATGTTGTAGGCCAGCATTCAGATCCATAAAGGGCCACCGGTCTAATCACTGTGCGATATACTTTAGATTAAAGATGCAATGGAATTTTCTTATCGCATAGGACTCCAATAACTTGGCGCCATTTCATCCATGCGGCAGTGACTCTTTTTTTGACATCAGAAATCATGCTGCAGTCTTGAGGTGATGCATGACCCATGGAATTTGAATTGGGTCACTTTATTAAGTTGATCCTCACCCACAGTGATCATGCCATCAGTTTGGTCACCGCATTCCAGGTACTCTGTCTTCTTGGGATTTAATTTCATCCCAAATTCTTCAAGACGTTGCAGTTCGAGACGCCCACGTGTCTTGTTAGCTAACATGACATCTCCATATAATAATGTCCATGGATGCCTGGTTTGGATGTCATATGTGATGGCGTTCATGCCGAGTATGAAGAGCAAGGGGGACAAGGCTGAACCTTGATGGACATCACCAGTGATTTGGAAGGTATCGGAAAATGCTGCTGCGCACCGCACTAAGCTTGTTGTCTTTCGGTACAGAAGTTTCACCCAGTTTACATAGGCTTCAGGTCCACTGTGTAGCCTCGGTGCCAGCCAGATGAGATCATGTGGTACTCTATCGAACGCCTTTTCCAAATCAAGTAAGGCTAAGTGAACTGTCTTCCTTTTCTCATGGTGTCGTTCCATCAATAGACGAATTGCATGGAGAGCGTCTGTTGTTCCACCGTTTCTAACAAAGCCACCCTTCTTGGTCAATATAAAGCCACACTGGTTAGATGAAACAGTGATGTTTCGTGATCTCGCATCAAGAACATGTTCAAAAATTTTCATGGTATGGCATATGCAGACCAACCCATTGTGGTCAGAATGAATAAAAGAAGGCTAAAATTTTACGGGCATTTGATGAGAATGGACGGGAACCGGCTGACGAAGAAAATTTTTTAATACTTCAGAGGGTTGAATGCTGCTACAAAATGGGTAGAAGAGGTCAAAGGAGACGCCATTGATGTTGGACTAACTGAACTTGCCATTCACGATAGGAAAATGTTTCGAAGCCGAGTTAACAATGTCAAGACGTTCAAAGGAAAACCTCCATGACACAGGCCAAATTTGGTAATAATAGAGGAGCAGAGAAAGATTAGAAGTGAAAAAATGAGGAAAAGAAGAAAAAATTGACCAGAAAGCTAGGTTCCATGCGGTCCACAGTTGGCCAAAGTCGGAAACAAAATATCAAAACTAAAAAAAAAATGGCATAGGAGGTGGATTGGTCTATAATTCGAGCATTCCATTATATCTCCTTTTCCTTTTCAAATAGGAATTGTGATACTGGTCATCCAGGCCTCTGGTACTGTGTCCTCCATAATAATTTTGTTGAAGTCAGTAAGCCATAATACACCTTGTTCCTCCAGGAGATTCCATACTTCGGCTGGTATATCATCTCCACCAGGCGCTTCATTTTGCTGATGGCAGTGGACACTTCTTTCGTAGTGATAATGGGCACAGGGCCGTAGATAGGGTCAGCTGTCGGTAGAGGCAGATGAGGGAATTCCACATTGCGTATATTCTCAAAATACTCCTTCCAGCGATGTAGTATTGTGCCCGTTTAGACCGAAGTCCAACGTCCACATATGCATGTTACCGAAAATCAGTTAGCACGAGATTCAAAATATCTCAGGGCGCCATATGGGTGAATATAAAACAACAAAACAAGATCTAATTTGCTTCACTGATTTTCGGCTCGATGCAGCAATAAGGATAGAAGGGAGATTTGAAATACCACAATTTCTAAAAAATCTCATTTTATTTATAGTTAAAATTTACTATTTAAAAATGCAAAAATAGCATTAGGATGCATGAAAAAGTTTTCATACATATAACACACAAATAGAAGTATCAACACATATGAAACACTATGAAATTTGAACTAATGCCAAAATATCAGTCCTGTGGCATTGTCCAAAAATTTTACCAACATTATTTACACCTGTAGGTTGTCAAGCCTCCGCGGCTTAGGCGGCAGCATGCCGGCCTCTCACCGCTGGTTCCGTGGTTCAAATCCCGGTCGCTCCATGTGAGATCTGTGCTGGACAAAACGGAGGCAGACAGGTTTTTCTCCGGGTACTCCGGTTTTCCCTGTCCAAATTTCATTCCAGCAACACTCTCCACTATCATTTCATTTCATCTGTCATTCATTTAATCATTGCCCCAGAGGAGTGCGTCAGGCCTCGGCAGTCGGCACAGTTTATATCCTCGCCGCTAGATGGGGGCTTCATTCATTCCATTCCCGACCCGGTCAGAGACAGGAAGCAGGCTTTGGATTTTCATTTCATTTACACCTGTAGGTTGTTCAGGGCAAAATTAATCATCCAGCCTGAATCCTACTTGACTATTTTCACTCGTAGAATATTTACAAAGATTAACTAGTTCATTTGTTATCAAAAATCACTTGCTTTTATAAGTTCAATTGTTTAAATAAATTCCTATTACTTTTCCAAGAATCAAAATTTCACTTATTAAATTGATGTGTTAATTATCATATCATATCATTGAGTCATCACAAGGAAACAATAAACATTTGATGGACATCTGAGCATCAACAATAACAATTGTTAAAACCTTTTATCATGGATTCGACTAACTTCGTCATGAGAAAAATTTATTATATCATTTGTACTCGATCCGATAATTACAATCATGCACGCCGGCCTCTCACCGCTGGGTCCGTGGTTCAAATCCCGGTCACTCCATGTGAGATCTGTGCTGGACAAAACGGAGGCGGACAGGTTTTTCTCCGGACACTCCGGTTTTCCCTGTCAAAATTTCATTCCAGCAACACTCTCCACTATCATTTCATTTCATCTGTCATTCATTAATCATTGCTCTAGAGGAGTGTGTCAGGCCTCGGCAGCCGGCACAGTTCATATCCTCGCCGCTAGATGAGGGCTTCATTCATTCCATTCCTGACCCGGTCGGAGACTGGAAGCAGGCTGTGGATTTTCATTCCAATAACATGATTCAAAAGCTATAAATTCCATTAATTGGACAATTATCCAAAACATACACTGACCGGCAAAAAAAGTCGAACACTTGAATTTTTATGTAATTTCTTAATTTATTCCACTAAAATGGATCGGTTTTCCAATATTTGCATTATTCATGTAAATTTTAGATGGTTGGCTACAGAAAATACCGAAACATGTTTTACAACACGCTTTAACTCACAAATTTTGTTTCATTTTGCAAATCTTACAATTATCTATTTTTTAGTAATGTTCTTTTGGGCTGGTTTTTATCAAACGTATTGCCAAACAAAACAGTATTAATGTTTGCACTGCACTGCACGAGAACACTGGTCACTAAAAACTAGTATTTCCACCCTTAGCGTCTATGACAGCTTGTAAACGCTCAGGCATTCTGTTCACAACTCGTCGAATGGCATCTGCCGGGATGCGATCCCATTCCTCCAACAGCGATGTTCTCAGTTGTGCCAAGGTGGTGTGGTCACGCTGTCTGACGTTCCTTCCAAGCATATCCCATACATGTTCGATGAGGTTCAAGTCGGGACTACGAGCTGGCCAGTCCAGGGTTTGAATCCCCACTTCCTGCAGATATTGTACAACACAGCGAGCAGTATGAGGGCGGGCATAATCCTGCATCAGCATGAAATTCTGACCTATGGTTCATCAGGATCTCTTCGATGTACCTTTGGGAATTGAGCGTCGCGTGATCGATGCACATTAACTCAGTGCGGGCCGTAAAGTTGATGCCACCCCACAGCATAACCGAGTCACCTCCAAATGGAGTCCTGGAGGAGAAAGCAACAGGGCTGTACCTCTCTCCGCGTCTTCTCCACACTCTTTCTCTTCCATCAGGAGATCTAAGATTAAAGCGACTCTCGTCAGAGAAGAGAACAGAGGCCTACCGCTCGTGGGTCCATCCCAGATGCTGCCTTGCGAAGCGAAGACGCGCCTCTCTGTGATGTCGTTCGAGTGCGGGTCCACGTGCAGGTCTCCTTCTTCAAACCTTCTTCTTACTGTTCGCTCACTCACTCTCGCATTTCTGACATTTTCCAGTTGATTTCGTGCCTGGACTGCTGTGGTATGGCGATCACGCAGAACTTGCAGGGTGAGAAATCTATCATCCCTGGCACTTGTGCATCTTCTACGGCCTGACCCTCGTCTCCTGTCGTAAGTTTGGAGTTCTCTGTAACGTTGCACTGCACGGTGAATGCCACCGAGAGATGATCCAATGACCTCGGCAACATAACGGAAGCTGCAGCCATCCTCTACCAATGCAACTGCCTGTGCATCTCCTTCACGGCTAAGAGGCACGTTTGAGTGTGAACTGCACATGGATAACTTGCTAAAATGTAAGACAATGGTTCACACGTGTTCAACAAATGCCAGTTGTTATCCCTAGAACAACAATAAGCGAGCGGCAACACTTATAAACCGTAAACGCTTACAGTGCGCTTCCCGCCAAAAACCATTAAGATAGGCTCATCGAAGATCGGGGGTAATTGGTGGTAATAAACCACCCTAAGAAATGTCATATTATCAATTTCTATTCACGGATGTTTCAGATGTTTGTTCTAATGCGTGAAAAGCTTTTAAAATGTGATTAAATCTTTTTCATGGCTAATTTTATACTATTTATATTACTTTTTTAACTGTTCCATTTTTTTTGCCGGTCAGTGTATTATCCATCTGACAATTAAATCACAAATTTAATTATTTAAACTTCATCATTCAGATCGTTGGAAATATCAATCTTGACTATTTCCATCATATAACAGTAGTAACAAAGATTATCACCCATAAATTATTAATATTCATTTAAATATGAAATATTTACTTTCACAAAATTTAAACATTTATAAGTTTTGGAACTCCAATAAGATCAAAATTATCCGTGAGACAGTAGTGGCTATTTATTAAATAACAATGACAATATTACTTCAAGCACCGGCCCATTCCACTAATGTGTCAACAATTATCTGATCACATTCATATTCGACCAACGGTAAGGTATCGTCAAAAACAAAAGATTTGTTTATAACAAAATCTGGTTGATCAATGGGAAATAGATGTAGAACACGAGAAAATCATATGTGAAATTTAACCATGCTGGTTGCATGAAATAGCCATTGGGTTATCTACTTCGAAGAGAGTGTGATTCGTAATTATTATACTTTCATGTATATTTATCAACATATTTATATAAGCCATCTAACCATCACTATGGTTGATGCTTCACGTAACACCATATTCATTCATGTGACATTATTTCACTATTTGAATGACAAAATTCACGTTTAACTACACATCATATTTTTTTCCACAGATTATTATTATTATTATTATCGGGAGCGTGATGGCGCAGTGGCTTAGCTGCTCGTCTTTCACCCGGACGGCCGGGGTTCGAATCCCGGTGACAGCGGGGTGGAATTTTCACCTGAAAAATCACGTGGTGTCAGGAAGGGCATCCGGCCTTAAATCCCCGGCCAAAACCAAACTGAGCCTGGTTGGCTCCGGTGACCCCAATTAATTGGGAAAAGCCGAAGAAAGATGATGATGATTATCACACATTAATATTTTTATCAAGCCACCGCTTATTTTTCCAACCTGAAGCTTCCTAGCTCCTCCAATAAATTTATTACCAACTAGCTGTACCCGGCATGCGTTGCAATGCCAATCAAAGAAAGTGTTGGCGTTGTAACTTTGTTTGTTGAAGTACTTTTGGATTCCCAATATTTTTTTCTTTTTCCGTCAACCATCTCTAAACTATTGTAATATTGATTCACTATCTCAAAAAAAAATCATGGGAGCATGCTCAACAACTCACCAAAGTGCTCTATTACATGAACGAGTCTGGAACTGCTGTCGTGAACTAGATATGGTGACGCGAGAACTATATGACATACACTTCAAGCTAATGCTACGACTGTCTCCTGACGATTGGCGACGTTGGATAACATAACCGCAAGGCAAGCAGATTCCATATTACAGAAAACAACAGCTACACATATAAAGAAATTTGACTTGCTGCAACAAAGGCAGAAACCACCTTCAACGTATGCACTAGATAGGAAGCGCATAGTGATCAACATGTCATCCCTGCCATTGAACGAGCCAAGTAAGGACCTGTTAGCCAAAGGACTTAATTACGCAATCACGCCAAGACGCCCTCCTACGGAAGATCTTATCTGCGGGGTAGAAGCTTCTATCCGTCATCTACCAGCCTTAGAAGCAGAAGAAATTAGAGCAGAGGCCTCTCAGATCATCAAACATGCCAGGCCCGTTTCAAGCAACATCAGCAGGGAAGAACGTCAGGCCCTTAAAGAGCTACGAAGCAATGACAGCATTACGATTTTGCCAGCATACAAAGGGAATGCAACGGTTGTATTCGACACCCAAGACTACGTGGATAGAGTTCATAGCCTCCTTTCAGACACAGCTTATAAGGCGATCCCAAAGAACCCCATAAGGAAGATAGAACTAACGACGATGCGGCTAATTAAGGAGTCATCTATTCCAGAAGAGAAGCAGAAATCCCTAGTACCTTGCTACTCAAGAACTCCCACGTTCTACGGCCTACCTAAAATACACAAGCCCGATGTGCCTCTGAGGCCTATAGTTAGCGCCATAGCGTCTCCAACTCACGCTCTGGCTAAATATTTGAACCAGGTACTGCAGCCATTATTCCCTCCGCCAGCCTCCCACGTGAAAAACTCGCAGCACTTTACTGATATCATAGCGAGTATAAGCCTGAGTGACGGTGATCTACTGGCAAGCTTCGATGTGGAGTCCCTATTTACCAGGGTGCCAGTACCTGACGCCATACAGTTAATCAGGGAAAAACTTACAGCCACAGGAGGTCCAACGGTCTTAGTGGAGTTAGCTGAACACTGCGTTAACTCCACAGTCTTCGTATTCAATGGGCAGATGTTTCAGCAAACGGAGGGAGCAGCCATGGGTTCCCCCCTCTCTCCACTACTGGCTAACGTGTCTATGGCTAACTTCGAAGAAGAAGCGATCAAGGAGAGCCCATTGAAGCCTAAGTGTTGGTTCAGATACGTAGACGACGTCTTTTTGATATGGGAACATGGACGCACCACACTTCAGGACTTTCTAGACTTCATGTGCTCCAGACATCCGAGCATCAACTTCACAACGGAAGTAGAAGAAAATAATCAGCTGGCCTTCTTAGACGTTCTGCTCTATAAACGAACAGATAACACACTCGGACACAGGGTCTATAGGAAAGATACTCACACAGATGGGTACCTACATGCTAACTCAAGTCATCCTCCATCGCAGAAAGAAATGGTAGCTAGAACACTCCTCACCAGAGCCAACCACATTTGCAATAAGGATAGCGTGAATGAAGAAAAGAAACATGTATGGAACACGCTCCTAGCTAATGGCTACAGCAAAGGACAATTAAATAGGGCCACACAGAAGGTAGAACAAAGCCAAAGAACTGGCAAAAATAACAAAGATAGGCCCCACCATAAAGCCTTTCTGCCGTACGTACAGGGGTTGACAGATAGAATCGCCAGGCTGCTCAAGAAACCCGATGTTACTACTGTGATGCATCCTATAAACAAGCTGACGCAAGTGGTGCGTAAATCAAACGAGATAGCTGCCAAACCAGGACGCAGGAGTTTACAAAGTGCCTTGCTCCTGTGGACAGGTCTACATAGGGCAAACAAAAAGACGCGTTTCCATTAGGATTTCAGAGCACATTCGGGACACGAAACAGATAAACTACAGATCTGCAATAGCTGAACATGCTGACGTCACGAGACACGCCATCGAATTTGATAAGGCCGAAACTGTTGCTAAAATTCCCGGATACCAAAACAGGTTAATTAGAGAGGCAATAGATGTCGTGAAGCATCCCAATAATTTCAATCGTGAAGATGGGTTCAAACTCAGCAACATCTGAAAAGTGCTACTGCGCGCGACTGCCAGGGGCGGGGACCAATCAGCGAGCAGCGTGACGTCAACGCAGGGCAAGCAAGCACATCTGACTGGCAACAACCGTTAGTTTGAGTATGGACACCAACTCGTACCTACCCATGATTAAGGCTGCTGCAATGTCAGCCGAAACGTCGGGAAATAATAACCGATATGCAACACGGCTCAATCCTGTAAGCCAAGATGATAAACTCACCAAAGTTTCATCGCAATGAAATGAATGGTATATGAACGCATACGGGACTTTGTTGAAACGATTCGAGCACCGTCACACATTTGTTGAATATACTCGTACACAACCTATTGTAAAATGCATTTACTAAGTCGAAAACCTTCCCTGGCGTGTACACAACAACTCATGAAAGTTTCATCGCAATCGGATGATTGGCATATGAACGCATATGAGATTCTGTTTAATCGATTTGCGCGCCGTCAGACATTTGTTGAATCGCCTTGTGCGCCAACCATTGAAAAACGTATTTACTAATTCATACACCTTCGCAGGACTGTACTCAACTCACCAAAGTTTTATCATAATCGGATGAATGGTATATGAACGCATACGGGACTTGGTTGAAACGATTCACGCGCTGTCGCTCAATAATTGAATCTACTCATGCGCAACCAATTGTAAAATGGATTCACTAAATCAGAAATCTTTGCGGGAGTGGAAACAACATTTCTCCAAATTTCATTGCAATCGCATGAATGGTATATGAACGCATACAGATTTTTTTAAACGGTATGCGTGCCGTTACTCATTTGTTGAATCTACTCATGCGCTACCTATTGTAAAAAGGATTTACTAAGTCAGAAACCTTTCCTGGAGTGTGCACAACAATTCAACCAAAGTTTCATAGCAATCGGATGAATGGTATATGAACGCATACGGGACTTTGTTTAACCGATTCGCGTGCTGTCGCTCATTTGTTGCATCTACTTGTGTGATACCTATTGTAAAGTGGATGTACTAAACCAGAACCATTCCCTGAAGTGTACACATCATCTCACCCAAGTTTCATCGCTATCAGACGAATGGTATATGAATGCATATGGGACTTTGTTGAAAAGCTTCGTGCATCTTCGGTCATTTGTTGAATCTACTTGTACGCTCGCTACGGTACCTATTGTAAAATGGATTTACTAAGCCTGAAACTTTCCCTGGAGTGTAGACAACAACTCGCCCAAGTTTTGTCGCTATCGGACGAATGGTATATGAACGCATACGGGACTATGTTGAAACAATTCGCGTGTCTTCTCCCATTTGTTTAATCTACTTGTGCGATACCTATTGTAAAGTGGATTTACTAACCCAGAAACCTCCCCTGAAGTGTACACAACATCTCACCCAAATTTCATCGCTATGAGACGAATAGTATATGAACGCATACGGGACTTTGTTAAAACGCTTCGCGCGTCGTCGCTCAGTTGTTGAATCTACTCGTGCGCTACCTATTGTTAAGTGGATTAACTAAGCCAGAAACCTTGCCTGTAGTGTACACAACCTCTCAACCAAGTTTCATCGCTATCGGATGAATGGTATGTGAAAGCATACAGGACTTTGTTGAAACGCTTCGCTCGTCGTTGCACATTTGTTGACTCTACTCGTGCGCTACCTATTGTTAAGTGGATTTACTAAGCTAGAAACCTTACCTGAAGTGTACAGAACACCTCACTCAAGTTTCATCGCAATGGGATGAATGGTATATGAACGCATGTAGGATTTTCTTGAAACAAACGCACGCCATTTTGTTGAAGCTACTCGCGCGCCATCTATTGTAAATTGGATTTACCACGCCTATAACTTTTCCGGGACTGTGCACAACAACTCACCAAAATTTGATCGCAATCGGATGAATTGTATATGAACGCATCGCCATTACGCATTTGTTTAAACTACTTGCGCGCTTTCTATTGTGAAATGGATTAACTATGCCTATGAACATCCCGAAAGTGTTTACAACAACTCACCAAAATTTGATCGCAATCGGATGAATGCTTTATGAACGCATAAACGACGAACAGACAGACATTCCTTTTAAGGACAGAGAACAATTTAGAAATAAAATCAGAAACACGAAAATTGTACAAGTTTCAAGGAAAGATACATCAGGGAAAAAATGGACAGAGGAAAGGAAGAAAAAGCACAGTGAACTAATGAAGAGGTTTTGGGAAGAAAAGAAGAGAGGAAAAGGAAGTGAAGCTGTGATTGGCTCAAGTTCTCACGCTCTCCTGAAGGGGAATAATAATATATAAGATTTCACCATCACATTAATTCATTTTAGATCGTGTCTACTCTGGTCAACAGTTGTCATATAGTGACATTCCCAAATAATTTATTATTTATACAAATGCAAGAAAACCCTATTTGATACAGGCTTCTTATGTCCCTTTTCGATAACCTTCCGAGTCTTCACACGATTTAATTCCTTAACGCAATTGTAAAATGCTTCAAAATTCATTCTATTACTTCAGAATGTGGGTGTGCGTAAAACCACTAGTAATCGGATAAAAACTATCCGAAGTAGCTAAGCTGTTCCAAACTTCCAAACTTATTATCCACATAACATGTCATGCTTATTATAAATTATCAAAAATATACTTATTATTATCAATAAATCAGAAAATGAAATTATTATTATTATCATTGAAAAATTATTATTATTGTCATCTTCCAAACTGAAATTTCTTTGACAAAACAACTTGAAAACAATCAAGCTCGACTTCGTAGATGGAAAAAAGAACCTATTCATTCCCAAAAATAAAAACTTAAGATCGACAGATCCTACGGCTGATGACCGTGATGAAAAATTAGAAAAATAAACTAAGATGCTCATGATGTCCATAGATTCATAACGTATAATCAGGTCCTCTGAACACAGAAAATGTTCAGACATAGGCCTCAATTGCCTCGTAGCCTAGTTTGCCACAGCAAACAAAAAGTCGTTGTGTGTTGATATTTCTGTTTAAATGGAGAATTCCAATTACCATAGAATAAAAATAATTCAAATGTAGCTTACATTCTTGTAGATCTTGATGATGTCAACCCTCTGGTTGGTTCCAGATTATTTCCATTCTTCAGTCCTATCGGACCCGTACGTAAATCCGGGTATCGGCCACCATTGCTACCCGTAGTTAGTTTAACAGCTCATGACTGTTAGTTCCATAGCTGACTTGAAATACTCTTGACTTGCAATGTTCATGACGATAGTCTCACTAGCGGTTCGATCTCTAAGATCCATGGTAATAAACCAGATGTAACTGTGATACAACTGTGACACATTCAGTAAAATTTTATACTCAGACAATCTTATTTGCTTTGGTTCAGACCTGAAGTTCCTGTCGTAACTAATCCTATGGGTCAAGGTTATGCACCTCCCAGACACGCGTCAAACACGGCTGGTCCCTCGTAGGCCGAGTCCTGATATCAGGAAAGGATTTCTCCAGCCCCTCGAAACTCCTACCGGGTGAGATTATGCTTCTCCCAAATTACGTCAGACACAATTGGTCCCGTACGTTGGCTAAGTGGACTGAACAAGCAAGACTGGTATCTGATGAATACTGTGATGTTGTCACTGGTGAAATTGGAAACAACAACAACAATAGAATTAAATATGGTTTGTAGACTAAGTCTACCATATGTCCGATGCAGCTAAGAATTGACTAAGTGTCAACTGCATGTTGAATTCACGTCACAAAAATATTCAAAGTTTCACAGTGCGTGAAATATTCTAACACTTTGACCACTACTTGGTCCGAAGATTTACAACACTTTGCGTACAGTAACTGCTTACTAGCACTTGAAGATAATAATGTGACAATGCACAACGTAGAGTAATATAGCGACCATGCGCTGCGAATATGTGAGGTGATAGCGACCATGTGCTGCGAAGAAGTGAGTTATTGAGCTTTGCTCGGGCTCCAATTTATGCTCCCACGGCGTTCCATGCTGGAGTCCACGTCACAAGCTGTGTCGTCACAGCGAAGGAATTCCTGAATACAAAATTGCCAATATCTCGGCTTCTATTGATCCGATTTCTTTCCAATATAGTTCCTTCTTCTCCTTTTCTTTGTGCCAGAAAAATGATGTGCTTCCCAAATTTCCAAAATATCGGGAACTATTTAATCATAAAATATGGCCTTTGTGATGCCGTAATACGCGTCTCAAGCCTCGCTGTTGCCTGCATATTCTTTCCAAATGCTTCGAGAACAAATTCCGCGCGCCATTCAAACTTTGCCTGGAATTCAAATATGTGCCTGGGACCTCAAATATGGACTAATGGATAAGGGCACATCCACCCCTCACATAGACAAAAATAAAAATTGAAATTTTTATTTTTCTAGTCCACTCTTCAATTTCTACTTATTTATCTGGCTCTTGAGTAATAAACTTTTCCCACGATGTTACCAGTTCATAGATATCTTGTCATAACTTTCCTCGATTCGACAAGTTTCAAAAAATAAAATATGGCAAAAGTTTGAATCGCTCCTACGATGTTGTTTTCTACATTTTTCTCTTTCCTTTTTCTTTCTGCAAACTACTGGGTTTATCCTGCCTTAAATGTTCCTGATGTCGCTCTTCCAAGTTTTGCCTCGCTTGTTGCTTAAACTCTTCGCTCGACTGTCGGGAATTTTCATTCCGTTGGAAGTTTTGGTTATTTCTCCTGAAATAACGCCTTTCCTGGTATTGCCTCTGGTTATCTCTAGGCCTCTTCCATCGATTCGAGTTATTATATCCATCATATCTCGAATATGGTCCATTTTGATATGACCTGTTATTATATGAATTCCATCCTTGTCTTTCTCTGTCATCCCTCGACGCTTTCTCTTCCTGATGTCCACGTGATGTCGTTTGAGAGTACTGATCTGCCATTACTGCATAAACAGTTTATTCATTCTTTCCACCCTTCTGGTGAAAGAATTGTGCGTTACTATGGTCGAGTTTCTGTAGTACTTCGTCAAACTGTTCCATATTATATATGTCGGCTGCTATCAAAGTTCTCTGTACATCAGCAGGAAAATGTCTGATAAGAGCAGTGATTAAAGCATCATCTGGCATAGGTGGATCCAAATGCTGCAATCTTGATAACTGTCCGGCAAAGAATTTCGTGTACCGTGTGGGCTGAAACTTGGAATAGCGCTTCGAATAGAGCTCTGCCCTCACCTGTTGCTGTGTCTCAGGTGACCAGAACTTTCTTAATAACGCTAGTAGTATAGGCGTAGGTATGGGACAGACAAATTAAGTGTGGTTAAAAGTACCATTATATTTTCTTCAAAGAAATTATGGATAAAATGACCTTAAACTTCTTGAAAAAATTTGTCCAAAGAAAATATGGTTATCTTAACCATTACATTTTTTCAGATAAATTATGGTTAGGACTAACCATAATTTGAATTACTTTTTATGGCTAAAGATAACCATAAAAAGTACCTATAATTTCATATGAAATTATGGCTACAACCAACCATAAAACACTATCAAATTTATGCTTAAAATTAACCATTAAATGTTCACCAACTTTTAAAGAAATATGGCTACTACTAACCATAAAACGTAATAAAAAATATTGATAGTAATGATGGTTAAAACTAACCATAAAACACTATTTAATTTGTGGTTACCATTATCCATAAAAATTAACCATAAAAATAATAAAAAGTTATGGATAACGTATCCATAAAATTACCAATGTTATTTTTTAAATTATGGTTATAACTTACCATAAAACTGACTCGACAAAGTAATTCTAAAATTAAGGCTAAAATTATGCTTAAAATTAACCATAAAAAGTAACGCAAATTTATCCTACAAACACCTAAAATAATGGCTAAAAGGAACCAGTAAATTTTTAAAAGAATTAAGGATAAAATAATGGTTAAAACAAGGCTAAAATTATCAGTTACGTTTTTAGAAATTAGGGGAAAAGTAGTGGTTAAAACAAGGCTAAAAATTCTAACGAACTTTTTAGAAACAATGGATAGAATAATGGTTAAAATAACTAGTGACTTTTAGAAATTAAGGATAGAATAATGGTTAAAACAAGGCTGTAAATTCTAACGACTTTTTTTAGAAATAATGTTTAAAACAAGGCTAAAATTACCAGTAACTTTTTAAAGAAGTAAGGATAAAATAATGGTTAATACAAGGGTGTAAATAGCTATAAAAATGATGTGTACACTATTATATTTAGTATCCCCAAGGAAGTGTATCAATTATGTTGTCTTCTTCTTTGAGGATCATACGCTTGTCGTAGTCGACTTTAAATTCTTTGGCAATATTTTTATTTACAAGGTTTTTTGTTTTCTTATCTCTTGTTATCATGTTATTGCTTATAACAACCTTATTATTAGAACCTTGTATTAAGTCAGTCATTGTCTTCATGTTAAGTTTTTTGGCATTTTCGTGGTTGAGTGTAAATCCTTTAATTTTGGTAACCTGTTTGCCTTTATATGTTTCGTACGCATAACTCTTAGGACCTGTGCTTATCCAATCAGTACCATGATCATCTTTGCCAAATTCGTCAGTCCATTCACCAAGCATACAACCGATCTCTACGGTGTTTGTTCCATCATCTATGTAAACAATACTATCAGTGTCATAATAAACTACTGCCTTTCCTAATCTATCAAGCATATCGTATAATCTTATTCTAGCATTGGAAGTGGTGAAAGCTGCCACAATTATGTTGGTATTTGTGCTATTTTCTACATAGAAATCATTGTAGTGGTATGTTACTTCAATTACTTTATCATTGATGTACATTACATTAGTAATTTCTATCTTATCGTCTAATAGCAATTCGTACCACCTCTTAGGGTCATCAATGAACTCTGTTTGTGACATGTTTTGCCTCTGACCGAACTTTCCCCAAAGAGAATTTAAGCATATTTTAGCAACAGCTCGCTTACCAGCGTTGGGTTTAATGTTGTCAATATCAAGCTTTATACCTTGCTTTTTCATGATAACCCTTGCATATTCTTCTTTAGACTTGTAATCACCATCCCAAGGACTAGTTTCTAGCTTAATTTTCATAAAGGTTTTAATATAGTCCTTGAAAAGCTCATTACTTGTCTCTTTAAAATGCCATACTTCATAAATTTCCTGTATTTTGTAGCCTTTCTCTAGAGCTTTATTAAGTTCGATTGTGGTCCAAGTCCCAAGAAGCGCCCTCTCTTCATTATTATGGTTACAACGTCCTGCCTTTTCTTCTGCACATTTCCCGCAAAGAGAGAACATTAACTTATCTAGCTTCTCAGGAAGCACTGGGTGATACAGACCTCTTGGGGGAAGCACCTTACATTTAACTAACCCAAACCAGCCTTTATTATATTTTTCTGGCTTAAATATTTTAGTGGGATGCGCTACATTGTACCGGTCATAAAACATAACTGTTGGATATAAACTGCATATATCTATATATCTCAGCTTTTTTCCAGAAACTTTCAACTTTGTGGCATTTGTCCTACCACCGAAGAATGCGTCCCTGGGGTTTAGAGGTTCTACAACATCTTTTGTTTTGTTTAGGCTTTCCTTATAAGCTTTAGAATTTTTACATTTACAGCTCCACATCTCTACAACATTGTACCCGGCATTTTTAAGAGCTTGTGTTCGCTCTATAGTTTTTGTAAGCAAGTCATCCATAGTTTCATTGTTTACATTGTTGATAGTATCGCCTGAGTAGCAGTCGGGACAACCATGCCAAAAACAACCATGATACTGGTACACAGTTTTAGTCTTATAGTCGTACCCATCGACTTTGGCTCTACAAATTGTGACCTCGCCACCGTTTAATGCGTGTCGAACATTAGGGAACGAACTTAACCATGCTATAGACTCCTTACTGAACATTTCCTTTTTTTGCTCTTTGACTACAGCAATCGTGTCTTCTTTAAGGAATTTTGACCTGTAAATTGCCATACAAACACTGGCTATAGTTATGTATTGGAAAGGGTCTATATTTGCTATTTCTAAAAATGACTGTCTAAAGGCGAGGCAACCTCGCCGTAATATATCGACATCAGAATGGCAATACTCGGCTAATTCTTTCTTAAAGTCAAACACGTAGTTTTCTTTCACTTTCTCAGCGTGCCATTCCAGGAATACTTTTCTAGCATCAGGTTTCATTGTATCAACACCATAGTATTTAGTAGCTGGAATGGACCCTACGTAATTTTGATTTTCTTTCTTGTTGAAAAAGTGTGGAAAATACCCCTTTTTTAGTTCTTTTAGTTCAAATGTTTTGGGAAAGGATGCGAGACCTCCTTGGATAAAGTTTATGCTGTCAATTATTCTGAGCCTTAGGGCTGGTATTTTGAGCTCCATAATTTTAGACCCTTGGTAAATAGTTTTAGGCTTAATGCCATTATTGATGCAATATTGTAAAATAAAATGCGCATCATAACCTTTTGCATTGTGTGCTATACACGTAAAACCTTTGTGGTTGTCTGATATTAGCCACTGACAAAATTCGTCATTTTTTAGGAAAGCCCGCCTAACACCATTAAAGTCATAAACGGATACAAAGTTTGGGACGTGTACTCCGGTATCTTGTTCAGCTTCGTAATCGAAAAAGTAGTAGTTTTCCGTGTAAGTGCACCATTTATATCGCTTATCAGCCTTTCCATTGCAAATACAATCTTCCATACAGTATCCCCCACGGTTTTTCTTTCCTTGCATATAACATTGGTGCTCTTCTCTTTTCACGATATCATTACAATTCCAACACTTAGAGTACCCACAATTGTGCTTATCACTTCTGTTACATATCTTATTACACTTTTTGCACTTGTAAGCTACCTCACACACTCTCTCATGGTTATCAACGCAATCTTTACCAAAACAATATCTATTGCACTTTTTACAGTATACTCGGGGTCGCATACCTTCTGGGAAATCATGTTTTGGGCACAAACACAAATTACACACATTTTTATCTTTTTTACACGAGTGCTTGTCCTGATGATCGTAAGGTATATCACATTTTTTGCAGTAATATGAACTTCCATAAAAACCTCGTATATTATTAATGGAATCATAATGGTCGTTATGCAAGTACAAATAAATTGTTATCGCATCATTTACACCTGAGGCCTGGATTACTTTGTTAAAATGGGCAGCCGAAACAACCTTAATCCGAACACCCATGAGATGTGCAACATCTCTAATATCGTCTAAACTAAACCCATCTTCACAGTTCATTCCGAATCTTGTGCATAACTCTTTTGCTAATTTTTCTTGCAAACTCCGTCCTTTCCTAATGTAGGTAATTTCATTATCAGTTAATTTCCTGTCAAGTATATTTCTAGTTTCATACGTGAGGGCTGTGATTATTGCTCTTGGCCCGCACAGGTTATCGGTGTTGGTTATTTTGTTTATGCTTCTTTTAGCCATAGCATCTTTAGCAATATTGATTATTTTCTTACCCTTTGCTCCTTTTCCTCTGGGTATTTTGTAGACCTCGAAGTGAAAAGTGGTATTGTTGATATCTACATTTTCATTAGATGTTATTATTCTTTCAATCTGGTCAAGTAGATGTGAAGCATTAACTTTTATTTTTCTTTTTGATGAAATCACATGGTTAAAATTATTATTTTCTGCAACTACTTTCATCTGATCACCTGGCTTAAAATCAGTTAGTTTTCTTACTTCTTTTATGGCTGCATGCACACCTTTTCTGACCGCTTTCATTTGTTCTATTGGTTTTCCTTGCAAATCTTTTATGTGTATAGTATATGCTGTCTGCCATACGTTAAACTTTTTGATCAGCACAGTACGATTACCTTGATGAATTTCGAAAGGTGACTTTTTAGCTACTGTTTCATTAAATATTTTTTTCTTAAAAGGAAAAATTTGGCCCAATTTTTGCTTTACAATTTTTAAGTCCTTAGATTGAACAGGTGTTGGTTCCTTCTTAATTTCAAAGAGGTCTTGATCAAATCCAAAATGCCTGATTTTGTCCAAACGTTCCTTTTCTTTCGCTATCAAATTTAGCAACCCTTTCTTTGAATGAATTACTGAGTAGCCCTTAATTTTGTTTTCTCTGGCGACTTGTTTTAGTTCACGAACGCTCTTCTTAGGCAGCTCTGATTCTTGATACGTAAACAAAGCACTATCTCCGGCATTACTCCAAGCACTGCTTACAGCTTCAAGAAGAGCAGCCTTCTTCATCTTGTATACTCCTTTTAGTTTGAGTTCCGTTGCCAGAACCCTTAGTTCCTTTACAGTTGCACCGGTTCGGTGCTTAATATTTTGTTTTAAATCCATTTATTATATAACTTTTTTTAATTAAAAATTTCATTTTTTAAATAAAAATAATTATAAGACATTACTCTTTTGGGCTCGAGAGAAATGATAGTAAAATATTTATATAAATAAATAAATGAACAGAATAATTACATTTTGCATTATAATTGTTACCCTAACAAAGGTTCAATTAGAAATATTATCTTATGAAAATCAGAATCAATTTGCTATTAACTATCTGCGTAATTTTGGATACTTGACTATAGACGAACAAGAAATTTCAGAAGTAAATGTAACAACTTTCCAATCTGCTTTAAAATTGTTCCAAGAGTACTACAATCTAGATATTACTGGTGATTTAGATGAATGTACTTTACAATTAATGAATACATCGCGATGTGGTATCACCGATGACGATATAAATTTTACTACTCGGCGGTATAAATGGAATAATAAAAATATAAAATGGCATTATGCTTTAGCTAATCAAGCAATGCAAAGTGTAGCTAGAGCCGCTTTCGATGTTTGGAAAAAACATACAGATCTCTCATTTGAGAACGATTTGAGGAATCCAGATCTGATTATATCAAATAAACGTGGTAGCCCTCATAGAAATCACAAAATAAGTGGGCAATGTTTTAGTGGATTTGATGGAAAAGGTGGAGTTTTGGCTCATGCAAATTACCCAAATAGCATTAATTCACCTATTGAAATTCATATCGATCAAGATGAATCTTGGTATTTAAATACCGATGCTAATACTCCTCAATATCAAACAAATTTACTTTCTGTTATGATACATGAAATAGGCCATGCCTTAGGTATATCCCATTCAAACAATCCGGATGCTATTATGTATGCATACGCTAACAATCAAATAGAGCTACATCAAGATGACATTTTAGCTATTCAAAGTTTATATGGTAAAGCCACAGAGCCTAACGTACCAGATAAAACACCAACTCCAGATACACCAAAGCCAGAGCCAAATTTATGTGATTTGAATGTTAACACTATTTTAATTGTTAATCAGTTAATGTATGTCTTTTATGAAAAATGGTTTTGGCTTTTAGATCTCGATAACTCAACAGCCTTAAAAAACAAACGACCCCAGTTTATTACAGATTGGTTAACCTTCTTACCTCAAGATTTTAAAGCTATTACAGTCGTTTATCAAAGACCCTCTGGTGAGATCGTTATGATTATTGCCAACAAAATCTACATGATGGATTATCCGAGCTTAATATTGGTAAATGGTTATCCAAAAGCCATGTCCATGTGGAACATCAGACCAGATACAATAATTCATGCGTTGTTAAACACTTACTCAGGCCACACTTATATTTTTTATAATGACGCTTTCTTTTCGGAAATAGACGAATGCAGCTTTAAACCCAAGCAACATGGCATATTATCAAGACGTTTTCCTGGCTTACCGCCTGCAATGGATTCAGCCTTTAGATATATTAACGGAATGCTGTATTTTTTTAAAGGTAGACAAGTATATCAATACAATGAATTCACGAATTCTTTGGTTAAAGCTCAAAAATTTGATCTTTCAATGATTGGCATAGACTGTCCAAAAAGGTCATCTTCGTTTATGGAAGTAATAAAGAGTTTGAAAAATACTGTAGCTCAACTAGAGGAAACAAAATATTTTTTTTTTAATTTTTTGTATATAATAAATGGAAAAGAAACAATTTCTTGAGAAGCTCAATAGCATCAACGAACAAAAACCGTTTAAGAATCTCAGTGAGTTAGAAATAGGGTACGAATACCTTATAACGAATGCAGAAGATATAAATACAAAATATGGAAATAAAACTTTTCTAGAACTTGATAGTAAATTGAAGGTTATATTACCCGATAGATATGCGAAGGTACTAAATTGGGAAGATGGAATACAGAAAATGACAGGGTTGAAAATGGTATACCACGGCACAAAAGAAGTTAATGGTTGTAACAAAGCGCACAATCTTAAATTTTCGTAACACCCCGATAAATTTATGGTTTTAATGGTTAATAACCATTAAAATCAAATACCAAAATTAACGTAAAATTAAGGATTCTTTTGTAGCTTTATGAAAATTGTAACAGCTATCTATGTCATCACCATTAAGTTCAAAAAGATAATCTATACTATCCTCAGACAACTGATTTATAAATACTTCTACATCTTCAGTAGGATGTAGTAAAAACAGGAAGAAAGAAAGGGTTATTCGCTTTACTCGGGCGTCCATTTATATATACAAAAAATTATAATATAACATTTTCTTTATTAACCCAGCTATTGTGAGAATTATCAAAGCCCAACCATTTGACATATGCCCGATTTCCTTTCTTTCTTAAAACTTTTTCAACAAGATATGCCTCTGGATACTTTGTTTTCTGTAATTCTTGATCATAAAAGTTCCCCTTTATTTCTTCCGCATTTACATCTTTCAATTTGTACGTAATAGGGTCGGAATAAACGATATCTTTTATTTCAAATATTTCAGTCGACCAATTTCCTGTGTATCCTTTTTCAAATATACCTTTTAGTTTACTAATTCTGACTTGATCGCCAACTTTAAATTTCGCTTTTTCTTCCGCTCCTACGCTTACAGTGTAAACAGTTTTCAACAAATGTTCTTCATTAGCTTTGTTTACGTTTTTTGGCTTCATATTTATAGTTGTGTGCGTCGTATTATTGTAGCCATTAATTAACTTTGGTAAAATGCCAACCCAGCAGTAGTTTCCTTGAATATCAAACTGCTTCCACATTTTCTCTTTTAAGGTCCTATTGAATCGTTCTACAACTGAAGCTTTTACTTCAGTAAAAGTCGAATAATGATTGATATTAAATGTTTTCATTAATTTTGAAAATTCTTTATTGTAAAATTCTTTACCGTTGTCTGTTTGAAGATTTTTGGGTTTTCTGTTTTTTAAAATACCATCAAACGCTTCAGCAACACTTTTACCCGTTTTATCTTTGACTGGTACACTCCAGGCATACTTTGAAAATACATCAATGACTGTTAACAAATACTTGTAGCCTTTATTAAGCTTCGATATCCCCTTTATTTTTCCAGAGTCCATTTCTACCAAATCCGCTTGCCAAATGTCATCAATGCCGTGAGTTGTAACCCTCCTTCTCGGAAAATTCTTCCTCATGGGTTTATGAATTTCGTTTATAATTTCCTCCCGAATGCTAACGGGTGGTTCTCTAATTTTGGTAGAACCCCCTATTTCTACACTCTCATTAACTTTTTTTTTCAAACCTGCTTTTCTTACTCCCACACTCGGAACATAAACCTTCGATTCTAGTTCGACCATTTTTTGTCGAAAGGGTGTGAGGATGCAGAGTTTGAGTAAACGTTTTGCACTTTAAACACCAAATGTGATTATTCATTTATTAACTAATTAATTAATTAAAATT
Source organism: Meconema thalassinum (assembly GCA_946902985.2). Classification (NCBI taxonomy): domain Eukaryota; kingdom Metazoa; phylum Arthropoda; class Insecta; order Orthoptera; family Tettigoniidae; genus Meconema; species Meconema thalassinum. The sequence continues at coordinate 1,353,431,746 of OX336388.2, forward strand.
AATTATAAAATAAGCATTGGTTTACTCAGACACCCAACATTGAAGAACGCAAACTATCTTACAAGAAACAAGGGTCTACTACGGGACAATTCTTGTCGTTGTTCAGTTGTTCCCAAGTGAGAGGTATAAACAACCTTTTTTGCCCATTTTCTAAATTTTTGAACTATAGGATTGCCTCTAGAGCTGTAAATAACCTTTAATAACCCTTTGTGTGTTAAAAATGTTGAAAACGAACCATTTTTTCTATTATCCACCAACTCATCATTGGTCAATTGGTGGATAACGAAATTTTTATACTGTGCAGGTGAAATATAACCTTTATCTTTGTGTCTTAAAACAGATATTAAGTTTGGTATATCAAATATTTTAGAGATATCTTTAACCTTAAAAATATTTTATCCTCATTTCTTTCGCCTCTGGTTTCAACATTAAAAATATTACCTTCATTATCCATAAATTTTTCAAAATCTTCAAGTTGAATTAATGGTGGTAAAAGATCATATTTATAAGATACAGTGGTATTAATTTTAGGAACATTTTGTTTAACCCAAGCCCTTTGTTGAGGAAATTAACTTTTTTATATTTATATTTATATTTTAATTAATTAATTAGTTAATAAATGGAATCAATTACCGATATTCTGAACAGCAAACTTGTCTATAATAGCAAACAAGTGGTTATTGCTATTGATGAAAATAACGATTCATGGTTTAAAGCTAAAGATATTGCTTTAATATTGGAGTATAGAGATACAGATAAAGCAATTCGAAAACACGTTGCTATTGAAGACAAAGGTACATTCGATACCTTAAATAACCCCGCCGTTTTGGCGGGGTTAAAAAATACACATCCTCAAACCATATTTATTAATGAATCTGGGTTGTATTCGCTTATTTTATCATCTAAAAAAGAGGAAGCTAAAAAATTTAAGAAATGGGTAACGAAAGAAGTCCTTCCATCAATTCGAAAGTACGGAGAATACAAAATTAAAAAAGAATATAAGAACCAACTAGTTGGGTTAATGCAGAAACTTCAAATAAAGGAAGCAGAAAACGAATCTCTTACCCCATTAGCCACACCTCTTGCACTTAAAACTAGTAAGAATAATTGTCTGCTTATTATAGATAAGCATGAACCAAACGAAAAGTACAGATACTATGCAATAAGGGCGCAGAGACAACAGGTGAATCAAGCAATCAAAAAAATATGCAGGCGGCACCCCGATTGTGAGATAGTTTATAAAAAATATAATGATCCTAATAGCGTAAGGTTGTATGTGCTTATGAAAGAACAAATAAAAAATAGCTATTCGGGAAACCATTTTAATATTCCATTTACTCCTGATCTTCTTAAAGGAACAATAGAGATGTTGTATAAAAACCTGTTACATTAGACTGTTTTTAATGGATATTTTCTCCATTAAAAACTAAAACATTTTAACATTAGTGTTATTCGACCGATTCATCAGGATGAGGTTCATATGCATCAAGTATTACTTCACCAAACATCGTCACACTAACATTTATTGGAAGTTTTAAAATTACGCTGCCCATTTTATTTTTAAAGCATAAAGCATCACCAGATTTAACGTTGAAGGGCTTACTAGTATCTACCATAATTTTTTCTTCTTTGGAACGTGCAATATAAACGTCTAATACTGTTTTAATAGCGTCATCTGTATATGAAGTAAATACTTTATCTGGGTCTACGATACGAACAAATACTTTCCTAATCGTTGCGTTGTATGTAAAAATATGCTTAATTTTATCTTTCTCTGCAAAAAGGTCCTTTTGTAATATTATCCTATCAAACACCTTTCTTTCTAAGTTGTCAACCTTTTCTGTTAATGTTGATATTGGTGCAAGACAAGTAGTGGTATATTCCGAGAACAATTTTTCTATTTCTTCTTTCGTGAAGTAGTTATCTTTAGGAAAATCCCCTTCAGTAGTAAGTGGTTTGAGCTTTTCTAAGAGATATTGCTTATTAACGACATCTTTATTGTTGATTGGATCTTCAATATTCGCTATCCTTTTACCTTGAAAATCAATCCATGTTTTTGAAACAAAAAAAAGCTCACTAAGGCGTTTATTTAGGCCCGTAACTAGCCTTGAAAATCGTTTTTCTAAATCATCCTTTGTGATAGCTTTAATATTTAATGAACTACTCTCTCCGTTTATAATTTTATTTCCAAATATGTCCATTTATTAAATCTATAATTTCGTTAAAATGAGCGGGATTAGGGGAACCCCAATTCGAAAACAACTTTAAAACAAGGACACATAAATGACCACATATATATTCATTAAACATTTGAATTCTTTCGGCGTTATAAAATAGGTTGCTAGCTCCCAAATAATTTACTAGTTTTTCAGGAACATCTCCACCAAATGAGTCAAAGACGAATTTTTGGTTACCCTTTTTAAAGTAACAAATCCAATGAGTACCTGCATGATCCGACGTATCCAAGTTTACAATTCCTGATTCACAATCATTAGGTTTTGTAGGCAGTTCATCAATCATAAAAACATTTCGAAAATGCTTTATGTTCATTTCGTGTATTATTTTAAGTATATCGAAATTACTTAAAGGGTGCTTATAGTTGGAAAGTATATCACTCAATATCGATGAAATTTCTCTTTTTTTTTTTTTTAATTTTAGTTATTCCCAAACAACCTTGTCCAGTCTTTTTTTCGATCACCAGATTATGTCTAATTTGTTCAGCCAATTCCGCATCTTCTTTTTGCTTTTTATGAACAGCGCTTGTAATGGCTGCAGCGCCACCTGCCAGCGAACCAATGGCGCCCAATGCAGCTAATATTAATGGCAAAAATCCTCCTTGGTGTTCATTAATTCCAGAACCTTCTTTCTTCCTACTGAGATATTCGAATATTTTCTTTACAATTGGAATGGACAAACTTATAAGTAAGCTACCACCTTTTTGAATTTTTCTTGCTTTCTGCTTTTTTTGTGTATCTGTCAAGTACTCATTTAGATAGTCATGCTTTTTCAGATCTTCGTTGGAGAGTTTTATTTTAATAGCTTTGGGTTTTAGTTTCCCTTTTTGGGAAACGTTGTAATCAATACTAAATCCTTTCATTTATTTAATGAAAAAAATCATAAACAAAAAAATTTACAAATTTATACTCAGACGCCCCAACCATTTTCATCTAACCCCATTCCCATTTTTCTTTTTCCATACATTATTCCAGTAACGGCTGTAGCTGCTAGTCTCTCACTCAAGTTAGCATCTTTACTGAATATTCTCTCTTTTGCAGCCTTTTGTAGTTCTTTATCTGCTTGATGTCTGTGCTCTAATTTTGTATGGTCGCGGTATGCTATATCATGTAATTTACATGCTTCGTCTAATGGGTTAGAGCCCTGAACACCTTCGGCTAGTTGCTTGTCTAATGGATTACCAGGACCACAAAATTTATATCCCGGAAGTGTTAAGTCAATATTATTTTCACCTATTTTATTAATCATCCAATTAACTAATCCTTTTCCATGTTTTTCAGATTCCCAGAATGTATGGGGAATGTTATTTAAAAACCTAATTAGATATGGAATACCTTTAGGATTATTAACAATGAAGTCATTAAACTTACTCGTAAGCATCTTCGTTATTCCAACCTTTTCATTGTGATAGACGTTGTTTCCAGCATTTTCTTCGCCATGAATTACCATTAATCTGTCTATTAATTCCCTTACATCATCCATCCACACATATTCAATCGGTCCTTTTGAATATTTTTTTACAAAACCAAATCCTGATTTAGGAGGAGTGGTTAGAGATGCAGCTCTTTCTTTTCTACTAACTTTTTCTGAAAGCCATATATCCTTTATCAACGTATTATATTTTTTGCCAACACTGCTTTTAGGTTTAGTGCTATTTGGGTCATTGTTTTGATACATAGCATTTGTAATTTTTAAAATAGTCTTATATGTGCTGCGGTCTTCGTCTGTATACTCATCATCGTTAGGTATATCATTTAAGGTTAAAAATAGCATTAAACCCTTTGTAGCTTTAAAATTCTTACCCTTAATTATAATATCGTCATTACTGAATTCAACTTTTGAGTCACCTATATAATAACCCTGATAGTTCTTATCAGCGGCTTCGGTGGCGTAGTTGGTAGCATGCTGAGCTTCTATGCCCAAGATAGCGGGTTCAAACCCGGCCGAAGCCGTCGGATTTTTTAAGAGCGTTAAAAATCCCTCAGTATGCCTTCCTTCGGAGGGGAAGTAAAGCCGGCGGTCCCATGTCATAGATTTATGGCATGTTAAAGATCTTTCCACTAATTACACCTGTGTGAAACTAAATTGGATAGGTTAAGAATGTAAACAACGCTCTTAGGTTGCTACGTTCGTTGCCAAGAGCCGACTGCGGTGGCGTCTAGTAGCTAGTTCTGAACTAGGTCTAGTAGTCGTTGACGGTGGCGTTTGGCGGCAAAAGTAGGAACTATTTGAAAATTCAAAGTTGCAGTCTCTACTTGAATTAAAAAACAGATACACACACTAATACAGTCATCACAATTAACACCGGTTATCAGACAGATTCTACACACACCCAAAGTACACGGGGCTACATGACCGCGTTGTCGCAGCCCCTAAACTAAGGAACCAACCAACCAATAGTTCTTATCATACCTTATTCCAAATTCTAGGTAAATATTTTGAAATTATTACCCCTAAGTGGACCGTAGAATAATCAGTTATGCCTTTCCTCTTAACATTTTCTTCACTTTTATCATACTCTTCATCGGCCTCTTGAAATAAACTCCTCCCCTTTTCTTTCTGAAGTTGCGACTCTAAATTCTTTCTGACCTTTCTTGCCGATTTTAAAGCTTCTTTTTGCTCATCAGTGACATCATATTCATCCAAGAAATGGGAACCTTCGGAATCTGAAGGAAAGTCTTCTTTATAGTCAATTCTGTAAGGAATTAATTGTTTCTCCACTTCTCTATTTTCTTCTATAGCTTTAATAACATTTTCACTGATGTCATTTAACTTGTTGCCTAAAACATTAACAGCATCGATAACAGGTTGATCTTCTTTTTTATACTTCTCGTATTCCGTTATAGGCTGCTTCTTCCATATTCGAAATTCGTCTTTTAATTCTTCAAATTTCTTCCTATTCCTTCTTGCTTGTTGAACTACCTTTTGATCGTATTTCGCAAACATCTTTATTATAGGTGAAATTTTAAAAATGACGTTTGATGCTAACATTGACGTTTGACATTGACGCTGTACGTTGTACGCTGTACGTTGACGCTGTACGTTGTACGCTGACGATGTTGGTGTTAGAATATTCAACCCAAAACCTGCCAATACCCCTGGAGTAGTTACCCAACATTTAGAAACGTTTTAATTTTATTCCTATATTTACCATCGTTAGCTTTGCGATTCATATCAATAGTAATAAAACCAAACTCCTCATTCCAACATTTGCTGCAAATATTCTTAAAGTCTTCAAATTTCATATCGCCACCAACAAATTCTTGATAAATATGATTTAAATTGGTATTATCTTGCCTAAATATATTTAAGAAGTTTAAGTTATCACGAACTAATTGTTTTGGTATTTTTGAATACGTTTGAGCTAAGTAAAAACAGTCAATCCCTTTATGTCTTCCTCGTGTAAAATATTCTCGAACTATGTCTTGGTTTTCCAGTATGAAATCGTCGAAAATTACAACTGACCTATCTTCACATTTATCCAGGGGCATTATGCTTTCATCGTCATGAATAAATTGTGCAATGGACTTTCCTAACTTCTCTTCGATTTTATTACATTTTTCCATAAACTGTTGATACTTAGATTGATCTAAACTTTTAGAGAAGATGTAAAGGTTGTTTATTTTTTCCCAGTTTAACCATCCAGGTGCCAAAATATAATTGTCTATCATTAAGGTTGTTTTACCACAATTACTGGGGCCTATTATAGCACAACGAATGGAATTCGGTAATAATTTGCCATGTTTGTTCTTTACTTGCTTTTCTACAAGTCTTACTTGTGGGTCCCAATCTACAACATTTCGTTTACTCATTTTCGTTTATTTTATTAATTAATGAATGAATTAATAAATGAAGAGAATTTTTGAACTAAGTGGTAAAACTTCGGTTTTAGAGAAAAGGTTAAATGTTCCATTGCGAGATGAATTTAGAAAAGTTGGATTGATAGGGTTTTACTCAACCTTCCTAACACCAAATATTACAACAAAATACAATAAAGTACACTATGAAAAAGTATCAGGTACGATAACTGAAATGTTTATTCCACCAGGTCAATATAATGTAGAAAATTTACAAAAAGCTATTCAAAGTCAAGAACCTAAGATTAATATTGAACAAAATAAAATTCTAAACAGATTGGAAATAATTAGTGATTATAAAATATATTTTGACCAAGAAGAAAGTATTGGTTCAGTTTTAGGTTTTAATAATCAAATTGTAGAACCAAAAACCAAAACACTTGCTCGGAACTTACCTAAAATAATTCCGTTCGAAAATATCCGCGTTCATTTCAATTTAGCGGATGGAATGTTTGTAAAAGACTCTGAGCATTTTCACCGTGAAACGAATATTATTGCATCATTTAAACCAGCCCTAGAATTTAGTGCTCCAATAATTTATGAGCCGAATTATCCTGTATTTTGCCCAGTTTTCGATAAAATTCAGAATTTAAAAATTACTGTGACCAATGAAAATGACGAAGTAATAGATTTCAACGGCGCAACGGTTACTGTAATTTTAGAGATGAGTTAATTATTTCCTCTTCATTTAATTTTCTATTATTTTTCTTATAATAAATGAACAAAGTAGAAAGTTACCAGTGGCAGTCTTTTCCTGTAAATGAAAAGACTAAAAACAATTTAAATTTGCCAAACAAGGACGTGGAAATAGATATTAAAGTTGGTGATGGTTGGATTGATAATAATGCGCACCTGTATATTACTTTCGATGTAACTCATGCTGATGGAACTGATTACACTAACTATGAAGGAAAGTCAAATGTAAAGCTAATTGACAATTACCCCACTCAATTTTGGAGCACTGTAACCGTGAAAAAACGAGGACACACTATCTATCGAATTGATCATCCAAATATATCTTCAACGGTTCTGTTTAATTTAACAGCCTCTTATAGTGATAAAATGATATATTCAGGTAATTTTCTTAATAATGGTAAATTGCAGAAAAAATCAAATGAGTTAAGGTACCCTTTAAGTCTTCTTGGTGGCTTTTTTAAGGATTTTAAAGAGATTATGTGGGAAGGAGATTTAACTGTTACATTTACATGGAGTCAAAATGTGACCGATGCTTTGTATAGATGGTGGACTAAGAATCCCGATGGGGGCAATGTTGCTGGAACTCTCCCGCAGGAAGGAAAAGTTACCGTAGAGTCAATGGAGATAAAAATTCCTGTTGTTAAATACGAACCAAATTATGAGCTTGAACTGAGAGAAAAAATACTAAAAGAACCACGAATACCTATATCATTCTTTGATCTTCAAACTCAAGAAATTTCAGGCCTAAGTGGTAAAAAGAATTTTGAAATAGATATTACTAATTACTACAATTCAATGGAGTTTGATCTGCCATATTTTATTTTTGTTGTGTTTCAAACTAATAGAAAAGGTAACCAAGATATGAATAGTTCCAAATTTGATCATGTTCAGCTTCAAAATATTTATATGAAAAACGGAAGAAACGAAATGTTTCCGGAAGAAATGTGGAATATTAATCCTCCTAATACTTATCTAAATGCCTATTATGCTTTTAGGGACTTTAAGCGTATAACTGAGCTAAAGTATAATGTTGTTGTAACCCCCACAGAGTTCATTGCTTCTTATCCTATTTATGTTATCAATATAAGTCGGCGTAGAAATGTAGTAACACCTCAGAAAACCAGTATGAAATTGGTAGCAACATTTAATGCCAATATACCTGAAAATACGCTTGCTTATGTAATTATGTACGGTAAAAAGAATTTAACCTATGATGCTAAGCATGGAATAGTTACTGAAAACTTTTAAATATGAGAGTAGTTGTTATTCATTTTAATAAATTAGTAAGAGTTTAGTTTTTAAGTTTAATTGAACTTAAAAGCTAAGAATTAAGAAAATGATATTTTAGGTGAAAAGGCAATTAAGTCTGCAAAATTTTGTTATTTATAGATATAAAAAACAGTTAATAAATATGGAACCTGAATACGCCGTTATCGTCCGTTGCGTCGACGTAAATAATGTGCCTGAGTGTATTAAGAAAATAGTCTTCGATTACTACCGCAAGCTGCAAAATTTGCAACTAACTATCTTAGCACGCGTTAGTGATGAAAGTGACTGTGTAGAAATTGGTGAGGCATTAATGGAATTAGAAGAGCAAGTAAAGAAACTAATAGTTTCGGCTGACCACAGTGCGAAAGAATAGTAGTTGTTATTCATTTTAATAAATTAGTAAGAGTTTAGTTTTTAAGTTCAATTGAACTTAAAATCTAAGAATTAAGAAAATGATATTTTAGGTGAAAAGGCAATTAAGTCTGCAAAATTTTGTTATTTATAGATATAAAAAACAGTTAATAAATATGGAACCCAAATATAATATAATGCCTTGCAGCCTGACAAATATTTTAAAAGGGGGTTGTGTTTCAAATACACCCACCAAAGTAAATAATGTGCCTGAGTGTATTAAGAAAATAGTCTTCGATTACTACCGCAAGCTGCAAAATTTGCAACTGACAATTTTAGAACGCGTTAGTGATGACAGTGATTTCATGGAAATTGGTAATGCCTTAGATGAATTAGAAGAACAAGTGGATATACTAATAGTTTCGGCTGAGCACAGTGCGGAAGAAGAAGGAAGAAGTTAAAAATAAGTTATCAGTGAACTTGACCAGGAAACTCCGTTAGCCTTGATACACTCTTAGTCGATAAGATAACCTTGCTATCACTCTCTCAGTTCCGTCCGCTCGCTCGCATGCAAGTGATGTGCTAAATTAAATATTACTTAGACCCCAGCTGTTAGTCTTGTTACACCGGAAGCACTAGTAGCAAAACAAGAAACTACGTAGTATGTATGTGTAGCGCAATCTATTAGCAAACAATAAAAGCTCTTCGTAGTGTACTTGTCGTAAGAAATTGCACCACATAAAGCCGCAAACGCGCTTTTTAATCGCTTTCCTCGTAGCTCAGGAGGATAAGTGTTTGGTTTGTTGAGATTTGCTCGCTTAGAAACGGAGGCGCCCCGTTTTCTATGGTTCGAATCCCACTCAATCCTTTCAAAAAAATAACTGAGTCATTAATGGAGAGAGAAAAGAGGAGTAAGGAGCAAATGCTCTCCAGGCACATAAGGGAGCCTGAGAGATGCAAAGTAAAAAAGAGTGGCCACTCAAGGAGCGAGAGAAAGAGAACAAAGAAAAAATCCCCAGGGGTAACAACGAGGAGAAATTAAAAACCAGCGCTGGCTTCGAAACACCCCTGGGGGTTTCTCCGAAATGCCGGAGTTTTGCAAAAATTTTGTTAACTGTGACCCTTTAACGCTTAAATAGCAGTGAGTCGTCACCAGAAATATATCATAGTCTTTGATTCTATTAAAGTTGTTATTACCATAAGATAAATCTAGAACAAGATTTTCCACTTTCAAACAATTGTTCTATATCATATTTCTTTAAAAAGTCACTAGAATTTACACCCTTGTTTTAACCATTATTTTATCCTTAATTCGTTAAAAATTTACTGGTTCCTTTTAGCCATTGAAAATTCTAACGATGTTTTTTATCTCTAAAATATTTGGAATGAAAGATTTTGCCGAAGTCACAATTTTTAATAAAGATAGAGGTTATACTTCGCCAGAACATTATAAAACTTTTGTTATTGATAGTCTAATTGATAATGAGTTGATGGATAACAGAAAAAATGGTTCACTTTCAACATTTTTAACATATGAAGGGTTATTAAAGGTTATTTATAGCTCTAAAGGAAATCCTGTAGTTCAAAAATTTAGAAAATGGGCAACTAAGGTTGTTTATACCTCTCATTTAGGAACAATTGAACAACGACAAGAATTGTCCCGTAGTACACTCAGAGGTGCAAACCCAGAATCTATAAGTGATGTCTTAGGTTGTTCTGTAACCTCCACTCCACGTATATATGCATTTAATTTAGCCCTTGTTTTATCCCTAATTTCTAAAAATGTTACTGATAATTTTAGCCTTGTTTTAACCAGTATGCTATCCATATTTCTTTAAAAATTCTAGCCTTAGCTTTATCCATAATTTTAAAAATGTCTAGCTTTAGCCACTATCCTATTTTTAATTACTTTTTATGGTTAATTTTAAGCATAATTTTAGCCTTAATTTTAGAATTACTTTGTCGAGTCAGTTTTATGGTAAGTTATAACCATAATTTAAAAAATAACATTGGTAATTTTATGGATACGTTATCCATAACTTTTTATTATTTTTATGGTTAATTTTTATGGATAATGGTAACCACAAATTAAATAGTGTTTTATGGTTAGTTTTAACCATCATTACTATCAATATTTTTTATTACGTTTTATGGTTAGTAGTAGCCATATTTCTTTAAAAGTTGGTGAACATTTAATGGTTAATTTTAAGCATAAATTTGATAGTGTTTTATGGTTGGTTGTAGCCATAATTTCATATGAAATTATAGGTACTTTTTATGGTTATCTTTAGCCATAAAAAGTAATTCAAATTATGGTTAGTCCTAACCATAATTTATCTGAAAAAATGTAATGGTTAAGATAACCATATTTTCTTTGGACAAATTTTTTCAAGAAGTTTAAGGTCATTTTATCCATAATTTCTTTGAAGAAAATATAATGGTACTTTTAACCACACTTAATTTGTCTGTCCCATACCTACGCCTATACTACTAACGCTCTAGAGAACTCGTCATAACTGCTTAGATTGGATATAAACGCCCTAAACCAAGTAAGTGCGGAACCTTCTAAAAATTTGCCAATAACTCGGATTTCTCGCTCTTTAGAAATCTTTGAGTCTTTCAAGTAGTCTTTAACCTCCCTCAGGAACTCTATTGGGGTAACATTCCCTTAACCTGTAAAATTTTGAAGGTTTGTCCTCTACATTTTTATATAAGGTGATGGGAGTGGTTTGGACAAGTCTCGGATCTCATCTTGTTTGAGAATAAGTTGCTTCACTCGTTTTCTCCAAATCAACATCCATGCTGGGAGCTGATGGTTTATTTGATACATCTACGATGTCCTTCGCCTTATTTTGGTAATCAGTAAATTTGTTAGTGAGTTCCCTGACAGTCTCCTTTAATTCTGCATTTTCCTCTCCTACTAATTTCTTTATCTCATCAGTACTGTTTATACTGTGAGAACATTCAGCCTGTTTCCTGTCTTCTAATATCTTCGATATCCCGATGGTTGTCCTCCGATTGTTTTATAATTTCTTCTGTATTCTTCCTAACCTGTTCTGTTTCTTTCCTGACTTGTTCTGTTTCCTTGAAGTTATCCTTCACATTTACAGATATTTTATTAATGATTTCTTCATGACTTTTCATAGAACTTGTCATATCTTTTATGTCTTTCTGAGCAGTTTGGACGTCTTTTGACATTACTTGTATGTGTGATGTCAGGGTTTCCTTAATTTTTTAAATTCTGTTCTGAGTTTCCTGTTTAAGGGCCTCCTTCACTTCATTGATTACAATGGTTTTTATTTCTGTTGTCAATTCCTTGACTACTCCCTCTTTCATTTCTCCTTCTATTAACTCCTGGAACTGTTCTGACAAACGTTGGACTACCTGAGATGCCATTTCGCTGTTTTAAAAGAAAGTTACCTTGTTTTCACTCTCCCCCATTTCCTAATATAATACTACTGCTACCCATTAGAACGAGGAGAGGGAAACCGGGTCAAAGCCCGTTGTGTGAAAGCGGGCCACGTGCCCAAAAGCCGGAAAAAACCCTGAAACCCTCCGAACGATACAGTGTCTCAACGTAATCGCGTTAGAGAAACATTCTCGTTCATGAAATACTACCTTAAATAACACAACTTATTCGCTTTCCCCCAATGCAAACGAGAAATCAGCTCCATAACACCGCGCCCCAAAAACAAGAATACTACGTTCAACCACACTTCTTTGTTTTTTATATCAACAATCTATATCCATATTGCAAAGAAACTCGTCATGCCAACGGAGATAACCAAAACAGCAAGGAAAAGCATAAAAGATCATAGGACCTCATAGGCAAGAAAACGCACTACAAAGATAAAAAAAAAACAGAAACAAACCAACCCTTCCTTAATCAAACACCGAGAATGTTTCTCGTACCCGCATACGTCTCTGTTCAAAATTTACATAGGTTCACAGTTAAGGTAATGCGAAGTAAGGTGGCGATAAAATATTAAGGTCGACGCAAATCACAATTCATTTAAGTTCACAGAATCAACTTTTCGGCACTAGTAGTTTTACGATTACGCCCGTCCACGGTTCTAATAACCAAGTCTCTCATTCTTGACAACAGTCCTACGTTCTCCCTTCTTTTTTTAAATATATTATTAACTCCGCCGTGGAACCAACATGCAAGTCCTCAAACATCGCCCTCTGCCGTCTGCCAACTTAAAGATCCAATTTTCCATTCTTCTCGCCCGCCGACAGATAACTTCAACTAACATCGAAATTAGTTTCATGGTGTTGGCCATAACATTCACAAAGGAAATCAGGAATTAGGAGACGTGCCAATACTGACACGTTCCAAATGGGTTTTAGAAGCAGTTCAAATCATAGGTTATGATTATCAGTGAAGTTGATGGATGGAAAATGTGTTGTAGCAGACATGTCTATCCTGACATGGTCCAACAGGGTTTTAGAAGCTATCTGGGTAACAAAATGTGACATGTGGGGTAGGGTATTAGTAACCAGAATGTGACAAGCGCTAGCAACCGTCACATTTACGGTGACTAAAGAGTCCAATCCTGGCATGGAACAAGTGTCCACACAAGTCACATAGTATTGCTGGAGGAGGACGTGGTTGGGCTGCTCGAAGTTTCTTAGCTTGGCCTCTTCATGTGTGCGTCGATCCCTTTCAAATGTTTTTACAGTATCCGAGATGGTAGGGCGCCAAGTTGATCGGTCTTCAGCCAGCATGTCCCAGGTTTGTGTCAATTTCAGGGTCTGTTTAAATTGGTCCTTGTAGCGCCTCTTAGGACCACCATGAGGTCTGGTGCCATAGCATAACTCACCATATAGCATTTGACGAGGTAATCTCACATCATCCATCCGATGGACATGACCAATCCATCTAAATTGGTGACCTATTATGGATGATTCTATGCTGTTGATTTAAGCCTTTTCAAGAACAGCAATATTGGTAATGCGGTCTTCCCATTTAAACCTCAGGATTGATAGAAGTTTTTGTAGGTGGAAGCGCTCAAGCTTCCTAAGATCACGTCGGTAAAGGGTCCACGTTTCACCTCCATACAACAATGTAGAAATGACTACTGCTTTGTACACCATAAGCTTTGTACTCATGGACAGATCTTTATTCATGAAGACCCGGTGCGCTAATCGTCCATATGCTGCATGGGCTGCGCCAATTCTCTTATCCACATCCTGCTCACAGAAATGGTACTGCCCAGGTACGAGAAGTGGTCTACCTGCTCTAATGGGAAATTTGGGATGGAGATATTGAATGAGGAAGAGGTGTGCCTGGTGAAGGTTGTGCCAAGACTTTAGTCTTATTGACATTTATGGCAAGACCAAAGCGATCACATGCAGTTTTGTAACAATTAACTGACTCTTGCAGCTCTTCTGGTGTGAGAGCTGGTGACGCAGCATCATCTGCATACAATATGTTAGTAACATTAGTAAACTGAGTTCTCCTCAAGGAGCGGAGACGAATTAGGTTGAAAAGCCCTCCATCAAAACGATACTTGACCTCCACGCCTGGGATATTTGTGTGTGAATCATAAAGCATTGCAGCCAAATACCGCGCGAAAACAGTTGGAGCAAGTACACATCCTTGTTTCAGTCCATGGGTAATAGGAAATTCATCGACTTCTTATTCTGATGGCAAACCTGACCTGTCATGCCATCATGGAGAGCCTCGATTAGATCTACAAAACGCTGAGGGCTACCAAACCGCTTCAGCACCGCCCACATGGCTGATCTTGGAACCGAATCAAATGCCTTTTCCATGTCATAAAAGACTAAGAAGAGTGGATTCTGTTGTTCTCTACATTTTTCTTGTAGCTGTCTCACACAGAAAATCAAAAGTCAATTGTGCTTCTGGAAGCTCTAAATCGCATTGTGACTCTGGGAGGATCTTCTCAGAGATAACCTTGAGGCGGTTAAGTAGAATTCTTGCAAGAATCTTTCCCACAATTGATAGCAGTGGTATACCACAGTAGTTGCCACAAACACTGCGATCACCCTTTTTAAAGATAGTGGTGATAGTGGCATTCTTTAGGTCTCCAGGTACCTTTCTTGATTCCCATATTCTGAGGATAAGGGTGAAAATCCTTGTTTTGAGGGAATGACCTCCAGCTTGAATTAGTTCCAGAGGGATGTTATCTGGGCCAGATGCCTCTTTGGGTTTCAATTGGGTGAGAGCTGCACTGAATTCATGATAAGTAGGAGGTACTGCCAACCACAGTTGTTCAGGTTGTTGCGGCACATCACAAAGCAAGTCTTCAGCAGCTGCTGATGGACGATTTAGGAGATTGGAGAAGTGCTCCTTCCAGCGTTCCAAGATTTCTTGACTATCAGTAAAGGTAGTAGAATTATCAGCGCTTTTCAGTGTACCTGATGATGAGCGAGATGGTCCATATATTTCCTTGAGTACTGCATAGAAGTTCCTCAAGTTGTAATGGTTATTAATGCCCCATGTTGGTAGCGACAAATGTAATGGTTTCTTTCGCCCTCTCCTTGAGCGACAAGTGTAACGTTTTGCTAGCCCCTAACGTTGAGCGTACAATGTGGCAGTTTGGCTAGCCCACACTGTTGGGAGATAAATGTAACTGTTTACCTTTGCCTAAGCTATGTTGTTTTAATGGGCGCCAAGACCTCAATGCAATGTTGAAATCTAAATTTGTATTTAACAACGTCTAGCTCTGGCAGAACACCTTCAAGACCCTATTCACTCAGATCGTGGTATGATTTGATCATTAACCCAACAAACAATTGTATCAGGAGAAGGAATTGGTCTATATCTAATGCTACCTACTGAAAGCAAAGATTGCATTGTAAAAGAAATGAATTTATTATATAAAACAAGTATAGCAAAATTAATAATAATAATAAGTACAAAATTTAAATTGGAGCGTTGTGATTTGAATACTACCGATAGAAAATTACGTGAAAACGGAGTCTGATAAATTGATTTTACTCTTATTTCCAAGCTATGAAGTTACTGAAATATGAAATGTAAAACAAAGAAAAATGAGAGATTGCGTATTTCTGCGTCATTTGCGCTTACCATTGGAAATTGCCAAGGCATTTCCCTCGTACTTGCTGATGCTGTGAGCTTCCCACAGTCTCCTGGACGTCGTCATCTCCGTCGGAATTTGATGATATTCTGGTAGATTAGATAATTCTATGGTCCGTACCTCGGACCCAAACACTCGTACAACCGCACTGGTTAAGTGTTGCAAAAGTTAGTCTTCAACTCCACTGAACATCGGAGCGACACGCACTTGCAACCGTACTCCGCAAGTTCTACACAGATAGTCCCTAACTCCACTGAACATCGGAGCGACTCGCACGCGCATCCATACTCCTCAAGTATTTCACAGATAGTCCTCGTCCCACGGAACATCGGAGCGACTCCCGCGTATATCCACACTCGGCAAGAACTATACAGGTTGTTCTTAACTCCACAAGTTCTACACAGATAGTCCGTTCCACGGAACATCGGAGCGTCCCCCGCGTATAACCATACTCCGCAAGTATTTCACAGATAGTCCTCGTTTCACGGCGCGTCGAACGATATATCCACACGTTGGCTCCCCCACCATGGTACCGACATCTAGCTTACGTCGTCCTCCCTGATTGGTTGACCCACCGCTAGTTCCCCTCCTCTGGTTTCTTTACACTCGGCGCGCGAGAGGGAGAAGTCGTTTTCCGTCCCAACAATTCGCCTTTTCTAGACCTCGCGACC
Organism: Meconema thalassinum; assembly: GCA_946902985.2. NCBI lineage: Eukaryota > Metazoa > Arthropoda > Insecta > Orthoptera > Tettigoniidae > Meconema > Meconema thalassinum. The sequence continues at coordinate 1,353,447,892 of OX336388.2, forward strand.
CAAGATTGCGTCATGCTTCTCGACAAGATTAAGCGTGTACTTGAAATCCCAGCGAGTCACGTCTCTCGATATACCCTAACTGACGAAAACTCCGTAAAATTCCGTAATCAGATAATTTTCTATGATATCGTCGTTCGTAATAATTTGCTGGATAGCGTTTTCTAAGACATAGAAAACCTATCTGAATGCTAATAATTTTTATAAAATGCTCCGAAAATACCTAAATAATAATTATAATAAATTAATAATAATAATAATAAATTAACATGAAAAATTCTCTTGGCTGAACAATTTGCCGTGTAAATAAATATAGAATGGCTTCCTACTGACTTATGCCAGTTGCATAAAACCCCTCGAAAAACACGTTACAAAGTCTCGAGCATCCGATTGTCTCTGCAGTTCCTGAGCCTTCTGTTGCCACCAAGAATTTTTAATCTGCCTTATCTGTGCCTGACATTTACCCTCGAGTTCCAGTAGTTTATCTCTCTTTGTGTTGGAAGTTGGGTCTTGAAGATGGGCAAGATAGGCATTCCTTTTGGCATTGACGAGAGACAGAATTTCTTCATTGTCATCAAACCAGTCTTGTCTTTCCGCACTATAAAACCAATGGTTTCCTCAGCTGACTGTGTGATAATCTTCTGTAGTGTGGCCCATTCTTGCTGAATGTCATTCGTTACTGGGTTTTCTGATAACTGGGTGACGATCCTGTTTTCAAAATGTTTATAGATGGATTCATCCTTAAGTTTGGATGTATTCAACTTCTTTCTTGGCAAATTTTTGATGTTCCTAAGGTGTCTAGATCTGATGGATATCCTGAGCTTACATATAAGAAGTTTATGATCTGTCCAACAATCGTCTATATTCCTTGCTTTTCTGGTAATAAGAGTGTCCTTCTTATTACATTGCCGGGTAATGATATAATCAAGAATGTGCCAATGTTTGGAACGAGGATGCATCCACGTGGTTTTGAAGCGGTTAGGTAGCCGGAACTGCGTGTTGGTAATGAAAAGTTTGTGTTCTGCACAAAGACCAAGAAGCAACAGTCCATTGGGATTACATTTTCCAAGTCCCTGTTTGCCCATCACATTATTCCATAGCCTGTGATCTTTTCCAACTCTGGCATTGAAGTCACCGAGGAGCAAGAGTTTATCTGCAGATGGTACCTTGGAGATGATTTCACTTAGCTGATTATAGAACTGAGCCTTTATTTCATCATCAGAATCTAAGGTAGGAGCATAGGCAGAGATGAGTGTCATAAAGGAACCTCTTGAGAGTGGTATGCGGAGAGTCATGAGCCTTTCGCCGATTGCAATGGGCGTAAGTTGGTGATAATTTACCAGTTTGGTCTTCACAGCGAAGCCCACACCATGAATACGACATTCACCCTCCTCCTTTCCTTTCCAGAAGATGGTATATCCTGTTCCAGATTCAGTAATCTTGCCTTCAGAAGACAGCCTAGTTTCACTGAGAGCAGCAATGTCAACGTTGAGTCTTGATAACTCATGGGTTACGAGAGCTGACCTTCTCTCAGGTCTAACATTATTGTCCAAATCAAGCAAAGTTCTGATGTTCCATGATCCAATAATCAATTTGTGATTCTTTACTGTTTTTGAGTTTTGGCTGCATGAGGGGTGACCTGCTGAGTGCGGTTGCCCAGCCGGACCAAGATTGTGACTTCCGATGTTTAGCCCACCTTTTCTAGGGCCTTCCCCATGTGGGGTGTGCAGTGGTGATCCTAAATAGGCCTGCCCAAACACAGATGCAGGACCGAATTCCTTAGTAGTTACAGAGTCTCCGGAAGACGACCATCACACATCTGCTGCCAACGTGCAGGTCCGAACTATGGGCTTCCAGTTATTTTTTTTTTTATTTATTTACTTATTTATTTACATAGGTCCCAATGAGCCTGAGCTCGTGTTAGGGACAATCAAGTAACATAGTTACAGCATGGCATATATATAATTTTTGTAACATTATTGTTTAATTTAATAGTAACTTATATTATATTGCTAGTGACTAATTTTACAGAGATAATTCGGTATGATACATTGCATTGCTTAAGGCTATTGTACATGGGCTATTCATTCCTTAATAGGAAGTCTTTTGTTTTCCTCTTAAATGTTTTTATAGAGAAACTTTCCCTTATGCCTAATGGTAGCGAGTTGTATTCTTTTATTATAGAGGACATAATTCCTTTAGTTCCAAATTTAATGGATTGGGAATGGCTGGTGAATATTTGATTTACTCCTCTTGTTGCATAATGATGAATGTCATTTGCATGGGTAAAATGGATGTGTGTGTGTATCAATTTGTTTTCTAATTCGTATACAAATACTGTTGCTGACATAGCTATTTGTTTTTGCAGTGGCATAATTTTAGTTCTTGAGTATAATTCATTTGAGGGTGTGAGCCAAGGAAGTCCAAAGATAGATTTTATAGCACGTTTCTGGAGTATCTCAAGTTCTTTTATCAGCTCCTTCTTACAATATCCCCATATGAAATTCATGTACATTAGATGTGAATGTATCAGAGCAAAGTATATATTTTTCAATTGTTGGCTAGTAAGACAGCTATATCTTAATCTGAAAATAATACCAATTAAAGGGCTGATTTTATGTTTTACATTTTCTACATGATTTTCCCAGGTTAGTGTACTATCTAGTGTGATACCTAAGTATGTTGCCGATTTAACCCTTTCTATTTCTTTGTTGGCTATGTTGACTATGTTTGTGGTCTCAATCTTGTATGATGGTTTATGGAAGAATAAATATTTTGTTTTAGTGATATTGATAACCATTTTGTGTGCTCTCAACCAATCCACCAGCTTATTGAGATCATAATTAATATTTAGCATAATTTCCTGTTCAGATGTTCCCAGATAGAGTATAAAAATATCATCTGCAAATAGTTTAAGCTTGCCTTTCAATTCTAATAATACTATATCATTAATATAGGCCAAGAAAAGAATTGGTCCTAAGACAGAACCTTGAGGTACTCCTGTGTCAATTCTCATTTGAGACCCTTTTACATTATCGATTGCAACATATTGTTTTCTGTTAGTGAGGTAGTTCTTGAACCAATCATGTGCCACTCCTCTGATGCCTGCAAATTCTAGTTTATTAAGGAGAATCTTATGGTTAACCAGATCGAATGCTTTTTGAAGGTCAATTAGTACACCAGCAGCTAGTTTGTTTTCATCTAATGCCTTTTCTACATCAGTTACTACTTCAAATATAGCACTATCAGCTCCTCTATTTGGAATAAACCCATATTGGCAGTTTGCAAAGTAATCATTTTTCATGAAGAAATTCATGTCTTCGTTTAACAACGCTTTCTAGAACCTTGCTGATGGCAGATATAATATTAATGGGTCTGTAATTTGATGGGTGGGTTTTGTCTCCTTTTTTGTAGATCGGGACCACCCTAGAGACTTTACAGGCATCGGGGAATATACCAGTCATCAGTGAAAGATTTATTATTTTGACAAGATATGGTGTAAAGCCCTCAAGACACAATTGTAGCATGACATTAGTAGTGTTGTCCTCACTTATATTGTTTTTGTGTTTTAGGGAGTTTATAATTGATTGTATTTCATTAGCATCAGTAGGTAACATAAAGATTGTCTTAGTGCTAGTAGTATTTTTATAGCTTGCAATGTCCGAGGTAGGACCGTTTCCTTGATTTTCCCATATACTGTTAGCAATATTGACATAATATTTATTAATTTCATCACATATATTTTCCTTTTTTTCGACATTTGTGCCATCGACTATAAGTTTGACAATTTCATTTTTCCCCTTCTTTGGCCTATTTAACATCTCATTAACAACACTCCACACTTCCCTCTGATTATTTGCATTTTGAATTTTTTGGTCAAAGTAGTTTCTTTGTAGGTTTCTCTTAAGTTTTGTAACTTGGTTGCTAATAATTTTATATTCTTCTAAAATTTCTAAAATAACCTGCCCCCACCATCCATATCCCATCGCCGTTGGACTTTGAAAGTAAGTGAGGTATGGAAGAAGTGCCACTGGCGTGAATTTGTTTAGGGTGGATCTCAGCTTGTCAGGACGAGACCCACACACTATGATCTCCGAGCCTTATCCTGCGGCTCACAAAGAATGAGACGTGCATGACCGAACACAAAGACTGCAACGAACTGCCGCATACTCAAGTACTACTGAAGTGCGCCTTTACAGCCAGTCCGTCTGGCCTGACCTCTTCCGCCTCTATGACCGTTGGGAGCCATGAGAGTGATTGGCTCCTCCTCCGCTCATTTCGCCGTTGGACCAGAATCTGCCCATCATAACTATGGACAATAGTTTGCCCTATTAAGCCTGAGCAATAGACTGCCCCTTCCGCCAACCACACTATGGCAGAGTTCACCTCTTCCACTGCAGGTACCGTTGAGGACTTCACCGTAACCCTGGCAAGGGACCCTAACAAGGTACTACCAGCCAGGGCAGCTGGACCAAGATTTTTTAAAGAGGTGTTACTCCTCTATCACTCCCTACTTTATTCTACCGAGTACTCCCTAATAATGCTGTACTGTACTATTCACACTGTAGGCTATGTGAACACACTTGCTAGTTGGTGTACACACAGTCTAAGATACCACAACACTCCCTAATGATGCACTGGTTATTACAAACTGTCACATAATAGCCTAATTTCACAATAACTACATTAAATTACATACCTGTTATCTTATCTAGGGGCATTTCTTTTAGGATATCGTAATACTCTATCTAGCCTAAGTATATTTGTCAGTATCTACTGTCCTACTTAGAACACTGATAAAAATAATATCTTTTTTTCTGAGTCAACAACTATCCCAGTTTGAACGATGCTGGGGCATATGTAATTCCAGGCAAATTATTTATTCAAACATAGGATAATTACTTCTTGAAATATCGATAGTACTCAACACAGTGATTTCAGTCTGAGTGTGTACCCCATCAGACAGGGCAAGGCACCGTGCTCGTTTCGATCGTGGTCATGCTCCTACTGTAGCCTACGTTAGAAATATGTCTCCTAAATACAATACGATGGATCCCATTGATTCGAAATATTTCTTGTTGCTTCATATAAGGGTTTGGAACATAGCAGAGTTCAACAGTCCCATGTCGTTGTGGTGTGTATGGAATTTGTCTGATAAACTTGGTTATTGTGTGTCTGTAGTAGCAAGTGTATTTGTAATTAAGGCATGGCTTGGGAAGGAGTTGGCCAAGGCCTTGACTTAGGAACTATCCACACATTATTTTTCCTGGAGTAGAAGTGGGAAACCACGGAAAACCACTCTAGGATGGCTAAGATGGGAATCAAACTCACCTTCTAGCATTGTTGCCATGTAAGGCAGAGTGTAATTCGCACACCAGACTTTCACTCCTTTGTGACCAATAATAGTATTTCTTTCCAACCTCTTGTTCTCGCTTTTCGTTTACATCTTAGCCTATTTTAATTTATGAAAAAATAGGCTTATGAGATCACATTTTGTATGTGTGTGTATGAGTGTGTCCCCTCTAATGAAATCAAAACGGCTGGAGCGATTTCAATGAAACTCGGTAAGGTCATAACACTATTTTGGCCAACCCCGACCGTGCTCTTTAAATTTCATTACATCTCGCCAATCCACCATGGCGACTGTGCGAAATATTTCACCGGCATTCTATATCTCCGAAACTATTACAGATATCACCCTGAAACTTGGTACGGTGATAAAGGGCACTACTAGAAGTGTACCTATGGGACTCACAAAAACCTGTTAAGTACAAAAAGAACATGGCGGCCAAGCGAAGTTGAAACATTTAAATAGACTTTTCTCGCGATTTAACCATCCGAGTGCAGCTACTCATGGTACACCTTGTAATGCACCGACATCTAATTTAGTTCAATTGTTTACATAACCTCAAGATGGAGGCTGTGCAAAATTTTAAAATTATTTTTTTATTTGAGTCGTAATCATGCGATCGAAGTTAACCTTTGAATAATGAATCTAAGCTATAATCATCTATTAGTATATACATCTATGGCCTACATATAAATAATCCAACATGGCGATCTGAAATATTTAGACGGTTCTCAATATCTATGAATCTATTACAGCAATCAAACTGAAATTTTGTATGTTGATCGAGACAATTAACACAAGTAGGATATATGAAAATCGGCTGTTTATTTCTTCACAGAACCACTTGTTAATAAGTAGAATAGGTTTTTATGTTTTAAGTGTAGCAAAAGTTGACATAAATTCCGCAAAGCTTAAAATTAATGCCTAATTGTTAGTAGACAATCTGATTGCACAAGAGTGTAAATATTTGATATAATATGTCTTTTATCCAATTATCACCGAGAACTTGACCCTTTTGGGCAATATTTGCTCTCCTTAAATATGTAAATTATTCAAATCAAATAAAACCAAGGATGTCAGAGGTAATTTTCACACTCTAGCTTGTTTAATTACTTTTGTTTACTTGAAATATAGGATTCTTGGAAATAATAGATTTATTCCCACATTCCTGGTGGTAAATAACCAAACAATAAGATATAAGATGAAAAGTGCTGAAAATATATGAATTTTCTGGCAGGTAGATTTCTTTCCAACAACTAGAGCTAGGAATAAACACTATCTTCTCATTTACGTTTAAAAATTATGGACTAAAAATTCAAATATCTATATATATAAAGCTCAATGTTTGTCTGTCTGTCTGTTATGTATACAAATCCACACCGTTTCACCGATCTGAACCAAAATTTGTATACTTACCCTTCGGAACCCTGCGGGTAACACTGTCCACTTGAAATATCCGACAGACCACCCCATTCCCTGCATTTAGGCCCTTTGGCCCAAATCTACACGGTTTCACCGATCTCAACCAAAATTTGTATACATACCCTTTGGAACCCTGCGAGTAACACTGTCCACTTAAAATTTCGGACAGACCACCCCATTTCCTGCATTTAGGCCCTTTGGCAAACATCTACACCGTTTCACCGATCTCAACCAAAATTTGTATATTTACCCTTTGGAACCCTGTGAATAACACTGTCCACTTAAAATTTCGGACAGACCACCCCATTTCCTGCATTTAGGCCCTTTGGCAAACATCTACACCGTTTCACCGATCCGAACCTAAATTTGTATACTTACCCTTTGCAACCCTGCGGGTAACTCTGTCCACTTGAAATTTCGGACAGACCACCCCATTCTCTGCATTTAGGCCCTTTGGCCCAAATCCACACCGTTTCACCGATCAGAACCAAAATTTGCATACTTACCCTTTGGTACCCTGCGAGTAACTCTGTCTGCTTGAAATTGCGGACAGACCACTCCATTCCCTGCATTTAGGCCCTTTGTCCCAAATCTACACCGTTTCACAGATCTCAACCAAAATTTGTTATTTACCGTCTGGAACCCTGCAAGTAACACTGTCTGCTTGAAATTTCGGACAGACCACTCCATTCCCTGTATTTAGGCCCCTTGGCTCAAATCTACACCGTTTCACCGATCTGAACCAAAATGTGTATACTTACCCTTTGTAACCCTGTGAATATCACTGTCCACCTAAAATTTCGGACAGACCACCCCATTTCCTTCATTTAGGCCCTTTGCCAAAAATCTATATCGTTTCACCGATCCGGACCAAAATTTGTATACTTACCCTTTCGAACCCTGCGGGTAACCCTGTCCACTTGAAATTGCGGACAGATCACCCCATTCCCTGCATTTTGGCACTAATCTACACCGTTTCACCGATCAGAACCAAAATTTGTATACTTACCCTTTGGTACCCTGCGAGTAACACTGTCTGCTTGAAATTGCGGACAGACCACTCTATTCTCGGAAAGAGGACAGGGTCCGTCCCAAAGGCAATGGAAAAAAGGGGTAAAACCGGACCCGCTCAGGAAACCCTCAGGGTTGCCAGCTCCCGAACTCACCAGCCATGAGCCCTTGAGGATGTAGCACTATCCAGGGTGCACCAGAAGTGGTGGGGCTACACACACCCTGCCTCCTTGAGGGTCTTGAGCAGATGACAATGTGGGCAAGACAGAGCCTTATTCTGAAAGCAGAGAAATACAACCTAATGTTTTTAGGACATGAAATGATTGTTAACGATATGCAAGCCGACCAAAATTTTATTAAATTAGAGAAAATAGTCTGTACTCTCCTTTCCAACTCCAAGCAGGTTGAAATTTATCAATTTTATATTTGGTCTCGAGCTTCAAGTCTCTGTGATAATCAACGTTGAGGTACAATCAAACCCTATTCCCACAACTTAGATTGGCGACATACGGTGGGGGTAATGTGAGGTGGGTGCAACTGAACCGCTTGATAGCTTACACATTCTGTATCCCAAATATATTTTGATAACCAATCACAGCAAGGGGACGGAGTTTGCGCATCTTCTTTTGGGGTATAGAATCTCTACATTAGCTGAACCAGTAGGGCAGCGTGTGGTGAGGTGAGCGGGAAAATGGGATAGTGTGGTGGTAAGAAAGGAGTTGGTAAATGCATGGGGCCATGTTTGGATGCGATTTGTCCACTATCGCCGTCGTCCCAATAAAAATAATAGCTACATCAAACCGCTTGTACGTGACCTTGAGACTTCACAATACAGCCTTGTAACAATACAAATCCTGTTCAATTTGTACTGTTCCGTCTGTTTTGTTCTGTTTTTATAAGCCGAACTGTAACGTATTGTATCCCTCTGTTCATTTCAGTTCGGGACGACACAACGTTCCACCCGGCACCAACCGTTCCACTGTTCCAGTTACCGGGTATGGTTTCAAACTCTCCGTTCCAGGACGGGTAACGTTACGCATTGGTACAGACAGTGGTAACGTTAAAATAAATAAAAATAACCTTGGAGATAACGGAATTTCTCCGTTCCACATTGACAAGAGTTCCGTTCCGTGTTACGTTCTGTTCCGGGTCCCTGGTTTTAACCTCCCTTGTAGACTATGGTCTACTCTGAACAGGATTCGAACCAACCATGGGAACTGTGCAGCCTTCCACTGCAAATGGGACAGAATCCCCATGCCTGAGTGTGACTGTGGTGCTCCACAACTCAGCATATGATCAGTGAATGCAGAACAAGAAAGTATAACAGCAGTGTTAGTGACTTTGCTCTTGCAATTCCTGAAGTTCTAGAATAAGACATACATAATAGATTCTATCAATGTTAACTACGAGCCTCCGTGGCTTAGGCGGCAGCACGCCGGCCTCTCACCGCTGGGTCCGTGGTTCAAATCCCGGTCACTCCATGTGAGATCTGTGCTGGACAAAACGGAGGCAGACAGGTTTTTCTCCGGGTACTCCGGTTTTCCCTGTCACAATTTCATTCCAGCAACACTCTCCACTCTCATTTCATTTGTCATTCATTTAATCATTGCCCCAGAGGAGTGCGTCAGGCCTCGGCAGCCGGCACGTTCATATCCTCGCCGCTAGATGGGGGCTTCATTCATTCCATTCCTGACCCGGTCGGAGACTGGAAGCAGGCTGTGGATTTTCATTTCAATGTTAACTATTGTATCTATAGCCATATGCTAAATAAACACTGGGAGGGCACAGGAGTAACTGGTGTGGACACTACAACGCACATATAAAATTTAAAGCTTATGGAACGAAGACAGTTTATGCAACAGACCAGTGTCCCAACTCCTCCGAGTTCACCAAATATGCCACTTTATGGAATATTTTAAAATCAGGATAAAAGGATTTGATGACTTAGTTCCATCCTATTTATTCACCATGTCAGTGATTGTATTTTCTTTCTTTAATGCAATTATTTCATCTAGATATGTGATATAAGGTCATGAAAAGTAATGGTCAACATTTTGTTGTACAGGCATTTTATTACACCTAGTTAAAAGTGAACCCCCGGCACTATACAGCCCATGACGGGCTAAGGCCGACCAAGTGACCGCTGCCAGCCATTTGGTCTGCAGATATTGGGGTGACGCGTGATCAGCGCGTCGGGTCCCCTCTGCCGTTAATCTTGGTTTTAGTGATCGGGGCGCTGTCTCACTGTTAGACAGCTACTCAACTGTCCTCACGAGGCTGAGTGCACCCCGTTCCAACCCTCACGTCAGTTTTAGAATCCTCGACGGAGCCGGGGATCGAACCCAGGGCCTCCAGGTGAGAGGCAGGCGCGCTACCCCAACAACACGGGGCCGGCATTACACCTAGTTAGGACTACCTAAATGTTATACCATTTTGTAAAACCTTATTTAAAAAGTTTATGACTCACTAACAAGCATTTAATAGTTTGGCTTATCAAGTAATAATACAATAGTATGGTTTCTTTTGCTCCCATCTCCAAGAGGTGAGAGATACAAATCATGAATTGTAAGGAAAAGGAAACAGAGTACAAAGAAATTGTTTCTCCTAAGAAGCACAGGAAGCTTACTGAAGATGCCAGTATGACAACAGAAGACTTCAGTGCTATGAAGAAATACTCCCAAACAAGAGAATGTGCGTTTTAAGATATCAAACAATCTTTCTTCAGAATTCAAAGAGAAGATTTGCTCAAAATTTAAGGAGAAAGGTTACAAGGTTACAGAAGAAGTTATACTTGAGACATAAATTACTTAACCTCTTAACCGGGCATGACGAGTTAATTCGTCTACTACCTGTTGCTACTCAATCGGGTAATGACGAGGTAACTCGTCTAGAGCACTTGAAAATTGTTATCTGCTGGGGGGGACGAGTATTCGTGTCTCTTACGCTGTTGAGTGTAGTTCTATGATTGCTCTGTAGATATCAGTAGGTTTCAGCTTTGCTGTGCCATAATGCACGCCAATTTCTCAATATGGGAAGAGTTCCTTCGTCATTCGCGGATGTAATGGGCATGACGTGATAACAAGTCACCCACATCTTTATAATGGGCGTGACGAATTAACTCGTTTTCAGTCAAAATATATTCCCACTACCAAGGTTACTTTGTCGGTGGAAACTCCCCGGTTAAGAGGTTAATACAGAAGTACTCTCTGTTGTGGGAAGTGCTCACTAGACATTTTACATCTGAACAGATAAAATAATTCGAATCGAGTACACCGGTCACTTGGGATTCAGACACAATTTGTAAGGTAATTGCATTTAGAATAGTTTCTCGAAAGACCTTCTGGTCGCTCACTTCTCACAATTCCTGCAGGGGACACCCTAGCATTTTCCAATCCAATACCATATTCATTAATTTTTTGGCCATTATTATGATGAGTTCGCCACACCCAAAGGAATATTAGAACTGCCAGCATTAATTAATTTATTTATTGACTAACCTTTTCCCATCCACATTTTCAGGTTGCCTATCCCCAGGTTTTACCCTATTATTTAGAAAGAAATGAACCTAAGTGCATTGTTTCAGAAAAAGTTTAATATAATGAAAACGACTGACCATAATATATTCAAATTTTCAAAAATACTAGAAAACATATCATCACATCCATATCTCCCTTCTTGGAGACCTAAGGTTGTTGGTTCAAACTTGCACCCCCCTCTCCTGGTGATACTGGGGGAAGCATCCTACTCGACACAGAGGTAGGCTGCATTTGTCACATTCCCATGTTGTTTGAATTCCTCTTCCTGATGCTGCTTTTCTTCCAACAGATGTACAATATGCACACACTTTCTTTCTTCCAGTTATCTTAGTAATTTTGTGGAGATTTTTGGGAGAAAGCGTTGACAACGGTAATGATCGTTTGCGACCAAGACGCTTCCTTGATGAAAAATTATTTATCATCTGCCTGTAGAGAGCAAGTCTAAAGTTTCTTTGTGTGTGACCATGTCTGGAAGGAGCTGGTTGATTAGTGTCATTGTAATTGCAGTGTTCATAGAAAATCCAAATATGTATCTCCACCATTTGACTGTTTTCCTTCCCAAAGTATAGTAAGATCTTTTTTGATCTGACCTATCTACACCCCCCATGAACTTTGTGTATCTGTCAATTGTCAAAGGGCATGGCACAGTAATTTGTTCATTTCCTTTCCCTGTTTTTCTTTTTACTTCAACTGTGACATTTGGATCACAGTTTGAGGAAACGGCACATATATCCCTGTTATCATGCCAAACCAAAGCTGTCACATCACTTACTTGAACTATTTTACTTTCTCCCCTTTTTAGCTTCAGTGATTTAGGATTTTTTAGTTCATCTGGCCAGTCCTTACGATTGGGTCTTGTAGTTGAGCATGCATATACTCCATTGTCATATAAGTGTTGAATGAGCCCTACGGATGAGAAGAAATTGTCAAAGTAAACATGATGGTTTGACCCTAACCTATCATATAAGAAATTCATGACAACCTGGTTTCCCAACAGCATGTCCTTGTTTCTGGGTTCCTTTTTGCCACGATAGATATTACTTTTAAGAACATAGCCTTTTGGAGTGGCAAGAATCCACGCTTTGAAACCCCACTTCACCGGTTTGTCTTTTATGTACTGTTTCATGACATTGCGTCCTTTGAAAGGGATCATTGCTTCATCAATAGCTAATTCTCTGCCTGGGTTGTACTTCTCCTGGAAGCTGTCCATTATTTGCAAGAGTGGAAGAACCCTTTGAAGCATGACATACGAGGGATCATCTCTAGCTTTTAGCTGTCTGACGTCCACAATATGAAAATATTTTGTGAGAATCTTGTATCTCCTAAAAGTCATACAGTTTTTTATCACAGGGCACTCAATGTCTTGACTTAACCAATAATCGCTTGTTTCTGGAAGTGGAAATATTCCCATGTATATAAGTACTCCGATGTAAGCTTTTATTTCCTGTAAGCAAGTGTCTTCCCATTCGGTATCTATTTTACCTGAATGTGCCTGCTTGAATGCTGCATTGATATTTGTGTACTTAGCAATGTCATTGAATAGCGTGTCCCCTCCTAGCATATGCAAAAAATAATCTATTTCTTGCGATCCTTTTTCCAAATTATGGACAGGTCCAACAAAGTCATTCGGAGAAACAAAACTAAATGTCTGTGTTACCTGAAATGCCGGGGCATCGCCGTCAGGTCCGATATCTTGGTCTCCGTTTTCACTTACATCACTATTATCATTGAAATTATCATCGTTAATATGTTCTTCACTGACTAAAAGCTCACTTTCACCACTACTAATCGATTCTGTGTCACTTTTTTCGCCTATATAGAGCTCGGTTTCAATATCTGCATTACTCAATCCCGCCATGTTTACGAACGAAACACCTGATCAGTGTGCGCGGAAGTTCAATATACAGTAGATTTACGCTATTGTTTTGTTTTCACTGCCTTGTGGATTGTACTGCATGTTCATAAATGCTTAATAAACACTTTAGAGTAGAGAAAACTACAAAACGGGCGCATAGATGGCAGACGTGTGCAGATAATGTACCGGGCGGTAAGGACCGGAGGGATAAGTCAAGAGACGGGCGCTTTCGGGCGCGATAGGGTTAAGCCACTTTAAACATGGAGAACAGATGCCTTTTGTAGCTGCTCCTCTGGTGTACAGAAGCTACAGGTAATGGAATTTCAGTAGCATTTCTTCTACTGTGGGTCCATTTCCCACCAATAGGTACTCGTCCGCTCGAAGCAGTTGGCTCCTGTAGGGATTATTTCTATACAAATTTAAAAAAAAACAAAGAAACACAACTAAAACCGGTAACAATATCAAGCTAAGAAGGGAAAAAATAAGGCGGAAGAGTGACTTACCAGGGTAAGTAGATAATAGATATACACACACACACAGACAGTTCAGCAGGGCCAGTTATTTTTTCCTTTCCAGCTGGATGATAGTACTTTTATAGAAAAATATTTATTTAATTTTAGGATTGGAATTACAAACATAACTATGCATGTCTTTACAAAATGGTGGCACATGAAAATATTTTCTTTATGCATATAAATGCAGGAGTTTAACAAAAAAAAAATTGAAGAGAGCTATGTACATAGTATGTATTGGAAGGGGTGGTTCAGTTGTTTAGCTGTTCTTCTGTGGAATCTTAACGATGACACTCTTGACCTCTGTGTACGCCTGCAGGCCATACTCGCCCAGCTCTCGCCCATTACCGGATGCCTTGTAGCCCCCAAAGGGAGCCTGAGCCCCAAGTACGTTGTATGTGTTCACCCTGAAAATAGCAGTTCTACATTACAAGCACAATCAAATAGCACTAACATGACTCCTTCATCTTAGTAACATGAAAACAGTACCCAATGATAAACAAAGGACGTTCAATATATAATGCAACACATTTTTTTTTTCTAAAAGCAGGTTGGTTTTACTGAGGAATTAAATACACCATGTTATTCCCCAATCCTTTGGTACAATACCCTATTTTTCAACATAGTCTCCATTCAATGCTATGGCCTTACGCCACAGTAACGCGAGGGCCTGTATGCCTGCATAGTACCACTTGACTGGTCGATGTCAGAGCCAACGAACAGAATAACTCATTCTGAGTCCCAGAAGATCGTAGCCATGACTTTACCAGCTGAGGGTACTGTTTTGAACTTTTTCTTCATGGAAGAGTTGGTGTGGCGCCACTCCATGGATTGCCGTTTTGTTTCCGGTTCAAAGTGACTATTCCATGTTTCATCACCTGTGACAATCTTTGACAAGAACAAGCAAGCAATTCCACACAGATGTTTCTTCTTTGCTCTTTATGGTCTTCTGTTAGATGTCGAGGAACCCAAAAGATAGGCAGCCCTTCCAGCATTGCTGCTTGCTTCGTTCGGGTTTGCTCTCTGTTTGGTACGCACCTCTGTTACAGATGCCATTTTCAAGGATAGTTTAGTGCTGCCACCTATCGGAAAGTAATGAAACTCTACTAGATGAAGTGGGAATATTCAAAGATGTGCCCAAACAAAATTTCAATTTAAAAAAAAATAGAAATTGGCAGAGAAAAAAAAAAAAGTGTTGTATTATATATTGGTCACCCCTCGTATAATCAATCATTGAGCTGGAAAATGAAAGTAGAAACATTTAACACAATGTCATCCAATCATTATTTTCCTCTCTCTGCCCCCACCAATTAGTCATGTGTTTGTCCTATTTTCTGTGTTTCTACCCTTCTTTTCATGTCCAATATCTGCCGCTGGGTATTTTCACACATAGATTTCAATAAACAATAAGGACCAACAAGGATATTAATAACATAATTAGACTGTCATAATTTGTATGCGTCTGTTGGTTGAGATATGTACATATTATTCTCCAAATCTTAGGCTTAATGACAGAAGAATGGGTGGTAGGATCACTAGATTATGAATAATCATCCTAAAATATAGAACTAAACTTTCAACCTACATAACTTCATCTACAAGAAGCAACTACAGTAAAACTTCACTTATACGATTTTCAAGGGACCAAATGAAAAAAACGTATAAGCGTGAAAAACGCGTAAATGAAAGTCGCTAATAAAAACTGCAAAATGTATGTGACATTATGGGTTATACAGGGACTTGGTGTTATATGCGACGCGGACCCTCGCTCGCACCCGCCGCGAGCCGGTACCCGGTCAAGCACTTTGCCGTAATGCGCTTCTTGGCGCCACAAGTTTCCCTCCTTTGCAGTGTGCTTTAGCAGTGTGGGGTTCAGTTTAGTCAATTGTTCACGTCTTTAGTGCTCAGTGTGATGTTCCAATGCGATTTTCATTACGTGAACGTGTGTAAATACCTTCATAAAGTACAGGAAATCTTTCGCGAAAATGAGCTTAAAGACTATATTACAGTTGAAATACAGTCAATCGGTGGGGAGGAACTTCAGAACGTAAATGACAATTTCATAAAGAGGTGCCAGCGATGTGTAGCAGTGAATGGCGAACATTTTCAGCACCAGCTGTGAACTACAGTATAGGCTATAGGCCGCGCGAGCTACGCATGCTGTTCTGTGGTGCCTGGCGGGAGACAGGCCCGCAGCGCGGGCGAGCGGCGAGCGATGGCCCCCCGTTAAGAAGTGAACAACAGCAATCGTAATGCACTTCCTCTTCCTTTCACCCATGTTCACTGCTATCAAGGTTAACCACAACTGAAGCACCGAACAAGGCAGAACAATGACTGAAGCAAGTGATGTTGTATTTCGCAACACACGCAATTCCGGCTGAACATAGCTTCAAGGCCGCTCTCGCCACAACATTGCGCCGCGCGAGGGATGGTTTCCGAGAAACGTACAGTGCGTGTCATAAGTTTCTGGCTCCAATATTTTTAGAGATTTTAGGTAGGGAAACCGTTGTAAACGTATAAACGATGCATTTTTCTCTCGGGGACGTAAGATATGATCGTATAAGCGAGAAAAACGAATAAATGTAAAACGTATATCGGAAATAAATTAACATGGAAAGTATAGGGATTTTGCCGGGACCAAGAAAAAAATCGTATAAGTGTAGAAAACGTATAAGTGTGAATCGTATAAAAGAAGTTTTACTGTACGTTCTTAAAACCTACTCACCAAACTGTACCAGCTCGTAGGCCTTGGACAATATGCATAGCTCTGTCAATATCTTTAGTGAACACTGCACCGGCTAGACCATAATCTGTATTGTTTGCTCTCTCGATCAACTCGTCCATCGTCTTGAATCGGATGATTTGTTGAACAGGGCCAAAGATCTGAAAAATTCACACATTTTAAAAGCTACACTTTTAAGACTGTAATCACACACCAATATATGAACCTATATTTTAATGTATAGGGGCAGATGGACTCCAAACATTTCACCCCTAAAACAAAAATTACCACCACCAATGTTTCCGATATACATTAAAAAAATGATACGGTGATCTCGATGAAAGTGAAATAGACGGGATTACAAATAATAATACAATAATAATAATATTACAAAAGTGTACAAGCATGCAGCAAATAATGATATAGACATATAGTATATTAAAAGAGAGATTTTGGATTCTTTGAACTTAAATATTCTTTGCATAATCGTCGCACCCTGCTTTTCTTCTGCAAAGGTTTGGCAAAAAAAAAAAAAAAAAAAAAATAGAACGATTATGCGAGGAAATACGGTATATGAAAAATGCCATTAAAGCAACGAATGCTTGACGAAGTGAGTTGAGTGAATGGGAGAAAGGAAACTGAGGTGCTCTTCTTAAGCTGGCCCAGTGGTGTTGGGGTAGAGCATCTGCTTTGCACCTGGAGGCCCTGGGTTCGATTCCCGGCTCAGTCAGGGATAGGGCTGGAATTGGATGCACTGAGCCTCGCGAGGACAATTGAGTAGCTGTCTGACAGTACGGCAGCGCCTAGGTCATGGAGACGAAAAATAATGGCCGAGGGGACCCGACACGCTACTCAAGCGTGACCCCATAATCTGCGAGCCAAATGGCTGTGCAGCGGTCGCTTGCTAGGCCTAGGCCCTTCATAGGCTGTAGCGCCACGGGGTTTTGGGTTTGTTCTTCCTAAACCTGAGTTTCCAAGACTTATGAAACAAACGCTTAATAAAATTAGCGTAAATACAACATAGATAGCTTAATTTTCTCCTATAGTCGATAACAAATACCGTATTTACTCGCCTATAACACCCCCCCCCTCAATTTTCTACTATTATTGGGGAGAAAAAATAATTGTAAAAAAAAGAAGGAATTGGGGAGGAGAAACAATCAGAAAAATGTAGCAAATAGGCCTACAACATTCCAGTTAACGGTAAAACCCACACTTTTGCCTGCACCACCTGTGCATTGTTGACCTCTACAATGGCTACTCACTCCCCCTAAGCTTACAAGTTCCGTATCTCGCTTCCCACACGGCCGTGTGTGGTGTATAATTAAGAAGCGTGCAGTACACAAGCAGGACTGAAAATGAGCAAGAGAACAAGTTTTACGGCATCCTTCAAGTTGAAAGTGCTAGAATTTGCTACAGAAAATGGAGTGAAAACGGAGTGAAAGCGGCGAGTCGTAAATACGAAGTGCAGCCGTGTATGATTCGATATTGACACAACCAGAAGGAGAAATTATTGGGAACCAAGAAAACTTCCAAGTCCTTTCACGGTGTGAAAAAAGGAAAGTATGAAAATGTGGTCGGTATTAGAAACAAATCTTCCGTATCTCAGGTAGTTGCCCTGTAACATTGCAACACTGCTTACCTCCTCCTTTGCTATTGTCATGTTGTCTTCGACATCAGCAAACACTGTGGGCTGGATGAAATAGCCCTGGTCCCCATGCCGAGAACCTCCAGCAACCAACTTTGCACCTTCCTTTTGGCCCGTTTGGATCAATCCTAAGATCTTGTGAAACTGCTCTTTGTCGATCTGAAGTCAAATGATTAAAACAAGTTTATAACAAACTAATACTCATACTTGTGAACAATAATAAATGGCTTCAAATCTGATTAAGGCTTCCTTAACAGCGTAAGAATTTTATAAATTACTCTGGGCTGAAAGAAAAGCTAACTAGCCCCTTTTTCCTGTCCCACCAACACTCAGCTCATATCTGGCTTAGGGTTCAAAAAATACTATGCCCATCCCCCAAAATACACCAACTTTAAATAAAAGATTCCCCCCTTATTCAATTAACATTAACAAACACAAATTCGAAAGTTAAATTTATTGGAGAAATATCAACAGCTCTCACAGTAAAAACCGGTCTCAGACAAGGTGATGGATTATCCCCTCTGCTTTTCAATGTGGCTCTTGATTATATCATGAAGGTTTGGCCAAAGGAAAACCCTCCTAAGATCAAAATTGGAACAAAGCCATCAATAAAAATAAACTGCTTAGGATTTGCAGATGACTTGGCTCTTTTAGCACTAGACAAGGAAGAGGTTTGTACTCAAATCACTAGTCTCCAAGAAATTGCTCAAGGGATAGGATTACAGATATCCTTTGAAAAAACTGAGATCATGCCTATGAAACCCTTAGATATAAATGAAGTCTATATAAATGATCATAAAATTAACCCAGTTCCTTAATTTAAGTATCTTGGAGAAATTATAACACATAACTTAAACGAAAAAGTAACTTGGATAAATAGAACAAATAAAATGAAAAAGGCACAATCTCTAACCTGGTCAACATATAATAAAAAATGCCTATCAATAGCTACTAAGATCCAACATTATAAAACTGTAACTCTCCCAGAAGCCACTTATGCTTGTGAAACACTGTTCAAAATTAAAAATGAACAAAGAACTGATCAGCTCCTCAAAACGGAAAGAAGAATCATTAGAACGTACATAAATAAAAAGTATCAGGTTGAGGGAGTCTGGAGAAGGATTCTCCCAAATGAAACTGTCTATCGTGAGATTGATCCAATCACCAGCACAATGAAGAAGAAAAGAATTTCATTTTTTTTTCACATCTTACGGCTTCCAGAAAACAGAATTGTATGCCAACTGGTGATGAGAAATCTAGGAAAGAAAACTGGAGGAAAATGGATCCAAGAAATCCAACAAGATCTTAAAGCAGTTGGACTCAAGATAACAGATGCGTGTCATATTCCCCCCAAGGCTGTAGTAGTCGGCTGCAGATCATCATCATCATCATTTCCCCTTATCCAGCTCCTGCCGGGTCGGGGTATTTATGGCACTTCTCCACTTTCCTTCCACCATTCTTCTTCCACGATCTTGTCCCAGTCCAGATTTCTTTTTCTTACGCTGTTCTTCACTGAATCAATCCACCTTGTTCTAGGTCTTCCCCTTGCTCTCTTACCCTTGCACTTGGCCTCCAGCATCTGTCTTGGTATTCTATTTTCCTCCATCCTCTTGACATGTCCAAACCACCTTAGTTTATTCTTCTCAATTCTCTCATTTAGTTTTTCCATCCCAACTTCCTTCCTAACATCTTCATTCCTCACTCTGTCTTTCCTATCATACTTCTTAGGAATGAACAATAAATAAATTAATTAATTAGAAAAGCCACCTCACCCTCAAACAAATTGCTACAAAAGGTTTTGCAACAGTCTTTTGAAGTGTAAGGTGTGCTGAAGAACATACTAAAAAACTCAATTTTCAAAATGGCATCCAAGATGGCCATCAAATATCTAATTTCTACAATTTTCATCCTAGAAACTTACCTGGGTTGCTCCAAGTCTCATGTCCATAAATTTCACCCTTTCTAAGATGGTCCAAGTGATTTGGGGATGAAATACCATGACAGATGTTTTCCTTATGCTTGACTAACATAAATGTAACGTTTCAGCAAGACCAGGATATTCACGTTCATAGTAATGTTCCCTTGTAAGTTCAGGAATACTTGAAACAAGACCCAGCATTACAATAATAATAGTAACATTTAAAAAGTTGATAGTAGGGCAATCTGATGGAGCAACCGATTCCATTAGTGAGTGAATGTGTTAAATGCACTTACCCACTTTTGTGCATTACATTGGAAGGAATGTGTACTTGCCACATTCTGAAGGATATCAACTCACCTGTGGGCCTTGCTCAATAGAGGAGTCGAAAGGATCACCCACGGTGCGTTTCAATGCTCGTTCAGCACTCCTCTCCACAAACTTATCATAGATGGAGTCTTCCACAAATGTCCTGGAGCCTGCACAGCAGCATTGACCCTGGAACAGTAGAGCATGTGTCAGAAATATGACCCTACAAGAGAATGTACACCATTGCTAGGGGCAGATGACCTCACTGTTCCGCCCCTCAAAACAACAACAACAACTGACTACACCATTGCTCTCATCAGCACAACTCTTTGACACAGCCAAGCTCTTTGCCCCGACTGATCATTTATGTGTGACATATCCCCCCTCCGTCTCTTACTTCTACTACCAATTGGACCACACCATGTCTTGGTGTTGAGTAGTTGACCTTGCTGTTCCACCCCTCAACAAAATCAATGACTGCCTAATAATAACATGTCTTGGTTTGTCTCCTAAACTAACGTAACTGGGAAAATTCTTATGACATCTTATTGATTACATGCCTTCAGGCATTTATCTCTCAGATTCTAACCCAGCAGTGTGCTGAAGTCTGCAGCCTTGTACTGGAATCCTCTCGTGATCCAAAACATATCAAGTCATCATTCTGCGACCCAACCACGATTCGTGTCCTGGCTGGGTCAATGCTTATTGCAGGGAAGAAAAGAATAATATTGGTTAAGGTTTGATTTAAAAAATAATTATCACCCGGTATTTGAGATTCTCAGTGTGTCGTATTACAATGCACCTCCAAAACTCACCGCCAGAAAACGGTGGAGTGAACTGAACATTGCCAGGCTCAGTTTAATCGTGATATATCTGTTCCGCATCTGCATTGACAAAATTCTTTTTACTGATACATACATACATACATTCATACATACATACATACATACATACATAGGAAGTCATTTTTGAAAGCCTATGTCTGGAGCGTGGCGCTCTATGGAAGTGAAACTTGGACTATTGGTGCAGCAGAAAAGAGGAGAATTGAAGCATTTGAAATGTGGTGTTACAGGAGAATGATGAAGATCAGATGGGTAGATAGGGTTACAAACAAAGAGGTATTAAGACAAGTGGGAGAGGAGAGATGTTTCTGGCGAGTGCTAATGAAGAGAAGAGATAGGTTAGTAGGACACATACTAAGACACCCAGGAATAGCAAGCTTAGTTATGGAAGGAAGGGTCGAGGACAAGAACTGTAGGGGTAGACCAAGGTTAGAATATGTTAAACAGATTGCCTCGGACGTAGGGTGTGGTAGATATGTAGAGATGAAACGATTAGCTCAGGACAGGGAGGCATGGAGAGCTGCATCAAACCAGTCAAAAGACTGAAGACTCAAACAACAACAACAACAACATACACTGAAGAAAATGGAAATTGCAACACCCAGAAGGAGTGGTGCTACATTGCAGCAATTGAACATGCAGGAAGAGTGTGCGGTTGTGATTCGATGATTACACTTTCAGGTCCCTCTGACCGCAAGTTTAGACAACAATCAATAAAGGATGTGCCCACCATGAGCTGCAATATATTGAATTCGGCGAGCCATGGAGTCAATAAGGCCCTGGATCACTTCCTGAGGAATTGTGGCCCATGCTAGCTGCACTGCAAGGGTCAGTTGTTCCAGAGTTGTGGGTGGATGAGGACGGTTGGCCAGTTGTCGACCCATCATGTCCCACACATGCTCAATAGGACTGAGGTCCGGGGATCTGGCGGGCCATTCTAAGGTTGTGATGTCGTGGAGAGCTTCTCTGGAGATGCGTGCAGTGTGAATCCGGGCATTGTCCTGCTGAAACATCCCATTAGCAATGTTCGCCATCGTAGGGACAACCACTGGATTGAGTACCCTATCAACGTACTGTCGAGCAGTCATAGTGCCCTCAACAAGCACTAATTGTGATTTCACATTAAAGCCAATAGCTCCCCAGACCATAATGCTTGGTGTTGGCCCTGTGTGCCTCTCGACAATAAGGTCTGGGCGGCCCCTCTCCCCGGTACGTCGGCGCACACGATTCCGGCGATCACTGCGGGCAAGACAGAAGCGCGATTCATCACTAAAGAGGACCCTATGCCATTCGTCGACACACGTCGATCATTCTCGACACCAGGCCAGCCTTACACGTCGCTGTTGTGGGGTCAATGGAACACCTTCTGCAGGGACACGGGATTGTAAGCCAGCTGCACGCAGGCGATTACCAACTGTATGTTGTGGAACGTGGGGTGCCACAGCTGCTCGAATCTGCACTGCTGTTGCATGGGGTTCCATCCGGGCCATCCGAATGATGCGGCGATCCTCTCTCATAGTTGTCTGTCGCGCTGGGCCTGTGCCAAGTCTACGAGTGTGGATACCTTCATTTGACCACTGCTGCCATACACGTTGTAGCGTAGATGCCTGTCGGCCAACACGTGCAGCGACAGTCATTAGCGATAATCCAGCCTCACACAGCCTAATTATCAGAGCCCTCTCAAACGGCGACAGTTGTTGATAGCGTGCTCTTCTCTGTCGTCGAGGCATGTTTGACGGGGAACACTTCACTGCACAGACTGCAAGTCAACTACGCTACACCAGAGTCCATATACTGGAGTTTATTCCTCCGTGACCAATCACGTGGGGAGACCTGTAGCAACAATCCAATGGGTCTGAAACTTTGATCATATACATACCTACATGGCATCGTTCCATATCTTGAAAATCAACACAAACAACCAATGCCTTCATGGTGTGATGGTCCCAATTTGTGACCAGAATGAAATAATTTTTTATATTTTATTATTATTATTATTATCATCAATATTATTTTAAAGTTTACATTTTACCTTTAATTAGTTATTATGTTAACTAATATGTTTATATCTATTATTATGCGGTAATGTAGAATATTATGGCAATTGAAAGGACTTGGAGCGATACACATTATATTTGAAATAAGTTAGACGCTTGAATGAATATTATTTCTGAAGAAAATACGAACAAGAGAAGAAGAGGGTGTTCGCGGAAGGCCGGCTTATCCACCGCTTCCTGGTAACGACTTTAATAGACACTTATGTCTTTCACATCAAGAATTATACAAGTAAACAAATTTTACTTGGAAAGGATTCTTTGGAGACTCGCCATTAACAATACCTGGCAGGCAAGGTAATGAATGGGGCTGGTGGACGTGGAGAATACAGTAGGCGAGGAGTCCTTTGCAACTTTATACAAAAGGTGGGCTGGACCTCCCGAGAAATGCTACAAAGAAGTATTGTCATTATTGATATGTGAAAAGCGTGCAAATTGCCTAGTGACTTCAGAAGTGGGGGTGGGCGCGTGCCTTACCTGGGAGCGTTATATATATATATATATATATATATATGACGGCCGCCCAAATGGATTATTATTATTGAATTGCTGGAGGAGACGGAATGGTGCTGTTGGGAGCAGAAGAGTGGAACTTGTAGCGAGATGGAGGTGGAAATTAACATTCATCTGTAACGCAGTGCTAAACTAGACAGTTGACTATTTAAGTATGTGAATTTGATAAGACATTCTGTCTCATCAAACTGTGACATGGTTGTGTACGAGGCTATTGTCACAGGGATGATTTTTGGAATTTATTCCGTCATCCACATATAAATTCATTACGTTGAGGAAGATCAGGGCCATCAGGAACTCTCTACGCAACAATCCAACTACAATGATCTTCAATGCGGTGAGCGATTTAAACAGTTTTACTCCAGTCAAATCAGAAGGCTCTCATGTTTATTAAATTCAATCTATATTTTATTCAATTAACTCAGTATACTCCAATTTCCAATCAAGACCCATAATACAAGTAAATTCAGTAGATTCTTTAATTTAATTTATTATTATTATCTTTAGTATTTTATTCTTTTTGCACTTGTTGTTTTTATATATTAAATTCATTTTTAAATTCAAATGTTTGACTGGTTTCCTTTAGTAGCTAGAAATTACTATAAGGCAACACCACACTCCTGAACTAATTATCGAAAGGTTAGATTACGTAAGTTTCACTACGGCTGGAGATAGGAATTTCGTTGCTCTACCTCTGTTTAACCGAGGTTTAATATATTATTTTGATCATGATATATGAATGGCTACACATAATACTACACATTATGTACTTTTTTAGTGATGCTGACAACAATACAGATACACTATTAAATTAATACACAATTAAATGTTTCATATTGATCACCCAAAAGTGGGCGACTATTTAAATAATTAGCTTTGCATATTAACATTATTCAGTTTAAAATAACCCATTACATTTTGGCCCCCAACTGTGCGGCACGAAAACCTAACGATATTTACGGAAGGAGTGAGTGTAAATTCAGTGCAAATTGTCAGTGATTTGGGGGAAAAGTGAAGTGAATTAGTGTATTGTTAGTGATTGATTTTGGGGGAAAGTGGGGTGAATTTTGGAACGGTAAATTTTATACGGTGTACTTCGAGATGGCGGATGAGGAACAAAGGAAATTGAGGAGTAGGGGTAAAGGCGAGAAAGCTAATTATACGAAAGTTGATAGTGGTACTGAGGCTGAGAGTGTAGTGGATTATACTAAGATGTCGGAGGTAAATCTTGAGAGTAATCCTGAGAATAATCCCGAGATTAACCCTGAGACGAATATAGAGGTACATCTTGAAATAAATCCTGAGACTATTGGAGGGCAGGAGAAACAAAAGCCTTTGGATATTTCGGAAAATAAATTTGATGCGATCATAGGAATGTTTCTGGAGATGAAACAGGACAATGATAAGAATATTCAGGAGATGAGTAGGGAGATAAGTAAGGCGATAGACAAGAAGCTAGAAGATAGCAATAAAAATAATCAGGAGATAAGTAGGGAGATGAGAGAGGAAATAAGTAAGCAAAATCAGGAGATGAATAGGCAAAATCAGGAGATGAGTAGGGAGATGAGAGAGGAAATAAGTAGGCAAAATCAGGAGATGAGTAGGGAGATAAGAGAAGCGATATGTAAAGATAATAAAGAAATTAATCAGAAGCTAGATAATATGGTCAAGGAGAATGAGGAATTAAATAGAAAGTATGGGACGCTGCAGGAGAGTATTCAGGGGGTGAAACAGGAGATCAGATGTGAAATTAAGGATGTGTTAGAAGAAAAGGCTAAAAATATCATAAAGGAAGTAGATCTGAAATTAGTAGAAGTGGAAGGGAAAATTCAGGAAAAGTTAGTCAATCAAAGAGAGAATCTTAAGAAAATAGTACAGACGGAAACTAGACAAGTAAGAACAGAATTGGGAGGAGAGATAAAGAAAGTGCAGTCAGAATTTCATAAGAAAGTAGAGGAAAGTCACCTGCCAATGCAGAAATTTATCAGGAGATTCAGGAAAAGCAGAAGATATTAAGAAATGAATTGATAGAAAAAGAGAATAATTTGAAAGAAAGAGTGGAAATGGTAGAAAAAGTGGCGGATAAAAAGATAGCAGAAATTGAGATTAAGTTAAGAAAGCAGTTAAGGCAGGAGGGAATACAGGGTAGAGTTATTGTATCAGGAGGTGGAATGAAGGAAACTGAACTAGTTAAGTTCTCTAACGAGCAGGGATGTCCTATGGAATTCATAGCTATAGTAGAAAATAAATTCAAGGAAAGGCTACTAGAAGGACAGATAGAGTGGAATATGGTAGTGGAGATATTAGATCAGGCTTTTGTGGGGGAAACAAAAAGCTGGTTTTCTGTTTATAAAAACACTTTAGTGGACTTTAATGATTTTAAAAATAAATTTTGTGAAAAATATTGGAATGATGAAATACAGGCCCAGAAAAGGGAAAGTATTATTTTTGGGATATATCCACCTGAAAGTACTTGCAATATGACTGAATATTTTCTGAATAAGGTTATCATCTGCAAATATCTAGATGGCATGACACAAGACAGCGATATAATCAGGCTAATGATAAAGCATTTCCCATTCCGAATAAGAGAGGCTGCATGCATGCAACGCACTTCGACTATCACAGAGTTAGAAAGATTATTAGGGAGATTTGATGCTCTAGGGAATAGTGTTGGTGAAACACCGGCAGGACAGCAGAATAGTCGATATATGAATGAGAATAGGAATCAAAATAATAATGGCAGGCAACAACACCAGAATTTTCAAGGCAATAATAGGGGACGTAATTTTGAAAATTCATATGCTCAAAATAACAGGGGGCAATTTCAAGGTAGAGATGGTTATCAGAATAACCGTGGCCAGTATCATGGCAATACGAGAAACCATGATAATAACCACAATGGTAATCAGGATAATAATGCAGGTCCTAACAATGGGCAGCGTTATTATAATCAAAGACATAATGCAGGAAATTCAGGGAGGCAGAGAGAAGAAAATCAAGGTAATGGCAGCAACCCTCGTCAGAACCACAACAAAAATAACGGGGAGACACAAAACCAAGATAATGGTACCGATACTTTAAATGTGAACCAGACTGTGACGTAAGGTCAAGTTGTCAGTCTGAGTCTTTTCCAGCTTACACCATTTTGAGCGAACCGTATGACCTAAATATCCGTAATGATTTATTAAGTGAATTTATGGAGGTATCTAAAGAACCTACCGTTATTAACTTTAACTCAGTCTTAAAATTACAAGTGTTAGGGGCGTGTATCGATACACTTTTTGACAGTGGCTGTCAGGTTTCTTGCATCAGTGCAGCATTTTATAATAATAGGAAGGAAAATGGTATTAAAATTGAGGAAATTCCAATTAGAACTACTTTCGTGTTAACTGCGGTGGGAAAGAAATCTCACATAATTTCTAAACAAGTGGTTGTAGAAATTTTAATAGGAGGTAAGGTTGGAACTCATGTTTGTTTAGTGATTCCAAATCTTGTATATTCACTGATTATGGGTTCGGACTGGATGTCGCAACATTCTGCACAGCTATGCTATAAGGAGGGTAATGTTAAATTCAGATGGATGAATGAAAATGTGATCATGTCATTTAATAATTCGTGTAAGTTTCATGGTGGTTCAAAGAATATATATACGCTTGAGGAGATATTATCGACTAAAGGAGTCGATATTTGCAGTAAGGTTAGTGGTGAGATTGTCGGGGTATCTATTGAAAAGGAACCTCATTTTTTACATTTTTTAGGCAGTATGATGACGAAGGATTCTGTAGAGGACACCTTGCGTAAAGCTGCATTACAGAGTGAGTTAGAGAGTAATCAAGTTGATGAATTGTTGGAGGTGTTGATAGAGAATAAGTATATATTTGAGGACCGTATTGGATTAGCTAATTGCTACGAACATTCATTAAATGTACTTTAAGTTGAAGGACTTGGAGCGATACACATTATATTTGAAATAAGTTCGACGCTTGACTGAATATTATTTCTGAAGAAAATACGAACAAGAGAAGAAGAGGGTGTTCGCGGAAGGCCGGCTTATTCACCGCTTCCTGGTAACGACTTGAATAGACACTTATGTCTTTCACATCAAGAATTATACAAGTAAACAAATTTTACTTGGAAAGTATTCTTTGGAGACTCGCCATTAACAATACCTGGCAAGCAAGGTAATGAATGGGGCTGGTGGACGTGGAGAATACAGTAGGCGAGGAGTACTTTGCAACTTTATACAAAAGGTGGGCTGGACCTCCCGAGAAATGCTACAAAGAAGTATTGTCATTATTGATATGTGAAAAGCTTGCAAATTGCCTAGTGACTTCAGAAGTGGGGGTGGGCGCGTGCCTTACCTGGGAACGTTATATACAGTAAAACTTCACTTATACGATTTTCAAGGGACCAAATGAAAAAAACGTATAAGCGTGAAAAACGCGTTAATGAAAGTCGCTAAATAAAAACTGCAAAATGTGTGTGACATTATGGGTTATACAGGGACTTGTTATATGCGACGCGGACCCTCGCTCGCGTCCGCCGCAAGCCGGTCCCCCGTCAAGCACTTTGCCGTAATGCGCTTCTTGGCGCCACAAGTTTCCCTCCTTTGCAGTGTGCTTTAGCAGTGTGGGGTTCAGTTTAGTCAATTGTTCACGTCTTTAGTACTCAGTGTGATGTTCCAATGCGATTTTCATTACGTGAACGTGTGTAAATACCTTCATAAAGTACAGGAAATCTTTCGCGAAAATGAGCTTAAAGACTATATTACAGTTGAAATACAAGTCAATCGGTGGGGAGGAACTTCAGAACGTAAATGACAATTTCATAAAGAGGTGCCAGCGATGTGTAGCAGTGAATGGCGAACATTTTCAGCAGCAGCTGTGAACTACAGTCACTGCCGGCTGGATCGCAACACTCCTGGTTGCTTTAAACTGCCTGCCCATTCGACACTCACAGGCGTACAAGATATATGCATTAATTCACCGCTAGGTGCAGCACCAAGGCACTGAGAATGCCGCGGCTTTTTAAAGGCGAAGATACCTGAAACGAAGGATTGTTATGTTTGGAGGCTTAATATCGAGATTGACGGACGTGAAAACATTACACTAAGTCAGTTCCTTTGTTATTCTAACATCTAAAAGTATTCAGACACATACTTACGGGCAAATTTTCAGTATAAAGGAAAGCAAAAATACATGTGGTGGAGGCGATTGTTTTTAAGGGGCGAAATGTCTAGCTCATTTTCCCGTAATTATGCAGATGATAATAAAAATATAACTACTTCTGACTTAAATCTAACTTACATACTTGGCGAGATGAAAAGAAAAGAATAAGGACAATAAAAAACAGGGAAAAGAAATGCCTCCGGCCCCCGAAAAATGGGATGATGATTTATTTAGGGGCTTTGCGACATCGTGGTCATGTAGCCCCATGTACTTGGGTGTGAGGTGAATTTGTCTGATAACCAGTCTTATTGTGATGGCTGTATTATACATTTTTACAGATTTCTTGGACAGATTGTTTATTTTTTTACTTATTTATTTACGTACAAATTTATTTATTTATTTTCTTATTTATTTACTTATTTATTTGCTTATTTATTTACGTATTTATTTACTTATTTGTTTATTTACTTACATGTTTATTTATTTAATTATGTATTTTCTTATTTATTTGCTTACTTAATTGTTTATTTACTTACATATTTATGTATTTAATTATTTATTTTCTTATTTATTTGTTAACTTAGTTATTTATTTATTTATTCACGTATATATTTATTTACTCATTTACTTGCATATGTATTTATTTAATTATTTATTTACTTATTTTTTATTTATTTACTTACGTATTTATCTATTTAATTATTTATTAACTTATTTATTTTCTTATCTATTGATTTACTTATTTATTTGCTTATTTATTTGCTTATTTATTCACTTATTTATTTACATATTTATTTACTTATTTACTTACACATTTAATTATTTATTTTCTTATTTATTTGTTTACTTATTTATTTTCTTATTTATTAGTTTACTTATTTATTTGCTTATTTATTCACTTATTTATTTACTTATTTACTTACACATTTATTTATTTAATCATTTATTTTCTTATTTATTTGTTTACTTATTTATTTACTTATTTATTTACTTATTTATTTGTTTACTTATTTGTTTACTTATTTATTTAATTATTTATTTTCTTACTTATTTGTTTGCTTATTTGTTTACTTATTTATTTACTTATTTATTTGCTTATTTATATGTTTACTTATTTGTTTACTTATTTATTTGCTTATTTATTCCCTTACATATTTCTTAAATTATTTATTTACTGACTTACATATTTATTTACTTACATATTTATTGTCTCACGTATTTACTCAATCATTATTCATGTACCGGTATGTATTTATTTATTTGCCTACCCTGCGTCACCTTCTCTGGAAATTGCACGTAACCACATCCCACGCTGTGAATTGTCCGATGGTATCTCATGAAACGAGATTCCCCGGTATTCTAACTTGCCCTGTTCTGATTTACAAAAGGGCACGCAGCAGTACAGCATTATAAAATCGTTCAGAATACATTCTGAACACAACTGCTCCATTAACATCAATACAAACTTATGTCTGCCACAGAGCCTTGGTGCTGCTTCCTAGCGCCTTTATTTGGAAACGAGGTTGTACGCTCAAACCAATGCTGTAATCGTCGAATGGGCAGGCAGTTTAAAGCAACCAGGAGTGTTGCGATCCAGCCGGCAGTGACTACAGTATAGGCTATAGGCCGCGCGAGCTAAGCATTACGGCAAAGTGCCTGGCGGGAGACAGGCCCGCAGCGCGGGCGAGCGGCGAGCGATGGTCCCCGTTAAGAAGTGAACAACAGGAAATAATAATACGATTGTTTAACTATAATCGGCAATATGTAACAATACAAATACAAGAGAAATGCACCCAGATAAAGAAAGAAACAACAAAACAAGTCACTTTACGAAGTAGTCTGTTATCTTGGATTGTTTTTTGTGGGCTGCGGCCACAGAATGAACAGTATTTTCAAACCGATACAATTCGGCCATTATTTCCTCAGAAACGTTATGGCGCGTCACAAAATGTTTGATAGTCCATAGAGCATTGACAGCATCATTAAAATCCACTGTATTATGCTGCGGATCCTCAGTATCATCGTCGTCATCGTCATTAATACGGTCCTCGCTCAGATCCCGTTGTGAGTCTTCAACTATCTCGGAGATAGTCATGGCTTCTGCAGTGACGAGGTTGGCGTCAACATTTACGTAGTCATCGAATGATGCCTCCTCTTCCAGTTTCCTCCATTCGCAGTCATTATCAGGAACATCATCATCAATAATATCACCAGTACAACTACCGCTAACATCAAATCCGGCTTTTCGAAAACAGTTCCGAATTGTAAGTGCTGAGACACTGTGCCATGATGCTGCGATGTAATGCATTGCCTACCAGAAGAAAATAAATAGTGTTAATTAATTTATCGATTTTAATTTGTCTGAAGACGCAAGATTATTATAACACAGATTCAATCGCGTAATTTTAATGGTTTGACGAGAACTCCCCAAAAAGAACACGAATAAAAATTACAAAAGAGGAAATAAATACAGTACTAGAAATCTTACCTGCAACAAGTTGATTTTCATTTCGTCCTTTTTTCCGATGTCTACACATCTGATCGCGTGTTGCACCAGCATCTTACGATAATGCAACTTTAAGTTGCGTATCACTCCGAGATCGAGCGGCTGCAGCTCGCTCGTGCAGTTCGCTGGTAAAAATTCCACAGTCACGTTCCTCAAATAAGAAGTAATCGGAGGATGAGCAGGGCATCGGTCCACGAATAATAAAATCTTACGACCTTTCGCTCCCATTTTGGTAGGGAGCGTAGCAACGTTTTTAAAACAACGCGGCTTTGAAAATTTGCCGATTGTCAGTGGAGGCAGCTTTTCAGATCCGTCACTGTTGGCGCACTACAGTACTGTTACACGTTGTTTGCTTTGTTTTCCGCCGTGACAGTTTTCCCCTTTCATTGCCATTGTTCGATCAGGCATTAAATTAAAAAAGAGGCCTGTCTCGTCTGCGTTGAAAATGTCCTGAGGAGCGAATCGGGATGTCAGTTCTTTCCAACGGTTTTCCTTCCAATCTAGTACAGTCTCGGCATCAACACTCCTGCTCTCCCCACACACATTGTGACTACTGATGCCGTGCCTAGCCTTAAATTTGTGTAGCCAGCCTGATGAAGCACTAAAATCTACACCAAGTCTGACTGCCAGTTCACTTGCTTTTTCGCAAAGCATTGGTCCGCTGATTGGAATGCCTTCTGCCCTATGTTGCCTGAACCACTGTAACAAACAATCTTCCAAACATTCGTATTTTCCGCCCTGAATGCGAGATCGCTTTTTTGTAGAAACACCTAAAACACGTGCGCCTTTTCAATTTCCGCTGCCTTAGCTACAGTTGTGTTTAAGGTGGACGGAGCAATCCCCAACTTCTTAGCGATTTCAGTGCGTTTCATGTTGCCACTTTCCTTCACTACATTCAAAATACGTAATTTTTCAGCAATCGTAATGCACTTCCTCTTCCTTTCACCCATGTTCACTGCTATCAAGGTTAACCACAACTGAAGCACCGAACAAGGCAGAACAATGACTGAAGCAAGTGATGTTGTATTTCGCAACACACGCAACTCCGGCTGAACGTAGCTTCAAGGTCGCTCTCGCCACAACATAGCGCCGCGCGAGGGATGGTTTCCGAGAAACGTACAGTGCGTGTCATAAGTTTCTGGCTCCAATATTTTTAGAGATTTTAGGTAGGGAAACCGTTGTAAACGTATAAACGACGCATTTTTCTCTCGAGGACGTAAGATATGATCGTATAAGCGTGAAAAACGAATAAATGTAAAACGTATATCGGAAATAAATTAACATGAAAAGTATAGGGATTTTGCCGGGACCAAGAAAAAATCGTATAAGTGTGAATCGTATAAAAGAAGTTTTACTGTATATATATATATATGACGGCCGCCCAAATGGATTATTATTATTGAATTGCTGGAGGAGACGGAATGGTGCTGTTGGGAGCAGAAGAGTGGAACTTGTAGCGAGATGGAGGTGGAAATTAACATTCATCTGTAACGCAGTGCTAAACTAGACAGTTGACTATTTAAGTATGTGAATTTGATAAGACATTCTGTCTCATCAAACTGTGACATGGTTGTGTACGAGGCTATTGTCACAGGGATGATTTTTGGAATTTATTCAGTCATCCACATATAAATTCATTACGTTGAGGAAGATCAGGGCCATCAGGAACTCTCTATGCAACAATCCAACTACAATGATCTTCAATGCGGTGAGCGATTTAAACAGTTTTACTCCAGTCAAATCAGAAGGCTCTCATGCTTATTAAATTCAATCTATATTGTATTCAATTAACTCAGTATACTCCAATTTCCAATCAAGACCCATAATACAAGTAAATTCAGTAGATTCTTTAATTTAATTTATTATTATTATTATCATCATCTTTAGTATTTTATTCTTTTTGCACTTGTTGTTTTTAAATTTTTTTAAATTTTAATTTTAATGTGCAGGAAACAAACGCAAGTGTTAAGTAAAGAATATTGTGATTTATTCCAAACTGAATTGTGAGCATATTAGAGAGGATCATTCAACAACAAATTGTGTTGCACACTAAACATTTGGCATGCCCTTTATAAGCTGTACAGGAAAATGAAATTTCCCATTCTGCTTTAAAGACTGCTGCTTCACCACTCCTTCTATACATTCTATACATCGTAGTGCCATTCGATTTATATATGCGGTATATTTGTTATGGCAAAACAGCCCTATTAATATGTCAACAATCCAACAAGAGGTCTCGGCCACACGACTGAACGTATCTAGTCAGCGTGGTCCGAACATCGTCTGTATCCTCGCTGCCACAGTGTAGTGGTGGTAGGGGAAGGAGCGCAGGTCTGACTGCCTAGTGCTCCCCGAGCGCAGCTGCTCTCCCGAAGCGCAATGACTGGATGGCCCTGGTTTAAAATATGGCAATTCTTAACTTATTCTTTATACCCAAGGCAAATAAACAACATTTTTAACCATTACGGTATTTATAAACGATTACAACTGTCAGTTTAATGAAAATAGAGTAAAGGCTTTCATGTTTGATAGCAACAAAAAAAATTGCAAGATTCTAGGACTATATTTAATTGTAGTTAATTAAAGACAGGTGTACCATAACTGTGATTTTTGAATTTTATCATTCAGTTCCGCAACTTTTCGTTCAAACTTCATTAAAATATTGACGAATGTTTTACTGATATATATATTTTTACTTGAAAGTTTTGCCATTTTAACTTTAACATAAATTAGTCGAGTTTAACTTTAATGTCAATCAGCCATCAACTTAATAGGTTAATAATTTAGGGCACGTACTTCTCACCCATCACTATGGAACAATAGCTAATAGCAACTCACCATATTGAAGAAGAGCCCGAAGTGAGCCTGCTCTACTGCATAGTCCAAGTCTGCATCAGAGAGGATGATATTGGGAGACTTTCCGCCCAGTTCAAGAGTGACTCTCTTTAAGTTGCTCTGGCCAGCTCCTGCCTGGATCAGCTTCCCCACCTGCACACAGGTTACAGTGCAAACAAAACAAATTTTCAAGGAGAAGTAGAAGCTATCTACCTATCCTGTCAAGAATATTTATGCAGAATTAAAACATTTGAGAAAGTAGTCTTTCTATCGGACTCGTAATAAGCAACTATCAACAACGAAGATAAACAGACTGGATAAGCCGAGTATGTTAACAAGCAAATACAAGGGTCCAGAGTAGATCCAGATTCAAAAGGTGCACCACTGACCAGCCTTGAAATGGGTTTTCATCGTTTCACATTTTTAACTCCAAGCAAATACCAGGATGGTAAGCCACTCACTGTCTAGTTTTATTAATCTTCTATTCATAACAGAAGGGGCATACAGCTATAAAATAGTTTGCCACATGGAGACAGGTAGATTTCTTATATCCATAACATCATATTCTTTCTAATACATGGCATTTAATCTATTTGTAAGCTTTCCATTTTATTTAAATTCAAATTTTTTGTAAGGATATCCATTTCTATTTTGGCTTTGTTAACTTAGTTTAAGATTTTAATATCATTCAAATACACATGTACATTTAATCATTCATTAAACATCATTTTCACAGGATTGATAAGGCGGATTTCAATATTTCTTATTACAATCAGTCAATATGGATAAAATCTGTTACCATTTTCAAAATGGTTAACGTTCACGCATTTTACATACTCATCTTATTTTGTGCATGACTCTAGACAAATTGCTGTTTGCCCTCAGTAGCTGGATGCCATTGGTGGCATTCCTCTACCCCAATCTGTCCAGGATTGTAGGGAGCCACAGAGCTATGTTCTCAGTAAATGTGTATCATACGTTGAGGATCTAATTGTCCTTCGGCAGGATTGCTTGTCCCTGTAGCCTCCACTACAGGCTGCTACGAGAACAAGTTCTTTGCCCTACCCTGATGACATGTGTGCATAAGAGAGCACAAGACAGTGGCAGTCAGACAGAGAATAAGAATATAACCAATGGTTGTAGCTATTAGTAGCTTTAACCCGATGAGTGCTAAGCCCGCCTATCAACGGTCTGACACGGCCGGTCCACCAGTGCTACGCCCATCTATAGACAGTGCACAATAACTTTTATTTTCTTCAGTTTCCCGGTTCACTATCAAGAGCTAAATCGATGTCTGGGATGTTCTGCCACCTGTTGGGCATTCTGTGGAACTAATTGAGCACGACTTACAGCTTCGGGAAGTGACTAACAGAGCTTTTTGTAGACTTTTGTCCTCTACAGCAGTAGTTCAACCGTGATATAAACAAACATGGCCGAACAACAACGAGCTAGTTATTCTCGTCGCGATGTTATTTCGGATCAAAGAACCCTTCAGTTATTAACCAAACCGGAAAGTTATGATGAAGACGATGATTTTAATGCATCAGTGAGTGATTTTGAAAGTGAAATATTTTATTTTGGGTCCTTTATTTTGTATAAAGATGATGTACATGCAAGCACAAAAAGTTAAATTTTCATATCTCTTACAATAATATATTATAGAACATAAACGGAGGATTTTCCATTTGCATTTAGATGTGTAAACAAACATTTATAAATATTTAAAGCTATTAACCCCCCTGATAGGTTAAAAATTGTGGCTTCTACATTTTTTTTTACATACGAACGGAGAAACTCAGCACTGAGGTACTGCCCCCGGAAATTGAATTATTTTGGGACAAAATGAGAGTATTTTCCATCCCCATGATAAAATTTAACCAGCAAATATAGAGTCTGGAAGTGTGACACAGGAGGGTAGTGTTACAAGCTCGAGGCTGTGGGAGAGCCCGATCACGTCATATATTGCACAATAGACTCTTCTAGAAGGCTAAAATTAGCATAGCAACAGCGAGTTTGGAAATTAATATTATAAATATTGTTATAAATTATGCTATTGGATCCCAGCCCCGAGACAATGAGAAGAGGTCTTATTGAAGACGGGATCAACTTCAACTACATAATTTGATGAAATTATGCATTTAGGCCCTTAGAAGAAGATTTTCTTATTTGGTAATGAAGAGAATATTAAGAGAAATTATGTCTGATACTTTAAAAACCGCAGATCGGTTAATCTACGCAGTAATAGGCATTAGTAATCTACGCGCTAAAATTATGGTGGGAGATTGATGAAAATGAAAATCCACAGCCTGCTTCCAGTCTACGACCGGGTCAGGAATGGAATGAATGAAGCCCCCATCTAGCGGGGAGGATATGAACTGTGCCGGCTGCCGATGCCTGACGCACTCCTCTGGGGCAATGATTAAATGAATGACAGATGAAATGAAATGATAGTGGAGAGTGTTGCAGGAATGAAATTTTGACAGGGAAAACCGGAGTACCCGGAGAAAAACCTGTCTGCCTCCGTTCTGTCCAGCACAGATCTCACATGGAGTGACCGGATTCGAACCACGGACCCAGCGGTGAGAGGCCGGCGTGCTGCCGCCTAAGCCACGGAGGCTTAGGTGGGAGATCGATATGGCTGCCAAAATTTCGACTTGGAGGGGGAGATCCAAGGATCGAGGTTCTTATTCCAGCAGTCTTTGAAGAGTGAGGAAGTGTTTTTACTGGGTTAACGGAGATCCCAAGGCTTTGTCCGAGTGCGACGACTGTCGACTTGTGGAGACGCGAGGATAGCTAGGTGGAACGTAGGAGATTGCCGCACTTCTATTTTACGTGAAGTTGTGAGGAACATTGAAATAATTATATCTCTTATATAATTGAGATCTGAATTTAACTAAACGAATATATATAAAGAACAGGTCGCATACTATATTCTGCGAAAAGTCGAGCGTTCTAAAACTTACCGTTTCGACAATATAAGCCTGTTAAGACAGATTTTCAAATGTGTTGGAAATAAAGCTGAATCATCATCATCATCTTGTACAGTTTCCAGCCCCAGGCTGGGTCTGTTTGGAACATAAGCCTCGCCACTTAGTTCTTTCTTCCCACCACCTCTCCGCTGTCACTCTGGTCCAGTCCTCGCCTCTCTTCTTGACGCATTCCTCCACTCCTTTCAGCCATCTATCTCTTGGTCTTCCCCTTGGTCGTTTCTTCTGTATCTGCATCTCATGTATCCTCTTGGGAATCTTCTTCTCATCCATTCTCTTTAAGTGTCCATACCACCTGTCTTGATGTCTCAATCCTACCTTGCAAGGGCTCCTCTTTCACCATTTCCCTGACCTTTTCATTCCTCACCCTGTCTCTTCTTGTTACTCCGATCCTACTTCGCAGGAACTTCATTTCACCTGCCTGTATTCTGCTTATGTCTCTTTTCTTCATTGTCCACGTTTCTGAAGCATAGGTCAGTATCGGGATATAGTAGCTTCTGTATAACACTTCCTTGCTTTTTTGTGGGACATCTTTATTCCACACTAAGCTCCTAATGCTTCTCAGAAATGCTTCTGCCTGTCTGCCACGTTCCGTAATCTCTTTTGTCATTTCTCCCATTTTCCTCCACTATACTTCCCAAGTACTTGAGACTTTCCACCTTCTTCAGCTGTCCACCTCCAAGTGTTATCCCACTCATTGGTCTGTCCTTTTTCCTGGTCGTTAACAGGATCTCACATTTACTGATGTTGAACTTCCATCCGTACTCTCCCACTGTTTCTTCCCAAGCCTTCAGTAGCTCCTGAATTTCCTCCTCGTTGTTTCCCCAGACCATGAGATCATCTGCAAACACCATTGCTTTCATCTTATCTTCTCCTATCTTTCCTGCTATCCGTGTCATTACCTCGTCCATAACCACAATAAAGAGAAGGGGTGACAGTGCACTACCCTGTTTCAGGCCACTCATTTGTCTGAACCAGTCTGTTCTTTCCCCTCCAACTTTCACACAACTCACACTTCCACAATACATCTCCTTCACTCTGCCTACAGTCTCTTTTTCCACTCCCATGTTTTCCATTGCTTTCCAAACCTTCTCCCTACACACACTAACATAGGCCTTTTCGATGTCCAGGAAGGCCATCAGCAGATCCTCTCCAAATTCGTAAAGGTGTTCCTGGAGCTGTCTCACTGAAAATATGAGATCCACTGTTGATCTCCCAGGTCTAAATCCATACTGCTCCTCTCTCAATTTTCTCTCCACTTTGGCTCGTATTCTACTTTCTAATATCTTTTCATATATCTTGGCACAGTGAGGTATGAGTGTGACTCCCCTGTAATTTCTGCACTCCTTTCTGCTTCCTTTCTTAAATATTGGGACAATTAATCCTTTCTTCCAATCTTCTGGGGTCTTTTTCTCCTTCCATATCACCCTCATCACACGGTACAGCCACTGTTTCCCAACCTCCCCTGCTGCCTTCACCATTTCTACACTCACTTCATCCACACCTGGTGCCCTTCCTCCTTTCATCTTGTCTATAGCCATTTCCAGTTCTCTCCAAGTCAGGTCCTTTTCCATTCCTGTGTTGTCTTCTCCATCTTCCAATACATTGTCTTCCTCCCTATGACCATTTGGATTCAGCAAACCCTCAAAGTACTCTTTCCACACTGTCTTGAGTGCCTCTTTGTTGTGTACCTCATTTCCGCTTTTGTCCATCATTACCACATCCTCTCGCAGACCTCTTCTCTTACTTTTGACCATCCCATAAGAACTTTCTTATTTCCTCTGCTGTCTTCCTCCATCATCTCTGTCCACTTTACCATCCACTTCTTCCTCTCTTCTGTGACAATCTTGTTTGCTTCTTTCTTCTTTATCTTATAATCTTCCCTTGTCAGATCAGTTCTTTCCTGGAACCACACTCTGAAAGCCTTGTTCTTCCTTCCTACAGCTTCTTTTACTCTCTCATTCCACCATGGTGTCTCTTTACACCGCTTTCTGTTGCTTGTTCTTCCACATACTGCCACTGCAGCTTCCACCATTGTGTTTTTGAATTGCTTCCATTCCTCTTCCCCTGTTTTAGGATTGTCTGTTGGCATCCTTTCCTTATTATCTTCTGGAATTCTTCCTTGACTTCCTTTTCCTTGAGTTTCCATACTTTGATTCTCCTTTCCTGGTACTCTGTCCTCTTACTATCCTTAACAACTCCCAAGTTCATTACAAGTATTCTGTGGTCGCTATCTAAGGCCTCTGATGGTATTACCTTTATATCTCTGACACTTCTCTTCATTTCCCAGTCGTACAGCATGTAATCTACCAAAGATTTCTTTGTTAAATCACTGCTGTACCACGTTACCTTGTGGCTTTCTTTCTTCCGGAACCAGGAGTTGCCTACCACTAAACCGTTTCTCTTGCAAAAATCCAGCAACTTTCTCCCTTCTTCATTCCTGCTGCCCCATCCTTCTGCTCCCATTACATTTTCATATCCTTGCCTTTCACTTCCTACATGTGCATTCAAATCTCCCATGACAATGATGCTCTGACCATTCAACTGCTGTTGTAGCTCCTCCTCAAAGTCTTCCTTCTCTTGAGCTGTACATCCAACTTGAGGGGCATATACCTGGGCTATCTCCAGGCTTCTTCCCTTTACATTTACTCTGATCTTCATGATCCTGTCACTTATTCCCTTTACCTCTTCCTTCATTCCATCTCTCACAACTACTCCTACTCCGCTGCTCCTTCCTTCACTGTTCCCACTCCAGTACAACCGGTACCCTTTCCTCAGTTCTCTGCGACCTTCTCCTTTCCATCTTGTCTCTGCCAAGCCCAGTACATCCAGTTTTCTTCTCTCCATCACATCTACAATCTCCTCCACTTTTCCTGTCAGTGTCTGTATGTTTAATGTCCCAACTCGTAGTCCATTAGCATATCCGGGTCGTCGTCGTTTGCATCCGTCCTTTCCGAGGCCTGTTCCTGGTTTGAAAGCAAATATGATATCCACTACTGGCTTGCTAGGCCTATCGTAGCTTCACCAGAGCCCTGTCAGCCGTCACTTTTCAGGGTTCCCATAGAGCCTTCACAGCTACCGTAGCGGTCCCCGGGCACACAAAGTCCCCACTGTACTTCACCCCTACAGGCAATCCCCTACTTCATGCCGTTGCCCGTCTCCCACCACGTGGAGGAGGGGTTGGACTTGTGGGAGCTGAATATCATTTTAAATTGCAACGTAAGTTGGCGAACGCAGTTCAAGTGAACAGTAGCGAAGAATTTGTAGCATTGGCGCAACACATAAAACATTAACAGAATGACTATCATTATTCTTCAAGTGTTTTCATTCAACATAATTAACATTGTTGATATGATGAACTAAATAGTCATGCGCCAGAGACATATTCGATAACAGGAGTTAAGATACAACGATGGAACTCCGTTAGACAACGTATTCTTGAATACAGACATAGTGTACGGTCCATCTTGTACATTTTCGTCAGTCTACGAACACTAATGTAACATCAATTAGCAATGGAAATATTTCATTCACCATTTATATGAATATTTCTATGAATTATATTCCAATGATGAGGCTGATACATATTTACAGCAGAGAATGAAGACTCTACAGAAGACATTTGTCAAGATACTAGGGGTAGCCCAGCAACACAGAAGAATTTGCCAGAACTTGTCGTTCGAGCCCAGGCGAATGTTGGTGAATTCCAGAGAGGGACGTTTCCTATCTCTGAGGTCGCAGATCCGAGGTTCGAATGCAAATCCATCTCAGTATCTTGAACTGAGGAAACATCTAAAGTATTGTGGGAATACTTACATAGATCTTCAAGTTTTCGTCCAAATAAGGTAGCAGTGTCTCTTATTTATAATATAGAGCTTGATTAGTGACATCCTGAGCCAACGATCTTACTCCATATTTCCATATTTCATGTATTCCAGTGTTCTGTATTTTACACTTCAGATGTGTGTTAAGATTTTTATGCTTCAAGATTATTTACGAGATGATTGCCTTTCATCTATTTTTCAATTTCATTCTAAGGATCAGTTGTGGAACTGACATTAAAAATTTTGTTTGAGGAATCATATTGCCTCATAGAAGACTAGTCGTTTCGACTCTCGAATTTTAATAATTTCATTTAAAGCAAGTGTTCTGACATTGTGTCATAGCTTCAAATTAAATTCTTATTAAATTTAATTTGAGCACTTTAATGTAACAACATCTAACTTCAAGAACAGAAGAAACATCGAATTATATTGTTATATCATTATTGTACATAAATTGTCGACGATCTAAGAAATACTAGTCGTTTGATAAGACCGAAGTCTTAATTCCTATAAACATTCTTTGTGTAGAGTGGAAAAACATTACGACGTTGACAAACCTTTTTATTATTTGAAAAGCTGAGAGCTTTGTTCATTTAATATGTTAGAGGAAATACCTTTTGATAGAAGATTATTCAAATCTTTGGCTAGGAATTCAAAGCTAGTTTATCCCGGTCAAGATTGAATTCTATTTGACACTATAAATAACATGTGTGTTATTTTACACTATTTGTGTAACATCACGTCATTTTGTGGACCTGATATTACAACGATAAACAATTTAAAGCTTGATAAGTGAGATGAGACAGGAGTATTATTTTTATTACATGTATTTGCGACAGACGAGTTAACAGTTAATTATCTTGTTGTGGAGTAAACTTTAGGAGGTCAATCACGACTGTCTAATATCGTTCATTACAATTGGAAGTTTCGTTTGAAGAACTTAAGCATGTATAATTGTAGTTCAGTAATCATGTGGAATGATACTGAGGGTCATGCCATTATTTGAGAGAAATTCCTACAGAAGAGATGTTAATAACAATTAATCCGTTTTTGGTTATTGTTTAACATAGTGGATGATAATTGTTTATGCCATATATACTGTTATATGAGGATTTGTAGAGCTATGAAGAATGCTCGTGCGAAGGAAGTTCCACATTTTAAGGGAAGTCAAAGTATTATTGTTCTTTGATAAGAAAGGCATGGATCAAGATAAGAGCCGTTGTATACAAGTAGTCCAG
The DNA here is from genome assembly GCA_946902985.2 of Meconema thalassinum. Lineage (NCBI taxonomy): Eukaryota > Metazoa > Arthropoda > Insecta > Orthoptera > Tettigoniidae > Meconema > Meconema thalassinum. Next base: position 1,353,490,142 of record OX336388.2, read on the forward strand.
TTGATATGAAGTAACAATTTAGCTGTGTTGACAGAAGGATTTTAGCAGAAATACAATTAGAGAACGATTGCCCACTCATGTCTATAATACAATTATTAAATTTTATTAAACCCGAAGTTATGTAATTACGTATAGTTAATCTTAATTAGTCGACTGTATTAGACCGGCAATGTAATGAAACCTATATAAGACGACGTGTAAGCAGTATATCAAAACTACGGAATGTTAGAGAATGGTTATGTGGAAAACCAGTGTATATAATTAACTGAGAGATGTATTGTAACCGAGAAGCCAGAATCTCGAAAGTATCGTGTTAGCAACACTAAATAATGTATATTATTATGAATATATTACATGTAAATAATTCTTTGGAAATGATTTAATTAGTTAAATAATTTAGTAGGATTTATTAATTGATTGTTTTGGAATAGCATGTGTTTTATGAGCGGATGTTTTGTATGAATGATTGCACACTGTTAAGAGTAATTGTTGAACCGAATTGGTCATGAACAATTATGGGGTGCGAATGAAAGAGTGTATAAAAATTTTCAGGATGATTGTTTAAGAAACATAGAAGTTATGTGCATTTTTGTCAGATCTAAATGTTAATTTTATGTGTATTATAAATGCACTCAAAAGCAGTCTCGATGTGGGCTGGCTAGTAATGATTCACCGTTAGATTTGGAGAGCGGTGTGACAACAGGTGAAGACTCACCGCCTTGTATAAATTGTATTTAGTTCCGAGTGCAGCGTAGTGCTAGGGTTTCATTGATGAAACAGGCCAGTGCACGTGCGTTCTTCAAACGCGGGCTAGTGAATGAAATCAGGTGTCAGGAATGCCACGAATGTAAGAGCATTCCTTCAAAGTTTTCTTTTTACGCAGTGTAGGCCTAAAACAAGCCAAGAATCTTATGCTCATAATTTTATTTTTACACAGCATTGTAATAAGATGTGGACTAGAAAGGAAGTGTGAATGACTGCGTGTTTTTATTTTAATTTAATTGTTAAATTAGTTTATTGTTATTTTGTTTATACTAGGTTAGTTTACACCATTGTTAATAAATTTTATTCAGTTTGTTATTTGTTGTTGTTGGCGTGTGATTCATTTTAAATATAAGAACTAGAGTATTGTGGATGTATTGTAGGCGAAGCTGAATTCCCAGTCCCCGAGAAGGTAAGTAAAGGTAGGTGTGCCCCGTGTAGTTGGTTGTTGATCCACAATATTCTTGTAACTGCTGTATGTAAATCCCTACAGGCCATGTTGGGAGCGTTTTCTAATGTAGTAATTTGCCGGTGCTGTTAGAAATAGGCGATCCAGCTGGGGCAATGGACATTCCAACAGGCTCCTTTCCGGATTTTCGGGTACAGTACCATACAGTCAAATGGGAACTCAGCACTTAAATGGTTAATGATGATCATGAACAGTGTGTATAGATGTTGATTTCAACTCATTGCCAATAGTCAAACAACAGTTTGGATGGGAGTAGGGTTACCAAAACCATGTCCTGATTTTCAATCATTTTGGTTATGTCCGTCCGGCATTTCTAATTTCTAATTGTCTGGCATTTTTCGTTACAAGATTGCTCACTTAGGTTTTAGGCTGAAGACAGCATGTTATTGTATCGTACATCAACTCCATGTGCTCAGGGCGGTACTTCCGAGGGTGGAAATAAGTAATACTAATATTCGATAAATTGAACTCGAAGTCCAGGTATCGAACTACCAAACAACGCGCTTCATTTCCACGTTTATGTTGAGAGAAACCGGAAGTGTCGAGAGCTACAGTTTACATGTCCATGCCATATGATTTGCAGCTATCGTGTTTGGTTATCTGGATGTCGCCTGGCTGTCGCCGTAAAATATATTCAATGTTATCATTTGCTACTCCCAAATATTCACCAGATGATAAAAAAGTTCAAGCCGCAGAAGCTACAATGTCATTTCATACAGTTTTCCATCACCAGTCGTACAAATCAATGGACTGCACAGCTAAATTGAATAAGAGTTATGTTCTTAGGTTCTGAAGTAGCACAGAAACTGACCTGTGCAAGAACTAAAACTGAAGCCATAATAAATAATGTTATTGCTCCTCACTCGACAGATATTATAATTGAAACTCTTAACAATAAAGTTCCATTTTTTGGCCTAGGAACAGATGCAAGCAATCATGGTGCACTAAAGTTGTTTCCAATTGTCATCCAATTCTTTGATTACAAAAATAATGGCATTCAGATAAAAGTTCTTGATTTATAAGCATATCCAAATGAAAGTTCTGAATGTATTTCCTCCTATATTTCAGATACTCACAAAAAGCATAAAATTACTTCTAGATGCATTGCATTTTCTGGATACAATGCCAATGTTAAATTTTGGAGACCTTGCACGCAGGGAAGGGAAGAATGTATTCTCTGCTCTCAAAAATGACTTGAATGAAAACATAGTAGGTGTTGGATGTCCTGCTCACATTCTACATAACTGTTTGCAACATGGAGCTGATGCTCTTCCTGTTCATATTGAGTCTGTGGTGATGAAAATTTTCAACTTCTTTCAAATACCGTAATATATGCAGTGCACACTCAGGAACAGAAAGACTTTTGTGAATTTGTTGATGTAAATTATCTGCAGCTTTTAAATCATTCTAAGACTAGGTGGTTGACATTGTATCCAGCAGTTGAAAGAATCCTGCAATTGTTCCCAGCTCTGAAATCCTACTTTCTTTCTCAGGGTAGGAAGTCAGTGCCTTCATCAATTAGAAACTTCCTTGAAAATGACTTTTCAGAGCTCTATTTTTTGCTTCTTTCCTCAACCATGCACATTTTTCACTATAAAATTTGGTCACTTGAGAAAGAAAATAATTCAGTTGTAGAAGTGCTTGAACTATTAGAATCTGTCCAATCTTCATTGAAAGGCAGACTTGAAGGTCAATTCATTCCCCTTAAAGTCAGACAGATGTTAAATACATTTTCAGAAGATGGTTTGGATAGAGAATGCAAAGTGTTTATGGAGAATGTACAGGCGCAGATCTAGAGTTTGGCTTTGGGGGGGGGGTCAGAGAATCAAAATTGTTAAGAAAAATGGTATCACTAAAAACGTAATCACAAAGTAAACAAACGTACAAAACCAGACCACTTTTTTTTTTGCAAGCTACATGGATAGAAATTTGATGCGTTTAGTGCACCAAAAATATTCGTACAAATTGCAAAAGCGTGTTTTGCGACCTTTACATTGAGCTTCGAGAAAAGTATCAAGGTTACAGTTTCGGCAAGTCGAGTTGGTACCGACAAAGGGAGAAAGTCACAGCTTAAATTGCCAACCAAGCTTGCAGTTTGGACGTCGGCAAAGTTTTTTGGTGCGAAAAAAGCCCCAAATTCCTATCCGTGCGTTGCTGCACATTCATCGTGACATCACTATAAACATCCATTCGGTAATCATAAGGTTTGCTAAACAAAATAGATGAGTTGATTTTGTTATATAAATAATAGTTTTTATATAACAGGTATGAAGTTGTAAATATGTACAGTTGTAACAGAACATATAATATAATATCGTATGGCCTCGGGTGCCTGGTGCAAGCTTTGTTAATTGACACCCAGAGGGTAGCTTGCATGTCGAATTTCGTCATTCCTTTGAACCCTACGAAAGTCAAGGAGGTTAGATAGCTAAACTCCTTGACACTACAGCGCTTTCAAGTAGAGAATGGAGGAACTTTGTGTTGGCAGAAAATTTATTACAGAACATAATAATTGCAATAAAGATATTTTCAGTATTGAATAAAATGAAAAAAACATATTTCCAGTTTATTCGTTAAGTTTTATTTGTCTGGTTATTGTGTTTTCGTTTTTTGAGTTTGCAAAAAAATTTGGTCTCCGTTTGGGGGGGTCATGACCCCCGTGACCCCGCTTGAATCTGCGCCTGAGAATGTATCTTGTTTCTATGAAACCTGCACTGAGTACTTGGATAAATGGATGCATCCTATAGAGCAGGGCCATCCAGTCATATATATGTGTGTATACAAATCGAATGGTACTCCGATGCATGGAATGTGCAGGAAACGAACGCAAGTGTTAAATGAAGAATATTGTGATTTATTACAAAATGAAATGAGAACATATTAGAGAGGAAAATTCAACAACATTTTACCAATATGAACAGATAGTACAGGCCTTGAGTGACTTTTTCTCAGTCGTTTTTACTAATTTCAAGTTTTGGAGGAAACAATCTTCTCCAAATTGGGTACAATATTTCTGGACACAGCTATTCGTAAACAATTGCGCAAGTTTCTATCGCTCATCGTTGCACGATGTTTACTTTTGGTAAGCTTAAGAACTGAAAAGAAACGCTCACAAATGTACGTTGAGCCGAACATTGACAGAACTTTACTTGCATGTCCATACAAAAGGTGATATTCTTCTTGCGGAAAGCCACTGTAAAATTCTTCTAAACTTCGTGACATTAGAAAGCGGTCTTTAAGACGAACATTGCATTGCAGTTCAATCAGCTCTAATTGAAATAGCTGTGGAACACTGTCTGCACTAATAGAAAATGGTCGAATAAATACATCTAACACCGCTTGGAGTTCTGATAATTCTGAAAATCGCTTGACAAACTATTCTTGTAATTGGCGAATTACCTGCAAGCACTCTTCAAAGTCGACACCTTCTTTCACTGTTTCAAGCGATGGAAAATGTCCTGTGTTCCTTGCATGCAACTGGTTTTCCCACAAAATCAATTTTCTTGTGAACGCTTCTATTTTTTCCACCAAATCGCAGATGTTGTGCTTTTCGCCCTGAAGCGAAGTGTTCAAATTATTCAGATGGCAGTAATGTCACATAAAAATGCCAAGTCCGCCACCCACATAGAGTCACGCAAAAGAACTTCGGGCCGCCCTTTCATGTCACAGAATGTATCTATTGCCTTCCGCAAGAAAAACACAAGGATTCAGCACCTTCGCCTTGCTCAGCCATCTTACTTCTGCATGGTACGGGATATCCGGATACTCCGCTTCGATGTCATCCAAGAACTCTTTGAATTGACGGTGCAGGAGTCCATGGGAGCGAAGATAATTTACCATTCGCACAACTGTTCCCATTACATCTTTAAGCTTGGCGACCTTTGCACAGATTGCCTCCTGGTGTATGAAGCAATGGATCGCCGCCATTAGGGTACTACCGTTCTCAGCCATTTTTAACTTTACATAGCTGAGGAACCCCGTGCGTACACCCCGTAAAGCAGGAGCTTCATCCGTTGGTATACTCGTCAACCGCTCCCATTTTAGCCCATTGATTCAAAAACACCCTCCACAGCTTGGAAACTATCGAAACCGGCAGTGGTGTCTTTGAGAGTTACCAAGTCGAGAAAATCCTCGGCGACCCGAAGATCGTCATCCACCCCTCGAATAAAAATAACGAGCTGGGCTGTGTCCGCAATGTCGGTTGATTCGTCGAGGGCGATGGAATATGATACAAATTTTTCTGCCTTCTCCATTAATTGCTGTTCCATATCAACGGACATGTCGTCTATTCTGCGAGCCACAGTTTGAGAAGAAAGAGATGTTTTCAAATTTCTCAAGTATCTCCGTAGGACAAATACATGCCGCCACGTCCATTAGGCACTCCTTGATGAAATTCCCTTCCGCGAAGGGCTTCCAGGCTTTGGCAATTCGCATCGAACATTTGTTGCTTGCTCGTAAAATGGGTCCACCAAAATCACTCCCCTCTATCTCCTGTCAGACAAAAATACGGCAAGTCACAATTTTAGTGTTCTTCAGTTAATTAAATCATTTGTTCATTCCCATTTGTAAACAAGCATTTTAAAATTAAGGCAATAATACTTACAGGAAAGTGCTGCTTGACATTTTCTTTCAATTCTTCCAACTTTGATTTCCGACTGGCATCTGTCAAGTCACCGTAATCATCCCTGTGGTTGGCACTGTAGTGCCATTCCAAATTGTGTTTTTTTAAACACATTAAATCTCTGTGGCACACTAAACATTTGGCATGCTCTTTATAAGCTGCACAGAAAAATGAATTTTCCCATTCTGCTTTATAAGCTGCTGATTCACCACTCCTTATTTTTTTTGTATGGTGTTCAGTCATGACCACTGCGAAACTGATTTACTTACACACTTTCAACAAAGCGCATTGGACTAGACTAGCGACTGATGGGTCAGGTGCCCACTTAGGCGCTGCGGGCAGACCACGTGCTCAGCTAGCCAAGCTCCTCCCACCATTACTGAAACGACCCACAAGCTCGGTGCACCGGCTTAGAGCGCGGCCGGAGCGCTGTTTGGATGGCCCTGCTATAGAGGAATTAAAGTGTTTCAAATGGTTGTAACGTGTTTTTCGAGGGGTTTTTATGCAACTGGCATAAGTCAGTAGGAAGCCATTCTATATTTATTTACGCGGCAAATTGTTCAGCCAAGAGAATTTTTCATGTTAATTTATTATTATTATTAATTTATTATAATTATTATTAAGATATTTTCGGAGCATTTTATAAAAATTATAAGCATTCAGATAGGTTTTCTATGTCTTAGAAAACGCTATCAAGCAAATTATTACGAACGACAATATAATAGAAAATTATGTGATTACGGAATTTTACGGAGTTTTCGTCAGTTAGGGTATATCGAGAGACGTGACTCACTGGGATTTCAAGTACACGCTTAATCTTGTCGGAAAGCATGACGCAATCCTGTGTCGCAGCGTCCAGGAAAGGCGAATTGTTGAAACGGAACCCTCCCGCCGAGTGTAATGACCCAGAGGAGGGGAAGATAGCGCGGCGTGCTCAGCCAATCAATGGAGACGACGTAAGCTGGAAGGCGGGTACCGTGGTGGGGGAGCCAACGGGTGAATATATCGTTCGACGCGCCTTGAAACGAGGACTATCTGTGTAGAACTTGCAGAGTACGGTCGCAAGTGCGTGTCGCTCCGATGTTCAGTGGAGTTAGCGACTAACTTTTGCAAAACTTAACCAGTGCGGTTGTACGAGTGTTTGGGTCCGAGGTACGGACCATAGAATTATCTAATCTACCAGAATATCATCAAATTCCGACGGAGATGACGACGTCCAGGAGACTGTGGGAAGCTAACAGCATCATCAAGTACGAGGGAAATGCTTTGGCAATTTCCAGTGGTAAGCGCAAATGACGCAGAAATACGCAATCTCTCATTTTTCTTTGTTTTACATTTCATATTTCAGTAACTTCATAGCTTGGAAATAAGAGTAAAATCAATTTATCAGACTCCGTTTTCACGTAATTTTCTATCGGTAATATTCAAATCACAACGCTCCAATTTAAATTTTGTACTTATTATTATTATTAATTTTGCTATACTTGTTTTATATAATAAATTCATTTCTTTTACAATGCAATCTTTGCTTTCAGTAGGTAGCATTAGATATAGACCAATTCCTTCTCCTGATACAATTGTTTGTTGGGTTAATGATCAAATCATACCACGATCTGAGTGAATAGTGTCTTGAAGGTGTTCTGCCAGAGCTAGACGTTGTTAAATACAAATTTAGATTTCAACATTGCATTGAGGTCTTGGCGCCCAATAAAACAACATAGCTTAGGCAAAGGTAAACAGTTACATTTATCTCCCAACAGTGTGGGCTAGCAAAACGTTACACTTGTCGCTCAAAGTGAGGGTTGTAGAAACCATTACAATTGTCGCCGACAACTTGGGGCTGAAAACCTAATAACATTTGTGGAAGGAGAAGGGTATATATTTCTGTGCCTGTATTTTGGGGGTTATTTGCCTTTATCAGTGTATATCATTATGGGGGATGAGAAAGAAAGACAGATGAGGTTACGTAGTGGTCATCAACTGGAGAGTGATGATACGAGCAGTATGTCGAGTGATGGTAGTACCGGGGTAGCGGAGGTAAATCCCGATACTGAAACAGGGAGTGTAGGCGGCCAACCAGAATTAAAAACTTTACTTCTCGAGTTCATGTATCAGAACAAAGTTAGTAGTGATGCCTTAAATGCAAAATTAGAACAGAATAATGCAAAATTAGAACAAAACAGTAGGGAAAATAAAGAAAGTACAGAAGCCTTAAATGCAAAATTAGAACAGAATAATGCAAAATTAGAACAGAATAATGCAAAATTAGAACAAAACAGTAGGGAAAATAAAGAAAGTACAGAAGCTTTAAATGCAAAATTAGAACAGAATAATGCAAAATTAGAACAAAACAGTAGGGAAAATAAAGAAAGTACAGAAGCTTTAAATAAAAAATTAGAACAGAATAATGCAAAATTAGATAAGAACAACAAGGAAATTAGTGTGAAAATGGAGCAGATTAGAGGAGAAATCAGAGGAGTAATGGAAGAGAAGGTTAAAGAGATCATTGCAGATGTAGACAAGAAATTAGGAAAAGTACAGGAGGAGTTAGAAATTAGAATCAGTACACAGGCTGAAAATTTAAAAGAACTAGTGCAACTGGAAACACAGCAGGTCAAAAAGCAATTGGGGGGAGAAATTGACAAAATTCAGGTAGCAACTAAAGAGGTTAAGGAACAGCTATGGGTAGAATTGAGAAAGTCCACTCGCAAATAGTTGCAGAAGTAAATGATTTAAGAGAGAGAGCATTAGCAAGATTGAGGAGAAACAAGCAAAGCTATATGATAAAGTAGAAAAATCAGACGGAAGCATTAAATTAACAGTAAACAGTATTGAGAGGAAGGCTGAGGAGAAAATCGCAGAATTAGAATTAAAATTAAAAGCTAGGATCAGGCAAGAAAATAGTCAGAATAGGCCAGTTTTTGTGAATAGCACACACAGGGAGGTAGAACTGGGTAAGTTCAGCAATCGACAGGGGTGCCCAATGGAGTTCATGAACACTATAGAAAATAAATTCGGGGAGAGGTTGGAAAATGGTTGTATTGAGTGGTGCCAGGTAGTTGAAATTTTAGAACAAGTGTTTGTGGGGGAAACGAGGAATTGGTTTGCTGTCTACAGAGACAAGTTTACTGATATTAATGATTTTAAAATGAAATTCTGTGAAAAGTTCTGGAATGAGGTTATTCAGTCGCAGCATCGTGAGGGAGTAGTGTGTGGTAAATATAACCCTAAAGGAAGCTCCACCATGACCGAATACTTTTTAGGGCAGGTATTAGTGTGTAAATATCTGGATGGCTTGAAGGAGGAAAGTGATGTGGTGAGGTTGCTACTTAGGCACTTTCCCTATAGGATCAAGGAGGCTGCTTGTATCCAGAATGTAAAGACAATATCACAAGTAGAAAATTTGTTAAGCACATTTGATGCACTAGGGAGAGGGGGTTATGAGGACAATTTCAATAGGAACCAGGGTAATAATAATAATAGACCTAACGAAGCCAGGCATCAGGAAGTTCAAGGGAACGGTGGCGAAGGGGCCAACGCTCAAAATAGAAATAATAGTAATCAGCTAAATCAGAACAGAGGAAATGGCTATGGTAATCAGTATCAAGGGAGGAATAATGATTTCAGGGGAAATCAAGGGAGGAACAATGATTACAGGGGAAAAACAATGATTTCAGGGGAAATCAAGGGAGAAATTATAATGACAATAATTACAACCAGAATAGGGGTCAAGGAAGAGGACAGCCTAGTGGTAGTAATATACAGCCAAACAATGACAACACAGCCCAGAACAACCAGACCAGTTTAGTAGTTAGTAGTACTACGGCCAGCTGTAGCGGTTCTTTAAACGCGAACCAGGCTGCGAAGTAAGGTCAGAATCTCAGTCTGTAGCATGCCCTGTCCATACAATTATACAGGAACCCTATGACCTAAATGTAAGAAATGAATTATTACATGAACTAAATGATGAAGGTATTATTCAGGAAGTGGTTAGTAAGAGCCCCATAGTTAAATTTAACGTGTCCGAGGCGTACACAGATGTTTTAATTGATAGTGGTTGTATGAAGAGTTGCATAAGTAGAGCATTTTATGATAAAATGAAAGGAACTGGAGTAAATTTTGAGGAGATGCCAATTAAAAGCACTTTTGTTATCACAGCTGTTGGGAAGAGGTCTAAAGTAATTTCTAAGCAAGTTTTAGTAGACAATAAAATTAATAATCATGTAGAGAAGCAGATTTGCCTTGTAATTCCAAATTTAGTATTCAGTGTTATCTTGGGTTCAGAGTGGCTAAGTAGAGTGTCTGGTAACTTATGTTATGATGTAGGGAGTTTGAAATTTAAATGGGGAGATTCTGAAGTAGAAGTAGCGTTCAATGACCATATTCAGAGGAGTAGTATTGTAGGTGTGATTTGTACTTTAAATGAGATATCGCCAGCCGTAGAGCGGGGTTCTCCATGTTTTGTGGGCAGTGTGATTACGAACGGAAGTCTAGAGGACTCGTTACGTGAGGCTGCATTTCAGGGAAATATAGAGGATGAACAGTGTGTTCGGCTCTATGATGTGTTATGGTGTAATAGGAGAGTTTTTGAGGATCGCATTGGTATGGCCAATTGCTATACACAGTCATTGAACGTTATTGATAGGTCAGTATTCACAGGACATAGATATCCTGTACCTTTCGCTTATCAGAGTGCAGTTGAGGCACAAATTAACCAGATGCTTGAAGATGGGATTATTGAGCACTCTAACAGTCCGTATGTTAATTCTTTGATAACGGTACCCAAGACCGACGGCACTGTTCGTATTTGTTTAGACGCTCATTTGGTTAACAGTAGAATTAGTTCAGATCAGCTGAAATCTATGTCAATAGAGGAATTAATGCAAACATTTGAGGGGAAGAAGTATTTCACTTGTGTAGATTTGAGTTCCAGTTTTTGGCAAGTGCCACTTATGTACGAAGATAGACCATTTACAGCTTTTAGTCATAAATATAACCTTTATCAATTTTGTAGAACACCTTATCGGTTAAAGAGTAGTTCAGCAGCTTTAATTAGGGCTTTAAACATCGCATTAGGGGATGACACAGGAGAGTTTGTAACCATTTACATAGATGATATGGTAATTAGTTCACGCAGTTTTGAGGAGCATCTACTTCATTTAGATATAATTTTTCAGAAGTTAGATCAGGCAGGATTCACTTTGAAGCTGTCTAAGTCGTCATTCTGTCAGTCAGAAGTGACATTTTTAGGTCATAGAGTGTCAAGTAGAGGTGTAACACCAGAAGAAAGTAGGGTTAATAAGATACTTAACGCAGAGGTGCCACAGAATGTTAAACAGTTAAAAACTTACCTGGGAATTTGCAACTTTTTCAGGAGGTTCGTTCTTAAATACTCAGGGTTGGTAGAACCATTCAGGGAATTGCTTAAAAGTGGGACTCGGTGGAGATGGGAGTCCAAGCATGATCAGGCTTTTAGAGCGCTGAAGGAAGGATTTGAGAAAGCTGTAGTGCTGAAATATCCGTTAAAAGAGAAGGAATATGTGGTTATGACAGATGCTTCACATATAGGCATTGCTGGGGTATTATGTCAGAAAGATGATGAGGGTAATCTGTGCATTGTATCTTTAGCCTCGCGAGGACTGACAGCAGCAGAAAAAAGATACACGATTACTGAGTTAGAGCTTTTAGGCATTGTTTTCAGTTTAGGGAAATTTAGAATGTATTTAGTAGGGGGGAAATTTGAGATCCACACAGATCACCATGCATTACTGTATATGAGAACTTGTAAACTCAGTTCTAACAGAGTTAGTAGGTGGATTCTTGCTCTGCAGGAATACGAATTCACAGTAAAATATATTAAAGGTAAAGATAACATTCTTGCAGACATGCTATCGAGGGACACTAATTTATGTAGGGATTATCCTGTGGTTAAAACAGAGGACGGTATTTTAATATGTGCATGTGTGGACAGTAGCAACAGGGCATCGTTACAGACACTGAGAAATATGCTAGTGGAGCAACGTGATGACGTTAAGTTAAAGGAGCCACTGGCTAGGTTGGAAATAGGTGAAGAAGAGTATGTGAAAGTAGGACGGTTCACGTACAAGATGCAGGATGGGCTTCTTGCAAGGAAATGTAGGAATAATCGGTGGGCAATATGTGTTCCATCCACTTTGCGGGAGGAGCTAATTTGGTTCATTCATAGGGAATTAGGACACTTTGGTGCTGCCAAGGTCTTCTATGAAATTGGTCGTGACTTAATTTGGAGTAAAATGGGAAGGGACGTTAGGAGGATTTTAGCTAAGTGTGACACCTGTCAAAGGAGTAAATATCCAGTTAAATATTTAGTGGGGGAGAGATCTGCAGTTCTCACCAGTAGTCCCGGCGAACTACTGTGTGTGGATTTATTTGGCCCGATCGTTAAAGGACAGTACGGCTACGAGTACATTTTTATAGTTATTGACGCTTTTAGTAAGTATGTCAAGCTATATCCGCTATGGAAAGCCACGGGACTAGCGTGTAGCCGTCTGATCATTAATAAGTATATACCTGAGTTTGGCATTCCTCTCAGGATACTATCTGACAGTGGACCACAGTTTACTGCAAAGAAATGGAGAACCAGTATGCAGGAAGCTGGTATAACACACGTTCATTCCTCTGTAAGGTACCCTCAGGGTAATTCTGCAGAGAGTCCATTAAGGGAAGTGGCTCGTCTTTTTCGGACTCTAGTGCATGACAAGCATGCGGCCTGGGTTGGACATCTTCCCAAGGTCGAGACTTGGCTGAATTCTGTCCAGCATGAGAGCACGAAATTGACGCCACACGAAGTTCACTTCGGAAAAAGACCACAAAATGAACTAGCGAGGGTGTTGGGATTAAATGAGGGTAAGCAACCGGGGATGGATTACATTGTCCAGTTGGCGAAACAGAATTTATCTAAGTCAGCACAAAAGAGAATTCGCCAACAAAAAGAAACTAAATTTGACCTATTCGAGCCGGGAGACAGAGTCTTACTTAGAGTGCCGAAACAGTCAAATAAGCTAGAGAAAGTCATGTCCAAGTTCTTTTATCTCTACGAGGGCCCATTTATAGTTTCCAAACGTATTGGCAAAACAGCATATGTGCTGGAGAATAGTGAGGGAAACAGATTATACGGGACGTATAATATACATAGTCTCCGAAAGTATGTGTCATAAAGTAAGGATGTTTAGCTGGCGAGCCAGCCTATCAAATGAGTAAGTGTGGTATTTGGTGCGTGGGAGGAGATGGTCTTCCAGGCAGGCGTATCAGAAGTCACACAGGGGGGTAGTATGTAAGTAAATGAGAGTTTTTAAGGTACAGGGAAATATGACGGGATTGTCGGATGCTGTTGAGCACTAAATTGTCTCGATGCACCAAGGCCATTTTGGCAGCGCTGATGGGTTCCCATTTATCTCCAAGAGATGGGGGAGCGCTTGTATAGGGCTTGTTAGCTTAAGGCGTCCACGAGATAAAAGATGGGCCATCAGAATGCGAGACAGTCCTTCATGAAACTCATACATATCAGCACACGTGATTTCTGTTTACGGCCTCGCCATGTAAGATTTGTAACTGTGTAATTTAAGGCAATTTGTACAATGGTATTATTTGTGTGAGGAGAAATGGTCTGTGTTGAGAAATAGTATTAAGTAGAATATGGTTAACGGGAACTTAACAAGACAGGGCGATTACGGCACAGAAATATTTGGTGTTATATGTAATGCACATTTAGTGTTTTTTTTTTTCAGAAGTCAATATTAATTTAATCATCTTTAAAGAGAGATCATGTATTATGGTCACGAGGCGCTGCCACAATAGTGTGATCGTGTGCTCAGTGATAAGTGGAATTAAATGTCACCATAAGGAGGGGACCTCCAGTGAAATTAGGAAGTTCTATGGTGATATAAATATATCAGAACACCTTCAATGCGTGTGATATGACATCATAAATACATAGTGCTCACACATTAATTATGTCTATTTCTCCAACATAGAGAAATTTGAGAGGCGGAAATATCCGTGGAACAATATTCTATACGTAAAACATTGGACTGGTTGCAAAGTGCAATCCATAGTGACAACAAACTTTGACGCAAAGTGCGTGAAGAAAAATTATGAGTGTATATATCTGTAATTTAGGGTGATTTCATTTATGTAATATGTATTTTGGATGGGGTTTATTAACGTGTCTGGGATAATCGGATAATGGACCGTCGTCACGGTAAATCATCCGATGATCCGAGGCGAATATGTAACGTGTTTTTCGAGGGGTTTTCATGCAACTGGCATAAGTCAGTAGGAAGCCATTCTATATTTATTTACGCGGCAAATTGTTCAGCCAAGAGAATTTTTCATGTTAATTTATTATTATTATTAATTTATTATAATTATTATTAAGATATTTTCGGAGCATTTTATAAAAATTATAAGCATTCAGATAGGTTTTCTATGTCTTAGAAAACGCTATCAAGCAAATTATTACGAACGACAATATAATAGAAAATTATGTGATTACGGAATTTTACGGAGTTTTCGTCAGTTAGGGTATATCGAGAGACGTGACTCACTGGGATTTCAAGTACACGCTTAATCTTGTCGGAAAGCATGACGCAATCCTGGGTCGCAGCGTCCAGGAAAGGCGAATTGTTGAAACGGAACCCTCCCGCCGAGTGTAATGACCCAGAGGAGGGGAAGATAGCGCGGCGTGCTCAGCCAATCAATGGAGACGACGTAAGCTGGAAGGCGGTACCGTGGTGGGGGAGCCAACGGGTGAATATATCGTTCGACGCGCCTTGAAACGAGGACTATCTGTGTAGAACTTGCAGAGTACGGTCGCAAGTGCGTGTCGCTCCGATGTTCAGTGGAGTTAGCGACTAACTTTTGCAAAACTTAACCAGTGCGGTTGTACGAGTGTTTGGGTCCGAGGTACGGACCATAGAATTATCTAATCTACCAGAATATCATCAAATTCCGACGGAGATGACGACGTCCAGGAGACTGTGGGAAGCTAACAGCATCATCAAGTACGAGGGAAATGCTTTGGCAATTTCCAGTGGTAAGCGCAAATGACGCAGAAATACGCAATCTCTCATTTTTCTTTGTTTTACATTTCATATTTCAGTAACTTCATAGCTTGGAAATAAGAGTAAAATCAATTTATCAGACTCCGTTTTCACGTAATTTTCTATCGGTAATATTCAAATCACAACGCTCCAATTTAAATTTTGTACTTATTATTATTATTAATTTTGCTATACTTGTTTTATATAATAAATTCATTTCTTTTACAATGCAATCTTTGCTTTCAGTAGGTAGCATTAGATATAGACCAATTCCTTCTCCTGATACAATTGTTTGTTGGGTTAATGATCAAATCATACCACGATCTGAGTGAATAGTGTCTTGAAGGTGTTCTGCCAGAGCTAGACGTTGTTAAATACAAATTTAGATTTCAACATTGCATTGAGGTCTTGGCGCCCATTAAAACAACATAGCTTAGGCAAAGGTAAACAGTTACATTTATCTCCCAACAGTGTGGGCTAGCAAAACGTTACACTTGTCGCTCAAAGTGAGGGCTGTAGAAACCATTACCCATTTGTAAACAAGCATTTTAAAATTAAGGCAATAATACTTACAGGAAAGTGCTGCTTGACATTTTCTTTCAATTCTTCCAACTTTGATTTCCAACTGGCATCTGTCAAGTCACCGTAATCATCCCTGTGGTTGGCACTGTAGTGCCATTCCAAATTGTGTTTTTTTAAACACATTAAATCTCTGTGGCACACTAAACATTTGGCATGCTCTTTATAAGCTGCACAGAAAAATGAATTTTCCCATTCTGCTTTATAAGCTGCTGATTCACCACTCCTTATTTTTTTTGTATGGTGTTCAGTCATGACCACTGCGAAACTGATTTACTTACACACTTTCAACAAAGCGCATTGGACTAGACTAGCGACTGATGGGTCAGGTGCCCACTTAGGCGCTGCGGGCAGACCACGTGCTCAGCTAGCCAAGCTCCTCCCACCATTACTGAAACGACCCACAAGCTCGGTGCACCGGCTTAGAGCGCGGCCGGAGCGCTGTTTGGATGGCCCTGCTATAGAGGAATTAAAGTGTTTCAAATGGTTGAAACTTCAAAACATTAAAGACCTCAGTTTGACGATATTGTACCATGTATTCAGTACTTACAGTCAAAAGGAGTAAAAATAGACGATTCAAAATTATTCGACCAGTTCTGCAACGTAAGGGCTTATTCTAAAACTTCAACTTTGGATAAAGACACAACACTAGACCAACAATGGACTGTTTTTTTTAATAAGTGCCAGAACATTAAGTTTTTTTTTCTGAACTTTTGAACATTTGCCAGTTTTTCTTTGCCATACCAGGCAGCAATGCATCCACTGGACGTGTGTTTTCATTCATAAATGTTCAATGGACAAAGGAAAGGAACCGTTTGTTGGTGGAATCAGTGAAAGGAATGTTACTTGTGAAGTTCAATTTCAAAGACGTGTGAAGAATTTTATTAATATGTACTTCAAGAAAATAACTCGCGTCTTCTTTCAAAAGTAGGTTCTGTTGAAAAATACAGCTTCAAGGAAATGAACTGCAGCAAGGACTGATCATCAAGTAAGGTATTTCATTTTGTAAAAAGTTGTGTGTAATATATGTATAATTTTGTTATCGATTGAAATTGTCAGGCATTTTTCTTAAATGTCCTGCTTTTTGCTAAGCAATGTCCTGCATTTGGAAATTTTCAGTTGGTAACCCTAGATGGGAGCAAATGTGTCAGTGAGAAGCTAATATGTTAAGGCATACACTAAGCTCATCAATGTGCTTGCCTACCTCAGAGGAGCCTGTGAAGGCCACCTTGTCCACATCCATGTGCTGCACGATCGCTGCACCAGTCTTCCCATCCCCAGGAACGATGTTCACAACTCCCGGAGGGAAGCCAGCTTCCTTGACGAGCTGTGCAACATGCAGAGCCGTCAAAGGAGTCTGTTCTGCTGGCTTCAGCACCACCACATTACCTGCAGGGGGACACAACACGATGCAGTAACCATAACGACTCGTGAAATTTAAGAATACGTTTTTTGAAGGATGTGTTATGTTTGTAGGGATGGGGGACAAGTGGTAGGTTGTAATCCTTAGTACCTTTTTCAAGTCAGTAAATACTATTTAGAGTGTGCAATGATTTATAATCATATTCTTAATAATATGGTTGATTATATGTCAGAGTTATGAAATAGTGCCAAATTTTGTGTGTTAGTATTTATATACTATATGAGTGTAAATTACTTTCTATACAAGTAATTATTATTACTCGTAATTGATTATTATTTCCTTGAAGTAATTGTAATTTACTCCTAGCATAAGTCGGGATCAAAATTGCTTTGTAGATGTCAATCCCGCTGTTTTAAATCTGTGTAAATTTCATTCCTTAAGATATCACATTAAGGTTCACAACAATTACAGCCAATGAATATTTTGTTTTCAAGTGGAACCAAATTTGACCCCATGGAGCAAACCTCATCTCACATCCCATCACAAGTAATGATGCACTGTTACCAACTCATGAATGTTCCAGCCTTGTAATGTAGGAAGCCATAGAATTATGCAAGGGTGAATTGATCCTACAAAGAACTGAGAGGGATGTTTGTAGAAGAGAAGTACACTGGTGGTATTAGGGCTGAAATACACCAATGTCCCTTTGTCAAGTTTCTTCTCAAGTTGTTTATAATTGACTCACCAGTCGCTAAAGCTGGACCAAGCTTCCATGCTGCCATCAGTAATGGAAAGTTCCATGGAATAATTTGGCCACATACTCCGACAGGTTCATGCCGAGTATAACAGAAGTAGTCTCCATCCAATGGAATTGTTTTTCCGTGGTTCTTGTCTGCCCAACCAGCATAATAGCGTAGGACCTTTGCACTGGCAGGAACATCAAAACCGTATGCCGTTGAGTAGGGCTTCCCGTTGTTCAGCGTCTCCAAACTCTGACAAAATACAGTCCCGGTTTCAAATTTCATAATATACAGCTGAAGGAGCATTATTATAGGAGCGTTTATCAAGTTCCTCTACCCCAAGACCATTAGCAACAGATTAGGAGTATTGAAGAGCTAACAGACATTTTCAGTCTTTCCTAAGTAATCTACAACTATTAACGGAAATGCTTTTCTATGGGTCAACACGATTGTGCTCAATTAGAATAGACGAGGAGCAATAATTACTTTAACACCCTATACCTGAAACAAATATTACATGAATTATTTATACACTTATTAACACACTTCTCAAACAAATGGAGGGGGATAATTAATTGGATGGCATGTTTCGTTTGTAAGGCGAACATCATCAGATCCTCTACACTTAAGCTTAAATTAAGTTCAGTGAATATATACAGGGTTAGCACAAATGATTTAAGCGATTTCATGTTCATGCATTATTTAAAGTATATAGCTTACAGCATTGACACATATACCAATTAAAAGAGAAATTCATCAGGATTTTTGAGTCTGCTTGTTACAAATTCTTGATGTGCCATCCTCGCGCCACACGGCAAATATAGATAGGGTAGTCCAACTCCGACCACACACGCTGGAGCATGTCCTGGTCAATTTAGCTACAGCCGCATGGATCCATTTCCTCAGTTTAACATGATTAACTGGCAAGGGTGGTATATAAACTTCATCTTTGATAAACCCCCATAGAAAGAAATCACACGGGATCAGATCAGGTGACCGGAGAGGCCAGCGCATAGGACACCAATCTGCACCTGTCACAAGATGACAATGATCGACGATATCAGTTTTGAACTAGTGTTCTAACTGTATTTTGAAAAATTTAATGTGTAGCCTAATATTATATTTTATGTATTTAGAATTAACATTACATTGTAAGGATATCCATTTTCATTATTTCATTTCATTCTTTTAATTACAATTTATCTCAAACATTTTTCACATCAAACAAGCATTATACTTACAGTAAGTATTAGCGGCTTCGGTGGCATAGTTGGTAGCATGCTGAGCTTCTATGCCTAAGATCGCAGGTTCAAATCCGGCCGAAGTCGTCGGATTTTTTAAGAGCGTTAAAAATCCCTCAGTATTCCTTTGGAGGGGAAGTAAAGCCGGCAGTCCCTTGTCATACATTTATGGCATGTTAAAGAACCTTCCACTAATTACACCTGTGTTCAGCTAAATTATATAGGTTAAGAATGTAAACAACACTCTTAGGTTCCTACGTTCGTTGCCAGGAGCCAACTGCGGTGGCGACTAGTAGCTAAGTTCTGAACTAGTAGTTGTTGACGGTGGCATTTGGCGGCAAAAGTAGGAACTATTTGAAAAATTCAAAGTCTGCAGTCCTTACTTGAATTAAAAAACAGATAACACACACTAATACAGTCATCACAATTAGCACCAGTTATCAGACAGATTCTACACACACCCAAAGTACACGGGGCTACATGAACGCGTTGTCGCAGCCCCTAAACCTAGGAACCAACCAGACTTAAGTACATCTCTAATATTTTATTTTTATTCTCAATTGAGCTGAAGAAGACCTCAATGTCAGGTCGAAACATGTACAATATATAATAGACTAGCTGAAGTACCCGTGCTTTGCTAAAATAAATTAAAATGTGAAGGTGACAGTTAAACAGGTGATAAGCGAGGTACTGCGCAGAGGGAGATCAAGGATGGAACATTTTGTCCAACTACACCGCTCGGCGTTGACCGTGTTTTATAGCACAAATTTAGGTTTTACTCACTAAGCGTTGGAGATACCTTTCGGATAGAAAATGTAATTTTAAACCTCGTATATGCCATCAAAAATTTGCTATTTCTTAGCGTTCTCTTTTTATTTGAAACAGAAATATGAACGTTTGAAACCAAAGGGTGTAGTGACGTCACTAAAATGGTCGCCAACTTTAAATAGTGCAAAGTATTGAAATCAAAAGTAACCTATATGTTAACCAGGTAAATCAGCTACTTCCATGTAAAATTCATGTAAATCGGACCAGTGGTACTTGCGTGATTGAGTAATACACAGACACACACCATCTCATTTTTAGCCTCGCATCATAGTCGTGTCATATTGTTATTCAAT
This sequence comes from Meconema thalassinum, assembly GCA_946902985.2. Classification (NCBI taxonomy): domain Eukaryota; kingdom Metazoa; phylum Arthropoda; class Insecta; order Orthoptera; family Tettigoniidae; genus Meconema; species Meconema thalassinum. Next base: position 1,353,510,118 of record OX336388.2, read on the forward strand.
GAAATGCAGGTTTAACCCCGTTAACACCCCTTTAGAACCTGAATATCCAAAAAATCCCTCCTTAGTAGACGTTTTCGACACACAACAAACATATCCAAAAATATCATTCTTCTAACTTTAATAGTTTTGGTTGGTCGATGAGAGTGAACATCCAAAAATCCTTCCTTAGTGGACGTTTTTCTTCCAGAATTTCACACCTCCCCATAGGCCCCTTAAATTGCATTTATGAAAAAACGGTCGAACACCTATTTATTTTATTTATTTATTTTTAAGCTGATTGATTTCCTCCGAGTTTCAAACTCCTCGCCTATGTCATTTAAGAGATACACGCTCCGTTAGGAATCTTTCAACCCCCACTTTTCATCCCTTTCACCTCATAATATACACTACATCGAAAAACCATTAGACATATGTCAGCTTATTTTTAATGATTAGTATATGTGCCAAGTATCACATCCCCAAATGAAACCACTCGTGAGATATTGTTATTCAATGAAAAGAACGTTTACCCCCTTAACACCTCTTTAGAACCTGAATATCCAAAACTCTTTCCTTAGTGGACGTTTTCGACATACAACGAACATATCCCCAAAATTTCATGTTTCTAAGTTCAATAATTTTGGCTGGGCGATGATGAGTGAGTGAGTCAGTCATTCAGGACATTTTCTTTCATTTATTTTTGATAATTTCACCCCTCTCCATGAACCCCTTAAATTGGATTTATGAAACAAATGGTCAAACACCTATTTACTTATTTAAAGCTGTTTTCCCCCCTGAGTTTGATGAGTGAGTAAGTGAGTCAATCAGTTAGGACACTTTCTTTCCTGTTTTTTTTTCCCCCAGAATGTCACCCCTCTCCAAGGGGCCCCTTAAATTGGATTTATGAAGAAACGGTCGAACACCTATTTACTTGTATTTTAAGCTGGTTTTTCCCGCCGAATTTCAAACTTCTCGCCTATGTCGTTTCAGAGATACACGCTCCGTTAAGAATCCCTCAACCCCCAATTTTCACCCCTTTCACCTCATAATATACACCACATCGATAAACCCTTAGACATATGTCTGATTATTTTTAATGATTAGTTTATATACCGAATATCACATTAAAAGAAACAACTCATGAGATATCGTTATTCAATGAAATGCACGTTTACCCCCTTAACACCTCTTTAAAACCCGAATAAACAAAAATCATTCCTTAGTAGACGTTTTCGACATAGAGCGAACATATTCCCAAAATTTCTTGTTTCCAACTTTAATAGTTTTCGCTGGGTGTGATGAGTGAGTGAGTGAGTGAGTCAGACAGGACATTTTCTTTCAATTATTTTTACCAGAATTTCACCCCTACCCTTGGGCCCCTTAAATTGCATTGATGAAAAAACGCTTGAACACCTATTAACTTATTTTTTTAAGCTGCCTTTTCCCCCTGAGTTTGATGAGTGAGTGAGTTAGTCAGTCAGGACACTCTCTCTCTTTTTTTCCCCCCAGAATTTCACCCCACCCCATTGGTCCCTTAAATTAATTTATGAAAAAAAACAGTCGAAAACCGATTTACTTACTTTTTAAGCTGATTTTTTTCTCGCAGAGTTTCAAATTTCTCGCCTATGTCGTTTAAGAGATAGGCCTACACGCTCCATTAGGAATCCTTCAACCCCCACTTTTCTCCCCTTTCACCTCATAATAATACACCACATCGAAAAACCCTTAAACACATGTCTGCTTATTTTTAAAGATTAGTTTATATGCCGAGTATCACATCCACAAATGAAACCACTTGTGAGATATTGTTATTCAATGAAATGCAGGTTTAACCCCCTTAAGAACCTGAATATCCAAAAAACCTCCCTTAGTGTACGGTTTTGACATACAACGAACATATCCCCGAAATGTCATGTTTCCAACTTCAATATTTTTGGCTGGGCGATGATGAGTGAGTGAATGAGTCAGGACATTTTCTTTCATGTTTTTTTCTTCAGAATTTCACCCCTCCCGATGAATCCCTTCAATTTGATTGAAAAAAAAAAAAAACTGTCGAAAAGCTATTTACTTACTTTAAAGCAGTTTTTTCCCCCTGAGTTTGATGAGTGAGTGAGCGAGTCAGTCAGTCAATCAGTTAGGACACTTTCTTTCCTGTTCCCCCCCCAGAATTTCACCCCTCCCCATGGGCCCCTTAAATTGGATTTATGAAAAAACGGTCAAACACATATTTACTTATTTTTACGCTGATTTTTTTCCGCTGAGTTTCAAACTCCTCGCCTATGTCGTTTAAGAGATACACGCTCCGTTAGGAATCTTTTCAATCCCCACTTTTCACCCCTTTTACCTCATAAACACATCGAAAAACCCTCAAGACACGTGTCTTGTTACTTTTTAATGATGAGTTTATATGCCGTCCCCCAATGAAACCAATCGGGAGATATTGTTATTCAATGAAATGCAGGTTTAGCCCCCTTAAGACCCCTTTATAACCTGAATATCCGGAAATCCTCCCTTAGTAGACGGTTTTGACATACAATGAACATATCCCCAAACTGTCATGTTTCTAACTTCAATAATTTTGGCTGGGCGATAATGAGTGAGTGAGTGAGTGAGCGAGTCAGGACATTTTCTTTCAATTTTCTTTTTTCAGAATATCACCCCTCCCCATAAACCCCTTAATTTTGATTTATGAAAAAAAAAACCTGTCGAACAGGTATTTACTTACTTTAAAGCAGTTTTTCCCCCTGAGTTTGATGAGTGAGTCAGTCAATCAGTTAGGACACTTTCTTTCCTGTTTCCCCCCCAGAATTTCATCTCTCCCCATGGGCCCCTTAAATTGGATTTATGAAAAAACGGTCAACACATATTTACTTATTTTTATGTTGATTTTTTTCCGCTGAGTTTCAAACTCCTCGCCTATGTCGTTTAAGAGATACACGCTCCGTTAGGAATCTTTCAATCCCCACTTTTCACCCCTTTCACCTCATAATATACACCACATCGAAAAACCTTCAGACACGTGTCTTCTTATTTTTAATGCTGAGTTTATATGCCGAGTATCACAGCCCCCAATGAAACCAATCGGGAGATATTGCTATTCAATGAAATGCAGGTCTACCCCCTTAACACCCCTTTAGAACCCGAATATCCAAAAATCCTCTCTTAGAGGGCATTTGCGGCCCTTGAGGAAGCTGCATACCAGATTTCATTCCAATCCGTTCGGTGGTTTCTGAGATTTCGTGATGAATAAATGAATGAGTGAGTGAGTGAGTGAGCGAGTGGTATTTGACAAATATATAGTAGAAAGAAGATAGTGTCAAGTCTTTGTTATGCTAAACACGGTTGACAGTGCTGTGTGAGCAGTTGAGTAACTAACGGGATTTCAAGTAAAGATCCTCATTTTCTATACCGGTAGTGCAGAGCGCAATTGGCATCTAGTCGGCCGTGTCTCGACTTGAGCTATGTTGCCATGGAAACTATCTGCCTTGCCATTCCTTCATGAGTATATTTTATGATTTGATTAGCCTGTGCTTGAGTGCAAAAGGGCCGAAATCAGAAGAATGAGAAAGACTATCGAAAATTCATGTAGCCAGCGGTTCCTTCTGGGTCCTAAACTATGTGTATGCAAAATATGGTTGAGATTGGTGGAACGGTGTAGATTTGTATACAGAACCAACCCACATATACATACATACATACATACATACATACAGACTTTCACTTTTATATATTAGAAGATAAGATATATTTGTGTAAGTATTGATTGGCGTTATAATTTAAACTTTGAAGCGCCATAATGGCTAAATTTGTTTCAACGGTTCAAAATACACACTCTCGGGTGGCCCTAATTACACGGCATGCATAAGCTTATATTAATCTAAAGTAAAAATAATATTAGAATTATTTAAAATTGATGAATGGTTGGCTGGTTCTTAAGTTTAGAGGCTGCGACAACGCGGTCATGTAGCCCCTTGTACTTTGGGTGTGTGTAGAATCTATCTGATAACCGGTGTTAATTGTGATGACTGTATTAGTGTGTGTTATCTGTTTTAGGTAGATTTCATTAGAAAGCTAACTATTGCAATGGGTACCATGTTTCGACTTCCGGAAAATTTCGACATATCTTCGCGTTTCACATCACCTAGACCCCAAAACCACCGTCAGTTCAAAAGTTTATATATAATTTATGTGTGTGTATATATATATATACACACACCGCCGGATAACATCTTGAGGCCCTCCAAGGCTAACAACCTTGGTTGCATTCATTATGAGCAATTTGCTCCAAGCTAAACTAAAGCTTCTTAAGCATGATGGTAAAACAAATACAGGAGATTAATACCCCAGGTGGCAACTTTTCGAAGAAATCCACCCTCGCCCACGAGCGACGCATGCATCCCATTCGGACTCTGGGGGGGATGCAACGTCATGCTAAAGACGAGTCGGAGCGTCTTGGAAATCCTGAACAGTCACGAAAGCTGAAACCCAAATCTAAGAGTTTTTTTGGCAACGTTCAACATCAACTCTCTAATACAAACTGGTAAGATGAAACAGCTGACCCTTGCCCTTCACGAAAACAAAATCGCAATAATGGCCTTGCAAGAAACTCGCTTCACTGACCAAGATACGTTTGAGTCTGATGGGTATCGGTTCTTCAAGAGCAAATCCCGTAAGAGGGTAATGAAGAACACCCCTATCTTCGGTACAGCCTTTGCTGTCAACACCAGAATCCTTAGGTCAGTCTCGAATTTTGAAGCTGTTAACGATAGGTTATGCCTTCTATCTCTGCGCTGTGCAAACAAAACATACACGCTAGTCAATGTACATGCTCCAACTAATGAACAAAACAAAAAAGAGTTGGAAGACACTGATAGATTTTGGAACCTCTTGGATGCTAGATTGGCAAAAATCCCGAAACACCACGTCAAGATCCTAATGGGTGATTTCAACGCACAGGTAGGACGTGAACGGAAATACAGGAATGTCGTTGGGCTCTATCCAGCACACAATAGAACTAACAAGAATGGAGAATGCCTCATTGAACTATGTAATAACCATAACCTCCAGCTGATGTCAACACACTTTCGTCACCTACCTAGAAAACAGACTACATGGAGATGCCCGAACAAAACATTAGGAGAGTTCCAAATAGACCATGTTGCGATATCTCGAAGATCTAGTCCGGAAATCATGAACGTTACCGTAAAAAAGGGAATGAACATAGACTCAGATCACTATGTATCGGTAATCAAGTTCCGGCCCATTCCACTAAACAAAAAGAAAAACAAACCTACCATAATCCGCTTCGACACAAACATGCTCAGAGATAGGGAGAATGAATTCAAAGAACTTGCCCAACCAGTGGAAAAAGACTTCAACAGCACGAGAAAGCAGATGATAAACGCTGCAAAAGAAGTAGCAGAAATCAAGAAGAGGAAGAAACACACATGGTGGAACAATAACTGCGAGAAGACCTTAAAGGATCGTCTAAATGCTTGGAAAAAGTACTACACCACCAAAGAGGAAGAAGATTGGAACATCTATAGAGACCAACGAGCACAAACAGCAAAAATAATACGCAGCGAGAAACGCAAGTATGAAAAAGAACAAATGGACAAAATTGAACAAAACTTTCACAGAAATGAGACCCGTGAATACTACAGGGATTTTAAAAAGAAGATACAAGGATACAAGGCACCTTCCCTTTGTTTTCTAAGAAAAGATGGAACTCTAGCAACATCCAACGAGGAAAACTGCGAAATTTTAGCCGGGTATTTTAACGACCTCCTAAATTGTGAAAAGCCATCCAACCCCATCAGAACAAACAAACAAATGAACCACAATTTGCCATCTTCTCCACCAAATCGCGATGAAATCGAACGCCACATAAGTTAAAGATGTTGAGAAATAACAAGGCTCCTGGTGAAGACTCCATGATTGCAGAACTGTGGAAACATGCCCCAGAAGAAGCAATTGACATCCTACACCAAACCATTGTAGATATATGGGAGACAGAACAACCCCCAGAGGACTGGAAGATAGCTTTGATCCATTCTTTACACAAGAAAGGAAATATAAGAGATGTGAACAACTACCGTGGTATTTCTCTTCTGTCAGTAGCTTACAAGATCCTGTCACTTTCCATCCTTGAAAGACTGGAACAGCAAGTTGAACACAAACTCGGAGAATACCAAGGGGGTTTTAGGAAAGGCCGATCGACTGCAGAACAAATCTTTAACCTAAAAACCATAATTAGGTACTATGTGTTGAGAGGTCGAACGTATGTATCGACATTTGTAGACTTTAAGAAAGCGTACGACTGCATCGACCGTGATGTGTTGATTAACATACTTGCAGAAATGGGAGTCGATATGAAACTGCTGGCGATAATAAGGGCAACCCTAATTAATACCACATCCAAAGTAAAATTCCAAGGATGTATCTCTGAACCCTTTGAAATCAAGACAGGTGTTCGACAGGGAGATAGCCTGTCACCTCTGTTGTTCAACTGCGTGCTTGAAAAGGTAATACAGAATTGGCGACAGAAGTTAAAAGAAGGAGGCCTTTACAAACCTTTAAGGATCGGGACGAAGAAAAACGGAGTGGAAATAGATTGCTAAGCATTCGCTGATGATATAGCCCTGATGACAGAAGATTTCGAAAGTGCAACAGAACAGGTCAATATATTGAAGGAAGTAGCAGAACAAACAGGATTACAAATTTCCTTTCAAAAGACAGAAGTAATGTCGAACATCAAGGATGATACAGCACAACTAAACACCAAATATGGAACGATAAACCGTGTTAATAAATTTAAATATCTTGGGGAATGGATCCAGCAAAATGGCCTTGACAAGGAAGCCATAGAAGCAAGAATCAAGAAAATGGAAGTCGCTTTTCAAACCACCCGCAACATATATAACAAAAAGTGCTTTTCTATGAACACAAGAATTCGTCACTACAACACTGTCATCAAACCAGTACCGCTATATGCATCTGAATGCCTTATCCTATCCGAGAAATGTTTGCTCGCGAAGTTAGAGAGAAAAGAAAGAAAGATCCTACACATCATACTTGGCCCAGACTACAAAAATGGCATCTACATCAGAAAATCCAGGCAAGAAGTTTACTCGAGGATAGAGAAGATCACAGACACAATGCGAAAACACAGAGTTTGCTTCTACGGTCATATGCGACGGATGATCGATTCCCGATGGACGAAACGTATCTTCAGTATATTCGACTCAAAACCAAAAACAACAATGCCATGGTATGTTAACGTCCAGAAAGATCTGAAAGAAATGGGGATACGAGCAGAAGATGCACAAGACCGAAATCTTTATAGAGCAGCCCTCAAGACGTTTGGGACTTTCCGGGACGAAAAACGGACAACTGGTGCGAAATGGACAGAGGAACGTCGTGCTAAACACAGTGAGCTCATGAAGGCAATGTGGATCAAGAAAAAAATGAGCAAATGCCAGAATGTAAAATGAGGCTTATCGTGGTCCCTAGTTGGCCGATTAGCGAAATTGAATGAATGAATATATATATATATATATATCAGTTTCTTGTGGACACGATAACTGCCGTAATTTTGCACCAATCACTTTGAATTTTTACAGAATAAGTATACCTATAAAATCTCGGTCGAGTTCGTTACTGGGCTAAATCGGTCGAAGGGGGTGAAAATGGGGGGCTTTTTTCGAAAAAGTGAAATATTGCTATAACTCTCTTAATATGTGAAATATCGAATCCGTTCAAAGTTCATACTATGCGTCGGATAAAGCCCAAAAATTTATGTTTGAAGAGTTTTTTTATAGCACCAACCATTGACCAAAGGGGTGGGAAAAAGTGGGTTTTTCGGGAAACATTAATCATATCTCTCTTAATAGGCACAATATCAAAACCGTACAAAATGGAAAATATTCCCCTAATAATTACCTAAAACTTTTGTCTGAAAGAATTTTTGATATGACCCACCATTACGCCAAGGGATGAGAAAAATGATTTCGGAATTATGAAAATGCCAAGAGCTATCAGAGGTTGCCATGGCAACACTACTAAATTGATGAGGGATGAGCCATCAGACGTTGCCATGACAACGCACTTGCACGAGATCAGATTCAGATTTCCATCTGACTAAGTGTGAAGCGGCTTCGGTGACGTAACTGGTAGCATGCTGAACTTCTATGCCCAAGGTCGCGGGTTCAAAGCCGGCCGAAGTCGTGGGATTTTCTAAGAGTGCTAAAAATCCCTCAGTATGCTTTCCTTAGGAGGGGAAGTTCCAACGTTCGTTGCGAGTAGCTGGTTGCGGTGGCATCTAGTAGCCAAGTTCACAGCTAGGTGTCGTTGACGGTAGTATCTGGTAGCAACATTAGGAACTACAGCTTGAAATTGACCGTCTGCAGTCCTTAGCTGAATTACAGACTAATACAGCCATCACAATTCACACCGTTTATCAGACAGATTCTATACTCAGCCAAAGTACATGGGGTTACATGACCGAGTTGTCGCAGCCCCTAAACTGAGGAACCAACCAAAATCTCTGCAGGAGATATAATTTTGCGTGAAGAAGTAACAGTCCGTTACATAGTTACACATCAGTGTCGAAACCTTGCATAAGGACAGTGTGACCACAAGTATAAAAATGGACCCCAAATGACAAGAAGGTTACCGTCCCCATAAGACAATAAAATGTTTATTAAATTATGCATAAAATGACGAAAAACAAAGTTAATTAAGCTCCAATTATAAAATACTTTCTCGCAATAAATGAGGTCTAATCCTTCTACGAAAACCTGCATATTCTGCCTATTTTCGTCTATCCCCAAGTTTGTCTGGTGAAATCTACCTCCGCCTTCCGGCGTGCCGAGAGGACTTTTTTAAATTTAAGTACTGCAACTTAGAATTTTTCAAATAGTTCCTACTTTTGCCGCCAAGCGCCACAGCCAACAACTACTAGGCGAAGTTCAGAACTTAGCTACTAGACGCCACAGCAGTCGGCTCTTGGCAACGAACGTAGAAACCTAAGAGCATTGTTTACATTCTTAACCTATCCAATTTAGCTTCACACAGGTGCAATTAGTGGAAGGTTCTTTAACATGCCATAAATCTATGACATGGGACCGCCAGCTTTACTTCCCCTCCGAAGGAAGGCATACCGAGGGAGTTTTAACGCTCTTAAAAAATCCGACGGCTTCAGCCGGGTTTGAACATCAACTATGCGAACATGGATTGGTCAAGAGGCAGAAGGGTGATGACTGACGTGGAATTTCCGGCGAAATGTCAATCCTATTCAGGCAGCTCACAGAGTATAGTGTTATGCACCTTTAGAATCCATGTTGAAATAGTTGAGAAGGCATTTCAATTAATACACTGGCAACTGGATTAAAACCAGGGAGGCAGAGACTACCCAGATGTAGACAGAATCGGGCACGAGTATACACAAGTTTTCCGATAACAAGATTTGTTAATTCATTTAGGGGCTTTGTGACGTGGTCATATAGCCCAGTGTACTTTGGAGTGTGTGGGATCGGTCTGGTAACCTGTGTTATTGTGATGGCTCAACTAGTGTATTTGTAATTGGGGCTAGGACAGAGTAAAAGGGGACCATGACCTTACGTTTGGTACCACTTGTAGGATGGCTGATATGAAAATCAAACTGACCCCTTCTCAGTTTTGCCTCATGAGGCTGAGTCTACCCAAATCCAGCCCTCAGACCAGAAATAAATTTCTTTGCTGAGCTAGGAACCGAACCTGGACTTCTGAGTTGACAGCCAAGAATGCTACCACAAGGTAAACCCAATAGCAAGACAAATGCTGAAAATTAATTTCTAGTTTGATACTGAAATATCAAGGAACATGATAATGTTTCATTAATAATAGTTGTAACAATAATCCATTGATTAAATGCACATTTTGTTGATGCACGTTAATTGCTTTGAAATTTAAGCTAAGAACATTAAGGTGTGCAGCACATTCATGTAAATATGGAACAAGTGGTGTAATCCACAATCCTGGTACTTACTGCAAGATACACAGCATCCCTCTCCAACAGGTCCGCCAACCGGTTAAGCAACAAGCCTCTGTCTGAAGCATCCATCCGCCGCCATGGGCTGCCTAACTTGAAGGCATTTCTGGCAGCCTTCACAGCAAGGTCTATGTCGTTCTGCAATGAAACACTCACACTGAACAACAGGTCAGATTCTGTAGCAAGACAACAACCATTACAGGGCTAATGTCTTGAAACAACAAGGGTTGGAGGTACAGTATACTCTCGATTATCCGGGCTAATGACCGGGGTGAATGGCACGGATAACCGGAAAACACGGATGATACATAAGCATGTGTTTATAGCAAGAAAAATGCCTTCTTCTATTCTTTATAAAACAGTACCATATAAAGTAGGCTATAATACATTTATAAAGATAACTCACCCACATTATTGTGCTCCGAAAAAGTCTGTAATGGTTCTCTGCTTTTGGTTGTTCACCTGCTTCCTTACCTCGAGATGTAATCATTGGCTAATTTGCTTGCAGAGACTTCATTACTATCTAATTTCTGAATGATATTTTATATTTGTTCGATTGTTAGCATTACTCATTTAAGTTTTAAACCAGACATTGTTCACACAACAACGTACCGTATCTTACTGTATGACAATTTGTTAACAGCTGTTGATCATTTAAGTGGATCCCTCAATGGGATGCAGACAGCACTTGCCTTGCAGCAACCTTGAAATACGCTTAACCCCACTTCCCTACGGAACTTTTAAGTTACTTCACTGTTACAAATAAGACTGGACAAAGCAACAAGTCGTCGACCTGTCACAAAGTACCCTACTAAAAATAACTTGCCCCACTGGGGACTACACTGCAAAATTATATACAAAAAATACCGGGACTACACTGCAAAAGTACGAAAAATATATTCAAAAGTATTCAATTTACAGTATAGTTATCAATTACAGAGAAATTGTTATACTTACTGCTGCATTCTAAATTATTTTTAATTAGGCGAAAATGTGCACGGTTAATCCGCAAACCAGATAATCCGCGCCCGGTTAATCGAGAGTATACTGTACCAAAATTCTGACGAAATTTATTGTTTATGATTAAATATGGTCAAATTTTATGTCTCAGGAATTTGTAAAAAATGTACATTATACTCTTCCCATCAATATTCACTGCAACTTTATCAATTTTCTGTATTAAAAAAATTTACAGTACAATCGGAAATTCCCATGAATTTTATAGCTCAATATTTCAGGACATTAAACTGACTGTCTGTTTTATCTGTAGTTTACCGAATAATAAAGCCCTGTGTGGATGCAGATCTTTGCAGTTAACTGTCAAATTCAACAACGGGTAGATAAAAACTATATGGCACTGCAGCCGATCAATGCTCCAGTATAACGGCAATGAATAAAAATAATTTTATGATTTTACATTTTTCTTGTAAAAATTCACATCACATTATTTTATGAAGTAGGCCTATTGACAATGAAAATGAGAGTTGAATGCTTTTCTTAAAGAAACAATATGTTTAGAAATTCAATCTTTTGATTAAAACAAAATCTCACACACAAATGTGTGAACTTTCGCGGATTCTTTCAGGTAACTTACTTGACCAGGATTTGAAATTTATGCAGTGCTGGAATAGTATAACAAAATTTTGAAAGCAGTGAAAGGCCTATTACAGTCGAGTCCGGCTATTCCAAACTAATTGGGTTGAACACTGTTCGGTTTAGAGGGAATTTCGGAATAGGCAGATTTCATTAATAATATCAATATATTGTCTTCTTAAGGCATACATTAAGTGTGGGGACATCTGCTAGTGCCAGCTCTACACAGTATTGACCAGCCCGTGAACAGGTTCAGTAAAAGTCGGAAGGGAAGGACAGAGATCTTCGACTACTCATAGTGCGGACAATCTACTGTGTTGTTGAAAAAGTAGACTCGTCATCCAACCTTACCTATCCCTCTCGTCCCGCATTCCATACACACGACTCGCTGTACTGCGCTCTGTCTAGTCCTAACAAAGTTTAATGATCTGTGTGCGCTTATTGCAAATTTGTTGAACTGTATTCTCTAATAGCATTAATTTAACTTCTTTGTACAGTAAGTGGAGATTTGAAGCCATTCTTAAATGGGCAATAACTAATACATGTATTTTTTTTCAGGAGTGTGTTTACATATTTATAACTTGTATCCCGCCCAATTCATTAAAAAAAAAGTTGAAAAGCCCTCCATCAAAACGATACTTGACCTCCACACCTGGGATGTTTGCGGGTGAATCATAAAGCATCGCAGCCAAGTACAGCACGAAAAGCGTTGGAGCCAGTACACATCCTTGTTTCAGTCCATGGGTAATAGGAAATTCATCGGACATCTTATTCTGATGGCAAACCCGACCTGTCATGCCATCATGGAGAGCCTTGATTAGATCTACAAATCGCTGAGGGCAATCAAACCGCTTTAGCACCGCCCACATGGCTGGTCTTGGAACAGAATCAAATGCCTTTTCCAAGTCATAAAAGACTAAGAAGAGTGGATTCTGTTGTTCTCTACATTTTTCTTGTAGCTGTCTCACACAGAAAATCAAGTCAATTGTGCTTCTGGAAGCTCTAAATCCACATTGTGACTCTGGGAGGATCTTCTCAGAGATAACCTTCAGGCGGTTAAGTAGAATTCTTGCAAGAATCTTCCCCACAAGTGACAGCAGTGATATACCACGGTAGTTGCCACAAACACTACGATCACCCTTTTTAAAGATAGTGATGGTAGTGGCATTCTTTAGGTCTCCAGGTACCTTTCTTGATTCCCATATTCTGAGGATAAGGGTGAAAATCCTTGTTTTGAGGGAATGACCTCCGGCTTGAATTAGTTCCAGAGGGATGTTATCTGGGCCAGGTGCTTTTCTGGGTGAGAGCTGCACTGAAATCATGATAAGTAGGAGGTACTGCCAACCACAGTTGTTCAGGTTGTTGCGGCACATCACAAAGGAAGTCTTCAGCAGCTGCTGATGGACGATTTAGGAGATTGGAGAAGTGCTCCTTCCAGCGTTCCAAGATTTCTTGACTATCAGTAAAGGTAGTAGAATTATCAGCACTTTTCAGTGTACCTGATGATGAGCCAGATGGTCCATTTCCTTGAGTACTGCATAGAAGTTCCTCAAGTCTCGAGCATCCGATAGTCTCTGCAGTTCCTGAGCCTTCTGTTGCCACCAAGTATTTTTAATCTGCCTTATCTGTGTCTGGCATTTACCCATGAGTTCCAGTAGTTTATCTCTCTTTGTGTTGGAAGTTGGGTCTTGAAGATGGGCAAGATAGGCATTCCTTTTGGCATTGATGAGAGACAGAATTTCCTCATTGTTGTCATCAAACCAGTCTTGTCTTTTCCGCACTATAAAACCAATGGTTTCCTCAGCTGACTGTGTGATAACCTTCTGTAGTGTGGCCCATTCTTGCTGAATGTCATTTGTTACTTGGTTTTCTGATAACTGGGTGACGATCCTGTTTCCGAAATGTTTATACATGGATTCATCCTGAAGTTTGGATGTATTAAACTTCTTTCTTGGCAAATTTTTGATGTTCCTAGGTGGTTTAGTACTGATGGATATCCTGAGCTTACATATAAGAAGTTTATGATCTGTCCAGCAATCGTCTATATCAGGGGCGGTTCTAGACGTAGTGCCACCATGCCATGGCACTGCCCTCTAAGAGAAAATAAATTATTCATAGTTCTGAAAGAATAATTTCGAATGCCTACGTTTAATACCGGTATCTAATTAGTTTCAAATTACTTTGTAGTTAAAATATTCCGTCCGTAAAGTATGATCATTGATTCCATCTTCGCCCCAGTGATATCTTGAACCGCGGTCTATACGGCACGGTTGACGCATGCGCAGTCCAATTTACGATCTTTTCCGTAGCCTCTCCCGTCACTCGCTATGAGGAAATATGCTGGTCTCCGTGCCGAATAGAGTTTGGCTCTAAGCGGTACTGAAAGTGAAGTGCAATGATATCCATCGGTCATTAAGAGGTACTGGGCTAGCGACATGCCTGTCACAAGCTGTCACAAAGGGAGGAAGGGAAGAGGGTGTGGGCCAATGGCATGATTGGCTGGAAGTAATTTGACATTGAGTTGGTTGACACAAATTGACAACCAATCGCTCTCAAACAAAGAGCATTAATTCTAGATTTCTCTAAAAGGGGCCTCTGCGTCCAACAGTGTAATTTAAACATGCCGTAATAAATAGTGAAAATAATATGTATGTATTTATTAATTCCTTATTTGGTAAAGTGAATAACTAGGCGAATGAATAAAAGAGAAAAAAAAGTAAGATCATGACTACCGTAGGCCTACATGTTAAGGCTTCATGGATTACTCTTGGTAGCTAAATATTTATGGTTGATAAACCATCTGCAACTGTCAGGCCTGGATGAAATCGCGCAAATTCCTGTTTGTAGTCTAGTCCATCTTCAGTTCTTGTTAACGGTTTGTGGTTATTTTTAGTGAGTCAAGGTATTAAAGAGTCAAACATTGAGTTTGTGTTGTAGGCTATTAGTGAGTGAATGGTTGAGTGCTGAAAAAGTTTCTTTTATATACCGGTATTTTAAAATATTTTCTTATCGTATATATTATATTCGGTAAGTCCCGATGTGAAATGTTGACTCCCAAGATTAGTGTAGGCCCTATATATACATTGGAAATCGAACCCTGCTCTGATATAATGTTATGAAAATACCAATTTTAGTTCCGTTTTGGCCGGCTGTGGACCACGTGGTTCTTATCTCTGGCAGCTTTCCTCCTAGCCCAGTATTCCTTCATTCTGGCACTGTGAATGTCCTTCCGCTCCTGAGTCCATTTCACACCTACTCCTGGACGCACTGCTTTTGCTGTTAGTGACTGGAGAGAGTCTGATGTTCTGACTAAAGTCCTGTATTTATTCCTGTCATAGATGTTACTGGGGTCAATATCCAATTGTTCAAGGTCTTTTCTGACTAGTTTCGACCACTTGGCGTTAGTTGCTTTCCCTCTAGAGACAGTGTTGAAAATTCTGGAGGTGAGCCTCTGATTATCCATTCTCACAATATGACCATAGAAGATCAGCCTCCTCTTCCTCATAGCTGTTGTAACGCTCTCCACTTGTTCATAGAGTTCATTGTTGTGCCTGATTCTATACTTGCCTTCCTCTTTAATAGGGCCCATGATTTTTCGTAGAATCTTCCGGTCCTTCAGCTCCAATTTCCGGAGTTTTCCTTTTCTGACCATATTTAGGCATTCTGAGGCATATAGTACTGATGGTCTCACTACAGTACTGTAGTGTCTGAGTTTGAAATTCCAATACCAATATTTTTGTATTTTTTATTTGGCACTACCCCTTGTGCGGAACTGGAGCCGCCTCTGGTCTATATTCCTTGCTGTTCTGGTAATAAGAGTGTCCTTCTTATCACATTGCCGGGTAATGATATAATCAAGAATGTGCCAATGTTTGGAACAAGAATGCATCCACGTGGTTTTGAAGCGGTTAGGTAGCCGGAACTGCGTGTTGGTAATGAAAAGTTCGTGTTCTGCACAACAAAGACCAAGAAGCAACAGTCCATTGGGATTACATTTTCCAAGTCCCTGTTTGCCCATCACATTATTCCATAGCCTGTGATCTTTCCCAACTCTGGCATTGAAGTCAACGAGGAGCAAGAGTTTATCTGCAGATGGTACCTTGGAGATGATTTCACTTAGCTGATTATAGAACTGAGCCTTTACTTCATCATCAGAATCTAAGGTAAGAGCATAGGCAGAGATGAGTGTCATAAAGGAACCTCCTGAGAGTGGTATGCGGAGAGTCATGAGCCTTTCGCCGATTGCGATGGGCGTAAGTTGGTGATAATTTACCAGTTTGGTCTTCACAGCGAAGCCCACACCATGAATACGACATTCACCCTCCTCCTTTCCTTTCCAGAAGATGGTATATCCTGTTCCAGATTCAGTAATCTTGCCTTCAGAAGACAGCCTAGTTTCACTGAGAGCAGCAATGTCAACGTTGAGTCTTGATAACTCATGGGTTACGAGAGCTGACCTTCTCTCAGGTCTAACGTTATTGTCCAAATCAAGCAAAGTTCTGATGTTCCATGATCCAATAATCAATTTGTGATTCTTTACTGTTTTTGAGTTTCGGCCGCATGAGGGGTGACCTGCTGAGTGCGGTTGCCCAGCCGGACCAAGATTGTGACTTCCGATGTTTAGCCCACCTTTTCAAGGGCCTTCCCCATGTGGGGTGGGCAGCGGTGATCCTAAATAGGCCTGCCCAAACACAGATGCAGGACCGAATTCCTGAGTAGTTACAGAGTCTCCGGAAGACGACCATCACACATCTGGTGCCAACGTGCAGATCCGAACTAGGGGCTTCCAGTTACACCCATAACCTGCCCCCACCGTCCATATCCCATCGCCGTTGGACTTTGAAAGTAAGTGACGTTCGGAAGAAGTGCCACTGGCATGAATTTGTTTAGGGTGGATCTCAGCTTGCCTTATCCTGCGGCTCACGAAGAATGAGACATGCAGGACCGAGCACAGAGACTGCAACGAACTGCCGCATACTCAAGTACTAATGAGGCGCGCCTTTACAGCCAGTCCATCTGGCATGACCTCTTCCGCCCCTATGACCGTTGGGAGCCATGAGAGTGATTGGCTGCTCCTCCTCCGCTCATTTTGCCGTTGGGCCAAAATGTGCCCATCATAACTATGGACAATAGTTTGCCCTATTAAACCTGAGCAATAGGCTGCCCCTTCCGCCAACCACACTGTGCCAGAGTTCACCTCTTTCACTGCAGGTACCGTTGAGGACTTCACCGTAACCCTGGCAAGGGACCCTAACAAGGTACTACCAGCCGGGCCAGCTGGACCAGTTTTTTTTTTTAAGAGGTGTTACTCCTCCATACACCATACACAGGTTGAAGGCCATTCTATATTCTTGTTCTGCAACACCACAACTTTTAATAATATATTTAGTTTCAAAGTTAGCATGGTTCTATAACATATTAACATGGTGTTTATCCTCGTATTGAAACATTTCAATTAATAAAATATTAAAACAGCTGTTCATACAATATATCAAACTGTCCCAAGGTACATAACCTACTGTCCCAAGGCACTGAACCATGTGGTACATTGAGATGTATGTATACATTTTAAAGATCGAGTAGGCCTATAAAAGCCACTTGTATCCAGTCTGCATACTAAGTAATGTTTTAAATGTACTTGAATCAGTTGCCTATCAGGAGAAATATATTTTTAAAAATAATTGTGCAGTAATATGTAAACTAAAGGAAGTCATTATAAATTATCAAAAAATTAACATAGTTCTACCTTGGAGAAATCATTATGCATAACTTAAGCGAAAAAACAACATGGATAAATATAACCAACAAAATGAAAATAGCACAATTTCTAACCTGGTCAACTTATAACAAACAAGTAGTTCCGTGAAGAACTATACAGCCTATTTTCATATATCCTGCTCATGTTAATTGCCTCTATCAACATACAAAATTTCAGTTTAATTGCTGTAACAGATCCGTAGATATTGAGAACCGTCTAAATATTTCAGATGGTCGCCAGGTTGGATTTTTATTTTTGTACTATTACATTAAGATTATTGTGTACGTGTGGTATTCAAACTTCAATCGCAGGATTAGAACACAAGGAGAAAAAACGAGATTTTAAAATTACGCACAGCAGCCATCTTGTGGTTATGCAAACAATTGAAATAAATTAGATGCCAGTGGATCAACATTTGTATAAGCATTTAACGTGCAACGTTTCACGGCACTCGGATAGTTAATTCGCGAGAAACGTCTATTTAAATATTTATACTTCGCGTCGCCGCCATGTTGGATTTGTGCTCACCAGGTTACTGTAAGTCCTATAGGTGAACATATGTTCATAGTCTCTATGAACATTAAAAAAATCAGTTTGGTTGCTGTAAAAGATTCATAGATATTGAGAACCGTCTAAATATTTCGGAAGCTCGCCATTTAGGATTGTTATATGTATAGGCCATAGAGTTATGTACCATTCAAGGACAATTATTGCCTAGGTTCATTATTCAAACTTTCACTTCGATCGCATGATTACGACACAAGAAATACAAATTTAATTTTAAAATTTTGCACAGCCGCCATCTTGAGGTTATGTAAACAATTGAATTAAGTTAGATGGCAGTGCATTACAAACTGCAAAATCATTTACTGTACCACATTTCATGGTGCTCAGAGAGTTAAATCACGAGAAAAGTCTATTAAAATATTTCAAATTCGCATGGTCGCCATGTTCGTTTTGTACTTTACAGGTTTATGAAATATACATAGGTAAACTTGTATCATTACCCTTTATCACCGTACAAAATTGCAGGGTGATATCTGTAATAGATTCGGAGATATAGAATGTCACTGAAATATTTAGCACAGCCGCCATTTTGAGGTTATGTAACCAATTGAACTAAATTCGACTCCAGTGCATTACAGTGTGTATAAACAATTGCTGTACCAAGTTTCATTACGTTTGGATAGTTAAATCGCGAGAAAAGTCTATTTAAAAGTCTCAACTTCGCTTGGCCGCCATGTTGGTTTTGTAGTCACCAGGTTTTTGAAAGTCTCATAGGTGAACTTCTAGTAGTGCCCTTTATCACAGTACACAATTTCAGGGCGATATCGGTAGTAGTTTCGGAGATATTGAATGCTAGTGAAATATTTCGCACAACCGCCATGTTGGACTGGTGAGACGTAACAAGATTTGAAGGGCACGGTTGAGGTCGCCGGGAATAGCGCTATGAACTTACCGAGTTTCATTGAAATCGCTCCAGCCGTTTAGATTTTATTAGGGGGGGGGGACACACACACACACACGCACACACACACACGCGGACAAAAGGTGATCTCATAAGCCTATTTTTTCAAAATTGAAAATAGGCTAAAAATGCTTGTCAATGGGCACTAAGATCCAACACTACAAAACTGTAACTTTGCCCGAAGCCACTTATGCTTGCGAAACCTTGTTCCAAATTAAAAATGAAAGAAGAACTGATCAGATCCTCAAAATTGAAAGAAGAATTATCAGAACCTGCATAAATAAAAAGTACCAGGTTGAAGGAGTCTGGAGAATCCTCTCCAATGAAACAGTCTATCGAGAGATTGACCCAGTTACCAGCACGATGAAGAAGAAAAGAATCTCTTATTTCTCTCACATCCTAGAATTACCAGAAAACAGGATTTTACGACAACTAGTGATGAGAAATCTGGGAAAGAAGACTGAAGGGCATTGGATCAAAGAAATTCAAGAGGATCTCAAAACAGTTGGACTCGAAATTACAGATGCAGAGAACAAGAATAAAATTACCACCCTTCTTGAGAATCACAAATTTTCAGCAGAAATTATGAACAGACGGCCTGCAGAGATTTCAGACGAATTAAGAAAACTGCGATCAGAACGAATGAAGAAGTACTGGGCAGATAAGAAGAATCAAACAATACAACCTTCAAAGAATAAGTGTACATGGAAGACTCAAGTCGTTTTATGTATGGTATTGAAATTTGTAACAGGAAATTATTACAGTTGTCTTGAAGGAATTGTTTAAGGGTACTGATAATTTCTCCACAGTTGCACAGCAGTCAGGAAGAATTAGGGCAGTGCTTACCTTATCTCCCTCCTGAACCTCAGCTATCACTTTCCCAGTTGATGGATTAATAGTTTCAAAAGTTTTGGATGATGATGATTTGCGCCATTCATTGTTAATAAAGAGCTGAAACACAAAATTACACTTCTTTGTAAAAATAAGTTAAATACCTTACATACTCTATTATATACACTTATAAACAAGAGTTTAGTGCTTTTCAGTCGGTCAACACGAATGTACCCAAAAGAGATGGGTTATGCCCTAATCCTGAAATAAATTACATGAGATTAATAAAACACTAGGATGACCAGTTTCGATCGTCAAGCGATCCTAGTGTTTTATTAATCTCATGTAATTTATTTCAGGATTAGGGCATAACCCATCTCTTTTGGGTATATTCGTGTTGACCAACTGAAAAGCACTAAACTCTTGTTTACTAAGGCAACACTGAAAATATGGCTTCAAACACCACAATATACACTTATAAGTTAATATATTTAGTTTCAAAGTCAGCATGGGGCCATAACATATCAACGTGGTGTTTATCCTTGTATTGAAGCATTTCAATTAACAAAATATCAAAACAGCTGGAACATCTGCAAAGTTTTAAATTTTCAGATGTTTATGTTAAAATGTTTGACATTTAGATCCCTGGTTGGCTTTACAACTGTTGTTGTTGTTGTTGATTCGTGATGGGCTTTGTGACATCGTAGCCAAGTAGCTCCATGTACTTAGGTGTGTGTATCAGGGGCGTATATAAGGGCAGTGCTGAGGGGGCTCCAGCCCCCCCCCCCGAAAAAGCCAATAAAAATTAAGAAAGTGTTGCTTTGGTAAGAGCATAAAATAATTGTAAATTTGGTTGTACCCTAATCTTAACCTATTGGCTAAGTTATAAACAATATTAAGATTGAAATTAGACTAACTCGTGGTGTAGTGGCTAGCATTCTTGGCTGCTACCCTGGAGGTCCGAATTCGATTCCCGGCTCTGCCAAGAAATTTTAATTCTAGTCTGAGGGCTGGAACGGGGTACACTCAGCCTTGTGAGGCAAAACTGTGAATTCAACAGTACGGTACTTTTGAGAAATAAATTATCAACTTGTAAAAAAACAAAAAATAAACTGTTTACCTTTCTGCTTAGTAAATTGACAAATATTTAGATATTTGCCATTCATACTCCACAAATCATAATAGAAAATTCATTAGGCTAAGTATAAAATTTTATTTGTGTGTTGTGTTGTATTTTACAACTTGTTTTTGTATTGCCAGTAATTGTAGGCTATATAAACTTTGAATCTTATCTAAAATAATTCACAAAGTTATATGCTCCAAGATATTGGTTGATATTTCTGGGTATTTTGCGTCCCCTGAGAATACTAACAATTTTCCAGGATAGCCAGCCCCCTCCCCCTGAAAAAAATGTATATACGCCCCTGGTGTGTATAAGTTGTCTAATAACCTGTGTCACTGTCATATCTGTACTACTTTGTGTACTTGTATTGGAGGTAGGAAGTGGCCATGGCCGTAAGTTAGGTACCATCCCAGCATTTGCCTGGAGTAGAAGTGGGGAACCCATGGAAAACCACTTCCAAGATGGCTGAGGTAGGAATTGAAACAGTGTCCTCTTAAATCCCTTTTTCTTCACAGCTGGCCCAATGGCGTAGTGGTGGCATGCTTGCCTCTCACTTGAAGGCTCCGGGTTCGATTCCTGGCTCTGTCAGGGATTTTAGAAACTGATGTGAGGGTTGGAGTGGGGTGCACCCAAGCCTCATGAGGACAATTGAGTAGCTGACTGGTCAAGAGTAAAGAAAGCCAAGATTAATGTCCGAGGGGACATGTTTCGCTGACCATGTATTACTCTGTAATCTGTAGGCTAAATGGCTGAGCAGCAGTCGCTTGGTAAGCCACGGCATATAATGGGCTGTAGTGCCATGGAAGGCATTCCTTTCAAACAACATACAGACCTATTTTGAAAAAAAAAAATTGAAAAAAAAAATTGTAAAAAAAAAAAAAATTGTGCAAGAAATGTTTTTATTGACCAACCACCAAACTTAAGGGCAAAGTCATTGCCCCGGACTTGGTAGATGAGTGGGTCTGAACCCCACTGTCGGCCATCCTTGAAATGGCTTTCCATGGTTATCCATTTTCAACTCCAGGGAAATGCCGGGATTGTACATTCCGCTTCCTTCCGGTTTCATATATCTTCATTCATCTCTCAATAGCTCTAACACGCATGAGGTTCACGTCAGGAACCATAAAAACCATCTGCCACGTAGAATTGCATCCTATTCCTGACCCCATAGAAACAAAAATATAATAATGGTTAACGTAGGGCATTCTACTCAAAAGTTTACAGAAACACTCTTTCCTTAGCATGAACATACTTTTTTCAACTATACCATTGAGGGTGCTCTATGGCAGGTCCAAGCGGAAGCCACAAAAGTGAATAAAGGCACTCTCTCTTGAAAGAGAGAAACTAAATAACATGCAAAATTTGTGCGACTTACAGTAATTTCCCTTAATTTCTTGGCTCAGAGTTGGTCACTGTAATCTACAATAATGCAGATCGAACAGTCTATCCATTAGTGCCATGGGGTGTGTATTTTCCCTCTCAAGCAACATATGGGCCTACCATATTTAAAAAGAAAAACGAGCAGGTCCATCTCACAGCGTAGTTAATAACATTCTTGGCTGTCACAATGAAGGCCTAGATTTGATTCCCGGCTCTTACAAGAACTTAATTTTGGTCTGAGAGCTCAAACAGGGTTCACTCAGCCTTGTGAGACAGAACTGAAAAGAGGTGGGTTGACTCCTACCTCAGCCATCCTAGAAGTGGTTTACCATGCCCCCCCCCCCCCCCCCCCCCCCTCTCTCTCTACCCACACACACACACACACACACACTTCTATTCCAAGTGAATGCAGGGATGGTATGATACCAGTATGGGTACCTAAATTAAGGCCACCTTCTACCCAAATTACAAATACACACAGTAGTACAGGAATCACAATTACACAGGTTATCAAACAGATTCCACAAACACACCTAAGTACATAGGGATACATGCCCATGATGTCACAAAGCCCCCAAATGAATAAACAGCTAGCCTATTTAAGGGTTAGGTGTCCACTTCTCTGCATTGTAGCTAGTAGCACTCCCCTCCTCTTCCACCATCCCAAATTCAAATCTTCTGAAAAATATTGTGACAGCGAGAGAGATTTGTATTGTGGCAGTAATTTAATTGTACTGTATTATCCGTTCCAAAGCATTTGCCGGAGAGACGCAGACTGTTTAAAACGTACAAAATGTGTTGCGATTAATTCTTCCTTAATTTCTTGGCTGAGAGTACCTCTTAATACTGATCAATCAGAGCTAGTAATTATTCAGTAGTGCTGAACCGGGATTCTACGTTTTTACTTGGATAATAGTCTATATGTCATTTTCATGATGTTCATACAGGCTCCATAACGTTAGGAAAATTAGTGAAACTTTCACTACTTACCCCAGTGTAAAGAACCTCAGGATTAGTATTGGGAGCCGGCAATGTTGACAAGCACGCCTTTTGAACTTTAGTTACCGGTACTCCTGATTTTAAAAGAACACGCAGCACTGACATTTCGCTAAGTTCAATCAGCTGATCGAAAATAATGATTCCCAGACACGTCCTCGTGTGGTAACTGTACGGACTGTTTTAATCTTCCTGTTTTACCAATCGTCAAGAGCAAGAACGCAAGGACAAACAAGGGCGCCACACTTGCTATACCAAGGTCGTCTAGTCACATTCAGAGACCAGACAGCGCTTGACAGCGCTTCTCTCTTGCGACTTAATACAAAAAGCGGCTTCAGTGCTGCCAAATCAGCATGCATCAATTGATATCACACTTAATCATTACTGATTGCTGCTATACTTTTGGCGACATACACAAGAACAATAGCGAAAATTACAATAGATACAGTATATGGTTAGTAAAAATATCTCGTAGGTTCCTCAAAATCAGTGGCGGCTGGTGGTTCTTTGGCCAGCCTATATTTTCCTCAAAAAAAAAAAAAAACAGAAGAAGAGCAAGTTGAAACGCTTCGGGTTGAGTTTTACCGAATGATTTGGACACCCGATTTGTATAGTAATCGACAGTAGTGTCTACGCTGGCTAAAGCGCAGCGTTAGGTCATGGGGCCAAGCCTTCTGCTGACTTGGTAGACGCGTGGGTTCGAGCCCCACCGTCGGCTGTCCTTGAAATGGTTTTCCGTGGTTTCCCCATTTTCAACACCAGGCTAATGCTGGGACAGTACCTTCTGACAGGCCACGGCCGTTTCCTTCCACATCCTTGCCCAGTTTCATTCATCTTCATCCATTCCATCTCTCATCCCGACGGGCAGGTCACCCACGGGCGTCGACTTGAAAGACCTGCACTCGGCCTCTCAGGAGGCTACACGACAAAAAAATGTATAGTAAATCAATAATTACTTTTAAATAATGACGTTCGATAGCGTAATGTAAAAATCATGTAAAATAAAGAAAATGCAAAATCTGAATTCCAGGAAGCTATGATGTAGTTCACTCCTCGGCTGTCTATAACCCACCCGCCATCCCAAATTAGAACATGACTTATGACTTAGCAGTGTCCGCCGTTATCGGCGTTACAACAGTATTGCCAACCCCACGCATACGGTACTAAATGTATAAGTGGTATTTCGTCCAGATCAATGTCCTTTTTGTCAACCGTGCCCCGCTAGCTTCCCGCGGCCGAAGGCCGCACCTACACCCTACCATTCTAACCTTCGTTTTGTCCAATCCAATGGTTTTTGACATTGGTTACAGCCTAACGCGTCCAGATCAATGGTTTTGACATTGGTTACAGCCTAACGCGTCCAGATCAATGGTTTTGACAATGGTTACAGTCTAACGCATCCAGTGAAACTGTGAAAGTCAGGTTCCTGTCCCATGCACTAGTAATCATTTCAGTACCTATTGTACAGGAAACGTGGGCTATACGATGACTTGGTTCGTTGAATGTTGTGAATGTGAATATGTAGTAAACTACTGTAACTACTACATTTTATTGTTGTTGTTGTTTGAGTCTTCAGTCTTTCGACTGGTTTGGTACAGCCCTCTATGCTTCCCTGTCCTGAGCTAATCGTTTCATCTCTACATAGTTACCACACCCTACACCCGAGGCAATCTGTTTACATATTCTAACCTTGGTCTAGCCTTACAGTTCTTGTCCTCGACCCTTCCTTCTATAGCTAAGTTTGCTATTCCTGGGTGTCTTAGTATGTGTGCTACCAACCTATCTCTTCTCTTCATTAGCAATCGCCAGAAACATCTCTCCTCTCCCACTCGTCTTAATACATCTTCATTTGTTACCCTGTATACCCATCTGATCTTCAACATTCTCCTGTAACACCACATTCCAAACGCTTCAATTCTTTTCTGCTGCTCCAACAGTCCAAGTTTCACTTCCATAGAGCACCACACTCCAGGCAAAGGCTTTCAAAAATGACTTCCTAATACCTAAATCTATATTCGATGTCAAGATTCCTTTTCTGTAGAAATGCTTTCCTTGTCTGTGCTAACCTACTTTCTATATTCTCTTTGCTTCGTCTATCACCTGTCCCTAAGTAACAGAAGTCTCCTACTTCATTTAGCTTTTAACCTGCCAATTCGACATCCGTAGGGGTTTCCGATTTCTTTCGACTGCATTCCAATATTTTTGTTTTACATTTATTAAAGTTAGCTCTTTTTCGCTCTCCTGTAAAAAGTTTCACTTTTCTGCCAGCGATTAGTAGATTACTGTCTATATATACACCAAACTTAACTGCTCTCTCCAGGATCGCGCAAGACCCATCCAGATAAGTAGCCTGTACAATACGATCTGAACTGACCATTTAACAACAATCACTCATTGAATCTAAACAAGCAAGTTTGGAGGTCAATCATCACTTCCAGTATTTTAACAGAACATCACAAATATTAACTATTTGAATTATCTCAACGAATAGGCCTACTCCAACTACAGTAAATAAGTGTATTATATTGTAAATATTTTCACCCATACTTTCAGATTTACATTTTATAGCCTAAGTGTACTGGATCTGATGATGATCGCTTGACGATCGAAACTGGTCATCGAAGTGTATTTATTAATCTCATGTAAATTCTTTTCAGGATTAGGGAATAATCCATCTCATTTGCGCGCAATCATGTTGACCGACTGAAAAGCATCAAACTTTCGTTTACTAAGGCAACACTGAAAATGGCTTCGAACACCATAACTTCAGCAAGGGTTAATTCAGCCTGTTACGAAGCACAAACTTCCAGTAGTGACGTTCGAAACGAAGTGTCAAAGCTTCTTTTCGAGCAAATTCAAAGTTCATAGCTATAAGTTACGGTATTATAGTTTATGTGAAAAGAGGAGTTACGCTGCTCCTTGCTCTAGCGAGAGAATCATTTATTGCAGCGCAGGACACGGACTTCAGTAAAATTACAAAGTCAGGTACGGTAAGGGAAATGTTTTAACATGAAATGGCGTTGTAATTATTAATAATAATAATAATAAACGCCCGATTTGAGAAATGTTTCTTGCGGAGGCTACTACAGTCGATAAACAGTACCTTTCACAGTGACTGCCTGCGTGGTGCAGTGGTAACGTTCTCGCCTGCTGTTCCCAAAGTTGCAGGATCGTATCCTGGCGCAGTCAGTTGGCATCATTATTTTCAACATAGTAGGCTGAGAAAGACAGATGCTTATAGATGAAACCAGTTTGTGAAGGTTACGCAGGTATTCATCGTCAAGGTTACTGAACACCTGTCAGTGAGACCACACTGTTATGATACTGTATTTAGATAACGAAATAACACTCTTGTGCTGAGGCTAGTCTGAATGCATATCTGATACCTTATTAATTATGGATTAGCCTTCAGATCCCCAATAAAGAGTAGCCTAGTATAGGGATCTGAGCAATAATAAAATTCAAAGCCTTGCTATATCTCCACGCAAGTTCTCACCATCACCCTGCCCAGAAACATGGTATCCTTACAACTCTAACTACCCGGGCTAGGAGGATTTGTGAAGTGTCTTCTTTACAAGAAGAAATTAATACCTTGCGAACCACCTTTGAGAGCAACGGTTATAGCAAGGCTTTGATTTCTACGGTTCTGAAACCAACAAATAATAATAGAACGTCAGTTGAGAAAAGAGATGTAAGAGGAACTACTTACCTACCGTACATACATAACATGACGGATCGTATTGCTGAAATCCTACGTCGGTACAACATACGGACTGTATTTGGAACTTCTGTTAAGATTAGGCAACTCCTGCGACCAACTAAGGACAGTTTGCCTAAATTGCAACAACCGGGTATCTACAGAGTTCCCTGTACTTGTGGCAAGGTTTACATCGGGCAGACTTCGAGAACAATATGCACTCGCATTAAGGAACATAATAGATGTATCAGGCTCATTCAACCTGATAAATCAGCTGTTGCCGATCATGCATTAACACCTGGCCATGATGTCATGTTCCAAGGAGTGGATGTTCTTGCCCGTATAAAGCAATATCGTCCCAGAATCATCAGGGAGGCGGTTGAAATACGTAAACACCCAGATAATTTCAACCGCGACACCGGCTACAATCTCAGTGAATCCTGGCTACCTATTATCAGAACCCTGAGAAAGTAATTCACTGCTGCTTTCCGTTGTCCCTAAATAACATGGGGCTATAATGGCGTCCATCTTTGGGCACCTTCTATATGTTCTTTGTTGCTTTCTCTTAGCAATCATTGTCGTATTCCAGATTATTCCTGACGAAGAAAGGCATGGTTTCTTTCGAAACGCGTCGAATTTTAATATAATAAACACGGCATAAGCCCAAAATTCAACATTATGAATAGTAACACGGGCCGTGAAAGTCTAAATAATAATAATAATAAAATTGTGAGGAGTTTTATGTGTAAGTCTGTGTAGTTCTTTTAGCGGCTTCGGTGGCGTAGTTGGTAGCATGCTGAGCTTCTATGCCCAAGATCGCGGGTTCAAACCCGGCCGAAGTCGTCGGATTTTTTAAGAGAGTTATCCCTCCGCATGCCTTCCTTCAGAGGAAAGTAAACCCAGCGGGCCCATGTCATACATTTATGCCATGTAAAAGAACCTTCCACAAACTACAACTGTGTGAAGCTAAAATTTGTAGGTAGATTTGATTAACGCTCTAAGTTCCAACGTTCACCGCCAGGTACTGATTGCGGTGGCATCTAGAAGCCAAGTTCAAAGCTAGGTATCGTTGACGGTGGCATTTGGTAGCAAACGTAGGAACTACTTGAAATTGATCGTCTGCAGTGCTTATCTGATTTACAGTTAACAAACACTAATACAGCCACACAATTAACACCGGTTATCAGACAGATTCTACACACACCCAAAGAACACGAGGCTACATGACCGCGTTGTCGCAGCCCCTAAACTGAGGAACCAACCAATGTTCTTTTAGATTTAAAATATTCCTTTTGTGGATATTGGGCTAGTTTTGTAACATAATCTCTCCAAACTCGATACCCCTGAGGTAAAAACTCTTGTGCTGAGTGCATTTGGTCCCATGGGCGCCCATAGGATTGTTTCCAGGGGGGGGCAAGTAAATGTTTTCGTTTCATTACCTACCTGTCACCCCCTCCTCCCCCCCCCCCCCCGCGCCCCCCCCCCCCCTCCACACACACACTCACAGAGAAGGTTTCATTTCTTACTTATTTCGTGAAATTCATTATTTGACTACTCTGAAACCATTGGCTACTTTGTGGCAAGTATGGGCGGAATGTTTTCTTTGAGTTTTTGTCCGTTAACGTTCGCTTTTCTTCGTGTCTCAACGTCGTAATGTTCAGTTCTTAAAAACAGGACAAAACTAGTGGTATCGACAAAAATAAAAATCAAGTACCGTAGTTCATTAAAATGGTATCGTTACTCCAGTTCGCCAACTTTCTGAATAACTGGACATATTTTCACATGATCCCAAATCACTAAGTTAAACTGTGGAAATATCCCAACATCTGAATCAACCCAATTATTTAAATAGCACTGTTTCCAAATACGGTAGGTTACGGTATCTAGTTTATACTGGCCATTACAGCAGATCGTCACGTCCTTCCTCTTCTAAACAATCAATCGGAAATACTTCGCATTGCTCTTATTAGAATCACGAAACACTTGTAGCCTACGAACTGATAAACTCGAGCCTATGATTTTATATAAATTAGTTTGATCAATAAAAATATTTCGCCTGATTATTACTAACCACTAAGTAAAATGGATAAAACCCACTATATCAGGTACTTCTTACTACCATTATTCGCATTGTCGACTGAAACAAGAGAAATTGTGATACGAACGCAAACAAACCACTTCTTTCAATGTGTAAGTGAGCCTTATGTTCAAGCTTTTCTCTGTTTATGAAAATAATAGACGATAAAATGAAACTAACAGATATTGTACAATTCCGTAGAGTTTTATAAAATTAACAAGTGATATATTTCGCCGTATTATTGTACTTGTGACGTAAATAATATACCGTACTGTCTAACCAATCTAATACAAATACTTTTTGAGTTTTTTAAATTTATGTGTGTTAAGGCTACCCTTAAAGCGGGGGAAATTAACCTTTGTTAATTCAATAACTGGCATTGTTATAAATGTTGTTGCTTTATTTGTAAACAGGTGTAAACCTCACTCCTTGTACTTAACTCTGAGTGAAATTCCAGTTTATGTAATAACGTGTCATTAAGCGAGTGTGCATAAGTAATGTTATTTCAGAGTACCGATACCGTAGTTTTGAGATGAGTGCCCCGGAACATGAAACATGATACATACGTGGTATTCCCCTGAAGGTAGTGTTGAAAATATCGTAGGCCTACTAGGGCTTGGCTGCTGTCAGCGTCGGCAATCAAATTTCGATTATTTAGGTAACCAGTCGTCATCGTGGAGCTTAAATTGAGGTCATCAACTACACAGATGGGTTTAAAGATCAATTTACTACATTCTGCCCTTTCTTACAATGCATGCCACGTATGGATTTACGTCGAATTGGTGACATTTTGGCAAAACAGCAGATCTATGGTGTTCATGTCTTCCAGATTGTTGATAGTGGCCTGGAAAGGAAAAGTGCTACTCACGCAGCCGTTTAACTTGGAACGTACATTTTTACACCCTTCATTTACAAGTTTCTTTTTTACACTATTTCCCAGAATTGTCAGGCTAATTAAGGCACATATTAGGCCTAAATATGAAAGTTATGATCTTTATGTTTACTGATGATCAGATATCTTTTTGAATTTGTTTAAGTACCGTACCCATTTCAAATTGTTGGTTGTTACGATTAAGCATCAAGTCGAGCTTAATCTTTATTCTGTGAATAATACTCTGTCTAACCAATCTAATACAAATATTTTCTAGTTTTTTTTAATTTATGTATTTATGTCTCATAAGTACATGTTACGCATCCAAAATTGCCTGCCTTGCAAGAGGGTTCCATTGAAATCATATACAACATTACGAAGTCTATCACTATTGAATTCACCATTTTGTCTATATTCCATTAAGAGTGAGAATCTTAGTCACTTTGATTATGGCACAAACATTGCAGGATAATTTAACTTCTGTATTATAAATTGCCTCGATTGTAGAACATGTAACAATGCAGGCTAAGAATCTACAACTGCAATGTTAGATTGCTGTTCATTCGTAGAAATAATCGCTTTGTTCTCAAGAAATGAGCCACCGTACTATTGCACACCTTTAAAATAAAAATGTACAGCATTTCGCGACACGAATAACGATCGCGGAAAGGCGAGCCAGTGTATTTCAGGCCCATATTTAGGGTTCTTGACGCCTCTGGGATAAAAAAAAAAAGACAACTTTGCTGCCCCCAACTTGGAATATGCAGATTTATTAAAGTTGTAACCTTCCCGGGTCACAAGGGATCGAACCCTTACTTTCGGGACGTACGATTTTCATAATCGTCCATATATTTTTATTTGATGCCTTCTTATGTTTTGTAATTATGTAATGAAGTGTATAATATCATGTGATTTATTTCCGATTAATTTGTTTAGGTTTTAAGGGATTGTAATTGGCAGGATATAAGTCTAGTTATATGTGAATATTTTAACATTGGAATAATCATCAGACAGAGAGTCTGGAATAGTGTGCAAGAACCAGGAAGTAGGCTTGTTGTCGCCTGGGTTTTTCTCTCGCAAGCTCAAGTGCATGATGACTTATGCAGGTTGGAGGCTTGGCAACCCTGTGCTAGGGGTGTGTCTAGGGTATTTTGAAGACCAAGAAGGCATTCCTTATATGGTAATGTTTTGTTTTGATTGGCTGGACCCGTGAGAGAAGCCTGGTAGGCCAGTGATTTGTGGAGGAGAGATGAATGTTATTAGGACTTGACGAAGCTGTGAGGGCGACGCATTCTTAGGACTCCGTGGGGAGTAGTACTCATTCTTTGGACCGCGTGTAGGGTGGTGTACTCATCCTTTGGACTCCGTGTGGAGTGGTTCGTATTCCCGGTAGGACTCCGTGAGGGAGTGGAGCTTGTATTTTGGACTTGTGTGTTTTTGGTGGAGACGGAACGTATTTCAGACGATCACAAGTTGGTGTTCGATGTGTAATTACTGAGTTGCTGGCTATACATTCTCAAGGGAATTATGAGCCTAGTTTCAAACAAATAGCCTAGATTGTTTGTCTCGAATCGCATCTGGTTGTGAACACAATACACACGGATGGAATGTAGGCTACGCGCATATAAATTACAATATTGCTTTGTAATATTACTCAAGTGTCTAATTTAAAGCAAAAGCACCCCAGCACTATTGCATAACCGACATACTATGTAGGATGATTTTAACCTACCTACCTTCCGGTGGGTGCTACTGATCTGACGGGCGCAAGAGATAATTCTTATCTCATATTCGTCAACTACCTTTCAGTAGTTACATCTTTCCACATGACATTCTAGTCCATATCGGCCAGTTTGTCAATGACCCTTCTACACATTTGCTGTTGTTGCAAAAGTGATATGCGAGGCAGATTGTGCCTGATCGAGCACCATTACGTAATAGACTATGTAGAGAACGAATGAGTGTATTCACTAATTGAAGTAAAACTATTCTTCAGCAAATATTGTAAATTTTAAAAAATCAGAGATCTGAGGTGTGCCAGACAGGCTTAATGCACCCACTGCCACTATACAGTATTTAATATTATTTGGCCTGTCGGAATGTTAAATATCTGAAGTATTTATATTTAGTACAAATTAATTAGAATACTGTAAGCGCTTTTAAAAAAAATTGTTCTCAGTCTGATGTACATATCGTTTAATTTTGCAAGGATCCAGGGGGGGGCCAAGGCCCCCCCCTGCCCCCCCGTATGGGCGCCCATGTTTGGTCCCCACGGTATCTGGGTACAAACTGGTTCAACACATACATACATACATACATACATACATACATACATACATATAGGGTCTATACATATACATCCTGACCCTTCTTATCACTATATTTGGTCAAGTACAGGGAGTAATTAAATGTCAAACCTTCACCGCGATGCACCGCGTGCAAGAATGCCCGCTATGGTCAAGTGCATCAGATCTATCCACATAATTATCTGATCAGGTGTAGCTTAGCATTGACGGTATTCCCACAGCATGCAGCCAAAATAGTTGTTATTGTTGATTATTTTAGGGGCTTTGCGACATCGTGGTCATGTAGCCCCGAGTACTTCGGTGCGTATAGAATTTGGCTGATATCCTGTTGTAACGTGTTTTTCGTGGGGTTTTTATGCAACTGGCATAAGTCAGTAGGAAGCCATTCTATATTTATTTACGCGGCAAATTGTTCAGCCAAGAGAATTTTTCATGTTAATTTATTATTATTATTAATTTATTATAATTATTATTTAGATATTTTCGGAGCATTTTATAAAAATTATTAGCATTCAGATAGGTTTTCTATGTCTTAGAAAACGCTATCATGTAAATTATTACGAACGACGATATCATAGAAAATTATCTGATTACGGAATTTTACGGAGTTTTGTCAGTTAGGGTATTTGAGAGAGATGAGTCATGGGGAAATTCAAATACAAGCTTAATCTTGTCGAGAAGCATGACGCAATCTTGGGTCGCATCGTCAAGAAAAGGCCAATTGTTGGAACGGAAATCGACTTCTCCCTCCCGCGGAGTGTAATGAGGAAGGAGTGGGGATCTAGCACGTAGGGTGCAGCCAATCAGTGGAGACTACGTAAGCTAGTAGACGGCTCCGGAGTGGGGAGCCAACGTGTGCATATATCGTTCGACGCGCCGTCGAAGGAGGACTATCTGTGAAATACTTGAGGAGTATGGGTGCGCGTACGTGTCGCTCCGATATTCAGTGGAGTTAGTAACTATCTGTGTTGAACTTAACGAGTACGGTTGTACGCGGGAATCGCTCCGATGTTCCGTGGATTGGAGGACTAACTTTTGTATAACTTAACCAGTGCGGTTGTACGAGTGTTTGGGTCCGAGGAACGGACCATAGAATTATCTAATCTACCAGGATCTCATCAAACGGAGATGACGACATCCAGGAGACTGTGGGAAGCTCACAGCATCATCCAGTACGAGGGAAAGGCTTCGGGCATTTCCAGTGGTAAGCGCCAATGACGCAGAAATACGCAATCTCTCATTTCTCTTGGTTTTATATTTCATATTTCAGTAACTTCATAGCTTGGGAATAAGTGTAAAATCAATAATTTATCAGACTCCGTTTTCATGTAATTTTCTATCGGTAATATTAAAATCACAACGCTCCAATTTAAATTTTAAACTTATTATTATTATTAATTTTGCTATACTTGTTTTATATAATAAATTCATTTATTTTACAATGCAATCTTTGCTTTCAGTAGGTAGCATTAGATATAGACCAATTCCTTCTCCTGATACAATTGTTTGTTGGGTTAATGATCAAATCATACCACGATCTGAGTGAATAGAGTCTTGAATGTGTTCTGCCAGAGCTAGACGTTGTTAAATACAAATTTAGATTTCAACATTGCATTGAGGTCTTGGCGCCCATTAAAACAACATAGCTTAGGCAAAGGTAAACAGTTACATTTCTCACCCAACAGTTAGGAGCTAGCAAAGCGTTTCGCTTGTCGCTCAACGTGAGGGCGAAGGAAACCATTACACTGTGTCACTGTGATGTCCGTAATAGTGTATTTGTAATTGAGGCGAGGATTTGGGTAGCAAGCGGCCTTGCCCTTAAGTTAGGTACCATCCCGGAATTTGTCAGGAGTAGAAGTGGGAAACCACAGAAAACCACTTCCAGGATGACTGAGGTAGGAATCGAACCCGCCTCTTCTCAGTTATGCCTAACGAGACCAGCCTTCAGACAAGAATTAAATTTCTTGGCAGAGCCGGAAATCGAACCCGGTCCTCCGCGGTGACAGCCAAGAGTGCTAGCCACTACGGAACGAGGCGGCCCCTGACGTTAGTAGACGTAACGTCGTCAGATATTTTACCTACGGGGGCACGTGGGGTAGCCTAGCAGATAATATAGTTGTACATGGGGGAGCAGAGATTCAATGCTTATCAGAATTGTCTTTACAATGGATTAATTGATTTTTAACAGAGAAGCTTTTCTTTCCTTCTATGCTTTCAAAACGTAGCCTTTCAAACATTTTTAACGAATATTCGACGGAGAGCAGCAAATCGGCGGTTTGGCACTGAGTGTGACTTTCCCACGGTGACACCCCTGGATGATAGCATTAAGAAAACCAGTGAGTGTTCTTTGAAGAAACAAAAATTAGCCGGGAAATACTGTAGGTCTGTGTATGCGAGCATACTGAATGTGAATATTGCTCGAAGGTCCTGCAGCATCCAGAGTGACGTAGTCAAGATCGGCCAATGGGGGGTTTACTGTAACGTGGGGATAACTGTAAGTCGGGGATTTTCTGGCATATATTTATGTAAAATGAAGCAACTCTGCTATCTCACAGAACGGTCTCAAAATTAGTGTTAATGTATTCAAAGAAATTTCTAGGTCCTTGTTAAAACATTTTTTAAAAATTAAAACTTGATTAATTTATATACAACTTCCCTCCCACTTAGAAAAGAAGACTAATTGTTCCATTAGGCGGGATTTATCTGTGGCTAGGCCCAGTTTGAAATAAACTATATTTAGCGGGGAAAAGCTAGATTGGCAACCCTCGGAGGATGGTGTTAAG
Source organism: Meconema thalassinum (assembly GCA_946902985.2). Lineage (NCBI taxonomy): Eukaryota > Metazoa > Arthropoda > Insecta > Orthoptera > Tettigoniidae > Meconema > Meconema thalassinum. Next base: position 1,353,545,010 of record OX336388.2, read on the forward strand.
CGTTGTGATGAAGACGTGTGTAGCCACAATAATGGGGAGTCGGCTCGAAATGCGACACAGTACATCACCAAGCAGGCACAAATCACAACCATACATATCTCCCACAAAGCATGAGTTATAGAATCATCAGCAAGTGTCTTTATTTAATTTAAGAGGTGTTTATTCAGCTTATTTTTAGCCTATTTTCATTTTATGAAAGAAAAAAAAAAGGCTTATGAGATCACCTTTTGTCCGTGTGTGTGTGTGAGGTGTGTGTGTGTGTGTGTGTGTGTGTGTGTGTGTGTGTCCTAATAACTTCTAAACGGCTGGAGCGATTACAATGGAACTCGGTAAGATCATAGCACTATTCTGGCCGACCCCGACCGTGCCCTTCAAATTTTATTGTGTCTCACCAATCCAACATGGCGGCTGTGCGAATTATTTCAATAGCATACCGATATCGCCCTGAAATTGTGTACGGTGATAGAGGGCACCACTAGAAGTACACATATGAGACTTTCAAAAACCTGGTAACTACAAAACCAACATGGCGGCCAAGCGAATTTGAGACATTTTAATAGACTTTTCTCGTGATTTAACTCTCTGAGCGCACTGAAATGTGGTACAGTAAATGATTTTACATATTGTAATGCACTGGCATTTAATTTAGTTCAATTGTTTACATAACCTCAAGATGGCGGCTGTGCAAAATTTTAAAATTAAGTTTTTATTCCTTGTGTCGTAATCATGCGATCGAAGTGAAAGTTTGAATAATGAACCTAGGCAATAATTGTCCTTGAATGGTACATAACTCTATGGCCTATACATATAACAATCCAAAATGGCGAGCACCCGAAATATTTAGACGGTTCTCAATATCTATGAATCTTTTACAGCAATTGAACTGAATTTTTTCTGTTCATAGAGGCTATAAACATATGTTCACCTATAGGACTTTCAGTAACCTGGTGAGCACAAGTCCAACATGGCGGTGACACGAAGTATAAATATTTAAATGGACGTTTCTCGCGAATTAACTAACCGAGTACAGTGAAACGTTGCACGTTAAATGCGTATACAAATGTTAATCCACTAGCATCTAATTTATTTCAATTGTTTGCATAATCACAAGATGATAGCTGTGCGAAATTTTAAAAACTCGTTTTTACTTCTTGTGTTCTAATCATGCGATTGAAGTTTGAATACCACACGTACACAATAATCTTAATGTAATAGTACAAAAATAAAAATCCAACCTGGCGATCATCTGACATATTTAGACGGTTCTAAATATCTACGAATCTATCACAACCTTCAAACTGAAATTTTGTATGTTGATAGAGGCAATTAACATGAGTAGGATATATGAAAATAGGCTGTATAGTTCTTCACGGAACTACTTGTTTATTATCAGTTTGTTTTAGTTTTTCCAAAGAAAGAAAGAAAGAAAGAAAGAAAGAAAGAAAGAAAGAAAGAAAGAAAGAAAGGAGGGGGTTTCTAACCCCCCTGGCTACGTAACTGAGCTTCCACTACTTGTAACGACACTCACTGTGAGGCATTACTGTGCATTAATCTTCAATACCTGGAAAGGAAATACTGCCCTCCTTATCAGCAGAGTTATCGTTTGTTTTGCAATACCCATACAAACAATGTTACATAACAAGATAAGACGTAGTGCTAACTGCACGTTTTCTTCAGCTAGGGTTACCAACATCAGAAATTTGAATGTCTGAAAAAGTTACGTAACTTGACGATTTTTCACAATTGCCCTGAACCTTTTGATAATTGCAAAATGATGTGGTTTTTGAGGCAAATAATTTATGTTGTATTTATTTATTTATCTATTTATTTATTTATTTATTTATCGTATGGTATGGTACACACTTACATCTTAATGAAATATTGAAAAAGGAAACAGAAAAAAAAGAGAACAGATAGTCTCATAATTTAATGTCTACATTCAAAATATAGGCCTAGTCCACTGATGCAGGAGTCACTGAGAGAAAATCCAATATGTTACCACCATAGGCTCTTAGAGGACATTCCTGAATGATGTGCTTCACCGCTTGTCTATCGGCCCCACAGTCACACTTTGGAGAGGGTAACCCGTTCCACTTGAACAAAGAGTCCGCACAAACACCAGAATTGGTCCTGATCCGGTTTAATTTCGATCATACCCGACGAGGAAGATCAAAGCCAGGTACTTGAGATGTGACAGATGGCATGTCTCGGCACTCCCGTGGAGCAAAAATCTTCCAATCATGAGACCACTGCTGGACTAGGTCAAAATTCTCATTGATAAGTCTCGTAACTGTCTTCACAGGGGACTGCCTTGAGCGAAGTCTGGGTAGACAAGCAGCAGGTATATCAGCATGAATAGGGAGATCCTGATTTTGAAGTATCTTGTGGTATGTTTTGACCAGGATATTACACCTGCGGAGATGGGATGAAGGAATGTAGCTCAGAACAGGAAAACATTGAATAGGGGTGCATTTAATTGTACCAGATTATCAATCGCATGGTCTTGTTGATTTCAACATCGATCTTCCCTATGTGAGGGTTGTTTAAGCACATAGGGGCACAATATTCAGCTACAGATAGAACGAGGCTAATTGCAGAAGATCGAAGAGTTGAAGCATTGGATCCCCATGTTGTTCCACATTTTCTGGATGATGTTGTTGCGTGATCTCAGCTTAGCAGCAGTCTTCAAAATATGTTGTTTGAAGGATAAGGTTCTGTCTAAAGTAACACCCAAGTACTTGGGATGCCGTTTGTGTGGCAGAAGGACGTTATCAAAGTACAGCCTGAGGTCCATGTTAGCCATGTGTAGTTTCCATTTGCGAAAGTAGTCCCCTAGGACACTCAGGTCCGTTGTTATACATTCCTTGTAAAGCTCCTCAGAAACATCAGTCCAGCCAGGAATGTACTCTTTCCTGTAGCCTCTTGGAATATGTTTTTAGCAACAGCTAGAACGGCACCAACGAATCTGCCATAATTATCGGCATTTGGAGGAATCCATCTAACATATTTATAGTGTGATCTCAGTTGTTGGTATGTTTGAACTTCTTGTAGCTATCGCCCAGTCGTCTGCTTACCCAAATGTTCTTGGCATATCAGCTACGCACAAGCTGAGAAGAAGTGGAGCCAGGACAGAACCTTGTGGTAATCCGTCATTCAATTTCCTTTGTGCACTAACTGTACTACCCATGACAACTCTAAACAGTCTGTTACTCATCATGTTATTGACTAGATTGGCAATGGTCTTGCAGGGAATTACTCGAAGTAGTTTGTAAATCAGACCTTCCCTCCAAACAGTGTCGTATGCAGATCAATGAATGCCACTGATGTCTTAAGGCAATTTTGAAATCCTGCCTCAATAAATGTCGTTAGTGACAACACCTGGTCTGTACAGCTGCGATGAGGTCTAAATCCCGCTTGCTCATTGGGTATCTCCGCAAGCAATCTTGGAGCAATTCTGTTCAGGAGGAGTCGTTCCACTAATTTGTAGCATACACTCAATAGAGATATTGGTCTGTAACTCTCTGGCTTATTATTTGTTTTCCCAGGTTTCAAAACAGCGATGATTTTTGTTTGCTTTAACAAGTGAGGAATCTTACCAGTCTGCAGGATATTGGTAGCAAACTTACAGAGCAATGATCGTGCATTTCTACCGCAGTTGACAAGAAATTTGGGATGAAGTGCATCAAATCCCGGTGCTTTACCAATTGACATATCCTTCAAGGCTACTTCAACATCGTCAAGAGAAAAGGGACGAGCATATTCTGAGTATGATTGGCTTTGAGCTTTCAAACATTCAGTTCCTTTGGGACCTGTCTAACATGCTTCACATCCATTGTTGCTTTGGACACGGAAACTATGTGCGCAGCAACTTTATTAGGAGTTATTGTAGGTGTCTCACGAACTGCTGGTTGACCATTACTCAGTTTCCTCAGCAAGGACCAAGCTTGTCTGCTTGATTTCTTAAGAACCAAAGATTCTACAGTCTCAACACATTTTTGTCTTCGGGAGTTATCCAAGCTTTGGAGGAGTTCATCAGCAATATCCTGGTTTCCATTAGTGATAAATTCCTTGTAAAGCTCCTCAGAAATATCAGTCCAGCCAGGAATGTACTCTTTCCTGTAGCCTCTTGGAATATGTTTTTTAGCAACAGCTAGAACGGCACCAACGAATCTGCCATAATTATCGGCATTTGGAGGAATTCATCTAACACATTTATCGAGGGCTCGTGAGAAACCATTCCGATTTGCTTTCATGAAATTCAATCGAGGTCGTGGGTAGGAGGTCATAAAAGATATTTGAGTGCCAACTTATAGGAAAACAGGACTGTGGGGAAAATCAGATGAAACTTCCCGTGTAGTGGGTAGAGGTTGGCCGTATTTGTCTGTGGACAAGAAGGACAAGTCTGAATTAAAATCACGTATCCATGCAGCAGATCGAAATGAAGCTCTGTCTTTTGCATCAAAGATAAGATAGAGGCCATTTTCCTCAACCAATTGTGAGACAGATTCTCCATTTACATCATTTGTCTCGTATTTCCAGTCAACGTGGTGGCTGTTGAAATCACCTACATAGATTGCAGGATGAGGATACGGTTGTAACACATGATTTGGCCATTCCATTGCTGGTGGCTTATACACGTTGGTAATTACAATGTTCCCTATCTTAATTGTGACTAGATGTATGTTATCAAGGCTAGTTGCTGAAAGGAGTGAGACATTCTCTAGGTTTTTCCGGACGTAGGTAGCTGTCCCATATGCATGATGATAAGTCGCACCAATAATGATAAATCCTGGTATTCTGCCTCTTTGCTGAAGTTGACTTTCATCCGCAGTACGAGTTTCTTGGAGTGAAAGCACATCAATATTGTCATTAATCAGCATTTTTGATCTAGCCTACTTAAGCCTTCTACATTTAAATGACAGATGCGTAAATTAGGACCAAGCTTTCTTGTTAATCGGTCCTTAAAAGAACCATTTTCTTGAGTTTTCATTGTAAGTGTGTTTTGATCAGGAGATGCATATAGATAGTCTGGCCACCTAGTGCTGATGCTCAGTTCAGTATTGGAATTTCGATTACAATAACCTATGCAAGGGCACCACTTGCAGGAATCAGCATCACCCCATTTATGTTATAAATCTTTATAAATAAAGTAATTTTTCTGTCTGAACATTTCTGAATTTTCGGCTAAAAGTATGTATTTATACCGGACGAGGTGTGTAATGACTGATGATCAAATATAAGCCCAGTTTAATTTGTTATGAGTTGGCGTCAAATCTACTGGAGTGAATGTCATGAAAAAAATCGGCTTTTTTTGTGTGTTTTTCCTTTATTTAGAAATTTTTATCCTTAATTATAGTACTTTCATGCCACAAAAGGATTTGATCCAATTATTATTAGAAATGGGTCAAATAACACTTTTTAATTAGGTCTGCAGATGGCGTGGACAACAGTCAGCTGTCAGAATGCTAAATACAGTATTTTAATCGAACGAAATGGAATGGCTGCAATCACAATTCAATCATTTGTCATCGATTTGAAGATACATTTTATTGAACACCAAGAACTTTATCAAATTTCATATTTTCATTACTTGGCTCTGGAGGGGGGGGGGTGATTCATCTCCCCAATGACCCCACGTAGTTACGCCACTAACAACAAATACAACTCGGGCATAAAGAGTTGCTGTTGTATCATTAGGGGCTTTGTGACATCGTGGTCATGAAACCCCTTATGCTTGATTGTGTGTAGAAATTTGTCTGATAATCTGTATCACTGTGATGTCTTTACTAGTGTGTGTATTTTTTATAATTGAGATAGAACGTAACCTGGAGCAACTGAAATTCATGAGAAAACAGTCCAAGGAGATGAAATTGGGTGAAGAAGATGCTATAGGAGAAAAGGAAGGGAAAACATGGTTCTGGGGAGTTTTAGACAGTGCATGAGGAAGATAAACTTTCTAATGTTTTAAAATTGTTTTGCCACACAATTAATTTTTGGGACTTTTCACCAACTATTTAGTAGCAAATATTAACCAATCTCAATAATATGTAGCATGTGAAGATATCTATCCCCCATAATTCTGTTTATTTTTAAATCATTTTTAACTTTCAATTTTGGCCAAAAAGAAAAGTAATTTTGTGGGGAAAAAATCAGAAACTATTTCATATTTTTTCAAACCCATGCACAGAATTATTAGTCTGTGTAATGAGTACATAGTGTAAAACAATTGTAAAGTATCTGAAATTTTTAGTGGTTAATAGTTGGTATCAATTTTATTTTAAGGAAAATACTATCGTTTAGTAATTTTTGCCCATACTGATCAATTGAAAGGAATAATTTTGCACTTTTTACTTTATGAAAGATGTTGATCGTATAGAAATAAAATTTGGTGCAGTTTGGAACACTGGGAGAAATAATAATTTTTGGGTATAGTGTCCTCTTAAGGAGATTTGCGTCATTGTGGTTCAAAATCAGAAGTCTAACGCACTTGTAGGAGTACTGTAATTTTTGTAGTAAATTCTGCTGAGAATTTCATATTGAAAGAGGAGTGTGATAGAGTTACTTTGGAATCTGGAGAATCGGTGCGACCGACATGTACAGTACGTGGAGAGATGCGTTTCAGACCATAGAATGAGAGGAAAAGTGGGTATTTGGAAACAAACAGTGACAAACCGCTTTACAATTCCGTGACAACTCGGGAACAGGGTGAATCCCCAGAATGGTACCGGTACCAAGAAAGAAAATGTAGAATATCGGCGAGTAGCATGCCTCATCGCAGCAAACCAGGAGATACTTGGAAAATTTAGCTTCTTCTATGATAACTGACTCTAACCTCAGAGGCATTCACTACACGATGTTGCATATGGGAAAGAAATGGAACCACAGGCTATTTCGTTCTATCAAGTAATGATTAATGTGAAAGTAGTTTGTTGTGGTTTAATTGTCCATAAATTGCAACCATGGCTTTGTGGAAGCCCAGATAGAATCGTTGTGGAAGACGGTAGAACACAGAGACTGTTGGAAGTAAAATGTCCGACCTATTGCAAGGATAGGGGAATAGTGAAAGACACAAGAGAAGTAAAGTTTACGTTAGACGAAACGAATAGGTCTAATAAATAGATTAAAAATTCTCATACCGGTACATACTTTATTCAATGCCAGATAACTACTAATGCACTTGACAGGACTCAGTTTATGTGACTGAGAAGGACTCCTGATATGTTCGTAAATATACACATATAATTGAACAGTTTTATTTCATGTACGGTTTCGCTCGCGATTAAGGCAATGAGGACGATGCATTATTGCTGATAATTGGTCTATTCTATTAAAGCAATCGCTGCTACAGGTGGGTACATTTTAATTCGGAAAATTCTGATACATACAGTATATTGATATGAGCAGCAAAGTGGAAATTTTATAAAGCTGTGACAGTCTTCAGGTACGATGTTACATTATGTGAACACATTTGAAAATTACGTTTTTGGTTTTGCCATCTTCTGCTGAGACATAACGATTTTGTTGTCCGGATACTCGTGAGCATGCCACATACAGTTGCCCATGGGAAGAAATGGTTTTGTCTAAATGTACACCTGCTGCTGTTAAGTGTGTGTCATTGCGCTCTGTTAATAGAAATTGCGAATATTGTTTGAAGAGGGAACTGCACTCTTGCACACTGGAATGGCAAATCTATCGGAATATGGGGAATTAAAAATATTTTTCCTTAAGCTATTCAGGGTGTAATTTTGCCACACTTATTAATGATTTGAACGTCAACATGTCGCTATTAATATACCTATAGTAAAATATCTCTCACCTTGGCCGCTGATGTACATTATGCAGTCTCTTCCAGTGTTACATCCCAGAGATTGAAATTCTCCAACAACCTTTTTGCCTCACATGCCTCTCTAAGTAATTTAAATTCCTGATTGTTGTTGTTTGAGTCTTCAGTTTTTTGACTGGCTTGATGCAGCCCTCCTTGCTTCCCTCTCCTGAGCTAATCGTTTCATCTCTACATAGCTACCACACCCTACATCCGAGGCAATCTGTTTAACCTTGGTCTACCCCTACAGTTCTTGTTCTCGACCCTCCCATCCATAACTAAGCTTGCTATTCCTGGGTGTCTTAATATGTGTCCTACCAACCTATCTCTTCTCTTTATTAGCAGTGACCAGAAACATCTCTCCTCTTCCACTCATCTTAATACCTCTTCATTTGTTACCCTATCTACCCATCTGATCTTCATCATTCTCCTGTAACACCACATTTCAAGCGCTTCAATTATCCTCTTTTCTGCTGCACTATTGGTCCAAGTTTCACTTCCTTATAGTGTCACGCCCCAGACAAAAGTTTGACTTCCTAACACCTAAATGTATATTCGATGTCAACAGATTCCTTTTCTGTAGAAATGCTTTCCTTGCCTGAGCCAACCTACTTTTTATATCCTCTTTGCTTCGTCCATCACTGGATATTTTGCTTCCTAAGTAACAGAAGTCTCCTACTTCCCGTAGCGTTTCACCTGCCAATTAGATGTCCATAGAGGTTTCTGATTTATTTCGGCTGCATTCCAATAATTTTGTTTTACATTTATTGATTTTCATCGTGAATTCTTTCCTCAAGACGGAGTCCATACCATTCAAAAACTCGTTCAAATCCTGTGGCGTATCGGCCAAGATGACGATGTCATCAGCAAATCTCAGAGTTGAAATTATTTCTCCTCGAATCTTCACTCACACTTTAAAATTTTCTCAAATTTCCTGATTATTGTGTTTTTAGAGATATTTGAAATGCGTTGCCCTCGCACATGGTGTAGATGCATTGTCAAACGAACATGGGCCGCATAACCTGTACAGAAAGCTTCTGCAGATTTAACTAACACAAGGCCTATTTTGAACAGGAGTTCCTTGAACTCTGATTTGCCAACATTTCATTGTATTGTTACGTGCCACCCCTGTGGAGGACTGAGAAGATGGACATCTTTGGCTTATTTAATGTATTTCTTCTTTGTTTATTTCATGTATTTATTCTTCATGTTTGAGGCTCTTTGATATAAGTTAGTGTAATAAAAGATGGCTGCTAAGTAAGACGTCCGTGTTTTCACGATCACTATTTATCCATTATGCGAATCCCAACATTGGTGCCGAAAACTTTAGATTACGTAGAAATGTGCATTAGATTACGGGCAATTGTGTTTTAGTTGTGTACAAAGTACTGGTGATGCTATCACTATAAACAGAAATCACGTTTTGTACAAGCAGCCACGCCACGCCGGATTACGAGGTAAGAAGATACTGGAACTTCTACACGCGCCACATACTAACGTGATATTTCAGTTTTAATATTATTGCAAAAGTTACTACTACGACTAAACAGTGCACGAATTGTAATATAATTACTTTACACCACGTAACGGAATTCACGAATGATAGACGAGAAAGTGCTGCCATCTTGCGGTAGATCCTAAACTCAATACCGGTAGCCATCACGGACACTACAAGACGATCTCACGAGTATTACGCATGCGCTGACATCAGACAATCACCTTCACTTGTCGCAGCACGGTACTATTTATTTATTTATTTATTTATTTATTATATTTATTTATTTATTTATTTATTTCGTCACCCATTCTTCAAGATGCAAGACGAGAGTGTTAAGAGTAAACTAGCGTTTTTGAAAAGAAAGCGGAAGACGGAACGAGCAAATATAACTAAATTCAGTACGATAATAAATAGTGCTACGGTCGGCGACATCTCATAATACGAATATAATCGCATTAGACTCCAAGAAGCTTTAGATCATCTCACAGTTCTGGATGATAGTATACAGGAATGTTTGACCGACGCAGAATACGAGGCCGATGTCGAGAAATGTGAAGAATACATCGACATCGCGAAGAGAGCGTTTCTAAAAGCATCACACGCCGAGAATAAATCTAAGTCACTCTCCAGTTTGACAACATCGGTCGCCGGAATGAGTATGCAACCAACGCCAGGATCTCCAGTCCCAACACCCGTCACACACACAGTGAAGCTCCCTGCCGTAAAATTAGACAAATTCTCAGGTGACATTGAGAATTGGGCACGTTTTTGGGAGCAATTCCAATCTTCTGTTGACAACAATCAATCTCTCGCTCACATTGACAAGCACGTCTATCTCCGTGGATATCTGGAGGGTGAGCCGAAGAATCTAGTTGATGGAATACCGATAACGGCTGATACTTATGAAGAAACAAAACGGATATTAATATCTCACTACGGAAACACTGACCGCATAATTCAGGCCCATCTTGACTATCTCGAAGCCTTGCAACCAATTTCAGACGATACTCCTTCTAATCTAAATGCCATGTACATCGAATTCAATAGACGCGTACAAGCCTTACGGGCCTTAGGGGAAAATGTAGATAATTACGGGCGGATGTTATGTCCTAAAATTCTCCGAGCATTCCCTCAAGGTATTGTCCGCCGTTGGATAATTTATTCCAAACGAGAGAGAATTCCCGAGAGTCACATTACCAAGTTGATGGAGTTCCTGAACGAGGAGGTAGAGGGCGCTGTGATCACACAGAAGATCAGAGGAGATATCATTTCACTCGAATCCTCCTCAGGCACTGCCGCGACACTCCATGTGAACACAAAGTCAAAACGGACGGGCATGAACACAAAGAAAGTGTATTCCGAATTCTGTGTGTTCTGTGAGACTCAAGGCCACTGGGCCCAGAACTGTGTGAAGATCCGCAATGTAGCTGAGCGGATTGAAAAGTTAAAAACTGCCAACCGATGCTTCTTGTGCCTCAATAAAGGTCACAGTGTGAAGGCCTGCATGAAGAAGAGTAAGGTATCATGCGCAAAGTGCAAAAAGAATCATCAAATTTCCATCTGCACCGGAGAACAGCCCGCATCAATATCCGTGGGGAAGATTGACGTTATTATGCCGCAGTTCACTTATCTTCAAACGGCGAATATTTGGATCACAGGGCCCACCGGACTGAGAAAACGTACACGATGCATATTGGATGCTGGCAGTCAATCAACCTTCGTAAGCCGAAGTCTTGTAGATCAGCTTCAACTGAATATCGTGGGACACAAGGATTTGACAGTTACCGTATTCGAGTCATCTCGTCACACATCTTCAGCTCGCAGACTCATTGACCTCAACATCAGTAGACTGTGCACGGAGGCTGCTCTGCGTATTTCTGCATTTGAGAGTGACAACGTTTACCCGCCACATCCGACTGTTCCACTTGACGTCCAGTCCCTGTCACGCTTACGAAGATTGAGACTTGCTGATCTCAAGGATGACAACAATGAACTTCCTATAGAACTTCTAATAGGCGGAGACCATTATTGGAAGGTGATACTTGACGAAAAGCCAATACGCCTCTCAGACACGTTAGTACTGCTTCCTTCTAGATTTGGATGGATTCTGAGTGGAAATAGGTCAGGAATTACTGTCCACAGCGTCAACGTGCTCCACATTCATAATGCTAATGACCCATCTGTCGAGGACGATGATATGCGACGATTTTGGGATCTCAAGTCCCTAGGAATAAGGGAAGATCAGAAAAGGACCCTCACAACGAAAGATGCCACCATTCTTCAAGAATTCCATGATTCGTTTCACTTACAAGACGGGCGGAGGGTAGTATCCCTACCGAAGAAAGAAGATCTGGTCTTACCCTCAAACCGTAAGAACGCTCTAAATCGTTTTCACACATTGCAGAGAAAACTTGCCGTTAATGCCCAGTACAAAGAAATGTACCACGCACAGATGATGGACTACGTAAACATGGGACATGTTCAGCTGATCACTACAGAGGAAACCACAAATGATGTATACTACCTGCCTCATCACGCCATCAAGAAAGAGAGAAATGGCACAGAGAAATGGAGGATCGTCTTTGACGCATCATCCCACGAGAAAGATGCACCGTCCCTCAATGATGTTCTGGAAACAGGCCCTAATCTGTTACCAGAGATACTGTCCACGTTGATCCGCTTCCGGACTTACCGCAAAGCCATAGTAGGAGATGGAACTCAAGCTTTCCTTCAATTATGCCTGGATACTGAAGACAGAGATTCAACAAGATTCTTCTGGTTCAATGTGGAGAAGGACGAACTTGGAAAATGGCAAGCAAGAGATGATACAGCCGTCTATAGATTCACTCGTCTACCATTCGGCCTTGCTAGCAGTCCCTTTCTTCTGTCTGCAACTCTCCGTGAACTAGCAACGAGATTCAAGGATCAGTTCCCATCAGCAGCAGCACTTATGGATCAAAGCACTTTCATGGACGACTTTGTTGCGGGAGCTGAAGATGACAACAGAGTTATCACCTTATATTACGAGGTGACAGGTCTACTACGACAGATACGGATGCCGATGGCAAAATGGGCAACAAATTCTGGACCATTGGAAGGTATAAGGAGAGCCGAAGGGCGTGAAACGAAAAGGGAAACCGTAGTACTAGGTGTACGATGGGACACAGAATCAGATTCACTACTCTTTGTCCATACAGATATCACCGACAACCTTTCGCAGGATCCAGGAACCAAACGAAAGCTATTGAAAATGACCGCAAAGTTCTACGACCCTCTTGGATTACTTTCACCGGTGTCCATAGTTGGAAAAGTTCTCTTCCAAGACACCTGGTGTAGGGGCATAGCATGGGACGAAATACTTCCACATGACATTGCATTGCGTTGGCAGCTGTGGATAACCAGCCTCAAGGATCTGGCAAGTGTGGTCATTCCAAGATGGATTGGTTTATCAAGTACAAAATCGGAGACTGCACATGTCCACGTCTTCTGCGACGCTTCGGAGCGGGCCTACGGAGCTGCACCGTATGTTCGAACGTCTACCGACGTAAACACTTATATACACCTGGTCTGCACTAAGAATAGACTGTCTCCAGTCAAGAAGGTTACACTCCCACGACTAGAACTACTGGCCATCTTAGTGGGTTGCCGTCTTCTGAGGTATTTCTGCCAAGCAACAGACTTTAATGTCACCACATCTACTCTGTGGAGTGACTCCATGGTCGCTCTAGGTTGGATTAAAAGCGATGCGAAGACATTCATCTCCAACCGAGTGACGGAAATTCAAGCCAGGATAATCCAGCCGACCTCTTGTCACGAGGTATATCCTCAAAAGCACTACAGTCTTCTTCACTTTGGTGGCACGGGCCTGTATGGCTAGCCGTTCATCCTAGCTCTTGGCCCCACAGCAGTGTGCCTAACGCCTCACTTCCAGAGACTCGCAAGACGCATCAGCAAACACTTAACGTCGTTACAACGAAACCTCTCATCATTGCTTCCAGATTCAGCAGTTATTGGAAAATACTGCACATCATGGGTTGGATTTTACGCTTCGTGAACAACATCAGACAGTCGGAGAAAAATTCTGGGAATCTCACTGCACGAGAATTAGAGGCTTCCCGATTGTGCTGGATACGTACAGTCCAACGTGAGTGCTTTTCCGAAGAGTACGACGCTCTGACAAAAGAGAGAAACGTGTCTGGGAAGTCCAGGATTGCCCGCTACAACCCCTTCTTACAGGACGGCCTTATCCGACTGGGAGGGCGCCTCCACCATGCAGACCTGCCAATACAGCAGAAACATCCTCTAGTACTCGATGGTGCACACCACTTCACCAAGTTGTTGATCCTCCAGACTCACATACGGCTACACCACCTTGGAGTACGAATCGTTCTCTCTGTACTACGTGAAGAATTTTGGATCCTCAAGGCACGCCAGGCTGTCAAGAAGGTCATCCACACGTGCTTACCGTGTAAGATCACCAGAAGCCAACAAGGTAACGAGATCGAAGCCCCGTTGCCTCCAGAACGTGTGCGACATACTACACCATTTGCAGTTACTGGTGTGGATTTTGCAGGGCCACTACTCGTTAAGGTGGGGAATCTCGTACAGAAATCGTATATTGTTCTTTTCACATGTGCGACTACAAGGGCCCTTCACCTTGAGCTGGCTTTGGACATGACTACGGAGACGTTTCTGATGGCTCTCAGACGATTTGCGGGACGAAGAGGACTTCCAAACACCATTTACTCAGACAACGCTAGAACGTTCCAGGCAGCACACAAAGAAATGACACAACTCAGCCAAGTCCTCACTGACCCACGAACGAGCCAGCACTTCGCCCACAACGGAGTCCAGTGGAAATTTATAGCCCCACGGGCGGCTTGGTGGGGAGGCTGGTGGGAAAGAATGGTGGGTACGACTAAAAGATGCCTTAGAAAGGTATTGGGAAAGGCTCTGATTAGTGAGGACACACTCCGAACTCTATTGGTGGAAGTAGAAGCCGCCATTAACTCCCGACCCATAATCCAAGATGGCTCGGAGACACTGACTCCAAATCATTTCCTGACTGGCGCACGGCTGACTACCCTGCCCAACGTCTCCGAACCCACGACCCGAATAGACCTGAGGAAGGAGAGGAGACTTAGAGAGAAAATGCAGGAGGACTTCCTCAAGAGATGGAGGAATGAGTATCTTCTTGATCTGAGAAGCTACCACGAAGTATGCCGCCCAAATGGACAGACGAAGGAGTGCCGAGTAGGAGATATAGTACTACTACAGGATGACCTGCGACCTAGACACATGAGGCAGAAGGCGCGAATAACTGAAAGGCGACCAGACAGGGACAACAAGGTGCGAACCCTCATCCTTCAGATGGCCAACGGGACCAAGATTAGTCGGCCTGTACAGCGGGTCTTCCCTCTCGAGATAGACCAGGGTGGGGAGGATGTGGAGGACTGAGAAGATGGACATCTTTGGCTTATTTAATGTATTTCTTCTTTGTTTATTTCATGTATTTATTCTTCATGTTTGAGGCTCTTTGATATAAGTTAGTGTAATAAAAGATGGCTGCTAAGTAAGACGTCCGTGTTTTCACGATCACTATTTATCCATTATACGAATCCCAACAACCCCCTTAGTGGCACTTTTGTTAACTGGATTACGGTGGGTTGAAGCACAACACAGATTGTTCCTTTAAAGAAATAATTAACTTTATTGCGGCCAGAAAGATACACTACTCATCAGCAAATACAAGCAATTAGAATCTTACTCCAGTTTCTTCAAGTCTCTTCCTTATGGAGAGCTCTTGCCCCCTTTCACTTGTCAACAAACCACAGAAGTTAATCCGTCCTAATGAGTCCGGTGGCCTTGACAGAAACTACCTGCACCTCTTCCTTATGTACACAAACTACAGTTACTTACGATAACCTGCTACACGCTGCTTCGCAGTCCACGAGCTGGGAAACAATGTCACTGGATTTCGTAACTCGCACGGCACTTCGCCACAATAACTCTGTCGCTCAGTGAAATCACACTCGCTCAAAACACAGGCAGTCCCCTGTATGCTTCTCACTCCCTCGCTGTCAAGAGAATCGGCTTCACTAAGGGTTTCGCAAGTCACCACACTACTGTCGCTCAGGACAAACGCTGGCACTAGCTCGTAAAAACACAAACACACTGCTTGGCATGTCGCTCTTATATAGCAGGCCGGTGACTCAATAAATGCTTCTAGACCCATCCAGGGTTCGCGGCTTCTTGAGGTTTCCATCGCTGGCTGGGTCACGAATATTCTGGACCATCCCTTTGTCCTAGAAGACCTGTTGCATAAGGCGCACGCAATACATTGAGGCAGAGCACAGCCCAGCCCTGGGGCAGTTGTGACTCATGCGGCGAGCGATGAAACAAACTCACAGCCGTGACACCACCCCCTTCCTAAAAGGCTGATCGTCCCGATCAATCATTGGTCCGTCTGTGTCCCTCCGTACGCTGCCAGGCGATCTGTAGACGACATCGTTGATCCGTTTCACGACTCGGTACGGGCCCTCCCAGGACTTCTGCAGTTTGGGTGACAGGCCTTTCTTCCGTAATGGGTTGAAGAGCCAGACCAGGTCGTCCTCGTGGAATCCGCCGGCATCCGTCCGTTGGTCGTATCGGGTCTTCATTCGGTCGGTCTCGATCCGCAGTTTCCTCCTCGCGAACGTGTGCACGTCCTCCAGTTGGTCGACCAGTTCTTGACAATACTGGCTTACCGGGACCGGATCATTCCCAGGTCGGCCGAAGGCAAGATCGACAGGTAGGCGGAGTTCCCTCCGAAACATGGACGGAGCTGGTGTGCACCCGGTGGCTTCATGCACGGCGGCGCGGTAGGCCAGGAGAAATAGTAGAAGATGTTTGTCCCAATCCCTCTGGTGCTCGCTGACGACTATTCGGAGATGGTTTTCGATGGTGCGATTGAATCGCTCTACCATCCCATCGGACTGAGGGTGTAGCAGCGTCGTCCTTGTCTTCCGAATTCCCAGCAGCTGGCATAGGTTCTAGAACACCCTCCCTTGGTCGGAGCGCAGCTCCAGGGGTACTCCGTACCGGCTGACGAATTCCTTCACCAGGGTCTCTGCGATCGTCGCGGCTTCTTGGTTAGGGAGCGCATACGCCTCCGGCCATTTGGTAAAGTAGTCGCTGACGACTAATATGTAGCGGTTCCCTGCCTCGCTTAACGGGAATGGCCCAGCAACATCGATGGCCACTCTCTCCATGGGGCCGCCCACGTTGTAGGTCTTCAGTGGACCCCGTAGTCTTCGTCCTGGGCCCTTGCTGGCTGCGCAATCGTGGCACCTCGCGCAGTGGTTCTCCACGTCTGTTCGGCATCCGATCCAGTAGAACCGCTCTCTCAGCTTCTCCAGGGTCTTCTTTATCCCTAGGTGTCCACCAGATGATCCTCCATGAACTTCCTTCAGGACTTCCTCCGTCATAGCCTTTGGAACGACGACTTGCTCTCGAGATGTCTTCCCGTCGGTGCTCTCCCAGGTACGGCAGATGAGGCCATTCCTTACAATCAGCGAGTCCCACTGTGCCCAGTAGGACTTAAACTTTGGGCTGCAGCCACTCACAATGTTCCACCCGGGTCTGGGGACATAGGCCCTCTTCCATTCGGCTATCAGTCCCAGGTCATCTTCTTCTGCTTGTGCCCGCGTGAAAGATTCGCGGCTCCAGCTCCCTTCAAGTTCCACGGTAGTCCTTCGGCACTGAATCCCGGTGTTCTCCTCCCTTCGGGCACAGAAGGTGCAGTCTTCGGGGCACGGTCTTCGTGACAGGGCGTCGGCGTTAGAATGCAGTTGGCCTTTCCTGTGCTGGATCTCAAAGTTGTACTGTTGAAGCCTCTCTAACCACCGCGCGAGTTGACCCTCGGGCTGCTTGAAGTTCAGGAGCCACCGCAGGGATGCATGGTCGGTCCTGATGAGAAATTCTTGCCCGTACAGGTACTTGTGGAAGTGTTCAATGGTCTTCACGATGGCGAGCAGCTCCTTCCTGCTGACGCAGTAGTTCCTTTCTGGCTTTGACAAGGCCTTGCTGAAGTAGGCCACTACTCTCTCCTCGCCGTCCACTACTTGCGACAGGATTCCCCCTATGCCAAAGTCGCTGGCATCGGTATCGACGATGAACCTTGTTCCAGGTCTGGGGTAAGCCAGAATAGGCGCGGTGCACAGAGCCTGCTTGAGTTGTTCGAAGGCACTGTGGCATTCTGCTGTCCACGTGAAGAGTTGGTCCTTCTCAGTCAGTCGATGTAAAGGTTTGGCGATGTCGGCGAATCCTCTCACGAAGCGACGGTAATAAGTGCAGAGTCCCAGGAAGCTTCGTAGTTGGGACTTGTCCTTCGGAACTGGCCACTCCCTCACAGCTGCGGTCTTCTCTGGGTCGGTGCGCACCCCTTCCTCGGAGACGATATGCCCAAGGTACTGGACCCGCTTCTGGAAGAGCTGACACTTCTTGGGGCTCAACTTCAGCTGGGCAGCCCGTAGCTTCAACAAGATCTCCTTCAGGTTGCTGTAGTGCTCCTCGAAGCTTCTCCCCAGAACGATGACGTCGTCTACGTAGACCAGGCAGGTCTTACAGTGTAGTCCCCTCAGAATGGACTCCATTAGCCTTTCGAAGATCACAGGGGCGTTGCACAGACCGAATGGCATGACGGTGAACTACCATAGCCCGCTGCCCACAGAGAACGCAGTTTTCTCGCGGTCCTTAGGGTGGACCTCCACCTGCCAGTAGCCACTCTTCAAATCCAAGGTGGAGAACCATCTCGACCCCGATATGGTGTCCAGGGTGTCGTCGATCCGGGGTAGAGGGTAGCTGTCCTTCTTCGTGACGTCATTCACCCGCCTGTAATCCACGCAGAACCTGGTGGAACCGTCCTTCTTCTTCACTTGCACGACCGGAGAACTCCAAGGACTATGTGATGGCTCGATCACCCCTTGCTCCTTCATCTCTTCTACCATCCGGTCGACTTCGGCTTGCTTGGCGAGCGGGACACATCGGAATGGGGCCCTGATCGGTGTGCTGTCCCCAACGTCGATTCTGTGCTGAACCAAGCTTGTCCTGCCGAAGTCTTTGCTCCCCACGGAGAAGACGTCCTGGAATTCGCGTAGCAGGTCCTGAAGTTGGCGTGATTGTTCCTCGTCTAAATGGTCCTGGGATCCTTGGTACAGCTTCTGTAGTTCTTCTGGCAGTGTGCGTCTTCTTCGGTTGTCCGTCTGCAGATGTCCGTCTGTCGTATCTCTGATGCGGGCAATCCAGGTAACGGGCTCGCAGACTCCTAGGTTGGTGTCCCGGTGAACCGTAATGTCGTAGTCGTTCAGGTTGGACAGGCGGACGTACGGCCGAGACGTCGTGTTGATGAGATTCTTGGCAACTAGCAATCCTTTTGTCTGGATGTCCTCATATTTTGGCTCGATGACAGCCGCCACTCCCTCAGCAGTTCCGTCGACAATTACGGCAGCGCTGACCTCCGTCCTGGCGGGAACGATGACGTCTTCTCTCAGCCTTACTCGTCGTGCGCAGGTGGCAAAGCAAGTTCCTCACCTCCGAAGTGCAGAATGTTGGTACTCAGATCCAAGATGATGTTGTTCTGGTCCAGGAAGTCCAGTCCGATGATCACTTCATTTGATACGTCAGCCACAAGCACTGGATGCTTTATCGCCCGTCGACCAATGACGAACTCCAGTGATGCTTCGCCATGTACCGGTGGGGTCTCTCCGGTCGCGGTTATTAGCTGGAGGTTCCTTTGTGTGGGTTGCACTTTCCACTTCGGGATCACGGTGGGACTGACGATGGTCCTCGATGCTCCCGTGTCGATTAGCATGGGCCAGCTCTCTCCGTTGACGACTCCGTCGACCATCAGGCTGCTATTGTCCCTCCGTAACTTCGTCACACGAACCTGGACTGCCGGGGCTTGACGACTGTCACAAGCCAACCTTTGCCCCCCAAGGCTGGCTAATACTTGTTTCCCTGGGTCGCGCGGTTTTCAGACGACTGATTTCCCGTCGGATACCCTCGGCGGCGGCGATCACCGCAGTCCTTGCTCAGGTGGCCTTTCTTACCGCAGGTCCAGCAGGTCGGTAGTCCTCTTCCGGGCCGCCTCTCTGGTTGCCTTCCGGCTGTGTCGTTGCTGGTGGTGCCGCGACTATCGAAGAAACGGCTTAGCGCCTCCATTAATTCGTCGGCCAGGGGCTTGGTCTCGTTGGTTTTTACTGGTTCGTCGACGTCCACTTGACGCACCCGCGCGTGCATTCTGGATGCCTGTTTTGCCGTCTCGAACTCAAGTGCGTGGCTCAGCGCATCTGTCAGGGTCTTATTGCGCACGAGTCGCAGCGCCTGTTGAGTGTCCGAGTCCCGTAGCCCGTCGGTGAAAGTCTGCGTCGCTATCTGCTTCAGAAAGTCGGCCGGCGCTGTTGGGTAGGCGAGCCTTACGAGGCGTGCGATGTCCATCTCGAACTCCTGCAGGGTTTCCGCGTTCTTCTGTACCCGTGTCCGGAGCTGCATCTGGTAGGCCTGCTGAAGATGGCTATCTCCATATCGGGACTCCATATGGGCGATCAGTGAAGCGTAGTCCTGGGATCCAGTCGGGATGGCGTGAAGGACGATAAGGGCGTCACCTCTCAGCGCTACAATGTGAGCTGTAGCCTTTTCTGTGTTGTTCCAGTTATTTATGGAACAGGCCGCCTCGAACTGAAGTAAGTAGTTGCTCCACGGGACCTTTCCGTCGAAGGTTGGGGGCGTCACTCTGCTATGTTCCGTTCCTGATATTCCCGGTGTAACGGTGGGCGGGCGTTGGCGCAGCTCGGCAACTTCCTCTCGTAGAGCGTTGAATTTCTCTTCCACCCCCGTCAGTGGGCGTGGGCGCAGCTCGGCAACTTCCTTTTGTAAGGCGTTGAATTTCTCCTCCACCCCCATCAGCGGGCGTCGGCACAGCTCGGCAACTTCCACTTGTAAGGCGTTGAATTTCTCCTCCACTCCAATCAGCGGTCGTTGGCACAGCTCGGCAACTTCCACTTGCAAGGCGTTGAATTTCTCCTCCACCCCCATCAGCGGGCGTTGGCGCAGTTCGGCAACTTCCACTTGTAAGGCGTCGGACTTCTTTTCCACTGCTGCGACTTCCTCACGTAGGCCCTGTTCTAATTTCCTTTGGCTCTCCTCTAATTTCGTCAGCAGACACTCTTCCAGATTTTTCATGCCATCCAGAAATTTGGCTGTTAGGTCCTCTGCTAACTTATTCTGGCTGTCCTTCAGGTCCTCTGCTAGCTTATTCTGACCTTCTTCTAATTTGGAAGTTAGGTCCTCGGCTAAACTTTTCTGGCAGTCTTCCAATTTGGCAGTTAGTTCCTTGGTTAAATTCTTCTGGCCGTCCTACATCTTGGTTTCCATGCCATTTAACTTTTCTAGTAATGCTGCCAATTGCGCCTCCATTTTAGTTTTTCATCTTGTAAAGGGCATGCACTCACAGGAAAATTAGAGAAAATGTCCTGCTCGGGTTTTGAAACCAGGACCGTCAGGTGTTGTGCTTGAGTTCGTAATCCGGCTTCTGACACCAGTTGTTACGTGCCACCCCCCTAGTGGCACTTTTGTTAACTGGATTACGGTGGGAAGAAGGCACAACACCAATTACTGCTTAAAGAAATAATTAACTTTATTGTGGCCAGAAAGATACACTCCTCAACAGCAAATACTAGCAATTATTACCTTACTCCAGTTTCCTCACGTCGAGAATACTTCTCCTTTCACTTGTCAACAGACCACAGTTAATCCTTTCGCTAATGAGTCGGTCCCGTACGCTGGCTAGAAATAGCTGCACTAGGTCTGTCACTCACTGTTTTGCAACTCACCACAGTGACCTCTCTCGCACTGAGTAAGCACACTCGCTCAAAACACAGGCAGTCCCCTGTAAGCTCCTCATTCCCTTCGCTGTCAAGAGAATCAGCTCCACTAGGGGTTTCGCAAGTCACCACACTTCTGTCGCTCAGGATAAGCGCTCGCACTCGCTCGTAAAACACAACAACCACTGCTTGACAGGTCGCACTTATATAGCAGGCCGGTGACTCAATAAATGCTTCTAGATCCATCCAGGGTGTCACGGCTTCCCGAGGTTTCCATCGCTGGCTCAGTCACGAATATTCTGGACCATCCCTTTGTCCTAGTAGCCCTGTTGCATAAGGCGTACGCAATACACGAGGCAGGGCACAGCCCAGCCCTGGGGCAGTTGTGACTCATGCGGCGAGCGATGACACAAACTCGCAGCCGTAACAATATTGTCAAATTCAGGAATGAAAGGTTTCATAATCACAGAAAAAATACGAAGTACTTACAATTGAGCCATTTAAGACCTTAAGATCTTGTTATATTTTTCGTTTCTCAAATCACACCGGTATTTTTCTAATTAATTATAATCTTACTCAATTTTACGGAAGGACTACCTTTGATATGGTTAAGAATTTGATATACCATAGCTATTTACAATTATACCCATGCTAGTAACCCGCCCCGGCTTCGCCCGGTATCTTTAGCGGTTTACCCAGCGTAAGCTTGAGAGGCGCACGGATGGCAGGTCCCAGACGCAATTCAGAAAAGCCGAGGTGAACAGCGAAACACCAAATATATATGCTCTTCTCTGAAGTCTTAACTCGGCACGACTCGAAAGTTGATGCTGGCCGAAGCTGGGGTGATAGACTCGCTCGCTACCTCGTAAACTCGCTCCGAAGCTAGTAATTTATATTTCCACTGAATGTATTAAAGTTAGAGATATGCTGTCGCTGACCTTCATGCAGAACGTTTTACGCTGACCAATTCTTACACTCATAGTAGATATTTTTAACGGTTTATCCAGAGTAAACTTAAATGTCACACAGACAGCAGGTTTTTCTTCGACTCGATTTACTGAAATCGTTACTGCTCGGCTTCCTGTGGTCACAAATTAATGTTTTTCTACAGAAACCTTCCTCGAGAAATCTTTCACAGAATGGTGAAAACCGCATGAAAATCCATCCAGTGGTTCTTGAGATTACCCGTTACATCCAAGAATCGGTATGTCGAGATGCCCGCGACTATCAGTGAAACAAATACATGAATTTATAAGTACTGTAGTATGGGCTATTAAATCTCCGTTAGACTCATTAAATACGTCATACAACTGTTCGTAAGGATACTTGTAGAGGACTGAACTCATAAAAACAGAGCATTTTTTAATGTTCCTATGAATTAAAAGTGTACAGTATATCAACATTGTGATTTAACATGATTTATGTTTACAATGGAAATAATCTCTCAGGTGAGTTAAAATTCATAAAACCCCTACAAAAGTGAAATCGTCAGTTCCACGAATAACGCGCTCAAGGCAGTTACCAGCTTGCTGGCCGCCGCGCCGTGAGCGTTAGTGTCACTCCATCTACCAAGCTGATGCAATTTCGTAACGCAGCGATCTTCGTGACTGTGGATACAACTGGTAATACAACTCTGTCCTCCCAGGTTTGCCAATCTAACTCCTCCCCCGCGAAATATAGCTTATTTCAAACTGAGGCTAGCGCCAAATAATTTTAAATCCCACCTAGAGGGACAATAAATAGCTTTTTTATTTTCTTAGCGGGAAAGAACTTATATGTAAATTAATCTAGTTTTAATTTAAAATAACGCGTTTTACTAAGGACTTCGAAAATTCTATTTGTGGGATCGTTATTAACTACGGTACTTGAGATCGCCGTCAGCCGAGTTGCTACAGTAGCCTATGTCCAACAATTTCCTGAATTACGGATATCTCCCTGTTACGAATGAGTGAAATTTGTGGCATGTGTAGTGTAAGCAATAAACCTTTTTCCGGCTGCATATAGCATTTGTAAGGTAAAAAGAACTTAGTAGGTGACAAAAATCTTCGAAAATGATATTTTAGGCATTCAGGGCTAATCTCTACTTACAAGGGAAGTACCCCAGCTCTAACGGCTAAAACCGACTGGGAGTGCGCTTAACATACGCCGATATGTCTGTTCTAATACCAATTGAAACGGTTTTGCTAGCTCCACGTTGAGCGTACAAATGAAACGTGTTGACTGGTCCTTACTGTTTGGTGATAAATGTAACTGTTGACCTTTGCCTAAGCTATGTTGTTTTAATGGGCGCCAAGACCTCAACGCAATGTTGAAATCTAAATTTGTATTTAACAACGTCTAGCTCGGGCAGAACACCTTCAAGACTCTATTCACTCAGATCGTGGTATGATTTGATCATTAACCCAACAACAATTGTATCAGGAGAAGGAATTGGTCTATATCTAATGCTACCTACTGAAAGCAAAGATTGCATGGTTAAAAGAAATGAATTTATTATATATAACAAGTATTGCAAAATTAATAATAATAATAATAAGTTTAAAATATATATATATTGGAGCTTTGCGATTTTACTATTACCGATAGACAATTACGTGAGAACGGAGTCTGATAAATTATTGATTTTACTCTTATTCCCAAGCTATGAAGTTACTGAAATATTGAATATAAAACAAAGAGAAACGAGAGATTGCGAAGGTCTGTGTCATTCGCGCTTACCACTGGAAATTGCCGAAGCATTTCCCTCGTACTGGATGATGAAGAGAGCTTCCCACTGTTTCCTGGACGCCGTCATCTTCTTCGTTAGTAGATGATATACTTGTAGATTTGGTGACTTTATGGTCCGAACATCGGAGCCATACACTCGTACAACCACACTGGTTAAGTTTTACAAAGATCGTCCTCCACTCCACGGAACATCGGAGCGACTCACACGTGCAACCGTACTGGTCAAGTCTTACACAGATTGTCCTTTATTCCACGGCGCGCCAAACGATATATGCACTTGTCGGCTTCCCACTCCAGTGCCGACTTCCAGCTTACGTGGTCTCTACTGATTGGTTGCTCCCCACGCACTACTTCCCCACCTCTGGCTCATTACACTCGGCGGGAGGGTGAAGTCGATTGCCGTTCCATACTATCCGCCTTTTCTTGACGCTGCGACCCAGGCTTGCGTAATGCTTCTTGACATGAATCAGCCTGTATCTGAATTCCCAGTGTCATGTCTCTCATAATACCCTAACTGACGAAACTCCGTAAAATTCCGCAATCACATAATTTTCTATGATAATGTCATTCGTAATAATTTGTTTGATAGTGCTTTCTAAGACATAGAAAACCTATCTGTATGCTTATAATTTTATAAAAATGCTCCAAAAATACCTTAATAATAATAATAATAATAATAATAATAATAATAAATTAACATGAAAAATTCTCTTGGCTGAACAATTTGCCGCGTAAATAAATATAGATTGGCTTCCTACTGACTTATGCCAGTGGCATAAAAACCCCTCGAAAAACACGTTACATATTCGCCTCAGATCATCGGATGATTTACCGTGACTACGGTCCATTATCAGATTATCCCAGACACGTTAATAATCCCCATCCAAAATACATATTACATAAATGAAATCACCCTAAATTACAGATATATACCCTCATAATTTTTCTTTACGCACTTTGCGTCAAAGTTTGTTGTCACTATGGATTGCACTTTGCAACCAGTCCATTGTTTTTCATATACAATAGTGTTCCACGGATATTTCCGCCTCTCAAATTTCTCTATGTTGGAAAATAGACATAATTACTGTGTGAGCACTATGTATATGAGATGTCACATCACACGCATCAAGGTGTTCTGATATATGTATATCTCCCTAGAACTTCCTAATTTCACTGGAGGTTCCTTCCTTATTTTGAAATTAAATCTCACTGATCACTGAGCACACGATCACACTATTGTGGCAGCGCATCGTGACCATAATACTTAATCTCTCTTTATAACAGACGAAATTAATATTGATTTCTGAAAAGAAAAAAAAAAAACAGTAAATGCGCATTACTTATAACACCAAATATTTCTGTGCCGTAATCGCCCTGTCTTCTTAAGTTCCCGTAGACCATATTCTACTTAATACTAGTTCTCAACACAGACCAGTTCTCCTCACACAAATAGTACCACTGTACAAATTACCTTAAATTACACACTTACAAATCGTACATGGCAAGGCCGTAAACAGAAATCACGTGTGCTGTTATGTATGAGTTTCATGAAGGACTGTCTCGCCTTCTGATGGCCCATCTTTTGTCTCGTGGACGCCTTAAGCAAAAATACCTTGTTCAAGCGCTCACCCATCTCTAGGAGACAAATGGGAATTCACCAGCGCTGCCAAATTCTGGCCTTGGTGTATCGAGACATTTTAGTGCTCAAGAGCATCCTACAATCCCGTCATATTACCCTGTACCTTAAAAACTCTCATTCACTTACATACTACCCCCCTGTGTGACTTCTGATACGCCTGCCTGGAAGACCATATCTTCCACGCACCAAATACCACACTTACTCATTCGATAGGCTGGCTCGCCAGCTAAACATCCTCACTTTATGACACTTACTTTCGGAGACTATGTATATTATACGTCCGTATAATCTGTTTCCCTCACTATTCTCCAGCACATACGCTGTTTGGCCAATACGTTTGGGAACCATAAATGTTTCTGTGTCACCTGCTTCCAACCTTGCAAGTGGCTCCCTTAACTTAACGTCATCACGTTACTCCACTAGCATATTTCTCAGTGTCTGTAACGATGCCCTGTTGCTACTGTCCACACATGCACATATTAAAATACCGTCCTCTGCTTTAACCACAGGGTAATCCCTACGTAAATTAGTGTCCCTTGATAGCATGTCTGCAAGAATGTTATCTTTACCTTTAATATATTTTACTGTGAATTCGTATTCCTGCAGAGCAAGAATCCACCTACTAACTCTGTTAGAACTGAGTTTACAAGTCCTCATATACAGTAATGCATGGTGATCTGTATGGATCTCAAATTTCCCCCCTACTAAATACATTCTAAATTTCCCGAAACTGAAAACAATACCTAAAAGCTCTAACTCAGTAATCGTGTATCTTTTCTCTGCTGCTGTCAGTCCTCGCGAGGCTAAAGATACAATGCACAGATTACCCTCATCATCTTTCTGACATAATACTCCAGCAATGCCTATATGTGAAGCATCTGTCATAACCACATATTCCTTATCTTTTAAAGGATATTTCAGCCCTACAGCTTTCTCAAATCCTTCCTTCAGCGCTCTAAAAGCCTGTTCATGCTTGGACTCCCATCTCCACCGAGTCCCACTTTTAAACAATTCCCTGAATGGTTCTACCAACCCTGAGTATTTAAGAACGAACCTCCTGAAAAAGTTGCAAATTCCCAGGTAAGTTTTTAACTGTTTAACATTCTGTGGAACCTCTGCGTTAAGTATCTTATTAACCCTACTTTCTTCTGGTGTAACACCTCTACTCGACACTCTATGACCTAAAAATGTCACTTCTGACTGACAAAATGACGACTTAGACAGCTTCAAAGTGAACCCTGCCTGATCTAACTTCTGAAAAACTATATCTAAATGGCGTAGATGCTCCTCAAAACTGCGTGAACTAATTACCATATCATCTATGTAAATGGTTACAAACTCTCCTGTGTCATCCCCTAATGCGATGTTTAAAGCCCTAATTAAAGCTGCTGAACTACTCTTTAACCCATAAGGTGTTCTACAAAATTGATAAAGGTTATATTTATGACTAAAAGCTATAAATGGTCTATCTTCGTACATAAGTGGCACTTGCCAAAAACTGGAACTCAACTCTACACAAGTGAAATACTTCTTCCCCTCAAATGTTTGCATTAATTCCTCTATTGACATAGATTTCAGCTGATCTGAACTAATTCTACTCTTAACCAAACGAGCGTCTAAACAAATACAAACTGTGCCGTCGGCCTTGGGTACCGTGATCAAAGAATTAACATACGGACTGTTAGAGTGCTCAATAATCCCATCTTCAAGCATTTGGTTAATTTGTGCCTCAACTGCTCTCTGATAAGCGAAAGGTACAGGATATCTATGTCCTGTGAATACTGACCTATCAATAACGTTCAATGAATGTGTATAGCAATTGGCCATACCAATGCGATCCTCAAAAAGACTCTTATTACACAATAACACATCATAGAGCCGAACACATTGTTCCACCACTATATTTCCCTGAAATGCAGCATCACGTAACGAGTCCTCTAGACTACCGTTCGTAGTCACACTGCCCACAAAACATGGAGAACCCCGCTCTACGGCTGGCGATATCTCATTTAAAGTACAAATTACACCTACAATACTACTTCTCTTAATATGGTCATTGAACGCTACTTCTACTTCAGAATCACCCCATTTAAATTTCAAACTCCCTACATCATCACATAAGTTACCAGACACTCTACTTAGCCACTCTGAACCCAAGATAACACTGAATACTAAATTAGGAATTACAAGGCAAATCTGCTTTTCTATAAGATTATTAATTTTAATGTCTACTAAAACTTGCTTAGAAATTACTTTAGACCTCTTCCCAACAGCTGTGATAACAAAAGTGCTTTTAATTGGCATCTCCTCAAAATTTACTCCAGTTCCTTTCATTTTATCATAAAATGCACTACTTATGCAACTCTTCATACAACCACTATCAATTAAAACATCTGTGTGCGCCTCGGACACGTTAAATTTAACTATGGGGCTCTTACTAACCACTTCCTGAATAATACCTTCATCATTTAGTTCATGTAATAATTCATTTCTTACATTTAAGTCATAGGGTTCCTGTATAATTGTATGGACAGGGCATGCTACAGACTGAGATTCTGACCTTACTTCGCAGCCTGGTTCGCGTTTAAAGAACCGCTACAGCTGGCCGTAGTACTACTAACTACTGCACTGGTCTGGTTGTTCTGGGCTGTGTTGTCATTGTTTGGCTGTATATTACTACCACTAGGTTGTCCTCTTCCTTGACCCCTATTCTGGTTGTAATTATTGTCATTATAATTTCTCTCTTGATTTCCCCTGAAATCATTGTTTCTCCCTTGATTTCCCCTGTAATCATTGTTCCTCCCTTGATTTCCCCTGAAATCATTGTTTTCCCTTGATACTGATTACCATAGCCATTTCCTCTGATCTGATTTAGCTGATTATTATTATTATTATTATTTCTATTTTGAGCGTTGGCCCCTTCGCCACCGTTCCCTTGAACTTCCTGATGCCTGGCTTCATTAGGCCTATTATTATTTTTACCCTGGTTCCTATTGAAATTGTCCTCATAACCTCCTCTCCCTAGTGCATCAAATGTGCTTAACAAATTTTCTACTTGTGATATTGTCTTTACATTCTGGATACAAGCAGCCTCCTTGATCCTATAGGGAAAGTGCCTAAGTAGCAACCTCACCACATCACTTTCCTCCTTCAAGCCATCCAGATATTTACACACTAATACCTGCCCTAAAAAGTATTCGGTCATGGTGGAGCTTCCTTTAGGGTTATATTTACCACACACTACTCCCTCACGATGCTGCGACTGAATAACCTCATTCCAGAATCTTTCACAGAATTTCATTTTAAAATCATTAATATCAGTAAACTTGTCTCTGTAGACAGCAAAGCAATTCCTCGTTTCCCCCACAAACACTTGTTCTAAAATTTCAACTACCTGGCACCACTCAATACTACCATTTTCCAACCTCTCCCCGAATTTATTTTCTATAGTATTCATGAACTCCATTGGGCACCCCTGTCAATTGCTGAACTTACCCAGTTCTACCTCCGTGTGTGTGCTATTCACAAAAACTGGCCTATTCTGACTATTTTCTTGCCTGATCCTAGCTTTTAATTTTAATTCTAATTCTGCGATTTTCTCCTCAGCCTTCCTCTCAATACTGTTTACTGTTAATTTAATGTTTCCTTCTGATTCTTCTACTTTATCATATAGCTTTGCTTGTTTCTCCTCAATCTTGCTAATGCTCTCTCTATTATTCTCTCTTAAATCATTTACTTCTGCAACTATTTGCGAGTGGACTTTCTCAATTCTACCCCCCAGCTGTTCCTTAACCTCTTTAGTTGCTACCTGAATTTTGTCAATTTCTCCCCCCAATTGTTTTTTGACCTGCTGTGTTTCCAGTTGCACTAGTTCTTTTAAATTTTCAGCCTGTGTACTGATTCTAATTTCTAACTCCTCCTGTACTTTTCCTAATTTTCTGTCTACATCTGCAATAATCTCTTTAGCCTTCTCTTCCATCACCCCCTTGATCTCACCTCTAATCAATTCGAATTTATCACTAATTTCCCTACTGTTTTGTTCTAATTTAGCATTTAAAGTTTCAGTACTCTCTCTATTTTCCCTACTGTTTTGTTCAAGTTTAGCGTTGTTTTGTTCCAGTTTAGCGTTGTTTTGTTCCAGTTTAGCATTTAAATTTCTGTACTTTCTTTAATTTCCCTACTGCTTTGTTCTAATTTAGCATTTAAAGCGTCTGTACTTTCTTTATTTTCCCTACTGTTTTGTTCTAATTTTGCATTTAAGGCATCACTACTAACTTTGTTCTGATACATAAACTCGAGAAGTAAAGTTTTTAATTCTGGTTGGCCGCCTACACTCCCTGTTTCAGTATCGGGATTTACCTCCGCTACCCCGGTACTACCACCACTCGACATACTGCTCGTATCATCACTCTCCAGTTGATGACCACTACGAAACCTCATCTGTCTTTCTTTCTCATCCCCCATAATGATATACACTGATACAGACAAATAACCCCCAAAATACAGGCACAGAAATATATACCCTTCTCCTTCCACAAATGTTATTAGGTTTTCAGCCCCAAGTTGTCGGCGACAAATGAAACGGTTTTGCTAGCTCCACGTTGAGCGTACAAATGAAACGTTTTGACTGGTCCTTACTGTTTGGTGATAAATGTAACTGTTGACCTTTGCCTAAGCTATGTTGTTTTAATGGGCGCCAAGACCTCAACGCAATGTTGAAATCTAAATTTGTATTTAACAACGTCTAGCTCGGGCAGAACACCTTCAAGACTCTATTCACTCAGATCGTGGTATGATTTGATCATTAACCCAACAACAATTGTATCAGGAGAAGGAATTGGTCTATATCTAATGCTACCTACTGAAAGCAAAGATTGCATGGTTAAAAGAAATGAATTTATTATATATAACAAGTATTGCAAAATTATTAATAATAATAATAATAATAATAATAATAATAATAATAATAATAATAATAAGTTTAAAATATATATATTGGAGCGTTGCGATTTTACTAATACCGATAGACAATTACGTGAGAACGGAGTCTGATAAATTATTGATTTTACTCTTATTCCCAAGCTATGAAGTTACTGAAATATTGAATATAAAACAAAGAGAAACGAGAGATTGCGTAGGTCTGTGTCATTCGCGCTTAGCACTGGAAATTGCCGAAGCATTTCCCTCGTACTGGATGATGAAGAGAGCTTCCCACTGTTTCCTGGACGCCGTCATCTTCTTCGTTAGTAGATGATATACTTGTAGATTTGGTGACTTTATGGTCCGAACGTCGGAGCCATACACTCGTACAACCACACTGGTTAAGTTTTACAAAGATCGACCTCCACGCCACGGAACATCGGAGCGACTCACACGTGCAACCGTACTGGTCAAGTCTTACACAGATTGTCCTTTATTCCACGGCGCGCCAAACGATATATGCACTTGTCGGCTTCCCACTCCAGTGCCGACTTCCAGCTTACGTGGTCTCTACTGATTGGCTGCTCCCCACGCGCTACTTCCCCACCTCTGGCTCATTACACTCGGCGGGAGGGTGAAGTCGATTGCCGTTCCATACTATCCGCCTTTTCTTGACGCTGCGACCCAGGCTTGGGTAATGCTTCTTGACAAGAATCAGCCTGTATCTGAATTCCCAGTGAGTCATGTCTCTCATAATACCCTAACTGACGTAACTCCGTAAAATTCCGCAATCACATAATTTTCTATGATAATGTCGTTCGTAATAATTTGCTTGATAGTGTTTTCTAAGACATAGAAAACCTATCTGTATGCTTATAATTTTATAAAAATGCTCCAAAAAATACCTTAATAATAATAATAATAATAATAATGAATTAACGTGAAAAAATCTCTTGGCTGAACAATATGCCGCGTAAATAAATATAGATTGGCTTCCTACTGACTTATGCCAGTGGCATAAAAATCCCTCGAAAAACACGTTACACCATCACGGGCATTTATCTGTAAAACCCCGCATTAGTGTACAATCAATGTTTGGAAGTTACGGCATCCAAAGATTGCAGAAACACAATTCGCAGCAGAAACTACCGAGCAACAGGCAATTCGGACCATTATATTAACAGGAAACAGATGTGGTGCAGTATCATCTGGCAAAAGGCTGAACACTTGCTTGCAACAAGAAATCTTAACACATGCAGTGCCGTGTTAACAAAGTCATCTTTCCCACAATAGAAGATACTGTGTTGTCCTTCATTCGAGGTCGAAGTGTAAATGTGGAGTTTCAATGAAGTTATTATAACACAGCAGAATGGAACAGTATGCACACTTAACAAGGGCAACATGAAGACATACTCCATTATTTACAATGTTCCCGCATTGCAATCGTCCAAACTCAAATGCCACGGTGATCACATTATCAAACGAAGCAACAGGAACATCAACTTCATAACCTGCTCGTTGCCATGCGTATGTTAACATAGGTCTGTATCTCGGTGCAGATAGTTGGTTGTAGATGACAGAGTGAAGACGGATGATGAAGTATCGATCATGTAACGTGGCCTGCGTTGTATCAATTTGCAAACGTACAAAATCAACAAGACGTCTGACATAGGGCTTGTATTACCGAAAGAAATATACATCCAGAGGTTGACAGTATTTGGTTGTCTTCGGTGGCAATATCTTTAATGTAATGTCTATATTTGGAAAACATTCTTCAATGACGCTGTAGTCTTTGTGTCCTGACCAGGAATCGCAAAGGAATCTCACCAACTTGTTCAGCGAGGACCGAATTATAGAAGCTCTTCATATGTGCTTTAGTCATTTTTCCACTTTTACTCGCTTCAACATGGATGTTCCGTGGACACATTGCTGTCAGTTTCTTTGCAACCAGTGGACCAAACGTTACATCCTTTTCCTGCAGACAAATGTAAAGCTTGTTCGCTAATTGCCATGCATGGACACAGCCACATCAATTATGTAACTATGCGTAGGACTATGCACAGACTGTACCACACCAACTGTTTTTTTTCCTCTGTTTGACAGTGTTGCAGAAGACGTTAGTTCATAAAAAATTGGCTCTGATCACTATTCCACACGCATTCCTTCATTATGTTCCCGTCATGAATAAACATGTTCACGTCTGGCACAAATGTTTCTGCTGCTTGTATAATAACATGCTCTTCTTCAATCTCTTTGCGAGCCATGAACATAGTGATATGTCTGGACGAAATATTATATTCGTCTTTGAAGGCCCTGACAAAATTAACGAAGCTTTAAAATTGTCCAGAGAAACTGCTCGAGCAGCGTCCAGAGCTCATGCTTGAATGTGCCAGTAGTGGACCACCTATCCATTATCTCTAGCTCTGTCAAATTGTGCTTTTACAGACTCTTTTAAAGCCTTTAATTTTAATGTTTTGTTTCCCTTGAACAGACCTGGGTCTTGCCTTTTGCGCGTCACGTATTCTAAAATTACCTTGCAGTTTGATTTCGACCGAATGCAGCCATAACGCTGCATTAGTTTTTGATAAGAATTGTAACCGCGATTATAATAATCCTCATAAATGTTGCCCAATGTTCGATCATCAATACTCCGTATCACACTTGTTCGTACACGTTTTGGGGGCGAAGAAGCGAAATCACTGTCAAGTGTAGTTCCTTCCGTTGCTGAATTGTCGGTACGGTTGAAACCCTCATACTCATGTGCTGTTTCTTCTACGCCGTCCGCCTCACAGTCACCATTACTCTCCAATGTGTCGGTATGTAGTTCTGTTACAGTTCCATTGTATTTCTGCATTATGATATCATATAACATGCATGCAAATGGCCCATCCTGCACTCCACTTACATCTTCATTATCCTGTGTGTAGCGTCGGCGTACCTTGTCGCGCAGCAGCTTTACAACATTCACAGGGTTGATTGGCTTCCGCCTACTCATGTCTGCCGTTTGTATGTGCACTATACTACGAAACACTGCAACTGACTAACTGGCATAGCGTGTACAGCTCCAATGCAGCGCGGCCTGTGAGCTGACTGTCAGATGGCGCTGGCGACCGAACACGTACTTTTACAGATGTATGGGATTGATTGATAGCTATTGACATAGGTACAACTGTATACTTTAAACCCACTTTCAGTCGGTTTTCGCCGTTCGAGCTGGGGCACTTCCCTTGTGTTAGTATAAAACAAAGTCCCCGATTCTTGGATGTTACGGGTAAACTCGAGAACCACAGGATGGATTTTGATGCGGTTTTCACCATTCTGTAAAGGATATCTGGAAGATGATTTCTGTAGAAAATAATTTATTTATGAACAAAGGAAGCCGAGCAGTAACGATTTCAGTGGAAAAGTCGAAAAAAAACAAAACAAAACTGGCATCCGAGCGCTTTGTAAGCTTACGCTGGGCAAACCGTTAAAAATATCTAAATACTATGAGTGTAAGAAATTGTTCAGCATGAAAAGTTCTACAAAAAAGGTCCGCGAGAGCATATGTCTATCTTCAATACATCGCCCTCTATAAGTGTTTTTACGTTTTAATTTCTTCCAACCATGTCCATTCAACTCTGAGGCGACAGTTTACGAGCTAGCTAGGAGCGAGTCTATCTCCCCAGTTACAGCTTAGCTAGCGGACGAGCTTATTGTCCCAGATACAGCCAGCAGCAAACTGTCGAGTCGTGTTGAATTAAAAGCTTTAGAGAAAAGTGGTTGTGTTTGGAGTTTCCCTGGAAGTGCAACTCGGCTTTTCTTCATTTCACCTGTGAACATTTTGCTCCTCAAAATTCACAGTCAAGTTAAGATTGGACGGAAGGGGGGTTTGTGTTTTTAATGCACTTCGCCATTCTTAAATTACGTCTGACAAGAATTTGTTGCACATGCATCTCCATGATAATATAATTAATAGTCCAATCAGTGATTTTAACCCATCATGCCGAGACGTAAAACGGATATTGGTCGTTGTTCATTGATATTGAAAAAAAAAGCGCTTATCACGTACCGGTAATGCATTCATAACTGTTCCCGGGCGAAGCCGGGTCGGGTTGCTAGTTACAATATAAAGCACAGGATCTTGTTGAAAAAATTGTATAGACATAAAACTGAGTAGCCTATTGTATAACTCATAAATCAACATGATAAATCGTGAGAGGACATGCACACTTGCTGAGACTTCTGTAAATGTCTTCTCTTGTTGAGAGATACGCAGTCTTCATGTTGGTAGTACGGATAGATTCGAGTTTATTTTGTTCCTGTAGGGGAATAGGAATGTTCTAGATTTACCATTTCAGTCAAAAATTAACTTCATTTTTTACAGAACTGTTTATTTTTGTTGTCTTTTGTGCATCCTACTATTCGAAAACTTCAGGACCAAAATACACGAAACTTTCTTGTGTAATAATATCTCATTGAGAAATGGAAATACTTATAGAGTTGTTGTTAATCATTCATTTGAGGGGATTGAGACATCTTGGTCATCAGCCCCGTATAGTTGGGTGTGTGTTGCAGTTGTCTGGCAACCTGTATTGCTGTGATAACTGTAGTAATGTGTGTAAATATATCAGGGACAAGGATGGGGTAGACGCTCCAGAACTTGAAGTAAGACACTATTTCGGCAATTTCCTGTAGGGAGTGTGGAAAAACCCGGGGAAAACCACACTCAGGATAACCGCTGTCAGCACCGGGATTCGAACGTACGGTATTCGTACTTACTGCAGGTGCCCTCGCGGCCATGGTGCAGTTTGACGAGCGTGGCTATGCCGCGGGACGAAATGCTTGTAGAATTTGGCTTCGAGTAACTATAACCCCTCCCATTGGTCGATCCTGGCTACGCTACTGGCCGCTACTGTCGTGTTTAAACATTAAAGGTGGTATTGGAAGGTGCTATCTCACACTAATTTTCGTTATTGTAGTTCTAAAACATAGAAAGTTATTTATTTTTAAATTATGATATAGATATATCTTGAAAGAGGAATGACCGTTTAGATTTGTAATGCTCTTATCGTGTTTAGATATGGCTTGAAAAAGGGATGACCGTTTAGATTTCTAATGTTCTTATCGTGTTTTAATAATAATGCCATTGGATTTACGTTCCTTTTAATCACTCTGGCTTTTAAAAACGCCGGGGTGCTAGAATTGTGCCCCGAAGGGGATCCTTAACGTGCCAGTAAATTTACTGACACGGCTCCCTTGCATTTGCCCACCCTCAAATGCCAGCTGACTGCGCCATGATACGAACCTGCAACATTGGCCCAGCAATCGAGAATGTTACCGCTGAGCCACGCAGCCCGTCTATCGTGTTTTAGATAATAAATGGATTGGCATTGCCTCTTACAGGAGTAGATAGAAAATTGGATGCCATGTCTTGAGCTACTATTGCCATGGATACGGACTTGCGATTCGTTCATCAGTTTATCAGAGCGTACTGTTGCCATGGATACGGACTTACGATTAGTTCATCAATCACACCCAAAGTACACGGGGCTACATGACCGCGTTGTCGCAGCCCCTAAACTAAGGAACCAACCAACCAAGAGCGAAGATATCTATGCCCAAGATAGCGGGTTCAAACCCGGCCGAAGCCGTCGGATTTTTTAGGAGCGTTAAAAATCGCTCAGTATGCCTTCCTTCGGAAAAGAAGTACAGCCGGCGGTCCCATGTCATAGATTTATGACATGTTAAAGAGCCTTCCACTAATTACACATGTGTGAAGCTAAATTGGATAGGTTAAGAATGTAAACAACGCTCTTAGGTTTCTACGTTCGTTGCCAAGAGCCGACTGCGGTGTCGTCTAGTAGCTAAGTTCTGAACTTGGCCTAGTAGTCGTTGACGGTGGCGCTTGGCGGCAAAAGGAGGAACTATTTGAAAAATTCTAAGTTGCAATCTGTACTTAAATTAAAAAAACAGGTAACACACACTAATACAGTCATCACAATTAACACCGGTTGTCAGACAGATTCTACACACACCCAAAGTGCACGGGGCTACATGACCGCGTTGTCGCAGCCCCTAAACTTAAGAACCAACCAGAGCGAAGATAGTATT
Source organism: Meconema thalassinum (assembly GCA_946902985.2). NCBI lineage: Eukaryota > Metazoa > Arthropoda > Insecta > Orthoptera > Tettigoniidae > Meconema > Meconema thalassinum. Next base: position 1,353,581,570 of record OX336388.2, read on the forward strand.
CTGGGAATATCTTTGAAACTGTTGGTTTTAGGGCCTTAAAATGTGGTTTTCGGTATCCCGTAAGGACGTCTTTATACGACAACTTCGATATTTTGTCCCAGATGAGTATTTTTGGTGACTTTTCAGTTATGTTGCCCGTTCCACGGGAACAATGATTTTTTTTCTTTATGTTAACCCAAGGTATAAGCTATCTCCATTTCAAATTTCATCCAAATCCGTCCAGCCGTTTTAGTGTGAAGAGTTAACAAACTAACACACACACGGACACACAAACTTTCACAATTATCCTCCCTATATTATTCTGCTAAGGTCCCATTCCGGTTTTGTACCGAAAATAAGGTCCTTTTAACACCAACCTACACATATGGGGTACCTACAGGTTCCGCATAACCCCATGTGTGCCCGAAACGCACTCGCTTCCTCTTTAAATGCCTCACAATTAAATAAATACCTTAAAAAATGTACATTTACAATGGGAGCACCGTAACCTGGCGAGCCTGCCGCTAGAGCGCAGAGCAGCGCGGTGGCGGCAGCCATCTGGCAGGAGCACGGCGTACTGCTAGCTGAGGAGTCTCTCGGCAGATGGCTCCGGTGTGGTCTCGCCAAGACTTCCTCTAGGGTTCAATCCTTTGCAAATGTAAAAATTGCTGTAGAAGAAACTCCTGAGCAAACAATAACCGATGAATTCGTTGTAACATCGAATATTGTCTACAAAGAAGTGCTGTGACAAGTACAAAACTCTGTTCTACATAATTATTTGTGTTCTTCTCATGTACGTATGCCGTTTAACAACAATAAATACATTTCTTCAATATTTTAGACTTCGTTCTCCCATATTCTTCCCTACTACCCCATAAACCCACATTTTCGTTGCGAAAGCTCGCACGGACCCACTAGTAATATATATAGGGATATAAGGATTATCTACCCAAACCTTTTACAGGTTAGCTTATGAACATTCTATTTATATTAGGACCCCTCCATCTGACAAATGTTTAATGTATCCTTTTGCGTTTGTTGTTGTTGTTGTTGTTGTTTCTTTTGAGGGGCTTAGACTTCGTGGTCATTCAGCTTCGTGTACTTAAGTGTATATAGAATTTGGCTGATAACCTATGTGTATTGTGGTGCCTTCAGTAGTGTGTATTTGAATTTCTGATGAGAATCGGGAAGGAGGCAGCCGTGGCCTTAAGTTAGGTAATATCCCGGCATTTGCCTGGGGTAGAAGTGGTAAACTACGGAAAACCACTTCCAGAATGGCTGAGATAGGAATCGAACCCACCTTTACTCAGTTTTACCTCAGGAGGCTGAGTGTACCCCGTTCCAACCGTCAGACCATAATAAATTAAAACTTATTGGCAGAGCCGGGAATCGAACTCGGACCTTTGGAACGACAGTCAAGAATTCTCCGCTGAAGTTAAATGATTGTGGTATTGTCAATCAAAATATTTAGTTATTGCCAAGGTATAAAATTTACCTTAATTTTTTATATTATTATTCTTGTATAACAGGGGACTGCACATTTTTCAGAACGCAACGCATATAAACAATGTCGTCAATATTAGGCAGAAGTTCAATCGGAAGCATCTGTAAAATATTGTATATTTTAATTCGCTGAATTCATTTTTCGAAATGAATACGAACACTTGCAACACTGTGTGTCTTCCAGACCTCGTCAGTTATCAGCTTGCCATCATGGCTTGTTGCTTGGAAAGGCTTTTTGCTATTTCAGGAAAGCATTTGTTAGCAATGATCTCACACGGCCGGGGATCTCATCACCAGGTTCTTACAATATCAACAATCCACTGTCGTTTGTGATAAACGCGTCATTCCATCTCCCGGCATAGCATTTGGACGTAAAACTAATCATACCACTGGGTGAGATATTAAGAGGACGCTTAAGGGCCGGGTTCACCAACGCAGCGTTAACAGTCCGACAGTAAATGCGTTGTTAACTTTAACATCGGCATTAAGCTCGTTGGCGTTTCACCAGCACATTCGCCGATTGGCATTAGCAAACGAAACGTTATGTTTAAGGGCTGTACAAAACTCATTGAAAGATGATGATTGTGGCGGTATTTGTTTATTCTTTGGTGTGATCGAGCAGGCCGTTAACTGAAAAGGCTTAAAAGTTACATGCCCCTTGGTTAAAAACAAACATGGCTGATGAGGAAAAGAGCAAGAAGAGCCGGGGACTGTGAAATATTCGTTAAATGAAAGAAACATAATTATCCACCCTTATCTACTCGGTGGATGAGCATCGTGAAATCGTTGAAAATAAGAGGACTGATGCTGTAACGTTTACGTAGTCTTTTATTAAATTAAATTAATTAGGATGTTATATAACGTAATTTATTACACGTAAAAATAAATAAGAGTACTGATGTTGAAACGTCTAGGTAGCCTTTTATTAAATTAACTGCATGTGCTACACCGTAATGCATCACACGATATTACACATAAATAAGGAATGGTACATAGGCCTAGGCTATCTTACCTGATCTTACTTATCAGATGGGAATCCCAGGTTAGGTTCTGTCATCTGTAGAACATTCATCAACACAGAAGATTTTGACAACCGAAATCTCATAATAAATTCTATGTCGTCGCATTCATTCAAGTAATTCCTTCGTTATTTATAAGTTAGTGGTTGAAGAAAATCTAGCATGTCTTCAAAAACATCGTCATCGTTGAGAATAAAGTTTAATGCACGGCTATTCCAGCTTTCGCCGCACGCCATTTTGGATTTGATTGCTACGTAAATTGACCGTCAAGTCGTTAATTCCATGTTGACAGAGCAATTAGTTTTGACGGCTTGTTAGGGAAGCTAATGGATTGTTAAAGTTTGGTGAACCACAACATTTCGGTAATCGTTCGTCAACGGCCTTAATTGGTTTGTTAACATTTTAACGAACCATGGTGAACCCGGCCCTAAGTCAGCCAGCCGGCCGCTCGTGGCAGGCTTTGCTTATAGCATTGAAAGATAGTTAAGCTCTACGTTTTAAATAGGACAATGGCTGAAATGAAATAAAACTTCACTTTCAAATCACGTAAATACCTTCAATAGCACTTATTTAACTTTTAAAATGAGTTTTTATTGAACAGTACATATTTTATAATTGAAACTGAAAAGCATTTTCTCCTTAAGACAAGGCTTATTTTTCACCGATGTTGCTTAAGAAATTAAAAGTCAATGTAAATGTCAAAAGTGATGAACAGTTACATGGTTGTAAAGAGTATTTATTAAAGAATGCTTCTAATGTAATGAATCTTGCTTTTCTCCGTGTTTGTATAAAAATAACTGTTTGTAATGCTCTTACACTTTCAGGCGTAATGCCACTGCCGTAGAAGTTCGCTACTTTCTCGCAAGAGCGCAGGCGTAATGGGTCGGTAATGCAGACTGAAGAGTTATTTCGAGCGCTGAGAACGAGATTTACAGCTGGTGTATTGTTTTCGTTGAATAGGATTTTACTGTGTTTACTTCCGTTTTTTAAACGTACTGTTAGTAGGTTTATCTTCTGTATACAGTGTTAGACTATTAATTCAACGAGTTTAAGTATAATTTATTGTGAAACTCTTTTATCATACACTTATTAATTAAAAATACAGGGTCCTTCTGTTTTTATCCAACTAGCTAGTTAGTTAGTCAGTTATTGTTGTTTTAAGGGGCGGAACTACGTGGTCATCTGCCCCTGTTCATCTAGCAACATAGCAGCGTTATATCTCTCGGCAATGATTCACCCGGCTACGCATGCATTTTGCCGCTGCGCTGCTATGTCGCTAGAACCTGTATAAAAATCAGATCTATTGTGATTTAACATTATTGTCCTACAATAATACTCAGGTAGTTTCATTAACTAATTCTACTCATGGAATGGAGTGGCATCATATCGGCGAGAATCGTATATTTAAGGGTACTGGTACCGTAATGTACGAGATCGGTGTATCAGGGACATACTGCATTTATTACCTTGATGAAGCGTGATGTAAGTAAAAAAAAAAAGTCCTCTCGGCACGCCGGAAGGCGGAGGTAGATTTCACCGGACAAACTTGGGGGTAGGCAAAAATAGGCAGAATATGCAGGTTTTCGTAGAAGGATCAGACCTCATTTATTGCGAGAAAGTATTTTATAATTGGAGCTTAATTAACCTTTTTTTCCGTCATTTTATGCACATTTTAAACATTTTATTGTCTTAGGGGGACGGTAACCTTCTTTTCATTTGGGGTCCATTTTTAGCCTATTTTCAATTTTGAAAAAATAGGCTTATGAGCTCATCTTTTGTCCGTGTGTGTGTGTGTGTGTGTGTGTGTGTGAGTGTGTGATTCGTGTGTGTGTCCCCCCCTAACAAAATCTAAACGGCTGGAGTGATTTCAATGAAACTCGGTAAGTTCACAGCACTATTCCGGGCGACCCCGACCGTGCCCTTCAAATTTTGTTACGTCTCACCAATCCAACATGGCTGCTGTGCGAAATATTTCACCAGCATTCAATATCTCCGAAACTATTACCCATATCACCCTGGAATTTTGTATGGTGATCAAGGGAACTGCTAGAAGTTTACTTATGTGACCTTTGAAAACCAGGTAACTACAAAACCAACCTGGCGGCCAAGCGAAATTGCGACTTTTAAATAGACGTTTCTCGCGATTTAACCAACCAAACGCAATGAAACTTGGTACGGTATATGTTTATATATATTGTAATGCACCGACATCTAACTTCGTTCAATTGTTTACATAACCACAAGATGGCGGATGTGCGAAATATTTCACCGGCATTCTATATCTCTGAAACTATTAGCGGTATCACCCTGAAATTATGTACGGATATAAACGGCACTACTGGACGTTCATCTATAAGACTTTCAAAAACCGGTTAACTACAAAACGAACATGGCGGTCAAGCGAATTTGAAAATTTTAAATAGACCTTTCTCGCGATTTAATGTTCCAACCGCAATGAAATCTGGTACAGCAAATGTTTATACACATTGTAATACACTGGTATCTAATTTAGTTCAATTGTTTACATAACCTCAAGATGGCGGCTTTGCGAATTTTAAAATTAAGTTTTTATTTCTTGTGTCGTAATCATGCGATCATTGTGAAAGTTTGAATAATGAACCTACGCAATAATTTTCCTTTAATGGTACATGACTCTATGGCCTATACCTAGAGGTGTTAGTTTTTGTTAATTCGCGATAAAACGAAAAGCCATATTTAGAGGTTAGGATGTTTTATTTTCACGTATTTACATGTTTCGTGCCGCCCAGGAGTGAAATTAAATCGCGAAATAACGCGAATTTTGTGAATAACACCACAAATACCGCAATCTGCGAAATAAAAACAAATTTTCATATTTTTTCCCCACACCAATCCGAATATTTTTGTCCACAAGCCGATAATCGAATTTGGTTGGTGTTCAATTCGAGAGAATGATCGATTGTATAGTTTCGCGAGGGGAAATACTACGATATACGTCATATTACGATATACTGTCGATATTCTCGTTACTCGTTGGATTTTAGCGCTGTGGTAAACAGCTGTTATATCGCGGCGTGAATAGTTTGGCCGACTACCTCCAAAAGGTTATGTGATAGTTGTTCATAATGTAAACTACGTTTGCCTCCTGTTACATCGGTAGCGAGTGTAAATTATAGTAGAGAATTCTATATAATTTAATAAAAAGTGCGCAAATTGTGCGTTATCATCGAAGCTAGTGTGTTATTTGCATGTATCAGTTGGCGACCACGTGTTCGTCGTATTAGTTCCGAACTTAGCAGTACAGGAAGATGAGACGCGACGTAATTTAAATATTATGACACGAATTCAGAAATAAATTTTGCGTGTGGTTACGAATTTATACTGGCGTGTGACTACAGTCAACCGTGTGATAACAGTGTTTGTTACTGGGCATCGCTCAGTTGAGTTTAAAAATGCCGAAGGTAGCTGTTTCTGCCACAGACAGACTTAAAGAATATAAGAATGAAGGATTTATAATTTCTTGTGGCATTCTTATGTGCAAATATTGTGATTGTCGGTTAGATTATCGCAGGAAAGATGCATTAGACAAACATTGCAAATCGGAGAAGCATTCAAAACGCCGAGAAAATTCGCGTCTTGAAGTTAGTGTTCCTAGAGTGGCCACCTTGAAAGAAACATTATCAAATGCTAGTCGTGTGAAGGATATGAAAGAAGAGTTTATTTTGGACACTACTACTGCGTTTGTGAAAGCTAATATACCAGTAGAGAAACTAGACAATCCTGCTATCCGTACTTGGTTTAATAAGTACGTTCGCGGAAGTGGAGATTTACCATCAGCAAATCAGATTCGTCAGAAATACATCCCCATGTTTGGCGAAAGAAGGAGGGAAGAAATTAGGGAAGATATTGAACCCATGTACCATTGGTTCAAGGGGTCGAATCCATGTATTTTTGGTAAAAGGAAGGAAGGAAATATACAGTCTTCAGAGGAACATAGAAAGATTTTATACAAGAAGGCTAGCATAATGTTGTGAAATAAACTGAAGCCAGGTGGCCAGGAAATGAGATCATGCCTGACGCATTGATAAGGAGCCAGTCACGAATATAAATAGAACGAGTAGAATTTTCCAAGCGAGTGACGAAGAGCGTGTTTCGGAAATCGCCCTTACCTTGCAGTAAAATGGCAACCGCGCAGCCGTGCCAGAAGAAGAATAATTAGATTTAACCCATTTGCAGGAATAAAATTAACTAAAGAAATACAGCATTGTGAATCATTTCGGAATAGAGATTTTTGTGTGGAGAAAGATGTTATAATAAATGCCCAGGAAAGAAGTGCCGACGTGGTCATACGTCATTGGGGGTTTCCCGAGACCCGAGGAGGGGGGAATTAAAAATCAACTGTAACACCCACACAGCTGAAGACTAAATTTTATTTAATATCTCAGAACTGCACGATCGATTTTCATGTGCAAAGAAGTCAGTTTACGTTTAGAAAACGAGCTTTCCAGAGCTATAATTTTAAATAATGTGCGACCATTACTTCAAAAGTTGGTTCCGAAAAAGACGTAGAATTTATCTTTTCGTCGCCGATTTGTATAAAAGCCCTGGCAGGGCCAGGCTAGTCATGCAGTACTTACTAGACCTCGAGAGGTCGTGATACTCTGTATCAATCACCAGCGTGCACCCGTAAGGAGTGGCCGAGAAGTATCATCAAACTATCGCCGTGTGGAGAATTAGGAAAATCCTAATACAGGATTTAGTTCCGCCAATATCAATCTTATAGTGAAAAGTTCAGTATTACAGTCGAAGTAGGCTGCGAACTTAAAGAATAGGCGATAGGTCTTCAATAACAGTTTATTTAAACGACCAAGTGTATCGTAACGTTTTGAAGTACCATAACAGCGAAACAAACATTCTATCAACGTTAAAAGAACCCGATCAGGGTCGGACAAAATAAGGTCCGCATAGTATTCTGAAAAGAGAGGAATTATAGAACTGAGTAATCAGAAAGGAGAAGTAAATTCAAGACGTTGTTTCAAGGAAACGAACGAACTATAAAAAGCACTAAGTTACGAGGAGTATTAGATGCTAGAAAATAATAGGTCACCGACAGAGTATTTGGGAGACCGAGAACAAGACAGACTTTCGCTAGACGACTAATAGGGTCTAGAAAGAAGCAAGTTTAAGCTAATAATAATAATAATAATAGCCGATCATCAGGAAACCGGATTTGAAGAAGTACCAGTCCAGGGAGGGGTAGAGTGTTCGAGACTTTCATATTCTGGTCAGATAGGAAGCCGACATCTACTAGTTCACCCTTGGAGACGGGGAAGCAAAAATCACGTGTGCAAGGCCTAATCAGAGCCTCAGTGATTAGAATCAGTGTAGTGTAGATATATAAAATTTGTGTTAGATAGTAATTTTACAGTGATTTTATTGTGTGTAATAGAAGAATACCGAAGTATTTTAAAATGTTACCAGTGTTTAAAGTATATAAAGTATATGTGTGTCAAGATATGTCAGTGTATGAAATAGATTTGAGCACGATGGTGTAATCACAAATAGTGGGCAAAAATGAAACATCGTTGGAAGGCACGGTAATGGACCGTCCGAGCATGTAAGTAACTATTTTCATTATGTTATGTGTTGGGGGAATATTTGTGTACAATCCACCTGAGAATGATAAATAGGGATGTTTTTGAATAACAAATAACAGAATAAGAGCGCGATCTGAACAGATAAAAAATTGAGAAATTATAAAATAATTATGTGAAATGAATAAAATCCTTTAGAGGAAATGTAAGAAATAAATTATCAGCAAGCGTAATAATAATAATAATATGAATTATATAAATGAAGATTAAGTTGAATTATATGAAAGTAATAGCTTTTGAGCTTTTGTAAAGGAATAAAGACATGGTGTGAATACATGTTCTTAAAGTATAGCGATTATTGTCACGGGAGAGGATTAATATAAAAATTGAGATGTAGATCAAATGTTGATTTTGAATTTATCAGTTCTCTGGAAGACGCTAGGCCTTAAAGTAATGTATAGCGCATTGTCGCGCATTAAAGTAAATTGTCACGCGAGGAAGGCGTTGAATCTAAATATACTTGGTAAATTAATTGTGAGGGACAGTTGATTGCGGTAATTGATGATAAGTCCTCCATATAGTGATGTAGATCACGAGGCGTTGTATAATGGGTGCGAATTATTGTATTGATGAGCGCAGGTTAGACTGAGGTCGCCCTAAGCCGCTAATTTGTTAAAAAGTCCTCCAGTATGGGATTGGTTCCCGAGGCAGTTGAGAGAGTCGAACCCAGACTCGTATAGTTGTTGAAGCCCCTAAATATTGTTGTTGTATTGAATTATTCTTACCCATCAATGATGACACTTCATAACTAATAAATGCCAAGGTTACGAAAGTGGTCTATGAACCTAAATAATGTTGTTAAAATGAATGAAAGAAACGCCAGGTCTGTTCAGAGAACTGTGTTTGAGAAATAGCTGTTTTAAAGCATGAGTTGAGCGGTCCCGTGTGGGCGATACTAAGGGTCTCCCTCCCGGGCAATAAATCAAGTCGAGTGTCACGGTCCAACCCCTCGCTATTGAAAGTATGGTAGGTCAGGGGAACCGTCTATATGAAGTAATAATAAACCATGAGTGTTTAGAGTTTGTTAATGACCCGGGATTCGAACCGAGGTTCTTGAAGATGAAAGTTACCGCTTGCGAGTTCAGATCGTTTGCTTTCTTATGAGATGATGGTCTTTTAAGACAGATAATAATAAATATAAATCCCTAATGTAATGAGATATTGATGTAGGATTTCACGAGTTCAATGAAGACAATTAGATTTCGGGAGTGATCATAATTTTTGACTTCGTTCAAGTAGTCTTTTATAACTCGGGAGTACACAAGTATTTTTCCCGATCACTGCAGTGAATTTGTTAACTTGAGAGAGGTGGTAACATGAGAACATTGTGAAATGCCCAAAAATTTAAGTAAAGGAGTAACAATTACTTTGAATAAGATTATATATTGTTTTGATTATAGGAAACTCATAAAATAGATATTGAGGTTTGTAAAAGAATAACACAGTTTATAGTGGAATGTATCGAGCCATTGGAGTTCGTGATTGTAGTGAATTTTAAAAGGGATACTTTATGGAAGTGAAAAGAATTATAAGTTTGTTGGTTTGAAGGAAACCATGTATTTTAATATAATATTTGTTTGATTCCTTGTTCACTTTGAACAAGTTAGAAGGATTGGTCAGTAGTTTATTTGTTTAATTTGTTTGTAGCGCCATATATTTGGTTAATTAAATGTTTTATAATAGGAGTTGATTTTGTTTTTATTTTGGAAGTGTATCCTCTATTTAATCCAAAATGTGTAAGTCACAGAGTGGGAGAACATACCAAAACCCCGAAAATCCCGATTTGATCATTGCTGGCATACTGTGATTTGCATATTTCTTGATAAAAGGGCACAATATAAAAAACAAAGACGTGTTTCTGCTATGTGGCGAAACAACTGACAAGAATGGTAGGTGTGTTTTCAACATTCTTTTTCGTCCATCAGTACCATCAACTGAAATGAACACCCATCTGGCTGCCTCTGTTGTTCTAGATTCTGCCAATAGCGTAAATTGCTCCAATGCGATATTAGACACCTTGAATTCCTATGAAATTGAACGGGAGCGTGTAGTGGCAGTAGTTACGGACTCAGCACGCTACATGACAAAATGTGTAACTACTCTTCAAGGATTGATTGAAGAATTAAGTCATGTCCAGTGCTGGGCTCATAAAGTCAATCTTATCGGCTGCGTATTTGAAAACGAGCTGGACGAATTGAACATGTCTATAGTAAAGACAAAGAATGCCTTTTTAAATACGCGAAAAAGAAAAAGCAATTACGTTGCATTTCTAAGGGAGAAATATGAAAACACAGAAAAAGAGAATGAAATTCTAGCTTTCCCAATGCCTGTATGTACAAGATGGAATTCATGGTTTAAGGCTGCAATGTATATGGCCACGCATGTGGAAGATCTGGTAGAATTTTTCAAAACATTGGAAGATTCAAATTCTGGGGTCAAATTTTTCCAACAAGCATCGACTTCAACAATACAATTCATACAATTACAAGCATTGTATGTTTCTGTTGTTGGTGCCTCTCTTATGGACTTGCTTAATTTCTTGGAGGGATCTAAGTACCCAACAATTCACTTACTGGATGGGAAGCTCGATGACCTTGAGGTAAAGCTCAAGCTATTAGGCGATGGTGGAATGTTCAATCATACGATCCTCCAGAACTTGGAACAGCTTCCTCAAAAGATGCAGATAAAGGTTAAGTCCAAGCTTACGTGTGTTGCCCAGTCAGCTCTAGTGAAAGTCAGGACTTTAAGGACCACGGATCCAGCCAGGAAGACTGTAGAAGCCATCGGGTCATTGTTTGATCCTCGGCATGCACCTAAGAACGTATCTCCCACAGAACTGCTCCAATTTAAGAAGAATGCCCCATTTCTTACGAAGATGGAGTCTCAACAGTTTTTAGAGGCTCACAGCATTTACCTGACTGCAATCAAGAACCAACTGCGTCATGAAGATAATGTGAATGTTCCAGAGATCCTCATGGGATTAAGGCCTGCTCACCGAGACTATGCAACAGCTGCATTAAAGTGTGTGTGGTATCCTTGTTCAAATGTGGATTCTGAAAGGTCATTTTCGAAATACAGTCTCATAGTAAGTGATAGGAGGCGAAAATTGACAGCTGCAAATGCTGAGACTTTAACCATGATCTACTTCCAGTGATTTCACCGCAGTATTTGGATAAAACTGAAAAAGGTATTCACTGAAATGTGTTTCGAGATGGTGAATGTAAAATAAAAATGTGACTTCCATATAAGTATTATCTCATTCTTCCATAGCCATGTTTAACGTTTTACCCTGCTGTTTTGTTTTTTACTTTGTTTTATTAATTGTTTATATTTTTAAATGCACTTATTGTACAAACCTTATCGCTTTCCAAATTTTAACATGTCATCCCCCGAAAAAATAATAAAAACACAAAACACCACCTTTTGAATACGGCTCTGAATATCTACGAATCTATTATAGCAATCAAACTGCTGCAGTGAAACTTGGTACAGTAAATCCTTATACGAATGTTAATCCACTGGCATCTGATTTATTTCAATTGTTTCCATAACCACAAGATGGCAGCTGTGCGAAATTTTAAAATCTCCTTGTTACTTCTTGTGTCCTTATCATGCGATTGGTGTTTGAATGCTACACGTACACAATAGTCTTCATGTAACAGTACATAACTCTAGGACCTACATATATACAAATCCAACATGGCGACCATCCGCAATATTTAGTCGGTTCTCAATATCTACGAATCTATTACAGCAATCAAACTGAAATTTTGTATGTTGATAGTGGCAATTAACATAAGTAGAATAGGCTGCATAGTTCTTCACGGAACTACTTGTTATACTTGTGGTCACACCGTCCTTATGCAAGGTTTGGAACTGATGTGTAACTATCTAACAGTCTGTTACTTCTTCAAGGCCAATTTTATCTCCCGCAGAGATGTTGGTTGATTCCTCAGTTTAGGGCTACGACAACGCGGTCATGTAACACCGTGTACTTTGGGTGTGTGTAGAATCTGTCTGATAAACGGTGTTAATTGTGATGGCTGTATTAGTCTGTAATTCAGGTAAGGACTGCAGACGGTCAATTTCAAGCAGTAGTTCCTAATGTTGCTACCAGATACTACCGTCAACGACACCTAGCTGTGAACTTGGCTACTAGATGCCACCGCAACCAGCTACTCGCAACGAACGTTGGAACTTCCCCTCCAAAGGAAAGCATACGGATGGATTTTTAGCACTCTTAGAAAATCCGACGACTTCGGCCGGCTTTGAACCCGCGACCCTGGGCATAGAAGTTCAGCATGCTACCAGTTACGTCACCGAAGCCTCTTCACACTTAGATGGAAATCTGAATCTGATCTCGTGTAAGTGCGTTGTCATGGCGGCGTCTGATGGCTCATCCCTCATCAATTTAGTAGTGTTGACATGGCAACCTCTGATAGCTCTTGGTATTTTATTATAATTCCGAAATCATTTTTCTCATCCCTTGGCGTAATGGTGGGTCATATCAAAATTCTTTCAGACAAAAGTTTTAGGAAATTAATAGGGGAATATTGTCCATTTTGTACGGTTTTGATATTGTGCCTATTAAGAGAGATATGATTAATGTTTCACGAAAAACCCACTTTTCCCCACCCCTTTGGTCAATGGTTGGTGCTATAAAAAAACTTTTTAAACATAAATTTTTGGCACTTATCCGACACATAATATGAACTTTGAAGGGATTAGATATTTCACTTATTAAGAGAGTTATAGTGATATTTCACTTTTTCGAGAAAAAAAGCCCTCCATTTTTACCCCCCCCCCTTCAACCGATTTTGCCCATTAACCAACTCGTCCGAGATTTTATAGGGATACATATTATGTAAAAAAATCAAAGTGATTGATGCGAAATTACGGCAGTTATCGTGTCCACAAGAAACTGGTATATATATTGTGACCGTTTGACGAACGTCCTACGACCACACAAGTGCGCATCCGAACAACAGTCGAGCACAAAGACTCAAAAACATCTCGGGGTTAACAGTGAGCATTCTACAAAGATGTAGAATAAAGAAAAAGAAAAGCTCTGCTGTTCCCCAGATGCACACTACAGCAAGGATAGAAGGCATATTTCAAGAATCATGAATGACCACAGTATCAGTTAAGATAAAATTTGCATCAATTTAATTGATCCATTCAACCATCCTAATCTTTACAGGGCATCCTCAGGGAGAAAACTAAAACACCACCTGGAAAAAATAACATCCTGCGCTCCCCCTGGGATCCTATACTATTTAATCGCAGGTGTAGAATAACGTTCCAAAAAAATATATGCAACGAAAACGTCATTTTTTAAACATTTCATTGTGTTAGAATACCCATGAAATTAATAGTCCATCATGGTATTCTATTATATTATAAACGATATTTACAGTATTCAAGTTGTGTAGATCACTCACTGATCGTCCCATCACACTTGACTAAAATTTTATTTCTGAAGTTCTACACATTTCCATATTTCCAAAATCATGGATAATCCTATGGGATATTCTCTTCCATGAAACGAGAAGAAATTCCAAAACATACTAGAATTGTTAATTATACAACTTGATGTAAGTCAGATCAAGTCGAACAAAGACGGACCCATTAGAAACGTAGTACCATTTATATTTCATTATTCCCACACAAGGAATATTCATATTATAAATTATAAATTATGGATCTGTGATTTATCCTCGATAATAAAATAAATTATGGGATTAATTATTCAGTGATATAAATTGCAACTCATCCTTATTATTCCAACCAATTTCGAACACTTATGGATGATTCGTAGCTATTTCAAGATTTTCATCGGAACATGAGGCCGCATTTTAAATGCCCCATTTCTTTAGGCACTTTATCAATTTAGTTTATTCCTTGATATCACAATATGGCAAAATTATTAGGCATTTTACTCTATCTGCAGGTTTATATAATTCAACCAGAAAATATGTAATTATGGTTAGAGCAAATTAAAGTAGAATCTAGAATTCCATTGGTGACAATATCTAGATAGCGGCGTGGGGCTGCAACAGCGGCACCGCCCTTCTTTTGAGTAATATGAGGCAACATCCTCCAAATTCCAACATTTCATTATATTCAACAACTATAATTCTTTTACATATTATTTTCACATATTAATTTCCATCCAGTCATATTTACTGTATTTAATGGATTATCATAATTATTAATGGGACAAATGCCTACGCGCATTCCCAATTCAACTCATCACCCTATCAGATTTATCATATGAATGTTATAAGTAACTGTCTCTAATTAACCTGTTCAATTATCCGCTTGTCACCATAACAAAAATCCTCCTAATTGATACACCTTGCTCTAATAACAAAACTACGTTACGATTGCTTTATCAATCCAATGTGCATTAATTCATGTTAATTTCTCATATTTGTTTTAAGGAAACATCACCTAAATAATCCAAACTCATTCATTTATTATTATTATTATTAATATGAAATTCTCATGGATAATTACCATGTTCTATTTTTCATAAGATCCATTAAATTGTTATGAATATGCCTCCTTACTTCCCCTTGTAAATTCTCATACATGATCATTCCGCATTATCATTTTAAAGAAAATCCTTAACCACCAGAAAAATCGAATCATTTTGCGATAAATGACAATCAGAACTCATCCAAGACGAATTGCATCAAAATGATCAAGAACTACATTTAAATAAACAAATTACCAATAAACTATCTCAAAACGATCGCTAAAATAACAATGTGCCATAAAATATGCACGGAACTGTACAACAAAAATCAGGATGAAACTCCTGTCTAATTAGAACAGCCGGATGCCTTCCTAAAATATACTCATTCTACGATATGCCCACCGTGGATATGCTATCTCAAAAGAAATAAAATAAAATTCGAAGAGTGGACAACATCAAAAAGATCCATGCTTATGTCCCAATATAATGCAGAAAATAAAGATCTATGGCGTGTAAAACGATTCCTACATGGTTGAATGGTATAGTCTAAGGTCTGATATTCACCGGTACTAGATATTAAGAATAGAATAAGGGGCTCACGTCCATTTCAGATGTTCTTGAAGAAGGTCCAAGTTCCTGCGGGATGCCCTTAGTCGGAGCATAAAATTCCACGCGATCCTCCGCACACGGAAATGTGTACGGCTCGACTTCATGGCTCCACTGGTTCAAGTCCCAAGTATCCAGACGTCAGAATCCATCGTACGCCCCATTCATATTTAACGCACCATAATACTGGCTCGACTCATGGTAGATTTCAAAAGTTCATACCGGCGTCTCGCTACCATGACGTCCTGATCGGATTGTCTTAACACAATAGCTTCTGCTATGAAAAAGCACGTGTCTAATACTGTCACTGATTTTACGAAAATCACCCGGTGTTTTAACGTCCCGAAATACTCCGAATAGTCACAGTAATGTTCCCGGTTACTTGATGTAATCCTTCTGTAGTTATCACAGTACGCTTACACACCTGTTTAGCCTTAATTCCAAGTCAATTGCTAGCCAGAAATCTACCCTGGTATGAGGTATTATATTCTCATAACTCAAGTAAGGAGTTATTTCCAGCCCATATGCCTTAATATGCTGTAAGCTCGGGCCATACCCAACACAACCTTGCATTTACAAAAGCTAGTCCCATCTAGTAAAACTATCCTGAGCACATTTGAACGATGCCTCGTTTGTAGGCTAATTTTGGCTTCCAGGTCAGGTACTAGTAACTTGAGATTGATTAAGCCGCCCTCTTATGCACGGATGAACTGCAAACACGACTGTCCCAGTCCTAACAGCTGTCTGCTCCACCCTGCAGACTGTCAGGTGATAACATACATACGCGCATCGTCGTCCGCGCATCTCATCCAGCCTGCAACCAACGGCAGTGAAACTCAACTCAGTCAGGCGCTCGCTTCAAATTCAAAATATAGCCGCAACAAAAAACAACATCTCCATAACCAGCAACTGACGCTCTTTCACACGGTTACAATATATATAGATACATATATACATATACATAAATTATATATAAACTTTTGAACTGACGTTGGTTTTGTGGTCTGGGGGATGAGAAACGCGAAGAAATGTCGAAATTTTCCGGAAGTCGAAACATGGTACCCATTGCAATAGTTAGCTTTCTAATGAAATCTACCTAAAATGAGCGACGTTTCCGGAGGGCTGAAAGTTCCCAATGGTAAGGACGGTCGGCTCGAAAATGTAACGTCAGTAGTCGCATTGATTACAATCGTCGGCCAATTTTTAATGGGTATTTCATTAGTTATTTTTTGTTTTAAAATTTTGATTTTCGATTTTATAAGAAGGATGGAGTGTGATAAATATACTAATCATAGACAAATACCATAGAGGAAAGAACCGGAAGGTGATGCATTCGCTGCGCTGGCTAGTGCAATATAATTTAATAATCTCAACCTACAACAGAATTGCATGGATGTAACTTAAAACGGTTCAGCTTCAATTGATATTATAACTTTCAAGTATGGTAAATAATCAATAGACTTACTATATTTTTATGCTTCCTGGTGTGTTCTGTTTTGTCAGTTTGTGCCACCATATGAACTACACACCATTATTCGAAACAAAATCCGAAATAACCATGCACAATGCTCTGCCGCATACAACTCACAGAACACCAGATACAAGTTACTCCAGGTTACGCCCACTTTGGACTCGGTGCTTGGCTTTACTGACACGAGCTCTGGGCAACTCCTCTCTTTCTTTCCTCCATGACAAATACATGAAATAACAAACATTTTGACACAACATGAAAAACGTATCTAATTTTTACTTTTGAAATAAATTTGGCAGTTTCCCGTATCGAGTAAAAGCATGAACTATTTGCGAACAGATGAGTATTTTTCTACAATTAAGTGTTCCTTAATATATTCAGTTTCCCAACTCTATACAATGCTCTACCTATAGGCCTACAAGTAAACCCACGCAGTTCAAGCATACTTAGGCGCCCACAGGATTTCTTTCCGGGGGCAGGGAGGGAGTTATATTTTTCATTTCTTTACCTTCCTGTGACTAGGTGATGAAGATACGTGCCTACCCCGCAATTTCGTTTTATTACTTTCTTGCCGCGTGTTATTCATTATTTGGCTGCTCTAAAACGGTTCGGTAGGCCTACATATCTTTATGGCATGAATGGGAGGAGTTTCTTTTGTGAATCATCGTCATAATGTTTATTTCTTAGGAACAAGTAAATAAAAATCAAGCAGTTCATTAAGATGGTAATGTTAATCCAGCACCGATTTTCTAAATAACTGGAGATATTTTCAAATAATCCCAAATTACTAAGTGTGGAATTATCCCTAAATCTAAATCAGTTAACTATCAGTAACTTCAATGAATGAAATAAACTGGTGTGACATTGAACAAACGAAATATTTTTGGGGATTCCAGCGAGGGGAGCTACTTGCCGCCCCCCACCCCACCTGCCCTCCCCCCACCCCCTGCGGGCGTATGCGCAATGGGATTAGAGAAATACTCTTCGATCTACCGTAGGAGGTTGTACAATCAATAATCAACCTGCATTTCAGGTATTCATTTTTGAACACTGCATAGTCTCATCTACACTTACATTACCGGGCTGGAACACGAAATGTGACAATGTGGAAGCTAGAAACATCGCAGTGGTGGTGAAAATCCGTGACACAGTTGTACGATGGACTCGGAACAAAGCTCTCATAGTAGAATGAGACAGTCCTGGCTTCAACATCAATCAAAATATCAACAGGCGATTTTCATGACATACTTCAACGTTTTTCGTGAGATATAGATCTACAAGTGAATTTTCTAGCTTTATTAAGATCACATAATATTGCAATCGAGTACAACTTTCGAACTGTGAAAATGATCCTTTATATTTAAAAGTGATCTCATTTCTAAGAACTTTCAAAGTGCTTCGTTCCTAGACTCTTATAGTGAAGAAAAAAAATCCGTATATTCCTTCCTGCCCCTCATTGACTTTTTTTTTAGCGTATGGCTTTTAGTGCCGGGAGTGTCCGAGGACATGTTCGGCTCGCCAGTTTTGTAGCTGCTTCGAGACGGACACCCAATGGGTGAGCTACAAGTACCGTTGGGGAGGAAAGTTGGAATGTAAGGGCGAGGAGTTGGAAGGTAGCGGCTGTGGCCTATAGTTAGGGACCAACCTCGGCATTTGCCTGGAAGGAAGATGGGAAACCACAGAAGATCATCTTCAAGGTTGCCGGCGGGGGGATTCCAACCTCCTCACCTCCCGGATGTGAGCGACTGCCAGCAGTCATGCCGTAACGACCACGGCCAACTCACCCGGTATTGACCGGTTAATGCAGTGTACTTATATTAAATAACCTTTGTAACTTTTTGTTTGTTTGAAAGGCATCTACATTCTTGCGATTTCTCATTAACTAGTAACTGTTTGAACTTACTTTTCGGTGGTATTTTGTAAAACCACATCTCTTTGTCCAACCTGAAATACGTTGGAGCTTTCAACCCCTTTTAGCATGCTATTTCATTATCACCCAAGCTTGCAAGTTCACTCTTATCCATCCAAATATCTCAGCTTCGTATGCTGAATACTTCTTAGCTCATTTATTTATTTATTTATCGTATGGCTTTTAGTGCCAGTAGTGTCCGAGGACATGTTCGGCTTGCCTGAGTCTGTAGCTGCTTTCAACGGACACAAAATTGTAAACTACCTCGTGGTCAAACTTTGTTATTGACCTCCTTCGTGATACGCTACATAAACTTGTATATTAGTTATTGTTGTGCTCTAACAAAAACATTTGTTCAATTTTGAACCTTGTGCTTAGCTTGTGGTTCTTATCATAGTTACTTTTAGAATATTTTTTTCTAGCTAATGCTATTGTCATGTCTACAACCTCTCTCTTGATTACTGCTTTATTATTCTAGTCAGGGCCTTGTATAGCCTTCTTAATTCTTTTTACTACCGTACCGTTTTTAGCCTACTTTTCACATTTTACAAAAATGAGGAAAAAGTAGACTTATGAGATCGATCCGGGAAAATGTCTGTCTGTCCTTCTGTCTGTCTGTGTGTGTCCCTCCCCACTATCAACTCCTAAACGGCTGCAGCAATCGAAACCAAATTTGGTACGAGTAAAGATCTATACCGGAACATCTCAATGTCATACTTGAAAATGATGTCAGTGCTACCAACTGCTGAAAAATCGCAATTGAAATTTGAGCTCAATATTGGATATCTTGGAAGGTATACATGGGAACTATTCCAAAATTGGTACACATGTAGATAATAAAACTTCAGTTTAATTTTCAGGAGGCCATACATGACAGTGTTGTCAAAATGAGTCTAAGCCTACTGATAGGTACAATTTTAAATGCATATAACTCCTACACTATCAATTGGATTTCAACCAAATTTCGTATGTACTATGTGTACATAAACATATATGACTGAGAGTATTCTTAGGAGCCACCAGGGCTGCCAACTGTTAATAAATGCACTCTCTATTTTTTTTATCCAAATACCAATATATCTGAAAGTATGCGAGCCAACAGCTTTAAACTTTGCACACGTATAGTGCCTGACATTCGAGATAAATTTGGAGCAACTAATGTATGTCAGTGCTACCAACATGATTCTAAGCCTGCTGATAGGACCAATTTTTAAATACATGGAATTCCTTACGATCAATTGGATTTCAACCAAATTTCGTATGTGCTATGTGTACCATAACACATATGACTATGCGTATTCTTAACGGCAATCAGGACTGCCAACTGTTAATAAATGATGTTTATATGTTTTACCCTAATATCAATATATCAGAAAGTATGCAAGCCAACAGCTCTAAACTTTGCGCACGTATAGTACCTGACATTCTAGATTAATTTGGACTAACTAATATACGACAGTGCTGCCAACATGATTCTAAGCCTGCTGATAGGTCCAATTTTAAAATACCATTAAATTCTATACCAACAAATTGATTTCATCCAAAATTGAACAACATTTCAGATTATTTCTGACCAACACATGCATGACGTTGTTGCCAACATGATTTCACGCGCGCTGATAGATCCAATGTCTAACTGCATGTACCGTCCATGCAATCCTTTGGACTTCAACCAAATTTTGTATTCTGTACCTTAAGAGATGGAACTAAGGATATATTCAGTCACCAGGGCTGCCAACTGTAGTGCTCTATTAGGCTACATTATGCCAGGTATATTTCGAACTAATTAGAAATTTCGATATTACCAACTTTAAATATTTCGTCATTATTCTAGAAAGGTCCATATAGATTAATCATTGGCATGAATCTTACATTTTAAGAAAAGTAGGCTCTTTAGTTCGTCACGGAACTTTTTGTTTCTTATATGCAATTTAGCTTAAATGTTAGGCACAACAGTAACCTATTTTTATAGTGAAGCTCTTGTCTTGCTTATTAATGCAAACATTGCATTCTCCATTTGTAAAACAGTTACTAGGTTTTGTTCAGCTTGCAACCGGCAAAGGAGGTCTTCTGTTTTTATGAAACCTATTACAATTATTGCAAAATTCTTCATTAATATCACTGCTATAAATAGCACCCATGCTCTCACTATTTTTCTTATAATCATCATATTTCTTGTGATAATTTATTAATTGTTAATACATTGGGTCCATCCCCTTTATCTATTTGTTATACTTTCTCTTCTAAACCTCTTTCAATTTTCTTACATCATCTTCCCTCTGGAAGTGATGGGCCTTCCCAATTGCCCCACAAGCCCTGAGTGGACGAATTTGGTACCGTACTCCAAGCCTTTGACTTTCTACAGAATATTTCATATTCTGTAACAAATATTACTATCCTCATATTCATGAACCTATCATAGGCAGGTTGTTCCCAAGACCATTCAAGAATAATAAACTCGTACCGTTGCTGTCTTATTTCACAAGAACTGACCAGTAGATCCTGCCAGCAGCAATTCTGAGAAAAGGTGGCGAGTAACATTTCCCCCACAGCTCCCTTTGACTCGCCACCCGCAGTGACATCTCCTTACCAAACACTTAATGACAATAAGCCGCTTGACAATGTGAACGCCACTTCCTTCCAAGAATAGGTTCCAAGAATGGATTCTTGTATTACTGCCGTTGCCGATTCGAATTCAGCTAGGCCTTTCCAGTCAGTTCAAAGACAGTGAGTGAACAGGTGAATTCTAGTGCGTGGTTAGCCAACTTTACAATACACTGATACGAGTGACGCCATTACCCATGGATAAGTGGCTTATTAGAAGTGGTAAAAAGAGACCCCATGAAAGTGATAGTGCTTGCCCTCCTTCGGAAAAAGAACAAGGTTCGAATTTAAACAAAGTCAATTGTTCTTCCGCGTCTACTTCTGCTCCCATCACAAAGTGAAAGTGCGTAAATATCAAGACGATTATCTGACATTAGGCTTTGCCAGCATTCTTTCGAATAATAATCAAGAACAACCTCAATGCGTTCTTTGTTTGGAGAGTTTAGCAAACGACAGTTTGAAGCCTTTGAAACTTAAGAGACACTTGCAGACTAAACATCCAGACTGTGTAAGTAAACCTTTAGCATTTTTTTAAGCGCCACGAGCAACAACTAAAAGGAAATGTTAGATTCCTTGAAAAGCACACAACAGCTCATAAGAAAACGCTAAGAGCATCTTTGGAGGTATCCTATTTAATTGCAAAATCCAAATCACCACATATTATTGGTGAGAAATTATTTCTTCCTGCAGCCGTGAAAATGTGCGCGATCATGCATGGAGAAAAGTTCGGCGAGTGTTTGAAGTCGATACCGCTGTCAAATGATACAGTAACTCGTCGTATTGATGTAATGGCCTCTGACATAAAAAAAACAACAATTGCTACCACGTCTTCATGATAGCCCAAAATTTGCCCTGTAACTTGATGACATTACTGATATCGTAAACAGTGCCCAGCTTCTTGTTTTTGTACGCTACTGTCATGAAAATGAAATGCACGAGGATTTTCTATTTTGTAAAGCTCTTGAAGAGCGGACTACAGGCGAAGATATTTTTTCTCTTGTGAATTCCTTTTTTATTGACAACAATCTCTCATGGATAAATTGTGTTGGTATATGTACTGATGGGGTGTCGGCATTTACTGGAACTAAAAAGGGTTTCAGGGCAAGAGTGAGTGCTGTAAGTAATTCTGTAAAATTCACACATTGCATGATATACAGGGAGGCATTGGCTTCAAAAGTACTACAACCAGAAGTCAATAAAGTGCTGAACGATGTAATTAGTGTTGTAAATTTTGTGAATGCAAGAGCTTTAAACAGTCGGC
Source organism: Meconema thalassinum (assembly GCA_946902985.2). NCBI lineage: Eukaryota > Metazoa > Arthropoda > Insecta > Orthoptera > Tettigoniidae > Meconema > Meconema thalassinum. The sequence goes on from OX336388.2 coordinate 1,353,604,036, forward strand.
TATTTTCCATTCTTTGCGTGGGGATGGGATCTACACATGATTCGCTTCTATTGCACGTTGGTTGTCTCGTGGTCGAGTCCTTCGTCGGGTTGTGGAGTTGAAGAATGAACTTCGTATTTTCCTATTGGACAGCAGTCCTACACTCGCAATCCTGTTTCTGGATGAGGAATGGCTTCTAATACTGTGCTTCTTGGCTGACGTATTTGAAAAACTGAATAAACTTAACGTGTCACTTCAAGGACGAAATAGTAATATTTTCATTCTAAGCGACAAAGTGCTTGAACTTTGGAAAGCCCAGATGGACAAAAGTAACTGTGAGATGTTTCACTGTCTGAATTCCTGGAAGAAAATGAGTTAGATATTTGTCAAATTATTGGAATTGTCGTTGAACACCTCCAAAACCTTCGTGAAATTCGAGGGTAGATTTCCACAAGCTTCAACTGAGAATGACTGGATTCGCAGTCCGTTTGAAACGAACGTAACAGTCCACCTGTCAACGGCAAAACAGGAGGAACTAGTAGAACTCTCAAGTGACAGAATACTTCGAAATGAATTTAAGTCGAAGTCTCTTGAAAATTTGTGGGTGCAGATTCGGAATGAATATCCCATTTTATCAAGAAAAGCAGTGGACCTCTTATTACCCTTCGCTTCAACTTACTTGTGTGAGTCAACATTTTCTGCAATGGCATCCGTCAAGACGAAGAATCGGTCTCGGCTGCAGCTGGAAGGGGATCTGCGGGTTGCTGTTTCAAACATCCAACCAAGACTGGATTTACTTTCATCTCAAATTCAAGCTCACACATCACACTAACTCCGTAAGTGTCTGAGAATTACCGAATTCTGATCCACTTACACTTTTATTCTCCTGTTTTACTTTTTCATGGGTGAGGAGTTTTAACATAACTTTTTTCAAATTCACAGTGTAATGTTGAACATTGTATATATTATGTATAAGTCACGAGCTTTCAAATATGAAAAGCATTACTGAACACAGGTGTCACAGCTAAAGAGCTAATTAGTGAAACAAAAAAAATTTGCTCAATTCCAATAACTGCACGTGCAGCAGTTGTTTTTATTTTTATAAGCAAAAGTAATACATATGCATGACATTTTTTTACAAAACGTTGTTGTAATTTGATGTGGTCTAAGACTAATTAATTGTGTGTTATTATTATTATTATTATTAATGTAACTGGTAGTTGAAATCCTAATTAGGCAGAAGCATACACAGTAGATCTTGTGTAATTTTGTTGTTGTGGGAAGTAGCCTATGAGAAGTGCTAAGAAAGGAAATGAGAATAAAGGGGGGGGGGGGGGCTAGATATTTCATGTTTCAGAAGGGGGGCGCGACAGAAATACTTTGAGAACCCCTGCCATACTACCTCAATCCCATAATTGAGTATTGGAAAGAGTTTGGCCATGGTAGACCACTGGGATAATTTGGTAATGGCTCTGATGTCAAATATAGCTTTTGTAGCTGCTACCGCTAGCTGTCGCGTTTGCAAGGCCAAGCCTAGGTATTTAATACTATTTATATTTCGTAGGGGTCTTTGTTAGTAAAACACCGTGAGTTCTTGAACTATCCATCCTCTTTTCCTGTAGATCATGCAATCCGTCTTGTCTGTCTTGACTTGTAAATCGTTGTCATCTGCCCATATCTCTAGTGAATGTTACCGTTTGGAGTTCTTTAATGTCACGAGAACCCAGGACTAAGTCATCAGCATAGATATACTGTATTTATCTTTGTTTCCTTTGAAACTTCTCTGATTGCTCAGACGATATAGTACGTGAAGGAAGGAAGCTCATAGTTTTACGAGGCCGTTAATCGTGCAATCATGAGCCACTGTACCTCCTTTTTACGTGGAATCCGAACCATAGGACATGGCATTTCGCTTCGAAAATCCCACATGCATTGACCGGGAATCTAACCCGGTCCACCTTGGAGGGAGGCAAATAGCTTGACCGCTGCGCCACCACGCCCCCCTGATATAGTACGTGGCTACGTTTCAAAGCAGGGGACTGATTGGATCTCCCTGTAATACTCCGTTTGTCTATGTATTCTCCCTTGAAAACGTTACATTAACGGACATTTGAACATTGTTACTCCTCAACATATTGTGAATTAGAAGTGAGAGATCTCTGTTTTCCTGGATTAACGAATCTTCTTGGATATGATGGTCCTACTTAGGTTGTCGAAGGCCTTCGTGAAATCGACGAATACAGCTTGTTCTAAGGACGTCATCTATGTCATCTGAGAGATTTTTAATCCTCTTCTAAAACCAAATTGCTCGTCTGGAATTTTAATATCTATTTCTTCTGTGAGTCGTTTTGTTACAAGCTTAGACAGAGTCTTAAATACGCTATTATCAAGGACTAGTCCTCTGTAAGAGTTTGGATCGCACGGGTCTCCTTTCCCTTTGTATTTTTATATATGTATGTAACCATGCCTCTGGTATGTCTCCTGACTGCAGGCATAGATTCATGAGATCTGGGGGCCGATAACCTAGATGTTAGGCCCCTTAAAACAACAATCATCATCATCATCATCGTCATGAGATCTGTATATGTAGGGGCCGATAACCTCGATGTTAGGCCCCTTAAAACAACAATTATCATCATCATCATCATGTATATGCTGTGTAAGTAAAATGTTAGCTGCTGTCTTGGCCTTCGAGTCAGCGAACAACAGCGGAGGGAGCTATTGGCTTTCGTGAAGAACAGCTGAACTGTAGTTATTAAGATTTTAAAGGCCGGTATTACAGTATCAAAGAAATTTGCCAAATATCTGTTATAAAAGATATGACAGTATAATGGGGAAATATTTTGTAAAATGTGTTTTTATAAAAGGTATGAGCTACATGCTATCTTTGATATAAGATTCAAACCTAAATGGCGGACCTTAACAGCTGGAATATTACCACACACAAAGAAAAAAGAAAAAAAAAAGATGCTCATATCAGAGTGTGAAATGCATGAAATTTAAAAACATAAATAAAGGATAGAAAGTGCAGGCAAAAATAGCAGAGGCTATAAGTGATGTACTTACAGGATGTACATTTCAGGATATAACAAAGAATTAAATAGTTAGATAGGCTGTAAAATGACGTGAATGGTAGTGTATTTCATGCTATAATATGTGTATTTCATGCTATAATATTTGTATTATTAATCGTCACTTTCACTTAGAAATGAAGTATTTATTGCAGCCAATGACTATAGAATAAATAATATACATAACATAGAAGTCGTACAAATTCGGACCGATAACCTAGATGTTAGGCCCCTTAAAAAACAATTATCATCATCGTACACATTCTTCATTTCCGAGTCTAGTTCGAAGCTTATCGTTCCATATGAAGGAGAGTAGAAAACAACACAGTGTCTGGAGTTCTTTTTTTTCTTACTCTCCAGGTTGGTGGAAACCACAGACTCAGCGAGGGAACTCACCACTACCGCATCTACGGGCAGTGTCCTAGAGCTGGGAACATCGAATCGGAAGAGATACACCTGGGCACCTCGCTCAGGCGGTCTCACCAGCAAAGCGAACAGGGGCCTCATGAGGGAAGGTAAGGGATGGGTAGGATGGATAGGCAAGGAAAAGGGAAGGAGGCGGCCGTGGCCTGACAGAAGGTACTGCCCCCGTAAATTGAATTATACTGAGACCACGGTGGCTGTATTGGCATATGTGAATAAAGTTATGGCCGTCATAGTTGTGACGTGTATATTCATGACGTAGGCGTGGATGACGCAACGCTCGAGCAAGTAGGCTGGCTGAGCTTAGATTCTTGCTGACGTCACGATTTTGTTCTAGAAGGATCTTAGATTTACGACGCAGTCGCAGGGAAGCAAGTAAACGGGCTGAGGAAGAAGTTACGCTATTGGAGGAGAGGCTCGAACCAATGAATGATAGCTTGGAGGGAGACGGAGATTACTGAAACTACCATATTTAATAACTTTTGGCATGCAGAATTGTGGAAAACTATTTTCAGTTATGGCATTGATTTGGAATTTTGAAGAAATTAATTATATGTTTTTGAAATCTGAAAATCCGTCAAGAATAGCCAAAGTTGGAACTTCGAGTAATGATGGAAGAAGAAGCTATGGTAGGGATGGATACGCCCCTTCAAAGTTGATAAAAGGCCTTGCACAGCAGAGAGGAGTTTCTCACTTCGTGGTTTTATTCTGACTTCATAGTCTGACTTCGTGTTCTGATAGAACAAGCATATCGTCATAAGCAAGCGTGGCAGAGCCCACCGCATCGAAAAGTATTGGGTATCCAGCAGTGCAATTTTACTGTTACTAAAACTAGGCGAAGTTGGAGCGCACACATAAACGATTCTACAAGTTTATCTATCAAGAATTAGCTACTGCATTTATACTAATTCAATAGTGCATTACAATATTGAGGCGTGTGCGAAAGTTGAACATTTTCATTATAATACTTCAGAAGATATTCGCATTTAAAGACTGCAGAGAAAAGTGTTTTTCTCGAATCCTGAGAAGCACTTTTACTACCACATTCTACGCTACGGCAGACACGTGTATTGCAACCGTGATACTGAAGATTACATTTGGTGATACAACGCTACATTCTACAATGGAACTATACAATCGGGCAGTACTTTCGACTAACATTATAATGGAAGTGGAGATGGAAGACTAAAACTTTAATGCAATTGGGACATACATCAGTAGTGTGAAGTAGCAACATGGAGCTTCGATAATCGTCATTCTACAAAGACGAGCATGTAGTGAACATTCAGCTACACTCATGCATCGTAATCCATCGCTGAATTACATCAAATGGCAGTGGAAATAAATTCATACTCCACAATTATGAACATTTCTGCGGAAATATTTGCTATGAACTTCATGGCTGATTTCTACAAGAACTTCAGGGAACTTTCAAGAGGGGCAAGGGTTTTTCCCAGCACACAAAGAAGAGTTTTGCCAGAAGGATGTCTATCATCTACACGGAGCAGTGCGATTTCCGGAGGAGGAAGCTGTTCTATTCTCCGAGGGCGCAGGTTCCAGGTTCGAGGTCGGTGCACATCTATCCTGTGGTGAAATGGAACCAGCAGCAGTCTTCTTTGAAATTTTCCTCTAGAACTTCAATCAACAGATAAGGTAGTCGTGAACGTTTCTTGATTTATTTGAGCCATTTAGCGAGATCTGAGCAACTATCTTTCCCATATTTTCTGTCATATATTTGATTGCCCCATATTATTTTGCTAGATGTTTCTGTACTCTGTACACTTTGCAGATTTATGCCTTTTTCTACGATTTATTGAGACATTATTATGTCATTGGCATATTTAAATAATTTTGGATCAGTTGAGACTGATATTATATATTCTTTCAGTAATTTGCATATTTTTGTAGTCACGATTTGACTGTAAAGTTAACGATTTTCTATGGCAAATTTGAATTCAGACAGCGTGTCATTTTGTTAAAGTAATTCTATTCAGTAAATTACTTTGACCAATTTTCTGTCATCCTCAAGAAAGAAGAATGATTAAAAGATTTTAGAGCGTTAAAATCTACTACTTTATCGACGATCTTGGAAATACTAGTCGTTTTTATGAACATGATTGAAACACAGACATTTTTAGTCAATTCTGAAATACCATTGCATTATAGACAATTTTATGAAATATGAACTTTGAATACGATTTATTCAGTACACTATAGTAATGAACATTTGATAGGAGTTTTTCTCAATTCTAGATTGGAACAATAATGTTTGCAGTCCACAGTCTAATTGTATTCTATTCGACTATTTCTGCAGTTAAATGAATTTTGCTTGAATATAGTATTTTTATACTGCGATAATTATGATGAGATTAATTCATTTTGATAGACCAGGGAGGCGTGTCTAATCGTATTTGCTATTAAATTTATTTGTGACTGGCAAATTTTTACTTCATATCGCTTCATGAATGAAACCCACGAAGGTTAAATATAATAACAGTTTTCGATACAATTGATGAATATAAGAATTTTTAAAGAGGAACTATGGATGTATAATCGTTAGTTCAGTGGACGTGTAAAAGTCGCTGATGAATAATGCCCTTAAATACGTGAAGGAGGTTCCCACAGTAATATTGATGATGATGATGAATTTATAAGCGGAGGTTTTTTGTGTGTATTGTGGAACATTTTGATGCCATATATAATGAGATATATGATGAATTATGGGCCAATTTTTGTGCAATTTTGTGCGTTTTGAGCGAGGTATTTTTCCGCTGAGTGTATTGTTCAGGTCCATTGAATATTATTCATGTGAAGTTACTGTTAAAATTAACAAGAGTGTTTAAATAATTTGAGATAACGATTTTGAATGGAGGTTACCGTCACAGATAATAATTATTAAACTTATTAAACCTGAATATAAAATTTAAATATAATTAACCTTCATTGGTCGATTATATCACCACGATTTAAGTAATTATCAACCGGATAAACGTGTGGTTAATGTATTTCAAATATAAATAAAATATAAATAATGTAAATAACTATGTAAATATCTATAATAATAATTTGAAACAAACGGGATTAATAGAGGCGTGTAAAAATTTTTCAATTGTCGTTTGACTAAGTTATGAACAATCTAAATGTTATAAATAATTATTGAACACTATGATATAACATTATGCGTTTTGCTATTAACATTTAAACAACGCTAGTTCGATAATTGGAATAAACATTTAAATAAGATTTGAGATTAACAGAGTAATCCATTGCATTGTGAACGGAACTTGTATAAATTTTGCGTGATAATATTTGAGTTGAGATGTGAGCATTTAAATTGGTTTGAATGAGAGCTAGACTCTGCGTTGGCCAGCATATGGTGACACTGGTTAGGCAGCTGCGTCCATTTGACGAAGCAAGCATGCAACACTGCATAGGGTGTATTGCAGGTGGCCAGATAACTGAATGGTGGAGGTCAAGGTCAACTACTTAGCGGCCTTGCGGTTGTTAATAAATGTGTGTCAATGAACTAAATTATGAAGTTCATGAACAAGGAAACAAATGCTATATGTCTCGTCCCAGCTCCCTTATCCATTCCAATGTGCATTGTTGTTATTATTACGTTCTTTTGAGCTAGAGAAAGCTGAATTTTTGTATGTGAAGTCTACATACATGGTTGCATTGACAATGGCTTCAGACAGCCATAACTATTTTGTTGTTAAATTTTGTTAAAATATTTTTTTTCTTTATGTGAAATAAATTATTGTGCAGTTTAAATTTTCTGGTCTCCGACTTGGTTCATTTTAAATATCGTGGTGGAGGTTATTGTGAGGGCATACTATTAAGTGATCCAGTTGAAAACCCAGACCCGAGATTAAATTGAATAGGTAAGTAAAAGGTAAGTATGAACCCCCGTATATTTTGGTGTGTGCCACAATAATTTCATGTTAACTACTGTGCTCTAATCTCGGTAGTATCTGTCAGTGCCATTTTCATTGATGTAGCTGTGCCGGTGCAATCGATTATTGGCAATCCGATTGAGGGGGCGGATTTCTGACAGCCTACTATCCGGATTATCGGGGACAGTACCATCCCGGCATTTGCCCGAAGACGAAGTGGGAAACCATGGAAAACCACTTCGAGGATGGCTGAGGTGGGAATCGAAACCCCTCTACTCATTTGGACCACCCGAGGCTGAGTAGACCCCGTTCCAGTCCTCATACCACTTTTCAAATTTCGTGGCAGAGCCGGGAATCGAACCCAGGACCTCCGGGGCGGGAGCTAACCATGCTGACCGCTACGCTACGGAGGCGACTTTTAATTTTCTGAAGTGCAAAACTGTGTCACTTTCACTTATGATAACTTATTATAAACGAGTGTAAATAAGCACCCTACATGTAACCAAACACTGCAAGGCTGGCATAATTAGTAGAGCGCGGTATTCTAGTACGAGAGAACCAGGGATCAAATTCTACCTTATGGGCACTTTTTACTTCGTGTGTTTCAATTTTATTCGCTCGGGCAGCGGAACGTCATCGTTCATTTCATGATGATTAATAATAATTAAATATTACTGTATTTTTTTAAAGTCCGCGTACAGCAGCTCGTTCACCAGGATTTCACTCGTAAAATCATGGTTTAACCCATAAACGCTTACTTTATCTTTCCGTTGCTTTTACATACCGGTATTGCCACTACAGAATTTCAACTACTGTACCATAATACAGTTAAGTGAACAAGAAACTGTCCTTCATCCATTTTGCTGAACTATGATAAAATAAAAACTCAGCAATGTTTCTAGGTTTATTCCGTGTCTTGTGTGGGGTTTCGCCTAGGACACCAAACTGGCTCATCATCGGACTCTCGGTGTCCCCGCCCGGACAAGACACGGCACCAACCTAGAAAATATGCTGAGTTTTAATTCACTGGCCGTGAGAGCCAATATATAGGGTCATTAACTAAGTGCGCCCCGATAGACATGGCAGGCTAAGCTGGCTGTGACTGGCGCAGATCGTGGGCACGCGTACCCGGTTCAGCCGGGCGCACTTTCACATTTTTACCAGACATGTTCAATAATGTGTACTTACAGTGCTCATAGGCGATGCTGAAAATGTCCTCACTCTCTTGTAACACACACCTGTCATCTTCTGTTGAAAGAATGTAAACTCTTTTATTATTTACGGAGCCTGTTTCCTAGATTCGTTTAGCGAGCCTCTCAATTGAACTGGTATTAGGCACAGGTCTTCCTGGAAACTTGATTCAAAATTTCGTCTCGTTTCAGAACAAGATTTTCTGCTTTTCATATGCGAGTTATGGATATACACACGTTCCCCCCAATGTGAATTGGTGTCTAGGCATGACCAACAATCACACTTATCATAATACTCACTAAACGTGCAACACTAAAGTCGAAGCTTTGCAGATACACGTCCATATGCATGACAAAACACGTGTAAACTAACGATGAGTCAGCAGAGCACGCCAACCACTGGCTGAACCGCGTACGCGCTCCCGCGATCTGCGTCAGTCACAGCTGGCTTAGTTTGCCGTGCTCATCGGAGCGCACATAGATAATAACCCTGTATCATATTTTTATGATAAAAGATTTTATGTAGTGTAGATACTGGTGTCATGATTGCTTTGTAGGTATTCAGTTCAGTTTTATAAAATGTTTCATAACATTTCTTTGACACATATCTTTGATAACGTAATACCAGCCTTACAAGTAATTCATGCATCATACACTGATTTTAAACGTTCAAACACACAATTTTCTGAGGTTGCTCGATAATTACACAGATGCGCTCCCATGTTTTCTTCCCAGCTAATCCCTCTCCATATCACCTAGTTGGTGGAGATTCAGGTTCTGTTCATAACTGAAATACTTGTTTCAGATTTCACATTGATAGGACGGTTTTGGACTTATTAGCAGAGGTGCGATAGCATCCAACTTTTCGACATGTGCTTTTTAGCAACGTATTGCCCAGTAGCGTAGCCAGGATCGACCAACAGGGGAGAGGGGGGGGGGGGGGTATAGTTGTTACTCGAAGCCAAATTCTATAAGCATTTCGCCCCGCGGCAGCGGATTCGGTGGCGTAGTTGGTAGTATGCTAAGCTTCTATGCCCAAGATCGCGGGTTCAAACCCGGCCGAAGTCGTTGGATTTTTTAAGAACGTTAAAACTCCATCAGTATGCCTTCCTTCGGAGAGAAAGTAAAGCCGGCGGTCCCATGTCATAGATTTATGGCATGTTAAAGAACCTTCCACTAATTACATCTGTTTGAAGCTAAATTATATATAGATTAAACATTTGACTTGCGTTCTTAGGTTCCTACGTTCGTCGTCAAGAGCCGACTGCGGTGGCATCTGGTAACTAAGTTCTGAACTAGTTGGTCATTGACGGTGGCGTTTGGCGGCAAAAGTAGGAACTACTTGGAAAAATTGAATGTCTGCAGTCCTTATTTGAATTAAAACAGATACTCACACTGATACAGTCATCACAATTAACACCGGTTATCAGACAGATTCTACACACACCCAAAGTACACGGGGCTACATGACCGCGTTGTCGCAGCCCCTAAACTAAGGAACCAACCAACCGTCCCGCGGCGTAGCTGCGCTCGTCAAACGTGCACCATGGTCGCGAGGGCAGCTGCAGTAAGTACGGATATCGTAGGTTCGAATCCCGGTGCTGACAGCGGTTATCCTGAGTGTGTTTTTTCCTTACAGGAAATTGCCGGGATAGTGTCTTACTTCAAGTCCCGGAGCGCCTACACCATCCCTGTCCCTGATACATTTACACACTTTACTGCAGTCATCACAGCAATACATGTTGCCAGGCAACTTCAACACACACCCAACTATACGATGATGACCAAGATGTCTCAAGCCCCTCGAATGAATTATTAAAAACAACTCTATAAGTATTTCCATTTCTCAACGAGATAATATTATACAAGAAAAGTTTCATGTACTTTGGTCCAGAAGTTTTCGAGTAATACAATATGCACAAAGGACAAAAAAAATCAGTTCCTTAAAAAATGAAGTTAATTTTTGACTGAAATGGTAAATCTAGAACATTCCTGTTCCTCTGACTGGAACAAAATAAACTCGAATCTATCTGTGCTACCAACATGAAGACTGCGTATCTTTCAACAAGAGAAAACATCTACAGAAGTCTCAGCAAAAGTGGGCATGACCTCTCGCGATGTATCATGTTGAGTTATGAGTTAGTTATACAATACCGGTACTCATTTTCATGTTTATTAAGTACTAGCAGGTACCCGCAGCTTCGCTCGCGTCATAGTCGTGTCATATTGTTATTCAATGAAATTCAGGTTTAACCCCGTTAACACCCCTTTAGAACCTGAATATCCAAAAATGCCTCCTTAGTAGACGTTTTCGACACACAACAAACATATCCCCAAAATATCATTCTTCTAACTTAAATAGTTTTGGTTGGTCGATGAGAGTGAACATCCAAAAATCCTTCCTTAGTGGACGTTTTTCTTCCAGAATTTCACCCCTCCCCATAGGCCCCTTAAATTGGATTTATGACAAAAAAAACGGTCGAACACCTATTTATTTTATTTATTTATTTATTTATTTTTAAGCTGATTGATTTCCCCCGAGTTTAAAACTCCTCGCCTATGTCGTTTAAGAGATACACGCTCCGTTCGGAATCTTTCAACCCCCACCTCATTATATACACCACATCGAAAAACCATTAGACATGTGTCAGCTTATTTTTAATGATTAGTATATATGCCAAGTATCACATCCCCAAATGAAACCACTCGTGAGATATTGTTATTCAATGAAATGCACGTTTACCCCCTTAACACCTCTTTAGAACCTGAATATCCAAAACTCTTTCCTTAGTGGACGTTTTCGACATACAACGAACATATCCCCAAAATGTCATGTTTCTAACTTCAATAATTTTGGCTGGGCGATGATGAGTGAGTAAGTCAGGACATTTTCTTTCATTTATTTTTCAGAATTTCACCCCTCTCATGAAACCCTTAAATTGGATTTATGAAAAAAAAAACGGTCGAACACCTATTTACTTATTTTTGAACTGTTCTTCCCCCCTGAGTTTGATGAGTGAGTTAGGACACTTTCTTTCCTGTCTTTCCCCCAGAATTTCACCCCTCTGCAAGGGCCCCTTAAATTGGATTTATGAAAAATAAAACGGCCGAACACCTATTTACTTATATTTTATGCTGTTTTTCCCGGCTGAATTTCAAACTTCTCGCCTATGTCGTTTAAGAGATACACGCTCCGTTAAGAATCCCACAACCCCCAATTTTCACCCCTTTCACCTCATAATATATTCCACATCGATAAACCCTTAGACATATGTCTGATTATTTTTAATGATTAGTTTATATAACGAATATCACATCCCCAAAGAAACAACTCATGAGATATCGTTATTCAATGAAATGCACCTCTTTAAAACCCTAATAAACAAAAATAATTCCTTAGTTGAAGTTTTCGACATACAGCGAACATATTCCCAAAATTTCATGTTTCCAACTTTAATAGTTTTCGCTGGGTGTGATGAGTGAGTGAGTCGGACAGGATTTTTTCTTTCAATTATTTTTACCAGCATTTCACCCCTCCCCATGGGCCCCTTAAATTGGATTTATGAAAAAATGCTTGAACACCTATTAACTTATATTTTAAGCTGTCTTTTTCCCCTGAGCTTGATGAGTGAGTGAGTTAGTCACCTAGGACACTTGCTCTCCTTTTTCCCCCGAGAATTTCACCCCACCCCATTGGCCCCTTAAATTAATTTATGAAAAAACGGTCGAACACCGATTGACTTATTTTTAAGCTGATTTTCCCCCCTGAATTTCAAATTTCTCGCCTATGTCGTTTAAGAGATAGGCCTACACGCTCCGTTAGAAATCCTTCAACCCCCACTTTTCACCCCTTTCACCTCATAATAATACACCACATCGAAAAACCCTTAGACACATGTCTGCTTATTTTTAATGATTAGTTTATATGCCGAGTATCACATCCACAAATGAAACCTCTCGTGAGATATTGTTATTCAATGAAATGCAGGTTTAACCCCCTTAAGACCCCTTTAGAACCTGAATATCCACAAATCCTCCCTTAGTGTACGGTTTTGACATACAACGAACATATCCCCAACATGCCATGTATCCAATTTCAAGGTTTTTGGCTGGGCGATGATGAGTGAGTGAGTGAGTCAGGACATTTTCTTTCAATTCTTTTTCTCCAGAATTTCACCCCTCCCGATGAGCCCCTTAAATTTGATTTATCAAAAAAACAACAACTGTCGAACACATATTTACTTATTTTTAAGGAGTTTTTCCCCCTGAGTTTGAAGAGTGAGTGAGTCAATCGGTTAGGACACTTTCTTTCCTGCTTTTTCCCCCCAGAGTTTCACCCCTCCCTATGGGCCCCTTAAATTGGATTTATGAAAAAAAAAACGGTCGAACACCTATTTACTTATTTTTGTAGGCTGATTTTTTTCCGCTGAGTTTCAAACTCCTCGCCTATATCGTTAAAGAGATACACGCTCCGTTAGGAATCCTTATTTATGTCTTCTTATTTTTAATGATGAGTTTTTATGCCGAGTATCACATCCCCCAATGAAACCAATCGGGATATATTGCTATTCAATGAAATGCAGGTCTACCCCCTTAACACCCCTTTAGAACCTGAATATCCAAAAATCCGTTCTTAGTGGGCGTTTGCGGCCCTTGAGGAAGCAGCATACCAAATTTCATTCCAATCCGTTCGGTGGTTTCTAAGATTTCGTGATGAATGAGTGAGTGAGTGAGTGGTATTTGACAAATATATAGTAGATTTTCAACAAGATCCTGTGCTTTATACCCATACTAGTAACCCCCCCCCCAGGCTTCGCCCGGTATCGTTAACGGTTTACCCAGCGTGAGCTTGAAAAGCGTACGGACGGCAGGTCCCAGACGCAATTCAGAAAAGGCGAGGTGAGCAGCGAAACTCCTAACACCCTGAACGGCTAAAATATCATTTTCGAAGATTTTTGTCACCTACTAACCTTACAAATGCTACAAGCAGCCGGAAAAAGGTTTAGTTGCTTACACTACATATGCGAAAATTTTCACTCATTCGTAACTGGGAGATAACCGTAATTCGAGGAATTGTCGGACATACAGTATACTGTACAGTATTAACATTATATGAAGCAACTCGGCTGACGGCAATCTCATGTTCAAGAAGTTAATAACGATCCCACAAATAGTGTTAATGTACCCATACAATTTTCTAAGTCCTTATTAAAACGCGTTATTTTAAATTAAAACTAGAATAATTTACATATAATTTCTCTACTGCTAAGAAAAGAAAGAAAGCTAATATTGTCCCGCTAGGTGGGATTCAAAATTATTTGGCGCCAGCCTCAGTTTGAAATAAGCCAGTGGCGAAGCTACATTCATGCAACTGGGTATTCTAAAGTTCATACATTAGGCTATAGTTTTTTGTATATTAACTCCAGTCGTCGTGTTTTTCGCTCAGCAAAGATATCAATGATGCCTTCTTTGAAGATGTGATCCCTGGAAAGATGGTTCACCAAACTCTTCTCAATAGCCATAGTACTCAATTTCTCAGTCTAGAATCTGACATAGAGCTCATTAAAAAATGTCTTAACTCTCTTCAATGCACTCATACTTCGTTCACTCGAAGCAGTAGAAACATAAAACTTAAGAATCAGTCTTATGAGGCTCACTGTTTCTTGATATATTGGTTTCTAGGCCGTTGTTCAAAAAATATTCACTTCATAGGACAATGAATAAAATGGTCTTGATTTTAAATGCACTTAAATCACTACACTGTTGCATGTTTTAAAACTCACAAACGAACATGCGGGCACGCACCGAGATACCGCCCGCCTCACGAATGCACCGCTTGGAGCCTAGGCTCTCTGCTGACGCATTCAGCAATCGACATTCCTCTTGGCGCATGCGCAATTGCCTTCTCTACCCACAGAGACTTGAGTCTGTTTCAAAGGAGGCTCACTGGCTGCTCAGTCCCGCGCTGAGAAGCTGGCGTCAATCCCACCGTGGTTACAGAGACTAATACCGAAAACTAGACATTTAATTTGCCTATGCCAATGAAAAATAGGAAAATTTAAATGTGTATATTCCTTGAGAATGAAATGGGTATTCTGAGGCTCAAAAATTCTCCTCCAGTTTCGCCACTGAAATAAGCTATATTTCGTGGTGGGAAACTTAGATTGGCAAACCTGGAAGGACGGAGTTGTATTACCACAGTCTAAAATACACAGTCACGAAGCTCGCTGCGTTAAGAAATTGCATCCTCTTGGTAGATGGTGCGACACTAGCGCCCGCGGCTGCCAGCAAGCTGGCAACTGCCTTGAGCGCGTTATTTGCGGAACTGATGATTTCACTTTTGTAGGGATTTTATGAATTTTAACTCACCTGAGTGATTATTTCCATTGTAAACATAAGCCATTTTAAATCACAATGTTGATTATGGCGTTTAAAGCCATTTTCAGTGTTGCCTTAGTAAACGAAAGTTGATATATACTTTTAATTCATAGGAACATTAAAAAAAAAGCTTTGATTTTATTAGTTCAGTCCTCTATAAGTATCCTTAGGTACAGTTGTAAAACGTATTTAATGAGTCTTTCGTAGAATTAATAGCCCATACCAGTTATAAATTCATGTATTTGTTTCAATGATAGTCGCGGGCATCTCGACATACTGTAGTATAAAACAGAGGCCCCGATTCTTGGATGTAACGGGAAATCTCGAGAACAACTGGATGGATTTTGATGCGGTTTTCACCATTCTGTAAAGGATTTCTCGAGGAAGGTTTTTGTAGAAAACATTCAGTTGTGAATCAGTGAATCAAGTCGAAAAAAAAACTGCCGTCCGTGCGCCATTTAAGCTTACGCTGGATAAACCGTTAAAAATATATATAGGCCTACTATGAGTGTAAGAATTGGTCAGCATGAAAAGTTCTATAAAAAGGTCCGCGACAGTATATCTCTATCTTTAATACATCGCCCAATATAAGTAATTTTACCGTTTTCAATTCTTCTAACCATCTCTATTCAGTGGAAATATACATTACTATCTTCCGAGCGAGTTTACGAGGTAGCGAGCGAGTCTATACCCCAGCTTCGGCCAGTATCAACTTTCGAGTCGTGTGGAGTTAAGACATCAGAGAAGAGTATATGTGTTAGGAGTTTCGCTGCTCACCTCGCCTTTTCTGAATTGCGTCTGGGACCTGCCGTCCGTACGCTTTTCAAGCTCACGCTGGGTAAACCGTTAACGATACCGGGCGAAGTCTGGGGGGGGGGGGGGGTACTAGTATGGGTATACAGTAATTGTAAATAGCTATGGTTTATCAAATTCTTAACCGGGGAGCGTGATGGCGTAGTGGCTTAGCTGCTCGTCTTTCACCCGGACGGCCGGGGATCGAATCCCGGTGACAGCTGGGCGAAATTTTCACCTGAAAAATCACGTGGCATCCGGTCTTAAATCCCCGGCCAAAACCAAAATGAGCCGGTTTGGCTCCGGCGACCCCAATTAATTGGGATAAGCCGTAGAGGATGACGATATCAATTCTTAACCATATCAAAAGCTAGAGTTCTTCCGTAAAATTGAGTAACATTATAATTAATTAGAAAAATACCGGTGTGATTTGTGAAACGAAAAGTATAAAAGAATCTTAAGGTCATGGCTCAATTGTAAGCACTTCGTATTTTTTCTGTGATTTTGAAACCTTTCATTCCTGAATTTGATAATATAATACAATGTCAATTTTACAAATTATTTCAGCAATAACAATTGTGTAGTCTACCGTACCTTCACAGCAGTCATGTGGGAGACCAGGTATTTCACGAGAGAATGAACAAACAGTGTACCACATCTAAGTCTGTGAGCATTATCCTGACGACATAAATTGCATTACTTCAAAATGATTCGAGAATAAGTTTATAATATTGTACAAAATAATCTACATTTTTTATTCATTAAATCAGTTCTCTGACTATTTGAAAGCCATTTTCTACAATCTGAAAATTAAAATATCGGCAAGTGTTTGAAATGACATCATTTACGTTTACTTATGTCTTAATTTTCAAAATGCATTGATATTATTTATATTTGAATTGCAGCCAATGGCCATAGCAGGGCATTTCAATTATACATCCGCAGGCTCCCCAATTTCAATTTCAAGTAGCTCCAACTTTGGCTACCAGATGCCACTGTCACTGACACCCAGTGGCGAACGTTGGAACTTGATAGAGCGTTTCTAACCAAATACCTACAAATTTTGGCTACACACTACCATTGTAGTGGTAGGTTCTGTTACATGCCATAAATCTATGACATGGGCCCGCCGGCTTTACTTCCCCTCCAAAGGAAGGCATACTGAAGGATTTTAACGCTCTTAAAAATCCGGCGACTTCAGCCGCGATCTTGGGCGCAGCAGTTCAGCATGCTACCGACTACGCCACCGAAGCCATGCATAGATATCCTACCGAGATATGCTTCTGATTTATAAGCGAATGGTTGAGTGGCTCAGCGGTATCGTGTAACGTTCTCGCTTGCTGTGCCCAATGTTGCAGGATTTAATCGTTGCGCAGTCAGCTGGCATTTGAGGGTGCGTTAATGCAAGGGAGCCGTGTCTGTAGATTTATTGTCACGTTAAAGATCCCCTTCGGGGTAAAATTCCGGCATCCCGCCGTCTCTAAAAGCTGCAGTAGTCAAAAGAGATGTAAAACCAATAACATTATTATTGATTTATAACCAGTTAGCCTAAAGAATTAGTTCCGTTTGTAAAGCTTTATAATACTAGCCTAAAATCCATAGCTCAAATCTTACCTCTTAGGGTCCTTTGGAAACTCGGGTGGCTTCTTCTTGTTATTTGAACAGTCTACATTAACAGAATGACTTCCCAGTCACTCAACACGAATACACTCATTTCGATTGGGCTAGGAGTAAGAATTAGTTTCCGTGCCGTGTAATTGTGTAATTCATAATACAATAATTATTTATACTCTTAATAAAACGCTTCTCACACAACCCCCCACCCTTTATGTGAGAAGTGTTTTATTAAGTATATAAACAATTCATGTATTTTTATTTCAGGCACTAGGAGATAAATTGCCACTCCCCACCTAATCTAATTAGGTACCGACCGAAAAGCGATCAGATAGGTTACTTAGCAACACTGAGATAAGGCTATGATATTTTCATTGCACTGCACTTCTCCTCTTGTAAAACACATGATTAAATATATAACTGTTACACAATGCTATAACATACAGTAAATCCAGCAACAGTAACATTCACCAACACAGCGCAGTCGGCACAGTCATGATGCTGGCTGCGAAAGAGCATTATTGTAGCGCGGCGCGCGGCGGTAGAAAAATATGAGCCAAGCTTCGCGTCTGTGTAGATAGACTGTGGTTATACGTTGTCATGAAGACGTGTCTAGCCTCAAATGAGGATCCGGGCCGAAAAACGACAACTATACATCACCAAGTGGTGGTGAAACAGACACAAATCCTTACCATGCCGATTTTCTAATGGGGGTGGGGGGTTCTAATTCCCAGTAGCCCCCTCCCCCCTTGGCCACACCCCTGGTATTGCCCCAGATTTCTATTGTAGTCATATTTATTCCCACACTCTGAACACACAGACTGTTTTGAATCTCTCATATTGTAATTGTTTTCGGTTGCTGCTCAAATCTACCTTGTGGTGACAAAATGTGAGATGCACAAAATCACACCAATATACATATTTACCTCTCTTACCTGTTTGATAAAAATATTGATAAATACTTCCGGTAGGGTGCCAGGTCGTAAGCAGAAGCTTGCGAACTAAATAACTATACTTTACGTACACCAGAGCAACAGAGATCTCACTCTCTCCGTCCCTCGAGTAGCAGGGTAACTCCATTACCAACCAAGGTTCATTCGTTTGAGAAGAAGGTGCCTTATCTAACTAGTAACTACTAAGAAAGAATTAACTGACATAAGAAGAAATGCATTTAATACAAGAAAGAAACAAGATCAATTACGTTAAAAAAGGAAGGGTGGTTGGTTCCTCAGTTTAGGGACTGCGACAACGAGGTCATGTAGCCCCGTGTACTTTGGTTGTGTGTAGAATATGTCTGATAGCCGGTGTTAATTGTGATGACTGTATTAGTGTGTGTTATCTGTTTTCAATTCAAGTGAGGACTGTAGACCGTAGTAGGTAATCTGTGCTGTAGACATTGCATTTTTTCAAGTAGTTCCTACTTTTGCCGCCAAACGCCACCGTCAACGGCTACTTGTTCAGAACCTGATTACCAGATGTCACCGCAGTCGGCTCCTGGCGACGAATGTCGGAACCTAAGAGCGTTTGTCGAATGGTTAACCTATAATTTAGCTTCACACGGGTGTAATTAGTGACAGGTTCTTTAACATGCCATAAATCTATGACATGGGACCGCCAGCTTGACTTCCCCTCCGAAGGAAGGCATACTGAGGGATTTTTAACGCTCTTAAAAATCCGACGACTTCGGCCGGGTTTGAACCCGCGATCTTGGGCATAGAAGTCCAGCATGCTACCAACTACGCCACCGAAGTTCAGTTAAGGTAGAATTTGAATTAAAATAATGAAGTTACAGAAAACGCTTGGATTTAAATACCAAAAATATGACAGTTGAAACTTGTGCGTAATCGAGACGTAAGCTCACCGATGAAGACTTGAAGCTGATGATGATAGTTTATCATCATTCCTCCAGAATGGCCGTTGACATTGTCCTTGGTAATCTCCTCGAAATACGGTTTCGATCGTAGATTTTGGTAGAAGTTGAATTACTCGTTACAAGCACATGAGTAATAGCAAAGACATAGTGTCTTTCAAATGCTTTTTGAAGCGAAGTCTAAGTGCGATTTGAAAATCACCACAGTACGTATTACCAAGAAAATCAACATAGTGTTCGATGACAAATCACCCAAGCAAGCTTATTGTTAGTTATGGAAGGAAGGCTCGAGGACAAGAACTGTAGGGGTAGACCAAGGTTAGAATATGTTCAACAGATTGCCTCGGATGTAGGGTGTGGTAGCTATGTAGAGATGAAACGATTAGCTCATGATAGGGAGGCATGGAGCGCTGCATCAAACTAGTCAAAAGACTGAAGACTCAAACAACAAGTGTTCACACCTGTAAGCCCTCTCACAAGTGGCTGCACGAAAGGTATTACCATTTCCACAATCCCTTCTTCATAACCAATGAAATGAGCGTTGCCATGGAAACACATTTCTCCCTCTTGTAGAAGTAGCTATGCCACCTCTCCTCACGTGCTTCTCTCAAATCTCCTCCTCTCTTGATATTCCCCAGCTTTCGTCCAGTGAGGTCGATTTCTTTCCCCATATGACGAATCATCTAGTTGTTCTCGTTCTTATTTGTTCCAGGAAATGTTGCACATACGTAGTTTCTAAGTTCTAACTTCGTCCAACTCCCTGCTGTTAAAGTGGCACGGTTTGTTACTGAATGTAAACATCCCAGTTGCACAAGTCTCCGAATGAAATCCCCTAGCATTTACGCAAGCAAAAGTGTACTTCCATTCTTCAGATTAATAAATAATATATATAATAATGATTTAATAGCAGCCAATGGCCATGAATTACAGTACACTTACATAATTACATAAATTAACATTGCCATCATCAATCTGTACAAAATCCTGTTAAGGACTGACCTCTGTTCTTGCACTTTAGCATATGATACCTTTCACACAGCATGCCACACCGTTCGCACACACAGTCGGATCCTGGGTCGTGAAAAGCCTTTGTTATGCACAATCTGTAATGAAAGCCATGTACTGCTAGACGGGTCACCATGTGGCGCACCTCGTAAGTCGACCTTTTCCAACCATTATTGATCATAGCATCTGTAGAATAAAACTCGGGCCAGATGATTTCTTTCTTCTGTTGTAGGTCGTTTAACACTGAGTTATAGCTCGCTGTATTGGGCAGACATAATTTAAGTCGGAACTCCTCTATAAAGAAACGCTCCCTTGTCAGCACGTATACTGTGCGTGAAGGTGCATACTTTGATAGGTCCGCTGCTTTTTCGGGTATGTCAATTTCACTTTTTCGAGTAGTCTAAGGCTATTGGGATCTAGATGTTCCCAAATGATATGAAGACCGTATGTGGCTATGGGTGAAACCTTAATGTGAAAAAGCTTTATTGCTGCTGTCATTGACATCTTGGTTATGTATTTCACATAATTTATGGCTCTTATTGCCAGGGTTGTCCGATCTGTGACATGGCTGTTTAAAGAATTACCCCTTGCCTGGAGTGTGACACCGAGGTATTTGATACTGTTGACTTTATCCAACACTCGATTTTCAATCATGATCTTATCCTTTCCTGCAGGTCTGCCTCCTCGTCTGAAGGTCATGTACACGGGTTTGTCCTCATTGAGTTTCAAATCATTCTCATCCGCCCATTGAACAAGTCGATTAAATATCTTGGAGTGCCTCGCAGCACGGGGAGGCCAGAGCCATATCGTCCGCATACATGTAAAGCTTGACATTGCCTTCTAGAATCCGTGTCACGTTAGCCGTAGCGATCGAGAAGAGGAGTAGACTTAAAGGGTCACCCTGTAGGACTCCAGTCATCTGTGTTATTGGCTGTGATGTGGAAGTTCCATCCTGGATGCACACATCGTTTCGGGTTAGAATATCCTTTATTATAGCTGTCAGGTAGTGTTCTTTTCCCATCAGATGTGAATAAATATTAATTTGCTTAGGAATTGAATAATTCATCATATAACTTATTTCTATTAAAATCTCAATTAAATGGCTGAATTAAAATCATCAAAGTGAATAAAATATAAGTTACCCGTGAAAAAATGATCATTACAATATCGAAAAAGAAAATGTCTACTTCTCTACTTGAAGCGCGCTTCTCACTTCTTAAGGCTGTGCGGTCAAAAATTGAAATTTTATTTTTATTTTTATTTTTACTCTTAATCTCTAATGTAGGTCTTTGTGAGATATTATATGCGTTTTGAAGAAAATAACGGCGGCTCGTTTGCTGAGGACATGGCTTCAAAGTGGCTATTTTGAGCGTTAAAGGTACAATCACCACGACGAAACTAATAATCGGAAGACACCGAAATTTCTGTACAACAACCCCTGTAGTAGTACCTGCAATAGGAACAATTCTTATTACAAAATTCAAATTTTGTATTAACCTCTTCAGATTTGAACACCATTTTTAGTGAGAAAAAATTGTTATATTAACTTCAAAGTTATATTAATTTGAAGTGGCTCTTATTCTGAGCAGTAGAAAAGTTCGATAAAGAAAATTGGTTCAGCGATATGCCCGTGGTGCATGTACCTTTCAGACTCGACAAAACGCAGGTTGAATCAGTCACACACACATACACACACGCACGCACACACACAGCGGTAAGACAAGGTCTTGGGAAAGAGCAGGCTTGGGCACCTGCCTTCCCGTCTCCTTCAACACCTTTGCTATCGCAGCTTCCGCCCCCCTCCCTCCCTGACTCATCCAGCCAGTCTACACGTTCACAGTCTAGAGCAGAGTTTCCCAACCTTTCGAAGTTCACGGCACCCTTGGGAATAACATTAAACACTAGGGGCACCCTTCCTTGAATAAAAAAAAAAAAGAATTATGTTTCATATGTAAATTTATTGAAATATTTTATAATAAGTAACGTACACCACAACATAATACAGTCAACTTTACTACAGTCAGTGAGTAAAAATACATCAATAATTTTGTTCGATAAATCAGTAATGTGAAAGTTGTGATTGATGCTTAGAGTTCAGATACGTGATATCGGGCCTTGCAGTTGACAATGAAACACGCAAATCATCCTCAAGGTTGAAAATGAAAATCCACAACCTGCTTCCAGTCTCCGACCGGGTCAGGAATGGGATGAATGAAGCCCCCATCTAGCGGCGAGGATATGAACTGTGCCGGCTGCCGAGGCCTGACGCACTCCTCTGGGGCAAAGATTAAATGAATGACAGATGAAATGAAATGATAGTGGAGAGTGTTGCTGGAATGAAATGTTGACAGGGAAAACCGGAGTACCCGGAGAAAAACCTGTCTGCCTCCGTTTTGTCCAGCACAGATCTCACATGGAGTGACCGGGATTCGAACCACGGACTCAGCGGTGAGAGGCCGGCGTGCTGCCGCCTAAGCCACGGAGGCTTCTCTTATTCAGTCTATTTCTTGCTTTGGATTTTATTGTCACCAGAGCAGAGAAGGCTTGCTTGCATAGATAGGATTTTGGAAAGGGCGGAAGTGTGTTAATTGCTTTCTTCATTAGGTTAGGATACTACTCTCTCCGCTGAAGCCCAAAAGTAGCCACCGACGCCTCACTCTTGCTGAACTTACCTTTGAGTGTGGAATCGGCACAAAGATCAATAAATTCATCTCGTTCGCAACCAGTGAAATCTATTTCCTCCGCACTATCTATGAAATCAAATGGTGAGACAACCCAGTCGACATTCATGGTGGAAATAGATGGAAAGTATGTATCTATTGCATCTTGCAATCTTGATAAGTGATCACAAATGCGGTCTTTCAGCTTACCCAGATCATTATCTACTGCCAGATGAAGAAAGTTTGAAAGATCTCCTTTCTGAACTGCAGACTTCCAAAAACTAAGTTTTCTTTAAAAATCTTTCATTTTATTGGATGAGGAAATTATTGTTTCCTGTCGACCCTGCATTGAATCATTCAGTTAATTCAGTTTATGAAAAATATCTGTCAGATACGACAGTTCCAAGCACCAAGAATCAGTTAGTAACAGCTCATAAAATGTATCTTGATTTTCATCCTTAAAAAGAGTTTTCACCTGTTCTCTAAGTTCTAGAAACTGCTTCAATACACGACCCCGCGACAACTACCATACTTCTGTATGAAGTAACAAAGAGGTATGAGGTGCATCCGTTGCGAGACATAACTGTTTAAAAATCCTGCACATTAAAGGTCGAGACTTGATGTAGTTCACCATTTTCACAACTTCGTTAAACACAGCAACAAAATCTTGAGCTCTGGCAGTAAAAACCTTTGAATTTCCCAGACATAGATTGTGCACCATCTGTACATATACCACAACAGTCTTTCCATGCCGGCCGAAGTCGTCGGATTTTTAAGAGCGTTAAATACCCTCAGTATGCCTTCCTTCGGAGGGGAAGTAAAGCCGGCGGTCCCATGTCAGAGATTTATGGCATGTTAAAGAACCTTCCACTAATTAGGCTACACCTGTGTGAAGCTAAATTGTATAGGTTACGAATGTAAACAACGCTCTTAGGTTCCTACGTTCGTTGCCAAGAGCCGACTGCGGTGGCGTCTGGTAGCTAAGTTCTGAACTAGTAGTCATTGACGGTGGCGTTTGGCAGCAAAAGTAGGAACTACCGTATTTGAAAAATTCAAAAGACTGCAGTCCTTACTTGAATTAGAAACAGATAACAGACACTAATACTGTCATCACAATTAACACCGGTTTTCAGACAGATTCTACACACACCATAGTACACGGGGCTACATGACCGCGTTGTTGCAGCCCCTAAACTTAAGAACCAACCAACCAGTCTTTCCATGAAAGATCTTGGTCATTGAGAAAGGAATTAATAGAAACGAAAATATAATGGCCTGAGTTTGTAGTCTCCAGCGGTCTACAGAACAGAAACTGCTCATTAATTTATTTACCATCAATATGTATGGTAAAACCAAGGAGTTGCAGTTTGTCACCACTATCGATACTCTCATCTACTTGCAAAGCAAATGCTCTATCAGTTTTTATTATCCCCACGACTTGTTCGTTGATATTGCAAACATTTCAGATATCCTGCGACTGATTGTGTTGTTAGAAAGAGGAAATTTCGAAATTTGATTAGCTGCTCCTTCACCAAGTATTGTTGAAACTATAACTTTCCATGCAGGACCTATGATTTCCTCTCCAAGACTATGAGGTGTGTTTTTTTTTCTTTTTTTGCTATCAGTTCTGCTACTTAAAACGAGGCTTCAAGAGCAGTATCACTTATGGTCATTCTCTTTACCATTCGCACAGCTGTTTCTTTCTCCCCTTCTAGTACACGTGAAAAATACATCACACTCTTCCCTGACCCACTAGGATGCTTAATTGTGAGCTGCCGCTTCAGTTTTCTAGGTACCATGGCCTCGTGTTTCGCCACAAACTAAACACACAGGGATAGGGTTTTCCTCGTTCTTATTCCGCGTAAATCCATACACTACGTAACTGTCCTGGTGTGTTCTTTTCTTTCGTTTGTCTTCTTTATGTTGAATTCGACGGTTCGGGAGTAGGAGCCGACTGCTCAGCATTTCGGCCCTGAGTGGCACAACAGAGAGGATCTAGGCTTCTCCCGAGACTTGCTACTATATGGCGAAGACATAGCTCGACAAAATGTATCTGATGAAGAAGAAGACGACGACCCCATGGAACATGACGTTGCTGTGCAGTCCAATGGACTCTATTTCGCCTAATTTGAAAAGCTGTGAGCATATTGTGAATGGAAATTTGAGGGTTGAAAGGTTACTTTTATTGTATACTGGGTAGTTCCTTGGAGAACTTTTAAATATAGCAATAATTTCACTTTCACATAGAAACCATAATTACTGACTTAATGAAACTAATCCAAAACTATTTAAGTACTAGATCCTGTATCAAAACTGCTTACGTGCAATATATTTTCTATTATTACGTAAAAACTGCTTTTACTGTACTTTTAAAACATACATAAAATGAAAACTATTCGTATTTTGTAACTATTATACAAACTGTTTCTATTTAAACGCGCACGGATAACTCACCACAGTTTTTTGCCCTTTCTCACAAATTTCATGAAATTGACTTAGGTAGTTCTGGAATTGGACGACTCATATACATATCTTTATAACTTCTGTTATTTATTTCATTTGTTATTTAGGGGCTGATGACCTCGTAGTTCCGCCCCTTAAAACAACAATATCTATCTCTATATCTTTGTTATTTAATTTCCAATGAATTTGTTATTATTAAGTCCCTTTTTTGTGTTAAATTTTATTGTTTGTTTTCTTACTGTCAATACTTTATATTGTTATACAGTCAGTGTAAAATGGTGTACTTCGTACCTGTATCAGATTATTACTAAAAAAAAGGTGTTTAAATATAGAACAATATGATATGTAAATGATTTTTCAAAATCTGAAATAATAAAATTTATTTTCATGAGAATATTTGCTCATAATAAAATATGTGTGTGTTTCGTTTACAGAATGTTAAAAATTATTTATGAGTTACTTTATAAAATTCTGTAAGTTACCGGCATATTCGCAGAATAAAACATGTTTAAGATCAATAGAACTTTATAGGCCAGGCGACAGGTCGAAAAAAAAGCCTCAATAAGGAAATAATTAGTGGAAAGCTGGAAATTGCTTTAATCGCTTTATTTTTACCCAGATATTACTCTCCCAAGTTTTCCCCCTCGAGCGAAGTCGGCGTTGGCCCTTCTGGCTCTAAGAAGGTACCATTTTTCGTTTTCTTTTGCAAATATCTCCCAAACCATCAACTTTATCGACAAAATTCCTAGTATAAAAATAAACTAGAGTAAATTTTCTACAACAATGTTCCCTACCTTTTGTCTCTTATGTGAACCGTTACGATGCTACGACCATTCAAATTGGAGCCCTTTTTGATTCTTGCGGAAAAGCTATGGAAATGATATGCCATATCAAAGTTTCTACATATTATAAAATATTTGTCAGCATTCCAGGTGCACAAGCTGTTAACTTGTTACAAGTATAACAGCTTTTCAATGTAAACAGCTGTGGCCTCAATTTCACCGTCATCGCTTTCATCGTCTGTATCGGTACTGAGACCGTCGGTGGAGCTGCCAGGATAGCCAACAACCGCAATGACTTCCCTAACATCTCATCCATCGGACCTAATTGCCGTGAGGATCAGGTGAACTTCCTAATAGGCCAAAGCGGCACGAGAATCTGTAGTCCACAGGGATCGTGGTACATGGTGACGATGGTCATAGACTGCCTAAGGAAAGGTTCACCTTAAAAACTAGACTGAGAAAATAAACATCCAGATTTATGTAAAACACCGTGAAAATTTATAATTAAAATTCACAAGCCCCTATCCTAGTTCGGAGGGTTTCAATCGGCTAATCCGCAAGCTAATAAACAATCAAAAATGAAGAGCAGGTCCCTACCTGAGAAGTTACGGAAAACCCTCGCGAAAGATCTATCTCACAATAATAAAGCAACAACAGCAACACTAGGAAAATGGTACGAAGCAAATCCCTAGGTCAAGTTACAAGATCAAGCTAATATCAGAAATTTACATTTAACAGGGTAGCAAAACAAATCTAAGTTAGGATGATACCATCTCCACATTTACATTTAACGTTAATTCGTCTAGCTAAGTCCTATCAATTAACAACAAAATTTACGGCGATGACGTCCGTAATAGAAAACAATTACATTCAAAGCTAAGTGAACAGCCATATAAAAAAACATCTAAATATTCTTAGGAACTAAGTGCTAACAGCACACAAGAGGGTAACATGTAGGATTCATACATTTTTACATCATAAATAATTAATGAAAGAGACAACAGTTTTATTAAAATGCCTGCCTGCACCTTGGTTTACTCTTTGTAAGCCATAGTCATCTAATGTGTGTAGTTACGGTGACGACTGCGTAGTAAAGACTACGTCTAACATCGCATGGCCTGCGCTCCACAAGCTACGAACTCAAGGTTCGAGCAAGCATCAGGTCGCTACAAAGTGTCAGCTGTTCTAAGTCATTCCCTCCAAGGAAATACCTTCATTAGCACGGCCATGTCAGCAGGTTCCAAATGCAAAAGAACAAGGTTAGATAGAAAGAATTCGTTAGTTAGCTTTTGTTTTACCAAAATTATGCGTTTTATTATTAAGATTTCGGTTTAGGTTATCGTTGGTTTATGGCGAATAATACTGACAATAGCCTGGGCACGGAGTGTCTCCACTGAGATCAATCTCCACCAAAAGCCTCGACTCAAAAGTAGGAATACAATCAACGAGCAATAACAACTCGGACACACAATAACACAAGTTACCAGCGGCGCACAGCTCGCGTTCAATAACTCTGGGATGGGCCTGCACACTCAGTCACCCTCCATAACATCTGGTCAACGGGAACAATCCCGGACAAGGTACACACAAATACCTTCATACAATAAAATATCTCCTTTAACAGGGCAGCCTACAACGTACTATAGAAACCTGACATAACTGTAGACGTCAAACGACGGTACATGCAAAAGTGCGCTTAACTAACAAAAAACAATCTATAAAAACATGTGATCGGATACAAGGTTGGACACTGGGTTCCATGAGCTAAATTGCAATGAAAGGAAGAGCGAATACTAAAAGCATTCTGTCCTCTGTCAAAATAATTCTGTCTCATAATACAAGCGTGCTCTCAAGGGCACTGGGTCACAAACCAGTTTGTGTCGCTGCAGGCTACAACATACCTGCGCTGTCTGACACAGCACACACTAACTATCAAGGCCGGCGATTTAAGCAAAATAAAAACTGTACAACTGGCCTCATCATAATTATTTTACCATAGGTTATAAACCTCGAAGAATACGTCTATAAAAAACACGCTATAAATCTGAATACAATAATATAATTCTGTCTTCCACACCAAAGACATTTAAATGGTAGCAATGTCACATTGCTGGAGCTCTTTGCTCACAAAGATATAATACTTCAGTAGTTGCTTGTATAAACATAAAATAAGTACGTGTCTTCACATGACACTAACAAAATAATAATTGTGGCGCAGATTCCACACACTGGATCTGCTTAATGATACGTTGGGAACTGGGTTCGATGCTAGACAACAACGAAATGTCCCTATTACTTATAAGGTCCACACTTGACCAGATGGCCTCTGAGCAACATCTCAAATGAAATATAATGCAGTTACAAAACTGGTAATTACAGTCGATTACCTAAATGATACGACCGCTCTAACGAAGTCAGGGGTGTAACAAAGACTGGTTGCAAAAAATGCAGTCAAAGAAATATAACCATGGCATCTGATTGCCATAACTAAAGTCAGCAAAGACTTGAAAATCACCCCAGATAGGGTTAAACAAAGTAGCATCAAATGACTACGGTCACGTTTAGCATAAGATAGGCATTGACGTTCTACGACGTCCATCAAGCTGCACCAGGGTTGACCAAAATGTCTGACCCAAGGGTGACTCACTCTAACTGAAATAGATGACATCTAATTAGACTAATTACATTCCCTACCTATAAAAATGGCTGTCACTAAGTTCGGTTGGTTCACAAACTACATTAAACCTACTATACCACAAGAAACTAGAACAAGAAAGGGTGTACAAAGACTCATGAAATGGAGGAGCTGTCACTCAGCTCTCTGTCCAACGACAAGGGTTGAACAAATTCACCTCTGGCTTTCCGGAACGGCATTGTCCTCATCAGGACTCCCATCTGGACTCTCCCAAAGGCCAGGGTTCGATCTGTCCCTGTCGTTAACTTCGTGGATGTACTGGATATGCCTAGGAAAGGCATCCTGGGTTCCTTCCTCCTCGTTCGCTGTTCTGGAAGTTCCACCATCATGCTGGTTCCCATCAGAAACATCACCCTCATACCATGGTGGTATTAGTCCATGATCTCGGTCTCGAACATGGTGTAGAATAATTTGACCACGTGGGTGATGGAATAAATCGTGTAGTAGTTCATTCTTTCACTTCAAAATTCACAATGTTCGTTGAAAATGTTACAGGCTTTAATACAATTGATAACACAGCCTTTACTTCGCAGATATTGAATAATACGTGACCAAGCACTGTTCTGTGGTTCTTCACGTGTACTGACGCCACTTTTACATCACGCGGCATCCGTGTAATGTGCGTCGTTTTGTAATTGAAAAATTCACTGTGGCAATTCAAATATATTGTATTTTCATAATCACAATTGTTTAAAATAATTACAACACGTTTACCTCTATATTTTTCACCAGGCTCTCGGCCCTCCACAAACACGTGGGTATAAAAATGTTGTGTTACGGTAATGTTGGAAAATTCACTATACTTGCCAATTGTTTCACAATATGATTCTTGTTGTTCACTGTGCATCAATAAACAGTGATTTATAGAATATTCGTGCACGATGGCACCCGATGATAACTTCCACGCTAAACAGCGGATATTTTCTACGTCTAACACGACGGATGTAACTTCACGCCTACACGGGGCGGATTCTCCAGACGTAGTGCAAGTCACAGGGTTACTCGAGGAAGTAGGTCGTCAAACCGAAGTCGTTGAGCGACTACTTACATTCCTATTTGCGTATCTGCAAGGGTATTACCTTACCTTAAGCGAAGAAAACATTCTCCAAAATGTTTTAATAATGCTGAATGACGAAATGGAATATTCTGAGTCTTGTGGAAAGATAAAATTGGTTAATAAGACCTCAGATAAATAATTAGCAGACATCACCAAAGTCAAAAGTGCTATTCTCCGCTACTTCAAAGAGTATAGTGCGAGCTCTCAGCTCCACGTGGTTTTCTGGGTGTGTTCAAAGGTACTACATCCCATCATAAATGTGCTGTCGTAAAAATATCACATGAACCTTAGTTCAGCGGGTTCAGTACATTTGTCCGACGTCACAGGGCGCTCAAGATTAACATCGATGTCTCCATCACAATCATCCATATCATCTTCCTCGGCAGCATTTGTACATGACCGTCCCATACAATTCATGCAGATTCTGGAGCATCGGAGGCCCGTTTTCCTGCAATCACACACTGCGTTACATCCTTTCGAACATTTGCTGGACATTGGGTTTAAAAGCGTTTGTGGCGCCGGATCCCTCATCGTAGGTATGGGAGCCAAACCACATTGAGAATTTTTCCAGCCCCAATCCAGTGGATTTGTATAATTTCCATACCATGTTTGGATTTGATGATATGTTCTTAAAGAGTGCTCACGTGCCGCTGATTCGGTGGGAGGTAAGCTTGCGAGATTAAATCGATGTTTGCTTAGAGATTTTGCAAACAGTTGGAACCGCAACTCATTCAGGGTATTTCGCGCGGTTTTGTTGTCATAAAGCCCAGCCAAAACCAACTGGCCCGCTTTGTCAATTTCATCGGGGTTTGCGTTCACGTATCGGAAAACCCTAACAGCTGTCTGCAGTTCCTCATTACTCTTCAGCAGTGTTACGAATTTCATTTTGCCCTGCCTGTGAAACGAAGACTTTATATCGCACCCACTAAACGCATGCAAAAAGAGGATGTTTTCTTGCACACATGGCGGGAGATTGAAACTTGTTGTGCAAAATAGTTGTTGTTTGGTTGAACCTTTGCCGGGTTTCATAAAATATATTTTCGTGGAGGGTGGCACACAAGCCGCCAAGATGACCAGGATATCTATATCTTAAGCCACTATAATGACTGAATTGTCGGGCCGAGATAACTCGAGTGGGGTAGTAACGATGAGCACATCGGCATCTTCTGGAGCTTGTCTGGTTTCGATTCATTCGCTTTCGAATTTGACGCGCAACAAGTCGATCAATCTTCGTTTGTTTGTGTCATTAGACAAGAAGTTTGCTTGTGGCATAGGTGCCGTCAAGGACTCATAAAAAAATAAAAAACATTAGCAGCATCATGCTTGTGCGATCGTCGACGACGTTCAACGGACTTGGTACTGCCAGCTGCTGGGTCGTCAGGATACCCATCGAAAATAATGACACTGTTTTTGAAGTATCTTTTAACGTAATTCTCATATTTGGCACTAATGTCGACAAAAGTATCGGTTTGGTGCCAAATTACACGGTGCAGAAGATATCCTCCGTCGAGAACATGTTGTAGGTCCTCAAATATGGGCTCATCGGTAAGAGGATCGAATAATTTATAGAACACAGACTTTTGCGTCTACGCATTCCCACTTCATCAAAGATCGCAACCGGATACGGAGCAAGTTCAAACTGGAAATATTGTTTCAATTCTGCATCGGATTTCTTTGCAAGGCAAATGCTTTGGAAAAGAACAAGAGGATCAACAGGGATATCACTGTTGCAGATTTTTATTTTCAAATTTACTGCGTGGAGAGGCATCACGCGTTTTTTTCTAAGGAACTTTGAAACGTTAATTACTTTGCTCCACGTTGAGCGTACAAATGAAACGTTTTGCTAGCCCCTAACTGTTGGGTGAGAAATGTAACTGTTTACCTTTGCCTAAGCTATGTTGTTTTAATGGGCGCCAAGACCTCAACGCAATGTTGAAATCTAAATTTGTATTTAACAACGTCGAGCTCTGGCAGAACACATTCAAGACTCTATTCACTCAGATCGTGGTATGATTTGATCATTAACCCAACAAACAATTGTATCAGGAGAAGGAATTGGTCTATATCTAATGCTACCTACTGAAAGCAAAGATTGCATTGTAAAAGAAATGAATTTATTATATAAAACAAGTATAGCAAAATTAATAATGATAATAAGTATAAAATTTAAATTGGAGCGTTGTGATTTGAATATTACCGATAGAAAATTACGTGCAAACGGAATCTGATAAATTATTGATTTTACTCTTATTCCCAAGCTATGAAGTTACTGAAATATGAAATATAAAACCAAGAGAAATGAGAGATTGCGTATTTCTGCGTCATTCGCGCTTACCACTGGAAATAGCCGAAGCCTATCCCTCGTACTGGATGATGCTGTGAGCTTCCCACAGTCTCCTGGATGTCGTCATCTTCGTCGATGTTTGATGAGATTCTGGTAGATTAGATGATTCTATGGTCCGTACCTCGGACCCAAACACTCGTACAACCGCACTGGTTAAGTTTTACAAAAGTTAGTCCTCCAATCCACGGAACATCGGAGCGATTCCCGCGTACAACCGTACTCGTTAAATTCTATACAGATCGTCGCTAACTCCACCGAACATCGGAGCCACTCGCACGTGCACCCATACTCGTCCAGTATTTCACAGATTGTCTACGTTCCACGGCGCGTCGAACGATATATGCACCTGTCGGCTCCCCCACTCTTCAGCCGTCTTCAGCTTACGTGGTTTCCACTGATTGGCTCTGCCACCCCACTACTTCCCCTCCTCTAGCTCATTACACTCGGCGCGGCGATGATGAAGTCGATTTCCGTTCCCACTATTCGCCTTTCCTGGACGCTGCGACCCAGGATTGCGTCATGCTTTCCGACAAGATTAAGCGTGTACTTGAATTCCCAGTGAGTCACGTCTCTCGATATACCCTAACTGACGAAAACTCCGTAAAATTCCGCAATCACATAATTTTCTATGATATTGTCGTTCGTAATAATTTGCTTGATAGCGTTTTCTAAGACATAGAAAACCTATCTGAATGCTAATAATTTTTATAAAATGCTCCGAAAATACCTTAATAATAATTATAATAAATTAATAATAATAATAAATTAACATGAAAATTCTCTTGGCTGAACAATTTGCCGCGTAAATAAATATAGAATGGCTTCCTACTGACTTATGCCAGTTGCATAAAAACCCCTCGAAAAACACGTTACATATTCGCCTCGGATCATCGGATGATTTACCGTGACGACGGTCCATTATCCGATTATCCCAGACACGTTAATAAACCCCATCCAAAATACATATTTCATAAATGAAATCACCCTAAATTACAGATATATACACTCATAATTTTTCTTCACGCACTTTGCGTCAAAGTTTGTTGTCACTATGGATTGCACTTTGCAACCAGTCCAATGTTTTACATATAGAATAGTGTTCCACGGATATTTCCGCCTCTCAAATTTCTCTATGTTGGAGAAATAGACATAATTAATGTGTGAGCACTATGTATTTATGATGTCATATCACACGCATTGAAGGTGTTCTGATATATTTATATCACCATAGAACTTCCTAATTTCACTGGAGGTCCCTTCCTTATGGTGAAATTTAATCTCACTTATCACTGAGCACACGATCACACTATTGTGGCAGCGCCTCGTGACCATAATACTTAATCTCTCTTTAAAGTAGATTAAATTAATATTGACTTCTGAAAAAAAAACAGTAAATGCGCATTACATATAACACCAAATATTTCTGTGCCGTAATCGCCCTGTCTTGTTAAGTTCCCGTAGACCATATTCTACTTAATACTAGTTCTCAACACAGACCATTTCTCCTCACACAAATAATACCTTTGTACAAATTATCTTAAATTACACACTTACAAATCTTACATGGCGAGGCCGTAAACAGAAATCACGTGTGCTGATATGTATGAGTTTCATGAAGGACTGTCTCGCATTCTGATGGCCCATCTTTTGCCTCGTGGACGCCTTAAGCAAAAATACCCTGTTCAAGCGCTCACCCATCTCTTGGAGGCAAATGGGAATTCACCAGCGCTACCAAATTCTGGCCTTGGTGTATCGAGACATATTAGTGCTCAAGAGCATCCGACAATCCCGTCATATTTCCCTGTACCTTAAAAACTCTCATTTACTTACATACTACCCCCCTGTGTGACTTCTGATACGCCTGCCTTGAAGACCAGATCTTCCACGCACCAGACACCACACTTACGCATTTGATAGGCTGGCTCGCCAGCTAAACACACTCACTTTATGACACATATTTTCGTAGACTGTGTATATTATACGTTCCGTATAATCTGTTTCCCTCACTATTCTCCAGCACATATGCTGTTTTCCCAATACGTTTGGCAACTATAAATGTTTCTGCGTCACCTGCTTCCAACCTTGCAAGTGGCTCCCTTAAATGAACGTCATCACGTTGCTCTACCTAGCATATTTCTCAGTGTCTGTAACGATGCCCTGTTGCTATTGTCCACACATGCACACATTAAAATACCGTCCTCTGCTTTAACCACAGGATAATCCCTACATAAATTAGTGTCCCTCGATAGCATGTCTGCAAGAATGTTATCTTTACCTTTAATATATTTTACTGTGAATTCGTATTCCTGCAGAGGAAGAATCCACCTACTAACTCCGTTAGAACTGAGTTTACAAGTCCTCATATACAGTAATGCATGGGGATCTGTGTGGATCTCAAATTTCCCCCCTACTAAATACATTCTAAATTTCCCTAAACTGAAAACAATACCTAAAAGCTCTAACTCAGTAATCGAGTATCTTTTCTCTGCTGCTGTCAGTCCTCGCGAGGCTAAAGATACAATGCACAGATTACCCTCATCATCTTTCTGACATAATACTCCAGCAATGCCTATATGTGAAGCATCTGTCATAACCACATATTCCTTATCTTTTAACGGATATTTCAGCACTACAGCTTTCTCAAAACCTTCCTTCAGCGCTCTAAAAGCCTGTTCATGCTTGGACTCCCATCTCCACCGAGTCCCACTTTTAAGCAATTCCCTGAATGGTTCTACCAACCCTGAGTATTTAAGAACGAACCTCCTGAAAAAGTTGCAAATTCCCAGGTATGTTTTTAACTGTTTAACATTCTGTGGCACCTCTGCGTTAAGTATCTTATTAACCCTACTTTCTTCCGGTGTTACGCCTCTACTCGACACTCTATGACCTAAAAATGTCACTTCTGACTGACAGAATGACGACTTAGACAGCTTCAAAGTGAACCCTGCCTGATCTAACTTCTGAAAAACTATATCTAAATGACGTAGATGCTCCTCAAAACTGCGTGAACTAATTACCATATCATCAATGAAAATGGTTACAAACTCACCTGTGTCATCCCCTAATGCGATGTTTAAAGCCCTAATTAAAGCTGCTTAACTACTCTTTAACCCATAAGGTGTTCTACAAAATTGATAAAGGTTATATTTATGACTAAAAGCTGTAAATGGTCTATCTTCGTACATAAGTGGCACTTGCCAAAAACTGGAACTCAAATCTACACAAGTGAAATACTTCTTCCCCTCAAATGTTTGCATTAATTCCTCTATTGACATAGATTTCAGCTGATCTGAACTAATTCTACTGTTAACCAAACGAGCGTCTAAACAAATACGAACAGTGCCGTCGGTCTTGGGTACCGTGATCAAAGAATTAACATATGGACTGTTAGAGTGCTCAATAATCCCATCTTCAAGCATCTGGTTAATTTGTGCCTCAACTGCACTCTGATAAGCGAAAGGTACAGGATATCTATGTCCTGTGAATACTGACCTATCAATAACGTTCAATGAATGTGTATAGCAATTGGCCATACAAATGCGATCCTCAAAAACTCTCCTATTACACAATAACACATCATAGAGCTGAACACATTGTTCCACCTCTATATTACCCTGAAATGCAGCATCACGTAACGAGTCCTCTAGACTTCCGTTCGTAATCACACTGCCCACAAAACATGGAGAACCCCGCTCTACGGCTGGCCGTATCTCATTTAAAGTACAAATCACACCTACAATACTACTCCTCTGAATATGGTCATTGAACGCTACTTCTACTTCAGAATCTCCCCATTTAAATTTCAAACTCCCTACATCATAACATAAGTTACCAGACACTCTACTTAGCCACTCTGAACCCAAGATAACACTGAATACTAAATTTGGAATTACAAGACAAATCTGCTTCTCTACATGAATATTAATTTTAATGTCTACTAAAACTTGCTTAGAAATTACTTTAGACCTCTTCCCAACAGCTGTGATAACAAAAGTGCTTTTAATTGGCATCTCCTCAAAATTTACTCCAGTTCCTTTCATTTTATCATAAAATGCACTACTTATGCAACTCTTCATACATCCACTATCAATTAAAACATCTGTGTACGCCTCGGACACGTTAAATTTAACTATGGGGCTCTTACTAACCACTTCCTGAATAATACCTTCATCATTTAGTTCATGTAATAATTCATTTCTTACATTTAGGTCATAGGGTTCCTGTATAATTGTATGGACAGGGCATGCTACAGACTGAGATTCTGACCTTACTTCGCAGCCTGGTTCGCGTTTAAAAAACCGCTACAGCTGGCCGTAGTACTACTAACTCCTAAACTGGTCTGGTTATTCTGGGCTGTGTTGTCATTGTTTGGCTGTATATTACTACCACTAGGCTGTCCTCTTCCTTGACCCCTATTCTGGTTGTAATTATTGTCATTATAATTTCTCCCTTGATTTCCCCTGAAATCATTGTTTCTCCCTTGATTTCCCCTGTAATCATTGTTCCTCCCTTTATTTCCCCTGAAATCATTGATCCTTCCTTGATACTGATTACCATAGCCATTTCCTCTGTTCTGATTTAGCTGATTATTATTATTTCTATTTTGAGCGTTGGCCCCTTCGCCACCGTTCCCTTGAACGTCTTGATGCCTGGCTTCATTAGGTCTATTATTATTATTACCCTGGTTCCTATTGAAATTGTCCTCATAACCCCCTCTCCCTAGTGCATCAAATGTGCTTAACAAATTTTCTACTTGTGATATAGTCTTTACATTCTGGATACAAGCAGCCTCCTTGATCCTATAGGGAAAGTGCCTAAGTAGCAACCTCACCACATCACTTTCCTCCTTCAATCCATCCAGATATTTACACACTAATACCTGCCCTAAAAAGTATTCGGTCATGGTGGAGCTTCCTTTAGGGTTATATTTACCACACACTACTCCCTCACGATGCTGCGACTGAATAACCTCATTCCAGAACTTTTCACAGAATTTCATTTTAAAGTCATTAATATCAGTAAACTTGTCTCTGTAGACAGCAAACCAATTCCTCGTTTCCCCCACAAACACTTGTTCTAACATTTCAACTACCTGGCACCACTCAATACTACCATTTTCCAACCTCTCCCCGAATTTATTTTCTATAGTGTCCATGAACTCCATTGGGCACCCCTGTCGATTGCTGAACTTACCCAGTTCTACCTCCCTGTGTGTGCTATTCACAAAAACTGGCCTATTCTGACTATTTTCTTGCCTGATCCTAGCTTTTAATTTTAACTCTAAATTCTGCGATTTTCTCCTCAGCCTTCCTCTCAATACTGTTTACTGTTAATTTAATGTTTCCTTCTGATTCTTCTACTTTGTCATATAGCTTTGCTTGTTTCTCCTCAATCTTGCTAATGCTCTCTCTATTTTTCTCTCTTAAATCATTTACTTCTGCAACTATTTGTGAGTGGACTTTCTCAATTCTATCCCCCCCCCCCAGCTGTTCCTTAACCTCTTTAGTAGCTACCTGAATTTTGTCAATTTCTCCCCCCAATTGCTTTTTGACCTGCTGTGTTTCCAGTTGCACTAGTTCTTTTAAATTTTCAGCCTGTGTACTGATTCTAATTTTCAACTCCTACTGTACTTTTCCTAATTTCTTGTCTACATCTGCAATGATCTCTTTAACCTCCTCTTCCATTACTCCTCTGATTTCTCCTCTAATCTGCTCCATTTTCACACTAATTTCCTTGTTGTTCTTATCTAATTTTGCATTATTCTGTTCTAATTTTTTATTTAAAGCTTCTGTACTTTCTTTATTTTCCCTACTGTTTTGTTCTAATTTTGCATTATTCTGTTCTAATTTTGCATTATTCTGTTCTAATTTTGCATTTAAAGCTTCAGTACTCTCTCTATTTTCCTTACTGTTTTGTTCTAATCTGGCGTTTAAAGTTTCATTACTCTCTCTATTTTCCCTACTGTTTTGTTCTAATTTAGCGTTGTTTTGTTCCAGTTTTGCGTTTAAAGCGTCTGTACTTTCTTTATTTTCCCTACTGTTTTGTTCTAATTTTGCATTTACGGCATCACTACTAACTTTGTTCTGATACATGAACTCGAGAAGTAAATTTTTTAATTCTGGTTGGCCGCCTACACTCCCTGTTTCAGTATCGGGATTTACCTCCGCTACCCCGGTTCTACCATCACTCGACATACTGCTCGTATCATCACTCTCCCGTTGATGACCACTACGTAACCTCATCTGTCTTTCTTTCTCATCCCCCATAATGATATACACTGATACAGACAAATAACCCCCAAAATACAGACACCCTTCTCCTTCCACAAATGTTATTAAGTTTTCAGGCCCACGTTGGGCGCCAAATGAAACGTTAATTACTTTGCTCCACGTTGAGCGTACAAATGAAACGTTTTGCTAGCCCCTAACTGTTGGGTGAGAAATGTAACTGTTTACCTTTGCCTAAGCTATGTTGTTTTAATGGGCGCCAAGACCACAACGCAATGTTGAAATCTAAATTTGTATTTAACAACGTCTAGCTCTGGCAGAACACATTCAAGACTCTATTCACTCAGATCGTGGTATGATTTGATCATTAACCCAACAAACAATTGTATCAGGAGAAGGAATTGGTCTATATCTAATGCTACCTACTGAAAGCAAAGATTGCATTGTAAAAGAAATGAATTTATTATATAAAACAAGTATAGAAAAATTAATAATGATAATAAGTATAAAATTTAAATTGGAGCGTTGTGATTTGAATATTACCGATAGAAAATTACGTGAAAACGGAGTCTGATAAATTATTGATTTTACTCTTATTCCCAAGCTATGAAGTTACTGAAATATGAAATATAAAACCAAGAGAAATGAGAGATTGCGTATTTCTGCGTCATTCGCGCTTACCACTGGAAATAGCCGAAGCCTTTCCCTCGTACTGGATGATGCTGTGAGCTTCCCACAGTCTCCTGGATGTCGTCATCTTCGTCGATGTTTGATGAGATTCTGGTAGATTAGATGATTCTATGGTCCGTACCTCGGACCCAAACACTCGTACAACCGCACTGGTTAAGTTTTACAAAAGTTAGTCCTCCAATCCACGGAACATCGGAGCGATTCCCGCGTACAACCGTACTCGTTAAATTCTATACAGATCGTCGCTAACTCCACCGAACATCGGAGCCACTCGCACGCGCACCCATACTCGTCCAGTATTTCACAGATTGTCTACGTTCCACGGCGCGTCGAACGATATATGCACCTGTCGGCTCCCCCACTCTTCAGCCGTCTTCAGCTTACGTGGTCTCCACTGATTGGCTCTGCCACCCCGCTACTTCCCCTCCTCTAGTTCATTACACTCGGCGCGGCGATGATGAAGTCGATTTCCGTTCCCACTATTCGCCTTTCCTGGACGCTGCGACCCAGGATTGCGTCATGCTTTCCGACAAGATTAAGCGTCTACTTGAATTCCCAGTGAGTCACGTCTCTCGATATACCCTAACTGACGAAAACTCCGTAAAATTCCGCAATCACATAATTTTCTATGATATTGTCGTTCGTAATAATTTGCTTGATAGCGTTTTCTAAGACATAGAAAACCTATCTAAATGCTAATAATTTTTATAAAATGCTCCGAAAATACCTTAATAATAATTATAATAAATTAATAATAATAATAATAATAATAAATTAACATGAAAATTCTCTTGGCTGAACAATTTGCCGCGTAAATAAATATAGAATGGCTTCCTACTGACTTATGCCAGTTGCATAAAAACCCCTCGAAAAACACGTTACAACTTCACATCGTGAAAATTGTTGCCGGTTATGCCTTTTTGTGCTGCTATTCCAATTTCATAGGCCATATGACAAGTGATTTGTCCATCCCCGACAACTCCTGTGCTTAACGAAACAACGTGTTGTCCACGAGGAAAGGGATAGTGAGTTGATAACCATCCAACAAATTTTCTCAAGTCCGCATCATCCCGCGAGATCCGCGCACACCGTGCATCCACATGCTGTTTTGTAGTCGAAAACTCAATATTGCAAAATGATACTAATGGTAGGTACTTTGCCACAGCTGTTTACATTGAAAAGCTGTTATACTAGTAACAAGTTAACAACTTGTGCAGCTGGAATGCTGACAAATATTAAAACATGTAGAAACGTTGATATGGGATATCATTTCCATAGCTTTTCCACAAGAATCAAAAAGAGCTCCACTTTGAATGGTCGTAGCATCGTAACGGTTCACATTAGAGACAAAAGGTAGGGAACATTTTTGTAGGAAATTTATTCTAGATAATTTTTTATAATAGGTATTTTGTTGATAAAGTTGAAGGTTTGGGAGATATTTGCAAAAAGTGAAAAATGGTACCTTCTTAGGGCCAGAAGGGCCAACGCCGACTTCGCTCGAGGGGGAAATCTTTCCACTAATTACTTCCTTATTGAACTACCTGTCACCTGGCCTATTATGCGAGTTGTAATCTTCAATATATATCAAAATAATATATATATATATTACAATTTGCCTTACGTCGCACCGACACAGATATTGTAGGTCTTATGGCGACGATGGGATAGGAAAGACTAGCAGTGGTAAGGAAGCGGCTGTGGCCTTAATTAAGGTACAGCACACATTTGCCTGGTGTGAAAATGAGAAACCAGGAAAAACCATCTCCAGGGCTACCGACAGGGGGGTTCGAACCCACTATTTCCGGAATGGAAGCTCACAGCTGCACAACCCTAACCACAACCTCACTCCGTGAAACATATCATACTATATCAAAATATAATCATAATAGGCCTATATCATAATATAATCTTTATTGGGCTGGACGGAGGGAGAATGCCTATAGTTAGGCTTGCCATATTTTTGGAGAGTGAAACCGGGACACATTAATATGAGAGAGAGGGAAGAGGGCAGAGTGGAGGGTCCTTCCCCGGGAATTTTTTTTAAACATTAGAAGCAAAATGGTGAGTTTTAAGCCTCGTAAGTGACGGGAGGGCGGAATCTGGCACCCTAAATTGTTAGTTCTACATACCTTTTAAAAATAAAAATAAAGAATTTTTTGCTACATAAAATTCTATAATTTTTCCTTTTTAATGATTTTTTCTGGTCTGCCATCTAGAAAGAAGTGTTAAAAAATACAAATTAAAATACTTCATAAAATTGTTTAATTGAACAATTTCTTAAGTCTTATTATTTTTTGAAAAATACAACTTTTTGTCTAATCACAAAAACAATTACAGAAAACTTATTTTGTCAAACTAAAAGACCAATTAATTAATGAGTTAACAAATTGGGCTATTGTTTTGTGTCATTTGTTTGAATACTTCTGATCTCTTTGATGCTGTGCGCGATAGTCAACGATGTTGATTGTTGAAAAGGAACCGATTCATAAAAGATTCATTTCTTTTTACATCTTACAGCCGTTTTCCGGGACATTGATAAAACCGGGCGGGACACCAGCAAAATTCCGGGACTGTCCCGGTCAAACCGGGACGTATGGCAAGCCTACCTATAGTCCACAAATTGGCAATACGGCTCGGAAAGCAAGTCTGGTTTGTTTTTCTGATGCAAAGCTTCGCTATCAGTGAGAGAGAGAGAGAGAGAGAGAGAGAAGACATTGAGTGACGAGGAGAAGCGATGGGAGTAGGGGCGGAAGGAGGTGATAAGTGATGGGTAGACACG
Source organism: Meconema thalassinum (assembly GCA_946902985.2). Lineage (NCBI taxonomy): Eukaryota > Metazoa > Arthropoda > Insecta > Orthoptera > Tettigoniidae > Meconema > Meconema thalassinum. The sequence continues at coordinate 1,353,645,951 of OX336388.2, forward strand.
TCAGTAACACAAATGCAGCGGCTGCCATCGGTAATACAGTAGTGCTGCCATCTCTTGCCTTGCGACTGACGGCGGTGCTGATCGCACAGCCTTAACTGATCGTAACGCTTCGGATTTCTCCGCTACCATGTGGTGACTCGAAGCCATGATGTTTTCTGTCTGTAACGTTAAGTCCGTATAACTCTGCAGCTGATGACGTCAGCCCGCGTGGCTGTCCCACGCCGCTAGCATCCGCGAAATCGCCCGGATGAATAAGAGTGAGTGGTCTGGGACCCCAGAGAAGCCGATTGCGAGTGAGGTCGCGTGGAGGGGGTCGCTTGGGCTCCACGGGGCTTAGTCACTTGGTCGCCCAGCTCTGGCTGGAGGTAATTACAATTTTCATTCACTTGTATGATCTCTTATCAGTGTTTCTTTTCAGGTTTCTTCCCCCACCCCCTCCCGAAGATTTCAGAGAAAATATCGAATTAAATTCCACCAAAGTTGCTGCATAACATACGTGAAATGAAAATCCACAGCCTGCTTCCAGTCTCCGACCGGGTCAGGAATGGAATGAATGAAGCCCCTATCTAGCGGCGAGGATATGAACTGTGCCGGCTGCCGAGGCCTGACGCACTCCTCTGGGGCAATGATTAAATGAATGACAGATGAAATGAAATGATATTGGAGAGTGTTGCTGGAATGAAATTTTGACAGGGAAAACCGGAGTACCCCGAGAAAAACCTGTCTGCCTCCGTTCTGTCCAGCACTGATCTCACATGGAGTGACCGGGATTTGAACCACGGACTCAGCGGTGAGATGCCGGCGTGCTGCCGCCTAAGCCACGGAGGCTCAAGAGCTGCATAACATACGTAAAATACTCATTAGCATGATGATCGTGACATTAATTATTATTGTTGTTGTCATTAACAATAATAACAATTATTATTATTATTATTATTAATAATAATAATAATAGGAACAAAATGGTGCCCTTTGGTATATCAAATTGAGGAGACAGTTGTATTAGAAACATTTTGAGAGTTATAAAGTGCCGATGGTTTGGCTAATCAATGCTCATAAGGAAATGGATTGCAATTGTTTACGCCGACAAACGAATTGATTACATTTGATAATTTTTTATGTTAAATTCATGTTACTTACGTTGGTGTTATGCTATGTTGCATCTATATTTGAAACGAAATTTAAATTGATAGCAAAATAAGAAATGACAGGCAGTTTATCACATATCATGGTTCAAGGACACAGCTACTTCAGATGAATTATGACAACCACACTGTTCTCAATGCACGGATTAGGCTGCAATATTGACTCTAAGGAAGTTTCATCAGGCAAAATGTTGGAAAGTTACGCTTCAGCGAAGGAGGCGTTCCTTGTGGTCTGTATTGTCGTGTACTACCACTTTCTGACCTGCTTACGGACCATTGGTACGTGCTCTATTTCCCTCCGATGTTCACATAGTTGCCGAAAGAATACTGAAATCTTGAATGTATTTTTTCTCGTCGTTCTTGAACAGTTTGACAAAAGCCAGATTGAACGTTCTTAGAATCGGCTCTTCAGTTAGCTCTGGGCGCCCCACATAACAAATTAAGCACTTTATTTGCTCGGTTGCTTTCAACACCAGTGTTTTACAGATTCCATGAATACCACAAAAGAGTAATAATACTAAACACATAGTGTTAACAAAGATTTTTATACAAATGTCGTCTTAATTTTTCAACACCAAATCTCCCACTTGTTGGAGGCTGTCAGAAGACAAGGTTACATTTTCCAGTATTCATTTGTCCACACTTTCTACTTGTGCACTTTTATCCTTTTCAACTGTGCCCCAATCACACATTCCGTCGAAGAACGTCTGTCTCTCTTCACCGTGGGAAGAGGGACTGAGTGGTACAGCTGGTGTGAAACCCAAAGTAGGCAGGTTCGATTACAGCTCAGTCCAATTGTAGCAGATTTGCTTAGGCTGGGATGACAAGTGAAACGGTATTTACTTTGCTCCACGTTGAGCGTACAAATGTAGCAGTTTTTAATGCCCCATGTTGGTAGCGACAAATGTAGCAGTTTTGCTAGCCCACCCTTTGCCTAAGCTATGTTGTTTTAATGGGCGCCAAGACCTCAATGCAATGTTGAAATCTAAATTTGTAGTTAACAACGTCTAGCTCTGGCAGAACACCTTCAAGACTCTATTCACTCAGATCGTGGTATGATTTGATCATTAACCCAACAAACAATTGTATCAGGAGAAGGAATTGGTCTCTATCTAATGCTACCTACTGAAAGCAAAGATTGCATTGTAAAAGAAATGAATTTATTATATAAAACAAGAATAGCAAAATTAATAATAATAATAAGTTTAAAATTTAAATTGGAGCGTTGTGATTTGAATATTACCGATAGAAAATTACGTGAAAACGGAGTCTGATAAATTATTGATTTTACTCTTATTCCCAAGCTATGAAGTTACTGAAATATGAAATATAAAACCAAGAGAAATGAGAGATTGCGTATTTCTGCGTCATTCGCGCTTACCACTGGAAATGCCCGAAGCCTTTCCCTCGTACTGGATGATGCTGTGAGCTTCCCACAGTCTCCTGGATGTCGTCATCTTCGTCGATGTTTGATGATATACTGGTAGATTAGATAATTCTATGGTCCTTACATCGGACCCAAACACACGTACGACCACACTGGTTAAGTTTTACAAAAGTTAGTCCTCCAATCCACGGAACATCGGAGCGACTCCCGCGTGAACCATACTCGGGAAGTTCTATACAGATAGTCCTCGTTCCACGGAACATCGGAGCGACTCCCGCGTATAACCACACTCGGCAAGAACTACACAGATTGTCCTCGTTCCACGGCGCGTCGAACGATATATCCACACGCCGGCTCCCCACTCTTCATCCGACTTCAGCTTACGTGGTCTCCACTGATAGGCTGCTCCCTACGCGCTAGATCCCCACTCTGGCTCATTACACTCGGCGGGAGGGAGAAAGTCGTTTTCCGTTCCATACATTCGCCTTTTCGTGACGCTGCGACCCAGGATTGCGTCATGCTTCCCGACAAGATTAAGCGTGTACTTGAATTCCCAGTGAGTCACGTCTCTCGATATACCCTAACTGACGAAAACTCCGTAAAATTCCGCAATCACATAATTTTCTATGATATTGTCGTTCGTAATAATTTGCTTGATAGCGTTTTCTAAGACATAGAAAACCTATCTGAATGCTAATAATTTTTATAAAATGCTCCGAAAATACCTTAATAATAATTATAATAAATTAATAATAATAATAATAATAAATTAACATGAAAAATTCTCTTGGCTGAACAATTTGCCGCGTAAATAAATATAGAATGGCTTCCTACTGACTTATGCCAGTTGCATAAAAACCCCTCGAAAAACACGTTACACAATGGAGCACCTCAGTGTCTTAATGCAGTTAAAATTATGTTAAACCCATAACTATCTTTATCACGTTATTAACGTCATGGGAAATACAGGCCCTGATTTACCTTAAATCTATTCTTTTATTATTTATCCTGGAACACAACCTTCCGGACATGCAATGTTTTGTGGAAGGGACAATTTTTATTGACCTTTCACGACGTAGGCTATGTGAGATAGTGCTACCAAGGAAATCATGAGAAATCAGGCGTCTTAGACGAATAAGTAACTTGAATAAATGAGTAGCCTATATATTAAAAACTCACTTTTGATCTATGAGCATTTTCCGTTCACGAGAGACTAACGACAGGACACTCCTTTTGTGGTATTTTGACGACATTAATTTTTAATTTATTCTTGTGGGGTTTGTCAAGGTACAGTACTACTAAACTTCGGGCAGTGACTCGGGCGGTAACATTACTAATAGAGCCCGTTTAGGAAGTTGTGGCGAGCAAGCCCTTCAACTTAGACTCAATCGGGGGGCGATTGAGGGAGAGTCATACCGCTTGGTTACAAGCTGCCAGGCGAAGAGGATAGCTCCGTGTAAATGGCTACAGAAGTTAGCTCTTGTTCACCCTCTTCGCTCCCCGACTCCCTCCGTAGCCACCCCTACAACAGTAAACATGCGCAGATAACTCATTTTCCTCAGAAAGATGAGAATGCACTTCGCTATGTCACGTGGAGAGGTCTCACACTCCACGGTTGTGATCGGCGAATTCTCTGCATATACCTTGCTTCACTATCCGCGATACTGCTTGCACTCAACTCCTCAGGTGCTCTTCCTTCCTCAAATAGGACCAGTTGACCAGGCTAAAGAGTATTACAAGCGGCCCTCTTGTCTCAGCTGGTCCGAGTACTCTCTAAGATACCGCACGTAGTCCAGCATGCCGTCTGTGAAGCAGAGATCCACCACGCACTGAGGCAGCCATCCACCCAAATGAGTGCAGTTTATAAATTTAAACCTGCACCAGTCGGGCTTCCCGGGAACAGGATATGCGGCGAAGATGCTCAGCTTTGTCTCTGCCCTGTAACAAACAGTTCCATAATGTAAGCTTCACTTGGTCGAATTCCATCTTAAAACATGTTGTTCCGTTAATAACAAGTGTGATAGCTCAGCTGCTCGGCTCAAGCATTGGAACTAGGAGAGACTTAAGAACTGTTGTCGGTTGTTATATCCATGAAAACACAGTGAACGAATCGGTCGTGTGTGCTGAATTTTAATATATGGAACGTCGCCATAAAGGTACCGTAAATGATAACATTTTCAGGCTATTGATTTTTATCATTTTAAATGATCTTGTCGACTTCGTCGTTACGCTGGGGTCTGGCGTTACGTTACGGTGACGGGACGAAATGTACCGAGATGCACTGGGGTGTGTGACGTCATAGTACTGCTTGGTGCATTTGTTCCCCGACAATCTCCACTTCGTTAGTATAAGACAACAAGATGTTCAGTAAAGAACATATAGCCTACTTTCTCCTAAATGCATGGGTATTGTTATAACTCTTTGTCCTTTTCAAGGAGTATAATTGAAAGTTGGTTGCAGTAGCTTGTTGAAATACAACGTGCTATAGGGATATTAAACATGAATATGAGGTGCCCTTTGCTAGTGCTACCTCTGTAAAAAAAAATCATTCAATTCGGTTTCACCGTGTTTGAATTGATCTGGGGAATGGATTTGCACACATACATGGCCGCTATTTGCAAACTATTGGGCTGATGACCTTGTAGTCAGTCATAAGATGCTTTCCACAAAAAGGCATGTTGTTGCAAAATCCGATAGAGATCAAATTATTAGGATGGTCGAAATTTGATTTAAGCTTTTAACATTTGGGTGGCCGTCATTCCGTTTCCGTCAACATGGCGGCGATATAAAACATGACACTGAGGTGCCTTTTGCTAGTGCTACCTCTGTACCAAATTTCGTTCAATTCGGTTTCACCATGTTTGAATTGATAGGGGGAATCGATTTGCACACATACTTGGCCACCATCTGCACACTATTGGGCTGATGATCTAGCAGTTTGGTCACAATATGCTTCCCACATAAAGATTTGTTGTTGCAAAATTTGGTAGAGACTAGGTTATTAGGTTGGTCGTAATTACATTTTAGCCTTTAACATTTGAGTGGCCGCGATTACGTTTCCTTCAAGATGGCGGTGATATAAAACATGACACTGAGGTGGCCTTTTCTAGTGCTACCTCTGTACCAAATTTCGTTCAATTCGGTTTCACCGTGTTCGAATTAATAGGGGTAATTGATTTTGACACAAAGATGGCCGCCATCCGCAAACTATTAGGCTAATGACCTATTAGATTTGTCAAAGGATGCTCCCTTTATAAAGGTATGTTGTTGCAAAATTTGGTAGAGATCGGATGATTAGGTTAGTCGTAATTTGATTTAAGCTTTGAACATTTGGGTGGCCGCCATTACGTTTCCGTCAAGATGGCGGCGATATAAAACATGACACTGGGGTGCCCTTTGCTAGTGCTACCTCTGTACCAAATTTCATTCCATTCGGTTTCACCGTGTTCGAATTAATAGGGGTAATCGATTTTGACACAAAGATGGCCGCCATCCGCAAACTATTAGGCTAATGACCTATTAGATTTGTCAAAGGATGCTCCCTCCATAAAGGTATGTTGTTGCAAAATTTGGTAGAGATCGGATGATTAGGTTAGTCGTAATTTGATTTAAGCTTTGAACATTTGTGTGGCCGCCATTACGTTTCCGTCAAGATGGCGGCGATATAAAACATGACACTGGGGTGCCCTTTGCTAGTACTAACTCTGTACCAAATTTCGTTCCATTCGGTTTCACCGTGTTCGAATTAATAGGGGCAATCGATTTTCACACAAAGATGGCCGCCATCCGCAAACTATTAGGCTGATGACCTATTAGTTTGGTCAAAGGATGCTGCCCCCATAGAGGTATGTTGTTGCAAAATTTGGTAGAGATCGGATGATTAGGTTAGTCGTAATTTGATTTAAGCTTTGAACATTTGTGTGGCCCCCATTACGTTTCCGTCAAGATGGCGGCGATATAAAACATGACACTGAGGTGTCCTTTGCTAGTGCTACCTTTGTACCAAATTTCGTTCAATTTGCGCTCTCCGTGTTCGAATTGATAGGGGGGGGGGGACAGACATTCTGAGTACATACACTCACACACACACAGACAGAGACTCACACACACACATACACACACACATACACACACACAGACAGACACACTTTTTTCGCCCTGTAGTGATCTCATAAGTCTACTTTCATTTTTTGCATAAATCGAAAGTAGGCTAATTTCATTTTTTGCAAAAATCGAAAGTAGGCTAAAAATCCCCGATTCTTGGATGTCGCGGGAAATCTCGAGAACCACTGGATGGATTTTGATGCGGTTATCACCATTCTGTAAAGGATATCTCGAGGAAAGATTCTGTAGAAAATAATTTATGTATGATCAAAGGAAGCCAAGCAGTAACGATTTCAGTGAAAAAGTTGAAAACAAACTTGGCGTCCATGCGCTTCTTAAGCTTACGCTGGGCAAACCGTTATAAATATCAATTTACTATGAGCGTAAGAATTGGTCAGCATGAAAGTTCTACAAAAAAGTCCGCGAGAGCTTATCTGTATCTTCAATACATCGTCCACTATAAGTGTTTTTAGACTGGATGGAAGGGGTATCTCGCGCGCTTGACCTTGCTTTGCCCTTGGTTTGCACTTGCCGTTCGCAAGTAATTTGAAACAAGGTAAGAAAAATAAGTATTATGCAGATAATTTTCTAACATGTCAAGAGTCTTTGGCTTCGAGCGAAGTGAGAAGCCTCCAGCCTTTCTAGCATTTTTCAGCATTTGTAGCATTTAAAATGATACAAAGTCTAGTCTTTCAGACTGACTGTCACTTTTTTTATACAGGTCTCCCATGTAACTGTCGCAGTTTCGAGAGAGCTTGGGTAATACTGTAGGTCTGTGTGAGAGTGCGTTATTGCAATGGACTCTAGTTGCACGTGATGCATCTACGGTACAAGGGATATGGCCGCAGGGCTCAAATAAAGGTATGTACATTCCTAGAGCCGGCACTGGCCCAACTCGACGGACAGCTGTGAGGGAGGATCGACACTTCTTTGGGTTGACCCGGATGTGGGATACCCCAGCGCAACAGCAGCCAAAATTCGAACAACTGTTTCTCCCCACATTACACAGCAAACAGTTGGGATTCGTTTATGTGCATTGGCTTACGAGCCCGTGTTCCATTGGCTCCACAACATACAACATAGACGTGGAAAGCTGGTGTGGTGTGGAGAAAGATCGGCGTGGGTCGACGAATGCCATAGTGTCGTCTTTAGTAATGAATCGCGCTTCTGTCTTGCCCTCAATGATTGCCGTAATAATGTGCGATTACGTACTAGGGAGACGGGTCGCTCAGACCTTATTATAGACAGTTACACAGAGTGTGGGGTGCTGTTGGCTTTAATGTGAAATCACAATTAGTGATTGTTGAGGGCAATATGATTGCTCGCCAGTATGTTGATAGGGTACTCAATCCAGTGGTTGTCCCTATGATGGCGAACATGATGGTTCAGCAGGACAATGCCCGCGTTCACACTGCAAGCATATCCAGGGAAACTGTCCAAGACATAACCTTAAAATAGCCCACCAGTTCTCAGAACCTCAACCCTATTGTGCATGTGTGGGGCATGATGGTTCGACAACCAGCCAACTTGCCTCAACCACCCACAACTCTGGAGCAACTGACCCACACAGTACAGCAAGCATGGAAGTAACTCAGGGCCTTATTGGCTCTATACTTCAAATAATTAAGCACTGTATTGCAGCTCGTGGTGTGCACATTCTGTGATGACCTTCGTCCACCTTGAGGTCAGAGGGACTTGAAGTGTTATCATCGTATCGCAATCAAACGCTTGCCCTGCATGTTCAATTTCAGCAACGCTGTCATGGTGTTGTAATTTCTATTTTCATGAGTAGGCTATATTTTTTTCGTGCAACATTAACTCAGTACTGGTAATCTTCACATCAAAATCTGAAATAAATTGTGAGTATCAATAAACAAATGGGCTACTTCAATTCTCACAGTGGATTAAATCGCAGGTTATCTGCAGTTTTCCTATTATTTATTATCTTCATTGCCCGGGGCGTGGCGCTCTATGGAAGTGAAACTTGACTGTTAGTGCAGCAGAAAAGAGGAGAATAGATGTATTTGAATGTTGTGTTAGGGATGAGTGATGAAAATTAGATGGGTAGATGGAGTAACAAATGAGGAGGGGAGGAGAGACGATCCTCACGATTACTTATGAAGAAAAGAACTAGATTGTTAGGGCACATAGGTTATAATAGTTGAACGGATTGACTCGGATGTAGGGTATGGTAGCTATGAGAAGATGAACCGATTAGAGGAGGATTGGCGTGCTGTATTAAACCAGTCTAAAGACTGAAGAATCAAACAAACAACACAAATCTTCATTCATAATATGCGTAAACATAAATCAGCACGAACAAAGCAACATTCAAGGCTCAGCGTATTCTGCGAGGGAATGAATAAAGCGAGAAAATCTAGCCGACGATGCCACGCCGAGGATTGAGACATGCTCAGAAGAGGGGAAGTGAACAGGGCAGCTGGCCACGCTAAGCGAGCCATGAGTTGGGGTAAAGCTCCAAGCTTCAGAGACGAGCAAATTTGAGCCCTGTAGCTCTCATCTCCGTATTTGGGCACCCATGACCTAAAGCTCTAACATTTTTAATATTTCTATGAACCGTGGTCTTGCCTGATAATGTACTTACCTAACGTAGCTTCTATGAGGTGGTACCAGGGGATGTTGAATGGCACAGGCGGCGACAAAATAGGCACCTTCAGTTTCTCGACGATGCCGCACACCGACAAACTCCCTGCTGGCTACGAGTCCTAACACCTGACTGGTCGACACAGCGTGCATGATATCGGTGTCAGGGTCGATGAACTGTGTAAATAAACAATTCAACTTAATCCACCACGTCTTTCCTTCTTCTTCCCTTCCCAACGGGCTGCCCATATTCCCTTCACCCAATATTTGAATAATAATAATAATAATAATAATAATAATAATAATAATAATAATAATAATAATTTAATTTTATTTATTTATTAAATACTATTTATGTTACATTATTGTGATATGTCTCACGAATCTGATGACAGTGCAGATTATCTGTGAGACATATTAATTATTATTTACAACATATATGAAAAATGAAAATCCACAGCCTGCTTCCAGTCACCGACCGGGTCAGGAATGGAATGAATGAAGCCCCCAACTAGCGGCGAGGATATGAACTGTGCCGGCTGCCGAGGCCTGACGCACTCCTCTGGGGCAATGATTAAATGAATGACAGATGAAATCAAATGATAGTGGAGAGTGTTGCTGGAATGAAATTTTGACAGGGAAAACCGTAGTACCCGGAGAAAAACCTGTCTACCTCCGTTTTGTCCAGCACAGATCTCACATGGAGTGACCGGGATTTGAACCACGGACCCAGTGGTGATTTACAACATATATATAGATTATATTTCAATACAAGAGTGCATGCAATTTTTTTTGTAATGATAATGATAAAATATTAATGTAAATAATTAAAGACACAAAAGGTTACACTATGGTAGTTATATTAATAAATTTATGTTATGAGTTAATGTTTGGTTAAGTAATATTTTTAATGCGACTTATAGCTAGTGGTTTGCTGTTAATGTTCGTCAATCCAGGTGGTAGTTCATTAAGTAGTGATGGTATAATATAATTTAGTCTCTTGAAACCATAGCTATTTATACATAAAGGTTTTACATATTTATACTTGTTATGGCTCTTGTTTGTATGTTGTGAGAGACCTTATGCCTGAATCTTGGATCATGGTAGTAGAGATTCAGTACAGTAATTTGGAACAACTCTTTAATATTAAAGTAAGGGATATCAGTGAAATATTTAAAGAACCTGTTTTGGCTATCTTGAAGATTATTAATTAAATTTGTGTTTTGATTTCCCCAAGCTGCTATAGCATATCTTAATTTGCTTTCAATCAGAGCACTATAAATTGTTTTGTAAGTTTTCCTATCTACATAAAATCGGAGATTGTAGAAGGTGTAGAGGTTTGCTCTTAGTTTTTTTTAAATTATGTTTACTGTGTGTGTGTTCATTTTAAAGTGTTCATCAAGGGTAATTCCTAGGTATTTTTGTGTCGAAGTACTATTTATGAAGGTGTTGTTACATTTGCATCCTGCCAGGATGTTTTGGTGTATGCATGATATGCTGTGGTGCGTTAGTTTGTATTTTTCTTGTGTGAAGTTTTTTTTTTTTTTCGTGTGGCCTCCTCAGAGGCCGAGTGCAGGTCTTTCTATTTGACGCCCGTGGGCGACCTGCGCGTCGGGAGGAGAGATGGAATGGAAGAAGATGAATGAAACTGGGCAAGGATGTGGAAGGAAGCGGCCGTGGCCTATCAGAAGGTACCGTCCCAGCATTTGCCTGGTGTTGAAAATGGGAAACCACGGAAAACCATTTCAAGGACAGCCGACGGTGGGGATCGAACCCACGCGTCTACCGAGTCAGCAGAGAGCATGGCCCCATGACCTAACGCTGCGCTTTAGCCCGCGTAGCCACTGCTATCGGTCTTGTGTGAAGTGATCAACTCTGATGTGCATTATTTTAGATTTGGTTGTATTTATATACAAATTATTGTCATGACACCATCTTGTGATGTTATTGAAGTCTTCTTGAAGTCTATCAAAAGCTGTTTTAGAGTCTTTATGTATGGTATATATAGTGGTGTCATCAGCATAAATAAATATTTTACTGTGCTTAATGGCTTCATTCATGTCGTTTACGAACAGGTTATATAGTGTAGGTGAAATAATACTGCCTTGAGGGATACCCTGTGTTCCTTCTACTGCGTCAGGGGCGTGGTGGCTCAGCGGTCTAGCTGAATGCCTCTCACCAAGGCAGTCCGGGTTCGATTCCCGGTCAATGCATGTGAGATTTTACAAGTGAAATGCCATGTCCTGTGGTTCGGATTCCACGTAAAAAGGAGGTCCCGTGGCTCATGATCTCGAGATTAACGGTCACGTTAAACTACAAGCTTCCTTCCTTCCGCTTTCTACTGCGTCACTGATAGTGTTATTGACCATAACTGCCATTTCCCTGTTTTTCAGATAGCTTTCAAATAGTTTGTAAGTCGTGCCTCTTATTCCAATATCGTGTAATTTAGCAAGTAGTTTATTGTGATTTATTGTGTCAAATGCTTTAGAAAAATCAAGAAAAAGTACCATTATGTGATTGTTCTTATTTAAGGCATTATTTATTGCATTGGCAAATTCTGCCACGAGTAGTTCAGTACTTTTCCCCTTCCTAAAACCGTATAGGTGTCCCTTTAAAATATCATATTTATTTAGGAAATTCTTCAATCTCTTATCCAAGCATTTTTCCATTATTTTGTGTAGGATTGATAAAATGCATATTGGTCTGTAGTTGCCAAAGTCTAAGTGATCGCCATTCTTATATATTGGTTTAATAATTGTGTATTTCAGATATTTTGGTATTATGCCTGATTCGAATATCTTGTCTTGTTTATGAGATGTGTTACGATTGGTATAGTTTTTTTGGATGTTGCCTTTATGTCTTTCAAGCGTATATTGTCTGCCCCAGGCGATTTGTCTGTTTTTAATTCCTTAATTATGTTTTCTATTTCACATTCATCAGTTTCAAGAAATGTAAAGGAATTCATTAATGTGTTTCTATTTGATTGCCATATGTTGATACTACAGTTATGAGCTAGGCTGTTTATTTTTTCACTAAAGGTACTGTTGAATTTATTGACTATCACTTCGTTAGTATAATGTAATCTTAAATGTTTGTTTATGACTTCATTGACAGTTTGTGTTTTCCGACCTGTTATATCATTAATGACTTTCCACATTCCTTTATTATCGTTTTTGGAACTATTTATTTTATTCTTATAATATTGATGTTTTGTTTTGTTTATTAGCTTATTTAATTTATTTCTGAAAGCATTGTATTCATTTTTTATTGTAATATTATCCTTGTTCCTGAGCATTGTTTTGTAAAGTCTGTCTCTTTCCTTTCATTGTATTTTTAGGTCATAAGTGAACCATTGTTTGCTTTTTCTGTGTTAACGTGTAGTTATGTAAGATGCTTTTTGGTAGATTTCCTTAAATTTGGTTGTTATATTGTTATATATGTCATTAGGATTTTTTAATTCAAGGCAATCTGTCCAGTCTGTGTTGTTAAGGCTTGTGTGTATTATAGTATCGTTCATTAGCATAATGTACGATTCATTATCTTGTAATTGTGTCTTATCATTTTTTGGCCAAATACCTGCATATGTTATGTAGTGGTCAGAGATGTCTGATTGTATGACTGCAGAAGTATATTTATCTAGTCTGCTACGATAGTATATGTGATCAATACATGTTCTCGAGTCTAAATTTGGATCATAACGAGTACATTGAGTGATAAGTGGTAGGAAACCATGAGTTGCCATAATATTTGTATATTTGATAGCTGATAGACTGATGTCATTAGATAAAGTATCAATGTTGATATCTCCTAAAATGGCGTATTCGCTGTACTTAATGGTGTGTTGTGTTATATGTGTCTCTAGTTCATCAAGAAAGTCATTTATGTTAGTGCTAGGTGGTCTGTAAATGCATGTTAATCCAATCTATTTGTTCATGTGAAGTATTTCTATTACCATTGATTCATGAGTATTTGAAATGTATGAATTGTGTGTTCTAAAAGCCATGTTGTTCCTTACATATATGGCTATGCCTCCTCCTTTACGATTTGTTCTATTACAAAATATAACATTAAAATTATCCAAAGTAAATAGGTACGGTAATTATTAGATTCAAGTATGTTAATTTCTGTTAAGCAAATAATATCCAGATCATTAATTTTCTTGCCTAAGGTTATGGTTAAATAATCCCAGTTTTTTGATATAGATTGAATATTTAGAGAAAGGATATTGATTTCAGCATTATTTCTAGTCTTATTACCATTTTCGATGAAATCGGGTATATTGAGAAATGTGAGTTCCTTTTGTATTCCAGAAACATTTATATTGCTATCCCAACTGTTCATAATGTCAATTAATATAATAATTCAATAATAATTCAATAATAATTCTTTCTTTTTGGCGGGGGGGGGGCTTACCTAATTTTGTTAATGTCTTCCTCACGGGAGATTTTCAATATACCAGATTCGTCGTTTTTTCGCGCTAGAATTTTGCCGTTTTTAACCCAAATAAATTTCCAGTTATTTTCTCTGGCCTGATTTTTAGTTTTCCATAGTAGCTCTCTGTAAAATGGCGTTAGACTTTCGTTAATGAAAAACCTAGATTTAGTGTTCCAATGAGTGAGGAAATTTTTCCCTTTTCTTTTCTGTAAAAATTCATTCTTTTGGATATAGAGTTGAATTTTACCACTATTGGGGGGATTTTGTTCTTTCTTTGCAGTGGGGGCCTGTAAACTTCCTCTACATCAAACATGTTTAGATCTACTTCTAGAGTCTCAGCAATTTTGTGGACGATTTTATCCAGGCATTCATCTTTCGCGCGTGGCACTTCACATATTTCAATGTATTGTTGCCTACCGTTCTGTTCCATTGTGTGCACTTTCTCGTTTAGATCTGATATTATTTTATCTTGTAGATTCTTTTCGTCTTTTAGGGTTTTTATTTCTGCTGTAAGTGAATTCAGAAGAGTTGCATTTGACTTAGTTTCCTTAATCAACTCATCATATTTCTGCGCAATAAAGTCGGCACTTTTTACACTTTCACTCACTTGGTTTTTCAGTTCACTAATCTGTTTCTTTAATTCTAAAAACTTACCTTTGATATCCGATGCGTGTATTATCTCCGTGTCCGGTGTTGAAGGTGGAGTCGCTGTGTCATCAGTTACTGCGTTTACATGGCGAACTCAAATCGATTTGAGTACACTTACCGTATTGAATACGGTCATGTAAACGGGACTCAGATCGTATTGAGTTTCAAGGTCGATACGGTAAAATTGTGGGATCGGATCGTATCCAAACTGGTGTTCAGGAACATGTAAACGCGGATCGTATTGAAAGCGATTCTGCGCGCTCTCGCGTTACATTTTTAAACTAATTCAAGCCTACTTTCGTCTGTCGCGGTCTGTCGCCTGACTCTCGAATCGCTTGTTTTACTTTATGTCCATATTCTTCGTTACTGTCTGTGTTCCTGTCGTGGTTGATAAGCGTAGTTTGTTTGCACACGTTTTTATCGTTAATGTATTTTTGTCTGTTTTGCCTTAAATGTCAGGTGTATCCATACGTAAAATGAGGTCAACAGAGAAACACCGTCTCACATTGCCGCTTAATCCGTTCCTTTTCCCATTTCTCCACTAGATTGAATAACTTGAACATAGAGTGGCGCAGTGGTAACTTTCTCGTCTGCTCCCCCCAAGGTAGCAGGATCGAATCCTGGCACAGTCAGGGTGTTTAGGCCTAATTGTGAGGGAGCCGTGTCAATAGATTTACTGGCACGTTACAGATCCCATTCGGGGCAACATTCCGGCGTATCTAAAAGCTTCAGAAATTAAAAGGGACGCAAAACCAATAACATTTTATCATTATTAAACTTAACATAAACTTAAGAACAAACAACATCAAAATCTTCCGCGTCCATTATTCATGTTTACAAACATCCCGTAAAATAAAATAAAAAAAACGACGGATGATAATTACGGGTCTATTATGTTTTTGCTGTTTAATACGAGTTAGCCAACATAACTGCAGGTTGGCCACCATAAATTATATACCGTATTGAAATCGATTTCAATACGAACTGAAACTGCTCATGTAAACGGGCAGCGTACTGAAAACAGGATCGTATTCAAATCGATTTGAGTTCGCCATGTAAACGTAGTAAGTATTAGCAGCTGGTTGGGTCATTGTTCCACCGCTTGCGACAGCAGGTGCTGACGTCGTCTTCTTGAAACTACGGCATTGTGGACACCGCCATGATTCCTTCGCTTGTTTGGCCATACCTTTCCATGTACGTGCAGTTACTGATGTACATTCATAGTGATATCTCCCCTTGCATACCGTGCAGGATACATCGTCACCATCACTTGGGAGTCCTTCTTGACAACGGTCGCAAACCATTTCCTTGCTATACTTAACTTTTTTGCGGAGCACTCAGGTACACATCTACTTCCTCCGGTGTCTCACTTAATAATAATAATAATAATAATAATAAGTTGTCAGTTGTGTGGAAAGCAACTGCCGAATCAATTGCACATGTCTGAGGCTCGACTGTCCTCTGTACGACTGCGCAACCGGGACTGACCGGCCAAAACAGTGGCGTAAATGTACAACCGGGGAGGTGACAGGCCGATCGCCCTGGCGACTGCTAACTTGTATCTAATTAAGGGAGAGCCAGGGAAGGGATTTTGGAAGAAAGTTGGCCGTGGATCTGTTGTAAGGAACCGTCCCGGCATTTTCCTGGGGGTGAAAATGGGAAAACGTGAAAACTGAGATGGGATTTGGACCCACGCTATTCCGATGCCAGCGAGGAACGAGTTAGCGTGTTAGCGCTCTTGGCCAAGGTGGGTGGTAGTTATCTGGTAAAACTAACAAAGTAGAGATGGGTGGAAAATACGTTTTAAAAACTTGATTTTAGTCGATTTAGACACTTCAAAATAGGCATTAATGCACGAAATATGCATTTATTGGCACTATACAATCCATGTATTTCCTTCACAAATCAACCGATACAGAGTTTAGACAATTCTGGGCTGAGGATAAAAATAGGCATTTGAGACGAAATTCTCGCCTTATGATGAGGTAGTAACTTATATGTGGTATCGTATGCTCAAAACAAAATAACAGAGTCGTCAAACTTTCAAAATGGCGTCTGGGCGTACTAATAATACGTAATAATGAATCATGCAGATATTAATTGCGCTATTACATCGAAACTTAGGAAGAAAAAGTACCATATAAGGCAACATGCTGACAATTAACTCACGATATATTAATAATATAATTAACCCGAAATTCGGTGAGGGAGTTGTACCAAATTAAATACCTCGCTATCTTTACTTGTAAGTATTTTGTGATGTATTCAAGATGGTGGCTGAGCGTACTATTAAAACTTCAAAATCAATAACTCAGGATCCAATGGCGCAATTAGCAGGAAATTTGTAAGAGAGGAGTATCATAAAGAAACCTCGCTAGCAATAATCATAAGACTATCCACATTGCATATTGCACGCAGCCGTCGTCTTGAATATATAGCCTAAGACATTGATATCGATAATCCACTATTTACTACAGTTACAATGAGAAAACGCAGAAAGAGGCTTTCTTCGCAGAAGGCGCAAGATCAACGATTCTATACGCTCAAGATGAACGTACTTTTCTAATGTTAGAATTAATTCCTCTATTTGCAAGACCGGAATTACAACTTAACTTAGTAAACGAGGTGTCTTATTAAGGACAGATGACCTAGCGTTTCGGCCCCTTAATACTTCAATAACTAACTAACTAAGGTGTCTTACATAGGGTATAACTCAACGTTCATCACAAGACCATTCATGTATACTGCTTGAAGAAAACAAAGAGTTATATAACCCGTACATAAAAGAGAAAGTTTGTTATTGTTGTAGGGGCTTAGGACATCTTGGTTATCAGCCCCCTAGTAAGAGAAAGTAGGCTATGCGTTCTTAACTGATCATTTTGTACATCTTTCTGAAGTGTCTCTTTATATTAGATGGTGTTACTTAAAATACCATCATAATTAATTACTCTGCTCGTTACGTAAAGACAAGGTCATTTCCCAACTTGGAAATTGCACCTATTATGAGTTCTATTACCCCAGGTATTTGAAATTAAAAAAAGTTCTGTGAGAGGTTTGTTGAAATCTCGCGGACTGAGACACTGTATTAGCTGGCTGCGTGACACAGCGGTAAGATTCTCCCGTGCTGTGTCCAAGATTGCGGGATCGTATCCCAGCATAATCACCTGTCATATGAAGATGCTTAATGCGAGAGACCCCTATCAGTAGATTTACTGGCGTTCGAGATTCACTTCAGGGCATCCCGGCGTCTCATAGGCTGCAATAAAAGGACGTAAAATCCATAACATTAGTTATTGTTATTATTATTATTATTATTATTATTATTGAAAGATGCACTTAATGTGTGAGCAAACTCCCAGATACAAGCAGTTATTTGAGAGGCTTTTAGTAATCTCCCAGAACCATGCATTCAGGAGATGGTAATGCTTACACGATTCCATCCAACCAGTAAATGGACCATATACTGTATAAAGATAACCAGTACCGGTAACGGTGGAGATCGTTGTTTCATTTAGGAGTTTGATCACCGTGGTTATCCACCCCATGTGCTTGGATGTGTGTGGAATCTGTCTGACAATCTGTGTTATTGTGATGGCTGTACCAGTGTATGTATTTGTAATTGAGGCTAGGTTTTGGGTAGGAGGAGGACATGGGTACAATGCCGGCATTTGCCTGGAGTAGAAATCAGAGAAAATCACTTTTAGGATGGCTGAGAGAGGAACTGAACCCACCTCTTCTCGGTTCTATCTCACGAGGTTGAGTAAGCTCCATTCCAGCCCTCAGACCAGAATAAAAAGTACCTGACTGCGTGGTTCTGCGGTAACGTTCTCGCTTGCTGTTCCCAAGTTTGCAGAATCAAATCCTGGCGCAGTAAGCTGGCTTTTGAGGGGGCGCAAATTCAAGGAAGCCGTGTCAGTAGATTTAGTGGCACGTTAAAGATCCCCTTCGGGGCAAAATTCTGGCACCCCGGCGTCTCTAAATGCCCCAGTAGTTAAAAGAGACGTAAAACCAATAGCATTATAGATTTACTGGCACGTTAGAGATCCCCTTCGGGCCAAATTCAGGCACCCCGGCGTCTCTAAAAGCCACAGTAGTTAAAAGAGACGTAAAACCAATAGCATTATAGATTTACTGGCAAGTTAAAGATCCCCTTCGGGGCAAAATTCAGGCACCCCGGCGTCTCGAAAAGCCGCAGATGTTAAAAGGGACGTAAAACAAATAACATTATTTATTATTATTATTTTTATTTTTTTATACATCGAGTTGAGCCTCTATGGACTGCGTGGTAACAACCAACTTCACATTAGTGTCTAGGTCTTGCTCTTGTTCCGGCTTTGACTTCCTGCCAGTATCTTCTGACCCCAGCGACGAGTGCCTGTTTATGTTCTTCGGACAAAGGTCCTCTCCGTCTTCCGGAAGTTGATACCATTTAAAAACTTGATAGTTGTTCACCAATCTTCTAAATGTGTTCCTGTCACGAATTTCTCGGTCTAGAATACCAATTTGCCTGAGATCTCTTTAGCATTCCTCGAACCATCTCGGTCTTGTTGCCTTAGACTTGATGAAACTCCATATTCTTTTGGTTAATCGATCATCAGTCATTATTATTAGAATAAAATGTCTTGGCAGAGCCGGGATTTGAACCCGAGCCTCCGCGGTGAAAGATACTATGCAACGAGGTGGACACTCGAAAATCTCGTTTGTTGTGCTATCCTCACATATAGCCTAGTGACAAATTGAAGATATTACAGTATAATAGTCTGTGAGCAGGAGTAGATATGTTTCATCAACTGTGTCATGTTAACAAAGGAACCAAAATGGTGGAAGAATATGTTCCCTTGTTGTTGAGCCTTAAAAATGAACCTGTTTCAGTGTCTACTCAAGATGTAGAGTCTAGAGGTGAAGGTTCGCTCACGGCATCGGTCAGCCTAGTATAAGTTAATCCACTATCTGCCCTTCTTACCTTACCTTACCTTACCCATCGCGCTACAGCTCTTGTAGAGCCCGGGCCTTCTCAATCACACCAGTCCACGCTTTACGGTCCAAGGCGAGCCGTCTCCACCCACGAACTCTTAGTTGGCGTAGATCATCCTCTACTTCGTCCAGACATTTTTTACGTGGTCGACCGTGCCGTCTCCTTCCTTCCGGAAGTGGATGAAATATCTGGCTAGCCGCCCGTTTCTCCTCCATTCTTTGTAGGTGTCTTGCCCATCGTAGTCTTCCTTTTCTTACTTCCACTGATAGTCGAGGTTCCTCATACAGGCTATACGGTATATCAATCTCTTTATTATATCGTGCACGCCAGTTTCCATTTTCCTGGACGGGTCCATATATTCTTTTAAGAATTTTTCGTTCTCACGTATCCAATGCTTCCTCTCCTATTTTGGTGAGTACCCACGTTTCACTACCATGGGTAACAACTGGTCTAATTATTGCACGATATATTCTCTTTTTGATCTTTCAAGAGATCATGCGTGTCATACGGTAAGTACTTTCAGGAGGCCAAAATAACATTGATTTACTTGTGCTAATCTCCCCATTATTTCTGCCATTGTGTTATTATCCTCCGTGAGTCTAGATCCCAAGTATTTGAAATTGGTGACTTTTTCAAATTCTTTCCCGTTGATCACTAGGTTGTCTCCGTTTCTCATTTCTCGGGATAATAACATGTACTTTGTTTTTCCCACATTGACATTTAGGCCAGCTTTTCCCGATCCTTCTTCCAGTTCTTTGTATGCTATGGATATGGCTCTTACCGTTTTTCTAAGATTGCTATATCATCAGCGTAGGCTAAATATTGCACTGCCTGGTTATACAGCGTACCTGTTTGGATAGGGTTTCTACCACGTACATATCGTGTCAGTGCCCCTTCTCTCACATCAATGTTCCTGACTACTCGTTCTAAGGTAAGATTAAAAAGTGTCTGCCCTTCTACCTCTAAATATTATAAGACGAAAGTATTATAAACACTTACTTTCAACCTCCTCGATTCCATAATCTGCTTATTCCACTTACGAACATCGTCAACGTCGTCAAATATCAAATCGTGCAGAGTTTTAGGAGGAACGTTGAGAACAGCCTGAAATACCAACAAAAAGAGCAGTTACCAGGAAGTATACAGCATACGCCGCAGGCTTTTAATGAAATTTCATTTCACAAAAATCATACTCAATAAAAATCTGGTGTTCAGTGAAATAGTTATTGAATTCATTATAGCCTAAGGCGCGGTGCACACTGGTTTCATGAAATGGGTTTCAAGAAACCAGTCACATTGGAACATGCACACAGATGCAACGGTTTTCCATCAGTTAGGAGGGTGGGGCCATGATTTTGTCTTGTTGGATTTCATGGCCCCACCTTCATAACGAGGGCCATGCCCCCAAAGAAATAGCGGTACCGGTAATTTGAAGAAGGTAAACATATACGATGGAAAAGAAGTTAAAATTGCTGGAGTCAACGGGGAAGGACAGTGTGAGATGAGCCAATTGAGGTAATGTTGCTCTCTTCTGAGGTCTCACGGGGTTGTTAACTAGGATAGTGGAATTATTGGCAGATTAACATTGGAATTATTTTTATCATTTTAAATGATCTTGTCGACTTCGTCGTTACGCTGGGGGTCTGGCGTTACGTTACGGTGACGGACGGATGCACTGAGGTGTGTGACGTAATAGTACCGCTTGGTGCATGTGTACCCCGACAATCTCTACTTCGTTAGTATAAAGCAATAATCCCCGATTCTAGAATGTCACGAGTAATCTCGAGAACCACTGGATGGATTTTGATGCTGTTTTCACCATTCTGTAAAGGTTATTTCGAGGAAATATTCTGTAGAAAATAATTTATATATGATCAAAGGAAGCCAAGCAATAACGATTTCAGTGGAAAAAAAAAAAAGTCGAAAACAAACTTGGCGTCCGTGCGCTTCTTAAGCTTACGCTGGGCAAACCGTTAAACATATCAATATACTATGAGCGTAAGAATTGGTCAGCATGAAAAGTTCTACAAAAAAGTCGAGCGAAGCTCGAAGCCTCCAGCCTTTCTAGCATTTTTCAGCATTTGTAGCACTTAAAATGATACAAAGATCAGTCTTTCAGACTAACTGCCACTTTTTTTATAACTGAAATATTATTGTAGAAGCCATTTTTCAGAGCTGCCTATTATTACATTACCTTTCTTATGCACCATAGGCCCAACTTCAATCTAAAAGTTAGTCTAGTCTGCAATGACTAAACAATCATAACTTACACAATCCGCGCGAGCCTGTTCATCACTTTGTGAAAAGACGCGTCAAGTACCGCTTTTCATGAAAAGACTAGGATTTTCATGAAATAGCTAATTTCACTACCAGCCTATGATATTATCCTTACTAATTAATTGTTAATATATTCCTTGATCTGTGGCTCGCACTGGGAATGACAAATGGTTTTTGCATCGTAAATAGGGCTGATAGAGCCCTGCGCGGATAAACAAAACGTTATCCCCATTTGGCCCGAACCCGCAAGACTGTTATCCCCATCCAGTCAGCATCCACACGACTGTTATCCCCATCCAGTCAGCATCCACACGACTGTTATCCCCATCCAGTCAGCATCCACACGACTGTTATCCCCATCCAATCAGCATCCACACGACTGTTATCCCCATCCAGTCAGCATCCACACGACTGTTATCCCCATCCAGTCAGCATCCATACGACTGTTATCCCCATCCAGTCAGCATCCACACGACTGTTATCCCCATCCAGTCAGCATCCACACGACTGTTATCCCCATCCAGTCAGCATCCACACGACTGTCATCCCCATCCAGTCAGCATCCACACGACTGTTATCCCCATCCAGTCAGCATCCGCACGACTGTTATCCCCATCCAGTCAGCATCCACACGACTGTTGTCCCCATTCGGCCAGCATCCGCACAACTGTTATCCCCATCCGGTCAGCATCCGCACGACTGTTATCCCCATCCAGTCAGCATCCTCATGACTGTTATCCCCATCCAGTCAGCATCCACACGACTGTTATCCCCATCCAGTCAGCATCCACACGACTCTTATCTCCATCCAGTCAGCATCCACACGACTGTTATCCCCATCCGGCCAGCATCCGCACGACTGTTATCCCCATCCGGCCAGCATCCACATGACTGTTATCCCCATCCAGTCAGCATCCACACGACTGTTATCACCATCCAGTCAGCATCCACACGACTCTTATCCCCATCCAGTCAGCATCCACACGACTGTAATCCCCATCCGGCCAGCATCCGCACGACTGTTATCCCCATCCGACCAGCATCCACACAACTGTTATCCCCATCCAGTCAGCATCCACACGACTGTTATCCCCATCCGGCCAGCATCCACACGACTGTTAGCCCCATCCAGTCAGCATCCACACGACTGTTATCCCCATCCAGTCAGCATCCGCACGACTGTTATCCCCATCCAGTCAGCATCCACACGACTGTTATCCCCATCCAGTCAGCATCCGCACGACTGTTTTCCCCATCCAGTCAGCATCCACACGACTGTTATCCCCATCCGGCCAGCATCCGCACGACTGTTATCCCCATCCGGCCAGCATCCGCACGACTGTTATCCCCATCCAGTCAGCATCCACACGACTGTTATCCCCATCCAGTCAGCATCCACACGACTGTTATCCCCATCCAGTCAGCATTCACACGACTGTTATCCCCATCCAGTCAGCATCCACACGACTGTTATCCCCATCCAGTCAGCATCTGCACGACTGTTATCCCCATCCGGGCAGCATCCGCACGACTGTTATCCCCATCCGGCCAGCATCCGCACGACTGTTATCCCCATCCGGCCAGCATCCACACGACTGTTATCCCCATCCAGTCAGGATCCGCACGACTGTTATCCCCATCCAGTCACCATCCGCACGACTGTTATCCCCATCCAGTCAGCATCCACACGACTGTTATCCCCATCCAGTCAGCATCTGCACGACTGTTATCCCCATCCGGCCAGCATCCGCACGGCTGTTATCCCCATCCGGCCAGCATCCGCACGACTGTTATCCCCATCCGGCCAGCATCCGCACGACTGTTATCCCCATCCGGCCAGCATCCGCACGACTGTTATCCCCATCCAGTCAGCATCCACACGACTGTTATCCCCATCCAGTCAGCATCCACACGACTGTTATCCCCATCCAGTCAGCATCCACACGGCTGTTATCCCCATCCGGCCAGCATCCGCACGACTGTTATCCCCATCCAGTCAGCATCCACACGACTGTTATCCCCATCCGGCCAGAATCCGCACGACTGTTATCCCCTTTCAGTCAGGATCCGCACGACTGTTATCCCCATCCAGTCAGCATCCACACGACTCTTATCCCCATCCAGTCAGCATCCACAGGACTGTTATCCCCATCCAGTCAGCATCCACACGACTGTTATCCCCATCCAGTCAGCATCCACACGACTGTTATCCCCATCCGGCCAGCATCCACACGACTGTTATCCCCATCCGGCCAGCATCCGCACGACTGTTATCCCCATCCAGTCAGCATCCACACGACTGTTATCCCCTTTCAGTCAGGATCCGCACGACTGTTATCCCCATCCGGCCAGCATCCGCACGTTTGATATCCGAATCTACTGACATACAATAACATTTTTCATTTAAGCAGTAGGAGCTACCTCTGAGGCGAAGTAGGGCAAGAGAGCTGACGAGGTTCACAGTGGTGTCCATGCCACTGCCTAACCGGACAAGGAGAGTAGAGCTGACAAAGTTGATGAGTGGATAGAAGAGGGGAGGTGAGCAGGCTAGGTAGTGGGAGCTAGCTCAGAGCTGAAGCGAAGTTCTAAATCGAGCCTTGGAGTGCCCATTCTCACATTTAGGGTAGGTATCATGTACTTACCTCGACCAGGTATACCTTACCAACATCTGAAAGGTTTGTACTGAATACTTTGTCTTCAGAGGCTGTCTTCTTTTCCAATTTCCATGAGTCTGAACGTAATAGCTGGAGACATCGCTCTAATGTCTTCTCTGCCAGCTTTTTGAAACTCTTGTCCTGAAAATTTTAATTGTTATTTTAGTGGTTACATTGGGCCTGTATGCTTCCAATATTATTATTGATGATAATAATATTAATTTATTTTAATTATTTATAAATAATCATATCTTCGGTACAGGATTCGTGGTACACAAATCCGTCATAGACTCTGTAGTTAACTTCGATTCTAAGAACGAGAAAATATCCACCCTCACGTTCAAGTCAGGAAATAAAATCTACACAATAACTAATGGACACGCACCTACAATGGTCCAAAACAGAAAAAACCCACAGATGGTGGAGAGATTCTAGGAAGACCTGGAATAAATCATGAACAAACTCTCCACAAAACAAGTGAAAATTCTTCTAGATAAATGTAAGCAAACCCTTCAAAACGACATTTTCACAGCAATGGCAATGATACCTCCACAAACACTATAAAACTCACTTGTTTTCGATTAAGTTAAATCACTTTAAAAATCCCCATACAAATCATAAACTAAACGTAAAAAATTGTGAAAATTACATAATAAGCTCAAATGCGAGGAGCTCAAAGGCAAGCACTGTTCACTGAGTCACTGACTTGTATTATTACTATTATTATTACCGACAGTAGTGGCTACGCTGGCTAAAGCGCAGCATTAGGCCATGGGGCCAAGCCCTCTGCTGACTCGGTAGACGCGTGGGTTCGAGCCCCACCGTCGGCCGTCCTTGAAATGGTTTTCCGTGGTTTCACCATTTTCAACACCAGGCAAATGCTGGGACGGTGCCTTCTGACAGGCCACGGCCGCTTCCTTCCACATCCTTGCCCAGTTTCATTCATTCATCTTCATCCAATCCATCTCTCATCCCGACGCGCAGGTCGCCCACGGGCGTCGACTAGAAAGACCTGCACTCGGCCTCTCAGGAGGTCACACGACTAAAAAAAAAAGCTATTATTATTATTGTTATTGTTATTTGCGTACATTCCCCTTTAAGGAATGCACTATAAACACAAAAATCTATCTTTTGGTGGTGGCATTTTTCTTCTTTTTATCGTCCCAAAAACCTATGAGAAAAGTGTGTCTTTGGATTCGTTACGAGATTGACGCTAAATAAGGAAAGCAAAAGTGCTAGTTATTATATTAGTTATTGTTGTTTTTAGGAGTGGAACAGCGAGGTCATCTGTCCCAGCATAAGCGCTCATGTCGGTTGTAATTATACATTAATCTCGTGATATCCTCGACGTGACGGCTTATACATTTGATTGTATATGACGGCGCAATACATAGTGTGTTGCAGATTTTGACTTAGGATAACCCTGTCCATGATACTAGCTGTATGATTTGACCTGAAGTATTTCCAGCATACGTATCTTACATAAATCATCTCATCATACTGTACATTGATGCGCCGTCATCGGTTACTCTACACAACGGGTTTCTTTTGAAGATCCAGTTAAAACAACCCAATCACGATTCTAGGATATACGATTTCAATTGGACACATGCTATCACGTCGAGGATATCGCAACAATATAATGACTACCGAGATGAGCGCGTATCCTTTCCTTACTTGGAGTCAAACTCGAATCTAAAGACACTTATTTCACATGTTTTCTTTTTGTGTATGTATTTTGTCATCATTTAGATGGTTTAAGGTTTTTATAAATGCTTTTTAATAATTATCACGTACATTAGTTTTAACTATGAACGAATATATCCAATGTTCTACGTATTAATTAACTTGTCAGTTACTCATACAAGTAATAAAATAGACATAGTCACTTGGGAGACACATTTTAGTAAAATCCTAAATATCCAAAGGTCAACGTCAGCGTAGGCCTACCCAAAAAAGTGTATCGGAGCTGATCATCTTGATACGATCCAATTTACAACCGAAGAAGTCCAAAACAACTTACAAAATTGAAACACAACAAGGCTGCCGGACCAGATAGCATTTATTCCGAACACTTTAAGTCAGCTTCGGAAACATTGCTGTCAGCTATCACTAACCTCATAAATCTTTGCCTACAAACAGGCGATGTTCCAAAAGATTGGAAAACTTCCACAATATAGGTGCTCTACAAAGGTAAAGGAGATCCATATGACCCTAACTCTTAAAACTGCTCACAAAATTAATAAAAGGTAGACTCGACATGGAAATCGACAGTAAACTACCAGACGAACAATTCGGTTTTAGAAGAGGAAGAAGCACGACTCATGCAATAAGAAATCTCATCGACGACATAGAGAATAATCTACGACTTCCACAGGGCAAATTTCACGCCGTGTTCATATAGCCTACTTCTCGAAGGCGTTCGACAGTCTAAAAAGAAGCATCATCTCCTCGAAACTCGAGTTTCTAGCCACCTAAACCAAAGCCCTCTCTACCCTTGTTCACATCATAATAAGGTACAACATCGTCATAGTATCAGACAGTGTAACAACCTTTAATGCAAGCATACAGGCAAATGGTGTGCTGCAGGGCAACCCCCTAAGTTTCCAATTGTTTAACTTCGCAACATATGACATCGTGCAGAAAATAAGAGAAGTGTCGGGGAAAGTAAAGATATACTTATATGCTGATGACTTGGTTGTGGGGTCTGAAGATCTAGTGGAAGTTCAAAGGGTGGTGAAACCACTGGAAGTATGGACAAATATTAACGAACTTGAGGTTAATACAGGGAAAACTGTGCACATGGTTTTTAGGAAGGGCGGAAGGGTATCGGCGAATGATATAGTGACTTTCAAACAACAACCTTTCCACGCTGTAAATAACTTGAAATACCTCGGACTGACCCTTCAGACTACGGCGCACTCGTTCAGAATTCACACAAGGTCAAGTGCAGCTGCTGCTACAAAAGCTATATACGACATCAATTCACTGAGTGGATTATCAATCAAGACTGCCATGGCACTATTTCAGGCTAAAATAATCCCTACCGTATCCTAACATATGGAATAGAGATCACTTGGGAAAAATTGACTAAGAATGACCTCCACACCACAGAAAAGGTCAAAACACGCATTTTAAAGGCCGCCATAGGTGTATCTCGATATACACGCTCAAGACTTGTATACGAACTGGCTGGTGAACCCTTCCTGGTTGAGACACTAAGACTCACTTTTTCCTTGCCCTTTACGGTTAACTGAAAGAAGCTTCTACAAGAGAGAGAAACAAAAAGAAAGGAAATCTGGCTCGAGTTTTGCTCTACAGAACCATGATGAACAGGGCATGGACCGAGGAATCAAGATCTTCGTCATTTCATAACATCACTGGCTGTGTATGGATACCATCAAAGAATCTCCATGAGAAAATCCTTTCACGATTCTGATGGGAACTGTGTATGTAAACTATGTGATCAATCGTGTGATCGTTATCATGTTGTGAAGTTCAACAAGCGTCCAGGTCCAAACATCGCTTACTGTACGAACTCCATGCGATACCAGTTATAATGCACAATTTGTGCGCTCTTTAAATAAATTAAAAATATAATTTTAAAAAGTCATTTCCAGTTAAAATCATTGATTGTTAAAAGCTTAATTCAAAAGCACATTTGAGATAGACTCTATGTTTTAATTGATATTTTTGGCAGCAACACACAATTTGGATCTCTATGCGCAATGAACAAGCGAACGGTAACAATACATACATACATATACTGTGCCCATTAAACCATGAGTTATCCGTGGAAACCACTTCAAACTCATAAACCAACAAGTACAGAAATATGTGCATCGAAAAATAGTCCAAGGAGCAAAGAAACTCCATTCAGGGCGATGTGGTTAACTAAAACTAAAGAGTTTGATTTAGAAAATATTGAGACGTATGTAGGATAGATAAATAAATAAATAAATTGATAAATAAATAAATAAATTGATTAATACATAAATAAATAAATGAAAATTAAGAAAGAAGATTACTCGTTTATAAAGAATTAATTTCCTGCCCCATTCTGTTGTTGTTGTTTGAGTCTTCAGTCTTTTGACTGGTTTGATGCAGCCGTCCATGCCTCCCTGTCCTGAGCTAATCGTTTCATCTCTACATAGCTCCGACACCCTACATCGGAGGCAATCTGTTTAACATATTCTAACCTTGGTCTACCCCTACAGTTTTTGTCCTCGACCCTTCCTTCCATAACTAAGCTTGCTATTCCTGGGTGTCTTAGTATGTGTCCTACCAACCTATCTCTTCTCTTCATGAGCAGTCGCCAGAAACATCTCTCCTCTCCCACTCGTCTTAATACCCCATTCTACCGGGATAATTAATTAAATCGATGGCTAAGCATTTCTGAAACATAAGCACGAATAGTTTTACTAGGTTTTAGAAAGGAAGTAACCATGGTCTCCTTGACAAACGGGGAGTGGGAGCCACAAAATGACCGATTCGAGCACGGCTACCTCGTGAACTGCCGACGTCTCATCACGGTGGACAAATATGATCGACATCAGTGTAATTGTAATCGCCATTTTCCCCAAGTTCGTAAAAAACATCGATGCAGTTGTTTCATTTTGGGGCTTGGACATCGTGGTTATTTCAGCCCCGTGTATTATATTGAAAGAGAATTTGTCTTATAATCTGTATTTTTGTGGTGTCTGTATTCGTAATTGAGGCGAGGATTGGGATGGAGGCGGCTGTGGCCTAAAATTAGGGACCATCCCGGCATTTTCGTGGAGTAGAATAATAATGTTATTGGTTTTACGTCCTTTTTAACTACGTGAATGGAGTAGAAGTCGGAAAACCCACAGAAAACCACTTCTAGGGTGACTGAAATGGGATTTGAACTCACATCTTCTCAGTTAAGCGGCTAGAATTCTTGGCTGTCATCCCGGAGGTCCGGGTTCAATTCCTGGCTCTGCCAGGAAATTTATTTCTGGTCTGAGGGCAGGGTACAATCAGCCTCGTGAGGCAAACCTGATAAGAGGTGGGTTCGGTTTCCACTTCAGCCATCCGTGGTTTCCCACGTCTACTTCAGGAAAATTCCGGGATGGTTCCTAACTTAAGGCCACGGTTGCCTTCTTCCCAATCATTACATGTACTACAAATACACACTACTACTACTACTACTACATACACCAGAATAACACAGGTTATCATATATAGTATACATATATACACATACACACCCAAGTACACGGGGCTAATTTACGACGATGTCGCGAAGCCCCTAAATGAATTAACAATATTCTTCTCAGTTTTTTTTATACCGAGAATGGAGCCACAATGCTAGTCACTACACTACGAGATGCTATGGGATATGTTCAAGAAGGAATGTGTGAATTACTTACCTCAGCTAATAGCCCCATGTCTCGTGCTCGGCTCCCACGCTGTCACTGTAGCGCTGAAGATCAGCTGGCTTCAATTTGCCGTAGTTTGCTGCACTTCAGACTCAGCCAGATAACTGATAACTTGTCTTGGATTAAATCCCAAAGTTTTTCATCACCAAGAATTGTTCAAAAGGTATGAAACTTTCTGCGGACCACTGAAATGTTTCAATGTTTCACGGGCTTGGTCATCATCCCCGTGTATTCGGATGTGTTGATTGGCAGAGAATGGCTCTAAAATACGTGTTGCCATCAGCACCATCCTTGGGAGTGCTGGAAATCGCTTCATTATCGACCCGACCATCAGAATGGAAACGACTGGGCTCCAACCACCTGTGGGGTATAGAAAGAACCCACCGTACCCTATTAACTCGAAAAATACATGAAAATATATCGTAGTTGTAGGGTTGATGGTTTGGTCTCGTAAGGAACAGTCCCTAAGAGCCTGATGATCAGTGGCGGCTCGTGATTTTACCGAGTGGGGACTCCACCGATTTTATGATGCTTTTCCAGTAATTGACAGAGATGATTTCATACATGAATTGGATTTTTTCTTCTCACATACTTTTGTAGCTTTATTTCCTTATTTCGTGTGGATTAGACACTACTGTTCTTAAAGAAAGAACAAAGGTCTTAAAAATATTTGCTCCCAGTCACTGGAAAAAGATGAAAACCGGATCCAGCTCAGAAATCCATCAGGGTCGCCAATTCCCAAGCACACTAAACATGAGCCCTTGAGGGTGTATCCCCACCACCAGGGTTCACAACTAGGCCTAGTGGGACTTGGGTTGGAGACTATTGGACCCCAGCCGAGGCGGTTATTATTACCACTTGTGCCAGGCTCTTCTCTGTCATCTACCTGTCGACCTCCATTAGTCAACTCTTGTTCTCTTCCAACCCTGATAGCATTAGAGCATCCAAAGTCTAGGGCTTTGTAAGTTAGATTGGTAACGCTATATTAGTTCCAACGTTCGCCGTCAGGTGCTGGTTACGATGGCATCTAGTAGCCAAGTCCACAGCTAGGTGTCGTGGACGGTTGCATTTGGTAGCAAAAGTAGGAACTACTTGAAAATTGACCTCTGCAGTCCTTACTTGAATCACAGATAACACACACTAATACAGCCATCACAATTAACACCGGTTATCAGACAAATTCTACACACACCCAAAGTACATGGGGCTACATGACCGCGTTGTCACAGCCGCTAAACTAAGGAACCAACCAACCATTTTAGATCCCAACTTACAATATTAGGACTGTAATCACAATATATGTACATACTAAAAAAATATTATATTTTCAATGTGTTACATGATTAATTTTGATATCTTTGGTGGAAATCAAGGTGAACATTTTCCTAAAATCTCCGGGGCAGCTAGTGACGGGTGATACCGAACTGTGCTAATGGTTTCCCTCCACGGTGTTCTTCACTGCCCCCCCCCCCACACACACACACACTTCAAAGTGAAGGTGAATATTGCGGGAATGTGTCAACCTGCGCTGACCTTCACGGTGTTATTCACTATCTATTCGTGTTACCTCAAAGACGTATTCGATACTATTCATAAGCAAGGTTTGGCATTATTCCAGATTCCTAAATTTCTTTAGCCTTGCACTCATAGCTCAAGTTCGGTCATTTTCTTTGTGATTCACACTTACTATTCAGATGTGCACATTTATTTTTATGTTGTAACTTCGCAAACATGTCTTCGTGTGCATGTTATAGCCTTCTCTATGAGCTTTAAATGATATCGTGGGGAACAAGATGCCTATATGTATTCTGCTTCAAAACAAGGGGCATTAGTAAATAAATTGGCAGAACATTCATTGTTCGAACACCTCCACATTTGAACCCGTTGATACAACTCACACAAAATTTATAGTTTGCTATAACTCGCAAATCTCCACCTCTTTGCCTGTGCATGGATACCATGTTAGCTGCACCGATTATATCTACGGAAACTCCAGGGGGTCCAGGTGCACGTAACTGTCAGTCAGCTCATAGCATAACCAACATTTCAGGAGAGGTTGCCCACCCCCACTCTCTTACCACACCCATTGCCGTAAGCTGATTGGGCTCTCAGGTATTAACCCAATTAGCGCAGTTCCACCATCCCGCTAGTGACTACATCCGAGAGACACCGTCCTCTAGAGCAGGGGTTCTCAAACTTTTTCTCTCGCACCCCCTTCTGAAACATGAAATATCTAGCGCCCTCCCCACCCCTTATTCTTCTTGTTAGGACTGAATATTTCCGAAGGAGGGCAAGCACTATCACTTTCATGGGGTCTCTTTTTACCACTCGTAATAAGCCACTTATCCATGGGTAATGGCGTCACTTGTATCAGTTTGTTGTAAACCGGGCTAACCACTTCCTCTGAACACGTACTTGAATTCACCTGTTCCCTCACTGCCTTTGAACTGACTGCAAAGACCCGGCTGAATTCGAGTCGACAAGGCAGAAGTAGAAGAATCTATTCTTGTAAGGAAGTGGCGGTCACATTGTCAAGCGCTTATTGTCATTAGTGGTTGTATTGGGGTGTCGGGTGTTGTATGGGAAATGTTACTCTACGCCTTTTTCCCCCCAGAATTCCTGCCGGCAGGATCTACTGGTGAGTTCTTGTGAAATAAGACAGCAAAAGTACGAGTCTTTTTTGGTCTTCAATGGTCATGGGAGCTTCCTGACTTTGATAGGTTCATGGATATGAGGATAGCAATGTGTGTTACCGAATATGAAACATACATATTTCAATCAGAGCCGGCGCCCCCCTTTATAACTCTCTGCGCACCCCACTTTGAGTACCTCTGGTCTAGGGGAGCGCAATGCCGGAAGGTTCACATTCACGCCACGACTTTACAGTCAGGCTGTATCTCATACACGACGATTTTCTACGGCTGACATAACTTATGGGCTAGAGCAGGCGTTCTCAACCTGATGCTCGCGAGCACCAGCTCCCCTGGATCCATTCTTCAATTACAATTCTGTTGCACGAACCAGAAAAACAGTGCTTTCATTACAAGTTTTGACAGACAGAGATTTTATCATTTTGTGGAATATTATAAATAATGTAAATAATTGGACATCCCTGTTTTATGAGTAACGCAAAAGACGTTAATTCCACTCGACTGTCCACACGTAAATGTATCTTACCTGAGTTTGGAGTTGCAGCATGCCTGGAGAGCGATGAATCCCTAGCTATTCGAGCACTTCTGAGAAAGAGAGAGATAGGAAAAAGAAAGAAAGGCTCATGGTTGTTGTATCATTGTTGTCATTATAATTATCATCACATACATTATTATTATTATTATTATTATATTCGATGTAATGGTGCTCGGGTTGATAACGCCTGGACTGGAGTACCGGTATTACAAGCGTCCCTCTTGTTTGAGCTGGTGCGAGTATTGCCTGAGGTATCGCACGTAGTCCAGCATGCCGTCCGTGAAGAACAGTTCTACCACATACTGAGGCAGCCATCCACCCAGTCGAGCGCAGTTTATCCACTGAAACCGGCTCCAGTTGGGCTTTCCGGGGACAGGATGTATGGCGAAGATACTCAGCTTGGTTTCTCCTCTGTAACATACACAGCAGCTTCATTATGTTCCGCAACAGCCTACTTTACACATCGGTAAGGAACTATGCTGCTACCAGCTAAAACGTAATTGTGAATGCCAGCTGTTTGCTTTGGACCTTCAGCGTTTCATCAATATTGGATAAGTCGATTACGAAGTATTCGAAGGCAATCGTTAAGTTGCGACCTCCTATTGCTTAAGTCAACAAAAACATCATATGTCGTGTGTTAAAAGAGCGTTTGGGAAATATTAGGCCAGAATTTGTGAGTTATTAACGTCTATTACCAACAGTTGGCAGCTCTAAAACCGCCGTCTGTCATTAGGTGATATTTGTAGGCCATCTATTTTTGAACTATCTTTGCGTGTTGTTGGTGTCTACCCAAACAAGCAATGTCACAGAGAGCACCGTCCATCACACTCCATCCACTTTATACGGCCTATATCAGTTAAGTCTAACCGTATGCAGTGCTTTTCTAAGTTTCAAAGTTTTGACTACTCGATGTTATATGGCATGAATGAGACCTTCTGTTCGTTGGTTGAAAGCTATGTATAAGATGGAACACTATACACGTTGTACTCGTGCAGCCGATAGAGAATTTTTCCATGCATAGATTTTACATGCCAAGATTCCAAATTTTCTTCAGTCTGTCCACTAAGCTTCACTAACGAGTCATCAGATATTTCGGATGGGCTATAATATCTATCTCCTATCTTTTGCACAGCTTTGTGATGTTTAGAAGCTACCTTTCTCCTTCCTTGCAATCTTATGACAGATGAATTAGGATGAAGGCAACGAGAGTAACCTCCTCATTAGCCTATCAAATTCGTTCAAATCTGTATTCGACTACTTGACTACACCAGACCAATAGCAAAGTAACCGGAACTGCATAGCAGCTTGTAGCCAATATCTGATATCTACCTGACAGTTTTGTATTGAGAATTTTTGGAACTGTCTTCTTGAGTTTGAGTAAAACGTCCATTTAGGAGACTGCAATGTAACTGCAATTTGAGCGAATCCCAATACTTGTAAGTGTTATTATTTATTATTATTCGCAATATAAAATAAACAGTATTTTATGAGTTAAACACTCAACATACTGGCATATGACTTGGTTATAGGAAGACACATACAAGGTTCTATATTACCGCACATTTTTCTTGTGTCTTAAAAGTATTTGAGTTATTAATTACACATGGGTTGGTTTTATAGTTTTGGCACCAATGCTTCAGTGCCAAGTTGCAACAATGTTGGGCGCTGCCACTTTTACCGACGGTTGCTGCCCTGCATCCCCACCCTCAGAGCACATGACCTCGCCCGTCCTCACCACCGCTCGTGTGCAGTCGCGCCTGTTAGATGGGTAGTGTGAGACCAGCGCTCTCGAAATACAGTCGCAATGTTTTCCAAGCAGGAACAGAGAACGTGGATAAAAATTCAGTGTGCTAGGGGTCGCAGTGCTAAACAGTGTCACCGAGGATTGCAGGAAGCGTGCGGTGCAGCTGCGTTACCGCTCAGAACGGTAGCAAGATTGGTTGCAGCCTTTCGAGATGGGCGCGAACGTGTGGAGCACATGCCTCGATCTGGTCACCCACCAGTAAGTGATGACAATGTACAGATGGTGTCCGCGTTAGTAGAGGTGGATCGGAACGTAACGATTCGTCAATTAGAGCAAGATACCGGACTGACGCATTCAACTGCCCTCCACATCCTGAAGGACTTACTGAAAATGAGGAAGATTGCGTCCAAATGGGTTCCGCATGACTTAACCCACATGCACAAATGGCTGCGATATGACGATTGCCGTATGCACTTGCAGCGTTATGAGCGCGAAGGAGAGGCCTTCTTACGGCGTATCATAACTTCATAACCATTGACGAGACATGGGCCAGATCTTATGAGCCACAGTTAAAACGCCAGTCGAACGAGTGGCGGCACCACGGATCACCACGGAAACAAACAGTTCGACTA
Source organism: Meconema thalassinum (assembly GCA_946902985.2). Lineage (NCBI taxonomy): Eukaryota > Metazoa > Arthropoda > Insecta > Orthoptera > Tettigoniidae > Meconema > Meconema thalassinum. The sequence goes on from OX336388.2 coordinate 1,353,681,143, forward strand.
ACCCCCACCAATGTGAAGGTAATGTTGTTTCTTGCCTATGATTGGGATGGTGTGATCATTCACCATACTGTTCCCCGAGGGCAAACCGTTAATGCGGCGTACTATTGTTCGTTTCTGCAAGACCATCTCCGAGGAGCTCTGAGAAGGAAACGGCGCCACCACATGGTTACACCGCCCATCGTTCTTCATGACAATGCTAGGGCACATACAGCAGGCGTTGTGTCGGCATTGTTGGATCGCTGGGGCTGGGAGGTCCTCTATCACCCCCCGCCCATATTCTCCCGACATCAGTCCCTGCGACTATGATCTCATCCCGAAGATGAAGATGACAATGCGCGGGGAGCGCTTCCGTACCATTCAAGACGTTAAGCAGGCTGCCGAGCGCTCTCTTCGTACCATCAATAGATTGGGCAGTGCCAACGGGATCCAACGACTTCCGCATCGCTGGGAACACGTTGTACGCAACGGTGGGGACTACATCGAGGGCCTGTGAAACTTGGAACCATCTAAGTGAGTTATTAATCCAGTTATAACTAAGGTGCCAAAACTAAAAAACCAACCCATGTATTCTATATTTTCAAGAAGGCCACCTCGCGTTGTATTCAGTCACTTAGGCTAATATGTCATCATCATTGATCTGTAAACCTCTAAAAAATATCGTTAGTCTCTTTTTCTTAAATGTTGTCTATAGAGTACCTCTCAGTCCTCTAGATGTAGCGAATTGTTGCTTAAGTTGCCAAATTTGACTGATAAAAGAGGTTATGGTCTCACACAGTTAAGTCCAGTTAATTTAGGCCCTCACTCGAACTATAATGAGACTTAGAACAGCTTACGTAGAAAAAATCCTTCCGAGCATCTCAACTTGTCCGGACGTATGACATCATTGGGAACTGGAGGGGATCAGTTGCTACCCGACTGCCGTGCGCAGACGATCGAGTCCGAGCCAAGAGAGGGACTGATTGATTGAATTTATATCCACGCTACACTTAAGAGCTCCTTTACAGAAGCGACCTACATGCAATAGGATTAGAGCTCAAAACCATACGTGCATTTCGTTAAAATTAAAATCATATGATATATCGTATCATATCATAAGCAACTAGTTAAATTTGTACAATATTATAAAATACGAGAGTGCAACCGGCAGAAGGTACGGAGAGTAGCGTGAAAAAGCAAACGTATCAGAAAAATTCATAGGCGGGCACTTTCTTGTTGCCAGATTATAATGAAAACATATTTTGTATAATAGTCTAATAATAATATAGAGAACCAATATAGAGAACTCCACTCCATCTTGTAACAAATGCGGATGAAATGGTGAATTGTACCCAATGACATGGTGAACAAATGAATAATAATTAAATAATAATTTAATAACAATAATAAAAGCAAGAAGTTCAGTAAATAACATATAGCCTACTTTCTCCTAAATGTATGGGTATAGTTATAACTCTTTGTCTTTACGAAGGAGTGTAATTGAATGTTCTTGTAATGAACGTTGTGTTGTATCCTACATAAGACTCCTCATTTACTAAGTTCCGTTGTGATCCGTTTTGTATCCAGAGGAATTGATTGAAACATTAGAAATATACATCCATCGACCATTTCGTGTGTATGGGATCGTTTATCTTGCGATTTTACAGAGAGAGTCTCTTATGCGATACTACATATTTGTTGCGTTTCGTAGTTGTAACTGTAATAAATAGTGGATTGTCAACATTAATGTCTTATATATTCAAGATGATGGCTGAGTGTAGTTTGAGAATCTTATTATTAATACGAGCGCGATATCTTGTCTGATTCTTCCCTCTTACGAAGTTTCGCGTTAATTTCGCAATTGGATCCTGATTTATTGATTTTGAAGCTTTAATAGTATGCTCAGCCACCATTTGAGTATATGGTTGGTTGGCTGGTTCCTCAGTTTAGGGGCTGCGACAACGTGGTCATGTAGCCCCGTGTACTTTGGGTGTGTGTAGAATCTATCTGATAACCGGTGTTAATTGTGATGACTGTATTAGTGTGTGTTATCTGTTCTTTTAAAATTCAAGTTAGGACTGCAGACTTTGAATTTTTCAAATAGTTCCTACTTTTGCCGCCAAACGCCACCGTCAACGACTACTAGTTCAGAACTTAGCTACTAGACGCCACCGCAGTCGGCTCCTGGCAACGAACGTAGGAACTTAATTATAGAGCGTTGTTTACATTCTTAACCTATATATAATTTAGCATCACGCAGGTGTAATTAGTGGATGGTTCTTTAACATGTCATAAATCTATGACATGGGACCGCCGGCTTTACTTCCCCTCCGAAGGAAGGCATACTGAGGGATTAATGCTAACTTGAGATATTGTACCTCTAAAATATATATAAAATTTGTATGCATATTTTATTATTTCAAGATGGCTGCTGCTGCGCGCTAAATTCAGTACCGTATCATTAGTATGATGGTAGCGAGGCCTATTGTATGGTGCCCCTCTCTAACTAAATTTTTCGTTAATTGTGCTATTGTATCGTGAGTTCAAGTTTTAAGAATACGCCCAGCCGCCATCATGAACATATGGAGTCACTGTTCTGTTTACTTGGTCATAGAAAGACACATAAAACGTTCTACATTACTGCAAATTTCCGTTGTATATTAAAAGTACTATGAGTTATTCATTATCATTTTCTAGATAATATTACCAAATTCAAGATGGCCACTGGGCGTTATATGCAGTGTGATAATCTTCTGACTAACGCACGCAAGAGCACAAATATGATGCTCACTTCTTTGCAAGATTCGTCTTAATTACCCAATTTCATTTGGAGTTGTCCATTTTAATGATCTATTAGATCGGACAGCCGCCATCTTGATTGTGTGAGGAGTATGTTATTTTGCGTTAGCCATACAATGACACATACGGTCGTGCCTTGTCACTAATATTCATTGCAGTAGCTTGTAAGAGTTGAGAGCTATTTATTTTTATATTTTATATTTTCATGATGGCGGCTGCACGTAACATACAGTCTCACGCTGTTATCACGTTGACTACCGAGTTTCAAATACTGTGAACAGTAATTCATTGGATCACAAGTTAAGGGGATAATAATGCTTGCATGATTCACCCAGTCGCCATCTTGAAATAATTTGGCTGATGACCTTGTAATTTGGGCGCCTGACACTACCTACATGAGGGTATATTTTTTCAAAATTGGTAGGGATCTGATGATCAGTTTAGTCGTAATTTGATGTAAGCTTTGAACATTTGGGTGGCCGCTATTTTGTTTTGGTTAAGATGGTGGCAATATAAAACATGACACTGACGTATCCTTTGCTAGTGCTACCTCTGTTCCAAATTTGGTTCAATTCGGTTTCGTCGTGTTTGAATTGATAGGGAGGACACACGTACACACAGACATAAAGACACGGACATTTGGCCCGTGTAGATCTCATAACTCTACTTTCATATTTTGAAAAAAAAAAAAAAAAAAAAAAAAAAAAAAAAAAAAAAAAAACAGGAGAGTAACACGTCATTTCTAACCGACAAAAATATAAAGAATACTTTAACACACAAAATCTAAACCTAATTTTGGCTCTATGACCCATGTCAAGGAAGTAGAAAGAGAAGTTTCTAAAATATTGTTGGAAACTTGCAGTGTGCACTTTGGTGGCAAATGTTGTGAGTTTAGATATTATGTGGGTTGTATAGAAAGGAGCTAAGCGACTCTGCTCGTACACACCTAATGTAGCTCCTGTGAGGTGGTGCCAGGGGATGCTGGATAGCACAACCAGCGGCGAAGTAGGAACCTCCAACTTCTCTTCGGTGGCGCACACAGACGAACTCCCGGCTTGCCACCAGTCCCGATACTTGACTAGTTGTCACCATGTTAGTGATGTCTGTGTCGGCATCGATGGACTGTGTACATAAACAATAGGTTCAAAACTCCCGCCCTTCTTAACGGATTCTTCATATCCCATTCACTCCTAAATTAATAAGCAAATAAATAAACAAACAAATAAATAAATAAATGAATAAACAAACAAACAAACAAACAAACAGATAAATAAATAAAAGCTCTTGACATCAAGGATTCGATTGGAATATATATCGCCAAGAGGAAGAGCCCGTCAAATCTGAATGAGCGCATGTGTTTGGAAGTCTCGTTATTAGATACTTAACTACATGCAGTGTGAGGCTGCCTATCGAATGCGGGGGTTGGAGGAAGATAGCCTGATAAATCGACAATGTAAAATGGGAAGAGCGGCTTCGGTGGCGTAGTTGGTAGCATGCTGAGCTTCTATGCCCAAGATCGCGGGTTCAAACCCGGCCGAAGTCGTCGATTTTTTAAGAGCGTTAAAATCCCTCAGTATGCCTTCCTTCGGAGGGGAAGTAAAGCCGGCGGTCCCATGTCATTGATTTATGGCATGTTAAAGAACCTTCCACTAATTACACCTGTGTGAAGCTAAATTATATATAGGTTAAACATTCGACAAACGCTCTTAGGTTCCGACGTTCGTCGCCAGGAGCCGACTGCGGTGGCATCTGGTAAGCAAGTTCTGAACTGGTAATCGGTGGCGTTTGGCGGCAAAAGTAGGAACTACTTGAAAAATTCAATGTCTGCAGTCCTCACATGAATTCAAAACAGATAACACAACTAATACAGTCATCACAATTAACACCGGTTATCAGACATATTCTACACACACCCAAATTACACGGGGCTACATGACCACGTTGTCGCAGCCCCTAAACTGAGGAACCAACCAACCATCAAACGGGAAGGATATACATTGTATTTTTCACAATATACCAAGGTCTGAATTAGGCAGTATTGTAGAGTCTATTTCCAGGCTTTAAACCGGATGTCGTCCAGTTGGGATCGGATATCTACGCCGTGGCAGGATGAAGGATTGGTCTACCTAGTATATTGGTAGATGATTTTCCAGAACCATTTGTCATACACAAACAGTATTTGTATAGGCTACTTCTTCACATCCTCCTAACATCCCTGTTTTTTCTTTATCAGTAATGCAGCCAGTGGCCATTTTCAGGACGGGTCAGGGAAGCGATTTGGAAGGAAATCGGCCGTGGACCTATTGTAAGGAACCGTCCCGGCATTTGACTGTTGATGAAAATGGGAAACCACGAAAACCATTTTCAAGACGGCCGTGGGGGGATTCGAATCCTCGCTGCTCTCCTGATGCCAGCTATCGGCCACCGTGGCCTTTTTTAAAACCTTGTTCATCTCTCCTGTCAAGGCCTACGCATAGACCGCTCATTCTTTGAGCTCTAGTGTCCTTGATGTTAGGTTTGCTCTAAAATGTATTGCTTTTTTATATAGAGAATTGGTCAAATGTTGCCTTGGTAACCTATATTGATATACTGTACCTTCTGTTCGACCATTCTCGTGGTACAACATACTGTAAATACTGATCTGTATAGGCCTATTGACGTCAGAAAAGTTGGATGGCGCAGCCACGCGGCAGAATGTTGAAGCTGTAACATTGTGACTGGTGAGATTTATTTAGATGGTGAAGCATTGACGCCGTGATGGAAACAGAAGGAAATTTGTCAAATTCGAGGAGGTACTGCTCTGTATACGGTTGCAAATCGTATAAACCGGCTACGAAATATCTTCACTACTTTCCTGTACAAAAAGCTCAGAGAGAAAGATGGGCTTCGGCGCTGTCAATTGGAAAACGTGTTACCGTACATGTTACATGACAGTGTGCAGTCTGCATTTTTGTGAAGACGACTTCTTTCCACCGATACTGTTGATTATTGATAGTTATTGTCTCTAATTTGTATTCACATGGATTTAGCTAGATCAAAAATACTGATATTACTTCTGTGCCGTACAAAGAATGTAATCCGCTCTTCGTAAATTTATTTTAGGGGTTCTTCCGATTGACAATAGCCGAATGGTTAGAAAACTTAAGAAAAATGCTGTTCCTAGCCTTAATTTGCCAGAGAATTTATATTCTTGCCTTTGAACAGCAAGTATGTAGGTCATTGAAGTATGATTTGGCTTAGATTGTGTTTTTGGCTATGATCTCCCTACTGTTGAATTTAGTTAATTAAAATGTAAATCTTAGTTTTAAGTACCGGTTTGGTGACCCATCATCCCAGGCAGGCCGGCAACACCTATACCACTCAGGCAGATAGGTCACTTAGCCGTATTTTTGAAGTTATAGTGATGTTAAGTATACATATGCGGTAATGTAGCAGGAGACCGGATCGGCCTAGGCTATTCTAACTTTAATTAGTTCCCATTTCAGGGTTTTACAGTTTTGAGTGCGAATAGATGGTCTGAAAGTTGTACAACAGTAAGGAGAGTATGTTTTGTATAGGTTTTAATTGGTATTATGGTTTATGTCGAGCTGAGGAGTGAATTTGGTTTGTCTTAAAGTGTATTTTTTGATCTGTTCCGTTTGCTTATGACAAGTTCAAATGGAGACTCCAGCTTTGTTAAATATCTGTATTTTAAATATTTAATTAAATATATTGATAAAGAGGATGTCCCCATTTTAACTTGCCCGTGGCAAGAGATTAATAAATTAACATTCTTGCCTTTGAACAGCAAGTATGTAGGTCAATATTTGCAATATTGAAGTATGATTTGAGCATCCCAAGTAACGCTTCTTTGAACCCAAAACATTCATGCACATTCAAGTTGCTTGATTCAATTTATTATCAGGGAGTCGTCCTTTGTGTTATGTGAGATATATATATTGTGAAATTAATAAAAAAAATCGATACCGCTAGGCTCCCAAGCACAGGCTTCATATATGTAACAGCAGACAGTAAATTAACTACGGTATCTACATGTGGGTAATATTTTTAACTGGTAGTAATTAGGCACTGCATTTAAATTGATTATAAAAATATTTCTATCAATGAAAGGAAATATGTAGTATTTTGCCATCATAAATTTGAAGCCATAACAAACGCACACCCAATTACTCACGTCACTATATCGCCGCCATATTGCAAACAGCTGACCGTAAGCTCCTCCCCCGTTTCGGACGTCAATAGCCTACTTTTCTCTCTCAACCTGGTAATTTACGAGTGTTTCTACTTAGAGTTTATACAATAAAACTGAGAAGCCCAATTTTCAATCAGTGCCTGACAGAGCTGCCTGAAGAGACAGTACATTCAAACACATAAGTTATCATTGGAATTGTCATATTTTTTTCCTTGCCTACATTTTCATTAAAAACTGTAATTAAGCAGCAGGTCAATGTTCCTGAGTCTTTATAAGTGGATTTTATAGAGCATGCAAATGCATATATGGGTCATTTTCATAGTTATTGTCATATTTCATCAATATTAATGGTATAAGGTAGACTAATATTTTAGGGGTAGGTGATGGACTTAAAATATAGGCTAGTATTCACTGGCCGCTGCAGCTTGCCACGGTGGGTGAGTGGTTAACGTGTCGGTCTACCAACCCCAAGCTTGCAGGATCGCTCCTGGCCATGGTAAGTGAGTTTTGAAAGGCGGCAAAAATTACGACACCATGTCATAGGATGTTGGCATGTCAAAGAACCCATTTGAATTCAGTAGGGCGTGTTCATAATGGCAAAATTAATCTCGGGAGTTTCCGCCAATACAAAGTTCCTCATTTCTCTACTAGAAAGCGCTATAGTGTTCAAGGAGCTTAGACTTCCTTGACTTTCATAGTGCTTCAAGGAACAACGAAATTCGACATGCAAGCTACCCGCTGGGTGGGTAGTTAATTGGCTGAGGAATAACCCACCCACCAAGGGAAGATGATTAAGAAAAGGAAGTAGATTTTGGATTGGAGAAAAAGGATAGAAAAATAGGAGGAGAGTCCCACAAAATTAATAAGTTTAACTTTAAACACACTTAGAAGCGGTTGCCACCGCAAATCCGTTCTCGGATACCTAAAGTGGGTACGAGCTTGGTCGAAGCTGACGGGAACCGCAGCTAAGACTTGGGCGGTTTGCCAAAGAAAGGCTTTAGTGTGTTTCCTCCCAAGCATGCATAAAAGTACTATAGGGAAGGGTGGTGGTTTTGCCAGACAAATAGTAAAAGCTTTATTGAGTATGAACGAGGGCATAAACCTAGGAAGAGCTAGGAAAGCCAGGATCTTGCCTAACTGTAGTATCAGAGAAATGATGAATCCAAAACCTAATATTTAATTTATTTAACAATTCAAAGAAGTTTGAGAAAATTAACAAGCGTGTAATATAATTTTGACAAACATAGTTCATTTGAACTTTTTAACAAATGGGGTCGCAGACCTCTCAACATTAAACGTTTGCTCCAGGCAATTGACAATTTACAAGGTTTCAAACCTTACATGTTTCTAAAATCTTTATAAGATTTAAACAAATAAACAATGAAGCAATTAAAGTTTGAACGTGAATTGGAGTACAAAGAGTGTACCTTAAGAAATTCTTGAGAGAATGTTCTAGAGAAAGTGACAACTTCGAAAATAACAATAATAAAAACATGAAAAATAAGATAGAAGTTCCTAAAACTTCTTATATTTATACAGAATTAATGTTGGTTATTATGCAAATAAGGGCAGGTCACTTACTGTGAAACCTGAAGAAAGTTAAAAGGAAGGTTCTAGACTTCCCAAGTTTGAGCAGGAATCACTAGCCAAATGGGACAGTTTCCATTTCGTGAAACCTGAACATGACTCACTCAAGAGCTTAAAGAATTGTTTTCCCTGATTATAGGAAAGGAACAATGTGAATTTGAAACTTGTATCACACAAGCAATTATGCAGAATTTAATTAATGTTAAACTAGCAAAGTTGTAAGGGCACTTCGAGAGTGACACCTTATAGGAAAGTTACAATTTTATTAATGTGGGTTGTTAGTAAAAGGTTGAGGAAAGATCATTGGGATATAGGATCAATGTTCATGGCCTTAATTAAATATAAACGGACGATCGCGACGCGGTAGTAAAGTTGAGCAAGCACTGGTTTTCACTATAGTTGGTTGAAATATATGAAAAGTTCACTGTGGAAACACAAAGTTTATGGGAAAGAAAGTTATTGCAATGATAACTGGTTGCACTAGGTAGGCGAGAGTCTGTTTCTTGAGAAGTTTGTGATTTTACAATTAAATGCGCCATAGAATGTTCCAACGGAGGAAGAAAGTTCGCTATTGCAGTAATTTAAGGAAGATTCCTCATTTTAACTAGTATTTTCACAAGTGAGTGAAAAATACCTGACGGCAAGCTTCGCAGATAGAATACCAGATCTGGAACGTTCCAGAACGATCTTTATAGAAGAATGGAGTCAAAGTTAATCCAGCGGAGGAACTAGCTTTGTGAATTATAGACAGCGGGTATTAGATAATATCCCACGTAGTGAGAGGATTTCTCATTTGAATAGCTTAAGAAAAGCTCTTTTTTAGTAAGGTTGGCTTATATGAACAAAAGCTCAACATGGCAAATCCCACGAAGAATGATTTTTGCCCCAAAATAAATAATTTCACACTGTCTATAAAAGTATCGTTAAAAGCACGTGGAAGTTAAAACCATGAAGATGAGGTAAAAACTTTTAAGATGGTACTTATCTTGATTTCATGTTGAAGGCGAAGTTTCCTATGATGACAACTACCTTGCCAACATGGCGTAGAAGAGTGTGTGCCTCTTGGTTTGAGGAGACTAGCTCGAGAGGAGCTTTAACTGACCGAGTCAACTGCCGACTGAGAAGTGAGACCTGCTCAACGGAGCACGGAGGGTCCAAGGAAGGGGAAAAGAGTGGGGGGTAGGAGACAAAAGGAGAAATATAAACATTGCCAATGTTACAACAAAAAAATGATCTTCTCTTGCTGAGCTGGTCTTCAAAGAGTTGATAACAGATGATACTAGCGCAGCATGGTGAGTAAAGAAGTAGACGTAGTCCTCTTGCTCAAGGAGAAAATAGCTGGCGATGGCAGTAAAATCTGGTAGCCAGATGGAGAAGGAATTCCTCTTGCGCGAGGAAGAGTTGAAGAGCTTCAGAGATTCGCTGCTATATGACGCTAGGTGGGTCATAGAATATATATCTGGAACAGACTCATACAAAATATAAGCGACCTGAACCCCTAAGAGAAAACAGAAGATCACTGTTGGTGTTTGACAAAGAGGAAGGAAAGAACATGCAAAAGCACTGAAAATTATAATCTCTGGTACCGGGAGGGGTAAACACCAACAGGGAACAAGAAAAACAAGTAAACATTTAAAGGTAATAAGCAATTGAAGAGAAGTAGTCTTGTGATCTGACCATTAGTGGTCAAAACTCTGACTACCCTGACTCTCCCATCTCTTCCAGGATAACACTCGGTCACTCTACCCGAGATCCAGACTAAGGGGGGAGAAACTTCCCTAACTAAGACCAAGTCTCCCACTTTAATGTCGGGACTGGAAAGAAACCACTTCTGCCTCCGTTGCAAGGAAGTTAAATATTCCAAGTTCCATCTCTTCCAAAAAGAATTACGGAGGGCTTCAAGTTTACGCCATGCGATAGGTAAATCAGAATCCCTGAAAGAATTAGGAAGGGGAGGAGGGGCAGAGAGAGAAGTGCGTGTAAGGAAGCGACCAGGTGTAAGTGGAAGGAGGTCATCAGGGTCATTAGAAAGCGGAGTTAAAAAACGAGATTTAACAACACCTTCAATCACGAAATAGCTGGAAGCTGAGAGAAATAAAGCACTAGTAAAGATTGCGATACGATGAGAAAGAAGAATTGACAAGTTTAAACAAAGCATATAGAAACAAGTACATCTATTCAGGATAAGAATATACCAAATAAACAAAGAAACTATGCGAGTAGAAAGCAAGAACGCCATAGGTAACAAACGAGTAGCCATAAACAATGACCTCAAGTTATAATGAGTATCAAAGGGGTTACTCAGAAAAATACTTAAGTCAGCGAGAAACGTGACGTGACAAGTATAAATGCAAAAACACATCGAATGTGACGACGAGAAAAAGTAAGTTTGTTCATCAATGAACAATAAGATTTCAAAATATGTGAGCAGAGTGCAATACATAAGCGCGTGAGAAATACGCAACGAAGTTTTGAAACAAGGATCGAAGCAGTTATAGAATACGAGCATGAGTAAGTGGAAGACACAGGCAAGCGCGGCCTTGACACACATAGTACAACGAGATAAGGCATATAAATAGCTGAAAGAGTCCTTAAGCGGAACAAGTTTATTTTGGGAAGTAGGTGAACGGCTTCTGTACTTGCAGGAGCGACTCACTAGACAATGCTTGGCAATCAGCCAAAGTTGAGATAAGAGAAACTTGCTTTGAACTTTGTCAAGCATACAGGAAATGAACAGTGACTTGACCTTCCTCAAACTTGTATACAAACAAGTTTGAAAAACAAGCAGTTCAAAGTACACAAACAACACTAGTTGAATCAGCTGTAACTTAAAGCAGATATTCAGGTTGGACGGCATGCAGTCAATCGTAACTTTGACGTGAAAAAACAATTTAAAGCTATATGAAATAGAGTAGGAAATCAATTTCGCATAATTGAGAGGATCACGGAATCCGACAATTTTCGACAGGAAAAAGCTTGATTCTTCCGAAATAGGAAGAGAAGCCGGGACATTGAGAAGAAGGTTATGCATAAGAATAGTTATTCTTGATGTTAGAGAATTCAGATTTTCAAGCGGTTTCAAAAGCGACTTCCAATTGTGAGGAAGGAGGGAGGAGCCGACCGTGGCCATCCTTCTAAATAACGAAAGAAGTGAAACATAGCGTACAGCGAAGTGATGGAGACTGATAGCCATGGTTTTACACAAGGGGAAGATAGTTTTTAAGAAAGAGTTTAAGCAATTACCTGCTATAAAAAATGACATAAGAAGGTAGACGAAGTGACACAAAGCAAGGCGAACTTGAATTGCCATTTTGTGCGGGAAGAAAGAAAAACCATTTAAACAACTTACAGAGGTAGCGTAGTTGTTCACGATAAGACATCGTTTCGGCAAGTGTTTTTCAAAAATATTGAGATCTGAAACATGAGCGTTCTCTTTTCCAGAATTAGGATTTATGTCAGCCGTAACGAAATGACATTGCGCTTTGGTTTGAACACTGGGATGTTTGATTTCACCAGTAATAACCCAACCAAAATCGGTGTCTCTGGCGACCACGGTTGAAGATAACTTGCGTGTTTGTTTGCGAATGCACTTCCAAAAAACATTGGCACTGAAAAGTACATCAATGGGACCTTGAGCATTAAACTGAGGATCAGCTAACCTTAAGTGCGAAGGAATTTTTAATCCGGAGGTATTAATAGAGTGACTTGGAGTGTCCTTGCCAATACTGGTAAGAATGAGACAGTTTAAATTAAGATTGGTGTTTCTTTGGCAAACGTCTCTGATTTTCAATTTTGAAGACTGCAAAACTTGAGTTTTCAAATTGTCAATGCCGGTCACATTGATAGAAGTAGGCGATGACGAAAGACCTAGTTTTTTAATCAACGATTGCGAAACAAAGTTATGAGTTGAAGCGGAATCGAGAAGGCCACGGGTTCTAAACCAATTTCCAAATTTATCTTGGATTTCGAATTGTACAGTGGTCAAAAGGGTTTGCGCACTGTAAGAAGTTTCGGCGTTAGAAATGCAGGAAGAAGCATTAGTTTGTTCGGAGCGGCTCTGCAAGGAGCTTGAAGAGGCAGGTACTGATGACCTCGATTTATTGTGAACGTGCAATAAAGAATGATGCGGTTTTTTGCAATGAAAACAGAGATTAGATGACGTACAGTTTGAAGAAGAATGCTTAGGTGATAAGCAGTTGAAACAATGTTTGCTATTGAAGACAAACTTCCTTCGATCTTCGACAGACAATTCTTTAAAGGATTTGCACGAATACAATGTGTGAAGCTTTTTACAGAGCGTGCATTTTAACGATTTGTTGAGCGGCCTGATATGTTCTCTTGCATGATTGAAAGAAGAACTGGGTTGCTTGTTCTCGACAGATGGGGGCTGATGTCCCTTTGAAAAAGCAAGGTTTTTCTCAAAAATGTGAGACTGATGATTCGTTTCGACCTTTTCGCACTGAAATGCGAGTGCTGTAAGAACTTGGCATCGGCTGTTAAGAAACGAGATTAAGTGTTCGAAGGAAAATTCTTCCTTGCGAGCGAGTTCAATTTCCCAAGCCTTTAAAGTTGAAAAATCGAATTTGGATGTAGCCAGATGAATGACTATGGTGTCCCATGTTTGGACAGGCTGCTTAAGTTGGTATAATGCTCTGACATTCAACTGTATAGAGTCTAAGAGGTCTCTTAAAGAGGTGACGTCATTAGGTTTGACGGCTGGCAGGCTGAAGAGACAGCGTACGTGGCGAGCTACACTCAAACGTAAATTGCCATATCTCTCTTTAAGGAGATTAAAGGCGATGTGTCAAGATGTCTAAATCACACTCGGCGGGATTTAACTTGTTGATATAATTTCTGAATCTAGTGAGTTGCCCTTTATAGGAAGAACGTCTGGCAATGAGAGTTTCATCTTTTTCAGTAGGAGCCATGACAAAAAGAATAAATTGAAATACAACTCACGAAACTGTAGAACCTTGGAGATGCTGTCAAGTTTGCAGCAGCGAATGGGTAGAAAGAATGGGACACACGATAGGAGACATGAGCGGCCTCTTTCCCGTTCACAGGCTTTGCATGATGTAGTTATAGCTGAAAAATCCAAAGCAGATATTAATAATTTGCAGAGTATTGTCAAACAGAAAAATGACAAATGGACTCTCCCGGGTTTCGGCACCAAATTTTGGGTAGTTAATTGGCTGAGGAATAACCCATTCACCAAGGGAAGATGATTAAGAAAAGGAAGTAAATTTTGGATTGGAGAGAAAGGATAGAAAAATAGGAGGAGAGTCCCACAAAATTAATAAGTTTAACTTTAAACACACTTAGAAGCGGTTGCCACCGCAAATCCGTTCTCGGATACCTAAAGTGGGTACGAGCTTGGTCGAAGCTGACGGGAACCGCAGCTAAGACTTGGGCGGTTTGCCAAAGAAAGGCTTTAGTGTGTTTCCTCCCAAGCATGCATAAAAGTACTATAGGGAAGGGTGGTGGTTTGGCCAGACAAATAGTAAAAGCTTTATTGAGTATGAACGAGGGCATAAACCTAGGAAGAGCTAGGAAAGCCAGGATCTTGCCTAACTGTAGTATCAGAGAAATGATGAATCCAAAACCTAATATTTAATTTATTTAACAATTCAAAGAAGTTTGAGAAAATTAACAAGCGTGTAATATAATTTTGACAAACATAGTTCATTTGAACTTTTTAACAAATGGGGTCGCAGACCTCTCAACATTAAACGTTTGCTCCAGGCAATTGACAATTTACAAGGTTTCAAACCTTACATGTTTCTAAAATCTTTATAAGATTTAAACAAATAAACAATGAAGCAATTAAAGTTTGAACGTGAATTGGAGTACAAAGAGTGTACCTTAAGAAATTCTTGAGAGAATGTTCTAGAGAAAGTGACAACTTCGAAAATAACAATAATAAAAACATGAAAAATAAGATAGAAGTTCCTAAAACTTCTTATATTTATACAGAATTAATGTTGGTTATTATGCAAATAAGGGCAGGTCACTTACTGTGAAACCTGAAGAAAGTTAAAAGGAAGGTTCTAGACTTCCCAAGTTTGAGCAAGAATCACTAGCCAAATGGGACAGTTTCCATTTCGTGAAACCTGAACATGACTCGCTCAAGAGTTTAAAGAATTGTTTTCCCTGATTATAGGAAAGGAACAATGTGAATTTGAAACTTGTATCACACAAGCAATTATGCAGAATTTAATTAATGTTAAACTAGCAAAGTTGTAAGGGCACTTCGAGAGTGACACCTTATAGGAAAGTTACAATTTTATTAATGTGGGTTGTTAGTAATAGGTTGAGGAAAGATCATTGGGATATAGGATCAATGTTCATGGCCTTATTTAAATATAAACGGACGATCGCGACGCGGTAGTAAAGTTGAGCAAGCACTGGTTTTCACTATAGTTGGTTGAAATATATGAAAAGTTCACTGTGGAAACACAAAGTTTATGGGAAAGAAAGTTATTGCAATGATAACTGGTTGCACTAGGTAGGCGAGAGTCTGTTTCTTGAGAAGTTTGTGATTTTACAATTAAATGCGCCATAGAATGTTCCAACGGAGGAAGAAAGTTCGCTATTGCAGTAATTTAAGGAAGATTCCTCATTTTAACTAGTATTTTCACAAGTGAGTGAAAAATACCTGACGGCAAGCTTCGCAGATAGAGTACCCGATCTGGAAAGTTCCAGAACGATCTTTATAGAAGAATGGAGTCAAAGTTAATCCAGCGGAGGAACTAGCTTTGTGAATTATAGACAGCGGGTATTAGATAATATCCCACGTAGTGAGAGGATTTCTCATTTGAATAGCTTAAGAAAAGCTCTTTTTTTAGTAAGGTTGGCTTATATGAACAAAAGCTCAACATGGCAAATCCCACGAAGAATGATTTTTGCCCCAAAATAAATAATTTCACACTGTCTATAAAAGTATCGTTAAAAGCACGTGGAAGTTAAAACCATGAAAATGAGGTTAAAACTTTTAAGATGGTACTTATCTTGATTTCATGTTGAAGGCGAAGTTTCCTATGATGACAACTACCTTGCCAACAGGGCGTAGAAGAGTGTGTGCCTCTTGGTTTGAGGAGACTAGCTCGAGAGGAGCTTTAACTGACCGAGTCAACTGCCGACTGAGAAGTGAGACCTGCTCAACGGAGCACGGAGGGTCCAAGGAAGGGGAAAAGAGTGGGGGGGGGGGGGGTAGGAGACAAAAGGAGAACATATAAACATTGCCAATGTTACAACAAAAAATGATCTTCTCTTGCTGAGCTGGTCTTCAAAGAGTTGATAACAGATGATACTAGCGCAGCATGGTGAGTAAAGAAGTAGACGTAGTCCTCTTGCTCAAGGAGAAAATAGCTGGCGATGGCAGTAAAATCTGGTAGCCAGATGGAGAAGGAATTCCTCTTGCGCGAGGAAGAGTTGAAGAGCTTCAGAGATTCGCTGCTATATGACGCTAGGTGGGTCATAGAATATATATCTGGAACAGACTCATACAAAATATAAGCGACCTGAACCCCTAAGAGAAAACAGAAGATCACTGTTGGTGTTTGACAAAGAGGAAGGAAAGAACATGCAAAAGCATTGAAAATTATAATCTCTGGTACCGTGTATTCCAAGAATACACCACTGGGTGTCAAATATGTTCTAGTTTGGGGGCCTTTCGCTGAAGTATATCACAGCAGTGGCCTTTCCTTCAAGGAATAGTTGGTAGGTCACATTGTGATTGTTCAATTTTATAATTTTGTTTGTAGCGGAATAGTGTTGGAGGATCGGGACCGTTTGTGGTAAACAATGTGGGGTTTTAATAATGTTTTGTCAGAGCAATTTTGTCTTGTGTATTGCCCTGAATCTGATGATGATCGCTTGACGAACGAAACAAGTTATCCTTTCAACTTCCCTCCTCCACCCCTCCCCGATCCCTCCTACCTCCTCCCGTAATCTGTGAAAGTAATAATTAATTGTAGATTTTATTCAGGTGGAATCTTATATTACCGCCCAATTTTAATTGAGCATGTATTCGTGAGTGTTTTCTTTCTTGTCACCAAGTTGTTCTGCTGAATTTTGTCACTTTAAAATGTTTTGTTTGCAGTCTGCTCACAACGTGCGGTCTGATGTAATGGTCATGTTTCCATTAGCTAAGAGCGGTTTCTATTCAGAGCAGGATACCCTGAGCTCCCCTTAAAAAGGACTAGGAAAAAAAAATAGATATCCAGATATTTTTCAGCTTGAAATTATCTTCATTAATAAGTCTATTTTTTTCTCCCTCATAATTCGACGACCACTTCATACTGTTCCTTGTAAGAGTCAAAAAGGTTGGCTGTGAATAAATTAACAGCTTATCTAACTGCCAATGAGTATGAAACCTTTTTCTCTAGAAAATAAGCACTTCTAATATCAAAACTCAGCAATTTTTCTAGATTCATGCCGTGCCTTGTGTGGGGTTTCACCTAGGAACACCAAGCTGGCTCATCGTCGGGCTCTCGGTGTCCGTGCCTGCACAAAAAATGGCATGAACCCAGAAGAATTGCTGAGTTTTAATTCACGGGCCGTGAAAGCCAATGTATAAGGTGCGTTCAAAAAGTAACGAGCCGGAGGCTGGAATGCGCAAACCGGTGACGATATCGGCTAATCGTGGCGTGTGTAACGAGGTGTGATTCCGACCGGAGCGTTGAAGGTCAGAGCCCGTCGCTAGAGGGCACGCATCACGTGACGATACAAAGTGAGCAGCAGCATGCATCAATCGTCCAACCAAGACCAAGACAGTAGGCTATTCGACATGCTTCCTGGTGTGGTTGAAGACTGTGGGGCACCCATTGGGCACACACTTTCCGCAAGTGAAGTCGTTCCTCCATGATGGTGTGCACACTTCCGACGCTCAATGCGACCACGGCGGCTATGGCGTTCACTGTCACTCGACGGTCCTGGGTAATGAGTGCATCAACCAGCTGGACGTTGTCATCGGTAATGCAGGGGGGTGCCCCAGACCGGGCATCATCCGCTAACGACACCCGTCCTTCCCTGAAGCGCTTGTGCCACGCCTTGACCCTTGCAAGGGACATGCAGTGTTCGCGGTACACTTGTGACATTCGGCGATGAATGTCCGTTCCTCCTACTCCTTTCGCTGTCAGAAACCGAACAACACCTCTTTGCTCTTCGGTTGACGCCTCCATGTCACTGATTGCAATGCGACTGGCAGCGTCGGACTATTGATGCATGCTGCTCGCTTTTTATCGAAACGTGACGTGCACGCGTGCCTTCTAGAGACGGACTGTGACCTTCCACGCTCTGGTGAACCACACCTCGTTACACACGCCATGATTAGCCGATGTCATCACCGGATTGCGCATTACAGTCTCCGGCTCGTTATTTTTTGAACGCACCTAATACCACTAATAACTCCCGCCCCACTCTCCACTTTCATTTCTGTCCAAGCCCTACATAGGCCTATACCATAAATTTGGACGAAATCGCTGATGACGAGAAGGCGCGGTCCGCTTGTTAGTTCGTTTCATATTATTTTGCGAATGTGCCTTGTGACGCCAACTGTTGACCTGTTCTGCAATTCATAAGTGCTCTGAACAGGGTCAGCCCTTGGCCTGTCTCGTGCCTGTCTTGCCGAGTCATAAAACGAACACCCACTTATTTCTCCCATTTCTACGGGCTAGGGGACGGGGTGAGATGAGTTTGTACGTGCCATGCTCATCAGAAGAGTCAATGAGAGATTAAATTAATTGATAATGCAATGTTTCCGTTGGTCAACCACAATTGAATCCCAATTACTGAAGAAAAAAAAAAAAAAAAACAGAAATAACTATTATGTTCGACGATGTCGATATGTAAATATTATATGTCAGAAAACTGTATTATAATGGGGGTCATTAAAGTACTACTTTTCATTATAACACAGTTTTTCCAACCAATCAGAGCTCAATATTTTCATTCATTGACCAATTAGGAAAGGATAGCTTCTGACATGCACTCAAAATCCAACATGTCGGACTTGAATTACATGATTTGAAAGTTGACAATGAAGCCTATATTGGATCAACCCGAAAAACCTTGGGATCAACCATTGTAGTTACAATGCATAAACAAACTGGGCAATATTGCAAAAGAAATAGCACTGTACCTTAATATCCGCAATTCCAATGTCTACACATTCGTAAGATTTCGCCGACAATTTTAGTGAATGCTGTTGTTGACATATACAAACTAGAACGTCATGGAGGAAGCAGGCATATGACATTAGTTCCACGGAAATCATAATCCAGCTCTCTGTTCAGTAAATGAAATTCCTACGTGAAACTTTTCTGCGAGATGTCATAACTGCTCTATTGGGGACTCAATTGATTTTCCTTCCGTTGACATTCTATACGCACCGAATTTGAAGAATAAATAGTTGATAATGCAATACATTTTTAATTTTAAAGTGTTTGTATCAGCCTATTTTGTTTTATTTGGCCAAAATAACAAAATGATCCAACATAGTATCTGTTGGTGCTACTTCAGGATGAACAATGTTTCAAAGCGTTGAGATTTGTTATAGGGTAGAGATCAAAAGATGAGCCCACACAATTCCCAAGAAGAAGAATTCAACCGACAGAATCTCGACAGATATTTATGAATATTTATGTTAGAATAAATATATAATAAAGTTATACTTATCGTCGAACATAAACAGTCGTATGCAACTCGCCTGTAATGGTAATTAAGACACTCGTATGGAAATCGTGTCTTAATTATTGTCATTATATGCTCGTTGCATAATGTACTAATATGAGATTAAAATAAAATAGTCTTCAAGAACATCGGGGTTTTCAACCTTAAAAAAAAAAAAAAAAAAAAAAAAAAAAAAAAAAACGGGAAGGCGTGGACGTCGATTGCGAATGAAACAGTACTGGGCGAACATAAAAATGCAGAAGAAACAGTTTACATGTCGTGGTCCTTAGATGGCCGTAACGAAGCGAGAAGAAGAAGCAAGAAGAAAATAGTATATATTTGTTATGAAATATAGAAGAGTGAGAACAATCTACGGGATGACGTCTTTCGCTCGTCAAGCGAGCATCATCAGATCAAAACGTACAAGACAAAATAGCAGTACAAAACACTAGCAAACCTACAATGACACCCACAAACGGTCTCTGCCCCCAAAAAGAAAAACGTAGAGAACGTGGTAACTGATAAATACTAAAGCATTGAGTAACCCCCCCCCCCCCCCAACAAACAGTCTCCCTCCACCAACAACACGATGTAGCTGCTATTGCTGTGATTTACTCAACCAATAAGCCTCAAACTAGAATGGTAAACTAATATGCAGAAATGGTGGTGTATTCTTTGGAATACACGGGTAGTTAGAGTAAGCTCTTGCTGCTCTTTGCTTTTCCTTTTCATTCTTTTATTTTATTTTTCTCTCGCAGACACCAACAGGGACCCCTTTGGATTTTTTTTAACATGCTCTAAAATTTCTACAAGTTTGTTTCAGTTATGTATTCCTTGCAAAGTAACGGCGCTCCACGCGGCAACCTGCCGAAGTTTTTTTGATTCATCGAGTTCTAGAGGACTTACACAACATTCCAGCAGGCGTCGTCTTCGTCGTCAGCTATCATCTCCTTGAAGACCCTACTCCATGAAGAAAATTATTCTATGTAAAAGGTTTATTTTGGGTACATGTTTCCCATCCTGTTCTTTGGTTCCCCTGTTATTCCCACCTCCCCTTCGCCTTCTTGCTTGCCGTGTGTTCAAATTCTCCTTCACTTTTCGTGTCGTCTGCCTGGAGAACAGTTCAACCTCTCCCAGAGGTTCACTTCCTCTATAAATGAAGTGATTCAAATCGGATGCCATGTCTGAATTTTTAGTGTAACGGTTGCTGGAGACTTCAATCTGCAATCCATCATGCAAGTTAAGTAACTATCTTCATTGATTTTATACCATTTTAGAAGGTTTTAAACAACATTTTAAATGCCTTGAATGAAAGTTATAAGCAGTGTTGGGATTTTCGCAAACTTGTGAAATATCTGCCCCCGAGGGAATTGTCATGCCTACGCTAACTAAGCTTATTTCAAACCTGAAAATTGGTGCTTCTTGTACTAAATAGGGGATACCTTCCCTACAACGAGGGATGTATGCCAATTCAAACTTTCTAAAACTTAACTTGCTGTCTCCGAGGAATTACTACCGCTTCATTTAGCTGTCATTTCATCTCTGGAAATTTCCATTCCAAACGGACTCCATACAGTGATGAACTATACCCAATACTGTCAAAATTACCACAACTTTAAGTGAAACAGAACTATTAACTGCAATCCAAAAACTCTCTAACGCAATAAACCTATTCAAGTCAAACTCAGTGAATTCATAAACTGCAATATCAAGACTACATACCGCTAAAACCCGTCAAAGTGCAATTTAATGAACCTATAAATACTATAAAACCTTACAATCGATCAACAAACTTCAGTGCTACAAAAAAAGTGTCCGTTCAACAATCTACCGTGCCACGATTCGTTCGAATTTACAAAAACTGGCCAGGACTCAAATCCCATGTTTCCTACACTCCTAATCCTTTTACTAACAATTCTAAACTAATTACTTTGCTATGAGGCCTCGCCTAATTTAGGCGCCCTCCCATTTTTTGCTCTATAGAACACTTATTCATTCTGTAAAAATAACCGTGGTTATAACCCACGTTTTAATACTTATTTTTTTCTTCGTCTAGGAAGTGAGCATTTTCTAATTTTTAAATTACCTAGCTTACGTAATCCAGGTTTCGTTAATATGACCTGCCCAATTTGTATGTAGCATATCTTAATTTCTGTGTCAATACAACAGTGGTTATAGGAATCACTTATTAATCTTCTTTTTCTTATCCTGCTAAGACCAGGAATGCATAATTCTTTGCTTACCCCTAAGGTACTCTAAAAGCCTTATTTTGGAAAAAATAATATTCTACCTAATTAATTTAGTGAAATATCAAATCAAACTGTGACTCCTTTAGTATTGTCATTATAGGCTTTAAACTTCTTAATTTTCTGCATATTTCAAAAACTCTTGTAAGGTTTTAGTGCTTGTGAAAGGTTCGAAACCTTGAAATTGTTTAACACTATTGTTAATTGTAAACCTTCTTGTTATTATAGGTCTAAGACCACAAAAGTTTACTAAAACAAACAAATTTGTTCTTAGCTTAAAATAGATTTAAAATCTAATTGTTACTATTTTTAAACTTCCTCAATTTGTTAAATAAAATCTTTGTTATTTGTTTCCTACTTCTATTGCTAGAAAAACGGTTAGGCAGTACCTTCTCTTCCCTAATTTTTCTCCTAACATTATTCCCCATTCAAAGAAAAATGCAATCACTGAATGACAAATTTATTAAAAAACTCTCACTTGTTGCGTTTAAAACGAGACTTTTAGGAACAACATTTACTAAGTTTCTCTTAGCTATCACAGATAATTCTAGTAAATCATTAAGGCAAGTATAGCTCGCTCCGCCAGCTTCCTACTTGTGGAGATTTTCTCTCTGACTTGTGTTTTACTGTCGAAATTGTGGTTTTGTTTAAGTTAGGTTCGAGGTTTTCCTCCTTTCTAAACTTTCAGTCGGCACTCTGCTGGATAAGAGTTTAGCCTGCTTTAAATGCAAAAATTGGTACTCTCTGAAGATTTCTAATAATAAAAATATTGCTAAAAGCACTAGAGTCGCTTTATCTCTGCCCACTCTGGGGACATTCGGCCTTTCTGTCAGGGATCCGACAGTGTCTGATAATAAAAATATTCCAGCTAATTTAAGTCTTTCTGGCATTTCAGAATGCTCTCTAAAAGTTCACCCTTTTGTAGGGAAAGTACATAATTCATTGCTATTTGGCACTACTTGGTCCGCCAGCACACTACGTCCCTACAATATACCCGCAATCACGCTCGGGAGGGAAGAACACTTAGTGTTAGCTTGCCGGCGACCTCAGCTCACGATGCGCTCTCTGTTAGCCTTACACAAGTCCCCGCACATTTTAGGTACTTCATATGCTTTGTGCAGTTAGAACTCTCTTTATATCGTTATTTCCTTACGGCTTTGTGTTGGATTCTCTTCGTCTCTGACTAAAATTGTTCCCACTCCTAAACCTATTTCATTTTTTTCTCATCATCTTCCCTCAGGTAGTGTTGACACTCAGTATTAACCTACCAAATGGCCAACAAGTAGGCCCTACTCTGCTGAGATGATGGTTAATAAATAAATAAATAAATAAATAAATGCAGATTACCAAACTATTAAATTATATAGGAATGAGAATGTCCTCAGGGATTTTCCCTCCGATCCCATATCTGAAAATATTGCCTCAGCATAGAAATTGCACTGCCCTTGAAGTGCATCAGATTACTGAAACTAAGTTGACCAAATAAAAACCCTTATCCAATATCTGAGAATGGAAGAAGACGGGAGTACTCCCTCAAACTCTCCCCATACTTAGAGGAGACTCAGCTAAGTCCGCAATAGCTGGTCTCTCAGACAAACACGGAATAGCTAGCCCCGGAATAACATCTTGTCGTACAACCCACCCTTGGAGATATACCAAGGAAGACGCTAGCCCAGGTATAGCCATTCCGATGGATAACCCGAGTTCGTACAACTGGCCCTAAGGGGTTGATGGTGAACAAGATCAATAAATGGAAATGTTTCCAACAATCAACCTAGAATATAAATACTATCGTACATAGCCTGTTAGTGACAAATTAATATCTTAATAAAAATTCATCTGGTGTGTGTTGTGTACATCATTTGAATTTGGTAACTTATATGGTATTTGTATACTACTGTAGTGGTACTAGGGCTAAATCCGTGATACATTCTCTAAATCTACAATATAATAAATATAATAATATACTTCATTACTACCACTACGGCATCACCGAAATACATGATACCGGTACTTCACAAACAGAGGTTTTCACGATTTTACTACCAGGTTATAGCATTTGTCGTTTCGAAATCCACAGTAAAGAGAAATTAACCAATTGACTCAACACAACTGCTGAGACGAGCTTGTCTCTTGCACCGAAGACATATTTCAAGTACTGCGGAGTTAGCAAAGCCTCCTCTACATAGATAAGCACTACTTAGAGACCATTCCCTCCACCAGCGATTTATTTATGTTTTGTATTAGTTCAGTCACCGTTGTGGTATTATTCATGGCGGGCCATGAAAGTACCTCTGCACCCAAATGTTGCCCGCGGGCCGAATATTGAGAAGGCCTGGTCTATGCCCCGCCTCTCGTCACACGAGATACGGTCCTTGCCTTTTACCTACATAATAATTATATCACACACTTGCCTTTAACCTCTGTGATGATATGAACTGCTTATTCCATTTGTGCAGCTCATTGACGTCGTCAAATATCAAACCGAGTAGAAATTTGGGAGGGAAGTTGAGAACTGCCTGAAAGACGAACAAATGGAATGATTAAGTTAAAGTAGGCTATATGTTTTGATCTAAGTTATTTATTTTAGGTTTATATTAATACATACATACATGCATACATCCATACATACGAACAACATGTCATTTTGTGATATAATGTTTACTGTTGTCGATGTTGGTGGTTCATTTAGGGGTTTTGTGCATCGTGATCATGGAGCCCTGTGTACTTGGGCGTGTGTGGAATCTGTCTGATAACCTGTGTCACTGTGATGACTATACTAGTATGTATATTTGTAACTAGGACTAGGATGTAGGTAGGAGCCAACCGTGGCCTTAATTCAGGATACGTCCCAACATTCGTCAAGGGTAGAAGTGAAAAGAAGCATCCACTTCGAGGATGGCTGAGTTAGAAATCTTCTTAGTTGTGCGTCACAAGGCTGAGTGAATTCAGTTCTAACCCTCAGATAAGAATTACATTTCTTGTTAGAACCTGTAATTAAAGCCGAACCCCCGCGGTGACAGCAAGAATGCATGCCACTACGAACTCCTTGTCATTACCGTTCCTACGGGTTCAGGGATGAGATGCGATGAATTTGTACGTGAGGATAGTCTTCCTGACATCAACTCATGAGAGATGAAATGTATGAAACTAAACAAGGAGTTGGGAGGAAGCGGCCGTGGCCTATCAGAAGGTACCATTACAAATTATTTGCCTGGAGTTGAAAGTGAGAAACCACGGAAAACATTTCAAGGATGCTCGACAGTGGGGTTCGAACGTACTCATCTACCAAGTCCGCAGATAGCTTGGCAAATACATATTATTTAATAATGGAAGCATTCCTACCTAATTTATGAGGTTTATACTACTGAATACTGAACCACAATGTACTGTACTTTGCTGTACTCACGTTTAATGTAGGGGAAGATGACCTCGCTGCTCCGCCCCTTCAAACTAAAATTAATAACTACGTTTAAAAATATAAGGGATCGATTGGGAATTGTATTTCATTATGATAGTTTTATTTGTAATGATATGCTAGTAAATATTTAACTCTAATTTAACTTTCCCTATTTCCTCTCCTATTTATTTCAGAATGGGCCGAGGACGTATTTAGGTAGTCGACAGGACGTTCAACCGTCATGACACGGCGTAACGAAGATGTGAACTATAGCTCTATCATCCATGACACCATTCAGAGGCGGTACATACCAGGCTCAAACAGAGGCAAGGAACGAACTGGTAGCCCTCATGCTGTAGCCTCACCAACATATATTATTCAGGGAGATACGTGAGGTGGGAGATAAAACACAGGGAGGGCAGAGACTCTAAATGTAATATCATTAGAGACTGTATTACGCTAAGACACACTTAAGAACTGTTGATATTAATTCATCATCGCCAAACTCCACAAAGGTAGCTGTATCAGTGAAGGAAAATGTATTTATTTTATTTTTATTATATTTTTTATTTATTTTTAATTAGTTCTAAAAGTCTCTCCACAAACAATAGAAAATGTGTAAAAGTCTGGTCACTACGGCATCTACCATCCTTGTGGTGCCAAATGGGACCATGCCTGATGCTGTGGCAGTGAGAGAAAGGAACTGACCATCCTACCGCACGTTAACTCCTTCTCAGGATGTCTGCTTAATGATCTCTTGTTATAGCTAAGGATTCTGATAGGGTCGGTTACGCCCTTTGAGAATATAGCACTTAAAGTATTATTATTATTACGACGATTATTATTATGCTTATACTACGGATATGGAAGAGAAAAAATGTTCATATGAAAGAAACTTACCTCGACTAGGTATAACTTTCCAACATCCGGAAGGTTTGTACTGAATACTTTGTCTTCAGAGGCTGTCTTTCTTTCCATTTTCCACGAGTCCGAGCGTAATATCTGTAGACATCGCTCTAACGTCTCCTCGCCCAGCTTCCTCAAACTCTTATCCTGAAAACAATTATTAATGGACTTTCAACAGATTATCGAAATTATTTGAGGTCGCCGAAGCCATCCTAGCTGTTTGTGGTTTCGGTTGGGAATTGGATGCACATCCTGACGCCGCGTGATTTTTTAGTTACAATGCCACTGCGCTTCTACCGAGATTTGAACCCCAGAAGGCAGGATGGAGGCAAGCAGCTATGCTAAAGCATCATAACAAATCCGGGCCTCCGCGATGACAGCAAAGAAAAAACAACACGCAACGAGGCGGACAGTCTCAAATGAAAATGTTGTATGCAGAAATGCCACGACCTCAATTTCTCTCCGGATTTTTCTCATTTTGTTGTTGACGATAGTAACGAACATCAGAAAATATCAATTCCTTCTCACAGAAAAGGCAACGGACGTTACAATATATTGTAATCGTTTCACAATATTTTTAACGATTAGGCGTTACTCGTTAGGCAGTGCTGACAGTGCACAGCATGATTTGTTTCATAATAGCCAAGTAATCATCACGATTTATCACCAATTGTTTGAGATAAAACAACTGATCGAGTAGCGAAGATTATTTTTTCTGTGGGTTTTTCCAAGAGATCTTCTGATACGAGATGCTCTGTTCTCCTGCTTGAACTCTGGACTCTGTCACTGCGTCAGCACGCTCCTCAAACTTTCGATCAAAAATACACATAATCAAGTCGATGTTACTCATCCTTGAGTCCGGGAGGTATATTCTATGACATATACGTTTTGTTAGAGTTAGGAGTCATTGCTGTTTGATTTTCTTTCTTTTAATTAGTTCTTTTATTTCCCTCCTCGCAGACACCAACAGTGAACTTTCATGTATTCCTGTTTCTTCGAACACTTGCTTATTCTTTTTTAAAGTTTGTTTCAGATGTGTATTTTCCATGTAGCCTCTCCATAGCTCTCCACGTGGTAACTTGTTGAAGCTTTGGACCCTGCAATTCCAAGAATTAATTCAATCCATGCAAGCCGATGGCATCCTTGTTGTTATCTACAAGCTCCATGAAGACTTTTATTATATGTATCGAAGTTTTATAGTGTATACTTTCATTTTATTATGTTTCCTACTCTGTATCTATTCCTTTGTTTCTCGCCCCCTTCCCCTCGCTGCATTGGCTATCGGAGTGTTTGAATCCCTCACTCACTTCTCTTCTGGTCGCCTACGTGAAAGTTAAGTCCTCTTTGCAGGAGGCACACGACCTTTACCCAAGAGGTAATTTGAATCGACGCCATGTCTTAAAAGTTTGTGTAACGGCTGCTGAAAACATCATCTGCTACGCAATGAAAGATAAGTAACTACCTACAGTGACTTTAAATAATTTTTCAAAGGTTTTATAAGGATGAAAAGCTTTTAATGAACTTTATCGGCAGTGTTTGAATTTTCGCAATATTGTGCAAGCTTTTAACTGCCCCACGTGGGAAATTTCTTTGTCTTGCTAAGCTAACTAAGCTTGCTATTGAAATTCATGAAACCTATTACTTCTTGTACGAAATAAGAGAGATACTTCTCTCCAGCGAGGGATTTTTGCTAAACTAATAGCTGTCTGAAAACATAACTTTGCTTTCTTCGTGGGATTTCTACTTGCCCTATTCGACTATGATTACAACTCTAGAAACTTCCATTTGCAATAGACTCTAACAGTGAAAAACTAGACTCAATAACGTCAAATTACTGCTAACTTCCAATTCAAATGGAACTATAAACTGCAATAGTGACATTTCCCTCATGTTCAATAACATTGTCAGTGCTTCGAAAAGTGAATGTGTAGCTATATTTTGCGCTGCGTTTCGGTTGAATCAGTAAAATCAGTCAGATTTTAATTCCCCTTTTCCTATAGTCTCAATTTTCTTTTACTAACAACTTAGTGTAATTTAAACAATTTTCCTGTAATTCTCAACGAGGCTTAGCCCATAAATAGGCTCCCTCGCATTTTTTCATGTATTGCATTTTGTAATTACTGTATAAATACTCCATGTGGTTATAAATTCACATTTTAATACGCCCACGCGTTTTCCTGCTGCGTTGAGGAATTTTGAATTCGTTCTTTCCCAATTGTTAAAATGTTTGTATCTATCTTATGTAATCAAGGCTTCACTAACGCGACCTTTCCAATTTGTATTTAACACAACTCTTAATTACTGCTTCAATAATCTAAATGGTTATAAATCCACCTTTTAATCTTATTTTTCCTTTCGTGCTGTGCCCAGGAATTTAAAATCTGTTCAAAGTTACTTTCGCTTTACTTCAGAGGCATTCTAATTAAGAATTGGTACTTTACCTAACCAATCTAAAGACATATTTATGTATTTCTAAACGAAATCACCTATACAATTTGTAAAATTTCTTATTATTCTTATTATAGGTCCCAGATCTTTTAATTGTTAGAATTGTTCGAAAACCCTTGTGAGGGTCCATATTACTCTTGTTGTAGGTCTAAGACCTTTGAATTGTACAAACTTTTCCAAAATACTTCTTAATTGTACAAATTGTTCCAAATCTATTATTGTTGAAGCAATTAAAATTGCAATAATTTCTTGGAGTTCAATTATAGGCTATTGCTCGAAGAGCTGTTAGGTATGGCCTTTCCTTCCCTATGTTTTGTTTTGAATTACCTTTCATATTCAAAGAAATAATCAAAAATACTGAATGCTAACTTTACTACAAACTCAATCATGTGTTGCGTTTAGAGCAAAACTTCTGCTAACATCACTCACAAAGATTACTTTAGCTATATCTCGTGAAACATTAAAGGCAAGTATAGCTTGCTCAGCCAGCTACCTACTTGAAGCGTTTTTTTTGTCCTGTGATTTACTGCTTAGAATTGTGGTTTTGTCCAAGTTAGATTTGGGTTTCTTAACTTGTTCTAAACTTCTAGTCGGCCCTCTGCTGGATAAAAGTTTAGCCTACTTTAAACGCAACAATTGTTTACTTCTAGTAATTTTTACAATAAAAGCTCTGAAAGTGCCTTATCTCGGCCCACTCTGGGGGCATTTGGTTTATCGCTTAGGGATGCATCCTTGTTGGGGAATAAAATATTCCTGTCAAATTCAATATCTTTAGTATATTAGGATACTCTCTAAAACATTTCCTTTTAGAAAGGAAAATAAATAATTCAACTTTCCCCTGTTTGAATTTCCTTGCCAGCGAGTACCTACATAGTACCCGATTTTCCGTTCGGGAGGGACGGTACACTCAGCGCCTGCCTACCGGTAATCCCAGCTAGCGTTACACACAATATCATACTCGCTTATAAGCACTTGCTTTCTCGCCCTGCGTTCGCAAGCCTTAATCAGCACACAACTGGCTTTGAGCAAACTCTACTATTTTTATTATCTAAACTATATTATTTATTTCTTGGCTTGGATTCGTTCTTTTCTGTCCAAAGATCGTCTCCACTCCCAAACCTTTTGCTTTTATCTAATCAACTTCGCTCCGGTGGTGTTTAAGCCTAGGCTTGACCTACCACTGGGTTCAATTCCCGGCTCTAGCAAGAAATTTAATTCTGGTATGAGGACTGAAACTGGGTACACTCAGCTTGTAAGGCAAAACCGAGAAGAGGTGACTTCGATTTCCACCTTAGCTATCCTGGAAGTGGTATTCAATGGTTTCCCCACTTTTTCTCCAAGCAAATGCCGGGATGGGTCTTAACCGAAGGCCTCGGCCGCCTCCTTCCCAATCCTCACCTGAATTAAAAATACACACACTACATTGACACAGGTTGTCAGACAAATTCTACACACACCCAAGTACACGGGGCTAAATGACCACGATGTCCAAGCCCCATAAATAAAACAACAACATGTTGTTACGCGGGGCTATGTTTCCACATATGGCTGGAGGTGTGGTCAATCTGGAGGGAAAGACTGGCTGAGGGCAACAGTACCACAGTGGATTTTGCAGACACAGCGCGATATCAGATTCGCTGAGTGACTGCGAGTGCGGGCTGTTTTCTACGTACACACAATGGCCCTTGCCAGGGTCCGACAACGGTATCGCCTATCGAACCAGTGTCATTCTGCCGTTATGTGGCGCTATCTTCAAAACATGAATGTAAGTTAATTCGAAAGAATTATGTATCGTTGTTGTTTTGTTACTATTTTACTTTAGGGGCTTGGATATCGTGGGCATTCAGCCCCGTGCAGTTGGGTATGTGTGTCTGTATATGGAATTTGTCTGATAACCTGTGTTATTGTAATGTATGTATTAGTTTGTGATTGAGGTGAGGTTTAGGGTGAAGGCGGCCGTGGCCTTTAGTTAGGAATCATATTGCAAACGACGGAAAACTACTTGTAGTATGGGCCAGGTGAGATTTGAACCCGCCTCTTCTCAGTTTTGCCTCACGAAACATTTAGTTCCATTTAGATTATTAATCCTCCCAAAGACTTGTTCAATAGAACATCAGTAGCAGATGTCCTTCTTCAGAAATTTACATGCTTAGGCTATAGTCTATAATTTACGATACTTACACTAGAATAAGGCCTGTTTGCCATCTCTTGATGAATGCAGTACATTTGCATTTGTCTGTTGGCACAGGCTAGAGTAAAATGTGGCTTTTCACCGATGTCTCAGTCACATTCATGGCTGTGATTATATGGAAGCTACTGAGGTATGGGTGGTGCTTAGTAATGGCATTCAGAGCACAGTCAGTGCCTGTGGATGCTGTGAAACGTTCTACTCATAGGGTTAGTACTGCTGTTCTGACTGTGAGGAAAGCAATGGCAAACTACCTCACTCCTCATCTTGCCTAGTACTCCTCAATATAGCGCTGCCTTGGGTTTTTGTGGGCATCGACCCACATAACCTAACGGCGGTACTTTTTGAGGATCCAACCAGCCTTCGGGCTGACTACCTAACAGACAGACACTAGAATATTTAAGTGCATGATCTCAATATTATACCCTTTAAAACAAACACCACCGCCACCATCACAGTAAAATATTACATACTATAAATATAAATTTCAGTATCGATGGTTCCTCCCTAGAGATGGCATCTTTCTTTAACAAGTCACAGGTTTTAATTTTAGGAAAGTCATTTGCACGGCTTTCATAATTTACGTCAAGTAAGTTGGATGTTTCATTTGAGGGGCTTGGACATCGTGATCATTTAGCCCCGTGTACAAAGGTGTGTATGTATAATTGTCTGATGACCGTTGTTTTTTGTGGTGGCTGTAGTAGTGTATATTTTTAACTCAGTGAGGATTGGGAAGGAGACAGTCGTGGCCGTGTGAAAACACGGAAATCCACTTCCAGGATGGCTGCGGTGGGAATCGAAACCTTAATCTCTTCACAGGTTTGCCTCACGAGGCAGATTGTACCCAGTTCCAGCCCTCAGACAAGATATAATTTTTTGGCAAAGCCGGGAATTGAACACGGATCTCCGGGGCAACAGCCAAGGACGCTAGCCGCTACACTAGGAGGTGGACAAATAAGATAATTAATTGCCAGCCGATAAAGATTTATGGTGGTTCATTATACGAAGCTTAATTTCGATCGCTTGAATAGGATAAGAAAAGACGTGTTTTAAAATTTCCAACTGAATATATTAGATGCCAATATATTTATCTCTAAATAGAGATTCGCTGTGCCAAGTTTCACTGCACTCGGATGATAAGGTCGCAACCCGCAAGACAAGTAAATTTACATATTTGAAATGCACATGGCCACCATGTTATTTTTGTATTTATCAGGTCACAACTGTGTTAATTTAATAGTGCTCTATCACTATACAAAATGTCAGTTTGATTGCTCCAATAGCCCGGGTAATTGGGTACTGATGAAATATATCGCTTAGCCGCCATGATGGATAGTTAAAAGGTAATTAATGTACCAGTAAATGGCGGCTCATTACGCAAACTTTCAATTCGATTGCTTAAATAGGATACGAGAAATAAAAATAAGTTTAAAATATTTTTCACTGCCACCATCTTGAATTATTGAAAACTATTGAACAAAATTAGATGCCAGTATGTTAAGTTTTCGAGCCGGCCCCGTGGTGTTGGGGTAGCGCGCCTGCCTCTCACTCGGAGGCCCCGGGTTCGATCCCCGGCTCCGTCAGGGATTTTAAAACTGACGTGAGGGTTGGAACGGGGTGCACTCAGCCTCGTGAGGACAATTGAGTAGCTGTCTGACAGTGAGACAGCGCCCCGATCACGAATACAAAGATTAACGGCCGAGGGGACCCGACGCGCTGATCACGCGTCACCCCAATATCTGCAGGCCAAATGGCTGGGCAGCGGTCGCTTGGTCGGCCTTAGCCCGTCATGGGCTGGATAGTGCCAGGGGTTGACTTTTTTTTTTTTTTGTATGTTAAGTTTTCAATAAAGATTTGCTATGCCAAGTTTCACCAAGCTCGGATGACTACATCGCTAGAAAAGTCATATTTGATATTCAGGTGTTCCTTTTTATACCTGGCAGAGTTTCGGAAGTCGCATATATTTACTAGCTGCACCTAATATTCTTCTATCACCATCCCACGGCGTAGCTGTGCTCGTTAAATCATGCACCATGGGCACGAGGGCACCTGCAGCAAGTCGGAGATTGTAGGTTCGAATCCCAGCGCTGACAGCGGCGGATTTTCCACACTCCCTCCAAGTAAATGCCGGGGTAGTACCTCACTTTAAATCCCGGAGTGCCTACCCGATCTCTGTTCCTGATACCATTACACACACTACTACAGTCATCGCAGCAATACAGGTTATCAGACAAGTTCCACACACACACCTTACAGCACGGGACTGATGACAAAGGTGTCCCAAGACCCTCAAATGAATTATTAACAACAACAAACTCTTCTATCACCATACAATATTTTCAGTTGGATCGTTGCGACAGTTTGAGAGTTATTGAGTACTGATGAAATATTTCGCTTGGTCGCCATGTTGGATTGTTTTAAATTCGGGACATAAGAGTTATGTAACACTGGAAAACTATTATTTTAGTGGTACATTATACAAACTTTAACTTACATTGTTTGATTAGGATAGAAGACATAAAACAGGTTTTTAGAAATTCGCACATCCGCCCACTGGAATTTCACAATGACATCACATGCCAGTATTTTAAAATCTGAATAAAGATTTACAATGACAAATTTCACTGCGTTCTGATAGTAAAGTCGCCAGAAAATACCATTTTAGTATTTGAATTTTGCGTGACCGCCATGTTGAATTCTTGATTATCATGGTTTAGGAGGTTACATAGGCTACGTGAACTAACTTTCTAGTCTTCTATAATCACACACAAGTTTATTATGATTTGGGCAGTAGTTTAGGAGATATTGAGAACCACTGAAATAATTCGCACGGCCTTCATGTTGACACTGTCGGAATCGGAGGGGCTAGTAGTACTGTATGCCCTTACCGAGAGTCTGTGCTTTTCCTTTTCTTGCTTTTTCTACGATTGACTTTTGTTTGTGTTTTATAAGGGGCGTACAGAGGAATAGGAAGTAGGTGGTAGTTCAAAGGAGTTAGTGAGAAATTAAATGAAGATGAATGAAACGGACAAGGAGTAGCCAATTCGAAAGCAAAATCCCAGCATTTGGCTGGAATTGAAAATGGAAAACCATTTCAAGGACAGTGAGGTTCGAACTCACTCTTCTACCGAGTCCGGAGATAGCCTGGTCCCGTGACCTTGCGCCATAGCTACCGTGTTTGCTTACTGTTAAAGAAATAACGCTTGTTAGTTAATTATCTGGCCCTGGCGCATTAAAAATCAACCAAACGTTCGATAGTTCACAGTCGGTTGTTCGATAGATCAAATCGATTGAGTCAATAACTTATTCAAGTTTGTACATGACGCCTGACACCATGTTGGAAAAGGAAGCAATATTATTGGCTCAGACAGTCTCGTATTTATTACCCATTTAAGATACTTCTTGCCCAATGGTGGAGATTAAAAGTTCCAAGAAAAGGAGTAATTCTAAAAATAAAATAAAATGGTATACACCTGAGCTTGAACAAATGAAATCACAGGTTATGTTTTTTTATGTAATACATAATGAACAGGGATCTATTGAATCTAAACAGAATTATCTACAAATGCGTAATAAGTATAAATGTGCCCTTAAGCAAGCTAAACTTGAAGCAAACAGATTCATAGAGAATTCAAATAACTCCTGTAAAGCAGCTTGGAGTGTAATTAACAATGTTAGAGTCGCAAATAAATGTTCCACAATAGAAATCAGTCCTGAGGTTCTGAATAAACATTTTATTGAGTCTGTCGAAAGGATTTGCTCACCTGCCTCACAGCTGCCTACAGCAGCAATTGAAAGAGTAGAAAAAGTAGTTCCAAGTTTATCAAATAATACTTTTAAATGGAGAAAGGTAAACTGTAGTGAGGTAAAGAAAATTGTAAGAAATATGAAACCTTCCAATAGTAAGGATTGTTATGGGTTCACCAACAACATTTTAAAGGCCATTATTGACAGCATTTTAATTCCTTTGACGCACTGCATAAACGAGTGCCTTAGCGTAGGCTATTTCCCAGCTCAGTTAAAAATTACAAGGGTTGTTCCAGTATATAAAAAAGGGGATAAGACTAAACCTGATAGTTACAGGCCTGTGTCTGTAGTAACCATCATGTCAAAAGTCTTTGAATATGTTATAGTTGGTCAAATTTATGAATTTTTCATCAACAACAACCATCTATCACCAACTCAGTTTGGGTTCCTTCCGGGAAAATCTACAATTAGTGCACTGGATGATTTTGTTTGTCACATAATGCACCATTTTGAAGAAGGGAGCTCAGTAGATGCACTCCTGTGTGATCTATCCAAGGCCTTCGATTGTGTGTCACATGATATACTTCTGCAAAAGTTAGCACTGTACGGAATTAAAGGATCAGAGTATGAAGTCTTTAAATCATATCTAACAAACAGAGTACAGTTTGTAGAGAATGGGGATAGGAAATCTCATGCGTTAGAAGTTAGGTATGGTGTACCCCAAGGCTCGGTTCTGGTGTAGCAGTAATTAGTGCCCCATGTTGGTAGCGACAAATGTAATGGTTTCGCTAGCCCACACTGTTGGGAGAGAAATGTAACTGTTTACCTTTGCCTAAGCTATGTTGTTTTAATGGGCGCCAAGACCTCAATGCAATGTTGAAATCTAAATTTGTATTTAACAACGTCTAGCTCTGGCAGAACACATTCAAGACTCTATTCACTCAGATCGTGGTATGATTAGATCATTAACCCAACAAACAATTGTATCAGGAGAAGGAATTGGTCTATATCTAATGCTACCTACTGAAAGCAAAGATTGCATTGTAAAAGAAATGAATTTATTATATAAAACAAGTATAGCAAAATTAATAATAATAAGTTTAACATTTAAATTGGAGCGTTGTGATTTGAATATATTACCGATAGAAAATTACGTGAAAACGGAGTCTGATAAATTGATTTTACTCTTATTTCCAAGCTATGAAGTTACTGAATTATGAAATATAAAACAAAGAAAAATGAGAGATTGCGTATTTCTGCGTCATTAGCGCTTACCCCTGGAAATTGCCAATGCATTTCCCTCGTTCTTGATGATGCTGTGTGCTTCCCACAGTCTTCTGGACATCGTCATCTCCGCCGAAATTTGATGATATTCTGGTAGATTAGATAATTCTATGGTCCGTACATCGGACCCAAACTCTCGTAAAACCGCACTGGTTACGTTTTACAAAAGTTCGTCGCTAACTCCACTGAACATCGGAGCGACACGCACTTGCACCCGTACACCGCAAGTTCTACACAGATAGTCCTTAACTCCACCGAACCTCGGAGCCACTCGCACGCGCACCCATACTCGTCAATTATTTCACAGATTCTCCGCGTTTCACGGCGCGTCGAACGATATATGCACACGTTGGCTCCCCACCATGGTACCGTCTTCCAGCTTACGTTGTCTCCGCTGATTGGCTGAGCACGCCGCCACTTCCCCTCCTCCGGTTCATTACACTCCGCGGGCGAGAGGGAGAAGTCGTTTTCCGTTTCAACAATTCGCCTCTTCTAGACCTTGCGACCCAGGATTGCGTCATGCTTCTCGACAGGAATCAGCTTGTATTAGAATTCCCAGTGAGTCATGTCTCTCAAATACCCTAACTGACAAAACTCCGTAAAATTCCGTAATCAGATAATTTTCTATGATATCGTCGTTCGTAATAATTTGCTTGTTAGCGTTTTCTAAGACATAGAAAACCTATCTGTATGCTTATAATTTTTATAAAATGCTCCGAAAATATCTTAATAATAATTATAATAAATTAATAATAATAATAAATTAACATGAAAAATTATCTTGGCTGAACAATTTGCCGCGTAAATAAATATAGAATGGCTTCCTACTGACTTATGCCAGTTGCATAAAAAACCCTCGAAAAACACGTTACACTGGGTCCATTTCTTTTTGTCGTTATGATGAATGACTTAGCAGTAAATGTTTCTGGAAAAACAATTCTTTATGCTGATGACTCTACATTTTTGTGTTCTAGCAAATGTATAAGTGAATTACAAAATTTATCAAGTCAGTGCTTGCTAGAAGCTAGGAAATGGTTCAGTGAGAATGGATGCCACTTAAATGAAACTAAAACTCAAAATTTAATATTTAGCCTTAAAAACATAAGTAATGATATAAAAGAAGCTAAGCTACTAGGAATGAATTTTGACTCAAAATTAACATGGGAACCTCACATTCATAACCTTTCGAATAAACTTGCAAGGGTGGTGTATCTACTCCGTCAATTAAAAAATGAGGTTCCTACGACATATTTACACACAGCCTATTTTGCTTTCTTTCAAAGTCTCTTTAGTTATGGATTAATATTTTTTGGAAATAGTGCACACATTGTAAATATCTTAAAATTACAGAAAAAGGCAATCCGTATTATTGCAAATGCTCCTCCTAACACACCCTGTAGACCTTTATTTATTAAATCTTCCAAACTAACAGTTATAAATCTTTTTGTTTTAAATATCCTCATGTATATGAAAAATAAACATCCACATGAATTGCCAGGCAGACGGGTAACAATTCACTCATACAGCACAAGAAACTCACACCAGATAGAGGTACCATGGTGTCGGCTTTCAAAAACACAGAACAGTCATGACATTCTTGGCATAATTTTTTTTAACAAACTGAGTTTGTCTTTCCAACAACTACCAACCAAAATCTTTAAGAAACAGCTGCAAAAGTGGTTGTTGGTGAATCCATGGTATTCCCTGGAAGAATGTATGGAAGCAGATTGGTGTAATACTTAGTGCAATAGAAGTAGGTTACATTTTGTTATAACGATAATAAGCTGTTTGTATATACTGTTATAAGTAGGCTAAGTAATGTTGGATTGTTTGATTGTATTGTTTTGTATTATTAACCTGACGATGGCTATTGCACTGTGTTTAACGCCAAATAAAGTGATTCTGATTCTGAATTTGATTGCCGCTGAGCGTGACTGCGTCAGTGTTTGTTGTTTATTGTAACAGCTGCTCCGCAGGGTGAAGGGGGGAACACGGCGATAACAGTGCATTCTGCACATAAGTCAAGCAGCATTGCTCGTCACAGGAGCTCATGTCACCACGGACAATGACTGAGGCTACTGGAGCTGAGTCATGTAAACAAAGAATAGTTCCCATCTCGACCGCCGGCAATCAATTCGTGAAAGGGTAATATAGCACGTGGCGTTGTTTACATGAGTGTGAATCTGGGATCTTGGTTGTGTTTGTGGTTGTCGTATCGATGTGGTTTTGTTAAAATACTGAGTTCCGACTTAGTTTCCAACGTATTAGTATCTTTATTGTTATATCGCAAATAGTGTAGGGCTTTTAGAATACGGTAGTTTTAGTAAAGTTATATAAACAATGAGCTGGAGTGGTTGGCTGCCATGTTAAGTTGGCAGTCACTTGTTTTAGGCTTGGCTTTACCCAACACCTATCGAATTGCCAAGTTTCTTTTTATTACTAACTATTTCTGGGCAAAGAATGCTACATAACACGTACCTCACTTAGCAGTCCCATGTCTTCGCTGTCGCTATCGCAGAGGATCAGCTGACCACTGACCGACAGTAGTGGCTACGCGCGCTAAAGCGCAGCGTTAGGTCATGGGGCCAAGCTCTCTGCTGACTCGGTAGACGCGTGGGTTCGAGCCCCACCGTCGGCCGTCCTTGAAATGGTTTTCCGTGGTTTCCCATTTTCAACACCAGGCAAATGCTGGGACGGTACCTACTGACAGGCCACGGCCGCTTCCTTCCACATCCTTGCCCAGTCTCATTCGCCTTCATCAATTCCATCTCTCATCCCGACGCGCAGGTCGCCCACGGGCGTCACTTAGAAAGACCTGCACTCGGCCTCTCAGGAGGCCACACGAAAAAAAAAAAAAAAAAGCTGACCACTCGGCCTTGAGCGAGCATCATGACTCAAGAGTCACGTGCAACATCCTCGCTCCGAGTTTCCAGTTGATGAAATGATGACAGACGTGTACTGGAGCGTGCAGTGGTTACCCTAGCAAGGAGTAACCCTGAAGATTTGGATAAATATTGCCATAACATTGAAGACGGAAAGTTCTAGTGTAAATAATGTTTGCCACGTTGAGTTGTATAATCATATTTAAGTACCGCTTGGGGAGTCAAATAAATAAATAAATAAAGAAAGAAAGAAAGAAAGAAATACATAATGTGTTGTTACTAATTCATTTGAGAGGCTGGGCGCATCTTGGTCATCAGCTCCGTGTAGTTGGGTGTGTGTTGGACTTGTCTGATAACCTATATTCCTTTGATGACTGTAGTAGTGTGTGTAACTAACTGTATTCGGGACAGGGATGAAGTAGGCGCCCCGGGACTTGAAATAAGGTACTATCTCGGCATTTGCCTCGAGGGAGTGTGGAGAAACCTGGGGAAAAACACACTCAGTATAGCCGCTGTCAGCGCCGGGATTCGAACCTACGATCTTCGAACTTCCTGCAGCTACCCGTGCGACAGTGGTGCACGATTTGTCGAGCACGGCTACGCCGCGGGGTACGAACTGAAAATCCACAGCCTGATCCAGTC
Organism: Meconema thalassinum; assembly: GCA_946902985.2. Classification (NCBI taxonomy): domain Eukaryota; kingdom Metazoa; phylum Arthropoda; class Insecta; order Orthoptera; family Tettigoniidae; genus Meconema; species Meconema thalassinum. Next base: position 1,353,720,111 of record OX336388.2, read on the forward strand.
ATCCGACCGGGTCAGGGATGGAATGAATGAAGCCCCCATCTAGCGGCGGGGATATCAACTGTGCCGGCTGCCGAAGCCTGTCGCACTCCTCTGAGGCAATGATTAAATGAATGACAAATGAAATGATAGTGGAGAGTGTTGCTGGAATTAAATTTTTGACAGGGAAAACCGGAGTACCCGGAGAAAAACCTGCCTGCCTCAGTTTTGTCCAGCACAGATCTCACATGGAGTGACCGGGATTTGAACCACGGACCCAGCAGTGAGAGGCCGGGGTGCTGCCGCCTAAGCCACCGATGCTCCCGCGGAGTATGATTGAATGAAATGGTAACTGTCTGCAGTTTATCCGAATTTGATTAAGTTTCAGCCTCGTCAAAAATTATACTAATTGGCATAAACAAGCATAATTATAGCCATAGAAGGGGAGTGATGGTGCAGTGTTCAAGCTACTTGCCTCTCACCAAGGCGGGCCGGGTTTGATCCCCGGTTAATAGCCTATTATGTAGCATTTTCGAAGTGAAATGTCATGTCGTGTGTTTCGAATTCCATGTAAAGAGGAGGTCCCGTGAGATTAGCGATCACGCTAAACTACTCGTTGCGTAGTGGCTAGCATTCTTGACTGCACAGCAGAGAACGAGGTTTGATTCCCGGTTCTGCAATGAAATTTAATTCTGGTCTGAGGGCTGGAACGGTGTACACTGAGCCTCGTAAGACAAAAAGCTTCGAAGAGGCAGCTTTGATTCACACCTCAGCCTTCCTGGAAGTGGTTTTCCGTGTTTTCCTACTTCTACTCCAGGTAAATGCCAGGATTGTGCCTAACTTATGGCCACAGCCGCTTCCTACCCAAATCCTACCTCAATTACAAATACACACACTAGTACAGACTTTACAGGGACAGAGGTTATCAGACAAATTCTACACACACGCAAGTAAACGTGGCTACATCACCACGATGTCGAAGCGCCCCTAAAACATTCAACAACAAAACTACAAGCTTCCTTCCTTTTTCCTTACAGTCATGGACACCTAAATGCGGCAATTAAGCATTATTTACCACTGAACTTTCCATTTCTTTATTAAGACCCATAAACTTTTGTCCTGTGTTAGGAGCCAACCCGCAATATTTCCTGGAGCAAGATAGTGGGAAAGCATATTAGATGTGCGAGGTAGAAATCAAACACACGTGTTCCCAGTTTTGTCTCATGAGGTTGAGTTCCCCCGTGCACACGGACAATACAATTAACATGACACTACTATACCACGAGGTACAGTAGTGTCAACATGGGCGAAAACCTCTTTAAATATTTGGTGGGGGGTCTACCGTATATACTGTTATGGACCGCAGGGACATACTGTATATGTCCCATTCACGTATTTATGTCCCAAAAGTATTAAAACATAATTTGTAGTTATTTTGTGGTGTAAATCTAAAAGTTACACTTCTCGAGTATGAGTAATGAGAATAAGAAGTAATTTATAGAATAAATATTACGAATTATAAACATTTAGAGAAATGAAATTAGTCGCCTCCGTAGCGTAGCGGTCAGCATGGTTAGCTGCCGCCCCGGAGGTCCTGAGTTCGATTCCCGGCTCTGCCACGAAATTTGTAAAAGTGGTATGAGGACTGGAACGGGGTCTACTCAGCCTCGGGTGTTCCAAATGAGTAGAGGGGGTTCGATTCCCACCTCAGCCATCCTCGAAGTGGTTTTCCGTGGTTTCCCACTTCGTCTTCGGGCAAATGCCGGGATGGTACCTTCTTCAAGGCCACGGCCACCTCCTTCCCTCTTCCTTGCCTATCCATCCTGACCTTCCATTACCTTCCCTCATGAGGCCCCTGTTCGCTTTGCAGGTGAGGCCACCTGGGCGAGGTGTCAATCACACCTCACCAGTTGTATCCCCTCCGATTAGATGTTCCCAGCTCTAGGACACTGCCCGTAGAGGCGGTAGTGGTGAGTTCCCTCGCTGAGTCCGTGGGTTCCACCAACCTGGAGGGTAAACGAAGAAGAAGAAGAAGAAGAAGAAGAAGAAGAAGAAGAAGAAGAAATTAGCTGAATGAGGAAATATAAATTATGTTATTTTTTATTAATGTTATTTGATACTGGAGATGTAAGTGTAGAGGAATTTCTACATAAATAAATAAACAAACCGATAATACGAAACATATTGAATTTCGTTACAAACTAAATAAGATAAAGAAATGTTGATTTCAGGAGACACATGTGACCATTGTCCCTGTAGTACAGTTCGGCACAGTGTTCGTTTATAGGATGTGCTCAAAAGTATACCCCATTATTAATGGTAAATTGTTTACTTTGCCCTCCAAAAGCTGCAAGTTGAAGCCTATTAAGATGGAAGCAGAAGGAAGAAGTTGGTTACCTGTCAACATGAAGTAATTTGCCATGGAGTAAGCACCCCAATCGAGGGGCCACTATGGAGCTGCAGTGAATCAAACAGGAGGCTGAGTGATGAATATCATCATTCATGAATTGCTAGTTAGTTGCTTGTTGTAAATACTTAGATTAAGACAGGATTTAATAGTGTGTTTCTAAATTTGATGTTTTTCAGTACATGTAATATATTTCAGGATTAGGGAAGAACCCATCACAATCATGTTGACCGACTGAAAAACATCACATTTCGATTACTATGGCAACACTGAACAAGTAGTTCCGTGAAGAACTAACGCCTATTTTCATAAATCCTACTTATGTTAATTGACACTATTAACACACAAAATTTCAGTTTGATTCCTGTAATAGATTCGTAGATATTGAGAACCGACTAAATATTTCGGATGGTCGCCATGCTGGATTTTTATATATGTACTGTAGGTCTTAGAGTTATGTAGGCCTACTGTTACATGAAGATTATTGGGTACGTGTCGTATTCAAACTTCAATCGCATGAATAGGACACAAGAAGTAAAAACGAGATTTTAAAATTTCACACAGCTGCCATTTTGTGGTTATGGAAACAATTGAAAGAAAAAAAAATAGATGCCAGTGGATTAACATTTGTATAAGGATTTACTGTACCAAGTTTCACTGCACTCAGATAGTTAAATTGCGAGAAACGTCCATGTGAATATTTATACTTCGCGTCGCCACCATGTTGGATTTTTGATCTCCAGGTTATTGAAATTCCTATAAGTGAACTTATGTTCATAGCCCTTTGAACATTAAAAAATTCAGTTTGATTGCTGTAATAGATTTGTAGATATTGAGATCCGTCTAAATATTTCGGATGGTCGCCATGTTGGATTGCTTTATGTATAGGCCATAGAGTCATACACCATTAATGGAAAATTATTGCGTAGGTTCATTATTGAAACTTTCACTTCGATCGCATGATTACTACACAAGAAATAAAAACTTAATTTTAAAATTCGCACAGCCGCCATCTTTAGTTTATGTAAACAATTGAACTAAATTAGATACCAGTGCATTACAATGGGTATAAATATTTGCTGTACCAAGTTTCATTGCGTTTGGATCATTAAATCGAGAGAAAAGTCTATTTAAAACTTTCAACTTCGCTTGGCCGCCATGTTCGTTTTGTAGTTAACCGGTTTTTGAAAGTCTCATAGATGAACTTCCAGTGGTGCCCTTTATCTCCTTACAAAATTTCAGGGTGATACCGGTAATAGTTTCAGAGATATAGAATGCCGGTGAAATATTTCGCACAGCCGCCATCTTGAGGTTATGTAAACAATTGAACGAAGTTAGATGTCGGTGCATTACAATGTGTATAAACATATACTGTACCAAGTTTTATTGCGTTTGGTTGGTTAAATCACTAGAAACGTCTATTTAAAAGTCGCAACTTCGCTTGGCCGCCATGTTGGTTTTGTAGTTACCAGGTTTTCAAAAGTCACATAGGTGAACTTCTAGTAGTTCTCTTTATCACCGTAAAATATTCTAGGGTGATATGGGTAATAGTTTCGGAGATATTGAATGCTAGTGAAATAATTCGCACAGCCGCCATGTATGATTGGTGAGACGTAACAAAATTTGAAGGGCACGGTCGGGGCCGTCCGGAATAGTGCTAAGACCTTACCGAGTTTCATTGAAATCGCTCCAGCCGTTTAGATTTTATTAGGGGGGACACACACACGTACAAGAGGTGATCTCATAAGCATATTTTTTTTCATTAATGAAAATAGGCTAAAAATGGCTTCAAACACCATAATGTTTTGTGTTTTTGTTATGTTAGTCAGAGTAGGTTGGTTGGCTCCTTAGTTTAGGGGCTACGATAACGCGGTCATGTAGCCCCGTGTACTTTGGGTGTGAATAGAATCTGTCTGATAACCGGTGTTAATTGTGATGACTGTATTAGTGTGTGGTATCTATCTATATATTTAAAACAGTAAGGTGATTTTTGTTACCACGAGATTGAGAGAACGACAGAACCGATTTACTTCGTAGAGCACTCTAACGAAAGCTCTTGGCCTCTAGATTTGCAGAGTGTCTATAAAATAAACAAATATATTACGGTATATTTTTGAATTAATATAGAAAATAGCAGAATTCTTTCCCCTCACGCATGCGCACAATCCGCCTGGGGTCATGACAAAATGGCGGTGAGAAGTCCATTAAAATGTAAGTTATTTAATAAGCTTGCATGTAATTGAAAACATACATTAACCAATTTCTGACAATAAAATATAATAACAGTATGAACGTATACGAATGTGCAACATTGATTTATTTGGATAATGAAATGGATTATTTCCTTCAGACAGCGGCTTTTATTGATAAAGAACGGCTGCGTCTGCTGCTGACCAAGAGTACGCGAGTAGCTATGTGGTTAAGGCGACAGACTGTGGTTCCAAGGTTCTCCAGTTCGATCCCAGCCCTCGCCGATATTTTTTTTTTTTTTTTTTTTACCACTGAAATATTGTTTAATCAAGGAGTATTAGTAAGGTTTTATGTCTGTTAAAGATACATATTTCTACATTCCCTCTCGGTATATTTTTGAATTAATATAGAATATAGCAGAATTCTTTCCCCTCACGCATGCGCACAATCCGCCTGAGGTCATGACAAAATGGCGGTGAGAATTCCACTAAAATGTAAGTTATTTAATAAGCTTCCATGTAATTGAAAACATACATTAACCAAGTTCTGGCAATAAAATATAATAACAGTATGAACGTATACGAATGTGCAACATTGATTTATTTGGATAATGAAATGGATTATTTCCTTCAGACAGCAGCTTTTGAAGATATTGAATGGCTGCGTCTGCTGTTGAACAAGATTTCGCGAGTAGCTATGTGGTTAAGGCGACAGACTGTGGTTCCTAGGTTCGCCAGTTCGATCCCAGCCCTCGCCGATATATGTACTTTCTTTTACCATTGAAATATTGTTTAATCAAGGAGTATTAGTAAGGTTTTATGTCTGTAAAAGATACATATTTCTACATTCCCTCTCAATACGTTTTATTTCCGTTTTACCATTGCATTACAGCATGTGATCAAAAGAGCAAACTGTTGTCCTCAGTACACCGTTTAAATATCTGCAATCAGTTCCTATAACTGACAACAGATGGCAGTATATCGCCCATATAGTTCCAGTAACTGACAGCAGATGGCAGCACCATTGCATCGATATATTTAAAACCCAAGACATGGCACGTTTTCACGTGATGGAGAATTATAAAGGAGGGGAATATTTAAGAAGGGAAATTTTGAGGAACATTAACCGACAGTTGAATGTGTAGGCTATGTTGTTTATGTACCTTAATATTGCAATTTCTTCCCAATGCTTCGGTGGTCAAGTTATTAGCGTCCTAGACTAAAAGTTATAATTATGCATCGTCGATATACTCTTAAATTATTAAAGAAAAAAGTTGTTTTCCAGGCACTCGCGCGTGTCCACAATTGCTTTCGCCATAAGAGACACTTGGCAAACATAATTCGTTTGAAGGGCTCCGACATCGTGGTCACTCAGCCCCGTGTACTTGGGTGTGTATGTGTGAAATTTTCTCTCATAACCTGTGTTATTGTGATGGCTGCATTACTGTGTGTATTTGTAATTAAGGTGGTAAATGGCAAGGAGACGGCCAAGGCCTTAAGTTAGGAACCATCCCGGTATTTGCCTTAAGTGGAAGTGGGAAACCACGGAAAACCACATACAAGATTGTCGAGGTGGGAATTAAACCTTCCTCTTCTTAGTTATAACTCAAGAGACTGAATGTGCCCCGTTTTTGTCCTCAGACCAGAATTCAATTTCTTGGCAGAGCAGGAAATGTAACCCGGGTCTCCGGGGCGATAGACAAGAATAGGTGGGCCTCCATGTGTTAATACGATTTTTGACATGCACGGGACATATAATTCAAAAACTGCCTCCATTAGGGTGACTGCCGAAGTGAGTATTGAGTATAGGCCTATGGTCGTTCCAGTAGTTGGCGAAGTGATTCTATGTTCCCCTGCAAAATGTACTGTCATAACCTATAACAGGTGATGGAAATTGCTTATTTAGAGCAGTTTCGTACTGTTTATAACAAAATGAAGAACGTCATTCTGAGCTACGTTTTCAAGCTATCGCAAAAAATTTCGCTGGCAGGAACAATTATAAGGAATTTATTTTAAGCGATCAGTCTCATCGCATTCTCCTCACCAACCAACTTGAGTATGAAAGTCTCTGGACGGTCATGTTGAACTTCATTGTATAAGACAATTGTTTAATGATTATTTGTTTACAGTACTGAGTCTAACTACGCAGTTGATTTCGGCAATGGAAGTATTATTTGCCATGTAATATTTAGCGGCTCCGTTATTGCAGGACACTATAGTGTTATCGAATAATACGAAGCCACATTTAAAATCCAATATAAATAGGCCATTTCAGAAACAATTCCAGATATTATGCAGTACAGTGTACTGTAAGGTCTTTGACGATCAAATGTAAACATTGTTCTACATTGTACTTCTCTTGCGTAAAATCTATGCGTGGTTACTTTGGTCTTTACTGTTGTGAGGGTAAAATTGATCTGCTGGAATATAAAATTTTTGCCAAGCTGCAACAATGTAATGATATTAATTTAAAAGTCATTGAACTTACATCCAGTAGTTCAAACACATACATCAGCGTTAAGAGATTGGATACTGAAGATGAAAGCCAGCTACTTCATTTCCCTATTATTGAATTTTTCAATTCCTTGGAATTAAGTGATTCACCTCCACATACTCCGAACGTTTGAGCCATAGTTATGCTCCTTAGAAATCTGAACGTTTCCCAAGGACTCATATATGGTAATATATTAATTGTAAGAAATATGTAAGAAATTGCTTGGATTCGGATAGATTTTTATTAATTCCATTTGATCAAATACATGCATTCAATACATTTTTGATATAGGACACGTCAGAATTTACATGCATAAAATAAAAGAACTAACAGGTATATATTACTAAGATTATAACTATTTATAACTTATTATAATAGCAAATCTTAATAGATACAATCTTATTGCACAACTATTTACACCTCACTCTATTATCATAATATGAAAACTTAATTCTATAAATACAACAACATACAGCTAGGTATTAAAATTAAATTAAAAAAGTAAAATATAGTTATAGATTCCATCACTCCTATACGCTAAAATATTCAACTACTGAGTAAAAACAATGGCACTGCAGATAAGCTTTCAACATTCTATCAAAGGTTTTTATTTTTGGGGCCAGTTTTATATACTGGGGTAGTTTATTGTATAATTTAACTCCAGTGTGAAAAGTTCCTTTTTGATATATGCTTGTGTGTGTGTGTGAAATATGAATGTTTTGATTTTGTCTTGTGTTATGCCTATGAACATCATTGTTTGTTTTAAGAAAAACATCTTTATTCATTAAATTCTTTTTAAAAAACATAATACTTTCAAAGATATATATGCAGGGCAGTGGGAGAATGTTTAAATCTTTAAACAGAGGTCTACATGATTCTCTAGAGTTTACATTTGCCATAATTCTAATCGCTCTCTTTTGTATCCTAAACGTGCTTAGTACATCTGGCGACATACCCCAAAATATGATCCCATATCTTAAGTATGAATGGAAATAAGCAAAATAAGTATTTCTTAATGTGTGCATGCTAGTGCAGGTTTTCAAAATACGTAACGCAAAGCACATCGAGTTCAGTTTAGTATTCAGATATTGTATATGTTTATTCCATTTCAAGTCTTGTTGTATCCATAGTCCTAAAAACTTTGTTTCTGATTTATTTTCTATTTGATGACCATTTAATGTTATATTGGGCATCGCAGGATTCCTATTCTGTATAGTGTGGAAATTTAGACATACTGACTTTTTATAGTTTATTATGAGGCGATTATCTTGTGACCATTTGGTTAACTCTCCTGTAACGGAGTCAGCAGACTGCTGTATGACCTGTTTAGTTTCACCTTTTATTACGAGTGTTGTATCGTCCGCAAACAAAATTTCCTTATGTGAATGAACGTTCTGTGTTATATCATTGATATATAGAAGAAAGAGTAGTGGGCCCAAAACCGATCCCTGGGGTACTCCAAATTCAATAATTCCCTCATTGGACAATGTTTCATTAAGTAATTTGGTTCCATCATCCTTGTGTCTCAAGCTTACTATTTGTTTACGCCCTGTTAAGTAAGACTCTATCCATTTATTAGCTAGACCTCTAACACCATATTGATTTAGTTTGGTAAGGAGGATTTTATGGTCAACTACATCAAATGCTTTCGATAAATCCAAGAATAGGCCAGTTACATGTTCCTTATTGTCAATTAATTTCAGTATACTATTACTACATTCGTAAATTGCTGTCTGTGTAGATTTTTCCGTTCTAAATCCATGTTGTGAGTTTGATAATATTTTATTTTTTTCTATGAAACTTATCAGTCTCTTATACATAATTTTTTCCACAATTTTTGCAATACCAGTTGGTAAGGTAATAGGACGATAGTTATCTAATTCATCTTTTGAACCGTTTTTGTGCACTGGAATTACTTTTGATAACTTCAAAATATCCGGGTAAGTTCCTGAGAGAATTGAACTGTTTATTAAGTGCGTAAGTGGATTTATTATATTTTCTGCACATTTCTTTAAAATTGCATCAGGGATGCCATCAATGCCAGCACAGAATTTATTTTTTAGCTCTTTTATAACTATTCTTACCTCTTCACTTGTGACATGATTTATAAATAAAGAATCACTGCATATATTTATTTTATTATTAGAATTTAGTGTATTTACCTGTGATTTATTTAATAATTTTTGCGGAATTTCCAGAAAATAGTCATTAAAAGTGTTTGCTATTTCCTCTGGATTATTAATCACTTTATTATTTCTGGTCAGTGTAATGTTCCTTTGTATTTTAGCAGATTTTCCAGTTTCTTTCTTTATTACGGACCACATAGCCCTGTTTTTATTAGATGATTGGGAAATAAAATTATCATTATGCATTTTCTTTGCTAGTCTTATTACCTTATTTAATATGCTATTGTATTTTTTGTAGTATAAATTGAATTCAGGTGTTGTGTGGTATTGTTTATATAATTTGTGTAGAAATTTCTTTCTTTGACATGAATTTATAATCCCTGTTGTTATCCAATTGCTAGTTTTGTTATTTTGAACAGTTCTTCGTTTAAAGGGGAATGCTATTTCAAAATAGTGTTTTAGGGTACTGTTAAATGCATTAAATTTATCATTTACATTTTCTAGTTCATAAATTTCTGACCATGTTTCCTTATTTAATAAGTCATTGAAATATGTAACATTTGATTCAGTGAATGACCTGCACTTTGATTTTACTCCATTATCATTATTATTGATTACTTCGGATACTTCAAAACTCAGTATTTGTCCATGGTGGTCACTAAAACCCGGACAATAGACTTCTATTGAATGGTGATATTTATCTGTATTTATAAAAATTTGATCAGGAGTGGTTTTACTAAATTTTGTTATTCTTGTTGGTGTATTTACTGTAGGTTTCAGTCCATAGGAAATTAGTAACTGGTTTAATAATTCACAATTTCTATCAAGTTTTAAGAAATCCACATTTACATCCCCACAAATTATTATATCGAAATTTACTTTGCTCATGTTATTGAGTAACAATTCTAGTTTATCTATAAATAGAGGAAACTTTCCTGACGGAGAACGGTATACGCATACAATTATTAACTTAGACTGCTGAATTTTTACGGCAGAGAATTCAAAATCCTGTTCCATAATTAGATAATCATAAGCTGTTATCTGTTCATGATCTAAATTATTTCTTAAGAAGATGCAAGTACCACCATGGCTAATATTAGATCTAGAGTATTTACTAGCTTGTATAAACCCTGGGAATTGAATTAATTCGAGTTGTTCCTCTTTCAGCCAATGTTCTGAAATACATAGTGCTGAGATGTCTTTAAGTTCATTTTTAAGCATTAGATTTATGTAATCAATTTTATTATAAAGAGACTGGACATTCTGGTGGTAAATTTTAAATTTGTTACTTTTGCAAGCTTGTGTTGGTGATTTATTTACATTATTATTATCATAATTGTTATTATTATTGTTGCTAGACAAATCCGAAATACCATTGTTGCACTCCGTTAAATTTGACTTCAAAAGATGTGAATGCCAAACCTCACGTTTGGCTTCTTCTACCAGTTTCCCTGCTTCCACTCTAATGATATTACTGTTGAATTATTCTTACCATTTGAATTTACAATTTTGCAGATTTCATCACTAAGATACTCTTTTCCTAATCTATTTAAGTGTAGGCCATGCCGAGTGTGGAACTTCCTGTCTAATTTACTTACATCTACAATTTGGACATTTGGAAAACTCTTACAAATTTTATGAATTTTTCCATTTGTAGCCTCTATTTCTACATTTACACATGACTTGGGAATTAAATCGTGTCTCTGCGGAATGTTTACAATAATGACATTTGTTTTTTGCATGGATGGCAATGTACCCTTTAAATCTTTGATTACCTTTTTACTCTCATTTCTATAGACGTCGTTTGCTCCAGCGATGATCACTGCGTAGTCCTTTGCAGTAAGGGACGCACACTCTCCTATCATCCCGTTCGTGACTTCTGCAATCTGAGCTCCTGGCTTCACTGTCGAAGTGACCTCCATTTCTCGGCTTCTCTCCAAAACGCTTGCTGCTACATCTCGCCCGTGGCTATCCGCAAATATCCGCATCTTCCTGGATTTTCTCTTTATCACTTTCTTCTTTTCTTCTTGAGGAAAGTCATCATTTTCTTCGACAAGCACTCCAAATGAATTTGAGACGGGAATTTCAGTTACATGTACTCCATTTATAGGCCTAGGCTTATTCAATCTTACCTTACCAGCAATCACTGTCGACCAAGTTTCCTTGCTTTCCTCTCTGTTTCCTTTTAATTTATTCAACTCTTCCATTAACTTAGCAATATCTTCCTTTAGCAGCTTTATAATTTCGTCTTTTGAGGACAGTTCGTTTCTCAGGTTATGGCATTCGCATGACGATAGCGGTAGGCCTACATTACGACAATCGGTTTCACTTTTCTCCTCATTCAATTTTACCTGAGATCTTGTGATGATTTTATTTGCATTTTTTACTTTTATTTTGCACGACGAGCATAAATCCGTTACGGTTACACAACCTGACGAGATACTAACACTGTTTACTGTCGTCATACTAGAGATCTAAGTGAGCCTAGATGTTTACACCAAATTACACTAAATTTAATTTAATTATTACTACCTAATAGAATTAATCTAATAACCTACCAATAAAGAAGAATGTGAAATACGTATATCTTCCAATCGGGTGAAGTCTCGTAAAAGCACCACTGCTCTACTTGGTTCAAACAGTGATTGAAGAAGTCACCGAATCTTTGGATACACGTTCCCACAACTTAGTTTAAGTTTATTAAATTATCAACAAGAATTTCTAAATACTATCAATATTCCGTATTACACTTGATCTAAGGAAAGTAACTTTATAGATTTTAAGCCTCTGTTATAATATTTTACCACTTTTATCAAATATTTACACTAGCTGCTATTTCACTACACAGTAATATTAGGCGAGAGCTCAAATCCTACGACTTGATTTAACACCTTCCGTTAAAACACTTGCAGGTACAGTACATTTTCTTTTAATAGGCAACAATGTCCTATTCGCTCGGCCTACTTTATCACAATCAATCAAGCTCAAGGAGAAACTCTTGAACGTATTGGGCTATTTACCTCATCACGTTTTAAGTCATGACCAGCAGGATAGTGAAGGTACAAAAAAGGTCCTGTATGGGATGGTAAAGAATAAGAGGCGGAAGGATCCTACGGATTATGTTAGAATGGTGAACAAAAGGGGACAAGAGATAGAAAATAGGGAAGAACTGAAGAAAATGTGGAAAGGATATTTTGAAGAACTCCTGAACCCAAATGGATACCACAGCGAGGAGGAAGATGAACTGCAAACAGAAAAGGACTTAACATGGAAAGAAGTGGAGGATGCAGTGAGGAAGATGAAAGGAGGGAAGGCACCGGGTGTGGATGAGTTGAGTGTGGAGATGGTGAGAGCAGCAGGAGAGGTGGTGATACAATGGTTGCACCGAGTGATGAAGACAGCATGGAAGGAAAGGAAGACCCCAGAGGACTGGAAAATGGGAATAATTGTCCCGATCTTCAAGAAAGGTAGTAGAACAGAATGCAAAAACTATCGGGGAATAACACTGATGAGTCATTGTGCAAAGATGTTTGAGAAAGTTTTAGAAAGGAGAATTAGGACAAGGATAGAAGGAGGGATGAGGGAAGAACAACATGGCTTCAGAGCAGGAAGGTCCACAGTGGATTTGATTTTTGCTGTAAGTCAGTTACAAGAACAGCACTATGAGTATGGAACAGATCTACTGATGGCCTTCCTGGACATTGAGAAAGCATATGACAGTGTATGCAGAAACAAAGTATGGAAGTCCCTGGAGGATAGAGGAGTAGAAAAATGGACTATAAGGAAGATAAAAGAGATGTACAAGGGAAGCGTGAGCTGTGTGAAAGTGGGAGGAGAGAGCGGACTGGGTGGAACAGAGAAACGGCCTGAAACAAAGAAGTGCACTATCACCGTTACTTTTCATTGTGGTGATGGATGACATAATGACCCGAGCGGCACAAGTAATTGGGGAAGGAAAGATGAAAGCAATGGTGTTTGTGGATGATTTGATTACTGTGGAAACAAGGAGGAGGAGGTACAGGAACAGTTGGACGTGTGGGAAGGAATAATACAAGGATATGGGATGAAATTTAGCATAAATAAGAGTGAGATGGTGATCACAACAAGGAAGAAGGAAAGGACCACAACGGGAATAACAATTGGTGGGGAACAGCTGAAGAAAGTGGAGAGTTTCAAGTATCTGGGAAGCCTGATACAAGAGAATGGAAGAAACGGTAGAGAAATAAATGAGCGGGGGAGACAGGCAGAAGCATTCCGGAGGAGTGTGAGAAGCATGTTATGGAGCAGGGATGTCCCTCAGAACAGCAAGTAGATCATATATCGTACTATGTCCCTATCCTGACGTATGGCTCGGAGACCTGGGTTATGAAAGGAAGGGAGAAGAGCAAAATACAGGCCAGTGAGATGAGGTTCTTGAGAAGCAGTATTGGAGCTACAAAGAGGGACAGAATAAGAAATGAGAGGACCAGAGAATTAATGAAGGAGGAACCATTACAGGATGGTATAGAGAAATCTAGACTTAGATGGTATGGACATGTAAAACGAATGGAGGAGAAAGGAAGGAAGATTGTAGTTTTACGTGACCGTGAATCTTATGATTATGAGCCACGGGACCTCCTTTTTACGTGGAATCCGAACCACAGGACATGGCATTTCACATCGAAAATCTCACATGCATTGACCGGGAATCGAACCCGGACCGCCTTGGTAAGAGGCATACAGCTAGACCGCTGAGCCACCACGCCCCCAAGAATGGAGGAGAAGAGGATACCCAGGAGGATACACGAGACGAAGTGGGAAGGAAAGAGACCAAGAGGGAGACCGAGAGACAGGTGGCTGAAGGGGGTGGAAGAAAGCGTGAAGAAGAGAGGAGAAGACTGGACAAGGGTGGAGGCTGAGAGATGGTGGGAAGACAGAAGACGTTGGAGAGGCTTGTGATCCAAACAGACCCGGCCAGTGGCTGGAAACTGTGCAAGATGATGATGACCTCATCACGTTTTCAGTCATGACCAGCAATATGTTGCAATGCTGAGAGTGCTATCTTTTGACGCCCTTAAAGTTTCAATAGTGCTAAAAAGTAATCGTACAAAGAATGTAACTTATATAAGAAGCTTCTTCAGTAAATTTGTTATCCATTGTCCGTCATGTTTTGACGGGTTTCATCTAGTCTGTTTTTAATTCAAGTAAGGACTGCAGTCATTCGATTTTCAACTAGTTCCATCTTTTGCTTCCAAACGGCACCGTCAACGACCAACTAGTTCTGAACTTGGTTACTAGATGCCACCACAGTCGGCTCCTGTCGACGAACGTTGTAACCTAAGAGCGTTAGTCATATGTAACCTCTACTTTAGCTTTACACAAGTGTAATTAGTGGAAGGTTCTTTAACATGGCATAAATCTATGAAATGAGTCCGCCGGCTTCACTTCCCTCCGAAGGAAGGCATACTGAGGGTTTTTAACGCTCTTAAAAAATCCGACGACTTCGGCCGAGTTTGAACCCGCTACCTTTGGTATAAAAGCTCAGTAGTTAGAGTAGACTTGTGTAGGACGTGCCAATTTCAGATAAATGAGCTAGCGTATCGCCTGGCCATGTTGAAACACCGGATCGCATGAGAACTCCGCAGATAAGCAGCATTGGGCGTGGTCGGAACTTATATGGAATGCCAGTTCAGTGAGACCACGCGCTGTTGGCGGGGAGAGGTTAAGAAGAATCGGAAAGGACCTGGCCATCCTACCGTATGTTAACTCCGGCTCAGGTGGCTTCGGTGGCGTAGTTGGTAGCATGCTGAGCTTCTGTGCCCAAGAACACGGGTTCAAACCCGGCCGAAGTCGTCGGAATTTTTAAGAGCGTTAAAAATCCCTCAGTATGCCTTCCTTCGGAGGGGAAGTAAAGCCGGCGGTCCCATGTCGTAGGTTTATGGCATGTTAAAGACCCTTCCACTAATTACACCTGTGTGAAGCTAAATTAGGTTAGGTTAAACATTTGACAAACGCTCTTAGGTTCAGACGTTCGTCGCCGGGAGCCGACTGCAGTGGCGTCTGGTAACCAGGTTCTGAACTAGTAGTTGCTGACGGTGGCGTTTGGCGGCAAAAGTAGGAACTACTTGAAAAAATTAAATGTCTGCAGTCCTTACTATTGAATTGAAAACATACACACACTAATAGTCATCACAGTTAACACCGGTTATCAGACAGATTCTACAAACACCCAAAGTACACGGGGCTACATGACCGCGTTGTCGCAGCCCCTAAACTAAGGAACCAACCAACCAACTCCGGCTCAGGTTAGCCTCTTCGGAGGGACGGACCTGCTTTCGGGCAGAATATCACAATGTATATAGATGTAGCTCTTCAGTAAAATGTGTTATTGCTTGCATACGTTCAAGTTGATCCATTTAACCCAGTAGTTATGATTATGTTAGGGACGGGGAGGTGTGTCGAGCACCGACAGTTAAGACAGAACCCGCATCATGTGAAGTTCATGGACCAGTGTTAGACAGACAGTTTTGTGTGGAGACTGCGGCCATCAGAACTCAGCACTCCCAAGTTATGTAGTTTCTGAGGTCATCCAGTCATTTTTATTCAGATGAGAATGTCTGACAGTGATCCGATATTCTTTTTCCATAGCTGTGTGAGAGCTTATGTAAGCTATGTGAGCTGATTATTTGACGTTTCATGTCGCCGGGATGGTAGACGTGTCCTGTCCTGGGCGATGACGTGTGGGTTAGTGTTGTGTGTGTACTCCATGAGTGGGGGTGTTTGCCTACTATTTGGATTGAGGGCGTGGCCCTTGTGTTCATATGCCACTAAGGTACAGTTCTGTCATAGAAAGATCTATACAAACGGGTACAATATACTCGTATACTCACCTACTGCATTTTTATTTGAGACTGTTTTGCCTTTCAGCGTCTAGTCTGCAAGTCTCTCTTTGCGAACAAGTTGCCTCCATGATCTCCTATTAGAAGTTAGCATTGTGGCCTCATCTGCTTCTACACCTCTCACTTTGAAATCATTCAACACTGAATCTAACCATCGCCTCCTAGTCTACCTCTGCTTTTCTTACCTCTACAGCCGAACTCATTAACTTCCTAGACAATCTCTCTTGCGCCATTCTCTTCACATGACCCCACAACCTGTGTCAGCTCATGCGAACAGCTTCATCTAGCGTGTTCATTTAAAACATAAGACTCTATCTCATCATTACAAGATTTATGGCATGTTAAAGAACCTTCCACTAATTGCACCTGTGTGAAGCTAAATTGGATAGGTTAAGAATGTAAACAACGCTCTTAGGTTTCTACGTTCGTTGCCAAGAGCCGACTGCGGTGGCGTCTAGTAGCTAAGTTCTGAACTTGGCCTAGTAGTCGTTGACGGTGGCGCTTGGCGGCAAAAGTAGGAACTCTTTGAAACATTCTAAGTTGCAGTCTGTACTTAAATTAAAAAGAAGCAGATAACACACACTAATACAGTCATCACAATTAACACCGGTTATCAGACAGATTCTACACACACCCAAAGTACACGGGGCTACATGACCGCGTTGTCGCAGCACCTAAACTTAAGAACCAACCAACCAACCATCATTACAAATTAGTATCTTCCTGCCATTGCTCCCATCTATTTGTCCCAGCAAACATTTGTGCTACCCTCATATCAGTTACCTCTATCTTTTGTATCATATATCCTGAATCTACCGAGCTCTCACTTCCATACAGCAAGGTCGGTCTAAATACTAAGCGGTGTAGGGAGAGTTTCGTCGCTACATTAAAATTCTTTCTTTCAGAATTCTGTAGATCATAACTGCATTGGGTTTTATATACCTCGACTTCATTTGTTTCCCCATGAAAATTGCCATTATGTGTAATAATAGTAGGTTGAAATGCATTTGTATGTTAAATTGCTATCATTTCATGATATTTGCTGTTTCGTTCTTCAAATTTAAAGACATTGGTCTTCAATATTGTGTACTTGAAGTTTATTTTCTTCAAAAACTGCGTTTCTTGGTAAATTTCTTAATTGCTAGGGTATTTCCAATGGAACAGTGGCGTAAAATAAAATATTAGTTTCCATAGCTACGGTATGAGTAATAATAAATAATTATGCTCTGGATTTTACGTCCCTTTAACTACTGCGCTGGGGTGCCGGAATTTTGTCCTAAAGGGGATCTTTAACGTGACACGGCTCCCTCACCTTTAACCAGCCTCTAATATTAACTGACAGCGTCAGGATTTGATCTCTCAAACTTGTGCCCAAAGGGCGAAAACATTAGGCCTACCTGTGCGCCTTGTAACCACCCAAGAGATGAAAGGCCAAGCTGAATTACCGTTTAACCATTTACTCATTCGTAGTGAAACACAGGTATTATAGGTAGTGGAACAATGAAGCTTGGACAATTTTCCATTTCCCTTTATTGTTCCTATCAGGTTAACATATATCGCTTCAATAACAATGTATTTGATTAATTACAATAAATAGCAATAACCTAAGTTTTCTTAAATAATTATTTATTGTTAGTAAATTTACTTGCTATGTCTCTTAAAAACTTGTAAATTACTATGATGGAGTATATCAGGTTTTCTCAAGGCCGTAGCCAGGTATTTTCTCTGGGAGGGAGACAATTCATAATGTAGGACGGGCAAACATTTCATTGTTCATGGATGTAATTATTATTATTATTATTAGTAGTAGTAGTAGTAGAAGTTATTCATAACAGTACTCTGTTTACAATTATTATTTATCAATTAATCCAATAACCAAGTTACCTATTTCATTTAAAACAAGTGAACATGATTGTGACTCTTATTTCTTGGCAAGTTGAGAAAAGGCAATTAATCTGTATTGGGCCTTTCCGGAAAACATGATCAGTAATATTATAAGACCTAAAACAATATAATTTGTCTTTCCAAAAACCATGATTTTGTTATCACAATCTTCTTCTGGCCAATTCTTCAATTTAATGTAGCTTATATGAAAAGTAGTAACGGCACTTTCATATAAATACATACCAATGTATATCACTTTTCAATATGTATTTCGAAGACAGGAAATAGCATCTTAACATTTTACTCATTGCTATTTGTAGAGGAACAGATTACCAAGTAGTTAGATAATAATCATTATTAATATCGAAATGTAATGTTTTTCAGTCGGTCAACACATTTACACCCAATTGAAATGGGTTGGTTGGTTCTTAAGTTTAGGGGCTGCGACAACGCGGTCATGTAGCCCCGTGTACTTTGGGTGTATGTAGAATCTGTCTAATAACCGGTGTTAATTGTGATGACTGTAATAGTGTGTGTTATTTGTTTTTTTATTTAAGTACTGCAACTTAGAATTTTTCAAATAGTTCCTACTTTCACCACCGTCAATGACTACTAGGCCAAGTTCAGAACTCAGCTACTAGACGCCACCGCAGTCGGCTCTTGGCAACGTACGTAGAAACCTAAGAGCGTTGTTTACATTCTTAACCTATCCAATTTAGCTTCACACAGGTGCAATTAGTGGAAGGTTCTTTAACATGTCATAAATCTATGACATGGGACCGCCGGCTTTACTTCCCCTCCGAAGGAAGGCATACTGAGGGATTTTTAACGCTCTTAAAAAATCCGACGGCTTGGTTCCCTAATCTTGAAACAAATTTACATGAGGTTAGTGAATACACTTGGATGACCAGTTTCGAATGTCAAGCGATCATCATCAGATCCATTACACTTAGGCTATTAATTCTATGTCTACACGTATGGGTGATGGTATTTACAAAGTGTACACTTATTTAGTTGCCGTAGCAATTAGCACAATTAGTCAATATTTGTTAGCTTTATGTGATTTTTTGTAAAGATACTGAAATTGGTTATTGACTTTGAAATTTGATTGCTTAGTGTGATTATGTGATTGTTCTTAATAATGGTCAGGTTAGAGTGGATTGTATACTTAGCTGCTTGAGTGGTTTGCGGTCCGGATGCAAGCAGTTACTCTCATCACTGGCTGCACTGAACTGATGATGATCGCTTGACAATCGAAAATCGAAACTGTTCATCCAAGTGTATTTATTAATCTCATGCATATTTTTTTTTCAGGATTAGGGAATAACCCATTACAATTGGATACAACTGACTGAAAAACATTACATTTTGATTGCTAAGGCAACACTGAAAAATGACTTCAAACACCATAATTATTAATATCATCAAATTCTTCATCA
Organism: Meconema thalassinum; assembly: GCA_946902985.2. Lineage (NCBI taxonomy): Eukaryota > Metazoa > Arthropoda > Insecta > Orthoptera > Tettigoniidae > Meconema > Meconema thalassinum. The sequence continues at coordinate 1,353,739,504 of OX336388.2, forward strand.
ATCTTTCATCAAGGTAGAGGATGCGAGTGAAGGAGAACAACTGTATCACATTTCTTTTATGTAAATGTTTTCCCAGAACTAAAACATTACGTCTAAATTAAATCACAAGGTTTTGTCCTTTTAGCGAGGAGCAAATAATATTGTCAGATGGCAGCATAAGTCTTTAGTCGCTATTGTTCTTCCTAGAGTCTCGTCAGTCTGTTCTTGCAGAATAAAACAAACAAAATAAATCACTGAATCTTGAGCCTTCTCACTCGACACATCGTTATACAGGATACAGGTTTGTTTTGTTTCAGTCTCTTCTTGAAGTTTGAATTACGAGCAGCTTCAAAAATAAGGTAACAAAGCTCGCATGGATAATTTTGTTTTACAATCAAGTATAAAATACATTGTAATAGAGCATTGATGCGGATTACTATTCAACTTGATCAACATTCTTGTTCAAACACTTGTTCAAACGGTACACACGGTGTCGATGCCGGCATGGAAGAAATCTGCGTCGAGCACCTCAAGCCACGTCATGACGGCATGCTGAACGTCGATGAATCGCTTATCACCCAGCTGCTTCACCCAGAAGCACACCCTTAACGTTGATCCACAATGCGCAGTCGGTGGTTGGCAGTCGATAGCTGCAGTCAGAAGTTGGTAGTTGACAATCTAGCCATTCACAATGCTCAGTCTTAAATTATTAATTACTGCTATGAGTAAAATGCAGTGAGATTCTTTATTCCTTGTGCACAGGGGCGTTGTCTATAACTTCAAAACTTGTAATATGGATGATTTGGAGATGTACGGATTATTTTGTTATTAGTAACTGGTACCATGTATTTAAGATTAAAAAGGTACGGGTTGCGAAGGTATTTCACTTATATGTTCTTTACACACGACATAGAACAGCAACGTGACGTCGGTTTCTGACCTGCTCTGATTGGCTGTTACATTGCTGCAGTCAGGTAGTTAGCAGTCGAAGATGAAATTCTCGACTGCCGACTACCGGCTGCAATTGAATGTTGTGTATGGTGCCTATGTGGGGACGAATGTGACGGCCTACTACCAACTACCAACTGCCGACTGCGCATTGTGGATGAGGCTTATTATGGTCACATAAGATCGTCGGCATAGCTTTCTTCGCAACACCCGGGCACACGCTGTCAACGACGTCCAGGCCGCAAACATTCCACAAGGTCACTCACCTGGTGAGGAATATCCGCTGATGAGGTGCTGTTCAGACGAAAAAATACAAATCACTTCTACTTGAGACCATGTTTCTGTGTGCGCAGCCATCTCTCAACTGATTGCACATACGCACCATCTATCGGCTACATGATAAAGCTGCGGCCCCCTGCTTTGTTTCTGACGAATATTTGAAATCAATGTGGTATGTGTCACCCAGAGAGTTATTTTACCTTAATTTTTGAAGCTGCCTTGTATTCTCGTTTCTCGTTACGGTATAGTAGAAGTACTGTACAGTGTACAGATCTAGGTCCTGTCTGATCACACACGTTTGGCCCTTTGGAGCAGCTGTCGCCGGTTAGATCAGGTTTAATTGCGCGTTAAACTTGTCAAACCTTACCGCAGGGCCAGCCCCTGATGCCATTTGACCGGGACGTGACGCAACATCTTGTCCAGGTTCCCCTTAACCTTGACGTCCTTGGGAGCGCCGTGTCCCGGCCGTCCCCAGTAGCGCTGCCACGTCTCGAAGTGCTGCCGGCTGCGCTCCAGGTCCTCCATCCTCTCCCGCTGCTCCCAACAAGACAACACTATCAATGTACACTACAGACCATGGAGGAAAGAACGGAAGGAGATGCCTTCGCTGTGCTGCCTAGTGCAAGCTGCTGAAGCCAGACGGCACGCCCACATTGGGTAGCAAGAAAATGGCTGTTCCTATGCTTAGAGCCTTAAACCACTCCAACTAGTCCTGGATTTTAGCGACATAAAACTGCAATGACAAGCCAAGATTTTTTCTTGGATAGGCAGAATACACTCCGTACATCACGGTACTTGGCACAAACAAGCGGCGTTATCGCTTTAAAAGCCAATTTAAATAGAAATATGAGAGCACCTATGCAAGGCTAGTTTTGTAAGAAAGACGCGGCAAAACGTAATACTGTAATACGCTGAAACACTGATTAAATTGAATAGCCTACAGGTGTCGGAATGTGCGAGTTATACCAAAGAAGGAACATCTTGGGAACTATCATAATGATGCCGAACTAATCACGGTATTTACACCATATTGATTTTTAAGTTGTTATTGATGCATTCATCAGTTTTTAGGCCTAATTTTGATATTCAAGAATACGAACCTTAAAATTAATAAACGGAACACTTATTCGATTCGTACAACCATATGCAAGTCACGGAACACCGAATACAAGTTGAGGTTACGCCCACTTTGGACGCAGCGCTTGGCTTCACTCAAACGAGCTCAGGGCATCTCATCTTATTCTTTCATCCATGCTATAGACATTCTCGGTTCACCGCGCCATATTGGCAGCTTCGTCAGGTGGAACGATATGATGTGGTGTACCGAATATTCTAGTGCACAGCATTCATTTATACAGTGTGAGGGTTATTGTGATGACAACTGCAAACAAATACACTCAGTACCAAACAAACTCAATGAACCATGGACTGGCATGTGAAGTGGCAGCAGTGACGTAGGCTGAATTCAAGCGGTATATGAGTCAAATGCGATTTTATTTCCCGCAGTCACACTTGCCTAATTGTAGGCTATGCGATGGCAATATATTATACCAGGTGAATCAGATGCCCCTAATAATATTGTTTTATGCAGCCCAACTAGCGTAGTTATGAGGAAGGTCGATATTTCTCTGCTTGCATCCCGTATGGCAGCGGTCGGTGTCCAACCTTTTGTAACTAAGGGTCACATTGTAAATAGTTGGTGGACCTTGCGGGCCAATGATATTGCGGGGGGTTAGAGGGGTAAAGATTTTTTTTTAAATAAAGGTGCAATAAGGTGAGTTTTGTGGCTGTCTGAGCTTAGTATTGCTGCCATTTTCTATATTTATTTGGGCACGTAATGAGGATGAATAACACTAGACTCACAAAACAAATTTTCAGGCATGTATCCAAAAGCAAGAATGGTAATCAATGGGTACAAAGTATAAAAAGAGATATGGAAGAGATGGAAGTAACAATAGATAGTATTCAGGACAGACTACTTTTCAGAAATATGATCAAAAATTTCAAGGGTTTCCAGGAGAAAGAAACGAAGAAGTGGGTTAACATCTGGACCAGTGGGGGCGCGTTCTATATATTCAGTGGCTCAGTGAACTCCCTAGAAATATATAACTCTTAGTAAAATGGTTAATCAAGTGCGTATTTCTTTAATTACATATGTAAATTTGCGCTTTGAGGGATAATTTTGACATCAACACTCGGTTGCTCTCCGGAACCAGCGAAAAAATTTAATTTCTGGATCGCTGGTGCGCGAAAGGTTCAATTTCTGGATCGTAGGCGCGCGGCGGTGGGACGTAAGGAGGGAGCGATGGGCGCGAGGCCGTGTGAGGCAAGGGGGGGTAAGCCGAGAACAAAGCTAAACTATCGCTGGTGAAAGGACCAGCTCAAGCCAGCGCTAGACACGATCTACCTCGAACCACCCCGAAGTTAGCCGATGCAGCCCTGGCCGATGTATTGTCTCTAAGCGTGCGGTTTAAAATTTGCCTGTTATGGTACGTTTTGAAGGGATTTTAATTTCACGATTTTGCGTTTTAGATATAATTAACCGCAATGAACCAGAATATTTTGGTAACTACGATTTGTATAACATCAATAGGCGTACGTAGCCTATGTTTATGTAATTAATATAAACTTTTAATTATTTAGAAGTGCTCATAAAGGCAAAATACGTCAAGATAAGAACATAAATAACAGTCTGCCTAACACGTTCTTGAAGCAGTGTTTATTTCTGACCCGTCAGCTCAACCACCTCCGGAACAGTACCTTAGCGAATATCTTCTCAAGTCTGTGTTTATCGAAGTGCTCTATTGTATCTGACGTTCGTTATCACGGTGTGTGGCGGTGTCTCGATGCGTGTGTCGTGTATTCATCAGTGTGAAAATGAATACCGTTCGATTTCTACTAGAGAATACCTTTCCAACACTTAGTATAGACGAAAAGTGCAAAATAAAGCAGCTTGGCAGGCCTCTTCCCTCCCTGAACATTATTCAGAAGCAAACTAGTAGAGGTAAGGATTTTTGTAGAACATTTAAGCCACAGATTTACGAGAGGGATACTTGGCTATGTGGTTGCGATACCATTAATAGGCTTTTCTGTTTCCCGTGCTTGCTTATTGCTAAGGGTAAGGACACGAATTGAACAAAAACAGGGGTATCAGATCTGAGCCATTTAACACAAAAGATCAATAAGCACGAAGCATCTATAACTCATAAGAGTGCATGGTTAGATCTTTCAGTTCTGGGGAAAATAGGCAGCAGCTAAGTAGCGCTTTCAGAAGGAATATTGAGAGTCATAATGATAGTGTCAGAAAAAACAGGTACGTGCTCTCGAAGATCATTGACTGCGTGAAATTCTGTGGTGAATTTGAACTTGCTTTGAGAGGTCATGACGAAACACTCGATTTAAACCATCCAGGCGTATTCCGAGGACTCATTAATTTTACTTCGGCATTGGATACAGTCGTTAGGAGTCATGTCAATAGTGCTACAGTCTTCAAGGGTACGTCGAAGGACATTCAAAAAGACATTCTTGAATGTATGTTGCACGTGTGTCGTGAGAATATTTTAGCCGAAGTAGCTACTGCAGACTTCGCCTCCCTGATAGCAGATGAAACATCTGATGTGTCTTCAAAGTGTCAGTTAATCATTGTACTTCGATATGTTTTAGTTAATGGGAATCCTGTTGAAAGGTTGTGTGTGGACTTTCTTAAACCCAGCAGGAAACGACGCCTGCTCATTAGCCGATTGTATAAAAGGGGTCCTCACTCACGTAGTTGGAGAGCACAAAGAAAAAGTAGTCTCCTAAAGTTATGATGGTGCCAATGTTATGAGTGGCCGACACTCCGGAGTAAAACAATTGTAAGACAAGACAACCCATTTGCTTATTTTGTGCATTGTTACGCCCATCAATTGAATTTAATTCAGGCTCAGGCTGCTAGCCATAACAAAGGAGTGCGATTGTTCTTTGCCACCATTGGAGAGATTCCAGCATTTTTTTTCTCATTCGCCTCAGAGAGTGGGCATTCTTGATGAGGTTGTGGGCAGAAGAGTTCCGCAGGGCTCAGCTACGAGATGTAACTTTAAATCAAGATGTGTTCTTACATTGCATGAGCATAAGGATTCAATACTGGAATGCTTGGAGAAAATCGAAGACACGAGCAGACAAACAGTTACTATGAACCAAGCACATGGACTGAGTCCTAAAATACAACAGCCAACGTTTACTTTTTGGTTAGAGTTCTTTTACAGTGTTATGCCTCACATGGACAGTCTATAAAACCAATTACAAAAGCGTTCTGCTAACCCTGTATCAGTGCGAAGTGCAGTAAGCTCCTTCGAAACTGTAATTTTGAAAGTAAGGGACAATGTTGACAGCATCGTTGTGGAGGAAAATGTAGAAGACAACAGAGGGAAAGAAGATGCGAAAATAATTATTACTCGAGGAACATTGCGGCGAAGGAGGTGTGTGACGTGATTATAAATCACAGCAAAGAGAGATTCAACTTCTCCAACCACTTACAGGCCTCCACCTTCTTTGACCACCAATTCTTCCCATCCTTCCAAAATAATTTTCCAGAGGAGAATCTTACGTATGTTATAGAATCCTATCCTTTTCTTGATAAAAATAAACTGAAAACCGAACTGCAGGTGATTTATTCAAGAAGTGATTTTAAAGAATTGAAAGATGCAACTGACTTCCTTGCTCTTTTGATAGAGAACAATCTCAAGGAACCTTTCGGAGACGTAATGAAACTTTTGAAATTAATTATTACTGTCCCCATGACTACTTCTGAAGCAGAAATATGTTTTTCCACTTTAAAGCGGATTAAGACATTCCTGAGGAGTACAATGCATGAAGATAGACAGTCTGCTCTCGCTATGTTGTCCATCGAGAAGGAGATGACTAATAAATTAGTCGATTTTAATGAGAAGGTAATTGACTTATTCGCCGCCAGGAAGGAAAGGAGGATGGATTTCCTGTACACACAGACGACAGCTGTTATACCAACGCCAGCAACGTCTTCAACATCAGACGAAACTGTATCAGCTTGGGGTAATTACACTTTATATTCTGTCTTTTATTTCTCATAGTATTGGTAACTTCTTCGAGCTGCAATCGTGTGTCTTCAAAGGAAAGTCACCTTTCTAGTCATGCAATGTCACTATTTTACGTCTATGTACACATCAAGTAACATTAAATTTGGCCACATTATTTTTCAAAGTAGTGAACCCCCAGATGTTTTATCCACGCGCCGCCACTGATCTGGACGGAAGAGAGAAGATGGAAACAAAGTGAAGTAATGAAGAAGTAGCCTACTGGAAGGCAAGAAAGGATAAAGGAAATAAGAGACAGTGAATGCAATGGGTTATTTTACGCGGTCCAAATATGTCCAAAATCGAGGAAAGAAGAAGAAATTTAAATATTTCTAATAAATCTCTTTAAAATAGAAGTACGATAATATTCAATACAGTGAGTATTTATGTTCATTTGACACAATAATTAATAATCAAATTATGAAATAAAGTTCATGATAATTTAGTTTAGTGCGACGACTGGAACTTGTTTCAAAAATTTGGCGACATGGAGTAGTCTCGCGGGCCGTAGGTTGGTCAGTCCTGCCGTGTGGTACTAATGCACTGCAAGCGATACTGAACACTTTCCCTCGATGTGACTACAGACTAATACGAGGGAAAAATAATAGTGTTCAGTATCGTTTGCGGGATATGCTTGCAGAGCATTAGTACCATACGGGATGCAAGCAGAGAAATATCGACCTTCCTGACAACACGCGTTAGTTGGGCTGCATTATACAATATTATTAGGGGTAGCTGATTCACCTGGTATTTCCCATTCAAAATTTGATTGTCGCTGAGAGGGGGCAGTGCCAGCGTTTGTTGTTTATTGTAGCATGGGCGAAGCGGAGGACACAGCGATGACAGAGTGCAGTCTCACCTAAGTCAAGCAGCATTGCGTCAGATAAGCGTCATAGGAGCTCGTGTAACCAAGGACAGTTAAACGATGAATGGGGCTACTGGAGCTGAGTCATATCCTACTCTCGCATCTGTACCGGTCAACGAAGCAGGCTAACGTGTGACACAAGTAAAGAAAGAATAGTTCCCATCTCGACCGCCGGCAATCAATTCGAGAAAGGGTAATATATAGGTTTTATTATAAACATCTCCTAGAATTCTTTTCATGACACAATTTTTTGGTAGCACTGTACAAGATGTTTACGCGTAGGTAGATTTCCTGCCATACAATCCCTGCCCTCTCTCTCTCTCTCACTCGCAGCCTGAGCGAGCCAACAAAACTTTTTTTTTGTTTTGAAAAAACGGTCAAACCAATATGAATTTAAAGATCCAAAGCGGGCAACATCAAACGCCTTTATGGTTCTGAGTTCATCCAAGCAAGTGGGCTCGGTACCTTAAGTCAGGTCTTTAGTTGCCTCATGTGCGAATCACGTTTGTAAAACGTCAATGGTAATGCTCGAACAGGGTTTGCAAATCATCAATTTATCCCAAAGCTCAGTGCATGGTCCAATCTAAGAACTGAACATTTTTCCACAGCACACGAAGAGGGCGAGGCAACTGAAGAATCAATCCAGTTCACGAAAAGGGCAATGCTGAATGGGGTGTAACATAATATACACATGAATCAAAACATCAATGTAAATAAGAGATGAAGTGCATATTTGAAGACGCCTCAAAGCTCTCTGCTCAGGCGAATTTATCATGCATAATAGCTGAAAAGGACTAGCTAGGGTTAGCCTATTCACTTGATTACACAACAGGCATATGGGTTGCCTACCACATGCAACAGAGGCGCGAGAAGTCCTTGCTCTGGTCCCTGTGCCTCGGTGCTTTCTGCCCTTTCGTTTCCCAGACTGTGGCTCCGACGCTAGCACGAGATATTGCGGAGTCTATGGTCCGGGGTTTGAATCTCGAGCCTGACTCCATAATTTTCTTGCCCATTGTCATGAGAATAACAATGTTCTTACCAAAAAATTGCTCAACAGTTTGTCTTCGTTTCTTTTACGAACACTGTTGTGTTTTATAATAGTTGTATCAAGCAGTAAAGTATTAGCATGCCACGTTTTTCTGGTAGTAACTCTTTTTTATTTTATTTTAAATTTAGTCAATTTACCCTCTAGGTGGTGGCTCCCACGGACTCAGCGAGGGAACTCACCACTACCGCCACTACGGGCAGTGTCCTGGAGCTTGGAACATCTGGTCGGGTTGGATACAACTGGGGAGGTGTGATCAGCACCTTGCCCAAGCGGCCTCACCTGACAAAGTCAACGGGGGCCTCATGAGGGATGGGAAGGGAGGGGAAGATTGGGATGGATAGACAGGGAAGAGGGAAGGAGGCGGCCATAGCCTTACAGTAGGCACCATCCAAGCACTTGTCCGAAGACGAAGTGGGAAACCATGGAAAACCACTTCGAGGATGGCTGAGGTGGGAATCGAACCCCCTCTACTCATTTGGACCACCCGAGGCTGAGTAGACCCCGTTCCAGTCCTCATACCACTTTTCAAATTTCGTGGCAGAGCCGGGAATCGAACGCAGGACCGCCGGGGCGGCAGCTAACCATGTTGACCGCTACGCTACGGAGGCGGGTAGTAACTCTTAATTAAATAAAATCCGTGTAATTTCTAGTGCAACTCTGCCGTTGAATAAAACAAGTAGTTCCGTGAAGAACTATACAGCCTATTTTCATATATCATAGTCTTGTTAATTGCCTCTATCAACATACAAAATTTCAGTTTGAAGGTTGTGATAGATTCGTAGATATTGAGAACCGTCTAAATATTTCAGATGGTCACCAGGTTGGATTTTTATTTTGTACTATTACATTAAGATTATTGTGTACGTGTGGTATTCAAACTTCAATCGCATGATTAGAACACAAGAAGTAAAAACGAGATTTTAAAATTTCGCACAGCTGCCATCTTGTGATAATGCAAACAATCGAAATAAATTAGATGCCAGTGGATTAACATTTGTATAAGCATTTAACGTGCAACGTTTCACTGCACTCGGATAGTTAATTCGCGAGAAACGTCCATTTAAATATATATACTTCGCGTCGCCGTCATATTGGATTTGTGCTCACCAGGTTACTGAAAGTCCTATAGGTGAACATATGTTCATAGCCTCTATGAACATTAAAAAAAACAGTTTGATTGCTGTAAAACAGGGTGGTCCAACCTTTAGTTACCCGAGGGCCAATCAAACTTTAGTATAGGAATGTGAGGGCCAGAGACATTCCAGAAAGAAAACGTATTACATATTTTACTCAAAAGCATTTTTTTTAAATTTATATTGAAAGAAGTTAAATATTACTAGTTTAATATACCACTTCATTTTACAGTCGAGAAATCAATGTGATGATTGGCACCGCTTTCCTGATACAAGTGTATCAATGTCCACTGTAAGTTCAGTAAGGCAAAGTCTCAGGCTCGATTCCAGTGAAGCACTTTCAATTAGATTTCTTGTTTTTGATTTAATTTGTTTGAGAGCAGAAAAAGCAATTTCGCACCCATACGCACTGTCAACCAGCGATAACACTTCAAGGAGAAAATTTAAGCAGTTTAGGAAAACGTTCTTTAGAAATCAGTTTCCAGAAATGTTCAGGGACTAACACTTTTTAGTCTGGTTGAATGGGTCCGACTGAAGTTTACAAATGTCCATTCGAAGGTCGCAGGACACCTCACTCGCTTCACTATCCATGGGGTTGTTGAACAGTGCAAGTTTTGGTTTTAGGGAGTCAAAAACCTGGAATCTGTTCTGGAACTCTTTATTGATATCTATTATTATCTCATGAAACATACTATTATTTATGTCGCTTTTTTCTTCTTTCAACTGCAGACAAGATGGGAAGTGTGCCATATTAATTGCCTTCAATGCAATTTGCATTATATAAAGTTTTTTGCGGAAGCCCTCAATATGTCCATAAAGCTGGGAGATATTTTGTTTTCTGCCTTATAGTTTCAGGTTTAAAGCATTAAATGGGTTGTTAGATCTGTCAGCAAAGTAAGATTATTAAAAAAACTGGATTTCTTCCAGGTTTTCTTGATACTCATGTCGAATGTTTTCATTTTTGAGAAAAGCAAGAATGTCATTCCTCAACCAAAAACCTGTTGCAAACAATTTCCAGCACTTAGCCAATGCACTTCTCAGTACAATGAAACGTCACTATACTCAGCTTCCAAATTGTCCAGGAGTGCAATAAATGGTCTGTGTCTACAGTCTTTATTGCGTCCCCTTATTAAATTTACAGTATTTACAACAGTTTTCATTGTCTCGCAGGGCCTTATAATTTTTCCACCGAGAGCCTCCTGGTGGATAATGCAGTGGAAAAACAACAAAAACCAATCCTTTTTCTTTACACAGTCCTACTAGACCAATGTTAGGACAAACCATTGCTTTAGCTCCATCTGTTGCAATGCCATAGCATTTCACAAAACCTCCATATTTAGAAACGACATCATCCAGTGCGTTGAATATGTCAATACCGTTTTTTGCTGGTTTCTAATGATCTTAATTCCAACAGTTCTTCATGAATTTCAAATTCTTCGTTTATTGTTCTGAAAAACATAAGGAGCTGGCCGTTGTCAGCTATATATGTGCTCTCATTTAGAGCTGGATAGTAATATTCACATTTTTCAAAAATGCTCTTGAGAGAACCTGAAACTTCACCAACCGTATCATTAATTCTTCTACTAACTGTCTGATGAGACAAGGAAACTGTTTCAAAATTTTTAGTCAAATAAAGATGCCATTTTACAGCACATCTCTTAATGAGCTCACCATCCCTAAAAGACTTTAGACACTTTTAGCTGGCTCTAAACATACCTCATAAGATGCCTTTAAACCGGCAGTGTTTGATGGTTGCTGAAATATATTCTTCAGTCTTGTTAGTTTCAGCTTCAAATCATTAAATGCACAATTTCTGGCACTTCCCTGGTATTGATCGTATTTTGATTTATGCAAGCTGATATAGTGTCTATTCACCTTATAGTCCTTCGAAACACCTAAGACTTGAGAACAGATAACACACTGTGGTTTTCCATTATATTCAACAAAAAAGTAACTTTCTTGCCACTTTGACTGAAATTGTCGTTTCTCATCTTCAACACGCCGTTTATTAGTCCCGCCATATTAGGTACCGCTCTCGCAACAACGATGACAACAAACTCTCGTCGTACTATATCTCTCGAACAACCTCTCTCGTCAAAAACAACCTCTTCGAACAGTCCTGCGCTCTCTTTTATAGGGAAATCCGCCGCAGCACACGAACGATCGCGAACTTATCGGCAGCCAATCACTGGCAGCCAACCAGTTGTCGCCTGGAGACGGGGCCGCTTCTCGTGCCGTACGTATTCGTGGAAAGACAATTCTGATTACTGGCGTATTTTTCGGGATCTTTCCTTTCCCACCTAGCTCCTTCGTAACATTACTGAATGAAATTGAAAATTAAAGTAGGCACGCCACGGATTATAACTGTCGAAGAGTGAAGGGCAGAAAGAAGGGCAAGGGCCAACAAAATTGAACAGGTGGGCCGCATGCGGCTCGAGGGCCGTGGGTTGGACCACCCTGCTGTAAAAGATTCATAGATATTGAGAACCGTCTAAATATTTCGGATGCTTGCCATTTCGGATTGTTATATGTATAGGCCATAGAGTTATGTACCATTCAAGGACAATTATTGCCTACGTTCATTATTCAAACTTTCACTCCGATCGCATGATTATGACACGAAATAAAAACTTAATTTTAAAATTTCGCACAGCCGCCATCTTGAGGTTATGTAAACAATTGAACTAAATTGGATGCCAGTGCATTACAATATGTAAAATCATTTACTGTACCTCATTTCACTGCGCTCAGAGAGTCAAATCACGAGAAAAGTCTGTTAAAATGTTTCAAATTCGCTTGGCCGCCATGTTCGTTTTGTACTTTACAGGTTTATGAAAGTTACATAGATAAACTAGTATCAGTACCCTTTATCACCGTACAAATTTTCAGGGTGATATCTGTAATAGTTTCGGAGATATAGAATGCCAGTGAAATATTCGCACAGCCGCCATTTTGAGGTTATGTAAACAATTGAACTAAATTAGACACCAGTGCATTATAATTTGTATACACATTTGCTGTACCAAGTTTCATTACGTTTGGATAGTTAAATCGCGAGAAAAGTCTATTTAAAGTCTCAACTTCGGTTGGCCGCCATGTTGGTTTTGTAGTCACCAGATTTTTGAAAGTCTCACAGGTGAACTTCTAGTAGTGCCCTTTATCATCGTACACAATTTCAGGGCGATATCGGTAATAGTTTCGGAGATACTGAATGCTGGTGAAATAATTCGCACAGCCGCCATGTTGGATTGGTGAGACACAATAAAATTTGAAGGGCACGGTCGGGGTCGGCCAGAATAGTGCTATGATCTTACCGAGTTTCATTGTAATCGCTCAAGCCGTTTAGAGGTTATTAGGGACACACACACACACACGCGCGCGCGCGGACAAAAGGTGATCTCATAAGCCTATTTTTTTTTTCATAAAATGAAAATAGGTTAAAAATGAATTACATGAAAGAAAAAAATGGCTGTCCAACTCATCCTTGTTGCATTTTGATTTGACCGATGCATTTTGTATCCCAGAAATCAATTGCCTCCCAACAGAAGTGTTTGTGATTATTTTCAAACGAAGATTTTGGTAAAATCAAAACAGTAAATGGAAGAGCAGGCACAGCACTTAACGAAAAAAGCAGACCGTTAAAAAGTATCTCATTTAAAAAACATTTATTTGAGTCAGTCTTAACGTTTTGGCACCGTTTCATGAAGTAAAAAGAATCACTTAGAAGTTATTAGTCACAGCCATAGCGTAACAATGAAAAGGCAGATCCTAATGAAAGCTAAATAAAAAATACAACTTAACAACAATTACTTGAATAATGATAGTTATCTTACTTCTGATAACTAAAAATAATCAAACAACAACAAAAAAAGCAATGTGTTGAAGCTGAGCACGCGTCTGATAGCAAACATCTTAGAAAATCACCCCCCGACCTTTGCCATCCCGAAGGTGACCCAAACTGACACCCGAACCTAGTCTTCGTGTCAACAGATGAGGGGAGTGAAGAGAGGAAGGCACTGTTTTTCCATTTACTGTTTTGAGCTTATCTATATCTTTGAAAACAATGGAGCCATGGTCGAGATTCGAACCCCCGACCATAGGGTCCTCAGTCTCTCGCGCTAGCGTCTGAGCCACCACGACTGTCTTTGAAACGAAAGGACAGAAAAGACCAAGGCACAGGGACCAGAGATAGACGAATTAGCGAGCAAGAACTTCTCGCGGCTCTATTGCAGGTGGTAGGCAACCCATATGCCTGTTGTGTATTGAAGTAAAACACGCTGTACGTTACAGTTGGCACTTGTTTCATGTTAACCCACTGGTATGGGTGTGGATTATTTGTCCACTCTCTCAAATTGTATTTGAACATTAAGTGGCATTACCTGCATGTGGAGCTGCTTGTTGAGGACCTGCTGTTCGAGCTCCCGGCTGTACCCCACCTCAGGGGTTCCCCATATCCTAAACACACCGACAAACACAGTCTTTAGAAGTTTCATCTATGATTTTCATGCAGCATGATTCATTGAAGCGTGAAGATGATTTACAGGTACATTACATGAGTAAATATAACATGAGCATTGCCTCCACGTGCTTTCCAAATGGGTCTGATTATTGCTTTAGCGGAGAGGTAAGAACAGTGAACAACTAGCAATGTATGGGAAGTATTAACCAATAACATGCCACTGACGTTATTGAGTTTCCTATGTAGCATATACTTCGATTCGATAAAAATAAAGACTTAAACTTAAATCTAAACATAACATCTAGAGTAGATACGAGCAACAGCATATCATAGAAATACAAGAAAAATAATTCAGTAACATTATAAGAAGCATGAATATCCTAGTATCAATATGAAAACAGGAAATTGAACACGTCAATTTAGAGGAGCCTCAAAATGTAAGGTAACCAGAGCTCACACGGAAATGCTTTATTTTACAAGCAGAAAAACTATACACGATAGTAAGGAGTTGATGCGCATTACTATTCAACAGCTTGCCACGGTGGGTGAGTGGTCAACGTGTCGGTCTACTAACCCCAAGCTTGCAGGTTCGCTCCTGGCCGTGGTAAGTGATTTTTGAAAGGCGGCAAAAATTACGACACCATGTCATACGATGTTGGCATGTCAAAGAACACATTTGAATCCAGTAGGCAGTGTTCATAATGGCTAAGTTAATCTCGGGTGTTTCCGCCAACACAAAGTTCCTCATTTCTCTACTAGAAAGGCTATAGTGTTCAAGGAGCTTAGATATCTAACCTCCTTGACTTTCATAGTGCTTCAAGGAACAACGAAATTCGACATGCAAGCTACCCTTTGGGTTTCAAATAACAAAGCTTGCACCCGGCAGCCGAGGCCATACGATTTAAAAAAAAACTATTCAACATATTCACCATTCTTGTCCAAGCACTTGTTTGAACGGTGGACTGGGTAATTACGAATCACATATGATACGTTCAACGGTCTCCCACAAAGTAATCGCAGAAACAGCACTACCAGGCCCACAAGTCTTCGTTCTGTTATGCTGCACCACCTAGAACGAAGAATTAGCCTGCTAGACATAATTTCCAACTGTGACGAAAACATTTTTCCTCGCTGAACCACGCACATTTGATCAAAGGTTTTTCACGCTTTTGGCACTGAGGAGTTGCATGTTCCCGGCTGCTTAGTTAAGCCCCACTACAAGAAACACACAGTCACGTACCAAGGGCGGGTGCCCAGGGGTCGGAGGGCCCTCCTCGAATCTCCCCAAACTAACGTACTTTCACTCTAAGCTGCAGCGTGGAAGTTAACCTTCGTAATATTACGCATTTAAGGTTCACAGATTAAAGAAACAATCTTTACAATCACACTTGTTTAAAACGTACGACGTATAACAGAGCAACATCCAGATTTCAATAAAATACAACACACCTCCAGCCATCAAACAAACCAACAATGCATTTTAGAGTTGTACTTAGTGTTCCGCTCTGTTCGAAAGGTGCATTGTTGATCTTTGGTTGGTTGGTTCTTAAGTTTAGGGGCTGCGACAACGCGGTCATGTAGCCCCGTGTACTTTGGGTGTGTGTAGAATCTGTCTGATAACCGGTGTTAATTGTGATGACTGTATTAGTGTGTGTGTTATCTGTTTTTTAATTTAAGTACAGACTGCAACTTAGAATTTTTCAAATAGTTCCTACTTTTGCCTCCAAGCGCCACCGTCAACGACTACTAGGCCAAGTTCAGAACTTAGCTACTAGACGCCACCGCAGTCGGCTCTTGGCAACGAACGTAGAAACCTAAGAGCGTTGTTTACATTCTTAACCTATCCAATTTAGCTTCACACAGGTGCATTTAGTGGAAGGTTCTTTAACATGCCATAAATCTATGACATGGGACAGCCGGCTTTACTTCCCCTTCAAAGGAAGGCATACT
Organism: Meconema thalassinum; assembly: GCA_946902985.2. Taxonomy (NCBI): domain Eukaryota; kingdom Metazoa; phylum Arthropoda; class Insecta; order Orthoptera; family Tettigoniidae; genus Meconema; species Meconema thalassinum. Next base: position 1,353,755,255 of record OX336388.2, read on the forward strand.
GAGGGATTTTCAACGCTCTTAAAAAATCCGACGGCTTCGGTCGGATTTGAACCCGCTATCTTGGGCATAGAAGCTCAGCATGCTACTGACTACGCCACCGAAGCCGCCGTGTTGATCTTTAATTCTAAATCTAATCTAACTATTGTAACAAGGTTACAGTTTTCCCCAAATAACAACATTTTCTTTCCTTTGTCATGCCCATATTATGAGTGTTGCGTAAGCCTACGTAGTCTATTCGTTGTACAGGAGTACCTAAACTTTTACTACACACCTGCCAATGATTTCCTGGAAACATTGTTCCGAAAGATATCTCTTCAACCGAGCTCTATGCTGACAATCGTTGGTTTATTAGTAGAGTAGAGCATAGGCCTATGCAGTGGTTCTGAACCCGTAGAAGTCTGCGGACCACTCAGGCTAAAATTGAAACATGTACGGACCACCCCCTCACCCCAACACACCTTATCAGTTGTAACCTTCCTCAATAACCCTTATTTTAAAGATATTTCAATTCAAACCCTGATAGTCATCGCCGCGAATACATTCGGACGATTCTCGTTCAACGCACATCGTTTCCAAAATCCCCATTTATTGGCCACTTGTTATACGTGCTGGTGGACCCTTTTCTCCCGCGGACCACTCCTGAGGTACTCGCGGACCACCGGTTAAGAACCACTGGCCTATAGGATCCTCTGAGAATGGTACGGCGAGAACACAGCTAGTCGGCTCGTGAGTCTGAATATTAACACTGCATTCATTCTTTCTTTCTTTCTATTTCTTTCAATCCTATAGTGAAATCACAAAGGAATGAGTATAGTAACCTAATATTAGGAATTGTAACTTCCACGCTGCAGCCTAGAGTGATACCGGTACAAACAATTTATAATCCCAGTGACAGAGACCGCTTTAAATGTTCTCGTGTAAACCCATCGTTGGGATTTAGCTAGTGACTTCGTATACATGTACTTTAGCTTCAGTTAAAAATAGGCTTGCCATACGTCCCGGTTTGACCGGGACAGTCCCGGTATTTTGCTCTTGTCCCGGTGTCCCGCCCGGTTTTATCAATGTCCCGGAAAACGGCTGTAAGATGGAAAAAGTATTGAATTTATGTGTTTAAGAATCTTTTATGAATCGGTTACTTTTCAACAATGAACATTGTTTCTCTTTTGTAATAGTTTTTGTAGTTAGACAAAAAGTTGTAGTTTTTCAAAAAATAATGAGAATTAGTAATTGTTCAATTAGAAAATTTTACGAAGTATTTTAAATTGTATTTTATTAACACTTCTTTCTAGATGGTAGACCAGAAAATATTATCATTAAAAAGGAAAAAATATATATTTTTATGTAACAAAAATTCCTTATTATTAAAATGTGTGTAGAACTAACAATTTAGGGTGCCATATTCCCCCCTTTCGTCACTTGCGTCACTCACGATTTTGCTTCTAATTTTAAAAAAATCCCGGACCCCCCCCCCCCCCCCCCCCCCCCCCCGGTAAGGCCATCTCATATTAATGTGCCCCGGTTTCACTCACCAAAAATATGGCAAGCCTAGTTAAAATATATATTTCTGAAGTGGGTAAAGAAAGAAAGGAAGAAAGAAAGGAAGAAAGAAAACCCGTCAAAATTGTATCTGCCCTAAATTATTGTACGATAGAGAAGTTACGGGAATTTTGCTATTAAGTATCTCAGATTCTAAAGTAGAAAAGAAGGTTAACAATTAGTGTAAAATGTATGAGATCTCTTACCGGCCATTGGCAAACTTGCAAGGAAGGATAAGATGCCCTCGATGTTCCACCTCTTGAAAGAACGATCACCACCAAACTTACCGGCAATCCAAAAAAAAAAAAAATCAGTGTGATCCCATAATTCATTTTGTCCATGCTACAATTACATTGTGATTAATAAAACGTAAGAAAAACGTCCAAATACGGGTGTGTGTTTTCGGGAGGGAGCGGGGGTTGAATTCCCCCTTGAAATACGACTATGATTTGAATGCACTTTGTACAGGAGAGATAGTTTGTTTCCTTTCTTTTATGTTAGTTCCCTGTTCTTTAATGTTCCTCGCGTTAAAGTACCGTATATGAAAATGATTACCCCTTGTACTGAAGAGGGCAGATAAACTTGTCAACCCATTATACAAACCCGGTATTCAATATACAGCAGAAGCCAGCCGCTTGATATTATCCTATCTTGTTAATCTTTTCAAGTGGAAACCTGTGTTATTAGGGTGACTGAAGTCGTGTGTGAAACTGTTGTTGATTCTTTAGTGCTTTTTAACATCATGGTTATGTAGCCCCGTGTACTTGGATGTGTGTAGACGTTGTCTAAAAATATGTGTCACTGTCATGTCTGTACTAGTGTGTGTACTGATAATCGAGGTAGGATGCCTTAAGTTAGGTAGAAGTGGGAAACCACGGAAAACCACTTCCAGGATGGCTGCGGTAAGAATCAAATTCACCCTTTCTCAGTTTAGCCTCACGATGCTAAGTATACCCCGTTCCAATCCTTTAACCAGAATTAAATTTCTTTGCAGAGTCGGGAATCGAACCCGGGCCACTGCAGTGACAACCAATAATGCTAGCCACTACGCAACGAGGCGGACAAGGACCAACAATCAGTGTAGGTACTCTGATATTTGAATTTACATCACATTCGGGCATTTGCCTGAAGCGAAAAAAACTATATAAAACATCTCCTAGAATGACCGTTATCAGTTCCGGCACTCGAACCTCGGATCCTCAAAGGAGTAGCTACCCGTCCAGTCGTGAATGTGCCGGAATGTGGTTAGAGGTACTCACCCTAGACCGTCCTTGATTTTGGTGATCTCAGTGACATCTGTGGTTGGCAATGGGAACCTGATGGTGGAAGGCGACCTCTTACGAGCCAGCAGCGCCACAAGGTCCACGTTACTCTGCGACACAACACAAGCATGGCACAACCATGTTACTCAACATTTGCTCTGACATACAAATAATTCCTATCACAGCTATTGTATTCTCAGCTAATCTTTTTTTGCATTAGTGTATATTACATTTTTGTAAGTCGTAATCATCCTAATTTTGGCTAATTTTGATTGTTTTTGCGTTTTTTTATTTCGACTTGTTTTTGGTCTTTTGGACTTTTTGAGCTGAATGTAACTGATTTAAAATTAGTTAAATTAATTTAATTTCGTCGGTATGTATATAATTATTACTGAGAATCTAATTTCGGTTATATGGCGAAATTAGATTCTCAATAATAAGTAACTAATTTAGATTGTTTTCTTATTTTGACTATCTTTATGTTTATTTTGGAATAATTGAGCTGATTTTGACGAATTTGGTTTGTTTTTGTGTTTTTATTTGGACTATTTTTTGACAATTTGAGCTGTTTTGACAAATTTTTATTGTTTTTTCTTTTTATTTATTTTGTTTTTTTACATCATGAGCTGTTTTTGACTGCTGATTTAAAGTGTTTCTTGTTTTTTTATTTTGACTAAACTTTTTGTTTTTTGTTTTACTTTTGAGCTGATTTTGACTAATTTTATTGTTTTTGGACTTGGACTACTTTTTTGTTTTTTGGAATTTTTGGGCTTATTTGGGCTAATTTTGACTAATTTTGATTTTTGTGTTTTTTGCATTTTGACTAATTTTTGTTTTGTTTGTTTGGTGATTTTGTCTATTTTTTTGTATTTGTTTGGATTTTGACTTTTTTTTGTTGTTTTTGGACTTTTTGATGTGTTTCTGAGTAGGAATGTTTGATATTAAATATCAACCCGACAGCACAGTCAACATTTTGTGATTTGTGACGATTTAGAGGAATCTACGACATTGAATTGTGGAGATAAGTTATTCCTTATCTTGTTATTTCGTTTAAAATTAAGTATTCGATTCAAAATTTAAAGGAATTCTATTTAAAAAGATATATACAGTGTGGTCCACCAGCCCCTTTTTTTTTTTTTTTTTTTTTTTTTTTTTTGGAGGAAGGCAACCCAACTAACGTGTATATCACAGTCATCCTAAAAACATTAGTACCTGCTCTCTTACGTCCATTGTACAACTTTACCGTTGAGTACATCCTCGCGAATATAGTAGAAATCAATAGTGGCAGTGTTCTTTCAAAGACCTTAAATATAATGCATGATTGAAACGATCAGAGCTCCGAATAACACCTTCTTACGTTTGGACAGGAAGTGTCTAAGAATAGATTCAATACGTGCCAGCAATACACCATGGTTCTCGGTAGCTATGGTGGCTAAATCAAGAATTGTTAGAGTAGCGTCAACGAAGTCGCATTGTAGTAGGTTCGAACCTTGAACTTGTAGATTAAAAAAAAAATGCTTGATGTCGTTTATTGTGGATGTACTGTATTTTTTTTATTTTATTTTTTTTAGTCAATTTACCCTCTAGGTTGGTGGTTCCTACGGACTCAGCGAGGGAACTCACCACTACCGCCTCTATGGGCAGTGTCCTGGAGCTTGGAACATCTGGTCGGGATGGATACAACTGGGGAGGTGTGATCAGCACTTCGCCCAGGTGGCCCCACCTGCAAAGCGAACAGGGGCCTCATGAGGGATGGGAAGGGATGGAAGATTGGGATGGATAGGCTAGGAAGAGGGAAGGAGGCGGCCGTGGCCTTACAGTAGGTACTGAGACAGTATTTTGCTATTTACTTGAACCCTGATACGACAGCGAGACGTATTTTGAAATTATTGCTTGGCATTAGTTTGACTGCAGGCTTGAGAAGCAGTACGCTTGTGATTCACTAAGGAGATGGATAGACAATCCCGCCACGCTCTTGATCACGTGCTCAGGTCATGCTCACTGACTTGGTCATGCAACTATTTGATACATATATGAAATGATAATAGACTGGGTTCGATTGTCCACCTCGATACAGGAGTGATGCATCTTGGGTAGACTGCCAGCTGAGACGTGGATGAGCAGTTTTGAAACGACACACACTTGAGTTCAGTGACATATGCAGTGAACATGTTATCGCTGTAGTAGGAAAGTTCCGTTTATCACGCAGTAATACGAGTGTTCTCTACTCGCGGCGCGGATCGAACGGGTGAATTGCTACCATAGCAATATGCGGTTGTCCGTACTTCTGGTGTGTTTGACATAACCCAGAGATTAAATATACCCGAGTGAGCTTAGCTATTGCACAGACTTGTTAATACAGACTCCTCGATGAGGAAATCTACTACGTATATATTTGAAATGCAGGAAAGCATTAGTATTATCAAGAACAATACGACTGGATTTTATTGTGAGAACCTAGTTGTTGTAGCAATGATGGGCTAAACATATCGTGCAGGAATGTAATGCAGAAGCAGAGTTGATCATTTGGAGTGACATCCTTATTAACACTACAATGAAGAGAAAGAAATGTTGGGGAACGTTAGTTCTGATCCAGAGGTTTTAAAGTAGCCAAGAATGAAGAAACAACTCCAAATGAGCGAAAGTACTTTATTGATAACGTCGAGGGAGCCTTGTACAAGCAATATGCAGGAACTCCGTTTCGTAGACAGTAGTTTTCGAGATAGGAAGAAGTTGGTTCGGCGACTTGCAGCTCCAGCCATGGACTACTCAGGAATGATGGTTCAGTTCCTGAAAGGAATGTATATTCCTATACTTTCTTCAATCTCAACCAGAACTTCGCCCAAGGTAGCTGGAAAACTTTTCTTCTCTTGTAGACAGTAGACCTTGTCACTTTTAGTTCGATACTTTTCACCAATATTTTATTAATTAGTATGAAATTCATTCGAAGACTAGATCTGGTTCTTTTTTATCATTTCTGTCGGAGAGTGCAATTTATTGTGTAGTTAACAGTAAATGTGATGCTATTTAGAGCATTACTTTGTTGCTTTTGTTTTGAAAATTTTGGAAATAAAACCAAGCATTCAATTTTGTTGAGAAGATATCTGCAGCATAATTAGGACCAAGACGACGATATCTTTGTATAAGAATAGCAATTAGGAAGAAGATGGCCACACACTCGTGCACTTGAACTATTCCAAAAATATTTCAGTGATACTATTCGTTTAGACTTATGACATTCTAGTAGAAATTCTTTCTTTTAGAAATGATAGTGCATTTTCATCGTTATTTTCCATGGTTATGGAATTATGGAAATCGTCCAGGGAAAACAATTGTGAATTGATTGCCAAGGGATTTGTAGCCTACTTTCATATATCTTTTTGATTAAAGATTTTTCTTTAAATGAAATATTTAGTTCGTTCAGTTTTTAGCTTGTGTTATTTCAATTCGTTTTTGGGAAGACTCTTGGATAGATCATCGTTTGATTTAATGGTTTGCGTGTATCTATTGATATGATAATAGACTCCTTTCCATGGTGTAAGTCTCACGTGTTTTCTTCTGAGTAGTTGAGCCATTTTTCGAGTTTGGATAAGCGAAACTGAAACGACTATTTTTACTAGTGTCTATTTACAATTTTTTCTCTCATATATAAGTCTTTATGGAAATAAATATATATAAATTTATTGGAATTGTGAACTAAATTTAACAGTTCAAACTAGTATAACAGAATTTGTCGTAGACTTAAATGACGATAATTTATGGAAATAGATAATACAATTTATCTAATAAATTGTTGCTTCTTGTTTAGTGAAGTTAGAAAAGAAGTAATCTGTGGCACTTCTATATTCGTCTATGATAGGGCATGATATTTTCAGAGCAATTTTTGAAAGGTTTTAAGTTTAATCACGTTTGGGATTAATTCTTGACAGCTTTGGAAAGCTGAATTAAGGTATTGCAATTTTGTGCATACGATTTATTGTGTTAGTGAAGCGAATATTTGACATCATTGGATGGTCAATATTAATGTTGTATATTGTACTCGTAGTCTTTTGAGAAGACATTAACGTTGTCATTGCGTTTTAGTAAGAGTGAAATTAGCTTTTGAGCTATCACTAATTTGGATATGAAGTTGTAGTAATCGTGAATTGGAATCACGAATGTTTCTCTTATATGCTTGTTCTATTCAAGTAACCCTACGTTTTATTCTTGCCTAGTAGGATTTGCCGGAGATGAATTGCTTATATCATGACACACATATTTAAGTGACACAGCCACTTTTCGAAAAACTTTAATTAATTCATGCAATATAATACATGTGATATTTCAGTAATTTTAGCAAAAATATACTGCATTCATTGAAGCATATAAATAGTTAATAAACTATTTTCACAACTTGTAACACTATTCGATTATCTTAATTGATTGTTGAATGCAACAAATTAAGAAAATGATAACCTTGAAACATACTTGTAAAATTAAATGAAGATGGGCAGCGTTTATAACAAAATCCTAATTAAGGATATAACTTGTATATAAAATGTAAAATATGTATAAATCTTTAATAAGGGTATAACATCAGTGCATAATTTAATATTGTATTTTTCTTGTAATTTGTTCGGCGGATGATATGAGCAGTAAGATGGGGCCTTATTATAGGCGTTTATTTAAAACTATTTTTTTTTTTCATCATTTGATCTAAAGAAGCTTTTCTTTAATTTTGTGTCTAGTTGACGGACTTACATCATTAACCAGTCAATAAACTGAATTTAATTTTAAAAGAATCTTAGAACGACTGGTGTTTTCTATCAGAAAAGGGGAGTGCGTTAGGAGGACCAGTGGGCAGTTTTTCCTTGAGTTTGCTTAAACTTAACGCCCGAGATATTTCATTTTATTTTAGAGTCTCTTGTTCGAGTTCTTTTGAGCTTCGTTTCATCGTAATTTTATACACCACTGGCATCTTCGTACCGCATTCTTTAATATCGACGTATCCTGATCCCTGGTTGATCCTAGTTGGTAGTTTTTTCAGAGGTCATTTCAGCCGGGAACTTCTAGAATCTACGATCCAGCTTTTCCATCGGATTGCAACAGGTAAGACCACGTGGATTACGGGTACAGTACCACCCCGGCATTTGCCCGAAGACGAAGTGGGAACCACGGAAAACCACTTCAAGGATGGCTGAGGTGGGAATCGAACCACCTCTACTCATTTGGACCACCCGAGGCTGAGTAGACCCCGTTCCAGTCCTCATACCACTTTTCAAATTTCGTGGCAGAGCCGGGAATCGAACCCAGGACCTCCGGGGCGGCAGCTAACCATGCTGACCGCTACGCTACGGAGGCGACTTGTACTGTATTATGGACGCATATCTATCTGTTCCAACGAGTGATTTTTATTTGGTCCTCAAAAGGACCGTTCTTATCCGATGGTACGCAGCCAGATTGGACGACGACATAATGATCTGCAGAACGAAAGCAAGGTATCCTGTATATTCAAGGTAGCAAGTGTACGAAATTTTGACCACCTTTGTTTAAAGGAAAACTCCGACTCACTCAGACGACCCACATAACAAATAGAATTGTTATGTGGGTAGGCTCACGAATAAATACATCAGACCGAAACTACACACATCAAAAAAAGTTTTGCATCACCTCGGTTCCAAGAGTTCCGGAACCGTTAAATACAAAGGGAATAGAGATCAACACAAACAACATTTCAGCTCGTTTTATTGCTCATGAGACCCACACATTGCATGTTGTACCATCATACAGCTAGACTTTCAGCATTTGTGGTCCAGATTGCAGTACACACCACTACCTCTAATACCCAGTAGCACGTCCTCTTGCATTGATGCATGCCTGTATTCGCCGTGGCATACTATCCACAAGTTCATCAAGACACTGTTGGTCCAAATTGTCCCACTCCTCAACGACAATTCGGCGTAAATCTCTCAGAGTGGTTGGTGGGTCAAGACGTCCATAAACAGCCCTTTTCAACATATCCCAGGCATGTTCGATAGGGTTCATGTCTGGCGAACATGCTGGCCACTGTAGTCGAGCGATGTCGTTATCTTGAAGGAACGCATTCACAAGATGTGCACGATGAGGTCGAGAATTGTCGTCCATGAAGACAAATGCCTCTCCAATATTCTGCCGATATGGTTGCACTATGGGTCGGAGGATGTCATTCAGGTATCGTAAAGCCGTTTCGGAGCCTTCCATGACCACCAGTGGCGTACGTCGGCCCCACATAATGCCACCCCAAAACATCAGGGAACCACCACCTTGCTGCACTCGCTGGACAGTGTGTCTAAGACGTTCAGCCTGACCAGGGTGCCTCCAAACACGTCTCCGACGATTGTCTGGTTGAAGGCATATGCGACACTCATCGGTGAAGAGAACGTGTTGCCAATTCCGTGGGGTCCATTCAGCATGTTGTTGGGCCCATCTGTACCGCGCTGCATGGTGTCGGGGTTGCAAAGCTGGACCTCGCCATGGACGTCGGGAGTGAAGTTGCGCATCATGCAGCCTATTGCGCACAGTTTGAGTTGAAACACGACGTCCTGTGGCTGAACGAAACGCATTATTCAACATGGTGGCATTGCTCTCAGGGTTCCTCCGAGCGGCAATCCGTAAGTAGCGGTCATCCACTACAGTAGTAGCCCTTGGGCGGCCTGAGCGAGGCCTGTCATCGACAGTTCCTGTATCTCTGTACCTCCTCCATGTCCGAACAACATCGCTTTGGTTCACTCTGAGACGCCTGGAAACTTCCCTTGTTGAGAGCCCTTCTTGACACAAAGTAACAATGCGGACGCGATCGAACTGCGGTATTGACCTTCTAGGCATGGTAGAACTACAGACAACATGAGCAGCGTACCTTCGTCCTGGTGGAATGACTGGAACTGATCGGCTGTCGTACCCCCTCCGTCTAATAGGCCCTGCTCATGCATGGTTGTTTACATCTTTGAGCAGTTTTAGTGACATCTATGAACAGTCAAAGGGACTGTATCTTGGATACAATATACACAGTCAACGTCTATATGCCGGAGATCTGGGAACCGAGGTGATGCAAAACTTTTTTTGATGTGTGTATAATTTCTTTCAACGGCGTCTGTGCGAAAAGCGCTTGCTATACACTTACAGTAATAGTTAGTGAGGTTTTAAGGGGCGGAACTACGAGATCATCTGCCCCAAACATACAGTAAATACAGATAATTATAACATTATTTGTTTTACGTCCCTTTTAACTGCTCTTGCTTTTTGATACGCCGGGGTGCCGGAATTTCGCTCCGAAGGGGATTTTCAACGTGTAAGTAAATCTACTGACACGGCTCTCTCGCATTTGCGCACCCTCAAATGCCAGCTGTCTGCGCCAGGATACGAACCTGCAACCTTGGGCACAGCAAGCGAGAACGTTACCGCTGAGCCTCGCAGCAAGGCAGTAATTACAGAACGTGTCATATTATTCTAAATATTGAACTATTAAAATTCTAATTATCACGAATAGAGTCGCCTCCGTTGCGTAGTATTCAGCGTGATTTGCTGCCCCCGCCCCCCCCCCTGGACGTCCTGGGTTCGATTCCCGGCTCTGCCACGAAATTTGAAAAGTGGTATGAGGACTGGGATGGGGTCTACTCAGCCTCGGGTGGTCCAAATGAGTAGAGGGGGTTCGATTCCCACCTCAGCCATCCTCAACGTGGTTTTCCGTGCTTTCCCACTTCGCTTTCGGGCAAATGCCGGGATGTTACCTACCGTAGGCCACGGCCGCCTCCTTCCCTCTTCCTTGCCTATCCCTCCCGATCTTTCGCTCCCTTCCCATCCCTCAAGAGGACCCTGTTCGCTTTGCAGGTGAGGCCGCCTGGGCGAGGTGCCAATCCCACCTCCCCAGTTGTATCCCCCAGTCGAGATGTTTCAAGCTCCAGGACACTGCCCGTAGAGGCGGTAATGATGGGATCCCTCGCTGAGTCTGTGTGAAAACCTAACCTGGAGGGTAAAATCGACTAAGAAAATAATAATTATAACGAATAATATCCATCCATGGTTTTGAACAGTATTTAGGGAAAATAACCATTTAAAGGAGACGAGAAAATAACTTTCCCTATCGTCTTCGTAGATAATGTGAACAAAACCAAGTTGAAACCTTGTTGTACGAGGTAGGGAGGGTATAATAAAATAGTTAAAAAGAATTTAAAAAATCTGACGTTGGATAGTCTTGAACCCGGGATCTTCTAAAGAGCGATCGGGCCCAATAACACTTGCACACATTTCCAACATACTCTGGAAGTTTTTGTTGCGCTTCTTATTAACGCGTATGATAAAATATTCAATTATTACAGCTAGATCTTAAATATTGATTGGAATGCATTCATTCAGTACCTGGCATGTTTTCTAATTTACTTAAAGCAAGTTTCGCGACCACTTTGCGTTAATGAGGCGAAAAAACTGCAAATAATGCCCTCAAACGATAGCCCTTCGGTTTTATTTAATACAACTTAGCGTACAAAATGCTAGCGTGTGATACACTTCGGTCATGCAAGCAGGTGTACTGACGAAGAGAACAGAATCAAATAGGATATTGTACCAGCGATCACAGCAGCTTCCTTGGCAGCGAGTGTCGTGTGATACGGGTCTAAAGATATGCTAAGACTTTTTGTTAAAATTTAATAACAAAACAAAATGCATGGGTATTGTTATAACTCTTTGTCCTTTTCAAGGAGTATAATTGAATGTTGGTTGTAGTAGCTTCTTGAAATACAACGAGCTATGCGGATATTATACATGAATATGATGTGCCCTTTGCCAGTGATACCTCTGTACAAAATTTCATTCAATTAGGTTTCACCGTGTTTGAATTGATATGGGGAATCGATTTGCACACATACATGGCCGCTATCTGCAAACTATTGGGCTGATGACCTTGTTGTTCAGTCAAAAGATGCTTCCCACAAAAATGTATGTTGTTGAAAAATTTGGTAGAGATCAAATGATTAGGTTGGTCGTAATTTGATTTAAGCTTTTAACATTTGGGTGGCCGCTATTCAGTTTCCGTCAAGATGGTGGCGATATAAAACATGACACTGAGGTGGCCTTTGCTAGTGCTACCTCTGTACCATACTTCGTTCCATTCGGTTTCACCGTGTTTGAATTGATAGGGGGAATCGATTTGCACACATACATGGCCGCTATATGCTAACTGTTGGGCTGATGATCTTGTAGTTTGGTCCAAATATGCTTCCCTCATAAAGGTATGTTGTTGCAAAATTTGGTAGGGATCAGGTTATTAGGTTGGTCGTAATTTATTTAAGATTTTAACATTTGGGAGGCCGCCATTACGTTTTCGTCAAGATGGCGGCGATATAAAACATGACATTGAGGTGTCCTTTGCTAGTGCTACCTCTGTACCAAATATCGTCCAATACGGTTTCACCGTGTTTGAATTCATAGGGGGAATCTATTTGCACACATACATGGCCGCCATCTGCAAACTATTGGGCTGATTACCTTGTAGTTTAGTCAAAAGACACTCGCCATATAAATGTATGTTTTTGCAAAATTTGGTAGAGATCGGATGATTAGGTTATTCGTAATTTGATTTAAGCTTTGAACATTTGGGTGGCCGCCATTACGTTTCAGTCAAGATGGCGGCGATATAAAACATGACACTGTGGTGCCCTTTGCTATTCTACCACTGTACCAAATTTCGTTCAATTCGGTTTCACCGTGTTTGAATTGATTAGGGGGGGGGGGCGCAGACATTCAGAGTACACACACACAGACACACAGTCACACAATTTCCCTGTGTAGATCTCATAAGTCTACTTTCATTTTTTGCAAAAATCGAAAGTGTGCTAATAATACTATGGGAATTTCTAAGGATTACGTATACTTCGATGCAAGCACTGGCGATCTGAATATCCTTCGATTTGTTGTTATGTTTCATTTGAGGGGCTAGAACATCGCGGTCATTTAGCCCCGTTTACTTGGGTGTGTGTGTAGAATTTGTCTGATAACCTGAGTTATTGCGGGCTTGTAATGATGTGTGTATTTGCAATTAAAGATTGGGAAGGAGGCGGCCGTGGCCTTAAGATAGAATCTGTCCTGGAATTTGGCCGGAGTAGAAGTGGGAAACCACGGAAAACCATTTCCAGGGTGGCTGAGGTGGGAATCGAGCCCACTTCTTCTCAGATTTGCTTCACGAGGCTACGTGTACCCAATTTCAGCCCTCAGACAAGTATTACATTTCTTGGCAGAGTTGGGAATCGAACCCAGACCTCCGGATCAACACTTCGATATGTTATGTTAATATTCATGCCAGTGTTTTAATTTTCTGCCATTACAGGTCACGTGGCATAACGTACCTATTCGATCGTATTCTCTTTATAAATCAGCAAAATGCAATGTACTCTTCACAAAAATACGTCGTAAGGCAATAAATGTGGCAATGTAGTTACATCCCGACTAAAATGGAATGTGGGCTTTCGTTTAAAAAAGTATGCCTAATATTGGATTCGAAGCAGCATTCTACCCGCTTGCGCTCACCACGTAGGGTCAGGCTTTAACCCTCTCCGCCACCAACACATGATTGATACGCACGCTAAACGTGCTGTAGTCACTGGAGCCGTCCCACCTCAAACGTTTAAGTCCATCTCAAAGTCTTCAATCACGGTTTATGGTGTTGATTTAACTTTCTACTATTACAGATCACGTGGCGTAACCTATTAATTCGATCGTATTACGTGTATGTGTGTTATTTCAAGGAGCAGTAAGTCATATGTTAGTAGAATGAGCCATAGTATTTGGCGGGGAAAAGTTTAAGGTCGTTTTTTCTTTACTAGACCCATGACACAATTACATTGCTGTCACTCTTGCTTTCTTCACAGATCGAGCAAATATTCCATCTTTTAAATATATGAGAATACAAACATATCCAATATATCCAAATATTATTCAAAACCCATAGATTCTAAGCAACAGAGAAGTTCACTATTTACACCACTGCTGTATCGCTAGCCTCAGATTACACAGCAGTGAATGATAACTAGGGCTCGGATTTTTAGATGCTAAAAATCGGGAAAATATTTATTTTTTATGTATTAAACATACCTGAAATAGGTGACAAAAAAGTAAGAATATGTAATTATAATTTAGTTTATTAATGCAAATATAAACAATATACAGTACTCACGAATGCAATTTATTCTATGTCTCACTGACTGCTGAAGCATTACAATACAGAACGAGATACATCTTCAGGTTGTCCATCACAAATGACCGACGATTATCGCGAAACGCTTCTTCTGTAGTCGCGAAACTGCGGCAATATGTTTCTTGCCCTCGAGGTGTTGTGTAACTTGAGATCGCTGTTCGGCCTTGATTGCTTTCCCACAGGGTTGGCTGAACAGAACGCCCCTATCAGAAGTAAAATTATCCTTAAATTCTGCAACATACTGCTGCAGACGATAAATTGTAGTTGCTTTTACTTTAGGCATCCCCAGCTTCCACAATGAGTGGGACGGGGCGACAAGATAAGAAAAACACAGCTGCAAGCTGACATACGCTCTGCATGAAGATTAGGTAGCTCACAGGTTCTTCCCCCGTAGCGTAGCGGTCAGCATGGTTAGCTGCCGCCCCGGAAGTCCTGGGTTCGATTCCCGGCTCTGCCACGAAATTTTAAAAGTGGTATGAGGACTGGAACGGGGTCTACTCAGCCTCGGGTGGTCCAAATGAGTAGAGGGGGTTCGATTCCCACCTCAGCCATCCTCGAAGTGGTTTTCCGTGGTTTCCCACTTCGTCTTCGGGCAAATGCCGGGATGGTACTGCCCCCGGAAATTGAATTATATTGAGACCACGATGGCTGTATTGGAAAATATCAGTAAAGTTATGGATGTCATAGTTATGACGTGGATATTCATGACGTAGGCACGGATGACGTAGAATTCATGCCAGTAGGCTGATTGAGCTGAGATTCTTGGTGACGTCATGATTTTGTTCGAGAAAGCTCAGAGATTTACGACGCAGTCGCAGGAAACAAGGTATTGTGCTAAGGAAGAAGCTACGCTATTGGAGGAGAGACGCGAACCAATGAACGATAGTTTGGAAGGAAGACGGAGATTGCTGAAACTACGATATTCGATTACTTTTGGCATGCAGATTTGTGGAAATCTATTTTCAGTTATGGCATTGATTCGGAATTTTGAAGAAATTAATTTTGAGTTTTTGAATTTTGAAAATCCGTCAAGTATAGCCAAAGTTAAAACTTCCAGCAATGACGCAGCAACAGGCTAGGGTAGGGATGGATACGCCCCTTAAGAAGTTGATGAAAGGTCGTGCACAGGAGAGAGGAACTCTCATACTCAGATCTCATACGCTCAGATCTCATACTTGTGATCGCATATATATTTCTGGTGATATAGAGTTATTTTCAAGTGATTCAGTGAAGTAAGGTGTCTTTAGCGTGAGGTTGAAGCCTGCCGCATCGAACGAACTCGGAGCAGTTCCATTCTACGCTGCTCAAAACTAGGTGAAGTTGAAACGCGCACATTAACGTTTCCACCAGTCAAGATATCAAGCGCTAACTTCAGCCTTTTTGATAATTCTATTAGGCAGTATAACATTAAGGTGTATACAAGATTTGAAGAATTTCACAGTGATACTTCGAAAGATATTGGAACTTTTAGGCTGCCAACAAAAGTGATTTTCTCGCCACAGGAGAAACACTTTTATATTCCATATTATACACTACGGCTGACACGTGGAGTGCAACAGTTTGGTATTACAACGATACATTCGACTATGGAACATTATAATATTGCAGTGCTTTTGATGATTATAATAGTAGGTGAGATGGAAGGCTAAGGCTTTAATGCGATTGGGACATATATTATTGGAGTAAAGTAACAGCATGGAACTTCGTTAATCGTCTTTCTACAAAAGCGAGCATGTAGTGAACATCCAACTACACTCATGCATCGTTTATCCATCGCTGAATTATACCAGATAACAGTGGAAATATTTTCATACTCCACAACTATGAATATTTCTGCGGAAATAACTACATTAAACTTCATGACGAATTCCTGCAAGAACTTCAGAGAACTTTCAAGAGAGGCCAGGGTTATCCCGGCGCACAATGAAGAATTTTGCCGGAAGGATGTTTTTCGTATCCACGGAGCAGTGCAATTTCGGAGGAGGAAGCAGTTCGATTCTCCGAGGACGCTGTTTCCTGTTTCGAGGATGGAGCACATCTTTACGTTGGTGAAATGGATCCATCAGCAGTCTTCTTTGGGGAATTTTCCTCTGGAACGTCAATCGGCAGATAAGGTAGTTGTGAACGTTTCTTGTATTATTTGAGTCTTGTAGCGATATTTGAGCAACCATTCTTCCCATATTTTCTGTCCTACCTTTTGCCCCATTTTCTTGATTGATATTTTTGTACTCAGTACACTTCGATGATTTATGCCTTTTTCTTCGATTTTTGAGACATTGCTATGTCATTGGCATACTTAAATAATTTTGGATCAGTTGAGACTGATGATTTAGATTCTTTCAGTAATTTGCATATTTTTGTAGTCTCGATTTGACTGTAAAGTTAATGATTTGCTATGGCAGATTTGAATTCAGACAGCGTGTCATTTTATTAAAGTAATTCTATTCAGTTAATTACTTTGACCAATTTTCTGTCATCCTCAAGAAAGAAGAATAATTAAAAGATTTTAGAGCGTTAAAATCTTTTACGATATCGACGATCTTTGGAATACTAGTCGTCTTATGAACATGATTGCAACATAGACATTTATCATTGCATTATAGACAATTTTATGAAATACGAACGTTAATTACAATTTATTGAATACACTATAGTAATGAACATTTGATAGGAGTTTTTCTCAATTCTAGATTGGAACAATAATGTTTGCATTCCACAATCTGATTGTATTCTATTCGACTATTTTGCAGTTTAGTTGAACTTTGTTTGAAGATAGTATTTTTATACTGCGATACTTTGAAGATGTTAATCTCAATTTAGATAGACCAGGCAGGAGTGTCTAACCGTATTTGCTATTAAATTTATTTGTGATTGGCAAATTTTTACTTCATATCGATTCATGAATGAAACCCACGAAGGTTAAATAATAACAGTCATTATTACAATTGATGACAATAAGAATTTTTAAAGAGGAACAATGGATGTATAATCGTTATTTCAGTGGACGTGTAAAAGTCGCTGTTGAGTAATGCCCTTGAATAATGAAGGAGGTTCCCACAATAATTAATGAAGTTGTTGAATTAATAGTGGAGGTTTTTTGTGTAGTTTGGAAGATTTTTATGCCATATATATGAAGATATATGATGAATTTTGGGCCAGTTGTTGTGCCATTTTTGTGCGTTATGAGCGAAGTATTTTCCCGCTGAAGGTTGTTCCTGTTCTTTGAAAGATTATTCATATGAAGATACTGTTAAAATTAACAAGAGTGTTAAATAATTTGAGATAAAGATTTTGAATGGAGGTTACAGTCACAAATATTAATAATTATTATTAAACATTATTAAACCTGAATTTGACAGTTAAATATAACTAACCTTCATTGGTCGATTATATCAACACGATTTGAGTAATTATCAACCGGATAAACGTGTGGTTCAATGTATTCCTTGTATAAATAATATAAACAATTTAATATTGTAAAATAATCTTGTAAATATCTTTGTTAAATAATTTGAAATGATAGTGATTAATAGAAGCGTGTATTAAATTTTCAATCGTCATTTGACATTGTTATAAACAATTTGTTATTGTTATAAATAATTAATGAACTTTTGTTATTAACATTTAGAGTTTTTTTTATACTCTAAACAACGCAAGTTAAGCAAGTGGTTTGAACAAATAATCATGATTTGGGATTGTTGGTGGAATCCACTGGTGTTTGAATGAAGCATGTAAGACATTTGCGTGATAATATTTCAGTTGAGATGTGAACATTTACGTATTTGAAAAGAGAGAGCCGAGCTCTGAGGTAACACGCTTATGGTAGGGTTGAACGAACGGGTGTCCGCTTTGACGACACAGGTGCTTTGCAGCTGGTCCGGACAACTGTGTTACCGAGGCCAAGGGCGTTTCATAATAGCCTTGTGGCTATAAATAAAATGTGCAGTATATAAACACGCAAAGCAATTGATATATGTGTCTCATCCCAAATCCCGTTTCCATTCCCAGTGCATTACTATTTTCGTTGTTATGAGCTTGAGAAAGCTAAAACATTATATGTAGAGAATACAGGTCCTACAGGAGGACATGGTTATGTGGTCAATGGCTTCTGATTGCCACGTATATTTTGTTGTTTAATTTTTGTTAAATCATTCTTTATGTGAAATAAATTATTGTGCAGTTTAAAGTTTCTCGTCTTCGTTTTTGGTTCATTTTAAATATCATGGTGGAGGTTATTGTGAGGACATACTTTTAAGTGATCCAGTTGACAACCCAGTCCCCGAGATATATTTAAGAGGTAAGTAAAGGTAAGTATGAACCCCCGTATATTTTGGTGTGTTCCACAATAATTTTCTTGTTAACTATTGTGCTCTAATCTCGATAGTATATGTCAGTGCCATTTTCATTGATGTAGCTATGCCGGCGCGTTTGATTATTGGCAATCCGATTGAGGGGGCGGATATCTGACAGCCTACTATCGGGTTATCGGGTACAGTAGGATTGGCAACCCTGAAACGTGGGGCGTGTTCTACAAAACTGGATTACCAGGAGGATTGCCGCAATTCGGTGGGGCTCGATTGTCTCGATTGGCGTGTTCTACAAAACATTGGATTACCAAGTTATTGCAGTAGAATTGACACCGCAATTTTTGTGGAGTGTTCGAATAACATTGGATTACCAAGTTATCGATGTCAAAGGGATTGTGAAGACTCAAATAAAGAGGTTGATTCTTTGTTAGATGTCTTAGCCAATGGTAGAATTTGAGAGTGTGATTATATAGGAATTAATTGTTGTATTGTATTAGGAAAATTACACTCAGAAAAGATCAGATCTTATACGACTTGAGAGAGGTTAAATAGGCTGGAAACTTAGAAAAATCGCCTATGATCTGGAATCTTATTTTATTTGACCGGCTTATGACATGTATAGTCATATTAAAGATAAAATTAAACTATTTGGATTATAAATGTAAATTATTTGTGTTAGGATATTTTAAAATGAACCAAAGAAACTTGAACATGTGCTTGAGTTTATTTCAACATGAAGTGTCTACGAAGGTTAATTATAAGGTAATTATAAGTTAGATTTAAGACAGAAAATTGCTCAAATTTATATATGGTGAAGAATGTTGCTCAGATGTTGTTATTTTGCTCTGTTTGATGTATGTCCCTAAAGCAGTTTATTATTGAAATATTATTGAAATGGCAGATGAGAGTATGAGAATGATGTTAGAGGAGTTGAAAGCTAGCATGAATGAAAGTGCTAGGGAAATAAAAGCTAGCATGAATGAAAGCATGAAGGAAATGGAAGCTAGGAGTACTAGTCGAATGGAGGAGATGGAAGCTAGGAATACTAGTCGAATGGAGGAGAATTCTAGTAGTTAGTCAGCTAATATGTCTATCAGGCTGGATGAAAGTTTGAAAGTTCTTCAGACCAGTTCTGCAAACCTAGAGAATAATATGTCGCGTTTACAGATCAATACCCAAGGAATCGAGAATGCTGTAACTGACATGCGCACAGACGTGTCCAATGTGCATAAAGATGTGTCTGTTGTTAAAATTGATGTGTCTAAGGTACAAAAAGATACTATGTTGAATCTTGATGTTGCTAATGTCCGGAGTGATATTTCTTGTGCTAGGGCTGAAGTAGTTGTTGTTAAAAATGATGTTGCGACTGTCCAAGACAAGGTTGAGGAAGTCCAAAGAGAAGTCCAAAATGTTAGAACTGATGTGTCCAATGTTCAGGTTGATATTAATAACATTCATTCGGATGTAAATGAGATGCAAAGTGATATAAATAAGATTCAAGTAGAAGTCAACACAGTTTTCGTAGATATTGCTAAAGTCCAAACTGATGTAAATAAAGTCAGGGAAGAAATAGAAAATTCGAAAACACTTAGTACGCGTAATATGAGTGCATTAACGACTAGGCTAGTTGATGAGTCAGTTAGAACGACAGCGTCTTTAGCAGGTTTAAAGTATGATGTAGAGGTCATGAGAACCCAGGTATTAGACCATAATAGATTACTTAAAGATGATATCGAAGTAGACATAGCAGAAATGTTAACGGCAAATGTAGCAGTATGGAAAGACGAGTGGAATAGGTCAAGTGGGGAACATGTAACCCAAATTCAGGAACGTATTGAAAGAAAACTTGCCAGTACTCAAATAGATATTAACAATGAAGTAGTACAGATTAGGAAAGATTTAAGCGTAAGGATGGATTCGCTATCCGAGAGACAAGTAGAAGATAGAACACAAATAGGTCAGGATGTGCAAGCATTAAAATCTGCGTTAGAGGATCAGATTCATAAAGTTGTCTCTGATGTTAATGAAACGACGAGCAAACTGCAGAATTTGAAGCTAGGAGAAGCTAGTTTGATGGAGACCTACAAAGAAGAGTTAATCAGGAAAGTCTTAACGGAAATCACTGACAAGGATACAGAAGGCTTGGCTTGCGAAACTAATAGGAATTATGCCAGAAGATATAACCTAGATCCAGAAGAGAGAGACGTGACTCCTGAAGAACGTATAACCAGATTCAGGGAGGAAGATGACAAGAGGAATAGGGAACCTGAGTGGAACTATCGAGATAGTGGGAAAAACTACCCGGATTCATATCCGAGGAATGTAACGGTCATCAGAAATTTTGAAGACAAACCGCAAAAATTCAGCAACACTGATAGTTTGACGCCTATAGAATATGTCAGGAACCTCAAAGATTATTTCATCGAAGCTCGCATTCCCAGAGAGAGAGAGATGAAGATAGTGGAAAGATTTTTGATTGGAGGACCCCTTGAATGGTTTAGAGCTTTTAGATACACCTTCAGTAACTTTGACGAGTTTGCAGAGGCATTAATCAAACGATTTTGGTCCATAGAAGCGCAGAATTCGTTAAGAGCGGAGGTTTATTCAAGAAAATACTCAGGTACTCTTCCAACACGGTACGCTGATTTCTTTACGAGTCAATTGTCCCGCTTGAGATTTTTGCAACCCCCATTGTCAACGGAGCAATTAATTGATGCGATTTCTCGTATGCTGCCTGTGGAGGTGAGGAGACTAATCATTTCGTCAAACATCAGGGATTTGACCAGCATGGACGAATTACTGAGGAGGTTAGACTACACAAGTCCAATGCCTAACGTGGTACAGAAAGGTCAAAGGCATGACTTCAAAGAAATAAATACTGTATATATGGACCAAGTTCAGCAAACTGACAAGCCAGATGAAGAGAAAACTGACAATGTAGGTCCTCACAGGAATAATCAGTTTCGGAATAACAGATCGCAAGGTTACCGTCCGTATCAACAGAGAAGAGGCTGGAACTATAATCGAGGCAATTACAACAATGGAAGAGGCAGATTTTACAACAATAATGGTTATAACAGAAATTATAATAGAAATAACCAGAACCAAAATAGAAATCAGGATTCTCAAGGTCAGGTTATGACACCCGATCAGTATCAGGAAAGAGAGAGGGAAAGCCAGCAATACCTGAAGGAGTTACGGGAAAAAGAAGCCGAAAATCAAAAGAAAAGGCAGGATGTTGTGATTGATCCTGGACCTTCTACGAGCCAGCAGAATTCGGAAAACAGAAATTCAGGACAGAAGAGAAAGTAGAGAGGAGAGAATACATTAGCCACACACAAACCCAGAGTAGAAGAGACTTATGATTAAGGAACATAGTAGAAATATCATAGAAGAGTAAGCCAATAATAATTCAATTTCGTGTTCAAGTGAATTGAGATATTTATAACACAGAGTTTAAAAACAATTTGCAACTGTTTTTAAAACGTGGTGAAGGGAGAATGCCCCCGGAAATCGAATTATATTGAGACCACGATGGCTGTATTGGAAAATATCAGTAAAATTATGGATGTCATAGTTATGACGTGGATATTCATGACGTAGGCACGGATGACGTAGAATTCATGCCAGTAGGCTGATTGAGCTGAGATTCTTGGTGACGTCATGATTTTGTTCGAGAAAGCTCAGAGATTTACGACGCAGTCGCAGGAAACAAGGTATTGTGCTAAGGAAGAAGCTACGCTATTGGAGGAGAGACGCGAACCAATGAACGATAGTTTGGAAGGAAGACGGAGATTGCTGAAACTACGATATTCGATTACTTTTGGCATGCAGATTTGTGGAAATCTATTTTCAGTTATGGCATTGATTCGGAATTTTGAAGAAATTAATTTTGAGTTTTTGAATTTTGAAAATCCGTCAAGTATAGCCAAAGTTAAAACTTCCAGCAATGACGCAGCAACAGGCTATGGTAGGGATGGATACGCCCCTTAAGAAGTTGATGAAAGGTCGTGCACAGGAGAGAGGAACTCTCATACTCAGATCTCATACGCTCAGATCTCATACTTGTGATCGCATATATATTTCTGGTGATATAGAGTTATTTTCAAGTGATTCAGTGAAGTAAGGTGTCTTTAGCGTGAGGTTGAAGCCTGCCGCATCGAACGAACTCGGAGCAGTTCCATTCTACGCTGCTCAAAACTAGGTGAAGTTGAAACGCGCACATTAACGTTTCCACCAGTCAAGATATCAAGCGCTAACTTCAGCCTTTTTGATAATTCTATTAGGCAGTATAACATTAAGGTGTATACAAGATTTGAAGAATTTCACAGTGATACTTCGAAAGATATTGGAACTTTTAGGCTGCCAACAAAAGTGATTTTCTCGCCACAGGAGAAACACTTTTATATTCCATATTATACACTACGGCTAACACGTGGAGTGCAACAGTTTGGTATTACAACGATACATTCGACTATGGAACATTATGATATTGCAGTGCTTTTGATGATTATAATAGTAGGTGAGATGGAAGGCTAAGGCTTTAATGCGATTGGGACATATATTATTGGAGTAAAGTAACATTATGGAACTTCGTTAATCGTCTTTCTACAAAAGCGAGCATGTAGTGAACATCCAACTACACTCATGCATCGTTAATCCATCGCTGAATTATACCAGATAACAGTGGAAATATTTTCATACTCCACAACTATGAATATTTCTGCGGAAATAACTACATTAAACTTCATGACGAATTCCTGCAAGAACTTCAGAGAACTTTCAAGAGAGGCCAGGGTTATCCCGGCGCACAATGAAGAATTTTGCCGGAAAGATGTTTTTCGTATCCACGGAGCAGTGCAATTTCGGAGGAGGAAGCAGTTCGATTCTCCGAGGACGCTGTTTCCTGTTTCGAGGATGGAGCACATCTTTACGTTGGTGAAATGGATCCATCAGCAGTCTTCTTTGGGGAATTTTCCTCTGGAACGTCAATCGGCAGATAAGGTAGTTGTGAACGTTTCTTGTATTATTTGAGTCTTGTAGCAATATTTGAGCAACCATTCTTCCCATATTTTCTGTCCTACCTTTTGCCCCATTTTCTTGATTGATATTTTTGTACTCAGTACACTTCGATGATTTATGCCTTTTTCTTCGATTTTTGAGACATTGCTATGTCATTGGCATACTTAAATAATTTTGGATCAGTTGAGACTGATGATTTAGATTCTTTCAGTAATTTGCATATTTTTGTAGTCTCGATTTGACTGTAAAGTTAATGATTTGCTATGGCAGATTTGAATTCAGACAGCGTGTCATTTTATTAAAGTAATTCTATTCAGTTAATTACTTTGACCAATTTTCTGTCATCCTCAAGAAAGAAGAATGATTAAAAGATTTTAGAGCGTTAAAATCTTTTACGATATCCACGATCTTTGGAATACTAGTCGTCTTATGAACATGATTGCAACATAGACATTTATCATTGCATTATAGACAATTTTATGAAATACGAACGTTAATTACAATTTATTGAATACACTATAGTAATGAACATTTGATAGGAGTTTTTCTCAATTCTAGATTGGAACAATAATGTTTGCATTCCACAATCTGATTGTATTCTATTCGACTATTTTGCAGTTTAGTTGAACTTTGTTTGAAGATAGTATTTTTATACTGCGATACTTTGAAGATGTTAATCTCAATTTAGATAGACCAGGCAGGAGTGTCTAACCGTATTTGCTATTAAATTTATTTGTGATTGGCAAATTTTTACTTCATATCGATTCATGAATGAAACCCACGAAGGTTAAATAATAACAGTCATTATTACAATTGATAAAGCCTCCGTGGCTTAGGCGGCAGCACGCCGGCCTCTCACCGCTGAGTCCGTGGTTCAAATCCCGGTCACTCCATGTGAGATCTGTGCTGGACAAAACGGAGGCAGACAGGTTTTTCTCCGGGTACTCCGGTTTTCCCTGTCAAACTTTCATTCCAGCAACACTCTCCACTATCATTTCATTTCATCTGTCATTCATTTAATCATTGCCCCAGAGGAGTGCGTCAGGCCTCGGCAGCCGGCACAGTCCATATCCTCGCCGCTAGATGGGGGCTTCATTCATTCCATTCCTGACCCGGTCGGAGACTGGAAGCAGGCTGTGGATTTTCATTTCATTACAATTGATGAATATAAGAATTTTTAAAGAGGAACAATGGATGTATAATCGTTATTTCAGTGGACGTGTAAAAGTCGCTGTTGAGTAATGCCCTTGAATAATGAAGGATGTTCCCACAATAATTAATGAAGTTGTTGAATTAATAGTGGAGGTTTTTTGTGTAGTTTGGAAGATTTTTATGCCATATATATGAAGATATATGATGAATTTTGGGCCAGTTGTTGTGCCATTTTTGTGCGTTATGAGCGAAGTATTTTCCCGCTGAAGGTTGTTCCTGTTCTTTGAAAGATTATTCATATGAAGATACTGTTAAAATTAACAAGAGTGTTAAATAATTTGAGATAAAGATTTTGAATGGAGGTTACAGTCACAAATATTAATAATTATTATTAAACATTATTAAACCTGAATTTGACAGTTAAATATAACTAACCTTCATTGGTCGATTATATCAACACGATTTGAGTAATTATCAACCGGATAAACGTGTGGTTCAATGTATTCCTTGTATAAATAATATAAACAATTTAATATTGTAAAATAATCTTGTAAATATCTTTGTTAAATAATTTGAAATGATAGTGATTAATAGAAGCGTGTATTAAATTTTCAATCGTCATTTGACATTGTTATAAACAATTTGTTATTGTTATAAATAATTAATGAACTTTTGTTATTAACATTTAGAGTTTTTTTTAATACTCTAAACAACGCAAGTTAAGCAAGTGGTTTGAACAAATAATCATGATTTGGGATTGTTGGAGGACTCCACTGGTGTTTGAATGAAGCATGTAAGACATTTGCGTGATAATATTTCAGTTGAGATGTGAACATTTACGTATTTGAAAAGAGAGAGCCGAGCTCTGAGGTAACACGCTTATGGTAGGGTTGAACGAACGGGTGTCCGCTTTGACGACACAGGCGCTTTGCAGCTGGTCCGGACAACTGTGTTACCGAGGCCAAGGGCGTTTCATAATAGCCTTGTGGCTATAAATAAAATGTGCAGTATATAAACACGCAAAGCAATTGATATATGTGTCTCATCCCAAATCCCGTTTCCATTCCCAGTGCATTACTATTTTCGTTGTTATGAGCTTGAGAAAGCTAAAACATTATATGTAGAGAATACAGGTCCTACAGGAGGACATGGTTATGTGGTCAATGGCTTCTGATTGCCACGTATATTTTGTTGTTTAATTTTTGTTAAATCATTCTTTATGTGAAATAAATTATTGTGCAGTTTAAAGTTTCTCGTCTTCGTTCTTGGTTCATTTTAAATATCATGGTGGAGGTTATTGTGAGGACATACTTTTAAGTGATCCAGTTGACAACCCAGTCCCCGAGATATATTTAAGAGGTAAGTAAAGGTAAGTATGAACCCCCGTATATTTTGGTGTGTTCCACAATAATTTTCTTGTTAACTATTGTGCTCTAATCTCGATAGTATCTGTCAGTGCCATTTTCATTGATGTAGCTATGCCGGCGCGTTTGATTATTGGCAATCCGATTGAGGGGGCGGATATCTGACAGCCTACTATCGGGTTATCGGGTACAGTACCTACTGTAAGGCCACGGCCGCCTCCTTCCCTCTTCCTCGCCTATCCATCCCAAACCTCCATCCCTTCCCATCCCTCATGAGGCCCCTGTTCGCTTTGCAGGTGAGGCCGCCTGGGCGAAGTGCTGATTACACCTCCCCAGTTGTATCCATCCCCTCCAGATGTTCCAAGCTCCAGGACACTGCCCATAGAGGCGGTAGTGGTGAGTTCCCTCGCTGAGTCCGTGGGAACCACCAACCTAGAGGGTAAATTGACTAAATAAATAAAAAAATAACAGGTTCTTTCCCGTTGAAGTAACACAGAACAAAAATGTAATAAACTGAAAGATCTAGCATACTGATTTTAAAAAATGTACATAATGCCTTTTTATGTGCTAATAATTGAAAGCAGGAATTTATGTATTTATATACAATATGTTTAAAATATGTATTTACATAAAAAATATTTATTTACCTAAAAATCCGAGCCCTAATGATAACGTCGACAGCCTGATAGTTCGTCTCTGCACTCTTCACTTCAACACGCAGACACACATAGCTGAGCCAGACCATCATATACAACTGTATAACTTACTTTTGATTTTCAAGGTTGAAAATTATGATTTTATGTAAATACCCCAATTTTACATCCACAGACTAGTACAGACACCACAATAACCTCAATGTAAAAAGCCCCTGAATGAAATAACACTAACAATAATATCTAATCTCCAAAAAGACCGTCTAATTACAAGGTACAGTAGTTTCAAAACTTAAGGTACCGGTAACAATAGCTCTCGCGGGAGGAACATTCCCCCTCGTGTACGAATATTCGCCCCCCCCCCCTGTGTTTGAATATTTCTCCAGGGCCGAAGCAGGAGACCACAGCCTTATAATTCAGTCGTTAGATGATGCATATGGCACAGTATCACTAGGAAGATGATTATGGGCACTGAGACATGGTCAAACCAAAAAGTGCGTAGTGTGTTCCGGTTTTTGAGGCTGAAAGGCTCCTTATTGTTAGAAATTCATTGACAAATTGTTGGGGGTGTACGGTGCGAATGTCATGTCACGGAAGATTACTAGGCTGAGCAAATCGTTGTTTATCTTGTACACCCGTCCTGCCGTTATCAAATTCAGTGCACCAATGTCAATTTTTTTTATGTGTAACATCTTTCCACTCGGTTGATGAATATTTTTGTGGGAGTGATTTTGAAAAATGGGACGGAAGTGGATCGGAACGATGTAGCTGGCAGTGGTGGATCGAACGGAAGTGTGCGTCTTACACTTCCGTTCGATCCACCACTGCACAGTGGGTCAAAATCGAAATCTAGGAGGACAACATTATTTCAGCTTAGGCTTTCACGGCCGGCGTTCATAATTAAGTACAAGCCCGAAAAACTTGTACTTAATTGCAAAATTATTTATTTTCATAATAAAAAAAATCAAAATTTATTACTTGTACAGCATTCTCATATAATTGCCGCTCACTATTCTGGGATATAAACACATCTTAGTGTAAATCTGTCACCACTGTTCGAGCAGTCTGAATTGGAGGGTGAATGTAAGTGACTGTGGTTTGGTTGTCTTTGTGGGTAGTGTGATGCTTTAAGATGGAACATGGAGCTGAATGTATGATCTTTGTAACGTGTTTCAGTTATTAATTGGCGTAATTGTTACGTAATTTTAGCTATATTTGCATTATGTAATATTTAACTATTATTTTTAAAATTATATTTTCACTTAGATTTTTAGTATGTCGCGTCACTCTGCGTCACTTAAGAGCCGGCCGGAGTGGGAACGGCCGACCGCCAGCCCAGCACTTGTTGTAACATGGGTGAAAAGTTTGTGAAACGTTTTATAAAGAAACGGGACAAGGTAAAATTATTTTGTTCCTATAGCCCGCTGTAATATTTTATACACTTTTCATCGGTGCAAAAGCATATCGAACAGGAATACAAAGATAGTTATAAAAAGTGTAGTTAAAATCACAATTCTCCATATAAAATAGAGTTCTGAACTGCAATTTTCCAAACCTCTTCAATGCCTTCAGATGATGTTGAAAACAGAAACAAACTCCACTGCAAGACAGCTTATAGTTTTCTCTATTGTGCTACTGAATCATATTTTCAAATTAAGAACTCTGTATATGTTTAATCGTGATTTTAGAAAATGTAAGCATATTGAGTTGCTAATGCTAGCCGTGTCGAGGTGCTGGTAGTTCAGACAGTTTCCGTCAGATGTCACGTCGCAAAGTCCTGTCCTTGAAACAGGTCAAGACAGAGACAGAGATTAGTTGAGACATTTGGCCTAGGCCAGCTCAGGCTTTTCCCCATGCAGGGGAGTGGGGAGATCAGCACATGCCTCCCTTTCACATACAATGAGCAGCGGACAAGCTCATTCCACTACGGTATTGCTATTGTCTTAAAAGCTGCAATAGAACTTTAAAGTGCACGTTATACCTTTTACCGTGCAACAATTTTTATTAGTACTATGACTTAAAAAAAAATAGTAAGGCTTTGTAATGAGCACGGATTGACTTATTGGTGAATACTGTGTTTTTAAATCAAATGCCCATCCTACACGAACAATTTTATCCCGGAAGAGGCTATACAATTATTAAAGTCTGGCGCGGTCAGCTGACATTTGAGGGTGCGCAAATGCGAGGGAGCCGTGTCAGTAGATTTACTAGCAAAATTCCGGCACCCTGGCGTCTATAAAAGCCACTGTAGTTAAAAGTGACGTAAAACCAATATTATTATTAGTAGTATTACTATTACAATTAAAGTGGGAGAAAAGGAAATAGGAAACTTCGACATCAAACACAATTTTCACTACCAGACTCAAGGGCAGCTTCATACTACAAGAAGACAAAAAGGATTAGCCTACAACGGAACTCATACAGAGATATGATAGACTTTTGGGAGAGTATTTTTTCCCGTTACTTGACCGGTTTTACAAACATTTCGTCCTTCCGGAGATTAGAGACTCAAAACAGAGTAGATGATATATGCCAATATGAAACTCTGTTTACATTATTATGTACCCTCTATTTTACTGAGTACTGGTAATGTTCCAGGCGCCGAGGAGTGATGTGTTTATATGCTGTAAAAAGATGAACGTCAATTATTTCGCAGTGTGGATTCACTCCCGAAATCCATTCCTCACTTCTGTGTGGTATAGCATTTTGAAATCGTTAGGACTTGAGTTCAGATTTTTAAATATATATTTCAAAATATATTATGGCCCAAATACGTATATTAAGAAACCAACGATCTATCCCGGCATTATTTTTAAGCCTGGTTTATTCTAATTCATCATCTGTTCTTGACGTCTACGTATCTACTGTCGACCAAAATATTATGTGCACTCGAGTTTGAAGGTTATTTGTGAAGTAACCAATAGACCTACATAAAATCCAGTAACATCATCATTTTCGTCGTTCTATTTTACGTTAGTTTATGTAGGTTTGGAATTTTTAATGTATATTTTAATAAACCAGTTATACAACATTCCAATGCACATAGTGTTAAAATTTGGATTCGATCTGATGACGGGTTTGTGAGATAATAGTTCGTAAATGTGACGCATGGTTGAAACATACTTTAAAACGAGCACTTTTTGTGTTCCAACTGCGATAAAAAATATTAAAATATAAATTAAACATTCCAAGCCTAAATGAACTAACGTAAACTGAACGACGAAAATGATGATGTTATAGGATTTTATGTAGGTCCATTGGTTACTTCACAAACCACCTTCAAGCTCGAGTGCACATAATATTTTGGTCGACAGTAGTCGGGGATTATATGATTCCCACGTTCCTTCACTTTTTGGGGGACGTAATGGTGTAGTGGTCAAGCTGCTTGGCTCTCACCAAGGTTCGATTCCTGGCAAGTGAGATTTTCGAAGTGAAATATCACGTCCTGTGGTTCAGATTCCACGTAAAAATGAAGGTCCCATAGCTCTGATCGCGAGATTAACGGTCACGTAAAACTACAAGCTTCATTCATTTTTCATGTCTACGTAATTGGTGGGGCGGGGGTGGAGACTACACGCGTATAGCATAATTTTTACAGCCATACTGTTTATTGATATGCCCTTTTAATACATACTGTGCTATGTATAAAACACCTCGTGGCGCAGTGGCCAGCAATGTTGTCGGCTACCTCAGAGGTCCCGGGCTTGATTCCCGGCTCTGCCAAGAATTTAAGTCTTGGTATGGTCTGGTGTGGGGTCTCCCAGCCACGTGATGCTAAGCGGGAGTCTGCCGGATGTTGTGGCTCATATTTATAATATTGGTTTTACGTCCCTTTTAACAACTGTGGCTTTTAGAGACGCCGGGGTGCCAGGATTTTGCCCCGAAGGGGATCTTTAACGTGCCAGTAAATCTACTGACACGGCTCCTTCGCATTTGCGCACCCTCAAATGCCAACTGACTGTCCGGGGATTCGATCCCGCTATCTTGGGCATAGCAGGCGAGAACATTACCGCTGAGCCACGCAGCCAGTCGCTGTGGCTCAGGACGCCTGTTAGTTGTCCCTTGATACAGCCAGGAACTCTAATCGGGTATCTACTGTATATCCCTTGTTGATCTTGAGGTATGTAAATAGTTCTTCATTATTCAAACCATTTATTGGGGGATAAAATGTGTATGACCCAAATGCACACTTCATCTCACAAATGTTATGGACTTGAGGTTCTTTACTTTTGTAGGCAACGCGGTCAGGTTGAAGTATACTCAGGCATAATCATTGGCCGAGAGTAAGATGGAGGAAACCCAGAGTGGCTTTAGACCACAACGAGGATGTGAGGATATATTTTTTTTAGTATGTGCCAAGTGATTGAGGAATACTACGAGAGGAATAGACTTTTGTATATCTAGAGAAGGCGTACGGAAGAGTACCAAGAGAAAAGAAACTGAGGATTCTGAAGTACAGTATTATGGTATCCAGGGAAGGCTGCTACAGGCAATCAAAAGTACCGTATTTGTGTTTATAATGAATCTGCGGTAAGAGTTGATGCTAGGATGAGTTCCTGGTCTAAGTTGTTACAGGAATAGACTGAAATCTTTCACCACTACTACTGATTTTTTATATAGGCTATAATATTGTCTTTCGTAGCTTTTCAGTCGGTCAACACGATTGTGCCCAATGATGGGCGGGGTACAAGATATAAATATGTAAATACACTCATAGAAAAAGTTACATGTATTAGTTATTTATCACAATTGCCCCATTTAATTGCACCATATTTGTTCATGAATGGTGATGTGATAATCGTGGGAAACGGATCTTAGTTTTCTTTCCCTAGAGCAACTGAATTTGTAGTTTCTGGAAATTTCTTGGTTGTTGATGAGGAAAAGGCAATGCGAAAGGATGAGCTGAAGTCACTCTGTCCTGATAATAATATGCTATAGCTTATCGTTGAATCCTGTGTGATGAGAAATGTAATTTCAAAAAATGTATTCTACATTTCTTTAAATATCTCCTTTGTTAAGAATAAAAGAAAAAAATAACTTGTCATGGTTACTTACAAAAACACGAAAATACGTATAATTCTAGGAAATAAACAGCAGTTTTTCACCATACTACTAAGTTACAGGTATACTAGGGTGTAGGCTTCCTTACGTATCTTTTCGATGTTATCGTAAACTGAAATATTCAAACAAAAGTGTTTGAAAATTTACTTTTCAACTTTTTTCAGGAATTAGTTTAGTCTGAACGATTCTTTATCACAATTAAGGTTATTATGAAGATAAAACAAAAGTTTGGTGCTTTTCAGTCGGTCAACACGAATGTACCCAAAAGAGTTGTAATTTTTTTCAGGATGAGGGTATAACCCAACTCTTTTGGGTACATTCGTGTTGACCGACCGAAAAGCACCAAACTTTTGTTTACTAAGGAAACACTGAAAAATGGCTTCAAACCCCATAATGTCAGTATGAAGATGTTTATGAAAGTAAATGATTGAATATGCACAATCAAATGGAGCATGAGCAACAACAACGCCGGCGTGAAACCTTATTGTGGTTCGGTTTCGAACTTCGCAACATAGGCAGTTTTGTGTAAGTGAGATCTGTAAGGAAATGGTAGAGCTTTAAGAATAACATTTTAATTTCTTTCTCCGTTATCACATTAAGTATAACATACTGTTTTAAAGACCATCTCGTGGTGAAGCGTTCTTGTGTGTCACCCCCGGATGCAAGGCCTTAGAGAGTGGTGATGGGTCCTGGGGCTGGAGAATCCTGCCCTCCCCCACCTCTATTGCCAAATTATGTAATATTAATTTATAATCCTCCTAAATTTGCAGAAACTGATAATAATTTTAGAAATATTATTATTATTATTAGTAATAATAATAGCATTAGTAAGAGAAGCCGCCGATGGTAGGGGGTTGAACAGGCGTTCCTCCCCCCCCCCCTCCCCATGCAAGATCCGGAAAATATTTTTATTATTAATAATAATAATAATAATAAGACGGCCGAGGTGGGATTCAAACCCACGCTCTCTCGATATCAGCGTGGCACGAGGTAGTGCGTTAGCGCTCTCGGCCACCGAGGCCAGTTAATAATAATAATAATAATAATAATAATAAGAAGAAGAAGAACCGCCGGTGTTAGAGGGCTGGACAGACGGGTCCACACCGGGCAAGATCCCGATGATGATGATAATAATAATAATAATAATAATAATAATAATAATAATAATAATAAAGACTTACCAAGATAATATAAAATATGCATAATAATGCAGTTAAACATTGAAACAACGGCCCATGGGTTCGAACGCACTTGTTTATCGAGTTTGAAGATAGCTTGGCACCCATGATTTTGTGCTGTACCTTAGCAAGTGTAACTACTGCGGTCGGTCACTGCGCATCCTTATAACACCTGTAAAACACGTTTCCCCGTGCGAGGACTAGTTCCCGTATTTTTTGAAACTCATTAGCGCATTTCAAAGTAATTGTTGCGGCATCGTGGTCATCTAGCCCCGTGTACTTGGCGTGTGTTTGGAATTTGTCTAATTACCCGTCTTATTGTGATGGCTCTATTAGTGTGTACAGTATATTTGTCATTCAGATGAGGATTGTGAAGGAGTCGGCTGCATTTGCCTGGAGTATAAGTGATAATAATAATAAAAATAATGTTATTGTTTTACGTCCCTTTAAACATCTGCGGCTTTAGGAGACGCCGGGGTGTCGGAAGTTTGCCCCAAAGAGGATCTTTGACCTGCCAGTAAATTCACTGACACGGCTCCCTCGTATTTGCGCACCCTCAAATGCCAGCTGGCTGCGCCAGGATTCGATCCTGCAATCTTGGGAACAGCAAGCAAGAACGTTACCACTGAGCCACGCAGCCAGAGTACAAGTGAGAAATCACGGAAAACCACTTCCAAGATGGCTGAGATGGGAATCGAAACCACATCTTTTCAATTTTGCCACTGGAATGCCCCATTCCAGCCATCAGACAAGAATGAATCGAATTTCTTGTCGGCGCCGGGAATCGAACCCGAACCTCCGGGGCGACAGCCAAGAATACTAGCCGCTACATCACGAGGAACGCCAAGGATATTTCAGTCACTTGTGAATTCCGTAATCCGTAGTTTAACTATTAGCTTATCTATAGCAAAATATTTCGGCCATTCAATTGGAAGTACCGTAGCCTATACAGACTATCACTTCGAACTTCCTGGTCTCGATATTCGTGAGGCACATTGCCACGAGATTGCATTTCTCCGTGTCGGACCCCGGGGCAGTTTGAACTTTCTCGCACGCGCGACCTTGAACCACCCCTCACAGTAGGGGGTAATCCGTGCTGATACCTATGTACGGGCCATGCAACTACTAGGGGAGAGCGACTACAACGAAACTAGTGGCAACGTTTTGAAATGAAATGTGAAATAGGATCTCACTACGGCCGCCTCTTAATGTTAAAATGTAGATAAAGTCTTGTAGTTTACGCCTGTTATAAGATTTTTTGCATCTTTTTGCAACTTACTTATTTTACGTTTTAGAAGATGCCGCGCAACCAGTTCTCACACGTTTACAACTATTTGAAGCACTGGGTTCGACGATTATGTCAAAAGTGGAACTTTGTGACTTTGCTAAAAGTAAATTAGGGGTAGAAAATTGTTCTGAAGAGATAACTGAATGCTCTATCCAACTCCTAGTCATAGACAATTTTTGCTTGTGTAGACGTAGCTTAAAAAAGGTCGTAACTGATGTTTATTATGAAGTGAACAAATTATATACGTTGCTTTCACTCTAAATTTATGATTAAAACGTAAAAATAATTTTGTCTCCCTAGATTTCGATTTTGACCCACTGTGCCAATGAGGAACTAATGAGGAATGTATATGACATACTGAACGGTAAACGCTCATGCGAACTCTGGTGTCTATGAAATTGAGGAAATATTGTAGACCCAATTGTAGATTTCCGACGAAAGACTCAACATTTGCTCTTTGTTATTCTTGTATTTATATCAGTGTCATTCGGTACCTGTACTGTCTTTGACTGTCTTAGTAGAGCAAACGTGTATGTCAGCGCCGGAATATCCCAGGTATTAAAAGCTTTCATAGTATTCCTACAGAACTGTTTTGATATCAGTATGTTTTGGTAAGTTCCCATTACATTCTCCTTTATACTTTTGCTGTGGAATGCTTCGAGCATACAAAAGGATAGAGAGTGCGCCCGCTATGCTTCTACCGGCCGACCGTGGTGTAATGTTTAAAAAATTAAATAGATATCTCTAAGAAGATATAATCCGGGAGGGCGCCATTTCATAGGTTATACACTATGAAAAATATTTTAATATGCTGCAACAGAATACTCTTATCCCCAGGCGTGACGTGTCTCCGACACCAACCAGGACACTACAGTAAACAAGGTAGATTAATGCACGCAGTAACATAACCACAATTCATCGTAATGCCACTTACTATTTTGTAGTACCAAGGGATGTAAATATAAATTGTATCAATAGTGCCGTCACAACAAGATACAATTTCCAGTTTCATACCATCATTCAAATACTAATTTTATTCTGGTTTCCCTTCTTAGAACAATTTATTTTAGAAACTATCGTCATATAACCATTACGATGCAATAAAGAAGAGAGAATTATTCAATCTATAACTTCCTTCGTGTTTATCTTTCATATAATGTATTTCATACAATGGCTTTCTTTTATCAACGCCAATAACCTCTAATCTCCCCTCTTTTTTGTTTAACTCTCATTGTCTCTCTCTATCTCTGGATTTATTTAGAGTAAGCACTCCTATTCCACTAGTTCACTCCAACCTGCGCTAACCATTTTGCTTCCAAAAACTAGCAATCTAGTTCAACCTTCACCACAATCGCAAAGAATATGAAGCTAACCAAATACAGATATATCACTGCCTGCACGATTTCAGTAAATATAACATTTCAGTGGGGCCAAAATAAAATCAGCTGATGTTGGGCAAATCAAAGTTGTCTCCCATAAGAATAGCATTATGAAGTGACTTTAAATCCCGCTTCAAGCGTATTCCTTGTGATTAACCGACTATTTCTGTTGAAGGTGGCGTTAAATACAATTCCTTCTGAATATTTCAGTATGCCTTCCTTCGGAGGGGAAGTAAAGCCGGGGTCCCATGTCATAGATTTATGGCATGTTAAAGAACTTTCCACTAATTACACCTGTTGAAGCTAAATTGTATAGGTTAAGAATGTAAACAACGCTCTTAGGTTCCTACGTTCGTTGCCAAGAGCCGACTGCGGTGGCGTCTGGTAGCTAAGTTCTGAACTAGTAGTCGTTGACGGTGGCGTTTGGCTGCAAAAGTAGGAACTATTTGAAAAATTCAAAATTCTGCTGTCCTTACATGAATTAAATAACAGATAACACACACTAATACAGTCATCACAGTTAACACCGGTTATCAGACAGATTCTACATACACCCGAAGTACACGGGGCTACATGACCGCGTTGTCGCAGCCCCTAAACTTAAGAACCAACCAACCAACCAACTTCTGAATATTGCTGGTTTTTTTTAGTTTTTTAATGAAAAGTGTGAAGTATCATCACTATATGCGATATTTTGGTGAGTTGACATATCAGAGTTGGAATGCATAAATGGTGACGTGTGTACATGGTTAGGAAATTATAAGACGGTGAATACAATATTTTACGTGTAATTTTGAACCGTAATAAACTCGATAAAGCATAGGCCTACTAGTAACATGTATGACTCTATTATGCTGGTTATGCTTTATAAATCAATAATATTGGCCGATAATCACCCGATCGGATCCATTAACCTAGTTATAACAATCATCAATGAAAATTTCAAAACACGATCATTTTATGCAGCTGATAACCTTTGTGGCCTGCCCTAAGAACCACCTACGTTATAAATTTCACAGGTCTGCACAGTTAGTCTATACAGTACCGTATTACAGTTATGAATGATCATGATGATTGTTTTAAGGGGCCTAACATCTACATTACCAGTCACTATCTTACGCCCGTCACAAATTGTTTAACATGTCTAAATGTTCTGACTATAATGAATGTGTTAATGGAGCCTAATGAGTACTACCAGACAGCAAAATATCCAGAATTACATATATTTCCATGCTTAGAATATATTCGACCAATAATATGACGAATACATTGACTTCACATATATTTCATCTCAATTTCATAGTAGGGTAACATGTCAGATGTTACACATCATAAAAATATGCGACTACTGTAAGGTTCGTATCTTTTTTTTTGAAATGACTGCCACATCATGCGCGCAGCCATCACTCAACTGATATAACGAGGGTCTGAGCAACATATTCACCTTCTAACGACTGAATTATCGAGCTGTGGTATCTTGCTTCAATCCTAGTGAAACATTCGTAAAGCAGGGAGAATGTTCCTTTGTAGATACAGGTTACATAACACTCTAATAATTAGTAATTACAAACCTCGGCTGGCTGCGGACCTGGATCTCGATGTCTGGTGTCCAGAGTTTGGAGTGTCGTGTCGTCAGACCAGCCCTGGAACATCATTGAGACTATAGTTCACAAGCTTAGATTTTAGTATTTGGAGAAACTTCGTATTACTCTTAATGTCTTTTATCCTGTATAAAAGAAAATGGTGGAAGCCGTCAATAAATATGTATGTATGTATCCCAAGTGCGTGGGATCGATTCCCGCCGATAAAGTAGTATTTATAAACGGCGGCAAATTCACGGCACTCCGAGTAGTACGATGTCGGCTCACAGGAGATTTTGCTGATTAAAACTCGTCCACAGGTACCAATGGAGTACCAACTACAGATAGATAAGGCCATCAATTATTATTATTATTATTGTTATTATTATTATTATTATTATTATTATTATTATAGTTTAAAGGAGTGGAACATAGAGGTCATCTGCCCCTTGTAACACAGTTAAAATACGAATTTTATTTCTTTAAAATGTTGGGATGGATATCTAAATAAGAAAACTGCCTAGCATCATTCAAAATAATAATAATAACCTAAGGATGTACGGATTATAGAATTAAAATTGAAATGTTCTTTGAATCACTTGCTAATTGTAAATTTAGATTGCTGGGTCTAACCCACACTGGATGATTTGATCAGAGCCCACTGCATCATCAGCTAATATGAGATTGAGCTAATTGTGTAGACCAAAAATTATATTATTATTATTATTATTATTATTATTATTATTATTATTATTATTACTTTATTCCATTGGGTCAAAGTTTTCTCCACTTGAAACTGTTTCATAGATTGCAATCCAGCTATTGTAAATTTTGAGGAAACTTATTTCCTTAAGGTAACACATTAGGGTTGGCAGCTTTGCTTGTTCATATCAATTTCAACCAGTGAGCATTCTGTTGTCAACTGGAACAAAATATGGAGCAAAATAACCTCATCTTACGATATTATAATTATTATTTTGATTCGTAATGCTCAACTAAAGAACGCGTTAGAATATATTTAGCACAATGTTTCCTCTTTTCTTCCCAATATCTCTTCATCCATTCACTGTGCTTTCTTGTGCGTTCTTCTGTCCATCCTGTATTCTTTCGTGTAGATTCCTCGGGAAATGTGTGACTGTTCATTAGGGTTCTAAATGTTGGTCTATTGTGAATAATTTCTACGTTGATACCAATTTACTGTAGGTCTTGTGTTACTGTATTTCTACCAGCCACTTGTTGTGATGTTTCGGAGATAGTGCTAGGTTCAACATCTCCTTTGTCAGCCTTTTGTCATCCATTCTGTATATGTTACCATAAAATTCCAGTCTCCCTTTTCTGATGGATTCTGTTATTTTTTTCATCCTTTTATGTGGCTTCATTTCCATCCAAATCCTGTTTTCATATTTTGGAGCTAAGATTATTCTGAGGATGATTTTCTCTTTTTTTTCTCAATGTGATCTGCCCCCTAATTATCAACATTTCCGATGCGTAAAGTGCTTCTGGTTGACGACAGTATTGTACTGTCGTAATGCGTTTTACAAGAATTATGAGTTCAATTATGTTTGATATCTCCATTGCATTCGTCTTACTAGCTTGATGGATTCAAACAACAAGGCTTCTCAAGCACTAGTAGATGATGATGGTTATTATTATTATTATTATTATGTTTTGAAGCATTGTTAATATGCCAATATTTAATTATTTAAGTTATCAAGGAGACTTGCGTAGATTCTTTGTCAAAAAAGAAAATATTATTAGACCATTAATGAATTACTTTCTCGTTTGACTGGCTGCGTGGTGCAGCGGTAACGCCTGCTGTGTCCAAGGTTGCAGGATCGAATTCTAGTGCAGTCAGTTGATACTTGAGGATGCCCAAATGTGAGGGAGCCGTATCAGTAGATTTACTAGCACGATAAAGATCCCCTTCAGGGAAAAATTCCGTCACCCCGGTGTCTCTAAAAGCCACAGTAGATAAAAGGGACGTAAAACCAATAACATTTCTAACATTATAATAATTTCTCGTAGAAATTACCTAGGAGAATAGGAACCACTGGATTGGTGCCATAACTATTGGGTAAGACTTAAAAATGAATCCTGGTCGTGGAGAGGTAGTGTAAGCGACTAAATCACCTTACTGGAATGCAGAAGATTAGGTTTCGAATCTCGACTGCGGTCTCATTTTCATTCTTATTTAAGGGAATATAATGTTCTTGTTTCCTTTGCTGATGACACATGTAGCCTACATTACCAACATACGAAATTGTAGGATAATATTGTTTTGTGAGATTATGTTGAAACTTGAAATGTGGAATTTAGAGTTGCACAACTAGAGACTACTTTAGTTAACACCAAGACATGGAACAGTAGCCTCTAGAGCCACATCTGAATGAGGTCTTATTTGGATTGAGATACGGAAGTCAAGATTATAGGGAACTGCCCTATGGCCTCTGTGTGAAGCCAATCGACAAGTGCAAATTTGTTGTGACCCTTGATTTGAGGTTAGTATTCAACTTATGGTTGTGAAAATATGCTCCCAGTTTCTTCTACAAAGTGTTACCGGTATAATTCTAGTAGTGACATCCAAGCTTTTATCTTCAATTCGATCTCAAGTTACCTCATGCATGACATAATGTACCATATATCGTAGTTTGCAATTTGAAGGTAGCCATAATTTAAGAACAAAAAGGCCGTCGCCAATGGCTTCAAACGATTACTATAGAAAATAATGGCGAGGCAGCTCTCTAGACTTATTTACTCCCTGATTGAGACTGGACTGCTCTTTGTTTTCCCAGCACTGAGTTGAACTCGCAGAGAATGGCAATATACCTTACGAAGGAAAATCTGACTACTCACACCCGGTTTAATACGAGGGCGGATGGATACGTAGTATTTAGGAATAGATTTGATAGGTAGGGAAAGTGAAAATTATAAAAAACAAAAAATCTACATTTTTCAGCCATTTATCACCATTATATCAAAGTGTGTCTACACATTTCTCCCGTCGTGACACCAGTTCTAATATACTTTGTCCATAGAACTCCATTTTCTAGGAGTGCGCACGACCAAACGGTAGCGTTGGTCACCCAGCAATTCCTTCATTGGGCCAAAGAGAGGCAATTTGGACGGTGAGACATTTGGATTGCATGATGGGTGCTGGAGCACCTTCTATCCCAAGTGCACAGAACCTGCAACATGAGGGTGTGAATTTTTTAAGGAGCAGTCTGATATTTGTAGCGGCTCAGCGAAGGTGTCTCTAATGCGATCTTCAAACTAATCTGTGAATTGTCAACGTCCCACGTCAAAAATTGTTATGCTTTACTTTTCGATCCGAATAAATATTTCCATCTAACTTTAGTTTGAAATCATCTTTCGAAACGACTATAAGTTTCAGGAAGCCAGACACTTACATCAATATCTCTTTTTTATACAGTGCCGTAGAGAGCGATCATGGGCCCAACCATTTTTATTCAACCTATGACATAATTTTGGAATTACGATATTAAGGTTGACATTTTAACCCCACCACACACAAAAATAAAGCTCTGTGGAATTTAGCTTGCCCAACTGAATATTTATTTACTAATTTTTGGTTATTCAGCCACTCTCCTTTCTCTCTCTCTCTCTGGTTCTTTTACTTCAAAATGTTGATCACTGTGAATTAAAAATTCAATTTCGTTGTATCTGAACGTGTTTAGGCACCACAATAATAAACCATTCTCCTTTCAGAAATGTATGAAAAAAGAGTTATTTTTTTCTGATATTGAATTAGAAGCTTTATGCTCCACTCTTGAACATTAGATTGGAGAGGTTATCTTGTGGTTGGTAAAGAAAAATAGTGTGTCTGCTTGTGGAGAATGGGAATATGAAATGTTCAGATGTGGAGAATCATTATTATGTTATGTTCTGAGGTATGGCAATGTTATGTTTTGGATAAATAGATGTTATGTCATGATGTT
The DNA here is from genome assembly GCA_946902985.2 of Meconema thalassinum. Lineage (NCBI taxonomy): Eukaryota > Metazoa > Arthropoda > Insecta > Orthoptera > Tettigoniidae > Meconema > Meconema thalassinum. The sequence goes on from OX336388.2 coordinate 1,353,796,196, forward strand.
TGCATCACGAGGAAAAAGATGTTAAAAGAAAATGCAAGAAGATAAGAATGGAGCAGAAGAATACTAAGAATTGGGAGTGGTATTTACCACATGAAGGTAGTTGTGGATACTGTGTGAGAGATGCAGGTGACGGAAGCTTGCTAACATGTAGACAAACAAGTAATAAAAGTATTGTATTACTTATTTCCTTGAGTGTTTAACGCTATATCGACCCCGAAGATTATTATATAAGAAGGGAGAGATTAGTTACATTGATTGCTCAGCAGTGGGGCTAGTTGTTGTTGGTTGAAACCGACCATTATTACTATTTAAATTTATTACATTGACGCACCAACGTGTGGCTGGACAAAGGAAACACCAATCACGATCACGACATTAAATACTACTATTGGGAATTTAGTTTCATTGGCGCCCAACTGTGGGGTGATTATCATTATAAGAAATAAGATAAGTTTACCAATTTTAAAGAAGTACCAATCATATATTTAAAATTAGTTTCATTCAACGTGTTTAGGCACCGCAAGAATAAACCATACTCCTCTCAGAAATGTATGAAAAAAAGTTTTTTTTGTGATATTGAATTAGAAGCTTTATGCTCCTCTCTCGTACATTAGCACGTCATAACTCTCGTAACCATTTACCCGGAAGAAAAATAATAATAAAAACCAATGGTTATTTATAAAATTAATTACAGTAAGTGCTCTTTGTAATGTTTTGGATACTATTCACTGACTGTGTTTACATCGAAGGAAGTTCTATCAGAAAATGTTATAATAGTTTTGAGCTAGCCGGACCATTGTATCAAATTTCTTTGTGAATTTGGTAATGTTCATAGCTCAATCGGACAATTTTACATCCTGTTTCCTACGGGAACAGATATTTCCAATATAGTTTTGACATATTAAATAAATCTGTCAACTCTAAGTCGTTTTACCGTCTCGGGCACCTTGAGAAATCTGGGCCCCGGGGCAACAGCCCCTCTCGTCGGGCCTGTCTTTACAGACATGTAAAGACATACTGTAATGGTTTGACTGCCCCTAACTGTTGGGTGAGAAATGTAACTGTTTACTTTTACCTAAGCTATGTTGTTTTAATGGGCGCCAAGACCTCAACGCAATGTTGAAATCTAAATTTGTATTTAACAACGTCTAGCTCTGGCAGAACACATTCAAGACTCTATTCACTCAGATCGTGGTATGATTTGATCAATAACCCAACAAACAATTGTATCAGGAGAAGGAATTGGTCTATATCTAATGCTACCTACTGAAAGCAAAGATTGCATTGTAAAAGAAATGAATTTATTATATAAAACAAGTATAGCAAAATTAATAATAATAAGTATAGCAAAATTAATAATAAGTATAAAATTTAAATTGGAGCGTTGCGATTTTAATATTACCGATAGAAAATTACGTGAAAACGGAGTTTGATAAATTGATTTTACTCTTATTTCCAAGCTATGAAGTTACTGAAATATGAAATGTAAATCAACGAGAAATGAGAGATTGCGTATTTCTGCGTCATTTGCGCTTACCACTGGAAATTGCCAAAGCATTTCCCTCGTACTTGATGATGCTGTGTGCTTCCCACAGTCTCCTGGACGTCGTCATCTCCGTCGAAATTTGATGATATTCTGGTAGATTAGATAATTCTATGGTCCGTACATCGGACCCAAACACACGTATAACCACACTGGTTAAGTTTTACTAAAGTTAGTCCTCCACTCCCTGGAACATCGGAGCGACTCCCGCGTGAACCATACTTGGCAAGTTCAACACAGATAGTCACTAACTCCCCTGAACATCGGAGCGACACGCACTTGCAACCACACTCCGCAAGTTCTACACCGATAGTTACTAACTCCACTGAACATCGGAGCGACACGCACGCGCACCCATACTCCTCAAGTATATCACAGATAGTCCTCGTTCGACGGCGCGCTGAACGATATATGCACACGTCGGCCCCCCCCCCCCCACTCTTCCGCCGGCTTCAGCTTGCGAGGTCCTCTACTGATTGGCTGACCCACCACGCGATCTTCCCCTCCACCGGGTCATTACACTCGACGGGAGGGTTCCGTTCCAACAATTCGCCTTTCCTGGACGATGCGAGCCCGCTTGCGTAATACTTCCCGACAGGATTAAGCTTGTATTTGAAATCCCAGTGAGTCACGTCTCTCGATATACCCTAACTGACGAAAACTCCGTAAAATTCCGTAATCAGATAATTTTCTATGATATCGTCGTTCGTAATAATTTGCTTGATAGCGTTTTCTATAACATAGAAAACCTATCTGAATGCTACTAATTTTTATAAAATGCTCCGAAAATATCTAAATAATAATTATAATAAATTAATAATAATAATAAATTAACATGAAAAATTCTCTTGGCTGAACAATTTGCCGCGTAAATAATTATAGAATGGCTTCCTACTGACTTATGCCAGTGGCATAAAAACCCCTCGAAAAACACGTTTCATATTCGCCTCGGATCATCGGATGATTTACCGTGACGACGGTCCATTATCCGATTATCCCAGACACGTTAATAAACCCCATCCAAAATACATATTACATAAATGAAATCACCCTAAATTACAGATATATACACTCATAATTTTTCTTCACGCACTTTGCGTCAAAGTTTGTTGTCACTATGGATTGCACTTTGCAACCAGTCCAATGTTTTACATATGGAATAGTGTTCCACGGATATTTCCGCCTCTCAAATTCCTCTATGTTGGAGAAATAGACATAATTACTGTGTGAGCACTATGTATTTACGATGTCATATCACACGCATTGAAGGTGTTCTGATATATTTATATCTCCCTAGAAGTTTCTAATTTCACTGGAGGTTCCTTCCTTATTGTGAAATTAATCCCACTTATCACTGAGCACACGATCACACTATTGTGGCAGCGCCTCGTGACCATAATACTTAATCTCTCTTTAAAGCAGATTAAATTAATATTGACTTCTGAAAAAAAAAACAGTAAATGCGCATTACATATAACACCAAATATTTCTGTGCCGTAATCGCCCTGTCTTGTTAAGTTCCCGTAGACCATATTCTACTTAGTACTAGTTCTCAACACAGAAATAATACCATTGTACAAATTACCTTAAATTACACACTTACAAATCTTACATGGCGAGGCCGTAAACAGAAATCACGTGTGCTGATATGTATGAGTTTCATGAAGGACTGTCTCGCATTCTGATGGCCCATCTTTTGCCTCGTGGACGCCTTAAGCAAAAATACCATGTACAAGCGCTCACCCATCTCTTGGAGGCAAATGGGAATTCACCAGCGCTACCAAATTCTGGCCTTGGTGTATCGAGACATTTTAGTGCTCAAGAGCATCCGACAATCCCGTCATATTTCCCTGTACCTTAAAAACTCTCATTTACTTACATACTACCCCCCTGTGTGACTTCTGATACGCCTGCCTTGAAGACCAGATCTTCCACGCACCAAATACCACACTTAGTCATTTGATAGGCTGGCTCCCCAGCTAAACACCCTCACTTTATGACACATATTTTCGTAGACTATGTATATTATACGTCCCGTATAATCTGTTTCCCTCACTATTCTCCAGCACATATGCTGTTTTCCAATACGTTTGGAAACTATAAATGTTTCTGAGTCACCTGCTTCCAACCTTGCAAGTGGCTCCCTTAAATGAACGTCATCACGTTGCTCTACCTAGAATATTTCTCAGTGTCTGTAACGATGCCCTGTTGCTACTGTCCACACATACTAACCCTAACTTCCTATGGTGTCACACCTCTACTCGACACTCTATGACCTAAAAATGTCACTTCTGACTGACAGAATGACGACTTAGACAGCTTCAAAGTGAACCCTGCCTGATCTAACTTCTGAAAAACTATATCTAAATGACGTAGATGCTCCTCAAAACTGCGTGAACTAATTACCATATCATCTATGTAAATGGTTACAACCTCTCCTGTGTCATCCCCTAATGCGATGTTTAAAGCCCTAATTAAAGCTGCTGAACTACTCTTTAACCCATAATGTGTTCTACAAAATTGATAAAGGTTATATTTATGACTATAAGCTGTAAATGGTCTATCTTCGTACATAAGTGGCACTTGCCAAAAACTGGAACTCAAATCTACACAAGTGAAATACTTCTTCCCCTCAAATGTTTGCATTAATTCCTTTATTGACATAGATTTCAGCTGATCTGAACTAATTCTACTGTTAACCAAACGAGCGTCTAAACAAATACGAACCGTGCCGTCGGTCTTGGGTACCGTGATCAATGAATTAACATATGGACTGTTAGAGTGCTCAATAATCCCATCTCCAAGCATCTGGTTAATTTGTGCCTCAACTGCACTCTGATAAGCGAAAGGTACAGGATATCTATGTCCTGTGAATACTGACCTATCAATAACGTTCAATGAATGTGTATAGCAATTGGCCATACCAATGCGATCATCAAAAACTCTCCTATTACACAATAACACATCATAGAGCTGAACACATTGTTCCACCTCTATATTACCCTGAAATGCAGCATCACGTAACGAGTCCTCTAGACTTCCGTTCGTAATCACACTGCCCACAAAACATGGAGAACCCCGCTCTACGGCTGGCGATATCTCATTTAAAGTACAAATCACACCTACAATACTACTCCTCTGAATATGGTCATTGAACGCTACTTCTACTTCAGACTCTCCCCATTTAAATTTCAAACTCCCTACATCATAACATAAGTTACCAGACACTCTACTTAGCCACTCTGAACCCAAGATAACACTGAATACTAAATTTGGAATTACAAGACAAATCTGCTTCTCTACATGATTATTAATTTTAATGTCTACTAAAACTTGCTTAGAAATTTCTTTAGACCTCTTCCCAACAGCTGTGATAACAAAAGTGCTTTTAATTGGTATCTCCTCAAAATTTACTCCAGTTCCTTTCATTTTATCATAAAATGCACTACTTATGCAACTCTTCATACAACCACTATCAATTAAAACATCTGTGTACGCCTCGGACACGTTAAATTTAACTATGGGGCTCTTACTAACCACTTCCTGAATAATACCTTCATCATTTAGTTCATGTAATAATTCATTTCTCACATTTAGGTCATAGGGTTCCTGTATAATTGTATGGACAGGGCATGCTACAGACTGAGATTCTGACCTTACTTCGCAGCCTGGTTCGCGTTTAAAGAACCGCTACAGCTGGCCGTAGTACTACTAACTACTGAACTGGTCTGGTTGTTCTGGGCTGTGTTGTCATTGTTTGGCTGTATATTACTACCACTAGGCTGTCCTCTTCCTTGACCCCTATTCTGGTTGTAATTATTGTCATTATAATTTCTCCCTTGATTTCCCCTGAAATCATTGTTTCTCCCTTGATTTCCCCTGTAATCATTGTTCCTCCCTTGATTTCCCCTGAAATCATTGTTCCTCCCTTCATACTGATTACCATAGCCATTTCCTCTGTTCTGATTTAGCTGATTATTATTATTTCTATTTTGAGCGTTGGCCCCTTCGCCACCGTTCCCTTGAACTTCCTGATGCCTGGCTTCGTTAGGTCTATTATTATTATTACCTTGGTTCCGATTGAAATTGTCCTCATAACCCCCTCTCCCTAGTGCATCAAATGTGCTTAACAAATTTTCTACTTGTGATCTAGTCTTTACATTCTGGATACAATCAGCCTCCTTGATCCTATAGGGAAAGTGCCTAAGTAGCAACCTTACCACATCACTTTCCTCCTTCAAGCCATCCAGATATTTACACACTAATACCTGCCCTAAAAAGTATTCGGTCATGGTGGAGCTTCCTTTAGGGTTATATTTACCACACACTACTCCCTCACGATGCTGCGACTGAATTACCTCATTCCAGAACTTTTCACAGAATTTCATTTTAAAATCATTGATATCAGTAAACTTGTCTCTGTAGACAGCAAACCAATTCCTCGTTTCCCCCACAAACACTTGTTCTAAAATTTCAACTACCTGGCACCACTCAATACTACCATTTTCCAACCTCTCCCCGAATTTATTTTCTATAGTGTTCATGAACTTCATTGGGCACCCCTGTCGATTGCTGAACTTACCCAGTTCTACCTCCCTGTGTGTGCTATTCACAAAAACTGGCCTATTCTGACTATTTTCTTGCCTGATCCTAGCTTTTAATTTTAACTCTAATTCTGCGATTTTCTCCTCAGCCTTCCTCTCAATACTGTTTACTGTTAATTTAATGTTTCCTTCTGATTCTTCTACTTTATCATATAGCTTTGCTTGTTTCTCCTCAATCTTGCTAATGCTCTCTCTATTATTCTCTCTTAAATCATTTACTTCTGCAACTATTTGCGAGTGGACTTTCTCAATTCTACCCCCCAGCTGTTCCTTAACCTCTTTAGTAGCTACCTGAATTTTGTCAATTTCACCCCCCAATTGCTTTTTGACCTGCTGTGTTTCCAGTTGCACTAGTTCTTTTAAATTTTCAGCCTGTGTACTGATTCTAATTTCCAACTCCTCCTGTACTTTTCCTAATTTCTTGTCTACATCTGCAATGATCTCTTTAACCTTCTCTTCCATTACTCCTCTGATTTCTCCTCTAATCTGCTCCATTTTCACACTAATTTCCTTACTGTTTTGTTCTAATTTAGCATTTAAAGTTTCAGTACTCTCTCTATTTTCCCTACTGTTTTGTTCTAGTTTAGCGTTGTTTTGTTCCAGTTTAGCGTTGTTTTGTTCCAGTTTTGCATTTAAAGCGTCTGTACTTTCTTTATTTTCCCTACTGTTTTGTTCTAATTTGGCGTTTAAACTATCGCTCAATTCCCTATTACTCTCTTTATTTTCCCTACTGTTTTGTTCTAATTTTGCATTTAAGGCATCACTACTAACTTTGTTCTGATACATGAACTCGAGAAGTAAAGTTTTTAATTCTGGTTGGCCGCCTACACTCCCTGTTTCAGTATCGGGATTTACCTCCGCTACCCCGGTACTACCATCACTCGACATACTGCTCGTATCATCACTCTCCCGTTGATGACCACTACGTAACCTCATCTATCTTTATTTCTCATCCCCCATAATGATATACACTGATACAGACAAATAACCCCCAAAATACAGGCACAGAAATATATACCCTTCTCCTTCCACAAATGTTATTAGGTTTTCATCCCCAAGTTGTCGGCGACAAATGTAGCAGATTTGCTTAGGCTGGGATAACAAGTGAAACGGTATTTACTTTTCCCCACGTTGGGCGCCAAATGTAATGGTTTGACTGCCCCTAACCGTTGGGTGAGAAATGTAACTGTTTACCTTTGCCTAAGCTATGTTGTTTTAATGGGCGCCAAGACCTCAACGCAATGTTGAAATCTAAATTTGTATTTAACAACGTCTAGCTCTGGCAGAACACATTCAAGACTCTATTCACTCAGATCGTGGTATGATTTGATCAATAACCCAACAAACAATTGTATCAGGAGAAGGAATTGGTCTATATCTAATGCTACCTACTGAAAGCAAAGATTGCATTGTAAAAGAAATGATTTTATTATATAAAACAAGTATAGCAAAATTAATAATAATAAGTATAGCAAAATTAATAATAAGTATAAAATTTAAATTGGAGCGTTGCGATTTTAATATTACCGATAGAAAATTACGTGAAAACGGAGTTTGATAAATTGATTTTACTCTTATTTCCAAGCTATGAAGTTACTGAAATATGAAATGTAAAACAACGAGGAATGAGAGATTGCGTATTTCTGCGTCATTTGCGCTTACCACTGGAAATTGCCAAAGCATTTCCCTCGTACTTGATGATGCTGTGTGCTTCCCACAGTCTCCTGGACGTCGTCATCTCCGTCGAAATTTGATGATATTCTGGTAGATTAGATAATTCTATGGTCCGTACATCGGACCCAAACACACGTATAACCACACTGGTTAAGTTTTACTAAAGTTAGTCCTCCACTCCCTGGAACATCGGAGCGACTCCCGCGTGAACCATACTTGGCAAGTTCAACACAGATAGTCACTAACTCCCCTGAACATCGGAGCGACACGCACTTGCAACCACACTCCGCAAGTTCTACACCGATAGTTACTAACTCCACTGAACATCGGAGCGACACGCACGCGCACCCATACTCCTCAAGTATATCACAGATAGTCCTCGTTCGACGGCGCGCTGAACGATATATGCACACGTCGCCCCCCCCCCCCCCCCCCCACTCTTCCGCCGGCTTCAGCTTGCGTGGTCCTCTACTGATTGGCTGACCCACCACGCGATCTTCCCCTCCTCCGGGTCATTACACTCGACGGGAGGGTTCCGTTCCAACAATTCGCCTTTCCTGGACGATGCGAGCCCGCTTGCGTAATACTTCCCGACAGGATTAAGCTTGTATTTGAAATCCCAGTGAGTCACGTCTCTCGATATACCCTAACTGACGAAAACTCCGTAAAATTCCGTAATCAGATAATTTTCTATGATATCGTCGTTCGTAATAATTTGCTTGATAGCGTTTTCTAAGACATAGAAAACCTATCTGAATGCTACTAATTTTTATAAAATGCTCCGAAAATATCTAAATAATAATTATAATAAATTAATAATAATAATAAATTAACATGAAAAATTCTCTTGGCTGAACAATTTGCCGCGTAAATAAATATAGAATGGCTTCCTACTGACTTATGCCAGTGGCATAAAAAAACCTCGAAAAACACGTTACAATACAAGATACGGTATTCCATTCATAATGACGGACTCTGGGCTATTTTAGTTCGAACAAGATGTTCAGGAGGGAACATATAATCTACTTTCTCCTAAATGTATGGGCATAGTTATAACTCTTTGTCCTTATTACCTCCTATTTTCTTCCTATTCGAAGTGTAAAATGGCACACAACAGTATGACTTACTGGATTTTAGCAGCGGCGTTCAAACCATAGTTTGTAATTTACCCCAACATTTTACAATTTCATCAGCAAACACTCCAAACAACGTAGGAATTCAGTATATTAACACCGATTACTTACAATAATTGAAACTGAAACATAACTTCGGTGGCCTAAACCTATCACTGGGAGAAACACAATTAATAAACCTACTGCACAACTAATTTTTAATCGCGCCTATCCTTGGGGGCGAGTGCGCTCTGTCGGCAACAAGAGGAAATGTTTCAATTACACCGTATGTATGGGTTCACTAACTGGGAATGTCAAGGCTGGTATAGAGCACAGCTCGCATCTACATATTTCAACTGGTTGCTAGTAGTCATTCGTGCAGATCCGGTGGCAACTTTGTATTAAGTATATATTTTCCATTGCAAAATGCACAATAAAACGGTTAATTTTATAACGTCTTAGTACTTAAGAAACAATAAATATTAAATAAAATCAAGCAAAAAAAAATACAACTCTGATAGGCTTTGAACCCCACCCGGCCGTGTGAAAGACCAAATCTAACCATAGAGCCAAATATCTCCTCCCAAGTTAAACTTTATCAATTGATTTACATACAACGTCTTAGTAAATAATGACTTTGACTGAACGATTTCTTCACTGCTATATATATTCAGTATAACCTATTTCATACAAAGTTCATATTATTTTCTATTAGTAGGCTATATTGCATGCAACATACTCAAATTAGTGAACTATAGGTCAGAACGAGAGATCAGCTGCCATCTTGTCTTATAACCGAGATGTCTCAGCTTTATAAATTCATTTCGACACTATAATATTACAATATAAACTTTTAATTTCGAATGGGCCACGTCCTCTAAAACAGTGTAAACGATTCTTGGTTCGATAATCAGAACTGGTGGGTCCCAAGTTATAAATTATAAAGTTTGCATAATTCACACGGCTGCCATCCTGAAATGGTAGGGCTGATGATCTTGTAGTTTGGGCGCAAGCCGTGTCCCATATGAAGGTATGATTTCACCAAATTTGGTAAAGATCCGATGATTAGTTTGGTCGTAATTTAATTTTAAGTTTTGACCATTTGAGTGGCCGCTATTAAGTTATGGTGAAGATGGCGGCAATATAATACATGACACTGAGGTGCCCTTTGCTAGTGCTACCTCTGTACCACATTTCGTTCAATTCGATTTCGTTGTGTTTGATTTGATGGGGGGGGGGGGGGGGGGGGGGGGGGGGCAGAATACACCCACACTCATACACACACAGACAGAGACACAATTGGCCCTGTGTAGATCTCATAAGTCTACTTTCATTTATTGCAAAAATCGACAGTAGAAGCTTGATTGGGAACAATGCGCTATTATCGGAAATTAGCGAAAACCTAGGATTGGCCGTTAACAGTTTTGCTTTCAACATCTCTACAAAGAAATCCTCCACTTTCATCACAAGAGAGGCTGCCGACATTGGGATGTACAGTATTTTATTTCACATTCTTGGCTGTTACCGCGGTGGCCCGGGTGCAATTCCCGACTCTGCCAATAAATTTAATTCTGGTCTGAGGGCTGGAACAGTGTACACTCGGCCTCGTGAGGCAGGACTGAGAAGAGGCGAGTTTGACTCCTACCTAAAGCATCCTGGGAGTAGGTTTCCATGGTTTACCACCTCTACTCGAGGAAAATGCCAGGATGGTACCCAAGTTAAGGCCACGGCCGCTTCCTACCCAAATCCTACCTCAATTACAAATACACACACTAGTATGGACATCACAGTGTATATATGTCTACCCCTTATTATTCCCATTTCCAACAGGGTTGGGGATGAGATGTGATGAAATTCTAATGTGGCGGATGGTTTTACGGCCGGATGCCCTTCCTGAACAGACTTCACAGTGACATAAGTTATCAGAAAAATTCTACATACACCCATTACCGCGATGTCGCAAAGCCTCTAAAAGAATCAGCAACATCAACAATATATTATTTCAGATCATGTCGTAAGTACACCTGCCGAGCTGAGTGTCTAACCATGATACAAATTAAACCTCAACCATCGTGTCACTTCACATGAAGCACACATAGGAACTACTCAGTGTCATATGACGAATGACCTAGCAATAGCTAATCGATATTTCCTGCTAAATGTGAACCTTCAACAACTAATACAGGAATTTTAAAATATCATTTGTACCTTAGTCAATTTACTGAAAAACTTTGGAAAATATTTGGGCTATGATAAGACTGAGTAGGCCTACTTCTGAACTGACATCCAATCAAAATGCTGAGAAGAGAACATAGAAACAAATTTTCATTTTTGATACGACAATGAGTATAAAACATAGGCGTTCTCAACCTGGTGCTCTTTAAGTGAAATTTGCTGTTCTCGTTATACGAGCCAAAACGTCCTCTGAGATCCACTTTTTCCGAATCAAATTCTGTTGCACGAACCAGAATAACAGTATTTTCATTACAAGTTTTGATAGAAATATTTTAACATTTTGTGAAATAGTACTTTTTAATCTAGAGCAAAAATAATTGGACATCCCTGTTTATGAGTAACACGAAAGATGCTGACTTCGACTCGACTGTCCACACGTAAATGTATCTTATCTGTATGAATCATTAAAGCAGTTGCAGCATGCTTGGTGAGTGGTGAATCTCTTGTTATTCCAGCACTTCAGAGGGAGAGATAAGAAAAGGACAGAGGGGCGCAAGCTTGTAGCAATATTATTATAATATTAACAGTCCCCTATTATTATTATTATTATTATTATTATTATTATTATTATTATTATTAATAATATTATTATTATTGCGACTCAATATGGTAATGCGCACAATCAATAGATGATTGGAGGAACATGATCTGTCTCTAGCACTTAGTAAGACGGAAATTGTAATCCTAACAAAGAAGAGAATTCAGACAATACTCCCAATACAGGTAGGAGACATTCAAGTAGAGACGCGGCCAACAGCAACATATCTGGGCGTCATGATCGACAGTAAAATTAATTTTGGAGAACAAATTAGACGGACTACAGATAAGGCGGCTAGAGGAGTAATGTCCCTCAGTCGGCTCATGGCCAATGTTGGTGGGCCAAGTAGTAAGAGGAGACTACTGATGACAGCCATGCATTCTGTTCTGCTGTATGGGCGGATGCTCTGGATAAGGAAATTTATAGGAAGTCACTAGCGCAAGTGCTGAGTCGGTGTGCTTTGCGCGTCGCATCTGCATATCGCACGGTCTCTGAAGAAGCAGTTCTTGTTATTGCCGGGATTATTCCAATTTTCTTTCTTGCGAGAGAACGCAAGAACATTTACAAGAGGAAATCTGAGGTGGGTTTACAAAATGCAAGACAACCAGCAAGAGTACAAACCTTTCAAAATTGACAGATCAAATGGGAGCAAGAGCCCGAAGCCAGTGGAATAAGAGAATGATCCCTCAGGTGCAGGTTTGGACAGAGAGAAAACAGTGAGGTTGGTTATTATCTCACTCAGTTATTGACTGGCCATGAGTACTTCTGCTCCTATCTTTAGAAGATGGGGAAGGTGAATTCACCAGATTGCATCTACTGCATTAATGGACTAGATAATGCTAATGTGGACGGTGGATAATGCTAATCACACCTTCTTCTCTTGTGGACGGTGAGTCCAAAATAGACAGTCTCTTCAAGAGCACATTGAGGTAGAGATAACTCTGGACAATACAGGGTGTCTCAAAATAATGTACTAACACTTTGAATGACTATAAAATGATTATTTATGAACATAGATGCAAGTTTAAGGACTTCAATTAGAGAGGAGACAGGAGACATGTAATTAAAGACTGATGTTCGCAAATATTCAAATTGATGACTGTCAGTGTCCAGACGTCTGATAAAGTGAAGCAATGGATTCTCAAACGTTACGACAAAGTTCATTTGGAATTTCGTGACATTGTCTGTCAATTTCCAATTTCGTGTTGGAATGTAGGATTTCCGGCGCAGACGCTTCATGATGCGATGGACGCTATCTTTTGAGATGTGTGTCTCTCGAGCCGTTTGACATAGTGATTTCGGTGGGGATCGAGTGAGAGCTTCCTGCACCTGTTCTTCTTTTGTAGGACTGGTGGATGTCCGTGGTCGTCCAGAACGTTTCTTGTTGACGTTGTGAACGGTTCCATCTGCTTCAAATTTATCTCTGATGCGAGCATTGGTCCGGGGCGTTGGTGGCAGTTTGTCGAATTCCTGGACACCGACGGTGATCAATTTGAACATTTGCGAACTTGAGTCTTTAATTACATGTCTCTTCTATAATTGAAGCCCTTAAACTTGTCTCTATGTTCATAAATAATCATTTTATAGTCATTCAAAGTGTTAGTACATCTTTGAGACACCCTGTATTGTTGTGGTGATGCTACAAAATGAAGACAATTGGAAGCTGGTAGCAAGTTTAGTTCAAAATATTCTCCGAACAAAGAAGACAGATCTGGATCGCCACTACGGAAGAAAGTCTTACGGGCAAAGTTAAAATGGCTCTTGCTTGAAGTAATGTGATAAACGGTTCTAGGCTAGTGTACAGAAGTAATGGGGGAAGTTTCAGTCAGTAGTCTGCAACTCTGGAGCCCGAAACTGTGTGCGTAAATGCATTGGTATGACTTGAAGTTGGTGCTCACAGTCTCAAAAAGGTTGAGAACGACTGGTTTACTGTAGCCTGGGCGGATAAACAAAACCTTATCCACATCCGCCCCACATCCACACGGCTGTTATCCGCATCCGCCCCGCATCCGCATGACTGTTGTCCGCAACCGTACGAATTTTATCCGCATCCGCACGTTTATACGAATCTACTGGCTTTACAATAATAGTTTTCATTAGATGAAGTATGAAAGCAACACAATTAGATATTTGAGGAGAAAGTCGTTCCCTTAAGCTTTGTGCTATGTTTAAAATGAATGTTATACAGCCAGAATTGCAACCCTTTTTAGTTTGGAGTGTTAGTTGTGCTTAATGACATAATTTAAATGTGATTAGCGTAAAACATTATCTTACATTTGTCATGAGAGAAAAAAAAACATATATCTTACATTTGTCATGAGAGAAAAAAAAACATATATCTTACATTTGTCATGAGAGAAAAAAAAAACATATATCTTACATTTGTCATGAGAGAAAAAAAAACATATATCTTACATTTGTCATGAGAGAAAAAAAAACATATATCTTACATTTGTCATGAGAGAAAAAAAAAACATATATCTTACATTTGTCATGAGAGAAAAAAAAACATATATCTTACATTTGTCATGAAAAAAAAAAACATAATGGAAAAATTTATGTCATAAACATCCGGGTCCTAGTGATGATATTCAACAAGTAGGATTGTATTCTAAAAATTATCCGCAAATTTACTCCAAACATTATCCACAGCTTATCCGCAATCCGCACAGCCATGCAAACTATATCCGCATGGCGAAAAATTTTGCGGATATCCGTGGGTTTATCCGCGGATGTCCACATCCGCGCAAGGCTTTACCTATACTCTGTTAGGTGAGAGTGTTAGTTAACTGGTGGGGGCGTGGTGGCTGAGCGGTCTAGCTGTATGCCTCTCACCAAGGCGGTCCGGGTTCGATTCCCGGTCAATGCATGTGAGATTTTCGAAGTGAAATGCCATGTCCTGTGGTTCGGATTCCACGTAAAAAGGAGGTCCCGTGGCTCATAATCACAAGATTCACGGTCACGTAAAACTACAATCTTCCTTCCTTCTTTTTAGTTAACTGGTGTTGGTGTTACGTGGCGCCGCTCACGGTAGGAATCTCCATTATTTCAATGCAGTTTTCTACAATCTTTCTAAATACATTTAGGAGACAGAATTAGGTTCAGGTCTTCTCTGCTATGCAATAAACATTACTTCCGCACTAAAATATGGGGTTTAATTTAACAAAATTTTGAAAACATATAATTGAAAGATATAAAATATAAATCATACTCTTTGAGACCACAATAAAGATCAAATGCAAAGTTAGTTTTCAAAATCTAAAGAATATTCTTTCCAACAATACCAAAAGCCCTGCAAACGAACTCTGTATAAATGTATAATGTAATATTCTATGCTTATCCCGTTTTCAACGTGGTCGGCGATGAGTTGCGATGAAATTTCACGTGGCTGATAGTTTCTACGGCCGGATGCCTTTCCTGACGCGAACCTCAGGAGAGAAGTTAATGAGAGATGAAATTAATGAAGATGAATAGAAATACAATTTCAAGTAGTTCCAACTTTGGTTACGAGATGCCACTGACACCCAGCGGCAAACGTTGGAACTTGATAAAGCGTTTCTAAACCAAATAACCTAAAAATTTAGCTACACACTACCAATTTAACATGCCATAAATCTATGACATGGGCCCATCGGCTTTACTTCCTATCCGAAGGAAGGCATACTGAAGGATTTTAACGTTCTTAAAAATCCGACGACTTCGGCCGGGTTTGAACCCGCGATCTTGGGCGTAGCAGTTCAGCATACTACCGACTACGCCATCGAAGCCGTTTAACATTATAGTTTAAAATTACACTATGAAAAATTACACTGGTAGTGTTGGTGGTATCAGAATAGCCAGAGAGGAAAGAAATACAACTAGCACAACAATTGTTCCAGTGGCGTGCATGTATCGCGGTTCAAAACCAAGCGTGTAGTTTCGTGTGGTCGTTAATCTCACGAGCATGAGCTACGTGGTCTTTTTTAGCCTATTTTCATTTATGAGAAAATAGGCTTATGAGATCACCTTTTGTCCGTGTGTGTGTGTGTGTGCGTCCGTGTGTGTGCGTGTGTCCCCTAATAACTTCTAAACGGCTGGAGCGATTTCAATGAAACTCTGTAAGGTCATAATACTATTTTGGCCAACCCCGACAGTGTCCTTCAAATTTAATTACGTCTCACCAATCCAACATGGCGGCTATGCGAAATATTTCACCGGCATTCTACATCTCCGAAACTATTGCTCATATCACCCTGAAATTTTGTAAGGTGAACTAGACGTTCACACAAGTGACTTTCAAAAGCCTGTTAACTACAAAACGAACATGCGGCCAAGCGAATTTGAAACATTTAAATAAACTTTTCTCGCGATTTAACGATCCGAACGCAGTGAAATTTGGTACAGGAAATGACTACACAAATTGCAATGCACTGACATCTAATTTAGTTCAATTGTTTACATAACCTCAAGATGGCAGCTGTGCGAAATTTTAAAATTAAGTTTTTATTTCTTGTGTTCGAATTATGCGATTGAAATCAACGTTTGAATAATGAACGTACACAATAATACTCATTTAATAGTACATAACTCTATGGCCTACATATATTAAAATCCAACATGGTGACTATCCGAAATATTTAGATGGTTCTCAATATCTATTAATCTATGACAGCAATCGAACTGAAATTTTGTATGTGTATAGAGACCAATAACGTAAGTTCACCTATGGGACGTTCAATAACCTGGTGAGTATAAATCCAACATGGCGGCGATGCGAAATTCAAATTTTCAAATGGACGTTTCTCGCGATTTAACGATCCGAGCGCAGTGAAACTTGGCACTGTATATGCTTATATAAAATTTATTCCACTGGCATCTAATTCATTTAAATTATTTTCATAACCACACGATGGTGGCTGAGCAAAATTTCAAAATCTCGTTTTTATTTCTTGTGTCCTTATCATACGATTGAAGGTGGAATAAAACACCTACACAACAATCTTCATGTAATAGTATATCACTCTAAGGCTTCGGTGGCGTAGTCGGTAGCATGCTGAACTGTTGTGCCCAAGATAGCGGGTTCAAACCCGGCCGAAGTCGTCCGATTTTTTAAGAGCGTTACAATCCTTCAGTATGCCTTCCTTCGGAGGGGAAGTAAAGCCGACAGTCCCATGCCATAGATTTATGGCATGTAAAAGATCCTTCCACAGACTAAACTTGTGTGGAGCTAAATTTGTAGGTTATATATCGTTTGATTACGCTCTATCAACGTTCCAACGTTCACCACTAAGTATCATTGATATCTGGTAGCGAAAGTTGGAACTACTTGAAATTGAACGGAACTTGTAGCTCACCCTAGTGGTGTCCGCTTGAAGCAACTACAGCCTCTGGCGAGCCGAACATGTCCTCGGACACTCCCGGCACTAAAAGCCATACGATTAATAAATAACATGGTGACCATCCGAAATATTTAGACGGTTCTCAATATCTACGAATCTATTGCAGCAATCTAACTGAAAATTTGTGTTGATAGAGGCAATTAATATAAGTAAGATATATGAAAATGGGCTATTTAGTTCTTCACAGCACTACTTTTTTCGTGGAATCCGAGGCACATGACATAATATTTCACTTCGAAAATTTCACATGTAAAAAAAAAACGAGAATTGAACCCCGTGCACCTTGGTGAGAAGCAGGCAGTTTGTCCACTGCGCCATCACGCCTCAATATCGTGGGAGACAGCCTACACCAACTAAATGAAAAGATGGAGCACCCAGTTGGCCCTGTGAGATGGAAGTCATATACTGTATGTGCAAATGCACGGAATGTCATAGTGCATGATGCTGGGAACTTTCTCGGTACTGACCGCGCCCCCCTCACATGTGGGACACAAACCATGACCTCTGAGAGGTCGCAAGCACAGAGAAAGCAGCAAAACCGCGCGGACAGCACACACACACTTATGGAAAGTGGCGAAACGTTCATCCTATATGGTGACAAATTCTACTCGTCTCCATAGCAGAGAGAGTGAAGGACGAACCGCCCCGACCAATTCTGCACTGACTTTTCCACCCGTGTTACTGTGGTTCCTTGTTGTGGTCATTTCAGTCACGGGACATCATTTGGACGTATAAATCGAAACCACAGGACATTCGAAAATCTCACATGGATTAACCGGAAGTCGAACCCAGCATGCCATGAGCAGGTTCAACACCAACTAGCCCGCCTCCCACTACGGATCGTATTGCCACAAATATTTTTAAATACATTGAGATACAACTATATAACAATGGCTTGATTTAACATTCCTATAAAATATATGTATTATGTATACCGCCTTGTCAATACTGTGAAATGATGTTTATTAATATTTTAAACGTAGGTACTTAGAATAAAACAAAGTCCCCGATTCTTGGATGTCACGGGTAATCTCGAGAACCACTGAATGGATTTTGATGCGGTTTTCACCATTCTGTAAAGGATATCTCGAGGAAGGTTTCTGTATAAAATAATTTATTTATGATCAAAGGAAGCCAAGTAGTAACGATTTCAGTGAAAAAGTAAAAAAAAAAATACCTGGCTTCCGTGCACTTTTTAGGCTTACGCTGGGAAAACCGTTAAAATTATCAATATACTCGTACTATGACTGTAAGAATTGTTCAGCATGCAAATTTCTACAAAATAGTCCGCGAGAGCATATCTATCTTCAATACATCACCCACTAATAGTGCTTTTGCGTTTTCATTTCTTCCAACAATCTCCATTAATAGTTCAGTCAGTGATTTTAACCCATCATGCCGAGACGTAAAACGGATATAGGTCGTACGGTCGTAGTTAATTGACATCGAAAAAAGGGCTTATCACGTAATGCATTCATAACTGTTCCCGGGCGAAGCCAGGGTGAGTTGCTAGTGTTCCGATACAACAATATCTTCTTCAGCGTGATTAGTTTAACTAATATAAAATGAAATGGATATCCTTATAAATTTGAATTAAAATAAATGAAACATTTTTACATACAACACTGGAAAAATGTTGTTAAATGGAGTTGCGATTGAAATTCTGGCTAAATGTATAAACAATGATATATGAGATTCTAGAATTCTTACTTGTGAAACTGCTTTAGTCACACTCCTTTCTAGCTTGCTTATTACTGTAGTAGCTGGTTGGATAACCTCAACAGACAACAAACAGACGTCGCTACCAAATAGACCCGCGATGGAATGAGGTGAAAAACGTAAAAATGATGTGACTTATAACCTCGACATCTCTGTTCAAGTCAACAAACCCCACTTGAAGGCTCACTGCATCAAGATAATCAGCTGTTCTAAGGGGTACCACAATGCATGGTGCAGTTGTTAACATAGCAGCACCTTTAGCAGAGGTATTTTAATTGAAGCATTCTATGTTTTGTCTATCACATCTGGTTAAATCGGCATGTATATATGAACGCCGGGATTCACACCTCCGACTCACCCTGGTCGCACTGTACATAAGGCACACAAAACAAGGAGCTCTAACAAGGAGCTCTTCTCATGAATGGGTGTGAAAGTTGGAGAGAGAGCAGGCGTGCCGTGTGTCTCATCATTTAGCGGCCATGGAGGAATAGCGACATCCTAGCAGCACCATTAGACGCGTGAGGAACCCCAAAATTGAGAATTTCATCCAAAAATGTGTTTATTACAAAATATCAAAAACTGTGAAAATTAGACGTTGCTTTGCTGAGGACGTTCCAGTGGAAGGAAGGAAGGAAGGAAGGAAGGAAGGTTGGAAGAAAGAAAGAAAGAAAGAAAGAAAGAAAGAAATTTGAATTTATTGACAAAGAACTACCACTGAGGCTAAAGAGCCCCTTTATGTAGCGTATACAATGTTCTGGCTTGAAGTATTGTAATAAGAAACTAAACCTAGCTTAACAACTAATTTAAAAAATATATAAATGGCACTTATAACTAAACAAGCCAATTAGCAAACATGTCGTATACAAGACGAATAATACAAATTATAATGTAATAATTAAATAACCTACCTAATGTATTATTAAATATATTGAAAAAAAAATACAGTATGTTAAAAAGGACTACAATTTTTACATGAATTGTAATATGCTCTATTATTAAACAAGTACATGAGTGACATGATTACTCGAACTACTATCAATTCCACGGAAGTTGTATCTTGGATACTAAAAATATTATAAAAAGCTGTATGGCACGGATATATTTCAAAAATGTCGTATGAACTATTTACATTTTTGATTGTAAGCATATTCGTGGTTTACGAATTCAACAACTGACGTGTTTCGTACGCCTTCAGGAATCTTGACATAGGTATATCTTGAGTTGAGTAGTGTTAACTGAGTTCGTAAATGAGTAAAGGTGGAATGTATTAAAGAGCCGTAAATCTGTGCAAAGGAATGATTTATTGTATTTAGTTGTACGGTGAACAGGAATCTGTAGAGTAGAACTAGTAAACCTATATTCTCTGTTGTGAACGGAGTTCATTGGTTTAAACACATTATAGAGATAACCAGGAAGGAGTGACGCTTTCTGCAATTACGCAATGATGCAATGAACCCCCGCTGAATATATCAATATATTTAGCACTTGCGTCGTCTGTACAACATATCAAAATGGGTTGCCCGATTTTATCCACAACTCAAACTTACCAAGCGTGGAGTTCGAATGTATAGACGGTGCATATCAATGAAGTCTTCTTTATTTATTTATTTATTCTGAACGTATATTCGGAAGCAGAGGTATGGAACAACTGATCTATGGTGACAAAGTGAAAGTGGGAGTCAGTTTGAGATGTAGGCCTACGAATGCGTTTTGTTAACATTAGTTCTGAAATGTTGTTTTACATATGTCGTAAACTTTTGTTGTTGCTTCAATTAGGTACTAGTTAAAAGGATAGCCGTCAACCTTGGGAAGTAAGTTGATATGACCATGTGAGTTAAGACCAGAAGGAAGCTTTGAGGATTGACAGTATATTAGCATTTCCTAGTGAGTGGTAAAGTGTCCCACACGAGAACAGTCAATAAATCTAGTGTTGAGTGAAAAGTCGACACGGAATCCTTGTAATCACTTGCGTGGCAGTACTGTATATCGGGAAAGAAAGCGTCCCGACTGGCTATTCGTTGGTTGTCGCGACTATACCAGCGCTTGGACTGGGGAGGCTGTTTAACCGGCAATTATTTCATTGAGAGACAGTCCCACTAGAGCCTGTTGCCTTGCTTGTAGCAGTGGTGTCCAATGGTAGCCGCTCGCACAGACTCCTCTCGGAGTTATTTGGAAATGATCCTAGATGGATATTTGCACACACAGACGTACTGCCATTGCTCTATCGAAAAATATTATGGTTACAATTATTAACTTTGATGATTATTTACTTTGAAGTAAATAAAATAACTTTCACTATTAACTTTTACTACTTCTTAATTACTGATTATGGTTTCCACATTTCAATACAATTTTGATTTTTGTTTTTTACACGACACACGTTTTGGCATTTTTATGCCTTCATCAGTCATTCTTAGTCCACTAAAATAATTTCATACACATTTAGCAACATCCTTTTACACTAGCTAAAGCCTTTTACATACTGTTCTTAAAACATCGGATTTTCGCATGAGTAACGTTAGATATACAATCCTTAAAAATGCGGTTCCTTTATTAAAAATCCGGAATAATATTCCTTCGTCTTTAAAATACTTGATGACTAGTTCCTTCTAAAAACTGCTATTTCACGATTCCCAGAACCTCGTGTTTTGATGACGAGAAATTTCCAAGGTGCGTGTTTTCAACTGTTGTTTTCGTTTTGTTTTTAACCATTTGTTCTCTGCTTGTTATTCAAGTGTTGAGTTCAACTTATGTGCCTCGTTATGTAATCCGTTTGTTATCCTGTTGAACTGTACGGCACTGCACTTATCGCAGCTTGCGGAGTGGATCTTATATGATGTTGTGCTCAGCTCTTCGCGTCTCAGCTGGGACTGGCCCAGCTGTTCCTAAGGTTAGTCATGCGAAAATCCGAAGATTTATGTATGTAAAAGGATTTTAGCTAGTGTAAAAGGATGTTGTTAAATGAGTATGAAATACTTTAGTGAACTAAGAATGACTGATGAAGGCATAACAATGCCGAAACGTGGATCGTGTAATTTAGAGTAAAAAAACAAAAACCAAAGTTTTATTGAAATGTGGAAACCATAATCAGTATTATAGATTTCAATACGGGCCAAAAATGGTAATTATGACAAAAGTCATAGATATACATTTTACTAGTTCCTTTAAACTTCCCACTAGAACAGACCAGCTAAAGGCGCAGTAGCTTGTATTCTTGGCTGTCATTCCTGTAAGGCAAAACTGAGAAGAGCGAGTGCAGGTGCAGGTGAGTCCGCCAGGACCCGGCTTCCCCCGTGGGGCTGTAATGGCCTTCCTATATAGAAGTGGTGTTAGTGGCTTCCCACCTCTATTCCACGTAAATTCCGGAATATTAACCTAAAGTAAGGCCACGGCCGTCTCCTTCCTCAATCCCAGTCTCATATACAAATACACTCACTATTACGGCCATCGCACATTATCAGACAGAATCCACACACAACCAAGTACACGGGGCTACATGACCTCGATGTCGCAAAGCTCCTAAAGAACATACACAGTTATTACTTCAAGAGTCCCTTCCTTTCAGCCCATCGCTACACATTACTTTCAAAATTGACCTTTCCTTCAATGTTGACACGAGAAGGATGTATTAATTTCTCCTACTTAAATTTTTGAACAATTAATTGGGAATGGCTTGTTCACTGTTCGTGAGTATTGATTAGGATTCATCCAGATCGATTTTAGGCCATATTGTGCAGCATTTAACACATTATCAAGAGTTTTAAAAGTTAATAGCATTAAAGGTAGACATTCACTCATTTGATGGGGTATTATGTTCATACTGGATTTCTTCCGTAGATCTCTTAGACGCTGAGCTCCTGCGAGCCTACTTACCAGCGAGTGCAGGAAATTATGGCCGACGGTCGTGGGTTCCCTCCAGGTGAGTCCGCCTGGACCCGGCTTCCCCCATGGGGCTGTCATGGCCATCTGTCGCCAACACAAACACACTCACACTTACAGGTCTATGAGCCACCTCCGTGCACCACTACTGCTCTACAGCACGGCGTGACACTACTTCAGCACTGCAAGCAACACCCCTGGGACTTACCCGTCCATTGCTCCCTTTCTGCCACTAGTTCATAAACGTGACCACCTTGTTTATCATCTGTCTGACAGTCCTAACTTGTTAGATCTGGCGTCCTAGGTTCAGCCAAAATACAGTCTTACTTTCTAGTCGATCGATCGTGTAGCCTCCTTAGAGGCCGAGTTCAGTCTTTCTAGTTGACGCCTGTGGGCGACCTGCGCGTCGTAATGAGGATGAAGTAATGATGAAGACGTCACATACACCCAGTCCCCGAGCCACGGGAATCAACCCCAGGAGATTAAAATCCCTGATTGCTCAGCCGGGAATCGAACCCGGGGCAATTTGGGCCAGAGCCTAGCGCGCTAACCATTTACTTTCTAGTAATTTAAGGAGCTATTTTAAGGGAAAGAGTAGAAAAACGCTGTTTCAAAGTAGAACCTCCTTTTAAAATTTGGATACAATATGTTCCATGAATAATACTTCTTCTCTGACATTTATAAGCTCATTTTGACTTTGTCGTGCAGTAAAAAATCAGTGTCGTTTTGCTGGTTAGGACTTACTTCATACTAGTGCTTTCGATATCGTTCTTATGTTTACAAATTGCACTCTGCCTCCATACTGTGTTTACGATGCTACTTTTGTGGACGTGCTGTGAAAGCATGGTTCGTGATCATCAAGCAATTGCATCTGGAGTTACAATTTTTTTTACGTTTGAAACGTACATTTAAATCATCATTTTAGGAGAGTAAGCGGAGTCCAAATTCCGTGCTTATATCCCACTTAGACTCCGAGTTGCCGATTTAGTCAACTGCGCATTATATACAGTACGATAGACTTATAACTCGTGTTCAAACAAAACTCATTTCTTTTACAAGTTTTGAGATCATTACTGTTTTATCTTGACTTAATTTTATTTTCAATTAGTATGCGAGTCTGCCATCTTGATTTATTATCAAGCCGATGGACTACTCTCTCGCGCATTCTGGCATTAATATTACAAATTTCTTAAAACAAAGCTAGTTGGATCATGAGTTGTTGAGTGTAATGTGAGTAGTAGTCTGTCTATATTACTTGCGAATGTATGAAGACAACAACCTATAACTCTTATTGTCAAACGTAGTAGGCTACCTAATGCTCAATTGCATCCAGGGTTATCGATTTTAATCTGTACATTATACAGTAATGTTAGAAAGTTTGTCTGTTTGGTGTACAATCACCCGTAAACTTCGAGACTAATGAGCTCAAAATATTCATGGAAATCGCTGGTACCTTCTTTTATTTCATATCTTATAAAATGTTCAAAAATCATAGACCATCTGCGATCAAATGAGACGTTGGCATGGCAACTGAATTGGCGTGATTGAAGCTTTAGGCTCTGTGGCAGTAGGCTATGGCCTCTACAATAGATAGCTGACTACAGGATTTAATGTGAAGCCAATGTTAAGCCTTGTTATTAGGGACAGGAATGGTTACAAGCAGTTGCAATCGATGTATACAGTAGAGTGATAGCGATAGAGGCCAGTTTATGTTGTTGAATTAATTTCCCGTGTGTTCGCCATGCAACAGTGTTCTACAAACGGCATTATTGCATCTATCATGAAAGGAAAGGCTCGGTCAACTAGCTACTTTAAGAAATCAAACGTCATCGATCAGTGACCTATAGCATAGTGGGGATGAGTTAAAGTTGGTATTTAAAGACAGGGTACAATATCATTGAATACCTTTCTATTCACTTGCCCGTGACAAGCACCTAAACGTTCTGACATATTATTTATTCCAGAATCACTCTGACAAAAGGATAAATTACATTTTTAATTGGAGGTTAGTTTTATTTCGTAGTGAGGTGTCGACATTTTGTGTGAAAGAAATGTACCTGCAGTTCTCTGTCACACAAAAATATGATTTTCTATTGGTGCTATTCTTGGGTATGTAGAATCTATCTGACAATCTGTGTTGTTGTGGTGTCTATACTAGCGTGGTTAATTATATTGTAATCCCTAATCGGATTGTCCGCGATCTCATCCAAGGATTTACATGGAATGGAAGTGGAAAACCGCGGAATACAACCTAAATTAGAGGGTAGAAATCGAGTCCAGTCCTATTTAGACAAGGACGAATTAGTTTTTGAAGAAAATCAACTCCTAAGAATGTGATTTAAAGATGATTAGACTAAGGATTACGTTTTGCTATTTGCCGACTCATATTCTTTGATGAGTACCTGTACAGTACAGTAAACAGAAAGAAGGGTAGACTGGTTTGCACCCCAGGAGTTCACATGAGGTAGGATGCCCGGTTCCTCTCCGCTCCTCCTTCTCCCGCCAACTGAACGTGGTCCCACAGAACTGGTCACCCACGCTAATTGCCGCTTAACTTGGAAGATTTCAAGGGATCCGGCCGAGACGTTGGCATACTTATGTGCATGTATGTCTACCCCTTATTATTCCCGTTTCCAACGGGGCCGGGGATGGGATACAATGAAATTATATGTGGTGGATGGTTTTTACGACTGGATGCCCTTCCTGACACCAACCTCATGCAAGGAGTTAATGAGAGATGAAATGAATGACTGGAACTGGGCAAGGATGTGGCAGGTACCATCCCAGCATTTGTCTGGAGTTGAAAATGAGAAACCACGGTGGGGCTAGAACCCACGTCTACCGAGTCGGCAGAGAGCTTGTCTCCATGGCCTAGCGTTGCGCTTTAGCGAGCGTAGCTACCGCTGTCGGTAAGTCGTTGACATACCTATACAGTGTAAATTTTAAGTACGACACTAGGAGCCTTGCTCGCAGATGGATCCATCTCTTTGGACAAATCGAGAAGTTACCGAAGTGGCAGTTGATTCGTAACCTAGGATGGTGCTGTTCAGAAAGCTTCTATCCTTCAAGAGATACGAGTGCGTGTACTTATAAGAGAACCTCGCAAACGGGAATTCTCCAAGCAAAATATTAGAGATCCCAAACTTAATTGGGCTTTCTATAGATAGTTGGTTGGTAGATGGTTGGTTCGATAGTTTAGGGGCTGCGACAACGCGTTCATGTAGCCCCGTGTACTTTGGGTGTGTGTAGAATCTGTCTGATAACCGGTGTTTAATTGTGATGACTGTATTAGTGTGTGTATCTGTTTTAATTCAAGTAAGGACTGCAGACATTCAATTTTTCCAAGTAGTTCCTACTTTGCCGCCAAACGCCACCGTCAACGACCAACTAGTTCAGAAGTTAGTTACCAGATCCCACCGCAGTCGGCTCTTGACGACGAACGCAGGAACCTAAGAACGTTAGTCAAATGTTTAACCTATATATAATTTAGCTTCACACAGGTGTAATTAGTGGAAGGTTCTTTAACATGCCATAAATCTATGACATGGAACCGCCGGCTTTACTTCCCCTCTGAAGGAAGGCATACTGAGGGATTTTTAACGTTGTTAAAAAATCCGACGACTTCGGCTGGGTTTGAACCCGGGATCTTGGCCATAGAAGCTCAGCATGCTACCAACTACGCCACCGAAGCCACTTTTCTCTAGATATAGAGTATTGCACACATTCAAATTCATGTGCAAGGTTGCTTTTATGCAGGTGGTATTGATGTTTATGTAGTCAAAGTGACAAGTTTCAACATATATATTCGAAAGGTTCCCTGGGTGCGCGTGTATTTAAACGCATTCCATTTGTCTCGGTTTAGGGCCAGCTCAATTGAATGTGTACGTGTAATTCCATTACATATCTCTTCATGTAGTCTGACAAATGTACTGTATGTGCAATGCTTCTGTACAGTCGACTAACGTTCGTGAGGCTTCATTCTAAGACAGATATGAAATAATAATAATAAGAAGAAGAATAAGTATCAAGTCCACAATGTGTATATGGCCTACGACTTGAGAGGTAGTTTATTGTTTATTGAATCGTTATCGTAGATGCACAGCTTCAACTCCGTTTGGGTACTGTCTTACTTACACATGTACAGTATTTCTCTTTTGCTCTCATCTACTGATATGAAAGCCTAAGATCGTTGAAGTGGTTTCCCTGATAATTATACTGTAGGCTATATATTTTGTTGTTTGGGCGTAACAACACTAATCTCTTGCTAGACTTGTTCTCAGCGCGTATATGTGAATACAGCAGACTCCTATGAACTGGACTTCGTAAAAATCGTCACGGACTTGTGACAAATTACTAAACACAGATATGTTAATTGCAAGCAGTTTTCCACCTATCTCAAGTACAGTAGTGTGGTCAGAGGATCTTAGTTGCAGTAATATGTTGGGCTGACGGGACACAAGTTGGCCATATTGAAGAAGAGATGGGGCAACATGGAAGCAGTGCATTTATTGGACTAGTGTATAGTAATGAAAATAAAGACGATGATGAAAAGAAGAAAGAAAACAATAAACAATATGATACTGAGTGACGCTGCGATGACCAAGGAGCTTCTACAAGGAACATTTTATTCCTCCATCACGTACGTGATGAAGCAGCATGAAGCAATGAGTGGGACACGAACTAGGGTCAGAATACTTTTCTCCAAAAGTCCAGTAATTTCATCTGGAAAAGTACATATTTTGTAAATATTATTTACTGTAAAATTTGGATTTTCTATGGCTGTGGATAATCTGCAGTACTGTATATTGAGTTGTAAATCGCCCACTGTCGAGCTCGTATAACCACCATTTCCCGTAACTCATCACTCCGTCAGTCCAAATGAAGGGAACTACATGCAAGCAACAGAAGTGTGTGCGCACTCACCAGAGCCCGGCTTCTCTCCGCATCGTACACCCGCTCCTGTTCATCCGTCCTCCGTCGCTCGTTCACCATCGCGTCTGCGACAATACACCTTCAGTTACAAGTCACACATAAACAACACCTGTCGACACCAAGAATGTGGTTTATCACCTCAGCTTTCCACTATTTCTCCAACAAAATGCACCTTATTTCAACTCCCATTGCATCTATCCCAATCTTAGGCCCTACTCGTCAAAATACATAATTTATATACACCCGAATAACGGTTTTGATGATCATTATCTCTTTAACCCTCCACCAACAACGACAGGAACAATACTGGAGGACCAAGCAGGAGCTGACTTCGAGTTCTTACTGTAGCAAACGGTGTGATATGTCTACATCGTGCGTTGGGATGGGACAGATGGAGGGAATAAATAAATAAATAAATAAATAAATAAATAAATAAATAAATAAACAAATAAACTCCGCCATAGCCGGTCCCAAGCCCGGTTGAGAAAGGAGGAGGGAGCAGCGTCTGACTCGAATCGAGCGGCTGCAAACAGCGTCTGTTCTCCATGTTAGGAGCGGCTGATATTATAAACCTCAGGGCTAACAACCTTGATGGTAAACAACCCGTCGCCCTTTAGGGTGGCCTACTTACTTACTCGTTGAACTCAACATGAAGGGAAACATTAACATAGAGAATACCCCAGGTGGTAACCAATCCACCCCCACTCATGGGGCATGCAGGCCATGACTCTGGGGAGCCTGCACTTTCATGTGCTCCACCGTATACGCAACAGCCAAGAAATAAGAGAAATATCACCTACCTAGCTACAATTAACATCAACTCCATGTTAAAGGTAGGTAAAATGAAACATACCCTGGATGTGCTGGACAAGCATAACATCAAGATAGCAGCACTGCAAGGGACTAGATTCACGGACGAAGATGCAATAGAATCTCAAGGATACAGGATTTACAAAGGGAAACCAGGCATCAGAGTGATGAAGAACGTCCCTCACCTTGGCACTGGCTTTGCTGTACATCATAGTATCGTTGATAACATAATAGGGTTCATTTCGCCTAATGGTAGGACTTCTTCAATATCTTTAAGGTTCCGCAATAGGGCATATACCATAATGAACTTTCATGCACCCACAAACGACACAAACAGAAAAGACCTAGAGTCAGTTGAGCAATATTGGAGTGTTCTAGAAGAAACCCTTGACAAGATTCCACAACATCATACCACCATACTCATGGGTGATTTCAACGCACAAATTGGCAAGGAGAAAAAATATCGTCGGATAGTGGGCCTCTATCCAGCCCATAAGAGGACCAATAAGAATGGAGAACGCCTCATAGATCTTTGCGATAAGTATGACCTGGTCCTAAAATCAACTGCCTTCAAACGCCTGCCTCGGAAGGCCAAGACTTGGAAGAGCCCAAATCCAATGCTAGGAGAGTTCCAGTTGGATCATGTGGCTATGGACAGAAAGTATCACAAAGAGATACAAAATGTCAAAGTGCTAAGGGCAGGTAACTTAGACTCAGACCATTACTTATCTCTGGTGAAAACCAACCTGCAGCCAATTAGGAGACCACCAAATACCTCCAAAGTTGGTAAAATACCAAAGTTCAACGTCCTCAAACTGAGTGATGAAGACTGTGGTTTCCAAGTCACCCTGAAGGAAAACACAGAGAAGCAAGGTTGATCCAACCTACAAAAGGCTCTACTGGATGCCGCTCAAAAAACCATGCCTGCCTCATCCAACAAAGCCAAGCATCCCTGGTGGACGACTACATGTGACAAGGCTATAGAAGAAAGGCGTAGAGCCTGGGTCACTTGGAACCAGTGCAAGAATGAAGCTAACTACCAGGCCTTTCTTACACAAAGAAAAATAACTTCCAATATAGTGCGACAAACCAAGAGGAACCATAATAAGGCTCTAATAAAACAGGCAGAAGAGGACTTCAAAAGACATAACTCGAGGGATTTCTACAGAGAACTCAGAAAACAGTCGACACAATACAAAGCTCCTACCCTTCATCTTCGTGGACCTGATGGAAAACTTCAGTACAACAACAAGGATTGCAACAGTACCCTTGCAGGGTATTTCAAGAAGCTCCTCAATGCAGAGGAACCTGAAGAGAGACTCACCTTCCATGACCCTCCTTCCAGAATTCCAGACTCCTTACCGCCAACCATAGAAGAAATAAGGGAGATTATCAAGAGCCTAAAGAACAACAAGGCCTCAGGTGAAGACGGTATAGTTGCAGAAATGTGGAAACATGCTGATGAACAATCAACACAAAACCTCCATCAAATCATACAGGACATATGGGCAACGGAGACCTTACCTGAGGGATGGACCTCAGCTGTGATCCATCCTCTACACAAGAAAGGTAGTAGGATTGACCTTGATAACTACAGAGGCATATCTGTCACATACAAGATAATATCTAAAGCCTTGCTAACCAAAGTTACTAGTCAACTAGATTCCCAACTAGGTGAATATCAGGCCGGTTTTCGTGCAAATAGATCATGCATAGAGCAAATACAGAACCTCAAGACAATCTTAAGGTACAAGAATTGCGGCGGACATCGATGGGTAGTCATACTAGTGGATTTCCAGAAGGCGTATGATTCAATAGACAGACAGACCCTCTTCTCCACTCTATGGGAATTAGGACTGGATGCGAAGACCACCAGACTAATCCAGGCTACACTGAAGACTACGACCTCCAAAGTCAAGTTCAGAGGTGAACTCTCAGACAGCTTCTCTATCCAAACAGGAGTTAGACAAGGTGATGGCATTTCTTGTATTCTCTTCAATTGTGTACTTGAGAAGATTATCAGGGAATGGACTACCATTTTACCATCAGGAACAGGACTGCAAATTGGGTACAAGAAAGACAATCTCAATGTACCTTGCCTGGCCTTTGCCGACGACCTTACCTTGTTAGCGAACAACATAGAAGAAGCTACTCACCAACTACAGAGCCTCTATAACATAGCAGCTAAAACTGGCTTGAAGGTCAATATACAAAAAACAGTGTTCATGACAAATATAAAGGGAGCCCCATCTACTATTCTTGTGAAAGACACCGCAATTCAACAAGTTACTGCAGTGAAGTACCTAGGGGAGTGGATTCCAGCAAACGAGAGTGAGACCTTAGCAATAGACACTAGATGCACGAAACTGGAAAGGGTCTACCACTCCTGTAAGAGCATCTACACATCCAAGTGCCTCTCTAAGAACCTTAAACTTCTACATTACAACTCAATAGTAAGACCTTCCGTTCTATATGCCTCTGAGTGTCTCCTGATGAACCGGAAAGGTCCACTGAGGAAACTAGAGCTCAAGGAACGGAAAATACTTAGAAGGATTTTAGGACCAATAAGGGAAGAGGGTGGTACTTACAGGATCAGGCACAACAATGAGCTCTATGATCATCAAGAAGATATCGTCACATCCATGAGGAAGAGACGATTAGCTTTCTACGGACATCTGACACGCATGGGTCCAGATAGACTTACCAGCCAGATCTTCACCACGACAGGAAGAGGGAAAGCGCCCAAAAACAAATGGATCACCACAGTGAAGTCAGACCTACAGCAACTTGGAATTTCATCAAAAAACATACAGGATCGATCACAATTCCGACAGATGATTCAACATGGTGTCTTTCCAGTGTCTCTCACCAGCAGGAAGAGTACAGGGACTACCAGACCGAAGTGGACACAGGAAAGAAAGCAGACACACAGCCAGAAGATGAAAGCTGCCTGGGCTAAGAAGAAACACAAATTCCTTACAAGAAGTCAAAACGAGCCCCGTGGTCCTCAGTAGGCCCAAACGAAAAGAAGAAGAAGAAATAAAAAAATAAATAAATAAATCCTACTTACGAAGGAAATAAACAAAGCAATGAATGATGAAAGGCACAAGACTGTATGTTTGTCAAGGTGTTTTCGTATGGCTGGAGGAAAATAATTTCATGATCCTTGCCAACTGTTTACCAACCAAGCAAGTTGATGTGGGGATGACAAACATGAAACATTCCACCAGTAATTTCCACCAGGGGCGGATCTAGGGGAGGGCGAGGAGGGCGACCGCCCAGGGCCCCGCGGTCCGGGGGGCCCCGCGCCATGGATTTTTTAAAATTTAATTAATTAATTACACTTTTCAAACTAATTCATAATTCATATTCCTTTTTTCAGTTCAGCTATGACCTCCCGTGGCCGTTTAGCAAGTTAAGATTTCAGTGAAATAATAGAAGACTTCAGCCGGGGAAAAAGTCGCAAAGTAATATTGTAATATTTCATAGTTTACATAATCTTCTTCAAGGGGACTTAAAGGTTTCTTTCAAAATATTAAACAAGATGTTCAGTAAAGAACATATAGCCTACTTTCTCCTAAATGTATGAGTATAGTTATAACTCTTTGTTTTTATCAAAGAGTATAATAGAATAATTTCTTGGTTGAAACTATTTAACTCCTCCAAACACCACAACCTCGAAAAAAACTACTACCATAATTGAAGAAAGAAAGATAAGAAGTATCTCAAGAATGTTATGGATCTGGAGACATAACCGACCGGACCGGCTGCGTGGCTCAGCGGTAACGTTCTCGCTTGTTGGGCCCTAGGTTCCAGGTTCGTATCCTGGCACAGTCAGCTGGCATTCGAAGGTGCGCAAATGCGAGGGAGCAATGTCAGTAGATTTACTGGCACGTTAAAGATTCCCTTCGGGGCAAAATTCCGGCACCCCGACAAATCTAAAAGCCACAGTAGTTAAAAGGGACGTAAAACCAATAACATTATTATTATTATAATTATTTTACTTGCGAATTGACCACTTAGGATCACGCTACAATTTCACTGTTTTAGTTGTAATTTCCTCTGTCTACAGTACTCCTTCGTGCGATCGCAGTGCTGCTGCCGTTGTTCGTCCGTCCAAGCTCTTCCGGTCTTTGTAGCTTGTCTCTCGTCATGAAACCCCTCCGAATTGTGTATCCTGTTTCGAAACGTATCCCTTTCCAACATTTGGGCCTCCTGGATGTTCGATCTCTCAAGGTATTTCCGAGTTTCTTTAATCCATGATGTTCTTGTTTCTTTTTTTGTTCCAGAAGTAGTCAAACAAGTGCTTGGTTAATTTGGATTTGTCCAATCTGTACATGTGTCCAAGAAATATTAGCCTCCGTTTCCTCATGGTCGCCGAGTTTTTTTTTTTTTTTTGACATTCAAGTAGACTTCGGCGTTGCTCCGAAGTTTCCATCCTGTTTCCGTCTGAATTGGGCCCATGATTTTCCGGAGGATTCTCCTTTCCAGAATCTCCAACTTCTCTAGCCTATAATTCAATGAAAGGCGCTCACAGGCGTACAGGCATTCTGTTTTGACTACAGTGTCATAGTGCTTTATTTTGGCGTTCCAGGATATGCATTTCTTGTTATAGATGTTTTTGAAAGCCCATTATTATTATTATTATTATTATTATTATTATTATTATTATTATTATTATTATTATTATATAATCGATCGGACGTGGGCAACATCCGACTTTGAGTTGAGGCATGTGTTTACACGTCTGGCTGTGCATGGCTTTCACCACCCTAATTGTATTAACATAATATCTTTCCGTGACCCTACAGTGACGTGTGTAACAACTATGTGGATATTTTCGATTGCTATTTGGCTGCAATGAAAGTATCAATTAATATCCTGAACTAGCACCAACTGCTAGAGTTCAGGTACGCATTTACAAGACAATCGTGCGACCAGTATTAATGTATGGGGCGGAAACATGGACACTGAGCAAGAAAATGGAGAGAAAAATTATAACTTTTGAAAACAAGGTATTAAGAAAAGTTTTTGGGCCAGTATCTGAAAATGGAATCTTTAGAAGAAGAAAAAATATTGAAATACACACGCTGTTTAATGAACCCGATGTGACAGCTGTAATAAAGAGCAGAAGAATTGAATGGCTGGGACATGTCCTGAGAAGAGAAGGGAAAATGGTCAAGACAGTGCTAGAAGGGAAGCCACAAGGTACGAGACCCCTGGGTAGACCAAAACTGAGGTGGATGGATGGAGTCAAGAAAGACCTGGAGACACTGGGAGTCAACGAGAACATGGCTAGCAACACAGACCAATGGAAGAGGCTAAAGAGTGTGGCAATGAACCGACTTCGGTTCGTGTGGCCAACGAAGTAAGTAAGTAAGTAAGTAAGTAAGTAAGTAAGTAAGTTCAAATAACATTTTCAAATAACGCACAATAGGCTGTTACAAACCCTTTAAAATAAAAAGTAAAAATGTATCGTATTATCAACTTGTCATTCTTCAAATTCGATGCGCATAGATTGCCAATGGTATGCTAATCAATGGAGTCCCACTTAGACCAGTCGTGATATCTAGTGTAGAAGTATTGAACTAGATAATCCTAACAGGGCGAGTGTATTCTAGTGGCCATAAGAAAAAAACTTTTCAATAAAATCTTTAAGTTGATCTGTATAGGCCGGCGTGCAGTTCGCAGCCAGTTGGCCATGATAATTCACTTTTTTTTGTTGCTAGATGACTCGTGCAAATTCACTGGCGAATTTTGTTTTAATTTAATATATATTTTCCATTGTAATAAGCACAATATAACGCTTAATTTTAAAACGTCTGAGTAATTATAAAACATTAAATATAAAAAAGCAAGCAAAACAATCAACTCTGGTAGGATTAGAACTCCGGTCATTCGGGTTGAAAGGCTAACGCTTTACCACGCAGCCAATCAAGTCAAGAAAATTTCGCCGATATCAGTTGTATTACATACAACGTCTTAGCAAATAATGATTTAGACTAAACGATTTCTTCAATGGAGTATACTCTGTATATATAAAGAATTTCATACAAAGATAATGTTATTCCTATTAGCAAGCTATATTGCATGCAATCTACTCAAACTAGTGAAAGTCTGGCACAAGATATTAGCAGCTATCGTGTCTTCTAACTGTGACGGCTCAGCTTTTTAAAGTCACTTCTGCACTATAATATTACACTTTTACTTTCGAACGTACCACGTTCTTTAGAATAGTTAAAACGATTCTCGGTTCGATAATCGGAACTGGTGGGTCCCATCGTATGGATTATAAAGTTTGCATAATTCACACGGCCACCATCCTGAAATGGTACGGCGGATGACCTTGTAGTTTGGTCACAAAACGCGTCCTATATGAAGGTATGTTGTTACCGAAGTTGGTTGAGATCGGTTGATTTGTTTAGTGGCTATTTGATTTTACGTTTTGAACGTTTGAGTGGCCACCATT
Source organism: Meconema thalassinum (assembly GCA_946902985.2). NCBI lineage: Eukaryota > Metazoa > Arthropoda > Insecta > Orthoptera > Tettigoniidae > Meconema > Meconema thalassinum. The sequence continues at coordinate 1,353,831,089 of OX336388.2, forward strand.
CAGTTTTGGTAAAGATGGTGGCGATATAAAACATGACAGACATTCAGAGTACAGACACACACAGACAGACACACCATTTTTGGCCCTGTGTAGATCTCATAAGTCTACTTTCATTTTTCGCAAAAATCGAAAGTAGGCTAAAAATTGTACTGTAGTGTATTCAGAATATTGTAATTATTCTTTATTTTATTATTACCAAACTTTTTTCCATTTGATTTGATATTTTTTTTTAAATTTTCTTTTGTTGTGGGCCCCATATCGCCCAGGGCCCCGCAAGGCCTGGATCCGCCACTGCATCACACATGCACTAGGCGACTATCCCCTCCAGCCTACTTCTTACTCCTGGTTCTGGATGGTAACTACACATCATTTTTGGATCACACGTAGATACTACTACTCGTCTGGCTGCGTGGCTCAGGGGTAACGTTCTCGCTTGCTGAGCCCAAGGTTGCAGGTTCGAAACCTGGCGCAGTCAGCTGGCATTTGAGGGTGCGCAAATGCGAGGGAGCCGTGTCAGTAGATTTACTGGCACGTTAAAGATCCCCTTCAGGGCAAAATTCTGGCACCCCGGCGTCTCTAAAAGCCAGTGTAGTTAAAAGGGACGTAAAACCAATAACATTATTATTATTAGATACTACTACTGAAATTCTAAAAAAAAAAAACAGTCCTTGAAACTATCCTGTGAAATTCGAAGTTGGCTTCATGATAACGTGATCTTTTTAATGGAATCCTAGCCAAATGATCATATTAAAGGCTGACTTCAAAAGCGCTCCAACTAAATGTTGTTGCCAACTCCGTGAACATCAGTAATAAACAGTTCAGACATCAATAGTTCGTTTTATGGGTCGATAACCTAGATAGTAGGCCTCTCAAAATAACAATTATCATCATCAATAGAGCGCAAGCCAGAACTTGTTTGTGTACATGGCAGACCAAAAGTCTGTTTGTCAGTTTGAACGTTGTTAGAGGCTACCCTTCATATGACATGTAGTCTGATGACTTGAGAGGAACCAGTGGTGATAAGGTTGTAGCGTTGCACGACGACCAGCTTTTATCCAACGGGAAAAAGGTACATTTTTTTAATAAAATAAACTTACAGATTTCATATTTTTCCATCTTACTTGCATAATATAATGCCTAACTGTATCTGTTAATAACTCAAGAAATCCAGTTCTTCTGTAAACTGTAATGGAAAACTGAAGTGCAAGATCACTCGTCAAGTGGTCGTTGCACAGCTCGAGTTGTTCACTAATTTTGGATCTGGTAACATTTTCATCACTTTGATATTGTTCCAGCTCATGTCATTCCGAGCAATGCAAGTCTTTATTCGCGAGCTGAATTCCTTTCCCTCGTGGGAGAATTTTAAGGCCCTACATTGTATAAAAATAATCTCCGCTTCCCCCTTAAATACTACACATGTTAATATACGAATATATTAGTGGCCGTCTATTCCTTCAAAATCACCTAATGTAGCACATACTTATGCCTGGGATCTCCCCGTTAGGATTGTTCAGAAAGGCTTTTCTTGCACTTATTCTAATATTGTAATATACAACCTCCCCGTTTCGTCGCTGTGTATACTGGTGGCTGAAAGAGTAGCTCTCTGGCTGCAATTAAGAGTGCATGAACATGAGGACCCTAGAAGTATATACGAAAGGAACCATATCAATGCTTGACACTCATATGACATAAGCCCTTTTGTCTCATAACGGAACGTGTTGTAAACATAGTTCGTCTGGTCATTTGAGCGACAATATTGACATGGCGCTTCACAGCCATCACATAGATTTTGACTCTGTGTTGCGTAATGCAGTATCAGTACATAGAATCCAGTAGAGGTTATTGATTCAATAACTTGTTAACTACAGTGTCCTCTGTGAGGAACTATCCATCTATTCTGCTGCTACACGTGTAGATCACATTGTGTAAACGTGCACGCGGGCGTAGTGCGCTCCTTCGCGTGTGTGAGAGAAGGGACTTGCTTAGCGTTGTTCGACCCACCTCAGCACCGCCTGCCATGTGCAGCTCGTTTCTGTTTGGAGTGGAGACAACACCTCTGCCAGTCTGGAAGGAGAAGTGTGCAACAGCCTGGAAGACTTTGCACCGTGCAGGGGCTCTTCATGCGAGCCAATTTCCTTGCCGACTCTAGTCTAGGCCACCAGACCTGAAAATATTGCTCGATCACACAACATTCCTAGGGATGCTCTAAAGGCTAATATTGGTGGAGTGAAGAACTGCTGACATCACCTGAGGATTTGCAACTCATGACCATGCCAGATGCAAGGAGGTCTTTCAGATGTGCAGGAACTTGTGATCACCCAGTATGGGCAAGAAAAGCATGATTCGAAGTAATCTCATTTCAAATATCTGTAATGTTTATCATTCATTTACTGACTAAACACGTTTTCGGAGAGACTATATCATCTGCATTATGTTGCATGCAATGAAATATAAAGCCATGCCTCACACTCCTGGTGGATTTATCGCCTATCAATATGATCAAAGCGGTTGTATTGAGGACATTGCAAGACGCACAGCGATATTTGGTTCTAATAGAGTTACGAACCGGTTGGTTAATTCTCCACCACCCTAGCTATACCTAGGTATATGCTGAGTCAGGATATTATAATAATTTCACCTTACTTCAAGGAAGGTCATCGACATGTAGTCTTTTAAGATATGACATTAAAGCACATTTCAAGACAATGCATATCGAAATCGTTTTCTCATTCATTAAAATATTGCTACAGTGTGACGAATTCCTCAAGGTGGATTTGACTTGAACGGAAACAAAACTGTTCTTTCTTCATCGTCGGATCAACACACAACTTCTCCCACAGGTGGCTTGTTGAACTCATCTTGAAACTGTGTAATGCATCTACTAAATTTGTCTTGGTTTCTTAATTCGCTCTCATTGAAGCAAGACATGGAGGTAAGCTATCCGACTGGCATCAGTAATTGTCTCCAACCACTGCGTTCACGCGACAACTGCGAGAGGTGGCAGCCGATCTAGAACTTTTCAATTTGCAACGTTGAAACATGATTATTGACTTCGCCAGGACTCACCGAGTTGCTGGCGGTAGGCGAACTTTTCCCACGGCTCTTGGCGATAGCGCAACACGTTGTTGACGCTCCTGCGGCCAGACGCGTCCGTTTGGAACTGCAGCTGAGGATCCTCGACCACCGCCGCCGCGATGTGACGCCCTGAGATGGTGCGCCTTGGTGCCCCGTGACCTGGCTTGCCCAGCTGCACGGTGCACGGCATCTTGTCCCGCACGATCGTTGGCACCGACAGCTGGGCAACACAGAGAAACAGTCCCAGCTTCAACAAGTCCGATGGTTTCCCCCAGGCAAATGCCAGGATGGTAACTTATTTCAACTTCCGGGACAGTTACCCTGATTATTATAGTTATCACAGAAACACAGACTAATGGACAAATTCAACACACCCCAATTACACGGTGATGATGATCTAAGATGTCCCTAGTCCTCAAAATAATCTGGTGTTGCTCATTTTAGGGGCAATATTGTGGAATATGAGTAATAATCTGTGTTATTGTGATGGCTCCATTAGTGTGTGTATTAGTAAATTGGGGGATAGGATTGGGTTGGAGGCGGCCGTGGCCTTAAGTTAGGAACCATCAAAGCATTTGCCTGGAGTTGAAGTGGGGAAACCACGGAAAGCCACTTCCAGGACGGCTGAGGTGGGAATTGAACCCTCCTCTTCTCAGTTTTGCCCATTTCCAGCCCTGACACCAGAATATACAATTTCTTGGCAGAGCAAGGAATCAAACCAAGAATGTTGTTCGCTGCACCACGAGGTGGTAATATGAGAGCAGCTCTGTAATCTTAACTCTAACCTGTCAATTTCATTAAAATCGGTGCAGCTGTTTGAGACGACGTTATTTCATTTCCACACTTTATGCATGACTTTTAGCTTTTCTTCTTCTCTCATAGAAAACGAGTTCAATCAGGGAGCGGTAAATGTGTAATGGATCCTATGTAATCCTATGAAATTGATTAACTAATTTTCACAAACTTTGTACATATGCAGTACCCTCCACCAGCATGTAGCGTTTGAGATTTACCTTGGTATTTCCATCCATAAGTGATGTTCTCGTGGTCACCCTGGTACAACTCGTATTTGATCATGCAGTTTTACCGAAATTAGTACGAGAGAATGCTTCCTATCAACAGCTGATCACTGAACCTTCAGATCAGTTCAGTGCTGCCAACGCCAAGGCATGCTACTATCAAATTTTAATCACCCTTGCATATCTCGTAAACGTATCCTATATCAGCCAAACATGATAGAGTAGGAGTATAACAAGAAATCCCGGATAGAAATGAAGTGTATGTTTTTGTAAGTTATGTTTTAGAATAGAAGAGTCTTCAGTGCTACCGTACCAACGTAAACTGCCAGGCACTGAATCTTACTGTTCTTGAGCAGATAGCAATCAAACCGAACTAATCACCAAATACTCCTGTTAAAACTTCCGTGTGTTGGCGACGTGAAAGCAATCAGCTCTAACAGACTCAACATTCATATTAGGTGTTGGTATTGTGTGTTTACGGGAAAATGTTAAATGCTAAGAATTTTAGAAATTTAACTTGTATGAAATTGATATGATTTCTCCGTGTACTTGTTTAGGACCTCTTCTTATTTAATTGAGGGATCAATCTGAGATGAACTCCTTTAGTCTAATTCAGCTGTCTATTTTACAGACGTGCAAGCGGAAGAACAGTGAGCGCTCGGAGCATGGGTTAACTCAGTTCGCTGCACGAAATGTACTCGATATGAACCGAAGGATAAAGCCACCAAGAGGTTTTTCATCCGTAACATTATGAAGCTCCAACTGCTACTGTTTAGTGAACGTTAATGCTTCCTAACTTGCTTCTTGTACTGTCCACTCTATTTATACCTGCCTCATGCCAGCAAGCGAGGAAATGGTTGATATAGAGCTACAACAATTAATATTCTATTTGCAATCAATAAAAATACACTTAAAAAGATAAGAGAAAATCACCAACTGGTCTTAATGTGATTTGTTGGAAGGAATTATTTACTAGCAACGCACGATAATGGATATTTTGTATATTATCGGTTCTACCAATCGTAAATTACAGCTGATAAGACTTTGGTTGGTTGGTTGGTTCCTTAGTTCAGGGGCTGAGACAACGCGGTCATGCAGCCCCGTGTACTTTGGGTGTGTGTAGAATCTGTCTGATAACCGGTGTTAATTCTGATGACTGTATTAGCGTGTGTTTTTAATTTAAGTAAGGACTGCAGACGATAATTTCAAGTAGTTCCTACTTTCGCTAACAAACACTACCGTCCACGACACCTAGCTGTGAACTTGGCTACTACTAGATGCCATCGCAACCAGCGCCTAGTGACGAACGTTGGAACTTAAGAGCATTAATCAAATATAACCAACAAATTTTGCTTTACACACGTTTAGTTAGTGGAAGGTTCTTTTACATGCCATAAATCTATGATATGGGCCCGCCGGCCTTACTTTCCCTCCGAAGGAAGGCATACTGAGGGATTTTAACATTCTTTAAAATCCGACGATTCGGACGGGTTTGAACCCGCGATCTTGGGCATAGAAGCTCAGCATGCTAGCAACTACGCCACCGAAGCAGCTTAATAAGACTTTATAGTAGCTATTCTAAGACTCGAGAAGGACTGAACCAATGCTTACTGTGCAAATGAAGTATACACTAATTACACCTGATTTTTACATTTTGCAAACGATGACAATGTTACCAACCGTGAGTAATAGGTCATACCAACTTCACGAAGTTCATAAAGTGTCGATGCAATTTTGATTTAACTCTATACGAAAGAAGTTTTCACTACAAACATCCTAGTTCTGTTATCGTTATTCCAACGGCTGAATTTTGATCAGAATTTACACGAATGATGAGAACTTGCTTACAATCAAAGTAAATAGATATTAGTAAGGTTACGATCAACCTCGATTACTTCTTTGAAAACTGATCCTATTTAGAGCAAACTTTGTATGACGTCGTGCTCAGCAACATAATGCACTGCACACTTCGGAGGTATCTCCAAGTTAACATGCGTGAGATATAAACTTAAATAAGTCTGACGTGTGGAGAACTCAAATAGCCACCAAATAATCAAACAGTCAGACATGTATTACTGTTCTATTTGTATTAGAAGACATACACACGCGCCTCAAATACTATATAACTATATGCAACGCAAGTCTCAAGTTATATGCAAATATTTGTCAGTATCTTTTATTTTACTATTGTTAAAAATATATAGACCTACACCGGTCATTTAATGATCATTTGTAAGGATAAATAAAAAATAAAATAAAAAAATCAGGGCCTGAACAGTAACTCGAACCTATTGCCAACGGAGATACACTCGCTTGTGCTCTGCGGTATGCACGCTCCTCAGAAATGTCTGGGTGGAAGGAATATAGATTGCCATAAATTCTCTAACTTATCGGGCTTCAGTAGTGAGGTACTGTATGTGCAGTAAGAACTCTTCTTAATGCCCAGCGCACAGCTCGGGATTGGTATTGCATCCACTGTCTCTGTGGTAACAGCTCTCTTGTGTAAATATAAAGATTATTCGATAGAATAAACAATCATGATGTCATTCCTGTTGATTGTGATAAGGTTTCATCAAGCAAATATCGCACTTAAGTGCTGCAATCTGGTCCCTCATTCTACAATTCCTTACGCTGAGGAATTCCATAACATATTACGAGTATCATATTTTTTTAGCTGCAACTCCAAACACGCACCGTGCTAGTCTGTTCGTATGAAATACTCACTATTCTAGAAGTAAGCATGTACTGTATTGCCTACTACAAGAGCGTCTCTACCTTAAAAGACAGTATGAAATTAAATGTAGTATTTGCCTCTCACTCGCACTCCTATGTCCTGCAATTAGCTTCGTCCTCTTCCACCCCGGCGATGTTGCCATTTCCCAATAATTGAAAGTGACAAATATAAGAAAATGTCTGCGTAGTCTTATAGAGAATTTTCCTCTCTTTATGATGATGTAAATATTTTAGCGCGAATCTATATTTTTGCTGATATCAAACTTATCACGCCATGAACTAATGATCGCAACAGATCAAGAATTTAATTTTAGATTGCCTGATGTTGGTAGAAGATACTCTATTTCTCAGGGCAGTAATTATTTTCATAGTAAGAAAGTTATGATTTATTTCTTCTTAAATGTTACTTGAAAAATCTGAGATGGTATCACAGGGAAGTTACGTAGCGAGAAACTCTTTTGATTTTGACTTTTCGTTGGTGACTAAGCGATAATAAATGTTCATTAATATCTGAAATAGTTTTTAAAACAAACCAGAGCTCAATATCAGATAGCATTCATAAGTTATCGCACTTATTCCTCCCGCCCAGTGCTGACGCTGCGAAAGTTTGTTTACTCAGGCGCCAGTATCTCCCCGACTGCGTTTGAAGGAGGGTAGGTGTGACGTTAAACTGCGAAATGAAGTGGTCTTTGTGTTCTTCATAAATTGTCCTCCTCGTTGCGTACCGTAGTGGCTAGCATTCCTGGCAGCCACCGTGCTGTCACCTTGGATGCCCAGGTTTGAATCCCGGCTCTGCCTAGAAATTTAATTCTAGTCTGAGGGCTGGAATGGGGTGTACTAAATTTTATTAGACAAAACTAACTGAGAAGAGGCGGGTTCGATTCCTACCTCAGCCATCCTCGAAGTGATTTCCGTGGGTTGCCTTTGTTAATTCCGGGTTAGTTAATGGTGCAAAGTTAACGTTTCTGTGCCAATAAAACACGGCAGACACCCACGACGAAATGACAGGTGAAGTATATGAAAAGTGGTTCGCCGAGCAATTGTTGCCCAATTTTCCCGAAGGATCTATCCTAGTAATATACAATGTAGGCTACCACAGTCGGAAAATCGAACTTTTATCTATAACGGAGGAAAGACCGGATTATAGATTGGCTCACTCAAAAGGGGTCCGTTTTCGAAATGATATGTTAAAACGGGAGCTTCGTTTTATTGTGACTCAAAACAGAGTCAGATATGATAAATACATCATTGACGAGATGGCTAAATCGGCAGAAAAATATGTTCTTCGCTTGCCACCATACCGCAGTGAACTTAATCCCATCGAAATGGTACGGGCGCAAGTGAAGAACTATATAAAATTGAACAACGTCTCATTCAAGAAACAAGAAATGAAGAATTTAATTTCGGCTGCATACCACCACCTGACCACACAAGATTGGGTAAATTACGTGGACCACAATATATATATATATATATATATATATATATATATATATACCACCGGTACATATAATATTCATGAAAAATGTCATATTATAATTTACTGTATTATAACCTATGATATTCGAGAAAATGTAATATTATAAATTATAACACATTATAATATTATCATATTCATGAATAATTGAAAAATATAAATTGTTATGATGTGTGCGTTAAAATCGCACTCTGATGTTCTGCGTATCATATCTAAATATTGTGGCGTTGTTCTCTGCAAGATATGGGGTACAGTTATATACAACAAACAAATATTTGGAAATGTCCTCAGTTTTGCTTAAAACCACGCCTGTAATACGAGTTATATTACACCATGTGCTCGGCCTTGCAGAACTTTCTACGAGCCCGTAGTTAGTGCGCACGCCGCAACAAGTGTGCGCGCTACCTCCCAGCATCCTTTGCGAACAAGCAGGCGTCAGTTGCAGCTGTGTAGCTAACCTGTACGCTGAACTGTGCATCTTTACAATGTTCATGATTATTGATTCGCCCGCCGCGTGTAAGGTACGATCTGTGATACGTTTTTTTGAGTGCAAGAAACATGTCGGCTGCAGACATTCATCGTCAGGTTTGTGAAGTGCATGGTGATAATGCAATGACGGAAGGTAAAGTTCAAAAGTGGCCGTGAAAATGTTCATCACGATGAACGCTCAGGTCTGTGATCACAGATGACTTGGTGACTGCAATTGACACGAAAATTCACGAGGACCGAAGATTCATGATAACCACTCTATCAATGGATTTTCCTCGTGTGAATTCTTGGTTGTCATAGCAGACGGCAAACTATTATGCAGAGGGATTTCAGAACTTAGTTTTAAGGTATGATAAGTGCCTAAATAAACAAGGCAACTATGTAGAAAAATAGAGGAAGGTATGTAAAGCCTAAAAATATAAGTGGTTTCAAAATAAAATGTTCGGTTAATTTAAAAAAATGGCCCGTACTTAAAAAACAGCCCTCGTATATGCAGTAGATCTGACATCAGCGCGCTCCATTTAATGCGTACTGTCTTTTAAGGTAGAGACGCGCTATAGACAGTATGGGATCAAACAGTCCAGCACGAGTGAATGATAGCCCTTGTGTGTTTAACGAGTGTGAGACCGAATTCTCTTAACCGTCATTAAATAATATACTCGCATGCTACACGTAGACTAAGCTTGATTTATGCAGAAACCTCAAAATAAGAAATCTTTTGAGACAGGCAGGCATCAAGCAGCTTGTTAATAAGAATTTTATAGATTTGAATGTGGTTAATAACTAAAAACATATATTAGAGCATGTTTTACTTAGATTTTAACTTCAGTTATCAAGCTGAACTTTTACTTTTATTTGTCTCCAAGTTGTTGTATTGCGTTTTAATCAATGTTATGTTACGAGAGACCGTCAAACTGTTGTGCTCGTTAAAACAACAGTTAACACTAGGGGAGAATGGGTAGGAGTGGGACACAGGAGGAATGGGACGAGCTTCATTTTGAATTTGGCGTGCCACTTAAAGTAATTGTTGATAACAGCAGATGTCTCTGTAGTGGTCTTATCCTCCCTTGTTGTTTGGGATCACTTGGCGGGAGCGTTAGGAAGTTATTGTTTGTTTGTTTGTCGTTTTCTCGTAGAAAAAGTAATTTTTGACCTGTGCATTTGAAATTATCTGGTTGCCAGAACTGTCGATGTAAGTAGTTTATATTCCATACATACAAATGTACTAGTATACCCTGTATATGTATAGATATAATTATACTAACCTACAAACCAATTTAAAGGAGTCTGCCATGTTGCCATTCTATGTGCTTGTGGAAGGAATGGGACAGAACAAGGCAGGTTGGGACATGTCCCATACCTCCAGCTTATGTCCCAAACCTCCTGCTTTGATTTACCACTTACTAATGTCCTCGAGTACTTATTTTTAGTGGCTGTAATTTTGTATTGACGTTATAGTTACATGTATTGTGTACTGTAGGTGCGCAGGATGCCGCGAGTTTGGGAGAGGAAAACGGATAGGGTGAGGAATGACGAGACCAAGATTCGAATTGCCCTACAACAAGTTGTAAATGAAGATAGATCAATTAGAGAAGTCGCTAAGGAACTCAATATGTCGAAATCTACACCTGCTCGCCACGTAAGAGCATCAAAAGTTCTTCCACAATGGACGCCATATTCATACAATCCAAACACAACAGTGCGGCAGGTATTTTCCCAAGAGGAGGAATCACAGCTGGCAGAATATTTAAAGACTTGCTCAAAAATGCGTTATGGGCTAACCACTGTACAGACCAGAAAACTTGCATATGAATATGCTGTTGGGCTTATAATTAAATATCCAGATAACTGGCATATAACTAAACAAGCTGGGAGAGAATGGTTGTTTGGTTTTCTTAGACGCAATTCTGATTTATCCATTCGGTCACCAGAAGCTACGAGTCTGGGCCGATCTACAAGCTTCAATAAGCATAATGTTGGCTGTTTCTACCTGAATGTAAGAGAAGTTTACAAGCGCCATGTATTCAGATCAGATCGAATTTGGAATTGTGATGAAACTGCTGTCACAACTGTACATACACCACCTAAGGTAATTGCACAAAATGGTGCCAAGCAAGTAGGACAAGCGACATCAGCAGAGCGTGGTACTCTTGTGACAATTTTGTGCTTTGTAAATGCATGTGGAAATACAGCTCCGCCAGTTTTTATCTTCCCAAGGAAGAACTTTAAAGACCACATGCTGAATAATGCACCTTGTGATAGCCTTGGACTTGCACATCCAAGTGGCTGGATGACTGCAGAAAACTTTGCTTTGGCTTCGGAACATTTCATCGCTCATGTGAAATGCTCCAAAGAAGACCCAGTGGTTTTATTTCTAGACAACCGTGATAGTCACACAAATATCCATGTAATAAACAAAGCCAAAGAAAATGGAATCCACATGGTCACATTCCCACCTCAAACTAGTCATCGGCTCCAGCCACTTGATGATGGGCCATTCAAATCTCGGTACAACAAAGCCTGTGATAATTGGCTGGTAAATAATCCAGGAAATGCATTGAACATCTACAACACTGCAGAACTTGTGAGCCCTGCATTTGATGGTGCAATGTCCAAGACCAATATAATGAAAGGTTTTAAGAAAACAGGGATTTGCCCTTTCAATCCGGACACTTTCTCTGAAGATGACTTCCAAATGTCTTCTGTAACTGACCGTCCAATTGTACTGGAGGCTACATTTCAGCATTTAAAGGAGAATCATCTCCTCAGTGAACCGTCTACATCTAGATCAGAATCATCTCCAGTTGTAGCAGCCAAGGTAGGTGGTTATATAAATTTTGCAAGCCTAAAAATTCAAAATGTGGATTATTTCCATTAGCCTTTCTTTCTATCTATCTGCAGTGTTTTTATTTTCAGTCTGTGACTCCTGATGATATACGTCCCTATCCTAAAGCAGGGGCCAGAAAAGAAAATAGGATTCATGGAGGGCGGCGACGGGCAAGAACAAGAATTCTTACCGACACACCTGAGAAGACGTGCATTGAAGAAGCTGAAATGCAGCGGCGCAATAAGCCTACGAAGAAGAAGTCTACGAAAGCTCTCATTACGGACAGTGACACTGACAGCTCAGAAGAACCACAGTGCATCGACACCTCAGAGGGTGATTTGGTTGAAGAAGAAAATATCAGTGATTTTGACTTTGACTGCAAAGATTTTAAAAGTGGTGATTATGTGCTGGTAAAGTTTCAGGGGGAAAAGTCCACTCTTCATTATGTTGGGCAGGTTGAAAGAGATGTAGGAGATGTGGACTTGTTTATAAACTTTATGCGGCGAAAACTAGATTCAAGAGGGTTTGTCTTTCCGGAGAAAGAAGATAAAAGTAGTGTTCCAGTGAGTGATGTAGTTCTCAAGTTGCCAGCACCTTTGACATGTGGAGGAACTCGCAGGACGAAGTCAATATACTCTTTTGGAGTAAGGTTTTAACAGTTTCCTGATGTCCGTTAGGTATGTCCCAAACCTCCTGCATTCAGTCCCATCCCTCCTACCGGGTAGGAGGAATGGGACAAAGTGCGAAAAGTGAAATGTATTAACTTTCTTCACTTTCTAGTGCATATAATAAATTTAAAATTGTAGGTGTGATAGTCAGAAGATGTACAATTACATGCCAGTAAATACATTTGCATTTAAAAAAATAATTTGTGAATTATAAGGAATATTCTATTTATTTAGCGTATGGCAATAACAAAACTGAATTACAACATAATAAATATACAAAATTAATTTAACTAAGTCATTAAATTTATAATTTAATATCTAAATTCTCTATCCATTGAAGGGCTGCCTCTGTCACTTCATAGGAATATTCTAAATTGTGTCCCATTCCTACCCACCCACTCTCCCCTACTCATAGGCTGGTCCCCACAGCCGCAACAAGCGTCTCATTTGTCGTGGACGTATCAGTTAGCTAACTTGTGAACCCGTTGCAGTCTCTTTGTGTGCTATTTTAAACTCATTTAAAAATGTTAATACTCGTAATTAGGCCCAATATTGAGGGCCCAAGTACGTAGTCAATAATTTTGTCCAAGCTATCTGATAGCCTGATTTCTTGATTGGAGTCAGCAGTACAGGCCGATTCTGTGACATTATACAATAATACAATTCGAACTGAACTGCATTAGTATATCAATATACAGCAAGGACTAATTAGATTCAGTACTAAACTCAATCGAATGCACCTTATTATTGCTCCTTTTTAAGAACAATGAATAGATTAATTAAATAATAAATGTAAATTAACAAAATATATTCTACTGACAAAGGAAACTAAATCATAATATTGTTAAAATATCATACGCGAGGAAACCAAATTAGCCTATGTTTTTCAAACGTATATTATTTACACACGCTGTACCCATAACATCGGGGTACGTGGTCATAGTGCGGGCCGCTGCATACGAACGAAGATGACATGTCGTGAGGTGAGTTTTCCTCCACTGTCACATAGAGTCTGTTCATGTTTTCTAGTCTGCCCTTTGATCTAGCGATGCCTGTCCGTAAGCAGTTGAAGGACTTCCATGTAATCCAGCTGTTCACTTAACCACGGAGTAGCTTTTCTTCATTTTCTACGCGTTTCACTTGACAGAGGTATCCAGGTTTCCGTACAATCTTGTATTTCTTCCGGTCCCCTACTATTAATGCGGAGAACAGTTTCGCTAGGTGTTGGTGGATGAATCAGATATGTACAGTTCTCGAATAAAGGAAGAGCGCACTCTTGGTAACTGCACAGTTAATTACTTGTTTACTTCTGGAGCGCAAAACCAAACCTCAAAGTAGAGAGTAGAGTAGATTGTTGTGTGAATTGGATCAAATTGGACTGTGTGAAATGCTACGTACCCTGTAGTCCTCGGGATACAGGCCCTCCCGTTCCAGCTTGCGCTTACGTACTCCGTCAGTGTTAGGTGCACCACAACCAGGGCGACCCCAAGGGTAGTACTTGGCCAGCATGTCCTTCAGCTGCAATAAACACAGAGCACTTATGGAGTCAAATGGTACAGACCAGAGCGGGCCACTTGCTTGGAGGGGAAAGAAGGTCTTGAGGGGTAGCGTAGTCGTCAGCTGACTGAAGGAGAAGGTGGATCTAGTTAAAAACGAACTATGTCCAAACATCGACGTACAGCATTTTAACTCCATCAAAAACCTGGTGACTTCTTTCATTGTTCAACATTACGAGTATTTCAACATTGCAGGATTTTGCTCATAAATAAAATGTAGGCTATTACACAAAGGAGGGCGCTTGCACAAATATCGCTATTACTGTATATCAAAAAAAGGAAGGAATCTTGTAGTTTAACGTGACCGTTAATCTTGAGATCATGAGCCACGGGACCTCCTTTTTACGTGGAATCCGAACCACAGGACATGGCATTTCACTTCAAAAATTACTGTATATCGAATGGATCTTAAGGCAAGAATTAACAGTGGATAAGTCCGGGAAGTTAATTAGTTTTTAAAAGTATTATCAATGAATAAGAAATGCTGAATAGTGGCTGATCTTAGTACGCTTGATGCTTTAGTATTGCACTTTAGGGCTAACCGTGCCTTTAGCAGGTTGTTGTGGAGGGCCGTGACCGTTTGTGGGTGGCATTGATGGTTTTGGTAATGTTTGGTAGAGCAATTTTGTCTTGTATATTTGGATCTGATGATGTTGGCATGATGAGCGAAACATGTCATCCACTGAAGTATGTAAATAAGTATATAAACAATTCATGTAATATTTCTTGCAGGTAATAAGGTGGTAAAATATTTTGTAGTTCCCATCCAATCTAATGTGTTGACCGACTGAAAAGCAATTCTGTTGATTGATATTTGTAGCTTATTGCGCTATAAATAGTTATTGTTATTATCTAGAAGACTAATGAAGGCACGGGACAACAATCTCCAACAGATCCGAAGATAACCCTGTATATCACATGCATGAGTGGGAGTGGTTCCAAATAGTCTACGTGTAGCACTTATTATTCCCGTTTCTATGGATTCAGGGGTGCGGTGAATTTCTAAATGGCCGGATGTCTTTCCTGACTGAGAGATCAATCAAGATGCATGAAACTTTGACAGGAGTTGGAAGGAGGTGGCTGTGGCCTATTATAATGTACCGTCCTGCATGCTTATGGAGGTAAATTGGGTCCGGAGAGTTAACACGCAGAGCCGTCCCGGTGGCTCCAGTAATAGTGCTCTTTTATACTGTCACTATTCACAATCGTTGATATGTGCAATGCACGAAAATAAAAGTAAATAAATACATTTCCATGAGAAAGTAAGGAAAGGACGAAACTACATCTGGACAGAGGAGAGGAAGTAAAAGCAAAGTCATGTAATGAAGAAATATTAGCAAACAAGAAAGGAAGAAGGATACAAAAGGAAATGACCACAGTGGGTTATTTTACGTGGTCATAAGATGGCCAAGATCGAGAAAAGAAGCAATAAATAAATAAATAATTGAATGAATAAATGAATGAATGAATGAATCAATGAACAAACGAATGAATGAATGAATATATGAATAAAAGAATAAATGAATGAATGAATAAATGAATGAATAAATGAATGAATGAATAAATTAATAAATGAATGAAAAATGAATGAATGAATAAATGAATGAATGAATGAATAAATGAATGAATAAATGAAATTAATAAATGAATGAATAAATGAATGAATGAATGAATAAATGGATTAATAAATGAAAAAATGAATGAATGAATAAATGAATGAATAAATAAATAAATGAATGAATGAATGAATAAATAAATAAATGAATGAATGGATGAATGAATGAATGAATGAATGAATGAATGGATGGATGGATGAATGAATGAATGAATGAATAAATGAATGAATAAATGAATGGATGGATGAATGGATGAATGAATGAATTAATTAATTAATAAATGAATGAATGAATGAATAAATGAATGAATGCATGAATAAATAAATACATGAATGGATAAATGAATGAATGAATAAATGAATAAATCAATGAACAAATGAATAAATGAATGAATGAATGAATGAATAAATGAATGAATGAATGAATAAAAGAGTGAATGATTGAATGAATGAAGGAATAAGTGAATGAATGAATGAATACATAAATTAATTAATGAATGAATAAATGAATGAATGAATGAATGAATAAATAGATGAATGAATAAATGAAGGAATAAGTGAATGAATAAATGAATGAATGAATGAATGAATGAAGGAATGAATGAATGAATGAATGAATGAATGAAGGAATAAGTGAATGAATGAATGAATAAATGAATGAATAATGAATGAATGAATGAATAAATGAATGAATGAATGAATAAATGAATGAATGAATAAATGAATGATAAAATCAATGAATGAATGAATGAATGATAAAATCAATGAATGAATGAATGAATGAATGAATGAATGTATTAATAAATGTATTAATGAATGAATGAATGAATGAATGAATGAATTAATAAATGAATAAATGAATGAATGAATAAATAAATGAATAAATGAATGAATAAATAAATAAATGAATAAATGAATGAATAAATAAATTAATGAATAAATGATTGAATAAAAGAAGAAATATATAGGCTAAATAACTCTTTGACAGCATTTGTTCATGTAAATTATATGCGTTGGAAAAACGAAAAGAATTAAGCAACCAAAGATCTTAAGACAGTTATTGCTACGAGCCACATTAGTATCGGCAACTTTTGTAGAAGGTGTGTAAACATACTTGTTTCCATTTGAAGAATAACCAAAAATATATCTGCTTGAAGATAGCCTAGTAGTTATTTGCTGCTATTGAACAGTGCAGATGAGTTAAAATTGGTGTAGTCGTACCTCGGACTGGTCACGCCGTCTCTGTAGCCACTGCTCTTCCTTGTGCTGTCTCCACAGTTGGATGCCCTCCTCCACCATGATTCGCTCCCGCTCCCGGCGCCGCACCACCTCGGGGTCCTTGAGGGCATCGATCCTGGCCACCGCCATCGCTCACTGAAACCATGGGCTCACACAGTAGATGCTACATTTGCAAGTCTCTACTACTTATAGGACAATAGCCTAAACTCTAGGCCCAACCCAAACTAGACCGACACCAACTGAACAAGCCATATCGAGTTGTTGTTTCATTGAGGGGCATGGATAACGTGGCCAATTAGCCCCGTGTAGAATTGGTCTGATAACCTGTGTTTTGTAGTGTCTGAAACAGTGTGCGTATTTATAATTGAGACTAGAATTTGGAAGGCGGCGGCCGTGGCCATAAGCTAGGAACCGTCCCGGCATTTGTCAGGAGTAGATGTGTGAAACCACGGAAACCCACTTTTAGGATGACTGAGGTGAGAACCAAACCCGCCTCTTCTGAGGTTTGCCTCACGAGGCTAAATGTACACCGTTCCAGCCCTCAGGCCAGAACTACATTTTTTAGGGGAGTCGAGAATCGAATCCTTGTTTACACGGCGACAGCCAAGAATGCCAGTCACTATGTCATGAGGCGGACGCTTAAGTGAATTGTTTCATTTGAGGGGTTTGGACATCGTGGTCATTCAGCCCCGTGTGTGTAATTTTGCATGATAACCTGTGTTATTGTGATGACTGTATTAGTATGTTTATTTGTAATTCTGGTAAGAATTTGGAAGGAGGCGGCCGTGGAACCATCCCGGCACTTGCCTGGAGTAGAAGTGGGAAACCACGGAAAGCCACTTCCTGGATGGCTTAGCTGGGAATCAAACCACCTCTTCTCAGTTTTACCTCATGAGGCTGAGTGTACCCCGTTCCAGCCCTCAGACCAGAATTCAATTTCTTGGCAGAGCCGAGAATCAAACCCGGACTTCCGGAGCGATAGCCAAGAATGCTAGCCGCTACACCACGAGATGGTCTAAGTGAGATATTACGGTCCAGAGTAGCCTACTAGACATATTTGACCTAGTGTTTCTTTTTTCGAAGTGGATAGCTCCATAAAATAAGTAAGAATCTTGATCTTTCACTGTGGTTTGAGCTGTACCTAGTACAATTATTAACAATTTGCTAAAATGTCTGTTCTTCGAGTTCTTATAATCAAATATTCGTAATGTAGTTATGTTACCATGTTAAAGCAGAAATACCAGGTAAATAAAGAACTGTGAAATAACACAATGGAATAACCATAAACTATAAATAAACAATCAGTGGCGCATAAGTGAAATAAGCAGCATCCAGGACTACTTGGTAAGCAACTAGCTATTGTACCCGGCGTTGCCCGGGAGGTGTCGTTATAAGTTATAGAAACATACATGCCAATATATTTCGCAGAGTATATTCATTTTGGCCCTAAGTGAGTTTAGAACATAGTTTTCCTCGACTCTGATGTTACTCAAGTGCAGTATTAACTCGCTGTAAACCTAGTCGAAAAGAACAGTAGAATACAATAACGTAGCAGAGCATGCGCAGGGTTAGCCAATGCATTTCTCTTCTAATTTTAATACTCTACAACGACCCCTATTAGTAACATTTAAAAAATACGTATTCAGATTTTTATGGCGTTCAGATTCCTAATGTTCTTATCGTGGTTTAGATAGAAAATGGATTGCCATGGCCTCTTACAGAGATAGAGGGAGACTTGGTGTTCATGTCTTGAGTTACTGTTGCCATGGAAACGACCGGCCTTGCCATTCCATCATCAGTTTATTTTCTGACTTTATTAGCCTTTGCTTGAGTGCAAAGAGGCCGAAATCAGAAGAATGAGAAAGACGAAAATACATGCAGCCAGCGGTATGCAACATTTGGTTGAGATTGGTGGAACGGTGTAGATTTGTATACAAAACAAACCCACCCAAATACACACATACATACATACATACATACATACATACATACATACATACATACATACAGACTTTCTCTTTTATATATAAGATATCTGAATGCAGTCCATAGTATTGTAGAGAACACTTGTAGCTCCAATTGCCAGATTTGCATTTACGACTTCTTCGGAACAAGATAAAAGTTGAAACTGTCGTTCCTTCTTAATTATAATCAAAGTACAGATTTAAAAAATGTAGTATTCGCGGTGTAAAAGTACTATTAGATTCGTCATCACTAACGATCCGCATCCGCAGCGTCTTCACGCCCTTAGCACTGAGTGGCTCTGCTTCTTAATTCTCAGTGTCTCTACATAATCCACAGCTGAGTAATACAACCCGGGCTTCCAGGTTGGGGTCTAACCATGCTACCCACTACACCACGAGGCGTGCAACCTTTATTACTGGAATTAATCCTTCCTTGTTCACTTTTTACTTACATAATTATTCTAAACAAACACTGGGGAACATTATTCAATCATTACACACTACAATATTGCATTAATCATAATACAAGCTTGGGGCCTCACATCCCAGTTAACACTGATTGTGAATTGCAATTGAATGACATGTTGTCCAGGAGAATTCTCCTGCTTTCCGCAATAACTGACTTTGCAGCTGCGACTAGTACAGTCAAAGGAAATGAATATTTGAACAAAACTCAACTTGGAATTACGAGTTTACTATAAAATGTATTTTCTAGTACAGAGCATTAAACACATGAAATAAAGACTTTATGTATATAACTGTTAAATACACTGCCAGAGGATGCCAAGAACTTATCTTTTCGAGATTCAAGTAATTCATAAAAAAGTACCTACGATTACATTGTGTAAATTGACTGTCTCGCTGAATGAATGAGTATCCGAATGAATAATGAATGAATGGATGGAGCGATTAAGGTGATAAAAGTGCGTACGTGAGGGAGTGAGTGAATAGGGTAATGTTTAGTGCATTATTTATTTCATTATTAATATTCTAAATATATAAATATATTTGTAAAACATGTAAATATTGTAAAAACGAAATGTGGATATAAGTTGTGTCTGTGAACTACAACTTATGTATGTGGGGCAGCCTTTTCTTCACTAGGCCTTCCATACTTCTTGTATGATCTATGGTAAATGAATAATAATAAGCTAACAGGAAGTTTTCATCATCCCAGTTGTTTCTCTGTGAATAGTTTAGTCACAAAGGACTGGGAAAATGCAAAGGAGGGCCTTGGCTTGAAGAGGAACCATATTTATTTATTTATTTATTTAATAATTATTAGATACAACCATGAATAGGTCATTTTACACTAATATTTTAACAATTTTAAATAATATTAACAAAAACAACAACAATAACTGGTAACAAATGGCAGTGATGGCAGCAAGGGACAAATCTCAGGAAAGACGCAGGGAATGATTGGGGTAGTGGGTGATTAGGAGGGTGAGGGGGTAGGGATTGAGGATGAAAGGGATATTCTAATGTTATGTTTGAATGTGCTATAGGGAGAGAATATGTCAATATTTGGAAGGGAGTTGCTAAGGGTTGGCAGACGGTGGAAAATAGAGCGCTTCTGTACTTCAAGACGTGGGCGAGGTATGTGGTGCAAATGGTTCTGACGTGTTGAACGGGAGGGAACATGGAGTGGGAAGTAGCTTAGTAGCATGTTACATTTTGTGTAACCATTCATAATTTTATGTAGGAAACACAGGTCAGTAAATTGTAGACGGCTTCTCAGGTCGAGTACATTGAGCTGATTTAAAATGTCGGATTTGGCAAAGTGCCTTAGTGAAGGATTGCGAGCTTTGACTATTGATATGAAGAAATTAAAGACACTGTTCAATTTAGAAATATTGGTTATGGCCGAGGCAGACCAAATTGGAGAAGAGAAATCTAGGATAGGGAGAACATATGTGGTGAAGTATAATTTAAGTGCAGTGAGGTCTTTAATTTCTGTGAATCTGTATAGAATGCCGAGACTGCGCATTGTGCGAGATTTTATGTGGTCAATGTGGGGAGAGAATGTCAGTTTATCGTCGTGAATAATACCTAAATCTTTTACCTGAGAAGCCGTATCCAATTTATTTCCACAAATTTTATAGTCAGCCTGATTTCCAGATTTCAGCAGTGAAAAAGACACACTGAAGCACTTTTTGGGATTTGGAGATAACCTCCATTTGTTGAACCAATCAGTACATGCATTCACTGCTTCCTGGAGCTCAGCGCGGTCGTCAGGACTGGAAATTTTTCTGAATATCTTGAGGTCATCAGCATACAGAAGAATGGAACACGGAGAATTTTGCACACATGTGTTTATATCGTCCATATACAGCACGAAGAGAAGGGGTCCCAGGATACTGCCCTGAGTTACTCCTGATAAGACTGGGAGCCAGGACGATACAGACCCTGGAAGCACTACCCGTTGTTGCCTATTGGACAGGAAACTTTGTATTAGGGACAGGAAGGATCCATGTATGTTGTATCGTGAAGCAAGCTTGTGGAGGAGAAGGGAATGGTTCACGGAATCAAATACTTTGGCCAGGTCAACGTAGATTACATCTAGTTGAGATTTTTGATCAATTGCAGAAATTATGTGATGGTTCAGAACAGTCAGATTTGTTAAACATGATTTTCCAGGGACGAAGCCATGTTGTTCTTCTGAGAGGTGAGGTTTGGTGAAAGTGAGGAGACGGCAATGTATTATTCTTTCGAAGACTGAAGAGAGTATAGGGACGATAGATATAGGTCTGTATGAGGAAATTTCGTGCTTGCTGCCTGATTTAAAGACAGGTGTGACGTCAGCTCTTTTCTATGAGTCAGGAAAAGTGCCGGATGTCATGCACCAGTTGAGTATTATGGACAAGGGGATGCTGAGAGATGCACAGGTGTTTTTCAGGAATATAGGGCTTATGTCTGATGGCCCGGTAGATCGGTTTGCGGGCAGACTTTTTAAGATATTTTGGATTTCATCGGGGGTCGTTGAAATTTGAGACAGTGAATCAGAACAGACGCTAGTAAGTTGAGGGGGACTGGGGATTGGTACAGGAACTGAAAAGGTTGAGTGAAAATATTCATTGAAATGTGTGGACCTCAGTTCAAATGGGATTTTTTCATTATGGAGGTTTAGGTTAAGTGGAATTCTAGGAGTCTTTCTACGGGATGATATAAGTGTCCAGAACTTCTTCGGGTTATTCTTGAGATTTCCTGTTATGGAAGAAATGTAGCGGTTGTAATCTTCTGTCATATGAACTCTTGAAATTTTCCGTAGGTGAGCAAAAACATTGCGAGTATGAGGATTAGGAACTGATTTCCACAGTGACCATGCACGAGTTTTGTTTTGGAGAAGGAGCTTGGTGTTTTCACTTAGCCAGTGCGGATATTTGTTGGATTTGGGAACTGAGAAAGGCACGTGTTGTTTGATAGCCGAGTAGAGTAAATCCTCGAACAAGGTCACAGCGCTATTTAAGTCTCTCTCAGATGTTAGGAGGCACCAGGGCAGAGTTTGTAAATCCTGATTGACAGCTTGCCAGTCGACCTTCCTCCAGAGAGGGAATGTTTTGTTCTTGGCGGGTGGGCTGTTTTTATGTCTGCAGGCTGGGATGGTGAGGGAGGCTTCTATTGAACTGTGGTCAGTGTTCAGGATATTTCTTCCAACTGCCACGGTGACATCACGCAGTGTTGAAAATATGAGGTCCAGTGTTTCAGATTTCCTTGTAGGGTATAGATTGAACTGTTTCAGGTGAAGACCGTTTATAAAATTAGATAAGATGAAAGTATCAATTGGGGGAGAGTTTATGGTACCATTGTCTATTGATGTCCAGGAGATATGTGAATTAAAATCACCTAGTAACACTATTTCATTTTCTTGGTTGAGGGCAAGAACAGTCGAGTTGAAACATTCTTCTAAGGTATCAATTTTGCTGGTAGGTGGGCGGTAGAAGCAGCCTACGAGTAAATTCTTCCTTTTTGGGATATTAATCTCGACCCATATGATTTCGCAGGAAGTTTCTAAGTCAGGCCGATGTTTTGCCTTCAGTTTGTTATGAACTGCGATTGCAACTCCGCCACCCCTTGAGGACCTATCGCGCCGAAACACATTGAACTCAGATGAAAATGGAAGTTCCCCACATGAGACAAAGTCTGACAACCATGTTTCTGAGAGGCAGAGGATATCGAATTGGTTAATTTCTAATGAATTTGCTATACAGTCGGTTAATTTATTTTTGATGCTCTGTGCGTTCTGATAATAGAGGTTAAGGGGTCCTGGGTTTAAGTGAATGTCACCTGATAGTAGAAGTAGTATGAAGTACACTGCACTGAAGGAAGCACGGCAACCTTGTACTGGTCCACGAGGTGTGGCGGAAACATGGCGGAGCACTGGTAGGTTACAAGCTGCTGCGGTTGAGAAAGTAAAGTATCTATCTGCACAGAACCACTGAATTTCCTGGTCACAAGACACATCACTATGATTGGAAATGTTTTTAGATACAGTTGTGCACCATATAGTACACTTGAACACGCAAATTACCATCAAAATACAGTAATATGCAAGAGCTGCTAACACACGAGATCGGTCACTTGCCGCCATCTTGCGACAAAAAAAATGCAGTTAATGCAAAAAAGCTGCCCTCCTTGGGCAGTATAGTACGTAATGTTTTGTCTCTTCAGTGGCTTTCTCTGAACATCTTGAGATCCAGTGCTATCATCATCGTCTTTGGCTCACAAGGAGTCCGACGGTGAAGGGTTTGTATTTTTATGAAAATTTCCTACATATATTATTAATGTTAATAATGTGGAGAAAATTACTGACGTGATGCGGAAAAGACGGATTACGTTTTATGGGCACGTGGAACAAATGACGTCAACACGATTAACCTATCGTATTTTCATTTTTCTACAAGAGAAAAAGGCAAAGGGAGCCTGCTCAGCAAAACACAAAAAGATCTGCACGAGATTGGGATCTCATGTGAAGATATCCAGGGGCGAGACCAGCTTAAGAGAAAACTCTTCGAACATCGGAGTTTCCAACCTAAACCGACGCTGAAAACTGGAAAGGCGTGGAGAAAAGAGAAAAAGGAACAACACCGTCTTCGAATGACGATGTCATCAGCAAATCTCAAAAAATATTTCTTCTTGAATCCGTACTCCTACTTTTAAAATTTTCTCTAATTTCTTTCATAGCTTGTCCAACGTATAGATTGAAAACTATGGGCGATGAGTTACAGACTTGCCTTACACTTTTTCTGGAAACCAGCTTCTCTCTCATGTCCTTTGGCTCGAATAACTGCTGTCTGGTTTCTGTACAGGCCTAGGTTGTATCACCCGCCTGTCCCTGAAGTCTATTTCAATCCCTTTCAAAATATCAAACAACTTACACCAATCTACGTTATCAAAGGCCTTCTCCAAGCCAACAAATGGCATGAACGTTTTCTTATTTTTCCTTATTCTACCTTCCAAGATCAGCCTAAGACTAATAGTACAGTTTCCCGTGTTCCTACGTTTCTCCTGAAACCAAATTGGTATTCACCCAACTCGGTTTCTATCTGTCAAACGCGACTTCAAATGACCAAACTTCTAGTCATCTCAGTGATACAGGTTAACAGCCAGATTACACACACACCAAAGAACACGGGACTACATGTATACATGTCGCAAAGCCCCTAAATAAATCTACAACAACAACAGCTTTAAATGGCCAAACTATGTTTTATAATATGACAAGAAGCTGAACTTGGCTCAGTTATGCATTTGCGGTAAGAGCGTGATCGTGTTTATCAAATCTAGAATGTACCCATAATCTCAAGCAACGAGAAACATGATCACGATCACAAAATGCCACGTCGTAAGAATTCAAATCTTGTTATGATGATGATGACGATGATGATGATGATGAAGAAGTCTGAAAGATCCCATATCTAGAACCACTCTTGTATTTGAGGGTTTACGCTAATATTATTTGAATACACTGAGACACGGTGGCGCTGTGAAGTAAAATGTTGAAACTGTGTAACTTCATTGCAAGTAGCGCTCGCAAGTCAAGACATAGCACCACGTCACGCAGCTGTAGCAGAGCCACTATCGTTATTCAGAGCGATTAGTGGCGAGTTTATTGCACACTCCAATATATCCTATGCAAATGTGTCTATTGGAGTACTACTTATAAGGGCGAATTTTGTACAGTTGGGATTTATTTTATATTGGTCAGAAGTATCGATTCAAAATATGGATGCAGACTATGGCCCACTTAGATTCGTACTTCCCCTATTTGGAAGCTCCGAATAGCTGGTTTCAATATCAACACACAGTAACAGGTCGATTCAACGCCTCGATACGAAAAAATGAGAATCACAACCTTATTTGGAGTTGATCTTGGCGCATTTTGAATGTATATTATTATTGCCTTTATTGGTGGCACAGTTAGAGCTCTTGGCCCTCTCTTACACTTAACCACATTAATACAATACAATAAACATATTATGGCGACAAAATTAAACAATAATAATTGACATTGTTAATGACTTGCACACTCTCATTCACTCATCCAGTCACACTTGTTGTCGGTCAGCAGTGTTCAGCAGGCTGCCCCAGCAGGTGGTCTTGAATTTAGATAGTGAGGTGGTAACCCTGACAATGGCTGGAAGGGTATTCCACAGCCTAGACCCCAACACATGAAAAGAGTTGTTGTATATAGAGGAGCGATGAATAGGAATAGAGAGGGAAGAACCAGAGCGTGTATTATTACCATGGAAAGAAGACAAGTGAAAATCCACAGCCTGCTTCCAGTCTCCGACCGGGTCAGGAATGGAATGAATGAAGCCCCTATCTAGCGGCGAGGATATGAACTGTGCCGGCTGCCGAGGCCTGACGCACTCCTCTGGGGCAATGATTAAATGAATGACAGATGAAATGAAATGATAGTGGAGAGTGTTGCTGGAATGAAATTTTGACAGGGAAAACCGGAGTACCCGGAGAAAAACCTGTCTGCCTCCGTTTTGTCCAGCACAGATCTCACATGGAGTGACCGGGATTTGAACCACGGAACCAGCGGTGAGAGGCCGGCGTGCTGCCGCCTAAGCCACGGAGGCTTACGAAAGAAGACAAGTACTTGAATTAATTTGATAAGTATAGTGGTCTATCGTCAGATATTAATTGGAAAATCTGGACAAGAATGTGATATGATCGACGTAGTTCAGGTTTCAGCCAGGAAAGAGCGCAATAATAGGGAGTGATATGTTTATCATAGCTCATATCGTAGATAAATCGTATGCAAGAGTTGAGAGCTCGTTGAAGTTTCAAAGTTAATGTTTTGGTTGCGTCTACAAGAGTCTATTTAGTTATTGTTGTTGATTCACTTATGGGATTTATGACTTCGTGGTCGAATAGCCCCGTGTACTTGAGTGTGTGTGAAGGCTGTCTCATGATCTGTATCATTGTGATTGCCGTAGTGGTGTGTGTATTGAAGCTAGGATTCGGAAGGAGGTGACCGTGGGTTTACGTTTGGAACTATCCCGGCATTTGCCTCGAGTGACGGGGGAAACCACAGCTGAACTCAATTTTTGCCTCATGAGGCTGAGTGTACTCCGTTCCAAACCTATAACCAAATTTAAATTTCTTGGCAGAGCTGGGGGTTGGAACCCAGGATCTCTGGATAGGGAGTCTCAATACGTATCTCGAGGCCACAGAATAAACCTGAACTATTTTGTAAAATGTAGGATAACATGCTGCAATTATCAGCTTTCTTTTTCATAACTGGAAACCAAATAATGGCCAGTCCATTCATCTACATTTAACAACGTTCTGCATACTTAGACACGTGTTCATTGTCTATGCTTCTGTCCATTTGTCAAGTGATACAGTCACTCCAGGGACTCCTAAACCTAACCGCGAGCTAGACTAGTGCGGTAGGGTGACGTGCCTGATACCTTTCCCCACAACTTAAAAGTGTAATATACGTTTAACGATGAACAAATTCACAGAGACAAATGATGTTTGAGCCGTGTCTGTGTGCACCAAGTTGGGCTCATCAACAGTCACCTAGAGCACAAGCTATGCCATTCATTGTTTGTTCCACTTTTGATGCACTGTTTCCTGTTGTTACTTAATTGAATTTCTCAACTTATCATTTCATTGCGGTTGGAATAGCAATGTTTCACACATCCTATAATTATTTATCAATTCTTTTTTGTGACCTTTCATTTATTTAAATCAATGACTTTTTTAAGGATATCCATTTTCTTCTTGGTTTTCGTTAAGATAGTTTCTATGATTGTTTTTCTCGCTGACGAAGTTATCATTGATATAACGAAACATGTTCGTGTTAATTTAATTATTAAACTAATTTATAGTGTTTGACAAGGCAGCTTTTAATTGGAGATTAATATCAGTCAACACGGATAATATGTAATACCATCTTCATAATGGTTAATGTCTATGATGCAACTTAAGATTGAAGTAGTCAGTATGGGTATGATCAAATAAAATTGTGAAGAAACTGTGCAATGATATCGTTGAAATTAAATATTCCAAGATTTAGATAGGGCAATGGAACGTCGTCTGCACGTTCTTATGCAGTATCAAGCACTGATATGTAGCTTACTGTCGACCAAAATATTATGTGTACTCGAGTTTGAAGGTTGCTTGTGAAGTAACCAATATACCTACATAAAATCCAATACCATCAACATTTTCTTCGTTCTATTTCACGTTAGTTCATGTAGGTTTGGATTTTTTAATTTATATTTTAATATTTTTTATCGCAATTGGAACACAAAAATTGCACGTTTTTAAGCGTGTTTCAACCATGCGTCACATTTAATAATTATTATCTCAAAAGCCCGTCATCAGATCGAATTCAAATTTTAACACAATATACATTGGAATGTTGTATAACTGGTTTATTAATTTCACAATTTTGTGTGTCCAGGAAACAAAGTTGTTATCATTGTTGTAAAGTAACTTTTTCTCGGCTCGGGGTGGTTGGAAAATGTAGTTCTTGGTTGCGTTGTAATCGTTATACATCAAAAGGTTATGCTGCATGACGTATACGTAAATTAATTCACTTATTTTATATCGGTTTGTATTTTTACGAGGAAATAACACATGGTTCACCAGCTAGCCGCTCCGGGAAAAGCTGTACAGCGTTGCTGAGATGGAGCCCATCACTTACGAGCGAGACGCGCCGTGATGCGTGTGGGCACCATTTCGGCAACGCTGTACAGCTTTTCCAGAAGCGGCTAGCTGGTGAACCATGTCTTATTTCCCTGTACAAATACTAACCGATATACAATAATTGAATTAATTTACGTATTTCACAGTCATACAGCATAACATTTTGATGTATAACGATTACAATGCAACCAAGAACTACATTTTCCAACCATCCCGAGCCGAGAAAAAGTTACCTTACTAAAATGATAACAACTTTGTTTCTTGGACACACACAATTTTGAAATTAATAAACCAGTTATACAACATTCCAATGTATATTGTGTTAAAATTTAGATTCGATCTGATGACGGGTTTTTGAGATAATAATTTTTAAATGTGACGCATGGTTGAAACACGCTTAAAAACGTGCACTTTTTGTGTTCCAACTGCGATAAAAAAATATTAAAATATAAATTAAAAATTCCAAACCTACATGAACTAACGTAAAATATAACGACGAAAATGATGATGTCATTGGATTTTATGTAGGTCTATTGGTTACTTCACAAACTACCTTCAAACTCGAGTGCACATAATACTTTGGTCGACAGTAGTTTCACGTTTTTCATTGCACATTTTCTCACTTTTACGCCACATTATATCGGCCTGTTCTCAGAAATATGCTCATTTAATTGTTTACACGTTAACAGAAAAATCATGTTAAAATATGTTCTTAGCTTGAAACGACGAATATAAAACTGATAATAAAATGCATTTCTGATATATACGCTCGTCTAATACCATCGAAAAGTCAAGGGAGTCGGAAAAGAGGTGTGCTACTCCCACAAGCTTGTGGATTCGAATATAATCGCTGAAAGAACGGTCAACATTAGTAAATAACAAGAATATGTGAGAAAATAGAAATGGTTGATGGATATGACACTATGGAGCTTGGAAACCCCGCAGCGTAGCCATGCGCATTAAATCTCTCAGCACGACTGCGATGAGGGGCGCAGCAAGTGTTTGAATCTCGGCGCTGACATCGTATCGTCTATCCTGAGTGTGATTTTCCCGCGGGATTCCCTCACTCCTTCCAGGAAAATGCCGGGATAGTACTTTATTTCAAGTCCCGGGGTACCTCAATACAGTTACACGCACTACTACAATTACCACAGAAACACACTTAAGTACACGGGGCAGATGTTTCAAGGCTCTAAAACGAATTAACAACAATATAGCTGTAGAACCAAATGAAAATGTGGTTGCCCCTGAAGTGCGTGTAAGGGTGTAGAGTCTTACCCGTGCAGGCTCAGAGATGTATCCCTGCCATGAAGATGGCCCGGTGACCCAGACACGACTGGAGATGGAACATCCGCCGAGCGGAACGTGGTAGCGCCCACCGCGGCTCGGTCGATATCCGCGGCGTTGTAATCGATTGTACCACTCAAGGGCCGTACTGCTGGTACCATACACCAGCTATTATTAAACCAACCGTACCATCAACAGCAATCAACTGGTGGTAAGGAACAGTAAAAATAGCACACTGCGGCCCAATAATCATCGATTAATTACAATTTTTGGTATGTGTTATTTGTTGTAAATTTTATATTTAACAATAAATGCTCATATCATCGTCTTTCTATTAATCGTAAACATATTAAATAAACACAAGGTTGCAGGATCGAATCCTGGCGCAGTCAGCTGGCTGCACAAATACGAGGGATCCGTGGCAGTAGATTTACTGGCATGCAAAAGATCCCCTTCAGGGCAAAATTCCGGCACCCTGACGTCTCTAAAAGTCACAGTAGTTAAAAGGGACGTAAAACAAATAACATTATTATTATTACATATTAAATAATGAGCTACCTCTGAGCCTCTCTGAGGTGTGATACGAAGTTATAAAAACGTTCCATTTTTACAACAATTGTATTACTTAAAAATACTGGACAGTTCATTGCTATTTACACACATCAAAAAAAGTTTTGCATCACCTCGGTTCCAAGAGTTCCGGAACCTTTAAATACAAAGGGAATAGAGATCAACACAAACAACATTTCAGCTCGTTTTATTGCTCATGAGACCCACACATTGCATGTTGTACCATCATACAGCTAGACTTTCAGCATTTGTGGTCCAGATTGCAGTACACACCACTACCTCTAATACCCAGTAGCACGTCCTCTTGCATTGATGCATGCCTGTATTCGCCGTGGCATACTATCCACAAGTTCATCAAGACACTGTTGGTCCAAATTGTCCCACTCCT
Source organism: Meconema thalassinum (assembly GCA_946902985.2). NCBI lineage: Eukaryota > Metazoa > Arthropoda > Insecta > Orthoptera > Tettigoniidae > Meconema > Meconema thalassinum. The sequence continues at coordinate 1,353,861,167 of OX336388.2, forward strand.
CAACGACAATTCGGCGTAAATCTCTCAGAGTGGTTGGTGGGTCAAGACGTCCATAAACAGCCCTTTTCAACATATCCCAGGCATGTTCGATAGGGTTCATGTCTGGCGAACATGCTGGCCACTGTAGTCGAGCGATATCGTTATCTTGAAGGAACGCATTCACAAGATGTGCACGATGAGGTCGAGAATTGTCGTCCATGAAGACAAATGCCTCTCCAATATTCTGCCGATATGGGTGCACTATGGGTCGGAGGATGTCATTCAGGTATCGTAAAGCCGTTTCGGAGCCTTCCATGACCACCAGTGGTGTACGTCGGCCCCACATAATGCCACCCCAAAACATCAGGGAACCACCACCTTGCTGCACTCGCTGGACAGTGTGTCTAAGACGTTCAGCCTGACCAGGGTGCCTCCAAACACGTCTCCGACGATTGTCTGGTTGAAGGCATATGCGACACTCATCGGTGAAGAGAACGTGATGCCAATTCTGTGGGGTCCATTCAGCATGTTGTTGGGCCCATCTGTACCGCGCTGCATGGTGTCGGGGTTGCAAAGCTGGACCTCGCCATGGACGTCGGGAGTGAAGTTGCGCATCATGCAGCCTATTGCGCACAGTTTGAGTTGAAACACGACGTCCTGTGGCTGAACGAAACGCATTATTCAACATGGTGGCATTGCTGTCAGGGTTCCTCCGAGCGGCAATCCGTAAGTAGCGGTCATCCACTACAGTAGTAGCCCTTGGGCGGCCTGAGCGAGGCCTGTCATCGACAGTTCCTGTATCTCTGTACCTCCTCCATGTACGAACAACATCGCTTTGGTTCACTCTGAGACGCCTGGAAACTTCCCTTGTTGAGAGCCCTTCTTGACACAAAGTAACAATGCGGACGCGATCGAACTGCGGTATTGACCTTCTAGGCATGGTAGAACTACAGACAACATGAGCAGCGTACCTTCGTCCTGGTGGAATGACTGGAACTGATCGGCTGTCGTACCCCCTCCGTCTAATAGGCCCTGCTCATGCATGGTTGTTTACATCTTTGAGCAGTTTTAGTGACATCTATGAACAGTCAAAGGGACTGTATCTTTGATACAATATACACAGTCAACGTCTATATGCCGGAGATCTGGGAACCGAGGTGATGCAAAACTTTTTTTGATGTGTGTATTATATCGATTGCTTGATCCGTATTGACATTTATGCTCATCATTTATTATTGATTGGTGGATCAATTCTAACAAATGATGTGTAAGAAGCCAGTAACATCATTTTCTAAATAAATCGATTGCGAATTATATTCCATGTGACCCCCTTTGATGAGCGGATATATTTTAGTAGACTCCATAATTGGCAATGAGCAGGAGATATGTCTCAGTATCTGAAATACCTACGAATACTATGAGCACCATTTACGAGGCACATCCAGAAATTAAGTTTCCCTATTTTTCCAAAAGAAAATCAACTTAGTTATATGCAATAGTGTATTGGCAACAGGTACAGCAATGTGTCAGCTATTTGTCAACATGGGCACCAAACGAATTGAGACACTTGTCATATCGTGGTCTAGTCATGTGCCAAACAAGTTTGCCGCCTGCGAATGGAACCTGCGTGTGACATTCATCTTCAGCTCTTCGTCAGTGAGAAAATGCTCACCGGAGAACAGAAATTTCTTGAGGTGCAAGTAAAGGTGGAAATCGCTGGGAGCAAGATGAGGACTGCACGGTGGATGATCAAACAGCTCCCAGCCAAACTTCTGCAGAGCAGTTGCTGTCCTCATTTTGCTGCCAGCGATTTCCACCTTTACTTGCACCTCAAAAATTCCTAGCCTCCGGTCAGCATTTTCCCACTGAAGATGAGCTGAAGACGACTATCACAGGCAAATGCCGGAATGGCACCTATATTAAAGCTATCTTAATTATAGCCTCGAATACCGATACACTTACAGTACAAGTAAACAAAAGGAACTCAGCAATTCTTCTTCTAGGTTTGTGCCGTGCCTTGTGTGGGGTTTCGTCTATAAAGAGAGGTAGCGTGTAGTTCGTTACTCCTGTGGGGGTCCGGGCGGGGACACTAAGAGCCCGCCGATGAGCCAGCTTGGTGTCCTAGGCGAAACCCCACACAAGGCACGGCACAAACCTAGAAGAATTGCTGAGTTTTAATTCACCGGCCGTGTAAGCCAATATACAAACAAAAGGAAGCTTACAGTTTTACGTGACCTATTATGTTGCGATTATGAGCCACGGGACCTCCAGTTTTACGTGGAATACGAACCACAGGACGTGATATTTAAAATGAACCACAGTGACGCAAATTATCAGATTCCACATGCTCCCAAGTCCACCGATCTGATGACCACGATGTCTCAAACCGTTAAACTAAACAAAACAACCACCACAGCAACTAATTGGAATAAACTATATATTAAGGTGATGAGATGCGATGACATTCTATGTGGCGGTTGGTTGTTACGGCAGGATGAATGAAACTGGGCAAGGATGTGCAAGGAAGCGGCCGTGGCCTGTCAGAAGGTACCGTCCCAGCATTTGCCTGGAGTTGTTGAAAATGGGAAACCACGGAAAACCATTTCAAGGACGGCTGACGGTGGAGTTCGAATCCACGTCTACCGAGTCCGCAGAGATGTTGGCCCCATGGCCTAGCGCTGCGCTTTAGCGACCGTAGCTACTATCGTCGGTAAAAACGATCATATAAAAATTAAAGTTAAGAAAATGTTTTTTTTTAAATCGTGTTTACCCTCCAGGGTGGTGGCTCCCAGGGACTCAGCGAGGGAACTCACCCCTACCGCCTATCCAGGCAGTGTCCTAGAGCTGGGATATCTGGGAATATCTAATCGGAAGGGATACAACTGGTGAGGTGGGATTAGCACCTCGCCCAGGTGGCCTCACCTGCAAAGCGAACAGGTTCCCTCATGAGGGAAGGGAGGGGAAGATTGGGATGGATAGGCAAGGAAGATGGAAGGAGGCGGCCGTGGCCTTACGGTAGGGACCATCCCGGCATTTGCCCGAAGACGAAGTGGGAAACCACGGAAAACCACTTCGAGGATGGCTGAGGGGGAATCGAACCCCCTCTACTCATTTGGGCCACCCGAGGCTGAGTAGACCCCGTTCCAGTCCTCGTACCACTTTTCAAATTTCGTGGCAGAGCCGGGAATCGAACCCAGGACCTCCGGGCGGCAGCTAACCATGCTGACCGCTACGCTACGGAGGCGACTAAGAAAATGAATATGAACATTAAAATATTAATTAAAATTTAAATTAATAATAATTAATTTACACTAACATAATTAAAATGGAATTAAAATATATACAAATACAATATCTTCAATAATATTCGGCGCTATAAAGGGTTAAGGAGCGATTCGCCTTTCAGCCCTCAGACTACGAAAAGGAAAGGAAGGAAGCTTCTAGTTTAACGTGACCGTTAAACGTGTGATTATGATCCACGGGACCTCCTTCTTACGTGGAATATGTACCAAAGAACTTGGATTTTCACTTCAAAATCTCACACGGTCCACCTAGGTGAGAGGCAAACACCTTGACCACTGCGCCACCACGCCCCCTCCGTCTACGAACCTCTGAAAGCGAATTCCTTCAAAAGTATTGCCTCAGATTCTTCTTTCAAAATAATAATAACAATCATCTCTTAGTACGCGCCTTAGCACGCGTAGCTGCCGCAGTCAGTTGAATGTTACTCTACTATAGCATCAATACTGAAGTTGGGTAGCCTACTCGTACAGTATTAAATGCGGTAAACACCTGGGCTGTAGGCAACACTTTTAACGAGCGTATGTTGCGGATCACAGACTACTGTATTTCAGAGGACGACATCAGCGCCAGCGGCCTTCTGTACGGTGATCAATTTTTGAAGCCTTTCTGTGTATCGTTTTGTTACATTTCCAAACAAGTTATTAATCTCGTGTCACGTGCGGACCCGTGTATAATAGAGGGCACCTTGGGGTGAATATAATAGAACCGACTGAGGCCTCGAGCAAATAAACTGCTTCCACGTGCTGGGCAAATAAAATTGTGGTGCTCCCCCATTGCCACATCGTTATGTACTCGTAGTGAGACTGTAGTGAAATTTGGTTCTAGCCACCCTTACTGCCCTCCAGGTAGCTAAACATTACGTGGAACCAATCTGACCGAGTGAACTGTAGAGATTGTCTAATGTACGTGATGCAATTCACTTTGTATAGTTTTTAAACTTAATTATTATATTTCTTTGCATTATTTCCCCACTACGTTAAATTGGGCACCACTGCTGCGAGATCGGTGGTTCGAAGCTCGTGCTGACAGCATCCATCCACTGTGAAGTTTCACCCCGGGTTTTTCCACACGTTCTTGAGGCAACTGCTGGAACCTTATTTGAGGTCCCTTGCCCCAATGGACTCACTATTACAACCACCACAGAAACACAGGTTATTAGACAAACCTAACACACACCTAAGTACACGAGGCTGATGACCAAGATAACGTTATTCCTTAAAATGAATTAAGAGCAACAGACTAAGCACGATGCAATTGACTTAATCGTTCATACTGCTCAATTTTAGTTTTTATTACTGACTCGAATAAAGAAACTATTATTATTTTACATTTGAACCTCTATGGACTGCGTATTAACAATCAATTTCATATGTGTCGAGATCTGATTCTTCTACCGGTCTTGAAATCCTCCCAGTATTTCTTGAGCCCATCGATCAGTGCCTTCTTTCGTGTTTCTGGAAGAGGCCCTCTCCATCTCTTGGGCTCAGATTCCACATTAAAAGTTTGATAGTTTTTAACCATTTGTCGAAATTCAAATCTATTGTGCATTTTTGTTTCTGGAACACCAATTTGCATCAGGTCTTTCTCACATTCCTGGAACCATCTCCATTTCGTTGCCTTTGACTTTGTGAAATTCCAGATCTTTTGTAGGCAGTCAGAAATCAGTCATATGTAGAACAGAAATATTTTCTTTCTGACGGATAACGTTATTGGTTCTATCTCAATCGTACGTGGTCATCAACCTATCTGTTACCTAAAATCTTCCGTTTATCCTTCGTACTCGTTTTAATAATTTGTCGACTTGTCTTGTCTACACAAAGTCAATGCATAGGGTAGGGGGCCCTTTTTCCGGACAGTTCCTATTTCCGGACACTCCTAACAATTCCCTAGTTTGTATTTGAACTGAGCACCAGAAGTAGTTTCTCAATGCCTCGCTAGATGGAAGCACACTGATGCTGTCGAGAACTGTGAGTAGTGATGCAGTACACGTGTGGTTCGTGCTCCAGAAAATTATAAAGATTTCAAGGTATGAACACTCGTCTACACTTCTTTCTTACTATACATTTCTTCTGGTGTATTTTCCTTGATAATATATCATACCTGAGTGACTAGGAGGCAGGGAATTCGTAATAACGAAGAGGAATGTATTGCCAACCAATGAGCTTGTGGGGTGTGCCTCGTCTTGCCGCGTAACTGGTGGGCGCGGAATTTAAATGGGGCATATGTTTGTACCTATTTCCGGACACTGATTTGCTCCCAATTCCGGACATACACATTTTTAACGTTAGTCTTAGAGCTCTCATTATAACGTCTCTACACAAGTTCGGAGCACAAAATGTGCTTACTTTACTAATACGCATATACCTAGGTAGGTATGTGATATAAATGGCCTCGGTGATCATGCGGCCCATAAGTTTGATCCCCGCCAAAGTGAGTGGATTATTCCCGATTTTTATTATTTCCTTAAATATTGTTACCAGTTTAGTTATTGCTAGCCAGCCCTGTGGTGTTGGGGTAGCGCTCCTGCCTCTCACCCGGAGGCCCCGGGTTCGATTCCCGGCTCCGCCAGGGATTTTAGAAACTGACGTGAGGGCTGGAACGGGGTGCACTCAGCCTCGAGAGAACAATTTAGTAGCTATCTGACAGTGAGGCAGCGCCCCGGTCACGATAACCAAGATTAACGGCCGAGGGGATCCGATGCGCTGACCACGTGCCACCCCAATATCTGCAGGCCAAATGGCTGGGCAGCGGTCGCTTGTTAGACCTAGGTCCTTCATGGGCTGTAGTGCCACGTTTTTTTAGTTTTTTTTAGTTATTACTAACCACCAACACTGTTAATATTTTACATTCAGTAAATCCGTAGAGTAGATGGCCGTAACTAGCTATGTCAATGACACAAATACTCAATAATGCACTCTCCACCACTCAAAATCCAATTCCATTTTTGTTACAGATGGAAGGAAAATCTAAGGGTACTAGTAAATCATCTTCACCAAAAAACAGAAAGAAGGCAGACGCAGAAAATATAAAATTGGCTGTGGAAGAGTATCGAAAAGGTTCATCGGTACGATCAGCAGCAGATAAATACGGGGTTCCTAAATCTACGGTTTATGAACACATTAAAGGTATTGCCAAGTCTTGCAAACGAGGACCGAAACCAATGTTTTCCGAGTTTGAAGAACAGGAGCTAGCATTACTTCTGTTGAATGCTTCCAGGAAAGGATTTCCTTTGACTCCAACCGACGTGAAAATGGCAGCGTTTGAGTATGCGGAAATGTGTCAATATGAACACAAATTTAACAGGCAAACGAAATGCGCAGGTCGAAAATGGCTCAGAGGTTTCCTGAAAAGGAATCCGAATCTCTCAATTAAAACTCCTGAAGCACTTTCAATGGCCAGGGCACAGGGACTGAACAGGGAGGCTGTGAGGGAGTTCTACGATTTATTACAGACAATTCTAGTAGAACATGACTTTATAAACAAAGTAGAACACATTTATAATGTGGATGAAAGTGGATTGCCACTCAACACAAGTATCTCGAAGGTTATTAGCGAGCGAGGGAATAGAGATGTTGTGGCGATCACAAATAAAGAAAGAGGTGAAAACGTAACCGTGGTGGCGTGTTGTAGTGCGAGTGGAAGTTACATCCCGCCATTCGTCATTTATAAAGGTGTTCGAAGGAAAGAGGAATTCGGAGATGGTCTACCCCCAGGATCTGCTTTTGTTATGACAGAGACTGGGTACATTAATGAGGAAATGTTTCTTGCTTGGCTTGAACATTTCCAACATAACAGAATTTCAGGCAAATGTCTCCTCATACTAGATGGGCATGCTAGTCACTGCAAGAGCATCCACGTACTTGATTTTTGTGAGAAAAATGACATTATATTAATGTGCTTGCCAGCCCATTGTACTCATAGGTTACAACCTCTAGATAGGAGTTTCTTCAAACCATTGAAAGTTAATTACTTTTCTGAAGGAACCAAGTGGCTGAAAAACAACCCAGGCCGTAACTTCACCAAATACCAATTTCCGAAAGTATTTTCATCGGCGTGGTCCAAATCAGCTACTGTAGGATTTGCTGTAAATGGTTTTCGTGCGTGTGGAATTTTTCCTTTGAACCCAGATGCAATTCCAGATCACGTGCTTGCTCCATCTGAAGCTCTTGGGGCTAAACGAGAAGTTCCTCCAGAAAAGTTGCCAGTGACTGTTGTGGAAAGGTCAACAGACCCTTCTGGACCAGCTGCAGTTACATCTGCGATTCCGGTGAGTTTTTCTCCAGCAAGTACATCACGAACTACGATAACAACCAACGGGACGTGTTCATCATCAAAGGAAGAAACCACAACTAAATCAGGCTCACCAAGTAAAAAGCGACCGCCTCGTACCCCCCAGAAGAGAAGTTTTTCAACTGTCATTCAAATTCCGCAACTTAACACACCACCAAAGAAGCAAAGAACAGGTCAAAGAGCGGCCATTCTGACCACGCCAAAGTACAGAGAGACCTTAGAGTCAAAGAAAAATAGACCTAGGGCTAATCTTCAAATTCAAGAAAAAAATCCAGTTCAGAAATCTCAGAAGAAGACGACTGCTAGGAACAAGACAGAACTGAGGAGCAAGTTAAGTATTTTACCCCAAACGCATCCTGGAATATCAAACAGCAATGAAAATACAGACAAGAGCAGCTTGTGTGGATTCTGTGGTACTGATTATTTTAGTGATGTTTCTAGGCGAATGGGATCATGGATTCAATGTGAACATTGTCAAACCTGGTTTCACGAAGTGTGTGTGGGATCTGCAGGAAAGTGTGATTTCCTGTGTGGCAAATGTGTTGTGAAGCAAAAATAACAGTGTATTTTGAAAGTGTTACAAACATGCATCTACTTGCATATGTATATACAATGCTTATATAACAGAATAACGGTGAAAAATAACATTTGAACTAAAAAAAAATGTTGTCCGGATATAGGAACACTACTTTAAGGGTATGTCCGGAATTAGGAGCATGTGTTCCTATTACCGGACAATTACAGATAATTTTATGGATTTGTGTTGTTTAAGTATAAAATGTTTATGAATTTTCCAAAGATCTTAGTATTGACATAAAAAGTACAATCTACGAGATGGTAGTCTTTATTATATTACAAATGCTACTTTCTAAGTGCTATTTCCAAAATTAGTTGAAACGTCCGGATATAGGGCCCCCTACCCTACAGCCGTTCCGGTCTAAGTACTGTGCTACAGTGCCTACGCTTGGCACCCATACTCAATGCCTTCTTATTATAGATGTTTTGTGGAGGCTTCGGTGGCGTAGTTGGTAGAATGCTGAGCTTCTATTCCCAAGGTCACGGGTTCAAACCCAGCCGAAGTCATCGGATTTTTAAGAGCGTTAAAAATCCCTCAGTATGGCCTTCCTTCGGAGAGGAAGTAAAGCCGGCGGTCCCATGTCATAGATTTATGGCATGAAAATGAACCTTCCACTGACTACACTTGAGTGAAGCCAAAATGTGTAGGTTAGAATTGGTAACTCTTTATTAGTTCGCCACCAGGTGCTGACTGCGATGCTATCTAGTACCCAAGTCCGCAAGCTAGATGTCGTGGACGGTAGTATTTGGTAGCAAAAGTAGGAACTACTTGAAGTTATTGTCGAATTACTTGAATTAAAACAGAGATAACACACATTAATACAGCCATCACAATTGGCACCGGTTATCAGACAGATTCTACACACACACACACACACACAAAGTACACGGGGCTACATGACCATGTTTTCGAACCCCCAAAACTAAGGAACCAACCAACCTAGATGTTTTGCGTCAGATGGAATGCCCGGTTTATTTTTCAGATCCTGTATTGATGGCTTCATGTTCCAGTACAGTTTATTGAATTACATTACCGATATATTTAATTTTTTTGACCCGTCTAGTTTTCCCATAATTCATGATCATCCATCTTGGCCCATCACTGAATATTTCACATGTATTTGGTCTTCTCGGAGAAGATCTGCAGTCCTACTCACTCTGCTACTTCTCTCAGCCGGTTGATCTTCATAATTGCTGAGTCGCTGTTGTTGGCACAATTAGCAGAGTCATCTTCAAAGGCCAGGCAGTCATCAATTTCAATTACTTTAACAAGGCAAAAAAAAAAAAAAAAAAAATATTATTATTATAATACCATTATTATTATCATCATCATAATGATAGTGTATAATCGGTACGAGACCGCGGTGCGTGTTGTTCATGTTACTATAAGGCAGCGTGACACCTCACATTGCAATGATATGGAATGTAGCGATTGTATAACTTCCTAGCTTTAAAACATGTTGAAAGAGTTTATAACTAATTATAAACGGGGAAGGCATAAGTAATGAAATTAAGAGAATCTACAGTTAGACACAGTTAATGTGAGAATACACGCTTGACATTTTCTCCAGTTACGAGTGTCGTTACATTCCAAGATATGAATCAATACTGTGAGACCTCACGAGAGATCATACCACATCTACCTGATTAGCGCAGGTATGGGCGGGAGAGGGTCTCCCTCGTAACAATAACTAAATCCCGGAACACTTTTAAAACAGTGCCAATTTTTATTATTATGTATCCAATTCGATTCTGTGATCTTAAAAAATATCTAAGGATGTATTCTTAATTAATTAATACTAAAACAATGTGTCATAAACATAATGCTGGTTGGTTCCTCAGTTTAGGAGCTGCGACAACGCGGTCATGTAGCCCCGTGTACTTTGGGTGTGTGTAGAATCTGTCTTATAACCAGTGTTATTTGTGATGACTGTATTAGTGTGTGTTATCTGTAATACAGGTAACGACTGCAGACGATCATTTTCAAGTAGTTCCTACTTTTTCTACCAAATTCTACCATCAACGACACCTAGCTGCGAACTTGGCTACTAGATGCCACCGTAACCGGAACCTGGCGACAAACGTTGGAACTCATAGAGCGTTAATCAAATCTAACCTACAAATTTAGCTTCACACAATTGTAGTTATTGGAAGGTTCTTTTACATGCCATAAATCTATGGCATGGGCCGGCCGGCTTTACTTCCCCTCCGAAGGAAGGCATAGTGAGGGATTTTTAACGCTCTTAAAAAATCCGACGACTTCGGCCGGGTTTGAACCCACGATCTTGGGCATACAAGCTCAGCATGCTATAATGCTATTCAACGTTTTTATGATAGAAAGGTGTCCCTGAATATATTCCACGGTGTTCTTTCTATTGGCAGGGGCTGATGACCTTACTGTGTAACCCCTTAAAACAACAACAACAACTGTGCTACGAAAGAAGAACGCTGGCAGGTGTCATCTAGTCCTAAAGTGCGGTGCGTGGATGAAGTGAGCCGAGTAACTGTTTCCATGGCAACAACGAATCGTATTGCAATGCACTCACAGGCAGCGGTTAGCAGTGTCTGTGTCACTCGCTATCAGTATTATCCCGTGTATCTAATAGTTTATTTGTGTACTCGAATGATATCGGGCACGCTGGTCTGCTGCTCCTCTCTCTTCGTCGGCCCAGGTTAGAAGAGCCTACAGTTAAAACTGAAAACTGCATGAAAATAGGTATAATAGCTATAATGATATTCAACGTTTTTATAATAGAAGGGTATCCCTGAATATATTCCACGGTTTTCTTTCTATTGGTAGGGGCTGATGACCTTACTGTGTCACCGGTAGTTCCCGTGTTATACACACATACAGCAATAGCTGTCCAAGTGGCAACACGGTATTTCCCCACATGCTGGCTTTGACAGCTGTCTGAGTTCTTCTTTCATAATACAGACTGTATTTCTATTACTGGCGGAGAGCTTTGATTATTATCTTGCGTACATCCCTCTACATCTACATCTGGTACGTTATTGTCGTTCATTATTTTCTTCATAGAAGGTAATGATAGCGTTTTGTTCGTACGTTTGTGATTTAGCCAATCCGAGACAAACTTGGCTGTGTGGGAATCTGTCTCATAACCTGTGTGTATTTGTCATTGAGGCTAGGTCTTGAGACGGATGAGGCATCAAGAATCTGTTCAAAATGGTTGGAATACCGAGTCTCAGAACGAAATAATATATTGTTAGTATAATGAAACTAGAAGTATTGCACGTCCTGGGTCTTGAACCTGAATCCTCCCGGCTCCTATACGGGTGAGCCAGAATAACCAACACGCAATAATCTCACAGTTTCAACTGAAGTCTACAACTTCTGGAAAGAGCACAACCTGGTACGAGATTAAAGTATTAAAAGACATCACATCAATGTAAATGGCACAAGAACAGTATCAGCTCGTCGTTACGTGCCTCGCTGCAATGCTAAAACTTTCTTTAAACATCGCAAGTTAACAAGACTACGAGAATAATTCAATCTTGTTTTGGCAAAAGGGTACACGTCCAAAGAAGACCATAACAAAGTTATTCCCTTCAAACAATTGCATATTCTCAGTTTTTGTATTTTAACATATATCCTTTTGCCCTAACAAGGGCGAATTAATCCAGGAAACAATCACATACAGTAGGCTATGTGGGTTTGACTCGCCAGGTAAACTTTGTTCATATTTCACATGTTTCTTTCAGATAGTAGTGTTTTTGTTTTGTTATGTTTTGTTATGTTATCAATAAATGATAAAAATGGTCCGGTTAGCTCAAACAATGCCAGCGTTTCGCCCCAGTGTGCCGTTGGGCTCGTCAGTTGGTACAGACACACCTACCAATACGCGTGGCTAGCACATACTGAGAAGGCCATGCAAGACACAAAATACAAGCAGTATTGACGTCACGAGCATGCCAATGTGCTACGGGAGTCAAACTCCCTTTCATAAATACAAAAGCCTACCTTGGCAATCCAAGTAAGGTTTTGAATATTCCCCAAGGGAATATGATGTAGTTTCCATTTGAGCGGATTTGGATTGCCAAGGTAAGGTAAGGTAGTTATGTTATTAGAGTCATGCCCCGGACCTTGAAATAAGGAACCATCTTCTCACTGTCCTGGACAGGGTGTACCACTGCCACTGACAGCGGACCTTACAGAGGTGTGCATATTCACATTTTGTGTTTTAAATCATTTCATCGACCACCTACTGACATATTTTACTTGCATACTTAGTAATGTTTTCTTTCCTATGGACTTACACCTTTTCCATAAGGAATCGCCTCTAAAATTTTCGGAATTGGAGATTCTGAGGTATGCCTGATATGAGCCCTTTATCTCGTTTCCCAATGACTATGGAATGTACCCTCAAAATTAGGTGACTTCTATCCATGATCCACGAACCTGTAAAGAGTTCAAGAGGGGACCATCAGTAAAAATAAACACTTCGAACTACTCTACTCTAAATTCAAACGAATACTAGAATCAAGTATTCAAAACAAAACGTATCACATTTTTCAATAGAAAGGTTCCATTGCTAGTGAAAATTCAAATTAGTCATTATTCTGTGATTTATTTTAAAGAAGCGGCTTGGGTGGCGTAGTCAGTAGAATGCTGAGCTTCTATGCCCAAGGTCGCGGGTTCAAACCCGGCCGAAGTCGTCGGATTTTTTAAGATCGTTAAAATCCTTCAGTATGCCTTCCTTCGGAGGGGAAGTAAAGCTGGCGGTCCCATGTCATAGATTGATGGCATGTAAAAGATCCTTCCACATACTAAACTTGTGTGCAGCTAAATTGTTAGGTTAGATTTCGTCAGAACGCTCTATCAAAATTCCAACGTTCACCACTAGGTATCATTGACATCTGGTAGCGAAAATTGGAACTACTTGAAATTGAACGGAACTTGTAGCTCACCCTAAGGGTGTCCGCTGGATGCAGATACAGACTCAGGCGAGACGAACATGTCTGCGTACACTCCCGGCACTAAAAGCCATACGATAAATAAAATATTTTAAAGAAAATATAGGTAATGCTGTTGGTTAAATATCTGGGGTAATTTCAGGGCCTTGCAATCATTTCTACTGCATTAAGTCATGCGAAGTAAACAAATGTTGGAAAACTGGAACTTAGTCTAATAATTTGCACAGCTCTGTAGCTGCAGTGTGACTTGAGATTAGTATTCACTTCATTGTGTACATTCTCCCAGAAACATCATGTGCATTCAGTGAAAGCAGCTAATGAAGGTACTTTTTGTGAGCAAGAAGCTCTGCGATTGTTAGCATCAACAATAACTTATCCTACAGTGCACCAGGCTTTTACTCTGCTAAAAGCAGTCACTGCTCTCCTGCTGGCCTCTATAAAGAGTGGAAATAAACAAATCGTCTATTTTACGAGAAATCATTTAGTTCGTCATTCCTCAGCTTCTGTCTTTTATTTTTATGGCTGAAATTTGTGCCTTTGTGGTAACTGTCATGTTGTATGCGGGGCCGGATTTAAGAGTATCCCGCCTATAGGCTAAAGTCCATTTGCCGCCCCCTCAATAGTTCATATTTGCTTAATACATTTGTTTAATACAATAAAAAGATAGAGTTCATTGGCGTTTTCATCTTTTTAAACATAAAGTTCATTTACTTTAGATATAACAATAAATTTAATGGCTTACATAATAAATGTTATAATGAAATTAGTTATCTACTTTTTATTATTATTATTATTATTATTATTATTATTATTATTATTATTATTATTATTATTATTATTTATTAAATCGTTACAAATACACACATTTTACAAAATTCATAATATCTGTACACATTTTATGAATTTCCTTACACTTCCTACTCATAGTTTAACCTGTAAATTTACAATCATTAAATTATATTGTTACAATATGATAAGGACAGGTCGAAATAGGATATCAAATTCATACAGAGCAGAAAGAGATATCACATATGCCACTAAAAGGTGCAACCTTGTGTGTGGCATGCATATCGTTGATTACTATTTCTAAAAATTGTATAATGGCTTAGCCGAATAACACGTTCTATGTAAATGATGTATACACAAAAAAATAATGAATAAGAAGGAAAATTGAATTTGTGTTTTATAAACTTGTAGGCTCAACTAATTATATTTTCAATTTTAATTTTGATTTCTCTGAGAAAATGTTTTATTTGCATCTTCAGGTTTGCATGATTTCCTTTAAATTCTTTTAATTTAATTGGGAGAATGTTATATAATTTTGGTGAGAAATACAGAAAGTTACGTTTGGCTATACCTAACTTAGGTTGATATAAAATAGAGTGATTCTCTGTAATACTTCTGGTTTCATACCCGTGGCTAACAACTTGAATTCTATTTCTATCTTTAAAAATTTATTTATATATTTCAAAAGCATACAATTGTTTAATGTTGAAGACCCTTGTCTCAGCATACAGTCTCATAGTCGGATATAATCTATCTTTCTTCAACATTATTCGTAATATGAGATTCTGCACTATCTGAACACTTTTTAGTACATTTTCATAGCCGCCTCCCCAGGCAAGAATACCATATGTAAGAACTGACTGGACTAGAGCATGGTAGATGTCTCTTATTAATTAATTTGTAATTGACAATATGTTTTAAATTGTGAAATATATAGATTGTTCTTCTTACTTATTTTACTTGTAAGGTGTTTGCATTGGCTTTTCCATTTCATGTCACTATCTATAAATAATCCCAGATATTTAACTGTATCCACTTTAGCTATTTTCTTCCTTTTTTTAAGATTCGTTAAAATTGTAATGGGTTTCGAACTTAATTAATTTGTTCTTGGAGATCAGTGATCACTATTTTACACATATTTTTATATTTTAATGCTAATGACTATCTTTTGCGTAATTGAAGATCTGTGTTCAATTTCAATTAAATTACACAAAATGTAGTTAATTACTGGTTTATTGGTTGAAAAATATACAAACTTCTTTAAAACAACTCACCCCACGCAATCTTGATGTTCAAATTTACGAGATTTCTTAATGGCAAACTCGTTAATAATGTCCTCATATGAAAGTGTTTTTGTTATATTTTTCTTAATACAAAGTAGGCTAATGAAAGTGAGTTTAACCCTATTTCATAAATAGGCTACTAGTTCGCAGATAGTTCTTAACTCTTCTAAGGCAGGAAAAACTGTACAAGGACTAAAACATATTTTTAAGTAACATGTATTCTTAAATTCGCACGGAAAATATTATTACCGTCTGAAATACTTCATTTAAGCTTTTGAATGAATTGCCACACTGCCGCCCCTGAAAATTTGCCGCTCTAGGCTCCAGCCTACTTAGCCTATTTAGAAATACGGCCCTGGTTGTATCTAGGCTATCTAGTTGCATGGTCAATCTTGGCCTAAAGTCTTTTTTTTTTTAATGGACTATTATTGCCTCCCATATTGACTCTTTTCTGAACATAAGACAGTTGACCAAATTTAAAGAAAACAATTTGCTTAGAGAAATAGACAAGGGTGTAACAGCAATATCTCACACTGAGATATAGTTGCAATTGCCCACGTTCGCCGCAATCAACCTCACATAACAATAGACTCATACAATTCCATTTACAACTTAGGAAAGCAACTATACTTGTTACAATTAGGCTACGCACTACTTAGATAGTTCAAGTAGTCGCCTTCGTTGGTCTTGGCGTACGTATTGAAACTCCAGACCCATAGGTCCCGGGTTCAATTCAGAAAAAAAATGATCCGAGGATAAACAAAGTTTTAAAAAGTTTTACCTCATGAGATAAAACTGAGAAGACGTGCTTTCGATTCCCGTTCCTCAGTGAATTATACTTCGTCGTAATAATTAAAAACATTAATCATTTTGATAATGTTGTATACGTTGATCCGTATTTACTTGTATCAGTTAATTCATATGCCTGTCAATACTATAGAGAATACATGTTTAATAACAAATCATGTTTTAACATACGGTCATGTCTTCTTCATCATATTAATTAATGAACTAAAAACTCTTGAAACATTATAATACAATGCCCAGTGCTTTTTTGTATAAAAATTTAAGGGGCACTCTTAGTTGTAGTCGACAAAACATCACGATCTTGCAATTTTCGGCAATTTGCTAAGTTCGGTCATTGTTTGTGTTCGACCTGTCCTTCCTACATTCTATTTTAAATGGTCATTACCGTTCGGACCACCTGCTGTCACTTTTCAAACTAAGAACCCCTTCCCGTTCTACCAGGCTCAAAGATATTCTGCACATTCCACACACTAATCATTCCATAATCCAAAGATCCTTCCAAAACCGCATATCATCCCTGTAAAATAGCATTGCAAGTAAACGCGAGTTGGACATATCCGCAAACAAGAGGACGTTTCTGAAGCAGGCGAAGGAGAAGTTAAACTGTATTTAGAACTGTCATCTTGGCCATTGATGACACGGCAACGAGCAAGGACATTCTACCGGCTCTTGATCTGGACTTGTTTTGTTTGGTGATTTGTTAAATTTTATCTTATATTTTATTTTAAATTGTTATTTTGTTGTTATTTGTACAAGCGTGAAGTTTGTAGTTTGAGCTATGATTAATAAATAAATAAATAAATAAATAAATAAATAAATAAATAAATAAAATTAACTTTCAGCTTTTTCGTTGCCTGGGTGGATGTTAAAATAGTTCGTTATTTTCTCCGTCCTTCAAAACTAACCACACGCACAAAATAACATCCTACCCCGCCTCCAAGCAATAGGCTGCGTGCTTATTAGAACGGAGTGCCGAGTTGCCGACCAAAAGAAACTGATTCGATAGATCGATTTACATCGAGGATTACTCGAAATCTCCTCCAGCTGTTCTGAACAGCGCGTTGACGCCAGCTGATCGATGAAATTTCAAGTTGGAAGTTATATTTTCCGGACTAGATACAAATGTACCAATATTTTTGTTTAAGAGGTACGCGTACCCCCGAGTTTCCACTGAAATAAAAAAGCACTGATAATACCATATTCAACAAAACGTACGTATATTAAACAAGTGTGGGAAACTTTATATTGTAATAACTTATGCTACTAAATCTCTGAATAAAATCATATATTTTTTAATTTAATAGAGCGCACAATATGTGCATTAAGCACAGAGGATCACAGTGTGAAAATATCGAGACGGTTATTCGACGCTTAAGCGGAAAATAAAATAAAACACGGGCGTAACAAAATTCACCAAACATGAAGGAAGATAAAGAAGTAGGAAGAAATGTACCGTGTACACAAGCTATAGGAACCTCATTGCTAGTCAAGGTGCGTTGCCATGTAACGAGCATCTACGATGTTAGTTAGTTAGTTATTGTTGTTTTAAGGGGTGGAACTAGAGGTCATCTCCCTCTCGATGTTAGTTACTTTTTGAGGTTTAAAGGACGAAACAGCGAGGTCATCTACTCCTCACACATTTTGAATGAAATTAAAAAATTAGAGGTGGACACCTAAATATGAAAAGACCGAAAATTAATGTAAAAAAGACCAAAAAAAACTAATAAGTATAATTATAATTAAAAAATAACGGATTATTACTTGAAAAGTTAGATTTCTGGCCTTAACCATCTACGATGTTTACAAATTCTGATAAAAATTGAGAAAAACTAAAGGCCGCCTGCTATTGCTTTTCAGCTACATCTTCAAAGATTGATCTTATTTCTATTCACAAGCTTGAAAGCAGAACAGAAGCTGCTGCAATTCTATCTCCACTGTCGAACTGTTTCGAGTCACAATACTGTGCAGAAAGCAGTCAAACAACGAGCTACAAACACTTAAGCAGAATTCCCGTTTAGGAGAGAGTTTAGAAAGTCATCATTCTTTGTAACTTTGAAGTTACTCAACATCTACTCCGATATGGATTCTTCACCCTCTTTTAGTTCTGGGCTATGGATTTTAAATATTTCCTATGTGTACTGTATTTTCAATACAGCGCGGTACTGATTAAAAAAAACACCACTCACTAAGTATGTTATTCTGTATACATTTCATCGCCCAACATTAACATTGTGTGTGGCCTTCAAAAAGGCCTAGTACATATCTTTAAAGCCCGCTGATGACCTGCGCGAAATTATGAGGATGAAATCAATGTAGAAATACGGATCCATTGAATCCCTGAGACAGAGAATTTAACTATGCGAAGTTAAAACCCAACGGCCTAGCCAGGTTTCGAGTCAAAGACCACAGGCAAGCGTGATATCACTTATTTTTAAAGTTAAATATGAACGCCAATCATTACTGGAATTAAACTATATCTATTATATATTGTAGATTATAGGTACATGTTTCGATCTGTCATTGAGGTCTTCTTCTGCCCAATTAAAATATGAAAAATATGAAT
Source organism: Meconema thalassinum (assembly GCA_946902985.2). Taxonomy (NCBI): domain Eukaryota; kingdom Metazoa; phylum Arthropoda; class Insecta; order Orthoptera; family Tettigoniidae; genus Meconema; species Meconema thalassinum. The sequence continues at coordinate 1,353,879,686 of OX336388.2, forward strand.
GATGTACTTAAGTCTAATGATGAATATTTGATATGAAAATTATATGATAAATTATAATTAAAAGAGTAAAATAATAAAGTGGATATCCTTACAATGTAATTAAATGCAATTAATATATAATATTGGGAGCCTCCGTGGCTTAGGCGGCAGCACGCCGGCCTCTCACCGCTGGGTCAGTGGTTCAAATCCCGGTCACTACATGTGAGATCTGTGCTGGACAAAACGGAGGCAGACAGGTTTTTCTCCGGGTACTCCGGTTTTCCCTGTCAAAATTTCATTCCAGCAACACTCTCCACTATCATTTCATTTCATCTGTCATTCATTTAATCATTGCCCCGGAGGAGTGCGTCAGGCCTCGGCAGCCGGCACAGTTCATATCCTCGCCGCTAGATGGGGGCTTCATTCATTCCATTCCTGACCCGGTCGGAGACTGGAAGCAGGCTGTGGATTTTCATAATATATAATATTGGGATTCACATTAAACATTTTCATATTTATTTATTTATTTATCGTATGGCTTTTAATGCCGGGAGTGTCCGAGGACATGTTCGGCTCGCCTGAGTCTGTAGCTGCTTCCAACGGACACCCTAAAGGGTGAGCTACTAGTGCCGTTCAATTTCAAGTAGTTCCAACTTTCGTCACCAGATATCAATGATACCTAGTGGCGAACGTTGGAACTTTGATAGAGCGTTCTGACGAAATCTAACCTAACAAATTTTGCTTTACACAAGTTTAGTCTGTGAAAGGATCTTTTGCATGCCATAAATCTATGACATGGGACCGCCGGCTTTACTTCCCCTCCGAAGGAAGGCATACTGAAGGATTTTAACGCTCTTAAAAAATCCGACGACTTCGGCCGGGTTTGAACCCGCTATCTTGGGCATAGCAGTTCAGCATGCTACAAACATTTTCAAAAATATAGATATAAAAATAAGTAATTTTTAATAACAAGTGTAATTGAATGAACGTAAATAAACTATTGGGCTTTCTATTAAAAATTCCAAACATTCATATAGAAAATTAAATAATTTAGAAAATAACAAGTGCAGAATTTTAACTGAGTTGCCTGAAAATGAGTAAAATTACATCTTCTTCTTCTTCTTCACATTTCTCAACATATTTATCAAGAAATTCAACTTTATTGGTATCTGTGTGCGTATTGTGTTTTGTGTTTTTCACCTGCGCGTCTTATTTTCCGCATATTTATGCACAGTGAATAACAAATAATGTTATGGGTGCAACGTCCCTTTTAACTAATGCGGTTTTTAGAAACGCTGGGGTGCCAGAATTTTGCCCCGAAGGGGATCTTTAACGAGACAATAAATCTACTGACATGGCTCCCTCACATTTAAGCACTCTCAAATGCCAACTGACTGCGCCGGGATTCACAGTGAATAACAATTGCATTTATCAGGAAGGAAGCAATAAACCACTCTCTCCAGTCTCTCGTCACCCGAGAGTGTTCTAATCCAATTAATATCACATGGTTGTTTTAAATTGGAACATGTAAATCTTATTCTCTAAATATGTTCATATAAAGGCTTGAAATACAACTTTTGAATGCAAGATCCTATGTGCATGTCCTTTCAATCAGATGGTGAATTATAAGAGCCGGATGGTAGTAACATTGATTAAACAAAAATTGGATATTTCATCAGAATACAGCATATACTGTACTTTATAAAATGAATATCTAATGCTTATCTGTTATGTCAATGATGAGAATATCCCACCCAAATCCTGAAACAGGTCACAGATGAAAAACACTTCTTAAATATTCATTACAAAATAGCAATATCAAAATTATACAAGTAATTTAAATGTAGGCTACACTTGATAATAGATATGCCCTCACCTCGCAGTTCCGCCCCTTAAAACAACAATAACTAACCAACTAACCTCACATGGGTGTTATGGTACTCAAACCACAGTCAATACATCGACTGTCCAAAGGATGAAATTCAGAAAAAGGGTGGAATACCCAGTAATTAGTGCAGGGTCCCAAAATGTAACTCAGCAAAATTTCACTCAGAACTGTATAAGGAACAAACAAACGAATCAAGTCAACAAATAAACACACTTTCTTCTTAAGAATAAATGAATTTAAATTTTACTAGTGCAATGCAACGATGTTGTTTGCAAGATTGACTAATATAATGGGCACCAAACATCACCTTGATCCTCTCCAGGCTGAGTTCACCTGGACCAAATAAACACCGTTGTTATCACATTTTGTAAACACCCTATGAATTTATCCTCTTAATCTTGTTAACTTAAGGCCTGTCGTAAATTAATGTCCACCACTTTTGCTTAAACGTGACTGCAAAGTAATCTATTTTAACACTTTCCATGGTAAATACACGTGTGCACAAAGTAATACATTCGTAAATGTAATTAAAGTAGCTCTGCAAATATCCTCAACTCCTCGATCGTTAATTGGTATGTGAAGCCTAGATGTCAATGGGAAACAAATATTAAATTAACTCCTGCACATTTAACAGCATTATGATTGCCAGGGAGAACTTTTCTGGGGCGAAACAAGTCTTTCACAACTGAGTGATGTATAGGATGGAAGAAGACAGTCCTGAGGCTGCCTTCATTTATTTATTTATTTATTTATTTATTTATTTATTTATTTATTTATTTATTTATAGGAGCTTAACCTGTAGGTTACTATCAAGTACGTGGTCAATTGCACACTTACATTTTTATTTTTATTTTTTATTTTCCTTTTTTCTTTAGGCTATTTCTCGTTTAGTTCTGGAGTCGAGAGCCAAAACTCAAAGTAATGAGTACTTGCTTATAAATAATCCATGACAAAAGGTTCTTGTAGATATTAATTAACAGTACTTCTTTTGGGGTCTTGTCACTTAAGTATTTCACAGCACTACTGGACGCATATTGTTAAGATTTTGCTGCAACTTGGAGGGTCACATTGTGAGTTTTGGTAGTGACTTGTAAAGCTATTTTGTCTGGTGTATTTGTTCTTTTATTGCCGTGGGTCTGTTGATGCTCACATGACGAGCGAAGCATGGTATCCTTTCCCTCCTTCCCTTGCAATCTGTGCATATATCATTTAATCATATGTAAAGCTTTTTCAGGTGGAATCACATTATCCCAATTTAATTGAGCATATATTCGTGTTGACCGACTGAAAGTTATAGGCCTAATTCAAAAAGTTCTTGTGTAAAGCCAATATAGTTACCAAGAGTGCATTATAGGTGGATCTACTGTAGTAAATGGGATCCGAAGTTATCGGACACTTGTCTGATGCTTCGTCTGATCCTATGTTATCATACAGGGATATTTATCTGGAATCGTCTCAACTGCTCAAGTATTTGAAGAAAAAAAAAGTAAAACTGTGCGGTCAGCAAGAGTGTGTTGACAACTGGACCAAGGACTTGGAAGGAAAGGCTAGTTGTCATCCCTGCAATTGGCTGCCAAAGCACGGGACTTATCTGTACGATGACTGACTGTTCAGATCTCAGACTAGAATTTAAATACGGTACTTGCCAGACACAGGAACAGGTTGTGGAGCTTGACTGGGTCTGCTCGGTCACGAGGAGGGAGCCATCTGAGATCAGTATTTCATGCTTAGCTACACCAATCTGAACAATACATTCCAAGGCGTTCAATTCTCAAAGCATCTAGACCAAACCTCAGTAGGTTCAAAAGACGATGACGATAATTGTTTTTTTAAGGGGCTTATCGAGATTCTCGGGACAAGGTTCGAAAGGAGAAACACAATTTTGGGAAGCTAGTGATTTACTGAAGGATACTGAGTAGAATTATTTGAAAAACCTATGTTGCATTCAAAATGTTAGCCATATTGCGCAAACGGTATGAAGAAGAGAGCTGGTTTTGAAAAAAGTGACTATTTTTCCCTACCGTGTTCAAATAATTATGCATTTTGTAGGTCTACAGGCCTGTACAAGATTTCTAATCCGGACGAAATTTTTGCCCTATGTTTTATCCAACAAAAAACAATATTCCCCACTCTGAATGTGGCAGGTTTAACTTGCTGATTAAGTTATATACAGTATTTTAAATGTCATTCATTCCTGCTGAAAGCCTCTGCTATACCAGAAATCGCACATTAACAGGAGCAATATAAACGTATATTTATAACCTATAGCAATATGAATTTTATGAGAACCGACAGCGGTAGCTACGCTAGCTAACGCGCAGCGCTAAGCCCTGGGGTCAAGCTCTCTGCGGACTCGGTAGACGTGGGTTTGAACCCCACCGTCGACCGTCCTTGACCGTGGTTTCCCATTTTCAATTCCAGGCAAATGCTGGGACGCTACCTCCAGACAGGCCACATCCTTGCACAGTTCCATTCATCTTCATTCATTTTATCTCTCATTAACTCCGATCATGAGGTTGGTGTCACGAAGGGCATCCGGCCGTATAAACTATCAGCACATTGAATTTCATCGCATCTCATCCGCAACCCTGTTGGAAACGGGAATAATAATGGGTAGACATACATATACATTTTATGAGACAGTCCACAGCTGCCTGATCAGATTATTTTTCAAGAAAAGCATTCGAATCGATTGTTAGGTTTAGAAATATTTCACAAATACTGGCAATTATCATATAAGGTGCTATAAATTAGCACGCGTAGAAATTAAAATTGAAAATATAATTGTACAAAGGTGATATGGTACATGAAATAAAAGTTGTAAATAGATCTGATGGTGTCCACATAGCGAACGAAACGTGTCATCTTATTATACCCCTTAGTTAGAAAAGTGTAAAAGTGTACAATTAATCCATGTTATTTCTGTAGGTTAGTAAGTGTGGTAGATAATTATTAACATTACTGTGTTGACCGACTGAAGAGCGATTCTTCCATTACGAGATAAAGGTCATCTCGCCCTAAGGTCACATAATTATGGTACTGGATTTTAGGAACACGTGACACTTCTTAACAGAATTTACATGATGATCACCATTGTTGTTTTATGGAGCCTAGCATCGAGGTTAGCAGTTCCTAATCTATGACCTCTTTACATACGTAAACAAGAAGTTCCGTGACGAACTAAAGAGCCTACTTTTCTTGAAATTTAAGATTCTTGCCAATCTACGAGGCACGTCCAGAAAGTAAGCTCCGTTTGGTAATAAAATTGAATTGTGTACAGATACAGAAAAAATATTTATTGCACAACATTCTACACCTCTTAAACTACTTTTCCACATAACTGCCGAACTTTTGCTGGCATTTGTCATAACGTGGCACAAGTTTTTGGATACCTTCCTCATAGAAGTTTGCCGCCGACCGTAAACGAGAGTGAAGACTCCCCAGTAAGATATTCTACCGTTTAGCCACCACTGTTAGGCAAATTGCGTATGAGGTCAGGAGAACTCCTAAACATACGCAGTTCTCCTGGTAAGCACGCAATTTGCCTAACAGTGGTGGCAAAACGGTAGCATATCTTACAGGGGAGTCTTCACTCTCGTTTACGGTCGGCGGCAAACTTTTATGAAGAAGATATCCAAAAACTTGTGCCACGCTATGACAAATGCCTACAAAGGTTCGGCAGTTATGTGGAAAAGTAGTTTAAGAGGTGTAGAATGTTGTGCAATAAATATTTTTTCTGTATCTGTACACAATTTAATTTTATTACCAAACGGAGCTTACTTTCTGAACGTACCTCGTATATAGACCTATCTAGAATAATGACGAAATTAAGTTGGTAATATCGAAATTTCTAATTAGTTCGAAATTTACCTGGTATAATGTAGCCTAATAGAGCAGTACAGTTGGCAGCCCTGGTGACTGAATATAGGCTATTGTTAGTTGCATCTCTTAAGGTACAGAATACAAAATTTGGTTGAAGTCCAATGGATAGCATGCACGTTACATGCAGTTAGACCTTGGATTTATCAGCGCGCGTAAAATCATGTTGGCAACAATGTCATGCATGTGTTGGTCAGAAATAATCTGAAATATTATGATCTCGTGTTGTGCCAATTTTGGATGAAATCCATTTGTTAGTATAGAAGTAACATGTATTTTATAATTGGACCTATCAGCAGGCTTAGAATCGTGTTGGCAGCACTGGCGTCGGCCTATATTAATTACTCCAAATTAATCTAGAATGCCAGGTACTATACGTGTGCAAAGTTTAGAGCTATTGGCTTGCATACTTTATGATATATTGATATTAGGGTAACAAAAATAGAGACAGTATGTATTATCAGTTGGCAGCCCTGGTTACTCTTAAGAATCGGCATAGTTATATCTGTTATGGTACACATAGCACACACGAAATTTGGTTGAATTCCAAATGATAGTATAGAAGTTACATGTATTTAAAGTTGGACCTCTCAGCAGGCTTAGAATCATGTTGGTAGCACTGACGTATATAAGATACTCCAAATTAATATAGAATGGCAGGTACTTTACGTGTGCATAGTTTAAAGCTGTCGGCTTGCATGCTTTCTGATATAACTTATGGGTATTTGGATAAAATAAATAGAGAGAATTTATTAACAGTTGGCATCCCTGGTGGCTCTTAAGAATACGCTCAGTCATATCTTCTTTCGTACACATAGCACATACGAAATTTGGTTTAAATCCAACTGATAGTGTAGAAGTTACATGCATTTAAAATTTGGACCTATCCGCAGGCTTATAATCATTTTGGCAACACTGCCATGTATGGCCTCCTGGAAATTAAACTGCAATATTGTTATCTATACGTGTGCCAATTTTGAAATAGCTCCCATTCATACCTTCCAAGATATCCAACATGGAGCTCAAATTTCTAGTGCGTTTTTTCAGCAGTTGGTAGCACTGACATCATTTTCAAATATGGCCGTGAGATATTCAGGTATAGATCTTTACTCCTACCAAATTTTGTTTCGATTGCTGCAGCCGTTTAGGAGTTGATAGGGGGACACACACACAGACAGACAGACATACAGACAGACAGACACACATTTGCCCGATCTCATAAGTCTACTTTTTCCTCATTTTTGCAAAATGTGAAAAGTATGCTAAAAATAAAATAATAAACAGGCAACTAGGTGGAAATTCAGTGTAGGGTGAACAAAAGAGGCTGAAATCCTATTGTAAGCTGTGAGAAAACCTGACACTACTTCTGCGCGTGGCTTTGTCCCCTTCTGTGGTCTCTGGATATGTATTGAGATTCCTCGGTTCGATTCCTGACTCCACAAATAAACTGAATTCTTGTCTGAGTTATGAAACGGGATTTACTCAGCCTCCTGAGAAGAAACTGAGAAGAGGTGGATTCGATTCTCATCTCAGCCATCCTGGAAGTTGTTTTTCTGTGGTGTTCTACTTCTACTCCAGGCAAATGCTGTGATGACTCCTAACTTATGACTTCGATCTAAATCCTATCCTCAATGACAAATATACACACTACCACAGGTTATCGGGCAGATTACACACACAGCCAAGTACACGAGGCTACATGACCACAATATCGGAAAGCTCCTAAATGAATCAGCAAAGACAAGGAAGCGACTTTAGAGGTGGCATATGGGATAATGTCACTCATCGCATTCCATCACTCAGTGGATCAGTGATCGACCACGATACCAAGATCCAGGATTCGATTTCCGGCTGAAAAGGTTGGATTTTTAAATGACAGAAAAAATTACTGCACGATGCCGGCTCTCAAAAAAACCTTTCGAACACATTTGGTGACCATGTGATAAATTTCAAACATCATGATTATGATTTTAAGATAGATAACAGTTCAAAAGGAACATCGAAGATCGCGTAGAACGCCTCTAAAAGATCTACACCAGGTGTGTGTATTTTTAAAATGTTCCGTAAGACCTTATGATGTCTCGAGCACGAATGTAATTCAGAGGGTCCCTTTGAGTCCATATGACGCCAATGTTAATACACTCATCAAATACAGTATACAGTATTTTATAACATAATGCTGAGTGTTTCACTTCTTGCCATTTGTAACAGGTTTACATAAATGTGATAATTTAATTTGGATAACTTCAATAAGGCACCAAGGGAATTTAAGACATAATAACTGAGCTGACTTTCAAATAAGTTACCATCACCAAACGTACCTTGAAACTACTTGCCGCGTAAATTGATTCATAAAATAATCAAAGCTGTTGAGCAATAGAAGTGAAGGCATGTTATAGAACTGCACTGCAGTGGGCCATTTTACTCCCTTAGGAATCATTATCATTATCATGATCTATGATATAAAAGCAGCCCCGTCATGTTACTGTAGTTCCAGGTCATCCGATAGTTTCTTATTCTTGTTCCCCTTAACCCAAAGGATGGTGGTCAGTATGCATTTCTCCCGAAAACCTTCTCTCTTTCTCCATCTTCTCCCTTTATAACAATTGTTAAGTGTTTCTTGGCCTTCCTTCATGTCATCTCGTATTAAGACTCCGAAGCCAGAGGTTTAAGGTTCGATTTTCGACTCTGCCAAGAAATGTAATTCTGGTCTGAGGATTGGAACAGAGTACACTGAACCTCGTTAAGCAAAAGCTGAGAAGAGGTGGGTTCGATTCCCCTAGAAGTGATTTTCCGTGGCTTATCACTTCTAATCCAGACAAATGCCGGAATGGTTCATGAATTAAAACCGCAGGTGCCTCCTTCCCAATGTTAGCCTGAATCAGAAATACGCACACTACTACAGACACCACATTAACACCGATTATTAGACAAATTCTAAGTACACGGGGGTGATAGCTGCGATGTCCAAGCCCCTAAATGAAACGGTAACAATAATTATTATATTTCTCGCAGATGATGGAGAACCACCGGCGATGTGAATTCTTAATCTTAAAGGGTACCGTATCCAACATGACGAGAATTGGCGTCCACAGAAAACAGGATCATTGGGGCACAGTATTTTGAAGCGATACGCTTGTAAATAGACGTAGGTAATCTGCTGTAATTATGATTCAGCATGTCTGAAAATGTCACCCTCCCAAGTAACGTAACTACAGTAACCCAATAGTACAGTACAGCTGGAATGGTTTTGTTCCAAAAACTGTGCTATGGTTGGCTTTTTGTAAATCGTTAGAAAAGCACAAAAAAAGATTAACTCTGAATTTTAGAATAATTTGCACGATCATTTTGTCGGAAAACTCGAAAAAACATTGGAAAGCGTTTTTCTCTGAATCGACGTATTTTAAAGAAAAGTTTTTAAACAAAAAATGTAGAGGGCATTGTCACCTACAATTCGTCTCATTGAGGTCATGTCATACGTTTTGAAATGCAGAAGCTAGGTGGCGCCGAAGTTTACAAAAAAGTGTTTTTTCACTTTTTGTCCTAGAAAAAATAGTTTTTTCACAAAAGAGTGAATCAGAAATTTGTTCCTCTCAAAATTGTCTGCAGCAGTTATTTAAACGTTTGTTTCCTCCGACTTACCGTTCCAAAGTTATAGCGCAGCAAATGCAACGCTGCGTAGTCAAGGCTACTATTGTTACTGCGGAGAGAGCGGTGGGCATAATTTAGACAGGGACCGGTGTCGGACAGCTGCCTAAGGCTCGGTCAAACAGGACGCGGGCTGTGTTTGTTAATTAGCTCAAACAATAATATCTATTTCAATCGCAACGTATCAATCATAACTGTACACATAAATAACCTTTGTGCCATCTGAATAGTACAATTTTCACACTTCGGCAGACTATAACTTTGGAACAGTAAGGCGGAGGAAAAAAAATGTTTCAATAAATGTTGTAGACAATTTTGAGAGGAAGAAATTTCTGATTCGCTCTTTTGTGAACAAAACATTTTTTCTAGGACAAAACGTGTTAAAACACTTTATTGGAAACTTTGGCGCCACATAGCTTCTGCATTTCAAAACGTATGACATAACCTCAATGAGACGAATTGTAGGTGACAATGTCCTCTACATTTTTGTTTAAAAAACTTTTCTTTAAAATACGTCGATTCAGAGAAAAACGCTTTTCAATTTTTTGAGTTTTCCGACAAAATGATCGTGCAAATTATTCTAAAATTCAGAGTTAAGCTTTTTTTTTTTGTGCTTTTCTAACGATTTACAAAAAGCCAAGCATAGCACAGTTTTTGGAACAAATGGTTTTTTTTTCTGTGCAGCTGTCCTGTACTACAAGTTTTGAGTATAACGTGAAAAGAGTAGTGCAGCTAGATTTTGCTTTTAGACGGAGGATGATCAATTATGTTCAAAGATCTTGAGATGGGAGAAGGAAGTGACTACATCTAGCCCAAACCACATCCCCCAGTCATGTAACGTATGTGGTCTTGGGATTGGGTGGAGGCTTTGGTCTCTAATGGTCCTGGTTTCTTTTACTGACAATACTGAGAAAGTAACAGTAACCTCTACACATGCTGGACGGTATGGCTGTGTTGGGTGAGAAGTATTGGAGGCCTCTGCCGCGCCTTCATTCAACAAACGAGGACGCGCCATTGACTTTCTAGACAGTTGATAGGCTGTGCCGGCAACATTAAGACAAGGAGTAGAACAACAATACCGGAACAACGTGAAGTGACGAACTCCTGCGAAAAATGAGCAAGTTAATGTTTTATGAAGAAATGTTTAGCACTCGTACAAAGATGAAAATATTCATGATTATAGTGTGCGAATATAGTGTTAGAAATTGTCTGTTCCACTGATTTATTCTGGGTGGACCGGGTTCGCTCTTAGGCCATCGTTAACACAAACGTCCCATCAACTTAGGTTTCGGTTGAAAAATGCAGTTTTCTCATTTCTGATGTTTTGGGTTTTCAGCATATTGAAATAGCATAGGAAGTTAGTTTAGAGCAAAAATGTTAATTTCGTTCCGAGATAAGGAATTTTGTAGTTTATCAACATTGGCAAACATCTTCCAAATCTTTATTCATTTACCTTTCTAGACATGTCTTTGACAGCCATTTCTTACAACTTTTATCTTTAGGTAAATAAAGTGCATTGTCTCAGAAATTGGTTGGTTTCTCAGTTTAGGGGCTGCGACAACGCGGTCATGCGTGTGTGTAGGATCTGTTTGATAGCCGGTGTTAATTGTGATGACTGTATTAGTGTGTGTTATCTGTTTTTAATTCAAGTAAGGACTGCAGACTTTGAATTTTTCAAATAGTTCCTACTTTTGCCACCAAACGCAACCGTCAACGACTACTAGTTCAGAACTTAGCTACTAGACGCCACCGCAGTTGGCTCTTGGCAACGAACGTAGGAACCTAAGAGCGTTGTTTACATTCTTAACCAATACAATTTAGTTTCACACAGGTGTAATTAGTGGAAGGTTCTTAACATGCCATAAATCTCTGACATGGGACCGCCGGCTTTACTTCCCCTCCGAAGGAAGGCATACTGAGGGATTTTTAACGCTCTTAAAAATCCGACGACTTCGGCCAGGATTTAACTCGCGATCTTGGGCATAGAAACTCAGCATGCTATCAACTACGCCCCTGAAGCTGCTGTCTCAGAAATTATTGCACTGATCTAGCCTAGCCACAGCATATTTATATGCGCATTAATCTGACCTAGAATGCTGGCTGCAGTATTTATGTAACTTGAGAAAAATATATTGATTAAAAACGTTTTAAACTTATCAGAGAAAAATTTACAAATACAAACGTTTGAAGCACTACAATCATGATTCTAATCTGGATTGCAAGCCATGAAATCTTCTATAATTGTATTAAGTTTAAGCCCTTTAACTTCTATAGTTAGATCATAAATGGCCGTTTGATTAATATTTTGTTTTCAAAAAATAATTAATTGTAATGTTGGTATCACTGAATGATAATGCGTTGTCAGTAACTTAACTATTTTATCTTATGGAGGTAAATGTTGTTAAACATTCATAACAATCGATTCAATAGTTTGTGTGATACGATCATATTAAGAAACTCACCAGTTTTTTCACCTAATGTATTCAGTTAGCGCCACATTAAACATGACACAGAGCTTAGGCTATAACACAAACAACATACTAACGAAATTCAGCACTAAAATATGGAGGAGACTAGCGGACCCGTGTTCATAAGCCACACTTTCCTCAATCGGTTTATAATAAGACACTTAAGGAGGAAGGTTGTTACATTTTTATTTGAACCAAATGCTTATAGAACACTATTTACGTTTCAGGCGGCCCTACGGCCAAAATGCGAACTGAACAGCAATGATGTCGCATATTTTCCTGCAGAACAGTATTTGCAAATCGCACACTTCTTACAAAAATTGATATTTATGAAATTAGAATGCAATTCGTCACTGCTAATGTAATTTGTGTGCTGAATCCATTGGTTGACAGCTTAGCCGTAACACTCACCGGTTATTCAATATTTATGAAATTATACGATTTGAGTACCTACTCATTCCTTTAAATTACTGTTTCTGAAATCCATACAAAATGATAAAGGAAATACCTCCAAATGTTAAAATGACATGAAACAGGCGTCACAGCGGCCAACATGTGAAGTGGACAGCAATTATGGAGCGTATCTTCCTGAAGCAACAGTAACTGCAAATCTCACACTTCGACAAGTTTTTTAAAAGTCATTTTTTAAAGAAATTATCGAAATTTATGAAATTAGAGTGCAATGCGTGACTGCTAATGTATATTCTCTTTCATTTGAATGTTCATTTGTCACGATCGGTCGCTTGTGAGCGCCGCAGGAGGGATCTATAGTCTACTACTGAAATAATATATATGATGATTATATAAACACTGTCGCAGTTCACGACCACAATGATGAGAAAAGACAGTATTAAGTTATTAGGTAGTCTAATACACAGATAGTGCAAGCCATAGAGATGGATATTAGAGAATCAAAATGTCTGACCCATGCGAGACTCAAATCCGGCTTTGTATATTGGTCAATTGGCAATAATACATCTATCTACATTTGTGCATTACACGGTCTAATAGCTTAATCTCCATTACTTAAACTTGCTTATACCGAAGGAGGCAAATTTAGACCTTGATGGCACTTGACCATTCTTAATTTCTTCTACCAGATCATACACATCTTGAATAGTACTCGTATATTAAGTTCAGAACTGAATTTTATCTTTAAGCATTTGGTTGAGCGTATTCGGCAATTCATCCCGTGGGGCACCTAACCAGTCCCATGGCACGCCATGTTTGTGGAATTTTGGAGTTTCTGACCAAGAGAGGGACAAGATTATTCGAGACAAGAATCGTATCGGGGAATAGGCCTATATCTGAGCAAATAGAAGAATACTTTCTTAGAGAGCTTTCAGTGCAAGTACTCTAAAGTCGAAGTTTGTGTCTGTTAAGGATTGGTTGTTGTTGTTGATTCGTTTAGAGGTTTTGTGACATCGTGATCATGCTAAGACCTCAGAAACTATACGCTGTAGGAGCCATGTTTATTGGATAAAGTATTGAATACACCCTGTATATAGGCTCTCGGTACTCACTGTTTCAGAGATCCCAAGAGCATGACAGTTCACAAATTCAGATGTTATCATTCCGCGAACTTTCTGACAACCTCAGCTACCTCTAACTCATATTTTACTAAAAATAAATAAAAATTGAAATTTATTTATATTAGTAACTTGTAAGCAATGTGTTGAAATAAAAGAGTAAATTGCCTTGAATATTAATTTATATGCATGAGGAAAACCACTTCAAGGATGGCTGATATGGGAATTGAACCCAACTCCTTTCAGTTTTGCCTCTCGAGGCTGAGTGTACCCCGTTTAAGCCCTCAGAGCCGGGAATAGAACCCGGACCTTCGGGCCGATGGCCAAGAATGCTAGCCGCTACACCAGGAAGAGGATCAATTAAAGAACTTCACAGTAAATTTGTGTTCCTCTGTTATTTTAAGGATAGTTTAAGGATTAAGTATAGAAAATACTCTTTGACAAGTTTATTTATTACAACACGATTCATTATTTCAAAATGTCGTCCAAAAATTCCCCAAAATTCTTAATTTAAATGTTATCGTACAATTCCTAAATTTAAGTTGCCATTAGATCAATCATCATATATTTTAGCATAAAGTCACCTTTTTGTGAATTAATTCGATGATCCATGTGCTGGACGATGGCACTGTGTACTTGTGGTATCGGTGCAGGCATTTAAGAGCCCAGTATCGAGGATGACACCAGTTTTCTCATGAGTAATTACGACACACTTGCCGGTTTCACTTTCTTGTGGGAGCCTTTATAAGAGGAGGCGGGAAGCCGGCCAGCCGCTAGTACTGCTTCATCTGTTCGCACGTTCGACCAACATGGCTCGAGTGAGTACCCTTACCTATACTGACAACAATAATAATAATAATAATATAGAGGTTTTAAGGGTGACACCTCCAGGTGACCCATGTGTCAGAGTCGGTGTCTTTCTTCTCTGCCGTCTAGCAGTGTGAATTGTGGCCAACATTTAATTATGTTTATAGTTACCAAGTGTAGAGTCAGAATTCTTTATGGTGCCGGACGAGAAGTTTAGTGTTGTTATTGTGGGTTCATTTGAGAGACTTGACATCGTGGACATTTAGCCCAATATACTTGGGTGTGTTTGTGTGATAACCTGTGTTATTGTGATGTCTGTAGTGTGTTTTTTTCTCGTACTTTTGTTTATTATTATAATTGTTGGTTTTATTTTATTTTTTGTTTGATTAGTTTTAGGTCCTTCTTCATATTTAGGGTTTCACCTCAAAAAAATATATATTCCAAATTTGTTTAATTCAATCTGCGTTAAGAGGGGAAGATGACTCCCTGTTCCGTCCCTTAAAACAACAATAACATAACATAATTAGTGTTAGGAATCATCCCGACATTTGTCTGGAATAGAAGTGGGAAACTACGAAAAACCATTTACAGGATGGCTGAGGTGGGAATCGAACCCACCTCTTCTCAGTCTAGCATCACGGGGGTGAGTGCACCCCGTTACACCCCTCAGACCAGAAGTACATTTCTTGACGGAGCCGAGAATGGAACCCAGACCTCCGGGGCGGCGGCCAAGAACGCTAGACGCTACACAACGAGGTGGACAAGAAGTCTCACCAGTAGCCTACAAGATTTAGAAGATGATCAATCGATTGCATAAACTGGCGCTAGTTTATACTGTATTAGGACTGCATCGTGTGATAGTCCCTAGTTCGCAGTGTTTATTTGTTTTCGTTGCTTTATCAACGGAATAGACACTTCTTGGTCATCAGCACTGGCTACTTGTGTGTCGGATTGTTTGGTTATTATGGAATCTGTTTTAGTTGTGCGTTGGCGGATAAAATTTCCATGGAGTGATTTTGAGCAAATTCGGGGATTCTGCAACCCCTTCATGGACAAGCCGTTTTCTGAATACACAACATCCATCTAGAGAAACGAACACTCTTCTTCGTTCAGGGGAAGATGACCTCGTAGTTCCGCCCCTTGAAACAACAATAACTAACTAACTTCTTCGTTCAGTCGTTTGTTGAAACTTGAATAAATTATGTGATCAGACCTTCGTGTATTATAGCAAAATGGGGTTATGTGCTGCCTACTATTCATGGCATCCGGGTTTGAATTCTGGCTCCAAATGATACTTAAAGTATGAAGTGATGGCTGAAACAAGATGCAGCTAGTCTCTTGAGGTCAATTCAGAAACTGATTGCTATGAGGAATAGTGTCCTATGGTTTAAATCAGAGGTGTGCACACAGCACGCCAGTTCTGGCGCGTACAACCTTGCAGCGATAGTGGGGGAAGACTATTATGTCTCTC
Source organism: Meconema thalassinum (assembly GCA_946902985.2). NCBI lineage: Eukaryota > Metazoa > Arthropoda > Insecta > Orthoptera > Tettigoniidae > Meconema > Meconema thalassinum. The sequence continues at coordinate 1,353,895,355 of OX336388.2, forward strand.
TCTCTCGCTCGCTTTCCCGTCTCACTTCCTCTTGTACTGCCTTCGCTGTGTTGTTGTGGATCGGTCGAACGTCAAACGGTATTTAGTATATTGTAAATATGAAAACAAATTGAATCTAAACGAAAACAGGGGCAGAAAAGATCAATAATGTGACCGAAATTGCAATGCCTTAAATTAGTTCCATGTTACATTATCAGTATTTCTGATTGTTTTAAAGCTAAGCTCGTAATCTTCAAGTACTGTTACGCGGAGAATCGCGCAAAACACAAAGTAGATGTATCGGACAACCAACGCATTGGACGAACAGTTTGTTTACATTACGTTCGGTGCGCTAGCGATCCCGACTTGACTCAGTCAGACACAGCAGAGCCGGCAATCAGCCCAGCCAAGAGAAGCAGGAACCAGCCTGCCGGCTTACGGCGCAACATACTGTAGCTATAACGCCGAGCGTGCAAAGACTGGACGCCTGTGGTTTAAAACCACAGCAATACGGCTGAGGGCGTTGTTACGATGGCTACAAATTCTCCACAGTCTGATGGATGCAGCAAACGTCCTTAGGTACACATGACCCTCTGAGGCCACGTAGTGGATTTTCTTCTTTAATTTAATTAATAGTTCCATTCAATAATTTTAATTCTACTTTCTTCCTTTTATTTCCTTCTTTCTTTCTATTTATTTAGGCCGTGGATCACGTGCTTCAAACATCCAATATTTTACAGCACCCCCTGTACATGTTTTGTGAGAGATGAAGAACGCCAACGTGAACATGCCAAGGAGCATTTACAGTATACTGGTACACAACAAATTGAAGTGACAGTGAAGACGTTTATTGACAAAAGGCGCGACCGCCAACACCGTCACATACAAGTGTTTAGATTGGTGTTCTCCTTATCGTAACACATTTGCACAGATAATATTACAACACTTGTATATTATGTTACATGTTCATGTTCTGATACTGTTGTCACTGGCAGTATTTTGATCATCACTGCCTACCCGAGGATGTTCACACCATCACGTGAGAACATCATCTCAGAATAGCAATTCAGCACGAGATGATTCATGAAAATGTGTGCCCTAAGACGTAGTGTAAAATAATAATAATAATAATTATTATTATTAATATTAGTTAAATTAATTTAATTTCGTCGGTATGTAGATAATTATTATTGAGAATCTAATTTAATTCAAGTATTTAGGAGAAGTAATTCAACCATACGGATTGAACCGTGAAGCAAATAAAGAGAGAATTTCAAAATTACAGAAGGCCTATAGAATTACCTGGAAAAGGTATAACAAAAAGATCAATATCCTGGAATGCTAAATGAGACACTATAACACAGTCATCAAACCTCGGAAACCTTGCTCTTTGGAGGAGGATCTCTTATTAAAGACATAGAGAAGCAAGAGAGGAAAATATTGAGGAAAATGTTTGGTCCAGTCTGCGTAGATGGAATCTGGATGAAACGGACGTCTCAGGAGCTATATCATCACTCTGAAAGGATCACCGACACGTTCAGGAAAAGGCGATTCAAGTTCTATGGCCGCAAGACAGATGACAGACTGACGAAGAGGATTCTGAACCTTGCTCTCTCAATGAAAGTCAAGACCAACTGGCTTAAGGAAATAGAGGAAGATCTTCAGGAAGTTGGCATCGTGGAGGAAATCATACTAGACAGATCCAGATTCAGAACAGTTGTCAATAACTATCATTTTGCGGAGAAAATCAGTACCAGTACCAGGAAGCCATGGACTGAAGATCGGAAGAAACTCAGTGCCCAGATGAAGAGATTTTGGGAAAAGGAAAGATCAATATCATTTGCTAAATGAGTTCTCTCGCGCTCCTTAGATGGGCATAACGATGTGAAAAAGAAATTAATAATAAATAATTGCCTTTTATGGCCATTTAACACGAATGAGCTCCGGAAGATTGTCCAATCGAATCTATGCCTACTTTGTGGGAAAGAAAACCAAAGTGATCTGGTTTTCACAGGTGGAAAAAGACCAACAAGAACTGGGGATATCACAAGAGGACATCTTGAAACATGACTCTTTGAAGAAGAAACTTGGGGATATACAGTTTTCAGCCAAAACCTATATTGAAAACCGGCAAGAAGTGGACCGAAGAACGAAAAGAAGCTCACCGAAGAAGAATGCGAATACTGGGCCAATGTGAAAGAACGAGCGAAAAGGCAGTTGAAATAACGTGGTCCATAGAAAACCGAAACGCTTATAAAACATAAAAATAAAACAATTGCCAAGTTTATTATATTTGTTCATTATTATTATTAGTATTCTGGCCGGAGGCGGGTCCGTGCCTCTGAAAAGGCTATCCTCAGCCGGAGGTTACGTGTAGTAGGGTGGCTAGGGCCTTTCTGCTCTTCCTTTCATGCCAACAGCGCGTTGTCCCACTGAACCGGCATTCCATCCAAGGTCCAGCCACACCCAATGCTGCTTAACTGCGGAGTTCTCATGGGATTCGGTGTTTGAACATGGCCAGGCCGTTGGCTATTTACTCATTAGCCTACTTGTACGTATTGAGATGCTATTTTGAGAAAGCTGCGGACCACGACAATGTTTTGATTCCCACGCGTGTGTGGGCGTCATCGAGGTTATCACGATCATAACAGTTGTGCTTTCAGAGTCGCGTCTTAATACCATTACGGGAAGTGCACGCCTATGTACACACGAATAAAATAATGCCTATAATTTAGCAGACACGATACACTAGATATGAATGCTGAGTGTTCGATAGTGTAAAATATTTTCACGTTAGGAATGTTTATCAGTTCACTCTAACATTGCTGCATCTTTTATATTATCGATTAAACCACTTTTCATGGAATGTGTTTCTGTGTTATTCAGGTTTCGTGCACATTTTATCTCATAAACTGCGCGAATTATCAATCGTAAAGTTATAATTAAATGGGAGGCAAAGCTTTGTTGTTGTTGTTGTTGTTGTTGTTGTTGTAGTTGTTGATTCATTTAGGGGCTTTGTGACATTGTGATCAGGTACTTGGGGGTCTGATAACCTGTGTTATTGTGTGTATTTGTAACTGGGGATAGGATGCGGCTGTGTCTTAATTTAGGCAGCATCTCGAATCCAAGTGGAAAACCAAGAAAACTGAGACAGCTGAGGTGGGAATCGAACGCACATCTGTTTTACGATGCGGAGTAAACCACATTTCTAGCCCTCAGACCAGAATTAAATTTCTTGGCAGAACTGGGAATCGAACCCGGACCTCCGTGAAGACAGGCAAGAATGCTAGTAAATACGCCTCTGGGAGGGCAGCAAAATTGTGTACAGATTTCTGGAAGTTATGTAAATACTATCCCCCTTCCGAAGCAATTTTGTGAATGTGCGTTATATTGAGATATAAATGAATTGTAATAATACACCGCGGTATGTGTGTTTCGCCTTTGTTTTGATCATTCTCCAGTCAGTAAATGGGGGCCCTCTTATATTGAGCGGACAACATGAATATAGAATAATACTTATAACATAAACACCGACGGCGGTAGCTACATTCGCCAAGGTGCAGGGCAAGGGTCATACTATCTGTGGAATTGGTAGATGTAGGCTCGAATCCCACCATCGGCCGTCCTTGAACTGATTTTCCGTGGCTTCCCATTTTCAACTCTTCGCAAATGCCTGGACGATGCCTTCTAGTAGACTACGGCCGCTTCCTTCCAACATTTTGTCCAGACTCTGTACACTCAGGTGTCTATAATGATGTCTGTAATTTATCACTACGCATTACCAACAGCAGTGGCTACGCTTGCTAAAGCGCAGCGTCAGATCATGGGGCCAAGCTCTCTGCTGACTCGGTAGACGCGTGGGTTCGAGCCCCACCGTCGGCCGTCCTTGAAATGGTTTTCTGTGGTTTCCCATTTTCAACACCAGGCAAATGCTGGGACGGTACCTTCTGATAGGCCACGACCACTTCCTTCCTCATCCTTGCCCAGTTTCTTTCATCTGCATCCCTTCCAACTCTCATCCTGACACGCAGGTCGCCTACGGGCGTCGACTCGAAAGACCTGCACTCGGTCTCTCAAGTGGCCACACGACCACAAAAAAAACTACGCATTAAACATGAATGCTATGAATGTCAGAATGTCAACACATGTTCACATTAGGAATGAATTCTCACCTTAATTGATTTGATCCCTCCCTTACGAGGAAGGTCATCCGGCCACAAGAAGCAACCAACCACACACAAATGCATTCCATCTCATCCCTGACTAGGTTGAAATACGAATAATTAGCACCACATTTTTTTAAACGACTGCCCGTGGTATAACACTGCTGTAAAGGAAAACATTCCATTAATCATTGGATATTCCCTGTATTAAAATGTGAGACATCTTCAGATCTTAATGAATTAATTATTATTGAGATAAACTATATTATACAGTGTGGATACAAAGTAACAATAATTGTTTCGTAATATGAGACTGCTTGGTGAAATATTACTATAATCCAGGGCTTTTAAAATTATAATAGGTTGTTTGTTACAGCCAGTAATTTTATTTTCATCGTGGTAGCATCATTTTGAGGAAAATATAAATTGACGAGAATTATTGATTAAGTTTCGAGAAAATAGCCCAGAACGTAACACTGAGACCTCTAATCAATAACAACGAAATCTGTGGAAGGATAGAATCTTATCCGAGTTTAATAATGTTCCAATATTTCAGGTTGGTTTTGAATCAAAATAGAATCTAGCACAAAGAAAGGAGTTATTATTCCCAATTTCATAAAATTGTTAGGAATGATAACGTTCTAATAACTATCAAGAGGATTTGTGAAACGTTATAATGACTGGGCTATGTTTTAATTGCTTAAACATATCGATATTTTTAAATTTCTCTCTTGTATTTTTCTGCATATGCACCACATAATGATTACTCTCCCTTATGCCAATCATACACATCATTCTTCAACCTTCTTTTGAAAGATATAGAAGCTTAGAACACATCTCTTGTGCTGCATAATTAACAATTAATTTCCAACTTTTCAACTGGTCAGCTCATTATATTAGGCGGGACATATGTATGACTCTTACAATAATGATCATATGAAGGCCTTATTTGAATAGTGGTAGGGCCTACACCTCCTAATTTGTTCCTGTTGATGTACAGTGCCTGCAGTGTAAATGAGCGGCGAAACTATGCATTGTAGTGCACTCTCTTTGCAGAAGAACATTAGCTGGATGTGTACCATTTTTGTAATAAGAGAAAACTGACTTGTATGAACACGAAAAAGAGGATAACTCTCTTAATTTTGAAAGAGGAGTTATACCACTATTAAAATAAGGTCTTCATATTGAACCCTTGCAAAGAAGCATATGAGACTCAGATTCGGGGCGTAACAGGTCATATTCGTAAGTTGCTGTCAGGGCGCTTCATTAACTTGCAGGGTAACATATAACAAAATAACATGCAGGAAAGAGTGAAGCCAGGGTTAAAAACAACTGAATTTAATAACAAATCACCATATTTACACTTAAACAATTAACAACAAAAACTCCCAACTGACTCCCGCTTAATAAAAATGCCAAAAACTTAGGCGATATCTCTGGAGAGATTAATTACCTGGACCAAGTGTCCTTAAATCAAACGATACAAAAGTGACCATATAAGTGCGTACGCCGTTCTACATGCATCACGATGTGTACTTTGAATGCGTGATTCGTTATCATCCAGAATGACCCTTCAAACAACGAATCCGCATTTCCTAGAGCTAGACCGACACAAGGGAACACAACTACAATACATTAAATTAAACCGACACTTCCTAAATCTACTATAAACAAACACAAAATTTCCGTGTGAAATTGGACTTGAATTGCCGTAGCAACATTTATTGCCTAAAAACTTAGGACTTCTCACACAAATCAACACAAGTACATTAACACGTGACCAATAGAAAAATACTCAAATGACCGATGTCAAAATTTACAAATACTCTACCACTACACCAAACGGGTGTGACAAACAAAATTACATGAAATCGAGTCATCAACAAAGCAATAGGCAAACAGCCAACATTTACGTTAATCACAATATTCTTATCCATACAAGGTACAACAATCCGTTACACACATGGCGAACTCCCCAATTAATTATGGCTTAAAAATTAGCCATCACAATGAACAGGTTTGCTGCATGAAAGCTTACAGGGTTCAGTCGGACAAAATAGGACTGCCTATCAAAATAAGTCACAGGCAAAACGGGCGGTTTGTGGAACTCTGCATGTCTGTCAACCCACGTGTCAATAACCTCGACCTCCCAGAACATGGGGTCGAACCTCGAAGAAATGTGCCCCAAAGCACAATAATACGTGTGTGTCAGAAAAACATATGGACAAGAATCAGCAGTCTCCCAAGAGCACTCTGTCTTTCCATCTAAAATACAACAGCAGCAAAAATATATAAGGGCGGTAGGACAACTACCACCTCCTCACGTAGAATCAACACACACTAGACACATCAACACACACTGAACCACACGTATGGGTTGTGACAGACCCTGAAATAAAAGACACAAATAATATCCACACGCTAGCGCCGTCGTTCTATGCCGTGACTAGTCACCTGAAAAGGACTCAAGAAAAATCTATCAAATTAGAACGAAGGTGTTCTACAATTACTTTTAAGTTGGTGCACTCGGCTACCCTAACGTGAATAATAACCTGTTCAGCAAAATGTTTTACAATCAACTCCTCCCATTCCTATTTCAAATATTAACGTTAATAAAGCACCATTTATCGAATGTAACGGGTTCCGCAATTGCAAGGATAAAATCACGCACGCACGCCGCGTACATTACACATGACTCAAGAAAAAAAATCAAAATATCAACAAACACTTTGGCCACGCGCCAACGGACATTTAAACATATAGTGTCGGTACAAGAAAAACAGCTATAAAACAAGAAAGAAAAATATGACTATTTACAAAGTTCCCCGGCCAAATCTAACTACATAATTGAAATAATCCAATTTTAGTACATCACCGCTTCTGCACGTAGGACTAAGGACATCCTCCTCAACCCATTGCCCTATGGACAATTTAGCACTCCATAGTAGTCGTCTGCGTTGATTTCTTGAAGCTCATCCCAACTTCAAACCACGTGCTGATCATCTTGGTCTCGACTCCTTGGCAGAAAAGTTCAATGTTAAATATTTGCCTATCTATAATCGCTTGCAGGCTACTCAGTTCACCCACAATTGTCCTACTGCGATTAATAGCGAAGACTGGCCCTAATTATATCGCACATACGCACTATAAAAACACACATACAATACACACAATTTATACATAAAATATACATCTCGAGTCCGCGCCACTGGCTCGTTAACAAGTTCAAAATCCTGGCTGCACCAGCAGTCGCTATCTCGTCCGGTATTTCCGTCCCGTCTTGGACTTCGGTTCTGGTAAGCGCTAATTAGGGTGATACGATACTTCCCCCTTAAAGTTGAACTCGTCGTCTTTAAAAGAATGTTACAGTTTATCACGCGCTGGCGTGAAATATTTAAATCACACAATTTAGTTGATTTTAGAACAAAATGTATTATAGCTTTTAAAATTCGATATTGCAAACGCTGCGACTTTAGCTTCCCAGAGCTCAGAAAATGAAATTAGCTTCACTGATTTTAGAGCGTAAAAATCACATTTTGAACTGGCGTGGAGTATGCCTCTGAAGGCTCCACAAGAATAGTACTTCGATAAATTCGAGCGTCAAAATCACACGACAAACTGGCGTGGAGTATGCCTCTGAAGGCTCCACACAATAAGACTTAGATTGGCGTCAGGCCAGACTATTTATGAGAAACTGACAAGGGCGGCGGAGTGGGGCGGAGTCGGATAAAAACTTCCAGAGTTTTTGTCTCACAAAGATGGGGCTAGTGTCATTCTTCTCCAAATAAATCCAACGTCTCAAATTACTCGAGCGGAGATTAATCCGTTCGGCGGTTCCTTAGATACACACTTCCGCGCGCTTTTTACTACTGACGCCGTCCACCTCGTGGTCACAGCTTGGTCTCTTGCGATTGGCTGATTCAATCGTATGTTCGTTGAGAGGACCTCGTGATTCTTCCTTTATGTCTCCAATTTTGGTACAGTAGTTGCACAATTTGGCCTTGAACTCGACTAATTCTGGCCGTCCCCCAGGAATAGCTACCAACTCAGCTTCTGTTGCAATCATTACGAAATGCTGGCCTCCCTAATATCCAAGTCGACTTCCTTATGTGCTGCCTAGGCCGTAGTAATAATAATAATAAATATGAATACTTATTTATCGAAGATCAATAAGGGTTCATTTATCCTCAGCAAGGTTTTGAAATTCGAAACAATTTATTGGTTTGGTTTTCAAAAACAAAATCCACCGTGGTAACAACACATCTCTTTAAATCTCACTCAGCTGCTCGAGTGTATGCCCCTCTGACTCAATTAGTGTGCTCCCTTCTCGCTGGAATGTCATTCATATTTACTCTAGGTCTCCCCCTTCTCCTCACGTAGTTCCCACTCCCGTCGTCTCAGCTGCTCGTTGTTTACAAACAAAGTGCGTACTCACGCGCTCCCCGTGGATTTGAGTGTTTGCTTTCAAAAAAAAAATTTTTTTTTGCAATACAGATTCTGCACATATCATCTTTCCTAATCATCAAATGGTTCCCTTCTGTAGTACGGTTTCAAATTGGCGCTATTAAAAACAGATTTTGCACCAGTGCTAACTTCTTCTAATCTGTAGGCATTGTTACCCAGATTCTTAATTACCCGGAACGGGCCAATGAATTTTGGACAGAACTTGGCGAAGACTTTGTTCTTAGGGTCGGAGATCGGTGGTCTACGAACCAGCACTAATTCTTGTTCTTGTAACTCTCGGTGAAACTTCTTTCCTCGGTACCGTCTCAGCCTTCGGTCCGCTTGGTTCCTCATGTGCTCTCTCGTTCGCTGGATTCGCAAATCATGCGCTAATAATGGATCCCTTGGGCAAGGAATGATCTTGTCCCAAGTTCTTTCCGGCAACCTGTTGTGGTGTACAATCAGTGGGACTTGACCCGTCGACTCGTGCTCAGTAGTGTTCATGCACATCTCAATTTCCCCTACTTTGTCTACCCATTTATTGTGTTCGTTAGGAATCATTACTCTGTAGTATTTAGCGACACAGCGAATTGTTCTTTCGCTCGGATTTCCACAAGGATGACGAATACTTGAAAATATGTGTTTTATTCCTAGGCTCTCCAAACCTTGCCTAAAAACATTGCTTGTGAAATAGGTACCGTGATCTGATAGAATGGATTCCGGCTTCCCAAGCATCGGAATGACGTTGTTCTTAATTCGACTAAGGACTTGTCCTGATGTCGTCTTATGAATAGGACATAGCACGACCATCTTCGAAAATACATCGACACATACCAAGAGGTGTCGGCATCCACGCTTTCCTTTTACTAAAGGACCAAAGCAATCAATCGCGAGCATCTCGCATGGTTTCTGCGGTAATAGTGGTCTTGGAGGTTGTTTCAGAATAAAGTTGTTCGGCTTTGTGCGCTGACAAGCGTCACACGTTCTAATTACTTCAACAATGGTGAATCTCATCTTGGGCCAAGTAAAGGTCTCCCCTATCGTAGCTTCAGTCTTATCCGTGCCGATATGTGCTAGGCTCTCGTGAACATGCCAAGTTAATCCCCTCTGTAGTGATGCTGGAACTAAGATCCGCAGTTTAGTATGATGCTCATCCACGTACTTATGTAACAAGTTATTCAAGTAGTGAAATCTCGCTTGTTTAGCACTGGCTTCCCGGTACTCCGGTGAATTTGGTTGTAACTCCTTCCTATAGAATTTTATCATCATCATCATCCATGGGTCAGCTTCTTGCTCCTTCCGAATATCCTTCAATCTTGCCAAAAACTCACGAGCCTTAGGTGTCAAGGTAATATTGTGAACTTCCGCTGTTACTTCGTTTCCGTCCTCAGGGTTTCTACTCAAGGCATCTGGTATGACGTTCAATTTCCCAGGACAATGCTCTATTGTAATGTCAAACTGCTGTATGTAGATGGACCAGCGCGTAACTCTCTCACTTGCTATTGTTGACTTAAATAAAATGTCAGTGCATGGTGGTCGGTTCTAACAATGATGGAATAACCATAGATCATCTTGCGCCACTGTTGGAGAGAATATAGAATTGCTAGTAGCTCAAGTTCCGTAACTGTGTAGTTCCTCTCATGTTTCCGTAATTTACGACTCGTAAATGCCAAATAGGATTTCTTCTTGGGTTCTTCAGCGTCCTCTTGGTACAGCATAGCACCAATCCCAATTAACGAAGCATCTGCTTGAATGATAAATTGTTTCTCAAAATCCGGATATCCAAGTTTCACACAGTTTTCCAATAAATCCTTCGTTGCTTTAAAAGACCTGTCGCACTCCTCGTTCCACGACCATCGATTCGCTTTCTTCAACATCTCCTGCATAGGCGCTACTGTTTCTGTGTAACCAGGGCAATTTTCTTTGAAGAAACCTGTCACTCCCAAAAATGCTCTAACATGTTTGACTTTGGTAGGTGTGGGAAATTTCTTAATAGCATCAATCTTGGCTGGATTAGGCCGCACGCCCTCAACATCAATTATATGTCCCAAATATAAAATTTCGCTCTGGCAAAAATGTGACTTTTTTAAGTTGATCTTGAAGTTCATGGTTCTCAGGTTGTCCAGCAGTTTATTTAAATTTATCAAGTGTTCTTCCATTGTCTCAGAAGCGATTAATATGTCATCAACATATCTCGTGGTGAAGTTCTTGACCTCCTCAGTCAGATTTCTATCGAGTGCTCTAATGAGTGCACATCCCGCAGTTTTCACGCCAAAGGGCATTCGACACCAGATATAACTTTGATTATCGAATAAAAATCCCGTCAACAGTTGGGATTTTTCTTCAAGTTCAAGATGGTGGAAACTATTCGTCACATCAACACTTGAGTATATCTTCTTCCCGCGGAAGCCTTTCAAAACATCTTTGATCCTCGGTGCTTGGTCGTGCTCAACTAGCAGTTTGCTATTTAAAACTCGCGCGTCTAGGCATAGCCTAATTGATCCGTTTGGCTTGGTCACAGCCAATATTGCGTTCAGATAAGGAGTTGCAGCTTTCCTTATCATGCCAGAATCTAATAAGTTAGTAATAATGTCCTTCACCTGAGAAAAATGCTTCTCTGGGATCGGGTACAATTTACTTTTGAATGGGGTCCAATCTGTTACCTGCATCGCATATTGAAAATTTAAAACTTTCCCAGGTACGGTGTCAAACGCTCCTTTATGTAATCTTAAAATTTCTTCCAATCTTCTTCTATCAGATTCCCCTACGATGGCTTCCTTAAGTCGCTCCTGAAGTAAAATTTCGAATTTGGTTCCGCCCATTTCTTCTTCCGCCAAATGCACCCAAAGTTCCTGCGAAATATCTCGGCTGTCCATTTCTAGCACTGCTGTCTGGTTGACTTGCTCTCCCCTCAAGATCTTATCTCCGGCCTCATTAGTGCATTCCTCAACAACCCAAGTATTGGCCTCTCTCTCCAGCGGATTCTCTTCCATATTTAAACCCACATGATCCAATCCTTCTACTTGTTTGAAGCTTACAGTGTTGTTATGTAAATCAATTACAGCATGAAAATCGCAGATGAAGTTGGCTCCTAAAATTATATTGTAGTTCATCTTTGGAATAACAATGAATGTTTGCGAAAAAGTATGGTTCAATATTTCCAGATCTAGAAATGCTTGCTGTTTACAATTCATAGTTTTGTCAGGAATGACACCTCTGACTTTCATTAGCGGTACCGGCATAATAGGAACAGTCTGTTTTCTTGCTATTTCTTTAATCAAAATTTCAGTGACTAAGCTCACCTGGCTACCTGTATCAATCAAACATCTCACCCTCATACCTCCAATATGCGCGTAAATAATTGGTAGCTGTCTGATAACATTTTCACGGTTCTTCACCACTTCCTCCAGGCAGTCGTCTGGGAATGCTACCCACTCTTCTATATTGGCCACTATCATCTCTTCTTGCTCCCTGGCGATCTCCGTTTTTAGCCTGTCTCCTTTCAGTTCATTTGGGTTTTTTTTTTTATCCCGGGCCCCATTAGATGTGTTTCGCCGGTTATCATTCTGTCGCTCCTGTTGCCTCAGTAAACTCTCTGCCCCCTCTCCTTGATGGTTGTCTGGGCTCTGTCTGTTCGCCATGGCACGCCCCCACTTCTCCTTCTCCGCTTCTTCATTACTTAATTGATCCAAGTATTTACGGGATTCAATATATCGTTCGTCCCAGTTATTCCTATAATCCCCTCTGTTTTCTTGGCGATAGTCCCTGCCGTTACTCCATCTACCATCTCCATTTCTTTGTTAAGGTCTGCCTTGTCTCTGGTTTCCCCTCCAATTCGTGTATTCCCGCTGGTACGTCCACTGATTATTTTGATTTTGGTTATTCTGATGATATCTCCCGCGGTTATTCTGATAATTCTGATTGTTGTTATGGAACTGGTTTCGGCCGTCAAAATCTTGTCTTCTTGGCGTGAACTGTGTCCCTGTGGATTGTGTCTTACTTTGGTTCCCCTGGCCGTGGTTATTTTGGAGTCCCTGAACTACCTCTGCCGTGTTGACACATTCCAAATTCCTTCTTCCTGTCTGTGGGCTTACCATACTCGTCTCATCTAAGTGTCTGAGTAATTCTTCGGCTTGGACTGCGGTCTGAATATTTCCTGCGACTAATAATTGTTGGATATGCATTGGGAGTTGTTTTCCGATGGTTAGAACCATATTCGGCTCGCTAGGCGGGTCATCAAAATCCCTGAATTTTACCAATTGCTGACTGAAGAATTCTGAAAAACGGGTTGGATGTGTACTGTGGTATTTGCGCGTGTACAGGTCCATTCTTAACCCCTGCTGTAACGAAGGACTCCAAAACTTCTTCAAAAACGCCTCGCGGAATTGAGCCATGTCTGTAAACGTGTACTTGAAACTTAAAAACCAGGTCAGGCTAGGTCCTTCTAAAAATTTCTCCACCAGTCTTAATTGTTTCTCCGGGCCGATGTGTTGGTCATTAAAGTAGTCAGTTAATTGCCGTAGAAATGCTTTGGGAGTGGTTCCTGAATGTTCTTTAAACTTATCGGGCTTAAAATCATTACCCCGAATGACTTGGATGACTTGGGCTGGTGCCAAGTTCGGTTGCGGAGTTGAAGTCTCCCCCCTGTACTGCTGGAATGCATTAGTCGTTAGTCTGGGACTTTGACCCCGACTCGTGTCCTCAGCCAACTTCGAACCTGCCGGACTTCCAATACTTGTTTGCTTTTCCGGAATATTTTCGTTTGAAAATAACGTCGCATTCTCTAACGATCTAATCTCGTTTTTTATGATTAATTCTGAATGTTCCTGTAATTTCGACTTCATATTTTCCTCCAGTGCCTGCATTCGCTTTAAAACTGCCAGCCTGTCTTCCTTATTCGCATGAGCCTGCTGGTCCCAATCTCGCCGGATCCTACTTTTTAAGCTATTTATTTTCTCCTCGTTCCTCTCCTGATTTTTCTCTAGCTCTTCACGTATCCGTTCCTGCGTTTTTACTAGTTGTTCCCCCACCTCTTCTCTTATAACCTCTTGCGTTTTTATTAGCTGACCTTCCAAATTATCCTGAGTTTTGACGAGCTGCTCCCCTACTTCTTGTCTTATGACCTCTTGTGTGTTTATTAGCTGGCCTTCCATCTCTTTTCTTATGATCTCTTGTGTTCTGCCTAATTGCTCCTCTAGATTTTCCCGCAAGTGTATCCGCTCGGTTTCAGCCTTAACTTCGACTTTATCTATTTCCTTTATTAATTCCAGCACGTTGTTATCTACCGAATTAATTTGCTGCTGTAGTTTCTCTTGGGTTTTCTTCACTCCCGCGGTGTTACTGACACATGCTGCCTCTATCTGCTTGAGTTTATCTGCCACCATCTCGTCAAATTGTACTAATTTGTTATCAAATTTCGCCTCTAATTTCTTCATTTCGCCTAACTGTTTGATGTTGTTTTCCGCAACCTCGCCTGCCAGTTTCTCTACTTTTTGAACGCTCTGATTAATATCATTCGTGATTTTTCCTAACTGTTCGGTTTGTGTTACCGCCTGTTGTGACAATTTGTGGTTTAGTTCATTGAATTGTTTGTCAGTGTCTAATTTCTGGACTTCTAACTGGACCGAAATGTTACCGCTCATATCAAGTAATTGTTTTTCACTATGCTCACGCTGAGCTTCTAATTGTTCTTTTAATTGTTCTTCCGTCTTTACGGACATCTGCACTAATTGTTCTTTCGTTTTCGCGGACATCTGTTCTAATTGTTCCTCCGTTTTCGCGGACATTTGGATCGACATCTGTTCTAACAATGCCTTAATTTCATCAACAATCGCCATTTCACACACACAAATATATTCAGAGAAAAACAGGGTTATGGGCTAAGGTTTCAGCCCTATACGCACATACATGTCACACATTTAAATATTACTGGCTCTAATTTAATGAAAATTTCAGTAACAAAATTTACTGAATACAATGACACTTATTCCCAAACAACAAAATAACCCCTAGTGATCTGCTTTTAAATTCCTAACCAACAGAATTTACGAAACACCAATTAACCGAAGTCAATTAAATGTCAAATATAAGGCAACATCTTCCTGCTTTGACTGAGTTCATTAATAATGCAAATTTCTAATTTTAATGTGGGCGCCAGAACAAGTTTATAACAAATACCAAATCAAATTCTAACCTTGTTCAATATTTCTAACTTTAAGAACTCAGTGATTTTACTAATGCACATGGCGGTACAACATCGCCTCCATTTACTGAATTTACATGTCCGCTTGACCTGGCATCATTTCTCAACGAAATAAATATGAGATCAGCGAAGCAACAACAACAACAATCCCCACTTGGGCAGCCATTTTTGTTTTATGAACCCTTGCAAAGAAGCATATGAGACTCAGATTCGGGGCGTAACAGGTCATATTCGTAAGTTGCTGTCAGGGCGCTTCATTAACTTGCAGGGTAACATATAACAAAATAACATGCAGGAAAGAGTGAAGCCAGGGTTAAAAACAACTGAATTTAATAACAAATCACCATATTTACACTTAAACAATTAACAACAAAAACTCCCAACTGACTCCCGCTTAATAAAAATGCCAAAAACTTAGGCGATATCTCTGGAGAGATTAATTACCTGGACCAAGTGTCCTTAAATCAAACGATACAAAAGTGACCATATAAGTGCGTACGCCGTTCTACATGCATCACGATGTGTACTTTGAATGCGTGATTCGTTATCATCCAGAATGACCCTTCAAACAACGAATCCGCATTTCCTAGAGCTAGACCGACACAAGGGAACACAACTACAATACATTAAATTAAACCGACACTTCCTAAATCTACTATAAACAAACACAAAATTTCCGTGTGAAATTGGACTTGAATTGCCGTAGCAACATTTATTGCCTAAAAACTTAGGACTTCTCACACAAATCAACACAAGTACATTAACACGTGACCAATAGAAAAATACTCAAATGACCGATGTCAAAATTTACAAATACTCTACCACTACACCAAACGGGTGTGACAAACAAAATTACATGAAATCGAGTCATCAACAAAGCAATAGGCAAACAGCCAACATTTACGTTAATCACAATATTCTTATCCATACAAGGTACAACAATCCGTTACACACATGGCGAACTCCCCAATTAATTATGGCTTAAAAATTAGCCATCACAATGAACAGGTTTGCTGCATGAAAGCTTACAGGGTTCAGTCGGACAAAATAGGACTGCCTATCAAAATAAGTCACAGGCAAAACGGGCGGTTTGTGGAACTCTGCATGTCTGTCAACCCACGTGTCAATAACCTCGACCTCCCAGAACATGGGGTCGAACCTCGAAGAAATGTGCCCCAAAGCACAATAATACGTGTGTGTCAGAAAAACATATGGACAAGAATCAGCAGTCTCCCAAGAGCACTCTGTCTTTCCATCTAAAATACAACAGCAGCAAAAATATATAAGGGCGGTAGGACAACTACCCCCTCCTCACGTAGAATCAACACACACTAGACACATCAACACACACTGAACCACACGTATGGGTTGTGACAGACCCTGAAATAAAAGACACAAATAATATCCACACGCTAGCGCCGTCGTTCTATGCCGTGACTAGTCACCTGAAAAGGACTCAAGAAAAATCTATCAAATTAGAACGAAGGTGTTCTACAATTACTTTTAAGTTGGTGCACTCGGCTACCCTAACGTGAATAATAACCTGTTCAGTAAAATGTTTTACAATCAACTCCTCCCATTCCTATTTCAAATATTAACGTTAATAAAGCACCATTTATCGAATGTAACGGGTTCCGCAATTGCAAGGATAAAATCACGCACGCACGCCGCGTACATTACACATGACTCAAGAAAAAAAATCAAAATATCAACAAACACTTTGGCCACGCGCCAACGGACATTTAAACATATAGTGTCGGTACAAGAAAAACAGCTATAAAACAAGAAAGAAAAATATGACTATTTACAAAGTTCCCCGGCCAAATCTAACTACATAATTGAAATAATCCAATTTTAGTACATCACCGCTTCTGCACGTAGGACTAAGGACATCCTCCTCAACCCATTGCCCTATGGACAATTTAGCACTCCATAGTAGTCGTCTGCGTTGATTTCTTGAAGCTCATCCCAACTTCAAACCACGTGCTGATCATCTTGGTCTCGACTCCTTGGCAGAAAAGTTCAATGTTAAATATTTGCCTATCTATAATCGCTTGCAGGCTACTCAGTTCACCCACAATTGTCCTACTGCGATTAATAGCGAAGACTGGCCCTAATTATATCGCACATACGCACTATAAAAACACACATACAATACACACAATTTATACATAAAATATACATCTCGAGTCCGCGCCACTGGCTCGTTAACAAGTTCAAAATCCTGGCTGCACCAGCAGTCGCTATCTCGTCCGGTATTTCCGTCCCGTCTTGGACTTCGGTTCTGGTAAGCGCTAATTAGGGTGATACGATACTTCCCCCTTAAAGTTGAACTCGTCGTCTTTAAAAGAATGTTACAGTTTATCACGCGCTGGCGTGAAATATTTAAATCACACAATTTAGTTGATTTTAGAACAAAATGTATTATAGCTTTTAAAATTCGATATTGCAAACGCTGCGAATTTAGCTTCCCAGAGCTCAGAAAATGAAATTAGCTTCACTGATTTTAGAGCGTAAAAATCACATTTTGAACTGGCGTGGAGTATGCCTCTGAAGGCTCCACAAGAATAGTACTTCGATAAATTCGAGCGTCAAAATCACACGACAAACTGGCGTGGAGTATGCCTCTGAAGGCTCCACACAATAAGACTTAGATTGGCGTCAGGCCAGACTATTTATGAGAAACTGACAAGGGCGGCGGAGTGGGGCGGAGTCGGATAAAAACTTCCAGAGTTTTTGTCTCACAAAGATGGGGCTAGTGTCATTCTTCTCCAAATAAATCCAACGTCTCAAATTACTCGAGCGGAGATTAATCCGTTCGGCGGTTCCTTAGATACACACTTCCGCGCGCTTTTTACTACTGACGCCGTCCACCTCGTGGTCACAGCTTGGTCTCTTGCGATTGGCTGATTCAATCGTATGTTCGTTGAGAGGACCTCGTGATTCTTCCTTTATGTCTCCAATTTTGGTACAGTAGTTGCACAATTTGGCCTTGAACTCGACTAATTCTGGCCGTCCCCCAGGAATAGCTACCAACTCAGCTTCTGTTGCAATCATTACGAAATGCTGGCCTCCCTAATATCCAAGTCGACTTCCTTATGTGCTGCCTAGGCCGTAGTAATAATAATAATAAATATGAATACTTATTTATCGAAGATCAATAAGGGTTCAATATGTAGTACTGTAATGTAGTAGTTAAATCCTTTTCAGGCGGCATATGCATAATTATATATGCTTCGATGTTGCGTTCAAGAACTGATCCATACATTGTGATACCCCGTGAACAGCTGACGCAGCAATAGTTGAGTTGACACGTGGGGATTGACTGACAGATATCGAGGTTGGAAGGCTCAATAGCCATTAATGATTTACGTTTTTCACCTCATTATCCACTTGGAAGCGGTGTCTTCTACTACTACGTTTCTCATATTATTCATCTCGAAGCGGCGTCTTCTACCTGTACTACGTTAATAAACCAAATTAAAGGAGTGTGACTTGGGGGTTTCGTAAGGAAGATTTCTAAAATTATTCATATATACATTTCACCAGTATTATTCGTAACTTCATTTTTAGTAACAACTTCTTTCTAGTGTGTAAAATTTAATTTGTGAACTTTTAATTTAATTTTAAATCAAAATTTTGTAAGGATGTCCATTTCACTTTATCATGTTATACTATTAAACTATCAACGCTGATGAGGATATCATTGTCATATCGAAGCATGCGTGTTTAAAATATTTTATTAAACATCATTTCATAGTGTTGACAAGGCGGATTACACAATAGATATTACTGTGGGATCACAAGTAATCAATTGTAACAAATGATCATTCAATAAACAGAGAATCACCCGCAGCAGTGACGAATTGCACTCTTGATTGTATACAGTACATATCGACAATGTTTACATTTCTGTTGATCCTTTTTGTAGTACTCGCACGAAGCCATGCAAAGTTACTCAGTTTATAGACTGTGCTATTCTGTACCCAAAATTAAATATTGCGATATAAATAACAATTACATTGTTGAAAGTATTTTTCAAGGCGAAGCGGAAACTTATTTCAGCTGTGTAAGCGAAGGTAATTCTGAGCAACACCTTTAATCAGATAAATTTCTCCACAGTTTAAATCCATCTGGCCTTCCAGCAAACAAATTAGTGCTGAAGAAAAATACAACTGTACTGGTCATTATAAGCCTCGACGCTAAGGCAGGCCTTATCAAGGGGGCGAGAATGGTCATAACTCAACTGAATTATTTCACTATTAAAACTTATTTGTGTTGACTGACTGGAAAGCTTTCTTTAATAGATCTCGGCAACACTGAAAAATGGCTCCTATCACTTCAATGGTTACAGCTTTATTATATATATTATGGAAATGGTGGTTTATGCAAATGCGAGATTTGTATGAAAACCAATTATGAATTATTATGATGCGCTTTGCAGTCCATGGTTTTCGCCACCGATTTTCACGAGAGACATCTACCATCAACCATATAAACTATGCATGTGGACATTTTGTGGTGGCCCATACAATAGATACTACGTAATGACATTCAAACGCAGAGAAATATCTCTGACGCAATTATGTGGGTGAGACTTAAACTCTGTACTTTACTTATGCACATTGTGTGTAAATTAATTTAAATTAATTATCATTACATGTTCCAAAATTTATCAAAATTAATCAAGCAGTTCTTTATTTTAAAAATGTAATATTACTTTTTCAAAAGTGTCTATTGGAGAAACATAAGATAGGGGAAATATTCCTGCCTCACATCGAAAGTGTTACACAGCAACTGATAGCCTTTAGTAGAATATACCTTCCATCCCGTCTGGGATGTAGGGGCGCAAATGTATTTTGAGGCCTCACAGACATATTTCGCAAACTAGCCGCAAGAAAATCCCTTACACAAGTCTGTTATTACAATATTTATCCAAGAGGTAGATGACCTCCAAGTATTTCCCCTTCGGCTGTGTTGATGCTATGACGGACACGCTGAGTAAGTTAATGATATAAGACTCTAGGGATATAGAAACAGGCGTTGAAGTTGGAAGAAAAAAAAAGACGTGAGTGGTGCAACGTAGGTGAATCATTGCACACACACACACGTTCGTGTCATATGTGTTGCCTACCTCCCAGGCGCGTTGAGGACATTACACAAGGTTGCAATTTTTTTATTTTTTATCAAGGCGTTTAACTGTGATGGTTGACTTCATACACTTGAGAGATATTGTTTATGAATTTGCAGTAGTATTTTTTTACCTATTGAGTATGGATATTTGGTTATTTCAGTTAAAGAAAATGTAACAAGTAGAATGCCATTTATGTCAATACAGGGTCATCGAAAAATAATGACAACATTTTAAAAAATGATAGCACCGAAACTCTTTATGTTAAACGTGTAATTCTTTCACTGAACGCCAGCTGGTTAAAGTAAGTTTTGTTTTGGAGGGGATGTGACCTTGCTATGCGCACACTAGATGCGCAGTAGCCAAGGTTGGCCTGGGGCGCGCGCGCTCCAATGAAGTCCTGACCTCACCACTTACAGCATGTCATATAACCTCCGCCCAATCACAGTGGGCAAATAGTGTGTTGACCGACTGAAGACTACAAATCATGATAGTTTTTCCATAAACCATTTTTTAGCCTATTTTCATTTTATGAAAAAAAAATAGGCTTATGAGATCACCTTTTGTCCGTGTGTGTGTGTGTGTGTGTGTGAGGTGTGTGTGTGTCATAATAACTTCTAAACGGCTGGAGCGATTTCAATGAAACTCGGTAAGATCATAGCACTATTTTGGCCGACCCCGACCATGCCCTTCAAATTTTATTGTGTCTCACCAATCCAACATGGCGGCTGTGCGAAATATTTCACCAGCAATCAGTATCTCCGAAACTATTACTGATATCGCCCTGAAATTGTGTACGGTGATAAAGGGCACTACTAGAAGTTTACCTATGAGACTTTCAAAAATCTGGTGACTAAAAAACCAACATGGTGGCCAAGTGAAGTTGAGACTTTTAAATATACTTTCCTCGCGATTTAACTATCCAAACGTAATGAAACTTGGTACAGCAAATGTTTATACACATTGTAATGCACTGGAGTCTAATTTAGTTCAATTGTTTACATAACCTCAAAATGGCGGCTGTGCGAAATATTTCACTTCAAACTGAAATTTTGTATGTTGATAGAGGCAATTAACATGAGTAGGATATATGAAAATAGGCTGTATAATTCTTCACGGAACGACTTGTTAAATAATGAAGTTACATGCAAGAATTGTATCACATTCTATATTAAGGACATTGTTGTTAGTTTATTAATTATGGTCATGATTATTGTTCTTTTATGGGATGGAACAACGAGGTTATCTACTCCTCTTAGTTAAGTTATTTTATATGAAATGTAATCGCAAATATCTAACATTGGTTGCTATAGTATGTATGACAACTAAGAGTTTTAATGTAGATTACTGAATCACTTGGTTGTCTCATAACCTGTGTTTTGTTGTGTACGTAGTAGTGTGTATATTTGTAATTGATACTAGTATTGGGAAGGAGTCAGCTGTGGCCTTCAGTCCGGAACCATTTGTCTGGAGTAGAAGTGGGAAACCACGGAAAATGGCTTCTAACATGACTGAGGTGGAAACCCAATCCATCTCTTCTCAGTTCTGCCACACGAGGCTCAGTGAACCCCACTCCAGCCCTCAGACAGAATTAAATTTCTTAGCAGAGCCGGGAATTGGACCCAGGACTTCAGCTAGCTGGTCTAGGATCTAGAGTGTGGTTCATCGTGCCCGTGGCTAGACACCTCGATTCCCCTGGGAGTAGAGGAAGTGGGGCAGGCAGGGAAAGTGCTGGGGTCAATGTCGTGACCCATCGTGACCACAGCAGCTTTCTGCAGCACATTCCGTGCTTCAAGACTCGGCTTGCTCCTCCCAAGCAGACGCACTCACACAACATTAATAATTTTATTGGTTTTACGTCCCTTTTAACTACTGCGGCGTTTAGAGACGATCGGGTGCCAGAATTTTATCCCGAATGGGAACTTTTGACGCGCCAGTAAATCTACTGACACAGCTCCCTCGCATTTACACGCCCACAAATTCCAACTGACCGCGCCAGGATTCGATCCTGCAACCTTGGGCACAGCAGGAGAGAACGTTACTGCTGAGCCACGCAGTCAGCTCCTCACGGAACAGTTTGCCTTCTGATTAAGTTGACATCCAATCAACATAGAGGAATCAAAGGAAAGGAAGGTAGCTTGCAGTTTAACGTGACAGTTAATCTCACGGTCATGAGACACGGGACCTCCTTTTTGCGTGGAATCTGAACCACAGGACATGACATTTCACTCCAAAAATCTCACATGAATTGGCCAGGAATCAAACCCGGTCCACCTTGGTGAGAGTCAAGCAGCTTGACCGCTGCTTCACCATGTCCCTCTTATAGAGGAATCAATGGCGGAGATAGAGTACCAACGTGCATGCTCACAAAGACTGTAGTATAGACTATAGTCGCATTCGTCATTAGTGCTCTCACGTCACACTATTAAGATGTTTTTGTTTTGGTTTTATTAATCGCGTATCCTCCCAGCTCGGCTTCACCCACGGACTCTGCGAGGGATCATTCCTCTACCGTCGCAAGCTAGGTGTCTGCGGCTCAACACATTTTGTTAGCAGATACAATTAAGGATGGTGACAGTCGACCGCTAACTTGGGTCTAATTAAAGAAGAGTTTGCATTTGCGTGGTGTTGAAATGGGACACCACGAAAACCATTAGGGAATGTAACCTTGCTATTCCTCCCCTTAAAACAGCAATAACTAACGAAAACTATTTTCAGGACGACCGAGGTGGGATTCGTACCCCGATGCCAGCGAAACACGAGCTAGCCTGTTAGCGCTCTCCACCACCGTAGCCGGCCTATTGTTGTTGTTAATTCATTTTAGGAGCTTGAGACAGCTTGGCCATCAGCTCCGTGTAGTTGGGTGTGTGATCAATTTGTTTGGTAACCTGTATTTATGTGATGACTGTAGTGGTGTGTTTAACTCAATTAGGGTCAGGAATAAGGTAGGCGCCCCGGGACTTGAAGTAAGGTTATATCCAGGGATTTTCGTGGAGGAATTGTGGAAAACCCCAGGTGAAAACCTCTCTCAGGATAGACGCTATCAGCGCTAGGTATTGTATCAAATGCTGGGCTGAAACCTGGATTCAATTGTAGACCACAAAAACACAGATTGTCAGACAATCTCAACACACATCCAAGTGCACGGTGCTGATGACCAAGATATCTCAATATTCTCAAATGTATTAGGCTACTATAAACAACATTAGCCACCAACAACATCTTAATAAGAATCACCCAAAACTAACAATGTTGACAAGTTTACAATCAACTACCTTTACCCACAGATTCAATAACCTGAGTGTAAGAGATCTGATGATGATCGCTTGACGACCGAAACTAGTAATCCAAGTGGATTTATTAATCTCATGTACTTTTTCAGGGTTTGGAATAGCACCCAATACAATTGGTTACAATCGTGTTGACCGACAGAAATCCATAAATTTAGTCAAGTCCTTAAATGGAAGTAAGGCCTATACAAACAGTTGTTGGTGATTCTTTTAGGGGATTTGTGACATCGTGGTCATGTAGCCCCGTGTGCTTGGGTGTGTGTAGAATTGGTCTGGTAACCTGTGTCACAGTTGTGTCTGTAATAGTGTAATCGAGGTAGGATTTGGGTAGTAAGTGGCCTTAATTAGGCACCATCCCGGCATTTGCTTGGAGTAGAAGTGGGGAAACCACGGAAAACTACTTCCAGGATGGCTCGGGTAAGAATCGTACCCCCCTCTTCTCAATTTTGGCTCACGAGGTTGAGTGTACCCAGTTCCAGCCCTCAGAACAGAATTACATTTCTTGGCAGAGACGGGGATTGAACCTGGGCCTCCGCGGTGACAGTCAAGAATGCTAAGCAATGAGGCAACACACCGAGGGTTTTCCACTCGCAGCCAGTGAGTCTCTTCCTTGAGGAGATGACCTCTGACCTTCCAAGTCCAGTGAAATACTTCTGTAACGTGATCACCTGTCTGCGTTGACCAGGTTTGACCGGAACCAAAGGTCAACGCACAGGCTTACTGTGGTTGCGAACTCTCTCTTAACCTCTGAGATTACTGGCCTCAAAACTGGTTTCTTTCTTTCTTTCTTTCTTTCTCTCAGTTTCGAGACTAGGAACAGTGTGGACATCAGTCTCATGCACTCGAGTGAGTGAAAATCCTGTTAGTAGTGTCCAAACCGGTGGTGCATCATATTTAAGTGAGGAAGGATAGGGGCATGATGGCGCAAGGGTCAAGCTGCTTGTCTCTCTCCCAGGTGTACCAGGTTCTATTTCTGGTTAATACATGTGATATTTTCGAATTGAAATATCACGTCTTGTGGTTCAGATTCCACGTAAACATGGAGGTCCCATGGCTCATGATCGCGAGATTAATGGTCAAGTAAAACTACGAGCTTCCTTCCTTTTAGCATTGTTGTCATGTAAGATAGTGACGTCCTGTTCTTGTGCATGTCCACCCCTTATTATTCCTCTTTCCACGAAGTCGGGATTGGAGGTGAGAATCCATCTGACCTAGTGACTAGCATTCTAGGCTGTCACAGCGTAGGTCCGGGTTCACTTCCCGTCTTTGCCAAAAAAAATGTAATTTTAGTCTGAGAGCTGGAACGGGGTACATTCTGTTTCGTGAGGTAGAACTGAGAAGAGGTGGGTCCAATTCACATCTCTGCACATCCCAGAAGTGGTTTTCCGTGGTTTTCCCACTTCTACTTCAAGTAAATCCCGGGATGACACCTACAGTTATGCCTCCTTCCAAATTCAAGCCCCCAATTACAAATACCCGCACTAGTATAGCCATCACTATGACACAGGTTATCATAAATATCTCACACTCAACCAGGGAGGGGGGCTTCATGACCAAGTGCATACCTCTGCCAACTTTAGGCGGGGGAGACTCCCGATGTTCCGTTGTTTTTCCCACCTCACGATTACTCAAGTTCTCTTCCCGATTTTTGTAAATTATTGCTGAACTTTAAACATTTTCCAGTATTTCATTTTGGAAGTGTTTACATTGGGCAGGTAATTAATGTTATTTGGCTACCTGAATTCGTAAATGGGTTTTGTTTCAGTGTAAGCGGTTGTTTATTGACCTTGCTGCAACAGTTTCGTCACATTCTAGTGGTTTTGCTCTGTGTTAGACACTTCACTATGGCCACACACAGAAAATACAATTTTGTTTTCTTTAAACAGTTTTCCGAACAATTTCTGTGGATGATTGGATCCACTGAAGGTCAATTATTTTGCATTTAGTACTGTTTGTCGATGTAATGTTTTTATATCACATGGTGGAAAAATTGATATTTCGAAACAAGTGGGAGCAAATAAGCACAAAAAAATGAAGTGTGTAGCAAAAAAATAAAAAGAGAATTTGGTGTTAAAATTGAAAGTGATGGGGTAATAAATCCCGTATGCCTATTTACATCATTCATTTTAAAGCTTGGTTCGGCAATTAATTGAGCTGGTATGCATTGTACATCTCCTGAATTTTCCTCATTGCCATATCAGACTCTCCTGATTTTTAGTTTTGTAAGGTTGGCTGGTATGCAACGATGTCACCATGCCCCTAACAACAATAACAATTCGGGGATGAGATGAATGCAATCAATATCCCATATTCTTATGCTCCGATGACCACTTCACGGTTCATTGGCCCTCGGAAAGTAACTTAACTGCCTTGTCGTTAAATATAGTTACTATGCAAACAAGGAACAAGCCACCTGATGATCTTGGTTGTCGACGGAAGGGGTGGATTATGAACTTTGGAGGTTATGGTACCACAATGCAATGGACGGCAACAATACTTCACAATGAATTATTGTGACATTACGAAGGACATCTACTGTACTCCCATATTCTCCATAACATAAAAATGGGCAAATAAAACCGCGACTGACCAATCTAAATTAGACATCGAAAAACTAGTAAACAGATCTTACTTTCCGCAAGCGCATTATCTCCTAACATTTAAGATTCTGTAAGTTATCATTGTTAAATACAAAAATAAGTTAATGATATATCATACATGTTTGTTATAACTCAAGTCGATGAGAGTTTACTTTCATTGCCTAAGTTGGCAAAGGTAGGTAGTCTGCAGAAATCCTTCTAGATTTTTCGGTCACTTTCTTTGCTTCGACGTATGGTCAATTCTTACGTCTAGGTGGTGCTGGAGTTTTCCACGTGCGCGGATACAGCATCCAAACATTACTTCATCAGGAGTTGGAAAATATACAGAGCGTGTGTACTTTGGTAGGTCTCACGGCTCGTCTGTCCCCCGCCGATAATCACCAGTAGTTCACGGAGGCAGAGACTTTCACCTCGCAGGACCGGTTTACCGCCTCCCTGACCTTCCAACACTGCAGAGATCGCTCTCTAACCACCCTGGAGCGACCACGTGCTCAGAAGGGCTTGTGACATTTAGCACTCGTGTACTTGGATTTAAATAAATAAACACATTGTCTTATAACCTGCGTTATGTTGGAGTCTGTAGTAGTGCGCGTATTTTGTAATCGAGGTGACCGTGGCCTTACGTTCGGAACTATTCCGGCATTTGTTCTGAGTGGGAAGCCACAAACACCACTTCTGGGATGGTTAAAATGGGAATCGAATCCAGACCTCAGGGGTGACAGCCACTAGGTTGTCTTAAATTTGCATACGCATTACAATGCTCATTTTCTCATTAGCGTGTTCTTGCAGATACGACCTTTTCGCTTAGCAGGGCAAAATGGCTCTCACCGATTTGGTAAGTAGCCGAAAAGCTATTCCAAGAGTTGGCGGCAGAGGAAACTACAGTAACATCAGAAGGGCGTCACGTCTCCAGATAAAGTGCTTTCTACTTCCGGTAGCGCGGTAAAAACCGTTTCTCTTTAATGTAGAGATAGCGAGCGGGGTTCGAGAACACTCAACAATGGAGCATTAACATGAAGTGTTCTTCTTTCTTGCGAGGGTGGAACAAGGGCCAACGTCCTCTCACTCCTCTAGACTCTTGAAGTCACAAGAAAAAGAATTGGGTATTGCTTGTATACTCTGTTTTCAGTCATCGTGTCCACTTTTTAGGGTCTGAGGACCCTCCGCAACAATTCACTAAACTCCACGTGATTCGGTTTGTTGTCTCGCTCGTAGCCACTGTCCAACTGGAAACATAGGTGGTATTTGCACCTTTGTAAACTGATATTCAGGAGGAAATAGTATCTCTTAAGGAACCTCAATGACACCAATTATACGAGCACAAGAACACCGCAAGGCAGCAGTAACGTTCTATGGCAATTTTACAATAACATTGCTATTTAAAATATGTATACGAAGAGAATTCATAATTTAAATAATGCAGCCAATGGTCATTTACTTTTATTTCATGACGAGTCAGGGAAGTGATTTCGGAAGGAAATCGGCCGTGTATTTACTGAAAGGAACCATCCCGGCATTTGCCTGGTGGTGAGAATGGGAAACCATTTTCAGAACGGCCGAGGTGGTAGTCGAACCGATGCCAGCGAGGCACGAGGTAGCGCGTTACCGCTCTCAGCCACAGCGGCCGGTTAAGACGCGACGTTCTTTATGTTAATACTATTTCCCCCTGAAGGTGAGTTTACAAACGTACAAACAAAGATAATGAGAAACAGATAACTTAAATATTCTGCAAAGAGAAATAAATACAGTGAAACCCCTCAAATACGAACTAATTGGGTAGGTAGCCTGTTTGGATTTCAGTTTGTTCGTATTAGCCGAAAAATAGCCTATCCACAACATAATAAGCAGTCCTCGTTACGGTATAGGACAGACAATGTGACTTATACTGAAGCTGCATCTCTGCTCTTGACATCGCATTCCACTTCGTAGAACAACACGCAGCAGCCACGCCGAACGATGTCATGTTCATGCGACGCTCGCGCGCAATTGCCTCCGCGGGAAGGTTTTCGCTACTTTTCGCACTTCGACAATTGAAGATAACTGATTTCAGGTGAAAGATAAACAGATATTTTGTGTGTTTCTATCGTTATTTCATTGTTATTCACGAACCACATGTTGGGAAACGATGCCTTAAGCTAAAGCTACCAGACAACAGGAACTGAGGACGAAGAACCATGTTGTTGCTATCATTAAAAACTCCATTCAAATTCGCTAATGGTGAAAGGGCCATTTACGAATGTCCATTGGGTAACCGGTAGAAAGCGTGTACATCCAAATTCATGGAAACACCCCGCCAACTAAATCTGAGGAGGAATAGTTAGGTTACATAACATTTACGCACCGTTCATTGCTATGCAACGAGAGATCAACTGCTTGACCTATTGCCTCCCAATCCCACACGATATGCCAATACACGCCCTACATCTGTGGTCTCGGAATATGTAGTGAGCCTTCGAATCCAAAGGTCCTGGGTTCGATTCCCGGTTCTACCAGGAAATTTAATTCTGGTCTGAGGACTAGAACGGGATCGGCTATACTCAGCCTTGGGTGGTAAAACTGAGATAAGGTGGGTTTTATTTTCACCTCAGCCATCCTGGAAGTGATTTTCTGAGGTTTCCCATTTAAACTCCACGCAAATGCCCGGATGGTTCCTAACTGAAGGACACGGCCGCCTCCTTCCAAATCCTAACCCCAATTACAAATACAGACACTGATACAGATACCACAATGATACAGGTAATCAGAAACAAATCCCCACACACCCAAGTACATGGGGCTAAATGACCTTGATGTCCAAGCCCCTCAAAATGAAACAACAAAATCTAGCGCACCGCGCGGTAAATTTATTTGGGGACTTACTGTTCAAAATCGTCAATGCATTTCATCGAATTGAAATAATCTAGAGATTTCACACGATGGCAAGTCACGATGAATACCACTATACCCTAAGTGATCCTGGTTTGTAATCATTAATATAGCAGTAACATTTCATTGGCTAATTTGATAGAAATACGAGGTGCGTAATATATTGTTTTTCACTCTATTTTTTTCTACCCAAATGCAGCGCATTACACATCAGTTGTTACGTCCACCTTCTCAACATAATCTCCTTGTAAGTTTATGCACTTTTGCTATCGATGTGTCAGTCTCTCCAGACCTTCCTGAAACCATTCTTTCGGTGTGCTGCGCACCCATGCCTAGCACACCAGTGTTTCAGAACCTGAGGGGAAATGAAGGTTGGCAGTGTCGCGTGCTAGAGTAGCCATTACATTCCTGATGTAGAAAGCTTTCCATCACTCTTGATGACCGCAAAATCTGATCTGTCACGCAAGTCAAGCTGTCCGGATGTAACATACAGTAACGACACGGAACTGGACGTAAAAATAGCGGACGATGATGCGTATATTCCCTTCAGTGATATCTCCGTGACGTCCTCATTGATTGGTACAAGAATGTCGAGGTTATAAGAAATATCTACCTAAACGAGAAGCTGAGCTCAGTTTATCGTTTCGTTTCGTAGTCAGTTTACCCTCCAGGTAGGCTTTTCCCACGGACTCAGCGAGGGATCCCACCTTTACCGCCTCTACGGGAAGTATCCTGGAGCTTGACATCGGGTCGCGGGATACAACTGGGGAGGAGGGACTAGCGCCTCGCCCAGGCAGCCTCGCCTGCAAAGCGAACAGGGGGCTTCACGAGGGATAAGACGGGATGGAAAGAATGTGAGGTATAGACAAGGAAGAGGGAAGGAGGCGGCCGTGGCCATACGTTAGGTACCATCCCGACTTGCCCGAAGACGGAGTGGGAAACCACGGAAAACCACTTCGAGGATGGCTGAGGTAGGAATCGAACCCCCTCTACTCATTTGAACCACCCGAGGCTGAGTAGACCCCGTTCCAGTCCTCATACCACTTTTCAAATTTCGTGGCAGAGCCGTGAATCGAACCTCGGACCTAACCTAACCTAACCTAATCATGCTGACCACTACACCACTGAGGCGACTATGCCTTGGAAAAAATAGTTGTATAGACTAAGTGACCATTCAGGCCTAAGGGGTAAACTTTATATTTATGAATGCCATCTCTAATCTTTTCACGTTAGGACATGACCATATAGGCTACTCTTGGTTATGTCGCATGAAATGTATACATTTTCATGTGTGATATCATGTCACATTTTTTGCTGATTTGCATTGATAAGTAATTATTTTCATCTACTCTCGACAGAGTGTTTGGGTATAGGAGCCGATAAGTAGGCTAGTTGTGTAAAGGAACGTTAAGTCCATGTTATAATTATTATGATTATATTTCACCGGCCACGGTGGCCGAGAATGCTAACACTCTACCTCGTGGCTCACTGGCTTCGGGAGGGCATGGGTTCGAATCCCACCTCACCCGTCATGAAAATGGTTTTCGTGTTTTCCCATTGTCACCACCAGGCAAATGGCGGAACGGTTCCTTCCAAATTTCCTTCTCTGACCTTTCCTTAATTCGCGGTCACCTGGGTGATCGACCTGTCACCATCCTCAGGTTGTATTACCCATTTAAGATTTGATTGCCGCTGAGCCCGGCCACGCGTTTGTTGATTATCGTAGCAGGAGCCCCGCGGGGTGAAGTGGAGGACACCGTGATGACAGAGTGCAGTCTGCACATAAGTCAAGCAGCATTGCACGCGCTACCTGCCTTAGAAGGGCAGATAAGCGTCACAGGAGCTCATGTCACCTCGGATAGTTAAACAATGACTGAAACTACTGGAGCTGAATCATATCCTACTCGCGCAACTGCACCTGTCAACGAAGCAGAGTGACGTGTGACACAAGTAAACAGATGCTATAAAAAAGGCATCCAACGTTTAGAATGAAGCTCTGGTTATATAGGGATATTCTTCTCTCTTTCTGTTGCACGTGAGACATCTATGACGCTGTCATTTTCTAGTAATCCACTGTTGCCATATCAGTCGAAAATTTTTATTTTCGAAAAAAAAAAACAGCATATTCGGGTAGAAATATGTTTTACCGATCTTTTTTGTCATATATTAGAACTACGTAAACTTGATAGAAATGCTAGAAAAATTGGATATCCATATTTTTTTAAAAACGATAAACTGTGTCCCCTTTTTAGTAAAATCGATCTTATTTCATGTTGCATTGACTTGGTGATGCCTATTTTCCACGCACGTGTGCCTAATGTGCCGTCTTGATGATGGATTATTGAAATATTTTATACTGGCAATATTACAATTTTCATGTAGGTAAAACTTCTGAATATTCTCTCATAACCGCATAGCAGCATTGAAAAAGTTCGCATGCTGCCAACTTTTCTATTTTTAAAGATAACCATGTCATGTCAGTTTGAGAGTTTTAGAGGAATGTTGGAAGAAGTTTTCTACCTGCTTACCCAGAGTGTAGATTTAATTGTTTACACAGGCCGGGCTGTTCATTGACCGCGGCTTATAAGAATGAAGTTTCGAAGGACAGCGGGGTGCAGCTTGCTACTCACAGCTTTATTACTGTGCCCTTCGAGCTTGTATTTCAGTAGTTCAGCTGTCTCTTTCTTGAGTGTGTGTGCAGCAGTTCTGTTAGATTTAACGTGTTGTATTCTACGTATTTCACGTACAACAATGGATAATTTTGTGAAAAGAAAGCGTGGTCAAGTGCTCAGAAGGAGGGAAAAACAGGTCGTAATTAATTTGTTCAGTCATTTTAAGAATCTTAAACCTAACGAAAGTATAAATCATGAAAGGTAAGTCAATGAGGAGTATTTTCTTTAATAACGTACTTCAACTTTAACTGCAGTCGAAACTTCACACATTTCCTTGTGCTTGTACTTTATTTATTGAATTTTGATTGTTTTCTTTATGTTACATTCAGCATACGTTATAGTTAATTTGATTTCGTTGTATGTGTTATGTTAGCCTACTATTAGTATTATTATACAGTACTTAATTCAAGTCTTCGTCACTGCACAATCGCTGAATGTGCGGAAAGTGTACGCGAAGCGCTTTGTACTACCTCCTCTCATGGAGTGGCGGCAACCCTGTCGTAACGCGCCATAAGACCAATGCTTCATTCTAAACGTTGGATGCCTTATAGTTCCCATCTCGACCGCCGGCAATCAATTCGTGAAAGGGTACTGGTGACAAGGTGTGGTCAGTTCCCAGTCACCGTCCTTGCGACGGTAGAGGAATGATCCCTCACTAGTCCGTGTGTGAAGCCAAGGTGAGAGGATAAGCGGTAAAATACACTGTTTACGGCCATTAGAGACTGTTACACATTCATAGAAACCCAGCCCTGTATCGTTGCAGTCGTTCCCTTTCCATTGTCCACCCGCTGTGCAGCTTGGCTTCTTCGTGAAAGCGTTTGAAGTTAAAGATCTGCTACAGGTTAGCAATTCCTCGCGCTTCACATCCTTCCTGACTTCCGTGAATCACTTATCAGAAGTTTTAGGTCTGCCATCAAGTATGATGACAATTCTGCCAGTAAACCGCTTTTCGTCCATTCTAAATAGTTGCCATAGAACTTGAGTCTTCACGTCTATAATGAATTCCAACAGTCGTTCGATACGTTGATATGATTCCCTGCAACCTGTATTGTCCAACCACGACCCTTGGCCCCATTATCTCCTAAGGATCTTACTCTCAAACTTCTCTGCTTCCCTCAGACCAGCCTTTCTAGTAATTCGGAGGCATTCACTTCCTAGACAAAACTCGGGCTTAATCACCGTATGGTAATGTTTGAGTTTAGCATTGAAATAGCTTTCTTTCTTGTATAGGTTGTGTGTACTACGAAACGTTCTGGCCATCCTATCTCGTCTGCTATTATTATCATTATTAATAATAATAACAACAATAATATTAACAATATAAACAATAATAATCAGTTGTCTCAGGGGCAGATGCTCTCGTTGTTCCGCCCCTTGACACCTCAATAACTAACTAACTAACTAACTAACTAACTAACTGCAGTTGCCTTGAAACGTCGGTACAGTACTTTAAAAAAATCACTCGATCTATGATGGATATAATTGGTCGGCAATGTTTACGTAACAATAATAATAGTATTATTATTAATAATAACAATAACAATAATAATCTATGCTCCCAGTTACCGTTGCGTTGATCTTTCGCGTTGTAGCCATCGAGTCGATCTACTCTCCAAATTCGACGTTTTGTTTAACACTGGGTAACTTGTAGCTGTCATTTTCTCTTGTAATTACCAAATGTGATACGAGAGATCTTTTATGAGCAGACATTGTTCGACTCGAATTGCTGCCCTTCGGACTTCCTCGACCGGAATATTACCCAGTTCTCAAGGAATGTGTATTCCATTTTAATAACTACACTACCTCAGTAGTTGCACGCAAATTGGTTATACTGCGTGCACTGCACAGGGAACATGTGCCAGTGAAAGAGACATGCGAGTAGTGGGTTTCGTCCAGGTGGCGTTTGTTTAATGGCCAATAAGAATGATTTTTATTCTTTAGCAATTTAAATTTGTCCGTTTTCAAAGACACTTTGCACATTTACAGACCCAGAATTTCATTTTGACGCTACTGCGAGCACGATCCGTTCCTTCAAACGAACTAGCACTAAAAACACTGTTTTGTATCATCATATTAGAGATATATGAAGAGAAAATAATAGAATGCAAAGACATTTGCCATATTGGCTTGCCACGATGGGTGAGTGGTTATCCTGTCGGATCACTAACCCCCAAGCCTGCAAGTTCGCTCCTGGCCTTCTTAAGTGATTTTTTGAAAGGCGGCAAAAATTACAACACGCATGTCATGCGATGTTGGCATGTTAAAGAACCCATTTGAATTCAGTAGGCCGTGTTCATAATGGCAAAATTAATCTCGGGATTTTCCGCCAAAACAAAGGTCCTAATTTCTCTACTAGAAAGTGCTATCAAATCAAGGAGCTTAGATATCTAACCTCCTTGAATTTCATAGTGCATCAAGGAACAACGAAATTCGACATGCATCTACCCTTTGGGTGTCAAATAACAAAGTTTGCACCCGGCACCCGAGGCCATACGATATTATTATTATTGGCTAAGTATTTTGTGATAACCTTATTGCTAGAAGTTTAAAAATTGTTAAATATATGCCAATCAATTATAATAATGTCAAACTCAAAATGTGGGAACATGTTTCAATTATACGCTTTTCTTACTTACACGTCATATAGCGGTACGCCTTGAAAATCGTATAAGCGAGATATTTCATACTTACACATCCGATTTGAAAATCGTATTTGCGAGGTGTTTCACATGTACGTTTGTCATAAATGTCTGTGATAGCCCTATAAACCCATATATGCGAGGTGTTTCACTTGCTAGTTGGCCATACTGGTTACATCCGTGGTAGCCCTTAAAAATCGTATAAGCGAGGTTTGACTGTGTTATGAAAGTTTGGAAACTGTACTGGGTGGAATAAATCCATCAAACCATTAGCGGTGGAAGTGACGCAGTATTTGTGATATACAGGATCCTATGGAATGCTCACTTTCTTCCCAAGTGGTCACACCTGCTTTCTATGGACCTACTTGGTCGTGCCCGCGGGCAAGAGGAGCTCATCTGAGAAAGCATAGGACACAGTGAGAGCGACAGGTGCAAGAAAGTGAGAGTTACTGGAATATTCTTCTTAGGGCATATCCTGATCGCTGATTCGATCTCGGGATAACAGCCCCGGGGCTCCGACAAGGCGACTTCTATTTTTTTTAATAGTGTAAGAGAACATGTAAGAAAAATGCTGAAATAGAAATCCAACTGTAGTTTGGAAATCAACAGTGCAGTTTACGTTTGGTTGTAGGATGTAGGCTTTAGATTTTCAAATGTTTTTTGTTTGTAATTTATTGAGCCATTAGAGAGTTTATAATAAAATCTTTTCAATTTTAGTTGTCTTTTTTTATCCTTCTCCTATGTACTGTTGATGCATGCTTTTTTAGT
The DNA here is from genome assembly GCA_946902985.2 of Meconema thalassinum. Taxonomy (NCBI): domain Eukaryota; kingdom Metazoa; phylum Arthropoda; class Insecta; order Orthoptera; family Tettigoniidae; genus Meconema; species Meconema thalassinum. The sequence continues at coordinate 1,353,930,107 of OX336388.2, forward strand.
CCTCTGTACAATAAATTTTAATCATTTCAGAAAAGTGAGCAAGTCACGAGCTTCAAACAACACTAACAACAAAATAATAAACAAGATGTTCAGTAAAGAACATATAGCCTACTTTCTCCTAAATGTATGAGTATAGTTATAACTCGTTGTTATTATCAAAGAGTATAATAGAATCATTTCTTGGTTGAAGACCTTAGAAACGATTTACCTCTACCAAACGCCACAACCTAGATAAAAACTGCTACCATCATTGAAGAAAGAAAGATAAGAAGTATATCAAGAATGTTATGGATCTGGAGACATAATCGACGGACTGGCGGCGTGGCTCAGCGGTAACGTTCTCGCTTGCTGGGCCCTAGGTTGCAGGTTCGTATCCTGGCGCAGTCAGCTGGCATTTGAGGGTGCACAAATGCGAGGGAGCCGTGTCAGTACATTTACTGGCACGTTAAAGATCCCCTTCGGGCCAAAATTCCGGCACCCCGGTGTCTCTAAAATCAGCAGTAGTTAAAAGGAATGTAAAACCAATAACATTATTATTATTATTATTATTACGACCTGCCGTGGGCAACATCCAAATTTGAGTTGAGGCATGTCTTTACACGTCTGGTTGTGCATGGCTTTCACAACCCTAATTGAATTAACAAATCTTTCCATGACCCTACAGAGACGTGTGTATACAAACTATGTGGATATTTTCGATAATATAATCCTAACAGAGCGAGTGCATTCTAGCGGCCAGAAGAAGAAACTTTTCAATAAAATCTGGAAGTTACCTTTTTGGCAGCTAGATGTCTCGAGTAAATCTGCTGGCGAATTATGTTTTAATTAAATATATATTTTACACCATAATGTGCACAATATAACGCTTAATAACATTTTCAAGTAACGCAAAATAGGCTGTTACAAACCCTTTAAAATAAAAAGTTAAAATGTATCGTAGTATCATCTTGTTATTCTTCAAATTCGATGCGCATAGAATGATAATGGTATAGTAATCAATGGATCCCCACGTAGACTAGTCGTGACATCTATTGGTGAAATATCGAACAATATAATCCTAACAGAGCGAGTGCATTCTAGCGGCCAGAAGAAGAAACTTTTCAATAAAATCTGGAAGTTACCTTTTTGGCAGCTAGATGTCCCGAGTAAATCTGCTGGCGAATTATGTTTTAATTAAATATATATTTTACACCATAATGTGCACAATATAACGCTTAATTTTAAAACATCTGAGTCATTACAAAACAATAAACATATAACATTTCAAGCAAAAAACCTAGCTCTGATCGGGTTTGAACCATTGGCATTTGAGCGATAGGCTAACGCTCTACCACTGAGCTAATTGTGTCAACGAATATCGTTCTATTTAAAATGACTTACATAGAACTTGTTAGCAAATAATGATTTATACTAAACGATTTCATCACTGGAGTATATTATTTATATATAAAGCATTTCATACAAAGTTTATTTATTTTTTATCAGTACGCTATATTGCATGCAATACTCAAATTAATGAAATATAAGTCCGACACAAGATATCCGCTGCCATCTTGTCTTATTACTGAATCAGTTCAGCTTTTTAAAATCACGTCTGCACTATAGTATTACAAAATAAACTTTTAATTTCGAACGTGCCTCTTCCTTTAGAACAGTTAAAACGATTCTCGGCTCGATAATCGGAACTGGTGGGTCCCATGATATGGATTATAAAGTTTGCATAATTCGCACGGCCGCCATCCTGAAATGGTATGGTGGACGACCTTGTAATTTGGTCACAAGACGCATCCTATACGAAGGTATGTTGTTACCAAATTTGGTAGAGATCGGATGATTTGGTTAGTCGTTATTTAATTTTACGTTTTGAACGTTTGAGTGGCCGCCATTCAGTTTTAGTAAAGATGGCGGCGATATAAAACATGACACTGAGGTGTCCTTTGCTAGTGCTACCTTTGTACCAAATTTCGTTCAATTTGCATTCACCGTGTTCGAATTGATAGGGGGGGACAGACATTCAGAGTACACACACTCACACACACACAGACACACACACACACACACACACACACAGACTCACACACACACACACAGACTCACACACACACATACACACACGCAGACAGACACACTTTTTTCGCCCTGTGTTGATCTCATAAGTCTACTTTCATTTTTTGCAAAAATCGAAAGTAGGCTAAAAACCGCGAGGGCGAAATGTTATTGAACTGAAAAACAGTCAATATGATGAACCATTTTTGTTTTATGATATCAGTATTATAAATAAATGTATGCAAATGAGTGTATGTCATTGAAGGAACATATTTTTAGGGGGCCCGGCAGTTTTGAACCCAGGGCCCGTTCACTCTCCACGACGTACTGATGTAATAAGGTTGCCAACCTCTAATGCATTTCAAGGAGCCTATCAACATTATAATTATATTCCTTTTGAGATAAAACTTACTCAACTCTTTGCGGCGTGTAGGCAGTTTTGATATTCACTGCATTAAATAGTGGGAGGTGAGTTCTGTTGTCATTGGAGGTTTTTATTTGGGAAGTGTTTCCTTCATTACGGTCAACAGCATGTCACCAGAGATAGTCTTATTCCGGGAGAATTTCTAGTATTTCCTGGAAACGGGAAAGTGTAGACACGGCGATACTTCCGGGAGGGTTGTCATGTCCGGGATTGCTTTACATGATAGGGCCTATATGTAAAATGATGACATATTTAACTTTCATGGCCATTAATTATACTCCACCAATCCTTTAGGAGAAAAGCTGTGGGTTCTCGAAGTAAAGTAGCACAGATGTGTGCTATAGATATGGGACATAGTGCAAGGTGCGCTACCCCAGTGGCGGTCCGGGCACGGTACACCAAGAGCCCGCTGATGAGCCTGACTTGGTGCAGCTTGGCGAAACAGGCATGGCCTAACAACATTGCTGGAGTATGATACATCTAGCTTTAGTTGTTAAACACAGCAATTCCCTGAGTAGTTTCCTACTACGAGCACTAACGTCAGTATCACGGCCTGCTAGGGCCCACTAGAGTGAGGGAGATTTGTCCCCAAATAGTAGGCCTATCATTATTCTCCTTGTCTACCACGAACAGTTTGAAACACAGGAGGCCGAGCATGTGTCTTCAGGCATGTCTTTCCTGACCCGCGCCCGTGGTGAGAGTAACTTATATTACTGTTGTATACAGCCCGTGTACTTGGGTGTGTGAGTATAGAATTTGTCAGATAACCTGTGTTATTGTAGTGGCTGTAGTAGTAGTAGTAGTATGGGTATTTGTAATTTAGGCGATGATTGGGAAAGAGGTGACCGTGGCCGTGCTTTAAGTTAAGAATCATCCGTAGAAGTGGGAAACCACGGAAGACCATTTCCAAGATGGCTGAGGTGGGAATCGAGCCCATCTCTTCGCAGTTTTGCCTCACGAGGCAGAGTATAGCCCGTTCCAGCCCTCAAGTCAGAATAAAACTCTTGGCAGAGCCGGGAATGCTTGCCGCTACACAACTCGCCCCTTCACGGAGAACAGTACGCGATCTTGAGTACAAAGTTCATTGCCAACGTTTTGTAATACTATTGAGCTTTTAAGAGCGTATTAACCGTGGCGTAGCCATGGCCGCGACGGCAGCTGCAGCAAGTCCCGAGATCGTAGGTTCGAATCGCGGCACTGACAGTGGCTATCCTTCCACGCTCTCTCCAGGCAATTGCCGGGATAATACCTTACTCCGGTGCCTATAGTCATCACAAAAATACAAGTTATCAGACTAATTCAACACACACCCAACTATACGGGGCTGATGAAAAAGGTGTCCTAAGCCCCTAAAATGAATTAACAACAAACTAAGAAACGTTGCTTGTTCCTCATCCTTGAAGGACAATCTTTAAAGATTAATATTTCTCTTGTGTTAGTTACACCGTTCAAGACCAACTACGCACCGTTATTATCTCTATTGTTGCCAAGGTCTGACAGCTAATGAATGTCAGTTTCGTGGTATTGTGACGATATGCAAAATATAGGGAGATCATGTGTCAATATCCATATCTAACTAACTTCGTTGACAAACCTTGAATTCTCATTGATGTTCATAAGCTACGGAGCAGTGAATAGGCATGGAAACAAACAAATAAGCAGGCAGGCAGATAAACCAATTAGTTAGGATTATGTCGGCTCTCCTAATGACGAATCAACAATAAGATACGGCAAGACTTGTTGGTTGGATTGTTGCCTGAATCAGACTAATCTTTCATTGTCACGACCTGACATTACTTAATTATAATGGGTGTAAAATGAATGTCATTACCTCATTACGCGAGCTTCACAGAATAATGCGCTGAAATAATGACAGGTACGGTAACAGCTATTCCACGTGCTAAAAGGCTCAGCATTAACGGATTGATAACCTCCGTGCCCTTGCCAATAGAGAACCATGATTCACGTGTATTAACTTATCCACCTAGCAGCACCCGGGAGAGGGCGTGCTTTTATGTACTTCACTTCAGCAATAAGGTAGATTATTATCACTAATATAAAATATCTTTAGAAACATAAAAAATAGATGGCGGCTTCGGTGGCGTAGTTGGTAGCAAGCTAAGCTTCTATGCAGAAGATTGTGGGTTCAAACCCGACAGAAGTCGTCGGATTTTTTAAGAGCGTTAAATTCCCTCAGTATGCCTTCCTTCGGAGGGGAAGTAAAACCGGCGGTCCCATGTCATAGATTTATGGCATGTGAAAGACCTTCCACTAACTACACTTGTGGGAAGCTAAAATTTGTAGGTTATATTTGATTAACGCTCTGTTCCAACGTTCATCGCCAGGTGCGGGTTGCGGTGGCACCTAGTAGCCAAGTTCACAGCTAGGTGTCGTTGACGGAAGGAACTTGATCGTCTGCAGTCCTTACTTGAATCACAGATAACACACACTAATACGGCCATCACAATTAACACCGGTTATCAGACAAATTCTACACATACCCAAAGTACACGGGGCTACATGACCGCGTTGTCGCAGCCCCTAAACTAAATAACCAACCAACCAAGCAGACTTTTCTTAACAGTAGAAGCGTTTCCAGAGATTAAGAGCAATAGGAAATCCAGTCTAAAATAGCAAAGACATGAAATTGACATATTTTGGATTTCAAATGAAATCTGAAAGTGGCTAAATTGGCTCCTATGGTTGTGGTGCAATTTTCAACCACATATTCTTGTGAAACAAGATTTCTTATAATGACCAAAAGTGAAACGTAGCAGTTTAAATATGCTGGATGAAAATGCAAGTAAATTTATTCCATATTCGTCGAAGCATATAAGAGACATCGTAAGATTCGCCAAGCACATGTGAACCATGTGGACGAACATTAGTGTGATTGTTTCCCTCATCAGAGAACTCTGTGTAAATGTTTCTCTCACCTCATATAGACTACTATGTTATTTCAGAAAATATGCACGTTTGTTTTATTCGCCTTATGAAGGGAGTATATATAGCCTGTTAATTTGAGTGACAGAGTGACGCACAACATTTGTCGAGAGTGTCGCCAAAGCAAAACGTTCGGTAAGCACTGGAGTAGGGGAATGGCCGAATGGCTCCAGTCACCTCGCAGCGCAGACACACCTGGACAATTAGCTACTCTACCGGTAGTCATCTTCCGTTAGAGGCTCGGCCATGAAGTGGGCCGCGGGCGATAACACTTCCTAGACCTTGAAAGTGAAAACTTCTTCATGCTTGAGTGAGAACCGGAATGAATGAACTCAGTCACTCTTACATCAGGGTGGATGTAATTACTACTACTACAGTAATGATAATGATCGTGTGGCCTCCGGAGAGGCAGTGTGCAGGTCTTTCTAGTTGATGCCCGTGAGCGACCTGCGCGTCGTAATGAGGATGAAGTGATGATGAAGAAGACGTCACATACACCCAGTCCCGGAGCCACGGGAATTAACCCCAGGAGATTAAAATCCCTGAGGCTCAGCCGGGAATCGAACCCGGGGCACTTTGGGCCAAAGCCTAGCGCACTAACCATTTAGCCACGGAGCCGGACTACTACTACAGTCAAACCTCGATATCTCGAGTCGATAGGGGATGTAAAAAAAATCGACTTATTGAAAATTTGTGATATAGGGCCTACTGGTCGCAGAATACTGTAAGATGTAGGCTTACAACATTTGTGTTATAAAATGGATGTTGATAATGATGACAGCTTCATTACATTATCTATGTAAGTTCGATTTAACAATTCAAAATGCAGACGGGCCTTTATCTACTTTTCGTGACTTGAAGAAATCTTCCATCTTCTTCTGCTTCAGTTTCTGTTGACGATCTTCCACCACAAAGTTCTCAACCACATTGTGATATATGAAACAAGTTTCACGGTAAAAAATACGTAAATGTTTGAGATAAAGAACAAGTTTAAGCACCAGGGGCATAATTTAAGCTTCGAGATATCGAAATTTGACATGTAAATTATAGGAAGTTTTTTCGGAAAACAATAATTATTACGAGTTATCGACATTTCGAGTAATATAGGCTCGAGATATCAAGGCACTGCTCATTTCGGCCGAATGGCGCAGCAACACTTGCTGAGTCCAAGGCTGTGGGATAGACTACTGTAGCCGTTGCACTCAGTTGGTATTTTAATGTGTTTAAATGCAAGACATCCGAGTCATGATATTTACTGTTACGTCAAAAATTCCTATCAGGACTCTTCAATGAGTTAGAGATGGTGCAGAGAAAGGCTGCCAGGCTAATCATAGGAGCAGTATAACCTGAATGCTAGGCTTCACTGGAAGTTAGAACGCTTACTCTAGCCATCCAGTTTGGGGAGAGGTTAGCAAGCGTATTGGAAATCCCACTTACATGAGGCGGGTTGATCATTCGGGCGGGCATCATTTCCACCCAGGAACTCCAGTCAGGTAGCCAGGGTTACCTCAATTCCACCTGGTCCTCCAAGGGACCCAGAAATGAGTTCCTCAACTCCGCCCAGGCTTTTCCCCAATGACGTAAACAAATGCCATAACCCTCCTACACGCATACCAAGGGCCGTGTCAAACACCTTATGCAGCGCATGAGTAGAAAAAAATAGAAAACTTGGCAGACTTATGTAAAAGAATATTATGATTAATTTTAAATCACCACCACCAAGTCCACTCAATCGTTAAATCAGATATAAACATAATACAAAGAGCTAGATATTAATCACTGTTGTTAAATACAAATATGGACAGGAAATTTAATAAAATAAGAAAAATCAGCATCTTAAAATCACATAAATCTTTACTTCATTTCAAACTATACAAAAAACATTAGATGAAACTCTTTTCATTCCCTAACTATTGTGTGAGAAACACACTTCACAAGATCTAATCTACTCATTGTTTGGTTGGCGTACTGCATGAGCTTGTTTTCAATGAATTCTTTTCTCACACGACTATTCTTGTCTTTGCTCGACACCCGCCCGCTGCTGTTAAGTAGAATGTACGTGTCTGTATCTGATGTAGGCACTTTAAAAAAATAAATATATTTGGATGAGGTGTTGTACTTTGTGCTTTGAATTTTGAGTGAAAAGCCTCGCAGGCACAACTCTGCAGACGGTGACGCCCACAGATGTGGGGGGAACAACGTACCTGGAGCCTCTTCAATGTAGGTTTCCAGAATGTAATCCGAAAATTCACTAAGTGTTGTCGTGTGAAATGCAAGAATTCGCTCATGCGCTGCAGAAGGTGTTTGACGTTGACCCGGCCCTTGGTATGTGAGCAGGAGGGTTATGACATTTGTTTACGTCATTGGGGATAACCCCTTTGCCGACCCCTTGTCAAAGCCTGAGCGGAGTTGAGGAACTTATTTTTGGGTCCCTTGGAGGACCGGGTGGAATTGAGGAAAATCGGGCGGAATTGATGTTCGACCGATCATTCGTATCAAGTTAAGACCCGACCACAGCGCGCAAATAGTGGAAAATATTCTTTTTTAAATCGAAGCATTGTTAATTGGAATGCATTACCCCCAAATATGCCGATGTGTTTAAGAAAAGACTGTTTAAATATTCCTGTGTATTTCTTACAAAACAGTATTCACATTTGTCTGAGAGTGTTTCTTGACTTTTAAAGTGCGACCTCACCTTATTGTCTGGCTATGTTAGTCCAGTTTTTGTTATACAGTAGGCTAAACAGTAGTTTATGTAAGTTTTATTATGTAGTTTATGTTCGACGATTTCGAAATGTAAATATTATATGTCAGAAAACTGTACTAAAATGAGGCTCATTATAGTACAAGTTTTCATTATGGGACAGTTTCTCCCACCAATCAGAGCTCAAGAAACAGTTGTTTGATCAACCTGCGCTGAGTTCCAAGGCCTTCTAATTTAAATTTCACTGTGTGGCCTAGTGTCATAGTGGGGTAATCGGGGAGGACATGGTCAAATACAAGGTATTCTCTGCGTCCCATGCGCTCTGTTCAGTACATAAAACTGGCGAAAACTCGACAGATATTTATGAATATTTATGTTAGAACATAAAATAGTTATAATAATAATCGTCGAACATAAACAGTCGTATGCAACTCGACTATAATGGTAATTAAGACACTCGTATGCAAATTATAAAACTCGCATACGCTCGTTTTATAAACATACTCGTGTCTTAATTATTGCCATTATAGGCTCGTTGCATAATGTAGGCTACTGAAATGAAAATCCACAACCTGCTTCCAGTCTCCGACCGGGTCAGGAATGGAATGAATGAAGCCCCCATCTAGCGGCGAGGATATGAACTGTGCCGGCTGCCGAGGCCCGACGCACTCCTCTGGGGCAATGATTAAATGAATGACAGATGAAATGAAATGATAGTGGAGAGTGTTGCTGGAATGAAATTTTTGACAGGGAAAACCGGAGTACCCGGAGAAAAACCTGTCTGCCTCCGTTTTGTCCAGCACAGATCTCACATGGAGTGACCGGGATTTGAACCACGGACCCAGCGGTGAGAGGCCGGCGTGCTGCCGCCTAAGCCACGGAGGCTTAGTATAATGTAGGCTACTATTAGTTTAATTTCATTTCATTATTACTGTATTGTTAAATTCCTCTCTGTGTAAGGTACGCTGTGTGTACAATTATTGAATATCTCTGTGTAGGTATAATTTGCATCCCAAATTGCAAATAAATAAATAAATGAATGAAGACTCTCTTACGACTATATTTCAGACGATGATTCCTTGCATAATGAATGTAAAGAGCTAATTACGGGCAGTCGGAGTAGAGTTTAATCGAGCGAACTTAGAGAAGATGGTGGAGTCCGCCTCGTTGTATAGCACATAGCAGCTAGGACTCTTGGCTGTCTCCTCGGAGACCTGAGTTCGATTTCCGGCTCTGCCAATAAATTTAATTCTGGTTAGAGGGCTGGAACTGGGTACACTCAGCCTAGTGAGTTCAAAACTGAGAAGAGGTGGGTTCGATTCCCATCTCAGCCATCCTGGAAGTAGTTTTTTGTGGTCTCCCACTCCTACTCAAGACGAATGACGGGAAGATTCCTAACTGAAGGCCACGACCGTCTCCTTCCCAATCCTCATCTGAATTACAAATACACGCACTAACACGCACTACACGCAGTAACACAGACAAATTCTACACATACCCAAGTGCTCGGGGCTATATGACCACGATGTCGAAGAGCCTCTAAATTAATCATCAACAACATCAACAACAACAGAAGATGGTAGTATCTTAAACAGTGTTTGTTTTCCACACATGATTTTCAATAAATGTGTACAGTACATAAAATTCACAGTACACCTATTTTTACCATCCGAATCTGAGGTTATGAGAGCAAATTCCCCTATACCTCTAGTGTTGGCACTTAAGCAGTATTGCAGTGACACAGACACATTCAATTCATTTACTGGTAAAATTGTCATTTGTAGCGCTTCAGACGGTCAAACCGATTATGTCCAATGAATGGGCAGGGTACAAGATATAAATATAAAAGTACACTCCTGAAAGAAAAAAAAATTACGTGTGTTACCGGTAGTTAATTATCACTATTAAAGGGGGAATTCAGGATTACGCGTTTCGACCCTCAACCGGCCATCATGAGATCCTGATCACTGTGTTGAGGTTTACATTTTCAGTAATGCAAATGCACTACTGTTGTACAGTAATTTGTCTTAGGTGGTTATAATACGATTCGCAATTGTCCCATTTAATTATGATAATTAACTAATACATGTGTTTATTTTTTCAGGAGTGTATTTTTATATTTATATTTTGTACCCCGCCCATTCATTGGACATACAGTAAACTCCCGATTATCCGCGGAATTGACTGGCGCGGATACCGCGGGTAATCGAATTTCGCGGATAAGCCGCAAAATTGCTGGTAATGGTTAAACAAATGGTTAAAAGGCGCACACAGGTGCTTTAAATAAGTTTATTATACACGACGTACTGTGTGTATACCGATATACAGTACAGTACTGTACAATAATACTGTACACGTTTTGTACTGTACATTATTAAGTGTACTGTACTGCATTTGTGATTTACGATTTTTATTTCGTTCAAGTATTTAGTACCTTAATTTCAATTTTTGAGAAATAATTTTCGGTTTCAAAACCTTTCTTTTTATAAAAATGTTCTCCTACAGGCACCGCGGATAATCCGCAAAGCGGATAAACCCCCCGCAGATAAACGAGAGTTTACTGTAATTGTTTTGTGATGGTTTATAAATGGGTTAACCAACAACAACATTCCCCACAGTTGGGTGTACACTCTGTGATTGTTCTGATAATTTAAAAATAAATGTGTATGCAATTTGGATGTTAATTTCTTGGGCGCCACTCATATAGATGAGAAAATGTTGAACACGAGATCTCTCCTCCCAGGGTGCAGGCAATGGAGATTGCTTCTGGCAATACATCCCTTCTCGTATAAACAAAATATGAAAGAATATATATAGAGTAGCGATAAATGACACTACGGAGTAAGAGAAAAGGAGAAGAAAGTTACAATATTCTGAGAATTAAAACATAAAAATACTAGTAGGAAAGTGCATTTCATTACATGTTCTGTATAGCTAGCCTAGCCATGGCTATGATAGGAGTTGTATAACTGTATTTGATGTGCTTTTACCTTAAAAGGCTTCGTGACTATTTATCAGGAGTGAGTATGTATGTCTACTCCTTATTATTTCCGTCTTTCCAACGGGGTCGGGGATGAGATGCGATGGAAGTCTTTGTGGCGATGGTTTTTACGGCCGGATGCCCTTCCTGACGCCAACCTCAGGAGAGGAGTTAATGAGAGATGAAATGAATGATGGTGAATGAAACTGGGCAAGGATGTGGAAGGAATCGGCCGTGGCCTGTCAGAAGGTACCGTCCCAGCATTTGCCTGGTGTTGAAAATGGGGAAACCACGGAAAACCATTTCAAGGACGGCCGACGGTGGGGCTCGAACCCACGCGTCTACCGAGTCAGCAGAGAGCTTGGCCCCATGACCTAATGCTGCGCTTTAGCCAGCGTAGCCACTACTGTCGGTATTTTTCAGGAGTGAGTGATTTCTTTTATTATCTGATAGGGAATACTGTGACGATGTATAATTTTAGATCACTTCTAGAGATGTACTTGCGTACAACAAAACTTCTCTCTCTCCGATACAACCTTGTAGGGAAATACTGGGGCAGTTATACAATTCAATGTAGTACTTATTACGATCTGCAAACTTGCAGTATAGCTTCCTTATTTCTCACAACAATCAAATTATTCATGTATCTCCACTGTCCAGAGATATACTTCATTACTCTCAATGGAAGCGGCTTCGGTGGCGTAGTTGGTAGTATGCTGAGCTTCTATGCTTCAAACCCGACCGAAGTCGTCGGATTTTTTAAGAGCGGTAAAAATCCCTCAGTATGCCTTCCTTCGGAGGGGAAGTAAAGCCGGTGGTCCCATGTCATAGATTTATGGCATGTTAAAGAACCTTCCACTAATTACACCTGTGTGAAGCTAAATTAACATATAGGTTAAACAACGCTCTTAAGGTTCCTACGTTCGTCGCCAGGAGCCGACTGCAGTGGCGTCTAGTAGTCAAGTTCTGAACTAGTTAGTTGTTGACGGTGGCGTTTGGCAGCAAAGTAGGAACTACTTGAAATTCAATGTCTGCAGTCCTTATTGAATTCACAACAGATAACAAACACTAATAATACAGACATCACAATTAACACCGGTTATCAGACAGATTCTACACACACCCACAGTACACGGGGCTACATGACCACGTTGTCGCAGCCACTAAACTAAGGAACCAACCAACTCTCAATGGATAACAACTATCATCCAAGGACACGTAAATCATTATCAAGTTAGGACAAAGAATATCCTTCTTCAAACCAATTGCATGCGAAGTTCAATGGACCAAGAAGTTTGTACACCGCCATCTAGATCACACTAGATATCCAATCTATATCGCAATAGTTCAACAGGAGTCCGTGTCGCTACTTTATGCCATCGTTGAGGTACATCGAGAGCCTCTAAGTTACAGCGGATCCAGCCTTGCCATGTAGCCACTCCGAGGGAAAGGGATACATTTATATCAATGATCTTATACACCGTAGTAATACTTGCTCCATAATGAGCCCAAGCCCATCAGTCAATAGCCTGGCTGCTTATTTGTAATCGCTAACTTGGCACTTTCCGGCAAATTTACATAATTTAAAAATATACATATCAGTTTTAATTATAATCGCCGGCCCCGTGGTGTTGGGGTAGCGTGCCTGCCTCTCACCAGGAGACCCCGGGTTCGATTCCCAGCTCCGTCAGGCATTTTAAAACTGACGTGAGGGTTGGAACGGGGTGCACTCAGCCTCGTGAGGACAATTGAGTAGCTGTCTGACAGTGAGGCAGCGCCCCGATCACGAAAACCAAGATTAACGGCCGAGGAGACCCGATGCGCTGATCACGCGTCACCCCAATATCTGCAGGCCAAATGGCTGGGCAGCGGTCGCTTGGTCGGCCTAGGCCCTTCCTGGGTTGTATAGTGCCAGGGGTTATTGTTTAAATATAATTAACATAATATATAGCTTGCCACGGTGGGTGAGTGGTTATAGTGTCGGATTACCAACCCCAAGATTGCAGGTTCGCCCCTGGCCATGGTAAGTGATTTTTGAAGGCGACAACAATCACGATACTCATGTCATACGTTGTTGGCATGTTAAAGAACCCATTTGAATTCAGTAGGCCGTGTTCAATGGCAAAATTAATCTCGGGATTTTCCGCCAACACAAAGTTCCTCCATTCTCTACTTGAAAGCGCTGTAGTGTCAAGGAGTTTAGATATCTAACCTCCTTGACTTTCATAGCGTTCAAAGGAACGACGAAATTCGACATGCAAGCTACCCTCTGGGTGTCAATTAACAAAGCTTGCACCAGGCACCCGAGGCCATACGATATTATTATTATTATTATTATTATTATTATTATTATTATTATAACATAATATATGAGGTAATGGCGCGGACGACAATAAGTGAAACTGCTAATTACTTGATATTAAAATGGGATGATTAAAATAATATAGTAATTAATGATGAGGAGTGTCTGTGCTCATCCAAGATCTGTCACAGTGTTGACCGACTGACGAACTACAAATAACAATTTTGTGGAGGAAACACTGAAAGAATGCTTCTAATCCCTGCATTTACTGGTAAGACAAAAATCCCCTTCTAGGACATCATTGTGGCATTCTAGGGTCTTGCAAACCACAGTAGGTTGTTAATATTGTTATTATTTAAATAATCTAGGGACACTCGTGAGTCACACGTTAAACAGTTTCTCCCACGTGTGTGGGTTCCAAGAGAGCGAGAATGAGTCGGTGGGATTCTCGACTTTCATTAACCTGAATAAGCGTTTGTTTGTAGTGTAACATTGATACTGACTAAAAACCTACTATTTTCTGTTTAAGTAAAGTTGAAGAAGAAATCTTTGTTGGTTGGATAATACGACAGCTTACTGAAAGTTATAAGCGAAGCGTTTACCTGATGAGTATCCCAGTTGGAGTGAAGTCAGGCCGAGTGGATCCCATCCCTGCAGGGCGGGTTGCTGAGCGCTCTCAGTTTTCCTCGTCCAGCTCTGTTTTTCAGTGCGGTCACGAACCCTCGACTCAAACGTTTGATCTCACTGTTGGCATTGAAGTGATCGAAGCCATTTCTCAGTGTTGCCTAGTTCTATTAAAGAAAGCTTTTCAGTTGGTCAACACAAATTGTGCCCAATTACAGTAGGTGGGAAAAACAAAGAAATAAGGTATTTATTACAACATAGCACGTTTTTACGTACAAATGATTAAAATAACACGCTTTTACGTACAAAGGAACAAAATAACATGCTATTGTGTACAAAGGAAAAAAATAACACGCTTTTATGTTCAAAGGAACAAAATAACATGCTTTTATGTTCAAAAGAACAAAACAACACGCTTTTATGTACAAAGGAATAAAAACACGATTTTATGTACAAAGGAACAAAATAACATGCTTTTATGTTCAAAAGAACAAAATAACACGCTTTTATGTACAAAGGAACAAAATAACATGCTTTATGTACAAAGGAACAAAATAACATTTTTTTATGTTTAAAAGAACAAAATAACACGCTTTTATGTACAAAGGAATAAAAACACGCTTTTATGTACAAAGGAACAAAATGACATGCTTTTATGTTGAAAGGAACAAATTAACACGCTTTTATGTTCGAAGGAACAAAATAACACGCTATTGTATTGTGTACAAAGGAACAAAATAACACGCTTTTATGTTCAGAGGAACAAAATAACACGCTATTGTATTGTGTATATTGTGTACAAAGGAACAAAATAACACGCTTTTATGTTCAGAGGAACAAAATAACACGCTTTTATGTTCAAAATAAGAAAATAACACGCTTTTATTTACAAAGGAACAAAATAACACACTTTTGTGTACAAGACTACCCCTATTTTAGTGGATAAAAGCGTGTTATTTTGTATTAAATGTCTCATTTCTTTCATGTTAGGGCATATAAATACTTGTTTTCACGCCTAATGTAATTGGCTACAATTTGTGTTGACCGACTGAAAAAGCTTTCTTTAATAGAAATGATTGTCTCTGTAATGGTGTAGTTGCCCCTGTTCTGTCACCCCCATGAAGTTGTTGTTGATTCATTTCGGTGCTTTGCGACATCGTGGACATGTCGGTGTGTGTGGAATGCGTCTGATCATGGCTGTACTTGTATTTGTATCTGGGGATGGATTTGGCGAGGAGGATAATTTAGGTATCATCCCGGCATTCGCATGGAGAATAAATTGAGAAACCACGGAAAAACACTTCTAGGATAGCTGAGTTGGGAGTAGAACCCTCGTCTTCTTCTCCGTTCTGCCACACCTTCCAACTCTCAGACCAGAATTATATTTCTTGGCTGAGCTGCGAATCGAACCCGTACTTTCACCAAGTTTAATTCTTGGTTCTTCCTAGAAATGTAAATCTGTTGTGATGGCTGGAACGTGGTACACTCAGAGGAGGTGGGTTCTATTCTCACCACAACCATTCTTACAGCGGTATCTAACATAATCCACTGCTCAATAAAAGTTTGGACTACCGCCATGCGGCTCTGCCATAGAAGAGTGGGACCTCTTACCCCAAGATAAACTTGATGGTATCATTCAGAGCACGCCCCCTCCGAGTGCGGGGAGGACTACAGATTTACAGTGTTTTATAATTTTAAGTGATCTTGTCGACTTCGTCGTTACGCTGGGGTCTGGCGTTACGTTACGGTGACGGGACGAAATGTACCCAGATGCACTGAGGTGTGTGACGTCATAGTACCGCGTGGTGATGTGTTCCCCGACAATCTCTACTTCGTTAGTATAAGACAAATATCCCCGATTCTTGGATGTCACGGGTAATCTCGAGAACCACTGGATGGATTTTGATGCGGGTTTCACCATTCTGTAAGGGATATCTCGAGGAAAGATTCTGTAGAAAATAATTTATGTATGATCAAAGGAAGGCAAGCAGTAACGATTTCAGTGAAAAAGTCGAAAACAAACTTGGCGTCCGTGCGCTTCTTAAGCTTACGCTGGACAAACCGTTAAAAATATCAATATACTATGAGCGTAAGAATTGGTCAGCATGGAAATTTCTACAAAAAAGTCCGCGAGAGCATATCTCTATCTTCAATACATCACCCACTATAAGTGTTTTTAGACTGGATGGAAGGGGCACGTCCCCGCGCACTTGACCTTGCTTGGCCCTTGGTTTGCACTTGCCGTTCGCGAGTAATTTGAAACAAGGTAAAGTATTATAAAGCAAAATAAGTATTATGCAGATAATTTTCTAACATGTCAAGAGTCTTTGGCTTCGAGCGAAGCGAGAAGCCTCCAGCCTTTCTACCATTTTTCAGCATTTGTAGCATGTAAAATGATACAAAGTCTAGTCTTTCAGACTGACTGTCACTTTTTTGTTTTCAAAAGGGTCACTTAGAATCGAGTTCGCTTTGTTTTTGTACCGTTTCATTGTTATCTAACCACGATTGTTATTGTTTTCAGAAGGACTGATGTTTAGTTTGTAAATAAGTTATTGTATAAACCTCAATGGGTTTATTATAAGGAGTCATTGTAGTAAAAAATATATATATTCCAAACTTTTGTTGAGCAGTGTATCACGGCCGGTTACTACCCAATCCTAACACAGACATCACAACGACGCAGGTTTTCAGACAAATACTTAACACGCCCTAGTGCACGGGGATAAAACGACCACGATGTCGGAAGCCTGTAACTGAATAATAATAATAATACTAATGTTATTGGTTTTAAGTCCCTGTTAACTACTGCGGCTTTTAGAGACGTCAGGGTGCCGGAATTTTAACGTGCCAGTAAATCTACTGACACGGCTCCCACGCGTTTGCGCACCCTCAAATGCCAGCTGACTGCGCCAGGATTCAATCCTGGAAACTTGGGATCAGCAGGCGAGAACGTTACCGTTGAGACACGCAGCCAGTCTAACTGAATTAACAACAACAAATGTATTACAATATCTGAATGCTAAGTCATGACCCGTCCCTCACATCAGTAAGTACACAGGACTTACGATCACTTTGTCCCAAGACAATAAGCTAACTGCTGGATGTATATTTCACGGGGAATGGCAATTAGCCCCAAATACTTAGCCTACTTGTGTTTGAATATTGTCTGATCACCTGCATTGTTTTGAATGTTGTGTTCGATTTGGTGTAGCAAATCTATTGAACCCTATCAAACATGGCATTTTGACTTTCACCGTCCAGCAAGAAATCCCAACGTTTCACAAGAAATATACTAATTTAAATCACAAACTTTCTAGTGCTTGTTGTCCGGAGCCAATCCCATCACTTCTCCCCCTGTGTCCACTCGTTGGATGTTGGTACAGTATTAGCTTTCCTCAGCAAATAACTGTAATCCAGCCTCTCGATTCGTTTGTAATCAGACCTCGCAAATACTGTTACAATTTCTTCATGGGGAAGGAATATAACCACATCCGCCAGTGAACTCTCGACCCCTTGACCCCACGGTGAACCACACCTCCTTCAATAACGCTGGATACGAAAGCAGCACATTAAGGGAGTGTAGGTGGCTTTGCTCGATACACAACATCCTCTAGGGTCCTCCAGAAGAAGAAGTCGTCCGGAACGTCCTTTGTGCACATCCTTCACGGTACCATCAGCTTTGGATTCGACCCGAATATGCGCAATTGTGAGACGTGTCCATGTACACTGTACCGCAGAAATGTTTACAAACTTTACGCACCACTTCAATGTCACCTTCCTTCAAATGATGGCCTTGTATCAGCCATTTAGCATCACTGTTCACACTCCCTACAAATGAATAAAACTAAAAGTTACCATTCAAAGGTCACTTAATATCAAGACATTAAGCTACACCTTCACCAAATTTTAGACTTCAACCTCGTGAAGATAATTTAGTAGCTGTCTGACAGTGAGGCAGTGCTGGTACATATTAACGACCGAGGGGACCCGACGTGCTGACCACGCGTCATCCCACAATTTGCATCCCAAATGGCAGGGAAGTGGTTGCTCGGTAGGTTAAGGCTTTTCATGGATTGTAGTGCTACGAGGGTTTTATCTCAATTGATTACAAAGTTATTGACGAACGAACGGTGTATAGATTTTAATGGAACCTTCTGTTTATTGGGGCAGATGGCCTCGCTGTTCCATCCCCTTAAATCAACAGTAATCAACTAACTTCTGTAGGGAAAACTGTACAGTCATTGGCACTGCTTGCATTTATTTGAATATACAGTACTAGTATTTTTACAACAACAACAACATTGCCACAGAGTGTTTTATCTTTCCATTCTATTAGTCCTTGGCTTCTATACTTCATCTTACTGCCACAGGTGAACAGTTTTGAAGTGAATGTTGGAACTAGTTGGTGTTGTTCATCATTGCTGGTATTTTGTTGACATCCTGCAGTTTTGTTAAGGTCACTAGATCCAAACTTCGATGTTAGGAGCTCAATATACAAACTGTATTTTAAGGGTAAGTGTGAAAACATGTTGAAAACGCCTTAATGTATTTGTTCTGTGTTTATGAAGCACTCTAACCTATAATTATTCTGTGTAATGGGGGTGCCAATTACTGTATTTAAAATAACAATAAAATGCAGTACTTGGCACCCTGTGCCAATAACTGTGATTTTGGTTTTCACAGTCTTGTTCCATGTCTAAGGTCTTGAGCAATGCGTTTCCAGTTGAAAAGAATATTGTTCTACATGTTTATATTAAAAACAGGAGGCACACGAAGAAAATACAGGTGCCAAGAACTGTACCTGACCAAGGTGCCAACAACTAAATTTAGGTGCCAAGTACAGTCTGTTTGCTCACTTAATATTTCATAAGCGATTTATAATAAGAGTTTAGTGCTTTTCAGTCGGTCAACACGAATGTACCCAAAAGAGATGGGTTATGCCCTAATCCTGAAATAAATTACATGAGATTAATAAAACACTAGGATGACCAGTTTCGATCGTCAAGCGATCATCATCAGATCCAATACACTTAGGCTATAAAATCTATGTTTGAAATACAGGTGAAAATATTTACAATATGTACAATTATTTAGTTGCAGTATTGGTACTGCAACTGTCAGTGTATGCTAAATGCAGTATATATGTTAGGTGAAATGCTAAATGGTGATGGCTATCCGGAGATTGTACTTTAGAGAGATTATATGGTTGTAAACTATGGTTAAACTATAAAATTTTAGGCTAACTACTTATCTGATTGTCTTCCGTACTACAGCTATTCGCAGTTTCCGTGCTCACTTGAACTCGCTGTGCGGTCGACTGCGGTGGTTATCTTAACGACTGGTTTTTCCCTGCCTTCCCCCCCCCTGTCCCTACGTGCTGTGGGGAGTGATCGCGATGTGTTTATGTGAGGTGTTGCCAACCTAGATAAGATGTATGTTATTGAATGAGGTGGATCTACAACTATTAAAGACCGTGGATTAGTCCTCGCCACGCGTGGAGCATAACCCATTCGAACTAAGCGTTGACGGTCTTATGAGGACGTCCCGGCACCTTTAATACTGCCTCTAATATGGGCCTTGGTTTATTGCAGAAGAAAAGTACATCGTACACCTGATCCAGATAACATTTACCTATTAAAAAACCCCTAATTTCCCCCCTTTTTTATCTAGCTTGGCTGTGTCGCTAAATTGTGTTTTGTTTCCGACAGGGTGTGTTTTTTAGTAGCGTGAAGAGGGGTGAGCTCTCCATGAACGTGTGTTCATTTAGATTGTTGGGATTGTTTCGTTTGGCTAGGTGTATCTCGATTGCTTCCTTTATGTCAAGAGCTCTGCCTTTCGATTCGTGATGGATTATTTTAAGGTCCGACTCTATGTTGGTAAAGCTATGCCCTGCGTCACACATATGTTCGCACACGGCTGAATGTGTTCCGTATCTTATCGCATTTCTATGTTCATTATAACGTGTGTCTACTCGCCTTCCACTCTGCCCGATGTAATTAGCTTGACAATCGGTGTCTTGGCACGTTATAGAATATACCCCTGACCTTGAATACGGGTCACGTTTATTTAGATTACTATTTAGGAGGTGCCTAGCGGTTGTGTTTTTCGTCGTGAAAGCTATCTTTATGCCTTGCTTTTTGAATAGGTTAGTGATTTTATATGTGTTCGCATTCACATAGTTGAAACGCGCAAATTTTTTCTCATTACTGTCCGGTTTGGGAATCGTTTTATCTTTATTTTTATGTTTGGCTATAATTTGATTTATTTTGCTTGGCGAGAAGTTGTTTTCCTTTGCTATTTGCATAATCGTTCTTATTTCCTTATTATAGTTGTCTTTTGACATGGGTATGTTTAAAGCCCTATGCACCATTGAATTGAAACCCGCTCAAAAAGCAAGGCATAAAGATAGCTTTCACGACGAAAAACACAACCGCTAGGCACCTCCTAAATAGTAATCTAAATAAACGTGACCCGTATTCAAGGTCAGGGGTATATTCTATAACGTGCCAAGACACCGATTGTCAAGCTAATTACATCGGGCAGAGTGGAAGGCGAGTAGACACACGTTATAATGAACATAGAAATGCGATAAGATACGGAACACATTCAGCCGTGTGCGAACATATGTGTGACGCAGGGCATAGCTTTACCAACATAGAGTCGGACCTTAAAATAATCCATCACGAATCGAAAGGCAGAGCTCTTGACATAAAGGAAGCAATCGAGATACACCTAGCCAAACGAAACAATCCCAACAATCTAAATGAACACACGTTCATGGAGAGCTCACCCCTCTTCACGCTACTAAAAAACACACCCTGTCGGAAACAAAACACAATTTAGCGACACAGCCAAGCTAGATAAAAAAGGGGGGAAATTAGGGGTTTTTTAATAGGTAAATGTTATCTGGATCAGGTGTACGATGTACTTTTCTTCTGCAATAAACCAAGGCCCATATTAGAGGCAGTATTAAAGGTGCCGGGACGTCCTCATAAGACCGTCAACGCTTAGTTCGAATGGGTTATGCTCCACGCGTGGCGAGGACTAATCCACGGTCTTTAATAGTTGTAGATCCACCTCATTCAATAACATACATCTTATCTAGGTTGGCAACACCTCACATAAACACATCGCGATCACTCCCCACAGCACGTAGGGACAGGGGGGGAAGGCAGGGAAAAACCAGTCGTTAAGATAACCACCGCAGTCGACCGCACAGCGAGTTCAAGTGAGCACGGAAACTGCGAATAGCTGTAGTACGGAAGACAATCAGATAAGTAGTTAGCCTAAAATTTTATAGTTTAACCATAGTTTACAACCATATAATCTCTCTAAAGTACAATCTCCGGATAGCCATCACCATTTAGCATTTCACCTAACATATATACTGCATTTAGCATACACTGACAGTTGCAGTACCAATACTGCAACTAAATAATTGTACATATTGTAAATATTTTCACCTGTATTTCAAACATAGATTTTATAGCCTAAGTGTATTGGATCTGATGATGATCGCTTGACGATCGAAACTGGTCATCCTAGTGTTTTATTAATCTCATGTAATTTATTTCAGGATTAGGGCATAACCCATCTCTTTTGGGTACATTCGTGTTGACCGACTGAAAAGCACTAAACTCTTGTTTACTAAGGCAACACTGAAAATATGGCTTCAAACACCACAACGATTTATAATATATTAAGGCTCTATATTTAGTTTCATAATGTAGCCTACAGAAAATGAGACAAACAACAGCAGATTTTCTCTTCAAAATTATTCATTTAATTGCTTAGTGTCCTTAAAGTGCGAATAACTGTACAGTTTACCCTATATTGCCAGAGTTACCACAATGGATCACCTTATTTGTTAGCCTCCTCCATCACAACGTGAGAGTGTTATTGTTGGTGGGGTCGGCGCGTCTCACCGCAAAGTATTGTGTTTGTGCCCATGGGAGTACAAACTAGGTAACTTTCATGTGAGCCCCCACACGCAGAAGGAGGTAAGGAGGCTTGTTTGTCCAGCCACAGCGCGCTTTATTTGCTGCCGCAGTGAGAGCTGGTGGATGAGTTTCCCCGCGTGACCTTTGTGAAGAGAGAAAGCTGGGCTCATCTTCTCTAACGCATTTGCAATCAAGTGCCGGAAACCATACGCGCTTCATTCATTTTGCATATTGTCTGCCTGAAATTTATCAGACTGCCAAACTTAAAAAGCTTGCTGAATTGTTCATAGACATCTGCAAGAATTTGCTTCCCTCTACCATGACATATTGCTGTGGCAACTGATTCAAAACACTGACATGAGTCCATTGCTACTAATGAAAGTAGCATGAACATTATCAGGGAAGGGGGTCCCCAGGGATCTGGTTTAGTTCCAATTATATTCAACTTTTATGGTGGTCATCATCGTTGCTCAAACACTTTCAGCACCTTGGTTTTGGGATATTCTCCCAGAGGAATTAAATGCAATTTATCAACAACAAAAACTTATTTATAATAATAATCGTATAGCGCAGTGTAGATTTTTGAGTCGGAACTACCGGTATTTAGGTGATCTTATTTCCAATTTGGGCGTCCATTTTGATAAGCCTTCTAGTTGGAAGACCTGTAGCTGAGATTTAATTAATTTTGTCTTGTGTTGATAAAAATGTAATACGGCATCTTAAGACTCTAAGAGCCATGGATTTTTCCCACCTTCAAAAATCGAACCCACGATCTTGGGTTCTATCACGGATCCAACGAGGAAGCAACAATGTAGTGAAATAAATCTGCTCAATATCTGCACCCTGTCTCAGAGCTGTGATTCACAGTGATAAGTGTGGTCCATTAGCAGGGCCGTGGAGAGCGGCGACGGGCCCTGGGGCTGCAATCTCCCGGGCCCCCCTCTATAACCAAACTATGTAAAATTAATTTATAATCCTCTTAATTTGCACAAACTGATTTTGCGCAATTTCTTTTTGCACAAAATGTTCATCACGAAATAAATTACAAGAACATAAAAAACAGCAAGCAATAATAATAATAATAATAATAATAATAATAATAATAATAATAATAATTGTAGTTGGACGGGCGAACAGCGTAAACAGGCCAGCGAACGCATGAAGGAGTATTGGGCGCAGAGAAAACTTCGCACCAAGAAAAAGAAATGAAGTTGTAGTGTGATCCTAAGTGGTCCATTCACGTGTAAAAAAAAATAAAAAATTGTAGCATGCTGAACTGCTATGCCCAAGTTCACGGGTTTAAGTCTGGCCGAAGTCGTCGGATTGTTAAGAGCGTTAAAATCCGCCAGTATGCCTTTATTCGGAGGGGAAGTAAAGCCGGCGGGCCTGTGGTTTAGAAGGCCGTGGATATGAGTGGTGAGTGACACTTTTGTCTTCAGTGTGCGCACTTGAATGCAATAACACAGGAGACCGACAGTCTCGCGACAAAAATCACGCCAGCTGTTGCGACACTCCGGACACATTTTTGTCTCATCCAAAGGCTGTACTTGCACCATCGTACATTCATTTCCACTACAATTGGTAGTGTGTAGCCAAAATGTGTAGGTTATTTCGTTAGAATCACTCTATCAAGTTCCAACGTTCGCCGCTGGGTGTAATTGACTGTGGCGTCTGGTAGCCAAAGTTGGAACTACTTGAATTTGAACTTGTTGAGGAGCCTACGGGCGTGCAAATGATATGTCTTGATATAACCATTGGCTGCATTAAATACTGTGTAATATAGGCCTACTGTATTAATAATATTTCAATTATATATTCCAGTAAATCCAGGTTATATTGATTATCATAAGCAGAGCGTGAATTAATAACAATATAAATAAGTTAATGCTAGTATGTAAAATTTACAACAGTGTAACTGCATGCAGAATTATTTGCAAATTCAATCTACTGATGGCACATAATATATAACTTGACTTACGTATGGGTATACCTGTGGTTGATTATAAAAATATATTTTGCTTTGTTTAATGTACAATGATGTGTGAATGCCGTTCAACCAAAACAGTGTTTAGGCTTAGACCCAAGGGCGTGATTCTTGAAGGGCAGCAAGTTTTGAGAATTTCAACATAAAAACCCTATATGTAAAACGTATTTTAAAATACGTCTTGACTTAGTGTAAAAATCATGTTTTCATTACGAAAAGAGATTACGTCATAATTATGTCACAGAGGCCGTAGTACAGTATACCCTTTCCACCTATTTTAACATGCAGTTTAGTGAACTGAACTACCTGTTGATTCATTATTGGGTCTTACGACGTCATGGTCATCAGTCCCTTCTACTTACTGTGCGTGTAGAACTCTGTCCGACTATCTATATCTGAAGTTAATCATATATTTTGAAGTAATTTGGGATATAATTGAGGAGGAAATGAGTGTACGATGGTGCTATAGTCTGGGGTTAAAACAATAAATCATGGAAAATAAGCTTAGAATCACCGACGGTCGAATTCGAACCCACCTGGCCTGAGTTCATGGACAACAGCTTTTTCAATGTGAATTTTCTCCCCAAGTTAAATACGGTACTGTAAAAGCGATGAAATTGCAGTCCGATAAATGCATTTCTTGTTTTCAAATTTGTGTATGACTAACGAGCGTATTGCTTTTACGAGTATTACTGAAGTTCTACAATTATTGATATCAAAGAGGATCTGCAGAACTTGAAATCTGAACACTGTGCATGCTTACAGTGTTACATCATCGGGACAAATTTAGATCTGCCAAACGCCAAAACTAAACAGTATAGTGAATTTAATGAAAATTATTACCTAGTTTTCGATGGCTTTACGCGTGATATTTATTTCTGTTAGTTGAAAATAATGCATTGGTACGCGCTTTGTTTTCACAAAAGAAGAAAATGTGAATTTGAACTATATTTTGTAATTTGCAGCCAGTGGACTTCTTATAATTTAATATTGCTTTGCAGTAAGAAAACCCCATTCCTATCTATGACTGGTGACCATCGGGGGGCAGATTTAAGCCAAGATCATGGTAGAGTGGACACACCGGGGATCTGGGGGTATGGAATATCACCAAGCTCAGAGTGGGGTCCGGGGGTCCTCCTCCGGAAAATTTTGCGAAAATCAGGTCCAAATTATTGAGTTATAGGCCATTTGGGTGATTATTTTTGTGATATTATGGAGTAAAAGTTGGTGACCATTGACATTAGCGGCTATAGAAAAAACTCCGATATTGAAGTAAAATCTCTCGCACCTTCAAGTAAGACCCCGCGGTGTAGCTCACCAATGACCGTGATAGGGCGTTACAGCAAGTCCGCAGATCAGAGGTATGAATCCCGGTGCTGACAGCGGCTATCCTGTGTATTGTTTCTCACACTCCCTCCAGACAAATGCCGGTATAGTACCTTATTTCAAGTCCAGGGACACATACCCTACTCTTAACCCTAATAATTACAGTAATAGTCGCGACGGCAACGCATTCCCACTTTTCCCGGTCGGCAACTAAGAATACGGCTTGCGATTGATCATGTCACAGAGGCAATAGCACAGCAGGGTGTATAATCTGCTTTTCGTTACTTATTGTTGTTTTATGGGGTGGATCAGCTACGGTAGGTCATCTGTCCCTACCACTGACGTTCCATGAGAGGAATTGGAAAACAAAGTTGAGTGATTCAGTGGCCTAGCTTAATTGTCCTTTTTATCCTGGTTAACACTAAGCCCAGAAAAATACTGGAATGTTACCTTAGTTTCAGTCTTTGGATACATTTCCCAACTCTAGTACAATAGTAATATAGGTTTTCAATAAATCCCTTAATCATAAATGATTTGCGCACGAACCAAAGTATCTGGGATTTAATGAACTAGTTATAATAATTATACTGCACCTAAACATGCAGATTATTCAAATGTTAGCATTGTTTTCTCAATTCAGTATACGAGAAGATGAACAATTTCGCATGCATTTCTTCTATCTACGTTTGACAACAGAATCATCCCACCCTTTCGCAAGATATTTAGCCAGCAATGGTAATTTTTCACATAGTGCGAAAATGAATTACTAGGGGACGATGACCTTGCTGTCTCGCCCCTTAAATCAACAATAACTATAAAGTGAATTACTATGTGGACGCTACGGTACTTTAAAATGTATATTACTAACCTGTCTGCAAGGCATACGATTCGTCTAGCTACACAATATATTCAATTCAGACACTAATCTAAGCTTGATGTGACGCACCAAACTTGAAACTCTTGAGCTAGCTGACCAAACACGCCAGGGCAGCACAGGCTCTCGTGGCCTTGGCGAAATAAGTGAAGGGATGAGAAAGTTATTTGAAGGATTGGTGCATAAGCCGAATAAGCTAAATTTATACAAATGGAATGCTCTCTCTGTGTTTAGGTATATTCTGAGAACAATACATAGCGAAGCCCCATCGCCTAAGTTGACCACTTTGAGACAGTTGTTCTTCACATAAACGCTTTGTAGAGGAAAATATTGCCCACTTGACAGAATAAGTTTCTCAATCCTTGTAACATTGTTCACAGACAGTTCATTGCATTCAATAAATGACTGCCAGTAGCAAATTCAAGTCACATTAAGGCAATAATAAATCAATGCCTGATCGGGTCCATTCTCCTAGGACGCCGGGCCCCCCTGGGAGGGTCGGGCCCCGGGGCACCAGCCCTGCCTGACCCCCCTCTCGTCGGGCCTGTCCATTAGAAACCGTTTTTGTTAGCCTGTCACCTCAAATATCAACTGTGTGTACCAATTTTACTCTCAGACATCTTCCATAACTGACAATGTGTAACGTATCTGAAATGAAAAGAGGAAATAGCCTAATGGCGTAACATTAAAAGCTATGAGCCATGACACATGCCACATACCCGAAATCAGAGGAAGCAACAATGTAGCATAGCCACGGCTATGCGCGTTGTCTCGAACATAACCAATACCGTATGCAAAGGTCAATTTGATGCTTGTGGCCCACCGATAGAAACTAAGTGTGTATGGAGCTGAAAGTACCCTTTTGACGATAGTGGCCTAAACCACAGATTACCTACTACTACAGATAGCCGACAGCCATGCTAATTCTTGGCACCTAAGACTTCAGCGCTGTCTGGTGTTTGACCACGGTACTAGTCGAGCGCGGCCGTGCGGGTAGCCTACCCCACCCCTTCCCCTCGTTCCGGTAAATATTCTCGTCCTAACTGCTCTGCCCACGTCAATGTTCCGAAAATCACAATCTTCCCAATACTTATAGCACACGTTTTTAAGTGTGGAGATAATAATATGATCTACACGAAATAAATCACATTCAAAATAGCAATAACCGTTTTTTTTAAATAATACCAAAGTGGGAAATTGTGAATTCCGGAACTCTGAAATGAGCAATCACAGCATTTAGGACATGACCTCATCAATAATTTACATGTTGACATTTCTTTCAGTTGCAATTGGAGCATATTGCATTGACAAGAATTAGGCTACTATAAGGTCTGCAGCATATTATTACTCAATTAAAAAAATGGTCCCTTCCAATTAACCACTGTAGGCCCAATTATAACCGATTAGTTCCGAGATTAAACTAGAAAGGAAAAGTACTGGGAAGGGAGAATATTCATATCTTTAAATGCTTGATGCTGTTCGCAATAACAGGAAGATTTTAAGAGAGAATACTAAGGAAATAGGTGGTGTAACCTGATCCTCATCACACTAAAATTGTTAGTGTAATTAATGCCAAATTCATTAGTTTCAGAAAAATAATTGGACATCACAAAATTTATATACAGTAGTTCATTTGATATTCCCTTTAAAATATATCCATTCCACCAATTTTGAAGGGTGAAATACAGTAAGTACATGTACATAAACAAATTTCATGGCACACTAATACAGTACATTCTATGACATGCTGTGAAGGGGAAAGGAGAAATAGGACTTTCAATGAAAAACAAGAAACACACTCAATACTGCTAGAAATCATCATGTTTTATTTAAAAAGTTTGTCAACGAAGAAAAAATAACAGGGAGAGCCAAAATCAAACTTAGCAAAAATACAGTAATCAAATCTGGTCCTTTTAAAAGTATGTGTTGAGGCATGTTCTTCTTTCTTGCCAAGGTATAACGGTAGGCTACAGCACATGATAATGGACCTATTACCTCCTTGACGCCATGGCTGACACCGATGAACCGCAAATTCCTACAACACATGCAAGTTTGTATGTTGAAACAGTTAACTTAATAAATGTGTAATGCTTGAAATGGAGAACTTTAATTTGCTGTTATGTGTATGTTTGCACCTACTATAACTATATTTTAAAAGAATCTCTTATTGTAGAATCATTGTGTTTTTTATATTAATTTTAGGACTTTTGATAACATATTCATTTAGCCCCATATATTTGGAAGTGTATAGGATTTATATGATAATCTCTGCTATTGTGGTATCTGTAGTAGTGTGTAGGCTATACTTTCTGTAATTCAGATGAGGACTGGAAAGGTGGCAGCCATAGTTAGGGACATTTATTTTTAAGAATTTTTAATAATATGTACTAAAATGAAATTGAAATACCAACAGGAACAGTTACAAATTCCCTGTCCACTCACCCAAGATATTCTGCAGATCTCTCCTGTAGGCCTCAACATTATTTTATTTTATTCCTTTCCTGATGGAAATCCGGTAGTACCTTATTTCAACTCCTGGGGCACCTCCCCAAGCCTGTCCCTTATAAAGCTACACACACTACTACAGTCATCACATAATCGGAGCAATTCTACCCACACCCAACTGCATGGGGCTGATGACCAAGATGTCCCAAGCCCATAAAATGAATTAACAGCAGACAAAATCAAGTCATCATGTCATTTTGTGTTGTGTTGGATTCTGACACATGTATGCGTTTGACAGAGTGCCATTTAAGCTCATGAATAGGAATGAATGAATACGACTACCCTACTTGTTTACGGATTTACAGGAGGCAGTCAAGATAGGAATTACCTAGAAATTTAAATTCTGTATGTGTGGGAACCCATGATAAACCACTTGCTGGGTGGCTAAGCGGAGAATCAAACCCAACATTTCCCGGTTTACCTCACTAGGCTGTGTGTACCCTGTTCTTACCCTCAGACTAGAATTAGATTTCTTGACATTCAGCAATCAAACATGGACCCCAGAAGTGTCAACCAAGAACTATACCACCTGGTTGGTCTCATTTATTTTTAAGAATAATATGTACTAAAAAGAAATTGAAATTGATCCAAGTTATTTATTTTTACTGTGCTTCGAATGGAGGTTGCGGCGTTGTGTATAGTGCAGCCATTATATCCAATGTTGCAATGAGTAAATGTTCCCCGATATTGGTATAGGACACATTACCTGTATGTACTCTGAATAAGTGAAGCAATAGAGCAATACTTAATTAAATTACTAGAACTGAAAGTACCGGTAACAATTCCATAGCCAAAATTGTGACGTGCCTTTTATTTCTTAGTTGTTTTGCAGAAAATACCATACTAAGAGTGTAGAGTTGAAATACAACTTGTACAAGAACACGACAGCCTAGAATAAATACACACGAGACACGACAATAGAGCACTTTAGAACAGTAACGAGAGCGAACTTTCAGTGGAGATGTTGGCAACCATGTGAATACAAACAATTTATGACCATAACGTAAAACTATGCCAGCGCTCTGAGCATGTTAAAACAATTGGGATCAGTTTAGTCGTTTGCAAACGACTTGTTTATGTTACGGTGAGTAGTCGTTGAATTCATTCGACTGTTTTCTAAAAGCAGTCAAACAAGTCGATGGTTTTAACTTTTGTCAGTCGACTGCTGATGCCCATCTCTACAAACCAATTGACAACCAGAATCAATTTGAGCGTACACACCTTCCGACTTGCTAAAATGCTATTAATATTGGATCCCAATATAAAATATTTTCTGATTTAATTTTCCTGGAAAATCTATTCTATGTTTGCATCGATCATTACCATCACGCTATGGGGAGAATTTCATAATAAGTTTCTTGTAATTCATTTATCACGCGGTAGAATAAATGAATGAAATTCAATCATAAAATAAATAGAACTCTAAGCCATAATTGGTAAGCCCATGTTCAAGTTGTGTAATAATTCAAGAATGCACCCAATTCTCATTAAAAGTGTATAGACTGTGTTAAGGAGTTCAAACATAACCTAAATATTGAATGCTTAACATTTCCAATGAAATGACATACATATATATTTGGACAACTGGACGTAGGCTATTTCATTGAAAGAATCTACGAACAAGAAACGGTATAAAACTATAGGCACCTACAGCCGTCAAGCTGTCCTCACAGTACCCGCTGGAGATTTACATCACCACTCTATCTGTACGGTACCTCGAGATAAGCCTAAGTGCGCCAACTGTGAGGGAACACATAAACTCTTCCATCCCTGCCCTCATGTCTTTGCCACTAAGACATGAGTCTTAGCACGCCACTGCTCTGACACAGTTGTTAGGCCTGCTACAACAACTCTCAGCCATAACCCTGTAAACTACAGCTAAACCAAACCCAGAACCCCCTAATACACTTCATTTGCAGAGCAATAAAATCCATAAAACAACTCCGCAACGAGCTTCACAAAACCTAAATTATAAACGAAAAGACTACTCCACAAACACCAAAATCAGTAAACCTCCCTCATTTCAGCCACACTACACCTTAAACAGACATAGAAAGCATAGTCATGACCCCTTCATGGAGTAGGCTATTGTCTAAACACGATCATGTCTCCTTCAACTTGACTGAAGACTTCATTAAATTCTATTAAAAATTCATAAACTCATTCCACAAATCTTAAAATCAGTATACATCCCTCATTTCAGTTACTCTATTCAATAAACAAACATAGAAGGCGTAGCCATGACCCCTTCATGGAGTAGGCTATTGTCTAAATCTGACCACGCATACTACAACCTTACTCTAATTCAAAATGACAGCCAAATGATCCATCTGACTGGGAGGCTTGCCTGGGATGATGGGCCAGAAAACCGGTATCTGGAGTTCAAGCATAACCTAAATATTGAATGCTTAACATTTCCAATAACTTGGACAACTGGATTTAGGCTATTTCATTGAAAGAATCAACGAATTGTATAAAACTATAGGCACCTACAGGTATACTTAACTTATTAATTAAAGCTCTACAATAAACATACAGCACAATGAATTGTAGCATGAAGTTATCCTGAAGAAGTCGTTTGATTAGAACGACTACTTAAATTCGAATGATTCCATTCGCTTGGAATTAGTCGTTTGCCAACGACTTGTTTCATTCCAATGATTTCCAACGATTGTTTTGAGATCAGTAGTTTGCAAACGACTTGTTTATGATACGGTGAGTAGTCGTTGAATTCATTCGACTGTTTTTTAAAAGCAGTCGAAAAAGTCGATTGTTTTAACTATCGACTAATTCGGCTGTTTTCAGTCGACTGCTGCCCATCTCTACACACAACTAATTTTCTACACCAGCCGCTACTGAGCACGAGCTGTGACTGGCTTAGACATTAGCATCCTACGTGTTGAAAAATATTGTAAGTAACGTGTAGGAATAAAATACTACCTATAGGTATGTCAACCATTACATTGGCATATAATAAATGAATTATATTTATCTTGTATCTATCTATCCCACGATATAACATAATACAAGGTGAAGAGTCCTTTAAAACAAATTGTTTACTGTGATACTGGAAGAAACAATACAACACAGTGGTAATAGTTCTAGCCTGCACCTATTTGTTAATAAAATTTTATGTGATTTCACTCAGATCTCTGTTGTAGTGGCTTATTATATGTGCACCTTGTAACTTAATAGTACATTATGCAACGAGCCTATAATGACAATAATTAAGACACGAGTTTTATAATTTCCATACGAGTGTCTTAATTACAATTATAGACGAGTTGCATACGACTGTTTATGTTCGACGATAATTATAACTATTTTATGTTCGAACATAAATATTCATAAATATCTGTCGAGATTTCACCAGTTCTATGTACTGAACAGAGCGCATGGGATGCAAAGAATACCTTGTATTTGACCATGGCCTCCTGGAATACCTCACTATGACACTCGCCACGCAGTGAAATTTAAAATAGGGGGCCATGGATGTGAGCGCAGGTGCGATGCTATCCTCACCTAATTGGTCACACAACTGTTTCTTGAGCTCTGATTGGTGGGAGAAACTGTATCATAATGAGCCTCATTATAGTACAGTTTTCTGACATAATATTTACATTTCGCCAGTGTCGAACATAAACATATTAATCAATCTTCTTTACACTGTTTTATGAGTTAACACCACATCAAAACTGATGAGGATTTATTTTAGTTGGACACAGTAGCTTATTTATTAATGTAATAGGCATCTATGATTGATGAAACCCATAAGATTGCCTCTCTCACCTTTCAGAAAATAACTAAAATTTTAATTCTGCGATTAATGTAACTAATCCACGTGTGTTTCTATTACACAACAATTAAGGGTAACTCCAGCATATCTTCTAGATTTTTGATGTGTCTGGTGAGTGGTTTTGTTACTGCTTCTGCAGGTATCACCCTTCTGAAAGATGTCTCATCGTTTCTAATTCTATTCTTAATCTTCTGCCAGAGGAGAAATAGTTTTGCAACGCATGAATAGTGCTGTAGCTGCTGAATTTTCTAAAAATAATTATGGAATGATGGGAAGAAAAATAAATATAGCCTATTCTAAAATAACAACATACGCATAAAATGAAACCATTCTGATGAACTTAATATGCTTCAAATTCAGAGTACAAATGCGTTCACCATTTGGTGCTTCGTTCATTTGTATATTTGGACCAAAATGTAGACCTCTGAAATAAATTTTAATGTTGGACTTTGCTCCACAGAACAAGAGCACACAGCCACCCATAGGACCAGTGTGTGTTAAGATTTTAGAACCTGTAATTACAGTTCTACATCAGTAATGGCATTACTACATATTCGACCAACTGAATACTTGCCACTGCACCAGTAACTAACATGTGCAAGAACTGATCTTTTTTGATTACGGTACCTGTCTGTTAGGTAGTCAGCCCGAAGGCTGGTTGGATCCTCAAAAGCACCGCCGTTACGTTATGTGAGTAGATACCCACAAAAACCCAAGGCAGCGCTATATTGAGGCGTTCTAGGCAATAATTTGAAATTCAAGGAAGGGGAAAATATTAAAGCTTCGACAAGTTGCCATGAGCCATGACATTTTTAATCTACCGCAATGTAAAATGAATTATTAACACTCCTCAAGAAATTGAGTACACATATGCAATAGGCTCATGGTACTGTAAGTTATGTATCTCTGCAAGATGTAATCAAGTTGAAAACATTACGGTAACATAGACTCTTACCTGGTCATTTCTCAGGAGAGTAGGCCTAATTGCCACATTCATCTGCTATTTCGAGAACAGCAATTTACGATTTGTTTGTTCACAGAATTTGGTAGGCCTACCTGTGGAATAAATAATAGTGAAAGTTAATTAATATGTTAAGTAGAATATCACCTGTACACTGCGTCTAATATCAATTCAAAACTAGGCTACCGGTACGGTATATTTTTCACAGGCACTACAGAAACAAGTTTTCACTTAAACTCTTAAAATAAGCGTACTTACTTGGCGTAGCAGAAAAAGAACTGTTCACTTCTCATTACCAAGAAGACGATTTGATGAAAGAAAGATGAGAAAGAACACAACATTAGCTTATTATAAAATATTAATGTACGGCCAATATTGTTTACACCAAGCACGGCATAAACAGAGCGTCCATGTTGGTCAATGCCGCCAACCCAGTAGAAATAATGTTTATTTAATGATAAGTGCCGTAATTATCGTCGGTGAGCAAGATAATTGCAAGGAAATGTCAATTAGGAATTATGTGTATATTTATTGACTAAATATAGGGATATATTTGCAATTTAATTACAACGTGTATCATGCATATGTTGTCAAGACGATAAACAGCGCTCCATATGGCTGGCCGCGCAACTACACCGATGGTACCAAATAATCCCTATCTGGTTGACACCCCCTGGCCTAAACCAATTGGTTATCTCTCTCTTCCTCTCGGCTGATCTATGCGATACCATTTCCGTGTCTGGTCGCCTCCGGCAGTCTAAGATGCTTTTATACTAGTCTAGTGGGTTCGCACGGCTCCCATTTGTAATGATAGCTCCACAAACTAATGCGATTTTCAAGCTTTCTGAACCTACAGCTTGTATGGTTACCATCGCATTTCATGTCATAATAAGAAAACAGTCTTTGATAAACTTCGGCGTCGACTATTATTGGAAGTGATCTACTTGCTTAGTTATCAACCCTGTTGCATTAAGATTTTCAACTAAAGGTTTAAAAACAAGCCACCTCACGGTGTAGCGGCTAGCATTCTTGGCTGTCACCTGTGAGGACCGGGTTCGAATCCCTCCTCAACCACCCTTTCCGTGATATTCCACGTCTTCTTAAACTAGGTACATGGCCGCCTCCTTCTTATCCTAGCTTCAGTTACAACTACGCAGATTACTACTGCAGACACCACAATAACACCGGTTATCAGTATTTTACCCACGCCCAAGTAGGCACAGGCCTACCCAAATCCTAAATGAAACAACAACGATAAATTATAACACACACTGAGCTAGCGGCCTAACCCAAGTACTGTAGCTCTCTCCCTTCCGAAGAATAACCGATCTCCACAGTAGATCACACGAAGTAATATTTATAATAAAAGATTTCACATCCCATTTCAAGATTGTAATTGTAAGTTATGTTGGAGGAAATGTGATCCTTATCATCAATCAAAGGCTGGATTCCTTGCCGACATGTCTGCAAGTCTTTAATAACAAAACATTCATTCTCCTCTACGCCTGTTTGTTTTACTGATCAAAATGAGTTAGATTTCACGCCTCTTAAGTGCTGACTTTGTTATTTGCTGCCTCAGTGCTGAGTTTTTTCATTCACATTTAAAATACAATAATTGTAGAAGTCGTATTTTTTAACTTATCAGCGGGGCTTAAAATTTATATGCGTTTTTGGGTCTCGAATCTATAATCCTATATTCATATTAATTTTCATTTTGATACGAATCGAAATTAAAATATTTGTGTCCACGCTTGTAACATTTCCATAGCAGGTCCAAAAATAAAACTCTTTCCTAAATCCAGTAGGCAAGTGATACTTGTTGCTCCTCACCAGCACAAAAATTGTGAAGAATTTGCTTGTTATTCCGCCATGATTGTTTGGATCTCAGATGAACTGCAGCTGTAGAGGACACACGTCTATAAAATGCTCTGTTAGCTACTTCTGGAAGCAAATAGTACTACATGATGTCCAACAGATAGCAGGACATGCCAGAGATCGACTCGGAACTCAAAAGCAAACAGAGAATATGAAAAAGAAAAGTTCTTGTGCGCCGTTTATAGACGGGTGAAGCAGTCAACAGGTTAAAAGAACCTTCACAATGTGCTTGCACATGCCGTTTAAGTGCATTTTGTGCCTTAAATAATGTTTCGTACGTGTTAGGTCATATGTTCAATTTTGTTGTTGTTATTGATTCTTAAGCGGCTTTGTGACATCGTGATCATGTAGCCCCGTGGACTTGGGTGTTTGTAGAATGTATGTGATAACCTGTGTCCCTGTGATGTCTGTACTAGTGTGTGTATTTCTAATTGAGGTAGGATTTGCCTAGGAAGCGATCGTAGCCTTAAATTAAGTACCATCCCGGTATTTACCCGGGTTAGAAGTGGGAAACTACGGAAAACCACTTCCGGGATGGCTGAGGTAGGATTTGAACCCTTCACTTCTCATTTTTGCTACAAGAAGCTGAGTGTACCCCGTTCCAGCCCTCAGACCAGAATTCAATTTCTTGGCGGAGCCAGGTATTGAACCCGTGCCTCTGTGGTGACAGCCAAGAATGCTAGCCACTACGCAACGAGGTGGAATACGTTCAATTTAAACTAACTCTATTAGTTACGGAATTCGCGTTTCAAAGTATTGACACACCCTTAATAGAATCAGCAGTTGTATTGTATGTCTACCCCTTATTATTCCCGTTTTCCAACGGGGTCGGGGATGAGATGCGATGGAAGTCTTTGTGGCGATGGGTTTTACGGCCGGATGCCCTTCCTGACGCCAACCTCATGAGAGGAGTTAATGAGAGATGAAATTAATGATGATGAATGAAACTGGGCAAGGATGTGGAAGGAAGCGGCCGTGGCCTGTCAGAAGGTACCGTCCCAGCATTTGCCTGGTGTTGAAAATGGGAAACCACGGAAAACCATTTCAAGGATGGCCGACGGTGGGGCTCGAATCCACGCGTCTACCGAGTCAGCAGAGAGCTTGGCCCCATGACCTAATGCTGCGCTTTAGCCAGCGTAGCCACTACTGTCGGTTAATAGAATCAGCAGTTAATTATTTTTAATAGAAAACACAATGTTGTAAAATTAAACCTTCCAGGCAATCATTTTGCTGTGGCATTTTGTAAGAACTTGGCATATCGTGCCCAATAGTCCTATGTGGAATGTGCCTGATAACCTGTGTTGTTATTGTTATCTTCGTGTGGCCTCCTGAGAGGCCGAGTTCAGGTCTTTCTATTCGACGCCCGTGGGCGACCTGCGCGTCGGGATGAGAGATGGAATGGATGAAGATGAATGAAACTGGACAAGGATGTGGAAGGAATCGGCCGTGGCCTATCAGAAGGTACCGTCCCAGCATTTGCCTGGTGTTGAAAATGGGGAAACCACGGAAAACCATTTCAAGGACGGCCGACGGTGGGGGCTCGAACCCACGCGTCTACCGAGTCAGCAGAGAGCTTGGTCCCATGACCTAACGCTAGGCCACACGAAAAAAAAAAATAAAAAAAATGTTATCTTGCCATATGTTTATAAATACAAGTAGGCTGAACTAAGAAAAAAGACCACAGACCACATCAAGGTTGTTTCTATTCTTGACAGAGCAGAGAATCGAACCCACTGCTCTAACAAGAGTAGTACTGGTATGTGTGAATTAAATTCAAGGAAGCCTGTATGAACGGGATTTGGACACAAGTCATGAAACTAAAAGAAATGCAATGTGTATTCAGTTTTTACATTACTTGCGGAATTAAAATGTCTAAATTATAAAGAGATTAAGGTCATTGTTGCACGCGATCTTTCCACATTCCTCGCTTTATGAGAGGTTATGTAAGTTATGTCAGGTTCCCAGCACACGCCCTGGGAGAAAGGAGGGTCATCGTGTGTGTCTCTATAATTTACAGTGCTCAGGCAAAGAAATGTGTTGTTGATCCTTTTAGGGGCTTTGCGACTTGGAGGTCATGTAGCTCCGTGTACTTGGGTGTGTGTAGAAGGTGTCTGATAAGCTGTGTCTATGTGTCGTGTATGTATTTGTATTCGAAGTAGGATTTTGGCCTTAAGTTAGGAACCATCCCAGCATTTGCCTTGAGCAAAAGTGGGAAACTACGGAAAACACTTCCTGGATGGCTGAGGTAGGTATCGAACCCACCTCTTCTCAATTTTGTCTCACGAGGTTGAGTGTATCCCGTTCCAGCCCTCAGATCAGAGGGGATCAGAGCCGGGAATCGAACCTCCGCGGTGACAAAAAGGAAGATTGTAGTTTTACGTGACCGTGAATCTTGTGATTATAAGCCACGGGACCTCCTTTTTACGTGGAATCCGAACCACAGGACATGGCATTTCACTTCGAAAATCTCACATGCATTGACCGGGAATCGAACCCGATCCGCGGTGACAGCCAAGAATGCTACTCACTACGCTATGAGGCGGTCCCACAAAAATTTAAATGTAGTTAGTTATTAAGGTTTTAACGGACGTAACTACGAGGTCATCTGCCCCTAGAAATTTAAATGATATACAGTAATTGCTTGACGTTAATGTGCTTGGAGCAGACAAACTAAGTGTGAAATTGGCATAAGCTCGTATATAATGCAAGCTGGATGAAGGCGTTTAACTTTCACGAGACCATATGGTTAACATCAGATGCTCTGCTATGTATTAACCACTTTAATAACCATGTCAGTAGATTTACTGGCACGTTAAAGATCCCTTTCAGGCACCCCGGCGTATCTAAAAGTCGCAGTATATTAAACAGACGTTAAACGAATATCATTAAATATTAATAATTACATTATACTGTAGTTTAAACGACAGAACTGACTGGGTATCTCTATGTGGTAGCTCGTAAGGTCATGAAGCCAAGCTAACTACGGACTCGCCGGACGAATGGGTTCATATCCCACCATCGGACGTCCTTGATATGTATTTCCGTGGTTCTTCATTTCCAGTTCCAAGCAAATGCCGGGACAGCACTTTCTAATACACCATGGCAGCTTTCATCCATGTCTATGTCCTTGTCCAATTTCACTCATCTTCATTTATCTCAACCCGCGGCGTAGCCATGCTCGTTAAATCGTGCGCGAGGGCTGTTGCAGCAACTCTGGAGAGCGCAGGTTCGATTCTCGGCTATCCTGTGCATCTTCCCCGAGTTTTTGCACATACCCTCCAGGCAAATACCGGGATACTACTTTATTTTGAGGGGCGCCTACCCCATCATTGTCCCTAATACAGTTACACACACTACTACAGTCATCACAGAAATACAGGTTATCAGACAAGTTCCACACACACGGGACTTATGACCAAGCCGTCTCAAGTCTCTCAAATGAATTGGTTGGTTGGTTCCTCAGTTTAGGGCCTGCGACAAGGCAGTCATGTAGCCCCGTGTACTTTGGGTGTGTGAAGAATCTGTCTGATAACCGGTGTTATGTGTGATCGCTGTATTAGTGTGTGTTATCTGTAATTCAGGTAAGGACTGCAGACGGCCAATTTCAAGTAGTTCCTACTTTTGCTACCAAATGCTACCGTCAACGACACCTAGCTGTGAACTTGGCTACTAGATACCACCGCAACCAGCATCTGGCACCAAACGTGGGAACTTAGAGCTTTAATCAAATCTAAAAATTTTAGCTTCACACAGTTGTAGTTAGTGGATGGTTCCTTTACATGCCATAAATCTATGACATGGGACCGCCGGCTTTACTTCCCCTCCGAAGGAAGGCATACTGAGGGATTTTCAACGCTCTTAAAAAAATCTTACGACTTCGGCCGGGGTTGAACCCGCGATCTTGGGCATAGAAGCTCAGCATGCTACCAACTACGCCAACGAAGCCGCTCTCAAATGAATTAACAGCAACAAAAATAATTTATCTAATTTCTCATCAACTCCTCTCATTTAGCCTGTGAAGTGTAGGCTACAATTTGTACAATGTGTTTTATGTTAGTTGTGTTGAATATGTTAGCTTTAACCACCCAAGATAATTACGTGTTTACCAACTGAAGAGCATTTTACAGTGCATAGAGTCGTCTGATGAGGACACTTCTCACACAAATGAGGGGTTTAATTGAATGCTTAGTTTCGTTCATGAAGCGAGCGTCATTAGATCCTGCCCACCCGCCATTTGTGTGAGAAGTGCTTTGTTAAGTGTATAATAATTCATGTATCTATTTCATTCAGGCAACAGGAAAATTAACTGAAACTTACCCCCCCCCCCCTCCCCCCCCCCTCCCCCCCCCGTAAGATAATTGGGTACCTTTCACTCGAATTTACCGACTGAAGAGCTTCTACTAATAGGTTTTAATTATACATTAACCAGTACATATAAATGTCAAACCCTCATCATTAACCCTTTTTTATGTTAAGCTATTGTGACTGGTTATGTTAAAAATACCACGCCAAACTTAGTTTTTGTCGGCTTCGGTGGCGTAGTCGGTAGCATGTTGAGCTTCTATGCCCAAGATCGCGGGTTCAAATCCGGCCGAAGTCGTCGGATTTTTAAGAGCGTTAACAATCCCTCAGTATGCCTTCCTTTGTAGGGGAAGTAAAGCCGGCGCACAGTGGGCCAGAATCTTGAAAACGTAGCCAAAAAGGAAAAAAAAAGTTTCTAAATGGGAATTTTGGACTATCAGGTTGGCTACAGTAATGTTGGGACTACTGAATGCCAGTTGTGCGGACGTGTAGGTGTTCATTTCGTCCGTTATATTTCAGGTCAATCGCGGCAATTCATTGTTAGCGGTGCGTGCAGCCGGCCAGGCTACAAAATAGTCTTGTCGTTAAAGACAAATATTTGTGTTCTGTGTAAGTGAAGGGAATATTTTCAATATGGTGGGCGTTCTAGAAGGTATGTACTATATAAAACCCATTTATATCATTATTAAGATATTAAATTGTACATGTTTTCTTTTAATTTACTCAATACCGGAAAATGCACGAGAAAATTGTAAAACATGCTTAAAAAATAGAGATATGTTACGAGTTCCACGACATTCCACTTTCTTTTGCACTGTGTCCGCAAGTATATAGTATTACCTTTGTAAATTAACCTTCAAATCCACCAACTAGTACCAACTCCGGCTTTGAGCCACATTTTAAGCGATACTTTTAAAATGTCATTATTGGGACATGTTGAAAAATGGCAATAATTAATTAATTATGAGCTACATTTGTACAATTTAATTTATAATCGATGCTTAGAAGCATTGTAAAGAATATAGTAAGTAGAAAAAGGACGGAAACACCTCTCGACGTTCTTTGAAAACACTCCAACATCAGCGTTGATAACTGGAGTTTCCGAAGAACTAACCCACCGTTTTCACATTATTTTGTAGACAATTTCGAGCGGACGTCAAATTGACGTTGAAAACTTGCGAGCTTACGCCATAGCAACTGCCAGACACTACATCAAAGAATACTCCTGGTACAACATGCCAACAACAGTCCATAGATTGTTAATCCACGGACCAGAAATTATTTCTTCGGCCATTTTACCCATCGGTTAAAGCAAGAATCAACCAATAAGTTGATAAAGCAATATCGCCTGAGTTTTTCTCGAAGGTTTTCCAGAGTTGAGACTATGGAAGACGTGTTTGGGAGATCGTTGGCAACCACAGACCTCTATATTTCTTCTCTACGCAAATCACCACCGAAGAAACAGAAGAGTTTGTCGCCAGAAGCCGTTGCCCTCTTAGTTCATGTGGCGGAAGATTATGATGATTCCGATTCAGATGATGAGGAAACAGTCTTTGAAGATGATGATGATGATGATGACGATTCAGTCGAAGAAGCAGAAGAATATAAAGAAGATGATGAAAGATGAAAAAGAAGAAGAAAACGACAACTTCTAATTATACTGTAGTTACAAACAATTTACTAAATGAATAATTGTAATTGAATTAAAATTATTTGTTGTAATATTTTACACTATCTTCTATCCTCTATTTGGTTCTTTTTTCGAGCTATTCATTTTTGAGCTTATATTTTTAACCATTAACTACGACAACCCCTAAATATTGACTTTTATATAAATAAAAAGACTTTTATCAATTTTTGTCCGCCATCATGGATCCACCATTTTGTTTTCTTAAATTGTTGAACTCAATCTTCATCAGCAACCTCGATAATTCCACAAAAGTACTTGTATATGAATAAAATGACTTGGATCCGCCATTTTGACTTTTTGATATATTCTTAATCAGCAACTTCGATAACCTTTACATACTAACTTTCGTACAAATTGAACAACTATTTATATTTTGGCCACGTTTTCAAGATTCTGGCCCACTGTGCGGCGGTCCCTTGTCATAGATGTATGAATGTTAAAGAACCTTCCACTAATTACACCTGTGTGAAGCTAAATTGTATAGGTTAAGAATGTAAACAA
Source organism: Meconema thalassinum (assembly GCA_946902985.2). Lineage (NCBI taxonomy): Eukaryota > Metazoa > Arthropoda > Insecta > Orthoptera > Tettigoniidae > Meconema > Meconema thalassinum. The sequence goes on from OX336388.2 coordinate 1,353,971,884, forward strand.
CGCTCTTAGGTTCCTACGTTCGTTGCCAAGATCCGACTGCGGTGACGTCTGGTAAGTAAGTTCTGAACTAGTAGTCGTTGACGGTGGCGTTTGGCGGCAAAAGTAGGAACTACTTGAAAATTGATCGTCTGCAGTCCTTACTTGAATTAAAACAGATACACACACTAATACAGTCATCACAATTAACACCGGTTATCAGACAGATTCTACATACACACAAAGTACACGGGGCTACATGACCGCGTTGTCGCAGCCCCTAAACTTAAGAACCAACCAACCAAACTTAGTTTTTGATAAAAATTATCTCCTACTGACATTTTTAAGAAATATTGATAATTTTTTCGTACCAGGTAAATACAGTGTATTTTAAATAGATGCTAAATGATCAATGCGTTGTAGCATTAAGTTTCATTAACTTTTAAAAGTTTAAAAAAAATTAAAGTGAGAATTTTAACAAAATTTTGAAAACCTACACAATGAAAATAGAATATTAAAAAAGCTTTATTTAATCGTACATTTTATTTAGCTCCATACAAAACACATGACTTCAAAAAGTAACACGTGTAGGTTGTCAAAGAATGAATCCAGTTATTCACGCATCGATATATGCAGACAGAGAATGCTTCCCGCGTTGGTTACGTGGCTAGAAATAATAATAAAACTTTGTTTAATACACGGGGCCCGTGGTAGTTTTAGCAGAAGATCCCTCGACCGATATATCAGTCCCCTGCACTATAAGGGTTAGTTAACAGCAAATGTTAACCTATAGTATCTTTTTACAACTTAATCAAATACACTTAATTAGCACATCCTGAAGGTCGCCCAGTGCAGAGGCTGGCTTCATTTACCGTCTTTCTAGCGACACAAACATAAGTTGAAAATGCTTTGGTGGTGTTAGTTGTTTTAACGGGTGGAACATCGAGGTCACCGGTCCCTCACAATGTATTAAGTTATTGTTTTTCCAATCTTAAGCAGTAGTATTTTGGTGCAGGCTAAGCCGTCTGTTTGCCAAAAAGAGGATCTATTGGGTAAGGAATGCGCCGTATTCCTGTATTCACATGATTGGGATGAACAAGAAGTAATATAGTTTCCAAATCGCGACTTGTGTATATTGTGCTTTATTTTTTTGTTGGCAATTTTCTGTAATTGTACAATTTGCCACCGGGGAACTGCCCCAATTTGCAAATCATGCAAATGAATTAACAATATCTGGAATATACCTGGAGCTATCGACCTACTCGAGAACATCTGAATATCTACATAGAAAATCCTCTTTTTCGCTTTAGACAGTTTCCGCTCCATCAGGAGTTGTAAACATTGCAGGGACGGAGGGTCAAAAAAAGTTTTTTTTTCTAATTAGTGGAGTTCTCTGAACAAAATGGTGCATTATATCGATACATTTTCATTATAATATATTAAAAACTGCTAAGAATGCATTCTTGTTATTTACCTTTATTATAAGAAAATTACACGCTTTTACTTTAAAATATACATTTTCAAAACTATGAAGTGTAGATACCGTTTTTTTTGTAGAGCAAACTCAATGTTATATGTTGGTATATAACTAATGGCGCCATCAGAAACACAAAGAAAGCGTACATGTGTTTGTTGTGATAGTAAATAGCATATTTCCGGCCAGGCCAATGACTTGAATCTCCAATGGTTACATTTCTGAAGAATATAATTTTCCTCTAATTGTGGTAGAGAGTTGAAATTTTCACCATGTGTATACCAAGTTGTGTCTGCTGTTTGGTAGTAAAATGAATTAACCAATTATATAACATCATTTACAATATCGTTTTGTGGAAAACATTTTCCCTCAAAAATTAACATAAATGTTTAAAAACTATAGTGGTATAACTATAAGCTGTAGATCAACGACTTTACAGGGTGAATAGAAATAGATAGCCTATATGCTAACACCTGTAGAAATTTTATTTTAATGTGCTTATTAGTTGCTGAGTTAATAGGACTTAATTTGTCATGCTTTTTAACATGGGCGGTATAGGGTTAGCTGACTCCTGTGAAGTCGTGTTCCGATAGAGATGAGTGTGCTGAGTACTGGTAGCGATCTGACTGGACATTGACCCTTGAGCACTTTCTTCAGCCCCGATAATCCACCACAAGCTGTATCTGGATAAAGGGAAAGTTTTAGTTCTCGTAGCAGGAGGAATACCGGTAGTTTATGTGATAACGAGGTTCCTTAGCGTGTCGCGCCTTCAGTTGAACCGTTCCGTAGGGCGCAGAGATCATCATTTAAGGTGCTCGGTGGAAATACGTTAAAAGGGGTTCTAAACTGTTCATACCACTCACGTAATACAAATCCCGGGATTTTGTCCGGACCACATTTTGATTTGATTTTATTTCCACGGCTAAACGTAGAGCTTAAGAGCTCCTGCACATTGGGGCTTAGAAACATATAAACAATTATCAAGAACTGGACAAATACAATACATTTCGCTAAAATTAAAATCATCTTCGAAATTTGATGTTTTTCAGTCGGTAAACACGAAACATGGACACTTGGGAAAAGAGAAGAAACAAATGTGGTTTTGGAGAAGAATGACCCGAACAAGCGAACAAGCTAGATGGAAAGAAAGACAAAAGGGCTTGTTCTGAACCAAATTTAGGAGAATCGATGCCTGTTGAACACCATCGAGAAAAGGAAAACAAAATTCATGGGACACATACTCAGACATGACACTCTCCTCCAGGTAATCTTTGAAGGAAAAATTTTGGAAAAAGAACAAGGGACGATCGAGACAATCGTATCTCAAGAACATTGTCAAGGAAATCGAAAGTGACTCGTATGCCCATATGGAGAGAACTGCTGAAGACCGTAAGAAATGGCTGCAACGAGAAGGTTTTTAGCCTTTAGAAGCTGGTGATGATGATAATTATGAACACGATTGTACCTAATTGTGATGGGTTACTCCCTAATCCTAAAAAGAAAATTACATGAGATTAATAAATATACTTGGATGACTAGTTTCGATCGTCAAGCGATGATCATCAGATCCGTTACACTTAGGCTGCAAGTATGGGTGACAGTATTTACAATGTGCACACTTACTGTATTTAGTTGCAGTACCAGTTATGATAATGCAACTCATCAATATTTGTTAGTTATAGTCTGTGTGAAGTTTTGTTAAGATCCAGAAAGTGATGATTGACGTCCAAATTAGCTTGCTTAGTGTGAATATGTGATTGTTGTTAAATGGTCAGTTCAGATTGTATTGTCTAGGCTACTTATATGGTTGAGGCGCACGCGGTCCGGATGAGACTTCGTCACTGTCTGCCCAGTTCAGTACAACATATCAGAGACATCCGACAACGTTGTTTAATAGTGGATTCAATTTCCCCAAGCTGACTGTATCGCGGCGGAAGCAAGGAGAATAAAGTTTGCTATTCAGTTTTAAAAAGCGACCTCATGTGGCCCACTAGCCTGGACGATAGCGTTCCTCAAATCAGAATTACATTTGCGTATACCAAAATATTGCTTACCTAAACGTTCACTACCAGTTTCACTGCGTGATAGCTTCATCAAGTGAGTTTTAGATTTACATTTGTGTACACTAAAATATTCCGTATTGTTTTCTTACATAAAAGTTCAGAACTAGTTCGCTACCATGTGGAAACAACATCAGGTGAGTTTTAGAATTATATTTCTTGGCAGAGCCGGGAATGGAACCCGGTCCTACTGGGTAGCGCCCATAAACGCTGACCACTACACCACGAGGCACACGTAGTCTAGTATCAGATGATGGAATACCATGCGTAACCCGAGACATACACAGAACACTGCCTCCCAGTTCCTGGTTTCGACTCGCCTGGGGCAGTCTGCAACATTCCCACCTCTATTGTAGAACGGGCAGCAGGCACCACAGGCGCGGAAGCGGTAACTCGAGAGATAGGGTGGTGGTGGTTGATGTTGCTAATTCAATTCAGGGGTTGGGACATTTTGGTCACGTGTTCCATGTGCTGAAAATGTATGTTAACTTGTAATTCTGTGGTGGCTGTAATACCGTATTATTAGGATCTAGGACTGAAGTAATTTTCCCGGGACTTCAAATACGCTACCATCCAAGCATTTGCCTGGAAGTAGAGTCTGTCTGTTAGGTAGTCAGCCCGAAGGCTGGTTGGATCCTCAAAAAAGTACCGCCGTTACGTTATGTGAGTAGATACCCACAAAAACCCAAGGCAGCACTATTTTAAGGAATTCTAGGCAAGAAGAGGAGTGAGGTAGTTTGCCATTGCTTTCCTCACGGAAGTAGAGTATAAAAACAAAAAAGACTATGCTCAGGATGGTTGGTGTCAATGCACCTTCAACCTCCGGACTTGAACTCTCCTTGCCATCGTGTACGCGACTACGCTGTGGGTTGTCAAATATTTCGTATTATGTTCATTTGTACATCTCCTGACGTAGTGACTAGCATTCTTGGCTGTTTGGGTTCCATTCCTCCAGCTCTGTCAAAAAATGTAATTCTAGTCTGAGGGCATGAACGGGTTACGCTCAGCCTCGTGCAGTAAAACTGAGAAGAGGTGGGTTCGATTCTCAACCAGCCACGTCAGAAGTGGTCTTCCTTGGTTTCCCACCTAGACAAATGGCGAAATGTTTTCTAATTTAACGCCACGGCTGCCTCCTTCCCAATCCTCGCCTCATTTACAAATACACACACTACTTAAGACTCCGTAATAACAGAGGTTATCGGAAATCTTAAAGCAAACAGAAAAGTATATGGAGCTGAATGACTGTAATAATAATAAATATATATATATATATATATATATATATATATATTTACGAGGGACTGTGAAAAATCTTCAAAAGACTCATGTGAAGGGTCCGCACTCCACAGTAGTGTGGGATTCTCACCCACTAAAAGCCACATCCCTTTTCCCACGATGCGTTCATCACCCCGGAACCGCTCTCGCATTCCTTCAGGGTGATGTCGTGCTTACTTAGCCTTTCAGACTTCTTCTTTCTTCATTTTCTTATGGATGTTCGTACGCATCCATTTCCCTCTTCTTCTGGCGCAGGACACCTTCTATGTAAATAGCTGTCTGATTCCATGTTTGAGGGCCGATAACCTCGATGTTAGGCCCCTTAAAACAACAATTATCATCATCATCATCATTCCATGTTTGATCACTTCGGAGCATCATCTGTAGGATGTTGTCCGGCTTGATTACCCCTAGAGAAGCTTGTAGATCTCTTCCATGTGTTGACCAACGTTCACACACAAAGAATGTGTGGAGCGCATCATCCTCTTCATTACAATAATGACACAAAGGGCTATTAGCCACGCCAATGTGATGCAGGAATCTCCGAAAATATAAATGGCCTGTCAGGAACTGTGTCAAATAATAATTGACCTCTCCGTGGTTTCGATCAACCCAATCAGCCAGACGCGGAATAAGTTTCTTTGTCCATCGACCTCGTGCCTCATCATCCCATTTCTGATGCCATCGTTCCATACAGTGATTGTGTGCAGACTTCTTTGCCTGGTGTATGCCCAGTTCTCCTTTGGTGCGCCAAACTTCCTGACGCTCTAAGGCAAGTAAATCAATTGGTGCTAGTCCCGCTACCGCTAGAACAGCAGGCTCTGAAACAGTGCGATATACACATGAGATCCTCAGTGCTCCTCGCCGATGTACTGCTGCTATCCGTTTACGATACTTCTCGAACCGTAAGGACTCAGCCCAGATCTCAGCTCCATAGAGTAATATGGACATGACTGTTGTCATCAGGAGACGTCGTTTGCTAGGCTTCGGACCTTTAATATTACCCATTAATCGGCTCAAAGCGGTCAATACATTTGCTGCTTTATCCGTCACTCTTTGATTATGGGCCCAGAATGTGAGCTTCGTATCTAGCGTCACACCCAAGTACTTCGTACTCCTTGATGAATTAATCATCGTCTATCCCACTTGCATTGGTACAAGCGTGTTGATTCTCCTTTTCGTCATCACAGCAATCTGCGTTTTATGGTCTGCTAATGACAGCTTATGTTCCGTCATCCAATCTGTGACACGTCGCATAATAATAATAATAATAATAATAATAATAATAATAATAATAATAATAATCTTATTGGTTTTACGTTCCTTTTAACTAAAGAGGCTTTTAGTGACGCCGGGGTGCCGGAATTTTGTCCCGAAGGGGGTCTTTAACGTGTCAGAAAATCTACTGACACGACTCCCTCACATTTGTGCACTATTAAATGCCAACTGACTGTGCCAGGATTCGATCCAGAACCTTGAACACAGCAGGCGAGAACGCTACCACTGAGTGTAACAGTGTCTGCATTTGTACTTGATGATAAAATTTGGGAGAAGGCGATCGTGGCCTTAAGTAGGGAACCATCCCGTCATTTGCCTGGAGTAGAGTGGAAAACCACAGAAATCCTTTTCTTGAGCAGCTGAGGACATTTAAACCATCTTTTCAGTTTTGTCTCACTAGACTGAGTGTACCCCATTCGACACTTAGACCTGGCAGAGTGAGGAATCAAACCCGGGACCTCTGGACCCAGAGTCTCAATACGTACCCTGGGAACACAGTAGTTGTTTAAAATTAAACACGAACATAAACCCTTACGAGAAATGTGGGGTGATATTAGTAAAATGATGTTGCTAGCGTTACACGTGGTTATCTAATGAAATAAACATACACGAGTATCCTTAAAGCTAGGCAACGTGTTTTCCTAGCATTAAATGTACAATAATAATAATAATAATTACGCCGAGACTGTGGAGGCCCGCTCCCACGCGTGCCTTGCGCTGATGAAAGTGTGCGCCATGAGGAGTATTAATGGCACCTTCCACATCGTGTTATTTCCACCTTTATGACGTGATGTGTGTATTCCCACCACCTTACAAGACGAATGAGGCAAGTCCTTACATCACCACATGCCGAACCTAACACGATAGTAGGACGAGGAAGATGAGTGGCTGGTTCGATCGTGGGTCAGGGACCATATCGAATGTGACAAATGTTCTTCGATAGTCATGCCAACAAATCAGAAGTAAACAGAAGTAGAAGGAATCGAACCTGTGACCTACAGATTTGTTTGCATTTGCATGTGGAGACACTTGGTGAGCGATTGCGCACGATTATACAGCCTGTGAATGGATGAGGGGCATAACCAATGCTACTCTGGCTCAGTGAGAAAAGAAATAGCAATCTACCTCACGCCTCACCTCAATTAATATGCCTCATTATAGCGCCACCTTATGGTTTTGTTTGTTTTGTTTTTATCCTCAAAATCTACGGTGGTGTTTTTTGAGGATTCTACTAACCTTCATGCTGATGGCAGTATTGCTGTAGATGCCACCGGAATTAAAGTAAGGCTCCATCCCAGCATTCTCTTGGAGTGAGAATGGAAATTTACGTGAAGAAACCACGCATTGAATGGCCGTTATCAACATCGGGATACTCCAAGTGCAGTCGTGGGGAGTAATTACGTACTGCTGGAGCATGCAGTGCGGGTCACTTTATTCTCTCACGGGAAGGAAGTGCAGTGAGGGCGTGCGACTTCCACTTTCTAGCTAGTCATTGTCTGTCCACTGCACCGCATATCGTTAGATATCAGGACATCACTTCTTGTTTGTGGTGGAAACTTGTGTTATTACACTCTATATTTCTGAATATCACGTTTTCAAAACTATGTTAGATACTATTCCAACCTTTATCTGGACTAAGTATGGGAAAGCCCGAAGAAAATCTCGTGCTGTCATAGTATTTGGTCACTCTTGGATAGTACTAGATCTGGACACTTTTCGTGGGTAATTGTATTTTATGTCACCCCCACCTGAAGTTCGTCCTTGCAACAGTGAGTCAGCAATTGTACTTTGCTCTTACCTAGGATATACTGGATATACCTAGTTTCCCAGATCCTGCAATTATATGCGAACTGAGAGCTGTAATAGGGTGCACTCTGCTTCGTGTGGACAATTGAGTAGTTGCTTGATCTGAGAAAAGACTCCATATGGTCTGAAAATCACAGTAATTCTGCTCAAAGTATCGCCGCGCTGAACACACGTCCCCTATATTTTGCTGAGTATGAGCTGGAGGGCAGCGGGCCACTGAGGACCCAACACTTGGCTAGACATCAGGCACGTGATATCGAAGATATTTACAACATAGGCTAGTTGTAATAATATAACATTCATGAAATAAATTGTTGCAGTTTACAGTTACTGTTCACCATCTTTTGATGGATGCAGTGCATTTGCATTTGTCTGTTGGCACAGGCTAGAGTAAAATGTGCCTTTTAGCCGATGTCTCGGTCTCAATCATGGCTGTGATTAAATGGAAGCTACTGAGGTATGAGTGGTGCTGAGTAATGGCCTCATGGCACAGCTAGTGCCTGTGGGTGTTGTGAATGGTTCTACTCCTAGGGTCACTGCTGCTGTACTCAGTGAGTAAAGTAATGGCCAACTACCTCACTCCTCACCTTGCATAGTACGCCTCGTCATAGTGCTGCTTTGAGATTTTGTGGGTATCTACCGACCTAACCTGTGGTGATACTTTTTGAGTATCCAACTAGCCAACTACCTAAGAGACACAGTTACAATATTAGTCGTCACCAAAAAGTTATTTTTAGATGCCATTTAAAAGAATGATATTCAGAATCTAGCATTCAGAAAAACGTAGAAGAAAATAAAAAACAATGTATTATCATTGAAATCTATTGGTTGCCAAATTTGTTTAAAACAAAACTCACCACTATTCGCTCAATTTGACCGAGCGATCAGACCTTGCTATATCCACCAGAGAACGCTGGTGCACTATTGATTCAAGAGCTTCCTACACAGAAATTCCATTTACAATAGCTGCTTCTTGGTAGTCTGTGATGCACGCGATCCCCGTACTAGCAATTACCATCTCTACCACCTGCTGACAAAGTGAAACACTTCCAGTATAGACATCAATCGCATACCTTCATTACTGTGCTTCGTACTCAGACTTCCCGTGACTGTTTTCAATGTGATGTTACACCCTCAGCTTAGCATCAGGTACAAATACATACAATGACACATATTTTATAAAACCATTGGCTGGCTAAAACTTAGGGAAAGACAGTCGTACTCGACTTCTTGCCTACTAATACACTAATACACCCCCTTACCTGGCTAAATCCTTTGTTCAAATGAGTCAAGTGCATGATCGGAACAATAGATTCACCGCTACAACTCTGAAGATCCCTCAGCACCGTACAATGAAAGATAATAAATCATTTGTGGTAAATGCCTCGAAAATATATAATAATTTAAGACTGGGCGAAGTACGGCAGATGAGTGTCAATGCTCAGAAATTGTATATTCACTCCTATTATCTGTGTAATTATTAAAACGTGTACTGTATAAGTTTATGATAAAATTGTAACATAATATTATTACTTCATATTAATTAAGTAGGTTAAACAGTTTTGTATATTTCTTTCCTTTCCGTAGTATTTAGTTTAATTAGGTTAATTTAAGACTATGTATAAAAGAGAAATGTATAGTAGTGGCAGTTAGTTGCAGATAAAGGGACTTTTAGTCATAATTGTAACGTAAAATAAATAAATTGCAATTTCAATTACACCAGACAAAAAAATAACTTTTTGTTTTCTATGGAATTGAGTGTGCTGAAGTTGAAAATGACAGTTAAAATCTAGATTAGCTCAGCTTTTGAAGTTATTGAGACTTTTATGTTCTTCACATATTACAATGGGACAAAATTGTTGGGGTTATTAGCACACCTGTGGGGCATTATAACAGCAGTTTTGATTCCACACAGTAACTCTTAACGTCAACATCTCAGCCGCAATGTACAAGGACAGTGTGAGAAAAGGGGGAAGCTTCATGGCGAGCATGTAACTTGTCCTGTCAAGACGTGCGTGCCTGAGAGGTGAAGTACAAATGTCAACAGCTTCAATGTGAAGTAAGGCTTTCTCCTTCAACACTCGTTAGTTAAATAGAATGCGTACACATTAAACATTTTAAAAATGGTAAAATATATAATATCCGTATTGATTGATAGAGTTGAATAACTTGAAAACTGCCTGATCAATATTATGAGAAGTTGTTAAAATATTAAACGTCGTACATGTTGCCAAATATCAAGGACTAGCAGCAGTGCCCGGCTTCGCCCGGTGGATTTATTTGTTTATGAATACTACTACAGAGCTGGAGCGCTCAAGGATCGGAAAGCACCAACGCTTATTGCAGCTGAAAACCCCAGTACACTACACCAATGGCATACTATTGTCATGATGATAACTGTTTTAAGGGGCCTAAGAAATCTTTTTGCACTAATTACTCCCCGTGACTGCAATTTATAAGAAGCTCGCAATTCTGCACCAGAACACTGGTAGGGGCGGCGTGATGCAGCCCGCATTGCCTGGCAACAATAGACTTAGGAGCGCTTGTTCTTCCGACTTATTACTGAACAAAAATCAATCTTTAAGGTTACTTGAGAGTGAAGCATAATGCTACATAGCCTAAACTATTCCTCTTGAATCTGGCTATCATATACAAAAATAATGTTTCGAATCCAACTGGTAGTTTCAGAGATTAGCGCGTTTAAACACACAAACTCTTCAGCTTTATTATATTAATATAGATTTCATCATTAGCGTGAAAAAATATTAGACCTTAAAAAACTAATTAACAGTATCAAGAAAATGGCAAGTCAATTGATATTCATTTCATACTACTTACATATATTATGTTCATCCGCACATTATGTTTACCTGCGAATCAGATAATCTACAGAGTGGAGCATCATCTTGAAGTTTTCGACTGATTTTTTGACAGTAGTCTTTTACGTTTTCGTTCTCGAAAAAAATTCTAATTGAAATGACGATTTACGTACCTTTATACATATCTACATTTTATGAAAAGCGAAGTCTATATTATTCGAGATATTAATATAATATCAAAATAGAATTTTAAGGTATTTTTCCATTTGCATGTGAATTAGTATATTTGCAAGTTTTAATATTTTAAATTTAACACTGTTTTGTAAGGATGTCCACTTTCTTGATATTGTTAATTTTTTTAAGGTCTAATATTTGTTCGCGCTGATGATGGAATCATTGATATTCCGAAACATGCACGATGTTCACTATTTTATTAAACAACTTCTCCTAGTATTGATGAGGCGGTTTGCAAGTTATTCAACTCGTTAATTAAGACAAAAAGCGACACCCATTGTCAACCTTCAGAACTATCTTGTGCGGGGATTTGAACCCACTTATCCTTCCCCCAGGGGCTCACATCTAGTGGGACGTGGGTTGGTGACCACGGGACCCCAGCTGAGTCCGGCATTCCTTCCACTTGTGCCGGGCTCCTCTCCGTCTTCTTTCCTGTCGACCTCCCTTGGTCAACTCTTGTTCTTTTCCGATCCCGATGGCGTTAGGGTATCCGAGGCCTAGAGAGTCTTTCACTTTCCCGCCTTAATTGGCCCTTGTCTCATCTTTCTTGATCCCTCCTTCTGCGAGGGGTCAGCCTTCTTTTTCTTTTCAACTTATCTCCTGCCTTCTGCTCAAGGCCCTCAAGGAGGCAGGGTGTATGTAGCCCCACCACTTTTGGTGCACCCTAGAAATTGCTATAGCCTCAGGGGCTCACGGCTGGTGAGTTCGGGAGTTGGCAACCCCGAGTGATTCCTGAGCTGGGTCCGGTTTCCCCCCTTATATCGTTTATCCATTACCTCTGGGGCGGACCCTCTCCTCTTTCACTTTCCTATCTGCCTTTCATGGCTTTCTTTCCTTCCCAGTCCCTCAATCCGCATTCTTCGCGGGTTGAAGACATTTCTTTTCCTCCTGTCCTTTATTTGCCTTATGCTCCTTTTGTTTTCCATTTATTCTTCTAGTATATAAGTTAGTAGTTAGTTTTAGTTATAGTTTACATTTCATTATCATCTTCACGATCACCCGAACCATTAGGGGCAGATGACCTAGATGTTAGGCCCCTTAAAACAACAATTATCATCATCATCATCATCATCATCATCATCATCCAATTATCCCCTTAGCTGTTCTCATGAGGTTCATAGGTCCCCAATACAACCCACCAAAGCTGGTATCCATTACGTAAGCATTTAAAAACCGGTAGGTGTTACGTATTTGCAAGACATTATTGTTGAATGCAACTATAACTACACCCGTACTTTCCTGTCTGCATACCTTTCAGGCGTTAAGCGTATAGTGGACTTCTAGAAATTGTAGCTACACATTAATCGTATTAGATACCTACAATATTAATCACATAGCTTAGCCAAGTTGCCACGACTGGTCTGGGTACCTGGCGTTCAGAGATCCAAGGTTCGAATCTTAGTGTTGGCACTTGCCATTCTGATTGTGGTTTTACGCCAGATTTTTTCCACACTTTCTCGAGGCAAATGCCAACGTAGTACCTAATATCATCTCACGCGGCACCTGTCGCAAATCCAAACAATTATCAGATAACTCAAGTTATCAGATAGATGCTACACACTCAAGTACTCCGAACTCTTGACCACGAAGTCTCTAACGCTTAAAGTAAATGTAAGTATTATCCTCAGTTAATAGGGCATTATTAATATTATTATTACTGCGAGACAATTTAATTATTCTATGTAAATTAATACCAATTTCTTTCCTACAATTAGGTTTTAATCTGTTAGAAGCACTACAAACAATAATAATCCAGTATTTAGGAGGGTGAGTAAAGATGCAGCACGTCACTTCTCACCACAAGGGCTCAGGATCATTGAGTGGTGTCGCGTGCCAACTGCCGACTTCCTCAATGGCAGCAAGCACGCAATTTTTAATCACGCATTCACAAAAATGGTTAGCATTGTGTACATTGAATTGCTTCCATTCTCTGGAAAACTCTCTCCTTGTAGACCCGTAGCTAAGGCGAGATAAGAAAGAGGGGTGGAAGTTGTATACATTTGGTAATATTTCAACACAGTTTTAAAGGACTTACAGTGCAACTTAGAGTGCAATGCAAAATAATGAAAATCCACAGCCTGCTTCCAGTCGACCGACCGGGTCAGGGAATGGAATGAATAAAGACATGATATCATGGTCATCAACCCAGTGTACTTGGATATGTGTGTGTGGAACCTTTCTGACAACCGGTGTTAATGTAATGTCTGTTCTAGTGTGTGTATTGTAATTGGGACAAGTGTTGGGAAAGAGCCGGCCCCGTGGTATTGGGGTAGCGCTCCTGCCTCTCACCCGGAGACCCCGGGTCCGATTCGCGGCTCCGTCAGGGATTTTAAAACTGACGTGAGGGTTGGAACGGGGTGCACTCAGCCTCGTGAGGACAATTGAGTAGCAGTCTGACAGTGAGGCAGCGCCCCGATCACGAAAACCAAGATTAACGATCGAGGGGACCCGATGCAATAATCACACGTCACCCCAATATCTGCAGGCCAAATGGCTGGACAGCGATCGCTTGGTCGGCCTTGGCCCTTCATGGGCTGTATAGTGCCAGGGTTTGACTTTTTTTTTTGTTGGGAAGGAGGTGGCCGATGCCATAACACTCTTAATTTGCCTCGAGTAGGCTTATTGGTGGCAAAACACGGATAGTCACATCTAGGAAGGCTTAAGTAGGGATCGAACTCACTTCATCTAAGCTGTCCTTTAGAGTGAACACCGTTCCAACAGTTGAACCAGAATTTTATTTATTGACTGAGCCGAGAATGGAACCCAGAGCCTCCGAGACAGTAGTTTCATCTCGTGCCCATAGATCACAGAAGGCGGCACATTCATACCAGGTATTCAAGAATCGACTAATCATATGTTTCCTACAGAACTATCAAAAGTACTGACTGGCTGAGTTCCTCGAAAGCTTGGAACTGGTAAGATTCATCATGGTAGAAGCCAGGTAGATACTTCTTATATCTTGAATGTTTCCCTGCAATTTAAGTGGGACTTGGCTATGTTGTTCAGTGAGAAGTTGAACTAACTCCCAGCAAAACTTCGTCTTGGATTTATGAGGACTAATTGAGTGCGTGCTAGCTTAAACTCTAATGAGTTGGAGGCTGGCAATGGGCTTGCAGATGTTCGCCCTCCTTTTGGCAAATTAAGTAACAATATTAGTCTACTATTCGCATGAGAAGCGACCAAAGGTCTTATAACTTACAATAGATTGCTAACTCCTGGTCTTTCTTTCAGGCTGGAAGTGAAGCCGATTGCCATATTTAAAAAGGTGGTGTAAATCCCATGGATTAACTACGGGATTCCGGGTGAGTTAGCCGTGGTCGTTACGGCATGACTGCTGGCAGTCGCTCACATCCGGGAGGCGAGGAGGTTCGAATCCCCCCGCCGGCAACCTTGAAGATGGTCTTCTGTGGTTTCCCATCTTCCTTCCAGGCAAATGCCGGGGTTGGTCCCTCACTATAGGCCACAGCCGCTACCTTCCAATTCCTCGTCCTTCCATTCCAACTTTCCTCCCCAACGGTACTTGTAGCTCACCCATTGGGTGTCCGTTTCGAAGCAGCTACAAAACTGGCGAGCCGAACATGTCTTCGGACACTCCCGGCACTAAAAGCCATACGCTAAAAAAACTATGGGGTCACGTGCAGTGGCATTTCTTCCAGTTCTATGTTTTGTTTGAGTTAGCAATCTAATGCAAACTGTTAGATCTTTGAAATCAACTTACAGTGCAATGTAAAATAATAATAATAATAATTATTATTATTATTATTATTATTATTATAGATGACTCCTCGCTTCCGTATTATAAGTACCAATTAAAAGATGTTTCGGACAATGGAACCCATATATTATACTGGGTCAGAGAAATCCACACTGATAAAACCAGCAAAGCCAACTGACCTGATATTCTCCTCCTTAATCGGTAGAGGAAAGAAGCTGTGATATCTCCGTACCACTCAGCCACAACCTTCAAACAGCCTATGCCCAAAAGGTCAATAAATACTCTGAATTGGCCATTGAAGTGAAACAAATGTGGAAGCTAAATCAGATATGTCATTTTGTCTGTAACTGGAATTGTACTTTCAAGACTGGTGAACCAACTACAGGCTCTCGGAATGGCTCTCAAGCTGGGATAGATCCAAAGATCTTGGACACTTGCCATACAGTGCGACGATTCTTAATGAAGAATGAACTCTGATAGTGCTTGGCTTTAGTCCACATTTTCAGTCATTGCACCATTATAAAATGAGGAATTTATGAATCTGTGGAATAATAATAATAACAATAACCCTACGAATAGACCCAGAGGACCGTACGTATCCAAGGACATCTGCCGCCCACCTCATTGCCTATGGGTTAAAGAGGAAGCGTGGTCGGCACAAAAACACCCTCATTTTTAGGCCATGTGACGCTACTTCTCATATCAAGCAGATATTCTAAGGCTAAGTGCACCCTGTTCTACCCGTCACGTCAACTTTCAAAAAATTCTGACTGAGCATGGAATCGAACGAAGGCTCTCGTAGGTTAGAGGCAAGTGTGCTACCCTTTCACCACCGGAAAGAAATTCATATGATTACAGTAAAAGAAACATGCAATATACAAACATTAGGTAGATTGCATTTCATCTTACAAGAGACTCAAACACGCAGGAGTACATTTACATTTCCCGACTTTCATCACCTTTCCCGACCCGTCGTTTAACGAGAACTCCAAAGTCTTCTTCAAAGGAATCGTCTGTTAAACAACAATCATTATCAAAGCCCACGTGTATTATATTGTTATTGCTTTAAGGGGCAGAACAAAAAGCACACGTGGCCGATAGCCCCGAGTTTGATTCTCGGCCAGGTCGTTGTGATTTTAACTTCGGATGATTAACGTCTTCATCGTTCATTTCATCGCCATCGCGACGCGCAGATCTCCTACGGGTATAAATTTAAAGACCTGCACTAGGTCTCTTCGGAGGCCACAATTCATTATTATTAATATTATTAGCACACATTCATGCCTTGAAATCGCACCGAGCCGAAATAACGTAACCCTACTTCATTAATTAGCTTTTATCTTCCGACATTAAACCCGCGTGGTGTAGTACTTAACGTTGTCGGCTGCAATCCTTGAAGTCCCGGGTTAGGTTCCCACCTCAGTCACCTAGAAGTGATTTCCGTGGTTTTCCACTTATATTGGAGGAAAATGTCGAGATGGCACCCAATTCAAAGCCATTGCCGCCATCTTTCCAATTCTGGCCTAAAATACAAGTACACACTACTACAGATATCACAATAACGTAAATCATCAGACAAATTCTTCACAGGGTTGATGACCATGGTGTTCACGCCCGTAAATGGAACAACTTCTACGAGACCGGCGACCGAATGCCACCGGGCATTAACAATGTCTCGTAAGGCTTGTCCAGTGTACAAGATGGATGGCCCTCGATTTCCAAATATTCTCACTGTCTTTAGGTGTCATTTCTAAGCCTCTAGTGGAATGTAATGCTAATCTGTTGTTGTTGTTGTTGTTGGAGTCTTCAGTCTTTTGACTGGTTTGATGCAGTTGTCCATGCCTCCCTGCCCTGAGCTAATCGTGTCATCTCTACATAGTTACCACATCCTACATCCGAGGCAATCTGTTAAACATTTTCTAACCTTGGTCTACCCCTACAGTTCTTGTCCTCAACCCTTCCTTTCATCACTAAGCTTGCTATTCCTGGGTGTCTTAGTATGTGTCCTACTAACCTATCTCTTCTCTTCATTAGCAGTCGCCAGAAATATCTCTCCTCTCCCACTCGTCTTAATACCTCTTCGTTTGTAACCCTATCTACTCATCTGATCTTCATCATTCTCCTGTAACACCACATTTCAAACCCTTCAATTCTCCCCTTTTCTGCTGCACCAATAGTCCAAGATTCACTTCCATGGAGCGCCACGCTCGAGACAAAAGCTTTCAAAGATGACTTCCTGATACCTAAATCTATATTCGATGTCAACAGATTCCTTTTTTGTAGAAATGTTTTCCTTGCCTGAGCCAACCTACTTTTTATATCCTCTTTGCTTCGTCCATCACTGGTTATTTTGCTTCCTAAGTAACAGAAGTCGCCTACTTCCTTCAGCTAATCTATGAACATGGAATAGTGCCTCGTCAACTCTGGAACTTTTCGAATCTGCACATGTCGCCTGTGGCAATCATCAGGAATGAAACGAAAAGCCAGGATTTTAAGGGTGCGCTCTCAAGTCTCACCTCGCTGCACTTTCTCTGTTACGTGCGTCATTAAGAGCGGAAGCTATCACATGTGGAGGTTAATTAATAAGCCGAGCGTGGGAGTGCTACATCGGCTCCGAGTTCCCAACTACCGGTAACATTTGCCCCGCACTCTCATACAGTAGCCTACTTCTAGGATGGCTGAGGTAAGCGGCTACGGTGGCGTAGTTGGCAGCAGGCTGAACTGCTATGCCCAAGATCGTGGGTCCAAACCCGGCCGAAGCCGTCGGATTTTTAAGAGCGTTAAAATCCTTCAGTATGCCTTCCTTCGGAGGGGAAGCAAGCCGGCGGACCCGTGTCATAGATTTATGGCATGAAAAAGAACCTACCAGTACTATCGTGCCAAATTTGTAGGATATATTTCGTTAGAAACGCTCTATCAAGTTCCAACGTTCGCCACTAGGCGTCTGTAGCATCTGGTAGCCAAAGTTGGAACTACTTGAAATTGAACTTGCTCATTCATCTTCATTCATTTCATCTCATCCACACGCAACGGTACTTGTAGCTCACCCCACGGGTGTCCGCATAGAAGCAGCTACAAACTCTAGCGAGCCGAACATGTCCTAGGTCACTCCCGGCAATATACGCCATACGCCAAAATAAAATAAAAAAATGCCTGAGGTAGGGATCGAAGCCGATCCTCGGGGGTGATAGCCAAGGTGGTCATATAATACATTGATAGGTGAGTCAGTCGCGGCAGCTTGTATACAAACCTAGAGGAACATAAAATCTTCATGACAAAATGATTTAGGACTAATTTATTTTATTTTGTTTGTTGGCACATGCTAGAGTAAAATATGACTCAGTCTCAATCACGGCTATTGAGGTATGAGTGGAGCTGAGTAATGGCCTTCAGGGCACAACTAGTGCCTGTGTGTACTGTGAAACGTTCTACTTGTAGGGTTGCTACTGTTGTACTGACTCAGTGAGGAAAGCAATTTCAAACTACCTAACTCCTCGCCTTACTTAGTATGCCTCATTACAGTGCTACTTTGTTTTTTGTGGGTTTCAGCCCTGATAAACTACTGTATAGTGGCACTTATTGAAGATCCAATCAGCCTCCAGACTGACTACCCAACAGACAGACCCATAATTACGGCAAACCTAAATAATCAAGATTATTTGCACGCGTCATTACAAAATAAAATCTATGAGTCAGATTTTCCAAAAAAAATATTTTTTTGTAGTAGACTAAGAGCCAATGAGGATGTAACGACATCCCTTCACTCGTACCTCAACAAGAATGTCATTCACTGAAATGAGAAATGAATGTTAAATATTTCATCACATTTAAACTTTCACTCCGATTTTAATAATGTGACAGCACGCATGCAGTAAACGTTGTTGTTGCTGTTGATTCTTTTAGGGGCTTTGCCACATCGTGGTCAAGTAGCCCCGTGTACTTGGTTGTGAGTAGAATAAATGTCTGATAGCCTACTGTATGTCACTATGATGTCTGTACTAGTGTGTGTACTGTATTTGTAATTGGGTAAGATTTGGGCAGAAAGCGACCGTGGCCATAAGTTAGAAACCATCCCGGTATTTGCCTGGAGTAGAAGTGGGAAATCACGGAAACCACTTCCAGGTTGAAGTAGGAATCGAACCAACCTCTTCTCACGTCCGAGCCCTCAAACCAGAATTACATTTCTTGGCAGAGACGGGAATCAAACCCGGACCTCCGCAGTGACAGCCAAGAATGCTAGCCACTACGCAACGAGGCGGACCGCAGTAAAAATGTCGAACTAGAAGTAGTTACTAAGGAAGCCAAAGTTCAAAACACGGTCCAAACATGCAGGATATGATATTCAAAACGCACGTCACTGTAGTTTAGATTGCACGTAAAACTGAAGAGAAATGTTAAGTCATGAAACTCAAGGCGCTTGTACAGTATTTACAAGGGGACCTCACAGCATTAGGCTATACGGCACCCCAATTCAAATGGATACAAACATTTGCAAAATCTACTGTAGGCCTATATTCAAAATTGTGTTTTGTGCTTCCTCACCCTTTCTCTTTGTTCATACAAGCTGCTTGTCGGAACGCTCATTTCCCATTTTATTGAACATAGATCAGCCTTGAGCGATATATTTTAAATATTAGGCGTGAAGAACATATTACTTGAAACCCCCATGAACTTAATAAATTTTTAACTTCCACTGTATATTTGGCACACCAATTTGTTGTTTTAAGGCTCCTAAGATGTACGTTATCGGCCACAGTTAATTAAATGGGCTCTATCCATAATAACAAAAATCGTAGTCGGTAGCATGCTGAGCTTCTATGCCCAAGATAGCGGGTTCAAACCCGGCCGAATCCGTCGGATTTTAAGAGCGTTAAAAATCCCTCAGTATGCCTTCCTTCGGAGGGGAAGTAAAGCCGGCGGTCCCATGTCATAGATTTATGGCATGTTAAAGAACCTTCCACTAATTGCACCTGTGCGAAGCTAAATTGGATAGGTTAAGAATGTAAACAACGCTCTTAGGTTTCTACGTTCGTTGCCAAGAGCCGACTGCGGTGGCGTCTAGTAGCTAAGTTCTGAACTTGGCCTAGTAGTCGTTGACGGTGGCGCTTGGCGGCAAAAGTAGGAACTATTTGAAAAATTCTAAGTTGTGTCTGTACTTAAATTAAAAAAAAACAGATAACACACACTAATACAATGATCACAATTAACACTGGTTATCAGACAGATTCTAAACACACCCAAAGTACACGGGGCTACATAACCACGTTGTCGCAGCCCCTAAACTTAAGAACCAATCAACCAAACTTAAGAACCAACCAACCCATTGATCGCACCACTAAATTCAACAATGCCTTTGACTTGTACAAGTGTCCTCAGTCTTCAACTTTGCTTCAAATCCCGCATGTGTCATGACATGGCATTTGTACACATTTAAGTTGCTTGTAACTTGCTCAATGTAAACAACACGACCTCTTTGGTTATCGTTAACATCACTGCGGTCGTGAAAATCTAATTCTCGCAATCTACACTTTTTAATGTTAACGTCATTTTACAAGAACGTTATCCCCAGTGCGCACTCTTGAAAGATACCTTATGTAAAGTGTGGGTATGTTTCAGATGCCACGAAGAGGAACGCGAAAGTTATCACGTTTTTCTTTTCCTTAAGCCTATGGCTTTCAGTACCGGGAGTGTCCGAGGAAATGTTCGGCTCGCCCGAGTTTGTAGCTGCTTCTATGTGAACATCCATGGGGTGGGCTACAAGTACCGTCGCGTGTGGAGTGTTGTCTGGGGAGGAAAGTGTGAATGATCGGACGAGGAATTGGAAGGTAGCGGCTGTGGCCTATAGTTAGGGACCAACCCCGGCATTTGCCTGGAAGGAAGATGGGAAACCACAGAAGACCATCTTCAAGGTTGCCGGCGGGGGGATTCGAACCTCCTCGCCTCCTGGATGAGAGCGACTGCCTGCAGCCACGCCGTAACGACCACGGCTAAATCACCCGGTATCACGGTTACTAAAAGGTAGGAAGGAGAAATCAAGGCCACGTTAGCATCCAACCACTTCAGTTAAATATTCATGGCAGTAGGAAGGAAAGGAAGAAAATAGGATGCTAGGAAAGGGGAACTAAATTGGAGCAGGTCTAAATACTTGGGCTATGTATTTTCTCAGGATGGTACTCGTGGAATAGTGAAAGATAGTCAAGGTGTACGACGAAACTCCCTCAGCATTTAGACCGACCTTGCTGTAAGCTGATATGAGAGTACTCGGGTTAATGGCGGGAAGGTACTCACATTGATCAGATAAAGAGGCTAAGATAGAAATGCACACGCTAGATGTAGCCGATACAGATGGGGTCATGTGGAGAGAATGCGGGGGGGATCACCTGAGAGGTTAATGAGCTCGGCTGTAGAGGGTAAGAGAAGCAGAGGTAATGGTGATGGTTAGATTCAGTGTTGAACGGTTCGAAAGTGACAGGTGTGGAAGCAGAGGAGGCCTCGGTGCTAACTGCTAATAGGGGATCATGGAGGCGACTCGTTGGCAAACAGAGGCTTGCAGACTAAAATGGGGCTCAAAGGCAAAACAGGCTCAATCATATTATAAAGAAGGATGTTGAGAATGGATAACAAAATATATCTCTCTCTCTATCTCTTCCCCATCTTTCTTTAGATATGACGCATATTGATATCACCAAATACAGGAAGGGAACTCCATGTTTTTAAGTCGCACACCATTGAGCAAAGGAACACAAATAAACGGAACGTGCTCGCATTTTACAAGATGTTTGAGAATCCAAGTCAGAATATATTCGGCATTCGTACTAGAATCATTTAAGTTGAAGTCGCGCTGCAGATCGAGACACCTCACCTCGGGCTGGCACCACCCCACACGCTATGGCATGCGACTGTACGTTTGGGAAACAACTTGGCCCAGTTAGTTTAGTTATGAGCGAGTTGCTGCCAGGTACAGTAACATCGACCTGTCACGCACACTACACGGCCGCCGTCACAACTCATCACAGGCGGGGACAAGAATTCCTAGAGATGAGCAACGAAGAACAGTTTCCTATGTGCCTATGTTATTTTGGTGGGAACAGAGACCATGGTTTACTGTACTAGGCACGACCAGATATCATGGCCCTCTTAACCCACAGGTGGAAGGAGGGACCAGATATCATGGCCCTCTTAACTAGTATGCAGGTGGAAGGAGGGACCAGATATCATGGCCTTCTTAACTAGTATACAGGTGGAAGGAGGGACCAGATATCATGGCCCTCTTACCTAGTAAACAGGTGGAAGGAGGGACCAGATATCATGGCCCTCTTAACTAGTATACAGGTGGAAGGAGGGACGAGATATCATGGCCTTCTTAACTACTATATAGGTGGAAGGTGAGATCAAATATCATGGCCCTCCTAACTAGTATACAGGTGGAAGGAGGGACCGGATAGCATGGCCCTCTTAACTAGTATACAGGGGGAAGGAGGGACCAGATATCATGGCCCTCTTAACTAGTATACAGGTGGAAAGAGGGATCAGATATCATGGCCCTCTTAACTAGTATGCAGGTGGAAGGAAAGACCAGATATTATGACCTTCTTTACTAGTATGCAGGTGGAAGGAGGGACCAGATATCATGGCCTTCATAACTAGTATGCAGGTGGAAGGAGGGACCAGATATCATGGCCTTCTTAACTAGTATACAGGTGGAAGGAGGGACCAGATATCATGGCCTTCTTAACTACTATAAAGGTGGAAGGAGGGATCAGATATCATGGCCCTCTTAACTAGTATACAGGTGGAAGGAGGATCAGATATCATGGCCTTCTTAACTAGTATACAGGTGGAAGGAGGGACCAGATAGCATGGCCCTCTTAACTAGTATACGGGTGGAAAGAGGGACCAGATATCATGGCCCTCTTAACTAGTATACAGGTGGAAGGAGGGACCAGATATCATGGCCCTCCTAACTAGTATACAGGTGGAAGGAGGGACCAGATATCATGGCCCTCTTAACTAGTATACAGGTGGAAGGAGGGACCAGATATCATGGCCCTCTTAACTAGTATACAGGTGGAAGGAGGGACCAGATATCATGGCCCTCTTAACTAGTATACAGGTGGAAGGAGGGACCAGATATCATGGCCCTCTTAACTAGTATACAGGTGGAAGGAGGGATCAGATATCATGGCCCTCTTAACTAGTATGCAGGTGGAAGGAAAGACCAGATATTATGACCTCCTTTTCTAGTATGCAGGTGGAAGGAGGGACCAGATATCATGGCCTTCTTAACTAGTATGCAGGTGGAAGGTGAGACCAGATATCATGGCCTTCTTAACTAGTATACAGGTGGAAGGAGGGACCAGATATCATGGCCCTCTTAACTAGTATACAGGTGGAAGGAGGGACCAGATATCATGGCCCTCTTAACTAGTAAATAGGTGGAAGGAGGGACCAGATATCATGGCCCTCTTAACTAGTATACAGGTGGAAGGAGGGACCAGATATCATGGCCTTCTTAACTAGTATACAGGTGGAAGGAGGGACCAGATATCATGGCCTTCTTAACTAGTATACAGGTGGAAGGAGGGACCAGATATCATGGCCCTCTTAACTAGTAAATAGGTGGAAGGAGGGACCAGATATCATGGCCCTCTTAACTAGTATACAGGTGGAAGGAGGGACCAGATATCATGGCCTTCTTGACTAGTATACAGGTGGAAGGAGGGACCAGATATCGTGGCCCTCTTAACTAGTATACAGGTGGAAGGAGGGACCAGATATCATGGCCTTCTTAACTAGTATACAGGTGGAAGGAGGGACCAGATATCATGGCCTTCTTAACTAGTATACAGGTGGAAGGAGGGACTAGATATCATGGTCCTCTTAACTAGTAAATAGGTGGAAGGAGGGACCAGATATCATGGCCCTCTTAACTAGTATACAGGTGGAAGGAGGGACGAGATATCATGGCCTTTTTAACTACTATATAGGTGGAAGGTAAGATCAAATATCATGGCCCTCTTAACTAGTATACAGGTGGAAGGAGGGACCGGATATCATGGCCCTCTTAACTAGTATACAGGGGGAAGGAGGGACCAGATATCATGGCCCTCTTAACTAGTATACAGGTGGAAGGAGGGACCAGATATCGTGGCTCTCTTAACTAGTACACAGGTGGAAGGAGTGATCAGATATCATGGCCTTCTTAACTAGTATAAAGGTGGAAGGAGGGACCAGATATCATGGCCTTCTTTATTAGTATTGTGCCCAACATAGTACTCCAGTTTTAGCACAGATTGGCAACCCTGCGTAAATCACGGCCCAAAACTCCACATTTTATCTTCGCAGGCCCGACCTCAAGGTTGAGTGACGTCACGCACATCTGTCTACTATCTACGGCAGAGCGCGTTGTCTCGTACCACGTGGTCAGCTCTGGTTTTCGGCAACTGGTCACATTGAGAGGCGCAGACACATGCGTTTTGAGCGCGGACTGGACAGTACTCCGTTGTGCGGCAAGAGTGGTTTTTACATTCGATTTTGATCGTGGACGGCCGTGTGTGCTATACCACCACAGGTCTAAGTGTTGCTGTGTATCGGGTGTGATTTTATCGGAGTCCTGAGAGACCATATACACACATCAAAAAAAGTTTTGCATCACCTCGGTTCCAAGAGTTCCGGAACCTTTAAATACAAAGGGAATAGAGATCAACACAAACAACATTTCAGCTCGTTTTATTGCTCATGAGACCCACACATTGCATGTTGTACCATCATACAGCTAGACTTTCAGCATTTGTGGTCCAGATTGCAGTACACACCACTACCTCTAATACCCAGTAGCACGTCCTCTTGCATTGATGCATGCCTGTATTCGTCGTGGCATACTATCCACAAGTTCATCAAGACACTGTTGGTCCAAATTGTCCCACTCCTCAACGACAATTCGGCGTAAATCTCTCAGAGTGGTTGGTGGGTCAAGACGTCCTTAAACAGCCCTTTTCAACATATCCCAGGCATGTTCGATAGGGTTCATGTCTGGCGAACATGCTGGCCACTGTAGTCGAGCGATGTCGTTATCTTGAAGGAACGCATTCACAAGATGTGCACGATGAGGTCGAGAATTGTCGTCCATGAAGACAAATGCCTCTCCAATATTCTGCCGATATGGTTGCACTATGGGTCGGAGGATGTCATTCAGGTATCGTAAAGTCGTTTCGGAGCCTTCCATGACCACCAGTGGCGTACGTCGGCCCCACATAATGCCACCCCAAAACATCAGGGAACCACCACCTTGCTGCACTCGCTGGACAGTGTGTCTAAGACGTTCAGCCTGACCAGGGTGCCTCCAAACACGTCTCCGACGATTGTCCGGTTGAAGGCATATGCGACACTCATCGGTGAAGAGAACGTGATGCCAATTCTGTGGGGTCCATTCAGCATGTTGTTGGGCCCATCTGTACCGCGCTGCATGGTGTCGGGGTTGCAAAGCTGGACCTCGCCATGGACGTCGGGAGTGAAGTTGCGCATCATGCAGCCTATTGCGCACAGTTTGAGTTGAAACACGACGTCCTGTGGCTGAACGAAACGCATTATTCAACATGGTGGCATTGCTGTCAGGGTTCCTCCGAGCGGCAATCCGTAAGTAGCGGTCATCCACTACAGTAGTAGCCCTTGGGCGGCCTGAGCGAGGCCTGTCATCGACAGTTCCTGTATCTCTGTACCTCCTCCATGTCCGAACAACATCGCTTTGGTTCACTCTGAGACGCCTGGAAACTTCCCTTGTTGAGAGCCCTTCTTGACACAAAGTAACAATGCGGACGCGATCGAACTGCGGTATTGACCTTCTAGGCATGGTAGAACTACAGACAACATGAGCAGCGTACCTTCGTCCTGGTGGAATGACTGGAACTGATCGGCTGTCGTACCCCCTTCGTCTAATAGGCCCTGCTCATGCATGGTTGTTTACATCTTTGAGCAGTTTTAGTGACATCTATGAACAGTCAAAGGGACTGTATCTTTGATACAATATACACAGTCAACGTCTATATGCCGGAGATCTGGGAACCGAGGTGATGCAAAACTTTTTTTGATGTGTGTAGTTACGAATCACCGCTGTTATGCCGGGCGCGATTGCTATATCAGACGGCCGAGTCCAGCGTGTATAATCCCGGTCGTGCAGGCCCATGCTTGGCTTGATAACGAGAGAACTAGCCCTTTGACATTGCTACAGGTCATGCCTGCATTAGATAATTTATGCACACTAGTCATGTGATGAAATGAAAGGTCATGATAATTAAAAGATAATGAGTTTATCTACAAAAAAAGATTGATTGGTGTAGTTGTTTATAAAAAAAAGAGGGGAGAATTGAATGGATTGGAATGTAATAAAATAAATTTAGGGTGATAGTTCACATATTCTGTGAACGTCTTATGGCAAATTTTCTGAGAATTAATCATGAAGAATCCCTTTGTGAATAAAAATAATAATAATGTAATAATGATTAGTAGTGTAATATCTTTCTAAATAAGCATGACTATGCAAAATGCAGTCAGATGGTGGTGAATTAAGTGTTCACAGGAGTAGGCAGGCGATAATCTAATCACTATGTAATTGATGGAGTGAAATACATTGCAAGCATACCATCGAATTGGGAAAGATGGGAACTTTTAGTTGTGATATAATGATCAGCCATGACTTTGAACTTTGCATAAATGTTGGATAATGGGTGCACGTTTGCTTGAAATATTTTGAGTAATTAGACTCTGAAATAACGTTGTACGATAAATATAAATCCTGATTGCAACTTTAATTGAGTGGTCAAGTAGGACCTATATTGTTGCAGCAATTATTTTTTTAAATTAATAATTAATTAATAATTAGTTAGAACGGAGATCAATACTATTATTTTTTTAGGCCAGCTATTTATTTAACTTTCATTATAAACTCAAGTGAGTGACAATATTACTAATCTAGGACACTACCTAATGGACATTTAGTGTGATTAGTTGATGTTGATAGTCAAATGTGACTGAATCTATTTTTTTTTTTTATATTTTATTTAATTTTCTTCGAATATCTCCTAATTTTATTTGTGTCTTAAGGATAGGACCAAGGAGATTCGTTGACCCTTTAAAACTTAATTATGTTTATTTGGACTCTACATATTTTTCTTTTTCTTCGGTCCACATCAAGCTTTTATTTAGATCGAATCTCCGAGGCAAGATAGGCTTTTTGGGGGTTTCCTATATTTGTATTGGTCAATGAGTTGCCAATAAATGGATGCCTATTTTTAGCCTACTTTTCACATTTTGCAAAAATGAGGAAAAAGTAGACTTATGAGATCGGGCAAATGTGTGTCTGTCTGTCTGTCTGTCTGTCTGTCTGTCCTTCTGTCTGTCTGGCTGGCTGTGTGTGTGTGTCCCCCCCTATCAACTCCTAAACGGCTGCAGCAATCGAAACAAAATTTGGTAGGAGTAAAGATCTACACCTGAATATCTCACGGCCATATTTGAAAATGATGTCAGTGCTACCAACTGCTAAAAAATCGCAATTGAAATTTGAGCTCCATGTTGGATATCTTCGAAAGTATGAATGGGAGCTATTTCAAAATTGGCACACGTACAGATCATAATATTTCAGTTTAATTTCCAGGAGGCCAAACATGGCAGTGTTGCCAAAATGATTATAAGCCTCCTGATAGGTCCAATTTTTAAATGCATATAACTTCTACACTATCAAGTGGAATTCAACCAAATTTCGTATGTTGTATGTGTACATAACCAGATATGACTGAGCGTATTCTTAAGACCTACCAGGGCTGCCAACTGTTAATAAATGCTCCTAATTTATTTTATCCAAATACCAATATATCAGAAAGTATGCAAGCCGACAGCTTTAAACTATGCACACGTATAATACCTGACATTCTATATTAATTTGGAGTAACTTATATACGTCAGTGCTACCAATATGATTCTAAGCCTGCTGACAGGTCCAACTTTAAATACATGCAACTTCCATACTATCATTTGGATTTCAACCAAATTTCGTATGTGTTATGTGTACCATAACAGATATGACTATGCGTATTCTAAGGAGCAACCAGGGCTGCCAACTGTTAATATGTGCTGTCCCTATTTTTGTTACCCTAATATCAATATATCAGAAAGTATGCAAGCCAATAGCTCTAAAATTTGCACACGTATAGTACCTGGCATTCTAGACGAATTTGGAGTAACTAATATACGTCAGTGCTGCCAACATGATTCTAAGCCTGCTGATAGGTCCAATTTTAAAATGCATGTAACTTCTATACTAACTAATGGATTTCATTCAAAATTGGCACAACAATAGATCATATTATTTCAGATTATTTCTGACCAATACATGCATGACATTGTTGCCAACATGATTTTACGCGCGCTGTTAGATCCAATGTTTAACTGCATGTAACGTCCATGCGATTCATTGGACTTCAACCAAATTTTGTATTTTGTACCTTAAGAGATGGAACTAAGAATATATTCAGTCATCAGGGCTGCCAACTGTAGTGCTCTATTAGGATACATTATGCCAGGTATACAGTATTTCGAACTAATTGGAAATTTCGATATTAGCAACTTAATTTCGTCATTATTCTAGATAGGTTCATATTCTGTAGAATAATCATTGGCATGAAAAGTAGGCTGTATAGTTCTTAACGGAACTTCTTGTTATCTTTTTAATTGTGCTTATCTTCTGACTTCTGTTGTGCTATTGCTTTGATTTAGGTTTGGGGGTGGGTTGATTTAACCTGTTACACCTACATCCTGTTAACCACCCTTGAGACTACTTGAGTTCTCGTACCCACCGGCGTATTTTTTTTATATTCGAACCCAGACCTTAATCATTTTTTATTCTTTATCTGATATATGTCTTGTGTTATCGGCATGAATTGCGATGTTTTCGCCGGGTCATCCGATTCGATGCCGGTTAACGGGGACAGTATGCAGGTGGAAGGCCTATTTTACTAGTATACAGGTGGAAGGAAAGACCAGATATTATGACCTTCTTTACTACCGTAGTATACAGGTGGAAGGCCTTCTTTACTAGTATAAAGGTGTAAGGAAAGACCAGATATTATGACCGTCTTTACAAGTATACAGGTGGAAGGTGGGGCCAAATGGCATGGCCTTCTTTACTAGTATACCGATATGGGTGGATGGAGGGACCAGATATCATGGTCTTCTTTACATAGGTGGAAGGTGGGACCATATATGACAGAGAAGACCAACCAAGAGGTTTTAGAATATTAATTCTGCTTAAAGTGAGTTTGGGTGGCAATTTGAACAGTACTTTAACCTCAATTTACCGTACTCTAAACTAAATTTTTGTGCAAAAATGCCCCGTAATCTTTGAAACTTCTGGTTATATCTCCAAATATGTTTACTTCCATATGTACAGATTAACGCAGTAATGCTGTGGATCTACTGTAAGCTATTTTCCTTCCGTAGATAATTTTAAAACAAATAAAATGTCCAACTAATTTTAAATCCTTTTAAGAAATCACAGCTATTTTTATAATAAATATTTTTAGAGATTGTAGATCAGTGTGTTGGATGTAATTGAATTAGATCTCAATACCCAACAGACCCAGAGAAGATGGGGCATTATAACGCCATTTTAACATTGGTAACATGGGATTTACGACTCCCCTAGGTTACAAGCTACTGATTGAGTATGCTAGATCATCAGAGTTTTTTTTCTTGTTTTCTTTTTTTTTTTTTTTTTTTTTAGTTTTTGATTTACTGTAGGCTACTCTTTCTAGTTTTTATTTCTTTCATTTCTTTCACTTTTACTTCCAGTGTGTATACCATTAATTCGTCACAAACACCCAGTCCCCAAGCCAGGGGAATTAATCACACGAGGTTAAAATTCCCATGGCCCAACCGGGAATTGAACCCAGGACCCTTCAGGCCAAAACGTAACATGCTAACCAATTAGCTACGAAGCCGAACCATTAACACACTGGCAAGATGCCAATTGAGCTAGATTATTTTGTATGCAATTGTGATTTGAGATTCTTTTGTAAAAGCAGATTGTACAATAACAAGGTACCATAACCAAGGTAATATTTAATCAATATTTTACACTAAGTAAGAGATATATCTTATTTAGGGCAAATCTAAAATCAAAGATACTAGTGCTCAAAGAAAGAAAAACACAGGCCTCAATAATATCGTCATGTGGTCGAGTAACCTAATGTTTGTGAATGCCGAATGGTTCTGGACATTCACAATCAACTGTAGACCAGACCAACCTCCCATCCATATAAGCCCATAATATGGACTCTACAATACTGCCTAATTTAGACCTTGGTTTGTTGTAAAAAAAATACACAGTATAGCCTTCTCTTTTGCCATTCTTCCCTTTTTAAGCCACCTTCCCCCACTCCTTCACACCATCCAGAACCTGCCAGCTGAAAATGGTGGAGTAAACCATTTTATGTCAACCTCGTGTTGTAGGCAAAGTATTGTTAGAAAGTGACAATGTTAGGGGCAAGTCTTATCCCTGTTCTAAATTCTTCCTCCCAGTACTCAGTGCTGAAGCGGATGTTTATAGCCTATGTAAACAGAACACACTAGAGCTTAGAAAATATAGATGATGTTTTAAAATATTTATTCGCTCTTGGTCAAATACCTCAGTTTTCCATTACCGTACATTGATTTCTTAAACAGCACCTTTAGCAAATTTTGTATTTAAAAGAAAACAATCAATTATTTCTTCAAATTATATGATTTTAATACCAAGTTATTGTTGTTGTTTTCCTACAGACCATCTAATTTTTACGTTCCCACGGGCATCACTGCATTATTTGCACATTTTAGTGGCTATTTTGTCAGTTTAAGGTTTTCGGTGCACATATTCTCATTGTTTCTATTTCGAACAACAAGTTTTCGTGTATTCTAACTGGTTTAATTATTTGTTTCAGGCACTTGTATTGTTGATGGTGATGGTGCTGACAGCGAGAGGAGAGGAAAAAAGTGACAATGGGCTCGGTCCTCCACCTCTTCAGATTGATCCACAGCTCCGCCGGGCGCTGCTTCAAGCGCTCACACAGCTGGAGAAGGAGGCTCAAGAGGAGACTAACTTCACCACAGAACAGCCAGAAGAATTCTCCACAGAAGACTATGAGTTTCCTAATGTTGAACAGACTGCACAAAAATCCGACGAAGTAGATAGCTATCAGAAGGCACCAGACACGGAAAAAGATGGAGGAGAAGAACAGAAACCACCTCCAAAACAGGACAAGGTTGAAACTCTAGACTTTACGAGCGTTGCTCAGCACTTCAATAAAGTCAGAATAAACATTGCAAGCAAGCCAAAGAAAGACGAAGGGAGGGAGAGAGCCCGGTCTTCGACACAGGGCCAGAAAGATAGTAAGATCATTACCGCTACAGACTCACTTGATATTCGTTTCAATGAGATTTCAGACAACAAAACTGAATTCGTTAAACCAGAACTTGTTGAAAGTGTTTCTATTACTGTAAAGGAACCACAGGAAATTGAAGAAAAAACAGGAAAAGAAGAAGTTGCGTCCAGTACTAATGTGAACCCTAAAATAGAAGAGAGCGATACAAATGCAAATGTAAGTGACAAAGAAGTGTCCTTTTTTGAAGCTCCCCTCGTGGCAGCCTTTACGCTACACCACGATGTGAATGGCTTACCCAAGAGTGTGGTACCTCTGTACCGACAAGAACAGTCTGCAGCTAGCAGCCAGTCCAATGCATTCTCGCCCTCCAATGAACAAGCGCTGGAACAGCGGACAATCAAGCTTCAAGAGCAACTACTTCAACTACAACAACAACAAATCCAGCAGCAACAGCTCATCAAACAGCAGCAGCTGATCAAAGAGTCTCAAGAGAGGGAGAGGTTGAGGCAACAGAGGGCATTCCAAGAGGAGCAGGAGCGACTGCGGCTCTTCCGGGAGCAGCAGCAGGAGAGGCAGCGATTCCAGTTCCAGCAACAGCAGCAGCCGCAGATCTTTGGTCAAGAACAACAGACTTCTCCAAGACTCAGGTCGCAACGGCAAGAGCAGGGGACAGCAATAGTTGACTTTCAGAAGAGTCTCGATGTTCCATTCAGAACTACTCCAGTACCAGTAGCCAACAACTTCCAGTTCTCCCCACGACCGACCAACAGCATTCAAACAACTCCAAGCTTCTTCAGAAATCAGCAGCAACAAAGCTTCAGTACTTTCAACAGCAACTTTAATAATAACAACAATTTGAATACGAACTTCAACAACAATAACAATAACTTTAACAACTTTCAACCACCCCGACAAAACTTTGACAATAACAATTTTCAACTTTCCCCACAAAACTTTGACAGTGGCAACTTTCAACCTTCTCGCCAAAACTTCAACAATAACAATCTTCAACCTTCCCGACAAAACTTTGACAATAACAACAGTCTTCAACCTTCCCGACAAAACTTCATTTCTTCACAGTCCCAGCAGTACAGAACAATAGTGCAACAAGATTCGCCTGTCAGTTCTTCCTTCTCAAACAATGTAAACACATTCCAAACACAACCGTCTATTACATCTTCCTTCTCAAGCAATTCATTCCAAACTCCTCCATCTGTCACTTCCTTCTCCAGTAATACATTCCAAACTCCTCCATCTTTCACTTCCTTTTCAAGTAACACCAACACATTCCAGACGCCTCCATCTGTTGGCTTCCAAAATTTCCAGCAGCCTCCTACAGTAGACACTCAATTGAAGAGTTTATTGTTCCAGTCTGGAGTGGCAGGAGACCTCCAGAGTAACATTAGGAATGGAGCATCGCCTCTTGAGGATCTCAACATCCTATCCAAAGTCCTGCTATTAGATCCTGAGAGCCACCGAGGAAGAACAGGAAGGACCACTCAAGAAGGGCACCACATCCGCAACTTCCAAACACCATCCAGACAGCTGTCTTTACCACATTTGTAAACAGCAACCTGACCCCTCTTCTAGTACCTCATATACCAGTGATATTGTATTTAAGAAACTGCTCTAATTGAAGATCTTCAGAATATAAATAAGACTGACAAAGTAATAGAAGTTCCAGCCTGTAGGTGTGTGATTACAGCCTCCATTCATCACTATCAACTGAAACAGTTCAGTGACAACTAGCGTATGCATTATTAATGTTGCCCTTTATGGTTGCTTTATAAAATAATGATTGCTATAAAGGTACTGTAATTAAGTTTTAGACTTTGTAAAAACAACCGCTCAAGTAAATAATACCGAACATTTAAAAACGCAATATGTATAACAGGCTAGAAGGCACTTATAAGGTTTGAACACTATCAAAACTTCCTTCCACAGACTAAACTTGTGTGGAGCTAAATTTCTAGGTTAGATTTCGTTGTAACGCTCTGTCAAAGTTCCAACGTTCGCCACTAGGTATCATTGACATCTGGTTCTGGTAGCTCAAGTTGGAACTACTTGAAATTGAACGGAACTCGTAGCTCACTCTAGGGGTGTCCGTTTGAAGCAGCTACAGCCTCCGGCGAGCCGAACATGTCCTCGGACACTCCCGGCACTAAAAGCCATACGATATATAGATAGACTATCAAAACTATTTCAATGGTGCCAAATGCATCAGCCTAAGTTTATTCTCCTTTTAACTGTGCATAGCGTATATATTTGCACTTCGAATGTTACTCGGTGTTACAAAATATGCAATTCTTTTTGAGGCGTATTCACATGTGAAATTGTAATAGGTACCGTTCTGTGTCGCTTCTCACCCAGTAGCCTTCGCTGAATAACCTGATATTCATTTGTCTGGTGACACATCCCTACAGGTTGTAACACCTCTTTACCTAAAGACTCGGAACACAGTTATTACGTGAAATACCGTAGTATTTCAAGTCTTGTAGGAGCAGGTGACCTCGCTGATCCACCCTTCAAAAACAATAATACTGTACCTGTAACTATGGAAAGTCTTGTAACCCTCATAAGAAAGGGCATGCGGAAGTGTGATTTGAGATTTAGACGGATATGTTTCCAAAAGACATGCCGTGAAAAGGAGGTTCCATCATTTTGAAGCACTCTGTTCATCCATATTGTTTCTATTAGAACCAGGGCCGTGGAGAGCGGCGACGGGCCCTGGGGATGGAATCTCCCGGCCCCCCCTCTATAACCAAATTCTGTACATTTAAATGGTAATTTTCGTAAATTTGCACAAAATGATTTTGCGCATTTTTTTCACAAAATGTTCTTCACGAAATCAATTACAAGAACATAAAAACCAGCAAGCAATAATAATAATAATAATAATAATAATTGTAGCATGCTGAACTGCTATGCCCAAGATCGCAGGTTTAAACCCGGCCGAAGTCGTCGGATTTTTTAAAGCGTTAAAATCCTTCATTATGCCTTTATTCGGAGGGGGAGTTACGCCGGCGGGCCCATGTCATAGATTAATGGTATGTAAAAGAACCTACCACTTCAATTGGTGGTGTGTAGCCAAAATTTGTAGGAGAAACGCTCTCAAGTTCCAACGTTCGCCGTTGGGTGTGAGTTACAGTGGCATCTGGTAGCTTAAGTTGGAACTACTTGAAATTGAATTAGTTAGGTAGCCTACGGGCATTCAATTGAAATGTCCTGATATGAGCATTGACTGCAATAAATAGGCTACTGAATAGTAATATTTCAATTATATAGTCCTCTAAATCCAGGCTATATTTATTATCACAAGCAGAGCGTGAATTACCATCAATATAAATAATGCTGGTATGTTAAATTTACAACAGTGAAACTGGAGGAATGCGCGCAAACTTATTTGCAAACTAGCAGAAGTACCCATTCTTCGAACGGTCCTCGTGTAATAAATGGAATTTTGTATTGCGTCTTACAGCAATTGATGGACCTGTGAGTTTCTGTTGCCATGGTTACCGGCTTGATTTCTTTCATTATTGTATTAAATGAAATTAATTTTCTGGGAATATCTCAAAAACTGTTGGTTTTAGGGCCTTAAAATGTGGTTTCTGGGGTCTCTTTAGGGCCCCCGAGTTTCGTTTCTCACATTGAGGGACTGAAAATGAGCATTGTCTCGCCCTTATACGCCTATTTCAGCAAGTATTTTAAGGGGGTAGGTCCCCGTTTATGAGAGGTACATAGAAGAGTTACATCAATGATTAGTGTCGTGCCTCTGAAGGATATCTGTACCAAATTTTACGTTGATCCACCCAGCCTTTCTCGAGTTATAAGGGAACATAATTGTCCAAAGACAGACAAACAAACAGACAGACAAAAAAATATTTTCGCGCGTATCCGTCATAAAACAGTCTGAAACGCGTAAATAACGCAAATTTCAGTAGACATTCAGAAGAAAGAGACAAACTTTCATTTTTATATAGAGAGAGATTCAATGTTTATACCGGAGAAGCACAAACCAATGCATTATTTCCAATTAACAAAAATAAATATCAGAGTAAAGCCATCAAAAACTAGGTAATAATTTTAATTAAATTCACTATTGTGTTTAATTTTGGCGTTTGACAGATCTAAATTTGCCCCGATGAGGTAACACTGTAAGCATGCACAGTGTTCAGATTTAAAGTTCTGCAGTTCCTCTTCGATATCAATAATTTTAGAACTTCAGTGATACTCGTAAAAGCAATATGCTTTTTGTCATACACAAATTTAAAAAGAAAATGCATTTATCGGACCGTAATTTCATCGCGTTTACAGTATTTTACTTGGGGAAAAACTTCACATTGAAAAAAGCTGTTGCCCATGAACTCGGAAACAGGTGGGTTCGAATTCCACCGTCAGTGGTTCTAAGCTTATTTTCCATGATTCGTCGTTTTAACCCTGTAGCCAAAGGCTGTAGTTGCACCATGGTACTTTCATTTCCTCCCCAATTCTATCCCAAATTAATTAAAAATATATTATTAACTTCAGATATACTGTAGATTGTCGGACAGAGCTCTACACGCACAGTAAGTAGAAAGGACTGATAACCACGACGTCCTCAGACCCAAAACTTAATCAACAGGAAGTTCAGTTCACTGAACTGCATGTTAAAAGAGGTGGAAAGTTTATACGGTACACTCTGCAGTACTACGGCCTCTGTGACATATGACGCAATCTCTTTTCATAATGAAAACATGATTTTTACACAAAGTCAAGACTTATTTTAAAATACGTTTTACATAGTGTTTTTATATTGACATTCTTACAATTTGCTGCCCTTGAAAAGTCCCGCCTCTGGGTCTAAGCCTAAACACTGATAAGTGTTTTGGTTGAACGGCGATCACTCATCTTTGTACATTAAACAAAGCAAAATATATTTTCATAATTAGCCACAGGTATACAGTACTCATACGTAAGTCAAGTAATTATGTGCTATCAGTAGATTGCAGCTGATAAGTGATTTGTTTTCACAAAAGAAGAACATGTGAAATTGAACTATATTTTGTAATTTGCAGTCAGTGGATTTCTTATAATTTAATATTGCTTTGCAGTAAGCAAAACTAGAGCCAGGTTCTCCTAAAAATCCCCAACCCTATCTATGACTGGTGACCATCAGGGGCGGATTTAAGCCAAGATCATGGCAGAGTGGACACACAGGGGATCTGGGGGATGGAATATCACCAAGCTCAGAGTGAGGTCCGGGGGTCCTCCTCCGAAAAAAATTGCAAAAATTAGGTCCAAATTATTGAGTTATAGGCCATTTGGGTGATTAGATTTGTGATATTTTGGAGTAAAAATTTGGTGACCATTGACATTTAGTGGCCATAGAAAGACTCTCCGATATTGACGTAAAAGCTCTCGCACCTTCAAGAAAGACCCCACAGGGTAGCTCACCAATGACCGTGCTGGAAGCCTACAGCAAGTCTGCAGATCAGACGTTCGAATCCTGGTGCTGACAGCGGCTATCCTTAGTGTGGTTTTCACACTCCCTCCAGACAAATTCCGGGATAGTACCTTATTTCAAGTCAAGGGACACCTACCCCACGCTTAACCCTAATAATTACAGTAATAGTCGCGACGGCTAACGTTTTCCCATTCGGTAACTAAGAATACGGCATACGATTGATCATGTCACAGAGGCCATAGCACAGAACAATGTATACCCTGCTTTCCGTCCAGCAGTGGATGGTTTTAAGAGGGTGCAAGTTTCTACTCTCCAAGACAAATAGTTACAACAATTTTACCAATACACCTCTCTCGTTAATTGTTTGAGAATCTTGTAATTGACTTCATTAATATTTGTGAAAACTATTCCTTTACAGTCAACTTCATTCAATAATGTGGAGGCCTTCAGAAACAAACCGGAAAATTAACGCGTCAGCAAATACTGAATTATATCTACAGTATTAGTTGATGCAAACGATCCCCAACCGAGAGACAATGGTTCATTTTACCCGCTAGTGATACTAGACCTACTAATTACCAAGTGCACGGGTTAAATGTCGTAAACCCCTAAATGAATTAACAACTGTAACGACAAATAGGTCCCTTATTAACTGTCGAGTAAGACTACGAATGACACCGCAGTCGGGAAGCCGAATCCTGCATTACTGCCACGGCTTCATCAGGACCCGGAGCCATTTCTAAGTCGTAGATAAATGAGCAACTAATTTTATGTTTAACGGTACTGAGACGTTAAAGCGTTACACGAGTGAAAGTATCTCTTCGCTTCCTGACAAATAAGTACTTTGCTGCTCTTTGGAATAAACGGCGTAGAAATGTCCAATAATACTAACTGCCAGTACCAGCTCAAAACAAAATTCTATTTATATTAATATTCGACAATACTTCATCTTAATTCTCTTCTAAATTAAGCAGAGTTCAATTATTAGGTGTTAGGAAAATCTGCGCGGTTGCCTACATGCAATATATTAATTTCTCCATCGTCATGCACACCACTAACGTTAATTATTGTTATTTTAAGGGGAGGAACAGCTAGGTCATCTGCCCGTACCACTGACGTCCCTTGAGAGGAATTGGAAAACAAAGTTCAGTTCAGTGCCCTAGCTCAATTGTCTTTTTTCTCCTGGTTAATTAAACACTCAGTCCAGAAAAATACTCGAATGTTACCTTAGTTTCAGCCTTTGGATACATTTCCCAGCTCTACCCTACCAATAGTAATGTAGGTTTTCAATAAATCCCTTAATCAGAAATTATTTGCACACTAACCCAAGTACCTAGGATTGTTGATTGTATTGAATGAACCAGAAATAATAATAATTATACTGCACCTAAACATACAGTTTATTCAAATGTTAGTATTGTTTTCTCAATTCAGTATACGAGAAGATCAACAATTTCGCATGCATTTCTTCTATCTACGTTTGACAACAGAATCATCCCACCCTTTCGCAACATATTTAGCCAGCAATGATAATTTTTCACATAGTGCGAATGTGAATTACTAGTGAACGATGACCTCGCTGTTCCTCCCCTTAAAACAACAATAACTATAAAGTGAACTATTGTGTGGACGCTACTTTAAAATTTATTTTACTCACCTGCCTGCACGGCATACGATACGTCTAGCTAGACAATATTCATTTCAGACACTATCGCCTCTAAATATCTAAGCTCGACGTGACGCACCAAACACACCAGGGCAGCCCAGGCTCTCGTGGCCTTGGCGAAATAAGTGAAGGGATGAGAAAGTTATTTGAAGAATTGGTGCATAAGCCGAATAAGCTAAATTTAGAATGTGAGAACAATACATAGCGAAGCCCCATCGCCTAAGTTGATCGTTTTGAGACAGTTGTTCTTCCCACAAGCCCTTTGTAAAGGAAAATATTGTCCACTTGACAGAATAAGTTTTTCAATCCTTGTAACTTGGTTCAGAGACAGTTCATTGCATTCACTAAAGGATTGCCAGTAGACAATTCAAGTCACATAAAGGCAATAATAAATTAATGCCTGATCGGTCTCATCCACCTAGGACGCCGGGCCCCCTGGGAGGGTCGGGCCCCGGGGCACCAGCCCTGCCTGACCCCCCCTCTCGTCGGGCCTGATTAGAACGAGTACCGCCCGAGTGTGACGAGTTATTGACGTTCCACGCACTAGGAGTCAGCAAATGGGCTACTGGTAGTGTACTTGCAGAAGTGAGGGGAACTCCTGTGCTATATGATTCATTTACCGTAATTTTAACATTTCAGCTCCCTTTTAGTGACTAAAGAGTGTGGTACCGGTACTTCAGTAATTTTGATGTACCGCTCCATATTTTAATCCCTGTCAGTATCTTTATCTCTTATTCTGTTTTCAGACATTCGTAAAATTTTGTGCAAATTATGCAAATGAGGGCACTTGATAAGAAGCGTTTTATAGAGCAAAAAGTGTAATAGGTGTGGCACAAACGCAAGAACTGGTCATAAGTGACAGGAAATTATTAGTAAACAAGGAGATATAACCTTACAGAAACACTGTGTCTTAAAAGATTATTTATCTCAGGTTTAAAAGTCCGCACTGAGGAGGTGTTTCTCCAACATGGCAAACATCGGCTGAGAAAGCAATGTTTGGTAGGATAAAAGTAAGTCACCAGAAAATATTCAAGAGAGAGTTTAAACACATAAGGCTTACCGTAAAAGGATGAAGGATGAGTGTCGTATCGGTACCGAATCACGATGCTGTATACCGTACCAGAGCCTACAGCACGACTACATGACATTAATGCTGCAACACATCATTTTGTCAATGATATAAGTATGTCTAATATAATCTAAGATGTTACTAAGATATTCAATACGACTGTGTTGATTAAAGCAGCACGCTACCGTGTTCTTCTTGAGGTTATCTTTCTGTTCCGAGTAAAAGGCCCTTTGAATACCATCATTGTCCAAATAATGTTTTAAAATGGAAGTGGGGGAAAACCTTTTTGAATTGTCGAGAAGTTATTAATTGAAAAAGAACAAGAACAATAATCTTGTTAGAAAGGCCTAGCCTACTGCACCGTGTACCAGTTGTTGTGATGGCTGTACTAGAGTGTGCATTTGTAAATTGGGGGATATGATAAGGAAGGAGGCGGCCATGACCTTAAGTTAGAAACTATCCCAGCATTTGCCTGGAGTAGAAGTGAGAAACCATGGAAAACCACTTCCATGAGGGAATCGAACCCCCTTCTTCTCAGTTTTGCCTCAAGGTTGAGTGTACCCCATTTAAAATTTCTTGGCAGAGTCGGTAATCGAACCCGGACTTCCTGGTCACAGTGTACCAAAAAGACAGTAGTCCTCAAAAGTAATGTTAACCCGCGAGTGGACGCTAGGCCTATGTAACGCGTGTGAGACTTTCCCCTCACATGAAAATAAATATGTTAAGCTACAATTTTGGCAGTCATTTTGCAGGAAATTAAATGCAAGTGTTTGCTAAAATACACGGTACATCTAATTGATGCCACATTTTATTCCCAATTGTTGTGAAGCGAATAATGAGATTCTGCGCTACTGATAATAACTGAAATCTCATGTTTCGGTAACTGTTCATATTGTACTTTTGGTGATCTTTCTGGATATCATAATGTTTGTGACAAGAAAATGAGTTTCTACCTGGTTTCTGTTGCCATAGAAATTCCTTGCA
The DNA here is from genome assembly GCA_946902985.2 of Meconema thalassinum. NCBI lineage: Eukaryota > Metazoa > Arthropoda > Insecta > Orthoptera > Tettigoniidae > Meconema > Meconema thalassinum. Next base: position 1,354,012,092 of record OX336388.2, read on the forward strand.
ATAAGCTGTTTCCTGAAATAGTATATGCTCTCATGGCTGGCACAGGTGTGGGGTTTGAGTTTTCCAAAGTGTCACCAGATACTGAGTTTAGCATCTTCAGTGAACTTGCTGGGAAACTACACCTCAACTAATAATTCCGGATAGTTTGTTCATCCATTATTTCCTGAAAATTCTTGGATATGTGTTTCCTCAGAGCCATATCTTAATTTACGATACTTTCAGGAGTAAATGCACTTCACCTATTATTATTTTAATGAGTTTTCAATGAAAAATACAATAATCCAGGAAAAGAAGGACAAGGAGAAGGATATTTAAATAACCCCAATTCAAGAGGTGTTTAAAATCTCCTTTGGAATAAAGTCCCTTCATATGCGTGAGAAGGTGTGACATGCTATTAGGCTATTATCTTACATGAAGATACGGAACAGTAAAGGAAATGGGATTTAGATGACCATTATCACCGCTGCTATGCTCTAACGCCTCCCCATTTCACTCCAAACAGCGAACGTGCCGGAGTACTAAAATTCACTACGCAGCGCTAGTTGGTTGATACTCCAGAGGATACGTCAACACAACATAAGATTGGTATTTAAATTAAATAATCTATCTGTATATTCCATAGGCATGACATAATTATTATGGAGTCGTAGTGAAAATGCTGTAACTACTGTAAGTAATACAAAATATCAATGCATCAGCACCAACACGTCGTGAACAGCACTGCACTTCTCACATTACACAACTCGTGTAACAAACAACAAAGGTGTCAGATATTAAAATTAGAGACTTAAGCGGAATTGCGCACTTGGACAAGCTCGCAATCGGTTCAACCTTGTAGCGCTCCTGTTGGGAAGATCGTCAAGTAGGGAATGTTCGTTGCTTAGCACACAACTCGCGCTGAATGGGAAGGCGTTAGAGCATAGCAGACAGCGATACCATTATAAAGTACAAATAACATTATTTTCAGATCAGTTTATTGAAGATATGTACTGGTATGTTAAAAGCAACAAACACATTTCACCACATATGAAAGAACATCAGCATAACAATCAGAAAATAGGCTTTAAATTTGATCCAAAAACACCCAACAAACTGACGGCAGAATGTTATTCTCTTGAATCTTGCATCTGATATAGTGTATTGTGTTAGACTTAGTACTTTTCAATCTTTTCTTTCAACATCACATGTTAAATATAATAATTATTTATATATTAATTGGTAGTATATTATTGTTAATTAGCATCTGTGTACATAAACATAATGTATAAACTAACATTTTATTGTTGTTAATAAAAACGTTGTTTGTTTTAAAATCAATTCCATACTTATTTATTCCTGGCCAGAATCCCAGCCCACACTGAAGTAGAGTAGGATTACTTGGAATAACTGTGTACTGGTAACTAGGAATGGAATGCAATGCAGGGAGGTTACATCTCCCTTTGAACAACATCTGGGACTCATATACTAAAGAATGTGTGGATGAGCTTATAAACTTATGAAAAGTGACAAGGTTAGTTACCATTAATTTAATTTATAAGAAAAAATGAATTTAGTTACCATAAATAGTATTCATTGTATCCTCAAGATGCTGGGATATCCAACAGTAAAACTTAAGGTCCAGCAGCCAATATAGCTGTTGCTTTCTTAGCACCGCCCTGGAGGCACTGTAGGGCACTTTAAGGTAATACCTACGGACGAGAAGCAACTCAAAATTATGAAATTACAGTTAGCGTTATTTATAAAAAGTTATAAAGTTAATACGGTGCAACTTAGCTAATTCGAACTTCTATAATTCGAAATCTTCTTTAATTCGAATTTTGCTCTTGGTCCCTAGCATTTTATATACAGTCAATGCTAAAAAATCGTGGTTAATTCAAATTATATTTTGGATAATTCGAAGTTTTTAAGTGTAAAAAGCCGATCGGAAGCCAAACAGTTGGGTCAGGAATTCTTGAAAAACGACGTATCATGGAATGCGGCCCCTACTCGATGGTTTTGCCTTCATGACTAACAACACACCTGTGACGCTCCTTCCAAGGTCAATGCCCAACCCCCCCCCCCCCCCTGTTTTGCAACGTTCCACATCTCATAACTCATAACAGTGTCATCCCATCTTACACCTGTCTGGCAGTGCATGCTGAGTGGTCTGATTAGACTTGTGGTTGTTGTTTAGAAGTTTGGTTTTGCCTGTGTTTTAAATTGTGTGCACAGAGCTAAGATGTCGTCATCAAACCCTCGGGTTCCATGCAAAACTTTGACTTTGGCGGAGAAAATAGCGGTGACTAAAGAAGGGAATGAAGAAAAAAATCTAAAATTGCAAAGGCTTTCGGGATTCCTCCAAACACGTTGTCAACATACCTAAAAAATAAAGACAAAATTCTCGGTTATGAAAATGAGAGTGGCAAAGGCCGAAAAAGGTTGAGGGAACCGGAAAATTTGAATTTGAATATTTTCTCTACCCTTTTCAAAGAACTTTCATAATTCGATTTTTTTTTACTGGTCCCTTGAGGTTCGAATTATCCAAGTCCCACTGTAGTAAGAATTTACAAGAGCTATACCTTTCTATGAAATGTTTAAACTACTGAAATTAACGATATTACCTGAATGAATAGTCGGGAAAATATCTGGAGATGATGTAGTATTAGATGTTTACTCCTCCACTGTCTGATACCCACCCAGCCATCCCTAATAGGATCACTACTTACCGGTATATAGTTGAAATCGCAGCTCTGACAGCCATCTTTGTGAAGGAGTCAATAATGCCAATCCCACGCATTCGGTACTATATCGCACCCGGCAGACCAATGGTTTTGCCTAGACCATTATTTTCGTCCTGACCAATGGTCAACGCGGCCCGCGTTAGCTCATATACAACACCCCTGGTTTTTGTCACGCATTAATAATCTTTATCCAGGCCAATGGTTTTGCCTTTTATTTCATTATTCACGTGTTGTGTGGTGAATTTTGTATCGGACATATTGGCAACGTGTCGCATGGGGTAAGATGTAATGTCCGACGTCAATGTAACATGGCGAATGAACACGATCAAAAATGCTTTATTTATGTTAGAAAACAATTATTTCCGGTGCGGCAGTAGCAATTGAAATTGAAATCAACTTGTAACGACTCCCAGAAAGGTAAGTGAATCATAAATAATATATATATTCCTTGTGAAAGTGATGAAGAGGACGAAAAGGGAGGTATACCTCTCGTAAACTATTAATAAGTTAATTACTGACTTACTGTAGTTACCATTATTTATATAAAAGACTACGAAATTAATTTACATAACATGTAAAGAATTACATAGTGACCAATAATTACATAGAATTAGGAAGTTATTTACCATAATTTATAAAAAGGTACATAGTAACAAAATATTAGTTATAAAACATTCCTGAGATAGTCAACATTTTTTATAAGAAACTACACAAAACCAAAGAATTATATAGTTAGTTACAGTACCAATAATTATAAATAATTACGCAATTAGTAACCGCAATTTATAAAAAGGTACGAAGTTATTTACCACGGTTTATAAAAGTAACGACGATTTATACTTTAAAAAATTATAAAAAGTTACCCAGTTAGTTACGAAATTTCTTACTATTATTTATAAAACTTATGTAGTTAGTAATTTTTTTTTTTTTAAATGTTATGAAATTATTTACCACGATTTATAAAAAATTACAAAGTTAGTTTATGAAAAATAACTTATATATATTCCTTGTGAAAGTGATGAAGAGGACGAAAAGGGAGGTATACCTCTCGTAAACTATTAATAAGTTGAATTACCATTAAGTTACCATTAATTTAAAAATAATACGAAGATAATTTAAATCTCTACTTCGTATAAAACAAAGTCCCTGATTCTAGTATGTCACGGGTAATCTCGAGAACCACTGGATGGATTTGTATGCGATTTTCATCATTCTGTAGAAAATAATTTATTTATGATCAAAGGAAGCCAAGCAGTAACGATTTCAGTGAAAAAGTTGAAAAGAAAAACCTGGCGTCCGTGTGCTTTTTAAGCTTACGCTGGGCAAACCGTTAAAAATATCAATATACTATGAGTGTAAGAATAGTTCAGCATGAAACGTTCTACAAAAAAGTCAGTGAGAGCATATATCTATCTCCAATACATCGCCCACTGTAAGTGTTTTAAAGTTTTCATTTCTTCCAACAATCTCCATTCAATTACTGAAGTGACAGTTTACGAGCTAGCTAGGGGTGAGCCTATTATCCCAAATACAGCCAGCAGCAAACTGTCGAGTCATGTTGAGTTAAGACTCAGAGAAGAGTGTTTGCGTTTGGAGTTTCCCTGAAAGTGCAATTCAGCTTTTCTTCATTTCACCTGTGAACTTTTCATTCCGCAGAATACACAGTCAAGTTAAGATTGGACGGAAGGGGGATTTGTGTCCCATGCACCTCGCCATTCTTAAATTATGTCTGACAAGAATTGTGTTGCACATGCTTCTCCATCATAATATAATTAATAGTCCAGTCAGTGATTTTAACCCATCATGCCGAGACGTAAAACAATAAAATATTTATTGCAGCTAATAGCCAAAGGAATGCAGACAAAATGAAACAAACATAGGAATAAACAATTCATTACAACAGAAGGACGTCAGAGATTCAAGTCTATATGTACAGTACATCTCATGATATCTTTCGCAACATTTGCCGCAACGTTCACATACACAGTCTGCATCTGGCTGGTGAAACTTCTTTAACTTGCACAGCTTACGCCATGAACTCAACGCAAGAAAATTTATTTGACCCCTATGACGTCGTAATACTGGTTGAAACCTTCTTAACATCAGATTGGAATGCGAGAAATCACTATACAGTGAACAATTTGGCAGAGCAAGGCCTGGTGGGATGACCGAAAGGAGGAATCACCTGCCTTTTAAAGGTTCAGTTCACACCATTCTAGGTCATGTATAAAAACAACAATGTTTTAGTAGTGAAGACTAAATTGTGTGTGTTAATATGTGTGTATTTTCAGCCAGGATTCACATCTTACCAGATTATAGATGAAATAGGCACCGCTCTGAGTATAACGGAACGCGAGGATAGCATCATTATAGCAGGAGACCTAAATTGTCAAACTGATGTTCCATCACAGAAGACAAGAGAAGTCCTAGACTATTTAGAGGAGGAAGGGATATCACTTGTAAACAACAAAGATCGGAAGACGTATGTTTGTTACAACGGCACCAGCACGATAGATCTCGTCTTCTCGAATCAAAGTAACATAAAGCCGATAAAGCACGACATAATTCCGATTCCCTACAGGAAACACCAGCTAGTAGAAACAACATTCCAACTCGGTCATGATAGCGGACAGGTGAAGCCCAAAACATTGAAATTTTCAAGGAAGACTCTACACCAGTTCATATATGAGGCCGACAACCAGGCAATCGTGGAAAAGGCCCTGAAAGGAGATCTCGACGAAGCAGCAAATATGCTTGAACACCTTTTACAGGGTGAAGTCATACCGGAAGCCGTCATAACGAGAAAATCAAAATCATGGTTTGACGAAACCTGCTACAGAGTCCGTAGGACCACATTGGATGCCCTACACACAGCTCTCAAATATCCCACTGACGATCATCCAAGGGAATATTCTAATCATAGGAAGATGTACAAGACCCTCATAAAAGAAACAAAGGAACGGTATCAAGAGCAAGAGGAACAAAGTCTGATAGCGGCAGCTGATCAGTGCCCCTACAAAGCATTGAATCCAAGGCAACCGAGATACTGCAGAAGCATCCCTATGGAGACATGGGTGACTCACCTTAGCAATGTACTGCAATATAAGGACACTCCTCCAACTGATACCCCCCAGATTGAGGAGGACATTGATACAGAGATATTTACAACTGAGGAAGTAGAGGCTGCTCATCAGCTCGAAGAATAATAAAGCTTGTGGACCAGACAATATATGTAACGAGCATCTTAAAATTGCTCTCCCAGTGCTAAAAGAAGCAATAACATCTCTCCTGAATGAATGCCTCAGGCAAGGAAATATCCCAACGCCTTAATAGAGAAATCCATCCTAAGCTCCCGGAGGAGCAATTTGGTTTCAGAAAAGGAAGATCTACAACACAGGCTATCCAATGCCTTCTAAATAATATTGAGACAGCTCTGACTGTCCCAAAAGGAAAGTGTAACGTGTTTTTCGCGGGGTTTTTATGCAACTGGCATAAGTCAGTAGGAAGCCATTATATATTTATTTACGCGGCAAATTGTTCAACCAAGAGAATTTTTCATGTTAATTTATTATTATTATTAATTTATTATAATTATTATTAAGATATTTTCGGAGCATTTTATAAAAATTATAAGCATACAGATAGGTTTTCTATGTCTTAGAAAACGCTATCAAGCAAATTATTACAAACGACAATATCATAGAAAATTATGTGATTGCAGAATTTTACGGAGTTTCGTCAGTTAGGGTATATCGAGAGACGTGACTCACTGGGAATTCAAATACAAGCTGATTCCTGTCGAGAAGTATTACGCAAGCGGGGTCGCATCGTCAAGAAAAGGCGAATGGTTGGAACGGAAAACGACTTCTCCCTCCCGCGGAGTGTAATGAGGCAGAGGAGGGGAGTATAGCGCGTGGGGTGCAGCCAATCAGTGGAGACCACGTAAGCTAGGAGTCAGCTGAAGAGTGGGGGAGCCAATGTGTGCATATATCGTTCGGCGCGGGGTGGAACGAGAACTATCTGTGTAGTTCTTGCCGAGTGTGGTTGCACGCGGGGGTCGCTCCGATGGTCCGTGGAACGGGGACAATCTGTGTAGTTCTTGCCGAGTGTGGTTATACGCGGGTGTCGCTCCGATGCGCCGTGGAACAGGGGACAATCTGTGTAGTTCTTGCCGAGTGTGGTTATACGAGGGTGTCGCTCCGATGCGCCGTGGAACAGGGACAATCTGTGTAGTTCTTGCCGAGTGTGGTTATACGCGGGAGTCGCTCCGATGTTCCGTGGAGTGGAGGACTAACTTTTGTAAAACGTAACCAGTGTGGTTGTTGAGTGTTTGGGTCCGATGTACGGACCATAGAATTATCTAATCTACCAGAATATCATCAAATAACGAAGAAGATGGCGACGTCCAGGAGACTGTGGGAAGCACACAGCATCATCCAGTACGAGGGAAATGCTTTAGCAATTTCCAGTGGTAAGCGCAAATGACGCAGAAATACGCAATCTCTCATTTTTCTTTGTTTAATATTTCATATTTCAGTAACTTCATAGCTTGGGAATAAGAGTAAAATCTATAATTTATCAGACTCCGTTTTCACGTAATTTTCTATCGGTAATATTAAAATCGCAACGCTCCAATTTAAATTTTAAACTTATTATTATTATTATTATTAATTTTGCTATACTTGTTTCATATAATAAATTCATTTCTTTTACAATGCAATCTTTGCTTTCAGTAGGTAGCATTAGATATAGACCAATTCCTTCTCCTGATACAATTGTTTGTTGGGTTAATGATCAAATACCACGATCTGAGTGAATAGATTCTTGAAGGTGTTCTACCAGAGCTAGACGTTGTTAAATACAAATTTAGATTTCAGCATTGCGTTGAAGTCTTGGCGCCCATTAAAACAACATAGCTTAGGCAGAGGTAAACAGTTACATTTATCACCCAACAGTTAGGGGCTAGCAAAACGTTTCATTTGTCGCCGACAACTTGGGGCTGAAAACCTAATAACATTTGTGGAAGGAGAAGGGTATATATTTCTGTGCCTGTATTATGGGGGTTATTTGTCAGTATCAGTGTATATCATTATGGGGGATGAGAAAGAAAGACAGATGAGGTTACGTAGTGGTCATCAACGGGAGAGTGATGATACGAGCAGTATGTCGAGTGATGGTAGTACCGGGGTAGCGGAGGTAAATCCCGATACTGAAACAGGGAGTGTAGGCGGCCAACCAGAATTAAAAACTTTACTTCTCGAGTTCATGTATCAGAACAAAGTTAGTAGTGATGCCTTAAATGCAAAATTAGAACAAAACAGTAGGGAAAATAAAGAAAGTACAGACGCTTTAAATGCAAAACTAGAACAAAACAACGCTAAACTAGAACAAAACAGTAGGGAAAATAAAGAAAGTACAGACGCTTTAAATGCAAAACTAGAACAAAACAACGCTAAACTAGAACAAAACAGTAGGGAAAATAGAGAGAGTACTGAAACTTTAAATGCTAAATTAGAACAAAACAGTAAGGAAATTAGTGTGAAAATGGAGCAGATTAGAGGAGAAATCAGAGGAGTAATGGAAGAAAAGGCTAAAGAGATTATTGCAGATGTAGACAGAAAATTAGGAAAAGTACAGGAGGAGTTGGAAATTAGAATCAGTACACAGGCTGAAAATTTAAAAGAACTAGTGCAACTGGAAACACAGCAGGTCAAAAAGCAATTGGGGGGAGAAATTGACAACATTCAGGTAGCTACTAAAGAGGTTAAGGAACAGCTGGGGGGTAGAATTGAAAAAGTCCACTCACAAATAGTTGCAGAAGTAAATGATTTAAGAGAGAGTGATAGAGAGAGCATTAGCAAGATTGAGGAGAAACAAGCAAAGCTATATGATAAAGTAGAAGAATCAGAAGGAAACATTAAATTAACAGTAAACAGTATTGAGAGGAAGGCTGAGGAGAAAATCTCAGAATTAGAGTTAAAATTAAAAGCTAGGATCAGGCAAGAAAATAGTCAGAATAGGCCAGTTTTTGTGAATAGCACACACAGGGAGGTAGAACTGGGTAAGTTCAGCAATCGACAGGGGTGCCCAATGGAGTTCATGAACACTATAGAAAATAAATTCGGGGAGAGGTTGGAAAATGGTAGTATTGAGTGGTGCCAGGTAGTTGAAATTTTAGAACAAGTGTTTGTGGGGGAAACGAGGAATTGGTTTGCTGTCTACAGAGACAAGTTTACTGATATCAATGATTTTAAAATGAAATTCTGTGAAAAGTTCTGGAATGAGGTTATTCAGTCGCAGCATCGTGAGGGAGTAGTGTGTGGTAAATATAACCCTAAAGGAAGCTCCACCATGACCGAATACTTTTTAGGGCAGGTATTAGTGTGTAAATATCTGGATGGCTTGAAGGAGGAAAGTGATGTGGTAAGGTTGCTACTTAGGCACTTTCACTATAGGATCAAGGAGGCTGCTTGTATCCAGAATGTAAAGACTATATCACAAGTAGAAAATTTGTTAAGCACATTTGATGCACTAGGGAGAGGGGGTTATGAGGACAATTTCAATCGGAACCAGGGTAATAATAATAATAGACCTAATGAAGCCAGGCATCAAGAAGTTCAAGGGAACGGTGGCGAAGGAGCCAACGCTCAAAATAGAAATAATAATAATCAGCTAAATCAGAACAGAGGAAATGGCTATGGTAATCAGTATCAAGGGAGGAACAATGATTTCAGGGGAAATCAAGGGAGGAACAATGATTACAGGGGAAATCAAGGGAGGAACAATGATTACAGGGGAAATCAAGGGAGAAATTATAATGACAATATTTACAACCAGAATAGGGGTCAAGGAAGAGGACAGCCTAGTGGTAGTAATATACAGCCAAACAATGACAACACAGCCCAGAACAACCAGACCAGTTTAGTAGTTAGTAGTACTACGGCCAGCTGTAGCGGTTCTTTAAACGCGAACCAGGCTGCGAAGTAAGGTCAGAATCTCAGTCTGTAGCATGCCCTGTCCATACAATTATACAGGAACCCTATGACCTAAATGTAAGAAATGAATTATTACATGAACTAAATGATGAAGGTATTATTCAGGAAGTGGTTAGTAAGAGCCCCATAGTTAAATTTAACGTGTCCGAGGCGTACACAGATGTTTTAATTGATAGTGGTTGTATGAAGAGTTGCATAAGTAGTGCATTTTATGATAAAATGAAAGGAACTGGAGTAAATTTTGAGGAGATGCCAATTAAAAGCACTTTTGTTATCACAGCTGTTGGGAAGAGGTCTAAAGTAATTTCTAAGCAAGTTTTAGTAGACATTAAAATTAATAATCATGTAGAGAAGCAGATTTGTCTTGTAATTCCAAATTTAGTATTCAGTGTTATCTTGGGTTCAGAGTGGCTAAGTAGAGTGTCTGGTAACTTATGTTATGATGTAGGGAGTTTGAAATTTAAATGGGGAGATTCTGAAGTAGAAGTAGCGTTCAATGACCAAATTCAGAGAAGTAGTGTTGTAGGGGTGATTTGTACTTTAAATGAGATATCGCCAGCCGTAGAGCGGGGTTCTCCATGTTTTGTGGGCAGTGTGATTACGAACGGAAGTCTAGAGGACTCGTTACGTGAGGCTGCATTTCAGGGAAATATAGAGGATGAACAGTGTGTTCGGCTCTATGATGTGTTATGGTGTAATAGGAGAGTTTTTGAGGATCGCATTGGTATGGCCAATTGCTATACACATTCATTGAACGTTATTGATAGGTCAGTATTCACAGGACATAGATATCCTGTACCTTTCGCTTATCAGAGTGCAGTTGAGGCACAAATTAATCAGATGCTTGAAGATGGGATTATTGAGCACTCGAACAGTCCATATGTTAATTCTTTGATCACGGTACCCAAGACCAACGGCACTGTTCGTATTTGTTTAGACGCTCGTTTGGTTAACAGTAGAATTAGTTCAGATCAGCTGAAATCTATGTCAATAGAGGAATTAATGCAAACATTTGAGGGGAAGAAGTATTTCACTTGTGTAGATTTGAGTTCCAGTTTTTGGCAAGTGCCACTTATGTACGAAGATAGACCATTTACAGCTTTTAGTCATAAATATAACCTTTATCAATTTTGTAGAACACCTTATGGGTTAAAGAGTAGTTCAGCAGCTTTAATTAGGGCTTTAAACATCGCATTAGGGGATGACACAGGAGAGTTTGTAACCATTTACATAGATGATATGGTAATTATTTCACGCAGTTTTGAGGAGCATCTACGTCATTTAGATATAGTTTTTCAGAAGTTAGATCAGGCAGGGTTCACTTTGAAGCTGTCTAAGTCGTCATTCTGTCAGTCAGAAGTGACATTTTTAGGTCATAGAGTGTCGAGTAGAGGTGTAACACCAGAAGAAAGTAGGGTTAATAAGATACTTAACGCAGAGGTGCCACAGAATGTTAAACAGTTAAAAACTTACCTGGGAATTTGCAACTTTTTCAGGAGGTTCGTTCTTAAATACTCAGGGCTGGTAGAACCATTCAGGGAATTGCTTAAAAGTGGGACTCGGTGGAAATGGGAGTCCAAGCATGATCAGGCTTTTAGAGCGCTGAAGGAAGGTTTTGAGAAAGCTGTAATGCTGAAATATCCGTTAAAAGATAAGGAATATGTGGTTATGACAGATGCTTCACATATAGGCATTGCTGGAGTATTATGTCAGAAAGATGATGAGGGTAATCTGTGCATTGTATCTTTAGCCTCGCGAGGACTGACAGCAGCGGAGAAAAGATACACGATTACTGAGTTAGAGCTTTTAGGTATTGTTTTCAGTTTAGGGAAATTTAGAATGTATTTAGTAGGGGGGAAATTTGAGATCCACACAGATCACCATGCATTACTGTATATGAGAACTTGTAAACTCAGTTCTAACAGAGTTAGTAGGTGGATTCTTGCTCTGCAGGAATACGAATTCACAGTAAAATATATTAAAGGTAAAGATAACATTCTTGCAGACATGCTATCAAGGGACACTAATTTATGTAGGGATTATCCTGTGGTTAAAGCAGAGGATGGTATTTTAATATGTACATGTGTGGACAGTAGCAACAGGGCATCGTTACAGACACTGAGAAATATGCTAGTAGAGCATTGACGTTCATTTAAAGGGAGCCACTTGCAAGGTTGGAAGCAGGTGACGCAGAAACATTTATAGTTTCCAAACGTATTGGGAAAACAGCATATGTGCTGGAGAATAATATGTGTCATAAAGCGAGTGTGTTTAGCTGGCGAGCCAGCCTATCAAATGAGTAAGTGTGGTATTTGGTGCGTGGGAGGAGATGGTCTTCCAGGCAGGCGTATCAGAAGTCACACAGGGGGGTAGTATGTAAGTAAATGAGAGTTTTTAAGGTACAGGGAAATATGACGGGATTGTCGGATGCTCTTGAGCACTAAAATGTCTCGATACACCAAGGCCAGAATTTGGTAGCGCTGGTGAATTCCCATTTGCCTCCAAGAGATGGGTGAGCGCTTGGACAGGGTATTTTTGCTTAAGGCGTCCACGAGGCAAAAGATGGGCCATCAGAATGCGAGACAGTCCTTCATGAAACTCATACATATCAGCACACGTGATTTCTGTTTACGGCCTCGCCATGTAAGATTTGTAAGTGTGTAATTTAAGATAATTTGTACAATGGTATTATTTGTGTGAGGAGAACTGGTCTGTGTTGAGAACTAGTATTAAGTAGAATATGGTCTACGGGAACTTAACAAGACAGGGCGATTACGGCACAGAAATATTTGGTGTTATATGTAATGCACATTTACTGTTTTTTTTTCAGAAGTCAATATTAATTTTATCTGCTTTAAAGAGAGATTAAGTATTATGGTCACGAGGCGCTGCCACAATAGTGTGATCGTGTGCTCAGTGATAAGTGGGATTAATTTCACCATAAGGAAGGGACCTCCAGTGAAATTAGGAAGTTCTATGGTGATATAAAGATATCAGAACACCTTCAATGCGTGTGATATGACATCATAAATACATAGTGCTCACACATTAATTATGTCTATTTCTCCAACATAGAGCAATTTGAGAGGCGGAAATATCCGTGGAACACTACTCTATATGTAAAACATTGGACTGGTTGCAAAGTGCAATCCAGAGTGACAACAAACTTTGACGCAAAGTGCGTGAAGAAAAATTATGAGTATATATATCTGTAATTTAGGGTGATCTTATTTATGTAATATGTATTTTGGATGGGGTTTATTAACGTGTCTGGGATAATCGGATAATGGACCGTCGTCACGGTAAATCATCCGATGATCCGAGGCGAATATGTAACGTGTTTTTCGAGGGGTTTTTATGCAACTGGCATAAGTCAGTAGGAAGCCATTCTATATTTATTTACGCCGCAAATTGTTCAGCCAAGAGAATTTTTCATGTTAATTTATTATTATTATTAATTTATTATAATTATTATTAAGATATTTTCGGAGCATTTTATAAAAATTATAAGCATACAGATAGGTTTTCTATGTCTTAGAAAACGCTATCAAGCAAATTATTACGAACGACAATATCATAGAAAATTATGTGATTGCGGAATTTTACGGAGTTTCGTCAGTTAGGGTATATCGAGAGCCGTGACTCACTGGGAATTCAAATACAAGCTGATTCCTGTCGAGAAGTATTACGCAAGCGGGGTCGCATCGTCAAGAAAAGGCGAATGGTTGGAACGGAAAACGACTTCTCCCTCCCGCGGAGTGTAATGAGGCAGAGGAGGGGAGTATAGCGCGTGGGGTGCAGCCAATCAGTGGAGACCACGTAAGCTAGGAGTCGGCTGAAGAGTGGGGGAGCCAACATGTGCATATATCGTTCAGCGCGGGGTGGAACGAGAACTATCTGTGTAGTTCTTGCCGAGTGTGGTTGAACGCGGGGGTCGCTCCGATGTTCCGTGGAACGGGGACAATCTGTGTAGTTCTTGCCGAGTGTGGTTATACGCGGGTGTCGCTCCGATGCGCCGTGGAACAGGGGACAATCTGTGTAGTTCTTGCCGAGTGTGGTTATACGCGGGTGTCGCTCCGATGCGCCGTGGAACAGGGACAATCTGTGTAGTTCTTGCCGAGTGGGGTTATACGCGGGAGTCGCTCCGATGTTCCGTGGAGTGGAGGACTAACTTTTGTAAAACGTAACCAGTGTGGTTGTTGAGTGTTTGGGTCCGATGTACGGACCATAGAATTATCTAATCTACCAGAATATCATCAAATAACGAAGAAGATGGCGACGTCCAGGAGACTGTGGGAAGCACACAGCATCATCCAGTATGAGGGAAATGCTTTAGCAATTTCCAGTGGTAAGCGCAAATGATGCAGAAATACGCAATCTCTCATTTTTCTTTGTTTAATATTTCATATTAATTTCAGTAACTTCATAGCTTGGGAATAAGAGTAAAATCTATAATTTATCAGACTCCGTTTTCACGTAATTTTCTATCGGTAATATTAAAATCGAAACGCTCCAATTTAAATTTTATAATTATTATTATTATTATTAATTTTGCTATACTTGTTTTATATAATAAATTCATTTCTTTTACAATGCAATCTTTGCTTTCAGTAGGTAGCATTAGATATAGACCAATTCCTTCTCCTGATACAATTGTTTGTTGGGTTAATGATCAAATCATACCACGATCTGAGTGAATAGATTCTTGAAGGTGTTCTACCAGAGCTAGACGTTGTTAAATTCAAATTTAGATTTCAGCATTGCGTTGAAGTCTTGGCGCCCATTAAAACAACATAGCTTAGGCAGAGGTAAACAGTTACATTTATCACCCAACAGTTAGGGGCTAGCAAAACGTTTCAAAAGCTATATGCCATATTTATAGACTTCTCCAAAGCTTTCGACATGGTCAATAGGAAGATCATCATAGAGAAACTAGGAAAACAAATGAGAAGTAACAGCTATACAAAACGGCTTATCACAAGCATCCTGGCCTCAAATTACATAGAGATAAGCGATGGAATCACAACATCAAAACCCAATAGATCAAACAACCGGTGTATTGCAAGGGGACCCTCTAAGCCTATTACTGTTCATCATCGCGATGGCGGATATCACACAGGTAGTCTCGGAGAAAGTAATTCTGTATATGTACGCTGACGATATTGCGCTGGCCTCGAGATCTCAAGAGGATCTACAATCTGCATTTGATCTGCTGTTGGAATGGCGGAAGAGAATGACCTCAGCCTAAACAAAAACAAGACTGTATCAATGACTTTCCGCAAAGGGGGAAAACCAGCAGTTTTTCACACACATAGAAAACCCCTGGAGAGCGTTTCTAACTTGAAATATCTAGGCGTGACACTTCAGACAACGGGCAACGTCTTTACGCTTCACGTTAACGATAGGATCAGTGCGGCTACGAGGGCCATAAATGATATCAGACAGTTGAGAAAACTCTCCATCAAAACAGCCTTGAAACTCTTCCAGCTCAATGGATTAGAGAATATCTGGACACACCTCAAATTGAAACACCTGGAAAAGTTGGAAAAACTAAAAGCGACTTTCTTATAGAAGGTTCTGAGTGTTTCAAAATACACGCCTTCAAGACTAGTCTATGAATTAACGCGTGAATTATATTATGTGGAAGAGCTCTGCCTCCAACTGTCGCTACCGTCTACACCAGCTTATGTGCAACTCATGGAGAACCTGAAATCGAAGAAGAGAGACATATGGTGGGATTTCTACACCACTGACGCAATGACCTGCAATGATTGGAAACGGGGAGGCTACGAACTAAGAGACGTAAAACGGATATAGGTTGTAGTTCATTGACATCGAAAAGAAAGCGCTTATCACGTAATGCATTCATAACTGTTCCCGGGCGGGTTGATAGTTACATATAAAGAGTTACACCATAAGTTAGCAATATAAAGAGTTACGTAATTAATCACCAATAATTCATAAAAAAAGTTAAGCTGCATCCCCTGAATGGAACAGCCTCGCCTTGATTTGTTCAGCTATCAAGCTGCATCTCCTGAATGGATCAGCCTTGCCTTGTTTTGTTCAACTATAATTGATTAGCTAGCCACATCTTCTGAATGGAACAGCCTCACCTTGTTTTGTTCATCTATAATTGATTAGCAAGCCACATCTCCTGAATGGAACAGCCTTGCCTTGTTTTGTTGAGCTATAATTGATTAGCAAGCCACATCTCCTGAATGGAACAGCCTTGCCTTGTTTTGTTCAGCTATAATTGATTAGCAAGCCACATCTCCTGAATGGAACAGCCTTGCTTTGTTTTGTTCAGCTATAATTGATTAGCAAGCCACATCTCCTGAATGGAACAGCCTTGCCTTGTTTTGTTCAGCTATAATTGATTAGCAAGCCACATCTCCTGAATGGAACAGCCTTGGCTTGTTTTGTTCAGCTATAATTGTTTAGCAAGCCACATCTCCTGAATGGAACAGCCTCACCTTGTTTTGTTCAGCTATAATTGATTAGCAAGCCACGTCTCCTGAATGGAACAGCCTTGCCTTGTTTTGTTCAGCTATAATTGATTAGAGAGCTGCATCTCCTGAATGGAACAGCCTCATGTTGTTTTGTTCAGCTATCAAGCTGCATCTCCTGAATGGAACATCCTTACTTTGTTTTGGAATAAAGTTTATCGATATTTTGAAATATTTAACTACCTTTTATCTCTCTTCATCTCTAGATGTGTAAAAGAGAAGGAATGAAGGGAGACCATTGAATACAGGCATCTCTTGCAATTTTATTAAAAACTTTCAGTGATACAGTACATAATATTAACATTACCATCAGTAATAGTCATAGGAACCATCAATTCCTGTCATCTCCTCATGCAGCTGTGCACCTGAAATCAACAGCAATAGCACAATTACTAAAAAATTGAGTAGTAGTTATATTGATAATCTTGTTGATCATGATGATGATGAGTGGGCTCATTTGGGTGTGGACCATGCTAGTGCAACTACCAGGACCACAGAAGATTCAGTTTTAAGTCCCAAGAGACATCTTACTTTCTGGTTCAAATATATTTGCTTTGTCTAAAGCCAATGGCCTCAAGTGATGTTCAGGATAAATTTTGTTTTAAAATTCATGAACATAATGCTATAAAGTAGCCTGAAACATGACATTCTTCACAGGAAAATAAACCAAAAGAAATTCATAAACAGACATCATTATCAAGGTAGGAAAAGATAAATCAGAAAGGAAGAGGATGATAGATGCACATAGTACAGCAAAAAAAGCAAATATTTTGACTTGAGTCATCGTCAGCATTACAGAGAAGAATTAACTCTATCCGAGGAGGATGTACTGCACCAACTTTAGCTTTTGACGAGTACTTTTCAGTCAAGATTAACAAGAGATCTCCCTCTTCAGTTTTCTTCCCTCTCAGAAGCTCTGAGACTGCACACCAGTTTGTTCTCAACATTAGATAGCTTCCACACTCTCGTGCACTCTGGACCACCACCCAATTGAGTAGCTCTCCAAGTCTAATGGTGGAGCCACAGCTTTACCCCAAGTATCTGCACATTTGTCTGTGATCCATTTCATTTTGTTAATAGTCCACAAGTGCCCTGTTGGATTAACACCAGAAGAGTTTCCTGGCAACTCTTGAGAGACAAATAATATTCTCACTGAAGAATTTCTTCACTTTCTTTGAAATATGGCAAGGGGCTATATGTTGCTGAAATATTCCATCACCATCTGGGAACCTCTTCTGCAGCTCACCAACAACTCTCCTTTCCAGTATTTGGAGGTAGTGGTCAGATTTCAACATCCCATTGACTGGTTCTAAGGGTCCCTATCCTTCATGCGTGAAAGACCCCTTGTCGACCAACTGAAAAGTTTCTAATAATAGATTACCTATGCAACACTGGAAAATAGCTTCTAATAGTTCAACCCCAAGACACTGCAATCATGCTGTAGATGAATGTTCTTTGAATATTCTTAAGATGAAGCCGAAGATTAAGAATAAGACTCAAGAAGAATTAATATTAATATACCAACAGTTAAAATATGGTTGCTCAACAGTGAATAAATTTACTTAGCTTTAGTATAACCTTCTTAATGTGGATTGTTTACATTGGTCTGTGGGAAGACATGAGCGCTTCACGTGTCAAAAGTCTTAACGACAATGGACAAGAGCCTCATCGTTATTGAACTATAGTATAAAAGCTGCAATGAGGATTCACAGGCACATACCCAAGGGACAATATTACAGCATTACATACATATACCACTATGAATGTGAAATGTTACCACCAGAAGCATGGGAGTAGTTTCTGACTTGCCATATTATTACAATGTACAATGCCTATAGTCAAGTAATTGTTTGAGAATGAGGCCTGTGGGACATCTGTATTTTCATTTGATCTTGATTGGCTATTTCAAAGTTCACTTTCAATTATATGAGTGATTTAATTCTGACTAGTCCCATAAATGGAAACAAAATTATGTGATTTAAATTTAACTACCACTCCCTTCAAAGTAGTTCCCTCAGAATGCTATGCCATACAATGATCCCAGTGTTCCTTTCCATTTTGTAACAATTGTCAAGCCCCTTCTGTGTTCACATTGGATCCCCTCCACCATGGCAAAACATCAACCCTTTGGCTTCAATTTCATCTTTGGAAATCCAAGGAAATTGCAAGGGGCGAGATCTGGAAGCACAGTATGGGGAATGAGGTTACAGGTGCCAAACTGGTGTGTTGTGACAGCTCTGTGAGCTGGTGCATTGTCATCATGGAGCTTCCAGTTTACCTCTTCCTAGAGTTGCCCTCCCTGAGACATCTCAAAACAATGCAGTAGAATAGCATTAACTCCTTGAGCCCCAGGGACAAATTCACAGTGTACAATCTCAAGAATGTAACAAAAATAAGCTCTTGGTTGTACTCTTGACTTGTCTCATTTTCATCGGTTTTGGAGATTCAGGGTTCTTCCACTGCAATGATTGCTGCTTGGTCTCAGGATCATACCTTAGACCCAACTTTTGTCTCTGGTGATGATCAACAAGAATTCTGACACATCCAGATACCTTCGACAGAGATCTTGACACACTTCGACACGGTGCTCTTTTGCTCTTGTGACAGCAGCCTGAGCATGAACTTGGTAGCATTATGGCTCTTGTTCAAAACAGATGAGAGAATCATTTGAACCTCTTCAAATGACGTGTTGTCGATGTTAGCAATTTCTCGGATTGTCAGGCATTCGTCATTATGCAAAATTTGTCAAATATTTTCCACATTTTCGAGAGTGTTTAACGAATGAGGTTGCTTTTACCTCTAGTCATCCTCTAGCGATGTTCTACCAATTTTAAACTGTGGATGCACTTAAAATACCTCACCTGACTCATTGCTTCACTCCTATAAGCTTGGGTTTCAGTTGATAATTTCCTGAGTTTCACACAGAATTTGTGGGCAGTCTGCTCCAGTTTTGAATCCATCATAATTTCACAACTGCACGGATGCACATGTTATTAAAAGCACGCATAACACAGAACTGAATGAAAAGAGGTTGTTGAAATTTTGTGGCAGGGCTCTAACGAGGTTGTTATATGTTACTGCTGTCTGCACAGTCAATCACAGGATCCATTCGTTCATAGCTGGTACAGTCTCGGAATAAGACCACACCTTGTATGTTGTGAGAGAATATAATCAAATAAATTTTTCCTGGCTAGTTTGGTTAGAAATTTGAGAGTAATATATTTTATGAACTTAGGTGGATCTTAAATAGATTTAAAATGAATGATTTTCATAGATACAGGACTCTTTTAGCTTAATCTCTTCTGAATGTTATGGCGCACCTTTGAGTTTGACTCTTATTTACACTGTCCACAGCTCCCAGAACCTCAGAATCAGATCTAGGAAAGTTCGATCATTAACCCAAAACTTGTATTGAGTAGTACTGCACTTACCTGGAGCTTTCCCAATGAAATGTGCAACCCATCCTGAGCCTTCATTGTGAACACTCGCTGTGTGACGAACAACCAGTACATTGTTTAGACTGACAAATACTGCTGGGTTATCCTGAAACATAACATAAAGAGATGCATATAATTATATGATTAAATGATATAATTATTATTACAATTCTAGAGTTATATATTTAATCTCCAAAATATTGTTACTAAATTTGGAATGCAAATCTCAACACATACAGTAGAACCAAAGTGATGGCATTCTTGGGCAATGAATCAATTCAGTGTAATATCTGTGTAGAAAACATCAGCATTGAACGGGTCAACTCTTTAAACTTGGTAACAACTTATCATTCCTGGATGAAAAAGATATGGCAGTCAAAATCTCAAAATTTATTAAAATTACAGGAGTAATCAATCAAGTTTTCAAGCCATCTCAGGTACAACGACACACTAGACTGAGAGTATATCAGACTCTGGCTAGTGAGGTCTGGACCATCAGGAAGGTAGATGAAAAAAGACTAACACAGAAATGAGATTTATGAGACGAACTTCTGGTTACTCCTTACTCGATCATCGGAGGAATGAAGACATCCTGCAAGAACTGAAAATCACCCCAGTTGTAAGCTTATACAACAGCATAGGGAAAAATGGAAAGAACATGACATTGTGGACAGGATGAGCTCTAGCCAAGTCCCTAAACAGATTCTTTCGTACGTTCCAAGTGGTCGAAGAAACCTGGGAAGACCAAAGAACCGCTGGCAAGAGACCGTAACAGGCCACAAGGTCTAATATGTGATAGTTAATGATGATAATGATTCTAGACTTGCAGACTATACAGGACACTGAAAGACAAAGCGATCTCAAAGGAAAATGTAAACTCTTGATAATCATACTTTTCCAGACACCACAATTATACAGGTCCTCACAGACGAACACACATAAGTACATGGAGATGATGACCAAAGATATCCCAAGCCCTAACTGAAAGACTAGTGGTTATCTGCCATTACTAACTCATTATTCTACTTCAGAAGTCCAGAATCAAACATAATACAGGTAAGGTATGATACCTTCAGTTTCCTTCCCAAAGCTGTATTTTGTTCTTTCATTTCACAAATATTCTTATTGTTTATACTGCCTCACTGTTTTAATGCTTCCTCATCTCACGATACTCATGGTTGACTTCAAAGCATTTATATTTTGCTTTTCTATGAAAATTAATAGGAGGGTTTGGTTGGCCCTGTCAATACAAATACGGAGCACTTGTTCTGAATCAGCCCAATCACCTGTTGGTCAGCAATTTGCAAGAACAGTAAAATCACACATGATCATGAGAGAATTCATGTACAGTATCTAAAATTGTTCATAAAATAAAACTCATTTAGTTCAACAAATCAGGCTTTCTCAATGACATATTGGACATGTGCAGTACGGGTCCATGTGACACCAGTGAAACATGGCAGACAAAGAGCATTGAGTTAGTTGACAGTGGTACAGGAATCTCTCAATTATCCAGGATGTGTGGTAAGCCTACTAGAAGGCAATGGTCTAGCTTAATATTATTTTCCTACTATTCCTTCCTTTCAAATTAGTAAGTTTACTAACCGACAGCTCGCTAAAAGCACAGTGTTAGGCTATGGGGCCAAGCTCTCTGCTGACTTGGTAGACATGGGTTCGAGCCCCACCATTGGCCGTCCTTGAAATGGTTTTCTGTGGGTTCCCATTTTCAACTGCAGGCAGATGCTGGGACGGTACCTTCTGACAGGCCACAGCCATTCTCTTCCACATCCTTGCCCACCTTCATCCATTCATCACATCTCTCATTCTGATGCACAGGTCGCCCACAGGTGTCAACTACAAAGATCTGCACTCGGCCTCTCAGGAGGCCACACAACAAATACAGGTCATTACATATTTGTTATGTTTTATTGTTATTATTTTATACATTAATTTTCTCAAATTTATTATCTACTTTGAAATTTATTTATTTATCGTATGGCTTTTAGTGCCGGGAGTGTCCGAGGACATGTTCGGCTCGCCAGAGTCTGTAGCTGCTTCCAGCGAACACCCAGAGGGTGAGCTACACATTCCGTTCAATTTCAAGTAGTTCCAACTTTCGCTACCAGATGTCAATGATACCTAGTGGTGAACGTTGGAACTTTGATAGAGCAAACAACAAAATCTAACCTGGAAATTTAGCTCCACACAAGTTTAGTCTGTGGAAGGATCTTTTGCATGCCATTAATCTATGACATGGGACCGCCGGCTTTACTTCCACTCCGAAGGAAGGCATACTGAAGGATTTTTAACGCTCGACTTCGGCCGGGTTTGAACCCGCTATCTTGGACATAGCATTTCAGCATGCTACCAACTAAGCCACCGAAGCCGCTTACTTTGAAGTAAAACTATTTGATAGGAAATGTCTACCTGGCAGATAAGTTTGCTGTGGTAGTTACATGTTAAATGCACTCAGCACATTTGAATTTATAATAATTGAATAAATATATAGGAATAAATAGAATAAACAGCAGCCAGAAAAGGAAACAAAGCCTAAGGGAATCAAATTCCTGATCTCTGGGAACTGCATAATTGTCATAACCACTAGACCAACTGGCTCCCTTCAAACAGAGTAGTGAAGTAGAACTGTTAACTCTGGGGAGAAAGAACTTCCCTCCTACAAAGTGTGTTTTAGATGTGAACATACTACTTGAAAACTTTGAATTTTTATAGCTGTTATTTTCATATAGCAGAACTCAGAAATATGCTTTGGACTAGTGGGCATGTCGAGCCACTTGGACTGGTGTTGATGATTAAATATGCAGTCTAAGCAGTTTCTGAACACCCTTCTGGTGTGGATCATCTGTGATTTCTTCAGTATCCTTACTGACCTCCTCCAACCACTTTTGTGGTTACTTGTTACTTCAATATATTCAAAGATCTATTTGCTCAATCAGGTTTTGTCCATTCTCACTGGATGCCCATAGAATTTCAGCCTTCATTTTAGCATTGTACCCATGATCTTTACGTTATTTAATGTAGGGGCTAGCTGCATTATAGTCATCAGGCCTGTATACTTGGGTATGAACAGTATTCTTGTTTGCGAGGGTGATTCACTCGCAAGTCACCAGAGCATGCTGATGATTGCATCCTGTTCACATTCCATGTGCAATTTTGAGCACAAGGTGGGCCAACCACAGGGGACATACGGGCACTACATAGTAATGCATAATATTTTCACTTTCACTTACTTCCAATATTAAATAGAAACTTTGCGACATGCTAATTTTCTGGTGGGATTTACAGCACAAGGCCGAGTGGGAGATGGGGTGGGGGACTGTCGTTGGCGCCAGGGCTTGCACGGCATTGTCGAGGGTTGACATATTTTTTTTACCTCAGTTTGACAGATTATGTAGGAAATACATTTTCAATTACTGATCTGACTGAAAGGGTTCAGCGGGACGAGGATGGCCCGGGGGCCGACTGTTGCACATGGTTGATCTAGAACAAAGTGCTTAGCCTTAATTGTCCTGATATCATCTTCAAACATTTAATCATTATGTTATGAGGAGTCTATCACACAGATAGGAAAAGACAGTGCACGGAACACAATAGCTAACACTCCTACAGTGATGATAATTACCCATCGCATACTTCTGGCATGCTCCACCAGAGTGCAAAAACCTACTGCAATGGCAAAAGTTATTTGGAGGGGGAAAAAATTAACATTTCTTACATCGGGTCAGAGATATTTTAATACAGTATCCAGGAAGATAACTTACACCTCCACAATAGCGTGAGTCGACAGTCTCGGTGTTGGTAGTCAGGTCAACATTCAGGAGTTCTATGAAGTCACTGCCACACGTTGTACTTGTGCCAAGATCAAATACTACAACAAAGTTAAACAGATGAATGGTAGCTTTCAGTTGGTCAGCATGTAAATGTAAATACAGTATATTATTCATCGGAAAGATCTGTATGTGAATAATTGTTATTTGAACAGATTACAAGAAGAGTTAATAGGATATCAATCACAGAAGGTCGCAGCCCTACTGCACTAACCAACTAAAGTGCAGCAAAATATTAAAGGTGTGACAGTTTTTAACCCTCTACTTGACGTACATTATGAGGTGAGGTCTGAGTGACTGGCGATTAATCTTGCTTGTTCATAGGCACACACAAAAAAACTATTTACTTGAAATTTATCGTGTTGGTACTTCAACTACTCTAACACACGATACAAATACAAACATTCCTTAAAATCAAAGTATAGGTCTTTCATACTCATAATACGTATGTAATGTGATAAAATGAAAATTTTCTCTGATCATGAGATTTAATTAATTTTAAAAATAAAAACTTAACGATATATCATTATACAATTATTATTTAGAAACAAGCATACATGATTGACACAATGAAACATTAAAACATTCTTCTTCAACTGAAAGTGTATCTCTTACATAACCTCAAAATAGGGGCTGTGCGAAATTTTAAAATTAAGTTTTTATCTCTTGTGTCCTAATCTTGCGATCGAAGTCAACGTTTGCATAATGAACCTATGCAATAATCGTCATCGAATAGTACCTAACTCCATGGCCTACATACATAAAAATCAACATGGGGACCATCCGAAATATTTAGGCGGTTCTCAATGTTTACAAATCTATTATAGTAATCAAACTGAAATGTTGTATGTTGATAGAAGCAATTAACATTAGTAGGATATATGAAAATAGGCTATTTAGTTCTTTGCGGAACTACTTGTTCTTTCTTGTGTAAATAATATTTCATCAGTAGAAAATTTCAAAAATTGTTCATTATTTGAATTATAATAATTTAATGAAGCCACGAACCTACTACGTTGTCGTAGCAGGCGGAGAGGTGATACTCCGACGTGGCGCGTCCCAGGTGGCGGATAGGGGGGTCCTCACCGGTTTACCGGCGGACTTGAGCGAAATAAAATAGCTCTCGCGGACCAAATACACTCCACAATCTCATGTTTCATCATATATTTCACTCATCACCTTCCCAGATCACATCTGGGATTGTAAACCCTGACCACGGTCAGATTCTTGATCATTGATCTGATAATCAAATGAATATGGAGAGTCTTCTATTGAAATCCACCGGTTTGGACACTTACATCATTAACCAAGCGAAGACACCATTCGGATACGGTGGGGTGTCAAGTAGAGGATTAAGGCGAGTCGGAGCGCCTCGAGATACAATGACCAAGCATGCAGACTAATCACACTAAGAACGTACTTAAATTCAACAAGCCGGGAAAGTTCTCATATTTGGCAACATTAAATGTTAATTCTTTGATGAAGGTTGGTAAGTTAAAGCATCTAACTGATATCTTGGATCAACACAAAATTGTGATCACTGCTCTTCAAGAATTACGTAATACTGATCAGAACCCAATTGAATCAGGTGGATATCGTCTCTATAAAGGGCCTCCAGGAGAAAGGGTAATGAAAAATATCCCTCAATTTGGAGTAGGTTTCTTGGTACACCATAGAATACTAGATTCCATTACGGATTTTTCTTCAAATTCCCCACGAGTTGCATTGTTAACAGTTAAAGTGGAAAACAAGATATACACATTGATAAATGTTCATGCACCAACAAATGACAAAAATAGAACTGATACTGAGGGGACGGATCAATTTTGGGATGAACTTGACCAATTGGTAACGAATATACCTGATGCTAATATTAAAATTTTACTTGGAGATTTCAATGCAAAGATTGGACGTGAGAGGAAATTTCGTCCAGTGGTGGGGCGATGGCCAGCACATAACTTGACAAACAAGAATGCTGAACGGTTAATTGAATTTTGTATTAACCATGGTCTAATTATGGAGACAACAAGGTTCAAGAGGAGACCACATAAATTAATGACTTGGAAATGTCCTAATATTAAGTTAGGAGAGTTTCAGATAGATCATGTGGCCATGGATCGGAAATTTCACAAAGAAATTTATAATGTAAAAGTCCTTCGTGGTGTTGATGTTGATTCGGATCATTACATTTCCAAGATTAAAATCAAATTGACTCCTAAAAGGAAAAATAAACCACAACAATTCAATAGCAAAAGATCCTAGTTCAGTTATCAATAATCCAGTATATTTTGAGCAATCCATCACGCTTTTAAGTGACAACTTGGGGACCACTGTTAACAAATTAAAAGCAGTAGCGGAAGACGTTGCTCCCATTAAAAAACGAAAGAAACATGCATGGTGGAATGAGGACTGTGATATAGCAATTCTTCGCCGGCATTCAGCTTGGTTGAAGGACCAACAACAAAAAAACTAAAAGTTCTAGGGAAGAATTAATCAATGCTAGAAGGTTAACGGCCAAAGAAATCAGGAGGGTTAAAAGAGAATATCAGAAGGAAACATTAAAATCTATTGATGAAGCTTTCAATCGCCATAAAACAAGAGACTATTATAGGGCATTTAAACAATACCAATCAAAATTTACTCCCCCTACTCTTTTGATGAAGGATACGAACGGGCAGGTGGCCCATAATGATTATGACAATGCAATAATTTTGGCCGATTACTTCATAAAATTACTTAATAGTGATGAACCTGTAGATTCTTTTGAATTCGATCCCTATCCTAGAAATAAAACACCCCTGGAAAAGATCATACCGCCGGTTTACGATGAAGTGCGTACAGCGATTGATTCACTTAAGAATTTTAAAGCGGCAGGAGAGAATAAAGTAGTAGCAGAACTTTGGAAGAATGCTAATGTACAGACTATTCATAACCTACATAAACATCTTATTGACATTTGGAATACAGAAAAATTGCCTGAAGAGTGGAATATTGCAATTATACACCCCATACACAAAAAGGGCGATAGATCAGATCCTAGCAATTATCGAGGGATATCGTTGCTGTATGTCACGTATAAGATTTTTTCAAAGATTTTATATTCCAGAATTCACGAACAACTCGATAATGAACTTGGTGAATATCAGGGTGGTTTCCGTCCAGGACGAAGCTGTCCAGATCAAATTATCAGTCTCAAATGGATTATAAAACATCACAGGATTAGGATCAAAGATTTAGGCCCAGTTGTACGAACTCGGGTTATCCATCGGAATAGCTATACCTGGGCTAGCGTCTTCCTTGGTATATCTCCAAGGGTGGGTTGTACGACAATATTTTTTTCCGGGGCTAGCTATTCCATGTTTGTCTGAGAGACTAGCTAAGTTGGTAACAAACGGACCTAACTTTGTGGACATATTGACACGAAATTTGAACTTCTTTGGAAACAGATGAATATCGAATTGACCACTGTGATACTCCATGAGAGGCCGTGAGAATAACAAACTATGGCCGTGGACAAACATACCGTAATAAATCCATGCATTGGTTACAAGTAATAGTATAAATCCTAGGCTATACATAAATATAATGCAAACTAATATAGCATATCCAAGAATTAAGTACCGGTAGGTGCAGGTTAGGCTACTACATGTTATTATCATACATTTTACCTGTCAGTCATATGTTCCTGTCCATCGATAATTTGATCTAATAACCTCAAAACGGTGTATTTTTCCGATCTGAACCGTATAAAGAATTAATTTTCATCACAGTTCAGAAAATGAGCCAGCCTCTGTCTGATCTTCTTTGCTTTTCTCCTTTGCAGGAATATTATTTCTATTAATGGATCCACCGCATCAGCATGAATGCTCTCTTGAATAATTATGAGTACGGTATCCTAGGCTCTTTGCTGACGCAAATTTATTATTAATACCCTGTTGAACCAAGGATCACCCCCAAATGATTACCGTACATATATAAGATAATACAGAAACACCAAGTATAACATAAAAACAAAAAAATAATCAGCAAAAAATGTTGGATCTGGTGAGATTCGATCCGCAAAAAATGTAAATTTATACTCGCGAGAATAGCATGCTAGCCACTGGACCACCGCTACCTAACGTAATTTCCCGTAGACTGCGCATATGATGCTTACGTACGTAATGTCAGTGACCTGCTTTCGTTATTTCCTGTAATAATATGTATGTAATTACTGTGCTGCTATTAAGATTATACATTTTAATGTACATATATGAATAGTTAACTCGAATTAAGAGTTTGCGATGATTTAACTTGGTTTTTTTTTTTCCTAATAAGTGAGCCTCTGCATCACTCTCTACATTAATTCCTGGCATCTCCAGCATGATGCCCTCGACTGACGCGGAGTTATTATTAATTACCATGTTGAACCTAAGATCACCCCCAAGTGGTTACTGGTAGGCTACATATAAAAGATAATGCAGAAATACCAAGCATAACATAGAAACAAAAACTAATAAGCAAAAAAAGTTGGAACTGGTGGGGTTCGATCCACAAAATTTACGTACTTAGGTCGTGAGACCGGCCCGCTAACCATAGGACCACTGTGACATAGCGTTCGGTGCCGAAGACAATGCATATGATGCTCACATTTGTAATGCCGCTGGTTTGCTTTGGTATTTTGTCAGTAAAAATGTGTATATAATTATTGTGCTGCTATTAAAATTATACGTTCTCATGTACATTTATGAATAGCTCACTGAAATTAAGAGTTTGCGATGATTTAACTTTCGATGTTGTAGCGGTCTCTCCCGTCCGCCATATATATACTCGGTATAAGCAGATAGCTCGCCATTCCATGCCCGGTTAGCTATGCCGTCGTTTATACCCGGATTATCTCTTATACCAAAGTCGTACAACTCAATTCTGCGCTAACTACGGAGATAACTTTAGCCGAGGTATAACCCGAGTTCGTACAACTGGTCCTTAGTGATCACATTCGTTGATTTTCAAGAAGCTTATGATAGTATCCATCGCGAATCTCTATTGAATGTCCTTACTGAATTTGGTTTACATCGAAAACTTGTTAACCTTATTGCGGTCACTCTTAAGAATTCTAAATCTAGAGTTAGGTTTAGAAGTGAAACCTCTGAGTCATTTGAAATCCATACTGGTCTTCGGCAGGGAGATGAATTATCTCCATTGTTGTTTAATTGTGTGCTGGAAAAAGTTATGCGTCAATGGAATAAGGTTTGTCCACCGAATGTTAAGATTGGAAAAAATGCTCGACTAAATTGTCTCGCCTTTGCAGATGATCTAGCATTATTAGCAACTAGTATCGAAGAAGCTAAATTTCAGGTAGAGGAATTGGAACGATTAGCAGCAAAGGTTGAGTTGAACATTTCCTTTGAGAAAACAGAAATTATGCCATCTTTTCAAGTTGATACACCACATATTGTACTGCATAATGCCCAGAAAATAAGGATTGTGAAAAAATTTAAATATCTTGGTGAGATCATCACTTGGAATGCCAATGAGAGAGCATCAATAGATAGTAGGACACTAAAATTGCGACGAGCACAACAGATTACCTGGCCAACATATAAGAAACAGTCTCTTTCGATTAATGCTAAACTTCGACATTATTTCTCCGTCGTTAAGCCAGAAGCAACATATGCAAGTGAAACTTTATTTAAACTAAACACCCGATCAACAACTGACAAACTACAGAAGGTTGATAGACGGATTCTTCGGACAATACTCAATAAAAAACACCAGGTTGAGGGCCAGTGGAGACTTTTGCCCAATTCAGTACTTTACAAGGAAAATGAATCTATCATTGACACGATGCGAAAATGAAGGATTGCGTTTTTTGGACACACATCCCCCTTGCCAAATACTAGACTCTTGAAACAACTTTTTGACTTCTTTTGGAATAGTAAAACAAAAATCACATGGTTTAAAGAAATACAAATGGATTTAGACGAATTGAAAATTACTAAGCATCAAATTGAACATAGAGAGGAGAAACGGCTTCTGAATAACAAATACACTCGACTAACATTCAAAATTTCACAGCGTAAGCAATATGTTATATCAGCCGAAGAACGGGCTGCAAGATCTTCCAGAATGAAGAAGTATTGGGAAAGGAAAAAATTATCAAGAATTAAGAACTGAACCTAGTGTAGTATTTGAAGACTTTGTACATAAGGTTTGATTTTTGGTGCTCCAATGTGGGCGTAAACAGTGTAAATAAATAAATTTAATGAAGACAGCCAATGGCCAAAAAGTAAGAATATCACACAAGTCAGTTTGACACGCTGTGACGGAGAATGAGGGTGCGCGTTCTGTCTATTCCTGACCTAAACTATCAGTTACTGCTATCTCCCACATTGTGCTCGTTGCTCATCCAGCTTTAAGTACGTAGTCTGCCAGTGAAGGCCCCTTTCCACTTTTCCCATTTATAGAATACAATTACATTAAAAAAAAAGGCGTGAATGAGTGACCGAATTGATGCACGCAGGAAGGCATCTGCAGTTCAAACCCAGCCGACTTCTCCTGGCACGCAGACAAAGTGTACTGATTTCATGGTCTGGACGGTATTTTGGACATTTATCACAAATTCTGAGGATTTATATGGGAAATCACAAAATACCATACTAATTATTATACTTTGTCACTTATTCAGTTAGTTAATTGTCTGTATACTGTACACTGTCATAAAAGACAGCAAATGGAAGAAAAATAGGGAAGAAAATGAAATTGGCATTTATTTTGGTGGCAATTTTCCTGTATCTCTACCCGTCATACACACATAATTTACGAAATGCAAGTGAGGATTCTAAGACATTAACTACTTAGAAAAAAATTCTATCTTAAATATAAATCAAGGGAATACATTTTCAAAGGATGTGCAACAATACCTAATAAGTGGTGTATTCTCCATTACAAGAAGGTTACACCCCCTCTCTCTGGAAACCAAATTTAATATTTCTACCACATGTTACATACTGTATTTTATCAATTGTCGATCCTTGGTTAACATTAAAATTTTAATTAATTAATTAATTAATTAATATTGACTTACCTGTAAATGTTAGAGCAGCTTTCATATTTGGAGGAACGGAGACATGCCAGCGACAGACTGAAGCATTGCGGTAGTTACTGGGATACAAGGGACTGGTGAATGTTCCTCCATAGTTGTACAAGACTCCTCCACAACCTGGTCCTGTCAGTTGAGAAAACAATGTTAATATTATCCTATTTCATTTTATTTGTCTGTAAATAGGGGATGATGCCCAGGAGACAAAGATTCTTTAATTATTTCATATCTATAACACACAAAAAATCCCACTGTACACTGGAGATAAAGAATACCAAATCACATGTGTTTGTGCCACTTTCACATCTATAAATGAAAAGTTTCATTATTTAGGTGTCCAAATCTAGGAGGCGGCTTCGGTGGCATAGTCGGTAGCATACTGAGCTTCTATGCCCAAGATAGCGGGTTCAAACCCAGCCGAAGCCGTCTGATTTTTTAAGAGCGTTAAAAGTCCCTCAGTATGCCTTCCTTCGGAGGGGAAGTAAAGCCGGTGGTCCCATGTCATAGATTTATGGCATGTTAAAGAACCTTCCACTAATTGCACCTGTGTGAAGCTAAATTGGATAGGTTAAGAATGTAAATAACGCTCTTAGGTTCGTTGCCAAGAACCGACTGCGGTGGCGTCTACTAGCTAAGTTCTGAACTTGGCCTAGTAGTCGTTGACGGTGGCGCACAGATAACACACACTAATACAGTCATCACAATTAACACCGGTTATCAGACAGATTCCACTCACACCCAAAGTACACGGATCTACATGACCGCGTTGTCGCAGCCCCTAAACTTAAGAACCAACCAAATATAGGAGGTAAAAATTCTTAAACTACTGAAATTAGCCAAAATATCTGTGATAAAGGTCGGGAAAAAAATCTGGAGATAATGTGGTAACAAACGTTTACTCCTCCACTATCTATTATCCACCTGCCATCCTCTTTTTAGCCTACTTTCTCTTTTTGCAAAAAATGAAAGTAGACTTATGACATCAACACAGGGCCACAAATTGTGTGCCTGTCTGTGTGTTTATGTGTGTAGTCGGAATGTCTGTACCCCCCTATCAATTCGAACACGGTGAAACCGAATTAAACGAAATTTGGTACAGAGGTAGCCACTGGCAAAGGGCACCTCAGTTTCATGTTTTATATTGCCGCCATCTTTACCAAAACTTAATAGCGGCCACTCATATGATCAAAACTTAATAATGCATTACGACCAAACTAATCATCGGATCTTTACCTAATTTGGTAAAAACATACTGTCATAAGTCTACTTTCATTTTTTGCAAAAAGAGAAAGTAGGCTAAAAAGAGGATGGCAGGTCTTGTGTCCAAACTACAAGGTCATAAATCGTACCTCTTCAGGATGGCGGCCATGTGAATTATGCAAACTTTATAATCCATAACATGGGACTCACCAATTCCGATTAATGAACCGGGAATCGGTTAAACTGTTCTAAAGGACGTGGCCTGTTCAAAATTAAAAGTTTATATTGTAATATTATAGTGTAGAAGTGACTTTAAAAAGCAGAGTCGTCCTGGTTATTTGACAAGATGGCAGCTGATCTCTAGTTCAGACCAATATTTCACTAATTTGAGTATGTTGCATGCAATATAGCCTACTGTTAGAAATAATACGAACTTTATTTGAAATGTTTGAAATACACTCCAGTGAAGAAATCATTTAGTCCAAGTCATTATTTGCTTAAACGTTGTATGTAAGTTGATTGATAGCGCTTGAGTTGTGTGTGCACGATTTGCTGTGTGGTTAGGGCTTTGGTCTTTCACCTGGCTGGCCGGGATTCAAATCCTATCAGAGGTTTTTTTTGCTCGATTTTTTTTATATTTATTGTTTCTTGAGTACTGAGACATTATAAAATAAAGAGTTATATGGTGCATTTTGCAATGGAAAATATATATTTAATTAAAACAACATTCTCCACCAGAGTGACATCTATTAGCAATCAGTTGAACTATGCAGGAGCTAACCACAGCCTTCTAGATGCGAGCTGTGCTCTATACCGGCCAGTTAGTGAACCCATGCCTATGGTATAATTGAAAAGTTTCTTCTGGTTGCCAATAGAGCGCGATTACAAATTAGTTGTGTAATCGGTATATTAATGTTTCTCCCAGTGATACGTTTAGAGCAACGAAGTTTCAATTATTGTAAGTAGTCGGTGTTAATATACTGAATACTTACGTTATTTGGAGTGTTTGCTGATGAAATTGCAAAATGCTGGGGTAAATTATAAACTAGGGTTTGAACACCACTGCTCAAATCCAGTGTGCCATTTTGCACTTCGAATAGGAAGAAATTAGGAGATGATAAGGACAAAGAGTTATAGCTATACCCATACATTCATGAGAAAGTAGGCTATATGTTCTTTCCTGAACATCTTGTAAATATAGATAAAATTCCAGGTGACTTCGTCATTATACGCGTGATTTATGGACAAATACAGTATTACCAACCCCACGCATACGGTTCTACTGTATAGCCGGTATCATAAAACAAAAAAGCACCAAGTTCCATTCAGAGCACCCCTTCAAAACAATCATCCTCAAGACACCCCAGTGCACCAATTTTTTTTAAATAACATCTGATCTACATCCTCCTACCACTAAGACTGAAATTATTCAAAAATGCATCAATGATTTTCATCCAGACCAAAGGTTTTTGCCTAGACCAATAATTGCGAGGAAGCGCGGCCCACGAACAGAGGGGGTAGTCATGTATCAATCATCTTTATCCAGGCCAATGGTTTGCCAATTAATACATGTCACATAATTACACATTACGTTTGTCTACAATGTTACATGTGTCGTGTGGTGTATTTTGTATCCCACATGTTGACAACACTGAAGTGACATCAATGTTGTGCACTTGAGTAACAGTTGAAGAGACCTCATGCGCCTTGGCAAAATGCTGCCGTCATTGTATGAGCTAGAAATAAAAACCATTTATTTACGTAATGTAACAAATATTTGCAGTGCAGCAGTGATAATTGACAGTAATTTCAATTCCTAATGACTCCTAGAAAGGTATGTGAATCATATATTTTCAGTAATAAGTAAAGTAGAAGTTTAAAAGCCCAGATTTGGTCTCCTCCAGAACCAGTTGATACAGAAGTAGAAGGCAAAGATCACAAGTTCTAATAAAAGTTGAACTCTAATAAATACCCAGCAAAATCAGTCAGTCCATCCATCCGGTTGTACATGTCTCCATGACAATTCTACTCGTATCTAAGTCAACTGATTTGGACCAATGATGTGTAAGAATTTGATTAAGATAAATACCAATGTGCTATAATCTCATATCAAAATCTGCAATACTGATCTGCCTTAAAATAATTCTGACCATTAATGATTAATCTTACAAGATTCAATTACTTTAAATCCTTCTCAAAGGTATCAAACACAATTATAAAACTCATCAAAAGCATCAGCTGTAACAGCTGTTAAACTGAAATCACTCTCAAAAGAGTATAGCAACAAAATATTGGATTGGCAAACAAGAATTACTAAATGCAATCCTGTTGACATTTATCGTTACTTTATTTAATAAAATTTCGACTGCTATGTGACTAGTAGTTCCTTGTTTGATTCACTTACAATCTCGTGTACACTCGGATGATAAAAATGAGTCCCTCAATGGCGAGTAAGATGTGTAACCACCGTACAGTCGTATAAATACGAAAGACCTCGCCCCGTCGACTTGGATGATAGTGCCCTGAACGATGGGTAAGATGAGTAGCCACCATACAATCGTATAAATACGAAAGACCCCATCTCGTAGACTATATGAGTGAATGTACCAGATAGGAATCAACAAGTTTCTAGTTGTCATATAAAAGCGATGTTCATTCACTAAAGTGAATAACTTCTTAATATCTCCAAACAATCCAATGGAAAAAATCCCTACTGATGAATACTACACACTCGCTAGTATGCAATGAACTGACGAAGTAATTTTAGATAATCAATTGCAGATCACGAGTTCGAAATACTCGTTACACAAAAAAAAGAAAACTATTCATGAAAAAATATCCTAGCTGGAAAAATGTCTAAAAGACCAAACATCTGCTTAATAAAGCCAACCGATGGTGAGAATATCGTATAATGATGCCTGCCATATCATATGGTCACTCCATATTCTAGCAAATTCGAAGTATATAAAGTCAAACCATGTCTTAATAATCGTATCACTCCTATTAGAAAAATATACATGTGTGCCCAGTATTCATGAAAATAATCGTATCAGGTAGTTATAACTCTTACAGTACCTTTTATAATCAGCTGTTATTAAATTTCCAAGATCGTCGATTTTCCCTACATAATGAATTTCTCGAAAGATCGGCGTGAATATCATTCCATCCATGAAATGACGATTGCCTTCGAAATCCCAAATGAATCAGCTGGTGGACTCCTCTCGTCAGGAATCGAATCCATCGCTCTGCGGTGCCATCTTGTCTCTATTTGCGTCTACTCTGACATGTTGAACTTCGGATTACCCATAGCGGATGTTGTCCAACTCCTCTCGAAAAAGTTCATGGAAACAGCGGACCCCCTACTCCTCTTCTAAGTTACGCCACTGTTCCGTTAAATGTTCAGTTTGAGTATTGAAAGTTCAATCTCAAATGACTGCTAAGTCTCACTTTCGTAAAATAAAATTTTACTTGAGAGTGTTCAAGTTTACGAAACACCCTGTAGTTGTCTGTATTTGGTAACTCATGAAACTGCATAAGAAATAAGTTTCATTAATGCACGATCTAATGTTCATCAGTGCCTATGCTCACAACATTCCGTTTGCTTGAAATTGTTAAAGTAACTTTGACATGCATTAAGGAAAAGCATAGTCATAAAGTTATTCATAAAAGCTGTGTTCAAACTGCGTTGAAATGTAGCTTGTAATAAAGTCTCCAACTACTTGCAAAGCTGTTCTAACATATCCCGGCCGTCGGTGATTGCTTCCTCGGCAAGCCCGCCTGGATCAATGACCTGCTTGGCGTTCGCTGCTCGGCGTTGCAGAAACTGTCGCCTACACTCTGCCGTGACAGTTTCGGTATGCTATGTGACCTTCACCGTGCGTCTCGCTTGCGCTATAGAGCTCGATCCTACCTGCTCGTCTGACAGAGCTCCACTGAATGTGCTGGCACTGTCTTCTCACTTATCTGCTTGGGGCGGACACGTGGTGTAGTCCCCCACCACTGTGCTCTCGCGTCACGATCATAGTCTCGAACCCACATCATCTCGGCTGTTCCGTTATAAAATAACTTAAGGGTTATCTGTCTTCTTTAAAATTATTTCCACATATAATGCATGTTATATATCCTCTTCTAAGATGTTTAAATGCCATATTCCATACATATCTTAATAAAGCTTCACATCTCTATCCATAATTCCATCTTCTCACAGATGTCAGTGCCTCCTTGATCCTAGACCTCCTATGTCATCTTGACATTCTTCTTGACGCGATCGGTGCGCTATCTTGTCCTAACTCTTCCCAAAACCTCAACTACGGCTTAATGTCTGCTGGCGTAGCCGATAGCCTAAACTAGGTATCGGGTACAGGCTCCCTTGCATTTACGCACCCTCAAATGCCAGCTGACTGCACTGCTCTAATAACGTGCTCAAGGCAGTTGCCAGTTTGCTGGCTGCCGCGAGCGCTAGTATCGCTCCATCTACCAAAAGGATGCAATTTCGTAACGCAGCGAGCTTCGTGGCTATGTATTTTAGACTGTGGTATTACAACTCCAGCCTCCCAGGTTTGCCAATCTAACTTTTGCCCTGCGAAATATAGTCTAGCTTATTTCAAACTGTGGCTGGCGCCAAATAATTTCGAATCCCACCTAGCGGGACATTATTAGCTTTTTTTCCTCTTCTTATCAGGAGAGAAGTTATATGTAAATTAATCTAGTTTTAATTGCAACTAACACGTTTTAATAAGGACTTAGAAAATTCTATGGGTACATTAACACTATTTGTGGAATCGTTATTAACTTCTTGAGCACGAGAACGTCGTCAGCCGAGTTGCTTCATATAACGTTAATACAGTATAGCCTACTGTACGTCCAACAATTCCCTGAATTACGGTTATCTCCCGGATACGAATAAGTGAAATTTGTCGCATGTGTAGTGTAAGCAACTGAACCTTTTTCCGGCTGCATGTAGCATTTGTAAGGTAAAAAGGACTTAGTAGGTGACAAAAATCTTCGAAAATGATATTTTGGGCGTTCAGGGCTAATTGCAATATAAAGCACAGGATCTTGTTGAAAAAAATGAATAAACATAAAAATGAGTAGCCTATTGTATACCGGTAACTCATAAATCAACATGATATACCGTGAGAGGACATGTCCACTTTTGCTGAGACTTCTGTAAATGTTTTCTCTTGTTGAGAGATACGCAGTATTCATGTTGGTAGCACAGATAAATTGGAGTTTATTTTGTTCCAGTCAGGGGAACAGGAATGTTCTAGATTTACCATTTCAGCCAAAAATTAACTTCATTTTTTAAAGAACTGTATTTGTTGTTGTCTTTTGTGCATATTGTATTACTCGAAAACTTCTGGAACAAAATACATGAAACTTTTCTAGTGTGATAATATCTCTTTGAGAAATAGAAATATTTGTAGAGTTATTGTTAATTCATTTGAGGGGATTTAGACATCTTGGTCATCAGCCCCGTATAGTTGGGTGTGTGTTGAAGTTGTCTGGCAACCTGTATTGCTGTGATGATTGTAGTAATGTGTGTAAATGTATCAGGGACAGGGATGGGGTAGACGCTCCGGGACTTGAAGTGAGACACTATCCCGACAATTTCCTGTAGGGAGTGTGGAAAAACCTGGGCAAAAAACACACTCAGGATAACCGCTGTCAGCACTGGGATTCGAACCTACGATATCTGTACTTAGTGCAGCTGCCCTCGCGGCCATAGTGCATGTTTGACGAGCGCGGCTATGCCGCGGGACGAAATGCTTGTAAAATTTGGCTTCGAGTATCTATAACCCCCCCATCAGCCGATTCTGGCTACGCTACTGGATATGACTATGCATATTCTTAAGAGCAACCAGGGCTCCCAATGGTTTTTAAATGCTGTCCCTATTATTTTTCCCTAATATCAATATATCAGAAAGTATGCAAGCCAACAGGTCTAAACTTTACACACTTATAGTACCTGGCATTCTAGATTAATTTGGAGTAACTACTATACGCCAGTGCTGCCAACATAATTCCAAGCCTATTGATAGGTCCAAATTTAAAATACATGTAACTTCTATACTAACAAATGGATTTCATCCGAAATTGGCACAACAATCGAAATTGGCACAACAATAGATCATAATATTTCAGATTATTTCTGACCAACACATGCATGACATTGTTGCCAACATGATTTTACGTGCACTGATCGATCCAATGTCTAACTGCATGTAACGTCCATGCTATCCATTGGACTTCAACCAAATTTTGTATTCTGTACTTAAGAGATGGGACTAAGAATATATTCAGTCACCAGGGCTGCCAACTGTAGTACTCTATTAGGCTACATTATGCCAGGTATATTTCGAACTAATTAGAAATTTTGATATTACCAACTTCATTTTGTCATTATTCTAGATAGGTCCATATAGATTAATCATTGGCATGAATCTTAAATTTTAAGAAAAGTAGGCTCTTTAGTTCGTCATGGAACTTCTTGTTGTTCTTTTTATTATAATAACGGTATATCATTCATTATCTGCTTAATTCGTAATCCAGTGCGTTTCACTTTCAACGTCAAGATCACTGTATAATTCTTATATTTTCTCATTATGAACACCACGTGTGTAACGGATGTCTATTGTGATGTTTCCACAGAAGAGGCTGATGGCATGGCCTGTCAAAATTCAAATTTAACCAGGGTGTCCCTTACGTAAGTTTTGCCAATAGCAATTGAGCCTGTTTTCACATGGGCGAACTGGGGCTACTAACGCATTGTTCGGTGGCTTATTGAAGCTTGGCCTAGCAGAACCAAAGGAGTTTCACTCCCCTGGATCGGCAACGAGCACGGCCGCTCGCATAATGTGAGTCATAGCCTGTAGGCACAGACACAGAGACTCCTTGCTTCCCACAAGGTCACACCAGGTTATAAGCTCGCGGCAGTGTGTGTAACCCACCTGCGTACAAATACAAATGTGCTCTGCAACGATAATGCCACAGTAACAAATACGCCAGGAAATATGGTAATACCTCTATGATCTGTATTTACTTGCACATTTCTTCCCCTCACTTATTTTCCCCATCTCCTGTTCCTAACCAGCTTTTTTTCACAAATTTAATTTCCTCACCTAATTCCCTTGTCTACGATTTTTATGAATGAATGAAGATATTATAACATTCACAAGTCGTAAGTTGTGGTCGCATAAAAGTTTGTTCACCTGTGCCGCCCATGCACACAGAATAGTGGTAGCAACAGAAATACAAGTGCCGTCTGACAACCGTTCTGCAATAACTAAGCTGGCAAAACATTGGCAGAGAAGCAACTCCAGATCAGGCTGAAGTCTCCACGGGAAGAGCGGGGTAAGTCACATTATGTAAATTTTGCAGGTGAGCTACAAGTTCCGTTTAATTTCAGGTAGTTCCAACTTTCACTACCAGATGTCAATGATACCTAGAAATTTAGCTTCACACAAGTTTAATCTGAGGAAGGATCTTTTACATGCCATAAATCTATGACATGGGTCTGCCGGCTTTATTTCCCCTCCGAAGGAAAGCATACTGAAGGATTTTATCGCTCTTAAAAAATCCGACGACTTAGGCCCGGTTTGAACCCGCTATCTTGGGCACAGCAGTTCAGCATGCTACCAACTACGCCACCAAAGCCGCTATAATAATAGTTAATAAGGCAACACTGAAAAATGGCTTCAAGCTATGAATACACGAAAGTTTACGAAATTGACTGACATTTTCAGTTAACCTTCCTTTACAAGATTGATCCTGATGTTTTATTACTGCAAAGTTCATGTCCAAAACTACACTATTACCCTATTATCAATATAGAAGAGAATATAAATAATTTTTCATGTTGGTTATGAGGATTTTATAATATACCGTATTCATATATTTTATGTAAGTCGGCTTTGGTGGCGTAGTCGGTAACATGCTGAAATGCTATGCCCAAGATTGCTGGTTCAAACCCGGCCGAAGTCGTTGGATTATTAAGAGCATTGAAATACTTCAGTAAGCCTTCCTTCGGAGGGGAAGTAAAGCCGGCGGGCCCATGTCATAGATTTATGGCATGTATAAGAACCTACCACTACAATTGGTAGTGTGTAGCTAAATTTGTAGGTTATTTGGTTAGAAACACTCTATCAAGTTCCAATGTTTGGCACTGGGTGTCAGTGACAGTGGCGTCTGGTAGTCAAAGTTGGAACTACTAGAAATTGAACTTGCCCGGTTTCATTCATCTTCATACATTTCATATCTCATTAACTCCTCTCATGAGGTTGGCGTCAGGAAGGGCACCAGGCCGTAATAACCATTTGCCACATAGAATTTCATCGCATCTCATCCCCAGCCCTGTTGGAAAGGGATTAATAAGGGGTAGACAAACATTCATATATTTTAGGTAAACATTCATAATTGTTCATATTTCAACAGATAAGTTCCATATTTAGCATACCTTTGTTTGAGTCCTTCTTTATGATAGTACCAGTACTGAAAAAGGATGATCAGTTCTGTGTTGTATTAACAGGAACCCCCTGACATGAGAAGCTCATCCCACTTAATTACCATACTTTCTTTTGCAAATGCAATCCAAACTATGCAGAGACACCTTACCTTGATCCGTGGTTGTATATGTTAAATCTAAGCTGCGCCCATAATACTGGGCAGTTGTCCATAGCCTAATACGGAGGTTAGGCCCTGTTGAAAAGATAGGGTTGAAGCCAGTGTAGCCACAATATCGCCCTAGCACAGGAGAACTTGCTGAGGCACCATCCTGCACCTGAAGACAAGTTGGTTGAAACACTTAATACACAGTGATTACCACTTCACACAATGGTGTAACTACGGGAAACTGATAGAATATGAGACCTAGGCATCAAACACAACCAATGTTTTCTATTGCTGGGGATTTAGATTGATGTATTATGGAGTGATTGTTACAGACAATCCACTTCATGACAGAAAATCCCACTGAAGATAACCCCCCCCCCCACTATGCAGTACCGTATATGAACTGTTTGCTGATGAGACTGGGAGGTCGAAACGGGCTACAGCACTGAAGAACTATCCATTGAATGCTCACCATTGAAGACAGTGGTGTGTTCAGTTACGGAGATAATCCTGGTTTGTTGTTGTTTGTGCATTTCCCTTATATTTCTCCATCCACCAACGCATGCCTGATGTGTTTGGCTATTTTTCTAGTTCCTATCCTTTTCCTGTGCACCAACTGTTTGTAGGTGTTTTCCTATATACACCGATCAGTTGGCAGGCTCTGCAGCAGACCTTCTCACTAGGCAGCCCTCGGTTCACAACAGATCTGTATGACAATTTTAATGGCACACCACAAAGAATGTTCCCCACATTCCTTTGGCATGTACTACCACCCAGCAATGCTCCCCACTTACCTTTGGCCTATGCTATTCCTCAGCAAGCCCTATTCTCCAGTAATGTTCCTTAATTTTCTTAACTTTGTAACTCTATAGAACCTCACTCATGGAAAGCGTAACAGACAATCGAGATTGATTTACCTTATTAGAAATGATTATTTTACCTACTGCTAAATATTTATTGTGTGGGGTCAGAACCTAGTTTAGTTGACAGATAATTTTTCTATGAATTTTTTCAATCTGACGTTTTGCTTCTTGTATTGAAGATTTCTTAATGTTGAGGGTAGTGAATTGAGTAATCTTGGTACTAAAATTTTCAATTCTCGTTTCCCATATGAATTAATGTGAAGGAGAACAATGTACTCGTCATCTTCTTTTAACCTAGTTTCTTTAGGGTGTTGTGGTACTCTGTATCTATCAACTCTATAATATGTTAGAAGTACTGTGCTCTTATATAAATCTTCAATAGACCGGAATTTCGCCTTACAATTACCTTTATCTTTAACAAATTTCAACATGTTGAGTGCTTCGCTCATCTATACATGTTGCACAAGAACATTTTTTAAATTATATTCCTCATTTGCTTTCAAAGGCAGACCCGACCAGCGGTTGGAAACTGCTCAAGATGATGATGATTTGCTTTCAAGTGCCCAGAGCATTTCTGGTAAACTCTGCCAACTATTGGACATTATGTAGTACTGCTTGAGTTTGGAGTGTTGCTTCCGGAAGTAACTAACAGAGCATTTTGTAGACGTCCATCCTCTACAGCTGGAGTTCATCTGAGACGTGAACAGGCATGCCGTAACAACAAGCAAATTCTTCAAGCCACTTTGTGATTTTGGAGCAAAGAATATCTATTGTTGTACAATTAAGGAACAATAAATATTACATTCCTACTGATTTTAGTAAAATATTAGTTTAGACCCTTTACCTGGTATGGAGATGATGCAAGCACGGGCATGAATATTTTCAATTTGATTCTCTCAAAGTAAATAAGTAGTTCCGTGAGGAACTAAATAGCCTATTTTCATATAAAAAATTGCTGAGTTTTAATTTACGGGCCGTGAAAGCCAATATACCATCTCTTTGGAAGCCATTATAGGTAGAGCCCTAAGCGGATGCGGATACCCACGGATAAACCCGCGGATATCTGCAAATTTTTTCGCCATGCTGATATAGTGTGCATAGCTGTGCGGATAGCGGATAAGCTGCGGATAATGTTTGGAGTAAATTTGCGGATAGTTTTTAGAATATAGTCCGAACTTGTTGAATACCATTACTACTACCTGGATGTTTATGACATAATATATTATGTGATTACATCTTTTTCATGGCTAATTTTATACTTTTTAAATTACTGTTCCACTTTTTTTGCCGGTCAGTGTATTTCGGATGGTCGCCGTGTTGGATTTTATATATGTAGGCCATAGAGTTATGTACTATTAGATCACGATTATTGCGTAGGTTCATTATTCAAACGTTGACTTCGATCGCATGATTAGGACATGAGAAATAAAAACACGATTTTAAAATTTCGCACAGTCGCCGTCTCGAGGTTATGTAAACAATTGAAGTAAATTAGATGCCAGTGCATTACAATGTGTATAAACATTTTTTGTACCATGTTTCACTGCGCTCGGCTGGTTAAATCGCGGGAAACGTCTATTTAAATGCTTCTACTTTGCTTGGCAGCCATGTTCGATTTGTACCTAACAGGTTTTTGAAAGTCACATGGGTATACTTTAAGTGGTGCCCTTTATCACCGTACAAAATTTCAGGGAGATATCAGTAATAGTTTCAGAGATATAGAATGCCGCTGAAATATTTTGCACAGACGCCATGTTGGATTGGTGAGATGTGATAAAATTTGAAGGGCACAGTCTGGGTTGGCCGAAATAGTACTATGTCCTTACCAAGTTTCATTGAAATCGCTCCAGCCGTTTAGATTTTTTTAGGAGGACACATACACACGCACACACACACGGACAAAAGGTGATCTCATCAGCCTATTTTTAACCTATTTTCATTTTATGAAAAAATAGGCTTATGAGATCACCTTTTGCATGTGTGTGTATATGTGTGTATGTGTGTCTGTGTCCCCCTAATAACTTCTAAACGGCTGGAACTATTTCAATGAAACTCAGTAAGGTTATAGTTAGAGCCCTGCGCGGATAAACAAAACGTTATCCGCATCCGCCCCGCATCCGCACGACTGTTATCCGCATCCGCCCCGCATCCGCACGACTGTTATCCGCATCCGCCCCGCATCCGCATGACTGTTATCCGCATCCGCAAGACTTGTATACAAATCCGCTGATATTTCAATTCTGGTTTCCTGACCTCCGCTTTAGACAAAAAACTGGCTATACTTCTTTGGCTACTTTCGCACTTGTGCCGCAGTAAGTTTGATGTGCCTGATTTGTGTCCTGAGTATGAATACACTTTTTAAAGCTAAAACATCCTGCTATATCGTTCACCTCTTTGGTTCCGTTGAAAACGTAACCAAATATCTGCCTTATCCTTGAGTTGAGCTTTGTTTCAAGCACTATTGAATATACACCTTGTTTTGTTTTAATAGATATTTTATCAATGTTGGTTGAATGATGTTCATACTTCCCGGTCGCGGTAAAATTTACCAAGTAAACTTCTCTTTAAGCTTGGAGAAAGGGATTGACATTTTGCCGGAACTTCCAAGTCACTAAGTCAGTCATCATACTACTGCCTCTTGACCAATCAATGTTCGCATAGTTGATGTCATAACTGTCTCCGTTGCAATATCACAGCCCACGCGTTTCAGTGCCAAGATGGAAATAAATCTACAGATAAACCTGGAACCAGATCTTACAGGATAGCTTAGACAGCGAAGTAGCTGACTTGAGAAAAGTGTTAATGATGTCACCACGATGAACTAACAAACATATTGA
Source organism: Meconema thalassinum (assembly GCA_946902985.2). Lineage (NCBI taxonomy): Eukaryota > Metazoa > Arthropoda > Insecta > Orthoptera > Tettigoniidae > Meconema > Meconema thalassinum. The sequence continues at coordinate 1,354,056,186 of OX336388.2, forward strand.
CAGCATTATATCTCGTGGATAATGGCAATGAGAAATTGATGATGATGATGATGAAATGTCAAGACCTTCTACTACAAACATACGGTACGGTACTTAATAAAATGTAGTTGAAACCATTATGAGTAAAATAATCTTCTCGTGTATAACTGCAAAACGTACCCGAATATTTCGTACGCAATAGGCTATAGGAAGGAGTATTCCTCTTTTAAGCATGAAGCTGTAGATTGCCATATCAAATATGTAATATTATCGAAAGTTCCACATCGTATTCTAAAAACTATCCGCAAAATTTACTCCAAACATTATCCGCAGCGTATCCGCTATCCGCACAGCCATGCAAAATATATCCGCGTGGCGAAAAATGCTGCGGATATCCGCGGGTTTATCCGCGGATATCCGCATCCGCGCAGGGCTTTAGTTATAGTACTATTTTGGCCGACCTCCACCGTGCCCTTCAAATTTCACTACGTCTCACCAATCCCACATGGCGGCAGTGCGAAATATTTTACTGGCATTCTATATCTCTGAAACTATTACTGATATCTCCCTGAAATATAGTACGGTGATAAAGGGAACTACTAGAAGTTCAGCTATGAGACTTCTAAAAACCTGTAAAATACAAAATGAACATGGTGGCCAAGCAAAGGTAAAACATTTTAACAAACTTTTCTCGCGATTTAACCATGTGAGCGCTGTGAAATATGGAACAGTAAATGTATATACACATTGTAATGCACTGGCATCTAATTTAGTTCAATTGTTTACATAACTTCAAGATGGCGGCTGTGCACAATTTTAAAATTAAGTTTGTTTTTCTTGTGTATTAATCATGCGATCGAAGTTAACATTTGAATAATGAACCTATGCAAAATTCGTCATCTAGTAGTACATAACTCTATGGCCTACATATATAAAAATCCAACATGGCAACCAACCAAAATATTTAGACGGATCTCAATATCTACTAACCTATGACAGCAATCAAACTGAAATTTTGTATGTTGATAGAGGCAATTAACATAAGTAGGATATATGAAAATAGGCTATTTAGTTCCAAGAGTTTAGTGCTTTTCAGTCGGTCAACACGAATGTACCCAAAAGAGATGGGTTATGCCCTAATCCTGAAATAAATTACATGAGATTAATAAAACACTAGGATGACCAGTTTCGATCGTCAAGCGATCATCATCAGATCCAATACACTTAGGCTATAAAATCTATGTTTGAAATACAGGTGAAAATATTTACAATATGTACAATTATTTAGTTGCAGTATTGGTACTGCAACTGTCAGTGTATGCTAAATGCAGTATATATGTTAGGTGAAATGCTAAATGGTGATGGCTATCCGGAGATTGTACTTTAGAGAGATTATATGGTTGTAAACTATGGTTAAACTATAAAATTTTAGGCTAACTACTTATCTGATTGTCTTCCGTACTACAGCTATTCGCAGTTTCCGTGCTCACTTGAACTCGCTGTGCGGTCGACTGCGGTGGTTATCTTAACGACTGGTTTTTCCCTGCCTTCCCCCCCTGTCCCTACGTGCTGTGGGGAGTGATCGCGATGTGTTTATGTGAGGTGTTGCCAACCTAGATAAGATGTATGTTATTGAATGAGGTGGATCTACAACTATTAAAGACCGTGGATTAGTCCTCGCCACGCGTGGAGCATAACCCATTCGAACTAAGCGTTGACGGTCTTATGAGGACGTCCCGGCACCTTTAATACTGCCTCTAATATGGGCCTTGGTTTATTGCAGAAGAAAAGTACATCGTACACCTGATCCAGATAACATTTACCTATTAAAAAACCCCTAATTTCCCCCCTTTTTTATCTAGCTTGGCTGTGTCGCTAAATTGTGTTTTGTTTCCGACAGGGTGTGTTTTTTAGTAGCGTGAAGAGGGGTGAGCTCTCCATGAACGTGTGTTCATTTAGATTGTTGGGATTGTTTCGTTTGGCTAGGTGTATCTCGATTGCTTCCTTTATGTCAAGAGCTCTGCCTTTCGATTCGTGATGGATTATTTTAAGGTCCGACACTATGTTGGTAAAGCTATGCCCTGCGTCACACATATGTTCGCACACGGCTGAATGTGTTCCGTATCTTATCGCATTTCTATGTTCATTATAACGTGTGTCTACTCGCCTTCCACTCTGCCCGATGTAATTAGCTTGACAATCGGTGTCTTGGCACGTTATAGAATATACCCCTGACCTTGAATACGGGTCACGTTTATTTAGATTACTATTTAGGAGGTGCCTAGCGGTTGTGTTTTTCGTCGTGAAAGCTATCTTTATGCCTTGCTTTTTGAATAGGTTAGTGATTTTATATGTGTTCGCATTCACATAGTTGAAACGCGCAAATTTTTTCTCATTACTGTCCGGTTTGGGAATCGTTTTATCTTTATTTTTATGTTTGGCTATAATTTGATTTATTTTGCTTGGCGAGAAGTTGTTTTCCTTTGCTATTTGCATAATCGTTCTTATTTCCTTATTATAGTTGTCTTTTGACATGGGTATGTTTAAAGCCCTATGCACCATTGAATTGAAACCCGCTAGTTTGTGCGTACTGGGGTGATTAGACTGATTGTCGATTGCATGCGAGGTTTGTGTTGCTTTCCGGAATATGGAATATGAAAGGTCGTTGTCTTTACGTTCAATAGTTATATCGAGATAATTTATTTTCCGGTCTATTTCGGATTCCTTAGTGAATTTGATAGAATGGTGAAGGCTATTAATGGATTGGAGAATTGTTTCTTCGCTTGTTAGTTCAGTATCGTAGATGCAGATTACATCATCTACGTATCTTTTCCATATTACTATTCCCTTTGTTGAAGTCTTTTCTAAGAACGCATTTTCTAGTGCATTGATGAAGATGTCAGCGATTAACCCACTTAGTGGCGATCCCATTGCTAGGCCTTCTCTCTGTGTTAGTTCTTCACAGAACTACTTGTTTTAAATGCGAATTAAATAACTCAGCACTTGAAAGGTTAAATTTTTTTTGGTATATCACTCAGCATTTTAATTAAACTTCTCGTTGCCCTACCCCGAGCTACAATACCGTATCAAAGTACTGATTTGACAAGCACTGAATATGCCATTGTGTACACATTGGGAGAGGCACAATAAGCAAGTGTATGAAAGAAGAAGACTGTCTTTCTTAAGTTCTTTAACAGTTCCATAAACTGATTGTCCCATTTAAAATGAACATACACTGTGAGAAATAAATGAGCGGGGGAGGCAGGCAGAAGCATTTCGGAGGAGTGTGAGAAGCATGTTATGGAGCAAGGATGTCCCTCAGAACAGCAAAAATATCATATATCGGATGTACTATGTCCCTATCCTGACGTATGCCTCGGAGACCTGGGTTATGAAAGGAAGGGAGAAGAGCAAAATACAGGCCAGTGAGACGAGGTTCTTGAGAAGCAGTATTGGAGCTACAAAGATGGACAGAATAAGAAATGAGAGGACCAGAGAATTAATGAAGGAGGAACCGTTACAGGATGGTATAGAGAAATCTAGACTTAGATGGTATGGACATGTAAAACGAATGGAGGAGAAGAGATACCCAGGAGAGTACACGAGACGAAGTGGGAAGGAAAGTGACTGAGAGGAAGACCGAGAGACAGATGGCTGAAGGGGGTGGAAGGAAGCGTGAAGAAGAGAGGAGAAGACTGGACAAGGGTGGAGGCTGAGAGATGGTGGGAAGACAGAAGACGTTGGAGAGGCTTGTGTTCCAAACAGACCCGGCCAGTGGCTGGAAACTGTGCAAGATGATGATGATACACTGTGATTCCTACATATTTATAAATATTTACAGATTGAATGTATTTGGTCACAGTAACAGTTAGTAATTTGTTTTTGTTTTTTGCCAGGATTAAGCGCAGACAGTTAAAATTATGAAATTTCAATTTAATATCTTCTTTAATTTTGTATATTCATAATTCTAGATATTTTTGAATTAGGGTGAGATTATTATCGTAGCTCCATCCTAAAACATCATCGAGGTCTCTTTACACCATATTAAGAGCCCCTTGGACATGATTATGTACAGCTACAAAAATTATGTCATCTGAATACATAAATATCTTACAATTTAGTACTATTTTTGAGATATCGTTCATAAAAATATTGTAAATAGTTGGCCCTAATACTGACCCCTGAGGTATACCACACCTTATCTTGATAGGTTCACTTACACAATTATTTACCCTTCTTGAAGTCTATCAAAGACTATTTTAGGGTCTTTATGTATGGTAAATATAGTGGTGTCATCTGCATAAATAAATATTTTATTATGCTTAATGGCTTCATCCATGTCATTTACGGACAGATTAAATAGTGTAGGTGAGATAATACTGCCTTGAAGAATACCCTGTGTTCCTTCTGATGTGTCGTTGACAGTTTTGTTTATCTTAACTGCCATTTCCCTGTTTTTGAGATAGGTTTCAAATAGTTTGTAAGTCAATATATCAATATTGTATAATTTAGCAAGTAGTTGATTGTGTCAAATGCTTTAGAGAAGTCAAGAAAAAGCACCATAATATGATTGTTCTTATTTAAGGCATTATTTATTACCGTATTTCCTCGCATAATCGTCGCTACTGCGTAATCGTCGCACCCCACTTTTCAAACACTAAAATAGGTTTATAAAATTTTATCGCATAATCGTCGCATAGCATGTTCGTATTTGTGCGCCAGTCAGTTGCACATGCTGCCGCGACTTTATAACCTGGCGAGACTTCGTCAGACGAAAAATATCTCGTCTTTATGCTTGCGGGCAATGAACTGTGACGCGAGCGGCAAGCTTCATCACTTAGCACATTCCGCGAGCGTATAATCTGGTGTGATCTTGTCAGGAGCAAGTAATCTTGTCTTTATGCCTGCCGGCTATGAACCGCGGCACGAACGGCCCGCGCACTTTCCGCGATCTTATAGGCTTAATCTGGCGTGATCTTGTCGGCAGAAAGTAATTTCGTCTTTATGCCTGCGGGCTATGAACTATGACGCCAACGGCCAGCGCACATTCCGCGAACTATAGACCTAATCTGGCGTGATCATGTCAGCAAAAAGTAATCTCATCTTTAGGCCTGCGGTCTATGAACTGTGACGCGAGCGGACAGCGCACATCCCGCGGGCGTATAGGCCTAATCTGGCGTGATCTTGTCAGGAGAAAGTAATATCGTATTTATGCCTGCGGGCTATGAAGCGCGACGCGAATGGTCAGCGCACATTCCGCGAGCTTACAGGCCTAATCTGGCGTTATCTTGTCAGCGGAAAGTACTCTCGTCTTTATGCCTGCGGGCTATGAACTGTGACGCGAACGGCCAGCTCACATTCCGTGAGCTTATAGGCCTAATCTGGCGTGATCCTGTCAGGAGAAAGTAATACCACGTCGTCTTTATGCCTGCCGGCTATGAACCACGACACGCACGGCCAGAGCACATTCCGCGAGCTTATAGGCCTAATCTGGCGTGATTATGACAGCAGAAAGTAATTCGTCTTTATGCCTGCGGGCTATAAACTGTGACGCGAACGGCCAGCTCACATTCCGTGAGCTTATAGGCCTAATCTGGCGTGATTATGACAGCAGAAAGTAATTCGTCTTTATGCCTGCGGGCTATGAACTGTGACGCGAACGGCCAGCTCACATTCCGTGAGCTTATAGGCCTAATCTGGCGTGATCCTGTCAGGAGAAAGTAATACCGCGTCGTCTTTATGCCTGCCGGCTATGAACCGCGACACGCACGGCCAGCGCACATTCCGCGAGCTTATAGGCCTAATCTGGCGTGATTATGACAGCAGAAAGTAATTCGTCTTTATGCCTGCGGGCTATAAACTGTGACGCGAACGGCCAGCTCACATTTCGTGAGCTTATAGGCCTAATCTGGCGTGATTATGACAGCAGAAAGTAATTGGTCTTTATGCCTGCGGGCTATAAACTGTGACGCGAACGGCCAGCGCACGTTCCGTGAGTTTATAGGCCTAATCTAGCATGATCTTGTCAGGAGAAATTAATCTCGTCTTTATGCCTGCGGGCTACGAACCACGACGCGAATGGCTAGCTTCGTCAGCACATTCTGCGAGCGTTAACCTGTCGTGACCTTGTTAGAAGAAAGAAGGCTGTCTCTGACTACAGGCTATGACTCACGCTACGCGAATGACTGGCCCATGCAGCAAATAATGATACAGTATATTCTTTGAACTTAAATATTCTTCGCATAATCGTCGCACCCTGCTTTTTTCCACGAAATTTTGGCAAAAAAAGTGCGACGATTATGCGCGGAAATACGGTATATTGGCAAATTCAGCCGGAAGTAGTTGAGTACTTTCCCCTTCCTAAAATCAAACAGATGTTCCTTTAAAATGTCATATATATTTAGGAAATTGTTCAGTCTCATATCCAAGCATTTTTCCATTATTTTGTGTCTATCTCATAAGTTAACAGCCCTGGGGCTGGTTTGCAGCAACTCGCCAATCTTCTTTATTCTCCGCTATCCTCTTCAATTCACGATATGATTCTGTGTTCGTGTCTGTCATTAACTTTGTGATGTATGCAAGTGTAAGATTGATAAATGTATATAGGTCTACTAGCGGATCCTTGCGAGAACTCTCGCATAATGGGTTGTGTGCGCCCCATGTGTACCCGCAAGGCTCTAGTGCTATGCTACGCGACACAGTTCCGCCAGGTGCTATCGTCTCGTATATTTGCTTAAAAGCACTTAATAAACAAATAAATATATTTCCGTTGACTTTTCAAGAAATACAAGGGTTTTCCTGTACTATTGAGACAATTTGGAAGATTTTGGTACAAACCACACCTTCTAACTCCCTCTGGTTTAGGAGCTTGAGTTTTGTGAAACATACACCTTAGAGTATTATATAATAAGATTATATAACAAGATAGTTGCCCAAGTGTAAGTGATCACCATACTTATATATTGGTTTAATAATATATTGTGTATTTCAGATAGTTTGGAATTATGCCTGATTCAAATATCTTGTTTATAGCGTGTGTTATGATAGGTATAGTATAGTTTCTTGAGGTGTTGCCTTAATACTGTATCTTTCAAGCGCATATCGACTCCACCGGGTGATTTGTCTGTTTTTGTACCTAATTATGTTCTCTGTTTCAGATTCATCCATTTCAAGTAAAGAATTCATTTATGTGTTTTTATTTGTGTGCCATGTGTTGATATTACAGTTATGAACTTAACTATTTATTTTGTCACTAAAAGTCAATTTGAATTTATTGACTATCACTTCATTAGTATAATGTATTCTTAAATATTTGTTTATGACTTCATTGACAGTTTGGGTTTTCTAACCTGTTCTATCCTTAATAACATTCCACATTCCTTTATTATCACTTTTGCAATTATTTGTCTTATTTTTATAATATAGATGTTTTGCTTCGTTTATTAGCTTAATTAATTTGTTTCTGAATGCTTTGTATTAATTTTTTATTGCAATATTATCTTTGTTTCTGAGCATTATTTTGTAGAGACTGTCCCTTTCCTTACAGCCAGAGTAGTTAAAAGGGACGTAAAACCAATAACATTATTATATAACATTATACCTTTCCTTACATTGCATTTGAAGGTCATAAGTGAACCATTGTTTGCTTCTTCTGTTTTTATATAAGATGCTTCCTGGTAGGATTCCTTAAATTTGGTTGTTTATATATCATTAGGACTTTTTAATTCAAGGCAATCTGTCCAGTCTTTGCTGTTAAGGCTTGTGTGTATCGTTCATTAGCGAGATGTACGAGTCATTATCTTGTGACTGTGTTTTATCAGTTTATGGCCAAATGCCTGCATATATTATGTAGTGGTCTGAGATACCTGATTGTATAACGGCAGAAGCATATTCATGTAATTTGCTACGATAGTATATGTGATCAATACTTATGCTCAAATCTAAATTTGGTGGTAGTGGTGGCAGCATTGGGGGTGTGGATGGTGGCGGAGGTGCCACCTCTGTTACCGCAGGTGGAGCCATTTTGGTGATCTGCTTTCCAGTTCTAATAATGCTCTGAACCCACTGTCCATTGAGGAAGTTTACTCAAAGGAAACCATTTAGTGTGTTACCACAATTTTGTGTTTGTTCAAAAAAATTAAAATATGGCAAATAAAATTACACCAAGAATGTACTTAATAATGTATTCTTGCAACTTTCTCAGTTTGTTTTACATTTTTTGGTGTATTCTCATCTCTACCTATAATATAATTTCTGACTTCATTTGATGGTGATCAAGTTGATTTAAATATACTTAAAATGATGAATTAAAAGGGAGCCAGAAAGTGAGGTTATGGTGTCTGATGCCACATGGGACACCAGTCGTAGACTAATCACGTTACTCAGGTGGAGGTGCATATAGTGAGTTAGAATACCAGGTTGGGACAAAGTGGAGGTGTTTTGCCACCTCTGATCTATTGTAAAGTTACAAATATAGACTTACAAGGTAAGAACACCATAAATAACAAAATAATAACATCACAAGTTGTCTAGAAAGTTTGTTTGATCCTTTGTTGGTGGAGAAGAGTAAAAGAAGATAGATAGATAGATATTTTATTCAATTAATTCCAAAGAGCCATAGGCTCGTACAGAGGAATTGTACAGTAATATGTGTGTTTACACACCAAGGAAGAAAATTCTGAAGGTAACACAAATTGATGAATAAGGACATAGGCCTATTATAAGGTTGATACCATATCTAAGATTGTTTAGACCAAGGTCCCTTAAAATGATAAGCACTTAAGTTATGTATAAGATTAAAAATCCTAACTTATTTGATGTATTAAGATGCATCGAATTTTTCCCACAATACTTCCATAGTTTTCCTCTTAAATACCGACAAAGTTGGTGCACTTTTTACTTCATCAGGGAGTTTATTATATGACTGTGATGCAGAGAACTTGAAACTATTTCTACCATATTTAGAAGAGTGAATGATATATAAGGCTACGTCCTTCGCATGCCTAGTTCCATAAGAATGATTGTCTGAGTTCAAGATGTAGGGAGAGCTATAGAGTATTGTGTTGTGTTTAACCTTGTATATTAGCATAGCTGCTCGGAGTTCTGCACTTATGCTGAGGGGTAGAATTTTACTTTTTTTTTTTTTTAAATTTGCATATTATTTATTTATTATTATTTTTGATGTACAGATCTTTTACTGGAGTGCAGTAAGGAAGGTTAAATATGTTTCTAATGGCCCTATTCTGAATAGTCATTAAATCATTCAGTGTGGATTTCCTGCAGTGAGCCCAAATAACATTTAAATATTGGAGCTTGCTATGTACAAGTGAATAGTAGATTTGTTTTACAAGGTTTAGGGGAATAAGATACCGAAGTTTCCTTAGGATCCCTACTACAGGTGAGAGTTTCTTAGCAATTCGTTCAACGTGTTCAATCCAGGTCAGGTGTTTGTCGATGATTAGACCTAAATACTTTGCCTGATTAACCTCTTTTATTTCAATATTATTTATATATATTTTGTCATGTGTGATTTCTTTCATGCTTTGTTTTGAAATTACCATGTAATTGGTCTTCTGTAGGTTCATTGTTAATTTATTGGCCTGGAACCATTGTGAGAGAGTATTTATATCTTGTTGCACATTTTGTATGATTTCAATTATGTCTTTCCCAGTGTAGAAGATATTTGTATCATCTGCATACAGTTTGATATGCCCTCTCAAATTACATTCCACAATATCATTTATATACATTAAGAATAATGTAGGTCCAAGTATAGATCCTTGTGGAACGCCATGAGTTATATATTTTCCTGAACTTATGCATTTATTCAAAGCTACATGCTGCTTTCTTCCAATAAGGTAGCTTTGGAACCATTTTAGAGCTATACCTCGGACACCAGCATTTTCTAATTTTGACAACAGTATTTTATGATCTACTGTATCAAAGGCTTTTGTGAGATCAATAAATAACCCAACTGCCATATTATTTTTGTCAATAGTTTCTTGTAGCATTGTTATTAGGTCAATAGTTGCTGCCTCAGTACTAGATTTTTCCCTGAATCCATATTGCATATTATGAAAGAATGTATTCTTGTTCAGAAATGAAAGCAATCTTGTTTTTACCACTTCTTCCAGAATTTTTGAAACTACCGATAAAATAGAAACAGGTCTATAATTATTTGGATTTCTTTTGTCACCACCCTTAAATATAGGAACTACTTTGGCCACTTTTAAGTCATCTGGTATCATGCCAGTAACTAAGGACTCATTAATCATTTCAACCAAGATTTTAATAAATGATTGCATATTGTTTTTAATGAAATTTGTCTTGATCCTATCTAAGCCACAGCTCTTTTTATTCTTTAAATTTGTGATGATGGACTTGACCTCTGCTTCATCTGTTGGATATAAGTAGAGGGAATTTGACTGCTTGTGGTCCTTACTGAGAATTTCCTTCTGTTCAGGAATAGCTTTTGCTAGACTTCCAGCAATGTTTGTGAAGAACAAGTTGAATGATTCGCATAGCTCTTGATTGTCTGTGATAATTTTGTTGTCTATTTCAAGTGAAGTGCATGTCTCAACTGTTGGTTTTTTGTTGTGTATGATTTCTTTGATAGTCTCCCAAGTTTTTTTGGAATTGTTTCCATATGTTCTGAATTTTTCTGAGTAGTAATTTGACTTTAGTCTTCTTTTTAAGTTTGTTACACTATTCCTGCATCTACAGTATTCTTGGTTCATATCATTATTATTTTTGTGAAGGGGATTTTTGAGCTTTGCATGCAGAGTGTCTCGTTGTTTTATAAGTGTAAGGAGTTCAGCTGTGACCCATGGTAAGTTAGTAGTCTGTCTCTTATTGTTAGTTTTGTTTGTTATTCTTCTTTGACTATGCCTGTTCCTTAGATTCAATTGTTTGATGAAAGAGTTATATAGAGAGTTAACAGTACTGTTTGCATCATTATGGGAATCAGCGTTTATAGATATATTAGTTTCAGGAGTGTGTTGCCTATCCCAAGAGTCCTCGTGTGTTGTTGATTTTGTCGAGTTATGTGACTGAGTGTACGTGCTATAATTGGTCTTGGAAATATCAAGAATTAATATACTGTGATCACTAATATCATTGCTGACATTTGATATTTTATAACTTAATTCTGAATTGTTTAGTGACACGTGATCTATTAAGGTAGCTGCAGTGTCACAAAGTCGTGTAGCATATTTAGTGTTGCACTGTTTAAACCCATAGCATGCTATTAGATTTAGATATTTCCTTCTTAATTGATCATCAGCTAGGATATCAATGTTGGTATCTCCGAGGAAGATGCATAATTTATTGTTTATCTGGCTAAGAAAACTTTCAAATGAATTTAAGAAGGGTATGGCATTGCTTCTATTGGGGTTATATGCTGCAATAATATCAATGCTTTTATATGTTGGCCTATTACTTTTAACATCATCTCTGAATACCTCAATCCACATCACACTATGATTCATTTCACACTTTCTTTTAACATTCACTTTCCATTTGTGTGATACATAAATACCCAGACCCCCACCAACTTTGTCATCTCTATGAGCAAACACACTTGTGAAATTGTTGAAGTTATAAAAATCTGCCTCATTACTTTTCACCCAGGTTTCTGTAACTACCAATACATCTATCTGGCCTATAATTTGCAAGAGAATTTCAATGTCATCAAGCTTATTCCGAATACTTCTGCTATTAATGTACAAACACCTAACCTCTCCACCTAATTCTAATGAGTTTATGCATGCACTTATATTACAGTCCTGTTGCATGAACTCATCCAAACAGTTGTACTTGTGTTCACTGCACTGTACTTCACCTAGGTGTCCACTTGTAGTCAGCGCTTTCTTCTCTCTAAACAATAAGATATCATCACTCGTTCTAGCAATTAGTTTTCCGAGAGTAAAAACTTGGCAACTCTGTTTAAAAGTTTTCCAAATTTCATTGTTCCTCTTCTATTGAGGTGGAGACCATCATAAGCAAGGTCCCTGTCTTGTAACCAAGAGTTCCCTTCTAAAAAAATAATGTTTTTTTCACTACACAACCAATCCAGTGTTGAATTCACGGCATTAATGTATCGTGGGTCTATGTCACGTCTTTGTAATACACCACTAACACACACTTTCGAACTCGGAAAGGCACTCTTCACTTCGTCCACGAGCTTGTCCATGTCATTCATAATGTGAGTTGGTGTTGGAGAACTGTTCAAGCAATTGGTCCCTACATGAATCATTACCACCTCAGGGTCTTCTCGAACCTCGTTTGCCCATACCTTTCTAGTTAATTGATCAGTTCTTATTCCTGGATAGCAATAGACTGCGGCATCATCAACTACTGGGCCTACATTTCGCAGAATTGAGTCACCCATGACAAGTACACGGGGACGTCTCCTTTTCTTAGGGTTATGGGTAGGTTTGTCGCGTCTGGATGTCTCGTTTTCAATACCGGTATCTTGTCTTTCTTCTACTTGGGAATCGGAACGGCTGAGGATTTCAAACGGATTCTGGGAGATAAAGTCGTTAGGAATATTCCCAGATTTCACCAAGTTAGGCCTACTTCTTGGAAAGCGTGCATTGGCTTTAGACCTAACCTCTAAATAGTCTGCCTGAGTAGGCCTATCTTCTTCTGCTTGTAGTCGTTCTTTAAGGAGACATATTTGTGACTGTGCATTTTTTAAATCAACCACAAGCATTTTGATTATTTCCTCTTTGGAGGCCAATTCTAATTTGAGGAGTTCAGCTTCATTCGCCGCTCGCGGCAACTCGTACTTGTTTCCCTGTTGATTTCGTTCACATCTCAAAAGTTTTTCGCCACTACATGATTTGTCTTCACAATTAAGACACACCTCTTCAAGTAATAAAGAATTGTTATCACATTGAACACTTACATCACCCGATTGGGAACAATTTTCAAGAGATAACCGTTTGTGACTTACATTTAACATCGCCATTTTGACTCAAAGATAGCATGCCTAGATACTGCTATGGGGTGGGTGGAGGGGGAAAAGACAAAGATAAGTAGAAAATAAGAGGGGGAACTAGAGAATGTTTAGGCTGATAACCCACCTCGGAAGGAGAGGGTAGGTTGGGGCTAATGTTACAGCAGCTACTCAACTTCGAGACGAATCCAATATAGAGAAGAGTAGATGTAGCTTTATTGCTGAAAGGGGTACTATGTGTGTGCAAGGAACACATCATGCAGCATTTGTTTCAGTTTGGGGGTAGGTTCATACAGTAGTTAGTGAGGATGTTGTAGGGCTCTTGGGAACATGGTTTGGGTGAGGCTGATAAGCAGAACAAAGGCTTGTCTTGGACAACAAGTGACAACACTCTGTAGTGATTCATTCATATTCTCACTTCTTTCAATCTGTTTTCTCCAATGTTCATATTATACCGCACCTACTTAGCATTTATGATTTATTGTAATATAGAGCTTACCTCCAATCCACTAGTTTCACAGTTTTCACTCCAATCAATATAGGTGGCCGTGAAATAGAGAGAGATTGTTCTGTTTGAATCTGTCTGTATCATAATGACGCAGTTACTAGGAAATGAAGTCAATTTAATTCGCCCTTGGACACTTGTGTAGTTGCGATTGCATCCTGAAACACCAGAAAGATTACTTCAGCTGGGACAGTAGCTAGAAATTTAAAAATAGCAATGATGATCATTCCACAGTCAGTACGATACAGGAGTTGCTTAGAACCAGAAACAGTTTCACAGAAACTCTTATTATTACAACTCAGCAACTTTTCTAGGTGTATGCCGGCATAAACCTAGAAAAATTGTTGAGTTTTAATTCACTGGCCGTGAAAGCCAATAAAACCATCTTATTTCTGCAGTCAGAGAAAGCTGGGCCCGTTTTGTTGTGGTTGGGCACCTGCCTCGGAGGCTCAGAGTTTGATTGTCAGGGATTTTAGAAACTGACGTGAGGGCTGGAATGGGGTGTACAGTACTCAGGCTCATAAGGACAACAGAGTAGCAGTCTGACAGTGAGGCAGCGGTATTGATGTGGAAACCAAGATTAACGGTCGAGGGGACCCGACGCATCATCCTGCAATTTCTAGGCCGAATGGCTGGGATGTGCTGTGGTGCCACGGGGATTGTTTGCAGCCAGAGAAAGGCTGCGATGAATTTCTATGTACCGTAGCTTAACACTTTCAAAAGATAACAATGTTGAATAATTTTATCTCCAATATATAAAGCAATGAAACTTGTTACATGTGAACTATCTCATGTGTAGAGTAAATGTGCAATTTTTTTTAAACATGTTCAGCACAGTTAACCCTCTCAGTGCCACGTGCCGATCAGATCGGCTCTCGCTGCTCGCGCCAAAAGTGCCAAAGCCGATTGAATCGGCGCGCTGTTTATCTTATATTTGTAGATTACTGTAGGCATATGTCCGTGATTATTTCATACTGTTGAAAAGGTGTGGTTTCAGGCTTGCCTGTGCGGGGTGTACGTTTTTCCTTCGAAGTCCGTTACGCGATAGGTTTGAGTTTGTATTTCCGCTCCCTCAATCATGCGCGTTCCCGCCAAAATTGCGGTGCAGTTGTTTTCTTCTTGTTGAAGTTTTCTGTCTACAGATGTATCTAAGAACTTTCTACAGCTGGAAACGTAGTGTTTCTTCGAATATGGCTCTTCCGTGTCCTTAATTTAGGCTCAAAACTGATTTTTTACAAAAAGAAATTTGAAAAATTGAACAATTATCAGAATAACCTCAATTAAAAAGGTTTAGATGCCGTATTTACGGTTATGAACATAATGTATGAAAGAATGAGGTATTGGTTATAATGCAAAGCAAAAATAATGATTCTATCGTTGGAAATGTGGTATTGATGATTTCTTTTCGAATAGTCTGCATGACCATTAAAAATGGCTTGGCATTCTTGGCAAATATTTCAGGAAATGGCTTGGCAGGAAGAGAGTTAAACATCATTTAAAAGAATTCAAAATTCATAGGGAGGTTAACGCTGCATGAGATTTAGCTCTCACAGTAAAGAGGCACAGGTGCGCTTCATAAAAAGGGAGGTAGCACTCAGTTCGCTACTCCTGTAGGGGTCCAGGCACGAACACCAAGAGCCCGCTGATGAGCCAGCTTGGTGTTCCTAGGCGAAGCCCCACACAAGACACTGTATAAACCTAGAAAAATTGCTGAGTTCTATTTTTTATCTGTTTGTTGAAGGTTACTTTATAGTGCAACACCTACAATACCGTCCTCTTTCAGAACTCTTTTATTAATTTCAGTATTTTCAATCATGCCATAAATTAACATAACAAATTTGCATTTTTCTTTTCTTCGTGGAATTTTTTCTTTTTTTACAAACAACCATCCAACCAAGGCTGACAATTTTGGTCAGTTTTGTAGACCCTATCACTAAGAAAATGTGAGAAAAAATTAATTGTATTGCACGTCATACTTTAGGAGTTACAAGGGAACCGGATTTGAAAAATACAATTTGGAGAAAATGAACTACAAAGTTATTTAACTCCTTAGTTAGTTATTGTTGTTTTAAGGGGCGGAACTACGAGGTCATCCGCCCCTACTCTGACTTCTTAAACAGCCCATGTAATACCTAGCTTTTAAAATCATAACTCCTAATCTAATGCAGATATTTACAAAAAATGTTCACTGAAATGATCTAGAAGGGTAGGGTTGTAATTTAAAAAATAAAAATATCAATTAAAATGTTGACATATTGTGTAAAATGAGTGAAAGGTCCAGGTGTGTACATCAATAGGTGTCAAATACCTTACACTATAATCCCCTGATTAAATGTAGGGATTTGAAGCCATTCTTTCAGTGTTGCCTATACAAAAATTGTCATTTGTTACTCTTCAGTTGGTCGACACGATTGTGCGCAATGAATGGGCGGGGTACAATACCGGTATATAAATATGTAAACAAACTCCTGGAAAAAAAAGAAGTATGTGTTAGTTACATTATCACAATTAAAGAAGTGTCGTTACATATTTATATCTTGTATCCCACTCATTCATTGGGCACAATCGTGTTGACCGACTGAAGAGCTACAAATGACAACCGCAGGTGTACAACTCACAGAGCAACCAAAAGAGGACAAAAAACATTTCAGCAGTCAAGTTCTGATATTGCAACACATAAAGCAGTTTTTTGGTGTAACAACAATATTCTCTCTCATAATAAGAGTTCTGAAGTGCGACCTAACATACAATTGTACTGTATTTATGTACATTTAGTGAAAATATCATTTTGGTATCATGAATGGGCTGTTGAGGAAATGTGCACTATGTGCTTAGTTGCATATTTATTTATTTATTTATTTATTTATTTATTTATCTATCGTATGGCTTTTAGTGCCGGGAGTGTCCGAGGACATGTTCGGCTTGCCTGAGTCTGTAGCTGCTTCCAGCGGACACCCTAAAGGGTGAGCTACAAGTTCCTTTCCATTTCAAGTAGTTCCAACTTTCGCCACCAGATATCAATGATACCTAGTGGTGAACGTTGGAACTTTGATAGAGCGTTGCATAGAAAAGATATTATGAATTTGCATTTGATTAATGTTCAGTAATATGGCTGCAAAATTCAAAAAACAATAAAATCTGGCATTGCAGTAGAGGTCACCTGTTTTAGAGTACTGCAGTTTGAATCCCTTGCTGGGCACTGAGCTCGTCATCAGAGACACCATCACTTGTCCCACATTGGAGTAGTAGTTATGAGGAAGCACATGACCGCAGAACGTTGCCGATGAGACCGGGAAACTGGAGCTCTGTGCAGACAACAGTAACAAGATTAGGGGCCTCTCTTTGTGGACAGAATTTAACTAATACCGTATCATTAATATTACTTCATAAAGGAAAATATGACTATCATTGGACAGGAAAAGGATAGAAACATGGATAAAAGACAAAAACTATGTCCGGCAAATGTGGATAGAGGGAAAGAAAATCCCTCTCGGCACGCCGGAGGGAGGAGGTAGATTTCACAACTGCCAAACAGGAGTTGGAGATAACACTATCTTTGGCTTGTCTGTGGAACGACACAGCTGTCAAAACATTAATATTGCTTTGATGACATCCATAGTACAGTCAGCAACAATTTGTGGTACCTATCTTCTGCTTAGCTCTTCCCTCATCAACTTGGCATCTTCATCCAGAATATTTTGCTCACTCCTTGGAGTAAGGGTGGGCCATATCAAAAACTCTTTCAGACGAAAGTCTTAGGTAATGTTTACAGGACTATTGACAATTTTTTCCACCCCTTTGGTCAATGGTTGGTGCTATCAAAGCCATTCCCGTGGTGTTGGGGTAGTGCGCCTGCCTCGCACCCGGCTCTGTCAGAGATTTTAGAAACTGCTGCGAAGGCTGGAACGGGGTGCACTCAGCCTCGTGAGGACAATTCAGTAGCTACCTGACAGTGAGACAGCGCCCCGGTCACGGAGACCAAGTTTAACGGCCAAGGGGACTTGACACGCTAACCACGCGTCACCCCATAATCTGCTGGCCAAATGGCTGGGCAGCGGTTGCTTGGTAGGCCTAGGCCCTTCAAGGGCTGTAGCGCCACGAGAGGTTTGGTTTGTTTGGTGCTATCAAAAAACTTGACTGAGATAAGTTTTCGACCCTTAACCGAAGAATGGATTCGATTTTTTATAATTAAGTAAGTTATAGCGATATTTCAATTTTTCGAAAAAGGCCCCCTATTTCCACCCACTTCATCTGATTTTGCCCATTAATGAACTCGACTGAGATTTTATAAGATAATAGTTAATGTATAAATTTGAAAGTGATTGGTGGAAAATGGCGGTAGTTATCATGTCGAAGGGATGTGAAACGCGACGATATGTCGAAATTCGAATGAAATCCACCTAACAAACAAGAACAAAGACAATCTCCACAATCAGACACACCGCCATCTTCAAATGTTTGTAAAAAGGGATACATTTTCAACATGGACTAAAACTTAAAAACAAACAAACAAAAATACAATACTTATTCATTTTGAATAAATTAACATCATGGTACTACATACACCACAATAACACAGGCTATCACCGAAAATCTCTCTTCCTCCCTCCCTACCTTCATACACACCTGGGGCTAAATAATCACGATGTCCAAGCCCCTCAAATAAAACAACTACAGCATTAATACGGTATATGTTTACTGTCTTGATTGTTTATAGTCTAGCTTTCACAACCATATGATACTATGGGAATGACTAGGGTCTCAACTATTTTGACATTACTGTACAGAATGTGTAGAAATATCTGAATGTTGCCCAGCCAAGTGCTGATCTATGGTTAATTTTGGTATCCCAGGAGTCACAAATGATTCACCGCTGTGATACTTTGCTTATTTATTGTGATATCTGATGGTAAACCTGTTGTTAGAATCTTCGACCTGTTAATATGAGGGCTGGTTTTTTTTTCAAATTCCGATGGACTGTATAAAAATAACAGATTGACATACCAAACTAATTTTACTACTAAATGTTTGCTCGTTTTATTCTTATGTCTCAACACAATCGCCAAAACGATTGAAATATTTGTCGTATTGTTACACCAGCTTTCCAATGCCCTCGGGAAAAAATTCTGCCGCCACAGAAGTCTCCTGAAGTGTTTCCTTTACGGCGAGGCATTGCCGCCCAACCATACCTTCAATTCTCGAAAAAGGTGAAAATCATTCAGTGCTGGTTTTAACTAAACGGCAGATGGTCCAAAACTTCACACTTGAATTCTTTGAAAAAGTCTATCGTAAAGTTGGCACAGTGCGGTCGTGAATGATTTTCATCTTTGTCGAGAATTGAAGGTATGGTTGGGCGGCAATGCCTCGCCAAAAAGGAAAACTTTGGGAGACTCTCCAGCCGTACCCACCTCAGTGGCAGAAGATTTTTTTGCTGAGGGTATTGGAAAGCTGGTAATAATAATAATATAATATCGTATGGCCTCGGGTGCCGGGTGCAAGCTTTGTTAATTGACACCCAGAAGGCAGCTTGCATGTCGAATTTCGTCATTCCTTTGAATGCTATGAAAGTCAAGGAGGTTAGATATTTAAGCTCCTTGAATACTATAGCGCTTTCTAGTAGAGAATGGAGGAACTTTGTGTTGGTAGAAAATCCCAAGATTAATTTTGCCATTATGAACACAGCCTACTGAATTCAAATGGGTTCTTTAACATGCCAACAACGTATGACATCCATGTCGTGATTTTTGTCGCCTTTGAAAAATCACTTACCACGGCCAGGAGCGAACCTGCAAGCTTGGGGTTGGTAGTCCGACACGTTAACCACTCACCCACCGTGGCAGGAAAGCTGGTGTAGCGATACGACAAATGTTTCAATCGTTTTGGTGATTATGTTGAGACATAAGAATAAAACAAGGAATTATTTAGTAGTAATATAAGTTTGGTATGTCAATCTGTTATTTTTATACAGTCCATCGGAACTTGAAAAAAAAACAGCCCTTGTATCTTTTCATTGTGCTCTATAAGTTTCCTGATGTCCTCCAAATCATCCCTATTTTCAGCTATCAAGGTAGTTTCATCAGCATACTGCAGGATGTTTACATTCAGACCAAATCCATAAGAGGCATAGTCACAATATACAGATAACCTCAAAAGGGATGGTTTTCTATATTATTATGAAGATGGAACCAGATATTAGTAAATGAATTTAGATTGTTGAATGCACACAGTACAGAAAAACCTTGATGCTTTGAAGCTCTATTACAAGAAATGTTTAGTATTACACATTTTTCTAATCTGAAATTGCATCTCTAAAGACAGTTAATGGATCACATGACATGCCTGCGAACTCGTTCCGGGACTAGTACGAGTCTTGTCCAACTGCCCGAGAGCGACGCCGATCGCAGGATCTACTCACAACTTTTCCCTGTACCTGACCACAAATTTGTAACTATCATTCCACTAGGACAGCAGTTACATCTTGCGTTGCTTATAAATTGCAGTCACTGGGAGTAATTAGTACCAAACGATTTCTTAGGCCCCTTAAAACAGTTATCATGAAAATATTATGCCTTTGTACAAGTGCGATGATGTTGGTGCAGTACATTGAGGTTATCAGCTGCAATAAGCGTTGGTGCTTTCAAATTTACTTTCATTTATTCCGATCCACATCCTTGAGCGCTATGTGGCGATAAATGACACTATTGCTACCTCAGCAGCTCGGGACAGCCAAAGTTTTCCAAAGTCCTCTGATTATTTTCCTATGGCGCTATGTGACAAAAGAGGAAACTATTGGTCTCTACTTTTCTAACATCCAATAAGATATAGGCCCTAGGCAGTGTCTTTTACTTCACTTACTCCTCTTTCTAATCATGTTTTTCAATTCGTTTGTAAATTACATGTGTCAGTACTGTAGTTAGTAAATAGACGTTTCCCTATTCATTATTATCATTATCATTATGGGAAAATGACCCGAATGTTATGTCCATTAAACTGTACTGCTTTACATCCCCACTACCACCACCACCACCACCACGAAAAATTATATTTTTAAAATATTTTTTCAGTTAGTTTGTTAGTTATGTGCCGGTTCAGTAGTAGTATTCATCATCATTCATAAAACAAATCTATCCACCGGGCGAAGCCGGGCACTACTGCTAGTTGCCTATAAGGAAAGGTTGAGGACAAGAACTGTAGGGGTAAACCAAGGTTAGAATGAATTGTAGTGATAGAAGCCATTTTTCATACAACAGCATACAATCATACAGTTATGCAGCTTAGATCATTGCTGGCCAAGTAACAATTCTACATTAAAAGTAATGTTTTGAAACACTCTCACCTCCCCGCTGGAGTTGATTTACAATTAAATACCCCCATTACCACAAACCTACAGGATTTACTGCCTTTTAATACAGGCCACAAGTGATTTTAACATAACTTCCAGACTTTGAATGGGCGCCAAGGTTGACCATATGGGTCTTCCTGAATAAAATAGAATAAAATACGGTACATAACTGTTGCCCCGACTATGAAACTCCTTATCCCAGGCGTAGGGCATTTGGCATGCGTTCGCTGATGTTACCAGGTTCATACAAGACAGGAATATAAACACACATGAACTTTAAAGAGATAATCTATTGGCTGTACTATACACATATATACATAATTACAACACAAAATACCCTTCATACACTCGTGATTTATACAGTACCTTGCCACTGAATTTAGGCTCTTAGAGCAGCAAACACTTACGGCCATATTCGACCTAGGCCTACCAGCCTCCTATACATATTTCAATTATACACAAATCTACACTCGTCAGACTTTCACGCATATCATTTGCCTATTCTTTTCACTTTGCACAGTTTTAGCACGAATTTACACTCGCCGGACTTGTTGACTTCAACGCCATGGCATCCTCCTATGACTTCCACAACAGATGATGAAGTGAGGTTATGAACGTCTTTTTAGGGTGTGATATGATCAGCTACCCATGGTCTACGAACTTAACCATGTCGAAAATATGTAGTCATTCAATAGCACAACGCTCAGTGAATGTCTAGTTACTGTCTCTGCTGTTCGATTACCGGACCATGCCAGATAAATCGACCCTGGGCGCAAGAAGACATGGACTCGAGCCTAAAAGCAAGAAGATCCGATCTCTAACTGTTCGTTACGGAAACCATGTCACGTAAAACTACCCTGGGCGCTAGTAGATCTGGACTCTGCCAATAAAGCAATAAGACGACCTCTGAACACCAGACACGCCATTATATGCACTGGCGAAGGGATACATAACCCCAATGTTTCTGCCGGAACTAACTTGTGCGTGGCCCGCTCCTAGCGGAACATCCGTGTCAACACATGAACACCAGACAGTCGAAATTCACACTGACGTCACACAGCAGTTTTCCACTTGAAGTTCATACGAGTTCATGCTATTAATAGCCTAGGTATTCCCTGAACTTCGAATTACTGCCTGTCTTTTCCGGGTTTGTAACATTACCAGCACTCGAAAAGACCAATTGATTGTACCTTTATAGTACAGCCACGAATCTAACATTTAACATTACTAGGTCAAAATAAAGCCATTAACCCCAAACCAAATGAAATAATGCTTCTACTTAAAATAATACAGTCTTATATATCCTTATTCCTAAAAGGTAATAAATTGCAAAACCCCGTATTTTATAATATCAAATATCCAAAAACCGATAATTAATAAACAATGATCCTAGTTGGTCCGGACCATCCAAAGATGAATCCGTCCACAGAAACACACAGGCACAATAAAAATCACCCAATATAAAAACCCATTATAATAAGATATGAATAAAATACCCCCAAACTAACTGCACAAGGCAAAAAACCCGAGGGTGAGCTACTGTAACTGAATAAATTCGGTTACAGTTTTAAGTTACTACAACGGATAGCGCTGGTAACAGGTGGATTGAACATTAATGACTAGTATGCAGAACAACTAACAGAGCACACCATGAGTCACCACAGGCGACACAATTAACATAGCATGCACACGGAGCAGTCAGTCCGCTGGAGACACGCAATGGAACTGGACCGCAAGAATCAGCTCTAAAAACCAGATAAGTTGACATCTTTCCATACTTCCAGTGCATTTGTATATTTTTAACTGTGTATTTGCCATGTGAGACATTGCAATACAATTAGGTTAATAGTTTAAATAGGAACGTTTGATTTATAACAATAATAACGAAATAGGCAGATCATTTCAATACTGAGATTATCCATAATAACAATTCAATAGACAACAGGAAACACACTTAGTCCACATTAATAATAATAGTAATAACGCAACAACCATAGAATTGTATTATACTGTTTGTAAATAGTTGACACGTTACACTAGTTTTTACAAACTTATGTAATATAAAAAGTGTATATATTTACTGGTGTTTAATTGTGATACATAAACATCATAACCAGGAAAACTTTGTTTAACCATCACTCTTTAAACCGTCAGTTTCTGTTAACCGTCATTGCTGTAATAGCATAATAATACTGTAATAACAAAGTGCTTTAAGGTGCAGTGACATGTTCGCTTTGTTTACTTACTCTATTTTAGTGGGAAGTGAGTGTATCTGCCCACCATAGTGTTCAAACCATGACGAAAAACAAACTATTAGCCACTCAGAGGCTGAAACAATACTGTCCAAGTGTATAGAATGGTTTGAAAGTCAAGAAGAGGCCAATGCAACGCACACACTACTGCTCCGAAAAATACGAAATATTGCCGCGGTGAATGCTTGAGCATCAAAGAGGCAGAATAAAATTACTATTTTCAAGCTACATGAACTATTTCACCTGTAAGTTTTATATTACTGTACTGTTAATTATTTTGCCACATTTGTAGCTACTGTACGGATGTTTTTATCATGTAATAAATAGTTTTATTACAATCGTGTTTAATTTCTTTTCGTTCCGAAATATATTACATTACTGCGAGATATCTCTCTTTAATATAATTGATTGAGGTCATGTTTTGGAGGAATAATACAGTGTTTCTGTTATCCGTCTCTTTGCTCAACCGTCACGACCACGGTCCCGACGATGACGGTTAATCGAGTTTTTACTGTACTAGTTAAGCCTAAGTGAACAGGATCTGAGGATGAACGCGTGACGTTCAAAACATGTCATCCAATTAAGTAGGTATTTGTGCATAAAGAGTGTGTTATAAAAAAAACATTGTTTGTAGGGTATGTAAATGCTTGTTTCCCGCCTAATGAAAATGGGCACTATTCGTGTTGATCGACTGAAAAGCTTTCTTTATAAGGTTAGATTGTGTTAAACAGATTGCTTCAGATGAAGAATGTGGTAGCTATTCAGAAATGAAATGATTAGCTCAGGACAGGGAGCCTTGGAATGCTGCATCAAAGCAGTCAAAAGACTGAAGATTCAAACAACAACATAAATCTATAGTAAATTTAAAATTTTGAGTTAAAGATCTTTTGGTCCCTTGAATGTTGTTGAATTTACCAGATTTTACTGAACTATGTATTTTACTCACAAAATGAACAAAATTTTAATTACTGTATCACATCATAAATTCCATGTAGACTCTGTGAGAGATGGTAAAATACTTACATAACGTATGGAGTAGGTGTTCACAGAGCTCCCAGCATACACATAGTTTTGTCCTAGGCCTTCGCTGATGATGTTACTAAGCTGTAAGAGTAACCAACATGGCATTTAGGGTTATGAATTGAATACCTGAGTGCAAGAAATACACAGTTGAGTCACATTAAGACTAACTCCTACATTTGACATCAGCAGTACATTATGTGACATGAGGTGTACCATATTGAGTGCTATAGACCTTCGTTGCTCTACTGAGGGTAATTCATCAGAATTGTGAAAAGGGTTAAGTGTCAAAGGTGTAGTGAAACAATTAAGTTTGTGTATTTTGTTGTAGTGAAACTGTACAGTAACTTATTGTGTGCAGACAAATGGCACCATTGTCCAAACTGAGGAGCATCATGTAGGCCAACCGTTGATATGAGAGGTGAATGTTGGCCATGAAGATGCTCTACACTGGAGCAGCTCACTACTGAAATGAACCAGGTGAATAACAGATGTGTTTGTTAAATGACAATTAAGTGAACCTTGCTTTGTATGGGGCTCTGAAGCTAATTGAATGTCACTGCATATATGTTAATGAAAGTGCTTCGGCAGGACAGACTTCAATGTCAGAGTTAGACTTCAGCTGAATGGAACAGATTTGCTTGGGATTAACGATTGAAACATGGGTACTCTCTAACTTATTCATAACTATCCAAACTGTAAGAGGATATGAGGGAACCAGATATAAGCAAAGCGAACTGATGGTGAGTATAATAATAATAATAACAAACTGATGTACATGGATGGCAATAGCGGAACCGCACAAACTAAACATGTGCGAACATGGCGCGGGTTTTAGACAAACTGAAGCATAAAGGGCAGGTGGCAGCACCTTACATGTATAGAACCGCATACTTGTTAAAAGTAAAATATAAAACTACCAAAGTTACAACACTTCCCCTCAATTAGAGGTTCATACAATCTTTACACTCTCCAAATCAGCAAACTTCAAGCAACGTTCATGCTTCATTCGACTTAAACTCTTCGTGAGAAAGTCAGCAACTTGATCGTTCGTAGAGATATACTTCAAAACAAATAATTTATACTCAAAGACTTCGCGAACAAAGTGATGTTTGATATCAATATGTTTGCTTCTACTGTGATACATTGCGTTCTTTGCCAAATTAATTGCACTTTGATTATCACAAAAGATGAACATAGTGGCTAAGTTTTTGAAGCCTAACTCGAGCAGAAATCGACGTAAGTACACAGCTTCCTTGGCACACTCTGACAACGCCATGTACTCGGCCTCCGTGGTGCTAAGGGCCACGGTTCTTTGTTTTCTTGAGTCCCACGATATAGAGCATCCACCGAGCAGGAACACGTGCCCCGTGTAGGACCTCTCATCTTCTTGGCAGCTTCCCCAGTCGGCGTCGACGAATCCTTGGATCGGTTCGGTGTCTGCTTCGTAGATCAGCCCTATGTTCGAAGACCCCTTCAAGTACCGCAGCACTCTCTTGGCAGCTTTCCAATGTTCGACTCCGAAGCAATTGTTGAACTGTCCCAGGTAGCTGACAGCGAACGAAATGTCCGGGCATGTAGTTGTCGACAGATATGTCAGGGCGCCTACCAATTCGCGGTAAGGCAACTTCAACTCGTCAGTACTGGGATTCTCATTTTTGCTCAACTTCGTTCCAGGGTCGAGTGGTGTGACTACAGGGTTACAATCGGCCATCTCGTAGCGTTGGAGAAGCTCTTCAATGTAACCTTGCTGTTGCTTGGCTATACATCCGGTCTCCTGGATTAGTTCGATGCCTAGGAAGTGTCTGTCCAATCCTAAGTCCTTGACCTTGAAATTTTCACTCAGGACACTGGAAATCTCGGCGATTGTCTTTTTGCATTTTGACAGCACCATCATGTCGTCAACGTAAACGGCAATCAAAGTTATGTTATTTCCGGAACCAATTTGGAATAGACACGGATCCGATGCGGTTGGTTTGGCACCGCACTTCCTCAAGACCTCACGCAGCTTGGCATACCAGTTTCTCCCGGCCTGTTTCAATCCGTACAGTGATTTTTGTAGTAAGCAGACCTTGTCCCCTCCCTGCAACTGGCGAAGCATGTTCTTGGCCTTCTCCTTGGATTCGTAGTCAGTTCCAGACATTGCAATGCTCTCTAACATCTCCCTGAAGTTCTTCGGTTGTTTCATGAATATTTCCTCGTCTAGGTCACCATACAGATAAGCCGTTGTGATATCGTACTGTCTGATTTTTACACCGAGCTTGGCAGCGAGACAAACCATCAATCGAATTGATTCCATTCTCGCCACCGGTGCGAACGAGTCAAAGTAGTTGATTCCATACTCCTGGTTGAAACCTTGAGCCACTAGCCTGGCCTTTCTCTTCTCAAGTGTTCCATCAGGTTTTAGTTTGTCGCGCAGCACCATCCGGCATCCGATGACTTTGGCATCACGGGGAGGATCCACCAGCACCCATGTATTGTTTCTCAGGATAGATTCCATTTCCATGACTATGGCACCATGCCACTCGTTAGAGTTTGGTCCTGTTATTGCCTCCTTGAATGGAATCTCTGCTAGAAAAATCTCCTCGTCTTCTTCTTGCTCCTCCACATCTTGGAGATTTGTTTGAAAAAGTTTCTTGGGTCTTCCCCTTTTTCCAGTTCGCAGAATCTTGGGTCGACCAGGTCCTTGTATCAATTGAGGCGTAGTATCGGATGTTTCCACAGTCGTTCTATCATGATCATCCACTGGCGTCACATCGAAACCGAGGAAAGGTTCATCATCTTCTCTGATTTCGGGTTGAGAGACTGGTTTCTCCATGACAGTTGGTTGATCTTTTTCTCTTGGTTCTCTCTCTTTCGTGTGTCCTCCTGAGAGGCCGAGTGCAGGTCTTTCTAGGCGATGCCCGTGGGCGACCTGCGCGTCGGGATGAAAGATGGAATGGATGAAGATGAATGAAACCGGGCAAGGATGTGGAAGGAAGCGGCCGTGGCCTGTCAGAAGGTACCAACCCAGCATTTGCCTGGTGTTGAAAATGGGAAACCACCGAAAACCATTTCAAGGACGGCCGACGGTGGGGTTCGAACCCACCCGTCTACCGAGTCAGCAGAGAGCTTGGCCCCATAGTCTACCGCTGCGCTTTAACGAGCATAGCCACGACTGTCGTGATTGTGGCGGTGGTTCTGCAAAGAACAGCTCCCAACAAATATCATGTTTCGAGGATTCCGGGCGCTCCATCCTAGTCTCTTTCAGTGGCTTTTCATTCTCGTAGAATTTTACATTTCGGCTGATCAAAACTTTGTCTTTGTCAGGGGAGTATATGCGAAAGCCCTTGGTTTCTTCGGAGTAACCCATGAACACGCCTTCTCTGCCTCGTTGATCCAGTTTCCCTCTTCCGGGATCCCTGTCCAGGAAGTAAACCTTGCTTCCAAACGTTCTGAATTGCGAGATGTCAGGAATCTCTCCTGTCCACAATTCGTACGGTGTTTTGCCTCCGATACTTTTTGATGGCAGGCGATTACGGATGTCATTTGCAGTATTCACTGCTTCCGCCCAAAAGCGGTGAGGTAATCCGGCGTCGAACAACATGCACCTGGCAGTCTCCATCAAAGTCCTATTCATCCTCTCCGACTTCCCGTTTTGTTCGGGGTTGTGAGGGACTGTGAGGCGTCTTGTGATTCCGCGCTTCTTCAGGTAGTTGTCGAACTCTCGATTCAGGTATTCCCTGCCGTTGTCAGACTGGATCACCTTTACTAGTTTACCTTTCTGATACTCCGTCCTGGTAACGTACTCGACGGTAGCCTAGTAGACCTCTGATTTTGCCTTCAGAAATCTCACTTCACAGCAATGAGAGTGATCGTCGATGAATTCCAAGAGGTACCTTGAACCTCCCATAGATGGAGTCGGCATCGGTCCACATACGTCCGTGTGGATCAAATCGAATAGCTCCGTCCTTCGATCGGATTTCTTTGGAAACTGCATCCTGGACATCTTCCCCTCGAGGCAGCCTCTACAGTCCAGAGTCGTTGATGGATTCCTCAGCTCAACGCCAGAAACCCTCCCTTTTCTCACAGCTACCAAGGTGTCGCCCACGTTGACATGTCTGAGCCGACGGTGTAGCAATTTTAGATCAATTATTTTGGGCGATGCAGCCATATTTGCTCGTTCTTGACTCTCACTGACGTAATATAGGTTATTCTTCCTCTCAGCTCGCATCAAGACTCCTCCTTTATCGTTCACGACGACTGCACCTTCCTTGTCAAAAATCACCTCGTGGCCGCGATCGGTGATCTTTCCCACCGACAGCAAGTTTGTCCTGAGGTCTGGAACGTGAGAAACATCTGAGAGAGAGACATCTATATCTTCGTTCGCATTGCGCGTAGATAAGCGAATACTGCCTTTTCCCACGATCCCTGCCGTTGAATCATCAGCCAATTTCACCACACCCCTTCGTGACTCATCAATCTTCGAAAAAATCGCAGGGTCGCCTCAGATATGTGAAGTGGCGCCACTGTCGAGACACCATATTCTGCGTACGTCACTGCTCTGAGTTGCCATCGCCTGTAAGCATTGTTCTCTAGTGAAATTTGCCGATTGAGTATTAGAACTGTCTTTACCTTTGTTCTTCGATGGATCTCTTTGTTTAAATCTGCACTGGCTGGCTCGATGACCTTGCTTTCTGCACACGTAGCATCGGAACTCAGATCCGCCTTTATCTGTTTCACTGTTGTCGTTTAGTTTGGGTGTTAGTTTCTTATAGTTCTTGTTACCTGAACCAGTCTTCTTCTTGACGAACATAGCTCCCGCTATTTCACCTTGTGTGCTCGATTTTCGTGCGTCATCCTCTTCGATGATTTTGGTCCGAAGAGCCTCGGGAGTCGGTAGGTTGTCACTTGACTCTATTGCACACTTAAAGTTCTCGAACCGTGCCGGCAGACTGTATAAACACATAACTGTCAACAATTCCGGATTGATCGTGATGTTCATATCTCCCAATTTGTCCACGGTGTCGAAGAAATCGTTCAGATGGTCACGCAAGTCGCCATCGTCCGCCAATTTTTGTAAGGTTAGCCTTTTCAGTAAGGTCGCCTTCCGAGCCGGTCCCTGGGATTGGTAGATCTGTTACAGTCGTTGCCATGTATCACGTGCCGTGACACAATTCTTGACTTGCTTTATTTCACTTGGCGACATCGACAAAATGATCAGCGACCGAGCCTTTTGATCCTTCTTGTCCCACTCTTGAATTGCCGCCGCGTTTGCATTTTCAACCGCTGGTTCTGGTTTCGTAGAATTCCCGCCGCCGAATTCCCACAAATCGCCCGTAATGAGGATAGCCTGCATCTGCACGGCCCACATGCCGAAATTGTCCTTACTGAGGGGTTCAATTCTCCCAATACTTCCGGCGTTCATTTTTGAGGTTAACTTTTGGCACGTTTTTACGAATGATTATGATTTGTTATTTACGCGTTCAGTCTCGCACATCTGGGCCCATAACCTGTAAGAGGATATGAGGGAACCAGAGATAAGCAAAGCGAACTGATGGTAAGTTTAATAATAATAACGAACTGATGTACATGGATGGCAACAGCGGAACCGCGCAAACTAAACATGTGCGAACATGGCGCGGGTTTTAGACAAACTGAAGCATAAAGGGCAGGTGGCAGCACCTTACATGTATAGAACCGCATACTTGTTAAAAGTAAAATATAAAACTACCAAAGTTACAACACAAACTAACAAACTATGAACTATTTTATTTATTTTTGCAGTTGTCTGGAAACCATAGCTTTAATGGTTGTTGGTCCCTTCTTTGTTTCATGGCTGGGATCTCATGTGTGGGATGAGTAGAATGCTTCGTACTTCCTTCCCGGCCATATGTTTTGAGCAAATCGTTCTTCTGTAGTGTGTGTGAGTGTGGTTCCTACTCTGTTTGTATCTGTGCCAAATACTCTAGCTGCGACAAGTATATTGGTGTCGGGTTGAGTTCTGGACAAGTGTTACCTCCCCACTCCTTGGGACATATATAAGTTAGTTTCTATCATGTCCTCACACTGCATTTCTCAAGGCTTCCCTCATGTGAGATTGTCTTGTTAGGTAAGTCTGTAACATTACCTTACAGAGGTGGCCATATTATTATGGCAAAAATGGATAGAACCGAATTCTTTATTTCAAATTAAGATACAATGAATTATAATGGAAGGTTTCATAGAGTACGAGTCTCCGATGCATTGGTTGTATTTTGTCATCCATTCACCAAATGTACTACAAGAGATCTTTTACAAACCAACATCTTATGCATTTATGCTTTTATGCGCTTTTATATTAATTTACTAGATATTGAAAGGTCAGTCTCTAAGAAAGCAAAATGTTGTGCTGTCAGAACTAAATTAAATCTGTCATCGTATCTTCTTTTGTTACGAGCAGTGTATTGCAGTGTAAGGAATTATTTCACAGCAAATCATTAATTTAATTAATTCCCAACCACGTCACCTCAATTGGCGGCAAAGACTAATCTGATTAGGATGCCCCAAAAACACACTCTCTTCATCAGGATACAAGAAATCTATACATTGTTGAAGATTCTATGAATCAATTAACAATAAAAAATTTGGTTCTATTTAGCTTTACCACCATAATTTGGCCACCTGTGTACTTCCTCGCTCCTCCCTCCCTTCATCCATCTCATCTATTGGTGATGACTCATCTAGAGTAACAAATGAAGAAGTATTCGAGTGGGAGAGGATACATGTTTCTGGCGACTACTAATGAAGAGAAAAGATAGTAAGACACCCAGGAATAGCAATCTTAGTTATGGAAGGAAGGGTCAAGGACAAGATCTGTAGCGGTAGTCCAAGGTTAGCCCTAAAAAGGGCTGTAACTCCATAAAACCCATAAAATTAATACAATCATACAAGGATTCTGTCACCCAGACATGAAGCAGCCAGCGTAAACACGCAATGTAGAGCAACAAAACAAGGAACTAAACAAGCTTACAACACGGAATACTGCTGAATCGGACAACAAAACACAGCTAAGAAATAAATAGACGGACCGAGGACAGTTGCCCACAGAACTGCTGCCAGTGGTGTCAACACGACATTCTACATGGAACATCTACACCGCTAGGTAAGTTGCACTTTGAAACAATCCTGAGCCCTGCCTACGCCAAACCCATATAACTCTGCAATCATCTCATCACATTCAAGTTGCATTGTTGGACATAAATACTACTACAAATGGGAATACTAGTTGCCATTTCTGGTCCGTATTGACGTATATAAATAGTTTAATCAGTTGAAACTTTCCGTCAAATCAATACAAAATATTTTGCGCTATTATTGCGCTAAGTTAGGTACATGTTTCGAACCTTGCATGCCGGTCCTTCATCAGCCTCTCACACAAATGGCAACACATCAAAAAAACACTGAACAAAATCCAAAAATGCATGCACACTAATAATACATATTAAAAACATTACATTAAAAATTTGTATGAAACATATTAAAAACACATGTTAAAAGTTCTGAGAGTCCATTTCACTTGTTCATAAGCACATGTCTTTCTGATAGGAGATCTTATCCTATTCTGTTATCTGCTTCTTGTCATGTGGGGAACGGAAAAAGAGTAGTAATCCCATTTGAATGGTCCAAATGCAAAAGACTTTTAGGTACTCCCTTCTGATAGGAGATCTTGTCCTGTTCTGCTTCTTGTCATATGGGGAACGGAAGGGAATACTATTCTATTTCCGTTCCCCATATGACAAGAAGCAGAACAGGACAAGATCTCCTATCAGAAGGGAGTACCTAAAAGTCTTTTGCATTTGGACCATTCAAATGGGATTACTACTCTTTTTCCGTTCCCCACATGACAAGAAGCAGATAACAGAATAGGATAAGATCTCCTATCAGAAAGACATGTGCTTATGAACAAGTGAAATGGACTCTCAGAACTTTTAACATGTGTTTTTAATATGTTTCGTACAAATTTTTAATGTAATGTTTTTAATATGTATTATTAGTGTGCATGCATTTTTGGATTTTGTTCAGTGTTTTTTTGATGTGTTGCCATTTGTGTGAGAGGCTGATGAAGGACCGGCATGCAAGGTTCGAAACATGTACCTAACTTAGCGCAATAATAGCGCAAAATATTTTGTATTGATTTGACGGAAAGTTTCAACTGATTAAACTATTTACTACTACAAATCCTCACACACTGTTTCCATTATTCATACCACAGCTGGCGCTGCACTTTCCCTTCAGCTATCATTCCTCGCTTCCCACAAGGCCACGGTCCTTGCTT
The DNA here is from genome assembly GCA_946902985.2 of Meconema thalassinum. Taxonomy (NCBI): domain Eukaryota; kingdom Metazoa; phylum Arthropoda; class Insecta; order Orthoptera; family Tettigoniidae; genus Meconema; species Meconema thalassinum. The sequence continues at coordinate 1,354,088,538 of OX336388.2, forward strand.
GTCAGCATTCCGACGAGCATGGCCAGGCCGGAAAGCTTCATCGCCTGCGGCTGCCTGACCCACTCTCAGAACCTTTTCAATTCAAGCTCCCCTCCCCGTTGCATGCCCCTCGTCTCCGGGAACACCCCTCTAATCACATGCCAAGCGAGTTAACCCCTTCAAAGAGACATACGAAGGAGACGTAACAATATGTTAAATAGATTGCCCTGGATGTAGGGTGTGATACTATGTAGAGATGAAACGATTATGTCAGTACAAAGAGGGATGGAGGGCTGCATCAAACCAGTCAAAAAACTGAAGACTCAAGCACATTGTTAACAATAGTTCTCTATTGGTATTGTGTGTTGGATGCACCAGAATGAATGAATCTGTTTTGCACATTTTCCTTCAGTCTGAAATGAAATATTGACAAAGCATCTTTATGATCATTATCTACTTCTTTTAACTTTTCATTTCAATCAGTTATTTCTGTTTAATGTCGACATAAATGGGTCAATATTTTCTGCAATTAACTTTAACTAGTTAATACATTTTATACTTTCCCAAGAGTGCCTTCTCTGACGAGTCACATTTTCTTCTTCTGATGTTGGCGCATCAGGTGAGTACGGTATCATCAAAGAAGAAATACCCTGTAATCATTACTACAATAACCCAGGCAAGGTCACCAAGAGCCAGACTTGGTGCACCAAGGCTCAAAACTCTGCAAAATACACAGCAAAAACTTTGAATAATTGCACAATTATTTATTAATAAATAATTTAGCAATTCTGTTATTACTATTTAATAACAAGTCAGATATATTACATACCAATTTTGTTTCTATTTTGGTGTAGAGAAACAACTATTTTAGGCTTTGGATAACTATCACTCAGTTGGATTGGTAATACTTACACTGGCATCAGTTATTTCAAGCCTGGCACTGGAGCAAGAGGGTCCGCCCCCCTGGATATCGACATCCTCCACGTGAATCTCCAAAGAGTCATAGTAAGAGCTAGTACCTTCTTCGAGGAGCCAGCGACACAGCAAGTTGGTGGGAACATTGCCAGGGTAGTTGGGTGATTTGAGCACCTGGGGGGTGTCAGTCACATTCAAGTTAGCTGGTCCACAAATGGCTGTTAGAACAAACACAAACATGTCATATGTCACTGATTGAACATCTGGTCTGTGGAGAAATACAGGGTTAACAAACAAACAATAAATAAAGAAATAAAAACAAAACAAACAAAGAAATAAATTAACTTTAAAAAAACTATATATACAGTACATAAAAAGAAAGAAAGAAACAATTAAATCAATCCCAATATTTCTCTGCATTTATGGCTTTAAATCATTAGGTCTACATTGAAAATCACTAGTTTTGTTTATATACAGGCTATAATAGGTGAGTAGCTGTGGAACGTTTCATCTTCTCGTCTTTACTGCAAGACATTGCCAGAATACTTTTAAAGGAGAACTTAAATTTGTAGATCAAAGTTCAGTTCTTTAAGAGCTTGTATTTGCAAATAGCTTGATTTTAGAACTATAGTATTGTAGTGAGTATTCTTTCCTCAGACAATACCATACATCAAGAGATTAACGACAGAATACAGAAAGCTTCCAATTTCTATCAGCTACTTTGGGACGAAACATTTCCACAAGCTTCCAAGATTAGATATACCGTACTTAATACCTATACTAACGTATGGACAGGAAGCAGCAACCCTTACTGGACCAACAAACAGTCGTCTCCAGTCAGTAGAAATGAAGTTCTTCCATTCTTGCCTTCTTCTCATCATCATCATCAGTGTTCTGCCCTAGGGCAGGTCCTAACATGACAGCTCTCCAAGCAAACTTTTCTCCTGCTACTCTCTTTGTTGTTTCATACTTTGCGTCGATCCTTATACTGTTGACCATTTGGAATCTTCTCCGTCCTAATCGTCTTCTACCATTCACCGTTCCTTCCATAGCATCCATAAGTAAACAATTTCTTCTCATCCAATGACCAAGCCAATTTTGTTTCCTCATCCTGATTACCATTAATATATTTTCCTCCTCACCAACTCTTTGCAGCACATCTTCATTTCGCACTTTCTCTACCCATTTTATCCCTTCACTTCTCCTCCAAATCCACATCTCAAATACCTCTAATCGTTTTCCTTCCTCTTTTCTCAATGTCCACGTCTCAGCTCCATATAGTGCTACACTCCAAATAAAGCATTTCGCCATTCTCTTCCTCAGGCCTTCGTCCATACCCCCACAAAGCAGCCTCCGTTTCTTATTAAATGCCTCCTTGGCAATTGCATGCGTGTTTTCACCTCCTGTTTGCATCTCATGTCTTCAGTTATTATGCATCGCAAGAATTTGAACACACTTATTTGTTCTATTTCGTCCTGTCCTAACTTTTAAGTTATCCTTACGTGTCTTGAACTTATCACTATACATTTTGTCTTATTTTTATTAATTCTCATTCCGAATTTCTCACAGGTCGTATTTAGATCTTCCAACATTCCAATCATTACTCATTCACTCTCTGCCAATAACACCATATCATCAGCAAATCTAATACATTCTATCCTCCTACCACGAATCTGCACTCCTCTCTTTCCTTTCATACAATTCTGGATAATGTGCTCCAGATACATATTAAACAGTATGGGGGAAAGACAACATCCCTGCCTTACTCCCCTTCCAATTCTGCTTTCCTCAGTCAACTCATTCCCAATTTAAACTCTGATATTCTGTTGGAGATATAGATTCTTAATCAACTTTCTTTCCTTAGAATGTGCATCAAGATATTCCACTTGACTCTATCAAAGGCTTTCTCCAAGTCAATAAAAACAGTATATATTACTCTTCCTCTTTCAATGTATCTTTCACCAATAGTTCTTAAACAGACCAATTCATCCCTTTGAAATTAATTTAAATAGTAGTAATGGTTGGGGTCAACCAACAACAACGAGCCACACACATTGGCCGATCAATGAAACATATCTGTTCCTTTGAAAGAATAATAGATTTTCCGCCTTCAATACTGTTTATTACTATTACTTACAGGGACTAGTTTCGGGGGTAAATACTCCCCCTTCCTCAGCCTGTCCAACAAAACTTCACAAAGGAAAAACATATCTGTTCTTCAAACTGATAGTCGGTCAACCAACAACAACATGCCCCACCGTTGGGCGATCAATGTAATAAATTTAAATAGTAGTAATGATCGAGGTCAATGAAACATAATTCTTATTTTGGTCAGGGTCAACCAACAACAACATGCCACACACTGTTGGGCAATCAATGTAACTAAATTCTTTACTTATAATAATCTTTGGGGTCGAGATGATGTTACGCACATAAAGAAATAAGAATCAAATCCACTCCAAAACATACTTCTGGCTTCATTCAATTCTTCACATTTGATACTCATGCAATTCATATAATTTTCCATTCTTTATTTATCTCCGATATAATTCTTAATTCATAATAGCACAAAGCATCAGACTTGATCTATTCCTTTTCATCATAATCTTCCTATACATTCATTATTTTCCAAAACCTCAAACATAACCCCATCCATTTTAAACATATCACTATCCTTCATTCCAACAAGCAGACAAACATAACCATCCCCAAAACACAATATTTTTCCATCTTCACATCTCCACATTTCATATTCCCATTCTCCAAAAGCAGACACTCTCTTTTATATATATATATTTTTACAAGAAGAAATCTGAACAACCGACTATCATAAAAGGAACATATTTCCTGCAATGAAACTTCATTGGGCAAAGCCCCCTATTACCTCATTGCTAGGACACCACAGAGTATCTAGTTAGCACACAGCACTAAACTCCCTGCAGCAGCCCGGCATGAGGTAGCCGTGCTTCTAACCTAAACACTAAATATAATACTATGACAAGTGTAAAACGTGAGGGTGGGCCCTGTAACCAAATAATTTCGGTTACACCGTGTTCCTCTCCCTCTTCTAAATCCATACTGTTCCTCAGCAAGACATTTGTCTCGTCTTCCATATAGTCTTCTTATCACTCTCAGTAAAACTATGGCTGCGCATGTGAAATCAAACTGATGGTTCTAAAATCCTCACTTTTTTTTATTATGTTTGTTCTCAATCGGTATCATTACTGCCGAGAGAAAATCATCTGGCCATTCAACTTTTTCATATATCTCATTACACGGATATGTCAGCTCTTTCACACCACTATTACCAAGGCTCTTAAATAACTCCACTGGTAATCCATATTGCCTTCAAAAGACTAAAATGGTTAAACTAAGGAATGAGGATATCTGACAACAACTGGGATTGCAGGGGCAGATGACCTCGTAGTTCTGCCCCTTAAAACAACAATAACTAACTAACAACTGGGATTGGAAAGGAGCCTGCTGGAGACACTTGAACTCAAGAGATTGAGATGGTATGGTTACATGAAGAGGATGGCTCCCCAAAGGATACTCTGAGTGTACTTTGGCAAGTGTATCCCCGGGAAGAGACCAAGAGGAAGACCTCGCGATGTGTGGGAGGAGCAAATTTATAAGAACCTCGAAGCTAGAGATAAGAACTGGCATCAAATACAAGAACAACAGTCATGGATGGACAGGACAAATTGGAGACTACTCATTTATAACCGCACCCAGCTTTCTGGAGTGAAGAAACGATGATGATGATGACGATGAGTATTGTAGTAACCTATGTCTTTAAAATAAGAAAGTCATTTCTATCCAAACTGAGTGATTGGAATGAAAATTAAATCAAGACAAAGTCAATACCAATAAGAAATTTATTAATTAGTCCTGCTTCTTAATCCTAGAACATAAAGGCTAATATTGTATGTAAATACAAACCTTCATAAAGTTTATGACTTTAAAAATGTGGAAGCTGGTAATCAAACTGATCAGCGAAAACATAATAATTGATCACACATTCTGCAGTTATTGTTCCCACAATTCATGTATAGAGCGAAATAATAAATTTCTCACCTTTCCTGATACGTCCTTTTGTCATCAAACCTCTCATGGGCATGATGATGCAGTGGTCAAGCTGCTTGCCTCTCACCAAGGTCAATGCATGTAAGATTTTGAAGTGAAATATCACGTCCTGTGGTTTGGATTCTCTCATGGGCATGATGATGCAGTGGTCAAGCTGCTTGCCTCTCACCAAGGTCAATGCATGTAAGATTTCGAAGTGAAATATCACGTCCTGTGGTTTGGATTCCATGTAAAAATGAAGGGCCCATGGCACATGATCACGAGATTAACAGCCATGTAAAACTAAAAGCTTCCTTCTTTGCTTCATCTAACCTCACGCAAAACACTATCAATTCAAACCGTTCATAACTCATTGTAGCTATAGATGTGTTTTGAATATTTCCTAGACTGCCTAGTGATTATTTATCAACGCCGAAGTTAGAATGGACATTCTCAGTAGTTTCTCCATCTCCGTCAAACAAGTATCTTCATTAGTATGTTTCGATGGCTTGTATCTTGACCACTTCTACAATTGTATGATACACTATTACTTTTAGCATATCATTGGTATATAAACAAAGAAAATGAATATACAGGCCCTTCTGCTTCCCTAGCTTTTTCGATTGGAGTCTGAATAAAGTCAGCTCGACGATGAACTTGTAGATCTAGTAGGAGGATTTCCGTACCAACAGTGATAGTTTTTACTTCTAAGGATAAAGCAAGGTAAAACACTTTTGCAGATAAGTGCAGGGAGAAACTCAAGGGGAGAGTAAGGACAAACACAATGAGAGATATGTGCAGGTGCAAGGAGAGACAAAAGGGAAAACAAGGACACACATGTACTGTAAATGGTGACTATGTGGGAAATCAGATAAGATGTAGAATCTGATAAGTAGTAAAACAAGAACAGTTGGCAGTTCAATTTGTTATTGCAAACCTTACTTAATGGTACTTAAAATTACTCCTCATACCGGTGTATAATTTTAATAATATGCAAAGCGACACGCAATAAGCATTACAATGTGCAAGGCACGAGCACATCATAGTATAGGCAATTCAATTACTCACAATTTTCACTGGTAATTTGAGCAACAAATCCAAGGCCATTCCTCTCCCCATCAGACACGAAGCGAAGCCAAATGTGGTTGCTTGAAGAAACGATAGATGGTGGTATTTCTGAACCACAAAATTTGTTAACAAGATTAGAATACTGACTGGGCCCATCATGAATCTGCAAAGGAAAACGTAAGAATGTAGTGATACTGAGAGGTATTTCTGAACCACAATACTTGTTAACAAGATTAGAATACTGACTGGGCCCATCATGAATCTGCAAAGGAAAACATAGGAATGTAGTGATATTGAGAGGTATTTCTTAACCACAATACTTGTTAACAAGATTAGAATACTGACTGGGCCCATCATGAATCTGCAAAGGAAAACATAGGAATGTAGTGATATTGAGAGGTATTTCTGAACCACAATATTTGTTAACAAGATTGGAATACTGACTGGGCCCATGATGAGTCTGCAAAGGAAAATGTAGGAATGTAGTGATATTGAGAGGATGAAGTTTTATAACAAATAGACTTAGTTGAAAGTATTTGCCTCTCCAGAACTCAGATTCAAAACCTTCCAATACTAACCTCTGTAGTAGAGAACAAATACACAGACACACTCCATTTTCAACTGTAGTTGTAGCTGAGTACTGAGAACCAAGTGGGGAACGATGAGCTAACTTGGCATTCTGCTGCACACATCATGTGTGCAAAGCGACACGCAATAAGCATTACAATGTGCAAGGCACGAGCACATCATTATTGATAGTAATCAGGCAGGTTCAGCAAACATTGAAAATCAGATTAAGGAAGGAAATAACTATTTGTAGATTGCAAACTATACCAAAAAAAATCTTCAGTCTGGTGAAACACTTCAAATAACTTATTCTTTAATTATCTGAGTTAAAAAGAACTACCGTATTTCCTCGCATAATCGTCGCCACCGCGTAATCGATGCACCCCACTTTCCAAACACTAAAATAGGTTTAAAAAATTTCATCGCATAATCGTCGCATAGCATATTTGTATTTGTGCGCCAGTCAGTTGCACATGCTGCCGCGACTTTATAACCTGGCGCGACTTTGTCGGAAGAAAAAATCTCGTCTTTATGCTTGCGGGCTATGAACTGTGACGCGAGCGGCAAGCTTCGTCACTTAGCACATTCCGCGAGCGTATAATCTGGCGTGATCTTGTCAGGAGAAAGTAATCTCGTCTTTATGCCTGTGGGCTATGAACTGTGATGCGGCGGCCAGCGCACATTCCGCGAGCTTATAGGCCTAACCTGGAGAGATCTTGTCAGGAGAAAGTAATCTCGTCTTTGTGCCTGCGGGCTATGAACTATGACGCGAACGGCCAGCGCACATTCCGCGAGCTTATAGGCCTAATCTGGCGTGATCTTGTCAAGAGAAAGTAATCTCGTCTTTATGCCTGCGAGCTATGAACTATGACGCAAACGGCCAGCGCACATTCCGCGAGCTTATAGGCCTAATCTGGCGTGATGTTGTCAGCAAAAAGTAATCTCGTCTTTATGGCTGCGGGCTATGAACTATGACGCGAACGGCCAGCGCACATTCTGCGAGCTTATAGGCCTAATCTGGCGTGGTGTCAGCAAAAAGTAATCTCGTCTTTGTGCCTGCTGGCTATGAACTATGACGCGAATGGCCAACGCACATTCCGCGAGCTTATAGGCCTAATCTGGCGTGATCTGGTCAGCAAATAGTAATCTCGTCTTTGTGCCTGCTGGCTATGCACTGTGACGTGAGCAGCCAGCGCACATTCCGCGAGCTTATAGGCCTAATCTGGCATGATCTTGTCCGCAAAAAGTAATCTCGTCTTTGTGCCTGCTGGCTATGAACTGTGACGTGAGTGATCAGCACGCATTCCGCGAGCTTATAGGCCTAATCTGGCGTGATCTTGTCAGCAAAAAGTAATCTCATCTTTATGCCTGCGGGCTATGAACCGCGAAGCGAATGGCCAGCGTCGTCAGCACATTCCACGAGCGTTAACCTGTCGTGACCTTGTTAGAAGAAAGAAGCCTGCCTCTGACTGCAGGCTATGACTCACGCTATGCGAATGACTGGTCCGTGCAGCAAATAATGATACAGTATATTCTTTGAACTTAAATATTCTTCGCATAATCGTCGCACCCTGCTTTTCCCTACGAATTTTAGGCTAATAAAGTGCGACGATTATGCGAGGAAATACGGTAATTATTGTAATCCACAGAGAGCAGATTGCTCTTTCAACTACAATAACACAGCTTTGTTCTGCCTTCTTATGCATGCACTCTATGACGCCCTGCCTTAAGCAACAAACATCTTGTTACAATGATTCGGGAAGATGTTCGAGAGAATCCTAGGCCTCAGGCCAGGAATCTTAGATACCGTACTGTATGTGTGTGTTTCTGTTGATGTTTCAGCCGTTCTTAACCCTTTTGCTTTCAAGCTCTCAGGTGATGGATGTGTCAATACTGACAGCCATATTTACCACACTATGCACACACTTCTTTTAAAATTACATGGAAGGCACACCAATGAAGATATCAACATGAAAGATGGTAAACGTATAGAGTGTATATCACTTATTATTAGTGTAAGTAAGTCGTGTCTCTAAACTAAAATGGTTTAATGTTAAAAATATAAGTAATTTGAAATCAAAATTCTGTGTCTGTTAGGTAGGTAGTCAGCCCGAAGGCTGGTTGGATCCACAAATAGTACCGCCATTAGGTTATGTGGGTAGATACCCACAAAAACCCCAGGCAGCGCTATATTGAGGCGTACTAGGCAAGATGAGGAGTGAGGTAGTTTGCCATTGCTTTCCTCACTGAGTCAGAACAGCGGTACTAACCCTATGAGTAGAACCTTTCACAGCATCCACAGGCACTGACTGTGCCCTGAATGTCATTACTAAGCACCACCCATACCTCAGTAGCTTCCATATAATCACAGCCATGAGTGAGACTGAGACATCGGTGAAAAGCCACCTTTTACTCTAGCCTGTGCCAACAGACAAATGCAAATGTACTGCATTCATCAAGAGATGGCAAACAAAATTACAAGTTTCATATTTTGAAAGTTTGGAAGTAATTCTAGAAAATGGTATTTACAGCCCAAGTTTGTTATTCATGTCAGTAGGAAAGCTATAATATTGTTTACAAACATAGTAAATATCAAGATTCTATGTGCATTAGATCCAAGGATAAATTAAAATGTTAAAATGATGTAACACTGAAAAATGTCAGCCATTTTTGTATAAAACACAGATTTCAAATAAATAATATGTAGCACTCACCTATGAAGATATTACTGGATCATCATTATCCTCTACACTTTCCGATTCGGACAGAGTAACATCATCATCACTTGAATAATTATCAACATATTCAGTGATACATCTTCATCTAAATGAAGTATTTCCGCAATGTCACACACGGCAAATAACTAGGCCTAATCTAACTGAACTATATCTAACACTTCACTATCACTATGCACCTAATTACCTAAGAAAACTATTTAAATAATGAACTAATACGTTAAATAAATATATTGCCTACGATATAACTTAATTTTACTATGTAATCACGTACGAAACACAAGAGAAATGAACGGAAGTTTGCCGGCGACCATGATGTAAACATTATTCGGAACTCCAGTGAGCACATGTTTCAGACTCTAAGATTATCGATAAATACGGATAGCGGGAAGTTTCCGTGGAGTATAACGTGAGATACAACTATACACTTCTTATTCCGTGCAAAAATGCTGCTATCTGGCTCGTAAATAATGAACTAATAATAAAAACGACGGATCGTTACCCTGTCAGTTTTCGCAGGACCCGTAGATACCGATAGATCGTTACCTTGAAAGCCAAAAGGTTAATCTGTGGTGTGGTCCATTGCATTAAAGGTTAAAGACTGGAAATCGTCTCATTCATCATTCAAACTTGCTATATGGCCCGTCATTTTTCCTCATCCAGAAAAGCTCAGCACATAAATATATATTTCACTTGGAATACATTCCTGGTAGTTTGGCTAATGGTGCCTACAGAAATTGTTCTACATGCATATTTCTTTAACCCTTTCCTTCTCAAAACGCCCGAATGCGCCCGGATATGAAAGTCACTGCTCCCTGCTAAAGTGCCCGTGTATTTTCTGGTAATGGGAGTAGACACTGGGAGCTAAGGACTCCATGGAGCAGGCTACTGAGATGTATATATTAGCATATTTAAATTAGGATTTGACAATTTTTCTAGTATGGGCCAATGTGCCTAATTCCGGGAGAAATAAAAAGATGCTGAAATGGTTCTGAACCAGGGGCCTCATACAATGGTAAACAATGTAAATATGTGTAAAGTTTGTGAAAACTGTGCAAATTCCATTACTGACACATTTTTTAAAACTTAGTTTGATAATTGTTTATGTGGCCAGATCATATAGTTTTAAAATTGTTTTAGTGACCAGATTATATGAGGGCAGACCTCAAACCAAGGTCCCGAGATGAGTGGGATTTACTGTGGGTCATTGCAAGACTGTTAGTAATTCATGTGTAAAATTGTATTTAATTTAAATGTATTATATAGTTCCCTTGTTATGTGCAAGTGTTCATACCAATATCTACAGTACTTCATGTTCTAAAATAATATGGTGATTTCTGTGGATATGATGGCTGGAAATGCAACAAGGAAAGTGCAGTTAAACAAAGGCAATTGAATTTTATGGCAAAACTCGTATGTAACGCACAGTAAAATTCAGTTAATAAACTCAGCCAGCTGGAAGCATTGTTTCAATTTAATCTCTTAGAGAATGAATGCCGCCAAACTCACCTCCAGAAAGTCACAACCACAGTAGTTGGAGCTATTGAAGGTGGCATTGACACAAGGCTCAATCTGGAAAGTTGTTAAGTGAACTTTCACTACTTGTCCTTCTTGGGCTCTGACCAACCAGTGACAGTCCATGTCTGTTTCGTACTTGTTGTCCCTATCTATGTCGGGAGACCGGATCGTCTGCACAGATGTTGTGGCATTGATCGTACCACCACAGCCCACACTTTCACCTACAAATAAGAACAATAAGCAGTATTGCAGGCAAATATCTCACTTCATAAGGATCAGAAATTAACCCATTGTCAACAGCTATTGGTAGAATTAGTTCAAAGGATATGCACATAACATTTATGTACAACAGTATTTACAATTGTTAAGTTACAGAAGTAGTTTAGTCAGATTTGTTCAAGCAATTATGTCCACAATGTGGACTGAAGTGTAGTGAATGTTAGTATAGAAACCTCCAAGATCTTCACAAAATGACAGGTCTAATAAAGAAAGAAAGAAAGAAAGAAAGACATCCTTCTTGTAAAAGACACTTGCAGTATACGGTATTTGGATAAAAACATTTGATACATTTAAAAGAATCAACCATGTAATAAATGAATATTTGCAGGTTAGCCATCAAAAAGATAATGAATCGGTGGAGAAAAGTAGCAAAATACTGTGACAGCTTATTAATATAGGATGTTTCCTCACAATCCTTGAACTAAGTTTCAGGAGTCACGATGAATCTGCTGAGTCTGTTGATAAAGGAAATCACCAAGATTCACTACGTCTAATCATAAAATACAATCTAATACAAGTTAAAATCATCTCCAGAATTCCACAATTTTTCAAGATATAGTACATTCAATTTAATCCAGAATTATATTATATTGCAAATATTGGCATATTACAAGAAATAAAAAGGAAAGAAAAAAATATATATTCCGCCTATTCAATACAAGAAGGGGAAGTAGACTACCCCCGAAACATGTACCTGTAATTGATTTTTTAACAAAGTGTATTGAATAGGCGGAATAAATATTTTTTCTTGTAATAATTTATGTCAATACGGACCACTATGAGCAACATTGCGAATAGCCTGGATTACCAAGGAAATAAATATCAGAAAGTACTTTCGTTGCCATCATTTTGGACAAGACTATGGATGTTTAGGAAAATTACAATACATGGTGAGGGAGAGAGATAAAAGCAGAATACAAGCAGTGGAAATTAAGTTTCAGAGGAGTCGTATAGGTGTAGAATGGACAGAGTCAGAAATGATAGAGTCAGAGAAATATTAAAGGAAGAGCTCCTACAGGATAGAATTGAAAAATCAAGGCTACAGTGGTATGGACACATGAAAAGAATGGGAGAAGAGAGAATACCACAAAAAATATTGGGAATGGAGTGGACGATAAAGAGACCTAGAGGAAGACCACGGGATAGGTGGATAAAGGGGATGAAGAAAAGTGTCGAGAGAAATGGAAGTGAATTGGACAACAGTGACAGAAGAGAAGTGGTGGAGGGACAGAAAACGATGGAGAGGCTTGTGCTCCAAGCAGACCCAACCTGTGGTTGGAAACTGCTCCAGTTGATGATGATGACCATTCATGGTTTGGTCCATATTGACAGTTTAGAATAAATAATAGAAAATACACACTTTCCGTCTAGTCAATACTTTTTCAATTTGTGTTTAATTATACATTAAAAGTGTGACATGTTTCGAAGCATCAGAAATCTAAGGATTTCTGCCCCTTCATCTGCCATATCATCGTAAAAAGCCAATCAAAATTAATGGACATTAAAAAGCACTGAACATTAAAAGACATAATAAACAAATTGAGTGAAAATGAATGAGAAAATACAATGATAAAAAACACTTCAAAAAACATGCATAACACAAGAATAGAAACACATCTAAAATCTAAATACACATTAAAATCGGGAGATACATTTCCTTTGTGCCTTATTAAACTGCACAAGTTTCACTTCTTAGTTAATTAGAAAATGTCCGTAATTTTCTGCGTTGAAAAGTTTATGATGCTTATGAGTTCCTTAGGCTTAGCTTGGTATTTTATGTGCATATGTGCCATATTTGTATAATGAAAAAACTTATTGATATGGGTGCTTGAGAGGGTTGAATATCGAGCTTAATCCTGAACCTGTGCTCGGAAAGTGAGTAGCACTTTCTGGTGAAGTCCTTGGGTCAAACCATGAAAAGACTTTCTGTAAAAAAATTGAGAAAAGAAAAACTTAAATTGGAACGGTTTAATGGGACAAACTTTGGTACGAAAATTAACAGAAATTGCAGATTTAACAGACAAGAGGTAAATTTATGTTGCTGAAAAATCTTACAAAAAGAAAAAAAACCAATGCAGCCAAATGGGTCTTCTTAATGTGGAATTCTGTATGTGGACACTTAGGCATATATGATGAAGGGTTTTAAAAAACCAGGTGTGCTGTTGAAGAAAGAAGAAATTAGGGTGATCAGACAGTGTGTATTTTCTATTATTTATATTAAAACTATGGACGTCAGTAATGATAGTAATAGTTCCTACATCTCAAGAAGGTGAATGATCGAAGAAAGGTTTCTTGGATTGCAAGACACATCTTCAGACAAAACAGCAGACACATTGTTCACCATTGTGTAAGACATCCAAACACTCAAGAAATAATTTCATTATGGTAGTGCACCTTTGCTGTATGGATACTCGGAGGGGTTGCAGGCTAAAGCGAAACAAGTATTCCCATACACGGTGTTTGTTCATTGTTTTGCATTATCTCAGCAACAGTAATCAAAGAATATAAGATTTTCTTCTTATCCTTAAGTGGCATAGCATCATTCCTTTGTCAGTCCTCCAAATGTACTCACACATGGCTTAGAAGTAAAAAGGCCACCAAACGTTGGTCTGACAAACGTTGGCATTACAGAACAATGGATGATTGGTACAAACTGTAACTGAATATCGACAGACTCCCAGAGATTTATTTAAGAAATGTCTTGAATTAGATGACAACTGGGATGTGGAAACACTGAACTTGTCGAGAGGGTATCTGGAATTATTGACGAAAGCCTTCACATCTTAATTTTTTGTTGCAAACTTTTGATGAAGTATTTCCATTAATGGACAATTTGTTCAATGTGCTTCAAAACAAGACTAATGACATTAGTTTTCATGTTGAATGAATTGCCAAGTTCAAGAGAAAAATAGAAGAGTTCATCAAAATATGAGAAAATTGTACGGTACATCACAGTGAAGTAGAGGTTGCGAAGCATTAACAATGGTCACATACAAACGTCAACTGTCTTCTGAGGTTACACATATCCTCCAGTATTTTGGCTGTTATGATGGCTTCTGGAATGGCACACACAAAGCCACTTGTGTGCCAAAATCTGAACCTAACTAAGACTTGAAAATTGATGCTGTCAGAGTATGGCCACTTTGATGTAAGAGGCTAATTGCAGGAGATTTAGGTTCAAATCCAGACTATGGTTACATTTTCAAGTCCCGTGCTTGTTGAATCATGCATCACGGCACTGAGTGCAGCTGTAGCTAGTCCGGAATCCATGTGCTGACAGCAACAATCCTGAGTGTGGTTTTCCCTGGGTTTTTCCCACACTCCCTCGAGGAAAATGCTGGGGTAGTACCCTACTTCAAGTCCAGGGGTACCTAACCCATCCCTGTCCCGAAGACAGCTACACACACTACTACAGTCATCACATTAATACAGGTTATCAGGCAAGTTCAACACACACCTAAGTACACAGAGCTGATGATGAAGATGTCCTAAGCCCCTAAAATGAATTAACAACAACAGCTACATTTTTGAGTCTTACTCAACTAGTATGAGAGCTATGTCCTGAAGCCATTTTTATGTTCACAAAATCACAAGTCATGGAGAAAAGAAGCATATCATATGATATGTGGCTATGTTAGTCTTTTCTTGTCCCTGTTGTCACCCCCTGCACACATGTCATTGCATTGTATCTTATTACATGTTTCTATCCTTCACTTGTATTCCTGTACGGTAGATCAAATGTTTACTCACCATAAGTAAAGCGGATGTCTGCTGCAAAATAATTAGATCTTACATAGGTGTACGTTAAGTACTGGATCACCATGTTGTTCCCAGAGGAGTGCACGACCGGTGGAGAAAGTGTCAGATTACCACAGAACCTCCCCAGACGACGTTCTTCAGAGATGTATTGCCCATCGTAAATATTTACACTGAAATGTTAAGACATCCATGTTTAGTCAATTTTCTTCTGGACTAGACAAGCATTTGACATAGGTTCATGTCATCCACAACATATGACCACTTACTCATCAGTGGGTGTAAGTTATGTTCAATTAATGTTACATCAGTCATTATGACCCTTTTAAGAGATCATCATCATCATTATATGATTCATGGTGTAGTCACGTCCTATTCGTGAACCATAACCAATGGCTGAGCGGCCTAGTAAGTGATCCTGACAATTGGGATACCAGTTGCTATGGAACTATGGAAGGTGGCATCTGGACATATTCTGAGTCGCTAGCCTTACTTACACAGGGCCCCTGAGTTTCTACCTGAGGGAACAAATAAGTGAGTTTGGTAGTCCTAGCCGCCTGAGCACAAGGAGGGCCAAGCGTCAAGCTAGGAAACTTCGAGCAGCCCAACCACGTCCTCCTCCAGCAATACTATGTGACTTGTGTGGACGCTTGTTCCATGCCAGGATTGGACCCTTTAGTCACCGTAAACACATTCACAAACTGGACTGAAGGAAGAAGATTTATACTCGGATTCGAGTTAAAGCCGATGATGATGATGAGAATCATTATTGATTCCATACATTTTTTAAATTTATTAATGTTTTAGGAATTTTTAAAATAATATATGTAGCCTGAATGCCAAGGAATCAATTACATAAATTAATAATTGGCAAAACTATTCCTCTATAATGTGACTCGAACTAGGCATTATTATTATGAGTTTGTCAGTACGACATAGGATTCTCCCCCACTCAGTGGCATTGCTCCAACAAGTGAATATAGCCCAAGTGTTTTAGTTGCAGAGGAGACGATTCACAGAGTAATATTATATTTTCTTTCATCACAAATTGTTTAGTTAACAATAGGCCTACATGTAGCATATTTTATGCAAAGCCATAACTTCAGATTTTGAATGATCAGTCTTCATGTCTTTTCAATGTGGTCACATCATAATTCCCTCAACAAGACATAATAAACACAAAAATACGACATAAGTCAACTATATGTAATCTTCTTTTTTAGTCTTATAACTTTGAAACTGACCACAAGGACACAGCTATTTCATGAAGTGATGGATTGAACTACATTATGAGGATTATGATGAATTTTACAATTATTTCACTAAATGTCAGCTTCTCATGAAGTGACTAGTTTCATTAAAGTTTACGACAGCTTCAAAACTTGTTATAAGATGTAATTCATGCATTTCTGTAAATGTACAATATCAGAAAATGTTAATTTAGCAGCTATTTTGCTTACCTGTTATCATCGTAGCAATATCTGTAAATATCTGTCTGTAGGTCAGTGAACCTGCAAAATTTGAAAATTATGCAGAATAAGAATACAAAGTAAAACCAACTGTGCAAAATAATTCATATCTACCATACCATATCTTGGAAGATTTAATGAGGGATGGAGGAAGATTATTGTACCAATGTCTCATCCCCATACAGCATGTCTTGTGGTGCAATAGTTTGGCTACCACTCTGGAGGCCTGGGTGCAATTCCCAGCTTTACTTAGAAATTTAATTCTGGTTTAAGGTACTGGAGTGGTATTGTTGACATGCAAGTGACCAAAGTGGTGACAATTTCAAAGACTTTCACCAGGCCAGGGGCCACATGAGTTTACTTTTAAATAATATTAACTAACTAACTAACCCCTGGCACTACAGCCCATGAATGGCCTAGGCCTACCAAGCGACCGCTGCCCAACCATTTGGCCTGCTGATATTGGGGTGACACGTGGTCAGCGCATCGGGTCCCCTCGGCTGTTAATCTTGGTTTTCGTGACCGGGGCGCTGCCTCACTGTCAGACAGCTACTCAATTGTCCTCACGAGGCTGAGTGCATCCCGTTCCAGCCCTCATGTCAGTTTCTAAAATCCGTGACTGAGCCGGGAATCGAACCCGGGGCCTCCGGGTGAGAGGCAGGTGCGCTACCCCTACCCCACGGGGCCGGCTAAATAATATTAACATCTTGGATTTAAAAAAAAAGTCATTTAATGTTGATTTACTGGATAGTGCTAAAAGTAATAGGAACAGAGAATGGCTCAGAGAATGGCTAATACTTTCAATTTGGAACCGACCACAAGAATAATATCATCAAAATGTACTGTACTTCCTATAGATTAGATTTTGATTTCCAAGTGTAAATTAAATTATGACACTGAGGTTTTTAATGCTGATTACGTGATCATGAGAGACAGATTCTCAATTTACAGGAAAGCTTTGGTGGTTGCTCCAAGTACAAAAACAAGGAATTATAACAACTCTAGCCAAAAGAGCAGAACGTATTTGTGAGGCATCAACTCTTCAGGAAGAGTTACATGCGTTACAAACCATGTTTAAGGGTAATGGCTATAATAAATCCACTATATATAGGTCCCTACATTCCAGAAGGAGGGATAGACAACCTTCTCAGAGCTCCGACGTGAGGGGAACTGCTTACCTCCCTTATATTCACAACACCACTGACCGCGTTGCTAAGATTCTCCGCAAGCACAAGATAAAAACAGTTTTCGGCACTATGACAAAAATTGGTCAACGTTTAGCATTAAACAAAGATAAATTGTCCCCAATACTACAACCTGGGGTGTATGAAGTCCCTTATACTTGCGGAATAGTCTACATTGGACAAACAAAACGGCCCATTGCAACTCGCATCAAAGAGCATCAAAGGAACATCCGTCTAAACCAACCTGACAAATCAGCTATAGCTGAACATGCCCTGTCTTCAGGGCACGATGTATGTTTCAAGGATGCTCATGCGCTTACCCATGTTAAGCACAACTTGTCTAGAATTATAAGGGAGGCAGTTGAAATTCGTAAAAATCCAATAATTTTAACAGAGACACTGGATATCAGCCAAGTGACACTTGGCTACCAGTTATTAAGGATATAGGAAGATAGTTCCTCTCAGTCTCTCTGTTCTTCACCTATTTCAATTTGTACTTTTTTCCTCTATGGCTACAGAGCCTGGATTTGATCTCCTTTGTTCGTCACTAGAGGAGTTTCCATCTGTTTTTTAGCCGTTGTCTGTATGATGTTAGGTATCGTCCAGATACACTTCCCTTTTGTTAATGTTTCCTTATATCCATCTAACCCTCCCACCTCCCCCCTCTTTTCTTTTGGACATCCTCATTCTTCGAGGAGTCTCTATATTTTCACCCCGCCCCCTTTACCTTCTCCTTACTTACTACTCTGTCCGCCGTTCTACCATGGTCCATACAGTAATTTCTGGCAGCTGCTCTCTGGTCACGACAGAGGAATTTATCTATATTTTTTGTAATTTTTGTAATATCATTGATATACTTTCTTTGGCCACATTGTTTGATTTCCATTGAAAAAGGAGGCAAGGTTTCTCCGAAACGTATGGTTCTAATCTAAATACACACGGCATTAGCCCAAACAACATGAATTATTTATATAATCCGGGACGTGAAAGCCTTAATACAGGGTATACAGATCATGGATTATTTTAATTGTTTGCTGAGTAAAGAATCCTGGATTTCTGTGTATGATTGAGAAAGCACAAATGATAAATACATGGCATTTAATTATGTTTTTAACAAAACAATTCAGGTAGCTTTTCCATTAAAAAGTAAAAGAGTGATAATGACAAAATCTGACATGGATAACAGCTGGCATAGAAATGTCAAGTAGGAAGAAATGCTTACTACATCGGTATTATACAGCTTATTTAACTACCCCAGAATTTAGGAATTATTACGTGAATTATAAATTAACCTTTAACAAAGTTGTCAAACAAGCAAACAAGATGAGTAATGATAAGAAATAAAATGAAAACAATTTGGAGTGTTGTTAAAAATGAAACCTCCTAGAATTATAAATGTAACTATATCATACATTTGATATACAAAGCTATAGAAATACATAGCCCCTCAGAAAATTCAAATATATTTAATTATTATTTTACTGAGATTGCTGAAAATCTCATCATGAACAGGCTGGAACCTGATTAGACCAACCAGAGAACAAAACTACATAATTAATAGTTGTAATTCTTCTATATCCTTTACACCTGTAACAGCTGATGAAATTCTTATAGTTATAAATGAATTGAAAAATAAATTTTGTAATGGCATTGGTGACATTCCAGGCATTATTGTTAAAATAGCTGCAACATTCATAGCAGATCCTCTAACTGATATAATTAATAGTCCATTGAAGTGGGAGTGAAGATTCAAGGAGAAATAATTTCAACTCTGAGATTTGCTGATGACATCGTCATCTTGGCCGACAAGCCTGAGGATTTAAATGAGTTTTTGAATGGTATGGACACCGTCTTACGGAAAGAATACATGATGAAAATTAATAAATGTAAAACAAAAATACTGGAATGCAGCCGAAATAAATCAGAAACCTCTATGGAGATCAAATTGACAGGTGAAAAGCTGAAGGAAGTAGGAGACTTCTGTTACTTAGGAAGCAGAATAACCAGTGATGGACGAAGCAAAGAGGATATAAAAGTAGGTTGGCTCAGGCAAAGAAAGCATTTTTACAAAAAAGAAATCTGCTGACATCGAATATAGATTTAGGTATTAGGAAGTCATTTTTGAAATCCTTTGTCTGGAGCATGGCGCTCTATGGAAGTGAAACTTGGACTATTGGTGCAGCAGAAAAGAGGAGAATTGAAGCATTTGAAATGTGGTGTTACAGGAGAATGATGAAGATCAGATGGGTAGATAGGGTTACAAACAAAGAGGTATTAAGACGAGTGGGAGAGGAGAGATGTTTCTGGCGACTGCTAATGAAGAGAAGAGATAGGTTGGTAGGACACATACTAAGACACCCAGGAATAGCAAGCTTAGTTATGGAAGGAAGGGTCGAGGACAAGAACTGTAGGGGTAGACCAAGGTTAGAATATGTTAAACAGATTGCCTCAGATGTAGGGTGTGGTAGCTATGTAGAGATGAAACGATTAGCTCAGGACAGGGAGGCATGGAGAGCTGCATCAAACCAGTCAAAAGACTGAAGACTCAAACACAACACACAGTCAGGTACGGTACATTTCCTGACTTGCTCTAAATGTCCAAGACCATTCCTTTATTTAATGGTTATAGGGGTTCAGTGTCAAATTATAAACCAGTTACTTTGCTATCTGTTTTCTCAAAAGTTTTAGAAAAAATAGTGTACTGGTACAAAAGAATGATAAATTTCATTACCAAACACAGCTTGGTTTTAGAAAAAATAAATACACAGAAACTGCTAGACTATGTATTGCAAACTCTTGACTGAAGAGAATGTATAGCAGGAATATTTCTGGACTTATCAAAGGCATTTGACTTTATAGACCATGCTATTTTACTTCTTCTTCTTCTTCTTCTTCTATGTGCCCTGCCCAGTCTCCCAGACTTTGGCGATCAATGTAGATAGTGTTTGTCTATCTTCAGCAGAGCGGTAGAGCTATTCAATAGATCTTGTTCCAGTCCAATCTTGAAGGTTCCGAAGACAAGACGCCCTTCTCCTTCCCGCTCTTCGTTGCCCATCAATTTTGCCTTTTTACTAGGAAAACTAAATAAATATGGCATTTGTGTGACTGCTAACAAATGGTTTGGATCACTATTAGAAAATTGCTATCAGGTTACTTTAAATTAATTCTGAATGTATTGATACAAACGTAATTACCAACATTTATTCAGATCTCAGACCAGATAAACAAAGTGTGCCGCAGGGCTCTGTGTTGGGACTTCTGCTTTTTCTTTTATACTGGTACATAAATGACTTTAATGACAGTGTTACTGTACTTCTTGCTGACAATACAAGTATTTTAATTAAACGGCTCAATGGAACAAGACTCAGCAAATACAGTAATGCAACAGTCCAACAACTTAATTATTAACCTGAAAATGACAGCATGTATGAATTTCCACAAGCATTGTAGGAATTTACATATTAGAGTAAATCAGGGCAGTATTAAATTTACTAAAGCCACAAAATTTCTTGGTTTACATATTCAGAGAGATCTTAATTGTGACAGACATGTCACACAGTTGACTACAAAACTAAGCATGATACACTATATGGGTTCTAAGAAAGACTACCAATGAACATACTCTTTCAAATGCAAGCAAAGCAAAGCCAACTCCGTAGAGGCCATGGAGGCCCTGGGAGTAGTGGAAGGTAGAGGCTTCCTCTTTTTGTGACATCAGCACTAGATGGGATGTAGTTGTCAGCTCCACGCCCGGCCATCTTTGCTCCCAGGAAATACCCTGGTACTCATTTCTGGTGTAGGCTGAGTGAACCCCAGGGCTATTTGCGTTTTCGAAAGTGGTAGTTTTGTTTCTAAAATCCACTACCTGAGTGGGGTTCGAACCCACTCCCTTTCAGTTAGAAGCTCAGCTGTGAAGAAAATGAAAAAATAAAAAGCCACTGGTCTTGATGAAATTCCAATGGCTATTTTCATTACATCTTGAAATATGGAATAATATTTAGAGTAGCTCAACTTCTAGCAAAACAGCCTTCAGAATGCAGAAAAGGCTGTTAGGATAATGAAAAGATGAGTTTAGTGCTTTTCAGTCAGTCAACACGAATGTACCCAAAATACACTGATGTAATTTATTTCAGGATTGGGGCATAACCCAGCTCTTTTGGGTACTTTCGTGTTGACCGACTGAAAAGCACTAAACTCTTGTTTACTAAGGCAACACTGAAAAAATGGCTTCAAACCATACAATAATGAAAAGAGTATATCAAACTGAATCTTGTAAACCTTCTAATTATACCTCTGCCATGCATTTATATATTACAGATTATTTTGTTCGTGAAGAGAAATATGGAAAGAAATAGCAAAATAACACTAGACGAAAGTATTCTTTATATACTAACTACCAATCAGGAAGGAACTTTCGACATAGGAATAAAGTTTTATAGTCAACTTCCCTCAACCCTTACGTCTATTAGCAGTTTCAGTAATTTTAAGTCAAAGTATTTTTCTGGGACATTGCTTCTATTCTTTTGAAGAGAATCTATCACAGTTATTCTGACTAAAGCTGTAAATATGCACTCTTGTATGTGATATGTTATATGCTGTATACCCTTATCACTGTGTGTATGTGAAGGCTAATGTAGCCTATGTGTACTTGTTTTTACATCCTGAATCTTTTATATGGTATAATAGGATCAAATTATAAAAAAAACTAGTTGAGCAACCTCAGAGTAATAATAACTTCTTGTACACAACATGACATAATTGGTGAATCAATTAGTTTGGTAGTCTATTTATTTTTACATTAAATAATCATGATTTATTTTTATGAATTATTTATTTAATTAATTATTATTTATAATGTACTTACTACTTTCTTACTTTTATTATTTACTTATTATTTAAATATTTATGTATAGGCCTACTTAGTTCTTTGTTATTTTTCCTGGGAGGAATATTTCAACCACTTACTAAATCAGGAAAATGATAGGCTCTCTTCTGGTGATGGTGTGCCCTACCAGAATTTAACCACTGAAATTGGTAGAGAAGAAGAGATCTTTGCTGTGAAGAAAATGAAAAAATGAAAAGCCACTGGTCTTGATGAATGTTGGACTTGGACTCAAAATGTCAACAGAACAGTGAAGTGAATTCAAATATCCTAAGTATTTATACTTTGTAAATAGACGGGGCATTTTGCCAAATCCCTGTGAGCATCAGTTATGAAAATGGCTAAAGCAGAAGCATGGTGTACTGTATTAATAGTGAAAGAATAAATTATGTTTTGTAAGTGGAAAGAATAAGACGGAGCCTCCGTGGCTTAGGCGGCAGCACGCCGGCCTCTCACCGCTGGGTCCGTGGTTCAAATCCCGGTCACTCCATGTGAGATCTGCGCTGGACAAAACGGAGGCAGACAGATTTTTCTCCGGGTACTCCGGTTTTCCCTGTCAAAATTTCATTCCAGCAACACTCTCCACAATCATTTCATTTCATCTGTCATTCATTTAATCATTGCCCCAGAGGAGTGCGTCAGGCCTCGGCAGCCGGCACAGTTCATATCCTCGCCGCTAGATGGGGGCTTCATTCATTCCATTCCTGACCCGGTTGGAGACTGGAAGCAGGCTGTGGATTTTCATTTAAAGAATAAGACGGGTAGTCCTATTTCAGTTCCTAAAATACCGGTGACCCCGATGTGATTAATAACGCAGATATTGGTAAGTCTCGATCTGGTTATATTCATAAATTTTAACAATGGAAGTGCTTGTAAAGAGACGAAAACCTGTGAGAACGAGGTTCACTAAGAATTATGATGACCTGTTGCAATTATTAAATGATGAAGAAAATTGTAAAGAAGAAATTGTAAGAAGCAAATTAACAACTCTGGAACGGTTAACTACCGACTTACATAACCTCAATGAACAGGTGGCAGCATTAATGTTAGAAGACAGTGATCAATCTGAAGGTGAATTTGAACGAGAATACGAGAGTGTAGAGAAGTTCAATGAGGACATGGATTGTGCACGTGTGAAAGTAGAACAATTTATTGTGAGGCAACATACCAGTGTCCAAGTCACAAATAATGGGCAGTCAGTCATTTCTTTCCCAAACTCCAGCAGACGAAAACTTAAGTTACCCAAAATTGAATTAAAGAAGTTCAGTGGGGATATAAAAGACTATCTTGGCTTTTGGAGCCAATTTAGGCGAATTCACGAGGACGGGGATTTGGAAAATGAGGACAAATTCCATTACCTGATTCAGGCTACCACAGAAGGCTCAAGAGCTCGGGAGATTGTTGATAGCTTCCCTTCCACTGCGGAGAACTATAATAAGGCTATAGAGAGCCTGAAGAATAGATTTGGAAAAGAAGAGTTGCTTATCGAATATTATGTAAGAGAACTCCTGACACTAGTGATAAAGAATGCCACTGAAGACAGAGGAAAACGTGACACAGCTCGCCTCTATGATAACCTAGAATCGCACCTGCGTGCTTTAGAGTCAATTGGTATGACTTCAGAAAAAAATATGCTGCCATGCTCTTTCCGCTCGTGGAGTCCTGCATCCCTGAAGATATTCTTAGGGTGTGGCTGAGAAGTCCAATGACAATTGATAATAAAGAGGGCGGAAGCAAAATCTATGGAGACCGGTTGAAGTATTTAATGCTATTCCTCAGGAAGGAAGTTGAAGGCAAAGAAAGAATTTCTTTAGCAAAAACGGGCTTCAGACTGAGTGAGGTTAGTCCACAAAGATATAAGAAGAAGCAGCAACCTGATAAAATTGTACCTACTGCAACAGACTTGTTCTCCGGTGAGCAGAGGAAGTATAAATTGACGTGTGTGTTCTGTGGAAAACCACACGAGAGTAAGGAGTGTTTTCAAGCACAGAGGCTGTCTTTAAGTGAGAAGCAGGACATGTTAAAGAGAAACAAGGGATGTTTCGTCTGTCTGAAGCCAGGACATCGTGCTAAAGATTGTAAAGGTAAAGTGAGCTGCATTGTCTGTTCTAAGAAGCATTGCACCATCATGTGTCCACAGCTGGAAGTCAAGCAAAAGGACCAAAAATGTGAGGAAAAGACAGAACAAAACCAGAACACCTCGCTTTCAAGTCAGTGCTCCTCGGATGTAGTTCTTCAGACCCTGCTAGTGAATCTTGAGGCCTATGGGAGGAGACGGACCGTAAGAGCACTCATCAATACCGGTTCACAGCGGTCATACATACTGAAAAGTACTGTGCGGAAAATGGGTTATCAACCAGTCAAATCAGAAGTCGTGATACATGCCTTATTTGGAGGGGGTTCATCCAAGAAAATGGAGCACCAATGTTATGATGATGTTCTCTTGAAGAGTTTGGTAGATAACTATTCCTGCATGATTCAAGTTTTAGACCAACCAATAATATTTGGGTCAATCTCACGGCCATATTTAAGTACTTGCATGGGAGAATTGAGGAGGAAGGGGATTCACCTCACAGATGTCGGAGCTGGACAGCCACCAATTGAAATCCTGATAGGATCGGATGCACTAGGGAAGCTGTACACTGGAACTGTAAAAGAATTAGAGTGTGGACTCACTGCTGTGCAAACGAAATTAGGCTGGGTCGTAATGGGTAAAGTGATGGACAAGTCTGGCACAAATACCCATGCTGCCATGATAACTACCCTTTTGACTCACACTAGTCATCTGCCGGACCTATGGAAGTTGGATGCCCTGGGAATTTTGGATCCCTGTGAAAGCCAAACAAATGAGGAAATCGCGACAGTTGTGTGAGATCACTTCAAGAGAACTGTGAAGAGGGATCCTGAGGGAAGGTATGAGGTGAGTTTTCCCTGGTTGGATGGTCGGGAAGAGCTACCTGATAACATGATGATGATAATTGTTGTTTTAAGGGGCCTAACATCGAGGTTATCGGCCCCTTATGATCTGGGTGATAGCGAAAATGATAATGAAATGGAAACCAGAACAAAATTATCGAAGACGGAAAATACGTACAAAAAGGAACTCACATAGAAACAACTCACAATATGGTCCTACAAAAGGGAATTTAGAACGAAAAGTTGCACAAAAGAATAGATTGAAAAAGACCCACAAAACGTAGGCTAGATTCAAAATACGTCCAAAATGCAAAGTACCGCCGAAATACTTACAAAATGCAACTGAAATTCAAAATACTTACAAAATGCAAATGAGATCGAAATTACGTACAAAATGCAATTGAGGTTCAAAATACTTACAAAATGCAATTGAAATTGAAAATACACAATGCAATTCAGATTGAAATATCCCAGTTCCAATACAAATTATTCACAAAGTGCAATTGAAATTCAAAATACTTACAAAATGCAATTGAAATTGAAAATGCTTACAAAATGTACGGTAGATTCAAACGACTCATGTGGATTGACAATACTTACAAAAAGCAATTTAGATTGAAAATACTTGACAAATGTAATTTAGATTCAAAATACCCACAAAATGCAATTGAGAATCAAAATATGTGCAAAATGCCCACCAAACAAAATGCAATTTAGATTCAAAATTCGTGCGAAATGCGGTTTTGGTTGAAAATACTTACAAAATGCAATTGAAATTCAAAATACTCACTAAAAGGCCCGGCAACCTGCATTGAAAGACTTACTAAAAAGCAATTTTGATTGTCAATCTTTACAAAATGCAATTGAGGTTGAAAACAATCGCGAGATGTAATTTAGATCGAAAAAACTTACAAAATGCAACATAGATCAAAAATGCCTTAAAAAATCGCTAAAAGGGAATTTAGATACACGGTGATTCGAGTAACAAAAACAGTGCGGGAATCTTAAAGAGAAAAGGAAACAGAAGGAAACGAGGAGGAGAGGAGAGGGGAGAGAGGAGAAGGTCCGCCCCAAAGGGAAGGGACAAAAAGGGGAAAACGGACCCAGCTCAGGAATCCCTCGGGGTCGCCAACGCCCGAACTCACCAGCCGTGAGCCCCTGAGGGTGTAGCATTATCGACGGTGCACCAGAAGTGGTGGGGCTACATACACCCTGCCTCCTTAAGGGCCTTGAGCACAAGGCAGGAGGTAAAAGGAAAAGAACAAGAAGGCTGATCCCTCACAGAAGGAGGGTATCAGGAAAGATGAGACAAGGGCCAATTAAGGCGGGAAAGTGAAAGACTCCCTAGGCCTCGGATAACCTAATACCGTCGGGGTCGGAAGAGAACAAGAGTTGACCAAGGAAGGTCGACAGGAAAGAAGAAAGAGAGGAGCCCGGCACAAGTAAGTGGAAGCAATGCCGGACTCAGCTGGGGCCCCGTGGTCGCCAACCCACAACCCACTAGATGTGAGCCCCTGGGGGCTACCTGATAACAGAGTGGTAGCTGAGAAGAGGTTAATAGTTATAACCACGAAACTTGAAGTGGCAGGGAAGTTTGATGACTATGATAAAGTATTGAAAAACTGGTTGAATGAGGGCGTGGTAGAAGTGGTTCAAGATGACGAGCAACAGAAACGTGGGCACTATCTTCCGCATCGGGGAGTCTTCAAAGACAATTCAACGACGAGTGTGAGGCCAGTCTTTAATGCATCCTGCAAGCAGAAAGGGAGCTGCTCTTTAAATGACTGTTTGGCAAAAGGACCGAACTTGCTGGATTTGATCCCCAAGATTTTGCTTAAGTTTCGACAAGGTAAAATTGGTGTCATTTCCGATATCAAGCAGGCCTTCCTACAAACCTCTGTGGACGAACAAGATCGTGACTGTCTGCGATTTCTCTGGTGGGAAAATGTCAAAGAGAAGAAGGTAAAAATATTGAGACATCGTAGAGTTGTTTTTGGAGTAAACTGCAGCCCATTCCTCCTGGGAGCAGTTATCCAGCATCACTTGAGTCAGTATGAACCGCCTTTAAAAGGAGTGGCTGAAACACTGAAGGACTCGTTTTATGTTGACAATTGTGTCACGTCTGTCAATTCAGAAGAGGAGCTGCATGCATTTGTTGGACAAGCTACTGAGATAATGGCTGAAGGGAAGTTTGACCTGAGAGGTTGGGAGCATACAGCCTTATGCACCGAAGGTACTGCCGAACCGTCACCAGTTCTTGGACTACTGTGGGATAAGGTAGAAGATAAGTTGTACTGCGATGTCAGTGGGATAAGCTACCCTCAAAGAGCAATTACAAGAAGAAATATCTTATCCACAGCGCAGAGAGTCTTCGATCCAATAGGCTTCACCTCTCCTGTTACTCTTTGCCCTAAAATCCTTCTCCAAGAAAGCTGGAAAAGCAAATTAGGCTGGGACGCTGAAATTCCAGAAGAGATGTCCCACAAATTTATGAGATGGGTTGAGGACCTTCCAATTTTATCGGATGTAAGAATCCCAAGATGGACTTCAATGAAGAAGACAGACTCGTGTGCTCTACATGTCTTTTGCGACGCATCAAAGTCATCCTATGCAGCCGTGGTGTTCTTGAGATGTGAAGACAGCAGGGGAGTGTCGGTTCAGTTGTTGCAAACTAAATCTAGGATTGCACCTTTGAAAAAGATCACAATTCCAAGGTTAGAACTGCTCGCTTGTTGTATTGGGACTCGTTTAGCTACACATGTGAGGAAAGGTCTTGATACGAAGGACTTAAAGGAATATTACTGGACTGACTCTGCCACCGCATTACACTGGATTACCCAAGATGGACAGTGGGGAACATTTGTTAGAAATAGGGTGAAGGAAATTTATAGTAGTTCCAATGTTCAAGACTGGAGGCACATTCCTGGCCATGAAAACCCTGCTGATCTACCATCAAGAGGCTGTAGTGCGAAAAAACTGTTAGAATCCCAATGGTGGGAGGGACCGAGCTGGCTTAAGCTCTCCGAAGAGAACTGACCAAAGTCTGAATCAATGGCAAAGGAGGACGACATAGATCAGGAAAGGAAGAGAGATGCGATATCTTTAACTGTTGCTACACAAGAGGAGGCATGGTATTTGAAGTATTTCTCGTCTTATACGAAGATTGTACGAATGATGGCCTGGATGCTACGGTTCATTCATAATGTTCGGGTTAAAAAGGATAAGCATCTCGATTCTGAAATGTCCACTCACGAAGTAACGAATGCAGAAAGGCGCCTTTTGAAGTTTGTACAAAATGACATGTTTATGAAGAAAGAGAAGATGGACTTCAAATCCTTGTGTACTCTAGAAGATGAGGACGGACTGCTGAGAATCAAGACAAAGATTGTGAGAAGAAAAGATGATGCAGATTTCAGATTTCCCATTCTGTTGGCATCAGATCATAAAGTAACACATCTGTTGGTTATGGAAGAACATATGAAAGCCTCTCATGCAGGAGTGCAAATTCTGCTATATATCATAAGAGAACGATTCTGGATTGTCAAAGGGCGGAAAACTCTGCGCAGCATTCTTTCCAAATGTGTAAGATGTAAACGGTTTGAAGCAAAACGTATTGAATCAGTACCTGTGGAACTTCCTGAAAATCGGGTGAGAGAAGCCAGTGCATTTGAAGTAATAGGAATCGATCTAGCGAGTCCATTGCACTTGAAGAATAGTACCAAGTCTTGGATAGTGATCTTCACCTGTGCAGTCTTCAGAGCGGTTCATTTTGAACTGGTTACTTCTCTTTCGGTATCCAGCTTCATTTTGGCACTGAGAAGATTTATTTCCAGACGGGGTAGACCACATGTCGTCTATAGTGACAACGGGACAAATTTTCATGGAACGGAGAACTTACTCAAAGCACTTGACTGGGATAAGATAGTAAAGGAAACTGCCATTTCAAGAATTGAATGGAGATTCAATCCACCCACAGCAGCTTGGTGGGGTGGGTGGTGGGAGCGATTGATTCAAACACTTAAGAAGTTGGTGCCACGTGTACTTGGGCGTGCATGTGTGGAATATGATGAAATGTTGACCATTTTGATTGACTGTGAAGCTGTTGTTAATTCACGACCACTAACTTATCTGTCTGAAGATCAGAATGACTTGGTGCCTTTGACGCCTGCAATGTTTATACAAGACATTCCAAGGATGTGAGTACCTGATCTTGATCTCATCGATAGTGTTAATCTGTCAAAGAGGTATAAGTACCAAGAACGACTAAAAGAAGACGAGAAAGAGGTTCAGAGTGGAATATCTTGGTCAGCTCATCCAAAGAAGGAACGAGCTGAAGAAGATGACGCGAGACCTTCAAGTAGGTGAAGTCGTGCTTATTGGTGGTGAGGACTGGAAGAAGATGGACTGGCCGATGGGGAGAGTCGCAGCTGTATACCCAGGGAAGGACAACAAAATACGAGTGGTGAAGGTGAAAACTGCTACTGGTATGTTGATCCGACCAGTTCAACGCATCTATCCTTTGGAGATTTGTTCCAAGACAACTAGTGTACCGATGGATGAGCCTGAGCCTGCCGTTACCTTGAGAGATGAGAAAGTGTACGCTACAAGGTCCGGTAGAAGAGTAAACATTCCATCACGCTTTCTTCAGTGATTTAATCGTGTATAGTGTCTTTCCTTTTTCTTATCACTCTTTATTGTGAAATTGTTTACTGTGGTTATGATTCAACATTGTTAATCAAAAGGTGGAAGTATGTTGGACTTGGACTCAAAATGTCAACAGAACAGTGAAGTGAATTCAAATATCCTAAGTATTTATACCTTGTAAATAGACAGGGCATTTTGCCAAATCCCTGTGGGCATGCTAAAGCAGAAGCATGGTGTACTGTATTAATAGTGAAAGAATAAATTATGTTTTGTACGTGGAAAGAATAAGACGGGTAGTCCTATTTCAGTTCCTAAAAATGAAATTCCAGTGGAAGAATGGGAGTGTCTTGGACAGAAAGGAATAGATATGTTGTGGGATCTTATGCAGCAAATTTATTCAGAAGAGGTTATGCCCATGGAGTGGAGGGAGACAACACTGGTCCCTATTTATACGGAAAAGGGCGACATCCAGGACTGTTCTAACTACAGGGGGATAAAGCTGATGTACCATACCATGAAAATCTGGGAGAAAATTATTGAGAAAAGGCTTTGAAAGGACACAACGATTGGAGAACAACAGTTTGGGTTCATGCCAGGAAGGAGTACAACTGATGCCATGTTTGCACTCCGGCAACTCATCGAAAGGCATAGAGAGAAGAATAAGGAGGTACATATGGTCTTAATAGACTTAGAGAAAGCCTATGATAGAGTTCCACGCCAGGAAGTCTGGAGATGTTTGAGGACCAAAGCAGTCCCGGAAAAATATGTGCGGCTTATCCAGGACATGTTCAAGGGGGCTAAAACAAGAGACCGGAGTAGCGTTGGGTTGACTAACTGGTTACCTGTTCAACGTTCAGCACTGAGTCCATACATATTCAATCTTGTCATGGATGTCCTATCTGATGGCTTACGTAGTGCAGCACCATGGTGCATGCTGTTTGCCGATGACATTGTTTTGCGCAACACCAGTAGGAGAGAACTGGGAAGGTGACTGGAGAACTGGCGAGAAGCCTTGGAGACTAGAGGCCTGAAAATCAGTCAAAAGAAAACCGAGTATTTGTGCCTTGGTGGTGAGGGCAAATAATTAGTGCAGATGGATAGAGTAAGCTTAAGGCCAGTCATTAGCTTCAAGTATCTTGGGTTAACACTGTCTGAAGATGGCAACATAAATATTGAGATTAACCACAGGGTTCAGTCAGCCTGGATGAACAGGAAAAGGTGTTCTGGCATTCTGTGTGACAGAAGGCTCAATATAAGGGTGAAAGGAAAGGCCTACAAGACAGCTGTGAGGCCAGTCATGATGTATGGTGCAGAGACAAGGGCAATAACTAAGTCACAATGTAATAAGCTCGATGTGACTGAGATGAAGATGCTGCGCTGGATGAGTGGTGTTAAAGTAACAGAAATCTCCAAGAAAATCGAGGAGAGAAGATTGCTGTGGTATGGACATGTTATGCGTCGAAATAACAACTATGTAGGGAGGAGAGCGATGTCTCTGTTTGTGGATGGCACGAGGAATAGAGGCAGACCTCGAAGAAGATGGACTGATAATATCCATGAAGACCTAAAGAGAGGCAGTTAGGGGACGACGATGTGTGGGACAGAATAAAATGGAAAAGACTTGCCAGAAACATCGACCCAACTTGAAGTGGGATAAGATGGAGGAGAAGAAGAAGAAGAAGAGTTCTTTGTTATAAAATTGTTCAGTAAGTGATTTTTATATAAAATTGTCCATAAAATGTTCTCTTTTCAAATTGTGTACAGAATAATCAAGGTTTATCATGAAATATGATAAGAATTTTTGTGCAAAATGACACTATAATTGAATTTTATTTACTGCTTTAAACACCACTTGTCGTTGTTTTCCTCACTGCTATTATTATTTTTTGTTAACTGAAAATCAGAGTACCAACTTATATCCCGTTGATAACTAGTGGGTCGCTCATCTAAGATTTGAAAATGGGTCGTGGTCATATGAGACATGGCAGTGTGGTCAGTTAATGCACAAGGTTGAGGTTCGAACCCCAACAGTGGTCTCATTTTCAAGAATACTCAACAAATGTCTTGCAATCAGTAAATAAATACGATATATGATATTCATTTGTCAAATACAAATAAAATGTTAAGAAAATACTAAAGGGGTTGTCTTATATTCAGGTAAACCTCACTCACCTGGCTAAAACTACGGAGTTGGCTGGAGCTGTGATGGTCCATGTACAGTTGATCTCCGAGTAATAGTTAGCTACATATGTATTGGGCAGTTCTATTCTCCCTGGACTGTTCAGATCTCCACTACAAGCTATAACATTTTCAGTACTGTCATTACTAGACATCAGATTTATAACACTAAAAATGTTGAATATACCAGTATGAAACCTTTAAAATATACTCCAAAAAATAAAAATATGACAATAATTTTCAAAATAGTTATAGTATGCTTTCAGTAAATACCAAGTAGGCTACACCCCATACCTTCATTTCGAAAAAGTCTAGTTCTGAAAGCAGGATGCATATCTTACAATACGGTACATGAATATTTCAATGTGAGTTGTGTTTGAGCTGATGCAACTCACGACTCACTACTTGATAATATTTGGATTCTTGATTGCACGCATATTTACATGCAGTAAATAACCTTGTTTACAAGTTGAAAGAAGTCCAAAAACGGGTAATGAAACATAATGTTCTCTTGGATAGGCCATAGGGTATAAGATGGGTGATTATGTAGGTTATGTTAGTAGTAACCCCCCAAAAAATAAAATAAAATATTTATTGCAGCTAATAGTCAAATGAGTGATACAGACAAAATGAAACATACATAGGAATAAACTATTACAACAGAAGGACGTCAGAGATTCAAGTCTATATGTACAGTACATCGCATGATATCTTTCGCAACATTTGCCGCAACATTCACATACACAGTCTGCGTCTGGCTGGTGAAACTTCTTTAACTTGCACAGCTGATGGTGAAAGCCATGTATGGCAAAGCGTGTAACAGTATGTCTTAGTTCGTAGCCTCCCCGTTTCCAATCATTGCAGGTCATTGCGTCAGTGATGCAGAAATCCCACCATATGCCTTTCTTCTTCGATTTCAGGTTCTCCATGAGTTGCACGTATGCTGGTGTAGACGGTAGTGACAGTTGGAGGCGGAGCTCTTCCACATAATATAATTCACGTGTTAATTCATAGACTAGTCTTGAAGGCGTGTATTTTGAAACACACAGAACATTCTTTAAGAAAGTCGCTTTTAGTTTTTCCAACTTTTCCAGGTATTTCAATTTGAGGTGTGTCCTGATATTCTCTAATCCATATGTTACAACAGGTGTAACCTTGAGCTGGAAGAGTTTCAAGGCTGTTTTGACGGAGAGTTTTCTCAACTGTCTGATATCATTTATGGCCCTCGTAGCCGCACTGATCCTATCGTTAACGTGAAGCGTAAAGACGTTGCCCGTTGTCTGAAGTGTCACGCCTAGATATTTAAAGTTAGAAATGCTCTCCAGGGGTTTTCTGTGTGTGTGAAAAACTGCTGGTTTTCCCCCTTTGCGGAAAGTCATTGACACAGTCTTGTTTTCGTTTAGGCTGAGTTCATTCTCTTCCGCCCATTCCAACAGCAGATCAAATGCAGATTGTAGTTCCTCTTGAGATCTCGAGGCCAGCACAATATCGTCAGCGTACCCCCCAAAATATCAGCACTACAATGAGGCATTCTAGGCAAGGTGAGGAGTGAGGTAGGTTGTCATTGAAATAACACTAGATATAGATCTAGAGCCTTTCATGGCTTCCACAGGCAATGGATATGCCCCGAAAGCCTTACTCAGCATCAGTCATTCACAGAAGCTTTCTTATAATCTATACAAAGCACATTGAAAAATGTAAAAAACAACCTTGATCAATCCCTGATAGATATGGGCACCACAGGCAGTTTTCACCAAATTTAAAAAGTACGGTATACATCCAAAGGTTGAATAAGGGATGGTGCATCCGGTAGAATGGTTGTTACCTATATGTGTTTACCTGTAATTATTAAAGAAAGCTTTTCCGTCAGCTCAATTACATTAGGCGGGAAAACAAGTATTTATATACCATAAACTGAAAGAAATATTACCGGTACCAGTAGGCCTACTTAAGATATTTATCCCATTTCCAGTACCCCCCCCCCCCCCCCCCATTTTTGTACTATACATAAAAACGTGTTATTTTGTAGTAAATATCTTATGTAATATTTCTTTCAGGTTAGGGTAGGCTACATAGCCTAAATACTTGTTTTCCCGCCTAATGTAATTGGGCACAATTTGTGTTCACTGACTGGAAAGCTTTATTTAATAGAACTAGGCAACACTGAAAAATGGCTTCTATCACTTCAATTTATCTGAAATGATGAAAAGATTTCATTGATGGAGTGAAAATCAGTTCAGTGCCTCCCCACAATCAATATATGAGTGAGCATGCTTGGAAGAAAGCTATATTTCCAGTTGAATGTGATGCCTGACGATTTTATCACAGACATGGACGATACAAGGAGCTCAATCTCCAATTGCACAAATGCATCCTTTGCCCAATGTACTTATTGTCATTTACATTTGTGTTTATTCAAATTAGCAGGTTCCGTCAATCAATACCTTAATGCTTTTAAGGTATTTAAGGTATTGATTGGCGGAACCTGCTAATTTGAATAAACACAAATTACAATTGTCAATACGGACCAAAAATGGAAAATTTTCCCAATTTACATTTGTATCTACCAGATTTATACATTGCGATCTGCAAACATGGTTAGGTGGCCTATATGTTAGGGCAGCTGCTATTTGTGAATAATCATTATTTATGGCTGTATTTATTGCAGTATTCATTCTTTTACCCATAAATACTGTATCTAGGTGCATAATAGTACATTATGCAACGAGTCTATAATGGCAATAATTAAGACACGAGTATACTTTGGCCACATTATTCGATCAGATGCATTAGAAATAGCAATAATGCTAGGAATGATCAACGGTACCAAAAGACCAGGTCGCCAGAGGACACGTTGGTTCGACACCATTAACCCTTTGGATGCCGACCCCGAATAGGTCATCATATGCATAGAATGCCAGGCATGTTTCAATGGATTGTGCATTACTGCATAAAAAAACTAATAAAAGCCTCAGTTTTAAAGATATGGCTTGATATACTCCAAGGACTATAAACATGTGACTTACACTTGACAAAAAATATTTCATGGAAATCTGTGCACAAAATTATAATATTTTTTTAAATGAAAATAAAAAAGTTATGATTTGAAATGAATTAGCACATTGGACACTAAATCAAAAAAGTATATGAGAAGATAATTAATGTTAACTCATATTTAGGATCATATATACCAATTTATACTGTTATAGTAGGCCTACTTTGCAGGTAGCAGGTAGGGACCCTCTTCGGAGGTAGCCCTACCCAGGGAGTGGCGCCCCTGCCTATGTGAGTCCCAGAGCGCACTGGCCCGGTGTGTATCATCTGGTAAGGGTCCCAGCTCAGGGTTACGAGTGAAGACCTCAACGGCAGTGAAGGCGGAGAAGATGAACTTCGGTACGGCGGAGCTGGCGGATGGGGCACATGTGTTTAGGCCCAACGGCAAAGCGGGCGGAAGAAGAATCCATTACTTTTATGGTTCCCAACGGTCGTGAAGGCGGAAGAGGCCATGCCAGACGAATTGGCTGTGAAGGCGCACTTCAGTAATATTTTGAGTCTGCGGCAGTTCGTTGCAGTCTTTGTGTCTGGTCTTGCATGTCTCATTTCATATGTGCCGCAGGACACAACTCCGAGATCATAGTGAGTGGGTCACTTCCTGGCAAGTTGTGGTCCACCCTAAACAAATACACGCCAGTGGCAATTCTTCCATCAGTCACTTATTTTCTAAAGTCCAACGGCGATGGGATATGGATGGTGGGGGCAGGTTATGGGTGTAACCGGAAGCCCCTAGTTCGGACCTGCACGTTGGCAGCAGATGTGTGATGGTCGTCTTCCTGGGACTCTGTGGCTACTCAGGAGTTCGGTCCTGCATCTGTGTTTGAGCAGGCCTGTTTAGGATTACTGCTGCTCACCCCACATGGGGAAGGCCCTAGAAAAGGTGGGCTAAACATCGGAAGTCACATCTACTGTCCGGCTGGGTGGCCGCACCCAGCAGGTCACCCCTCATGCGGTCGAAAAACAAAAACTACCAAGTCAATAAGGACACATAATTTTATCATTGGAACATGGAACGTCAGAACTCTGCTTGACTTAAAAGATAACGACAGGCCTGAAAGAAGAACGGCTCTTATTACTCATGAATTATCCAGACTCAACATTGACATCGCTGCTCTCAGTGAAACCAGGTTGTCCACTGAAGGAAAAATTACTGAGTTTGGATCAGGTTATACCATCTTCTGGAAGGGAAAGGAGGAGGGAGAACATCGTATTCATGGTGTAGGATTCGTTGTAAAGACCAAGCTAGTTAATGATTTCCAAATTACTCCCACTGCAATCAGTGAAAGACTTATGACTCTCCGCATTCCACTCTCTGGAGGTTCATTCATGACTCTCATATCTGCCTATGCTCCAACTTTGAAGGCCGATGATGAAGTTAAGGGCCAGTTCTATGACCAGCTTGGCACAATCATCTCCAAGGTACTATCTACAGATAAGCTCTTACTCCTTGGTGATTTCAATGCAAGAGTTGGGAAAGATAACCGGCTATGGCAAAATGTGATGGGTAAACAAGGTCTTGGAACCTGTAATCCCAATGGACTTCTTCTTCTTGGTCTTTGTGCAGAACATGAACTCTTCATCACCAACACTCAATTCCGATTACCTGACCGCTTCAAGACCACGTGGATGCATCCACGTTCTAAGCATTGGCACATCCTTGATTACGTCATTACCCGACAATGTGATAAGAAGGACATACTTATTACCAAAACAGCAAGGAATATTGACGATTGTTGGACGGATCACAAACTTCTCATCTGTAAACTCAGGATATCCATCAGCCCAAAACCACCAAGGCGTTTCCAAACCCCATCCAGAGGAAAGTTTAACACCTCCAAACTTCAGGATGAATCTATTTCCACAAACTTTGAGAATATGATCAATGCCCAGCTATCAGATCATCCAATTAAAACAAGTGACATTCGAGAAGAATGGACCAATCTGAGGGAGATAATCACTAAGTCAGCTGAAGAAATCATTGGTTTGGTAAAGCAGAAAAGTCAAGACTGGTTTGATGACAACAACGAAAAAATTTTGCGTCTCATCAACATCAAAAGGGAAGCCTATCTATCTCATCTTCAAGACCCATCCTCAAATACGAAGAAAGCTCCGTATTTAGAACTCAAGAGAAAGTGTCAGACACAAATAAGAGAGATAAAGAATACTTGTTGGCAGCGGAAAGCTGAGGAA
Source organism: Meconema thalassinum (assembly GCA_946902985.2). Taxonomy (NCBI): domain Eukaryota; kingdom Metazoa; phylum Arthropoda; class Insecta; order Orthoptera; family Tettigoniidae; genus Meconema; species Meconema thalassinum. The sequence continues at coordinate 1,354,125,937 of OX336388.2, forward strand.
CTTCAGAGGGTATCTGATACTCGTGATCTGAGGAACTTCTATGCAGGGATTAAAGAGATATATGGCCCACTTCGTTCTTCATCAGGTACACTAAAAAGTGCTGATAACTCTGCCACTCTTACTGACAGCCATGATATCTTAGAGCGTTGGAAGGTACATTTCTCCATCCTTCTAAATCGTCCTTCAACAGCTGCTGAAGACTTCCTTCGTGATGTGCCGAAATATCCTGAACAACCATGGATGGCTGTACCTCCTTCTTACACGGAGTTCAGTGTAGCTCCCAATCAAATTAAATCAAGAAAGGCACCTGGCCCAGATAACATCCCACTGGAATTAATTCAAGCTGGAGGTCAGTCCCTCAAAACGCGGATTTTCACTCTTATTCTCAAAATTTGGGAATTAGGAGAAGTACCTGGTGACCTAAAGAACGCCACTATCATCACAATCTTCAAGAAAGGTGATCGTAGTGTTTGTGGCAACTATCGCGGTATATCGCTACTATCTACTGTGGGTAAAATTCTCGCCAGAATTTTACTTAACCGCCTTCAGGTTATCTCAGAAAAGATCCTCCCCGAGTCCCAGTGTGGATTTCGATCTTCCAGAAGCACAACTGACTTGATTTTCTGCGTAAGACAACTACAAGAAAAATGTAGTGCGCAACAGAATCCACTCTTCTTAGTCTTTTATGATCTGGAAAAGGCCTTTGACTCAGTTCCAAGATCTGCTATGTGGGCGGTGCTACTACGCTTTGGCTGTCCTCGACGCTTTGTTGATCTAATCCAAGCTCTCCATGATGGCATGACCGGTCAGGTTGGTCAGCAAAATAAGATCTCTGACGAATTTCCTATCACTCATGGACTGAAACAAGGTTGCGTACTTGCTCCAACACTGTTTGCATTGTATTTGGCTGCAATGCTCTATAAATCGCCCACAAACATCCCGGGTGTAGATGTCAGGTACCGATTTGATGGAGGGCTCTTCAACCTAGCTCGATTTCGCTCCAAGAAGCTAACTCAGGTTACGAAGATAACCAATATGTTGTATGCAGATGATGCGGCATCGCCTACACTCACGCCATTGGAGTTGCAACAGACTGTTAATTGCTACAAGAATGCATGTGAACGTTTTGGTCTCACCATTAATGTTCAGAAGACCAAGGTTCTGGCATAACCCTCACCAGGCACTTCCCTTCCGCACTTCAACATTTCTATCTCAGAAACTCCATTGGAGCAGGTAGACCACTTCTCGTATCTGGGCAGTCTGCTATCTGTACACGGCAATTGTGGGCAGGATGTTGAGAAGAGAATCGGTGCTGCCCATGCGGCATTTGGGTGACTATCGCACCGGGTCTTCTTGAATCAAGATCTGACCGTGAAGACGAAGCTCATGGTGTACCAAGCTGTTGTCATCTCAACATTGTTGTATGGCTGTGAAACCTGGACCCTCTATCGACATGACTTCCGAAAGCTTGAGCGCTTCCATCAACAGAAACTTCGATCCATCCTTAAGATAAAGTGGGAAGACCACATCACCAATCTTGATGTTCTTGAGAAAGCGCTTGCTAATAGTATAGAATCATCCATCATTGGTCATCAACTTAGATGGATTGGACATGTCCATCGGATGGATGATACGAGACTAACACGCCAGGTTCTGTATGGTGAACTCACCTCCGGCACCAGACCTCATGGTCATGGAGGCCCTAAGAGACGTTACAAGGACCAATTTAACCCCCTTAGCGTGTACGGCGCAATGGTTCGCCCACTAGCCTGCTACGTTCACAGCGTGTACGGCGCAAGGGTGCGCCGTCGAATTTGAAACGCCCGCTACGTGGACTTCGTAATAGTAATTTATTTGGTCGTAAGATGGCAGGAAGAGGCAACTTTTGGCTACACTTCGAGCTACTTATTATTGCCAGGAGGTGTCGCAAATCTTCACAGTCATTTATTTTTCAGATCTCTGCACACGTGTTCCCGCTTTTGCGGACCGTGAGTTTGCTTGTAAACATGGCAGGTCGTGGCACAGTTATTGATGACAAAGAAATAGCTAATTTGCTCGATATTAGTGCCAACGAAAGTGATTCAGAGTGTGACAGCGATATAGAGGATGAGTTCGCTATAACTTCCAGTGAAGATTGTGACGCTGACGATGTAATTCGTGATAGAACGCCAAGAAATACGAACTCATTAGGCGACTGTGATATTGTCCCAGTATTGACGTGCCGCTGACCAGGGATAACCAGGTTATCAATAGTTTAGAATATTATGTTATATGTTGTTCTTATTGTGTGTGTTTTTTGAAAACTTTTGCCAGTGCGTTTGGAAATTATAACGAAATGCATATGACACCGCGCTTACCATTGGGAGTAGGCTAGAAATAATGCACGTTGTGGGTGCAGCCCAGTGTTTCACAATATCACGCTTGAGGGGTTAAGCAGAATATGAAGTTGACAGGACTCAATCCACAAACCTGGGGCCAGCTTGTTAAAGACCGTTCAACTTGGCGCCAGACCATCCTGGCTGCTGTCAAAATGTTTGAAGAAGAACGTCGTAGAATTGTTAAGGCCAAGCGACAAGCATGAAAGCTCCGTGCAGCACAGCCACGCCCTCCACCAACAGTTCTGTGTGATCTGTGTGGACGTTTGTTTCATGCACGCATTGGGCTGTTCAGTCACCGCAAACATGCCCACAGGCCTCAACCTTAGATTATTTTAGACTGTTTTGGAAGAAGATGTATACTCGGAAACGAGTTAAAGCCGACGACGACTTTGCAATTTATAAATTAATTTCCAAAAACATGGAACATGTGGAGTGAAACACACCAACAGTGTAACTGTCAACGATTGGATATTTGATCAAATTAGGAGAGGAATAGTGATCATTTGAGAGAACTGTGCCTAGTAGCAAAAACATCATATTCATCACTTACACTAAAATTAGAGTCGCTTATATCTTCAAAGCGATCTAAAAATTCCTCATTTTCTTCACCCGAAATAGGCCTACGTGATGGCATGCCTTCTTGCGACAAATGTACTATTTACAACATTACTAAGTCCTAGATAAATTGCTACTGAACTATTACTACAGTAGAAATAATAATAGACTTAATATATCACGATATTTAACTCAAATGTGTCAATTAGAGCGTAAAATGATCAAAAATAAATCACAACACGCGGACATAAACAAACAAGGTGGCTGCCATATTGGATCATAGACTCAAGCGCGCGCAGACTATACACTCATAATGTACGAGTAAGCAAGCAAAAAAATAAGTTATGTCAGTGCCATCTGATGACATACGAAGGAATTACAAACATTCTACCATCTTACTACGTGATTTGTCGAGAAATCTAGCACCTCACCGCGTAACTACAACACATATAAGAGCGTGCCGATCAAATCGGCATCTTGGCATTGTAAGGGTTTTCTTTTGGTCGTGTAGCCTCCTGAGAGGCCGAGTGCAGGTCTTACTAGTCGACGCCCGTGGGCGACCTGCGCGTCGGGATGAGAGATGGAATGGATGAAGATGAATGAAACTGGGCAAGGATGTGGAAGGAAGCGGCCGTGGCCTGTCAGAAACTGCTGTACCAGCATTTGCCTGGTGTTGAAAATGGGAAACCACGGAAAACCATTTCAAGGACAGCTGATGGTGGGGCTCGAACCCACGCGTCTACCGAGGCAGCAGAGAGCTTGGCCCCATCACCTAACGCAGCGCTTTAGCCAGCGTAGCCACTACTGTCGGTACTGTAAGGGTTAAAACAGGCTCTAAACTCATCCTGGAACAACTAAAGATTGCAGTGTGGCACAGGACAACTTGGAGAGTGATTATTCATAGAATCGCCGATGGTCGGATTCTACTGAACGGATAACATCATCATCATGTTTATAAAACGAGCAAAGCGAGTTTTATAATTTCCATACGAGTGTCTTAATTACCATTAGAGGCGAGTTGCATACGACTGTTTATGTTTGACGATAATTATAACTTATAAATGTTCTAACATAAATATTCATAAATATCTGTCGATATTTTGTCGTTTGACTTCTTCTTCTTGGGAATTGCGTGGGCTCAGCAATTGCTCCCTACCCAATAACAAATTCTAAAGCTTTGAAACATTGTTTATGCTGAAGTAGCACCAACAGATAGCACACAGGTACTATGTGGGATCATTTTGTTATTTTGGTCAAATAACACAAAATAGGCAGTTACAATCGCTTTAGAATTAAAATGTATCGTATTAACAACTAGTTGTTCTTCAAATACGACGCATATCGAATGTCAACGGAAGGCAAAACATTGGAGTCCCAAATAGAACAGTCATGACATTTGGCGGAAAAGTTTCGTATAAGAAATCCCTTTACTGAACAGAGAGCTGGGTTATAATTTCTGTGAATCAAATGTCATATGCTTGCTGCGACCATGACGTGTGTTTATATCAACAGCAGCATTCACTAAAATTGCTGGAGAAATCGTACAAATGCAATGCCCTATGTAGAAATTGGAGTTGCAGATATTAAGGTTCAGTGCTATTTATTTTGCAATATTCCACAGTTTGTTTATGCAAACATTACGGACGGGGCACACTTTCCGTGTCGGTGATTTATACAGGCTAGGGTAGAAGGATGGTATGTTGCAAACTTCTGAACATAGATTCCTAAATTTCTTGCATATTTTATAGTATTTTCTTGTTACCGTAAAGGTTTGTGCTGATTTTGTCTTTGTGTTTGGATTGTAACTACAATGGGTGATCCGATATCCCTTGCATTGTCAACTTTCAAATCATATAATTCATGTCCGACATGTTGCATTTTGAGCAAATGTGCAAGGCTATCCTACCTAATTGGTCAAGGAATGAAAATCTTGAGCTCTGATTGATTGGAGAAACTGTATCACAATGAAAAGTAGTGCTTTAATGACTCCCATTATACTGCAGTTTTCTGACATATAATATTTACATTTCGACATCATAGAACATAAAATATAAATTACTGCTATGAGGAGCTAAAATTGGTGCAACACACATTGCTAAAAGATGACCTGTGCATTGTAGTTGCTTTTATACCCTCATCAATAAGACCCTTTGCAAATGTTCCTTGCAAGAGTGTAATGTGAATCCTAGTGTCATGTTACATATTTTATTCTTTTTATATAAATACTGTAATTCTTATCCACTTTACAATACAATTTGTTTTTTAACACATTTTACATTAACGGTACCATACATGTTTCGGTCTTTTGGGACCATTATCAGCCTATTTTCCAAATTTAGCAATCTCCTACCTAATAAATACATTTATTTGACTTACCGTACATATACAGAAAAATCAACATTACAATAAAATCAACCTAAGTTGCTCACAATTTCTTTTTTTTTTTTTCTTCTTTCATATTTTACGCCCTCATTGGAGCACTTTAATCAATACAAATACAATTAAGCCTAACAACGGTATTTGGAGATTAGTGATTCAGCTTCAGCTTCTTCTGCACCCAAAATTTCTTCATTCTATCTGACCTGGCTGCCCTTTGGTCATCTGTGATGGTGTAGTTTTTGCATTCAAATGTTGTTAATGTGAATTGTAAGTATTTCTTCCTTAAATTATTCTTCTCTTCTCTATTTTTAATTTGGAGCATCGTTAAATGTAATTCATCTAAATCATGCTGGATCTCTTTGAATCAGTTGTTCTTTGTTTTACTCTTCCAGAGGTAACTAAACAGCTGTTTTATTAGTCTGGTTTCTGGTAGGCGTGAGATATGGCAGAAAAAAGAGATTCTCCCTTTCCGCATTGTATCTATTATTGATTCACTCTCTCGATATACCACTTCATTCGGCAGCAATCTCCATTGGCCATTTACTTGATGTTTTTTGTTAATAATTGTTCTGATGATTCTTCTGTCTGCTTTCTGCAGTTTGTCAGTTGTTGATTTGATGTTCAACTTGAAGAGTGCTTCACTACCATACGTTGCCTCGGGTTTAACAACGGAATTGTAATTGAGAGAGATTTCCTTTTGTAGGTTGGCCAGGTGATTCGTTGTGCTTGTTTCAGTTCTACTGTCTATCGATGGTTTCTCGTTTGAGTTCCAGGCTAGAAAGTGGTTGCGCTCAGCGCCAGTGCAGGAGAGTGAAACCCATTGCTTCCATGAGTTGACCTTGGAATGACGAGCTTCAATAAGCTACCTTTAGAAGGGCTGCTAGCCTCAGTTTGCCCATGTGAAAGCAGGTCCAACTGCTATTGGTGGAAACTTATGCAAGGGACACCCTGTGCCAGTCTTACAATAGCCACTTCCATGGAAACATCGCAACAGAGATGTTACACACAAGGGGTTCACAATGAGAAAATACTATAATTATAAGGTGATCTTGATGAAAGTGAAATACACTGGATTACGAATTAAGCAAATAATACCATAGTACCAGTAACTTATATTAAAAGAAGATTGTGGTTCTTCTTATTTGAACTTTAATATTCTTTGCATAATCGTCGCACCCTGCTTTCCTTCCATGTAGTTTGGGCAAAAATATGCGATGAACTGTGGTACACTATAAATTTAAAATAATAGTAAAAGAAATATTAGAATACTTACATAAAACTTCAAATTTCAGCAGAAATCCATCAAAACCTCCCCATCTGTCAGTCTTAAACACAAGTGAAAAAGCATTCTTGCTTATGAGTTCTGGAGGTGCATCTGAACCACAGTACGTACCAATTTCTTGGAACTTGTTTGAATAATGTAGAAGGGAATAGAGTGTGACATTGTCATATCGGCAACCCTGGTATCCTATAACAAAAGCACATTACATGTAACCACTGATCAATATAAAATTAAACCAAATACGTGCTTCTCAAAAATGTACATGTGATTCAACTGGCAGTACATTCAAGTACTGGATTATAATTTCTAAAAGAACATCCACATTGTGAATACTGTACACTTCCAAGTTTGTACATGTGACGTCCTTCAGCAAAACAAATAACACATGAATCATCATTGCATTTATATTTATTTGTTTTGTTCACTCATTTTTATATTCCCTTTCTCCTTTAGTCAACAGAGAGAAATTTATCAACATCATCATTAACTATCACATATTAGGCCTAGTGACCTGTTACGTTTTCTTGCCAGCAGTTCTTTGGTCTTCCCAGGTTTCTTTGACCACTTGGAGCATATGAAAGAATCTGTTTAGGGACTTGGCTAGAACTCATCCTATCCACATGTTTTTTCCATTTTTGCCTATGCTGTTGTATAAGCTGTACAACTGGGATGATTTTCAGTTCTTGCAAGATGTCTTCATTCCTCCGATGATCGAGTAAGGAGTAACCAGAAGTTCGTTTCATGAATCTCATTTCTGCTGTTAGTCTATTTTCATCTGCCTTCCTGATGGTCCAGACCTCACTTCCATATGCAAGAACTGGTCTAGCAAGACTTTGATATACATTCAGTGCAGTGTGTCATTGTACCTGAGATGGCGTGAAAACTTGATTGATTAATCCTGTGATTTTAATAAATTTTGAGATTTTGACTGCTATCTTTTTCATTCAGGAATGATAAGTTGTTACCAAGATAGTTAAACGACTTGCCCAGTTCAATGATGATGCTTTCTACACAGATATTACACTGAATTGGTTCATTGCCCTAGAATGCCATTACATTTGGTTATACTGTATGTCTTGAGATTTTCATTCCAAATTTTGAAACAATATTTTGTAGATTAAATATAGCTTGTTGGAGAAATTCATATGTATACAAAATTTTATAGATTCCAAAATTTGGATTTTCATGATGGCAATGATAAGAAATTAAGGCTATTGGATCATGCAATGCACCCTTGTGACATCCATGTCTCCTAGCTTGTCCAACATGTCGATATCCATGTCTCCTAGCTTGTCCACTGTGTCGATATCCATGTCTCCTAGCTTGTCCACCGTGTCGACATCCATGTCTCCTAGCTTGCCCACCATGTCGATATCCATGTCTCCTAGCTTGTCCACCATGTCGATATCCATGTCTCCTAGCTTGTCCACTCTGTTGATATCCATGTCTCCTAGCTTGTCAACTCTGTTGATATCCATGTCTCCTAGCTTGTCCACTCTGTTGATATCCATGTATCCTAGCTTGTCCACCATGTCGATATCCATGTCTCCTAGCTTGTCCACTGTGTCAATATCCATGTCTCCTAGCTTGTCCACCATGTCGATATCCATGTCTCCTAGCTTGTCCACCATGTCGATATCCATGTCTCCTAGCTTGTCCACCGTGTTGATATCCATGTCTCTTAGCTTGTCCACTGTGTCGATATCCATGTCTCCTAGCTTGTCCACCGTGTTGATATCCATGTCTCTTAGCTTGTCCATCACGTCGATATCCATGTCTCCTAGCTTGTCCAACATGTCAATATCCATCTCTCCTAGCTTGTCCACGATGTTGATATCCATGTCTCCTAGCTTGTCCACTGTGGCAATATCCATGTCTCCTAGCTTGTCCACCATGTTGATATCCATGTCTCCTAGCATGTCCACCATGTCGATATCAATATCTCCTAGCTTGTCCACCATGTCAATATCCATTACTCCTAGCTTGTCCACAGTGCTGATATCCATGTCTCCTAGCTTGTCCACCATGTCGATATCCATTTCTTCTATCTTGTCCACCATGTTGATATCCATTTCTTCTAACCTGTCCATCGTGTCGATATCCATGTCTCCTAGCTTGTCAACCATGTCGATATCCATTTCTCCTAGCTTGTCCACCATGTCGATATCCATGTCTCTTAGCTTGTCCATCACGTTGATATCCATGTCTCCTAGCCTGTCCAACATGTCAATATCCATGTCTCCCAGCTTGTCCACCATGTCGATATCCATGTCTCCTAGCTTGTCCATCGTGTTGATATCTATGTCTCTTACCTTGTCCACCGTGTCGGAATCCATGTCTCCTAGCTTGTCCACCATGTTGATATCCATGTCTCCTATCTTGTCCACTGTGTCAATATCCATGTCTCCTAGCTTGTCCACCATGTCGATATCCATGTCTCCTAGCTTGTCCATCGTGTTGATATCTATGTCTCTTACCTTGTCCACCGTGTCGGAATCCATGTATCCTAGCTTGTCCACCATGTTGATATCCATGTCTCCTATCTTGTCAACTGTGTCAATATCCATTTCTCCTAGCTTGTCCACCATGTTGATATCCATGTCTCCTAGGTTGTCCATGCATCGATATCCATGTCTCACAGCTTGTCCACCATGTCGATATCCATGTCTCCTAGCTTGTCCATTGCGTTGATATCCATGTCTCCTAGCTTGTCCATCGTGTCAATATCCATGTCAACTTGCTTGTCCACTGTGTTGATTCAATGTATCCTTGCTTGTCCACCGTGCCGATATCCATTTCTTCTAGCTTGTCCACCATGTCGATATCCATCTCTCCTAGCTTGTCCACTCTGTTGATATCCATGTCTCCTAGCTTGTCCACTCTGTTGATATCCATGTCTCCTAGCTTGTCCACCATGTCCATATCCATGTCTCCTAGCTTGTCCACTGTTTCAATATCCATGTCTCCTAGCTTGTCCATCATGTCGATATCCATGTCTCCTAGCTTGTCCACTCTGTTGATATCCATGTCTCCTAGCTTGTCCACTGTGTCGATATCCATGTCTCCTAGCTTGTCCACTGTTTCGATATCCATGTCTCCTAGCTTGTCCACTGTTTCGTTATCCATGTCTCCTAGCTTGTCCATCATGTTGATATCTATGTCTCCTAGCTTGTCCACCATCTCGATATCGATGTCTCCTAGCTTGTCCACTCTGTTGATATCCATGTCTCCTAGCTTGTCCACTGTTTCGATATCCATGTCTCCTAGCTTGTCCATCATGTCGATATCCATGTCTCCTAGCTTGTCCACCGTGTCGATATCCATTTCTCCTAGCTTGTCCACCATGTTGATATCCATGTCTCCTAGCTTGTCCACCATGTCCTTATCCATGTCTCCTAGCTTGTCCACCGTGTCGATATCCATGTCTCCTAGCTTATCCACCGTGCATGATTAACCTTTCCAGAAGTGTCGCTTTCCTCGCCAGGCTATTTGACTAGTAAGTTTCCTTCAACTTGTTTAACGTGCACAATCACAGTTTTTCACTAGTGTCAATTCACTTGGTGATACTGATAGCCTGATAAGTGATCGAGCTTTCTTATCATTTTTCTACCACAAGCCACAAGAAATAACAGATGTCTGAAAAGGCTGAATCAGCATCAAAACTGATTTAAAAAAATCGTGAACGACTGGACAGTGATGGTCGTGGACTAGCTGAGTGACATGGATGTGGACATTGTAATCAGAGTGACCGCAGGTGCACTGGAAGAAGAGCGATCAAATTAGTCTTGACGAGACGATTAAGAAATCGCTCATTACTCATACTAAGACGACTTTGAAATGTATCGATTTATGACAATATGCAACAAGGTGCTTTTGACCGCATGGACCTTTTGACACTCCAGAAAATGAGGACTGTTTTATGAAAGAAAGTAATTGGTATATTGTGACATAAAAAAAATGGATCAGAGAAATTTGTAATGCAATGGGCTTTGTATTTCATAAGCTGCATGAATAGAAAATAAAACTGTCATTTTTAGGGAAAGTGATGTTTGTATTATCCGTGCAATCTCAAGTCTGCATTAAGATTGATATAATCAAGCGTTCATTGTATTATAATAAAATTGTGCACACACCCCTCTCAATGTGGAAGAAATCAAAGTTTGCTCGGATGAGCTTCCTGGGCATGATCACAGTGTAGTTACAGTCTAGGCTGTTGGGATAGACATTTGGGAATCCTGGAGACATCAAGACTCCACTCGTAACGTTCTCTATCAGCCCACCACAGTACACGTCCCATTGAATCTGAAAAGAATAAATGACAAGTAGTTCTATGAAGAACTAGTCTCACTTTAAACCCTAGTGATTATTTATTCTTTAAAGAAAATTTGTTGACGGTTTTTCAGCTGTACTTTCATAACAATAAAACTCATCTGCAATAACACAACAGTACGGTAGGTCAATTATGCCAGTCATATACCAAATAGAAAATGCAGTCTACAGTAAGTGAAAATGTTCTTAAATAGGTTATGTTATGCATTGTTATTTTACCAACAGTATGAAGATTGTCGACCATGACCTAGACAACTCATACTACCAACTTTCAAGTTAGATTATATGTGCCAGTTTCATTCTGTACAAGAGATGTGCAAGCATGGTGACTTTGAAACAGGGGTAGTGACAGTGAATGCAACCATGATTCAACCTAGAAGCAAGAAATTTACAATAAATCAGCATGTTTGTGGTGATTGGGGACAAGTGGTACGGTTTCATCCTTAGTACCATTTATAAGGTGATGTGGACTATAGCTTATCTTCATAATCTACCAGCTCTGTCCATCTCAAATAGGATTGCCAATCTTCCCAATAAGCAGGAAATCCCAATTTTTGTCTTCTACAGTATTGGGTAGGTCTCTCTGAAGCATAAAATCAATGCAACAGTGCCAATTATTAATTTTTCCACTTGGGATCTTCACCACTGGCCCTTATCGAATGGCACACCAACCAGCTGAGGAGGAGCTAATCTGAGTGGTGACTGGATTATAGTAACAGTAGAACTAATCAAATCAGAGCTTCAGCTATCAATTTTAACATGGAATATATGAAAGAAAGAAAACTTATATAGATAAACAAAAATTTCATAAAAGAGGTTACATTTGTGGTTAAACACTGGTGATGCTGGACTTGGAGGAGAGGCAGGTGTACATGTGATACGTCACCAGTGCGAGTTAGAACTCTTCAGAGTCACAATTGGTTATTCGTAGCATTATTTTAGTGATGCAGCTTTTGCTTGAGGGTTTGACAATGAATAACACTTTTACCGAGAGGTTCTAGAAATACTTCGCAAAAGGGTCATGCGTGTGATACCAACCATCAAACAGAACTGGGTGTTGCATCACAACAATGCACCTTGTCACACAGTGATTTTAGTGAACCAGAACATTCCTGTGACTCCTCAGTATCCTTAACCTTGCCACGGTGGGTGAGTGGTTAACGTGTCGGTCTACTAACCCCAAGCTTGCAGGCTCGCTCCTGGCCGTGGTAAGTGATTTTTGAAAGGCGGCAAAAATTACCACACGCATGTCATACGATGTTGGCATGTCAAAGAAACCCATTTGAATTCAGTAGGCCGTGTTCATAATGGCAAAATTATTCTCGGAAGTTTCCGCCAACACCAAGTTCCTCATTTCTCTACTAGAAAGCGCCATAGCGTTCAAGGAGCTTAGAAAACTAACCTCCTTGACTTTCAAAGAGCTTCAAGGAACAACGAAATTCGACATGAAAGCTACCCTCTGGGTGTCAAATAACAAAGCTTGCACCCGGCATCCGAAGCCATACGATATTATTATTATTACTTTCTTATTTGTCCGATTTGAGTCCTTGGGACTTTTTCTGCTTCCCAAAATTAAAAGTACACCTCAAGGGATGTCGATTTGGGGCATGGACACCATTCAAATGGCTGTAAATGACCAGCTAAAGACGATTCCAGTATTCAAGTTCCAGCACTGCTATGAGGAATGGAAGAGCTGTGTGGCTTCCCAAATTAGTGACTTTGAAGGAGGTGGTGTTGATTTGCAATGGTATTGGAATGTTGTATTTATTTATCGTATGGCTTTTAGTGCCGGGAGTGTCCGAGGACATGTTCGGCTCGTCTGAGTCTGTAGCTGCTTCCAGCGGACACCCTTAGGGTGAGCTACAAGTTCCGTTCAATTTCAAGTAGTTCCAACTTTCGCTACCAGATATCAATGATACCTAGTGGCGAACGTTGGAACTTTGATAGAGCGTTCCGACGAAATCTAACCTAACAATTTAGCTTCACACAAGTTTAGTCTGTGGAAGGATCTTTTACATGCCATAAATCTATGACATGGGACCGCCGGCTTTACTTCCCCTCCGAAGGAAGGCATACTGAAGAATTTTTAACGCTCTTAAAAAATCCGACGACTTCGGCCGGGTTTGAACCCGCTATCTTGGGCATGGAAGTTCAGCATGCTACCGACTACGCCACTGAAGCCGCTGGTATTGGAATAAAAGCAGGTAAATAAATCAGTCTTATTACTTAATTTACACACCTCGCGTATTGTGACGAGTGGCCTGTGAGAAGGAGCAATATGACATGGGGCCATGTCTCGCCCAAGGCAGCAAAGCACAATGGTCGGTGGGTGACGTCATCAGAGAGCGAAGATAACAGGGGTGCATCAGAGGGAGGAGGGTTCCACCACGAGCCAACAAGTGCACACCCAAGAGTATTCCAGGCCTTTCTGCCTCAACTAGACCAACCTCAAGATGGCAGTAGAAGCCTCTTGAAAGCCCCTTGCGCTATAACAGTGAGCGAGGGCCACAGGGAGACAGTCAAGTCTATTGCGAGTTCACTGAGAAATTAACAGTCGGGAGCAGTAAGAAGTGTCGACAGTTCTGTGCAGTTGGGTCATTAGTGACTGACAACGGTGAAAGTACACCTATGTGAGTGTGTGCAGGTGTAAACAGACCCTAAGTTCGACGTGCACGTGTGGGCGGATTTGGAAACTACAGCTGCATAGTGAGTGGTACATCACCGAGTGTAGACGGCGAACTGTGTAATGGCAGCCTGCTGTGTGAACAACTGTGTACATGGTGGCCACACAAATCGGTCAACGATTTTCCAGGAGTTTTCCAGGAATTTTCCAGGAGTAATTCTCATTTTTCCAGACTTAAAAATAAGCGCGAGTCCGGGGGGCTTTATCGGTTGCCTACTTCAAGACCAAAATAAAGCAGTTGTGTTTGGTTTACTTATACAGATGTTGACAAAAATTAGTGGTGATTGCGTTATTGATACGCAAGCCTACACACAAATGCTTTAATTGTTGTTTTAAAAAAGCCTTTATGACTCAAATATCTGCTTTAAAAAAAAAGAAAAGAATGCCGCCTGCAATTTTATTGCGGTGAAGTTGTCTATACTCAATATGTTTTACAAAAATACTATCGCATGTTCTCCCACACAGAAACAGGTAGCCTGAGGAAATTTCTTTCGTTAACCATAGAGCGCTCACCCAAAACCGCAGTGGGAGTATGATTTAAGATGGAAAGATTTTTATAATTAATTAACAGTGGCTATTTTCAAGGAGTTTTTAATTTTTTTTGTCACTTTCCAGTTTTCCAGACCTAATAAAAATCCAGGAGTTTACCAGGATTTCCAGGAGTAGTGGGCACCATGTGTATCGATCAGGCGTGATTACGAGCACCACGATGCTCTTTAAATGAAATTTGGCACTTCCGTCATACGAGCCAAAAAGTGCTCGACAGCACAAGCTTCAATACAAATTATGTTGCACAAACCGGAATAATAGTGTTGTCATTACAAGTTTGGACAGTCAGAAATGTTATGATTCTGTGAAATGGTAGATTTTAACCTACAATAAAAATAATTCGACATCCCTGTTTTATGAGTAACACGAAATATGTTGATTCGATTGTCCAAACGTAATGTATCTTATCTGCATGAGTCATGCACACAGTTGCAGCAGGCCTGGCGAGTGGTGATTCCCTAGCTATTGCAGCACTTCTGAGGGAGAAGGAGATGGATAAAGGAAAGAGAGGCATTTGTTTGTTGCATTATTATTATTATCTCATTTGATTTAATAATGCTCGGGTACTTGGTATGGCATGAAGTGCTCACAGTCTCAAAATGGTTGAGAACTCCCGATGTAGATAATTGTACAGTAGGTTAATAAAACTTAGTGATAAGTAACACATGCAACCCGTTGTGCTTTTATTTAGTGAGTGAACCCTGGTTCCCATCACAATATGTTCTGCTCAAATATCGCACTACAGGGGTCAATGAAGTCCTCATAAATAGCATAATTAGTGACAGCTGAGAATTATGCACGTTGCACAGTATTTCCATGTCCTGATTTATGTTGTATTTTGACTATCTTTTGTAGTAATGGCATGTTAGATAATTCGAAAACCGGGTGAGTTAGCCGAGGTAGTTGCGGCATGACTGTTGGCAGTCGCTCACATCCGGGAGACGAGGAGGTTCGAATCCCCCCGCCGGCAACCTTGAAGATGGTCTTCTGTGGTTTCCCATCTTCCTTCCAGGCAAATGCCGGGGTTGGTCCCTAACTATAGGCCACAGCCGCTACCTTCCAACTCCTCGACCCTCCCTTCCAATTTTCCTCCCCAACGGTACTTGTAGCTCACCCATTGGGTGTCCGTCTCGAAGCAGCTACAAAACTGGCAAGCCGAACATGTCCTCGGACACTCCCGGCACTAAAAGCCATACGCTAAAAAAAAAAAAAGATAATTCGAAGGAAGATTTTTCAGATTGTAATTTTATTGAAAATTCTTCATCCAGCTCATCCACTGATCTCTATACATGGATGGCTGGTAGCTAAGGCAGCAGTAAGCCGAATAGACGATGACAGGTATAGCAAGATGGCAGCGAGCGCATGGTGCAATATTACGAATCTGGCTCTGTGATTGGTTACTGGTAGTTTGATGTTATACATGTATTTATACTGGCAGTAAATATTTTGTGTTTCTTGTAGTTGTAAAATGGGCTGAATTTAGTTAAAATCTTAGTTTTAAGTACCGGCTTGGTGACCTATCATCCCAGGCAAGCCGGTAATACCTTTACTTCTCAGGCAGATAGGTCACTTAGCCGTAATTTTGAAGTTATTGTGAAGTTAAGTATACATATGCGGTGGTGCTGAAGGAGACGTGATTGGGCTAGGCTATTGCGTGTTTAAATTTGATCTCATTTCAGAGTTTTTCGGTTCTGCGTGCGAATAGTTCACTTAATAGTTGTAAAACTGTGGGGAGAGTATATTTTGAGTAGGTTTTTAGTTGTGTTAAGTTTTATGTGGAGCTGAGGAGTGAAATTGGTTTGGCTTACAGTGCATTTTTGGCTTTGATCTACTTCCCGTTATTAATAAGTTTATTGTGCTGCTAGCGTGATTAAAAGCTGTAGTATTTGATGTAGAGTGCTGGAATTACTTGGGGGAAGTGTTGGTTATTTCATGGAAACAGGAATTCATTACCAAGCACCGATTACGATATGTACAGTGAGCTACGTTTTAGGTACATCATTTGAAGAATGCATAATTTCGTGGCATATATAGCCTACGTTTATACCGTATAGGCCTATACAATTTACAAGAATGTTTCCAGAAATTGTTTTTCACTCGTTACTCTGTTACTGATCGCTAATTGCGTGTAGTCAGCACCTAAGTTGATATTTGTCAGCCGTTATTATACATTCATTTTTATTGATATTCCGGAGATTTACTGACCTTGGAATGACGTGTCAGTGATCCCAATGCCCTTATGCCATGATTGAACATATCTCTATATTTTTATTTGCTCCAAAGCACCATTAATTACGATTTAAAATTGACTAAATTATCATTGCTTCCACCATAAGGAGAGCTCGAGAATGGGTACGCCAAGATGGCGGACCGCGCGCTCAACCTGGTGTACTTTCTCATGCAGCGGAGAGCTGACAACAACAACAACGGCATAAGTGTTGTCATAAAATAATTAGCAAAAAAGGTTTACTAAATACAGTCCTAAACTCCAGATTGATGGGAGAAGAAACAAACACCGACATCCATTGGTCACAACCAGAAACAGACAGTTATATTCAAAAAATACATTTGACTTGTGTGGTATACAAGAACAAAAGAACACTGAGAAATACAAAAACAAAAGAAACACACTATGAGAATTTGTGAATGCAAACTCACACTTCCCCCCATTCACAAATTGCACCAAAAAAAAAAAAATCCTCTCGGCACGCCGGAAGGCGGAGCTAGATTTCACCGGGCAAACTAGGGGATAGGCTATAATAGGCAAAATATGCAGGTTTTCGTAGGAGGATCAGACCTCATTTATTGCGAGAAAGTATTTTACAATTGGAGGTTAGTTAACATTTTTTCGTCTTTCTATGCATACTTTTAACATTTTACTGTCTTATGGGGATGGTAACCTTCTTGTCATTTGGGGTTAATTTTTATACTTGTGATCACACTGTCCTTATGCAAGGTTTGGAACTAATGTGTAACTATCTAACAGTCTGTTACTTCTTCACGCAAAATTTTATCTCCCGCAGAGATGTTGGTTGGTTCCTCAGTTTTGGGGCTGCGACAAGGTGGTCATGTAACCCCGTGTACATTGGGTGTGTGTAGAATCCGTCTGATAAACGGTGTTATTTGTGATGACTGTATTAGTCTGTAATCCAGGTAAGGTCTGCAGACGGTCAATTTTAAGTAGTAGTACCTAATTTTGTACCAAATACTAATGTCAACGACACCTAGCTGTGAACTTGGCTGCTAAATGCCACCGCAACCAGCAACTTGCAACGAACGTTGTAACTTCCCCTCCGAAGGAAAGCATGCTGACGGATTTTTAGCGCTCTTAGAAAATCCGGCGACTTTGTCCGGCTTTGAACCAGCACCTTGGGCATAGAAGTTCAGCATGCTACCAGTTAGCCGCTTCCCTCATAGTCATATGGAACAAGAAGTTCCGTGACGAACTAAAGAGCCTACTTTTCATAAAATTAAGATTCATGCCATAGATTAATCTACAGCATATGAACCTATCTAGAATAATGACGAAATTAAGTGGGTAATATCGAAATGTCTTAATTAGTTCGAAATAAGGTATACTAGGCATAATGTAGCCCAATAGAGCAATACAGTTGGCAGCTCTGGTGACTGAATATATTCTTACTTCCATCTCCTAAGGTACAGAATACAAAATGTGGTTGAAGTCCAAAGGACGTTACAAGGATTTAGACATTGGATCTATTAGTACACGTGAAAGCATGTTGGCAACAATGTCATGCGAGTGCTGGTCAGAAATAATCTGAAATATTATAAGTTATATTTTTGTGCCAATTTTGGATGAAATCCATTTGTTGGTATAGAAGTTACATGTATTTAAAAATTGGTCCTATCAGTAGGCTTAGAATCATGTTGGTAGAACTGACGTATATAAGTTACTCCAAATTAATGTAAAATGTCGGGTAATTTACGTGTGCATAGTTTAAAGCTGTCGACTTGCATACTTTCTGATATATTTGGATACAAAATAGAGAGCAATTATTAACAGTTGGCAGCCCTGGTGGCTCTTAAGAATACACTCAGTCATATATGTTTATGTACACATATTACATACAAAATTTGGTTGAAATCCAATTGATAGTGTAGAAGTTATATGCATTTAAAAATTGGACTTATCAGAAGGCTTAACATTATTTTGGCAACGCTGTCATGTATGGCCACCTGGAAATTAAACTGAAATAGTATTATCTACATGTGTGCCAATTTTAGAATAGCTCCCATGTATACCTTCCAAGATATCCAACATGGAGCTCAAATTTCTAGTGCGTTTTTTTAGCAGTTGGTAGCACTGGCATCTTTTTCAAATATGGGCCTGAGATATTCCGGTATACATCCTTACTCATACTAAATTTGGTTTCGATTGCTGCAGCCGTTTAGGAGTTGATAGGGGAGGGGGACACACACAGCCAGACAGACAGACAGAAGGACAGACAGACAGACAGAAGGACAGACACATTTTCCCGGATATATCTTATAAGTCTACTTTTTCCTCATTTTTGAAAAGTGTGAAAAGTAGGCTAAAAATGAATGTGATCTCGTCAATGGCGTTGTCTTGGCAACCTCTGATAGATTCAACCCTTATCAATTTAAAAGCGTTGTTATGGTAACCTCTGATGGCACTTGGCATTTTTTTAAATTCCGAAATTATTTTTTTCATCCCTTGGCGTACTGGTGGGTCATATCAAAAATTCCTTCAGACAAAAGTTTTAGGTAATTATTAGGGGAATATTTTCCATTTTGTACGGTTTTGATATTGTGCCTATTAAGAGAGATATGATTAATGTTTCCCGAAAAACCCACTTTTTTCCACCCCTTTGGTCAATGGTTGGTGCTATCAAAAAACTTATCTGACATAAATTTTTGGCACTTATCCGACACATATTATGAACTTTCAATGGATTCGATATTTCACGTATTAAGAGAGTTATAGCGAAATTTCACTTTTTCGAAAAAAGCCCCCCATTTTCACCCCCTTCGACCGATTTTGCCCATTAACGAACTCGACCGAGATTTTATAGGGATACATATTATGTAAAAAATTCAAAGTGATTGGTGCAAAATTACGGCAGTTATCGTGTCCACAAGAAACTGATATATATATATATATATATACAGGGTCTTTCATATAAAGTAAGAACGCCAAGCGGCGGGTTTGTTATCCGCTAGTGTGGTGGCCTTGACCGAGCTTGTGGCGAGCCGTGGCCCCCTGCTCTAAGCGTGTGTACAATTCTCTATGAAATATTACCTTATAAAAGTTGCTGGAAGTGTCGTCCTTCATGGGTTATACAGGCATTGTATCTGGTAACCACATTCTGGCTGACGCGAGTGAGTCATGCCACTGTGTTTTTTCTGATTTTTTATTTTGTGTTTTTTATTGAGCACTGAGCCAGTAGTGTCAAAGGTATTTACAATTACGTGAATCTGTGCTAGTGAAGGTGGCACTTCATCAGGAAATTGCTGAACAAATGCTTCACTACCTGCCGAGCCGAATCGTAATTAAAATAAATTTTACATACAAAAATACGATGTTGCAATGATAACTGTCTCACCATGTTAGCAGCTGTGGTTCAGACTGGCGACTGACAACACCTGCACGCTTATTGCAAGGTCAAGTTTGTACCATGCGCGCGCTTTCAATACTACAGCAGGGGGCCGTGGTGCGTCACAAGCTCGGCGAATGACAAAACCGCCGCTCGCCGTTCTTACTTTATATGAAAGACCCTGTATATATATATAGATAGATACATATATACATAAATTATATATAAACTTTTCAACTGACGGTGGTTTTGGGGTCTGGGGGATGTGAAACGCGAAGATATGTCGAAATTTTCCGGAAGTCGAAACATGGTACCCATTGCAATAGTTAGCTTTCTAATGAAATCTACCTAAAAACATAACTAGCCTTACACTAACAAAATCCTTGTATGGTAACAATCCCAATTGAGGGTAGATTTTACATAATTTTATCCTTGGTAACACCTTGGTAAATATATCAGCAAGGTTTGATTCTGTGTTGACATATTCAAATGCTATCTCACCCTCTTGCACACACTCTCGTAAGTAGTATAAATCTAACAGAAGTTGTTTAGTTTTCTCTGACACTATTGGGTTTTTAGATAGTGAAATGGCTCCTTGGTTGTCAGCAAAAACAACACAGGGCTTGTCGACAAAAGTTGACTGTCCTATCTCTTTAAACAAATTGCACATCCATTTCACCTCATCTACCACATTCGCCATTGATACGTATTCAGCTGCCACAGTTGATCATACAATGCGTCTTTGGAGTGTGGTTTTCCAACTAATGGCACCCTTGGCCAGCACAAAAACATACCCCTCATATGACCTTCCACTTACATCATTTCCATAAGCAGCATCAACAAACACCTTCAGTTTTTCTCCTGATTTTTGATAACACAATGACAAATCTTGGGTCTCCTTGAGGTAATGAAGGAGGTGTTGAGCTTCCTTCCAATTTTGCATTTTAGGATTTGAATTAGCCTGGCTAACCTTACATACTGGGAAACTTAAATCTGGTCTAGTTGTACTGGATAAGTATAGGATCTTACCTACAATTTTTCTATAACGTTTTTTTTTTTAACTCCTCTGTGACATTGTTTGGTACAGTTGAAGGTAAAGGGGTACCACAACCTTTTGGGTAGGGTTCTTCTAGTGATTTAAGAACATTTGTCCTTATGTAAATGTTTTGACTTAAACATACATTTTTCTTAGACCCTTGAGTGACTTTAATCGACAAAAAATCTGAGATATTTCCCAAATTACGCACTTCAAACTTTGACTTCATACTTTTTACAAACCAATCTATTTTAGCCTGTAATCCCCACACACCTAGATCATCAACATAAAGGGCAACATACAGGTCATGATCTGGGCTAAAATACAGACACGGATCACATTTGCTTTGATTTAAGCCAAGCTTGACAAGTTGTGCAGTGATACAATTGTGCCTACCTTTACCAGCTTGACATAAACCGTAAATACTCTTGTTGAGTTTTAGCACATAGTCTGGGTATTCTACACTGCGAAAACCTTCTGGTTGACTTACAAATACAGTTTCCTTAATTTTGCTATTAAGGTATGCCGATACCATGTCCAAATGACAATTATCCCATTCACGCTCTACTCCTATGGCTATAAGGGTCCTAATAGTTTTCCTTTTTACCACAGGACTGTAGGATTCAAGGAAATCTGTACCCTTTATCTGACTGAAACCTTGAGCTACTAAACGTGCTTTATACCTAAGTACTTCACCTTCTTGGTTTCGTTTAGTTTTATACACCCATTTGGTGCCTATGACAGTCTTGCCACCTGAATCTTCTGCAAGTGTCCACACATTATGTTTTTCCAAGAGGGCAATCTCATGGTTCATTGCCTCAAACCATTTATCTTTGTCATCTCGTGAGGTGGCTTCTTGAAAAGACACCGGATCGTTATATTCTGACCTCAACATGACAATGCGACAATGACCTTGACTTCATTACAACACACACACTTACTGGGAAGTTTTCTCTCTCTACTCGACCTGCGAAATACTGTGTGTTCAGGCTGTAATGAAGCGTCTATTACGACATCAGAATCTGACAAAGAGGCATCACTATCACTTGTTACAGAATTTTCATTTCCTGATTCGGCTACTTCGTGTTCAAACACGTCACCTCCACAATCTTTCTGCTCGACAAACACTTCTCCAACTGTTCTAGGTTCACAATCTATCCGAGTTACAGGTTTTTCCTGGGCTTTTACAGAAAATGGAAATACATCTTCAACAAATTCTACATTCCTGGATTTAATGACACATTTCTTTTCGATGTCCCATACACGGTAGCCCCTCGAGTCATCGGGGTACCCTAGCATTGCACCAACATTTGCCCATGGCACTAACTTTTCCACATTACGTTTATGGATCCAAACTTTACAACCAAATGATTTTAACATAAGCAATTCCTGGTCTGACAACTTTCTACTTGTCCACAGTTCAAATGGGATGTTCTTTACAGTTGATGACACACACCTATTCTTTATATAGCAGGCTGTGCTGATGGCTTCCCCCCAAAATTGAACTGGCATGCTTGACTGAATGAGCATGCACCTACTAGTGGTGAGAAGTTGCTGGTTGAGGAGTTCAGCAACGCCATTCTGTTGGGGAGAGTAAGCCATTGTTAACCTACGAACAATACCTTCCTTTTCAAGATAGTTACAAAACTCTGTACTTAAATACTCTCCACCGTTGTCTGAATGGAAAGATTTCAACTTGGTCCCTTGTGCTGTCTCCATTAGGGCCTTAACCTTGAGAAACTCATTAAATGCATCACTCTTATGCTTAAGAAACCTTACATATGAGAATCTGGTACAATCATCAGTAAATGTAATAAAATATATGCTACCTCCAATCGATGGGTGCTCTAGCTGGCATACATCAGAGAACACAACATCTAATGGCTTCTGAGATACATGATCTCTTTCATTAAATTTAAGTCTTTTCATTTTACCTTGTTTACAAGTATCACAATCAAGATTCTTTTCTTTGGGTATTAAATCACGATCTGGAATGTTCAGAACATGGCCAAAACGCTGATGCCATATTCCGCTAGTTACAGCTTTGTTACTCTTAGCATACACAACCTCCACCTCGTCATTACAAGCAAATTCTTTCCCTTGTTCTACCATAAAATAATCACAATTTACCTCATACATATTTCCAACGGCCTCACCCGTAAGGAATATACCCTCATGATCTGACAATACAACTTTGCTATCTTTAATGGTTACGACTGCACCTTTCCTGTCAAATTGACCTACAGATATTAAATTGTCTTGAAGACCTGGGACATACAACACTCTTTTCAGTTTCAGAAAAGAACCTCCACACTTGACAGATGGCTTCATACGCACACTTCCCATACCACATACACTAAACTACGGATCCATCAGCTGTGTCTACACTACCAGAAACCTTTGGGGTGTAATCATACAGAATATCCTTATAAGGTGTCAGGTGCTCAGTGGCTCCTGAATCTACGTACCACCTGCGTACACAATCAGATGCATCATCCTTGCTTTCAGTTGCCACATAAGCCTTTACCTTAACACTACTAGCATTAACCTGAACACATTCGTTTGCCGCCTCATCGTCCTTTACCGTGGCAATAACCTCACGATTCTTAACCTTAACATTTTCCTTGCGTCCATTACTACAATTCCGGGAAGTATGACCTATCTTGGCACAATTAAAACACAAAACTGAACCTTTCTTTCTTGCTCCATGAACTAAATCACAGAACTTCGCAATATGCCCCTGTTCTTGGCACTTGTAACACATGAATCCACCACTACCTGTTGGCTTGTTGACACTTTTGCTGCTGTTGACGACCCCCTTGGAATTTAAGCGCATGGCTGACACCATTGCCTTCACGCTTTCACCCTCAGATTCTTCCTTCTTCAGCCTCGCATAAGTCTCCTGTTCTCGCTCCATCTTTAGTTTGTCCAATTTGTTCGTTCTCTCCTCCAACAATAGTTTGGCTCGCACTACCTTTACACTTAAGTTTTCTTCATTGCTTTCCAATGAACGTATCAAATTTTCATACTCCCGCTTTTCCACCTTCCTCGGCGCTACAGCCTGGGGTAGGCTTTTCCAGTCCTCTGAGAATAAAAGCAGCTTTGGCCTTATCCGTAAATTTTATACCTACATCGTCCAACCGTGCACACCAAGTGAGCACTTTATCAACAAATGTATGCATGCTAATGTCACTAGTTTTCTTAAAAAGACACAATTCTTCTAACATCGTCACAATTTGAAGGACTCCGGTATCGCAACATGAAGTCAGAAGATTCTGCCATGCTTCCTTAGCTGTCTCCGCTTCTTTGATATCACCTAGGAAAGGGTTGGTGACCAAACCTATGAGCAAGTTTTTCGCGTCTTGATCTTTGCTCAGTTGGGCCTCGGAGTACTCTTCAACGGGTGTATCTTCTACCTCTCCTGTATCGGTCTTTCGTGGGAAACCTTGAACCGTGTCCCACAGACGCCTTGTTTGAAGCAATGCCTTTGTTCGGGTGCTCCACGCTTCCCAATTGTCGTCCTGTAACCTCACTATTGCAACTACTCGCTCGCTGCTTCCCGTAGCTGCATCCATGTTAGTATGTATACTTAAAATAAAACATACAAATAGTCCTCACAATAGAAAATCGTCCACAAAATTCACCAAAAACTATCTTGAATGCACACTTAACTGCCGTCCACATGTGCGCCGCACATATCAACACCTTTTAACGACCGACATTCTCCCATCACAAAGTCCACACATTAACAGCAATAAGCGTTTAACTGGGCTCATAACCTGTCATAAAAGAATTAGCAAAAAAGGTTTACTAAATACAGTCCTAAACTCCAAATTGATGGGAGAAGAAACAAACACCGACATCCATTGGTCACAAGCGGAAACAGACAGTTATATTCAAAAAATACATTTGACTTGTGTGGTATACAAAAACAAAAGAACACTGAGAAATACAAAAACAAAAGAAACACACTATGAGAATTTGTGAATGCAAACTCACAAGTGTTACAGCTAGAGAACTAGCAGATCACAGGACAGACCTGAGTAATAGGGATCGTGGATCATCCCCATTCAGAATATTGATTGTGAGTCAATATTACCATCAAGCATTGATGTAGATACACAACCTGTTTCATGATGTTTCTTCTAAATAGTGTGTATAACATAATTTTATTTTGTCAAACACATATTTATCATTCAATTTATCTTACTTTTTAACAAAAACACTACAAATCATTCTATCTCCTTGTACATATATTTGTAAATCGTGAGCAATGAAATACCGACCACACTTTCGATAGACAAATGAATTAAACCTCACCGTTGGCAAACCTTGAATTAGTGTTTCGTGGTTTCCAATTTACTACCCTGGGCAAATGCCAAGATGATACCATCTTATAGGCCACACTTGCCTCCTTCCAAATTCTTGCCTGGTTTCATTCATTTCATATTGCATTATATCCCCTATGCAGTTGGTGTCAGGAAGGGTATCTGGCCATAAAAGCCATTTGCCACTTAGAAATTCCAACCCCGAACCCATAGAAACAAAAGTAGTAAGGAGCAGGCATGCAGTGCACAGTGAAGTGTAGCATTGTGTAGTGCAATGTCCCTTGTGCCATTCTTCCATTGTCAAACTGACACTCCCAAGTTTTATTGTCTTCAAACCTATTCAATGATGAATTCCGATTACAAAATTGGTACGTATATACCGTACTTTTAGGCATATTTGCATGATTTTAATAACTTTTGAACAATTTGTGTGGAATTTTTGGTTTACACAATCCTGTGCCGCCTGTAGCCATAAACTACTGCCACCTGCAAAGGGTCAATACTGCACTTGCATCGCACGTGCGCCTGTGCACAAGCACAAACACAGACCCAGCCCAACAGGCCCATGTTCAGTACTGTGAGAAAAGTGGGGTCAATTAGACTGTATGGTATTTCTGGATTTCTGTGGCAGATATAATGTATACAAACAAACTATATATTAACTGCACATGTGCTTCTTTCCTCTTCTTCTTCTTTTCTTTAGGGTTTGTCCCTTCTGGTGGTGGGGTCCGCCACATTTTGTTCTGTCTTGGGCCATGTCAGGGTGGAAATTGACGTTCTTCAGATCTTTGTGATGAGTATCTGCCCATTGTTGTTTTGGATGTCGTTTTGGTCTTGAACCGGCGACTTCTAACATAAAACCCGTCTTCGCGATAGTGACGGCCCCTGTCCTCACCACATGTCCAAATCATGTGATGAGCTGGCCATAAAACACTCAGTCTCAATCTCTTGGAATGGTTAACTGCATGCTCTCAATAGTCTACAATTAGTTGCTTTGTCATTGGGATGTTCCCAGAGAGTTGTCATTCCAGTCACTAAAGTCCCAAACTTGGTGTCGCATCTCCTCTCACCCTCAAAATTAATGCATTATCCTCAGGTGGGTAATAACACAATGCACCAAAGCATTGCCAACCCTTGTTTGCAATCCCCAACACATGCCATCTATCTCAGCCATAGATTTCAATGCCAGTAGCTATTAAAATACATATATATCACTAATCAAAAGTTCAGGTTCAAAGATATTAACCACTTGTGAAATAATTTGCATGTAGTGGATTTGTGTCATTTGTCAAAATTTGAAAGTCATAGTTTTGGTGAGATGGGTAGTAGCAAGACTTTACCAAGTTTCATTCAAATCACTCCAGCCAAAAGGAACACATAAATACATTCATGAACAAAAGGTGATCTCATAAGCCTATTTTTACATATGATGAAAATAGGCTAATACCAACAGACTTTCACATGGTTTGTCCTCTCTTAAGGATTTTTTCTGTAATGCATGTCAAGTTATCTTTTGTCAGTTGTAGCTATTCAGCCAGTCAACACGAATTTGCCCCAAGAGGAAGAAGGAGGTTTCAGATACTGGATTCTATCAAGATTGATAAATCTTATGAGCTGATGAAATGTGCTGCTGAAGATCGGATAAGGTGGAGAGACAGACCATGAGGAAACCTGCCATCAGGCAGATAAACTGATGATGATAAATAATAATAATGATGATATTAGTGATCATAACTAATACATGTAATTTTTTCCAGGCGTGTTATCTACTCGTACTTATTATTCATATATTATATACATTGGGCAGACCGACTGAGGACTTGTACAGGCAACACTGAAGAAATGGCTTCAAAACTTGACATTAAAATAATTGCATATGAAGTAGAGGCCTAGTTGCACTATCACACATGGTTCCTAATGTTCTTACTGTTTTTAGTGATTGACATATGTAGAAATAAGGAGCTACCTTGAATCCATCAGCAGCAATAGCGCTGTTACTTCTGAAGAGGACCTTAATTCGGTTGCTGGTAGAGTTGAATGGTGGAGGAGTATTAGTACCACAGTACTTCTGACGGGGCACATAGTCACCTCCATGGTAATCAAATACCTGCCAACAGATGATAACAAAATAACTATACTCTCCCTGACCATTAGTGTTAGAGTAGGAATAGAATCCTGAGGTGTCTCTGTAATAACAGTTTCATTCTGCTTCCTTCCAAGAGCCTCTCATAAACTTTAGACCTATTCTTTAAATTTCTGAGGAAGATTAAATACATTTCAAGTCATTCTGAATGTTTTTCAAGTCACACTTTGATGTTTAAAGGTAATTTGGAATTCATTTCTAATGTATTTTAGTCATTTTTCAGGAAAAAATTCTTTGTTGAAACAGATTTTGCACAAACCCTGGTGTCTGAAAACCCAACTACTTTATAGGACATATTTCAATGTCCTTTTTCTACCCAATAGTCTACAATGCTGTTATTATACTGATACATAAGACTGGATGAGTTCACCATAGAAAAGAGTTTGGACTCTTACAAGTGATCCGAGGTAAGCATCCATCAGAGTGTGAGGATTTTCAATATTTCTTTTCACTATTAAAGAGGTTAAGTAAAACAAATAAATAATTTGTTCAAATAAGTTCAAAATTATTTAGATGAGTTGAATATTACAATGCAAAAAATTGCAAATAGAGAACAAAAAGGGATTATGAATGAATGAATGAATAAATGAATAAATAAATAATTTAAGGGCATTTTGAAATATTGATATTTTTATTCTGTTTTTCAAAAAATCAGAGAACTGAAAGCAGAAAACAACGTTTCTGATACAAAAAGTTGATGGTTGGGTTTCATGTGTGATGTGGTAAAAGTTTGAAAGGAATCGGTTCAAAATAGTGGAATTTCTTCCTAAACGTATATACATACGGTACCTTAAAGACTAACACTTCGCCATGAGCACTGAATGACCTCACAAGAATTAGCAGATATATCAGTGGGATGTAAATGCTAGACTGATAGTAAGGCTGATATTTCTTCGTAAGTACAGCAACCATCCCCTTGTGACCTGTTAAACTATGCCAAAGGACGCTGAAGGGAAAAAAACTTGTGTCAGGCATTTCCCATGAAATGAAGAGACGAATAATAAGTATTTCTTTGTATTGGCAGACTTCCTTGCTAAGTGGATTTATTTACAAAATTATGAGTTCTCATGTGAAATTTTTATATTATGTGTGATGAATGAAGATAATATGCAAACAAGTATGAATATTACAAAATAGACATCTGTAGAGATATGCAAACATAAACATTGTATTAAAAATTAGAACATAATGAATCCATGACAGATATGGTAGGTAGGAGGGAAGATGGTTTAAAGAAACACTCCTCAATTTAATCAGACCTAACTTTTCAAAAACCTTTACTCTTCTGTACATCAAGGAAATTTTTATATAGAATTAGCATAAACTACAGGTAATAACTGGGTATCGTACCCACTTTATAAACAATTTAAATGTGAATTTGGTTGGCAAAAAGAACTCCAATAGAGACATACAGTATAATGGAAATTAATGCCCTTTATCAATACGACTATTCTTGTAATTCATACATTACAATAATACGACCAAGGCTACGATATAATAATTTCTAACTACCAGCCCCAGCAATACCGGGCAGAATAACTATCTAGGAAGTTCCATATAACTCAACCATGCTCTCCTCCATCTAGATTAATACGGATCCAATTCTATCATGGTTCATTTTGTGTCAATGTACTCCTCCATCTATTCAGTGGAATATGTGTGGTCATGTGTTAGTGACTGTAGCAAGACTGAAGGGGACTTGCAGGAATAAATTTGTTTGCTTGGATACAAGCAACATCCAATGACGAGGAGATACAAACACGGGGCTCAAATGATTATGTTGACCAAGCCCGTAAATGAAACAACAACAACAACAAAACTTCTTACTTTAATAGCACATTAAATCTGATAACAGTGGTGAAAGTCATTCAATTTGATTTGTGTAATTGCAAACTATATTGCGGGAAATTATAATTTTGGTTGCACCATTCACTGGAGTGTATTAGCACATCTTGGGCCAATCACAAGTAAACTGTTTTGAAAAGGAAGGAAGGAAGAAAGAGGAAAGACAGAAAGAAAGAAAGAAGAGGGGGAAGTTGAAGGAAAAGAGAAGAAGAGGATTGTTTATTAAAAGCGTCCATCTGTGAAGGTGTAACTTTCATTTTTAAGAGAATGTTTGAAAAGTGTTATTTTGGGATTGTTTTGCTGTAAACTGTAGTACAAGACCCAATCAGCTACTGTCAGACAGAAGTTCCTTGAAAATGTTTATTACCTGAACAAAGTCATTGGCACATTGAGGAGAGTCCTCCAGCTTGAAGCGTTCGATGAAGCTGAGGCGTATGAAGAAACCATTCTCCACACGGATATCCCACTCACATTCGGCGTTGTTAGGGTACACGTTGGGGAAACTGGGTGTCGACACCATGCCTGTATTACTGTGCAATATTCCTCCACACCCTGCAATATAACACATGAGTCTCACAAACAGGAGTATTCAGGCCGTAAGCAAGAGTCATTTTTCCTTACCCTTTGTCACATAAATGTACTATCTCTACTTAGTATAAAACCAAGTCCCCGATTCTTGGATGTTACGGCTAAACTCGAGAACCACTGGATGGATTTTGATGTGGTTTTCACCATTCTGTAAAGGATATCTCGAGGATGATTTCTGTACAAAATAATTTATTTATGATCAAAGGAAGCCGAGCAGTAACGATTTCAGTGAAAAAGTTAAAAAAAAAACTGGCGTCCGAGCGCTTTGTAAGCTTACGCTGGGCAAACCGTTAAAAATATCTAAATACTATGAGTGTAAGAATTGTTCAGCATGAAAAGTTCTACAAAAAAGTCCATGAGACCATATGTCTATCTTCAATACATTGCCCACTATAAGTGTTTTACGTTGTAATTTCTTCCAACCATGTCTATTCAAATACTGAGGCGACAGTTTACGAGCTAGCTAAGGGCGAGTCTAACATTTCTGTTACAGCCTAGCTGGCGAGTGAACCTATTGTCCCAGATACAGCCAGCAGCAAATCGTTGAGTCGTGTTGAGTTAAGACTTCTGAGAAGGGTGGTTGTGTTTAGAGTTTCCCTGGAAGTGCAACTCTGGTTTTCTTCATTTCGCCTGTGAAACACAGTCAAGTTAATATTGGACGGAAGGAGCATTTGAGTTTCATTCACCTCGCCATTCCCTGGAAGTGCAACTCTCATTTCGCCTGTGAACTTTTGGTTCCGCAAAATCCACAGTCAATTTAAGATTGGACGGAAGGGAGATTATATTAATTTATACTGATTATACCGATTCTTGGATGTCACGGGTAATCTCGAGAACCACTGAATGGATTTTGATGCAGTTTTCACCATTCAGTAAAGGATATCTCGAGGAAGGTTTCTGTAGAAAATAATTTATTTATGACCAAAGGAACTCAAGCACTAACAATTTCAGTGAAACGTTCAGAAAAAAAAACTGGCTTCCGTGCGCTTTTTAAGCTTATGCTGGGCAAACCGTTAAAATTATCTATATACTATGAGTGTAGGAATTGTTCAGCATGAAAAGTTCTACAAAAGAGCCCGGGAGAGCATATCTCTATCTTCAATACATCGCTTACTATAAGGGTTTTTTTACGTTCTCATTTCTTCCAACAATCTCCATTCAGTTACTGAGGCGATGGTTTACGAGCTAGCTAGGGGCGAGTTTATCACCCCAGTTACAGATTACCTAGCGGACGGGCTTATTGCCGCAGATTCAGCCAGCAGCAGGCTGTTGAGTCGGGTTGAGTTAAAAACTTTAGAGAAGAGTGGTTGCGTTTGGAGTTTCCCTGGAAGTGCAACTCAGCTTTTCTTCATTTCGCCTGTAAACTTTTCGTTCCGCAAAATTCACAGTCAAGTTAAGATTGGACGGAAGGGCGATTAGTGTTTCATGCACCTCGCCATTCTTAAATTACGTCTCACAAGAATTTGTTGCACATGCATCTCCATGATAATATAATTAATAGTCCAGTCAGTGATTTTAACCCATCATGCCGAGATGTAAAACGGATATTGGTCATTGTTCATTGACATTGGAAAAAAAAAAAAAGAAAAGCGCTTATCTCGTAATGCAT
Organism: Meconema thalassinum; assembly: GCA_946902985.2. Taxonomy (NCBI): domain Eukaryota; kingdom Metazoa; phylum Arthropoda; class Insecta; order Orthoptera; family Tettigoniidae; genus Meconema; species Meconema thalassinum. The sequence continues at coordinate 1,354,157,217 of OX336388.2, forward strand.
TCATAACTGTTCCTGGGTGAAGCCGGGTCAGGTTGCTAGTTACAGTATAATTTAGCTCAAACCGGCATTGCCAGCATACCATACCAACTGACCAGTTGGTACACAGGGGAAAGATGCTGGCAATACTGGTTTGAGCTAACTAAATCAATTTCTTCAAAATATTTGAAATTTGATACTATACCTGATGAATTCAAAAGTCAATAAAAACTTTCTTCTTTAATCGTATCGGCCAACTAAGGACCACGTTATTTCAACTGGCTTCTCTGGGCTTTGATCTTTGCACAGTGTTCCTTCATACGTTGCCGGTGTTGCTCTTTTCTTTCTTCCGTCCACATCTTTCCCGTCTTCAACTTCGTTTTTTCTTGAAAACCCTGGTGGTCGTGTAGTTTCTTCCTGAGGGGATTGCGTTCTTGAATATCCCCACAGGTAATTTCCATCTCTTGCAGGTCACTTTCCACCTCTTTGAACCAGGCTGGCTTGGTCTTCTTATTTTTAAAATAATTAAAGATCCGGTTCTTCAATCGTGTGGGTTTCATTCTAAGCAAGTGGCCATAAAATGCAATCCTCCTTTTCCTCATTACATCAGAGATCTTCTGGACATGAATATACAGCTCATAGTTATGCCGTCGTCTATATTCACCGTTGTCTTTAATCGGGCCAAGAATTTTCCTCAAGATCTTTCTTTCCTTGATCTCCAATTTTTCTACCAGGCCTTTCTTGTTCATGGTGAGGCATTCCACTGCGTACAGAGCCTCTGGTCGTATGACAGTGCAATAATGCCTAAGTTTTGCGTTCAGGGATATTGACTTTTTGTTGTAAATGTCCTTGGTGAGTTGGTACGCCATTTCCATTTTGTTCATGCGCGAAGTGAAGGTTTCTTTCTCACATACGTTGGGTTCTACCCACTTGCCAAGATATTTAAACTTATCTGTCCGTTTGATTTTCCTCTGGTTTACTTTTAGCTCCCTTGGTGCTGGCTTGATGTTAGTTATGAAGTGCGTTTTCTCCAAAGAGATCTGAAGACCAACTTTTGTTGCCTGTACCTGCAGATGGTTAATTTGTTTTGTGGCCATGTCTAAAGAGTCGGAGAAAATTGCCAAGATCATCTGCAAAAGCTAGGCAATCAATAGAAAGGTTCATGTTCTTGTAACCTAGTCGTACTCCATTTTGGACCCCATCGTTCATTTCTTTGCGCCACTCGCGGATGACTTTTTCAAGTGCACAGTTGAAGAGCAGGGGTGAAAGCCCATCTCCCTGCCTAACTCCTGTCTTAATTTCGAAAGAGTCTGAAATTTCTCCTCTGAACTTGACTCTGGAGGTTGTGTTAGCTAAGGTCTGTTGAATGATTGCCCTGGTTTTATTGGAAATATCTGTTCCCGACGGAAACAGGGTGTAAAATTGTCCGATTGAGCTATGTACATTAACAAATTCACAAAGAAATTTGATAAAATGGTCCAGCTAGCTCAAAACAGTTGCCAGTATGTACTAGCCACGCATCTTGGTGAGGTGTACCATAACCAACTGAAGAGCCCATTGGTACACTGGGGCGAAACGCTGGCAACTGTTTTGAGCTAGCCGGACCATTTTATCAAATTTCTTTGTGAACTGGTTTTATTATCCAATCCAAACTCCTTTAGAATTTGAATAAGAGCTATTCTATCAATCGAATCATAGGCCTTCTTGAAGTCGACGAAGGCTACCACAAATTTCTTGTTCCTTTGCTTCAGATAGAAAAGGATGGATTTCAGATTCATAATTTGTTTGGCACATGAGCGCCCTTTCCATAACCCTCCTTGGTACTCTCCTAATTGTGGATCAAGTTGTTGTTCTGCCCTACTCTGCAGAGCTTTTGAAATAATTTGGTAAGTTATCAGTAGGAGGGAAATGCCGCGGTAGTTGTTAACGTCCGTTTTGTCACCTTTCTTATGCAGGGGATGAATCAAGGCAGAAGTCCAGTCACGTGGAAGTTTCTCAGTTTCCCAAATCTCCTTGATAATGTCAGTCAATTTATCAATCATCTTTTCACCAGCATACTTCCACAATTCGGCGATTATCGAGTCCTCACCTGGTGCCTTGTTGTTCTTAAGTGACTGGATAATCTGTTTGATTTCTTCTTTCGTTGGAGGGGATGCATCTGGGTGGACTTGTATGTTGTCTTCAAATGAGAAAGTGGAGTTTGGAGTCTCACAATTAAGGAGGGATTCAAAGTATTTAGCTAGAATCTAGCAATTTTCTCTCTCACTGTAAGCTAGTCTCCCATTTGAGTCTTTGAACTGTAGACTCGGAGGATTGTATTTGCTTGGATTGCGTTTGAAGGTTCTGTAGAAGTCCCTTGTGTTGTTCCTCTGAAAGTCTAGCTCAATTTGAGTTAGTTGGCTCTTGTTGTAGGCACGTTTTACATTGCGGATGATTTTTGCAGCGCGTTGTCTCTCGTTCACGAAGTTTTCCCAATTATCTTGGTTCTTTCCCGAGTTCCATTTCTGCCAGGCAAGTTGTCTTTGCTTTATCACTGAATCACATGCATTATTCCACCACGCATGTTTCTTTGACTTCGTCAGTGGAACTGTCTCCTGTGCTGTTGTGACCAAGGCCTGTTGTAGTTCATCCCAGTTTTTGGGATTCCAAGATTCTAGTTTTTTAGTAAATTCAGGGCACAATCGTAATTTTTCAGTATCAAATCGATTGATCTTTTTTAAGACGGCCTTTCTGGTATTTCTCGGAATCAGTTTAACTTTGATTTTGGATAGATAGTGATCCGTATCTAGATTGGCATTTCCTAAAACCTTCACATTTTGTATTTCTCTCTGAGCTTTACGTGCAATTGCGACGTGATCAATTTGAAATTCGCCCAGATTTGGATTCGGAGATGTACAAGTCTTCTGTTTTCTGGGAAGGTGTTTGAACGCTGTGGATTTTATAACAAGATTGAAAGCCTTACATAGTTCTACGAGCCTCTCACCATTGCGATTTGTTCTCTGGTGAGCAGGATAGTTTCTGATAATGTTTTAAAACTTTCTTTTCTTACCCAGCTGTGCATTGAAATCTCCAAGAAGCATAATCGTGTGTTTGTCTGGAATCTTACAGAGAACATCTCAGAATCTATCCGTTCCTTCCGGATCTCTCTTATTCGCTTGATTGATTGGCGCATGGACTTTCACAACAGTATAAACTTTGTTTGTGCTCCGGAAGGAGAGAGTTGAAACTCGACTGCTAGGCGAGTTGAAGCCAATGATTGAATCCAAAATCTTCCTACTGACGATGAATCCTGTGCCAAGGTTGGGAACTGTTTTTATTACACATTTACCAGTTTTACCTTTAAAAATTCTGTAGCCTTCTGACTCAAAGGCTTGTTCATCTGTGAATCTCGTTTCTTGAATTGCTGCTATCAGGATTTGATGTTGGGATAAGGAATCAGTTAGTTGTTTCAATTTACCAATCTTCCGAAGGGAATTCGTGTTAAAGGTAGCAAAGAAATTCCGGCGTTTGTGTTGGATCTTTCCTGGAGTCTCCGATACCTCCATGCATGTCGGCGCAGGCTCCCCAGATTCCGAAGGCCTGCATGCTTCGCTCAAGGCGAAGGTGGATTGGTTACCACCTGAACTTTCCTCCATGCTTTGAACAGTTGAATAACTGTAGTTTGGGGTCAGTGATGTTTCACACTGACCAGGGTACTACCAAGGTTGTGAGCCTTGGAGCCCCCAGCACTGATCGGCTCGCCGACCCAATTTCCCGCTGGGATTGGTTACCCAACCTTCCACTGAGTTGCTCGGCTTAACAGGGGCACCTCTTGTAGGTTATGTGCTGGAGTTGGAGTGAAAGAGGCTAGTTGGATTCTCTTGCTGAATCCAATATGTTATGGTTGCAGATGACAGGCAACGACGCATTTCACTCCCATTTGCCCAGAGCCACAAGGACTCCTCCCAGGTTAATTCCTGGGACCTCAATAAAAACTTTATTATAATTATTATTATTATTATTGTATAAACATAGGCTTTATAGTCCAGTGAAATTAGTTTTAAACCTGGACAAAATTAATAACAAGCTGAAAACTGGTGGAAACGTTAAGAACCATGTCCTAAACGAAATCCCAAAATTCCCAAAAAATCCGAGCTGGGGAAAAGCCGCCATCTTGGAAAAACTGACGCCATCTTGGATTTTTCCGTTTTTGGCCATATCTTTCAAACAAGTGGTCCTAGCAAGGTCAGACTGGTGTCAAATTGACCGGATTTTACTGCCAAAGTCTCAGGAACATTAATAAAATATGTTAGACACGTTATTACAGCTGTTTTATTCAATTAAGTACTATTAACATAAATAGAGTGTTTAAAGTTCGATTTTGACCGTTCCTGTCACAATAGCTAAAACTACCAATGCAAATAATGTATTTAAACCTAAAATTATAAATCATATTCTTGAAATTGTGAGTATTACATCTAAAATGCTTAAATTATTGTCAGTATTAACAGTGGTGGATCCAGGCTTTGCGGGGCCCTGGGTGATATGATAAGGTGGGCCCCACAACAATAGGAAAAAAAAATCAAATCAAATAGAAAATAGTTTGGTAATAATAATAAAATAAAGAATAGTTACAATATTTTGAATGCACTACAGTACATTTTTAATAATATGAAAGAAATCTTTAAGTCCCCTCGAAGAAGATTATGTAAACTATGAAATATTAAAATATTACTTTGCAGATTTTTTCCCGGCTGAAGTCTTCTATTATTTCACTGAAATTTAAACGGTCACGGGAGGTCATAGTTGCACTGAAAAAATGAATATGAATCATAAATTAGTTTGAAAAGTATAATTAATTAATTAAATTTAAAAAATCCATGGCACGGGGCCCCCTGGACCGCGGGGCCCTGGGCGGTCGCCCTTCTCGCCCTCCCCTAGATCCGCCCCTGAGTATTAAATACAGAGACACTATGAGAGATGTAAACTTTGACTTGTAATGCTTAGCAGCTTCCGTCGTTTGGTGGTTCCATGAGATGTGTAAAAAAAAGGTACAGTGAGTACCTTATCTTTTGTGCAGATAATGTCTATATATATTTCGAAATAACTTGCCCTCGTATTAAAGCACAAGATCATCAGGGTCGTCAACGTCGATGCTCACCTCTGGGCGGTTCGCACATCCGTGACCAGCGCAGTATCCGCACATTGTTGTGCAGCGTAGGCCACTCAGTAGGCAAGCGCATTTGTGCTCACATCCGGATCTGCAGTTGTGGTGTCCAATCGGCTAGTTATGGGGCATCCATATAAGGAAAGAAAGAAAGCCTCTCCTGCTGCAGCGATTTCTTTGTGCGATGCATCTGGCTTGTTGAAAACATGGACCTTACTGCGCAATTTAGCGTTTTCTTTAAGCTGCTTGAAGGACCTGAGTTTTTCCTTTCTAAAGGGGGCGGATGTGGTGTCACAACCAGTAGAAGCGTGGAAGAAAGGGAGAATTGGAAGCAAGGTTCCAAGGCCAGACTTGATTTTTCCGTTTTTGAAAATCTTTCCTTTTCCATTCTTCTTTCCAGCATAAACATGGAAATGTCATCGTGAACATCAGGAACAGAAACCATCAAGACGAGCAGATCAGTATCTTCTCCCACAATCACAGAACTGACTTCTGTTTTCCTTGAAGTTTCGGCTGCCGATGAAACAATCAGGGTATCAGCGTCGTCTTCAGCTCGAATAACCTCAATGCCTGCTGTTGTAAGGTGTTTTGATTGGAGAGCAATGAAACGCGTCTTGTTGTTCTCGTTTGATAAAAACACTCCTTGTGGTACAGTAGTTGGCGTGAAATCTTCCATAACTGCGTCTGGGGACTCTTTGCCAGTTCTCCTGGCATATTCTGCATCTTTGGTTGTCGGGGCACCATAGGCATCAAACACAACGGTTGTCTTTTTGCCAAAATGGATTTCAATATAATTGACGTTTTGCTGGCAAATTTGGGAGTAGGTTGCAGGACAGGTCCAAACAACTCGATGCAGGAGGAAACCTCCGCCGACCGTGAACACAGGGTTTGATGGCAAAGCTTCTTCGCAACTTGAAAACTCTTCTTGGACTTTGTGCCTTTCCGCAGAAGTGTGCCATCAAATAGAGCTGGTGGTCTTGCGGCCAACTCGTAAGTCAAGTACGTTGAAAGCTTTTCTTTACTTCGTATTTTGCAAAGGAGGCGATGAAAAGTAGGTTCGGGTCTATTTCCACTGTGGTGTCCTTAATTTTAATGATCTTGGCCATACTTCCAAGGGAACGAAATTTGTCCTTCCTCTTCAAGTGGACGTCGCTGAGGCATTGAGCTACGATTGACTTTATGGTTTGCAAACCAAGGGTGTGGGATTCGTCGCAGTTCACGGTGTCGTCGGCAACCACACGTGTACGCAGAGACAAAAGAAGAGGAAGTTCCACGAAAGCCACTCTGTCATATTGTCAACATCCCTTTTGTCTCTGCCTTGTCGTGTTTCTCGAAGTTCAACGTGTTGATCGCAAAATTCAGAGAAAACGCCACTGAAGCGTTCCATTGAATCAACAATACCAGACGTTGCAGGCATGGCGGTCACCCATCGAGCTATCACCTCTTCAGACATTCCGCGGCCGTGTGTCAGTCCTCCCGCTGACTTCATAGTACGCATCAGCACATGTTCGATTGCCATATCCGTCCAAACTCCACACAAGAATTTATCGGATCTTCGGACGGTGAAGAAGCCTTTCGCTGAGGCATTGAGCTACGATTGACTTTATGGTTTGCAAACCAAGGGTGTGGGATTCGTCGCAGTTCACGGTGTCGTCGGCAACCACACGTGTACGCAGAGACAAAAGAAGAGGAAGTTCCACGAAAGCCACTCTGTCATATTGTCAACATCCCTTTTGTCTCTGCCTTGTCGTGTTTCTCGAAGTTCGACGTGTTGATCGCAAAATTCAGAGAAAACGCCACTGAAGCGTTCCATTGAATCAACAATACCAGACGTTGCAGGCATGGCGGTCACCCATCGAGCTATCACCTCTTCAGACATTCCGCGGCCGTGTGTCAGTCCTCCCGCTGACTTCATAGTACGCATCAGCACATGTTCGATTGCCATATCCGTCCAAACTCCACACAAGAATTTATCGGATCTTCGGACGGTGAAGAAGCCTTTCGCTGAGGCATTGAGCTACGATTGACTTTATGGTTTGCAAACCAAGGGTGTGGGATTCGTCGCAGTTCACGGTGTCGTCGGCAACCACACGTGTACGCAGAGACAAAAGAAGAGGAAGTTCCACGAAAGCCACTCTGTCATATTGTCAACATCCCTTTTGTCTCTGCCTTGTCGTGTTTCTCGAAGTTCGACGTGTTGATCGCAAAATTCAGAGAAAACGCCACTGAAGCATTCCATTGAATCAACAACACCAGACGTTGCAGGCATGGCGGTCACCCATCGAGCTATCACCTCTTCAGACATTCCGCGGCCGTGTGTCAGTCCTCCCGCTGACTTCATAGTACGCATCAGCACATGTTCGATTGCCATATCCGTCCAAACTCCACACAAGAATTTATCGGATCTTCGGACGGTGAAGAAGCCTTTCGTCACAAATTTTTGATTTCGGACGCAGTCATGGTTTCATTTATCCTCAACATTTGTTGGAGGTAAATGTGAGCGTATTTGGCATAATTTAAATGCCCTGCAGCATGTAAGTATGGAATCATGCTCTGCACACAATACAGGTGAAGATTCCATTCCCCGGAACGTTCGGCTCTCACGAAAAGACGCTTGATGGTTACCATTTTGAAATACTCAGTCCACAATTTCGCTGTGCGACCTGATTTGGCGACTTCGTTGAATTGGTGTAAAACCGACTGGAGGCGTCAGCGAGACATGCAGTGTTGCGGATGCTTGCAACTGTTTCTTCCCCTAAAAGTACCGGTCGGTGAACTGCTTTAAGTTCTTCAGTTAAAATCGTATCGCCTTTTATGTCGTCGATGAGGACACTGGCGAGAACAACTTGAGCCAGGAAGTGGGCACGGATTGCTCGAGCATACGCGTGTCCAGACATCATGTGAATTACCGAATTCTTTGCAGAAATTTCCACCCACAAGTCCTCTAAGCCACTTCCAGCCATTAAAGATCCTATAGCCCCCATAAAGGACATCAAGAGGTGGAAACCTCCAAGCCGCAAAGTATTATTTAATAAGGGGCTATTTTATTCGGCCGAGAGCACGATATCCAAAGCTTTTGCATAGAGCGATTGATCAAACGTTACCACACAGGACTGGTTTCTCGCTTCGCTCTGCTCTGCTGCATAAAGGAAGCAACTGTGAATCGTCGACGTATTTGAAGGCGATAAGTTTGTATATTCATTTTATCTTTAGAATTACTCTTATTCCACCAATTCAGGTAACTTTACTAAGTTAGTGCGTAAAAACAGGTCAACATCGAACTTTGAACACACTATTTATATTATTAACAGTACTAAAATAATTTAAAAAGCTGTAAAAATGCGTCTAGCATATCTTATTAATGTTTCCGAGACTTCGACAGTAAAATCTGGTCAATTTGACACCAGTCTGACCTCGCTAGGACCACTAGTTCGAAATATATGGCCAAGAACAGAAAAATCCAAGATGGTGGTGGTTTTTTCAAGATGGCGGCTTTTCCCCAGCTCAGATTTTTTGGGACTTTTGGGATTTCATTTAGGACATTGTTCTTAACGTTTCCACCAATTTTCAGCTTGTTATTAATTTTGTCCGAGTCAGAGGTCAATTTTGTCTAATTGCACTGAACTAATAACACATTGCTGAGATCATCCGCAATATTTAGTCGGTTCTCATTATCTACGAATCTATTACAGCAATCAAACTGAAATTTTGTATGTTGATAGTGGCTATTAACATAAATAGGATATATGAAAATAGGCTGTATAGTTCTTCACGGAACTACTTGTTTTTTTTCTTATTTGTAGTGTCTTCTGGTGTTAGGACAATTGCTTGCAAGTCTTCTCTAATTTCTTTTATCCATCTACATCTAGTTGTGTTTTTAGAAGCAAGATCGCACTGTACTGGCTGTTGCAGAAGTCGTGAGCATTCTCATGATGTGTCCAAAGAACCCTAGTCTTTTCTTACGTATGGTATCAGTAATAGGTTCTAGCTTGTTATATATAACATTGTTAGGTATTATTCGCCATTGTCCATCTTTTTGATATCTTTTATTAATACACGTTCTTCCAATTCATCTTTCGATCTTCTGTAATCTGTCAGTTTTGGATTGCTCATTTACTGTAGATGGAATAATGTTTCTCCTGCGTGTGTGGCTTCTGGTTTGTAATGTTAAAGTTTTGCATTTAAGCATTTCTTTTTGTAAGCTTTCCATGTTGGTAACAATTAATTCATATTTTAATATACTGTTAAATTTTATTTCTTGAAAATATTTATGTCATTGTATGCGCTAGTGACTGGCTGATGAAGGGAGCAACATGTACCAAGCTATTTAAATAATTATAAATAATTTAAAAGGCGGAACTTTTTCCTAATTTGTAACCTATTATACTGTTTGTCAATACAGATCCAGAATGAATTGCAACATTCCTATTTGCTGTTAATTAGCATCTCTTAAAGCCACAGTAGTTAGAAGGGATGTAAAACCAATAACATTATTATCTTTATACTGCCATTGATTATCACTATTTGCAGACAAAGGTGCACTGTTCAGAGCTCTAAGTGCCATGATGTTAATGTCTCAGTTGACAAGGTAATACTGTAAGTTGTAAGCTGTAAGGTGCATTTGGGCCCCGAACTTTACATGATCTCAACTTCCATAGAATTAGGTCTAAAGAGTTAGGATCTTCATATTCCGGTAGTTCAGATCATCCTGATTATGAATATCACCTTGGATTTATAACTCGATCATTAATTTCTACGCAAATGAGTTTGCGTGGGTACCGTAGGCCTTATTTCGTAGAAAGGTAGTTCCCCGCTCTGGCTTTTCCCATTCGTGGCCCTTTGTCAGCTTAATCTTGCCCGTGACATGTTATGGTGTAATTAATTGAACCTTTCATTTATTATTTCCTTTAATTAGCTCTTTAATTATAAGCTTAATTTTAAATGTTAGCTTTTTCTTTCCTCCATTTCATAACTGCGCCGAAGCAGCTTGAATTTGCATAAAACTCTGTAGTCACGTGTTTTCTTTCTTTTGCAGTCCATTACCATGCCTACTCATCTGAACAAGGGAACTGTGCGTGTCTTGCTTAACGGTGGCCTCTCCTCTGTACGTGTCTGCGATTGCAAGCCGATATAGAATCTTAGATATAGAATGTTAGCTGGTTCTAAGCTGAATACTTGTACTACAATGTCTTTAATATATATTACAGTTTTCCTGTATTTCTTTTTAATGATATGCATCTAGCCATTAGCTTACTTGATGAGATACATTAGTCAATTTTGTGTGTTGGCTCATTTGATGGGAAATAAAAAAGAGTTGCCATGACATATGAATCACCCCTTGTGGAACGCAACATTGTGACAAAACCACAATTCTAACATCCATGTGTTATATATCAAAATAAAGATCTCCATCTGAGGATTACTAGAAAAATCTATTTATTTCATTAAGACCTTTATTTGACTAAAATACATTCCTGGACTGCAAAATTGATGAAGGATAGCCAAACGTATCCATGACAGTGCTAGCTCACGAGATCCCTTCACTGCATGCAATTGTTTTGCCTCAAATTATGTTAGTCCAATAGATGACTCTACTGCATTTGCCGACAAATGACTCTGTGAGTCTGTGAATATGTCTCCGAGTGATCTGCCGATCTCTCATTGCAATGCCACGGGAGTGTGTTGTCCATGTTCAATGTTGACCATTTCATCTCTAGTCGTGAACCCATGGATATTGATAATTTTCTTCTTATGTTAGTCTGGTGGATGGCTCTGCGAGTCTGTGAATATGTGTTCGCTTGATCCAGTGATATTTTAATGCTATGCCACGGGAGTGTTCAGTCCAGGCTCAATGTTGGACATTTCATTACATGCACACATAGCCATTGTACCAGTATATGGGTAATCTCTCAAATGGTCGTTTTGTTTATGGTTCCTTCACTGCATACGACTAACTTCACTTGCTTATCTCATAGTCCACACATAACAGAAGCCTATTTAGTGCTTAGCAAATTTCGTGAATCCTAGGATATTAATATTTTTCTTCCTGTTTTGGTTCAATTGATGCCTCAACTACATTCACCATTAGATGGCTCTGTGAATCTATGAATATGTATCCGCATGGACTGCTGATATTTCAATGCTATGCCACAGGAGTGTGCTGTCTATTCTCAATGTTGGCAATTTCATTACACATACACACAGTACCAGTAAATTCAGTAGAGCTATCTATATACAGTGGAATCTCGTTAGCACGTTCTCGGTTACGACGTTTTCCCGTTTAACGCGATGATTTTCTCAAGTCCCAGTCCCATTGCTGCTAAATACATGTTGATATATCGCCCGTATGCACAGAACGCAAGACAGAGACTTGTTTCTTTAAACAAGGTCACGTTGCGTATTTTGCAGCGCATCGTATTTTCGTCAGCCCTGAAAGCATTCTTTGTCCACCCCTAGTGGAATGGGAGCCCGGCCGCTTTGAGATAACATTCCTGGCCAACAAGCGGGCGAGGGTTGCGACATAACGGGTCACAGAACAATGTAACGAGTATAGCGGCAGTATTAAAGCACGCGCCAACAATGTTGCACATCTGTTCTGTCCGGCCTCAGTGCCTACGGCAGTTAGTTCCTGCGTTAGTGCGTTTACATGGCGAACTCATATCGATTTGAATACGATCCTGTTTTCGGTACGATGCCCATTTACATGAGCAGTTTCAGTTCGCGATTTCAATACGCTGTTTAGTTTATGGTGGCCAACCTGCAGTTTTGTTGGCTAACTCGTATTAAACAGTAAAACATAAAGGACCTGTAATTATCGTCCGACTTTTTCTTTTACAGGTGTTTTGTAAACACGTAAAAAGGATGCGCGGAAGATTTTGATGTTGTTTTTAGCAAGTTTATGTTCAGTTTAATAATTATAAAATGTTATTGTTTTTACGTCCCTTTTAACTACTGAAGCTTAAAGCTTTTAGAGACGCCGGGCTGCCGGAATGTTGCCCCGAATGCGATCTGTAACGTGCCACAATTTACGTACGGATACACCAGACATTAAAGGTAAAACAGACAAAAATACATTAATGCTAAAAACACGTGCAACAAACTACGCTTATCAACCACGACAGGAACACAAACAGTAACGAAGAATATGGGCAGAAAGTAAAATTAGCGATTAGAGAGTTCGGCGACAGACGAGAGTAGGCCTAAATTAGTTTAAAAATGTAACTCAAGAGCGCGCAGAATCGCTTTCAATACGATATGCGTTTACAATCACGTTCCTGAAAACCAGTTTGGATACGGTCCGATTCCACAATTTTACCGTATCGACCTTGAAACTCAATACGATCTGATTCACGCATTACACTACCGAAGAAGTTGTGAAACCTAGTGATGATTTTGTTGCGTCGTATTGAAATAATGGATAGGCCTAAGAAAGTCATTAAATCGTTAACTAGTGATGAGTAAATAAAAATTCTTGAAGAAGTAGACAGAAATCCTTACCTTAAGTGCGAGGATTTTTTTTCTGTACACACGCGAGCATTTCTAACCTAAAAAAAAACTTCGGTTATATCAAATCGTTCACGCCAAAGAATACGGCACTTCTTTTCCACAGAATATCAAGAAAAACATGTATTTAAGCTGAAATCAATGATAGAAAGTTAAATACTTCAACTCGTACTACAGTACCGGTACTTCAATTTAGAGTACGGTACCGGATAGTACATTTTTCTCTTGTTTTCATTGCTCTCGTTTCTCTGTGCTGTGTAAACTAGTACTGTAATACAATAATTCTGTAGGTTGTTTAAAATTGTTTATTCGATAGTACGTACTTCCGATTAACACGTTTTTTTAACTTTTCTCTCACTGAAACAAGTTAATGAGGTTTAATGTTCATTTTTCATTAGTACGTTTTCCCGCTTTTTACGTCCAAATTTTTCGGTCCCTTGAAAAACGTACTAACGAGGTTCCACTGTATTATAAAGCAGTGACGATCGATAACTGTCTCATTCATATAAATGATCTCTGTTTTCTTTTCATGGTTACTTATTCTTTGAGTTAATATTCTGCTACCTACCAGAAATACAATTATTACCCTATTCATCATTTTTAGCTTTGAAGAGCACATACATGGTTTTAGATTTTCTTCTGTGAAATGTAAAATGAGTTCTGTTCCTAGGAGAGGTCGCCCAAGATAGCATGCTGTTTTACGAAGCACTATAGATGTCACAGCTGAACTAGGGATCGAGTTAATAATATCCGCAACCGTGAAAAAGGTCCATTGGCTCCATATCAATAGTCACAACGGAAGTGTAAGTTTTAAGACAAATAAATGGTCTTCCGGAGTTCAGTATATTTCCGTTACTTTTGTCACGCATCCTTTATCACTAGTTTCGTATTGATCCTCTTCAGACCCAGGGTGCACATATGTGCAACTTTACTTTTTAATAATTTCATCAGCAGAAGTTAATATTATGTTAATTTTGACCTGTATTTCTACCCCTGAACATTCCCATTTATACGGGATAGGAGATAACATGTGATTTGTATGTGATGTGTTGGTTATACACAGTGCTTGATTTGTAAAAAACGAGGTTCCGGTACTGCGGTACGGGTGATGGTGAGAGGGGATGGGGGCCTTATGAAATATTGAAATATAGAGTTCAAAAAACGATATTTTTACGCTTTTCTGAACACCTTTAAAAATCAATTAGCGGACAAAATAGCAATCTAAATTTGATCGCAATTTTAAATTAAATTGAAACTGCTGTAGCAACAATTTTCTTACCATTGCCGTTGGTTAACCCCTCAAGCCGGTTCGCCGTACACTGTACGTCCGCTGGACTCTACTCGTTCAGCCGGTTTGACGTACCACGAACGGCCGGTGGAGGCGGATGTTAGAATGCCTATTACACATGAACCACTGCTGTTTCGCGGGATCTTTTTTCACGTTATGAACCGAGAAGTTATGGACTTTCATGCCATCTCTGTTTCATAATTAGAACTAATACGAAGTTGGTCGATATCCGTTGCTTTTGACGACTCATATCGATCACGGAAATAACATGAAGCGCGCTCTATTGAGTTTCGAGTTAGTTGCTTTAGAAGGTACCACAGTCTCTCCTGCCATCTCGAGAATGTTTTGTGAACTATGTCTAACTTGATAATTTTTGCCACTTATGAAGGGGAAGCACCGAAAGCAAATAATACGAAGATAATTTTTTGCTTCGTAGGCTAGAGGCTACTCAGTCGCTGATAAATAATTGCCGGGCTGTCTCATTATCTTACGGGTGCAGAGATTATTCGTTTGATAGATGACAGTAGTGGAAGTGATGTATAGGGAAGCAATATTTTCGGTAGTGATACGGACTATGCTCAGCATGATGTTATTGGTGAAGTGACAGACAGCGGTGATGAAGAAGAAATAGCTTCAGCTGTAATAACAACGACCGCTGTTCAGTGTTTGTGGCGAGAGGTTCATGAGTATGCCGGGAATAAGAAAGCATTTCACGTCTGTTTAAGATTATTTTTATCTGTTTTTTGACGACAATGGGATTGAACTAATTGTTTAAGAAACAAATATGTACATTTGTGTGTTCTTGGGACTTGTATTGTTGATGGGGATAATGCAGAAACCTACCCTAAAGAGCTAATTCACCAGGGATGAATTTTTAGAGACCCCTATATTCCCTCAAACAATGCCACGGGACATGTTTGAAAGAATATTGCGATATTTACATGTTGTTGACAATTATACACGGGATACATATACGGGGCCTAAAAAGCTTTTCAAAATTCAGCTTATCCTGGAAATTTTACCCGAATATTATGTATATTACGTAGATTGAGCATTAGCATGTAAATATCTTGCTTTCATTGTAAACATACCTGAAACAAATACCCAAAGTGGAACTTATCAAATATTATATTTTTTCTAAATATTGCGTGTGATCATGGACAAACCTGAAAAGCAGTCGTCACATATATTACTGAGAAACATTGGACATGATCTCGGTAAGTATTCCTAAAATTTTCATTACGTTATATTTCGTAGATTTAACATTATTAATTTTTTACCTTGTTGGTGTCTGAACCTGTACCGAGCTCCAATTTAAATACCGCCAGAGAAGTGAACACCTCCGGATTAAATAGCCAGCCTGAGGGGTTAATGCAGGCCAACTAGGCGACCGTTCAGACAATGCATTTTATTTCAATTTATAATTTTATACGTAATTTAAAAAATTAAATCCATTCGGTTTGAAAATAAACACAGGTTCACCAACAATCTTTTATTTCATGTTTTATAATTTTGTCTTTACAGTTTTCTGAAATAATTATTTATTATAAAAGGTACTGTACTTAAACTTGTTTTACCTCACAGTTTATAAAATGCCCCAAGTTTAGAAAAGTTTTCGTTGTATGTGCCTCCTCTCTCTCTCTCTCTCTCACCTTGCTGTTTGTATCCAGAGCGGAGTGCCGTCCCCAAAGCAGCCATGATTCCACGTACTTTGAAGTACAGTCCAGTCAAAGACCAAGTTGACCTTGACTTACAACTAACGTTCCACAGTTCTAAAAATTGTGTTATATATTCGACTTTTCCCCCAATCAGAGGTTTCGGTACGGCGTACCGGTGCGTACCTCCACAAATCTAGCCCTGGTTATACGGCCGTATGCCCTTTCCAACATCTAGCTCATCAGAGGTAGGGGTGAAATAAATGAGGCCGAATGAAACGCGGCAAAAAGTAGGAAGGAAGTAGCCGTGGCCTATCACAAAGTATCTTTACAGTTTCGCCTGGAGTTGATAGTGATAAGTCATGAAGAACCATTCCAAGGACTTGCAGCGGTGAGATTTGAACCCACTCGTCTACCCCTATAAATTTGCGACTTAGTTCATTACTATAATAGCTAGTTGTGACCAGTTTTTTTAATATTTTTGTTAAGAATGTGCCTTTTGCCTTCAAATATTTATTTAATAAGAAATACAGGAAATGAAAATCTTAGCCAAAGGTCTAAAAGGTTATTCTTTGTTGGCAGGTGGCAGCTATTGCTGTGACAGGCCAAAAGTATATATATATAAATAAATATTTATATATAAACTAGCAACCCGACCCGGCTTCGCCCGGGAGAATGCATTACGTGATAAGCGCTTTTCTTTTCTCCAGTGTCAATGAACAACGACCAATATCCCTTTTACATCCCGGCATGATGGGTTAAAATCACTGACTGGACTATTAGTTATATTATCATGGAGATGCATGTGCAACAAATTCTTGTCAGACGTAATTTAAGAATGGCGACGTGCATGAAACACAAACCCCCTTTCCGTCCAATCTTAACGTGACTGTCAATTTTGCGGAACGAAAAGTTCACAGGCGAAATTAAGAAACCCCGAGTTGCACTTCCAGGGAAACTCCAAACACAACCACCCTTCTCAGAAGTCTTAACTCAACACGACTCAACGGTTTGCTGCTGGCTGTATCTGGGGCAATAGGTTCGCCCACTAGCTAGGCTGTAACAGGGATGATAGATTCGCCCTTAGATAGCTCGTAAACTGTTGCCTCAGTATTTGAATGGACATGGTTGGAAGAAATTAAAACGTAAAAACACTCATAGTGAGCGATGTATTGATGCTCTTGCAGACTTCTTTGTAGAACTTTTCATGCTGAACAATTCTTACACTCATAGTATTTAGATATTTTTAACGGTTTGCCCAGCGTAAGCTTACAAAGCGCTCGGACGCCAGTTTTTACTTTTACTTTTCCACCGAAATCGTTACTGCTCGGCTTCCTTCGATCATAAATAAATTATTTTGTACAGAAATCATCCTCGAGATATCCTTTACAGAATGGTGAAAACCGCATGAAAATCTATCCAGTGGTTCTCGAGTTTACCCGTAACATCCAAGAATCGGGGACTTGGTTTTATACTAAGTAGAGATTATACGCCAATCAGTATAATTTAATATAAAAAATCCCCATTCCATCCAATCTTAAATTGACTGTGAATTTTGCGGAACCAAAAGTTCACAGGCGAAATGAGAGTTGCACTTCCAGGGAATGGCGAGGTGAATGAAACTCAAATCCCCCTTCCGTCCAATCTTAACTTGACTGTGTTTCACAGACGAAATGAAGAAAACCCGAGTTACACTTCCAGGGAAACTCCAAACACAACCACCCTTCTCAGAAGTCTTAACTCAACACGACTCAATGGTTTGCTGCAGGCTGTATCTGGGGCAATAGGTTCACCCGCTAGCTAGGCTGTAACAGAGATGATAGACTCGCCCTTAGCTAGCTCGTACTCTGTCGCCTCAATAGTTGAATGGACATGTTTGGAAGAAATTAAAACGTAAAAACACTTATAGTGGGCGATGTATTGAAGATAGACATATGCTCTCGCGGACTTTTTTGTAGAACTTTTCATGCTGAACAATTCTTACACTCATAGTATTAAGATGATTTTAACGGTTTGTCCAGCGTAAGCTTACAAAGCGCTCGGACGCCAGTTTTTTTTTCCGACTTTTCCACTGAAATCGTTACTGCTTGGCTTCCTTTGATCATAACAAAATATTTTCTACAGAAATAATCCTCGAGATATCCTTTACAGAATGGTGGAAACCGCATCAAAATCCATCCAGTGGTTCTCGAGTTTACCCGTAACAAACACAAATCGGGGACTTTGTTTTATACTAAGTAGAAATAAGAATAACCTAGCCCCAACAAAGACCTGGTACAAACAAGAATAATAAGGGGTAAAAATTCATACTAACAGAAGAGCAAACACAGGAAAGCCATTTACCTTCAGTAACTGCAGTGAGACGAATTTTAAATCCCTGATTCTGCACTTCCTTGTCTGAGTGGAATTCTACCCACAACATATTGCTCTGGGTCACAAAATCTTGAGGAATGGTGGAACTGCAATACTGGCCAATTTTAGGTGCAGTGGCAGTGGGGCCATTGTGGATGGTGACATAGTCATGGCCACAGTTGGCCTCCAGGTTCATGGCCAGGAAGTGTACCTGCACAGCAGTGGAACAACATCACACTTAAGATTAAAAATAAACATTTGAGTTATGTACTCTTAAATCTGATGAACTTTCAATTGTTGAGTAATAGGTTAACAATGGAAGGGCTGAGAACAAAAGTAGTATAATTGAGTGCGTAACAACATGTGTGAACATTTGTATAAGTATTGGGATTGCTTAACATTCCAAGGTTACTTATACTTCCTTTGCTCTCGATACCTCAATTATTTATTTTCGTAGTTGCCTGTAGATCAAGTGTTGCTCCTTAGGTTCGATAAATGTTTCTGTTATTACCAAGAATGCGATTTTTGTGACAACATGAATACATACCAAGGAGGCTTTCCAGGTATTAGGTTATAAGTTGTCAGTTCTATTAGTAAATTTTCTATGATTATGAATTAATGCATATAACTTCACTGATTATCAATTTAACCTACACTTTTCAGTCAGTCAACCCGCTTTTGCCCAATTAGATTAGGCGTGGTAACTACAATATATACAAAACACAATATTACTGGTATATGTATTAATATTATTCACTGATCATCACATCATCATCTTGTACAGTTTCCAGCCCCAGGCTGGGTCTGTTTGGAACATAAGCCTCGCCACTTAGTCCTTTCTTCCCACAACCTCTCCGCTGTCACTCTGGTCCAGTCCTTGCCTCTCTTCTTGACACATTCCTCCACTCTCTTCGTCTTCCCCTTGATCGTTTCTTCTGCATCTGCATCTCAAGTATCCTCTTGGGAATCTTCTTCTCTTCCATTCTCTTTAAGTGTCCATACCACCTCAGTCTTGATGTCTCAATCCTACCTTGCAAGAGCTCCTCTTTCTCTATTTCCCTGACCTTTTCATTCCTCACCCTTGTCTCTTCTTGTTACTCAAAGGGGGAATTTAAGATTATGCGTTTCAACCATCACATGGTCATCTTCAGATCCTGATCACTAGGGTTAAAGTTTCAAATTATTCAACTATTCAGAAATATGTTTTAGATATACTTTGTATAGCTTGTCTTGTTAATGTTAGTATTTATGATTGGCAGTGAATCTCGTTATTGAAAAGGCTAGTTAGCCTATTCTATGATGATGTATTATATGTTTATTATGCACGTGTAAATAGTTAAGCTATTATGTATATGCTCATGTAACAAAGTGAAACCCACATGCGAAGACAGGGGTTTATTTATTCTCAGGCCAAGAAAAAGGATACAAGACCAACTATGTTGGACAGAGCAGAAGTTCGAAACAGCTTTAACAATATAGAAACAGACCTTAAGATTCTACACCACTAGGTAAAGGGAAGACTTTTGACATTAAAGAGATAGAAAATAATATACCTAGCCAAGAAAAATAAGCCACAGAACTTGAATGAACACATGTTTCTAGAAGGATTCATGCTACTAATCGATTAAGTCACAACCCTAACAATTAGACAAGGTGATGAATGCATATGGGAATTAATAATTAGGGAAACATGTTATTTGAGGAGGATGCACTATGTGCCTATTCACAACAAAAAAAGAAAACACCTCAGGCAGGGTCCTATATCACTTTTAAGACCAGTTGCAAGTATATATGGACTTTTGTCTACATTGTGGCAAGTGACTTAATTAGTTATTGTTGCTTTAAGGGGTGAAATAGCAAGGTCATCTGACCCAAAGTGGTATAACTGGCCTGCAATAGTAATGAGAAAGTTCCAGAATCGATAACATATACCACTTTGCAAAGTCATTCCAGTCTCAGAATATCGTCAACATTATCATCTAAGTTATGAGCAGTTACAAATGTTGTCAACAGAGACCAGTTGTCGCATGCCGGTCAGGATATGATGCGCTCATTAGTCAGCCAGTTAAATGTGAACACCCGTGAGACGACTTGAATAGGATACTCTATGAATTGGACACCAAGATGTTTTCGTTAACTTTGTTAATAAACACTGTTCATGAACATTTTTGACAATGAACATAAACAAAATAGCGTGTTCGTTAACTTTTCGAGCATGTTCATGAACAAAATCTCTTTAACTTTTGTGAATGAAACTTTTCATTAACTTTTCGGGTTTTCGTTAACATTTTGGTTCGCGCATGCGCAAAGACGCAATTAAGGTTGTGAATTCGTAGCGCGGAATACGATGCTCTTTTATTTCTCTAAAAATCAACTTTCGAATCGCAAGAGACTCGTATATTGTGCGGAATTATGAAATACCAGGAAGCACATGAGAATATTAATTTTGTTGATAAGGAGTCTAGGATCATGGAGTGGTCGAACGAAAACGTTTTGGCGCTTATCGATGCGTATCAAAACCATCCTGTTTTGTGGGCCAGTCGGCATCCCAGTCACAAAGACAGGAATGCTCGCAAGGTTGCCTACTCAGAACTGGCCTCCGAGTTTAATTGCACTCAAAATGATATTGAGCAAAAAATTAACAAACTCAGAGGCCAGTTTCATAGGGAATTCCTGAAGGTTAATTTGTGTCATTTCATGCAATTTCAGGCCCAATTACTGTCAGCAAGAACTGAAAGACATGTGGAGACATTCTCAGAAAGTTTTGAAAGCCTGCTGCATCATGAATTAATAGTTCTGACATAAGTGTTCTCTCCAAACTTAATTCCAATATTTTTCTTTGCCACACCTCGCGTCTGCGCTTTTCTCTAATTGTACTCACTAAAATAATGAAAGCTGCAGCTGTAAGTACTTTCTTCTTCCTGACCCTATCCATTATAACCTCACAAGCAGTTTATTTAATGTTGAAGATGTTTCTTTACAAAAGTTTATTTGGTGTGGACATAATGTTGAAGAAGTTTGTTAACAAATGTTTAGTAGACTAAACATGTTGAGAAATGTTTTCATTAACATTGTTCATTAACTTTGGTGTGGACTAGCCTTTTCAGTTAAGTGCTCATAACCTTAAGTAGATTCACTGTGAATCTTAAAACCTAGCATTAACTAGACAAGCTATACAAAGCATAGCAAAAACACATTTCTAAACAGTTGTACAATTTTAAACTTCAACCCTAGTCATCAGGGATCTGATGATAACCACGTTACGGTCGAAACACATAATCCTAAATTTCCCCTTTATCAGTGAACAATATCAATACATGTAATACTTTTCAGGAATAATGTGTTATACTGTACGGTATATAGTTACCATGCCTAATCTAATTGGGCAGAAGAGTGTTGACCGACAAAAAAGTATAAATTGATAGCTTGTACAGGCAACACTGGAGAAATGGCTTCGAAACTTCACATAACTTCACTGGTGGAAAATAAGATATATACTCAATGAAGGATGTGGGATAAAAGTGAGTATATTAGTACAGGGTTCTAATAGGGGGTACTACATGGGTCAATCAAAAGCACAGTACAGACTAGAACTATATCACCTACAACCATTTGCGACCAATTGCTGGTATGAGGGTGAATCAAATATAAACAAGATTATTTTTAAATGTTTTATTGAAACAACCAAACAGAAAATATATCCACCTCATTTTCTTTTTCATTTTTCTACATAATCTCCCAACTTTGTTAGACATTTATCCAATTCAATTGGTAACTTTCGATGCACCCCGACACCCAAAGGGTACAAGACGACTAAGTAAGTAACTTTTGATGCCATCCTCAAAGAGAGAAAAGGGACAGTGTACAGCCAGTTGAATTCATCAATAATAAATGATTTGAACAGTTACATAGTTTTGTACTTCTGAAGCAACATTGCTCAGTTTCCAAAGCCTCCTAACCTGCCAATTTTTTTTTTTTTTTTTTACTCCATTCATTCACTTGGGCCATTGAAAGAGTTTCTTCCCCTTCTCGACACTTTCCAAAGGTTTGGTGCCTTCTTCGTGAGAAACTTAATTATGATGCTCTGTGCAATGGACAAGCGTATAGTCCGGGACAGCTTAATTAAGTTACTAGATCAAAACAGGGTAGACAACATTACCAGCCGTCCCCTATGCCTACGTAAATGTTGGTTTATGCTTGCATTTCTTGAAGTTAAGTCATTTTCAGGTGCGAGCACATTGTCGCCAATCCTGCTTAAAATCTCTCCATCTCCAAAGACCATAATACCAGTGAAATGTCTTAACACACAGTTGCCGACATTTTTCTCCCAGTATGCATTTTCCGCACATTCTCCCAACATAATAATTACGAATTTTACTAGTGCTTATTATCTGAATAATTTCACAGTTTTCTTTGGAATTTCAAGTCTAATGAAGTTAAAACAAGTTGTACAAGGTAAGTACTACTAATATACATCGATTAAAACAGTTTTTACAGTTATTATAGACCCTTGATTATGGAATATGTGCGTGTTCATACCCACTCGTCTGAGATGTTTGCAAGCTTTTATTTAATTAATTTTTGCATAAATTCTTATTTAGATTTCATCATGACGTCACTGGCGAATCAACTAGGTTTTGAGTAAGTAGCCTAGACCCTATCTACATAATTAAAAGTACAAAGTTATTTAATCGTTGTTTTATTTATTTTTATATTCAGTCCGAGCACAAATAACGTAATAAAGAACCTTAATGGTCTTTGGAAATTTTGGAAAAGTCTTCTGACAGCATTTTTCGTATAATACACACCTGTGGTTCGGATTCCACATAAAAAGGAGGTCCCGTGGCTCATGATCTCGCGATTAACGGTCACGTTAAACTAGAAGCTTCCTTCCTTCCTAAAATATAGCCTATGTCTACAAGTTCACTCCCAGGGACATATTCTTAGGATCAATTCGCCTTGTAATATACCGGTAATGTAATGTACCGGTATCTTATTCTCGACTTCCAAGTGCCGTCATCCATAATATTATAATACATTGTATATGTTACTCGAAAGCTTGAAAGTAGCCTAGGATTCACACTCGGCTAGTTGTAGTATGAATGCATTGGCGATTATTTATGTAGTTGCTACTGACCTATAGCCTACTTAGTAGTAGGCAGATAAAATATTTATATTAGGTCTATTTTTGTTTCAGTTATGGTTGCGACAGATTAGTGTGGAAGCCTTCAACGAACTTCAAGGGTTGTGCAACATGAATCAATCATTCTGAAGAGCCATATGCACTGCGCTTGAGTCACAGATGCACATTTTCAGAGAATACCAACAATATCTCTTGGCTCTTTTTTAGTTCTCGACATAAGTTACTGCACCACTGAATGTCTGGATGAAAATTACTAATGTACTTAAGTTGGGTGAGACAAAGTCACTATTCGCTACTTGGTTAGATGACACAGTTCGTGTGAAGCCACTGGTTGCAATCTATATATATAAAGCACAAAGTTTGTCTGTCTGTTTGTCTGTTATGTATACAAATCTACACCGTTTCACCGATCTGAACCAAAATTTGTATACTTACCCTTTGGAACATTGCGGGTAACCCTGTCAACTTTAAATTTCGGACAGACCACCCCTTTCCCTGCATTTAAGCCCTTTTACTAAAATCTACACCGTTTCACCGATCTGAAACAAAATTTGTATACTTACCCTTTGGAACCCTGCGGGTAACACTGTTCACTTTAAATTTCGGACAGACCACCCCATTCCCTGCATTTAGGCCCTTTGGTCCAAATCTACGCCGTTTGACCGATCAGAACCAAAATTCGTATTCACACACTTTGGTACCCTGCGAGTAACACTATCTGCTTGAAATTGCGGACAGACCACTCCATTTCCTGCATTTAGGCCCTTTGGCACAAATCTACACCGTTACACCGATCTGAACCAAAATTTGTATACGTACCCTTTGGAACCCTGCGAGTAACACTGTCTGCTTGAAATTGCGGACAGACCACTCCATTCCCTGCATTTAGGCCCTTTGGCCCAAATTTACACCGTTTCATCGATCTCAACCAAAATTTGTATATTTACCCTTTGGAACCCTGCGAGTAACACTGCCCACTTAAAATTTTGGATAGACCACCCCACTCCCTGCATTTAGGCCCTTTGGCACAAATCCACACCGTTTCACCGAACTGAACCAAAATTTGTGTACTTACCCTTTGGAACCCTGCGGGTAACCCTGTCTACTTGAAATTTTGGACAGACCACCCCTTGCCCTGCATTTAGGCCCTTTTTCACAAAACTACACCGTTTCACCGATCAAAATTTTATACTTACCCTTTGGAACCCTGCGAGTAACACTGTCTACTTACAATTTCGGACAGATCACCCCATTCCCTGCATTTAGGTCCTTTGGCACAAATCTACACCGTTTCAACGATCAGAACTAACATTCGGATACTTACCCTTTGGTACCCTGCGAGTAATACTGTCTGCTTGAATATGCATACAGACCACTCCATTCCCTGCATTTAGGCCCTTCGGCACATAAATTATCTACGTCGTTTCACCGATCTCAACCTAAATTTGTATACTTACCCTTTGGAACCCGATGAGTAACACTGTCCACTTAAAACTTTGATCAGACCACTCCATTCCCTGCATTTAGGCCCTTTGGCAAAAATATACCCTGTTTCACTGATCTGAACCAAATTTTACATGCTTACACTAATGGAACCCGACGTGTAACACTGTCTAAATGAAATTGCGGATAGACCATTCCATTTACTGCATTTAGGCTCTTTGGCAAAAATCAATATGCTTTCACCCATCTCAACCAATCTTTATGTAAGTTACTTACCCTTTGGAACCCGACGAGAAATACTGTCTGCTTGAACTTTCGGACAGAGCACTCCATTCCATGTATTTAAACCCTTTGGCACAAATCTACATCGCTTCACCAATCTGGACCAAAATTTGTATACTTACTCTTTGGAACCCAACGAGTATCACTGTCCACTTTAAATTTCGGACAGACCACCCCTTTCCCTGCATTTAGGCCTTTTGGGACAAATCTACACCGTTTCACTGATCCGAACCAAAATGTTTTTAATTACCCTTTGGAACCCGACGAGTAGCAATGTCGACATGAAATTTCGGACAGACCAATCTATTCCCTGCATTTAGGCCCTTTGGTACAAATCTACACGGTTTCACCGATCGTAACCAAATTTTACATGCTTACCCTTTGGAACCCGATGAGTAACACTGTCCACTTGAAATTTCAGACATACCACTCCATTCCCTGCATTTAGCTTAGGAATCCCTCGGGGTTGCCAGCTTCCTAACTCACCAGTCATGAGCCCTTGAGGGTGTACCAGAAGTGGTGGGGCTACACACACCCTGCCTCTTTGAGGGCCTTGAGCAGAAGACAGGAGATATTATGAAAAGGAAAATAAGGCAGACCCCTCGAAGAATGAAGGCATCAGGAAAGATGAGACAATGGCCAATTAAGGCGGGAAAATGAAAGACCCCCTAGCCCTCGGATACCCTATCACAGTCGGGGTCGGAAGAGAACAAGAGTTGACGAAGGGAGGCCGACAGGAAAGAGAACTGAAAGGAGCCCAGCACCAGGAAGTAGAAGTGATGCCAGACCCAGCTGGGGTCCCGTGGTCGCCAACCTATGTCCCACAAGTTGTGAGACCCGGGGGGGGGGCAGTTGTGAGAATAGCTTGCTGATTCATCGCGAGGTGACATGAAAGGACTTTCCAGTGCCCGCCGTGTTATCTGCTGTCTATGCTGATTCCAGCACAGGGCCGTTGCTCAAGCCACTGTGGTGTTGCGAAAGAGTGAGTGATTCCCTGGTCAATCTAAATACTGCGGGGAACCCCGAACGTGTGTCATCATATTTCATCATCATCTACGATCATCTCAGGTTCATGCAGCTTGGACTCATATTCTTTGCCGAGCAGTACGCCAGAAGCTCTTTCACTAGACGCATCGAGTACAGGCCTAAGCCAGAAAATAAGGTTGAGACTTTGGAAGACATCGAAGCTAGACATCTGAATTACCTATATCAGTTTTAAAATTACACCATGTTCCTTTAGTAGGCATTTTTCATTACCTTATTATTAACATCTTAAGTGCAAATGACCTAGATGTTACGCGCATCATACCACTAATCTCCGCCGCATTAAGTCTTTCTCGACTGTGATTTTTAAAATATTTATTTTTATTACAGTACATTGTGCACATTATAAGTTGAAGTGTCAATTCCATACAGGTAGTAGTTTCCCTTATCATCCTCATCATAAGGGCAAATGACCTAGATGTTACGCCCATTACACCATTGATCACCACACACAATAAGTCTTCCTCGCCTGTGAATTTTGAAATATGTATTTCTATTACGGTAGTTTGTAAGTTTGACGTGTCAATTCAACAGTAGTTTTCATTATCATACTTATCAAAAGGGCAAATGACCTAGATATTACGCCCCCATCGTCTTTGGGGGCAAACGACCTAGATTTTAATTCCATTCTATTTCTAAGGATACTTTGAGACATTATCATCATTCCACCGGGCGAAGCCGGGTACTACTGCTAGTACGTTATAAATATTCCTCGCAACTATAGCCTAGGCTACTTGTATTATTAATTCTGAATGAAAGTAGAACGCGGCCTATACATTTGCATCGGATATGAATGTGACTTTTACATACCTTGTGTCCTTGTTTCATCTTCTGGGCGATATTACGTATTGAAATTAGGAACCCTGGTCACTACTGTATTTCATATATGTGCATAAGTACATAAATATGCGTTTATTTATTTATTTACATAGTTTACGCCCACATTGGAGCACTTAAATCAATCCATATACACTACAGTCTTTACATTATTAGAGTTGTAATGGCTTCTCAACTTCCTCTTCTCCCAGAGCTTCTTTAATCTCTCCGACCTGGCCGCCCTCTCTTCATTTGTAATGGTGTACTGTTTTCGTTTGACTGTTTTTAATTTCAATCTTGTATCCCTACTTCTCAGAATCCTCTTCTCTTTTCTCTCTGCAATTTGTTTCATTGTAATATTTAGCTCGTCTAAATCATTCTGGACCTCAACGAACCAGTTGTTCTTGGTTTTACTTTTCCAAAAGAAATTGAATAATTGTTTCAGTAGTCTGGTGTCTGGTAGTCTTACTATGTGGCTGAAAAAAGCAAGTTTGCGTTTTTATTTATTGCTCTTTAAAAACGGCTGCCATGTTCCAACAGTGCTTGCATCTCATTCAACTGTCAACAAGGCACTCTAGCGGCACACCGATGCGCGCACATTGTTGCCAACATGTGGGTTACAAAATCGGCTTCCTTTGGTCATAAATGAATATTTTTTCTAAAATTGCCTCCCTCAAGAACAGTGCAAACCGCATCAAAATCCATCCAGTGGTTCTCGAGATTACCCACTTTCTTCAGCTCAATGGCTTATCCGCCGAACTGTCAGAACACATCTCTAAAAAATACAACTCTAGAATAGACGACTGTCTGGACGAAACCATTGGCCGCTACTAGGCCAGGTGACTGTGTGGATGAAAATTACTGCTTTTAATACAAGCAAGGGGGTCTGGGGTATAAGCCGCAGGTTAGGTTTGTATGTAAAGCCTTATTCCGGGTTCACCACGCTCGAACTATGAGGCAAGACCAGTGCCAAACAATAATGTAACAACACCCTTTAGCGATAAAATGTTCAACTCTTGTATCTGTCACATTACATAAGTTACTGTAGAAAATTTTCCAGATTTTGATGGAGGTTGACTGTTTTTCAATCGCTAGGCAAAGTTCAGAGTAGCGTACTCCCAGGATCAAACGCCATATTGTGTTTTTCAATCTCTAGGCAGCGCTGCCAAGGGAATTAATGTGGTGGGCAAGTTGGTCATATTTAGCCTACTCGGTGCTATTTGTGCTGAATAAGCATTAAACCTTTGGGGTAGTGACACTCCGTAGTTGCTTGTTGTGTTTCTCCTACCAGCTGTGAACACTATGATTTGTGTCATGGATTTGTATATTAACAAATTCACAAAGAAATTTGATACAATGGTCCGGCTAGCTCAAAACAGATGCCAGCGTTTCGCCCCAGTGTACCAATGGGCTCTTCAGTTGGTTATGGTACACCTCACCAAGACGCGTGGCTAGTATATACTGTGAAAGCCGCTCCAAGGCACCAAATGTCACCACGAGCAGCGCCAATGTACTACGAAAGTCAAAACTTCCTTTCAAAAATAATGTTAGCTTACCTTGCTAATAGCCGGCCCCGTGGTGTTGGGGTAGCACGCCTGCCTCTCACCCGGAGGCCCCGGGTTCGAGCCCCGGGTTCGATCCCCGTCTCCGTCAGGGATTTTAAAACTGACGTGAGGGTTGGAACGGGGTACACTCAGCCTCATGAGGACAATTGAGTAGCTGTCTGACAGTGAGACAGCGCCCCGATCACGAAAACCAAGATTAACGGCCGAGGGGACCCGACGCGCTGATCACGCGTCACCCCAATATCAGCAGGCCGAATGGCTGGCGCTGCTCGTGGTGACATTTGGTGCCTTGCAGCGGCCTTCACAGTATGTACTAGCCACGCGTCTTGGTGAGGTGTACTATAACCAACTGAAGAGCCCATTGGTACACTGGGGCGAAACGCTGGCAACTGTTTTGAGCTAGCCGGACCATTGTATCAAATTTCTTTGTGAATTTGTTCATGTACATAGCTCAATCGGACAATTTTACATCCTGTTTCCTCCGGGAACAGATATTTCCAATATGGATTTGTATGTTAATTACATGAATCTTAATTTTATGGCTTGATTTCGTTTATCGAAAAGTGCTGTGATGGCTGACCAATAATTGTTAGGTCGTTATGCTTTACAAACACCACCCCTGGTTTTTGTCACGAACAGTGGGGGTGGACACGCATCAATAATTTTCATCCAAACCAATGATTTGTGCCTAGACCAATCATTTTTAGGCACTGAGGCGCTGGTTTTGCCGATTAGTTCGAAACATGGAATCCTTGCGATCAGCGTTCATTACAGTGGTAAATACGGTTCTACATACAAAACAAAACTAACCTGGGGCTTACGCCCAGTAGTGCAATCAGTAATTTTCGTCCAGACTGTCGTCTAACCAAGTAGCGACCAATGGTTTCGTCCAAGTCGTCTAACTAAGAAGAGCCCGATTATTTCTTTTATTTTCCCCACATAATTGCAACATTACACGTGTCGTCTAATGTAGGCCTATTTTGTATTGGATATGTTGGTAACTAATGATGTCAATGTGATCGCTGCAGCAGTTTCACATACTAAATATGCTGTCGAACATGGCTGCGGTTGTTAAATATACAATAAATAAAAACGCATATTTAAGTGATTAAGCACATATATCCGGTGCAGAAGTGATCAAGGTTAGTAGTTACAACTGACAATGCCCCCCCTCCGCCAAAAAATGAAATATGGTATGAAAATGATATATTATCAAAGTGAAAGTGAAAAGGAAAAGAGTGATACGTTACAGAATTAATCTGAAATTTCCCTACAGTATATAAGTCGTGTCGTAAAGGGGATAGTGGGTGGGTTAGAGACAGCGAAGGAGAAAACATCTATTAGGACATCATTTCCACAATTATTATTCATCATTAGGCTAATTTAAGTATTCTACTTGATTCATCACTCCTGAAGCGTTACCTCTATTACGGTACGTATGTCGTTTTGCCTTGAACATTTTTGCTTGAGGACGGGCTATTATTTTATGTAATTTCTTAATTTATTCCACTAATATGTATCGGTTTTCCAATATTTGCATTATTCATGTAAATTTTAGATGGTTGGCTACAGAAAATACTGAAACCTGTTTTACAAAACGCCTTAACTCACAAATTTTGTTACATATTTTTGCAAATCTTACAATTTTCTATTTTTTAGTAATGTTGTTTTGGGCTGTTTTTTTTTTTTCAAACAAAACAGTGTTAATGTTTGCACTGCACAACACCACTGGTCACTAAAAACAAGTGTTTCCACCCTTAGCGTCTATGACAGCTTGTAAACGCTCAGGCATACTGTTCACAACTCTCAAAAGACATATGCCGAGATGCGATCCCATTCCTCCAGCAGCAATGTTCTCAGTTGTGCCAAGGTGGTGGGGTAACACTGTCTGACGTTCTTTCCAAGCATATCTCGTACATGTTCGATGGGGTTTAAGTCAGGACTACGAGCTGGCCAGTCCAGGGTTTGAATCCCCACTTCCTGCAGATATTATACAACACAGCGAGCAGTATGAGGGCATTATCCTGCATCAGCATGAAATTATGACCAATGAAAGGCGCAAAGGGCATTACATGGTTCATCAGGATCTCTTCGATGTACCTTTGGGAA
Source organism: Meconema thalassinum (assembly GCA_946902985.2). NCBI lineage: Eukaryota > Metazoa > Arthropoda > Insecta > Orthoptera > Tettigoniidae > Meconema > Meconema thalassinum. Next base: position 1,354,187,539 of record OX336388.2, read on the forward strand.
TTGAGTGTCCCGTGATCGATGCACACCAACTCAGTGCGGGCCATAACGTTGATGCCACCCAACACCATAACCGAGCCACCTCCAAATAGAGTCCTGGAGGAGAAAGCAACAGGGCTGTACATCTCCCCACACCTTTTCCACATTCTTTCTCTTCCATCAGGAGATCTAAGATGAAAGCGACTCTCGTCAGTGAAGAGAATAGAGGCCCACTGCTCGTGTTCAACAAATGCCAGTTGTTATTCCTAGAACAACAATAAGCGAATGGCAACACTCATAACCCTTAAATGCTTACAGTGCGCTTCCCGCCATCGAAGATTGGGTAATTGGTGGTAATAAATCACCCTAAGAAATGTCATATTATCAATTACTTTTCACGGATGTTTCAGATGTTTGTTCTATTGCGTGAAAAGCTTTTAAAATGTGATTACATCTTTTTCATGGCCAATTTTATACTATTTATATTACATTTTTAACTGTTCCACTTTTTTTTGCCGGTCTGTGTATTACTCCGTCGATAAAGCTTGCCTTTCAACGCGTGTATTTAACTAGTCAATTTGTCAGTGAATTCAGTGAATTTTCTGCAAGTGGCTTATAATGTGCCAGGTGACGAAAGGTCAGGAGAGTATTCTACCAACCATCTCGCTCTGTGCCGCTAGCATTTTTTTGGGCAGTTGGTCCTGGTTCGATTTTTGGCTCTGCCAAGAAATTTTAATTTTGGTCTGAGGGATGGAACAAGGCACACTAAGCCTCGTGAGGCAAAACTGAGAATAGGAGGGTTCGCTTCCCATCTTAGCCATCTTGGAAGTGGTTTCCGCACTTCTACTCCAGGCAAATACCGGGATGGTTCCTAATTTAATCCCAATCCCCATCTGAACTTCTTGCATCTCAATAGGGATTTGCCAATAGGCTTTCAATAACTTGTCTCAATTCTGCTTCCATATATGTAGGCCTATACATGCAAGAAATGAGTATGGTTCTTATCAAAAATAAAGAAATAATAAGCTGATATGTACCCTACTATTCTATTTCTCTCCTACTCCTAAATCCTTCTCTGAACACTCATCTTAAAACAGAATGGTCTGCATTTTTGGGCTAATTATAAAAATGTAGTCTATAAGAAGAAATGAACATGTTTCTGTTCTTATGCATTTTATATGATGCTTTAAAAATCAATCTAGAAGAGCTAATTTAAGTTAACTTCACTACCATAATACTGCTTAAGAGTTAGACAGATGAGGACTGATGACCAAGATGTCCCTAACTTGAGCAAGGACTGCTTCACAACTTTATGTAAAATGTAAAGGGCCTTTACGTAGTTTGGATCATTTGCGTACGTGTTACAAGGATGTGTGTGCTGACTTTTTGGTGTTAAATGATGTAGGTTGGCAACACCAAAAGTGGCGGCCATGTTGGTTTTCTAGTAACTTATTTAAGGTGTCCCGGACTATACCTCTTGCCCACTCACGACGTTCTGAAGTGTGTGTGGGCATCAGATTCCTCTTCCAGACATCGCCACGAACATCCTGTCAAAGTCGAGTCTATTTCCAATTGCTACCAGAGCCGCTAATTTTAAATTCTGGTTTATATTTGATTCAACTACATAGAAGGGCTATATTCTCAAGTACCACTGTCATTGCCACTGTGCATCTTGTCATGAAGATTGCCTCAGAGAAGGCAACTGAAAGCATAAGTTAAATGGCACAATGTGGTGTTTTGAGAGAGCAGGTTTTGTCTCATCACTAGTGCAACATCAATCTGGTAAGCAACTCCTTCCACAGTGATACACTGGACCAACCGGCATCATAGTGAGAGGAACCATAGTCCACACCCAAGGTGTTTATACAGGGTACATCCAAGATATCATTCGACCAGATCTGTTGCCATCCCTACAATATCAGGGAGATGTGTTGCTTCAACAGGATAATGTCGATCCATACAGACACATCTCCAGCCTGTCCCTCATTTAACATACAGCAGTAAGTTGAACATTTGAGGGTGTGCAAATGCGAGGGAGCTGTCTTAGTAGATTTAATGCCATATTAAAGATCCTCTTCAGGACAAAATTCTGGCACCCCAAAATCTCTAAAAACCTCAGTTGTTAAAAGGGATGTAAGACCAATAATATTATTATTATCGTCATTGTCTCGTCCAGTCAGGTGGCAACACTCGAGAAACAGGACAACCAAGTGAAAGTAATATGAACATCCATTTCCCAGGACATAAAGAGTGTAAGCCTGCATTGCAGTTGGAGGCAGATAGGCTACACATCATTCTGACATACCCTGTGGATGTGACTGGAGGTTCATTCTCCAGGCTTCAGGGTGTTTTACCAGAGTCCTCATCCAGACAAAACTTGCTCTCTCAAAACACCACATTGTGCCATTTAACTTATGCCTTCAGTTGCTCTGTGATTTTTAAAACTAGCTTTATGTGTTGAAAATTGTCTTATGTTTTAAATTATATCTCATCAAAACTGTTTCAGATACTACCTTTATCAACATAATTATTTAACTTACAACTTGAATCAGTTAACCCATGAACGCCCAAATTAATACTTTTTAAAAATTTTGCTTTTTTATTAATAAGTCATACCATAGGGAGTTATTAAGCTGCTCAAACCATATTTTACGAAGGTCGCATCGTAAGTTCCCGAAATACAGGGCGTTACATATATGTATGCTAGGCTCTAGTGTTGTCAAAACCCTTAAGGCTGGTTCATAATTGGCCCGGGAAAGAGAACGCGAAGCTTCCCGGGGGCCCGGTTCACAATTGGCCCGGGAACGTGAACTTGTACATGCGCACGCAATCAGCTATAGCGTAGTAATAATATTAAAACAATCAGCAAGCGCCCACTAATAAACACCAATTACACAACTGAAATGCTTCAGAGGGTTATAAAAAGGTTATAATAACTGTATTAAACACAAATTGGGCACTTCAGAAAAGCAAGGTTAAAGAGCGCATTCCCAGGTTATGTTTACATCGCTGGCTACTCCTTCCGTACTGTGCATGTGCAGGTACAAAGTTTCTGATTGGTTCCGGGAAGGTCCGAGAACGTGAAACATGTTTCCCGTTGGCCTTCCCGGGCTACTTTTAGCTTCTCGTTTCCGGAGATTGATTGTGAAGCGACCCATAGGGTAGCGTGAATTTCAACTTCCTTCTCGTTTCCGTTCTCGTTCTGGTTCTCGTTCCCGGGCTATTGTGAACCAGCCTTTACTGCATATTCTGAATGGTGATTTATAAATACAATAATGAACCAATTTCATATTTGTTGCTAAATACTTATCTTGATAATATTACACTTTAAAAATCACTGAGCAAGTATTTTGACAACTTTGAACCTTCGATCATATAGTCAAGTGACTAGTTACTTGGTGTGGAACGGCAAGAAGCATGATATGCACAGTCCCACATCACATTTACAACATGCAGTGCGGACACTGCTTACACACAATTCACCGGCATACCGCCTCCGCTTATGTCCTGGGACGTTGATGACCAGATGATCCCGTCCATCATATCACAAGTCTTCAATGTCGCGGCCCTATCCTGCACGTGCTGTTGACAGCCGCATGGCTCCACGTGGTTCTACGCCGTACGATTTTACGTAGAATTGTGCCACGTCCCTCTTGAACTCCAGTTGAGTTGTCCTTGACAGCGATATCGTAATGAGGTATCATGCGTTTTCGAGACTCTCGACAAGAAGCCAAGAAAATATGGCCCACCACCACTTTTTGTTTCTTATTGACACATGATATCAGTTCACATTTTCATCCATAAGGTTCGTTCCTCCCATGAATTTGTTATAGGTGCCGATCTGGAGAGGAAGTGGGATTGTAACTATTTTTATTTTCAGCCCGAGAGAACCTTCTGACCTAGTCGAGGGGGGAAAAACAGGGACAGTCGTGGAGGCAACAGTTACTGTGCTGTTTTCATGCCAGCGAGCTATAATCATGTCGTCATTACTCCTTTTTCCCTTACTCCAATATTTCTGCCAAGGTCAGACTTCTAAATAATAATTATGTTACTGTATTGGATTTACGTCCCTATTAACTGCTCTGGCTTTTAGAGGCGCCGGGTTGCCGGAAGTTTGACCCAAAAGGGATCTTTAAAGTGCCAGTAAATCTACTGACACGACTCCCTCGCATTTGCGTACCCTCTAATGCCAGCTGACTGCACCAGGATTCGATCCTACAAACTTGGGCACAGCAAGCGAGAACGTTGCCGCTGAGCCACGCAACCAGTATAGATCTCTGAAATATCGAAATAATTCTCGTATTGTGTTTTCTGAAACACTGCCTGCAGCCAGATATCTCGGCAAAGGTATGGTCTTGAATACGGTACTGGCATAAAAAATATGCTACGGTGACATAAAACGTATTATATGAAGGCATGCACTGTTAAAAAAAGCTGTATATGGAAAAACGTTTTGTGTATAAATGCAGGAAATGTATTCTAACTCATTTCATATGAATGTACTACAGAAAATGTCTTGCCTTACCACTCACCCTGTATCCGCCTAGCGTTACCATATAGTAACGCTAGGACAATTAGTACCGGGCATGAGCAGGTATAAAGGAACACGTAAGATATGTTACTGAATTATAAATTAGATATGTTTACTACCATAATCCCGAAGACAAAGTAAACTATCTCCATTTTACACAATAATTTAGCATGCCGTACCTTTTGTGGCATGTCATCAAGATTTGAGAAACAAACAACGGAATGCACCCAATTGTTGGGACATCACCCAAGACATTCCCTAGTGACTAGTGTGCGGGAAATGAATCAATAGACCTTCCTTGATCATATAAGCATGAAGTTCGAATATCTTTAACTGGCAAAGGTCCTGTAGAGCAATAAATGCAATGATCGGTACTGCGTTACCATATGGTAACGCTAGGCGTTTATTGATTAACTATTGTACTGTTAAGTTCGTAACTTAGATCGGTTGATTCTTTGAGCCATTAAATTACTTTCTCAGCTGTCTTTTCCATGGGGGTAGTCTGGTGGTCTACTATGATCAGGGAATGTTAGCTACAAGGCCAGATTACCATCTGTCGAATTTATAAACAACTTCCAACTGATACAAACAATTCTTATAACTATAACTATAAGTTTTGTATGTGATTTAAAGACTCAATGAAGAAAACTTATTTTGGAACACAAATTAAATATACTGTAGTATGGTATTCTTTGTCTTTGTACTATAGGTTACATACCGAATGTTTTACCAAAAGTCTACTCACAAATTCCATACTGTCACCACATTCCCGATTACATTATTTTGATGCTGATTGTATTCAGTGGCGAAGTGTAAGGGGAATCTTCACACTTATGACTTGTCGCCCATCTTCAATAGACCACAACTAAAGCATTATGCTAGCCTCACATTATCAGCATGGAGGCCACACTCCACTCTTTGTGGCTGTTTGGGCCTAGACAGTCGACGACTGGGGTGTACAGAACTTTTCCCAAGAGATAGAAAACTGTGATTATTTATCACTGGGATAAGAAATTTACTATAAAAAAAAATGATCCTGCAGATCAAAGGATGACTGCTGCCCAACACATAGCCTACAGATTAAGGGAACCATGTGGCTGGCAGGATGACACCCTCACCTGCATTACCTTGGTTTTAAGTCATGGGTCGCCACTTTCTATATCAAGCAGACACTCTGTTATTCTCACAAGGCTGAGGGTACCCACGGCCTGTTACTTATGAAGCATAGGAAGTATCTCACATCACTCGGATGGCCTGACAGTGAGATGGAATGCATTTAAGTGCACACATGGTAGTATTTCTAACGCATGTTAACTGTGTTCTATGGTTCTAGCACCAAGATTCAAACTATTGGTCTCCCAACTTACTGCAGCTTCCCATCCCATAGCTTTGCCAAAATGTTTGTGAGCCGATCGAAAATCGACTCATGATTTTCCATTGCGACCCCCCCTCCCTCTCCCCCTCCAGAGACCCCCGCGCGCCGTCGGGAGCCCTCGTGTCTTGTCGGGTGACTTCGTGCTTCGTCGATCAGACCAGCTCCGATCCACTTGGACACTTCAAGATATGAAATTTACGACCCCAGTTAGGAAAAGAAGAAATAAAGAAATTATTAATAATTTTATTATTTTATTAATGCAGCCAATGGCCATGTACTTTTCTTTTCAGGACGGGTCAGGGAAGGGATATTGGAAGGAAATCGGCCGTGGACCTATTGAAAGGAACCGTCCCGGCATTTGCCTGGTGGTGAAAATGGGAAACCACGAAAACCATTTTCAGGACGGCCCAGGTGGGATTCGAACCCACGCTCTCCCAATACCAGCGAGCCACGAGGTAACGCGTTAGCGCTCTCGGCCACTACGGCCGAGCTTCCCCCAAGAAGAAAACAGAAAGGCATACCAGTTAATTTTCCTGGACGTCAATAACGAATATTTAATTAGAGCAAAATTGGATATGTTGTATTTTATTTGTGAACTTATCTGTATTTCAATGTTGCATGTTAATTATGTACCAGACAGTACCAATCTCTGTGGATCTGGTAATTGTCGCAATATTCTGTTTAGCCAATGGGAGTGAGTTTTGAAATACAGTAGAACCTCGGTAGTCCGAGGTAATTGGGACTAAGAGGAGCTCAAATTTGGGAAATCTCGGATTACACAAAGTTACGAAATTTTAAGGCCTTTAATTTAAAATTAGATGCACAAGAACCTTGCGTTTAAATATTCTTACAGTAAACGCCATTATTTCATCAGTTATCGTATAATGTGTTCCAATTAGGCTTTGTTTCAGAAATAAAAACAATATTCTACAAAAGAAATGCAAATATGTACATATTTACTTTAAAGTAGGTACAGTCTGAGCAGACACTGTCTAGTTGGCGGAAGGGTGATAGCGGGCAGAATTGTAAAAAACGCATGCACGCACCTCCCACCAAAGACCTTGGGTAAGCTATGCGTCTCACTGTCATCCACCTCGGATTAAACGAAGGCTCGGACTGCCGGGACTCGGATTACCAGGGTTCTACTGTAATGTAATTCAGTACCAACTTAAATTTAAAGTAATTCGCAGTTAAGCTCATAAGAAAATAACATTATGTATCTTTGAGTGGTTGGCAGGGTGTTTGAACGCGCCTTGTTTATCATTTGTTCTTGTCATGATTTCTGCTTACAGCGCATGAGCGGCTAGCTTTCAGTGTTGGAGAAAAACAAAAGGTAAGAAATCGAGCAGTTAACAATGGGAGCTTGAACGAGAAGGAAGTGAGGGGTCTAGCCTCGGAGACCTTCGGCTTCATTACGGACATAAGGTAAAAAGGAATATGAACTCAAAGCTTATCTAAATGTTTACCAAAGGAACTGCTCGGACTTATTATAATTTTGAATGAAATTAACTACCAATTGATGAGCCCAGGTGTCGTCTGGTGACTCTGCGTTAACAAAGTTATTCTCTCCTTTTCCTAAAGGCTTAAATACGATGCTAATATAGCTTGATTTTAATTATGTTTCAAGTTGAGGTTTAATCTATCTTATATTAAATATGGGCCCATAATTTAATAATTGGCCTGAGATTTTATGTTACGCAAAAAACCATTTTAGTTGGGAGAAAGTTTTTATTATTATCACTTAACGTGCGAATTTTAATTTGATGAATCATTGTTTCAAAACTTGAAGATGCTGAACAAAAAAGCTACAAATTGTAAAAGCTAGGTTTTTGGATTGGGAAAATAATCTGTCGTAACGATGTCTGACAGTCCTTTGTTTGGTTGGTCAGGATGAAATTTATTAACGGGCATGTTTAATTTGTTGATCTCTCGGCTATGCCAAGTCACAACTTAAGAAATATATAAAATTATTTAATTACTAAAATCGGGTGAAGAAGGAGAAAAGAAACTTGAGAATATATGATACTACCTTCTGTAAGGTTGCCACGTCCACTTCATTCTTGTCCGCCATTTTTATTTTTATTTTGACTGGAGTGTTTATTTTTGTTCCCTCCATCTAGCCCGTTTGGAATTGTATTTGTGAACCCTTCTAAGAATATACATTGATCAATTTTCTTTTTATGTTGTTGTTGTTTGAGTCTTCAGTCTTTTGACTGGTTTGATGCAGCTCTCCATGCCTCCCTGTCCTGAGCTAATCGTTTCATCTCTACATAGCTCCGACACTCTACATCGGAGGCAATCTGTTTAACATATTCTAACCTTGGTCTACCCCTACAGTTTTTGTCCTCGACCCTTCCTTCCATAACTAAGCTTGCTATTCCTGGGTGTCTTAGTATGTGTCCTACCAACCTATCTCTTCTCTTCATTAGCAGTCGCCAGAAACATCTCTCCTCTCCCACTCGTCTTAATACCTCTTTGTTTGTAACCCTATCTACCCATCTGATCTTCATCATTCTCCTGTAACACCACATTTCAAATGCCTCAATTCTCCTCTTTTCTGCTGCACCAATAGTCCAAGTTTCACTTCCATAGAGCGACACGCTCCAGACAAAGGCTTTCAAAAATGACTTCCTAATGCCTAAATCTATATTCGATGTCAGCAGATTCCTTTTTTGTAGAAATGCTTTCTTTGCCTGAGCCAACCTACTTTTAATATCCTCTTTGCTTCGTCCATCACTGGTTATTCTGCATCATTTATTTATTTCACAGTATAGCATTTAATTCAAGAAATAGGCAGACCGCATTGAATCTTTAATTAGTATTGGAACAGTACGAGGTTAGGTTAGATAACAGACCACTTTGGACCCTTGGGTTTCAAGCCCACCATTCCACACAGCGGTAATTTGCCGCAAACCCCAATTTTGGGACAGTTTGTTACAGTAGAAACCCTAATATTAGTATACAAAAGTACTATTGCTATTTACCTCCAGAAAGATGAGCCAAATACTTACAGAAATAGCCTGTCCACTGGGGAAAGTAATGGACCAGGCACAGTGCAAGTTGGGTGCGTAGTTGTTGGGAAAGCCCGGACTCGTTATGATTTGCTCTGGACCTGTCAACACCCCACCACAAGCTGATGTTTGATACTTGGCAGTAAAGTTGAGTGGTCCACTTGTTGTACCCTGGGTGGCCTGTGAACACAATAACTTTCAGAAAACACTGCACAACATGGGGGGTGGGGGCAGTAGGCTACTGTATACAAATACAACTTGTCTTATTTTGTAAATAAAGAGAAAACTAATAAATTATGCAGAATCTGAAGATATTTGCCTGACCAACTAAACAGGTCAAGTGTAATATTTGTGTTTTTGAGTATTGTAAACAGCAGACTATTAACCATCCAAGATACATGGGCTCTCATTCAACTTTTAATATCTATTTTTTTCATAGTGATAACTTCCTGTTGATTTACTACACATCAACTGGTGAATTTCAATAACACTTTCTTGTTGAGGGCTGTCAAATGAACTGACATAATTTATATGCTACTCATGTAACTAATTTGCAGTAGATCAGTATATTTCAAAACACCCTTAGAAATGAATGTATATGGAATTAAGAGCAATTAAATCATAAATGTAGTTTTAAATCCACCATCTATAAAGTGTTTCCAATGTGCTATTAACCCTCCGGTACTCGCATTAGTTGGCGTTTTACCAGTAACCGCGTAGCAGTGTTTACACCGCACTCCAAAGAACCATCAATTCTTCTTAAAAGATGAAAGGGAACAACTACCAAAGAGCTACAGGATGAAATATGTATTGTTTCTATACGATATTAAAGCAATGAAATGCACAAAATGAAAAGTATGAACCTAATGAACAGAAAACATGAAGATAATACCCTAAACACATATAAGCATATTGACACAGTCATGCAGATCGTAGAAGAAAGCATGTAACATATTTTTCAATCTAAAACAAGCTAACTCCAAAAGTACTGAGATACTAGGAACAATCACCAAGTCAGTCAGTAATCACAACCTTTGTATTCCATCGCATTTGTCTTCACCAAACAGACGTCGCATTTTATTCGTCGCTGACTGAGTTCTTGCAAACAACGTAGCTGCATTCATCGTATCTAACATTTGTTTTGGTATTCTTATGAGAACCGCGAATGTAACAAATTCCTGGACATGTCTTGATTTGTTCTTTCTCATCAGTCATCATTTTCACGATAGTGTTCTAAAAAATGCGAGATGTCTTTGGGCAATTTTTTTAACTTTGCCCGGATTTGATGGTGGACTTTCATCAACTGTAGGGCCAAATTCTTAATCAATTCCTCCTCTTGCAGGTCGTTTCATGTTGGTTGAAAAATAAAACCTTTTGGGAATTAATTCCAGTGATATTGAGCTCCCGGTAGAATATCACCATTGGCCATCGTCTTGTTATTCTGGCAGTTGAAAAAGTCGAACACATCTGGTCGACAGAATCCACTCCTCCCTTTGAAAATCCACAACCTGCTTCCAGTCTCCGACCGGGTCAGGAATGGAATGAATGAAGCCCCCATCTAGCGGCGAGGATATGAAGTGTGCCGGCTGCCGAGGCCTGACGCACTCCTCTGGGGCAATGATTAAATGAATGACAGATGAAATGAAATGATAGTGGAGAGTGTTGCTGGAATTAAATTGTGACAGGGAAAACCGGAGTACCCGGAGAAAAACCTGTCTGCCTCCGTTTTGTCCAGCACAGATCTCACATGGAGTGACCGGGATTCGAACCACGGATCCAGCGGTGAGAGGCCGGCGTGCTGCCGCCTAAGCCACGGAGGCTCCTCCACTCCTCCCTTTGTTCCATTGTAATCAAGAATCATTTCTGATTTTCCAGTACCAGGATCTATTTCACCTTCGTCATGCATTGTTGAAAGAATTATTACCACCTTCTTATTCTTGGTTACCAAAGATACCAGAACAAAATCATCTTGAAAGCCAAACAAAGAGGTTCCGACATGACGAGATTTAGCATATAAGAATTCAGGAGGAATTTCTCTTTTATTCACTTTCATGGTCCCTAGCGATATAAGTCCCTTCCTTAGAAGGCATTCGGACAATCCTTAGCTGGTATAATAATTATCAGCAGTGATATTTCTCTTTGACTTCTCGATAGGTGCAACTAATCGCTTCACAATGTACATTGGCTTGTTAGAAAGTCCATAAGGCCCCTCTTAATGCTTCCCACAATAAATTTCCTGGTTCCAGGTGTAGAAAGTTTTGCTGTCACACATCGCATATATCTTTACTCCATACTTTGCGGGCTTGTTGGGCATGTACTGTGTAAACCCGCAATGACCACAAAAAGGAACCAACATTTCGTGTATGGTAACGAACTCCCCCAGATTATAATTTTGTTTGCAGTCGTTCAGAAAGGTACCATGGAACTCACGGATTGCTGCGAGCTTGTCAATTTGTTCTCGCTGTTTCCTTGTTTCTATGTCATCGAAACGAATTGATCTTAGCAGGAATGGGAATAGGTTGTAAGACATCACTGCTCGAAGTACAACATACCAGTGCCATCAGTAGCCCACAATTCACGAACTTCGGCATGCCAAGATTTTTTCGTCGAAATCAGAAAAAGACATCCCAGTAATGCTAAAATGTCAATATCATTGGTGAATTGACAATCTCTGGGTCTACTGTAGGCCTGAGTGTCAATTGTCTTTATCTGAATGTACTTGTTAGCATAACCAACAATTTTATCAATAATATGAACAGAAATAAATTTGAGAAATGCATCCTTTTCAGTTGGAGCGTCGTTGCAATTTCTTGTTGACCCAGGGAACACTTTCACTATGTTTTTATATTTTGTTTTCGATGGAAGTGCTGCTGGTTTATCAGTCCATATGGTTTCGACGTCCCTACCGATATATATGTTGAAAATCTTCTGTAGAATCACGATTGGTTGAAAACTCTTCACCGACAAGGGATTGCTCCGATTCACTGTCATAATTATTTTCTTCTACAACTTCCTCTGCTCCGTAGTCAGGATCATCTATATCCTCCAAAGGTTCACCTTCCTGTTCTTCATTTCCATCCAGCTACATGAGAATTTGAGCGATGTCCTGAGGATCTGTATAATAACGCCTTTCACGTGACCTAATAAACAAACAATTAAATACTTACTCTAATCTGAACTGAAATTAAAAATAAAAACTGCAAACGTGGATCAGAATTTTACTTACATGACTGACCGCATAGCTGTGTAAACACACTTTGCTCGAGTGCATGCGTCACATTCAGTTTCACAACTGCATCATAATTCAAATACTACTGGTAGCGTGTCCATACTAACGCATTCTAGTAGCGGTGATAGTTGTCTAAGAATACGAAAGACATCATTCTCATAATAATCTACGGGGTCGAAATGATGGAGGATACGAACTAATAGGGAAATAGATGAAATCCTTAAGAACAAAAACATTGTTCGATGTATAAAATCACAAAGACTACGATGGCTGGGCCACATTGAAAGGATGGAACACGAAAGAACACCAAAGATTATATATAAAGCGAGAATGGTAGTCCTGGTAGTCCCAGGAATCTAATAATAATAATATTGGTTTTACGCCCCTTTTAAGTACTGTGGCTTTTACAGATGTCGGGGTGCCAGAACTGTGCCCTGAAGGGGATCATAACGTGCCAGTAAATCTACTGACATAGCTCCCTCACATTTCACACTCTCAAATGCCAGCTGACTGCGCCAGGATACGAATCTGCAACCTTGGGCCCAGCAAGCGAGAACGTTACCGCTGAGCCACGCAGCCAGCTAGACCAAGGAATGAATGGAAAGATGAAGTGGAGATGGACTTGCAAACAATGAACGTACGACCCTGGAGAACAGCTGTCCAAGATCGAGATTGATGGAAATCTGTCGTTGGGAAGGTCAAAACTCACATCGGGATGTAGTGCCAGATAAAGAAGAAAGAAGAAGAAATTTTAAACCAGCCACTGGGTCCGAGAGCACTAACGAGCTAACTCGTGCCCCGCTGCCATCGGGAAAGCCTGGGTTTAAATCTCACTTCAGCCGTCCTAAAATGGGTTTTCATGGTTTCCCATTTTCACCACCAGGCAAATGCCGGGATGGTTCCTTTCAATAGGTCCATGGCCGAATTCCTTCCAAAATCAGTTCCCTGACCCGTCCTTAAAAGAAATTAATAATATGTATTAATAATTATACATTAATAAAATTATTAAATGTAGTTTTAGAAATATTTTATATAATTTTTTAGTAAATATGTATAGAGTATAGATTTTATATTGGTATCTTACCACAAATACTGTAGCTAAGAATGGACTCAGTATGCTGACAGGACCTTGTGTGATGTTTTGACAAATTTCAGCCAGAAGGTGTGAGCCATCATCTGAAACCAAAGGGAACACTGTACTAGGGATTCCAAAGTTATTTTTACCAGTGAGTTTACGTCGTAAAAACCACCCCACCATAAGATCCTGAAATTATATACACAAAAAAGTAAGCATGTAGTTTTACTCATATATGGTTTGTGGTCATAAGTCACAGGAGATTCAGTACACATCTTTCAGTAACCTTCAGCCAGTCAACTCTTGTAATCTCTACAAATCATAGTTATTCCCATGTCAATTATTTTTAGACAGTCTCATATTTTCCGCCTAATATACTCGGACAGACTGAAAGCCAATGAATTGTCAATACACAACATACGATGGAACGCTGTGAAGATACACAAAAAGTTATCCATATCCACATGCCCTCAACGAATGTCTACAAATATCCACATCTGCAACTACTATATTTACATTATTACATAACATCACAAGAACATTTTAATTCAATTTAGAGGGTTGGTTAAAATCAGTGCTTTAGTTGGGGGGGATACAGACAGATGCTGTACTGTATATTCCATTTATTTCACCTTTACCGGTAACGTGAAAACAGAAAACAAGTCTACAAACTCAGAATGGGATTGATGCCATATATTTTGTTTTGATTCATTGCCTCATTGTTGTATCAAACAACGATAGGTTAAATGCTATCACTAATGCAAGTAGACTTGTCCTTTTTAGTATTTTTGCAAAGTTGCAAGATGGCACAAAAAGAATTGTTTGGAATTTCATTTTAATTTTCATACATATGCAACATCATTAGCATGTTAGAAGCCAGAAACAGAGATCATGTGTTTATTTCTCACTCCTTTGAATACGTCTGTTGCTCAGTGAGGAGTTTGTGGTCATTAACAAAATACCAACCTCCGAGTGTAGAAGAACTTTCAGCACTATGAACATCATTATGGCAGAATAAAGAAACTCTCTCCTTGTTGTTACTATTCTTTTAGCAGCGTGGACCACCTCTGATGGAGTTCAGTCCTGAACTGCACACAAATTCTTGGTTGCTGAGAGAAAGATTGGCAGAGGGGACAGTTTGTGTGAAACAAGAGACTATAAGAAACATCCCCCAATAGTGTCCATTATGGAAGTTACTGCATTAAAGGTGAGTCTCACCAAATATTCCTTTTGAAAATAAAACTGGTTAAACTGAATATTAACAGTAGAAACTTGGGTTTATGATGCAGCATGTCTATAGTGCGTCTCTACCTTAAAAGACAGTATGGAATTAAATATAGTATTTGCCTCTCACTCGCACTCCTACGTCCTGCAATTAGCTTCGTCCTCTTCCACCCCGGCGATGTTGCCATTTCCCAATAATTGAAAGTGACAAATATAAGAAAATGTCTGCGTGGTCTTATAGAGAATTTTCCTCTCTTCATGATGATGTAAATATTTTAGCGCGAATCTATATTTTTGCTGATATCAAACTTATCACGCCATGAACTAATGATCGCAACAGATCAAGAATTTATTTTTAGATTGCCTGATGTTGGTAGAAGATACTCTATTTCTCAGGGCAGTAATTATTTTCATAGTAAGAAAGTTATGATTTATTTCTTCTTAAATGTTACTTGAAAAATCTGAGATGGTATCACAGGGAAGTTACGTAGCAAGAAACTCTTTTGCTTTTGACTTTTCGTTGGTGACTAAGGGATAAGAAATGTTCATTAATATCTGAAATAGTTTTTAAAACAAACCAGAGCTCAATATCAGATAGCATTCATAAGTTATCGCACTTATTCCTCCCGCCCAGCGCTGACGCTGTGAAAGTTTGTTTACTCAGGCGCCAGTATCTCCCCGACTGCGTTTGAAGGAGGGTAGGTGTGACGTTAAACTGCGAAATGAAGTGGTCTTTGTGTTCTTCATAAATTGTCCGCCTTGCTGCGTACCGTAGTGGCTAGCATTCCTGGCAGCCACCGTGCTGTCACCTTGGATGCCCAGGTTTGAATCCCGGCTCTGCCTAGAAATTTAATTCTGGTCTGAGGGCTGGAATGGGGTGTACTAAATTTTATGAGACAAAACTAACTGAGAAGAGGCGGGTTTGATTCCTACCTCAGCCATCCTCGAAGTGATTTCCGTGGTTTGCCTTTGTTCATTCCGGGAATGAACAGGGGTTCGTTAATGGTGCAAAGTTAACGTTTCTGTGCCAATAAAACACGGCAGACACCCACGACGAAATGACAGGTGAAGTATATGAAAAGGTACAATTATATACAACAAACAAATATTTTGGAAATTTCCCGCGTTTTGCATAAAAGCACGCCTGTATACGAGTTATATTACATCATGTGCCCGGCCTTGCAGAACTTCGTATATGCAGCAGATCTGGCATCAGCGTGCTCCATTTAATGCGTACTGTCTTTTAAGGTAGAGATGCACTATAGTATTACCGATCATAATAGCCAAATAAAAAGAATTAGTATAGTTTGTGTTCAGTTTAATACAGTTCAGTTTACGCTGACAGTTGATGAAACTTCAAAATATTAAAAAAGCCAAATTAAAACAGACTCAAATATTTACACCTATTTTTCTTTCTTTTTATAATACCAGAAAATCACAATAAGTCAGTCAACCATAATAGTCCGGCGGCTTAACGCCATATATTCAACCAATTGTGCAAATCGAGGTAAAAGAGATTTTAATTTTTAGTTACGTTAAGGGGTCCATAAGGAACGTTTTCAGCCATGGAGGCATTCTGTACACCCTCTGGTTAATTTTTTACAGCCCCCCAAACATGTGATGGGGCATGTACCCTTATGTTATGGGTTAAAAATTCATAATTATTTTTTTATGGGCAAAATTAATACAATTAGTATCATTTCCAATGTTTCTGAGGGCAAAGAAGACCGTAAAACTTGGTTGATGCATATCATTTTCAAGGTATTTTGGGGCGTAGAATTCATTTCTGGGTTAGTTTTTGTTCTAGAGGGTAAGGGCTGGGGGCAGTGAATCGTGGGGTGCAGAACTACGGAGGTGGTGCACACAATGATAGCAAGCTGCTGGTTATAACAATTCATTTCCAAGGTTTTCGGGGTGTAGAATTCATTTCTGCAGTAGTTTTTGTTCTAGGGGGTGGGGTTGGGGGCTGTCAATATTGGGGGCGGTGCTACAGGGGGCGGGGGGTCAAAAACTGTAAATCTTGGTTGATGCATATAATTTTCAAGGTATTTTGGGATGCAGAATTCATTTCTGGGTTTGGTTTTGATATAGGAGGTATGGGGTAGGGCCAATGAATCCCCCAGGTTGGAACTACGGGGGCGGTGCAGACAATTACATCCTTCCAGATCCTGGAAGCACCTTCGCCGATTATGGGAGGAAGTTCCTTTCTTACATGAAGGAAGGAAGGAAGCTTGTAGTTTAACGTGACCGTTAATCTTGAGATCATGAGCCACGGGTTTCTTACATGAACAGTCCTGCATATTTGAAAGCGCGAAGGATTGATGTAGTGTTCGACGAATACGTCAGTGCATCATTGAAGTCTGCTTTACAAATGAAAAGAGGGCAGGCTGTTCACCAAAAAATGGAGCCACCAAAACAAGTTCCGAAAAAATGGTCATACATTTTGTGATGCAATTCGAATAAACAAGAGTTGTTCGCGTATCTTGCTAATGACATCAGCACGTCAGCATTTTCCCGAAAAGTTGTCGTCACGCATCAAGGAAGAGTTCTTTGCAATGTCCAAAGCGATTTATCAGGATTGATGCCTTGAAATCACGAAGAAGCTGATGGCAGAATGCTTCTACATGCCGCAGACGGGGCAAGACAAGGATGCAGTAGAATCTTGATCAGGACAGTAGACACCGACGTCGTCGTTTTGGATACTGCCTTGCTGGATAATCTCCATGGATGTGAACAGCTGTGCGTTGGATTAGGCACAGGAAAATCATATCGATTGCTGGACATCCGTGCTATTGCACACCACATAGGACCGGAGAAGTGTGCTGGGCTGCTGACGTAATTTTAATTAAAAAATATAATTAGTTTTTTCACGCCTTCACAGGTTGCGATACGACGACGTCCTTCGGGAGCAAGGGAAAGCGATCTGCCTGGGCAGCCTGGAAAGATTTTCCAGAAACCGACAAAGTTTTCAAATCCATGTCTCAACCCCTCACTCCAGCAGAAGTACAGAAAATCGTACCTGCACTGGAGAAGAACGTCGTGATCCTTTACGACCGATGCAGCGACGAAGACAGCGTCAACGCGGTGAGGAAGACTTTGTTCTGTTTAAAAGGACAGGAGATTGAGAACATTCCCCCAACCTACGACGCTCTCATCCAACATGCTCTGCGAGCATCTCTGCGAGCATCTATGCAAGAGGGACACGTATGGAGCAGGAGCCTGGAGAAAACATCGTCGCTTCTGGATCCCCAAGAGTATGGATGGATGCGAACAAGCGAAACTCCAGTAACTTGGAAGGTAGGCAAGTATTCGTATAAAGGGCTTTTGTTTTACTTTATAAGAATACCAAGTAACGGCAAAAAAAACTCTGATTTTTAGGTAAAATGGACCCTAATTCCGTCTGCGGCAAAAGTGTGCAAGGAAATTGTGGCCTGTTTGTGCAGAGTGACGTGCAGTACAACTCAGTGCGTTTGTGCAAAAGCAGGTCTTCCTTGCACTTCCCTTTGCAAATGTGGTGGTTGTGAGACGAGACGTATCGGTAAGGTTCTTAATTATTACTGAAACCTTCCCTTGTTCTTTCAAGAAATACGAAAGTTTCATCAACTTCTTTTCTTTTCAGGGCACCAGTAACTTCGATTTGTGTTGTAATACATATAATAACCAAATAGTGGTCTGAGTCAACCAACAACAACATGCCCCATAGTTGGGCATTCATTCTAATATATATATATAATACTGCCCCTATGTTGGGCGACACTTGTAATATATTTAATACTGATATTAAAAGTCATGATCGTTATTGGTACTTCCTTCATCTAGCCACACGTTGGTGCGTCATTGTAATGTAACCGTACAATGG
The DNA here is from genome assembly GCA_946902985.2 of Meconema thalassinum. Classification (NCBI taxonomy): domain Eukaryota; kingdom Metazoa; phylum Arthropoda; class Insecta; order Orthoptera; family Tettigoniidae; genus Meconema; species Meconema thalassinum. The sequence continues at coordinate 1,354,205,819 of OX336388.2, forward strand.
CTCACCTTTAGGTTCTTTTGCCTTGTGCAGTTGGTAGTATTTTTTTTATCGGGTTACCAGCCATGACCACTTGTAGGTAGGCCGCCATGGAGAGTCCTGTATGCTCTCTGGTCTAGGATTCTTTAGTGGTGGGCGGCAGGTGGCTTTGACCTGTGTGTATGAGGTCAAGATTCCTTGACATGGTCAGGTAACCATGCATGGTGATGCTATTGATTGAAAGTAGGTTTCAGGCAAGATGGATGCTAATTATTTTATGTAATGGAATGTTGATTGGAATTGAAGCTAATTGTTTTGCCATGCTGTATGGGACCCAGTGGATGGACAATGTGAATGTTGTTGTGAATTGAAGTTAATTGATAATTGCCATCTTGAATAAAACCTAATTGGTTGTTGAATGGAAAAAGTAGATGATGATGTTTTTGTGGAATGAAATACTGATAGTATGGAAGCTTGTTGGATATAGAATAATAAAGAATCGAGTGGAAGAGTAATAAACTTTATGAGGGGTACTTTTATTAAGGGGGACGGTTGTGGATACTGGACTACAGATGCAGGTAATGGAAGCTTGCCTTTAGTGATAAATAGTGGATTTTTGTGAATACGGTGTCCTGTTCTTTGTGTGGTATCATTCAAGCAAGTATATTGCCCCACGAACCTGAGGTGGCAAGCTTTATAATTATTACAGTAATAAATATAAAATCCAAGCCAGCCACCTCAGGGCACTAAATGTATCACAAAAGACAGTATACCGACTTCACAAAAATACACTATTTATTAATAATAATTCTTCTTTCAGGTTGATCTCTGGAAATTGTAACGTGTTTTTCGAGGGGTTTTTATGCAACTGGCATAAGTCAGTAGGAAGTCATTCTATATTTATTTACGCGGCAAATTGTTCAGCCAAGAGAATTTTTCATGGTAATTTATTATTATTATTAATTTATTATAATTATTATTAAGGTATTTTCGGAGCATTTTATAAAAATTATTAGCATTCAGATAGGTTTTCTATGTCTTAGAAAACGCTATCAAGCAAATTATTACGAACGACAATATCATAGAAAATTATGTGATTACGGAATTTTACGGAGTTTTCGTCAGTTAGGGTATATCGAGAGACGTGACTCACTGGGATTTCAAGTACACGCTTAATCTTGTCGGAAAGCATGACGCAATCCTGGGTCGCAGCGTCAAGGAAAGGCGAATTGTTGAAACGGAACCCTCCCGCCGAGTGTAATGACCCAGAGGAGGGGAAGATCGCGTGGTGGGTCAGCCAATCAGTTGAGACAACGTAAGCTGGAAGACGGTACCATGGTGGGGGAGCCAACGTGTGGATATATCGTTCGACGCGCCGTGAAACGAGGACAATCTGTGAAATACTTGACGAGTATGGGTGCGCGTGCGAGTGGCTCCGATGTTCGGTGGAGTTAAGGACAATCTGTATAGTTCTTGCCGAGTGTGGTTATACGCGGGGAGTCGCTCCGATGTTCCGTGGATTGGAGGACTAACTTTTGTAAAACTTAACCAGTGTGGTTATACGAGTGTTTGGGTCCGAGGTACGGACCATAGAATTATCTAATCTACCAGAATATCATCAAATTTCGACGGAGATGATGACGTCCAGGAGACTGTGGGAAGCACACAGCATCAGCAAGTACGAGGGAAATGCCTTGGCAATTTCCAATGGTAAGCGCAAATGACGCAGAAATACGCAATCTCTCATTTTTCTTTGTTTTACATTTCATATTTCAGTAACTTCATAGCTTGGAAATAAGAGTAAAATCAATTTATCAGACTCCGTTTTCACGTAATTTTCTATCGGTAATATTAAAATCGCAACGCTCCAATTTAAATTTTAAACTTATTATGATTATTAATTTTGCTATACTTGTTTTATATAATAAATTCTTTTCTTTTACAATGCAATCTTTGCTTTCAGTAGGTAGCATTAGATATAGACCAATTCCTTCTCCTGATACAATTGTTTGTTGGGTTAATGATCAAATCATACCACGATCTGAGTGAATAGATTCTTGAAGGTGTTCTACCAGAGCTAGACGTTGTTAAATACAAATTTAGATTTCAGCATTGCGTTGAAGTCTTGGCGCCCATTAAAACAACATAGCTTAGGCAGAGGTAAACAGTTACATTTATCACCCAACAGTAGGGGCAGCCAAAACGTTTCAAAATCAAAACTAATAATACCTGTTTGTCAACATATAAGCAGGTTTTCCATTACCTGCATCTCTTGTACAGTGTCCACTACAACTTTTATTCTTTACTACTCACAAATTCTTCGTTTCTGGTCGTTCTCTGGCAATCATAAACTATCAATACCTGTTTGTCTGACATATAAGCAGGTTCCCATTACCTGCATCTCTTGCAGAGTGTCCACCACAACTATCATTATCTTCTCCCAAAACCAATTGCCAGACCTTCAAAAACATCACATAATCTTCATAGCATAAACTATCCATCAAACCCATCCATTCCGCATGGCAGAAAAAATATCAATCTAAATAGCACATCTCCATGGTAAACTTGCCCTAAGCCAAAGCCGCCTTGCCATTAGCAAAGCCACCTACCGGTAGACTACCATAAAAGAATCCAATAGGCACTAAACACTAGGACTCCATGTGGTGCTCCACCAATAGATGGCCATGGTCAGTAACCTCAAAACAAAAATATATACCACCAATAGAAAGAAACTAAAATCAAGCGCTGTAACCTACTAAAGTTTCGGTTACAGAAACGCCCACTTGAGAATGAATTTCTAACTGAAGGTTAGAGATTCATTCTCAACCCTCGAAACAAATACATAAATTAAAAGGAATACATAAAACATACACAGACTAAAACAAAAATACAAAGTAAAACAAATATTGATCATCTTCTTTAGAAAAGATAACAGGATCATCTTCGCCAATAGTGGCATCGTCATCTTCCATTTCAATGGCGATATCATCTTCAGAAAGACCATTGGCACTATCATCTCCAGAAACAATTATTCTAAGTTCACCAGAATCACCAGCATAAATATTTTCTACTGATAGAGTAGCCGAAACTATCTTATCGAGTCTACAGACACTCCTGCTCCATCGGAAAATCAGAAAACAAGATCATAGTCAGAAGGAACAGCAGAATCGTCATCAGACCTGTCTGTGCCGTCATCATAATCATCTTCGTCTTCGTCTTCATCATCATCATCATTAAGAGAATCCAAAATCATGAAGTTATCAGGATTGACAACTTTATCTTCATCCTCAGCGGGACTATTCTTCTCCTCATTCTTTAATCTTTCTGCACGGCGCTTCTTTCTTTTGTTCTGTTTCTTCTTCTCATTTCCCTTGTTTTTCTTTACCTTCCCTTCCTGCTTCTCATTCCTTCTCTGCCTCATTTTCCTCTTCTTCGTCCTTATCTTTCTTATCCTGTTCAACAATTCCTTTCTTCTTTTCAATTTCCTTCTTCTGAGCCCTCCTTCTTTTATTTCCATCAGCCTGACATCTCATCTTCTTCCTACTCCTTGTCTTTGCCTTCCACCTGATCCATTTCTTTCTCCACCTTCTTCTCCTGCCTATCCTTCTCATCCTTCTCCTCCAACGCTTCTTCATGTTATCTTCTATCTCATCCTCCTCCTTGCCTTCAGTTTTATTCTCCTCCTCCATTTGACGTCCTCTTCTGTTACGTCGGCGGCGACCTCTGTGTCTACCTACGCAACTGCTCTCTCTTCTACGCCTGCTATGGTCTCTCCGATATATACCGCTACAACCTCGCCTCATCTTTTACACATCTTCATTTTCTTCTTTACGCCCCCTAGCATTACATACTTCGCATTTCTCCTCCTCTTTCTCCTCCTTCACAGACACACTTACAGATTCCACCATTTCAACTTTCTCTTCTACAATGCATATGATCTCCACTCTGTGTTCTTCCAACTTCCTATCTGCCCTGGTAAATTTCTGGCTGGTCTCCAGTGCCTGGCTCGAAATTGACCTTGCCAACTTCTCTACTTCAGGATGGCTCTGTTCCTGAACAGCAATCTGACCACCTAGGTTATTTTCCCGATTAGTGGCTTCTACACTGACTTCACTGATCTGGCTAGTAACATGGCAGTCTGGGATAATCTTTGACAAATGCTCCGAGACCTCATTAAGGTTCTCCGACAAATGCTCACTGACCTTGCCAAAGACCTCACCAAGCTTCCTTGACAATCTTTCTTCCATCCCTTCATACTTTTCATAGCGGAGCAGAAGCATCTCCAACATGGCCATCATCTCAGCTTCCATCTTTCTACTATTTTCCCCCATCCCTATTCCTGTATTTGTGTGATTCATTGAATTCTTTGAACCCCACGTTGGGCGCCATTGTAATATATATATATATATATATATATATATATATATATATATATATATATATATAATACTTCCCTATGTTGGGCGACACTTGTAATATATTTAAAGTCATGATCGTTATTGGTACTTCCTTCATCTAGCCACACGTTGGTGCGTCATTGTAATAAATATAAAATCCAAGCTAGCCACCTCAGGGTAGAGGAGCGATATATTCACTAAATGTATCACAAAAGACAGTATACCGACTTCACAAAAATACACTATTTATTAATAATAGTTCTTTTTTTCAGGTTGATCTCTGGAAATCAAAACTAATAATACCTGTTTGTCAACATATAAGCAGGTTTTCCATTACCTGCATCTCTTGTACCGTGTCCACTACAACTTTTATTCTTTACTACTCACAAATTCTTCTTCTCAGGTTGTTCTTTGGCAATCATAAACTATCAATACCTGTTTGTCTGACATATAAGCAGGTTTCCATTACCTGCATCTCTTGCAGAGTGTCCACCACAACTATCATTCAGGTGGACCGGGTTCGATTCCCGGTCAATGCATGTGAGATTTTCGATGTGAAATGCCATGTCCTGTGGTTCGGATTCCACGTAAAACGGAGGTCCCGTGGCTTATGATCGCGAGATTAACGGTCACGTTAAACTACAAGCTTCCTTTTTTTTACAACTATCATTCTCTTCTCCCAAAACCAATTGCCAGACCTTCAAAAACATCACATAATCTTCATAGCATAAACTATCCATCAAACCCATCCATTCCGCATGGCAGAAAAAATATCAATCTAAATAACACATCCCCATGGTAAACTTGCCCTAAGCCAAAGCTGCCTTGCCATTAGCAAAGCCACCTACCGGTAGACTACCATAAAAGAATCCAATAGGCACTAAACACTAGGACTCCATGTGGTGCTCCACCAATAGGTGGCCATGGTCAGTAACCTCAAAACAAAAATAAATACCACCAACAGAAAGAAACTAAAAGCAAGCTCTGTAACCTATTAAAGTTTCGGTTACAGTGTACATAGTATTTTCGAAGAAGAAGTTATCATCAGAAATTTTGATTTTACTGTGTGGTATTTTGATTAAACAAATTATCCAAAGAATAAATAATACTTAACAACACTACTGTCAAGCATAATATCTTTGCCACAGCATCCTTTAAACCACCGCTCTCGATCACCTAAATACAAAATACCTCGGAAACGAATTCTACACCCTTAAACACTTTGGAAATGAGTCGTTATAAGCAGATGTTTGCTGTCATTGTCTGCACCGCCCCCATAGGTCCACCCCGGTGATTTACTGGCCCCACCCCATACCTCCTATAACAAAACCAATCCCAGAAATTAATTCTGCGCCCCAAAATACCTTGAAAATGATATGTATCAACCAAGTTTTACGGTTTTTGACCCCCCCGCTCCCTGTAGTTCCGTCCCAACCCTACCCCCTAGAACAAAAACTACCCCAGAAATGAATTCTACACCCCAAAATACCTTGAAAATGATATGCATCAACCAAGTTTTACGGGTTTTGACCCCCCGCCCCCTGTAGCGCCGCCCCCCCTGCTCCCGACAAGAAAAATGACCCCAAAAATTAATTCCTTGCCCTCAAACTATCGGAAATGATACTAATTTTATTAATTTTGACCATAGAAAAATAATTACGAATTTTTAACCCATAACGTAAGGGTACGCGCCCCATCACATGTTTGGGGGGCTGTAAAATATTAACCAGGGGGTGTACAGAATGCCTCCATGGCTGAAAACATTCCTTATGGACCCCTCTTAACTTAACTAAAAAATAAAATCGCTTTTACTTCGATTTGTACAATTCTTCCCTTAATACGCTGGACTATAATGGCAGAACTGATATACTACCCGACCTCTAAAATATAAATATTCACTTTTAGTATCTAACAGTAAGCCTCCGTGGCTTAGGCGGCAGCATGCCGGCCTCTCACCGCTGAGTCCGTGGTTCAAATCCCGGTCACTCCATGTGAGATCTGTGCTGGACAGAACGGAGGCAGACAGGTTTTTCTCCGGGTACTCCGGTTTTCCCTGTCACAAATTTCATTCCAGCAACACTCTCCACTATCATTTCATTTCATCTGTCATTCATTTAATCATTGCCCCAGAGGAGTGCGTCAGGCCTTGGCAGCCGGCACAGTTCATATCCTCGCCGCTAGATAGGGGCTTCATTCATTCCATTCCTGACCCGGTCGGAGACTGGAAGCAGGCTGTGGATTTTCATTTTCAGTATCTAACAATATTATTGCTCACTCACTAACATAATTCATCAGAATCTCCAGCTGAATTGACACAATATACTTACACCTGTACATCAAAATCCTGCAAAATTTGACTATGATGTGGCTCAATTTTACAGATATGATATAAGCTATTAAGAATGGCACTCACCAACATAAGCAAGCAACTTGGTTCCTCGGTAGGCACATGGGTAGTTGATTTTGTAGCCAATCAGAGCACTGGATATTGTTATAGAGAATGTCTGGTTGCCAGAATGTGAATTAATTCGTCTCCATTCACAGTAAAGTGGTTTTACATCATCTACAGCTGTTCTCAATGAAATCTCTCCTGAATCTTGCGCTATGTCTCCTCCACAAACTGTAAAGAATATATTGTAATCAATTCTTGTACGAAACATTATCTAGGTACAGCAAGTATTATTTAAGATTTTGCACTTCCACCACACACCACATGCTGAGGGAATTCCCAAATGGTTTGTGTCAAGCTTGACTTCATTACAAGTGTTGACAGCTAATGTAGCAGCAGATGCATAGGTATCTTGCTCAGTTTACTAGCCTTTTCACTGCTGAATTCTTACATGGTTTAGCATGCCCCCTGTGCTGGATTATTTTAGCCAACCGCCTGCACACAAACCATCACCAATTTGAACATAAAATAACGTACTAACTAAATATAATTAACTCACAAGTGTGTTCATACAGTATTAGTGATAGTTCGATCCCACATGAATTGGCAAAAATTTTGTCCATTAGAAAGATGCTTAAAAATTTTAATGTGTACCATAGGCTATGTTTACTAAATGCACACACAATATAAATCCCATATACACACTTCACACACAAGAAAATATCGCTAAATGTACACCAGGATTGGTCATTCCAATATCGCCTCAAGACACAAATATCTAAACGACTTTCATACAAAAAATAATAAAATCATTGTTCAAATTAAATAAAAAATATATCTAAACTAATAATTAAGCTCTAAATATCTACAAAAGACAAAGATTTGGCACTTGGAATTCAGACACTTTTGGCGCAAACTCCTCCTTGGACCACATGGGCAGGCCTAGGTCAGGATCATTTCTTCCCCCCCTCTGACGGCATATCATCACCACTATCACTATCATTGCCATATCTTAACAGTTCAAAAATATCCCCATTACCACTCCCGTCACGATCTATATCTAAATCAGGACTCTTAAAGTGTACTTTTTTGACTTTTAAAGTCGGACATTTTTCCGTATTGACAGAATGTAATAATAAACAAAGTTTATATGGTTCCGCCTAGTCAATACATTGTTTTATTAGAGGTTTTATCGTGACATAATCACTTGTCTTTGCGTATGTTGGGACATGTTTCGGTGTCTAGTGACATTGACACCATCATCAGCCTATGGTTATTGGCAACACTCAATGACATTAAAATAATAATTAAAACAACACACACATGACTAAAATAACACTTTAAAAAGTTTTTAAAACACTGTCATATTGAAAGTTCAATAAAAAGTCTTAAAAAAGGCTTGCTGCACTGTTTTGGTTTCCAATGTCCTGCTTCCGATAAAAACCTCCAATATCCAGCAAGAGGTGACCAAACATAACTGGAAAAGAAAATCCCTGTGTGAACTATGATAAATATTAAAACCGAAAAAGTGGAAAGCTAAACAAAGAAAAAGTGGAAAAATATATAAAAAAGGAGTGTGGTGAACTTACGGTGTAGCTGTGGCAGCGAGAAATCGGGCCGTGCTGAGGCGTGCTGTCACAAAAGCGGACAAAGGGAACACGGTCGTGCTGATGGATAGGGAGGCATATGTTAATAACACCTATGACTTCCTTAAAAACTCTAAATTTGATGAAGTCAAAAAAGACCCCACCCAGTCCATACAAAGAAAATTGAAAAGCATTCTGAGAAACTCTATGTTTATCTTTAGCGATAAACAAACAAATAATCTAATCAACATGAACCCGGGATTACCCACCTTGAGAGCCCTCCCCAAGATACATAAAGAAGGTACACCCATAAGACCCGTAATCAATTTTAGAAACAGCCCTCTCTACAGAACCGCTAAATTTTGCCAACAATTTCTTGAAAAACATTACACCTACAAAGCCAACAAATCCCTGAAGAACACACTCCATTTCTGCGATGAAACAATGAAACTTAAATTAATGAGCAAACACTCCTTACACAGTGTAGATGTGAAGGACATGTATACAAACATTCCCATCAAACCTTCGCTCAAGGTCATTGAACAAAACCTGTCTAGCAGTAGCTCGTTATCGAAAGTAGAAATCAGTGAATTTATGACACTACTTGAGTTCACACTTATAAATAATTTTTTCACCTTTAATAATAAAATCTTCAAGCAAAAAGAGGGACTGTCAATGGGCTCCCCGCTCTCTGGCATAGTAGCCAATATATACTTAGATCACCTAGAGCATGAGGAAATCATAAACAAAATTGATGGGATATTTTTTTGGGCAAGATACGTGGACGATGTATTTGTAATATTAGATGAGACGACCCTGAACATAGAAGGATTGGTACACAAATTAAATAGTCTGGATAAAAATATACAATTCACGGCAGAATCAGCGGTAAACAATAAAATAAACTTTCTTGACATCACAGTCAGTCGGATTAATAATAGATTAACATACAAAATTTTCAGAAAGCCAACCCAAACACACACAACTATAAGGCAGGACTCTAATCACCCAGGTAATCAAAAGAAAGCCGCATTTCTGAGCATGATCAACAGAGCCTTCTCCCTTCCTCTAGACCAAGCAAGCCTAAACGAAGAGCTAAAAATCATTAAGCAAGTTGCTAAAATAAACGGATTCGCACCACAGATAGTTAACAACATCATTAATAAAATTAAAAACAAACCGGTCACCCACCTAACGCCAGAACAAAAAGAGCAACCCAAGTACGCAGTCTTCACGTACTTTAACAACAAATCTTACAGCATTTCCAATATCTTTAAGAAACGCGGTCTAAAAATAGCCTACAAAACAACTAATACAAATAAAGATATTTTATTTAACACCAACAAACTGAACCACACGAACAAGTTTAGTAAATCTGGCATATACAAATTGAAATGCACCAAATGCGAAGCTAATTATTATGGACAAACCGGTAGGTCATTTGCTACAAGATATGGTGAACATTTTAACGCTCTAAAATACAATAAATTTTCCGCTATGGCCAACCACATGAAGGACAGTAAACATGAATTCACTGACATCAACAAAGACATGAGCATCCTGCATCTTGCTAAGAAAGGTACCACAATGAACATATTGGAAGAAATCGAAATAGATTTTGCCCAAAGAACAGACCCCCTAACCAATATCAATGAGATCAACTTTGAAAATAATAATGTACTCTTTGAGACCTTAACTAATTACAGAGTTAAATACAAACCACCTTAATTTTATCATTTAATCGAGGACCTACAAATCCGCTCTTTCCACCCCTTAACCCCATACCCCTATCCCGCCCCTCTATCCCCATCCCGCACCTGTCCTCCAAAATTGCCAGTATCCTTACCCTCCCCCCGCCCCTCTCGACTGAAGCCTCGCCCGCTTCCCCCAAGCTATTCCATATCAGTACTGCACAGTCTCCGTATGCCTCAGCACGGCCCGATTTCTCGCTGCCACAGCTACACCGTAAGTTCACCACACTCCTTTTTTATATATTTTTCCACTTTTTCTTTGTTTAGCTTTCCACTTTTTCGGTTTTAATATTTATCATAGTTCACACAGGGATTTTCTTTTCCAGTTATGTTTGGTCACCTCTTGCTGGATATTGGAGGTTTTTATCGGAAGCAGGACATTGGAAACCAAAACAGTGCAGCAAGCCTTTTTTAAGACTTTTTATTGAACTTTCAATATGACAGTGTTTTAAAAACTTTTAAAAGTGTTATTTTAGTCATGTGTGTGTTGTTTTAATTATTATTTTAATGTCATTGAGTGTTGCCAATAACCATAGGCTGATGATGGTGTCAATGTCACTAGACACCGAAACATGTCCCAACATACGCAAAGACAAGTGATTATGTCACGATAAAACCTCTAATAAAACAATGTATTGACTAGGCGGAACCATATAAACTTTGTTTATTATCTTAAAGTGTAAGCATTAACTCCTGAATCAAATTACGTTCGCACGTGGTATCAATAATTCAAACCGATGTTTACAACTGTGTGATAAAAGAAAAACAGTTTTTTGCAATACTACACATATGTATCATAGACACTAAGAGGTTAAGAGTGTGACTAATAGATGGTATAAGCAAATACGACGGTTTCCAAGCAGATCGCAGCACTGATGGCACAGAGTCTTAATCGAGTATACTCAATCACAGCAGTGAAGCGGCTAGTAACTATTGAACTTTCAATTTGTGTTGTAAAGTTTATTATCGTGATAGTTAAGGAAACTACAATGCAGAGTATATTTTTGGTCAAGTCTTATTTGCACAAGAAGAAAAAAACAGTTAAAAGGTGCCTTCAAAACATTCCGTAGACGGTTTCTTGGTTTGACTGTACCATCAAAATGTTCATCATCATCTTCATTTCCCCTTTTCCAGCTGACACTGGGTGGGGGCAAATATGGTTCCTCTCCACTTTGTTCTGTCGTTCCACCATTCCTCTTCCGACACGGTGTTCCGATCCAGGTTCTGTTTACTAATGCTATTCTTCACCGAGTCCATCCAACGCATTCTTGGTCTTCATCGTCCTCTCTTCCCTGTCATCCGTCGTTCCAGTGCTCGTCTTGGTAGCCTTACTTCATTCATCCGTTTGACATGTCCAAACCATTTCAATCTGTTTTGCTCCAGTTTGTCATTTAGTTTCTGTACTCCCAGTTTTTTCCGTATATCTTCATTTCTCACTCTGTCTCTCCTCGTTTTCTGGACCATACTTCTCAGGAATCTCATCTCAGCTGCCTGTATTCTGCTCTCATCCCTCTTGGTCCTTGTCCAAGTTTCTGGTGCATTTGTCATTATAGGAACATAATATGCTTTGTACATAATTTCTTTAGCCTTAATTGGTATATCCTTGTTCCATACTAGTCCCCGTACCTGTTAGTAGAAAGCAATCCCGAGATGTATTCTTCTGCTAATTTCCAAATCTAGTCTTCCATCTTCAGTCAGCTCACTTCCCAAGTATTTGAAGTGTTTCACTACTTCCAATTCCTTATCTCCTACTTTGATTACTCCTTTTCCTTCTTTCATACCTCTACTCACCACCACTGTTTTACTCTTCTCCACATTCATCTTCAATGCCCATTGCTCTATCTTACGTGCTAATATTAGTTCACAAGTGGCATAATAGTGGTTCTTGTTCATATATACAGTAATAAGAAAAAGCAGCAAAGAAGGACAGATCTCACACAGGAGAGGTTAGACTGCAGTCACATAAGTCACTTCAGAGAGTAGCTCAGGAAACTGGTATTTGACTTTCGTCATTCACAATCTTATCTGTCCACAGTATACAGCCTGCAGATATAATTGCAAGAATAAGGTTTTGCAATTGGCTAATGAATAGTGTCCATGACTGTATCGTAGATCTGAACTTTTTTTAATAATAGGTCGGATATTTTATCACGGCACTATTACTTCCAACCAAAATATTCACAACATTCTAGAGCCATTCTTTGTTGAACTGACTGAAGAAGAGAAAAGGTACGGTTATTTCCATCAGGATAGTGCAACGGCCCATACGGTGGGTAGTTCTAGGTGATGGTTACTAGAAGTGTTCCCTGATGATCAAAATCATCAGTAAAGGCATAAGGGGCCCTCATTTGCCTGATTTAAGCACCTGTGACTTTTATTTATGGTGAAATCTTAAAGAGAAAGTTTACAGGAATAATTCTCTACCTGCAGAAGATTTAAAAATCAAAATTAGGAACTTTGAGTGTCCAAGAACTGCAAAGATTGTGTCAAAATCTTTTTTAAAAGATGTAAAGCTTGCCCAGGCCTGACAAGAGGGTGGGGGGGCAAAGAAGGCTAGTGCCCCAGGGTCCGGCTTCCTAGGGTGCGAGAAGCCCAATCGGACAGTGATTGATTACTGCCTTTGTGTGTCCTGAATTTGCTGGCAATCATTTGATGAATGCAATGAACTGTCTGTGTACAATGTTAAATGGATTGAAAACATATTCTGTCAAGTGGACAACATTTCCTTTACGAAGCGCTTGTGGGAAAACCAACTGCCTCAGAGCGGTCAACTATATATTGTTCTCAGAATATAGCTGGTGACAGAGCATTCTAGTATACTATATATAGCTTATTCGAGCAAGTTAATGGCTTATGAACCAAATCTGGATGTATTTTCATCAAAATATCAGAGTGCATGTCTGAAGAATACAGTATATTTTTATTTTTAGTATATTAATGCATGCATATTTTGACATTTTTTTTAGTGCATGAACTTTCAAGGTCTAGTAATGACACTGTTTTAACAACCATAAGCAGTAAAAGTGGGACTTTGTTTTCTCATTCTTATGCTGCATAAGTAAGGAAAACACACTGACCTTCTGGCTGATTTGAATGATAAGTAGCTCGGAATCCTCTGTGGCCTGTACTAATCCTTGCATAGTAGTAGACTTTCATCTTATTGCTTGTTGACTCGATCTGTCGAGTAGTGCTGTTGGATTTCATTGATGTGATGAAGTTATAGAAATCATTATTGAAAAACTGGAACACAAACATTAGACAGCGAAACAGTTAAACTTTAATTCTGAGCAACTACAGTATTATTTCAACCACTGTACAACTGAATATATTCCTTCTGAATGTATAAAGGATGTGTGTGAGTTGTAAAGATGAGATAGGGGATTTCCCCTGCGCTGGAAAAATAGTTCTCTTTCTGGTCCATGACTATGTATTCAAGTCAACAACCCCACCCAACACAATGTACCTAGTTGGCTGAGAATGTCTAGTCTTCAGTATATGTTATGTTCAAGGAGGTTCATGAATTTGCCCATGTTAACCACTCGGCGTGGAAGGACCTTACGCCCAGACTACTCTGTGCTTAGGGAGAAGGAAAGCACAATGCATGCTAGGAGTGCGGACGTTTAGTCAATCAGGCATAACAGACAAACATTTCAAAGGATTTGGCCAAATTGTTCGCAGTTTGTTAGGTCTAACAAACAGTAAACATACAAATAACATAAGTTACTGGAATTATATGAGGCTCGTATTCTGCTGTGAACATTTGTTTATCCCCGTGTAAACACTTTTATCTTTCTAAAAATCTGCCATTGATAACATTATGGCCAATATTTTTACATTCATTATTCCTTTTACTCTAAATTCACATCTTTGTTCAACAAGGGAAATCTTTCCATATCACCATCCGTTAATACATCGTTAGGCTAATTTTCGAATCTGCGATCAAAATACACATTTTGGCAGCCATGACAACAACACAACCATCTCACTCTTTCAGACAATATATATCACACGTAATCGATAGATTGTTATATACATCAAATGAAAGATCGATATTTTGTCCACAAAAGTATGTTGTTAGATTTGTAATAGTTTAAGAACTGGCTGCTAGATAGAAGCACAAACTAAACACTGGTCCATGCGTGTCCCACACGTCACTCCACAGCAGCAGACGGCCGCTTCATAACGTGCACCACACGTCCCTCCACGTTGCCAGGTTAAACGCAATAGGTGTAGAATCATAAGGGAGGTAGTCAAAATCCCAGTTACTTCGAGCACATAGGCTGTTATTAAAGTTCCCCTCACAGTTTGTCTCTTTGTCTCAACCCAGTTGAAACTGGAAGATTACTTGTATAGCTCCATATGCATGGCTTTGTTTCCATCTTCACTACTGGAGGTTTTACCAAGGCACATACACTGACTTAGCAAATGTCGTGGGATAGTGGAGTACTGAAGCGCAGGTGTGTTGTCTGCGCACCACATGCCCCTGTATCAGCAGCAGTTGATATGAGACCTTGAGAGAAGTGGTTGTGTACATGTACGTGAGAGCTGATACCATTCGAACGAGGTATGTCGGTCGGTGACCGACGGATGGGAAGTGAGATTTCGGCAGTGGTGTGGGAATTCCACTTCACACGGTCAACCGTGTCCAAGGTGTATCGTGAATTGTAGAATGCGGGTGTCACTGTCCACAACAGACGAACGACCGGCCGTCCAGCCACCCTCGATGACCGTGACCGGCGACATCGGAGACTGATTGTCAATATGACAGAAGGCAACAGTGCATAAAATCACAGCTCAATTCAACACAGGCCCTGCTAGACACATCTCCCAGTGGACAATCCGTAGGAACATGGGTTCCATGGGGGTATGAGAGCCGGCGTCACACTCGGGCGCCACTGTTAACCCAACACCATCGGACACAACATTTGTTGCCAATCACCATGGATGGAAACTTGAACAATGGCGTACAATGACTGACATGGCCACCCAGGAACATAGTTGGGATGTCATGGAACGCAGGCTCCATGCCATGGATCCTGCACCCATGAACAGACCAGCATTGGCGGCCGCTCTGCAAACGATTTGGTGTCAGCTGTGTCCAGAGGACTACCAGGGTCTTGTCGACTCACTTCCACGGCGTCTCATTGCAGTCTGCAGGGCCAGAGGAGGCCCCACACACTATTAATAATAAACAAAGTTTTTATGGTTCCGCCTAGTCAATACTTGTTTTATTAGAGATTTTATCGTGACATAATCACTTGTCTTGACGTATGTTGGGACATGTTTCGGTGTCTAGTAACATTGACACCTTCATCAGCCTACGGTTATTGGCAACACTCAATGACATTAAAATAATTATAAAAACAACACACAGATGAACTAAAATAACACTTTAAAAAGATTTTTAAAACACTGTCATAATGAAAGTTCAATTAAAAGTCTTAAAAAGGCTGGGTGCACTGTTTTGGTTTCCAATGTCCTGCTTCCGATAATAATCTCCGAAATCCAGCAAGAGGTGACCATACATAACTGGAAAAGAAAATCCCTGTGTGAACTATGATAAGTATTAAAACCGAAAAAGAGGAAAGCTAAACAAAGAAAAAGCGGAAAAATATATAAAATAGAAGTGTGGTGAACTTACGGTGTAGTTGTGGCAGCGAGAAATCGGGCCGTGCTGAGGCATACGGAGACTGTGCACTACTGATATGGAATAGCTTGGGGGAAGCGGGCGTGGCTTCCGCTTTTTCTTTGTTTAGCTTTCCTCTTTTTCGGTTTTAATACTTATCATAGTTCACACAGGGATTTTCTTTTCCAGTTATGTATGGTCACCTCTTGCTGGATTTCGGAGATTATTATCGGAAGCAGGACATTGGAAACCAAAACAGTGCACCCAGCCTTTTTAAGACTTTTAATTGAACTTTCATTATGACAGTGTTTTAAAAATTATTTTTTTAAGTGTTATTTTAGTTCATCTGTGTGTTGTTTTTATAATTATTTTAATGTCATTGAGTGTTGCCAATAACCGTAGGCTGATGAAGGTGTCAATGTTACTAGACACCGAAACATGTCCCAACATACGTCAAGACAAGTGATTATGTCACGATAAAATCTCTAATAAAACAAGTATTGACTAGGCGGAACCATAAAAACTTTGTTTATTATTACATTCTGTCAATACGGAAAAATGTGTGACTTTAAAAGTCAAAAGGCACACACTATTAGGTGACTATTGAAATCGAATGTTCCCAAAGGAAAACATGATGTTGATTTCTCCATTTGAGCTAATATATTTTAACAAAATTTTATAAAATGGTCCAGCTAGCTCAATTCAATTGCCAGCGTTTCGTCCCGGTGTACCATTGGGCTCGTCAGTTGCTATGGTACACCTCACCAAGACACATGGTTAGTACTGTACCCAACTGGGGTTGGTACAGGATATGAACTTTGGATCTCGGAGATGAAAAGAGGTTCAGTTACAAGCTAGCCATGAGAAAATAAGAAGTGATTCAGGCAATGACGCATAGCATTGACAAGCCTTATCTGAAGTCACAGGATGCAAGCTGTGTGTGAATCATGAGGACAGTCACGCTGTGATGAATCAACCAGAGCAGATTGGCAGGGGAATCACCGCAGAGTGTTAACGTTTACATTTTTATGACAACCCTGGATTGTATCCCAACACCGCAAAATTGTGAAATAATCCGTTTTCGCGGAAACAACGCAAAATTACATAAATATGTTTACGTAGAACAGAATAATCCAGGGAATTATGAATTAATCAAGACTAAAATCGAATAATTTAGGCCCAGGGAAAAAGCCCTTACGAAGCAGTTACGTCATTAGGCGGAGCTAAGAGGAGGTCTTGGGAAGGAGAAAATAAAACTCATTCGCCCACACAGCTGAGGAGCCTTGTAGATTTTATTTAAAATAAATAGACGATCGATTTTCAGAAAACGAGATGGTAATGTAACGTTTGAATTATAGGGAACATAATGATATATTTTTCAAAAACGTGCGACGTCTATTTCAAAAGATAGTTCCAAGAAGAAGACAAAAGTAATTTATTTTTGCAAGTTCCCAATATATAGCCGAGGTTTCTACCAGAGAGCATGCAGTTTTCCGACAGCCCGAGAGGGGGCGTCAGGCTGTATCAAATGCAGTATTCGTCAGCCCAGTGAGGCGTTAGGCTGTATCAGAAGCAGTTTCACCATCAGCAAACATAGAGGCACTACACGCTGTCTCATAAAATGCAGAAACGCTGCATCACATCAGTCGAAATTCAGTCAAGCCCGGAGGGGCTCAGCGCAAATTCGCACCGTACATAAGTATACAGTACGCAGTATTATCAGGCTACCTGGACGGAAGTCCGTCCTCACGTTAGTAAAAACTCATCACACTCCTGTATGGAGATGTCACAACGAGTAACTCAGTTCGTTACCAACCTCTAAAGTGGATCGTGTTGAGACAAATTAACAAATCATCAGTATCTGGGGTTTCAAGAAAGTTTTGTATGTGCGTGGTAATATAAATACGTCACGTCAAAAAAAAACAAAAAAACTGTTGTTTGTAAGTGATCACTAAAGTGCTAGATCAAATAAAATTGTACGCTACATGGTAACCGTGACAAAATAAGTTGCGCCGTGTCAAATTCTAGAACATTAATCAGCTAGAAAACATCAGTCCAGATCAGTAGAGACATTACGCTGGAAATCATCGGTACAAGACTATAGATAGGTCTTCGTGAAAGTCAAGTAAAAGACCACAGTATTAAGGGTCAGATATTGGAACGAAATCCAAAAATTCAAGTAAATGGACAAGGGTTTGAGACCAAAAGCAAATTCAGTGAACTTTAGCGAAGCTACAGTGTGTCAAACAGGGACGTAGCCAGAAAACATTCTCGTAGGAGAAAGAAGAAAAAGCTTGTCGCAGATATAAAAAGGACAGATTATGGTCAAGAAGTGAGCGGGCCATAGGTTCGATAGACCGCTACATAAGTGTAGGGCAAGTGAAAAATGCAAATCGCTTATAAAAAGACGATAAAGAAAGCCGAAATAGACTGTTAAAAGGACAGGGCATCGACTAAATCAGTGAAGAACTAGGAGCCGTTCGAGTTATCACGCGTCCAATGCAGGGTCTTTGGATCTCATCAGGGCGTCGATCACCGATAGGAAGTGCCGAAATCACTGAGATATGGTGGGAAAACAGTGCTGGGTAAATAATTTAAAAGATATATGTGTTTAGTGTTAATAGAGTGTTTTATAGAATAATAATGTGTTTAAATATAAGTGAAGGTCAATTGGGCCTAAGTGAAATGAAATTCACGAAAGATAGTGCCATGGAAAAGTGTTAATTATGCCGTAGATGGGTGAATCCTTCTAAGGATGAAGCAGGAGAAGCACACCGGTGAGTCATGATTTTTCATTAAAATTGGCAGCCGTACGATGCACTGACCCAGTGAAACCAGTCGTGACTAGGGAGTTTAACGATTGATTCACCGGATAGTTGAATGCATTAATATAATTGAAATGTAGGGATAATAATAAATGACTGCGAGAATGACCTCGCAAAATAAATATAAAAATGGGATCAGTAATATAAAGTAATAAAAACCCAAGAAATGAAATAATAAGTAATAAACGATTTGGAGGAAGGAACCGAAAATAATAACCTAAATGGCTTAAAATTTTGCAATAGTAAAATCAGTTTATGAAATAAATGTGCATCATAATGTTGAGTTTTTCCTCAAATCCTTGTGAACCTTGAGTATTCCATATCGGATGTTAAGTCGGCAGTGGAGGGAACGTTAGACGCCCCGATGCCACAGCAGCAAAAAGCCAAGTGCTGACTAACCATCCTCCGTATAAACGGGCACAGTACATACTGTGAAGGCCACTGCAAGGCACAAACTACTTGTAGCGACACCATGAGCAATGGCAATGTACTGCGAGAGTCAAGCTCCCTTTCATAAAACAATATAACCTTACCTAGATATCCATATTGAAATCAAGCCCAATTGTACAGTAGGGCAAAACGCTGGCAACTTGTTTTTGAGCTAGCCGGACCATTTTATCAAATTTTTGTCAAAATTAGGTGACTATCCCATGACGTTTGCTAAGTCAGTGTATAATGCAATGTATGGATCCACTTACATTTTGGCTTTTTTTTAATAGATTTTTTATCTTTTACATTCCAGTCTTTATGTGCGTTCTCCCCTCCCTCGTTTCTGGACATGCTCATTCGAGGAGTCTCATTTTCCCCTTTCCCTCGAATTTTTTGATCTAATACTTTATAGTGATCTCTTGCCTTTGCTACACTATCTGTCATCCTACTCAAGTCAGTTTATACCCTCATTGCCACACATTCTACTACCTACAATGAAGGCAATGAAGCCATTTATCAGTGTTGTTTATGCCTATGTAATAGTAGAGGCTCTGATATATTAAAAACTCCACCAAGCTATCTTCTTTCAGCCCCTACGTTGGGCGACAATGTAATATATTAATATAACCAACCTGTTAGCCACCTCAGGTTGTGGGGCAATATTCTTGCTTGAATGCACACAAAGACTAGGACACCAACATTACAAAATGCACACAATTTATTTAATATAGGCAAGCTTCCAGTACCTAGGCCTTGGCATCATACACCCAATCAACACTGTCACCATTTCACATTACATTTTCCAAAAAAAACTTCAGCTCCCGTCTTGCCTCAAATTCCACTGCAAACAACCCATGTCCATACTCCATATATCAAAACTCAAGAGTTATTCAATCTTTGATTTATCAAAACAAACAAAAAACTATGTTTCATACACAAATATTCACCAACTATCCTCCATCTTGACACAAAACTCTTCACTAAACAAACTCATCACCATGGCAACCAAAACCAAGTCAAGGAATACATTCATGCCATCAGCCAAGGCCAGACCACCACCAAGAATCTCAAAGGCGCTGAGCTCATAAGACTCTCTGTGGTGGCCTACCAAATAAATGTCCATGGCTGGCAACCCGATAAAAATAAAATAAAATACCTAAAAGAATCTCTGTAACTTAACCTACAATTGTTAGGTTACAGATGCCCCCTTTGAGAGAGAATTTCTAATTGAAGGTTAGAAATTCACTCTCAACCCTCAAAACAAAACATAAATGAAATACATGAAGCAAACACTAACAAAAACAAAATCACATACAGAGAAACAAATCATGCATCAAAGTCAGAAAAACCATTGGCACAATCATCGCAGAAACAACCATTCAAAGTTCACCACAATCACCAGCATAAATACTTTCTTCTGATCGAGTAGCCGAAACTATCTGATCGAGTCTATCAGACCTTCCTGCAGCATCGGAAAAATCCGACAACAACATCATAGTCAGAAGGAACGGCAGAATCTTCATCATACCAGTCTGTGCCATTTTCATAAACATCTTCATCTTCAGCATTAAGTCTTTCCCTTTCTTCTTCTTTCCCTTATGCTTTCGGTCTTCCTCATCAGCTTCACTGTCTTCCGACTGTGTCTCGCCTGTTCCTTCAGTCTTCTTGGCTGCCTCCTTCTCCTCCTTGTGTTCCATGCTGCCCTCAGACGGCAGGGGGACCTGGTCCGCAATCTCCACCTCCACCTTCTGTTTGCTGCTGCTTGGTCTTGTTGCGCCGTATCCTGGTGCCGGGTCGAGGAAACTTGCGCTCGTCCACCGCAGGCAGTTCCATGCCTTGGGCCATGCAAACCTGTAGCAGGGCCTGAGCACGCGCACGGTCTGTCTTCTGCTTGTGCGTCAGCCAGTTGCCTTTCGCCTTCATTCTCTCCTTTCCCTTCTTTCTCTTCATCTGCCTTATCATGCATAGCAATTCCTTTCTTCTCATCTTTTCTTTTCTCTTTGCCTTAATCCCTTTTATCTTCTTCTGATCCTTCAGTCTCTTATCTCGATCTGCCTGACACCTCTTCCTCTTCTTACTCCTTCTCCTTGCCTTCCATCTGGTCCATTTCTTCCTCCAACTTGTTCTCCTGCGTATCCTCATCTTTCTCCTCCTACGCTTCTTCACGTTATTTTCTATCTCATCTTCCTCCTTGTTTTCTGTTTTATTTCTCTCCTCCATTTGACATACTCTTCTGTTACGTCGGTGGCGACCGCTGTGTCTACCCCCGCAATTGCTCTCTCTTCTTCGCCTGCTATGGTCTCTCCGATATATACCTCTACAACCTCGTCTTATCTTTTTCACTTCTTGATTATTTTTCATACGCCCCCTAGCATCAAGTACTTCATAGATCTTCTCCTCTTCCTCTACAGACACACTCACATATTCTACTATTTCAACTTTCTCATCTACAATGCATATGCTAATCACCTGCTCTTTGACCTTGTCAAGCTTCTCAGACATATGCTCACTGACCTCATCAAGGATCTCACCAAGCTTGCTAGACCTTATCTTTTCCATTTGTTCACGCCCTCTAGCATCACGTACTTCACATTTCTTCTCCTCCTTCACAGACACACTCACAAATTCCACCACTTCAACTTTCTCTTCAAAAACACATATGCTAGCCACCTGCTCTTGGACCTTGTCAAGCTTCTCAGATATTCTTGCCTCCATACCGTCCATCCGGCTGGTCATCCTCTCCTCCATACCATCCATCCGGCTGTTCATCCTCTCTTCCATGCTATTCATCTGGCTTGTAATCCTCTCCTCCATCTTATTTCTCCTCTCATATCGGACCAGAAGCATCTCCAACATGGCCATCATTGAAAGTTCCTTATATCTACCACCTTCAGCCATCCCCACTCCGGTCTTTGTGTGATTCATTTTCTTCTTGCTTACACGTTGGGCGCCATTCTGATATATTAAAAACTCCACCAAGCTATCTTCTTTCAGCCCCTACGTTGGGCGACAATGTAATATATTAATATAACCAACCTGTTAGCCACCTCAGGTTGTGGGACAATATTCTTGCTTGAATGCACACAAAGACTAGGACACCAACATTACAAAATGCACACAATTTATTTAATATAGGCAAGCTTCCAGTACCTAGGCCTTGGCATCATACACCCAATCAACACTGTCACCATTTCACATTACATTTTCCAAAAAAAACTTCAGCTCCCGTCTTGCCTCAAATTCTACTGCAAACAACCCATGTCCATACTCCATATATCAAAACTCAGAGTTATTCAATCTTTGATTTATCAAAACAAACAAAAAACTATGTTTCATACACAAATATTCACCAACTGTCCTCCATCTTGACACAAAACTCTTCACTAAACAAACTCATCGCCATGGCAACCAAAACCAAGTCAAGGAATACATTCATGCTATCAGCCAAGGCCAGACCACCACCAAGAATCTCAAATGTGCTGAACTCATAAGACTCTCTGTGGTGGCCTACCAAATAAATGTCCATGGCTGGCAACCCGATAAAAATAAAATAAAATACCTAAAAGAATCTCTGTAACTTAACCTACAATTGTTAGGTTACAAGGCTTTTCAGTCGATCAACCAGAGTGTGCCCAATTAGATTAATTTCCTAGTCCCTGACATAAAATACATGAATTATTTATACACTTAATAAAATGAGTCATTACAAAGATTAAATAAAACTTCTGTAGCTTAACCCTCTTAGTGTCAGCCTCCTTACTTTCATGTGTGCTAAAATTGCCAAGATATTTCATTGTAACCTCCTTGTAACCAAGTGATGTCTCTCTTCACTCATTGTAATAATATCATAAAAATAATGCACAGTGCC
Source organism: Meconema thalassinum (assembly GCA_946902985.2). Lineage (NCBI taxonomy): Eukaryota > Metazoa > Arthropoda > Insecta > Orthoptera > Tettigoniidae > Meconema > Meconema thalassinum. The sequence continues at coordinate 1,354,228,666 of OX336388.2, forward strand.
AAGTATAAAAATAAATTTGCTCATGCAATTTTGGAAGAAAAAAAAAAGGATCTCTATACCACCTACTATTTTGATTGTGCTCACTTAAATTTTTATATTTCTGTGCACATTGACTTATTATTTACCAGTTTACAAAATATCACTATCTTGAGATAGATAGTTCTTCTAGAAAACAACTTTTCCTGATCACTACTCACACCTGTTATATGTACATATCTACACTCACGAACTTTCATCTCTCAGCACTTGTGCAGCCCAACACACAAACCATGCAGACCTTTCTTGCACTTGGCACACACAATATTGGACCTTCTTATTCGCCCACCATCCTCTCTGCTGGACACTACACACCGTTTTAAATCTCTACCAGGCATTTTTTTTCTAACAAGGCCCCTCCTGAAGGCAAAGTTGTCGGAGCAGGGAGTGGATTTTTGTGTCTTTTCCATTCCATTTCTAAATCCTCAATAATGCTAGAAGTAAACTGTAGCCTGTTCATTTTCTTGTTGGCAGTAAGATCTTTATATAATATATAGGAATTTAGCACCATCCTAGCTATAATACAAAACACCACCTTCTTCCAAAATTTCAAAGTGTGCCTCTCATCCACCTTGAGGCCTTGTGGTATTTCCTTTCTGTTTTGTGTAAGGGTACCAGTGAAATAAGTGTCTTTTGAAAGTAGGTAACAAGCTAAAGGAATGCTTGAGAAAAAATTATCTGTTACTACATGGTAGACCTTCTGCAAATAATTTCCTAATTTCAACAACTTAGTGACTACCATGTGACCAAGGCCATGCTGTTTGATTTGAGCTTTGTCTACTTCACTCTTTGTGTAGGACTGAGAAGATGGACATCTTTGGCTTATTTCATGTATTTCTTCTTTGTTTATTTCATGTATTTATTCTTCATGTTTGAGGCTCTTTGATGTAAGTTAGTGTAATAAAAGATGGCTGCTAAGTAAGACGTCCGTGTTTTCACGATCACTATTTATCCATTATACGAATCCCAACATTGGTGCAGAAAACTTTTGATCACGTAGAAATATGCATTTAATTACGGGCAATTGTGTTTTACTTGTGTACAAAGTAAACTGGTGATGCTATCACTAAAAACAGCAATCACGTTATGTACAAGCAGCCACGCCACGCCACGCTGGATTACGAGGTAAAAAGATACTGGAACTTCTACACGCTCCACATACTAACGTGATATCTCAATTTTTCATCTTATTGCAAAGTGTTACTACTACGACTAAACAGTGCACGAATTGTAATATAATTACTTTACACCATGTAACGGAATTCACGAATGATAGACGAGCAAGTGCTGCCATCTTGCGGTAGATCCTAAACTAAATACCTGGTAGCCATCACGGACACTACAAGACGATCTCACGACTATTACGCATGCGCTGACATCAGTCAATCGCCTTCACTTGTCGCAGCACGGTACTATTTATTTATGTGACGTGTTTCACGCCACTTAGCTGACATAAAAATATACCTAACCTAAGATATTCTATTCCTGCCAAAATTTACCCATCCCTGTATTTCCAGTTGGAGCGAACGCTTCATAAATTCCTTCACTTACCTAAATCTCTGAAGAACATTGTGGCCTATGCCGACAGTTGCAAATTTGGACTGTGAACACCTTGTCGACGAAATCTTCCAGGATGTAACATCGCACTCGCAGTCAAAACACGCGAGGTATAACTCCGGACCTGATGTGCACTGGTTCTGGAATTTAAGTGCTCCCTAACCTCAAAAATAAACTTTTGGAATTACGCATTTATGAAAACAACATCGCCTGTATCGATTGTTCCGGCCACGACCATCGCGAGATGTATCGACCGCCGGGAGATGACAAGTGACGAGCACATAGCGACCGACCAGTGTGGCCAACTCTCACAGAAGTGAACACGGAAGTGCCTTATGGACTAAGTTCAAGAAGCCAGGGGATTCTAGTGTGCGTGTGTGCTACTACTGCTCTTTAGAAATTATCGTGCCATTTGATATATGTTGAATGTTTGCGTGCAAACTCTTTCTCTTGGTGCCTGACTGTCAAAATGGAAACATCTTCTGGGGATTCGGATACCCCCGGCATATAGGACAGGTATCAGCCTCCTCGTGGGGCGGCATTATTTTTAGTTGGCTAGTTTTACTTAACAGGTAAGTTCCAGGAAGTGTGATATTTATTTATTGTTTATCTACTTATTTTGGGTCTTTGTTTTTTCTTTCTGTGTAACTGCGTCGTGGAAATACATACCTCGTGGGTATGGCGCAACAGGTTGAGCTTCGGTCGAATAATGGGTTAATGCCCCCCACTGTTTAATATCTAAATTGTTTACCAATTTTTTCTTCTTCGGAAGTAGTTTTCATAGAGGGAAATCTTCTTGTTTTTGGGGGAGAATTTTCTTTGTTGCACAACAGTAGGCGTCCTTTTGGTTTGGGTCCAAATTTATTTATTTATTTATTTTCCTGTGATCACGCTTCTTGGAATTTTCCCAATTGCAGCCATGTAGAGTTTTTATTTATTTTAGTTTCAAGGGGTCCCTGTTCCCGGTTTTGCATCACCTTACGTCCACGCGGTGTTTGTAGTTTACGTGACATTTTTGTCTTGGTTTTCCTCCTTTTGCGCCCTATGTGCTCTTCATTTTTGCATTTCCCATACCTTGTATTTCTGTTTCACCGATGGGATTGGTTCAAATCCCAAATTTGGGGAGTAGCGCCCTATGGTGCAATCGTACCTTGGTGTACCGTTAGCTTCCGCCATTTTTAAGAGTAGAGTCTAGTTCGTGTTGGGGCCCATGGCAGTCGAGTGATACCGTCCGCTCCGTTTTCTGGAGCCTGTCATTAGAAATGTAGTCATTTCAGTTTATTTCTGTTCAATTTCTTTTACGTTTATCCTTGGTATTTTCGTGCGTGTTAGTTGCTCCAAATTTCATCCCGTGTGTAATTTGTCCTTTCATTGTGTAACCTCGCGGTGGCATTTTCTAGTTTTCATTACGTTTGTTCTGGGTTTGTGCGCGCACGTGTTCCCAAGTCCAAACCTTGTGTAAATCTATTTTGCTTAGGATAACCTTCTGTTATGTAATTCGTTTGCTATTTGTAAGATAATTTGCATCCTGTGTACCTGCTGTTTCCATTATCTGGATGGTGTCTTAAGGCATGTTAAGTGGTTTGCCGTGCCACAGCGTTACTGACCTTGTGACCGTCCTTTCGAGGGCAATTAATTCATGTGTGATAAAAACAGTTTGTAATTGAAATCTCTGTCCCTAAAGAGTGTAGTTCCTATTTTTATATTTGATACTTTTATAATACAGACCCCTTTTATATTTTGATTACTACTTTGTTTGGCCTTAAATGTCCCATTCCCAACCCTAAAGACAGCTGCGGTGGAATGATCCTCACCAGGTAAGTCTTCCACATTCCTAGCCTGTGGACAAATTGACGTGCCTGCTCTCTGCTACATCTGGGAGCTCTGCCCGGGTACGTTGTCGACACCGACCGCCGAGCGAAAGCCACCAAGTCCCGTATAGGCTTTTCTTGGGGTTGCAGTTGGTAAGTTTTCCTTCGGGTTGGCTGGTTCTCTAGGGAGCTTTGCCGAGCTGGAGGTAAGGAAGAGGGAGAAGGGCACAATCTGGTGGAATTACGCCAGTACAATTTATTTCGTCACCCATTCTTCAAGATACAAGACGAGAGTGTTAAGAGTAAACTAGCGTTTTTGAAAAGAAAGCGGAAGACGGAACGAGCAACTATAACTAAATTCAGTACGATAATAAATAGTGCTACAGGCGGCGGCATCTCAGAATACGAATATAATTGCATTAGACTCCAAGAAGCTTTAGATCATCTCACAGTTCTGGACGATAGTATACAGGAATGTTTGACCGACGCAGAATACGAGGCCGATGTCGAGAAATGTGAAGAATACATCGACATCGCGAAGAGAGCAATTCTAAAAGCATCACACGCCGAGAATAAATTTAAGTCACTCTCCAGTTTGACAACATTGGTCGCCGGAATGATTATGCAACCAATGCCAGGATCTCCAGTCCCAACACCCGTCACGCACACAGTGATGCTCCCTGCCGTAAAATTAGACAAATTCGCAGGTGACATTGAGAACTGGGCACGTTTTTGGGAGCAATTCCAGTCTTCTGTTGACAACAATCAATCTCTCGCTCACATTGACAAGCACGTTTATCTCCGTGGATATCTGGAGGGTGAGCCGAAGAATCTAGTTGATGGAATACCGATAACGGCTGATGCTTATGAAGAAACAAAACGGATATTAATATCTCGCTACGGAAACACTGACCGCATAATTCAAGCCCATCTTGACTATCTCGAAGCCTTGCAACCAATTTCAGACGATACTCCTTCTAATCTAAATGCCATGTACATCGAATGCAATAGACGCGTACAAGCCTTACGAGCCTTAGGGGAGAATGTAGATAATTACGGGCGGATATTATGCCCTAAAATTCTCCGAGCATTCCCTCACGGTATTGTCCGCCGTTGGATAATTTATTCCAAACGAGAGAGCATTCCCGAGAGTCACATTACCAAGTTGATGGAGTTCCTGAACGAGGAGGTAGAGGGCACTGTGATCACACAGAAGATCAGAGGAGATATCACTTCAGTCGAATCCTTCTCAGGCACTGCTGCGACACTCCATGTGAACACAAAGTCAAAAGGGACGGACATGAAAGCAAAGAAAGTGTATTCCGAATTCTGTGTGTTCTGTGAGACTCAAGGCCACTGGGCCCAGAACTGTGTGAAGATCCGCAATGTAGCTGAGCGGATTGAAAAGTTAAAAACTGCCAACCGATGCTTCTTGTGCCTCAATAAAGGTCACAGTGTGAAGGCCTGCATGAAGAAGAGTAAGGTATCATGTGCAAAGTGCAAAAAGAATCATCACATTTCCATCTGCACCAGAGAACAGCCCGCATCAATATCCGTGGGTAAGATTGACGTTACTATGCCACAGTTCACTTATCTTCAAACGGCAAATATTTGGATCACAGGGCCCACCGGACTGAGAAAACGTACACGATGCATATTGGATGCTGGCAGTCAATCAACCTTCGTAAGCCGAAGTCTGGTAGATCAGCTTCAACTGAATATCGTGGGACACAAGGATTTGACAGTTACCGGATTCGAGTCATCTCGTCATACATCTTCAGCTCGCAGACTCATTGACCTCAACATCAGTGGACTATGCACGGAGGCTGCTCTGCGTATTTCTGCATTTGAGAGTGACAACGTTTACTCGCCACATCCGACTGTTCCACTCGACGTCCAGTCCCTGTCACGCTTACGAAAATTGAGACTTGCTGATCCCAAGGATGACAACAATGAACTTCCTATAGAACTTCTAATAGGTGGAGACCATTACTGGAAGGTGATACTTGACGACAAGCAATATGCCTCTCAGACACGTTAGTACTGCTTCCTTCTAAATTTGGATGGATTCTGAGTGGAAATAGGTCAGGAATTACAGTCCACAGCGTAAACGTGCACCACATTCATACTGCTAATGACCCATCTGTCGAGGACGATGATATGCGACGATTTTGGGATCTCGAGTCCCTAGGAATAAGGGAAGATCAGAAAAGGACCCTCACAACGAAAGATGCCACCATTCTTCAATTCCACGATTCGTTTCACTTACAAGACGGGCGGAGGGTAGTATCCCCACCGAAGAAAGAAGATCTGGTCTTACCCTCAAACCGTAAGAACGCTCTAAATCGTTTTCACACATTGCAGAGAAAACTTGCCGTTAATGCCCAGTACAAAGAAATGTACCACGCGCAGATGATGGACTACGTAAACATGGGACATGTTTAGCTGATCGCTACAGAGGAAACCACAAATGATGTATACTACCTGCCTCATCACGCCATCAAGAAAGAGAGAAATGGAGGATCGTCTGACGCATCATCCCACGAGAGAGATGCACCGTCCCTCAATGATGATCTGGAAACAGGCCCTAATCTGTTACCAGAGATACTGTCCAGGTTGATCCGCTTCCGGACTTACCGCAAAGCCATAGTAGGAGATGGAACTCAAGCTTTCCTTCAATTATGCCTGGATACTGAAGACAGAGATTTAACAAGATTCTTCTGGTTCAATGTGGAGAAGGACGAACTTGGAAAATGGCAAGCAAGAGATGATACAGCCGTCTATAGATTCACTCGTCTACCATTCGGCCTTGCAAGCAGTCCCTTTCTTCTGTCTGCAACTCTCCGTGAACTAGCAACGAGATTCAAGGAACAGTTCCCGTCAGCAGCAGCACTTATGGATCAAAGCACTTTTCTGGATGACTTTGTTGCGGGAGCTGAAGATGACAACAGAGTTATCACCTTATATTACGAGGTGACAGGTCTACTACGACAGATATGGATGCCGATGGCAAAATGGGCAACAAATTCTGGACCATTGGAAGGCATATGGAGAGCCGAAGGACGTGAAACGAAAAGGGAAACCGGAGTACTAGGTGTACGATGGGACACAGAATCAGATTCACTACTTTTCGACCATACAGACATCACTGACAACCTTTCGCAGGATCCAGGAACCAAACGAAAGCTATTGAAAACGACCGCAAAGTTCTACGACCCTCTTGGATTACTTTCACCAGTGTCCATAGTCGGAAAAGTTCTCTTCCAAGACACTTGGTGTAGGGGCATAGAATGGGACGAAATACTTCCACATGACATTGCATTGCGATGGCAGCTGTGGATGACCAGCCTCACGGATCTGGCAAGTGTGGTCATTCCAAGATGGATTGGTTTATCAAGGACAACATCGGAGACTTCACATGTCCACGTGTTCTGCGATGCGTCGGAGCGGGCCTACGGATCTGCACTGTATGTTCGAACGTCTACCGACGTAAACACTTATATACACCTGGTCTGCACTAAGAATAGACTGTCTCCAGTCAAGAAGGTTACACTCCCACGACTAGAACTACTGGCCATCTTAGTGGGTTGCCGTCTTCTGAGGTATTTCTGCCAAGCAACAGACTTTAATGTCACCACATCTACTCTGTGGAGTGACTCCATGGTCGCTCTAGGTTGGATTAAAAGCGATGCAAACCGTTGGAAGACATTCATCTCCAACCGAGTGACGGAAATTCAAGGCATCCTGAGTCCAGCTCAGTGCCGGTACTGCCCGAGCCAGGATAATCCAGCCGACCTCTTGTCACGAGGAATATCCTCAACAGCACTACAGTCTTCTACTCTTTGGTGGCACGGGCCTGTATGGCTAGCCGATCATCCTAGCTCTTGGCCCCACAGCAGTGTGCCTAACGCCTCACTTCCAGAGACTCGCAAGACGCATCCGCAAACACTTAATGTCGTTACAACGGAACCTCTCATCGTTGCTTCCAGATTCAGCAGTTATTGGAAAATATGGCACATCATGGGTTGGATTTTGAGCTTCTTGAACATCAGACAGTCGGAGAAAAATTCTGGGAATCTCACTGCACGTGAATTAGAGGCTTCCCGATTGTGCTGGATACGCACAGTCCAACGTGAGTGCTTTTCCGAAGAGCACGACGCTCTGACAAAAGAGAGAAACTTGTCTGGGAAGTCCAGGATTGCCCGCTACAATCCCTTCTTACAGGACGGCCTTATTCGACTGGGAGGGCGCCTCCACCATGCAGACCTGCCAATACAGCAGAAACATCCTCTAGTACTCGATGGTGCACACCACTTCACTAAGTTGTTGATCCACCAGACTCACATACGGCTACACCACCTTGGAGTACGAATCGTTCTCTCCGTACTATGCGAAGAATTTTTGAACTTCAAGGCACGCCAGGCTGTCAAGAATGTCATCCACACTTGCTTACCGTGTAAGATTGCCAGAAGCCAACAAGGTAACGAGATCGTAGCCCCGTTGCCTCCAGGACGTGTGCGACATACTACACCATTTGCAGTTACTGGTGTGGATTTAGCAGGGCCACTACTCGTTAAGGTGGGGAATCACGTACAGAAATCGTATATTGTGCTTTTCACATGTGCGACTACAAGGGCCCTTCACCTTGAACTGGCTTTGGACATGACTACAGAGACGTTTCTGATGGCTCTCAGACGATTTGCGGGACGAAGAGGACTTCCAAACACCATTTACTCGGACAACGCTAGAACGTTCCAGGCAGCACACAAAGAAATGACACAACTCAGCCAAGTCCTCACTGACCCACGAACGAGCCAGCACTTCGCCCACAACGGAGTCCAGTGGAAATTTATAGCCCCACGGGCGGCTTGGTGGGGAGGCTGGTGGGAATGAATGGTGGGTACGACTAAAAGATGCCTTAGAAAGGTATTGGGAAAGGCTCTGATTAGTGAGGAAGCACTCAGAACTCTGTTGGTGGAGGTAGAAGCCGCCATTAACTCCCGACCCATAATCCAAGATGGCTCGGAGACACTGACTCCAAGCCATTTCCTGACTGGCGCACGGCTGACTACCCTGCCCAATGTCTCCGAACCCACGACCCGAATAGACCTGAGGAAGGAGAGGAGACTTCGAGAGAAAATGCAGGAGGACTTCCTCAAGAGATGGAAGAATGAGTATCTTCTTGATCTGAGAAGCTACCACGAAGTACGCTGCCCAAATGGACAGACGAAGGAGTGCCGAATAGGAGATATAGTACTACTACAGGATGACCTGCGACCTAGACACATGTGGCAGGAGGCGCGAATAACTGAAAGGCGACCAGGCAGGGACAACAAGGTGCGAACCCTCATCCTTCAGATGGCCAACGGGACCAAGATTAGTCGGCCTGTACAGCTGGTCTTCCCTCTCGAGATAGACCAGGGTGGGGAGGATGTGGAGGACTGAGAAGATGGACATCTTTGGCTTATTTCATGTATTTCTTCTTTGTTTATTTAATGTATTTATTCTTCATGTTTGAGGCTCTTTGATGTAAGTTAGTGTAATGGCTGCTAAGTAAGACATCCGTGTTTTCACGATCACTATTTATCCATTATACGAATCCCAACACTCTTCGCTCCTCGGTAGCTATAAAACCCCAAACAATAATTCACAACAGAGTCACTTAACATCCAGAATTTGTTTCCCCTTCTTGGAGATGTACTGTGTGAGGGAAGAATGACACGTTGTTCCTATGAGTGACTCATCTGCACTGAGATGTTGGTGAGGGCTTTAATGTTGACGGAATACGTGGTTTGCATGTTCTATAATGGGGTCAAATTTGGCACACGGATCATAGGTTTGATGGCCTGGGGGGAACAATGTCTTATTGTCCACTAGATGGAAGAATTTTAAAATTAACTGGAATCTGATCCTGGTAAACATTTCCCCAAACCATGGAATGTTCCTGGAATTTTCAGTCCAGTATGAAAATATACTATGCCTACGAGTTATTCCCATTTCAAGAATAACTGCTAGAAATGCCTTCATTTCTGCAACAGTGACAGGTCGCCATTCCCTGGCTCTAGAATTAGGAGATAACTGCTGCACCCAAGACAGAAATTGGCTGGCATATCGGTTTGTTTCTTTCACCATCAATTCCCACAAAGAAAGGGTGAAAAACAGATCAAAATACAGACTTGGTCGGGCATTCGGAGGTGGTACACGTTTAGGGCCAGGCGTCTCGAGGAATACAGGAGAGGGTTGAAATTGTACGTCGTGATCAGATTGAATTTCATGGAAATCGGGACCTGGTCATCATCGTCGCTACTGTCTCCGTCAACTCTGGCATTATTCCCGTCACTATCATTACTATCTGAATCAGAATCACTGTTGTATGAGTAGGTTTGTTTACATCATCACTATCGTCATTATTTGTATCATTACTGGCATTGTTATCAGTCTCAGCATAATCTGAATAATCACTTGATTCGACATAATCAGAATCATCACTCAGTGAATTAACATACTCTACCAAATCACCATAATTTTCAAACACAACACGAGAACTAGTCGCCATTATTACAAACTCATGGGCTGCAGGTAGGCGCCAAACAAATGAAATTGAAAAATTAGTAACATAAACACAACACGCCACACAGAGATTCTAGTGGTAGATTTAGCAACTACTTGGTTTTACTATAGTGTGGTACCGTCGCGAGCTGCCATCTGTCATATTATTACAACTATTACAACTTATTTGGACAACTGCAACGTGGAACACGATCGTGCTCACGGCACTTTTCGCTAGCCTACATAGGAGCGCTATCGTGCTTCCTGGCTCCCTAAGAGTTAATGAGTGTAAACACTGTTGTACATAAGTGTTATAAACAATTCACTGAAACTAAATTAAGCTTAAGTGAACAAGATCTGATAATGTTCACTTGACGAACGAAACTATTCATCCAATTAAGCCCCCCCATTTGTGTGAGAAGTGTTTTATTAAGTGTACAAATAATTCAATTTATTTTATTTCAGTCACTAGGAAGCCCTATCTAATTGGATACATGCGTGTTGACCAACTGAAAAGCTTCTAGTAATAGGCAACGTTCTTATCAAAATCATACATACAGTACAGTAATATTATTATAATTAATTTTTAACCCTTTCGCTTTCAAGGAAACGATTCATCGGTACCCACAGGTCCTGCAAAAAATGACACGGTAAGGATCCGTAGTTATCCATTTTTATTATTATTAGTTCATTATTTACGCGCCAGATAGCAGCATATTTGTACGGGATATGAACAGTACAGTTTTATCTCATGTTATACCCCACGGTAACTGCCGGCTATCCTTATTTATTGATATTCTTAGAGTCCGAAACATGTGTTCACTGGAGTTCCGTGTCTTGTTTACATTGTGATTGGCGGCAAACTTGCGTTCATTTCAGGTTTCATTCGTGATTATACAGTGAAACATCACTTATTATCACTGCAAGTAAGTCATGTCCCTAAAACAAAAGGGTTTAATGTTAAAAAAATAAGAAATGTGGAAACAAAGTTACAAGTTTCAGATTTTGGAAGTTTGGAAGAAATTCTAGGAAATGGCATTCACAGCCCAAGTTTGTTATTCATGACAGTAAGAAGGCTATATTATTTGTTTACTAGCATGGTAAATATAAAGATTCTACCTGCATTAGATCCAAGGATAGATTAAAATTCTTAAAATGATGTAACACTGAAAAATGTCAGCAATTTTTGTACAAAATACTCATCGCTATCCACACTAACATCACTGTCTGGAGGTGCTGGATTATCATCATCATCTACACTTGTAACTTTGTTTCCACATTTCTTATTTTTTTAACATTAAACCCTTTTGGTTTAGGGACATGACTTACTTGCAGTGATAATAAGTGATGTATAATCTATAAGTTTACCAACTTTCATGTTGATATCTTCATTGGAGTGCCCTCCATGTAATTTTAAAAGGCGTGGATGCTTAGAGTGGTAAATATGGCTGACAGTTTTCACACATCCATCAGCTGAGTGCTTGAAGGCGAAAATACAATGTATGAAACATGTACATTAAAATCCAGCATTTTTTCTAGGTTTTTGGCAGGTCTCTATTGGGGTTTGCCAATATGGCACCCATATTAACTAAGATTCTGTCGTATTCAAGAGGCTAAGTAAACTGTAGTCAACATACGGATTCAATGTGCATAGCAAAATGGCTCATATCATGTCAATATCTACCAATAAGTTTGTTTTATTAAGAACTGCTATAATTGTGATGGAAATTAGTATGGTTTTGTATGATCTTAAGCATTAATAATGTCACACAACAACACTACATTTTTATGAGCCATCTATCATCAGAGTGAAAACAGACATTAGTGACTCATTCAGAATTCAGATTTACAAAAACTGGACAGGAAAAGAACGATAGAAGCATGTGAAAAGGAGAAACACAGTGACTGTGGAAATTGTTCTCGTTATGTTATTGGCCCAGTTTCCCCCCTCAGAGGTCCGGGTTCAATTCCTAGCTCTGCTAAGAAATTAATTCCGGTGTGAGGACTGGAACGAGGTGTACTCAGCATTGTGAGGAAAAAATTTGAGAAGAGGTGCGTTCGATTCCCACCTCAGTCATCCTGGAAGTGGTTTTCCATGGTTTCTCACTTCTACTCCAGGCAAACACCGAGATGGTTCCTAACTTAAGGCCATGGCCACTTCCTTCCCAATCACCACCCAAATTACAAATACTTACACTACCACAGATACCACAATAACACAGGTTATCACACATATTTATTTATTTATTTATTTACTTTGTTTATTTATATCACTACACTATCACAGATGAACAAAGGGCAGCCAGGTCAAATCGAATGAAGAAATTTTGGGTGCAGAAGAAGCTGAAGCTGAATCGCTGATCTCCAAATACCGTTGTTAGACTTAATTGTATTTGTATTGATTACTGTAAAGTGCTCCAATGAGGGCGTAAAATATCCGGGGGGGAAAATAGGCCTATATATACTGTATATATATATACAGTACAGGGCTAAGTGACCACGATGTCCAAGCCCCTCAAATGAAACACCAATCAAACCTTTTCTCTTTTTTGTCTCCCTCTATGCCTGCCTTTCATTGTAATTCTACTTTTCTATCCTTATTTTCCTGTCCTTTTGTTGTAAATTCCTGTGTAGGTTACTTTCAGGTTTGGAATAACATATACCACTAGATTGGTGCCAGCCCTAAAGTCCATGTCGATATCCAGGATGTTGATAGTGATTCTCCTTCCTCTGGGCACAGTGATGGACCACTCACAGTACCGATGGTGAGGCAAACCATTTGGATAACCTGGACTCTGAATCTCCCCTTCTGGTGTGGTCAGTTCGCCTCCACAGACTGAAACAGATACACAAAACTCCAGGTAACCGCCTTAGCTAGTTATTGTTGTTTTAATTGGTGGAACAGCACCCTCAAATAAGGTATTTGGCTCACGGATGATGATGATGATGATAACCAGCTCCTAATGAGCTCATTTCAACCTTTTTTAAATAACCTAAAACAGTGTGTTATGGGAAGCATTCTTCAATTATTTTTAAAGATGTAATGGTTATAATACTACACATTAAAATAATTTACAGAATTTCATCTCTTTATCACGATGCACTTAAGAAACTATAAGGATGATATTAGAGATCTACTCTCAGTCATAGCCTAATTTTGTCTTGGTGATTCTGATACATTCATTCTTCTTGAAAATTTCTTTCAACTTCTGTGGATTTAGGGATGCTGGGATATATTTTTTTTGTCTTGAAGGGGGTATTTAATGTGCTAATAAATTGAATGTAATGGATCTCCCACACTTTCAGATGGCAACCACCTGTACTGAGATTTGATCACACAACATTGGGTGCATGATGTGAGAGCCTAGAATATAATATACCACCTGAAAACCATGGCAATACTATCTTTGATAAGTGTTTTTCATTTCCAATTATCTCTACCCATTCTAAACAGTATAGCTCAGTCTAAGGCATCTTCCACAGCTCATCAAGGTAGCTGGTGTTCACACATCCAAAGTTCGATTCCTGGTGCAAAGAGTGTTGTTTATCCCTGGGGTTTTCCACACTCAACGCAAATTCCAAAACGGCACCTCCTCATATCCTGGGCTACCTATTCCAATCCTTGGATCCTGACAATTACAATTACACACTCAGAAAAAGTAATCACAATAACATAGTCAGAAAAATTACATACACACTCGAGTACACAAATCTGATGACTATGATGTCCCAAGATGTGAATGAAATAATAACTATTAAAAATGGATTGTCTACACATTTGGTATTATTCTTATCATCATCATCATTTCCCTCCAATGCTTCAGAAACATCAAGGTCAAGGCTGAGAGTAAAACTCTAAAATTAATCATCCTTATAATTTCTTAAGTCCATCTTGATAAAGATGAGATGAAATTCTGTAAATTATTTTAATGTGTAGCATTATCCCCATCACATCTGTAAAGAAAATGTAGTATTAACCCTGTAGAATGCAAAGACATTTGTCATATTAGCAAAGTATTTGTGATATCCGTATCCGTAATGATAGATTTCTTTCAGGTTTGGGAAACAACACCCATTACATTTGGGTACAATCAAGTTGACCAACTAAAAAGCATTCACATTTCATACAATATCAAATTATTTGAAAATACCAAACACAGTGGAGCAAACTTAGCAAAAATGTGTTCATACACAGGGTTAATTCTCAAAAATTGTTTTTTTTTTTTTTTTTTTTTTTTTTTTTTTTTTTTTAGCGTATGGCTTTTAGTGCCGGGAGTGTCCGAGGACATGTTCGGCTCGCCAGTTTTGTAGCTACTTCGAGACGGACACCCAATGGGTGAGCTACAAGTACCGTTGGGGAGGAAAGTTTGGATGGAAGGACGAGGAGTTGGAAGGTAGCGGCTGTGGCCTATAGTTAGGGACCAACCCCGGCATTTGCCTGGAAGGAAGATGGGAAACCACAGAAGACCATCTTCAAGGTTTCCGGCGGGGGGATTCGAACCTCCTCGCCTCCCGGATGTGAGTGACTGCCAGCAGTCATGCCGTAACGACCACGGCTAACTCACCCGGTATTGTTAAAATACCGGTACGGTACGCCAATCAATACATAACTAGAACAAATCTATTCTTATATCAAAAGTACATGTTTCAACCTAGCAATGAGGTCTCCTTCAGCAAAAAATATGTAATTAAAAAATTATTGTTATATCTAAGTCTACTAACTAATGTTGGAAAAGTAAGAAAATCTATATTAAATATTATAATTAAATGTAAAATAACATAATAAAATGGATATCCTTACAAAGAGAGTAAAATTATTTAAATGTAATATAGGGTTTTTCATGAAACATTTCAAAATCAAAAACATGTAGGCCTAGTGTAGAGGAATATCAAATATAGTTTATCACCCAAATATGTTGCTAAATCTGCTAGAAGAAACTGCATAATGTCACAATGTGTGACATGTATACATTTTCAGTTACCTCTAGGTTATGTATCAGATATCCTGAAACCACCCAGCTCTCACTTCCATACAGCAAGGCCAGTCTAAATACTGAGCAGCGTTGGGAGAGTTTCATCGCTACACTAACTTCTTCTTGCAGAATACAGTGGCTTGCAACTAAAAACTCACTGCATTGGCTTCTCTACACCTCCACTCTATTTCTTTCCCTGTACTACCATCCTGAGAAATACACAGTCTAAGTACTTAAAATGGTCCAACCACTCCAATTTATTTCCCCCTACTTTCTTTTGTTTCTTCCCTACGACATAATCTTCGTTTTTATTGTAGATTTTTATAGCATACTCCCTACATTTCTGTTCAGGTTCTAACATGTTGGCTTGCAAGCTTTCGACAGAGTTTGCCATTACAATGAAGTCATCAGCATAGACCAGATTGCTTACCTGGTTTCCAACTAATTGAATCCCACCCAGCCAGTTTATGCCCTTTAGCTAATATTGTCCATATATAAGATATCCAGCAGTGGTGAAAGATAGCCTTGCCTCACTCCTGTAACAAACTTAAACCAAGAACCCATCCTATCATAAACTCTCACTGCAGCCTGATTATCAACATAAATACTTTAGAAGGCCTGTAGCAGCCTTCTCGTCATACCATATTCCCTCAGGATGCTCATCATACACGCCTTCTCTACAGTAGATCTACAAAACACAAATGTGTATTCCACTCTAGCATTTCTAAATAACTTGGCAAATACTAAAAATATTATCCTGACACCCTCATTGTGCTCTAAAGCCACACTGATTTTCATCCATCTTACTTGTGGGCAATGATCGAACACTACTTTCTACAATGCCCAGGACACTTATCAAAGAAATGCATCTATAATTGTTGCAACCTTGCTTTCCACTGCTTTTGTTCAGTCAGAGGGTACCTATCCTAAATCCCATGCTAATTTGATTATCCTATTCAACCATTTAGTCCATGCTTTACCATTTCTGGCCAAATTACATCTACCCGTGCCGCTTTGTGACATTGCTGTTTATTTACCACCCTGTCTACTATCTCAACTGTCATCCTGTTCCCGTCCTCATTCTTCTTCTGCATAATCTAAATATCTGCCAAATTGCCAGATAAGTCTCCATTTACATTTAGCAAGTTTTCGGAAGTATTCCTGCCATCTTCCCAGTGCATCCTTAGTATCTACAATGAGTTTCCCCGATTTATCCAGAACACTGCTCATTTCTCTTTTTCCTCAATTTCTAAGATTCTTTATAACACTACCTATTGCATATTCTATGCTTAATGACAGAATAAAGATTGAATTGAATAACAGTCCAAAAAGGATTTTCTGCCACTTGACCTAACTGTTCTAATTTGTCTCCAAATTCCTTCCATGATTTCCTTTTGGACTCTACCATAATATGTTTGGTTATATTCCCTTCCACTAGGTAATGTTCTCTGTCTGCTGGATTCCTAGTTTCGAGACATTTTTTTGTAAGCATTCTGTTTACTTTTGCAAGCCGACTTCACTAAGCAATTCCATCAGGACATGAAAATGATATCCAAAATAAAATAAATTGCTTGTATCCATTTCTTTTTATTTCAATAAAGAAAACTCACTACAGGATGGTCAGTAGCAACTGAAAAACTCACTGCTCAAAGGGTTAATTTGAATATGGTACTACCTCAGGAAGATTTTTAGTCATTATTTCCACTTATCTTCTCTGCCTTTCTTTGTCCCATGGGTACCAGGGTCATGCTTTGAGATAAGAGTAGGGTGAGAATGTTGTAAAATAAAGATTCTTTCTCATACTCACAGTCGTAAGAGCTGCTGTAATTCATATAGAATCCTCTGAACTGAGTGTGGTATAAAGGTTTAGGTCCAGTCTTGAACTTGATGACTGCTACATTAGAAGCCAACTGAATATTGGGTATAGGAGTTGAACCACATACCACTTGAAGAAGTCGTTCTGCAAACATACCACAAGGTTGAAACACTGCCCACCCCATTGAGTACATCTCACATCTATAGCCTATTAATACTCATAATGAACCAATACACCATCAGTTACAAGCAGAAGAATGCTTTCCCATTGAACTTCATGCCAGCCAATTATGATAGATAGATAGACAGATGAATATTGAAGTCTCTTGGAGCATTGGTAATTATAGAAACAGGAATTTTCATGGCAATAAAGAATCCTAGGCATGTCACCAACTTTCAGACCCACTAATATCATGCTAATCCTACTCCGGACCAAATCATTAGCATGATTTCCACCTTTGTAAAGATATAGGCAAAAACTGTGTGATGCCACTCAACCACTAGCTGCTCCTAAATCTCTGTGAGATTGCTGGGGTGTGATATTAACTTATGTATCTATTTTCTTGTTTGAAATACCACCACCATGTAGGTTTATTTCTATATTTATGGAGCTTCTTGTTTGTAGTTTACATCGTTTGTTTTGCAGGCACCATTCAAAGATAATCACGTCAGATATAAAAGGAGATTAAGTTGCATCTTACCATTGATGCCTGCCAAAAATTACTGAAATGAGACCTTACTTGATTGAGGTGTCTGTACATTTAATCCAGCAGTGGGGGATGAAATGTGATGAGTTTCTTGATGTTTATGCCAGCCTAATGAGAGATGAAATGAAACTGGGAAAGGAGTTTAAGGAAGCAGCCATGACCTATCAGAAGGTACTGTCTTGGTATTTGCTTAGTTGAAAATGACAAACAAAGGAAAACCATTTCAAGTATTGCCAATGGTGGAATTCATACTCACTCGTCTACCGAGTCTGGAGTAGCTTGACCCCTATGGTTAGTCACGGATAAACTTTGAAAATACTATAGGTAATATAATACAGTACTAGATTTATCAAACTGTATGGCATGTGGATAAGAACAGGTGAATAGAAGAAATTTTAGTTAAGATGAGATAGTTATATCATATTCACACTCATTTTTGGCTATTATTACAATGAGTTTGCCAAACCCAAAGGCATTTTAGAGCTACTGCCAGCATTAATTTTAGGCCGCTCCTAACATGGAGAACAGACACCATTTGTAGCCTCTTCTCTGGAGTACAGACGCTACAGGTAATGGAATTTCAGTAGCATTTCCTCTACTGTGGGTCCATTTCCCGCCTATAGGCGATCGTCTGCCCAAAGCCGTTGGCCCCTGTAGGGATTCAGGATATTTATCGCCGCCTGATACTCGGCATAGAGTCCCTGGCTGTATGGTCTACTCCATTCCTTAGCAGGACAAACCTGATCAGACAGAATGATGGATCACAATAAATAGAATTTTTAACTGGGGCGTAAAGTGCTTGAAAGAGAGAGAGAGCAATAAGAAGAATTGAAAAGAAATGTGTTGTATTAATGTGAGAAATGAAGACATTAGAAAGGAAGTGAATATACAGAAGCTGAATGATAATCTAGAGCAGAACAGATTGAGATGGTATGGACATGTGAAAAGGATGAATGATAAAAGAATGCCGAAACAAGTGATGAAGAGACAGAAGATTGGAAAGAGAGGACAAAGAAGACCTAGAGTACGGTGGATGGACTTAGTGAAAAACAGTGAGAGAGAATGGGACCTGGAGTGGAGTTCAGTGGTTGAGGAAGGATGGTGGACAGAGTAAAGTAGAGGGTTGTCATATTTGCTCCGATCTGGTCTAACGGGAAAACGGAAATCGATGATGATGATGATGATGAAGATGCTGATTAAGGCTGCTGCAATGACAGCCTAAACGTTGGGAAACAATCACCGATATACGACGCAGCTCCATCTTGTAGGCCTAGATGATAAACTAGACACCGGCCGCGAATGCCTACGATCTAAATATGATGATGAGATAGTTATAATTAAAGTAAGTTGCAGAAACAACTGAAAATATTTAAACACAAATTGTGCTAAATGTTCCGGCATAACTCAACAAAATGACAGCGTTTCGCCCTGGTTTGCCATTGGGCTCTTCAGTTGGTTAAAGCACACCTCACCAAGACACTGTCTAGTACACACTGGGAAGGCCATTGCAAGACGTATTTGATACATGTGTATCCACGTAACGAGCAAAGCCAGTACACTATGGGAGTCGAAACTCCACTCCAAAGCCTTCCCAGTGTGTGCTAGACAGTGTCTTGGTGAGGTGTGCTTTAACCAACTGAAGAGCCCAATGGCAAACCGGGGCGAAACGCTGTCATTTTGTTGAGTTATGCCGGAACATTTAGCACAATTTGTGTTTAAATATATAATGGCTCAACGGACAATACATATTTTTCTTTTGAAAATTATATATTCAATGCCAAGGTAAGGTTATAATTGCTTTGGAGTGGAGTTTCGACTCCCATAATGCACTGGCTTTGCTCATGACGTGGATACACATGTATCAAATACGTCTTGCAATGGCCTTCCCAGTGTGTGCTAGACAGTGTCTTGGTGAGGTGTGCATTAACCAACTGAAGAGCCCTATGGCACACCGGGGCAAAACGCTGTCATTTTGTTGAGTTATGCCGGAACATTTAGCACAATTTGTGTTTGAATATATAATGGCTCAACAGACAATACATATTTTTCTTTTGAAAATTATATATTCAATGCCAAGGTAAGGTTATAATTGCTTTGGAGTGGAGTTTCGACTCCCATAATACACTGGCTTTGCTCATGACGTGGATACACATGTATCAAATACGTCTTGCAATGGCCTTCCCAGTGTGTACTTGACAGTGTCTTGGTGAGGTGTGCATTAACCAACTGAAGAGCCCAATGGCACACTGGGCCAAACGCTGTCATTTTGTTGAGTTATGCCGGAACATTTAGCACAATTTGTGTTTAAATATATAATGGCTCAACGGACAATACATATTTTTCTTTTGAAAATTATATATTCAATGCCAAGGTAAGGTTATAATTGCTTTGGAGTGGAGTTTCGACTCCCATAATGCACTGGCTTTGCTCGTGACGTGGATACACATGCATCAAATACGTCTTGCAATGGCCTTCCCAGTGTGTACTAGACAGTGTCTTGGTGAGGTGTGCATTAACCAACTGAAGAGCCCAATAGCACACCGGGGCAAAACGCTGTCATTTTGTTGAGTTATGCCGGAACATTTAGCACAATTTGTGTTTGAATATATAATGGCTCAACAGACAATACATATTTTTCTTTTGAAAATTATATATTCAATGCCAAGGTAAGGTTATAATTGCTTTGGAGTGGAGTTTCGACTCCCATAATGCACTGGCTTTGCTCATGACGTGGATACACATGTATCAAATACGTCTTGCAATGGCCTTCCCAGTGTGTACTTGACAGTGTCTTGGTGAGGTGTGCTTTAACCAACTGAAGAGCCCAATTGCACACCGGGGCAAACGCTGTCATTTTGTTGAGTTATGCCGGAACATTTAGCACAATTTGTGTTTAAATATATAATGGCTCAACAGACAATACATATTTTTCTTTTGAAAATTATATATTCAATGCCAAGGTAAGGTTATAATTGCTTTGGAGTGGAGTTTCGACTCCCATAATGCACTGGCTTTGCTCATGACGTGGATACACATGTATCAAATACGTCTTGCAATGGCCTTCCCAGTGTGTGCTAGACAGTGTCTTGGTGAGGTGTGCTTGAACCAACTGAAGAGCCCAATGGCACACCGGGCC
Organism: Meconema thalassinum; assembly: GCA_946902985.2. Lineage (NCBI taxonomy): Eukaryota > Metazoa > Arthropoda > Insecta > Orthoptera > Tettigoniidae > Meconema > Meconema thalassinum. The sequence goes on from OX336388.2 coordinate 1,354,249,250, forward strand.
GAACGCTGTCATTTTGTTGAGTTATGCCGGAACATTTAGCACAATTTGTGTTTGAATATATAATGGCTCAACAGACAATACATATTTTTCTTTTGAAAATTACATAACAACTGAAAAGGAAAGAAGTTAAACAGTTCCATTGGGCTCACAAACAAGAACTATATTCCAGGCAATAATTTAACATATATATATTTCCAAATGGATAGATTCACATTTATTGTGGGGAGAATGTTTGAAAATGTGGAAGGAAAAGATACATTCCATGGGTACAGGCCCAGCATAGACTAATACCCTCATTAAGTGGAGGTCTGGAGGTTAACTAAGTCTCACTTTCAGCATGGTATTTTAAGTGATCTTCGAACAATAACTACATCAACACAGTCAATGCATAACAGAATAAAGAAATTCTCACCTCAGCATGGATTTGTAGACAGAACACGGAAGACCTCTCGAAACATGAACACAGAACAGAACAAACTGCACACAAGAAACATAACACATAAACACGGTGACCATAAAGTTATGAGTTACTACATTTTAAGCCAAACTAAGATCCCATGTTCACCACGATGTCTGTTTAAATGAAATAAGTCTCAGTTCATGATTTACTGTAGTTATTCTCACTGAACATGAAAACTGCTGATAATCTGACAGGAAATTGGGAACAAACTGGTTTCTATACAATACTTAAAAAGAAACTGATTGGGGCAAAGGCACCGGATGGACTAAAATTTCAAATGGTATTGTGATGTGCCGCCATGTGACTCAGTGGTCAGACCACATGCTGGTGTGCGGAGCCTTTGCGGTAACAGCGCGACAAGAGAAAAGGAGAAGAAAGAGTTGTGGTTGGTACCGCAGTATGCCCGGTGGCAAATCATCTATGGACCTGTAAGTAAGATGTTCTGGGTGAATCTAGAATATTTCAGTCTTTAGAACATTGTTTCAACCCTACCCAGACATAGTGGACAAATGAAGAATGTTCCAGGTTTAGTGCCAATAAGTATATAAGAGAGGGCACAGTCCCAGTCAGTAGTGAGTGAGGCAGTGTCAGTGGAGTCCATGACGCAGCACGGACGAGTGCAAGTACCAAGTCAACCCAGCAGAGAGTTTGGAGAGAGATGGCTTGTTAAAGCAGGGTTTTCCTAGCTCCGCAATGCGCAGACCGCAGTGCGGAGCCTACTCAACAACACGGAATCAGACGGCATAGTTTTCCTACACCCCTTCGCGGTGCGAAGTGCGCTCTGTGCAACTGGACAACTCCTTTGAGAGCAGTCAAGTGCGGACCACGCTACGCAACAGACGAGTATTTGGGCAGTTTTCTCTTGTGTACTGTAGATTTCTTTCTTTGACACAAAATTAAAAAAGATCTATAAGGTGCGTTCAAAAAATAACGAGCCGGAGGCTGGAATGCGCAAATCGGTGACTGCATCGCCAAATCGTGGCGTGTGTAACGAGGTGTGGTTCCGACCAGAGAGGGAAGGTCACAGCCAATCGCTAGAAGGCACGCGTGCACATCACGTGACGATACAAAGCGAGCAGCAGCATGCATCAATCGTCCAACGCTGCCAGTCGCATTGAAAACAGTGACATGGAGGCGCCAACCGAAGAGCAAAGCGGTGTTGTTCAGTTTCTGACAGCGGAAGGAGTAGGAGGAACGGACATTCATCGCCGAATGTCACAAGTGTACGGCGAACACTGCATGTCCCTTGCAAGGTTCAAGCCGTGGCACAAGTGCTTCAGGGAAGGACAGGTGTCGTTAGCCGATGATGCCCGGTCTGGGGCACCCCCCTGCATTACCGATGACAACGTCCAACTGGTTGATGCACTCATTACCCAGGACTGCCGAGTGACAGTGAACGCCATAGCCACCGTGGTCGCTCCACGACAATGCACGACCTCATACGGCCAACACAATTGCGGCACTCCTGCAGAAATTCAAATGGGAGGTTCTCGGCCACCCTCCATACAGTCAAGACCTCTCTTCCTGTGATTATGCCATGTTTGGTCCCCTGAAAAGGGCTCTGCGGGGCCAACGATTCACCTCAGACTCCGACGTCCAGCTGTACGTGTGAACTGGTTCACATCGCAGCCCAGGGAATTTTATGAGTCAGCCATTCACAGCCTCGTGTCACAGTGGGACAAGTGCCTCAACAGCCAGGGCCAATACTTCTAACATACAGGTACTGGTTTCTGTAATTATGCCTCCGGCTCGTTACTTTTTGAACGCACCTTATACCTGATGAATGCATTTAGGAATGGAAGGTAGAAGGGGACGAACACTTACCTGTGCGATTGTAGGGAATCACTTCGGTCACACTCACATAGTCAACATCAGAGCAGTTGGAAGAACTTGATGGCAGGTGAAGATCTTTGAACTGCAGCTCCAAGAGATGATTACGGCTCGCTATGACTCTCCAGATGCACTCAGTGTTGCTCGGATATTCCCCTGGATAATTCGGAGACTGGATAAACCCATCATACCCGCGAACAGTACCACCACACCGAGCTGTGCAATCCAAGAAGTGCATAGGTAGTAAATCCAATGAGAAATGTAGTGGTTAAGGTTTCTCTTGCATTGGAGGTAAGAGTCACTTTAAAAATGTCAGCAAAATTGCCTATAACTAAGAATAAACTTCAAGTTTAAAGGCATGACGTATGGAAAAAGAAACTAGGGAGGAAATAAGTCACTAAAGCACATGTCCAGTGTGTTATAAGCATGGCAACTGTGTTATATGCTGCAGCACATTGGAAGGTTCAGGCGATAAATATATCAGTGCTTTTTTTCTAAAACAGATTTAAGGGGTACTCTCAGTTGTAGTCGCCAAAACATCACGATCTTGCAATTTTCGGCAATTTGCAAAGTCTGGCCATTGTTTGTGTTCGAATCATTGACTTTCAGTTTTTACGATGCCTGGGTGGATGTTAAAATAGTTCGTTATTTTCTCCATCCTTCAAAACTAACCACGCGCACAAAATAACAACCTACCCCACGTCCAAAGACTAGTCTGCGTGCTTATAAGAACGGAGTGCCGAGTTGTCGACCAAAATAAAATGATTTGATTGATCGATTTAAATTGAGGATTACTCGAAATCTCCAGCTGTTGTGAACAGCAAGTTGACGCCAGCTGATCGATGAACTTTCAAGTTGGAAGTTATATTTGCTGGACTATGTTCAAATGTACCAATATATTTTCTTAAACAGTTTTCAAATGTTTAAGGGGTACGCGTACCCCAGCGTTCCCCCTGAAAAAAAAAAAAAAAAAAGCACTGAATATATCAATGCTAGAATCAAATGGGGTTGGGATACAAAGGCTGAAGGCAGGAGGGCATTGAAAAATACGTACACAGAATGTAGTGTTGTGGTATCTTGTTGTGCACAAGCTGAATACAAACATGCATTACAAAGAGCTAACATGATGCTTTTCACTTTGAACATTTACTGTGCACCTGACGGTCAACCCAGACATACTTGAAGATGTGAATAATTCTTGCACAGTCCTACAACAGTATTTTCTTCAACACTGTCTGGTAACGGCCACAAACACATCTGTATGAGCAGCATGGGAGGTCCACTGCCATTGCACATCCATTGTGGAAGGCTATCACCAACCATGGAACAGTTCGATATGGCAACACAGCTTTTCACAACTGCACATTACACTGATGGGCATTTCTGCCAAGGAGGGCTGCAGTCTTCATGTATGGCCTCTATTCCACTTAACTTGGAGTCAGACCAGCCACACACTGACTGTGTGCAGCCACCCGTGCCACAGATACGCTCTGTAGGTGTGGCACGAGGTTTCCAAAATGTATTGTGAATTTGCCATATTGCAACATTGCTAGCCAATTTAAGAAAGTTGCCATGTCTTATAAAACAACCTACATGTGCTGTATTTCCATCTAATTATGTACCAAAACCAATACACACTTGATTATGGCTTATGACCATAGAAAAATCTATAATTATTGCATTCAAAAAGTCAAGAATATAAAAATTACATAAATTATATTACCTCATTTACTTACATGTTAGCTGCATTCCTTTTGCCAATTTTAAAGTCCCAAAATAAGGTTGGTTGGTTCCTCAGTTTAGCACCTACGATAAAGCAGGCATGTAGCCACACCCCTTATTTTGGGGTGGCAGCTTCGGTGGTGTAGTTGGTAGCATGCTGAGCTTCTATGCCCAAGATCGCGGGTTCAAACCCTGCTGAAGTCGTCGGATTTTTTAAGAGCATTAAAAATCCCTCAGTATACCTTCCTTTGGAGGGGAAGTAAAGCCAGCGGGCCCATGTCATAGATTTATGGCATGTTAAAGAACCTTCCACTAACTACAATTTTGTGAAGCTAAATTTGTAGGTTAGATTTGATTAACGCTCTATCAAGTTCCAACGTTCGCCGCCAGGTGCCGGTGGAGATATTTAGTAGCCAAGTTCACAGCTAGGTGTCGTTGATGGTAGTTTTTGGTAGCAATAGTAGGAACTATTTGAAAATGATCGTCTGCAGTCCTTACCTGAATTACAGATAACACACGCTAATACAGCCATCACAATTAATACCGGTTATCAGACAGATTCTATACAACCCAAAGTACACTGGGCTACATGCCTGCTTTGTCGCAGCCCCTAAACTGAGGAACCAACCAACCTTGAGGTGGATACTTTAAAAAAACCTTCATATTTTTGAATGGTTAATAATATTGTAATTCAATGCAAATCCCACAAACTACAAATATGTTTAATTTCATATCAATATATTTAAAAAAAGATTCACTGGTGCCTTGTCTCTGATTTACTGCATTACAAAAACCAAATCTTTCAAACCTGGAAAAAGAAAAAAAAAATAAGTGAGGTTGAATGAAAACACTGTTCCTTTTTACTATACCTTCCTTGACAATACAGTCAGTTTGATGGTGTTTGCTTGTTATACTGTTTGGCAGTCACATGTATCACTGTCTTAACAATGTTTTCTATCAATTTCCTAAATTAAAAGTCAGTGATGATATTGTCTATTATTGACGTGGTTCCACTACCCTTCCATGTGAAATTGTGAATCTCTTTATGTTTTGAGAGTGAGTTCGTGACAGATAACCCCAAACAAGCACAGAAGTCCAATAAACATTTCTCATTGGTGTTCGCTTCCCCATCCTCATCCCCTTCTCATACCCCTCAGTTCTATTTCCTATCCTAACACTGAAATCCCCCATCAGTTCAGTACCACACTATCCTTATTGTTAACTCTCACTACCACAACATCAGTGCCTCATAAAAACTGTCTACTTCCTCCTGATCTGCCCCTTCACATGTAGCGTACATTGAAACAATCCTGACCCGATTTCCTGACAAGTCTAAATCTATCTAAATTAATCGTTCATCTACGCACCTCACACACCTCACAGAAACTATGTTATGCTCTAATGTTCTCGTAACATACAAGCCTACTCCCCACTTTGCCCTGCCTCGTTTTACACCGGACAGGTACACCGTGTAATCTGCTACTTTCTCTTCTCTATCTTCCCTATCCAAACGTCACTAATCTCTAGAATATCCAATTTCATCCTACTTGCTGGCTCAACTAGCTCTATCTTCCTTCCATAGCCCCCTCGATATTAATAGCACCTCATCAAATACCTGCTTGATTGTCTGTTTGTTTACAAGGTGTCCCTGATCTCTCAGATGGGAGTGGGACTCCATCACTCCCATAGGTCCGAGGCTTGCTCATGACATATTTAACAGGTTTAAGAAATACTAGTGAAGCAGGTTGTTAGCCTTACATACACAGGGCCCCAGGGAACAAATAAGTGAGTTGGGTAGTCCTAGCCGCCTGAACACAAGGAGGGCCACAACTCAGAATATGTCCAAGATGCCCACTCCTCTTCCATAGCAACTGGTATCTCGACTGTTAGGACCACTTACTAGGCCATTCAGCCGTTGTCCATGGTTTACGAACTAGGACGTGACTACATCATGAACCATTAGAGTTATTGATTTTTTTTTTAAATTTATACCTCCAATGCAAGCATATAAGCCAGCTCCACTTTGCTTTTAAGTTGTGATTATTTCATCATTTTAATTCATCTTAACTAAATTGTAGCAAGGATTTAGAGTTAGAAAGAATTCTAAGATGGAATGCAGGAACAAATAACAATACACACAGCCCTGTGATAAGGTTCTTGGCTGCTGCTCTAGTTGGATTGAATCCCGGCGCAGTCAGGCCCATATCCATAGATTTTACTGACATGAAAATTCCCCTTCTGGCACCCTGGGTTCTCTTAAGTTGCAGAGATGTAAATCTCATGGTACAAATACCACTCACCAATTGAGATGCTGGCCTGGAAACCAGTATGAGGATCGTCAGTATCAGTGAAGAAGTGCACAAAGAGCATATTTCCTGTTGTGGACTTAGTACCTGGAGCTAAATAGCAATAACGATCTATAAGGGGAGACATCTCTGTGCCTCCATCTCTCAGCTCCACATACTCCAAGGTGCATCTGCCCAACAAATAAAATATAATTATCTACAGTGTATTTTCAAACATGTACAGGGTCTTTCATATAAAGTAAGAGCAGTGAGCGGTGGCTTTGTTATTCACTGCTGCGGTGGCCTTGGCCGAGCTTGTGGCGTGCCACGGCCCCCTGCTGTAGGCTAGTTTAAAAGCGCACGCATAGTACATACTGTACTCGATCTTGCAATAAACATGCAGGTGTTCAGTCGCCAGTCTGAACCTAAGATGTCAACATGAGACAGTTATCATTACAACATCGTATTTTTGTATGTAAAACTTATTTTAAGAACGAGTCGGCTCGACAGGTATGTGATGCGTTTGTTCAGCAATTCCCTGATGAAGTGCCACCTTCACTAGCACAGATTCACGTAATTGTAAATGAGTGTGACACTAGTAACTCAGTGCTCAATAAAAAGCATAAAATTAAAATTCAGAAATATTACAGTGGCAGAACTCACTCGCATCAGCCAGAATGTGGTTACCAGATACAATGCCTGTATAACCCAGGAAGGACGACACTTCCAGCATCTTTTGTAAGGGCAATATTTCATATAGGATTGTACACACGCTTAGAGCAGGGGGCCGTGACACGCCACAAGCTCAGCCAAGGCCACCGCAACAGCGAATAACAGAACTGCCGCTTGCCATTCTTACTTTATATGAAAGACCCTGTATAGTACTAACTAGCGGTTGTACACATTAATTATGATTTCCTTAAAATTGTCATCATCTCCTGTGCCCGAGATGCCCACATTTGGCTCTTCAGTTGGTCAACAGGAGTGTGCCCAATAAGCCAAATCACTGAGGATAAAACTCATAAACTTAGACAAGACTATTTGGTTCAACAAAGAATTTAACCCCGAAAAATGGTACTGCCCCCGTAAATTGAATTATACTGAGACCACGGTGGCTGTATTGGCATATATGAATAAAGTTATGGCTGTCATAGTTGTGACGTGTATATTCATGACGTAGGCACGGATGACGCAGACTTCATGCAAGTAGGCTGGATGAGCTGAGATTCTTGGTGACGTCATGATTTTGTTCAAGAAGGATCTGAGATTTACGACGCAGTCGCAGGGAAACAAGGAATTGTGCTAAGGAAGAAGTTACGCTATTGGAGGAAAGGCTCGAACCAATGAATGATAGTTTGGAGGGAGACGGAGATTACTGAAATTACCATATTTAATTACTTTTGGCATGCAGAATTGTGGAAAACTATTTTCAGTTATGGCATTGATTTGGAATTTTGAAGAAATTAATTATGAGTTTTTGAAATTTGAAAATCCGTCAAGTATAGCCAAAGTTAGAACTTCTAGCAATGACGGAGGAACAAGCTATGGTAGGGATGGATACGCCCCTTAAGAAGTTGATAAAAGGCCTTGCACAGCAGAGAGGAGTCTCTGATAGCTCATGTCTCAAGTCTCTCATGGCTCATTTTTCTGATTCTCACATTGTCAGACTCAGAGTTTATATTATTCAGTGAAGCAAGTCGTCATTAGCACGTGTGGTAGAGCCCACAGCATCGAACAAGCACGGAGCGTGCAGCAGTACAATTTTACGGTTACTAAAACTAGGCGAAGTTGGAGCGCACACATAAACGAGTCTACAAGATTATCTATCAAGAGTTAGCTACTGCATTTATGCTAATTCAATTGTGCATTACAATATTGAGGCGTGTAAGAAAGTTGAACATTTTCACTATTATACTTTGGAAGATATTCGCATTTTAAGACTGCAGACAAAAGTGATTTTCTCGACACCTGAGAAGCACTTTTATAATACCACATTCTACGCTACGGCTGACACTTGTATTGCAACCGTGATACTGAAGATTACATTTGGTGATATAACGCTACATTCTACAATGGAACAATATAATCTGGCAGTACCTTCGACTATTATTATAACGGAAGTGGAGATGGAAGACTAAAACTTTAATGCAATTGGGACATATATCAATGGAGTGAAATAGCAGCATGGAACTTCGTTAATCGTCATTCTACAAAAGCGAGCATGTTGTGAACATCCGACTACACTCATGCATCGTAATCCATCGCTGAATTACATCAAATGGCAGTGGAAATATCTTCATACTCCAAAATTATGAACATTTCTGCGGAAATAATTGCAATAAACTTCATGGCGAATTTCTACCAGAACTTCAGGGAATTTTCAAGAGAGGCCAGGGTGGACCCGGCTCACAAAGAAGAGTTTTGCCAGAAGGATGTCTATCGTCTACACGGAGCAGTGCAATTTCCGGAGGAGGAAGCAGTTCTATTCTCCGAGGGCGCAGGTTCCAGGTTCGAGGTCGGAGCACATCTTTACGGTGGTGAAATGGAACCAACAGCAGTCTTCTTTGGAAATTTTCCTCTAGAACTTCAATCAACAGATAAGGTAGTCGTGAACGTTTCTTGTTTTATTTGAGCCATTTAGTGATATCTGAGCAACCATTTTTCCCATATTTTCTGTCCCATATATTTTGCCCCATATTCTTGCTTGATATTTCTGTACTCTGTACACTTTGATGATTTATGTTTTTTTTCTACGATTTATTGAGACATTGTTATGTCAATGGCATATTTAAATAATTTTGGATCAGTTGAGACTGATATTATATATTCTTTCAGTAATTTGCATATTTTTGTAGTCACGATTTGACTTTAAAGTTAACGATTCTCTATGGCAAATTTGAATTCAGACAGCGTGTCACTTTATTAAAGTAATTCTATTCAGTAAATTACTTTAACCAATTTTCTGTCATCCTCAAGAAAGAAGAATGATTAAAAGATTTTAGAGCGTTAAAATCTTCTACTTTATCGATGATCTTGGAAATACTAGTCGTTTTATGAACATGATTGCAACATAGACATTTATCGTCAGTTCTGAAATACCATTGCATTATAGACAATTTTATGAAATATGAACTTTGAGTACGATTTATTGAGTACACTATAGTAATGAACATTTGATAGGAGTTTTTCTCAATTCTAGATTGGAACAATAATGTTTGCATTCCACAGTCTAATTGTATTCTATTCGATTATTTATGCAGTTTAGATGAACTTTGATTGAAGATAGTATTTTTATACTGCGATACTTTGATGATATTAATCTCAATTTTGATAGACCAGGGAGGCGTGTCTAATCGTATTTGCTATTAAATTTATTTGTGATTGGCAAATTTTTACTTCATATCGATTCATGAATGAAACCCACGAAGGTTAAATATAATAACAGTTTTTGATACAATTGATGAATATAAGAATTTTTAAAGAGGAACTATGGATGTATAATCGTTAGTTCAGTGGACGTGTAAAAGTCGCTGATGAATAATGCCCTGTAATAAGTGAAGGAGGTTCCCACAGTAATATTGATGATGTTGATGAATTTGTAAGTGGAGGTTTTTTGTATGTATGGTGGAAGATTTTGATGCCATATATAATGAGATATATGATGAATTATGGGCCAATTTTGGTGCAATTTTGTGCGTTTTGAGCGAGGTATTTTTCCGCTGAGTATATTGTTCAGGTCCTTTGAAAATTAATCATGTGAAGTTACTGTTAAAATTAACAAGAGTGTTTAAATAATTTGAGATAACGATTTTGAATGGAGGTTACCGTCACAAATAATAATTATTAAATCTTATTAAACCTGAATCTAAAATTTAAATATAACTAACCTTCATTGGTCGATTATATCACCACGATTTAAGTAATTATCAACCGGATAAACGTGTGGTTTAATGTATTTCTAATATAAATAATATAAATAATATAAATAATGTAAATAACTATGTAAATATCTTTAATAATAATTTGAAATGAATGGGATTAATAGAGGCGTGTATACATTTTTCAATTGTCGTTTGACAATGTTATAAACAATTTAAAATGTTATAAATAATTAATGAATATTTTGTTATAAACATTAAGCGTTTTGTTATTATACTCTAAACAACGCTAGTTCAACAATTGGATTTTACAAGTAAACAAGATTTGAGATTATTAGAGTAATCCATTGATATTTGAACGGAGCATTTAAAAGATTTGCGTGATAATATTTGAGTTGAGACGTGAACATTTAAAGTGTTTTGAAAAGGAGCTAGGCTCTGAGGTAACTAGCATATGCTAACATTGGCTGGACAGGTGGGTCCATTTGACGATGCAAGCATGCGACATGGTGCAGGGTGTATCGCAGGTGGCCAGATAACTGTATGAAAGAGGCCAAGGTCATCTACATAGCAGCCTTGCGGTTATAAATAAAATGTGAAGTTCATGAACAAGGAAACAATTGCTATATGTCTCATCCCAGCTCCCTTATCCATTCCAAAGTGCATTATTATTATTATATTGGTAATCACCAATACTATCTTTCGCCAAAAGAATCGCTTTAAAACATCATGGCAGCACCCTAGATCGAAGCACTGGCATCTTATTGACTATGTGATTGTACGCAAGAAAGATTTACGAGATGTTCTTATCACCAAAGCAATGACAGGAGCCGATGACTGTTGGACAGATCACCGGCTTATCAGATCAGTTATGCGTATACCATTGTCCACACAGAGGAGGAAGCAACAGAAGAGCTGTAGGCATGTTTTTGATACCGAGAAGTTTGGTAAGTCAGAGCATATCTCCCAATATAAAGAGTTGCTTAGCCAGACACTGCCACAGGAATACCATCCAGATGTAACACTGCACTGGGAGAGTCTGAAGACCGCTATTCAGAATGCTTGCAAGGAAACGCTGGGATATAAGACCAGGAAACATCAAGACTGGTTTGATGAAAATGATGAAGAAATAGAAGCATTAATCTCAGAAAAGAGAAAAGCCTTGCAAACTTGGAGAAAAGATATGAACTCCCGTACTAAGAAAGAAGCATTTTGTCTTGCGAAGGCAAATGTCCAAAGAGGAACTCGTGCTCTCAAAAATGCATGGTGGACATCCAAAGCTAAAGAGCTGCAATATCTAGCAGACAAAGATTCGCGACAGTTCTTCCAAGCCACAAAAGCGATTTATGGCCCCTCCACGTTTGGTAGAAATCCACTTTGGTCCAGTGACAAAAGTACACTTCTAAAAGATCAATACTCCATCATGAATAGGTGGAAGGAGCATTTTGAAGACCTCTTGAACCAGGACTCAGTTATTGATGAGCAGGTGTATGATATATTAGAACAAGCACCCATCAAAGAAGAACTCGGTACCCTGCCAACACTAGATGAGGTTCAGTGTGCTATTAATCAAGCAAAGCGACACAAAGCTACTGGATGTGATGGAATACCAGCGGAAGCTCTCAAAGAAGGAGGTGAGGAACTCATAAGCCACATACATGATCTTATCATTAAAATTTGGAGAACTGAAAAAATGCCTGCTGATTTCAGAGATAGTCTGATAGTTCCCATATTTAAGAAAGGTGATCGTGCAGACTGCAACAACTATCGTGGTATATCTTTGTTATCATGCCTTGGAAAGCTTATTGCTCGTATTTTGGCGATTCGTATTCTATCCCTGGTGGAGAAAATACTCCCAGAGAGCCAATGTGGTTTCAGGCCTTCTAGAGGAACTGCAGATATGATATTCACTGTTCGTCAGCTTCAGGAGAAATGTAGAGAGCAAAATAGACCTCTTTATATTGCCTTTATAGACCTCAGTAAGGCATTTGACTCGGTAAACCGTGAAGCCTTGTGGAAGATTTTATCATTGTATGGTTTTCCACTGAAATTTATTACCATCTTAAGACTACTCCACAATGATATGAAGGCAAATGTCATTGGTAACGACTCGATTGGAGAACCATTTCATATTAATACCGGCGTTAAACAAGGCTGTGTGATTGCCCCTACATTGTTTTCTCTGTACGTTGCCACTGTCATGCAGTTAGTCAAAGATGATCTTCCTACAGGCATACAGATAACTTACAGGATGGATGGGAAGATCTTTAATTTGAGCCGTCTACAGGCAAGGACTCGAACATCTCCTGCTGCATTGGTTGAGTTACAGTACGCTGATGATAATGCAGTAGTAGCTCAATCAGAGGACGAACTTAGGAAAATCCTGAATGCTTTTTCTTCAGCCTACAAAAAGATTGGGCTGAAACTTAACACCAGTAAAACCCAAGTCCTCTACCAACCAGCCCCTGGACAAGGACAAAGAAACATCAATGTCACCATCGACGGAGTGAAGCTTCAAGAAGTTAACGCCTTTTCTTATCTTGGCAGCACCCTGTCATCAAGTGCGAATATAGATTCCGAAATCCAACACAGGATTAACCGTGCTGGGGCATCCTTTGCAAGATTGAGGTCTAGAGTTTTTGACAACCATGATATCAATGCTGCAACGAAGATCCTTGTGTACAACTCGGTTGTAGTTCCCACCTTACTTTACGGATCTGAATCCTGGACATGCTACAGACGTCATTTTAAAAAGCTGGAGCAATATCACCAGCGTTGTTTGAGGAGAATTCTTCGTGTCACATGGCAAGACAAACGCACAAACACCAGCATTCTCGAAGAAGCACAGACTACCAGTGTTGAAGCCATGCTTTTAAAACGTCAGCTGCGATGGACAGGACACGTAATCCGCATGCCCAATAATCGCATTCCCAAGCAAGTGTTTTGCTCTGAACTAACTGAGGGCAAGCGCTGTGTGGGAGGTCCGAGGAAGCGATTCAAAGACGTACTAAAGGCTAATATGCAAATGTGCCATATTAATATCAACAACTGGGAGACCTTAGCTCTTGATCGCTCATCCTGGAGATCAATTGTTCATCGTGGTGCGATACTTTTTGAAGAAAACCGCCGACGTATGATAGAAGATCGGAGGCAACGCAGAAAGAACAGAGTGTTCATTAGAAGACAGGGAATGAATGCGGATGTCTCACCTGACCCTGATACTACCTGTCATCACTGCGGGAAACTGTGTCTCTCCCGCATTGGGCTTTTTAGTCACCTCCGGACTCATCGATGAAGAGTCATTCAGTATTGGAAGGCCAACCTACTCGAGACGAGTGTTTGCTATCATCATTATTATTACGTTCTTTTGAGCTAGAGAAAGCTGAAATTTTGTATGTGAAGTCTACAAGTCCTACAGGAGGACATGGTTACATGGACAATGGCTTCTGATTGCCACGTATATTTTGTTGTTAAATTTTGTTAAATTATTCTCTTTATGTGAAATAAATTATTGTGCAGTCTAGGTTTTCTTGTTTCGACTTGGTTCATTTTAAATATCATGGTGGAGGTTATTGTGAGGGCATACTATTAAGTGATCCAGTTGAAAACCCAGACCCGAGATTAATTTGAATAGGTAAGTAAAAGGTAAGTATGAACCCCCGTATATTTTGGTGTGTTCCACAATAATTTCTTGTTAACTACTGCGCTCTAATCTCGGTAGTATCTGTCAGTGCCATTTTCATTGATGTAGCTGTGCCGGTGCGATTGATTATTGGCAATCCGATTGAGGGGGCGGATTTCTGACAGCCTACTATCCGGATTATCGGGGACAGTACCAATATAAATTAAGCCAAAAACACTGACGGCGGTCATTTCAAATAAACTAGCAAAGACCATATGAAGAAAAATTGAAATTAGGTATGTGTACAGTACATAAAGAAACAAGAATTTAAACCATCATATGACATTCAATTACAATTAAGTAATTTCTGGCATCTAGGTCATTTGGACAGTTTCACAAATGTTATACATGACTCAGTCAAAACATAAGCCATTAGAAAGCAAGATTCCTTAGATAATAAATTAAAAGAACTGGTAAACAATAAGCCCAATGAACAAAACATTAATAATAATGGATTCAATTTTCACAATCGGGAGAATAACAAAATAATTGTTACTCCCCATCCAATCTAACTGGGCACAATCATGTGGACCAACTGATTCTGTTATTACTTAGGCAATGCTGAAACTTCTAACACTTCAACACATTTGGGGTAAAACACCGAGTGGTACCCAGAATCAAATCTCAGGCATTTCCCATCTGTTGGAATTCTTTGCCAGTGTCATCGCACTGTTCCAAATACCATATCTGAGGTGCCACCTCCATACCTTTATTTAGTGCTTATATGTCGACATTTATAAGAAGCTATATGGACGCTGCCAAAATTCTAGCCATTCTGCAACAGGTGCAAAATCGTAGAATCATGCATCCTTCCCAAGTTCCACTCCCTTGCCTGGAAATCCATTTGACCCACGAAAGCCATTTAAAAAATTGCGGTGTGGGTACCGATCTCCTTCCATCCAAATTTTGATGACATCATTTACCCGCCACAAGTGATATATGGGGCGTAGATGCTGATAATCTCGGAACATGGATGTTTAAACTGCGTATCCCAATGACTGCCAGCAAAATGCATGTCTTACTTAAAACCTTTACGTTTAGTGTTAATAAGAATCACCTTAGGCTCATGAGTGATGTGGACCTCATTTAAGGGTGTGTGCGCATCATATATCACAATATCAACTCCCGTGGCTGCCCTGATGTTGTTCAGTGGAATGTATGTCTTGCTGCAAATTCAGCAGAGGTGAGAATTGGAATCGACTCACGAGTGACACTAATCTTATTTCTGGGCATGCTTGCATTGTGAGACCTCGAGACCTCCATTCGACCAGACCGGTCGATAGTGGAGGCGCTCGGGGACAACAGCTTCGTTCCACCACCACCACCGGCGGCCAATTCTACGACCTACGAGGTAGTGACTGAGGAGAAAAGACCTAATAGAACCAACAACAACAACGTCGAGGTCCACATCCCAATCACCAATGTGGAGGAGAATTATGACCAAACAAATATAACACCGTTTCAGCAGGAATGGCTCGATAAGATCAAGGGTGCTGAGCCGATTGAGACTTTTGAGCTGTCCGCCAAAATGAAGGAGGAGACCAACAAACCTAATAATGCTGGGCTTCCTCCACCTCTGGCTCAAGCTCAGCCCACCCATGCCCAAACCGCGGCAGAAGCAGAAATGGAGGACGAAGT
Organism: Meconema thalassinum; assembly: GCA_946902985.2. Taxonomy (NCBI): domain Eukaryota; kingdom Metazoa; phylum Arthropoda; class Insecta; order Orthoptera; family Tettigoniidae; genus Meconema; species Meconema thalassinum. The sequence goes on from OX336388.2 coordinate 1,354,264,745, forward strand.
CGCAGCAGAGCCAGACCTGCTGAACAGAATAGAAATCCTCCCCCAGTTGGAAATAATAACGGACTGAGATACGACCCTGTGGCCGCCTCACGGATTCAGAAATTATAAAGCATACTGACTTCTGTGACTATCAAAACAGTTGATGATGACCAGCAGAACAAATGTGGGGGGAAGGTTGAAGAGGTTCAGGATATCAACTAGCCTGAGAGCAGTACTACAACATTGTGATACCCGCTCTCACAGCTGCTGAAAACTATTTTCTATATCTCCGAAACTATTACTCATATCACACTGAAATTTTGTACGGTGATAAAGGGCACTACCAAACATTCACCTATGTGACTTCAAAAACCTGTTAAGTACAAAATGAACATGGTGGCCAAGCAAAGTTGAAACATTTAAAAAGACTTTTCTCGCAATTTAACCATCCAAACGCAGTGAAACTTGATACAGCAAATTACTATTGGTGTATTCTTTGGAATACATGACTAGTCAGAGTTAGCTCTTGCTGCTCTTTGCTTTCTTTTTCATTAGTTTCATTTATTTAATTTCCCTTCTTGCAGACACCAACAGTGATCCCTTTGTACTTCTTATTTCCTTCGAGCAGGAATTTATTGTGTTTTTGAGTTTGTTTCAGTTGCTTATTCCGTGAAAACTTCACTGGCTCACCACGCGGCAACCCGCTGAAGTTCTTCGGATTCATCGAGTCATGAGGATTTACATACCACTCCAACAGGCTTCGCCGCTGTCTTCAGCTATCATCTCCTTGAAGACACTACTCCATGAAGAAAATTACATTTTGTAAAGGTTGCTTATTTTTTAATGTTTCCTATTCTGCTATAAGTTCCTTTGTTTCCTTCCCTCTCCCCCTCTCCCACCTAGCTACCTCGTGCGCTCTTCTGCTCGATCTCACTTCTTATCGAGTCGTCAACGTGCGAGTTCGACCTTTTTCACAGGCTACCTCCCCTCAACCGAGGTACAAATTCAAATCCCCGCCATGTTGTGGTATTGGATGTAAGCTAACGGCTACCAGGAGCCATCAACCTTCAGCGGCTATGAAAAAGTTAAGTACAAATCTTCAATGATTTTAAACACTTTTTAATATTTTTAATCTATGCTGAACGCTTTTAATGGAAATTTATAGACAGTGTGGGGAATTACGCAATATTGTGTAATAACCGTCTTCATAGAATTTTCTTTGTCATGCTTTAGCTAACCAAGCTTGCTTTAAAACATGAAATTTAATACTTCTTGTACGAAATAAAGGGGATACCTTCCCACACCGTGGGATTTCTGCTAATACTCATAGCTTATAAACTACACTTTTTCCACCGTGGGACTTCTAACGCCCTATTCAACTGTCATCACAGCTCTGGAAATTTCTATCTAAAACAAGATTTCAACCATCAAAACCTATTCTAAATCCAAAAACTTTCTAACGCAATAAACTTACTTAAGTCAAACTCAGTGAATTCATAAGCTACATTCTCAAGACTACATACTGCAAAACCTTGTCAACGTGCAATTTAACGAACTTATATATACTACAATAGTAAACAGTTACAATCTATCAGTGCTTCGAATGTGTGTGTGCTAACTTCAACCGCGTCGCGTTCGTTAGAGCAATAAATTGGCCAGAACTATAAATCCCTATTTCCTTTCTTCCAAATACCTTTTACTAACAAATCTAAGTTAATTTAAAATTTAACTATTGGGTTCTAATTCTACGAGGCCTAGCCCACAGAGGCTCCCTCCCATCTTGTTGGATATTCCATTTATTCACTCTGCAAAATTATATGTGGTTATAATCCACATTTTAATCTTTCTTTTCTCCTGTTACGTACAGGGAAGCATAAAGGCTCGGTCAAACAGGAAGCGGGCTGCCCGCGCGAACCAGGCCGCCCGACCGCTGCGAACTCTGTATCGTGTAATAATGCATCATGCTGGTTAAACTGAAGGCGGTCTACCGTGGCGGACAAATCTAGTTCGCGGCAGGCAAGTGAGCAGTTGCCATTTTCCACTAAGACCGCGCGGGCTGGAAGCATGGCCGACGAAACAGAGAGGTTAATTGACCTTTCGTGCGAGTGCGTATTTCTGTATTATTTGCGTCATCCTGACTACAAGGATGTAGTGAAGTAAAAATAACAAATTGATTAAAATATAAAATTACTTACCGTACCTCAGGCATATTGCTAGTCTTTCCTTCGTCCCAATAGGTTTCCTCCAGTTAGTAGTCAGTTTTGATATTGTAGGTTCTAGGAGAGTATGTAAGTTGTCAAATTGTTGTACAGTCATTCGAAAATATACGAAAAAACGGTCTGGAAATGACCTCAACTCACAGCTTAGTTTGTGATACTCACCTAACTCCTGTCTTTTTTCATTAGTATCATGCACCCATTTTCTTTTTCCTCTCGCTTGATTCAAAGTGAACAGAAGAAGAAGGAATTCTTCTTCATCCGAGGAACTGCTGGGCATGTTGAATTAACAGAAAACACTGTGATATGCACTCTTCGCGATTGCTTTCATACTGGTTTGTTGCCCGCATTCAATTTGACCACTCCAGTCCGCGACGGGCTGCGGTCGTTCCGTCAGCGCAGGCAGCCCGCTTCCTCTTTGACTGAACCTTAATTTTCTAATTGTTAAACTTTTGTACCAGATTTTTTCTCCAGGCTTCGTTAATACGACCTGACCCTTTTGAATATAACATTTATTAACCTCTGTTTAAATAAAAGCGGTAACCTCCGCTTGTAATTCTCCTTTTTCCTCCTGCTACGATCAGGAATTTAATCTATTTGTTTATAGCCTTTTCCCTTGCCATAAGGGCATTCTAATAGTGCTTGTATCCTACCTAACTAATTTATCAAAGTTATAATTACTTTACAATTGTCATTACAAACTTTAAATTTCTTAATTTTAAGCACATCTTAAAACCTTTGTACAGGTTTAGTGCTCCTAATAGGTTCGAAACCTTTTAAATTGTTTAAAATTATTTGTCAATTGTAAATGTCCAAATATTAGGTCTTAGACCTCGAAATTTGTAAACATAAAACAACAACAACAACAAAAAAGGTTGTTCTTAACTCAAAATAAGATTCTAAATCTAATAATTGTTAATATTTCCAAATTCTATCAACTGTTAATAAATAATTTGTTGTTTTGTTGCTATCTCTATTACTAGAACAAAGGTTAGGCAGGACCTTCACTTCCCTGATTCTTCTCCCAAAATTATTTCCTATTTCAAAATAAAAATAAAAGGCAATCACTGAATCAATAAAACTTTTACCACTTGTTGCGTTTAAAACGAAACTTCAAATAGCAACATTTGCAAAGTTTCTCTTAGCTGTCACAGCTAATTCTAGTAAATCATTAAAGCAAGTATAGCTCCGCCAGCTTCCTATTTGTAGAGACTTTCTCTCTAACTTGTGTTTTACTCTTCAAAATTCCAGTTTTGTTAAAGTTAGGTCTGAAGGTTTCTCCGTTCTAAGCTTTTAGTTGGCACCTTACTGGGTAAAAGCTTAGCCTGCTTTAAGTGCAACAATTGGTATTCTTAAAAGATTCTCACTAATAACAGTAAAAAATATTGCTAAAGGCACTAGAGTTGCTTTATCTCTTCCCACTCTGGGGGCATTCAGCTATTCTGCCGGAGATCCAACAGTGTCCAGTAATAAAAATATTACGGCAAATTCAAATCCTTCCAGCATTTCAGAATGCTTAGTAAAATCTAACCCTTTTGAAGGGAAACCACATAAATCCACTTCCTTTCATATATCCTTGCTTTCTAGCGTACTACCCATCCCCATAGCACACAAATCGCAGCTCGGGAGGGAAAGAACACATAGCGATATCTTGCAGGTAACCGTAGCTCCCGCCGCTCTCTCCACTGATGGTGACCGAGCTCTTATTTTAGTTACTTCATGGGCTCTGCCCAGCATAACTTGTCGTTAGATCACTATTTTCGTGCTCTTTTTTATTGGATTCTCTTCCTCTTTGCCAAAAATTGTTCCTACTCCTAAACCTACTTCATTTTTCCTCATCATCTTCCCTAAGGTAGTGTTGACACTCAGTATTAACCTACCAACTATATAAATTGCAAACACTGACATGTAATTTAGTTCAATTGTTTCGATAACCTCACGATGGCAACTGTGCAAAATTTTAAAATTAAGTTTTTATTTCTTGTGTTCAAATCATATGATCGAAATCAACGTTTGAATAATGAACGTACACAATAATCATCATCTAATAGTACATAACTCTATGGTTATTATATTAAAATCCAACATGGTGACCATCGGAAATATTTAGACAGTTCTCAATATCTTTTAATCTATGACAGCAATCAAACTGAAATTTTGTATGTGTATAGAGGCTATAAACGTAAGTTTACCAATGGGACGTTCAATGACCTGGTGAGCATAAATCCAACATGGCGGCGATGCGAAATTTAAATATTTAAATAGACGTTTCTCGCGATTTAACCATCCGAGCGCAGTGAAACTGGTGCGGTATATGCTTATATAAACTTTAATCCACTGACATCTAATTCATTTAAATTATTTTCATAACCACAAGATGGCGGCTGAACTAAATTTTAAAATTTTGATTTTATTTCTTGTGTCCTAATCATGCGATTAAAGTTTGAATAGTACACCTACACAATAATCTTCATGTAATAGTACATAACTCTAAGGCCTATATATAAAAATCCAACATGGTAACCATCCATAATATTTAGACGGTTCTCAATATATATGAATCTATTACAGCAATCAAACTGAAAATTTGTATGTTGATAGAGGCAATTAATATATAGGATATATGAAAATAGGCTATTTAGTTCTTCACGGAACTACTTGTTTTATTTTCAGAATCTGGTCACCGTACGGTATGCATACCACTGGGGGCAGGATAAAAGTAGCGTAACTAAGCAGTTAACGCTACTTAAAAATAATAATAATAATGACAAAATTACTGATAGAGTTATGTTGTGTGAAAAGTAATAGCATTACAGCTACATTTGTTGAAGTGTTACAATAGTACAAAAAAGAGCCTATAGTTGCTTATTGCTAATTTCTGTGCTTCTATCAATATTGCTCAATTTGAACAGAACATTGGATTCCTGCAATATGGAAAAACAAAATCAATTGCCAATGTATGAATCATATTCATTAATAAATGATTATTGTGACAGGTTATACATTTATGCTCGTAAATTATTTCTTATGGACAATATTATTAATATTTGATAAAAGACATACCGGTAACACTGAAGGCTAAAGAAGTGATGTATAAAACCAATTACTTACCAATAATGATGTATGGGGCAGAAACTTTGCCAATGACCAGGAGAGATGCAAGTAGAATACAGGAAGCCTAAATTGAAATTGCTGAGGAGTATGGCACAGAAGACTAGGAGAAATAGAGTGAGAAATGAAGACATTCAAAAGGAAGTGAATATACAGAAGCTGAATGATAAGCTGGAGCATAACAGATTGAGATGGTATGGACATGTGAAAAGGATGAATGATGAAAGAATGCCGAAACAAGTGATGGAGAGACGGATGACTGGAGAGAGAGGACAAGGAAGACCTTAAGTACAGTGGGTGGATTTAGTGAAAAACAGTGTGAGAGAATGGAACCTGGAGTGGAGTTCAGTGGATGCGGAAGGATGGTGGACAGACAGTTAAGTGGAGGGGTGTCATATTTGCTCCGACCCAACCTGAGCTGACAAACGGAAATTGATGATGATGATGATGATAAATATTAATATTAATACAGTAATTGGATTTGAAACTAAATCGTAAATGAAACCAGAATTCCTGATGCCAGCTATCTAGAACGATTACTTTAGGGTCCGAATTGCGCCACCGACAATCCAGTCGCTCTCCATCTCTTTATCATACATTTACAAATCACCAGGATTTTCTTAAAATATCATTTTCTCTGAAACTGTAATCATTTTTAGGTCATTAAACTGCAACAAATTATCTATCCGTAAAACAGAACATCATTTTGGATTATATTTAAAGAGATAATGTGACATCCCCCTTGACAGTCTACCAGCATACCCGCCCAACACCTTGTCGGTCAAATTTCTTAGTGTTCACGTGTTAAATTTTTGTGTACCAGCTAACAACTCGAGTAAAACACTGAGACCCAACATAATATATGCATGCAATGTGCAAGGAGTCATTGCACACTTTATCCTCACTGGCCACAACCATATCAAGTCTCACTGTGCCACGAATGCACTACTGCACATGTAAATTGTATCAGCCAAGAAGGATCGGTCCATTTATATAGGAAGTACTGCTGGACTCAAAGGTAACTGCTTCCTTTTGACACTGGAAACTTATTGAGGATTATATCTCTGAAGTAACTGTCACATATTTTAGTTATATTGAAAAGTGACGGCTGACGGGGCTCTGGTGAAGCTACGATACGCCTAGCAAGCCAGTAGTGGATTTTATATTTGCTTACAAAACAGGAACAAGCCACGGAAAGGACGGATGCAAACAACGACGACCCGGATATGCTAATGGACTACGAATTGGCACATTGAACATTCAGACACTGACAGGAAAGTTGGAGGAGATTGTAGATGTGATGGAGAGAAGAAAGCTGGATGTACTGGGCTTGGCAGAAACAAGATGGAAAGGAGAAGGGCGCTAAGAACTGAGGTAAGGGTACCAGTTGTACTGGAGTGGGAACAGTGAAGGAAGGAGCAGTGGAGTAGTAGTTGTGAGAGATGGAATGAAGGAAGAGGTAAAGGGAATAAGTGACAGGATCATGAAGATCAGAGTAACTGTAAAGGGAAGAAGCCTGGAGATAGCCCAGGTATATGCCCCTAAGTTGGATGTACAGCTCAAGAGAAGGAAGACTTTGAGGAGGCGCTACAACAGCAGTTGAATGGTCAGAGCATCATTGTCATGGGAGATTTGAATGCACATGTAGGAAGTGAAAGGCAAGGATATGAAAATGTAATGTGAGTAGAAGGATGGGGCAGCAGGAATGAAGAAGGGAGAAAGTTGCTGGATTTTTGCAAGAGAAACGGTTTAGTGGTAGGCAATTCTTGGTTCTGGAAGAAATAAAGCCACAAGGCAATGTTGTACAGCAGTGATTCAACAAAGAAATCTTTGGTAGATTACATGCTGTACGACAGGGAAATGAAGAGAAGTGTCAGAGATATAAAGGTAATACCATCAGAGGCCTTAGATAGCGACCACAGGATACTAGTAATGAGCCTGAGAGTTGTTAAGGATAGCAAGAGGACCGAGTACCAGGAAAGGAGAATCAAAGTATGGAAACTGAAGGAAAACGAAGTCAAGGAAGAATTCCAGAAGATAATAATGGAAAGGATGCTAACAGACAATCCTAAAACAGGGTGAGGAATGGAAGCAATTCAAAAACAAAATGGTGGAAGCTGCAGTGGCAGTATGTGGAAGAACAAGCAACAGAAAGTGGTGTAAGGAGACACCATGGTGGAATGAGAGAGTAAAAGAAGCTGTGGGAAGGAAGAACAAGGCATTCAGAGTATGGTTCCAGGAAAGAACTGATCTATCAAGGGAAGATTATAAGATAAAGAAGAAATAAGCAAACAAGATTGTCGCAGAGGAGAGGAAGAACTGGATGGTAAAGTGGACAGAGATGATGGAAGAAGACAGCAGAGGAAATAAGAAAGTACTTTATGGGATGGGCCGGCCCCGTGGTGTTGGGGTAGCGTGCCTGCCTCTCACCCGGAGGCCCCGGGTTCGATCCCCGGCTCCGTCAGGGATTTTAAAACTGACGTGAGGGTTGGAACGGGGTGCACTCAGCCTCGTGAGGACAATTGAGTAGCTGTCTGACAGTGAGACAGCACCCCAATCACGAATTCCAAGATTAACGGCCGAGGGGACCCGACGTCCTGATCACGCGTCACCCCAATATCTGCAGGCCAAATGGCTGGGCAGTGGTCGCTTGGTCGGCCTTAGCCCGTCATGGGCTGGATAGTGCCAGGGGTTGACTTGACTTTATGGGATGGTCTAAAGTAAAAGAAGAGGTTTGTGAGAGGATGTGGTAATGGTGGACAAAAACGGAAATGAGGTACACAACAAAGAGACACTCAGGACAGTGTGGAAAGAGTACTTTGAGGATTTGATGAATCCAAATGGTCATAGGGAGGAAGACAACGTATTGGAAGATGGAGAAGACAACACAGGAATGGAAAAGGACCTAACTTGGAGAGAACTGGAAATGGCTATAGACAAGATGAAAGGAGGAAGGGCACCAGGTGTGGACGAAGTGAGTGTTGAAATGGTGAAGCCAGCAGGGGAGGTTGGGAAACAGTGGCTGTACCATGTGATGAGGATGGTATGGAAGGAGAAAACGACCCCAGAAGACTGGAAGAAACTAATTGTCCCAATATTTAATAAAGGAAGCAGAAAGGAGTGCAGAAATTACAGGGGAGTCACACTCATACCACACTGTGCCAAGATATATGAAAAGATATTAGAAAGTAGAATACAAGCCAAAGTGGAGAGAGAATTGAGAGAGGAGCAGTATGGATTCAGACCTGGGAGATCAACAGTGGATCTCATATTTTCAGTGAGACAGCTCCAAGAACACCACTATGAATTTGGAGAGGATCTGTTGATGGCCTTCCTGGACATCGAAAAGGCCTTTTATAGTGTGTGTGGGGAGAAGGTTTGGGAAGCAATGGAAAACATGGGAGTGGAAAAAGGGACTGTAGGCAGAGTGAAGAAGATGTATTGTGGAAGTGTGAGTTGTGTGAAAGTTGGAGGGGAAAGAACAGACTGGTTCAGACAAATGAGTTGCCTTAAACAGTCCATTGTAGTTATGGACGAGGTAATGACACGGGTAGCAGGAAAGATAGGAGAAGATAAGATAAAAGCAACGGTGTTTGCAGATGATCTCATGGTCTGGGGAAACAAGGAGGAGGAAATTCAGGAGCAACTGAAGGCTTGGGAAGAAACAGTGGGAGAGTACGGATGGAAGTTCAACATCAGTAAATGTGAGATCCTATTAACGATCAGGAAAAAAGACAGACCAATGAGTGGGATAACACTTGGAGATGGACAGCTGAAGAAGGTAGAAAGTCTCAAGTATGTGGGAAGTATAGTGGAGGAAAATGGGAGAAATGACAAAGAGATTATGAAACGTGGCAAACAGGCAGAAGCATTAGGAGCTTAGTGTGAAATAAAGATGTCCCACATAAAAGCAAAGAAGTGTTATACAGAAGCTACTATATCCCGATACTGACCTGCGCATCAGAAACGTGGATAATGAAGAAAAGAGACAGGCAAGTGAAATGAAGTTCCTGCGAAGTGGATCGGAGTAACAAGAAGAGACAGGTGAGGAATGAGAAGGTCAGGGAAATAGTGAAAGAGGAGCCCTTGCAAGGTAGGATTGAGACATCAAGACTGAGGTGGTATGGACAAAGAGAATGGAAGAGAAGAAGATTCCCAAGAGGATACATGAGATGCTGATGGAGAAGAAACGACCAAGGGGAAGACCAAGAGATAGATGGCTGAAAGGAGTGGAGGAATGTGTCAAGAAGAGAGGCGAGGACTGGACCAGAGGGACAGCGGAGAGGTGGTGGAAAGAAAGGACTAAGTGGCGAGGCTTATGTTTTCAGAAATGTTAACTTCAAAGTCGTTAACATTTGACATTGTTTCGTATTGATGAGATTATGTGAATGGATAAATAATTATCCGTATAATTCAGGTCCGCCTAGTCAATACTTTTATTAAAATGTAATTATAGATCACATATTTTATAATTACAAGTACATGTTTCGAGATCCTACATAAAATGTTCTCTTCATCAGCTTACAAAGTGACGGGCCCAACATACATGATAATTGCTCCATTGCGTGAAAACAAGTTAAAATAGGGACGAAGGCATGACATGAAAATGAAATGAATGGTGCGTGAAAACATAGGGGCATGATATAAAAACACCATATAACAGTACACTCAAAAACAGAATTAAAAACATTAAAAATAAACACTGAATGCCAAGATAAAAATTAAAAAGATTAAAAATTATATAAAAAGTGGCATTTTAACTTCACTGTCTCTTCTTGAAGCAGTTGCTTAATGTCATGATCACCAAAAATACTTCTTTTGTGGCCAAACTGTGGTCAATTAAAATTCTTGATGGTTATAAAATCTAGAAAATGTATGTTGTTTGAATTATCACAATTCATAAATTCCTTGGCAACCCTTATTCAGGTGTACCATTAAAAGGTTGCCTTTCCAATTACGAGTGGGAAGAATGGGCCAGTATAATAAGCCAGAATCAGAGATATTGTAGTGAAACTGTGAAATAGAGAAATAAAATGGAGATATTAGCAGAATATTAAAAATAGTAAAATCCTACTAAGAGAAGGGCCTTAAAAAGTATTACTTCATAAAACTTGCGTGATCTTCTTAAATGTGCTGAATGTAGGTGCTGAACGTACCACAGAGTGGAGGCAACTGATTAAAGAGAGTTGTACTGTGTAGCATGCACACTCGGAAAGTGAGAGTGTGACGCGTGCTGTAACCTACAGCAGGAAAGATCGAGGTTGAGCTCCCGCGAAGGTCAATGACACCGGAAATGAAAACATTGTAAGTGGCTAAAGGGTTACACAAACGGAAGGGGATTGACTAGGCAGACCTGAATTATAAGGTTAATTATTTATCTATTCCTGTCCGAGGCCTGTTCCCTTCTTGAAAGCAAAAGTCTTATCCACTACTGGCTTGCTGGGCCTATCGTAGCTTCACCAGAGCCCTGTTAGCCGTCACTTTCAGGGTTCCTGTAGGACCTTCACAGCTACCGTAACGGTCCCGGGGCACACGAAGTCCCCACTGTACTTCGCCCCTACAGGCAATCCCCTACTTTGTGCCGTTGCCCATCTCCCACGACGTGGACGAGGGGTTGGGCTTATGGGAGTAAGTGCATTGTCACCGTTACTTTTCATTGTGGTGATGGATGACATAATGACCCAAGTGGCACAAGTAATTGGGGAAGGAAAGATGAAGCAATGGTGTTTGCAGATGATTTGATGATTTGGGGAAACAAGGAGGAGGTGGTACAGGAACAGTTGGACGTGTGGGAAGGAATAATACAAGGATATGGGATGAAATTTAGCATAAATAAGAGTGAGATGGTGATCAAAACAAGGAAGAAGGAAAGAACCACAACGGGAATAACAATTGGTGGGGAACAGCTGAAGAAAGTGGACAGTTTCAAGTATCTGGGAAGCCTGATACAAGATAATGGAAGAAACGATAGAGAAATAAATGAGCGGGGGAGACAGGCAGAAGCATTCCGGAGGAGTGTGAGAAGCATGTTATGGAGCAAGGATGTCCCCCAGAACAGCAAAAAGATCATATATCGGACGTACTATGTCCCTATCCTGATGTATGCCTCGGAGACCTGGGTTATGAAAGGACGGGAGAAGATCAAAATACAGGCCAGTGAGATGAGGTTCTTGAGAAGCAGTATTGGAGCTACGAAGATGGACAGAATAAGAAATGAGAGGACCAGAGAATTAATGAAGGAGGAACCATTACAGGATGGTATAGAGATATCTAGACTTAGATGGTATAGACATGTAAAACGAATGGAGGAGAAGAGGATACCCAGGAGGATACACGAGACGAAGTGGGAAGGAAAGAGACCGAGAGGAAGACCGAGAGGAAGTCCGAGAGACCGGTGGCTGAAGGGGGTGGAAGAAAGCGTGAAGAAGAGAGGAGAAGACTGGACAAGTGTGGAGGCTGAGAGATGGTGGGAAGACAGAAGATGTTGGAGAGGCTTGTGTTCCAAACAGACCCAGCCTGGGGCTGGAGACTGTACAAGATGATGATGATGATGATGACTGTTATCATGTTGGAAGCCATTTTTAAGTGTTGCCTCAGTAAATGAAATGTAAATCCCTTCCAACACAATTGTGCCCAAATTGTAATGGACGTTATTTTCAGGTTAGGGAATAACACCCATTACGGTTTAGGTACAATCATGTTGACCGACTGAAAAACAAATAAATTGCATTTAAGTTTCTTAGAGCATAAATAAAATATATTACATTTGGAATTCATACAGTTACAAGATCATAGAATAAACCTATTTTTCAACAATTGCTAGGATTGTTTGAACAACCAGTTTCTCATCATGCTCTCGTTCAACCATTATACAGACATTGTAAGAGTGAGGGAAGCTGTACTTACTCCCCATCTGGTGACAGTTTGAAGTTGAATTGATCGCTGAAGTCCACATCAATCCTCTCTCCGCCAGGTGCCATGATGACCCATATACATTCCGAGTGTGGAGCAGGTATGTTGGGGTGGTTGGGAGATGAGATGTTCAGCACATTGTTACGTGGGGTCAAGGTGAACTGTCCACCACATGTGACTGCTACCTCACTGAATCTCATCTTGAAACCCTGAATAGATAAAATTGCTTCAAAATTATGATAACAAGATGAATTAAAGCTCACTCCCATATGATTTTGATGCAGTAATCTTTAACCCTTTAAATGCTGAGTTTCCATTTGACTGTGTGGTCCCTCAGTGCTGAATTTATTCATTCGCATGTAAAAAAAAAATGTAGAAGCCACAATTTTGAACCTATCAGGGGAGTGAATAGCTTAAAATGTTCATAAATGTTGGTTCTAAATATTTCAGTGCAAATTGAAGATCTTACAATTTATGTTCAATATTAAAATGAGAGAAAAGATAAATTAACTTTTTGTGCTCACGTGTACATCACCTTTATACAATGTAAAGGGCCCAAAATACAAATATTTCCTAAAATCTGTAGGCAACTAATATATGTTACTTCATCACCCATTTCCGCTGTGATTAATAACTGAAGGATTCTTTGATCCGAAATAACATCGCGTCGAGAGCAAATAGTTTGTTGTTCCGCCATGTTTGTTTACATCACGGATGAACGACAGCTGTAGAGGACTGACTTCTACAAAAAGCTCTGGTAGTCACTTCCCGAAGCTATTAATCGTGCTCAATTAGTTCCACATAATGCCCAACAGATGGCATAACATGCCAGACATCGATTCGGCTCGAGAGTGAGCCGGGAAACTAAAAAAAAAAAAAAAAAAAAAAAAAGAAGTAGTTCTCGTGCACCATCTATAGACGGGCGTAGAACTGGTGGACCAACCGCATCAGCCCGTCTATAAGCGGGCATAGCACTCATCAGGTTAAGTACTTCCACACTAATAAAAATTTATATTGTGCATGAAATTTAAAATTTGCTGTGAACTCTAAACTCTTGCTACATAAAAAAGTGACTATGATCACAATTCAACTGCCTGTTAACCCATTAACGTCATTTGATGAGCTCTGGTCGCGGGTTATCACATTAGCACATAAATCATATGACGAGCTCTACTCGCGGTGCCACATTGCTTTATTTATGTTCATGTATTCATATCTCGTTTCCATTTAACTTGCCAGAATCCTGAAATAATTGAACAATAAACCTATTGCATATCCTTATAGCAGATACAGTGGGGTTTCCAATAAGCCAATAAAACAGTTCGAGATCTACTGTCTGCATTAGCGCCAGTGGTCATCTTGAAATTCATAATTTAAGAATAAAAATAAAATTACGCTCTATGATTTAGAGCTGCAATAACAAAAACTCGTGATGCAGTAGAGCCTATAATACGTAGCTTGGTATGATCAAGGCAAAATAACAGCCACTCCATACTTTCAAAATGGTATCCGGGTGTAGACTACAAATAAAACTTAATAATCAATTGTTCACAATGTAATTACACAATTAAAACAAACCTTAAAACTCAGCAATTTTTCTAGGTTTGTGCCGTATCTTGTGTGCCGTTTCGCACAGGACACAAAGCTGGCTCATCAGCGGGCTCTTGGTGTCCCCGCCCGGACCCTACACAAGGCACACAAACCTAGAAAAATTGCTGAGTTTTAATTCACTGGCCGTGAAAGCCAATATACCAAAACAAACCTTAGTTAGAAAAAAGTACCATATACGGAAACTTGCTGATGCATACAAGATTTCAGTAAAATGTCATTATTGGTTTGATTTTTTTTTTTTTGGATAAGTAATCTGAGACCACTGCCGGGTGAATAAAATCTGATTTCACAGTCAACAATGTGACCATTAAATTATGACGGGAATGGGTTAATAAGGACTAATTATTATCAGGTGGCACATATCTCTTTGATGTCTTTGAAAACAGAAGAAAACAACAACAAATAGATTGCATGCACGGACTGTGCATCAAATTTCAAAGAAAATGAAACACTTCAATATTTTGATCCACCTAGTTCAAATTAGTTTGCCAGTGTTTCGCCCCAGTGTACCATTGGGCTCATCAGTTACTATGGTACATCTCACAAGATCATTCGGAGTTCATACTGGAACCTTCAAGAAACAGTTTCACATCAATATGAATTACAGTGCCCTCCCGATAATTCGCGATAATTAATGCATGCACTTCCGCGAATTATCGAAAACCGCTAATTATCCGTAGTTATGATTTTTAATCCTAGTAAAAACAAAACTATTGATTAAAATATTGAAATGTATTTTATGAACATGCAAAAGAACAATTATAACCCTTAGCTACATTACATTGTAAGACTAGAGGTGTGTGGATTATGTCAACATTAATATCTACGAAAAAAGACACATCATTTTTTTGTTTCTTAGATCGTTTATGTTTTTCTAAATTTGGATTGTATATTTCTAAAGAAAACAATATATGACAACGAATATTCATCTTGATTTTCTATATAAGAGATAAGTGTGACTATAGACACACACGGTTGACTATGGGGATTTCCATTGGATCACTCGCACACTAGATCTCAGTGTTCCTCACCGACAGTCGAATTCCGTACAATATTCTCCTCGCTTTCAAGTTTGAAACCATAATCGTCTTTATCGACGTCTAACTACTCAATTACAGCATGTCACTTTCTTCTGCATCTTGACATTCATCGAGGTTTTGCCATGTAATCGTAGTAAGACCACCTTGCCCGTCCGAAAAATCGTCGTCGCAGAAGCCGACAAACGCTTGCTTTTGTGCGAGTCTAGTAGTGTGTTGACTGCATGAAAATCATCTAACAAACACACACTTGGCGTGGCATGGCGTCGCGTAGGTTTGCACCATCGGGCAATAATTGCTATATACTTTACGCAGTCCACGCATCTACCCTTTGAAACTCATAGGCCAGCGACCTTGGGGTGTGGCTGTTGGAAAGGGAGGGTAGGTTCTGAGTGAAAGCTCATTCCACTTTGTACAGTCTCAGCATTGAAGCTTAAAGATATCCCCTTCGGCGACATGCTCGTATGTTTCCAAGATGGCAACATTCTGGTAGCAGTGCGCAAGTAGGCCTAATTTTACATCGCTGAGAAACGCAGTTAGTGTTCTCAATTCTCAATGATTTTGTATTCACGCATTGTATTGTGTTAAAATTCTTTTAAACGACGGAGAGATTATTTTATTTAGCGGGATGATAAGTTGCTGTAAGAATTACTACTATAAAAAATACCCATGAATTAACCACAAAGCGAATTATCGGGAGTACACTGTAATTGCCGCGCATAATTTTGTGTGCATTCTTATGCAGTACACATAGACTTTAATTTCTTTATGCCTACACATATCATACCAGCACCACATGCAATCAAAGCCAACACCCCCATATGTATATACGTTGGGCAATAACGTGCCACTAGTGACAAGCCCATATACAGGTTGTTGGGGGTATGAGTGCAAATACTTTGCTAGTTGGTTAAGAAAAATACATATCTCAATATATGCTACGTATGGTTTACCTTGTCATATTAGTTTCCCTATAAATAAGCCACATATTTCAGGACCTAATGTGTTTTAAATGCCGGCCCCGTGGTGTTGAGGTAGCACGCCTGCCTCTCGCCCAGAGGTCCAGGGTTCGATTCCCGGCTCCGTCAGGGATTTTAGAAACAGAAGTGCGGGCTTGTGAGGACAATTGAGTAATGAGGCAGCGCCCCCAGTCACGAAATACTAAGACTAATGGCCGAGGGGACCCGATCCACTGAACAGGCGTCACCCCAATATCTGCAGGCCAAATGGCTGGGCAGTGGTCGCTTGGTAGGCCTAGGCCCTTCATGGGCTGTGGTGCCAGGGATTATTTTTATTATTTTTAATGTGTTTTGAATGAAGGTGTTACACCTGTTGTTGTCATACTATCCTCACATATTGGAGTTACGTGTTAAACTACAGTAGCAGAGTTCAAGTAGTGAGAAGTCGCTGAACATGTTTCCTTTTGCAGGCCAATGAATGTGTGGAGAACTACATGCTGTATAACTAGGCCGTTCCCTTTCGGCCGGTGAAACTGACTTGTGCAGTGGTGTTCTGGAGCACAGTGAGCCTACATACAGTGCAAATGGCGTGGACAACGCAGTCTCAGTTCTCTACTCAAGTTGACAGGGCAAGGACAGCTGTAAGTATAGTGGCCAGCTGATTTCACTTGTCTTTTTTAACCCTTTATAGGGCAGAACATAATTAAATATATTTTATTTTTATTTATTTTTTTATTTTATTTTTTTTATTTTTTTAACAGTCAACTTGAGCCTGGTTGGTTGGTTCCTAAGTTTAGGGGCTGCGACAACGCGGTCATGTAGCCCCGTGTACTTTGGGTGTGTGTAGAATCTGTCTGATAACCGGTGTTAATTGTGATGACTGTATTAGTGTGTGTTATCTGTTTATTAATTGAAGTAAGGACTGCAGGCTTTGATTTTTTCAAATAGTTCCTACTTTTGCCGCAAAGCGCCACCGTCAACGACTACTAGTTCAGAACTTAGCTACCTGGCGCCATCGCAGTCGGCTCTTGGCAACGAACGTAGGAACCTAAGAGCGTTGTTTACCTATACAATTTAGCTTCACACAGGTGTAATTAGTGGAAGGTTCTTTAACATGCCATAAATCTATGACATGGGAGCGCCGGCTTTACTTCCCCTCCGAAGGAAGGCATACTGAGGGATTTTTAACGCTTTTAAAAATCCGATGACTTCAGCCGGATTTGAACCCGAGATCTTGGGCATAGAAGCTCAGCATGCTACCAACTACGCCACCAAAGCCGCCTCAACTTGAGCCTCTATGGACTGCGTGATAACAACCACTCTCATTTCAGTGTCTGCGTCTTGTTCGTTTGCCGGCTTTGACATCTTGCCAGTATTTCTCGAGCCCATCTATCAGCTTATTCTTCCGCTCCTCTGTTAAAGGGCCTCTCCGTCTTCTGGGTTCTGCCTCCACCATAAAACCCTGATAGCTTTTCACCATCCTTCTGAAACTATTCCTGTCTTTGATTTTATCCTCCGTGATGCCCACCTGTCTCATATCTTTCTCACACTCTTGGAACCATTTCAACTTGGAGATCTTCGGTTTGAGAAAATTCCAGATTTTCTTTGTGAGCCTGTCATTATTCACACGGAAGGTGTGCCCCAAAAACAGCAATCTTCGATTTCTAATTGTTGTTGTTATCGGTTCCATCTTGCTGTATACTTCTTTATTTGATATAAGTCGAACCTGTCCGTCAACCCATCTGTTGCCCAAGATCTTCCATAGTAGTCTGCGTTCTCTTTTAAGTAGCTGATTGACTTGTCCTGTTCGATTCATACACAAGGTCTCCGAAGCATATAGGGGGTGTGACACATTCCTACTTGTAACTTGTCATTCTGTGCGAGTGTCATTTGAAAAGTGAATATTATTGTGTTAAATTGTATTGCTGTTTTAAGTTTAACTTTCGTTGGAAACTGTAGTCTATTAATATTTGTCAGGGTATAGAATGGACCAGATGATTTTCCAAAGAAACTTAAAATTAATATCAACAAAATTTTTAATTTTGAGCATTTGCACACTGATAAGTGCAAATACAACGTATTAAATGTTAATTAAATTAAACAAACAAAAATATGGATAGATTTTGAAACTTTGGGATCGTTCATTTGCCTTCATTGATTATGTCCGAGCCCTCATCCCACTCAGCTCATCCTCCTCCAGAAGCAAACCCTAGTTGTGCCACTGGCAGGAGTGATGTGTTCAACAACTGAGAAGTGTAGAAGCAGAGGAGACCACAGTAGGATCCATGGATGCACCTCACTCAATCCAACAGGCTTTCAAACTAGATTAGATGCTGAAAGGAATAAAGGACCATACAAATATGAATGAATGAATGAATGAATGAATGAATGAATGAATGAATGAACCTAGCTAGGTAATAATTAGTTTAGAAGGACTCCAACAATAGTTCAAACATTAGAAGCTCTGAGCTAGAAGATTTGAGTCCAATACCAGTTTAACTGTAAATAAAAAGGAAGAATTAATTTCATACCATAAAGGATTTCAACTACAATATTACATACCTCACTCAGGGAGTAGCCACGGTAGCTGATAAACAGGTTGTTGCTAGTGGTATGGGGTACCACAGGTAGAGTATTTGAGCAATACTTCCCACTCCCAAGTAAGGGAGAGTCCTGGGAATGCCCATTCCTTAGCTGTAATGAGAGAAGATACACATGTAGGTGACCTAAATATACAGTAATGGTCACTGGCAGAGGATCTTGGAATATTACAGTGGGGTGTGCTAAGAATGTGGCCAGTTGTACAATGTGATTTCATTGCTTTGTACTGATATAACTAACCAACTAGCCTACTACTTGTATATTAAAATAAACCTGCAGGATGTATGGTACTGTACCAGTATTTTCCTGTGCCTATTGATACAATTTTGTGTATGAAGTATTTCTACAAGATGTTATGGCAATTTCTACATTCAGTTGACAGCTGTAAGCTGCATGTGGCGAGGTTAGGGGAAATGATTATACTACTCCGCCTACACAAGCGTGTCTTGTCCCAAGCAAGTCCAGTAACCTCGACACACATGTTTTACAAGGACTTACCTGGAAGTACAGACGGCAATCTCTTGCAGAGGAGATATAAAACTATTTGAAATTACTAACTACAGAGATTACAGAGGGGAACGACAATACGTATTCACTCTGAATACTAATTCAACGCATTTCCATGATATTTTGAGAAGATTTATAAGCCGCTGAAGCGTTTAATATGTATCTGAATACTAATTCAATGCATTTTCATGATATTTTGAGAAGGTTTATAAGCCGCTGAAGCGTTTAATATGTATTTATCGCAATTGTCAGTGATCAACTTCGATAATTAACGACTGAGCTGAGTTGTATGATGGGAGTAACCGGCAGAGCAGATTTGAGGACTGACCAGAGCGATTACTCTGCCTTATATTTTCAAACTATGGGTTTGGAGTGCTCGTTCGCGGAACGAAAGTGATAACAGGTGGTGCTTCGCAGTGTTAAGCAGGCACGCACGCTAACAGAGGGGAACGACAATTTGTAACATTTTTCCACACTAATACAGTACCGTGAGTGAACTTAGAACATTCACGAGGCTCTTATAAGCTGGTTTATAGATAGTGGATTCACACTTCGGTTGTGATACTTCATTATTATACTATCATGGTATACATAATTGAGTCGAGGGGAATAGCCGACCAATTATTTAAACGTGCCAGTATGCAGTGCTAAGCACATGGCAGGAACACAACATTGAAGCAGAATTAAGTATCTGGAGTAATCC
This sequence comes from Meconema thalassinum, assembly GCA_946902985.2. NCBI lineage: Eukaryota > Metazoa > Arthropoda > Insecta > Orthoptera > Tettigoniidae > Meconema > Meconema thalassinum. The sequence continues at coordinate 1,354,284,381 of OX336388.2, forward strand.
ATGCTAGAAAATGGAAACTATTAGCATGAGAGCAAACTACAAAAAGAGACACAAGGAATATTTTGATATTATTCTGAAATGAAGTACTACTACGTGATGATGATTCAGCAAACAAGAGATATGGAGTTTACAATCCCTGCACATCAAGCCCAGTCCAGGGATGTTCGAGTGAGAGTGGAGTCCAGGGTTTGAGGACAGGTGTTCGAGTGGAGGAGGTGACGGTTCGATCGCTGGTTCAGGAACAGGCCAGTTCTTTTCGACATCTGGAACGAAGGTTCGATCTCAAATGGAATAATGTGTTCTTATACACATTGTCGACTTGAAGTCATCTCAAGGTAGCTACCACCCTTTGAGTTTGATGTACGAACTAACAGGGAAACCTTTTTTATTTTTATAGAAGAACTCCGAATAGATCACCAACTACCATCCACAAGATCATACAACGATGTCCTACATGAACTGCATGCAAAGAAGAAGGAGATCTCAATTGATTTCTATTCCACGAAGGCCATGACGTCATCAGAATGGAAGGGCACTGCCTATGAACTGAGACACACGGTGACCCGTTTCATGATGCACCGGTTCCACCATAAGATTTGTGAAACTGAGGTGTTCTATGAGCCCATGCCTGAGTGTATTTGTAAATTATGTAAAAAGACATGTGATAGATATCACGCTCCTCTGTGTCCTAAGAGGTTGTCGTCGATAACAGAATTTTGTAAATAATATTAATCCTTAATAATAATAACGTTTGGCAAGACACAATTAAAATTGTTAAAATTGTGAGTTGAATTGCTAGTCTTCTAACTACGTCAACTTGTGACAGCATCCCATTTAACAAGGCTCTCTTCCTTTAGCGGAGCTACAGATTGATGTATTACATTTGTGTCGAACCTCTTGTTTAATTGTCTTAAATATATCTTTGTGTGTTGTAGATTGAAGTTACTTTTTTCCTTTTTGATGCATCAAATACAGTACAGTGGAACGTCGTTTATCCAGACTAATTGGGACCGAAAGCATTCCGGATAACGATTTTTCTGGATAATCGAACATGTGTTTATTTCATAATACAACCATACTACAATAGCGCAGTTTTTAATGCTAGTAAAAGCTTCTCCATGACTTGGTCTTTCTTCATCATTCTCATCTAGGCTTTCATCTAAGAATTGAAAACCTGAGTCACTGTCACTTTCCAACCAAGCTTGTGCGTCTTCTCTATGACAGTCGGAAAATTCAGCAACTTGGGGGAATAACTCATTTGTCACTGCATCCAAATCTTCATCAACAGTGTATGTGGTCCTGACGGTCTCTTGTTCTCATACCAATTTATTCAATGCATTTCGAAGATTCTGTGGTGTTAAAGTGTTCCATCCATCAGCGATCAAGTAACAGTGGTCCTTAATAGAAAGCTTACCGTATTTGAAAAAGATATCACACTCTCCTCATCTTCTGCCAACAGTCAACGACGTAAAACTTCCTTCTTGTACATCCACTTAAGCATTTTTTTTTTAATTATTATTTTTTTTTGCTCGTCTGGATAATTGACGTTCCGGTTGTTTGACGTCCGGATAAACGACGTTCTACTGTATTTTATATTTGTTATTTCATGTCATGATAGCATCTATAAATGGAAGCGTGACCAACCAGAATTATTAGTTGCAGAACTCAAGGTCAGCATTGGGGTGTGCTAAGGAATGCAGTCAGCAGTTCAGCGTGATGTTGCAATGCATCTTGAAATAGCAGAGTGTAAATTCTGCAAGGATGTAAAAATTGGACAAAAATTTGTTTCAAAATTAGGGTGCATTAAGTATGCAGAAGCAAAACATATGTGAGTTTATATGATATTTGTGTAGATTTAACTCTTTAATGAACTTCCCATCATGTGAAGCATCACTGTATTTCCTCCAAAATAATCCAGCAAATATGTAAGGCTCAAAGGGTTGACTTCAGGAATGCTCCTCATTAAGAAGCAATGAATTGAACAAACACGGTTTCCCAGAAGGTTATATGAAAAGGTATCTTTAACTGGCCAGTATGTATAAGGGAGCTCAATTATCTATGGTGGTTATGTTAAAATATCCAGCTCAAATATTGTACCAGAATAAAAGATACAATTACAAATTGTACACTTCTACCTAAAAATAATTAGGGGGATGACATTCCATTTGTCATGCAAACCTTCAGATCCAGGTTAAGTTATTATGTTAATTTAATATTGTAGTTTTATGTAACAGTTGTAACGTGTTTTTCGAGGGGTTTTTATGCCACTGGCATAAGTCAGTAGGAAGCCATTCTATATTTATTTACGCGGCAAATTGTTCAGCCAAGAGAATTTTTCATGTTAATTTATTATTATTATTAATTTATTATAATTATTATTAAGATATTTTCGGAGCATTTTATAAAAATTATAAGCATACAGATAGGTTTTCTATGTCTTAGAAAAAGCTATCAAGCAAATTATTACGAACGACGATATCATAGAAAATTATCTGATTACGGAATTTTACGGAGTTTTGTCAGTTAGGGTATTTGAGAGAGATGACTCACTGGGAATTCAAATACAAGCTGATTCCTGTCGAGAAGTATGACGCAAGCTTGGGTCGCATCGTCAAGAAAAGGCGAATTGTTGGGACGGAAATCGACTTCTCCCTCTCGCGCGCCGTGTGTAATGAACCAGAGGAGGGGAACTAGCGGTGTGCTCAGCCAATCAGTGGAGACAACGTAAGCTGGAAGACGGTACCATGGTGGGGGAGCCAACGTGTGGATATATCGTTCGACGCGCCGTGAAACGAGGACTATCTGTATAGAACTTCCCGAGTATGGTTTACGCGGGAGTCGCTCCGATGTTCAGTGGAGTTAGCGACTATCCTTGTGAAACTTAACCAGTGTGGTTATACGAGTGTTTGGGTCCGAGGTACGGACCATAGAATTTTCTAATCTACCAGAATATCATCAAATAACGAAGAAGATGGCGACGTCCAGGAGACTGTGGGAAGCACACAGCATCATCCAGTACGAGGGAAATGCTTTAGCAATTTCCAGTGGTAAGCGCAGATGACGCAGAAATACGCAATCTCTCATTTTCTTTGTTTTACATTTCATATTTCAGTAACTTCATAGCTTGGAAATAAGAGTAAAATCAATTTATCAGACTCCGTTTTCACGTGATTTTCTATCGGTAATATTAAAATCGCAACGCTCCAATTTAAATTTTAAACTTATTATTATTATTAATTTTGCTATACTTGTTTTATATAATAAAGTCATTTCTTTTACAATGCAATCTTTGCTTTCAGTAGGTAGCATTAGATAATGACCAATTCCTTCCCCTGATACAATTGTTTGTTGGGTTAATGATCAAATCATACCATGATCTGAGTGAATAGAGTCTTGAAGGTGTTCTGCCAGAGCTAGACGTTGTTAAATACAAATTTAGATTTCAACATTGCATTGAGGTCTTGGCGCCCATTCAAACAACATAGCTTAGGCAAAGGTCAACAGTAACATTTATCTCCCAACAGTGTAGACTAGCAAGACTGCTACATTTGTCGCTCAAAGTGAGGGCTAAAGAAACCATTACATTTGTCGCTACCAACATGGGGCACTAATTAACCATTACATTTGGCGCCGACAACTTGGGGCTGAAAACCTAATAACATTTGTGGAAGGAGAAGTGTATATATTTCTGTGCCTGTATTTTGGGGGTTATTTGTCTGTATCAGTGTATATCATTATGGGGGATGAGAAAGAAAGACAGATGAGGTTACGTAGTGGTCATCAACGGGAGAGTGATGATACGAGCAGTATGTCGAGTGATGGTAGTACCGGGGTAGCGGAGGTAAATCCCGATACTGAAACAGGGAGTGTAGACGGCCAACCAGAATTAAAAACTTTACTTCTCGAGTTCATGTATCAGAACAAAGTTAGTAGTGATGCCTTAAATGCAAAATTAGAACAGAATAATGCAAAATTAGAACAAAACAGTAGGGAAAATAAAGAAAGTACAGAAACCTTAAATGCAAAATTAGAACAGAATAATGCAAAATTAGAACAAAACAGTAGGGAAAATAAAGAAAGTACAGAAGCTTTAAATGCAAAATTAGAACAGAATAATGAAAAATTAGAACAAAACAGTAGGGAAAATAAAGAAAGTACAGAAGCTTTAAATGCAAAATTAGAACAAAACAGTAGGGAAAATAAAGAAAGTACAGAAGCTTTAAATAAAAAATTAGAACAGAATAATGCAAAATTAGATAAGAACAACAAGGAAATTAGTGTGAAAATGGAGCAGATTAGAGGAGAAATCAGAGGAGTAATGGAAGAGAAGGTTAAAGAGATCATTGCAGATGTAGACAAGAAATTAGGAAAAGTACAGGAGGAGTTAGAAATTAGAATCAGTACACAGGCTGAAAATTTAAAAGAACTAGTGCAACTGGAAACACAGCAGGTCAAAAAGCAATTGGGGGGAGAAATTGACAAAATTCAGGTAGCAACTAAAGAGGTTAAGGAACAGCTGGGGGGGTAGAATTGAGAAAGTCCACTCGCAAATAGTAGCAGAAGTAAATGATTTAAGAGAGAGTAATAGAGAGAGCATTAGCAAGATTGAGGAGAAACAAGCAAAGCTATATGATAAAGTAGAAGAATCAGAAGGAAACATTAAATTAACAGTAAACAGTATTGAGAGGAAGGCTGAGGAGAAAATCGCAGAATTAGAGTTAAAATTAAAAGCTAGGATCAGGCAAGAAAATAGTCAGAATAGGCCAGTTTTTGTGAATAGCACACACAGGGAGGTAGAACTGGGTAAGTTCAGCAATCGACAGGGGTGCCCAATGGAGTTCATGAACACTATAGAAAATAAATTCGGGGAGAGGTTGGAAAATGGTAGTATTGAGTGGTGCCAGGTAGTTGAAATTTTAGAACAAGTGTTTGTGGGGGAAACGAGGAATTGGTTTGCTGTCTACAGAGACAAGTTTACTGATATCAATGATTTTAAAATGAAATTCTGTGAAAAGTTCTGGAATGAGGTTATTCAGTCGCAGCATCGTGAGGGAGTAGTGTGTGGTAAATATAACCCTAAAGGTAGCTCCACCATGACCGAATACTTTTTAGGGCAGGTATTAGTGTGTAAATATCTGGATGGCTTGAAGGAGGAAAGTGATGTGGTAAGGTTGCTACTTAGGCACTTTCCCTATAGGATCAAGGAGGCTGCTTGTATCCAGAATGTAAAGACTATATCACAAGTAGAAAATTTGTTAAGCACATTTGATGCACTAGGGAGAGGGGGTTATGAGGACAATTTCAATCGGAACCAGGGTAATAATAATAATAGACCTAATGAAGCCAGGCATCAAGAAGTTCAAGGGAACGGTGGCGAAGGGGCCAACGCTCAAAATAGAAATAATAATAATAATCAGCAAAATCAGAACAGAGGAAATGGCTATGGTAATCAGTATCATGGGAGGAACAATGATTTCAGGGGAAATCAAGGGAGGAACAATGATTACAGGGGAAATCAAGGGAGAAACAATGATTTCAGGGGAAATCAAGGGAGAAATTATAATGACAATAATTACAACCAGAATAGGGGTCAAGGAAGAGGACAGCCTAGTGGTAGTAATATACAGCCAAACAATGACAACACAGCCCAGAACAACCAGACCAGTTTAGTAGTTAGTAGTACTACGGCCAGCTGTAGCGGTTCTTTAAACGCGAACCAGGCTGCGAAGTAAGGTCAGAATCTCAGTCTGTAGCATGCCCTGTCCATACAATTATACAGGAACCCTATGACCTAAATGTAAGAAATGAATTATTACATGAACTAAATGATGAAGGTATTATTCAGGAAGTGGTTAGTAAGAGCCCCATAGTTAAATTTAACGTGTCCGAGGCGTACACAGATGTTTTAATTGATAGTGGTTGTATGAAGAGTTGCATAAGTAGTGCATTTTATGATAAAATGAAAGGAACTGGAGTAAATTTTGAGGAGATGCCAATTAAAAGCACTTTTGTTATCACAGCTGTTGGGAAGAGGTCTAAAGTAATTTCTAAGCAAGTTTTAGTAGACATTAAAATTAATAATCATGTAGAAAAGCAGATTTGTCTTGTAATTCCAAATTTAGTATTCAGTGTTATCTTGGGTTCAGAGTGGCTAAGTAGAGTGTCTGGTAACTTATGTTATGATGTAGGGAGTTTGAAATTTAAATGGGGAGATTCTGAAGTAGAAGTAGCGTTCAATGACCATATTCAGAGGAGTAGTATTGTAGGTGTGATTTGTACTTTAAATGAGATATCGCCAGCCGTAGAGCGGGGTTCTCCATGTTTTGTGGGCAGTGTGATTACGAACGGAAGTCTAGAGGACTCGTTACGTGATGCTGCATTTCAGGGTAATATAGAGGTGGAACAATGTGTTCGGCTCTATGATGTGTTATTGTGTAATAGGAGAGTTTTTGAGGATCGCATTGGTATGGCCAATTGCTATACACATTCATTGAACGTTATTGATAGGTCAGTATTCACAGGACATAGATATCCTGTACCTTTCGCTTATCAGAGTGCAGTTGAGGCACAAATTAACCAGATGCTTGAAGATGGGATTATTGAGCACTCGAACAGTCCATATGTTAATTCTTTGATCACGGTACCCAAGACCGACGGCACTGTTCGTATTTGTTTAGACGCTCGTTCGGTTAACAGTAGAATTAGTTCAGATCAGCTGAAATCTATGTCAATAGAAGAATTAATGCAAACATTTGAGGGAAAGAAGTATTTCACTTGTGTAGATTTGAGTTCCAGTTTTTGGCAAGTGCCACTTATGTACGAAGATAGACCATTTACAGCTTTTAGTCATAAATATAACCTTTATCAATTTTGTAGAACACCTTATGGGTTAAAGAGTAGTTCAGCAGCTTTAATTAGGGATTTAAACATCGCATTAGGGGATGACACAGGAGAGTTTGTAACCATTAACATAGATGATATGGTAATTAGTTCACGCAGTTTTGAGGAGCATCTACGTCATTTAAATATAGTTTTTCAGAAGTTAGATCAGGCAGGGTTCACTTTGAAGCTGTCTAAGTCGTCATTCTGTCAGTCAGAAGTGACATTTTTAGGTCATAGAGTGTCGAGTAGAGGTGTAACACCAGAAGAAAGTAGGGTTAATAAGATACTTAACGCAGAGGTGCCACAGAATGTTAAACAGTTAAAAACTTACCTGGGAATTTGCAACTTTTTCAGGAGGTTCGTTCTTAAATACTCAGGGTTGGTAGAACCATTCAGGGAATTGCTTAAAAGTGGGACTCGGTGGAGATGGGAGTCCAAGCATGATCAGGCTTTTAGAGCGCTGAAGGAAGGTTTTGAGAAAGCTGTAGTGCTGAAATATCCGTTAAAAGATAAGGAATATGTGGTTATGACAGATGCTTCACATATAGGCATTGCTGGAGTATTATGTCAGAAAGATGATGAGGGTAATCTGTGCATTGTATCTTTAGCCTCGCGAGGACTGACAGCAGTAGAGAAAAGATACACGATTACTGAGTTAGAGCTTTTAGGTATTGTTTTCAGTTTAGGGAAATTTAGAATGTACTTAGTAGGGGGGAAATTTGAGATCCATACAGATCACCATATTATTATTATGAGAACTTGTAAACTCAGTTCTAACAGAGTTAGTAGGTGGATTCTTGCTCTGCAGGAATACGAATTCACAGTAAAATATATTAAAGGTAAAGATAACATTCTTGCAGACATGCTATCGAGGGACACTAATTTATGTAGGGATTATCCTGTGGTTAAAGCAGAGGACGGTATTTTAATATGTGCATGTGTGGACAGTAGCAACAGGGCATCGTTACAGACACTGAGAAATAGGTAGGTAGAGCAACGTGAGGACGTTCATTTAAGGGAGCCACTTGCAAGGTTGGAAGCAGGTGACACAGAAACATTTATAGTTTCCAAACGTATGGGGAAAACAGCATATGTGCTGGAGAATAGTGAGGGAAACAGATTATACGGAACGTATAATATACATAGTCTACGAAAATATGTGTCATAAAGTGAGTGTGTTTAGCTGGCGAGCCAGCCTATCAAATGAGTAAGTGTGGTGTCTGGTGCGTGGAAGATCTGGTCTTAAGGCAGGCGTATCAGAAGTCACACAGGGGGGTAGTATGTAAGTAAATGAGAGTTTTTAAGGTACAGGGAAATATGACGGGATTGTCGGATGCTGTTGAGCACTAAATTGTCTCGATGCACCAAGGCCATTTTGGCAGCGCTGATGGGTTCCCATTTATCTCCAAGAGATGGGAGAGCGCTTGTATAGGGCTTGTTAGCTTAAGGCGTCCACGAGATAAAAGATGGGCCATCAGAATGCGAGACAGTCCTTCATGAAACTCATACATATCAGCACACGTGATTTCTGTTTACGGCCTCGCCATGTAAGATTTGTAAGTGTGTAATTTAAGATAATATGTACAATGGTATTATTTGTGTGAGGAGAAATGGTCTGTGTTGAGAAGTAGTATTAAGTAGAATATGGTTAACGGGAACTTAACAAGACAGGGCGATTACGGCACAGAAATATTTGGTGTTATATGTAATGCGCATTTACTGTTTTTTTTTCAGAAGTCAATATTAATTTAATCTACTTTAAAGAGAGATTAAGTATTATGGTCACGAGGCGCTGCCACAATAGTGTGATCGTGTGCTCAGTGATAAGTGGAATTAAATGTCACCATAAGGAGGGGACCTCCAGTGAAATTAGGAAGTTCTATGGTGATATAAATATATCAGAACACCTTCAATGCGTGTGATATGACATCATAAATACATAGTCTCACACATTAATTATGTCTATTTCTCCAACATAGAGAAATTTGAGAGGCGGAAATATCCGTGGAACACTATTCCATATGTAAAACATTGGACTGGTTGCAAAGTGCAATCCATAGTGACAACAAACTTTGACGCAAAGTGCGTGAAGAAAAATTATGAGTGTATATATCTGTAATTTAGGGTGATTTCATTTATGTAATATGTATTTTGGATGGGGATTATTAACGTGTCTGGGATAATCGGATAATGGACCGTCGTCACGGTAAATCATCCGATGATCCGAGGCGAATATGTAACGTGTTTTTCGAGGGGTTTTTATGCCACTGGCATAAGTCAGTAGGAAGCCATTCTATATTTATTTACTCGGCAAATTGTTCAGCCAAGAGAATTTTTCATGTTAATTTATTATTATTATTAATTTATTATAATTATTATTAAGATATTTTCGGAGCATTTTATAAAAATTATAAGCATACAGATAGGTTTTCTATGTCTTAGAAAAAGCTATCAAGCAAATTATTACGAACGACGATATCATAGAAAATTATCTGATTACGGAATTTTACGGAGTTTTGTCAGTTAGGGTATTTGAGAGAGATGACTCACTGGGAATTCAAATACAAGCTGATTCCTGTCGAGAAGTATGACGCAAGCTTGGGTCGCATCGTCAAGAAAAGGCGAATTGTTGGGATGGAAATCGACTTCTCCCTCTCGCGCGCCGTGTGTAATGAACCAGAGGAGGGGAACTAGCGGCGTGCTCAGCCAATCAGTGGAGACAACGTAAGCTGGAAGACGGTACCATGGTGGGGGAGCCAACATGTGGATATATCGTTCGACGCGCCGTGAAACGAGGACTATCTGTATAGAACTTCCCGAGTATGGTTTACGCGGGAGTCGCTCCGATGTTCAGTGGAGTTAGCGACTATCTTTGTGAAACTTAACCAGTGTGGTTATACGAGTGTTTGGGTCCGAGGTACGGACCATAGAATTTTCTAATCTACCAGAATATCATCAAATAACGAAGAAGATGGCGACGTCCAGGAGACTGTGGGAAGCACACAGCATCATCCAGTACGAGGGAAATGCTTTAGCAATTTCCAGTGGTAAGCGCAGATGACGCAGAAATACGCAATCTCTCATTTTCTTTGTTTTACATTTCATATTTCAGTAACTTCATAGCTTGGAAATAAGAGTAAAATCAATTTATCAGACTCCGTTTTCACGTAATTTTCTATCGGTAATATTAAAATCCCAACGCTCCAATTTAAATTTTAAACTTATTATTATTATTAATTTTGCTATACTTGTTTTATATAATAAATTCATTTCTTTTACAATGCAATCTTTGCTTTCAGTAGGTAGCATTAGATATAGACCAATTCCTTCTCCTGATACAATTGTTTGTTGGGTTAATGATCAAATCATACCACGATCTGAGTGAATAGAGTCTTGAAGGTGTTCTGCCAGAGCTAGACGTTGTTAAATACAAATTTAGATTTCAACATTGCATTGAGGTCTTGGCGCCCATTCAAACAACATAGCTTAGGCAAAGGTCAACAGTAACATTTATCTCCCAACAGTGTGGGCTAGCAAGACTGCTACATTTGTCGCTCAAAGTGAGGGCTAAAGAAACCATTACATTTGTCGCTACCAACATGGGGCACTAATTAACCATTACACATTTAATTTCGTAATCATGAGCTACAGGACCTCTTTTTAAGAAACGTGGAATCCAATCTACCGGATGTGACATTGCACAACAAAAATCTCACATGCATTAACTGGGAATCAAACCCTGCCCCTTTTGGTGAGACCCAAGCAGCATCACACCCCCTTTGAGCATGCAGCGTTACCAGTGAGTCGGTAATATACACAATTAGCCTACCCTAAGAATTTAAGCATAAGTTGCTACTGCCAGAGATAGATGCAAATGGAGGAGATGTAGTAAAGAGACATACCCCACATAACATAACCAATATGTACATTGGCATCCCAATAAATTACCTAAATCATAGAGGGCAATGTAAGAAGTAATAATTTTGAGAAAGGAGCCAACAAAATCACCAGACATTATTATTGTACTCCCAGGCAATGTGTTGAATAAGCGAGAAATGCATGCATCCCTTCAGTACCCACTACAATGCAATTCTTGGCAACATTAATTGTCATCATCATCATCATCATCATCATCTTCCTTCCAAGTATTGGGCCAAATGTCCCGTTACGGTCTTGCACTTTCCCTTCATCTCTTCATCGGACGTCCTATAGATCTATTTCCCCATGGCTGGTAGCGAAGGATCTCCTTTGGTAATCTTCCAGGTTCCATCCTTTGGACATGATGCTTCCAGTTCTCTTGGTAGTCGCAAGTGTATGTAGTTATTGGTTCCACTTTTAGTTCCTTCAGCACATCCTCGTTTCTCTTATGATCCCATTTAGTATAGCCTGCTGTTCGGAGCATAAAGGTCATTTCGCGTGCTGTGAGTCTGGAGATGTCCTGAGATCTTATTGTCCATGCCTCGCTGCCATAGCATAGGGTTGGTCTGGCTAATGTGTTATACAAACGCAAGCGTGTGTGCCTTTGGACAAGAGATGGCTTCATGACGTGAGTGATGATTCCTGTTGTTCTGGTATAATTAGTTATTTTTGCAGTTATGTCTCATTCTTCTTGAAAATATAAATGATATCCTAAATACTTGAATTCGTTAACTCTTTCTAAAATTTTGCCATCCAGACAAATTTTACTGTGGATAGGGTCCTTACCCTCAAAGCCCATTACTTTAGTTGAATTTTGAATGCTGAATTTTGATGCCACTTTCTGAAGGTTGAACACTGACCACTGCAGATCATCTTCAGATGCTGCTACCAATGCAACATCATCAACAAATAGTATAGCGTCTACATTTTTTAGATGCCTGCTGATAGGTATAGAACCATGTTTTTCACACCTCCATTCCTTTATTATAGCATTCATGTAGATTATGAATAGCAATGGAGAGAGTCCACAGCCTTGTCTTACATTAATTGTAACAAGCATATAATAAAACTCACCATAAGATAAGAATTTGAACAGGTGCCAGACATATCTGGAGGAACCTGAAAGCGATCAAAGGTCACAGCAATTGTTCTTCCTGCACGCACCGTTACATTCCATTGGCATTTAACCAAATATCGGCCATGGTCCTTGAACTGATTGGTCAAATTGTGCACTTCGATGACACCATTTGGAGCCTTGATGGAACCTCCACACACTAGAAGATATGAAACAGTGTTTATTGCCATTAAAAAATTAACGAAGTTCAAACCATGTATTATCCTAAGCTTGAGGGTAAATTAAATTTTCATTACCTGAATCGATTCTGGAAGAGAATCCAGTCTTATTAACAGAGAAGTCACTGAAGAACACTACTTTCATCAAGCCCATAGCATCAATTGGTCCTTCACTGGATTCATTGCTGAGGCACATGGTTTTCAACAGTCTCCACTCCTCAGTGTCCCCTGCACCTGTGCAAAAGAAACAACATTTCACATTCCAAACAAGGGCAGATGACCTCATAGTTCTGCCCCTTAAAACAACAATAACTATAACTAACACATTCCAAACATTCATAACCCTTTTGCTGTCAGGCTATATTCGACAAAATTAAAACTAGTACACTAAACAATGCAATTTCAGGGGGGGAAATCTTAAAATTCTCAATGGTATAGTTTACATGAAAAACAAATTGGGTTATAGAATACACATATTAAATAAAAATCCGTTTTCATACGGTGAATTAAAAAGTAAACTGTTCATTAGTGTTGTTCTTGATCAATCATTCTGAAAACAAGAACATTTAATTCATCTGGAACCATGATATTGGAATGAGAGGGGAAAGGATTTTCTGGTGATAGAAGACAATACTCGCACACTCCAAACTTCAACTCACCATGAGTTAAAAATACATGGTGTTATTATTTCATTTCTTCCATGCACTTAGTGTCGTGTATCTATTGAGTAAATTGTGAACCAAAATCTGAAAGTTAATATTGCGACATATTCCTGACATCTGGGAGTCCACGAAGTAACTATTACAATCAACCTAACATCAAGCCGACAGATTGGCGTGATGAGCATTTTCTCCACTACCGCACATGCTGATAGATTGGCGCACTGAGCGTGTAAGAGTTAAGCCACAGATGTCTGCAGTCCACCCATACTTTACTGGGTTCATATATGGTATGAAGAAGTTATTTACAGATAGACATGTTTCAGCATATTTGGAAATAGTGAGGTGAATCATAAGGATGTTATGCCTTATTCTGCTTTTTCTTAAATATTTTTATGTCAGTATCTGCATAAAAATAAATAATTTACAAAGAATATAATTTCAATTTCTCTTCTCTTCTTCTTCTCTTCTTCATTTCCCGTTTCCAGCTTCCTGGGTCGGGTTGTGAATCAAGGACCTCCAACGTTGCCTGTCTCTCCACCACTCCTCTCCCCCTTTAAGTACATCTTCAGGTTTTCCTCCCTTCTTCTCCACGCACTCCCACACTGTATCTGCCCATCTCTTTCGGGGCCTTCCGCGCGGTCTCTTCCCCGAAACCTTTTCCAGAAAAGCTTTCTTTGGCACTCTCTCCTCTCCCATTCTCATCATATGTCCATACCACTTTAACTTGGTTGTTTCTATCCTGTCCTGCAGCTTCAAGATTCCTGTCCTCCTTCTTATCTCCTCGTTTCTGATTCTATCTCTTCTGGTCTTCCCTTCTATACCTCTTAGGAATTTCATCTCCGCTGCTTGTATTCTACTCTCCTCTCTTTTTGTAGTGGTCCATGCTCCAGCTGCATATGTTAGTACGGGTCCATAATAGGTTGAATATAATACCTGCTTACATTTCTTTGGGACATCTTGGTTCCACAGAATACCCCTAACACTCTGGTAGAAGCTGTTCGCTTGTTGTATTCTCTTTCCAATTTCCTCAGTAATCTTTCCATCTTCTGTGATCACACTTCCCAAGTACTTGAAACTTTTCACCACTTCTAGAATTTTTCCGTTCACTTCTATCTTTCCTCTTCCCTCCTTACTTCCCCTTGACATTACCATTGTCTTGCTCTTCTCTGTGCTAACTTTCATCCCAAACTTCTCAATCTCTTGGTTCCATACATCTACTTGTTTTTGTACTTCCTTTTCATCCTCACCCCATATCACTATATCATCTGCAAACAGCATGGCCTTTATTGCCTCTTGTCCCAATCTCTGTTTAACATTCTTGTGGATTTCATCCATGACTATGATGAATAGTAAGGGGCACAATACACTTCCTTGACGGAGACCCGTTTCCACCTTGAACCATTCTGTTTCTCCTATAGTGGTCTTTACGCTACTGACACAATATTTGTACATAGCTTTCACCATTTGCACTTCTGCACTGTTAACTTGCCTTTTTCTTAATACATCCCACACCACCTGTCTAGGCACACTGTCATAAGCTTTCTCAATATCAATAAAAGTCATCACCATGTCTTTTCCAAACTCCCATCTTTTCTCCATCATATGCCTAAGTGTAAAGATTAGATCAAAAGTTGATCTGTCTCTCCTAAAACCATACTGTTCTTCTTCCATCTCTCCATCTGTCTGCCTCCTCAGTCTACCTTCCAATACTCTTTCAAAGATCTTGGCTACATGGGCAATAAGGGTGATCCCTCTGTAATTGTTACATTCCTTTTTGTCACCTTTCTTAAAAAGTGGGATAATTAAACCCTTTCCCCATTCTTCTGGGATCTCTTTCTTCTTCCAAATTATTCTAAATAATCTATACAGCCACTGCAACCCTACTGGTCCTGCTGCTTTTATCATTTCTATGGTCACCTCATCCACTCCAGGTGCATTGCCACTCTTCATCTTCTTTATGGCTTCCTCTATTTCTAGCATAGATTACTCCTTTTCTTGTTCTTCTTCTTCCTCCATTGTTCCTTCTTGTTCCCTTTCTTCATCCAGTTCAATGTGTTTAACATTCAGTAGCTTTGAAAAGTATTCTTCCCATCTTTTCAATATACCATCTCTTTCATACAATATCTGTCCCGCTTCAGTTTTTACAAATTTTGTGTTTTCCCTACCTTTCACACTGTTTTTTACTAGCCCATATAGAACCTTTTTGCTTCCTTTGATATCCTCCTCTAGAGTTTCAGTGAAACTTTCCCAGCTTTTCCTTTTTTCTTCTTGTACAATCTTTTGACATGCCTTCTTGGCTTCTCTATATTTTTGCCATTTCTCTGCATCTTTGCTGCATATCCACTTTCTCCATGCCATTTGTTTTTCTTTAACTGCTTCCTTTACCCTGTTGTTCCACCAAGGAGTCTTCCTTTCCTTTTTCCTCCCTGATAATCTTCCACAAGTGTTTACTGCACACTTCACAAATCCATTCTTAAAACATGTCCATTCCATTTCTATGCTTTTTGCTTCATCTTTGGGAATTTCCTGTTTTAGTTCCTCTTGAAACTTTTCCATTACCTCCTTCTCTTTTAGTTTCCATACCTTTATTTTTCTTTCCCTTTTTTCTACTAGTTTTGTGATTTTACCAAGCCTTACTTTGGCTATCACCACTTTGTGGTCTCCTTCAAAATCTCCTCTGGGCATAGCTGTCACATCTACTGTCTTTGTTTATCCTTTTCCACCAGAATAAGGTCAATCATTGTCTTTGTCTTCCTGTCTCCCCATCCATACCTAGTTATTTTTTGCGAGTTCTTTTTCCTAAACCACGTGTTTCCAACAATTAATCCATTCCTCCTACAGAAATCTACTAACAGGTCTCCTTCTTCATCCTGATTTCCATAGCTAAACGGGCCAATAATCTCTTCTTTTCCCTGTCTATCTGTTCCCACATGTGCATTCATGTCTCCCATTATTATCACTTCTTTGTCTTCTATACACTTTTCCAGCTCTTATAGAAACTCTTCTAGACATTCATCTACCTTCCCTGTTTGGGGAGCATAAACCTGTATAAAATCTTTTGTACCACTCTCAAGTCCAAGCCTGACTTTGATAATCCGGTCACTAATCGGGTCAATTTTTTCAACATACTGGTCTAGGTCCTCTCTCAATATGACACCAACGCCATTCGTTGCCTTCTGTCCTCCACTCCAATATAATCTGTACCCTTTCCCTTTCTTCACTTCTTTTCGCCCTTTCCCTTTCCATTTCGTTTCACTCAATCCCAGCATCGCTATATCTTTCTTCTCCATATAATCAACCAGCTCTTCTACCTTTCTATTGAGTGTCATGACATTAATGAAACCAACCTTCGTTACGTCTGGTAGCCTACTTCTCACAGCTCCCCCAGGACACCGAGAGCTGCGCGTCGCCTCCGGGGGACGCCCTAGCTGTTTCCGAGGCCTCAATTCACAAACTTTCATAATATAGGCTATTTGTTCGATGGGCTCGCCACACCCAAAGGCATTTTATAACCTACTGCCAGGTTTTTACTTTAGACCGCCCCTAACATGGGGAACAGACGCCTTTTGCAGCCGCTCCTCTGGAGTACAGACGCTGCTGGTGTCAGTTCTTCCGCCTTCTCTGCCGTTGGGACACTTGTTCCTCATCCGCCTTCAAAACCGTTCACTGCTACCTACACAAGCTGTGGAAAAATTCCCCTTCTCATTTAATCCCCAGAAGGGAGGGTTGCCTCGTCTGCCAGCTTTGCCGTACCGAAGTCTCCTCCTCCGCCGCCGCTGCCATTAAGGACTTCACCCGTAACCCTGGGCATGGGTTCCGTGCTATACCCCACGGGACTGGGTCCTTGCCTGAACTCCGCCATCCTATCACTCCGACCTACTGAAGTGTAGGATGTCCACCCCCGTGACGTGGACACGCCAGGCAAGAATTACTCAAGTGGAGAATAGGGAAGGTGACCCTATCTCCCTTGAGCCGGGTTAATGGTTGCGTATGATGCCACAACCAAATTTGCCAATTTATTGGATCAAAATATATATAAAGATATATACAAGGTTGACTACCTTTGAAAGTCAAACATGGAAGGAAATATTTTAAGGAATATTCCACCGCCTTGCAATTGCAAAGGCAGACTGCATTCGGATACGGTGGGCAGTCACCTGAAAGATACCCTAGATGAGTCGGAGCATCTAAAAATACCCCCGACAGATAGAAAACCCAAATTTAGACTGAAGACAGGACTGATAAACTATATAGCAACACACAATATAAATTCCATCATACAGCCAGGGAAACTCAAAATTTTGACAGACGATATGGACCGCAAAGGGATTCTAATAACTGGGCTTCAAGAAATGAGATACACTGATCAGGAACCAATAGAATCACATGGGTATAGAATTTACAAGGGAATACCAGGAAAAAGAGAAATGAAGCATGTTCACAATTCGGAACAGGATTTGTAGTCAAACTCAAAATAATTGAGTCCATCATAAATTTAAAGCATTATCCCCTAGGCTCTCGACACTAACTCTAAAAGCTGCAAATAGAATATATACCATACTAAATGCCGATGCCCCAACTAATGATAAAAAATAATAAGAAAGAACAAAAAGATGATGTGGAGGGATTTTGGGAGCTTTTGGATCAGACAGCAACAAACATAAATAAAAGTCACCCCAAAATTTTAATTGGAGACTTTAATGCCCAGTTAGGAAGGGAAAAAAAATATAGAGTCATAGGAAAATGGCCAGCACAGAGAAGAACAAACAGGAATGGCTTAAGACTGGTGGAATTTTTCAGGAACCATGATATGATCTCCAAATCGACGTACTTCAAGAGAAGACCAAATAAACTCAAAACTTGGATACACCCAGATTGGAAAAAAGGTGAATGGCAACTAGATCATGTTTGTATGGATAAGAACTATCACAGGGAGATCTACAATGTGAAAGTTCTGAGAGGAACAGATACTGGATCGGATCATTACAATGATAAAGATTAAAATTAAATTCAGCCCGTTGACAAAGAAAAAAAATCACCTCAAAAAAAAAAAGAGAACATACGACCCTCATAAACTAATAAATAACAAGGGATACAAAGAACGAACTAAATATATTAAAATAACAGATGATCTAGAGGAAATAGTTACCGAATTGAAACAAATAGCTGATCAAGTAGCCCCAATAAATTCAAGGAAGAAACACCAATGGTGGAACGATGAGTGTGATAATACAGTGGAAGATAGACATCAAGCCTGGTTGCGGTATCAGAGTAAAAAAACAAACAGATGAATCACACTTGGAACTCATAAAACAAAGGAAGATAACTCAAAAAATAATACGAAGGGTTAAACGGCAATGACGATAGGATATACTTCTGATGATCGAAACAAATAGCGCAAAAACAAACCCAAGAAATTACTACAAAATTATTAACAAACAACTACAAAGATATGAACCTCCAACATTAATGTTAAAAGACAAAAATGGCGAGTTAGCTCATAGTAATAAAAAAAAATACAGATATTTTAGCAGAAACATTTAACAAGTTGCTAAATTGTGAAGATACACCAGAACTTCTTCAAATAAATACAGACACCACTGTTAAAACACCATTAGAAAACATAAATCTACCCACAATCCAAGAAGTCTACAAAGCTCTGAGAGAGCTCAAAAACTACAAAGCGAGTGGAGAAGATCAAACATTTGCAGAATTGTGGAAATATGCAGCAGAACCAGTAAAGATTTCATTACACCAATGCATAGTGAACATTTGGATCAAAGAAGAACTGCCAGACCATTGGACTACAGCTATAATACATCCATTACACAAGAAAGGAGAAAAATCAAATCCTGACAACTATCGAGGAATTTCCCTTTTGGATATCACATACAAAATCATGTCACGAATTCTATATAATCGTTGTAAAGATCAATTAGAACTCGAAATAGGAGAATATCAAGGTGGATTTCGGCCATGGCGAAGCTGCCCTGAACAGACAATCACCTTAAAATTAGTAATGGACTACTACAAACGTAGACAAAAACAGCAAATCATAACCTTCGTAGACTTCAAAAAAGCTTATGATTGTATACATAGATCTTCATTGCTGAAAATACTAAGGAATTTCGGACTTCATCCCACATTAATAAAAATTATAAAACTAACTCTAACAAACACCAAATCTAAAGTAAAATTCAGAGGAGAAATGTCTGAGCCTTTTACGATTAAAACAGGATTAAGACAAGGAGATGGTTTATTGCCTTTACTTTTCAATTGTGCTTTGGAATATGTGATGAGGGAATGGTACAGGGAAAATCCTAGGAGCATAAGAATTGGAACCAAGAAAGATCAAACAGACTTAAATTGCTTGGGATTCGCAGATGACTTAGCGTTACTGGCTAATAATACTCAAGAAGCCAGAAATCAAATAATAAGCCTACAAAATATAGCACAAAAAAATTGGTCTTCAGATATCATTTGAAAAGACAGAGATAATGGTAGCAAATCCACTTGTAATCAATCACATAACAGTAAATAACAAGAAAGTTAAAATAGTGAAGCAATTTAAATACTTAGGAGAAATTATAACTTTCAACTTGGATGAGAAACCTGCATGGCAAGAAAGAACTAATAAAATGATAAAAGACCAAAAATGAACATGGTCTACACATAAAAGAAAATGTCTATCAATCGCAACAAAATTAAAACATTACAAGATGGTGGTTCAACCAGAGGTGACATATGGAAGTGAAACTCTTTTTAAAGTTACTCAGAAAAACAGAATCGACACAATTTTAACAGTAGAAAGAAGAATAGCTAGAACATGCATAAATAAAAAATATCAGAAAGATGGACCGTGGCGGTTAGTACCAAATTAAGTGGTATACAGAGAACTGGAGCCCATCACTGATACTATTCGGAAGAAACGGATTTCTTTTTTTGGTCACATCATGAGGACACCAGAAACCAGGTTATCTAAAAAAATTGAAGTAAAACTTTGGAATATGAAACAACAAGTAGGATGGATTAAGGAAATTAGAGAAGATATGAAAGAATTAGAAATAACCTTGGATGACTTGCAAAACAAAACAACAAAATTAAAAATCTGAAAGACATAAAAATAAGATTTCAGGCAAAAATAGACAAACGTAATACAGTAAAAAGGGTATTTACAGATGAGGAACGCCTGAGAAGATCAGAGCGAATGGAAAGCTACTGGGCGACTCGGAAAGAAAACTTACTGAAGAAGAGGACCAAGAAATGATTGACTGAAGTGGTCCAATGAGGCCGTAAAAGCAGAAGAGGAAGAAGAAGAAGAAGGAAGAGGTATTTTTCTTAAACTAAATTTTGTATCACAAGACAAGGAATTTCCTTAAGCATACCCTGGAATAGAAATGCTCTGTTATTATGGACATTATGCTGGTAGTGGCAACATAGTATGAACATATTATTGGACACACATGGAAAATACACCCATCCTTTCAATACAATCACCAGCTTGGTCCTATATCTTTCGCCAAATCCATGGTAACCGTTGAATGCAGTTAGCAAGGTCGTTTCTGTTGACCTCTCTGACGGACTGCCGTGCTCCACGAACCACTGATGCAATAACTGGAAACCTCTTGCCTATAAGAGATTCTTTCAGCTGTGGAAACAAGTCATAGTGACAAAGACTCATGTCAGGGGAATACAGAGAATGTTGCAATACTTTCCAACCCCATCTCTGTAGCACGTCAGTCACTGCTTCTGCGACATGCATGATAGGTGAATTGTCTTTCAGGAAATGTGGACGTAGGTTGTGTATGAGAAAATGTTGGTAGTATGCTACATTGGTCTTGAGCTACAACATGGCTAATGACAACACCACTTTCTCCCTAGAGGATTCATATCGCACTCTCTTTGGGCATGGTGATCTATTGTGGTGCCATTCAAAAGATTGTTGCTTCTATTCAGGTTTGCCCAAATCTCGTCAATGACAACAGTACATTGCAGGAATACGTCTCCTTCATTGTCGTATCTCTGTAGATGAAGTTGAGCTAAAGCCACTGATCTCTAAACATGGATGGCTGGTAGCTAAGGCAGCAGTAAGCCGAATAGACGATGACAGGAGGTGTAGCAAGATGGCAGCGAGCGCATGGTGCAATATTGCTCGTAGACCACGTGGTCCGTAGAACGCTCTTGTCTTATTCGGTGACGCCATGCCCAGTGGCCAGGCCTCTTGATTGTAGTTCCACGAGTGTTCTGTGTTGTGTTAATGCAACAGAAGTAGTAGTGTATTTTGCGAATTTAGGTTCGATGTATAGTAGTATACTTGTAAATTACAAGATTCAATTTCAATGTGTACTATGTGTTCATGTGAATTCTGAATGAGGTTTCAACATGCCGCAGTGTTCAGCATATGGATGTACAAACAGAACCGAACAGCAGAAAGAGAAATCGTTTCATCGGTGAGTTTCATACTATAATAAAAATTAATATTTCGAGGGTAGTGTTTTGAGTTTTATTATATTTATTTATATTTCGCATATTCTTGGAGGAAAATGGCAATTCATTTTTGTAGGTTTCCTTTCTCGAGACCCGAACTTCTAAGATCATGGATTAGGAGTATCAGGCGGGAGAATTGGGAGCCTTCGAAAACAGCTGTTTTATGTGGAGCTGAGGAGTGAAATTGGTTTGGCTTAAAGTGCAGTTTGGCCTAGATCTACTTCCCTTTATTATTAAGTTTATTGTGCTGCTAGCATGATTAAAAGCTGTAGTATTTGATGTAGAGTGCTGGGATTAGTAATTAAGCCCTGTAGCCTAATCCTTCTCCCCCCCTCCACCATGTCTTTCCGATTTCGCACCCTAATAATTGTATAGGCAACCGGTATATTTATTTTTGTGTAATTTTTACTGTGGCAATTAAGCTGCTGGTTATGTGATATATTGACAAGGTCTGAATATTTGCTGGTTTCATAAATACGTACAATTTGCTTAAATTATATTTTCATTTTATAAATTAAACGGCACGTTATTTCATGGAAACAGAAATTCATTACCAAGAACCGATTACGATATGTCGAGTGTATAGTGAGCTATGTTTATAGGTACATCATTTGAAGAATGCATAATTTCGTGGCATATATATTTATATAATTTACAAGAAAGTTTCCAGAAATTGTTTTTCACTCGTTACTCTGTTACTGATCGCTAATTGCGTGTACTCAGCACCTAAGTTGATATTTGTCAGCCGTTATTATACATTCATTTTTATTGCTATTCCGGAGATTTACTGACGTCGGAATGACGTGTCAGTGATCCCAATGCCCTTATGCTATGAGTGAACATATCTCTATATTTTTATTTGTTCCAAAGCACCATTAATTACGATTTTAAATTGACTAAATTATCATTGCTTCCCCATAAGGATGACTCGAGAATGGGCACACCAACATGGCGGACCGTGCGCTCAACCTGGCGTACTTTCTCGTGCAGCAGAGAGCTGCCATCAGCGATCCATGTATAGAGATCAGTGGCTAAAGCGTATCAGTGCCATTTCTGTGCTTATAGCAGGTTATGAGGAACCCAACTTGCTGCAATTTTTCTCATGTGGAAGTTATGTGTGCTACACAGTTTAATGACAGTTCAACCTTGATGGATAATTCCCTTACAGTCCAACGATGATGAACAGAGAGCAGACCACACTAACTCTGCTTGTTCAACACAAATGTGCAAGCCACATGTACATGTACCATTCCATTCTGACCAATACGAAACACGGAGCCCCATCTTGCAACCATCTGATACGGTAGTGCATTGTTGTCACAAGCTTCAAGTATCCCTTGATGACATTGGCATGCATTTTTACCATGGGCTACCTCGATTTTTAAGCACGAATGAAGTTCAAGTTGAAAATGCTTTAGAGCAGTTAAAGATAGTGCTGTACATTTAGCCATGCACCTGTTGTCATAGCAACCGATTTATCATTCAATACAATATCTCCCACTACAATCACACTTGTCTCGTTTAGCATGAGAATGCACATGACCCATTTCCCACGTATAATTCCATCTACAACAGCATGTTTTAATTATTAGTTCTGGAGGAGACTAAATCTGGCATAAATGTTGGAAATGGTGCAAGCAATGTACAACAACTGTGTTAGCAGGGTACTGACCCCAGTTGGAAAGACAGATTGGTTTAGGATCAAGACTGGACTAAGACAGGGGAGTGTGCTGTCACCTCTTTTGTTCATAATGGTAATGGATGAAATTGTAAAGCAAACAAAGGAAGCATATGGACATAAAGAAATGAAGCTACTGTTATTTGCAGATGATATTGTGGTCTGGGGAAGGAACACCGAAGAAGTGCAAAAACAACTAGATGCACTGAACGAAAATATTTAGAAGTACGGCCTGAAAATCAGTATAGAGAATGAAACGTTATTTACTTAGGCTGGGATGACAAGTGAAACGGTATTTACTTTGCTCCACGTTGAGCGTACAAATGAAACGGTAATTAGTGCCCCATGTTGGTAGCGAAATGAAACGTTTTTGCTAGCCCACACTGTTGGGTGAGAAATGTAACTGTTTACCTTTGCCTAAGCTATGTTGTTTTAATGGGCGCCAAGACCTCAATGCAATGTTGAAATCTAAATTTGTATTTAACAACGTCTAGCTCTGGCAGAACACATTCAAGACTCTATTCACTCAGATCGTGGTATGATTTGATCATTAACCCAACAAACAATTGTATCAGGAGAAGGAATTGGTCTATATCTAATGCTACCTACTGAAAGCAAAGATTGCATTGTAAAAGAAATGAGTTTATTATATAAAACAAGTATAGCAAAATTAATAATAATAATAACTATAAAATTTAAATTGGAGCGTTGTGATTTTAATATTACCGATAGAAAATTACGTGAAAACGGAGTCTGATAAATTGATTTTACTCTTATTTCCAAGCTATGAAGTTACTGAATTATGAAATATAAAACAAAGAAAAATGAGAGATTGCGTATTTCTGCGTCATTAGCGCTTACCCCTGGAAATTGCCAAAGCATTTCCCTCGTTCTTGATGATGCTGTGTGCTTCCCACAGTCTCCTGGACGTCGTCATCTCCGTCGAAATTTGATGATATTCTGGTAGATTAGATAATTCTATGGTCCGTACATCGGACCCAAACTCTCGTAAAACCGCACTGGTTACGTTTTACAAAAGTTCGTCGCTAACTCCACTGAGCATCGGAGCGACACGCACTTGCGACCGTACACTGCAAGTTCTACACAGATTGTCCTAACTCCACTGAACATCGGAGCGACTCGCACGCGCATAACCATCCTCCGCAAGTATTTCACAGATTGTCCTTCTCTCACGGCGCGTCGAACGATATATCACACGTTGGCTCCCCACCATGGTACCGTCTTCCAGCTTACGTTGTCTCCGCTGATTGGCTGAGCACGCCGCCACTTCCCCTCCTCCGGTTCATTACACTCCGCGGGCGAGAGGGAGAAGTCGTTTTCCGTTTCAACAATTCGCCTCTTCTTGACGATGCGACCCAAGATTGCGTAATTCTTCTCGACAGGAATCAGCTTGCATTTGAATTCCCAGTGAGTCATCTCTCTCAAATACCCTAACTGACAAAACTCCGTAAAATTCCGTAATCAGATAATTTTCTATGATATCGTCGTTCGTAATAATTTGCTTGATAGCGTTTTCTAAGACATAGAAAACCTATCTGTATGCTTATAATTTTTATAAAATGCTCCGAAAATATCTAAATAATAATTATAATAAATTAATAATAATAATAAATTAACATGAAAAATTATCTTGGCTGAACAATTTGCTGCGTAAATAAATATAGAATGGCTTCCTACTGACTTATGCCAGTTGCATAAAACCCCTCGAAAAACACGTTACATATTCGCCTCGGATCATCGGATGATTTACCGTGACGACGGTCCATTATCCGATTATCCCAGACACGTTAATAAACCCCATCCAAAATACATATTACATAAATGAAATCACCCTAAATTACAGATATATACACTCATATTTTTTCTTCACGCACTTTGCGTCAAAGTTTGTTGTCACTATGGATTGCACTTTGCAACCAGTCCAATGTTTTACATATGGAATAGTGTTCCACGGATATTTCCGCCTCTCAAATTTCTCTATGTTGGAGAAATAGACATAATTAATGTGTGAGCACTATGTATTTATGATGTCATATCACACGCATTGAAGGTGTTCTGATATATTTATATCACCATAGAACTTCCTAATTTCACTAGAGGTCCCCTCCTTATGGTGACATTTAATTCCACTTATCACTGAGCACACGATCACACTATTGTGGCAGCGCCTCGTGACCATAATACTTAATCTCTCTTTAAAGTAGATTAAATTAATATTGACTTCTGAAAAAAAATACAGTAAATGCGCATTACATATAACACCAAATATTTCTGTGCCGTAATCGCCCTGTCTTGTTAAGTTCCCGTAGACTATATTCTACTTCATACTAGTTCTCAACACAGACCATTTCTCCTCACACAAATAATACCATTATACAAATTATCTTAAATTACACACTTACAAATCTTACATGGCGAGGCCGTAAACAGAAATCACGTGTGCTGATATGTATGAGTTTCATGAAGGACTGTCTCGCATTCTGATGGCCAATCTTTTATCTCGTGGACGCCTTAAGCTAACAAGCCCTATTCAAGCGCTCCCCCATCTCTTGGAGATAAATGGGAACCCATCAGCGCTGCCAAAATGGCCTTGGTGCATCGAGACAATTTAGTGCTCAACAGCATCCGACAATCCCGTCATATTTCCCTGTACCTTAAAAACTCTCATTTACTTACATACTACCCCCCTGTGTGACTTCTGATACGCCTGCCTGGAAGACCATCTCCTCCCACGCACCAAATACCACACTTACTCATTTAATAGGCTGGCTCGCCAGCTAAACACACTCACTTTATGACACATATTTTCGTAGGCTATGTATATTATACGTCCCGTATAATCTGTTTCCCTTACTATCCTCCAGCACATATGCTGTTTTTCCAATACGTTTGGACTCTATAAATGTTACTGCGTCACCTGCTTCCAACCTTGCAAGTGGCTCCCTTTAACTTAACGTCATCACGTTGCTCCACTAGCATATTTCTCAGTGTCTGTAACGATGCCCTGTTGCTACTGTCCACACATGCACATATTAAAATACCGTCCTCTGCTTTAACCACAGGATAATCCCTACATAAATTAGTGTCCCTCGATAGCATGTCTGCGAGAATGTTATCTTTACCTTTAATATATTTTACTGTGAATTCGTATTCCTGCAGAGCAAGAATCCACCTACTAACTCTGTTAGAACTGAGTTTACAAGTTCTCATATACAGTAATGCATGGTGATCTGTGTGGATCTCAAATTTCCCCCCTACTAAATACATTCTAAATTTCCCTAAACTGAAAACAATACCTAAAAGCTCCAACTCAGTAATCATGTATCTTTTCTCTCCTGCAGTCAGTCCTCGCGAGGCTAAAGATACAATGCACAGATTACCCTCATCATCTCTCTGACATAATACTCCAGCAATGCCTATATGTGAAGCATCTGTCATAACCACATATTCCTTATCTTTTAAAGGATATTTCAGCACTACAGCTTTCTCAAAACCTTCCTTTAGCGCTCTAAAAGCCTGATCATGCTTGGACTCCCATCTCCACCGAGTCCCACTTTTAAGCAATTCCCTGAATGGTTCTACCAACCCTGAGTATTTAAGAACGAACCTCCTGAAAAAGTTGCAAATTCCCAGGTAAGTTTTTAACTGTTTAACATTCTGTGGCACCTCTGCGTTAAGTATCTTATTAACCCTACTTTCTTCTGGTGTTACACCTCTACTCGACACTCTATGACCTAAAAATGTCACTTCTGACTGACAGAATGACGACTTAGACAGCTTCAAAGTGAACCCTGCCTGATCTAACTTCTGAAAAACTATATCTAAATGACATAGATGCTCCTCAAAACTGCGTGAACTAATTACCATATCATCTATGTAAATGGTTACAAACTCTCCTGTGTCATCCCCTAATGCGATGTTTAAAGCCCTAATTAAAGCTGCTGAACTACTCTTTAACCCATAAGGTGTTCTACAAAATTGATAAAGGTTATATTTATGACTAAAAGCTGTAAATGGTCTATCTTCGTACATAAGTGGCACTTGCCAAAAACTGGAACTCAAATCTACACAAGTGAAATACTTCTTCCCCTCAAATGTTTGCATTAATTCTTCTATTGACATAGATTTCAGCTGATCTGAACTAATTCTACTGTTAACCAAACGAGCGTCTAAACAAATACGAACAGTGCCGTCGGTCTTGGGTACCGTTATCAAAGAATTAACATATGGACTGTTCGAGTGCTCAATAATCCCATCTTCAAGCATCTGGTTAATTTGTGCCTCAACTGCACTCTGATAAGCGAAAGGTACAGGATATCTATGTCCTGTGAATACTGACCTATCAATAACGTTCAATGAATGTGTATAGCAATTGGCCATACCAATGCGATCCTCAAAAACTCTCCTATTACACCATAACACATCATAGAGCCGAACACACTGTTCATCCTCTATATTTCCCTGAAATGCAGCCTCACGTAACGAGTCCTCTAGACTTCCGTTCGTAATCACACTGCCCACAAAACATGGAGAACCCCGCTCTACGGCTGGCGATATCTCATTTAAAGTACAAATCACACCTACAATACTACTCCTCTGAATATGGTCATTGAACTCTACTTCTACTTCAGAATCTCCCCATTTAAATTTCAAACTCCCTACATCATAACATAAGTTACCAGACTCTCTACTTAGCCACTCTGAACCCAAGATAACACTGAATACTAAATTTGGAATTACAAGACAAATCTGCTTCTCTACATGATTATTAATTTTAATGTCTACTAAAACTTGCTTAGAAATTACTTTAGACTCCCAACAGCTGTGATAACAAAAGTGCTTTTAATTGGCATCTCCTCAAAATTTACTCCAGTTCCTTTCATTTTATCATAAAATGCACTACTTATGCAACTCTTCATACAACCACTATCAATTAAAACATCTGTGTACGCCTCGGACACGTTAAATTTAACTATGGGGCTCTTACTAACCACTTCCTGAATAATACCTTCATCATTTAGTTCATGTAATAATTCATTTCTTACATTTAGGTCATAGGGTTCCTGTATAATTGTATGGACAGGGCATGCTACAGACTGAGATTCTGACCTTACTTCGCAGCCTGGTTCGCGTTTAAAGAACCGCTACAGCTGGCCGTAGTACTACTAACTACTGAACTGATCTGGATGTTCTGGGCTGTGTTGTCATTGTTTGGCTGTATATTACTACCACTAGGCTGTCCTCTTCCTTGACCCCTATTCTGGTTGTAATTATTGTCATTATAATTTCTCCCTTGATTTCCCCTGAAATCATTGTTTCTCCCTTGATTTCCCCTGTAATCATTGTTCCTCCCTTGATTTCCCCTGAAATCATGGTTCCTCCCTTGATACTGACTACCATAGCCATTTCCTCTGTTCTGATTTAGCTGATTATTATTATTTCTATTTTGAGCGTTGGCCCCATCGCCACCGTTCCCTTGACCTTCCTGATGCCTGGCTTCATTAGGTCTATTATTATTATTACCCTGGTTCCGATTGAAATTGTCCTCATAACCCCCTCTCCCTAGTGCATCAAATGTGCTTAACAGATTTTCTACTTGTGATATAGTCTTTACATTCTGGATACAAGCAGCCTCCTTGATCCTATAGGGAAAGTGCCTAAGTAGCAACCTCACCACATCACTTTCCTCCTTCAAGCCATCCAGATATTTACACACTAATACCTGCCCTAAAAAGTATTCGGTCATGGTGGAGCTTCCTTTAGGGTGATATTTACCACACACTACTCCCTCACGATGCTGCGACTGAATAACCTCATTCCAGAACTTTTCACAGAATTTCATTTTAAAATCATTAATATCAGTAAACTTGTCTCTGTAGACAGCAAACCAATTCCTCGTTTCCCCCACAAACACTTGTTCTAAAATTTCAACTACCTGGCACCACTCAATACTACCATTTTCCAACCTTTCCCCGAATTTATTTTCTATAGTGTTCATGAACTCCATTGGGCACCCCTGTCGATTGCTGAACTTACCCAGTTCTACCTCCCTGTGTGTGCTATTCACAAAAACTGGCCTATTCTGACTATTTTCTTGCCTGATCCTAGCTTTTAATTTTAATTCTAATTCTGCGATTTTCTCCTCAGCCTTCCTCTCAATACTGTTTACTGTTAATTTAATGTTTCCTTCTGATTCTTCTACTTTATCATATAGCTTTGCTTGTTTCTCCTCAATCTTGCTAATGCTCTCCCTATTACTCTCTCTTAGATCATTTACTTCTGCAACTATTTGTGAGTGAACTTTCTCAATTCTACCCCCCAGCTGTTCCTTAACCTCTTTAGTAGCTACCTGAATTTTGTCAATTTCTCCCCCCAATTGCTTTTTGACCTGCTGTGTTTCCAGTTGCACTAGTTCTTTTAAATTTTCAGCCTGTGTACTGATTCTAATTTCCAACTCCTCCTGTACTTTTCCTAATTTTCTGTCTACATCTGCAATAATCTCTTTAGCCTTTTCTTCCATCACCCCCCTGATCTCACCTCTAATCAGTTCGAATTTGTCACTCATTTCCCTACTGTTTTGTTCTAATTTAGCATTTAAAGTTTCATTACTCTCTCTATTTTCCCTACTGTTTTGTTCTAATTTAGCATTTAAAGTTTCAGTACTCTCTCTATTTTCCTTACTGTTTTGTTCTAATCTGGCGTTTAAACTATCGCTCAATTCCCTATTACTCTCTTTATTTTCCCTACTGTTTTGTTCTAGTTTAGCGTTATTCTGTTCTAACTTTGCATTTAAAGCTTCTGTACTTTCTTTATTTTCCCTACTATTTTGTTCTAATTTAGCATTTAAGGCATCACTACTAACTTTGTTCTGATACATAAACTCGAGAAGTAAAGTTTTTAATTCTGGTTGGCCGCCTACACTCCCTGTTTCAGTATCGGGATTTACCTCCGCTACCCCGGTACTACCATCACTCGACATACTGCTCGTATCATCACTCTCCCGTTGATGACCACTACGTAACCTCATCTGTCTTTCTTTCTCATCCCCCATAATGATATACACTGATACAGACAAATAACCCCCAAAATACAGGCACAGAAATATATACCCTTCTCCTTCCACAAATGTTATTAGGTTTTCAGCCCCAAGTTGTCGGCGACAAATGAAACGTTATTTACTTAGGCTGGGATGACAAGTGAAACGGTATTTACTTTGCTCCACGTTGAGCGTACAAATGAAACGGTAATTAGTGCCCCATGTTGGTAGCGAAATGAAACGTTTTTGCTAGCCCACACTGTTGGGTGAGAAATGTAACTGTTTACCTTTGCCTAAGCTATGTTGTTTTAATGGGCGCCAAGACCTCAATGCAATGTTGAAATCTAAATTTGTATTTAACAACGTCTAGCTCTGGCAGAACACATTCAAGACTCTATTCACTCAGATCGTGGTATGATTTGATCATTAACCCAACAAACAATTGTATCAGGAGAAGGAATTGGTCTATATCTAATGCTACCTACTGAAAGCAAAGATTGCATTGTAAAAGAAATGAGTTTATTATATAAAACAAGTATAGCAAAATTAATAATAATAATAACTATAAAATTTAAATTGGAGCGTTGTGATTTTAATATTACCGATAGAAAATTACGTGAAAACGGAGTCTGATAAATTGATTTTACTCTTATTTCCAAGCTATGAAGTTACTGAATTATGAAATATAAAACAAAGAAAAATGAGAGATTGCGTATTTCTGCGTCATTAGCGCTTACCCCTGGAAATTGCCAAAGCATTTCTCTCGTTCTTGATGATGCTGTGTGCTTCCCACAGTCTCCTGGACGTCGTCATCTCCGTCGAAATTTGATGATATTCTGGTAGATTAGATAATTCTATGGTCCGTACATCGGACCCAAACTCTCGTAAAACCGCACTGGTTACGTTTTACAAAAGTTCGTCGCTAACTCCACTGAGCATCGGAGCGACACGCACTTGCGACCGTACACTGCAAGTTCTACACAGATTGTCCTAACTCCACTGAACATCGGAGCGACTCGCACGCGCATAACCATCCTCCGCAAGTATTTCACAGATTGTCCTTCTCTCACGGCGCGTCGAACGATATATCACACGTTGGCTCCCCACCATGGTACCGTCTTCCAGCTTACGTTGTCTCCGCTGATTGGCTGAGCACGCCGCCACTTCCCCTCCTCCGGTTCATTACACTCCGCGGGCGAGAGGGAGAAGTCGTTTTCCGTTTCAACAATTCGCCTCTTCTTGACGATGCGACCCAAGATTGCGTAATTCTTCTCGACAGGAATCAGCTTGCATTTGAATTCCCAGTGAGTCATCTCTCTCAAATACCCTAACTGACAAAACTCCGTAAAATTCCGTAATCAGATAATTTTCTATGATATCGTCGTTCGTAATAATTTGCTTGATAGCGTTTTCTAAGACATAGAAAACCTATCTGTATGCTTATAATTTTTATAAAATGCTCCGAAAATATCTAAATAATAATTATAATAAATTAATAATAATAATAAATTAACATGAAAAATTATCTTGGCTGAACAATTTGCCGCGTAAATAAATATAGAATGGCTTCCTACTGACTTATGCCAGTTGCATAAAACCCCTCGAAAAACACGTTACATAAGCAAGACCATGGTGATGACAAGAGGGGAAAGACAAGGAAAGGGCACTGTGAAAATTGGAAGTCAGAGTTTGGAAATTGTGGACATGTTCAAATACCTAGGAAGTGAAGTGATGCAAACTGGTACCGTAGGTTGGACATGGAGATTGGCAGGAGGGTACAGCAGAGCAATGCATTCTATAAAAGTGTAAGAAAACTTGTTTGGGACAAGGAAAGCCAGGAGGTAATGTACAAAGTGTACTATGTACCCATATTAACTTATGCAGCTGAGACTTGGACCCTGACAAGCACGCAAGACAGTAGAATCTAAGCCAGTAAAATGAAATTCCTAAGAAGTATGATAGGAAAGACAAGGAAAGACAGAGTGAGGAATGAAGATGTTAGGAAGGAAGTTGGGATGAAAAAACTAAATGAGAGAAATGAGAAGAACAAACTAAGGTGGTTTGGACATGTAAAGAGGATGGAGGAAAATAGAACACCAAGACAGATGCTGGAGGCCAAGTGCAAGGGTAAGAGAGCAAGGGGAAGACCTAGAACAAGGTGGATCGATTCAGTGAAGAACAGCGTAAGAAAAAGAAATCTGGACTGGGACAAGATCGTGGAAGAAGAATTGTGGAAGGAAAGAGGAAAGTGGAGAAGTGCCATAAATGCCCCGACCCGGCAGGAGCTGGATAAGGGGAAATGATGATGATGATGATTATTATTAAAAATATATGATTTTCATACCTCTCTGGAAGTCATTTGGAATTGAAATCACTGCTGCACCAGAAATATTTATTATATTTTGTAAATGAATGTTTTTATTTCTTGCTCATTCAACGACAGCAGCAATGTTTCCGAGGCACACGAGGTCTCTTCAACTGCGCACACATTTATATCATCACTCTTGCCAACATATGGGATACAAAATACACCACACGACACACGTAATATTGTAATTATGTGATAGGCCTAAAGCAATAAATGCCAAAACCATTGGTCTGGATAAAGATTATTGATGGGTGACTACCCCCATTGTGCATGACAAACACCAGGAGTATATATATTAGCCAATGACGGGCCACGCTACCTAGCAATTATTGGTCTAGGCAAACACCATTGGATTGGATGAAAATTATTGACGCGTTTTTGGGTAATGACAGTTTTAGTGGATGGGATCAGATGTTATTTTATAAAATTGGTTCACTCAGATGTCTTGAGGGTGATTTGTTTCGATGAGGTGCTCTGAATGGAACTTGGCACACTATAACATTAACTTGGCACTTTTTTGTTTTACGATACCAGCTATACAGTAGTACTGTTTACGTGAGGTTGGCAATCTGTATGTCCATAAATCATGCATATAATGGCGGACTCAACTGTAATTTTATCTACGAGTACACGAGTTGTGATCTGAAAAGGGGATGGTGGGTGGGTAATAGTCAGCGGTGGAGTAAACTACATTATCTCCAGGTTTTTTTCTCGACCTTTACCACAGGTATTTTGGCAAATTTCAGTAGTTTAAGAATTTTTTCCCCCCAGGATTTGGTCTCCTCCAATGTTAACATTTAAGTATGCATTAATCAGTTAGTGGAAGTAGAAATACATGTCTATGATGGAGATCAGTCTCCAGGTGGCTGACTATGACACGTAACTATTTGGAACACTGCCTTGTTGTGGTATGTAAGCAAGAAAGTACAAGGTTTAACTTTATTACATCAATACATCATTTTTTTTTCTTTATGCTTATGTTGATAATAATTCTATTGACTGATTTCCGTATATTATGAGCCAAGTGCCTGTCTATTTTGACAAAAAGAAATACCTCTTTTGATGAGAGATAAAAGCTGCACTTACCTTCAAACACGGTTACCCTGTCATTGTAGCAATGCCCATATGATTCTAGATCCATTTTTTGCACTTTCATCTGAACATGAGATAATGGTGGTGTTTCTATGATCCATTCACATTTCATCCTTGACGCATACCCATTAGGATATCCAGGACTTTGGAGTAAGAACGAATTGTTTCCAGAACCATTATCCCAGTCCGACAGGTAGATACGCCCACCACATCCTGGAACTGTGACAGAGAGGATAACATGTGTCATTGATAACAAAACAAGACAAACGTAAGAAATCAAGCATTACAATAAAGCAAACAAGGAGAGCACACTCAGACAATACTAAACATCCAGATCATCAATCAATTTTACAGCCTCAGAGTAGCGATGGTGACATCATTCCAGTCACCAGTGAAGGCCCAATACAATATGCTCAACATTGTGGCAAGAGGTTCCACAACCATAATTTGGACTAGGTACTTTGAGTCCTTGCATCTATCACACTTTGTCTTAAGTCAATTCAAATTTGCCCATGTTCTTGCCTGGAGTTGAAAAGGGAAACCACAAGAAACTATTTTAAGGACGGCCCATGGTACAGCTCAAATCCAGTCAGCAACTGAGTCCAAAGATAGCTTGGCCCCATGATCTAGCACTGCACCTTAGCACGCAGAGCTGCCATGATAAACAAACAATTAACTAAAATAGACAGATAAATAAATATCAGACACTGAAGTGCTTTTTACTAGAATAATTCATGGCATATTCATTGCAATGGCATAATATTGTCGCAACCTACTTTTTAAATCGATATTTGGTTTATAAAATTTCATGGCATAGTTATCACACAGCACATATGGTTGCACATGCTGCCACGAGCTTATAACGTGGCATGACCTTGTCAGAAGAAAGGAGTCTGTCTTTGTGCCTCACACTACACAAGCAGCTGACATGTAGCATGCTAGTCTGTGGCCCCACGCTTACAGAACCGTAGCTGGTCTCGTAATGATGAGCTTCAATAAGCTGCTAGCCCCAGTTCACCCATGTAAAAACAGGCCTGACTATTATTGGCAAAAACTTACACAAGGGACACCAGGGTTGAACTTAAACATTTGACAGGCTAAGGAAAAAACAGGAATTTTCTGTTAACATTTAATATTCTGGCATAATCGTTGCACCCTATGAATATCAGGCTAAAAATATGCAACAATTATGCAAGAAAATACAGTATTTTGTATCTTCACAAATGTTGTACTTTGCGAGTAATGTGGGGAATATACTCACTGGGAGAAACAGTGGTGCTAGGCCGAGGAGCTTCTGGCCTCTCCACTTCCAGCCAGTTCAGTTTGAAGTATGAACCATGGTACATGGCCACAGTGTGCATCATGATGAACACCACATTGGATGACGATGTGACTGGTTCAGGGATTAGATAGCCACAGCCTCGGAAGATCTCCACACCTGTTTCATCGTAGCCATCATAGATCTAATTCAACACAATGGTCAATTATGAATGAGAGTTAATTCTAAGAGTACTGTATGTATTACATGTCTGGTAATAAAGTGGGGTTTTTTTTTTTTTTACATTAAATTCAAGGAGATTTCAGTTTAGTTTCTAGTTTCTCACATTTACTGCACATATCAATCTCAGGATGACCAAAGTTATAGCTAAACTTTACTTGGAAGTATGACCTATAGAAATCATATTTTGTATCAAGATCTGGATGTTGTTTAAAGAAAAGGCCATCCATAGTCTTGATATCTAATTATTATTGTTATTGTTGTTGGAGTTTCTAAATGGGAAAGATTCAATATGTTCATGTACCAGACTCAAGATATTCTGCAGGAATTTTCGACATATATGGGTTATATCTAAAGATACGAGAAAATAGCATTTTGAAATTGATTTTATAGAATTTTCATTTTAAAAAATAGCATTTTGGAGCAGTTTGAAATTTAAAAATTAGCATTTTGTAGCATTTAAAAGTTCGTCACCAGGTATGATAAAAATTTAACAGGTTCAAAATTAATATGCATGGAAACTAATTGAAACATGAGCAGGATTGGAAATATGGGTGTTTCAGATCAACGGCATAAGCATTTAATATAATAATGTGAATCATACATTTACTTAACTTCAGGTAAACACCATACAACGGATAATTAACTAAACAATAAAATGTACGTTTACTCCCTCATTATTTCCTTTTCAATTAGGTACAGCAATGAGGTGCATTGAATTACTATTTGCCGATGGTTTAATGGTCAAATGGCACTTCTTGAATCCAACCTCATAAGACAAGTTATTAAAGGAAATGAATGGAACTTGGCAAGGAGTTAGTAGGGAAACCACACAAAAGGATTTCATAGACATCTCACAGAATTTTCACCAATTCGTCCACCAAGTCCAGGACAGCCCGGTATTGTCGTCATTCCACCTGCCACATGGTAAACTTCATAAGACAAGTATTGTCGCCTGACCACAGCTCACTTTATTCTAACAATCGGCACCTTGGTGTCAATAAACTAATACAACTCTCCACCTCTCCATCTTGCTTGTGGAGTTAGCACTGTTCCGATAACACCAGCAGCTCAGGGTAATTTGAGTTGCTGCACAACACCTGATATTGTTGATTGCATAATGAGATCCTTTGGATCCTTTCAGCATAGCTCAGGTGTCCTCTTCTCACGTCATACAACCAACCGACAGCACTTGAGCTCAATCTTGCCAAGTAGCTAGGCTGATGACTTTATTTTAGGAGATCTCACATTACTGAAAAATGTATGGTGTCAACTTTTTACATTTCTTTAATACAGATATTGGGATTTTAGTACTTCTAACACTCCCTTAGTAAAAAAAAAAAGATCACACATGCAACAGGAGACTTAACACTGCCCCTAATGCAACTTGTATAGACGAATGTTGACAATCCTGTGAACTTTGTTGTGCACCTTTCATATCAACTCCAAAGCTTTAAATGATCACATTTTATCCGTCTCAAAGGGTTTCTTAAGTTAAACAGAATATCCAAACCCGCAATTACTGATATACCTTTTTGCGACTCTTGACTGACAATCTGTAAAACTATCCGAATTCAAGGAGAAATCACCGGACATTAATATGTTTACCATGAACATAATAATCAAAGAAATGCAGCTTCTTTGTACCTTCATTGTCTTCTGCCACTTTTTGTGACAAGCTTTAACTGATTGTTGGTAAATTTTGAATTATTGAATTTTTCATACATTTTAACATAAAACTGAATAATATTAAACCATGACATTCCTTGAAATTCTGAAACACTTTATTTTAAAGACTTGGAATATTTGACCCGAGGACATGTAAAATTTTCTTATTAACTATAAAAAATACTATGAAAAAATGTAAAATAAGTACACATTTTTTGCAATTGTGGGCCTCCAAATCATACAAAATGAAATAACTGGGCCACAGTTCATTTGGAGCTGGGAATCACTGGTCCAGAGAAAGAGCCTCCCTGTGCTACTAGATAGTACTTACAACTAAGAATAGGTCACAGCGGTCCATGAACTTCTCGATGAAGAAGTCGGTGAAGGTGAAACGGATAGCCTTTCCAAAGTCCACAGTCACTCTCCAGCTGAACTCTCCTTCTTGAATATAGGATCGAGGGTAGAGAGGGGAAGCGATCTCACCAGACGGACCACTCAGGTCATTGCCATGCACTGAAACATTGAAGCCACATTCTCCAATACACAACGGACAAAAACAAACATTTCTTGTCACCAATTTTAGTTTCAAGTTCAGTTAAACATATGGTAATTTAGAGTGATTGTTCTAAATCATCAGGTTGATACACAACAGGATCTTAAAATGAAATGGCTGGTGTCAAATTACCTAATTATATTTGGAATGATAAAAAACAATTATTGAACAGTGGTATCGTAAATTTATTTGTGAAATTTTCACCGATTGTCCTGATCCTCAAAAATCTCATCTGACTAACCTTTAACCCCTATGCTGCCGAATTAAATTTTGAACTTTACTCTCAAAAGATTGAATTAAGCAGTGAAAAATTATTTTTTAATCTTACCTCAAATAACTTTATTTTCGGATTACATACATACTCAAGACCACTGAAAAGTACTATTATGACATAAATATTTCTAGTAGGTGCACATACACTGCAAAAAAAAGGCAAATCAAAAATGATAAAGTGGAAGATTCTTTTATGTATGTATATGACTTTATTTAATTTATTTTCCTTCTAATTGATGACTTTAGTCATAATCATATTTTTTCCTAATTGATCACAATTTTTAGCCTATTTATATTTATGAAACAAATAGGCTTATGAGATCACCTTTTGTCCATGTATGTGTGTGCGTCCGTGTGTGTGTGCGTCCGTGTGTGTGTGTCGCCTCCCCCCTCGAATAAAATCTAAATGGCTGGACTGATTTCAATGAAACTCGGTAAGGTCATATTACTATTTTGTCCGACCCTGATCGTGCCTTTGAAATTTTATTTCGTCGCACCAATCCAACATGGCGTCTGTGCGAAATATTTCACCGGCATTCTATATCTCCGAAACTATTACCGATATCACCCTGAAATTTTGCACGGTGATAAAGGGCATTACTAGAAGTTCACCTATGACGTCAGAAGAACGTTGTATCAAGCGATTATAACATTCTGAGGCTGTGGACTAAAGTCAAATACGGCAGCGGACAGAGTGTGATTGCCATTAGACTACAGTCGAACATGGCAGCTCTGTATTTCCAGATGAATAAACACACATGTACCGAGTTATTTCCACACATCTTGGCCTCATTCTACATCAAGGCCATAAACCAATTTAACATATATCCTCCTTTCTCGTATTGCTTCCATATACAGTAGAACGTGGCTAATTCGAACTTCTATAATTCGAAATCTTCTTTAATTCGAATTTTTCTCTTGGTCCCTAGCATTTTATATACAATCAATGCTAAAAAGTCGTGGTTAATTCGAATTATATTTTGGATAATTTGAAGTTTTTAGTTTAAAAAGCCGATCGGTTGCCAAACAGTTGGGTCAGTTCTCGAAAAAACTGTTCCCAGTGCAGTCCAAGCAACAAACTTAGGCGTTTTTTTGAAAGTAGAAATGACGTAAGTGGTTCTGTTTTCCGTTCCTTAAATTTGTTAGATTCTTTTGTGATGGCTGAGAGACTTAATTGTAGGAAAAAGGTAAAAATCTCAAACTATTTTGAAAATCAGTAGATTCTTTATGACTTAACAAGATTGCTGGATTACTACTGTCGTTAAATAGGTGATTAGTACATTTTGGTTTTATTTTCCATTTGAAACTTTTGAGGATATTCACGTTACAGTCTCTACCTAGGTATAAAGTACCGTTGTCTGTTAATATGCTTTGTTGAACGTAAATCATTATGTAAACGTAATACAATATCTTTTCTCTACCATTTTCAAAGAACTTTCTTAATTCGAATGTTTGGATAATTCGAATTTTTGTACTGGTCCCTTGAGGTTCGAATTATCCAAGTTCCACTGAATTACTTATTACATTGGGTTATATTTTGCACACATGTACTCAAATAAGTTTCCTACAGGGGCATACCCAGAAAATAGTTTTGTGGGGGATAGTAGATCTGTTGTAGGTAAAGGCTGCCTTATGTAGTGACTGGCTAAACAGCCTTTCCCTAGGGGTAACAAATCAAACTTTTAGGAGGAATATATTCCCTATGCCCCCTCCTGGGTTCGATAGAGTTTAATAAGTGCCACTACTCGAACTACTGCCTGGTCTGTTGTCAGGCATTACAGCGCACAGAAGTCAAACATAAGTCAAACTTTGCCATATTTTTGAACAAATGAATACTGCAATTCGCATTACAATAGAGTTTGGTTGGTTCCTCAGTTTAGGGGCAGCGATAACGCTGCCATGTAGCCCCGTGTACTTTGGGTGTGTGTACAATCTGTCTGATAACCGGTGTTAATCAAGCCTGTATTAGTGTGTGTTATCTGTAATTCAGATAAGGACTGCAGACGATCAATTTCAAGTAGTTCCTACTTTTGCTACCAAATGCTACCGTCAATGACATCTATCAGTGAACTTGGCTGCAAGATGCCACTGAAAACGGCACCTGGCAGCGAACGTTGGAACTTAATAGAGCGTCCCCTGACCGTCACATGACACTTGCAAGGTTCCGTTCTGTAGAGAAGACTCTAACTGTAGTTTATGCACCAAAAGGCTATCTGTAGATTAAATTTGCACTCAGTTCCACTTGGATTGGGTTACATTTGGTCTGCTCTCATTTATATCACTAGAGTTGGTGATCCATAGCACTTGAAAATTCAAAATTTATCATTGCGAATTTTAAATTTTGGGTTTTGTAATATGCTTTACAAATTGATTAGAAACTATTAGGCCAATTTGTCATTTGATTTACAAAATTTACAGAATTCTACAAACTGACAATGTATACAAACATTGAATTTCATAATTTAGCGTTTTGATCTTTATCTGTAAAAAAAAAGAAGTATTTGAACAAAAATACTCCAAGTGCAGCCAATCCAAAACAAAGACATTTTACTGAAGATCATATGAGGGCTATTCCAAAACTAAGGTCCGGTTAAAAGAAAGCATCAAAAATCAAAATTGTTTCCAAAACAATTGTCTTATTGACATTCCTTACGTCTTTCTCTATTTTTCTACATAATTTCCATACTTATTTACACATTTGTCACATCGTTCCACAAGCTTTTGAATGCCTAAGTCGTAGAACTCGGCCACCTGCGAAGCTAACCAGTCTTTAACAGCTTCTTTCACTTCATCATCTGTGTCGAAGCGCTTGCCGCCAAGAAACTCCTTTAGGTAGCGGAACAGGTGGAAATCACTTGGCGCCAAGTCCGGACTGTACAGTGGGTAGTCCATCTGTTCCCATCCAAATTTCTTGATTAGAGTTTGCATGTCATTCGCAGTATGGGGTCTGGCATTGTCATGCAACAACAACACTCCAGACGACAAAAGACCACGTCGCATATTCTGGATTGCACGTCGAAGTTTAGTCAGGGTAGCGCAGTAGGCGGCTTTATTGATCGTTGTCCCTGAAATAGTGAATCGTCGATCTTCACGAATTTTGTCGTCAACCGCATGAAACTCGTCTGAAATCACTGATGGTCTGCCAGAGCGGGGTTTATCGTGCACATTTTCCCGTCCTTCATTAAAGGCTCGCACCCACTTGTGCACTTTACTGTCACTCATTATGTTAGGACAGTACACTTAAGTAATCTGCGGATGAATTTCTGCCGCAGAAATGTTTCTTGCAGACAGAAACCGTATCACTGCCCTTACTTCACAATCGGCGGGCTGATTAATTGTCTTAAACATTGTGAAATGACACTATGAACAGCACACAGCAACAGTAACAATGCTACTGGCGGCTTTTGCTGTGCAAGGCATGCCAGGAGTCGGCGAGCATACGTGTTTTGCTCTTGGCGCCGCTTTCAAATATTTACGGCGAATCGTACCTTACTTTTGGAATTACCCTCGTATCTTATTAAAATCTCATTTTAATGAAGGAATACAGCACATTATTACGACAAATAATTAGTTTTCAAAATATGAAGAAAAAATACAGTATGATCGTGTTGGAAGACATTTCTCAGTGTTGCCTTAGTAATCAAAGTTTGATGTTTTTCAGTCGGCCAACAGGATTGTGCCGAATTGTAAGGGGTGCTTTCCTAAACCTGGGATTAATATGTATAATATATACTATTTATTAATCTCATGTACATTTTTTTCAGGATTAGGGAAGCACCCATTACAATTGGGTGCAATCGTGTTGACCGACTGAAAAACATCAAATTTCAAAGAAATGATATCATAATTATTCAGCAAAAAACATAATTTTGAGCCAATTTTGCATTTTATTGCAAATTTAAAGCCAGTAATATCTGCATGGAGAGATCTTATAAAATGTGAATGAGATTTGGACGAATTTTGCATCAATCGCTAATGCTAAAAACCACACTTACGGAGACTATAGTCTGCTATGAAACCAGCAGCAGTTCCTTCTCCATCACTGTGGAACTTGATCCAAAGACTCTGTGAGGCAGTGATGTTGGTAGGAAGGTCAGTGCAATATGTTCCTATCACTCTGCCGGCACCATCTCCCTCACGTACCTCCAAGTAGTCCTTGTTACACGACACGCTCTGCTCCAGAGCAAAGGCACGGAAAACCACCATCACTCGGTTTCCTAGAAAACAAACACAAAACTGCACCTCTGTACAATGTACCAAGTTACACAACCAGGAACTGTACACAAATGAGGCTTCTTCCCTACTGTGTGAAAGCTTGCAAAATCCCTCGTGCGTTAAGAAGAAGTCATCTAACCGCCAGGAAGTGTCGGGCGGGAGACAGGAGCCAATTATAAAAATTTGTGAACGCGAATAGTCGTTGTCATTACAAATCTGGAACTAACACAATTATTATTATTATTATTATTTTTTTTTTTTTTTTTATTTATTTTTTTTTTTTAATTTATTTAGCATATGGCTTTTAGCGCCGGGAGTGTCCTAGGACATGTTTGGTTCGCCAGGTTTGTAGCTGCTTCGAGGCGGACACCCAATGGGTGAGCTACCATATCATTTTCAAAAAAACTTTCTATTAAGGACTACTGTTACTTGATAGCTGATGGATGGAACACTTTAACACCACAGAATCTTCGAAATGCATTCAATAAATTGGTAAGAGAACAAGAGACCGTTGGGAATACAGACACTGTTGATGAAGATTTGGATGCAGTGACAAATGAGTTATTCCCCCAAATTGCTGGATTTTCCGACTGTGATAAAGAAGACGCACAAGCTTTTTTGGAAAGAGACAGTGACTCAGGTTTTCAAATCTAAGATGATGATGATGAAATTGCTTCTCTGGTGCAAGAAGTAAGTGGGGAAGACGAAAAGGATGAAAGCCTAGGTGAGATAGATGAAGAAGGACCAAGTCATGAAGAAGATTTTACTGCATTAGAAACTGCACTATTGTAGTATGGTTGAACTATGCATTAAACACATGTTCGATTATCCGGAAAAATCGTTATCCAGAATACTTTCGGTCCCAATTAGTCCG
Source organism: Meconema thalassinum (assembly GCA_946902985.2). NCBI lineage: Eukaryota > Metazoa > Arthropoda > Insecta > Orthoptera > Tettigoniidae > Meconema > Meconema thalassinum. The sequence goes on from OX336388.2 coordinate 1,354,326,899, forward strand.
GATAAACGACGTTCCACTGTACTATAATTAACTATCTGTTAGTTACTTTGTTATACCATGTAACAGGACTTATCCTATTACAGGTTCTCACCCTCGGGTTTGCCGTTTTCAGGCATTTCATCACCATTATCCAAAGGCCAAGCCTTATAGCTGCAGCCACAGTCCACGATCTTCAGCAGTTCTCTTACCGACAGCAGTGGCTACGCTGGCTAAAGCTTAGCGTTAGGTCATGGGTCCAAGCTCTCTGCTGACTCGGTAGACGTGTGGGTTCGAGCCCTGCCGTCGGCCGTCCTTGAAAAGGTTTTCCGTGGTTTCCCATTTTCAACACCAGACAAATGCTGGGACGGTACCTTCTGACAGGCCACTGCCGCTTCCTTCCACATCCTTGCCCAGTTTCATTCAACTTCATCCATTTCATTTCTCATCCCGATGCGCAGGTCGCCCACGGGCGTCAACTAGAAAGACCTGCAATCGGCCTCTCAGGTGCCCACACGACAAAAAAAAGAAAAAAGAGTTCTCTTCATCATGATGTAGGAAGCAAAACCCAGCTGAGTGATTTTGATTCTAAGGGATGAGAGATGCGGTCTTCCTCTCGATTTCTTCCCTAGGATCTTGCCTTCGTAGACAATCTGGAGAAAGGCACTGAACAATATACTATTTATTAATCTCATGTAAACTTAGGATTAGGGAAATCGTGTTGACCGACTGAAAAACATCAAATTTGGAGAAGAAAAAATCACAATTATTCAGCAAAAAACATAATTTTGTATTCGTATTTTATCATATTGGGGTAAAATCTGTGTGTCCGTATGGAGTGATTATTATCAATATTGCTTGGGGCGTGATCACATTTTCAGATGATATGCGGCAGTAGATGCGATGTCACTATTAATTATCAGATTTGGATATTTGATATTACAGTTAAGTGGGATATTTCAAGTAGTATTATGTTATTGAGAACAGGAATAATCATTCCATAAGTATTACTTGATAAAGTCACTGTTTCAATTTGTATATGGGTATCAACTTTATTTGTAATGTAGTTCTGAAGGCAGTGTTAACACCGTGGTGTTGTACATGTGGGACAATTAATAATAATAATGTTATTGATTTTACATCCCTTTTAACTACTGCAGCTTTTAGAGACGCCGGGGTGCCGGATATGTTACCCCGAAGGGGGTCTTAAACGTGCCAGTAAATCTACTGACGCGGTTCCCTCATATTTGTGTAACCTCTAATGCCGACTGACTGCACCAGGATTAGATCCTGCAACCTTGGGCACAGAAACATGTGGGGCATGATGCTATTGATGGTAGTTGTTGTTTTAAGGGGCCTAACATCTGGGCTATTGGCCCCTAGTGATGCTATTAAATGGCCGCCTTTTAGCCTGGGCTCAGCATCTCATCTAGTGTCGTGATTATTTGTGATAAACTCAAAAGCATTGTACATATACAGTATCATCTTCCCAGCAAGCTCACTCGTGTAAGCAGTGTTTAAACTAACCATATTATTATTATTAGTTCCTTTCTGTTTAATTTTGTGGAGTGATTTATATAGCAAGCACATCGCCCTGCGACCCTGGAATAGCGAGGTATAGGTTAAAAAATGGCGCTCAACGCAATATTGATAATAATCACTCCACACAGACACACACAGATTTTACCCCAATATGATAAAATACAGTGGAATCTCGTTAGTACGTTTTTCAAGGGACTGAAAAATTTGGACGTCATATGCGGGAAAACGTGCCTTTGGTTGTGGCACCATACGCAACCATTAACCCGGCTCAAGGGAGATAGGGTCACCTTCCCTATTCTCCACTTGAGTAATTCTTGCCTGGCGTGTCCACGTCACGGGGTTGGGCATCCTACACTTCAGTAGGTCGGAGTGATAGGATGGCGGAGTTCAGGCAAGGACCCAGTCCCGTGGGGTATAGCACGGAACCCATGCCCAGGGTTACGGGTGAAGTCCTTAATGGCAACGGCGGCGGAGGAGGAGACTTCGGTACGGCAAAGCTGGCAGACGAGGCAACCCTCCCTTCTGGGGATTAAATGAGAAGGGGAATTTTTCCTCAGCTTGTGTAGGTAGCAGTGAACGGCTTTGAAGGCGGATGAGGAACAAGTGTCCCAACGGCAGAGAAGGCGGAAGAACTGTCACCAGCAGCGTCTGTACTCCAGAGGAGCGGCTGCAAAAGGCGTCTGTTCCCCATGTTAGGGGCGGTCTAAAGTAAAAACCTGGCAGTAGGTTATAAAATGCCTTTGGGTGTGGCGAGCCCATCGAACAAATAGCCTATATTATGAAAGTTTGTGAATTGAGGCCTCGGAAACAGCTAGGGCGTCCCCCGGAGGCGACGCGCAGCTCCCGGTGTCCTGGGGGAGCTGTGAGAAGTAGGCTACCAGACGTAACGAAGGTTGGTTTCATTAATGTCATGACACTCAATAGAAAGGTAGAAGAGCTGGTTGATTATATGGAGAAGAAAGATATAGCGATGCTGGGAGTGAGTGAAACGAAATGGAAAGGGAAAGGGCGAAAAGAAGTGAAGAAAGGGAAAGGGTACAGATTATATTGGAGTGGAGGACAGAAGGCAACGAATGGCGTTGGTGTCATATTGAGAGAGGACCTAGACCAGTATGTTGAAAAAATTGACCCGATTAGTGACCGGATTATCAAAGTCAGGCTTGGACTTGAGAGTGGTACAAAAGATTTTATACAGGTTTATGCTCCCCAAACAGGGAAGGTAGATGAATGTCTAGAAGAGTTTCTAGAAGAGCTGGAAAAGTGAATAGAAGACAAAGAAGTGATAATAATGGGAGACATGAATGCACATGTGGGAACAGATAGACAGGGAAAAGAAGAGATTATTGGTCCGTTTAGTTATGGAAATCAGGATGAAGAAGGAGACCTGTTAGTAGATTTCTGTAGGAGGAATGGATTAACTGTTGGAAATACGTGGTTTAGGAAAAAGAACTCGCAAAAAATAACTAGGTATGGATGGGGAGACAGGAAGACAAAGACAATGATTGACCTTATTCTGGTGGAAAAGGATAAACAAAGACAGTTAGTAGATGTGACAGCTATGCCCAGAGGAGATTTTGAAGGAGACCACAAAGTGGTGATAGCCAAAGTAAGGCTTGGTAAAATCACAAAACTAGTAGAAGAAAGGGAAAGAAAAATAAAGGTATGGAAACTAAAAGAGAAGGAGGTAATGGAAAAGTTTCAAGAGGAACTAAAACAGGAAATTCCCAAAGATGAAGCAAAGAGCATAGAAATGGAATGGACATGTTTAGATAGATAGATAGATAGATATTTTATTCAATTAATTCCAAAGAGCCATAGGCTCGTACAGAGGAATTGTACAGTAATATGTGTGTTTACACACCAAGGAAGAAAATTCTGAAGGTAACACAAATTGATGAATAAGGACATAGGCCTATTATAAGGTTGATACCATATCTAAGACTGTTTAGACCAAGGTCCCTTAAAATGATAAGCACTTAGGATTTTTAATCTTATACATAACTTAACTTATTTGATGTATTAAGATGCATCGAATTTTTCCCACAATACTTCCATAGTTTTCCTCTTAAATACCGACAAAGTTGGTGCACTTTTTACTTCATCAGGAAGTTTATTATATGACTGTGATGCAGAGAACTTGAAACTATTTCTACCGTATTTAGAAGAGTGAATGATATATAAGGCTACGTCCTTCGCATGCCTAGTTCCATAAGAATGATTGTCTGAGTTCAAGATGTAGGGAGAGCTATAGAGTATTGTGTTGTGTTTAATCTTGTATATTAGCATAGCTGCTCGGAGTTCTGCACTTATGCTGAGGGGTAGAATTTTACTTTTGATGTACAGATCTTTTACTGGAGTGCAGTAAGGAAGGTTAAATATGTTTCTAATAGCCCTATTCTGAATAGTCATTAAATCATTCAGTGTGGATTTCCTGCAGTGAGCCCAAATAACATTTAAATATTGGAGCTTGCTATGTACAAGTGAATAGTAGATTTGTTTTACAAGGTTTAGGGGAATAAGATACCGAAGTTTCCTTAAGATCCCTACTACAGGTGAGAGTTTCTTAGCAATTCGTTCAACGTGTTCAATCCAGGTCAGGTGTTTGTCGATGATTAGACCTAAATACTTTGCCTGATTAACCTCTTTTATTTCAATATTATTTATATATATTTTGTCATGTGTGATTTCTTTCATGCTTTGTTTTGAAATTACCATGTAATTGGTCTTCTGTAGGTTCATTGTTAATTTATTGGCCTGGAACCATTGTGAGAGAGTATTTATATCTTGTTGCACATTTTGTATGATTTCAATTATGTCTTTCCCAGTGTAGAAGATATTTGTATCATCTGCATACAGTTTGATATGCCCTCTCAAATTACATTCCACAATATCATTTATATACATTAAGAATAATGTAGGTCCAAGTATAGATCCTTGTGGAACGCCATGAGTTATATATTTTCCTGAACTTATGCATTTATTCAAAGCTACATGCTGCTTTCTTCCAATAAGGTAGCTTTGGAACCATTTTAGAGCTATACCTCGGACACCAGCATTTTCTAATTTTGACAACAGTATTTTATGATCTACTGTATCAAAGGCTTTTGTGAGATCAATAAATAACCCAACTGCCATATTATTTTTGTCAATAGTTTCTTGTAGCATTGTTATTAGGTCAATAGTTGCTGCCTCAGTACTAGATTTTTCCCTGAATCCATATTGCATATTATGAAAGAATGTATTCTTGTTCAGAAATGAAAGCAATCTTGTTTTTACCACTTCTTCCAGAATTTTTGAAACTACCGATAAAATAGAAACAGGTCTATAATTATTTGGATTTCTTTTGTCACCACCCTTAAATATAGGAACTACTTTGGCCACTTTTAAGTCATCTGGTATCATGCCAGTAACTAAGGACTCATTAATCATTTCAACCAAGATTTTAATAAATGATTGCATATTGTTTAAGAATGGATTTGTGAAGTGTGCAGTAAACACTTGTGGAAGATTATCAGGGAGGAAAAAGGAAAGGGAGACTCCTTGGTGGAACAACAGGGTAAAGGAAGCAGTTAAAGAAAAACAAATGGCATGGAGAAAGTGGATATGCAGCAAAGATGCAGAGAAATGGCAAAAATATAGAGAAGCCAAGAAGGCATGTCAAAAGATTGTACAAGAAGAAAAAAGGAAAAGCTGGGAAAGTTTCACTGAAACTCTAGAGGAGGATATCAAAGGAAGTAAAAAGGTTCTATATGGGCTAGTAAAAAACAGTGTGAAAGGTAGGGAAAACACAAAATTTGTAAAAACTGAAGCGGGACAGATTTTGTATGAAAGAGATGGTATATTGAAAAGATGGGAAGAATACTTTTCAAAGCTACTGAATGTTAAACACATTGAACTGGATGAAGAAAGGGAACAAGAAGGAACAATGGAGGAAGAAGAAGAACAAGAAAAGGAGATATCTATGCTAGAAATAGAGGAAGCCATAAAGAAGATGAAGAGTGGCAAAGCACCTGGAGTGGATGAGGTGACCACAGAAATGATAAAAGCAGCAGGACCAGTAGGGTTGCAGTGGCTGTATAGATTATTTAGAATAATTTGGAAGAAGAAAGAGATCCCAGAAGAATGGGGAAAGGGTTTAATTATCCCACTTTTTAAGAAAGGTGACAAAAAGGAATGTAACAATTACAGAGGGATCACCCTTATTGCCCGTGTAGCCAAGATCTTTGAAAGAGTATTGGAAGGTAGACTGAGGAGGCAGACAGATGGAGAGATGGAAGAAGAACAGTATGGTTTTAGGAGAGACAGATCAACTTTTGATCTAATCTTTACACTAAGTCATATGATGGAGAAAAGATGGGAGTTTGGAAAAGACATGGTGATGACTTTTTTTGATATTGAGAAAGCTTATGACAGTGTGCCTAGACAGGTGGTGTGGGGTGTATTAAGAAAAAGGCAAGTTAACAGTGCAGAAGTGCAAATGGTGAAAGCTATGTACAAATATTGTGTCAGTAGCGTAAAGACCACTATAGGAGAAACAGAATGGTTCAAGGTGGAAACCGGTCTCCGTCAAGGAAGTGTATTGTCCCCCTTACTATTCATCATAGTCATGGATGAAATCCACAAGAATGTTAAACAGAGATTGGGACAAGAGGCAATAAAGGCCATGCTGTTTGCAGATGATATAGTGATATGGGGTGAGGATGAAAAGGAAGTACAAAAACAAGTAGATGTATGGAACCAAGAGATTGAGAAGTTTGGGATGAAAGTTAGCACAGAGAAGAGCAAGACAATGGTAATGTCAAGGGGAAGTAAGGAGGGAAGAGGAAAGATAGAAGTGAACGGAAAAATTCTAGAAGTGGTGAAAAGTTTCAAGTACTTGGGAAGTGTGATCACAGAAGATGGAAAGATTACTGAGGAAATTGGAAAGAGAATACAACAAGCGAACAGCTTCTACCAGAGTGTTAGGGGTATTCTGTGGAACCAAGATGTCCCAAAGAAATGTAAGCAGGTATTATATTCAACCTATTATGGACCCGTACTAACATATGCAGCTGGAGCATGGACCACTACAAAAAGAGAGGAGAGCAGCGGAGATGAAATTCCTAAGAGGTATAGAAGGGAAGACCAGAAGAGATAAAATCAGAAACGAGGAGATAAGAAGGAGGACAGGAATCTTGAAGCTGCAGGACAGGATAGAAACAACCAAGTCAAAGTGGTATGGACATATGATGAGAATGGGAGAGGAGAGAGTGCCAACGAAAGCTTTTCTGGAAAAGGTTTCGGGGAAGAGACCGCGCGGAAGGCCCCGAAAGAGATGGGCAGATACAGTGTGGGAGTGCGTGGAGAAGAAGGGAGGAAAACCTGAAGATGTACTTAAAGGGGGAGAGGAGTGGTGGAGAGAAAGGCAACGTTGGAGGTCCTTGATTCACAACCCGACCCAGGAAGCTGGAAATGGGAAATGAAGAAGAAGAAGATGCGGGAAAACGTACTACCGAAAAACGCCATACTGCATTTACAACGTATAAGAAAGAACGCGGCATATATATGGACGTTCAATCGCCGACCTTAGTAAGTGATTGTATGCACTACTACAGTCACGACATAAACATAGGTTATCAGTAACTTACACGCAATAAAAAACATAAAAATTAATTACTGTACCTCTCATCATCTACCTCTACACTACAGTACATATATACACCGCGGACAGGCCAACAAGGACCACGCAAATATCACTTCTTTATAGGTCTAGTTTCCTTCTTTCTCTTCCAGAAGTCTTTCATCCTGGTCGACTGTGCAGCTCTTCTTTCAGCAGTCCATTCTCCTCTGTTGAGATTTTTCTTCTCCCCGACAAGAATTTTGAGACCAAAAATTTTTTTTCTGTACTCTATTCGATTTAGACAATCTTCTTCAGTAATTTTGAATTTTTGAAGTTCTTCTTTCATTTGTTTTACATAGCCTCCTTGTCCTTTATAGTTCCAGATTTTATCAAAAATTTGTTTGTTTAACCTTGAGCAATCCATGCGGACCATATGTCCGTAGAACTGAAGTAGCCGTTTTCTGATCATCACTTCAAGGTTGTCTATTTTACTATAAATTTCTGCATTTGATCTCAGTCTATAACCTTCCTGTGTTTTCCTAGGACCATAAATCCTTCTTAAAATTCTTCTTTCTATCTTGAGCAAATTCTCCATTCCGGTTATATTTGTAGTTTCCATGCCGTACAAGATGACTGGTCTAACAACAGTATTAAAATGTCGTAATTTTGCATTGATAGACAGGTTTTTTTTATTGTGTATATTTTTTGTACAAAAATTTAATCTTTCCAATTTCCCTTTTTTGTTCTCGATTGCCAATTTATCCGTCCCATTGCTACTAATTATTTCTCCAAGATATTTAAATCGGTCAGTGACCCTGATGCTCCCATAATTTGTTTTTATCATTTTCTTAGTGTATTTCTGATCACTTGTCATCATCTCTGTTTTTACCAACGAAATCTGTAAGCCCGCTTTTTCCGCCGTTTCTTTTAGCTGATCAATTTGGTTAATAGCTTCTTGTTCTGATTCAGCAAACAATGCTACGTCGTCAGCAAATGCTAAACCTTTGACTTTGAGGTTCTTATCCTTTGTACCAATTTTAGCACTTGAATCGTTCTTCTCCCAAATCGTCCTCATGACTTTATCCAAGACCAAATTGAAAAGCAGTGGTGATAGACTGTCCCCTTGTCTTAGCCCAGTTTTTACCTCGAAGGGCTCGCTAACTTCATTTAAAAATTTGACTCTGGAAATCGTATTAGTTAACGTAAGTTTTATTAAATTTATGGTTTTATGATCAACTTGGTATTCCTTCAATGTGTCAAAAACAGTATCCCTCTCCACTGAATCATATGCTTTCTGAAAATCAACGAATGAGATAAAGATATTCTTTGGCCTGTTGTTGTAATATTTTAATATCAATTTTAAACTAAGAATTTGTTCTGCACACGATCTATTCCTTCTGAAACCTCCTTGGAACTCGCCAATCTGTGGTTCGATCTGTGGTTCAAGTCTGTTTAAAAGTAATTTGGCAAATATTTTATAAGTGACAGACAACAATGAGACCCCCCCTATAACTATTGACATCAATTTTTGAGCCTTTTTTATGTAGTGGATGAATTAAGGCGATTAACCAGTCTTCTGGAATTGCTTCCTCAATCCAAATTTTCTGGAATAGATTTGTCGTCGCTATTAAAAATTCATCATCTACAAGCTTCCACATTTCTGCAATTATTCCATCCTTGCCTGAGGCTTTATTATTTTTAAGTGAGTTGATAATATATTTAACTTCATTTACATCTGGGGGCGTAGAGTCAAAATTTTGTGTTGTAAATTTGAAACTCAACTTGTCTGTCGGTTTTGGACAATTTAACAACTTCTCAAAATACGCAGCCAAGATATCACAATTTTCCTTGTTGTTTAATGCTAGCGTACCATCTTCCCTTTTGAAATTTAAACTCGGCGCCGAATATCCAGTGATTTCATTCTTAAATGCTCTATAAAACAATCGGGTGTCATTTTTCTTAAAATTGTCATCCATTTCCATTATTTGGTCCTTCATATATTTTCTTCGAATCGTTCTTAAAGTCCGGTGGGCCATTTTCCTTAATCTTTGTACTTCCTCTAAATTTTCTGGAGTCTTGTTCCCGTTCCACTTGTGCCAAGCACAATGTCTTTCTTTGATCACTCTTTCACATTGTTCATTCCACCAAGCATGTTTCCTATAAAAGTTCAACGGTGCAATTTCCTGAGCTGGTTCAAGAAGGTTATTAGTAACATCATTCCAATTGGTTGGTATTTTAAGTTTTCCTTGAAATTCTATCCTTTTTTCATTTGTAAGAACCTCTCTATTAATTTTCGGAATTTTAATTCTAGTTGTATTTTGTTTGCGTGTAAAAGGTATGAAATTCATCTTGATACACTACAGTATAATACAGGGTCTTTATTTTTGCTTAGCAAGGACATTTTCGCTCTCGCTCTCGCGCTCCACCAGTGACGGCTCAGTTGCCGGCGAACGCGCACGCATATGTAGGCCTACGGCAGAATACGGTGCTTAAAATCAGTAGCCTACCATGCAGTTTTACTGGCCATGATTTACAGTAGATGCTGAAAATGTTCCCTATCCACTTCCAAACACATATAATACAGGGTCTTTCTTTATATTTGATCAGCAAGGACATTCTCGCGCTCCGCCAGTGACGGCTATCGCCGGCGACCGCGCACGCATATGTTTGAAGCACGGGCTTGCTTGAACGACTTCAATAAAGCGCTTTCTAGTTCAGGAAACTGTCCCTCTCGCACACGTTTCCTTTTGCCACTCACCCCTTCTTCAAATGCACGTTCAATTTCCTTCCTTTTGCCGAGAATCGTGTTCAGTGTAGACGGAGGAATGTTCCACTTTCGCGCTATATCCACACGCTTCATGTGAGGATTGCAGTCCACGTCTCGAATGTATTTAATCTTTTCGTCATTAGTTATCTGCCGTACTTTCTTCTTATCCATTATGAAACACGCAATAAAATAGGTCATAACTGGACGTGAACACTAAGAACTAGAAGACAATAGTGCGGAACACAAAGACATTAATGTGCCTACGTGAGAAATAAACAAAGGGAAGGGGCTGAAGGGCAGCGGGAGAGAGACACGTGACCTGTGTTGCGTCATAGCTATAGCCACTTCTACGCCGTCAAACACAATAAAATCATCTACACTGTCAATAACTATCAGAGAATATGAGGCAATATCGCGTCGTGTTTTCCAGAAGCCGAATTTTAAAATGAAATAAGAATAAAATACGGTTCACTAACATAGTTCAACGGAGATTTGATTGTTGTAAGCGGGAATAGAGAACGTATTAAGGGGAAATATCAACATGAATTTAGTAGGATAGGGACTTGAGAAAGGAGAGAAAGGGCAGCGGGAGAGACACACGTCACCTGTGTTGCGTCATTGCTATAGCCACTTCTACTCCGTCAAACACAATGAAATCATCTACACTGTCAATAACTATCAGAGAATATGAGGCAATATCGCGTCATGTTTTCCAGAAGCCGAATTATATAACGAAATAAGAATAAAATCCGGTTCGCGTACGAATAGTACAACGGAAATTTGATCGTCGTAAGCGGGAATAGAGAACGTATTAAGGGGATATATCAACATGTATTTTGTAGGATTGGGACTGGGACTTGAGAAAATCATCGCGCTAAGCGGGAAAACGTCGTAACCAAGAACGTGCTAACGAGATTCCACTGTATAAATAAATAATGGTTAAGTGCCTGAAAACAGCACAACCCGAGGGTGAGAACCTGTGATAGGGTAAATCCTGTTACAACCGATGCCTTGGGGAAAAAAGAAAGTGGTGAGATAAAAGATACAGTCCATGTAGTCACTTAACATGTAGGTGGATGCCCATGGGCAGTTAATATCAATAACACTGAAATAACACTGCACTACATGAGATAAATGACAAGTTGTCACGGAAACTTGTTAATCATTCCAAACAGATTTGCTGGAACTGCATCACACAGCAAGACACCAGAGATACCAGGAAACAGGATTTTAGAAAAGCTCAGTGATACAAACTTCTCCATCAGTTAACAAAAAGATACGAGCCTTTCAGTAGTCGCATAAATGATGTGCAACATCTGACATGTTATCCTACCTACGTGTTTTTATTATCCTTGACACTCATCAAGACACAAACAATCTTTTTACATTTTACACTCTCATAATACATAACAATTCCAAGACTTTCTTTTTTCTTCACTGCCTACTTGATATTTCTACTCTCGCACTGCCTTCTTGATACTCTGCTGTTACATCACTTTCCTGCCAGTAACTAAGCTACGTTAACAGAGACTAACTTTTTATAATTTTAAATGATCTTGTCAACTTCGTCGTTACGCTGAAGTCTGGCATTACGTTACGGTGACGGGACGAAATGTACCGAGAATGCACTGAGGTGTGTGACGTCATAGAACAATGTAGCAGCCGAATACCAAGAAGGCAGTGCGAGAACAGAATTTCAAGAAGGCAGTGCGAGAACAATCAAGTAGGCAGTAAAGAAACAAAATAGAATCTTGAAACTCTGTTCTCGCACTGCCTTCTTGGTACTCGGCTGCTAGCATTTAAAATGATATAAAGTCCAGTCTTTCAGACTGACTATCAGGCTCTTTTTTTCTTAACTGCCTACTTGATATTTCTACTCTCGCACTGCCTTCTTGATACTCTGCTGTTACAAATTAATCCATATGTGATAAACATTCCACATGGTACCACTGCCAGCTGGATCACATCCCTTCTGGCTGCTAAAGCGGCCAGGAGAGATGCGATCCAACGGGCAGTGCGTCTTACACACTTCCGTCCGATCCACTTCCGTCCCATTTATCAAAATCACTCCCACAAAAATATCCAGCAACCGAGTGGAAAGATGTTACACATCAAAAACTATGTTCATTTAAGATTGTGACTTGAACCATTCTATGTTTCATTTGGGATGATTTTAATTAATAATTTTATTATATTTTGTCACGACCTGACAGGCTTATATTTTAGTTCCATTGACCGCTTTTTTCCAACCTGTTTATCTATTCTGTTACTGGTACAGTGAGACAATCTATTAGTCAATTACCTTTATCTTTTCCTATTCGTGTTCACATATTTTTATGATTGGCTCCCGTCTCACTCTCGGTGGCAAGATGACTTCTTCTTTCCCTACTCTCTTAAGTACCACGATGTAAGCCACACTTCTATTGTGAGGTCTCCCCTCATGTGAACAGACAACTTTTGTCTCTCAGTTCTTATAATGTAACCATGTAGAAAATACCACATACCTACAGTCGAGTTAAGGTTTAGTTTCGTTATTGTTATTTGTTTACATGTGCTATGTAATCAAGGAGTACTACACAACAGAAGGCGAGTCATTGAATCTTAATCAACATGTTTCTGTGCGGGCTACTGCGTGTGAGTATGTCTGTCATCTCTCGTGCTTTTAACTTTTTTTATTTCTCTGTACGAGTGCATGTCAATATCTGCTCCTCCCTCTTGAGTTTTGCTACCACGTGTGGATGCTCTGCGTTTATGCTTGTCTGTGCATTGGAAGTCCTGTATGTAACTGCGTTGTGTGCTCCGTCACTGACTTATAAGCCAGTTATTCTGGACGCTCTTATATCTATGTGATGTTTGTTTGGCATCTTTGTTAATTGCAACCCTTTTCAGTTCGGAGTGTTCATTATGCTTAATGAGATAATTTGAATGAGATTAGTGCAAATAATCATCATACATTTGTCATGGAAAGAAAAACATAATGGAAATGTATGATATGTCATAAGCATCCGGATCCTAGTAATGATATTCAACAAGTTCGGATTATATTCTAAAAACTATCTGCAAATTTACTCCAAACATTATCCGCTGCATACCCACTATCTGCACAGCCATGCAAACTATATCCACATGGCAAAAAAAAATCAGCCGATATCCGCATCTGCGCACAGCTTTAGCTATAGCCTATAATGCACACAAGTTGACAAGCAAACATGTGCTGGCACTTCATCAATACTTTACTCAAGCAAGACTGTGTTTATTGTGCCACTGTGATGCATGTCCCTTGGTTAGACAGTTTTGTTTCTCTTCCGTTGAGATGGCGGTATTCTTCACAAGCCTGTAACACTACCTCCCTTGTTTTAATTGCACTCTAACTAAATTCCATGATTCAACTCATGTGCTCATGGTTCTTTTATTCCTATGCTAAGCTCGTTTATCTGCCAGTATGTCTCCCACACAGTTTGGTTTAGTATCCCTAAGGTATGTGTATTACTTTCCCAACAATATTTACTTCCTTCTTTATTACTTTCTCATTTCCTATCTTTGGGAGCTCCTTTTGGTTTGTTTGGTGCCTACTTTACTAACATACTGTTTCCTTGTGACCATGTGTCAGCACCCTATAAGCTACGTTTCCATATGGAAATTCCATAACAATTTGATTATGGTTCTAAATGAAGATCCTATCTAGATGATAGTTTGTCATTCTGTTCATTAATGTGTATGTGTTCCTCACGTCAACCATGTGATTGTTTATTCCTTCAATACATCCGTTTTTGGATTCAAGTATCATCTCTCTTGCTACTGTTTTTCGAGTTAGTTCACCTACTTCGTGTACCTACTGTATTTCTCCCCAGTTTTGAGTTTGGTTCGGGAATGACTTTAAGCTATCCATGGGTGCTGTAGAACTTATTCTTATATTTGTTATCTAGATGAACTTATTCTCCTTGTAAGAATATGTTTGTCCTGGCCTCTGTGATGTTATTTTGTTCTACTTCATGGGCTTTCAGACTGATATAGTTTTCGTTACTGATCAGGCCCAGCACAAAACTATCCTACTTCCACATTTTTACCATTTTAGAGAAGACCAAGAAGATCAGAGTTGATTCTACTCCTGCAGTTAGGTAAGAAGAAGTGGGCAGTGAAAGTATACGATTTTCAGAACACAAACAACTTGACTGTTTAATAAAATCCACCCAGATGCATAAAAAACCTGGACATCGGGTAATTCCATCATACCTACATGAATAGGCAGAAATGGAACATGCTCATTCACCACTCTCCGACAATCTGATGATGATGATTATTATTAAAACGTAACATTGAAGCAGACAGTAACAGAATGAGGCAAGATAACTGCTCTTCTCCAACCAATACAATGCAGGCAGAGGGTTGTTGTTCCTGGTACTCACCTGGTGCTGAAGTAACTGTCCACACACATTCAGAATTGAGTGGATATGTGGCTGGATAGTCAGGGGAAGCAAAGGTTCCATGCTCGGAGGTCAAGTTCCCACCACAACCTACAAAATAAGTGCTTAGTTTAGAATCCATTCAAGGGAAGAATTAATTTTATGGGGTGGAACTAAAAATATCATATATCAGTTTGTACCTTGTAGAGGCCTATAGAAAATTACCCCTGAATTTCAGAATATTAAGACCACTACAAAAACTGCTCTCATAAAGTAGGAAAAGTGAAATACTTTAAACTGATAAGCTTGCATATTGGCTTTCATGGCCAAGTAACTGAAACTCAGCAAATCTTCTAGGTTTCTGATGTGTCTTTTGCAGGGTTTCGCCTAGGTGCACCAAATCAGGCTCATCAGCAGGCTCTTGGTCACCGTGCCCGGACAATGCACTACATCCCTCATATCATGCACTTCTTTACTGTGAGATCTCCTTATAGAGGTTTCCAAAAAGATGCCATATTGGCTTTCTCGGTCAAGTAATTAAAACTTTGCTAAATATTTTACTTTAATATTTTATATAACATTTTATTACCGGTAATATTTTAAACTGACTATTAAATTATTTTCTCCCACATTTTACCCTCCAAGTTTAGATTCACCCTTAAAATACATGAAAAATTCCTATGATTCTATCCTCACAACATTTTAGAAACTATTTACTTTTTAGCAACCATAAAATGGGGTAATTCCAATCAATATTTTGTATTATCTTTTCATGTTTATAACATCATACATATTGTATTCCTGCATATCACAATATATTTAATCTTTTGCCTTCTGTTGACAAAATTTCTTGCTTTTAAACCCTAAGGATTTAAAAAAATCTCTGCTAAGTGGGGCAATGCTGATCATCTATTCATTATCCTTGAAAATTGGTGTTAGACTTCCTATGAGGAAACAGAGATCAGAAAAATTCATTATATTTATCTAATATCAAAAAATTGTTCGATGTACAAGTACATAATCAAACCAAAGAAGGGCATAAAACATCATTGATTGGAAGTGAAATCAGATAGATTTAAACAGAATACCATTTTGTAGATACTATAGTAGTGACGTTTGACATTTTACGCTTTGCATTTGACTGCAGTCTGACACCCATGATAAATATTGAACTTTTTTTTTAATTTTAAATATTACTGTGCTTTTCCATTTTGAAAACAAGTAATTATGTATTAAGAGCAATCCATACAATTGACTTCGTGCATATTTTTAATAAATTGTAAGTTTGAATGTTTAATATTTGTCTGTGGACACTTTTAGCATGTCCAAATACAGTGCACTCCCGATAATTCGCGGTAATTAATGCACAAACTTCCGCAAATTATCGAAAACCACGAATTATCTGCAGTTATGATTTTTAAGCCTAGTAAAAACAAAACAATTGATTAAGATATTGAAATGAAGGCCTATTTTATGAACACAGAAAAAAATAATTATAACCCTTTGCTACATTGCATTGTATGTAAGGCACACTAGACTAGACGTGTGTGGATTATGCCAACATTTATATCTAAGAAAAAGGACTTGTCATCATTTTTGTTTCTTAGATCGTTTATTTTTTCTGATTTTAGATTGTATATTTCTGAAGAAAACAATATATGAGAACGAATATTCATCTCAATTTTCTATAAAAGAGATAAGTGTGACTATAGACACACTAGGTTGACTGTGGGAAACTTTCGGGATTTCCGTTGGATCACTCCCACACTAGATCTCTGTTTTCCTCACCGACAGTCGAGTTCCGTACAAAATCTTCTTCGCATGAAAATGTTTGAAACCATAATCGTCTTTATTGACGTCTAACTATTCAATTACAGCATGTCACTTTCGTCTGCAACTTGACATTCATCCCAGTTTTGCCTTAATGCCATCATAGTGAGACCACCTTACCCATCCGAAATATCGTCGTCACAGATGCCGACAAATGCTTGCTTTTGTGCAAGGGAAGTATCATGTTGACTGCATGAAGATCATCTAACAAACACGAACAGGGCGCGGCATTGCGTAGGTTTGCGCCATTGGGCAATAATCACTGTCCGCACATCTACCTTTCACAACAGTTAGGCCAGTGACCATAGGGTGTGGCTGTTGGAAAGGGAGGGTAGGTTCTGAGTGAAAGTTCATTCCACTTTGTACAGTCTCAGCATTGAAGCTTAAAGATATCCCCTCCGGCGACATGCTCGTATGATTCCAAGATTGCAATATACTGGTAGCAGTGCGCAAGTAGGCTTAATTTTACATCGCTAAGAAACGCAGTTAGTGTTCTCAATTCTCAATGAGTTTGTATCCACGCATTGTATTGTGTTAAAATTCTTTCAAACGACGGAGAGATTATTTTATTTATCGGGATGATAAGCTGCTGTAAGAATTACTACTATAAAAAATACTCTTAGAGACCCGCGAATTAACCGTAAAGCGAATTATCCACACACGAATTATCGGGAGTGCACTGTAGTTGTGTTTTCCTGAATAGATTTGTGTAAAATTTGTGGTTATTTTGTGGGGTACTCAATGCCCTAATGTAGGGTTACTGTCCTAAAAATAAGTGTACGGTCGATTAGCAATATTGAGGTATAATACACTCAATATATATTACTTGAGTCAGATTCAAATCTGATATTTTTCTAGTCATCCTTATTAAGTCATTTACATTGCTCCACTGGTCGTTCCCGAGCATCCCTACTGTAAGTGATGAACCTACCTACCATATGAATAATATGCCTTCAGTTGCCACCACAAATCCTAACACGGGATATTCAAAATAGAAGCTTCGAAGCCATTTTCAGTGTTGCCTAATTATCAGTTAAAATGAAAAATGATGCCCAGTGGTTAAGATTCCACCCTGTAACTTATGACGGCCATGTAAAATTACAAGCCCTAACTCACCAGCTGAGTAAACACCATAGGCAGCAGAGAAGTGTCCATAGTGGGCTCCATACAAGGAGACCATGTGCACGAACAGTGCTGATCCTATGCTGGTGATCTGCGGAGGTGCTCTTGAGCCGCAGTACCTCCCCTTCTGGGGAGCATCTTTATCCTCACCATCCAGTACCTCCACATACGCATACTCACAAGACTCGTGGGAGTTCTCAAAGGAAGGGCTCAGATCCATGTGTGTGATCGTCAAGGTAACACGCTCCTCTGAAACAGAAACAATATCACAAAAAGCTGTATCTACTACAATTGAACCCCCTATTTTAGAAAGACACAAAGTTCATATAAAGGCAATAATCCTCAGAATGAATTTTTAAGTTGTTATGTCATGTTTTATCTTTCTTAGGCCCAACTTCACAATAAGTGCTTAGCTCCAGCTACAAGTAATGGTTGGATTTCACAGTTCACATACGTTAGACTGGACTTCAGTAGCAGTCTTGTGCAGTAATATACCACTTCATTATTCTTAAGGTCAAGATACATCTAGTCACAGCATTATTATCATAGGAACTGGGTTTCTTCATTGAAAAGTTACTCACATATGAAAGTGCTACTCTAGTCAACACTAACTAGTGTACACTAGTTAACCTTTTCACTGCTAATATTGTTAGAGACTATCAAACCCCTCCATGCTGAAAAAATTTTTAAAAATATGTTATTCAGATGAAGTTGCCGACGAGATATCTCGGGCGCAGCAAGGACGTGACGTTCTACCGCACCCGAGATATCTCGGGCGTAGCAGTGTAAAGGTTAAGGAAACATGCAGTAAAATACCACACATGAAGTGACAGAGAAGTTTGTAAGCATTACTTGCTTGAAGTGACTTGCCGACTGTATGGTTATGTTTTCAATTGGAAGTCTATTGTTAAGATTCCATTGACCAGTCCTTTTAATTCTTATCTTTAGACAAAATACACATACAGTAGAAGCTCGATACACCACAGTCCGATTTACCATGGACTCGGATATAACACGGATAAACTATGTCTACCAAAATACAGGGCGCCCGAGAATGTTCTCCGCAGTGGCTACGTACAGCTGCGAGTGGTTGCGTCATCGGTTTAGTTGGCAGCACAGTGTCCTTGATAGGGTGAAGGCCACATTGTGTGGGCTGTGGGGCTGTCGAATTCGTCAGAGTGTATTGCAATAAGCGAGCATGTGTGTCATCAGCACTTCTAGCATCAGTTATGAATGGCTGTGGTGAGTATAAAGTTTACTGTTTGTTATGATACAAGCGACAGCCGTGCTTCCAACGTAACTGGTGACGTAATCTCTCGCAGCAGCTTGTAGGCACTGCGGAGAACATTCTCGGGCGCTCTGTAGAATACTGTATCATTTATGAATGATTTTTGCACTCTCAGTGGTATTTTATAAACTTAAAAAAACTTCATACAGTCTGCATGCCGCGTTTCGGCAGTATAATTTACTTGTTACAAACTTCAAGCTCTCTGTACAATAACCAAAGGAGATGGACGTAATTAAATCAACCTTTGGTTTGTCTTATCAACATTTATACTGTATCAAGATTGTTGCTAGACAGAAGCTTTGAATACACATCTCACGGTTAACATTGTGACGCAGTCAACAAAGTGACTATGCAACAGTACTTGGCAATAATCGAAATGAGCACAACCATCATGTGGATCATAAATTATTCATTCATTGTCTAGATTTCTGTGTGCTTGTTGCGATGTCACAGAAACAGAAAGCGTATTCTGTGAGTGATAAACTAAAAATTATTGATCGTGTGAAGAATGGCGAAACGAAAGCAAGTTTATCACGCGATGTTATTGTTTGATTGAAGTTTGAGTTAAGTTTGTCTAATTGCTGTACCCTATTTGGTAAGTTTCTGAAATGTTTTACAGTATGTACTTTTAATGTTCTTTACATTTAAGTACAGTACTGTATATAGTAAAATATGTATAATACTGGTTGGTTCTTAAGTTTAGGGGCTGCGACAACGCGGTCATGTAGCCCCGTGTACTTTGGGTGTGTGTAGAATCTGTCTGATAACCGGTGTTAATTGTGATGACTGTATTAGTGTGTGTTATCTGTTTTTTAATTTAAGTACTTCAACTTAGAATTTTTCAAATAGTTCCTACTTTTGCCGCCAAGCGCCACCGTCAACGATTACTAGGCCAAGTTCAGAAATTAGCTACTAGACATCACCGCAGTCGGCTCTTGGCAACAAACATAGAAACCTAAGAGCGTTGTTTACATTCTTAACCTATCCAATTTAGCTTCACACAGGTGCAATTAGTGGAAGGTTCTTTAACATGCCATAAATCTATGACATGGGACCGCCGGCTTTACTTCCCCTCCGAAGGAAGGCATACTGAGGGATTTTAATGCTCTTAAAAAATCCGACGGCTTCGGCCGGGTTTGAACCCGCTATCTTGGGCATAGAAGCTCAGCATGCTAACGACTACGCCACCGAAGCCGCTCTATGTATAATACTGCATTGCATTGTGTGTTCATCCTAACTTTCCATGCATAGTTTGTCATTACACGGCTCACTCTCGGTATACCACAGGTATGCTATAACGCCGGGGTAAAGCATTTCCCCCGACAACCGCGTTATATCGGGCTTCTACAGTATTTAATGAACTTAACGATACACAACCAACATTAACTTGATTACAACTACATTTTGTACACTATGCTACAAAACATATCATTAATCACAAGATTAAAGATTTTCTTACAGGATAAGAATTTGGGCATAAATGCAATACTGTATATATTTTACGAAGTATGGGTAGTAGCTAGAATAATTATCTGCACTGAGTGATGAGCAAGGCAGTTCAGCTGTCTCATGTTGCTGTTGATTCATTTAGGGGCTTGCGACATCAAGGTGCTATCTGATAGCCTGTGTCTTTGTGATGGCTGTATTAGTGTGTGTATTTATTAGGGGTCGAAGGTGAACCGATTTTTCGGTTTCGGTACGGTACAAAGGAAATTACCGACCTCGGTTCGAGACGATAAAAAACTCGGTAAAAAGTTCGGTTCGGTTCAAGAGACATAAATACCGTAATTTAAGGAAACCTTTTTTAGACATCCAAAGTATTGTCCTTTATCATCAATGTTTTACTTCAATAGTTAGTTAAATACAGTAAAACTTCTTGTATACGGTTCATATTTATACGTTTTCAATACGATTTTTTCCTGGTCCCGGCAAGCCTATATTTTCCATGTTCATTTATCTCCGATATACGTTTTACATTTATTCGTTTTTAACGCTTATACGATAATATTTTAAGTCCCTTGCAATATAAAGCATCATTTATACGTTGCGTGTTCTGAGGAAGTACGTATGTTCGAATGCAAACTTTTGTTACCGCCTGTACTTCCGTTCGGAAGGATGCACCGCGTGCTATATTATGTTACGATGGCCTTGAGCGACACCGGTGGTCACGGCGACACTCGCTTGCCAGAGTGTCGTAACAAGGAAGAACAGCTTGCGTAATAAGCAAGCGCTATTATTGTGTTAGCCTTTCAAAATAACAGGAAGCAGCCATAAAACACAGTTAGACAGCATCTGAAGCTTATGTTAAGATGAGCGGAAGTGTTTTACGATCGCTGATATAATAAAAAATATATTATTTCCGCTTTTATAATTTTCATTCGTGTTTTTTTTAGGACTTCTCGTCAACCCATTAATACTACGCGATTGATTCTGTGTTCTAATAATCTTGCGTCTTCAGACAAATGAAAATCCATTAATTTAGGCCTACACTACGGCATTTTATTAATGACGATGAAGAGCCGCAGAATAATACAGTGGATTTTAATGATGCTGTCAATGCTCTATGGACTATCAAACATTTTGTGACGCACCATAACGTTTCTGAGGAAATAATGGCCGAATTATATCGGTTTGAAAATACTGTTCACGCCGTGGCCTCGGTCAACAAAAAACAAGTCAAGATAACAGACTACTTCGTAAAGTGACTCAATTTTCTTTTTTTTTGTTATATCTGGGTGCATTTCTCTTGTAGTTGTTTTGTTACATATTGCCGATTATAGTTAAACAATCGTATTATTATTTCTTGTTTTTCACTTCTTAACGGAAACCCTCGCTCGCCCGCCGCCCGCGTTGCTAGCCTGTCTCCCGCCAGGCACTTGCCGTAATGCGTAGCTCGCGCGGCACAGTCATTGAGTAGACTATAGCCTATAGTTCACAACTGTTGCTGAAAATGTTCGCCATTCATTGCTACACATCGCTGGCACCTCTTCATGAAGTTGTCATTTACGTTCTGAAGTTCCTCAGCACCGATTGACTCTATTTCAGCTGTAATATACCTTAGTCCAAAGAATATGGACTGTTAAAGCCGTGGCGTCAAGAAGCGCATACGGCAAAGTGCTTGGCGAGAACCGGCTCCCGGCGCGAGTGAGGGTCCCTGTCGCTTTTAAAACAAAGTCCCTGTATAACCCATATTGTCACATACATTTTGCAGTTTTTATTTACCGACTTTCATTTACGCGTTTTTCACATTTATGCGTGGTTTTTTTCCTTTGGTCCCCTGGAAATCGTATAAGTGAAGTTCTACTACTAGAGCACAATAACTCTTCTGATTAATAAAATTAAATTATGGACTTAAGTGTTCCAGTGTGAGCCTAATGTCTATTTAATGTGTGCATCAATTGGCTTACTCCACTCTAAAAGGGCAAGTTTGAAAAGTTAATGGAACATTGTATGAGATTATTAGCTGTACATTTTTTCTGTATTTTAAATAAAAATTATGCTATTTGGCAAGTATTTGGTTTACTGTATAATCATTAGAACTCATGTGTTACTTTTTTCTTAATGGTTTACAAATTACTCTAATTTAACATGTTAAAATCAGCCGAGCTGTACCAAACCGATTTTGTACCGAGAACCGAAGTATAATTTTTTTTACCGAACCGAACCGTACAGAACCCAAATTTTCAGTACCGAAGACCCCTAGTATTTATGATTGGGGCTAGGTGGCTGTGCCGTAAGTCAGGTACCATGCAGGAATTTGCCTGGAGTAGATGTGGGACACCATGGAAAAACACTTACAGGATGGCTGAGGTGGGAATAGAACCCACCTCTTCTTAGTTCTGCCTCACAAGGCTGAGTTTACCCCGCTCCAACCCTCTGACCAGAATTAAATTTCTTGGTAGAGCCGGGAATCAAACCCGGGCCTCAGGGGTGACAGCCTAGAATGCTAGCCACTACAAAGATTGATACAAAATTTCAAGGGTTTCCAGGAGAAAGGAAAGAAATAACATCTGGACAGAAGAGGAGATAAAAAGGAAAGTAAAAGAATGACGAGCTATTGAAAATCAAGGGGAAAAATGGGAAACAATAAACAGGAAGGAATATAAATATACCTACCTGGCCGAGCTGCAACTATAATCCAGGAGCAATTCATGTTCTCTTCATTCACATTGATAGACTGATGGAGCTCAATGATGCCATAATCCTCAGTGATGATCCTAGCTCCACATGCCTGAAACACATAGAAGTGTTGTAATTCCCCAAAACATACATAAACCACCTTCAAATCATCACTGCAAACCCATACAGGACCAGAATGATGCACGCTAGAGTAGCTCGGAAATTGGCAGCAGTGACAATGAATAGGGTCCATATGCCAGTTGCCCTGTTTCAATAACGCAAATTATCCGTCTTTTTGGGAATACCGTGTTTCGTACACAAATACCCGCACATATCATGCACAGAAAATTTTCACACTTATTTTCGGTCAAAAGAGTGCGAGTTATATGCAAGTGTTACACAGTAATCAGTGCTTCAGCGAATTCCTTCAGAAATACACTTAACATAAACCAACAATGAATGGATCACATGTGCATCACATGCAGCAAAAATATCCATACATTTCTTAGCACTGGCACTAACTTGCTCCACATATTAAATACAACACATTTTTATTTTACTGGACACACAGCTTGCTCATACATCTTGCCAAATTGACCAGGCACACTGATATTTCATGTCAATCATTGGACAGGAAAAGAAGGATAGAAACACATAAAAAGGACACACACAATGTGCAGACAGAGGGAGCGAAAAAATGAGAAAACATATATACCGTATTTACTCGCATATTTTTAGCTTAAAATTAGTGGAGGAAAAGCTGGGTGCATTGACTATGCAAAGAAGTTCAAAGAAGAAATTAAAAAAAAAACAAATACTGATCATTTTTGGCTGCATGCTTGTGCGCTTTCTTAATATTATTATTTGTTTATTATGTAATCCCATGTATTTCACTTTCATTAAGATCACCATATAATTCTTGTATTTTCTCATTGTGAACACCACGTGCCTAACATCATGCACAGGTTTCTGTTGCGATATTTCCACAGAAGTGGCTGATGTTAGACTGGCGCGAGGTGTCCCTTGCGTAAGTATCCGCCAATAGCAGTGAGGCCTGTTTTCATGTCGGCGAACTGGGGCTAGCAGCTCTTCGTACGGCAGCTTATTGAATCTCGTCATTCCGAGGCCAACTCGCAGAAGCAAT
The DNA here is from genome assembly GCA_946902985.2 of Meconema thalassinum. Taxonomy (NCBI): domain Eukaryota; kingdom Metazoa; phylum Arthropoda; class Insecta; order Orthoptera; family Tettigoniidae; genus Meconema; species Meconema thalassinum. Next base: position 1,354,350,689 of record OX336388.2, read on the forward strand.
GGGTCCATAAAAGTTTCACTCCCCTGGCACTGACTGCAATCGCTGTTTAGAGTGCCGGCCGCTCGCGTAGCGTGAGTCATAGCCTGCAGGTAGAGAGAGACAGACTCCTTTCTTGTGACAAGGTCACGCCAGGTTATAAGCTCGCAGCAGTGTGTGCAACCACTTTGCGCATAAATACGAATGTGCTATGTGACGATACCGCCTGCTGACATAGCATGCGTCATAGCTCGCAGGCACAGAGGCAGGGAGGGACTCCAATCTTCTGAGAAAGTCACGCCAGGTTATAAGCACGCAGCAGCATGTGTAACCGATCGGCGCACAAATACCAATATGCGATGAAATTTTATAAACCAATTTTTTGTGTTTGAAAAGTGGAGTGTGACGATTACGCGTTAGTGACGAATATGCGAGGAAATACAGTGGTAGACAGGAATAAATTCCACAACCAGACACAAGAGGGCATTCATGCCCTCAATCCATACAATAGGACTTCAGCAATGATATAATCTCCAACAAACTTGTGAATCTGATATTTTCTTGCTATTGATCGCACATGTACCAGTGTTTATTTTTTTTAATAATGTTTGGTTCTTGCAAATCACTTTATAATAAACCCCTCATAAAAATGTTGTGTCTTACACATTGTTTGCTTATTAGCCACAATCCCTATTTTTAACCTCAGTATTAATGTAAAAAGAGTGACTGATGCATTAGCGGCTCGTGCTTAAACTCTATAACCTAATCGTTCTTAAAATGCGGACTGTGGACCAATCTTGTTCAAAATCCACGGAACACAAATAATAAATTAATAAGTCACAAAATTCATAACAATTCAGAAATAATTTGACTGTTGATGCTGATTGACAGCACGAGGCTAGAAATTTGAATACTCAGCATGGGAGATCTTTTTCAATGTTCGTTAGAAGTCAGTAATTATCGTAACCGATCGGAAGGGCAGGCAAGATCTAAATGTGTCTTACAAAGTGTTATACGCATGCGTTGAGTATGGACAAGGACTATGTTGTTCATATTAATACTGAAGTTGAGTGGCTAAGCCAGCTCTGAGCTTGCCTGACATGAGTGGATTGATCATCAGTTTTAAAAGGCGAGGAACATACACTAATACAGTTGAGACCAGACAGTTTGAAAAAACAAATCTGGTTTGAAACACTATAAATAATGGAATATAATTCAATATTATACATGTAATGAGAAAATATTAAATATAAGTATAGTTAGCAGTTCTTTTCTTTTTCAAAATTACAGAGGATTTGCACCCTGCCAACTCTAGGAGCCGCACCTGGACTGATGTGCAAGTAAATACATTAAATGGGATACTTCTACTATTTAGAAGTCCCATTCTCTCATTTCAAATACAGTAATCTCACTGATGGTGGAGGGTTAAAGACTCTTCTTAGCAATTCATTTCACTTGAAAACATCTCAAAATGATAGGCGACATGTTTCTCATAACGTAAACTATACTCACAGTTGTATAATTGGCAGCAAAACCTTTCAAGCTGAGGGAGCCATCAGCCTTCATCCTCACCAACAGGGAGTTGTTGGTGGAGCGGTAGGTGGTTACGTTGGGCATCCTGCTGCCACACAGAGTGGTCATCACTGGGCTATCCATGGTGTCACCATCAAACAGCTGACACAAATCATTCAAACTATTAACAAGATGATATCCCTCAAGTACTCTGTGCCATTGTGTAAGATGAATGCAAGAAAAAAAATGGTTAAAAAACTCATATTGACCAATGGGATGAGAGAAATATTTATGACAATTATTGTTCCTTAAATGAATGGAATGTAATATAATGTTGTGCTATGTTGGTAGTGTTAGTAATAATAATAATAATCTTATGTTGGGCGCCAGGTCGCAACAAGTCGTCGTGAACCAAATTTATATAATAATAATTCACATGGTAGAGCAGCAGATGATCTTCTTCCTCAGACCATGACGTGACTACATCGACTAACCATTCAGTAATTGTTTTGGGAGATAGGGAAGCCTTATTGTAATTTCTAACTACAAGAGAGAACAACCCTATCATAAAAATAAAAAAAAAGAATAATTTATTACGTTAAAGAGGTGAATTCTCTGCCCCATTTGAGGTCACAACCGGTTTACGACAGGGTGATGTCTTATCACCATTACCGTACTATTTAATTGTGCATTGGAAATGGTAATGCAAGAATGGTCTAAGAAATGCCCTCCAAATTTAAAAATAGGGAGAAAAATTCAAACAAACTGTCTTGGTTTTGCAGACGACATGGCATTATCATTGAAAAAACAGAAATCATGCCACAAAAACCAACACCATTAAAGGAAATACAAATTAATGATACAAAAATTAAAATTGCAACACGATTCAAATATCTAGGAGAGTTAATAACAAACAACTTAAAAATGAGAAAGCATCAATTCAAATAAGAACCAACAAGTTATCTAGGGCACAAAAATTAACATCGGAAACTTACAAAAAGAAATGCTTATCAATTAATGAAAAAATTAAACATTACAATAGAGTCATAAAACCGGAAGCCACATATGCAGCAGAAACATTATTCCATCTAAATGAACGTTCCAACACCGACAGATTACAGAAGATCGAAAGGTGAATTGGAAGAACTTGAATCAATAAAGGATATAAAAAAGATGGGCAATGGCGAATAATACCTAACAATATGGTCTATAACAACAACCTAAAACCCATTACTGATACCATGCGAAAGAAAAGACTAGGATTCTTTGGTCGCATCATGATAATGCCAGATTCACGTCTTCTAAAACAACTAGTACAGAACACTCTTCCTTCAAAAAACACAACAACTGGATGCCGATGCTTAAAAGAAATCAGAGAGGACTTTAAAAAAATTGGCCTAACAACAGAAGATGCTGCAAATAAGAAAATTTTAACTACAGCACTTAAAAATACGACTTCATTTTCCACTCACAAAAAAGAAAACTCCAACAAGAATATTTTCCGGCCAAGAAAGGGCAAGACGATCAATATGCATGAAGAAGTACTGGGAAGACCGCAAGGCTCGTACAGTTCCTACAAGTCCACGAACTAATGGTTGGTTAAAGTGATCCTATGTGGTCTCAAAAGGCGAAGAAGAAAAGAAGAAGAAATAATAATAAGAAGAAAACAAAGTGAATCAAAAATTTAATAATAATAATAATAATAATTAATAAGATATGAATTTACTGAATTTATGAATTAGGTGGCTTACGTTGAAATGGGAAGAGTACTTATTTAAATTACGTTAATAAAAGAAGCTTGAAGTTAATGTGCCTTAATAAAAACTGAAGAGTTACTCAAGTATTGCATTTCGTAGCTCACCAGGCTAATATCTCGTAGACTGTGCCCGCAGGTCATGGTTCTGCGTTGTTGTTGCTGTTGCATCGTTGATAAAGTTCTGATGATCTCAGAGTTGAAGATGTTGAAGTTGGTTTTAGTGATAGAATTCTGGTTCCAAGAATCACTTCGTAAACATAATCATACACAATTATGATACGCGCCAGATGGATATAATTGTGAATCCACTGACTACTGCAAAACTAGATAGAGCACATGTTCATATCTCTTACTAGTTCTGAGACTTGCGGTCGAAAATTCAAGACCTCCTTCTCTACTCATGTAAGCCAGAATAGTGTTTCTGAAGTGCAAAACAGAGTCCAAAGAATAATCTTCCAGACAGAATAATAGAATCCTGGACACAACATAAAAGTCCTATGTGTCCACTGGACAAGATACAAAAGTCGTAGACAAAATATTAAAGTCGCCCTTCTTCCGCTGAGTTGAAGATTATAATACCTCATCATTTCCCACTCCTTCGAAAATCTCCCTCCAATCGGATAGCGGTTGTAATGGTTACAAGATTCGCCCACTCCATCTTCGTTCTTCTTCGCCGCTGATTGGTTGCTGACGTCACATGCTGGTTTCTCTGTTCTTGGGAATAATTTGAATTGAGCGCTCGCCAGAGTGAGAGGGTTGCAACATCTGAAGTGCCTTCCAATATTTCCGCTCCCTGCAAGAGGCTCGAGATGCGTATGTGACTAGTTCATTGTACACGTTCTGGATTCCTTTTCCTGTTGTCGGCTCCAATTCTCGGAAAGTGGAGACACGGGCTTCTCCCTTGGTTAAATTTGTAGACTCCCCACTGGGTTTGTTTATTGAAAGTCAACAAACACGTTCAGCACTATACTTGAGTTCCTCCCTATCGCTTATTTCCAAATGAAATGTACTAACTCCTCAAATCGACTTACTTCACGTAATATGGTAATAAATGGCATAATTACATCGTTATAATAATTTATATGTGGTGTGATATATAAATTATAGTCAAGCAAAAAAATATTTAAATATAAAATTGATATGAAATTGAAATATAAAATTAATAATAATATTAATATCAAGCATGAAAACTGTTGAAATTGAGAAAAAGGAAAGGGAGATCTTACAGGATATTCTAGGTCCCAAGAAACTACCTGGAGATGGATAAAAATATCAACTGAGGTCAAACCAACAACTCTATGATAAGTTTGTAGGGATTTTTGTCAGCATGAGCAAGAGGAGGGTGATGTTCTATAGACATATTAAACGATTGGGGACCAAGAGATTGGCTAACAAAATTCTCAACCTTCAGGAGAAATGGAAGGTGCAACCTGCATGGCTTCAGGAAGTACATCAGGACTTAAAAAGGGCAAACATTGGACTGGCCAAAGTCTGGGACAGGATAGGATTCAGAACCAAAATTGCAGGTGTGAAGGATCCCTGCAAAGAAAGACCACGCTTTCAGCCGAAGAACGATTGAAAAGGAGCCAAAGGCTGAAATCTCTTTGGCAGGAAGCTAAACGACAAGGAAGAAATACCTTAAAGAATAAAACCTGAACGGTTGTTGTGTATTGTAGTCCATAGGTGGCTGTATCAAAAAATTATAATAATAATAACTGACAGATTTAAGTACCTACGAGAATGGCTAGAACAAAATCTCTCGGAAATAAGGGCATTATCAACTCGAGTTGACAAGTTAGAAATGGCTTATCAACTAACCAAGAACACATATACTAAGAAGTGTCTCCCCCGAAAGACTAAAATGAGACACTACCAGACAGTTATACCTCCTGAAGCCTTCAACTGGAAGGAACTCACGGACAAACTCGAAGTACAGGAGAGAAAGATAATGAGGAAGATATTGGGGCCTGTTAAGAAAGGGAATGAATACAGAAGGCGACCTAATCAAAAACTCTACACGTACTGTGAAAAATTCACGGATGTTGCTAGGAAACGACGTCTAGCATTTTATGGACACATCTACAGGTTGCATCCTACCAGTTTGACCAACTAGCTCCTCGGTTACTGACAAAAGTGGAAGACCAAGTCACCATGGTTGTGGGAAGTGAGCAAAGATCTGCAAGAATTTGTAGGGACGGAAAGAGACTTAAAAGCAATAAGTAAAACCTGAATTTTCCGCCAAATCAATACTTGACTTAATAGAAAACTCTATGGGTACATGTTTCGGAGACCCTCTGTCTCCTTCCTCAGCCCCCTTTTGGTACTACAAACATCATAAAACACACTCGAAATCCCCAATAAGACAATATAAAACACACATCATCAAATACAAAACCACAACATATTAAAAACTACGAGCTTGAAAAATAAACTAATTAAAATTCAACAACCATAAATAAAGCATGTAATGCACTCACATTTTCAGTCATTCAGTCCTTGTTTACTTTGTGTCTTTGGACACATTAAAATATTGTTTATGCACAATCACTTAATTGTTCAAAGTGTCTTCTAACTCTAAAATACATGTAACCATTCTATGGAGACTCTTGCGTACGTAGTACGGGCTTGTTGAAAACATCCAGAATTTGCCTAGTGTTGATGGACACTTGTTGTTTGAGGTAGGACAACAAATATTATGGTGTTCCCTATCTAGATATATAACAACATGCTGTAGTGAAGCGACTGTTGTTTATGAATAACAGTCCAATTAGATAGCTAGTAGAGAATTGAAGACAGTCAGTGTGTGCTCTGTAGCACGAGAATGTTATGGCAATACAGTAGGCAGTGCATTTAGCAGGCACTGGTTTGACGAGCACAGTGGCAAATGTTTCACCGACTTTCATTTGTCATTGAACAGTTTATGAAGCTTCACGTTCAAGGTTGAATATCACATGGGGTAGGACAAAGACGACAAATGACATTTAAGTGAGCGGCATTATTGTCAAGCTGTGGGTGAGTAGTCAAATATTAATGTTTCACCGACTTTCATTTGTCATTGAGCAGTTTATGAAGCTTCACGTTCAAGGTTGAATATCACATGGGGTAGGACAAAGACGACAAATGACATTTAAGTGAGCGGCATTATTGTCAAGCTGTGGGTGAGTAGTCAAATATTAAATGCATAACAGAATGTTGCTATATGAGTGGAATAAAAGCTGTATTTTCATCATATGTGAGACTAGGTCATTTCATGATTGTAGGAAGCCATGTTTTGATTGATTACGACGAACTGTATGAGAGCCTTGAGAATAATGAATGTTATAGTTACTGAGGAATGTGCTCACAGTATTTGAGAGTTGTGTGTCACTTTGTTATTATGAATTATTAATGTAAAAGGAAGGAAGCTTGTAGTTTTGCGTGTCCGTTAATCTCACGATCATGATCCATGGTACCTCCCTTTTACGTGGAATGCGAACCACGGGACATGGCATTTCAATTCGAAAATCTCACATGTATTGACCGGGAATCAAACCCGGTCTACCTTGGTGAGAGACTAACAGCTTGACCGCTGTGCCACAAATGTGACAGTAGCATATCTCCAATTCAATCTATACATTCATCATAGTACCAGTATGAAAATGGAGTGTAAATTAACATTTTAAGAATGTCCAAGCTGTGTAGTATACGAGTAGGATAATATGTCAGATGTTACACATCATATGCGACTACTGTAAGGCTCGTATCTTTTTTTAAAGGGGCAGAACAGCGAGGTCATCTGCCCCTAAACTAACGACTCTCAAGTGATACATTTGAAAAGTATTTATTCAGTATGATTATTGATCAGCTCCTATTAACCTTCCTACTGAAGAGCAATGTACACATAAGATGACACTTGAAACACACGTGTGTGCATATAGAAAGGGCTCAGTTATCACCAATTATTCGGCAGAGAAGGAGACCTTTGGAAAGGCGGAGATGGTGGACGAGGCAACCCATCCTCTCTGGGGAAAATTAGAAGAGGAAACCACTGCCTTGTGGTGAAGAGGGATCTTCAAAGGCTAAGGGAGTAAACCCCGAAAGAAAATCCTCAGACGCGTTAGGCTTAGCAGGCCAGCAGATGAGTAAAGATGTTAATTGCTTTCAACAATAAAACGAGCCTAGGAACACAAAAACACCGAACTGACAAATCTTCTCAAACATGTACAACGTATGATGACTGTAAGGCTGATGTTCATGTACGATGTTCTAAGAAGAAGAAACCCAACGTGAAGAACCCTAAACACCGAATTGGAACATTAAATATCCTGACTCTGAATGGTAGAACCGAAGAACTAATAGATATGATGGAGAGGAGAAATCTCTGTATTCTTGGTCTGAGTGAGACGAAGTGGAAAGGCAGAGGAATAAGGAAACTAAGGAAAGGATATAAACTGCATTGGAATGGTCATAGAATGGAAGCCAAACATGGTGTAGGTTTTATACTAAGAGAAGACATAGATGTTATTAGTGAGGTAATATACGTGAATGAAAGAATTATTAAACTGGATATATTACTAAACAAGAAAGTGCTGACAGTAGTTCAGGTATATGCCCCACAGACAGGCTGCAGTGAGGAAGAAAAAGTAGAATTCCTAACTGATCTAGAAGAAACTATAGAAAGAGAAGAAAATGTAATTATAATAGGAGATCTGAATGCCCAAGCTGGATCAGATAGACTAGGATATGAAAGCGTACTGGGTCCACATGGTTATGGCAATAGGAACCAAGAAGGTGAAAATCTCCTAGATCTGTGTCTAAGGAGTAGATTGAGAATAAACAATAGTTGGTTTCAGAAACAGCTAAGTCACAAACTAACAAGATATAGCTGGAATGGAGAATCTAAGACTGTGATCGATTATATCATATCAGACTATGAAGCAGGGAAGATCATCTGTGATGTTCGAGTTATACCAAGTGAAAGTCTAGACAGTGACCACAGATTGCTCCTTGCAACAATTAAAAACATTGTAGTTCATAAAACTCAGAAATGCAGGAAACCAAAAATTAGGACATGGGAATTAAAGAAGACAGAGAAACAAATAGAGTACATGAAGAATGTGGGCAATAAGTTACCATCAGACTCGTTGCAGGAAGGAAATGTTGAATGGACTAGATTTAAAGAAAGTATTGTCGGAGCTGCTGTAGAAGTATGTGGCAAGACTAGCAACAAAATAAAGGCAAAAGAAACCCCTTGGTGGAACGATAGGGTGAAGAAAGCCGTAAAAGAGAAGAATGAAACCAGGAAAGCCAGAGATAAAGAAATGCAAAAAGGAAGTGGAAGAAATGAATCCAGTGTGAATGAATTACAGCAGAAATACAGAGATCTGAAGCTACAAGTTAAAAGAATTGTGGCCGAAGAAAAACATAAAACTTGGGCCGATTTCACAGATAAACTGGAACAGGACAGTAAAGCCAACTCTAAACTACTGTACCGAACAATAAGAAATATAAGAAGAGACTTTGAATATATAACAGCAATAGAGAAACCAGATGGCAACATAGTCAGGGAAGAGACAGAAATAAGGAAGGTCATGAAATCTTATTTCGAAAAATTATACAGCAGTACAGGAGTAGACCCCAACGATGGAACCACAAAGGTCAGTTTATGCTGTAATGATGAACTTGATCAAGAGAATCCACCAACATGGAAGGAAGTAGAAACAGCCCTTAATAGTATGCCCAAAGAAAAATCTACAGGATTTGATGAAGTCAGTGCGGACATGATCAAAGCAGCTGGTCCACGAGGAATACAGTGGCTTCAAAGAGTAATAGGTGCAATATGGAAGGATGGAAAAGTTCCAGATGATTGGAAAAAAGGAATAATAGTACCTCTCTTCAAAAAAGGAAGCCGAAAGAAATGTGGCAATTATAGAGGGATCACTTTATTGTCTCATGGCCTGAAAATATTTGAAAAAATACTTGAGAAAAGGCTAAGGAAAATAATAGAACCTCAACTGCAGGAAGAGCAGTATGGATTCAGAGAACACCGTGCAACTATAGATCTCATATTTTCCCTCAGAATGCTGCTAGAAAAGCACTGGGAGAAGGGTAGAGACCTAACACTTGTACTTTTAGATCTTGAAAAAGCATTTGATAACGTCCCAAGAAAGACTATATGGGAATGTCTAAGAAAGAAAAACGTACCCGCGGGGCTAATCCAGAAAGTTAAAATGCTTTACGAAGGTTGCCACAGTTGTGTTCAGATAGGAAATGGTAATACTGACTGGTTCCAAGCAACTAAAGGAGTTCAACAGGGCAGTGCCCTCTCGCCATTACTTTTTATCACTGTAATGGACGAAGTTATGAAAGGAATAAAGCATAACAACAATACAGAAATCAGCGCATTTGCAGATGATGTAGTAATTTGGAGTAATACAGAGAAAGAAGTACAGGAGAGGTTGGCCACCTGGAATAACTGTCTAAAAGCACACGGATTAACAATAAACATATCAAAAACGGTAGCGATGTCAGTCAACAGACAGAACAAGAAAGGAGAAATAAGGCTTGAAGGTACACAGCTTGAAACAGTAGACCAGTTTAACTATCTTGGGTGCATTATTTCAAACAATAACAGGATACAGCATGAGATCAATAATGTCGATTATTCAGGTCCGTATTGACGTAACTATAACTTTGAAAGAATAATGGATTTTCCGCCTTCAATACTGTTTATTACTATTACTTACAGGGACTAGTTTCGGGGGTAAATACTCCCCCTTCCTCAGCCTGTCCAACAAACTACACAATGGAAAAACTTTCCATGTACAAGTTCATACAAAATACATGAAGAACAAAGAATAAAGAAATATTATTTACCGTCCCGCTCGACGCTCCAAAGAAGATACTTTATTGCATAACTAAGGCCTAGGCGCATTAGAACTCCTGAATTGGGCCGGTGCTGCGGTCCGCTGTCCCCATTGCGTCATCGTGGGTCCACTCATGTCCCCTTGTTGCTCTTGTCAAACGTCAAGGCGAGAAAATTTGTGGCCGCGTCACGCGCCGCCAGGAACTGCAGTGCGCAGGGCGTGAACAAAAACAAACCGGAGTTCACCTTGCGAAGTCTTTACAGCTGAGTGTTAGTGACGTGCTTGGGAGAAGGAGGCGTTTGGGTTGTGGGAGATGGGAGGCTAAGGAAATGAGAATGAGTGAGGTTTGTTGGCCTATTATGGAGATTGATTAATGCGTGGAATGAGTGTGTCAATCTTTAGTATGTTATGAAAAATGATGGGTATGAATAGTGGAATATAGCGGGAATTTTATATATTACAATATAATTCGTCTATTAATGTTCTGTATAAAATGCTAGTTTCAAATATTATTTCATTAAGATTGTGTGAAGGGTTGAATCTCTGTGCTTTATCAATTTCTATTTGTTCCAAAATATTCATGAGCGTGCCTTTATTTTCTTGATAGAAATTTTACATCAAGAAAATAAAGGCACGCTCATGAATATTTTGGAACAAATAGAAATTGATAAAGCACAGAGATTCAACCCTTCACACAATCTTAATGAAATAATATTTGAAACTAGCATTTTATACAGAACATTAATAGACGAATTATATTGTAATAGATAAAATTCCCGCTATATTCCACTATTCATACCCATCATTTTTCATAACATACTAAAGATTGACACACTCATTCCACGCATTAATCAATCTCCATAATAGGCCAACAAACCTCACTCATTCTCATTTCCTTAGCCTCCCATCTCCCACAACCCAAACGCCTCCTTCTCCCAAGCACGTCACTAACACTCAGCTGTAAAGACTTCGCAAGGTGAACTCCGGTTTGTTTTTGTTCACGCCCTGCGCACTGCAGTTCCTGGCGGCGCGTGACGCGGCCACAAATTTTCTCGCCTTGACGTTTGACAAGAGCAACAAGGGGACATGAGTGGACCCACGATGACGCAATGGGGACAGCGGACCGCAGCACCGGCCCAATTCAGGAGTTCTAATGCGCCTAGGCCTTAGTTATGCAATAAAGTATCTTCTTTGGAGCGTCGAGCGGGACTGTAAATAATATTTCTTTATTCTTTGTTCTTCATGTATTTTGTATGAACTTGTACATGGAAAGTTTTTCCATTGTGTAGTTTGTTGGACAGGCTGAGGAAGGGGGAGTATTTACCCCCGAAACTAGTCCCTGTAAGTAATAGTAATAAACAGTATTGAAGGCGGAAAATCCATTATTCTTTCAAAGTTATATGAGATCAATAGCCGAACCCAAAAAGCAACCCAGTTCTACCATCAAGTTCGGAACCTACTCTGGAACGAACAAGTCCCCTTGAGATCAAAACAGACGCTCTTTCAATCATACTTTACCCCCATAATAACATATGGCCTAGAAACCTGCACAACAACCAGACAGATAGACAGCAAACTACAAGCTGCAGAAATGAAGTTTCTACGAACAATGGTACAAAAAACTAGGAGTGATAGGGTAAGAAATGAACAAATTAGGGAAGAAGCTGGAGTGTACCCAACTTTGAAAGAAAAAGTGACAAGGGCCCGTTTGAGATGGTTTGGCCATGTCAAGCGAATGGACGAGGGGAGGATAGCAAAACAAAGACTACACACAGATGTGGTTGGTAGAAGGCCAGTAGGAAGACCAAGGAAGAGGTGGCTAGACCAGGTGAAGGAGGACATAGGAACAAGGGGAGTTAGCTGGGATAGAATCCTGAAAGAAGAATGGTACATGGACAGACACAAGTGGAGGGCGCTCGTAAACTACACCCGGGCAACTGGAGTAGAAGACAGATGATGACACATCAGTATTTGCTTTCAATACTTAAAATTGCTTATTGCCTACAAAACAAATTTATTACTCACTACTTAGATCTAGAACTTCAATACGTGCAACTTTAATGCCTTAAATAGGTATGATGACATAACCTTCTTATTCAGTCTGTGAACACTTTTGAGTCAGGAGAATAGAAATGTGCATGAGAAATAGAGTTGTTAGTTCAAACTGGAATATCTCCTAAACTAAGAGATGGTCACATTTCACAATTGACCGAGTGAAAAGTTGCCATATCAATTATCATATGCAGGCACACATCTGGCTTTAAAACATGCGACAGGACCAGTAAGCTATTGTGTAACAGGTATTAGTTTATGATTTTGGCAAATGGTTGCGTTGCATGAATCTGCTTCACATAGAATACATGCAGTTATTTCTGAGGTTACACAGCAGTATGCTACACTGGCAAACTCTTTTCGGACCACCTCGTGGTGTAGAGGCTAGCATTCTTGGCTGTCGTCCCAGAGGTCCTGGTTTGATTCCCGGCTCTGCCAAGAAATTTAATTATAGTCTGAGGGCTTGAACGGGATACACTCAGCCTCTTGAGACAAAACTGAGAAGAGAAGGGTCTGATTCACTCAGCCATCCTGGAAGTGATTTTCCATGGTTTTCCACTTCTATTCCAGGTAAATGCTGGGATAGTTCCTAACTTAAGGCCATTTTCTTTCCAATCCTATCCCCAAATTACAAATACTGTACACAAGTGCAGCCATCACAACTACACAGGTTATCACACAAATTACACACACACCCAAGCACACGAGGCTTCATGACCACAAAGCCCTTAAAATAAGCAACAACAGCAACCTCTTTTCACTAAGGATCTAAAGGATTGGTTATGAGTAATGTAACCAAATGTATTCAGGTACATGAGGCTCACCCTCGGGTTTTCACCTTGTGCGCTTAGTTTGGGGTATTTTATTCATATCTTATTATATTGGGTTAAAGTCGGGGGAGGAGTGGTGATTTTTATTGTACCTGAGTGTATTTTTGTGGACGGATTAATTTTCGGATGTTCCGGGCCGATTAAACTTGCTGTTATCAATTATTGGTTTTTGGATGTTTGATATTATAGAACATGGAGATTATTGTGATTTATTTCATTTTGGGAACAGGGATATAAAAGACTGTATTATCACCTTAAGTAGAAGCATTATTTCAGTTTGGTTTGGGGTTAATTTGAGTATTTTCATTTAGAAATGTTAAAAGTTTGACAGCTGGCAGTACTATTAGGTACAGATGAATGATATTTGGTGTGCCAGAAAGTTGCACACTAGGAAAGGTTAAGTGGTAATTCGATTTGTTTGTGTCCAGCCAGGAAATACCTGAGCTATTAATAACATGAACTGCCATGAACCGGCAAGTAGAAATGAACTGAGGTGACGTTTGGAGCCATTCGGGTCCGCCCGTGAGCGATCATAAGGACTATGATCATCAAATGTTCGTATGTTGCCACAAATATACGCCTGGAGCAGGCATGTGCAACATAGTTCTGGGGTGCCTCTTCACAGTTTCAGGTGTAAGGAAATTCGTGTGCCTGTGTTTAAAATAGTGTGTTCAGTGTTCTGAAGTTGTCTTCTTGCTTATACAGCAGAGTCCATGTATACTTGTGCCCAGGGTCGTTGTTACAAGTCACGGTATCGTAACACGATCAGCAGAGACTTTGAGCAAACCACTGAGCTCTTAGCGCTATTGGTAGCTACGTTGCATTTTATGGTTCTGTCCAAACACCATAGGCTGTTGGTAATGCTTTATCACGTCCAAAAGGATGATCACCACTCATAAACATTTCATCATGAAGTCATGGAGAGAGGGAGAACTGCGTATCAACATCGAGGAGAAAGAATCTGAAGTGAAACAGTCAGAAACGTGTGTGAATTTGTGTACAAACTGTATGATTTGTAAAAATGTATAGGAGGCTGTTATGCCTAGGTCTGAGTGACCACAAGTGTTGTCCAAATATCGTGTGTAAATTCAGTGGATCAAGGTACTGTACCCCAATATTGAAGTGTATTGAAGTGTATTTTCTTGTTTTGTATATATTGTATATATATAACTAGAGTCCAGCCAATACATAGTTTCTTTTAAATTATTGTGTGTTTATTCCTGTGTTGTCACAATCCTGTTACATCAGCAGAATGCATGTATAATGCACCACACCTGGGATAAGGAGTCTCAAGGTCGGGAAGATCAGCTGTTTATTTTATTTTATTTTATTTTATTCGGGAAGATCCATATGATCAACCCTGGTGCCCAATTAAAGTCGGGTTAGTAATGTTGAATTCACTTGTGGCCTGTATGTGAATGGCAGTAAATTCAGTAGGTTTGTTTTCAGCGGGTATTAAAGTTAAATCAATTCTAGCGAGGAGGTGTGAGTGATTCAGTATATTAACATTTGATTCGTTGGAGCAAATAGTCAAACAGTTACTAAGTACCGAGACCTTTCTCTTCAGGGATAAGGCGGGTTACAATGTTACTGAGGCGCAATAGTACCTAATCTCTTCCTGTGATCAGTCTCACGCTTGACAATTATATACTTACTCTGACATAATCATAAGAACAGTTATTTTGCATCTCTAAGTCAAAATCAATGAAGGTGAACTGCACCACATGGTTTTGAGGAACCTGGATGAGCCACAAGCAGTCATCGTGTGGGTCATAGTTCTTAGGGTAGTTCCGAGACTGGATCCTGCCATGTGGAGCGGTGAACAGTCCTCCGCAACCTGCGCAGTTACATCATAAATCTTTACTTACAAGAACATGGCACCAGACCGATATTTCACTTTCTAATGAAGTACTCATGAAAAGAAAGTACAGTATATATTGTGGTGTCATCTGCGTAAATAAGAATCTTGCAGTGTTCAGAGGTTTCATCCAGGCACAGTAATTAACAAATAAGTTGTAGAGATTAGGAAACAAAATACTGTACTACCTTATGGAATTATTTTTGCTACCGCTATAGTTTCACTAATTGTATTGTGTATTTTTACTGATATTTGCCTATTTTTAAGGTATGGTTGTGCCTCTTATACAACACAATACAATACTTCCAGAACCTGCAGATTATACAGAATTGGATATGTCATAATCTTACACAAGATATTCACATTTAAATTGACATATTTACAACATTAGCATATACTTACTCTGACATAATCATAAGAACAGTTATTTTCATCTCTAAGTCAAAATCAATGAAGGTGAACTGCACCACGTGGTTTTGAGGAACCTGGACAAGCCACAAGCAGTCATCGTGTGGGTCATAGTTCATAGATGCTTTATTAAAATTCACCTAAGGAATATAACACTTTTTGGGCTAGATATACCTTGAGTGACGTTCTGAACCCAGCTGCAGTCAAATACACTAAGTAATTTATTGTGGTATATAGGTACTTTCTGCATACTGTTTATTATCCTCTTTAGAAAATAGTTATTCTGCCCTCTGGACTTTTTTGATTGTGACAACTTTATGCTGATTTTTTCTTACTAGCAATATAACTTAAAATAAAAAATATACAATATAAATATCATGTAGTTTGTTCAATCACTAACTTACATCAGGTAGAGATATAAAACATGGTGGACCTAACTGATTTGGACTTGCTGATCTAAAAATGCAGTTAGTTTTTTGCTATCACCCTCCAATTTGTAATTATGGAGGTTTTGAAATACCTACTGTATGTCTAAAAGCAGAGACTACAGAGGTCTATATAATTCGAATACTAAATTTGTACAATAAGCAAACTTACTGTAATGTCATAAAACTAAATGACTATGGTGTCCTAGGTTTTAATGTAGATTTTTACAATTAAACATGCTACACTCATCTTCTGGATAATAATGGTTGAGGTTTGTTTCCTTTTTAACAACCTAGGTTTTATTAATGTTTCTACAGGGCGCCAGGAAATGTTCTCCGCAGTGACTGCCGGCTTCTGCCAGAGCTAGCATCAGCAGTTTGGTTGGCAGCACGGTGTCCTTGACAGGGTGAATCCCACACATGTGGGCTGTAAGCTGTCGAAATCGTCAGTGTGTATTGCAATAAGCGAGCGTGTGAGTCATCAGCACTTCCAGCATCTGTTATGAATGGCTGTGGTGAGTACAAAGTTTACCGTTTGTTTTAATACAAGCAACAGTCGTGCTAACAAAGTAACTACTGATGCTAGCTCTCGCAGACGCTTGTAGACACTGTGGAGAACATTTCCTGGCACGCTGTATATAAACATGTAATGGAAGACCATGCCATTGGCTTCCATTAATAGACTAAGATTCTCAGAACCGGCCGAAGTCGTCGGATTTTTTAAGAGCATTAAAAATCCATCAGTATGCCTTCCTTCGGAGGGGAAGTAAAGCCGGCGGTCCCATGTCATAGATTTATGGCATGTTAAAGAACCTTCCACTAATTACACCTGTGTGAATCTAAATTAATTATAGGTTAAACAACGCTCTTAGGGTTCGTACGTTCATCGCCAGCAGCTGACTGTGGTGGCGTCTAGTAGCCAAGTTCCGAACTAGTAGTTGTTGACGGTGGTGTTTGGCGGCAAAAGTAGGAACTACTTGAAATTCAATGTCTGCAGTCCTTACTTGAATTAAAATCAGATAACACACACTAATACAGACATCACAATTAACACCGGTTATCAGACAGATTCTACACACACCCAAAGTACACGGGGCTACATGACCGCGTTGTCACAGCCCCTAAACTAAGGAACCAACCAACCAACTAAGATGCTCAGAAACATTTTATGGATTTTCAAAATTGAATGTATAGTACAAATTTATATTGCATGCTTTTTCTTTGTTAAAATTTTGAGATTTTATAGTTGTTTGTCAAATGACCCTTGTTTTTGTATTTATTTTACATAGAGGTTCTATTTGAAATCATTTAATACCTAGCTGAAAAAAGGCTGAAACATGCACTAGTAGAAAACAAAAATACATGTATTGACAGGGCAGACCAGTGAACCATTTCAATTGATTGAATTTAATTTGTAAGTCAATACAGATCCAAAAGGTAAAAATGGTCAGCATTCACATTTTATGTCTCATTACAATATAGAATTAAGTTTAATATATACTTTATCTGCCGGCCCCGTGGTGTTGGGGTAGTGCGTCCGCCTAGCGCATGGAGGCTCCGGGTTCGATTCCTGGCTCCGTCAGGGATTTTAGATACTGACGTGAGGGCTGGAACGGGTTGCACTCACCCTTGTGAGGACAATTGAATAGCAATCTGACAGTGAGACAGCGCCTCGGTCACGGAAACCAAGATTAACGGCCGAGGAGACATGGCATGCTGACCACACATCACCCCATAATCTGCAGGCTAAATGGCTGCGCAGCGGTCGCTTGGTAGGCCTAGGCTCTCCAAGGACTGAAGCCCCACACGGTTTGTTTATGTACTTTGTTTGTACCACAACCACTGTTGACCAGTGTATCGTTTATCACGATTTATTGTGTTAAACTATGGGCTAAAGATTGAAATAAACTGAACCTAACTCCTAAGACAGTCATACATTCCTGTTGCCAATATGACTGACAGTTTAGAAAACCTGTTAATGATTTCCTGGGAACTTCATACCATGCTATGTCGAAAGGATAATAGTAGTAACCTTGTTGCTGCATGAAACACATCCAGAAAATAACACAAGGCATTTCCATGAAAACAATGAATAAGAAATTTCTTTCTCTTTACCTTATTCAGTTATTGAAACTTCATCTTCCTGTCCTCACTGGAAGTGGCATTCTTCGATCCTCTGGTTTGTATAATGTAAAACTTCCTATTGATTCACTGTTGTTATATGATATGCCATCATTGTTTACATAGTTTCCCGTGCTCATTTCACTCTGTACACCGATTTCACTAAATTTAGAATTTTGCTCTATTTCTTCTTGATCAACAGAGGTATTCAATGGCTTCACTCAACTTTTTTCCTAATATAGCAAGAGTATCATTTTGTAATTTGCACTTGAGCCCCACCTCTCATTTACAATGTTAACACAACAAATTGTTTCGTTTTTGTCTTCAGAAGTTCATTTTTAACTTTACTTTTTCATCTTCTAGGAAGAATGTTGATCACACAAAACAATGCTTTCTAGGTTTAAAGTTGGTATGATTGACTTTCTTTTTAATGAAGCTGGAGAATTTTCCCTATTAGGAAATCTATGGTACCCAACTCCTTAAATTGTGTAGAATTACAGCAGAAATACAACATAGAAAGGTACTTTATAAATAACAGAAAATAAACTGATTGTCAGAGCTCAAACTGTTGATAGCTGTCTACCAGCTGCACCTCGTGAGGTTGAGTCACAATGAGGTCACGCGTCAGCAGTCTGGATTCCTTTATTGCTTTTAGCACAAAAACAAAATGCAGCATTGTTAATCTGAGAAATCTTTTGAAGTGATCATATTTTAGGATCTACCACAAGTTGCCAGGGGCTTTGACCTTCAAAGTGCTGAGTTTCCAGTTAGCTGTTTGTTACTTCTTTGCCAATCACATGTAAAAATAATGTAGAAACAGTAATTTTTATAACTTATTGGGGGGGGGGTTGAGGTGTTGGTGTTGGTGGGAGGTGTATCTGTGTATCTGTAGGTTTTGGGTCTTTATTAATCTAAGGGCACATTCAAAATCGTATGTTCATATCAATTTTTATTTTGAGACAAACCAAAATTAAAAATATTGTGCCCATGCATCTCACCAGGTAATGGGCCCAAAATAAAATCATTCCTAAAGTCAACAGGCAGCTAATACATGTTACTGCTACAAAATTCATAATCTTTGATCCAAAATCACAACGCGGTGATTCCGCCTTGTTTATACATCACAGATGAACTCCAGCTGTAGAGGACAGACATTTACAAAATGCTCTGTTAAGCTGCGGTTTCCTCCAGTAGCAGTACCGCTTCCTAGCGGCCATAATGTGACTTCGAATGACGTATAGAAACTGGGGACCGTCTTGACGGTGAACAATGGTGTAAAGTTAGAGTTAATTATCGGTGTGTGTCGTGATGGCATGTTGTCATAAAGTTAAATAAGAAATGGATGATCTTGACATGGCGCTGATAATATTTTTGGAAGAAGAAGAGTCATCCAAAGACGATTTGGAACATTTGGGGGAAGTGCCATTTTTAAAAGGCGTCCTACAGAAGGTGCATATGGAATTTAGTGGAATTTAATGCGTCGTCATCTGCATTGCAATGAAGATAAATTCAGATAATATTTTCGGTTGACACCAGTGTTATTTGATTATGTTCTGAATTACATGAAGGATAACATAACTTCAGTGCCGTACAGCAGAAACAAAAGACCAACATCTCCTGAACAGAAGCTCTGTGTATTTTTAAGGTTACTCTTCACATTATACAATGCCTCTTCATTCTTCACAAAACCTATTAATGTTTCCTTTTCTTCCATACTCCAATATATCATCTTATCAGTCATTGTATATAATTCACTACTTTCAGCACACGCTGTACACTGTACAAAAACGGTGACGAACTGTTTGCTACCTTACTCACCACCGTCATATGAATGACGCCACCACAACTTTATGTGACGGTGGTAGTCAATGCTTCCTAGAAAACCACTCGCCTCTGTTTCTATGCGGAACGTTTTTATGACATCATTCCCCGTCACATTACGGCCGCTAGAAAGCCATACCGCTACTGGAGGAAAACGCAGCTTAAGTTACTTCTGGAAGAAAATATTCCAAACTCAAGCAGTACTACATAATGCCCTGCAGATGGTAGAACATGCCACAGATCGACTCAACACTTGAGAGTGAACAGCGAATATGACAACAATAAAATCATACATTGTATAGCCTAAGTGAAATGGATCTGATGATGATTGCTAGACGATCAAAATCGGTCATCTAAGTGTATTAATTAATCTCTGTAATATTTTTGAGTATTAAGGAATAACCCATCTCATTTGATTATATAGTGTTGACCGACTGAAAAGCATCAAACTTTTGTTTACTAAGGCAACACTTAAAAATGGCTTCAAACACTATACAAGTTCTTGTCGCCATCTATAAACGGGCGTAGCAATAATCAGGTTAAATCAACAGAGGTGGAAATCCTCCCTGTGTCACCACATTAAACAATAGAACAATACTTACGTGTAGGGACTGTCTTGTAAGAAGCTTTGAATCCTCTCCCGTTGTAGGAGGAATCACTGGAGAACACAACCAACATGTTGTTCCCAGAGGATGTGGTCACTAGAGGTTGACTGATGCTGTGGCACAGTGGGGGATGCAGTGTTGGAGATGTTTTATCTGGACCACCATAGATCTGTGGACAATTCATCATATCTTCAACATTTATGGTAACACACACATCCCCCACATGGACTGGACTTAAATCGAATTTCACTTCTTTCATCTTTCCTGTTTGTAATGACTCCTTCATTCTAGTCCATTTGTAACTCAACTCATTTATCTCTAAGACGTGCCAACATAACATAACGTAAAATGCAGTACCAACATTACAATTTACACATATCATATATACACACATAATACTTAATACATAACACTTACAATTTACACATGTCATATATACACACATAATACCTATTACATTACACTCTTTCCTCCCTTCAATGACAATATCTACTCGTTAGAAATCTTTAAATTCAGTCTAACTGGAGGTCGACTGATGCGCTCAGATCTGCGCACTTGGGTTCCAGCAGGGGGAACGATAATTGTTGATTTCATGTCCTGACTGGATGTTTCTGATACAGGTGCTACCTCAGGGTTAGGTTGAGGTATAGTTTCAGCTTCTAGGTTTATTGCTAGCGGAGTTGCCTGTTTCGCTAGAATGGTTGTCTGGTTATGGGGGCACGACTAGTTTGTCTGTGTTAGAAACATCTTGATTAGACCTTTGTTCCCCAACTTGGGTATTTGGCTTAGAATAATACATGTTCATTTGATTTATATGCCATAAGGATTGTTTACCTTTTAAATCTACCAAGTATGTACCTCGCACAAGGGCTTTTAACACTGTACCCACTTCAGGGATATCTTCCTTTCTCCTACGTACACGAACTTGCTCCCCTATCTGAAATGTAATTACATTTGGCACATAAGACTGTTTAGCAGCTGGTTTCAGCTTGCTGAGAGGTGTTTGTACCGGAAAGGTAAAGATCATTTCTGCTGGAGTCATATTAAATACCGTGCTTGGCGTATTTCGGTACTGGAAAAGGAAATTATAAACCCCATGCCCAATTGACAATTCCGACCCAAACACCAGCACTTTCTTAAGACCAGTCTTTGCTGTTCGCACTCCCCTTTCTGCAAGGCCATTTGCTTGTGATAAGGTGGGCTTTTAGAAGCTATTATGTCATTATATGTACAAAATGACAAGAAATTGAAGGAATCAAAGGGGGGACCATTGTCGGTCACTATTTGAGCAGGAAGTCCGAAAGTGGCAAAGCATGCTTTCAATCTGTCAATTACAGCTGTGGAGGAAGTACCCCCAACATCCCATATTTCCAGCCATTTACTATGACTGTCAAGCAATGTCAAATACACTTCAGTATTAAAATAAAAGAAATCTAAGTGCAGGCGAGTCCAATTACTGTTCGTTGAAGGCCAAACATGTTGTATTGGTGAAATCGCCTGAAAATTTACTCTAGCACATGGTTCACACAGTTTAATATACTCGTCAATATCTTTGGAAAAATTTGGCCAGTAAACCACATTCCTTGCTCTCATTTTCATCCTTACACTACCTGGATGTTCACCATGAAGGGTATCCAGTACTTTACTTCTTAATTCAAAGGGGATTACCACACGATCTCCAAAAAGAAGACACCCTCCTAAATGTGTGCTTACAGTAAGACATTCCTGTGACTCGACGGCTAATTCTAGCTGCAAATATGCTTCACTAGGATCTAACACACAATAAATATTATTTCCTGATAAACTAGCAAATACATTATCTACGTTTGGCGATGGATAATGATCAATTTTGATATTTACATTGACAGTTCTCTTATAGTCTACGCATAGTTGGTAACTACCACCCGGCTTCAGCACAGGAAATAATGGTGATGCCCATTCTGAAAATTTGACAGGCACCATTCTACCATCATCAATCATCTGTCTCAACTGATTTGTCACTTTTTGTCTTGCATAATACGGTATATCATAGGCTTTACAACGTACTGGGACAGCATCGTCTTTGAGCATTAATTTTGCTTTAAACCCTTTTACTATCTTAGTACGATCAGCTGAAAATACTTCAGGATACTTGGCAATTAATGCTTTAATTTCAGGACAATACTCTGATTCTTTGATCACCTTAACTCTCCCATTTATTTTCTTTTTGACTTCTCCCAGTCTTTCTCCTACATCCCTCCAATTTACTACTATTTCTTCCAACCAATCCCTACCAATCAAAGGCAAAAACAACTGAGGTGTGTCACATACTACCAACTTCAGGTCATGTTTATCTCCTACATTGTCACTAACCTTAACTGTTACTGTTCCTTCCACTTTAATCGGGCTACCATCTACTGTTTTAAGTTTAGCATCACATCCACTACTACTTAAAATGTGGAAACAATTCTTGCAACTGCTTTACATGAATTAAACTGTATCCTGAGCCCGTATCAATTTCCATTAATACCTTTACACCATCAATATTGGCTTTCACTAACAATGGTTCATTATTATGTGTAACAAGGTTTACCTCCACTCCGTTCACATAATTCCCAGTATCTCAAATTACCTCATTATTTCTGTTTTTATTACTATCCTCAGTGTCATTTTATTTAAATCCTATTCCTTCTTCTACTACACACATGTCCTCATCTACTAGCCTACACATTTCCCTTGCTTCTTTCTCCTCATTAAATGATAGTTCCCACTCACATGACTCTTCTATTACATCCCCATTATTTACTCTGTTTATGACTAATTGATCATAATCACTACTCACGTCATAGTCCAGAATACTTTCCTCACATTGCTCCTGTTTAAGCCTATCACACGTGTGTTCTGATCGTCCGTCGCTGCTAACAATAGCTTCAGCTGATTCCCTACAATACGGAGCATACCGCCATTGTTCACTACACTCCTCTTGTTGCCCTTCGTCACTGACAACTGATTTAATTTGCTCTCTATGATAACGAGCCGTATGACCTATTTTTCCACACGCAAAACAATTTACACTTTTGGACCAGCAATTATCTGGGTGACACTTTGACGATCCGCATCTCCAGCATCCTTGTGACGCCTTGTTAGGTTGTCTCCGCCCTAAGTGTTGACCTCTAGGCACTGCGTGTACCCGTTCGGAATTTCCCTGGATTTCCTTTCATCTGTTTGTTGCCGGATATTGAAACTGTAGACCAAAATCCTCGCGTCCTGGGATAGTGCCTCGTCCCCAAGCCCGTCCCGCTATTATTGGTGAAACAGCTACCTCCGCGATTTTCACTGTATAGTCCTACAGGCCCATGCTGGATTTTACTGACCTGATATCCTTCCCGTTCTGTGGCCATCTGTTGTGACTGTGTTTGCCACTTCTCCATTTGTTTAGCCACCGCCACCGCTCTATCATAAGTAAGATTTGGCTCTTGGTATAATCGATCTCTAGTTTTGTCTGATGTGAGACCAAACATGAACTGATCTCGTAGACGAGAGTCCAAATTGTTCCCAAAATCACACGTCTGAGCTGTGTCATTAAGTTTAAGCACAAATTCCGCAACTGTCTGAGATGGCAGTTGTGTCATACGTTGAAACCGCACTATCTCAGCGAGCGGCAAACCGGCAGGATTAAAATGTTCCTTTAATCTTTTCTGAAGGTCCACAAGGGTAAGATTTCTGGGTTCCACAGGTCTGCATAAACGATTTAGAGTTGCCCGTACTTCGCGATTTAAATGATTAAGAAAAAGCAATTTTTTTCTCACGGCGTTTGATCCATCCGCGGGAGAATTGTTTCGTTCAGTTGCCGGTGCGTCTGGACCCAACACAGGGTTATTCATTAAACAGTAGTCCTCGAATCTGCTGTAAAAGTCTTCTATTTTCTCATCCTTTGGATTGAAAACGTCCAAGTTTCCAATACGGCGCGGTGGTTGGGCCATATTTTGAATGTCCTCCTCAATTTCCTTTACTATATTTTGAAGTGCTGGTGCTCCCATGAGCTGATCGCGGCTTTCAACAATGCATTCGTCCGTTTCAAATCCTTCGAAATCAAGGTACATCGTATTTAATTGACTCCATTCAACTGTACTTTCCACATAATCACTATTTACTTGTCCTTTTCACTTAACTTACGTTTTTAACCACTGCACTCTGATGGTTCTTTTTATTAAATCCGTTTTCCACTCATCGCTAGTGTAATGACTCCTTCATTCTAGTCCATTTGTAACTCAACTAATTTATCTCTAAGACATGCCAACATAACATAACGTAAAATGCAGTACCAACATTACAATTTACACATATCATATATACACACATAATACTTAATACATAACACTTACAATTTACACATATCATATATACACACATAATACCTATTACATTACACTGTTGACTCCATTGGTAGGGACACTCTAATTTCGCGACTCGAGAAATTCGCGAAATTTTCAAAAGTGTTATATATGATGGGAGAAAGGCATATAGGATATGTGATACGAATTTAAATGTAATTTGGAACACTATCTACTCGCGAAATTTTGGCATTTCGGCTCCATATACGAATTTTTAGGTTTACTCGCGAAATTTATTGCAACTAGAGAAATAATGCATTAAACCGTTATCCGACTTTTATTACAACCTTTTCAAGGCGTGGATGCATAACATCAGTCGTATGTGCGGCATCCTACAGCTAATTTACCTCTTGTAAAACGTTCAATTATTATGTTAATACATTTTAATTACCGTATATACCCGAATACCCGCCCCCTCATTTTTGAATGGAAATTTTAAAAAACTTTTATTTTTATTTTTGTCACTTTTAAACAAATGTATACTATTAATACTCTACTACATATCATTAAATAAAACACAAGAAGGTACACAATCATTTCTTAATAACCAAAATCTATAGTATACATTTTAGCTGGATGCCATGCTACCGTATCACGCAACTCACGAAACTGTAAAACCAGCACTTCTGCCTGAAACACCTGTTGACCTCGACAAAAAAGGCTACTCTCTCCCCCTACTGCCTCGCTTACGAGTTCCGTGCCTCGCGTACCGCATGGCGTGCAGTACACAACGACTGAAAATGAGAAAAGAATAAGTTTTACGGCATCCTTCAAGTTGAAAGTGCTAGAATATGCCGCAGAAAATGGAGTGAAAGCGGCGAGTCATAAATATGAAGTGCAGCCGTGTATGATTCGTTATTGGCGTAACCAGAAGGATAAATTATTGGGAACAAAGAAAACTTGTAAGCCCTTCCGCGGTGTGTAAAAAGGAAAGTACGAAAATGTGGACACAAAATTTCTGCAGTGGGTTCGAGAAACAAGAGACAACGGTCATTATGCAAATCACGAAATAATGCTGCGTAACATGCAACACTGTGTAACCTTGAACTCGGCTCTCGCTCTGCTGTCCTACTACACTGTAACCAGTCAGCTTTTCGAATGTTGCAAGAACACTTCCCAAGTCGATAGTTCTAGACCATTTGTCGAGGTCTTCGTCGCACGAAAATTTATCAGGATAGTTCACCATGCCACCGAAAGTGTACTTAGATGAACGAATAAAACAGTTCTCGCAGGACGGAATGAAGAGGTCTGGAGAAGTAATGCTCTGTAGCTTTTGCAATAAAAGAATACCTTGGGAAACTTCTGATGCCATAAAAAAAGCACATTTCTAGCCGCCACCACGTGGAAGCAGCAAAGACACGCAAGCGGCAGACAACAATGTTCGAGGCAGCTGAATGTTCAAAAGGAGCAAAGGTACGTAGCATTCAATTGTTATATTCTTGTGAATACTTTTATTTTGTTGCGGGTGACGTAATAACCGTGATCTGTTAAGGTACTTCCACACCAAGATGTTTTCGTCAACTTTGTTAATAAACACTGTTAACAAACAATGTTTAGGAACATTTTTGACTGTTAATAAACAAAATAGTGTGTTCATTAACTTTTCGAGCATGTTGATAAACAAAATATCTTTAACTTTTGTGAATGAAACTTTCCATTAACTTTTCGTGTTTTCGTTAACATTTCGGTTCGCACATGCGCACGGACGCAATTAGAACACGCAAATTCGTAGTGCGGAATATGATGCTTTCTCATTTTTTTTTTCAAATTGACTCCAATCGCAAGCGGAAGTTCTAAATACAGTATTTTTAATTCTGTATGATATTCTTCTTCTACTTCTTTTCCTTCCGCTTTTCCCACGTAGGGTCGCGGGTGCGAACTGTGACGCACAAGTGGATTAGGCTCTTGTTTCACAGGCAAATGCCCTTCCCACCGCCAAGCCCCTCTGTGGAGGGATGCATTCACTATTTTATGTTATGTATCTGTGGTGGTTGGTTGTGATGCATGAATTGTTGATAATTTAATTGCACAAACTAATTACTTGATTTTTTCTGACTTTATTAGGCTGCCAAACTGGATTTTGTCTCTTCGACCGTAGAGATGATGGTATCAGTTAACATTCCCTTGGAAAAGGCAGATCACCCAGCTTTCAAGGAATGGGTGAAGAAGAATGTTGTAGGCGGTGGAGACCTTCCAGGAAGTAATGTTCTTCGTAGGGATTATTTGCCTCTCTTGGCAAAATCGAGGAAGGAAAAGGTTGCTATGGCCGTACATAACAAACAAGTTGCTGTCATGTGTGATGAAACAACCGACAAGCTGGGCAGGGCAATTTTCGTTGTTCTGCTGTCTACAGTGGAGCCTTCCGCGCACAGGACCAGTATGTGGCGGCAGTCACTTCGTTGGAGGCTGTGAATGGACGGACATGTGCTCGAACGATTACAGATGCACTGCGCGACACGAAAGTGAACTATGACCAAGTTGTGGCCTTAGTAACTGACTCGGCCAAATACATGACCTCGTGTTTTAGTGGGTTGTCACTCCTCTTGCCAGAAGACTCTCTTCACATTCAATGCTGGGCACATAAGGTCAATCTGGTTGGTGTTGTGGTGAAAGAATGTCTGTCGTCCCTGAACAAATTAGTTGTTTCCGTTAAGCAAACATTTCTACATGCCAGAAAGAAACAACACGCCTTCCGACAGTTCCTGCAGGAGAAAGAATCGGGGGCTGGGATGTTTCCAATTCCTGTTGCCACAAGGTGGAATTCCTGGCTGGAAGCAGTTGAGTGGCTGGCAGATAACTGGACCATTCTTTTCGAGTTTTTCCAAGACGAATTCCAAACCAATTGCTGCAGAAGTGTATCCCAAACTTCAGAATTTGAAGAAGCGTTTACAAGTGGTTGCTGCAGGAATGTTCAGCAACAAGGTCCAGGAAGAGCTGGATGCCCTGAAAGGTAATCTTAGGGGCAGAGCGATGGAGGAAATAAAGAAGACGTCAGGCCATATGCATACGAAGTTGGACAACCTGATGTTGGGGGACCCAGCCCGTACATTTTTGGAGCCAGTGTCTGAGCTCTTCTACGTGCAGAATGTCTTGTCGCAGTCTACAGCAGGAGACAAACTGAATGCCCTATTCAGCAAAATACCGTCACTGAAGGGTATTCCCGTTGATGAAGGAGTGCTCGCATATAGGGATCTTCAGGATATTCTGAAGAAGAATGCAGAAATAGCGGTGGAAGATGCTCTTCAGGCAATGCGAGAGGATCATCAACCCTTTGTTGATGGTGCATTAAGGGCACTGTGGGTTCCAGTGTCAAATGTAAATTGTGAAAGATTCTTTTCAAAATTTTCTTGTGTGTTGACAGATTTCAGAACTAATCTAACAATGAAAAATTTGGAATTGCTGTCATCCTACAATTATGAATGTAAAACATGAAATGAAGAAGGGAGGTAAAGTTTGTAAATATCTTTTTTGTTTTTAATGTTTGCGATTTCTGTCTTTTGTACCAATAATTTTGAAGTTACAATATAAATATTTGAAAGTACTGACTGCATTTCTATTTCCCTAAGATCTATATTATCTAAGAATTCGTCTTTTCTACCCTAGAATTTTTGTTTTCTACTCAAGAATTTTAATTACCTACCCAAGAATTTTCCCTCGTTACTCAATAATTTTTGTTTTGTTTTACTCAAGAATTCAGCACCATTTCATTCAAGAAATTCGAGTGTCCCTATCCATTGGTTTACTCTAGTTATCTATGACTAATGGGATTCCACAACAAGACATGGATATCATTTTATTTTCCTGCCCTGTATGGACTTTCTCTCTTTATACCCTGATACCCCACTCCCCACACACAAGTCACAGGTAGTTAGTGTTTTGTGTTTGCTCTTTTTGCTCAAAATTCAGCAGATCATGCACATGTCATTCAGTGAAACGTTTATGTACAGTCAAGAAAATAAAAGAAAAGAAAATTAAAATCTTTCAAAGGGGATAATTTGTCTGAAGAATATTGTCATTAATCAATTCATGCGGGGAAAATAACAAATCATAAATATGCTTAAAATTTTGCAGAAACCTTCTTGTATTTAATCAAATGAACATAAATATGTTGAGTTTTGTCATTACATTAAATTTGGGTACATGTTTAAACCATTCTAATTTATTCATTAGCTCCTTTTATATTCATTTCAAAATGTCTTCAACTTGGATTCAAAATTTGGTTTTATTAAAACTTTTTAGTCCGTAGAGTTGTAAACAAAATCTGTAAACATTATTTGGAAATATTTCCCCTTATTTTTTCTTATGTGTGCACTTGTAAACATATTAAAAAGCACAATATTAAATATCACACTGCTTTTTAACTTAGTGTTAGACAAAGTCATCAGGGAGTGGGAAAACAACATCAAAGCCATAAGCATTGGTACTCTGGAACAGAAAATAAAAGTAAAATGCCTAGCTTTTGCTGATGATCTAGCTATCTTTACCAAGACTAGTGAAGAAACCAAGTATGCCATAGAGAAGTTACATGAGTTAGCATCAAAGACAGGACTCCAAATATCGTATGAGAAGACGCATTTCATAGTAAATGGAGACCAGAATATCCCGAGATCTCCACTACAGACCAACTATGGAATAATTAGACACGTACCTTCCTTCAAATATTTAGGAGAAATTATTGTACCATCTGGATTGGAAAGGAAAGCTAATTAAAAAAAAGCGACCAAACTTCAGAAAGCATACCGAATAACATGGAATCACTACAATAAAAGAGTGATGTCACGAAATGCAAAACTACGGCACTACCAGACAGTTGTTCTTCCGGAAGCATTGTACGCCTCCGAAACTATATCTCTAGGAGGCCACTCTCCAATTGGTGAAATCGAAATCCAGGAGCGTAAAATTCTCAGGAAAATATATGGCCCCGTTTATGTTTGGATTAAAAGGAAAACCACAGACTTGTACACAGTAATCAATAAGTTCACTGATACCGTGCGTAAGAGACGATTGAAATTTTATGGTCACATCTGCCGAATGGACAACACCAGATATGCAAAAAAACTGCTTGATATAATTAATTCAAAGAAGGTCAAAATCAGTTGGTTAGAAGAAATCAAACAGGACTTAAAAGGAAATAAACATTACAGAAGATAGCATCATGAATCGCAAGACTTTTGGAACCCGAGTTACAAATCACACTTTCGACGAAAAGCTAAAAAGACCACTGGAAAAAAATGGACGGAGGAACGTAAGAAGGGGCATAGCGAGTTCATGAGGAGATTTTGGGAGGAGAAGAAGAGGAAAGCTCCATCAACCAGAGTCAACAAGTTCAAGCGCGCTCCCTAAGTGGGCAAAACGAAGAAAGAAAGAAAGAAAGAAAGAAAGAAAGAAAGAAAGAAATATCACACAGATTAAAATTTAAAAAAAATTGGACAATTTTATACTTTGAGGGCGTTCACTATTGTTGTTCTTGAGATAGTTTTCTTGTTATTTAGAGTATATTAAGCAGAATTTCGATATTTAGAGCAATTTATGGTGTATTAGAATTCCATACACCAAAATTAAGTTTAGCTATGGAACAATGACATAGAAGTTCCCCAGTGTGTTTGTCCCAGGAATCATAGGTATTGCTATCATTATCACACAAACAGATTGAATCACACTGTTGACAACTAGTAGTTCACATATCTCTCACCAGCAAGGCTTCGTCAGACAGGTATTGTTATCATTACCATACAAACAGAATGGATCACACTGTTAACCTTCATTTTAACCTGTGATCTTCAAGAACTGTTATGTAAGGTTGCCAAATCTATGTGTTTCACGTTTCTTTTGATTTTTTTTTTCCTTTCACGGTTATAAAGTAATGTTTTATTACTTTTCATCCAGGGGATGCTTAGCATATTCGATAAATAACAGGAATGCAACCATGTAACAATAAAATAAACATCCATAGTCCACCATTTTTAAATTTAATTGGTATTCTGCCCGAAGGCAGGTCCGAGCCTCCGAAGAGGCTTCCCCCAGCCAGAGTTTACGTGCGGTAGGGTGGTCAGGACCTTTCCGCTCCTCCTTATGTTGGCCAACAGCGCGCAGTGCCTAGAACCGGCACACCATCCAAGTTCCGACTACGCCCATGTTGCTTAACTGCGGAGTTCTCATGGGATCCGGTGTTTCAACATGGCTAGGCAGTTGGCAGTCCACCATTAGGCCACCATATATCGATGACAAGCATCTATTGTCATTTAAGCAATATAAGTTCACAGTCTTGTTGGCAGAACAGAACAGCACAAGTTTTCTGATTGTTTAAAAACCCAGTGACCTTCAAGCAATGGCACCATACTGGACCGCAATTCCCATATCATCACAGCAACAACATTATTTTTAACATTGTGGATATTTATACCATCGTGAAGTGTTTCTATTGTCAAGTAGGCATGTATTAACCCCTTAGGTTAGTGGCTAAATATACAGCCACCCCTCCTTTCTCTTTATGCTCAGTTAATTTTTCTCTCTGTTATGCAAAATATGTTAGATGTTAGATGAGTTTGTGTAGGTGTCATTTGCATCACAAGGGTATGTTCCTCACATAGCTTCATATTTGGCCACTAAGCGTTTATGAACATCATTCATGCCACTAGGGATAGAGTACAATGTATTTTATCACATATGGAAGTGGTCACATATGTAGACACAAACTGTTCATGCAAAATTAACTTGAAAAATTTGAGCGTTAAGAGGTTAAGGATAGCATTGAACTTGTGTTTTTAATGTGTTTGTGGAAAATATTATAGTGCTGAGGAATACGTGCTGGTTGCATTGAAACATGTACTGATTGAAGGACTTTTTAATTAAAATGTATGGATAAGGCTGATAATACATTTGTTTCTGGTCTTTTGTACACAAACAACACATAATCATGGTGGCCACTCAAATCGGTCAACGATTTTCCAGGAGTTCTCCAGGAATTTTCCAGGAGTAATTATCATTTATCCAGGCTTGAAAATAAGCGCGAGTCAGGGGGCAGGGGCTTTATCGGTTGCCTAATTCAAGACCAAAATAAAGCAGTTGTGTTTGGTTTACTTATACAGATGTGGACAAAAATTAGTGGCGATTGCGTTATTGATATGCAAGCCTACGCACAAATGATTTAGTTGTTGTTTTAAAAAAGCCTTTGCGACTCAAATATCTGCTTTAAAAAAAAAAGAAAAAAGAATGCCGCCTGCAATTTTATTGCGGTGAAGTTGTCTATACTCAATATGTTTTACAAAAATACTATCGCGTGCTCTCCCACACAGAAACGGGTATCCTGAGGAAATTTCTTTTGTCAACGATAGAGTGCTCACCCGAAACCGCAGCGGGAGTATGATTTAAGATAAAACACGGCGCGTAAATTTCCGGTTAAAAATAAGCAGGGTTTGCAGAGCGACCGCTGGATGGCCCTTGCTACCCCATCCGCGATATCATGACGTCGAGCACTAAGAGCGGACTGGGAATTTTAGTAGTGGATGGAAAGAATTTTACAATTAATTAACAGTGGCCATTTTCCAGGAGTTTTCAAATTTTTCATCATTTTCCAGGATTTTTCCAGGAGTTTTCCAGACCTATTAAAAATCCAGGAGTTTTCCAGGATTTCCAAGTTTTCCAGGAGTAGTGGCCACCATGTATAATTCACATCCAAGTACAAAGGGCTGCTGTCACAAGCCCCTAAAAGAAATAATAATAACAACAGCTTAAAATCTGTAACAACTATTACGTTATATGATATCCTAAAGTAGAATCGACGGAAGGGTTGAGAGCATATGGACAAGAGCCCAATTATCTTGGGTGCTTAATGTTACAATAATCTTTAAGCTTTAGAATACATAAAATATACAGTACTTTCACGAATATGCACTTCTTTTTCTTTCATTAGGCAAACATCCTCAGATCCCGAATAATTATATACGATAGCTAATATGTTTACACATATATTTACAAGATAATTAAATAATTATATTTATAACTGAAAATGCAATCTTGTCATAGAATTTATAAAGGCAACACTGAAGAAAACGACTTCTAAATTGTATTTGATATTCCACTGGAAACATTTTTGGCTTTAGTCCAGAAGTGTATACCGTGTGGGTTGTTTGCATGTAATATATATATATATATATATATAATAAACATATATTATTTTTAATAGACAAGCCAAAAATTTCCTTTTGTGTTTGTCCATCAGCAAGAACCTACCACCTAAGAACATTCTAAATAGGAAATAATACTTACGGTGAGAGAATCAAATCTACAGTCCATTCTGCCTTCCATGACAAGATCTTCAATGGTGAGTTCTATACTCTGATGCATGGGAGCAGTGATAGACCATTGGCACTCAACTTCATCCCTATAGCCGCCTGGGTAGCCAGGAGATGTGAAGCTCCCTTCGGGCCGAGACATTTGTCCTCCACATCCTGAAGACATTCAAGCATTGCAAGCAATTTAGTTTTTACAATTGGTATAGACTCTGTGAATATACTGATGAGCTGCTGCAAATGGAAGTTCCGAGAACTACTTGTGGATGAAGAGATCAACTGCGATTGATTACATGGGCATGTATTCATTCTTTTGTAAAGTAAAGATGTCAAAATGTTCAAGCCAAACATTGTGCTGTGTTGTTGTCTGTAATAATAAATATTGTAGTACACAGAAACATCGTAAAGTTTTATTAGTTTTCCCTCACAACTTACAAAATGGATTGCTAAAGACGGTGGATATAGACAATAAATCTCAAGCAGCAAGTTTAAATTGTTGTTGGAATTTAATTATCTTTAACTACCGTAGGTCTAAAAGTATAAATATTTTATGTAGCCTACATATCAACAGATTTGATAAAAATATTTTAAGATTCTTATTTAGTTCTTATTTAATTCATTGCAGATGGCTTTGAATTAAATGTAAGTTGGAAGAATGAATGGTCATCAAAAACATTGGGAACAAATGCCCATCGTCTGGATCCCACTAAGAAGCCAAAAGCTTTTGACCTACAGAGGTACCTTTGGTGCCGTCTCAACAGGCTAAGGACTGAACATGTCTGCTGTAACTTCTTCAGGTACAAATGGGGATGGATCAGCTCACCAATGTGCGAGTGTAATCTAGAAGAACAGACGATTGAACATCCAGTGCAACGCTGCCCTCTTCATTAATACTCTGGACTTCCTGACGACTTGTTCAGTCTCATTCCAAATACAATTAGTTGGCTGAAAAGCGTGGACTAAAGTGTAATTGTGTCTTATGTTTATTGTATACTGTATTGCAAGTAATCACCATACTATTAAGTAAATAAATTTAGTGGGATAAGTGACAAATGTGCATGTGTACTATTCAACGAAAGGTGTACCAAGTACCGTGTAATGTCAAGCCACAACAGAACAAAGTCACTTAGTGAATATAGTAAAAACTAAAGGCCATGGGAGTCCCTCTTCCTTTATTGTGTGTTTAGTTTAGTTATTTCAATGAAACAATACAAACACACACCATAATGTAAATACATGGTACATTAAGGTAGGCCTACAGATATCACATTATGAAAACAGATCCCCAGGTTATAATTGAAACTCATTTTAATGTAAACTTAGTACAACATTATGCATTAATACTGAAACATATACTGTACATACATAATAGCATTTTAAATAGTCTTTAATGTTGTTCATCAAATCAAATCCATTTTATTTGCAATGAGGTGTCAACCTCGGTGGCAAATGAGGTACATAATTTACAAACACTACACAATATTAAAAGAATAAAGTAACAAACACCCAAAAGAATACAGTAACAAACACTACACAATATTAAAAGAATACAGTAACTTAATGTACTATTCACACATTGATTGAACTCCCCTCTCACAACTGCTGTAGGAATTACATAGCACGTATAATGTTTCTAGGAATACAGCACTAAGTTATACCACTTCTTTCTTTTCCCTGGTTTTGTCTATTCTGCTCTTGAATAACTGGACTGATTTTGGAAAGGGATCAAACACCGCCCTTGGTAAACTGTTCCATTCCTTCACACCCTTCCCAATGAATGAAAATTTACCCCAATCGCTTCTGCTAAAGTGCCGTCCAATTTTGAATTTGTGGTCTGCCCTGCCAATATAATTACTTTCCAATTGAAGCCTCTCACGGATTTCCCCCCATGCTTCCTCTCCTGTATATGCTCTATATAACCCTACAAGTCTGTTTTTCTCCCTTCTCTTATTTAATGTTTCCCACCCAAGCTTCTCTAACATATCTGATACACTGCTTCTTCTCCTAAAATCCCCTATCACAAATCTTGCTGCTTTCCTTTGAACACTCTCAATTTCTTTTATTAGGTATTCCTGGTGCGGATCCCATACACTGCTTGCATATTCCAATATTGGACGAACCAAACTTAGGTAACTTTTCTCTCTTATTTCTTTGTTGCATCCTCTAAGTAATCGCATAATGACATGCAACGATCTGTATGCTTTCCCAACAATGTCTCCAACATGACTCTTCCAGTGCAATTTACTATCAAATCTCACACCTAAGTATTTGCACTTGTCATCTTTTGGTACGATTACCCCATCCAATGTATATTGAAATTCAGATTTTAATCTCTTGTTTGTGAATATTGTGACAGTTGATTTACCTCCGTTAACCTTCATGAGGTTCTCTTCAACCCAATGTTGGATACTGTCGAGGTCCCTTTGTAATATTTTACAATCCTCTATATTATTTATTTCCCTATAGACGATAATGTCATCTGCATACAATCTTATTTTTGATGCTATATTGTTCCCTAAATCATTTGCATATATTAGGAAAAGCAATGGACCAATTTTACTACCCTGTGGAATTCCCTTCTTAACTTTCTCTTCCTGTGATACGTAATTCCCTACTCTGACTCTCTGAACCCTTGAATTTAGAAATGTTCCTATCCAACGTACAACCCTCGAGTCCATTCCCATTCTCTCCACTTTCTTTAATAATACTCCATGTTCCACTCTGTCAAAAGCTTTGCTGAAATCCCACCAGTTGTGCCTCACAAGAAAATTTCTTTCTAAATCCACACTGGCTCCTCAGGAACCAATTTTTATCTTCACATACCCCTCTAATATATTTTACTATTAAACTCTCCAAGATTTTACAAACTACACTGGTCAGACTTACTGGTCTGTAGTTCTCAGGTTTACTTCTATCTCCCTTTCCTTTATAAATTGGTATTATTATAGATTCCTTCCATTCCTTTGGTATTCTACTATTGTTCATGACATAGTCAAAAAGAAACTTTAAATAAGGCACTATGTACCACCCCATTGCCTTTATTAATTCCCCAGTAATTTGATCACACCCTGCTGCTTTTCCTTGCTGAAGCAGTTTGATTTCTCTAAAAATATCCTCATTTGTAAAGGTGAAGCTTCTTGTGTCCTTATGTGTTTCACCCTCTCCAGTCTCATTTACGGTTTCCAACTCCTGACAATCTTCCACTGAATCTATGAATTCCCTACTAAATAGGTTTGCTTTCTCATTATCTACAAATAAATGCTCACCCTCTTCTCCCTCCATTGTGGGAATGTGGATTCCGTTTCCCTTTTGGTTTTTAATATATGAATACAGCTTTTTCCATTTCCCTATGTGGTCTTTACCCTCATAAAGTATGACATTCATGTAATTTTCCTTTGCTTCCTTTTTCAACCTATTGAGCTCCTTTATTAGCTGCTTTCTGGTTTCTCTGTTTCCCCTGCCCTCTTTGATTTGACTGTTTACCATTCTACATTTCCTTTTTAATTTTCGTATGTCCTTTGTATAGTAAACAGGGTCTGAGGTTGTTTTTCCCTTCTTAATAGGTACAAATATCTTCTCACCCTCCCAAATGATTTCCTTAAAATTTGCCCAGAGTGTATCCACATTACTCCCTTCACTTATCCAAGAATTAAATTTTGATTTCAGGTAAGCTCCAAATTCATCGAATTTAGTTTTTCTGTATAATTTCTTGTCCAGAGTGACCCTCCTATTAAGCCTTTTTGGTACCAGACCAACGTCCATTATTGCAGCTTTATGGTCACCTATTCCTTCAATTACGTGGGTTTTATCAACAAGTTCCCCTGGGGGGATTATCAACATATCAATGTAAACAAACTGAAAATTATAGTAAATCACATTTAGGCCTATATATATCTTCATCATCATCTTGAACCGGCTCCAGTTTCCCGGGAGCAGTGAATGAGCGATCTCCATTCATTTTTCTTCAAGAATGTTTCCTCCTCCATAATTTGCTGTAAATCCAGACCTCTCTCTGCAAGATCATTTCTAACCTGGTCGATCCATCTCTTCCTTGGTCGACCTTTTGGTCTCTTGCCTTTCAGTTATTTTTCAAACCACACTCTAGCTGTTCTTTGTGTATCCATTCTTTTGAGATGACCGAACCACTTCAGCCTGACTTTATATATATCAATGTTATAAGAGAAAAGCTAGCTCAACAGATTAAATAGCCTGAAGAAAATTTTTAATATACAGCAGTGCAAAAAGTAATACATGACACAGCTACAAGAGGTTTATGAACCAAACATTGAGCACAGACATACCTAACAATGTAACGGTAGAAAGAACACTGTTGGAGAAACATTTCATCATACACATGACTCTCTAATAGATGGCACCACCATTTGGTTCAGTTCAAGAAGTACAAACAAAAATTATTCTATAGTCCCCCTCGATGACCGGGCCAGTGTCACTCCTCTAATTCCATGATCCATAGTTTACCCAGAATTTTAATCTGGTTAGTCCCTATGTCAAAACATCTGCAGACATCTGGTTAGTGGCAAATAATCCAGTTGAATTTCACCAGACAAGAGTGCCTCTCAGACTAAATGGTCTTGAACATGCATATGTTTGGTCCAAGAGTGGAAGTAAGATTTCCGGCTAGTTTTTGAGCCCCAATGTTGTCGTTAAAAAAGCACAATAGTCAAAACACCCCTCACTCTTATTTCTTCAGGCAAACGTCACAGTTGCAGGCTTCACTCAAGGCCTGTCGGTTTAACCTTGTGACAGATTTTGGAAGGAATTTTGGATAGTTACGAAAGAGTTTGCTTAAAGGATATTGGTTGGTAAACAATTAAGCAGCATGGAGATTTTCTTGTAAATCTTACTTGGCTGGTTTTCAGCAAGATATATCTGAAGCTGAGGGGACTGAATAGCCATTGACCTAATCTAATGTAGTGATTCCTTCACTCTTGTTCATTTGCAATCAACTCCTTATTTGAAATACATGCCAACAGAACGGGTAAGATGTATTACCAGCATTTACAATTTGCACATACGATTATTGATACATATTGTTGAACACATGATGCATTTTACATCACATCTAATTCAAGAAGTTTGAAGGAGAAGAGAGCAGTGTGATTAGTGAGAGCTTCTTGGAGGGTAGAAATCAAAAGGTTAGGGGGCCATTATCTGACCAAGTTTGGGTGGGAAGGGTTGTACCTCAGAACAGTAAATTGGGACCATTATTGTTGTTGTTGTTTCTGATGTATGTACTGTACACGATATAGGAGTAAAATCATCTCAAATAAGATTGTTCTATAGGTATATAAAGGATATTATTGTGATGCATTGCAAAGGGACTTGGTTATGGTCCAAAACCGGACAATTATAAACGGCATGAAGATAAATGTCAAGCTGTTAGATTTGTAAAAAAAAAAGAGATTCCAAGTGCTTATGACTGTTAATCTCATGATCATGAGTCATGAGATCTCTTTTTTACGTGGAATCCAAACCACAGGACATGGCATTTCACTTCGAAAATCTCACATCTATTGACTGGGAATCGAATCCAGTCTACCTTGGTGAGAGGTAAACAACTTGACAGCTGCGCCACCGTGCCCCTACATGATAAATGAATTGGATAGGGGTGTAAAGGAAGGCCACCAGTATGTAATGAGGGACCACCAGTGAACAAGCAGTGTGAGTTAAATGATTCCAAATTTGGATTGGGTAAGTTCATCTGATAGATGTCCAAAATCAAGATTATGTATGGGCTATGGTCCTAACTTGTAAGGGAGAGAATGTATGGGAAGATATTTGTGGGAGATAGGGAATGGTGGGGTTATATAGGACCCGAATTCATCATGCTTGTAAAGTTAAACTAAGTCAATGGAATAGTAATTGGGGTAAGTATTCCTTTGTGAGCAGAGGAGAAATGCATACTATACTTAGGTACCTTACATATTAAATGTACAAACCATCAAGCACCCACTCAAGACGGAAGCCACTATGTCCAATGGAGAAGTCGGACGACATAGCCACCTGCACCTTGTCGCTGGTGGAATGAATCGGAGGCGGAAGTCTTGAGCCACACAACTTTTCAGTCAAGGGTTGGAAGATGCCTTCTGTATGGTAAGCTTCACTTATCTGAATAGTAAAGATACCCAGAAAATTAATAAATTTAGTTGTTTAACATCCTTTGTATATGTTGTGGTTTTAGAAATACAAGCTAGCAAGAGATAAAACCACTAGTGTCTCCACGATGTACAGCAAAGATGAATTTTTTAGTATCAATATTGAATATACAAGAATATAAAAAGAAATCTACTGCAATTCCAAACATATGAACATATAAAACAAGATACTGTTAATAACTTGTAGCTATAAAAATAAACTATGTAATGGGACACATGATCTAGATATCTTCCCCTGAAATTAACATTAAGCATCAATGCTCCCAAAAAGATTTCACTGCACAAAATCTATAGTATGTGGTCATTTTCTAATGTGTCTGTGCAAAGAATACTTTTTATGGTGTATTCAAACTTTTGATTTATGCTACGAAACAAATGTCTTTTCCAATACAATATGATTATAAGTTAGGTTAATTATTTCCTTTGTTTTCTCATGTACCGTATTTAACTCCTTTTATTCAATAAAAAGCACTACCAATATTAACACCAGCAATTCTCTAGATATTTGCCATGTATGTTGAGAGATTTTACCCTGGAGT
Source organism: Meconema thalassinum (assembly GCA_946902985.2). NCBI lineage: Eukaryota > Metazoa > Arthropoda > Insecta > Orthoptera > Tettigoniidae > Meconema > Meconema thalassinum. Next base: position 1,354,390,277 of record OX336388.2, read on the forward strand.
ACCAAATTGGGCTGATCAGCAGATGTTTGCTGTACCTTGTCTGGGCTCCAATGTGGCACATCTTGGCTAAATGTTTCCTTAGCAATATGCCTCCCTGCAGATGTACCAAGAAATTGGAATATTGACTTTCACAGTCAAGTACTAATAGTACAAGTAGTGTACAGGGTCTCCCAGGTCAAGTCAGGCGGCGTATTCACTCTCCGCGATGGCAGCTGCCCCAGCCGAGCTTATGTCGCGCATTTACAATCTTACTTACAGTTCTTATTAAAACCGAGCTACCGTAGATTATTCAAGCGTGCGAAACAATACCGCGTTACCGAATAACAATTTCAATGCCAAAACAAAAGTTAGCATTGTTGTCATTAAATGCCGCCAGTTTCTCTTACAGGCTGTATTGTTGCTGTGTTCTTGCCAGTCTGAATCGCAAGCCACTAAACTTTCATCAATGAGGGTGTGAAGTGTCATCACACAGATAAGGTAACATAAACAACAGCTTCCTGCAAGATTTAATTAAAGAAGCACAGATGTTTTTTATCTCTTGGGAGTCTAGATGACTTCACGTCACCATTTAAAGATTTTAAACATGGCAGAACTTACTTGCGTCAGCCAGAATGTGGTTACCAGATACAGTGCCTGTATAACCCAGGAAGAATGACTCTTCCATCATCTTTTATAAGGTAAGATTTCATATAAGATTGTATACACAAGCCCGGTCGAGGCCACGACATAAGCTCGGCTGGAGCAGCTGCCGTAGTGAAGAATGAAAACGCTGCCTGATGGTCTGACTTTACCTGGAAGACCCTGTAGTTAGTTATTGTTGTTTTAAGAGGCAGAACAGTGAAGTCATCGGCCCCTCAAATACAGTATCTTCAACGTTTTTGCTGTGTATGTTGCTGTATTTTACCCTGGTGTATCATCAGCAGCCAATATTCCAGTAGGCTAATAATATTAACAGCATAAGATAAGTGGGGTCACACAATATGTTGAGCAATTGAAAATAAATATGTATGCAGTATGTGACATAGCTGCAAGGCATTCCATTTTAATTGAAAAAGAATATTTTTCTTAAGAAACTATAAGATTAACTTGGTTTACTTATTCATGAATGAGTACTTTTACAATCATTCCTTACTGATTAGTCTATTATAATTAGAGCCTGGATTTGTATATAATTATGTATGTTTCCCTTCATATGTAGGTTCGTGAAAAGCAAACATGTAAACAATTTATGTTTAAGGGATGTTCGTATTTAAGTTTCAAATGACCGTACATATTTTTACATATTTCTTAGGATTTCACAAATGCTTCAAAGGTAGGCAAAGCTCACTGAACTATTGGCTTACAATATCAGGGAGTGGGTAAAATTTCACCATACTTGCAGATTTCATAATAGTTTTACTATGGAGGACCCCAGAACATGACTGCCAGTTTTCCTGGAACTAAATCTTGTCTTACCACTTAAAAAAGGGGGTGGGTAGAGTTTTGAGGTAGACCCATTGTTCTTAACTCTGCAGGAAGCTGGAAGCCATTTTCACCAAGTGCACAGAATTACAAATTGTTCTGAACGATAAGAGGATATGAGTCTGGGCACACGGTAAAAGGTATGATCCTAGAATGCCACTTCTTAGAATAAATTCCTGGACGAATAAATAAGTGTGGGATTTCCTAGTATGCAGTTGTCAGATATGTGACATTGAATAAGTTGGAAATGGCTCCAATTGCTTCATCATTATCCATAAAATTGAGGTCCTGGATAACTATCGACAACACATTTACCACAATTGGTAAAATGGTGCTGTGCTGAGTGTGTGATAAAAAATGTGGATGTTCAATGAAATCTCAATTAGAAAATGTCTGAAGAGTGTTTCATACCAAGAATAAAGAAAAGCAAACAGTCAAGAAGGAAGTTCTCCTGACATAGATGCTGCAAGATCTCTTTGCCGGTATGTTATTGATGGTATCGGGGAAGACTTCAAGGGAAAACTCTATAAATATGAAAAAGTCAGCAAGGAAGCTACTAAAGAAGATCGTTGGTAGATAGAGTTCTTCTAGAGAAAACAATTATCTTCTAAGTGTTTTAATTGTGTAGAAATGGGGCATAAGCCAATCCAAAGAAAAGGGTTTGACATATTTCCACTGCAATAAGTTTGGTCATAAATCAATGGACTATGATGATGATGATCAGGTGCCATCAAGTTGGTGTCGACTCCTAGCGACTGTCTCCATATGATTCGCTGTTCAGCCATATATTTCAGATCCTTCACTGATATATTCATGTTGGATTTGATGGGAGTCGATCCATCTCAATCTGGCCGCTCTCATCTCCGAGACCCTTCCACCTTTCCAAGCATAATTGTCTTTTCCAACGAATCAGAACATCTCATAATGTGCCCAAAATATGACAGCAGTAATCTTGTTATCATTGCTTCAAGAGACAGATCTGGTTTAATTTTTTTAATTACCCATCCATTTGTCTTCTTGGGTGTCCAAGGGATATGCAGTATCCTTCTCCAACACCAGAGCTCAAAAGCATCACTATACATGGGCTATACAACCAAATATTTATGTTATTTAATCTGCCTAGTCAATACTAAAATATGTAGTTTATTATTATTTATTTTTCAGGAAGTGAGTTTTTCAAAGATATGTGTCAAGCAATCAACACAAAATTGCACAAAATTGAAATACCTAAGTACTGGGCATTCCTGAGGAAGTATTGCAGTTGTCAAGCTCCTGATGAGTCCAACCTTGAGGTCTGCTATGTGGAAGCTATACAAGATATGGTAATATTAGAGCAGAAATACTGTAGGTGGTCCTTACATCTGGATTTCTGAGGACAAAACAATTACCGTGTTACGTAGTAAATTAAATTATTGGGAAGTTATTTTCAGATGTTCCATCTAATGTATGTCTCATTGCAAGCAGATTGTTAGAATGCACTAATCTTTTGACTATTTCTCAATTTGTGAAAGATGGCCTTAAAGTGCTGTGATCGGAAAGTGTTTTAGACAGTGCAGTGTACATGCTGAAAGCTGCTGCTGCACTTTAAGTGTTTTACTATCACTTGGCTCACTTCACTTGCATGACCCACACTCTTCAACATGTTGCAGAAGAGACAAGAGACAATTTTTCTTAGTTCAATCAACTTGTTTCTTCAACGGAAAAGATTGTTTGTGAAGCCACCACAATATGTCCAAGTTTACAGAGAACAATAGCCTGATGAAAAAAGCCTCCGTGGCTTAGGCGGTAGCACGCCGGCCTCTCACCGCTGGGTCCGTGGTTCAAATCCCGGTCACTCCATGTGAGATCTGTGCTGGACAAAACGGAGGCAGACAGGTTTCTCTCCGGGTACTCCGGTTTTCCCTGTCAAAATTTCATTCCAGCAACACTCTCCACTATCATTTCATTTCATCTGTCATTCATTTAATCATTGCCCCAGAGGAGTGCGTCAGGCCTCGGCAGCCGGCACAGTCCATATCCTTGTCGCTAGATGGGGGCTTCATTCATTCCATTCCTGACCCGGTCGGAGACTGGAAGCAGGCTGTGGATTTTCATTCATTCAATAGCCTGATGAGCAAAGGGTGAACAAAGAGTGTGCAAAAGAGGTTAAATAGTTTTAATCTAGCCATTGATCTTAGCTTGATACAAAGAGGAAAAGAAAAGAGAAAGGATAGAAGACTATAGTAGAAAGAGACCTGGACCTTGGAGGAGGTGTGGAGGTGAAGTCAAATGCACTAGTACATTACTACTAGCTACTTACTTGCACGTAATCATATCGACAGGGCTCTCTCTCAAGTGCAAAGTGGGAAAACGTTATGTTCACTTTGTTCCCCTTTGGAGCCTTAATGTTCCATTTGCAGTCCAAGTGAGATGGATACATAGACGGGAAGTTGGGGCTCTCTATCACGCCGCGGTACCCTGTGATGTCTGTGGTACATTCTGGAACAAAGAGAGACAACCATTGACTTATCAACAGTTTATATTTACTTCTTCATATCAGTTCTAAAACTCATCGTAAGTTCATACTAAAACAGGGGTAGTCTTATTGTTATACGAAGTAAGAATATTAAATGGTACCATAAGGAATCTATATAAGAATTGCTTTTCAGCTGGTCAACATATTAATGTGTGCATTAAATTGGGGGAGGGAAGTAACAATTATCCCACTAACCTAGATACAATAACACGGATTAATTATACACTTATCTAAATATAGGACAAAAGAACATACGTGTATTGAGGATAAGAATAAAACACATGCATTTCTGAACATAATTCGTAGAATGTCTGCAAAAATTACAGTAAACTCTCGATTATTATTAGTGTTAATGTTGACTTGCGATCGCACGGATAATACAAACAACCTGAAAACAACATGCAACATAATAATACAAAACCAATTTTTCACAGTTCGCTTTCGGGAAATGCTGCATATACACGAATACAACCTGCCTTCCAATAATCCCACCCTAGTTTTTGGTGGCCATGGAATTCGATATCAAGATATCACGGCACGAGCAGGCCGATTGTGATTCTCACCACTGCCGAATTTGTGTACTGTATTCACGGTAAGATAGACCTATATGTTCCATTGGGCATCACCGAGATCACAGCAGTCAATATCAAGGTATCACAAAGCGTGCATAACCTGAAATAAGGTTAGGGCCACTCACGAGCAGACTATGATTCTTACCACCACTAATCCAGTAAGTAGGCAATAAGATATATAATACGGTATATATGTTTTTAGGAATATTAGAATTCATTTTGGTTCTGTATGACAATTCCCGTATAATGTTGACAAAATCTGCCTAGTCAATGGTATGTCGGTTCTAGGTACTGCGTGCTGTTGGCCAACATAAGGAGTAGCGGAAAAGCCCTGGCCACCCTACTGCACATAAACTCCGGCTGAGAATAGCCTCTTCGGAGGCTCGGACTTGCCTTTGGGCAGAATACCAATTAAAATTTTAAAATAAATATTGATGAATCTAAATCCTTAACAGTTTTGACGTATTTGTTGATAAGTCATAATCATTGTATTATAAGTAAACAATAATTGCAAAAAATACTTTTTATATTTTTTTATAACATACAGATGTCAATTATTTCTTGTCTATTGAGTTTGCAATTATAGTATGATTCAAGTTTTGCATGAAAATATATTTTTATGATGGACCAATTCTTCTATCTTGTATCAAATAGTTGATAAATAATTCCATGTTTGAGATCTGATTTGACGGTAACCGTAATGGATTGTTCTACCATTTAATGTTTCTTTTTTTTTCTGTTGAAATCTCCTTCAGAAAAAGAGGAAAAAATGCCAAAACTATGAAAAATGGGACAATAATATACGATTTTGTTAAAATGACGAATTATAAATGAGGAATAAAGGAAACTGAAGTTTGTAAATGTATGTACAAAAACCAAAACTTACTTTGTCTATCCCTTTTTTTATATCGGCTCATGCATGGAGTAGAACCGGAAAATGTAGTTGTGAGCTATTGGATATAGATTGAAATCCCTTATAACTATACTGTGTTGTCCTGAAATCTAAGAAAGAGACGAGAAAATGAGGATAAGTTTTTCTCCTGAAAAAAAAAAAAAAAAAAAAAAAAAAGAGAGAATTTTTTTTTGTTTAGATAAAAATTGGAAGCTAGTGAAGACTTACGTGTCGAGTGCTGCTATCTCGTAGTGAAGCTGTTGATTGCGCGTGAGATTACGAGTGCAGTGCCGAGCATGTGTTGCGCTCACTGTGCGGGTAGGAGAAAGAGGGGTGGATGAGTGGAGGCACGTTTGCATGTGAAACAAGAGAAGTCCTTGACCTTTTATGTGGCGAACATTGTTGTTGGTTTTGAAGCTGTGAGTTAGAAAATTTGAATATGAAGTTATTTGTTGAAACGTTTTGGAAAAGAAAAGATAGAACTTCATTAGTTAATCAATTAAGGTGGTTTTCTATTGTTTGGTGTAGATTACACAAAGATATCCGTTCCACAGACCCTCTTTTCCAGCATCCCTCGGAGTCAATACAGCGATGTTCAGTGCGTGCATACTCGTAGGTGCGGTTAGCATCTTTTTATATACAGCATGTGGTGAGTAAATGACTCAATAAAAATACATTTCGATTCCTCAGTGTGAATAATGGGTGATTTCTCAATCGCATAGTTTTCACTCGATCATTCTTCCTCCAGTGTGCCTGGGCTCACTCTGTACACAATGTCCATGTGTGTGTCATTCAGCTGTTTTTGATTCCCATGCATCACTGTACAGCCACACAAATTATTCTGTCAGTTTTGATGCAGATTCACCCTTTTCTAACATACTGTATTTGTCACTTCTGGTTTCTTCTCTATAGATCAACAAGTTTACACTTTCCGAGCACGTCTTGCTACGAGTAACTTCAGTCACAATAAGCAGTACAATACTGAATACCGTTCGCGACAGCTTCTAATAAACTGGCAGATTGACTGAGGCGTGGTAAACATGAACAAAATTACATTCCTATCGACGCTGTTTAAATATAAGCTATCGCTGGTTGGGGATTTTTTTAAAATTAAAACAGAACAGGAGTTTTTCCTTTTTGCCAAACTATGCACGGATAATCCATAAACCAGATAATCAACAGTTTACTGTATCAAATATTTAAAAACCTATTTTATTTAGACAATGGCAATATTCTCTGTGTAAAAATTTCTAGGTAGATAACATCTAGCATGCTGTAATAGAGATATAGGTACATTTAAGACAGACTACAGATATAGAGAATATAACATTAGAAATGATAGAGAGAATAAGGAATAATTGAAAAACTTTAGTAATCCTCTAAATTGAAGTGTTCACTAAAGAATGCCATGTTGGAGAATTTAATAAAAGAAAGCAAAGGGGGACAGTGATTTTCTGTTACATCAGATGAGATGATTCCGACAAAATTTGTTGGTTATGAACATAACACATCTATCTTCTCTGATTTGTCAGCCATTGATGGTTAACCGTTTGCACTCCCCAGCTAAACTGATTTGTGATGGCATTCATGTTAAGCTCCAATTTATCCCCTCCCCCCATTTATGTGAGAAGTGTTTTATTAAGTACAAGCTGTACCAGGTATGCATTGCAATGCCAATCAAAGAAAGTAATTTTGTTTGTTGAAGTGCTTTTGGATACACAATATTTTTTTCCGTTAACTGCCTCTAAACTATTGTAAAATGGACATACTAATTCAGAAACATTTCTGGAAGCATGCACAACTCACCAAAATTCCATAGCAATCGGATGTCTAGTATATGAACGCATATAGAACTTGGTTGAAACGATACGCGCGCCGTCTCTCATTTGTTGAATATACTCGTGCGCTACCAACTGTAAATGGATTTACTAAGTCAGAAACCTTCACGGGAGTGTACACAACAACTCACCAAAGTTTCATCACAATCGGATGAATGGTATATGAACGCATATGGGACTTTGCTGAAATGATTCGCGCGAAGTCACTCATTTATTGAATCTACTCGTGCGCTACCTATTGTAAAATTGATTTACTAGGTCAGAAATCTTCACTGGAGTGTACACAACAACACACCAAAGTTTCATCGCAATCGGATGGATGGTATATGAATGCATAAAGGACTCACATGCACACATACATACAAACTATCAAGTAAAATTAATTTTTATATAATTATAGAAGTCATAAACAATTCATGTAAATTATTTCAAGCACTAAGAAATGAATTGTAATTTCCCGCCCAATCTAACTGGGCACACTCGTGTCGACCGACTGGAAAGCTTTTAATAATACATCACCACATTGTAACAATCTATTTGAAGTTGTATGCTACCATGTGGATTGCTTACATCTCTCCAAAAATGTGACCAGCGAGTGGACGTGCACTCAATGAGTTCAGTGCCTGGTTAGCACTGAGTTCGAAACAACAGTATCGAATAAATATGGTGAGATTCTCATCAGTTAACTCTCACCAAGAAACTTCTTACTTTGCATTCAATATGTTGTTGTTGGTTCATTGTATGGTATCCCAGTCAAGTCAAACCTATTGCAGCTCAATAATGGTATAATGTATGCCATCACTGTTGCTCATTTAATATCACCTTGGAGCCACACACAGCCTTTGCAGATGTGAGCAACGTTATGACATTCAATAATCTTGAAGCATACCACACTTAGGAAGATAATATTTAATACTTACTTGTGGCATAGTTGATATGGAAGCCAGTTCCTTCATTAGAACTATCTGATCTGAATTTGATGAACATGTGGTTGGAAGAAGACTGAACTGAGAGAGCGCCACCAAGCTGGCAGAACTTCCCCAACAGCTTAGCCGATGAATCACTTCCATCGTAGAACTGCAAATATACCAAACGTCAAATTCACGTGTGGCCAAGTACAAGGAAGAAGTAGCTACAATGAGCAAAACAATAAAGGGTTTAGTAGAATTCAGAGACCATTGCTCCAGAGTTCTTAAATGGAACCGCTACTGCATCAGACTGGAAAATAATCTTAAAGAGATTTCTTTTGTTTTACAAAATTATGAGAGTAATATCAATTTTAAAATATTTAGACTATTTTTTTATTTATTTCCTTTGGTTACCTGGAGCATGTCTAGTTCCATTTAATAAATGGGGTTTGATTGTACATGGGCAGGAACAAGGTGGATTGTTGAATCATGCTTATACAATTATTTTGAATATAAAATGCTAGTCTCTTGCCCCTTGCAAACATGATGGTATGACCATTCTATGCTGACCACAGAACCCAGGAACTGACAATATTGTTATGGCCCCATCGCCCCAAATACCAATTTATCCGGATCTACTGGAAACGTCCTAACAACTCCAGGAAATGACATTTGGAACACATACAGCCACATTGCGACACCTTGATAAAGCAGTTCAGCGGATTCCATGACGACTGCTAAAGACAATAAACCCGGAATATCGCTGACCTACTATCGCTACAAACATTGAGCAAGCCACGGTACAAGGTAAAGATAACGCTGACAACTCTGACCCAGATAGCAGTTCAAATAAGCCAGCAAGAGAAAGGCCCGGGAATAGTTTCACGATGGATACCCACGGGTCAGACCTCCAGAGGAAGAAGAGATTGGATGCCGACAGGACAGAGCGTGCAAGAGGTTGGCGCCTTTGGGCGCAACATTGACGAGCCAACTTGGACGGGACTCGACCCCGAGACTTCCATGGAAAGTGTGCTTAAGTTTTGTCCTCATTTCCATCACCCAGACCCCTCACCTTATCAGCCCTTTCTTACGACCGCCAATAAACTCTGCCAAACAAAGAGCTTGTGATTTCAATCATTCATTCAACTTGTCTTCAATGACTTCCCACCACGATCCCCATTCCTCGCTGCATGATACAATCACCTTCACTTGCCATCTTCACATATACTAATCAAATAACACACGATGTCACCAATTCACTGAAGAAACACAATATGAAAATAGCATACAGGCCCAATAATACCAATCATAATAAACGGTTTAATTCAAAACAAATTAACCAAGACTATTAATTTAACAAACAGGCATTTACAAACTTAATCTACTCCCTGCTCTCCTCTGGAATTTCTCGTTTCCACCATATATACTTTTGGATCCACATAAATTGGCACAAAGGATTAATCTACTCCCTGCTCTCCTCTGGAATTTCTCGTTTCCACCATATATACTTTTGGATCCACATAAATTGGCACAAAGGATGTAATCACCATTCAAGAGACAAAGAAGGATTCTTACATTTTTCGTCCCAGCTATAATAGTCATTTTATATTTTGTCAATATTAACAACACAGGAATTAAAACTCAGCAATTCTTCTAGGTTTGTGCCGTGTCTTGTGTGGGGTTTCGCCTAGGACACCAAGCTGGCTCGTCGGCGGGCTCTTGGTGTCCCCACCCGGATCCCCACAGGAGTGACGAACTGCGCACCACCTCCCTTTATATTAGGTGCAACTGCACCACTTGACTGCGAGAACTAAAAGCTCAAGCAGCCTTAAGCTCCCTATGAAGGCTTCCAAAAAGATGGTATATTGGCTTTCATGGCCGATGAATTAAAACCCCACACAAGATACGGCACAAACCTAGAAGAATTGCTGAGTTTTAATTCACCGGCCGTGAAAGCCAATATACCAACAAAGGAATTATTCAGCCCTATTATATCCACCACAAATGTGATAGTTCTTATCTTTCATTTCTATAGTTACCAATGACCAATTTGAATTAGACATGTGTTTTTCACAAAAATAAACCATTCAACAAGGTCTTTTATTCACAACAAGAACAATAGAGCAACATCTTTATTTTAAAAAATAATGTTTTTAATATTTTATTAATAATAAATAATTTTTAATAATTCTTAATGTTTTTAAAGTTTTTATGAACAATGAACTGAGGAACCAACCAAGTGTTATTCAATGAACTGAGGAACCAACCAAGTGTTATTCAATGTTTTCAACTATATGGTGTGTTTTATACTAGAGCCATCCTTACTTCCGACTTGAAGTTTCAGTGTCACGTCACAGCTACACTCTAACCAGCCAATCACAGGCAGCCATTCAAATTGATATATCGAGATAAATCGAGTTTCGCTGACGATGTCGCCAGCTAACATCTTGCGTTCACATGTTGTTGTCAGCTGTTTGCATTGCGCTCGGTAAGTTTCATTGGCGGTCTTTGTGTATTCTCGTATTTCTCGTATATTTTTCTTTTGATGTTATTCTAGTCTGTTGTTATTTAATAGCTAAGTATTTGTTTGTCGTTTGACATAGTATAGTATAATTACATGTAGTTGTAGGTTAGCTTTAGGTCAGTGAGTGTTTGTGTTATTTATGCCGCGTGTGTGTGTGATAGTGCAATGCCGGGGTCCAGCACGAGGAAGACAAGCGCCAAGAGAGGAAATGGTTTGAAGAAATATTGCTGTACAACTTGCCTGAGAAGAGCACAATTGTTATGGACAATGCCCCGTATCATAGTGTCATTTACGACAAAGCTCCAAGAATGTGCTCATTGAGTGGCTGACGAGCCACAACATTCCTTGACGTGACGACATGACTCTGTAATAAATAGTGTGTTCCCTTTATAGGTTTTATAATACATTTTCTCGAACTCTGATTATCTTCGACTCCAGACGCGAGCGGTAATGGTGAGTGATTTATTTGTTACAATTTTTTTCTGCTTCATTATCAGAAATATTCTATTAACTGCAGTATATTTGTAGTTCCTGCTACTATGCACTTATTCACGAGTATGATGTGTGTAAACATGTCTGTTCACATTACGAGTGGTTTGTTAACTTTACGGCTATAATCATGTACGTCAGCTGATTAGCGTTAGTGGAATGGCAACACCGTATCGCCAGCCGGTGAACTGTCAAGTCGGAAGTAACGATGGTGGCACGATAGATATTATCAATATAAGGCTGAAGAAGGGAGTCATGTTGAGCCCCAAAACATGTACCTACTAAGAACTATATAGATCCTACATTTAGTAAATAAAACATATTGATTGGGTGGAAAAGTTTTCAAGTAACATTATCTAGTTCTTGTCAGATAATATTGTCAATACAGACCAAAAATGGATTTGAATAATCCCAGAATAATCTGAACCAATTAGGACTGAAACCAGTTTGGATCAGCAAAATTCCTTATTAAGTGAGTAAGAGGGCTTAACAAATAAGAAAGGCAACTGCAAGCCTTGTGTGCCTTGCCTCACCAGCCCACCAATCTCCAGCATTTTGTTCAATGTGATGAGCTGATAACAGATATAGCATCACTTTTAGAAGATGGTGAACTTGGTGATACACTAGAAACATACTGAGAGAGCTGCAGTACTGCAGTTCACAGCAAGACCATGATGTCATGTTTATAACAGGACATTATCCAGATTGCCAGAAGAAAATAACAGAGTTTATGCACAATACTGAACCTGAAATTAATGACAATGTACATTATATACTGACCATGCACCAAGCAGGAATTGTCGGTTTTACACACAATCTTCGGCATACCATTACATTTCATGCCGATAATTATATGATCAGTGTCGAGATATGATTATTTGAACAGTCTGACCAGTAGAGGCCATGCATGCATTTGCCCCAATCTGAGACTTATAAAAGAAGCTACACAAACTAAGTGAACTGTTGCTCGCAGTTGTGTAAACCTCGTCAACCATTCAACATGCCCCCGTGATGAAATCAAAGTGCATTATTTTAATTATAGACCTCTGAGAGGGGACATGAGGCTGGATGGTCGTATCAGCAAATCGCCACTCAGCTAGACTGTTCTGGCCAGACTGTTTGGCATGTTAAGACCATTGGATGCATGAATGCGCACACACACAGCGAAAGGACTCAGGACACCCTCGACAGAATCACCAGGAGAGACAATTGCCAGATCATCCAAGAAGCACGTGCAGATCCAATTGCTTCGGCACCTGCCTTCCATTGCTGGAAGGCACCATCGTTACAGGCCCCAGTGTTGGCCCACACCATCTCCAGGCACTTGGCTGAAGGGAATTGTCTCAAAGTGCCCATTGCATGTCCTGACATTGGTGTGCGCCTCAATGCAGCATTTTTGGTGGTGTGTTACAGTGCTGGCATGATGGTCTGGGCAGGCCTTCAAGTACAATAGTTGGTCATCCCTAGTAGTACTTAGAGTATCAACAATGGCACAGCAATACGAACAGGATATCCTTCAACCAGATATCTTTCCACTCATGACAGGGCATCCACAGGGTCTATTCTAGCAGGATAACACTTGACCACACACAACAAGGGTGGCAATGTTGACGCACTGTCACGGCCCATTCAATCCCCAGATTTGTCACCAATTGCTAGTTGCAGCAAATATGGGCATACAACAGGACACCAGACAAACCCTGTAGCCTACATGCCCTCCCTTATTGCAGCCTGTATCCAAGCTAGAGGTAGACCAACAGGATACTAGAGCCTCCATGCAGGTGGTCAGTTCCTGCGATACAAGTGTTAGTTTGCTCTGATTTTGCAATATACTCTATATATTCGTACATCAAGTTATAATCATGTTACATGCAATTTCCACAATTCCTTCTTGGTGCATGATTTTTTTTGTTGGTTAGTGTGTACAGTATTCCTTTTCAAATATTTAATGTATCGATACAGTACATGATTAATTTATGTCCATGAAAATTCTCTTTTAATTTATTTCCATATATTGGACCTGTTTGTATTGGTCAGACTTTCGGTTTAAAACTAGTAGGGTTCTACTATACTCATTTTCAGATTGAGAACTTTGATATACCAGCCCTGATGGGAATAAGAAAGAGAAATTGTGAAACAAAAGCTACTCACCGCAACATAATCGAAGAAGCAACTCTGACTCGACTCAAGCTGAAGGTCTACAAACACGACCTGTATGGTACTGCCATGACTGGTGGATATCTTCCAGAAACACTCAGCTTCAGCCTCATAAGGCAATGGGTAGTTGGGAGACTTAATGGAGCCCTGAGGAGAGGTTAACGTACCACCACAGCCTGCAAAACAGCAGTCATTGTCTCTTTGCTTTAAACTGCATTGTATAGGAAAAGAAGGTGAAGAACATGGGAAGAAAAAAATACGAGCCTTACAGTAGTCGCATATGATGTGTAACATCTGACATAGAAGAAACCTCACGTGAAATTGTTGATACACCGGTATTATATAGTATTATTGGCACAAATATTAATCTATTGTAAAAGGGAGTGTTTTACAGATATTGTAGTTTATAATACGGAACTCATTTTATTAGATGATTTGTAGCTTTCACCAGCACTAGCCCAAATAAAGAATACGATATGGATCAACTAGATTAATAGACGCGACACCGCTCATAACCTTAAATTCCTTATAAACAGGTCCTCTTGATTCACAGACCAACACGTAATTTCATATGGATTCTGTTAAAATGAGTCATATTGATATGATAAATATCGTTTAAAATGATAATCTGGTAGCAAAAATATCTACCCCGCCCAGGATTCGAACCCAAGATCTCTAGATTCACAGTCATACGCAATAACCCCACGGCTATTTCGACTACGCAAAAGTTGTGCACAAGATGGTGACTTATTTCCACGTTCCAATAATACTGCATTATGGAATTAAGTTTCATTTATATTTTGCTTGTTTCAATAATGTTCCTGAGTGAGATTGAGTTTAAAATGCCTTATGCCAATGCAATGCCGACTACTTACAATGTTTGATATTAAGGCATTTTACCATTATTTATTTATCGTATGGCTCTTAGTGCCGGGAGTGTCCGAGGACATGTTCGGCTCGCCTGAGTCTGTAGCTGCTTCCAGCGGATACCCTAAAGGGTGAGCTACAAGTTCCGTTCAATTTCAAGTAGTTCCAACTTTCGCCACCAGATATCAATGATACCTAGTGGTGAACGTTGGAACTTTGATAGAGCGTTCTGACGAAATCTAACCTAACAAATTTTGCTTTACACAAGTTTAATCTGTGAAAGGATTTTTTACATGCCATAAATCTATGACATGGGACCGCCGGCTTTACTTCCCCTCCGAAGGAAGGCATACTGAAGGATTTTTAACGCTCTTAAAAAAATCCGACGACTTCGGCCGGGTTTGAACCCGCTATCTTGGGCATAGCAGTTCAGCATGCTACCGACTACGCCACCATTTAAATACTGATACGAAGACTTCGAACATGTACCATGTCATTTGTTTAAATCACTTGACACCAGAGTTTGCATGAGTGTTTTCCGTTCAGTATGTCATATACATTCCACATGGCCGAGAGTGCATCATGGTATCAATTTTCGACACCGCGCGCTGATTGTTTCTCTTACCAGTGCCAGCTGGATCGATCGATCGAGTTGGCAGTGCGTCTTATACTTCCGTTCGATCCACCACTGCCAGCTAGGACACACTTCCATTCGATCGATCGAGCGGGCAGTGCATACTTCCATTGTCCAGCACTGCCAGCTAGTACACTTCCGTTTGATCGATCGAGTGGGCAGTGCATACTTCCGATGTCCACCACTGCCAGCTAGTACACTTCCGTTTGATCGATCGAGCGGACAGTGCATACTTCCGTTTGATCCACCACTGCCAGCTCGATCGTTCCGATCCACTTACGTCCCCAATTTTCAAAATCACTCCCACAAAACTATCCAGCAACCGAGCGGAAAGATGTTACACATCAAAAAGAAAAGTCCAGGAGATGAGGCACTGGGAGAAGGACAGAGGGAAGATTAGGACACAACATAAAACGAACTACATTAATGTCCACAGCGAAACACACAGCCATCTTCAAACTGTTGTTAGTGTTGCTTCAATTTGAGGCCTGGGATATCCTTGGTCATCAGTTCCATGTACATGCATATTACTTTTGTCTCATATCGTATGTATTTGCAATAACTTAAATGGTGAGCATACTAATTATTTGGATCTAGAATTAGGGTAGATATTCTGGGATTTGAAATAGGGTATCATCCTGGCATTTGTACACAGGGATTAGGGAAAATCACACTTGGGATGGCCACTGTCAGTGCTGGAATTTAAATCTCTGATCTCTTTGCTCACAGTCTTCATTGACACCTTCACAAACACAGAAACAGGACTCATCTCACCTTGAGTGATAATCTGCATTCTCACAGCTATAATAGAAAGTGGTTGGAATAAACCATATCTACTAGAGTATAATGCGCATTCTATTCTGGCAAATTATATCTCGAAAATCAGGCTGGGCATCAGAAGCGATGATTCCAGAACAAAATTGGAAGCATCACTGATGATAGTGCAGTGCCTACTCTCTTCTAGTGTACCCTTGTCGCGTCCGTATCTTTTGTTCGGCTTATAAATGCTATTTCATTGCGCAGATGTGCTTTCACAATGAAGTTCGGTCATAATCTGGCTACAACTCTGTATTTGACCAAACAATGGGCAGAACTTTAGATAAAGCCTAAATAAGGATTATGAAATTCATGACTTGACAATGCTTTCGTTGAGCTTTCTCTAATGCAAGAACGAAGCCAATTCCATGGAACAAGTCAAATTTAACAATGAAAGCTGGTCGGTGAAGTCAGAGCTTGCAATCGGCGTACAATACAAATTCGATACATACCAGCACAATAATTTAAATGTCCAAACTTGCTGCATTTCTCGTAATTGAAAGAAAAATCTCGAGTACACACAGGTCGTCATTAAAAAGCAGGATATCAAACACCGTATTTGTCCATTTTAGGTTATGTTATCGGCAATCTTTGAGCACAGAATTTGTAAAAGATACATAAACTTATATTCAATTCATTTGTGATGGAAATAACACGAAAAAGTTAGAAACAATTGCATTGGCCATAAAACATCGCATTTTAGAGCGATATTGTTGGCCCAGAAATGCAAGTGTTCTCTTAGGAATTTGTATTGTGGATTGATGCGATGAGATAGATTGTTACGAAGCTGTTATATATCGATAGATGGCAACGATACAGCTTATTTATATTTTTGAGCCTGTTAATATTTACTACTCAAATTAAACTGTCTTGTCTCATAAAATATTATGTTGTTAGCCATGCATCCGTGATCAACCTCTGTCTGATAGTCACGAGAACACAAAGACTATCTTGAAATGTAAGTCTTTTTCAAAGAAAAAAAGACAAATCAACTGTTAATACTGAATGCAGCATATATTTTTTTGCGTTTATTAATATGCGGCAATCACGTTTGCACTTATTTTGTTCAAATGCATTGAATGTGGCATCATTTATTTTGTGTACATTAATAAGTGGTGATGGAGTTAACATTTATTTTGTTGAAATGACTTCAAGGCAAGAGGACCAACTCCGAGGATTACAGAGATGACATGTTCCTCATTAAGACCGAGGAAAATGTGGAAGAAATTTTACACGAATCACTAAGAGTTCTCTGATGATAAGAACAGTGTTGAAAATTAGTTCTTAGTCTGTCATATAGTGTGCATTTGAACTGAAATGCTATTCGAAGTATACTTATATATTAATACAGTGATACTGTATCAATGAGTCAAGTTTCATTATATTTCAAATTGCAACGTTACATGAGCTCATTGATGTAACAGATGTGTTTTTTGCCGATGCGCATTATATTCGCCAACAAATCTGATTTTTATTTGAAAGTTTTGAAAGTTAGGGTGCATGTTAGATTTTGGTGGTGCATTGGATTCGAGAAAATATGGTAATTAATCTATGACTTTAGTCATTATTCCAAGTTTTTCTGTATTGATATCCACTTTACAATACAATACTTTTTTAAATATTTCACTCGATGTCAATATACACTTTGATACATGTTTCGGCTCTGTGAGCCTTCTTCAGTCAAACATACTAAAAATTCTCATAAAACAGTCTATGGTTTGATCTCTCAATAAAAATTTGTTAAAATTTTATCATTTTAAATGATCTTGTCGACTTCATCGTTATGCTTGAGTCAAAAGTTATGCGTTACAGAGACGGTTGCGTTACGGAGACGGAGACGGTGACGTCATGCAGCCGCGCGGGAAGCCTAAGTTAATGGGTAATGGACGGTGAGTGCGTGACGTCATGCAGCCATGCGGGAAGCCTAAGTTAATGGTTAATGGAGTCTGTTGAAAGAGTCCTGGGGCGTTGAGCGACCTGGGGCTTTGAGCGAAGCGAAAAGAATACAGGGTGACTCCTAAAGAGGTGTACAAGATGCCAGATAAGAATACAGGGTGACTCCTAAAGAGATATACAAGATGCCAGATAAGAATACAAGGTGACTCTTAAAGAGGTGTACAAGATGCCAGATAAGAATACAGGGTGCCTCCTAAAGAGGTGTACAGGATGTCAGAGCAAAATACAGTACAAGATGCCAGATAGGAATACAGGGTGACTCCTAAAGAGATATACAAGATGCCAGATAAGAATACAAGGTGACTCTTAAAGAGTTGTACAAGATGGCAGAGAATAATACAGGGTGACTCCTAAAGAGGTGCACAAGATGTCAGACAAGAATACAGGGTGACTCCTAAAGAGGTGTACAAGATGTCACACAAGAATACAGGGTGACTTCTAAAGATATATACAAGATGCCAGATAAGAATACAGGGTGCCTCCTAAAGAGGTGTGCAGGATGTCAGAGGAAAATACAGGGTGACACTTAACGAGGTGTACAGTATGTTAGATTCAATTCAAATACAGGGTGACCCTTAAAGAGGTTTGCATGATATCAGACTCAAATAATGGGTGACCCTTAAAGAGTTCTAAAAGATGTCAGACTCAAATA
Organism: Meconema thalassinum; assembly: GCA_946902985.2. NCBI lineage: Eukaryota > Metazoa > Arthropoda > Insecta > Orthoptera > Tettigoniidae > Meconema > Meconema thalassinum. The sequence continues at coordinate 1,354,408,558 of OX336388.2, forward strand.
CAGGGTGGCCCTTAAAGATTTGCCCGCGCGGGAAGCCTAGGTTAATTGGTAATGGAGTCTGTTGAAAGAGCCCTCCTGAGCCTTTCTAACATGTGTAGCATTTGTCATTTGAAATGATATAACGTCTAGTCTTTCAGACTGACTGTATTTTTTTTACATCGTCATGGTGATTAAAACAAATGAATATAAAATGCCTAAAGAATTTAACTATGTAGAAAAATTCAAATCATGGGCCCAAATTTTAACAACTTTTTATTGAGACATCAAACCATAGACTGATTTATGAGAATTTTTAGTGTGTTTGACTGAAGAAGGCTCACAGAGCCGAAACATGTCACAAATTGTATATTGACATCGAGTGATATATTAAAAAAAAATTGTATTGTTAAGTGGATATTTGTGTAACATATTAAATTGCCTATCAAAAAGTTACATTTAATAAGAACCTGGTATTTCCAAGTTGTACCACTAGATGGTAACATCAGACTGTAATGCCAGAATATTTAACAATTTAGACTAATTGTCCATAAACATGTTTAAGATAACCTAGGTTATAGAAAGGTATTAACCTGTTGCTGTACCATCCCAAGAAATCTCAAAGCCCTTAGCACTGCGAGAGTAATCAGACCTGAAGCGCAGGTAGAGCTGATTACTAATGGCTACTATCTCTTGTGGGATTTCATCGCCGCAGTACTTTCCAACTAGAGGAGATGATGAAGAGCCACCATTCCTACAAAAGAAATACCACAATTTATTGGAGAATCAGCAGTCTAACGATGTAGCTGAAAAACTTATAAACACAAACCAAGACTTTTTTTTCTTTTGTAAATGGAAACATGTAATTCTTTTTTTTTTTTACAGTCATTCAACATGTAAATGGGAGTCAAATTATTTGTGTGGGTTATATTTAAGTAATCTACTCAAACTTAAGTCCATAGAAGTGGCTCAGGCAATTATTCCTTTGTGGGGAGAGGAGATATAGAATGGAACCATTTGCCAGAGGACATTTTCAACCCTATGTCTCCAAATATTCAGAGGATTAAGAAGCTAGTCAGGCAAAATAAGAAGTTGTAATTAGATTTGTGGGTATTAGCATTGGATGAAAGGAATAAGAATACGGTAGTATTTTTTTTAAATATTATTTACGAGTTTCTACAAAAAAATAAACAGTTTTTCATATTTTTTTGTATTATAGAAAGTAGTTTTATTGCATTTTTACCACCAGGGTCTATGTCCCCATTTGCAAAGAAACTTATTTATTTATCTACCTAAATAACCTTCAGAAAACCTAAAATATATACTGTATACACAAAAATACCTTTCAAAAATATTTTTGTTATTGTTATTAATTCATTTGGGTCATCAGCCCCATGTAGTTGGGTGTATGTTGAACTTGTCTGATAACCTGTGTTTCTGTGATGACAGTGTGTGTAAATGTATTAGGAACAGGGATGGAATAGGTACCCCGGGACTTGAAATAAGGCACTATCTCAGCATTTGCCTGGAGGGAGTGGAGAAGAAACCTGGGAGAAAACCACACTCAGGATAGCCGCTATCAGTGCCATTATTCGAACATGCGATGCAGACTTTCTGCAGCTGCCCACACGACCGAAATCAATAATTTAACGAGCACAACTATGCCCCAGGGTTCTCTAAAAGAATAGGGACTAGGCTACGCTTCACTACAAAAAAAATTATCATTAGAGGAATGACATGTTTTGATGAAGAGAACTTGAAATCCTGATTAATTAGCTAATATGCTTTGCTGCTGTGAAATGCCGTGATGTCTTTAGTTTTGAGCTTTCAAATGAGACAAACTTAAAATCAAGGTTTTGAGAATGCAGCAGAGTACAATCATTAAATATCTATACTGACATAATATTTAACAGTAATTTTACATAGTAAAATTACAAAATGCTGGTGTCCGAGGTATAGCTCTAAAATGGTTCCAAAGCTACCTTATTGGAAGAAAGCAGCATGTAGCTTTGAATAAATGCTTAAGTTCAGGAAAATATATAACTCATGGAGTTCCACAAGGATCTATACTTGGACCTACATTATTCTTAATTTATATAAATTATATTGTGGAATGTAATTTGAGAGGGCATATCAAATTGTATGCAGATGATACAAATATCTTCTACACTGGGAAAGACATAATTGAAATCATACAAAACGTGCAACAAGATATAAATACTCTCTCACAATGGTTCCAGGCCAATAAATTAACAATGAACCTACAGAAGACCAATTACATGGTAATTTCAAAACAAAGCATGAAAGAAATCACACATGACAAAATATATATAAATAATATTGAAATAAAAGAGGTTAATCAGGCAAAGTATTTAGGTCTAATCATCGACAAACACCTGACCTGGATTGAACACGTTGAACGAATTGCTAAGAAACTCTCACCTATAGTAGGGATCCTAAGGAAACTTCGGTATCTTATTCCCCTAAACCTTGTAAAACAAATCTACTATTCACTTGTACCTAGCAAGCTCCAATATTTAAATATTATTTGGGCTCACTGCAGGAAATCCACACTGAATGATTTAATGACTATTCAGAATAGGGCTATTAGAAACATATTTAACCTTCCTTACTGCACTCCAGTAAAAGATCTGTACATCAGAAGTAAAATTCTACCGCTCAGCATAAGTGCAAATCTCCGAGCAGCTATGCTAATATACAAGATTAAACACAACACAATACTCTATAGCTCTCCCTACATCTTGAACTCAGACAATCATTCTTATGGAACTAGGCATGCGAAGGACGTAGCCTTATATATCATTCACTCTTCTAAATACGGTAGAAATAGTTTCAAGTTCTCTGCATCACAGTCATATAATAAACTTCCTGAGGAAGTAAAAAGTGCACCAACTTTGTCAGTATTTAAGAGGAAAACTATGAAAGTATTGTGTGAAAAATTCGATGCATCTTAATACATCAAATAAGTTATGTATAAACTTAAAAATCTTAAGTGCTTATCATTTTAAGAGACCTTGGTCTAAACAATCTTAGATATAGTATCAACTTTACTAATAGGCCTATGCCCTTATTCATCAATTTGTGTTACCTTCAGAATTTTCTTCCTTGGTGTGTAAACACACATATTACTGTACAATTCCTCTGTATGAGCCTATGGCTCTTTGGAATTAATTGAATAAAATATCTATAAAAAAAACCAAGATTTTAAAATCTTTTTTGGAAAGTTATCGCTAGTAATAATAGTGGCAAAAATTATGCCTAATCAATACCTTTTATTTTAATATGTGATCACTTTGTGGTCATTGGGGACATGTTTCGAGGCCTAATTGTTTTGGCCCCTTCATCACCCGATATAGATCAAAAATGTCAAAGAAAACAGGTGTTTGAAAAGCTTACACTAAACAACATTCTTATCAATAAACCTATTCTGGTGCACCATAAGGAAAGATGGAAGATGTTTACCCTAAAAATACAATAAAATAATAAGTGAATGAATATAAAGAAAGAAAGAAAGAAAGAAAGAAATAGTTGAAATTTGAAATCTAAAACACAATATGATAAAACTCTAAAATGTCACTTTATCTTGTAGATCACTGTATTAGGCATTCTTCATTTGGGTAATAGTTATTACTAATTAGTTCATCAATATGGAACCAGCATGAACCTTTCAAATACTAAAAGTTATCGCTAGATATGAGATACATAGTTCCATTTCTAAGGGGGATCTAAAATGCATAATTCCTATTTAAGAAATAAAACTATTTTATTGGCAGTAAAACATTATTTTATTACAACTTCGTAATTACATGTTGGATATATGATTTGGATGATTTACTAGTATGGTAGTTGGTAATGTAAACAAATGTACAATCACTCACCAGGCACATCTGCACATGTGTGAGTGTGGTTCACATGATTCTGAAATCAGTTCACCTAACATTACTGTACTTTCTGCCACTGCCACAAAACTTACGTAGATTTGTCCATTGTGCACACTCTTTCTTTGAGCAAGTATACATATTTCACTAAAGGTGGATTATATATAACTTTTTAAATTGTCTGGAAAACATTTTTTCAGCATGTTTCAGTCATTTTAAAGCATATTTTACACACAGTAAAACCTGGTTAATTCAAAATCCAAGAAACCAAAAAATTCCATTTTGAATTCAAAATTTTAATTTTGCTATAAGCAGCAATATTGGTTATGTAATTTTATGAGTACCGGTACAAGCTTTGCAAGACTGATCTAGTGTCAAGTCATTAAAAAAAATTGATTGTAATTAATTTTAAAGGTCACTGAAGTATCATCATCATCATCATCATCATCGTTTCTTCACTCCAGCAAGCCGGGTGCGGTTATATATAAGGTGCGTTCAAAAAGTAACAAGCCGGAGGCTGTAATGCGCAAACCGGTGACGACATCAGCTAATCGTGGCGTGTGTAACGAGGTGTGGTTCCGACCAGAGCATCAATCGTCCAACGCTGCCAGTCGCATTGCAAACAGTGACATGGAGGCGTCAAACGAAGAGCAAATAGGTGTTGTTTGGTTTCTGACAGCGAAAGGAGTACGGGGAACGGACATTCATCGCCGAATGTCAGAAGGGTGCGGCGAACACTGCATGTCTCTTGCAAGGGTCAAGGCGTGGCACAAGCGCTTCAGGGAAGGATGGGTGTCGTTAGCCGATGATGCCCGGTCTGGGGCAACCCCCTGCATTACCGATGACAACGTCCAGCTGGTTGATGCAATCATTACCCAGGACCGCCAAGTGACAGTGAACGCCATAGCCGGCGTGGTCGGATTGAGCGTCGGAAGTGTGCACACCATCATGAAGGAACGACTGCAATTGCGGAAATTGTGTTCCCAATGGGTGCCCCACAGTCTTCAACCACACCAGAAAGCATGTCGAATGGCCTACTGTCTTGGTCTTGGTTGGACGACTGATGCATGCTGCTGCTCGCTTTGAATCGTCACGTGACGTGCACACTTGCCCTCTCACGACGGGCTGTGACCTTCCACGCTCTGGTCGGAACCACACCTCGTTACACACGCCACGATTAGCCGATGTCGTCACAGGTTTGCGCATTACAGCCTCCGGCTCGTTACTTTTTGAATGCACCTTATATAAGCCATCTCCAATTTGTCCTCTCCATCCATAACTGTTGTTTCTGTATTTGATGCCAGTTGTTCTCTCTAGCATCTAAAATCCTTATAAATTTGCTTCTCCCACACATCGCTAGGACTTCCTCCTGGTCTCTTCCCGGGGACACTCTGGCCAAAGTACACTTGAGGTATTCTGTTGGGAGCCATCCTCTTCATGTCACCATACCATCTCAATCTCTTGAGTTCGAGTATCTCCAGCAGACTCCTTTCCAACCCCAGTTGTTGTCAGATATCCTCATTCCTTATTTTATCCATTTTTGTCTTTTGAAGGCAAGAACGGAGGAACTTAATTTCTATTGCCTGGAGACGACTGTTTGTTGGTCACATAAGGGTTGCTGCTTCCAGTCTATACGTTAGTATAGGTATTAGGTATATCTTGAACAAACTAACTAGCTTGTGGAAAATGTTTCATCCCAAAGTAGCTAACGCACTGCCTGATAGAAATTGGAAGCTTTCTGTACTCTGTTGGTAATCTCTTGATGTATGGTATTTTCCAAAGGAAGTAATGGTGCTGATATTACAGTGAGGTCCTTCTTGAAATGACCGAACCTCGCAGGGGCTGCTTGGTGGGTGGGCCACTGTGTGTAGCAGCCAGTTGAGCAAGGCACTGGTGCTAGCAGCAGTGTTTTGCCCAATTAGTTTAACACATTTACACATTTTAATGTACGAAGGGTGGAACTTGAATAGTGGCAACACGCTTTAACGACGCCTAATAATGCCACTGATAGCACACAGTAGTTACATAACCTACTGTAACGTGTTTTTCGAGGGGTTTTATGCAACTGGCATAAGTCAGTAGGAAGCCATTCTATATTTATTTACGCGGCAAATTGTTCAGCCAAGATAATTTTTCATGTTAATTTATTATTATTATTAATTTATTATAATTATTATTTAGATATTTTCGGAGCATTTTATAAAAATTATGAGCATACAGATAGGTTTTCTATGTCTTAGAAAACGCTATCAAGCAAATTATTACGAACGACGATATCATAGAAAATTATCTGATTACGGAATTTTACGGAGTTTTGTCAGTTAGGGTATTTGAGAGAGATGACTCACTGGGAATTCTAATACAAGCTGATTCCTGTCGAGAAGTATTACGCAAGGTCTAGAAAAGACGAATTGTTGAAACGGAATACGACTTCTCCCTCTCGCCCGCGGAGTGTAATGAACCGGAGGAGGGGAAGTGGCGGCGTGCTCAGCCAATCAGCGGAGACAACGTAAGCTGGAAGACGGTACCATGGTGGGGAGCCAACGTGTGATATATCGTTCGACGCGCCGTGAGACGAGGACAATCTGTGAAATACTTGCGGAGGATGGTTATACGCGGGGGACGCTCCGATGTTCCGTGGAACGGACAATCTGTGTAGAACTTGCAGTGTACGGTCGCAAGTGCGTGTCGCTCCGATGCTCAGTGGAGTTAGCGACGAACTTTTGTAAAACGTAACCAGTGCGGTTTTACGAGAGTTTGGGTCCGATGGACGGACCATAGAATTATCTAATCTACCAGAATATCATCAAATTTTGACGGAGATGACGACGTCCAGGAGACTGTGGGAAGCACACAGCATCATCAAGAACGAGGGAAATGCTTTGGCAATTTCCAGGGGTAAGCGCTAATGACGCAGAAATACGCAATCTCTCATTTTTCTTTGTTTTATATTTCATAATTCAGTAACTTCATAGCTTGGAAATAAGAGTAAAATCAATTTATCAGACTCCGTTTTCACGTAATTTTCTATCGGTAATATTAAAATCACAACGCTCCAATTTAAATTTTATAGTTATTATTATTATTAATTTTGCTATACTTGTTTTATATAATAAACTCATTTCTTTTACAATGCAATCTTTGCTTTCAGTAGGTAGCATTAGATATAGACCAATTCCTTCTCCTGATACAATTGTTTGTTGGGTTAATGATCAAATCATACCACGATCTGAGTGAATAGAGTCTTGAATGTGTTCTGCCAGAGCTAGACGTTGTTAAATACAAATTTAGATTTCAACATTGCATTGAGGTCTTGGCGCCCATTAAAACAACATAGCTTAGGCAAAGGTAAACAGTTACATTTCTCACCCAACAGTGTGGGCTAGCAAAAACGTTTCATTTCGCTACCAACATGGGGCACTAATTACCGTTTCATTTGTACGCTCAACGTGGAGCAAAGTAAATACCGTTTCACTTGTCATCCCAGCCTAAGTAAATAACGTTTCATTTGTCGCCGACAACTTGGGGCTGAAAACCTAATAACATTTGTGGAAGGAGAAGGGTATATATTTCTGTGCCTGTATTTTGGGGGTTATTTGTCTGTATCAGTGTATATCATTATGGGGGATGAGAAAGAAAGACAGATGAGGTTACGTAGTGGTCATCAACGGGAGAGTGATGATACGAGCAGTATGTCGAGTGATGGTAGTACCGGGGTAGCGGAGGTAAATCCCGATACTGAAACAGGGAGTGTAGGCGGCCAACCAGAATTAAAAACTTTACTTCTCGAGTTTATGTATCAGAACAAAGTTAGTAGTGATGCCTTAAATGCTAAATTAGAACAAAATAGTAGGGAAAATAAAGAAAGTACAGAAGCTTTAAATGCAAAGTTAGAACAGAATAACGCTAAACTAGAACAAAACAGTAGGGAAAATAAAGAGAGTAATAGGGAATTGAGCGATAGTTTAAACGCCAGATTAGAACAAAACAGTAGGGAAAATAGAGAGAGTAATGAAACTTTAAATGCTAAATTAGAACAAAACAGTAGGGAAATGAGTGACAAATTCGAACTGATTAGAGGTGAGATCAGGGGGGTGATGGAAGAAAAGGCTAAAGAGATTATTGCAGATGTAGACAGAAAATTAGGAAAAGTACAGGAGGAGTTGGAAATTAGAATCAGTACACAGGCTGAAAATTTAAAAGAACTAGTGCAACTGGAAACACAGCAGGTCAAAAAGCAATTGGGGGGAGAAATTGACAAAATTCAGGTAGCTACTAAAGAGGTTAAGGAACAGCTGGGGGGTAGAATTGAGAAAGTTCACTCACAAATAGTTGCAGAAGTAAATGATCTAAGAGAGAGTAATAGGGAGAGCATTAGCAAGATTGAGGAGAAACAAGCAAAGCTATATGATAAAGTAGAAGAATCAGAAGGAAACATTAAATTAACAGTAAACAGTATTGAGAGGAAGGCTGAGGAGAAAATCGCAGAATTAGAATTAAAATTAAAAGCTAGGATCAGGCAAGAAAATAGTCAGAATAGGCCAGTTTTTGTGAATAGCACACACAGGGAGGTAGAACTGGGTAAGTTCAGCAATCGACAGGGGTGCCCAATGGAGTTCATGAACACTATAGAAAATAAATTCGGGGAAAGGTTGGAAAATGGTAGTATTGAGTGGTGCCAGGTAGTTGAAATTTTAGAACAAGTGTTTGTGGGGGAAACGAGGAATTGGTTTGCTGTCTACAGAGACAAGTTTACTGATATTAATGATTTTAAAATGAAATTCTGTGAAAAGTTCTGGAATGAGGTTATTCAGTCGCAGCATCGTGAGGGAGTAGTGTGTGGTAAATATCACCCTAAAGGAAGCTCCACCATGACCGAATACTTTTTAGGGCAGGTATTAGTGTGTAAATATCTGAATGGCTTGAAGGAGGAAAGTGATGTGGTGAGGTTGCTACTTAGGCACTTTCCCTATAGGATCAAGGAGGCTGCTTGTATCCAGAATGTAAAGACTATATCACAAGTAGAAAATTTGTTAAGCACATTTGATGCACTAGGGAGAGGGGGTTATGAGGACAATTTCAATCGGAACCAGGGTAATAATAATAATAGACCTAATGAAGCCAGGCATCAGGAAGTTCAAGGGAACGGTGGCGAAGGGGCCAACGCTCAAAATAGAAATAATAATAATCAGCTAAATCAGAACAGAGGAAATGGCTATGATAGTCAGTATCAAGGGAGGAACAATGATTTCAGGGGAAATCAAGGGAGGAACAATGATTACAGGGGAAATCAAGGGAGAAACAATGATTTCAGGGGAAATCAAGGGAGAAATTATAATGACAATAATTACAACCAGAATAGGGGTCAAGGAAGAGGACAGCCTAGTGGTAGTAATATACAGCCAAACAATAACAACACAGCCCAGAACATCCAGACCAGTTCAGTAGTTAGTAGTACTACGGCCAGCTGTAGCGGTTCTTTAAACGCGAACCAGGCTGCGAAGTAAGGTCAGAATCTCAGTCTGTAGCATGCCCTGTCCATACAATTATACAGGAACCCTATGACCTAAATGTAAGAAATGAATTATTACATGAACTAAATGATGAAGGTATTATTCAGGAAGTGGTTAGTAAGAGCCCCATAGTTAAATTTAACGTGTCCGAGGCGTACACAGATGTTTTAATTGATAGTGGTTGTATGAAGAGTTGCATAAGTAGTGCATTTTATGATAAAATGAAAGGAACTGGAGTAAATTTTGAGGAGATGCCAATTAAAAGCACTTTTGTTATCACAGCTGTTGGGAAGAGGTCTAAAGTAATTTCTAAGCAAGTTTTAGTAGACATTATAATTAATAATCATGTAGAGAAGCAGATTTGTCTTGTAATTCCAAATTTAGTATTCAGTGTTATCTTGGGTTCAGAGTGGCTAAGTAGAGTGTCTGGTAACTTATGTTATGATGTAGGGAGTTTGAAATTTAAATGGGGAGATTCTGAAGTAGAAGTAGCGTTCAATGACCATATTCAGAGGAGTAGTATTGTAGGTGTGATTTGTACTTTAAATGAGATATCGCCAGCCGTAGAGCGGGGTTCTCCATGTTTTGTGGGCAGTGTAATTACGAACGGAAGTCTAGAGGACTCGTTACGTGAGGCTGCATTTCAGGGAAATATAGAGGATGAACAGTGTGTTCGGCTCTATGATGTGTTATGGTGTAATAGGAGAGTTTTTGAGGATCGCATTGGTATGGCCAATTGCTATACACATTCATTGAACGTTATTGATAGGTCAGTATTCACAGGACATAGATATCCTGTACCTTGCGCTTATCAGAGTGCAGTTGAGGCACAAATTAACCAGATGCTTGAAGATGGGATTATTGAGCACTCGAACAGTCCATATGTTAATTCTTTGATAACGGTACCCAAGACCGACGGCACTGTTCGTATTTGTTTAGACGCTCGTTTGGTTAACAGTAGAATTAGTTCAGATCAGCTGAAATCTATGTCAATAGAAGAATTAATGCAAACATTTGAGGGGAAGAAGTATTTCACTTGTGTAGATTTGAGTTCCAGTTTTTGGCAAGTGCCACTTATGTACGAAGATAGACCATTTACAGCTTTTAGTCATAAATATAACCTGTATCAATTTTGTAGAACACCTTATGGGTTAAAGAGTAGTTCAGCAGCTTTAATTAGGGCTTTAAACATCGCATTAGGGGATGACACAGGAGAGTTTGTAACCATTTACATAGATGATATGGTAATTAGTTCACGCAGTTTTGAGGAGCATCTATGTCATTTAGATATAGTTTTTCAGAAGTTAGATCAGGCAGGGTTCACTTTGAAGCTGTCTAAGTCGTCATTCTGTCAGTCAGAAGTGACATTTTTAGGTCATAGAGTGTCGAGTAGAGGTGTAACACCAGAAGAAAGTAGGGTTAATAAGATACTTAACGCAGAGGTGCCACAGAATGTTAAACAGTTAAAAACTTACCTGGGAATTTGCAACTTTTTCAGGAGGTTCGTTCTTAAATACTCAGGGTTGGTAGAACCATTCAGGGAATTGCTTAAAAGTGGGACTCGGTGGAGATGGGAGTCCAAGCATGATCAGGCTTTTAGAGCGCTGAAGGAAGGTTTTGAGAAAGCTGTAGTGCTGAAATATCCGTTAAAAGATAAGGAATATGTGGTTATGACAGATGCTTCACATATAGGCATTGCTGGAGTATTATGTCAGAAAGATGATGAGGGTAATCTGTGCATTGTATCGTTAGCTTCGCGAGGACTGACTGCAGCAGAGAAAAGATACACGATTACTGAGTTAGAGCTTTTAGGTATTGTTTTCAGTTTAGGGAAATTTAGAATGTATTTAGTATGGGGGAAATTTGAGATCCACACAGATCACCATGCATTACTGTATATGAGAACTTGTAAACTCAGTTCTAACAGAGTTAGTAGGTGGATTCTTGCTCTGCAGGAATACGAATTCACAGTAAAATATATTAAAGGTAAAGATAACATTCTTGCAGACATGCTATCGAGGGACACTAATTTATGTAGGGATTATCCTGTGGTTAAAGCAGAGGACGGTATTTTAATATGTACATGTGTGGACAGTAGCAACAGGGCATCGTTACAGATACTGAGAAATAGGTAGGTAGAGCAACGTGATGACCTTCATTTAAAGGGAGCCACTGGCAAGGTTGGAAGCAGGTGACGCAGTAACATTTATAGTTTCCAAACGTATTGGGAAAACAGCATATGTGCTGGAGGATAGTAAGGGAAACAGATTATACGGGACGTATAATATACATAGTCTCCGAAAGTATGTGTCATAAAGTGAGGATGTTTAGCTGGCGAGCCAGTCTATCAAATGAGTAAGTGTGGTATTTGGTGCGTGGGAGGAGATGGTCTTCCAGGCAGGCGTATCAGAAGTCACACAGGGGGGTAGTATGTAAGTAAATGAGAGTTTTTAAGGTACAGGGAAATATGACGGGATTGTCGGATGCTGTTGAGCACTAAATTGTCTCGATGCACCAAGGCCATTTTGGCAGCGCTGATGGGTTCCCATTTATCTCCAAGAGATGGGGGAGCGCTTGTATAGGGCTTGTTAGCTTAAGGCGTCCACGAGATAAAAGATGGGCCATCAGAATGCGAGACAGTCCTTCATGAAACTCATACATATCAGCACACGTGATTTCTGTTTACGGCCTCGCCATGTAAGATTTGTAAGTGTGTAATTTAAGATAATTTGTATAATGGTATTATTTGTGTGAGGAGAAATGGTCTGTGTTGAGAACTAGTATGAAGTAGAATATAGTCTACGGGAACTTAACAAGACAGGGCGATTACGGCACAGAAATATTTGGTGTTATATGTAATGCGCATTTACTGTATTTTTTTTCAGAAGTCAATATTAATTTAATCTACTTTAGAGAGAGATTAAGTATTATGGTCACGAGGCGCTGCCACAATAGTGTGATCGTGTGCTCAGTGATAAGTGGAATTAAATGTCACCATAAGGAGGGGACCTCCAGTGAAATTAGGAAGTTCTATGGTGATATAAATATATCAGAACACCTTCAATGCGTGTGATATGACATCATAAATACATAGTGCTCACACATTAATTATGTCTATTTCTCCAACATAGAGAAATTTGAGAGGCGGAAATATCCGTGGAACACTATTCCATATGTAAAACATTGGACTGGTTGCAAAGTGCAATCCATAGTGACAATGAACTTTGACGCAAAGTGCGTGAAGAAAAATTATGAGTGTATATATCTGTAATTTAGGGTGATTTCATTTATATAATATGTATTTTGGATGGGGTTTATTAACGTGTCTGGGATAATCGGATAATGGACCGTCGTCACGGTAAATCATCCGATGATCCGAGGCGAATATGTAACGTGTTTTTCGAGGGGTTTTATGCAACTGGCATAAGTCAGTAGGAAGCCATTCTATATTTATTTACGCGGCAAATTGTTCAGCCAAGATAATTTTTCATGTTAATTTATTATTATTATTAATTTATTATAATTATTATTTAGATATTTTCGGAGCATTTTATAAAAATTATGAGCATACAGATAGGTTTTCTATGTCTTAGAAAACGCTATCAAGCAAATTATTACGAACGACGATATCATAGAAAATTATCTGATTACGGAATTTTACGGAGTTTTGTCAGTTAGGGTATTTGAGAGAGATGACTCACTGGGAATTCTAATACAAGCTGATTCCTGTCGAGAAGTATTACGCAAGGTCTAGAAAAGACGAATTGTTGAAACGGAATACGAATTCTCCCTCTCGCCCGCGGAGTGTAATGAACCGGAGGAGGGGAAGTGGCGGCGTGCTCAGCCAATCAGCGGAGACAACGTAAGCTGGAAGACGGTACCATGGTGGGGAGCCAACGTGTGATATATCGTTCGACGCGCCGTGAGACGAGGACAATCTGTGAAATACTTGCGGAGGATGGTTATACGCGGGGGACGCTCCGATGTTCCGTGGAACGGACAATCTGTGTAGAACTTGCAGTGTACGGTCGCAAGTGCGTGTCGCTCCGATGCTCAGTGGAGTTAGCGACGAACTTTTGTAAAACGTAACCAGTGCGGTTTTACGAGAGTTTGGGTCCGATGGACGGACCATAGAATTATCTAATCTACCAGAATATCATCAAATTTCGACGGAGATGACGACGTCCAGGAGACTGTGGGAAGCACACAGCATCATCAAGAACGAGGGAAATGCTTTGGCAATTTCCAGGGGTAAGCGCTAATGACGCAGAAATACGCAATCTCTCATTTTTCTTTGTTTTATATTTCATAATTCAGTAACTTCATAGCTTGGAAATAAGAGTAAAATCAATTTATCAGACTCCGTTTTCACGTAATTTTCTATCGGTAATATTAAAATCACAACGCTCCAATTTAAATTTTATAGTTATTATTATTATTATTAATTTTGCTATACTTGTTTTATATAATAAACTCATTTCTTTTACAATGCAATCTTTGCTTTCAGTAGGTAGCATTAGATATAGACCAATTCCTTCTCCTGATACAATTGTTTGTTGGGTTAATGATCAAATCATACCACGATCTGAGTGAATAGAGTCTTGAATGTGTTCTGCCAGAGCTAGACGTTGTTAAATACAAATTTAGATTTCAACATTGCATTGAGGTCTTGGCGCCCATTAAAACAACATAGCTTAGGCAAAGGTAAACAGTTACATTTCTCACCCAACAGTGTGGGCTAGCAAAAACGTTTCATTTCGCTACCAACATGGGGCACTAATTACCGTTTCATTTGTACGCTCAACGTGGAGCAAAGTAAATACCGTTTCACTTGTCATCCCAGCCTAAGTAAATAACGTTTCACTACCTTACCTCTGAGCAAACGGACTCGCCCATCGCAGTTCACACATCTGCGCACTGGCAAGAGGAACGGAACCTCATGTTAGCTGGCGGTCTAATGTAGTGTTGTCATGATGTTTGTGAAACAGGAATGATGGTCTTGGATAAAGATTGAATATGCCAGAGATCGTACAGCACGACAGTGGCATGGTGGGTAAGAACCTTCAATGAGGAACGCCAAACTGTGGCGGACATGCATCAGCCAGGTCATCCTAGTGTCAGTGAAGACAAGTGCATGCTCTTGCTGCGTTACTGGACAGTGATCGACGCCATACGATTCATGAGCTGGCCTGAGCCATCGGATTAGCAGATACAACTTTGCTTCACATTCTGAAGGAACGCCTGGGCATGAGAAAAATTGCATCACGATGGGTTCCGCATGAATTGACAGAAATGCAAAAATGGTTACAATATGACGCTGCTTGTAACCACTTGGAGTACTATGAATGCAAAGGAGAGGCATTCTTACGACGTATCATTACGCTGAATGAGACATGGACGAAATCGTACAAACCCAAACCACTGCACTCTTTAGATTCTTTTTAATAAATCCATTTACAACTCGTTGCCAGTGCAATGATTCCTTTACTCTTGACCATTTGCAATCAACTCTTTATTTGAAAGACGTGCCAACATAACCCCAGTATGATGTTACCAACATTTACATTTTACACAATGTTATTTATATGATTATTGATACATATTGTTGAACACATGATACATATTACATCACGGTGACTTCCAAATATTATCAAATGGGAGACACAGAAGCAATGCCCTTCCACAGTTCATAAGATGTTTTCCACCAAGTTTTGTGAAGGTAACTGGATCCACAATCATTCGCTGCTTCTAATTTGTGCAAATTATGTAAGTTTGCTTCTCATTAGACTTCCGGTGTAAACTCTCTGCACAGCATGTCTGTTCAGACTCTAGTTGTGTTATCTGTGATGCCCCTTTCTCAAGACTACACCAAGAGTCACATGCAGCACTTGCTCATATTTCTATATAGCACCCCATATTAAAAGATAAAAACCTATTAATATTTGTGGAACAAGACTTGGTGGTCAATAGACTCTGTGATTGACTGGCCTGGGTATGAGTAGTACAAAATGATTAATGGCTAAATTTGTGATACAATAAATGTGAGTTGGGAAACTACTAGGTACATACCTGATTTCCAAATAGTCCCATCTACAATTATCATGGTACTCAATGTGGAAGTCTGTGATGTTGAGCTTCAGCTGCTGTCCAGAGGGGACCTTCAACACCCATGTGCAGTCCTTACTGTGTGGATACTGGTTAGGGTAGCCGGGTGATCTCAGGGTCCCCACAGTACTGAAGTAATTCCCACCACACACTGAAACATTTAAATAAATGCATACGGTACTCCAAAGTCACAGGAAAAAGCAATAGGCCTAATTATTCATTTTATAAATGGAAAAAGGATTGTGTTGTATGCAAATTCTGGTCCCAAGATCATGGGTTGAATTCTTGGCCAAGAAATTTGGATTTTTGAAGGGTGGGAAAAATCCACAGCACTTCGATGTCGGCTTGTAAAATATCTCTTCTGTCACATTCAACGATTACAAGACAAAATTAATTAAACCACAGTCACAGGTCACCCAAAACAGTTCTGGGTTCTCTGTTATTTGGACATGACTATATAGCATATAAGGTAGAGGTCAAAACCAGATGTACAGCTCACAGCATGATTATATGTTGTTGTTTCATTTGAGGGGTTTGGACATAGAGGTCATTTAGCTAGGCAGCATATTGGACAAGTTATCTCCAGTGATTCAGATCAGCAGCCAGGTTTTCAGCTTTGCTCCAAGTGTCTTCCATCTGTACAAGGTCTTTAACAAAACCTTGGCGTCAAGTGTTGTAGGGCCTTTCTCTACTCGTATGATCATCTGGTGGCTATTTAGGGGAGTTTCTCTTGTAATGTGATCCTTGTACGTTATGTGTACAATCCCCCTTAGGCACTGCTGATGAAAAACATGGATTTTATGTGCTAACTTTGCAGAAATTTTCCATGTTTCACATGCACATATGGTCATTTGGTAGAATGATACATGTGTAGAGGTGTAGATTTGTGGTTGAGGTAATTGAAAGTGATACTCATATACAGAGTGTTAGTTGAAATACTGCACAAGCATGTCTAATCCTTCTATTGATGCAACGTACACGTCCTTTTTGTTATGAATACGACTGTCAAGGTACAGGAATCTATCAACATTCTTAATACATACTGTTGAATGGTAATTCTGTTAGCTATGTCTTACATCATCTCAGTAGAATAGCCACTGAATATGACATAGAAATATCTTCAGAAAAAAACAAAAGTACGCGCTTTCAAGGGCAAAGAACCAATTCCGAGTAAGATCTGCCTCAACAACAAACTGTTGGAAAGAGTAAACCCCTCCAACTACCTAGGCTACTCTTTATCATTCGACAATGATGCAGATATTTCTAATAAGATCATAAAGTATAATAAAACCATTGGCACAGTGAACTCAGTAATGAAACCATCCTTAGTCCAGAGGAACACAAGACTACGAGTCTACAAAACACTAGCTAGACCTGTCCTCACATATGGAAGTGAAGCACGGACAATCAGAAAACGAGATGAAACTAGGATCACTGCTGCTGAGATGAAGTTTATGAGACGCACAGCAGGATTCACATGTTGGGACCACAAAAGTAATGAGGACGTGATGAAAGAACTAAAGACAGAACCTGTATTAAACTACATACAAACCTATAGGAAGAACTAGGGAGACTACGTCGACAGAATGCCTAGGGAACGAGTCCCAAAGCAGATTGTACGATACCGACTAAAGGGGGTTTGATCTATTGGACGTCCAGCTAAAAGATGGAATGAGACCGTAACAGGCCACCCTGCCTAATACTTGACTGGCAGATGATGATGATGATGTCTTACATATTATGTCATCATGGTCTTGTCCGTATTTAGTTAGAGTTCTTCACAACTGGTCTGATGGTAATTTGTTGTTGCTTCTGCTTAGAGAACAGTATCACATACAAAATGCAAAATTTACGATGCAGTAGGCTGACTTGTGGCAAATCTAAGGTTGGCCAGTATAGATTTGATTACCAGTTGATGTAATCCACCCACAATTTTCACTCCTGATGGCAATCAAAGGAAGTATTTCTGATATCTGGCTTCAAACTTGCTGCCCTATTTACAGATAAATAAATAATAATATTACAAGGTGGGCACACTATCACCCATTCCCCAGCAAGGTTAAGACATATGAGCAGTATGTTTAATGGAAGCTTAGTATGATTAAAATAATAATTCAGGGAGAAAAATGTTATGAAAATAATGAATGTTAACTCCAAGATTAATACTTACACTGTGAAGCATCCATTTGTGTATAAGTAGCTTGAAAGCCAGTGCTTCTACGAGAACTATCCGAAGAAAACACAATGGTTAAGATGTTGCTGGTTGATGTAAGATCAGGGGGCTTCTGATTCCCACAGTACCGGCTGCAAACAGAAACACATGGATAGAACTGGGCATGAAGGTGCCAATAACGTAGATGTTATCACCGTTAGGGTCAAGAATTTTATTAAAGTAAAAAATATATGGAAAACAAATTATAGAATAATCTTCTTCCTTATTCGTGCATTCTAATCCCACTGCCAGCAGTTGATCAGTGCCCAGCATCAGGTGGCTTGAATGGCCAAGTGGGATGAGAGCTACATGGCTAGTATTCATTTCTGACAGCTGCTCTGACCTTTCGCATATTCTTGTAACATGCACTGAGCCTTACATACTGTTGTTTTGTTCATGTTATGTTATTTGATTGCTTTTATGCAAATAAGGAATAAAAGATAATAATTGGAAGAAGGAGAAAATGCCAGGTGAACTGTGGTTTAATCCAGAGAGGGAACTGAAGTAGCCTAGTCACTGATGTTCCAATTGGACTGAATTACTTGTTATGCCACACTGTATTATCTGTGTCAAACATAACTTTAAATAGCATATTCTGCAAAACAATAGATGCATATTTTTCTCTTTCAGCCTTAAACATTTGACTTATCAAATTTCAAACAGCCCTTGTTTCACTCCTTGTTGTGAAGCTTCCTGAGCTATTGTTGCTGATAACAGAGTCTTATGCAAGCCAGACTGTAGCAGATCTATACCAAACGCAAAACAACTGTGAACATGGGCTCGTCCAGTAGCATGCGTCTTGCTGAGCGCTGTTACCCTAATGAGACAAGCAGGAGAAGAAACGGCTCTAAGCTCGCAGTATACTCACGACCTTCCCTCTGAACCCAAGGCACTCCGAATCTAAATGCACATATGAGACGGAGAGCTTACTACGAATATCCATGTTTACAACGAAGTCCGGACATACTTCCAATTGCGGTATGAGGCAGATATAGTACATGTAAGATGCCACACAAAAGTTATTCATGCATGTGTCCTTCTCCTTGTGTAGTGACTAGCATTCTTAGCTCTCGTCCCTGAGGTCCAGGTTCAATTCCCAACTCTGCCAAGAAATGTAATTCTGGTCTGAGGGCTGGATCGGGGTACACTCAGCCTCATGAGGCAAAACTGAGAAGTGGTGAGAGTTCGATTCCGACCTTAGCTATCCTGGTAGCTTCCAATTTCTACTCTGGGCAAATGCCGGGGTGATTCGTAACTTATCCTTCCCAATCCTCCCCTGAATTATAAGTACACACACCCGAATACAGACACCACAGTAACACAAATTATCATTTTGAATAATATTGCTTGTAGATTCATTATAAGAAAAAGAATTACAGAAAACAATCTAATGGGATCAGTGTTCGTTTATAGGGGACCACTTTGTGGTGTACTTAACTGTCACCCATAAGGTCCGGATTCGATTCACGATTTAGTCAAGAAATTTAGTTCTGGTCTTAGGGTTAGAGCGGGGTATACTATGCCTCGTGAGGTAAAATTGAGAAGATTAGGGTTTCCTCGCCTCAAATACACATACGCACACAATTGCAGGCACAACAATAACACAGGTTGTCAGAGAAATTTGTGTTATCACATACTTCTGTATTCAAAAGCTTTTTTTAAAAAGCCATACAGACTGGAAATTATATTTCTTGCCTGGCTGTGTAAAACTATTCGACTGCCACTCGGCTTCCTAAGGGACATTATTATGAGTTCAAAACTTCAGCTCACAGCAAAATCATTCTCTCTCTAATTATCCTTTCAGTTCAAGGGCAGATGTTATCTTACGAACGGCTGGTAGTAGCGTCACGGGGTTTGGACAGTCAGCTTCAAAATGTTAAGCTCTGTTGCATAGGATCATCAAAATAATTGAATATTTAATGATTTTTGTACGCGGAGAGGAAGAAAAATTTTGTATGGCACAGCGAGCCGAGAGCTTATAATTATCTAGGCAACGCCGTGCTATTCTATTGGCTGGCGCGGGTGAGCAAGAGAATCTGGCTCCTCCCTCATGTTCATAGTTGTTCTGTGTTTGGTATAGTTTATTATCCCCTACCACTATAGCCAAGACTATCATCATTCCCCATGGACTCCTCTGGTGGGAAGGAGTATCTGAAACTTTACCACCTGGCTAACATTGAAGGAGTAGACAGATCCAAGGTTAATCTTGCAAGATGTGACTAAACTGAAGAAGATAGCACCAAGTGTGATTGTGCAGAAGATCAGACCAGAAAACACATGCTCCACTGTCGACAGTGTCCAACATCCTGTATAGAACACGATATACGTCGGATCTCGGAGAAAGCACTGACAGTGGCTAAGTTTTGGTCCAATCTAGTACAGTACAATATTCGAAATGTAATGTTTTTCAGTCGCTCAACACGATTGTACCCAATGTAATGAGTGTTTCCCTAATCCTGAAAACAATTTACATGAGATTAATAAAATGAACTCATAATAAATACATTTTAAAATATGTTTATATCAGGATTAGGGAAACACCCATTACAATTGAGTTACCGGCTGAAAAACATTAAATTCCGATTACTAAGACAACACTGAAAAATTGCTTCCAACGGCATGAAAACCACCTCAGTGAGTTGAAAACAAGAAAACTATTGGGAAAGCTTTTTTATTCTTAATTATTTCTTTTAAATTTGCAGTAGCACTAAAATGATAGCAGAACACCTGAATATCATCACTGCACCCGCAAAATCTCTGTGTGGCACCGTTGTTTTCTGCCAATCTTATGTAAATGTATAGCCTCAAATAAATAGAGTAAAATTACCTTACATTAACTGTTGCAATGGACTGTAGGCCTGTGGGGCATCACTGTTTTACATAGCAACATTCTCACATGTGGATTTTATAGGCACAGCAATTGTATGCATGAACAAATGAGAGTTGTTTCCTCATGAAACATGTTTTTGCATGGATTCAACCATCTTCTGAAATGTTTTCAGGCTGCTCAAGTCTTACCTAGCAGCACAAAACTGCCCAACAATCAAAGGACAGGTCTGCGGTTACTGGTGTTTAGCAGTTCACGGACAAAACCATTTTGATTCTGCTACTCTTGTCTAGAGTTTTGAGATGGTGCCATTTAGGTAATCTACTCTCCAATTTCAACATTTCATTTCTCAGAGAAACCAGACCTCTATTGGGTGACTGTCTTGTAATATCCAAATGTGCTATGGACTACCTTGGCCAGTAATGTACAACACCTAACATGAACATTGCAACAAAAATCAGGTGTTTTAATCGTATAATATTTTCATCATATGAATTACAGCAGGCGTTCTCAATCTGATGCTCTTGTCATACGAGCACAAGCTCCCATGAGATCTATTCTTCAATTCATATTTTGTGCACGAACCGGAATGATTGTGTTTTAATTGCAAGTTTTGACAGTCAGAAATTTTACCTTTTTATGAAATAGTGTTTTAAATCTGCAATAAAGTAATTTGACATCCCTATTTTATGAGTAACACAAAAGATGCTGATTCGACTCAACTCGACGTGAATGTATCTTATCAGCATGAGTCATGCAAGCAGTTGCAGCATGCCTGGTGAGGAGTGAATTCCTAGCTTTTTCAGCTCTTCTGAGGAAGAGAGATAGGAAAAGGAAAGAGAGGTGCATTCTTCAAGCATTCTCGTTATTATTATTATTCTTTCTTTTATTCTCCGTTAGGGTCTTCTGAGGACGACGAACCAATTTCAATGTTTAGTCCTTTGTTGTTCTTTCTTCTTCCTCCACTGCTCCTTCATCTTTTCGCTGTGTGTCTTCTTTCTCTCTTCCGACCATTTTGAGCCTGTTTTCTTATATTGCCTTCCTTGGAGTTCTTCCATTCCCAATACCTTTTTTTTTGAAAATTTCTCTCTATAGTGCATTTCTCTTACATTGTTTTTTTCTAAATCTTTCTTTACTTCCTGAAATCAGGCTGTTGTCGATTTCTTTTTGCAAAGATATTTAAAAGTCTGTTTCGTTAACCTGCTATCATTCATTCTATATAAATGTCCGAAAAATAACAATCGCCTCTGCTTTATTGTCTCCGTTATGTTTTCAATGTTCTGATATATTTCTTCGTTATTGTTATTATTATTATTATATATTATATCAATTCAATGATGCTCGGGTACTTGGTATGGCATGACGGTGGTGCTTCCAGTCTCACAAGGGTTGAGAACGCCTGAATTACAGAACGGAAAATGAAGCAATAGGTACTGCAGGGAAAGAGCATCAGAAATACACATGCTCACAATACAACCTACCAAAAACAGTTGGAAGAATGAAGATTATGCAATGTCTATGATCAAGAAATGTTGAAAAAATTATCCTTCGTATAAAATGTGTATACAGGAAAACCCAATAAGATAGACACACAAAATCACATATAGGCAGGAAAAGGAGGATAGAAAAGAACAAACACGACTGACAGGCACCGCACTAGTGGAGGGAGTGATGAATGAAAAATACATAAAACAACTAGGACAATCTCCATCTGAATCTGAATCTCTAGCCAACATCCGCTGCTATGATTGAAGAGCCATTGATTGGATTGATGACATGAATGCTCACCTTTGTTGTTGTTTTATTTGAGGGGCCATCATGCTCACCCAGTCCCCTATACTTGGGTGTGTGAAATTTTTTGTCTGATAAGCTGTGTGACTTCTTGTTATTTGGATGAGTCTAGAGTGTGTGTATTTGTAATTTAGAGAAGGATTGGAAAGTAGGCGACCATGATATTGAGTTAGGAACCATCCCAGCATTTGCCTAGAGTAAAAGTGGTGAAACCACGGAAAACCACTTCCAAGATGGCCGAGGTGTGAATCAAACCGACCTCTTCTCAGTGTTGCCTCATAAGTCTGCGTGTACCCCGTTCCAGCCCTCAAACCAGAAATAACTTTCTTGGCAGAGCCGGGAATCGAACCCAAACCTCCAGGGTGAGAGCCGAGAATGCTAGCCACTACACTAGGAGGTGGATGTGCTCACCTTTGAAGTCAATAGTGAGCCCAGCTGTAGAGATTGTCCTCGACCTTATGTGTTTTTCCTGTATCTGTGATTCTATCCTTCTTTTCTTGCTCAATGATTCTTTGTACATTAACAAAAATTAGGGGAGCAATTACAGACATGAACATCCACATACTCTCCAATTCTTGTGCCATTTCCTGCTGTGCTATTGTCATATATTTCCAAGTAGTCAAAAGAACATTTGTAACCATGTTCCAACTCAAAGCTCTGCCATGTGAGCTGAATGACATTGCCGACATCTGCCGCTATGATCCAGCGGCACAGCTCATTGTGGCGATATAGGTTCGGGAAGTGAGGACTCTCCACAACCCCGGTCTGGTTCTTGAGAATGCCTCCACATGCTGCAAAAATAAAGACCAAAACAAGTATTTGTTACCCCTCTCTGACAGAGCCACTGAGTTATTTGGATGAGGCTGAGGTATAGGAGGTAGGTAATATGGCAAACTATCTCACTTCTCACCTTGTCCATAATAACATTTTTCTTATATTTTACTGGTGGATCAGTTGTAGATTGGTATCCCTCATGACTCCAAGATTGTTGGTTTGTTTCCCAGCCAAGAAGAAAGTTGGATTTTTTGGTAGAATCCATAAAGACCAAAACAAGTATTTGTTACCCCTCTCTGACAGAGCCACTGAGTTATTTGGATTGCAATGCGTGCCATGTTTCAAGGGGCAGATGACCTCGTAGTTCTGCCCCTTAAAACAACAATAACCAAATACTAACCATGCTTCAAATTCCAGTACATTTTAACATATCTTCGTGTTTCATATCCCCTAAACCTCAAAACCACCATCAATTTAAAAAGTTTATAATTATATAATCTCTACTTAGTATAAAACAAAGTCCCCGATTCTTGGATGTCACGGATAATCTCGAGAACCACTGGATGGATTTTGATACGATTTTCACCATTCTGTAAAGGATATCTCAAGGAAGGTTTCTGTAGAAAATAATTTATGATCAAAGGAAGCCAAACAGTAACTATTTCAGTGAAAAAGTCGAAAAAAGAACCTGACGTCCGTGCGCTTTTTAAACTTACGCTGGGCAATCTATTAAAAATGTCTATAAGGTATACTATGCGTGTTCAGCATGAAAAGTTCTACAAAAATGGCTGTGAGAGCATATCTCTATCTTCAATACATCGCCCACTATAAGTATTTTTACATTTTATATTTCTTCCAACAATCTCCATTCAATTACTGAGGCGACAGTTTATGAGCTAGCTAGCGGTCGAGCCTATTATAAAGGTACAACAAACAAAAGAACCCTCGGCTACTTCGGTTCGCGCAGCTCACATCGCCTCGTCCCGATCTCCCCCGACAATCTCTACTTGGTATAAAACTAAGTCCCCGATTCATGGATGTCACTGGTAATCTCGAGAACCACTGGATGGATTTTGATGCGGTTTTCACCATTCTGTAAAGGATATCTCGAGGAAAGGTTCTGTAGAAAATAATTTATTTATGATCAAAGGAAGCCAAGCAGTAACAATTTCAGTGAAAAGGTCGGAAAAAAAACTTGGCGTCCGTGCGCTTCTTAAGCTTACGCTGGGCAAACCGTTAAAAATACCAATATACTATGAGCGTAATAAATGTTCAGCATGAAAAGTTCTACATAAAAGTCCGCGAGAGCATATCTCTATCTTCAATACATCGCCCACTATAAGTGTTTTTAGACTGGATGGAAGTGGTCTTTGTGTTTCATGCACCTCGCCATTCTTAAATTACGTCTGGCAAGAATCCGTTACACATGCTATCTCCATGATAATATAATTAATAGCCCAGTCAGTGATTTTAACCCATCATGCCGAGACGTAAAACGGATATACAGTAGGTTGTAGTTCATTGACATCGAAATAAAAAGCACTTATCACCTAAAGCATCCGTAACTGTTCCCGGGCGAAGCCGGGGTGGGTTGCTAGTACGGGATAAAGGAGTGCGCGGCTGGCTGTCAATCGCCGTCACATACCATATCGTAAGTACCTGCAGCCAGCTGTTCGATTGATGTTATTCCTTCATTAATGCTGCAAACGCAATGCAATTAAAAGAACGAGAGCAAATGTAAAGTGAAAGAAAGTATTAAGCACGGAGTTAAATGAAAATACAGTATTTATGATTTCCTAGTTGTAAACTATGTTTTGAAGAAATATACTGATCCAATAAGCATACACACAAAGAGGCTATAATATCAAGAACACAAAAATAATGCATCAGGTGTAGAAAACTGCAGACGACCCTAGGCCATAGACGTTTTCCCTTCCGCTTTATACGCTTCACGAATGACTTTGAAACACCCGTTGCTTTACTTGTTGAAGCCACAACATTATAATTGAGTTTATGAACGGTTTTCTGTTCTCGTAGGTGAGCAGTTAAGTTATAGACTATTTCTCTACCTTGTCCCCTTAATGGTCGTCCAGATTTGATACCATACTTCGAAGTAGAAGCCATAACGAAACACAAATGATACTATTACTAGAATAGCATGGTACATAACACTGTATACATAAACACATTTACAAATAAAGTACACGCTATACGACAAGGGATTATATGACTACAATAAAGAAAACGTATATAAAACTGAGAAAATAATAAGCGCGCGAAAATGGATTGGCCACGATGCTCTTGTCAGCGATTCCCCGCAGTGTGCTCGGTACGGCGGCCAGACAGCATGTGACCCCCTCCACCGCTCCTCTGTAACGTCGCACATCAACTCGGAATGAATGCGCGGGGAAGTGAGCTTTGCGCAGGTTCTTTTGATCGTTGCCACCTTATATCCAGATACAGCCAGCAGCAAACTGTCATGTCGTGTTGAATTAAGACTTCAGATAAGAGTGGTTGTGTTTGGAGTTTCCCTGGAAGTGCAACTTGGCTTTTCTTCATTTCGCCTGTGAACTTTTTGTTCTGCAAAATACACAGTCAAGTTAAGATTGGAGAGAAGGGGGATTTGTGTTTCACGCACCTTGCCATTCTCAAATTACATCTGACAAGAATTTGTTGCACATGCATCTCCATGATAATATAATTAATAGTCCAGGCAGTGATTTTAACCTATCATGCCGAGACGTAAAACGAATATAGGTCGTAGTTCATTAACATAGAAAAAAAGAGCTTATCACATAATGCATTCATAACTGTTCCCGGGCGAAGCCGGGGATCACTTTTTTGAGGACACAATAACTGCCACCATTTACCACCAATCACTTTGAAATCTATACATAAAATATTACCTTATAAAATCTCGGTTGAGTTGGTTAACAGTCAAAATCGGACAAAGGGGGTGAAAATGGGGGCGCTTTTTCAAAAAATTGGCATATTGCTATTAACCATTTAAGATTTGATTGCCGCTGAGCATGGCTGCGCCATCGTTTGTTGATTATTGTAGCAGGAACCCTGCGGGGTAAAGAGGAGGATACAGTGATGACACAGTGCAGTCTGCACATAAGTCAAGCATCATTGCGCGCACTACCTGTCTTAGAAGCGCTGATAAGCGTCACAGGAACTCATGTCATCACGGGCAGCTACTGGAGCTGAGTCATATCCTACACGCGCAACTGTACCTGTCATCGAAGCAGAGTGACGTGCGACACAAGTAAACAGAGAATAGCTCCCATCTCGACCGCCGGCAATCTATTCGTGAAAGGGTAATACAACTTTCTTAATATGTAAAAAATCGAATTCATTCCAAGTTCATGCTATTGTTCTTATAAGGGCAAAAAAACTTATCTCAGTAGAGTTTTTTGATAGCACCAACCATTTGCCAAAGGGTGGAGAAATGAAGTTTTTTTAGAAAAAAAATCTTACCTTCCTTAATCAAAGCAATATCAAAACCATTTAAAATTGTCAAAAGTCCTCCATACATTACCTAAAACTTTTGTCTGAAAGATTTTTCGATATGACCGACCCTTACGCCAAGGGATGAACAAAATATTCTCGATGAAGATGCCAAGTTGATGAGGGAAGAGCTAAGCTGAAGATAGGTATCATAAATTATTGCTGACTGTACCACGTATGTCATCAAAGCAATATTGATGTTGTTTTGACAGCCGAATCGTTCCACAGACGAGCCAAAGATAGCGTTATCTCGAACTCCTGTTCAGGTACTTGGCAGTTTTGCTCGTGCAAGGTAAATAGCAGTAGACTGTATTATAATGATAAGAAGATGGGGCTTCATGTAGAACGTTTCTAGGTATACAAGAAATGGCAAATTTAGTGAATTCAAAATATTTTTCTTTGCCCGGTGAAATCTACCTCCGCCTCCCGGCGTGCCGAGAGGGATTTTTTTTTAAGACGGGAAGTTGTTTGTTGTTGGCTTGCCTTGAAGCACATCAGCCTAAGGTCACGCAGCTTCTCTGGCTCCAATTCAGCACTCCGTGTTGTTGCAGAACCAAAACATAAAATCATAGATATAGTTTTATTCGTATTACAAGTATCATCCATGCTTGAACGAGTGGGAACCAAGTGCGCTTGCACTTGTTGCCATGGTAACTAGGTATTGGAAATTTGTCACACTAAACTGTCCATGCTAATTCCAGATAGACCATGTTCAAATCAAAATGAATGACTTGGATTTCCACCCACATAACTTTTATCAGTGTGTTTTAACCCTTATAGTGCCAGGAGCCCGATCTATCAGCCCAGGGAATCTCTGCTAAAAGTGCCAGGGGCTCGATCTATTGGCCCAGGGAACCTCTGCTAAAAGAGCCACGGGCCGATCTGTCGACCCAGAGAACCTCTGCTAAAAGTGCCACGGGCCGATCTATCGACCCAGGGAACCTCTGCTAAAAGTGCTACAGGCCGATCTATCGACCCAAGGAACCTCTGCTAAAAGTGCCACGGGCCGATCTATCGGGCCCGTTTGTCTAAACATTTTAGCGATGTTTCCAGTAGCGCAGAGATTTTGCTGTTGTAATCAAGACAAAGCGGGAATCATTCTCACTCTGTATATATCGATATATTTAAGTTCCGTGAACAATTGAATTAATAATAAGCACTCATTGAGCATGCTGTAGTCAGCTGGCTTGGCGCATGTTTTATCTTTTGAAGTGGTGATTGTTTATGTTCTTGCTTGGAGCCAATTACGTTACTTGGTGATAAATACGGCTAGCTCTTTGAACGAAGAGGAAATAACTAAGTGAAGAGTGAAGAGTGTGAGAGTGAATTTTTGACTGATGACGACAACTTTTATTCTGATGACGACAGTGACAATTTTATTCAGCGAGTCCGCGGCCTGCGCGAGAGGAACGCCATGGCTGAGACACAGGAATACCTTCTAAACAGGTAGGATTTATGCCTGACAAAATCGACAGTGATTCACCAGGTTCAGATTCCAATGATAAATCAAGTGACACCTCAACCAGTGATGGGGAAGAGGTTACCACAAATGTAGCAAGTAAAATAACATTGTGCAATGCGAAGACTACTATATATGCATGAATTTTGTAGAAACTGATCGTACTCGAAAACTATTTGCTAGAACTACTCCAATCACTGTATGACATCTTATAGTTTCATATTCATATAAAAAGGTAATTTTGTTTGGTATGTATGTTTTTATATCTTTCATGGCTGTACAGTATCACTATTGGGAACAATGAAAAGCTGAAAAAGGAACAAATAGACATGAAGAGTGACTTGCTGGGGCGGGAGTACATGATATACACTCACACTGTACAGCAGGACATCTGTAACAAGTCACTGTCAATGTTAGAGAAAGCAGACAGGCAGAAGGCAGACAGTTGATTGTACTCAGGATTGCATTCTGTTGGACACTGGTGGATGAATGGGCTGGGGGTTTGGGGATAGGGTTGCAGCAGATATGTCTAACATAGTTCTACTTACAAACATCCTGTGTTGTGTAGTTAGCATAGAATCCTCTCCTTTGCCTAGAGAAGTCAGTCTGGAACTTGATCCAGAGGTGGTTATATGTTGACACAACAAGGGGGGGAATATGATCGCAGTATGTGCCCACCAAAGGAGCAGTTGCATCATGACCATCTCGAATCTGCAAATAAAGAGTAAATTATTGGCTTCATTCAAGTGACTCCTGAAAGATCAAGTTGTCTTAACACTGCCCTTTACACAACACAGCGGAAGTTAAGCAGTGGCAGCCATACAATAAGAAATATGCTTTTCCACTGACAGATATATCAGGCAGCTTCTTAGTTAGGTATTCATGTTATCAACAAAATAACTCTTCAAAAGTCTCAACCTCCATGTCTCATTAGTTCTTCAATCATTCTAAATAGTTCATAGTGGGAGGCATTCTTCAATCTGGAAGTGGGTAGCATGAAACCTGCCAGTACTCTTACAGCAGTCATTCATCAGGCTATTAATTAATTTAACTTCAAGAATCCTCTCCTTTGCCTAGAGAAGTCAGTCTGGAACTTGATCCAGAGGTGGTATTGAATTATTTATTGCCGACTTTTCAATTTTGCTGTGAAGATCCTCTTCAAAGGAAACACTAGAATAAAGAAATAACAAGCATCGTCAAGGGCATCATTGTTGTGTACAAGTCGGATGCAAAGTAGTTGACTAACAAGGTAGACTCAGGTTGTAAACACAATCTCACAGGTTGAAGTTGCAGGGTTGCTTTCTGATCTCAATAGCCTTCTCTAGTGATTCTTGAATCATGTTTAACCCAGTGTTTCTACCCTTACTTTCCAGCCTGGTTATTGTTGTTCTGAATTTAACA
The DNA here is from genome assembly GCA_946902985.2 of Meconema thalassinum. Lineage (NCBI taxonomy): Eukaryota > Metazoa > Arthropoda > Insecta > Orthoptera > Tettigoniidae > Meconema > Meconema thalassinum. The sequence goes on from OX336388.2 coordinate 1,354,438,025, forward strand.
TCCCATTCAAGATCACTGGTTACTCCTAAATATGTGATTTACAATAGAGTCTTGCTAATCCGAGGCTCCCTTAATTCTGAGCCACACTCGAATTGCTTTCAATAATTTAAAATGTAAGCCTCCGTGGCTTAGGCGGCAGCACGCCGGCCTCTCACCGCTGGGTCCGTGGTTCAAATCCCGGTCACTCCATGTGAGATCTGTGCTGGACAAAACGGAGGCAGACAGGTTTTTCTCCGGGTACTCCGGTTTTCCCTGTCAAAAATTTCATTCCAGCAACACTCTCCACTATCATTTCATTTCATCTGTCATTCATTTAATCATTGCCCCAGAGGAGTGCGTCAGGCCTCGGCAGCCGGCACAGTTCATATCCTCGCCGCTAGTTGGGGGCTTCATTCATTCCATTCCTGACCCGGTCGGAGACTGGAAGCAGGCTGTGGATTTTCATTTTTCAATTTAAAATGTATTATCTGAACCCTCTTGCTCTGGCTATTCCCGTCATGTCACCATACTATGTCACCTTCTACTGAGATCACGTGCGTGCTTGTTGTCACACCAGTCAAGTATGTGCCAGCGCCAGCTCACAGTCAGTGCTTGTGTGTAAGACTTGATGCATAGTATGTAACAGTTGTGTACAATGAGCTCAAAACATTGAAAGGAAGTTTGTGCCATTATAAGTAAAATTTAAATGTTTGAAAAGACTTGATAAAGGGGAAACAATTAAAAAGCTAGCTGCTGAATCCAGCGTTGGAGAAGTGGCCATTTGTGATTGGTGTCGAAACAGACATAACCTGGAAAATATTCTTCTGGTAAGTGCTCAGAGACTGCTTCTGACAGAAAATGCGAGGAAATTGAAATATGAGTAAAACGTGGTTTAGTCAACAGAGGCAGAAGGGTAGTCCAATATCAGGTCTGATGTTGCAAGAAAAAGCATTGCATTTTACATAATGATTTTAAGGAAGCAAAAGAATATTTTAGTGTAAGTGCGGGCTGGTTACAGAGGTGGTGTTCGTCAACTTGAAATATGTGGGGAAGAACTCTCTGGTGATTCTGAAAGTTCTGCAAAAAAGTTTTGTGTAAAACTTGACCACCCCATAAAAAGTGAAACTCTTACTGCTGATTAATTATACAGTTGCGATGAAACAGGGCTTAATTTCATAATGTTGCCTTCCAAGACACTTGTTTTGCATGAAGAATCTCATGCTCCTGATCACAAGAAAAGTAAAGAAAAAGCGACAATTCTCTTAACATCAAATGCATCTGACAGAAATTAAAGCTCATCGTCCTAGATAAATCAGCTCAACTGAGAGCTCTTAAAGATATTTCACTGTCAGCACTGTCAGTCTCTTACAAAAACCAAAAGAGCTCTTAGATGGATATGCAAATATCTAAGGAGTGTTATCCTTTTAAATATGTGCCTGCAACTAAAGTTTTTGAGAGAGAAGGGCCTGCCTATTAAACCAGTTTTATTACTAGATAATACAGGGTCACATCCAGATGAACAGGAGCTGATATGCGATGGCATTCGAGCTTTATTTTAGCCTCCTAATGTAACAAGTTTGATACAACCGATGGATCAGGGCATCTTAAAAATAGCATCGGTAGCGCCTACTATGTTCAGGAATGAAGGTTGATGAAGAGATCCGATCGATTCTGAAACATGTACTTTTGATAAGTAATAAAATTATATGTATTGGCAAGACAGAACAGAATTTTTTAGATTTTATCATTGTGAGTCAATAGGGAACCAAATATGATTTACATAAAACCAATGAACTACGTTCACTCCTGGAAGCAGCAAAATGCGAGGAAATCATCACAAACAGATAACCATGAGGGATGAAGTGTATTGGATAGCAGAATCATGGGACAAGGTGAAACCAGGGACACTAGTGAAATCGTGGAATAATATTTTAGGAAGAGCTGTGTCTGCTGTCAGTAACTCTGACAACAATGATGATGATGACATACCAAACTTGTCCAAACTAATCTCACAGGATGTGAACATGCTAATTGAATCAAAGTTTCAGAATGGATGAAGAGCTTACAGACACTTCAATCATTAAAATGTTCAATGAACCAACAGAAGAGAGTGAGGAAGAAGATTTGGAACAAACGGCACCAAAGATGTCTCACAGTGAGGGTCTCGCTGCATTACGCACTACGCTACGAAATAAGAAACGAAGTTTTTACGGTCCCACCTAGTCAAACTTTGTTTCTTATTACATTCTGTTAATACAGGAAAAAATGTGCAACTTTAAAAGTCAAAAAGACTATGCTACGTAGAACAACAGCCAGAGGCAACTCCCAATGACACCCTGTTCTTCAAGCAATGGCATGACATTGCTGCACACAAACTTATCTAACATTCTGAAACAGAAGTCAAATAAGGACTATTTCACAAAGTACCATCGTAATCCAAGCCATAAATTAAATAAATTACAATAAATTACCTTACCTCCAATTGTTGTTGATTTCTTTTCATGTTCAAAGATTTTTCCTATGTTGCTCCGCGTAGTCTGAGTTATTCCCGATTACCTCAGATTATCGAGACAGTACTGTATATACTATATAAGGCATTATTATGTTATGCTCCTTCTCCATTTTATTTAAAACTTTCGAAACTATTATACCATTTACAAAATAGCTAATTGTGAGCTGGCTGTTGCTCTTATGTCATTTTGTGTGAGAAATGTCTTTCTTCAAATACAACAAACATTTTCAGAAGAAAGTAACCTTGGCTTATTCACAAAGGGCTCTCCACTAAAAAAGAAGGAAAAATTATCTTGTTAGGAAGGGGAAACTAGACAGGAGGACCAGCATACCGGGATATGTTTTTTTTTTTTTGTCCTGTTGTACTATACACTTGGTTCATTCTGGTACATTTACAGTATATGAATTGCTTTCCGACCAAAGCTATCCAAAATTTTCCATACACTCAGGACAATGTTATTTTTATGAAAATTTGGTTTCACTCAAAGATATTTTTTTATTTTTTTAGTTATTTTCTTAACCATGTTATTACTAACCTTCATCTGTTAGTTAGTTATTGTTTAGCAGATTGGCAGTCACATAAAGCTACAAGCTTCCTTCCTTTTTACCTTATTTCACAATTATACAACTAAATCAGCAGTTTCCAATGTATAATGTTATTTGAAAACAAAGAACATGAGTTCAATCTATGGTTAGAGTCCTGCTTGGATAAACAAAACGTTATCCGCATCCTCCCCACATCCACACGACTTTTATCCGCATCTGAACATTTGTTATCCAAATCTACTGGCATTAAAATAATATTTTTAAATAGATAAAGCATAAAGCAACACATTTAGACATTTGAGGAGAAAGTCGCTCCCTTAGGCTATGTATGTCAAGTGTTATGTTTAAAATGAATGTTATACAGCCAGAATTCCAACCCTTTTCAGTCCGGAGTGTCAATTATCCTTAATGACATAATTTGAATGATATTACCTTAAATCATCATCTTACATTTGTCATAGAAAAACCGAAATATATGTATCATAACATCCGGGTCCTAGTAATAATATTCAACAAGTTCGGAATTTAATCCAAAAACTATCTGCAAATTTACTCCAAACATTATCCACAATTCATCCGAGATCCGCACAGCCACGCAAACTATTTTGCATGATGAAATATTTTGCGAATATCCACGGGTTTATCTGCAGATATCCGCGCAGGGCTTTATCTATGGTCACCGTACATGGCTCGACTATAATTAGCACATTGCAATCTGCATGGCTTTGGGAAACAAAATTGACAATTGAATACCACAATATAAAACATATTGAATTAGCTGATACATTAAAAAACTGTCATTGAAACAAATTTCTTGTCATAATCTGCATTCATACATCTTCACAATATGTGGCCTAAGTAAGAAGGCAAACATCAAAATAAGTTCACTGACCTCCAAATAGTCATAACTGCATCTAAAATGAACCTCTAACTGGAAATCGTAGAACTCGAGGGTAATTGCTTTCCCAAGAGGCTGAGCTATCTCATATATACACTGCTTGTTGGTAGGATAGAGGTCTGGGTAGTTGGGGCTCTTGATGACACCAGTCGGCTCGCCATATACCCCTCCGCACACTGGAAACATAATAGTCAAACTGCTATACCCAGAAAAATGTTTCCCTAGACATATACTGTAGCTTATGATTAGATAGATATTTGTCATATTTACCGATATTGACATAAAAATCACCGAACGAACAGAAATAAACGTTTACATATTTATGCTGTGCTACATGTAACATTCACAAAGCACAATATCTAAAGAGATTTATACACATATAAAACCAAAAAGATTTTTTTAAAAGTGCAAATTTAAATTATTACATTAATATTTTACCATATTGGCAAAGTATTCATAATATCCGTATTAATAGTTTGAATTCTTAAAAAAATGTTAAAACATTGTCATTCTTATTTTAAATAAAGTGTATTTTTGTAAGGATATCCATTGATATATTAAATTTTAATTATAAGGTATAGATATAGCAATAATTTTCTTATATATCAAATAATAATAATTGATTTAGATTTAGGATAGTAATATTAAAAATCAAAGTTTTGCTGAAGATGACCTCACCATAGACCGAAACATGTACAATGTGTTATAATTGAATAGATATACTGTATTTGATTTAACTTGTACTTTTTGGAGTATTTTAACGAATTATTGAGAATTCAAACTATTAATAGACTACGGATATTACGAATGCTTCGCCAAAATTTGATCTTATTTATGTAAAAAAAATATATGCACTTTGTTTTAATGTTGTTTCTGTTTTATGTGTGTATAAATCCATTTAGATATTATATTTGTTATCATTCGCAGTCAAGCTCAGGAGTGCTTTGTGAATGTTACATTTCGATTAATGAGATACAAATATATATAATGCTGAGTTGTAGCATTAAAGATTTTAAAAGTACTGTACAATGGATGGTAAAATTTCTTAATCTAACATATACATAGATATTTGCATTTTAATACAAATAAATTTCAAAAAGATACCATACTAAACACTGATTTAAGATATTAAAATTCAAATATTAGTACCGGTAGGCCTACATTTGCTGATAAAATTGTTAACCTAAAATTTAGATATCTAATGAGTTTTCAAAACTGATCAATACAGACATGACATAATACAAAATATCATAGTTACCATCAATATCAAATATTAAATATTCAATGTACGAGTACATCCTTATCTTAAAAATTTATGTATGTATTTATTTTCTTGTAATGCTGGATGTAATATTGCCTATTCTAATAATAATAACAATAATAATAATAATAATAATAGAATAGTATTGGGAAACTAACCCCTCCACCAGATCACATAACTCTTAGTCCATTTTGAAGCCACACTTATAGGAGCAAGTTCGAGATCAATGCTGATTTGTCAATCTCAGAAGTGCTTTCCTGTTCATCTGAACAGCTGATGGGTGGGAAAATCAGCTTCAGTTAATCAGATTAAAAGTTATTATTATTCATATTCCTTTTGCCCAGCTTTCTAAGAAACATTGTAGATCATGCTCAATTGTCACATACCTTCCTCGTACAGTATCTGGAAGCCATCCCCTCTACCAGACCAATCAGACTGGAAGGTAATTGTGAGAGTGTTTCCCTTGGAGAGGTATGATCTTGGTATTGTGTTGCCACAGTAACGGCCCACAAGTGGACCAGTGGGATCATTTCCCTCATGCACCTATTGGAAACACGACACATGATAATGGCAGTGATGCAGTGCAATGCAAAATGACACAGATACACCACACTATTCACCCAGACTCTGTAAACAATAGTCTGAATTTTCTACCAATGCTCCAGCTGTTTGAACTGGATCATTGCTAGACAAATTTATTTTTCACCAAGAAGTTCTTTCAGCTTGCCCAATACATGGTGCAATACAAACTTTACACCAAAACTTTCATCGAGAGGTATGGAAGAACTCGGCACACAGCATTTACTCGAGTATCCAGTGTATCAGTTTACTTCTGACAGCAGGGTGTGAAAATTCTAATTTACCTTCAGCACCTCACTTACTTACTGGTCGGCGCTACAGTCCATGAAGAACCTTGGCCTCCTTTATCACCTGCCTCCATTCATCTCTATCTTCCGCCTTCCTTCTCCAGTTCCTGATTCCCAGACTCCTAAGGTCGTCTTCCACATCATCTATCCACCGTCTCCTGGGTCTTCCTCTTCTCTTTCTTGTCTTTGTGTAAACACCTTTTTGACACTCCGCGATTCTGGCATTCTCTGTACGTGTCCTGCCTATCTTATCCTCCCCTGCTTAATTTTCACTACAATATCTGCCTGTCCGAAGAGTTCATGTAGTTCCACATTTGTCCTTATTCTCCAACCTTCCTCCTCTCTCACTGGCCCGTATATTTTCCTCAAGATCTTCCTTTCTCACCTTCACAGCCAGTCTTCTTCTCTTCTATTGAGAACCCAACCTTCCGATCCATACATAACCACAGGTCTTAGTATTCAAAAAAAAAAGTCAACCCCTGGCACTATACAGCCCATGACGGGCTCAGGCCGACCAAGCGACCACTGCCCAGCCATTCTGCCTGCAGATATTGGGGTGACGCGTGATCAGCGCGTCGGGTCCCCTCGGCCGTTAATCTTGGTTTTCGTGATCGGGGCACTGTCTCACTGTCAGACAGCTACTCAATTGTCCTCACGAAGCTGAGTGAACTCCGTTCCAACCCTCACGTCAGTTTTAAAATCCCTGACGGAGCCGGGGATCGAACCCGGGGCCTCCAGGTGAGAGGCAGGCGCACTACCCCAACACCACGGGGCCGGCCAGGTCTTAGTATTGAAATATAAATTTTTACTTTAGTATTCCTACTAACATTTCTGGATTTAAACATGCATTGCAGAGGGTAATAGCATCTACTTCCACTTTTAATTCTTTCTTGTATTTCCACTGATGTTCTGTTATCCTCAGTTATTATTGAGCCCAAATATTTGAATTCTTCTACTCTTTGATATTCTTTCCCATTTAATTTAATATACGGCTCTCTTCTTGCCTCTCTGGAGTCTCCCATCTTCATATACTTAGTTTTACTTGTATTCACTTCTACTCCTAACTTTCATGCCTTTTCTTCCAACAGGACATAGCTCTCTTCTAATGCGTTACTGTTCCTTTCAATTAATGCTACATCATCCGCATATGCTATCACCTGCACTTGTCTGTTAAATATGGTCCCTCCTGGATTGATTGGCAGTTGTTGAATTATTTTTTCTAGAGCTACATTAAATAGTAATGTAGAAATTACATCTCTATGTCGCAAACCCCTTTCTACAATGAATTCTTCGGACATCTCTTGTTCGAATCTAACCTTACAGATTGTGGTTTCCATAGTCATTTCTGTCAGCCTGACCAATTTTATCGGGATCTTAAACTCTTTCATAATTTTAAAAATCTCCTTTCTATCTACACTGTCCTATGCCTGCCTAAAATCTATATACAGCTGATCCAGCTGCTTATCATGTTCATAAAACTTCTCCAGTATCTGCCTCACTACAAATATCTGGTCCATTGTAGAGCGATTCCTCCTAAATTCAGCTTGATAGTCACCCAATATTTTCTCTACTCAACGCTCCAGTCGAGAGGCTAAAATCTTACTGAACACCTTATATGTTACGTCCAGCCGAGTAATCCCACGATAATTGCCGCATACTATTTATCTCCTTTCTTATACAAAGGACATATTATTCCTACAGTCCAATCCCTGGGCATTTCTTCTTTCGTCCATACTTCCTTTTTTAGTTCATGTATTGCTTTTACCACTACCTCTCCACCGAATTTTAGCAACTCAGCTTCTATTCCGTCTTCTCCGGCGGCTTTATTGTTCTTTAATTCCTTGATTGTATCTCTAACTTCCTCTAAATACGGTGTTTCAACTTCTTCTTGCTAATCAATTCCTACATGTTCCTCTTCTTCCCCATTCGCGGTTTCCTCTTCACCCCGTCCGTTGAGTAGCTCTGTGAAATATTCCTGCCATCTCTGTAGCATTTTGTTCTTATCTCCTATAAAATTTCCTTCTTTGTCCTTATAAAAGACTGCTCTTGGTTGGAATCCTTTCCTCAATTCTCTTGATCTTTCATAAAATCTCCGAATCTCCCCACTCTCCCTCATTTTATCCAATTGTTCTACTCTTTACTCTTTCGTACTGCCTTTTCTTAACCCTACTTAACTTGCTTGCCCTTTTCCTTCTCTCTCTATATTCCTCCATTGTCTGTCTTGTTCTCCATTGCAACATTCTTTGCCTTGCTTTGTTTCTTTCATGGATTGCCTCTGAGCATTCTTCATCGAACCATTGTATATTTCTCTTGAATTCGCCTCTCCCCAGCATTTCCTCTGCAACTTCACTGATGGTGTTTCTCAGTAACTCCCGTTTAGTTTCCACATTACCTTCTTCCCAGAGGTTCTTATTGTTTTCCATGTTTGCTCCCACTTTCAATCTATACCCATCTTGTGCTTCCTTGTTACTTTGAAGCCTTTCGACATTATGCTTCATCTTCCTTTCACTTTTTTTTCCCCCTTGCTGAATCTATTTTTTGTCTATACTTGATTCTTACCAAGTAATGATCTGTGTCCCCATCTGCTCGTCTACAACTACTTACTTCCATAACATCTGATGCATGTCGTTTGTCAATAATCACACGATCTATTTGATTCCTTGTAACTCCGTCCGGAGACACCCAGGTCTCTTTCTTGATATCCTTGATATCCAAGTACTTTTCACCACCATTTCTTTTCCAATGGCAAAGTCTATCAACCGCAATCCATTGTCATTACTCCCTTCATGTAAACTTTCCTTCCCTATTATATCTCTGAACACCTCTTCCTTCCCGACTTTGGCATTTAAGTCCCCAAGGATTATTTTATCATGTCTTTGTACTTTGTTGACCTCCTCCGCCAACTTACTGTAGAAGTTATCCTTCTCTTCTTCTTCTGCCTCTTCTGTGGGGGCATAGACACAGAACATGGTGATGTTAAAAAACTTTGCTCGTAGTCACACTGAGTACATCCTTTTATTTATAGCATTAAAGTTTATTACACTTGACTTAACAGACTTTTGTATAAGAAAGCCTGTACCACCATACCCGGTGCTTCCTCCACTGTACATCAGTATATGTTCCCCTGACGCTATCATTCCTTGGCCTTTCCATCGTATTCCTTGCAGTGCAGCTATTTCCACTCGGTATTTTCCCATTTCTTCTCTAATCTCTCTCAATTTCCCAGGTCTCCTTAGGGTTTTCACATTCCATATCGCTAACATAATATCCGCTTTCCTTCTCATTAACCGTTTCTTCTGCCGGTTCGTCATCGGGTGATCAGCAATCCGAGGCACTTGTAAGGTACCCGTAACATTGAAATTTTTTATAGGGTAGGGTTAACCATACGCCCAACCCCCAGCCTGGAGGACCAGGGTATCCCTCTTAGTCTGGTCCATCACCTTAGATCTGTCCGGCATGGGTGGCCCTACCAGGAGCTTACCCTCCCACCGGCATAGCTCGCAGGATCATTTGTACTCTCAAGCCCCCACATCACGTCAAGATGAGGATACCATCGTGAGGGTACCTTCAGCACCATGTGCTTCTCAATTGTGTATCTACAGTATTTGCTTGAAGCGAGTAACCTTACACACAAGCCCAAAAAATATCATAAATATTAACATTATTCATATGTCATTTTCATTTCATCCATTGAATCAAATGCTGTACATTGTACAATGATATAGGACATGTCAATTTACAATTTATACTAATACTAATTAATAATAACAATAATATAACTCACAAGAATAACATTATTATTATTAACATCTAGTCACATGAATAGGCCTTTTTTTTATGAAACTACCGATGCTCTAAAAACTCCTTAACTGAGTAGAAACAGTCCTCCAGCAAGAATTCTTTAGTCTTTTTTTTTGAAACTTGGATAGTTAGCAGTGCTTTTAATGTAATTTGGCAAACGATTATATAATGTTATAGCTGCATGAAATACACCATTTTTACAGAGCATTGTAGGAGTAAAAATGCAATACCACGGAATACCATTTTAGGATGGACAAGAGAAGTACCTGTATTCCGTATGATCTCTACAGCTAAAAGAGATAATCCTTTCACTGAATTCTGAAGACTGACTTTAAAAGACAAATTCATCACACAACCCCAGTACTGATGACCAAGAGGTCCCAAGCCCCTGAAATGAATTCTTACTATCATAAATAATAATTTAAAAAGGGTTAAACATGAATAATAGTATAGTACTGTACTTTCTAATGTTTACGATGGTGTTTTTTTTTTTTTTTTTTTTTTCACCTGGGTGTCATGTCTTAATTTCTGACAGAAAATTTATAAATCATGTTATCTGAAAATATTGTAACTTATGTTCGTGAAAACATAATAGTGCACTTGGACACAAGACAGACTTTAGACTACTGACCACTTACCTCAAGCCTGTCAAATCTGCATTCCCGTGATGACTCAAGGTGAAAGGAATTGAATGTGATTCGTATTCTTGAGCCTGCTGGAAGCTTGATCACCCACTCACAATTAAGATTGTCCCTATAGGAGCCTTGCTCCATCGGACATGAGATGGTGCCAGAAGATCCTGAGAGCATACCTCCACATCCGGCCACACCTACATATCAATAAACATTATATCACTTAACTCAAAATATGTTTGTGGAAAACTGCATTTAAGAGATTTTAAGGCAGTTAGTATAGTGTGGATTATTTAAATAATGTCAAGGTTTTGATGCCATATTGAATTGGGGACTTATTACTTTGCTACAGATGAGTGTAACAGACACCAACGTACAACGTGTCGGTGTTCTTCATGTAATTGACGTATTTTCAGAAAATGGCACAACAAATTATGTAGTCTCATGTTGCCAAGAAAAACGAATTATGTAAATATATGTATTTTTCCTATTAGCTTAAAATCTTTAAATGCTTCTCCTGAAGAAGTGTCCTTTTTGACTTGGGGCAGTCTTTCACCAGGGGTGCGTTGTAACTAATTTTTGATTTGCATTTCAAAATGTAATATTATGTATGCACGTAAAATTTAAACAATAAATCAATATCCCTCCCACCAAGTTTTTGGAACATCCAGGACAGGAGATGGGATTTTTATTATTATTATTATTCATATCATCATCCAAGTATAATTTCAGTGTTTAATTTGTAGTTAAATGCTCCCTTGGCTAATAATTTAAAAGAATAAAAAGTAATCAGACAGAAAACTATAATCCATGCATTAGTTAGTAGCTGTTATTACCTGGTACTGAATTGTAGGAGATAAGGAAGCCTCCATCACTGCCCTCACCATCGGAGTGGAAACGGACTAAAGCATTAGGGCCAGAACTCATGATGGGTGCAGGGGTCGAGGTGGTACACAGTTTCTCCAAGACAGGGGCACTAGTCTGCAAGCCATCTTTGATCTACAATCAGACCATGATTCATTTGAATCTACTCCTTTTTAGAGATATTTTAGTTTATCATTACAGTATACTCGTATACATGTTCACCATAATTCTTCAAATGGAAATATTCCTTCAATTGATTAGATAACAATCATTGTTGTTTATTGTTAACTCATTTTGAGAAGTTTGGGACATCTTGTTCGTCAGCCCCATGTGCTTGGATGTGTGTTGAATTTGTCTGATAACCTATGTTTCTGTGGTGACTATAATAATGTGTGTAACTGTAGGATTGGGGTAAGTATCGTGGGACTTGAAATATGGTACCATTTCAGCATTTGCCTCGGGGAAGTGCAGGAAACCACACTCAGGCTGGACCCTGTCAGAGCCTGGATTCAAACCGTTGATGTCTGATTCTCTGGAGTGGTGCAGTGGCAGTTGGAAATACCTTCCATCTTAACTTTCCAAGTATGCTTCTCTTGCATTCCCTCATCAATGTCCAGCTTCTTCATGGTCTTGTGATGGAGGTGTCCCAGTCATCGAAGGCGTAAGTTGTCAGGGTTGGCTTAGGTTTCCACTCCACTGCACACACTCAGTCACTGATGACTCAACTGCACTCTGCGCTGCTGCTAACTCTGATGTGAACTCAACTCAACTCTCGAGAGAACTCTTAGTCGTGAACTCTCAACTCCAAATAAACTCCCCACCCATGGCTCTGCAGGCCTTTCATACCTGCAATGGGAACTCTTAGTCGTGAACTCTCAATTCCAAATGAACTCAAGATAGGACATGATTGTCTTGCAGCTCATGTAAGGAAAATCAAAATAATAAATGCAGTAAATGTACAATATGTCAAATACAAGCATCATGTAATGTAATACTGAATACCATCAAACTCTATTAAGTCACTAGAGTGATGATGAGATCCATTATTTGCAACAACAATAACAACAACAACAACCAGATAATACTCCCTTAATCCCCCAAAGATTCAAATTACCTCTTCGCAAGAAAAGATATGTTCCTGAAAGAAACAGCAAATATACTAACCTCAAGAAAGTCGTTGGTGCAGTTAGCATGGTTCTCAAGCTTGACAGCAACAAAGTTAAATTGGATTCTTCTGGTGAGCGGTGCCCTCAGTAACCACTCACAGTCCCTATTCTTAGGGTACTTCCCAGGATACCCTGGTGAGCTCAGAGAGCCGTGTGACGAAAACTGGACAAAGCCCCCACACACTGCCAAGAAAATAAATGAAACAGTATATCATACATACACATACACTAGCTTGGGTACAAAACCAACTTTTTTGTTTCAAACCTCAAGGTTGCCATATTTTCAAGACACTTCTCATTTCCAACTTCTTCTGGAAGTGCTGTCTTTGGTCAAAGATAATTCATCTCATAATGTTAGGTCCACAGTCCTCGATCAATTTCCTCTGGTTTACTAATGTTATAGGTTTCAGTGGCTTAGACATGCCACAGTTCTAGAATTTTGCATTTGAGGGGATCTTTAACACGCCAGTAAATCTACTGACACAGGTCTCTTCCTATTAAGTACGGTACACTCATTTCTATATGTGAATACACATGTCTCAAAAAATCTTCCTTTCTTCTCTCTCAGAAATATGGCAACCCTACCTTAACCATATTGCTGCCATACTATAAAGTGGTGGCCATCCAATTGTTCAATGGTTAAATCAAGTATTGACTATACTAATCATTGCAGCACTACTAAATTTAACATGGCTCAAGTTACAAGATGATCTACAGTACTAGTAAGTTGCTCTAGCCAAGCGGAGCTTGACCTCCACTTGTCGCCACGGGGCTGTTTTCGTCTGACTTCGGATTCAAATGTAGCTACATGCCAACCAAACTTCTCTGACATTTTCCATACCGTATGGCAGAAGACTATCTTAATCCATAAAAGACAAGTTGCCAAATGCATAAAATTTTAAAACAAGAATTTGTAACATGTAGCTATTGACGTCCAACCCACCTTCAGCCACAAAAACAGTACAGGATATACAGCAAGTTCTTACAGCACGCCACTCATAGACTTCAAAATATGTGCCCAGTGTTTCACAGCGTCAAATGACATTTTACTTAGATGAAGAACAAGTGAAAACATGTTCTTGAAGACAGTAAAACATGCATGTTATTTTTAGATTTTAGACTCTTAGATGTTTTTGCAGTGTTTTTATCTATTTATTGTGTGTGTGCAGTTTGTGTTTATCGATGTTTTTGTGATTTGATGGGCTCCATGTGTGATTTTATGGGCTGAAGAAGGGTCCAGAAAGATTGGGACCTGAAACATGTACCCTTGAAATATTTTAAAAAAAGTATAGTATTGACTAGGCGGAAATTCTAAGTTTTAATTTTAATCTACTGTACATTTTCAATATGGTGGCCACACAAAGCATTCATACATTATAATCCATAACTCTTACTCCAATAGGCCAATGCACACAACAATTGGCACTTTGGCAGACAGGGAGTTTTATGTACTGAAACTATGCTGCCCAAGTAATGACTAGATCAGATTAAATGGATCACGCGGTCACCATCTTGAAATGATGAAATATTATAATAAATGATTCTCAATCTTGTAGAGTTAAAATAACAAAAATTGACAATAATGTAGATGAAGAAGTCAATATTCCATTAAATATTACCTGGGTCAATAGACTTCCAAGTGAGGGAAAAACCATCCTTGTTGATTGAGTGGTCAGATCGGAACCATAAATAGAGAGCATTGTGTGTAGAGACTATACTTCCATTGTTGGGCAGCTTCGTACCACAGTAGCGGTCAATAAGTTGATCACCAGCAGATCTGCCATCATGAATCTAAACCATAAAACAGAATACTTTTATAAGATAAGTTCTTGTTGTGGAAATGGTGGTCACCTAAGAAAGTTCAGTTATAATGTTATTAACCTCTTAACTGGGTATTTTTGAGCGCTTGGTGTAACCTGCCCTGTGTATTATTTCCAGCCAATTGTGACGACAGTATAGGCGGAAAGGTTAACGGGAATATTAGCAATAATAATGTTGTGTTATAGTATAATAAAAGTATAATTCAAGAGACATTTTGACCATTTTTTACAGTAACTACAAGGTCATTTACCTGATTAGAACTTAAGAGTTTTGTCCGTATGACCTACTGTTCATTTCCGCACATTGAGAGATGCAAATAAAACGTATCAAATGCTATCGAGATCAAACATGTAGGTTTGCTTTCATTGATTGTCTTGTATTGGTTCCCGCACAAAGCAAAAACAGACACATGACCAAAACAGAAAGCAAAAAGCAGAATTCAAAAACAAAAGAAAAAAACAAACACAAAAGCAAAAAACAAACAAAAAAGCAAAGCAAAACACAATAGAAGAGAAAAAGCAGAAAACGAACACAAAATCAAAAACAAAAACAAAAAAAGCAAAAAACAAAAGCAAATACAGGAAACAAACACAAAAACCACAAAGAAAAACAAAAATTCAAAAACAAAAGAAAAAGCAGAAAATGAACACAAATTCTAAAACAAAAGACAAAAAAATCAAAAATCGAAAACTAAAGCAAATACAGAAAACAAACACAAAAACAAAAATTCAAAGACAAAAGAAAAAGCAGAAAACGAACATAAAATCAAAAACAAAAAACAAAAGATGCAAAATTCAAAAACAAAAGCAAATACAGAAAACAAACACAAAAACAAAAAACACAAAGCAAAAACAAAAGAAAAAGAACACAAAACAAAAGCAAATACTGAAAACAAACACAAAAACCAAAATAACACAAAGCAAAAACAAAAATTTATAAAAAAGAAAAAGCAGAAAACAAACACAAAATCAAATACAAAAACCAAAAAACAACCAAGATACAGGAGACGGGAAATGTCGTAAATGCTGCCAACCTGCTGCCAAAACATCAATTTTCTCGAAGACATTCGCCATGCCGTGAAAACTCGACACGCCCAGGGGGCGTTAGCGGCAAAAGATGGAGTACATATTCGTCATGCCCATTAAATTATAACATTTAACATACGAATATAAACGTCATACCCAGTTAAGAGTTATAATGTTATTAATGTTAATACAGTGAGAGCCCTCCCTATAGAACAGAGCCTCGGATGCGCCGCGTGACGTCTAGGGCCCTCTAGCTAGCCACCTGTCGAGCAAGGCCAACTAGTTCAACAATTACACTGTTTAACGTAATCATCATTATTTACATGAATTTTAGAGTAGATGCTGGAAATGCTGTCCTTCATTTTCTAAACACACATTGCACCAGCATAGGAAGTTTTGGTACATTCGCTGTAATTCATCTTCACTGAAATTTTGTATTGGTGCAGTTATTTCATTCACGAGAGCCTCCAGAGGGCGGGTTGTTTCTGTATACCTTTCGTTCGAGGTTCTCCCACAAATAAAAATCGCATGGCGCTGAAATGTACGAACACATTAACTGGAAGACCTCTTCTTGAGAAGATAAGTTTTCACTAGGAAAATTCGATGTTTTGTTCTATACCGAACCATTATTAAATTTCAAAAATTTGAAAAATTGATCCGGTTAGCTCAATTCAATTGCCAGTGTTTCGGCCCAGTGTACTATTGGGCTTGTCAGTTCGTATGGTAGCCTACATCTCACCAAGACGTGTGGCTAGCACATACTGATAAGGCCACTGCAAGGAATGTAGAGATTTGCCCCATTTAAGTGTGATAATTAACAAATACCTAAGCCTCCGTGGCTTAGGCGGCAGCACGCCGGCCTCTCACCGCTGGGTCCGTGGTTCAAATCCCGGTCACTCCATGTGAGATCTGTGCTGGACAAAACGGAGGCAGACAGGTTTTTCTCCGGGTACTCCGGTTTTCCCTGTCAAAAATTTCACTCCAGCAACACTCTCCACTATCATTTCATTTCATCTGTCATTCATTTAATCATTGCCCCAGAGGAGTGCGTCAGGCCTCGGCAGCCGGCACAGTTCATATCCTCGCCGCTAGATGGGGGCTTCATTCATTCCATTCCTGACCCGGTCGGAGACTGGAAGCAGGCTGTGGATTTTCATTTTCAATTAACAAATACCTACATGTAATTTTTTCCAGGAGTGAGTTTACATATTTATAACTTGTAATCCACCCAATTCATTGGGCACAATCGTGTTGACCGACTGAAAAGCTGCAAAAGACAAGGCTCAAATGATGCCACGAGAAGTGCCAATGTACTATGACGGACTGGCGCATGGCGCCCTTTTCCAAAATGTTGCCTTACCTTGGCTATCCGTAATGGAATTACTGTTCCCCCAGAGTTCAAAAAATATATTTTTTCCGAATGAGCGTGATAACACATTATCAAATTTCAAAAAATTTGAAAAATGTATCCGGTTAGCTTAATTCAATTGCCAGTGTTTCGCCTCGGTGTACCATAGAGCTAACCGGATCAATTTTTCAAATCTTTTGAAATTTGATAATGTGTTATCATGCTCATTCGGAAAAAATATATTTTTTGAACCCTGGGGGAACAGTAATTCCATTACGGATAGCCAAGGTAAGGCAACATTTTGGAAAAAGGAGCTAGTCCCTCATAGTACATTGGCACTTCTCGTGGCATCATTTGAGCCTTGTAGTGGCCTTCACAGCATGCACTAACCAAGTGTCTTGGTGAGGTGTACCATACTAACTGACGAGCCCAATGGTACACCGGGGCGAAACACTGGCAATTGAATTGAGGTAACCGGATTAATTTATCAAATTTTTTGAAATTTGAAAATGTGTTATCACGCTCATTCGGAAATATATATTTTCTGTATACTTTGGGAAACAGTAATTCCAATACCGAACCATGTTCCTGGATACAGTACTTCACAAGTCTTAACTCTCTCAACTACTAAGGTATCATGTCAGCTGGGAATTTAATCAAGCTATAACTACATGCAGGGGCTTCCTGACGCTCTGTTGTGCAACGGTAGATGCTAGTCAACTAGCGCTAACCGAAGCTCCGTTCTATGGGGAAGGCTCTCACTGTATATTTGAAAGATTTTGGGCTTAAACCTACATATAGCCTTCTAATTATGTTTTGACTACAGTATTATGATTCTTGCCAAGCCATCATGAGTCTTGTCACTCTATGTATAACAGCTTTAGACCAAACAGAAGGATATTTCCAAACATAGCATTGTCCACCATTACACTACACATCGGGTAATGACGGTCATGCAACTGATGCCCACTTTGTTCATACATTGTACAGTATGTTTAATACAAATTTGAATATTTGAAAAAAGATTAAATTTCATGATAATAATTAAATTGTTGGCGTGAATGCAATGCTGTACTGTGTAAACTGACCTGTAACCAATCATAGCTGCATTCAGGTGCTTGTTCCAGGTGGAAGTTGGTGAATGTGACATTAAGAACCTTGGTCACATTCGTGGTGATAACCCATGCGCAGCTCAGGTTAGGAACATAGTTCTGACTCGCGAATGGTGGAGGGAATCTAAGAGAACCCTCTTCCGAGTCCAGTCTTCCTCCACAACCTGCACATTATCAAAATATTTTACACAAAGTTTCAGGTAGGGTTGCCGGATGTTCAAGACGAAGAACCACAATAATCTTTTAATGCATAATCTTGCTTTTTTTCTATAGAATTACCGGTACTTACTTTGTAACACTTCTTCAAATTAGTGACTCATTCTAATTTTAGAAGCCTTTTTTTTCAGCAAGTCTTGTAGCAAGTACTGTGTACTACCCTCTGTCAAATAATCCTCACACCTTATGCTTAGGAAGCAAATTGAAAAAGTAAAGTTAATGTTTTTATTTTGTGGTTTTCAATGACCATGAGAGCACATGGCACCATTTTCAGGGTGGATGAAATTCTTAACCTCTAGAAAACACTCCTCCCTACAAAACATCTGCAGTAAGACATCCATTCGACTGTCCATAGGTAACTGCTTTGGTAGCTGTGGAAATCAGTATTGCAGTGCTCTTACAATGCTACAAAGTCCACAGGAAGACATGCATTTTGCCGGTCGCCATTACAGTGCGTTTGCAGTGGTCAGGTAGGCTATGCATTGATTTGAAAATGATCATATGTAATTTTTATACGATCTTTATTGACTTAAACATAAGTTAAACATAAGTTTTTCATCTCACAATAAGCTTGCCACGGTGGGTGAGTGGTCAACGTGTCGGTCTACTAACCCCAAGCTTGCAGGTTCACTCCTGGCAGTGGTAAGTGATTTTTGAAAGGCGGCAAAAATTACGACACCATGTCATACGATGTTGGCATGTCAAAGAACCCATTTGAATTCAGTAGGCCATGTTCATAATGGCAAAATTAATCTCGGGAGTTTCCGCCAACATAAACTTCCTCATCTCTCTACTAGGAAGTGCTATAATGTTCAAGGAGCTTAGATATCTAACCTCCGTGACTTTCATAGTGTTACAAGGAACAACAAAATTCGACATGCAAGCTACCCTTAGGGTGTCAAATAACAAAGCTTGCACCCGGCACCCGAGGCCATACGATATTATTATTATTATTATTATCTCACAATATATTCTTTTCTAAACGGGCCTCCCACTTAACTACTCAAGACCTGGGGTCTGTTTCATAAAACTCACTGATAATATTAGCTAATTATTATTATTATTATCTTGATTGGTCACATTGGACCACTTGAGTCGTTCCACAATCACTTCTTCTTTGAAGGTAGTACTGCTTGGTTCTTGCGCTCTTTCCAGTACTTTTTCATTCTTTCAGATCGGGATTTTCTCAACTCATCTGAAATCTCCATAGGCTTTCTATGTGTCATTTCTGCAGAAAATTTGTGAGTTTTAAGAATGGTGTTTCTCCTCGGCATCTGTTATCTTAAGTCCAACTGCTTTGAGATCTTGTTGGATTTCTTGGATCCATTTTCCTCCAGTTTTCTTTCCTAGATTTCTCATCACCAGTTGGCGTACAATTCTGTTTTCTGGAAGCCGTAAGATGTGAAAAAAATATGAAATTCTTTTCTTCTTCATTGTGCTGGTGATTGGATCAATCTCACGATAGACAGTTTCATTTGGGAGAATCCTCCAGACTCCCTCAACCTGATACTTTTTATTTATGCACGTTCTAATGATTCTTCTTTCCGTTTTGAGGAGCTGATCAGTTCTTTGTTCATTTTTAATTTGGAACAGAAATATTAGCTAATAATATTAGTACTCATAATAATTTTTATTAGTTAGCCAAATTCTGTTTCATAAAGAATCATGAGGACTGATAAAATGTCTACTCTCATAATATTAGTGGGCTCAGCCTTCGTATCAGCATTTAAGTGATATTATACTTAAATATGAAACAATGTAACTATTCGGCAATACCGGTATTATATTTCTGCACAATGGCTATTGAGATATTAACGCACATTGTGGTAATGTAGTTATTAATATAATATATATCCATATGTTTATACGGGAACTGAGCAAGCCTTCACGAACTGCTGCTGTACATATTCCCTTTACTGGGAAGTAGGCCTATTCATAAGTAGTAATGTGGGACGGGTAAATACCCAGTGGGAAGGTAAATATAAATTGGGTATTTACCCGGGTATTTACCCAGTGGTCATTTAAATACCCAAAATGAGGGTATTTTCAGTTTGTTTGAGCTTTGTACAACACTTTTTGATGTGTTGATGAAGTGTTGGACAAACAAGGACTGAAACACAGGTATTTGATGCCTTAAATTGAAATCAGGAACAATATTGATCCTTCAAAACTTTAAAAAAAAAAGAAGGAAATTGGATGTCCAGGTATTTTTGGGTATTTATATGTTATGACACTGTAACCCAGGCGCGGATTCAAGGGGGGGGGGGGGTCACGGGGGTCATGACCCCCCCCCCCCCCCCAAACGAAGACCAAATTTTTTTGCAAACTCAAAAAACGAAAACACAATTACCAGACAAATAAAACTTAACGAATTTTAACTGAAAAACAGTTTTTTTTTTCATTTTATTCAATACTGAATTATCTTTATTGGAATTATTATGTTCTGTTACAACTGTACATATTTACAACTTCAAACCTCTTGTATAAAAACTACTAGTTATACAACAAAATCAACTCGTCTATTTTGTTTAGCAAACCTTGTGATTACCGAATCGATGTTTATAGTGATGTCACGATGAATGTGCAGCAATGCACGGATAGGAAACTGGGGCTTTTTTCGCACCAAAAATTTTTGCCGACGTCCAAACTGCAAGCTTGGTTGGCAATTTAAGCTGTGACTTTCTCCCTTTGTCGGTATCAACTCGACTTGCCGAAACTGTAACGTACCTTGATCCTTTTCTCGAAGCTCGATGTAAAAGTCGCAAAACACGCCGTTGCAATTTGTACGAATATTTTTGGTGCGCTAAACGCATCAAATTTCTATCCATGAAGCTTGCAAAAAAATTGGTCTGGTTTTGTACGTTTGGTTATTTTGCGATTGCGTTTTTAGTGATACCATTTTTCTTAACAATTTCGATTCTCTGACCCCCCCCAAAGCCAAACTCTAGATCGAATCTCTGACCCCCCCCAAAACCAAACTCTAGATCCGCGCCTGCTGTAACCTTGTCTTTAATTAGTTTTGTTTTTCCTTAAACTAAAGTAAAATATTGATTAAAACCTTTTGGATGTTTTGTGTTTTAATTTTTAATAAATACCAAGATATTGAGAAGATCGAGTTTTATTACGATACTGGAAATGAGCAACAAAGATCTGGGAGGGAAAAGCTACTTTTGTAGTAATAAGAGTAAGCTATTTGCATATTAATTGAAAGTGTATGACAAAACTCAAAAGGTAATAAAATATATCCAATAGAAAGCACATTTGAAAAATAAATGCTTAGTAAAAGTGCTTTTAAGTTAATTTTTCATTCAATTTTAAATATTAAAGAAATATTAATTTTATAAATCATACTCTAAATAACACAAATGCATGTCAGGAAGTTTTTGTAGTATGTGGGCTCTATAATGGATGAAGATGTACTGTATGCCAGCAAGCATATGGGTTGGCAACACTGCTTAGCTCATCCTACCCAGAATTCAAACTGACACTGTACTTCCCTCTCATTTTCTAATCTTTGTTTGATTTTCTATTTACTATTTACTAGCCTTTTTGGTTATTTGATTATTTATTTTATATATGAACTAGCAACCCACCCCGGCTTCGCCCGGGAACAGTTATGAATGCAAGGTGATAGGCTACTTCTAACGGAGGTCTTATAAGATATCCTTGTATACGACATTAGTCATTTTCCCTCCAGCAGTGAACACGAAAAGATTTCGGTTTGATGTAACAAACGATAGAGCCACCTAAAGCTGTCCATGAGAAAAACATTCTCCATTAAGATCAACTCCAGTCACGGTAAGTGTCTGATCCTGTGCTTTGTTTATAGTCATGCCAAAGCAGACTCTTACTGGAAATTGCACTCGTTTGAAACGATCAGGCAAATCTGAAGGAATCATAGGGATTCTGTGTACTAAGACCGTTTCTCCTGTACCACAGCTAGTTAAGATAGTTGATTCAATGAAACAGTTTTTCAAAGTTTTCACTACCAATCGTGTCTTATTGCATAACTTTGGTGGTTGTAAATTACGTAGCAATATAATAGGCACTCCTACTTTTAAAATAAGCTTGTGTGGTGGCAAGCCAGAAGGAAATAAAGAATTTAGGAATTCTGTAGGGTAATGAACAGCTTCTTCACTATCGACTACTGCATCTAGCCTACTGAGTAATATACTAGAGCCTGGGCAGTGAATTTGGAGAACACCAAGTCATTAGTTTTCACAAATTGTTCGTTTGTCGGCGATAATATTGCTCTTTCTTTAAACCATGAATGAGACTTGTTAGATAGGCCATGGATTTGAGGATAAACGCTATCAATCAATTCTTGAATACTGCTTACTAAAGCACAGAAATCGTCACTGAGGGTAATTTTCCCGTCAATGACCGGTAAATCTCCATTTCCGATTCTCAGTAACAAATTAGCAAACAAACTATTATCTGCTGAAGATAAGAGTAGCCTAATCACATGTTAGTTTTGAGTGACAATTTGTTATATCTGGCCAGATGTAAGATTTTTTTAATGAAGCGTTCACGTCGTCGGCTCTCGTTCCTCTGGTAACAACTGGTAAGATTTGACTAAAATCTCCGGCGAACAAAACTGTGCAGCCACCCATAGGTGTGTTCCGATTCCTTATATCACGCAAGGTCCTGTCTACAGCTTCAATGGAAATTTTGTGCGACATTGTAGCCTCATCCCATACAACTAAAGAACAATTTTGGATTAAACTGGCAGTGTTACTTTGTTTTGAAATATTACATACATTTCCATCATTACTGCTGACTTTCAAAGGAAGTTTAAATGTTGCATGTGCTGTTCTTCCTCCTTCCAAAAGAGTGGCTGCAATTCCAGATGATGCGACGGCAAGAGCAATATTACCACCAGACCTCACTTTGGCGAGCAACACATAAATCAAGAACGTTTTGCATGTGCCTACAGGGGCATCGAGAAAAAATATCTTACCTTCCTTCTTAGTGTTATAAGCTTGTTTCTGATCGTGGTTCAGACGGTGTTCTTCTTGAGCAACGGCTTGAAGGTGCCGAGAACGAAGTCTTTCTTTCTCTTGTGGCAATCTAGAAATTATTTGTAGCTCTGTTTCATTGTTACGTGATAAGCACTTTTTTTAATTTGGGATGTCAATGAACTATGACCTATATCCGTTTTACATCTCGGCATGATGGCTTAACATCACTGACTGGCCTATTAATTATAACGAATTCTTGTCAGACGTAATTTAAGAATGGCGAAGTGCATGAAACACAAATCCCCCTTCCGTCCAATCTTAAATTGACTGTGTATTTTGCGGAACGGAAAGTTCACAGGCGAAATAAAGAAAAACCGAGTTGAACTTCCAGGGAAACTCCAAACACAACCAGCCTTCTCTGAAGTCTTAACTCAACACGACTCGATGGTTTGCTGCTGGCTGCATCTGGGGTAATAGGTTCGCCCTCTAGTTAGGCTGTAACAGGGGAGATAAGACTCGCCCTTAGCTAGCTCGTAAACTGTCTCCTCAGTATTAGAATGGACATGGTTGAAAGAAATGAAAATGTAAAAATACTTATCGTGGGCGATGTATTGAAGATAAAGATATGCTCTCCTGGATTTTATGTAGAACTTTTCATGCTGAACAATTCTTACACTCATAGTATTTAGATATGTTAATAACGGTTTGCCCAAAATAAACTTAAAAAGTGCTCGGACGCCAGGATTTTTTGGTTTATTTTTTCACTGAAATCGTTACTGCTCTGTTTCCTTTGATCATAAATAAATTATTTTCTACAGAAATCATCCTCGAGATATCCTTTACAGAATTGTGAAACCCGCATCAAAATATATCCAGAGGTTCTCGAGATTACCCGTGACATCCAAGAATCGGGGACTTTGTTTTATACTAAGTAGAGATGATTTTACAAACTGTTCTGATAAACTGTGTGCGTCAGGCCTCGGCAGCCGGCACAGTTCATATCCTCGCCGCTAGATGGGGGCTTCATTCATTCCATTCCTGACCCGGTCGGAGACTGGAAGCAGGCTGTGGATTTTCATTTTCTGATAAACTGTACATTACACCTTTTGTAGAACTTGGCCAATGCTCTGAATAAATTTCCCCCAACTTTTACCTCAATGTTTGCCAAAAAAAAGCCTAGTTCAATTCTAACCCTGAGTTTTTAAGGTATAACTATTGAATTTTATCTCCTGATCTAATTCCCAATTCTAATTCTGTTTTTAAGTCCCAATTCTAATTAAATTTAATTTTATTAACTATCTAATGTTGTTACATTTCTAAAAAGTTAATGTAGAATAGTTTGCATAGTTTAAGGTTCAACTTACCACGACACAGGATTTTTAATGAAAAATCTAAAATACCCGGGTATTTACCCAAATTGGGTATTTACCCGGGTATATACCCTGGGTATTTACCCCGGCTTATAAAAACCTGGGTATTTTACATCACTATTCATAAGGCATTTAAAACTCAATTCCACGCAGGAACATTATCGAAACAGGCAAAATATTGATAGAGCTTCCTTCCGTAATACAGTATTATTTGTACGTGAAAATAAGTAACCATCTTGTGCTAATGAATTACATGGTCGAAATAGCTGCGCGGATAACGCTTTCAACTGTGAATCTATAGGTCCCGGGTTAGAATCCCGGTCGAGGTAGATATTTTTGCTACCAGATTATCGATTTAAACGATATTTACCATATCAATATGACGCATTTTAACACAATCCACATAAAATTACGTGTTGGTCTTGAATCAAGAGGTCCGGGAACTGGGCACATTGCCGTGACTGGCAAGTAGGCCTATTTATGAGGAATTTAAGGTTATGAGCGGTGTCACGTCTATTAATATAGTTGATCCATATCGTATTCTTTATTTAGGCTGCCGGTGGAAGCTACAAAACCTCGAATAAAATGAGTTCCGTATTATAAACTACAATATCTGTAAAACACTCCCTTTTACAATAGATTAATATTTGTGCAAGCCTACATGAACTACTGCTATACACATTGCCTTTACTGGCAAGTAGGCCTATTTAAAACCCAATTTCACGCAGGAGCATTATCGAAAAAGGCAAAATATTAATGGAGCCTAAATCTGTAGGGTAATGCAGTATTATTGGTACCATACGTGAAAATAAAGCACAATGTTGTGCACATCATTTGCGTGGTTGAAATACCCGTGATGATAGCATGTTTGTCTAAGAATCTAGAGATCTCGGGTTCGAATCCCGGTCGGAGTAGATATTTTTGCTACCGGATTATCGATTTATACAATATTTATCATATCAATATGACTCATTTTAACAGAATCCACATGAAATTACGTGTTGGTCTGTGAATCAAGAGGTCCGGGAACTGGGCAAGCCTTTCGTGAGCTACTGCTGTGCACATTGCCTTTACCCGCAAGTTAATAACGAATTTAAAGTTATGAGCGTTGTCGCGTATATTAATCTAGTTGATCCATATTGTATTCTTTATATAGGCTACTGCTGGTGGAAGCTACAAAACCTCGAAAAAAATGAGTTCCGTATTATAAACTACAATATCTGTAAAACACTCCCTTTTACAATAGATTAATATTTGTGCCAATGATATTATAAAATACCGGTGTATCAACAATTTCACGCGAGTTTCTTCTCAAAAGTTACAAGTCTATAGGTTTAAAATGTATTTCTCAAATTACTGTAACACAATCTTATTTGGCTAAATAAAAATTCTGATCGCGGGAGGCCTATTCTCACCGATAATATAAATTATTAGACTAAGCACACTTGTGGAAATAAGGCTAATAATATTAGACTATATTAATAGTCTTCCTTGTTTATGAAACAGTTAGCCAATATTATTAGAAACTTTCACTAATATTTTGGAGTCATAAACTAATAACTAATATTATTACCTAATAAATTATTTATGAAACAGAAAACTAATAATATTAGTTAATATTATTACTGTATTGCTAATAATATTAGTGTAAGAGCTTTATGAAACAGGCCCCTGCTGTGCTGCATACATACCGTATATCTAACATTCCAATGGACCAACCAATATGAGAAAGAAGAAAATCTGTCTAGCAAATACTTATAATGTAATTACTTTTCCTCAGTTGTCTTTTGAAAGAAAAGATTCACATGTTTTTGGTAACAACGTTTTTATATGTTATGAATTAACATCACCTTAAGAAGATTACTGGTTTAAACATGCCAATTGGAAATTTGGAATATTACAGAATGACTTATTCATAACAAAATCTTCAACTATAAAATAAATGTTTAATGTTTTCCTTTAAATGTCCTTTTATTTTTAACATACTGTAATCTCTGGTTGGTTCCTCAGTTTAGGGGCTGCAACAATGCGGTCATGTAGCCCCGTGTACTTTGGGTGTTAATTGTGATGGCTGTATTAGTGTGTGTTATCTGTAATTCAAGTAAGGACTGCAGACGATCAATTTTCAAGTAGTTCCTCCTTTTGCTACCAAATGCTAACGTCAATGACATCTAGCTGTGAACTTGGCTACTAGATGTCACCGCAACCGGCACCTGGCGACGGACATTGGAACTTATAGAGCGTTATCAAATCTAACCTACAAATTTGGCTTCACACAAGTGTAGTTAGTGGAAGGTTCTTTTACATGCCATAAATCTATGATATGGGCCCGCCGGCTTTACTTCCCCTCTAAAGGAAGGCATACTGAGGGATATTTAATGCTCTTAAAAATCCGACGATTTCGGCCGGGTTTGAACCCGCGATCTTGGGCATAGAAACTCAGCATGCTACCAACTACGCCACCTAAGCCGCCTGCTGTATTCTCTGTTATCCTGTTAATGTGTTCACTTTTGTTATGATGATGGTAGCCATATTTTTATGCTCACAATTTCATTGAAAAACTTTGTAGAGGAAGACCCTACACGGGACGCAATATGTATAAGTATTTAGAATATTTAATAAACCATCAGTATTGGCGAGGTAGAATCCCTTAACATTAACCAACATTAAGTGCAGCGGAAAAGAGAATAGAAGCATTTCAAATGTGCTGTTACAGGAGAATGATGAAGATCAGATGGATTGAGTAACGAATGAAGAGATATTAAGATAAGAGGGTGAGGAAAGATGTTTCTGGCGACTGCTAATGAAGAGAAGAGATATTTGGTAGGGCACACACCAAGACACACAGGAATAGCAAACTCAGTTATGGATGGAAGGGTCGAGGATAAGAACTGTAGGGGCAGGCCATGGTTAGAATATGTTAAACAGATAGCCTCGGATGTAGGATGTGGTAGCTATGTAGAGATGAAAGGATTAGCTCAGGACAAGGAGGCATGGAGTGCTGCATCAAACCAGTCAAAAGACTGAAGGCTCAAACAACATTAATAAAGTAGCCAGGTACTCATTACTGTGCACACATGCTCATAATATTGAGATCAGTGTCTTGTGTGTTGTGCCAATGATGTCATTGAAATTCTGATAGAAGGAGTTTGGTAGCAACTTCACTCAAATAATGCCCACATAAAATATGTGGTTCAGGCGCGGATTCAAGGGGAGGGGGGTCACGGGGGTCATGACTCCCCTCCCCAAACGGATACCAAATTTTTTTTGCAAACTCAAAAAACGAAAACACAATAACCAGACAAATAAAACTTAACGAATTTTAACTCAAAAACAGTTATTTTTTTCATTATATTCCATACTGAAATATCTTTATTGGAATTATTACATTCTGATACAACTGTACATATTTACAACTTCAAACCTCTTATATAAAAAGGATTATTTATATAACAAAATCAACTCGTCTATTTTGTTTAGCAAACCTTGTGATTAACGGAATCGATGTTTATAGTGATGTCACGATGAATGAGCAGCAATGCACGGATAGGAATTTAGGGCTTTTTTTGCACCAAAAAATTTGCCGACGTCCAAACTGCAAGCTTGGTTGGCAATTTAAGCTGTGACTTTCTCCCTTTGTCGGTACCAACTCGATTTGCCAAAACTGTAACGTGCCTTATACTTTTCTCGAAGCTCGATGTAAAAGTCGCAAAACACGCCGTTGCAATTTGTACGAATATTTTTGGTATGCTAAACGCATCAAATTTCTATCCATGTAGCTTGCAAAAAAAATTGGTCTGGTTTTGTAAGTTTGGTTATTTTGTGATTTTGTGATACCATTTTGCTTAAAAATTTCGATTCTCTGACCCCCCCCAAAGCCAAACTCTAGATCCACGCCTGGTAGTGAAAAATCTACAGCCTGTTTCCAGTCTCCGACCGGGTCAGGAATGGAATGAATGAAGCCCCCATCTAGCGGCAAGGATATGAACTGTGCCGGCTGCCGAGGCCTGACGCACTCCTCTTGGTGCCTGGTAGTATTGACATAATTTATATACAGTATGTAAAATTAATTTTTCAGTTGGACAGCAAACTGACAGGAGCTCGTTTTGTACTGTGTGGTTTAAAACAAAATAATCTACTCAAAATTAGTGTTAGAACAGCCTACATAAAATAAACACTCCCATCAAGGTGTCGACCAAGTGAAAAATCTGTCTTCATATCCAAGGTGTACCCATTATACACGTTACTGACCTGGGCCATGAAATATACTTACTCATCTGCTGTTGGTCACAGTGCAGCCCAGTAGCATTGGCAGGACAGCGGCAGTGGTAGCTTCCCTGTAGGGAAACACAGGTTCCGCCATTCCTACAAGGACTGCTGGCACATGGATCAACAGTATTGGCACACGTGGGACCTGCAATTTTGACAACAACACTGTGTGTGCAAATTACAAAACAAAAAGGCTAGAAAGTGAAAAATACTTACTGGTAAAAGTAGACGATAGATACACAGATAGTGCAGCAGAATGACACAAGAAAAAGAAACGAGCCTTACAGTAGTCGCATATAATGTGTCACATCTGACATGTTATCCTACTATGGAATTGAGATGAAATGTATGTGAAGTCATCTGATATGTTATCTTACTCGTATACTACACAGCTTGGACATTTTGAAAAGTTAATTTACGCTCTGTTTTCATACCGGTACTATGATGAATGTATACAGGGTCTTTCATATAAAATAAGAGCGCCAAGCGGCGGCTTTGTTAACCGCTGCTGCGGTCACCTTGGCCGAGCTTGTGACGCGCCACGGCCCCCTGCTGTAGTATTGAAAGCGCGCGCATAGTACATATGAGGGCTAGTTTTTTTTTCCAAGTTCCGATGGACTGTATAAAAATAACACAAGTGACATTACCAAACTTGACCTTGCAATAAGCGTGAAGGTGCTCAGTCGTCAGTCTAAACCGCAAGTGCTAACATGGTGAGAGAGTTATCATTGCAACATCGTATTTTTTTATGTAAAACTTATTTTAAGTACGAGTCGGCTCGGCGGGTACGTGATGCATTTGTTCAGCAATTTCCTGATGAAGTGACACCTTCACTAGCACAGATTCACGTAATTGCAAATAAGTTTGACACTACCGGCTCAGTGCTCAATAAAAAACATGCCCGCACACGAACAGTTTTAACAGAGGATGAGCTAGATGACATTGGCGAGAATCTTGAACGGTCTCCGAATAAAACACTCACAAAATTAGCACAAGTAGGGGTTTCGGTTTCATCATCAATAACTAACTAAAGTAAGATTTCAGCATTGTACACACGCTAGCAAGGCCGCTGCATCATATAGGATTGTACACACGCTTAAAGTAGGGGGCCTTGGCGCGTCACAAGCTCGGTCAAGGTGACTGCAGCTGCAGTTAACAAAGCCGCCGCTTGGCGCTCTTATTTTATATGAAAGACCCTGTAGATTGAATTGGAGATAATAAATATGCTACTGTCACACTTGTTTGAACAAACATCACATATTATATTGTAAATTAAGAGGAGGAATGAAACCATAGTCTCTAGCCTATCTATAGACTACTAGAAATAATGTTCAATACAATCAAATTTCCCAACTCCTGCTTGGTGCAAACTATTGTAATCAAAATTAGATAAATCGTGATTTCATGTACATTCTGTTAAAATGATGCATACTGTTATGATATATATTGTTTAAATCGATAATCCGGTAGCAAAAATTATTGCCGGGACTGGGGTTCGAACCTGAGACCTCATGATTTGCAGACCAAGATGTTATCCATGCAGCTATTACAACCACGACATTTGGAGTACAAGACAGGTACTCATTTTCATGCCCCGGTAATAATATGGAAGTATTTTTTATGCTCCATTAATATTTTGCTTTTTTTCGATAATGTTCCTGCGTGGAATTGAGTTTTAAATTAGTTATGAATACGCCTACTTGACAGTAAAGGGAATTCCTATAGTGGTCTATGAAAGGCTAGCCCAGTTCCCGTATAAAATCATCGATATATTACATTGATTACTGCATTACCGCAATGTGGGTTAATATCTGAATGGCCATTGTGCAGAAACATAATCCCGGCTTTGCCGACTAGTTACAATGTTTCATATAAAAGCATGTCATCATTTAAATACTGATACGAAGTCATGTGGTTTGTGTTTCAATGAGTTGACACCAGAGTTCGCATGAGCGTTTACCGTTCAGTATGAAAGTGTTAAGGAAAGTTACTCCGCCTGTGGATGCCCATCACTTTTATCCAGAGATTGAACAACAGACTCTTAATAAATCATAATTTTTTTCAGCAAAGATGATTTAATGAATATTTTTACACCAAAGAACGACAACTTGATGATGATTTATTGTAGAAATACCTGTAATGGCGCCTCCAAACCTTGAAGTAATCCGTGTGTTATATACATTCCACATGGTACCACTGCCAGCTGGATAGGATCGCAGTGCGTCTTACACACTTACGTCCCATTTTTCAAAATCATTCCCACAAAAATATCCAGCAACCGAATGGAAAGATATTACACATCAAAAAGAATTAAAAAACACTAAAGACATCATCAGTGATGGTGAGAAGACACTAATCTTTTGAGATTTTTTTCTTCTCACTTCTGTGCATGTTTTTCTATATTTGTGACATTCTGTTGAACTGTGTGTATTTATCATCAACTCCCCACACAGTAAGTTGCTCTCCTCCCAATTTTGTGCCTTTCTAGCTTGACAATAAAAGAATCATGCAAACAAAACACAATTTATATCCATATTCCCATTATTGATATACAGTTAAGTGATGCTCGACAATAAATTCTGGAAACTCACACGCACCATATACTGTAGCCAAGTTAAATGGGACTCATCCCATCCAAGAACAAAACCTATTTCCAATGCACATGACGCTGTGTGTGTTGTAGCCTGAGGCTTCCATGGTCTCAAGGGAATCCATCACAAAGGAATGTGTACAGTCAGTCCTCGGTAAAACAGACACTACTGAACAGTGGAACCTGTCACAATACTCCACCACTGTGCCAACAACTGGCCACTGTCATTTCGTGATGTCATCACATGTACGCTCTCCAGTGGCAGATTGCGGTACCAGTACCAAGTTACGCAGGTCGTTTGTTAACAAGGTGTTGATACATAGGTAACTTGTGTGGCTCCACACCAGTCATATGTAGTTGGTTGGTTCTTAAGTTTAGGGGCTGCGACAACACGGTCATGTAGCCCCGTGTACATTGGGTGTGTGTAGGATCTGTCTGATAACCGGTGTTAATTGTGATGACTGTATTAGTGTGTGTATCTGGTTTTTAATTTAAGTACAGGCTGTAATTTAGAATTTTTCAAATAGTTCCTACTTTTGCCGTCAAACGCCACCATCAACGACTACTAGGCCTAGTTCAGAACTTAGCTACAAGACGCCACCGCAGTCGGCTCTTGGCAACGAACGTAGAAACCGAAGAGCGTTGTTTACATTCTTAACCTATCCAATTTAACTTCACACAGGTGTAATTAGTGGAAGGTTCTTTAACATGCCATAAATCTATGACATGGGACCGCCAGCTTTACTTCCCCTCCAAAGGAAGGCATACTGAGGGATTTTTAACGCTATTAAAAAATCCGACGGCTTCAGCCGGGTTTGAACCCGCTATCTTGGGCATGGAAGCTCAGCATGCTACCAACTACGCCACCGAAGCCGCCAGGCATATGTAAACAACAGTTCAGAAGCGCTGCAGGGCCCACTCTGCTATTCTATTCATTTGCAAGCCATGCCCTGCTCTATTTCACATGTGTACCTTCCTTCCTGCATGGTGTTGCAATTTTCACAAACAAGAAAGTACAGTCACTCAAGCAAAGAATGACTCACTCTTCGTACACTCATTCAAATGGAAATTGCAACACCATAAAGGA
The DNA here is from genome assembly GCA_946902985.2 of Meconema thalassinum. NCBI lineage: Eukaryota > Metazoa > Arthropoda > Insecta > Orthoptera > Tettigoniidae > Meconema > Meconema thalassinum. The sequence continues at coordinate 1,354,470,348 of OX336388.2, forward strand.
ATTGGTAGTTTGTGTTGCCAGGTACTTAAACAATAACATTGTATTGTTTATACATATCTCCCCACATGGGCCCTAGGAATCAACCTGGGGAGGTCTATAAATATGTAGACCTGGACAAAGGGAGTGTGATGTGATGATACTAACCAACAAAATCAGTAATACAAGGATTCAGCAGAAGAGAATCCTCATAACCTCTCCACTCCAACTCCAAACACTGACCTGCACGTGGTGTCCCCTGCTAAGCTGAGCAACCCAGTGGAAGGTTGGGTAATCAATCCCAGCGGGAAACTGGGTCAGTGAACAGACTAGTGTTGGGGGGGACTGAGAATTATTTTCTCAGTTCTTTCACCTTTCTGAATAACATTCAGGATTGTAATTCGAGGATTTATCCTCCCCTCAAGGTGAAACCTTAGATAGTCGACCATGAAAAGTCATTTGAAGAATAATTCCGCCGTCTGTAATGATAGATTACAGAAAAGACAGCATTCGGATACGGTGGGCTGTCATGCGGAAGATAATGACGAATCGGAGCGTCTGAAAACTCATCAAAAAGCAAACAAACAAATACTACGGAAAATCAAACCTAAACAAGTCTCATTCTTTTCTACACATAATGTTAACTCTCTGGTTCAAACTGGAAAATTGAAGATCATCACGGATATCATGAGAAGTCATAAAATTCTAATTATGGCCCTTCAGGAAATTAGAAATAGTGATCAAGGCCATCTGGAATCACAAGGATATAGACTATATAAAGGAATTCCAGGAAAACGAGTTATGAAAAATTGTCCACAATTTGGTAACGGATTCTTAATAGATCTCAGAATCATTGACTCGATAACAGAATTTAAATCTCAATCCTCCAGACTTACGACCCTAACTTTGAAATCGGCAAATAAAACATATACAATTATTAATGCACATGCTCCTACTAATCAAAAAAACAACACCATTAAGGACAGAGAAGAAGTACAAAAATTCTGGGATCTTTTGGATCAAACTTTAATAAACATCCCTTCATCAAACATCAAAATTCTCCTTGGTGATTTCAATGCGCAACTTGGACAAGAAAGAAGATATAGAGATATAATTGGAAAATGGACAGCACATAAACGAACCAATAAAAATGGTCAAAGATTAGTCGAAATTTGTAGAAACCACAAATTAATCTCTAAATCAACATGTTTTAAAAGACAGCCCCATAAATTGAAAACTTGGAAACATCCTGACTTCAGAAGGGGTGAATGGCAGTTGGATCATGTCTGCATGGATAAATTTCACCATCGCGAAATTCACAATGTCAAGGTTCTAAGGGTAGTTGACTCAGGATCAGACCACTATGTGGTAAAGATAAAAATAAAATTAACTCCAATGGCCAAGAAAAAAACTAATAATAACAATAGGAGGAAATTTGATCCATCTACCTTAATAAAAAATATAGAGTACTGTGAAAGAACAGGAGAAGAGTCTCTCAACACTAAAACATTGGACGAATTAATCACTAAATTAAAATCAATAGCAGAGGAGTTAGCACCAATAAATCCAAGGAAAAAACATGAATGGTGGAATGTAGATTGTGATCAAGCAATAGAGAAAAGACACCAAGCATGGATAAAACATCAAGCTCTAAAGTCAGAAGAATCAAATTTAGAACTAACTATACAAAGAAAATTAACCCATAAAATCATCAGACAAACGAAACGTAATCATCTTAAAAATACACTGGAAAAGATAGAAGACGATTTCAAGAAAAAGCAATCTCGAGATTATTACAAAACATTTGGTAAATATCTAAAAAAATTTGAAGCTCCAACATTAATGTTGAAAAATCAAACAGGAAAGTTAGCACATTCTAACCAAGAAAATACAGAGATCCTTGCAGAAGCATTCGAGAAACTGTTAAATTGTGATGATCCACTGGAAACCCTGCAAGTAAACACTGATACACCTATGTTAACTTCACCTGATTTAATAAATCCTCCAAACATTAATGAAGTAGAACTCGCAATTAAAGAACAAAAAAATTACAAAACTTGTGGCGAAGACTTAGTCTTTGCTGAAATCTGGAAAAATGCTGGTAAACCTGCGATTATAAATCTTCATCAACATCTAGTTAAAATGTGGATTACTGAAGAAATTCCTGCACACTGGACCACAGGAATAATCCATCCATTATTTAAGAAAGGAGACAAAACGAACCCAGATAACTACAGAGGAATTACCCTTCTGGACTGCACATATAAAATTTTCTCTCGTATAATTTACAACAGGATCAAAAACATTCTGGAACCACAACTTGGAGAATATCAAGGAGGATTTCGCCCTTACAGAAGTTGTCCAGACCAAATCCTTAGCCAGAAATTAATAATGGAATATTACAAAAACAGAAATAAGCAACTCTTTATCACTTTTATAGATTTCAAGAAAGCCTATGATAGTATTCATAGACTGACACTGCTAAAAATCCTCAGATCATACGGTCTCCATCCTAAATTGATAAAAATCATTCAATTAACATTATCAAACACAAATTCGAAAGTTAAATTTAGGGGAGAAATATCAACAGCTTTCACAGTAAAAACTGGTCTCAGACAAGGTGATGGATTATCCCCTCTGCTTTTCAATGTGGCTCTTGATTATATCATGAAGGTTTGGCAAAAGGAAAACCCTCCTAAGATCAAAATTGGAACAAAACCATCAATAAAAATAAACTGCTTAGGATTTGCAGATGACTTGGCTCTTTTAGCACTAGACAAGGAAGAGGTTTGTACTCAGATCACTAGTCTCCAAGAAATTGCTCAAGGGATAGGATTACAGATATCCTTTGAAAAAACTGAGATCATGCCTATGAAACCCTTAGATATAAATGAAGTCTATATAAATGATCATAAAATTAACCTAGTTCCTCAATTTAAGTATCTTGGAGAAATTATAACACATAACTTAAACGAAAAAGTAACTTGGATAAATAGAACAAATAAAATGAAAAAGGCACAATCTCTAACCTGGTCAACATATAATAAAAAATGCCTATCAATAGCTACTAAGATCCAACATTATAAAACTGTAACTCTCCCTGAAGCCACTTATGCTTGTGAAACACTGTTCCAAATTAAAAATGAACAAAGAACTGATCAGCTCCTCAAAACGGAAAGAAGAATCATTAGAACGTGCATAAATAAAAAGTATCAGGTTGAGGGAGTCTGGAGGATTCTCCCAAATGAAACTGTCTATCGTGAGATTGATCCAATCACCAGCACAATGAAGAAGAAAAGAATTTCATATTTTTTTCACATCTTACGGCTTCCAGAAAACAGAATTGTACGCCAACTGGTGATGAGAAATCTAGGAAAGAAAACTGGAGGTAAATGGATCCAAGAAATCCAACAAGATCTCAAAGCAGTTGGACTCAAGATAACAGATGCCGAGGAGAAAAATAAAATTAACACCATACTTAAAACTCACAAATTTTCTGCAGAAATGACACACAGAAAGCCTATGGAGATTTCAGATGAGTTGAGAAAATCCCGATCTGAAAGAATGAAAAAGTACTGGAAAGAGCGCAAGAACCAAGCAGTACTACCTTCAAAGAAGAAGTGATTGTGGAACGACTCAAGTGGTCCAATGTGACCAATCAAGATTAATAATAATAATAATCTCCCCACATTATCGGTCACGGAAGAACCACCATAGTGTAGCATAGTTGACTTGCCTTCTGTGCAGACAAATATGCTCGACAATAGAAGAGCACGCTATCAACAACTGTCGCAATTTGAGAGAGCTCAGATAATTGGTCTGTGTGAGAGTGGGTTATCTCTATGGTACAACAGATAAGGCAGCAGTGGTCAAATGAAGGTACACACACTCGCAGATACAGCACACACCCAAGTTCACAGACGACTGTGAAGGAGGATTGCCACATATTTTTTGGCTAGGATTTCGATGTCATATGATGTTTCACACCAACATATGGGCTGAAGAAGGAAACATATCAAGTTTCCGAAACATGTACTGCCCCCGTAATTGAATTATATAGAGACCACGGTGGCTATATTTGAAATTATTAGGAGAGTTATGTTTGTCATAGTTATGACGTGGGTAGTCATGACGTAAGCACGGATGACGCGAATGTTATGCCAGCAAGCTACTTGAGCTGAGATTCTCAGTGACGTCAGCTTTTAGTCCAGAATGTTCCAAGATTTACGACGCAGTCGCAGGAAACGAGGAATTCTGCTGAGGAAGAAACTATGCTATTGGAGGAGAGGCATGAACCAATGAACGATAGTTTAAAGGAAGACGGAGATTGCTGAAACTATGGTATATTTATTACTTTTGGAATGCAGAATTGTGGAAATCCATTTGCAGTAAAAGCATTGATTTGGAATTTTGGTGAAATTTATTTTCAGTCTTTGAATTTTGAAAATCCGTCATGTATTAACGAAGTTGGAAGTTTTAGCGATGACGCAGTATCACGCTTTGGAAGGGATGGAAACGCCCCTCGTGAAGTTAATAAAAGGGCTTGCGCAGAAGAGAGGAGCCTCTTTCGTTCTCTGATCATTCTGAGATCTCATTGTCAGATCATCAAAGTATATTTGTGAAAGTTCTTTTCTTATACATTCATTATAGTGAGACGTCGAAGTGAACAGCAGTGAAAAGAATCGTCTTTATAACGCGTGGCGAGGCCACTATATTAACGAGATCCAGGTCAAACTAGGTGAAGTTGAAACGGACCTTAGAAAGCTTCTACAAGTTTAGCTTCGAACAGTTAGCGGTCTCCGATAAGATAATTGTATTGTGCATTGCTACATGCAGTTATAGAGAAAAGCTGAACAATTTCGACCGATTAGTTTAAAAGATATTAGCAGTTTTATACGACTGACAAAAGTGATTATCTCGCCACTAGAGAAACACTTTTGTATAGCCTGAATCAACGCAAGGCTAACGCTGTGAGTGGAGTAGAAAGACTTCAGATTGCTTGGTTACAGAACGATACCTGTATAATGGAGCAATTGAATACGGCAGTTTGTTCTTCTGACACTACAACCGAAGAGCAAATGGAAGGCTAAGAGGGCTTATTGCAATTGGGACATACTTCAACGGAGTAAGATAGCGACATGGAACTTCGCTAATTGCTATTCCACACAAGCGAACATGCGGTGAATACCATCTACACCCATGTTTTGTAATTAAAGGCTGAATACCATCGAACAGCCATAGAAACAATTTCATACTCTGAATATGAATAATTTCTTCGGAAATTTCTTCAAAACTTCATGGCGATTGTCTACTGGAACTTCAGGGAATTTTTCAAGAGAGGTCAGGGATGTCCCGACTCACAAAGAAGATTATTGCCGGAAGGATGTCTATTCGTTTTCGAGGAGCAGAGCGATTCACGGAGAAGGAAGCAGTTCGATTCTCCGAGGGTGCTATTTCCTATTTCGAGGATGGAGCTCAACTTTAACGTGGTGAAATGGATCCATCAGCAGTCTTCTTTGGGGAATTTTCCTCTGGAACGTCAATCGGCAGATAAGGTAGTCGTGAACGTTTATTGTATTTGAGTTTACTAATAATGTTTGAGCAACTATTTTTCCCATATTTTTATCCTCATGTTTTTTGCCCTATTTTCTTGTTGAGATTCTTATTCTCAGTACACCTTGATGAGTTTTGCATTTTTCGACGTTTTATTAAGACATTGTTATGTCATGGGCATAGTTAATGATTTTGAATCAGTTGAGACTGATATTTAGAATATTTCAGTAATTAATATTTTTGTTTGTAGTCACGATTTGACTGTAAGTTAATAATTTTTATGGCAGATTTAAATTCAGACAGCGTGTCACTTTATTAAAGTAATTCTACCCCAGTTTAATTACTTTGACCAATTTTCTGTCATCATCAAGAAGGAAGAACATTTAAATGATTTTAGAGCGTTAAAATCTTACGTTGTCGACGATCTTGGAAATACTAGTCGTTATTTGAATTGATTGCAACACAGACATTTATCGTCAGTTATGAATGAACATTGCATTATAGACACTTTTGTGAAAGATTAACTTTAATAATGAATTATTGAATGCATTAAAGTCAAGTACTTTTGTTAGGAGTTTTTCTCAATTAGAGATTTATATAACGATGTTTGCATTCCCCAGTCTAATTGGATTCTATTCGACTACTTTGCATTTTAGTCGCACTTTATTTGAAGATAGTATTTTCATACTACAATTTTTTTTTAAGATGTTAATCTTAAATTTTGATAGACCAGACAGGCGTATATAAGCGTATTCACTATTAAATTTGTTTGTGATTGGCAAGTTTTGACTTCATTTCGGTTCATGAATGAAATCCACGAAGGTTAAATAGAAAAACAGTTTTGAAACAATTAATGATTATAAAAATTTTTAAGTGGAACTATGAATGTATAATCGCTAGTGCAGCGCGTGTTGAAAGTCGCTGAGGTATAATGCCCTTGAATATGAAGGAGGTTCCCACAGGAATAAAAGTTAAAGAATTATTTGTGGAAGTTTTGTAAGTGATGTGGAAGTTTTAAATGCCATATAGATTAATATATGATGATTTTGGGCATATTTTTAATGCAGATTGTGCATTAACTTGTTAGCGAAGGATTTTCCGCTGGAGTAAGATTGTTATAGTTCGTTGAAAATTAATCAAGTGATTTACTGTTATAATTAACACGAGTTTTGAAAGAATTTGAGATAAGATTTTGAATGAAGGTTGCCGTCACAAATCATTATTAAAAACTTTATTAAACCAGATTGTGACATTAATATGTATAACTAACCTTCATTGGTCGATTATATTAAACAGGATTATAAAATTATCAACCGAATGAACATGTGGTTAATGTATTTATTAAATTAATAATTTAAACAATTTAAATGTTAATATTGTAAATAATTGTTGTAAATATTTTTGAAAATAATATGAAACGAGAGTGATGTTAAAGGCGTGCTTATAATATTTTTATTGTCTTTGACAAATATTATAAACAATTTCTAATTGTTATAAATAATTTATGTGATTTTGTTATAAACATTTAAGAGCTAATTAAACATTTGGTTTGAAGTTAACAAGTTTAAGAAATTAACATAATAATCCAATAGGATGTGAGTAGAGTACTTGAAAGATTTGCGTAAATATAATGTGAGTTGTCTTGTAAGACATTTAAAAGTTTGAGAGAACAAGCTGTATTCTTACGTAACATAGCATGTGAGAAGGGAGTGCATTTGACCAGGATGCAACAGGCTGGAAGGTAGCCCGCAGCTGTGTCAACATATGGTTCTCAGAGAGTGAGGTCGTACACACTCTGGCCTTGCGACTATAAATACCATTCTCTTGTTTATTAAAAGGAAACCAAATGCTCTATATATGTCACACCCTGACGTCCTTTTCCAATCCAATAGTGTTATGAATATTACGTTATTTGAAGCTCTTGGGAGCTAAAATGTTTAATATCATGTTGTATAATAATTTTGCAAGTCCTACTGGAGGACGTAGTCAGATTGACTTGGGCTACTGATAGCCACGTTGTTTTTGTTGTGTTATCAAAATCTTACCCTTTATTAGAAATAAAGCTTTTGTACAGTTCAAAGTTCTCGTCTTCGTTTTGGTTCATTTTTAAATGTCATGGTGGAGATTATTGTGTGAACGGACTTTTAGTGATCCTGTTGTCAACTCAAACCCCGAGATAATTAAGAGGTAAGTAACGGTAAGTATGAACCCCCGTCTATTTTGGTGTGTTCCACAATGATTTCCTGTGAATTTCTGTGCTCTTATCTCGATAGTATCTGTCAGTGCCATTTTCATTGATGTAACTGTGCCGGTGCGATTGATAATTGGCAATCCGATTGAGGGGGCGGATATCTGACAGCCTGCTATCCAGGTAAACGGGGACAGAAAGATTGGCGACCCAAGAACGTGGGGCTGAGTCAACAGTAAGATTGACCCTAATACGTGGCTCGAATTCGACAAAACTGGATCACCAGGTTGAACAATAGAAAGATTCGCACCTAAAACGTAGGGTTCGATTAGACTCAAATAAAGAGGTTGATTCTTTGTTAGATGTCTAGGCCAATTGTAGTATTTAAGTGTGTGATTATATAGGAATTAAATGTTGCATTGTGTTAGGAAAATTACACTCAGAAAAGATCAGATCTTATACAACTTGAGAAAGGTTAAATAGGCTGGAAACTTAGAAAAATCGCCTATAATCTGGAATCTTATTTTATTTGACCGGCTTATGACATTTTAGTCATATTAAAGATAAAATTAAATTATTTGGATTGTAAATGTAAATTATTTGTGTTAGGATATTTTAAAATGAGCCAAAGAAATTTGAACATGTGCTTGAGTTTGTTTCAACATGAAGTATCTTCGAAGGTTAATTATAAGGTAGTTATAAGTTAGATTTAAGACAGAAAATTGATCAAAATTATATATGGTGAAAAGTGTTGCTCAAATGTTGTTATTTTGCTCTTTTGATGTATGTCCCTACAGCAATCCATTTTTGAATAATATTGTAATGGCAGATGAAAGTTTGAGGTTGATGCTAGAGGAGATGTCTGCTAACTTGAAAGCTAGCATGAACAATAGTATGAAGCAGATGCTCAATGAAAGCATAAAGGAGATGGAAGTTAGGAACACTAGTCGAATGGAGGAGAATGCTAGTAATATGTCTGCTAATTTGAATAGTAGTATGAAGGAGATGGAAGCTAGGAATAATAGTCGAATGGAGGAGAATATGAAGGTTCTTCATACTAGTGCTGCTAATTTGGAGGATAATATGTCGCGTTTACAGATTAATACCCTAGGAATTGAGAATACTGTAACGGACATGCGTACAGTCGTGTCTAATGTCCATAGAGATGTGTCTATTGTGCATAAAAGTGTTGATGATGTTAAAAATGATGTGTCTAAGGTACAGAAAGACCTTACAATGTTAAATTTAGATGTAGCTAATGTCCGAGGGGATATTTCTTGTGCTAGAGCCGAAGTAGTTGTTGTCAAAAACGATGTAGCGACTGTCCAAGACAAGGTCGAGGAAGTCCAAAAAGAAATTCAAAAAGCTAGAACTGATGTATCCAAAGTTCAGGTAGACATTAATAACGTTCGTGCGGATATAACTGAGGTGCAAAGTGACATAACTAAGATTCAGGTAGAGGTCAACACAGTTTTCGTAGATATGACTAAAGTCCAAACTGATGTAAATAAAGTCAGGGAAGACATCGAAAACTCAAAAACTCTTTGTACACGTAATATAACTGAATTAGCGACTAGACTAGTTGATGAATCAGTTAGAACAACAACGTCTTTAGCAGAGTTGAAGTATGATGTAGAGGTCATGAGAACACAGGTATTAGACCACAATAGAGTATTAAAAGAGGATATCGAAGTAGACATAGCCGAAATGTTAACAGCAAACGTAGCGGTATGGAAAGACGAGTGGAATAAGTCAAGTGGGGAACATGTAACCCAAATTCAGGAAAGGATTGAAAGAAAACTTGCCAGTACGCAGATAGAAATTAACAATGAAGTAGTACAGATTAGGAAAGATTTAAGTGTCAGGATAAATTCGCTATCCGAAAAACAAGTTGACGATAGAACACAACTAGATCAGGATATGCAAACTTTAAAATCTACATTAGAGGAACAGATGCATAAAGTTGTCTCGGATGTAAATGAAACGACGAGTAAACTGAAAAATTTGAAGTTAGGAGAGGCTAGTTTAATGCAGGACTACAAAGAAGAGATTATCAAGAAAGTCTTAACAGAAATCACCGACAAGGATACAGAAGGCTTAGCTTGCGAATTGAATAGGAAGTATACCAGAAGATGTCACCTAGAGCCAGAAGAAAGACACGTGACTCCTGAAGAACGTGTATCCAGATTCAGAGAGGAGGATGACGAGAGGAATATGGAACCTGAGTGGAACTACCGAGATAGTGGGAAAAACTATCCGGATTCATATCCGAGGAACGTGACGGTCATCAGGAATTTCGAAGACAAACCACAAAAATTCAGTAACACTGATAGTTTGACACCTATAGAGTATGTAAGGAATCTCAAAGATTATTTCATCGAAGCTCACATTCCCAGAGAGAGAGAGATGAAGATAGTAGAGAGATATCTGATTGGAGGACCCCTTGAATGGTTTCGCGCATTTAGATACACATTCAGCAACTTTGACGAGTTTGCAGAGGCATTAATCAAACGATTTTGGTCCATAGAAGCGCAGAATTCGTTAAGAGTGGAGGTGTATTCAAGAAAATACTCAGGTACTCTTCCAACGAGGTACGCTGATTTCTTTACGAGTCAGTTGTCCCGCTTGAGATTTTTGCAACCCCCATTGTCCACGGAGCAACTAATAGATGCGATTTCTCGTATGCTGCCAGTTGAGGTGAGAAGACTTATAATTTCGTCCAACATCAGGGATTTATCCAGCATGGATGAATTACTGAGAAGGTTAGACTACACAAGTCCAATGCCTAACGTAGTCCAGAAAGGTCAAAGGCAGGAGTTTAAAGAAATCAATACGGTATACATGGACCAAGTCCAACAAACTGACAAGCCAGAAGAGGAGAAAACTGACAATGTAGGTCCTCACAGGAATAATCAGTTTAGAAATTACAGATCACAAGGTTACCGACCGTATCAACAGAGAAGAGGTTGGAACTACAACCGAGGAAACTACAATGGAAGAGGCAGATATTACAATAATAATGGGTATAACCGTAACTATAATAGGAATAACCAAAACCAAAATAGAAACCAGAATACTCAAAGTCAGGTTATGACACCTGATCAATATCAGCAAAGAGAGAAGGAAAGCCAGCAATACTTAAAAGAATTAAGGGATAAAGAAGCTGACAATCAAAAGAAAAGGCAGGATGTTGTAATCGATCCTGGTCCTTCTACGAGCCAGCAGAACTTAGAAAATAGAAATACTGGTCAGAAGAGGAATTAGAGAGGAAAGAATACATTAACCACACACAACCCAGAGTAGAAGAAAATATATGATTAAGGAACATAGAGGAAATATCATACTAGAGTAAGCCAGTAATAATTCAATTTCGTGTTCAAGAGAGTTGAGATACTTGTAACATTGAGTTTAAAAACAATTTGCAACTGTTTTTAAAAACGTGGTGAGAGGAGAATGCCCCCGTAATTGAATTATATAGAGACCACGGTGGCTATATTTGAAATTATTAGGAGAGTTATGTTTGTCATAGTTATGACGTGGGTAGTCATGACGTAAGCACGGATGACGCGAATGTTATGCCAGCAAGCTACTTGAGCTGAGATTCTCAGTGACGTCAGCTTTTAGTCCAGAATGTTCCAAGATTTACGACGCAGTCGCAGGAAACGAGGAATTCTGCTGAGGAAGAAACTATGCTATTGGAGGAGAGGCATGAACCAATGAACGATAGTTTAAAGGAAGACGGAGATTGCTGAAACTATGGTATATTTATTACTTTTGGAATGCAGAATTGTGGAAATCCATTTGCAGTAAAAGCATTGATTTGGAATTTTGGTGAAATTTATTTTCAGTCTTTGAATTTTGAAAATCCGTCATGTATTAACGAAGTTGGAAGTTTTAGCGATGACGCAGTATCACGCTTTGGAAGGGATGGAAACGCCCCTCGTGAAGTTAATAAAAGGGCTTGCGCAGAAGAGAGGAGCCTCTTTCGTTCTCTGATCATTCTGAGATCTCATTGTCAGATCATCAAAGTATATTTGTGAAAGTTCTTTTCTTATACATTCATTATAGTGAGACGTCGAAGTGAACAGCAGTGAAAAGAATCGTCTTTATAACGCGTGGCGAGGCCACTATATTAACGAGATCCAGGTCAAACTAGGTGAAGTTGAAACGGACCTTAGAAAGCTTCTACAAGTTTAGCTTCGAACAGTTAGCGGTCTCCGATAAGATAATTGTATTGTGCATTGCTACATGCAGTTATAGAGAAAAGCTGAACAATTTCGACCGATTAGTTTAAAAGATATTAGCAGTTTTATACGACTGACAAAAGTGATTATCTCGCCACTAGAGAAACACTTTTGTATAGCCTGAATCAACGCAAGGCTAACGCTGTGAGTGGAGTAGAAAGACTTCAGATTGCTTGGTTACAGAACGATACCTGTATAATGGAGCAATTGAATACGGCAGTTTGTTCTTCTGACACTACAACCGAAGAGCAAATGGAAGGCTAAGAGGGCTTATTGCAATTGGGACATACTTCAACGGAGTAAGATAGCGACATGGAACTTCGCTAATTGCTATTCCACACAAGCGAACATGCGGTGAATACCATCTACACCCATGTTTTGTAATTAAAGGCTGAATACCATCGAACAGCCATAGAAACAATTTCATACTCTGAATATGAATAATTTCTTCGGAAATTTCTACAAAACTTCATGGCGATTGTCTACTGGAACTTCAGGGAATTTTTCAAGAGAGGTCAGGGATGTCCCGACTCACAAAGAAGATTATTGCCGGAAGGATGTCTATTCGTTTTCGAGGAGCAGAGCGATTCACGGAGAAGGAAGCAGTTCGATTCTCCGAGGGTGCTATTTCCTATTTCGAGGATGGAGCTCAACTTTAACGTGGTGAAATGGATCCATCAGCAGTCTTCTTTGGGGAATTTTCCTCTGGAACGTCAATCGGCAGATAAGGTAGTCGTGAACGTTTATTGTATTTGAGTTTACTAATAATGTTTGAGCAACTATTTTTCCCATATTTTTATCCTCATGTTTTTTGCCCTATTTTCTTGTTGAGATTCTTATTCTCAGTACACCTTGATGAGTTTTGCATTTTTCGACGTTTTATTAAGACATTGTTATGTCATGGGCATAGTTAATGATTTTGAATCAGTTGAGACTGATATTTAGAATATTTCAGTAATTAATATTTTTGTTTGTAGTCACGATTTGACTGTAAGTTAATAATTTTTATGGCAGATTTAAATTCAGACAGCGTGTCACTTTATTAAAGTAATTCTACCCCAGTTTAATTACTTTGACCAATTTTCTGTCATCATCAAGAAGGAAGAACATTTAAATGATTTTAGAGCGTTAAAATCTTACGTTGTCGACGATCTTGGAAATACTAGTCGTTATTTGAATTGATTGCAACACAGACATTTATCGTCAGTTATGAATGAACATTGCATTATAGACACTTTTGTGAAAGATTAACTTTAATAATGAATTATTGAATGCATTAAAGTCAAGTACTTTTGTTAGGAGTTTTTCTCAATTAGAGATTTATATAACGATGTTTGCATTCCCCAGTCTAATTGGATTCTATTCGACTACTTTGCATTTTAGTCGCACTTTATTTGAAGATAGTATTTTCATACTACAATTTTTTTTTAAGATGTTAATCTTAAATTTTGATAGACCAGACAGGCGTATATAAGCGTATTCACTATTAAATTTGTTTGTGATTGGCAAGTTTTGACTTCATTTCGGTTCATGAATGAAATCCACGAAGGTTAAATAGAAAAACAGTTTTGAAACAATTAATGATTATAAAAAATTTTAAGTGGAACTATGAATGTATAATCGCTAGTGCAGCGCGTGTTGAAAGTCGCTGAGGTATAATGCCCTTGAATATGAAGGAGGTTCCCACAGGAATAAAAGTTAAAGAATTATTTGTGGAAGTTTTGTAAGTGATGTGGAAGTTTTAAATGCCATATAGATTAATATATGATGATTTTGGGCATATTTTTAATGCAGATTGTGCATTAACTTGTTAGCGAAGGATTTTCCGCTGGAGTAAGATTGTTATAGTTCGTTGAAAATTAATCAAGTGATTTACTGTTATAATTAACACGAGTTTTGAAAGAATTTGAGATAAGATTTTGAATGAAGGTTGCCGTCACAAATCATTATTAAAAACTTTATTAAACCAGATTGTGACATTAATATGTATAACTAACCTTCATTGGTCGATTATATTAAACAGGATTATAAAATTATCAACCGAATGAACATGTGGTTAATGTATTTATTAAATTAATAATTTAAACAATTTAAATGTTAATATTGTAAATAATTGTTGTAAATATTTTTGAAAATAATATGAAACGAGAGTGATGTTAAAGGCGTGCTTATAATATTTTTATTGTCTTTGACAAATATTATAAACAATTTCTAATTGTTATAAATAATTTATGTGATTTTGTTATAAACATTTAAGAGCTAATTAAACATTTGGTTTGAAGTTAACAAGTTTAAGAAATTAACATAATAATCCAATAGGATGTGAGTAGAGTACTTGAAAGATTTGCGTAAATATAATGTGAGTTGTCTTGTAAGACATTTAAAAGTTTGAGAGAACAAGCTGTATTCTTACGTAACATAGCATGTGAGAAGGGAGTGCATTTGACCAGGATGCAACAGGCTGGAAGGTAGCCCGCAGCTGTGTCAACATATGGTTCTCAGAGAGTGAGGTCGTACACACTCTGGCCTTGCGACTATAAATACCATTCTCTTGTTTATTAAAAGGAAACCAAATGCTCTATATATGTCACACCCTGACGTCCTTTTCCAATCCAATAGTGTTATGAATATTACGTTATTTGAAGCTCTTGGGAGCTAAAATGTTTAATATCATGTTGTATAATAATTTTGCAAGTCCTACTGGAGGACGTAGTCAGATTGACTTGGGCTACTGATAGCCACGTTGTTTTTGTTGTGTTATCAAAATCTTACCCTTTATTAGAAATAAAGCTTTTGTACAGTTCAAAGTTCTCGTCTTCGTTTTGGTTCATTTTTAAATGTCATGGTGGAGATTATTGTGTGAACGGACTTTTAGTGATCCTGTTGTCAACTCAAACCCCGAGATAATTAAGAGGTAAGTAACGGTAAGTATGAACCCCCGTCTATTTTGGTGTGTTCCACAATGATTTCCTGTGAATTTCTGTGCTCTTATCTCGATAGTATCTGTCAGTGCCATTTTCATTGATGTAACTGTGCCGGTGCGATTGATAATTGGCAATCCGATTGAGGGGGCGGATATCTGACAGCCTACTATCCAGGTAAACGGGGACAGTACCTATAGTATTGATTTGGAAGTGTAAACTGTACAGATTTTCTTTCCTCTTTTTTTATTTCTTACATTCTTGTGTAGTTCTTAAGCCTAGAATCAAAACGCAAAGGAATAAGTAGAGTGATCTCAAAATATTATCTTAGGATTGACACCGCGAATTTCTCATGGGGCAGTTAAAACAATAATAACAATAATAAACGTTCTCATGTAAGCCTGTCATTGGGTCTTGACCAAAACAGTTGCCAAGATCTTTGTTTGAGTCACCACTGGTCTCTCTCTCCCAAAGCCTAATCAAACTTAGCCTACGGTTTGCTTGATACTGTTCAGTATTCTCTAATACTAACCTGTATATCCCATGAAGCAAGAACATGTATATGATGTGCCTACAGGAGTGCAAATACCATGAACACAGGGATTGGTTGAGCAGGGATTACTTGAGGGCAGAACAGCAGTGCCAGCAACACAGCCACTCTCACCCACTCCAGATCCAGCATAGCCAGTAGGACAGATGCACTGCACGTACGCTGGGCCAATAGCTGTAACAGCAAGAAGTAAACGTTTCTTGCTCATATCTCAAACTTGTAGCACTAACAAGCCCAAAAAGAGAACAAGTAATAACTAAATGTTACGATATTCTCCAAGACTCAGTCATGTCAGGAGAATACACTCTAGTAACATAAAGAATTATATTAACCAAATTTTGATAAGGATGATGACAATAACTCTATATTAATGGCATAAAATTACAACATATACAAACTCTGGGTGTTACTGAATGCAATAAAATAATATATAAAATAATAAATTGGTGTTATTTCCACTTTAAAAAAATCCTAACACAAGAAAAATAGCTATGAAACACAATAAATACACATGCAGTTAGTTTCAAGGGCTGGTGAAATGTAACACTTTAAGGCAGATCATACAGCATATATTTTCAAGTAAATGAGCAATTTGAAATTATTTTTTAATTATTAGCAATAATTATAAAACTTTGTAAGTTATCAAATTAGAAAATTTTCTGAAACATTTTGTTATGCAGCCAAGTCTTAAACAGACCAATATTACAATTCAAATGGATTGTCCGAAAGTGTGCCTCTTGTATGACATTCTCAATGGATAGCAACAAATGTGGTTCTAAACAAGATGGCATACACTTGGTATCTCTAATGGTTGGAGGTCACTTCTAATCTGCTCACTCCTGTTAAGTGATATCCACACACTTCAGTGCTCATCGTGGCTGTCTGGAAGCTGTTAATGTGGCTCCATCCAGTTCAGATGTTGATTCTTGGACTTCCAAAGTTCAAGTCTGAATTTTTCTAGAGCAAAGAAAGTAAACTTGTGTTGCCCACTGAACTAAAATCGACAGGACTTGGGCGACTCAAATCAACGACACCATTTAAGTACTTCTTTGCAGAAGTAGGAATCAAACATGGCCCTCCAGGGTGGCAGACCTTTTGCTTGGTAATATTGCAGTGCATTTTGTACCAATTCAAAATTATCTCCTAGCTATTAGGGAGTGAAACAAGTAATATGCCATTCCACAAGACTCTTTCTTGGTTTGGGAAATGTACATGATTTGCCTGGAGAAAGTGTGCGGAAAAATACAGGATAAACTACACTCTGGATAGCCACCGTCACCGCCAGGATTCGAACCACCAATCCCCAGACTTGCTACAGCTGCCCTCGCGGCCATGGTGCCCAATTTAACGAGCTTGGCTATGCCGTGGTTATTACTATACGCCTTTGCAAAGTAGCACAGAGCTAAATCAAACATACAAAGTTCTAGTGACATGGATCCCCGTTCTCTTCTTGTTAGCTTTTTCAAGACTTTTTGCTTGGTATTATTGCAGTGCATTTATACCAGATATTGGAGAGTGAAATCATGTTCAAGTGATGTGCCATTCCACAAGACTCTTTCTCTATGTACCTGAGTTTGAAGCATTAAGGGACTCGGGGACTAAGTGATTCAATCCCTCGACCTTGAACACAGGAGGTCAGCAGCTTACACAGACACAACCAGTCAGTTACAAATCCTTAATAATGATGTAATCACACAATAATGGAATTTAAGCATTCGAAATACCTTTAAGGGCAGCTAAAGGATCATTAAGATTGTCAAGGTTTGTTTCTCATTAGTATATGAGAATGAAAAAGAAACTCTGCACAAAACTCCAAATCAAAATGACAAAGTAAACCCTTGAAAATTAGGACTCCTAATTTCTTGTTGAATATACTCTTTAAGTGAACATGATAAAAACCATGATTATTTCTTTCTTTTTTGGTCCATAATGACTTCATTTATTCACAATGAATAAGCACTTTTTTTTCACCTATGTCTCTTTTTGTTGTGATAAAATCAGTACATGCTTGTGAAATGCCATGTCCTGTGTTCGGATTCCACGGAAGAAGGAGTTCCCGTGGCTCATGATCGGATTAACGGTCGCGTAAAACTCAAGCTTCCTTTGATTTCCTCCCCTATTTAATGTTTTTTACTCGTATTCCTCACTAGCAGTCTGTAACGTGTTTTTCGAGGGGTTTTATGCAACTGGCATAAGTCAGTAGGAAGCCATTCTATATTTATTTACGCGGCAAATTGTTCAGCCAAGATAATTTTTCATGTTAATTTATTATTATTATTAATTTATTATAATTATTATTTAGATATTTTCGGAGCATTTTATAAAAATTATAAGCATACAGATAGGTTTTCTATGTCTTAGAAAACACTATCAAGCAAATTATTACGAACGACGATATCATAGAAAATTATCTGATTACGGAATTTTACGGAGTTTTGTCAGTTAGGGTATTTGAGAGACATGACTCACAGGGAATTCAAATGCAAGCTGATTCCTGTCGAGAAGTATTACGCAAGGCTGGGTCGCAAGGACTAGAAAAGGCGAATTGTCGAAACGGAACTCTCGCGCGCCGAGTGTAATGAGGCAGAGGAGGGGAACTAGCGGCGTGCTCAACCAATCAGTGAGGACCACGCAAGCTGAAGCCGGCTGAAGAGTGGGGGAGCCGACAGGTGAATATATCGTTCGACGCGCCGTGAAACGCGGACAATCTGTGTAGAACTTGCAGTGTACGGTCGCAAGTGCGTGTCGCTCCGATGTTCAGTGGAGTTAGCGACGAACTTTTGTAAAACATAACCAGTGCGGTTTTACGAGAGTTTGGGTCCGATGTACGGACCATAGAATTATCTAATCTACCAGAATATCATCAAATTTCGACGGAGATGACGACGTCCAGGAGACTGTGGGAAGCACACAGCATCATCAAGAACGAGGGAAATGCTTTGGCAATTTCCAGGGGTAAGCGCTAATGACGCAGAAATACGCAATCTCTCATTTTTCTTTGTTTTATATTTCATAATTCAGTAACTTCATAGCTTGGAAATAAGAGTAAAATCAATTTATCAGACTCCGTTTTCACGTAATTTTCTATCGGTAATATTAAAATCACAACGCTCCAATTTAAATTTTATAGTTATTATTATTATTAATTTTGCTATACTTGTTTTATATAATAAACTCATTTCTTTTACAATGCAATCTTTGCTTTCAGTAGGTAGCATTAGATATAGACCAATTCCTTCTCCTGATACAATTGTTTGTTGGGTTAATGATCAAATCATACCACGATCTGAGTGAATAGTGTCTTGAATGTGTTCTGCCAGAGCTAGACGTTGTTAAATACAAATTTAGATTTCAACATTGCATTGAGGTCTTGGCGCCCATTAAAACAACATAGCTTAGGCAAAGGTAAACAGTTACATTTCTCACCCAACAGTGTGGGCTAGCAAAAACGTTTCATTTCGCTACCAACATGGGGCACTAATTAACGTTTCAAGTCGTACCTGTTACTGATGGGTTATTATGAATTTTCTATAGTTATCACCATCTCCCACGCCTACGATACCCACATTTGGTATATTCGTGGGGGTCAGCTTCACTGCCTTATTGATCACGGTAATCCCTACACCAGTTATGCATGAATTCCTAGTCTTAAGCTGCCCAACGGAGGGCAATATGGGAGTCAAGGATCCAGGACCTGCTCCTCCCAGTACTGCACTCTCCAGTCCTTTCCGCTGTCCCAGTAAAGCCTGCCATGCTTCATGCTTCGTACGGAGTGCCCTTTTTCAATCCCTGCCACTTGCCCTTAAACAAGCCATTGCTGTTAAATAAACTGGCCAGCACTAAAGCACCAAAGTGTCTCTAGAGGATTCTGCCTGGTTTTCTTCACACCTACATGACAGCCCATCCGAATAGAATATAAAAATCTTAAAATATTATTTCCAGCAATTTTTGTCATACAAAATCTCTTCATAAAACCAATTGTTACAGAGATAAAGTAGAAAAATTAAAATTAGTCCTCCCTAAAGCCCTCTTTGCAGTTGTACTACAAAAGTTATTTCTAGCTAGATTGGTGCCCTAATGACCTTGAGCCCAAATACAAATCTTCATGAAATCGAATGCAGCCATTTGTGATACACATTCATACAGTACAGACGGGAATTGAACAAGTGCAACCTGCCACATTCATTTGGCATGAAATGCAAAGAAAACATAACATTTCTTTATTCTAAATGAAGGCCTTATTTCAATAGTAGAGGTTACAAAGATATGGAAGCAAAGCTGAATGATTTAAGAACTGAAGCATCTGAGGTGGGATTGAAGATCAATGGAAGGAAAACCAAGGAGATGTGCCATAATAACCGAAATAAGGCACCATTATTTCTAGGGAATCAAGAGATCGATCAAGTCAAACAGTTTTGCTACCTGGGACATATGATCACCACTGAGGGAGGTACTATGGAGAATATAGGAAATAGAATAAATAAGGCTAAAGGAGCATTCGCAATGTTGAGACCAATTTGGAAAGCAAGGGAACTTAACACCTATACCAAACTTCGCATCTTCAATTCAAATGTCAAGTCAATATTGCTCTATGGGTGTGGAACTTGGAAGACCAACAAACAACTGATTAACAGACTCCAAATATTTGTGAATAGATGCTTGAGGAATATCCTGAGGGTATGGTGGTCACAAGTTATCTCCAATGAAGAGCTATGGAGAAGAACACAGCAAACACCCATTTATATTGAGATGCGTCGTAGGAAATGGAAATGGACTGGGCATACATTACGACGAGATGGAGACAACATAGCAAGACAAGGCCTGGAATGGAATCCACAAGGTAGTAGGCGAAGAGGCAGACCAAGGAACACCTGGAGGACGAGTGTAATAACAGAAGGAATGGAGAAAGGAGGGAAGACCTGGAACAAGATAAGGAGGATGGCGCAGAACAGAGTCCGATGGCGGAAATTCATTGATGCCCTATGCTCCACTTAGGAGATAAAGGAAATAAGTAAGTCAAGTCAATTTCAATAGTGGTACAACTCCACTTTTAAAATGAAAGGTGTTATCCTCTTTTTCATGTTCATACAAGTCAGTTTCCTCTTATTTTAAAAATGGTTCACATCCAGCTAATGTTCTTATGCAAAGAGAGTGCACCACAATGCATTAGTTTTGCCTCTCTATATGAAAAATGGGATAACTCACTTCATTTTAAAAGTGGAGTTGTACCACTATTGAAATAACGCCTTTTTAATAATATACAGACAAAACTTTAATTTTTATTAATAAACCGGGCTGATGACCGAGATGTCCCAAGTCCCTAAAATGAATTAACAACAATTTTATTAATAAGGATCTGAGGGGGGGGGGGGGGGTTCACATTAATAAAGAGTGACCAGAACTCTAGTAACAAGTTGACCAACTGAAAAGCATCTTAAGTAACACACCTTGATTCTCCACACAGCGGGCCAAGTGATGACAGCCACCATTGTTGATACGACAGATACCGACATAGGAGCAAGTGATGCCATCCCCTTGATATCCAGGAGGACACAAGCCACATTTGCGGGAGCCCTGGAAACAAGCTAGCACTGTTACTTCCTTTTGCAGGCAGCTACGACAGCTCTCATGACAAGGCGACTTTAACTTACTTCATTCGTGTCAGTAACACTAATTATAAATACAACAGAATAGTAATGCAACGGAAGGTAGACTAATCTATTACACTGAAAAAGAGAATCAAACAAATAACAATATACAAAATGTACGAGGGTAATTCCAAAAGTAAGGTACGATTCGCCGTAAATATTTGAAAGCGGCGCCAAGGGCAAAACACGAATGCGCGCCGACTCCTGGCATGCCTTGTGCGGCAAAAGCCGCCAGTAGCATTGTTACTGTTGCTGTGTGCTGTTGATAGTGTTAGTTCACAATGTTTAAGACAATTAATCAGCCCGCCGATTGTGAAGTAAAAGCAGTGATACGGTTTCTGTCTGCAAGAAACATTTCTGCGGCAGAAATTCATCGGCAGATTACTGAAGTGTACGGTCCTAACATAATAAGCGACAGTAAAGTGCGCAAGTAGGTCCGAGCCTTTAATGAAGGACGGGAAAATGTGCACGATGAACCCCGCTCTGGCAGACCAGTTAGTTCATGCGGTTGACGACAAAATTCGTGAAGATCGACGATTCACTATTTCAGGGACAACGATCAATAAAGCCGCCTACTGCGCTAACCTGACTAAACTTCGACGTGTAATCCAGAATAAGCGACGTGATCTTTTGTCATCTGGAGTGTTGTTGTTGCATGACAATGCCAGACCCCATACTGCGAATGACACGCAAACTCTAATCAAGAAATTTGGATGGGAACAGATGGACCACCCACCGTACAGTCCGGACTTGGCGCCAAGTGATTTCCACCTGTTCCGCTACCTAAAAGAGTTTCTTGGCGGCAAGCGCTTCTACACTGATGATGAAGTGAAAGAAGCTGTTAAAGACTGGTTAGCTTCGCAGGCGGCCGAGTTCTACGACTTAGGCATTCAAAAGCTTGTGGAACGATGTGACAAATGTGGAAATAAGTACGGAAATTATGTAGAAAAATAGAGAAAGACGTAACGAATGTCAATAAAACAATTGTTTTGGAAACAATTTTGATTTTGGATGTTTTTTTTAACCGGACCTTAGTTTTGGAATAGCCCTCGTATAAAGAGAAAAAGGTAAACTACACCCTCTGTCTGATAAGTTTGGTGAATGGGCTTACCTGAAACAATGGGAAGACTAGTTGCGGTTTTTTGGTCCATATTGACAAATTATTACAAATTAATACAAATCAATACAAATTTGTATTGTATTGATTTGGCATAAGCTGCAAAACAGATTAAATCATTTACCTGAAACAGCCGTTACTGTCCTTCGAAGTAATCCCCGTGGATGGTTATGCGATTCTGAGAACAACTGAATAAGTTCTAGAAACTCCTGGCATAGTCTTCTTTAGGAATAGCCCTCAGTTTGGGTCGTCAAAACTCTAAATTCAAAGCAAAAGAGAAGCGTGAATTTATGCAACCTGTCTTGCACACCTGATAGACGGGCGGCAGTGAGAAGGGTGATTTTATGCAACCTAACGTGCACACCAGTTCGACGGGTGGCAGTGAGAAGGGTGAATGTTCCGTGGAATGGAATGGTCCTGAAAACTATCGCCATGGGTGACGAGGCATGGTGCCTGAGGTACGACCTCGAAGGCAAGCGTCAAAGTATGGAGTATCGAGGTCCAGGGTTGCCGAAAAGCCCTGAAGGGCCAGAGGTTTTCGGGCTTTTCGGACATTTCGGACATCCAACGTAATGTGACAACCCAACTAAAGGCTAACCCTCAGGAAGTCTATGCCAGGACTTGTACAGCCGTTCTAAGAAGTGCATAACCATCCACAGGGATTACTTCGAAGGATTGTAACGGCTGTTTCAGGTAAGCCAACAATCCGTTCGTAATATAGACCCATTCACGGAACTTTTCAGACAGAGAGTGTATTTTACTCAAACAACCTCAAACACAATTTGGCAACACTTGTAGTCGTTTGTAGCCTGTGACAGTGAAAGTGGATCAACTCCCATATACTGTATACCTCTCTCTTAAGTTAACATGTCAATGTTATTTGTTTTATGTCCCTTTTAACTACTGCGGCAGCAGCTTCGGTGGCGTTTGGTAGCAAGCTGAACTGCTGTGCCCAAGATCGTGGGTTCAAACCCGGCCAAAGTCGTCTGTATTTTTTTTTTTAAGAGCGTTAAAATCCTTCAGTATGCCTTCCTTCAGAGGGGAAGTAAAGCAGGAGGTCCCCTGTCATAGATTTATGGCATGTAAAAGATCCTTCCACTAACAAAACTTGTGTGAAGCTAAATTTCTAGGTTAGATTTCATTGAAACGCTCTATCAAAGTTCCAATGTTCACCACTAGGTGTCAGTGACATGTGGTAGTGAAAGTTGGAACTACTTGAAATTGAACGGAACTTGTAGCTCACCCCATGGGTGTCCACTTGAAGCAGCTACAGCCTCAGGCGAGCCGAACATGTCCTCAGACACTCCCGGCACTGAAAGCCATACGCAAAATAAATAATTAACTACTGCGGCTTTTAGAGATGCCGGTGTGCAGGAATTTCGACCCAAAGGGGATCTTTAAAGTGCCAGTAAATCTACTGACACTGCTCCCTCAAATGCTAACTGACTGTGCCAGGATTTGGTCCTGCAACGTTGGAAACAGCAAGCGAGAACTTTACCGCTGAGCCACGCAGCCAACCTGTTAAGTTAACAGCCCTGGGGCTGATTTGCAGCAACTCGCCAATCTTCTCTATTCTCCACCATTCTCTTCAATTCGTGATATGATTTTGTGTTTGTGTCTGTCATTATCTGTGTGATGTATGCTAGTGGTGGTCGTCCTCTTGGGTTTTTCCCTTCTAACATCCCTTCGATGACTCTTGCTAGCAGGCTATTATGTCTGAAAATATGTCTGAACATATTCGCTCTTCTTGTTTTCAGACACTTCATAAAGTTTCTAGCTACTTTCTCCTGCTCTTCTGAATACCTCTTCATTTGTCATATGTTCTATCCAACTGATCTTCTCCAGCACCAAGCCTCAAAAGCCATCAACTTCTTCTCTTCAGACTTCCCTGTTGTCCAAGTTTCACTACCATACAAAGCCACACGATACACGTACGAGTACGTCTTCACCATATATACCAGAATCCTCGAATCCAATGTGTCAATCCACTTGCTATCAGCTGCCTGTAATCAGGATAGAGGTTAGCGCAATTCACGATGCTTAGGTAGTAGCGCGTGTTATCCAGTGGTTATACAGAGACTAATGGTAGAAGTGTTCTTGTGTGCACCAGTAATAAAAAGTTGCATCAACAGCCATCAAGACGAGAGAAATGAACTTTTTAAACAGCATTTTAATACTATTTATTAAGACTGGACAATTGGTGTTCCTTTCTTACCAGTGTTTTAATGTATATTTTAGCAAGGGTATTGTTGTTTATATATATATCATTGCATCTTTTCTCGTGTACCATTTCACTCTTATCATATCATCTCATCAACATCCGTCTTTTTAGTATGTCTTAGTCCATTTTTAGTACTCTTTTATGTATGTTGGCCTTAACAATTATTCCAAGCTAATGAAGGGATCAAATATTGTTGGATCCCGAAACATGTACTTGTGATAATATGTAATCAACGATTGCATTTCGAATAGAATAATCAGTACTAGCATTACCCGTCGCGGTTTCGCCCGAGTTGTAAAGAGTACACTTAGCAAAATCTCAATCATGAATGATATGACTGATTTATCCTTGGTATGAAGCAAAATACAGGCCAGTGAGATGAGGTTCTTGAGAAGCAGTATTGGAGCTACAAAGATGGACAGAATAAGAAATGAGAGGACCAGAGAATTAATGAAGGAGGAACCATTACAGGATGGTATAGAGAAATCCAGACTTAGATGGTATGGACATGTAAATCGAATGGAGAAGAAGGGGATACTCAGGAGGATACACGAGACGAAGTGGGAAGGAAAGAGACCGAGATGAAGACCGAAAGACAGGTAGCTGAAGGGGGTGGAAGAAAGCGTGAAGAAGAGAGGAGAAGACTGGACAAGGGTGGAGGCTGAGAAATGGTGGGAAGACAGAAGACGTTGGAGAGGCTTGTGTTCCAAACAGACCCAGCCAGTGGCTGGAAACTGTGCAAGATGATGATGATGATGAATAATCAGACTTTATCAATTCAGCTACTGGTGCAGTGGTTAGGGGTTTGTCATTCCTTCATAGGTATATCAGAAGGAAGTTAGTTTTCTGGGAATATCTCAGACACTGTTAATTTAATGGACTTTAAATGTGGTTTTCGGAGACCCTTTATAGTCGGGTGAAAAAGATCTTTTGTACCACACTCACACGTGAAAATTGTGAGAAAAAATTCTAGAGTGCCCCTTGACCCCCTTAAGCGCAATATACTCTATGTATTGATGAATTTTAGAGCTTAATTTGGTTCAGTGATAACCTTATAACCGTCTGGAAACTTTCACAGTAATGTAATAATTGGAATTGCATTGCGTCTTACAGAAATAGATGGACCTGTGAGATTCTGTTACCATGGTTACCGTGTTGCATTCTTTCATTATTTCATTGTAAATATACAAGTTTTAAGGTATTTATTTAATTGTGAGGCATTTAAAGAGTAAGTGAGTGCGTTTCGCTTACGCATTGGGTTATGCTGACCCCATATGTGTAGGTTGGTGTTAATGGGACCTTATTTTCAATACAAAACTGGAATGGGACCTTAGCAGAATAATATAGGGAGAGATTGACTAGGTGGAACCAAAAAGGATAATTCTTATCTATTATACAGCATTTGCTTGGAGTTAAATATGGAGAACCATTCCAAGGACATCCAATGGTGGGTTCGAAGTCATTCGTCCTCCAAGTCTATAGATAGCCTTGTTCATTAGTGCATACAGCTACCCTGGTTGGTAACATGGAGCAACAATGTTCGTTATATTGGTGGGAATAGGTTTCAATATTTCATGTTGATTATATTAGCCTTCAAGGTCACAAGAGATAAGTTTACCTGAGTGTTGATACATTGAACTGTAGGATTCATACTGCACCCTCCATTGTTCACTTGACACTCGTCGATGTCTGCGCAGTAGTAGCCATTGCCGGTGTAGCCTATGGGATAATACAAAGAACATCACTACAACTATACTTGAATTACTTTATATCCCCAGCGGCTTCCCTTTCATCACATGTGTGGATTTATAGAAGGATCTAAGGAGCTACAGTCACAGCAAGATCAAAGAGCTCCTAAGCAGTTAACAGGGAAATTGGTAAATTTACATTAATAATCCATTTCATCAAAGAAAAACCTGGGGTTGTAGAAAAATTGACAGCTGGACATGCTATTGAAGTGACACTGGAGAGGTCAGAAATATTATTCAAAAGGAAGGAATCACACAACGTCTCACAAAACCGTACACTCCTGAGCAGAATGGATGCAGTGAGAGAGAAATCCGAACAGTTGCGGAAACAGCAAGAGCTATTATGCATACTCATGGAAATATTCCTCAAATACTTTAGCTGAAATTATAAATTCAGTATTGTACTATACATCCTGAATCAGACAGAACCTTCCAATGTTTCTGGGATATCTCCATATGAGATGTGGTTTGACAAGAAACCGGGAACGAAGTATTTGCGAATAATAAGATCCACTTCTTATGTCCAGCATTCCAAAACAATGACGAAACATAGTGGATCGAAATGCTGTGAAAGGAATTTTGATTGGGTATGATCATGATGAAGGGTATCGAATTTGGTATGTCTACCCCTTATATGACCTAATGCTGAGCTTTAGCCAGCGTAGCCACTACTGTATCGAATTTGGTGTAAAGAAGAAAGCAGGCTAATCATACGACGAGATATAATTTTTGAGGAGAAGACTTTAATCAAGAGGTTGTTTAGTTCCTCAGTTTAGGGGCTGCAACAATGCGGTCATGTAACCCCGTGTACTTAGAGGGTGTGTAGAATCTGTCTGATAACCGGTGTTAATTGTGATGGCTGTATTAGTGTGTGTTATCTGTTTTTAATCAAGAGGAAAAGAATGGATATTCCAATAAATATTGAGGTACCTCGCCAAGTACTTCTAGAATCAGGTATTCAGACTGAAGACCAGTCTGATGTTAACCCCCACAATGATGAAGAAGAGCATTTCTTAGGTTTCTACAACATTTTTCCAGATAAAGGTGGGCTCCAAAACAATAAGATGACTGGACGACAGCTGCGTGATCAGTCTACATTTAAACGTCTGAAAATTCTTCAAGACTGTTTCAACACTTTTTAAAGAACCATATACACTGACCGGCAAAAAAAGTGGAACACTTTAATTTTTTATGTAATTTCTTAATTTATTCCACTAAAATGTATCGGTTTTCCAATATTTGCATTATTCATGTAAATTTAGATGGTTGGAAACAGAAAATACCGAATCATGTTTTACAACACGCTTTAACGCACAAATTTCGTTACATTTTGCAAATCTTACAATTTTCTATTTTTTAGTAATGCTCTTTTGGGCTGGTGTTTATCAAACGTATTGCCAAACAAAACAGTATTAATGTTTGCACTGCACTGCAAGAGAACACTGGTCACTAAAAACGGGTGTTTCCACCTTTAGCGTCTATGACAGCTTGTAAACGCTCAGGCATACTGTTCACAACTTGTCGAATGGCATCTACCGGGATGCGATCCCATTCCTCCAGCAGCGATGTTCTCAGTTGTGCCAAGGTGGTGTGGTCATGCTGTCTGACGTTCCTTCCAAGCGTATCCCATACATGTTCGATGGGGTTCAAGTCAGGACTACGAGCTGGCCAGTCCAGGGTTTGAATCTCACTTCCTGCAGATATTGTACAACACAGCGAGCAGTATGAGGGCGGGCATTATCCTGCATCAGCATGAAATTCTGACCAATGAAAGGCGCAAAGGGCATCACAGGGTTCATCAGGATCTCTTCGATGTACCTTTGGGAATTGAGCGTCCCGTGATCGATGCACACCAACTCAGTGCGGACCATAACGTTGATGCCACCCCACACCATAACCGAGCCACCTCCAAATGGAGTCCTGGAGGAGAAAGCAACAGGGCTGTACCTCTCCCCGCGCCTTCTCCACACTCTTTCTCTTCCATCAGGAGATCTAAGGTTAAAGCAACTCGTCAGTGAAGAGAACAGAGGCCCACTGCTCGTGGGTCCATCCCAGATGCTGCCTTGCGAAGCGAAGACGCACATCTCTGTGATGCCGTTCGAGTGCGGGTCCACGTGCAGGTCTCCTGGACGAAAGATGAGCTTCTTCAAACCTTCTTCTTACTGTTCGCTCACTCTCACATTTCTGATATTTTCCCGTTGATTTCGTGCCTGAACTGCTGTGGTATGCCGATCACGCAGAACTTGGAGGGTGAGAAATCTGTCATCCCTGGCACTTGTGCTTCTTCTACGGCCTGACCCTCGTCTCCTGTCGTATGTTCGGAGCTCTCTGTAACGTTGCACTGCACGATGTATGCTACCGAGAGATGATCCAATGACCTCAGCACCATAACGGAAGCTGCGGCCATCCTCCACCAATGCAACTGCCTGTGCAGCTTCTTCACGGCTAAGAGGCATGTTTTAGTGTGAACTGCAAATGGATAACTTGCTAAAATGTGTGACAATGGTTCACACGTGTTCAACAAGTGCCAGTTGTTATCCCTAGAACAACAATAAGTGAGCGGCAACACTCATAAACCTTAAACGCTTCCAGTCCGCTTCCCGCCATAAAACCATTAAGATAGGCTCATCGAGGATTGGGGGTAATTGGTGGTAATAAACCACCCTAAGAAATGTCATATTATCAATTTCTATTCACGGATGTTTCAGATGTTTGTTCTAATGCATGAAAAGCTTTTAAAATGTGATTAAATCTTTTTCAAGGTTAGATTTATACTATTTATATTACTTTTTTTAACTGTTCCACTTTTTTTGCCGGTCAGTGTAGTTATGCTGAAGCTTTGAAACCAGATGAACAGGATGGCTGGAAAGAACCCTTGGATCAAGAAATGAGAACACATCAAGATAATGCGACTTGGGTCATGGAGGATTTTACCGCCTGGAAAAAGAACAATTCTCTGCAAAGGGGTTTATAAAGTAAAAACAAATGCAGATGGCTCGGTAGATAAATTTAGAGCCAGACTGATGATAAAAGTTTTTTTCACAATCGAAAGGTGTTCATTACGAACAGACATTCAGTCCTGTGGCATGAACATCTACTATTCCAACACTGCTCTCTGTTGCTGCCAATGAAAACATGATGCACTAGTAGATGTGTGTATAGCATTTCTCTGTGGTCATTTAGAGGAGACATGAAATAGCCAGAAGGGTACAATGATTGTTCCTGTAGAGTATGTTCTCTGAGGAGCCTGTATGGGTTGAAGCAAGCCCATTTGCTGCTGGAATAAAAAGGTTAGTGACTACATAATCAAATTTGGATTTCAAAAAGTTAAGCCTATCCTTGTCTCTTCATTAGGCAAAAAGGTTTCAACAAAATTTACTTCGTCCTCTATATTGATGATGGCTTGATAGCAGCTAACAGTGAGCATGAACTTCAGCACTTTGTCGACTATCACAGAAAGAGTTCAAAGTTTCTTCAAAACCAGCATCGTTTTTCTTGGGACTAGAAATTAACACATATGAATATGCTTCTATCAGAATTGATCATTGTCACTACATTCAGAAGATACTGGAATGTTTTGGCAATTGCAGGGCTGTAGCGACTCCAAGGACAAGGACACAGAGAACAGGCTTCCTAACACTGAGTTTCCATACAGCTTTGATATTTCTAATGAGTGGGGCTCGTTGTCTATGCTGTTGGAATGGTATCAAGAAGTCTTGAAAATCCAGCAGAACATGATGTCCATAGATTTCAGAGAATTGAACATCATTAGAGGAGAAATGTAATACATTATTGAGCAATTCTATTACCTTGAGGACAACCTCCACAGTAGAAGGAGCCAGGAACGTTTATGCAAGCCACAGGTGGATCACGAGAACATGAAGGATGGTTACCCGCACATTCATCCACATCCTGTGTGCATGCTTGCGTGACAGCATCCTTGGTCCAGCCCTTCAAAATACACACACAGTTGTACTGTTACATTTATGCTTATTCTCACATATTAGTGTGATTTTTAGAGCTTCTCGACAGTTCTCGACTTTGCTTGCGCCCTTACCTGTTCACAGATACACGAATATCCTAAACGTGTGTTGGACTGAGTTATGCATAGTCCGTGCCCACAGAGATCTCGAGATGCAGAACTGCTGCAGGCGTTGGAGCTCTGTGTACAGTGGATACCAAACCAACCGGTAGCACAAGAACATCTGGAACAGCAGTCAGTGTATAGGAGATTATTTCATTGGTCAGAGTTACTACAAGATGCAGGGAGAAATTAATAAATACAGTATGTAAATTAGCTACTGAAAAGCCATTTTCTCCTTTTCAATGCTTAAAAATTAATTGAATACTATCATTATAGTTGTGATTTAAAATGAAAGAAGTATGGCATTGGTTTGAGACATCTGAGACAAATTGCAGGGCGTATAATCAACCGATTCAAATACAACCGATACTCGGGGCCATATCAAAGACATTCAATATGCACATTGTATTTATACATCAAATACTTGATTGATATACAGACAACACTAAGTACCTTCAATAAACGAATATAAATAAACAATATAAGTACCATGTATTGGGAGCAGAAGGATGGGGTACCAGGAATGAAGAAGGGAGAAAGTTGTTGGATTTTTGCAAGAGAAACGGTTTAGTAGTAGGCAACTCCTGGTTCCGGAAGAAAGAAAGCCACAAGGTAACGTGGTACAGCAGTGATTTAACAAAGAAATCTTTGGTAGATTACATGCTGTACGACTGGGAAATGAAGAGAAGTGTCAGAGATATAAAGGTAATACCATCAGAGGCCTTAGATAGCGACCACAGAATACTTGTAATGAACCTGGGAGTTGTTAAGGATAGCAAGAGGACAGAGTACCAGGAAAGGAGAATCAAAGTATGGAAACTCAAGGAAAAGGAAGTCAAGGAAGAATTCCAGAAGATAATAAGGGAAAGGATGCCAACAGACAATCCTAAAACAGGGGAAGAGGAATGAAAGCAATTCAAAAACACAATGGTAGAAGCTGCAGTGGCAGTATGTGGAAGAACAAGCAACAGAAAGCGGTGTAAAGAGACACCAGGGTGGAATGAGAGAGTAAAAGAAGCTGTGGGAAGGAAGAACAAGGCTTTCAGAGTGTGGTTCCAGGAAAGCACTGATCTGGCAAGGGAAGATTATAGGATAAAGAAGAAAGAAGCAAACAAGATTGTCGCAGAGAAGAGGAAGAAGTGGATGGTAAAGTGGACGGAGATGATGGAGGAAGACAGCAGAGGAAATAAGAAAGTTCTTTATGGGATGGTCAAAAGTAAGAGAAGAGGTCTGCGAGAGGATGTGGTAATGATGGACAAAAACGGAAATGAGGTACACAACAAAGAAACACTCAAGACAGTGTGGAAAGAGTACTTTGAGGATTTGCTGAATCCAAATGGTCATAGGGAGGAAGACAATGTATTGGAAGATGGAGAAGACAACACAGGAATGGAAAAGGACCTGACTTGGAGAGAACTGGAAATGGCTATAGACAAGATGAAAGGAGGAAGGGCACCAGGTGTGGATGAAGTGAGTGTTGAAATGGTGAAGGCAGCAGGGGAGGTTGGGAAACAGTGGCTGTACCGTGTGATGAGGGTGATATGGAAGGAGAAAAAGACCCCAGAAGATTGGAAGAAAGGATTAATTGTCCCAATATTTAAGAAAGGAAGCAGAAAGGAGTGCAGAAATTACAGGGGTGTCAAACTCATACCTCACTGTGCCAAGATATATGAAAAGTTATTAGAAAGTAGAATACGAGCCAAAGTGGAGAGAAAATTGAGAGAGGAACAGTATGGATTCAGACCTGGGAGATCAACAGTGGATCTCATATTTTCAGTGAGACAGCTCCAGGAACACCACTACGAATTTGGAGAGGATCTGTTGATGGCCTTCCTGGACATCGAAAAAGCCTATGATAGTGTGTGTAGGGAGAAGGTTTGGAAAGCAATGGAAAACATGGGAGTGGAAAAAGAGACTGTAGGCAGAGTGAAGGAGATGTATTGTGGAAGTGTGAGTTGTGTGAAAGTTGGAGGGGAAAGAACAGACTGGTTCAGACAAATGAGTGGCCTGAAACAGGGTAGTGCGCTGTCACCCCTTCTCTTTATTGTGGTCATGGACGAGGTAATGACACGGATAGCAGGAAAGATAGGAGAAGATAAGATGAAAGCAATGATGTTTGCAGATGATCTCATGGTCTGGGGAAACAAGGAGGAGGAAATTCAGGAGCAACTGAAGGCTTGGGAAGAAACAGTGGGAGAGTACGGATGGAAGTTCAACATCAGTAAATGTGAGATCCTGTTAACAACCAGGAAAAAGGACAGACCAATGAGTGGGATAACACTTGGAGGTGGACAGCTGAAGAAGGTGGAAAGTCTCAAGTACTTGGGAAGTATAGTGGAGGAAAATGGGAGAAATGACAAAGAGATTACGGAACGTGGCAGACAGGCAGAAGCATTTCTGAGAAGCATTAGGAGCTTAGTGTGGAATAAAGGTGTCCCACAAAAAAGCAAGGAAGTGTTATACAGAAGTTACTATATCCCGATACTGACCTATGCTTCAGAAACATGGACAATGAAGAAAAGAGATATAAGCAGAATACAGGCAGGTGAAATGAAGTTCCTGCGAAGTAGGATCGGAATAACAAGAAGAGACAGGGTGAGGAATGAAAAGGTCAGGGAAATGGTGAATGAGGAGCCCTTGCAAGGTAGGATTGAGACATCAAGACTGAGGTGGTATGGACACTTAAAGAGAATGGATGAGAAGAAGATTCCCAAGAGGATACATGAGATGCAGATGCAGAAGAAACGACCAAGGGGAAGACCAAGAGATAGATGGCTGAAAGGAGTGGAGGAATGTGTCAAGAAGTGAGGCGAGGACTGGACCAGAGTGACAGCGGAGAGGTGGTGGGAAGAAAGAACTAAATGGCGAGGCTTATGTTCCAAACAGACCCAGCCTGGGGCTGGAAACTGTACAAGATGATGATGATGATGATGATAAGTACCATGTTGCCATTTTGGGGAGGGGGGGGACAGTAATTTTGCATTTGTATGCTGACACAGGCTGGAGCTGGTTTTCCTTAATGCCTCATTTATGACTGTGATTATACGTATGATTGCATTTGGGACACAACTTAAGCTTGTACTGTATATTCTCTGAAAGGTGATAATCAGAGTGTCAGTACTGGTTCTTTCGCTCAGCAAGGAAAGCAGTGACAAACTACCTCACTCCTCACCTGGTACACCTCACTATAGCACTAGCTTGGATACTAGGGATATCTACCCATGTAACATTTGGTGATACTTTCTGAGGACCCAACCAGCCTCTGGGCTAACTATTTGACAACAAATAACACAAATTATATAGGGTAGATAGGAAGTTGGGTGGCAAAGAGAGGAAATTGTAGGCATCGTGGAAGTGAAAGTTGAGGTTATTGATAGAGAAAGAGAGTGGTAGGAGAGTGGAGATGGATGAGAGGGCTGAGGTCAGTGAGGAGAGTGGTGGGAGAATGGAGATGCATGAGAGAGTTGGGGTTAGTGAGAAGGAGAGTTGTAGGAGAGTGGAGATGGATGAGAGGGTTGAGGTTAATAAGAAGGAGAGTGGTAGGAGAGAGGAGATGGATGAGAGAGTCGAGGTTAATATGTTAGGGAATGGTATGAAGAATATTAGCCAGGTTGGCGAGAGGGTGACTAGGATGGACGAAGAAACTGAAGGTAGAATTCGACATGGTCAAAATTTGGAACAAGGAGGGAGTGAAGATCTTGTTAGGAAGTTAGCATGTCATTTCTCTGATGATATTAGGACTGCAGTGTGCATACAGAATATAGTCGCTATTAAGGGCATGGAAAGGTCACTTGGAAGGTTAGATACTTTGAGAAAGACAGGTAGGTAATGTCAGGGAAATGTGGGTAACCAGGGGAAAGGAAATTTCAATGGGGGTAAACAAAAGGAAGGGAATTATAATCAGGGGAGAGAGAGGAGCTAGGGACATTAGGCAGGAGGATTATGGGAGAGGAAGAAATAGGAATGAGAATCAGGGGTACAGGGAAAACAATCAACCGGAGAACAGACAACGTGAGGTAGAGAAGGGAAGTAGGGGGCGTGGCAATGAAAGGCAAGTTGGGAGGTGCAATAAGCCAGGAGGTTGAAACTCCACCAGGACTTACTATATAGGGCAGGGGGAGAGAGAGCCCTTGCATAGCATTCCTTCTCATGCTATGAAGGTAAAATATAATTTAGATGTCAAGGAGGACTTATTACATGAGGAATTAGGTGTAGGGAAGGAGGGAAGTGAGCATATGTTTGTCCATCCAGTTATTAAGATAGAGATTTGGGGTCAGGAGGTCGAAGCTTTATTAGATTCAGGTAGTATGTGCAGTTGTGTGAGTAGAGAGTTCTACGATGAAGTGAAATTGAAGGAGACACATGTGGAACAAATCCCAATTTCAAATGTGCACACTGTGTCAGCTGTAGGTACTAAGTCGCAGAGGATTAGGACTCAGGTGTGAGCACCCATTAAGATCAACGGGTGGATTAAGAATCATGTGCTGTTAGTTGTGCCTAATTTAGTGTATAAAGTCATTTTAGGATCTGATTGGTTAGGAGACCAGGGCTGTAAGTTAGATTATAGCAAGGAACAAGTGAAGTTTAGGTGGGGTGAGCAACAGGATTGGGTTAGGTTGGGTTGTCAGGTTGATGGTAGAGATTCTGTTAGTGTCGCTGGATGCATTCAGGTTATTAAGGAGGTTTCTGAGGAGGAAGAGTTAGGTGTCGGCATGGTATCAAGTAATTTTCCTGTGTGTAATTTGGTCATGAGAGATGATCGTGAGTTCAGTGATGTTGAAAACTGTGTCGATGAGTTTGAGGCAATTGTTCAAGATACCATGTTGGACGAGGGTCAGAAGTCAGAGTTGCTTGATGTTCTGAGGGAACACAGAGAGGTGTTCTCAGAGAAACCTGGATGTACACACGTGTACGAGCATAGTTTTGACATTATGGGTAGGTCTAGCTTTAGCAGTCCTAGGTACCCGACAGCTTACTCTCACAGACAGGCAGTTGGTGAGGTGATTGATCAGATGCTTGATGATGGTATATTTCAGATTAGTAACAGTCAGACTGTAATTCCTTTGGTGGTGGTGACCATGTGGGATGGTACCATTAGGTTATGCTTGGGGGGGGGGAGGCAGTTATACTCTGTGAGCTGCCTGAATAAGATTGACATTTTGACGGAAATTCCACGTCAGTCATCACCCCTCCGCCTCTTGACCAATGCATGTTCGCATAGCTGATGTCATAATACTCTGCGTTGCAATATTACAGCCCACGTGCTTCAGTGCCTGGTCAGCTATATCTCTGGCTTGTAAATTTTGGCAATCTCGTTCTCAGACCACATAGCGATAAGAGAAATGTCAATCCTATTCTGGCAGCTTGCAGGATAGGTGCATGGTTCTACAGGTTAATTACCAACAATGACAAGGTCCTAGTGTGCCCTTATCCAGATGCCGATATTTTGGGTCTAAGGCACATTTCTGAGAAGGCGGCAAATTTTGAACACCGCGTGACTTTTGTTCCAGAAGGTGATGGAAATCATCAGCGAGGCTTGATGTCGTACGCTGCGACAAGTTATGGCATTATTTTTGGTTTATTCCTGTCTGATGTTTTTGAGACTTGGAAAGTATGTCAAATTACTGGCACTAAGAAAAGAAGAAGAATGCACCATCCCGAAAGAAAATCGTTAGGAGCCGAGATATTGGCAATTATTTGTTCAAGATTATTCCCGCTGTGACGTAACGTCCTTGTGACGTGCGAGCAGCGTGGAACTCTCTCGAAGCCCTGAGCGGGTATAAATAGACAGCTCAGCAGAGCTGAGACATCAATGATATTCCGAGCTTAGTCACGGAAGTATCTACGTCAATCACATTCCGTGCATGGTCATGGAAGCATCTACGTCACTACATGCATGGTCACGCTACAGCCTTCGTTATTGAGTGTAAAGCAGTTATTCTACACGGAAGTTCCGAAACTTATAGTCAGTGTTATCACCGGAAGAATTTATGGTCAAGTGATAGAATATTTTCGCGAAGCGAGGAACTTAGAAATTTTTGTGAAGCGACATTGAGTGTTAGGCTTCGTGTACAGTTGACACGTAAGTCAATTTTTTCATCATTATTGGACATATGGTAGACTTTGTCTACAGGCCACATTTTACTATTTGGAACTTACCCGTTTCCAAATTATCAGTGACAAGCTTTTGTTTACAAGATCAGCCACGACCACATTACAATATTCTACGGATACCAGTCTTGCATTTTGATCAGATCAAACTAGACGACGATTGGAGATGCATATCTCAAACCTATTTAGGAGCTTAGAGGGACCCATCTTTACGGATGTGTGCTGGGAACTACCCATTACCCGAACACAGGGCTTAGCCGACAATGGGGACAGCCGTGTCTAACGCGTGTCTGGAAGGTGCATAACCTTACCGGCTAGTTTATCTTATGCTAGGAAACTACGGATCTGAATCATTTGCCTTAAGATTATAAGAGTATCAACTAAATTGAATGGGTCACAGCTGTATCAGAGCTACAACTGATTAAAGTACCATGGTGTAACGTGTTTTTCGAGGGGTTTTCATACCACTGGCATAAGTCAGTAGAAAGCCATTCTATACTTATTTACGCGGCAAATTGTTCAGCCAAGAGAATTTTTCATGTTAATTTATTATTATTATTAATTTATTATAATTATTATTAAGATATTTTCGGAGCATTTTATAAAAATTATAAGCATACAGATAGGTTGTCTATGTCTTAGAAAACGCTATCAAGCAAATTATTACGAACGACAATATCATAGAAAATTATGTGATTGCGGAATTTTACGGAGTTTCGTCAGTTAGGATATTATGAGAGACATGACTCACTGGAAATTCAGATACAGGATGATTCTTGTAACGTAGTATTACGCATGCGGGGTTGCAGCGTCAAGAAAAGGCAGATAGTTGGAACGGAAGTCGACTTCATCATTCGCGCGCCGTGTGTAATGAGCCAGAGAAGGGGAAGTAGCGGGGTGCTCAGCCAATCAGTGGAGACCACGTAAGCTGGAAGTCGGTACCGTGGTGGGGAGCCGACGTGTGGATATATCGTTCAGCGCGCCGTGGAACGAGGACAATCTGTGTAGAACTTGCCGAGTATGTTGCACGCGGGAGTCGCTCCGATGTTCCGTGGAGTGGGGGACAATCTGTGAAAGACTTGACTAGTTCGGTTGCAAGTGTGTGTCGCTCCGATGTTCCGTGGAGTGGAGAACTATCTGTTTAAAACTTAACCAGTGTGGTTGTACGAGGGTATGGCTCCGAGGTTAGGACCATAAAGTAACAAAATCTACAAGTATATCATCAAATATCGACGGAGATGACGACGTCCAGGAGACTGTGGGAAGCACACAGCATCATCCAGTACGAGGGAAATGCTTTGGCAATTTCCAGTGGTAAGCGCGGATGACGCAGAAATACGCAATCTCTCATTTCTCTTTGTTTTATATTTCATATTTCAGTAACTTCATAGCTTGGGAATAAGACTATAATCAATAATTTATCAGACTCCGTTTTCACGTAATTTTCTATCGGTAATATTAAAATCGCAACGCTCCCATTTAAATTTTAAACCTATTATTATTATTAATTTTGCTATACTTGTTTTTTATATAATAAATTCATTTCTTTTACAATGCAATCTTTGCTTTCAGTAGGTAGCATTAGATATAGACCAATTCCTTCTCCTGATACAATTGTTTGTTGGGTTAATGATCAAATCATACCACGATCTGAGTGAATAGAGTCTTGAAGGTGTTCTGCCAGAGCTAGACGTTGTTAAATACAAATTTAGATTTCAACATTGCGTTGAGGTCTTGGCGCCCATTAAAACAACATAGCTTAGGCAAAGGTAAACAGTTACATTTATCTTCCAACAGTTAGGGGCAGTCAAACCGTTACAATTGTCGCTACCAACATGGGGCATTAATAACCGCTACACTTGTCGCTCAACGTGAGGGATAGCAAAACTGCTACACTTGTCGCCGACAACTTGGGGCTGAAAACCTAATAACATTTGTGGAAGGAGAAGGGTATATATTTCTGTGCCTGTACTTTGGGGGTTATTTGTCTTTATCAGTGTATATCATTATGGGGGATGAGAAAGAAAGACAGATGAGGTTACGTAGTGGTCATCAACTGGAGAGTGATGATACGAGCAGTATGTCGAGTGATGGTAGTACCGGGGTAGCGGAGGTAAATCCCGATACTGAAACAGGGAGTGTAGGCGGCCAACCAGAATTTAAAACTTGACTTCTCGAGTTCATGTATCAGAACAAAGTTAGTAGTGATGCCTTAAATGCAAAATTAGAACAGAATAATGCAAAATTAGAACAGAATAATGCAAAATTAGAACAAAACAGTAGGGAAAATAAAGAAAGTACAGAAGCTTTGAATGCAAAATTAGAACAGAATAATGCAAAATTAGAACAGAATGATGCAAAATTAGAACAAAACAGTAGCGAAAATAAAGAAAGTACAGAAGCTTTAAATAAAAAATTAGAACAGAATAATGCAAAATTAGATAAGAACAACAAGGAAATTAGTGTGAAAATGGAGCAGATTAGAGGAGAAATCAGAGGAGTAATGGAAGAGAAGGTTAAAGAGATCATTGCAGATGTAAACAAGAAATTAGGAAAAGTACAGGAGGAGTTAGAAATTAGAATCAGTACACAGGCTGAAAATTTAAAAGAACTAGTGCAACTGGAAACACAGCAGGTCAAAAAGCAATTGGGGAGAGAAATTGACAAAATTCAGGTAGCAACTAAAGAGGTTAAGGAACAGCTGGGGGGTAGAATTGAGAAAGGCCACTCGCAAATAGTTGCAGAAGTAAATGATTTAAGAGAGAGTAATAGAGAGACCATTAGCAAGATTGAGGAGAAACAAGCAAAGCTATATGATAAAGTAGAAGAATCAGAAGGAAACATTAAATTAACAGTAAACAGTATTGAGAGGAAGGCTGAGGAGAAAATCGCAGAATTAGAGTTAAAATTAAAAGCTAGGATCAGGCAAGAAAATAGTCAGAATAGGCCAGTTTTTGTGAATAGCACACACAGGGAGGTAGAACTGGGTAAGTTCAGCAATCGACAGGGGTGCCCAATGGAGTTCATGAACACTATAGAAAATAAATTCGGGGAGAGGTTGGAAAATGGTAGTATTGAGTGGTGCCAGGTAGTTGAAATTTTAGAACAAGTGTTTGTGGGGGAAACGAGGAATTGGTTTGCTGTCTACAGAGACAAGTTTACTGATATTAATGATTTTAAAATGAAATTCTGTGAAAAGTTCTGGAATGAGGTTTTTCAGTCGCAGCATCGTGAGGGAGTAGTGTGTGGTAAATATAACCCTAAAGGAAGCTCCACCATGACCGAATACTTTTTAGGGCAGGTGTTAGTGTGTAAATATCTGGATGGCTTGAAGGAGGAAAGTGATGTGGTAAGGTTGCTACTTAGGCACTTTCCCTATAAGATCAAGGAGGCTGCTTGTATCCAGAATGTAAAGACTATATCACAAGTAGAAAATTTGTTAAGCACATTTGATGCACTAGGGAGAGGGGGTTATGAGGACAATTTCAATCGGAACCAGGGTAATAATAATAATAGACCTAATGAAGCCAGGCATCAAGAAGTTCAAGGGAACGGTGGCGAAGGAGCCAACGCTCAAAATAGAAATAATAATAATCAGCTAAATCAGAACAGAGGAAATGGCTATGGTAATCAGTATCAAGGGAGGAACAATGATTTCAGGGGAAATCAAGGAAGGAACAATGATTACAGGGGAAATCAAGGGAGAAACAATGATTTCAGGGGAAATCAAGGGAGAAATTATAATGACAATAATTACAACCAGAATAGGGGTCAAGGAAGAGGACAGCCTAGTGGTAGTAATATACAGCCAAACAATGACAACACAGCCCAAAACAAGCAGACCAGTTCAGTAGTTAGTAGTACTACGGCCAGCTGTAGCGGTTCTTTAAACGCGAACCAGGCTGCGATGTAAGGTCAGAATCTCAGTCTGTAGCATGCCCTGTCCATACAATTATACAGGAACCCTATGACCTAAATGTAAGAAATGAATTATTACATGAACTAAATGATGAAGGTATTATTCAGGAAGTGGTTAGTAAGAGCCGCATAGTTAAATTTAACGTGTCCGAGGCGTACACAGATGTTTTAATTGATAGTGGTTGTATGAAGAGTTGCATAAGTAGTGCATTTTATGATAAAATGAAAGGAACTGGAGTAAATTTTGAGGAGATGCCAATTAAAAGCACTTTTGTTATCACAGCTGTTGGGAAGAGGTCTAAAGTAATTTCTAAGCAAGTTTTAGTAGACATTAAAATTAATAATCATGTAGAGAAGCAGATTTGTCTTGTAATTCCAAATTTAGTATTCAGTGTTATCTTGGGTTCAGAGTGGCTAAGTAGAGTGTCTGGTAACTTATGTTATGATGTAGGGAGTTTGAAATTTAAATGGGGAGATTCTGAATTAGAAGTAGCGTTCAATGACCATATTCAGAGGAGTAGTATTGTAGGTGTGATTTGTACTTTAAATGAGATATCGCCAGCCGTAGAGCGGGGTTCTCCATGTTTTGTGGGCAGTGTGATTACGAACGGAAGTCTAGAGGACTCGTTACGTGATGCTGCATTTCAGGGAAATGGTGGAACAATGTGTTCGGCTCTATGATGTGTTATGGTGTAATAGGAGAGTTTTTGAGGATCGCATTGGTATGGCCAATTGCTATACACATTCATTGAACGTTATTGATAGGTCAGTATTCACAGGACATAGATATCCTGTACCTTTCGCTTATCAGAGTGCAGTTGAGGCACAAATTAACCAGATGCTTGAAGATGGGATTATTGAGCACTCTAACAGTCCGTATGTTAATTCTTTGATCACGGTACCCAAAACCGACGGCACGGTTCGTATTTGTTTAGACGCTCGTTTGGTTAACAGTAGAATTAGTTCAGATCAGCTGAAATCTATGTCAATAGAGGAATTAATGCAAACATTTGAGGGGAAGAAGTATTTCACTTGTGTAGATTTGAGTTCCAGTTTTTGGCAAGTGCCACTTATGTACGAAGATAAGACCATTTACAGCTTTTAGTCATAAATATAACCTTTATCAATTTTGTAGAACACCTTATGGGTTAAAGAGTAGTTCAGCAGCTTTAATTAGGGCTTTAAACATCGCATTAGGGGATGACACAGGAGAGTTTGTAACCATTTACATAGATGATATGGTAATTAGTTCACGCAGTTTTGAGGAGCATCTACGTCATTTAGATATAGTTTTTCAGAGGTTAGATCAGGCAGGGTTCACTTTGAAGCTGTCTAAGTCGTCATTCTGTCAGTCAGAAGTGACATTTTTAGGTCATAGAGTGTCGAGTAGAGGTGTGACACCACAGAAAAGTAGGGTTAGCATGTGTGGACAGTAGCAACAGGGCATCGTTACAGACACTGAGAAAAGGTAGGTAGAGCAACGTGAGGACGTTCATTTAAGGGAGCCACTTGCAAGGTTGGAAGCAGGTTACGTAGAAACATTTATAGTTTCCAAACGTATTGGCAAAACAGCATATGTGCTGGAGAATAGTGAGGGAAACAGATTATACGGGACGTATAATATACATAGTCTACGAAAATATGTGTCATAAAGCGAATGTGTTTAGCTGGCGAGCCAGCCTATCAAATGAGTAAGTGTGGTATTTGGTGCGTGGGAGGAGATGGTCTTCCAGGCAGGCGTATCAGAAGTCACACAGGGGGGTAGTATGTAAGTAAATGAGTGTTTTTAAGGTACAGGGAAATATGACGGGATTGTCGGATGCTCTTGAGCACTAAAATGTCTCGATACACCAAGGCCAGAATTTGGTAGCGCTAGTGAATTCCCATTTGTCCCCAAGAGATGGGTGAGCGCTTGTACAGGGTAGTTTTGCTTAAGGCGTCCACGGGACAAAAGATGGGCCATCAGAATGCGAGACAGTCCTTCATGAAACTCATACATAACGGCACACGTGATTTCTGTTTACGGCCTCGCCATGTAAGATTTGTAAGTGTGTAATTTAAGGTAATTTGTACAAAGGTATTATTTGTGGGAGGAGAACTGGTCTGTGTTGAGAACTAGTATTAAGTAGAATATGGTCTACGGGAACTTAACAAGACAGGGCGATTACGGCACAGAAATATTTGGTGTTATATGTAATGCGCATTTACTGTTTTTTTTTTTTTCAGAAGTCAAAATTAATTTCATCTTTTATAAAGAGAGATCAGGTCACTCCATGTGAGATCTGTGCTGGACAAAACGGAGGCAGACAGGTTTTTCTCCGGGTACTCCAGTTTTCCCTGTCAAAATTTCATTCCAGCAACACTCTCCAGTATCATTTCATTTCATCTGTCATTCATTTAATCATTGCCCCAGAGGAGTGCGTCAGGCCTCGGCAGCCGGCTCATTTCATATCCTCGCCGCTAGATGGGGGCTTCATTCATTCCATTCCTGACCCGGTCGGAAACTGGAAGCAGGCTGTGGATTTTCATATAAAGAGAGATCAAGTATTATGGTCACGAGGCGCTGCCACAATAGTGTGATCGTGTGCTCAGTGATAAGTGGGATTAATTTCACAATAAGGAAGGAACCTCCAGTGAAATTAGGATTCTAGGGAGATATACATATATCAGAACACCTTGAGGCGTGTGATGTGACATCTCATATACATAGTGCTCACACAGTAATTATGTCTATTTTTCCAACATAGAGAAATTTGAGAGGCGGAAATATCCGTGGAACACTATTCTATATGTAAAACATTGGACTGGTTGCAAAGTGCAATCCATAGTGACAACAAACTTTGACGCAAAGTGCATGAAGAAAAATTATGAGTGTATATATCTGTAATTTAGGGTGATTTCATTTATGTAATATGTATTTTGGATGGGGTTTATTAACGTGTCTGGGATAATCGGATAATGGACCGTCGTCACGGTAAATCATCCGATGATCCGAGGCGAATATGTAACGTGTTTTTCGAGGGGTTTTTATACCACTGGCATAAGTCAGTAGAAAGCCATTCTATACTTATTTACGCGGCAAATTGTTCAGCCAAGAGAATTTTTCATGTTAATTTATTATTATTATTAATTTATTATAATTATTATTAAGATATTTTCGGAGCATTTTATAAAAATTATAAGCATACAGATAGGTTGTCTATGTCTTAGAAAACGCTATCAAGCAAATTATTACGAATGACAATATCATAGAAAATTATGTGATTGCGGAATTTTACGGAGTTTCGTCAGTTAGGATATTATGAGAGACATGACTCACTGGAAATTCAGATACAGGATGATTCTTGTAACGTAGTATTACGCATGCGGGGTTGCAGCGTCAAGAAAAGGCGGATAGTTGGAACGGAAATCGACTTCATCATTCGCGCGCCGTGTGTAATGAGCCAGAAAAAGGGAAGTAGCGGGGTGCTCAGCCAATCCGTGGAGACCACGTAAGCTGGAAGTCGGTACCGTGGTGGGGAGCCGACGTGTGGATATATCGTTCAGCGTGCCGTGGAACGAGGACAATCTGTATAGAACTTGCCGAGTATGTTGCATGCGGGAGTCGCTCCGATGTTCCGTGGAGTGGGGGACAATCTGTGAAAGACTTGACTAGTTCGGTTGCAAGTGTGTGTTGCTCCAATGTTCCGTGGAGTGGAGAACTATCTGTTTAAAACTTAACCAGTGTGGTTGTACGAGGGTATGGCTCCGTTGTTAGGACCATAAAGTAACAAAATCTACAAGTATATCATCAAATATCGACGGAGATGACGACGTCCAGGAGACTGTGGGAAGCACACAGCATCATCCAGTACGAGGGAAATGCTTTGGCGATTTCCAGTGGTAAGCGCGAATGACGCAGAAATACGTAATCTCTCATTTCTCTTTGTTTTATATTTCATATTGCAGTAACTTCATAGCTTGGGAAAAAGAGTAAAATCAATAATTTATCAGACTCCGTTTTCACGTAATTTTCTATCGGTAATATTAAAATCGCAACGCTCCAATTTAAATTTTAAACTTATTATTATTATTAATTTTGCTATACTTGTTTTTTATATAATAAATTCATTTCTTTTACAATGCAATCTTTGCTTTCAGTAGGTAGCATTAGATATAGACCAATTCCTTCTCCTGATACAATTGTTTGTTGGGTTAATGATCAAATCATACCACGATCTGAGTGAATAGAGTCTTGAAGGTGTTCTGCCAGAGCTAGACGTTGTTAAATACAAATTTAGATTTCAACATTGCGTTGAGGTCTTGGCGCCCATTAAAACAACATAGCTTAGGCAAAGGTAAACAGTTACATTTATCTCCCAACAGTTAGGGGCAGTCAAACCGTTACAATTGTCGCTACCAACATGGGGCATTAATAACCGCTACACTTGTCGCTCAACGTGTGGGCTAGCAAAACTGCTACAATGGGTCCTAAGGATGAAACCCCTATTTCTCAAATAGCACCAGCTATAATGACATTCAACAGGAACAGTTCAGTACGAGTGCATTTTGAAGCAGCTATAGGACTAGCAGTCATGAGTTACTAAGAAATTTGAGGGTAGACATGGAAG
Organism: Meconema thalassinum; assembly: GCA_946902985.2. Classification (NCBI taxonomy): domain Eukaryota; kingdom Metazoa; phylum Arthropoda; class Insecta; order Orthoptera; family Tettigoniidae; genus Meconema; species Meconema thalassinum. The sequence goes on from OX336388.2 coordinate 1,354,515,237, forward strand.
CGGATACGAGGATTTACGTACGAGTCCAATGGGACGGACGAATAGGGACACTTCTGGAAGCGGAACTTTAATGGAACCGGCCAGGAGGCCTGCCTCTACAAGAACTTCGACAATGTAAGCTACATTAAATTTTTTTCATTGCTTATGGTATTTGGAAATTTTCGTTTTGAAGAATTATCAACATGCAAAATTATTTTCAGTTTGCTGTAGCAAACCAGATTAGAATGTTATGGTGTTCAGGAACGCTAGTTATGCGATTCTAGTCTATGGACAACTTCAGGAACACTTTATTCTGATTTTCTATTTTTGTCATCGCGGTCATCAGCCGTAAGTTCTTCATATCTTAGGTATTTATTTAAAGAGAATATTTTTTGAGTCATGATAATAATAATTATGTTTTGTAATTGTTTAAATAAGAGTTTAGGAAGTTTGGAACGACTTAATTTGAATTTGAGGATTTATTTATCCTATGGTTAGTGGTCTTATCTTGCAAAGATATAATGATTTTTTAAGCGTTTCATAATTATTGTGTTATATTGGAATATTTTGATGCGGAAGGCCATCGAAAGATTACAGAAAGCATGTATCAAAAAGGGTATTCTCGAGTTTGTATAATTATAAACAAATATGGTAATGTCACAATATGACAATTTTTAAACAGGGTAGACACGACATAAAAATAATGTGGATTGCTGTGATGGTGAAATTGGTATAAATGAAGCTTCGTGTTTGAAACAAGCTGTGGCTTGATAAAAAAAACTAATGAATAATAATATTTAAAAAAAGAGAATATGTTGAAGTTAGAAAAGAACGTGTATCATTCAGTCGTGAGATGAAATCACGAATAAATATGGTGTTATGTGTAGTGTCAACCATGATGATGGTTAGATAACTTATAAAAAATATATATGTTGAAGAAAGAGGTAATAATAATTATAAATGAAAATCTTGTGAAGTGAAGAACCAAATGATTATTTAATGCAGCCATCACAGATAAATTTCAGTAAAGATTTTCTCGTGTCTCACATAAATTACCCTCTTATTTGTAAAACAGTTTAGGCTTTAAACAAAAACTTAGTTTTGACGATGCCTTACCGTGGTCAAATATAAATAAAATCCAAGAGGATTGAACGCATAAATAAAATGGGCATGGGCTAAAATAAGTATTGTAAAAATTGATAAATGACCAGCCATTTATAATATCATGGATATTTTTGTTTTGAACAAGTTCCATAACTGAATAAGTGATTAAGATTTTGTGCAAGAAAATATGTTGAATTTAAATAAAATATAAATAATTTATAAATAATGATAATAATTTTGTTGCTTAATGTTGTATGGTGAAAATATAAATTGATCTTGTCAACGTGGTGAGAAACAAGATAAACAAATATCATAAATTTTTGAATTTATGATGAATATAAATGATTTGGTTAGTTGTTTAATTATTGGATAAACATGATGAATAATTTAAATAAATGGTCTTGTGGATCATATTTATTTATTGAGTGAAATTTGCGGATCAAGAACAGATGATCTAATACATTTTCATACGATCAAATTTCATTGAATCCTTGCTTGAAGTAGATTGATGAACAGTAATATTTGCTCATATGTCCGACAAATATTTATGTTTCTTTCAATAACTCAAGGAAATGTTAAATCAAAAACAGATTTGGACAGTGAATTTATGAATTTTGGAAAGTGAAATAATTTATCAATGAGTGAACATGTCTAGTTAACAGATGTACATAGTCAAAGTAGGCATTAGTATGGACGATTCATTTTGCCCTGAATGACCTACAATTGTACTGTAAATGCACCAATAAATAAATAAATAAATAAATAAATAAATAAATATTACTCACATTTAGGAACGATGCCAATGGACTGATAATTTTGGCAATCGATCATTTACAAAGTGCTTTTTCGAGTGTGTTGAATATTCTATTCTTGTGTGTTTATGTGTGAGCTCATGTATACGCCATACGATAAATAAATATGTGTGAGTTTTTTTTTCATGCATTACAGTGCTAATTTTGCATCTGATTTCTTTTTTTTTTTTAATTTTTTATTATAAATAAAATGAGATTTTTTAGAAATTGTGCTATTTTCATTGCTCCTTTCTATCATTCTTGTTGCATCGAACCGAGAATCAGTGAAGCAAGTTAGTTAAATATTTTTATGTTTGCTTTTCACCCCGTTGGCGCCCTGAGATATTTTGAGTCTCGTGCTAGCTAATTTTCGGTAACATGCTTATCTGGTCGTTGGACTTTGGTCTAAACGGTCACACTAGGTACATATAAAATTGCTAACCTCAAGCTATATGTCACCTAGAGATCTTGTTCATGAGATGACAAGCTTCTAGTTAAAGATGTATCCTTGCGGTGGCGACTGTAACCGAATTTATTCAGTTACATGAAACTCTCCCTCGGGTTTTTGCCTTGTGCGGTCTATTTGGGTGTATTTTATTCATATCTTATTATACTGGGTTAAAATTGGGCCTTGTGCCTGGGTGTATTTTTGTGGACGGATTCAATTTTGGATGGTCTGGGCGACTAAGCTCACTGTTTATCAATTATTGGTTTTTGGACATTTAATATTATAGAATACGATTATTGCGATTTATAACGTTTTGGGAACAGGAATATAAAAGACTGTATTATCACCCCTAAAGTAGAAGCACTATTTCGATTTGGTTTGGGGTTAATTTGACTATTTTCATTTAGAAATGTTAAAAGTTTTGACGGCTGGCTTTAATAATAAGGTATATTGGAGTAGAGAATCAGGTGCTGGGAATTGACACACCCGGAAAACATAGTCATAAATAATTGAGCTTGTTTGCGTGTAACAAGCAAATACCTGGGCTATTAATAGTGTGAACTCCCATGAACTTTCCGTAGGAAAAGTACTGAGTGACGTCGGGGTGCGCTCAGCTGAATTACGATAGTCAAATGTTCGTATGTTGCCACGGATATCCGCTTGGAGCGGGCCTGCGCCAACTAGTTCCGGTAGGACGAAGCGCAGTCCCTGGTGTAAGGATATTCGTGCGCATGTGTTTATAATGGTGTGTTTAGTGCTTTTTAGAGGTCTTCTTGCGAATCAGGGTCGTTCATTAGCCATGGTGCGGTAACGAACAGCAAAGACAGTTATAGTTCTCCTCTGAGCCTTCGGCTATTGGTAACTACATTATTTCAGTGTTCTTAAGCGAATCAGGATCGGTAACGAACAGCTGGGACTTTTATAAGTTTTCACTGAGCTTCGGCTATTGGAACTTACGTTATTTATGGTTCTGTTCAAATACCATGGGTTGCTGATGCAAGTCACGCTCGAAGGACGATTCTATACATGACTATACAGTACATCTGAGCCTAAAAAGCTATTTGTGGTCTAAATGTTGGAGAGTGGTGGAGAGCGACATTTGGTGGATCAAGCAAACTGAGACTGTGGAACAACGCTATGATCGCTGACTGTGTAACGTGTGTATATTTTCTGTACAAACTGTGCCAGTGTTTAAATGAGGAGGCTGATATGCCTGGGGTCACTAGTTGACCAGATGTGTTTGTGGGCTCTGTGTGAGCATAGAATCTGCGAATTCAAGGTACTGTACAAAAACATTATTACAAGTGCATTTTAAAGGGTCGAAAACATGTGTGTAAATAGTGTATATATGTATAACTAGTACAGTCAGAATATATGGCGTTTTTCAAGGGTATCAGTGTTTATTCCTGTCTTGCATGATCCTGGTATCATCAGCCAATGCATGTATAATGCCCCATACCTGGGATATGGGGTCTCAATGTCAGGAAACAGTTATTTTATTTTATTCGGGAAGATCCAAATGATCAACCCTGGCGCCCAATTAAAGTCGGGATATTAATGTTAAATTGACCTGTAGTTTGTATGTCATCATCATCATCTTGCACAGTTTCCAGCCACTGGCCGGGTCTGTTTGGAACACAAGCCTCTCCAACGTCTTCTGTCTTCCCACCATCTCTCAGCCTCCACCCTTGTCCAGTCTTCTCCTCTCTTCTTCACGCTTCCACCCCCTTCATCCACCTGTCTCTCGGTCTTCCTCTTGGTCTCTTTCCTTCCCACTTCGTCTCGTGTATCCTCCTGGGTATCCTCTTCTCCTCCATTCGTTTTACATGTCCATACCATCTAAATCTAGATTTCTCTATACCATCCTGTAATGGTTCCTCCATTAATTCTCTGGTCCTCTTCGTATGTAAAGGCAGTAAATTCAGTAGGTTTGTTTTCAGGGGGTATTAAAGTTAAATCAACTCCAGCGAGGAGGTGTGGGTGTTTCAATTTATTACCGTACTTCAGTATTGTAGATTATTTTATTGCTCGAAATAAAGATCTGTTACTCTTGTTGGTATTAAAGAAAGCTTTCCAGTCAGTCAACAGAAATTGTACCCAATTACATTAGGTGGGAAAACAAGTATTTACATACATTTACATTTACATGTCCTCGAACACTCCCGGCACTAAAAGCCATACGCTTAAAAGAACCTAATGCAATTGAGCACAACTTGTGTTGACCAACTGGAAAGCTTTCTTTAATGGAACTAGACGACACTGCAATATGGCTTCTATCACTTCAATCTTGTTGGTATATTATTGTGAAGTGATACAGACACTTCTTGTGATTCTATCCTTTTCCTATCCTATGATTATGTTCATGTCCATACCTTGCTGTTTTTAGACTACGTGTAATTGCTCTACTCCACTTTGAGTAAACCTGAGCAGCTGTTCCTCTCTCAGAAACACTTAATAAGAATAATAAAGATTTGATAGATTCGGCTGGTGAGGTGTTCAACACATAAAGGGTCAACATGACAGATATTATTATGATGCATCTAACTACCAAGGTAATTCTACTGAAATAATCTATGGCTAATTTTGATAATTAATGTATTAAAACTATTCTGGCAAGGATTCTGGTCGAATGCATTAAACTCCCTATCACACTACAAGCATGGCATGACATGTGACACACTGAAGATAATTAAGATGGATCAGCTGTACTCACTACTTTTTGAAATTCTGGTAGATAAACCTACAGATTTAGGAGACTTGTCTTGATAAATCAGATCTAAGTACGGTACTTCACTGTTTTGTTTCACATGAGCTTCCCTACTCCTATTGTTGAATTTGCCTATGTAGGCTATTTGAAGTTAATTTAATTTGCGCAGAGACTGCTGATTTACTGTTCTTATCTGCCCTTGCAGATTTGAACACAGTTCGCATTGCATCGAGAGGCAACTAGACAACCTCACAATTCTCAGTTATAACACATCAACATATAGCACAGTGTATAGAATGATTATACACGCATCGACAACAGTTTCAAATACGGTATATACAAATTTACGAGTGTCTGCGCTACGAACATTCCTCTCACACAACATAAGAAATGACTCAAACCACATTGCTGGATATTTACAATATTATACACAACTGCAATGTCTCAACAAGATGAACATATTTCATATTTGTAGCTGGTTCGCAAAAAGATACAATTTCTCCCGACTAGTGACGAAGAATAGTTAGCATTACAGCCTACGCCGCAAGCGAAATGTCAACCGAACCTGACGAATGATAAAATTCAAATGAGCGCGTACAAACTAACCACACCCCTCAAGCACTCAGAATGTCACGTGTCTGCTTCCCGGAACAAGGAAATACAGTACAAGGCTACAAACATAGTCTCATCCCCAGCTAACACCGTGGAGTAGCCTGGTGTGGACCCCGGACTTGCGTCACTGACCTCGCTCAACACAATAGAGCTCACCACAATAGAGCTCACCACACAAAGCAAGTAAAACTCGGCCTTTCTAAATTTGGCGCAAATTTTCCTGGTTGGGAAATCAGCCGATTCTGGCTGACACAATGCACTTCCAACACACACAAGAAATTAACATATAAATTAAATAAATTATACCGTGACTGAATCCTTGCTATTTACAAGACACTGACAATTAATTAATAAAACCCTATAGCCTAATGATGATGGAAATGAGCAGATGGATAAAATTATAGGCGACACAATAATATAAGATGACTTGCCACCAAGTATAGAAAATGAGGGTTCGATCCTAAATGTGACCCGTTCAATCACAAATGAAATGAGTATTTTATGTATCTTGATTGAGATTTGAAGTGCTAGAAGCCATTATCAGTGTTGCCTAAGTAATCTATTAATAGAAATGCTTTTCTGTGCCCAGTTAGTAACAAATATTTAATGTCCTAATCTTGAAAGAAATAATACATGAATTATTTATTAAATACTTATTAATGCTTTTCTTGAACAAATGAGGGGGAAATTAATTGGTTAACATGATTCGTCCATGTGAACATCATCAGATCATGTTCAGTTATTCTTAAATTAAGTTCAGCAGATATTTATATAATACTTATGAACAATATTTATGAGGTGAGGTACCAACTAATTTTACGCATCCATATTTTCCTCTCTGTTGCATGATTATTGTGTGCATGTCATATTAATCCAACTTATTATTGTATAAAAGATCATCAGTTGAATAGGAATGCTAAACAGAAATGGACATTAACAAAATATCTTTGACAGCAAGGAACAAAAGTTCATCATAATAGACATTAATGAATTCAAAGTGTTTTCTTAGTTAACCACACATACAGCACTAACAACAAAATACTCTGCATTTACAGAATAATATAATATCGTATGGCCTCGGGTGCCGGGTGCAAGCTTTGTTATTTGACACCCAAAGGGTAGCTTGCATGTCGAATTTCGTTGTTCCTTGAAGCACTATGAAAGTCAAGGAGGTTAGATATCTAAGCTCCTTGAACACTATAGCACTTTCTAGTAGAGAAATGAGGAACTTTGTGTTGGCGGAAACTCCCGAGATTAATTTACAGAAGAGCTAACGGAATAACAAATCACTGCATCACCTGACACATGCCACTCTTGGGGTTTGTAACAAGCTGTTGGAGAGGAAGTAGGGAGAGGAGGGATTTTCTCTGTTTATTTCTGTAGTTCTTGGTACACTGAGGAATGAAAGACACTCTGCAGGAGTGAACCATAGTAATAAGCCCATATGTAAAAGTGATATACTCACTCATATGTTCCTGGCTTATTGATGCAGGTGGCCCCATTCTGACAGCCCAAATCTGTACCAGCAAAGCGAGCACATTCATTCACATCTGTATCGCACAGAGTTCCCTGCAAGAACATTAAAAATGGTTAAGCAACAACTTGATCTGCACCTCATACAAAATCCTCTAACACATCTCGATTTACTGTTACACAGGAATTTAACAAATCATGTGGCATTTTCTGGAAATGTTCAGTAGATATGTGTGTCTAATCAAAGTCATCACTCCAGCAACAGATATAACTCAGTAACCTTGGCCTAGTGCGACCATTAACCTTCTAACTGCTATGTATTTCCAAATGAATAAACACTCCCGTGCTGTGCTATTTTCACACATCTTAGCCCCAATCTACAAGGGTAATTACAAAAGTAAGGTCCGATTCGCCGTAAATATTTGAAAGCAGCACCAAGGGCAAAACACGCATGCGCGCCGACTCCTGGCATGCCTTGCGCGGCAAAAGCCGCCAGTAGCGTTGTTACTGTTGCTGTGTGCTGTTGATATTGTCAGTTCACAATATTTAAGACAATTAATCAGCCCGCCGATTGTGAAGTAAAGGCACTGATATGGTTTCTATCTGCAAAAAATATTTCTGCGGCAGAAATTCATCGGCAGATTACTGAAGTGTACGGTCCTAACATAATGAGTGACAGTAAAGTGCGCAAGTGGGTGCGAGCCTTTAATGAAGGACGGGAAAATGTGCACGATGAACCCCGCTCTGGCAGACCATCGGTGATTTCAGACGAGTTAGTACATGCGGTTCACGACAAAATTCGTGAAGATCGACGATTCACTATTTCAGGGACAACGATCAATAAAGCCGCCTACTGCGCTACCCTGACTAAACTTCGACGTGCAATCCAGAATAAGCGACGTGATTTTTTGTTGTCTGGAGTGTTGTTGTTGCATGACAATGCCAGACCCCATACTGCGAATGACACGCAAACTCGAATCAAGAAATTTGGATGGGAACAGATGGACCCCCCACCGTACAATCCAGTGGCGCCAAGTGATTTCCACCTGTTCCGCTACCTAAAGGAGTTTCTTGGCGGCAAGCGCTTCGACACAGATGTTGAAGTGAAAGAAGCAGTTAAAGACTGGTTAGCTTCGCAGGCGGCCGAGTTCTACGACTTAGGCATTCAAAAACTTGTGGAACGATGTGACAAATGTGTAAATAAGTAAGGAAATTATGTTGAAAAATAGAGAAAGATGTAAGGAATGTCAATAAAACAATTGTTTTGGAAACAATTTTGATTTTGGATTTCTTTTTAACCGGACCTTAGTTTTGGAATAGCCCTCGTACATCAAGGCCATAAATCAATTTAACATATTCCCCCTTCTCCTATTGGTTCCATATAATGCATATTACATTGATTTACATTTTACATACATGTACTCAAGTTTTCTTCAATGGCGCACCTGCAAAATAATTTTGCCGGGGGGATAGTTGTACTAGATGTAGGTAAAGACTGCCTTATGTAGTGACTGACTAAACGGCCTTTCATTACGGGTAACAAATCAGACTTTTGGGGGGGATATATCCCCTTCGCTCCCTCCTGGATACGATAAAGGTTTAGAATCGCCACTACTCGAATTACTACAAGGCCATTACAGTGCACATAAGTCAAACTTATGAATGGCATAATTTGCATCACCATAGAGATTTAAAATGATAAGTAAATGGTTCTATGGACTATTACCAAAGAGTAGGTAAGACTACTTTCAAATAGCATTGCCTCAAACAGCTGGAATGTGCAACTAAAAGGGCGCGCACGTATCGACACCACTGTGTGGCAGAATTGGTGACGAGCCGTTTCGTTGATAACACAAGTTGACAAGTTAATTCAGAAATTGCTGAGTTTTACATAAGTTACCATAATGTTGAACAAAATAATCATGCAATTAGGTAATAATGAGGAGTAGAGTTCCTACATAAAACTAACATTTGCTCTTGTTACAAAAATACACCAACTGGAACAAAAGGGAAACATGAAACACTACATTTTTAAAAAAGTGCATAAATGGAGAATGGTATTACAGTCATACTGGTGACAAGTACGTTACGAACACAATCAACTAAATGGTCTGTATTTTTACTATGTAGTAGGCTATTTGATTTACAAAACCTTTGAAGCCAGCTTAAGGAATATTTAGTGCCAAATGCGAGTTAAAATGTCTGTGGTTAATGTCTTGATGTGCACACCATGACCTAATAGTTGATAAACCTCATTTGGTATTCAAGCAGTCGTGAAAAATACAACATTAAGAATATTCAGTGGTTAGCATTTCTTTTTTCTATTTTTACCAGACACTGTATCCTTATACTCTACAGAATACCGTGTAAAACACTTTTATCCTTAATTGTGAAATTAACCACAGTATCAGAGAGAATACAGCAGTTCAAATTGGGTACAATTTTAGCCTGGTCACTCCTCACTTTCTTTGGAATCATTAACCCTTTAAGAGCCAACGTTCTTTTGAAAGCCCGGTTGGTTTTTATCTGAAAAAAAAAACCAACATTATTTCAAAAGGACGTTCTGTATTAGTTTTGATTATTAAAAATAATAGTCATTTCCTTTCAGAATTTCCCAAAACAGTTAGTTAACACTTAGAGCGCGGGTCCTGTAATATTATGTTCGAAGGTAACTTTTTAAAACTGCGGCGAGCGCAATATTACATTGATCGATTTCTCGCGCTTTGTGTTGGAGACGAACGTAATATTATAGCTCTAGCACTCGCTTGTGGGTGCCAGTAAGCGTGAAGTTGCACATACAATCGCTAGATAGCACCACGTCACTGTTCAGCGGAAGAATATCGATCTGTTCGATGGCAAGCGATGCAAGCTCAAGTAGGTCAAATCTGTTTTCCTTTGCTTTGTTTTTATTCTTTGTGGACAGATTTTTCTCTCGCAAAAACGTTGAGTTTATTCTATGACTAGTATTTATATTTGGGGTTATAATTCGCATTACAGATTCTGAATCTGAGGCAACCGAAGAGACATTTCTCCCTTCAACTTCTGCTAGCACGCCTACTCGTTCCAGGACGAGAGCGCGCGCAACAGCTGTTTTCGGCATTTTTTTTTTTTTTTTTTTCAAACCACATTCAATTTGTGCCATTCTGAACATAGCCATAAATTCTGGAAATCAGCCAGCACAGGGGTGAGGAGCAACATTTAAAGCATCAGCAGGGTAAGTGTTAAGGACTTAATATTTATGAAATAAACAGTCTCTTTTATTTTTAAGGTCATAGTTTCAGTATATCAGTCCAATCAGCAGTCATGTTTATTGGCACACTTTTCTTGGTGGCATCAACACTAGCAGTCTCGCTGTGCACATGCTCCACTCGGTCTTGTTGCTCTCTATCTTTCACTTGTTCACTTATTGTTGTGAAAATGAGCCAATCTCTTGTGAGGGAGAACACTATTCGTTTTTGAGACCTTGGAAATATTAGACTATATACTGCGCCCGTTGACGCATGTTTGCTCAGATAACAGAGACTAAAACTTATGCTGGAATGTAACTGAACATACCCTGCGAGCGGCGGGAAGAAGCTGAAGTAATATCGCTTATGATCATATTTTTATATATTTTGGACATTCCAAAAATCAATTATAATTATAACCAAGTAATTCTGCATATTTGAAGTACAGCATACTTCGTAAATCAATGAAACTATCAATTTACGCGGCTAGCTCATATCCTAAGAGCACGCCATATTTGGTAACACCAGTTCCTATTTGTCTTTGGATGAGGCAACATCGATGTGCATGTTGGAGCACAAGTGAAAGTACGTCCGTGAAGGGAAACCATGTGGCACGAAATATCAGTGGATATTTTTCTCATGGATTGCCATCATGGCATTATTTAACAATTTAAAGATAGGAGACATTCATCATTACATAAACTGTGAAATATTTTCATTCTACGGGGTGAAATGATGGACTTGTGTAAAGCAAACTTTGTGACCGCATGGTCACACACACACACTTCAGTGTTACATAAACTGTGTAATTAATTAACTGTACAAAATCTACGAGTACAATATTTATTTGTCGGATGGGCAGTATTTTTGGTTTAATATTTTATGTTAATATTTTCTGTAAATATCAGTGCAAAAGTCACGAGTGAATGTCGCACAAGCGACAAGACTAGAGCCAGTGGCGGAGTGAAAATGGGCAATTTTTACCGCATATTAGCTTCAGTGCGCGCAAGTTTTCGTTAATTATGTGCTACGTTATTACCAACGCTAACATTACAATCATGCTAAACCATCAGATCTTCAAATACAACCCCAACCACGCGATGGCATGTGATTTCTAAATCATGCGTGGGGAATTAGCAGCGGAAGATGTCCAAATACAATGAGAAGATAATCTAAGGCCATACACGAGACCGCATATAACATCTCATGGCGGGTCTCGAACCAAGTGACGCTGCATCTGTAAGTCAGATCAAGTATTTGTAGCGTATTGTAATGAGTTGGAAACAGTAGATTAGTTTAATTTGGTTTCATTTATTTAAGTGCACAATGCAGGTAGTTAATTATAAGACGCGTGTGGAAAGTAATAGTATTATTAAACATTTATAGACGCCAGGAAGGCTGGATTTTCAATGCTCATTTCGTATCATTTCAAAACAGTTATTATCAACTTTTATTTTGTCAAGCTGATGACGAATAAACTAGTTTGGCAGATGTTAAATCGAGGCCAAGGTTACGAGCCAAACCCACTACACAGCACACTTGATTCTAGGCAGTGCATCAGTATTTTGTTCAGAAGGCTGTGAGATTCTTAACATTATTACAAGTGGAATGCAGAGTTGCGTTATTCACATTTGTTGGCCAGATCAATACTTGAAAACAGGTTTATTTCTTTAAGAGAAGCCAAGCAGGCAATGAATGCAACTGTATTTCGTAACCAAATGAATGCAGGTTCGACCTCATTCAGGGAAGAGGCAATTTTATAAATGCTCACACACACTTTTAGCTTGTATCAGAAGCCTTCATGTTTATTTAAAGCGTTGTCAGGATGTGTTTTCTGTACACATAATCTTTATTACCAGCATTTCAAACGTGTATCAATTAGGAATCCACACTTTTGTAAATTAACGTTATGAGAGTATCATATGAGTCGTGACGGTGGATTAATACCCCCGACATTGTTATTGTGGTTATACCGGTGGTAATGAACTATTTGAAGTCGTACCAAACCGAGGGCGCCTGGATCGATGAATCCGAAATAAGAGTGAAGTAATTGGTGAAGACACAGGATGTCTAATAATTATGAAGTAATTGGTGGAGACACAGGATGTCTAAAAATGATGAAATATTGGTGAAGACACAGGGTGTCTATTAAACTATTAAACTATTGAGTTATTTTGCGTAAGTTGGATACACACGTTACCTAAATACACTGAACGCTTTTAAAGGTCCATAAACTGAACAACAATACTGTCAGGGATAAATAATTGTGTGAAGCTTTAATAATCAAAAATAGGGTTTTGAAAACTAACGAATCTTATAATTCCCCCTGAGTCTAAATAAAATTTCTAAACATTAAAAATAAACTACTTTCTGGACCAAATGTTAACACTTAGATATTGTTAAGCTGTTTTAGATACATTTTGATACATTTTCACATGAATAGTCGACAACTAATTGGTGATGTGATAACAGAAGCACACACATCAGATTAGTAGCAATATGAGTCGATGTAATTGTTTAATTACTATCGCATTTGCAGGCTTTCCTATATTTTTCTACTTTCTTTACACTATGACCGTTTGTTACAAACAGTAACAAATCGAGTACGCAGGCAGTGCCAATTGCACAACCATAGGAGTGCTGAATTATTGTATGCATTTGTGTTGTATTAGCATAGCTTTTTTATTTATTCAGCAACATTGTGCACGTAGCTTGATTTTCTTAGTAATAAACGCATCTTGTTTATTAATTAATGATATTTAGGACTAGCTAAACACTTAACTCTAAAGATAAATGTTAGAGATGGCACCGTCATAGCATAGGACAAATTTTCCCCTTGCTACTAAATGTAAATGTTCTAGTATTTGTAAACAAGTAAATGTCTTGCTTTGCTGTAGATTCTTTTGATGTTTGATCCTCCCGTAGTCATTTCGATGTAATTGCTTAGGGCCGATCTTACGTGCCATTCTCTTAGCTTGTTCATTTTAGTCGAATTTTGTATTAGGACCATGAGAGTAATTTAGATCTTGTTTAGGACTTTTTTTTTTATATTTTCTTTCAGGGCAGAATAGTATCGGACTAGCCGTTTTGCAACTCTCATGCTAGGCTAGGGATCTATTCTGAATAAAATTTATTTGTGATTTTAACATAAGACTGACCTCTCTTTTCTTGTTTAGTTTTGTTATCGATGCATTCCTCTGAATTGGTTAGAGATCGAACCTCACTAATTCCCGACACCCCCGAGTGCAGACTTTGTGCTACACCAGCTTATAAATGTATCGTTCCCTATACTTGTGTGTTAACTGGAAGAGGGTCTCGGAAGGGTCATTTGAAACCAGTGGCTCCCTGAAACCTTCGGCCAGCGGGCACAATACTTGCACTGATTTATGTAACTCTTTTATTATTAATCATTATTATTGTTGTTATTATTTTATTTTTTTACACGCGAATGGACCACTTAGGATCACGCTACAACTTCATTTCTCTTTCTTGGTGCGAAGTTTTCTCTGCAACCAATACTCCTTCATGCGTTCACTGGCCTGTTTACTCTGTTCGTCTGTCCAGGCTCTTCCGGTCTTCTTAGGTCTTCTTGCGGCTTGAATCCCTTCCAAATTACTCAGTATGTTCCTTAATCTATTTCTGTCTAACAGTTGGTCTTCAGAGATGTTCAATCTTTCCATATCCGCCTTTGTTTCCTTAATCCATGCTGTTGTGGTCTTCTTTCTCCAGAAGTAATCAAATATCTGTTTGGTGAGTCTATTTTGGTCCATTCTGTATAGATGTCCAAGAAACTTCAACCGCTTCTTCTTCTTCTTCTTCATAGTCTCAGAGATTTTTTCTACTTTCTGGTAAACTTCTTCATCCACTTTCGGTTTGAACAGCAGCCATAATTTTTCTGAGGTTTATTATTATTACTATTAATATTTTTCCTTTACTTTTATTTATTCATTCATTTTTTTACTTTTATTTTGTAGTACTGTATTACTGTGTGATATACCATAAGTGATATGTAAAAGAAGTTTGTACCATTAGCACACAAGTATTTTGTAAGAATTGAAATATAAACTATACAAATGTACTGGTAACTAGACTTGTATTTTATGTTTGGTTAAAAGAAAATTTTCCAGTCAGTCAATACAAATTGTGCCCAATTTTATTAGGCATGAAAACAAGTATTTATATACCCTAACATGAGAGAAATATTACATAAGATATTTATCATTAAAACAAACACGCTTTTATGTACAAAAATGGGGAGTACACAAAAGTGTGTTATTTTGTGATAAATATCTTATTTATTATTTTTTTCAAGTTAGGGTAAGTTTATATAAACACCGTACTTGTTTTCCCACCTAATGTAATTGGGCACAATTTGTGTTGACCAACTGGAGAGCTTTCTTTAATAGAACTAGGCAACACTGAAAAATGGCTTTTATCACTTCAATTGTTTGTTTGGGCCATTTAGGTATGCAAATTGATTACTTTTTTTTTCTACAGTGAATGATTTGTGGGATGTTAAAGAAAGTGTATAGGTATCTGCATCCAAAATAGATGATAAAACTCCACCAATAATGTTTTGTATTGCATTTAAAAAAAACCTTCTATTTGAAACGGTTCTATGTAGACTTTACTGAAGAGTGAAGACTTGGCAGTTTCTGTCATTGTTCAAGTGCTTTGACAGGGTAAGCTGTGTGCTTAGTGGCAATGGGAAGCGCCCAGATATTGGTTGATGGCTATTATGAGTTTCATAATACTAATGGATATTTGAGGCCTTGATATCGCCAGACTCAGAAATGGACTATGTTCCTATTTAACAGATTGTTGTAGCAAATGTTCTACCAGCGCAATATAATTTACTTAATCTTTAATCAGCTACACATATATATAGAAGGCCCAATCAGAAAGAATGATCCCGAATGCTCCTCAGGACTTGCTCACCTGATGAGTTAAAACTGAGCAATTCCCTGCAAAGCAGGAGGCCATAGCAATTATTATTATTATTATTATTATTATTACTACAGATATATTTTAGGTTAAAAATCAATGACATTTTCTGTATAGCTTTATAATAAGTTCAATAAATATGTTCACGATATATGAAATATTTTTGGTTCTATATACCGTATTTGCTCGCGTATATCTCGCCCCCGCGTATTTCTCGCACCCCATTTTTTAATTTGAAATTTCAGGGGGAAAAAAGTACTCACGTATATCTCGCATTCGTTACTGACGCCGTCATATAAATGACCATAATAACCTTGAGGCAGAAACACGTTCGATTTAGCGCGCCACAACAGTCGTCATTGTCCAGCAACTTACCCGAAGCGATACTAACAGGAAGAGCGAGCAACAACGAGTTGATCCGAACTTCGATACGAGCCGATTAGGGATCGAGGCGCCGCGTGCAAGCATACGGCGCAGCGTGAGTGTTAGCACGCTGTACATCGTTCGCCGCGTCTTCGGCCGCGGTTGGCTAAATTCACCGCCTTGAGACACCTTCGAATTAGCTATTAGGGCGCCACAACAGTTGCGCAAGTAGGCCTACTGTTACATCGCAGAGAAACGCAGTTCAGTCTTCTCGAATCTCAATGATTTCGTCTTTACGCATTGCGTTGCATCAGATCTCGGCCGCATGCAAGCATACGGCGCAGCGTGAGTTTTAGCAGGCTGTACATCGTTCGCCGCGTCTTCGGCCGAGGTTGGCTAAATTCGAACTCGCTCGTGCATGTAGCGAGGAATCGATATGGAAGATTATCGATCGCTTAGCGTCTGCACTCTAAATTCCTTTTCTGCCTTGAATCATTCTTAACGAGCGTGTGACGTCTTTTTCCTAGGTTCTTAATGTCGCATAACCATAACGAATAGAAATAAATGGTGTCGACAGACATTGTTGTGAAGAACTTGGATGAAGCAGTATGGGATGATGACCAGAATGATGCACTCGAGAGTACCTCGGAGATTGGCAGCAGTGACGGCAATGACAATGAATAGGGCGAGTACCGTATGCCAGTTGCCTTGTTTCAATAATGCAAATTTTGTGTTTTTTCGGGAATACGGTCATTCCCCGCGTATATCTCGCACCGAAAATTTTCACACATATTTTCGGTCAAAAAAGTGCGAGATATACGCGAGCAAATACGGTACATCTTATTGCTTAACTTTGTTTTGTTCTATTTCTTATTAATATTTTTCGGTTCTGGCTGCCAAAAGTTTATTAACGGTCATAAATTAACTAACTAAGTCTTTATTTGTACATGCAATCATATTAGTAAAAGATAATGCAAAATCAAGATTTTACCTACAATAACAGCTAAACTGTGAGGAGTCAAACAAAAGCGTGCAACAAGCAGGGGCTTGGCGCTCAGCGGTAAGGAAACCGTAATAGCACGTGGCGCTTCAAGGGTAGCACTCGTAAATTAACCGATTATTAGTTCAAAATTTGAATATGTATTATGTATATATTACCTCCCAATTGGGTGGGCAACGGCATATGAAGGAATCATAGCTGTCTTCACAAGTACCACCATTCCGGCATGGGTTACTGGAACATTCATTTGCCTTCAGTTTGTTCTGGAGTGCCACTATCATCCTCCTCAGACTCGTCACCTGAAATAATCATGATAATGATGTCAATAATAGCAACAAAGATACCGTAATAACAACAGGCCTAATTTTCACAATGAGTTTATTTTGGTCAAATCTATATTTTTGCAGATAAAAAACTTATTTTGTGATAGATTTCAGATGATCAAAACAGATGAAGAATTTTTTTGGATAGCCTGATGTTGTTAGAAGAAACTCTGTATCCTTGGGTAATAACTTTTACATAAGAAGAAAGCTATGTAGATATTTAGCATACTTTCGATTTTTGCAAAAGCTGAAAGTATACTTATGAGATCAACACAGGGCCAAAAATTGTGTGTCTGTCTGTGTGTCTGTGAGTGTGTATGTGTGTTTGTGGGTGTATACTCTGCATGTCTGTCCCCCCCCTATCAATCCAATCACGGTGAAACCGAATTGAATGAAATTTAGTACTGAGGTAGCAGTAGCAAAGGGTACCTCAGTGTCATGTTTTATATTGCCGCTATCTTGACGGACGTAATGGTGGCCACCCAATGTTCAAAGCTTAAATCAAATTACCACTAACCTAGGATCATCTGATCTCTACAAATTTTGCAACATCATACTTTCATGTGGGAAGCGTCTTTTGACCAAACTTCAAGGTCATCAGCCCAATAGTTTGAAGATGGCGGCCGTGTATGTGTGCAAATCGATCCCCCATCAATTCAAACACAACGAAACCAAATTGAACCACCTTTGGTACAGAGGTAGCACTATCAAGGGACAACTGTTGTATATCACCGCCATCATAACAAAAAAGAAATGGCGCCCACCCAAATGTTCTGAGATTAAATCAAATTACGACTAACCTAATCATCCAATCTCTACCAAATTTTGCAACAATATACCTTAATGTGGGAAGCGTCTTTTGCCCAGAGTACAAGGTCATCAGCCAAGTAGTTTAAAGATGGCGGATGTTTGAATCATGCAAGCATTATAGCTTGCCACGGTGGGTGAGTGGATAGCATGTCGGTCTACCAACCCCCAGATTGCAGGTTCGCCCCTGGCCGTGGTAAGTGATTTTTGAAAGGCGGCAAAAATACGACACGCATGTCATACGATGTTGGCATGTCAAAGAACCCATTTGAATTCAGTAGGCCGTGTTCATAATGGCAAAATTAATCTCGGGAGTTTCCGCCAACACAAAGTTCCTCATTTCTCTACTAGAAAGCGCTATAGTGTTCAAGGAGCTTAGATATCTAACCTCCTTGACTTTCACAGTGATTCAAGGAACAATGAAATTCGACATGCAAGCTACCCTCTGGGTGTCAAATTACAAAGCTTGCACCCGGCACCCAAGGCCATACGATATTATTATTATTATTAGCCTAACCGTAACTTACTATTCAATAAGGCCTGGCCTCAACAATTCAGTTTATCGTATATAGGGAGGTTTATACTGTCCACAAGGAGGTAACCGGTAGGATATTAGCATATTATAATACAGGGTCTTTCACTCAAGGTGCGGCCAGCCCAGCGCTCTAGGTAGAACGTGCAGCTATAAAGGTCAGACGAGCATATCGCAGCGCGCTGCTGTCAGAGCATATGTCATAATTAAGATAAGGAAGGAAGTGCTGTGGATTGATGCTTCGGACTCTCGACCCTAAGCTCAGCGAGCTGCCGGCGGCGCGTAGAGGCAGCTCGCTGAGCTTAGGGTCGAGAGAGCACCCGTACAAATCACATGTAAATAACGAGTACACATAATAACACATAATCAAAGTAAAATAATTACCCACCTTGTCACAGAAGATGTTGAAAATGTCCTCCACCTGCATCTACACATTTCTGGCATCGTCTAAGGAAATTTTCATTTACACGCTTCAGTTCGTCTACCGAGATAGCCTCAATTTCTTTGGTTATATTCTGTTTGAGTTCATCTAGAGTGTGAGGGTTTGTTGCATAAACCTTATTTTTCAGTTTTCCCCATAAATAAAAATCGCAAACCGTAAGATCTGGGGATCTTGCGGGCCACAATGGTTTACTAATTACCCTGTTGTCGAAAATTTCCTCAATTAAATCTAATGACTCGTTAGCCATATGCGCAGTTGCAGAGTCCTGCTGGAAATATCCAGATTGGCATTCAGTGTCCGTCAATTGTTCAAAAAATGGCACGAGAATGTCATCCCTATATCTCTGCCCAGTGATTGTGGTTTCAAAAAATATGGACCCTATTGTCCTGTCTGCAGTTACTGCCGCCCACACTCCCATTTTCACATCATGTAGGGGTGTTTGATGTATGAAATTAACAGGTTTTTCTGAAGACCAGTACCTGTTATTCTGACTTGAAACATGTCCACTTAAATGGAACCATGCTTCATCAGAGAATATTATTAATTTCGGATCAAGTACCCCATCATCAACACCCCTTAAAACCCAGTTACAAAAATTTACCCTGCTCTCATTATCACGTGGAAGCAACTCTTGAACAACAGTAATCCTGTATGGTTTCAATTTTAACATTTTTGTAGCCCGCCACGCTGAGGTAATCGAAATTTGTGTTTGCTGCGAAAGTTTTTTGAGTGATTTTGTAGGAGTACGTTGTAACATTTCCCCTACCTCGCCTAATTTCTCCTCAGTAAGCACTCGCTTTTTTACTCTTCGTTTTCCAACCAGAATCGAACCTGTACTTCTAAATTTGTTGACAAGTCTTCTAACAGTTTCTCTATTTGGAATGGTCGCACCTGGGAATTTTCCTATATACCGCCTTCTAACTTCTCTACAGGAATTCGTCAATACATAAGTGTCGTACATGAAAATCTTTTGTTCTAATGTGTACGCAGGTTGAGGCATTATTGAACCAATAGGCTTTAACTCTTAGCAATAACACGTTATAAAATTTTGGAACACAATAACAATTAATCAATAACCACTAACACGTACACACGTTATAAACTTATAACACTTATAACATTAAATAGGCTATAAATGAAATAACAAAGTCAACTTTACTCGGTAAACCCTGCATTGCAACTGTTCCAGCACTGCGAAGTCCCGCGCTGCTCCGAAACATCAATCCAACAGCTCTTCTTCCTTATCTTAATTATGACATATGCTGTGACAGCAGCGCGCTGCGATATGCTCGTCTGATCTTTATAGCCCCACGTTCTACCTGGAGCGCTGGGCTGGCGCACTTTGAGTGAAAGACCCTGTAGAATATGTAACCGCAGAAGTGACTAACAGGTCAGGCTTACCGTGCCATATCGTTGTGGAGCCATGCCATCTTGTCGTCAAAATGGCTGCTATATTTGCTAGTAAATCCATATATTTCCATAACTTCGTAAGTTTATATCATTTTAGGAATGTACTGAACAAAATAATACATATTTAGTATCAAATGGTATTAGAAACGACAGAAAACGCTAATGAAATCGTTGATTTCAACACAAAATATGATACAGTTATACTAAACCAAGTTTTTTACCAATTATTATCGTACAGCACCCGTGGCGTAATGGTACCGACCTGGCTCATAGTCTCGGGGTTTGTAGTTCAAATCCCTGCAGGTTGAAATTTTTTTTACTGTACTTCGATTTTTTGGTATTTATTGATTTATAACCAATCACACGTTATAATGTTAAGCATGTATAGTGTGTATTTGCAATCGAAAATATTATACAGCGTCTTTATTTTTGCTTGGAAAGGAGATTCCGCTCGACCTTGGCCGCCATTCCCCGGCCAATAGCCGGCAGTTACAGGTTGGCGCGTACAGTCTCGACCGTATTCTCATGCTCTTCCAGCGGTAGACGTGTGAGCTCTGAGCTAATTGGGTGTTTTATGAAGCTACTGTGTACTGTATATCGAATTGTATAGTGTTTTATTGTGATTGTGTGTAGTGTTGTAAAGCCTTGTGTGAAATATTCGTTACTTGAACGTGTATATCTGCACAATACGTACACAAAGTGCAGGAAATCGTGCGCTAGAACAAGACAAAAGTTTCGAGTGAAATTTCCAGGGAGACCCATTTCTATAAATCGGACAATAAAACAACTGGCTAAGACATTCAAATGTACAGGTTCAGTAAACAATAAAAATAGACGTAAAGGTCGTTATTTCATTACTGAAGCTAAATTAACCAGAGTAACCGGAAACTTCATAAGGAGATGCCAATTATGTTTGGCAGCGGATGGGGAACATTTTCAGCATCTACTGTAAACATGCTGAGTATAAATACATGATACTGATTTTAAGCACCATACTCTACCGTACATACGCGCGCACGGCAGCCGGCAACTGAGCCGTCACTGGCAAAGCGCGTGAACGATAATGTCCTTGCCGAGCAAATATAAAGACCCTGTATATAGCCTATACAGTACTTATAACACCACGTATTTCAACAGTCGAATACAGCGATTAACATTCTTTGACCTTGATCCGCAGCAGAGTCTATTGTTGTTGTTGATTCTTTAGGGGTTTTGCGGCATCATGGTCCTGTAGCCCCGTTTACTTGGGTGTGTGTAGAAATTGTCTGATAACCTGTGTCTCTGTGATGTCTGTAAGCTTACTAGTGTGTGTACTTTTATACGAGGAAGGATTTGGGTAGGAAGCTGTTGTTGTTGTTTCATTTGAGATGCATGGACTTCATGGTCATTTAGCCCCATGTACTTGGGTGGTTGTTGAATTTTGTCTGAAAACCTGTGTTATTGTGATGGCTGTATTAGTGTGTGTATATATAGTTCAGGTGAGGATTCAATCAATCAACGTTTAATATCCGTATAGCACATTGTATTTCAACAAGCTACTTCAACCAACATTCAATTATACTCCTTGAAAAGGACAAAGAGTTATAACTACTTTAGGAGAAAGTAGGCTATATGTTCTTTACTGAACATCTTGTTATTAGATACTAAGCTACTCAATATTTTTAGATGGTAGCACAGAAAAGTTAGGTTGCAAGAAACCCTTTTGTTATTGACTGTATGTTGATGACTTAGCAAGAAGAAATGTTTATTAAAGTCTGAAAGAGTCTTTAAAACAAACCAGAGCTCGGTATCAGATAGCATTCGCATTTCACACACTGCTTCCACCTAAATGTATGTGATGTATTTTACCTTTTACTCTACTAATATTATTATATTCATGAAAAATGTAATATTAAACCAGTTTTTCTTGATATTCGATACTGCCAACAGATCAATTTTTAATAAATAGATTAAAAATAAAAAGTTGAGAGAATTGTATAATATCAATTAAATAAATTAAGTCAACATATTTAATAAGAATATCATCAGCATATTTATATTTAAACTCTACATTGGATTTAAAATTAGCTTTTGAAAGTGTTCACTTTTACAAGTTTTGTTCAAAAATTCTAGCATTCTCGCTCTTTTAGGGTCAAGTTTACTTCTTTTTCTGTCACTGTGATAAGAACTGTTTCTGTTGGTATACACAAGTATTTCACAGCTTTTTTTATTTTATATATATATTTTTAATTTGTTTTTTAGTAATCCAATTCACTAGAAAGAGGAGGTAACAAATCATCTTTGAGATTTCTTCTTGGGAACTGTTAACTTGCAGTGAATTTGACACATAATAATTTACTAGCATAATCATGGGCGCCCGCAGGATTTTTTCCAGAGGGGGGCCAATTTATTATCTTCATTACCCCCTCCCTCCCCCCCTCCCAGATACACAAATTTCGTTTCATTTCTTACTTGCATCATGAAATTCATTATTTGACTGCTCTGAAACCGTTAGCTACTTTATGACAAGATTGGGAGGAATATTTTGTTCTTAGTTCACAGTTTCTGTCCATAGCAGTTCGAGTTTCTTCTTTTATGATTCACCGTCATAATGTTCAGATCTTAAAAACAGGAAAAAAATAGTGGCATCAACATGTGTCGACAATATAAAAATCATGTAATTCATTAAAATGCTAATGGAAATCCAGTTCGCCTATTTTCGAAATATGGTAACTGGAGGACATATTTCCAGATATTTCCAAATTTCTAAGTTATATTAAACTGTAGAAACTGCCTAATAATTCAAACAGCACTGTTTACAAATATCTAATTTGTACTGACCGTTACAGCGGATCCATAGCGTTTTTCCTCCTCTTCACAAACTATCAGGAATACTTCGCATTGCTCTTCTTGGCATAATGAATTTTGTGCAAAGTGATAAATTAGTATTGTACGTTACTCATACTTTTGACGCCCATGGTTTTAACAAATTTTCATTTTAGAAAGAAAATATTTAATTTGATTATTGCTAACCGTTAAGTAAAATATATAAAACTCACTAAATCATGTGCTTCTTACTTAGTCGCTTTGATAATGGCAAACCTCGCAGGAGCATTTAACTATTATACCGTACATTCGTACTTAAGAATGTCACATAAATGTTCCTTGAGTTAAGAGCCTGTCAATGTCTGTTCTGTAATTTTCTTCTTGCAGAAGCACATCATTATCAATCCCTCCTTGAACTTTGGCTTTATCACCTAATTGATCTATATTGAATTGTAACTTTCAGTCGGTCAATACGACTATAAGCGCAATTAAATTAGAATTAAATTAGCTTCTCCGCTCATATAAGTAGGCTACATGTTGCGCATCTAAAATTGCCTTGCAAGAAGATTCCACTGTAATCATATATCCTACAACATTACGAAGTCTATCAGTATTGAATTCACCATTTTGTCTCAACTGACCTACCGTCTACATTGGATTGAGAGTACGAATCTCAGTCGTTTTCATAGCGGCACAAAAACACCGCAGAACAATATTTAACTATTTGCCTATAAATTGCTTCGATCGTAGAAGATTTAA
The DNA here is from genome assembly GCA_946902985.2 of Meconema thalassinum. Classification (NCBI taxonomy): domain Eukaryota; kingdom Metazoa; phylum Arthropoda; class Insecta; order Orthoptera; family Tettigoniidae; genus Meconema; species Meconema thalassinum. The sequence continues at coordinate 1,354,538,963 of OX336388.2, forward strand.
GACTACAGGTTAATAATCTGCAACAATGATAGATTGCTGTTCATTTGCAGCAATAATTGCTCTGTTCTCAAGAAATGGATCACAGTACTATGGCACACCTTAAAAAATATACGGCATTTCACAGCGCGAATAACGATCGTAGTAAGGCAGAACGGCGCAAAAGTAGACGAGTATACACCACAGTCAGGCCTGTATTTAGGGCTCCTGAAGCCCCTGGGCAAAATAAAATTAAAATAAAAAATCTTTGCAACCTCCGACTTAGAATTTGTAGATATATTAAAGTTTCCTTAACATATGTGGCTGTTCCTTCACAGCGTGTATTTAACTATGAGTGGCAAACACTATAGGCTGAAGTATGTGTTTACTAAAATTACAAATAGAAAAAAAAATACAAAGAATTTGCATTTAAATTTTAACAGATATCCTATACAACCAATGGCTATAATAAAACGCCAATTATTTAAATAACAAGGGGCTTCCTTCTTGCCTCGTCATTTGAAAACAAGATTAGGATTTCATTAGTCCAATTTCACTTTCAAGTCAGATTCAAAAGCAAGAACACCAAGATGACTAACGCAATCCCGTTTTGTGTGTCCTTAAATAATCAACATTGCAAATGTGCGACAATGAATAATTACCTTGTGTGTGTGTCTGTGTGTGTGTGTGCGTGTGTGTGTGGAGGGGGGTTAAACTTTAATAACTTGGCGTTTAATGCCCAAGCGGTTTTGTACGGTTTTCAAGAATTCTTTCCGCCCCTAAAACCTGCCGTCCTGGGCAGCTGTCCTGTTTGTTCTCCCATAATTACGGGCCTGAATACAGTAAATGACCCAATATTGTAAGCACGACCTTACGGGACCAGTGTTTTACTAGACGGTAAAGAAAACCTCGTTTTAGGGGCTGAAATGCTCTATCGGTGTTGCAATGTATAAAAATATCTCCAGAACGTGCTTTCATATCGTCACTGTCAAAGTGAGGTGGCGAATGTAGTAGCCAGCCTAGCCACTTTTGATAGGGTTGGGTAAACATACGGTATTTAACACTAGGCATAACCATATTGAAAAATGAAGCTATGTTTCCACTGGTGTTCTAGTGCATGACATAATTAGAACCATATTATATTTTTAGCCTACTTTCGATTTTTGCCAAAAAATGAAAGTAGACTTATGAGATCTACACGGCCAAAAAATTGAGTGTCTGTCTGTGTCCCTCCCCCCATCAATTCAAACACGGTGAAACCGAATTGAACGACATATTTGGTACAGAGGTAGCACTAGGAAAGGGCACCTCAGTGTCATGTTTTATATTGCCGCCATCTTTACCAAACCTTAATGGCGGCCACTCAAATGGTCAACTCTTAACATTAAATTACGACCAAACTAATCATCGGATCTTTACGAAATTTGGTAAAATCATACCTTCATATGAGACGGGTCCTGTGATCAAAGTACATGGTCCTCAGCCGTAGTCTACTATTTAATGATGGCGGCTGTGTGAATTATGCAACCATTATAATCAATAGCTTAAGACCCACCAATTCCGTTTATCGAGCCAAGGGTGGTTTAAGCTGTCCTAAAGGATGTGATCCATTATTTATTATAATTTAATATTATAATAATACAGTATGAGTGACTTAAAAGAGCTGAGCCGTCTCTGTCACATGACAAGATGGTAGCTGACCTCTTGTGCCTGTCCTATATTTCAGTAGTTAAATTATGTTGTATGCGATATAGTCTACTGGTAGAATTAATGTAATCTTTGTATGAAATGATTTATAATGAAGATGTACCACAGTGAAGAAATCGTTTATTTAAAGACATTATTTGCTAACACGTTGTATCTAAGTCGGTTAATAACACTGAGGTGTTAAGGACATATTTGGCTCTGGGCTAGAGCGTTAGTCTCTCACGCGGTTGACTGGGAATCGAAAACTACTAGAGTTAACTTCTTCTTTACTTGAATTCTTTTACAAATGATGTGGACGATGGACGAGATCTTTACACACATACTAAATAGAATTCCATTTAGCTCAAAGGAGAGGCTAATGTACACACTCGTTTATTAATAATCACAGTCCTGGCATCACACATAAACAGAAGACATTAGAAGAAGGAGAATATAAGTGCAAGATACACGTTGTCATCAACCACAGCCTTCTCAATGCCTCTGTACGGTGCTGTCCTCTTGTGGGTTACGTGGGTAATTGTTCCAAACATTCCGCTTTGTAAATCCCTAGCCTCCTGAAGTATGGCAATTTCGTAATAGTTCAACTTCTAGCCGTGACCGTGCTCCGATTACCTTTTGAGCACTGCCAGCTGGATCGCCTCCCTCCTGGTTGCTTTAAACAGCCTGTCCATTCCACACTCAGAGGCGTATATTAATTCACTGCTAGGTTGCAGCACCAACCTACTGTGATAGCCGCGGCTACCTAAAACGAAGGATTCTTAAGTTTGGAGGCTTAATATTGAGATTAACGGACATGAATGCATTACAGTAAATTAGTAGTTTTGATACTCAATCATCATAAAGTATACAATATTGATTTAGACACTTACTGGCTAATTATCAATATAAAAGAAAACAAACAAAAAATTACGAGCCTTACAGTAGTCGCATATGATGTGTAACATCTGACATAGAAGAAACCTCACGTGAAATTGTTGATGCACCGGTATTTTATACTATTATTGGCACAAATATTAATCTATTGTAAAAGGGAGTGTCTTACAGATATTGTAGTTTATAATACGGAACTCATTTTATTAGATGATTTGTAGCTTCCACCAGCACTAGCCTAAATTAAGAATACGATATGGATCAACTAGATTAATAGACGCGACACTGCTCATAACCTTAAATTCCTTATAAACAGGTCCTCTTCATTCACAGACCAACATGTAATTTCATATGGATTCTGTTAAAATTAGTCATATTGATATGATAAATATCGTTTAAAATGATAATCTGGTAGCAAAAATATCTACCCCGTCCGGGATTCGAACCCAAGATCTCTGGATTCACAATCATAAGCACTAACCCCACGGCTATTTCGACTACGCAAATTGTGTGCACAAGATGGTTACTTATTTCCATGTTCCAATAATACTCCATTACGGAATTGTTTCATTTATATTTTGCTTGTTTCGATAATGTTCCTGCGTGAAATTGAGTTTAAAATGCCTTATGAATAGGCCCTCTTGTGAGTCAAGTGAATGTATTCAGTAATAGTTCATGAAGGCTTGCTCAATTCTCGTATAACCACAACGATTATATTATATTGATGACTGCATTACCATTATGTGGTTAATATTTGAATAGCCATTGTGCAGAAACATAATACCGGCAATGCCGACTACTTACAATGTTTGATATTAAGGCATTTTACCATTTAAATACCGGTACTGATACGAAGACTTCGAACATGTACCATGTCATTTGTTTCAATCACTTGACACCAGAGTTCGCAAGAGCGTTTTCCATTCAGTATGTCATATACATTCCACATTGTTTCCCATACCACTGCCAGCTGGGTCTTACCACTGCTCGCTGGATCGATCAATCGAGCGGGCAGTGCATACTTCAGTTTTCCACCACTGCCAGCTAGTATACTTCCGTTCGATCGATCGAGCGGGCAGTGCATACTTCCGTTTTCCACCACTGCCAGCTAGTACACTTCCGTTCGATCGATCGAGCGGGCAGTGCATACTTCCGTTCGATCCACCACTGCCAGCTCAATCGTTCCGATCCACTTCCGTCCCCAATTTTCAAAATCACTCCCACAAAGCTATCCAGCAACCGAGCGGAGAGATGTTACACATCAAAAAACATGGTGATGGAGGTGATTGTTTTAGGGGTGAGGACAAAGAGTTGTAGGTATACTGATACATTTAGGAGAAAGTAGGCTATATGTTCTTTGCTGAACATCTTGTTGAATATAAATACATATCACGTCAGCAACATTAAAGACGTTTCCTATTGTAACAGTTGTCAGTTGATTATCAGAAACTTCAATTTATGAAATAAACAGGTGAAAATGACCAATCGAATATCAACATTCTCGGAATTCCAGGGGGGGCCACGGCCCCACCTTGCCCCTCCCTGCAGGTGCCCATGAGCATAATGTTACTGTACGGGTACCACATTCCTGGCAATTTCTCGGGCTTTGAAGTAAGCGACATCAAAATAAAATTAAAGTAAATTAAATTAAATAAAGAAAATGTTTGTGAATGATTGATTTTTACGAGTATGTCAGTATTACATGACTATTCCCACATATCTGAAAATCATGAATAAAAAATTAAAAATCTTACCTCATAATTTCTCATCATTTAGTAGAGAGCTTGTCCTTTTAAATGGGAGTCCCACAGTGTTGCAATGGAGCATATTTCATTGTCTTCAATGGACTTATATCTCACATTCATTTCATCCAGCAATGATTGCTGAACAATCCCAATTCCCAATTTCTAATGGCTTTTCCAGTTCAGATCTAACACTGTTTACAATGGAGCTTATTTCGGTCACTGACACTGAGGATGAACTTACAGTGAATGATGCTTGATCGAAAATATTTAATGTGGCAATCAGTAACTTGATAAGATCCTATTGCGATACTGTAAGATTTATAGGTAAGGAGAGATTAGAGGAGCAGAAAACTAATGCCTTCGTAGCATATGTACAGTTGAATTCCAAGTTCATCCTAAACCAAGCAATGTTGTGGTAGAGAAAGATGCTTCCGTGTGGCTTTCAGAATCTTGGTGGATTATGAGGAGAGTTTGAAACTCCCAACTAGTTTCCTGCATGACAAAATGAGACTTTGAATATTTTTTTGAAGTGAAAAGTCCATGCTTCAAAAGAAGTTGGAAATTATGAGCTAGACACGACAGGTGGAGAAAGTTTCCTTATGTTTTCAACATTGCAAGCATTATCATGAATCATGGCCATTAATTTGTCAATTAAACTCCATGCTTCTAAAGTTTTCTTGCAAGAATTTGCAATATTTTCACCAGTGTGACTCACTTCTTTAAATAGTATCACTTCAATAATTGTCACAGGCTGTTCATGTCCATATATCCATCGTAACAGCTACGTTATTCGCTTTTTTCAGCTCATTTTTTACACTTCTTTCTACTTCGTACAGTTCTACAATGATTTGATTAGATACTGGTATGGTACTGTATAGCTAGGTTCAAGTTGCTTCAACTCATTAAATCCTTCATTCTCAACAATGCAGAAAGGTTGGTTATCTTTGCATACCATTGTTGCAATTTTTCTGGTAATTGTCTTCGACCAACTATCTCTTGGTTTAAATGCAGATTTATTGTCCATAAATGATTAAGTGTAGGTTGAGAGAATGATGATGCTGTCGATAATGAGGATGACTGTGAAAGAAGAGTCGCAGGCTCATCTACTGTTACTTTTTCAGGAATCAAATTTCCACTCTTACAGAATTTTTTATTAAGAGGTTCTGAAAAAGCAATTTTATGCACTGATGTGACATGTATTTTTGATTACTAGTGTTGTGAGATTTTCCACCCCGCCATAAACTCTTTGTACAAATGCGACAAATGGCGTGATTATCATAATGAGGGTCTATTCGAAAATAGTTCCACACTTCACTCATATTAAATGAAAAAACAAGATGTTCAGTAAAGAACATATAGCCTACTATCTTCTAAAAGCATGGGTATAGTTATAACTCTTTGTCCTTTTTAAGGAGTATAATTGAATGTAGGTTGTAGTAGCTTGTTTAAATACAACGTGTTATACGGATATTATACGTTGATTGATTGAATCCTCACCTGAATTATATACACACACACTACTACAGCCATCACAATAACACAGGATATCAGACAAAATTCAACCCTCACCCAAGTACATGGGACTAAATGACATTGATGTCCATGCATCTAAAATGAAACAACAACAGCTTCCTACCCAAATCCTTCCTCGTATAAAAGTACACACACTAGTAAGCCTACAGACATCACAGTGACACAAGTTATCAGAAAACTTCTACACACACCCAAGTACACAGGGCTACAAGACCATGGTACCGCAAAGCCCCTAAAGAATGAACAACAAAAACAACAACAATAGACTCTACCGCAGATCAAGGACAACGAATTTTAATCGCTGTATTCGAGTGTTGAAATATGTGGTGTTATAATAATTATGTATATAATATTTTCGATTGCAAATGCACACTATATATGCTTAACATTACAACTTGTGAGTAGTTATAAATCAATAAATAAAACAAAAAAAATCAAGTAAAAGAATTTGAACCTGCTGGGATTAGATCCACGGACCTCTACACTATGAGTCTAGAATGCTACCACTACGCTACACATGCCCAGTACTAACAATAGGTTAACAACTGGTTTAGTATAACTCATTACATATTTTATCTTGGAATGAACGATTTCATTAGCATTTTCTGCCATTTTTTTAACCATCTGATACTAAATATGTATTATTTTGTTCAGTACATTCCTAAAAGGATATAAACTTATGAAGTTACTGACTAGCCAGAAATAATAGCCTCTGTTTTGACCCAACGGGACAGCACGGCCCAGCACGATATGGCACGGTCAGCCTGACCTGATAGTCACTTCTACGGTTACATATTCTATTATAATATGCTAATATCTTACCGGTCACTTCTTTGAGGACAGTTTAAACCTCCCTATGTATGATAAGCTGAATTGTTGAGGCCTTGTTGAATCGTAAGTTATGGTTAGGCTATAAAACTTGCAGGATTCAGACATCTGCCATCGTGAAACTATTTGGTTGATGACCTTGTAGTTTGGGCAAAAGATGCTTCCCACATTAAGGTATATTGTTGCAAAAATTGGTAGAGATCGGATGATTAGGTTAGTCGTAATTTGATTTAAGTTCAGAACATTTGGGTGGGTGCCATTTCTTTCTCGTTATGATTGCGGCGATATACAACATGACACTGAGTTGTCCTTTGCTAGTGCTACCTCTGTACCAAAGTTGGTTTGAATTGGTTTTGTCGTGTTTGAATTGATAAGGGGTATCGATTTGCACACATACACGGCCGCCATCTTCAAACTATTTGCATGATGACCTTGTAGTTTGGGAAAAAGACGCTTCCCACAGGAAGGTATATTGTTGCAAAATTTGTTAGAGACTAGCGGACCCGTGCGAGAATACTCGCATGTTCATAAGCCACACTTTCCCCGATAGCTTTATAATAAGAGACTTAAGGAGAAAGGTTTTTACGTTCTTATTTGTACCAAATGATTCTATAACACTATTTACGTTTCAGGTGTCCCCACGGCCAAAATGCGAACTGAACAGCAATGATGTCGCGTATTTCCCTATAGCCACAGTATTTGCAAATCGCACACTCCTTACAAAAATTTATATTTATGAAATTAGAATGCAATTCGTCCCTGCTAATGTCATTTGTGTGCCGAGTCCATTGATTGACAGGTTAGCCGTAACACTCACCGGTTATTCGATATTTATAAAATTATACGATTTGAGTACGGTACTCATTCATTTAAATTACTTTTTCTGAAATCCATGCAAAATGATAAAGAAAAGACCTCAGAATGTTAAAATGACATGAAACAGGCCTCACAGCGGCCAAAATGTGAGGTGGACAGCAATTATGGAGCGTATCTTCCAGCAGCAACAGAATCTGCAAATCGCACACTTCGTACAGTTTTTTAAAAGTTATTTTTTAAAGAAATTATAGATATTTAAGAAATTAGAGTGCAATGCATCACTTGTAATATATATTCTCTTTCATTTGAATGCTCATTTTTCACGATTGGTCGCATGTGAGCGCCGCAGGAGGGATTTATACTACTGAAATAATCCTACTAGCGGACCCGTGCGAGAAATCTCGCATGTTCATAAACCACACTTTCCCCAATAGGTTTATGAGACACTTAAGGAGAAAGGTTATGTTTTTATTTCAACCAAATGATTATAGAACACTATTTACATTTCAGGATAAAGGAAAGACCTCAGAATGTTAACATGACATGAAACAGGCGTCACAGCGGCCCGTGGACAACAATTATGGAGCGTATTTTCCTACATCAACTGTGTTTGCAAATCGCACACTTCGTACAATTTTTTTTAATCATTTTTTTTAAAGAAATTATAGGTATTTATGAAATTATAGTGCAATAAGTCACTGCTAATGCCTATTCTCTTTCATTTGAATGCTCATTTGTCACGATCGGTCACTTGTGAGCGCCATAGGAGGGATGCATACTACTGAAATAATATATATGATCAGATGATTAGGTTAGTTGTAATTTGATTTAAGCTTTGAACATTTGGGTGGCCCCCATTCCATTTCCGTCAAGCTAGCAACGATATAAACATGATACTGAGGAGTCATTTGCTAGTGCTACCTCTGTACCAAATTTGGTTCAATTTGGTTTCGTCATGTTTGAATTGATAGGGGGGGCAGATATTCACAATCACACACACACACATACAGACTGACAACTTTTGACCCATGAAGATCCCATAAGTCTACTTTCATTTTTGACAAAAATCCAAACTAGGCTAAAAAATATAAATATAATCAATAATATTGATATTGATGATATTGATTCAATATATATGGTACCACAAACACACAGTTTTCAGCCACGTGAGGGTAGCAACTGACTACTGGCATGTGTAATGACTCCTTCATACTAGTCCATTTGTAACTCAACTGATTTATTTCTAAGACGTGCCAACATAACATAACATAAGAAGCAGTACCAACATAACAATTTACACATATCATATATACACACATAATATCTATTACATTACAGCATGCAAAGTTATTTACTTATTTTTAAAATATACCCTGAAATAGATTGTCTATGATTGGATAATATAATCATGTGATGTGCTTATTGCCAGAAAAAGCTCTAATATAATTTGTCCAAAATTTCTTGTAGGCAGAGTTTCAATTATCACACAATATGACGAAAGTTATTTGTACTCTTAGAAAATCATACAGGAGCCTGTCCTATAAAATCAAACTCAACATGCAATTAGTCTCGTTCTATTGGACTAGTATGTGACATCGAAAGGAAACCTAGGCTCAGACATCCTGTCTCTAACTATTATGCTAGGTCAGATATATTTCTAAAGAAATTTTAATTGGGGGTAATTAGATGCTCGGATGTGCGATAAATGAGCAAGACTTGAAAGAAGGTTCTTCCTGACCATATGAAAAAAATGAAAATCCACATCCTGCTTCCAGTCTCCGACCGGGTCAGGAATGGAATGAATGAAGCCCCCATCTAGCGGCGAGGATATGAACTGTGCCGGCTGCCGAAGCCTGTCGCACTCCTCTGGGGCAATGATTAAATGAATGACAGATGAAATGAAATGATAGTGGAGTGTGTTGCTGGAATGAAATTTTGACAGGGAAAACCGGAGTACCCGGAGAAAAACCTATCTGCCTCCGTTTTGTCCAGCACAGATCTCACATGGAGTGACCGGGATTTGAACCACGGACCCAGCGGTGAGAGGCCGGCGTGCTGCCGCCTAAGCCACGGAGGCTCTCCTTCCTGACCATATCTCTGTCTTTATATCTACTGTTTACAATTCGATCACTTATCAGACAATGTTAATAGTGGTTTTCCTAAGCTCATGATCACTCTCCACAGCCCTGATCTTCAGTAAATACAGGGCTGGTAACCAAGAAGTCCCAAGCCCCTCAAATAAATTAACATCTTCAGTAAATAGAGCTGTAGTTATTAGGGCTCTATTCAGTAGTGTCTAATCTACTAATTAGCATTAGTGTTGGTAGTGAATCTTGTCTTTTACAGAGTAACGTATGCGTTAAATGCAGGAAACTAAACACTGTGATGGTAATTGGAAAGTATAGCATACCTTAGTGTTCAAGCTCTTGATTCTAGCATCAACACTGTGAGACTGAAAAAGAAAAGATACCTGTAAGTATATACAATACATTCATCCAGTTCATTACACAAAATCAAAAGCAATATCTCGACAAATGTTACAGGAACTTTCATGGTGGTGATCGTTGTTTAAAGGGACATAACATCCAGGAGGTCATCTGCTCCTACAGAAACTTTCAGAATAGGAATTCAAAATGGATTTATTAGCCCATGTCAAATTATAATAATACCTACCAGCACTGTATAGTTGTCATAAAACTGTACATTTTTATGAATGAAATAAGAATTCAATTTACTTGACCACATAGCAAATAGAGGTTTTCACCTAATAGATTATAAACGAGCCAATATAGGAAAGCCCCCATTAGTCTCAATTGTACAAGATGTATTCAAATACGTACAAGCAAAATTTTATTGGGGAGGATGACAAATACTGTATTTATATTTTTAATTTCTTAAATTTATCATTCCTGATATTATAAAAATAATTATTTCATAAATTAAATGTTAGGTTTTCCAATATGATATGCAGGTTTCCTCCTAGAGTATTGATGGCAGACATTATGTTAGATATGGCTGATATAGGGATATTACATGGCACATAACTCTAACTTCATCTCTGATGAAAAGGAAATTAAAGAGACTTTCTCAACTCACAAGATTATGGCACCATAGTTATGGGAAGATTTGTGGTGTTCTGCTAGTGGACTTCATGCCTCCAGACACAGCAACCAATGTGTACCCTTGACAAAACTTTCCTGCCCAACTACCATGACCTTATGTTGTTGCTTCATGACAGCAAGATCAAACTCTCCAGTTTGAATGCAAACTCACACTGAATCGTTTGACTGGCAGCTATTTGATCACCCCCATCTAGTCCTTACACTTAGTGACTACCATCTTTTCCTTCATCTGAAAAGGTTCCTTACCAGGAAGCATTTTATATACGAATGATTCTGACATGGCTCCCATCACAGGCAGTAGATATCTGTAACAAGGGTTTACAAAACCCTATCTCACTATACAACAAATGTAAGAACAAGCATGGAGACTATCTGGATAAGTAGCTCAATAGGCATCAAATCAGATCTGGATGCTTTATTTCCTGCCGTTGGGGTAAATGACTTGCAGGAGTACAAACGTTATATTTCACTGGCTTTACCCTTGCCCTCCCTTACACAAAATTATGAATTTACAACAACGGTATTCACTGTTTCAGTATAAATACAGCTTGTGATTTACTTACCACTTCCCCACTGGTGCTTGAGTTGCCTGTGCCTTGCTCCAACTGAGACACTCGTAGCCCCAATCCGCTTTTCCCGAATATTGCATTATTTAACTTGGTGATGGTGCGCTGGAGATTAGACAGTGTTCCACCTTCAGAGTCACCGAGCAGGTCAACCGCTTGTCTCACCTATCACAAGATTTGAGTTCAATTGCAGCTAAACGAAAACTGAATCTCTGGGATATGACAGGAATATTACATTCAAATGAAATGACTGGAAAATCCATTAGAAGTGGAAATTAAAACATCTTCAGTTCATGGGTGTCATTACAGATGAAATGATCAGGTCATTAGACATGGAAAAGAATAGCATCTTCAGGCCATAGGTGTCAGTTAAGACTAATAGGCTTATTAAAAGTGGGGATGAAGCATCTTCAGACCACAGGTGTCAGGATGAAGGTGCAGTGATGGACCAATTCCTTGATGCCTAAATTAGAAACTTCATATGAATTTACCCATTACTATTTAGATTGTAGACTTTCGCGGCCAGTGTCTAGTTTAGTTTGCATAAATCAACCGAGATAAAGTAGTCAAACCAGGACGCAGGAGTTTACCAAGTGCCTTGCTCCTGTGGACAGGTTTACATAGGGCAAACAAACGACGCATTTCCATTAGGATTAAAGAGCACATTCGAGACACGAAACAAATAAACTACAGATCTGCAATAGCTGAACATGCTGACGTCACGAGACACGCCATCAAACTTGATAAGGCCGAAACTGTTGCTAAAATTCCCGGATATCATAACAGGTTAATTAGAGAGGCAATAGAGGTCGTGAAGCATCCCAATAATTTCAATCGCGAAGATTGTTTCAAACATAGCAATATTTGGAAAGTTCTCCTAGCGTGCGACTGCCAGGGGCGCGGACCAATCAGGGAGCAGCATGACGACAATGCAGTGCAAGCAGGCACTCTTGCTGGCAATAACCGTTAGTTTGAGAACGGACACCAGCTCGTACCTACCCATGATTAAGGCTGCTGCAATGTCAGCGAAACGTCGGGAAATAATCACTGATATAACACGCGGCTCAATCCTGTAAACCTAGATGATAAATTACCCATTACTCTCTGATAAATTCAAATTGTTTTTCCTTGTCTTTTCTTTTTATAAAGAACTCATTTCTCCAATGTTGTTGTTTGAGTCTTCAGTCTTTCGACTGGTTTGATGCAGCTCTCCATGCCTCCCCGTCCTGAGCCAATCGTTTCATCTCTAAATAGCTACCACACCCTACATCCGAGGCAATCTGTTTAACATATTCTAACCTTGGTCTACCCCTACAGTTCTTGTCCTTGACCCTTCCTTCCATAACTAAGCTTGCTATTCCTGGGTGTCTTAGTATGTGTCCTACTAACCTATCTCTTCTCTTCATTAGCAGTCGCCAGAAACATCTCTCCTCTCCCACTCGTCTTAATACCTCTTCGTTTGTAACCCTATCTACCCATCTGATCTTCATCATTCTCCTGTAACACCACATTTCAAATGCTTCAATTCTCCTCCTTTCTGCTGCACCAATAGTCCAAGTTTCACTTCCATAGAGCGCCACGCTCCGGACAAAGGCTTTCAAAAATGACTTCCTAATACCTAAATCTATATTCGATGTCAACAGATTCCTTTTTTGTAGAAATGCTTTCCTTGCCTGAGCCAACCTACTTTTTATATCCTCTTTGTTTCGTCCATCACTGGTTGTTTTGCTTCCTAAGTAACAGAAGTCTCCTACTTCCTTCAGCTTTTCACCTGCCAATTTGATGTCCATAGAGGTTTCTGATTTATTTCGGCTGCATTCTAGTATTTTTGTTTTACAATTATTAATTTTCATCATGCATTCTTTCCGTAAGACGGAGTCCATACCATTCAAAAACTCATTCAAATCCTCAGGCTTGTCGGCCAAGATGACGATGTCATCAGCAAATCTCAGAGTTGAAATTATTTCTCCTTGAATCTTCACACCCACATTAAATTTTTTCTAATTTCCTTCATTGCTTGTTCAATGTAACGATTGAAAAGTATGGGTGATAAGTTGCAGCCTTACCTAACACCTTTCTGAATATCAGCTTCTCTCTCATGTCCTTCAGCTTGAATGACTGCTGTCTGGTTTCTGTATAGATTGTAGATGTATTTGTTTACAAATATAAATTATTAGTATCAATTAATATGCCCCCATATGAGCTTAAGTCCATTTATGTGAGTATTCACACAATTGAAAACAGATTAGTTGTCACTCTACATGGATAGAACTTATGTGGAACCAAGCAGGTAGTAAGAGGATAGTGATAGGAATGTCAGTAGGAGAAAGTTAGAAAGCTTAATTAGTTCAAATGGAGCATTTATAGATGAAATGGCATATATAACATAACCTTCATCATCATTATTATTTTGTATCAGAGCTAATACAGTAATTTTGTGGTAAAATTGGCATGGTATAATCGCGACAGCCTACTCATTCCCAGCAGTCACCACAGAAAGCAGCATGCGATTTTTACAAGTGTTTCTCGCCAAGCAGGGAGGGCATTTTATGAGGATTAGCAGCTTAAAGCGGAAGTTGGTTCTTGAGTTTCTCTCTCCAAGTTATACCGCCACAGTATCTTTAAATGCCTTCCAATCACGAGAGACACTGAACACTAATTACTTGTTGGGCAGGACTGAGAGGCAAGAGCTTTCGGGTGGGTACCCGTTGATCATCGCAACTATACCATAATTGGAGAGGAGTCTGTGAATGAATATGGAGGAGTATGTTTAGTGGTACGTAAGAAGAACAAAAGGAAACCAAAAGAGCATACGGTACCTGAGTTAATTGATGAGAAGAAAGACTTTAAATTGTTTGACAGAAGTCAGAAGTCTTCAGAAGGGAATATAATCAGATAATGGGGGGAAAAAAGAGGCGGAAAGGGTCAGTTGAAACAACAGGGACTAGCTACCAATTCTGGATAAAAGAATGCCCGTTGCTCACGGTAAAATTTTCCTTCAAATTTATTGTACAATAATTTAATTTTATAAAATTTCTGTTGCTCACGGTCAAATTCAAGTTTTATAAACCCTTTGATAAAACTTTCCATAAAATAGGACATGTTCTATTCCGTAAAATTAATTTTACGAAACGAACCAATCAGGGAAGCTTACATGAAGATAATGTTGGCACCACGTGGTGAGAAGATTGTGAAGCTCGCTTGTAAACCAACACTTCGAAAATGGCAGGCTCCGACTGGACTAAGGAAGCTGTTAGTGTTTTACTGGACGAGTACCAGAAATATCAGTGTTTGTATGAGGTTAAATCGCCCATATACCACAATAGAAATGCAAGAAGGGAGGCAGAAATCTCAATCGCCGAATATGTTTTACAGTCTCATTTCAGGAGAAATGGCTTGCCTCATGTTAGTGTCCTGTCGAATAATTTTTGGACCAACAAGATCTAGGAGTTTTTTAAAACTGCTTTCCTCCATTCTTAGAAAAATCCTATATGAATTCTGATCTTCTAACCTCAACTCTTCTCTTCTTTTTATCCATTCCCGAGTCCAGGACTTCCTAGCATTTCTTTTCTTCCTTTTTACCACTGTACGACATATAATTGTAGCTAAAGCAGCAATATTTGCAATTCTTGCTTTGTTCGTTGGAGCCAAACTCTCAAACCAATGTGTGTTGAACAGCTGATTCTTGGTTCAGAAGTTTATCGGTAGATGGCGATCCTGATACACCCACGGATTTTATAAAATAATTTTACCGTGAACAACACAGCTTGCATTCGACAATTTTTTATAAAATTAGTTGTAAAATAAATTTTAAGAAACATTTTACCGTGAGCAACGGGCATTAGATTATATTTGAAAAAATTAAGAGACTGGGAAAAAGAAAAGCATGAGGAATAGATGAAATGAAAAGTTACTTCCTGAAAATATTTAAAAACAGCAAAATTAATATACGTGAATGAAAGGACAGACAAGTGAAATAGTCTAAGAGTACGATCAGTTTGACGGTGATCTCACCTATTAACAGCTATCTCAAATCGTGTGGAATATTTAACAACATTAGGTTATCTCTACTCAAACTAAAAATGGGGATGCTCTTTATACATGATGTGAGCAGTCAACAATGTGTGCTTGGTATATAAAATCATTTATTTACCATTCTTAACAACAGGAAAGCAATGCTGTGATTGGGATACTTAAGCTAACATTAATTATGATGATGATTGATTGATGTTTTAAGGGCCAGAACAAGGTGATCATTTGCCACTAAAACAATGGTGAATACAGTAATGCTGTAAAGGAAATATAACCAATACGTTAATTACATATTTCAAGTAAATAAGTTATATTCTATATAACAAATCCTTTCAACATGTGAACATTTTGCACAGGCCTGATTGTTATTCTTATTTTCCTTACAAATATGCTAGCCTGATTGGTTAAAACTTTTAACGGTCATAAGATGATGATCATTACTCATTATACCCCATCCCAGCTGAGAGAAAGTTACATTTATGATGTTTATTGTATTTCTGTTGCCTTTATTCAACGAATAACTCACCGTCTGAGCAAGCTGAACTAGGTCTTCGTTATTCAGATACACATGTCCACCTTCCAGAACTTGGAACCTAACGTTCTTTCCCCGAGCAGCCACCAACACCATGTCACCATTGTCAACAACGATGCGAGGTCGCCTGTAAATTACAGTAGTAAAATACAGTAACAATCCTGATTGGTTAGGAAAGCAGCAACTTCATCATTACCTACATACTTACTGATCAACATCCTGGACAAGTGATGCCTTCACATCAACATTCAGCAGTAGTAATGTTAACGTTACACAAATGTGTCTCCATTTTTCACCTTCCATAGTTAAATGCTCCTTGGCATTCCTGTTGTCTGGAAGAGAAGGGGATATAAGAAGTACATTAGTTACTGGTATCCAGTGATTAATTTGCAGCAAAAAGAAGTGGGGGAACTCTGCCCCCCCCCCCCCCCCCCCAAAAAAAAAATAGGTATTTACATTACAGGAGTATCTAAAGCTAACATGGATTTAATACATTTTCAGGAAATTAATATTAAAGCAGGAGAGCTGTCTTTTGCTGCATATTTCAAATAACTATCTTATTATATAAAACACTAAGGTGCATGGTATATTGGCTTTCACGGCCGGTGAATTAAAACTCAGCAATTCTTCTAGGTTTGTGCCGTGTCTTGTGTGGGGTTTCGCCTAGGACACCAAGCTAGGCTCATCGGCGGGCTCTTGGTGTCCCCGCCCGGACCCCCACAGGAGTGACGAACTGCGCGCCACCTCCCTTTATATAAGGTGCAACTGCACCACTTGACTACGAGAACTAAAAGTTCAAGCAGCCTTAACCTCCCTCCGGGCGGGGACACCAAGAGCCCGCCGATGAGCCTAGCTTGGTGTCCTAGGCGAAACCCCACACAAGACACGGCACAAACCTAGAAGAATTGCTGAGTTTTAATTCACCGGCCGTGAAAGCCAATATACCATCTTTTTGGAAGCCTTCATAGGGAGGTTAAGGCTGCTTGAACTTTTAGTTCTCGTAGTCAAGTGGTGCAGTTGCACCTTATATAAAGGGAGGTGGCGCGCAGTTCGTCACTCCTGTGGGGGTCCGGGCGGGGACACCAAGAGCCCGCCGATGAGCCTAGCTTGGTGTCCTAGGCGAAACCCCACACAAGACACGGCACAAACCTAGAAGAATTGCTGAGTTTTAATTCACCGGCCGTGAAAGCCAATATACCATCTTTTTGGAAGCCTTCATAGGGAGGTTAAGGCTGCTTGAACTTTTAGTTCTCGTAGTCAAGTGGTGCAGTTGCACCTTATATAAAGGGAGGTGGCGCGCAGTTCGTCACTCCTGTGGGGGTCCGGGCGGGGACACCAAGAGCCCGCCGATGAGCCTAGCTTGGTGTCCTAGGCGAAACCCCACACAAGACACTGCACAAACCTAGAAGAATTGCTGAGTTTTACTAAGGTGTATGTTTCAAAAAACTCAAGCTCCTAAACCGAGGGAGTTAGAAGATGGGGTTTGTACTAAAATCTTCCAAATCGTCTCAATAGTACAGGGAAATTCTTGCATTTCTTGAAAAGTAAACGGAAATATAATTATATGTTTATAAAGTGCTTTTAAACAAATAAACAAGACGATAGCCCCTGGCAGAACTCTGTCGCGTAAAACCCGCACAGCACTAGAGACGGGCGGGTAGTCTGTACACATGGGGCGCACACAACCCATTATGCAAAAGTTCTCGCACCGGTCCGCTAGTTATTATTATTACTATTATTATTAATTATACTGTATGTGTTAAAAAGAAGGGGAAAAAATGGAACAACAAATGTTTGTAACATTTCTTTTGCATGCACTCTTGTATTGAAATAGTCTCCATATATATTTTATAAATAATAATTAATACAGTATGTCTCACAGATAATCTGAACTGGATTTGCTGTTCGATTTGTGAGACATATCACAAAGTGTATATTAAGTTATTAGTGCCATATTTAATAAAATTGAAATTATTATTATTGTTATTAATGTTAGGTTTAATTGTGCTCTGGTACTTGGTATGGTATGAGGGTGGTGCTCACAGTGTCATAAAGGTTGAGAACGTCTGTGCTACAGGCACAAGATGGAAATATCTTGAGTTATGTTCTTGCATTGGACCTAGGTTTTACAGTAAGATCCTTCTCTAAATGACGGAAGCTCGCAAGGGCTGTGTGTGGCAGTGTGTTGGGGAAGACACAACTGCTAGCAGGAGCGGAGCACCGAACTAGTTCATATCATCACATTTACAATTTTTAACGTTTTTAATAATCATCATTACTTAAGCTGGATATGTTGTCCTTCATTATCTAGACACACATCTTTGGTTCTGAACTATATTTCACAAATTTGAGTATGTTGCATGCAATATAGCCTACAGATATTGAAATAATAGGAACTTTGTATGAAATGAACTTTGTTTGAAATATACTCCAGTGAAGAAATAGTTTAGTCAAAGTCATTATTGGCTAAGACGTATCTTAATCGATTGATAACTTTGGGAGGACATAATTAGGTCTGTGGTTACAGCGTAGGTCTCTTGCCTGATTTTTTTATGTTTATTGTTTTTTTTAGTACCTGAGGCGTTATACAATTGAGCATTATATTGTGCATTTTGCAATGGAAAATATATATTTAATTAAAACAAAGTTCTCCTGGTGCTGACATAAACTCTGACCACAATCTGGTTGTAATGAAATGCAGATTAAAGTTGAAGAAACTGAAGAAAAGTCAAAAGCCAAAAAGGTGGGCAATAGACAGACTGAAAGAGAAGGATGTAAACGAAAGATTCAAGAAGAGTATAAAGGAAGGACTAATGAAAAACCCTAAACAAGCTTCAATTGCAGACGAATGGGCACTTTTGAGGAATGAAATAACAAAATCCGCAGAAGAAAACATTGGTAGGAAAGAGAGAATAGGTAGAAAACCGTGGATCACTCAGGATATACTCGAATTGATGGATGAAAGGCGGAAGCACAAGAATGTAAGAGATGAAAAGGGGAAAGCAGAATACAGACGTCTGAGAAATGAGGTTAACAAGAAGTGCAAGGAAGCGAAAGAAGAATGGTTGAAAGAGAAATGTGCTGGTATAGAAAATTGTCTGAAATTAGGAAAAGTAGACACAGCTTATCGAAGGATTAAGAATATTTTTGGGGAAAAGAAGACTAAGTGCTGTAATATTAAGGACACAAATGGAAAGCCTCTAACAGATAGGGAAGAAAAGGTTGAGAGATGGAAAGCTTACATAGAGAGTTTGTATAAGGGAAAGGAGATTGAGAATCATGTAATGGAAAGGGAGGAGGAAATTGATGAGGATGCGAAAGGAGATTTAATATTGAGATCAGAATTTGATAGAGCTTTGGAAGACTTAAGCAGGAACAAAGCACCAGGCATAGATGATATACCGATTGAGTTGCTACGCTGCATAGGAGAGGAAGGTCTGATCAGGTTATTTCACTTGGTGTGTAGGATTTATGAGACAGGTGAGGTACCCCCTGATTTCAAGAAGAATGAAATCATCCCTATACCAAAGAAAGTGGGAGCTGACAGATGTGAAGATTATCGTACAATCAGCCTGATTACTCATGCTTCAAAGATCCTGTCTAGAATAATTTACAAGAGGATTGAGAGCCAGATAGAAACGGAGTTGGGTGAAGACCAGTTTGGTTTCAGGAGAAATGTAGGAACAAGGGAAGCTGTACTAAGTCTTAGGCTGATTTTGGAAGGTAGAATAAGGAAAGATAAGAGAACGTTCATGGCTTTTGTAGACTTAGAAAAGGCCTTTGATAACGTTGATTGGACTAAATTGTTTGACATTTTGAAATCGATTGGAATAAAGTACAGGGATAGGAGGGTGATATACAATCTATACAGAAACCAGACAGCAGTCATTCGAGTTGAAGGACATGAGAGAGAAGCTGGTATTCAGAAAGGTGTAAGGCAAGGCTGCAACTTATCACCCATACTTTTCAATCTTTATATTGAACAAGCAACGAAGGAAATTAGAGAAAAATTTAAAGTGGGAGTGAAGATTCAAGGAGAAATAATTTCAACTCTGAGATTTGCTGATGACATCGTCATCTTGGCCAACAAGCCTGAGGATTTGAATGAGTTTTTGAATGGTATGGACTCCGTCTTACGGAAAGAATTCATGATGAAAATTAATAAATGTAAAACAAAAATACTGGAATGCAGCCGAAATAAATCACAAACCTCTATGGAGATCAAATTGGCAGGTGAAAAGCTGAAGGAAGTAGGAGATTTCTGTTACTTAGGAAGCAGAATAACCAGTGATGGACGAAGCAAAGAGGATATAAAAAGTAGGTTGGCTCAGGCAAGAAAAGCATTTCTACAAAAAAGGAATCTGCTGACATCGAATATAGATTTAGGTATTAGGAAGTCATTTTTGAAAGCCTTTGTCTGGAGCGTGGCGCTCTATGGAAGTGAAACTTGGACTATTGGTGCAGCAGAAAAGAGGAGAATTGAAGCATTTGAAATGTGGTGCTACAGGAGAATGATGAAGATCAGATGGGTAGATAGGGTTACAAACAAAGAGGTATTAAGACGAGTGGGAGAGGAGAGATGTTTCTGGCGACTGCTAATGAAGAGAAGAGATAGGTTGGTAGGACACATACTAAGACACCCAGGAATAGCAAGCTTAGTTATGGAAGGAAGGGTCGAGGACAAGAACTGTAGGGGTAGACCAAGGTTAGAATATGTTAAACAGATTGCCTCGGATGTAGGGTGTGGTAGCTATGTAGAGATGAAACGATTAGCTCAGGACAGGGAGGCATGGAGAGCTGCATCAAACCAGTCAAAAGACTGAAGACTCAAACAACTCCAACGGGTCTGCAGTAGTGACATCTACCTTCAACTAGTAGAACTACGGTATGTGGGAGCACGGCCGTGACGGAAGCAATCTACTGCCTACTTGATACGAGCTGCGCTCTAAACCGGCCAGTTAGTGAACCCATGCCAGCGATGTTATTGAAAATGGCCTCTTTTTGCCGATAGAGCGCACTGCCAAGTATAGGCGCGATTAAAAATTAGGTGTGTAGAAGTATATTAAATGTGTTTCTCCCAGTGATACGTTTAGACCAACGAAGTTTCAATTATTGTTAGTATTCGGTGTTAATATACTAAATTCCTACATTGTTTGGAGTGTTTGTTGGTGCGATATAGATTCCACATAGCCACATGGCCGACAGTACATCGAGTGCTTACATTGAATAAGAATACAGCAAAAGTATGAAGATTTAATAAATCGTAATTGTTTTCAGCAAATATGATATAACGAATATTTTCATACCAAAGAATGACAACTTGAAGATGATTTATTGTAGGAATATCTTAAATGGGGTCTCCAAATCTTGAACTAAACTGTATGCTATATACATTCCCCATAGCCACATGGCCTACAGTACGTTGTTGTACTGATCTCTGCCACCACGCGCGCTCATTGTTTCCGTCCCATGCACTTCCGTCCCATCCACTTCCGTCCCTTTTTCAAAATCACTCCCACAAAAAGTCCGGCTACCGAGTGCCACAAAAATATCCAGATACCGAGTGGAAAGATGTTACACGTCAATAACAAGCAATCACACTGTACAAGCCAGTGACAAAGCTAACTAGGCACTGACACATGTGGGCTGTGATATTGCAACTCAGAGTATTATGACATCAACTATGTGAACATGGATTGGACAAGAGGCAAAGGGGTGATGACAGACGTGGAATTTCCTGCCAAATGTCAATACCATTCTGGCAGCTCACAGAGTATACTGTACAGTACTTGAAAAGAAGGGTTTCCAGCACAAGGGCTGGTTTGCACCTCCAAAGAGGCGGTCCTGAGCCGGAATTTACTTGTAGTAGGGTGACCAGTTCCTTCCACCCCCCTTTCCCCACCAACAGCAAGTGCTCCCCCAGAGCCGGGGACCTATCCAAGTTCTGACCATGCCCAGATATATAACTGCAGATATCTCACGGGATCCTGTGTTTCAGCATGGTCAAGACATTGGCTTACGTATGTTATATTATTGTACAGTATTGAAATTTATATTTGTACAAATGTTTCCCCACAAAAAGCCACGGGATTGCTTTTGTCACTTCTAATGCAGTGGCGGTTTCTGGGTATTCGCCCTGGAGCCAGTGCACACCCATTCTTGCAAAATTACCGTTCACATTTCAATTTTATGAATATAAAAATTAATATAAGATTTTATGGTGTTATAAAGCTTCAACAAATGTCCAGGATACCACTTTTTTACATTTAAATGTACCGCATTCGTTGCGCATCACTGTACGTTGCTTGTGTGCTGGCTCGGGTATCATCAAAGATCGCCGTTCACCACTTCCAGCTTTGTAGCCAGCGTTTAGGCTTGACGGCAGAAGGGGGGGGGGGGGGGCAAGAGGGGATGTGTGTTTACTATAACAGAATCGGAGCCAAATCCTTACCTGGCGAAAAGAGGTGCGCATGCTCTGTTTTAATTTCCATCTCCTTCTGTCGCATCTGATTGATAGACGATGAAGCGATGACCGCTAGTGTGCAGGAGCTACCGCACTATCTGTTGGTGAATTGTTGTACCAAGTAGAGTTTCATGCGCAGTTTGAAAGGTTGTGTCTTTACGCAGCTTGTATAACAGCGCCACTGCCATACAGCCAACTGAATGATATTATATAGTCTATAGTCTATAGTTGTTAACAGTGAGTTCAGTTTCATAACATTTCTTTATAATTTCCAGATTTTTAAGGTCCAGTATGATTGTACAGTATTTGGAGGATTAACGCAGCCTATAATATTGTAAGAGGATATAAGGAAACCAGAGATATATAAGCAAAGCGAACTGATGTGAGTTTAATAATAATAACGAACTGATGTACATGGATTGAAATAGCGGAACATCGCAAACTAAACATGTGCGAACATGGCGCGAGTTTTAGACAAACTGAAACATAAAGGGCAGGTGGCAGCACCTTACATATACAGAACCGCATACTTGATAAATAAGAATTAAACTAACAAAGTTACAACACTTCCCCTCAAGTACAGGTTCATACAATCTTTACACTCTCCAAACCAGCAAACTTCAAGCAACGTTCATGTTTCATTCGACTTAAACTCTTCGTGAGAAAGTCAGCAACTTGATCGTTCGTAGAGATATACTTCAAAACAAAAAATTTACACTCAAAGACTTCACGAACAAAGTGACGTTTGATATCAATATGTTTGCTTCTACTGTGATACATCGCGTTCTCTGCCAAATTAATTGCACTTTGATTATCACAAAAGATGAACATAGTGGCTAAGTCTTTGAAGCCCAACTCAAGCAGAAATCGACTTACACAGCTTCCTTGGCGCACTCTGACAATGCCATGAACTCGGCCTCCGTGGTGCTAAGTGCCACGGTTCTTTGTTTTCTCGAGTCCCATGATATAGGGCATCCGCCGAACAGGAACATGTACCCCATGTAGGACCTCCTATCTTCTTGGCAGCTTCCCCAGTCGGCGTCGACGAATCCTTGGATCGGTTCGGTGTCTGCTTCGTAGATCAGCCCGAAGTTCGAAGTCCCCTTCAAGTACCGCAGCAGTCTCTTGGCAGCTTTCCAATGTTCGACTCCGAAGCAATTGTTGACAGCGAACGAAATGTCCGGGCGTGTAGTTGTCGACAGATATGTCAGCGCGCCTACCAATTCGCGGTAAGGCAACTTCAACACGTCAGTACTGGGATTCTCATTTTTGCTCAATTTCGTTCCAGGGTCGAGTGGTGTGACTACAGGGTTGCAGTCGGCCATCTCGTAGCGTTGGAGAAGCTCTTCAATGAAACCTTGCTGTTGCATGCCTATACATCCGGTCTCCTGGAATAGTTCGATGCCTAGGAAGTGTTTGGCCAATCCTAAGTCCTTGACCTTGAAATTTTTACTCAGGACTCTGGAAATCTCGGCGATCGTCTTTTCGCATTTTGATAGCACCATCATGTCGTCAACGTAAACGGCAATAAAAGTTATGTTATTTCCGGAACCAATTTGGAATAGACACGGATCCGATGCGGTTTGTTTGGCACCGCACTTCCTCAAGACCTCACGCAGCTTGGCATACCAGTTTCTCCCGGCCTGTTTCAATCCGTACAGTGGTTTTTGTAGTAAGCAGACCTTGTCGCCTCCTTGCAACTGGCGAAGCATGTTCTTGGCCTTCTCCTTGGTTTTGACGTCAGTTCCAGACATCGCCGTGCTCTCTAACATCTCCCTGAAGTTCTTCGGTTGTTTCATGAATATTTCCTCGTCTAAGTCACCATACAGATAAGCCGTTGTGATATTGTACTGTCTGATTTTTACACCGAGCTTGGCAGCGAGACAAACCATCGATCGAATTGATTCCATTCGCGCCACCGATGCGAACGGGTCAAAGTAGTTGATTCCATACTCCTGGTTGAAGCCTTGAGCCACCAGCCTGCCTTTCTCTTCTCAAGTGTTCCATCAGGTTTTAGTTTGTCGCGCAGCACCATCCGGCATCCGATGACTTTGGCATCACGGGTAGGATCCACCAGCACCCATGTATTGTTTCTCAGGATAGATTCCATTTCCATGACCATGGCACCATGCCACTCGTTAGAGTTTGGTCCTGTTATTGCCTCCTTGAATGGAATCTCTGCTAGAAAAATCTCCTCGTCTTCTTCTTGCTCCTCCACATCTTGGAGATTTGTTTGAAAAAGTCTCTTCGGTCTTCCCCTTTTTCCAGTTCGCAGTATTTTGGGTCGACCAGGTCCTTGCATCAATTGAGGCGTAGTATCGGATGTTTCGACAGTCGTTCTATCATGATCATACACTGGCGTCACATCGAAACCGAGGAAAGGTTCATCATCTCCGATTTCGGGTTGAGAGACTGGTTCCTCCATGACAACTGGTTGATCTTTTTCTCTTGCTGATTGCGGCGGTGGTTCTGCAAAGAACAGCTCCCAACAAATATCTTGCTTCGAGGATTCCGGGCGCTCCATTATAGTCTCTTCCAGTGGCTTTTCATTCTCGAAGAATTTTACATCTTGGCTGATCAAAACTTTGTCTTTGTCAGGGGAGTATATGCGAAAGCCCTTGGTTTCTTCGGAGTAACCCATGAACACGCCTGCTCTGCCTCGTTGATCCAGTTTCCCTCTTCCGGGATCCCTGTCCAGGAAGTAAACCTTGCTTCCAAACGTTCTGAATTGCGAGATGTCAGGAATCTCTCCTGTCCACAATTCGTACGGAGTTTTGCCTCCGATACTTTTTGATGGCAGGCGATTACGAATGTAATTTGCAGTATTCACTGCTTCCGCCCAGAAGCGGTGAGGTAATCCGGCGTCGAACAACATGCACCTGGCAGTCTCCATCAAAGTCCTATTCATCCTCTCCGACTTCCCGTTTTGTTCGGGGTTGTGAGGGACTGTGAAGCATCATTGTGATTCCGCGCTTCTTCAGGTAGTTGTTGAACTCTCGATTCAGGTATTCCCTGCCGTTGTCAGACTGGATCACCTTTACTAGTTTTCCTTTCTGATTCTCCATCCTGGTAACGTACTCGACGGTAACTTCGTAGACCTCTGATTTTGCCTTCAGAAATCTCACTTCACACCAATGAGAGTGATCGTCGATGAATTCCAAGAGGTACCTTGAACCTCCCATAGATGGAGTCGGCATCGGTCCACACACGTCCGTGTGGATCAAATCGAGTAGCCCCGTCCGTCGATCGGATTTCTTTGGAAACTGCGTCCTAAACATCTTCCCCTCGAGGCAGACTCTACAGTCCAGCGTCGTTGATGGATTCCTTAGCTCAACGCCAGAAACCCTCCCTTTTCTCACAGCTACCAAGATGTCGCCCACGTTGAGATGTCCGAGCCGACGGTGTAGCAATTTTAGATCAATTATTTTGGGTGATGCAGCCATATTTGCACGTTCTTGACTCTCACTGACGTAATATAGGTTATTCTTCCTCTCAGCTCGCATCTAGACTTCTCCTTTTTAGTTCATGACGACTGCACCTTCCTTGTCAAAAATCACCTCGTGGCCGCGGTCGGTGATCTTTCACACCGACAGCAAGTTTGTCCTGAGGTCTGGAACGTGAGAAACATCTGAGAGAGAGACATCTATCTCTTCGTTCGCAATGCGGGTAGATAAGCGAACACTGCCTTTTCCCACGATCTCTGCCGTTGAATCATCAGCCAATTTCACCATACCCCTTCGTGACTCATCGATCTTCGAAAAAATCGCAGGGTCGCCACAGATATGTGAAGTGGCGCCACTGTCGAGACACCATATTCTGCGTACGCCACTGCTCTGAGTTGTCGTCGCCTGTAAGCATAGTTCTCGAGTGAAATTTGCCGATTGAGTATTAGAACTGTCTTTACCTTTGTTCTTCGATGGATCTCTTTGTTTAAATCTGCACTGGCTGGCTCAATGACCTTGCTTTTTGCACACGTAGCACCGGAACTCAGATCCGCCTCCTCCTGTTTCACTATTGTTGTTTAGTTTGGGTGTTTCTTATAGTTCTTGTTACCTGGACCAGTCTTCTTCTTGACGAACATAGCTCCCGCTATTTCACCTTGTGTGCTCGATTTTCGTGCGTCATCCTCTTCGATGATTTTGGTCCGAAGAGCCTCGGGAGTCGGTAGGTTGTCACGTGACTCTATTGCACACCTAAGTTCTCGAACCGTGCCGGCAGACTGTTTAAACACATAACTGTCAACAATCTCGGATTGATCGCGATGTTCATATCTCCCAATTTGTCCACGGTGTCGAAGAAATCGTTCAGATGGTCACGCACATCGCCATCGTCCTCCAATTTTTGTAAGGTTAGCCTTTTCAGTAAGGTCGCCTTCCGAGCCGGTCCCTGGGATTGGTAGATAAGTTTCAGTCGTTGCCATGTATCACGTGCCGTGACACAATTCTTGACTTGCTTTATTTCACTTGGCGACATCGACAAAATGATCAGCGACCGAGCCTTTTGATCCTTCTTGTCCCACTCTTGAATTGCCGCAACGTTTGCATTTCCAGCCGCTGGTTCTGGTTTCGTAGAATTTCCGCCAACGAATTCCCACAAATCGCCCGTAATGAGGATAGCCTGCTACTGCACGGCCCACGTGTCGAAATTGTCCTTACCGAGGGGTTCAATTCTCCCAATACTTCCGGCGTTCATTTTTGAGGTTAACTTCTGGCACGTTTTTACGAATGATTACGATTTGTTATTTACGCACTTAGTCATGCGCATCTGGACCCATAACCTGTAAGGATGGTGTCTGGGAGCCAAACACACTTTGTCAGCAGATACAACTGGGGATGGTGACAGGCGACTGCAAACTTGAGTCTAATGCAGGGTCAAAGAAGGGAATTTGACTGATGGCCTGAAAGGAACCGTCCCGGTATTTGCCTAGTGATAAAAATGGAAAACCACGAAATTCATTTTCAGGACGGCCGAGGTGGGATTCTGGATTATTTTGGCTACTGTTCAGGATTTAAAAACTACGGTATTAAATCATCCCAACTTACTTAATCTACAAGAAAAGGTGGTCATATAATAAGAAATGGGAAGAACTATTCCAAACTTGAACTGACCAACAGGATGTGTTGTTTTCCGTGCTTAAAGTCGTGTTACGTGCACAAAAAAAGAAAATCCCTCTCTGCACGCCGGAAGCGGAGGTAGATTTCACCGGGCAAAGAGAAATGCTTAACTCACTAAATTTGCCAATTGTTGTACAGTTGTACCTACGAAAGTTCCACATGTTTAGCATACAGCATCTTCTTATAATACCTGAAACATTTTGCTCATCCCTTGGTGCAAAGGTGGGTCATATCAAATATTCTTTCAGACAAAAAATGTTGTTACATTTTAGAGGGGTATTGGCCATTTTAAACTGTTTTGATATTGTGCCTATTAAGGGAGGTATGATATCTTTTCTCTAAAAACTCAATTTTTCCCACCCCATTGGTCAAAGTTACGAAGATAAGCACTTGGCCCTTATTCGAAAAATAGTACGAACTTTGAATGGATTCAGTTTTTAACATAAGTTACCGTACTAAGAAAGTTATAGCAATATTTCAATTTCCTCCCATTTCCAACCCCTTGGTCTGATTTTGCCCGTTAGCGAACTCGACCGAGATTTTGAATGGTTATATTTTATGTAGGACTATACATATGCATTATATATTAACTTTTCAACTGACGGTGGTTTTGGAATCTGGGGGATGTGAAACGCGAAGATATGTCAATTGTTTTCCGGAAGTCGCAATGGTACCCTTTGCAATAGGTAGCTTTCTAATGAAATCTAACTGAATGAAAATCCACAGCCTGCTTCCAGTCTCCGACAGGGTCAGGGATGGAATGAATGAAGCCCCCATCTAACGGCGAGGATATGAACTGTGCCGGCTGCCAAGGCCTGACGCACTCCTCTGGGGCAATGATTAAATGAATGACAGATGAAATGAAATGATATTGGAGAGTGTTGCTGGAATGAAATTTTGACAGGAAAAACCGGAGTACCCGGAGAAAAACCTGTCTGCCTCCGTTTTGTCCAGCACAGATCTCACATGGAATGACCGGGATTTGAGCCACGGACCCAGCGGTGAGAGGCCGGCGTGCTGCCGCCTAAGCCACGGAGGCTGTTAATGAAATCTAACTAAAATCGACAAATGTGAACAATCAAAAGCGTACATGAATGCAGAATTGGAATTACAAGTAC
This sequence comes from Meconema thalassinum, assembly GCA_946902985.2. Classification (NCBI taxonomy): domain Eukaryota; kingdom Metazoa; phylum Arthropoda; class Insecta; order Orthoptera; family Tettigoniidae; genus Meconema; species Meconema thalassinum. The sequence goes on from OX336388.2 coordinate 1,354,567,385, forward strand.
TATAGTAAAGCCATCATTACTTCCGACTTGACGTTTCAGTGTTAGGCTAGAATTTTGTTCATTAAATGGCGACATCGTGAACAAAACTCGATTTGTCGTGACATATCGATTTGAATGGCAGCCTATGATTGGCTAGTTAAAGTGATTTTCCTTCTGACCACTAGATAACTCTAGGGTAACACTGAAACGTCAAGTCGGAAGTAATGATGGCTTTACTATAGGAAAGTAACAAATCAGCCAACAGCTTAATTTTGTATTCAGGAGGGAACATAGAACAGCAAAATATCGAGGTGTCGAAAAACCGACTCCAAGTGCCACTAGTGAAGTTGGAGAAAATAGAGTAACATTGTGATGAGACAGTTATTTTGTATGCTTAGATATGCATTTATTTATATCAAATTTAGATGTTTTTTTTAGAGTGCACACTCACAATTTTTCTTCACCAGCCGCTACTGTTCTAATGTCACATTTTTTATAACGCGGTTACATTACACTACAACAGGGAGGTGAAACTTTTACCCCAACATCCGTGCTACATCGAGCTTCTACTGCAGTAGTGGTAGTAATAATAATAGCCTATACTGTATTATATTAGGTTGGTGCATAAGTCCATAGCGTTTTTATTTTGCCTGTTGGTATTCCGGTTGCTATGGTTTTATTTATCGACTGTAATTGTTGCTTTGTAGTTCAATGTTTGTTCTTGAGTTTACATATTGAAGTTTTGTCATTTGCTGATAGTGAGTGGAGCCATGGACGCTAGAAAATGGAGTGCCCAGTGGAGAAATTGGAACATTTCCGACATATTCTTCTCTCTGAATTCAATAGAGGGACGACAGCAGAGGAGGCGGCCAGCAACATGTGCGCCGTGTATATGGACAATGCTATTGGAGAGAGCATGGCAAGAAAGTGGTTTTCTCGTTGTAAGGTGGGTCGTTTTGACCTTAGTGACTCCCCTCATTCAGGAAGGCCGTCGAAATTTGATGAAGATCGTTTAAACGCATTAATTCACAATGACCCACGTCAGTGTACACGGGAACTGGCAAATGTGATGAACTGTGATCATTCCACCATTGTGCGACATTTGCATTCAATGGGTAAGGTTCAAAACCCGGGGTATGGATACCGCATGCTCTAAGCCAAAATCACAAATTCAGCGGGTGGCCATATTTGCATCTCTGCTTGCTCGTTATCGATTGGCTCGTGAGCAACATCGACCATTCCTATCATGTACCGTTACTAGTGACGAGAAATTGTGTCTTTACGTTAACATAAGGAGAAGAAAGGAATGGTTAAGCCCAAACAAGCAACTCCCCGTACAAAGACCTGCGTGCATCCACTAAAGATAATGTTATGCATCTGGTGGAACACCGACGGTGTGCTGTACTGCGAATTGCTTTCCCGAGGTGTAACCATCATTGCTGACATTTATTGCCAGCAAATGAGACATCTTGCAAATACATTCCAAGAAAAACAACTGCGTGAAGTGATGCTCCTCTATGATAACGCCCGCCACCTTCTGTTAACCTGACAAAAAACACTATACAGGAGTTGGGCTGGAAAATCATTCAACACGCACCTTATTCGCCCTCAGATTTTCACCTTTTTCGCTCTCTACCTCAACCTTCAAGGAACTTCCATTCCGGATGAACATGCGCTCCGAACATGGCATGATGAATTCTTCAACTGAAAACCACTTGATTTCTACAGGCACGGAATCGAAAAATCGAATAATTACCACAGCGTTGGCAGACTGTTGTAGATAGGAGAATATGCTACTGACAATTAATTACGCTCTTATGTGTATCTGATGAGTATAATAAACTTATAAACTTGATGTGGATAAACTTATAAACTTGATGTGGATAAACTTATGGAAAACCCAATATATACCGTAGGCTATATATATGTATTTTTTTATCACTTATCCTCCCAGCTTCACCCACGGACACTGCATCTCCTACCGCCGCTAGGATGGTGTCTGGGAGCTGAACACACTTTGATGCAACTGGGGAAATTTATTTATTTATCGTATGGCTTTTAGTGCCGGGAGTGTCCGAGGACATGTTCGGCTCGCCTGAGTCTGTAGCTGCTTCCAGTGGACACCCTAAAGGGTGAGCTACAAGTTCCGTTCAATTTCAAGTAGTTCCAACTTTCGCCACCAGATATCAATGATACCTAGTGGTGAACGTTGGAACTTTGATAGAGCGTTCTGACGAAATCTAACCTAAGAATTTTGCTTTACACAAGTTTAGTCTGTGAAAGGATCTTTTACATGCCATAAATCTATGACATGGGACCGCCGGCTTTACTTCCCCTCCGAAGGAAGGCATACTGAAGGATTTTTAACGCTCTTAAAAAATCCGACGACTTCGGCCGGGTTTGAACCCGCTATCTTCGGCACAGCAGTTCAGCATGCTACCGACTACGCCACCGAAGCCGCTAACTGGGGAAAGTGACAGACCAATAGCCCAGGTGACCGCTAACTTGGGTCTAATTAAAGAAGGGTTAGGGAAGAGATTTTGGAAGGAAGTCAGCCGTGGTCCTGTTGGAAGGAACCGCCCCGGCATTTGTCTGGTGGTGGAAATGGGAAACCACGAAAACCATTTTCAGGACGGGCGAGGTGAGATTCGAACCCACGCTCTCCCGATGCCATCGAGTCACGATTTAGTGCGTTAGCGCTTTCGGTCACCGTGGCCAGTAATAATAGGGTCTAATAATAACAATAGTAATAACTTACCGGTACCAGTACTAATAATTTCGTATGGTGTAAAAACACTTCGAATACGGTAGGCTAGTAGTTTAGGGACATATGACCTCGCTGTTCCGCCTCTTGAAACAGCAATAACTAACTACGGCTGAGTGCCATAATTCAATTTCCATGTATTCTCTCAACTTACCCAACATGACCTTCGACCCGTCCCCTGAGGGATAACGAGGTTTCAGATTTTTTAATGTTTTTTTCTTTCTTTTTATTGAAATAGTGCTTGGAACAATGTACACTTCCCGACACCTCCTAGAAGTGTGGTCAAAGAATATAGGGGGTCTGGTAGCCGACTGTAACACTGGTCACTGATCAATGAATAGACTAGACGACAAAAAACAAATGTGTAAGATATCGGTAGCAAAGAATACGGGTTATATCCAATCGAAAACTCCACAGAATATCAAGAAACACAAGCCTCCAGAAACTCAAGATGAATTGTAATTATTTACGCTCACCGAGCAGATCACATGCTTCGCCGATCCCGTGACACAAAGACGAACTCAAGGAATTTGGATGAGACGAACTATCGACAATACAGCTCGGGAATTCCCACCCAGAAAGAAAGTGTATTCCCACCCAACTCCATATCACGTGACTTTGTGTACATAGCCTACCAGTGTTGCCAACAATAGATTTTTAACTAGACAGAGGGGGAAGAAGAAGATGAGCTTCTTAACAAGAATTCAGTTTTCATAATGAAGCATAAACAAGTAGTTCCGTGAAAAAGGAAATAGCCTATTTTCATATATCCCCACTAGTCTTTCCCGTCAAAATTCTCCTGCTTATTACAAGGATATTCCGTGTGATACGGTAGGCTATACTAAATAGCTTTTGGTTCACGACATGTGTCCTGACCAACACCATTACAATGAGAAGTTATGTGCTATAGCTTTCAATATCGGTGATTGAGCATCCTCCCGCGAGAAGGCATCTATCTCTCTCTCTGTAATGAACCACGGGAATACATTTTTAGAAAGTCAAATGTACGGCTTCTATGATTCACGAAAATTAAGCTACAAAATGTATAGGAAACGAGAAATTAAAAATAAGGTTCTGAAATTTCGGAAAAACGCATCTTGAATTTTTGTAAACAATTCCGAGAGGGGGGGGGGCAAATACATAGGGGCCCGTATGCAAAGATGGCCCGTTAGTGATTCTTTACATTTTCTAGCGAATATTGTTTTATTTATTTTAAATTTAATTTTATATAAAACCTGGTTGGACAAGTGTAAGTGTTATTATTGAAGATATCGTTCGAAGAGGTCCCCCTTCATTGCTTAATAACCTTCCAAGTGACGGAACAAGAGGCTTCCTGAGAATAGTTTGATTTTCAAAACTACAGAATGGAGAATGTGGTCGTAGAGGCTGGTTAGTATGCAGTGATACAACTCAATCAATATATTCTTTTCCTTGCAGATTACTTGGTCGCAACCCTGACCGTTTTAGTTACTGACGAAGGATGGTAAAAAGATCGTTTTTGGCGTAAGCTGTAACTTATAGTAAGCTGCCAGTTCATGAAATGAGTGCCAGTCACAAACTGCGCTATATTGATGTTGTTTCATTTGAGAAGCTTGGACATCGTGGTCATTAAGCCCCGTGTAGGCTACTTGGATATGTGTGGAATTTTGTGTGATAACCTGTTTTTTAAAATATGACTGAGCATCAGATGCTTTTCAGAGAATGGCATTGTTTTTCCAGTATAGGTAGTAGTCAATAGTAATAATAATTAGACGTATTACAAGGGGGCCCGAGCAAAAAATTGCATAGGGGCCCTTAAATCCTCTCGGCGGCCCTGGATGTCTCTATACTAACTTCTGAATAAAGATTCACTGTGCCGAATTTCATTGCACTCGAGTGATTAGATTGCCAGAAAAGTTATTTGCAATATTTGAAAATCACTTCCCCACCATGCTGTTTGGTGTTTTTCAGGATTAGGGGAAGTCCTTACTTAACAGTCCTCTTACACCATACAAAATTTCAGTTTATTCCTTAAATAGTTTGGAAATATTGATAACAGGTGAAATGTATCGTCGGATCACCATGTTGGATTGTTTGATATACCGTACAGTATATGCTGTAAAATTATAAGCCAGCAGATTAATATTATAGCCTAATCCTGGCTCATTGCACCAACCTACATTTGTATCGACTGTTTAGGAAACGAGAAATATAAACGTGATTTTTTTAAATTCGCAGCCACCGTTTTAAAGTTATATAAATTGAATTTAAATAGACGCCAATATATTAAGCATTGTATGAGTATTTACCGTGCTAAGTGCCGCTGCTCTCGGATAAATAGGTCACTAGAAACATCAATTAAAATATTTAAATTTCGCATTGCAACCATGTTGGATTTGTGTTCATCAGGTTATTGAAAACCACATAGGTGAACTTATGATAATAGCCTCTATCAAGATGCAAAATTTCAGTTTTATTGCTGTAACAGATTCGGAGATAGGCTGTTGAGAACCATCGAAATATTTCGGATGATCACCATGTTGGATTTTTCTATATGTAGGCTATCATAAGATGAAGAATATCACATAGGTATATTATTCAAACGTTCATTCTATCTCATGATTAGGAAACGAAAAAAAAAAATTCGCACAGCCGCCATCTAGTTGCTATGAGAAAAAATGAATTGTATCAGATGCCAGTAGGCCCACATTAAACATTTATCGTATCACGTTTCACTGCGCTAGGTTGATTAAATCTCGAGAAAACGCCATTAAATATTTTAACTTTGCTTGACCGCCATGTTGGTTTTGTACTTACCATGTTTAGCTGAACGTAACTGTATTCTCTATCAACGTACAAAATTTCAGGGTGATACTAGTAATAGTTTTTGAGATATAGAATGCCGGTGAAATGTTTCGCACAGCCGCCATGTTGGATTGGTGAGACGTATTAAAATTTGAAGGGATGAAATAGTACTATGTCCTTAAAGAGTTTCATCGAAATCGCTCCAGCCGTTTAGAATTTATTAGGGACACACACATACGCGCGCGCGTACACACACACGGACAAAATATTATCTGGTAAGCTTTTTTTCTCTCATAAATGAAAATAGGCTAAAAATAATAAAAATAACTTACATAATGAGAAATGTACAGTAATACCTAACTCACCTAAAAGTGGAGGAGAATATCGTAGACCTCGATGTAGGTTATGTATAAAGCCCTGCGCGGATGCGGATATCCGCAACATTTTTCGCCATGCGGATATAGTTTGCATGGCTGTGCGGGTAGCGGATAAGCTGCGGATAATGTTTATAGTAAATTTGCCGATAGCTTTTAGAATACAATGTTGAACTAAATTTTTAGCCTATTTCCATTTATGAAAAAAAAATAGGCTTATGTGTGTGTGTGTGTCCTCCCCTAATAAAATCTAACCGGCAGGAGCGATTTTAATGAAACTCGGTGAGGTCATAGGAACATTTTGGTCAACCTCGACCGTGCCCTTCAAATTTTATTACGTCTCACCAATCCAACATGGCGGCTGTGCGAAATATTTCACTGCCATTCTAATCTCCGAAACTATTACTGATATCACCCTGAAATTTTGTACGGTGATGAAGGGCACTACTAGAAGTTCACCTATGAGGCTTTCGAGAACCTGTTTACTACAAAACGAACATGGCGGACAAGCGAGTTGAAGCATTTAAATAAACCTTTCTCGCGGTTAACCATCCAAGCTCAGTGAAACCTGGTACAGCAAATGTTTTTGCACATTGTAATGCACTCGCATCTAATTTAGTTCAATTGTTTACATAACCTCAAGATGGCGGTTGTGCCAAATTTTAAAATTAAGTTTTTATTTCTTGTGTACTAATCATGCGATTGAAGTCGACGTTTGAATAATGAACCTATGCAATCTAATAGTAGCCTACATAACTCTATCGTCTACATAGCTATATAAAATTCAACACGGCTACCATCCAAAATATTTAGACGGTTCTCAATATCTATTAATCTATAACAGCAATGAAACTGAAATTTTTAATTTTGATAGAGGCTATGAACATAAGTTCACCTATGGAACTTTCAATAACCTGGTGAGCACAAATCCAACATGGCGGTGACGCGAAATATAAATATTTAAATGGACGTTTCTCGCGATTTAACCAACCGAGCGCAGTGAAACTTGGTACGGTAAATGCTTATACAAATTTTAATCCACTGGCATCTAATTTATTTCAATCGTTTTCATAACCTTAAGATGGCAGCTGTGCGAGATCTTAAAATCTCGTTTTTACTTCTTGTGTCCTAATCATGTGATTGAAGTTTGACTACTCCAATAAGATGCTTGTAATAGTACATAACTCTAAGGCCTATATATTTAAAAATCCAACAAGGCGACCATCCGAAATATTTTGATGGTTCTCAATATCGACGAATTTATTACAGCAATCATACTGAAATTGTGTATGTTGATAACATAAGTAGGATATAAGAAAATTACCGGTAGTTCTTGAAGAACTACTTGTTTAGAAATAATTTTAGTTTTTGCTAAGACCTGCGTCTTTCACATTTTTTGTAATTTCCCTATATGCTTTTCCTTGGATTGTATGAGAATAATAGAGAAGTGATAGAAACCAGTAATGGAAATACCCTCAATTGGTATTGACTTCTGCCAAACCTGCGCTTGCCTGCATGGGTATATCCGACGACTAAGTGAAAAAATCCACAGCCTGCTTCCAGTCTCCGACCAGGTCAGGAATAGAATGAATGAAGCTTCTTTTTTTTTTTTTTTTTTTTTTAGCGTATGGCTTTTAGTGCCGGGAGTGTCCGAGGACATGTTCGGCTCGCCAGTTTTGTAGCTGCTTCGAGACGGACACCCAATGGGTGAGCTACAAGTACCGTTGGGGAGGGAAGGAGGGAAGTTGGAATGTAAGGACGAGGAGTTGGAAGGTAGCGGCTGTGGCCTATAGTTAGGGACCAACCCCGGCATTTGCCTGGAAGGAAGATGGGAAACCACAGAAGACCATCTTCAAGGTTGCCGGCGGGGGGATTCGAACCTCCTCGCCTCCCGGATGTGAGCGACTGCCATCTGTCATGCCGTAACCACCACGGCTAACTCACCCGGTAATGAAGCCCCTATCTAGCGGCGAGGATATGAACTGTGCCGGCTGCCGAGGCCTGACGCACTCCTCTGGGGCAATGATTAAATGAATGACAGATGACAGTGTTGCTGGAATGAAATTTTGACAGGGAAAACCGGAGTACCCGGAGAAAAACCTGTCTGCCCCCGTTTTGTCCAGCACAGATCTCACATGGAGTGACCGGGATTTGAACCACGGACCCAGCGGTGAGAGGCCGGCGTGCTGCCGCCTTAGCCACGGAGGCTTGTCATCCGACGACTAAGTAAGTGCTATAATTACCACCCGCTGTTTGACATGCCGTTACTCAGAGGGACAAAACTCAGTCAACATTGTCTCATGATTCACAACCTTGGGGAACGATTTTGTCCTCAAATGTCTAAATGTGTTGCTTTAATACTTTATCTAATAAATTAAAAATAGTATTGTAATGTCAGCAGATTCGGATAACAAACGTTCAAATGTGGATAACAGTCGTGCGGATAACGTTTTCTTTAGCCGCGCAGGGCTCTTGTTATGTCGTAGAAACCCTGAAAAGTTAAGGTCTAATGAGGCGTATTAGGCAAGCTGAGGGGTGAGGTGGGTTGCTATTGGTTCCCTCACTGAGCCAGCATCCACAGGCAACGGACGCGCCCCAAATACCATTACTCAGCACCGTTCATACTTCAGTAACATCCATATACAACAATTAAAGACATGCGTAGAAAGCCACATTTCCCTCTACCCTGTGACAATAGATGAATGAAAGCAAAACTGTATTCATCAAGAGATGACAACAGACCACTTATCAGCATTACTAGACTTTACAATTAAATTAAGTAAAAGTGCGTTTGAAGGTTTAAAAAGGAAAACGTTCCCTAGACAACACTTTAAAACGCTAAATTGACAGCACTGGTACATTCGAGTCCATCTGACTTGTCACTGAAATCCATGGCAAAGTACTGGAGTATAGGCTGCAAGCTTCGCAGGATTCACGTCTTCAACGTATAAAATGTATTGTTTCCGTGGTGCTGCATTATAATGACGCAAATTCCTCCCAAAAGTTGGCAATTTGACCAAAACACGGTCGGGCATAAAATTGTGTTTCCTTTGTACCGTAATTAATGTCAAGATCAAAATAGAGAGTTGCGTTGGTTCACTTCTTGTCTGTATGCATGAACGCGGATGACTTGCGGACGGCTGCATATATTTTCATGAAGATTACGGTACCGGTAGTCTATTAATAGAATCGCTTTTTGTTCGTCAACACGACTGTACCTAATTAGACTGGGCGGGGAGTAACAATTAATTTTTTACCACCTCGTGGTGCAGTGGCTAGCATTCTTGGCTGTCGCTCCGGAGGTCCGGGTTCGATTCCCGTCTCTTCCAAAAAAAATTAATTCTAGTCTGAGGGCTAAAACAGGCAAAACTCAGAAGAGATGGGATCGATTCCCATGTCAGACGTCCTGGACGTGGTTTTCCTTAGTTTCCCACTTCTACACCAGGCGAATACCGGGATGGTTCCTAACTTGAGGCCACGGCCACCTCCTTCCCAATCCTCATCTGAATTACAAATACAGACATCACAGTGACACAGGTTATCAGACAAAATTCCAAACTCACCCAAGAACACGGGGTTAAATGTCCCTCAAATGAAACAACAAACAATTAATTTAAACATTAGTGCCTGAAATAAATAGGCCTACTTTTTTTAGCGTATGGCTTTTAGTGCCGGGAGTGTCCGAGGACATGTTCGGCTCGCTAGTTTTGTAGCTGCTTCGAGACGGACACCCAATGGGTGAGCTACAAGTACTGTTGGGGAGGAAAGTTAGAATGGAAGGTCGGGGAGTTGGAAGGTAGCGGCTGTGGCCTATAGTTAGGGACCAACCCCGGCATTTGCCTGGAAGGAAGATGGGAAACCACAGAAGACCATCTTCAAGGTTGCCGGCGGGGGGATTCGAACCTCCTCGCCTCCGGGATGTGAGCGACTGCCAGCAGTCATGCCGTAACGACCACGGCTAACTCACCCGGTAATAGGCATACTGAAGAGTGGCTTCTAATGTTTCAATATTGAAGATGACTATTTTCGTCCAAGGTCATTAGAGCAATTATCTAGGGTAGAAATCATTTTTGTAGTATTGGCTACAAGTGAATAGGGGAGGCTAATTTATCTTCGTACCGTTTGGTTTATGATTCATCTGGGTAAAACCGCAACAAATACGGCATAATACCTTTAAAAAAATGTGGTGTTTAAAATGTTATGTTCAATTTGTTTTTCTGATACAACGACGTGTTAAAAGAGATATCGGTAACGTTTAAAATTGGGAAGAAGCCACCACTAATACTTCTTTCCGCTGCAATACCCAGAGAGCTGAAATTTGGTATCGTTGAATATGAACTAATGCATAAGAAGGATGAGCAAAATGTAAATTAAATATAAAACATTGCGGGATCGGGGACCAGGGAAGCCAACTCTCAGTTTTCAAGCTACTTTAATGAGTGGTGCTTGGTTTTAGAGATGAAATGAAAATCCACAGCCTGCTTCCAGTCTCCGACCGGGTCAGGAATGGAATGAATGAAGCCCCCATCTAGCGGCGAGGATGTAAACTGTGCCGGCTGCCGAAGCCTGTCGCACTCCTCTGGGGCAATGATTAAATGAATGACAGATGAAATGAAATGATAGTGGAGAGTGTTGCTGGAATGAAATGTTGACAGGGAAAACCGGAGTACCCGGAGAAAAACCTGTCTGCCTCCGTTTTGTCCAGCACAGATCTCACATGGAGTGACCGGGATTTGAACCACGGACCCAGCGGTGAGAGGCCGGCGTGCTGCCGCCTAAGCCACGGAGGCTTTGGTTTTAGAGATATACAAACAAAATGTTTGAGTAAAAATGTGGAAACCAGGGGGAGCTGTAATCTACGATTTTGGGGGGTATTACTGAGAAACACAATATTATAGTTGTATACAAATATGTTTAATTTCTGTTTGTAAGGATATCCATTTCGATTCATTATTTATTCCAATTACAAATGTATTATATAGTTTTTCTTACACAACATTTATACCGTATTAGAACATAGTTTTTCAACAATCTTCCATTTTTATTACTGACTGAGCTAGTTATTGTTGTTTTAAGGGGAGGAACTACGAGGTCATCTGCCCCTATTACTGACTGAAGACCTCGACGAAGGTGGAAACATGTTTTAATAAATATTGATTGGCGTACTCTTTAACATCTTATAAATCTACACATCTGGATATAAGAAGACAATAGCACTGGATCTTGACCAATTGCATCTACTTCCAATAGCTATAGCTAGAGGTGTTAGTTTTTGTTAATTCGCGATAAAACGAAAAGTCATATTTAGAGGTTAGGATGTTTTATTTTCACGTATTTACATGTTTCGTGCCGCCCAGGAGTGAAATTAAATCGCGAAATAACGCGAATTTTGTGAATAACACCACAAATACCGCAATCTGTGAAATAAAAACAAATTTTCATATTTTTTCCCCACACCAATCCGAACATTTTTGTCCACAAGCCGATAATCGAATTTGGTTGGTGTTCAATTCGAGAGAATGATCGATTGTATAGTTTCGCGAGGGGTAATACTATGATATACGTCATATTACGATATACTGTCGATATTCTCGTTACTCGTTGGATTTTGTTGTTTGAGTCTTCAGTCTTTTGACTGGTTTGATGCAGCTCTCCATGCCTCCCTGTCCTGAGCTAATCGTTTCATCTCTACATAGCTACCACACCCTACATCCGAGGCAATCTGTTTAACATATTCTAACCTTGGTCTACCCCTACAGTTCTTGTCCTCGACCCTTCCTTCCATAACTAAGCTTGCTATTCCTGGGTGTCTTAGTATGTGTCCTACCAACCTATCTCTTCTCTTCATTAGCAGTCGCCAGAAACATCTCTCCTCTCCCACTCGTCTTAATACCTCTTTGTAACCCTATCTACCCATCTGATCTTCATCATTCTCCTGTAGCACCACATTTCAAATGCTTCAATTCTCCTCTTTTCTGCTGCACCAATAGTCCAAGTTTCACTTCCATAGAGCGCCACGCTCCGGACAAAGGCTTTCAAAAATGACTTCCTAATACCTAAATTTATATTCGATGTCAGCAGATTCCTTTTTTGTAGAAATGCTTTTCTTGCCTGAGCCAACCTACTTTTTATATCCTCTTTGCTTCATCCATCACTGGTTATTCTGCTTCCTAAGTAACAGAAATCTCCTACTTCCTTCAGCTTTTCACCTGCCAATTTGATCTCCATAGAGGTTTCTGATTTATTTCGGCTGCATTCCAGTATTTTTGTTTTACATTTATTAATTTTCATCATGAATTCTTTCCGTAAGACGGAGTCCATACCATTCAAAAACTCATTCAAATCCTCAGGCTTGTTGGCCAAGATGACGATGTCATCAGCAAATCTCAGAGTTGAAATTATTTCTCCTTGAATCTTCACTCCCACTTTAAATTTTTCTCTAATTTCCTTCATTGCTTGTTCAATGTAAAGATTGAAAAGTATGGGTGATAAGTTGCAGCCTTGCCTTACACCTTTCTGAATACCAGCTTCTCTCTCATGTCCTTCAACTCGAATGACTGCTGTCTGGTTTCTGTATAGATTGTATATCACCCTCCTATCCCTGTACTTTATTCCAATCGATTTCAAAATGTCAAACAATTTAGTCCAATCAACGTTATCAAAAGCCTTTTCTAAGTCTACAAAAGCCATGAACGTTCTCTTATCTTTCCTTATTCTACCTTCCAAAATCAGCCTAAGACTTAGTACAGCTTCCCTTGTTCCTACATTTCTCCTGAAACCAAACTGGTCTTCACACAACTCCGTTTCTATCTGGCTCTCAATCCTCTTGTAAATTATTCTAGACAGGATCTTTGAAGCATGAGTAATCAAGCTGATTGTACGGTAATCTTCACATCTGTCAGCTCCCACTTTCTTTGGTATAGGGATGATTACATTCTTCTTGAAATCAGGGGGTACCTCACCTGTCTCATAAATCCTACACACCAAGTGAAATAACCTGATCAGACCTTCCTCTCCTATGCAGCGTAGCAACTCAATCGGTATATCATCTATGCCTGGTGCTTTGTTCCTGCTTAAGTCTTCCAAAGCTCTATCAAATTCTGATCTCAATATTAAATCTCCTTTCGCATCCTCATCAATTTCCTCCTCCCTTTCCATTACATGATTCTCAATCTCCTTTCCCTTATACAAACTCTCTATGTAAGCTTTCCATCTCTCAACCTTTTCTTCCCTATCTGTTAGAGGCTTTCCATTTGTGTCCTTAATATTACAGCACTTAGTCTTCTTTTCCCCAAAAATATTCTTAATCCTTCGATAAGCTGTGTCTACTTTTCCTAATTTCAGACAATTTTCTATACCAGCACATTTCTCTTTCAACCATTCTTCTTTCGCTTCCTTGCACTTCTTGTTAACCTCATTTCTCAGACGTCTGTATTCTGCTTTCCCCTTTTCATCTCTTACATTCTTGTGCTTCCGCCTTTCATCCATCAATTCGAGTATATCCTGAGTGATCCACGGTTTTCTACCTATTCTCTCTTTCCTACCAATGTTTTCTTCTGCGGATTTTGTTATTTCATTCTTCAAAAGTGCCCATTCGTCTGCAATTGAAGTTTGTTTAGGGTTTTTCATTAGTCCTTCCTTTATACTCTTTTTGAATCTTTCGTTTACATCCTTCTCTTTCAGTCTGTCTATTGCCCACCTTTTTGGCTTTTGACTTTTCTTCAGTTTCTTCAACTTTAATCTGCATTTCATTACAACCAGATTGTGGTCAGAGTTTATGTCAGCACCAGGATATGTTTTACAATCCAAAATCTGGTTTCGAAACCTCTGCTTGACCATAATGAAGTCGATTTGGTAACGCCCTGTATCTCCTGGTCTCATCCATGTGTATATTCTTCTATTGTGGTTATTGAATAAGGTGTTAGCTATGACCAACTCATGCTCAGTGCAGAATTCTACCAGCCTGCTTCCTCGATCATTCCTTTCGCCTAATCCGAAATCTCCTACTATCTTCCCTTCTCTCCCTTTTCCTACCACAGCATTCCAATCTCCCATTACTATAACATTTTCATCACCCTTGATATACCTCAGAATTTCGTCTATTTCTTCGTAGACCTTTTCAACATCCTCATCATCAGCTTGACTGGTAGGCATCCTAGATTTGTACCACTGTGGTGCAGGTAGGTTTAGTTTTTATTTTTGCTACAATAATCCGTTCACTATATTGCTCATAATATTCCACCCGCTGTCCAAGTTTCCTACTCAATATGAGGCCAACCCCTGCTTGGCCATTGTTTGATTTAGTGCTAATGACCCTATAGTCTCCTGACCAAAAGTCCTGTTCTTCCTGCCAGCGCATTTCACTAATCCCAACCAAATCCAACCTCAACCTATCCATTTCCCTTTCTAAGTTTTCTAACCTTCCATTTCCTAGCAGACTTCTAACATTCCACGCTCCGATCCGTAGAATGTCAGAGTTCCTCTTTGTCACTTCTGTGATGTTAACCCCCTCTCGAGTAGTCCCCACCCGGAGATCCGAACGGGAGACTAGTTTACCTCCGGATTGAAATTTTACAAGGGAGGAGGCCATCATCACATGTATTTATGCATAGAGAGGTGCATATCCTCGGGAATAGCAAACGGCTGTAGTTTCCCCTTGCTTTCAGCCGTGCAGCAGGACGCAGTGTAGCCATTATTTGGCTTATATTATCAATATCTTAACCGTACCACTGTGGTGCAGGTAGGTCTATAAGACTAGTAAATAACTGATTTATTCTGAAAGGCTGCTACTCCCTTTCAGAATAAGTAAAGAGCAATTCTACTAACAAAAATACTAACCTTCTACTGTACTAACAATTAAATACCAAAATTCTACTAACGAAAAAATACTAAAGTTCCACCAACAACAAATACTACCGCTAAAAACAGTCTGTCACCAGACACACTCACATGCAATCACACATCACAGTCTACTGAAACAATGAACTATAACTAATAAACAATGCAACTGTTACCAGACACACTCACACACCACAGTCTAATAGAACAATGACATATATCTAATAGACAAACTAACTACCTACTTACAACTACAACTAACTACATACTTACTGTACTGTTATTTGAATTGACAATATTTACAAAATGCAATTTAGATAGAAAATACTTACAGGAAGAGAGCAAAGATAATGCCAATGGTTATCCTTCGTATAGGAGAAGAAATAATGGACGGATTAACCTCAAAAGTCTTTGATAATATACCTTCCACCTTCACTTTACACATGGTTTTGGTTAATGTCATTTGTACCAGTTTTATAAGTTTAGCAGGTACTCCTGCCTCTTGCATTGCCTTCCATAACTGATCTCTCCAGATGTGACAAGAATGAATCATTAACCTTTTTGCTATCATCATAATTTCTAAACAATAAATTACAAATAATGTAACTTAACACCACAGCTCATGAAAGTAAGGATATATCAGCTGTACAAATGACTCAGATAACTTTCTTATTCTCCATCATATCTAACTGGATAATACAAGTCTTCCCTAGTATCGAAACTTATCACAGCCATCAATCCTTTATAGGTAGGCTTGCCAGACGTCCCGGTTTGACCGGGACAGTCCCGGTATTTTGCTCTTGTCCCGGTGTCCCGCCCGGTTTTATCAATGTCCCGGAAAACGGCAGTAAGATGTAAAAAGTAATGAATTTATGTGCTTAAGAATCTTTTATGAAAAGGTTACAATCAACATCGTTGACTATCGCCCATAGCGTCAAAGAGGTCAGAAGTATTCACACGAATGACACAAAACAATAGCCCAAACTGCTAGTTCAGCGCGTTGCGAGGGTAGTGTAATCTGTGAGCAAACAAGTCAAAAATATGAGTGGTTTGAAAGCAATTATTAACATTGTTAACTAATATTTTAATATTTTTTTTAGTTTGACAAAAAGAGTTTTTTTGGTAAGATTGTTTTTGTAGTTAGACAAAAAGTTGTAGTTTTGCAAAATATAATAAGGCTTAGTATTGTTCAATCAAACAACTTTATGAAGTATTTTAAATTGTATTTTATTAACACTTCTTTCTAGATGGTAGACCAGAAAAAAAATATCATTAAAAAGGGGGAAAAATATATTTTTATGTAGCAAAAATTCCTTTTTTATTTTTAAAGGGTGTGTAGAACAAACAATTTAGGGTGCCAGATTCCCCGCTCCCGTCACTTGCGAGGCTTAAAATAAGGCTCAAAACTCACCATTTTCCTTCTAATTTTTTAAAATTTGCCCGGGGGAGGAGCCCCGGACCCCCAGCTCTACTGGGGGTAATTCCATACCCCCCAGACCCCTCGCTAAGGTCATCCCATATAAATGTGTCCCGGTTTCACTCACCAAAAATATGGCAAGCCTATTTATAGGTCAAGTAAATCCAAGTGTGATAGCAAATATGGAGAACAGAGCTTCATAAAGGAAGTAATAGGCTTAATAACTACAGAAATAATATTTATTTTAAATTTCCAGCAGTTAGTATGTAAAGGGATTTTACATCACTAAACCAACCTGTTATTTTAGCGCTGTGGTAAACAGCTGTTATATCGCGGCGTGAATAGTTTGGCCGACTACCTCCAAAAGGTTATGTGATAGTTGTTTATAATGTAAACTACGTTTGCCTCCTGTTACATCGGTAGCGAGTGTAAATTATAGTAGAGAATTCTATATAATTTAATAAAAAGTGCACAAATTGTGCGTTATCATCGAAGCTAGTGTGTTATTTGCGTGAATCAGTTGGCGACCACGTGTTCGTCGTATTAGTTCCGAACTTAGCAGTACAGGAAAATGAGACGCGACGTAATTTAAATATTATGACACGAATTCAGAAATACATTTTGCGTGTGGTTACGAATTTATACTGGCGTGTGACTACAGTCAACCGTGTTGTTGCGAATGTATTTCTGTAATTAAATTTGTTTTTTGTAAGTTGGCACCCTTGGGGCGTCGATGAGCAAGATGGAGCAGGTCTTGAGTAACTGAATGTAATGGCTGGATAGTGATGCTCCTTGTTGTGTACAATAAAAGTGATTGTTCTTGAATTGTAGACATGAGTTGAAGAATTGATTTGTAACATTTTGGCGACCATTGACAGGATTGTATTGCAAAAGTTGGTTTGGTAAACAATTTCCCTGTTTTGTTTTGTTTTGGATTTGTTGTCTTGCAATGGCCACGATTGAAAAGTTGAAAAAGAAGAGAAGTGCCTATCGGGCAAGTGCGACGAAAGCTATTGGAGCGGTCGGAGTTGAAGCCGATTTCCAAAAATTACGTGTGAAAATAAATACTCTCCGAACAATTGCGGATACCTTAAAAGAATTGGACGAACGCATCTTGAACGAGTTGTTGAATGTTGACGGAAACGAGGATGCCTGTATCGAAGAAACAATGCACTGTGTTGCCGTTCAAGAAGACTTTCTGCAAGCACTTCTTGAAGCCGAGGATAAAGTGGAAGGATTAAAACCTAGTGTTGCCAGTTGTGTTGAGGCAGGAGATAATTTCAGCGTACGGAGCAACGTGGCTTCGGCGTCGTCAACCATGTCGTCAGAGAGGTTAAGGCTACCGAAAATCACGCTTGAGGTATTCGACTTGGGTCCAGGTAACTGGATAAATTTTTGGACACAATTTCAAAGGATTCATGAGGATTCTAACATTACGGATGTTGATAAGTTTAGTTACTTGAAAATATCACTGAAGGGACAGGCTAGGAAGTTAGTTGACAGTTATCCACACACAAGTGAGAATTATGTTAAAGTCTTGGAACATTTAAAGAATCGTTTTGGTAAAGATGAGATGGTTATAAATTGTATGTATAAAGATTAGTTGCAATTGGTTCGCTCGGATTTATCTGTGACTGAACTGTATGATAATATAAGTACTAAGTTGAGATCCCTAGAAACATTAGGCATGAATTCTGATAGGGCAGCAATCTTAGTTCCACTCATTGAAGAATGTCTCCCCATTGACGTTTTGAAAATATGGGAAAGAAGAGCAGCAGATGAGGACGATGATAGTGGTAATAAAATTGATAAACTTTTGTGTTTTCTGGGCAAAGAAACCGAGAGTGAACAAAGACTGCGTAATCATGCTAAGGCGAATGAGGTTGATAAATTCACTGCGCCCAGAACAGAGCCAACAGCAGCAGCTCTCGTTTCTTTCACTCCTACTGTCAGGCAGAATCGGATAAGTTATCAGCAAACAGGACGGTCACACAAAGTAACCCTAACCTGTTTGTTTTGTAATGAGAACCATCCCTCTTACAAGTGTTCTAAAGAAATGTCGGTTGAGGACCGTCGTAAAACTGTAAAAGAAAAACGAGCTTGTTTTGCATGCTTGCAGGGAGGTCACTCGAGACAGCAGTGTAGGAAAAGAATAGATTGTGGTAAATGTAAAGGGAGGCACTATGGTATCATGTGTGTTGGTGAACCCAGCAGAACAGCATCGTTATTTGCAGGGCCTAGTGGAACTGTCATTTTAAAAACATTAGTAGCACAATTGCGTGGTGTCACTGTTCGAATATTACTTGATACTGCTTCACACCGCAGTTATATTTCGGAAGCTATCTGTGTAAAATTGGGTTTGATCGAATGTGGTCGTGAAAATATTTGTCATATGCTGTTTGGTGGGAGTGTGTCATCTGAAATATCACATCCAATTCATGAAATTGAACTAACTAGCTTACAGGGTGATAACAGTTTTGTTCTTAAGGCACTTAGGGAGAAGAAGATTTGTGGTTTGATACCACCTGTGAATGATCCGCATTTGTTACGGAAGGTGGCTGCACATGGTATTACATTGACAGATGATGGAGTTAACCGACCTATTGATGTGTTGTTAGGAGCGGATGTTATGGGCGAACTTGTTACAGGTGTGAAATGTATTGACTCGAAGCTGTTAGCATTTGAGACGAAGCTTGGATGGTGTCTTCTGGGTACCGCAGAGAGGCAAGAAGTAAGCAATATGACAAACTTTGTGACCTCTTTGCTCAATTTACACCATCCTTTATGGGACTTAGAAGTTATTGGAATTGAGAAACAGACAGAAACAAAAAAGTCGGACAGAGATGATAGATGTTTGCGAAATTTTGAAGACACAATTCGTTTCGAAGGTGAAAACTGTCGGTATGTATTAACATTGCCCTGGATTGATGAGCACCCCCCTCTTCCCACTAATCGTGAAATAGCTGAAAGTCGTCTAGGTCAACAGTAAGCCGTTTAGATAACAATGGACTCTATGAAGCGTATGATACTGTTTTTAAACAATGGGAAACAGATGGGATTATTGAAATAACATCTGATGAAAACATAGGGCACTTTCTACCTCACAGACCAGTTATAAATTATGGGAAAACAACTAAAATCCGCCCAGTCTTTGATGCATCGGCGAAAAGTATTGGAAACGTCTCTCTAAATGATTGTTTAGCAATGGGACCCAACTTGATTGCTAGTATCGTACCTATCCTATTACGTTTCAGGTTACAGGAGGTCGGTGTTGTGGGAGACATAAAACAGGCTTTCTTAATGATTGGACTGAACCCTGAGGATCGAGAAATGTTAAAATTCTTGTGGTGGCGTGATGGGCATATTATAACGCTGCGTCACTGTCGTGTAGTTTTTGGAGTTGTGTGTAGCCCATTTTTGCTGAATGCCACCATCACTCATCATTTGAATACTCTAAGTGGTGACTTAGTTGAAAGACTGAAAAATTCCTTTTACATGGATGATTGCCTTTGTTCATTTCAGTCCCTGAGTGATGCCAAGGAATTTGTGTCCGAAGCTACAAATGTGATGGTTCTTTGTGTGGTCCCAATGCTGTTGACTTGGTGCCTGATTGTGACTCTAGTAACCCCCCCTCAAGTAGTTGAGAGTGAAGCTGTTGCTCTGACAAGAAAGGGCAGGGTTGTTAAAAGGCCAACCAAACTGAATTTGTAAATATTTGTTAATTCCATGTTTATTCCTAGGTTTTGTATTATTTTGTGCTTTTAGTTGAAACCTACCGTTTCAAGGTGGGAGAATGTTGCGAATGTATTTCTGTAATTTAATTTGCTTTTGTAAGTTGGCACCCTTGGGGCGTCGATGAGCAAGATGGAGCAGGTCTTGAGTAACTGAATGTAATGGCTGGATAGTGATGCTCCTTGTTGTGTACAATAAAAGTGATTGTTCTTGAATTGTAGACATGAGTTGAAGAATTGATTTGTAACACGTGTGATAACAGTGTTTGTTACTGGGCATCGCTCAGTTGAGTTTAAAAATGCCGAAGGTAGCTGTTTCTGCCACAGACAGACTTAAAGAATATAAGAATGAGGGATTTATAATTTCTTGTGGCATTCTTATGTGCAAATATTGTGATTGTCGGTTAGATTATCGCAGGAAAGATGCATTAGACAAACATTGCAAATCGGAGAAGCATTCAAAACGCCGAGAAAATTCGCGTCTTGAAGTTAGTGTTCCTAGAGTGGCCACCTTGAAAGAAACATTATCAAATGCTAGTCGTGTGAAGGATATGAAAGAAGAGTTTATTTTGGACACTACTACTGCGTTTGTGAAAGCTAATATACCAGTAGAGAAACTAGACAATCCTGCTATCCGTACTTGGTTTAATAAGTACGTTCGCGGAAGTGGAGATTTACCATCAGCAAATCAGATTCGTCAGAAATACATCCCCATGATTGGCGAAAGAAGGAGGGAAGAAATTAGGGAAGATATAAAAAACAAAGACGTGTTTCTGCTATGTGACGAAACAACTGACAAGAATGGTAGGTGTGTTTTCAACATTCTTTTTCGTCCATCAGTACCATCAACTGAAATGAACACCCATCTGGCTGCCTCTGTTGTTCTAGATTCTGCCAATAGCGTAAATTGCTCCAATGCGATATTAGACACCTTGAATTCCTATGAAATTGAACGGGAGCGTGTAGTGGCAGTAGTTACGGACTCAGCACGCTACATGACAAAATGTGTAACTACTCTTCAAGGATTGATTGAAGAATTAAGTCATGTCCAGTGCTGGGTTCATAAAGTCAATCTTATCGGCTGCGTATTTGAAAACGAGCTGGACGAATTGAACATGTCTATAGTAAAGACAAAGAATGCCTTTTTAAATACCCGAAAAAGAAAAAGCAATTACGTTGCATTTCTAAGGGAGAAATATGAAAACACAGAAAAAGAGAATGAAATTCTAGCTTTCCCAATGCCTGTATGTACAAGATGGAATTCATGGTTTAAGGCTGCAATGTATATGGCCACGCATGTGGAAGGTCTGGTAGAATTTTTCAAAACATTGGAAGACTCAAATTCTGGGGTCAAATTTTTCCAACAAGCATCGACTTCAACAATACAATTTATACAATTACAAGCATTGTATGTTTCTGTTGTTGGTGCCTCTCTTATGGACTTCCTTAATTTCTTGGAGGGATCTAAGTACCCAACAATTCACTTACTGGCTGGGAAGCTAGATGACCTTGAGGTAAAGCTCAAGCTATTAGGCGATGGTGGAATGTTCAATCATACGATCCTCCAGAACTTGGAACAGCTTCCTCAAAAGATGCAGATAAAGGTTAAGTCCAAGCTTACGTGTGTTGCCCAGTCAGCTCTAGTGAAAGTCAGGACTTTAAGGACCACGGATCCAGCCAGGAAGACTGTAGAAGCCATCGGGTCATTGTTTGATCCTCGGCATGCACCTAAGAACGTATCTCCCACAGAACTGCTCCAATTTAAGAAGAATGCCCCATTTCTTACGAAGATGGAGTCTCAACAGTTTTCAGAGGCTCACAGCATTTACCTGACTGCAATCAAGAACCAACTGCGTCATGAAGATAATGTGAATGTTCCAGAGATCCTCATGGGATTAAGGCCTGCTCACCGAGACTATGCAACAGCTGCATTAAAGTGTGTGTGGTATCCTTGTTCAAATGTGGATTCTGAAAGGTCATTTTCGAAATACAGTATCATAGTAAGTGATAGGAGGCGAAAATTGACAGCTGCAAATGCTGAGACTTTAACCATGATCTACTTCCAGTGATTTCACCGCAGTATTTGGATAAAGCTGAAAAAGGTATTCACTGAAATGTGTTTCGAGATGGTGAATGTAAAATAAAAATGTGACTTCCATATAAGTATTATCTCATTCTTCCATAGCCATGTTTAACGTTTTACCCTGCTGTTTTGTTTTTACTTTGTTTTATTAATTGTTTATATTTTTAAATGCACTTATTGTACAAACCTTATCGCTTTCCAAATTTTAACATGTCATCCCCAGAAGAAAATGATAAAAACACAAAACACCACCTTTTGAATTTTAAATCAACAAATCTTCAAAAAAATAACAACACTTTCTATCACCTCTAGCTATAGCTATACGTGTAAAATTTGGTATGGATAAAACCTTTGAAAGAATGTTGAAAGCTTATCTGCAGTGCCATTGCTTTTACTCTGTAGTTGAATATCTTAGCGTATAGGAGCGATGAAATCTATAATTTTATTTTATTTTTCTATTTTAATTGTAATACCTAGCTGTAAGTTGTTGTATTTATAGAATTACATTTCCATATTGTGATAATAGAGTAAGGTGTAAATAGTTGTCCAATAAGATTGTATCTCTTAAGATCTGTCAGTATAATAAGTTATAAATAGTTATTTTATTAGTAATATATACCTGTAAGTTCTTTTATTTTATAGATGTAATTACTGACGTGTCCTGTATCAAAAATGTATTGTATACATGTAATTGATCAAATGGATAAATAAAAATCTAATCTAATCTAATCTAATCATCGCGGGTCCTCAGGAAAAATAAGTAAAAATAAAGTTCCAAATTTGGGGGCGGGGGTCCAAATATTTTTTGTGCTACAGAAGTGGATGATAATAATAATAATGTTATTGGTTTTACGTCCCTTTTAACTACACTGGCTTTTAGAGACGCCGGGGTGCCGGAATTTTGTCCCGAAGGGGATCTTTAACGTGCCAGTATATGTACTGACACGGCTCCCTCGCATTTGCGCACCCTCAAATGCCAGCTGACTGCGCCAGGTTTCGAACCTGCAACCTTGGGCAGAAGTGGATGATAAATCATATTAAAAATGAGAATAACTTCTATGAAGTGATAAAAATCCATCTTGAACTTGATAGGAGCACCTGTTTGCAATATACTGTACGGTATGTCGGGTAATAAAAGACCAAGCTCTCACTCATATCACTCACACTTGGCCGAAGTGGAGCGATGTGTAGGTAAATTCTGAAAATAAACATGAATTAATGAGAGATTTCTAGATATCCTAGAACATGAAACGTAGAACCAGTGAAGCTGATACTCACGAGATCACCATAAGAGTCTAAAATATTCAAAAATTTTCGAGGGGACCGAGTCGGAGTGTTTTGAAATGGCGGCTTAGGAGTAGAACGGTGTAAGCAAGCATTTCTTTTTTCAACCTTAGATTAACCCTGTTTCCAAAGCGATGACCCATAGTTCGTGAGCTCAAACATTTGGTAAGTCCAAACTAACTTTTAACATCAATAAACTTAGTTAGAGAGAGAGGCTAATTTATTAAATCCCAAATGCACAATTTAAATTTAGGCTACTGCTTGCGATTCACCGTCAATAACCACCGTGTTTTCAAATCAATTTTGTGAATTCGTGAAGGGAAACTACCGGTATGTAGAATATTACATTGTTATGTGTGTTACAAAATCTAGTCAATTATTGCAACCAACAATACTACACAACGTTTTGACATCGTTACGGAACTGTATAAAATAATAGAATAAATGCTCACACGTCTTCGATGTACTGAACTATACAATACATCAATACTCACACTGCCATTACGATGGCAGTGAATACTCAGCTCAACTCAGCTGATCGCTGCATGTAACAGCTTCTCGGAACGTCCGCTTACAGCAGCACTTCAGTATACGTATGGAGCCCCATATGTCCAGGGCTTGCTCAAGACATTGTTAGCCGGTTTAGAAAGTGCAAGTGAAGCAGATTGCTAGCCTAACTTACACAGGGCCCCATGAGTTTCACCTCAGAGAGCAAACAAGTGAGTGAAGCTGAACACGAGGAGTGCAACGACTCAGAATAGTCTATGTCCAAGACAGGGGCGTAAATTTTGTCTCATAATATTTGTTTATGAATTAAAACGTTAAAAACGAATATACTTATCATGTGAGCCTCCGTGGCTTAGGCGGCAGCACGCCGGCCTCTCACCGCTGGGTCCGTGGTTCAAATCCCGGTCACTCCATGTGAGATCTGTGCTGGACAAAACGGAGGCAGACAGGTTTCTCTCCGGGTACTCCGGTTTTCCCTGTCACAATTTCATTCCAGCAACACTCTTCACTATCATTTCATTTGTCATTCATTTAATCATTGCCCCAGAGGAGTGCGACAGGCTTCGGCAGTCGGCACATTTCATATCCTCGCCGCTAGATGGGGGCTTTATTCATTCCATTCCTGACCCGGTCGGAGACTGGAAGCAGGCTGTGGATTTTCATTTTCACTTATCATGTAGGGCCTTCTATTGTTACTAAGCAACATGAACATATTGCAACGTTGCAAAGCAAGGCGACGGTAGCGCTAAGTAAACAGTGTTGGTTGGCTCCTTAGTTTAGGGGCTGCGACAACGCGGTCGTGTAGCCCAGTGTACTTTGGGTCTGTGTAGAATTTGTCTGATAACCGGTGTTAATTGTGATGGCTGTATTAGTGTGTGTTATCTGTGATTCAGGTAGAGGGACTGCAGACTGTTAATTTTTCAAGTAGTTCCTACTTTTGCCACCAAATGCTACCGTCCACGACACCTAGCTGCGTACGTGGCTACTAGATGCCATCGCAGTCAGCACCTGGTGGCGAACGTCGGAACTAATATAGCGTTATCAAACTAACCTACAAATTTTATCTTCCACAAGTGTAGTTAGTGGAAGGTTCTTTATCATGCCATAAATCTATGACATGGGACCGCCGGCTTTACTTCTCCTCCGAAGGAAGGCATACTGAGGGATTGTTAACGCATCAACAGTGTGACAATCAGTTTGCTCTGATCTCATAATATAAGGGGCATGGTGGCTCAGCGGTCTAGCTGTATGCCTCTCACCAAGGCGGTCCGGGTTCGATTCCCGGTCAATGCATGTGAGATTTTCGAAGTGAAATGCCATGTCCTGTGGTTCGGATTCCACGTAAAAAGGAGGTCCCGTGGCTCATAATCTCAAGATTAACGGTCACGTTAAACTACAAGCTTCATTTCCTTTTTCTCATAATATAACCTCTTATTACTCTCTACGCTCTTAAGAACCCACCAAGAACAGCAACAATTGCCCTTGAAACGCGTGACAAAGGTTTATTTTTCCTAACTGTATACGGTTATCAAACTTTTGACAGTTTTTCCTGTGTCTGCAGCTACCACCGAGCTGAGTTTTCCGATTTTGAGTAGGTTGGAAACATACTTAAGAAATTCTACTTCTGAAAACAGACTCAAAGGTATAGCATTGTTATCTATTCACCGAGACATACAAAACACTGACGAAGTTATAAACCAATTTGGTAATTCTTCAAGAAACTTTGACTTTATAGTATAGCGTAAGTTGTAAATCAAAACAATTAGTTATTGAGGGTTTAAGGGGCGGAACATCGAGGTCATGTGCCCCTAATCAAAACAGTAATGTTCATTCATAAATACTATAAAGTGTGCAAGATGACTGTATTAATAAAAAGTGAGATAAAATCGTCTTAGTTGTGTTTGTTACTAACCAAACATAAAACATCACAACTAATTGGTTGAAAAAGTGACGCCAGATAACCTTGAAACTCATCATTTTGCACCAAATTATACAAAAGTTTCCCGGGGAGGAACCCCGGACCCACTTATCTTTGGGGACTATTCCATGCCCCCAAACCTCCGAATGCCCCCTCCCCCAATAAAACTCTACATACGCCCCTGGTCCAAGATGCCCACTCATATTACATAGTAACTGGTATCCCGACTGCCAGGACCTCTTACTAGGCCACTCAACCGTTTGCATTTATAATAAAATATTAAACAAGGTTAAATAATCTAACCTAACATTGGATCGACGGTAATCCACAGAGGAATACGAGTATTTTAGCCGTGCGCCCAACTCATTCGTGTCCGTGGCTACTGGGGGCAGTTCCATGGGCCCAATTCAACGTCACCCTGGGGGTATCAATGTCATACTTAGTTCAGGAAATTAATCTCTAGTGTTTTAACAAGCAAATTTCTCATCTATGTACTTGACCCAAGAAGCAATGTTTTTTATGCAATCATGATGGCTTTATAATTGATCTGAGTTCAGATCTACAGTACCATACCGTACATAATTTCGGGGCCCAGGGGGGAGGGGGTGGAGCTGGGAACTGAATATTAATTTGTCATATCAGAGGGCTCTTTAAATAAATTAGCAAAATTATATCTTATGGCGTCCCTCCATATTGTAAGAAAATGTCCAGCAATGACCGTCTACTTCGGTTACATCTTGTTTTGCCTAGTCTAATATACACACATCAAAAAAAGTTTTGCATCACCTCGGTTCCCAGATCTCCGGCATATAGACGTTGACTGTGTATATTGTATCAAAGATACAGTCCCTTTGACTGTTCATAGATGTCACTAAAACTGCTCAAAGATGTAAACAACCATGCATGAGCAGGGCCTATTAGACGGAGGGGGTACGACAGCCGATCAGTTCCAGTCATTCCACCAGGACGAAGGTACGCTGCTCATGTTGTCTGTAGATCTACCATGCCTAGAAGGTCAATACCGCAGTTCGATCGCGTCCGCATTGTTACTTTGTGTCAAGAAGGGCTCTCAACAAGGGAAGTTTCCAGGCGTCTCAGAGTGAACCAAAGCGATGTTGTTCGGACATGGAGGATGTACAGAGATACAGGAACTGTCGATGACAGGCCTCGCTCAGGCCGCCCAAGGGCTACTACTGTAGTGGATGACCGCTACTTACGGATTGCCGCTCGGAGGAACCCTGACAGCAATGCCACCATGTTGAATAATGCGTTTCGTTCAGCCACAGGACGTCGTGTTTCAACTCAAACTGTGCGCAATAGGCTGCATGATGCGCAACTTCACTCCCGACGTCCATGGCGAGGTCCAGCTTTGCAACCCCGACACCATGCAGCGCGGTACAGATGGGCCCAACAACATGCTGAATGGACCCCACAGAATTGGCATCACGTTCTCTTCACCGATGAGTGTCGCATATGCCTTCAACCAGACAATCGTCGGAGACGTGTTTGGAGGCACCCTGGTCAGGCTGAACGTCTTAGACACACTGTCCAGCGAGTGCAGCAAGGTGGTGGTTCCCTGATGTTTTGGGGTGGCATTATGTGGGGCCGACGTACGCCACTGGTGGTCATGGAAGGCTCCGAAACGGCTTTACGATACCTGAATGACATCCTCCGACCCATAGTGCACCCATATCGGCAGAATATTGGAGAGGCATTTGTCTTCATGGACGACAATTCTCGACCTCATCGTGCACATCTTGTGAATGCGTTCCTTCAAGATAACGACATCGCTCGACTACAGTGGCCAGCATGTTCGCCAGACATGAACCCTATCGAACATGCCTGGGATATGTTGAAAAGGGCTGTTTATGGACGTCTTGACCCACCAACCACTCTGAGAGATTTACGCCGAATTGTCGTTGAGGAGTGGGACAATTTGGACCAACAGTGTCTTGATGAACTTGTGGATAGTATGCCACGACGAATACAGGCATGCATCAATGCAAGAGGACGTGCTACTGGGTATTAGAGGTAGTGGTGTGTACTGCAATCTGGACCACAAATGCTGAAAGTCTAGCTGTATGATGGTACAACATGCAATGTGTGGGTCTCATTGTAACCTTTTGACAGCCCACACTGTTGGGTGATAAATGTAACTGTTTACCTTTGCCTAAGCTATGTTGTTTTAATGGGCGCCAAGACCTCAATGCAATGTTGAAATCTAAATTTGTATTTAACAACGTCTAGCTCTGGCAGAACACCTTCAAGACACTATTCACTCAGATCGTGGTATGATTTGATCATTAACCCAACAAACAATTGTATCAGGAGAAGGAATTGGTCTATATCTAATGCTACCTACTGAAAGCAAAGATTGCATTGTAAAAGAAATGAATTTATTATATAAAACCAGTATAGCAAAATTAATAATAATAATAAGTACAAAATTTAAATTGGAGCGTTGTGATTTGAATATTACCGATAGAAAATTACGTGAAAACGGAGTCTGATAAATTGATTTTACTCTTATTTCCAAGCTATGAAGTTACTGAAATATGAAATGTAAAACAAAGAAAAATGAGAGATTGCGTATTTCTGCGTCATTTGCGCTTACCATTGGAAATTGCCAAGGCATTTCCCTCGTACTTGCTGATGCTGTGAGCTTCCCACAGTCTTCTGGACGTCGTCATCTTCGTCGGAATTTGATGATATTCTGGTAGCTTAGATAATTCTATGGTCCGTACCTCGGACCCAAACACTCGTACAACCGCACTGGTTAAGTTTTGCAAAAGTTAGTCTTCAACTCCACTGAACATCGGAGCGACACGCACTTGCAACCGTACTCCGCAAGTTCTACACAGATAGTCCTCGTTTCACGGCGCGTCGAACGATATATGCACACGTTGGCTCCCCCACTCTTCAGCCGGCTTCAGCTTGCGTGGTCCTCACTGATTGGTTGACCCACCGCTAGTTCCCCTCCTCTGGTTTCTTTACACTCGGCGCGCGAGAGGGAGAAGTCGTTTTCCGTTCGAACAATTCGCCTTTTCTAGACCTTGCGACCCAAGATTGCGTCATGCTTCTCGACAAGATTAAGCGTGTACTTGAAATCCCAGTGAGTCACGTCTCTCGATATACCCTAACTGACGAAAACTCCGTAAAATTCCGTAATCAGATAATTTTCTATGATATCGTCGTTCGTAATAATTTGCTGGATAGCGTTTTCTAAGACATAGAAAACCTATCTGAATGCTAATAATTTTTATAAAATGCTCCGAAAATACCTTAATAATAATTATAATAAATTAATAATAATAATAAATTACCATGAAAAATTCTCTTGGCTGAACAATTTGCCGCGTAAATAAATATAGAATGGCTTCCTACTGACTTATGCCAGTTGCATAAAACCCCTCGAAAAACACGTTACATCATGAGCAATAAAACGAGCTGAAATGTTGTTTGTGTTGATCTCTATTCCCTTTGTATTTAAAGGTTCCGGAACTCTTGGAACCGAGGTGATGCAAAACTTTTTTTGATGTGTGTATAAGGGC
Organism: Meconema thalassinum; assembly: GCA_946902985.2. Classification (NCBI taxonomy): domain Eukaryota; kingdom Metazoa; phylum Arthropoda; class Insecta; order Orthoptera; family Tettigoniidae; genus Meconema; species Meconema thalassinum. Next base: position 1,354,596,615 of record OX336388.2, read on the forward strand.
GAGAGGAATCATAAATTTCGCTAACGACCCTAGATATGTTTGCGATTTACTATGAAACAAAGGATTTTTTTATTTTTTTTTATAACAGAGGATTCTAATTATGGTCTCTTTAAGAGCTGTGCTGAACCAAAGATTTCAGTGGCTGAAATGAAGTACTTCATTGACATCTTATTTTGTGTGGGGATAATTCCCTTCCGAGTAGAAGGAACTACTGGGACTCGGGTGCTGACATGAGAAATGAAATGGCTACTGCGCCATGAGCCGAGACTCTTTCCGGACTGTAATGAGATTTTTGTACACGTGCGATAATACAGTTAGTTAGTTAGTTATTTGAGTCTTAAGAGGAGTAACAGCGAGGTTATCTGCCCCAATGTGATAATACAAAGATAAACAATTGTGAAAGAATGTGGAAACTATGACCAGCCTCAAATAATGCACTAAAGAAGAAATGTATTTCCAATTTTCGTCCAGAGCAAAGCCTGTCCAATTACATATTTTGAAGCTCGAAGCTTGTAGTTTAACGCGACTGTTAATCTCGTGATTATGAGCCACGGCACCTCCTTTTTACGTGGAATCCGAACCACAGGACATGGCATTTCACTTCGAAAATCTCACATGCATTGACCGGGAATCGAACCCAGTCCGCCTTGGTAAGAGGCATACGGCTTGACCGCTGCACCACCACGCCCCAATTACATATTTTACAATATGACATATCACAGGAGTAAATTATCCCCCCTGACCCCGTGATATGGCCTAAAATGTGTCCCGAGTAAATATAAAATCTATCACAAAGTTTCAGGGAATTCTGCTCGGCCATTCTCAAGTAATGTGTAAACTGAAAGAATGACAGTAATCCAATTTTATACTGTAGGTATAGACAGATGAATAACTGCCCGGAGCTCAGAACTCCACGAGACCTATAACTTACAATTTACGGCCTCTGGGGACAGGAGACTTAAATATCCATTTTCATCGATTTACTCATGTGACATGTCATGTCAAAAGTCTCCTTTCAAACGTCTCCAATTTTATGGGAGGGGAGCTAAGAAGGGGAAAATTTGTATTTAGTTCCGGAAAGTATTTGCCATTGTTGTAATAGACTGAAAGCCGTTCGGCTGATTTCTGGGAAACTTGTGTTGATAGAAATATTGGAGCAGCATCCACAAATTTATCCGCAATGACTACACGGTGGAAGGCCTACCAAAGAACCAGGACAGCATCGATGTCAGATAAAAGGGCATGTGTGGCTATACTTTAAAAAGGAAACTAAGACCACCTGAACAACGCCCTTTATAATAAAAGTTAGCTTAAAACGTATGCCAAACTAAGAAACTATACAATTTAAATTTAAAAAGTAAATACCCCGGCGATGTTCATTAGAGCACTCTGGAATGCTCCACTTAATTGACCCTTCATTAGGCCGACAGACCGTGTGAAACAAAGAAAGCGCATCTACCCGAAAAGCAAAAGAAAAACTTTGGGTCGAATACCGAGGGTGGTCTCATTTCAAGTCTAACTCTACGGTATCGTAGTCTGCTTCGTGGATGATCAATTTGCAAGGGAAACCTTGATATTTTGCTGAGCCTCTAAGCTAATTTTTTATGACATGGACGAGCTTAAGGAAAATAAATGTTGAGATATAAAATTTTAGCTGTTAAAGAAAGAAAAATAAAATATATTAATTTTGGTAGTCAAAGCTAAATAGTACATTATGCAATGCAGTGTAGGTCTACAGCGAATAAGAAAACAATCAAATGATACTTGTGCACCACAATATTAAACAAAATAACTTTGAAAGTACGCTCATCCTTTAATAATAATAATAATAATAATAATAATAATAATAATAATGATAATAATAATATATTATAAGTGGGTTTAAATGGACCGCCATGCTGCACCTGCCTGTCAAAGCCACTTCCTCCCATGATGCAATGTGAAAATGCATTTATTGATTATAGTAGCATCTGTACAAAAAAAAACATTACTCACCAAGCTTTTACCATATTCTGAATAATTACGAATATATTGTTAATCTACCTATCGTAGGGATCCTAGTATGGCAAATTTATACCTAACAAATAACATCGAATGACCGTTAGATACAGTACATGTTTAATGAAATAACTTGGACTATGGATTTCGCACACAAACTGAAAATGAAAAATCCACAACCTGCTTCCAGTCTCCGACCGGGTCAGGAATGGAATGAATGAACCTTCATTTAACAGCTACAGTATTTTAAGAATTAAAGGGCCATCTGATTAAATACGGAGTTAGATGTTTATTAGTCGTATAGTTCATTCATAAACCAATTCACAACTTTGAACTCCAAGTTAGTGAATACTTGACCCCTTCATGTGGCCCAATCCCAGAACAACCACAGTTTATCAGACTGCCAACCTGCCAGGCATCCAAGCTATCAAATTGAAATGTATAAAACCGCGCACTGAAATATTATTCATTTGTTCAAACCTGTAATAGTAAACATTAGACTACTGTGAACAACATTAAATTAGAACATTAACATTAAAAGAGGCAAAATTTTACTTGTATTCCAAAGTGAGTAGTCTCTCCGCATAAGCGCTGTATTAGAATACCGGTACTCTCTGTTCTTTCCGTCCAAACCCCGTCTTTATTATATTTTGTTTGATACCTTCTAATCCTCATTTCTTTTTCCTTCCGCTTGTTCTACCTGAATGACTTAAGTGATATCTAATTTCATATGTGAATTAAGTTTTACTTCGATTGCTTTTCCTTTTCACCCTATTTCGACGCGCTTAATTGTACTATAATGTTGCTTTGCTTAAAAGAAGTACCTTTAAACTAGAAAGACTGGCATTTTATAGAAAAAACCATCAGCAGATATTGATCCAGTGCTTCGAATCAGAGAAGATACAATATTCCAATGTGTACAACAAGAAAGTGGAACACCCCCGCCTCATGCAATTTGAACTCTCCCGCGGGCGGAGCAAAAGCTACTGTAGCCTACTTGTTGAGCAGGAGACATGGATCGCCAGCCAAGGATTGTTATACACCAAATCACATTCTGAATGAAACTTTAAAAAAAGGTAAGCTAACAATACTTTCAATCACAGTGACAAAGAAGAGCTAAGCGACAAGAATGGGGAGGCTGAGGTGAGGATGTGGATGAGATGTCCGTGCGGAATTGCGTCGCATGGACGCCATGATGGACGCGATGCAATGCCAGGAGTAAACTCAAGCCGTGAGGCCGTAAGTAACATAATTAATGCAAAGTTTTGAAGCCATTCTTTCAGTTTTGCCTATACAGACTGTTATTTGTAACTTTCAGTCGGTCAACACAAATTTGCCCAATTTTATATTATTGTTTTAAGTTATTTACGGTAAGTTACGGTATTCTGTTCTAAATTGTACAGTATACATGTGCATACTACCAGTATGCATGTCTACCCCTTATAATTCCCGTTTTCAACGGGGTCGGGGATGAAAGTATTTGTGGTGGGGTTTTTACGGCCGAATGCCCTACCTGACGCCAACCTCGTGAGAGGGGTTAATGAGAGATGAATGAAACTGAGCAAGGAGTTGGAAGGAAGTGGCCATGGCCTATTTTAGAAGGTACCGTCCCAGCATTTGCTTGGACTTGAAAATGATGACCGCTTGATGGTCGAAACGCGTATTCCTAAAAATTGCCCCAGTATAATAGTGATAAACTAATAGTATACATGTATTTTTTTCCAGGAATGTCATTTACATATTACATTATGTAGGCCTACGTTGTATCCCGCCTAGTCATTGGGAAAATTCGTGTTGACCGACTGAAAAGTTACAAATAACAATAAGATAATTAAGTCGAAATTTACAACTTGCTTATCTTATCAAATGCAATTCACTTCAGAACTACTTGAACTACCAATATGCATCCGGCATAGAAAATTAGCATATTATTATATTAGTTGATTAATAAGAACACCCCCCCCTTTTCCATTGAAAGGGAATGCAAGGCTAAGCTTCTAAACACAGTACCGGTATCTACAATTTGTTTGAAATATTAGCCGAGGACAAAAAAGAAAAGCTAAAAACTGTTATTTCAATTATTTTGTCACTTAAGCTAACATGTGTGTTGACATTGAATACCGTTTTGATGAAACCATAGCGACATAGTTTCTTCTTTCTTCGTTTTGCCCACTTAGGGAGCGCGCTTGAACTTGTTGACTCGGGTTGATGGAGCTTTCCTCTTCTTCTCCTCCCAAAATCTCCTCATGAACTCACTATGCCCCTTCTTACGCTCCTCCGTCCATTTTTTTCCAGCGGTCTTTTTAGCTTTTTCGGCGAAAGAGTGATTTGTAACTCGGGTTCCAAAAGTCTTGCGATTCATGATGCTATCTTCTGTAATGTTTATTTCCTTTAAGTCCTGTTTGATTTCTTCTAACCAACTGATTTTGACCTTCTTTGAATTAATTATATCAAGCAGTTTTTTTGCATATCTGGTGTTGTCCATTCGGCAGATGTGACCATAAAATTTCAATCGTCTCTTACGCACGGTATCAGTGAACTTATTGATAACTGTGTACAAGTCTGTGGTTTTCCATTTAATCCATATACCATTAACATAAACGGGGCCATATATTTTCCTGAGAATTTTACGTTCCTGGATTTCGATTTCACCAATTTGAGAGTGGCCTCCTAGAGATATAGTTTCGGAGGCGTACAACGCTTCCGGAAGAACAACTGTCTGGTAGTGCCGTAGTTTTGCATTTCGTGACATCACTCTTTTATTATAGTGATCCCATGTTATTCGGTATGCTTTCTGAAGTTTGGTAGCTCTTTCTAAATTAGCTTTCCTGTCCAATCCAGACGGTACAATAATTTCTCCTAAATATTTGAAGGAAGGTACGTGTCTAATTATTCCATAGTTGGTCTGTAGTGGAGATCTCGGGATATTCTGGTCTCCATTTACTATGAAATGCGTCTTCTCATACGATATTTGGAGTCCTGTCTTTGATGCTAACTCATGTAACTTCTCTAAGGCATACTTGGTTTCTTCACTAGTCTTGGTAAAGATAGCTAGATCATCAGCAAAAGCTAGGCATTTTACTTTTATTTTCTGTTCCAGAGTACCAATGCTTATGCCTTTGATGTTGTTTTCCCACTCCCTGATGACTTTGTCCAACACTAAGTTAAAAAGCAGTGGGGAGAGGCCATCACCTTGTCGAACTCCGGTATGTACTTCGAAAGGCTCTGATAGTTCACCTAGGAACTTCACTTGAGATGTTGTGTCAGTGAGAGTCTGGCGGATTAAGTCCCTGGTTTTCCTGTCAACTCTGAGCTCTTCTAGGGTGTTCAGAACAGTTTGTCTGTCAATAGAATCATACGCCTTCTTAAAATCCACGAAGGTGACAAATGTGTTGGTACTGCGGCGTATCCGTAGGCTCCAAATCTGCTCCGAACACGATCTACCTTTCCTAAAGCCTGCCTGGTATTCACCAATCAAATGATCAGTTTGTTGTTCTACTCTGTTTAAGAGTGCTTTAGATAATACCTTGTATATAATTGGTAAAAGTGATATACCTCTGTAGTTGTTGGGGTCCGCTCGGTCGCCCTTTTTATGCAACGGATGGATAATGGCATTCTTCCAGTCCTTCGGAATTATTTCGCTCTCCCATATTTCTGTTAGGAGTGTATGAATTCTCCTTATGAGGTCATCTCCTCCTATTTTCAACATCTCAGCAGTTATTCCATCGTTCCCAGGGGCTTTGTTATTTTTGAGCGATTGGATTATTTCTTTTATTTCTTGAGTTGTTGGGGGAAGTGAGTCTGGGTTTGGTACAGGTTTTTCAAACTGCAGTCTTTCCACTGGAGGATCACAGTTCAGTAGAGTTTGGAAATAATCAGCCAGTATCTTGCAGTTCTCCTTACTGTTTGTTTCTAGTCGTCCATTACGTCGACGGAAACTTAGAGTTGGTGGTTTGTACCCTGACAAGTCCTCACGGAATGTCTTGTAAAAATTTCGAGTGTTGTTTTTATGGAAATCCTGTTCTAACCCTTCGAGTCTGATTTTGTTGTAGGCACGTTTTTCGCGCCGGATTGTTTTAGAGGTCAGTTTTTGAGCTTTTAGGAAGTTCTCCCATCTTTCCACTGTCCGATGTCCATTCCACTGATGCCAAGCTTTGACTCGGTCATTGACGGCTTCATCGCACGTTGTGTTCCACCATCTGTGCTTTCTTTTCCTAGGTGGTTGTCCTATTTTCATGGCTGATGACTGTAATGTTTTGCGAAGGTCTGGCCACTCCCTAGGATTTTCTTCCTGTAAATCTCGTACGAAAACCTCGGCGTTCTTCCTCAAGCAGTCCGGATCAACTCTTGGAAACCGGTTGCCTTTAGGTTTGGATCTGTTTGGTTGAAACCGAACCTTGATTTGCGTGAGGTAGTGATCCGAATCTACCACTCCCTTTCGTACCTTAACATTCTGAATCTCCAGCATATTCTTTGCGGAAATAGCCACATGATCTATCTGAAATTCCCCTAATAACGGGTTAGGTGATCTCCAGGTTTTCTTTTCGTGTAATGGTCTCATAAAGTGCGTGGACATGAGTCTCAGCATGAATAATGTACAAAAGTTTATTAGACGCTCTCCATTCTTATTAGTTCGCCGATGTGCGGGATGGAGTCCTACTATTGATCTGTATATCTTCTCTCTGCCAACCTGTGAATTGAAATCCCCTAATAAGATTTTCACGTGATGTTTGGGGATTTTACTGGTAGTTTCCTCTAGTAATTCCCAAAAGTCTTCTACATTCTGTGGATTTCTCTTATTGTCTATGTTAGTGGGAGCATGGGCATTTATCAAGGCATATGCCTTGTTGCTTGATTTTACTGTGAGCACTGAAATTCTTTCGCATGGCGATGTGAAGTCAATAACTGAATCTAAGATAGTTTTCCTCACTGCAAAAGCCGTCCCAAACATTAATAAATTGCCTGTGATATTAATGGCTGGTTTAGCCTTAAATATCCTGAAGTTTTCAGAGTCGAAATGGTTCTCATCTTGGAATCGTGTTTCCTGAATTGCTAGGATTTGAATATCAAATTTGTCCACGACGTCAGTCAGTTGTTTGAGCTTTCCTGTTTTCAACAGGGTATTGATGTTAATAGTACCCAAGAAGTTCTTTTTCTTGGGGCGAAGGTATTTTGAGAAGCTCCGATCCTTCTCTGAAGCATGATTTCGTTCCCGATCCCCCAGAATCCGATGATCTGGAAAGACCGGACGTGTGTCCGGGGCCTGGGGTAGTTGCGTTAGTAGTGTGTGTTCCATCATGCCTTAGTTACAAGTTGAATATACAACTAGTGGTGATCTTAAGATAAGATCACGAAATTACTACTCGATTGTTGAGATCGAGAGGTGCCTCTAGGTGTTCTCTGGCTTAAGTGTGTTTGGTCCGCGAGAGCTATTTTATTTCGCTCAAGTCCGCCGGCAAGCCGGTGAGGACCCCCCCTATCCGCCACCTGGGACGCGCCACGCCGACGTCGGAGTATCACCTCTCCGACTGCTACGACAGCGTAGTAGGTTCGTGGCATAGTTTATAATAATAATAATAATAATAATAATAATAATAATAATGTTATTGGTTTTACGTCCCTTTTAACTACTGTGGCTTTTAGAGACGCCGGGTGCTGTAATTTTACCCCGAAAGGGATCTTTAACGTGCCAGTAAATCTACTGACACGGCTCCCTCGCATTTGCGCACCCTCAAATGCCAGCTGACTGCGCCAGGATACGAACCTGCAACCTTTATTATTATTATTATTATTATTATTATTATTATTATTATTATTATCATTAGCCGACAGCGAGAGCCTCCGTGGCTTAGGTGGCAGCACACCGGCCTCTCACCGCTGGGTCCGTGGTTCTAATCCCGATCACTCCATGTGAGATTTGTGCTGGACAAAGCGGAGGCAGACAGTTTTCTTTTTTTGGGGGGGGGGGTACTCCGCTTTTCCCTGTCACAATTTCATTTCAGCAACACTCTCCACTATCATTTCATTTCATCAGTCATTCATTTAAAAATTGCCCCAGGGGAGTGCGACAGGCTTCGGCAGCCGGCACAGTTCATATCCTAGCCGGTAGATGGGGGCCTCATTCATTCCATTTCCTGACCCGGTCGGTCGACTGGAAGCCGGCTGTGGATTTTCATTTTCAACCGACAGCGGTAGCTACGCTCGCTAAAAGCGCAGCGCTAGGCCATGGGTCAAGCTCTCTGCGGACTCGGTAGACTTAGGTTCAAGTCCCACCGTCAGCCGTCCTTGAAATGGTTTTCCGTGGTTTCCCATTTTCAACTCCAGGCAAATGCTAGGATGGTACCTTCTGACAGGCCACGACCGCCTCCTTCCACAGCTTTGCCCAGTTTCATTGATCTTTATTCATTTCATCTCTCGGACACTCCCGGAGCTAATAGCCATACGATAAATAAATTAAATGTTATCTCTCATTAACTCTTCTCATGAGATTGGCGTCAGGAAGGGCATCTGGCCGTTAAAACCATCCGCTACATAGAATTTCATCGCATCTCATCCCCTCTCCCGTTGGGAACGGGTAGACATACATTATTATTATCATTGATTTGTTATGCCCAATTAAGGAGGGCATTTGAATTTATTTAGCACACTGTTTTCTTCCGCTTCATCCTTTTGCTGAGTTTCTTTCTTGTCTCTTCTGTTCATCTTGTATCTTTTCGTTTTTAGCCTACTTTTCACATTTTGCAAAAATGAGGAAAAAGTAGACTTATGAGATCGGGCAAATGTGTGTCTGTCTGTCTGTCTGTCTGTCCTTCTGTCTGTCTGGCTGGCTGTGTGTGTGTCCCCCCCCCCCCCTATCAACTCCTAAACGGCTGAAGCAATCGAAACAAAATTTAGTAGGAGTAAAGATCTATACCTGAATATCTCACGGCCATATTTGAAAATGATGTCAGTGCTACCAACTGCTAAAAAATCGCAATTGAAATTTGAGCTCCATGTTGGATATCTTGGAAAGTATGAATGGGAGCGATTTCAAAATTGGCACACTTACAGATCATAATATTTCAGTTCAATTTCCAGGAGGCTAAACATGGCAGTGTTGCCAAAATGATTATAAGCCTCCTGATAAGTCCAATTTTTAAATGCATATAACTTCTATACTATCAATTGGAATTCAACCAAATTTCGTATGTTGTATGTGTACATAACCAGATATGACTGAGCTTATTCTTAAGACCTACCAGGGCTGCCAACTGTTAATAAATGCTCCTATTTTTTTTTCCAAATACCAATATATCAGAAAGTATGCAAGCCGACAGCTTTAAACTATGCACACGTATAGTACCTGACATTCTATATTAATTTGGAGTAACTTATATACGTCAGTGCTACCAACATGATTCTAAGCCTGCTGACAGGTCCAACTTTAAATACATGTAACTTCCATACTATCATTTGGATTTCAACCAAATTTCGTATGTGCTATGTGTACCATAACAGATATGACTATGCGTATTCTAAGGAGCAACCAGTGCTGCCAACTGTTAATATGTGCTGTCCCTATTTTTGTTACCCTAATATCAATATATCAGAAAGTATGCAAGCCAATTGCTCTAAACTTTGCACACGTATAGTACCTGGCATTCTAGACGAATTTGGAGTAACTAATATACGTCAGTGCTGCCAACATGATTCTAAGCCTGCTGATAGGTCAAATTTTAAAATGCATGTAACTTCTATACTAACTAATGGATTTCATTCAAAATTGGCACTACAATAGATCATATTATTTCAGATTATTTCTGACCAATACATGCATGACATTGTTGCCAACATGATTTTACGCGCGCTGTTAGATCCAATGTTTAACTGCATGTAACGTCCATGCTATTCATTGGACTTCAACCAAATTTTGTATTTTGTACCTTAAGAGACGGAACTAAGAATATATTCAGTCATCAGGGCTGCCAACTGTAGTGCTCTATTAGGATACATTATGCCAGGTATACAGTATTTCGAACTAATTGGAAATTTTGATATTAGCAACTTAATTTCGTCATTATTCTAGATAGGTTCATATTCTGTAGAATAATCATTGGCATGAAAAGTAGGCTGTATAGTTCTTCACGGAACTTCTTGTTTTGTTTCAGTTGAGGGGTTTGGACACCGTGGTCATTTAGCTCCGTGTACGCGGGTGCGTGGTTAATTTGTCTGATAACCTGTGGTATCTGTAGTAGTGTGTGTAGGCTATTTGTATTTTTAGGTGAGGATTGGGGAGGAGGCGGCCGTGACCTTCAATTAAGAACCATCCCGGCATTTGCATGGAGTAAGAGTGGGAAACAGTAGCGTAGCCAGGATCGACCAATGTGGGGTGGGGGTTATAGTTACTCAGCCAAATTCTATAAGCATTTCTTTCTGCGGCGTAGCCACGCTCGGCAAACGTGCACCAAAGTCCCGAGGGCAGCTGCGGTAAGTACGGATATCGTAGGTTCGAATCCTGGTGCTGACAGCGGTTATCCTTTCCCCGGGTTTTGCCACACTCCCTACAGGAAATTGCCGGGATAGTGCCTTCCTTACTTCAAGTCTCGGAGCGTCTACCCCATCCCTGTCCCAGATACTTTTACACACACAACTACAATCATCACAGCAATACAGGCTGCCAGACAGCTTCAACACACTCCCAACTACACGGGGCTGATGACCAAGATGTCTCAAGCCCGGCAGGGGTTGAACCCGTGATCTTGGGCATAGCAGTTCAGCATGTTACTGACTACTCCACCGAAACCATGCATAGATATCCTACCGAGACATGCTTCCAAAGATTACCTACTACTGCATGCTTCTGATTTATAACCGACTGGCTGCGTGGCTCAGCGGTAACGTTCTCGCCTGCTGTTGCTAAGGTTGCAGGATCTAATCCTGGCGCTTTCAGCTGGCATTTAAGGGTGCGTAAATGCGAGGGAGCTGTGTCTGTAGATTTACTGACACGTTAAAGATCCCCTTCAGGGCAAAATTTCGGCACCCCGGTGTCTCTAGAAGCCACGGTAACTTAATTAAAAGGGACCTAAAACCAATAACATTATTATTGATTTCAAGACCTAGTTCCGTTGTTTGATTGAAAAGCTTTATAATACTTTCTACTGCTTATCCCAATTAATTGGGGTCGCCGGAGTCAACCAGGCTCATTTTGGTTTTGGCGGGTTTTAAGGCCGGATGCCCTTTCTGACGCCACGTAATTTTTCAGATGAAAATTCCACCCCGCTGTCACCGGGATTGGAACTCCGGCTGTCCGGGTGATTGACGAGCAGCTAAGCCACTGCGCCATTACGCTCATCTTGAAAAGCTTTATAATCTAGCCTAAAATCCATAGCTCAAATCTTACATTTTAGGGTCCTTTGGAAACTCGGGTGTCGTCTTGTTATTTGAACAGTCTACATTAAATAGAATGTCTTCTCAGTTGGTCATCACGAATACACCCAATTAGATTGGGCAAGGAGTAACAATTAATTTCTCTGTGTAATTGTGAAATTCATAATACAATAATTACTGTAATAAAACACTTCTCATATAACTCTCCCCCCTACCCTTATGTGAGAAGTGTTTTATTACGTGTATAAACGATTCATGTATTTTTATTTCAGGCACTAGGAGATAAATTGTCACTCCCCGCCCAATCGAATTGGGTAGTCTACCGTACACTCGTGTTGACTGACTGAAAAGCGATCACAGAGGTTACTTAACAACACTGAAATATTGCTTCTAATATTTGATCTGTTTATTGAACTGCACATCTCCTCTGGTAAAACACGTGTTAAATTAAAGATATATCGGGGCAGATGACCTCGCTGTTCCGCCCCTTAAAACAATAACAATACTATTAAAGATATAACGGTTGCACAATGCTAACATACAGTAAATCCAGCAACAATAGCATACACCAACACAGGGCATTGGCCCCAGTGGGCACATGATTGCTGGCTGCGTGAGAGCATAGAATTAACATAGAAATATCCAAACTTGATACTTCCAGAATGTCAAGAGACGAACAAAGACTGGCAAGGCTGGCAAGGGCCCATGTACGCTCTCCACGGCTCTGATTACTAGCCTATAGTTGAAACGGCCAACGCATTACCAGTCGGCGGCCTTTCATCCTCATCACGTCCAAATGATTATAAGGGTGTGGTGTCCTGGCCGTCCCCTGGTGGTGGAGTAGAAACCAGAGAGCTAACTCTCATTGCCCTCATAAAACCGCAATCCTGCTGGATGAAAAATACTTGCAAGAGGTTGAGGATCAATCGCCAGCCCATCTCTTCCACAACGGCTGAGGTGCGTTAGCCGTCGTGGCTATACCTAGAAGAGATTATTAGCGAGCGAGCAGCAATAGGCATAAGGGAACAGCTTGGCCTTGGCTGGCTCAACCTGCCCTTCCATTGTCTGGCCTCCTCATCTGCTACAGTGCCTAACGGTACTTAACCGCAAAGAATATGCTTCGACGAGAATAACTCAGCCTTCTCTGGCTGGCAGAGAAGAAGGATTCCTATCAAAGGAGATTTCGAGCAAAAATTATCTGGAAATTTTCCATTCGTTGGCGCTCAGCTCGATTTGAGCCGAGGACACACCTCTATAAAAGAATTCCTCTCGGCACGCCGGAAAGCGGAGGTAGATTTCACCGTGAAACCTAGGGGATAGGCGAAAATAGGCAAAATATGGAGGTTTTCGTAGAAGGATCAGACTTCATTTTATACACCTCATTGCGGAAAGTATTTTACAATTGGAGCTTAATAAACCCGCGACCTTGGACATAGAAGTTCAGCATGCTACCAGTTACGCCATAGAAGCCGCTTCCCACAGAGACAGGTGGAAAACTGAATGTGATCTCGTGCAGTGGCGTTGTCATGGCAACCTCTGATGGCTCATCCCTCATCAATTTAGTAGCATTGTCAAGGCAACCTCTGATGGTTCTTGGCATTTTCTTATAATTCCGAAACCATTTTGCTCATCGCCTCCTGGCGAAATGGTGGGTTATATAAAAATTATTTCAGACAAAAGTTTAAGGTAATTATTAGGGAAATATTGTCCATTTTATACGGTTTTGATACTATGCCTATTAAGAGAGATGTGATTTTTGTTTCCCGAAAAACCCACTTTTTCCCACTCCTTTGGTCAATGGTTGGTGCTATCAAAAACTTTTCAAACATAAATTTTTGGCCTTTAAGCGACACATAGTATTAACTTTGAATGGATTCGATATTTCACATATTAAGAGAGTTATATTGATATTTCACTTTTTCGAAAGAAAAAAAATCCCCCCATTTTCACCCCCTTCGACCGATTTTGCCCATTAACGAACTCGACTGAGATTTTAAAGGGATGTTCCCCAAATCGACTACCGCTAACGCGGGTGCACAGAGACCAGAAACAAACTCCACCGAAAGGTGTTTGACCAATCTTGCTCTAGCCGTTGCTGCTGCGACCCCACAGCCTAAAAACATATCCAACTTCTTTCAGAAGATGTTGTTGATTGATGTAGGGGCTTTGCGACATCGTGGCCATGTAGCCCCGTCTTTCAGAAGACTACGGGTGTGGTGGTCCATGTGAAGCTACTACTTACAAAAGTGATTAGGGGCAGCCCAATAATCAATAACGAAGTCAGTGCGAGATGAGGTGCCGGTTGCCTAGCAACACACTCACCTGCCTGACAACGCACGGCACTGCCCCGGCCATCCAGGGATCATGGCTGGAGCAATAATTTGGCTAGGGATGTTGAGCAGAACAGGTGCAGTTACAAGGGAGAAACCAATGTCGGGTGGAAACGGTGAGCATGCTAAACAATCATAATACCCTAATATTTCTAATTGATAAATGCAGCAAATAGTAGCAAATAATATAAGGCACAGTCTTGGGAATAAAGATTAAACATTTTAATCGTTAAACAAGATGTTCAGTAAAGAACGTGTAGCATACTTTCTCCTAAATGTATGTGTTAAATTATAACTCTTTGTCCTTATCAAGGAGTAGCCTATAATTGAATGTTCTTGTGATGAACGTTAAATGTTGTATACTTCATAAGGCTCCCCGTTTACTAAGTTTCGTTGTAACTCCGCTTTATTTATCCAGAGTAATTGATTGCAACATTGGAAAAGTACGCCCATCCACCATCTTGAATGTCTGGAATCGTTTATCTTGAGCCTTCTGCAGAGAACGCCCTTAATGTGAGACTATAATTTACTGCGTTTCGTCATTATAACCATAATAAATAGCGGATTGTCAATAATAATGTATTATATATATTCAAAATGACGGCTGCGTTCTATTTGCAGTGTGATAGACTTATGACTAATGCAAGCAAGGTATCTTATCTGTTTCTCTCCTCTTACAAAGTTTTGGGTTATTTGCGCTCTTGGATCGTGAGTTATTGATTTTAATAGTACGCTTGGCCACCATCTTGAATATATCGCGAGGGTGTTCTTTGTCATACAAAGCCCAAATATGGTCCTACATTATTATTATCATGTTCGATTTAATGGTGCTCGTGTATTGGTCTGGTCTAAGCTCTGTGAACTTGCGGGGTGAAGGGCAGAGGCAGAGAAGGGGCAGGCGAGAATTGAGAAGCCTGTCGACAGCCCGTCGTGTTACTTGACATTCCCGTCTATTACAATACTGCTAACATAGGGTCTTTTCTGAAACCAGTGTGTCGCTGCGAATGATTGAGTAATAAAACAGTCGTTCCTCTGACATTCTCGTGTGTAGTGTGTAGGGCGTAGTTCTCAGGGCACACATTTTGTTTCAAAATTCACCTGAAGCAGGAAGGAAAATTAAATGCTGGAGATACAATTATTACATCAATTGATTCAGCAATAAGCGGTATGGCTGAAGGAACTTCGGGATTAATTTCTCGGCCCGCTAAAAGGAAAAGTTTTGTTGTGCATAGTGAAGCCGGCAATATTAATTCGTACAGTTGTTGAGAAATGTAATGATGACGCTAGAGCAAACTTGTTGAATTTTCCATTAAAACAGGCCACTAGAAGAGCAGCAGATTACTGCACTAAATCAGAACATTTTATAAAGAACATTCGCAAAGAATCTCTAGATGCCGAGGAACGCGATTCCGAAGGTAATCTTTCTACTCCGGGAAAGAAAAGGAAAACTAGATTCGGTGACAGAAAGGCGTTTGTTGATGATTTTGATAAATGTGTAATACGGAACATTGTACAAGAATGTTGTACACCTGTAACGTGTTTTTCGAGGATATTTTACGCCACTGACATAAGCCAGTAGGAAGCCATTCAATATTTATTTACGCGGCAAATTGTTCAGCCAAGAGAAGTTTTCATGTAACTTATTATTATTATTATTAAGGTATTTTTGAAGCGTTTTTTTTATAAGATTATAAGTATACAGATAGGTTTTCAATGTTATAGAAAACACTATCAAGCGAATTATTACGAACAACATTATTGCGGAAAATTATATGATTACGGAATTTTACGGATTTTGTCAGTTAGAGTTTGTTGAGAGAGATGAGTCACTGGGAATTCGGCTACAGGCTTATTCTTGTCGAGGAGCATGACGCAAGCGGGGTTGCTGCTTCAAGAAAAGGCGAAATGGCCTGGACCGGGAATCGACATCATCGTCGCGCCGAGTGTAATGACCCTGAGGTGGGGAAGATCGCGTGGTGGCTCAGCCAATCAGAGAAGAGCGGGCGAGGAGAAGACGGCTACAGAGAGGGGAGGCGAGGAGTGCATATATGGTTTGCGCGCCGAGGAGGCAGGGCGATTATCTTTGTAAAACTTGACCGTTGTGGTTGCTCGTGTGGTTGGTTCCGGTGTGACCAGACCATAAGTTATCATATCTACAAGTATCTCTTCAACTAAAGAAGAAGATGACGACGTCCAGAAGGCTATGGGAAGCTCTTCAGCATCAAGTACGAGGGAAATGCTACGGCAATTTCCAATGGTAAGCGCGAATGACTCAGAACTACATAATCTCTCGTTTCTTTGTTTCATATTCAGTATTTCAGTAACTTCATAGCTTGGGAATAATAGTAAAATCAGTAATTCATCCGACTCCGTTTTCACGTAATTCTCTAGCGGTAATATTCTAATCGCAACGCTCCAATTTAAATTTAAAATATATTATTATTATTATTAATTTTGCCATACTTGTTTTATATAATAAATTAATTTCTTTTAACCATGCAATCTTTGCTTTCAGTAGGTAGCATTAGATATAGACCAAATTCCTTCTGATACAATTGTTAGTTGGGTTAATGATCAAATCATACCACGATCTGAGTGAAAAGATTCTTGAAGGTGTTCTACCAGAGCTAGGCGTTGTTAAATATAAATTTAGATTTCAACATAGCGTTGAGGTCTTGGCGCCCATTAACACAACATATCTTAGTCAGAATAAATATTTCAAAGTGCAAGGCACGGGTAGTAGAAGACGTTACACTTGTACGCTCCACGTGCACTAAGAGAACAGTTACACTTGTACGCCCAACAGTGAGGGCAAAAGAAACAGCTACACTTGTCACCTAACAGTGAGGGCTATAGAATACATTACATTTGTGATACCGAAAACCTAGTAACATTTGAGGAAGGAGAAGAGTATATATTTCTGTGCCTGTATTTTGGGGGTTTTTCATTTATCGGTGTGTATCAGCATGGGTAGTGTTGAGGAAGAGATGAAGTTGCGTAGTGGTCACCAGTTGGATAGTGAAGATACGAGCAGTATGGCTAGTCTTGGAAATGAAAGCAGTACAGGGATGTCGGAGGTAAATCCCGATACTGAGGGGGGTAATCAAAACAGTCAAACAGGGTTAGAGAGTTTGCTTCTTCAGTTTATGCAACAAAATAAAATTAGCACAGATGCTTTAAATGCTAAACTTGAACAAAATAATGCTAAACTTGAACAAAATAGTAGGGAAAATAAAGAGAGTAATAGGGAATTGAGCGATAGTTTAAATGCTAAACTTGAACAAAACAGTAGGGAAAATAGAGAGAGTACTGAAGCTTTAAATGCTAAACTCGACCAAAATAATGCTAAACTTGAACAAAACAGTAGGGAAATTAGTGATAAATTCGAACTGATTAGAGGTGAGATCAGAGGGGTGATGGAAGAGAAGGCTAAAGAGATTATTGCAGATGTAGACAGAAAATTAGGAAAAGTACAGGAGGAGTTAGAAATTAGAATCAGTACACAGGCTGAAAATTTAAAAGAACTAGTGCAACTTGAAACACAGCAGGTCAAAAAGCAATTGGAGGGAGAAATTGACAAAATTCAGGTAGCAACTAAAGAGGTTAAAGAACAGCTGGGGGGAAGAATTGATAAAGTACATACAGAAATAATCACTGAAGTTAATGCTTTAAGGGAGAGGAATAAGGAAAGCATTAATGAGATTAATGAGAAACAAGCTAAGTTAAGTGGTAAATAATTCATGCTTTTGGGCTAATGCCGTGTGTATTTTTAATTTGAACCATACGTTTCGGAGAAACCTTGCCTCCTTTTTCAATGGAAATAAACAATGTGGCCATAGAAAGTAAATCAATGAGATTACAAAAAATATAGATAAATTCCTCTGTTCGTCACCAGAGAGCAGCTGCCAGAAATTACTGTATGGACCATGGTGGAACGGCGGACAGATTAGTAAGTAACGAGAAGGTAAAGGGGGCGGTGTGGAAATATAGAAACTCCTCGAAGAATGAGGAGGGGGGAGGGGGGAGGGTTAGATGGATATATAGGGAAACATAAACAAAAGGGAAGTGTATCTGAACGATACCTAACGTCATACAGTCAACGGCGAAAAAACAGATGGAAACTCCCCCAGTGACGAACAAAGGAGATCAAATCCAGGCTCTGAGCCCTACAGGGAAAATGTACAATTTTAAATATGTGAAGAACAGAGAGACTGAGAGGAACTATCTCCCTAGATCCTTAATAACTGGTAGCCAAGTGTCACTTAGCTGATATCCAGTGTCTCTGTTAAAATTATTGGGATTTTTACGAATTTCAACTGCCTCCCTTATAATTCTAGACCAGTTGTGCTTAACAAGGGCAAGCGCATGAGCATCCTTGAAACAAACATCGTGCCCTGAAGACAGGGCATGTTCAGCTATAGCTGATTTGTCAGGTTGGTTTAGACGGATGTTCCTTTGATGCTCTTTGATGCATTGCCCTTGTTAAGCACAACTGGTCTAGAATTATAAGGGAGGCAGTTGAAATTCGTAAAAATCCCAATAATTTTAACAGAGACACTGGATATCAGCTAAGTGACACTTGGCTACCAGTTATTAAGGATCTAGGGAGATAGTTCCTCTCAGTCTCTCTGTTCTTCACATATTTAAAATTGTACATTTTCCCTCTAGGGCTCAGAGCCTGGATTTGATCTCCTTTGTTCGTCACTGGGGGAGTTTCCATCTGTTTTTTCGCCGTTGACTGTATGACGTTAGGTATCGTTCAGATACACTTCCCTTTTGTTTATGTTTCCCTATATATCCATCTAACACTCCCCCCTCCCCCCTCCTCATTCTTCGAGGAGTTTCTATATTTCCACACCGCCCCCTTTACCTTCTCGTTACTTACTAATCTGTCCGCCGTTCCACCATGGTCCATACAGTAATTTCTGGCAGCTGCTCTCTGGTGACGAACAGAGGAATTTATCTATATTTTTTGTAATCTCATTGATTTACTTTCTATGGCCACATTGTTTATTTCCATTGAAAAAGGAGGCAAGGTTTCTCCGAAACGTATGGTTCAAATTAAAAATACACACGGCATTAGCCCAAAAGCATGAATTATTTATATAATAATCCGGGCCGTGAAAGCCTTAATATGCGAATTAAGTGGTAAAGTTGAAGCATCGGAAGGGAGCATTAGGTTAACTGTAACTAATATTGAAAGAAAAGCTGAGGAGAAAATTGCTGAATTAGAACAGAAGTTGAATGCTAGAATTGGGCAGGAAAATAGTCAAAGTAGGCCAGTTTATGTGAATAGCACACACAGGGAAATAGAACTAGGCAAATTCAGTAATCGTCAGGGTTGTCCAATGGAGTTCATGAATACAATAGAAAATAAATTCGGGGAGAGGTTGGAAGATGGTCGTATTGAGTGGTGCCAGGTAGTTGAGATTTTAGAGCAAGCGTTTGTAGGGGAGACAAGAAACTGGTTTGCTGTCTACAGAGACAATTTCGAGAATATTTAAGATTTTAAAGTTAAATTTTGTGAGAAATTTTGGAATGAGGTAATTCAGTCTCAGCATCGTGAGGGAATTGTGTGTGGGAAATATAACCCGAGAGGAAACTACACTATGACCGAGTACTTTTTTGGACAGGTATTGACGTGTAAATATCTGGATGGTTTGAAGGAGGAAAGTGATGTAGTCAGGCTACTACTAAGACATTTTCCATATAGAATCAAAGAAGCTGCCTGAATACAAAATGTTAAATCTATTTCACAAGTGGAAAATTTACTAAGTACATTCGATGCTCTGGGAAGAGGTGGTTACGAGGAGAATTTCGGTAGGAACCAGGGTAACCATAATAACAAGCCTAATGAGAATAGGAATCAGGAAGTTAAGGGAACAGTGGCGAAGGGGCCAGCGTCCAAAATAGGGGGAACCAAAATAATAATAATAATAATCAGCAAAACCAGTACAGAGGAAATGGGTATGGTACGAACTACCAAGGTAGAAATAATGATTTCAGGGGAAATCAAGGCCGAAATAATGATTTTAGGGGTAACCAAGGGAGGTATAATAACAATAATAATTATAACCAGAACAGGGGTCAAGGAGGGAATCAGCCCAATGGTAATAACGGACAGAGAGATACCGTTAACACAACCCAGAACAACCAGACCAGTGCAGTAGTAAGTAGTACTACACCAAGCGCAAGCAATGCTTTAAACACGAACCAGGCTGCGATGTAAGGTCAGAATCCCAGTCTGTAACATGCCCTGTCCATACACTTATACAGGAACCCTATGACCTAAATGTAAGAAATGAATTATTACATGAACTAAATGATGAAGGTATTATTCAGGAGGTGGTTTGTAAGAGCCCCATAGTTAAATTTAACGTGTCCGAGGCGTACACAGATGTTTTAATTGATAGTGGTTGTATGAAGAGTTGCATAAGTAGTGCATTTTATGATAAAATGAAAGGAACTGGAGTAAATTTTGAGGAGATGCCAATTAAAAGCACTTTTATTATCACAGCTGTTGGGAAGAGGTCTAAAGTAATTTCTAAGCAAGTTTTAGTAGACATTAAAATTAATAATCATGTAGAAAAGCAGATTTGTCTTGTAATTCCAAATTTAGTATTCAGTGTTATCTTGGGTTCAGAGTGGCTAAGTAGAGTGTCTGGTAACTTATGTTATGATGTAGGGAGTTTGAAATTTAAATGGGGTGATTCTGAAGTAGAAGTAGCGTTCAATGACCATATTCAGAGAAATAGTGTTGTAGGTGTGATTTGTACTTTAAATGAGATATCGCCAGCCGTAGAGCGGGGTTCTCCATGTTTTGTGGGCAGTGTGATTACGAACGGTAGTCTAGAGGACTCGTTACGTGATGCTGCATTTCAGGGAAATATAGAGGTGGAACAATGTGTTCGGCTCTATGATGTGTTATTGTGTAATAGGAGAGTTTTTGAGGATCGCATTGGCATGGCCAATTGCTATACACATTCATTGAACGTTATTGATAGGTCAGTATTCACAGGACATAGATATCCTGTACCTTTCGCTTATCAGAGTGCAGTTGAGGCACAAATTAACCAGATGCTTGAAGATGGGATTATTGAGCACTCTAACAGTCCATATGTTAATTCTTTGATCATGGTACCCAAGGCCGACGGCACAGTTCGTATTTGTTTAGACGCTCGTTTGGTTAACAGTAGAATTAGTTCAGATCAGCTGAAATCTATGTCAATAGAGGAATTAATGCAAACATTTGAGGGGAAGAAGTATTTCACTTGTGTAGATTTGAGTTCCAGTTTTTGGCAAGTGCCACTTATATACGAAGATAGACCATTTACAGCTTTTAGTCATAAATATAACCTTTATCAATTTTGTAGAACACCTTATGGGTTAAAATGTAGTTCAGCAGCTTTAATTAGGGCTTTAAACATCGCATTAGGGGATGACACAGGAGAGTTTGTAACCATTTACATTGATGATATGGTAATTAGTTCACGCAGTTTTGAGGAGCATCTACGTCATTTAGATATAGTTTTTCAGAAGTTAGATCAGGCAGGGTTCACTTTGAAGCTGTCTAAGTCGTCATTCTGTCAGTCAGAAGTGACATTTTTAGGTCATAGAGTGTCGAGTAGAGGTGTGACACCAGAGGAAAGTAGGGTTAGCATGTGTGGACAGTAGCAACAGGGCATCGTTAGAGACACTGAGAAATATGCTAGTGGAGCAACGTGATGACGTTAAGTTAAGGGAAGTGGCTCGTCTTTTTCGGACTCTAGTGAATGACAAGCATACGGCCTGGGTTGGACATCTTCCCAAAGTCGAGACTTGGCTGAATTCTGTCCAGCATGAGAGCACGAAATTGACGCCATACGAAGTTCACTTCGGAAAGAGACCACAAAATGAACTAGCGAGGGTGTTGGGTTTAAATGAGGGAAAGCAACCAGGGATGGATTACATTGTCCAGTTGGCGAAACAGAATTTATCTAAATCAGCACAAAAGAGAATTCGCCAACAAAAAGAAACTAAATTTGACCTATTCGAGCCGGGAGACAGAGTCTTACTTAGAGTGCCGAAACAGTCAAATAAGCTAGAGAAAGTCATGTCCAAGTTCTTTTATCTCTACGAGGGTCCATTTACAGTTTCCAAACGTATTGGCAAAACAGCATATGTGCTGGAGGATAGTAAGGGAAACAGATTATACGGGACGTATAATATACATAGTCTACGAAAGTATGTGTCATAAAGTAAGTGTGTTTAGCTGGCGAGCCAGCCTATCAAATGAGTAAGTGTGGTATTTGGTGCGGGGAAGATCTGGCCTTCCAGGCAGGCGTATCAGAAGTCACACAGGGGGGTAGTATGTAAGTAATTGAGAGTCTTTAAGGTACAGGGAAATATGACGGGATTGTCGGATGCTCTTGAGCACTAAAATGTCTCGATACACCAAGGCCAGAATTTGGTAGCGCTGGTGAATTCCTATTTGTCTCCTAGAGATGGGTGGCGCTTGAACAGGGTATTTTTGCTTAAGGCGTCCACGAGACAAAAGATGGGCCACCAGAAGGCGAGACAGTCCATCATGAAACTCATACATTACAGCACACGTGATTTCTGTTTACGGCCTCGCCATGTAAGAGTTGTAAGTGTGTAATTTAAGGTAATTAGTACAAAGGTATTATTTGAGTGAGGAGAACTGGTCTGAGTTGTGAACTAGTATTAAGTAGAATTACGGCACAGAAATATTTGGTGTTAAATGTAATGCGCACTTACTGTTTTTTGTTTTTTTTCAGAAGTCAATATTAATTGTGTCTAAAATACAGAGAGATTAAGTATTATGGTCACGATGCGCTGCCACAATAGTGTGATCGTGTGCTCCGTGAGATCAGTGAGACTAAGTTTCACCAGATGGAAGCGACCTCTAGTGAAATTAGGAAGTTCTGTGGTGATATAAATATATCAGAACACCTTTGATGCGTGTGATGTGACATCATATATACACAGTGCTCACACATTATTTATGTATATCTTTCCCAACATAGAGATATTTGAGAGGCGGAAATATCCGTGGAACATTAATCTAAATGAGAAACATTGGACTGGTTGCACAGGGCATTCCCAAATTACAACAGACTTTGACTCAAAGTGCGTAAAGAAAATTATGAGTGTATATATATGTGATTTAGGGTGATTTAATTTATGTAATATGTATTTTGGATGGGGTTTTATTAACGTGTCTGGGATAATCGCATGATAGACCGTCGTCACGGTAAATCATCCGATGATCCGAGGCGAATATGTAACGTGTTTTTCGAGGATATTTTACGCCACTGATATAAGTCAGTAGGAAGCCATTCAATATTTATTTACGCGGCAAATTGTTCAGCCAAGAGAAGTTTTCATGTAACTTATTATTATTATTATTAAGGTATTTTTGAAGCGTTTTTTTTATAAGATTATAAGTATACAGATAGGTTTTCAATGTTATAGAAAACACTATCAAGCGAATTATTACGAACAACATTATTGCGGAAAATTATATGATTACGGAATTTTACGGATTTTGTCAGTTAGAGTTTGTTGAGAGAGATGAGTCACTGGGAATTCGGCTACAGGCTTATTCTTGTCGAGGAGCATGACGCAAGCGGGGTTGCTGCTTCAAGAAAAGGCGAAATGGCCTGGACCGGGAATCGACATCATCGTCGCGCCGAGTGTAATGACCCTGAGGTGGGGAAGATCGCGTGGTGGCTCAGCCAATCAGAGAAGAGCGGGCGAGGAGAAGACGGCTACAGAGAGGGGAGGCGAGGAGTGCATATATGGTTTGCGCGCCGAGGAGGCAGGGCGATTATCTTTGTAAAACTTGACCGTTGTGGTTGCTCGTGTGGTTGGTTCCGGTGTGACCGGACCATAAGTTATCATATCTACAAGTATCTCTTCAACTAAAGAAGAAGATGACGACGTCCAGAAGGCTATGGGAAGCTCTTCAGCATCAAGTACGAGGGAAATGCTACGGCAATTTCCAATGGTAAGCGTGAATGACTCAGAACTACATAATCTCTCGTTTCTTTGTTTCATATTCAGTATTTCAGTAACTTCATAGCTTGGGAATAATAGTAAAATCAGTAATTCATCCGACTCCGTTTTCACGTAATTCTCTAGCGGTAATATTATAATCACAACGCTCCAATTTAAATTTAAAATATATTATTATTATTATTAATTTTGCCATACTTGTTTTATATAATAAATTCATTTCTTTTAACCATGCAATCTTTGCTTTCAGTAGGTAGCATTAGATATAGACCAAATTCCTTCTCCTGATGCAATTGTTAGTTGGGTTAATGATCAAATCATACCACGATCTGAGTGAAAAGATTCTTGAAGGTGTTCTACCAGAGCTAGGTGTTGTTAAATATAAATTTAGATTTCAACATAGCGTTGAGGTCTTGGCGCCCATTAACACAACATATCTTAGTCAGAGTAAATATTTCAAAGTGCAAGGCACGGGTAGTAGAAGACGTTACACTTGTACGCTCAACGTGCACTAAGAGAACAGTTACACTTGTACGCCCAACAGTGAGGGCAAAAGAAACTGTTACACTTGTCACCAAACAGTGAGGGCTATAGAAAGCATTACACACTGTAGACATGGGTTTGAGCCCCACCATCGGCCGCCCTTGAAATGGTTTTCCGTGGTTTCTCCATTTTCAACTCCAGCGAAATGCTAGGACGGTACTGATAGGCCACGGCCGCTTCCTTCCACATCCTTGCACAGTTTCATTTATCTTCATTCATTTCATATCTCATGAGGCTGGCGTCAGGAAGGGCATCCGGCTGTAAAAACCACCCGCCACATTACTGTCATCGCGTCTTTTCCCCGACCCCGTTGAAAACGGGAATAATAAGGGGTAGACATACACACATACATAATTATAACTGACATCAACACGGTACAGTAGTGGTAGCGTCCCGAGTGGAGGTTTCATTCCCGGCTTTGCCTTCAATAATTTAGGGCTAAAACGTGTAGAAGACCCAGCGGGCTGGTGACCTACACTGTCTTCATTGACCTTTATGTTTGTTGCCTTAAAACAACAATTATCATCATCTTCATTGACAGCAGATGGTCGGTAGAGCAGGTCTGAAGTGCTAGGGAGTTAATGTTTTCGTATAAAAACTGTATCCTTGCCAGCCAAATTTCGAAGTCCCGTTTGGTCTTAGAGTGCAGTCTCAGTCTATAAATAACATTCAACTTCGATTTATTTATCATTAGTCATTAAATTTCCATTGGCCTCAGATAATTATTAATTAGTCTGATAGTTATTTATTGAGCGCATAACTGACCGACCAATGTATTTGGTTATGTTAGTACACGGACCGGACCGGGAAGCCGGCATCTATCTTCAATAACGTCAACGCTCCACATTCCTCTCAGGTTTACGGAGACTGGAACCGAGCAGTATTTGGCATATCATGAAGGTGGTGCTCATAATGTCAAATAGGTAAAGCGCTGCTCGGATGCGGATATCCGCGGATATCCGCAAATATTTTCGCCATGCGGATATAGTTTGATGATGATGATGATGATAATTGTTGTTTTAAGGGGCCTAACATCTAGGTTGTCGGCCCCTGATGGTTTGGGTGATCGTGAAGATGAAAATGTAATGCAAACTTAACAACTGAAACTAACTACTAACCTACATACTAGAAGAAGAAATGGAAAACTAAAGGAGAATAAGGCAAATAAAGGACAGGATGAAAAGAAATGCCCTCAACACTCGAAGAATGCGGATTGAGGGACTTGGAAGGAAGGAGAGCCATGAAAGGCAGATAGGAAAGTGAAAGAGGAGAGGGTCCACCCCACAGGTAAGGGACAAAAGGGGGGAACCGGACCCAGCTCAGGAATCCCTCGGGTTCGCCAACTCCCGAACTCACCAGCCGTGAGCCCCTGAGGGTGTAGCATTATCTAGGGTGCACCAAAAGTGGTGGGGCTACATACACCCGGCCACCTTGAGGGCCTTGAGCAGAAGGCAGGAGATAACAGGAAATGAAAAAGAAGGCTGACCCCTCGCAGAAGGAGGGTATCAGAAAAGAGGAGACAAGGGCCAATTAAGGCGGGAAATGAAGAGACTCCCTAGGCCTCGGATACTCTAATACCGTCGGGGTCGGAAGAGAACAAGAGTTGACCAAGTGAGGTCGACAGGAAAGAAGACGAAGAGGAGCCTGGCACAAGTAAGTGGAAGCAATGCCGGACTTGGCTGGGGTCCCGTGGTCGCCAACCCGGATATAGTTTGCATGGCTGTGCGGATAGCGGATAAGCTGCGGATAATGTTTGGAGTAAATTTGCGGATAATTTTTACTGTAGAATACAATCCGGACTTGTTGATCCGGATGTTTATGACATTTTTCCGTTATGTCTCTTTTTCATGACGAATGTAAGATGATGTTTTATGCTAACCGCATTCAAATTACTGTATGTCATTAAGCATAATTAACACCCCGAACTGAGTGAGTTGCAATTCTGATTGTATAACATTCATTTTAAACATAGCACATGACATGCATAGCCTAAGAGACGACTTTCTCCTTAAACGTCTAAATGTGTAGTTTAATACTTTATCTAATTAAACTATTATTGTAATGCCAGTAGGTTCGGATAACAAACGTGCGGATGCGGGGCGGATGCGGGGCGGATGCGGATTAAAGTCGTGCGGATGCGGGGTGGATGCGGATAACGTTTTGTTTATCCACGAGGGGGTGTGCAAATAGGTTGATAACGCCTGGTGTACAGCAAACCAATTGAGTCAGAATAAGAAATACCTGTATAAACATGACACATTTCTGAGGTGTATTAGTCACTCCCGTTGTTTCATCAATGCCTGCTCTGGAGGGAAATCAATAAGATATGGCTTGCGCGCTGCTGAAGAGTGAGACCCAGGGTTGAATCAATTCGTTACAGTTACCGTTACTTGCCAAAAATGGTAACGAAGTTACAGTTCCAATTGTCGAAGTAACGAATCCTTACTATTTCGTTACTTTTGTATAATATAAATAATATACACTGCTGTGCAAAACTTAATGCCGAGATGAAGAAACATAACACATCAAGAACGCCTTACCAATCTTGTGACCAACATGGGAACACGTTGCAGAGCATGCATCGCCGTCCGTGGTGATCACACACCCTTTTAACAAGGACCATGTCCTTTCTTTTGTGATGTTCAGGGGACCATCATGGATCGCAGTGACTTATGTGTTATGTATTGTCTCTGTTCGTCACATCGAATATTTATTTCAGTTGCCTTCCGTACCATACTGTAGCAAGTCTTCCCATGTATCGTTTGAGGTTCACCGAGCTTTGTTGCTGGCAGTGACAACATGCTACAGTTCGTCCTTAAGTTTTGCACAGCAGTCTAGTTGCTAAATAACATTTCCCCCGGTATTATAATTTATTTGATTTGAACAGAATAATGGATTCCAGTAACATGGAAAAACAAAATGAACTACCACAAAACACAACCATCACTACAAAGCTACAACAACCTGGCGCTCTTCGTGTACTACCGGTAACAAATCTCAATCATTGGAAATAATTCAATCACTGATCTCTCTCTATACATGGATGGCTGGTAGTTAAGGCAGCAATAAGCCGAATAGGCGATGACAGGTGTAGCAAGATGGCATCGAGCGCATGGTGCAATATTGCGAATCCGGCTCTGTGATTGGTTACTGGTAGTTTGATGTTATACATGTATTTATACTGGCTGTAAATATTTTGTATTTCTTGTAGTTCTAAAATGGGCTGAATTTGGTTATTTAAAGCGTAAAATCTTAGTTTTAAGTACCGGTTTGGTGACACATCATTCCAGGCAAGCCGGTAAATACCTTTACTTCTCAGGCAGATAGGTCACGTAGCCGTAATTTTGAAGTTATTGTGAAGTTAAGTATACATATGCAGTAGTGCTGAAGCAGACGTGATCGGGCTAGGCTATTGCGTTTTTAATTTGATCCCATTTCAGGGTTTTTCGGTTCTGGGTGTGAATAGTTCGTTGTAAAACGGTGGGGAGAGTATATTTTGAGTAGGTTTTTAGTTGTGTTAAGTTTTATGTGGAGCTGAGTAGTGAAATTGGTTTGGCTTAAAGTGCATTTTTGGCTTTGATCTCCTTCCCGTTATTATTAAGTTTATTATGCTGCTAGCGTGATTAAAAGCTGTAGTATTTGATGTAGAGTGCTGGGATTACTTGGGGAAAGTGTTGGTTATTTCATGGAAACAGGTATTCATTACCAAGGACCGATTACGATATGTCGAATCTAGGCCTGTCTAGTGAGCTACGTTTATACAGTAGGTACATCATTTGAAGAATGCATAATTTTGTGGCATATATATATATATATATATATATACACACAATTTACAAGAATGTTTCCAGAAATTGTGTTTCACTCGTTACTCTGTTACTGATCGCTAATTGCGTGTACTCAGCACCTAAGTTGATATTTGTCAGCCGTTATTATACATTCATTTTTATTGCTATTCCGGAGATTTACTGACCTCGGAATGACGTGTCAGTGATCCCAATGCCCTTATGCTATGAGTGAACATATCTCTATATTTTTATTTGTTCCAAGGCACCATTCTTTTTTTTTTTTTCGTTTACCCTCCAGGTTGGTGGAACCCACGGACTCAGCGAGGGAACTCACCACTACCGCCTCTACGGGCAGTGTCCTAGAGCTGGGAACATCGAATCGGAAGGGATACAACTGGTGATGTGGGATTGGCACCTCGCCCAGGCGGCCTCACCTGCAAAGCGAACAGGGGCCTCATGAGGGAAGGGAAGGGATGGTGAGGATGGATAGGCAAGGAAGCAGGAAGGAGGCGGCCGTGGCCTTGAAGAAGGTACCATCCCGGCATTTGCCCGAAGACGAAGTGGGAAACCACGGAAAACCACTTCGAGGATGGCTGAGGTGGGAATCGAACCCTCTCTACTCATTTGGACCACCCGAGGCTGAGTAGACCCCGTTCCAGTCCTCATACCACTTTTCAAATTTCGTGGCAGAGCCGGGAATCGAACCCAGGACCTCCGGGGCGGCAGCTAACCATGCTGACCGCTACGCTACGGAGGCGACGGCACCATTCATTACGATTTAATATTGACTGGATTATCATTGCTTCCCCATAAGGAGAGCCCGAGAATGGGTACTCCAACATGGCGGACCGCGCGCTCAACCTGGCGTACTTTCTCGTGCAGCGGAGAGCTGCCATCAGCGATCCATGTATCAGCGAATTCAATTCATGGAATGTGAATAGTATGCAGTTAAACTATATTTTTTTTTGTAAACAGAGTAATAATAATAATATCAAGATATCTAATTACCTATGTCTTACCTGTAGAAGTTTCATAAGTTCGCTGCGGAACTGAGACTGTACTGTTTTTTATTTTTTTATTTTATGAAATATACCGGCGTATGACGGCCAAAGCAATACTTTCTCTTCTTTCTGCTCCATAACAATGGTAGACTACAAGTCTAGACAAAAACACTAACTTCAATCTCACCAGTGAATTAAGTTAATACCTCACGGATGATTTTAACAAGACATTTGGCGTAGTCTTCTTTGGTTGGTTCCTTAGTTTAGGGGCTGCGACAACGCGTTCATGCAGCCCCGTGTACTTTGGGTGTGTGTAGAATTTGTCTGATAACCGGTGTTAATTGTGATGGTTGTATTAGTGTGTGTTATCTGTGATTCAGGTAAGGACTGCAGACGATCAATTTTCAAGTAGTTCCTACTTTTGCTACCAAATGCTACCGTCCGCGACACCTAGCTGCGAACTTGGCTACTAGATGACATCGCAACCAGCACCTGGTGGCGAACGCTGGAACTATTAGAGCGTTATCAAATCTAACTTTCAAAGCGTCACACTAGTGTAGTTAGTAGAAGGTTCTTTTACATGCCATAAATCTATGACATGGGCCCGCCGGCTTTACTTCCCCTACGAATGAAGGCATACTGAGGGATTTTTAACGCCCTTAAAAATCCGACGACTTCAGCCGGGTTTGACCCCGCAATCTTGGTTATAAAAGCTCAGCATGCTACCAACTACACCACCGAAGGTGCCCAATTGGCGTGGTCTACATCATAAGTCATAAGATATGACAGGTTCCAATTCTCCCCCCGACACCTTTTAAACAGGTCTGATGTAAGTAAAATAAATGTTGCCTTGTGTTCTCAGGCTCTCTAGTAGAAAATGTGTTTCTCAGAATTTACTACATAGACATGTCCAAATTACACCTGCTACAGGAGCTATTTGGCACGTTTCATGCCGAGAATAGTTCATTTACCCTGATGGAGGGTCGGGTATTATCTCTTACACACCATGGTAGTTAAAAGGGACGTAAAACCAATCTGACAGGCCACGGCCGATTCCTTCCACATCCTTGCCCAGTTTCATTCAACTTCATCCATTCCATCCATCATCCCGGCGCGCAGGTCGCCCACGGGCGTCGACTAGAAAGACCTGCACTCGGCCTCTCAGGAGGTCACACGAAAAAAAAACCATCTTACAGACCTTTTAGATAAGCCTGATGTGCATCACAAAAGATTGTGGAAAGTTTTCTATTCACAGACCTTCAAGTAAATGGTCTACACAGAGACATGTCAGGGTTGGGGAACAGATAGGCGCAGGTACTCGAACTCGTCAGTCCAACATGAATTCCCGGTTCGTTTATGGTTATTGTTTGTGTTCGTTAATCTCAAAAGTAACGGCGTTACAGTGACTTATTTTAATAAGTAACGTCGTTACCTTCTCGTTACCGTAAATGTAACTCTTACTTCCCAACCCTGGTGAGGCCGTTCCTTCCTGCGAATTGATGGACCACTAATGAGACCGATGGCTTTCTTTCTAACTTACTTTCTTTCAAGCTGTTTCAAGTCTGTTTCGTTGCGTTAGTAACTAGCATTTTTGGCTGTCACAGTGGAGGCCCGGGTTCGATTTCCGGCCTTGCCAAGAAATTGAATTCTCGGCTGAGGGCTGGAACGAGGTAGGCCTATACTCACCCTCGTGCTGAAAAACTGAGAAGAGGAGGGTTCGATCCCCTCAGCCATCCTGGAAGTGGTTTTCCAATTTCTACTCTAGATAAATGCCAGGATTGTACCTAACGTTAGGCCACGGCCGTTTCCTGCACAAATCCTACCTCTATTACAAGTACACACACTAGTACAGACATCACAGTGACACAGGTTTTCAGACAAATTCTACACACACCCAAGTACACGGGGCTGCATGATCACGATGCCGCAAAGCCCCTAAAAGAATCAACAACAACAATCTTTAACAGTAAGGTGTGTAGACTAGTTTTCTTCTGGAGGAGATGCTTTCAATATAAAATAACCCCTGGCACTACAGCCCATGAAGGGCCTAGGCCTACCAAGCGACCGCTGCCCAGCCATTTGCCTGCAGATATTGGGGTGATGCGTGGTCAGTGCTTCGGGTCCCCTCGGCCGTTAATCTTGGTTTTCGTGACCGGGGCGCTGCCTCACTGTCAGACAGCTACTCAATTGTCCTCACGAGGCGGAGTGTAATCCCGTTCCAGCCCTCGCGTCAGTTTCTAAAATCCTTGACGGAGACGGGAATCGAACCCGGGGCCTCCTGGTGAGAAGCAGGCGCACTACTCCAACACCACGTGGCCGGCTTTCTACATAAAATACCAGTGTTTATTCTAATCAATCAAGTAATTTTGACGTGAGCAAAATAATAATAATAATAATAATAATTTAAAAAAACTGAAGTTAGATTTGATCCGGGACAGAAAGACGATGTTATATAGCCTCGAATACTCACCCACTGCAGGTCGGCACCGCGGACAGAGCTGGAGTGACGAGGCCTCGACTAGAGGAGCAGGACTGCAGGCTGCTGGTCCGCCCCCTAGCCATGCCTGGTACAGCTCCACTTGCTATCACTAGGGGGAGTTAACTGTATTATCAACGTCATGAGCCCTCTCTCCATTTGGTCCACAGAACAGTGGCGGTTACTGCTATTACGCAATCAACTCCCACCGAATTTGTCAATATATTCAGCATTTGAACCGTATATACCGTACAATAGAAAAAAAAAAGGCATGCCCGATTTTCTCCACAAGACTTAAACTTACCATGTGATCCATAAGCGCGGAGTTCGAATGCCTGGTAGCGAGCTCACAGAATATTTAGCCAGCGCATTTTCTGGTTTAAACCCCCCAGTCGTCTAGCCTTCCTGCAGCGAACAGGCAAGGGGCTTGTAGCGGTAAGGTCCACGAGGTCGGAAGGGACAAAGGGCTGGTGGATACAAGGCACACGTATGCCCACATATAAGGTAGCGGAAAAATACCGTTTTACGAATGCAAGAAGAAACACCCGAGAACGATATGTTTCAAAGTTGCTACATTTAACAACAATTTAAATATGAATTTCATGTATAAAAGATGCAGTGGCTAACATTCTTGGCTATCACCGCGGAGGCCCGGGTTCAATTCCGGCTCTGCCAAGAAATTTGACTCCGAACGGGGTACACTCAGCCTTGTGAGGCAAACTGAGAAGAGGCGGGTTCGATTCCTACCTCAGCCATCCTGGAAGTGGTTTTCCGTGGTGTCCCCACTTCTAGTCCAAGCAAATGCTGGGATGTTTCCTAACTTAAGGCAACGACTGCCTCCTTCCCAATCCTCATCTGAATTGCAAATACACACACTAATACAGCCATCACAATAACACAGGTTCGCAGACAAATTTCACACCACACACACCCAAAAACATGGGGCTCCATGACCACGATGTCGCAAAGCCCCTAAAGAATCAACAACAACAACGATGTATAAAAGCAAATTTAACTACGCTAACTAAACTATTCATTTGTTGTACTTGAATGCTAACGCGATAGACAAATTAATTAGCTTACTAATAATACTGTTACGTGCCACCCCCCTAGTGGCACTTTTGTTAACTGGATTACGGTGGGGTACAAAGCACAATACCAATTACTGCTTAAAGAAATAATTAACTTTATTGTGGCCAGAAAATTACACGAATCAGCAAATACAAGCAATTAGGAGCCTTACTCCAGTTTCGTCAAGTCTCTTCCTTGAGCGCTCTTGGCCCTTCCACTTGTCAACAAACCACAGAAGTTAATCCTGCCGCTAATGAGCCTAGTGGCCTTGACAGAACTACATGCAACTTCTTTCTAATGTGCGCCTACTACAGTACTTACGAGCACTTGCTGCGCGCTGTTCACCAGCTGGGAGAAACAATGTCACTTAATTTCGACACCACAATATCTGACACTCAGTGAAAGCACACTTACTCAGAACGCGGCAGTCCCCTGTATGTTCCTCACTTCGCCGCTACACTAGGGGTTTCGCAAGTCACCACACTTCTGTCGCTCAGAATAAACGCTCACACTAGCTCGTAAAACACACCAACAACTGCTTCACGGGTCACTCTTATATAGCAGGCCGGTGACTCAATAAATGGTTCTAGATCCATCCAGAGTCCACGGCTTCTCGAGGTTTCCACCGCTGGTCCAGTCACGAATCTTCTGGACTATCCCTTTGTCTGTAGTAGCCCTGTTGCATAAGGCGCGCGCAATACAGGAGGCAAGCCGCAGCCCAGCCCCTGGGGCAGTTGTGACTCAAGCGGCGAGCGATGACACAAACTCACAGCCGTAACACCACCCCCTTCCTAAAAAGGCTGATCGTCCCGATCAATCATTGGTCCGTCTGTGTCCCTCCGTAGGCTGCCAGGCGATCTCGATGCACGATCTTCATCTTCGCCCTCGGGCTCCGCTGGATCCTGTAGACGACATCGTTGATCCGTTTCACGACTCGGTACGGGCCCTCCCAGGACTTCTGCAGTTTGGGTGACAGGCCTTTCTTCCGTAATGGGTTGAAGAGCCAGACCAGGTCGTCCTCGTGGAATCCGCCGGCATCCGTCTGCTGGTCGTATCGGGTCTTCATTCTGTCGGTCTCGATCCGCAGTTTCCTCCTCGCGAACGCGTGCACGTCCTCCAGTTGGTCGACCAGTTCTTGACAATACTGGCTTACCGGGATCGGATCATTCCCAGGTCGGCCAAAGGCAAGATCGACAGGTAGACGGAGCTCCCTCCCAAACATGGCCCGGGCTGGTGTGCACCCGGTGGCTTCATGCACGGCGGCGCGGTAGGCCAGGAGAAATAGTGGAAGATGTTTGTCCCAATCCCTCTGGTGCTCGCTGACGACTATTCGAAGATGGTTCTCGATGGTGCGATTGAATCGCTCTACCATCCCGTCGGACTGAGGGTGTAGTGGCGTTGTCCTTGTCTTCCGGATTCCCAGCAGCTGGCATAGGTTCTGGAACACCTGCGACTCGAAGTTCCTCCCTTGGTCGGAGTGCAGCTCCAGGGGTACTCCGTACCGGCTGACGAATTCCTTCACCAGGGTCTCTGCAATCGTCGCGGCTTCTTGGTTAGGGAGCGCATACGCCTCCGGCCATTTGGTGAAGTAGTCGCTGACGACTAATATGTAGCGGTTCCCTGCCTCGCTTAACGGGAATGGCCCAGCAACATCGATGGCCACTCTCTCCATGGGGCCGCCCACGTTGTAGGTCTTCAGTGGACCCCGTCGTCTTCGTCCTGGGCCCTTGCTGGCTGCGCAATCGTAGCACCTCGCGCAGTGGTTCTCCACGTCTGTTCGGCATCCGATCCAGTAGAACCGCTCTCTCAGCTTCTCCAGGGTCTTCTTTATCCCTAGGTGTCCACCAGATGATCCTCCATGAACTTCCTTCAGGACTTCCTCCGTCATAGCCTTTGGAACGACGACTTGTTCCCGAGATGTCTTCCCGTCGGTGCTCTCCCAGGTACGGCAGATGAGGCCATCCCTTACAATCAGCGAGTCCCACTGTGCCCAGTAGGACTTAAACTTTGGGCTGCAGTCACTCACAATGTTCCACCCGGGTCTGGGGACACAGGCCCTCTTCCATTCGGCTATCAGTCCCAGGTCATCATCCTCTGCTTGTGCCCGCGTGAAAGATTCGCGGCTCCAGTTCCCTTGAAGTTCCACAGTAGTCCGTCGGCACAGTATCCCGGTGTTCTCCTCCCTTCGGGCACAGAAGGTGCAGTCTTCGGGGCACGGTCTTCGTGACAGGGCGTCGGCGTTAGAATGCAGTTGGCCTTTCCTGTGCTGAATCTCAAAGTTGTACTGTTGAAGTCTCTCTAACCACCGCGCGAGTTGACCCTCAGGCTGCTTGAAGTTCAGGAGCCACCGCAGGGAAGCATGGTCGGTCCTGATGAGAAATTCTTGCCCGTACAGGTACTTGTGGAAGTGTTCAATGGTCTTCACGATGGCGAGCAGCTCCTTCCTGGTGACGCAGTAGTTCCTTTCTGGCTTTGACAAGGCCTTGCTGAAGTAGGCCACTACTCTCTCCTCGCCGTCCACTACTTGCGACAGGATCCCCCCTATGCCAAAGTCGCTGGCATCGGTATCGACGATGAACCTTGTTCCAGGTCTGGGGTAGGCCAGAATAGGCGCGGTGCACAGAGCCTGCTTGAGTTGTTCGAAGGCACTGTGGCATTCTGCTGTCCACGTGAAGAGTTGGTCCTTCTCAGTCAGTCGATGTAAAGGTTTGGCGATGTCGGCGAATCCTCTCACGAAGCGACGATAATAAGTGCAGAGTCCCAGGAAGCTTCGTAGTTGCGACTTGTCCTTCGGAACTGGCCACTCCCTCACAGCTGCGGTCTTCTCTGGGTCGGTGCGCACCCCTTCCTCGGAGA
Organism: Meconema thalassinum; assembly: GCA_946902985.2. Taxonomy (NCBI): domain Eukaryota; kingdom Metazoa; phylum Arthropoda; class Insecta; order Orthoptera; family Tettigoniidae; genus Meconema; species Meconema thalassinum. Next base: position 1,354,632,061 of record OX336388.2, read on the forward strand.
CGATATGCCCAAGGTACTGGACCCGCTTCTGGAAGAGCTGACACTTCTTGGGGCTCAACTTCAGCTGGGCAGCCCGTAGCTTCAACAAGATCTCCTTCAGGTTGCTGTAGTGCTCCTCGAAGCACCTCCCCAGAACGATGACGTCGTCTAGGTATACCAGGCAGGTCTTCCAGTGTAGTCCCCTCAGAATGGACTCCATTAGCCTTTCGAAGGTTGCAGGGGCGTTGCACAGACCGAATGGCAAGACGGTGAACTGCCAGAGCCCGCTGCCCACAGAGAACGCCGTTTTCTCGCGGTCCTTAGGGTGGACCTCCACCTGCCAGTAGCCACTCTTCAAATCCAAGGTGGAGAACCATCTTGATCCTGATATGGTGTCCAGCGTGTCGTCGATCCGGGGTAGAGGGTAGCTGTCCTTTTTCGTGACGTCGTTCACCCGCCTGTAGTCCACGCAGAACCTGGTGGAACCGTCCTTCTTCTTCACTAGCACGACCGGAGAACTCCAAGGACTATGTGATGGCTCGATCACCCCTTGCTCCTTCATCTCTTCTACCATCCGGTCGACTTCGGCTTGCTTGGCGAGCGGGACACGTCGGAATGGGGCCCTAATCGGTGCGCTGTCCCCAACGTCGATTCTGTGCTGGACCAAGCTTGTCCTGCAGAAGTCTTTGCTCCCCACGGAGAAGACATCCTGGAATTCGCGTAGCAGGTCCTGAAGTTGGCGTGATTGCTCTTCGTCTAGATGGTCCTGGGATCCTTGGTACAGCTTCTGTAGTTCTTCTGGCAGGGCGCGTCTTCTTCGGTTGTCCGTCTGCAGGTGTCCGTCCGTCGTATCTGTGATGCGGGCAATCCAGGTAACGGGCTCGCAGACTCCTAGGTTGGTGTCCCGGTGAACCGTAATGTCGTAGTCTTTCAGGTTGGACAGGCGGACGTACGGCCGAGACGTCGTGTTGATGAGAGTCTTGGCAACTAGCAATCCTTTTGTCTGGATGTCCTCATATTTTGGCTCGATGACAGCCGCCACACCCTCAGCAGTTCCGTCGACAATTACGGCAGCGCTGACTTCCGTCCTGGCGGGAACGATGACGTCCTCTCTCAGCCTTACTCGTCGTGCGGCGACGGCCTCGTGTGCTGGTTGCAAAGCAAGTTCCTCACTTCCGAAGTGCAGAGTGTTGGTACTCAGATCCAAGATGATGTTGTTCTGGTCCAGGAAGTCCAGTCCGATGATCACTTCATTTGATACGTCAGCCACAAGTACTGGATGCTTTATCGCCCGTCGACCAATGACGAACTCCAGTGATGCTTCGCCATGTACCGGTGCGGTCTCTCCGGTCGCGGTTATTAGCTGGAGGTTCCTTTGTGTGGGTTGCACTCTCCACTTCGGGATCACGGTGGGGCTGACGATGGTCCTCGATGCTCCCGTGTCGATTAGCATGGGCCAGCTCACTCCGTTGATAACTCCGTCGACCATCAGGCTGCTATTGTCCCTCCGTAACTTCGTCACACGGACTTGGACTGCCGGGGCTTGACGACTGTCACAAGCCAACCTTTGCCCCCCAAGGCTGGCTAATACTCGTTTCCCTGGGCCGCGCGGTTTTCAGACGACTGACTTCCCGTCGGATACCCTCGGCGGCGGCGATCACCGCAGTCCTTGCTCAGGTGGCCTTTCTTACCGCAGGTCCAGCAGGTCGGTAGTCCTCTTCCGGGCCGCCTATCCGGTTGTCTTCCGGCTGTGTCGTTGCTGGTAGTGCCGCGACTATCGAAGAAACGGCTTAGCGCCTCCATCAATTCGTCGGCCAGGGGCTTGGTCTCGTTGGGTTTTGCTGGTTCGTCAACGTCCACTTGACGCACCCGCGCGTGCATTCTAGATGCCTGTTTCGCCGTCTCAAACTCAAGTGCGTGGCTCAGCGCATCTGCCAGGGTCTTATTGCGCGCGAGTCGCAGCGCCTGTTGAGTGTCCGAGTCCCGTAGTCCGTCGGTGAAGGTTTGCGTCGCAATCTGCTCCAGAAAGTCGGCCGGCGCTGTTGGGTAGGCTAGCCTTACGAGGCGTGCGATGTCCATCTCGAACTCCTGCAGGGTTTCCGCGTTCTTTTGTACCCGGGTCCGGAGCTGCATCTGGTAGGCCTGCTGAAGATGGCTATCCCCATATCTGGACTCCATATGTGCGATCAGTGAAGCGTAGTCCTGGGATCCGGTCGGGATGGCCTGAAGGACGTTAAGGGCGTCCCCTCTCAGCGCTACAATGAGAGCTGTAGCCTTTTCCGTGCTGTTCCAGTTGTTTATGGAACAGGCTGCCTCGAACTGACGTAAATAGGTGCTCCACGGGACCTTTCCGTCGAAGGTTGGGGGCGTCACTCTGCTCTGTCCCGTTCCTGGTGTTCCCGGTGTACCTGTGGGCGGGCGTCGGCGCAGCTCGGCAACTTCCTCTTGAAGAGCGTTGACTTTCTCTTCCACCCCCGTGAGTGGGCGTTGGCGCAGTTCGGCAACTTCCTCTTGTAGGGCTTTGACTCTCTCATCCACCCCGGTCGGCGGGCGTCGGCGCAGCTCGGCGACTTCCTCTTGTAGGGCTTTGAATCTATCTTCCATCCCTGTCGGCGGGTGTCGGCGCAGCTCAGCAAATTCCTTCTGTAGAGCGTTAAATCTCTCTTCCACCCCCGTCAGCGGGCGTCGGCGTAGTTCAGCAACTTCTTCTTTTAAGGCGTCGAACTTCTTTTCCACTGCCGTGACTTCCTCACGCAGACCCAGTTCTAATTGCTTCAAGTCCTGTGCTAACTCATTCTGCCCGTCTTCCATCTTCTTCTGGCCGTCCTCTATCTTCTTGGTTAAATTCTTCTGGCCATCTTCTAATTTAGCAGTTAGGTCCTCGGCTAACTTCTTCTGGCCGTCCTCCATCTTCTTCTGGCCGTCCTCCATCTTCTTCAGGTCCTCCGCTAACTTATTTTGACCGTCTTCCATCTTCTTCTGGCCGTCTTCTAATTTGCAAGTTAGCTCCTTGGTTAAATTCTTCTGGCCGTCTTCTATGCCATTTAACTTTTCTAGCAATGCTGCCAATTGCGCCTCCATTTTAGTTGTTTGCCTTGTAAAGGGCATACACTCACAGGAAAATTTTAAAAAAATTGACCTGCTCGGGTTTTGAAACCAGGACCGTCAGGTGTTATGCTTGAGTTCGTAATCCGGCTTCTGACACCAGTTGTTACGTGCCACCCCCCTAGTGGCACTTTTGTTAACTGGATTACGGTGGGGTACAAAGCACAATACCAATTACTGCTTAAAGAAATAATTAACTTTATTGTGGCCAGAAAATTACACGAATCAGCAAATACAAGCAATTAGGAGCCTTACTCCAGTTTCGTCAAGTCTCTTCCTTGAGCGCTCTTGGCCCTTCCACTTGTCAACAAACCACAGAAGTTAATCCTGCCGCTAATGAGCCTAGTGGCCTTGACAGAACTACATGCAACTTCTTTCTAATGTGCGCCTACTACAGTACTTACGAGCACTTGCTGCGCGCTGTTCACCAGCTGGGAGAAACAATGTCACTTAATTTCGACACCACAATATCTGACACTCAGTGAAAGCACACTTACTCAGAACGCGGCAGTCCCCTGTATGTTCCTCACTTCGCCGCTACACTAGGGGTTTCGCAAGTCACCACACTTCTGTCGCTCAGAATAAACGCTCACACTAGCTCGTAAAACACACCAACAACTGCTTCACGGGTCACTCTTATATAGCAGGCCGGTGACTCAATAAATGGTTCTAGATCCATCCAGAGTCCACGGCTTCTCGAGGTTTCCACCGCTGGTCCAGTCACGAATCTTCTGGACTATCCCTTTGTCTGTAGTAGCCCTGTTGCATAAGGCGCGCGCAATACAGGAGGCAAGCCGCAGCCCAGCCCCTGGGGCAGTTGTGACTCAAGCGGCGAGCGATGACACAAACTCACAGCCGTAACAATACCAATGTACAGCAGGAAAAAGCTGCCCCACTCGAGTTCTACTAGTTCCTCAGACTTCAGCTAGTAACATTTTCAGGTACGCTAAACATTGCTGATCCAGGATTCGATTTCGATTTCTAGTTGAGACGAATAATTTGAGCTTGTCCATAATAAAATTGGTAATGCTCATTGTGATGTTTATTTTTATTCGTACGAAACATGACACATTCATCATATGATTATCCCTTCTGAAGAGTAAGGTCCCGCTGCTTGATGTGAACCACAATCCCTAATCACGGGCCGCCACTGATATAGAATTTCAAGAATTGGATTTTCACGACAAATGAAGGCTTTCAGATATTAGGTCGTGAATTGTACAAATAGTACAAGTCATTTAGGTAGAAGGTATAGTATTAAAATGTCTGATCTATTGGGGGCAGATGACCTCACTGTTCCACCCCTTAAAACAACTAATAATAAATGGCTGATCTATGCGGGCCTTGAAATCAACAGTCTACAGCGGAATACAGTAGTATGTCACAGACAGCGGCAACGTTCTCGCCTGCTGTTCCCAAAGTTGCAGGATCGAATCCTGGCGCAGTTAGTTGGCATTTGAGGGTGCGCAAATGCGAGGGAGCCGTGTCAGTAGATTCACTGGCACGTAAAAGATCCCCTTCGGAGCAAAATCCCGACACCCCGGCGTCTCTAAACGCCGCTGCAGTTAAAAGGGACTTAAAACCCTTAAAATATTATTATTCGTATTGTCACACTGGGATTGTGTTGGTAAGTGTAAAGGCTTTTAAGATTGCGCAGCCTTTAAGATTGGGCAGTGGCATTTTTTTACAGTTGGCAGCACTGGTGACCCAAACCAGTATGTTGAGAAACGTGGCTTGCAAAGTGCTTTTCGACAGTGTGAAAGATTTTGCTGATTCTACTTGTGTAACGAATTAAGAGGTAATAATAACTAATCATCCTATTTGATATAATTTGTATTCTTAAGCCTTAGAACTCAATTAAATTATGATTTAGTTGAAACAAATACTCCTCTCACAATGGGAACTCCTAACAAAGGCTGGGTGTCTGTATGGTATACGTACCTGCTTCTGCCACCTATTAGCGTAAGTGTTGAACTACGCAGAAACCTGTAAGACCGCGCACTCCGCGCAGTCTTGGAGGCAGTGTGCGCCATTTTACAGGCACATTCTTGTTCTGTAGAAATCATTTATATCTAGGATATTCTTTCTTGCAGACGTCTATTTAACGTCAGTATGGGCTCAACATACTTATATTTAAGTCAGAAATCTCAGAGGAGGTCGAAGAAAATTGGCTACTTCATTGGGTACCGGTACCTTACTAAGGAATCCACTTCGAGAAAGAGATTAAAATTGGTAAGGGAGTAATTAATTACGGTATATGATTAATAATTGTTTATGGTAGGCCTAATTCCCCTTATAGTCTTACATTCTCCTTACATTTCCCACTGCAGCATTGATGCTGTTCTTTACTGCAGGGAACACATCACCTTGCTTTCTCTACCACCCCATGCAAGCCACAGGCTTCAGCCTTTGGATGTTGGCTTGTTTGGGCCTCTGAAGAAAGCCTATTCTCAAGAAGCTGATACGTGGTTGGTGAATCATCATGTCAATGCAATTAAACAGGCCAACGTGGCCAGGATCTTCAAATCAGCCTACGAAAGAGCAGCAAAAATAGAGATAGCCGTTCAAGCTTTCGTCAAAACTGGAATTCATCCGTTCAACCGGAATGTATTTTCGGATGATGACTTTGTTCCCTCGAAGGTAACATTTCGCCCATATGTGCAGGAGGATGAACCTGCTGTAAAGGAGCAAATTCAAAATGCAAAAATTGACGAGCCACAAGTGTCACCTGCTATGGTATCTCCCCTACCAAAGGCAGCTCAAGCAACCAAACGCAAGAGAACTTGCAAAAGGTCTGAAGTTCTATCTTCCTCTCCTTATAAGAATAACCTTGCAACGAGGAATGTCCAAACGGAAAAAAACAGGGCAGGAAAACTCTTCGCTACGATGGAAGTTCAGTTGTGAGAAAATCTTGTGTCCTTGCTGTGACGAAGAGTATGAGGATCCAATTATTTTTTTCATTACTTGTGATTAGCATGCGCTCTGTAAGTTGTGGGTTTAGCTATCGCTCAGTAAGTTGTGATATCACCGAAGTGACAGTTTCGTGCGAGAACAAGTCTCAGGTCGACCCCTAAGGCATCGGACTCCCCGTGGGATCCAATTATTGAAGACTGGGTGCAATGTAGTAGGTGCAAACGGTGGTGGCATGAAGGGTGTTCGAACTATGAAGGCATAGGACTCTTTAAATGTGAATTATGCTAATGCACATTTTTACAGGACACCATCCGCATTCTTAAAGGACAGTGCCTGTAAGATTGCGCATTTGCAATTAATTTAAAAATATTAATTTACATTTAATTTATATTATTTTTCGTGTTTTTGTATACGCATTGTGTTCGTAATTATTTGACGTCTTGTTAACAAATTTTGTGTTAAATTGGTCACAAAATTAGTTTATCTATGGACATAAATAGCCTACATTAAGTGTGCAATCTTAAGTGCCCTTATTATAGGTTGGCTTTACATGCAATGTGTACCCTTGTTCATAAGAATTAACATGTCACCAATTTACGAGGGCTATTTTTTATGTAAGGGCCGTTTTTTAAGCCCGTAGTTGATGCGCGCTACCTCCCGGCATCCTTTGCAAACAAGCAGGCGTCAGTTGCAGCTGTGTAGCTAACCTGTACGCTGAACTGTGCATCTTTACAATGTTCAAGATTATTGATTCGCCCGCCGCGTGTGAGGAACGATCTGTGATACGTTTTTTGAGTGCAAGAAACATGTCGGCTACAGACATTCATCGTCAGCTTTGTGAGGTGTATGGTGATAATGCAATAATGGAAGGTAAAGTGCGAAAATAGGTACGCGAGTTCAAAAGTGGCCGTGAAAATGTTCATGACAATGAACCTTCAGGTCTGTTATCACAGATGACTTGGTGACTGCAATTGACACGAAAATTCACGCCGAAGATTCATGATATCCACTCTATCAATGGATTTTCCTCAAGTGTGAATTCTTGGTTGTCAGAGCTGGCGGCAAACTTTTATGCAGAAGGATTTCAGAACTTAGTTTTAAGGTATGACAAGTGCCTAAATAAACAAGGCAACTACGTAGAAAAATAGTGGAAGGTATGTAAAACCTAAAAATAAATGTGGTTTCAAAATAAAATGTTCCGTTAATTTAAAAAAACGGCCCTCACTTTAAAAAACAGCCCTGGTAATTTATTGTTGTAAATTCAAATTAGGGTCTTGGGAGATTTTGGTCATCATCCCCATGTAGTTGGGTGTGATTTGAATGTGTCAGATAACCTGCTTTTATGTGGTTACTGTTGTGTGTGTAGCTGTATTAGAGAAGAAACGATAGAAAGTAGAATGCCAGGTAGGAGGAACTTACTTGCAGCAGGTGAAACATTTTAAGTACTCGGGCTGTGTATTTTCTCAGGATGGTAGTATGGGGAAGGAAATAGATTCGAGGTGTAGAAATCCAAATGTAGTGAGTTCTCAGTTGCGATCTACAGTATTTATCTCTATCTCTACATATATAAAAAAATTACAGTCAGTCTGAAAGACCAGACGTTATATCATTTCAAATGACGCATGCTACAAATGCTACACATGTCAGAAAGGCTCAGGAGGGCTTCTCGCTTCGCTCGCAGCCCCAGGACTCTTTCAACAGACTCCATTACCCAGTAACTTAGGCTTCCCGCGCGGGCACCTCGTTAAGTGTCATCCTGTAATTTGCTCTGACATCCTGCACACCTCTTTAGGAGGCACCCTGTATTCTTATCTGGCATCTTGTATATCTCTTTAGAAGTCACCCTGTATTCTTGTGTGACATCATGTACACCTCTTTAGGAGTCACCCCGTATTCTTGTCTGACATCTTGTGCACCTCTTTAGGAGTCACCCTGTATTCTTCTCTGCCATCTTGTACACCTGTTTAAGAGTCACCTTGTATTCTTATCTGGCATCTTGTATATCTCTTTAGGGGTCACCCTGTATTCTTCTCTGCCATCTTGTACACCTCTTTAAGAGTCACCTTGTATTCTTATCTGGCATCTTGTATACCTCTTTATGAGTCACCCTGTATTCTTATCTGGCATCTTGTACTGTATTTTGCTCTGACATCCTGCACACCTCTTTAGGAGGCACCCTGTATTCTTGTCTGACATCTTGTGCACCTCTTTAGGAGTCACCCTGTATTCTTCTCTGCCATCTTGTACACCTCTTTAGGAGTTACCCTGTATTCTTCTCTGCCATTCTGTACACCTCTTTAAGAGTCACCTTGTATTCTTATCTGGCATCTTGTATATCTCTTTAGGAGTCACCCTGTATTCTTATATGGCATCTTGTATATCTCTTTAGAAGTCACCCTGTATTCTTGTGTTCGCTTCGCTCAAAGCCCCAGGTCGCTCGACGCCGCAGGACTCTTTCAACAGACTCCAATAACCATTAGCTTCTGCTTCCCGCGTGGCTGCATGACGTCACGCACTCAGTTCCCGTGCGGCTGCATGACGTCACTTCCCGCGCGGCTGCATGACGTCACTTCCGTCTCCGTAACGCATAACGTTGGACCCAAGCATAACGACGAAGTCGACAAGATCATTTGAAATGATAAAATGAAAGTTTGTCTGTTTTTTTCTGAATTTCCACGGAAATTTGCGATATTTGCACGTTTCAGACTGTTTTATGACGGATGCGCGCAAAAAAAAATTTTTTTTGTTTGTCTGTGGACAATTTTTTGTGTCCTTATAACTCGAGAACGGCTGGGTGGATCAACGTAAAATTTGATACAGATATCCATCAGAGGCACGACTCTAATCATTGATGTAACTCTTCTCCGTACCTCTCATAAAAGGGGACCTACCCCCTTAAAATACATGCTGAAATAGGCGTAGAAGGGTGAGACAAAGCTCATTTTCAGCCCCTCAATGTGAGAAACGAAACTCGAACCACATTTAAGGCCCTAAAACCAACAGTTTTTGAGATATTCACAGAAAACTAATTTCATTTAAAAAACTAATGAAATAATGCAAGCCGGTAACCATTGCAACACAATCTCAGGAGTCCATCTGTTTCTGTAAGACGCAATGCCATTCCATTTATTACATTACTGTGAACGTTCGCAAACGGCGATAAGGTTATCAAGGAACCAACTTAACCTGTAAAATTCATCAATACGTATATAATGCGCTTAAGGGGGGGGGGGGGGGCAATGGGTACTCTAGAACTTGTTCACGCCCTTTACACGTGCGGGTATGGTACGGAAGGTCTATTATATCCCTATCCCTATATTGTTATATTATAATTATTATTATAGTTATTATCATTATTATGGTGTACAATGACGAGATAAATCTCATTTTCAACCCCTTGTTGTCAGAAACAAAACTCAGGGCCCCTACAGAGCCGTAAAGGGTCGCCGAAAACTACATTTTAAGGCTCTAAAACCAACAGTTCCTTAGATATTCCCAGAAAACTAATTTCATTTAATAAACTAATGAAGGAATGTGGGCCAGTAACCATGGGAATGGTATCTTAAGAGGTGACATCCAACTTTCAATCTATTTCTGCAAGAAGTAATGCCACTCCATTAATTACATTCTGTGAAAGTTCGCAAATGGCTATAAGGTTATCACGGAACCAACTAAAACTGTAAAATTCGTCAATGCGCTTAAGGGGTTCAAGGAGTACCCTAGATTTTTCCCCACACAACTTACACGTGCGATATGTCGTACAGGAGGTCTATTATATCTCCAAACAGCAACATTATTTTCAAAAATTCCTGATTTGAATTTTGTCGCTGCTTTTAGGAATTTAGACCATTGGAGGCTAAAATACCTAAATTTTCATGCACCATAAGCCTTTATAATTTATTAAAAGGGTCTTCCTGTGGTTGGGCACTTGACACAACGGTTAGGGTCAGTTTGTATGTGACGTGTATTGCGTTCGTCTACGAGGTTTTCAATTTTATTCTCACGTCAGGAAGAACACGTTAGGTAAATTTAGTTTGAGAGCACATTTTAACTAATCCTTTTTCTTTGTCGACAAACAGGTTCCAAGCGCCTAACAATAGCAACAGTCTGGTTATTAACACCGAAGACCGTTCGAAGAATGGGTACTTCTGCTAGTCTATATATATAAAGCACAAAGTTTGTCTGTCTGTCTGTTATGTATACAAATCTACACCGTTTCACCGATCTGAACCAAAATTTGTATACTTACCCTTTGGAACCCTGCGAGTAACATTGTCCACTTAACATTTCGGACAGACCACCCCATTCCCTGCATTTAGACCCTTTGGTCCAAATCTACACCGTTTCACCGATCAGAACCAAAATTCGTATTCTTACCCTTTGGTACCCTGCGAGTAACACTATCTGCTTGAAATTGCGGACAGACCACTCCATTCCCTGCATTTAGGCCCTTTGTCACAAATTTACACCGTTTCACCTCTGAACCAAAATTTGTATACTTACCCTTTGGAACCCTGCGAGTAACACTGTCTGCTTGAAATTGCGGACAGACCACTCCATCCCCTACATTTAGACCATTTGGCCCAAATCTACACCGTTTCACCGATTCACCGATCTGAACCAAAATTTGTATACTTACCCTTTGGAACCCTGCGGGTAAACCTGTCTACTTGAAATTTGACAGACCACTCCATTACCTGCATTTAGGCCCTTTGAGAAAAATCTACACCGTTTCACCCATCTCAACCAAATTTTACATACTTACCCTTTGGAACCCGACGAGAAACACTGTCTACTTGAAATTTCAGACAGAGCACTTCATTCCCTGCATTTAGGCCCTTTGGCAAACATCTACACCGTTTCACCTATCTCAACCAAATTTTACATACTTACCCTTTGGAACACAACAAGTTACACTGTCTACTTGAAATTTCGGTTAGACCACTACATTCTCTGCATTTAGGCCCTTTGGCAAAAATCTACACCGTTTCACCGATCTGAACAAAATTTTACATACCGGTACTTTCCTTTTGGAACCCTGCGGGTAACACCCCCGTCCACTTTAAATTTCGAAGAGACCACTCCATTCCCTGCATTAAGGCCCTTGAACTAATCGTGTCGGAAGTTAAGCAACATCACATTGTCTTCCTCGCCTGTGATTATTAAAATATGTATTTCTATTAGTATGTTATTTTCATGTACCAGTTCGGTAGTAATAGTCGTCTTCATTATCATCCTTAATACCACTAATCACCACCAGATAAAGCCTTGCTCGACTGTGATTCATAAAATATTATTATTACAATTACGTTAGTTTGTAAGTTTGACGTGCCAATTCAATAGTTGTAGTGTATGTATGTCCCCTATGCGTTCATATACCATTCATCCGATTGCGATGATACTTGGGTCAGTTGTGTGGATTCCAGGGAAGGTTTCTAGCTACAAATTATGTATGTAACACAAAAGGGTGACGGACCTAACAGGAATTTTAAATGCCGCAGTAACCCAATTGCACGATGCCAGTTGTGATGATGATGATGATGATGATAATTGTTGTTTAAAGGGGCCTAACATCGAGGTTATCGGCCCCTAATGGTTTTGGGTGATCGTGAAAATGAAACTAATACTAAAACTAACTACAAAACTTACGGACTAGAAGAAAATAAGGACAAAAGAAAGGAATAAAGGAAATAAAAGACAGGAGGAAATGAAATGCCATCAACCCTGGATAAATGAGAATTGAGGACTTGGAAGGAAGGAGAGCCACGAAAGACAGATAGGAAGGGGAAAGAGGACAGAGTCCGTCCCAAAGGCAATGGAAAAAGGGGTAAAACCGGACCCAGCTCAGGAAACCCTCAGGGTTGCCAGCTCCCGAACTCACCAGCCAGCCCTTGAGGCTGTAGCACTATCCAGGGTGCACCAGAAGTGGTGGGGCTACACACACCCTGCCTCCTTAAGGGCTTTGAGCAGAAGACATGAGATATTAAGAAAAGAAAAAGAAGGCTGACACCTCGAAGAATGAGGCTATCAGGAATGATTAGACAAGGGCCAATTAAGGCGGGAACGTGAAAGAGTCGCTAGGCCTCGGATACCCTGATACCATCGGGGTCGGAAGAGAACAAGAGTTTGACCAAGGGAGGCTGACAGGAAAGAGAACTGAGAGGAGCCCGGCACAAGTAAGTAGAAGCAATGCCGGACTCAGCTGAGGTCCCGTGGTCGCAAACCCACGTCCCACAAGTTGTGAGACCCTGGGGGGGGGCGGGGAAGGGACTGGTGTGTGAGAATAGCTTGCTGATTCATCGCGAGGTGACATGAGAGGATTGTCCAGAGGCCGCCGTGTTACCTGGTATTGCTGACTATGCTGATGATCATACAGGGCCTTTGCTCAAACCACTGCTCAAACCACTGTAGTGTTACGAAAGAGTGAGTGATTCACCGGCCAACGTGAATAGTACCGGGACCCCCCCCCCCCCCCGAACAACGTCTGTCATCATATATAGCCATCATCTGCGATATTCTCAGGTTCGTGCAGCTTGGGCACGAGCAGTACTTCATAAGCGCTTTCACTCGACGCATCGAGTATAGGCCTAAGCCAAAAAATAAGGTTCAGACTTTGGAAGACATTGAAGGTAGAAATCAGAATTACCTATATCAGATTTAAAATTACACCATGTTCGTTTATTAGTCATTTTTCATTAACTTATTATTATCATAGGGGCATATGACCTAGATGTTACGCCCATTATACCACTAATCACCACACACAATAAGTCTTCATCACCTGTGAATTTTGAAATATTTCTTTCTATCACGGTAGTTTGTAAGTTTGTCAAGTCAATTCAACAGTAGTTTTCATTATCATCCTCATCAAAAGGGCAAATGACCTAGATGTTACGTCCATTATACTACTAAGCAACACCACAGTCTTCATCGCCTGTGATTTTTAAAATGTGTACGGTATTTCCATTAGTTTGTAAGTTTGATATACCCGTTCAGTAGTAGTCTTCATTATCATTCTTATCAAAAGGGCAAATGACCTAGATATTATGTCCATTATACTACTATGCAACACCACAGTCTTCCTCGCATGTGATTTTTAAAAGCTGTTTTTCCATTAGTTTGTAAGTTTGATGTACCAGTTCAGTAGTCCTCTTCATTATAATTCTTATCAAAAGGGCAAATGACCTAGATGTTACGTCCATTATACTACTAAGCAACACCACAGTCTTCCTCATCTGTGATTAAAAAATATGTATTTCTATTAGAGTGTAAGTTTGATATACCCGTTCAGTAGTAGTCGTCTTCATTATCATCCTCATCAAAAGGGCAAATGACCTGGATGTTACGTCCATTATACTACTAAGCAACACCACAGTCTTCCTCGCCTGAGATTTTTAAAATATGTTTTTCCATTAGTTTGTAAGTTTTATGTACTAGTTCAGTAGTCGTCTTCATTATAATCCTTATCAAACGGACAAATGACCTAGATGTTACGTCCATTATACTACTAAGAAGCACCACAGTCTTCCTCGTCTGTGATTTAAAAATATGTATTTCTATTAGTTTGTAAGTTTGATGTACCCATTCAGTAGTATCGTCGTCATCATTAGGGCAAGTTTCTCACATGTTACGCCGATTACTCTAGTAATAATCACCAACACATAATCTTGCACGAACTATGGTTCTTAAAAATGACTTTGTCCATTAATTTCTAATTTTCATGAGTTCAATGCAATAGTAGTCATTAGGGGCCAATGACCCATAATATGCTCCGTTCGTAATACTTGTAAATAACACGACCTAAAATCTTTCTTGACTGCGATTTACAGGTACAGTGGTATAGTAACACTCACCGACGGCTTTCCACTTAGATTTTTTTAAACTATTTCAAAATGCCTCCCAAAAAGCGACAATCTATTGGGAAAATCAGTCAACAAACCAAGAAAGTTAGATTATTAAGGGCTGTTGAAACACCTGAGCATTGTCAATATCGGCTTGAACAGGACGAAAAAAGACACGGTGAGTTCAGGGCTTCTGAAACTCCTCAGCAGCGTCAAGACCGGCTTGAACAGGATGAAAGAAAACACGCTGATCTCAGGGCTGCTGAAACTCCTCAGCAGCGTCAAGACCGGCTTGAACAGGACGAAAAAAGGCACGCTGAGCTCAGGGCTACTGAAACACCTCAGCAGCGTCAAGACCGGCTTGAACAGGACGAAAGAAGGCACGCTGAGTTCAGGGCTGCTGAAACACCTCAGCAGCGTCAAGACCGGCTTGAACAGGACGAAAGAAGGCACGCTGAGTTCAGGGCTGCTGAAACACAGCAGCGTCAAGACCGGCTTGAACAGGACGAAAGAAGGCACGCTGAGCTCAGGGCTGCCGAGACACCTCAGCAGCGTCAAGACCGGCTTGAAATCGAACGTACGTGACTTTTTCAAACTAGGCAAACATTTAGGCATTTTGATTTGAAATTAGGGGCATTTCAGTACGATCACACTTACGATTATGGAATACACCCCAAAGTAACAAGTGGAAAAATGGATGTTGTATGCCATCACTGTCTAGCCAAAAAATTCAGATCGGAGTCGCCTGGAATATGTTACTCTAACGGGAAAATTAAGCTAGCCGCTTTAAATCCTCCTCCCGAACCACTTCTTTCGTACACGTCAGGAACGACTCAAGAATCTAAACACTTCCTGAAAAACATTAGGAAGTACAATTCATGCTTCCAAATGACTTATTTCGGTACAACAGCAATAGTAAAAGAAACTGGTTTCATGCCAACTTTCAAAGTGCAAGGACAGATTTATCATCAACTTGGATCAATTCTCCCCTTCACTAATGAGAATCCAAAGTTCTTACAAATCTATTTTATGGGAGACGAACGACAACAGGCCGATCAACGTTGTAAAATATTCCCAGCACCAGAAGGGAGATTGTTATAGCTCTACAGAGGTTGTTGCAAGAGCATAATAACTTAGTAAATATGTTTAAGACCGCCCTGGATCGAATGCCAACGGATGAATATAAGGTTGTCATACCAGCAGACAAGAGACCAGTAGGCGAACATGAACGTCGTTTTAATGCTCCGACCATTGACGTAGTGGCCATTGTAATGACAGGACAAGAATTCGAGAAACGTGACATAATCATTCATAGACGGAGTGATGTTTTGCAACGAATTTCAGAAACACACAGATCGTACGATGCCCTTCAGTACCCATTAATATTTTAGGAAGGTGAGGATGGGTACCACTTTAATCTGAGACAAACTGATCCAATCAGTGGTACAGCCACGAATAAAAAGATATCAGCTATGGATTTTTATGCCTACAGAATAATGATTTGACCCGGATCATCAAACCATATTCTGAAAAGCGGACAACTCTTCCATCAATTTATTGTTGATATGTACGCCAAGATAGAAAGTGAACGCCTGCTCTACATCCGATTAAACCAAAATAAACTTCGAGTTGATGATTACATTCATTTGCGTGATGCTGTAGCCAATGATGGCAATGTTGTGGACATTGGTAAAATGGTTATTTTACCGGCAACATTTACGGGAAGTCCAAGTCACATGCACGAATATGCCCAGGATGCCTGTGCTATGTTCGGATATACGGATGTCCAGATTTATTTATTACAGTTACATGTAATCCTGCCTGGACTGACTTTAAGGAAGAACTTTTCTGTGGCCAGGCAACTACTGATCGCCATGATTTGACAGCGAGAATTTTTAAACAAAAATTAGCAAAGCTCATGGATATAATAACCAAGAGCCGTATTTATGGAGAAACTTGCTGTTGGATGTACTCAATTGAGTGGCAAAAAAGAGGCCTTCCACATGCTCACATATTATTATGGCTCAAATGCAAGGTACGTCCAACTCAAGTGGACCGTGTTATTTCCGCGGAGATACCCAGTAAAGAACAAAACTCCATGCTCTTTGAGATAATTACAAAGAATATGATTCATGGACCATGTGGAACTATCAACCCTAAGTCACCCTGCATGAAGGAAGGAAAGTGTAGCAAAAAGTACCCCCGAGAATTTACCCAGGAAACCCAAACCGGAGATGATGGCTACCCTCTGTACAGAAGACGAAAACCAGGAAACGGGGGCTACACTACGAATACTTAAAATAAACAACCAGTACAGACAAACTGAGGTAGACAACAGATGGGTGGTTCCATATTCTCCTCTACTTTCTAAAATGTTCCAAGCACACATCAATGTTGAATACTGCAATTCAGTGAAATCCATTAATCATCATCATCATCATCATCATCATCATCATCATCATCATTTCCCCTTATCCAGCCCCTGCCGGGTCGGGGTATTTATGGCACTTCTCCACTTTTCTCTTTCCTTCCACCATTCTTCTTCCACGATCTTGTCCCAGTCCAGATTTCTTTTTCTTACGCTGTTCTTCACTGAATCAATCCACCTTGTTCTAGGTCTTCCTCTTGCTCTCTTACCCTTGCACTTTGCCTCCAGCATCTGCCTTGATATTCTATTTTCATCCATCCCCTTTACATGTCCAAACCACCTTAGTTTATTCTTCTCAATTCTCTCATTTAGTTTTCCCATCGCAACTTCCTTCCTAACATCTTCATTCCTCACTCTGTCTTTCCTTGTCTTTCTTATCATACTTCTTAGGAATTTCATTTCACTGGCTTGGATTCTACTCTCTTGCCTGCTTGTCAGGGTCCAAGTCTCAGCTGCATAAGTTAATATGGGAACATAGTACACTTTATGCATTACCTCCTTGCTTTTCCTTGGTACTTCCTTATCCCAAACAAGTTTTCTTACACTTTGATAGAATGCATTGCTCTGCTGTACCCTCCTGCCAATCTCCATGTCCAACCTACCAGTTTGCATCAATTCACTTCCTAGGTATTTGAACGTGTCCACAATTTCCAAACTCTGACTTCCAATTTTCACAGTGCCCTTTCCTTGTCTTTCCCCTCTTGTCATCACCATGGTCTTGCTTTTCTCTATACTGATTTTCAGGCCATACTTCTGAATATTTTCGTTCAGTGCATCTAGTTGTTTTTGCACTTCTTCGGTGTTCCTTCCCCTGACCACAATATCATCTGCAAATAACAGTAACTTCATTTCTTTATGTCCATATGCTTCCTTTGTTTCCTTTACAATTTCATCCATCACCATTATGAACAAGAGAGGTGACAGCACACTCCCCTGTCTTAGTCCAGTCTTGTTTCTAAACCAATCTGTCTTTCCAACTGGGGTCAGTACCTTGCTAACACAGTTGTTGTACATTGCTTGCACCATTTCCAACATTTCTCTTCCCAGTCTCTTCTTAACCATGGTTTCCCATACCTTCTCTCTGGGGACACTATCATATGCCTTTTCTAGATCTATGAAAGTCTTGATCAGATCCTCTCCATATTCCCAGTCCTTTTCCATCACCTGCCTCAAGCTAAAGATTGGGCCCACTGTGGATCTTCCACTCCTGAAGCCATACTGTTCCTCTTGCAACTCTCCTTCCACCTTTCTTCTCATTCTTCTTTCTAATATCCTTTCCAGTATTTTTACTATCTGTGATATGAGGGTGATCCCTCTATAGTTATCACACACCTTCTTGTCCCCCTTCTTAAACACTGGTATTATTAACCCTTTCTCCCAATCTTATGGTACACATTTCCGTTTCCACACGCACTTTAGCAGTCGATACAACCATTGCATACCAACAGGTCCAGCAGCCTTTATCATTTCTACACTGATATCATCCACCCCTGTTGCTTTTCCCATCTTCATTTTCTGTACTGCTAATTCCACCTCCAGCATTGTTATATCATCTTCTGTTATAGAGTCGTCAGGTTGTGTCACTTCCATCTCACCAGTACAATTGCTCACATTCAATAGCTTATCGAAATACTCCTTCCATCGTCCCTTTATCTCTTCTGGGTGTGTTAACAACTCTCCATCTTCCTTTTTCACTAGCTTTGTAGTAACTCTTTCTTTCCTCTTACTTCTTAGAAGCCCATACAGCATCCTTTTACTGCCACTTACATCTGTTTCCATTCTTCGTGTAAATTCTTCCCAACTTTTCTTCTTTCCTTCTCCTACCACTTTCTTACACCTCCGTTTGCTGTCGTGATATTTCCTTTTGCTTTCTTCTGTTTGATCTCGGTTCCATTCTTTCCATGCAGACTTCTTTTCTTTCACTGCTTTCCTCACTTCCTCATTCCACCACGGTGTCTCCTTCTCTTTCACTCTTGTTGACGTCCTACCACAAGCACTCTCTGCTGCACCAACAAATGCCTTTTTAAAGTGGGACCATTCCTCTTCTATGTTTTCCGCTTCAGTAACTGGGATTTGTTGCTTCAATCTCTCCTGAAAATCTTCCTGTACAGTTTTGTCTTTCAATTTCCATACTTTTATTTTGCTTTCTCTGATCTCCTTTAGGTTTTCCAATTTTTCCCATCCAAATTTTTCCACCACAGCTCTATGGTCCCCATCAAATGCTTCTCCTGGTAAAGCTGTCACATCTATCAGCTTTCTGCGATTAGTCCTTTCCACCAGAAAGTAGTCAATTACTGATTTTGTTCTTCTATCGCCCCAACCATATCTCGTAATTTTCCTGCTGTTTTTATTCCGAAACCACGAATTTCCCACTATCAGTCCATTCCTTTCACAAAAGTTTACAAGTTCCTCTCCTTCCCGGTTCTTTTTCCCATATCCATATGGTCCAATGACGTCTTCCTTTCCTTGTCTCTCGTTTCCGACTTGTGCATTCATATCTCCCATGATCACCACTTCTACATCTGAAATTACTCTTTCTACATCCTCCAGGAATACTTCAATATCTTCTTCTCTGTTTCCAGTCTGTGGTGCATACACTTGTATGAAGTCCATCACGTCATTTTTCATCTTCATTCTAATTTTCATTGTTCTGTCACTCACACACTCGACCACTTCAACATACTCCTCCAGTTGTTTCGAGGTTATCAGTCCCACGCCATTTTTTGCCTCTTGGCCACCACTCCAGTATAATGTATATCCTTTCCTCAATTTCTTCCTTCCTTTACCTTTCCATTTCACTTCACTCAGCCCCATCAATCCAACATTCTCCCTCTCCATGAAGTCTACCACCTCCTCCACTTTGCCTGTCAGGGTCATGACATTCATGATTCCCACTTTCATTTCGGTTACTGGTCGCCCATTTCTCACAGTTCCCCCAGTACCAAAAGAACTGCGCGTCGCCTGCAGGATACGCCCTAACCTTCTCCGAATCATTTGAAGTGCCATTTCCATTTTAGGCTATTATTACGATGGGGTCGCCACTCCCAAAGGCATTTTATGAAGCTACTGCCAGCTATTATACAGGCCGCTCCTTCCATGGGAAACAGACGCCCTTGCAGCCGCCCCTAACCTGGGAAACAGATGCTGCCGATTGATGCTGTACTCATACTATTCCCTGAGTACTGGGTTGCCTCTTCCGCAATCTCCACCGTTCCGAAGTCCATCTTCTCCGCTGCAGATTCCGTTGAGGTCTTCGCACGTAACCCTGTGCACGGGGCCTATGTTATACCCCATAGGACTGGGTCCTCATCAGAACTTAGCCGGTACTGTAGTTCCATGGTATATTACAGTACCGTTGCCCACCCCCGCGACGTGGACGCGCCTGGCAAGAATTATCCATGCAGCCAATTATAATTGCCTCATGGACCGGGTTAAGGAGCTGTCTAAATCCAGCCTCCAAGGCCATTAAATACATTAAATACATCTGTAAATACGTCAACAAGGGTAGCGATATGGCAGTATTTCAACTTGAAGGACAAACCAGGACTATCGATGAGCCTACACAATTTCAGTTGGGAAGATATATCAGCAGCAACGAAGCAGTTTGGCGTATCCTTAATTTCCCAATTCATGAACGTTATCCACTTGTTGTTCATCTCTGTGTTCACCTAGAAAACGGACAACGAGTTTATTTCACAGCTGATAACGCCCAAGAGAGAGCTGTACAACCTCCTAACACGACACTAACAGCCTTCTTTCTTTTATGTCAACAAGATCCATTTGCTAGAACACTGATGTATGCAGAAGTTCCAAGATATTATACATAGAATAAATCTACCAAAGTGTTCTGCAAGAGAAAACAAGGTGCTTTAGTTCCAGGACAAAATGTGCGTGCAAGTGATGCCTTAGGCCTGGTATATGCAGTTCATCCCAACAACGCCGAATGCTATTACCTTCGATTACTACTTCACACAATTCGAGGGCCAACATCATTCAAATATCTGAAAACTGTAAACGGGGTAGAATGCCAAACATTCAGAGAAACATGCCAACAGCGTGGCTTACTTGAAAATGATCAACATTGGGACATAACATTGTCCGAAGCATCCCTCACATCTTTTCCATCTCAACTAAGAAGTCTCTTTGCAATTATAATCACAACTTGCTCCCCATCAAACCCTCAGGCTCTTTGGGACAAATATAAAGAAAGCCTTAGTGAGGATGTACTTAGAGAACAACGAAGAGCTAATCCAGCTTTGGGTTTGAATTTTTCTCCTCATGTACATTCAACGTATGCTTTGGTGTGCGTAAGAGAGCACGGGCCTGACCACTCGAGCGTAGCTGACACCTGATGACGTCATATGTTTAACAGTTGTGGTTCACTTTTAAGGTATTTCCGGACACTTGCGACCCTAAGTGTCCTATATCAAATTACTTGTCTCAATGCCATCAACGTCGCTACAGAGAGTTTTAAACGTTAATAAGAATCGCCCTGTATAGAATAAAATGTGTCTGATAACCTATATTATTGTGGTGTCTTTAGTAGTGTGTATATTTGTAATTGATGCTAGAATTGCGAAGGAAGTTGAGTGGGCATGGCCATAAGTTAGGAACCATCCCAGCATTTTCCTGGTGTAGAAGTTCTCATTACTGGCTTCTGAGACTGTTTTCTCATTTAGCGATTGGACACCATGATATCAGAACCCCGCACTCGGGTGTACCGGTATGTAGAATTTGTATAATAATGTGATGTCTTTGTCTTTAGTAGTGTATAAATTTGTAATTGATGCTAGGATTTGGAAGGAAGCAACCATGGCCTTAAATTTAGAACTAACCCTGAATTTGCCTGGAATTGAAGTGGAAAAACACTGAAAATCACATGTAGGATGACAGGTAGGATTTGAACTCACCTTTGCCTCATAAGGTGGAGTAAATCCTATTCAGATTTTCAGACTAGAATTCATTTTCTTGGCAGAGCCGGCAACCGAATCTGGGACCTCAGGGGTAACAGCCAAGTATACTAGTCACTACACCACATGGTGGTCTGAACTGTTACATTTATGGTCTACCGCATGTTTATCGATGTGTAATCTCTTTTCTTGCTCGGAGGTTGAAGGATGAGTTTCATGCCGGCAATGAGCATGTAAAACTATGTATGAGGTGGGCTCAATTGTTCATTCTTGTAACTGCTGTAGCCAGTGGAATAGTAAGTGGGGAAAATATTCATTTATGATGGGAGGGAACATTTTCAGCGCCCTATGCCCATAAGCTTGTCAGGCAGTGTCAACAAAATGAGAAATTGTAATTAGATTTGAGGATAGCACTGTCCTGGATTAGGCTACAATTTTTATCTTTTTAAAAGGGAGATACAGAGGAGGAAGTAGGAGAATACAAGGTATTCCTGTCAGGTGTAAAACGAGGCAGGACTATGTGGGGAGTAGGGCGGTATGTGAAGAGAACCTTAGAGCGCAACATAAATTCTGTGAGGTAACTTATGTAAATGGACAATTAATGTGGATAGATTTTTAAATGTCAGGGATTCGGGTCAGGATTATATTAGGGTACACTCTAAGAAAAGGGGTGAACCAGGAGGAAGTAGACAGATTTTATGAGGCACTGAGTGATGTGGTAGTGTGAGTTAACAACAAGGATACTGTAGTACTGATGGGGGATTTCAATGTTAGGATAGGAAATAGAACTGAGGGGTATGAAAAGGTAAAGGGTAAGTGGGGTGAGGATAGGGAAGCGAACACCAATGGAAAATAATAGATTATGTCATTACTGACTTTAAATTTGGTACATTGATAAGGTATTGTAGGGTATTCGAGGAATTTTTCGATGAAGCAAACCACAAACCGATCTGCTGTGAATTAAGCATAGTTAGACCTAAAGTTGCAGAATGTGAGTGCTGTTTGCAGATGGATTAGGGTTGAAATTCTCCAGGATAAGGTACTTAGGCAGAAATACATGGAAATGATTGATGAGGAATTCAAGGAGTAGAAGGTATAGAATTGCAGGACATTGAAACGGATTGATCAGGATACATGGATGCAGTACTAGAAGTAGCAAAGACATGTCTTGGGACAACATTGTGTAAAGACAAGAAAAAGCGCACGTCCTGGTGGAATGACATAGGGAAGTCTGCTTGTAAAAGTAAAAATAATTCTTACAAAAAATGGCTGCATACAAGGAATCCGGCATACAGAGAGCTACAGTATATGTAGTGGAAAGGAACAGAACCAAAGAAATAATAGTAGAGTTCAGAGTGGCTTCGGTGGCACAGTTGGTAGCATGCTGAACTGCTAAGCCCACGATGGAGGGTTCAAACCCGGCCGAAGTCGTCGGATTTTATAAGAGCGTCGAAATCCTTCAGTATGCCTTCCTTCAGAGGGGAAGTAAAGCCCATGTCATAGATTTAAGGCACGTAAAAGAACCTACCACTGCAATTGATGGTGTGTAGCAAAACTTGTAGGTTATATTTTACTAGTACACAACTCTCTATAAAGTTCCAACGTTCGCCACTAGTGTTTAGTGACAGTAGCATCTGGTAGTCAAAGTTGGAACTACTTGAAATTGAACTTGTTGGGAGCCCTCGGGCATTCAATCAAAAATGTCCAGCTTACGGTCATTGACTGCGATTCATATATCAACAATAGTAGAGTTCAAAAGGAAATCAAGGAAGGAATTTGGAGATAAATTAGAAAAGTTCGGTCAAGCGGCAGGAAAACCTTTCTGGAGTGTTAAATGAATGATAAAGTTAAATTAGTTTTCTGGATAATTCAGGGAAACTTATTGCAGATACCAAGGACGCACTGGGAAGATGGCAAGAATACTTCCAAAACTTGCTAAATGTTAATGGATACTTATCTGGCAATGTAGCAGATTTTGAGATTATGCAGGAAGAGAATGAGAACAGGAACAGGATTACAGTTGAGGAAGAGGAGAGGGTGGTAAATAAACTACAATGTCATAAAGCGGCTGGGGTCGAAGAAATTAGGCCAGAAATGGTAAAGTATAGTGGGAATGCAAGGCTGAAATGGTTGCATAGGATAATCAAATTGGCATGGGTTTCAGGAAATGTACTCTCTGACTGGACAAAAGCAGTAATCACTCCAATTTATAAACAAGGTAAGAGAAAAGAATGCGATATAGAGGCATTTCGTTGATAAGTGTCCCAGGCAAAGTGTACTCCGACATTGTAGAAAGGAGAGTTCGATCATTGGCTGAGAGTAATACGGATGAAAACCAGTGTGGCTTGAGACCAGAGGCGGCTGCACCTTATGTGCTGAAGTGCTGCAGTATGTATGTCTACCCCTTATTATTCCCGTTTTCCAACGGGGTCGGGGATGAGATGCGATGGAAGTCTTTGTGGCGATGGTTTTTACGGCCGGATGCCCTTCTTGACGCCAACCTCATGAGAGGAGTTAATGAGTGATGAAATGAATGATGGTGAATGAAACTGGGCAAGGATGTGGAAGGAAGCGGCCGTGGCCTGTCAGAAGGTACCGTCCCAGCATTTGCCTAGTGTTGAAAATGGGAAACCACGGAAAACCATTTTAAGGACGGCCGACGGTGGGGCTTGAACCCACGCGTCTACCGAGTCAGCAGAGAGCTTGGTCCCATGACCTAATGCTGCGCGTTAGCCAGCGAAACCACTACTGTCGGTCTTGCTGAAGTGCTGCAGTACATTGCTTTATTTGAAAATTAATTACTTAGTAATATTATCTACAATAAAATACAGTGCATTAAAGAGATGCCAGTAAAATAATTGGATATATCAATACCCCTCACAACGAGTCGTGCGCTCCACTCCGCGTCCGGCACGGCTGCGCAGATCGCAGCTCAGCAAGAATTTCTACTTGACGTTACAGACAGTTAGGAACAGGGCTGCGAGTGAAAGCCGAAGTTAAACGATTGACTTCACGTCACCACATGTTAGCGTTTCGATTGGTTACGAAGTGAGAAGCTTATTATTCTCTCTGTTTCAAACTAAATCATGTGATTGTGCCAGAGCTTATCTATATTTACGACACTTTACTAAATGTAGAATACTGTAGTGTAATATTCAACATATCATATTCTCAGAATACATTACATTGAAGTACCTCCATTTTCTTGACATCACTTGTCGCCCTGTTAGTTTAGGGGTATGATTCCAGTTTTGAGTGCGCAAGGTCCCGGGTTCAAACCCTGGAAGTGCCCAGTATTTTTACAATTGTTTTATCTCTTGAAAAGAATCAAAAAGTGTATAAAAGAACCTTACGAACTTTTTTTTTTCGTGCGAGACTTGTACTTACTGTGTGCCAGTAATATAAATACATAGTTTGAGGTCAAACGCATTTTTTTTTATTTTAGTCGCTTTACCATACATGTTGGCTTTTCCCTCGGATTCTGCGGGGGATCCCACCATTACCGCCGCCAGGGCAGTGTCCTGGAGCTTGAAACACCTGGACGAGGGATAAAACTGGGGGGGGGGACCAGCACCTCGCCCAGGCGGCCTCACCTGCAAAGCGAACATGGGCCTCATGAGGGATGGAAAGTGAGGGGAATATTGGGAGGGATAGGCAAGGAAGAGGCAAGGAGGGTGGCCCCACCTCCTCAGTGGTATTCCCCAACCTGGTGTTTCAAGCTCCAGGACATTGCCCTGGCGGCGGTTATGGTGGGATCCCTCGCTGAGTCCAAGGAAGGGCAGTGGCTTTAGTGGCGTAGTTGGTACATGCTGTTCTTCTATGCCCAAGATCGCGGGTTCAAACCCGGCCGAAGCCGGCGTTAAAAATCCCTCAGTATGCCTTTCTTCGGAGGGGAAGTAAAGCCGGCGGTCCCATGTCATAGA
Source organism: Meconema thalassinum (assembly GCA_946902985.2). NCBI lineage: Eukaryota > Metazoa > Arthropoda > Insecta > Orthoptera > Tettigoniidae > Meconema > Meconema thalassinum. The sequence continues at coordinate 1,354,657,160 of OX336388.2, forward strand.
TTTATGGCATGTTAAAGAACCTTCCAGTAATTAAACCTGTGTGAAGCTAAATTATAGGTTAAAATTTGGATAACGCTCTTAGGTTCCAACGTTCGTTGCCAGGAGCCGACTGCGGTGGCGTCTAGTAACCAAGTTCTGATGTAGTAGTTGTTGATGGTGGCGTGTGGCGGCAAAAGTAGGAAATACTTGAAAAAAATCAATGTCTGCAGTCACAGCCCCTAAACTGAGGAAGCAACCCACCAACCAACCTAAGTCCGAGGGAAAAGCCAACCTGGAGGGTAAATCGACGGAAAAAAAAGAAGCGTTTACCTCAACATACGTATTTATATTACCGGTATAAGTAAAAGTCTCGCACGAAAAAAAAAGTTTGTAAGGTTCTTTTATACACTTTTTTGAATCTTTTCAAGAGATAAAACAAAAGTAAAAATGCTGGGCACTTTCGGGGCTTGAACCCAGTACCTCTCGCATCCGAAGCAGGAATCATACCACTTGACTAACAGGGCGACGTGCAAGGTACAGAAAATGGAGGTACTTCAATGTAATGTATTCTGAGAATATGATATGTTGAAAATTACACTACAGTATTTTACATTCAGTAAAGTGTCGTAATATAGATGAGCTCTGGCACAATCACATGATTTATTTTGAAACAGAGAGGATAATAAGCTTCTCACTTCGTAACCAACCGTAACGCTACCATGTGGTGACGCGAAGTCAATCGTTTAACTTCGGCTTTCACTCGGAGCCCTGTTCCTAACTGTCTGTAACGTCAAGTGAATTTCTACGTTTATTGCCAGCAAACAAGAACTCTACGTTTTGCGCATGCGTGTCCAACTTTCTTGTTGTGCTGTTGGAACAACAGCCAAGACCACAGGCCCGCACAGGCCAAGACGTAACAGCAATTCTTCGTTCGACCACAGAGCGGCAGCACTGGTCACACGAAATGAGAATGTAGTAGGTGGCTCCTTCTAGACTCTGCGGTAGCATTTTAGAGGGAATCGCTCAATGCAAACGTTGAAAAAGAATAGAGGAAGCCATCAGCTGTTCCCGCCAGAAGGTCTTAATACTCCCAACTTACCTATCCCTTAGCCACATTTTGAAAATCAATGAACTGTAGTTTGTTCAGTATGGAAAACTCAGTGAAGAGCCTCTTAAGTGTTACTGAGTGAGTGTTTGCATAAATTATGTTTCTAAATATTTTTATTCTTTGGAGCGGGGATGGGTTACAGTACACAACTGATTTTCTGCACCAGCCGCCACTGCTTGAGACCACAACGAGAATGTCAAGATCTAATTTTTAGTATGCGCCAAGAAATGCTATGAAAGGAATAGACAGCTGTTGTGTAAATCTACGATAGAGTACCAAGAGAGAGGAGGATGCTGAATAACTTGAGGGATTATAGTATCCAGAGAAGGTTGCTACAGACAATCAAAAGTATTTATGTTGATAACCAGGCTGCTGTGAGAGTTGGAGGTGGGATGAGTTTTTAGTTCAAGGTTGTTACAGGATTGAGGCTAGGCTATAACCTCTCACCACTACTGTTTATTTTTTATATCGACCATTTGCTGAAGGTCATAAACTGGCAGGGTGGGATTCATTAAGGTGGAAACCAGTTAAGCCATCTGGCCTATGCTGATGACCTGGTTGTAATGGCTGACTCCGTCGAAAGCTTGCAAGCCAACATGTTAGAGCTTGAACAGAAATGCAGGGAGTATGGTATGACGATCGGCACTTCAAAAACAAAGGTTATGTTGGTAAGGAAGAAGCACAAGAAAGTAGAATGCCAGGTAAGAGGAACTAAATTAGAGCAGGTGAAACTTTTTAAGTACCGGTACTCGGGCTGTGTATTTCTCTCAGTATGGTAGTATGTGGAGAGTGGAGTCATGGTGTGGAAGAGCCAAAGCAGTGAGTTCTCAGTTGCGATCTATAGTATTCTGCAAGAAAGAAGTTAGTGCAGCGAAAAAACTCTCACTACATCGCTCAGTATTTAGACCAACCTTCCTGTATCGAAGTGAGAGTTGGGTAGATTCAGGATGTCTGATACATAAGCTAGAGGTAACTGATATGAAGGTAGTACGAATGATTGCTGGAAAAAATAGATGGGGGCAATGGTAGGAAGGTACTCGTAATGAAGAAGTAACGGCTAAGTTAGAAATGAACACTAAAAGAAAAGAAAGTTTGTAGTTTTACATGACCGTTAATCTCGCAATCATGAGCCACTACCTCCTTTTTACGGATCGAAGTTATACTCCATCTGTAGGCGTAGCCATGCATTAAACAGTCAGGTGACCCCTCAAAACAAAGTGAATAGCGGTGCGTCCATGTGTTGTTGTGAGGTACACAGACTCCTGCGGTCATTTGAGCACATTGTACGTAAACCAGCACATGGCACGAGCCATCATAACGAGGTTCAAGTCGCAAGGGCTGTCACTTTGTTGTGTGGATCTCAATGTCTCTCCGTCAGTTATTCAACGCTTGCAGAATTGCTACAATGAGACAGGCAAGTTCACAAGGAAGGTTTGGACAAGGACGTTGACCCATGACAACCCCAAAGATGACCGATATCTGGCCATCTGTGCGTTGCGGCGTCGTTAAGCAACTGCCAAAAAGAACTGCAACAAGACCTCAGGTGGGTCACTGGAGTCACGGTGTCCGACCAGACAGTAAGGAACAGGTTAAGAGAAGTGTCCTTACGACCTAGACGTCCTGTTCAAGTGCCCCGTTTATCGCAGCTCGCCTTCTGTTTACCCATACCCACGTCAACTGGCAACGTCGCCAATGGAGACCTGCGTTGTTCACAGACGAGTCCAGATTTCCCGACACAGCGTGAAGGACGTCAACGTGTATGGAGACGCCGTGGTGAGCAGTACATGCCAAATGTTGTCCAGGAAGTCGACCGATTTGGACAAAGTTCTGTGATGGTGTGGGGTGGCATCAGTATTGATGGCCGTACGGATCTTATCGTCGTCCATGGTAATCTTACAGCTGCGGGGTACATCGAGCAGATACTGCTACAGCTGCTGCATATGGTGTTGGCCCTGAATTCGTACTCATGCACGACAATGCCAGGGTTCATGTAGCGCGCATCACCAGAGCTGTCTTGGAAGTACTGGGCATTCAAGAGATGGAACGGCCAGCAGTGAGTCCCGACCTTAATCCCATCGAGCATGTGTGGGATAGGCTTGACAGAAGTGTTCGGGTGCGTCCTGTTCCACCACAGACGCTCAAAGACCTCGAACAGACTCTCTTTGAAGAATGGGACCGGATACCGCAACGTGACCTCTGTCGACTTATACGGAGCATGCCACGTAGGTGCCAAGCTGTGATAAAATAATGCTCGTGGAGGACATACACCATACTGAAGCTCTCCAGATGTGAGTAAAACTCACCCTGGAGTACTGTTTTCACTTTGTTTTCGCCACTATTTCGACATTTCTGTTTGTGTTCTGAAAATGAACGAGCATCCATCGATATGCTTTTGTATACGTCGACTGTAAAGAATAAAGGCTTAGTTGATAATATACCTGGGTGTGAGGTATTGTTTCGTGGAGCAAGGCATCCCTTCAAAAACATATTCCCCTAATTTTTTTGACCTGTGTATATAGGTCATAGTGCATGGTCCAGGCAATGTGTAAATGAGCTGTTCCTTTTAGGCCGGTACAATTCATGTTCAAAATGGCATATCCACACACTGTGAGCTATGATACGTTTGCGAGTGCCAAGAATAGTGACGGACGAGGTGCTAGGCACGTGTGCCACGTGCATACGACTGGTCATTTATACCAATGAACATAGAACGCACAGTAACATTCTCTATAATACACGAATTAACCAAAATACCTTATGAAACTATGAGAAATACACCAGGAAAAGATGTTTTAATAGATGTTTCCTCCTCCGCCGTCTGTGATCCGCCCAGCCATCCCAAATAAGATCACGACTTATATAGAGAAAATAACAGCTGTGAGCGCCATTGTTCAAGTCAATCATCACCAAAACAGTGCCATGACAGTACTGCCAACCTCGCCCTTACGGTACTATGTAAAGCAAAAAAGCGCCCAATTCAGTCTCTAGTGCGCATCACTTAGTTCATTACATAGTGCGCCGAATTGAATCGTTTATTCACCATGGATTGTGGAAGTTGCCTCATAACGATCTGTAACTTCAATCGACGGTTCTATGATCAAGCAAGGAAGTTGCTGCAGCTATTGTAACAACACAATTTAATACCAAAAACACTACCGTGCACGAAATGCCATTGTCAAGTGGAAGTTAGGTGGATAAGACATAACCTAGCTGTAACCAGCAACAAGAGACTACCCGGACGTCCCAGAAAGTTTTGTAATTTCAAGAAAACAACCACCAAGGGATACTTTTTTTTCCAAAGCCAAGTTGCAGTATTTCGCTCCGCTGTAATAAATATGTATATTTTTTACGTACAACTGTGGTTTTGACAATGGTTACAGGGTACGCGCCAAGATCAATGGTTTTGGGTCAACCGTGCCCCACTAGCTGTGCGCGACCAAGGCCGCACATACACCCACCATTCTTACCATCGTTTTGTCCAATCCAATGGTGTTTGACAATGGTTACAGCCTAACGCGCCCAGATCAATAGGGATGTAGCCTGAGAAAGTTCGCGCCAGATAGCGCTCGTGTAGTACTGGGTAAGCGCAAGGCGATCGTCCTATGTTTCCCCCAGTCAGCTACGAGGAATGTATAGATTGTGACCGAGTTTTCTAAGCTAAAGTAAATTATATCTTCTCTAATTTTACTCCAAGACTATATTAATTAATTCTATAGGTATATCCTCTAATATATTATGAACGATTTTCAGTGTTTAAGCGTTAAACAGCTGTAAAATGAGCTACGGACTAGAGGCGCTAAAACTAGTGGGAGGAGGGAAGAATTAGTAGGCTACAGCGGTAATAACAAAATTCTAACACGCTTTATTATTCAAATTATGAATAGGAGTCAGCATGCTTGAGTATTGTAGGCCTATATTGATAAATAGTCTATATCTCCATAAGACTTAAATCATAAATAGAGATTTCCCGGTCAATGCATGTGAGATTTTCAAAGTGAAATGCCTTGTCCTGTTCGGATTCCACGTAAAGAGGAAGTCCTCTGTGCCTTATGATCTCTAGATTAACGGTCACGTAAAACTATAATCTTCCTTTTATAAATAGAGATTTAAATATTCACTGGCTCCCCTTGCTTATAGACTTCGATTCGTGTATTTTTTTGGTTGATAGCGTACATGAAACGGTCTTGTTTTAAGGTAAACATAATCAAAGAAAGTTGATACCGGTATTGTTTACCTCAAAATGCATCGCAACGTTTGGTTCTTTTGTAATTTGTCAATTTCTTAATACAAATCGTTTCCGTACCCCTTGGAAACGACTTAGGGGTACAGTATTTAAAAAGTTTGAGAATCCCTGTTTTAAGGCCATGAACTGTTTCCATTCATCTGGCTAACTTAGGCCTATGACTCAAGAATGTAGAAGTCAGTCACTACCGGTACCACATTCTCCGTCGGGCAGATGTAAGTTGACGATTAATTCTGATTTCAAGAAACCAACCATAATACGTTTTTGACTGTTAATGTTGTGACATTTATTCTTTACGTATTTGTCCGAGTATTGATGCCTTTGAAAATGGGAGTCACAAATGTTACATTCACTTCTTCCTGTATATTGACGATTTCTTCCCGTACCGTACTTCAATGGAGATAATTTATGCAGATTCCGATATTGTAGGCTTATCGTGGTAAAAAGGCAATTTGCTTGTGTATGGCCTCTTCCTTATTTTTGTTGTGTTCGTGATCCACAGAAAAAGCGATGGAACAGTGCCCGGTTTTAATCTTGCTCTCTCACCTTCAAATACAAACGCATAAATTCAGTGGTTGTTATCGATATGTCTATTCAGTTTATAGGTAGGAATTATTTCCCTTTGTAAATCGCACTTGCCCAACACAGTTTTCGTGAAGTCATCGAGTTGAAAACGATGGGAACACACTTTAATATTTTCGGTCAGATTTTCTTCACCGAAATGTTTCCTTCCAATAGCATGTAATCATTTCTTCCTCATTTCTTTATTTTGTGAAAATTGGTGACACGAAATCGGATTTCCCTGATTTTTGCAAAGAGGAACACTGCAATAGCTCGGCATAGTCACGAAAATAGCAATTTAAACAACTTAAATTCGTGGATATTAGCGGCATGAGAACACAGGAGACAAATGAAGAGCGCCTTGCGCTTACCCAGTACAACAGCAGTGCGCTCTATCGGTGCTAATTCTATACATCCCTATTATTTTTGACAATGGTTACAGCCTAACGCATCCCGATGAATGCTTTTTTGATCAACAGCGATTTTATATCTCGCTTATTGGCAACAATGTGTGCGTATCGGTGCGTGCCGCTAGAGTGCGCCTTGTTGACAGTTGAACGAGATGCAAGCGCTGTCGAAACATGGCAGTTGTTTTTAAAAGAGCAATAAAATAATCACGTATTCACGTACTTAAGCATATACTGTATATGAGGTTCAGTAATACGTAATATCACCCAGAAGATGAAACAAGGACACAATGTATGTCTGCTGAAAGTGTATAAGCCGCGTTCCACTTATATTCAGAATTAATGAGCCCGTTGACCGAATTTTGTAAATCTGGAAGAAACCCCACACCAAACACTGCATAAACCTACAGGAATTGCTGGAGTTTAATTTCTTGACCGTGAAAGCCAACATTCCACAAGTCTTTTGTCGTTATCTTCCAACCAAGAAATGTACACATCATCTGCGGGCTATGCATTTCAGAGGTAACAGAAAGATGTCTGGACAATGTTAGGAACATAATTCTCCTTTATTGGGACATCCTTTTTAATCATTTTGAATCATATATTAATATGTACATAGGCCTACACACAATTAGGAGATTGTCGCAGCACTAGTAAATAGTGACATGTGATTCCATTTATTTACCATGAGCTGTTCAGTTTCAAAACTCATAATATCCAGCACTATGAACAAGAACAACATTGATTGGTATTTGCCCCATTTCAAAACACTTAATCAAACTGAAACATAGAATGTTGAAAGTTTATCTGCAGTGCCATTGTTTTTACTCTGTGTTGTGAATGTGCTTCTGTAATTTTGTGAATGTATTTCTGTAATTAAATTTGATTTTTGTAAGTTGGCACCCTTGGGGCGTTGATGAGCAAGATGGAACAGGCCTTGAGTAACTGAATGTAATGGCTGGATAGTGATGCTCTTTGGGTACAATAAAAGTGATTGTTCTTGAATTGTAGGCATGAGTTGAAGAATTGATTTGAAACATTTTGGCGACCATTGACAGGATTGTATTGAAAAAGTTGGTTTGGTAAACAATTTCCCTGTTTTGTTTTGAATTTGTTGCCTCGCAATGGCCACGATTGAAAAGTTGAAAAAGAAGAGAAGTGCGTATCGGGCAAGTGCGACGAAAGCTATTGCAGCGGTCGGAGTTGAAGCCGATTTCCAAAAATTACGTGTGAAAATAAATACTCTCCGAACAATTGCGGATACCTTAAAAGAATTGGACGAAAGCATCTTGAACGAGTTGTTGAATGTTGACGGAAACGAGGATGCCTGTATCGAAGAAACAATGCACTGTGTTACCGTTCAAGAAGATCTTCTGCAAGCACTTCTAGAAGCCGAGGATAAAGTGGAAGGATTAAAACCTAGTGTTGCCAGTTGTGTTGATGCAGGAGATAATTTCAGCGTACAGAGCAACGTGGCTTCGGCGTCGTCAACCATGTCGTCAGAGATGTTAAGGCTACCGAAAATCACGCTTGAGGTATTCGACTTGGGTCCAGGTAACTGGATAAATTTTTGGACACAATTTCAAAGGATTCATGAGGATTCTAACATTACGAATGTTGATAAGTTAAAGTTTAGTTACTTGAAAATGTCAGTGAAGGGACAGGCTAGGAAGTTAGTAGACAGTTATCCACACACAAGTGAGAATTATGTTAAAGTCTTGGAACATTTAAAGAATCGTTTTGGTAAAGATGAGTTGGTTATAAATTGTATGTATAAAGATTTGTTGCAATTGGTTCGCTGGGATTTATCTGTGACTGACCTGTATGATAATATAAGTACTAAGATCCCTAGAAACATTAGGCATGAATTCTGATAGGGCAGCAATCTTAGTTCCACTCATTGAAGAATGTCTCCCCATTGACGTTTTGAAAATATGGGAAAGAAGAGCAGCAGATGAGGACGATGATGGTGGTAATAAAATTGATAAACTTTTGTGTTTACTGGGCGAAGAAGCCGAAGTGAACAAAGACTGCGTAATCATGCTAAGGTGAATGAGGTTGATAAATTCACTGCACCCAGAACAGAGCCAACAGCAGCAGCTTTCGTTTCTTTCACTCCTACTGTCAGGCAGAATCGGGTAAGTTATCAGCAAACAGGGCGGCCACACAAAGTAACCCTAACCTGTTTGTTTTTTTAATGAGAACCATACCTCTTACAAGTGTTCTAAAGAAATGTCGGTTGAGGACCGTCGTAAAACTGTAAAAGAAAAACGAGCTTGTTTTGCATGCTTGCAGGGAGGTCACTCGAGACAGCAGTGTAGGAAAAGAATAGATTGTGGTAAATGTAAAGGGAGGCACTATGATATCATGTGTGTTGGTGAACCCAGCAGAACAGCATCGTTATTTGCAGGGCCTAGTGGAACTGTCATTTTAAAAACATTAGTAGCACAATTGCATGGTGTCACTGTTCGAATATTACTTGATACTGCTTCACACCGCAGTTATATTTCGGAAGCTATCTGTGAAAAATTGGGTTTGATCGAATGTGGTCGTGAAAATATTTGTCATATGCTGTTTGGTGGGACTGTTTCATCTGAAATATCACATCCAATTCATGAAATTGAACTAACTAGCTTACAGGGTGATAACAGTTTTGTTCTTAAGGCACTTAGGGAGAAGAAGATTTGTGGTTTGATACCACCTGTGGATGATCCGCATTTGTTACGGAAGGTGGCTGCACATGGTATTACATTGACAGATGATGGAGTTAACCGACCTATTGATGTGTTGTTAGGAGCGGATGTTATGGGCGAACTTGTTACAGGTGTGAAATGTATTGACTCGAAGTTGTTAGCATTTGAGACGAAGCTTGGTTGGTGTCTCCTGGGTACCGCAGAGAGGCAAGAAGTAAGCAGTATGACAAACTTTGTGACCTCTTTGCTCAATTTACACCATCCTTTATGGGACTTAGAAGTTATTGGAATTGAGAAACAGACAGAAAGAAAAAGGTCGGACAGAGATGATAGATGTTTGCGAAATTTTGAAGACACAATTCGTTTCGAAGGTGAAAACTGTCGGTATGTAGTAACATTGCCCTGGATTGATGAGCACCCCCCTCTTCCCACTAATCGTGAAATAGCTGAAAGTCGTCTGAAATCAACAGTAAGCCGTTTAGATAACAATGGACTCTATGATGCGTATGATACTGTTTTTAAACAATGGGAAACAGATGGGATTATTGAAATAACATCTGGTGAAAACATAGGGCACTGTCTACCTCACAGACCAGTTATAAATTATGGGAAAACTACTAAAATCCGCCCAGTCTTTGATGCATCGGCGAAAAGTATTGGAAACGTCTCTCTAAATGATTGTTTAGCAACGGGACCCAACTTGATTGCTAGTATTGTACCTATCCTATTACGATTCATGTTACAGGAGGTCGGTGTTGTGAGAGACATAAAACAGGCTTTATTAATGATTGGACTGAACTCTGAGGATCGAGAAATGTTAAAATTCTTGTGGTGGCGTGATGGGCATATTATAATGCTGCGTCACTGTCGTGTATCTTTTGGAGTTGTGTGTAGCCCATTTTTGTTGAATGCCACCATCACTCATCATTTGAATACTCTAAGTGGTGACTTAGTTGAAAGACTGAAAATTTCCTTTTACATGGATGATTGCCTTTGTTCATTTCAGTCCCTGAGTGATGCCAAGGAATTTGTGTCCGATGCTACAAATGTCATGTCTCAAGCCAGTTTCCAACTCCATGGGTGGGTTTTGTCAGGAGATGATGTGACACAAAATGTCTTATGTGTCAAATGGCATGCTTTAGATGATCTGTTGGGGTGCAACTTTAGCTTCGATCCAAAAGAGAAAATCAATGAATTAACTAAGAAGAAATTGCTGTCGATTATAAGTAGGGTGTTTGATCCATTGGGTTTGTTATCAGCACCTTTACTCCATTTGAAAATTGCATTGCAAATGGCATTTAAGCTCAAACTACACTGGGACACACCCCTTCCAAAAGAAATTCAAATGTAGTGCTCGCAGTGGCTTACTGAAGTTGATTTGATTGACAGCATTGTGGTGCCTAGATGTTTAAGAGGTGTCTCTGACACAGCTTGTTTACATGTATTCAGTGATGCCAGTCTCCTTGGACTGGGCACTTGCGCCTTTATGAGGTATGAAAACAAAGATGGCTTTAATGTTCGATTTGTTTTAGCTAAGTCCAGTGTTGCACCAATGGAAGACATGTCAATCCCTCGTAAAGAGCTTGTAGCGGCAACACTTGCAGCAAGGCTTGGTTCTGTTATTAGTAAATCGACTAATATTTCCAACATTGTGTACTGGTCTGATTCTATGATTGTTCTTTACTGGATCAAGAAAGGTGAATGGAAGACCTTTGTTGGAAACCGGGTAAAGGAAATCCACCAGTTGACGTCACCCGAGCAGTGGCGATTTGTTCCTGGCGATTGTAATCCTGCTGATATACTCAGCCGAGGATGCTTGTTGTCAGAATTTATTGCATCAAAATGATGGGAGGGTCCTCAGTGGCTCCTAGAGAATGAGAACAAGTGGTTAACTGTGAAAATAGCCCCTACAGAAGAGGAATCTAAGAAAACGGCTGTTAATTTGTACAACACAGGCGATGTAAGAGAAAACATGTTCACACACTTTGCTTCTTTCTCGAAAAATGTGCGTGTTGTTGGTTGGATCTACCGATTTCTTGAGAAAGCTAGCGGGAAAAGTTCAAACTGCGTAGAGGAGTTGACTGGGAAGGAAGTACGACATGCTGAATTAAAATTAGTACGGTGGATTCAGAGTAGTTACCCTCTAGATGTAAATAATTTCAACATTAAAACTGATGATGATGGCTTGATTCGAGTTCGTACTAAAATATTATCTGATGAGTTCACACCCATGTTTAAGGAACCGATTTTACTACCTCAGTGTGAACTAGTGGAGTCCATGGTGGTAGAATGTCATGAGAAAATGCACATGCTGGAGCAAGTACTGTGTTAGGAGCCCTGAGAGAAGAATACTGGATAGTCAGAGGTAGACGATTAGCCCGACGTGTTGTTAGTAAATGTGTTCGTTGCCTTAGGCACAAAGCCCAACCAGTGAGAACGCCACCTTTCGGATTACCTAATAACCCTGTAAATCTTGGAAAGGTGTTCCAAGTATGCGGAGTCGATTTGGCTGGACCTCTTTTCATAAAAGATGGTACTAGGGTTTGGATTGCCTTGTTCACCGGTGCTGTATACCGTGCAGTCCATCTTGAAGTGGTAGAGTCGCTCTCTACAGATTCGTTTCTACATGCTCTTCGGAGAATGATCGCCAGGCGAGGCAGAATCACAACTATGTACAGTGATAACGGTACTAAGTTTGTAGGAGTTTGGAATCTCATTAAGCAGACTACAGTTGAACGTGAATTGAAAATTCAGTGGCTATTTAATGTTCCCACAGGTGCCTGGTGGGGTGGATTTTTTGAGCGGCTTATTGGGGTGATGAAAAGACTGTTGAAAATATCCCTTGGTCGTGCGTTAATGAATCTTTGTGAACTAATGACCTTGATTACCGAGATTGAGGCTGTTATGAATGCGCGTCCCATTACCTACATGTCTGAAGATGTTAATGAGTTGAGACCAATAACGCCTGCTATGTTTTTGCAGGAGCAGTTTGAGACAAAGGTGCCTGATCTTGACGAAGTGGATGAAAAGGGTCTTTCTGCTAGGGTGAAATATGTAGCTGAGGTTAGGATAAACCTAAAAGAACGTTTTCGTCAGGAATACCTAGGGTCTCTGATGTTAAACACTGCTAAGTCTTCTAAGAATGTCAGGGTGGGAGATGTTGTATGGGTTGTGTCTGACCAAAAGAAAAGAATTGATTGGGAATTGGCTCGAGTGCTTGAGATCTTCCCTGGTAAAGATGGAGTAATTAGAGTGGCAAAGGTAAAAACAGTTAAGAGTGAGTTGTTGCGACCAGTCCAACGTTTGTGCTTGATGGAGATTGGATCTCCTTATGAAAATAGTGATGGTTCTTTGTGTGGTCCTAATGCTGTTGACTTGGTGCCTGATTGTGACTCTAGTAACCCCCCTCAAGTAGTTGAGAGTGAAGCTGTTGCTCTGACAAGAAGGGGCAGGGTTGTTAAAAGGCCAACCAAACTGAATTTGTAAATATTTGTTAATTCCATGTTTATTCCTAGGTTTTGTATTATTTTGTGCTTTTAGTTGAAACCTACCGTTTCAAGGTGGGAGAATGTTGTGAATGTGCTTCTGTAATTTTGTGAATGTATTTCTGTAATTAAATTTGATTTTTGTAAGTTGGCACCCTTGGGGCGTTGATGAGCAAGATGGAACAGGCCTTGAGTAACTGAATGTAATGGCTGGATAGTGATGCTCTTTGGGTACAATAAAAGTGATTGTTCTTGAATTGTAGACATGAGTTGAAGAATTGATTTGTAACACTCTGTAGTTGAATATCTTAGCGTATAGGAGCGAAGAAATCTATAATTATATTTTACTTTTCTTTTCTTTTTTAATTGTAATACCTAGCTGTAAGTTGTTGTATTTCTAGAATTAAGTTTTCATATTATGATAATAGAGTAAGGTGTAAATAGTTGTCCAATAAGATGGTATCTCTTAAGATCTGTTATTATAATAAGTTATAAATAGTTATAGTATTAGTATTATATACCTATTAGTACTTTTATTTTATAGATGAAAATTCTGACGTGTCCTATATCAAAAATGTATTGTATACATGTATTTGATCAAATGGAATTAATAAAATCTATCTATCTAACTATCTATCTATTCAGTGTCTTGGCATGGGGAAAGTTATAGGTTGCAATGGTCCTCATTCTCAAGGAGCATTATGAGTATGAAACTTGATTACGGTACTCAATTATATAGCAGAACATCACGTCTACGTAGTACCCATAGCCCTCCTAAAAGAATTGATAACCCTACTGACAACTGCATTAATCTGAAAGGTTATGGCATTTTTACTCGAGCAATGAACAGATTTGTAGGCAAACTCTGGATTTCAATATATAGCTTACAGTAAGCGTTCTACGCCTTGCTAACATGATGTATTGCTCAAACGTTTTGAGGAATGCATTTCCCTCAACCCCCACCCAGTGGCGGCTGGTGGATAATTGTTCTGGGTGTTGCACTATTTTCATTAAGGGAGGGGGGTGGGGGTGGTACACGGGAACCCGCAGGATTTTTTCTAGGGGGGATGCAAGTTATATTTTTCATTTCATTACCTACATGTCACTAGGTGTTATTAAGACGTACACCCCCCCCCCCGCAATTTTCGTTTCACTTCTTACTTGCTTCGTGATATTATTTGGCTGCTCTTAAACCGTTGGGTACATGATCTTTAAGGCATAAATGGGAGGAATTTTTTCTTTTAGTTCAAAGTTTTTGTCCAGGGAGTTCGCTTTTCTTTGTAAATCATCGTCATAATGATCATGTTTTAAAAACAGGCAAAAAGTAGTTGTATCACAATGTATCGACAAAAATAAATATCAAGTAGTTCATTAAAATGGTAATGTTGATCCAGTTCGCCAATTTTTTAAATAACTGAAGATATTCTCAAATAATCCCAAATTACTAAGTTAAATACAACTGTGGAATTATCCCTACATGCAAATCAGTTAACCATCAGTAACTTCAATTTATGAAATTAACTGGTGAGACAATGAACAATCGAAATATTCTTGGGATTTCAGGGGGGCGGGCACGGCCCCTCCCCCGCCCCCTCTACACACACACACACACACTCTTCCCCTCCCCCACCCCACTCCCCACCATCCTGCCCATGAAATGATAGGGTAAAGAATTGCTTGATGTCGGAGAAAAATGTAAAACGGATGTACCTCATTCATGACGAATGCCGCAGTTCAGAGAACATCACAGTGTCATCAGATTAAATGGAATATTTAAGTTAGTCTACATGAAAACCTTCACGAGAACAAAACAACGTAATTTATATACGAGGGCGAGAACTGGGAGTCTCACAAGTACGGGCAACATTGCAAGACATGGTTTCGGCAGTTCGGAGCATGTCGGATGTTTCCGTCCGCGCCTCGGCTTCCTTGTTGCAGTCAGTGGGCAACGACTAGCCACGTTAACTGTTGGGATAGGGCTTACCTGGTCTAGCATCTCTGCCATACCTTCAACTATTGAGATCTGGTCGGTGCTTGGGCCTGGCAACGACCAAACAGACGAGCGCTCCTAGACAGTTGGCGCGCTTCGCTTTCTCAGTCAGTTCACAGTAACTTACCACACTGTAAGATTTCCTGAATTATTAAAGATCAGAATTATGAATTCCTATACATATAAAAGGAAACATACAGCTTTTATTACTAAAAATATGATTACGGTATTGTTTTTCATGAATTAATCTGGTCGTTGTGCAACACTGCAACCTTCCGGACGCCACTGCCCCCACCCTCGATGTAATACTCTACCTAGCCTACAGCACATTTTGATCAGATTTACCGGTAAGCTACTTGTAACGCTGAAAACATTGTAGTCTATAGTATTGTATACACCATGATATTGTGATATACCACGTGTTTTAACATTAAAAGAGAGTGTTAGACCAATGATTTTCTACAGAAACCAACGTACGTTTTTGAAGTTTTCTACTACGGAATTTTACATGATAATTACGGTATTTAAAGCGTACAGTAGGCCGCTAGCAGCAGCTAGTTTTTAAATACCCAATTATATTATGAACTACCGTATGTATTTTAATATTCAATAGTATAAGGTAACTACTTCTTCTGTAAATGAAGGTAACTTCCGCGTGTTACATATTATATCCAACCGAAAAAGTTAAAAATGTCGAGTAAAAATCTACCCATGTAATACCATAACCTCATCAAAACATTTTCACTCACAAATCTCCTAGATGTAATGTTCTGGATAAAGACAATCAATTTATCGATCAATATAAAATCACATGTTACATATAACTACAGCCATAAACTCAATATCTGTCTTCTTCGGATTTCACGCGGCATGCCGCTGGTTGAAAGCAAGCGAAGGCGATGCCATTTTGATCCAATAGCCACCTTTCTTGCTGGCTGCTGCCTGGACAAAGCGCTGTCGAGCGCTGCACCGCTTTGCTATACAAGTAGTTATTTCAATGACCGACAGAGGTCTCTGATGGTAGGAGATTGCGCTCCTATCAGCTGTAAGTCAAGCAGTCAGCCTGAGCGGGTAGATTGCTCAAGATCATCTAGGTATATACGAGACCATTTTAGTAGCATAATATATTACAAATTTTATTAAACACGTGTTTTCCTGAATGCAAGAAGCTGAATGTGAAGAATTATAGAAAAAATGGTTATATCTTGCGCTGCTTACAATTGCAGTCAAAAGTTTGAAAAGGGTAACGCAAGCAGGATATCTTTTCACAGGTCATAGGACCTAAAATACACTGACTCGATTACATCTGTTTCCCCAATACAGCTGGCACCCAGTGGCATAGCCATGATCGTTAAATCGTGCACCACGCTCGGAGATCTCAGGTTTGAATCCCGGCGCTATTTTTTACCACACTCCCTCCAGAAATGCCGGAATGGCACCCTAGTTCAAGTCACGGGCCACCTTCCCCATCCCTGTCCCTAATAAAGTTACACACATTACTAGTCATCAAATCAATACAGGCTATCAGACAAGTTTGGGTGGCTGGTTCCTCAGTTTAGGAGCCGCGACAACGCGGTCATGTAGCCGCGTGTACTTTGGGTGTGTGTAGAATCTGTCTGATAAACGGTGTTAATTGTGATGGCTGTATTAGTGTGTGTTATCTGTTTTTAATTCAAGTAAGGACTGCAGACATTCAATTTTCAAGTAGTTCCTACGTTTGCTACCAAACGCCACCGTCAACGACAACTAGTTCTGAACTTGGTTACTAGATGCCACCGCAGTCAGCTCCTGGTGACGAACGTTGGAACCTAAGAGAGTTAGTCAAATCTAACATATAATTTAGCTTCACACAAGAGTAATTAGTGGAAGGTTGTTTTACATGCCATAAATCTATGACATGGGACCGCCGGCTTTACTTCCCCTCCGAAGTAAGGCATACTGAGTGATTTTTAACCCTTTTAAAAAATCCGACGACTTCGGCAGGGTTTGAACCCGCGACCTTGGGCATAAATATTCAGTTCAAGACCCGAGGCACTTTCCTCATCCCTGTCCTTAATAAAGTTAAACAAATGACTACAGTCATCAAATCAATACAGGTTATCAGACAAGATTAACACACACCCAACTATGCGGGGCTGATGGCTAAGATTTCTCAAATTACATGAATTAACAACAACCAATACAGCTACACACTACTGCAGTCATCACAGAAATATAAGTTATCAGAGAGCCTAAGTTTAACACATAGGCCTACTCAAGTACACGGGGCTGATGACCCGGAAGTCCTTAGCCACCAAAATTTGATTTATTAATGGAGGGGAAGGGGAATAACATTAGGATATTTGTAAGATTTATTGCTCGAGGAGATAAATAATTACTAGTGCATGAGACAGGAACCTGACTTTTACAGTTTCACTTACATGGTAAGGGATAATATTTTATTTTCATACCTTTTCAGTAAGACAATACCTATTGAAATTGCCCTTCATTATGACTAATATAGGCCTACTGGAAATACAATGAAGAAAATGGAAATTGCAACACCATGAAGGCATTGGTCGTTTGTGTTGATTTTCAAGATATGGAACGATGCCATGTAGGTATGTAAACGATCAAAGTTTCAGACCCATTGGATTGTTGCTACAGGTCTCCCCACGTGATTGGTCGCGGAGGAATCAACTCCAGTATACGGACTCTGGTGTAGCGTAATTGACTTGCAGTCTGTGCAGTGAAGTGTTCCCCGTCAAACATGCCTCGACGACAGAGAAGAGCCCGCTATCAACAACCGTCGCCGTTTGAGAGGACTCGGATAATTGGGCTGTGTGAGGTTGGATTATCGCTAAGTACTGTCGCTGCACGTGTTGGCCGGCAGACATCTACAGTACAACGTGTATGGCAGCAGTGGTCAAATGAAGGTACCCACACTCGTAGACCTGGCACAGGCCCAGCGCGACAGACAACTGTGAGAGAGGATCGCCGCATCATTCTGATGGCCTGGATGGAACCCCATGTAACAGCAACGCAAATTCCAGCAGCTGTGGCACCCCACGTTACACAACAAACAGTTGGTAATCGCCTGCGTGCAGCTGGCTTACGATCCCGTGTCCCTGCAGAAGGTGTTCCATTGACCCCACAACAGCGACGTGTAAGTCTGGCCTGGTGTCGAGAACGATCGATGTGGGTCGACGAATGTCATAGGGTCGTCTTTAGTGATGAATCGCGCTTCTGTCCTAGCCTGCAGTGATCGCCGGATTTGTGTGCGCCGATGTACCGGGGAGAGGGGCCGTCCAGACCTTATTGTCGAGAGGCACACAGGGCCAACACCAAGCATTATGGTCTGGGGAGCTCTTGGCTTTAATGTGAAATCATAATTAGTGCTTGTTGAGGGCACTATGACTGCTCAACAGTACGTTGATAGGGTACTCAATCCAGTGGTTGTCCCTATGATGGCGAACATTGCTAATGGGATGTTTCAGCAGGGCAATGCCCGGGTTCACACTGCACGCTTCTCCAGAGAAGCTCTCCACATCACAACCTTAGAATGACCCGCCAGATCCCCGGACCTCAGTCCTATTGAGCATGTGTGGGACATGATGGGTCGACAACTGGCCAACCGTCCTCAGCCACCCACAACTCTGGAACAGCTGACCCATGCAGTGCAGCAAGCATGGGCCACAATTTCTCAGAAAACGATCCAGGGCTTATTGACTCCATGCCCCGCCGAATTCATCAATGTATTGCAGCTCGTGGTGGGCACATCCTGTATTGATTGTTGTCCAAACTTGCGGTCAGAGGGACCTTAAAGTGTAATCATCGAATCACAACCGAACACTCGTCCTGCATGTTCAATTGCAGCAATGTAGCACCACTCCTTCTGGGTGTTGCAATTTCCATTTTCTTCAGTGTATGTGCTCAATTATGTAATTATGTGTGTTTCTTTCTTGTTGAATTTGAACTACGGTGGCCATATTGGTATTGCTCACACCAGCTGGGTGAGACATAACGAGATATGACGAGATATTGATGTCACGGCAGTGTGCCCAACATGTAAGATATAAAATACACCACCACTAAGAAATCTGGACGCGTTAGGCTGTAACCATTGTCAAAATCATTGATCTGGATGCGTTAGGCTGTAACCATTGTCAAAACCATTCATCTGGATGCGTTAGGCTGTAACAATTGTCAAAACCATTGATCTGGATGCGTTAGGTTGTAACCATTGTCAAAACCATTGATCTGGACGCGTTAGGCTGTAACCATTGTCAAAATCATTCATCTGGATGCGTTAAGCTCTAACCATTGTCAAAACCATTGATCTGGAAGCGTTAGGCTGTAAACATTGTCGAAAACCATTGAATTGGACAAAACGAAGGTTAGAAGGGTCGGGTGTAGGTGCGGCCATTGGCCGCGGGAAGCTAGCGGGGCACGGTTGATGAAAAACCATTGGATTGGACGTGTTAGTTATTGGTCTAGGCAAATGTGACCTACTTGACTTATGTCCTTTTACTCTTTTGCAGAGCATAGGGCTTCGACAAGGCAGCGCATCCTATTTTGAGCCAAGGTCTTGAGTTCTCCAAAGGTCTTAATATTCTAACATTCCAAAATCCAATATTCATGTCCTTTTTCTAGCCGAAGGTCGTCATCGTAGGATCCGTCTGGCTGCTTTTCTCAGTTTCTTTAATATGTTTTTTTTAAGCAACTGCGAGTTATTAGCCCACATTTGCCGAGTGCCATGGTGGGGCTGCCACCGTTAAGCCTTGGCACTTGCTCCTTCTTAAGATGTTGTTGGTGGAAATGATCATAAAAATAGCACAATGCAAGCCACAACTTAAGTTCAGCCACTTAACCGGGAACCGCTGTGGCGACGTACCAACTACACTACTACTACTACTCTGCTACTGTGCATTGCTGTGGTGTGATGTCACAGTGGAGGGAGAAGGGGTGGAACGATGAGTCATGGTCATGCGTTGAATGGGGAAGAATGCATTGTCGGTCGGGCGCCCCGCTATCAAAATATACTCATAGAATACCACACACATGGATGGATACATCTTACATACAGATTGCACTGAACGTGACTAGTTTCTAAACACAAGTTTATAGACGCGTAGTTCTGTACAATTGGGGCCCCTGAACTAAAATGAATTCTCAAATATGTTTTCTAGTACTACTTTTATTTATTTATTATTATATATTTATAATTTTTCTTTTAGGGTTTGGGGGCCCCCTAACCTCGGGGGCCTCGGGGCTGTGCCCCACGTGCCCCATTATAGCTACACCATTGAAAAGGACTATCGTTTGTTGGTGAGAAACATACAGAAACAGTTGCTCAATCAGTTCATGCACTCACCCATTCGTACACGATTATGCCTACAATTAGTATGGCCGGTACACTTTTCCCGAAATTATTCATTGTACTACAGGAGGCAACTGGAACTTTCGGTCCGAGAGTTTCCAAAGAAATGTTTCATGCCAGAAATATAATTGTAACAGCCACAAAATAAGGAAAAATAGGGAAAAAGGAATTAAAATATTGGTTTAACGAATCCTTTTTCCCATTTGCGGAAGAGAAGTGTTTACTACTGTTAGATTCCTGGATTACTTATAGTGATAAAAGCTGTCTTGAAGACATTCCTCCAGGCAACAGTATAGAAATTCTCCAGATTCCTCCCGGCACTACAGGGAAAACACAGCCCTGGATAAGTTTTTCTTCCAGCAATGGAAAGCTTTGTATCGCCGTTCAACAGACATTGTCAGCTTGTGAAGATGTTCAGTTTGATGTATATCAGAGAAACAGCATACTGAAAATGCAATCCTTCATTCATTTTCAATTTTCTTCCCCACGATTCAAGGACATGATTAAATATTCGTGGTTCGCAACCAATTACACAACGGAGAGACCTCCCGAGTTCGAAGTGCCTGTGAAATATTGCCTTCAAATAAGTAAGGAAAACTGTGAAGAACAATGTGGCCTCAAAGTGCATATTCGTTGTACATGGTGCCAAAAATATTTCTGTTTTTATCATGCGATTAATATATAATATGTTTCACATTCGTTCCCAAACAATGAAGTGTCCTTGGTGCGTGGTAGCCTGCCAGTTCGTTCGCTTTCTCTCCAGCACAACTGCAACTCCACTCCGCTGTGCGCCGCAAGAGCCAGCAAGATTGTCCAGTAGTTGCGTTGTCACACGGATTTTGTATCAAGATTTCGATACCTTCCAGTTCGAAGTGGCAGCTAATTTTTTGTACATCGTCAATTTATGGTTTCCTCATCATCTCTACGAAATACCATTGTCGGTTTCGATATGACCGTATGGACAGTTCCCTTGTTAGAAAGCTCCAAATCTGGAGTGGTGGAGGGGAGGGAGTCTAATTAATTAATCATGGGATAGTGACCCTTCAACTACGCCCCATACATCTAGCACATTGTAGTGCTCTATAGGAAGGAGGGAGCATTTGGCTCTCGCAGCAGAAAAGGTTCACATTCCCAGTGGGGTCTGCACAGGGTGTACCAAACGCCTGCCACACCTGGGTGAAACTCTGCAATATACTTGGCAAAGGTCTAGAACAATAAATTGTTGAAGTTTAATTGAAAATTATTGTTGTTTAATCAGTGTTCAGGAAATAAATTTCTGTATCTGTGGTTATTTACCAAAAGCTGTTTTGAACAATTAAGTGCAGCTTAACCCGAATGTATACGTTGTTCGATGATCTGTTGGTATAAACCCATAAAAATATGTATAACATCAGATGAGTTTAAATGGCACACCTAAAGTGCAAGGAAGTTCTAAAGGAGAGATATTTCTCTTTTTTATTCACATTTGCACTAGGCTTTTGTTCCATAACAATGATGAAATCTTTCTTTTCTATGCTGCCAAACACAACAACAAAAATAGCCGTACAACTGTACCGCGCAAGACGAGATACTTTGGCAATGATGAAATTTAACAATTTTTAGTTGATAGTGGTTTGGATAATGATTTTTTGGACGACGAAACTGACAGTGTAGATTTTGTGATATGCAGTGATGATGAAGATGTGGACCATGATAATTATTTAATTAAGAAAAATAATAAGTAATTATTTTCTTGGATTGCTGGCCAATTTATGCAATATTTCACATGTTTTGTTCATGCAATTCAGATGTTATAGACAATACATTATGTCATAATTCCCTGGAAAAAGGAAATATTTCTGTTCTTGTTCAGTTCAAAACGTAATACAGCGAGTATGCTAGCATATATCAAATATAGCTTTGAAAGTGTTAATAATTGTATTTTGTTTTCATGGATAGGAAGTAATCTTGTAGTTATAGGTGACTTAATCTTGCGAACATAATCCTTTTTACGCTGATTCTGTATCTAGTTATTCATAAAAGCTACGAGAGAAATAGACAGTTGAAGATATAAAGCTTAAGTTAGAAATACACACTAGATGAAGCTGTTCATTTGAGCCAACTCAGTTGGTGCGGTCATGTGAAAAGAATAGGGGAGGAGAGAATACCTAATTTCCAAGTGAGAGGTGTAGAAGCAGAGGAGGTTGCAATGCTAACTACTAATAGGGGATCGTGGAGGCGACTTGTTCGTAAATGGAGGTTTGGAGGCTAGCCTGGATGCTCCAAGTCCCAAATGAAAATGTATGTCTGAACCACCAGACATGACATTTGACCTTGAAAATTCCTTATACATTAACCAGGAATTCAACTCAATCCACCTTGGTAGGTGGCCTGACCGCTGAGACATCATGCTTCACGGATATGTTTTCATGTTCTAGTAAAAGCTGAAATGGCAATTCGAAGGGAATAATCCCTTCTCTGGACTTTGGTAAATGCACTATACCCCCGCTAATACCACAGCAGATGTGAAAAATCATTAAAGGGTGATCAGTTTTTGGGAAATAACCACAGAGTTGAGTCATGTACACAAATGACATATAAATGTGTAATTTTTCTTATTCATTCCTTAGGAAAGATGCCAGTGGTGTAGCATGGACCAGCTGGAGCCTGATAATTCACTGGTAGTACAGAGAAATAAACAAGAGCAATCTGTTCAAGCTGAAGGAAGTAAAAAACAGCCCATCCATTCCTCGCAACATTCTCAAGATTCAGTGTTATGCAGAGAAAGTCAAGAGCAGCCCCTAGGTCAGCAACAGCCTGCCCAAGATTTCAGTGAAATTAACAAACAGCACCAATCTCCTCAACAACACCCTGTTGATCTTGTTGTACGGAGAGCACCAGAGGAGTTACCCATTAATCAGCAATATCATGTTGAAAATTGTGTACCGAGGAGAGAAACATGGGAGCTTACTCTTAGTCATCAACAAACTGTTGGAGATTTTGTAGTGCAAAGACAGCTACAGAACCACCCCCTTAGTCAACAGCAACCTGTTGCAGATTTTGTAGCACAGCAACAGAACCACCCCATTAGTCAACAGCAACCTGTTGGAGGTTTTGTAGCACACCAACAGAACCCCCCTGTTAGTCAACAGCAACCTGTTGGAGATTTTGTAGTTCAAAGACAGAAGCCCCCTGTTAGTCAACAGCAACCTGTTGGAGATTTTGTAGTTCAAAGACAGAAGCCCCCTGTTAGTCAACAGCAACCTGTTGGAGATTTTGTAGTTCAAAGACAGAAGCCCCCTGTTAGTCAACAGCAACCTGTTGGAGATTTTGTAGTTCAAAGACAGAAGCCCCCTGTTAGTCAACAGCAACCTGTTGGAGATTTTGTAGTTCAAAGACAGAAGCCCCCTGTTAGTCAACAGCAACCAGTTGGAGATTTTGTAGTGCAAAGACAGAAACCCCCTGGTGGTCAACAACAACCTGTTGGAGATTTTGTAGTTCAAAGACAGAAACCCCCTGTTAGTCAACAGCAACCTGTTGGAGATTTTGTAGTTCAAAGACAGAAGCCCCCTGTTAGTCAACAGCAACCTGTTGGAGATTTTGTAGTTCAAAGACAGAAACCTCCTGTTAGTCAACAGCAACCCGTTGGAGATTTTGTAGTTCAAAGACAGAAGCCCCCTGTTAGTCAACAGCAACCTTTTGGAGATTTTGTAGTGCAAAGACAGAACTCCCCTGTTAGTCAACAGCAACCTGTTGGAGATTTTGTAGCACAAAGACAATTACAGAGCCACCCCTTCAGTCAACAACCATCTGTTGGAGATTTTGTAGCACAACAACAGAACTACCCCCTTGGTCAACAGCAACCTGATGGAGACTTTTTAGCACAAAGACAATTGCAGAATCACCCCCTTAGTCAACAGCCACCTGTTGGAGTTTTTCTAGCACAGCAACAGAATCACCCCATTAGTCAACAGCAACCTATTGTTGTAGCACAGCAACAGAACCACTTCATTAATCAACATCAACATGCTATTGATCTTGTTGTACAGAGAAAACAACACAACGAAATCCTTAATCAGCAGCAGCCTTTAAGAGATTTTGTAGCACAGAGACAGCGACATACCGAGCCTCTTATTCAACAACTGCCTCCTGGTGATTTTGTACTACAAAGGCGGCGACAGGAGAAACGTCTCCATCAACAGTCTGCCCAAGATTTTGTTACACCAAGAAGAAGAACTTATCACCAACAGCCTGTTCGAGATGGTGCTGTATGGAGAAGTTTAACAAGGCAGATCCTACTACTACAACTTGCCCGAGCTTTCTTTGTGCGAAGAAAACTACAGAAGCAGTCTCTCCATCAACAAAAATCTGCCCACAATTCTTTTGAAAATGATAGATTAGAAGAGGAGTTCCTCCACTCACCAAATGTTGCTCGTATTTTAGTATTAAGAGGAAATAACCAAGTGTGGTGTGTTTGTAATTCTCAGCATGCTCAAGCATTAATGATATGGAGTAATGGTTGTGGGTTGTGGCTTCGTCATTATCATCCAACTCGAAGTTTAGTGCTACAGAGCCGATCAAGTTCTGTACTTCTTACATGGGAAGGACAGCCCCAACCCATTGGTTTCCAGTTAACACCAGATGTAGCTACACGTGTGTGGAGGGGACAATGGCAGCTGCCCCTCAATCAAACATGCCCTGGTCAAATTATAGTGATTTGGGGAAGAAGTATGTCTGAACTACTTCGGAGGTCTAGACAGAATCAAGCAATCCATCACCAGCTAAGACAAGAAAGTCAACAGATTATTTCCCAACACACTGCCCAAACTTCAGTGGCACAGGCAGATAGACGTGCACTGCTTCCCCCACAATCACAGCCTTATCCAGCTTTGGTACTGACTGGAAGACATGTGCGGCTTCTCCCACAATCACAACTAAATTCAGCTTTGTTACAGACTGGAAGACAAGTGCAGCTTCCCCCACAATTACATCCTAATCCAGCTTTGGTACAGACTGGAAGACAAGACTTGCTTCCCCTACAATCACAGCTTGATCCTTTGGAACAGGCAGAAAGACATGTGCAGCTTCCTCCGCAGTCACGGCCTAATCCAGCTTTAGTACAGGCAGAAAGACATGTGCAGCTTCCCCCACAATCACAGCCTAATCCAGCTTTAGTACAGGCAGAAAGACATGTGCAGCTTCCCCCACAATCACAGCCTAATCCAGCTTTAGTACAGGCAGAAAGACATGTGCAGCTTCCCCCACAATCACAGCCTAATCCAGCTTTAATACAGACTGGAAGATGCATGCAGCTACCATCACTGCCTAATCCAACTTTGATAGAGACTGAAAGATTTGTGCAGATTCACCCTCAGTCACGGCCTAATCCAGCTTTGGTACAGACAGACATTTGTGTGCAGCTTCCCCCACAATCACAGCCTAATCCAGCTTTGGTACAGACTGGAAGGTGTGTTCAGTTTTCCCAACAGGCACAGCCTAATCCAACTTTGGTACAGACTGGAAGTCAAGATCTGCTTCCCCTACAATCACAGCCTAATTCAGCTTTGATACAGACTGGAAGATGCATGCCGCTTCCATCACTGCCTAATCCAACTTTGGTACAGACAGAAGGATGTGTTCAGTTTGCCCCACAGTCACAGCCTCATCCAACTTTGGTTCAGTCTGGAAGACAAGATCTGCTTCCCCTGCAATCGCAGCCTAATTCAGCTTTGATACAGACTGGAAGATGCATGCCGCTTCCACAACTGCCTAATCCAACTTTGGTACAGACTGAAGGATGTGTGCAGCTTCCCCCACAGTTGCAGCCTAATCCAGCTTTGGTACAGACTGAAGTATGTGTGCAGCTTCCCCCACAGTCTCAGCCTAATCCAGCTTTGGTACAGACTGGAAGATGCACGCCACTTCCATCACTGCCTAATCCAACTTTGGTGCAGACTGGAAGATGCATGCCGCTTCCACCACTGCCTAATCCAACTTTGGTACAGACTGAAGGATGTGTGCAGCTTCCCCTACAGCCGCAGCCTAATCTAGGTGCATCCATATGCATGCCGCTTCCACTACTGCCCAATCCATCTTTGATACAGACTGAAGGATGTGTGCAGCTTCCCCCACAGTCACGGCCTAATCCAGCTTTGGTACAGACTGGAAGATGCATGCCGCTTCCACCACTGCCAAATCCAATTTTGGTACAGACTGAAGGATGTGTGCAGCTTCCTCCACAGTCACAGCATAATCTAGCTTTGGTACAGACTGGAAGATGTGTTCAGATTCCCCCACAGTCACAGCCTAATCCAGCTTTGATACAAACTGGAGAATGCATGCCACTTCCATCACTGCTTAATCCAACTTTGGTACAGACAGGAAGGTGCATGCTGCTTCCATCAATGCCTAATCCACCTTTGGTACAGACTGAAAGATCTGTGCAGCTTCCTCCACAATCACGGCCTATCACAGTTTCAGTTATACGGGCAGGAAGACGTGAGCTGTTTCCTCCACAATCACATTTACGACCTACCCCAGTTTCATTGCTACAGGCAAGAAGACGTGATCAGCTTCGACCATTATCAGCACGTGCCCTTGCTCTAGTAGACAGCGAATCCCAATTTCAGATTCTTCGTCTTGTATCAGGGTGTGCTTTAACTTCAGAGCTAGAGAGAGAATTACACCAGTATCTTTGTTGTCTATCAGCCCCTGTGTTAGAGTCCATAGCAATGGGAGTAAGTGAAATATTGCTTTGCTTTCTGTCTTCTCATGTTTCAGTTGAAGAGGTATTAATACAAGACCAGCTCCTCCTCCTGTCACAACTTGGCGAAGTTTCCGAGGATCAGTACCAACAAATTCAGCTTCGTTATCAGTCACTAGTTGGTCTTGCTTCAGTGACACACACAGCAATACAAGAGCGGCTCCTTCGCCAGTCACAGGGTAGCCAATCTTCAGTGGAAAAGCCAAGAACATTATAAAGTATTAAGAAGATCGACATGTTTGCAATATTTTGTACGAGAATCCGAGACATCCTGCAAGCTGTATTTGGTGACTTGGCCTTTTGGACTAATCGTGAATTCAGATGTCACCTAAAACTTGACTGGCCTAAGAGGACAGTAATAGATTGAATCTCTTAGTCACTAATGTCACCGTCTCCATGATATAGGTAGATGTTCTCCATATATCTCTAATTTAATGCCATTAGCACACAGAGGCAAACAGGAGGTTGCCCAATCTGAGTGTCAACAGTGAAATACACGAATAATCTATCAGTCACACCCAGCCTATTCAGGTGGCAGTGGTTCAGAAAGTAAAATAAGAGCAGTCTCCATCAATCATAGCCAAATTACAGTGGTACAGACCGGCAATCGTACTAGATGGAGGCTATTTTGGTTTGGGGAAACTGCTGTGTGTGTCTCCATCATCCACATGTTAATCATTCGCTGGGGATTTGGGGAAGATGATCAGGAAGAACCACTTCATCAGCTTCACCCTACATTTGTTGTATATAACAAGTGTAGTTCCATGAATAACTATACGGCCTATTTTCATATAACCTACTTATGTTAATTGCCTCTATCAACATACAAAATTTCAGTTTGAATGTTGTAATAGATTCGTAGATTTTGAGAACAGTCTAAATATTTCAGATGGTCGCCATGTTGGATTTTTAAATATGCAAGTCTTAGAGTTATGTACTATGAAGATTATTGTGTAGGTGTAGTATTCAAACTTCAATCTCATGAGTACAACACAAGAAATAAATACGTGATTTTAAAATTTTGCACAGCTGCCATGGTGTGGTTATGAAAACAATTGAAACAAAATAGATGCCAGTGGATTAAAATTTGTATAAGCATTTACCATACCGGTAACAAGTTTTACTGCGCTTGGATGTTTGAATCATGAGAAACGTCCATTTAAATATTTATATTTCGCGCTGCCGTCATGTTGGATTTCTGCTCGCCAGGTTATTGAAAGTCCCATAGGTGAACTTGCGTTCATAGCCTCTATCAACATATTTCAGTTTGATTGCTGTCATAGATTAAGGCTGTGCGATCGCCACCGCCGTCAATCGCATGGCAAGAGATGGCAGCACTACTGTATCACCGATAGCAGCCGCTGCATTTGTGTTAGTGACGTGTCTACCCTTCAATTATCACCTCCTTCCGCCCCTACTCCCCCCGCTTCTCCTCGTCACTCAACGTCTTCTCTCTCTCTCTCTCACTGATAGCGTTGCTTTGCATCTGAAAAACAAACCAGACTTGCTTTCCGAGCCGTATTGCCAATTTGTGGACTACTGTCGACCAAAGTATTATGTGTACTCGAGTTTGAAGGTTGTTTGTGACGTAACCAATAGACATACATAAAATCCAATAACATCATTATTTTCGTCGTTCTATTTTACGTGAGTCCATGTAGGTTTGGAATTTTTAGTTTATATTTTAATATTTTTTATCGCAGTTGGAACACAAAAAGTGCCCGTTTTTAAGCGTGTTTCAACCATGCGTCACATTTAAGAATTATTATCTCACAAACCCTTCATTGTATCGAATCCAAATTTTAACACAATATACATTGGAATGTTGTATAACTGGTTTATTAATTTCAAAATTTTTCGTGTCCAAGAAACAATGTTGTTATCTATTGTCTAAGGTAACGTTTTCTCGGCTTGGGGTGGTTGGAATATGTAGTTCTTGGTCGCGTTATATTCCTTATACATCAAAAAGTTATGTTGAACGACTTTAAAATACGTAAATTAATTCACTTATTTTATATCGGTTTATATTTGAACGGGGAAATACGACCTCGCCTCGCTCGGCAGTGATGGGCTCCATCTCAGCAACGCTGTACAGCCTACCCCGGAGCGGCTGGCAGGTGAATCATGCCTTATTTCCACGAACAAATACAAACCGATATAAAATAAGTGAATTAATTTACGTATTTCACAGTCATACAGCATAACTTCTTGATGTATAAGGATTACAACGCGACCAAGAGCGATATTTTCCAACCACCCCGAACCGAGAAAAAGTTACCTTACAAAAATGATAACAACTTTGTTTCTTGGACACACAAAATTTTGAAATTAATAAACCAGTTATACAACATTCCAATGTATATTGTGTTAAAATTTGCATTTGATCTGATGACGGGTTTTTGAGATAATAATTCTTAAATGTGACGCATGGTTGAAACACGCTTAAAAATGGGCACATTTTGTGTTCCAACTGCGATAAAAAATATTAAAATATAAATTAAAAATTCCAAACCTACATGAACTAACGTAAAATAGAACGGCGAAAATGATGATGGTATTGGATTTTATGTAGGTCTATTGGTTACTTCACAAACACCCTTCAAACTCGAGTGCACATAATACTTTGGTCGACAGTAGGTATTCTCCCTCCGTCCAGCCCAATAAAAAAGAATATATTATGATATAGGCCTATTATGATTATATTTTGATATAGTATGATATGATTCACAGAGTGAGGTTGTGGTTAGGGTTGTGCAGCTGTGAGCTTTCATTCCGGAAATAGTGGGTTCGAACCCCCCTGTCGGTAGCCCTGGAGATGGTTGTCCCTGGTTTCTCATTTTCACACCAGGCAAATGGGCGCTGTACCTTAATAAAGGCCACAGCCGCTTCCTTCCCACTGCTAGTCTTTCCTATCCCATCGTCGCCATAAGACCTACAGTATCTGTGTCGGTGCGACGTAAGGCAAATTGTAATATATATATATTATTTTGATATATATTGAAGATTGCAACTCGCATAATAGGCCTGGCGACAGGTAGTTCAATAAGGAAATAATTAGTGGAAAGCTGGAAATTGCTTTAATCGCTTTATTTGGACCCAGATATTACTCTCCCAAGTTTCTCCCTCGAACGAAGTCGGCGTTGGCCCTTCTGGCCCTAAGAAGGTACCATTTTTCAATTTTTTGCAAATATCTCCCAAATCTTCAACTTTATCAACAAAATACCTCTTATAAAAAATAATCTAGAGTAAATTTCCTACAAAAACGTTCCCTACCGTTTGTCTCTAATGTGAACTGTTACGATGCTACGACCATTCAAAGATGAGCCCTTTTTGATTCATGCGGAAAAGCTATGGAAATGATATGCCATATCAACGTTTCTACATGTTTTAATATTTGTCAGCATTCCAGATGCACAAGCTGTTAACTTGTTACAAGTATAACAGATTTTCAATGTAAACAGCTGTGGAAAAATACCTACCATTAGTATCATTTTGCAATATTGAGTTTTCGACTACAGAACAGCATGTGGATGCACGGTGTGCGCGGATCTCGCGGGATGATGCGGACTTGAGAAAATTTGTTGGATGGTTATCAACTCAAGAGCCCTTTCCTCGTGGACAACACGTTGTTTCGTTAAGCACAGGAGTTGTCGCGGATGGACAAATCACTTGTCATATGACCTATGAAATTGGAATAGCAGCACAAAAAGGCATAACCGGCAACAATTTTCACGATGTGAAGTTCCTTAGAAAAAATGGCGTGATGCCTCTCCGCGCGGTAAATTCGAAAATAACAAGTAGTTCCGTGAAGAACTATACAGCCTATTTTCATATATCCTGCTCATGTTAATTGCCTCTATCAACATACAAAATTTCAGTTTAATTGCTGTAACAGATTCATAGATATTGAGAACCGTCTAAATATTTCAGATGGTCGCCAGGTTGGATTTTTATTTTTGTACTATTACATTAAGATTATTGTGGTCGTGTGGTATTCAAACTTCAATCGCATGATTAGAACTCAAGAAGTAAAAACGAGATTTTAAAATTACGCACAGCAGCCATCTTGTGATTATGCAAACAATTGAAATAAATTAGATGCCAGTGGATCTACATTTGAATAAGCATTTAACGTGAAACGTTTCACGGCACTCGGATAGTTAATTCGCGAGAAACGTCCATTTAAATATTTATACTTCGCGTCACCGCCATGTTGGATTTGTGCTCACCAGGTTACTCAAAGTCCTATAGGTGAACATATGTTCATAGTCTCTATGAACATAAAAAAATCTGTTTGTTTGCTGTAAAAGATTCATAGATATTGAGAACCGTCTAAATATTTCGGAAGCTCGCCGTTTAGGATTGTTATATGTATAGGCCATAGAGTTATGTACCATTCAAGGACAATTATTGCCTAGGTTCATTATTCAAACTTTCACTTCAATCGCATGATAACGACACAAGAAATAAAAACATAATTTTAAAATTTCGCACAGCCGCCATCTTGAGGTTATGTAAACAATTGAATTAAATTAGATGGCAGTGCATTACAATCTGCAAAATCATTTACTGTACCACATTTCACTGCGCTCAGAGAGTTAAATCACGAGAAAAGTCTATTAAAATATTTCAAATTCGCTTGTTCGCCATGTTCGTTTTGTACTTTACAGGTTTATGAAATATACATAGGTAAACTTGTATCAGTACCCTTTATCACCGTACAAGATTGCAGGGTGATATCTGTAATAGTTTCGGAGATATAGAATGTCAGTGAAATATTTCGCACAGCCGCCATTTTGAGGTTATGTAAACAATTGAACTAAATTAGACTCCAGTGCTTTACAATGTGTATAAACAATTGCTGTACCCAGTTTCATTACGTTTGGGTAGTTAAATCGCGAGAAAAGTCTATTTAAAAGTCTCAACTTCGCTTGGCCGCCATGTTGGTTTTGTAGTCACCAGGTTTTTGAAAGTCTCATAGGTGAACTTCTAGTAGTGCCCTTTATCACCGTACACAATTTCAGGGCGATATCGGTAATAGTTTCGGAGATATCGAATGCTAGTGAAATATTTCGCACAGCCGCCATGTTGGATTGGTGAGACGTAACAAAATTTGAAGGGCACGGTCGAGGTCGCCGGGAATAGCGCCATGAACTTACCGAGTTTCATTGAAATCGCTCCAGTCGTTTAGACACACACACACGCACACACACACGGACAAAAGGTGATTTCATAAGCCTATTTTTTCAAAATTGAAAATAGGCTAAAAATCCGCAACACGGATATTCCTGGTGATCCTCTTGTGCTTTTCCAATGCATTTGCCTTGCAAAGAAATCCGATGCAGAATTGAAACAATATTTCCAGTTTGAACTAGCTCCGTATCCGGTTGCGATCTTTGATAAAGCGGGAATGCGTAGACGCAAAAGTCTGTGTTCTATAAATTATTCGATCCTGTTACCGATGAGCCCATATTTGAGGACCTACATCATGTTCTCGACGGAGGATATCTTCTGCACCGTGTAATTTGGCACCAAACCGATACTTTTGTCGACATTAGTGCCAAATATGCGAGTTACGTTAAAAGATACTTTAAAAACAGTGTCATTATTTTCGTTGGGTATCCTGACGACCCAGCAGCTCGCAGTACCAAGTCCGTTGAACGTCTTCGACGATCGCACAAGCATGAAGCTGCTAATGTTTTTTTTTTTTTATGAGTCCATGACGGCACCTATGCCACAAGCAAACTTTTTGTCTAATGTCACAAACAAACGAAGATTGATCGACTTGTTGCGCGTCAAATTCGAAAGCGAAGGAATCGAAACCAGACAAGCTCCACATGCCGATGTGCTGATCGTTACCACCCCACTCGAGTTATCTCGGCCCGACAATTCAGTCATTATAGTGGCTGAAGATATAGATATCCTGGTCATCTTGGCGGCTTGTGTGCCACCCTCCACGAAAATGTATTTTATGAAACCCGGCCAAGGTTCAACCAAACAACAACTATTTTGCACAACAAGTTTCAATCTCCCAACATGTGTGCAAGAAAACTTCCTCTTTTTGCATGCGTTTAGTGGGTGCGATATAACGTCTTCGTTTCACAGGCAGTGCAAAATGAAATTCGTAACACTGCTGAAGAGTAATGAGGAACTGCAGACAGCTGTTAGGGTTTTCCGAGACGTGAACGCAAACCCCGATGAAATTGACAAAGCGGGCCAGTTGGTTTTGGCTGGGCTTTATGACAACAAAACCACGGGAAATACCCTGAATGAGCTGCGGTTCCAACTGTTTGAAAAATCTCTAAGCAAACATCGATTTAATCTCGCAAGCTTACCTCCCACCGAATCAGCGGCACGTGATCACTCTTTAAGAACATATCATCAAATCCAAACATGGTATGGAAATGATACAAATCCACTGGATTGGGGCTGGAAAAATTCTCAATGTGGTTTGGCTCCCATACCTACGAGGGATCCGGTGCCACAAACGCTTCTAAACACAGTGTCCAGCAAATGTTCGGAAGGATGTGACGCAGCTTGTGGTTGCAGGAAAACGGGCCTCCGATGCTCCAGAATCTGCATGAATTGTATGGGACGGTCATGTACAAATGCTGCCGAGGAAGATGATATGGATGATTGTGACGGAGACATCGATGTTAATCTTGAGCGCCCTGTGACGTCGGACAAAAGTACCGATACAGACGATGAAAGCGATGACGGAGAAATTGAGGCCACAGCTGTTTACATTGAAAATCTGTTATACTTGTAACAAGTTAACAGCTTGTGCACCTGGAATGCTGACAAATATTTTATAATATGTAGAAACTTTGATATGGCATATCATTTCC
This sequence comes from Meconema thalassinum, assembly GCA_946902985.2. NCBI lineage: Eukaryota > Metazoa > Arthropoda > Insecta > Orthoptera > Tettigoniidae > Meconema > Meconema thalassinum. The sequence goes on from OX336388.2 coordinate 1,354,690,575, forward strand.
ATAGCTTTTCCGCAAGAATCTAAAAGGGCTCCAATTTGAATGGTCGTAGCATCGTAACAGTTCACATTAGAGACAAAAGGTAGAGAGCATTTTTGTAGAAAATGTACTCTTAGATTATTTTCATAATAGGCATTTTGTTGATAAAGTTGATGGTTTGGGAGATATTGGCAAAAAAAAAAAAAAAAAAAAAAAAAAAAAAAAAAAAAAAAAAGGAAAAATGGTACCTTCTTAGGGCCAGAAGGGCCAACGCCGACTTCGCTTGAGGGGGAAAAGTTGGGAGAGTAATATCTGGGTCAAAATAAAGCGATTAAAGCAATTTCCAGCTTTCCACTAATTATTTCCTTATTGAGGCTTTTGTTTTTCGACCTGTCGCCTGGCCTATAAAGTTCTATTGATCTTAAACAAGATTTATTCTGCGAATATAACTTACAGAATTTTATAAAGTAACTCATAAATAATTTTTAACATTCTGTAAACGAAACACACACATATTTTATTATGAGCAAATATTCCCATGAAAATAAATTTTATTATTTCAGATTTTGAAAAATCATTTACATATCATATTGTTCTATATTGAAACATCTTTTTTTAGTAATAATCTGATACAGGTACGAAGTACACCATTTTATACTGACTGTATAACAATATAAAGTATTGACAGTAAGAAAACAAAGAATAAAATTTAACAAAAAAAAAGGGACTTAATAATAACAAATTCATTGGAAATTAAATAACAAATAAAATAAATAACAGAGGTTATAAAGATATGTATGTGAGTCGTCCAATTCCAGAACTACCTAAGTCAATTTCATGAAATTTGTGAGAAAGGGCAAAAAACTGTCTTGAGTTATCCGTGCGCGTTTAAATAGAAACAGTTTGTATAATAGTTACAAAATACGATTAGTTTTCATTTTATGTATGTTTTAAAAATACAGTAAAAGCAGTTTTTACGTAATAATAGAAAATATATTGCACTTAAGCAGTTTTGATACAGGATCTAGGACTTAAGTAGTTTTGGATTAGTTTCATTAAGTCAGTAATTATGGTTTCTATGTGAAAGTGAAATTATTGCTATATTTTAAAGTTCTCTAAGAAACTACCCAGTATACAATAAAAGTAACCTTTCAACCTTAAATTTCCATTCACAATATGCTCACAGCTTTTCAAACTAGGCGAAATAGAGTCCATTGGACTGCACAGCAACGTCATTCCATGGGGTCTTCTTCTTCTTCTTCTTCTACTTAAGATACATTTTGTCGAGCTATGTCTTCGCCACATAGTAGCAAGTCTCGGTAGAAGCCTAGATCCTCTCTGTTGTGCCACTCAGGGCCGAAATGCTTTGACAAAAGCTATTTCGCATCAGTCACTTACATATATATATATATATATAAAAGTGTACCCGTTCCTACGCCACTTTAACATGTTTTCTTGGCATTGATTACAGTAGCAGTGTTTAGCTATGGACAAGTTAATTGTTAAACGTAAACGCCTGGAGAGTGAAAGTGAGCAGTCGGCTCCTACTCCCGAACCGTCGAATTCAACATAAAGAAGACAAACGAAAGAAAAGAACATACCAGGACAGTTACGTAGTGTATGGATTTACGTGGAATAAGAACGAGGAAAACCCTATCCCTGTGTGTTTAGTTTGTGGCGAAACACGAGGCCATGGTACCTAGCAAACTGAAGTGGCATCTCACAATTAAGCATCCTAGTGGGTCTGGGAAGAGTGTGATGTATTTTTTACGTGTACTAGAAGGGGAGAAAAAAAAACAGCTGTGCGAATGGTAAAGAGAATGACCATAAGTGATACTGCTCTTGAAGCCTCGTTTAAAGTAGCAGAACTGATAGGAAAAAAAATCACACACACACCTCATACTCTTGGAGAGGAAATCATAGGTCCTGCATGGAAAATTATAGTTTCAACAATACTTGGTGAAGGAGCAGTAATCAAATTTCGAAATTTCCTCTTTCCAACAACACAATCAGTCGCAGGATATCTGAAATGTTTGCAATATCAACGAACAAGTCGTGGGGAAAATAAAAACTGATAGAGCATTTGCTTTGCAAGTAGATGAGAGTATCGATAGTGGTGACAAACTGCAACTCCTTGGTTTTACCAGATATATTGATGATAAAGATATTAATGAGGCGTTTCTGTTCTGTAGACCGCTGGAGACTACAACCTCAGGACATGATATTTTTGTTTCTATTAATTCCTTTCTCAATGACCAAGATCTTTCATGGAAAGACTGGTTGGTTAGTTCTTAAGTTTAGGGGCTGCGACAACGCGGTCATGTAGCCCCGTGTACTTTGGTGTGTGTAGAATCTGTCTGATAACCGGTGTTAATTGTGATGACTGTATTAGTGCGTGTTATCTGTTTTTAATTCAAGTAAGGACTGCAGTCTTTTGAATTTTTCAAATAGTTCCGACTTTTGCTGCCAAACGCCACCGTCAATGACTACTAGTTCAGAACTTAGCTACCAGACGCCACCGCAGTCGGCTCTTGACGACGAACGTAGGAACCTAAGAACGCTAGTCAAATGTTTAACCTATATATAATTTAGCTTCACACAGGTGTAATTAGTGGAAGGTTCTTTAACATGCCATAAATCTATGACATGGGACCGCCGGATCTACTTCCCCTCCGAAGGAAGGCATACTGAGGGATTTTTAACTCTCTTAAAAATCCGACGACTTCGGCCGGCATGGAAAGACTGTTGTGGTATATGTACAGATGGTACACAATCTATGTCTGGGAAATTTAAAGGTTTTTACTGCAAGAGCTCAAGATTTTGCTGCAGTGTTTAACGAAGTTGTGAAAATGGTGAACTACATCAAGTCTCGACCTTTAATGTGCAGGATTTTTAAACAGTTATGTCTCGCAACGGATGCACCTCATACCTCTTTGTTACTTCATACAGAGTAAGGTAGTTGTCGCGGGGTCGTGTATTGAAGCAGTTTCTTGAACTTAGAGAACAGGTGAAAACTCTTTTTAAAGATGAAAATCAAGATACATTTTATGAGCTGTTACTAACTGATTCTTGGTGCTTGGAACTGTCGTATCTGGCAGATATTTTTCATAAACTGAATTAACTGAATGTTTCAATGCAGGGTAGACAGGAAACAATAATTTCCTCAACCAATAAAATGAAAGATTTTAAAAGAAAACTTAGTTCTTGGACGTCTGCAGTTCAGAAAGGAGATCTTTCAAACTTTCTTCATCTGACAGTAGATAACGATCTGGGTAAGCTGAAAGACCGCATTTGTGATCACTTATCAAGATTGCAAGAAGCAATAGATACATACTTTCCATCTATTTCCACTATGCATGTCAACTGGGTTGTCTCACCATTTGATTTCATAGATAGTGCGAGGAAATAGATTTCACTGGTTGCGAACGAGATGAATTTATTCATCTTTGTGCCGATTCCACACTCAAAAGTAAGTCCACCAAGAGTGAGGCGTCGGTGGCTACTTTTGGGCTTCAGCGGAGAGAGTAGTATCCTAACCTAATGAAGAAAGCAATTAACACACTTTCGCCCTTTCCAAAATCCTATCTATGCGAGCAAGCCTTCTCTGCTCTGGTGACAATAAAATCCAAAGCAAGAAATAGACTGAATAACCTTGAGGATGATTTGCGTGTTTCATTGTCAACTGCAAGGCCCGATATCACGTACCTGTGCTCTAAGCATCAATCACAAGTTTCATATTAACGATTTATCGAACAAAATTTTGATGTATTTTTACTCACTGACTGTAGTAAAGTAGACTGTATTATGTTATGGTGTACGTTACTTATTATAAAATATTTCAATAAATTTACATATGAAACATAATTTTTTTTTATTCAAGGAAGGGTGCCCCTATTGTGTTATTCCCAAGGGTGCCGTGAACTTCAAAAGGTTGGTAAACTCTGCTCTAGTCTGTGGTCGTGTGGACTGGCATGATGAGTCAGGGCGGGAGGGAGGCGGAAGCTGCGATAGCAAAGGTGTTGAAGGAGAGGATAAGGCAGGTGCCCGAGCGCGCTCTTGCCCAAGACCTTGTCTTACCGCTGTGTGTGTGCGCGCGTGTGTGTATGTGTGTGTGACTGATTCAACCTGCGTTTTGTAGAGTCTGAAAGGTACAATCACCACGGGTATATCGCTGAACCAAATTTCTTTATCGAACTTTTCTACTGCTCAGAATAAGAGCCACATCAAATTAATAAAACTTTGAAGTTAATATAACAATTTTTTCTCACTAAAAATGGTATTCAAATCTGAAGAGGTTAATACAAAATTTGAATTTCGTAATAAGAATTGTTCCTATTGCAGGTACTACTACAGGGGTTGTTGTACATAAATTTCGGTGTCTTCCGATTATTAGTTTCGTCGTGGAGATTGTACCTTTAACGCTCAAAATAGCCACTTTGAAGCCATGTCCTCAGCAAACGAGCCGTCGTTATTTTCTTCAAAACGCATATAATATCTCACAAAGACCTACATTAGAGATTAAGAGTAAAAATAAAAATAAAAATAAAATTTCAATTTTTGACCGCACAGCCTTAATAGATAAGCATTTACTGTACCGGTAACAAGTTTTACTGCGCTTGGATGGTTGAATCATGAGAAACGTCCATTTAAATATTTATATTTCGCGTTGCCGTCATGTTGGATTTCTGCTCGCCAGGTTATTGAAAGTCCCATAGGTGAACTTGCATTCATAGCCTCTATCAACATACAAAATTTCAGTTTGATTGCTGTCATAGATTAATAGATATTGAGAATCGTCTAAATATTTCGGATGGTCGCCATATTGGATTTTAATATGTAGGCCACAGAGTTATGCACTATTAGATGACGATTATTGCGTAGGTTCATTATTCAAACGTTCACTTTAATCGCATGATTAATCCACAAGAAATAAAAACATGATTTTAAAATTTCGGACAGCCGCCATCTTAAGGTTATGTAAACAATTGAACTAAATTAGGTGCCAGTGCATTACAATGTGTATAAACATTTACAGTACCATATTTCACTGCGCTCAGATGTTTAAATCGCTTGAAAAGTTTATTAAAATGTTTCAACTTCGATTGGCCGCCATGCTCGTTTTGAACACAACAGGTGTTTGAAAGTTACATAGATGAACTTGTAGTAGTGCCCTTTATCACAGTATAAAATTTCAGGGTGATATCAGTAATAGTTTCGGAGATACAGAATGCCAGTGAATATTTTGCACAGCCACCATCTTGAAGTTATGAAAACAATTGAACTAAATTAGATGCCAGTGCATTACAATGTGTATAAACATTTGCTGTACCAAGTTTCATTGCGTTTGGATGGTTAAATCGCGAGAAAAGTCTATTTAAAAGTTTCAACTTCGCTTGGCCGCCATGTTCGTTTTTTAGTTGACAGATTTTTGCGAGTCTCATAGGTGAACTTCTAGTAGTGCCCTTTATCACCGTACAAAATTCCAGGGTGATGTCAGTAAAAGTTTCGGAGATATAGAATGCCGGTGAAATATTTTGCACACCGGCCATATTGAGGTTATGTAAACAATTGAATTAAATTAGATGCCAGTGCATTGAAATGTGTATAAACATTTGCAGTACCAAGTTTCATTGCGTTTGGATGGTTAAGTCATGAGAAAAGTATATTTAAAATTTTCAACTTCGCTTGGCCGCTATGTTGGTTTTGTAGTTTTTGAAAGTCTCATAAGTGAACTTCTAGCAGTACCCCTTATTACCGTACAAAATTATAGGGTGATATCAGTAATAGTTTCGGAGATATAGAATGCCGGTGGAATAATTTACACAGCCGGCATGTTGGATTGGTGAGACGTAATACAATTTGAAGGGCACTTTCGGGGTCAGCTAAAATAGTACTATGACCTTACCGAGTTTCATTGAAATAGCTCCAGCCGTTTAGAAGTTATTAGGGGGTCACACACTCAAGGACAAAGGTGATCGCTTAAGCCTACTTTTTCATAAAATGAAAATTGGCTAAAAATGAGGAAAAGAACCTGTGATGAATATGTCTGGCCCTCATGAATGGTTTGTATAGTCTTAGTACTGTATCTTCATCATTGATTCTCCACTTCAGTGAGCCAGGTGTGGGAATGAACAAGCCTCCTCATTCCTTTATCAACTTAAAACCAAGAAATCATCCTGCCATCAATTCGCACTTCAACCTGATTATCAACATAAATACTTTTGGTTGCCTGTGGCAGCCCTCCCTAGATACCATAATCCCTCAGGATGCTTTCCGCTTGGTACAATATAGTATGCCTACAACAAACAGATCTTCACTTTGGGTATAATTATGCTTAATTCACTGTAAATCACTATGTGTTCTGTTTAATCAAAAAAAGCCCCTGAATACCCTGTAATTCCTCATCAATTTCCTAAATCAAAAAAAGCCCCTGAATACCCTGTAATTCCTCATCAATTTCCTAAATTGAAAGTTAGTAATGATAGTATTTTATTGACCTGGTTCCTCTGCCCTCCAAAGTGTATCTGTGAATCTCCATATGCTCCCAGAATGAGTTTGCAACAAATAACTCCATGCAAGCATAGAAGTCTAGTAAACCTGTCTCACTGGTGTTCACTTCCTTATCCTTACCCCACTTACCCATTACCCACTCATATCCCAGAGTCCTATTTCCTATCCTAGCATTTAAATCATCCATCTGTACTGCACTGTCACTACCTCATAAAATCTGTCTACTTCGTCCTGATCTACCCCTTCACATGTAGTGTACACTGAAACAATCCTAACATGACTTCCTGAAATTTCCAAATATATTCACATAAATCATTCATTTACGTACCTCACTGAAACTGTTACGTTCTAAGGTTCTCTTTACATACAGCCCTACTCCCCACTTTGCCCTACCTCGTTTTACACCTGACATGTACACCTTGTAATCTCCTGCTTCCTCATCTATGTCCCTTTATCTGAACTTCACTAATCCATAGAATATCCAATCCCATCCAACTTGCTGACTCAACTGGCTCTACTTTCTTCCTGACATACCGTAACCCCTCTCGATATTAATAGCACACCATCGAATACCTGTTAGTTTCAAAGGAGTTCCCTCACAAACATTTCTTCCTCGCTGAAATATTTTCCCTTGAGGAATGCAACAAATCTGAGGCAGTTTGTCGGTCAGCCTGGCTAATTTATAAAGATGTGTGATAAAGCATGCTATGCAAATTAATGCACACAGTAAGAAATGTTTGTTTTTGTCAGATGTATTTGCCATATATGAATGCACGTAAAATTTACGTCAAAGTCAATGCACATAATCCATCCATCATTGGTTTCTCCAAAGACAACGAAAGAGATTTGTAGTTACAGCCTACTGTACTTGGGAAGCAAAGTCACAGCACCCAATATAAATTTTATATGGTAATAATATTAATCTTGTGGCGATAATTCTTGGGACAAATTTTGCTTTCATCGCACAACGTAAATATTTTACTAATGTGGAATGATCTTAAGCAGCAGGCCTGCTCTCCTTCCACTCCATGTCTTGCATCTCGTTTGTTACCGGCTTCGGTGGCGTAGTAGGTAGCATGCTGAGCTTCTATGCCCAAGATCGCGGTTTCAAACCCGGCCGAAGTTGTCGGATTTTTTAAAGAGCGTTAAAATCCTTCAGTATGCCTTCCTTCGGAGGGGAAGTAAAGCCGGCAGTTCCATGTCATAGATTTATGGCATGCAAAAGAACCTTCCACTAATTACACTTGTGTGAAGCTAACTTGTGTGAAGCTAAATTGTAGGTTAGATTTCGTTGAAACGCTCTATCAAAAGTTCCAACGTTCAGCACTAGGTGTCAGTGGCATCTGGTAGCGAAAGTTGGAACTACTTGAAATTGAATGGAATTTGTAGCTCTCCCCATGGGTGTCTGCATTGAAGCAGCCGAACATGTCCTCGGACACTCCCGGCACTACAAGCCATGCACTAAATAAATAAATAAATAAATAAATAAATCTCGTTTGTTCTATGTGGCAGGTGTGCAATACAACAAATGTAAATCTAGCATCTTATAAATTCAGTTAAGCGAGATATTTTAGACATTTCTATTGTTTAAGTATGGGTTTAGCAACATTCAAAATTCCTTTCTGCAATAAGAAATAAATATATCTATACGAATGCATCAAGTGACTCTTGCTCTGTAATACAAGGCTAGGAGTAGATTATAATACAAGGCTAGGAGTAGATTATATTTCAGAAACCTACGGTTTGACAAAGATATAATGATACACTCAGGATAATTCAATTTCTATGGAGGAAAAAAAGCACGTGAATTAGACTTGCAGCTTTTAATCATGTCAAAAAATTATTGAAATTGTAGGAAGGCAGCTCATACTCGATAGCGGCTCATGCACGAGTAAATACAATATGTGAATGGCTCAGGATAAATATGTACCTCCTTTCTGAAACACACTCCTAAATATGTAATAGGCTCCCCTGGTTTAATGCTTCTTTTGGAATGAGGTGTTAAAGAAGCAAGACCTTTTCTGTGAACTTTCCTTCTTCAACATATAAACTGATTTAGTTGGAAATATATCTTCTGCAGCAATGAACCTGGTAATCTTCACTAATTCCTAGGCTGCAGGTATATTGTTTCCAATGGCAACAGTATCACTTACAAAAGTATTCATGGGCAGTTTATAAAAATTTTAAAACTGTTTTTGTATTTGTTTTTGTTTCCCTGACAGTTCTTTAGAATAAAGTCTTATTAAGTTTAGGAAATAGAGAGGAGGCATTCTTTGATATATGCTATTTTGAAGCTTTTTGTATCAAACATTTGGTTGGAAACAGGTGTTCTTGTAAAGTTCCATCTTGACAGGGCTACAACAGGAGCTGGGTTTGCCAGCTGGGTCAACACTTGAACCAACTATGCACTGCTTGCATTTGTGTGTGCCAACCACTTTTATGTGACTGAGAAGTTGGTGGAAAAGAGGACTGAACATTACAGCCCTAGCTAGCTTTCTTACAAAATGACTTCCCATTGCTCAACACGATCATTATAACACTGATATCAAAATTCTAATTTATAGACTATTCATAATATTGATAACTACCTGTTTTGGTGTCATATTTCCATGATAAATCAATATTGATTGAAGACTCCAGCCAACGCTAAGAAGAAAGTGAAAAATTGTACTGTATATTAACTTGCTCTTGACATTCCATTTAAGATCCTATATGTACTTTGTTTTTTAATCAGTGTTGGAAACAGTAACATTCCTCTTTTCCAGCAGTAATGAGACCAGACTAGTGCCAAATAACTGATTTATGTCCCTGGGAGGCCATGAGACATTGAGGAAGAGGCATGAAATGCAAGATAATTGACTCGCCAAGTGATGATATCAAGGTGTGTACTTGGTGAATTGCAGTGTGATACTGGACTGGTTGTAGTAAATGAGAGAGCACATGTTAGGGGGCAGGAAGGAGGTGCATTGCAGGAGGAGAGGAAGGTGGTGGAAACATGTGGCTGGATTGATGGTTTTCTCAAATGAATTAGTTTCATAATATGCTTTTCATAGGTTGCAGTTTCCAATATCCATGAATGTTGATCTGTTCCGTGTACTTTTTTTAAAATGTCGGTGGTATGTTTTGTTCAACCCCATAGAAATTGTATGTGGTGGATTTTTTTAAAGGCCTGAATGCCCTTCCTGATACCAACCGCTTAGAGTTAAGGGATGAAATGAATGAATGAGCATGTAGTTGGAGGAATTATCTTGGCATTTACCTGGAGTGAAAATGAGAAACCATAGAGAACCATTTCAAGGATGGCTGGTGGTGAAATTCGAACCCACTCATCTACTGAGTCCATAGAAAACTTGGCCCCATGACCTAGTGCTGCACTGCAACAAGAATAGCTACCACTGTTGGTAGTGGTTTTGTTTGAATAATTTATGTAACATAATTAAATTCCAACAGGGTTCCTAATAGTGATTTATTATTTCAATTGGTAAGTCCCCCCCCCCCCCCTTCCCCGCACACACACACACACACACACACACACACACACACACACACACACACACACACACACACACACACACACACACACACACACACACACACACACACACACACACACACACACACACACACACACACACACACACACACACACACACACACACACACACACACACACACACACACACACACACACACACACACACACACACACACACACACACACACACACACACACACACACACACACACACACACACACACACACACACACACACACACACACACACACACACACACACACACACACACACACACACACACACACACACACACACACACACACACACACACACACACACACACACACACACACACACACACACACACACACACACACACACACACACACACACACACACACACACACACACACACACACACACACACACACACACACACACACACACACACACACACACACACACACACACACACACACACACACACACACACACACACACACACACACACACACACACACACACACACACACACACACACACACACACACACACACACACACACACACACACACACACACACACACACACACACACACACACACACACACACACACACACACACACACACACACACACACACACACACACACACACACACACACACACACACACACACACACACACACACACACACACACACACACACACACACACACACACACACACACACACACACACACACACACACACACACACACACACACACACACACACACACACACACACACACACACACACACACACACACACACACACACACACACACACACACACACACACACACACACACACACACACACACACACACACACACACACACACACACACACACACACACACACACACACACACACACACACACACACACACACACACACACACACACACACACACACACACACACACACACACACACACACACACACACACACACACACACACACACACACACACACACACACACACACACACACACACACACACACACACACACACACACACACACACACACACACACACACACACACACACACACACACACACACACACACACACACACACACACACACACACACACACACACACACACACACACACACAGGGCATGGGGGGAAAATAATGGTAAGCTTCCACTAAGCTAAGGTCAATTATAACACAATGTTAACTTGTTTCTAAGAGTGTACATTAGTGGGAAATAAGCCTACCTGAATATGTCTTATCTACATTATTTTCCCCCCATACCTTTCCATTAAAGAGCAAGATAAAGATAACTTTATGGATGTGAAACGTGGACCTTATATCGTCGTGACATCAGAAAACTGGAGCGTTTTCACCAGCAAAAGCTCCTTTCGACCATGAATATTTTTTCTTCTTCTTTTTTTTACTGGGCACACATGAGCTTCGCCCAATGGCAATACCATGAATATTAAGTGGCATGACTATGTATCCTATCTTGCTGTCCTTGAGAAAGCATGTACCAAGAGTGTAGAAGCTATCATCTTTGGTCATCGACTAAGATGGACAGGACGCGTCCGCCGCATGAATGACACTAGGTTGCCACGTCAATTCCTATACGGTGAACTTTGCACTGGTAAAAGGCCAAAGGGTGCACCTTTAAGGTGCTTCAAAGACCAACTGAAATAAACCTTCAAGATGACAGGAATTAACCCTCAAACTTGGGAGGCACTGGCAGAAGATCGTGTAATGTCCCATGGAAGAATCGGCCTGTTTAGTCACAAGAAATTCATTCATAAAATGCCCTGATTTTGGAAGTGTATTGTCAGAACATTGTATAGGCCTACTCGGAAACGAGCTGCAGCCGCCGCCGACGACGACGATAAAGAAAACCAATGAGTAGAATGAACAGAAAATGAAATATAACCTATTGATTCAACCACCTTGTGGTGTAGATATTAGCGTTCTTGGCTGACGCCCCGGAGGTCCAGGGTTTGATTCCTGGCTCTCCCAAGAAATTTTATTTCTTGTGGAGGGCAGGGACGGGATACACTCAGTCTCGTGAGGCAAAACTAGATGAGGGTTAGATTCCCACCCCAGCCATCCTGAAAGTGGTTTGACTTGGTTTCCCCACTTCAACACCCTGCAAATGCTGGGATGGATCCTAACATACGGCCAGGCCTTCCCAATCCTATCCCCAATTTACAAATACACACTAATACAGCCATCACCCAAATACATGGAGCTATATGAACACAATGTTGCAGCCCCTAAAATAAGTAACGACCACCTATTGATTGTGGAGAGCATTGTCTTAAAGCAGTGCATTTCTAACACCAGCCTGATATAGAAATACGAACAGCTTCTCCAAAAGCATTTCTGCATCTTTATGTATCGAGATGTGTCTCTAAATTGTGTTTAATTTCTACTTCCTTGACTACTATACAAAACCAAAATGATTATTGATGGACACAGATAAATCTGTACCACCGGGTGAGTTAGCCGTGGTCGTTACGGCGTGACTGCAGGCAGTTGCTCACATCCGGGTGGCGAGGAGGTTTGAATCCCCCCGTCAGCAAATTTGAAGATGGTCTTCTGTGGTTTCCCATCTTCCTTCCAGGCAAAAAAATAAATCTTGTACAAAGAAGTAACATTTTTTCAGTTTGAGAAAACTAGTAGACAAATCCAGATAAATTTTTATTCTGAGACAATTTGATAATTTTATCATCTAAACCACTATATGCAGCCCTATATTTAAATATTTTTTTTCTTAAACTTGGTTGGCAGCAACAAAAGCTCCTATTCCATCATGGGGTGAGAGACAAACGTAATTATTGCCCCAGTCCCTAGCTCTCATGTTGAAGATGCTAATGTTTGGCTCACTAGCATCTTGGATACTTTTATAGTAGAAATTATGTAAGTACCGTAGCCCTCAACCATATTTAATTTTATTATCGGATCAGAAATACCATTTACACAGATCAATTATGCATAGTAAACTACAGGTGTCAGGGAATGTTCTCCGCAGTGCCTAGGCACTGCTACGTTAGGTGAGAGCCGGAGTTAAGTTGGCAGCACGGTTGCTGCTGACAGCGCGGCTGCCGCCGCTTGTATTAAAACAAAACAAAACAAACAACAAACAGTCCACTTAGAGATTCCTGTTTCTTGAGCTAATTTGCGTATTGATTTACTTGGACTTCGCAGCATTATATCGGAAATTTCATCTAGTTTTTCGTCTGTTAACAGCGTAGGCCTGCCTGTTCCTGGTGCATCGTGAACTGAGCCGGTCACACGAAATTTACTTATCAAATCCCGAACGGTATCCCGGTTTGGACACTTTGAATTAGGAAACCGCGCCTGAAATTTTAGTTTTACATTTTCTGTAAACCGATCGACTTCACGTAAAACGTATTCCACCAAAAACGCTCTCTCTTCAGCAGTAAACATTACCGACTGTATCCTGTTGCACTATTCCAATAATCTAAACGCTCCCTTACTGCATTCACACTGACGCTTTCCACAGCACAGCACAGCACAGCTCACACGTGTGTTCTGGTATCCTGTCGACCTTGGAGAAGACAAGCTAGTACCTGGCTGTCTGCGAGTGAGCGAAAGGTCTGACACCGCGCTGCCAACTTAACTCCGGCTCTCACCTAACGTAGCAGTGCCTAGGCACTGCGGAGAACATTCTCTGACGCACTGTACATAACACACCATAACACTAATAAAATGAAAAGAAGCACTTCACACCAATCTCGACCAGAACCTAGCAACCTCTAGTGCATTTTGTGTTCCTTGGTAAAGATCATCTTTGGTGCAGGAAGATGGGCACTGGAGCATATGCTGCATAGTTTGTTCTTCGTCACAGTCACATTTGTTGTTGCTGGCATCGATACAAGATCTCAGGTGTAGTCTTTGTGGATCTATCAGCAGCATATGGTAGCCTGCTGTCAACCATCAAATCCTTCTAGACAAGGTCTACAACCTGACGAACGATAATGGTTTAGCCTAACTAGATTCATCACTGATCTTGCTTGGTTGACTTGGGATCCACTCCTGTCCTCAATCTATTGGACTTCCACACAGACCAGTCTTCATGACAGCCAGGTGACAAACGTTCTGCAACTGTAATTTGTCCTGGATGACGTGGACCTCGGCTTTCCAAAGCCATACTCTCGCTTTAGTACGTGATCCAGTTAGTTCCTCAGACGTTCGTAGGAAGCTTTTTCTTGACTTAAGTCTCTGAACTGGAGGTGAATGGCCATGTAAGGGATGAGCACTTTGTTGCTCCACTCTACGCCTCTCCTTGTCTGTAGCTAGTTTCCTTTGAATACAAGGTGGAGCAATTCCTGCAGTTTGTCAACTGAAGTAGACTTTAAACAGCCAGTCACTAGCCTGCATGTCTCATTGAGGGCCACATCCACCTGTCAGGGATGGGATGAAGAATACCAAACAGGACATGCATATTCTCAGACGGAATAACAAAGTACTATTGCAGATGTACAGAGGGTTTGTGGTTGACTACCCCACTGTGAATCAGCCAGTTTGCGAAGTAGGTTATTCCTTGCAGACACTTTGAGTTTGGAATTTATGCAGTGCTTCTTAAATGTGAGAGTTCTGTCAAGGGTTATACCCAGATATTTTGGAGTGTCACAGTTCTACAATTGGATATCAGACCACATTACTTCGAGTTCACAATGAGCTTCCTTGTGCCTAAGGTGGAAAGCACACACCTGAGTTTTTGAAGGGTTAGGCTTAATCTGGATTTCACTGTAATAAGCTTGTCAAGCATTCATGGGCAGTAGACAGATTTGTTTCAACTGTTTCAAAATCTTTGCTCTGTGTGGCCAGGGCGAGGTCTCAGCGTACAGGAAGCTTCTGGTGCTTGGATATACTAGCTAATAGTTTGTATAAATATTAAAAAGTAACGGAGCCAACACACTTCCTTGAGGTAGGCCATTTTTCTGTATCCTCTAACGGCTTCGCTGTCCTTGGAAGTCAACAAAAAACCTTCGGTTCTGGAGAAGCGCAGTGATGAATCTAGTTAGGCTAAACCATTATCGTTCGTCAGGTTGTATACCTTGTCTAGAAGGATTTGATGGTTGACAGCAGGCTATCATATGCTGCTGATAGATCCACAAAGACTACACCTGTGATCTTAAGAGTTTCATATCCATCCTCTACAAATTGTGTTAGGTTCAGCAATTGTTCGGAACAGCTCTTGCCAGGACGAAACCCACACTGTTGTGGTACGGTATTAATAGTGTGTAAATGACAGGTAAAATACGATTTAAAATCAATCTTTCGAACAATTTGTAGAGGTGACACAGAAGCACTATAGGTCTGAAAACTTTTGGATCAGTGCCCTCCTTTCCGGGTTTCAGTAAGGCAATTACCGGTACTCTAGACCTACGCCATATCTTCGGTATCTGGTATTTGCTCAAACAATTATTGAAAAGTTGCAGAACCCATTCTTTGGTTTTGAGTCCAAAATTCTTAATTTGTTCGGACCGGACATCATCTAGGCTCGCTGCCTTGCCAGTTTTACTTTTTTTAATGACCTTGTCGAATTTCCAGCATACTGAAAGGTATTGACGTCCGAAACGGGGGAGGAGCTTACGGTCAGCTGTTTGCAATATGGCGGCGATATAGTGACGTGAAGTAATTGGGTGTGCGTTTGTTATGGCTTCTAATTTATGATGGCAAAATACTACATATTTCCTTTCATCGATAGAAATATTTTTATAATCAATTTAAATGCAGTGCCTAATTACTAACAGTTAAAAATATTACCCATATGTAGATTAGTTAATTTACTGTCTGCTGTTACATATATGAAGCCTGTACTTGGGAGCCTAGCGGTATCGATGTTTTTATTGATTTCACAATATATATATATATATCTCACATAACACAAAGGATGACTCCCTGATAATAAATTGAATCAAGCAACCCTGAATTTGCATGAATGTTTTGGGTTCAAAGAAGCGTTACTTGGGATGCTCAAATCATACTTCAATATTGCAAATATTGACCTACATACTTGCTGTTCAAAGGCAAGAATGTTAATTTATTAATCTCTTGCCACAGGCAAGTTAAAATGGAGACATCCTCTTTATCAATATATTTAATTAAATATTTAAAATACAGAAGCCTCCGTGGCTCAGGCGGCAGCACGCCGGCCTCTCACCGCTGGGTCCGTGGTTCAAATCCCGGTCACTCCATGTGAGATCTGTGCTGGACAAAACGGAGGCAGACAGGTTTTTCTTCGGGTACTCCGGTTTTCCCTGTCAAAATTTCATTCCAGCAACACTCTCCACTATCATTTCATTTCATGTGTCATTCATTTAATCATTGCCCCAGAGGAGTGCGTCAGGCCTCGGCAGCCGGCACAGTCCATATCCTCGCCGCTAGATTGGGGGCTTCATTCATTCCATTCCTGACCCGGTCGGCGACTGGAAGCAGGCTGTGGATTTTCATTTTCATTTAAAATACAGATATTTAACAAAGCTGGAGTCTCCATTTGAACTTGTCATAAGCAAACGGAACAGATCAAAAACTACACTAAAAGCCAAACCAAATTCACTCCTCAGCTCGACATAAACAATAATACCAATTAAAACCTATACAAAACATACTCTCCTTACTGTTGTACAACTTTCAAACCAACTATTCGCACTCAAAACTGTAAAACTCTGAAACGAGAACTAATTAAAGTTAGAATAGCCTAGGCCGATCCGGTCTCCTGCTACATTACCGCATATGTATACTTAACATTACTATAACTTCAAAATTACTGCTACGTGACCTATCTGCCTGAGTAGTATACGTGTTGTCGGCCTGCCTGGGATGATGGGTCACCAAACCGATACTTAAAACTAAGATTTTACATTTTAATTAACTAAATTCAACAGTAGGGAGATCATAGCGAAAAACACAATTTAAGCCAAATCATACTTCAATGACCTACATACTTGCTGTTCAAAGGCAAGAATATAAATTCTCTGGCAAATTAAGGCTAAGAACATCATTTTTCTTAAGTTTTCTAACCTTTCGGCTATTGTCAATCGGAAGAACCCCTAAAATAAGTTTACGAAGAGCGGATTACATTCTCTGTACGGCACAGAAGTAATAGGCTATACGTTTATCAGTATTTTTGATGTAGCTAAATCCATGTGAATACAAATTAGAGACAATAACTATCAATAACCAACAGTACCGGTAGAAAGAAGTCGTCTTCACAAAAATGCAGGCTGCACACTGTCATGTAACATGTAACACGTTTTCCAATTGACAGTGCCGAAGCCCATCTTTCTCTCTGAACTTTTTGTACAGGAAAGTAGTGAAGATATTTCGTAGCCGTTTTATACGATTTGCAACCGTATACAGAGCAGTACCTCCTCGAATTTGACAAATTTCTTTCTGTTTCCATCACGACGTCAATGCTTCACCATCTAAATAAATCTCACCAGTCACAATGTTACAGCTTCAACATTCTGCCGCGTGGCTGCGCCATCCAACTTTTCTGACGTCACCTGTTGTTTTAGGTAGATTTCATTAGAAAACTAACTGTTGCAATGGGTACCATGTTTCGACTTCCGGAAAATTTCGACTTATCTTCGCGTTTCACATCCCCCAGACCCCAAAACCACCGTCAGTTCAAAAGTTTATATATAATTTATGTACGGTATTGAGACCGTTTAGTTGATGTCAACAACCACGATGACTCAACTAACGACACATAAATCGAATAAAAAGAAAAGTACCGTGAGGATCAGGTGACCTTCCAAAAAGGCTAAAGCGGCACGAGAGTCCGTAGTCCACAGGGATCGTGGTACATGGTGACGATGGTCATAGACCGCCTAAGGAAAGGTTCACCTTAAAACTAGACTGAGAAAATAAACATCCAGACTCATGTAAAACACCGTGAAAATTTATTAAAATTCACAAGCCCCTAGCCTAGTTTCGGAGGGTTATAATCGGCTATCCGCAAATTAATAAATAAACTAAGATAAAGAACAGGTCCCCTACCTGAGAAGTTACTGAAAACCCTCGCGAAAGATCTAACTCACAATGATAAAGCAACAACAGCAACGCTAGGAATATGGCACGACGCAAGTCCCTAGTTCAAGTTACAAGACCAAGCTAATATCTGAATTTACATTTAACAGGGTAGCAAAACAAATCTAGGTTAGGATGGTACCATTTCGACATTTAAATTTAACATTAATTCAACTAGCTAAGTCCTATCAATTAACAAAATTTACGGCGATGACGTCCGTAAAAGAAAACAATTACATCCAAAAGCTAAGTGTACAGCCATGAAAAACAAACAATTTAATTATGCTTAATAACTATATAACGAAATAGACACAGTAGTTTTATTAAAAATTCCTGCCTACACCTTGGTTTACTCTTTGTAAACCATAGTCATTTAACGTGTATAGTTACGGTGACGAATGCGCAGTTGAGACCACGTCTGACATCGCATGGCCTGAGCTCCACAAGCTACGAACTCTAGGTTCGCACATGCTTCAGGTCGCTACAAAAATGTCAACTGTCCTAGTCATTTCCTCACAAGGAAATTATCTTCAACTGCACGGCTATGTCAACAGTTCCAGAATGCAAAGAACAAAGTTAGATAGAAAGAATCGTTAGTTAGGCTTGTTTTATAACAATTATGCATTTTATTATTAGAATGTCGGTTTATAGGTTTATCGTAGGTTTATGGCGAATAACATTGACAATAGCCTGGGCACGGAGTGTCTCCAACTGAGATCATTCTCCACCAAAAAGCCTCGACTCAACAGTCGGAATATAATCAACGAGTATAACAACTCGGACACACAATAACACGGGTTACCAGCGGCGCTAAGCTCGCGTTCAATAACTCTGGGATAGGCCTGTACAACAGTTACCTTCCAGTAACATCTGGTCAACGGGATCATCCCCGGGCAAAGCATACAATAACATCCTGCCATAACAGGGTAGACTTCACCATCCTATAGAAAACCTTACATAACTGTACCTGTCATACGACAATACACGCAACAGAGCGCTGAACTAACAAAAACCGATCCATAAAACAAGTGATCAAATACAAGAGTGGAAACTGGTTTCCATAAGCAAAATAGCAATGAAAGGAAAAGCGAATACAAATTGTACTCTGTCCTCGTCTATAGTAGTTTTGTCTCACAATGAAGCAGGCGTGCTCTAGGTCACTGGGTTACATAACCAGTTTATTCAAGGCCGGCGATTTAATCAATACAAAACCTGCACTTGGCCGGTTCATAAAAAACATTACCATGTGTTACGGATCTCTACAGTGTCCGTGTATCAAACGCACGCTATAAATCTGAGTATAGTCATACACTTCCGTCTTTCTACCAAAGACGTCTAAATGAAAGTAAACTTACAATAACTGAAGCTCTTTGCTTTAAAAATGCAACTCAGTAGTTGCTAGAACATCAAATAAAAACGTGTCTCACACGACACAAGAAAAATGATAAATGTGGCACAGATTCACACACTAGATCTGCTTAATGATACGTTGGGAACCGCGTTCGATGCTAGGCAACGAAACATTCCTTCTAGTTGTTAGGTTCAAACATGACCAAGAATAGCTTCTGAGCTTATTCAAAATGAAATATAATGCATTTACAAACTGGTAGTTACTGTCGACTACCTAAATGATACGACCGTTCTAACGACAGTCAGGGGTGTAACAAAGGATGGCTGCGAAGAATGCAGTCAATTAATAACCAAGGCATCTGATTGCCATAACTACAGTCAGCAAAGACTTGAAAATTACCCCAAGTAGGGTTGAACAAAATAGCCTCAAAATGACTACGATCAGGTTCAGCAAAAAGGTAGGCATTGACGTTCCACGACGTTCACCAAGCTGCACCAGGGCTGACCAAAATGTCTGACCCCAAAGGTGTCTCACTCTAAACTGAAATAAATGACATCTAACTAATCTAGTTACATCCCTACCTAGAAAAATGGCTGACACTGAGTGTGGTTGATTCACAAACTACATTAAAAACTACTACACCACCAGAAACTAGAACAAAGAAGGGGTGTGACAAAAACTCACGAAATGGAGGAGCTCTCACTCAGCTCTCTATTCCACAACAAGGGTTGTACATAAACCTCTCTGGCTCTCTGGATCGGTATCCTCCTCATCAGGATTCCCATCTGGACTCCCCCAAAAACCAGGGTTCGATTTGTCCCTGTCGACATCTTCGTGGATATGCCTGGAAATGGCATTTTGGCTCCTTCCCTCTCGTTCATCGTTCTGGAAGTTCCACCATCATGCTGGTTCCTGTAGAAACGTCACCCCCCCATACTGGGATGGTATTAGCCCATGGTAACTGATTCAACCATGGTGAATAAAAATCCAATCACGTAGGTAGCGAAATAAGTTGCGTGATTATTCATCCTCTCACTTCCAAAATTATAATGTCCGTCGTGACTATTATAGGCTTCAATTATAAAATACGACACAGCCTTAATCTTGCAGATGTGGATTAGCATGTGAGCTAATACTATTTTATAATGCTGCACGTGCTAGTGACGCCACTTTTGTATCACGCAGCATCCGTGAATTATACGACGTTTCAAAGATGAAATTTCCACTTTGGCAATTTAAATATCTCATACTATTATAATCACACTTATTCAGGATAATTGTAACACTATTACCTGTATATTTCCACTAGGCATCTGCCCTCCACATACGCGTGGGTAATATGTGATGTCACAGCAATGTTGTGCAATACACTATACTTGCCAATAATTATTTCCCAAGCTTCTTATTTAATTCACTGGACTTCATCGACAGTGAATATTAGTATTTGCTTGCTCGATGGCACTTTATAATCACTTTGAACGCTAAACAGCGGATATTCTTCTACGTCTCGTAGGACAAATGTAATTCCACGCCTACACAGGGCGGATTCTCAAGACGCAGTGCTCCGGTACTGGGTGTCTCTAGAAAGTAGGTCGTCAAAACGAAAACGTTGAGCGACTACTTACATTCCTTTTTGCGTATCTGCAAGGGTATTACCTTACCTAAAGTAAAAATAAACATTCTCCAAAATGTTTTAATAATGCAGCATGACGAAATGGAATATTCTGAGTCTCGTAGGAAAGATAAAAATAATTAATAAGACCTCAGATAATAATTAGCAGTTTACACCAAAGTCAAAAGTGCGATTCACTGCTACTTCAAAATATCGCGTGATCTCTCAGCTTCACGTGGCTTCCTGGGTGTGTTCAAAAGTACAATATCCCATCATAAATGCTCTGTCATAAGAAAAAAATATCACATGAACCATAGCTCAGCGGGTTCATCTGCCTCTCTGTCGTTTCAAATAAAATGTTGGGATAACATTTTTATTTGCTTTGAAATTCATTCAAGAGTGATATTTTTTTAGATTGGCTGCATTAAAGGTTCCAATGCGTTCTCCTGTCCTAATGTCTTCTATCACATAACTTCCATTGTTTAAAGGCTGTCGGATACGACTAGGGCCATAATACAAGGATAGAAATTTCCCATATATGCGGTCTATAGGACTAGAAATTCCGGGTCTCCTTATAAGGATAAGGTCTCCTTCTACTAGTGGTTCTCTAAACCTCTGGCGTCTAGTTCTTCTCAAGCGCTTGGCAGCTTGTCTGTCCATAGTCTCTCTCGCAGCTAAAAGTCTGCTGGCATGTGATGGTTGTAAACAAGGTGGATTTACAATCACACGATCCCATATTCTCAGCGGCATCTGGTTCAAATGCAAGACCATAGGTATTTGACCAGTGCTTTCATGTACTGTTGAATTAATACATTTTGCCATAATAACAAGGACTTCAGTCCATCGCCAGTGTTCTTCTTGACAATATAATCGACAGAATTTTGCGATAATAGACATCACGCATTCTGCTGGGTTGCTCTCTGGATGTCGAATAGATGATAAAATATGACCTATTTCAAGCTCATTCATGGCATTGGCAAATTCTGCTGAGGTGTACTGTGATCCGTGATCAGTCAACAAGAATTGTGGCTTTCCTGCCTCCGGTATCACTTGACGTCTAATCCTCTGAATAATCTGATGTGCAGTAGCTTTTTGAATTGGATGAAGCATCGTATATTTCGTGAACACATCCACCGTTACAACGATGTATCGATTCCCACGACGAGCCTTAGGTATTGGGCCATACAGGTCCTGTGCATACAACTCTCTAGGTTGAGTTGGTAGTATTGGTCTAGGTTGTTCCTTCAGCAAGTGTGACGTGTATTTGTTCCGCTGGCATGCGTCGCAAGCACGTAAACACTGTCTAACGGTGGCTCCTAACCCTTTCCATGTGAAAGACTCCTTGATAGTTGCAATGGTTTTGTCTGTTCCACCATGTCCAATGGATAAATGTACCATAAGAATAACAGATTCTTGGTATCTCCTAGGAATAACTGCACGCAGTTGAGTGTGGTCCTCGTCTACAAACTTGTATAAGACACGATGATAAATCAAATAATCATCTGCAACAGCAGCAATCCTTGCATAATGATCATCCTGTGGATCCATTCTTCGTTCTAGGAAACGGATAATATGTCTGAGTTCCTCCTCACGTCGCTGTCCTTCAGGTAAATGACGAAATCGGCGAAGGTGTTCCTCGCATTCTCCCTCGATGTCTATGGCATTAACAGTAGCTTCAGGATTCCGGCTGAGGATGTCGGCCAACACATTCTCTCTGCCTGGTCGATAAACTATTTCCAAATCGAACTGTTGGAGAAACAGCGTCCAACGTGTGATCCTGTCGCTTGCCAGTCTTGTTCTCAAGATGAAGGTCAACGCATGATGATCGGTTCTCACAATAATCCTCTGACCTAACAGAAGTTTCTGCCAGTATTCAAGTGCGTAAACAATTGCAAGTGCTTCTATCTCGGTCGTGAAGTAGTGAGATTCATGTGCTCTTAAACGTCGGCTTAAGAAAGCGATGTAATGACGTTTCTTCTCATCATCTTCCTGCAGTAAAATGGCTCCTATACCAATGGCAGATGCATCAGTTTCTAGAATAAAGTTCCGAGAGTAATCTGGATATTCTAACTGAATTGAGTCCACAAGCATCTGTTTAGCTCTCCTGAAAGTTATCTCGCATTCATCATTCCAGTTCCACCTGCAGTTCTTTTTCAATAATCCTTGCAGTGGTGCAACAGTTTCGGAATACTTCTCACAATGAGCAGCAAAGAATTGGAGAATTCCTAAGAATTGTCTCACGTGTTTCACACGGGTTGGTGTTGGAAATGCAGCAACAGTTCTAATCTTTGCCGGATTCGGTCTATATCCTTCTCCATTGATTATGTGTCCTACGAATTTCACTTCTTCCTGAAAAAATCGACACTTGTCAAACTTGACCTTAAAATTTGCCTGTCGGAGATTCTCAAAAACAAGGCACAATGTCTTTAAATGCTCTTCTTCTGCTCCCGAAGCTATGATTATGTCATCCACATAACATATTACTTTCTGCTTCACTTCATGAGTCAGCTTGGCATCAAGTGCTCTGATTAATGCGGCTCCGGCATTTTTCAATCCAAATGGTAGTTTTTGGAATACATAAGTAGTCTGATCAAACAAGAATCCAGTATATTTCTGAGTATGCTCAGATAATCTGATATGGTAATAAGACTGAACCAAGTCTAATGATGAAAATATCCTTTTTCCTTTGAACTTCCTGAGAATGTCCCTAATCTTGGGCGGTCTGTCGTGCTCAGGAGCTAGGTGTTCATTCAAGGCTCTGGCATCAAGACAAAGTCTCAAGCTTCCATCTACCTTAACCACAGGTATTATGGGATTCAAGAAAGGAGTCGGTGATTTCTTGATTGTACCTGCTGCTTCCATCTCATGGATCTTCTTAGCAGCTTCTTCGAGATGTTTCTCGGCAATCGGATAGATCCTTTTCTGGAATGGGGAATCGTCCAGTAATACAAGATCATACTCGTAGTCTAATATCTCACCAGGTGTGGTGTCGAATATATCTCTGTATTCGTTCAGTATTGCCTCAAGATCCTCATGTGTGGGTGCTGATAACGATTCTGCCTCTTCGTCGGCATCTAGTGTCGCCTCAATTTCCTTGCCTTTTAATGCTTCGACTACATCTACTTCGGATAGGAATTCCGGTTCTTCTTCAATTAGGCTCATCTGAATGGGTTCGTTCGGCTTGAATTCTACCGTATTCCGTCCCATGTCAATGATTCCATCATATTTTCTAATGAAGTCTGCGCCTAAAATGGCATCATGATGCAGGCCCTTCATTACGAGAAATTCGTGCAAGTACACGTGGCTCGAAATCTTCACAGAACACAAAATCTGGATTTTGCACGTTACAACGCGGTCAGGTATAACACCTCTGACTCTTATAGCTGAAATGGGCAACTCCGTCACCTCAGAGTTTGCTCTAAGTCTGGCATGGCAATCGGCGGAAATTACACTAATCATCGCCCCAGTATCGATGAGTATGACTACACTGACTTCATTCAAGGTGGCTACAATCTTGGGTAGACGTGTTAATTCATAATTGTGGTTCGTCGTTCGTCGTTCGTCCAACAAGTCTTCTTGGATTGGCTCCCAGAGTAATATAGAGGCAGTTACTCGGTGCTCAACCAAACAAGAATCTATTGATTTTTCGGAGTTTTTTTTTTTCTGTCATGGCGAGAAGTACTGGGCTGGTTCTGCTCCGTCTCCTGCGCCGAATGTCTATTTTCCCTCGAAGTAGGGTTCCGTTCTCCCTCTTCTTGGATCTGCAATTCTCTCAATTGTTGGAGGTACTCACGGCTCTCCCGCGCTCTTCCTTTCCAATCCCTGTCTGGCTGGTATCTAGGGTCTCGATTTCTGTCGTAACCCCCACTATATCGATAGTCTCTACGGATACGTCCGTGTTGCTGATTTCTTCCTTCATTCCCTCGGCGATGGTTTTCATGACGTCGGTTGTCGTCCGTCCTTCGGTCGAATCGCCGGTCCCAATGACTTCGCCGGTCATCATGTTGATTTCGAGTATACGGAGTGTTGTTCCATTCTCTCCTGTTATAACTGTAATTGTTATCACGTCGCCCAGAATCCTCTGTGGTTTGTGTTTGTTGTGGCGTCTGGCTCACTTTATCAACAGTCGTCAGATTCATATGTCTATCCTCGCGTCTATCAGCCTTCTGCTGACGGTGTGTAGGAAACTGTTCTGTGTTAGCGTCCAACCTTCGCAGTATATGGTCACACTGCTGGAAAGTGGATGCCCCTGCAGCGATTAACACACGTTGTACATCCGCAGGGTACTGCCAAACAATTGTGTTCACCAAATCTTGTTCGGACAATGGAGGCTGAAGACAACGGAGCTTCGCGAGCTGTATTGCGAAGTAATTCGCATAACGAGTAGGTGTATTGGAACTGTACCTTCGAGTGTACATCTCAGCTCGGATACTCTGCTGGATGTCGCTCGACCAATATGTTCTTAATAACGCTTCCTTAAAGTCTTGGTAGCCTGTGAATGAGTATCGGAATGCTCTGAACCAGGTACCGGCTTGTCCCTCAAGCAGTCGCTCTATAACTCTTAGTTCCCTCTCTGGAGTTACCATAGTATCACGTAAGTAGCTTTCGACATTTGCTAGGAATTCCACTGGAGTAACACCGCTCCCAGTTCCCGAGAAGCGAGCTGGTTGCTCCTCTCTTGGACGAATTATGGTGACATTTCCCTGCGTATTCGCGGGTCTGAAAGTATTTTGCATGTAACTCTGCGTAGGAGTGTTAGTCTCATGACTAATTCGATTAGATGCTGGTTGAAACGGGTGAGCGTTAAAGTTCAAGGTCTGACCTTGCGCTAAATTAGTGAATTGTGACGGTTGCGGTTCCATAGGCGCGCTGGGTTGGAAATGGGTAGGCATCATTCCTCCTGATTGAGATATAGGCGTTTCCTGAGATTCTCCCATCTGTGGGTGTACGTGTCTCTCTCTTGGAGTCGTCTCGAGTCTGTCCAGGCGTCTTTCTATTACTTCAAGACCTGGGATGGTTCTGGCTGCGACTTTGTTGCCTAAGTCGTTCAATTGCAGCTCGATCCTGTCAACCTTTCCCTTGAGGTTTGTGTCTACCTCGCGTATGGCCGTCCTAAGGTTATAACTGAGGTCTAACCTCTCGGTCACCGCGACTTCCTCAAATCTCTTTTGTAAGGAATCGATATCTCCTTCAACTCTGGACATATTTTCTTGGATTTTACCCACATCGTCTCTAACCTCGGCTACCTTAGCCTCTACTGTAGCTTCGTGTTCGTTGAGGTCACCTCTCAATAACATGAGGTCAATTTTGTGTTCCTCATGATGAACATCAACTGTCTCACGTAGACTGTCTACGGTTTCCGTCAATTCAGAAATGTTTCTCCTGTTGGTGTTAAGTTCCTCTTTAATCTCCATCATGCCATCAACGATAGTCTTCACGTTGTTATTAACGGCATTGGCAGCTCCTCTCATCAAGATTAAACCAACGTTCATGGTTGCCATGTCCTTCTTCACATTTCCGATAAATCCCTCGACGTGATCTAGTCGAGTCCCGAATTCTTCCCTGGTATGTTCCAGATCTGCTCTCATGTCTATCTGGACTTTATTCAAGGTTGTCTGAATTTGAGCTGTGTGCTCCTCCAATCGGTTTTGCACCTCCTCCCTAGCTCTATTCATCTGGTCGGTTAAGCAATCTACGCGCTGGTTAGCCTCCTGATGGTGTCGTATGACATCAACCCTAACAGCTGCTAAACCTGTCGTCAGATCATTTCTCGCTTCGATCCTATATGTGTCCATGTCTGCCCTGACTTGAGTTAAATCAGCCCTAACATTATTTATAGAGTGAGTGTTAATTTCTAAGTCCTGTCTTACATTGTTTATAGACTGAGTGTTAATCTCTAAGTCCTGTCTTACATTGTTCATAGACTGAGTGTTAATCTCTAAGTCCTGTCTAACCTGGTCCACATGACCACTGACATTGTTGACTTCCTGTCTAACTTGGTCCACATGACCACTGACAGTATTTACAGCCTGAGTATTCTGACCTAAGTCAGCAGTAATCTGTTGAAGATTGGCATTCACACCTGCCATCATCTCTCCAAACACACGACGAATAGTTTCCTCATCCATAGATAAGAAATATATGAGAAAGTGAGGGATCAATTTCTACTGGAACTTACAGCTATGATTAGTTACTTGGTGGTATAAAGCTTGCTTCATTTATATAAATATCACGAGTACAGCTGGAGTATGCAAACTAAGTGCTTCTACATTTACAAAGACAACGGTGAGCAAAGCAAAGTATTACATTTACTTAGGATGAGGCATCATCAAAGAAAATCCTATCCTTCATTTATTCAACACTAAAGCCTCACCCCATGGACTTCTATCAACCATGAATGCCATGCGGTCAATTGATCTGCAGTACGACTTTCTAAGTTCGTCCCAGTCCTGTCAATTTACCATTAATCAACATTAGGATCCTCAAAAAAAATAACATGGTACTGAGGGTCACCACGTTAACGTCGGCACATGAGTTGGGCGCCATTTTATGTCGTCCAAGTCAAGCCCACAACGTTGTGCGCCATTTTATGAGACCGTTTAGTTGATGTCAACAACCACGATGACTCAACTAACGACACATAAATCGAATAAAAAGAAAAGTACCGTGAGGATCAGGTGACCTTCCAAAAAGGCTAAAGCGGCACGAGAGTCCGTAGTCCACAGGGATCGTGGTACATGGTGACGATGGTCACAGACCGCCTAAGGAAAGGTTCACCTTAAAACTAGACTGAGAAAATAAACATCCAGACTCATGTAAAACACCGTGAAAATTTATTAAAATTCACAAGCCCCTAGCCTAGTTTCGGAGGGTTATAATCGGCTAGTCCGCAAATTAATAATTAAACTAAGATAAAGAACAGGTCCCCTACCTGAGAAGTTACTGAAAACCCTCGCGAAAGATCTAACTCACAATGATAAAGCAACAACAGCAACGCTAGGAATATGGCACGACGCAAGTCCCTAGTTCAAGTTACAAGACCAAGCTAATATCTGAATTTACATTTAACAGGGTAGCAAAACAAATCTAGGTTAGGATGGTACCATTTCGACATTTAAATTTAACATTAATTCAACTAGCTAAGTCCTATCAATTAACAAAATTTACGGCGATGACGTCCGTAAAAGAAAACAATTACATCCAAAAGCTAAGTGTACAGCCATGAAAAACAAACAATTTAATTATGCTTAATAACTATGTGCTAACAGCACACAATAAAGTAACATGTAGGGTTTAATACACTTGACATCATAAATTAATAACGAAATAGACACAGTAGTTTTATTAAAAATTCCTGCCTACACCTTGGTTTACTCTTTGTAAACCATAGTCATTTAACGTGTATAGTTACGGTGACGAATGCGCAGTTGAGACCACGTCTGACATCGCATGGCCTGAGCTCCACAAGCTACGAACTCTAGGTTCGCACATGCTTCAGGTCGCTACAAAAATGTCAACTGTCCTAGTCATTTCCTCACAAGGAAATTATCTTCAACTGCACGGCTATGTCAACAGTTCCAGAATGCAAAGAACAAAGTTAGATAGAAAGAATCGTTAGTTAGGCTTGTTTTATAACAATTATGCATTTTATTATTAGAATGTCGGTTTATAGGTTTATCGTAGGTTTATGGCGAATAACATTGACAATAGCCTGGGCACGGAGTGTCTCCAACTGAGATCATTCTCCACCAAAAAGCCTCGACTCAACAGTCGGAATATAATCAACGAGTATAACAACTCGGACACACAATAACACGGGTTACCAGCGGCGCTAAGCTCGCGTTCAATAACTCTGGGATAGGCCTGTACAACAGTTACCTTCCAGTAACATCTGGTCAACGGGATCATCCCCGGACAAAGCATACAATAACATCCTGCCATAACAGGGTAGACTTCACCATCCTATAGAAAACCTTACATAACTGTACCTGTCATACGACAATACACGCAACAGAGCGCTGAACTAACAAAAACCGATCCATAAAACAAGTGATCAAATTCAAGAGTGGAAACTGATTTCCATAAGCAAAACAGCAATGAAAGGAAAAGCGAATACAAATTGTACTCTGTCCTCGTCTATAGTAGTTTTGTCTCACAATGAAGCAGGCGTGCTCTAGGTCACTGGGTTACATAACCAGTTTATTCAAGGCCGGCGATTTAATCAATACAAAACCTGCACTTGGCCGGTTCATAAAAAACATTACCATGTATTACGGATCTCTACAGAGTCCGTGTATCAAACGCACGCTATAAATCTGAGTATAGTCATACACTTTCGTCTTTCTACCAAAGACGTCTAAATGAAAGTAAACTTACAATAACTGAAGCTCTTTGCTTTAAAAATGCAACTCAGTAGTTGCTAGAACATCAAATAAAAACGTGTCTCACACGACACAAGAAAAATATGATAAATGTGGCACAGATTCACACACTAGATCTGCTTAATGATACGTTGGGAACTGCGTTCGATGCTAGGCAACGAAACATTCCTTCTAGTTGTTAGGTTCAAACATGACCAAGAATAGCTTCTGAGCTTATTCAAAATGAAATATAATGCATTTACAAACTGGTAGTTACTGTCGACTACCTAAATGATACGACCGTTCTAACGACAGTCAGGGGTGTAACAAAGGATGGCTGCGAAGAATGCAGTCAATTAATAACCAAGGCATCTGATTGCCATAACTACAGTCAGCAAAGACTTGAAAATTACCCCAAGTAGGGTTGAACAAAATAGCCTCAAAATGACTACGATCAGGTTCAGCAAAAAGGTAGGCATTGACGTTCCACGACGTTCACCAAGCTGCACCAGGGCTGACCAAAATGTCTGACCCCAAAGGTGTCTCACTCTAAACTGAAATAAATGACATCTAACTAATCTAGTTACATCCCTACCTAGAAAAATGGCTGACACTGAGTGTGGTTGATTCACAAACTACATTAAAAACTACTACACCACCAGAAACTAGAACAAAGAAGGGGTGTGACAAAAACTCACGAAATGGAGGAGCTCTCACTCAGCTCTCTATTCCACAACAAGGGTTGTACATGAACCTCTCTGGCTCTCTGGATCGGTATCCTCCTCATCAGGATTCCCATCTGGACTCCCCCAAAGACCAGGGTTCGATTTGTCCCTGTCGACATCTTCGTGGATATGCCTGGAAATGGCATTTTGGCTCCTTCCCTCTCGTTCATCGTTCTGGAAGTTCCACCATCATGCTGGTTCCTGTAGAAACGTCACCCCCCCATACTGGGATGGTATTAGCCCATGGTAACTGATTCAACCATGGTGAATAAAAATCCAATCACGTAGGTAGCGAAATAAGTTGCGTGATTATTCATCCTCTCACTTCCAAAATTATAATGTCCGTCGTGACTATTATAGGCTTCAATTATAAAATACGACACAGCCTTAATCTTGCAGATGTGGATTAGCATGTGAGCTAATACTATTTTATATTGCTGCACGTGCTAGTGACGCCACTTTTGTATCACGCAGCATCCGTGAATTATACGACGTTTCAAAGATGAAATTTCCACTTTGGCAATTTAAATATCTCATACTATTATAATCACACTTATTCAGGATAATTGTAACACTATTACCTGTATATTTCCACTAGGCATCTGCCCTCCACATACGCGTGGGTAATATGTGATGTCACAGCAATGTTGTGCAATACACTATACTTGCCAATAATTATTTCCCAAGCTTCTTATTTAATTCACTGGACTTCATCGACAGTGAATATTAGTATTTGCTTGCTCGATGGCACTTTATAATCACTTTGAACGCTAAACAGCGGATATTCTTCTACGTCTCGTAGGACAAATGTAATTCCACGCCTACACAAGGCGGATTCTCAAGACGCAGTGCTCCGGTACTGGGTGTCTCTAGAAAGTAGGTCGTCAAAACGAAAACGTTGAGCGACTACTTACATTCCTTTTTGCGTATCTGCAAGGGTATTACCTTACCTAAAGTAAAAATAAACATTCTCCAAAATGTTTTAATAATGCAGCATGACGAAATGGAATATTCTGAGTCTCGTAGGAAAGATAAAAATAATTAATAAGACCTCAGATAATAATTAGCAGTTTACACCAAAGTCAAAAGTGCGATTCACCGCTACTTCAAAATATCGCGTGATCTCTCAGCTTCACGTGGCTTCCTGGGTGTGTTCAAAAGTACAACATCCCATCATAAATGCTCTGTCATAAGAAAAAAATATCACATGAACCATAGCTCAGCGGGTTCAGTATGTATATATATGTATGTATATCAGTTTCTTGTGGACACGATAACTGCCGTAATTTTGCACCAATCACTTTGAATTTTTTACCGAATATGTATACCTATAAAATCTCGGTCGAGTTCGTTACTGGGCTAAATCGGTCGAAGGGGGTGAAAATGGGGGGATTTTTTTCGAAAAAGTGAAATATTGCTATAACTCTCTTAATATGTGAAATATCAAATCCGTTCAAAGTTCATACTAGCCTATGTGTCGGATAAAGTCCAAAAATTTATGGTTGAAGAGTTTTTTTATAGCACCAACCGTTGACCAAAGGGGTGGGAAAAAGTGGGTTTTTCGGGAAACATTAATCATATCTCTCTTAATTAATAGGCACAATATCAAAACCGTACAAAATAGACAATATTCCCCTAATAATTACCTAAAACTTTTGTCTGAAAGAATTTTTGATATGACCCACCATTACGCCAAGGGGTGAGAAAAATGATTTCGGAATTATAAGAAAATGCCAAGAGCTATCAGTGGTTGCCATGGCAACACTACTAAATTGATTAGGGATGAGCCATCAGACGTTGCCATGACAACGCACTTGCACGAGATCAGATTCAGATTTCCATCTGACTAAGTGTGAAGCGGCTTCGGTGACGTAACTGGTAGCATGCTGAACTACTATGCCCAAGGTCGCGGGTTCAAAGCCGGCCGAAGTCGTCGGATTTTCTAAGAGCGCAAAAAATCCCCCAGTATGCTTTCCTTTTGGAGGGGAAGTTCCAACGTTCATTGCGAGTTGCTGGTTGCGGTGGCATCTAGTAGCCATGTTCACAGCTAGGTGTCGTTGACGGTAGTATCTGGTAGCAACATTAGGAACTACTGCTTGAAATTGACCGTCTGCAGTCATTATCTGAATTACAGACTAATACAGCCATCACAATTCACACCGTTTATCAGGCAGATTCTACACTCACCCAAAGTACACGGGGTTACATGACCGCGTTGTCGCAGCCCCTAAACTGAGGAACCAACCAAAATCTCTGCGGGAGATATAATTTTGCGTGAAGAAGTAACAGACCGTTACATAGTTACACATCAGTGTCGAAACCTTGCATAAGGACAGTGTGACCACAAGTATAAAAATGGACTCCAAATGACAAGAAGGTTACTGTCATCATAAGACAATAAAATGTTTAAAATATGCATAAAATGACGAAAAACAAAGTTAATTAATCTCCAATTATAAAATACTTTCTCGCAATAAATGAGGTCTGATCCTTCTACGAAAACCTGCATATTCTGCCTATTTTCGCCTATCCCCAAGTTTGTCCGGTGAAATCTACCTCCGCCTTCCGGCGTGCCGAGAGGACTTTATTTCCTTTCTTGATAGCTTTTCCATTCAGCAGTAACTGATCTGCAATCTGGTTTGCAGTGATGTTAGGATGGCCAGTCATTTTCGTTGGGTCGTTGTTGAGGCGCTTCAATAATCTCCATGCCTTGTGGCTGACTCTAGTCAAATCTAGTCCTTCTACTGTCTGGATCCACTGTTCTCATTTTACTGTGCCTAAAGATGATGCAAGTTGGTTACCAGCTTCAATTGTATCTTCTCCAGAAGGGTTATTTTCAAACATTGATTTATATTCCATGAACTGGGCAGCTACGGTACATCGGAAGTGAGACCTACCGGTACCGCATAATACACTGACCGGCACAAAAACACAACACACAAAATGGTGTGTAATTATTGTATAATTATCTATTTAATCAAAGTGAAGCACGTTAACCTATTTTTTTAGATGGGGTATGTTATTGGCATTGCTTTGCGAGCAAATAATAAGTGTCGATTGTTGACTGCACTAGCCTCAATTGGTTTTTCCCGCTTAACCTGGAAAACACATCACTGGATGTGAGCCAATAATGTGTTCCCGCTCTTATAGCGCGTATTGTTGTACTTTGAATTGTTCCCTTTTCAAACACATGTGTTTGAAGGACCTGTCTGTGATTGTCGTAATTAGCTTTCTGGAGCAAACATGCCCTTAGGCCCTAAGCAAGCTGCAAAAGCTGTTGCTTTGGTGGAAGATGGTCGCAGCATGCATTACGTTGCAAAAGTGTTGAGGACTACACCTTCCACGATTTCCAGAACCGTACGAAGGTACAGGGAAACTGGAGGCTTTGCACAGGTACATGCCCGAGAAGAGCAAAATCGGAGAGAGATGACTGCTTCTTACAACTTCAAGTTCTCACGACCGTCACACCACCGCCATTGAACCATGAAATAGACTCCACCAAGTTCGAGGGGTCGATGCTAGTGAGAGAACCGTCCGAAGAAGATTGGAAGAAGCCAATCTTCAATCCAGAAGACCAGTTACAGGCCCAGAACCCACCAGAGAACATCGTAGAGCTCAACTACGTTTCGGAAGGGAACATCATGGCTGCACAGTACAACAATGGGAACAAGTGTTTACCGATGAGTCGCGATTTGGCCTCCGATCACCCAACGGAAGAGAGAGGGTCTCGAGAAGGCCAGGGGAAAGGTATTCCCCTTGCGCATTCTCATCCAGGACGACTTTTCATGGTGGTTCTGTGATGGTGTGGGCAGGAATCAGTATGGCTGCAAGGACGGATTCGGTTTTCGTGGAGAATGGGAGCCCCTTACCGCACATCGGTATGTGGAGGAAATCCTTCTGGAGCATGTTGTGCCTTTCTCTCCATTTATTGGTGATGATTTCACACTAATGCAAGACAATGCACACCCACATCTTGCGAGAGTTCTTGGATAAAGCAGGGATTCATGCTATGGCTTGGCCTGCTCGAAGCCCTGATTTGAATCCTATTGAGCACGTTTGGGACCAGCTGGAGAGATGAGCCCGTCAGCACTATCCAGTGACCCTACAGGAAACGGAATGCCCTCCTGGAAGAATGGGAGATGATACCTCAACAGGACTGTTAGTTTTAATGTAAATCTTTATTTATCAAGTGAGAAATACAATACAAAATACAAATCATCTTTTGAGATGCTTGTCACATGTCACGCGAACACGCACAGACTTTGCACTGACTCGTCTTTTGTTCTCTTCTTTATTGTACATGTCTATTTCACCAGGTGGCGCTACTGTGCTATTTTTCTTTCAAATATTAACACTTCCTCCAAAGAAAAATCAAATACAAATGAAAAAATAAACAAGATGAACTATTGAACACTTTTCAGCCTCTAAGATGTCATCTTCTGCACGCCAATCCTCTCACGCAGCATCTCGAATCTGACCCTCTCCAGAGGTTTAGTTAGAAGATCAGCTAATTGATTGGTCCCGTCGATGTGCTCCAGCTCAAGGTCTCCGTTCAAAAATCTTTCCCTCACATAGAAATGACGTACCTCAATATGCTTGGATTTTCGATGGTACTCCAGATTTATAGCCAATTTAACTGCACCAGCATTGTCGATGTAAAGCGTAGGAGGTTTGTCAGCAGTTCCCAGTAATTCAGAAAACAGTCTTTTCAGCCAAATCAACTCCTTTGCTCCTTCACTTGCAGACACAATTTCAGCTTCAGTTGTCGATGTTGACACAGACTTCTGCAACTGACTTCTCCACGATACAGCTCCATGATTGTAGGTCGAAATGACACCCGTCGTTGAATGTCTCGTCCTCTTGTCACCGGCGTAGTCAGCATCACTGTAGACCTTCAAAACGTCCTCTTTCCTATAGACGATTCCATGGTTCACTGTGCTCTTTAAATATCGAAATACCCGTTTCACTTGACTCCAGTCTTGAACTGTAGGATTCTCCATGGCTCGAGCAGCTTTGTTGACCGCGAATACGATATCTGGACGTGTAGCTGTAGTCAGATATATCAAGGATCCCACCGCCTCACGATAAGGAACCCTGGCCGAAACCTTTTCTCCGTCTTCACTTTCTTCGCGTCCAACTGGGGTAGACACTCCATTTGACTTGGCCATCCCAATTTTTTCTAGGATTTTCCTCGTATAATCCTCTTGACTGATTGCAATTGATCCATCATGGTTTTGTTGTATCTTCATGCCCAGGAAATTGTTGAGAGATCCTCTGGTCGTGTGAAATTCCTGCTGAAGTTTTTCCATGAACTGCTCGATGTCTTCTTCGTTGACAATTACCAGACCATCATCCACAAAGATTACAACAGCCAACCACTTTCCATTTTTATTGCTCTAAAAGAGACAAGGATCAGCTTTGCTGTTTTTGAATCCAGCTTTCTCCATGAATTTCTTGAAACGCTTGTTGCAGCAGCGTGGAGCCTGTTTTAAACCATATAAGCTTCTTTTTAGATGACACACTCGGCCAGTACCGTCCTGATGACCTTCTGGCTGTTCCATGAACACATCTTCTTCAAGCTCGCCGTTCAAGAAGGCCGTCTTGACATCAAATTGACCAAGTTTCATCTCCTTTTCAACAGCTACTGCCAACAGAGCTCGAATGGTATCATACCGTGCAACAGGGCTGAATGTTTCTTCATAATCGATTCCTTGCTGTTGCACATAGCCTTTGGCTACCAATCGTGCCTTGAAGCGAACTTCTCCACTGTCCGTTGTCTTCTGTCGAAGAACCCACCGATTTTTCAGGACCCGTGCACCATTTGGACGCTCAACCAATTTCCAGGTATCATTTTCCTTTAAGGACTCCAATTCTTCATTAATTGCTTTCAGCCACTGATTGTTATCAGTAGACTGCAGCGCTTCAGAGTAAGAGTCAGGATTCTTTTCAACGATGGATGGTCCAGCTATGTACATGTAATATCCACTGATCATCCACGATGGCTTCTTACTTTCACGTTTGCTTTTCCTTCTTTCTTCAGTCACTCCTTCTTCCTCATCTTCGCTTCCTCCAGAACTGGACGCCGAAGCAAAATCTTCAATTTCGCTTAAGTTCTCATCTGACTCTGACCTCCTCTGTAGGCCTACATCAGACGATGAATTAGACTGATTTCTCTCCACACGTTCTTCAAGCGTGACTTCAACCTTTCCGGCGTTGGCGGGTAGATTATTTATTAGCTTGGGAATAACCTAACCCCCAAGGGAAGATGATGAAGAAAAAGAAGTGGGTTTCGGACTGGAGAAATAGGACGAGAGTCCAAAAGAAGTTATAATTTTAACTTTAAGTATACTCAAAGGCAGCTGCCACTGCAAATCCGCTTTCCGATACCTAAAGTGGGTAGGGACCTGGGCGAAGCTAACAGGAAACGCAGCTGGAACTTGGGCTATTCGCAAGAAAGTTGCTGTAGCGTATTCCCTCTCAAGCATAAATATACCTATTATGGAGAAGGGTGGTGGTCTGGCAAGACAAAGAGTAACAGATTTACTGTGTATCTGTTCAAAGGACTTTGTTTCTAAACAAGTATTTTGAAGAGTACAAATAATTTGAATCCGCCTTGATATTTTAGTTCTTGAAATTGTAGAATTTCTAAAGAGCGACAGAATGTTTCCAAGAAGGATAGGGATAAAGCAATTATACCCTTGGCAATAATTTTGGTAGGAGCACCAATAGTTGCATTTAGAAATGACTAAGCTTTTACCCAGCAAGGCGCCGACTAATAGTTTAGACAATGAGAAACACTTACATTTTGAAAAACCAACCATAAGTGGTAGAGAGAATCTCCACAAGCAGGAAGCTGGCGTAGCGAGCTATGCTTGCCTTACTGGCCAGTTAGAATTAGCTATTAAAGCTAAGAGAGACATTACTAAGTTAGTAACTAAGAGTTCTTGCTCAAACGCAACAAGTGGTGAAAATCATATCAATAGATTTATTTTTATTAAAGAGAGCATAAACCTAGGAAGAGTCAAGGAAGACAGGATCTTGCCTAACCGTTATGTTTGAGAAATGATAAATCAAAAGAACAAATCTTAATTTATTTAACGATGCAAAAAGAAGTAGTTTATGTTACAAATATATAATTTTGATTTTGTAAACAATTGGGGTCGCAGACCTCCTAAATCATTCAAAGCTTGCGCCAGGCAATTGACAATTCTTTTGGTTTTAAACCTTTTATATGCTTTAAAATCTTCGTAAGATTTTGAAATGTTGTTAAGATTAACAAATGGGAAATTTAAAGATAATTGACGTAATTAAAGTTAAACAATTAATCAAGTACAAGATGTGTACTTTAAGAATTTCTAGATAGGTATCATAGAAATATGAACAAATAACTACTTCGAAAGTAACAACAACAAAAACAGGAAGAAATGAAATAAAAGTTTCTATAACTTCTTGTATTAATACAAAACTACTTTTATAGATTATACAAATAGGACAGGTCACTTATTGTGAAACCTGAAGAGAACAATTGAAAGGAAGTTTCTAGAACTCCTATGTGGGTAGGGATCACGAGAAAAATAGGGCAAATTTCCCTTTCGTGAAACCTAGAGATAACTCACTTTTGAGTAAAAAGAATTGGATTCCCTCATTAGAAGGGAGAAACAATATACTTTAAGGCGTGTACTAGACACGAAGTTTTACAGACATTAATTCGTTATACGCGGAGCAAGTAAGGGAGGGCACTTATTGAGAGTGACACCTCATTGAAAAAAGACCTAAAGTAACAATTTTATTATTCTAGTTTGTTAGTAAAGGGTTTGGGAAAGGTCAAATGGGATTGTGGAAGAGTGTTCATGGCCGTATTTATTGTACTCGGACGAGCGCGACGCGGATGAAAAATTGAACAGGCACTGTTTTCACTATAGTCTGTTGATATAGTTGAAAGTTCACTGTAGTAGCACAAAAAGTTTATAGAAAGAAAAGTTATTGCAGTTATGTAAAAGTTGAGTTTTGGCTTGAGAGAATTATGAGTTGTAGTTTCTATGGGCGGCAGTTAAATACGGCAGAAAATTTCCCACGTAGGAAGACAGTTTATGTGGATTAAAAGTTTATCCCACATAAGTTTCTCAGCGAAGAAAGTATTCCCATATCAAGTGGAAAATACATGACAGTATAATTGGTAGATAGAGTGTAGGTTCTGGAAGGTTCCAGAGTAATGATGAGTTGTTTAAATTGGGTAGAGAATCCCTCGGAGGAAAACTAGATTATATAGACAGTGGGCATTTTAGAAATATCCCTCGATGTGAGATAGCATCTCAGAAAATCTTTCATTTTGAAAGTTAGACTTGATAGTTCGAGTTTGATCAAGAAGATCTCTAGAAAGCAGTTATTTTGTCACATATAGCAATTTTCACTGTCTATAAAATCCAAATAAAAGCATTGAGCCTTTTAAAAGCGATGAGAATGTGGTTAAAACATGAAGTCGGTACTTTGCTTCAAGAAGAAGGCGATGTTGCTGTTGACGGTTGATTCTAAAACTCGAACATGGCGTCGAATTTAAAAGTTTGCCTCTAGAGTAGAGGAGGCGAGCTTTAGTTAAGCTCCAACTGACTGGTTTGACTTCAGACGCACAAGTGAGACCCGCTCAACGGAGCGCGTAGAGACCAGGGAAGGGAAAAGAGTGGGGGTAGGAGACAAAAGGAATACATATAAGAATAGCCAACATAACAGAAGTAAATTTTCTCTTGATGAAATGGTCTTCAAAGAGTTGATAGTAGCGCAGCCTGGTGGGTGAAAAAGTAGAAGAAGTTCTCTTGATCACGGAGATGATAGCTGGCGATAGCGACGAGATCTGGTGGCTAGATTGGTAAGGAAGTCCTCTTGTACAGGGAAGAATTGAGGAACTTCAGAGATTCGCTGCTAGATGACGCTAGGTGGGTCATGGAAGATATATATCTAGAACAGACTTACAGGTAGTGTAAGAAACATATACCAACAAAGAGGAATCAGGAGATCACTGTTGGTGTTTGCGAAAAAAGGAAGGGATGAACTAAAGCAAAGAGAAGAAAAAGCTTACTCTGTCTTACCGTGTATTCCAAAGAATACACCAGTTGGCGCGCAGATTGCAGACAACTTCAGGTTTGAATTTCACATCATGGCTTAGAACAACCTTTCCCTGAGTTGGAATCCAGACACTAAATCCATCCCTGTCGTTCACGTACCCAACCAGATGTCCAAAAACAGCTTTGTCGTCGAACTTTGAGCGAAATTTTTTGTCGATATGCACGTAGCATTCTGTTCCGAAGATCTTCAGATGACTGAGACTTCCCACTGGTCGCCCATACCACAATTCATAGGGAGATTTGTTTTCAATGGATGACTTCCCAGTGCGATTCAGGAGGTACACCGCAGTGTTGCAGGCTTCAGCCCAAAGTTGTTTCGTTAACTTGCTTGGATTCAGCATTGATTTTGCGCACTCCACAATCGTCCGATTTTCACGTTCCGCAACTCCGTTTTGTTGTGGTGTGTACGGCGTAGTAATGCTGTGTTCTATGCCTCTGCTTGCGAGTAGTTCAGAAACCTTCTTGTTATCAAATTATTTTCCTCCATCACACCTGAACAGCTTCACGACGTGTCCATTTGTTTTGGCTTCATTCAGGAACTGTTCCAGAACGGTGTACACTTCACTTTTGTGCTTTAAAAAGAAAACTCGTCCAAACTTGCTGAAATCATCCTTGAAATTATCATATTCTTTTCCCAGGGTGGATAAAATTCGACCTTCAAAATCCTTTCAGATAACGTATTTTCGTTGTGCTTTTGGAGTTCGTCGTTCAGATCCTGATAAAGCTTCTGTAACTTCGCGACATGGGTGCTGATGTCCTCCTTGTCGTCACGTGTCACTCGGAAGAATGACTCGATCAACATGTTCAGTCGCTGCGTACTGCTTCGTTCGAATTGTGCGCTCAATTTTGTCCAAATTTCACTGGCATTGATGCACGTCAACACGAGCTCGGCAACAGATTTTCCTAGCGCACCTGATAGCAAACTGGCCGCTTTCGCGTCTTCTTTCAACCACTGCTTATATGCCGCTTTTTGTTGCGCAGTTGCATCTGCCGGCAACACAGGACACTTTTTCGAACCATCAACAATATTTTCCAGTTCATACGACTGCAAAACCATCAACACATGCCATTTCCACTTTGCCCAGTCTTCAGGTCGTTCAAGTTTATCCACTTGAACTTTGTAGTCACTACCGGTTGCCATATTGAGGTTATCCTTACTCACAAAAAAAAAAATACAGCACGTGATCCACAGGCGCTCAGCTTCGGATCCACTCACGAGATAATACCATTTACACGTGGCCTGCGTCCATAACCTGTTAGTTTTAATGTAAATCTTTATTTATCAAGTGAGAAATACAATACAAAATACAAATCATCTTTTGAGATGCTTGTCACATGTCACGCGAACTCGCACAGACTTTGCACTGACTCGTCTTTTGTTCTCTTCTTTATTGTACATGTCAATTTCACCAGGTGGCGCTACTGTGCTATTTTTCTTTCAAATATTAACAAGGACATTGCAGCTTTAATCAGGAGCATCCCTGAAAGGTTGAATGCCGTCATTGATGCAACAGGTGGCAATACACGCTTTTGATGAAGCGAACACAGGTCTCCGAGGTCTATGAAGTGAAGTGCGAAGTGTATAAAATCAAAACAGAAGTGCATTGCCTCTAGGAGCTTATTCAAAATTCCCTGTCTTATAACGCTCTTTCCCTGA
This sequence comes from Meconema thalassinum, assembly GCA_946902985.2. Taxonomy (NCBI): domain Eukaryota; kingdom Metazoa; phylum Arthropoda; class Insecta; order Orthoptera; family Tettigoniidae; genus Meconema; species Meconema thalassinum. The sequence continues at coordinate 1,354,731,482 of OX336388.2, forward strand.
GGTGTGCATCTCTGGCTTAATTTTTAAATTTGTTGATAATCATATTTTTTTCATTGTTAGACGCACTACAATATTTCATCATATAGAAGATTAGTGTGATAAAAATGTAATAAATTTAAAATAAATTTCAATTTTTGAAAGAAATTTAAGTGCTGTGTTTTTCGTGCCGGTCAGTGTAATACGATGATCTACAACCACGAGCATCTTTTCACAGCTGCAGAAAATATGTCGTAAGATTCTGGTGTTGGCTCAATAGTGGATACCGTATGACAGTATCCAACAGAAAACAAAAACGCACGCGAGAAACGGAAGTCAAGAGCTCCCACAAGGTACCGCTCACAGAGCTCTGAAGAAGTGACTCAAGCAGCAAACCAACAAACCCAAGGGAAGGAAACAAAAGAAGTGAAAGACATGTTTTCTGAAATCCTAATAGAGCTTCAAAACTTAAAGGAACAAAATGAAGACTTTCGAAGGGAACCACGAGAGGAAATAAATAGCATCAAACAAGAACTAAGGACAACAGAAGAAAATTCACGTGAAATAAACTACGCCCTTGAACGGAAATTCGAAAATGTGGACAACAGAACACAAGAAAAACTAGACACACTATGCGTGAAAATACATGCCCTAGAGCTACAAGAGGAGCAAAGACTGAAGAGGGAAAGAAAAAACAACATTGTCATTAAAAGTAAAGAGCTACTACATGAAAACCTAACAAACAGTGAGCTAGGAAGCAAAGTCAAATCTATACTGGAAAAAATAGAAACCGAAGTCAAGGTAAAAATCGTATTACAGATTGGGAGAGACAGCCAAGATAAAGGGATAGTGAGAGTCACCTTTAAACACTTTGCAGACAAGCTGAGAATTGTGAGAAACGAACACAAGCTAAAGGGGCAAGACCTCTATGTAGACGACGACCTCACCAAGAACGAAAGAGCAGTACACGCAAAACTAAGACAGATAGCCAGGGAGAAGAGGAGCTAAGGTACCAGCGAGATGAAAGTGGGCTACCAGAAGATCCTTCTAAACGGTCAATGGATTAATTGGGAGGATCTACAAAACGGGGAGCTGACTGCCGCACTGTGATCAAGCAACCGGCGGTAACCAAGAAAGAACTAATACTTGCCACACTCAATGTAAGGTCTCTGAGAACTGAAGACAAGGAACTTCAACTGGAAAATGCTCTCTTAAACATGAAGAAGAATAGACGGCTGCACTTCAAGATCAGGAAAACTAGCCCTGTTCAGATCAACCAGACCAAATACGCCAAAGAAATCCAGCAAAATATGTTGATGTTGTTGTTTCTTATGGCTAGCCCAGATTCCAATCCATCAGCTTTCTTGCGTTCCAATAGAGTTGTGTGAGGTTTCCTGAAGTTCTAGCAGTCACATCAAGTTTGTTGCAATGTAGCAGGTGCCCCTTATCCAATTTACTTCCAGGTTCGTGACAAAGTGTGCATTTTTCAGATCTCAGGATGTTGATTCGTATCAGATGAGCTGCAAGGCAGTTATGGCCAGTGTTAAGTCTGAAGAAGGCTACAGCTTCTCTTCTTGGTGGTAATTTATATTGATCCCATTTAGCATCAGTTTCCTTCCATAATTTGGTTTCTGCTGTTTTCTTTGCCATTTCTTCATACCTGTTTTTGATAGTATTTTTCAAAATCCTTTTTGCTGACATAAAATCAGTCTGACTGACAGGTTGTTGAAGAGTGGTACCCTTTTTTGATAATCTGTCTGCCTCTTCATTACCTGCTATTCCAACATGAGAAGGGATCCACTGAAATGAGATCAGTTTGTGGAGTCTTTGAAGGGTTTTTATCATACAAAAAATTTCTTTCAGTTCTTTATTTTGAGGCTTATAATTTGACGAGACGGCTTGTATGGCTGCTTTTGAATCTGTAATGATAACACATTTTTGATAATCATTGTTTCTGCCTAATAACTGTTGTAATGCATGTGGAATTGCTTTTATCTCAGCATCAAAGTTTGTTTTGTTTTGACCTACTGGGAAGTAGAGTGAGAAGAGAGATGAATGTATTCCTGCTCCAGTTCTATTTTCGTTGTCTTGTGAGCCATCTATAAATATGTTTAGCCATTGATTAGACGGATATCTTTCTTCTATTGTACAGAGGGCCAGTTGTTTTAGATCATGTGGTGAAGAGTCTTTCTTGCAGACCGCTTCTAGCAAGGTAAGATCTGTAGTCACTTGTATATATTCAAGGGGGTTGACTGGCATACAGAGTGATTCAAGCAAAATATAAATCACCTGAAACAACAAAACCACCTAAACACACAGCACCTCTACACAGAACTCATAAAATGTATAACATCTGCATCTAACTCAGCAAAACTAAGAAGTAAGAAGGGACGACACGATAAGCTAAAAGACAGTACGGTACCAAACGCCTAATCGAGGAAAGGGAAATATTGAAAGCACAAGCTGTAGATAACACCCAGAGAAAGTTAAAGTACGGGCAGTTGAATAAGCGCACAAAAAGGGAAATTAGAAAGGACATTAGAGACCACAACACATAAATCATCAGAAAGTACACAGAAGAATTAAAATCAATAAAAAAGATGAGAAAAGAACTAGCACCAGACAAACAGTGGATGCTTGGAGTGAAAGACTAAAGAGGTAAAAGACGAGTAACAAGGGAGGAAATAACGAAACAGGCCGCATACTTCTGCAGAGAGCTGTACTCCAGTACACACCAAAGAAGAGACTCAGACCAAAGCGATAAGGGGCTGGAGGCACTACACGAAAAAGAAATTCCTCCCATCATGACCAGTGAAGTCAGAGCAGCAATAAAGGAGGCGAAAAACGAGAAATGCCCCGGAGAGGATGCCATCTACATTGAATATCTGAAAATGGGTGGCGAGGATCTCATAGAAGTGATAACAAGGCTATACAACATGATACTTGAAACTGATGAAATTCCAACAGAATGGAAACAGAGCGTTATTGTTCTGCTTCACAAGAAAGGCGCTAAAGATGACATTAATAATTACAGACCAATCAGTTTAATGGCCAGTATCTACAAACTTTTCACGAAAATCATGATAGAAGGATGTCTGAACTACTAGATGAAAACCAGGCAGTGGAACAAGCAGGTTTAGGACAGTATTTAGCACAATTGACCACCGGAAAGCAATGAACCAGCTCTTGAAAAAAAAAAAAAAGAAAAAAAAAAAGAAAGAAAAAAAAACACCGGAATTTAATCTCGAACTATACATTGCATTCGTTGACTATAGCAAAGCCTTCGATTCTGTGGAGCATTGTTGTGTGCTAGAGGCATTTAAGAAGCCAAGGCATACAAAATAGATATGTCAGACTACTGGAAAAGCTCTACGAAGGCTGCCAAGCGAGGGTAAGAACCAGTGGCGTAGCCAAGGGGGGGGGGGGGCGTAGACCCCCCCCCCCCCCATTGGAAAATCGGCAGGTTGTGATTTGTGTCTGTGGTGATGTACTCTTGTCGCCTTTCTGCCCGGGTCCCCATTTGTGGCTACACACGTCTTCATTAGAACGTATAACCATAGTCTACCTACAGATCGCGAAGCTTGGCTCAATTTTTCTATCGCGAGACAATAATGCTCTCATGCAGCCAGCAAGAATGTGCCGACTGCGCTATGTTGGTGTAAGTTATTGTTGCTGGATTTACTGTATGTGAGCATTGTGTAAAGGTTATATCTTTAATTTAACATGTGCTTTACAAGAGGAGATGTGCAGTTCAATAAACAGATCTTATATTAGACGCAATATTTCAGTGTTGATAAGTAACCTATATGATCGCTTTTCAGTCAGTCAAGACGAGTGTACGGTACCCAATTAGATTTGGTGGGCAGTGACAATTTATCTCCTAATGCCTGATATAAAAAATACACGAATCGTTTATACACTTAGGCCTAATAAAACACTTCTCACATTAAGGGGTGGGGGTCGTATGAGAAGCGTTTTATTAAATGTATAAATAATTATTGTATTATGAATTACACAGGGAAATTAATTGTTACTCCTCGACCAATCTAATTGGGTGTATTCGTGTTGACCGACTGGGAAGTCAGACTGTTTAAATAGCAAGACGACACCCGAGTGTCCAAAGGTCCCTAAAAGGTAAGATTTGAGCTATGGATTTTAGGCTAGTATTATAAAGCTTTTCAAGGGAAGCGTGATGGTGCAGTGGCTTAGCTGCTCGTTTATCACCCGGACGGCCGGAGTTCCAACCCCGGTGACAGTGGGGTGGAATTTTCACCTAAAAAATTACGTGGCGTCAGGAAAGACATCCGGCCTTAAATTCCCGGCGAAAACCAAAATGAGCCTGATTGGCTCCGGCGACCCCAATTAATTGTGATACACAGTAGAAAGTATTATAAAGCTTTTCAATCAAACAACGGCACTAGGTCTTTTACTGGTTACAAATCAATAATAATGTTATTGGTTTTAGGTCCCTTTTAATTACTGTGGCTTTTAGTGACACCGGGGTGCCGAAATTTTGCCCTGAAGGGGATCTTAAACGTGCCAGTAAATCTACAGACTCGGTTCACTCGCATTTATGCACCCTTAAATGCCATCTGACTGCGCCAGGATTAGATCCTGCAACATTGGGCACAGCAGGCGAGAACGTTACCGCTGAGCCACGGAGCCAGTCGGTTATACATCAGAAGCATGTTTCGGTAGGATATCTATGCATGGCTTTGGTGGCGTAGTCGGTAGCATGCTGAACTGATATGCCCAAGTTTACGGGTTCAAACCCAGTCGAAGTCGTCGGACCCTTGTCATAGATTTATGGTACGTAAAAGAACTTACAACTACAATTGGTAGTGTGTAGCCAACATTTGTAGGCTATTGGGTTAGACACGCTCTATCAAGTTCAAACGTTCGCCGTTGGGTTTCAGTGGCAGTGGCGTCTGGTAGCTTAAGTTGGAACTACTCGACATTGAAATCGGGGAACCTATGGGCGTTCATATGAAATGCCCTGCCATTGGTCATTGGCCATTGGCTGCAAATCAAATATAAATATCTATGCATTTTGAAAATTAAGACATACGGTAGGCTAAGTAAACGTAAAAGATGTCATCTCAAACACGTGCCGACATTTTAATTTTCAAATGTAGAAAATGGCTTTTTAATAGTCAGAGAGCTGATTTAATGAATAAAGATTTTGTACAGTAATATAAACTTATTCTCGAATCCTTTGGAAGCAAGCCAATTTATGTCGTCAGGATAATGCTCACAAACTTAGATGTGGTAGCCTACACTGTTTGTTGATTCTCTTATGAAATACCTGGTTTCCCACATGGCTGCTGTGAGGTACGGTACACAATTGTTATTGCCGATATTTTGTAAAATTGGCATTGTATTATTTTGTCAAATTCACGAATGAAAGGTTTTAAACCCACAGAAAAGCTACACAGTACCTACAATTGAGCTATTTAAGACCTTAAGATCTTTTTATCCTTTAAGTTTCACAAATCACACTGGTATTTTAACTAATTAACTATAATGTTACTCAATTTTACGGAATAACTAGCTTTTGATATGGTTAAGAATTTGATATTATATTATACCCATACTATCAACCCGCCCCGGCTTCGCCTGGTATCTTAAAGGGGTTACTCAGCGTAAGCTAAAAGGCGCACGGACTCAGACGCAATTCAGAAAAGTTGAAGTGAACAGCGAAACTCCAAACACTTATAGTCTACTCTTCTCTGAAGTCTTATCTCGACACGACTCGACAGTTAATGCTGGCCGAAGCTGGGGTGATGGGCTCGCTCTCTAGCTCGTAAACTCGCTCCGAAGCTAGTAATTTAAATTTCCACTGAATGGAGATTGTTGGAAGAAATTAAAACGTAAAATCACTTATAGTTGGCGAAGTATTAAATATAAAGATATGCTGTCGCGGATTGCTTCGTAGAACTTTTCATGCTGAGCAATTCTTCACTCATAGTATATGGATATTTTTAATGGTTTACCCAGCGTAAGCTTAAAAAGCGCACGGACGGCAGGTTTTCCTTCGACACTATTCACTGAAATCGTTACTGCTCGGCTTCCTTTGGTTACAAGTGAATGTTTTCCTACAGAAACCTTCCTCGATAAATTCTTTACTGAAAGGTGAAAACCACATCAAAATCCATTCAGTGGATTTAAAGATTACCCGTTTTATCCAGGAATCGTTGACTTGGTTTAATGTAGAGATGCCAGCGACTATCATTAAAACAAATACATGAATATATAACTAGTATGGACTATGGACTCTTTAAATATGTCATACAACTGTACCTAGGGATACTTATAGAGGACTGAACTAAAAAAACACAGCATTCTTTTTATGTTTCTATGAATTAAAAGTGTACAGTATATCAACATTGTGGCTTTTTTCTGTAGTAGTTGGTGATTTAACGTGACTTATGTTTACAATGGAAATAATCACTCAGATGAGTTAAAATTCAAAAAATCCTTGCAAAAGTGAAATCATCTGTTCCGCGAATATCGTGCTCAAGGCAGTTGCCAGCTTGCTGGCCGCCACGAGCGCTAGTGTCGCTTCACCTACAAAGAGGATGCAATTTCGTAACGCAGCGAGCTTCGCGACTGTGTATTTTAGACTGTGGTAATACAACTCCGCCCTCCCAGAGTTGCCAATCTAACTTTTCCCCCGCGAAATACCTTTTAGCTTATTTCAAACTGAGGCTAGCGCCAAATAATTTTGAATCCCACACAGCGGGGAAATATTAGCTTTTTTCTTTTCTTGGCGGGAGAGAAGTTATATGAAAATTAATCTAGTTTTTATTAAAAATAACGCGCTTTAATAAAGATTTAGATAATTCTATGGGTACATTAACACTAATTTTGGAATCATTATTTACATCTTGAACACGAGATAACCGTCAGCCGAGTTGATTCATATTACGTAAATATATGTCCAGCAATTCCCCGAATTACGGTTATCTCCCAGTTACGAATGAGTGAAATTTGTTGCCTGAGTAGTGTAAGCAATTAAACCCTTTCCCGCCTGCAGGTAGCATTTGTAAGGTAAGAAGGACTTGGTAGGTGACAAAAATCTTCGAAAATGATACTTTAGGCATTCATGGCTAATTGCAATATAAAGCAGAGAATCTTGTTGGAAAAACTGAATAAACATAAAAATGAGTACCGGTATTGAATTACTCATAAATCAACATGATACATCGTGAGAGGACATGCCCACTTTTGCTGAGACCTCTATAAATAATTTCTTTTGTTGAGAGATACTCAGTCTTCATGTTGGTAGCACAGATATCCGGTATTTGAGTTTAATTTGTTCCTGTCAGGGGAACAGGAATGTTCTAAATTTACTATTGAGGTGAGACATTTTAGTCAAAAATTAACTTAATTGTTTAAAGAACTAATTTGTTTTTGTCTTTTGAGCATATTGTATTACTCGAAAAATTCGGGATCAAAATACATGAAACTTTTCTTGTGTGATAATATCTCATAGAGAAATGGAAATACTTGTCGAGTTGTTGTTAATTCATTTGAGGGTCTTGAGACACCTTGGTCATCAGCCCCGTGTAGTTGAGAGTATGTTGAAGCTGTCTGGCAACCTGTATTGCAGTGATGATTGTAGTTGTGTGTGTAAATGTATCTGGGACAGGCATGGAGTAGACGCTCCTGGACTTGAGCAAGGCACTATCCCGGCAATTTCCTGTAGGAAGTGTGGCGAAACCTGGGGAAGAAACACACTCAGTAAAACCGCTGTCAGCACCGGGATTCGAACCTACGGTATCCGCACTTACCACAGCTGCCCTCGCGACCATGGTGCACGTTTGACGAGCGCGGCTACGCCACGGGACGAAATGCTTGTAGAATTTGGCTTGCGTACCTATAACCCCCCCCCCATTGGTCGATCCTGATTACGCTACTGGTAAGAACGGAGAGGGAGGGTGCGAACACCAACTTAGAGAGAGGCGTGAAACAAGGCGACCCCCTCTCACCACAGTTGTTTACATGCCTACTGGAGAATCAATTTAGGAAGTTGGAATGGGACAACAAATACGGCATCAAAATAAACGGGGAAAGGCTGACACACTTACGGTTCAGAGATGATATTGCACTGCTAGCAAACTCGGCAACGGACTTGGAACAAATGCTAGCGGACCTGGACACTGTCAATAAAGAAGTAGGTCTATCAATGAACCCCCTAAAACAAAATTGATGATCAACTCACTGGAAGTACAAATCCTCATCGATGGCAAACCACTAGCGTACACACAGGAATACGTCTATCTTGGACAAAACCTGTCATTTGACTGCTCCTAGGAGAAGGAAATCAAAAGACGAGTTGGACAACCATGGAAGAAGTTCTGGTCCTTAAAATTTATATTGATGGACAAATCCCAGAAGATAAGTCTAAAGTCAGAAGTGCTAAAAAAGTGTGTTATACCCGGTACTGCTATACGGCTGTCAAACCTTGGCTTTAACAGAGAAGAACAGGTAAACAATCCGGGTATGATGTTTGAGTCTTCAGACTTCTCACTGGTTTGATGCAGCTCTCCATGCCTCACTGTCCTGAGCTAATCGTTTCATCTCTACATAGCTACCACACTCTACATCTGAGGCAATCTGTTTAACATATTCTAACCTTGGTCTACCCCTACAGTTCTTGTCCTCGACCCTTCCTTCCATAACTAAGCTTGCTATTCCTGGGTGTCTTAGTAACTGTCCTACCAACCTATCTCTTCTCTTCATTAGCAGTCACCAGAAACATCTCTCCTCTCACACTCGTCTTAATACCCCTTCGTTTGTAACCCTATAAACCCATCTGATCTTCAACATTCTCCTGTAACACCACATTTCAAATGCTTCAACTCTGCTCCTTTCTACTGTACCAATAGTCCAAGTTACACTTCCATAGAGTGCCACGCTCCAGACAAAGGCTTTCAAAAATGACTTCCTAATACCTAAATCTCTATTCGATGTCAACAGATTCCTTTTTTCGTAGAAATGCTTTACTTGCCTGAGCCAACCTACTTTTTATATCCTCCTTGCTTCATCCATCACTGGTTATTTTGCTTCCTAAGTAACAGAAGTCTCCTACTTCCTTCAGCTTTTCACCTGCCAATTTGATGTCCATAGGGGTTTCTGATTTTTTTCGGCTGCATTCCAATATTTTTGTTTTACATTTATTAATTTTCATCATGAATTCTTTCTTCAAGACGGAGTCCATACCATTCAAATCCTCAGGCTTGTCGGCCAAGATGACGATGTCATCGGCAATCTCAGAGTTGAAATTATTCCTCCTTGAATCTTTACTCACACTTTAATTTTTTCTCCAATTTCCTTCAATGCTTGTTCAATGTAAAGATTGAAAAGTATAGGTGATAAGTTGCAGCCTTGCCTTACACCTTTCTGAATACCAGCTTCTCTCTCATGTCCATCAGCTCGAAAGACTGCTGTCTGGTTTCTGCATAGATTGTAGATCACCCTCCTATCCCAGTACTTTATTCCAATCGTTTTCAAAATGTCAAACAACTTACTCCAATCAACGTTATCAAAAGCCTTTTCTAAGTCTACAAATGTCATGAACGTTCTCTTATCTTTCCTTATTCTACCTTCCAAAATCAGCCTAACTTAGTACAGCTTCCCTTGTTCCTACATTTCTCCTGAAACCAAACTGGTCTTCACCCAACTCCGTTTCTCTCTGGCTTTCCATCCTCTTGTAAATTATTCTAGACAGGATCTTTGAAGCATGAGTAATCAAGCTGATTGTACTGTAATCTTCACATCTGTCAGCCCCCACTTTCTTCGGTACAGAGATGATAACATTCTTCTTGAAATCAGAGGGTACCTCACCTGTCTCATAAATCCTACACACAAAGTGAAATAACCTGATCAGACCTTCATCTCCTATGCAGAATAGCAACTCAATCGGTATATCATCTATGCCTGGTGCTTTGCTCCTGCTTACGTTTTCCAATGCTCTGTCAAATTCTGATCTCAATATTAAATTTCCTTTTGCATCCTCATCAATTTCCTCTTCCCTTTCCCTTATACAAACACTCTATGTAAGCTTTCCATCTTTCAACCTTTTCTTCCCTGTTAGAGGCCTTCCATTTGTATCCTTAATATTACAGCACTTAGTATTCTTAATCCTTCGATAATCTGTGTCTACTTTTCCTAATTTTCTACACCTGCATATTTCTCTTTCAACCATTCTTCTTTAGCTTCCTTGCACTTCTTGTTAACCTCATTTCTCAGACGTCTGTATTCTGCTTTCCCCTTTTCATCTCTTACATTCTTGTGTTTCCGCCTTTCATCCATCAATTCTAGTATATCCTAAGTGATCCACGGTTTTCTACCTATTCTTTCTTTCCTACCAATGATTTGTTCTGCGGATTTTGTTATTTCATTCTTCAAAAGTGCCCATTCGTCTGCAATTGAAGCTTGTTTAGAGTTTGTCATTAGTCCTTCCTTTATACTCTCCTTGAATCTTTTGTTTACATCCTTCTCTTTCAGTTTGTCTATTGCCCACCTTTTTGGCTTTTGACTTTTCTTCAGTTTCTTCAACTTTAATCTGCATTTCGGTGGCGTAGTTGGTAGCATGCTGAGCTTCTATGCCCAAGATCGCAGGTTTGAATCCGGCTGAAGTCGTCGGATTTTTTAAGAGCGTAAAAATCCCTCAATATGCCTTCCTTCGGAGGGGAAGTAAAGCCAGCGGTCCCATGTTATAGATTTATGGCATGTTAAAGAATCTTCCACAAATTACACCTGTGTGAAGCTAAATTGTTTAGGTTATGAATGTAAACAACGCTCTTAGGTTCCTACGTTCGTTGCCAAGAGCCGACTGCGGTGGCGTCTGGTAGATAAGTTCTGAACAAGTAGTCGTTGACGGTGGCGTTTGGCGGCAAAAGTAGGAACTATTTGAAAAATTCAAAAAGTCTGCAGTCCTTACTTGAATTAAAAAACAGATAACACTCACTAATACTGTCATCACAATTAACACCGGTTTTCAGACAGATTCTACACACACCCTAAGTACACAGGGCTACATGACCGCGTTGTCGCAGCCCCTAAACTTAAGAACCAACCAACCAATCTGCATTTCATAACAACCATATTGTGGTCAGAGTTTATGTCAGCACCGGGATATGTTTTACAATCCAAAACCTGGTTTCGAAACCTCTGCTTGACCATAATAAAATTGATTTGGTAACGCCCTGTATCTCCTGGTCTCATCCATGTGTATATTGTGGTTACTGAATAAGGTGTTAACTATGACCAACTCATGCTCGGTGCAGAATTCCATCAGCCTGCTTCCACGATCATTCCTTTCACCTAATCCGAAATCTCCTACTATCTTCCCTTGTCTTCCTATTCATACCACAGCATTCCAATCTCCCATTACTATAACATTTTCATCACCCTTGATATACCTCAGAATTTCAGCTATTTCTTCATAGACCTTTTCAACATCTTCATCAGCTTGACTGGTAGACATATACACTTGTACCACTGTGGTGCACGTAGGTTTTGTATTGATTTTTGCTACAATAATCCGTTCACTATATTGCTCATAATATTCCACCCGCTGTCCAAGTTTCCTACTCAATAAGAGACCAACCCCTGCTTGACCATTGTTTGATTTAGAGCTAATGACCCTATAGTCTCCTGACCAAAAGTCCTGTTCTTCCTTCCAGTGCATTTCACTAATCCCAACCGAATCCAACCTCAACCTATCCATTTCCCTTTCCAAGTTTTCTAACTTTTCACTTCCTAGCAGACTTCTAACATTCCACGCTCCGATCCCTAGAATGTCAGATTTCCTCTTTATCACTTCTGTGATGTTAACCCCTTCTCGAGTAGTCCCCACCCGGAGATCCAAACGGGGGATTAGTTTACCTCCGGATTGGAATTTTACAAGGGAGGAGGCCATCATCACATGTAATTATGCATAGAGAGGTGCATATCCTCGGGAATAGCATTACGGCTGTAGTTTCCCGTTGCTTTCAGCCGTGCAGCAGAACGTATTGTAGCCATTAGTTGGCTTATATTATCAATATCTTAGCCGTCGATAAGACATTGGATTCTTTTGTGGTGGTCTACCAATAGGTGGCTTTGGCTAGTAGCAAAGGTTTGCTTGGACATGACTATGTTACTATGGTGATGATTGATAGTTTGATGATGCCATGCAAAATGGAAGCTGGTTTTTTGAGTAAAATCTGATAGTAGGGTAGATGTTTTGAGGAAAGAAGAATGTCATGTTCGAGTGGAAGGTGGAATAATAATAAAGAATGGAGCAGAAGAAAATAATTTTTGTGAGTGGTATATTTTATTAAGAAGATAGTTGTGCATACAGTGTGATAGATGCAGGTAAATGGAAGTGACAAATAGGTATTGATATTTTTTGATGGTTACAGAACAACTAGAAAAGAGCAGAAGAATAGTAAGCTTTATGAGGGGTAATCTTATTATGAAAATAATTGTAGATACCGTACTGAAAAGGAAATGCTGATCAAAGAAGATTGCGTACAAGTAGACAAAAGGGTAGTAATAGTATTGTATTTCTGACTTCGTTATGTGTACAACATCATCTCGACCCCGGAGATTATTATGAGAATGAAGATAAGTTTATAAATTTTAATACCAGTATGAGATAAAAGGTTAGATTTATTTCTTTGGCGCCCAACGCTAAGGGACGAATAACGAAATTAGAAATATGGAAGCTGAGTTGATGGCCATGTTGAGGAGGCTCATGTAATCTTAGCGACAAGTCCGTAGGGATGGAATAAAGATTGTCAAGGAAGCTTGATGAGCTCTCGGAGCATTTGCCGGAGAAGCTTGATGAGGTCTCGGAGCATATGTCAGAGATTATCCCAGACAGCCATGTTACTAGCCAGGTCAGTGAAGTCAGTGTAGAAGCCACTAATCTGGAAACTAACCTAGGTGGTCAGATTGCTGTTCAGGAACAGAGCCACCCTGAAGTAGACACGTTGGATGCTCAACAAGTTAAGCTGCAAGAGAACATAGTGGAGATCATATGCATTGTAGACGAGAAAGTTGAGATATTAGAATCTGAGAGTGTGTCTGTGAAAGAGGAGAAATGTGACGTACGTGATGCTAGGGGGCATAAGGTAGGAAATGTGCAAGAGAGAGAACAAGGTAATGGATGAGGAGAATAAAACTAAAGACAAGGAGGAAGGTGAGATAGAAGATAACGTGAAGAAGCGTTGGAGGAGAAGGATAGGCAGGAGAACAAGTTGGAGGAAAAAATGGACCAGATGGAAGGCAAAGAGAAGGAGTAGGAGGAAGATGAGATATCAGGCAGATGGAAATAAGAGAGTGAAGGATCAGAAGAAGAAAAAGAAGGAGATAAAAGGGATAAAGAGAAAAGAAAAGATGAGAAGAAAGGAATTGCTGAGCAAGACAGTGACGCAGATGAGGAAGACCGAAAGCATAAGAGAAAGAAAATGGGAGGAAATTCTGATGGTAGTGAAACACAGGACAAAGACCAAAAGAAGAAGAAAAGGAAAGGAAAATATGATGATACTGAATCAGAGGAGACATACCAAAATAAGAAGAAGAAGAAGAAAATAAGGGAAATTTTGATGATACTGAATCAGAGGAGACAAACCAAAAGAAGAAAAAGAAAGAAAAATATGATGATACTGAATAGGAGGAGACAGACCAAAAGAAGAGGAAGAAGAAAAATAAAAAGAAAGGAAAATATGATGATACTGAATCAGAGGACACAGACCAAAAGAAGAAGACGAAAGGAAAGGAGAGGAAGGAGTGACTGAAGGCTGAAGGCAAGTGGCTGACGACCAAGCAGAAGGCAGACCAGGCGCGTGCTCAGGCCCTGCTGGAGGTTCGCATGGCCCAAGGCATGGAGCTGCCTGCGGTGGGCGACCGCAAGCCTCCTCGACCCGGCACCATAATACGGCCCAACAAGACCAAGCAGCAGCAAGCCACTGCCGACCAAGAAGAACAGAAGGTTGAGGTGGAGATTGTGGACCAGGTCCCCCTGCCGTCAGAGGGCAGCACGGAACACAAGGATGAGGAAGAGGAGGATGTGAAGGACACCTGGGATACCGTAGAAATGGTAGAGGAAGTGCAGGAGGCGGACGATAGTGATGGTGAAGAAGATGAAGAAAATACTATGAAATCTGCGGCGCAGAAGAAGAGAGATAAGAAGGCAAGGGAGAAGCAGAAGAAACTGGAACAGAAGAAGAAGGAGGCAGCCAAGAAGACTGTAGGAGCAGGCGAGACACAGCCGGCTCCAGCTGAAGTACCTGAAGAAGCACCGCTACCAGCCAAGACTGAAGCAGGAGAAGCACCTGCAGAAGGAGACGATGCGGAGGGAGATGACAAGACCAAAAGAAGGAGAAGAAAGGAAAGGGGAAATGACTTAATGATGATGATGATGATGAAGAAGATTATGATAACTGCACAGACAGGTCTGATGATGATTCTGCCGTTTCTTCTGAATATGATATTGTTGCCGGATTTTTCCGATGGAGCAGGAGTGGCTGATAGACTCGATGAGATAGCTTCGGCTACTCTATCAGAAGAAAATATTTATGCTGGCGATTCTGGTGAACTTGAATAATTGTTTCTGGCGATGATAGTGCCAAAGGTCTTTCTGAAGATGATATTGCCATTGAAATGGTAGATGACGATGCCACTTTTGGCGAAGATGATCCTGTTATTTTTTCTAAAGAAGATGAACAATATTTGTTTCACTTAGTATCTGTGTATGTTCCTCTTATTCTTTTAAATTTATGTATTTGTTTCGAGGGTTGAGAGTGAATTTCTAACTTTCAGTTAGAAATTCACTCTCAAGGAGGCGTTTCTGTAACCGAACTTTATAGTAGGTTGCGAAACATGGGTCCACATAGCATCAGCTGGCTTACTTCACTTTTTACTTTCATCCTTCAAACTAACAACCTACCAAAGCAGTTTAAACGGTCAAAGGTGATCGCCCTTCTTAAACCTGGCAAGTCGGAGCAGAGACCTGAAAACTACCGTCCAATAGCACTTCTTAGCTGCATTTATAAACTTTCAGAACGAGTCCTTCTTGCCAGGATAGCACCACTCATTGAAGCTGTAACCCCACCAGAACAAGCTGGATTCAGGAAAAACCGAAGCTGTACTGATCAAGTCTTGGCCCTCACCACTCACATTAAAGCAGGGTTTCAAAAGAAGCTAAAATCAACAGCTGTCTTTATCGACCTGACTAGCGCATATGATACTGTCTGGCGACATGGACTGATCCTCAAAGTGCTGGAAGCTATCCCCTGTTTGGAAATTGCAAATCTTATCTCTAACATGCTTTGTGAAAGAGAGTTCGTAGTATTTCTAGATGATGCTAAAAGTCGCAAAAGGAAACTAAATAATGGTCTACCCCAAGGATCAGTTTTGGCCCCAGTTCTATTCAATCTGTACATTCATGACTTGTCACCAACAACAGCTACTAAGTTTATTTACGCAGATGACATTGCACTGGTAGCTCAAAGCAGAACTTTTGAAGATGCAGAAGGCACTCTTACAACCGATCTGGAGAAAATGTCAACGTTCTTCAAGTCCTGGCGACTGATCCCAAGTATGCCTAAGACAGAGGTTTCATGCTTCCATCTTGCCAACCGACTAGCAAACTACAAGCCAAATGTTGTATTTCGTGGTGAAAACTGAAATACAACCCATTCCCGAAATACCTAGGTGTCACGCTGGACCGAACTCTGAGCTACAAAGAACACCTCACCAAGCTCTCTCACAAAATTTCCACCAGAAATAACATCCTGCACAAGCTTTGCGGTAGTTCATGGGGAGCCACGGCGGACTGCTTAAGATTAACGGGTATCAGTCTAGTATACTCTGCAGCGGAATACTGTGCTCCAGTATGGTGGGAAAGTGCACATGTGCATAAAGTGGATACCAAGCTGAATGACACTATGCGTTGCATAACCGGCACCATAAAATCAACCCCTCGCCACTGGCTACCAGTACTCAGCCACATTCCACCACCTCACCTGAGGAGGAAGGAAGCTCTGATCAGAGAAGCAAAGAAGATCTATGCTTCTCCCTCATTACCAATACACCAAGAATTCTGTCACCCACCACCGAAGCGACTTCATTCGAGGAGGCCAACCAGTTTATTGGCCGACCAACTTCTGGCAAATCGATTCAACCTAAACCAATGCTGGCAGGACGAATGGTCAAACTCAACGTCTGGAACTAGTGCCCAGGAGATCAACCCAACGGTGAAAATACAAGGATTTGACCTTCCTAGAAAATTATGGTGTCGCTTCAATAGACTGAGAACCAGGCACGGCCGTTGCAATTACCTATGCCATAAGTGGGGTTGGATAGATTCCCCATTGTGTCAATGCAATGAGGAGGAACAGACCATGGACCATATCATCCAGCGCTGCCCTCTACACGCCTACTCCGGAAGCCCTAGTGATCTGTTTCATCTTCGAGAATGTACTGTGGAATGGCTCCAAAACTTGAACTTGGATTTGTGATTTGTTTTTATGTAATTCACCATACGATTAAATAAATAAATAGTAGGTTACAGAGATTGTTTTGTTTTGTTGGTAGTATTTTTTTGTTTTTTGTTTGTTTTATCTGATTGCCAGCCATGGCCGCCTGTTGGTGGAGCGCCATGGAGAATCTTGTGTGTTCAGTGCCCATTGGATTCTTCTGTGATGGTCTACCAATAGGTGGCTTTGGCTAATGGCAAAGGTTTGCCTGGACATGACTTCTACTAAGGTGATGATTGATAGTTTGATGATGCCATGCAGAATGGAAGCTGGTTTTTGAGCAAGATTTGATAGTTGGGTAGATGTTTTGAGGAAAGAAGAATGTCATGTTCGAGTTGAAGGTGGAATAATAATAAAGAATGGAGCAGAGGAAAATTAAGTTTGAATATGAATATCTATGACTTTAGTCATTATTCCAAGTTTTCCCGTATTGATTTGATATGTTACGCAAATATCCACTTTACAATACAATTTTTTTTTTATGTATATCGCTCGATGTCAATATACACTTTGAGACATGTTTCGGCTCTGTGAGCCTACTTCAGTCAAACACACTAAAAATTATCCTAAAACAGGCTAATGTTTGGTCTATCAATAATCGTCATGGTGATTAAAACAAATGAATATAAAATGCTTAAAGAATTTTACTATGTACAAAAATTCGAATCGTGGGCCCATCGTCGTTGATCAATTTTCAAACGGGGGACCTGGAACAATAAAAAAATACCTGACAAACTACGTTGCCTACTTGGAAACCTGAACTGATGACTCTGATTGGGCCAAAAAACTTACCCCGTTGTACAAGCGTCTTGAAACAGGATAGTGTATAAGTAGTGCATGTAGCAACCGGTAAACGGAAGTTGTTTATTTAATGCTTTTGAGAATTATTTTCAACAACCTGTAAAGCGGAAAAATAATTGAAAATATGAAAAGGTAAACAATAACATAACCCACGTATAAATTACCAATGTTTACATACCGCAGTTTGGAGACCATGAACTGTCACCTCACAACTTTGAAAGATATACCACAAATGTGTCCGTCTTGTTGTTCTACCTTTGATCACTGGTTGACTAACCGGCCTTGGTACTGAAGTGTGAGGTCGCGGGAAGGGGAACATAGCATACGTCAGAACCTTACGTTATGGAGGAGGGAGGGCCGCTTCCTGTTTATGTCGGTCTTTTCGCCTTAATTTCGAGATCGTGTTAAATAAAACGTTGTCGTTGAAAGTTAATTCGTTCAAGTTATTCAGAGGGTCTGTGTTTTGGGCGATATGAATTTCTATGTTTTCTAACACGTTAAGTTTTTTACTTTTATTAACAATGTGTACAATTTCCAAATCCTTATCTATCGAACTGAAATTATGTTTTTTCTCGTCTATGTGTTTCGCCATGGCCGAGAACTTGTTATATTTCAACGCGCTGGTATGTTCCCCGTATCTTACGTTGAACGCTCTACCCGTTTGTCCCAAATAGGTGGCATCGCAATCCTTGCATTTTAGTTTGTACACTCCCGATTTGCTGAATTGATTGGTCTTATTTACACTATTGTGATTAGAAAAGATGTTGCTGTTATTATTTTGTGTTTTGTACGCAATGTTCATATTAAACTTTCTAATTGAGTTTGTTATAGTATGTGCTTTTGGGTTTACGTACGTGAAAGTAGCGAAATTTTGGTTCTTTTTGCGATCTTTTTCTCAAGTTGTTTCAAATTTGTTAACAATCTTATTCTTGATTCTGTTGACGTAATTTTGTGAATATCCATTTTTCTTTGCGATGTTGGCTATGATTTTTAGTTCCTTGCTTAAGCTTTCTTCACTGAGTGGAATATTTAGCGCCTTATATATTGAAGCACATAAATTCTCCAGCACAAAGGTTAAAATCAGCAGTTTATACAAGGATATAAAATTCTTAAAGAATTGTTTATGGAATATATGGATTCCGAAACAATTGAACAAATTTCAAAAAATAAAAATAAAATCACACCATGAAAGAAAAGCGCAGGAGATCATTAATGAAACTGTTTTAAGAAGGGATATACATTTTATTTACAAAAATAAAGAATTTTTAAAGAAAAAATGTACAATCAGGGCTTAGTAGCAGCAAATAAATTAACTCAAATAGGGTGGGATCACTTTCAACGGTGCAGTGTAGAAAAAAATGGAATCCATTTTAGATAAACAAAAAGTCCTAGACAAAAAATCTAATGCTTTGTAGTTTGAGTCTTCAGTCTTTTGACTGGTTTGATGCTGCTCTCCATGCCTCCCTGTCCTGAGCTAATCGTGTCATCTCTACATAGCTACCACACCCTACATCCGAGGCAATCTGTTAAACATATTCTAACCTTGGCCTACCCCTACAGTTCTTGTCCTCGACCCTTCCTTCCATAACTAAGCTTGCTATTCCTGGGTGTCTTAGTATGTGTCCTACTAACTTATCTCTTCTCTTTATTAGCAGTCGCCAGAAACATCTCTCCTCTCACACTCGTCCTAATACCTCTTCGTTTGTAACCCTATCTACCCATCTGATCATCATTCTCCTGTAACACCACATTTCAAATGCTTCAATTCTCCTCTTTTCTGCTGCACCAATAGTCCAGGTTTCACTTCCATAGAGCGCCACGCTCCAGACAAAGGCTTTCAAAAATGACTTCCTAATACCTAAATCTATATTCGATGTCAGCAGATTCCTTTTTGTAGAAATGCTTTCCTTGCCTGAGCCAACCTACTTTTTATATCCTCTTTGCTTCATCCTTCACTGGTTATTCTGCTTCCTAAGTAACAGAAGTCTCCTACTTCCTTCAGCTTTTCACCTGCCAATTTGATCTCCATAGAGGTTTCCGATTTATTTCGGCTGCATTCCAGTATTTTTGTTTTACATTAATTTATTAATTTTCATCATGAATTCTTTCCGTAAGACGGAGTCCATTCCCATCAAAAACTCATTCAAATCCTCAGGCTTGCCGGCCAAGATGACGATGTCATCAGCAAATCTCAGAGTTGAAATTATTTCTCCTTGAATCCTTACTCCCACTTTAATTTTTTCTCCAATTTCCTTCATTGCTTGTTCAATGTAAAGATTGAAAAGAATGGGTGATAAGTTGCAGCCTTGCCTTACACCTTTCTGAATACCAGCTTCTCTCTCATGTCCTTCAGCTCGAATGACTGCTGTCTGGTTTCTGTATAGATTGTATATCACCCTCCTATCCCTGTACTTTATTCCAATAGATTTCAAAATGTCAAACAATTTAGTCCAATCAACGTTATCAAATGCCTTTTCTAAGTCTACAAATGCCATGAACGTTCTCTTATCTTTCCTTATTCTACCTTCCAGAATCAGTCTAAGACTTAGTACAGCTTCTCTTGTTCCTAAATTTCTCCTGAAACCAAACTGGTATTCACCCAACTCCGTTTCTATCTGGCTTTCCATCCTCTTGTAAATTATTCTAGACAGGATCTTTGAAGCATGAGTAATCAAGCTGCTTGTACGGTAATCTTCACATCTGTCAGCTCCCACTTTCTTTGGTATAGGGATAATAACATTCTTCTTGAAATCAGGGGGTACCTCACCTGACACATAGCAAATTATTATTCTTTAAATCAGTAATTTATAGATTTGAACACAACGATATCTTAATTCATATTCTTAATTAATTTTAGCTAAAGGTAGCTTAATTGTCAAGCCAAAATGTGTACGACAATTGAAAAATTAAATAGTTGTTCGACAATCAATAATTTTTATTTAATTGTATTGATGGGCGTAGTATTATTGAGAACTATCTATTAATCAATACGGTAAGTATCTTACATTCTCCAAACATAGTGAATGTAATTGCTTTGTTCAGGGAAATCACAACTCTCCTCCAACAATGCTCGTTATTCTGCAGCAACGGCTCACTCGGTCTTTGTGCTGAGTTTCATCTCTGGTGGTTATATTTTATTCAGGATAAAAAGAGTGTGGCCATCCCAGAAGAGCGAGCCAAAACGTACGGGTTTATCTCCACTCTGCCGTCACTGCCATGTCATTGGGCGAGTTAATGGCATGGACATAATGTGTCTTCTTCTCATTCTATTTTAGCCGATATGCTTCTCATAACCATCACTCAGTTTCGTTCTTTAATCAAATAACATTATGCTCTCAGTACTTCCCTGTATTTTATTTTTATTTATTCCAGGATATATTGGGGATTCTGAAAATGCGTATTATTTTTCTTTAAGCAATTATATGTACACAGAGAAGAATAAAGTCACCGTATATGGTCTCGGGGTAAATATAATAGTTCTCTATTCTCGTGTTTGGGTCTCGGCTCTGACATAGATTACTTTAATCTCAGTATTAGGGTGTGTTCATAAATGTGAGAACTGCTGAATTCTACTCTGTTATCATACGCAACAACTCCAGGTGAATGCTGGGTTGATAACCTAGCCGATGCAACGACGGCCTCATTACTAATGCTAGTTTCAATTACAAGTACAGACAGCACAATAACGTAGGTTTCTGGACGAATTCCATCCAAGTACTTTTTGCCGAAAACCCTGACAACATGAACAGCATCAATAAAGCTAATAAAGGAAATAAGTAAATGAATAGGTCAATTAATAGTTAAATAAATAGCTAAATAAAAAATAATAAATAGCTTACATAAATAAATGCTGAACCAGCGAATGGAAGGGTTTCTCTCCTGTGGATAGGAATTCTAATACCTATAATGTCTGCCAACGTGATCTAGCAATTGATGGGTTTGAATTACAATCCAGCAATACATATTCATTCATTTAAACACTAGGAAAATATCTTTTTGGTACTTGGCGTATGGTCCCAGCTTTCTCCTTTACAATCCTAGGTCACCATTAGTACAGCTCCTCGATCCACAATGAGGAATGGGTAGTTGAAATTTTGGAGGTCCTGGGATCGAAACAAATACTGTATTTTTTGCGTATGGCTTTTAGTGCCGGGAGTGTCCGAGGACATGTTCGGCTCGCCAGTTTTGTAGCTGCTTCGAGACGGATACCCAATGGGTGAGCTACAAGTACCGTTAGGGAGGGAAGTTGGAATGTAAGGACGAGGAGTTGGAAGAGAGCGGCTGTGGCCTATAGATAGGGACCAACCCCGGCATTTGCCTGGAAGGAAGATGGGAAACCAGAGAAGACCATCTTCAAGGTTGCCGGCGGGGGGATTCGAACCTCCTCGCCTCCCGGATGTGAGCGATTGCCAGCAGTCATGCCGTAACGACCATGGCTAACTCACCCGGTATACTGTCATTGACAGCAGCGAACTTGAGTGTAATTTCTGAACACACACTCCTGGGAAATTCTGGGATAGTAGGACTTCCTCATTTCAGTTCCGTGTGCCCCTTTGTCAATCCTAAATGGTCCGGCTCCGTGGCTAAATAGTTAGCGTGCTAGGCTTTGGCCCGAAAGGTCCGGGGTTTGATTTAAGTCCGGGCCATGGAAATTTAATCTCCTGTGGTTAATTCCTCTGGCTCGGTGACTAGGTGTTTGTGACGACTTCATGTACAAAGAAACAAAAACACAGGAAGCAAATTAACTGAAACAAGTAAAACATAAAATGAAGCAAAAATTACACCAGGGGTAACACAGTATCATACAGATTCCGCATACATAAACAACTATTGACGGAAAATCACGGTGTCACAAGCCCTTACTGAGACAGAAACAACAAAATCAACGATAAATAGCACTCATTTTTTTAATTACTGAGAGAAACCACATGCTGTTTCGTTGTTGTAATTACCGGGATTAAACCCTCGGATCTCCAAGAATGCAGCCACTTTGTTGAGTAGTAAAATTTCGTCTTCCACCACTCGGTTGTATTGCTGATATTTTAAATTTCTTTATTTTCTATTATATGTGGGTGCTGTATACAGCAGTAGACCAAGCTCGGTTCGATGAAGTTTTATTTTTGTTGCCTACTGCTTTATCAGTTGGCTGACCTGTGTCAGATCTTGCCCATTAGCCTGACTGTGTGCACCGATGCTTAACATAGGACAGGGCGAAATGGACAAGGGATTTGGCTGGATTTGTTTTCAGCGAGGACACGCATGATCAGTTTCCTCGCCAATAATTCCGTGAAACACCCTTCGCCTGCTCAATTGATTACACCACGCTGTGGAGTATGGTTCAATGAAAAGTAATATCGCCGCAAGCCAAAGGCAAAGGGGAGGTGGACCAAAACAAAGCTACCGCTCCGAACCTCTGCCGAGTGTGTAAACAGTACACTTTTACAGTAATAATTCATATCTTATTCAATGACCCAACGAGGCATCTCACAATCAAACGTAGCACACAGAATAATTCCACACCACACTGTAGCAAGTTACGTTGGCAGCACGGCTGTCGCTTGTATCAAAACACATAGGGCTGTGCATTAACGCGCCTTTCTTGGTCCTACTGGTTCTACCATGATGTAGCGGCTAGCATTGTTTGCTGTCGTCAAAGTCCGGGTTCAATTCCTGGCTCCGCCTAGAAAAGTAATTCTGGGTTGAGGGCTGGAATGGGGTTACTTGAACCTTGTAATGCAAACCTGAGAACATATGGGTTCGATTCCCACCTCAGCCCTCTTGGAAGTGGTTTTCCGTTGTTTTCCACTTCCGCTCTATTCAAATGCCGGGATGGTTCCTAACTTAAGGCCACGGCTGTTTCCTACCCAATTCCTACCTCAATTACAAAGCACACACTAGTACAGACATTACAGTGACACAAGTTATCAGACAAATTCTACATACAATCCAAGTACGCGGGGCTAAATGACCACAATACCGCAAAGCCCCTAAAATAATCTACAATAACTTCACTGCATAGCCACCAAACAAGGCGTGACTCCAAGCAAGACAGGGTGAGTATATTGGCAGTCCGGCCAACTTGTAGGCCTACTTCTAGCAAGTTAACTACACATGGGCTCAGTGAGGCAGAAACAGGTCCTCCTGCAAGCTCAAAGTTCATGTCCAATGGTTATGGCCGGCTCTCTTTGACGCTTTAGGAGATCATAAGATAATGTAACATGCCTCTGAATTAAATTGATTATTGCGTTTCTACAATCTGCCTAAAAGCAACCCTTAATCCCCGTGAGGGGATAGCTTTGATGGTACAGTTCATCAGGTTGGAGAGCTTGAGTTCATTGAGTTTGATGTTGTAATTCCAGTTTAAGGTCGTTCGACATCTTGACCGCCCTGTGTAGTTGTGTGTGTGATGGATTTGCCTGACAACATGCATTGTATACAGGGTCTTTCATATAAAGTAAGAAGGGCAAGCGGCAGTTTTGTTATTCGCTACTGCGGTGGCCTTGACCGAGCTTGTGGCACACCATGGCCCCCTGCTGTACTATTGAAAGCGCGCGCATAGTACATACGAGGGCAGTTTTTTTTTCAAGTTCCGATGGACTGTATAAAAATAACAGATTGACATACCAAACTGATTTTACAGTGGAACGTGGCTAATTCGAACTTCTATAATTCGAAATCTTCTTTAATTCGAATTTTTCTCTTGGTCCCTAGCATTTTATATACAATCAATGCTAAAAAACGTGGTTAATTCGAATTATATTTTGGATAATTCGAAGTTTTTAGTGTAAAAAGGCGATCGGAAGCCAGACAGTTTGGTCTGTTCCCGAAAAAACTGCTCCGAGTGCAGCCCAAGCAACAAACCACATCACAGAACTTAGGCGTTTGTTTGAAAGTAGAAATGACGTAAGTGGTTCTGTTTTCCGGTCCTTAAATTTGTTCGATTCTTTTGTGATGGCTGAGAGACTTAATTGTATGATACAGGTAAAAATCTCAAACTATTAAAAAATCAGTAGATTTCTCTGAGATTTAACTAGATTGCTGGATTACTACTGTCGTTAAATAGGTGAATAGTACATTTTGGTTTTATTTTTCATTTGAAACTTTTGAGGCTATTCACGATACAGTCTTTATAAAGTACCGTTGTCTGATAATCTGCTTTGTTAACGTAAATCATTATGTAAGCTTAATACAATATACCTTATTTTCTCTATTTTACATAGCGAACTCAAATCGATTTGAGTACACTTACGGTATTGAATACGGTCATGTAAACGGGCCTCAGTTCGTATTGATTTTCAAGCTCGATACGGTAAAATCGTGGGATCGGATCGTATCCAAACAGGTATTCAGGAACATGTAAACGTGGATCGTACTGAAAGCGATTCTGCACGCTCTTGAGTTACAATTATAAACTAATTTAGGCCTACTTTAGTCTGTCGCCTGACTCGAATCGCTTTTCTTTTACTTCCTGCCCATATTCTTCATTACTGTGTTCTTTTCGTGGTTGATAAGCATAGTTTGTTTGCACGCGTTTTTAGCGTTAATGTATTTTTGTCTGTCTTACTTTTAATGTCTGGTGTATCCGTAGGTAAAATGTGGTCAACAGAAAAAGTGAAAATACACCGTCTTTCTTTGCCGATTAATCCGTTCCTATTTCCATTTGAATAAATTGAACACAGACTGGCCGAGTGGCGCAGCGGTAACTTTCTCACCTGCTTTTACCAAGGCAGCAGGATCGAATCCTGGCGCAGTCAGGGTGCTTAGGCCTAAATGCGAGGGAGCCGTGTCAGTAGATTTACTGGCACGTTACAGATCCCATTCGGGGCAACATTCTGGCAGCTCGGTGTCTCTAAAAGCTTCAGTAATTAAAAGGAACGACTGTTACCCATAAACTTCGTAAGAACAAACAACATCAACATCTTCGGCGCATCCATTTTTCATGTTTACAAACAACCCGTCAAAGAAACGTCGGATGACAATGGTAACAGTGCAGGAGACACGAACCCAGGGGTAAAAAAAACTTCTGAAATTTGCAATAAATATCTTTTCATATGATTCAAAATTGATCTGGGAATGATGTAGTTCACTCCTCAGCTGTCTATAACCCACCCGCCATCCCAAATTATAACATGACTTAGCTGTGTCTGCCATTATCGGTGTTACAACAGTACAGTATTGCCAACCCCACGCATACGGTACTAATTGTATATGTGGTCTTTCGTCCAGTACCAGATCTATGTTCTTTTTGTCAATCATGCCCTGCTAGCTCCCCACACCTACCCCCACCATTCTAACCTTCGTTTTGTCCAATCCAATCGTTTTTGACAATGGTTACAGCCCAACGCGTCCAGATGAATGGTTTTGACAATGGTTACAGCCTAAGTCCAGTGAAACTGTGAGTGCCCCGCTAGTTTCCGGCGGCCATAGGACGCACCTACACCCGACCATTCTGACCTTCGATTTGTCCAATCCAATGCTTTTTGACAATGGTTACAGCCCAATGTGTCCAAATTAATGGTTTTGACAATGGTTACAGCCTAACGCGTCCAGTGAAACTGTGAGCGCCCCGCTAGCTTCCCGCGGCCACAGGCTGCACCTACACTCGACAATTCTAACCTTCGTTTTGTCCAATCCAATGGTTACAGCCTAACGCGTCCTGATCAATGGTTACAGTCTAACACGTCCAGTGAAACTGTGAAAGTCAGGGTCCTGTCTCATGCACTAGTACAGTAATATGAGAATTACGAAACGGGTCTTTTATTTTGCTGTTTAATACGAGTTAGCCAACATAACTGCAGGTTGGCCACCATAAATTATATACCGTATTGAAATAGATTTCAATACGAACTGAAACTGCTCATGTAAACGGGCAGCGTACTGAAAACAGGATCGTATTCAAATCGATTTGAGTTCGCCATGTAAACGTAGTAATTGTGATATACCACGTGTTTTAATATTATAGGAGAGAGCCCTAGACCAATAAGAATGATTCTCTACAGAAACCAACGTACGTTTTTGAAGTTTTCTACTGCGGAATTTCACATTATAATACGGTATCTAAAGCATGCAGTAGGCCGCTAGAGGTACGGTAGCACATTTCCATACACCCAATGATATTTTAATATGCAATAGCACAAGGTAGCAACTACTTCTGCAAATGAAGGCAACTTCTGCGTGTTACATATTATATCCAACCGAAAAAAGTTAAAAATGTCGAGTAAAAATCTACCTACGTAATGCCATAACCTCATCAAAACTCCCCAAAACATTCTCACACACAAATCTCCTGGATGTAATGTTCTGGCTAAAGGTAATCACTTTATCAATCAATTTAAAATCACATGTACACATATAACTACAGCCACAAACTCTAAATCTGCCTTCCAACGATTTTAAACGGCACGCCCGCAGCTTCAGACCAAGCGAATGCGACGCCATTTTGACCAATAATCCAAGGCGCCTTTCTTGCTGGTTGCTGGCTGCGCATAAAGCGCCGTGTTGTTGTTGTTGTTGTTATGGTAGGATTGCTGGACACAGTTGCCTCTTCGCCCAATAGCTTCTGTACAGGTTGCACCAGAGTTGCACATACCAGTCACACGTAATGTTTGTACACACAGACAGAAATATGCTAACCTAAACAATTCGCCTGCAAAATCTATCCATAGGGGCTGTAGCACACGGTATGCACTATACACTAAGAAGGGTTAAGGAAAAATCAACACACACATACTCCGTGTCAAATCGTAAAACGTAGAAAAAAAACAGCAAACGAAAGAGGGGACCAGAAATTATAATGTAAAAGGGAAATGGTCCAAATACTCCATTATGGCCTCGACCAATGGAATTACAGGATTATGCAAAATAGTGGTCATATTTAAGGGCAAAGTATAACCTAAAGATCTTATCTTTCTGAGTATTACTATCCGCGGTTCATTGAAAACGTCGCACTGAAACATAAGATGGTTAAGTGTACCCCTCATACGACCACACACACATCTAGCATCCTCGCGAAGGTTCATACGTGCCATATACATCGGCGTCAGAGCATGCTGAAAACGCAAACGTATTATAGTAATAATTTATTATAATAAAAACGTTGTTGCAGTCGAACGACCATAGAGTATAACAGTTAAGATTACATGTGCATGTAAATATCATTATTCTTTGCTGTATTCCTTCAGTGATTTTGTGCGCTTTTGGCACACAGTGAAATGGTAGTGCTCACAGGCCTTCCCGCAGAGGATGCATACACTGGCGAGGGATCGTGAAAACTGTTTCTCGTGCATATTTTGTGATGGAAACCGTGCACTGAGAGCCTAGTTATGGCGCTTCGTAGGTCCTTGTTTGCTCCCGTCCAGTTCCTATCCAGCATCGCGTCTGTTTTATAGAGATCGAGCCAGATGTCCGATCTCTTGCTTTGTCTGTCCCGAAGTAGGTCTGACTCTTGTTTGGTCGCTGGTAGCTGTTTTCGGAACCTCAAGTCTTCTATGAGGAAGCACGTTTTTGCAAGCTCATAAGCCAGTCTTGAAGGAGTGTATTTTGATATCCCTAAAATTCTCTTCAGGTATCTTGCTTTAACACTTTCGAGGGTCAGTAGGTCTCTGTTTGTCAGGTTATTCCATATTAGTTCAGTGCCATAGGTCAAGACAGGCATTATCTTTGCGTAGAAAAGTGTTATTGCAGTGTCTAGTGCTAGTCTTGTCGGATTCTTAATGTCGTAGATAGCTTTGATGGCAGCTGCTGCCCTCTCCTGTATGTGAATTCTGTACGATGAACCTGATGGTTGTAGAGTGATTCCCAGATACCTGAGGGAATTTACAATCTTTAGCTCTTCTGCTAATAATGTGCCGTCTCGTATATCTGCCTACCCAAAACCACGGTGTTGTTCGGATAGTGGGTTGTACCAGAAAATAATTACGAGCCTTAATTGGCGCGATATTCGACCATTCAGTTTGCCATTAATTGAGGAGCTGGGAATAAATAACATGCAGAAAGTCCGTAAAAGGTACAGCGATATTATTAACTACTCCATATCCCTGAGCTGCCCACTTTGCCATGCGGTCCACATCCTCGTTTCCTTGGATATCCGAATGCCCCGGGATCCAAGTGAGCATTACCTCCTGTGCCATGGTCTGAAAATCATACAACATTTGCGCAACTTGATACACATACCAATTGTCAGAGCTACTCGGATTCGATAAAGCCTGGATGACACTCATTGAATCCGTGCAAATCATTGCCGGGGAAACTCTGCGTGTACGTATATACTGACAGGTTTGGCGAATGGCAAATACTTCAGCTGTAAAAATCGTTATATATTTTGGCAAACTATATGTGCGTATAAACTGTCGATCCGGAGCATAAAAAGCCGCCCCCACTCCATCTAGTGACAACATTCTTGAGCCATCTGTATAAAAAATAGTATAACGGGAATAGCAATTGACAATATCCCGAAAGCATCGTGAAATTACTTGCGGAAAACGCTGATACATCCGGAATAGCGCCGGTAAGGAAGTGTGCAATATATTTGGCTGGAATTGTAGGACCCTATATGCAACCGTGTATGGTAAAGGTTTGAGCGTTTGCAGTAGATCTGACCGATGTGGTTGCAAGATTTCATATGCCAATCCTAGAGCCGGCTTACGCGGACGTGCTAAGCGATTTTGCGCATAATACTCCACAAGCAGCTGTACTTTACTGATAATAGGGGACGCCGACAATGACATTTTAGAAACCAGGTACTTACTGGCCAAAAATCTCCGTCGTAAGTATAAAGGTAATTCCCCAGATTCAACTAGTAATGCACAATTGGGACTGGACGGAAGCGCCCCCAAAATAATACGTAAAGCCCGATACTGCAACCTGTCGAATGTGACCAACCGACGACTCGCCATCATATCGTAGAAAAAGCAACCATAATCCATCTGGGAACGAATAATATTCTTATAGACCGTAAGTAATAAATGAGGATCTGCCCCCCAACCCTGGCGTGCTAGCGCTCGGAGAACGTGTAGTCTTTTTTCAATTTGAACAGTGAGTGTTTGAACCTGGCGCGCCCACAGTAATTGGTCATCAATATGTAATCCCAAATATTTGATGCTGCGAACCACCTCTATGGCTCCCTGTCTAAATAAAATAGGAGTGCGATCAACCTGCCTTTGATGAGTAATAATTATAGCAGAATTTTTTCTCGGCGAAGTTTCAAAACCGTGATTATGGAACCACGTATGAGCAGCAGTCAATGCATCATATATATCCTGACGACAAAGCTGGATAGGATCACGTGAACAATAAATAAGAAAATCATCTGCGTATTGAATGATTCGTGCATAAGGAAGAATGACCGATTCTAATGCCTGAGTATAAATTGAAAATAGAACACCGCTTAAAATATCACCTTGAGGCAATCCACGAGAAGTCTGACGGTTAACAAGTACACCAGTTGGGGTGTGTACAAATAGTCGACGATGCTGTAAGAAATTACGAATTAAACATATGAAAGGTAATGGGAAACGCATCTCCCCTAGTCGATGTTGTAATATGACTGGGTCCACCGCATCATAGGCCCCCTGAATATCCACACATACTGCAACCGTGTGTTGTTTGCGGGCTTTCGCTAATAAGATATCCGTCAAAAAAAAATTGTAAGAGCGTCGATTGTGCCTAGCCGTTTACGGAATGCAAATTGTGACCTCGAAAACAAATTATAGTACTCCAAACACCATTGCAATTTACATAATAATTTTTTTTGAAATAATTTTCTTAGACACGAACCAAGATTGATGCCACGATAGCTTAGGGGGTCTCTGGCATCTTTCATTGGTTTTAATATCGGCAGAATTTCAAAATTATTCCATTCCGCGGGATACGTACCAGTTGTCAGTACCGTATTGTAAAGCGCAATCAAGATCGTCAGTGCTGGATCAGGGAAAAGGGCCACCATCCCATAAGTAATGTAATCCATGCCCGGACTCGTGGATTTCGTGTGACGCAACGCAGTCGAAATATCATTGCGCGTGATTGGTTGTTGTAAAACCTGAAACTTATCCGAAGTCAAATAAGGTGGTACAAATGCGTGTCCGGAAACTGAATCAGGTGTGAGGGAATGATAAAACATTTGAAAACCTGTCTGCGTGAGTCCCGTACTAGGACGAGTACGACGAGTATTTCGATAATTGTTTTATCAAAGAAGTATGGGAATTGAATGTACTAATAAAGTTTGCCATGCCATCCGTCTTTTTTCATTAAAAGTCTTCTGAAGTTGGGCAGTGAGACTTTTGTAACGTAGATAATTATCAACAGTCCCATGAACTCGATATCTTTCTAAACATGCCTTTCTCCGACGAACAAGCAATGCACACTCAACGTCCCACCAATGGATCGCACCCGGATGCTGTAACGAATACGATGATATCGCGCGTTGAGGGTGATAACAATCAAGAAATCGTTGTATCAGCTGTAATAAAGAATAATACCTTTGATACGGAGGTGTTCGCGAAGTCCCCAAGCCATCATTTATAAAGTGTTGAAAAATATCATAGTCGAAATGCCGTAAATTCCTTTTGATGGTAAAAAGACATGGACGCTCAAGCCTCTCACCCTGTTTCGCATAATATACAAGAATCGGAAAATGATCGCTCTGATGAGTGTCCCCAATTGTTCGCCATTCCAATTGATGAGCAATATCCGCTGTTGTAATAGTCAAATCTACCGCACTCTTTGGATGTCCCGGAGGAGTTATTCGCGTAGGCGACCCATCATTAAGAATATTCAAAGCATAAGTTTGAAGTGCATGCACAATATGACGAACTTTAGGGTTTACACGCTCACTACCCCAGAGTCCATGGTGGGCATTAAAATCCCCGAGAACAATATGTTTAGGAAATTGTGCAATATATTTGAAATACATCAACCATTGGCATTGCGATCCCTGAACATGGGGAGGGCAATATAAATTACTAAAAATAGTATTGCCGATCCGAAAACACTGATGAAAACTACGTGGTAGAAGGTAAGAAATAGGGATCACTGAAAAAGGGATATCATTTCGAATAAGGGTGCTTATACCGCCATAACCTGGACCATCCTCTCGAACAACATTATACATTGGAATCGTAAAACGATATTGGAGCGATAGCCAAGTTTCTTGTAAAAAAAAAATAACATCCGGATGGAAGTCATCGATTAATTTAAGTAATTCATGCCTCTTGTTGACTATACTCCTGCAATTCCATTGGAGGAACCACACGTCTCTTCAAAAACGGAAAGAGAAAATAAGTTAAACTATTGACTCAAGGTCGGGTTGACATGCCTTGGTGATTTTTCCAACGGGGGTAGCAATGGTGATACCCTATCTAACAAATTTTTAACGCAATGCGCCCATTGCGCATTATGCCCTAACAACTCCATAAGTTTAGTAAATTCTGCCAAAATAATTTTTGTTGGCTCCGATCCAGGCGACCCTGAACCAGGCCCGGGACTGTGTAGTGTAACCGTTTAGTTGATGTCAACAACCACGATGACTCAACTAACGACACATAAATCGAATAAAAAGAAAAGTACCGTGAGGATCAGGTGACCTTCCAAAAAGGCTAAAGCGGCACGAGAGTCCGTAGTCCACAGGGATCGTGGTACATGGTGACGATGGTCATAGACCGCCTAAGGAAAGGTTCACCTTAAAGCTAGACTGAGAAAATAAACATCCAGCCTCATGTAAAACACCGTGAAAATTTATTAAAATTCACAAGCCCCTAGCCTAGTTCGGAGGGTTATAATCGGCTAGTCCGCAAATTAATAAATAAACTAAGATAAAGAACAGGTCCCCTACCTGAGAAGTTACTGAAAACCCTCGCGAAAGATCTAACTCACAATGATAAAGCAACAACAGCAACGCTAGGAATATGGCACGACGCAAGTCCCTAGTTCAAGTTACAAGATCAAGCTAATATCTGAATTTACATTTAACAGGGTAGCAAAACAAATCTAGGTTAGGATGGTACCATTTCGACATTTAAATTTAACATTAATTCAACTAGCTAAGTCCTATCAATTAACAAAATTTACGGCGATGACGTCCGTAAAAGAAAACAATTACATCCAAAAGCTAAGTGTACAGCCATGAAAAACAAACAATTTAATTATGCTTAATAACTATGTGCTAACAGCACACAATAAAGTAACATGTAGGGTTTAATACACTTGACATCATAAATTAATAACGAAATAGACACAGTAGTTTTATTAAAAATTCCTGCCTACACCTTGGTTTACTCTTTGTAAACCATAGTCATCTAATGTGTATAGTTACGGTGACGAATGCGCAGTTGAGACCACGTCTGACATCGCATGGCCTGAGATCCACAAGCTACGAACTCTAGGTTCGCACATGTTTCAGGTCGCTACAAAAATGTCAACTGTCCTAGTCATTTCTCACAAGGAAATTATCTTCAACTGCACGGCTATGTCAACAGTTCCAGAATGCAAAGAACAAAGTTAGATAGAAAGAATCGTTAGTTAGGCTTGTTTTACAACAATTATGCATTTTATTATTAGAATGTCGGTTTATAGGTTTATCGTAGGTTTATGGCGAATAACATTGACAATAGCCTGGGCACGGAGTGTCTCCAACTGAGATCATTCTCCACCAAAAAGCCTCGACTCAACAGTCGGAATATAATCAACGAGTATAACAACTCGGACACACAATAACACGGGTTACCAGTGGCGCTAAGCTCGCGTTCAATAACTCTGGGATAGGCCTGTACAACAGTTACCTTCCAAAAACATCTGGTCAACGGGATCATCCCCGGACAAAGCATACAATAACATCCTGCTATAACAGGGTAGACTTCACCATCCTATAGAAAACCTTACATAACTGTACCTGTCATACGACAATACACGCAACAGAGCGCTGAACTAACAAAAACCGATCCATAAAACAAGTGATCAAATACAAGAGTGGAAACTGATTTCCATAAGCAAAACAGCAATGAAAGGAAAAGCGAATACAAATTGTACTCTGTCCTCGTCTATAGTAGTTTTGTCTCACAATGAAGCAGGCGTGCTCTAGGTCACTGGGTTACATAACCAGTTTATTCAAGGCCGGCGATTTAATCAATACAAAACCTGCACTTGGCCGGTTCATAAAAAACATTACCATATGTTACGGATCTCTACAGAGTCCGTGTATCAAACGCACGCTATAAATCTGAGTATAGTAATACACTTCCGTCTTTCCACCAAAGACGTCTAAATAAAAGTAAACTTACAATAACTGAAGCTCTTTGCTTTAAAAATGCAACTCAGTAGTTGCTAGAACATCAAATAAAAACGTGTCTCACACGACACAAGAAAAATGATAAATGTGGCACAGATTCACACACTAGATCTGCTTAATGATACGTTGGGAACCGCGTTCGATGCTAGGCAACGAAACATTCCTTCTAGTTGTTAGGTTCAAACATGACCAAGAATAGCTTCTGAGCTTATTCAAAATGAAATATAATGCATTTACAAACTGGTAGTTACTGTCGACTACCTAAATGATACGACCGTTCTAACGACAGTCAGGGGTGTAACAAAGGATGGCTGCGAAGAATGCAGTCAATTAATAACCAAGGCATCTGATTGCCATAACTACAGTCAGCAAAGACTTGAAAATTACCCCAAGTAGGGTTGAACAAAATAGCCTCAAAATGACTACGATCAGGTTCAGCAAAAAGGTAGGCATTGACGTTCCACGACGTTCACCAAACTGCACCAGGGCTGACCAAAATGTCTGACCCCAAGGGTGTCTCACTCTAAACTGAAATAAATGACATCTAACTAATCTAGTTACATCCCTACCTAGAAAAATGGCTGACACTGAGTGTGGTTGATTCACAAACTACATTAAAACTACTACACCACCAGAAACTAGAACAAAGAAGGGGTGTGACAAAAACTCACGAAATGGAGGAGCTCTCACTCAGCTCTCTATTCCACAACAAGGGTTGTACATAAACCTCTCTGGCTCTCTGGATCGGTATCCTCCTCATCAGGATTCCCATCTGGACTCCCCCAAAGACCAGGGTTCGATTTGTCCCTGTCGACATCTTCGTGGATATGCCTGGAAATGGCATTTTGGCTCCTTCCCTCTCGTTCATCGTTCTGGAAGTTCCACCATCATGCTGGTTCCTGTAGAAACGTCACCCCCCCCCCCATACTGGGATGGTATTAGCCCATGGTGACTGCTTCAACCATGGTGAATAAAAGTCCAATCACGTGGGTAGCGAAATAAGTTGCGTGATTATTCATCCTCTCACTTCCAAAATTATAATGTCCGTCGTGACTATTATAGGCTTCAATTATAAGATACGACACAGCCTTAATCTTGCAGATGTGGATTAGCATGTGAGCTAATACTATTTTATAATGCTGCACGTGCTAGTGACGCTACTTTTGTATCACGCAGCATCCGTGAATTATACGACGTTTCAAAGATGAAATTTCCACTTTGGCAATTCAAATATCTCATACAATTATAATCACACTTATTCAGGATAATTGTAACACTATTACCTGTATATTTCCACTAGGCATCTGCCCTCCACATACGCGTGGGTAATATGTGATGTCACAGCAATGTTGTGCAATACACTATACTTGCCAATAATTATTTCCCAAGCTTCTTATTTAATTCACTGGACTTCATCGACAGTGAATATTAGTATTTGCTTGCTCGATGGCACCTTATAATCACTTTTAAACGCTAAACAGCGGATATTCTTCTACGTCTCGTAGGACAAATGTAATTCCACGCCTACACAGGGCGGATTCTCAAGACGCAGTGCTCCGGTACTGGGTGTCTCTAGAAAGTAGGTAGTCAAAACGGAAACGTTGAGCGACTACTTACGTTCCTTTTTGCGTATCTGCAAGGGTGTTACCTTACCTAAAGTAAAAATAAACATTCTCCAAAATGTTTTAATAATGCAGCATGACGAAATGGAATATTCTGAGTCTCGTAGGAAAGATAAAAATAATTAATAAGACCTCAGATAATAATTAGCAGTTTACACCAAAGTCAAAAGTGCGATTCACCGCTACTTCAAAGTATCGCGTGATCTCTCAGCTTCACGTGGCTTCCTGGGTGTGTTCAAAAGTACAACATCCCATCATAAATGCTCTGTCATAAAAAAAATATCACATGAACCATAGCTCAGCGGGTTCATCTGCCTCTCTGTCGTTTCAAATAAAATGTTGGGATAACATTTTTATTTGCTTTGAAATTCATTCAAGAGTGATATTTTTTTAGATTGGCTGCATTAAAGGTTCCAATGCGTTCTCCTGTCCTAATGTCTTCTATCACATAACTTCCATTGTTTAAAGGCTGTCGGATACGACTAGGGCCATAATACAAGGATAGAAATTTCCCGTATATGCGGTCTATAGGACTAGAAATTCCGGGTCTCCTTATAAGGATAAGGTCTCCTTCTACTAGTGGTTCTCTAAACCTCTGGCGTCTAGTTCTTCTCAAGCGCTTGGCAGCTTGTCTGTCCATAGTCTCTCTTGCAGCTAAAAGTCTGCTGGCATGTGATGGTTGTAAACAAGGTGGATTTACAATCACACGATCCCATATTCTCAGCGGCATCTGGTTCAAATGCAAGACCATAGGTATTTGACCTGTGCTTTCATGTACTGTTGAATTAATACATTTTGCCATAATAACAAGGACTTCAGTCCATCGCCAGTGTTCTTCTTGACAATATAATCGACAGAATTTTGCGATAATAGACATCACGCATTCTGCTGGGTTGCTCTCTGGATGTCGAATAGATGATAAAACATGACCTATTTCAAGCTCATTCATGGCATTGGCAAATTCTGCTGAGGTGTACTGTGATCCGTGATCAGTCAACAAGAATTGTGGCTTTCCTGCCTCCGGTATCACTTGACGTCTAATCCTCTGAATAATCTGATGTGCAGTAGCTTTTTGAATTGGATGAAGCATCGTATATTTCGTGAACACATCCACCGTTACAACGATGTATCGATTCCCACGACGAGCCTTAGGTATTGGGCCATACAGGTCCTGTGCATACAACTCTCTAGGTTGAGTTGGTAGTATTGGTCTAGGTTGTTCCTTCAGCAAGTGTGACGTGTATTTGTTCCGCTGGCATGCGTCGCAAGCACGTAAACACTGTCTAACGGTGGCTCCTAACCCTTTCCATGTGAAAGACTCCTTGATAGTTGCAATGGTTTTGTCTGTTCCACCATGTCCAATGGATAAATGTACCATAAGAATAACAGATTCTTGGTATCTCCTAGGAATAACTGCACGCAGTTGAGTGTGGCCCTCGTCTACAAACTTGTATAAGACACGATGATAAATCAAATAATCATCTGCAACAGCAGCAATCCTTGCATAATGATCATCCTGTGGATCCATTCTTCGTTCTAGGAAACGGATAATATGTCTGAGTTCCTCCTCACGTCGCTGTCCTTCAGGTAAATGACGAAATCGGCGAAGGTGTTCCTCGCATTCTCCCTCGATGTCTATGGCATTAACAGTAGCTTCAGGATTCCGGCTGAGGATGTCGGCCAACACATTCTCTCTGCCTGGTCGATAAACTATTTCCAAATCGAACTGTTGGAGAAACAGCGTCCAACGTGTGATCCTGTCGCTTGCCAGTCTTGTTCTCAAGATGAAGGTCAACGCATGATGATCGGTTCTCACAATAATCCTCTGACCTAACAGAAGTTTCTGCCAGTATTCAAGTGCGTAAACAATTGCAAGTGCTTCTATCTCGGTCGTGAAGTAGTGAGATTCATGTGCTCTTAAACGTCGGCTTAAGAAAGCGATGTAATGACGTTTCTTCTCATCATCTTCTTGCAGTAAAATGGCTCCTATACCAATGGCAGATGCATCAGTTTCTAGAATAAAGTTCCGAGAGTAATCTGGATATTCTAACTGAATTGAGTCCACAAGCATCCGTTTAGCTCTCCTGAAAGCTATCTCGCATTCATCATTCCAGTTCCACCTGCAGTTCTTTTTCAATAATCCTTGCAGTGGTGCAACAGTTTCGGAATACTTCTCACAATGAGCAGCAAAGAATTGGAGAATTCCTAAGAATTGTCTTACGTGTTTCACACGGGTTGGTGTTGGAAATGCAGCAACAGTTCTAATCTTTGCTGGATTCGGTCTATATCCTTCTCCATTGATTATGTGTCCTACGAATTTCACTTCTTCCTGAAAAAAATCGACACTTGTCAAACTTGACCTTAAAATTTGCCTGTCGGAGATTCTCAAAAACAAGGCGCAATGTCTTTAAATGCTCTTCTTCTGTTCTCGAAGCTATGATTATGTCATCCACATAACATATTACTTTCTGCTTCACTTCATGAGTCAGCTTGGCATCAAGTGCTCTGATTAATGCGGCTCCGGCATTTTTCAATCCAAATGGTAGTTTTTGGAATACATAAGTAGTCTGATCAAACAAGAATCCAGTATATTTCTGAGTATGCTCAGATAATCTGATATGGTAATAAGACTGAACCAAGTCTAATGATGAAAATATCCTTTTTCCTTTGAACTTCCTGAGAATGTCCCTAATCTTGGGCGGTCTGTCGTGCTCAGGAGCTAGGCGTTCATTCAAGGCTCTGGCATCAAGACAAAGTCTCAAGCTTCCATCTACCTTAACCACAGGTATTATGGGATTCAAGAAAGGAGTCGGTGATTTCTTGATTGTACCTGCTGCTTCCATCTCATGGATCTTCTTAGCAGCTTCTTCGAGATGTTTCTCGGCAATCGGATAGATCCTTTTCTGGAATGGGGAATCGTCCAGTAATACAAGATCATACTCGTAGTCTAATATCTCACCAGGTGTGGTGTCGAATATATCTCTGTATTCGTTCAGTATTGCCTCAAGATCCTCATGTGTGGGTGCTGATAACGATTCTGCCTCTTCGTCGGCATCTAGTGTAGCCTCAATTTCCTTGCCCTTTAATGCTTCGACTACGTCTACTCCGGATAGGAATTCCGGTTCTTCTTCAATTAGGCTCATCTGAATGGGTTCGTTCGGCTTAAACTCTACCGTATTCCGTCCCATGTCAATGATTCCATCATATTTTCTAATGAAGTCTGCGCCTAAAATGGCATCATGATGCAGGCCCTTCATTACGAGAAATTCGTGCAAGTACACGTGGCTCGAAATCTTCACAGTACACAAAATCTGGATTTTGCACGTTACAACGCGGTCAGGTATGACACCTCTGACTCTTATAGCTGAAATGGGCAACTCCGTCACCTCAGAGTTTGCTCTAAGTCTGGCATGGCAATCGGCGGAAATTACACTAATCATCGCTCCAGTATCGATGAGTATGACTACACTGACTTCATTCAAGGTGGCTACAATCTTTGGGTAGACGTGTTAATTCATAATTGTGGTTCGTCGTTCGTCCAACAAGTCTTCTTGGATTGGCTCCCAGAGTAATATAGAGGCAGTTACTCGGTGCTCAACCAAACAAGAATCTATTGATTTTTCGGAGTTTTTTTTTCTTTCATGGCGAGAAGTACTGGGCTGGTTCTGCTCCGTCTCCTGCGCCGAATGTCTATTTTCCCTCGAAGTAGGGTTCCGTTCTCCCTCTTCTTGGATCAGCAATTCTCTCAATTGTTGGAGGTACTCACGGCTCTCCCGCGCTCTTCCTTTCCAATCCCTGTCTGGCTGGTATCTAGGGTCTCGATTTCTGTCGTAACCCCCACTATATCGATAGTCTCTACGGATACGTCCGTGTTGCTGATTTCTTCCTTCATTCCCTCGGCGGTTGTTTTCATGACGTCGGTTGTCGTCCGTCCTTCGGTCGAATCGCCGGTCCCAATGACTTCACCGGTCATCATGTTGATTTCGAGTATACGGAGTGTTATTCCATTCTCTCCTGTTATAACTGTAATTGTTATCACGTCGCCCAGAATCCTCTGTGGTTTGTGTTTGTTGTGGCGTCTGGCTCACTTTATCAACAGTCGTCAGATTCATATGTCTATCCTCGCGCCTATGAGCCTTCTGCTGACGGTGTGTAGGAAACTGTTCTGTGTTAGCGTCCAACCTTCGCAGTATCTGGTCACACTGCTGGAAAGTGGATGCTCCTGCAGCGATTAACACACGTTGTACATCCGCAGGGTACTGCCAAACAATTGTGTTCACCAAATCTTGTTCGGACAATGGAGGCTGAAGACAACGGAGCTTCGCGAGCTGTATTGCGAAGTAATTCGCATAACGAGTAGGTGTATTGGAACTGTACCTTCGAGTGTACATCTCAGCTCGGATGCTCTGCTGGATGTCGCTCGACCAATATGTTCTTAATAACGCTTCCTTAAAGTCTTGGTAGCCTGTGAATGAGTATCGGAATGCTCTGAACCAGGTACCGGCTTGTCCCTCAAGCAGTCGCTCTATAACTCTTAGTTCCCTCTCTGGAGTTACCATAGTATCACGTAAGTAGCTTTCGACATTTGCTAGGAATTCCACTGGAGTAACACCGCTCCCAGTTCCCGAGAAGCGAGCTGGTTGCTCCTCTCTTGAACGAATTATGGTGACATTTCCCTGCGTATTCGCGGGTCTGAAAGTATTTTGCATGTAACTCTGCGTAGGAGTGTTAGTCTCATGACTAATTCGATTAGATGCTGGTTGAAACGGGTGAGCGTTAAAGTTCAAGGTCTGACCTTGCGCTAAATTAGTGAATTGTGACGGTTGCGGTTCCATAGGCGCGCTGGGTTGGAAATGGGTAGGCATCATTCCTCCTGATTGAGATATAGGCGTTTCCTGAGATTCTCCCATCTGTGGGTGTACGTGTCTCTCTCTTGGAGTCGTCTCGAGTCTGTCCAGGCGTCTTTCTATTACTTCAAGACCTGGGATGGTTCTGGCTGCGACTTTGTTGCCTAAGTCGTTCAATTGCAGCTCGATCCTGTCAACCTTTCCCTTGAGGTTTGTGTCTACCTCGCGTATGGCCGTCCTAAGGTTATAACTGAGGTCTAACCTCTCGGTCACCGCGACTTCCTCAAATCTCTTTTGTAAGGAATCGATATCTCCTTCAACTCTGGACATATTTTCTTGGATTTTACCCACATCGTCTCTAAGCTCGGCTACCTTAGCCTCTACTGTAGCTTCGTGTTCGTTGAGGTCACCTCTCAATAACATGAGGTCAATTTTGTGTTCCTCATGATGAACATCAACTGTCTCACGTAGACTGTCTACGGTTTCCGTCAATTCAGAAATGTTTCTCCTGTTGGTGTTAAGTTCCTCTTTAATCTCCATCATGCCATCAACGATAGTCTTCACGTTGTTATTAACGGCATTGGCAGCTCCTCTCATCAAGATTAAACCAACGTTCATGGTTGCCATGTCCTTCTTCACATTTCCGATAAATCCCTCGACGTGATCTAGTCGAGTCCCGAATTCTTCCCTGGTATGTTCCAGATCTGCTCTCATGTCTATCTGGACTTTATTCAAGGTTGTCTGAATTTGAGCTGTGTGCTCCTCCAATCGGTTTTGCACCTCCTACCTAGCTCTATTCATCTGGTCGGTTAAGCAATCTACGCGCTGGTTAGCCTCCTGATGGTGTCGTATGACATCAACCCTAACAGCTGCTAAACCTGTCGTCAGATCATTTCTCGCTTCGATCCTATATGTGTCCATGTCTGCCCTGACTTGAGTTAAATCATCCCTAACATTATTTATAGACTGAGTGTTAATCTCTAAGTCCTGTCTTACATTGTTCATAGACTGAGTGTTATCTCTAAGTCCTGTCTAACCTGGTCCACATGACCACTGACATTGTTGACTTCCTGTCTAACCTGGTCCACATGACCACTGACAGTATTTACAGCCTGAGTATTCTGACCTAAGTCAGCAGTAATCTGTTGAAGATTGGCATTCACACCTGCCATCATCTCTCCAAACACACGACGAATAGTTTCCTCATCCATAGATAAGAAATATATGAGAAAGTGAGGGATCAATTTCTACTGGAACTTACAGCTATGATTAGTTACTTGGTGGTATAAAGCTTGCTTCATTTATATAAATATCACGAGTACAGCTGGAGTATGCAAACTAAGTGCTTCTACATTTACAAAGACAACGGTGAGCAAAGCAAAGTATTACATTTACTTAGGATGAGGCATCATCAAAGAAAATCCTATCCTTCATTTATTCAACACTAAAGCCTCACCCCATGGACTTCTATCAAACATGAATGCCATGCGGTCTATTGATCTGCAGTACGACTTTCTAAGTTCGTCCCAGTCCTGTCAATTTACCATTAATCAACATTAGGATCCTCAAAAAAAATAACATGGTACTGAGGGTCACCACGTTAACGTCGGCACATGAGTTGGGCGCCATTTTATGTAGCCCAAGTCCGCCCACAACGTTGTGCGCCATTTTATGTGACCGTTTAGTTGATGTCAACAACCACGATGACTCAACTAACGACACATAAATCGAATAAAAAGTACCGTGAGGATCAGGTGACCTTCCAAAAAGGCTAAAGCGGCACGAGAGTCCGTAGTCCACAGGGATCGTGGTACATGGTGACGATGGTCATAGACCGCCTAAGGAAAGGTTCACCTTAAAGCTAGACTGAGAAAATAAACATCCAGACTCATGTAAAACACCGTGAAAATTTATTAAAATTCACAAGCCCCTAGCCTAGTTCGGAGGGTTATAATCGGCTAGTCCGCAAATTAATAAATAAACTAAGATAAAGAACCGGTCCCCTACCTGAGAAGTTACTGAAAACCCTCGCGAAAGATCTAACTCACAATGATAAAGCAACAACAGCAACGCTAGGAATATGGCACGACGCAAGTCCCTAGTTTAAGTTACAAGATCAAGCTAATATCTGAATTTACATTTAACAGGGTAGCAAAACAAATCTAGGTTAGGATGGTACCATTTCGACATTTAAATTTAACATTAATTCAACTAGCTAAGTCCTATCAATTAACAAAATTTACGGCGATGACGTCCGTAAAAGAAAACAATTACATCCAAAAGCTAAGTGTACAGCCATGAAAAACAAACAATTTAATTATGCTTAATAACTATGTGCTAACAGCACACAATAAAGTAACATGTAGGGTTTAATACACTTGACATCATAAATTAATAACGAAATAGACACAGTAGTTTTATTAAAAATTCCTGCCTACACCTTGGTTTACTCTTTGTAAACCATAGTCATCTAATGTGTATAGTTACGGTGACGAATGCGCAGTTGAGACCACGTCTGACATCGCATGGCCTGAGATCCACAAGCTACGAACTCTAGGTTCGCACATGTTTCAGGTCGCTACAAAAATGTCAACTGTCCTAGTCATTTCCTCACAAGGAAATTATCTTCAACTGCACGGCTATGTCAACAGTTCCAGAATGCAAAGAACAAAGTTAGATAGAAAGAATCGTTAGTTAGGCTTGTTTTACAACAATTATGCATTTTATTATTAGAATGTCGGTTTATAGGTTTATCGTAGGTTTATGGCGAATAACATTGACAATAGCCTGGGCACGGAGTGTCTCCAACTGAGATCATTCTCCACCAAAAAGCCTCGACTCAACAGTCGGAATATAATCAACGAGTATAACAACTCGGACACACAATAACACGGGTTACCAGCGGCGCTAAGCTCGCGTTCAATAACTCTGGGATAGGCCTGTACAACAGTTACCTTCCAAAAACATCTGGTCAACGGGATCATCCCCGGACAAGGCATACAATATCATCCTGCTATAACAGGGTAGACTTCACCATCCTATAGAAAACCTTACATAACTGTACCTGTCATACGACAATACACGCAACAGAGCGCTGAACTAACAAAAACCGATCCATAAAACAAGTGATCAAATACAAGAGTGGAAACTGATTTCCATAAGCAAAACAGCAATGAAAGGAAAAGCGAATACAAATTGTACTCTGTCCTCGTCTATAGTAGTTTTGTCTCACAATGAAGCAGGCGTGCTCTAGGTCACTGGGTTACATAACCAGTTTATTCAAGGCCGGCGATTTAATCAATACAAAACCTGCACTTGGCCGGTTCATAAAAAACATTACCATATGTTACGGATCTCTACAGAGTCCGTGTATCAAACGCACGCTATAAATCTGAGTATAGTAATACACTTCCGTCTTTCCACCAAAGACGTCTAAATAAAAGTAA
Organism: Meconema thalassinum; assembly: GCA_946902985.2. Lineage (NCBI taxonomy): Eukaryota > Metazoa > Arthropoda > Insecta > Orthoptera > Tettigoniidae > Meconema > Meconema thalassinum. Next base: position 1,354,774,988 of record OX336388.2, read on the forward strand.
ACTTACAATAACTGAAGCTCTTTGCTTTAAAAATGCAACTCAGTAGTTGCTAGAACATCAAATAAAAACGTGTCTCACACGACACAAGAAAAATGATAAATGTGGCACCGATTCACACACTAGATCTGCTTAATGATACGTTGGGAACCGCGTTCGATGCTAGGCAACGAAACATTCCTTCTAGTTGTTAGGTTCAAACATGACCAAGAATAGCTTCTGAGCTTATTCAAAATGAAATATAATGCATTTACAAACTGGTAGTTACTGTCGACTACCTAAATGATACGACCGTTCTAACGACAGTCAGGGGTGTAACAAAGGATGGCTGCGAAGAATGCAGTCAATTAATAACCAAGGCATCTGATTGCCATAACTACAGTCAGCAAAGACTTGAAAATTACCCCAAGTAGGGTTGAACAAAATAGCCTCAAAATGACTACGATCAGGTTCAGCAAAAAGGTAGGCATTGACGTTCCACGACGTTCACCAAACTGCACCAGGGCTGACCAAAATGTCTGACCCCAAGGGTGTCTCACTCTAAACTGAAATAAATGACATCTAACTAATCTAGTTACATCCCTACCTAGAAAAATGGCTGACACTGAGTGTGGTTGATTCACAAACTACATTAAAACTACTACACCACCAGAAACTAGAACAAAGAAGGGGTGTGACAAAAACTCACGAAATGGAGGAGCTCTCACTCAGCTCTCTATTCCACAACAAGGGTTGTACATAAACCTCTCTGGCTCTCTGGATCGGTATCCTCCTCATCAGGATTCCCATCTGGACTCCCCCAAAGACCAGGGTTCGATTTGTCCCTGTCGACATCTTCGTGGATATGCCTGGAAATGGCATTTTGGCTCCTTCCCTCTCGTTCATCGTTCTGGAAGTTCCACCATCATGCTGGTTCCTGTAGAAACGTCACCCCCCCATACTGGGATGGTATTAGCCCATGGTGACTGCTTCAACCATGGTGAATAAAAGTCCAATCACGTGGGTAGCGAAATAAGTTGCGTGATTATTCATCCTCTCACTTCCAAAATTATAATGTCCGTCGTGACTATTATAGGCTTCAATTATAAGATACGACACAGCCTTAATCTTGCAGATGTGGATTAGCATGTGAGCTAATACTATTTTATAATGCTGCACGTGCTAGTGACGCTACTTTTGTATCACGCAGCATCCGTGAATTATACGACGTTTCAAAGATGAAATTTCCACTTTGGCAATTTAAATATCTCATACAATTATAATCACACTTATTCAGGATAATTGTAACACTATTACCTGTATATTTCCACTAGGCATCTGCCCTCCACATACGCGTGGGTAATATGTGATGTCACAGCAATGTTGTGCAATACACTATACTTGCCAATAATTATTTCCCAAGCTTCTTATTTAATTCACTGGACTTCATCGTCAGTGAATATTAGTATTTGCTTGCTCGATGGCACCTTATAATCACTTTTAAACGCTAAACAGCGGATATTCTTCTACGTCTCGTAGGACAAATGTAATTCCACGCCTACACAGGGCGGATTCTCAAGACGCAGTGCTCCGGTACTGGGTGTCTCTAGAAAGTAGGTCGTCAAAACGGAAACGTTGAGCGACTACTTACGTTCCTTTTTGCGTATCTGCAAGGGTGTTACCTTACCTAAAGTAAAAATAAACATTCTCCAAAATGTTTTAATAATGCAGCATGACGAAATGGAATATTCTGAGTCTCGTAGGAAAGATAAAAATAATTAATAAGACCTCAGATAATAATTAGCAGTTTACACCAAAGTCAAAAGTGCGATTCACCGCTACTTCAAAGTATCGCGTGATCTCTCAGCTTCGCGTGGCTTCCTGGGTGTGTTCAAAAGTACAACATCCCATCATAAATGCTCTGTCATAAAAAAAATATCACATGAACCATAGCTCAGCGGGTTCAGTAGATTACTTGTTTCCGACGTCTTGGCTGAGAAGACCGGTGGGGCCTTTTCCAATCTCGGTTGGTTAAAAATCTGGCAATAAGCACTCCTATCATATCCCAGAGGTTGTATCACTTTGGGTGCCGAATGAACGATTTCCGTAAACTTGCGCTTTCGGGCCGGCTCAGCCTGCCTGATACTTGGAGCTGAACTTAACGGCGGAAATTGTTGGGGTAAAGTTAATGGATTGAAAGTTGGACCCATTTGACTTTTCATGATCTCATTATACGATTTATTTTCCACACACATCCGCCGTTTAATTTCAACTTGCTGTTGATGAATTTCGCAACGAATGGCACCTGCCGGGTGATTCTGTGCACAATTGGCACATTTAGATAAAACTTTCTTACATCCCGAGGTGAGGTGTTCAGCGGCACAATTGCCACAGCGAGGGGCTCGAGCCTGGCAATGTAACTGCACATGTCCGTATCTTTGGCACTTTGTGCATCGTAGAGGCGAGAAAATATACAAATTAACTTCTAGCATAACATTAAAAATGCTGACATAAGGTGGTAAGTTCTGAGTCTCAAAAAAATAATTTCACAGTCCCCGTAGCTATGCGTTCCGTTTGGCCATCAACAGTTTTGTTGCGAAAGAAGCGCTGTACCCGTAAAATGGGGACAGGAGCCTCTATATACTTGAGTAGTTCCTCATTCGTAAGAGAAGTGTCAACCCCTCGCACAAGTCCAACCCGTTGGACATTAGAGGAGGGGATAAAAGCTATCAAATTCCTCTCACGTAGTATCGGATTTTCCAAAAAAATATTTGCAACTCGATAGTTTGTGAATTGTATTTGTACTCTATTTCGTCCCTTTTTCTGAAGTTCTCGTACGCCCGGGATTTATCTTTCATAGAAAAGCCGACCCAAGGCCATCGGATGTAAATTTTCGATCGTTTGAGCCCCTTCCCCCTGTAGTCCAGTGAATAGAGGTCTGTTACCTTACAAACGGTCCGGTAGTTCTAAATTTTTGATATGTTGTCTATGACGGCTAGTAGGTGTTTAAAATGTAAAATGCACAATTTTCCTCCCTCCGCGCCCGCCGCCATATTGGAAAAATCGCAAAAAATCGGCCCTTTCTTGATATTTTCGCCTATATCTCCGTTTTGGTGTGTTTTAGTGAAAATAGAGTTCTAGTCAATGTTGTAGATAATTAAATTTCCTACAATGTACGTTCATTATTTTGTTTCTAGGACTTATGGTTACGGAAATATTTACTTTTTAAACAATAAAAAAAATCACATTTTTCAGATATTTTGCCAAAATTATAACTTTAGAACGCTGTAATTCTGTTATGGCCTATTCTAGAAAAACAAGTATCACAATATAATTTGTAGAGAATTTAATTACCTACAAAATGCATGTCATTCTTTAGCCAACCATTTGAAGTGGGGGTAAGTATAAAAATTAAAACAATGGGTATATTGCTTTTTTCGCTTTTGTGACTCCACATAAAGAAAATGCACCAACTATTTTCCAGCTATGGCTTGAATTTTTAGTTAATACTAACCATACTTGAGCTTCTTACATGTAACAGCGCAATTATAATGAGGCAGGTACTATATTTCACTTAAATATCCACTGGTGAGAGGAGATGTTCAATTCCAAACAATCCACCAACACAGCAAGTACATTTTTAAAGATTCATTTATTTAAACAAAATAAGATCAAAATACTGCAATGATCTTACAAAAATCAGTAGTGAATAAACGAAGAACATAAAATAAAACTGATTTACTGGAGCTTCGCTCGTTTTGTAGGGGATGAGTGAATGAAGTCGGAGTCTTCATTGTCCTCCTCAAATAGTGAAGTTAGTAGATCGTCTTCGTCGTCGAGGTGACTTCCTCCCTGTTATTACATTCTTCTCTACTACCTACTTTGCAAAGGGCGGAACAACATAGGCCCGCCTTTCTACAGCCACACGTCCCCATACAGCCAGTTGTGCATCTGCATGAGATGTTGTTAAGCAGGTTTGGGGGAGCAGCGTCTCTACTCATCCTGATGGGCTCCAGTCTTCCAGCTTTTCTACACCAGCTCAAATCGATAGGGTCCTTGTCAATCCTCATCCACTGCATGACCTGGTGATATGTCCTCAGAAAGTGGAAATGTGCTGCGTCAGTAGTTGGAGGTAGTTTAGCCAGGTTGAGTTTAATGGCACTAGTCTTCAATTTGCTATAGCGAAGGGAGTTCAACGAATGTTCTCCACTGCCACCATACAGGGATATCAAGATTTTCTCCCCTGCTGCTGAAATTTCTTGGGGACTGGCAGCAGGGTCTTCGAACCTCTTAGCCTGCTCCTGCAATGATGGGTCTTTCGTAAAATGTTGCCAGAATTTATTCTTTCCAAACCCAAAAATGTTTGAAGTGGTGTCACAGCCCGATATTGCGTGCAGGAGCAAGATACAGCCTTTGGAGTTGTACTTGTAGGAGGAGGCGGAGTAGATTGCTTCTGGATGTTTTCCCCTCGCTGTTTTTTTTAGGTAAACATTATTTACCGCAGGTGTTGTGCCAGTCAGCAGTACAAGTAGGTCAATGTCTTCCCCGACAATGATAACGGCGTCGTACGTGGGGGAGAGGTGTTTAGCTGTGGCAACTATCAACCTGTCAGCATCTTCGGAAGCTTGGTCTGTAGATATGTTTGACGCTTGCAATTCACTGGAGAGCAGCTTCACAAATCTGTCCTTGTTCCCCTCATTGGCCAAGAACTTATCCTGAGATGTGGTGTTAACAATTGCTTTGTTAAAGACCACGTCTGGTGATGAGTTTGGCTTGTACCTTCTTGCTCGTTCTGCAGTCTTGGTCCCTTGATGAGAAGGATCTGTAATGTAGCCATCAAAAATCACCATCACATCGGTGCCATAATGACGTCGAACGTACTTGACGTAACCCTGCCAAATTCCTCCAAAGGTCAAGCTGCTGTTCCATACAACTTTGTGCAGAAGGTACCCTCCATCAATAACGACCATGGAACGTTGAGGTAGTTGGAAGTCTTGTGGAAGTGGCGAGAAAGCTGTGTGTAATAATGATTTCGTCCCTTTACGCATACCGTCCTCATTAAACAAAGACATAGAGAAAGGTAGTTCTGCAGATCTTCTTCTGATTGTTTCGCTATACACATGCGGTTAAAAAGCGTGAGTGGGTCAACAGATAACTTCTTGCCTCCCACCTTCATTGAGTTTTTATCGAACATCAGTGTGATCACTTTGTCTTTTTTCTTAAAAGACGCCTCACCGAATGTGTTTCCAACTATTTTTTCTACCCCTGCACCTCCTACCACTTGGGCTTGGTGACAATTAACCTGGTCACTTCCCACTACGCCAGAGTTAATGTTCATGATTAAATTAGTTTCGGGAAAGGGTGGGTGTTTGGAAAACCAATCAAATAGAATCCCCACATCATGAGCGTCACGACTCATTCTAGTAGGCCTCATTTCCACGTGCTGCTCAGAGAACGTTGATGTTACGTTGCTGTACTTCTCGATTTCATGAGCAATATTTTGCAGGCAGGTCATCCCACTCAACAGAGTGCTCTCAGACATGCCCCTTCCGATTAATCCTCCCCCTATTTTCATATCCTTCATTAGCATTTGTTCGATTGTCATGTCGGTCCAAATACCGGACCAGAACTTGTCTGATCTTCGAACAGTGAAATGACCCTCCGTTGTGAACTTCTTAAACTCAGTGTCTGCCGCTCTCCCTTTCAGTAAGGAACGTAGTTCTGGCGTTGGCCCCTAGGTACCACCACTTACCGGGTTAAAACTGACATAACCTAAATCATCCCAAGTACTTGGTTTTACCACACTCTCCAGGCCATAACTGAATTTCAGCGTTCCAAAGTTAGAATTTTGACAAAATATCTGAAAAATGTGATTTTTTATTGTTTAACAAAGTAAATATTTCTGTAACCATAAGTCCTAGAAACAAAATATCAAACGTAAATTATAGGAAATTTAATTGTCTACAACATTGATTAGAACCCTTTTTTCGCTAAAACGCACCGAAACGGAGATACAGGCGAGAATATCAAGAAAAGGCCGATTATTGGCGATTTTTTCAATATGGCGGCGGGCGCGGAGGGGGGAAAATTGTGCATTTTCCATTTTAAACACCTACTAACCATCCTAGACAACATATAAAAAATTTAGAACTACCGGACCGTTTGTAAGGTAACCCCCCATTTTTTGCTCTATTCACTGGACTACTGCACAAAAACAACATATGGTCCAGTATAATGACTCGGATAACGATAGTCCGTGGCCGGGGTTCGTACTGGGTCAGTTGAGGATCCCATCATTGGTTTCGTTGTCTCCGGGGTTGAAATAATCGGTTGCTCATGAACTATTGACATATCCTCCATAGGTATAATACCATCCACGACAACGTTCCCTGCACTGTCTGGGGGTTGGCCCATTAACGTCCCATCGCTCTGAGCCGCCATCGCGACCACACGCAACTAGTATATAAGACTTATTCACAGCCCTATAATACAATTGCACAAAACACCAACACCAAGCACTAACGAAACACAAAACAAAAAGTACACTCCAACGGATCACACACACACGCAAGCCGCAAGCTTTCGAGGTGTTGCTGCGAGCACAGCTGTCGTTGAACTGAAACGCCGTAGAGCGCTGCACCGCTTCGGAACAAAAAGCAAGAAGCAGCTTAAAATCCAAGGAATATAGATATGTTCCGCCATCAACCAATAAGAGCCCAGCAGCCCCTAGCCAATCAAACAGTGGATCAGCTCTGTACCTAGCCGCTCGTAAGGTTTCTAGCTTAGTAAATCCATATTATAATAGGTAGCGCACGAGTAGATTCAACAAATGAGCGACGACGGGCGAAGCGTTCCAACAAAGTCCTGTATGCGTTCACATACTATTCGTCCGATAGCGATGAAACTTGGGTGAGATGTTGTGTACACTTCAGGGAAGGTTTCTGGCTTAGTAAATCCACTTTACAATAGGTATCGCACAAGTAGATTCAACAAATGAGCGACGGCACGCGAATCGTTTAAACAAAGTCCCGTATGCCTTCATATACCATTCATCCGATTGCTATGAAACTTTGATGAATTGTTGTGTACACTCCAGAATAGGTTTCTGACTTAGTAACTCCTTTTTACAATAGGTAGCGCACGAGTAGATTCAACAAATGAGTAACGGCGCGCGTATCGTTTTAAAAAAAACTCCGAATGCGTTCATATACCATTGATGCGATTGCAATGAAATTTGGTGAAATGTTGTTTCCACTCCCGCGAAGATTTCTGGTTTAGAAAATCCATTTTACAATTGGTAGCGCACGAGTATATTCAACTAATGAGCGACTGCGCGTGAATCGTTTCAACCAAATCCCGTATGCGTTCATATACCATTCATCCGATTGTGATAACACTTTAGTGAGTTGAGTACGATCCTGCGAAGGTGTATGAATTAGTAAATCCGTTTTTCTATGGGTGGCGCACAAGTAGATTCAACAAATGAGTGACGGCGCGCTAATCGTCTAAACAAAATCCCGTATGCGTTCATATGCCATTCATCCAATTGCGGTGAAACTTTGATAAGTTGTTGTGTACACGCCAGGGAAGTTTTTCGAATTAGTAAATCCAGTTTACAATAGGTAGCGTACGAGTATATTCAACAAAAGTGTGACGGCACTCGAATAGTTTCAACAAAGTCCCGTATGCGTTCATATACCATTCATTTCATTGCGATGAAGCTTTGTTGAGTTGTTAAGCACGCTCCCATGATTTTTTTGAGTTAGTAAATCAATTTTGCCATAGTTTAGAAGTGGTTAACGGAAAAAGAAAAATATATTGGGAATCCAAAAGCACTTCAACAAGCAAAGTTACAACGCCAACACTTTCTTTGATTGGCATTGCAACGCATGCCGGATACAGCTAGTTCCTTATATAATTCCTTTATAATTACTCAACAATGACACTGAACTATATATATGACGGAGTAAGAAGATACAACATTAGAAGATTTGTCAAGATGCCCAGGGAAAGTCCCGGCAACCCAGAATAATTATGCCAGAAGGATGTCGTTCGATGCCAGACGGAGGTTGGTGATTACCGGAGAGGAATCGTCTTTCCTTATCCGAGGTCGCTGGTCCGAGGAAACGAATTGAGATCCAACTCAGTATCTTGGATTGAGGAACATCTAAGTATTTTACCAAATACTTAAATTGATCTTCTAGATATCGTCTGATAAAGTAGCAGTGTTATTTACTTTTATATTGAGAGCTATTTAGTGACATTCTGAGCCAACGTTTTACTCCATATTTTATGAACTCCAATGTTTCGACATATATTTTATTCTTCATGTTTGTAACAAGATTTTATTTTGCAAGATCATTTGAGATGATCGTCTTTCATCATTTTTACATTTATTCTACGGATCAGTTTCTCAACTGACATGTTAATTTGTTTAAGGAATCAGTATTCCTTATTTAAGACCAGTCATTTTAACTTTCGACGATTTGAATTTTATTTCAAGTTAAGGCTGTTGACATTTAGTCGCAGATGCCAATTAAATTCTTTTTACGTAATTTAATTTGGGCACCTCATTGTAAAGAAATCATCAAGAGCAGAATAAACCACGAATGATATTGTTATATCATCATAATTACTATGAACTTTACGTCGCTCTGACAAGAAATATTCGTTAGGATATGATAGAAGTCATATACTCATATACATACGGTGTATCGAATGGAGATACATTGCGGAATTGACAATCCTTACTTTATTTGTGAAAGCTAAGAGCTTTAAGCATTTAATTGTATTAGGAAATATAACTTTGTAGAAGATAATTTTTATCTTACGACAGGGATTCGAAGCTGGTTTACCCTAGTCAATATTGAATTCTAACGGACATGATAAATAACATATGTGGTTATTTATACACTATATGTGGTGTCACGTCGTATTGTGGATCTTACATTGCATAGGCGTGTAATTTAAAGCTAGATCAGAAAGGTGGACGAAACAGTATTTTTATTAATTGTATATGTAACAATACTGTGGACAATTAAGTATCTTTATGTGAAGTAAACTTATGGAGGTCATACACGACTTGTCTAAGGTCGTTCTTTATTTAAAGGAAGTTTCTTTAAGGAACAGGAGGAAGAGTTCAATATGCAAGCGATTGAGTGATACAATGCTGAATATAATGCCAGTAATTTAATGCAATTCCTACAGAAGAGATGTTGGTAACAAAGATTGTGTTAAGAATTGTTCAACATAGTGGATGTGATTTTAATACCATATACTGTGAATATATGAGGTTATGTGGAGAGATGTGTGTAGTCATGCGAAGATTTTACCACATTGGAGGGATGCTACTGAAGTATAGTTCTTTCGGAAAGAACATGGCATTAATAGAAAAGGAGTCATTGTGTTGAGAACACCCATACTTGTAAATTTTCGATTTTAGTTGTGATGACAAGAGCGTTAATAAGCGGAAAATAATTAGAGAAAGCAATTGTCTACATAAGTTCACTAATACCTTTATTAACTTTTATTAACACGTAGTTGAGTATTTACGTGCAACTGACCTTTGGTGGTTGAATGCATTTGACTGATATTGTCTATAAAACTAATTACGACAACATGTGTGCAGTAAGAACATTGATAAATGTTTGAGAAAGTATATGTGAAGACCACATTGTATATAGAAGAAAGAGAAGCGTAATTGTTGAAAGAGAGCTACGACTCTATTTTATAAATATTTTTGCAATTATTTAGTTAGGGAAATATTTTTGTAATAATTATTTGTTCGATGTGTTTTTTAGAATGAGTGCTTTTAATGTTGTTAGGAGTGATTGAACAACTCCGGCAGTCATGAATGTCGAGAGGGAGTGTATGAATGCTAGTGTTAAAATCTGAGAGTGATTGTTTGAAAGGTGCGTGAGATATGAAGAGTTTTATATAGAGAAAATGTAAATCTAAACACGGCGACTGTACGCTACACAGCGCGGCCACAGTAAATGTGTGGGGATGTGTATTCCCGTTAAAAATTTCAAGGCCAGTCTATTATATAATGTGGACAGTTGTTGGCAGTCCACAGCCTTCTTAAGCAAGACAGTCTCGCGGCTGATCGAGAATGTGTGTCATTCTTTGAATGAGTGCGCGCGTCCAGATGTGTTAAGAGAAGCGTGCCGGCTTTATATAGATCTTCAAGAATGTTTGGCATGCAGGTAATTGTCTTAAACGTTTTAAATACTTCTAATAGGATCAGGCCAGTCAAAATTTGTTTCTATTTAACTGACAGCATAGTAAATTCAATAGAGTTTTGTTATAGTAGAGGAGTGCGTATGAATCTGTGTAAATAATTTATTAATTAATTATTGTTATTTATTGTTTAATATTAATCTTAGTTTGCCATTGTTATAATCAATTTACTCAGTTCATTTTTCGTTGTTGTCTTCGAGTGATTTATCTCTCTCTATATAAAAATGAAAGTTTGTCTGTTTTTTCTGATTCTCCACGGAAATTTGAGTTATTAACGCTTTTCAGACTGGCATATAACAGTTGCGCGCAAAAACAATTTTTTTGTCAGTCTGTCTGTGTACAACTTTGCAAGCGTTTCACTCGAGAACGGCTGAGTGGATCAACGTAAGATTTGGTACAGATGTCCATCAGAGGCACAAAAGTAATAATTGATATAACTCTTCTCCCTACCTCTCATAAAAGAGAGCCTATCCCCTTAAATTCATGCTGAAATGGGCGTAGAAAGACGAGACAAAGCTCATTTTCAGCGTCTCAATGTGAGAAACATAACTCGGGAGCCCTACGGGCCCCGAAAACCACATTTTAAGGCTAAAACCAACAGTTTTTGAGATATACCCAGAAAACTAATTTCATTTATTAAGCTATTGAAAGAATGCAAGCTGGTAACCATGGCAACACAATCTCAGAAGTCCATCTACTGTATTTCAGTAAGACTCGATGCCATTCCATTTATTACATTACTGTGAACGTTCGCAAACGGCTATAAGGTTATCACGGAACCAACTTAAGCTGTAAAATTCATCAATACGTATATAATGTTGTTTTTTTCACGTGATTTACACGGGCGGGTGTGGAAAGGTCTATTATATCCCTATCCCTATATTATTTAATTATTATTTTGATTATCATATTATGGCATACGAGGACGAGACAAAACTCATTTTCAGCCCCTCGGTGGCTACTATGTTTTAAGGCTCTAAAACCACGTTTCTGAGATATTCCCAAAAAACTAATTTCATTTAATAAACTAATAAATAGATGACGAGTACAGAAGAAGACCAAATCAGGAGCTATGTAGATATACTGAGAAAATCACAGATGTGGCCAGGAAGAGACGTCTGGCTTTCTACGGACATGCCTCATGGATGAACCCAACAAGACTAACCAACCGGCTTCTCAACTACTGGGGGAATAGAAAGAGCGTGACACCGTCGCTAACAGTAGTTAACAAGGATATCCAAGAACTGAAGATAATGAAAAGTGATATTAGAAGCCGATCACATCTCAGAAAGATACTTAAACAGAAGAGTTTTCAGGACAGACCACCCTGTAAGAAAACCGGCATCATCTGGACAAAAGAGAGAAAGGAGAAACATAGCCAGAGAATGCGCGAATATTGGGCAAACATCAAGTCCCTCGCCAAGCTGAAAAGTTGAATGTCGTGGTCCTTAGCTGGCCCATCCGAAGGAAGAAGAACAAGAAGGAACTAATGAAGTAATGCAAGTCGGTAATCATGACAACAGAAGGCATATCACAAGAGGGGACATCCAACTTTCCATCTATTTCTGTTAGAAGCAATGACACTCAATTTATTAAACTTCTGTGAAAGTTTGCAAATGGCTATAAGGTTATCGTGGAATCAAACATAGACTGTAAAATTCAACAATGCGATTAAGGGGGTCAAGGGGTACCCTACAATTTTTACACGTGACTTACACGTGCGATATGCGATATGTTGTACAGAAGGTCTATTATATCTCCAAACAGCAACATTATTTTCAAAAATTCCTGGATTGGAATAGTGTCTTTGCAACTTTTTGGGAATTTGGGCCATTGGAGGCTAAAAATCCCGAATTTTCATGCACCACAAGCCTTTATAATTTATTAAAGGGTTCTTCCTGAGGATGGGGACTTTTCACAACGGTGAGGGTCAGTTTTAATTTGACATATATTGTGTTTCGTCTGCGAGGTTTTCAATATTATTTTCACGTCAGGAAATACACGTTAGGTGAATTTAGTTTGAGAGCACAATTTAACTAATCATATTTTTGTCGACAAACGGGTTCATCGTAAAGAAAATTTTGTTTGATACTGTGTCGTTGATATATCGTTATGTTTATGTACGCCTATAATTCATGTTCGGGGGCTGGAGCATCGTAAAATTAGGTATTGTAACCATGAGTCAATACACCAATCATTTATAAAACTCTTCAACGTACTTCTCATAGAAGGGTGGGTATAAGGAACAACTTTTCAAAATACATGAATAGGCGAAAAATAAAAATTATCCTAGAAGGAAGACCAAAGCATATGTTGCGCTTCTCAACGTGTGGCACAAAACTAGGGAGTCTATAAAGGGTATCCGAAAACCACATTTTATGGCCCTTAAATTAACAGTGTCTGCGATATACCCAGAAAACTAACTTCGTTCTGATAAACTTATGAAGGAATGACAAGTCCCTAACCATTGCAACAGTAGCTCAATTGATAACGTCTGGTTATTAATACCGAAGACCGTTCGAAGAGCGGGTACTTCTGCTAGTTTTAAATATAATGGAAACAGTGGTATCGTGAAGCCGTTTTTAGGTTGGAGCTAAGTTCCTGCAGATACCCCCGAGAAATTAAGGTAGGTGCTTCTGAGCCAGTGTATTTTGTTGTATATTCACGATACCATTGATCATTACTGTGTAGATTCCCAAAGACCTTGTTGGAGCAATTTCTGATGGATTTTTAGCCGGAGCTCATCAAGAAATAAACAATTCAGCTTTTGCTATGGATTCCCAACAGGCATCTTCCCGAATTTACGGGTGCAGTATCGTGCCCATTTACGATGATGTGGTCTGGCGGGAATTCGAAGGGAGCGCGCTATGACGTCAGCGAGCAGGTTCCGAGCTGTCAGCCCACCAGAGTTTGAACGAGCTGCGTGTTTCACGTGGAGCCAACGGATGTTAATAATAATAATGCCTTTTTTAATCCCTTGTGTACACCCAGAAATTGTCAAAAAGTCGTCTTTTTTTTCAATTTTGAATTTTACATTGCCTGGATTCGTTATTTTATTAGCTTTAATTTGGTGTAAATTATATAACACTACCTTCACTACTTTTTGAGATATTAGCATTTATGTAAAATGCTGCACACTGAGCCACGACCCCTTTACTGGACACGAGGCAATTTCTTTGCCTTCTGCTCATGCTGATCATCTGTAACTGTTGTTTTCTTTCTAATTACTCATGTAAAATATAGAGTTCACTCCATAGTAACTCTGTGCTGCTATCTATGAGAATTGTTTTTAATTATTTGAATCAGCAGCTGTGAATGTTTTGATGTTTTGAGCACCCTTGCATTTTGTAGGCCTACGATTTAAGTTATATTGATATACTTTTAGAAAGTTTTTGAGCAATTGTAATTTGTTTATCTTGAATATTGTTGTGCATTGTTGTTATAACCATGGGTATCAGAAGAACTAAAGGGAGCCTGTAAAGAAGTTCCATGGAAACCAGTGAAGCCATATGGACTTCCCTGTATCATTTAGCAGCAGGCAGGAATGAGGAACTCCATGGTAAATGTCACAAAGGTGAAGGCAGTTGGTGTTCCTTCCAAAATGCAGTGGCAACTGGCACACTGGATAAATATAAGCCTAAAAATGGACTACCTGACAATGTACTTGAAGCTGTCAAGCCAGTGTACTCCAAGTTGACTGATCCTGCCATGCTAAGGCGTTGTCTCCATGGCAAAACACAAAGCCAAAATGGAAGTTTTAATGGCATGCTATGGAGAAGATGCCCAAAAGATAGTTATGTAGGACTGAAAACATTGAATTTTTGTTTCATGGATGCTATTTGCCATTATAATTGTGGCCGAGATGTAGAATTGGAAATTCTAAAGCGGGTGGGTGTTACTAATGGCAGGGGCGGATCTAAGGGAGGGCGACCGCCCAGGGCCCCGCGGTACGGGAGGCCCGCGCCATGGATTTTTTTAAATGTAATTAATTAATTAATTATACTTTACAAACTAATTTATAATTCATATTCCTTTTTTCAGTGCAGCTATGACCTCCCGTGACCGTTTAGCAAGTTTAGAATTCAGTGAAATAATAGAAGACTTCAGCCGGGAAAAAAGTCTCAAAGTAAACCTAATGTTTTAATATTTCATAGTTTACATTATCTTCTTCAAGGCAACTTAAAGGTTTTTATTCATATTATTAAAAAAATGTACTAAGTGTATTCAAAATATTGTACCGTAACAATTCTTTATTTTATTATTACCAAACTATTTTCCATTTGATTTGATATTTTTTATTTCCTTATCATATCGCCCAGGGCCCCGCAAGGTCTGGATCCGCCACTGACTATTGGTAAATATACTTGAGCCGGTGTGGAGTTGGCTAAAGCTCTATAACAGAAAAAGTATCACCTATAAAACACCCCAGAGCAGAAAACCAGGAGGAGGTACCTGAGAGGAAGAAGGAAGATGAAGGAAGACCAGAATACTGCATTAGAAGGGACATCATGAGGCAGGAGGTTTCTGAAACAGTTGTAAAGCTTTGAGATGGATTTCTCTGAATAATAATTTTTAATGACCTCAGTATTTCCAAAAATCATAACATTAAACCTAATTATCCTATTTCACTGATTATTTTTAAAAATGAAAGCCAAAAGCCTACTCCAGTGCACTAACCTCTGATATGTAACTAATGTTGTAAAATATAATTATTTATGTGATTTGTTTATAAACACTCACAAAAAATTGTAATCATTAAAGTAATAGGACACCAGCAGGCACAATTTCATTCTAGGCTCATGTATTTTAGGTTTATGCACTAGCTTTTTTTTTTTTTTTTTTTTTTTTAGCGTATGGCTAAAAGTGTTGTGAACAAAATGCAAAAATCAGATTTGAGGAAAGTCAATTAATTTGGGAGCTATGATGTTTAAAACAATATAATATATTTTTAAACAAAATAATTTGTTATTAACAAATAATCCAACATTTTTAGTTCATACACATACTGATCTTTCTACTTTTTCTTGCTCTTTCTAGTAACCTAAATTCTAAACAGGTACGGTAACTTTGTAATTTAAAACAAGTAGTTCCGTGAAGAACTATACAGCCTATTTTCATATATCCTGCTCATGTTTATTGCCTCTATCAACATACAAAATGTCAGTTTAATTGCTGTAACAGATTCGTAGATATTGAGAACCGTCTAAATATTTCAGATGGTCGCCAGGTTGATTTTTATTTTTGTACTATTACATTAAGATTATTGTGTACGTGTGGTATTCAAACTGCAATCGCATGATTAGAACACAAGAAGTAAAAACGAGATTCTAAAATTACGCACAGCAGCCATCTTGTGATTATGCAAACAATTGAAATAAATTAGATGCCAGTGGATCAACATTTGTATAAGCATTTAACGTGCAACGTTTCATGGCACTCGGGTAGTTAATTCGCGAGAAACGTCCATTTAAATATTTATACTTCGCGTCGCCGCCATGTTGGATTTGTGCTCACCAGATTACTGAAAGTCCTATAGGTGAACATATGTTCATAGTCTCTATGAATATAAACATTTCAGTTTGGTTGCTGTAAAAGATTCATAGATTTTGAGAACCGTCTAAATATTTCGGAAGCTCGCCATTTAGGATTGTTATATGTATAGGCCATAGAGTTATGTACCATTCAAGGACAATTATTGCCTAGGTTCATTATTCAAACTTTCACTTCGATCGCATGATTACGACACAAGAAATTTTAAAATTTGTCACAGCCGCCATCTTGAGGTTATGTAAATAATTGAATCAAATTAGATGGCAGTGCATTACAATCTGCAAAATCATTTACTGTACCACATTTCACAGCGCTCAGAGAGTTAAATCACGAGAAAAGTCTATTAAAATATTTCAAATTCGCTTGGTCGCCATGTTCGTTTTGTACTTGACAGGTTTATGAAATATACATAGGTAAACTTGTATCAGTACCCTTTATCACCGTACAAAATTGCAGGGTGATATCTGTAATAGTTTCGGAGATATAGAATGTCAGTGAAATATTTCGCACAGCCGCCATTTTGAGGTTATGTAAACAATTGAACTAAATTAGACTTCAGTGCATTACAATGTGAATAAACATTTGCTGTACCAAGTTTAATTACGTTTGGATAGTTAAATCGCGAGAAAAGTCTATTTAAAAGTCTCAACTTCGCTTGGCCGCCATGTTGGTTTTGTAGTCACCAGGTTTTTGAAAGTCTCATAGGTGAACTTCTAGTAGTGCCCTTTATCACGGTACACAATTTCAGGGCGATATCGGTAATAGTTTCGGAGATATTGAATGCTAGTGAAATATTTCGCACAGCCGCCATGTTGGATTGGTGAGACGTAACAAAATTTGAAGGGCACGGTCGAGGTCGCCGGGAATAGTGCTATGAACTTACCGAGCTTCATTGAAATCGCTCCAGCCGTTTAGATTTTATTAGGGACACACACACACACACACACACACGCACACACACACGGACAAAAGGTGATCTCATAAGCCTATTTTTTCAAAATTGAAAATAGGCTAAAAAGAAGATTCTGGGTGTACTCATACCTAGCGAGCAGGATCCGAGCTGTCAGCCCACCAGAGTTTGAACGAGCCGCGTGTTTCACGTGGAACCAACGGATGTTAATATTAATAATCCATTTTATTAATCCCTTAACGAGCCAAGGACTCGTATACAAAGGAATTGTACAGTTTTGTCTTGTTGGCGACAAATTACAATACAATGTTTAGTTTACAAAGTTTTCAGTATGAAAATATATACAACATTTTGTAGATTTCATAAGTTTTTGTACACAATGTGGTCTTCTTTTGTCTTCTCAGATTATGAAATTTCTTCAAACTGACATTTTATAATCATTCCACATAAACGGTTTTAGCCTCCTTTTAAAGATTGGTAGGCTAGGTGCAATTTTTATATTTTCTGGTAGTCTATTGAACTTTACAAAGGCACTATACTTAATGCTATTACTGCCATATTGTTTGTAATTGATAAGGAAAAGTGTTATGTCATCTGCATGTCTTAGTTTTGTAAGCGTGTAAATCAGATTGTTTAGTGAAGTTTAAATTTATGTGGATTCTGTTGTGTAGGATTTGATTTCTGCATTTAGGGCTACTGGTTGAATTTTACTAGTAATATAAAGGTGTTTGGTTGGTGTTAAAAAGGGTAGTTATAAATATTTCTTATGGCTCTATTCTGAATTACCTCAATTTCCTTTTTTTAGGTAATTTGAGCATTTTATTCAAATTGCATTCAAATATTGTAAGTGGCTATGGATTAAGGAAAAATACACTTTCCTGAGTAGATATTTTGGGATATAGTAGCTCATATTTTTTATCATCCCAGCGGCATCAATGTGCTTTTGCCAGGAGAGATTTTCATCTATTATTAGGCCTAGGTATTTGACAGATGAGACCCTTTTAACTGCCTTTCCATTCAGCATTATATTCTGAGTGATGTCTAACTTTGTTCTACGCTTAGATATTATTAAATAATTTGTTTTATCTTCATTTATTGTTAATTTATTTGACTGGGTCCAGCCAAGTATGGTATTCATGTCCTCCTGCATGTGTGTAATCAGCGTGTTGGTGGTGTACGCATTGTAAAAGATGATTAAGTCATCTGCAAACAACGTTATATTACCATGAAAACGGAGTGTTGCTATGTCATTAACATATATTAAGAAGAGGGAAGGACCCAGTATTGATCCTTGGGGCACACCGTGGGTAATATTAACTTCCTCACTTCTGTAGCCATTTATTTCAATATACTGCTTACGATTAGATAGGTAATTTTTAAACCATGTCCAAGCTACTCCTCGGATACCTGCTTTATCAAGTTTCCCTAAAAGAATTTCATGGTCAACAGTATCAAACGCCTTTCTCAGGTCTATGAAAAGGACACTCGCTGTCATCTTATTGTCTAAGACATCCTGCAAGTTAGAGATAATATCAATTGTGGCTATTTCTGTGCTTGAGTTTTCTCGGAATCCATATTGCCCTTTGTAGAAGTAATCATTATTATTTAAGAAATTAACAATTCTGTTTTTACTACTGTTTCGAGTACCTTGGATATAGGTGGGAGGATGGAAATGGGTCTGTAATTGTCCGGATTGCTTTTGTCACCTCCTTTATAGACTGGTATGACTCGTGCTATTTTTAGATCATCAGGCACCAGACCAGTCTCTAACGATAAATTTATTAAAGTAGTTAGAGGGCTACTTAGCATGTCAATGGAGTCTTTTAAACAATTTTACTGACATACCATCTTTGTCTTGGCTACTTTTCATTTTAAGGCTTAATATAATATTGCGAATTTCCATCTCATTAGTCGGGGTCATAAATATGGAATCTGTGTTGACATTAATTTCATTAACTTTCTTCCCTGAGGGGAAGAAGGTTATATCAGCACTTCAGAATATCGTTAGGAGTAATTCACCGGCTTAATCCTGATATTTTATTGGAAATTACCAACCTTCTCGATCCTTCTATGGATATAGCCAATGGGACGTAAGATTTTACGTAATGCGAGTTCACCGATCGATATGTGTCCTTGGGACAGTATAAAAGCCAGCCCTGGCAGAGGTCAGGTACTTACACAGTCATCGAACAGTCGTCATACTTGTCCACGCGTGTGTGTGTCCACGACAGTAGCATACGCCGTTATTCTGAACGAGCGCTCCTTGGAGCTAGGCAACTTATACAACGCTACTATGCCCGAGTGGACATAGACTTTGTGCTACGTTTGTGGTAAGATAACAGTGGTCCAAAACTTATAATATTTGCTGGTTGAACACTTCAACAAATTTCAAGGTATGTGAGTGACTTGTTACACAAGTATTTGACTTTGTCTTGTGATATTCCCACCATTTAAACCAAATGCAAGAACTGGGACCACATTGGACATTTGCAAGTGATAGCAGGCTACCCTACCAACTTACATTTTTACGGGGAATTATCAGGCCAGATTCCGCCCTTGATTTATAGAAGACATTATTACCAGGAACTGTTACCTATTTACTTGTCCAGTCAGACCACTGGATTACATAAGTGGACTTCATTATTGACAATGGGCCACGCTAGTAACATGCCTTGTATGCATGAAGAACAGCCCCATGATAGAACAATTTCACTGCCCCAGTTAGTGAATATGGTTAGCAGCTAAGGCATGTGAGAAGATCATGCCAGGATGACCCAATAGGAACGAGGAGCAGGGCCACCTGCGGCATATTTCTGTGGATGACATGAGAGCGGAGCGCAATAAGCATGTCCCATGCCCAGCGTGTAGACTTCTCAGATCCGTGGTGCCCGGATTCGATCTGCACCGAGGGAGGTCAACTCACCACAGAAATCGTGATACCGTAGACTTCCGAAATTTCCAGAGCCATGAATTTTCCTCCGTTCCGATAAAACCAATTCACTTTCTCTATTATTAAGAAGCGCATTTATAGTTAAATGATTGTACATTGTTAGGAGTAATTTTTCCTTGCAGTCAAGTTAGACTTGTAGCTGAGGTGCATCCTCAATATTTCATTTTTATATTGCAGTAATAAGATGGGAAGTCTTACCCCATTCAGAACGCAGCAGATTTACGACACGGTTTATGAATTAATATTTTTTCTTCTGCATGACAGAATATATTTTTCCAATAATAATAATAATAAATGTCTATGAATTAATATTGATAAATACTGAATTATATGAACAGCTATGGAAGTAATATTCCTTCAGAATGATAAATATGAAAGACTATGATACAAGCGTTGAATATGATTAAACAAATAATTGTTAATGCAAAAATTAAGAGCTTACGATTTGTTTTGTCTAGGGTATTGTTAAATGAAGCTGAATTGATGTTATATTGTGCCAATGCACTTTGTGAAAGAGGTAATAGAGGCGTTGATCCTCGTGTTTAGTGGACGTAACGGGAGTCATATCCTGAGATCCACAGAAAGCTGTATGCTAGGATATAAACTGGGAGATTTCGGGAGTCAGATCCTGTCCCATAAGCTTCAATATGTTTCAAATCCTAAAGATTTCCCCTATGATATTATCAGCACCAATGATTAATTATTACAAGCAATGTTGTCATGCCAATTTTTATTATGGCCATCTGAATTTATGTCCAGTGAATTAAATCCTGAAAATAATAAAAGGATATTCCAAGCTAACTTCAACGTAACCAAACTTGATTATTATTATTATTGTTAATTAAATATCTGATGTAAAGATTTAACTGCTGTGCCCAATAATAGTCACTATGATGTGTATTTAACTGCGATAAGAATTGTGTCATTTCCTAAGAAAATCTAGAATCAAAATGTGAAACTTCGAAACTAATCCATGCTAGTGTCAGGATTGTAAATATGTGAATTGTAAATAAGTGAATAGGATGATTGAACAATACAACTGTACAGGGTAAAGTGAAATATAATTCTATGTCGTCTCTAAAGTGTATAGATTAACAAATGAAAGTGCAATTCATGAACATAGTCCAGCCCATCGGACAATCTTAAATGAGACTATAGTTTATTTTTATGAGAGACATAAAATCCAATAGGGAATGCGTGTGCTATTTTTTTTGCTTCTGCCAGTGGGCAGATATTTACTGAATACATTTTCTTTAGTGAATTGGTTTATTTTGAAATATGTTTTTAATTCTCTTGTTATATGTCATGACTCTTTCCTTTTCCTTTACGGGGAGCACGAATACAGTGTTTAGTAATTACAGCCCAGAACGGCCCGAGAGAGATCTCATGCTAACACTGTGTTTACTGCTACCTCGCATGTGATTGTCTGTCACTCCAGGTGTACAGACGGGCACATTAGGTCATATTGTATTTTTTTTAAATGTCTTTAATCTTGTCTTATTTGACCGGAGAGGGCATCAATTTCCATATAATTTAGGAAATAATAATATTTTATGAGCACAGAAAATCTTTTATCAGGGGTTGTAAGGTGACGGAACACAACTGATAGTTTACGATTTCTGACCAGACATACTATCAGTTTTCCTCACCCCACGTTGGGCGCCAAATGTAACATTACGAGTTCTTTTGCCACGTTGGTAAGACAAATGTAACGTTTTTTGTCTTCGGGGTGGTGGTAATTAACACCATAAGGGAATATTTTTATAATCACATAGTCCATTTATTTTCTGCAGTACTTCACTTAATCTTTCTATCTATATATTCTCACTTCTCAAACCTTTCATTTCTACTATCCACTAAAGTTATCTTTCCTTCACACATCTCAATCTTACTTCTTTTTCCAATCTAAAACATAACCCACATCATTCTTGCTAATGAGAATCTGAACAACTGACAAAATTTTCTCTCCCCTCATATATTCTACATTCTCCATATATTTTGTAAACAGATACTAACTCAATAAATAAAAAATGGCCCTCTTCTCCTTTACTAATGAACTATTGCAAGGAATCCCTATATCTCAAACGCTAAGGCCTGAAGTACCTGTAAAATAGCCCACCAGCAAATAGTAGTCATGGTCCTAACCTACAAAATGAACAGTGACTGACCACTGTAACCACATGTTACAATGTAATTAAGAACAAAGATATAGGGTGATCAGCCTGATCACTAAGCAATTATATTATTGAGTCATAATAAGAGTGTCAGACGTTATAGGGATTTTTGAAAGAACACCTATCCAGTGTTAGGATTGCTATATAGTGTTGTTGAGTGCACATTTATTGAATGTATTGCAAATTATATGGTCTGTTATGTTACGGAGCCACTATATGTGGGAATTGTCCCAAGAGCTCAGCCAATGTCGATGTTCATATATGCTGATGACATCGCTCTTGTAGCACAGAGTAATAACTTTGAAGATGGTGAACAAATCCTTACAGAGGATCTCAAGAAGATGTCAACTTTCTTTAAGTCCTGGAGATTGATCCCCAGCACTTCAAAAACTGAAGTCTCTTGTTTCCATCTATCGAATCGTGCTGCAAACTACAATCCAAGAGTTTTGTTCAACGAACGAAATCTGAGGTACAATCCTTTTCCGAAATATCTTGGAGTCACCTTAGATAGATCCCTGAGCTACAAAGAACACATCACTAAGCTTTCCCACAAAGTCGCCGCAAGAAACAACATATTGCATACGCTCAGTGGTACTGTACCCGATAACCCGATAGTAGGCTGTCAGATATCCGCCCCCTCAATCGGATTGCCAATAATCAAACGCACCGGCACAGCTACATCAATGAAAATGGCACTGACAGATACTATCGAGATTAGAGCACAATAGTTAACAAGAAAATTATTGTGGAACACACCAAAATATATGGGGGTTCATACTTACCTTTACTTACCTCTTACATTTATCTCGGGGACTGGGTTGTCAACTGGATCACTTAAAGTATGCCCACACAATAACCTCTACCATGATATTTTAAACTGAACCAGAACGAAGACGAGAAACTTTAAACTGCACAATAATTTATTTCACATAAAGAATGATTTTAACAAAAATAAACAACAAAATCAACGTGGCAATCAGAAGCCATCGACCACATAACCATGTCCTCCTGTAGGACCTGTATTCTCTACATATAATGTTTCAGCTTTCTCAAGCTCATAGCAACGTAAAATAGTAATGCACTGGGGGATGGAAACGGGATTTGGGATGAGACACATATATCAATTGTTTTGCGTGTTTATATACTTCACATTTTATTTATAGCCACAAGGCTATTATGGAACGTCCTTGGCCTCAGTAACACAGTTGTCCGGGCCAGCTGCAATGCACCTGTATTGTCAAAGCGGACTCCCGTTCGTTCAACCCTAGCATAAGCGTGTTACCTCAGAGCTTGGCTCTCCTTTTCAAATACGTAAATGTTCACATCTCAACTGAAATATTATCACGCAAATGTCTTACATGCTTCATTCAAACACCAGTGGATTCCTCCAACATTTTCTTAAATCATGATTATTTGTTCAAGCCACTTGCTTAATTTGCGTTGTTTAGAGTATAAAAACAAAACTCTAAATGTTAATAACAAAAGATCACTAATTATTTATAACAATAATAAATTGTTTATAACAATGTCAAATGACCATTGAAAATTTAATACACGCTTCTATTAATCACTATCATTTCAAATTATTTAACAAAGATATTTACAAAATTATTTTACAATATTATATTGTTTATATTATTTATACAAGGAATACATTAAACCACACGTTTATCCGGTTGATAATTACTCAAATCGTGGTGATATAATCGACCAATGAAGGTTATTTATATTTAACTGTCAAATTCAGGTTTAATAAGGTTTAATAATAATTATTAATATTTGTGACGGTAATCTCCATTCAAAATCTTTATCTCAAATTATTTAACACTCTTGTTAATTGTAACAGTATCTTCATATGAATAATCTTTCAAAGAACAAGAACAATAATATTCAGCGGGAAAATACTTCGCTTATAACGCACAAAATTGCACAAAAATTGGCCCAAAATTCATCATATATCTTCATATATATGGCATAAAAATCCTTCAAACTACACACAAAAACCTCCACTTATTAATTCATCAACTTCATTAATTATTGTGGGAACCTCCTTCATTATTCAAGGGCATTATTCAACAGCGACTTTTACACGTCCACTGAACTAACGATTATACATCCATTGTTCCTCTTTAAAAATTCTTATATTCATCAATTGTAATAATGACTGTTATTATTTAACCTTCGTGGGTTTCATTCATGAATCGATATGAAGTAAAAATTTGCCAATCACAAATAAATTTAATAGCAAATACGATTAGACACTCCTGCCTGGTCTAACAAAATTGAGATTAACATCTTCAAAGTAACGCAGTATAAAAATACTATCTTCAAACAAAGTTCATCTAAACTGCAAAATAGTCGAATAGAATACAATTAGATTGTGGAATGCAAACATTATTGTTCCAATCTAGAATTGAGAAAAGCTCCTATCAAATGTTCATTACTATAGTGTATTCAAAAAAAATTGTAATCAACGTTCACATTTCATAAAATTGTCTATAATGCAATGATAAATGTCTATGTTGCAATCATGTTCATAAGACGACTAGTATTTCAAAGATCGTCGATATCGAAAAAGATTTTAACGCTCTAAAACCTCTTAATTATTCTTCTTTCTTGAGGATGACAGAAAATTGGTCAAAGTAATTTACAGAATAGAATTACTTTAATAAAATGACACGCTGTCTGAATTCAAATCTGCCATAGCAAATCGTTAACTTTACAGTCAAATCGTGACTACAAAAATATGCAAATTACTGAAAGAATCTAAATCATCAGTCTCAACTGATCCAAAATTATTAAGGATGCCAATGACATAGCAATGTCTCAAAAATCGAAGAAAAAGCATAAATCATCGAAGTGTACTGAGTACAGAAATATCAATCAAGAAAATGGGGATAAAGATAGGACAGAAAATATGGGAAGAATGGTTGCTCAGATATCGCTACAAGACTCAAATAATACACACATCAAAAAAAGTTTTGCATCACCTCGGTTCCCAGATCTCCGGCATATAGACGTTGACTGTGTATATTGTATCCAAGATACAGTCCCTTTGACTGTTCATAGATGTCACTAAAACTGCTCAAAGATGTAAACAACCATGCATGAGCAGGGCCTATTAGACGGAGGGGGTACGACAGCCGATCAGTTCCAGTCATTCCACCAGGACGAAGGTACGCTGCTCATGTTGTCTGTAGTTCTACCATGCCTAGAAGGTCAATACCGCAGTTCGATCGCGTCCGCATTGTTACTTTGTGTCAAGAAGGGCTCTCAACAAGGGAAGTTTCCAGGCGTCTCAGAGTGAACCAAAGCGATGTTGTTCGGACATGGAGGAGGTACAGAGATACAGGAACTGTCGATGACAGGCCTCGCTCAGGCCGCCCAAGGGCTACTACTGTAGTGGATGACCGCTACTTACGGATTGCCGCTCGGAGGAACCCTGACAGCAATGCCACCATGTTGAATAATGCGTTTCGTTCAGCCACAGGACGTCGTGTTTCAACTCAAACTGTGCGCAATAGGCTGCATGATGCGCAACTTCACTCCCGACGTCCATGGCGAGGTCCAGCTTTGCAACCCCGACACCATGCAGCGCGGTACAGATGGGCCCAACAACATGCTGAATGGACCCCACGGAATTGGCATCACGTTCTCTTCACCGATGAGTGTCGCATATGCCTTCAACCAGACAATCGTCGGAGACGTGTTTGGAGGCACCCTGGTCAGGCTGAACGTCTTAGACACACTGTCCAGCGAGTGCAGCAAGGTGGTGGTTCCCTGATGTTTTGGGGTGGCATTATGTGGGGCCGACGTACGCCACTGGTGGTCATGGAAGGCTCCGAAACGGCTTTACGATACCTGAATGACATCCTCCGACCCATAGTGCAACCATATCGGCAGAATATTGGAGAGGCATTTGTCTTCATGGACGACAATTCTCGACCTCATCGTGCACATCTTGTGAATGCGTTCCTTCAAGATAACGACATCGCTCGACTACAGTGGCCAGCATGTTCGCCAGACATGAACCCTATCGAACATGCCTGGGAAATGTTGAAAGGGCTGTTTATGGACGTCTTGACCCACCAACCACTCTGAGAGATTTACGCCGAATTGTCGTTGAGGAGTGGGACAATTTGGACCAACAGTGTCTTGATGAACTTGTGGATAGTATGCCACGGCGAATACAGGCATGCATCAATGCAAGAGGACGTGCTACTGGGTATTAGAGGTAGTGGTGTGTACTGCAATCTGGACCACAAATGCTGAAAGTCTAGCTGTATGATGGTACAACATGCAATGTGTGGGTCTCATGAGCAATAAAACGAGCTGAAATGTTGTTTGTGTTGATCTCTATTCCCTTTGTATTTAACGGTTCCGGAACTCTTGGAACCAAGGTGATGCAAAACTTTTTTTGATGTGTGTACAAGAAACGTTCACGACTACCTTATCTGTTGATTGAAGATCTAGAGGAAAGTTTTCAAAGAAAACTGCTGTTGGTTCCATTTCACCAGCGTAAAGATGTGCTCCGTCCTCGAATTTGGAATCAGCGTCCTCGGAGAATCGAACTGCTTCCTCCTCCGAAATTGCACTGCTCCGTGGATACGAAAAACATCCTTCTGGCAAAACTCTTCTTTGTGCGCCGGGACAACCCTGGCCTCTCTTGAAAGTTCCCTGAAGTTCTTGCAGGAATTCGCCATGAAGTTTAATGTAGTTATTTCCGCAGAAATATTCATAGTTGTGGAGTATGAAAATATTTCCACTGTTATCTGGTATAATTCAGCGATGGATTCACGATGCATGAGTGTAGTTGGATGTTCACTACATGCTCGCTTTTGTAGAAAGACGATTAACGAAGTTCCATGCTGTTATTTTACTCCAATCAATATATGTCCCAATTGCATTAAAGCCTTAGCCTTCCATCTCAATTACTGTTATAATCATTGAAAGCACTGTAAGATTATAATGTTCCATAGTTGAATGTATCGTTGTAATACTAAACGTATTCTCCAATATCACTGTTGCACTCCACGTGTCAGCCGTAGTGTATAATGTGGAATTTAAAAGTGTTTCTCATGTGGCGAGAAAATCACTTTTGTTGGCAGCCTTAAAGTTCCAATATCTTTCGAAGTATAACTGTGAAATTGTTCAAATCTTCTACACACCTCAATGTTATACTGCCCAATAGAACTATAATAAAGGCTGAAGTTAGCGCTTGATATCTTGACTGGTGGAAACGTTAATGTGAGCGTTTCAACTTCACCTAGTTTTGAGCAGCGTAAAATGGAACTGCTCCGAGCTCGTTCGATGCGCCGGACTTTAACCACGCTAAAGACAACTTACTTCACTGAATCACTTGAAAATAACTATATATCACCAGAAATATATATGCGATCTGACATATGAGATCTGAGAGCTCCTCTCTCCTGTGCACGACCTTTTATCAACTTCTTAAGGGGCGTATCCATCCCTTCCATAGCCTGTTGCTGCGTCATTGCTGGAAGTTTTAACTTTGGCTATACTTGACGGATTTTCAAATTTCAAAAACTCAAAATTAATTTCTTCAAAATTCCAAATCAATGCCATAACTGAAAATAGTTTTCCACAAATCTGCATGCCAAAAGTAATCAAATATCGTAGTTTCAGCAATCTCCGTCTTCCTTCCAAACTATCGTTCATTGGTTCGAGTCTCTCCTCCAATAGCGTAGCTTCTTCCTTAGCACAATACCTTGTTTCCTGCGACTGCGTCGTAAATCTAAGATCTTTCTCGAACAAAATCATGACGTCACCAAGAATCTCAGCTCAATCAGCCTGCTTGCCTCAAGTCTGCGTCATCCGTGCCTACGTCATGAATATCCACGTCATAACTTTACTCATATTTGCCAATACAGCCATCGTGGTCTCAATATAATTCAATTTCCGGGGGCATTCTCCCTTCACCACGTTTTAAAAACAGTTGCAAATTGTTTTTAAACTCTGTGTTATAAATATCTCAATTCACTTGAACACGAAATTGAATTATAATTCGCTTACTCTTGGATAATATTTCTTCAAGTTCCCAGCATTGAACTTGCCATAAACGACATTATTCTCATCATCGTAAAGTTCATAACAGTTGTTTCCATAAGCATTCGTAATTCTGAACGGACCCATGAATACTATTCCAAACTTGGGATAGATTTTCTTACCCACGTCAGCCTTGACAGGTCTGCGTAATAATACCAGATTTCCAATTTCTAAGGGAGCACCAAAACGTTTTCCAGCTACTCTTTTCAGTCGTTTTTGTGCTGCTTTCTGGAGTTGTTCCTTCGCTTTGTCTATTCTCTGCTGCCTTCCTAAGTCGGGATCTCTAGGAACGTGGTTAAAAAGATTATCCCACGGCCTTTCTGGGTTTCTTCCTAGATGAAGTCTCATTGGCACCTCTCCCGTGCTCTCCTGCACTGTAGAATTTAGACATTCCTCAATAAGGGGTACAAATCTCACCCAACCAGAATGATCATTTGGACAGAAAATTCGACAGAATTTCGAAAATTCAGCCATATATCTTTCCGAAGAATTCGATTCCGGATATCGCACGCTTGAAAATATGTGCTTAATACCAAGCCTTTCCATATCTGCAGCAAATTCTAAGGACGTAAACTGAGCTCCATGATCCGAAAGTAAATATTCTGGTTTACCAGCTTTTGGAAATACAGCATGTTCCAGTCTGCTTACAACGTTCCTCGTGTTAGCTTTTTGCATGGGACTCATTGTTACAAATTTTGAGAAGACATCCACGGTAACCAACAGATACTGATTACCCTGATATCCCTTCGGACAAGGACCAAATATGTCTGTCGCCATGAGTTCATTCGGTTTAGAGGGAATCATCGCCTTAGGTTTTCCTTTTAATAGAGCGGAAGCATACTTTGCTCTTTGACATTTATCACATGAACGAATGACATTAGCAATGCTGGAACGCATGTTAGTCCAAATAAACCTCTCTTTAAGGGTATCAAGAGTTTTATCTAAACCCGCATGTCCAGTTGCGTGATGAGCTACCCACACTAAATTGACAACAAGTTTAGGTGGCACGACTATTCGAAGCTTTGTATGCGCAGAGTCAGCATACTTACATACGATGTCTCCACTCAAGACAAAGTGTCGTGAATCTCTCTGTGTAGCTGCATAGTCAACATCAGTATGGTCCATGTAACCCTTAAGAAACCTGTACATTTTCCTGATTGGAGCGTGTCTCTTCTGTGACACACCGATTCGGGCTAACCTCCTAACGGTCTCTTGATCTTGCTGCTCCAATTGTACATGGTGTATCTGCACATTTTTGATAGGGTTACGTGATAAAGCATCAGCCAGTAAGTTATTTTTCCCAGGCTGATGGATGATAGTGACATTAAGCTGTTGGGTGAACAAAGCCCAACGTGTCAATCTATCACTAGACATGTCAGTTTGCAGCATAAACTGAAGTGCTTTGTGATCTGTAATAATGATAACCTTATGTCCCAGCAACATTTTTTTCCAAGCTTGCAAAGCTGTTACAAAAGCTAACGCTTCTAGTTCTGTCGTAAAGTAATTTTCCTCGTGTTTCTTTAACTTCCGACTAGTGAACGCAATGTAGTGCTTGTTGCCTGCCTCGTCTTGTTGGTATAAGACTGCACTAATGCCTATTCTTGATGCATCAGACTCTATATAGAACACCTTCTCAAAGTCTGGGTACTCCAGTTTGACGTTGTTTCTGAGCATCTCCTTTGCTTTCTCAAAAGCCTCGTCTGCTGCGGTACTCCATTTCCATCTATTATTTTTCTTGAGTAAATCATACAGAGGAGCCATAATTTCAGAGTATCTCGGACAGTGGCTGCTAATGAATTGGCAAGCGCCTACAAATTCGCTGACTTGTTTCACCTTAGTTGGCTTTGGGAATCTTGTGATCGCATCTACTTTCTGCATGTTTGGATGATATCCATCTTTATCAATGGTATGCCCCAAGTAATTGATCTCCTTCTTCAAGAATTGACATTTTCCAAAATTGACCTTGATATTGGCCTCCCTTAAATTTTCAAACAACTTTCTCAAGTGCACTAAATGTTCTGCGGCGTTGGGTGAAGATACAATTAAATCGTCAATGTAGCAGATTACATTCTCCTTTACTTCGTCAGTGAGCTTGCTATCAAGTGCTCGAATGAGTGCTGGTCCACTGTTGACCATTCCAAAAGGCATTCTCACAAAGACCCAAAACGAAGATGTCAAGTCAAGAACACTGAAACATGCTCTCCCTTTGAACTTTCTAAGCAGATCTCTGATCTTAGGTGGTCGGTCATTTTCTGGAAGAATCTTCAAGTTGATGGTCCGAGCATCGAGACAAAGACGTATCTGACCATTATTTTTCTTCACTACAGTGATGGGGTTTATGTAAGACGACGCCTGTTTTTTAATAATCCCGTCTACCTCCATTTTTCTGATCAACCCTCGTACTTCTTGATAGTATTTCTCAGGTATGGGGTATATTCTCTTTTGGTAAGGGGTTTCATCGGTCAGCCTTATCTTATACTTATAGTCTTTAATCAATCCAGGTTTTTCATCAAAAATATCTTGGAATTCCTTTATCAAATCTTCAAATTCCCCCTGAATTTCTTCAAATCCTTCAGTTTTTCTACTGGGTATTTCTGTTATATTCTCTACGTCGTTAATAATGGTATTTAAAATTTCTTCCCTAAGGTCTATCTCCAGACCTCACGTCCTGTTCTTCGATCTCTTCTGTGATCCTGTACCCATCATTAAAGCTAATACTTCTATTCTTCATATCAATAATGGCTCCAACTTTCGATATAAAATCGATTCCTAGCACAATATCGAAATGGATCTTGTTAACCACAATGAAGATCTGTTCATAATTCCTTCCATACCGTTACATTTGCAGTTAACATTTCTGCAATATCTACTTCGATGTCCTCCTTAAGTAAACGATTGTGATCTAATACTTGGGTTCTCATGACCTCTACATCGTATTTTAAACCAGCTAAAGAAGCTGTTGTCCTGACAGACTCGTCAACTAACCGAGTTGTTAATGCACTAATGTTACGAGTACAAAGTGTTTTTGAAGTTTCAATTTCCTCCCTAACTTTGTTAACATCAGTCTGAACTTTAGCAATGTCTACAAAAACAGTATTGACTTCTACTTGTATTTTATTGATATCGCTTTGCATATCGTTAACATCTGAATGAATATTATTGATGTCTACTTGAACATTTGACACATCAGTTCGAACATTACTAACCTCTCTTTGAACTTCTTCTACTTTGTCTTGTACAGTAGCAACATCATTCCTTACAACAATCACTTCAGCTCTAGCACATGAAATATCACCCCGGACATTAGCAACATCAAGATTCAACATAGTAAGATCTTTTTGTACCTTAGACACATCAATTTTAACAACAGACACATCTTTATGCACATTGGACACGTCTGTGCGCATGTCAGTTACAGCATTCTCGATTCCCTGGGTATTGATCTGTAAACGCGACATATTATTTTCTAAGTTTGCAGAACTGGTCTGAAGAACTTTCAAACTTTCATCCATTCTACTAGCATTCTCCTCCATTCGACTAGTATTCCTAGCTTCCATTTCCCTCACACTTTCATCCAGCCTAATAGACAAATTAGCTGACAAACTACTAGAATTCTCCTCCATCATCTGCTTCATTTGACTAGTATTTCTAGCTTCCATCTCCCTCATATTGTTGGACATCTCCTCCAACATTTTCTTAATACTTTCATCTACCATTTCAATAATATTTCAATAATAAACTGCTTTAGGGACATACATCAAACAGAGCAAAATAACAACATCTGAGCAACATTTTTCACCATATATAAATCTGAGCAATTTTCTGTCTTAAATCTAACTTATAATTACCTTATAATTAACCTTCGTAGACACTTCATGTTGAAATAAACTCAAGCACATGTTCAAGTTTCTTTGGTTCATTTTAAAATATCCTAACACAAATAATTTACATTTATAATCCAAATAGTTTAATTTTATCTTTAATATGACTATACATGTCATAAGCCGGTCAAATAAAATAAGATTCCAGATCATAGGCGATTTTTCTAAGTTTCCAGCCTATTTAACCTCTTTCAAGTCGTATAAGATCTGATCTTTTCTGAGTGTAATTTTCCTAATACAATACAACATTTTATCCCTATATAATCACACTCTCAAATTCTACAATTGGCTAAGACATCTAACAAAGAATCAACCTCTTTATTTGAGTCTTCACAATCCCTCTGACATCGATAACTTGGTAATCCAATGTTATTCGAACACTCCACAAAAATTGCGGTGTCAATTCTACTGCAATAACTTGGTAATCCAATGTTATTCAGTCGAACGTGCCAATCGAGACAATCGAGCCCCACCGAATTGCGGCGCCAATCCTACTGTACCCGATAACCCGATAGTAGGCTGTCAGATATCCGCCCCCTCAATCGGATTGCCAATAATCAAACGCACCGGCACAGCTACATCAATGAAAATGGCACTGACAGATACTATCGAGATTAGAGCACAATAGTTAACAAGAAAATTATTGTGGAACACACCAAAATATATGGGGGTTCATACTTACCTTTACTTACCTCTTACATTTATCTCGGGGACTGGGTTGTCAACTGGATCACTTAAAGTATGCCCACACAATAACCTCTACCATGATATTTTAAACTGAACCAGAACGAAGACGAGAAACTTTAAACTGCACAATAATTTATTTCACATAAAGAATGATTTTAACAAAAATAAACAAATAAATCAACGTGGCAATCAGAAGCCATCGACCACATAACCATGTCCTCCTGTAGGACCTGTATTCTCTACATATAATGTTTCAGCTTTCTCAAGCTCATAGCAACGTAAAATAGTAATGCACTGGGAATGGAAACGGGATTTGGGATGAGACACATATATCAATTGTTTTGCGTGTTTATATACTTCACATTTTATTTATAGCCACAAGGCTATTATGGAACGTCCTTGGCCTCAGTAACACAGTTGTCCGGGCCAGCTGCAATGCACCTGTATTGTCAAAGCGGACTCCCGTTCGTTCAACCCTAGCATAAGCGTGTTACCTCAGAGCTTGGCTCTCCTTTTCAAATACGTAAATGTTCACATCTCAACTGAAATATTATCACGCAAATGTCTTACATGCTTCATTCAAACACCAGTGGATTCCTCCAACATTTTCTTAAATCATGATTATTTGTTCAAGCCACTTGCTTAATTTGCGTTGTTTAGAGTATAAAAACAAAACTCTAAATGTTAATAACAAAAGTTCACTAATTATTTATAACAATAATAAATTGTTTATAACAATGTCAAATGACCATTGAAAATTTAATACACGCTTCTATTAATCACTATCATTTCAAATTATTTAACAAAGATATTTACAAAATTATTTTACAATATTATATTGTTTATATTATTTATACAAGGAATACATTAAACCACACGTTTATCCGGTTGATAATTACTCAAATCGTGGTGATATAATCGACCAATGAAGGTTAGTTATATTCAACTGCCAAATTCAGGTTTAATAAGGTTTAATAATAATTATTAATATTTGTGACGGTAACCTCCATTCAAAATCTTTATCTCAAATTATTTAACACTCTTGTTAATTGTAACAGTATCTTCATATGAATAATCTTTCAAAGAACAAGAACAATAATATTCAGCGGGAAAATACTTCGCTTATAACGCACAAAATTGCACAAAAATTGGCCCAAAATTCATCATATATCTTCATATATATGGCATAAAAATCCTTCAAACTACACACAAAAACCTCCACTTATTAATTCATCAACTTCATTAATTATTGTGGGAACCTCCTTCATTATTCAAGGGCATTATTCAACAGCGACTTTTACACGTCCACTGAACTAACGATTATACATCCATTGTTCCTCTTTAAAAATTCTTATATTCATCAATTGTAATAATGACTGTTATTATTTAACCTTCGTGGGTTTCATTCATGAATCGATATGAAGTAAAAATTTGCCAATCACAAATAAATTTAATAGCAAATACGATTAGACACTCCTGCCTGGTCTATCAAAATTGAGATTAACATCTTCAAAGTAACGCAGTATAAAAATACTATCTTCAAACAAAGTTCATCTAAACTGCAAAATAGTCGAATAGAATACAATTAGATTGTGGAATGCAAACATTATTGTTCCAATCTAGAATTGAGAAAAACTCCTATCAAATGTTCATTACTATAGTGTATTCAAAAAAAATTGTAATCAACGTTCACATTTCATAAAATTGTCTATAATGCAATGATAAATGTCTATGTTGCAATCATGTTCATAAGACGACTAGTATTTCAAAGATCGTCGATATCGAAATAGATTTTAACGCTCTAAAATCTTTTAATTATTCTTCTTTCTTGAGGATGACAGAAAATTGGTCAAAGTAATTTACAGAATAGAATTACTTTAATAAAATGACACGCTGTCTGAATTCAAATCTGCCATAGCAAATCGTTAACTTTACAGTCAAATCGTGACTACAAGAATATGCAAATTACTGAAAGAATCTAAATCATCAGTCTCAACTGATCCAAAATTATTAAGGATGCCAATGACATAGCAATGTCTCAAAAATCGAAGAAAAAGCATAAATCATCGAAGTGTACTGAGTACAGAAATATCAATCAAGAAAATGGGGCAAAAGATAGGACAGAAAATATGGGAAGAATGGTTGCTCAGATATCGCTACAAGACTCAAATAATACAAGAAACGTTCACGACTACCTTATCTGTTGATTGAAGATCTAGAGGAAAGTTTTCAAAGAAAACTGCTGTTGGTTCCATTTCACCAGCGTAAAGATGTGCTCCGTCCTCGAAATTGGAATCAGCATCCTCGGAGAATCGAACTGCTTCCTCCTCCGAAATTGCACTGCTCCGTGGATACGAAAAACATCCTTCTGGCAAAACTCTTCTTTGTGCGCCGGGACAACCCTGGCCTCTCTTGAAAGTTCCCTGAAGTTCTTGCAGGAATTCGCCATGAAGTTTAATGTAGTTATTTCCGCAGAAATATTCATAGTTGTGGAGTATGAAAATATTTCCACTGTTATCTGGTATAATTCAGCGATGGATTCACGATGCATGAGTGTAGTTGGATGTTCACTACATGCTCGCTTTTGTAGAAAGACGATTAACGAAGTTCCATGCTGTTATTTTACTCCAATCAATATATGTCCCAATTGCATTAAAGCCTTAGCCTTCCATCTCAATTACTGTTATAATCATTGAAAGCACTGTAAGATTATAATGTTCCATAGTTGAATGTATCGTTGTAATACTAAACGTATTCTCCAATATCACTGTTGCACTCCACGTGTCAGCCGTAGTGTATAATGTGGAATTTAAAAGTGTTTCTCATGTGGCGAGAAAATCACTTTTGTTGGCAGCCTTAAAGTTCCAATATCTTTCGAAGTATAACTGTGAAATTGTTCAAATCTTCTACACACCTCAATGTTATACTGCCCAATAGAACTATAATAAAGGCTGAAGTTAGCGCTTGATATCTTGACTGGTGGAAACGTTAATGTGAGCGTTTCAACTTCACCTAGTTTTGAGCAGCGTAAAATGGAACTGCTCCGAGCTCGTTCGATGCGCCGGACTTTAACCACGCTAAAGACAACTTACTTCACTGAATCACTTGAAAATAACTATATATCACCAGAAATATATATGCGATCTGACATATGAGATCTGAGAGCTCCTCTCTCCTGTGCACGACCTTTTATCAACTTCTTAAGGGGCGTATCCATCCCTTCCATAGCCTGTTGCTGCGTCATTGCTGGAAGTTTTAACTTTGGCTATACTTGACGGATTTTCAAATTTCAAAAACTCAAAATTAATTTCTTCAAAATTCCAAATCAATGCCATAACTGAAAATAGTTTTCCACAAATCTGCATGCCAAAAGTAATCAAATATCGTAGTTTCAGCAATCTCCGTCTTCCTTCCAAACTATCGTTCATTGGTTCGAGTCTCTCCTCCAATAGCGTAGCTTCTTCCTTAGCACAATACCTTGTTTCCTGCGACTGCGTCGTAAATCTAAGATCTTTCTCGAACAAAATCATGACGTCACCAAGAATCTCAGCTCAATCAGCCTGCTTGCCTCAAGTCTGCGTCATCCGTGCCTACGTCATGAATATCCACGTCATAACTTTACTCATATTTGCCAATACAGCCATCGTGGTCTCAATATAATTCAATTTCCGGGGGCAGTACGTCCTGGAGAGCCTCTGCTGACTGTTTACGCTTATCTGCCATCAGTCTTGTCTACTCGACCGCTGAGTACTGAGCACCCGTCTGGTTGGAAAGCGTACATGTGAAGTAGGTAGACACAAAATTGAATGATACAATGCGTTGCATTACTGGTTCCATCAATCAACTCCATGTCACTGGTTACCCATGCTGAGTCACATCCCTCCACCTCATTTAAGGAGGAAGCAAGCTCTACTAAGGGAAGCTAAGAAAATCTTTGCATCACCCTCTTTGCCATTACACCAAGAATTCTGCCATCCATCACAGCAACGACTGCAATTTAGAAGACCAGTAAGTGTCACTACGGGGCAACTCATTGCTGCTGGATTTGATCTAAATGAAAGCTGGAAGCATGAGTGGTCAACTAAAACATTGGGAACAAGTGCCCGCCATATTGATCCCACAAAGAAACCAAATGGCTTTGACTTGCCGAGGAACGTCTGGTGCCGCATCAACAGGCTGAGGACTGGACATGGTTGCTGCAATTATTTCAGGTACAAGTGGGCTGGATCAGCTCACCAATGTATGAGTGTAACCTGGAAGAACGGACGATCGAACATCTGGTCCAACGCTGTCTTCTTTATTCGTACCCTGGCATTCCTGACGATTTGTTCGCTCTCACACCCGATTTAACCGAATGGTTGCGAAGGATGGACTTTAAAGTTTGAATATTACCTTGTTGTGTATAATTGGATACTGTAT
The DNA here is from genome assembly GCA_946902985.2 of Meconema thalassinum. Classification (NCBI taxonomy): domain Eukaryota; kingdom Metazoa; phylum Arthropoda; class Insecta; order Orthoptera; family Tettigoniidae; genus Meconema; species Meconema thalassinum. Next base: position 1,354,811,843 of record OX336388.2, read on the forward strand.
AAATTACGATTAAATAAAATAAGCCAATGTTGAGTAGACACGAAGTACACTGTATAACAACAAAAACGACGCACCGGCAAGGCGTTGTCCGATTGTAAGGAAATTACGTATGCAAAGACATTCGGACCGAACATGCAACTGATTAAAGCTTCGTGTCCAAAGAATGAATAGCGGGAGCTCCAGCGCATCCGAACTGCGCATGCATCAGGTGTATTTAGAGCACGATTCTGAAGTGTATGCTCAAAGTTGCTGTTGCATGTGACTGCGATAATTGAACGTCGGCTGTAAGAATACCACGCCGAACGATTCGTGCTCATTACGAGCAGATGTCATGAGTTTGAAAGAGGTCGTGCGATCGGATTGAAAGAAGTTGGTTGGTCGAATCGAGCTGTCGCTGGACATTTGGGTCGAAGTGATGCGGCGATCAGACTATGCTGGCAAGCGTGGGTCACCAACGGCAGGCATCAGCGTCAGGACGGCAGTGGTCGACCGAGGGCCACAGCAGCACGGGAAGACAGAGCGATTGTCAGAATAGCTGTCACAGCACCGGAGTCGTCGTTATCAACGATCCAGCGTGTGAGCCGCACACATGTGTCCACCATGACCATCAACAGACGCCTGAGCGACAGGAATTTACGCTCGCGCCGCCCGTTACGCCGCTTACTCTACTCACGTCTGTTCACCGTCAAGTCAAATTACAGTGGTGCCGCGCTCGAGCAACATGGAACTGCGCTACTGGGGACGTATAGTCTTTAGTGACGAGTCCCGTTTCCAACGGTGCACTGACGAAAACCGCAGACGTGTTTGGAGACGTCCAGGCCAGCGTTGGGATCATGCCTTGACTATCGCACGCCACATAGCCCCAGAACAGGGGGTGATGGTCTGGGGCGCCATATCCTTTGATAGTTGGACCCCTCTGGTAGTCATTCCTAGCACACTGATAGCACAGCGGTATGTTGATGACATTCTACGTCCGATTGTGTTACCGTTTCTTCAGCAACATCCAGGCCGTACTTTCCAACAGGATAATGCCCTGCCGCACACGGCACGTATTGCTATGGACTGTCTTCAAGCCTGTCCTATCCTTCCTTGGCCAGCTCGGTTGCCTGATTTCTCTCCCATAGAGCACATTTGGGACGTCATGGGAAGGCGATTGCGAACATCCCGGAATGTCGCCGATTGAGCTCAACAGTTGGAGACCATTTGGCATGAGAAATTCCGCAGGACACCATCCGGGAACTTGATCAGTCCATGCCACCTCGAGTGACAGCTTGCATCCAGGCCAAGGGTGGACCAACACCTTATTGACGTCCTCACTTTGTAACGCTCTAACTGCAATAAGTCATTCGATTGTTCTGCACTTTTGATCGTTTGTTGTTCTATGTCTGTTCCTCACACCCACCGATTTTTATCGCCATCGGACAATTCCTTCCTGGTGCGTCGTTTTGTTGTTGTTATACAGTGTATAATGAAAAGTTGTGGAAATTCTTAGCGATTTTCCGCTGGTGCAGGATCCGCTGTTTTGATCTTGGCTCGCCATTTTGCACGATCTCGGGCATCTTGTGGCCTTAAGTGGAGATTCTTCAGATCAGTATTTACTGTGTCATGCCAGCGCTGCTTTCGTCGTCCATGTGGACGTTGTCCATTAATTTCAAAGGAGGAAGCGAAATAGGTAACTGTTCCAGGTGTGGCACGTTGGAAATGACCATACTATTGGAGCCGCTTTTCCCGTGCCTTCTCAGTGATGGGTGCGACGCCCAGTTACTGGCGAAAGGTCTTGTTTTTGACATGATGCATGTGATGGCCATCAACCAACGCAGCATACGCATTTCCAAACTGTGCAATAGACGCTCCTTAACTTTGTCAGATGGTCGACAGTCAACACCGTATAACAACAGAACGTAGTACCATGCGGTAAATTTTGGACTGCAGATTGAGTGGCATTCTTGTGTCGCAGAGCACGCCTCTTGACTTTCCTCCATCTCAACCATGCTACCTTTATTCTACTGCGCACTTCGTCGCTTATCCCACCGTCAGACTGCAGGCGAGATCCTAAATACCTAAAGCTTCTGGTCTTCATTATTGTCTCTCCATCAACTCTGGATGGAGCCAGTGCTGAGAATGGTTTCCAAGTATTCAGTTTTATTTTTATTTAGTCTAAGACCGTATTGTGAGAGGCGACTGTTCCAATTTTCAACTTGATGCTGCAGGCCTCATCTGCATATAAGAGATCCAAGGCACCCTCCTTTTCAGGTCTCGTGTGCTTGTGTCCAGGATCAGGATTAAGAGCAAGGGGGACACCGACATTCACTGCAAAACTCTCTGAGATGCCGACTGTGCAACGTACAAGACTTGTATACAATTTATTAAAAGTGTAGGTACTATACATTTGTTTATAATATACAGTATATTTTTAAAGTGTTCATGTATAACATCTTGATCCAATTGATAAGCATTTCTGGTACCCCATGGTCACGAAGTGCACACCAGATTACACGGGGGGAACACGGTCGAAAGCCTTTTCAAGATCAAGGAAGGCAATATGCAGTGGTTGTTGTTTCTCTTGATGCATTCTGGCAGCGAAGATTGCATCGGTTGGTCCAGCGCCCTTGACAAAGCCGCACTGGTTGGTACTGAGGGTGACGATTTCACGCAGACGTCGATCAAGGACTCTCTCAAAGATCTTCATTGTGTGCGATAGTAGGCGAAATTGATAAAAATACGAATCTGCATTGATAATATATTCCACGAGATTAATCTGCGTCGCTGGTTGTAATTCTGTAACTGTGTCGTGATATGATGAGAGCAAGAGTGCCTCAGTCATATGTACAAATTAAGAGCAATCGGATGGTTACCGAAGTCTAACAACAAAACATGTTAGTATATCCGTTATCAGGGTGTCTACTGAAAGTATGAAGTAAAAATTAGTTACTTTTTAGTTACCTTTAGCTACCTCTCATTTCACGACGTCTCTGCGATCTACAAGCATAGGAGCTCATTGTGCGCACGGCCCCGATATAATTCCGATTTCTGCCATGGAGAATTTCAGTCGTGGTATGACAAGATGCAGCTGATAAAGTGTAAACAAAGCATTGCTCTGGCAAAAACATCTCATTCATTCATTCATTCATTCATTCACAAAGAGTATGTAACAGGACATTAGCAAGGAGCTGGCAAGCAGTGACGTAAGCCAACAAATACTGAACAGGCTGAATATTGATCACGAACCTGCATTTCTTAATCAATAACAGATAGGAAAAGAAAATGTTATTACTCATCTTCCAACATATGCAGTGTGTAAATCTGGATCAAAGTTTCACTCACAACAGACCTAGTTTACGTTCTATAAGCAACAACTAGTGAGGAAAGTCCACATTGATCAAATGAAGTTTTCATTGAGGCAGATAGAAATGAAAACACTCTGCAAGGATACATTAACACAATAAATAGGATTTCACTAGTTCAGGTCTTCTTGTGTGTCTTAACATCACTTTTATAAGGATTGAACCATTGAACTTACATGCTAAAATATCTCTGTTGGCTACTGTCCTCGATACATGATCGTAACAATAAAATGATATTTGAATGCAAATTAAACATCTTAATTTACCTATCTGTTAAATCTAGATTGCCCAATGTTGTATCCGATGGGAAGGAAAATCTACATTTCAGTACAGCACAATGAAAGAGAATAAAGTAAAAGGAGGAAATATAACACATTTCAACATAACGTTTTAGATTACAATAGCCTAATGAGTTATTGTGACTAGGGGCAGATGACCTCGTAGTTCCGCCCCTTAAACCAACAATAACTAACTAGTTATTGTGACTGCTTTCAATTAATAACGTAATAATAGCAATTGTTACCCCCTACCCCAAGCAACATATAGCCTACCGTATGTTGTAAGTGTACTTTTCTCAACCTCTATGGCATGTTTTTCCCCCTTGGTTGCTAATGGTGTAATATTGGTACTGGTACTGCACCCTTATATCTGAATGATCCACCAATATCCCAGGCTGGAAATAATAATTGATTGTAGCATCTTGAAGTCCCGGCTAAAAAGAACATGGTGCTACTTGGCGAAAACACTCAGAATAAGGAACAGGATTTTTTACGCGGAATGTGCTATAGTAACTAACTACAGAACAGTAGGGTTCACTATCTACCCAGGAACAATGAGAATCTACGAAAATCACGGGCGTAAGGATGCGGATTAGGTCCCTCGGGAACTTCCACCCTACAGTACATTCCTCTACCATTTAACTACAAAGATAATGCCAATATCCTATAAAAACAATCAGGGAAACGTAACAACGTGCCTGCGTATTTATTATCTAAACAATATACGTTTCCTATCATAGGCATTGGTTAACTGCCTTAATAAAATTAAATACTTCACAAGCATCGAATACATCTTCGTTTCGGCGGCTTCGGTGGCGTAGTCGGTAGCATGCTGAGCTTCTATGCCCAAGATAGCGGGGTTCAAACCCGGCCGAAGCCGCCGGATTTTTTAAGAGCGTTAAAATCCCTCAGTATGCCTTCCTTCGGAGGGGAAGTAAAGCCGGCGGTCCCATGTCATAGATTTATGGCATGTTAAAGAACCTTCCACTATTTGCACCTGTGTGAAGCTAAATTGGATAGGTTAAGAATGTAAGCAAAAGTAGGAACTATTTGAAAAATTTTAAGTTGCAGTACTTAAATTAAAAAAACCAGATAACACACACTAATACAGTCATCACAATTAACACCGGTTATCAGACAGATTCTACACACACCCAAAGTACACGGGACTACATGACCGCGTTGTCGCAGCCCCTAAACTTAAGAACCAACCAACCATCTTCGTTTCATATAGAAACTATAAAAAAACATTATTATTATTATTATCATTATTACAAACGCTTTAATAAGCTTAAATAAAATATGACTTAAATAGCAGAAAACAACTGCTGTGCCCTAGGTAACGGGAGTTTGATAACAAGAAAAATGTTATTAAGTTAATAATAACAAATATCCCCTTAAATAAATAAAGTTACCACTGACGTAGATCTCCGTCATTACAAAGACTATTCATTACTCTATACAATTATCTCCCGCCTCCTATCACTCAAATTCTTCTCATGGAAGCAATACAAATCTCTAAATTTAAATTACAAATTAAAACTAATAATGCGCGTGAATGTAATTATAAACCTATCTTTAAATTCTTAACACTTTCTGTACAATATAAATACGAACATTGTAGTTCAGCAACTACTTAATATAAAATAAAATATGTACAACGTTTCAACTTCTCTCCACTGACAATAAAATATACAATTGTCATACTATTCCTTTACTGTCTCTCGACGGACTTAAGAAAATACTTCTTCACTCTACTATGTCTCGATCGTGGTTTCATTGACAATCTGGGATTCTATAATCCATACAATTAAGTAGAGATACAGTTCAAAGACCTCCTATAACTTGTCTGTCAATAATAAAAATACTTAATAAAAATACATATTTCCACTGCGTCGAATAATTACCGTAAATTCAATATCTAATCAAGAACCATTTAATAGATCTCAGTTTACTCTCAGTTTCAACAAAGATCCATTAAATCCTATAATTGCTTTCAGATTTAACTTCATCTAGGGTCCGCTGTCCTGTGAATTTCAAGGCGTTTCAACTATGTGAGACTATTGCAATAACTTCCAATACTAATAAACATTACTAACACTGCATCCTCATTAAAAAAAATCCTATTTCAACTTCAAATATGCGCGAGTGTGTCACTACAGACATTCCTTCAACAATTGACCAATGGCTTCACAATTGCCCATTGTCTTACAATAAATACCTCCGTCTGCTACGGGAATAATAAATCTCACTCACAGGGATGCTTCGCAGTTCCTTTCAAAACACATTACTTCTTAATTCACTTCTCAATAACAAATTCCTTTCATAGTTGCAACACTCTTAATAAAAATATTTAACAAAAATACTGGTTCTCTCAATGAATTAATTTAACAGATAATACAATAAAATACTAGTCTTCAAATAACAATCTTATATCTTTGCATCATTCACCTTTCTTTAAAAGCTTTCAATTAGCTGTAATATTTCTTTAAATCTTTCTTCACATTCTTATAGCTTCAAAATACGCTGTAATTCGTATTTGCTTACTTGACATTGTATTCTTTTACATATTCTTTCTTTAATATATTTCTCACAAAACTTCAATACTTTAAAATTGTTAGTCATTAAATATTTATCAACGAATCTGTCTAATAAGTTCTCAGATCGTGACTTGACATAGATCTCTACATAAGATCTTTAAGAATTGCATTCTTTCAAATATTTCTCTGTATAACATAATAATTATCGTTGACAAAGAAAAACGATATTGTATAATTCAAAAATTGACAAAATGTGATCTGAACACATTTAAACTTTACCATAAAAATATTCTTAACTAAACTGTAAATTCTCTTCATTCAAATTTCGAAAGTCGCAAAATTCGTAAAATTCTAAATACTCAAAATCGACGAAAAATATGCATTAACATCCGCATGATGTAATTATGAAAATATAAAGTCGCAAATTACAATAATATCATGAAAATGTAGAAAAATGGCATCAATAAATAGTTTTTCGGATATTCTTCAAAGTCTACAATAATCTACAAAGTGGGATATAAATCGTTGGTCCGATGACTACCTGGTGTTGCGTGAAAGATTACTAGAAGTAGGCTTCCTTCGTCATCCTTTAGAAACGGGTTGTTTCTAATAGCATAAGACTGCATGATGTAGTTTGGTATGCTCCGCCCTCGTAAAGAAGTTCCCGTGCGGTCAGGTCCGGGATTCGAACTCGATCATCATCGTGTTGCCGTTCCATCCGCCGGTGACTCTTCTTGTATGAGATGGGATAGCCCTTTCTCTCTTCGGTGCTGGGTACTCCCTGGCCACCCTCGTACAGGAATTCTTCTTGTCTTCTTCGCCAGAGATCCAATATATCGTCATTTTAGATGTGGAAATGGCTCGTAGATGTAGAATTTTCTTCACAGGAGAGATGAGATGTTAATCTCCCCTCGAGATTGATGTTATGTCATTTCAGATATTCTTGCTGCCATCATAGTTCTGTTCCCATAACTTTTTAGTCGCTCATCATGACTGCTGTAGATTCGTTAAGAAATTCCTCCCTCAACTTCAGGAGTTTTGTCATATTTAATTCTGTAGATTGGTTTAAAATACTTTTAAATATTATTCTTGTTGAATGTCGACTTTATATGCAGACTTGCACAAAACTAAGTGCCTTCGATGTGAATTTCTATATGCTTAGTAACAATGTCGAGCTACTTGTCGAGACGTCTTTCTCCGCTGAAGGTGTAATTAATAAGAAGCCTTGATTCCTCTCTCATTTCTCCCTCATCACATTTCCAAGCCCGCGTCCTCTTCAGACCATGGATCTGATTGGTCGCTCAATGTCGATGATCATAATAATTCTTAATTACATAAATAAGTAGTTTCATTTCTAATAAATAGATCTTATTTATTATTTAATGTTTTCTCTGATATTATAATGTTTTAAAATCATTCTGGGTAATTAGCTATGCTCATTACAATGCTGGCACTTGCTTTAGTAAGGCCGCTTCTCATTGGCTGCATGTCGCGTGCCATCCTCGCGTCTACCCCTTCCATGTTCCAGACACGCTTACAGCTCGCGTCGGGGTTTGCCTCTCTTTGGAAATGCTCGAGTTTCCTCGCGCCTGATCTTCCGGTCTCTCTTTGTACGACGTAGTTCGACTGCAAGTTACTGCACGTGGCTACTAATTTCCTCATTGCCTGGCTGAATTAACTGAGTTAACTGGGCGATGTAACAAACTGGTTTTCTGGTCGACTTCCACAGTTGTTATAATTTAGCATGGGACAATTTAGAAAACTTTGAGGACATGAATAATGTCTTGGCTCACACCCATATAAGCGTACAATCCTCACTCAACTTCCATTACAAAAGTGTACAACAATGCTTTTGAAATGCATTCTTCAGAACTAAATTGTACCATAATTTTGCTCTTTATTCAATCTCTCTATAAAAACGTTTTAAGTTCTTTGCATCGAAATTGCCGATCACTTGATCGTCGTGAATGTTCACAATTTTGTAGCAGTTATTACCAAAACTTTGTGCTACTTTGAACGGATCGTAATAAGTCTTAGCAAATCTAGGGTATATTTGCTTTGTAACATCAGACTTCGTTGGTCTTTTAATGACTACTAAATCGTCTCTTCTCAGCGGTTTGTCATACCGTTTTCCTAGCGTGCGCTTTTCATGTCGCTCTGCCGCTGTGATTAGATTCTGGTGGGCTGCATCTACTCTTCTTTCCCTCGTTGGCAGATTGTCCTTAGGTATTCTCCTAAATATTTCATCCCGTGGTCGTTCTGGTTTCTTATCACAATGCAATAGAGTTGGGATGTCTGCCGTACTTTCGTGTACTGTAGAATTTAAAGCATTCCTCAATGTGTGGTACTATACTTATCCATTATCTATGGTTTTCCGAACGATATAGTCTTGCGTATTTGCTAATCTCTTTGATTGATCTCTCAACAGGATTCGATTCTGGGTTTCTGTAGCTGGAGAAAATATGTTTAATCTCGAGCCTCTCCATCGCGTTCTTAAATTCTTCTGACGTAAATTGCGTGCCATGGTCTGTCAAAATACTCTCAGGTTTTCCTGCTCTTGGGATAACATTCCTTTCTATGTGTTTGATGACACTCTTCGAATTCGCTTTTTGCGTGGGATTTATAATCACGTACTTCGTAAAAACATCGATCGTTACTAGCAAGTACTGATTACCACGATATCCCTTAGGTCCAGGCCCAAATATATCCATAGAATACATTTCACGAGGTCTTTCAGGGATAATAGACCTCGGTTTTTCCTTGAGCAGCGATGAAGCTTGCTTGCTCAGTTGACAGTTATTACATGTCCTGATTACATTGGCTACTGTGACTCTCATGTTAGTCCAGATGAATTGTTCTTTCACGGTGGCTAGAGTTTTATCCACTCCTGCGTGACCAATACTGCGATGAGTTAACCAGATAACTCGGTTAATAAGGTTAGGTGGAACTACAATTCTTCTATGTGTGTTATCTGGATCTTTATATTTGCAAACAATCTCTTGACAAATCAGATGTTTTTGCGCTAGCCTTCTGGTTTCTTTATAATCAGGATCTTGTTGGTCCATCCTTCCTTTCAGGAATCGAAAAATTCGTCGTGTAGGTGCGTGCCTTTTCTGCGAGACTGCGATGGTTTTCAGTCGGTCAATCGTTTCTTGGTCTTGCCTTCTATCTGGATTGCATTAACTTGAATACTTACCACTGGATTGCGAGATAATGCATCCGCTAACAAGTTATCCTTTCCAGGCTTGTGCACAATTTTCGCATTAAGCTTCGTGTGCCTTCAATTTTCTGCTACTGAAAGCGATGTAATGCTTTGGACCATTGTTATCCAACTGATATAAGACAGCACTAATTTCTATCTTAGATGCGTCTGATTCCACATAGAATGTTCTGTTAAAGTCAGGGTATTCTAACTTCACGTTGCTTTTGAGCATGTTCTTGGCGTCTTGAAAATCCCTTTCAGTTTCTGCATTCCATTGCCATCGATTGTTCTTCTTTAAAAGTTCATATAAAGGTTCCATTGTCTCAGAATAGCATGGACAATGCTGAGAAAAATACTGTCAAACACCGAGAAAACTTCTCACGTTCTTAACTCGTGTAGGCTTCGGGAAATTCATTATCACTTCTATTTTATCCTGGTTTGGGTGATAACCATCTTTATCTACAGTGTGACCCAAAAAGTTAATTTTCTCTTGGAAAAAGTTGCATTTCTCATAATTTACTTTGATATTTGCTTCACGAAGATTATCAAAAAGTAATTTGAGATGGACTAAGTGTTCGTGGATCGTAGTCGAAGAAACGATAATGTCGTCAATATAACATATAACGTTATTCTTTACGTCATCCGTCAACTGACTATCCAGTGCTCTAATCAGCGCCGGTCCACTGTTTATGACCCCGAATGGAAGTCTGTTAAAAATCCAGGTAGTCTGGTCAAATAAAAATCCGGTGTACCTTTTGCTTTCTTCTGTGAGCTCGATATGATAGAAGGAAGAAGTCATACATAAATTCGAAAAGCATTCGTTTCCCTTGAATTGTCTTAAGAGCTCCCTAATTTTCGGTGGACGGTCATTTTCTTTAAGAATAAGACTGTTAATCCGTCTGGCGTCTAAACATAGCCTTAATTGCCCATTTGCCTTTTTTACCACTGTGATGGGGTTAATATAGGAAGTGGCTTGTTTCCTAATTATTCGATCCTTTTCCATTTTCTGAATAATATCCGCTACTGCGGCATGATACTTTTCTGGAATTGGATAAGGTTTTCTCTGATAAGGAGTAGTATCAGTGAGCCTTATGTGGTACTTAAATCCCTGGATTAATCCAGGTTTGTCGTCAAATATATCTGCATATTCCTGAATCAAATCTACAAATTTCTCTTCAAACTCGATAAATCCATCCACTTTTAATCCATACCGGCTCGATTCAGCTTCTACTTCAGTAATGACTTGAATTAGAGTAATCTCTCTTGGTTCCTTTTCTGGAAGGTTTTCAATGTCCTGTTCTTCAGACCTTTCTGTGTCGATTTCATCATAGAATTTAACTATTCTATTCCGCATATCTATTATTGCTCCTACTTTCGTGATGAAATTAATCCCAATGATCACATCGAAATTAATTTGCTCAACCACAATAAAAATGTGTTCATAACGTCGCTCATTAATAGTGAATTCTATCAAGACTTGGATTCGACATTTTACCGACTTATCTTTGAAAATTCCTCGCATTTTCAGGCTTGAGACTGGCATGGAGGTAACCTCTTCTCCATCCTTTAATTTATCATAGGATTCTTGTGATATTATCGAAACTGATGCACCTGTGTCTAGAAGCGTTTTTAACGTGGTTTCTCCCACAACAATATTAATTATAGGCAACTCAGCCATTCTATTTCTTCATCGAATAACAAATCATCATCCGTCGTCTGATATACCTCATATATCGTTATTTCATTAGTAGGTGAAGATTTTCTGCCGTCTATTGTTGTTTCCCAATCAGCGTTTTTTTTCTTGCCCAGAGGTTTCGTTATTACCTCTGTTTTCCTGTCTACTCGTTCCAGGTTTCTGTTCATCCTGTCTTGGCCTATCTTCCCTCGTTCTCTGGTTTTCCTCCTGTTGGTTCTTTACGTAATTTCGATTTTCCTGGTTCCTTCGCTGCTGGAAATTGTGGCGATTATAATTGCCATCATTCCAATTCCTGTATCGCGAATATCCTTGGCGATTATTGGCGTTATTGTTGTTATTACTTCTTTGGTAATAATTATTCTGGCGATAGTTGTTGTTGTACTGGCAACCCGATCTTCTGGCTTGAGTATTATTTCGTGCATATCGCTGATACGGCCTGCTGTCTTGCTGCCTACGATGTTGATACTCGTTTCTTTGGTTTTGAGTATAACCATTCCTAATAGGTCCTCCTCTCCTATTATCTCCTACGTTTTCTTCCATCTGCTGTGTTTCATCTATCATTACGGTGTTTACTTCGCAGTCATTTGTCCTCGAATTTCGAAAACTTGGATTCGTTGCGCTAGACGTGAAGTCAAGTTGTCTAAGCAAATCATCCATTTCCTGTAGACTAAATACTCGGGATGCGATTATATTTCTCCTCACATCAGCTGGAAATTGTCGTGAAATCGTCTGGATCATCTCTAAGTCTGACGGTGCCGGCTGCAAATATTGGAGGCGTGCCAATTGCGTCGAGAAGTAGCTAGCGTATCGAGTCGGATGCGAATTAGCGCACTTTCGCGAGTATGCCGCTGCTCTAACGTTGTGTTGTTCATCCATGGACCAAAATCGTTTTATGAGGGCATTAGCAAAGTCCTCAAAACTTAGGTAAGTCCAACGCAAAGCTCTATACCACTGAAGAGCGGTGATATTCAAATAGCGCTCTACCAGTCATAACTTCATTTCCTCGGGAACATTATTTTCCAAAAATATTCAGAGACGTCATTAATGAATTCTATCGGCGTTATTCCATCGTTTCCTGGAAAAGTACGTGATTTCTGGTCAATATTACGAATTATCATGTCATTAGGAATACCTGATGACGTACTTCCTTGTGGCATGTTCTCGTTAGGTGTTGAGAATCGCACTTGACTATCTCTGCCTGGTGGTAAATTTAATCTTCTCTCATGAAACAATTCCTCTTCTAATCTATCGATTCTTTCCTGGAATCTTTTCCGTCCTTCTCTGACACTCATCTTCTACTCGGTCTGGCATTGACGTGTTTTCGTTACTTAATTCAATAGTCTGGCCTTTAATTATATCCTCCACATTGTGAGAATTGCTTACTTTCATATCCTGCAATTTACTTTTAATAAACTCGATTTCGATACTTAAATCGGAGATTTTACAGCCTATTTCAGAATTTACATGTTCATTCATGTTATCGCTCATATCTGGTTCTAAATTTACTGACAATATATTCTGTAAACTGTGTATTCTTTTAATAAAAGTATTCCTGATTTCATCGATATCTTTAGTACTACGATATTCAGACATTACAAGTTTCTTAGAAAAATCATCTTCTAATCTCTTTACAGTTATGCCTGAGGCTTCAATTAACTCATTTTTGAGTTCAGAAATACTTTCACTTACCACTTTTTATATCAATTTCAATATCAGCCCTTAAAAGATCAGCTTTCTGATTCACCTCAATCTGTAACATTGCTACAGTTGTTTTCAACTCATCCAGTTTGGAGTTGATACTTAGATTCTCAGATTGGAGTTTGCCTAATTGGAGGGTAATATTATCCTGAAATTCTGTTAGCTTTTTGCTATTGTCTTCAGACTGAATTTCTATAACTGCCAAAGATGTTCGGGTCCTAGCTAAAGTATTCTGTGTTTCAGTAGATTGGGTTTGCAAAGTATCTAATGTTGCTTGGGTAGTAGTTGATCTATTTTCCAGGGTAGCTAATGTAGTTTGAGTTTCAGCTAATTTGGTTTTAGTTTCATTGGAGTTAGTTTGCAGGGTAGCTAACGTTACTTGAGAATTAGCTACAGTAGCTTGGGTCTCTGCTAACTTTCTTTGGGTCTCAATTGCACTATTCTGACATTCCCTAGTTAAACTATCTATGTCTGCTTTAGTTTCTTTCCTAATTTCTTCTGAATTTTTCTTCATTTCCCTCTCTATTTTTTTCTGATTTTGGTGTGTAGCTTGGTGTAGGGCTTCTAAGTCTTTATCTAATTTGCCCTGAGTTTCTTGCAATGTAGCAAACATTGCCTTAATAGCATCCAGGTCTCCTGGCATCTTCTTTTCTTGAGAAAGAGGGAACATACACTATGATAACAATCAAGAATATCCGAAATAACTACCATTTATACCACTACAATCAAATGAAAGAGATTCTACCGTTTATCAGTTATCTTAACCTATTTTACAAATATCTGACTTCCTTAAAAAATTACAGATTCCGAATCAGTCTTCCTTATCTGACAAATTATCATTTGTAGCCAACGGTCTACTAAAATAAAATCTAACAACGCTCTTAATTTACAATATTAATTTTACATAACTTATGGCGTCAAAATAACCATACAACCGGTTAATAAAATAAATAAGATACAGCCATAACCTTCCTAAGGTTCATCCTTGGACTAGCCTTTCTTTAATAGCAATACATAGTTAATAATTCAGGTTAGATTTCTTTCATAACTTCATTCTCACCTCGATAAACATTGGTTGACTTTTATTACAAATTGTAAGTCTTCCCTCGATTATCTCACACTCTCGTGTAACAATTAACAATGTTTTCTAGGGCGATCACGTTATGCCAAGGTTCCATAATGCGTCTACCTCTCACCTAACTATCCAAACAAGTTGCTTGCCAACAAAACATTGGGCTTACCATAACAAACATGTCGGTAGTTCCATAAAAATACTGGGCTGACAACTGTGGTACCAAAATCACTAGCATTCACTTTGATGGCTCCATAAAAATACTGCGCTTACAACCGAGGGCCTAAATCACAAGTGTGACGTGTTCCACGCCACTTAGCTGACATAAAAATAAAACCCTAACCTAAGAAATTCCATTCCTACCAAAATTACCCGTCCCTGTATTTCCAGTTGAGGCGAACGCCTCATAATTTCCTTCACTTACCAAAATCTCTGAAGAACATTGTGGCCTATGCCAACAGTTGCAAATTTGGACTGTGAACACCTTGTCGACGAAAACTTCCTGGATATAACATCGCACTCGCAGTCAAAACACTCGAGGTACAACTCTGGACCTGATGTGCACTGGTTCTGGAATTTAGTGTTCCCTAACCTCAAAAATAAACTTCCGAATTACGCATTTATGAAAACAATATCGCCTGTATCGATTGTTCTGGCCACGACCATCGCGAGATGTATCGACCGCCGGGAGATGACAAGTGACGAGCGCATAGCGACCGACCAGTGTGGCCAACTCTCACAGAAGTGAACACGGAAGTGTCTTATGGACTACGTTCAAGAAGCCAGGGGATTCTAGTGTGCGTGTGTGCTACTACTGCTCTTTAGAAATTATCCTACCATTTGATATATGTTGAAAGTTTGCGTGCGAACTCTTTCTCTCGTTGCCTGACTGTCAAAATAGAAACATCTTCTGGGGATTCGGATACCCCGGGCATATAGGACAGGTATCAGCCTCCTCGTGGGGCGGTATTATTATTTTTAGTTGTTTAGTTTTACTTAAAATGTAGTGGCACAGGTAAGTTCCAGGAAGTGTGATACTGTATTTGTTGTTTATCTACTTATTTTGGGGCCTTGTTTTTTTCTTTCTGTGTAACTGCGTCGTGGAAATACATACCTCGTGGGTAATGGCGCAACAGGTTGACCTTCGGCCGATTAATGGGTTGATGTCTCCCACTGTTTAATATCTAAATTGTTTACCAATTTTTCTTCTTCGGAAGTAGTTTTCATAGTGGGAAATCTTCTTGTTTTTGGGCGTGGATTTTCTTTGTTGCGCAACAGTAGGCGTCCTTTTAGTTTGGGTCCAAATTTATTTATTTATTTATTTTCCTGTGATCACGCTTCTTGGAATTTTCCCAATTACAGCCATGTAGAGTTTTTTTTATTATTTTAGTTTTAAGGGGTCCCTGTTCCTGGTATTGCATCACCTTACGTCCACGTGGTGGTTGTAGTTTACGTGACGCTCTTGCCTTGGTTTTCCTCCTTTACGCCCCAGTGCGTTTCATTGTTTGCATTTCTCATACCTTGTATTTCTGTTTCACCTCTGGGATTGGTTCAAATCCCAAATTTTGGGAGTAGCGCCCTGTGGAGAAATCGTACCTTGGTGTACCGTTAGCTTCCGCCATTTTAATAGGAGAGTCTAGTTCGCGTCGGGCCCTATGGCGGTCGAGTGATACCGTCCGCTCCGTTCTTCGGGAGTTTGTCATTTGTAATGTAGTTTTTTCATTTAATTTCTATTCATTTTCTTTTACGTTTATCCCTGGTATGTTCATGCGTGTTAGTTGCTCCAAATTTTCATTTCGTGTGTAACTTTGCAATTTGTCCTTTCGTTGTGGCATTTTCAATTTATGTTTGTTATGGGTTTGTGCGTGCTCGTGTTTCCAAGTTCAAACTTTGTGTTAATCCATTTGACTAGGGATAATTTTCCCTTGTGTACCTGATTACTAATTGCAAGATATTACCTTTCTGTGTACCTGTTAATTTCATAATTCGGTTCGTGTCCTAAAGCATGTTAAATGGTTTGCCGTGCCACAGCGTTACTGACCTTGTGACCGTCCTTCCGAGGGCAATTAATTCATGTGATAAAATCAGTTTGTTATTGTAATCTCTGTCCCTAAGAGTGTAGTTCCTATTTTATATTTGATACTTTTATAATACAGACCCCTTTTATAATTTGATTAGTACTTTGTTTGGCCTTAATCGTCCCATCCCCACCCTCAAGACAGCTGCGGTGGAATGATCCTCATCAGGTAAGTCTTCCACTTTCCAAGCTTGTGGATGAAACGATGTACTTCCTCTCTTGTACATCTGAGGGGGTCACCCGAGTACGTTGTCAACACCGGCCGCCGAGGTAAAGCCATCAAGTCCCGTAAAGGATGTCTTGGGGTCGCCGTTGGTAAGTTTCCCTCAGGTTGGCAGGCCCTCTAGGGAGTTTGTCGAGCTGAGCGGGAGCGAGAGAGTGAGACACGGGGGGGACAACAAGCGAACACGTTGAGGCGCCATAAAAATACTAGGCACTAAACCAGGGGCCAAAATCACTAGCGCACATGTTGGAAGCGCCATAAAAAATACTGCACCCTTATATTGGATGATCCACCAATATCCCAGGCTGGAAATAATAATAGATTGTAGCATCTTGAAGTCCCGGCTAAAAACAACATGGTGCTACTTGGCGAAAACACTCAGAATAAGGAACAGGATTTTTAACGCTGAATGTGCTATAGTAACTAACTACAGAACCGTAGGGTTCACTATCTACTCAGGAACAATGAGAATCTACGAAAATCTCGAGCGTAAGGATGCGGACTAGGTCCCTCGGAAACTTCACCCTACAGCATATTCCTCTACCATTTAACTACAGAGATAATGCCAATTTCCTATAAAAACAATCAGGGAAACGTAACAACGTGCCTGCGTACTTATTATCTAAACAATACACGTTTCCTATCATAGGCATTGATTAACTGCCTTAATAAAATGAAATGACCAAATGCCATTTCTTCACAAGCATCGAATACATCTTCGTTTCATATAGAAACTATAAAAAACATTATTATTACAAACGCTTTAATAAGCTTAAATAAAATATGACTTAAATAGCAGCAAACAACTGCTGTGTCCTAGGTAATGGGAGTTTGATAACAAGAAATATGTAATTAAGTTAATAATAAAAAATATCCCCTTAATTAAATAAATAAAGTTACCACTGACGTAGATCTCCGTCATTACAAAGACTATTCATTACTCTATACAATTATCTCCCGCCTCCTAACATTCAAATTCCTCTCACGGAAGCGATAAAAATCTCTAAATTTAAATTAAAAATTAAAACTAATAATGCGCGTGAATGTAATTATAAACCTATCTTTAAATTCTTAACACTTTCTGTACAATAAAAATACGAACATTGTAGTTCATCAACTACTTAATATAAAATAAAATATGTACAACGTTTCAACTTCTCTCCCCTGACAATGAAAATGAAAATCCACAGCCTGCTTCCAGTCTCGGACCGGGTCAGGAATGGAATGAATGAAGCCCCTACCTAGCGGCGAGGATATGGACTGTGCCGGCTGCCGAGGCCTGACGCACTCCTCTGTCCCCTGACAATAAAATATGAAATTGTCATACTATTCCTTTACTGTCTCTCAACGGACTTTAGAAAATACTTCTTCACTCTACTATGTCTCGTTCGTGGTTTCATTGACAATCTGGGATTCTATAATCCATACAATTAAGTAGAGATACAGTTCAAAGACCTCCTATAACTTGTCTGTCAATAATAAAAATACTTAATAAAAATACATATTTCCACTGCGTCGAATAATTACCGTAAATTCAATATCTAATCAAGAACCATTTAATAGATCTCAGTTTACTCTCAGTTTCAACAAAGATCCATTAAATCCTATAATTGCTTTCAGATTTAACTTCATCTAGGGTCCGCTGTCCTGTGAATTTCAAGGCGTTTGAACTATGTGAGACTATTGCAATAACTTCCAATACTAATAAACATTACTAGCACTGCATCTTCATAAAAAATCCTATTTCAACTTCAAATATGCGCGAGTCTATCACTACAGACATTCCTTCAACAATTGACCATTGTCTTACAATAAATACCTCCGTCTGCTACGGGAATAATAAATCTACTCACAGAGATGCTTCGCAGTTCCTTTCAAAACATATTACTTCTTAATTCACTTCTCAATAACAAATTCCTTTCATAGTTGCAACACTCTTAATAAAAATACTGGTTCTCTCAATGAATTAATTTAACAGGTAATACGATAAAATACTAGTCTTCAAATAACAATCTTATTTCTTTGCATCATTCACCTTTCTTTAAAAGCTTTCAATTAGCTGCAATATTTCTTTAAATCTCTCTTCACATTCTTATAGCTTCAACATACGCTGTAATTCGTATTTGCTTACTCGACATTGTATTCTTTTACATATTCTTTCTTTAATATATTTCTCACAAAACTTCAATAAAATTGTTAGTCATTAAATATTTATCAACGAATCTGGCTAATAAGTTCTCAGATCGCGACTTGACTCATGTCACTGCTCATGTCCACATAAGTTACTCACAACGAAGGTCACAGGCTCTACATCCGAACTTACTGTACTTGTTGCAGCTATTAAAGACACAACAAATCCTTGAATCCTAGTTCGAGTGGATTTTTTTACAAGTAACTTCAACATGTAAATCGATCATCTATAGCTGGCGTAGTTTTGTAAACCTATACAGTATAATTTATCGTGCTTGAAAACACATGGAACATCTAAAATGGGTCCATTTCAAGAAGTTTGATATAAAATATCCCATTTCTGCTGCTTATGAATTGCTCTCGACTTAAACGTGCAAAGCACCTTCAAGCACTACATTGCCTACGTCACAAAAGGATTATGTTTACGCGCCATGGCCTGTCTTTCTCGTTGGCCGCGGATTCCCTGCTTTCCGCAGCATTGGTTTGCATTCTTTGCATATCAAAGTGAGTCTGCAGTTAGCCCTCGTAAGCGTGTCTAGTTCGACTTGCGTCAGACCCGCACATTTCTTATGTTCCCTTCTTTCGCAAGCCTCCCATGTAGCTGAGTCCCCATCTTCTTCTGTGCTGCGTTTGCATTTTCTGCAGAGCTCTGTAGGGTCCTTTTCCTGCATTCTCGGTGACAGACTTTTTGATGAAACAGGTGATTGGTCTAGGTCCAATGTGGGTTTACTTCATGTGAGGCTTGTAAAAGCCTTGTTACGTTTGTAACAGAAGATTGGGTTCGGTCCGGTTATGTTTCATACGGAGCTAGACTGCTATTTATGCATCTTTTGTGCGATGGCGTTCACAGAAATTGCTCTCCGGTATGGTTATGTTTCATACGAACCTGGACTGCTATGTGTGCGAGGGCATTCACAGAAACTGTTCTCCAAATGTTCGAGTTGTTAATTGCTGGAGTTTGGTCTATCTAACCTCGCCAAATGCTTTGTGAAGACTGGTCTTTGTTTCCTGCTTATAAACTATTATTCACCTTCTTTGTTGCGAGCCTCTTGACGTCTTTTTGATGTTGATCTCTTTTGACAATTTATCTAATAGATTGCACATCATTGAACTACAGTTAACTGTCTATATTCGAAATATCTGAGAGCTAAAATTTGGCGCGTCACAACATTCATTTTTCGTTTAAAAATTGAAAATGGATGGGCGTAAAAGATTAAGTGGTGCTCAATGCAGAAAGCAAGCGGCTGGAAAGGCGCAAAAACAAGAAAACGTTTTGTCTAAAACGCCAAAAAGTGATATATTTTTTTAAACAAACCTTCGACAAGTTGCTCAAAATAATAATTGAATAACGTAAGAAATCAGGTTTTCAAATGCAATGAACTGACATTTTTACGTTCAAATGTATAGGTTAACAACCAGCTTCTGATGTTCCTCCTAGCCCTTCCTCTACTTCTGCCATCCTGACTACTACTGACTCTGTACCTGAGAATATTGATGTCGAAGAAAATGTACCAGATACAGCTCACTCAGATTTACCTACATTTTCTGATGAGAAAGCAGAAGTGAGTGAAATTGAGAAAAATGTGTTTGTATTCAACAGTGATCCGGCTACTCGGATTGCGAATGAATTTTACCAAGAGTACGTTGCTTTGAATGGTTACAATCAGAACAAACATTCTGATTTTAAAGGATCCAAACGAATCCCTGAATATAATAAGTACTTGAACCACTTTGTTTAAAAGAAAACTTCAGAACGGGGAAATAGGGGATCGTAAGTGGCTTGTTTATTCCAAGAGTAAAGGTTCTGTTTTTTGTACACCGTGTTTGCTCTTTGGAGACACAACTGACGAATTTGCGTTCAGACACGGATTCAATGATTGGAAAAACTCCCATGACTTGGCTTCTGCCCATGAAAATTCAGATCATCATAAACAATATTTCCTAAAATTGTTTGAAAGAGGTAATATACATGGAAGAGTACATCATGGTTTAGTACAACAACTTCAAGAAGAAATTTCGTACTGGAAATAAGTTCTTAAAAGAGTTGTTGCTACTGTCAAACCCTTGGCAAGTCGTGGACTCTCATTTAGGGGCACAGGCAGCAATGAGCATTTCAGCGTTCCTAACCATGGTAATTTTCTGATGTTAATAGAAAATTTAAGACAATTCGATCCATTTATAGATGAGCATATTCGTAATTATGGAGGTAAAGGCAGTGGTTGTACAAGCTACTTATCCAAAACTATTTATGGAGTCATCGAAATTATGGCTAAAAAAGTGACGTCTAAAATAGTTGAAATCAAAACTGCGAAGTACCGTACTATTCTATCATTGTGGATTCCTATCCAGACATCTCTCGTATTGACCAACTTTCATTCATTTACGATCTGTAAAACCAGACGGCACTGTTACTGAACGTTTCTTAAACTTTACTAGACAATCCAGGTCACAAAGGTGAAGAGTAATGATACAGACACATCTACTTTGAAATCTCATGGCTTAGAAATTCTTGATATGAGAGCGCAATCTTACGATAACGCTGCCAACATTAAGGGCATATGTTCGGGACTTCAAGCTAGAATAAAAACGAAAATCCTCTCGCAGAGTACATACTTACAATATAATCTTGGATAGACTCTATACAGATTTGAATGACAAATGCGCCGATTATGAAATAAGGGTTTAAAAAATTTATCGCGCTTATCGAATTTGGTACGCTGAATGAACCTGAATTATGGAAACATGCGGCAACATTTCAAGAATATTTTCCAAATGATAGAGAACAAATATTTATAAACGTGTTGGGCCACTTTCAAAAATATTGCCAAGTAAAAAAAAAAAAAAAAAAAAAATGATTTGCATGGAGTATTTCCAAATGTTGAAATAGCCTACCGCTTGTTGAACTGCACAGCAGTTTCCAACTTCAGTGCCGAACGTTCGTTTTCATATTTAAAGCGCATAAAAGACTATTTGAGCTCAACCATGAGCCAGGACCGTTTGGTTTGTCAAATGATTTTGGCAATTGAAGCAGAATTAATGTCAGATATGGAATTTGACGATATTATCAAAACTTTTGCTGAAAAAAAAAGCACGGAGAGAGATTTTTGTTAGTACACCTAGATCTTAAGTTATACCTACATATAACATTTAATTATAGGGTGCGTGTAAAAAAAATTAACTCAATTTTCACACAAACAAAAAAAATGGCGGAGGCGGCAATTTTTATTTTGCCTAGGGGCACCAAAAAGTTAAATCCGCCCCTGTATACAGATATACGGTACAGGTATTGACTTACCGTATATATTGTACCCTTTAGGTCCTCAAGGATGTTAACTCTTATCAGTAGTGGAGTAATAGGAGTTCCAACTCACTCCAGAACCCTCCTCTTACCACTACTAAGCCTCAGCCATGTTAAATATATCTCGAACGCATGGTCCGATTTTGACAAATGAGGTGTCGTTGGACTCGGGCTGACGTCCTCTTTGCTATGGACCACTCGTTATATTTTTTTTATTTTTTTTTAATTTTTTTCGTTTTTGAAAGTAGGCGATAGCTTGAACACTAAACATGATAGAACGTTATGCCATGGCTCAAACGAATGGTCTTTATGACCTTTATTTTCTATAGTAAAACTTTTTTAATTTTTATGTTTTTTTGAAAAAAAAACTCGAATTTTGAAAATTCTATAATTTGGAAACTAGGAAGTTTACAAAAAAGTTTGTTTCATGTAAATCAATGATCCCCACCCCCTCTACCCCCCAAATAAATGTCAAGTCTCTAGGATGAAAACCTGTAGTAGTGTGGTAAGGGGGAGCTGTCTACTAACTTATTGAACCCTCCTCGTATTTGCCCCGAACCTGATATCTCGCTAACCAATGGTCGTATTTGAACATACAAGGTGTCCTAGCACTCGTAGTGATGCCCCCTACTTTCCTATAGGCTCTTTATTTAATTAAAAGACCAAAACTAAAAGGTCATCCGCTTTTAATATCTCGCGAACCAACCATGCTAGAGGCATGAACGAGGGGTCCAAGGACTCGGGCTGACGTCCTCTTTGCTATGAACTACTCGTTATATTTTTTAAAAAATTGCAAACTCGATTTTGGGGTAAACACGTGTTTTTTGTGATTTTTGCTGATATCTCACGGACCAATAACGCTAGAGACGTGTACGAGGTGTCCTAGGACTCGGGCTAACGCCCCCTTTCATATGTGGTAGATATTTGTTTCCAAAAAATAATTCACAAAGGGCCTAACGCCGTACATGTTGAAAAAACGTTTTCTTTTTCTTTACTTGTTTATAATGTTTATAAAGCGCGGTGGTTGAGAGAGACGATACGGCTGGGTGTGTGTGTGTGTCGCTAACCACGGTGGCTGTGTTCAATAGATCAATCGCTATTTCGACGGGTCGGTTTATGACTGAGCGAGGGTGCGTTTTTTTTCACACATTTTACCTTTGACGTGTAAACGGTGATGAGAACTTGATTCTATGTTGGTCGAAGCGAGTACAGAAAACAAACTTGCCGAGGAGCAGGAGGTGAATATCAATTGAGTTTATTGGAAGGCGTTGATCTGACTTGACAACAAGTGCCACGGAAAATGACAATGACGCTTGAAGGTGAAATAATCTGACCATCGTGGTGGCAGGGGAGTGTGAAATGCATGTGAACACATGTGAAACCACATGCACGCTAAACAAGTGACATCCTGTCTTGCTTCGTACGTGACAAAATGCAAGTTGACGTGAAATTTGATCTGGCACAGGTGTTCGCCTGGGACATTAGCTGTCCACGTGCACGATAAGAGAATGTTCAAAGCATGGGAAAAAAAAGATTATACATGCAACGTAGCATATATAAAGACATGTCGTTATCATTTCCACGCTCACTTAGGTGACTACCTTTTGAGCCATGTTTAACATCTCTCTTTTCTTTATTTTCTTTGGCGGCCGTCCCGGTAGACTCAGACGCCATGTGAGATACTTTCTGTCCGGACGTGCCTTGAGGCTCTCCGCCTTATTATTTAAAATGTAATGTTTTTCCTTTTGATTTAACATTGTTATTATGCCGAAGCCTTCCATTTACTCATGTAAGTAACACATCTAACCTTGTGTCCACTATGCTCATTTCCTAAATTTAACTTTTCTTTTTGATCTTCGTCGTGTGCTTGGATTTGCTGTGGAACCAATCGAAATGGCGGTCTCCTGTTTTATTTGGTTTGAATCTTCGTTTAACCTTTTATTTGTGCCGTGAAATATATCTGGGAGTGATTTTGTGAGTGTATGTTTTTCTTGCTGCCAGGTGCATTGAAGTTGTTTTGATTTGGGCATATCTTCGAATGGGTCTCCCGTTGTTTGTGGACGTTGGCGTTTCGACCATTCTCCCAACACGAGGCATGACACCATATATTTTAGCCCTTATGTATTCCCTTCATTCCATGCTTCGTGCAACTGAATCACGGCGGTAACTTTAAGTAGGCCTTACCGTATTCAGCTCGAACTCGGAACGTAAGTTGGGGACCATATAGGTTTAGCATGTTTTGCTAGACTACCTACAAGCACGAGTTGCTTTGTGTTTTATTACTGCATCGTCGGCTGGCATTTTGTGTGTTTGATTGCGTGTATGTATCATGATATATTTCACGGACACTTGACGTCATTTGTTTCTCCTTGTAGTATCTTTGGTTTTTGCATTTCTTTTCTCTGGTGACTGCCAGCTCGATCGCATCCCCATTGCTCGCCACAGCCTCTGCGACACGCACACAGCCTCTTGTTTTATCTTTGCTATGCTTGTTATTTGTGGTCGTCATGACAACCATCCATCTCTAGGCTGAGAAGTGATTGTTGTTGACCAGCGACCGGCTCGATTGCCTCTTGATCTTTTACTTCCTCCCTTTTTACATCGTTTTCACCGAAGTGAGCACAGGTATGAATTTAATTTGTTAACGTTATTTACTATCGTAAGTTATTTATTGTTATTTATATTTATCTTCCCCGTTTGAAAGTGACTTTATTTGACCCCTAGGTGAAGGGTATTCTTTTTTGTGTGTGTTATTCTGGCCGGGTTTCTTTGTGTGTTCGGTTTCAATTCATTAAATTTCCATTTCTTTACCCATGTGTCTTATTTAGTAGTGTTTGGCGATCGGACTGCTCGCTCTCTCTCTCTCTCTCTCTTCAAACCTAGGCCTAACTTATTCTAGCTGTCTAGCACCAGGAGGGTATTCCTACCACTCGTCGTGGGACCACCTTCACGGAGTCTGGAGTCGCTCGGCACATCTGGCCTGCAAGTACGGGCCCAGCACAGGTCAGAAATTAACATCCATTTCCACTGCGTACTCCTTTCTTTTCTAGTTGGTTCCAGTGATGCAGCTAGGAGGCACGCCAAGAATATGTTTATTTTAAGAGGGCGGTGCAGATGGTATCAGTTGCGAGGTTAAGTCTCCTGGTCGCTTAGCCATATCCATTGGATTTTAATATTTTGCTGCATATTTTTCAATGTTGTTTTTATTCTGTTTCATGTTCCCTATTGCATACTATGCAAACAAATATTGAGAGTCAATGTGAACTTCCAAGGAGTATGGACCATAAAAATAACAAACTGTAAGGAGAGTGCAATGAGTTGGACCCTATCAACGAACCCCAGCATTGGTAATGTACTAACCAACCCTACTTCTTGTTTCGTACTCATTTCAGGCGCAGGACGGAGGCAAGACATTTGTAGTTATTGTTTTGAATTGTAGCTAGCAGTACTTCTGTAGTTTAGCCATGTGTTCTCTCCCAGGTTGTAACGTGAAGAAGGAGCTCATCCAGTCTGACGATGATCTGCTATCGTTTGAAAGTGTCTGTGGGAAAGACACTAATCCATTGACTGAGGTGAAAGGCCATCGCAAGGGAGGCGTAGCCAATATAGTGTCCAAGTGGGGAATTTCATTTTCTGGTGAACTGGGAGTTTCGTCTGTATTTGAGTTCTTAGACAGGGTCAGTGAACTCTGCCATTGTTATGACCTCGAACCAGACGACATTGTTGTCTGCCTACCGTTATTGTTGAGTGGCTTAGCTTTAAAATGGTATCGACTTACCAACAGATCTTTCATCTCGTGGGTTGATTTCTGTAAGTCAATAAAGGAGCGGTTTACGACTTATGATTTTGAACATGACTTGAAGGCTGAAATTCATCGCCGTACCCAGGGTTTGGAAGAGCCTGTAGACGATTTTGTTACTGGGCTAATGACTTTAATAAGTAGGTTGTCGCAGCCCCTTCCCCTTATTGAAACTGTTGATATTGTGTATAGAAATCTGGCACCTGAGTACAAGTCTTTCATACGCCGGTCCAGTGTGTATAGTGTGGCTGACATTGTTGATCAAGGACGTGAATGCGAGTTCAATCGGCGCCTGCGCAAGTCATATGTACCCCCACCCCTCCCCTCTGACAGTTTGTTTCCAGAGACTGCATGGGCGCAATCCCAGATTCAGAGGACTGCGCACCCATCTTCAATATCTCGTCAGGAGGACCGGGCAGTTAACCGTCCCCACTCGCATATTGTCGGGAGTATTCCCAATGCTACTTCTTCTGCGAATCCCGCTCCTCAGGATCAACAGTTACCTCGAAACCCGAACATGTATAACCGTATAAAATGTTGGAATTGTGATCGTTTGGGGCATCATTTTAATTCCTGCCGTGCGCCCTCTCGTGTGTTTTGTCACACATGCGGTCTTCGTGACGTGACGCACATAGCCTGTCCTAGATGTGCTTCGCGTCAGGGAAACGAGCATGGGTCCCCGGTTTAGACCCGCCGGAGTGGCCATGCAATGAAGTTCGCCGGGAAATGAACATTTCCACGACTGGAAACTTCTGTCCTTGGGTCCCTGTAAGTGTTAAGAAATTGTCGATACCCGCTTTACTGGATTCTGGTGCTTCACGTTCATTTATTCAGCGCTCCATCGCGGAACAGCTTCCTGTTACTCAGATTTGTCCACAAGATGGGGGTTTAAAATTTTATTCTGCGGTGAAGTCATCTATTTCTGTTTCTAGCGTTGTAACATGTCATATTAAGATATGTGGTTATTCTTGGGATTGGAACTTCCATGTGGTGGATGACTTATCTACGCCTATGATCTTAGGTTCTGATTTTATGCACAAAGCAGGGTTGAGGCTTGATTTTTCGGATCATTCCTTCAGTTTTTTGTTTAAATCCAAGGAGCGGTTTCATTTTAATACTTGTGAAGCGAGTGTTCCTTGTAATTTTTCTGGTATCTCTGCTGTTCTAATCCCTCCTACTTTATTCACGAGTCAACGTGACGCTTTGTCTGATTTGGTGAATGAATTTCCAGATGTTCTCACGTCGGAACTGGGTTCCGCTATCGGCTACGAGTGTCATATTGATTTAACTGATGAGGTTCCAGTTAGGTCGGCGCCATTTTCTTGCTCTCCACCCAAACTCATTGCCATGAGAGAATATATTGATGATCTTAAGGCACGCGGTGTTGTGAGTCCTTCTAAGTCTTCTTATGGTAGTCCAGCATTCCTGGTGCCTAAGAAAGAGGGTACTTTTCGTTTAGTAGTTGATTATCGTCGACTCAATTCTAAGGTGGTGTTCGACAACTTTCCCCTTCCAACTCTGGAGAGCGCTTTTCAGCATTTTCACGGGGCGAAGTACTATTCCGTCCTAGATTTGAATTGTGCATATTATCAAATTCCTCTCGATCCCGAGAGCCGTAAGGTAACTGCGTTCTCCACTCCGTTCGGCCTTTTTGAGTTCAATAAGTTACCCATGGGCATTTCTATCGGCGGACAAGTATTGAGTAGGGTTTTGGATGAGTTATTTGGAGATTTAAAGTATTCATCTGTGTTTAACTATCTAGATGACCTCGTGATTTACAGTCAGTCTTTTGAGGATCACCTGATCCATTTACGTGAAGTCCTATGTCGTCTTCGCAGAGCCGGACTCACTGTTAACCCGGACAAAATCTCTTTGGCTTCGAAGCAAATCAAATTTTTAGGTCACATTCTTTCGGATGTGGGCATAGAAGTGAACCCTGAGCGTGTGCAATGTATCCAAGAGTTCCCTACTCCCACGAATGTGAAAGCAGTCCGACGTTTTTTGGGAATGGCAGGCTTTTACAGTAGGTTCATTAAGGGCTTTTCGGACATTTCAGCGCCCCTGAATTATTTGAAGAAGAAGAATGTACGATTCGTGTGGGGCCCCGACCAGTGTCTCGCCTTTGAGAAATTGAAAGAATGTCTTTCTTCTGCTCCCGTCCTTCGAACTCCGGATTTTGGGAAAGATTTTATGTTACATTGTGATGCGAGTGATGTCGCAGTTTCTTGTGTGCTTAGTCAGCAGGTGCATGGTAATTTGGCACCCATTGCTTTTGCCAGTCGGATGCTTAATGATTGCGAACGCCGGTATTCCACTTTCGAGAAAGAAAGTCTGGCTGTCGTATTCGGCTGTGAACGTTTCAGATCTTTTCTAGAACATCGGCATTTCATAGTGTATACCGACAATGAAGCTCTGTCCTGGATGCGCTCGCATGTCAAAAAATTGGGACGTATAAATCGTTGGATTCTTCGTCTATCCTCTTTCAGCTTTGACATCATTCACGTCAGAGGCAGTGAAAATGTTGTAGCGGATTGTTTGTCACGCATGTTTGAGGAACCTCCTCCCATTGTTGAGATCCCCAAGCCAGTGAATCTTCTCCAACACATTCCATGGTCTTTTACTGACATCCGTACGTACCAAGCAGATGACCCATTTTGTGTCACATTGCGTGAAAAAAATTCTCGGGAAAGATCCTGGTGTATCTGAGTTTTCATTGCGCAGTGATGTTATTGTGCATACCGCTCCTCGATCGTCGAAATGTAGGATTTTCGTGCGAGAGAATATACGAAGTATGCTCTTGGCGTATTTCCATGAATCCTGTTTTGGATTACATTTAGGTATGACGAAGACTTTCCATAAAATCTCTCAGGAATTCTTCTGGCCTCATTTGAAAGCGGATGCTTTTGCTTTCGTCCGAAAATGTGTTACGTGTCAACGTTCTAAGCCAGCAAAGAATTCTCGCATTGGACTTCACCACGCTGACACGATGTCATATCCTAATGAGCGCCTCTTTATAGATTATTTTGGTCCCCTAGTTAGGTCATCTTCTGGTCATCAAGCTATACTTACTGTCGTTGATGGATTTTCAAAATTTGTATGGTTATTTCCTGTCGGAAATCTCGACACATACCACTGTTAGGCTTTTGACCAATCATATTTTTGGTGTTTTTGGTCCTCCAAAGTTTTTAGTGTCCGATAACGCGAGCGTTTTCCTGTCCAAGTCTTTTAGATCAATGTGTTTTTCTTGGGGAATTGATCATGTCTTTTTGGCACCCTACCATCCTCAGCCAAATCACGTTGAAAGGTTTCATCGTAACTTGAAGGATTGCTTGAGTGCGTTCCACAACGCAGATCAGTCACGTTGGGACGCAAATCTTCAGTTTTTCTCCTTAGGATTTAACACTGCTCTTCATGAATCGACGAATTCTACCCCTTCGGAATTGTTTTTAGGGAGGCGTATTGTTGATCCACTTCAGCTTCAGTGGAAAATAGATTATCTGGCTGCGCCATCCCGCCGTACCTCAGTCAAAGAAAAATGGAAAGTTGCTGTACGGCATCTGAAAAGGGCACGAGATCGCGTGGCGTCTCGCTATAACAAGGGTAGGCAACCTGTTTGTTTTCAGGTGAATGACGACGTGCTAGTGCGCCTGCACCCACAGAGTTCGGCCAAGAATAAGGAGTCAGCTAAGTTAATGCTTCGCTGGAGCACGCCCAAAACTATAACTAGATTTTTAACACCTGTCACTGTTGAATTGATCTCCAAGGAGAATCCCACCGACGTATCCAGAGCTCACATATCTCAATTGAAACCATTTATTGTGTAACCTTCTTATTTGCTGTGATTAATGTTGTCCTTTTTCTGCGTAGGTTTGCCAATCATAATTTGCTTATGTTATCCAAGGAAGCTAGTATTCATATGCCGTCTCCTTGACCTGCCTATTATTGAACCAATTTTGACCGAGGCAGAGTCAAGTACAAATTTACGGGCTCAAGAAAGAAAATAATACAAGAAGAAATAGGCCTACATACTCTGTGTAACTTAATATTTATTGTAAAAATATGTATTTTTGCGAATTCGGCCAGTAGAGAATTTATATTCTATAAATAATGGACACATTATATCGCTTCTGTTATTTTAATACGTCACTTTCATGATGGGTATAAGGAGAATGGCAGACTTCGGCGTCTTTTGTTTATGATTTTCGTCCGTGTCTCTATCTACTTTTCTTGTCATTGTAACGCTCAGGCGAACCGTAATACCATTATGACAAGCCCAGGGATCGTCAAAGGAACGCGCGCCTTTGGGGACCCCGAAGGAGTTCTGTCCTGATATTGCGATCGCCGAAGCGATCTGATTATTTTTATATATTACTTCATTTTATAACTGTATTCTTTCTGATATGGCTCAATTGCTTAAGTGATTGTTATATCGATCACCCTCCCCCCTCATATTTTGTGTACTGTTATAGTTGTTGACAAACCACCTGTGTGATAAGGATGTTGTGTATTTTGGAACACTTGGGACATGATTGATTTCAAAGCGGTGGTACTTAGTGATGTAAAAAGAAAAATATTTTATTATTATAAATAATTTTTCTTTTGGGGGGTGGTGTGGATCCTGAGCCATGTTTAACATCTCTCTTTTCTTTATTTTCTTTGGCGGCCGTCCCGGTAGACTCAGACGCCATGTGAGATACTTTCTGTCCGGACGTGCCTTGAGGCTCTCCGCCTTATTATTTAAAATGTAATGTTTTTCCTTTTGATTTAACATTGTTATTATGCCGAAGCCTTCCATTTACTCATGTAAGTAACACATCTAACCTTGTGTCCACTATGCTCATTTCCTAAATTTAACTTTTCTTTTTGATCTTCGTCGTGAGCTTGGATTTGCTGTGGAACCAATCGAAATGGCGGTCTCCTGTTTTATTTGGTTTGAATCTTCGTTTAACCTTTTATTTGTGCCGTGAAATATATCTGGGAGTGATTTTGTGAGTGTATGTTTTTCTTGCTGCCAGGTGCATTGAAGTTGTTTTGATTTGGGCATATCTTCGAATAGGTCTCCCGTTGTTTGTGGACGTTGGCGTTTCGACCATTCTCCCAACACGAGGCATGACACCATATATTTTAGCCCTTATGTATTCCCTTCATTCCATGCTTCGTGCAACTGAATCACGGCGGTAACTTTAAGTAGGCCTTACCGTATTCAGCTCGAACTCGGAACGTAAGTTGGGGACCATATAGGTTTAGCATGTTTTGCTAGACTACCTACAAGCACGAGTTGCTTTGTGTTTTATTACTGCATCGTCGGCTGGCATTTTGTGTGTTTGATTGCGTGTATGTATCATGATATATTTCACGGACACTTGACGTCATTTGTTTCTCCTTGTAGTATCTTTGGTTTTTGCATTTCTTTTCTCTGGGGACTGCCAGCTCGATCGCATCCCCATTGCTCGCCACAGCCTCTGCGACACGCACACAGCCTCTTGTTTTATCTTTGCTATGCTTGTTATTTGTGGTCGTCATGACAACCATCCATCTCTAGGCTGAGAAGTGATTGTTGTTGACCAGCGACCGGCTCGATTGCCTCTTGATCTTTTACTTCCTCCCTTTTTACATCGTTTTCACCGAAGTGAGCACAGGTATGAATTTAATTTGTTAACGTTATTTACTATCGTAAGTTATTTATTGTTATTTATATTTATCTTCCCCGTTTGAAAGTGACTTTATTTGACCCCTAGGTGAAGGGTATTCTTTTTTGTGTGTGTTATTCTGGCCGGGTTTCTTTGTGTGTTCGGTTTCAATTCATTAAATTTCCATTTCTTTACCCATGTGTCTTATTTAGTAGTGTTTGGCGATCGGACTGCTCGCTCTCTCTCTCTCTCTCTCTCTCTCTCTTCAAACCTAGGCCTAACTTATTCTAGCTGTCTAGCACCAGGAGGGTATTCCTACCACTCGTCGTGGGACCACCTTCACGGAGTCTGGAGTCGCTCGGCACATCTGGCCTGCAAGTACGGGCCCAGCACAGGTCAGAAATGAACATCCATTTCCACTGCGTACTCCTTTCTTTTCTAGTTGGTTCCAGTGATGCAGCTAGGAGGCACGCCAAGAATATGTTTATTTTAAGAGGGCGGTGCACTTTGAACACACTGCGTTGCATGAAACCCCTGGTCTTGTTTAACAGTTTTGGTGTTGGTGGAAAATACTTAACCTTGTTGTGGGGTAGGTATTTATTTATATATTTATTCATTTATACATTTATTGATTAATATATATATTTACAAGCAATTATTTATTGATTAGGTAATTAATGATTTTATTTATTTGTTTGCAGATAACCGGCATACCTTACATGTCTGAGGGAGAAGAAACCATTGCACTTTTGAGCCCACTAGAAGGGAAGAGCAACAAGTCACTGCAAGTAAAGGTGAGATGATTTTTTTAAACTAACTTGTTTCATTTTTTTGTTTTATGTTTTATTTTATGAAATGTATGTATTAACTTGAATTTAGGTATTTATAGCGGTTTATTTTATTTATTTTTAGAAACTTGGAAAGAATAGTCTTACCGACGTAGCAGTCGCTGAAAAAAACCTGAAACGCACTAAAGCGAAACCACTGCCAAAGAGTGAACTGTTTAAAACTCAGGTAAGTCCAACTTAAAAATGCTATTCCATTTTACCACTACTGAAAACTCGTAGACAAAAAAAATTCATTACCTGTACATGACTGGGACAATGATTGCTTTCTTGATTAATGGCTATGTTGTTGACTGGGAAAAGTACAAGGCCATGTTGGATTTTCTAAAAATAAAAATAATAAATTTAATTTATGGGTGGTTCCCTATGGACTCAACGAATATCCACAGGTTTGAACATGATAATGTGAACAAAATGACATGACATTCATTTTTGTTTATATATTGGTTAAAGGGAGGGTGGGGGAATGTAAATGACTGTAGCTTTATAAAAAAGAAAATAAGTACATGGGTTACTGTTAGTGCCAACATACAGTTTATTTTTAATGGTGTTTTGATAGATTAATGCCAATTAACGTTAACGTTTTATTTACAAGTATTGATTGATTGATTGATTGAGTGATGGGTTATTTTGTTTGCTTTTAGGTGTCGTCATGTGCCATTAACGTAATGAACAGACAGTGAACAAGCATGCATTATGCTTTAAAGTACTCTGTGCTCTTGTGCAATGTTAATAACTTACAATAAGAAAAAGTTTTATTATAACACATGGCGTTAGTACCAAATACAACAAGTGAGCAAGTTGGTTTACCACGTGGGTTAAATTTAAAATCCGAACATGATCGATGGTTAACATTTGAATCCTGGCCTGTAGGCTTTTTGTCGACGCATGAACTTGCAAAAGCCGTTTTTTTTTTTAACTTGAACCGAGAAGATGTGGTGCGCTGTGTGTTTTGTCGTATTGAACTTTCACACTGGGAAGAAGGGGATGATCCCTTTAGAGACCATTTGCGATGGTCTCCTCACTGTCCTTACATGCTTGGAAAGCAAGTGGGTAACCTACCCGTGCATTCATTTTACCGAACCACAAGGCCTTTGGCCGCTACTTACGTTGCTGAATCACAAATAAATAATAATGATGTATTACCAGCCAACGGTAGTGTCGATATATGTGGTCCATATGCCATAGACAGTGTTGAATTGGCGTGTGCTTTTGAAAAATTGGGAGTTTGCAAGACTAAAGCACTAGCACACCCAGAGTACAGCTCTGTTGAAAAACGTTTCGAATCTTATAAAAATGTTTGGCCATTAATATTAAAACACCTTACCAAACAGCTAAGTGAAGCTGGATTTTTTTATACTGGTGAAGGGGATAAAACAATATGTTTTTATTGCGGATTTGCTTTAAAGGATTGGCAAATTACTGATGACCCTTTAGTGCAACACGCTCGTTGGTTACCCAACTGTAAATACATGGTGCTGCTTAGAGGTCAGGAATTTGTGAACACTATTCGTAAAGAAAAAGTGATTGCAGCACAAGACATAAAAGTGCCTTTAGAGTTAGAGCACGCGGAGCAAATACATAAGGCTGAAAGAAAAGACTTGTCTCACGAACAGATACAAAAGTGTGACCAACAATTATGTAAAATTTGTTATCAAGATGAACTAGGTGTTGTATTTTTACCCTGTGGACACATGATAGCCTGTGTCAAATGTGCATTAAAACTTAACACTTGTGCTATATGCAGAAAAGTAGTATCTGCTACAGTTAGGGCATTTCTTGCATAACTAGTATAATTTATTCGCCATGCATAGTGCAAAATCCCTAATTGCACAATATTATTAAAACTGTTTTAGAGTGTATTAGATATGCTTTTGTTTTGTTTATAGACTACTACAACGAATGTTTTGAATGCTGTGGGACAATCATGTGGCTTAGAGACAAAGAAGCTCAGCGAATTGCCAATGCATATTCCATTCCGCATTATCAAGATTCGGAAATTGAAAACAGCATATGGTGATCGTGTACTTTGTGTATGTGAAAACTTTGAGACATTTCTGCCTATACGGTTTAATGATATGTCGGAAAGTGTTTTTGATGAAGTCAATATTGCTGTGCAACCTGTACACTTAATTTATGAAGGTTTTAAAAACAATAGGTGCATGATTCGTTTTAATTAAATAAAAAAAGTCAAATAATAATGGAAGATATAAGTCATGACAATGGACTGAAAGAAAAAATATGTGTATAGAATAATAATGTCTTAGTGTTTAGTATTGTCTTAAAAATATTATCATGAAACCAAAAAAAAATGTATATAAAGTTTGTAAATAAATGAAAATAATGGTACAATGTTGTTTTATTTTCTATAGAAGTCAGAATATTTAACATTGCAGAGTATACATGATTATGACAATAAAAAGCACACTTAATACAAGTCTTTGCCTTTACGATAGTGTGTTATAGTTTTAAAAACAAAGCTTGTTGTAGATCTTTTTTCTTCCACGGTAAACAATAGGCATGAAAACGTTATTGTCCTGTTTTGGATCATCATCACTATCATAATCATAAGCAGCATGATCTATATCACTATTGTTATAATCACTATAATTATCCTCAACATTACTAAAACCAGTTAAATATTCCTGGTCCTCTTCCTCTTCCTCTACAGTGTCCTCATGTAGAGTCTGCGTGGCTTTTGATAATGTTAAGGGTTTTTTGAACATTGAAATATTTTCAATAGTAGTATTGTTTTGTAGCACTTGCTTTTTAACATTTTCATGATTTTCTGTTGACAGTAACAGTGTTTCATGCAGTACACTACATTGATGATCACTGACACTTAAAACCACACTATTTTTGCTTTTTAGCTCACTGCGACATTGTTTTGAACGTTGTTTTGTACAACGCCAAATAACAGTTCCATTTTTATTGGTTCGTTTCACAATATATGAATATCCTTTATAGAATGCATGAGGCTTACCATACCTAGTCACAGATACTTCCATATCAACTGTCAAGCTTAGACTAAGCTCTAGTAAAGACAACTTGGTAATAAGAACAATAGATTAATGTGCGAGCATATATGGGTGCAAATGTGGGAGCAAAGAAAAAGTGGGAGCAAAAAGTGGGAGCAAGAACTGGGAGAAAAAAAGTGGGAGCAAAAATTGGGAGCAAAAAGTGGGAGCAAAAGTGAGTGTAAAAGTGAGTGCAAACGTGGGTTCAAAAGTGAGTGCAACAGTGAATGTAAAAGTGGATGCAAAAGTGGGTGTAAAAGTGGGTGAAAAGTGGGTGCAAAAGTGGATGAAAAAGTGGGTGCAAGAGTGGGTGCAAAAGTGGGAGCAAAAAGTGGGATCTGAAGAAAGTAGGAGCAATTATGAGAGTAAGTGTGAAAGGAAAAGTGGGAGCAAGTATGGGAGCAAATGTGAAAGCAAAAAGTGAGAGAAAAAAGTGAGAGCAAAAAGTGGGAGCAAAAGTGGGAGCAAATATGAGAGCAAATAAATGTGGGAGCAAAACGTGTAAGCAAAAAAGTGGGAGCAAAAATTGGGAGCAAAAAGTGGGAGCAAAAATTGGGAGCAAAAGTGAGTGTAAAAGTGAGTGCAAGCGTGGGTTCAAAAGTGAGTGCAAAAGTGAATGTAAAAGTCGGTGCAAAAGTGGGTGCAAGAGTGGGTGCAAAAGTGGGTGAAAAAGTGGGTGCAAAAGTGGGTGCAAAAGTGAGTGCAAAAGTGGGTGCAAAAGTGAATGCAAAAGTGGGTGCAAAAAGTGGGAGCAAAAAGTGGGATCTGAAGAAAGTAGGAGCAATTATGAGAGTAAATGTGAAAGGAAAAGTGGGAGCAAGTATGGGAGCAAATGTGAAAGCAAAAGTGGGAGCAAATATGAGAGCAAAAAGTGGGAGCAAAACGTGTAAGCAGAAGTGGGAGCAAACAAGTCTGAGCAAATATGGGAGCAGAAAGTGGGAGCAAATGTGAAAGCAAAAGTGGGAGCAAAAAGAGCGAGCAAAAGTGAGTGCACAAAGGGGGAGCAAAATGTGTGAGTAAAAAGTGGGGTCAAATGTGGTGTTTTACTAAAACAATCCCCCCTAACCTAACCTAACCTAACTTTACTCAACCTAATTTCACCTAACCTAACTTCACCTAACCTAACCTTCCAACTCTCAGATCAAAAATTAAATTCTGGTCATAGTCGCGTTGGAATCCAAAACCTCTGGGATAACACCCAAGTATACTACACCGCGAAATGGGCAAATTATCATGCAACACAACACAAAAATAAAAAGTTTTCTGTAGTGTAACTCATTGGCTGACAATCATAGTTGAGAATTCAAACCCAAGACCTCAGGACTTTAGTTTTGAACATTATCAGAAATATTATTCCATTTACATTTTGCTGTTGCTTATAGTTATAAGAGTTGGCATTAATATGGGAGCAAAAGTGAAAGCAAAAAGTGGGTGCAAGCATGGCTGGTTGTAGAGACTTTCATATCAACTAATACACATAAATTAAATTTTAGTAAAGTGACTTGGCTAATAATAATAATAATAATATTAACAGTTTAAAAAAAAATCAAGGGGATTGATATTTTTCAGGGTGTAATTTCCAAAGTACTGTCAAGAATAATAATTATATGAACAGATTCCAAGAACTCTAGAGTGCTTTTAAGGTTAATGATTGGCTAGGAGTGAGATAGAGCTAGCTAACCTAAGTTAACCTCAGCTCAGTAAACCTAACCTTGTCACATGGCATGTTCTACAAGTATAGACTTGCTTTGAGACTGGCTATGACGTCACAGATGAATGGCGGTGGGAGGCTGGCAAAAAGGACAATGTTTTTGGATAATAAAAAGTCGTGTCCAGCCTCCCACCGCCATTCATCTGTGACGTCATAGCCAGTCTCAAAGCAAGTCTATACTTGTAGAACATGCCATGTGACAAGGTTAGGTTTACTGAGCTGAGGTTAACTTAGGTTAGCTAGCTCTATCTCACTCCTAGCCAATCATTAACCTTAAAAGCACTCTAGAGTTCTTGGAATCTGTTCATGTAATTATTATTCTTGACAGTACTTTGGAAATTACACCCTGAAAAATATCAATCCCCTTGAATTTTTTTTAAACTGTTAATATTATTATTATTATTAGCCAAGTCACTTTACTAAAATTTAATTTGTGTGTATTAGTTGATATGAAAGTCTCTACAACCAGCCATGCTTGCACCCACTTTTTGCTTTCACTTTTGCTCCCATATTAATGCCAACTCTTATAACTATAAGCAACAGCAAAATGTAAATGGAATAATATTTCTGATAATGTTCAAAACTAAAGTCCTGAGGTCTTGGGTTTGAATTCTCAACTATGATTGTCAGCCAATGAGTTACACTACAGAAAACTTTTTATTTTTGTGTTGTGTTGCATGATAATTTGCCCATTTCGCGGTGTAGTATACTTGGGTGTTATCCCAGAGGTTTTGGATTCCAACGCGACTATGACCAGAATTTAATTTTTGATCTGAGAGTTGGAAGGTTAGGTTAGGTGAAGTTAGGTTAGGTGAAATTAGGTTGAGTAAAGTTAGGTTAGGTTAGGTTAGGGGGGATTGTTTTAGTAAAACACCACATTTGACCCCACTTTTTACTCACACATTTTGCTCCCCCTTTGTGCACTCACTTTTGCTCGCTCTTTTTGCTCCCACTTTTGCTTTCACATTTGCTCCCACTTTCTGCTCCCATATTTGCTCAGACTTGTTTGCTCCCACTTCTGCTTACACGTTTTGCTCCCACTTTTTGCTCTCATATTTGCTCCCACTTTTGCTTACACTTTTTGGTCCCACTTTTTTCTCCCCCTTTTGCTTTCACATTTGCTCCCATACTTGCTCCTACTTTTTTTGCTCTCATATTTGCTCTCACTTTTTGCTCCCACTTTTGCTTTCACATTTGCTCCCATACTTGCTCCCACTTTTCCTTTCACATTTACTCTCATAATTGCTCCTACTTTCTTCAGATCCCACTTTTTGCTCCCACTTTTTGCTCCCACTTTTGCATTCACTTTTGCACCCACTTTTGCACTCACTTTTGCACCCACTTTTTCACCCACTCTTGCACCGACTTTTACATTCACTTTTGCACTCACTTTTGAACCCACGTTTGCACTCACTTTTACACTCACTTTTGCTCCCACTTCTGCTTACACGTTTTGCTCCCACTTTTTGCTCCCACATTTGCTCCCACTTTTGCTCCCACTTTTTGCTCCCAATTTTGCTTTCACATTTGCTCCCATACTTGCTCCCACTTTTCCTTTCACATTTACTCTCATAATTGCTCCTACTTTCTTCAGATCCCACTTTTTGCTCCAACTTTTCCACCCACTTTTGCACCCACTTTTACACCCACTCTTGCACCCCCTTTTACATTCACTTTTGAACCCACGTTTGCACTCACTTTTACACTCACTTTTGCTCCCACTTTTTTGCTCCCAGTTCTTGCTCCCACTTTTTTTTGCTCCCACATTTGCACCCATATATGCTCGCACATTAATCTATTGTTCTTATTACCAAGTTGTCTTTACTAGAGCTTAGTCTAAGCTTGACAGTTGATATGGAAGTATCTGTGACTAGGTATGGTAAGCCTCATGCATTCTATAAAGGATATTCATATATTGTGAAACGAACCAATAAAAATGGAACTGTTATTTGGCGACGTACAAAACAACGTTCAAAACAATGTCGCAGTGAGCTAAAAAGCAAAAATAGTGTGGTTTTAAGTGTCAGTGATCATCAATGTAGTGTACTGCATGAAACACTGTTACTGTCAACAGAAAATCATGAAAATGTTAAAAAGCAAGTGCTACAAAACAATACTACTATTGAAAATAATTCAATGTTCAAAAAACCCTTAACATTATCAAAAGCCACGCAGACTCTACATGAGGACACTGTAGAGGAAGAGGAAGAGGAACAGGAAGAGGACCAGGAATATTTAACTGGTTTTAGTAATGTTGAGGATAATTATAGTGATTATAACAATAGTGATATAGATCATGCTGCTTATGATTATGATAGTGATGATGATCCAAAACAGGACAATAACGTTTTCATGCCTATTGTTTACCGTGGAAGAAAAAAGATCTACAACAAGCTTTGTTTTTAAAACTATAACACACTATCGTAAAGGCAAAGACTTGTATTAAGTGTGCTTTTTATTGTCATAATCATGTATACTCTGCAATGTTAAATATTCTGACTTCTATAGAAAATAAAACAACATTGTACCATTATTTTCATTTATTTACAAACTTTATATACATTTTTTTTGGTTTCATGATAATATTTTTAAGACAATACTAAACACTAAGACATTATTATTCTATACACATATTTTTTCTTTCAGTCCATTGTCATGACTTATATCTTCCATTATTATTTGACTTTTTTTATTTAATTAAAACGAATCATGCACCTATTGTTTTTAAAACCTTCATAAATTAAGTGTACAGGTTGCACAGCATTATTGACTTCATCAAAAACACTTTCCGACATATCATTAAACCGTATAGGCAGAAATGTCTCAAAGTTTTCACATACACAAAGTACACGATCACCATATGCTGTTTTCAATTTCCGAATCTTGATAATGCGGAATGGAATATGCATTGGCAATTCGCTGAGCTTCTTTGTCTCTAAGCCACATGATTGTCCCACAGCATTCAAAACATTCGTTGTAGTAGTCTATAAACAAAACAAAAGCATATCTAATACACTCTAAAACAGTTTTAATAATATTGTGCAATTAGGGATTTTGCACTATGCATGGCGAATAAATTATACTAGTTATGCAAGAAATGCCCTAACTGTAGCAGATACTACTTTTCTGCATATAGCACAAGTGTTAAGTTTTAATGCACATTTGACACAGGCTATCATGTGTCCACAGGGTAAAAATACAACACCTAGTTCATCTTGATAACAAATTTTACATAATTGTTGGTCACACTTTTGTATCTGTTCGTGAGACAAGTCTTTTCTTTCAGCCTTATGTATTTGCTCCGCGTGCTCTAACTCTAAAGGCACTTTTATGTCTTGTGCTGCAATCACTTTTTCTTTACGAATAGTGTTCACAAATTCCTGACCTCTAAGCAGCACCATGTATTTACAGTTGGGTAACCAACGAGCGTGTTGCACTAAAGGGTCATCAGTAATTTGCCAATCCTTTAAAGCAAATCCGCAATAAAAACATATTGTTTTATCCCCTTCACCAGTATAAAAAAATCCAGCTTCACTTAGCTGTTTGGTAAGGTGTTTTAATATTAATGGCCAAACATTTTTATAAGATTCGAAACGTTTTTCAACAGAGCTGTACTCTGGGTGTGCTAGTGCTTTAGTCTTGCAAACTCCCAATTTTTCAAAAGCACACGCCAATTCAACACTGTCTATGGCATATGGACCACATATATCGACACTACCGTTGGCTGGTAATACATCATTATTATTTATTTGTGATTCAGCAACGTAAGTAGCGGCCAAAGGCCTTGTGGTTCGGTAAAATGAATGCACGGGTAGGTTACCCACTTGCTTTCCAAGCATGTAAGGACAGTGAGGAGACCATCGCAAATGGTCTCTAAAGGGATCATCCCCTTCTTCCCAGTGTGAAAGTTCAATACGACAAAACACACAGCGCACCACATCTTCTCGGTTCAAGTTAAAAAAAAAAACGGCTTTTGCAAGTTCATGCGTCGACAAAAAGCCTACAGGCCAGGATTCAAATGTTAACCATCGATCATGTTCGGATTTTAAATTTAACCCACGTGGTAAACCAACTTGCTCACTTGTTGTATTTGGTACTAACGCCATGTGTTATAATAAAACTTTTTCTTATTGTAAGTTATTAACATTGCACAAGAGCACAGAGTACTTTAAAGCATAATGCATGCTTGTTCACTGTCTGTTCATTACGTTAATGGCACATGACGACACCTAAAAGCAAACAAAATAACCCATCACTCAATCAATCAATCAATCAATACTTGTAAATAAAACGTTAACGTTAATTGGCATTAATCTATCAAAACACCATTAAAAATAAACTGTATGTTGGCACTAACAGTAACCCATGTACTTATTTTCTTTTTTATAAAGCTACAGTCATTTACATTCCCCCACCCTCCCTTTAACCAATATATAAACAAAAATGAATGTCATGTCATTTTGTTCACATTATCATGTTCAAACCTGTGGATATTCGTTGAGTCCATAGGGAACCACCCATAAATTAAATTTATTATTTTTATTTTTAGAAAATCCAACATGGCCTTGTACTTTTCCCAGTCAACAACATAGCCATTAATCAAGAAAGCAATCATTGTCCCAGTCATGTACAGGTAATGAATTTTTTTTGTCTACGAGTTTTCAGTAGTGGTAAAATGGAATAGCATTTTTAAGTTGGACTTACCTGAGTTTTAAACAGTTCACTCTTTGGCAGTGGTTTCGCTTTAGTGCGTTTCGGGTTTTTTTCAGCGACTGCTACGTCGGTAAGACTATTCTTTCCAAGTTTCTAAAAATAAATAAATAAAATAAACCGCTATAAATACCTAAATTCAAGTTAATACATACATTTCATAAAATAAAACATAAAACAACAAAAAATGAAACAAGTAAGTTTAAAAAAATCATCTCACCTTTACTTGCAGTGACTTGTTGCTCTTCCCTTCTAGTGGGCTCAAAAGTGCAATGGTTTCTTCTCCCTCAGACATGTAAGGTATGCCGGTTATCTGCAAACAAATAAATAAAATCATTAATTACCTAATCAATAAATAATTGCTTGTAAATATATATATTAATCAATAAATGTATAAATGAATAAATATATAAGTAAATACCTACCCCACAACAAGGTTAAGTATTTTCCACCAACACCAAAACTGTTAAACAAGACCAGGGGTTTCATGCAACGCAGTGTGTTCAATGGTAGTCACCTAAGTGAGCGTGGAAATGATAACGACATGTCTTTATATATGCTACGTTGCATGTATAATCTTTTTTCCCCATGCTTTGAACATTCTCTTATCGTGCACGTGGACAGCTAACGTCCCAGGCGAACACCTGTGCCAGATCAAATTTCACGTCAACTTGCATTTTGTCACGTACGAAGCAAGACAGGATGTCACTTGTTTAGCGTGCAAGTGGTTTCACATGTGTTGACATGCATTTCACACTCCCCTGCCACCACGATGGTCAGATTATTTCACCTTCAAGCGTCATTGTCATTTTCCGTGGCACTTGTTGTCAAGTCAGATCAACGCCTTCCAATAAACTCAATTGATATTCACCTCCTGCTCCTCGGCAAGTTTGTTTTCTGTACTCGCTTCGACCAACATAGAATCAAGTTCTCATCACCGTTTACACGTCAAAGGTAAAATGTGTGAAAAAAAACGCACCCTCGCTCTGTCATAAACCGACCCGTCGAAATAGCGATTGATCTATTGAACACAGCCACCGTGGTCAGCGACACACACACACACACACACCCAGCCGTATCGTCTCTCTCAACCACCACGCTTTATAAACATTATAAACAAGTAAAGAAAAAGAAAACGTTTTTTCAACATGTACGGCGTTAGGCCCTTTGTGAATTATTTTTTGGAAACAAATATCTACCACATATGAAAGGGGGCGTTAGCCCGAGTCCTAGGACACCTCGTACACGTCTCTAGCGTTATTGGTCCGTGAGATATCAGCAAAAATCACAAAAAACACGTGTTTACCCCAAAATCGAGTTTGCAATTTTTTAAAAAATATAACGAGTAGTTCATAGCAAAGAGGACGTCAGCCCGAGTCCTTGGACCCCTCGTTCATGCCTCTAGCATGATTGGTTCGCGAGATATTAAAAGCGGATGACCTTTTAGTTTTGGTCTTTTAATTAAATAAAGAGCCTATAGGAAAGTAGGGGGCATCACTACGAGTGCTAGGACACCCTGTATGTTCAAATACGACCATTGGTTAGCGAGATATCAGGTTCGGGGCAAATACGAGGAGGGTTCAATAAGTTAGTAGACAGCTCCCCCCTTACCACACTACTACAGGTTTTCATCCTAGAGACTTGACATTTATTTGGGGGGTAGAGGGGGTGGGGATCATTGATTTACATGAAACAAACTTTTTTGTAAACTTCCTAGTTTCCAAATTATAGAATTTTCAAAATTCGAGTTTTTTCAAAAAAACATAAAAATTAAAAAAGTTTTACTATAGAAAATAAAGGCCATAAAGACCATTCGTTTGAGCCATGGCATAACGTTCTATCATGTTTAGTGTTCAAGCTATCGCCTACTTTCGAAAACGAAAAAAATAAAAAAATAAAAAATATATAACGAGTGGTCCATAGCAAAGAGGACGTCAGCCCGAGTCCAACGACACCTCATTTGTCAAAATCGGACCATGCGTTCGAGTTATATTTAACATGGCTGAGGCTTAGTAGTGGTAAGAGGAGGGTTCTGGAGTGAGTTGGAACTCCTATTACTCCACTACTCTTATCTCAGGGGTGCTCAGTTCGCGTGGCGTTAATCTACACTCAACATCCTGGGATTTTATATTAAGGATCACGGGAGTCTTACAGTAAAATAAAATGCCAGAGGTATCTTAAAAAACAACACTATTTATTCAAGAAACATCCTAATTAAGTGAACCCCCCCCCCTTAACAAAAACAACCAAATCCCCTTACATTACTGAAAAAAAGAAGGAAAAAAAAACTAAACACAAAAAGAAAACTCTGACCTCCTCAAAATGGGCCGACACAAATGTCACATGATCAATCGTCCATGACCGTTCCAAAGGAACAACAAAACTGCAATGATTCCAATACAAATGACTTCAAAGTGATGTCCTAAATGATCAATTTACATAGCGCAATCTCATGTGCAATTTTGCTTTACAGGTGTGTGTGACAGGTTATCTTTCTCGATC
This sequence comes from Meconema thalassinum, assembly GCA_946902985.2. Taxonomy (NCBI): domain Eukaryota; kingdom Metazoa; phylum Arthropoda; class Insecta; order Orthoptera; family Tettigoniidae; genus Meconema; species Meconema thalassinum. Next base: position 1,354,855,675 of record OX336388.2, read on the forward strand.
ATTTCCTTCATGCCAAGAATCCAGTTATGACCGTCGCAGAGCGATTTCCGGTTACAGGTCGTGTGTGCATAAATTACAACATTATCTTACAGAAACCAAAGACTATAGTTATGGTCCAAGCCATTCCAAGCTTAACGGATCAATAACACAAAAAATATACAATCATATGCGTGGATCACCTCTAACAACAATGGTGGCCTATGCCCCCATAATGACTTCACACAATTATTTATTTACATGGATGCACGGAAAACTTCGCTTCCTGAAGCGAGACGAATCAAAATTAAATCAAAAATCCCCACATGAATATAAATGGTCAAGTGCCTGATTACCACGATATAACAAGCCATTTCGTTTCCTCAACATAAACAGACTCTCGGGACCTGCCTTGGTTGATGACCTCACTCGAACAATAGACTGCCGGCCCGCATAGCGGTACAAGGCCTACCTGGTCTCCCCTTGAAAAGAGCCCAGCTGAATGCAATACTTTCTCCGTGCGGTAAGGGGGCCCTTCCAGCACCTCCCTCACAATCGCAAGGAATATCATTACTTCCCATTATCATCTAATCAATTAATTTGCGGGCATTATCCCTCCGCTTACGACTTATACGGGCATGTACCTCCGTTTCTTACCTTTCTTTGCATTCTCAGCTCAGTTCGCTCTACCTCTTACCCTTACCAAATGTGGCTGCAGTCTCACTTACCAGTCTTGGGTTGTCTCTTACCTGGACAACGGTCATCAGCCCTTATCTTTTTGAGCTCAGGCTCAAAATATCATTATTAGAATTGGCCTGTTATATCCCGGAATGGTTCCCTCCAAACTCATACTTTACGTTTACTTAATGCACTTGCAACCCATGGACAAACAAAATAACCCTTACGTTATATCAAAAACAACAAAGATGATCACGCAACAAATGAATAAAACACACACTAAGCTCTAAGAAAATTATATACAAGTTGCACCTCTCCGACCTGTCACTCCGGTAACCTCTGCTAATTACAATGGCTTATAATTGGATAACCTACCCCACCCCTGTTGTAACCAACATCATGCCATGCATACCCCAAATTTTTAGGTCATTTAGCTCATGATGACGCTTCGGCTAATCCTTATGAGTGACGATCCTTCTGCTGGTTCCTGACGATACACGTTTTCTTGCTGGGGAGGACACCTTTTAGGCACAATTTACAGTTTCATGCAAAAGTGAAGGATCACCATGAAACTTTTCACACACTCTATGCACTGTTTTGTCTAGCGGAGCGCCTCCTATAATCTACAGCTAGGCATGACCTACTCAATTCGGCCAATAGTCAATCTAGCCCCTACGCCACTGAATTTGCATATAGCACGGATGGCTATCTTCTAAAGTACGAACTCCACTCGCACTGGTTTATCACGAACAATTTGCACGTCGCTACTGTTTTCAGAATACATGTCACTGTTCATTACTTATCAATTATTCACTTTTCGCGCTGAATTCGCGGTACTGACCAACGTGAACTGTCGCCTATCAAGCGATCAAGAATCAACTGATTTTATACTTATAAAATGTTTGCAATAATATGGGCTACGGTCCGGCAAAGGCTCTCGCCGCTCGGCGATGGAGAAATCTACTAACTTTTCTAACACTGGCAGGCTATTTAAAGGTCTGGCTCTGAAATCATCAGGAGTGGGAGGTTCTCAAAATTTAAATTGGAGCAACACTCGTATGACGATGAGACTAGGTTCATTCGATTGCTCTTGGTTCCAATGTCCCAAACTGTTTTATTTCGAAATCGGATCGTACGTTCGGCCGCTAATTAGCTCCGTAGTAATTTTCATTGTCCAAGATTTTCGCGGTCTTTTGAAGCATCTATCCGCCCACAATTCTGATTGGTTCGTTCAAATTTTCATTCCTCCAGTTCTTTAGGCCAAATTAATTCCAATACTGCTGTTTTCGTTACTTTTAAAAATAGATTCTTGAGGCTAAAATCGCCCTCTTTCCAATGCTGCAACTCATAATTTTGTGCGTTAATTATTTCTCTAATTTCCTTAAAATGGGTGGTGCTTATTTTTCAGTTTGGCGAGTGATCAGTTACTACCCCCACTTATGGTTGAGCGACCTCGATCCTTGGTTCAATCACATCTGCTATCCATGTGTTGCGGCTGAGCTTCGTTTCATTGTTCGCTCTCAGGGAAAGTTGCGGTATGTCACGTTCCGTGCGCCCCCTTGCAACCCCTTGTTCCTCGTTGGCCGCACCTATTTCCTTCTCAAATATGAGCTCATTTGATAAATCTAACTTGGGACATTTATGCCGTATCATATGCATAAAGGTTACAATATATTAAAAAAAAAAAAAGACTTGTGATCTTACATGGTTCTTAAACCGCAATTATAAGCTACAAGACGTCCTTTCTACGAGGATTCCGAACCTCTAGACGCGACTTCACTTTGTAACCTATAAACCTGAAATTCGACATTAGTACATCCGCAACTCCCTTTCGTTCACAGATTACCGTACCATCCAAGGAGTAATAAGGAGAGGCCCTAACGGTCAGGAAGTGAAGCCACAAGACATAGGCTCATCATATGCTCAAAACATTGCGTTAGGCTCATAAGAATAGCATGGGATGGTGTGTCATACGTCCTAAAAAGTGGTGGGTGATATTTCGCGTGTGGGTTGAAATGTCGACGTGTGAGGCATATTATTGCGTAAACAGAACTCCCACCTTAGAGCAATATTCTCCATTTTAGGTCCGTATTGAATATTAGGATATTAGAGAACTCCCACCTGCCAAAGTAATGTCATTTCACAAGTAATTGCACTTTATTTGCCATTTATTGTGTTAAGTTTTCATCCATAGAGTATACACCTTATGGTACTGTTCTAGTATAATTCGTTAAATATTCAAATAGTGGCATGTGTGTCCACCAATAGAAGTATTTCGATTGCTAGGAATTAATTACGGATATTTTCCTTCGTTTCTTACTGGACATAGTTTCTGGTTTTCAATTTATTTATGAACGGCACGGTATTATTGTAATCTAATTACCCCAATCTATTTTTAACGTGGCTTGAGCTCTAGATTTATTGCTCGTGTGTGTTAGAGGATTGATGTGCCATTCTTTGCATATTTTAGCGTGTTAATCTCAAACCTCAGCCTAGACCTTGTTTATTTTGTTACCGGAACTGAACTGGCCTATTTGTTAAAAACATCGTGCAATAAAAACATTATAATACATTCATTTCCCAAGTGCTATACCATATTTTAGGTCAGTGTATTGTTGTAGTTTATGTTGTGAAACTTAAGGTTTTACGGCAGTTTACGTGATTTTCGAGTGCGACGATAAGTATTGTGACTGCCGTACACTTCACGCTAGCCAGCAAAGATCAACAAATAATCCTTGATTTTCATCGTCATATACCTTACAACTTCGTACTAAACCTGCACACGAATCTTTTACTGGTAATCATACTTAAATCCCACTAATAAATAAGTCTACGGCACTGTAGGCTCAATTTACCGCTGGAGCCGGACTAGTATTGGGGCGTGATCAGTGCTTCAACTCTCCGCATGCTATATTACTCCTTGTGGTGCATTCTTGGAATACACGGTACCTGAGATTCTAATTTTTATTGCTCTTTGCATGTTCATTTCTTCCTTCCTCTTTGTCAAACACCAACAGTGATCATCTGTTTTCTCCTTGTTGGGCATATCTCTTATGTCTTCATAAGTCTGTTCTAGATATATAACTTCTGTGACCCACCTAGCGTCATCTCGCAGCGAATCTTAGAAGCTCCTCAATTCTTCCTGGTGCTAGAGGACTTACTTATCCATTTGGCCACCAGTTCCTGTTACCATCGCCAGCTATTTTCTCCTTGAGCAAGAGGACTACGTCTACTTCTTTACTCACCATGCTGCGCTAGTATCATCTGTTGTCAACTCTTTGAAGACCAGCTCAGCAAGAGATCATTTTTTTGTTGTAATATTGGCAATGCTTATATGTTCTCCTTTTGTCTCCTACCCCCCACTCTTTTCTCCTTCCTTGGTCTCTCCGTGCTACGTTGAGCAGGTCTAACTTCTCAGTCAGCAGTTGACTCGATCAGTTAAAGCTCCACTCGAGCTAGCCTCCTCTAACCAAGAGGCACACACTCTTCTACGCCATGTTGGCTAGGTAGTCATCAACGGAAACTTCGACTTCAACATGAAATCAAGATAAGTACCATTTTAAAAGTTTTAACCTCATCTTCATGGTTTTAACTTCCAAGTGCTTTTAATGATATTTTATATACAGTGTGAAATTATTACTTTGGGGCAAAAATCATTCTTCGTGGGATTTGCCATGTTGAGCTTTTGCTTGTATAAGCCAACCTTACTAAAAAAGAGCTTTTCTTAAGCTATTCAAATGAGAAATCCTCTCGCTACGTGGGATATTATCTAATACCCGCTGTCTATAATTATAAAGCTAGTTCCTCCGTTGGATTTTCTCAACCCCATTTTTCTGCTAAGGTCGTTCTGGAACCTTCGAGATCTTGCACTCTATCTGCGAGTCTTGCCGTCAAGTATTGTTCACGCACTTGTGAAAATGCTAGTTAAAATGAGGAATCTTCCTTAAATTACTGCAATAGCGAACTTTCTTCCCCCGTTGGAACATTCTATGGCGCATTTAATTGTACATCACAACTTTTTCAAGAAATAGACTCTCACCTATATAGTGCAATCAGTTATTTCCATAATTGCAATAACTTTCTTTCTCATAAACTTCAGTGTTTCTATAGTGAACTTTGCATCCATCTTTATAGAATACAGTGATAACCAGTGCTTGCTCCACGTTTCTACCGCGTCGCGCTCGTCCGTTTACATTAAATACGGCCATGAACATTGATCCTATAACCCAATGATCTTTCCTCAACCTTCTACTAACAACCATTATTAATAAAATTGTAACTTTCTATAAGGCGTCACTCACGAAGTGCCCTTCCAACTTTGCTAGTTTAACATTAATTAAATTCTGCATAATTGCTTGTGTGATACAAGTTTCAAATTCACATTGTTCCTTTCCTATAATCAGGGAAAAGATTTCTTTAAACTCTTGAGCGAGTCATGTTCAGGTTTCACGAAATGGAAACTGTCCCATTTGGCTCGTGATTTCTAATTAAACATAGGAAGTCTAGAACCTTCTTTTTGATTACCTCTTCAGGTTTCACAGTAAGTGACCTGCCCTCTTTGTATAATTCTCATATATTAAGTCTGTATAAATATAAGAAGTTGTAGGAACTTCTATCTTATTTTTCATGTTTTTATTATTATTTTCGAAGTTGTCACTTTCTCTAGAACATTCTCTCAAGAATTTCTTAAGGTACACTCTTTGTACTCCAATTCACGTTCCAACTTTAATTACTTCATTGTTTATTTGTTTAAATCTTATAAAGATTTTAGAAACATGTAAGGTTTGAAACCTTGTAAATTGTCAATTGCCTGGAGCAAACATTTAATGTTGAGAGGTCTGCGACCCCATTTGTTAAAAGGTTCAAATGAACAATGTTTGTCCAAATTATATTACACGCTTGTTAATTTCCTCAAACTTCTTTGAATTGTTAAATAAATTAAATATTTGTTTTTGGATTCATCATTTCTCTGATACTACAGTTAGGCAAGATCCTGGCTTTCCTAGCTCTTCCTAGGTTTATGCCCTCGTTCATACTCAATAAAGCTTTTACTATTTGTCTGGCCAGACCATCACCCTTCCCTATAGTACTTTTATTCGTGCTTGGGAGGAAATACACTAAAGCCTTTCTCTGGCAAACTGCCCATGTCTTAGCTGCGGTTCCCGTCAGCTTCGACCAAGCTCGTACCCACTTTAGGTATCCGAGCACGGATTTTCGGTGGCAACCACCTTTAAGTGTGTTTAAAGCTAAACTTATAACTTTTGTGGGACTCTCCTCCTATTTTTCTATCCTTCTTTTCCAATCCCAAATCTACTTCCTTCTCTTAATCATCTTCCCTTGGTGGGTGGGTTATTCCTCAGCCAATAACTACCCAAAATTTGGTACCAGAAACCCGGGAGAGCCCATTTTTTCTTTTTAAAAAAGTGTCATTTGACAATACTTTGCATATTACTAATATCTGCTTTGGATTTTTCAGTTATAATTACATCATGCAAAGCCTGTGAACGGGAAAGAGGCCGCTCCTGTCTTTTATGGTGTGTCCTGTTCTTTCTACCCATTTGCTGCTGCAAGCTTGACAGCATCTCCAAGGTTCTACAGTTTCGTGAGTTGTATTTCAATTTATTCTCTTTGTCATGGCTCCTACTGAGAAAGATGAAACTCTCATTGCCAGACGTTCTTCTTATAAAGGGCAACTCACTAGATTCAGAAATTTCATCAGCAAATTAAATCCCGCCGAGTGTGATTTAGACATCCTAACACATCGCCTTAAGTTGTACGAACGGTCTTATGATTATTATGACCAAATTCAAACCGAGATTGAATCCGCTTGCCCAGAACTTCAATCGGATCGGGACGAGGTCGAACCCTTGTACTTTGAAGGGATTGCCAAGGCCCACCAACTGATTCGCAATATCTCAGAACCGGACACTAGGGTCATCAATCCGGCCCAGTTCGCACCCGCTTCAGTTCACAAGAACAAACCGAAACCGTTACTTCCTAAGATAAGCCTACCGCACTTCTGAGGTCAGGATGGTGAATGGTATTCTTTTTATGAACTCTACTGCTCCCTAATTCATGAAAATGCTGAGATCCCCGACATACATAAATTTTACTTCCTCCGTACTTCTTTGGAATGTGAGGCCTTAGCCTTAGTGGAGTCACTGCCTTTAAGCGCAGACAACTACCACATCGCCTTTAATCTCCTTAAAGAGAGATATGGCAATTTACGCTTGAGTGTAGCTCGCCACATACGTTGTCTCTTCAACCTACCAGCCGTCAAACCTAATGACGTCACCTCTTTAAGAAACCTGTTGGACTCTATACAGTTGAATGTCAGAGCATTATACCAACTCAAGCAGCCTGTCCAAACATGGGACACCATACTCATTCATCTGGCTACATCAAGATTCGATTTTTCAACTTTAAAGGCTTGGGAAATTGAACTCGCTCGCAAGGAAGAATTTTCCTTCGAACACTTAATCTCGTTTCTTAACAGCCGATGCCAAGTCCTTACAGCACTCGCATTTCAGTGCGAAAAGGTCGAAACGAATCCTCAGTGTCAAATTTTTGAAAAAAAAACTTGCTTCTTCAAAGGGACATCAGCCCCCATCTGTCGAGAACAAGCAAACCCGTTCTTCTTTCAATCATGCAAGAGAACATATCAGGCCGCTCAACAAATCGTTAAAATGCACTCTCTGTAAAAAGCTTCACACATTGTATTTGTGCAAATCCTTTAAAGAATTGTCTGTCGAAGATCGAAGGAAGTTTGTCTTAAATAGCAAACATTGTTTCAATTGCTTGTCACCTAAGCATTCTTCTTCGAACTGTACGTCATCAAATCTCTGTTTCCATTGTAAAAAACCGCATCATTCTTTATTGCACGTTCACGATAAATCGAGGTCATCAGCACCCGCCTCTTCAAGCTCCATGCAGAGCAGCTCCGAACAAACTAATGCTTCTTCCTGCATTTCTAATGCCGAAACTTTTCATAGTGCGCAAACCCTTTTGACCACTGTACAATTCGAAATCCAAGATAAATTTGGAAATTGGTTTAGAACCCGTGGTCTTCTCGATTCCGCTTCAACTCATAACTTTGTTTCGCAATCGTTGACTAAAAAACTAGGTCTTTCGTCATCGCCTACTTCTATCAATGTGACCGGCATTGACAATTTGAAAACTCAAGTTTTGCAGTCTTCAAAATTGAAAATCAGAGACGTTTGCCAAAGAAACACCAATCTTAATTTAAACTGTCTCATTCTTACCAGTATTGGCAAGGACACTCCAAGTCACTCCATTAATACTTCCGGTTTAAACATTCCCTCGCACTTAAGGTTAGCCGATCCTCAGTTTAATGTTCAAAGTCCCATTGATGTACTTTTCAGTGCCAATGTTTTTTGGAAGTGCATTCGCAAACAAACACGCAAGTTATCTTCAACCGTGGTCGCCAGAGACACCGATTTTGGTTGGGTTATTACTGGTGAAATCAAACATACCAGTGTTCAAACCAAAGCGCAATGTCATTTCGTTACAGCTGACATAAATCCCATTTCTGAAAAAGAGAACGCTCATGTTTCAGATCTCAATATTTTTGAAAAACACTTGTCGAAACGATGTCTTATCGTGAACAACTGCGCTACCTCTGTAAGTTGTTTAAATGGTTTTTCTCTCTTCCCGCACAAAATGGCAATTCAAGTTCGCCTTGCCTTGTGTTATTTCGTTTACCTTCTTATGTCATTTTTTATAGCAGGTAATTGCTTAAACTCTTTCTCGAAAACTATCTTCCCCTTGTGTAAAACCATGGCTATCAGTCACCATCACTTTGCTGTAAGCCATGTTTCACTTCTTTCGTTATTTAGAAGGATGGCCACGGCCGGCTCCTCCCCCCTTCCTCACAATTGGAAGTCGCTTATGAAACCGCTTGAAAATCTGAATTCTATAGCATCTAGAATAACTATTCTTATGAATAACCTTCTTCTCAATGTCCCGGCTTCTCTTCCTATTTCGGAAGAATCAAGCTTTTTCCTGTCGAAAATTGTCGGATTCCGTGATCCTCTCAATCATGCGAAATTGATTTCCTACTTTATTTCATATGGCTTTAAATTGCTTTTTCACGTCCAAGTTACGATTGACTGCATGCCGTCCAAGCTGAATATCTGCTTTAAGTTACAGCTGATTCAACAAATGTTGTTTGTGTACTTTGAACTGCTTGTTTGTCAGACTTGTTTGTATACAAGCCCGATTAAGGTCAAGTCACTGTTTATTTTCTGTACGCTTGACACAGTTCAAAGCAAGTTTCTCTTATCTCAACTTTGGCTGATTGCCAAGCATTGTCTAGTGAGCCGCTCCTGCAAGTACAGAAGCCGTTCACCTACTTCCCAAAATAAACTTGTTCCAGTTAAGGACTCTTTCAGCTATTTATATGTCTTATCTCGTTGTACTATGTGGGTCAAGGCCGCACTTGCTTTTGTATTCCACTTACTCATGCTCGTATTCTATAACTGCTTCGATCCTTGTTTCAAAACTTCGTTGCGTATTTCTCACGCGCTCATGTATTTCACTTTGCTTACATATTTTGCGATCTTAATGTTCATTGATGAACAAACTGGTTTTTTCTCGTCGTCACATTCGATGTGTTTTTGTATTCATACTTGTCATGTCACGCTTTTCGCTGACTTAAGTATTTTTCTGAGTAACCCCTTTGATACTCATTATAACTTGAGGTCATTGTTTATGGCTACTCGTTTGTTACCTATGGCGTTCTTGCTTTCTACTCGCATAGTTTCTTTGTTTACTTGGTATATTCTCATCCTGAATAGATGTACTTGTCTCTATACGCTTGGTTTAAACTTGTTAATTCTCCTTTTGCATTGTATCGCAATCTTTACTAGTGCTTTATTTCCCTCAGCTTCTAGTTATTTTGTGATTGAAGGTGTTGTTAACTCTCGCCCCTTAACTCCGCTTTCCAATGACCCTGATGACCTCCTTCCACTTACACCTGGTCGCTTCCTTACACGCACTTCTCTCTCTGCCCCTCCTCCCCTTCCTAATTCTTTCAGGGATTTTGATTTACCTATTGTTTGGCGTAAACTTGTAGCCCTCCGCAATTCCTTTTGGAAGAGGTGGAACTTGGAATATTTAACTTCCTTGCAAGGGAGGCAGAAGTGGTTTCTTTCCAGTCCCGACATTCAAGTGGGAGACTTGGTCTTAGTTAGGGATGTTTCACCCCCCCCCCTAGTCTGGCCTTTTGGAAGAGTGTTACCCTGGAAGAGATAGGAGAGTCAGGGTATTCAGAGTCTTGACCACTAATGGTCAGATCATAAGACTACTTCTCCGCAATTGCTTATTACTGTACTTGTTTTTCTTGTTCGCTGTTGGTGTCTGCCCCTCCCAGTATGGTGCATTCTTGGAATTCACGGTACCTGAGATTCTAATTTTTATTGCTCTTTGCATGTTCATTTCTTCCTTCCTCTTTGTCAAACACCAACCGTGATCATCTGTTTTCTCCTTGTTGGGTATATCTCTTATGTCTTCATAAGTCTGTTCTAGATATATAACTTCTGTGACCCACCTAGCGTCATCTCGCAGCGAATCTTAGAAGCTCCTCAATTCTTCCTGGTGCTAGAGGACTTACTTATCCATTTGGCCACCAGTTCCTGTTACCATCGCCAGCTATTTTCTCCTTGAGCAAGAAGACTACGTCTACTTCTTTACTCACCATGCTGCGCTAGTATCATCTGTTGTCAACTCTTTGAAGACCAGCTCAGCAAGAGATCATTTTTTTGTTGTAATATTGGCAATGCTTATATGTTCTCCTTTTGTCTCCTACCCCCCACTCTTTTCTCCTTCCTTGGTCTCTCCGTGCTACGTTGAGCAGGTCTAACTTCTCAGTCAGCAGTTGACTCGATCAGTTAAAGCTCCACTCGAGCTAGCCTCCTCTAACCAAGAGGCACACACTCTTCTACGCCATGTTGGCTAGGTAGTCATCAACGGAAACTTCGACTTCAACATGAAATCAAGATAAGTACCATTTTAAAAGTTTTAACCTCATCTTCATGGTTTTAACTTCCAAGTGCTTTTAATGATATTTTATATACAGTGTGAAATTATTACTTTGGGGCAAAAATCTTCTTCGTGGGATTTGCCATGTTGAGCTTTTGCTTGTATAAGCCAACCTTACTAAAAAAGAGCTTTTCTTAAGCTATTCAAATGAGAAATCCTCTCGCTACGTGGGATATTATCTAATACCCGCTGTCTATAATTATAAAGCTAGTTCCTCCGTTGGATTTTCTCAACCCCATTTTTCTGCTAAGGTCGTTCTGGAACCTTCGAGATCTTGCACTCTATCTGCGAGTCTTGCCGTCAAGTATTGTTCACGCACTTGTGAAAATGCTAGTTAAAATGAGGAATCTTCCTTAAATTACTGCAATAGCGAACTTTCTTCCCCCGTTGGAACATTCTATGGCGCATTTAATTGTAAATCACAACTTTTTCAAGAAATAGACTCTCACCTATATAGTGCAATCAGTTATTTCCATAATTGCAATAACTTTCTTTCTCATAAACTTCAGTGTTTCTATAGTGAACTTTGCATCCATCTTTATAGAATACAGTGATAACCAGTGCTTGCTCCACGTTTCTACCGCGTCGCGCTCGTCCGTTTACATTAAATACGGCCATGAACATTGATCCTATATCCCAATGATCTTTCCTCAACCTTCTACTAACAACCATTATTAATAAAATTGTAACTTTCTATAAGGCGTCACTCACGAAGTGCCCTTCCAACTTTGCTAGTTTAACATTAATTAAATTCTGCATAATTGCTTGTGTGATACAAGTTTCAAATTCACATTGTTCCTTTCCTATAATCAGGGAAAAGATTTCTTTAAACTCTTGAGCGAGTCATGTTCAGGTTTCACGAAATGGAAACTGTCCCATTTGGCTCGTGATTTCTAATTAAACATAGGAAGTCTAGAACCTTCTTTTTGATTACCTCTTCAGGTTTCACAGTAAGTGACCTGCCCTCTTTGTATAATTCTCATATATTAAGTCTGTATAAATATAAGAAGTTGTAGGAACTTCTATCTTATTTTTCATGTTTTTATTATTATTTTCGAAGTTGTCACTTTCTCTAGAACATTCTCTCAAGAATTTCTTAAGGTACACTCTTTGTACTCCAATTCACGTTCCAACTTTAATTACTTCATTGTTTATTTGTTTAAATCTTATAAAGATTTTAGAAACATGTAAGGTTTGAAACCTTGTAAATTGTCAATTGCCTGGAGCAAACATTTAATGTTGAGAGGTCTGCGACCCCATTTGTTAAAAGGTTCAAATGAACAATGTTTGTCCAAATTATATTACACGCTTGTTAATTTCCTCAAACTTCTTTGAATTGTTAAATAAATTAAATATTTGTTTTTGGATTCATCATTTCTCTGATACTACAGTTAGGCAAGATCCTGGCTTTCCTAGCTCTTCCTAGGTTTATGCCCTCGTTCATACTCAATAAAGCTTTTACTATTTGTCTGGCCAGACCATCACCCTTCCCTATAGTACTTTTATTCGTGCTTGGGAGGAAATACACTAAAGCCTTTCTCTGGCAAACTGCCCATGTCTTAGCTGCGGTTCCCGTCAGCTTCGACCAAGCTCGTACCCACTTTAGGTATCCGAGCACGGATTTTCGGTGGCAACCACCTTTAAGTGTGTTTAAAGCTAAACTTATAACTTTTGTGGGACTCTCCTCCTATTTTTCTATCCTTCTTTTCCAATCCCAAATCTACTTCCTTCTCTTAATCATCTTCCCTTGGTGGGTGGGTTATTCCTCAGCCAATAACTACCCACCTTGGTACCATCTACTTTCGTTCTCAACAAACGCGAGTGGCGAGCTATCTGTAGACGAAAGTACGAATCAGATGTAGCTCAACCATCCACCAAGCTTACCGCGCGAGTTTAAATGATTCAACCCACGTTCGAAAAATTTTCGTTACCCGTTTGTGAAATTTGTTACTTTTGTTACCCGTTTGTAAAAATTGTTACTGGTAGACACTCTGGTTATTGAAGTAATATTATTATAAATATTAAAGTGATGTTAAATATTTTTGGATATGACTCAAAACATTAACCACCTTATTAGTCGAGTTGGACAAAATTAATGGCAATATTTATTGATTTTGACGACAGGGCATGATGTTACAGAAACAGAGAGAATGTGATGGACATCACTCATTGTTGAAAATGTGAATAATTTTGAAGATCAAGGAATAGAAAGTTGAAACTGTGAATATGATTATGGCGTAATTCTAAGCACAAATGATTAAGCATAGTGCAATTTAAAGTGTAAAAAGGATGTAAGAATTTTATTGTTTTGACAATTAGCTGATCATGAACAGAGAGTATTGTTTTGAGAAGAAGGCCCCACTGAAGGGCCGAAAACATTTTTCAATTAGTAAACATATTAATTATTAACAGATGTTCAATCAACTTTAATTAGATAGACAGAGTAGCCAAGTTAGAAGTTTTAATTATTGAAAGTCAGGATTAACAAGGAGATTCCATTGTATAGAGAAAACTTAAATATTGTAAAAACGTTCGAGCAGTGCTAGGCCACCAAGGAAAAATTATTTCATGTTGTGACAACAGCGAGTCAGTGTTTATTCATTGTGAATTTAATACTATTGGCGACAAGACAATAGAAAGAAAGGTTTTAATTTCAAGTTATTTTAAATTTTGCCGATCACCTTTAAGTAACGCAGGGCTCATGTTAGGCTTTTCATTATTATTCATATTTTTAACATAAACCCAAGAACATATTTAAACTTAAATTATTGCCTAACATCGAACAAGATTTATTGTCAGGAGCATATTATTTATCCGTTGTGTTTTCGAGGAATAAATAACAGGGAGTGTTGGGATATTTTCTTTTGTGGTGGCGTTTTTTGTAGCTAGGTCAAGTTTGTGCATTGTTGGATTTGGTTTGATGAAGCCCACCTGCCAATGATCCCGCAGATTGAAGGAATCTCCTCTTACCGAGCTAGGAGCTGAGTAAATTCCGAACCAGATTCCAATGCATGAACATAACGAAACGTAGCAAGAGTACTCCGTTCCTGGTGGGATGTAATGCTACTAGCTGGTCCGTTCTATGGGAACGGGCGTATTGTCATTATACACATTTTTTTAAAGCTTTAGCATATGAGGCGCACGGTTCCAAACTCCTCCTTATCCAGTTTTTAGGAAACTTGAGTTTTTTGCTCCTGATTTTTGAAACTGGTGGCAATGCCCCAATTATTTCTCGGTAGTTTTTTACATGCATATTACTTATTTTCTGGATAAACATTTCTTAGTTTTTAACATATTTTATGACTTGAAAGAACATAAACAATAAAACAATTTAAATTATAATATCACTTATGACGAAAGTTATCATTATAAAGTATTAGTTTCCAAAATCTGCCCTTATCCACATTGGTAGTTCCAGGACTATCCTTATCCAATCTTAATTTGTTAATACAGTGCCTACCAAAAGTTTAAGACCACTAGCTTATTTTCAACAAAAGCTTCCTGGTCTTATATGTTTGATTCAAATTTTGCCAAATATTTTATGAAAATACTTTGATCTGATAGACATCCACCTGTACCAAGAACATTGTAATACGGCTTTCAGTTTTTGAGTTACAAATTTTTAATACAAGTGGGGTATCGAAGAAAAACGCAATTTTCAACCACAAATTAATTTGTGGACACTAAACCAATGGGGTTACCTTATTATTTTTTATAAATATTGCAGAATGTATACAAACATTTTGGTAAATGAAAAAAAAAATCCCAAAAATGTTCTTGCCATTTGGTAGTGATGTTTTTTTTTTTTTAAAGGTAACGAATTGAATCTAACACTGATGGAGTGTTCACTGCTTAATAGCTTCTGTGAGGATTGACTTAGTGGACCCAAACTTTCACCAGGCACAGCTCAGCATGGTGTCAACAGATAAAGAGACAGTTCCACGGTCAACACTCCGAGTACCTGGAATCAGTTTCCCTCGTCTATTCTGAGAAGCCAGGTATACAAAAATCACTACCAAATGGCAAGAAAATTTTTGGGATTTTCTTTTCATTTACCAAAACGTTTGTATACATGCTACAATACTTACAAAAAATAATCAGTAAGGTAAACCCATTGGTTTAGTGTCCACAAATTAATTTGTGGTTGAAAATTGTGTTTTTCTTCGATACTCCACTTGTATTAAAAAATTGTAACTCAAACTGAAAACCATATTACAATCTTCTTGGTACAGGTGTCTATTATATCAAAGTATTTTCATAAAATATTTGGCAAAATTTGAATCAAACATATAAGACCAACGAGCTTTTGTTGAAAATAAGTTAGTGGTCTTAAACTTTTGGTAGGCACTTTATCTTCCTTGTACTGTACATCACGAGTTGTATGCAGATCGCAGGTATATGAATAAGGGCATAAATCTCGATATAATCAACATGAATAAATACATTAATTTTACTGAAGTTGAACAAGAAACGTTCTTTTTAGTCTCCTGTAAAATTTGCCAAAATGGATAAAGTGGATTTTGGAACCGTGCGCCTCATACGGACATTAATATAATGCACATGTCTTTCTATGAACTTCAATAGATTGTATTTTGCACCTGAAAAGGGGTGTTTGAGACATTCATTAATATGTTGCCCTGTATCCAGGGTCTGCAACATGTCCAGCTGACATGGCATTTAACTCGGCAAGCTTTTGAAAGTAATCCTCGTTGAGGGTAATCTCTTCCTATGCATTCAACACAATGTCCTACAGGGAATCTTGCAAAGATGGGGGAGGGCGAGGTCAGATGTCTTAATGGGGTTTATGACTGGAACTCGAGCGATCTAATCAATTAAGTCAACCGTGTCCTCCTAAAACCATTCTTGAACACTGGACAATCTGTCGTGCAGAAACTGTTATGTCTCATTCATATATGTTCTGTCACATGTGGAACCTAATATTCGACAGAATTCAGAATGTGCATATATAGGTCTGGTGCGAGATTGCCGTCTATCCGATGGAGCACTCCAGCCTCATTACTGAATGAAGAGACAGTTTTCAGACAGACCTGAGGACTCATGTTGACAAAAACCATCGCAATTTTGAAAAGGTTAGCTTTTGAAGAAACTCCACCCCAAGCCATTGAATTAAAATAAAATCACCTTCAATCAATTTGAAAATTTAATTACAGATTTCTCTTCTCCACTGCTACAATAATATTTTACAACTCTGCAAAGAAACCTACAAGTACATTTTAAGAGACATAAACTACAACTTTTGGATATACTTTGAACATGAGTATGCTATTGTAATATAACAAGTATAAACATGTTTCAGTTTGAAAGAAATGTATCATTTTATAAAACTTAATAAATATTAATTCATAGTAAAATCATTGCTTAAAATGCTCACAAATTTGAAACATAAAACAAAAAATCTTAATCGCAACACACAATGAATAATCTCTGTAAATATCTATATCAGACATTGCATAAAATTCAACTAAAATAAAATGAAACCACATATTTCTACTAATTTATATTTATGTATTTATACAAATCTGTTCCCAATCATTACAAAAATAAAAGACTTTGCCTTGGTACCTACTAAAATGTTGCTTCAAGTTGTCATGTAACAGTATAGAAAGAGTCCATTTTGTAATATTTCCAACCTCTAAACCCACTCAACTGCAGCTGTGAGCAGCAAAACATGTAACATTTACACTTAATGTTGGGCTAGGTGACAATTTCAATAAATTTCATTTTCTTTGCCAAGATAAGTTTGTCTATATGACGACAGCAAATTCACTGTATTATTGCTGGTTATGCATTCCCCAGAGAGTGATGTGCACAATCTGACTACCTCTGATAGTACTCTTCATTAAGGAAACCAATACCCTATTAGGTTCATAAACAAATACAGTACTCACAGGACACTTCCTCTTAAAACAGGTGACATCCATGTAGTGGCATTCCTACTGGCTTGGCGACAATGCATACTCTACTAGATTATACTATATATCAAGCAATGCTTTCAACTGGCAACGTATACAATGCTATAGCACATTTTAACGCTTTTTTTTTCTGCAACTTATCAGTAGTTACATAGACTGATGCTTATGTTCAATGTCTCAGACCTAGCGGGAACACAAGTCCACGTAGGCAGCCTGAAAATATTTCCAATTTCTAAAAGAGCATATGATTGGGCCTTCCAGTTGTCATACTGAATACACAGGACAAATGTAGTGTGAAGAAGCACCTAGTTGGCAGCCAACAGTGTTACTAGTTACTCCTTAATCCTCAATCAGAAAAATGCACAAATAGGAATCTATTACATCTTGAAAGTTTGGTCATTATGAACCAATGAAAAAGAAGTAATGCATTACATAGTCAGTATGAATAAAAAATAATAACCTGTTGTACTGTATTTGGAATTGCTAGTGCAATTAACATAACCTATTATAACAAACATTGTTATCAAGTTCACAGAGTAATACTGAATTATGCTCATCGACTCAAGAATTTGGGTAGTTATTCTCCAATGGCTGATGACTAAAATCATTTCAGAATAAACAAAATTTTTATTTATTTTAACAGTAAGGATTTATATAGTTTGCGATACATAATGCAAATTTAGAGCTCGATCAAGGACTGTTTAAGCTGAAATATTATCAATTGAAGATCTGAGAACAATAAGTGGGTTTTCGACCAAAAATCAAATTTTCACTTTTTATGTATTCTTGCTGTTTGCCGCACTGATCTGCCATTGGGTTCTCTGTAAACCCACTTATAGTTGTAGAAATAATACACAGGATTTCAAGAAGGCCCTCATTTTACAGTACTATAAATGGGGCAAAAGCCTCGTGCATATTACTAGAAGTGGGTTATGGGCCAATCAGCCAATAGGAATAACGTTTCCATGTCACATGGTATAAATCAAGATGGAGGGTAATGAAGGTAAGCCAGGGAAAACTAGTAGGACTCTCCCTATGCAAGAGCCATTTCAATTAATCCTGCCAAACTTAAGGACTTAAAAAAGTCAAATGGACTAAATTCCACACAACAAAAAACTGATTTGGGATATGTTTTTCAGTGATCAGGAATCCATTAGGCCTAACTATCAGAGTAGTGCTGATGAAAGTGAAGATGAAATACAAGGGCAGGTTGGGGATTGGGAAGAACATTCACAGCAGTGAAAACATAATCTAATAAAGGGAAACTTTTAGTACGGTACGTCGAGTGTCCAATAAGTTACACATGTTGTCCGATGCCAGGGGCATTGAGCAACATGAGAGACGCATTGTCCGAAGAGATATATGTATAGATGCTTATTGCCAAACATTGACGTCGCTGCACAACGCTGTAAAAAACAGTAGACATGGAAAGTTAAGCAGAGGCATTGTTCTCCTGCACGTCAATGCAACACCGCACACAGGGCGGACAACACAGGCTTTGCTGCAACATTTTCGACGGGAGGTATGGAAGCATCCACCATACAGACCAGATCTGGCACCATGCGATTTTCATCTGTTCGGCAAGCTGAAGGACCATTTGGGTGGTCAGCAATTTGACAATGATGAACAGGCCCAAACAGCGGTTCTCCGATGGCTCCATGACTAAGGAGCGGACTTCTATTGTCAAGGTACTGAACGATTACTAGACCGTGCCGACCGTTGCTTACAGAGACTTGGTGACTATGTCGAAAAACAGTGTGATGTATCTGTGTTCCTTTGTATTATAGTGTCATTCAATCAACGGTACTTGGTCTGTCATACTCGTGTGTAATTAACTTTTTTAATGCCCCTTGTACAAACACCAGTTATAGGCTATTAGATGCAATATAGTATAATTATATGTGTTATTTTACCAATAACAATGATGCTGAAATTCATGAGTGTCACTTAGTGCTGAAGACTGTTTGTCAATAACCCACTTAGTGTAAAGCAAAATGTAGCCATATTATCTTTTACACATTTCTAAGAAGATAGTGTCTGTCTGTAGTTATTTCTGAATGATGCTCCAAATTAATCAATCTGTTCTAAACTTAATACACTCCAATGTATCATAACATGCATATTACAAATAATAAAATGAATAAGATACTATTATTTCATCTCCTGAAAAGTATTCATTTAGTCGATAACCCACTTTTGAATTGTACACTGGACACCATCACTTCATAAAAATAAAAATCATGAACAAGATTTGACAATTTTAACTGAACATCTGATTGCATTTTGAGAAAATTCATTTTTAAGTAATTTTTATTGTTTCTTTTTCAAACAAAATTTATTTCAATGTTTGAAGCCATTTTTCAGTGTTGCCTTAGTAAACAAAAGTTTGATGCTTTTCAGTCGGTCAACACGATTGTATCCAAATGAGATGCGTTATTCCCTAATCATGAAAAAAATTACATTCATTTTTCTAATCTCATGAGCTCGCCTGTCCGACCCATTCTCCTGTTACTGTTACTAACAACACAAAACAATACTCCCCACCACTCGTGTCATCTAGAGTTAAATACGTATTACATAGGGGTGTTCAGATACTTTTGATCAGGTAGTATAATACGTTCCTCCATCTTATTAAGGGTAGTAACAATGACTCTGAATGACTGATTCACAAGCACCAACAATGCTCTAAGTAATTCTTGCAATTAAGTAGGAACTATGTGAATATGCTGCTGCTGCTGTTTCAATTTTGGGGCTTATGTGGATACCTAGGGTCATTAGCTCCATGTACTTGGGTGTATGTTGGATTTGTCGGATAAATCTGTGTGTGTGAGTAGCGAGCGTTTTAATTATTAGGGTCAGGGATTGGGGTAGGCATGCCAGGCTTCTCAATGTTTGCTTGAAGGCAGTATGAAAAACCGCACTCAGGATGGCTGTCAGTGTCGAGATTCAAACCTTTGATCTACGAAATTGGAGCAGCTTCAGGCTTCACATCACAGTTGCGGTGAATGATGAGGCAGGGTGTCAATTAAGCAGTGACTGCTATTAAATAAGCTGTTGAAAATGAGTGTGGTGTAAGTCATCTTGGAAATACAGACAAGTCTAATATTTGTGGTCGATAGATGCAAAACTTCAAAATCCAGACAAGGGTTTTACAGCCTGCCAAGGATGGATAAATCACTGGAAAACTTGCCATGGTGTTCGCCAGCTGACAGTAACAGGAGAGAACCTTTTAAGTAATACTGCTGGGAGTGACAAATTCAAAATAGAATATAAGAGTTAATTTTGACGTGAGGGTTTGTTACTGGACTAAGTTTTCAATGCGGACTTTTTACGTATATTACCAAGTAAAAGTTTAGCATATAAAGTTATTGATGTGGCTAAAGGTTATAAAAAAAAAAAAACAAGACTGACTCACTGCTATTGGCTTGTAGCAATGCATCAGGGAAACTCAAGTTACCGTTAGTTATTGTATGTACATACATTTTCATTCGAGACCATTTTGCTTTTCAGTGTCCATACTAGTCTGCAAGCCTCGGTTTGCGAACAAGTCGCCTCCATGATGCCCTAATAGCAGTTAGCAATGCGTACTCCTCTGCTTCTACAACTCTCACTTTGAAAGCTTTGAACACTGAATCTAACCATCGCCTCCTAGATATACCTCTGCTTCTCTTAACCCTTACAGTCGAACTCTAACTTCTTAGGTAATCTCTCCTCCCCCATTCTCTTCGCATGACCCCACCATCCGAGTCGGCTCATACAAACAGCTTCATTTAGCATGTTAATTTCTAATTTAGCCTTTATCACTTCATTAGATTACGAATATGTTCCTGCCATTGCTCCCATCTATTTGTCCAAGTTATCATTCATGCTACCCTCATATCAGTTACCTCTAGTTTATGTATCAAATAGAGCCGGGCAAATTTGCTCTAGTTCCGATCAGTATCGTAAGTTGCCACACGGTCAGTATCGTCCCCCACCAAGCGCACTCAAGGCCAGGTCTCTCCGCTGAATGAGAATCTTAAGTCTCGATAATACCGGAACTACTTTTTTCTCGGCGTCAGTGACAGTATCTATTTAAAGGAGAAAGCAGACTCCCTCAAGCTGCTGCATGTGTGAAATCAAAGCCCTCCAACTCAAGAATGTAAACCATTCCACGACAAATTTAAAACTGTATGAAGTGATCCACTTACGACAAGGAAGACCATATTGTATTGTATTATCGTATGGCTTTTAGAGCCGAGAGTGTCCGAGGACTTGTTCGGCTCGCCTGAGTCTGTAGCTGCTTCCAGCAGACACCCTTAGGGTGAGCTACAAGTTCCGTTCAATTTCAAGTAGTTCCAACTTTCGCTACCAGATATCAATAATACCTAGAGGTGAATGTTGGAACTTTGATAGAGCGTTCCGACAAAATCTAACCTAATAATTTAGCTTCACACAAGTTTAGTATGCTGAAGGATCTTTTACATGCCATAAATCTATGACATGGGACCGCCGGCTTTACTTCCCCTCCGAAGGAAGGCACACTGAAGGATTTCCAATGCTCTTAAAAGATCCGACGACTTCGGCCGGGTTTGAACTCGCAATCTTGGACACAGCAGTTCAGCATGCTACCAAATACGCCACCGAAGCCGCTTTCTCTCACTAAAGATATGTTAAGAGAGAAATTAGCAGATGGAAATCTGAAGTTATTAGAAAAAGCAGTTACTGATCGAATGAGCATCTGATGGACAACATGTACGTTGGGTTATTATTATAAAAACAAAATAAAGTGGAATTAATTTTCAAATAGTTATCATGTACTCCAGAAAAATATGAAATGATTAGCCTAAGTTCTTGGCCATATTCACACGGCGAAATAGGAGGGTCGATTACATGAGGGAAGAGTTTTCACAAATTAAGAGTGTATTATTATTAGGTATTATTTCCTCTCGTGTCCACCATCAATTAAATGCTTTGATTATAACACACGGAGGTCGCGTCATAAGTCATGGCAACTATTTTCTTTCTCGCGAACAGGAGACAACACGGAAAACCTACGATAACCATTTGGAAACGTACGGAATGTATTTGCGTAGGATGCCACTAGATGGTGTATGTAAACAACAGTGTGTGAGTGAGTGTCACACAATGGAAGTCAACAAGCAGGAGCAACGATCGTATAATAAAATCGCAGTTCTCCGCGGCAGAAATACACGCCAAAGCTATACAGAGCTGCGGGAAGCATTAGGTGTGCATGCCATGCCCTATAGAACAATGGCTAGGTGGGTGGAGACGTTCAAACGGGGTAGAGTATCAACTGCCGATTTGCCTCGCCCAGGCCGTCCAGTGTCCATGGACAAAGATGTACGGATAAAGGTGATCGATCAGTGTTTACAGGAGGACAGGCGCTGGACTATAGCGAATTGCAAGAACATACAGCAATACCAGCGGCAACAAAACGGCGCATTTTACACAAGGACCTACAGATGCGTAAAATGTGTGCAAAGTGGGTGCCACATCACTTAACAGAGGTACAGAAGTGGACTCGTTACGAAACATGTCGCATCAATCTGGAGAGGTTTCAGCAGGAAGGATAAGCCATGTTGAATCTCATTATTGCAGTCGATGAAACACGGGCACCTGCTTATGAACCAGAACTGAAGAGACAGTCAAGGGAATAGCATCATCAGGGGTTACCACGGAGATAAAAGGTTCGACAAAATCCGTCGCCCAATAAGGTTATGGTCATCCTGGCATATGATGATCTTGTGCGTCATCCAGCGTGCGAGGGGCACATTGTCAATGCAGTGTATTACAATTCCTTCTTGTTGTACCAATTGCGCCGTGCAGTGCGAACCAAATGCCCTTATCGTTTGGAAGACGCCATAATCCCACACGATAACGCAACAGCTCACACAGCAGCCATCGTTCAGTGTCGCTTACAACGGTTGGGATGGGAGGTTCTTTCACCACCACCTTATTCGCCTGATCTGAGCCCATGTGACTATGATCTAATCTTCAAAGTGAAGAAGCCACTACGTCGACGACGGTTTGCTAACAAAGAAGACACCTGAACAGCATTTCGGAGGGAGGTGTTGAGACGTTAACGATACACATGTAGTGAATAGTATTCAGCGCCTCCCCACTGCTGGCAACGAACAGTAAACACCTTGGGTGATTATTTCGAAGGTCTGTAACCAGTGGAGACCTGTCCTTTGTATGCAGTCTTGTGTATTTGCTGTCTATACCATAATAAAATAATGTTTACCAATGGTCTGTGTTCTGTCACTTATCTACGAGCATCTCCTGACATCAGAATTTATACGAGCATCTCCTGACATCAGAATTTATGTTCAGGCACTATGCATACGTACATGCCCTACATTTCCAAATGCATATCGTAGATTTTCCGTGTTGTCTCCTGTTCACGAGAAGAAAAAAAAAGTTGCCATGACCTATGACTTGACCCTCGTATAAATAGCTTGTGTTGTCACTGTGGTTGTTGTACCCAACCGCATTAAACGACGAAATGAAAATTAATATAGGAATTCAGAAACGTTAGTCAAATTAATGTACATAATTTTTCATCAGATAATTACATCTTCTAAAAACTCTGATTTTGAGCTTGAAAGCAATATCAGTTTGTGGCATGCGATATATTAATTATGCCAGTGCAAATACTTCACTGATTAGTCTATAAATGCCCAAGATATGACAGAGTGACAAGAGTGCGACGACAGTTCACTGAGAACTGCTCATTACCGCGGGAATGTCACTTTGTCCGAAACTCCACAGTCTCATTCGATCACAATGTACCTATAATGTTGATATCGCTACCCATGATGCAACGTGTGAACACATGCCTAGGTATGAGATTGAAATGGCGGTGGTGGCTCCAGCATATTTCAAAGCCATTATAACAAAATTTCAAAAAATCAATCTTATTCTTGAATGTGAGCATTATATTTTCTTATGGCCGACTAGAGAATAGTATTCGAACCGGTAGGAGCGTTTTAGATAGAGAGATTCTGACTCTATATCTTTTGTCATATTTTCTACTCTGATATGAGCATGTGCGTGGCTGAATTGATAACGCGTTGAACTCATGAATGAAGGGAATGGGGTTCGATACTTGGGAGGGGAGGTATTTTAGAATTTGTTTTCGTTGTGTTTTATAGTTTGTTTCGACCGTTTTACCAATATCTTACTACATAAATAATACGACAAAACACAGTTGCACCACAGGGGCACTATATAGTAATATAGCGAGTGCATGAATTTTCAGGTTCCATTCCGTGAAAGTTACATAGTACTTGAATATGGCATTACATGAAAAAATCTACGGAGGGATATCATAAGACGAGATGCGAGGACCGACAGTCAAAATCTCCTTCGATATTTTATTAAGATAATATGACACCGTTGAGGTTTGGTGGATTCTTCCAATTCGCACACTCCAATCAACGTAATGAACAATTTCCATTCAATCCTTACACAACAAGCCTCAGTGTCTTCAGGCAGCGCCATATTACCCAAGCGAGAATGTTGAGAATTATCGTTATCGAGCCCTCGTTACCAGTAATATCAGTTCCGGAACCAGAATTTCCCTTCTTCATGCTCGTCCAATGAGACCGATCAGAACTCAGGAGCTTTTTGCCCAGCTCTAGTATCAAATATCCTAAATCTACCCAGCTCTTACTTCCATACAGCAAGGTTGGTCTAAATACTGAGTAAAGTAGGGAGAGTTTATCACTACACTAACTACTTTCTTGCAGAATAATGTAGAAAGCAACTGAGAACTCACTGCATTGGCCTTTCTACACCTTGACTCCATTTCCTTCCCCATACTACCATCCTGAGAGAATACTTATTGTAGGCAACTCAAAAAACATGCATACTCTTAAAAATGTGAAACATAATTCATTACTGGCTATAGCGGCTTCGGTGGCATAGTCGGTAGCATGCTGAACTGCTATGCCCAAGATAGCGGGTTCAAACCCGGCCGAATTCGTCGGATTTTTTAAGAGCGTTAAAAATCCTTCAGTATGCCTTCCTTCGGAGGGGAAGTAAAGCCGGCGGTCCCATGTCGTAGATTTATGGCATGCAAAAGATCCTTTCACAGACTAAACTTGTGTAAAGCAAAATTTGTTACGTTAGATTTCGTCAGAACGCTCTATCAAAGTTCCAATGTTCGCCACTAGGTATCATTGATATCTGGTGGCGAAAGTTGGAACTACTTGAAATTGAACGGAACTTGTAGCTCATCATTTAGGATGTCCGCTGGAAGCAGCTACAGACTCAGGCGAGCCGAACATGTCCTCGGACACTCCCGGCACTAAAAGCCATACGATAAATAAATAAAATAAATAACTGGCTATAGGTCACAAAAAAGTGCATGGATGGATGACAGATTTATTTTTAAAAGTTTCTTATAAAAAAAAAACCTAACTTGCCTGAAAATGCAATTCTGCTGGTCAATAACGCACCACTCATCCGTCTGATCACTAGCTACTGAAGGGAGGCATCAAAGTTTAATTTCTTTCAACAAATGTGACCCCCCCCCCCTAATTCAACCTATGGACCAAGGTGTGTTAGAAAACATCAAACGAACAAAGAACTTTTTACCAAAATACTTGCTGAGGGAGAAGAAGAAGAAGATGGTGATGAAGATAATTAATGTTATTGGTTGTACATCCCATTTAACAACTGCGGATTTTAGAGAAGCTGGGGTGCCAGAATTTTTCCCCAAAGGGGAAATCTTAACGTGCCAGTAAATCTACTAACACCCCTTGCATTTGCACACCCTCAAATGCCAACTGGCTGCTCCAGTATTCCATCCTGCAACCTTGGGCACGTAGGCGAAATCGTTACCGCTGAGCCACACAGCCAGAATAATAATAATAATAAGTGTTGTCGATTTGCTTAAATTAATCAACGTCATTGACATAATGTACATGACCGTTGATACATGGGATCAAATCTCAGAAAAAACAATTAACAAGTTGTGGAAGAAGCTGTGGCCTGGTGCTAGCCACCCAGAAAATTTACTTGATGAACACACAGTGTAGGAAATGATCAAGTTGAGCAAATTGTGTATAATGGTGAACTGCTACAGTTGTGCAGTAAAATAACTGGATATTCAGAAGTTAATATCCAAGACGAGGGAGAATGGGTGCAAGACAACAATGACTGCGGGTACAGCATCATGACAGATGAAGACGTCCTTGCAGTGGCAAATTCTACGCAGGAGACAGATAGCGAGGAGGATGGGGGAGTGCAGAGCAGCAGACACTGCATCACAGCTGGACAATGGCATGGCGTATTTAGAGCGGCAGGCAGGCAGATATAACTCCAGCAGAATTATTAATGGCGAAACGATTGCGTGACCGTGCTGCACGTAATCGGCATACAAGTGGAAAGCAAATGAAGTTAGATAACATTTTTCTGCCGAAATGTGAATAGAGTTTACTGTATTTAAATAGATTTGACTGGTCATGTAACACCACCTGTCCTCTAAATCACTCATGAATTTCTGTTATTTTGATGGCTATTTATTATGAACAATTAAGATATATTTTAAAAATAATCTGTAAATTATTTTTAATCGAAGACAATTCAATTGAATGAATAATTAATATTGTAAGCTTAAGATCAAGATCCAGGAGTGCCATATCTACAAGAGATGTAGGCGACCCGACAAGAGTCCCTGGATGTGTCAAGAGATCACTAACCAGTGTCCTAAGCCCAAGTTTCCATGTGTCCTTTCGACTCCTCCTGCCACATCATCCGGCAGATTCCCATTTAGCATCACCAGATCATACCAAAACTTTTAAATACTTGGTAGAGCCGGGAATCCAACCCGGGACCTCTGGATGATAGCCACTGCGCCATGAGGTGGTCTGTAAGCTTAAGGTACATTAATAATTCAATTCTTTTGGAATGACTGTAGGACTCAAGCCCATAACTGATCCACCATAACAAAAAACACAAGGCAGATGTTTGGTGCTGGTGCTTGAGAGGTGAAACACAATGGTCATCTGCCCCAAATATTATAAGTTTATATAATTTATTTCCACTTTGCTGGTATCCACTATAGCCTACAAAACATTAGATTTTGGGAGTGCGTGAAGTACAGTAAGACAATTTAATTATATTTACATAAGTTAATGGTAAAAGTAACTGGGCATTACTTCACAAATATAATTGTAATGTTTTTTCTATTTTTGTAGGTAATGGTAAACATATACAAAGATATATAAATATCTACATTTCACAGAATTTCACAGATACAATACTTGAAGGTGTTGGTTGACAGAGCAGTATTTCCATCACCAAGTATTGGAGTAATTATGTTATTTACTTTAATTTCAAATTAATATTAATATGTACAATTTGCTCCCTAGAGTAATGGGGAAAGAACTGACAAACAGTGAATACGGTATATCTTAAGTTGTAGGATTATGTTTACTTGATCAATTTTTCACAACTGGAAATGACCATGTAACATAGCACATAATCCCACCTTTAATTATTACCTATTTTACAACGAAATGCTAAATCTCAAGCTTGGGTGCAACATAACACTTAAGTTGTAATTCAGAAAAGCAAAATTTCTGATTTTTAAACCACGAACCATAACACCTACCTAACAGTATTTAGCAAATAATATCAAGATACACCACACACAGAAAATTATTCTGTTTTAGGAATTCTCTTCTGTGGTATATCTTGCAGCCATAGCTTTCAGTGATCGGACAGCAACTAATCATTTAATCTGTTTGAGCAAACAGACCTACTGGTCTGTATGTATCGTTCGTTACCTGTCAGACCAATGCGCATGTGCTAAAACAAAATGCACAAATAAAAATAAGGCCTACTGTTGACGAAAATATTATGTGCACTCGAGTTTGAAGGTTGTTTGTGAAGTAACCAATAGACCTACATAAAATCCAATAACATCATTTTTGTCGTTCTATTTTACGTTAGTTCATGCAGGCTTGGAATTTTTAATTTATGTTGTAATATTTTTTATCGCAGTTGGAACACAAAAGGTGACCGTTTTTAAGCGTGTTTCAACCTTGCGTCACATTTAAGAATTATTATCTCAAAAACCCGTCATAAGATCGAATACAAATTTTAACACAATATACAATGAAATGTTTTATAACTAATTATTAATTTCAATTTTTTTTTGTGTCCAAGAAACACGAGTTGTTATCATTTCTGTAGGGTAACTTTTTCTCGGCTCGGGGTGGTTGGAAAATGTAGTTCTTTGTCGAGTTGTAATCCTTATACATCAGAAGGTTATGATGCTGTATGACTGAAACACGTAAATTAATTCACTTATTTTATATCGGTTTGTATTTGTACAGGAAAATAAGACATGGTTCAGCAGCTAGCCGATACAGGGAAAGCTGCACAGCGTTGCCGTACAAATACAAACCGATATTAAAAAAAAGTGAACTAATTTACGTATTTCAGTCATACAACATAACCTTTTGATGTACAAGGATTACAACGCAACCAAGAACTACATTTACCAACCACCCCCAGCCGAGAAAATGTTACCTTAAAAAAATGATGATAACATTGTTTCTTGGACACACAAAATTTTGAAATTAATAAACCAGTTATAAAACATTCCAATGTACGAGGGCTGTTTTCTTTTTCAACCTCCGGAAGGTCACTCGGCGCTAAATTGGGACTGTACGGTGGGTGGTCAAAAACGTCCCACCGAAATTCCTGAAGAAGTTGTTGGGTGACATGAGCTCTGTGAGGGCGAGTGACTTCCACCTCTTCCCGGGACTGAAAAGGTGGCTGGGAGGGCAGAGGTTCGAGGCGGATGAAGAGCTTCAAACCAACGTTCGGGCCTATCTGAACTCATTGGCAGCAACATACAGTGAATAGGGGATCGAAAAGCTTGTCCACAGGTATGACAAATGCCTCAACCTTCAAGGTGATTATGTTGAAAAGTAAACACATTTGTACCTTGGTAATAAATTAATTTGGATATGTACACTTGTCTTTCATTTATGAACCTCCGGAGGTTGGAAAAAAAAAAACAGCCCTCGTATATTGTGTTAAAATTTGGATTCGATCTGATGATGGGTTTTAGAGATAATAATTCTTAAGTGTGATGCATGGTTGAAACACGCTTAAAAACGGTCACCTATTGTGTTCCAACTGCCATAAAAAATATTACACTATAATTAAAAATTCCAAACCTACATGAACTAACGTAAAATAGAACTACAAAAATGATGATGTTATTGGATTTTATGTAGGTCTATTGGTTACTTCACAAAAAACCTTCAAACTCGAGTGCACATAATATTTTGGTCGACAGCAGATTATCAACTAACGAATGACAATTGCCCAAATTATTCAACGCAATGAATTTCAATCCTAGAAATGGTGTAGCTACTGCTATATCACACTGTGTATTTAGTTACTGTATTTATTTGAAGCCCGTATGATTTTTATTTGTGGGTTAGTTTAAAGACAGACTGTACAGATCTAATCCCTGTAGTCTAGAGGAGCTGGAGAACAATATTTGGGAGCATAAAGAATGTATAGTGCATCAATAGCAATTTATTCACATGGTGCAACGCCTGTTAGTTAATGGAGAACATTCCCAGCATCTCCTATGAAAAGACAAGTTGTTTAATGATGAATTTACCATTAATTACTGTATTCTGTCACTGTTTCTGCCCTTGTGCAAGCAGCGGCCAGAGGTCACTTGGCTCAGGCGTGCGCGTTCCCGACTGGACGGCAAGTCTCACTCCAGCAAAAAACTCCCCCTATATTTTGGTTGGAAATACAGTATATGTCTTGAGATAACTGCCAAAATATGATTTTTGTTTTTGTTAACAGTGCCTCGATCACAAACAAAAAAGAATGCAAAAAAGTATTTCCTGATCTCTCCCTTCGACCTAACAAATGTTGATTTTAAATGAAGGGAAAGGGTTTAAATGAACTTGCTAAGGAGCAGTGAAAGGGGGAACAAACTTTTGAAAATAAAGAGTCCTATACATAACAAAAGTTGATCCATCTATACGAGTGCAAATTGACTGCTTTGCTAGAATAGTGGGTGGGTTAGTTTTAATGTAGGTGATTGGGCCCTTCCAAAACCTTTTCTGTAGAACAACTATTCATATGATGCATATTATTCAAGATATCTGGATGACTTCAAGATAGATGGACACCCCTGTATAATAGGGATGTTCAGATAACCAGGAAGGAAATGATGTTTGGCCTTGAAAAATGAACATCGATGTTAAATTTAGGCTAATATGCGTAGACCAACTTTTGTAATATATACTGACTCTTCTTTCGAATGCTGCTCGCCCCTGCACTCCTCATTAGCAAGTCCACTCCACCCCTACCTTAACCTCGGCAATGTAATAGATTTCCTTACTAAAATAGTGATTTAAAACTCAGGCATGCCTGATACCATATGGGATAGAACACTCATGGTGGCCACTCAAATCGGTCCATGATTTTCCAGGAATTTTCCAGGAGTAATTCTCATTTTTCCAGACTTAAAAATAAGCGCGAGTCCCGAGGGGAGGTTTTTTTTTCTGTTGCCTACTTCAAGACCAAAATAAAGCAGTTGTGTTTGGTTTACTTATACAGATGTTGGCAAAAATTATTGGTGATTGCGTTATTGATACGCAACAAGCCTACACACAAATGATTTAATTGTTGTTTTAAAAAAGCTTTTGTGACTGAAATATCCGCTTAAAAAAAAAAGAGAATACCGCCTGCAATTTTATTGCGGTAAGTTGTCTATACTCGATATACTCAATATGTTTTACAAAAATACTAACGCCTCAAACCAGTGTGGTGTTATGAAAGGTACAGGGACAATCGATGCTATTCACGCCGCTCGTCTTTTGATGGAAAGGCACCTAGAAAAGAGGAAACCACTCCATATAGCCTTCATTGATCTTGAAAAGGCCTTCGACAGGGTACCTCGTGATCTAATATAGTATGCACTATGACAGCATGGGGTACCAGAAGCATATGTTCAATGGGTTCAGCTTCTTTATCGGAATGTCACCAGCTATGTCCGATATGCTTCAGGAAACTACGCAACTTTTCCCATCAGAGTTGGTGTTCATCAAGGGTCAGCTTTGATCCCGCTCCTGTTCATTATCTGTTTTGCCACCATCGCAGCCGAACTACTGCAACCACATCCCTAGACCTTGCTCTATGCTGACGATATCATTGTAGCCTGCAAGTCTCACCAAGAATTGGAACAACAGGTTCAATGTTGGAAAACTGCACTAGACACCCATGACCTACGACTTAATATTAGGAAGACAAGAGTATATTGAGTGTGGAGTACCAAGTGAAGGATCTATTCACATTGATGGCACTGAACTCTGAAAATCATCTGTATTCAAATACTTGGGTACGCTAATCTGTTCAAATGGCCAAACCCTCCCAGATGTCCGAAACAGAGTCAACGCTGCATGGCTGAAATGGCGCCAAGTTACTGGAGTCCTTTTTGACCGGAATGTGCCACTATATCTGAAATCGAAAATTTATAGAACCATCGTTCGACCAGTAGCACTGCATGGTGCTGAATGCTGGCCAGTAACGAAGAGACATGAACAACAACTACATGTCGCAGAGATGAAAATGATTCGCTGGACACAGGGACTTACTAGACTGGACCGCATCAGGAATGACAATGTTTGAGCTAAATTTGGTGTGGCTCCAATCCCTGAAAAAATGCGGGAGAGCCGTCTGCGTTGGTATGGCCATGTACTGCGTAGCAATCACTCTTCAGTCGCGAGAACTGCACTTGACATCAGTCCAGAAGGCCGACGACCACGAGGGCGACCGAGAAAGCGCTGGCTGGATACTATGCGGGATGACATGCAACTAGAAAAGCAGACCCTGCAATATAGCGGGATTAATGATAGGAAGATGATTATCGCGTGTTCTCCCACACAGAAACAGGTAGCCTAAGGAAATTTCTTTCGTTAACGATAGAGTGCTCACCCAAAACCGCATGATTTAAGATGGAAAGATTTTTATAATTAATTAACAGTGGCTATTTTCCAGGAGTTTTCATTTTTTTTGTCATTTTCCAGGATTTCCAGGAGTAGTGGCCACCATGACCACATACCATATTATCATACCAAATGTTGGCTAGATACCTTTCTATATTATGATAAGTAAACCACAAATTGCACTATTCTAGTCATCATCATCATCATCTTTTACAGTTTCCAGCCCTTGGCTGGGTCTGCTTGGAACATAAGCCTCTCCATCGTTTTCTATCCTCCCACCACCGTTCACTCTTTACTCTGTCCCACTCCTCTCCTCTTTTCTGAACTCCTTCCTTCTCACCCACAATCCACCTATCTCTTGGCCTTCCTCTTGGTCTCTCGCCCACCATTTCTATCACATGCATTCTCCTAACATGACCATACCAACTCATTCTTGACTTCTCTATGATCTCTTGTATGGGATTCTCTTCCACAATCTCTCCCACTCTCTCATTTCTTACTCTATCCCTTCTTGTTATTCCTAATCTGCTTCTCTGAATTTCATTTCGCAAGCCTGGATCCTGCTCACCTGTCTTTTCTCACTGATCTCCTTGTCATTTCTACCACTTCTATTACACTCCCTAAATACTTGAAACTATCCACCTTCTTTAGTACTTCTCCTATCATTATATCTGTTGTTACTCTTCCCCTATTTCTTGTTGTCACCATCGTTTCACACTAATTCTTTGCATTAAATTTCAAACCACACTGTTTTACTGTCTCAACCCATACATTCAACCTTTCCATTGCCCCCGTATCATTAGATCGTCTGCAAACACCATTGTTCTCATATGATGTTCTCCTTTGTGATGCCACTTTTACTATTACCTCATCCATCATAGAGATTAAAAGCAGTGGAGATAGTGCACTCCCTTGCTTTAACCCACTCTTCTGCTTTAACCAGTCTGATCTCTCTCCCCCAACTTTCACATAGGTCACACTTCCTTGGTACATCTCTTTTATTCTAGCCAGAGTTTGATTTTTAACTCCATTTTTCTGTAGGGTTTCCCACAACTCTCCTCAATCCCAGCTATCGTATGCCTTCTCTTATGTCCAGAAACGCCATCACCAAATCCTTTCCATATTCAGTGTTTTTCTAGGAGCTGTCTTAGGCTGAAAATCAGGTCCACTGTTGATCTTCCTGGCCTTAATCCATACTGTTCCTCCCTCAACCCTTCTACTACTCTCCACACTCTCCTTTCCAGGATCTTCTCAAATATCTTCGCAACATTACTATTCTAGTAAAGCAGTCAATCAACTTTTGATATATATGGGACTCTACTTTCAAATGTTGGTTCCCCTTGAACACCTCCTCAACGAGTTCATTCCACCCCTTTCTCTTAATATAAAATCAATATTTGATAGGTGAAAGGGAGAGGTCAGGAATACCTTTTTCTTTTAGGAATGTATGCAACTATTTTAAGGATGTTCTTCTGTAGCCTGTTAGGACAACTTATTTCACATTCATTCATCCCACAATATCCTATTCAATACGACCCAGTCATTTACTGTACGTTGATCACTTAGACAAATGAGGGACAGGTGACCTTGATGTTCTGTCCCTGAAAACAACAATCACCACCATATCACAAAGCCAACAAACTGGTGAGACACTGCAAATGCCTGCCAATTAAAATTAAAACAAACGAGTACAGAACATCTTGAAAACTTATAGCATATCGAACAGAAACTGTCGATATGCTGTATTCAGCAATAATTTGGTATTGTGAATGAAGCAAATAAAAAGAGATTACCCCAAGTATTAAGAAAGAGCCTGAAACTTGTAAATAATTAAAAATCCAATTAGTGTTTTATATAATTATGTCTCTCTGATCACAATGGGCTGCACATCTAGCCCTTACTCGCTGCATCTAGCCCTCCTGAGAATGTCGGGCCTGACAGATACAAATGCCAAAAACTCAATTTTTCTCATAAGACTGCTTTAGTGTGAGCACATAGCACCAGCCAGAATTTTTTTAAAGGTCACATGTACAGTAAGACCCAATATCAGGATGCTTCCATTTCAAAACTGACAGAAATGGAGTTTCCACAATCAAATTTCCACCATGTATTAGTCAGAACAACTTAAAAGTGTGTTATTACCATATTCCTGGAATAACTTGATTATATCAAATAAGTTAATTAGTTCTTTTTACTAGGTTAACACCTTTCAATTATAAATGCAAGCTTTTGGAACTAATTCATTGAAAATTTTCCAATAAGCTGCCAATTTATAATTATCACTTTCAACCAATCTCATTCACATACAATAAAGACTTAAACTACTAAATTCTTTCAACAAAATTATGATATACATAGCAAGAGCAGAGCACAGTAGTAAGAACTACAGCGATAGCCAATCTAACTCACAAGTGACACCTAAGAGGAAATACTCGATACAGTTGTGTAGAGAGATGACTAAAGAGTAATACAACTGCTACTACTCAAACTAACACTGTGAACAAAATTCATTACAGAAGGAAGTAAAGAGATTTCTTTCTTAAATCATACAAAATACAGTAAAACCACAAGTAACAGATTGTGCAAGTCATTAATATTTATGAGATAGTTACAATATGTAACTAAAGCTCAAAACCTTTGCTCCACAGTAACTGTCCAGCAGTAAATAATGGAACTATCATGTTTACCTAAACATCAAAACTATCAAAGCACTCCGTCTCTTCATCAGATATTGGCTCAAGATAGGGATCATCTTGAGGCTCCTTTGCTTTCTGCAATTCACCACTTAAACTCTTACCGTCTTCATTGTACGGAACAGTATCAACATTACATCCCCCTTTATCATTTTTATTGTCTTGGTTTGAGTTGTGGTCTCCACTAAGCGTTTCTATAATGTTACTCAGAGAGCTTTCTTTATTTTCTACAATAGTTCTCTCAGAATTATCCTTAGGATCTCCTGATCCCTTCTCTTCATTCTGTCTCGTTCCTTCAAATATTTTTTCCATCAAGCTCTCAACAACTATACCTGCAACACATGAATTGTCTTTACTTTCATCTTCACTCATGTCTTTTGAATTTTCTTGTTCCTCAGGAATAACATTACCAGATTCTAAAGCTTTACTTCCCTCCTGAGTTTTATGGGTACTATCTACTGACATTTCTTCAAATAAAATATGCGTATCATGTTCTTTTGTAGGTGATGTTTCATTTTTTGATTTTCCAATCTCATCTTCCACATTGGGTATTTCATCAAATGGGATGCGTTTGTCATTTTCTTTCTCATGACAAGTTTCATCTCTGGAGACATCAGGCTTTTCTTCACTTGGGATGTGTTTGCTGCTTTCTTCCTCATGACATATTTCATCTTTGAATGTTGAATTCTCATCTCCTATATGAGACATTTCATCAGGTGGGGTGAGTTTGTCACTTTCTTTCTCATAACAACTTTCATCGGACTTTGTATTCCCATC
This sequence comes from Meconema thalassinum, assembly GCA_946902985.2. Lineage (NCBI taxonomy): Eukaryota > Metazoa > Arthropoda > Insecta > Orthoptera > Tettigoniidae > Meconema > Meconema thalassinum. Next base: position 1,354,890,793 of record OX336388.2, read on the forward strand.
TTCTATATGAGACATTTCTTCAAACGGAATTTCTTTGTCACGTTCTCTCTCATGACATGTTTCATCTCTGGATTTTCCATTATCTTCTTCCATACAAGACACCTCTTCAGATGGAATTTTTGTCTCACCACTTTTATGAGATGTTTTACCTTCTGATTCATCATCCTCATCTTTTAACAACATTTCATTTCTCAAAACAGTTTCAACAGTATTTTTATCAATCACAGTGCTACTTGTGGATGAGACTAAACCAATAACTGCATCATCAGAGATAGATACTGAGCTATGTGTAGCAGGGACAGACTCCAAGCCCTTATTGCATGGCTGGTCAGGCTGATCATCATGAAAATTGACCTCATCATTGCAAGTACTTTCCATTCTATTGGTTTCTTCTGTTCCAACATCTATAAATGGATCCTCACTGCTATTACTAACTTCATCTTCATGCCTGTTTTCCGAATTAAGGCTGGGCTTACAAGATAAATCATCTTTGTGTTCATGAGGTGATTCATTACTTGGGGCAGCCATTGGGTCTTTCTCAGAGGTTTTGTCTATAATACCACTTTCATCAATGTCCTCCTTGTTATCTAATTTCTTGATTTCAGATGTATCAGCAGTAACTGCACTTTCTAAATTAAGCTTGCCAGAGTCCTCAGTTTCATTACTTCTTGTGGTTTCACTGGAAGATTTCCCAGACTGAATTACTGTAGTGCCTTCCAATGTTTTATCTTCCCCTGTAGCACTGTCAGTATGAGGTTCCTTTAATGTTTTAGAGATATCATCAATAGCCGATTCATTATTTTCATTCCCACAGAAAGGTTGTGAAGTCAATAACATGTCCAAATTACTATCTCCCTCAGGAACAGATAAAGACATCATACTCCGTTTCACAATATCTGCTGGTATCCACACCAAGTTCTGTAAGCACTTACTAGTATCAACAATATTGAAGGAAGATTCTGCTTTGACAGTCAAATTAGAGACTGCTGGTGGTCTATACTTGTGAACAATTATTTTTAAAACCCTGTTATCATGAGAAAGTTCATGAGATTTACCTTCAACAGTGCTAGAGAAATTGTTTTGGCATACTTTACAGGAGTATGGAATTTTTACTTGAAGAGAAGAAATCTCAGATCTCATCGGTTTATCAAACCTTCTCCTCCCCAAATTTGACACTTTGGATCGGGCATTAAACCAATTTGGTTTCTTTTCTACTTTCTGGTATGAATATTTTCGCAAAACTTTCTTGGATGAAATACTCTGAACACTGGGTTTCTTCCTCATAACTGATGACTTAAAATATCCACCTCTCCTTGTAGCAATATTGAGCTTTGATGTACTTTCAGCCTTGATGTTTGATGCCAGCCTTGCACTTCTATTCTGAGAATTTGAATTTTGGATACTATTATCATTCAACATTGCCTTGTATGTAGGTGTCCGAACTCGGCCACTACGAGTACTAACTACTGTCTTACCTTTCTTTACTCTTCCACTCGACCTCCTGGATGTAGCTTGATCCTTAATGGCACTTTGCTTTTCAATGTTACTTTCATCTACACTTTGAATTCTCTTGATCCTCAATTTAGGTATATTATATTTTGTAGGCTTGCCCCCTTGCATAAATTTTCCTTCATTCTCACTCTGAATTTCACACTTGAACCTCTTTCTAACTGTGAAGGTAGTACCATGTCGACTTCCCTTAAGAAGGGTATTCAGATCGACACCAGAAACAACATAGCTTAAAGACTGATCAACACCACCTAATTGCTTCATAACATCAAAGAGGACCACTTTGCATTTCTTATGCGACATTTGCATATTACCATATTGAATTTGCCTTACTGATTCACACGTATCACAAATGGAATTACCAATATGGTGAGGTAACCTAACCCTACCCGACTCTTTTCCACAGTCCCCACATTTTTCAGAATCTAAATTCTCCTTCTCATCATTCCCCACCTTCTCCAGATTTCGATTTGTTTTCTTTGATGGAGGGATATCACTGTCCAAATTAGAAGCCCGTTTTCTAGTACTTCTTGTATCAAGTACACCATCGTTAACTTCAGTGGAGGAGAGCGAGCGTCTTGTTACCCGTGAAACAACATCATGTCCTTCTGACAAAGCCTGGCCATTTTCCCTCAAATGTCGGGATCTGTTCTTTATACTTAAGGTGCCCTCTTGCCCAACGCCTCTTGAAGCAACACTCACACGAGATGACTTGGTTTCTTCAGGTAATGCAGCCTTGTGTGACAACACGCTAGGCCTCCTTTGGCTCTGTCTAGTTGGTTTAGGAGACTTCAACCCTTCTTCATTCTCCGAATCAGCCAATGACACTTTCTGACAAACACGTGGCTGAGAGGATAATATTTCCTGAGACTGTTTTTCATTCCTTGTGGTTCGCCCACCTTCATCTGATTTCTTAGCTTCACCTCTGAAAAAGAAAGAGAAATTTTAGCCAATAATCAAGATATAATTAGTTAATAAAAATAATGCCGTTGGGGGCCCTTTCTACTGCTGCGGCTTTTAGAGACGCAGGGGTGCCGGAATTTTGCCCTGAAGGGGATCTATAGCGTGACAGTAAATCTATTAAACGGCTCCTCGCATTTGAGCACCCTCAAATGCTGACGGCGCCAGGATTCGATCCTGCAACTTTGGGGACAGCAGGTAAGAACGTTACAGCTGAGCCACTTAGCAACTCAAGATATAATTGGTTGCAAGAAGCTAATTGGTAATGGTTTAAAGGTGTAAAACAATAAAGTTATCAGCTTCACAAAGATAAGTGATGGTGGGGTACAGGCCATGACATAAAAGCTGGAGCTTCCTTTCATGTCTGGTTAGTTAAGTTCCATTAACCCTTATGCTGCCGTATTTGACTAGTCGAATGGCAATGCTGCTGTATTCGATTATAGTCCACGGCCTAAGAATTGTGTAACCGCTAGATACAACGTTCCTCTGACGTCAAATAGGTGAAAGATTGTCTTTGTACTGCTCTGCAATGTGCTGCTGCCTAGTAGTAGTACCAGAAACTTCAGATTTAAATGCAGTGAGTCAAGCAGCCAGTTCGCAGCTAAGTTGTGTTGTAGATAAACCATTATTGTACTTGGATGTTATTTCACGTGACATCCGAGTTAAACTCGTGATTTATACTGCTAGGGGTGCTTTCCAAGATTAAGTATCTCCTAGTAATATAGGCCTCCATATCTCACAGAATATTATACAAAGCCTCCTAGAAAATTATGTAGGCCTATGTAATGGGAAGAAAACACCCATCTCCTAATCAGACGGCCAGACTAACAGAGAGGCACTTTCCAAAACAATTCGAGGACAAGATACACAAACCGAATTGTCCATCATGCCAGCTCAGTGCACAAAGAAAAGGAAAGGGGTGTACCGGTGTAAGCAAACATCTTACTTTTGTGGCAATTGTCCAGAAAATCCACCACTGTGTATTGTACCATGTTTTGAAAAGTATCACATTTACAAGCGTGACAAAGAGTACTTCCTGTGCCATTAGCACATGGGCTATCAGGGTGTCTATTTTTTACAGTGTAGATCAACATAATGTATAAACATGTTACAAATAATTGTGAAAATATTCCCTTACGGCATTCCAGAGCAAGTCTCTACTAATAAATAAAATTTGTGATCAAATAGAATAAAATATTTCTTCCACCTTTTCATGTTTGATTTGAGAGTATGTACATAATCCGAAAATAAAGTTATTTGAGGTAAACATAAAAATTAATCGCCTCTAACCAAGGTAGACTGGGTTTGATTCCCGGTCAATAGGTGTGAGATTTTCTAAGTGAAATGCCATGTGCTTTGCTTCGGATTCCAAGTAAAAAGGAGGTCCCGTGGATCATGATCACGTGGATATTGGTCACGTAAAATTACAAGCTTCCTTCCCATTTGGCTGAAATAGCCAGTTGCTCACCATGGTTTCAGATTTCCTTTAATTTGAGGAGACTACAAATAAGACAGTTGCGTAATTCTTCCTAACTTCATCAAAACTAAAATTAGAGACACCATATTATCTGATGTATGATTTTATAAACTTGTTGCACCTCATCAATACTAACTGCCAATTATAATCATTATATTGAACATGTTTCAATCCTCCATTGGATCTTCCTCAGCAATTTTATCGTTGTTGTTGATTCTTTTAGGGGCTTCGCAACATTGAGATCATGTAGCTCCGTGTACTTGGGTGTGTGTAGAATTTGTCTGATAACCTGTGTCCCTGTGATGTCAGTACTAGTGTGTTTATTTGTAATTGAGGATAGGACTTGGATAGGAAGCAGCCGTGGCTTTAAGTTATGTACCATCCCGGCATTTGCTTGAAGTAGAAATGGAAAACCACTTTCAGGATGGCTAAGGTAGGAATCGAAGCCGCATCTCCTCAGTTTTGCCTCACGAAGCACAGTGAACCCCGTTCCAGTCCTTAGACCAGAATTAAATGTCTTGGCAGAGAAGGAAATCAAACCTGGGCCTCCGCAGTGACAGCCAAGAATGCTAGCCACTACGCAACGAGGTGGACGAGGAATATGATCGGACACAAAAGCAAGCATAGCATGGGGTGAGCTACAAGTACCGTTGCGCGTGGAGTGTTGTCTGGGGAGGAAAGTGTGAATGTAAGGACGAGGAATAGGAAGGTAGCGGCTGTGGCCTTTTTAGTTAGGGACCAACCCCGGCTTTTGCCTGGAAGGATGGGAAACCACAGAAGACCACCTTCAAGGGTTGCCAGCGAGAGAATTTGAAACTCTTTGCCTCCCCGGATGTGAGCGACAGCTTGAAGTCACACCACGGCTAACTCACCCGGTACTAGAACATACTGACATTGTCAAACTAGTGATTGCGTTTCTTGATTAAAAGTAGCAGGAATAAAGTTTTTACAAAACACATAAAGAAGGAACTGAAAATTTTGAAAGAAAGGAAGGAAGCTTGTAGTTTAATGTGACCGTTAATCTGTAGATTATGAGCCACGGGACCTCCTTTTTATGTGGAATCCGAACCACAGGACATGGCATTTCACTTCGAAAATCTCACATGCATTGACCGGGAATCGAACCCGGACCGCCTTGGTGAGAGGCATACAGCTAGACCGCTGAGCCACCACGCCCCTAATTTTGAAAGATGGTGCCTCAGATATCTTGGAATACTCCAGACCTTTGACTAATGTTGAGTTAACTGCTATAATTAAAGACATTAAGCTAGGCAGAGCACCAGGTTTGCATGGCATCCACCCGGAATTTATCATACATTGTGGAGACAGAGCTAGAATATGGTTGTCCAACTTCTTCACGAATATATTACAGAGTGGACAATTGCCAAAGTTATTCAAACAAACGAATATCATAGCCATCTTGAAGAAAGGCAAAGCAAGAGACCTATCGCCCCATTGCCCTGCTTAGTGTGACGTATAAATTACTAGAAAGGCTCCTTCTCAACACGATTGGCCCAGAGATAATCAAGAAAATCCCATTGGAGCAGGCAGGATTCAGACCGCACAGAAGCACTACAGATCAAGTATTGTCTCTTACAACTTTCATAGAAGCAGGCTACCAGAGGAAACTTAAGACATCGGTGGATTTTATCTATCTGACAGCAGCATACGACACAGTCTGGAAGGATGGCCTACTCTTCAAGTTTTTGAAAGCGATACCATGTAAGATTACTGCCCGACTAGTGAATAACATGCTAAGTCAGAGACTTTTCCAAGTACAGCTGGGGAATAATGCGAGGACCAAAAGATCACTAAATAATGGACTTCCTCAGGGTATTGTTCTTGCTCCAATCTTATTTAGCTTATATATCGCAGATATACCTGCCACAATTTCAAAGAAATTTGGTTATGCAGATGACTAGGCATTTGCTACTAGAGACACACCATATGAGAAAACAGAGATGACCCTAACAGACAACCTTAAAGAACTGACACAATACTTTAAGATGTGGAGACTTACACTTAACACTAACAAAACAGAAGTATGCTGCTTCCATCTGAACAACAAGATGGCTAATAAAGAATTACAGGTGTTCATTGAAAATCAATTATTGCGACATAATAGATTCCCTAAATACTCAATCCAAAGTAAGAACCCGCAACAATATAGTCCAAAAACTATGTGGCACACCTTAGGGTTCATCGGCAACTTCACTTCGATGTACAGCTTTGGGACTTGTGTTTTCAGCTGCAGAGTACTGTGCCCCAGTTTGGTTGAATAGCACTCAAACTAACCTCATAGATACCCAGCTCAACACCACCATGTAAAAATGCTCTCCTCAGGGAGTTAAAGAAAACAATGGATAACCCACAACTACCAATAAACTGTGACATTGCTGATGTTCACCTGAATCGTCTACGATCTCGAAATCCATCAACAAGGACTGCAATAGACTTGGAGAATACCAACTTCAACATAACTAAAGAATGGCACGGAAGACAGGATACTAGGCCTGGATCAACCATACCATGCATTGGATCATCGCTGCCACCTGGATTTGAGTTTCCTCGGAAAACATGGTCAACTCTTTAACAGGATTCGTACGGGTCATGGCAACTGTGCAGACTTTCATTATAAATGGAAAAGAATTTCTTCATGTAACTGTGATTGTGGTGCCCCTAAGCAGACCATCCAGCATATCATCACCGACTGTACTAAAAGAAAGTACAGTGGCGATTTACTGAATTCGCTCATGGATCACCAGAGACAATTACTTACATAAACAATATAGATATAAATATTTAGTTTGTCCTCCTTTCCGAAACTAATTATCATCTGTGTACATATTGTATCTGTAAAGCCATACGCAAAATAAATAATAATTATTGATTAAAAAGTTGAAGAAAGTGCAGTTTTAATACATAAAATACAGGGTGAGAATTTAGTTGGAGCGGGACTACCAGCCAGCAAGGCGTGCACACGCCTACTGTCAGCTAACCGAGCTCTGGCTGCTGCTTGTGTGAAGGCAGGATTCAGTAATTATTGGTTAATTCATCAGCAATTAAGTATTAAAGAACTTATCTGTAGGAACAAGGGAAGCTGTACTAAGTCTTAGGCTGATTTTGGAAGGTAGAATAAGAAAAGATGAGAGAACGTTCATGGCATTTGTGGACTTAGAAAAGGCTTTCGATAACGTTGATTGGACTAAATTGTTTCAACATTTTGAAAATGATTGGAATAAAGTACAGGGATAGGAGGGTGATCTACAATCTGTACAGAAACCCAACAGTAGTCATTCGAGCTGATGGACATGAGAGAGAAGCTGATATTCAGAAAGGTGTGAGGCAAGGCTGCAACTTTATCGCCATACTTTTCAATCTCTACATTGAACAAGCAATGAAGGATATTAGAGAGAAAGTTAAAGTGGGAGTGAAGATTCAAGGAGAAATAATTTCAACTCAGATTTGCTGATGACATCGTCATCTTGGCCGACACGCCTCAGGATTTGAATGTTATGGACTCCGTCTTGAGGAAAGAATTCATGATGAAAATTAATAAATGTAAAACAAAAATATTGGAATGCAGCCGCAATAAATCAGAAACCTCGATGGACATCAAATTGGTAGGTGAGAAACTAAAGGAAGTAGGAGACTTCTGTTACTTAGGAAGCAAAATAACCAGTGATGGACGAAGCAAAGAGGATATAAAAAGTAGGTTGGCTCAGGCAAGGAAAGCATTTCTACAAAACAGGAATCTGTTGACATCGAATATAGATTTAGGTATTAGGAAGACATTTTTGAAAACCTTTGTTTGGAGTGTCGCACTCTATGGAAGTGAAACTTGGACTATTGGTGCAGCTGAAAAGAGGAGAATTGAAGCATTTGAAATGTGCTGTTACAGGAGAATGATGAAGATCAGATGGGTAGATAAGGTTACAAACGAACAGGTATTAAGACGAGTGGGAGAGGAGAGATGTTTCTGGCGAATGCTAATGAAGAGAAGAGATAGGTTGGTAGGACACATACTAAGACACCCAGGAATAGCAAGCTTAGTTTTGGAAGGGAGGGTCGAGGACAAGAACTGTAGGGGTAGACCAAGGTTAGAATATGTTAAACAGATTGCCTCGGATGTAGGGTGTGGTAGCTATGTAGAGATGAAACGATTAGCTCAGGACAGGGAGGCATGGAGAGCTGCATCAAACCAGTCAAAAGACTGAAGACTCAAAACAACAACAACAACATCTTTTCACAGAAGATGCTGGAATTGTTCTCCACAAGTCGACAGACATGCATTGTACCTTGTAAATAAATAGGTATTGAAACGTAATTCCCCTTCCATATGAGCGACATCTGCTCCTGCATATAGTTCTCCAGCTCTACTAGAGTATGTGAATTTGATCTATACACTTTGTCTTTTAAACTACCTCAGAAATAAACATCACGAACAGGCTTAGGTCCGAGCTTCGACTAATTACTGTAACTAAATATGCAGGGTGGTACAGGAGTGGCTACACCATGTAATGATGTAACTTCCAAGATTTAAAATACAAGTGCTGAGGAATGTTGGCTATTAGTCAGCCGAGAATCTATGCCAGGGCCATCCAGTCATTGTGCTCCGAGAGCGCGGCCGCGCTCGGGGAGCACTGGGCGGTCAGACTAGCGCTCTCTCCCTCACCACCACTACACTGTGGCAGCGAGGATACACGAGACACACGGACTATGTTCGGACTGCAATAACTAGATACGTACTCACAGTCGTGCAGGCGACGGCTTTTGTGGCATTGTTGACATCATATTGATAGGGCTGTTTTACCATAATAGGATATATACTGTCATAATATATACAAATCGAATGGTACTCCGATGCATGGAATGTGCAGGAAACGAACGCAAGTGTTAAGTAAAGAATATTGTGATTTATTACAAAATGAAATGAGAACATATTAGAGAGGAAAATTCAACAACAGTTTACCAATATGAACAGATAGTACAGGCCTTGAGTGACTGTTTCTCCGTCGTTTTTACGAATTTCTAGTTTTGGAGGAAACAATCTTCTCCAAATTGGGTACAATATTTCTGGACACAGCTATTCGTAAACAATTGCGCAAGTTTCTATCACTCATTGTTGCACGATGTTTACTTTTGGTAAGCTTAAGAACTGAAGGGAAACGCTCACAAATGTACGTTGAGCCGAACATTGACAGAACTTTACTTGCATGTATATACAAAAGGGGATAGTCTTCTTGCGGAAAGCCACTGTAAAATTCTTCTAAACTTCGTGACATTAGAAAGCGGTCATTAAGACGAACATTGCATTGGAGTTCAATCAGCTCTAATTGAAATAGCTGTGGAACACTGTCTGCACTAATAGAAAATGGTCGAACAAATACATCTAACACCGCTTGGAGTTCTGATAATTCTGAAAATCGCTGTCAAACTCTTCTTGTAATTGGCGAATTACCTTCTTTCACTGTTTCAAGCGATGGAAAATGTCCTGTGTTCCTTGCACGCAACTGGTTTTCCCACAAAATAAATTTTCTTGTGAACGCTTCAATTTTTTCCACCAATTCGCAGATGTTGTGCTTTTCGCCCTGAAGCGAAGTGTTCAAATTATTCAGATGGGCAGTAATGTCACATAAAAATGCCAAGTCCGCCACCCACTTAGGGTCACGCAAAAGAACTTCGGGCCGCCTTTTCATGTCACAGAATGTATCTATTGCGCTCTGCAAGCAAAACACACGATTCAGCACCTTCGCCTTGCTCAGCCATCTTACTTCTGCATGATACGGGATATCCGGATACTGTACTCTGCTTCGATGTCATCCAAGAACTCTTTGAATTGACGGTGCGTGAGTCCATGGGAGCGAAGATAATTTACCATTCGCACAACTGTTCCCATTACATCTTTAAGCTTGGCGACTTTTGCACAGATTGCCTCCTGGTGTATGAAGCAATGGATCGCCGCCATTAGGGTACTACCGTTCTCAGTCATTTTTAACTTTACATACAGTAACTGAGGAACCCCGTGCGTACACCCCGCAAAGCAGGAGCTCCATCCGTCGCTATACTCGTCAACCACTCCCATTTTAATCCCATTGATTCAAAAACACTCTCCACAGCCCGGAAAATATCGAAACCGGTAGTGGTGCCTTGTGAGAGCTACCCAGTCAAGGAAATCCTCGGTGACCCGAAGATCGTCATCCACCCCTCGAATAAAAATAACGAGCTGTGCTGTGTCCGCAATGTTGGTTGATTCGTCGAGGGCAATGGAAAATGATATAAATTTTGCTGCCTTCTCCATGAATTGCTGTTCCATATCAAAAACGAAATAGACTTCATCCTAACCAACAGACTTAACAGAGGTGAAAAACATACAAGTGATAAATGGTCTGAAGTTTGACACAGACCACAGAATGGTACGATTGAAAGTGAGAATAAAGAAGAAAAGGAGACACTACTTCAACAACAAAACTACACATCCAGGATGCATAGACAGGGCGGAGTATGTAAAAGCACTACAACAAAACCTACGAGACTTCAACCAACAAACGGAGCAAAAAGTCCAACAACACTATACAGAGCTCATAAATTGCATATCCCGCGCAGCCAAACAATCGTCAACACCTGGAAACAGTATGAAAATTAGAATAAAACTAAAGAGAACGTCTAAAATCACAAGCCATAGAAAACGAACACAAAAAGCTGGAATATGCGGAAGTCAATAAACAATCAAAAAGGGAAATCCGAAGAGACATCAGAGAACACAACACTAAAGTGGTCAAAGAAATCATGGCTACCACAAAATCAATAAGGAAGATTAGAAAAAAGAATTAACTCCAGGCAAACATTGGATACTGGGAGTAAAAGACAACAACGAAAAAAGACAAGCCTCAAGAGAAGAGATAATGACGCAAGCGACAGAGTTCTATAGAACACTATACTCAAGTAACTCGCAAAGATCCAACTTGCATCAGGACCAGAATACATCAGAAGAAAACCTAGAGGAAGAAACACCTCCAATACTACCCAGTGAAGTAAGAGCAGCCATTCGACAAACGAAAACCGAAAAATGCCCAGGTGAAGATGGAATTTACAATGAATTTCTAAAATGGGGTGAAGATGAGCTAATCCCAGTCATCACAACATTATTTAATACCATACTCACATCAGAAGACATACCAATGCAGTGGAAACAAAGCATTATCATACTTCTACACAAAAAGGGAGCCAAGGATGACATAAACAACTATAGACCGATCAACCTAATTGTAAACCTCTACAAGCTATTTATGAAGATCCTAACCAATAGAATGACAAAGCCACTGGACGAACAGCAACCGATAGAGCAAGCAGGATTCAGAAAGAATTTCAGTACATCAGACCACTTGCAAACAATAAATCAACTCATGGAGAAAGTTCAGGAATTTAATCTAGAGGTGTATATAGCATTTGTGGATTACAACAAAGCATTTGACTCCGTAGAACAGGAAAGCGTCTTAGAAGCAATGAAAAAACCAAGGCATCCCAAAAAAATTCGTTAGACTCCTAGGCAAACTCTACGACGGTAACCAAGCCAGAATAAAGACAGAAAGAGAAGGACGTAACATCATGATAGAAAGGGGAGAAAAACAGGGAGACCCCCTCTCACCAAAATTATTCATCTCTTTGCTGGAAAATCAGTTTAGAAAACTAGACTGGGAAGAAAAATATGGCATCAGAATCGATGGGACAAGACTAACCCATTTACGGTTCGCAGACGACATTGTTTTGGTGGCTGAATCAGCGAAAGAGCTGGAACAAATGATAAAAGAATTAGACAAAACAAGTAAAGAAGTGGGCCTTACAATGAACCCGAAGAAAACGAAGCTGATGACAAATGCGTTAGAAGCCCCAATTAATGTGAACGGAGAAACACTGGAATATATTGAAGAATATGTATATCTAGGTCAGAACATGTCATTTTCAAGTCGTTCAGAGAAAGAGGTCAAACGAAGAATAGGACAAGCATGGAAGAGCTTTTGGTCCCTAAAAGTTTATACTGGCCGACAAGACCCAAAAACTCACTTTAAAGGCTGAAGTTCTGGAAAAATGCGTGATACCGGTGTTACAATATGGTTGCCAAACTTGGGCATTAACATCGAAACAAAGACAAATGATCCAGAGATGTCAACGGAAAATGGAAAGGAAGATACTTCATGTCTCATTGAGAGATAGAATACGGAACGAAGATTTAAGAAGGAGAACCGGCATGAAAGACGCTATGACATCAGCAGACCAGCTCAAATGGAGATGGGGTGGACATGTAGCGAGATTAGATCCTAACCGATGGACGTACAAAATGACGATGTGGGACCCAAGAACAGGAAGACGAAACGTTGGGAGACAAAGAATCAGATGGGCAGACTGGTTCGTAAAGTGGGGAGGAAAACAATGGACAAGAACAGCGAAGATGAGGCAGGAGTGGAAAGACCTAGGGAGACTCGCATGCAGTGACCAATAAAACAATGCATCAACTAGATTGACACCGTTCAGTGGACATGCAGCAAAAGCGGTACATATCTCTGGTGTGCAATAAAGGCTTCTCGTAGAGCGGTGACCTCAAGAAGCACCTGTTGTTCATACTGGAGTGAAGGAATACACTTGTAGCACATGTGAGAAGTCATTTGCACGGCGGACAGAGCTAATGGAACATTTTGTCGTTCACTCAGGGAAGAGACCGCATTGTTTGTTTGTTGCGCCCAAAGCGATTCAGCTCGCGCTCTAATTTGAGGAAACATCATCGTGTTCACTAGGGAATAAATAACCTTACTGCATCACCTGTTACAAGGAATTCAAAAGGTTCGACTATCTTGCGAAACACTAGTCAATTCATTCCGGGACCACATGTGCACAACATAGTGAATGATTTGTGGGATGTTAAAGAACGTGTATAGGTATCTGCATCCAAACTAGATGTTAAAACTCCACCGGCAAGGTTTTGTATTGCATTTTAAAAAGACCTTCTATTTGAAACGTTTCAATATACGTAGATTTTACTGAAGAGTGAAGACTTGGCAGTTCCTGTCATTATTCAAGTGCTTAGACAGGGTAAGCTTTGTGCTTAGTGGCAATGGGAAGCTCCCAGATATTGGTTGATGGCTATTATGATTTCCGTAATACTAATGGATATTTGAGGCCTTGATATCGCCAGACTCAGAAATGAAGAATGTTGTAGCGAATGTTATGCCAGCGTAATATAATTTACTTAATCTTTAATCAGCTGCACATCTATATAGAAGGCCCAATCAGAAAGAATAACCCCGAATGCTCCTCAGGACTTGCTCACCTGATGAGTTAAAACTGAGCAATTCCCTGCAAAGCAGGAGGCCATAGCCCTTATGAGATTTGTAAGGCTATTTATTTATTTATTTATTTATCAACGGGCATATCGTCTATTCTGCGAGCCACAGTTTGAGGAGAAAGAGAGATTTTTTCAAATTTCTCAACTATCTCCGTAGGACAAATACATGCCGCCACGTCCATTAGGCACTTCTTGATGAAATTCCCTTCCGCGAAGGGTTTCCCAGCTTTGGCAATTCGCATCGAACATTTGTAGCTTGCTCGTAAAAAGGGTCCACCAACCTCACTCTCCTCTATCTCCTGTCAGACAAAAATACGGCAAGTCACAATTTTAGTGTTCTTCAGATAATTAAATCATTTGTTCATTCCCATTTGTAAACAAGCATTTTAAAATTAAGGCAATAATACTTACAGGAAAGTGCTGCTTGAAATTTTCTTTCAATTCTTCCAACTTCGATTGCCGACTGGCGTCTGTCAAGTCACCCCATCCCTGTGGTTGGCACTGTAGTGCCGTTCCAAATTGTGTTTTTTTTTTAAACACATTAAATCTCGGTGGCACACTAAACATTTGGCATGCCCTTTATAAGCTGTACAGAAAAATGAACTTTCCCATTCTGCTTTAAAGGCTGCTGCTTCACCACTCTTTTTTTTTTTTTAGTATGATGTTCAGTCATGACCACTGTGAAATTGATTTACTTATATGCTGTCAACAAAGCGCATTGGGTTATAGACTAGCGATTGATGGGTCAGGTGCCCACTTCTGCGCGGCGGGTAGATCACGTGCTCAGCTAGCCAAGCTCCTCCCACCATTACTGAAACAATCCACGAGCTCGGTGCACTGGCTTGGCGCTCGGGGAGCGCTGTTAAGATGGCCCTGATCTATGCCTAATTTTTTATTTTGTTTGAGTGCACCCCCATTAGTCCGGAAGCCAGGAGTTGCAAGCAACGACAGATACAGACCAGTAGGTGTGTTTGCTCCAACAGCTGGGAATGGTTAGTTGCTATCCAGTCACACACAATTATGGCTGCAAGGTTAACCTTAGAACAAAGATATTCATTTGTTGTACTTTTATTAAGAGCGAGTCTGTTTATATTAATCATGGAGCATTTATACAAGAATTTCTGGATGTTACTTTGGAGACCGCAGTTTACAAGGTTGTGATGGAGTTCAAGACTACAGGGCCAGATTTAAATTAAAAAATTACAGTCAGTCTGAAAGACTAGACGTTATATCATTTCAAATGACGCATGCTACAAATGCTACACATGTTAGAAAGGCTCAGGAGGGCTTCGAGCGATAGGCTTCCCGCGCGGGCACTACTTTAAGGGTCACCCTTTATTTGAATTGAATCTTACATACTGTACACCTCGTTAAGTGTCACCCTGAAATTTGCTCCGACGTCCTGCACACCCCTTTAGGAGGCACCCTGTATTCTTATCTGGCATCTTGTATATCTCTTTAGAAGTCACCCTGTATTCTTGTGTGACATCTTGTATACCTCTTTAGGAGTCACCCTGTATTCTTGTCTGACATCTTGTGCACCTCTTTAGGAGTCACCCTGTATTCTTCTCTGCCATCTTGTACACCTCTTTAAGAGTCATCTTGTATTCTTATCTGGCATCTTGTATATCTCTTAGGGAGTCACCCTGTATTCTTATCTGGCATCTTGTACTGTATTTTGCTCTGACATCCTGCACACCTCTTTAGGAGGCACCCTGTATTCTTATCTGGCATCTTGTATATCTCTTTAGAAGTCACCCTGTATTCTTGTGTGACATCTTGTACACCTCTTTAGGAGTCACCCTGTAATCTTGTCTGACATCTTGTGCACCTCTTAGGGGTCACCCTGTATTCTTCTCTGCCATCTAGTACACCTCCTTAAGAGTCACCTTGTATTCTTATCTGGCATCTTGTATATCTCTTTAGGAGTCAACCTGTATTCTTATCTGGCATCTTGTACACCTCTCTAGGAGTCACCCTGTATTCTTTTCGCTCGACGCCCCAGGACTCTTTCAACAGACTCCATTAACCATTAGCTTCTGCTTCCCGCGTGGCTGCATGACGTCACGCACTCGCTTCCCGCGCGGCAGCATGACGTCACTTCCATCTCCGTCTCCATAACGCATAACGTTGGACCCAAGCATAACGACAAGATCATTTGAAATGACAAAAAAAAAATAAACGGAGACCTCACATTTCGACAGAAGGAAAATTAGAGGATATTAAGGTAACTGTACCGGTTTTCGTCACTGAGCCAGTCGTCGTCACTCTCACATACAAGTACAAAAAATAAGCATTTCAACGGGTCTTTCTCAACACACAAAGTCTTACGAGATTCGTCATACCTTCGTTGCCGATAAGGAGCAACTTTGGGAAATCATGTGTGCGATGTAATAGATGATTCCCAGCGTCAAACATCTCGTGGGAGTTCAGCTGTCTTGACGCGGCGTATTGCTTCTCGCATGTGCTAAGCAGACACGAAAGTTAATTATGTGCATACGTGTTATGTTCCGACATTTTAAAATGTTACAAGTGTGTGATATAGTTAGTAATTGTTTCTGTAACATATGCGATTTGCTATTTCGTGCTCACTTGCCTAGTTCGGTTAGAAATGCTGGTGACGGAATCCTGGATTTAAAAACACGCACTTTACCATGCTCGTCATTTGTGACGAAAACTGGCACATTGTCATATCTCCTTGTAAGACCTAACTAACAGTGGCAATATACTTATAATGTAGTTATGAAGCACCCTGCATTTTTTAAATTGTCGTTTGATCATCGTGTCCAACAGTAGTCATAGCCGATGATCTTTAGAGCACATGCGTGACTAACACTAGTGCACGATAATGTTAAAGTTTGCGTTAAGTGTTTCAGAACCAATAAACATTTACAGTGTGCTGTTATTATATAGATCTGTCTCTTTGACGGCCGTAGGTCTACGCTGGCTGCGTGGCTCAGTGGTAACGTTCTCACCTGCTGTTGCAGCATTGAATCCTGGCGCAGTCATCTGGAATTTAAGGGTGTGCAAATGCAAGGGAGCCGTGTCAGTAGATTTACTGGCACGTTATAGATCCCCTTCGGGGTAAAATTGCGGCACCCCGGGGTCTCTAAAAGCTGCAGTAGTTAAAAGGGACATAAAACAAATAACATTATTATTATTATTGTCAGTAGGTCTAGGCCTAGGGTTTTTAGGTGAGCTCAAGGGGAATCTTTTTAAGTTGAGATGAAAAATATATTCCAAGACTAAATCTTTGCTTTCAAGTAATATGTCGAAACGCACATTTCTCAATTAGCCTACGATATTCAGCAAATGGAAGCTGCTATTAAGGTCATTGAGGAGGACGGCATGAGTATTACAACAGCCGCGGAGAGGAATGGTGTTCCGAGAAACGCCCTCTCGGACAAAATTAAAGGAAAAACTAGAGAGAGGAAGATTGGGCCAAGTTCCTTTCTAACAAAGGATGTTAGTTCAATGGGTTATCTCACTAGGAAATGCGGAGTTCCCAGTAGCAAAGGACGATTTGCAAAATAGCGTCCAGTGCCTCACAAAAGAATTGAAGAGGGACACTCCTTTCAAAGATGGGTGGCAAGGGAGGAAATGGTGTGAATCTATCCTAAAAAGAAATCCAAGCCTGTCTTTACAAATCCCTCAAAATTTGCCAGTATACCGTCCTGCAATTTAACAGAACATCAAATTAAAACCTACTGTTATTTGGTGGAAAACGACTTACAGTCTATCTTGTCAGATCCTCGGCGATTGTTCAACGCAGACATTACGTTATGTCAGGGTCTGGTCTCATGTTTTATGTGACTACGCTTCCGATCCCCCGTAAAAAAAAAAAAGATCACGGCATAGCAGCCAGGAAAATGATTATTCGCTCTTGAACACCGGTCGGGGAAGCCTACATCAATCCACGTTCTTGTAGTTATATTGTTCGAATAATTACTGGTACTGTTTTATTCGTAAATGTTGGCCTCCAAGTCGATAAATCTGTGTCTTACGCAACAATTGACAGAAATGCAATATAAACAGCAGACAAGGAAAACTAACTATGTGACGTCAATTGGTGCAAACGGGTGATGAATATAGGAAAAATCCAAAGATATCGTGCCGAGAACTAGGGCAAACACACTCTTTTAAAAAATACATAATTTTTCCAAAATGAATTTTTTCGATATTGAGAGTTTCTTAGTGTTTGAGTAGAGTTTGAGGTTAGGTACTGCACTCGAAATTATGAGTAGCCATGAGAAAGGAACCAACAGAGATTCGAACAGAGAGCCTGAGAAAAAAATGTGTATAAAATATTTCGTGATCTGAGTTATTTTAAGCACAGGAAGGTTTGATAATGTGCAAGGAAGAGATTTATAAAATTTTAGCCTGAAGAAAGATTGTTATTTAGAGAAGAAATGGAAATTTTATAGTCTGGAATATTTTAACCAAGGGAGTGTGATTGGAATAGCGATTAGGAAAGTGCACAGTTTTGAGAAGTTACAGGAGAGAAACCAGTTTTGGTTAGCGAGGTGACTTGGCAAGGATACTTGAAGGTCGGACACGCACCAAGAGACCCAAGGAGGGGATAGCTCAAGAACATCAAAATTGATAACATGGAAGTAGCCAATCAGATTAAAAGAAGATTACGAGGGATTATATAATTATTAAAATTATTATTTTAATATTATAATGGATTGGAGTATATCAAAAATACAAGGAAGGAAGAAGAAATTTAATTGGCAAAACAGAAATTAAATTAGATGATTAAGAGAGAAGTTATGAGCAAAGAAGTGAGTTTATGAACTAGTGAGAGGCTAGCGCGGTAAATTTGAGAGGGAAAATTAACTTAGGAGGCTAGCGGCAGAGAAGGAACGAGGTTCTTATCATTCGAGTATTCCAAGAGGCAACACGTATAGAAAATCGCTCTACAATTAGTATACAATGGCAACCAAGAAAAGCATTAGACTATGGAAGGAAGAACTACCTTGTTAATAAGAAACTACAATAGTATATGGATGAATATTGGAAAGAAGAAGAAATTTAGAAATGATTTATGGAATATATTTACAGAAAATTATAAGGTCGAATTAGAGAAGACATACTTTGAAATATTCTACAAATATACACTATATCCCATAAGTGAAACTTCAGCCCGACACACGAGAACGCAGAAGAAAGTATTTTCACTACACTGCAATATTTTAGAAAAACATCTACAAGACATTTATTAAGATGTATTCAAGATCAGGTCGGAGGGGAGAAACTATAGCTAACGACTTTAGTGAACAGAGCATGATGTTCTAATTTCACTATGAAGGGAGGTTAGATCTACACTAACTAAGCGAAGTCCAGCGATAATCAAAGCGATACAACAATGGAACTTCACTGCAGTACATACAGCAATAAGCTTGGAAACCACAAACAAACTACTACAACGAGAAGAAAGTCACATGTGGAGGCGATTTCTCATCGTAAGCCTATCACTATCTACAAACTAACAAAACTTCTAGAGAGCGGCCGAGTGAAGAAGGGTCATAAAGAAGCGAATGCAGACGCCAGATCGTAGATCGAGAAGATGCAGGCGCGAGCGAGGGTCATTGACAGGCAGCGCGGAGGAAGGCTGGTGCAGATCAGCTGGAAACCATCGAGCAGTTTCACCTGCAAGCAGGGCAGCAGGAACTCGGGGAATGCTGGCACGCGTTCATTGGCATGCGGGCGCACTCCCAGCGCACGTGGTGGAATTCCTCATCTGTTAAGGTCCACAGATTCTGTATCAAGCGTTCCAGACACAAAGTAGACCAGTGATTTTTAACAACTATGTAGCTAGTATTTGTTTATGGGTTATTCCGATGTTTGACCAACATATGACTATTTTATTCCTAGTTCAAGTTATTGTTGCTGCTATAAATTTTTGAAAATTTCCTTTGAGTCAACGAATTTAGTTTGTAACGTATTTTTCCAACGTTTATTGTTAATATTTTCACATTAACCATTTTTCACTCGTATAAGCTAACTTCTTCAGAACTTTTCATTTATTTAATTTATACCAGAGAGTGAAGTAATTTCGTTAATGTGTGTAACAAGTCGTAATAAGTTGTAACAAGTTGTAACGAGCGAAGCTTTGTCATGAATGAAATGAGAAATACAGAAGGGATATTGTTATCCGAAATAAAGCAAATTCGTTAGATGAACGAAATATAATGTAAAAAGAAACGTTAACTATTGCCAGGAGTGTTCGACAATTGCGTTTGAGACACTCAAGTATAGGCAAAGAGAATATTGTGATACCCAGAATTTTATTATTACAGTATAAATAGTATGCGTAATTTTGAAGCACAGCTGATGAACAGAAGGAGAGGTATGATATTACAGATCAACCTATTGTTATGGAGAAGTCTTGAGAGACTACAGTAAAGATATTTCATATCAGATGAAATTAAGAACGTGTGGTAAAGTGTATTTTTATTGAGTAACGAACACGAGGAGACTTAATTCAGAAAGAAGCTATAAATTGTAACAGAGGTATATAATTAAAGTATTAGAAGGAAGTATGACATATTTGTGTGAGAAAGAATATAAAGAAGTACTACGAAAGTATAGTTTGGTTGAATAAATAAGTAAAGAATAGCACGGAGTTGTATAATCGATAGAATGGATGTACGCAGAGGAGTTTGTTTCTTGAAGGTATTACAGCAGTAATATTCAGTAGGGTTACTGATTCTCTTACATTGTCGAGTGTATTTGAGATGGTTTAGAATTTTGTGAACGTGCTAGATAAGAAATGTATGCAAAGATTTATTGTTGAAAGAAGTGTATTGGAGACACGTAAAAGTTATTCGCAAAGTGTGAAGGTTAAAGAGATTACAGCGAGAAAATATGGAAGTACAGTATGTCAACAAAGTAAGTTGGAAGTTGAATTTGTAAAGAATTGAAAGTGTGAGTAGTGAGGATGTAATGCCATGCACACATATAGAGTTGTAGAAAGCTATCTGAAAGTCTTGCGTCATAGTTCAAAATGTTATTACAGTTATTAGAAAACCGGAAATGTAAAAAAGGAATAGTAACGAACTTAACTGTTTGATACACATATCCACATGGATGTAACAATATAATTCATTAACACACAGAAATATTGTGTGAGCTAAAGAAAAGTGAAATGAACTTTATAATAAGTAAAGCAGGAGGAGAAAATCGTGCAGGTCGTGATGGTGTATATAATTGGCAATTGTAAATGATAATAATTTCATTAATATTACTAAATATAGCAAGCAGATTTGATGCAATAATGCGAAGAAAATAATACCGATGTATTATGTATGGAGAATTTTGTGAAAGATAGTAGAACTAGAAGTGTATTACTTTGAGGAGAAACACATGGTGTTTAAGAAAATGTATTTAACTTGATCAAATCTTTATAAGAAAGATCATTCATAATTAATGTAAGTTTTGGTGCAGGAAGACTTAAAAAAGTCATATCTATGTCTAGTGGGGACATAATTTTCAGTTTTAGTGTTTATTTTATTTTGATTTTTTTTATCTGATTAGGGACATGTATGTATTGTCCTAGACTAATAAATTTGCAGGCACTTTTTAGTTTGCTTGCTCCGTTTTTTATAAGATCTGTTTTTCATTCAATGCTGAATTACGATATAACGATACTACTAGTTCGATGCAGGCAGTTTTTTCGACATAACTATACCTTATCTACCCCGAGAGCCGAGTTGCTCAGTGTGCTTTATTTTGTTTTTAGGCTGTTCTGTGTGCAACTAGTTAGTAGTATGGTTAGATATGTGTTATGTGAGTCAAGGGTTCCCTAGTCATCAGTCCGGTAGGAAATGTTGATTTCTTAGCCGGGTATCGACATCCCTACGATCCTTTTTCCATCCGTGCGGATTCTGGACGTTGACTTTGAGGAATTCGAACGCAGTACGATGCTTTTGTTGATTAAATTTACCAAAATGTATAAGGTGTATATATTTTCTTGACTAAATCTGTCTTAAGATGACGACCATTGGTGCATTTACCTCAGTACTCGATTATTACGGGCACCGAGAAAGTCTTTGCGAAAACTTTCTCAACAAGCCAGTGTGTCAGATTCGTCAGCACAAAAATAATTATCGACCGTACAAAACTACTTAGGTTCAATTCCTAAGTCCAAGAGACGCAGTGGCAAGAACCCAACTGCTGTAATTGGATTTTCCAGTCCATGCATTGCGGAATTTTAGATCAACAAGTGATATTCAGTGATGAAGCATGGTTTCATTTACATGGGCATGTGAATTCATGAATTGATACTAGTCATCTGTGAACCCAAGACTGATCCACCAAAACACCCTGCATGACCCTAAAATTAGTGTGTGGTGCACAACAACTGCAAAAAGAATTATTGGCCCAATTATTTTCTGTGGAACTATTAATTCTGCTGATACGTTCAACTTACTTTGAATAGTTAGTTATTGTTGTTTTAAGGGGCAGAACTACGAGGTCATCTGCCCCTTTATTTTGAATAACTTCTAGCCCAAGTTAACAGACAGGTAAAGATTGCATGTTATTTTCCCCCAGGAAGATAGTGCAACTGAGCATTATTCATTGGATACAATAAGTGCTGTGTTTGGGCCTCAAAGACCGACTTAACACCGTGTGATTTTATTTTATGGGGTAGTTTAAAATACAAAGTGTGTAGATCAAATTCACATAATCTAGTAAAGCTGGAGAACTATATACAGGAGCAGATATCACTAATCCCCAAACTCTAGAGCAGGGCAGTCCACACAGCGCTCTAAGTCAGTACTCCGAGCGCTTTGGTGGAAGGTAGTGGTGGGAGGAGCTAGGCTGGCTAAGCACGCGGTCTGCCCGCCACACCGAAGTGAGCAGCCGATCCCGCAGTTGCCAGTCAAGTACAATGCGCTTTGTTGACAGCATGTAAGTAAATAGTACGCAGTGGTCATGACTGAAGGGAAGAGTGGTGAAGCAGCAGCCTTTAAAGCAGATTGGGAATTTTCATATTTCTGTACAGCTTATAAAGGGCATGCCAAAAGTTTAGTGTGCCACAGAGATTTTAATGTGTTAAAAAGAACACAATTTGTTGTTGAACTTTCCTCCCTAATATGTACACATTTCAGTTTGGAATATATCACAATATTCTTTACTCAACAGTTGCGTTCGTTTCCTGCACGTTCCATACATCGGAGTACCGTTCGATGTGTATATGCAGTATATGTATTATGGCAAAACAGCCCTATCAATATGATGTCAACAATACCACATGAGCCGTTGACCACACGTTTGTATGTACTGTACGTATCTAGTCAACGTGGTCAGTCTCCTCGCTGCCAGTGTAGGGGAAGAAGCGCTAGTCTGACAGCCCATTGCTCCCGGGCGCAATGACTGGATGGCCCTGCTCTAGAGGAGCTGGAGAGCAATATACAGCAGTAGATATACTCGTACATCATAATGGAAGAAGATTTACGTGTAAATGCCAATTTATTTACACGGCACAATGCCTGTCTGTTAGCTGATTAAGAACATTTCCATGAACTTCTGTGAAAAGGTGTTCTTTAATGATGAATTGCTGATGAATTTATCATTAATTACCGAATCCTGCCTACAGACAAGCAGTGGCCCGAGCTGGGCTGGCTGGCAGAAGGTTTGCGCGTGCCTGGTTGGCCGATGACCCCAATCCAACAAAATGCTCACCCTGCATAAGCTTAGACAGGTCTTGTTTATACTGATCCAGTGGAGGTGACGTGGATTGTCAAAAACTTGTGTAACGGGCGTAACTCTGGAGAGACAGCTGAAATTAACAATTTTCCTTGATCATCTTGGCAGGGTGTCGAGCGATGACCTTTTCTCAAATTCCCGTATAATTCCCGTATTTCCCGTACGAAAATCCACTAAATTCCCGTATATTTTAGAACTCTCTAAGACTATGGTTCGCATACCGAATGGCTGAAAAATGTATCTTAAAACGCTAATCAAGATTTACTGGCGTAAGTAACTGAATTTTTGGAGATAGTTCCGCAGCCCACGGGTGATGGCGAGATTTAGGCCTAATCCGTAGCGTGAGCAAAGCGAGCGCGTGCGCGAGTGAATTCTATCGCAGATGGGATGAGATGCTACGAACACAAATAAAATACCTTTTACCTGAGGAGAGCTGATATAAATGACTATTTCACTGAGGAGGACTGAGAGAGTAGAGAATAGGAGTGTCACATAAAAAATGTTTACGGGAAGTGACAATCGTATGGTACCGTAACCGTATGGAGCTTCCACGAGTTAAAATGGCACCATAACACTAACAATAACAAAATGGCACCGAAGCTTATGCATAGCGAACTTCCGGTCCGCGAATCTCCATTTGATTTTCATTGGCAGTGAATCGTTCGTTCGTGATTATCTTCTTTATTATTTCGAATTGTGGTTTTGTTTTTATACGTTCAACTTATGACATAAGAACTAGAGGGTTGGCCTTTCATGAATATTCCAAAGACAAGTGTCTCCTAAAAGAATAATTAGTAACACTTCGCATCAGAGACGACCATAACAAACAGCTTGCCTACAAAGTGTGCGATTTGCACATTTCAAACGGCAGTGGTTTAACATATCTTAGACTACAATAATTAACTTGGTGCAAATTAAATACGTTATATGTGAGAATATTATTATAATTTGCTATCAGGTTGTTATATTAGTATATAGGTATTATGCATTAACGTGACCCGTTTAAATGCTAAATTGTGACGGAAGCTACGAGTTATAGGCTATTCGCAGTACCGGTAGGCCTAATATTTACTAACAACGCATCGTTTCTTCTTTAATATTTATATAATCATTATAATTATAATAGCCTATCTATTAACACTTATTTAACCAATAATCATTTTATAATTCTATACATATTCCAGGTATTGCAAGAAAGCGATATTTGACAGCACATGCTTTCCACCTTAAAATCCAACCGTGCCTAGTTTTCAGTTCCTATGGAAAATATTACCGTAAGTTAATAAACCAAACAACTGGCGACAATTTTTTTAAATGCTCATTTAAATCTTCACCCTAGTCTACGTAAAGTACCATACGGCAATCACTGAAAGGGTAGGGGGGGGGGGGTATGACCTCAATTTCACAAACGAACGAACCTCATTTTGCATGAATTATGGAACCCGAATCCTAATGGAGGTATGAATTGTCTGCATTTAGAAATATGTTAGTCAATAATTTAAAACAAGATGCCAGAAAACGAAATACAAAAAGCTGCGTGCCTACTACGGTGTAAAGTTGATCCGTGAAAAAAAAAAAAAAAAACTTCGCCAAGATATACGACGTGCATTCAGTTAAATACAATCATCCAATTGGAGAAACATGTTCTTTGTCGCGATCTTATAAGCAATTCAAACATACATAAACTGCTGTAATTTACGGGAAAATGTGCAACATTTAGAGACTACGAGTGTTGTGTGTGGCACAACGTTAGCTGACATTTCGCATCATTAATACATAAGGAATGAACACATGCAGAGCTTTTTCACTGCACACAGCTGAAGATCATACATATCATTCTTGGTGCATTTTACGTTCTCTTAACAACAATTTGCTTAGTTACATGCAAGGAAAATTGTAGTACACAGTTCCCATTGCTTCCATTACCTGACTACTAAATCAGAAGCTGGTAATGCATAACCATACGCCGGTGGCGCGTCCTATGGCAAATGATAGATCGAAAGAAAATGTAAGCTCTATAGAAGCCCGGAACAAGGCGATACAATTTTCTACAATACTGAAAATAGTCAAAATACCCTTTGTAATAATGAATAATAATGTTGGGAGTCATGTAGTAATAGATGTTACCCTCCCACTATCCCTCTTTAGATCACGACTTTGATAGTAAAATTGGAGGTGTGTCCGCTATTACACGCGTAAATTATGGGACAAATACAGTATCGCTAACCCCGCGCATTCGGTACTGACAGCCTTCATGTCACTTTGCCCCGCCTTTCCTCTCCGCAACCCACGGTCGCCACATAAAAAGACCCTACGTCCAACCGCCACACGGCAAGAATTCTGAGCATGCTTCTCACCTACACCCTGTATTTCGAAGGAAACAACGCGAAGGAGCTTGGAACAGCTGAGCTGTGTTGCAAATGTTTAGTGTTGTTGTAAATCAACTGATTCGAATAATACACAGCGCTACACTTCAGACATTATTTCTGTACAATTATACGTAATATATTTTAAAAAACGATCCTGAGTCAACCCCGAGGACATTCAAACAGAGAAATACGATACTTTTAGATGAATAAATAAATTACACACCGAACCTATGCTACCTTTATCATCGGTATTCAATTCACTAAATACGACAAAGAGGGCAAACACTCTACAGCTAATGAATATAAAAGCATTCACCATGCAATGATAAACATGAAACAAGAGTCTGAGTGGAGGTCGTTCACAGCTTACTACAGTAGTCGACAGATAACACCATGCACACTCACTGAATCGCGACTCTCTACGGTTAATATTAGCTTTCGTGATAATATAAAAGTAAAGTTAAGGTAAGGTAAAGACATATTTAGCACTGGGCACTCAAACAAGCCGCTCTGTGGCGATATTATTTCCGTGGTTTTATATTGTCGAGTTGTAGGCTATTGAATGACAGACTGTATTTTGAACGCTAAGACGGGAAACAATAGCCTGTGCTCTATTATCGATTGACGCAAGCGAACTGACACCAGTAAATAAATTATCCTCAGTCACTTGGCAAGGGTTTCTTTGACACCCTCCATCCCTTCACTGTCCCTATCATCATCACCACAATCATTGTCTTCGTCAGAGCTTGATGAATTGCCAAGGTTAATAATCATTCCATCCACCGCGATATCGATACCGCCTTCAGTATTTCTTTCTGTACATGCTGTACGGGATGTGTCCAGTCCTCGGGTCGAACTTTGGCGAAGTAAAAGTAACGAAACAATGACAATGAAAGGAAATCCGACACAGACAGTGGTTAACAAGCGACTGAAACGATGCCTGCCCATACGAGAAGAATTCTGTCACTTATGTGGTGAATTTTGTAGCCACATGTTGGTGACGGGTGTTTGATAGTAAAATGTCGAGAGCTGCGAGACATTGTTTGTAGTTTTTGAATTGTATGCATGTGTGACGCACTTGCATTGAGTGTTTGCACCGACTTTAAAACAATTTGGTATGCGAAAGTAGACCATGGAAAGGCTTAAAAGAGTAAAATTCCACACGCGACACGCCGCGAATACTTTTTAATTTAGCTTTATTTTATCAAAGTAGATAATAGAAACTAAAATAATGCAAAACGAGATTAAATGTCACTTTGACAAATACAAGATTGTTACTAGGAACTTCAGTTATACACAGCACAAAATTACGTTCTTTTGACAGTACTAATTTCAGAATAGGAACTGTATTCTAGTCATACACAAAATAAAATAAGTCACTTTGTTACTACTAGATTGTGGTTAGGAACTTTAGTCACACAAAATAAGATAAAACAGACAATATTCAAAGCTTCACTAGGGAATTCATCTGCTCTTCAATTTTCTATGCTTCAGAACGGGCGTCGTTCAATATCTTTTTTTTTTTTTTCAATTACTGGAGATCTTTCGTGCCTTTTCTATCGACTGCCACCTTAGCCGTCGCTTCGCACCTGTTTTGCTTCCTTGAACAAGGCGTAGGAGTTTCGTGCAGTATGGACTCTTGCTCACGGTTATCTTTTCTACTCCACCAGCTGCCATCACAGCGTCCTGATCAGTAAGCATTCCAATCGGACTTGCTTCTTTGTGATTGACGATCATGCACTCCTTGTTCAGGGAGAAACCTCTGTCAAGAGCTGCATTGTTGTGATAAAAAATCCGTATCATTTTAACGAAGGTTGTGAGAACGTTTTTGGCAGGAACTGAGGAAGGTGCTGAAGCCACTAATTCAGACCACAGCACGTCGAGCCGTGGCTCTTTTCCGTCGAACTGCTTCAAACGCAAAGTGACGGAGGGTAGTCTCAGAAGTGCGGAGTAGCTGCTCTTGATGCGGTCAGCCATTGCGCCAGAAATCAAATTCTTCTGATTACAAAGAATTTCCAGGGCAATGACGATTCTAACTTCTTCCAACTTAGGAGTCTCAGCGACCCCTATAAGGCATAGGCAGGAAAAAGCACGGGTCATCTTGTGAGCAAGAGATGACCCCTCTTTGATTTTTCAGCCATAGGATATTGCGAAATTGCAGCACATCCGCGTCTCGAATTTTCTGAGATCTTGAGTTGTTAGCTTCTTTTTAAGGGCTGCTCTTGTCGAGAAACCCAGGTCTCCTCTGTGAATAACAATGCGGAATGATTCCTGTATGTCATTGTCAGCAACGAGCGCGGCGCGCGTAGCCCCGCGCGGAGAGGGTACGGCCGGCGGTCGGCCAGGCAAAGCATGCATTCGACGTTGGCTGCGTTCTCATCCCGCTTGGCGTTCTATCGGTGGCGCAAATTGCGAGTGGCAGCGCGGTCTGCAGGCGAAATAGAAGACTGAGCGGGAGGACTCTACCGAGCGTTCGGGGGCTAAGAAGTGCATTATGAGACTTTTCAAGATTTCCCGTATCAAGTGCGAATTTCCCGTATAATTCCCGTATTTTTCCCGGGTCACTAAAATTCCCGTATAATTCCCGTATTTCCCGTATCGCTCGACACCCTGCTTGGGAACCGTTTTTCTGACAATCTTTTGCCCTTTTACCATCATCTTGATGATAAAGAAACTAATGTCAAAAAAAGGAGGGTGATTGAATCACATTGAAATGGGGAGTAAACATTTTGGAAAAAAAAACTAAGGCGAGATATTATATATTATACTTCCGTGTCTGGGAGATGCACTAAATTCTTCCATTCCAGAACTCTGCAGCTCTTATCCCTCGGTCTGTGGCCAGTGTAAGGTCTTCCTGGCTGCAAGTGTCAGTCTGATCTTGGCACGTGAGCAGGTGTTGTGGAGTCTGGATTTCTACACAGTCACATCATGGATCTTCTGCATAACCCCACTTCACAAGGTTGCTACGACACTTAGGCACTCCTGTTCTCACCTGGTTTAAGGACCTCCAGGTGGTATAAGGCAAATGACTACCACTGCTCAGTTCTTCTTTAGAGGTAAGCCCTCTTGTTTTTGTTTCCAGAGTAACACACGCCGGATGTCTCGTTTGGTATGGAGGAGTACTGTTCTCTTAATAAAACTCTTCCTGGATCTTAGGCGAGGAGTGATCACCTTGTGGTTGAACATAGAATGTCTGGGATCTGTCTCAAGCTTTTGTCTCTCTTTCTCTGCTGCCACCTCGTGTCGAAATGGCTGGGGGTGCAATGCCAGCGCGAGGGGAGATCTTCTGCACTGGAGTAGGTCTCAGACATCTAGTGACAATACAGGTGGACTCGTTAAGAGCTATGTCTACTTGCTTGGTACGGGCAGATGCTCCTTACACTGATGATCCATACTCTCCTGCTGCGAAGCAAAGTCCCAAAGCTGTTGAACCTAGAACCTGAGGGTTCGCTCTCCATGTTGCACCTATCAAATTTCACAGTATGCTATTCCTTGAGCTGATCTTGCACTTCAATTCTCCACAATGTTTCCTGAAGCTCAGAGGTACGATTAAGCTTGATTCCCAAATATAAAGGCATTTCACAGCTTTCGAGTGTCACTCCTTTCCAGACAAATTCAACTTTCTCCGGGCCTCTCTGTTGTGAAGATGAAATGCTCATACTTGTGTCCTGCCTGGGTTAGGTTTCAGGTGATTTTGGGTGTAATAATTGTCTCAAGAGTGTTGGCCAGTTTTCCCTCCACCTATTCAAAGCTCCTACCGAGTACAGCAATACCAGTGTCATCCGCATAAATAAATCGCCTGCGAGATGAAAATCTTACATACCAAACCCTTTGAGCAGTGAGTTTTTCAGTTGCTGCCGATACGCCTGTAGTGAGTTTATTACTAACAGCATTACCTTCTGAACCATAAATTTCACCATCACTATGCATGCCATGGTGGGCGGGTGGTTATCGTATCGGACAACCAACCCCAAGCTTGAAGGTTCGCTCCTTATAGTAAGTGATTTTTGAAGGGTGACAAAAATCTCGGCACGCATGTCACACGATGTTGGCATGTTAAAGAACCCATTTGAATTCAGTACGCCATGTTCATAATGGCAAAATTAATCTCTGGATTTTCCGCCAACACAAGGTTCCTTCTTTCTCTACTAGAATGTGCTATAGTGTCAAGGAAATTAGATATCTAACCTCCTTGACTTTCATAGTGCTCCAAGGAACAAGAAAATTCGACATGTGAGCTGCCCTCTGGGGGTCAAATAACAAAGCTTGCACCCAGCTCCCGAGACCATACGATATTATTATTAGTAGTGCCCGGATGTTGATGACATGTCATCTTTTTACTGAGCTGTCTAAGACAATGCTGAAGTACATAGAAACTCCGGACGGGCCACCCAGTCTTCAAATATGTCATTTTTATTTTGCAACTTTTTGCATTTTTGGCTATTTTTCCATTTTAAGAGCATTTTTTTAAGTTTGGTAGATTTTTTTGGTCTTATTGTAGAGAAATCGGTCTTTTGAGGTCATTTTGTTCCAATTTAGTCATGTCACGTTACGTCTCTCAGAGTTAAGAAGCTAGTAGCTGATACAAGATAATTTAAAATATTGAGATAAAATATTTCAGTATTGCTATTAGTAGAAAAATATATATATCTTGGATGCAGAAGAACGGTACCATAGGTACTAGTTATTAGAGGAATGGAATGTTACCTGCTCCGTAGAACAAGGTCAGCTGTGGCGGGGTAGAAAGGGGAAGGGGTGTATATTTTTGTCTCAGTTCTCTTGTCCATTTCATAGTGCATTCTTCGAATTTTTAGGTAATTTATTCTAGTAATTTTTGAAAATTTTAGGTGCATTTTTTAAACTTTTTTACAGCATCAACATCTGGGCCCTAATTATTAGTATATACCATCATTATCACTACTATCTTCACCTTCACTTCCAAGATCATCTTCAGACTCTGCATTCCTCAATACATTTGCTATCTCCTTTATGTCAAGACTCCTTCCATGACTGGTAGATGCCATTTTCATGGGCTGCTTGTGAAGAAACAAATGGCTATCGTCGCTAGGAAACAGCTCAAGAATAAACATATACCATCTCTATTACAAGGCCAGTCATTATCTAAAGGAAAGCAGCCCAGGAAACATAAGAATAAGTATATCCAAAGTAGGTCTATTCTTTGCCGCGCAATGTGCCGTAAGAAGTACTTCAGGTGCATGACAGATTGCAGTAGAAGCTTAGAAAAGCAAGAATAGCACTTGTTCAAAGCAGAAATAAATGGAGTTCGAAGTTCCACCACGTGGCCGACACATGCCAGCACACTTGAAGCTCATTTCAAAGCAGAGCGTCACTTTACGTCAAAACTGCTCTGGTGAAATGAAAATCCACAGCCTGCTTCCAGTCTCCGACCGGGTCAGGAATGGAATGAATGAAGCCCCCATCTAGCGGCGAGGATATGAACTGTGCCGTCTGCCGAGGCCTGACGCACTCCTCTGGGGCAATGATTAAATGAATGACAGATGAAATGAAATGATAGTGGAGAGTGTTGCTGGAATTAAATTGACAGGGAAAACCGGAGTACCCGGAGAAAAACCTGTCTGCCTCCGTTTTGTCCAGCACAGATCTCACAATGGAGTAACCGAGATTTGAAAAGGAAGGAAGATTGTAGTTTTACGTGAGCGTGAATCTGGTGATTATGAGCCACGGGACCTCCTTTTAACGTGGAATCCGAACCACAGGACATGGCATTTCACTTCGAAAATCTCACATGCATTGACCCGAGATTTGAACCACGGACCCAGCGGTGAGAGGCCGGTGCAAAACTGCTCAGGTACAAAGTTATAAACGTACATGTACGTCCGTACTACACTGGGCCAAGTCATCAGATGACGTAAATGTACGTCCGTACTGCTCAAAAGGTATAGAAGCATGTGGCCTGTCTGCTTGCTGTCGCTGGATTGATTAACTTGCGTAGGGCTAGCAGCTGGGTTATGGAATGCAGGGGAAGGGAGAGAAGGAAGGCGGCTTCAGTGGCATAGTTGGTAGCATGCGGAGTTCTATGCCCAAGGTCGCGGGTTCAAACCCGGCCGAATAAGTCGGATTTTTTAACAGCGTTAAAAATCTCTCAGTATGCCTTCCTTTCGAGGGGAAGTAAAGCCGGCGGTCCCGTGTCATAGATTTACTGTAAGGCATGGAAAAGAACCTTCCATTAACTACACTTGTGTGAAGCCAAAAATTTGTAGGTTGTAATTGATAACGCTCTATTAGATCCAACGTTCGTCGCCAGGTGCTGACTGCGATGCCACCTAGTAGCCAAGTCCACAAGCTAGATGTCGTGGACAGTAGCATTTGGTAGCAAAAGTAGGAACTACAGTGGAACCTCGTTAGTACGTTTTTCAAGGGACTGAAAAATTTGAACGTAAAAAGCGGGAAAACGTACTAATGAAAAATGATAATTAAACCTCATTAACTTGTTTCAGTGAGGGAAAAGTAATAAACGTGATAATCGGAAGTACGTACTATCGAATATACAATTTTAAACAACCTACAGAATTATTGTATTACAGAACGAGTTTATACAGCACAGAGAAACGAGAGCAATGAAAACAAGAGAAAAATGTACTACCGTATACCGGTACCCGCACTCGTAATGGAAGTACAGTAGTACGAGTTGAAATATTTACTTACTTACTCCTTGACGCTACGGTCCTTGCAGAACCTTGGTCTCCGCAACTATCTTCTTCCATAGTTTTCTGTCGATTGCCTTGGACCTCCATCTCCTGACTCCCATGGTACGTAGATCGTCCTCCACTTCCTTGATCCACCGCTTTCTTGGCCTACCTCTATGTCGTCTACCTCCTGGATGCCCCTCCAGCACTTTCTTAGGTTCTCTTATTTCCTCCATTCGATGAACATGTCCAAGCCAACGCACTCTAGCAGTCTTCGCCACTGTTGCTATATCCTGTTCATTGTACAGGTCTCTAAGCTCCTGATTTGTTCTAATGCACCATCCCAGCTCCGTTTTAACTGGTCCAAAGATCTTCCTGAGTACCTTTCTTTCCCATGTCATTAACCTTTTTTCATCTGTTTTATTTAATACCCAAGTTTCAGCTCCATATGTAACCACTGGTCGAATGACAGTTTTATAAATAGTAACCTTAGCTTTCCGTGAGACTTGCCTGCTTCTTAATGTTGGAATTAAAGCAGCATAACATCTATTTCCTGCAGCCAGACTGGTGCTGATTTCCTTTTTAACTTCGTTTTGTGAAGTGATCAGAGAGCCTAGATATCTAAATTCCGACACCCCCTCAAAACACTTTTCTCCACTTCTAAATGCTTGTGCAGGTTGACTCGATCGGGAACTCACCAAGAATTTTGTTTTACTGTTATTCACTACCAGTCCTATTTGTTATGCTCCCCTCTCCAATTCTTCATAGGTTTCAAGAAGTGCATCCTTTGTACGAGAAATTATGGCCACATCATCCGCATATGCCATAATTTGAATCAATCTATGATATATATTCCTTTCACAATTTGCAGTGATGGTACGCACGGCTGTTTCTAAAGCGATATTGAAGAGGACAGCAGACATTGGATCTCCTTGCCTCAGCCAGACTGTGACATCAAAGCTTCTCGTTACCCTTCCTTGTACACATACTTTGTTTGGCCTTACTTCCGCTCAAAGTTGTCTTAACCAACCTAATCAGTTTGCCCGGATAACCAAGGGCATTCATCTCCACGAGTAGTTTTCCTCTTCGCACTGAATCATATGCCTGTTTAAAGTCCACAAAGCTGATAAAGTGTAATGTTATATTCATAGCATTTCTCCAGAATGATCCGCATTGTAAAAATGTGATCTATGGTTGACCGGTTTGAACGGAATCCACACCGATATTCTCCAAGGTCCTGTTCTGCCTTTTGTGCCAAACGGTTGGATATTATTATGGTGAAGATCTTGTACCCAATACTGATCGTGTACCCAATACTCAGCAGAGATATCCCTCTTTAATTTTCACATTTCAATTTATTTCCTTTCTTAAGGATAGGATGCACTAAGGCAGTCTCTCATTCTTCTGGCAATTTCTCTGTTCGCCAAATTTCCAATATCAACTTGTGTAATGCTTGGATCAATATTTCTCCACCATATTTTAGCAACTCAGCTGTTATCCCATCTTCTCCCGGAGACTTATTATTCTTCATCGATAAGAGGACATCTTTAACTTCTTCCAACGTTGGTGGCCCGCTGTTGCATATTGCCGATTCATAATCTTCAGCTTCACGATTTGGCAATTCCCATTCATATTCTTCATTTTGCCCACTTTGTTCTTGTCCTGGATTCAGCACTTCCTCAAAATATTCTGCCCATCTGTCTAATATTTCTTGGTTACTTCCAAGTAGCTGACCTCCTTTGTTCTGTATACAGCTTACTCTTGGTTGGAATCCACCTTTCCTCTGTTTTACATTTCTATAACATTTTCTGCTTCTCTTATCTTCATAATCTTGTTGCATCTCTTTTATCAGTTCCTTTTCTTTTCCCCTTTTCTTTTTCTACAAAGGTTCTTAGCTTCTCTTCTACAATTCACGTAATTTTGGTGAGTGGCTCTTGTTGTCCTTTGCATGTATGCCATCCTTGCTTTATTTCTTCTCTCCAAGGCTTCTCTGTCCGTTTCTTTCTTTCTCCTAATACCTCCTGGGCTGCATTTGTTAGGGCTTCTTTAATCTCCTTCCATGATTCGTCCACGGTTACTGCATTTTTGCTGTTTTTCAGTCCTTCTTCTACTCTTTTTTCATATTCCATTCTCTTTGCATCATCATTAAGTTGATCTTGATTATATCCTTTCTTCCTTTCTGCATTACCTCTGACTAACAGCAAGTTTTTGCTTCATTTTAGCTTTTACCAAGTAGTGGTCTGAATCAATATCTGCACCTTGGAAACTATGAACATCTTGGACATTTGATGCGTGCCTTTCATCAATCAATATATGGTCTATTTGATTCTTGGTATTCCCATCTGGTGCCTCCCATGTTTCTTTATGAATTCTCTTATGCTCAAATGTAGTACTACTAATTACCATATCTTTTGCCATAGCGAAGTCAATGAGCCTCAAACCATTATCGTTACTCTCAATGTGTAAACTCTGTGCTCCTATTGAGGGTCTAAATTCTTCCTCTTGTCCCACTTTTGCATTGAAGTCCCCGATTACTATTTTAATGTCATGTCTAGGTGCCTCATCATACTGTTTCTCAAGTTCTTCATAAAAATGATCTTTTAATTCATCTTCTTTCTCCTCCGTAGGTGCGTGCACACTTATAAATATGTAATTGAAGAAACAACCCCTAGTTCTCATGACACAAATTCTTTCATTTATTGCCTTATAACTCATTAAAGTGTGTTTCAATCGCTTGGATATCATAAAGCCTGTTCCACAGATGTTCTCACTATTTCCACTATTAATTAATGTATAATCCTGTAAGTCAATCATCTCAATATCTCGCCATCTAATTTCTTGGAGAGCAACAATTCCGACATTATACTTTCTTAGTTCTTCTTGTAGTTTTCTACTTTTTCCTGGCTGGAGTAGGCTTCTCACATTCCAAGTCGCTAATACCAATCCATAACCAATTCCTCGCTTAGGTCTTTTTTCCGTTTTATCCGTCAGGTTTATTCTCATTCTTTGCGGCTTCTCAACAAACTAATTTTTTACGGGATAGCGTTGTCAGACCTATGACCAACCCCCAACCTGGAGGACCAGGGTATCCCTTTTAGTCTTGATCATCACCTTCGACCTGTCCGGCTTGGGAGGCCCTACCAGTAGTTAAGCTACCACCGGCATAGCTCTCAGGATCTTCTGACCACACAAGCCCCACCACCACGGCAAGGTAAAGATACCATCGATGGGGGTTGAAATATTTAGTTTTCTATAATTGATTTCGGCTTAAATACATGTTTTTCTTGATATTCAGTGGAAAAGAAGTGCCGTATGCTTTGGCGTGAACGATTGGATATAACCAAAGTTTTTTTTAGGTTAGACATGCTCGCACGTGTACAGAAAAAAAAAGAAGAAAAACTTCCACGCGCTTAAGGTGAGGATTATACAAAGGTTCTCCTACTTTGGAGCACCACCTCCATTATTTCAATACGACGCAACAAAATTATCACTAGGTTTCACCCCTTCTTCGTTAGTGTAATGCGTATTTGCGTGAATCAGATCGTATTGAGTTTCAAGGTCTATAGGATAAAATTGTGGGATCGTATCCAAACTGGTGTTCAGGAACATATAAACACGTATCGTATTGAAAGCGATTCTGCGCGCTGACGAAAATGCGATCGTACTAAAGCGATGCGTGGTAAAATATGCAACGTGTCCTTGTTTAAAGGTTCTGTGCTCACAGGCTATATAACTCACGCTACGCAACAGATGACGGGGCGGCCGGTCGTCAAACGCACGCTGCCGCATTCACGGAAGGACGAGACACTAGTGGTTGGCCGGCATACGCACGCCTATCTGTGGTGTATTTCGAAACAAAGAACGTGTTATAGTTAGCATGTTCTACTGGCGTGAGAGCGACACGTCGGCTATCTTCCGTGTTGCGTCATAGCTCTCAAGCCACTTCTACACCGTCAGCTATCTTCTGTGTTGCGTCATACCTCAAGCCACTTCCACACCGTCAAAACACACTAATCGTCTACACTGTCAATAACTATCAGAGAATAGGAAGCAATATCGCATCGTGTTTTCAAGATGCTGAATTTTATAATGAAATAAGAATAAAATCCGGTTGCCTAACAAATAGTGCAACGGAAATTTGATCGTCGTAAGCGGGAATAGAAAACGTATTAAGGGGATACATCAACATTTAATTAGTAAGAATGGGACTGAGACTTGAGAAAATCATCGCGTTGGACCGGAAAACGTAACCGAGAACGTGCTAACGAGATTCCACTGTACTTTGCCAAAGGGCCAGTAGAAAGATATAACCGGCTGAGTATACACACAGTAGAATTCTGTTGTGACAAACACCAGTATAACAAAATTTTCAAAATAGCAAAATTAGTTTTGATCCCTTCCATTTTCCCAATTTACTAGGTGTTATAACATTTCATTATAACGAAATTTGAACTTTCAGAATAACGAATAAAAATTTTGCCTTTTTGCCTATAAAGTAACTTTTTCCAAATCCTAACAGAAATAATTCATCCTGTTTTATGATAGAAATATTTTTCTTGTTATATTATTTTGTTATTCAGACGACATGATCACCATTTTCTGTACATGTACCGTACGCAATTGGGCGAGCAGGATATTGATGTGACTGTGATGTTATTAAGCGTTTTGGCAGCAGAGCTTTCCTTTCTTTCATGGTATTTGTTGTCAGTTTATTGCACTGTTGACAAGTACAGTAAAATACCAGTATAACGAAATTTTGGGAACCTCAGGAATTAATTTGTTATAGTGAAATTTTGTTATACTGAAGTAATTCAATTTGCAAGAATTCACCTGGTGTTATATTCGTTGCAGAATCTACATTACTTCAACATGCCTTTATTTATGAAAAAATAAATATTTATTTGATGAGAAGAAAATTACGTTATTTGTAAGTAACCTGTCCTTTCCGAGGCCTGTTCCCGTTTTAAATGCAGTTCCATACCCACTACTGGCTTGCTAGGCCTAACGTAGCTTCACCATAACCCTGGCAAGGGGCCTGTTTTTGGTCCGCGAGAGGTATTTTATTTCCCTGGACAAGTCCGGCGAGCCCGCCTATCCGCCACCTGGGACGCGCCCGATAGAGGAACTAGAGCAATCTAGGCTACAATGGTATGGACATGTGAGGAGGATACCGAAGAAGATGTTTGGAATGGAAATGAAGGGAAGGAGGCCAAGGGGAAGACCAAGGGACAGATGGACAGAAGGAGTTAAGAAGAGTGTGGAGGAAAGAGGAGTGTGCTGGGACACAGTGAAAGACGAGAGATGGTGGATGGACAGGAAACGATGGAGAGGCTTATGTTCCAAGCAGACCCGACCAGTGGTCGGAAACTGCTCAAGATGATGATGTATGTAACCTACACTTTGTACAACTGCTGCGATGTTCATAACCATCAAAATGCTCACTACCATAACATTACTTATCCACCACTATTCCATACTATCCCTTGCTAAGCAACATCTTAGTATCATAGAAATAGAATGGAATGGGCAAAGGGGAATCAGACATGGAAATGCAAACTTTTTTTTTTTTTTTAACATAGGGAGGGAGAATACATCAATTAGGGAATGAGTGTTGATGCTGAACGATCACATCTTATTAACATTTCAGGGTGTCTACCAAAACAAACTAACAGATTTTCCTGACAATTCCCTGATTTTTCCAGGATAAATCAGAAAATTCCCAGAGAGTTTGTACTTAAAGAACCATTCAAAAAAATGATCGAACAATAAAGGGTAGCATGACAAAGTTAGAAAAGAAAAAACAGAAAAATATTGCCAATTCTAAATTCTATTGTACTTGTGAGTATTAAAAATAGCTCGACAATATTGATGTTCTAAAAAAATAATACAGTTGCACATTTATATACAAATACACAGTGTGGAGAGGGAGAAGGTTGGAATGATGGGGCTGAGTGAAGTGAAATGGAAAGGTAAAGGAAGGAAGAAATTGAGGAAAGGATATACATTATACTGGAGTGGTGGCCAAGAGGCAAAAAATGGCGTGGGACTGATAACCTCGAAACAACTGGAGGAGTATGTTGAAGTGGTCGAGTGTGTGAGTGACAGAATAATGAAAATTAGAATGAAGATGAAAAATGACGTGATGGACTTCATACAAGTGTATGCACCACAGACTGGAAACAGAGAAGAAGATATTGAAGTATTCCTGGAGGATGTAGAAAGAGTAATCTCAGATGTAGAAGTGGTGATCATGGGAGATATGAATGCACAAGTCGGAAATGAGAGACATGGAAAGGAAGAAGTCGTCGGACCATATGGATATGGGAAAAAGAACCGGGAAGGAGAGGAACTTGTAAACTTTTGTGAAAGGAATGGACTGATAGTGGGTAATTCATGGTTTCGGAAGAAAAACAGCAGGAAAATTACGAGATATGGGTGGGGTGATAGAAGAACAAAATCAGTAATTGACTACTTCCTGGTGGAAAGGACAAATCGCAGAAAGCTGATGGATGTGACAGCTTTACCAGGAGAAGCATTTGATGGGGACCATAGAGCTGTGGTGGCAAAATTTAGATGGGGAAAATTGGAAAACCTAAAGGAGATCAGAGAAAGTAAAATAAAAGTATGGAAATTGAAAGACAAAGCTGTACAGGAAGATTTTCAGGAGAGATTGAAACAACAAATCCCAGTTACTGAAGTGGAAAATGTAGAAGAGGAATGGTCCCACTTTAAAAAGGCATTTGCTGGTGCAGCAGAGAGTGCTTGTGGTAGGACATCAACAAGAGTGAAAGAGAAGGAGACACCGTGGTGGAATGAGGAAGTAAGGAAAGCAGTGAAAGAAAAGAAGTCTGCATGGAAAGAATGGAACCGAGATCAAACAGAAGAAAGCAAAAGGAAATATCACGACAGCAAACGGAGGTGTAAGAAAGTGGTAGGAGAAGAAAAGAAGAAAAGTTGGGAAGAATTTACACGAAGAATGGAAACAGATGTAAGTGGCAGTAAAAGGATGCTGTATGGGCTTCTAAGAAGTAAGAGGAAAGAAAGGGTTACTACAAAGCTGGTGAAAAAGGAAGATGGAGAGTTGTTAACACACCCGGAAGAGATCAAGGGACGATGGAAGGAGTATTTCGATAAGCTATTGAACGTGAGCAATTCTACTGGTGAGATCGAAGTGACACAGCCTGATGACTCTATAACAGAAGATGATATAACAATGATGGAGGTGGAATTAGCAGTACAGAAAATGAAGATGGGAAAAGCAACAGGGGTGGATGGAATCAGTGTAGAAATGATAAAGGCTGCTGGACCTGTTGGTATGCAATGGCTGTATCGACTACTAAAGTGTGTGGAAATGGAAATGTGTACCAGAAGACTGGGAGAAAGGGCTAATAATACCAGTGTTTAAGAAGGGGGACAAGAAGGTGTGTGATAACTATAGAGGGATCACCCTCTTATCACAGATAGTAAAAATACTGGAAAGGATATTAGAAAGAAGAATGAGAAGAAAGGTGGAAGGAGAGTTGCAAGAGGAACAGTATGGCTTCAGGAGTGGAAGATCCACAGTGGACCCAATCTTTAGCTTGAGGCAGGTGATGGAAAAGAACTGGGAATATGGAGAGGATTTGATCATGACTTTCATAGACCTAGAAAAGGCATATGATAGTGTCCCCAGAGAGAAGGTATGGGAAACCATGGTTAAGAAGAGACTGGGAAGTGAAATGTTAGAAATGGTGCAAGCAATGTACAACAACTGTGTTAGCAGGGTACTGACCCCAGTTGGAAAGACAGATTGGTTTAGGAACAAGACTGGACTAAGACAGGGGAGTGTGCTGGCACCCCTCTTGTTCATAATGGTGATGGATGAAATTGTAAAGGAAACAAAGGAAGCATATGGACATAAAGAAATGAAGTTACTATTATTTGCAGACGATATTGTGGTCTGGGGAAGGAACACCGAAGAAGTGCAAAAACAACTAGATGCACTGAACGAAAATATTCAGAAGTATGGCCTGAAAATCAGTATGGAGAAAAGCAAGACCATGGTGATGACAAGAGGGGAAAGACAAGGAAAGGGCACTGTGAAAATTGGAAGTCAGAGTTTGGAAATTGTGGACACGTTCAAATACCTAGGAAGTGAATTGATGCAAACTGGTAGGTTGGACATGGAGATTGGCAGGAGGGTACAGCAGAGCAATGCATTCTATCAAAGTGTAAGAAAACTTGTTTGGGATGAGGAAGTACCAAGGAAAAGCAAGGAGGGAGGTAATGTATAAAATGTACTATGTACCCATATTAACTTATGCAGCTGAGACTTGGACCCTGACAAGCAGGCAAGAGAGTAGAATCCAAGCCAGTGAAATGAAATTCCTAAGAAGTATGATAGGAAAGACAAGGAAAGACAGAGTGAGGAATGAAGATGTTAGGAAGGAAGTTGGGATGGGAAAACTAAATGAGAGAATTGAGAAGAATAAACTAAGGTGGTTTGGACATGTAAAGAGGATGGAGGAAAATAGAATACCAAGACAGATGCTGGAGGCCAAGTTCAAGGGTAAGAGAGCAAGGGGAAGACCTAGAACAAGGTGGATCGATTCAGTGAAGAACAGCGTAAGAAAAAGAAATCTGGACTGGGACAAGATCGTGGAAGAAGAATGGTGGAAGGAAAGAGGAAAGTGGAGAAGTGCCATAAATACCCCGACCCGGCAGGAGCTGGATAAGGGGAAATGATGATGATGATGACACAGTGTGCTCAATCTTGCGAGAAATGAGAGCTTAATGATTTAATGTCAGTAAGAACAATAATCACCAGACTATACTTGAATGAGTAATTTCCAATTATTCAAGGTGAAACTAAAATTCCCTGAATTTTTCCGGTTTAAAAAATTCCCTGAGGATTTCCTGTTTTCCATGTTTTCCAGAGTAGTAGACACCCTGCATTTGTTAACACAACCGAGCACGTATTATTCACATAGTTCACATTAACATACCAATAACGTGTCACACAAACGCCGATGGTTTTTGCAACAAATAAAATGTGAAAAAATGAAACAAAGAAGAAGATTGCCGCAAACACCACTTCAAAGTGCAATACATAGAATACGAAACAAAACAAGACTAGACAAGACATGAAACCATAACTTTCATTGGCAGATTTTAAACTTGGAGCTTCTACTCGGCCAATAGTGTGACGTATTACATTGATTGATGGGCGAAGCCTATTGGTTATGTAACGTGTTTTTCGAGGGGTTTTTATGCCACTGGCATAAGTCAGTAGGAAGCCATTCTATATTTATTTACGCGGCAAATTGTTCAGCCAAGAGAATTTTTCATGTTAATTTATTATTATTATTAATTTATTATAATTTTTCGGAGCATTTTATAAAAATTATAAGCATACAGATAGGTTTTCTATGTCTTAGAAAACGCTATCAAGCAAATTATTACGAACGACAATATCATAGAAAATCATGTGATTACGGAATTTTACGGAGTTTCGTCAGTTAGGATATTATGAGAGACATGACTCACTGGAAATTCAGATACAGGATGATTCTTGTAACGTAGTATTACGCAAGCGGGGTTGCAGCGTCAAGAAAAGGCGGATAGTTGGAACGGAAATCGACTTCTTCATTCGCGCGCCGTGTGTATTGAACCAGATAAGGGGAAGTAGCGGGGTGCTCAGCCAATCAGTGGAGACCACGTAAGCTGGAAGTCGGTACCATGGTGGGGAGCCGACGTGTGGATATATCGTTCAGCGCGCCGTGGAACGAGGACAATCTGTGTAGAACTTGCCGAGTATGTTGCACGCGGGAGTCGCTCCGATGTTCCGTGGAGTGGGGGACAATCTGTGAAAGACTTGACTAGTTCGGTTGCAAGTGTGTGTCGCTCCGATGTTCCGTGGAGTGGAGAACTATCTGTTTAAAACTTAACCAGTGTGGTTGTACGAGGGTATGGCTCCGTTGTTAGGACCATAAAGTAACAAAATCTACAAGTATATCATCAAATATCGACGGAGATGACGACGTCCAGGAGACTGTGGGAAGCACACAGCATCATCCAGTACGAGGGAAATGCTTTGGCAATTTCCAGTGGTAAGCGCGAATGAAGCAGAAATACGCAATCTCTCATTTCTCTTTGTTTTATATTTCATATTTCAGTAACTTCATAGCTTGGAAATAAGAGTAAAATCAATAATTTATCAGACTCCGTTTTCACGTAATTTTCTATCGGTAATATTAAAATCGCAACGCTCCAATTTAAATTTTAAACTTATTATTATTATTAATTTTGCTATTCTTGTTTTATATAATAAATTCATTTCTTTTACAATGCAATCTTTGCTTTCAGTAGGTAGCATTAGATATAGACCAATTCCTTCTCCTGATACAATTGTTTGTTGGGTTAATGATCAAATCATACCACGATCTGAGTGAATAGAGTCTTGGAGGTGT
This sequence comes from Meconema thalassinum, assembly GCA_946902985.2. Lineage (NCBI taxonomy): Eukaryota > Metazoa > Arthropoda > Insecta > Orthoptera > Tettigoniidae > Meconema > Meconema thalassinum. Next base: position 1,354,933,278 of record OX336388.2, read on the forward strand.
TCTGCCAGAGCTAGACGTTGTTAAATACAAATTTAGATTTCAACATTGCGTTGAGGTCTTGGCGCCCATTAAAACAACATAGCTTAGGCAAAGGTAAACAGTTACATTTCTCCCAACAGTTAGGGGCAGTCAAACCGTTACAATTGTCGCTACCAACATGGGGCATTAATAACCGCTACACTTGTCGCTCAACGTGTGGGCTAGCAAAACTGCTACATTTGTACGCTCAACGTGGAGCAAAGTAAATACCGTTTCACTTGTCATCCCAACGTAAGCAAGTCTGCTACAATAGAGCGACGTCTTACACAAAGCGTAGCTTTCATTGGTGGATTGCAAACTTGGCACTCCTACTCAGCGTATACAGTGATGTCTTACATTGGATGAGGGGCGAAGCATATTGGTTACACAAAAGCGATTGCCTTCTCGATCATATACGGTGCGTATATGGAAAATGGTGATCATATCGTCTGAATAACGAAATAATGTAACAAGAAAAGTGTTGGTCATAAAACAGAATTATTTATAGTTTTAATTTGAGTAAATATGGTCAAATTGGTTTTAAAAAAAAAGCACAATTTTAATTCGTTAAACTGAAACTATGAAATATTTTAACACACAACAGCAGAACTTTTAGGTGTAGTAAAAAAGATATTTTTAACTTAACTGAAGATAACCTCTGAGACTGATAAAATGTGATCATTTAAATCTTGGGAGTAGACATGAAAGATGTGTAACAAAATTCACAGAATTGTGTGAACACTCATTTATAAAAGTTGCATTAGCAGCAGTAGGTTTTTTTTTTTTTACTAAGGGAGCATTGTTAAGTACAAAATTCCCAATGTCAGTATTAATCTAGAAACATTGATTCTGATTTTCCATTTTCAAGGTCACTGCTGCTTCCTTCTAACTCCCTGCCTCACTTCTTTTTATAACTCATCTTATGAAGTTGGAATCAAGAAGTATCATTTGACTATCAACCGGGTGAGTTAGCCGTGGTCGTTACGGCATGACTGCTGGCAGTCGCTCACATCCGGGAAGCGAGGAGGTTCGAATCCCCCCGCCAGCAACCTTGAAGATGGTCTTCTGTGGTTTCCCATCTTCCTTCCAGGCAAATGCCGGGGTTGGTCCCTAACTATAGGTCACAGCCACTACCTTCAACTCCTCGTCCTTACATCCAAAAATTTCCTCCCCAACGGTACTTGTAGGTCACCCATTGGGTGTCCGTCTCGAAGCAGCTACAAAACTGGCGAGCCGACCATGTCCTCGGACACTCCTGGCACTAAAAAGCCATACGCTTTAAAAAAAAATTGACTATTAATCCACCCGGCAAATAGAAATTCAATTCCCTGACCCCAATTGATACAAAAATAATCAGAGGGTAAACATACATTTCATTAAAATTCAGCAATTCTTCTAGGTTTGTGCCGTGTCTTGTGTGGGGTTTCGCCTAGGACACCAAGCTGGCTCATCGGCGGGCTCTCACCGGCCGTGAAAGCCAATATACCATCTTTTTGGAAGCCTTCATAGGGAGGTTCAGGCTGCTTGAGCTTTTAGTTCTCGCAGTCAAGTGGTGCAGTTGCACTTAATATAAAGGGAGGTAGAGTGCAGTTCGTTACTCCTGTGGGGGTCCGGGCGGGGACACCAAGAGCCCGCCGATGAGCCAGCTTGGTGTCCTAGGCGAAACCCCACACAAGACACGGCACAAACCTAGAAGAATTGCTGAGTTTTAATTCACCGGCCGTGAAAGCCAATATACCATACATTTCATTATTTAATTACAGTAATTATCCGTTGTATGGTATTTACTTGAAGCTAAGTATATGAACATTAATATTTTAAATGCTAATGCTGTTGATCAGAAACACCCATATACCCAATCCTGCACATGTTTAAATTTTGTTTCCATTCTTATTAATTTTGAATTCTTACCTTACGTGGTGACTAACTCTTAAATGCTACAAAATATTATTTTTCAAACTTAAAGTGCTACAAAATCCATTTCAAAATACTATTTCTCATATCTTTAAAAGCAACCAAATACGGTATTCTGGATATTTTCTGCAGTCCAGATTAACCATATCAGCTTTAGTTAGTTATTGTTGTTTTAAGGGACGGAACTACGAGGTCATCGGCCCCTCTTAACATAGATTAAAGTATACAAATTTGGAATGGAATTTAAAATTTAGTGGTGGACACCTAAACTTGAAAAGGCCGAAAATTAATAAAACAAAAATTATGGAAAACAAAAAATTCAGAATTAAAAAAAAAAAGTCTTCGAGTCAATACACACTGGAAAATTTAGATTGCTGGGCCGAACTCACTCTCACTTATAAAGCGGATAACGCGATCAGCAGCCACTACATCATCGGGTAATATAAGTTTGACTATTGACTCCGCCACACGCGAGTAGTTCCCTTGATCGCTCTCGGTTTACTGGGTATTGGGTCAGCTAGCCACTGACGCCAAGGCCCAGCGTAGCTAGTGCCTGTAGTAGGGTCTATCCTGCTGCACCCTTACAGACAGTCTAAGAATTAAGTCACAAGTGCTTGACGTAATGTCCTTGGCTCTCCCAACCTGCCTCTAGCTAAGTGTGCGAGCGAGCTGTGTATAGTATGGTGTGGTGCCCTGCAAGCCAGGCAAGTGCTTTTAGGGCTGCATGCCTGAGCTGCACACTGCCAGCACTGTCTATGCTGGAACTCGTAGGTACAGGCGCGCGCGGCTAGCCTGTCCCGGCAGGGTTTCTTAAAGCCGTTCTTCTCTTCTCTTCATATTAATATTAGCAATAAAATGTTATTGGGTACCAATAGACTACGTCTCATACTGTTTCCGGGCACATTGAAGATGAATTCTCTATTATTGAATGGATTCCTTGATAGCAAAATTAGGTCATTTATACTTAGGCATACCCAAAGGCCAATAACAATTATTATGCCCAGAAAGACACGAAAACATGGATCACGCATTTCTGAAATGTTACAGCTTCATCTTAGATGTATTTAGGTGATTCCTAACGTTTGTAGTTTCTTAATTATGTTTTTTGAATGTGAGCTAGGGTTTCAGGCACTCGGCAGTGTTTGCAGCATACAGAGTCCTGGCTACGCCCATGGAAGTCTTCCACCTATTTGTGCTAGGCTACTCCCTTTCATGTCTACTTCTGAATTAGTCGATCTCCATAAAATATGGCTTCTGTACTTTCGCAATGAACCTGCAAGTTCATTTCATGTTTTCCATAGATCCACTTCAGTTTGAAGTGCCGACCGGCTATTTATATTCCCTTGGTTTCTAACTAGTAAATCACAGTCTTCATCGTTATCACCATCTTCATTTTCATCACCGTCATGACAACCTCCTTCGTTGTACAAACACAAATTACGCACTATGTCACCATGCCTTCAAGAAATTCTTGCACTCTCTGTATATATCTGGCACAGACTCCCTACATGATGATTACTATACTTTGGAAGTTCATTCACAGAAAATTGCCAAATTAGCTTCCAGGTTTTCCTTTGCCCAGAACTTAGAATGCAATGAAAATCAAATGTCTTAAATACGACATGTGGATTACATATACATATGCAATGGATTACCGTATTTACTCGCCTATAGTAACCCCCCCCCCCCCATTTTTGGGAGCCAAAATACAAAATTCTAGGAAATCGCTTATAGTACCCCTCCTTAATTATTGAGTCAATTCTTGGAAATTGACGAATTCTTAAAAAAAAAACCTATCTAGGCTACAATTCATCCTTTTTTATGACAAAAATATTTTTCTTGTTACAGTTTAGCTATTCAGACGATATATCGAATTGTGCAGCCTATAGGCTTCACCCAACATCCAATAGAAGGTGCCACACTATTGGCCGAGTAAAAGCGCCAAGTTTAAAATCCGGCCAATGAAAGTTATGGTTTCATATCTTGCCTGCATTCTTTTGTTTTGTATACAAAGATGTATGGCCCTTGGAAATGGTGTTCGTAGCAGCTTTTTCACAGTTTTAATACATTTCATTTGTTGCAAGAACTGTCGGCGTTTGTGTGACACATTATTGGTATATTAATGTGAAACATGTGAATAATATGTACTCGGTTGTGTTTACCAATGTTAGCGAGATGTAATTGTCCAGGGTCATCACTCGTTCCCTAATTGATGCATATTCAAATAATACTAAAGTTTGCATTTCCATGTCTGATATTTGTCCATTCCATTCTATTTCTTTGATACTAAGATTTTTGCTTAGCAAGGGATAGTAGTGAAAGTCATTCGGGGGTACGGAATAGTGGTGGATAAGTGAGGTTATGGCAGTCTCATAATGGGCTGATTAAAGATGTAAACCTCGTATATTTTGATTGAATATATCGTACTATGTAGCAACAAAATAAAATAGCTTATTTTTATTCTCTCCCTTTTTCCCAAAATAATGGATTTTTGCGAAGTTCACGTCTATAGTACCCCCCTCAATTTCGGAACTAAAATTTAGAAAAGAAGGGGGTCCTATAGACGAGTAAATACGGTAACCCATGAGGGCTACTTATAGCATAGGCCTTTGAGAATATTTTACGGAAGCTATTCTAACAACTCGACGAAGTTAACAAAAGTTTGTGACTTTTCAGTCGGTCAACACGATTGTATCCAAATGAGATGAGTTATTCCCTAATCCTGAAAAAATGTTTACATGGGATTAATAAATACACTTGGATGACCAGTTTTGATCGTCAGGCGAACATCAGATCCATTACACTTAGGCTATAAAATCTATGTCTGAAAGTATGGGTGAAAATATTTACAATATGTAAGTGTACATAATGGATCTGATGATCGCTTGACGATGGAAACTGGTCATCCAAGTGTATTTATTAATCTCGTATAAATTTCTTTCAGGATAAGGGAATGGGTACAATCTTGTTGACCGACTGCAAAGCATCAAACTTTTGTTTACTAAGGCAACACTGAAAAATTGCTTCCAACACCATAATGTCTACCAAGTGATTTCCTCTCGGAGTTCCCATATCAATGTTCGAATTGCAGAATAAGAATAAAGAAAAAAGGAAACTCGTGCCCACTGGCCTGGTGCAAGTCCTCAAAATGAACTCCGCTTGGATGACTAAGTATCGATCCCATTTCAGTACCTCAAACTGAAATTAAATTTCTTGGCAGGGCAGGGAATCAAACCCTGACCACCAACAGCCAAGAATGTTAAAAAGTATGCAAATTCCTGTATCCTTGGTGCAGATCTGGTTCATGTACGTCCAAACATCATGTTTTATACGTCTTCGGTGTGTTTCATTAATGTGTGACTCTCGTACTATGCTATTTTTGTCCTCCCCATGCACAAAAGACTTTATGAGCACGGCAGACCACACGCACATGACCAAATATTGTCTTTAGTGCTCCTAATGTCCAGGCTCTGCGCTCAGTACTAAACGTACTGCAGTACCCGGTCAAATGAACAGTTCTTGTGCGAGTAAGAGCTGCAATGCTAGTGTGCATTCGTACTGCACTGCTTAGAAATGGGCAGGGTAGGGCTGCGCTTGGCCGACACGAATAAATTTCTCGCTAGCACTGCTTCACCTTGACCATTGCACGGCCCTGACTGACGCTCCCTAAATGCCAAAACTTGTCGGCGTAACTGAGAGTGAATATCTCTAGCGGGTATCTCCATTGGTCGAGGTGGTAGTGATACCGCCTCTTTTGAAGCTTGATCCACTAACACATTTCCCGCAATTCCTATGTGGCTTGGAAGCCACAGAAAGGCGATTCGAGTGTCAGCGCGGCACAACCCGGCTAGTAGGTCGTGGATTCGCTGCACTAGGGGGTGTAGCGGGAAACATGTAGCAATTGACTACAACGAACTCAATCAGTCGGCACACATGAGAAAGTGGATTCGTGCATCCTGTAGTGGAAACTTCCGAGCTTCATAGATGGCAACGAGCTCCGCAGTAAACACACCTTCTCGTCTACCTTCGAACCATCCGTGTCGAGAATGCCAGAGCCTGGAAATTTGTGAACTATGCCGTGGAACGGTAAAGAGAGTCTACAAAAGGGGAAGATGACTTCGCTGTTCCTCCCTTTTAAGCAATAATAACTTACTAACTAGTCTACAAAACAAAATAGTATGTTACATTACCTGGTAACTCTGGCAGGCAATGCACGTCTCCCATTGCTGGATATCTGTAACATATGGGCCTGATTTAGGACAAACTTAACTGACAACCAAAAAATAGGTAATGCAAGGTGGGAAGCATCCACAAAACAGACAAAAGGAGACTTAAAACGACTGCAAAACAGGAGTTCACATTTATACACTAGAATATTTTGCAATTTATACACTAGAATATTTTGCATAACCATATCACCACGCAGACATATCAGGGAATGTCTAAGGCGAATGGGAGTACCAGAAGAGATTATATCTCATGTGAAAGAACTGTACCGAGAAACGATGAGCTGTGTGCAAGTTCAGGGAGAAAGATCGCGCTGTTTTGCACGAAGAGTGGATTCCAACAAGGAAGTTGTCTGTCACTGCTTCTCTTCATTGTTGTAATGGATGAAGTTATAAAATCTGTCAAAAGAAGGGCTCAAACAACAAATGCTTTAGTCTTTGCAGACGATATTATGGTATGAGAAGAGACAGAAACGGAAGTGTAGGCCAAATTAGATCTGTGGCAGGAAGAACTTGAAAAAAGGGGCTAAGATTAACAAACCAAGTCAGTTGGCTTGATAATTAGTAGGAATGCTGGAAGAGTCAATCTTAAAATTAAAAATGAAGAAGTGGATATGGTTGACAACATTAAATATCTCGGCAGTTTTGTTTCTTTTGACAACTCCATGAAGTGAGAAATCGACAACAGACTACAAGAAGCTTCAAAATTTTCTGTGCGTTCACTACTTTGGGATCCAACATTCCCACTAGCTTCTAAGCTTACCGTATACAAAACCTACTTTGTACCAATTCTAACATATGGATTAGAAGCAGCAACTCTGACAGGACCAGCAAACAGCCGTCTACAGGCTGCTGAAATAAAGTTCCTCCGTTCCTGCTAGGAAGGATAGGAAGGATAAAATAAAGAATGTTAATATCCGAGAATAGCTTGGATTGTAAAGGAGCCTTTTGGAATTAATGGAACTCTACAGACTATGGTGGTATGGCCATATGAAAAGAATGGTTCCAGAAAGAACTCCTAGAGCTTATTTTGAAAGGGTAGTTCCTGGCAAAAGACCCCGAGGACGACCTCGAGAATTATGGGTGAAACAAGTTTCAAAGGATGTAGAGAAGAGAGGTGTAAACTGGCATACTATATCCGAAGAACAGCTATGGATGGATAAAACATATTGGAAGAGGATTTTGCACTACCGCACCCAGCTTGCGGGAGCGAAGACCTGATGATGATGAATATTTAGCCTATTCTATCAACTTTGGGTTTAATTCAGAGTTGGGTACTAGGGGCAGATAACCTCACTGTTCTGCCCCTCAAAACAACAAAATTGGCTATATTACTTCTTAAAAGTAATTACGTTACAGTTACTTACCAAAATAATAACCGAAGTTACTGTTATGGTTACATTGTGTGAAAGGAAATTTTGTTGTTAACAATTCTCAAAGAATGTACAATTATTTTTTGTTTAAAATCACTGCATTATAATACCGGGTGAGTTAGCCGTAGTCGTTACGGCATGACTGCTGGCAGTTGCTCACATTCGGGAGGCGAGGAGGTTCGAATCCCCCCGCCGGCAACCTTGAAGATGGTCTTCTGTGGTTTCCCATCTTCCTTCCAGGCAAATGCCGGAGTTGGTCCCTAACTATAGGCCACAGCCGCTACCTTCCAACTCCTCGTCCTTACATCCCAACTTTCCTCCCCAACGGTACTTGTAGCTCACCCATTGGGTGTACGTCTCGAAGCAGCTACAAAACTGGCGAGCCGAACATGTCCTCGGACACTCCCGGCACTAAAAGCCATAAAAAAAAACTGCATTATAATACAGTCCCCTCTTGTATAATTTGCTTGATTGAACAGAATACTGTCTAGGATTCCAGTTATATGGAAATACAAAATTATTTGGCATTGTGTGAATCGTATTTTTAATGACGAAATGATTGTTGTGACAATTTTATCTCTATAGATTTAAGACTCGTAAATAGTTCCTTAGGGACAAAATTCACAATTATTATACCTTGACTTTCCCAGTGACCCACCACCACATCTTTCTCAAATCCATATCTATCTTAATCCTAATGAGAACGAATCAGAGGTCACCTGGGTCCAGGTGCCTAGAATCACAAGTTCACCCCAAGACACTGCCATTTGAAGGGGCAAGATAAACCATTCTTCGTGAAGTTTAGGTAAAAACCAGAATTGGATAAACGGAAATTTTAAAAAGTACTTAAGAATTTGACAACCTTTCTTTGGTAAAAATGTTAATAACATTTCAATAAAAATAACATTTCATTTCAAATTTGAAGTGAATATTCAAAATAAAATGATGGTCCCAGCTAGAAAAATTAATGAGCATTTTCAGTACTTTGTTAGTGTTAAAAGTAGTGGTGTTACAATTACGATTACTGAATTTAATTAGCAACATCATTACCCCCTCATTACCGTAAAAGGAGTTACAGGGTGTCGAGCGATGACGTATTTTTTAATTCCCGTAGGAAAATCCACCAAATTCCCGTATATTTTAGAACTATCTAAGACTAGAGTTTGCATACCGAATGGCTAAAAAATGAATCTTAAAGCACGAATCAAGATTTTCTAGCATAAGTGTAACTGCATTTTTGGAGATACTTCCGCAGCCCACGGGTGATGGCAAGATTTAGGCCTAATCCGTAGCGTGAGCAAAGCGCGCGCACGTGAGTGAACTCTCTCATAGATGGGATGAGATGCTACGAACACAAATAAAATGCCGTTTACCTGAGGAGAGCTGATTTAAATGACTGTTTTACTGAGGAGGGTAGACAGAGTAGAGAATAGGAGGGTCACATAATAAATGTTTACGGGAAGTGACTGAATTGTATGGTACCGTAACAGTATAGAGCTTCCACGAGTTAAAATGGCACCGAAGCTTATGCATAGCGAACTTCCGGTCCGCGAATCCCCATTTGATTTTCATTGGCAGTGAATTGTTCGTTCTTGATTATCTTCTTTATTATTTCGGAGTGTGGTTTTGTTTTTATGCGTTCAAATTATGACTTCCAAAGACAAGCGACTCCTAAAAGAGTAATTAGTAAAACTTCGCATCATAGACGACCATAACAAACAGCTTGCATACAAATTGTGCGATGTGCACATTTTAAACGGCAGTGGTCTAACATATCTTAGACTACAATTGTAATCAGTTGGAGCAAATTCAATATGTTATATGTGAGAATATTATTATAATTTGCTATCCGGTTGTTATATGCATTAATGTGACCCGTTTAAATGCTAAATTGTGACGGAAGCTACGAGTTATAGGCTATTCGCCGTACCGGTAGGCCTAATATTAGTAACAACGCGTAGCTTCTTCTTTCATATATATTTAATCCTGCATTTAGAAATATTTTAATCAATAATCTAAAACAAGTTGTCAGAAAACTACGGTAAATACATAAAGCTGCGTGCCTACTACGATGTAAAGTTGCTCTGTGAAAAAAAAAAACCACCTCGCCAAGATTATACGACGTGCATATAGTTAAATACAATCATCCAATTGGAGAAACACTTTCTTTGTCACGATCTTAGAAGCAATTAAACATTAACTGTTGTAAATTTACGGGAAAATGTGCAACATTTAGAGACTACGAGTGTTGTATGCGGCACAACGTTAGCAGACATTTCGCATCATTAATACATAACTTACATAAGGAATGAACACGTGCAGAGCTTTCCAATGTACACAGCTGAAGACCATATCATTCTTCGTGCATTTTACAACTTTAATTTCTCCTAACAACAATAATTTTCTTAGTTACATGCAAGGAAAATTGTACTGCACAGTTCCCATTGCTTCCATTACCTGATTACTAAACCTGAAGTTGGTATTGCATAACCATACGCCGGTGGCGTGTCCTATGGCAAGTGAAAGAACGAAAGAAAATGTAAGCTCTATAGGAGCCCGGAAAAAGGCAATACAATTTTCTACACTAATGAAAATAGTCAAAATACCCTTTGTAATAATGAATAATAAGTTTGGGGGTCATGTAGTAATAAATGCTACCCACCCACTATCCCTTTTTAGATCACGACTTGTATAGTGCAATTGGAAATTGTGTGCCATTACACGCGTAAATTATGGGACAAATACAGTATTGATGATGATGATAATAGTTGTTTTAAGGGGCCTAACATCGAGGTTATCGGCCCCTAATGATCTGGGTGATAGCGAAAATGAGAATGAAATGGAAACCACAACAAAACTTATGTGAGACGGAAAATACGTACAAAAAGGAACTCAGATGGAAACAACTCACAAAATGTACTGACTAAAGGGAATTTAGAACGAAAAGATTCACAAAAAGAATAGATTGAAAAAGACCCACAAAATGTAGGCTAGGTTCAAAATGCAATGTAGCGTCGAAATACTTACAAAATGCAACTGAAATTCAAAATACCGTATATACTCGAATACCACCCGCACATTTTTAAACAAAATCGGACGTGAAAAATTGGGGTGCGGGTCTTATTTGAGTCATCCTGATTTTAAAGATTTAAATTGCCCGCCACGCGCGATATCGGGTGTTGCGAGTATCCGCTAGATGGTGCTAACCTTCTTCCGACTATCACTTTGTTTTACCGTAAGCAGGCGGCGTCATCAAGTCTCGCGCACGTTTTCCGAGTGTAAACATGAGTTCTACAAAGCGTTTGCGGTCGTTTACTGTGAGTGAGAAATTGAAAGTTGTGAGGGAAGCTGAAGTTATTGGAAATCGTGCCCGGTAGGAAATATGATATTGACGAGTCATGTATTTGTGATTGAGCGGGATGACGTCTATGCTACAACCACGGGATGTCTGCGTGAACCGCCCGTTCAAAGCAGCCTTGAAACAGCTGTATACGGAGCGGATGGCAGCCGATAAGCACACACTGACCCCAACTGGTCGTATTCAGCGCCCGGAAGTTCAGCTGCTCTGTTCGTGGATTTTGACGGCAAGGAATCGTATCTCTGGAGAACTCATACGGAAGAGCTTCAAGAAATGTAGTATTTCCAATGCTATGGATGGCAGTGATGACGACATTTTGTGTGAAAGTGATGGTGAAAAAAGTTTCGAAGTTGGTACTTCTGATGACGATGAATGAAGTGTTAGTGTCTTTTATTTGTATTTTTAATTGTTTCTGCGTGTTATTTTAGGACGACTTCAGAACTGTTGGAAACTATTTTGTAGAAATGCTATTCTGTTTATTTAGTAAAGATTGTAAATAGTTTTGAGTAAAAAATATTTTTTTAAAATTTTGTTCTTCAAAATCAGGGTGCGGGTCGTATTCGAGTAAATACGGTACTTACAAAATGCAAATGAGATCATCAAGACGTACAAAATGCAATTGAGGTTCAAAATACTTACAAAATGCAATTGAAATTGAAAATACACAATGCAATGTAGATTGAAAAAGGCCGGTTCAGATTCAAAATACTCACAAAGTGCAATGGAAATTCAAAATACTTACAAAATGCAATTGAAATTGAAAATGCTTACAAAATGTACGGTAGATTCAAACGACTCATGTGGATTGACAATACTTACAAATGGCAATTTAGATTGAAAATACTTGACAAAATGTAATTTAGATTCAAAATACCCACAAAATGCAATTGAGAATCAAAATATGTGCAAAATGCCTACCAAACAAAATGCAATTTAGATTCAAAATTCGTGCGAAATGCCCACAAAATGCAATTGAGAATCAAAATATGTGCAAAATGCCTACCAAACAAAATGCAATTTAGATTCAAAATTTGTGCGAAATGCGGTTTTGGTTGTAAATACTTACAAAATGCAATTGAAATTCAAAATACTCACTAAAAGGCCCGTCTACCTGCATTGAAAGACTTACTAAAAAGCAATTTTGAGTGTCAATCTTTACAAAATGCAATTGAGGTTGAAAACAATCGCGAGATGTAATTTAGATCGAAAAAACTTACAAAATGCATCGTAGATCAAAAATGCCTTAAAAAATCGCTAAAAGGGAATTTAGATACATGGTGAACCAAGTAACAAAAACAGTGCGGGAATCTTAATGAGAAAAGGAAATATAAGGAAAAGAGGAGAGGAGAGGGGAGAGAGGAGAGGGTCCGCTCCAAAGGTAAGGGACAAAAGTGGAAAACAGACCCACCTCAGGAATCCCTCGGGCTTGCCAACTCCCGAACTCACCAGCCGTGAGCCCCTGAGGGTGTAGCATTATCTAGGGTGCACCAGAAGTGGTGGGGCTACATACACCCTGCCTCCTTAAGGGCCTTGAGCACAAGGCAGAAGGTAAAAGGAAAAGAAAAAGAAGGCTGACCCGTCACAGAAGGAGGGAATCAGGAAAGATAAGACAAGGGCCAGTTAAGGCGGGAAATTGAAAGACTCCCTAGGCCTTGGATACCCTAATACCGTCAGGGTCGGAAGAGAACAAGAGTTGACCAAGGGAGGTCGACAGGAAAGAAGACATAGAGGAGCCCGGCACTAGTAAGGGGAAGCAATGCCGGACTCAGCTGGGGTCCCGTGGTCGCCAACCCACGTCCCATTAGATGTGAGCCCCTGAGGGCAAAATACAGTATTGCTAACCCCGCGCAGTCGGTAATGACAGGCTTCCTGTCACTTTGCCCCGCTTTTCCTCTCCGCAACCCACGGTCGCCACATACAAGACCCTACGTCTAACCGCCACACGGCAAGAATTCTGAGCAAGCTTCTCACCTACACCCTGTATTTCGAATGAAACAACGTGAAGGATATGTCGGGAGCTTGGAACAGCTAAGCTGTCTTACCAAGTTTTTAGTGTTTTTGCAAATCAACTTATTCGAATAGTACATAGCAGACATTATTTCTGTACAATTTTACGTAAATTTTTTTAAAAGACAATCCTGAGTCAACGCCGAGGACATTCAAACAGTGAAATACGATACTTGGATGAATAAATAAATTACACACCGAAGCTATGATACCTTTATCATCGGTATTCAATTCAATAAATACGACAAAGAGGCACACACTACAGCTAATGAATATAAAGACACTCGCCATGCAATGATTATCCTTTAACATGAAACAAGAGAGTGAGTGGAGGTCGTTAACAGCTTACAGTAGTTGACAGATAACACCATGCACACTCACTGAATCGTGACTCTACGGTTAATATTAGCTTTCGTGATAATACAAAAGTAAAGTTAAGGTAAAGACATATTTAGCACTGAGCACTCAAACAAGCCGCTCTGCGGCGATATTATTGTCGTGGTTTTATATTGTCGTATCGATTGACGAAAGTGAACTGTCACCAATAAATAAATTATCCTCAGTCACTTGGCAAGGGTTTCTTTGACACCCTCGATCCCTTCACTGTCCCTATCATCATCACTACCATCATTGTGTTTGTCAGAGCTTGATGAATTGCCAAGGTTAATAATAATTTCATCCACCGCGATTACCAGACCGCCTTCAGTATTTATTTCTGTACATGCTGCAAGTCCTCGGGTCGAACTTCGGCGAAGTAAAAGTAACGAAACAATGACAATGAAAGGAAATCCGACACAAGACAGTGGTTAACAAGCGACTGAAACAATGCCTGCCCACACGAAAAGAATTCTGTCGCTTGTTTGGTGTATTTGTATTTTGTGGCCTCATGTTGGTGACGGGCGTTTGATAGCAAAATGTCGAGAGCTGCTAAGATATTGTTTGTAGTTTTTGAAAATTATGCATGTGTGACAAGAACAGCACTATGAGTATGGAACAGATCTACTGATGGCTTTCCTGGATATTGAGAAAGCATATGACAGTGTATGCAGAAACAAAGTGTGGAAGTCCCTGGAGGATAGAGGAGTAGAGAAATGGACTATAAAGAGGATAAAGGAGATGTACAAGGGAAGCGTGAGCTGTGTGAAAGTGGGAGGAGAGAGATCAGACTGGTTGGAACAGAGAAACGGCCTGAAACAAGGAAGTGCCTTGTCACCATTACTTTTCATTGTGGTGATGGATGACATAATGACCCGAGTGGCACAAGTAATTGGGGAAGGAAAGATGAAAGCAATGGTGTTTGCAGATGATTTGATGATTTGGGGAAACAAGGAGGAGGAGGTACAGGAACAGTTGAACGTGTGGGAAGGAATAATACAAGGATATGGGATGAAATTTAGCATAAATAAGAGTGAGATGGTGATCACAACAAGGAAGAAGGAAAGAACCACAACGGGAATAACAATTGGTGGGGAACAGCTGAAGAAAGTGGAGAGTTTCAAGTATCTGGGAAGCCTGATACAAGAGAATGGAAGAAACGATAGAGAAATAAATGAGCGGGGGAGGCAGGCAGAAGCATTTCGGAGGAGTGTGAGAAGCATGTTATGGAGCAAGGATGTCCCTCAGAACAGCAAAAAGATCATATATCGGACGTACTATGTCCCTATCCTGACGTATGCCTCGGAGACCTGGGTTATGAAAGGAAGGGAGAAGAGCAAAATACAGGCCAGTGAGATGAGGTTCTTGAGAAGCAGTATTGGAGCTACAAAGAGGGACAGAATAAGAAATGAGAGGACCAGAGAATTAATGAAGGAGGAACCATTACAGGATGGTATAGAGAAGTCTAGACTTAGATGGTATGGACATGTAAAACGAATGGAGGAGAAGAGGATACCCAGGAGGATACACGAGACGAAGTGGGAAGGAAAGAGACCGAGAGACAGGTGGCTGAAGGGGGTGGAAGAAAGCGTGAAGAAGAGAGGAGAAGACTGGACAAGGGTGGAGGCTGAGAGATGGTGGGAAGACAGAAGACGTTGGAGAGGCTTGTGTTCCAAACAGACCCGGCCAGTGGCTGGAAACTGTGCAAGATGAGTAGTAGCATGTGTGACGCATTTGCAGCAAGTGTTTAAGTGGGCTTTAAAACAATTTGGTATGTGCATCTCCCCTGCGAAAGAAGACCATGGAAAGGCTAAAAACAGTAAAATTCCACACGCGATACGCCGCGAATAACTTTTAATTTAGATATATTTTATCTAAGTAGGTAATAGAAAATAAAATAATGCAAAACTTAATTAAATAAGTCACTTTGACAAATACAAGATTATTACTAGGAATTTCAGCTATACACAGCACAAAATTAAGTTCTTTTGACAGTACTAATTTCTGAATAGGAACTGTAGGCTAGTCATACACAAAATAAAATAAGACACTTTGTCAATAGGTACTAGATTGTGGTTAGGAACTTTAGTCACACAAAATAAGATAAAACACACAATAATCAAGGATTTATTAATTTAAAGCTTCTCTAGGGAACTCCTCTGCTCTTCAATTTTCTCTGCTTCAGAACGGGCGTCGTTCAATATCTTCTTTTTTTTGCCAATTCCTGAAGAACTTTCATCGCTTTTCTTTCGACTGCCACCTTAGCCGTCGCTTCCTTTTCCTCCTGGCTTCGCAACTGTTTTGCTTCCTTTAACACGGCGTAGGAGTTTCGTGCAGTATGGACTCTTGCTCAAGGTTATCTTTTCTACTCCACTAGCTGCCATCACAGCCCTGAACAGTATGCATGCCAATCAGACTTGCTTCTTCTCTCTAGAGCTGCATTACTGTGATACAAAATCAGTATAATTTAAACGAAGCTTGTGAGATCGTTTTTGGCAGGAGCTGAGGAAGGTACTGAAGCCACTAATTCAGACCACAGACGTCGAGCCTTGGCTCTTTTCCATCGAACTACTTCAAACGCGCAGTGACGGAGGGCAGTTTCAGAAGCGCAGAGTAGCTGCTGTTGATGCAGACAGCCATTGCGCCGGAAAGAAAAATCTTCTGATTACAAAGAATTTCCAGGGTAATGACGATCCTAACTTCTGCCAACTTAGGAGTCTCAGCGACTCCTATAGGGTCTAGGCAGGAAATAGCATGGGCCATCTTGTAAGCAAGAGGTGACCTCTCTTTGATTTTTCAGTCATAGGATACGAATGTACAATTTTCGGCAGTTGGTGCGAAATTGCAGCACATCTGCGTCTGGAATATTCTGAGATCTTGAGCTGTTAGCTTTTTTAAGGGATGCTCTTGTCGAGAACCCCAGGTCGAAAAAACAACAGGTCTCCTCTGTGCATAACAATGCGGACTGATTCCTGCATGTCATTGTCAGCAACGAGCGCGGCACGGGAAGCCCCGCGCGGAGAGGGTACGGTTGGCGGTCGGCCAGGCAAAGCATGCATTCGACGTTGGCTGGGTTCTCATCCCGCTTTATGCTCTATCGGTGGCGCAAATTACGGGTGGCAGCGCGGCCTGCAGGTCCAATAGAATGCTGAGCGGGAGGACTCTACCGAGCGTTCGGGGGCTAAGAAGTCGGGCATTATGAGACTTTTCAAGATTTCCCGTATCAAGTGTGAATTTCCCGCATTTTTCCCGGGTACTAAAATTCCCGTATCGCTCGACAGCCTGAGTTACAATAGAGAGCTAGAACCCTGGTCTGCACATCTGGACAAAAAAGAAAAAACATACGAGGCTCATACTGAAATTCAATGTAATAATCGTAATCTTTTTTAGACAAACCAAGTACATAATTTTAATCTATAGACTTTTCTGACACTTTTCAAACATATCCTATTTGCTCGCATATAACTCGCCACCACGTATGTCTCACACCCCATTTAAAATTTGAAATTGCAGAGAAAAAAATCCTTGCATATATCTACCACTAGCTGTTGGTTGGTTCCACAGTTTAGAGGCTGCGACAACGCGGTCATGTAACCCCGTGTACTTTGGGTGTGTGTAGAATTTGTCTGTTAACCGGTGTTAATTGTGATGACTGTATTAGTGTGTGTATCTGTTTTAATTCAAGTAAGGACTGCAGACGATCAATTTTCAAGTAGTTCCTACTTTTGCCACCAAACGCCACCGTCAACGACCAACTAGTTCAGAAATTAGTTACCAGATGCCACCGCAGTCGGCTCCTGACGATGAACGTAGGAACCTAAGAACTGTACCCGGTATGCGTTGCAATGCCGAAGAAAGTAAGTGTTGTGTTGTAATTTTGTTTATTGAAGTGCTTTTGGATACACAATATTTTTTGATTTTCCATCTAGTGCGTACAAGAATAAATCAGAAGGGTTTCCGACGCATGAGCAGGCCACAAACAACGTTTCATCGCAATCCGATTAATGGTATAATGTTTCAGTTTGTTTGGCAGTATTGCTTTCATTTGTAGCCCATCTGTTGCATTGTCCACAGGTCTTCACGTGCCATTGTTGTTCCTCAGTCAAGTGTGATTGTTTACTTTAAGTTATGTAAGAACGCAGAAGATATACGGCTGGGTTGAAAATCAAGGTGATACAATACGCAGAAGACGATGGCAATAGAGCTGCAAGTCGAGAATTGCAACTGAATTAAATATTCACTACTGACATGAACAGAAAGATACGCAAGAAACCACTAACCAAACCCGTAAGAAGTTTTCAAATGTGCCAAAACAGTAAGACAATCATACAGGGTGTGATCGCGAACTGTTTTGTTGGTGCTAGACATGCTAAATAAGTAGTTAAGTTAGAACATGTTGAGATCTGGTATTGCTAGTTATGATAAGCTGACGACAAAAGACAAAATAAAGAAGGCAGTCAGTTGAACTCTTGCGTGATTGGGTTATATGGAAATGGGTTATGGTATCGACGGGTGTTGTTGTAAAGAGCTTCTTGAAGACCGGCATTGCAAATGTGTCGGTTGGAAGTCAGGATAATGACCAGAATGATGCACACGAGAGTAGCTCGGAGATTGCAATCAGCGATGTCTTGTTTCAATAATGCAATTTTTCTTTATATCGGAAATGCGGTCAGGGTGGGGGAAAGTCTTACAGAACATTTGATTCCATCTCTAGCTTATCTTGTAGTAGTAATAATGAACTGGGCTAAGTAGAAGTGCTAGTAGTCATCGCATGCTAATGAATAGCTCACCCCAGAACCAATAGATGACAGGAACTACTCAATTTGCATGAAAGCTATACTTCATGCATCACATTCAATATATATTACGAAGTTTTTATGTAATATGATAGTTTATGAATATCTGAATGCAAAGAAAGTGTCTGTGATCTATTATTAAATGAAAAACTACAAACACACAAATCGATTCTCTTTAATTCGACTCTCTAACGATACACGAGGAAAATATTGATAAAGTCAATTGTATTTAAAAATCCTGGTTCATTCTATTTACACTATGCGTTGACATTTATTATTCAACCTTTAGTGCTAGTATAGCGACAATTGGCCGTGGAATTTCTTTAAAGTAGGTACTTTAAATGGAGATTGTCATTATTGGTGGCTGCAGGAGAAAGTGTTTGCAGAAATGTGCATTAATATTTCCAGTTCAATCTGCGAAAACTCTTCATTTAAACCAGCATCTCGCCAAGGGTGGTAATCACACCTTCGTACTTTAAAATGCAGTGAAAAGTGAGGATGATTTCTAGTCCTAATTACATTTCAAAGCAATGACAGCAATTTGGAGGACTTTCGGCATCGCGTAACTGTTAGTTTAACTGGCGAAGACCTTCAATGTAACACCCCCAATATATTGTGTTTTGGAGCCTGTGACATGATGAAGGAAGCTGTGAAAGTTAAACAATGTTGGATATTTAGTCCATTACTTTATACCTTAATGAAACTTTTCTACAAATGAATAGGATTTACTTATTGATGTTGTAATGAAATATACTTATCAGTGGTAGGCTTGCAATTTAGGGCCTTAATGTTAACAAACATCAGTTAACAAACAAAACCTGTGTTTGTATTCACGGCCAGTGAATTAAAACTCAGCAATTTTTCCAGGTGTATGCCATGTCTTATGAGGGTTTTCGCCTAGGAACACCAAGCTTCAGTGGCGTAGTTGGTAGCATGCTGAACTGCTGTGCCCTAGATAGCGGGTTCAAACCCGGCCGAAATCATCGGATTTTTTTAAGAGCATTAAAATACAGTGGCCTCAAGATAGGAAGTTGCCGCGTTAGGGGTGGAAACACAGCCGCTGGAGGGGGCCCCACGCCCGGTCAGCTATGCGTGTACAGTCACATTATTTGACAAGTTGGCCTACCACCATCCCTCCCAACTTGTTTATTCTGTGGTGCCGTGACATATATTTCACATTGTGAAGTTCATTTATACAACATAGAAAACAAGGTATTTGTGTGCATTATGTATCATAACGGAGCCAAGGAGCCAGTAATAAGTTAATAACAGTAACCGGTATTTAAAAAAAAAATACTTTGACTAAGCCGTGGGCTATTTGAAAACCTTTTGTTGTTTATTTTAGGGGCTGCGACATCGTTGTCATATAGCCCCGTGTATTTCAGGTGTGTGTGTAGGGGGGGGATTTGTGTGATAACTAGACACGATTTTATGGTGAATAAAAAACGACAATAGCGGTGTAAAAACTAAGGGCAAAGCGGGGTAAAAGCAGTGAATAAATGCCATTGCTACGGTGTAGAAAAACTGTTTACTAGACCATATACATACTTTTGCCTTATGTTGCAATGAAGGAAACAACACACACACTAAGCATGGCTTGGTTTAGAGTATTCATTTGCTGTTGAAGTAGCAACTCAGTAATGTTTCTAAGTTATCATTTGACAGGTTGGTACGCTTGTCAGACAAAATATCATTGTAGGCAGAAAGGGCCCTTTCACTGTCAACATTTGAAATGGAAATGTACAGAGATTGAAGACATTTCACAGCTACAGGATATTCCTCTAACATTCCCTTCACTACATCTTCAACTACATTACAGTCACTATATGAAAAAGATTTACAGGTGATTTGCAGTTGAATGTAGAACTTCAAAAAGTCATGAGAATTCACTCCAGCAAAAAGGGGAATTTTCTCTATCTTGTTGAAGAGAGATGACTATGTTCACAGTTCTTAGCAGGGGCAGATGAAACAGTGAGGAGAGTGAATTAAAAATCTCATGAGCAGAGTCTTTTGCCAGCATATCTGAGAGTTTTGAGTGACATGCATTGGCAAGGGCTACGAACCTTTTTTCAGCACTTTTCTTTCTATCGCTTGATAGTTCATTCAATGCCTTCAATGTGTCTGGTATCATCACTAGTTTTTCGATAACCGTGTACTCCGAAATGAGTACATTTACCATTGGAACAACTTTATGTGCCAAAGCATAATTAGAACCCTCGAAGCAAGTTATCTTTTCAGAAGTTAAGGCACAGTGTTCTTTCACAAAAATTGCCCCACACAATTTTTGAAAGTATTTAACACTTTCAGCATCACTCTCCACTGTTTTAAAATACTGAACCAAGTCCATGACATAGTCTGCCAAGTAGGAAACTGATGTGAACCATGTATTCCACCTTGTGATAACTGGTGAGGGAAAGAGCTTTATATCCTTTTCTCCTGCACCATACTTCTGCTGCAAGAACCTAATATACCTATGCTTCCGTTTTCTTGTATTAAGAAAAGCTTGCTTTGATTTGGCAACACACTAATTCACACGATGAAGTTTCTTCGGCCAGATTTCTGCTACTAAATCAAGCTTGTGTGCCTAACACTCAATGTGAAGAAGGTTGTCCGGTATCAAACCTTGTAAAGTTTGCACACACTTTTTCATATATCGTGCACCATCTGTTGAAATACCTATGATATTTTTGTATTCAAGTTTATGTATCTTAATAACCTCCACTATGGCTTGAGAACATTCCTGCGAGTTAACATTCTGAAGCATTAGGACACCACCCACTAGCACTTTAGGAGTCTCGCTACTGCCCTTGGGAAGAGTTCTAAATAGCACAATGAACACGGTTCGACCCATCCTATCTGTGGTTTCATCACAGTGTAGAATAACATGCTGATTCTTTAATTTCTCACTACTTGATTCTTCTTTTTCTTGATGTAATAGGGGCAAATATTTCTTTTGTAACCAGTCAACTGTGGGAAAATTTCCACTTCCTAAAACAGTGTAATGAAAAAAATCTATTAGCAAGCAAATCATTTTAATTTAAAATATTAATAAAACAGACTTATTTGTTGTTTATGATATGAACTTAAAAGTATTTAAAAGTAAACTAAGTCATTACTACACTTTCTAGTATCCCACATCACGTTTCCATGGTGGCTGCAAAACTTTCAGCTGTAAATGTCACAGCGGGTTGGTGGATTCTCGGCAATCGTAAAAGAGTTACCTTCCCTCCCTGATAAAATTCGTTACATAAAACTACGTCTTTCCTCCTATTATTATTTTTATCGCTACGAAAAGTGGGGCTGCGGGATACTGGTAAGTGTAGCGGCATCCGAAAAAAAAATTAACTTGCCTGGTATATGTTTGTTCATCCAATCCTTCATTGTTGGATGATCTAGCTTTTCTAAAGGAATGTTGGTCAGTCAAAAAGGCCTCCACTGTTGACATTACAAATTCGTCGGAGTCATTTCTCACTTTTTTGGCATTCCCGACCGCCTCTTGAACTGATATCTGTCTTTTGGTACCTCCTTCAGACAAAATCCTTTTCTTCTTTTTGTGATTTTCACTTAAGTTGTGTTTCACACATGAATCGCGACGCTTCCAATCTAGTCTAATGTTGCAGAATTTGCACATAACTATCTTCTGCCGCGCATCGAAAACATGGTAGCCTTCGTCTCTAAACTCGTCAGCCCTATCAAAACACGTCGTTATTTTCGGTATTGCGAATTCACATTAGAAATAGAAATTCCAACTACAAATAACAGCGCACCCACGTGGTCAGCAATGCGCGGCCCAACTCTCTCACTTGTCTCCCAGTACGACAGGATAGCCAATATTGAAACTGTGTAGTAATTTCCTGCTACGTGATGTTAGGATTTGTTTAGGCTTTAAACACTTAAAAATAAGTTTGAATTGGGCTCTACCAGCAATGCTAACAAGGTGAAAACCACTGAAGGCTCGCGATATCGCACCAATTCGTGTAGAGACGTAATAAACAAGCCGATTTTGTGATATGTCGCAAATACGGACGTACATCGCAAATAAGGTGGAATTTCGCGTTTAGTCGTGAGGACAAATTCAGTGCTTTATGATCAAACAATATTAAACACACATTTAAAACACCTTTGATGCACATATAAACACATTTCGCATTTTCGCGATACACCATAAAATCGTGTCTCTAGTGATAACCTGTGTTATTGTGATAGCTGCACTAGCGGCTGTATTTGTAAATTGGCAGTAGGATTGTGAAGGATGCAGCCGTGGCCTTAAGTTAAGAACCATCCCAGCATTTGCCTGAGGTAGAAGTGGGAATCCACGGAGAACCACTTCCAGGATGGTCGAGGTGGGAATCGAACCCAGACCTCCGGGGCGAAAGCCAAGAACACTACCCGCTACACCACAAAGCTTTCATTATTAAACAATGAGCATTGTAAATAGGGAATGAAGTATAAGTGCAAATATCACTATGTATTCACAACACATGTACTGTACACAAATAATTATCTATTCACATCATCACAGTATTATCCCCCAGGGGTTCACACCCATACAATTTTAGTATTATCACCACAACACAATTTAGAGAAGAAACGACGGAAACCATTATTTACAGTCCGTCCAAAGGCAACTCCTCCACTCCCGATAAATCACCATCTGAATCTCCACTCTCATCTTCTTCTTCTTCTTCTTCTTCTTTTCTTCTTCACTACTGTCTTCACCAACTTAATAAAAAAGTTTTCCACGATTTCTTCAATTAGAGGCTGCTGCTTCAGGTACTCTGCTTCATACGTTTTGGCTTTCTCACACTTCTTCATCCAAGACTGTTGTGAGATTTCATCAAACTTCTGTGTTGCCAATGCTCTGACGTCCTCCATTTTGAATGTGGTGTTGTTTGCAGCAATCCAATTTTTTAGTTCGGCCCAGACAAGCTGTATGGGGTTGAGTTCTGGGTGATACGGTGGAAAGCGTAGAACCGTGCGACCATGTTGTTTCAGCAGAGAGTCTATCACATATTCTTTATGCAGTGGTTTATTCAGCCTTACTAACTCAAGTAACTGAACTTTCACCATGTTGTCAGTAAATGGGATGTTATTACACCTTAACCACTCCTGCAGGACAGTCTTTCTGGAGTTGCTTGTGGGACATTTGTTAGATTGAACGTTGTGATACGGGGCGTTATCTATCACAAGCACACTGTTTTTAGGGAGATTAGGGATTAACTTCTCTTCGAGCCACTTGCTGTAATTATTATAATTCATCTCGTTATGGTAATCTCCTGTCGATTGTGACGATTGCCACATTGTCAAACAATTTTCAATAAATCCCATCTCCCCTCCAGCATGTATTACGATGAGTCTTCCTCTAGAAATGGGTGTAAATAAGCCTTCAGTCGAGTCATCTGACCACGATTTGAAATGACGTGGGTAGAATGAATATACGTTTCATCCATATACACCACAGGTCGGCCTTCTGATCTGAATCTTGTGACGTTATGCAGATAATTATACCGTTGAAAAGCAATGTGTTGCCTTTCAACGAGCACGTGCCTATTGTTCCGAGTTTTCTTCCATTTGTAGCTTAACTCTTTGAGAATTGTTCTCAGGCTTGTTTTGCCGCCTGGAAACCGTAAATCCTTCACAAGCCTCGCATGCAGTTTAGGTATTGTCGGTACACATTTCTCCGTTAGATAGAAGTTATTGATCACTCTCCTTACAACACCTTTATCAAAACCATCCAGGCCTGTGACCGACTTTTTTTTTTTTTTTTTTTTTTTTTCGTTTTTTATTAGGAGTTTCGAACAGTGGTTCACCTTAATTTCTTTTCCTCTTGGCCTCAAGACTTATCCTCGTTAAAGTCATTTTAGAACATCCAACTGCAGCCGACACACTTTCTCGCACCTTTTTCACATCTATCACAAATCCACCTGCTTCACTCTCCCTTTTCATGAATTCCATCACATTATGAATAACCTCACGAGTTTGACTCTTGATAACTTGGCGCATTAATTTACTACAACTCATCGTAACACAACAACAACAAATAATTCTCGTAAACAAATTAATTTCTTTACAGTTCACTCAGACACAGAGACAACGATAAACCACTTGGCTCAACAGAATGAGTTACTACTTAGCTGCGAAAACGAACTGTACCGTTAGCTGGCTGCCAACAGCCCTCGTGGCGGGAGACACACTTTGTGTGCGCATGTGCGAACCAGGCAGCTTGCTATCTTGAGGCCATTGTACTTCAGTATGCCTTCCTTCGGAGGGGAAGTAAAGCCGGCGGTCCCATGTCATAGATTTATGGCATGTAAAAGATCCTTACACAGACTAAACTTGTGTGAACAGGGTGTCTACCAACTCGTCTTAAAAGAATTCCCTGAATATTCCCCGATTTTTCCAGGATTAATTAGAGAATTCCCTGAGTAAAGAATGCTACACATTCGCCCGGGAACAGGAAGTGTGATGAAATGCACGCTATTTTTGGGTTCGTTTTAAGCACTCTCCAGGAACAAGCAGCAAAATGTAATCCAGGAAAGCAAATGGAAAATAGGATTAAGTTTTATGTTTCCTGTTCTCGGAAAATCTAAGAGCCAAACACTGTGACCAATGGCGGCACAAGGGAAACAGTTGTGAAAGTAAATTTATTTCAATAGAATATTATAAGCGAATTTATTGTCCAGTAAAATAAACAAGGTTTATGAAGTCATGCTGCTTTCACTACAGTAAATCCCCCCAATAAAAGGGAGAACGGGAGGTTGAATACACACATCAAGGTGTGTATCATATGAGTGTGATCATCTTAGACCAATATTTAAGTTGTAAAATCATTCATTACCATTGAAATCACTGATCCTACGTCGCAGGAATGATGATATTCGGTAGCATAAGTCTGAATATAGGCCTACACAGTAATTTACACATATCCAAGGGACGAAGGGAGGCATATTCCAAGTTCTCACTCTCAATTAGGTCCACTTCGTCATGATAGAAGTAATTTAGTTAAACAATTTATTAATTTATAAATACATTTAAATGGTGGAAATCATTATAAATGAGGCCAGAACCCTCCACTATCAGTCTAAAATAATTTAGGTTGGTTGGTTCCTCAGTTTAGGGGCTGCGACAACGCGGTCATGTAGCCCCGTGTACTTTGGGTGTAAGTAGAATCTGTCTGATAACCGGTGTTAATTGTGATTACTGTATTAGTGTGCTCTTCTGTTTCTTAATTCAAGTAAGGACTGCATACTTTGAAATTTTCAAGTAGTTCCTACTTTTGCCGCCAAACGCCACCGTCAACAACTACTAGTTCAGAACTTGGCTACTAGACGCCACCGCAGTCGGCTCCTGGCGACGAACGTAGGAACCTGAGCGTTGTTTACATTTCTAACCTAATTTAGCTTCACACAGGTGTAATTAATGGAAGATTCTTTAACATGCCATAAATCTATGACATGGGACCGCCGGCTTTACTTCCCCTCCGAAGGAAGGCATACCGAGGGATTGTTAACGTTTTTAATAAATCCGACGACTTCGGCCGGATTTGAACCCGCGATCTTGGGCATAGATGCTCAGCATGCTACCAACTACGCCACCGAAGCCGCTAAAAATAATTTAACCAAGTCTGCTTGATAATACAAAGTAGAGTTTGAAAGGTGTTGCAAAAACATTTCCCGGGCACAATTAAAAACAAAATTGGACATAAGTTCTAGCCTAGCTAAGGAACGTACGAGCAGACAATAATCAAAGAATACCGGGATGAAAAAGCCGCGCTAACAGTATTGTCAACCCAAGTCTAACACATTGTTACCCTTACAGCGGACCGGTCAACTGAAGTACACCTAGCATGAGAATTAAGATGGAACATAAATACGTGTAATTTTACTTACTTGTCCATCCATCAACCTCATCGTCACTACTTTCACTGCTATCATATCAATTTCACTCGTATTATTATCGTCAACAGACTCGTCTGAACTGATTATCGCACTGTCAGTTCCGTGCGTGCCATGCTAACACTTGACAATACATGCGGTAACTGAGTGTTATAAAACCTCACTTCCAGTACCGAAATCATTATCAAGACAACAATATACCTATCTGCATTTCGTTGAACAAAGACCTTAGTTCGTAAATAACACGTAGTATTTTGATTAATGAACGGCGGAGAGGAGAAAATTACACAAGAATGAAGCACTGTAAGAAAACGTTAATTTACGTAGCCGGTTGTCCGCACACCAATACAAAACTACGTAAATTAACATAGCCCGTCATCACCCAGTACTAGTCAAAATTTGATCGCTAACAGAAGTTTAAATAGTCCCTAAATTTCTACTTAGTATAAAAGAAAATAATTTATTTATGTTCAAAGGAAGCCAAACAGTAACAATATCAGTGAAAAAGTCGGAAAAAAATCAGGCGTCCGTGCGCTTTTTAAGCTTACGCTGGGCAAACCGTTGAAAATATCAATATACTATGAGTGCAAGAATTGTTCAGCATGAAAAGTTCTACAAAAAAAGTCCGCGAGAGCATATCTCTATCTTCAACACATCGCCCACTATACGTGTTTTTAGATTGGACAGGAGGGGAATTTGTGTTGCATGCACCTCACCATTCTTTAATTACATCTGACAATAATTCGTTGCTCATGCTATTTCCATGATAATATAATGGATAGTCCAGTCAGTGATTTTAACCCATCATGCCGAGACGTAAAACAGATATAGGCCTAGGTCGTAGTTCATTGTCATCGGGGGGAAAAAACGCTCGTCACAAAATGCACCCATAACTGTTTCCGAGCGAAGCTAGTATAAACAATACTAAATTTAAAATATTTTGTCGCCAAAGTTGCTACATCTACCGACAAAATCGCTAAATTGGCAATACTGATCGCAACGAACAAAATGCTCAAGGCCCAATAAAATGGCGTAGTTTGCTCCTGCGCAGAAGGCGAACGGAAAGGTTGCCACATCATGCGTTCAGCTGAGCTTGAGAAGGCACTGCTCATTGGCTGAGCACTGTCATCAGTAGCGAGCGATAACTTCCCGTGAAATTCGAAAGCACTGCTTCCACTTTTACGGGATATAGCCAAACTGAGAAAAATCCCTGATTAACAAAGAAATTCCCTGATTATTCTAGAAATTCATAATTCCCTGAAAATTCCCGGTTTTCCCAGGTCTTTTTCACCCTGGTGAAGCTAAATTTCTTGGGCAAAATGTACGGTTGATTACCTTCTTGAGCTCAGCTTTTCAACCATCCTAGTCATTTCCACCACTATCTAACATCTTACGCTTTGCAAGAAGATTGAAGCTGATAATTATCCAGGTGGGTAAGTATTATTTAGCATCATCTCATTCAGTACAAATCTACTATCTTTCGATGCATGGAATACATTATATCAAGAAAAGCTTGTTGATTAATGCCCATACATCAAGTTTGGTACATCAAATGTTATTGAAGTATTAGAAGCCATTTTTCAGTGTTGCCTAGTCAAGCATTCCAGTTGGTCGACACATCATCAGTTCATCTGCCTGATGGCAGGTTTCCTCAGGGTCGGTCTCTCCACTTTATCTGGTCTTCAGCAGTACGTTTCATCAGCTCATAAGATTTATCAATCTTGGTGGAATCCAGCATCTGAAACCTTCGTCTTCCTCTTCGGATTTTCCCTTGAACTGTCCCTTCTAATTCACTTTTCACCAAACCATCTCCTCGTATGCAGTGTCCATCCAATTCATTTTTCTTTTCCCTATCTCCTTTAGCATCATTCTTTCTTCTCCTACTTTCTTTAATACCTCCTTATTTCTCACTTTGTCCTTCCAACTTATTCTCTCCATTCTCCTCCATAGTCACATTTCGAAAGCCTCTATTCTTCACTCGTCTTCTTTCCTAAGCATCAAAGATTCTGCTCCACACATTGCTACACTCCAAACAAAACATTTCAATAATCTCTTCCTTAGGATTACTTTCATTGCTTCACAAAATTATTTTCTTTTCCTACTGAAGGCTTCTTTTGCTATTGCAATCTTTGTTTTTATTTCTTTAGTGCATATCATTTCTTGTGTAACCCAACTTCCTAGGTATTTAAAACTATCTACTTGTTCGATTTCATCTTCTAATTTTATTGTAATTTTTTCACCTTTTTCACCCATGACCATACATTTTGTTTTTTTTCTCATTTATTTTCATCCCATATATTTTACAAATTTCATGTAAGTCTTTCAACATTTGTGTTGCTTGTCTTTCACTCTCACGCATAACCACCATATCATCTGCAAAACGAATACACTCAAATCTTTTACCTCCTATGCATACACCTCTTTTTCCATCAAAAAATCAAAACATTCTTTAATAATTTCTTCTAAATAGAATAGGTGATAAACAACTACTCCTTTCCCCCATCTTATTTCTTCTGCTCAGTCGGTTTGGAGTATTTTTATAGTTGTTGTATTATAATTAATGTAGTTTATAAGTATGTTAACTTGTGCTGTATTGACTTATTATTGTGACGAACTTCAGGTATGATGTCT
Organism: Meconema thalassinum; assembly: GCA_946902985.2. Lineage (NCBI taxonomy): Eukaryota > Metazoa > Arthropoda > Insecta > Orthoptera > Tettigoniidae > Meconema > Meconema thalassinum. The sequence continues at coordinate 1,354,961,871 of OX336388.2, forward strand.
ACACTATTTTGCTTTCATGATTCTAATTCACCCGTTCCTATTTAAACTGGTAGCCTATTGTAATGTGGTTAGATGGTCAATGTGGTGAGTACACAAATGATACAATACACTAGAGTTGAATAAGGTTATGTAAATTTAGCTTGGTGAGTCTGAGGCGAGCAGCGAGCGATAACGGATACCACACAAGACTCGAGATTCAAATGTTGTTACTTGTAATACCTACTGTATCTCCATCCACAGAAGTATTGCCCTACCCACATGAGATCGGTTTACAATGCAGTAAACAATTCATTCAGCCTAAAATCTAAATGTAAATGATGGTATAGTTAGAAATCTTGTCACAGAAACATGCCAAACATGTTCAAAATATTAGAAATGTATTCTGGACAGTACTAACATAGAAAAGCTGAATGATTGGTAACCCTAGGTGAAGCTCAAGAGGTTTGAACTCCACTACAATCATGAGAACAACTCATAGTCCATTATGTTCCTTAAATTCTTCCACACACTCATATTACACATGCATACTACCACCACTATTCAAGAAATAAATGAAACAACTTACATTTGTCTCTTGAGATTTGTTTCGTTCTCTCATGGTGTCATTTAATTCACGGCCACAGCCCAGTAATAAGCAACGCAGATTATATAGCGTGTCCAATCTGAAGGAACAATAGTGACAGATCTTCTCTGTGGAAACACCACTGGGAAACTGAAATAAAAAAAAGTTCCCTATATTGAAGTCAAGGAGTCAACAAGTTTACTGCAACTATACACAAACATCATCCAAGACCATCACTACTCTGAGTATCAATAAATAAAGAGGATTATAATCAATAGTAATTTTGTTATAGAAAAACAAAACAACGAGAGATCAGCTATTGCTGTTCAAGTCACCAGTCACATGGCATGGGATGTTTTAGGCAGCAACAACAGGTTCTAAAACCAAAACATTAGTCTCTAAAACAATCGACTAAGCTCAAAAATGTTAGATCAGGTGAAAAAAATTGCATACATTGCATGGTAAAGAGTTGTCATCGAGTGGATTAAAAATTATCCAAACATAAAGATGGTGTAAATTTATCACCACAGACTTAACAAGAACAATGTACCTTTGATATTTTAAATGGACTTAATTTTTTGAAAATGAACCCCAAATTAAGGGAAAAATCTTAAGTTTAGCGCACAATGGATCCATATTTTTGTCATACGGTTATGAACGACCGCAGTCGTATGTACTGAATGCACACTTTGGTTGAGGACTCGTCTGTTCCGATCGCTCATTACCTTCCATAGGCAACATGAATAATCAATTTTTGTTAGAGAATTCTCTGCCAAAATGCAGAAGATGGCTTTGTAGAACTGACTAGGTTAATGAAATATATTTGAAAAGGAAAGAACTAGGTGAATTCATATCTGCAAAGATCTGAAGAGTGACAATAAGCAATTTTATAGATACATATCAATATATCCTTGGGGCAGATGACCTTGCTGTTCCACCCATTAAAACAACTAATATATCCTTGACAATGTGAAGTCTGATCTGACTAAATTCAGCAACTTTCACAGAACGATACCACCTGAAGAATGATTAGTGGTAACTTTGAGGTAAGGCTATAGCCTAATCATCATCATCATCTTCCTTACAAGTATTGGGCCAAATGTCCCGTTACGGTCTTGCACTTTCCCTCCATCTTTTTATCGGACGTCCTATCGATCTATTTCCCCGTGGCTGGTAGCGAAGGATCTCCTTTGGTAATCTTCCAGGTTCCATCCTTTAGACATGACGCTTCCAGTTCTCTTGGTAGTCACAAATGTACAGTTAAACCCTGTTATAGCACAGTTCGATTTACCACAGATTCGGATATAACACGGGGGAAAGAATGTCCCCCTGTATAAAATATGTATTTATTACGGTGCATTTTCATTTACAATGTAAGTACACATAAATGGAAATGAAATTTTCGAACTACATCACATAGTACATTACTGTGTTATTATTATTATTATATGTGTCTGCTTTTCTCTCAGGAGAAATAGAAGGGCATGGTCATGTTTATGAAAGAATGGGTGGCAAGAAAGGGTGTGAAAGAACATTCCAATAGTTTCCAGATGCTTCCTTCAAATGTTTCAACTGGAGAGTGCCTTCGATTAAAACAGAACTTTTGTGGTGTCTTAATACACACCAGTATGAGACTCAATAAAATTGATAGCAATATCAGCTTCATCTGTGATTACAATAGGCACAGTGTGCTTTATAACGGGCTGGAACGGCAGGTGCGGTTCCATACGGACAGCCCTAATAGATCAGTGACCTTCCTTTCGGGGTAGTAAAACTGTATTTCAAGGCATTTTGCAAGCATAACAGGAAACACTATGTATCTCAGTAAGGTAAGAATGCATTCTCATTTCAGTTTCTCAAGTCTTGTAGAGTGAAAGTTAAACATATTGTGTTTTAGTAGTGTGTGTCATGTTCTGAGTCTTAATTTAATGGAAAGTTAAGTGCAGTAATGTCACAAAAATGAAAATCATATTCAGTGAGTGAAAAGCTTCAAATTCATGTATACAGTTGCAGTGCATTAAATTAACGGGTTTGTCCATATCTATGCAATTTGTCATTTCCTTAACACATGGATTTTAATCAATCCCGATATATAGCAGTTCAGCTATAACGCGGGGGTTAAGGATGTCCCCCGACGAGCTCGCTATATTGGGTTTTTACTGTATTGTTATTGTAAGATATATTACCAAGAGTATTTATTAACTACTACAGGTTTCAGTCTAACTACTACACATTTAACAGGGTTAAACAGGGATGTTAAGGAGTTATTACAGTTTAGTGGGGCAAAATTAAAAATATAATCAGTGAGATTCAGCAGACCAAATTCTTCATTTGTCAATTGCTGTTGTGGAAAGGTAGACTGACGTGCATTGAACTGAGACAAATCACTCGATAATAGATAGCTTTGAAGCCATTTTTCAGGGTTACCTTATCGACAATAAGTTGACATTGCAATATTTCAGTCAGTCAACACAATATAATCCCAAATACAGGGAAAGCGAAATCAACCTGAAAGAAATCTAAATAAATTGTGTTTGTATTCCCATGCATAGAAACTGGTATTTAACAAATAGTTCCGTGACGAACTAAAGAGCCTACTTTTCTTAAAATTTAAGATTCATGCCAATCTACAATAATGACGAAATCAAGTTGGTAATACTAACATTACTAAGTACTGCAGTAGTGAAATAGTGTAGCCTAATAAGAGTAACTTATTACAGTTGGCAGCCCTGGTGATGCGGAATATATTCATAGTTCCATCTCTCAAGGTATAGAATGTACATACAAAATTTGGTTGAAGTCTAATGGATAGTATGGACATTACATGCTGTTTGATATTGGATTTATCAGTGTGCATAAAATCATGTTGGGAACAATGTCATATTTGGTCTTCTATGATAAAAGTAGGGAAGGACACTATAACCTGAGCATTTACCTCAACAGTACTTAATGAACATACAGAGATTGCTAGGTGCAGCAATGAACCTTCATACCTTGCAGCCTAGGCTCTCTAGCAAACTCTGATGTGGGCTATACTTTGGAAGCTCAACCAGAATGCCATCATTTTTCAAACACAAACAGCAGCCAATATTTATTCCAGTGTTACATTCTCCAATCTCTCTATGACACGAACTGTAGAAGTTGCTGCACAACTGAAGTTTGAAACTGCAATTGTGGCAGACTTTGCTCGAGAGACCATCAAATTCTGTCACCTAAAACAGAAAGGAAAAATCTTTCATTAACATGATCAGTTAGTTATTGTTGCTTTAAGGGGTGGAACAGTGAGGTCATCTGCCCCAATTAACAAAGATATAATTATACAAATTTACAAGAGTTTAGAAATTCAGTAATGAAACCCTAAATATTAAAAAAAAAACTAAAATTAAGAAACCAAAAAATAAAATAAATCTAATACAGTAATCATTTAAAAAAAAAGCAAAATTTCATAAAATTTCTTTGAGTGTATTGATGTTGTTTTGAAAAACAGGCCTTACCAACATTTTTCATGAAATTGAGATAATTACACCATGTTCCTCAGAGCGATGTCAGGAATCCAACAGTAAAAAGGGAATTATCATATTCGGAATGGTATTCAAGATAATGGTGCATAAAAGGGCCTTAACAGTCGCGGGGAGAAATTGAACTGTTAAAAGGGCCTCATTACGACATGACAGTCTTTGCTATTAGGAGGTAGATCGTTAGTAACAAAGAGATATTGACCTGCTAACAATAGTGCTCTATATTAACTGTCATTATTTGATCACATTGTTAGCCTTCATAAAGTTGAGCAGACATCCAGTTGATGGAGTAAGGTGTGCTATTTGCGATTGATAGTGGTTTGTGTTGTGAATCGTGGGTGAAGATGGCTTCTAGGAGCTGGAAAATATTACAGATGTGCCGTGATGTGAATGAACTGGCCAAGCAAGTAACCAGTAAAGATGGCAATATTCAAGGAAGTTCATCTTCCAATAAACCTAATGCTGTTGATGAACAACATACTGAAAATAGAGACTAGTTTCGAGAACATTACAATTAATGGAAAAGGTACTGACACCAATTTTGATGCTGCATTTAATTCAATGTTAGACAACATTGATGTTACTGTATTGAACATTCATGAAAATAGTTTGAATTTACGTGGCAGCAGTAGCGAAATAAAACCTCTTGAACTTGAAAATTATTGTAATGCCATACAAAAAGAGTTTCTTGAAAGTCTTCAACTTCCCAGCAAAGTGACTGTGACTGCAAAACCTCTTGTGGACTATTCGAGCAATGGCAGTGAAAGTGTTGACGATCCCGACTATGTGATGGATGAAGAAGATGAAGTCTGTGACAAAGGAGAAAATGGAGACAGAGCAGGACACACTATAGAAGATGCTGTAGTAGGGAAAAGTGAAAGGAAGAGAGGGTAGGAACACTGTGTGACAGAGGAAAGAAAAAGAAACTGAAAGATAGTGGTAAGACGTACATTGGATTCAGAGGAAAAAATAAAACTGGAGAAAAAGGTGCAACCGAACCCGTGTCTAGGTAAGCGTTGCCCGAACAGTTGTCTGAAAATAACAGAAAAGGAAAGAGAGTCGCTTAAGAATGAATATTGGTCTATAAGCGACCCTACTAGGCAAAGAGATTGGCTCTTGAGGTGTATCCATAGTGTGCCTAATTAAAAAAAGGTTACGACATTCGATTTCAGTGGCAGCATTTTTAACACATTTGGGACGAACGGTTAAAATATGCTAAGTGACTGATAAGTTACGAAACTTCAAGAAAATAAGCTTACAAAGAATATTCCAAAGCCCTAAGACACATGTTACACCATTACTAATGCTGTAACAAGGAATGATTATTACAAACACTAAGATGGTGAGGTAGAAAAACAATGCCCAATAAAGTAGCTTGTTTAATAAGACTCAATTGTGCATAAACAACCGCGGGATATTCGGAAAATGTGTAATAGCCTACGTATCATTAAGTGAAAGCAGGATTATAGTTTGATATTTTGTTTACTTGAGGTGATAAAAGGTGATAGAATATTTAATCGTGTGCAGTCGTTTTCTTTTCATAGTGCAAAATTATTTGATGTTTAATATAAACGTGATTTTGGTACTGTGTGGATATGTAAAGAAGTGACATTGTTTTGTAAACTATTTCACAATAGCTCAAAATAGTCGTATATTTGTGAGAAACATAAGAGAACAACAATGACCAACAGTCAAATGCTTGCAATCTAACCTTGTAGAATCTCAATAAGATTAGCAAACAATGTAAGGAAAAGGTACTTGAAACGTGCTATGACATATTCATACTCAACTAGATTTTCAACATTAGATGTTTAAGTAAAACAAATACAACGTAATAAATCTACGCCGGAAACAGTTGTATGTATGCTGTGAAATATTGAGCGCCTTGTGAGCTATTTAAATGCTGAAACGTGAGACATTTTCTAGTGGCTAATAATGATATATCAATCGACGTGTCAGTGCTGTGAAGACTATTGTTAAGTAACGAATGTTATAATGAACTCGTTCACTAGCGAATAAATTAACTGCGTAGCAAATTTCAAATCTCAAGGAAATAGTGTTCAGTGATGTGATGTATGCTTATCTGTAGAAAATAACGGACATATATCACAGGTTCGCATCCATAATAGTAGCCTATTCCCAACTCTTCTCTACGTAGCAAATTATCAAGGAATAAACCTTTTCAAAGTGTTTACATCCACGGTATTTCACAGTCAAGAGATTTGATCAGATGGCTCCTATAGAGAAAGCAGAAACGAATACGGATAACATGGCCGCCAATAGTAATTTGACAACATCACATAACCCTTCATCAGATAGAGAAGAATCGTGCGGAACATGCAAAAAGGTCTTTGACAGGGATTGTGACGCAATTGAATGCGAGGGACCACGTAACTCCTGGTATCACAAAATCTGCTCGAAATTAACAAACGGAGAATTCGACATAATGAAGAGATCTAAATGTAGACTCTTTTGGTTCTGCGACTCATGTAGTCCAAAAATCTAACAGCCAAAAGAGAGAAATGACCTGAAGGATTTGAACGAAAAAGTGGAAAACATTATCAATTTTCTGGAAAACGACATGAATAACATGATCACAAAGACAGTTGAGAAGGTGCTCCAACTCAAGACAAAGCCGACAGCGAACAAAGAAGATAATAAAAGGATAGATCACCCTGTGCCCAGACAGACACAAACTTTTGAAACACTACAACAAGGAAAATCACAAGAATTAAATATCCAAGAAATACCGGTACCTACATCTCGCCAAGAGCAAAGACCCGAGCCAGAAAGAGGACTCGGGACCTATGCAGGTGCAGCCAGAAGCCCACGAAATTCAAGAGAACCCCAGAAAATAATCGGAATTCAGGACCCAGTTGAAGGAGAACTTCAAGCAGGTCCTCGATATGCATGGCTGCACATTGGGAAACTACACCGTTATTCCATAAAAGAAAAAATCGAAAGGCATTTACAAAATCTAGGCGTTAACGAGGAGACAGAGTGCGTGGAGCTATCAACATTTGGTTACCTAAAGGCCTTCCGCGTAGCCATACCAATGGAAGATCTAGAAAAAGCAACTGACGAAAACTTCTGGCCAAGAGGAGTTACAGTCAGACGTTTTCGTTGGTACACAGGAACAAGATATGACTAGGAAGATCCCAAACCCAACGAACCAAAAGAACAAAAATTCACTAAAACTACTACTATGGAATGTTGAGGGACTAAAGAACTTAAGAACAGCAACCCCAACCAACTTTTGGAACAATTTTGACGTAATAATAGCCACGGAAACTTTCCTCTTAGAACCAATCAATGATCCTCTCTTCTACAGTGCACATGCACTAGCAAAATCAAAAGAACGTGGTAGACCAGAAGGAGGTGTAACCGTCATGTATAACAACACCGTAGGAAAACTCAAATTAAAACACACAGAAGAAAACACAGTCATAGTAAAAACGGTTAGACTCACTATCATAGGACTCTACACAAGCCCGGCTCAATCAGTTGAAGATACTGTTGAACAAATAATTAATGCAATTTCAATATCAAGGGAAGAAGAAAATGTGATCTTGGGAGGAGACCTAAACTGCAGACTGGACAAGCCTGACAAAAAAACAGCTCTGGTTTTGGAGATTTTACAGGAAGAAGGGTTTACCCTAGTCAATAAAAAGGAAGAAAAGACTTACATTGCACCTAACGGATCCAGTACAATAGACCTGATCTTCTACAGAGGAAAACACATTAAAATAAAATCACAAGTAGTGTTGGACCGATCAACAGTCGCCCCACTGAAAAAACACCTTCCAGTCCACACCATATTTGCCTTATCAGAAGACTCCGTATCAACGAAAACCTGTCATTCTCGCTTGATCTCAAGGAAGCTGAACAATGACACATTAAAAAAGGGAGAAGAACTTCAAGGAAATGTTCCTAGTCTAATAGAAGAAGGTCTGCTCCAACCTGCACTCCATGCTGTTGTATATACATAATGCACAATTGCCAAAGAAAACACGAACAGCTCAGCCATGGTTTGACGAAGAATGCTTTCGTACGAGAAAAGAAGCCCTTCATCTCCTTCATAAGGCGAAACAAACAAATACACCCGACGATCTGAAAGCATATGCACAAAAGAGGAAAGAATACAAGAAGCTAATTACGCTGAAAAAAAAAGCAAACCACACGGAAGCAGATGCTCAAAGACAAGCGGAAGAAGCCCTAAATGACCCCTTCATTGCAATCAAGAAGAGATCCAGAGCAGGAGTGACATGAATCCCAATGGATGTTTGGGAGCAACACTTCACACAGATTTACAACAAGAACAATCTAGAACAAGCTTACGAAAAAGAAGAGACATCAAACTTAGAATTTGAACCAATAACCGAGGACGAAGTAAGATGCACAATCCTTGACACTAAAAAAGGAAAAGCTACAGGACCAGACGAGGTGTTCAACGAAAACCTCCAAGACACTCTTGAAAATCTCGCCCAGCTGTGGACGAAGATGTTTAACAAATGCCTTACGTCCGGAAATATACCAGAGGACTGGAGAAAGTCGAACATCATCTTGTTATACAAAGGAAAGGGAGACATAGAGGACCTCAACGCATACAGAGGAATCGCACTCGAGAACAACATCGTTAAGATATTCTCCAAACTCCTGACGAAAAGACTCTACTCACTCACAGACGCCTTCATACCGGAAACACAGTTTGGTTTCAGGAAGGGAAGAGGAACCCTCCATGCGGTTGGCAACCTCCTGGAAGATATTCAAAACGCTCTAAGACACACTTCTCGGAAATTCTATGCAATTTTCGTAGATTTTACAAAAGCCTTTGATCTATTGAGCAGACAGTTACTCATGAAGAAACTTGAAAATATGACAGGAAAGGATAACCCAACAACAGCTGCTATCAAAACCCTGCTAACTTACAATGAAATCATAATCAAAGATGGCGTATCGACCTCAGGAAACATTATACAGACCAACGGTGCTTTACAAGGAGACCCGATTAGTCCTACCTTATTCAACATCATCATGTCTGACGTCGCTGACATATTACAAAAGGATTCAGTGAAAATGTACCTCTATGCAGATGACATAGTACTAGGCTCGCATGATAGGAAGGCCCTGCCAGACACACTAGATAGGTTTCAGGAATGGGTCGAGAATAACCAACTCCAGCTGAATACCGACAAGACAGTGTGCAAATGATTTTCAGAAGGGGAGGAAGATCATCTGTAAAAGACAAATTATACTACAGAGCAGAAGAGCTAAAGATTGTAAATTCCTTCAGGTATCTGGGAATCACTCTACAACCATCAGGTTCATCGTACAGAATTCACATACAGGAGAGGGCAGCAGCTGCCATCAAAGCTATCTACGACATTAAGAATCCGACAAGACTAGCACTAGACACTTCAATAACACTTTTCTACGCAAAGATAATGCCTGTCTTGACCTATGGCATTAAACTAATATGGAACAACCTGACAAACAGAGACCTACTGACCCTCGAATGTGTTCAAGCAAGATACCTGAAGAGAATTTTAGGCATATCAAAATACACTCCTTCAAGACTGGCTTATGAGCTTGCAAAAACGTGCTTCCTCATAGAAGACTTGAGGTTCCGAAAACAGCTACCAGCGACCAAACAAGAGTCAGACCTACTTCGGGACAGACAAGCAAGAGATCGGACATCTGGCTCGATTTCTACACAACAGACGCGATGCTGGATAGGAACTGGACGGGAGCAAACAAGGACCTATGAAGCGCCATAACTAGGCCCTCAGTGCACGGTTTCCATCACAAGTTATGCACGAGAAACAGTTTTCACGATCCCTCACCAGTGTGTGTATGCATCCTCTGCGGGAAGGTCTGTGAGCGCTACCATTTCACTGTGTGCCAAAAGCGCACAAAATCACTGAAGGAATACAGCAAAGAATAATGATATTTACATGCACATGTAATCTAAACTGTTATACTCTATAGTCGTTAGACTGCAATAAAGTTTTGTGGTGTTTGAAGCCATATTTTCAGTGTTGCCTTAGTAAACAAGAGTTTAGTGCTTTTCAGTCGGTCAACACGAATGTACCCAAAAGAGATGGGTTATGCCCTAATCCTGAAATAAATTACATGTAAAGCACTAAACTCTTGCAATAAAGTTTTATTATTAAAAAAAGGTTTACTGAAAGGTGCACCAATCACTATTTTGTGACTGTCAATGAAATACGACATAAGGTCTGCCTTCAGTTTCTAGTGAAAACACTGGACGTATCGAGAAAGTTATTTCGATATACATTTCCACATAAACATCAAAACGTGATGACAGGGGTAAAAAGCCCTCTGCAAATAAAACTACTGATGAGATTCGCAAAACTGTTGAAATGTTCATTGAAAGTCTTCCTGCAGTACCTTCACATTACTGCAGAAATTCATCTTTAAAGAAGTACGTACCATTAGAATTTAAGTCTCTTGAAAACATTTACAGAATTTACAAGAAAGAATGTCAGGAAAAACATGTAAACTTGTGCTTCACCAACTGTGTTCAAACGAATCTGGAGACATGAATATAATATAGGTATTCACTTACCAAAGAAAGATAAGTGTGTTTTGTGCCTAGCATTTGAGCAAAAACCAACTGTAGAAAGAAGTGAAGAAGACGTATTTGTTTATGAAGAGCACATCAACGAGAGTAAATACAGGCTTGATGATTTTTTAAGTGATCAGAAACGTAGTGGCAATGATGGTTTTGTGTGTTCTTCTTTTGATCTACAGAAGGTTTTAAATACACCACATGGGGATAACCAGCTGCTGTACTATGCCAGGAAGTATGCTGTTTACAATTTTGCAATCTATGAAAGCAACACAAAGGAAGCATACCGTTATGTGTGGGGAGAAAGTGACGGAAAACGGGGAGGAAATGAAATTGCCAGCCATTTGTACGACTATTTGAAGAAAGTCGTTTCTAGGGGAGATGTAACCTCGATTAGCTTCTACTGTGACAACTGTCCTGGACAGAATAAAAATAACGTAGTTTTTTCAATGATTGCGTATTTTTTAAAGAATTCAGTGAATGTGGAAAGTGTAACTCTCACGTTCATGTTATCTGGTCCTTCTTACAGCCTGTGGACTCAGTTCATGCAAATATTGAACGGCATGTAAGAAATAAGTTAGTGTGGTCACCATCTGAATGGCCAACATGGAATGAGACCTCTAGAATTTCACCAAAGCCTTACCAGGTTGAAGTGAGAATTTTTAAAGATTAATTTGGGTGGGAGAATGTTAAGAACAGCGCAATACTATGTAAAGATTACTAACAATTGAGGCGATGGGTGCAATAATAACTTAAGTCTGAAAACACTGTTTTGAGAAAATCACTCCTAAAGTTTTGAAACACTGTAAATGTCAGAGTTTTTCATTTATGGATACGTTGATTTATACACACCATTTAAAGATAGTCCTTAACAATATATCAATGTCACTGTGAATTTAAACTTTACCAGTTCTTAAATATTTTAATTTAAATATGGATTGACTTAAGTCGTTATTGCAGAGACTGACAATCAGCACCTTAAATTACCATTTATGGATAGTAGATTCGTTGAAATTAATTTAATTCGAAAAAAATTGCTACCGTGTACTGCACAATAAGTATATTTTTGTAATAAAATTATAATATATATACAGTATATATAAAATTAACACCAAAAACGTAATTTTGAAACTATTTTTTTATAAGGCACTTTTGAAAGTATCACTGCAATTATTTTACCTTAAAAAGAAATAAAGGTAATTCTGCACGCCGTGAGAACATGCCTTTTCGTAACTTTTAACGGGGTATATTATTGAAAATATAGGATTTATGATTTACATACCTTTCTCGGAGTTGTTGGGAATCGTTTCACAATCTCAACTACAACTGCCGCACCTCAATAATGTTTTTTTTTTTTTTTTACGAAAATAAAGAATTTTTATCATGTTAGTTTCACTACGGACACCATCTTGGACACTCAACAGACGGACATGTGACTACGTTACCAACATGTCGCACACAAAATTCACCATTCACCATTTCACACGTAAAGACGTAAAGTACTGCCTAGCCGAAAATTACTGCTAGTACCACAAGCAAGGGGGTCTGGGGCGTAAGCCCCAGGTTAGGTTTGTTTTTGTATGTAAAACATTAATAAGATAGAATTTATGTCCACTACTAGGTTAGGTACTGCCAGGCCGAAAATTACTGCTAGTACCACAAGCAAGGGGGTCTGGGGCGTAAGCCCCAGGTTAGGTTTGTTTTTGTATGTAAAACATTAATAAGATAGAATTTATGAAGTAATTTCACATGTCACACAATCCATGGTTAAAGTACGACTGACGAGTTGGATTTGGCGCAATAGTATACTACATTGCCTTGGAGGCTGGATTTAGACAGCTCCTTAACCCGGTCCATGAGTCAATCCTAATTGGCTACATGGATAATTCTTGCCAGGCGCGTCCACGTCGCGGGGGTGGGCAACGGGACTGTAATATACCATGGAACTACAGTACCGGCTAAGTTCTGGTGAGGACCCAGTCCTATGGGGTATAACATAGGCCCCGTGCACAGGGTTACGTGCGAAGACCTCAACGGAATCTGCAGCGGAGAAGATGGACTTCAGAACGGTGGAGATTGCGGAAGACGCAACCCAGTACTCAGGGAATAGTATGAGTACAGCATCAATCGGCAGCGTCTGTTTCCCATGTTAGGGGCGGCTGCAAGGGCGTCTGTTCTCCATGTTAGGGGCGGCCTGAATAATAGCTGGCAGTAGCTTCATAAAATGCCTTTGGGAGTGGCGACCCCATCGTAATAATAGCCTAAAATGGAAGTATATTACATTATCGATGCTCTTTTGTTTCTTTGTATACCCGGTGCGAGATAGTACCAAATGCGTGGGGTTGGCATTCCTGACTTAGTGAGAAAGATGTCTCCTAGAGACTTCATTTCAACTATATAAGTAGTGTTGCTATTTGGGATGGCTGGGTGGGTCTATGACAGCGGACGAGTCAACATCTATTAATTTATCATCTCCAGATACCATTACTACAGGGACTTTGGCTAATTTCATTACTCAATTTTTTTATACACATGTTCTCACGGTGTGCAGCGCTACCGAAATAAAAAGGTGTCCAAACACAGCCATTTTTATAATCCTGTGTAATTAGCACATTTAAATGCAAACGGATATGCAGATACGGCTTAGAATGGTTACATTCATGCATGAACTCTGGTTCTGTTTACCCAATTTCAATCAGAAAATAATGATTAAATGAATAGATATACACCGGCATTGCCTTGATAGGATAGACTAAGTGAAGTAAAACTGTATTTAAATAATAATAATAATAATAATAATAAAACAACAGGAGTTTATGGACATTCAATGGTTTCTTCAGCATCACTGATTTCACTTTGCAGTTCACTTTCTTCCACAACAGTCTCTTTCTCTAATATGTGCTTAAGTGCATCTGCATTCTCCGGTGATTTTCTTTGGGGAAAAATGAGTGGCAGTTTCTCTTGAAACAATTTTCAGTGTAACTAAATACTTTCTTGGAAACCTTCTTGCCACTAGAACTCGCATAGCCCTCCTCTTGGCTTTGGTCTGCACGCGTTTCCAAGAATCTCGCTAAAGTAATTTCTTCTCTCCTTTATTCTGCATTTCCAAATCTGATCCTTCATTTAACTTCTCATGTTTACTATCATCTGACTGATCACACATCTTTACAGAATAACAATAACAAAACCACACGCAACAGTCACAAGACAACACTCACCGATTCCCGCGCGTGTGCGATACCGGCGTTCGAAGCGCCTAAGTCGGCCAAGCTGTTCGACGGAAGAACGACTTGCTACACAGCTGTATATAATGCAAGCTCCTGCCATCTCGAGTTGACATAACGAAATAATATTTGGAGGATAGATGAAGAACACATTGGGGATTACAAAACTGCATTCGCCGGAAAAACGACTTAAGTGGTTATTGCATCCAGCGCCTCAATTACACGTGAGCAAAATTAGACGCGTGTGTTTCACAAAGCATGATTCAATGGTGGCTAGGTATTCATTAATGCCAGTTGCACAGCAATATAAAGTAATCGTAGGAACAAAATCAAAGGATGACCAAGACTACATTGCCAGGAAGCTACTCCTACCAGATTGTATCATGCCAGATTGCCCATTGCAATGGAGAAGTACAGAGACTTAAAAGAACTATGCAGTAAGGGAATCATACCAGAAAAATGCCGAATGGAATACCTTGGTCTGCCTAATAAATCAACCATTAGAGATGAATTAAACGAGACAGATGAAGACACTGTCGAGAATTAATAAGACGTTGCCACTATGAATTCACTGTTCAAAATTTGGAATATAAAATAAAATGATCTCAAATAACAAGTTACTTACCCCCCAATACCTTGAAATGTAACTCAAAACCTGAACTGTAAAATAGGCCTTGCCGACAATTTACTGTATTTACTCGCCTATAACAACCCCCTTCAATTTTCTACTATTAGTGGGGGGTGGGGGAAATAATTGTAAAAAAAAAGGAATTGGGAAGGAGAAATAATCAGAAAAATGTATTAAATAGCCCTACAACATTCCAGTTAACGGTAAAACCCGCGCTTTTGCCTGCACCACCTGTGCATTGTTGACCTCGACAATGGCAACTCACTCCCCCTACCCCCAGCTTACGAGTTCCATGTCTCGCATCCCGCACGGCCGTGTATAGTGTAGGCTATAATTAAAAAGCGTGCAGTACACAAGCAGGACAGAAAATGAGCAAGAGAAGTTTTACGGCATCCTTCAAGTTGAAAGTGCTAGAATTTGCCACCGAAAATGGAGTGAAAGCAGCGAGTCGTAAATACGAAGTACAGCCATGTACGATTCATTATTGGCGCAACCAAAAGGACAAATTATTGGGAACCAAGAAAACTTCTAAGTCCTTCTGCGGCGTGAAAAAAGGAAAGTACGAAAATGTGGACATAAAAGTTCTGGAGTGAGTTCGAGAAGCAAGAGACAATGGCCACGCTGGTCCGCAAGGCACCAGTGGCCAGCCTAACGCCACAAAATATGGTGGATACTGTCCAGCATTTTCAAGGTTGCCGACCTTTCTGAACTGTATGCCGCAGAACCATGCTCTAGGGGACAGGACAAGGGCTTGGTGGAACCATAGCAGCACCGCTCAGCCCCCTCCTCTCCGCCACGTAGTGCCACTAAGAAACTTGAGCATGTTCAGTTTCTTTTAGCTGCCGTATATGATGCTGCAACTTTAACTTGCTGTCAAAGGAAGGAAGCTTGTAGTTTAACGTGACCGTTAATCTTGAGATCATGAGCCACGGGACCTCCTTTTTACGTGGAATCCGAACCACAGGACATGGCATTTCACTTCGAAAATCTCACATGCATTGACCGGGAATCGAACCCGGACCGCCTTGGTGAGAGGCATTCAGCTAGACCGCTGAGCCACCACGCCCCTAACTTGCTGTCAAAATGAAGCCCCAGGAAACTATGTCAATCACCAGTGTTAAGGAAATTTACCAGTCACATGAAATTGTATTATGAAACAATTGATTGTTAATAAATATGGTCATTCAAGATACAGTTAGAACATTAGACCTCCGGCCTGGATATGGATTTCAAAGGTAAACTCCATAAGCCCAGCAAGTTTTGGTGTCTTAAGGGGTATCAAAGGATATAATCGACTGATATACAGTATTATTGCTCACAGCATCAACTTGTGGAAATGTAGCGTAGATTAGTTGAGTGTTTGCAATGCATTGTATTGAACATTTCGATGATGGCATCTACCGTAGCATTTACGAACTAAATTTTGTACCCAGAGGTTATGTATGATACATGGTACCACAAATAACAGAAACGGATCACACATCTTTATAATGACAAGTAGTGTTAGCCTATCTAGCGTGACATATGACAACTACATCAATGCTACACACATAGAAGGGGCAAATCACGACGGACTTGAAACTTTTAACGATACTATTCCTCTTGAAATATTAATTTCCATTAATGCGGCTTGGATCCCGATAAAAACCAAGCTGTAACCAAAAGAAGATCCATCCTTACAGCTGGTTTAACACACATACAAAGCTTTGTGAGCTCTGAACTCGATACTGCAGAAACAACTTTATTCAAAGTAAAACTGAACTATTGAAACCCGTCACAACATGACGGTCAAGGGGGAAAATATTTACTGAAGAATTTTCTTATGTACATTCTTTGTACCATATATTTTTTGGCACTATTGAAACTTAAAGGGCGTCGAATGATTGCACTCTCGACATTGCACCACACTGCTGACCATGACTGAAAACTAGATGAGGAAAACTCTAATTTTAACTGCACTTATTATTTCCAAATCCAAGCAATTTTCATACATATTTCTTACAATTAATCTGGGTCCATATAGGGAAACGTTCAGATTTCTAAGGAGCTTAACTATGGTTCAAACGCTTGGAGTATGAATATGTGGAATTCAAGAATTCTGTAGGAAAGTGAAGTAGCTGGCTTTCATCATTAGTATTTAGTCTGCCAACACTGGTGTTTGACTTTGAACTACTGGATAAGTTCAATGACTTAATAATTAATTTCATTACAGTGTTAATTTTTTGGTGTGAGAATGCGAACTTGCGAGAAATGTATTATATCCTTCACAAAAGTGAATGTTTCACCGTAAATCTATCACGTTACCATGGTGTCTGGCTGGTAATTCAATAAAATTTGATTCCTCACCATTCACAGAGGGGTAGTCGCCGTTAACTTGTAGCAAAAAAAAATTCAGAAAATTCCATATCATCTGGTTTTGATCGCTTGTTTTTATGTAAGAGGAGTATTATGGAGAAGGGTAGGAGAGAAGAGTAATTGATACAACTGTCAATACTGTAACTGTTTGTCGAGAAGCATGTGCCACAACAGGCAAAACCTACCTGAAGTCTCCTCCAAGAACAAGAACTATCCCACGAAAATGAATAATGTCATTACGTATAATATCTTTTAGAAGTCGATTCACACACATTAATGAATGAATATTTGCCATTGGGGCTTCATCCTATATTATGAGCCATGCTAAGTTAATTGAATATCATCAGCTGGATTGCTAATTAATTTGGAGTTATTTTGAATGTTCAATGTAGGTGTTATGCTTTTGCAAAACATTGTTTAAAATATGAAGTGTGATCCCCCTGATGTAAGAATTCACTTGATTTGCAGATCTGATTAGAATAGTTTCTGAGAATTCTAATACTGTATATACAACTGACCATAAGAACAGACATTAATATTTTTGGAATATAAGGAAGAAATGCGATGGTGTGTAATTCCATAAGTTTTAAAACAATATGAACCGTATTCATGTGGCACAGTAACATTGGCACCAAAGGAAATGAAGAACATAGCATTGTTGTACTGGCAAATATTCTCTCAGAAATTCTTTGAGATATCGTCTCCAGTAAAAAATTATTGCAGCCTGTGAAATGTGGTATTTTATATTCCAGCAGATCAATATTTTACCATTACAACAGCAAACGCCCAATTTCTCGCAAGAGAAATACAATGCAGAACAATGTTTACATTTGTTCGTCAAGGACCCTACACTGTAGACTATTGAAAAGTATCTGCAATTGTTTCTGAAATGGCATATTTTTTTTTGAAATTTAAAAGTGGATTCGTATTTTCTCAGATTTCTCACTTTTTTGTAGCCAATGTTCTTTTTCGTCGAACGGGCTTATTTATTGTAGTATTTCTCCCCAAATTAACGTCATATTTGGTAACACTACAGTGTCTTGCATTAACGTAGTCTCTCGATAATAAATGGCAAATAATACTTTCATTGCCAAAATCAACAGCATGGATAGACTCATTGCTATGTAGTACTCAAGCAAATATGAATAAACAATTGGCTTTTACAATGAAATTCAACATGACTAGTGTATTTACTGTCCATAGATAGAGCCCTGCGCGGATAAACAAAACGTTATCCGCATCCGTCCCGCAGCCGCACGACTGTTATCCGCTTCCGCCCCTCATCCGCAAGACTGTTATCCGCATGACTTTTATTCGCATCCGCCCCACATCCGCATTAATTTTTTCCAAATCCGCTGATATTTCAATATTATGTTTAATTTATTAGATCAAGCATAACGTGTTAAACCAACACATTTAGACATTTGAGGAGAAAGTCGTTCCTGACAATTTGCTTCATTGCAAGGAAATTCAAGTTGACATTCCAAGGATGACACTTCTGGTTCCTTGACCTCCGCTTTAGACGAAAAATTGGCTATACTTTTTCTGGAGACTTTCGCACTTATCCTCAGTAAGTTTGATATGACCGATTTGTGTCCTGAGTATGAATACACTTTTTTTTACAGGTAAAACATCACTACCCATCGTTCACCTTTTCGTTTCCATTGAAAACGTAACCAAATGTCTACCATATCGTTGACTTGAGCTTTGTTTCTAGCACTATTGAATATTCACTTTGTTTTATTTTAATAGATAGTTTATCCATGTTGATGAAATGATGTTTATACTCACGGTCACGGTAACATTCACTACGTGAACTTCTTTTACGCTTGGAGAAAGGGATTGACATTTGGCCGGAAATTCCAAGTCAGTCATCATCTTTCTGCTTCTGGACCCATCCATGTTCGCATAGACGATGTCATAGTTGATGTTGCAATATCACAGCCAACGTGCTTCAGTGACAAGTTGGAAATAAATCTACAGATAAACCTGGATCCCGATCTTCCAGGATAGCTTAGATGGCGAAGTAGCTGACATGAGGAATGTTAATGATGTCACCATGATGAACTAACAAGCTTATTGACAGCATTATATCTCGTACGTATAGTAATAATGGCAGTGAGAATTGATGATGATGATGAGATATCAAGACCATCTACTACAAATATATGGTACTTAATAAAATGTAGTTGAAAGCATATGAGTAAAATGATCTTTTCGTGTATGAGTGCAATACGTGCCTGAATATTTCGTAAGCAATAGGCTATAGGAGTATTCCTCTTTTCAGCATGAAGCTGTATATTGGCATATCAAATATGTAATATTAAAGTAAGTTTGTATTGTAAAGACTATCCGCAAATTTACTCGAAACATTATCCGCAGCGTATCCGCTAAGCAATGCAAACTATATCCGCGTGGCAAAAATATTAGCGGATATCCGCGGATATCTGCATCCGCGCAGGGCTTTATCCATAGACTTCCATATTCAAATTGGTTGCAGAGGAGAATGCAATGAGACTGATCGCCAATAATAAAATTCTTATTATTACCCCTGCCAGCAACAATTTTTGCAATAGCTTGCAAACGCACCCCAGGATGACGTTCTTAATTTCGATATAAACAGTACGAAACTGCTCTAAATAAACAATTTCCATCACCTGCTATAGGTACAATCCTTTGCATTTTCATGACAGTAAATTATGCAGGAGAGTTTAGAATCACTTCGCCAACTACTGAAATGAGCGTAGACTCACTTCACCAGCCACTGTAATGGAGGCAGTTTTAGAATGACATGTCCCGTGCATGTCAAAAATCCTATTAACACAGGGAAGAGCACACTCTTAAGGCTACATTCTTGGCTATAGCCCCGGAAATCTGGGTTGGATTCCCTGCTCTGCCAGCCTCGAGAAGTAAAACTGAGAAGAGGTGGAATCGATTCCGGCCTCAATCATCTTGGATGTGGTTTTCCTTGGTTTCTCACTTCCACTCGAGGCAAATACAGGGATGGTTCCTAACTTAAGGCCTTGGCCGGCTCCTCCCTATTCCCCCACCTTAATTACAAATATAAACATTAATACAGTCATCACAATTACACAGGTTCTCACAGAAAATTTTACACACACACCAAAATACACGGGGCTAAATGACCACTATATTAATTTTAAAACATACAGTAACATATTTTTTTCCTTTTGAAGACACACTGCAAATCTACAGGTCTAAAGCTTTCGTCAGAGTGCTTTACGAAGTCATATGGTTCAGCTGTTCTCTCAATCTCGCGGGAACAAAAATCACCTTAGTGTTTTAAATACACATCTCAAAAAAAGTTTTGCATCACCTCGGTTCCAAGAGTTCCGGAACCTTTAAATACAAAGGGAATAGAGATCAACACAAACAACATTTCAGCTCGTTTTATTGCTCATGAGACCCACACATTGCATGTTGTACCATCATACAGCTAGACTTTCAGCATTTGTGGTCCAGATTGCAGTACACACCACTACCTCTAATACCCAGTAGCACGTCCTCTTGCATTGATGCATGCCTGTATTCGTCGTGGCATACTATCCACAAGTTCATCAAGACACTGTTGGTCCAAATTGTCCCACTCCTCAACGACAATTCGGCGTAAATCTCTCAGAGTGGTTGGTGGGTCAAGACGTCCATAAACAGCCCTTTTCAACATATCCCAGGCATGTTCGATAGGGTTCATGTCTGGCGAACATGCTGGCCACTGTAGTCGAGCGATGTCGTTATCTTGAAGGAACGCATTCACAAGATGTGCACGATGAGGTCGAGAATTGTCGTCCATGAAGACAAATGCCTCTCCAATATTCTGCCGATATGGTTGCACTATGGGTCGGAGGATGTCATTCAGGTATCGTAAAGCCGTTTCGGAGCCTTCCATGACCACCAGTGGCGTACGTCGGCCCCACATAATGCCACCCCAAAACATCAGGGAACCACCACCTTGCTGCACTCGCTGGACAGTGTGTCTAAGACGTTCAGCCTGACCAGGGTGCCTCCAAACACGTCTCCGACGATTGTCTGGTTGAAGGCATATGCGACACTCATCGGTGAAGAGAACGTGATGCCAATTCCGTGGGGTCCATTCAGCATGTTGTTGGGCCCATCTGTACCGCGCTGCATGGTGTCGGGGTTGCAAAGCTGGACCTCGCCATGGACGTCGGGAGTGAAGTTGCGCATCATGCAGCCTATTGCGCACAGTTTGAGTTGAAACACGACGTCCTGTGGCTGAACGAAACGCATTATTCAACATGGTGGCATTGCTGTCAGGGTTCCTCCGAGCGGCAATCCGTAAGTAGCGGTCATCCACTACAGTAGTAGCCCTTGGGCGGCCTGAGCGAGGCCTGTCATCGACAGTTCCTGTATCTCTGTACCTCCTTTATGTCCGAACAACATCGCTTTGGTTCACTCTGAGACGCCTGGAAACTTCCCTTGTTGAGAGCCCTTCTTGACACAAAGTAACAATGCGGACGCGATCGAACTGCAGTATTGACCTTCTAGGCATGGTAGAACTACAGACAACATGAGCAGCGTACCTTCGTCCTGGTGGAATGACTGGAACTGATCGGCTGTCGTACCCCCTCCGTCTAATAGGCCCTGCTCATGCATGGTTGTTTACATCTTTGAGCAGTTTTAGTGACATCTATGAACAGTCAAAGGGACTGTATCTTGGATACAATATACACAGTCAACGTCTATATGCCGGAGATCTGGGAACCGAGGTGATGCAAAACTTTTTTTGATGTGTGTATATAGATAGGTTCCTTTTAATTAAGATTTCAAACACATTCAAACCAAACTTAAGCTAAATGATGACGAATGTATCAATTCACATATCGATTAGAACCAGCAATTCGAGAATATTAGTGATATTCTTGAAGCTTAACTTAGAAAGACTTCCATTTATTAATGTAATATAACAAATATTTCCGGTAAGCAGTGATAATTGACAGTAATTTCAATTCCTGACGACTCCCAGAAAGGTAAGAAAATCATATAGTCTCAATAATATGCTAGGTAGAAGTGTAAAAGCCAGGATTTGGTCTCCTCCATAATTAATAATATTTAATCTGAATGAAACATCACTCATTTATTTTACACTTTCATTTTGATAATATATGATTTTCATACCTTATTTCATCTTCTGGGGGTCATTAACAATTGAAATTACTAACCCTGGCCACTACAGCACCGGATATAATGCATAAATATATATTTTTATTTATTGCTCATTTAACAATGGCAGCCATGTTCGACAGCATATGTCTCTTCAACTGTCACCAAAGCGCACACCAGGGGTGTATATATGGGTAACTGTCTAGACAAAACCCATTGGTCTGGATTCAACAAATTTTACAGTACGCGCGGAATTGGCAAGGCTGTATTCAACGATATTTCAGGTGCATCCTATACCCTGTATTTCGAAAGAAAGAATCTGAAGGATTTGGCGGGAACGCTATGAAATGGCCCACAGCAGGCTCCTATTGGCTGGAGTTTGACAGCTAGCTCAACACGTTATCAAAGCGTGTTCATACATTCAGTCGCTTATTAGCCTTTCAAACATTACCACCCGACATGCAACTCGACAATGCAAAAACAAGCCAACAATATCGCCACAGATTGGTTTGTTTGAGTGGTCTGTGCTAAATATTCTTCACCTAAACATAACTTGTGCATTATCATGACTTCTTCCATCTTGAAGGATAATCAACAATAATACTGTTTATTGCAAGGTGAGTTTTGATATATTCATCAGATTTCTTCGTATTGATTACACTTTGTTGTGTTTATTGAATTGAATACTGGTGATAAAGGTAGAACTCAGCAACTCGAACTGAAACCCCGGAAAAAATTCGAACTAAAATTACTTGCCCCCTGCCCGCTCTGACCTACTCAAGCAAGACCAATATCTGTGCTGAAGGGTGTAGTCCAGGGATGTCAAAGATACGGCCCGGGGACCGGAATGTGCGACAGACAGAAGAATCGATTCCTCTACGGAAGTTTTAAAATGCGCACACTACAACATTTATAAGTAATTTCAAGGGCAGCGCGTGCCAAGACAAGCGAGAGAGGTAGACAGTAACGCCATCTCTTAGCAACAAGCGGAAATACCATGAAGGCTAGAATCTTCCACGCGCTTCGAGTCTAGACTAGAACCTTCCTTATTGATATAAAAGGAGTGCGTCGGCACGACGTTAGTCAGTTGAGTCGAGTAATCGAAGCGATACGGTCGGAGAAGGTTTTTAGTTAATTTAGTTGTACTGCGACAGTGATTGTGAAGGTATTGTGCATTTGTTTGTGTCGTGCGCATGCGATATCCATAATTGTTGTGTCGAGTTCCATAATTGTTACGATTTTGGCATAATGTCACAAAAACTTAAAGTTTATAGTGAGTGCAGAGTTTTTCAGTCTTGCATATTTTTTCATAGAATGGAAAGGTAAACCACTGTGTTTGATTTGCAATCAAACAGTTGCTGTTTGTAAGGAGTTTAACTTGAAGAGACACTATGATACGAATCATAAATCAAAATTCGATTGTTACACTGAAAAAATAAGAATGGACACATTGTCATCTTTAAAATCTAAACTTCAAGGTCAACAATCGATGTTTACTAAAGCTAATACTGAGAGTGAAGATGCCCTGAAATCAAGTTTTATTATTGCATTAGAAATCGCGAAGAGATCAAAACCTTTCACTGATGGTGAGTTTATTAAAGACTACATGTTGAAAGTGGCCGATGTTTCATTTCCATTTCAAAAGTCAATAATTAAAAATATTTCGCTGTCAAGAAACACTGTTGCTTCCAGAATAAATGATTTATCTCAAAATTTGGTTCTTCAACTGAAGGAGAAAATTAAGGAATTTACAAACTTTTCACTGGCTGTTGACGAGAACACTGATACTGAGGATACAGCTCAACTTGCTGTTTTTATACGAGGTATTAACAGTAACTTTGAAATAACTGAAGAACTATTAAAGTGCGTCCCATTGACAGGTACTACAAGAGCAAATGATATTTATTCTGCAATTGAGCATTTGATAGCAGAATATGAACTCGACTGGAATATACTTAGCAGCACAACAACGGATGGCGCTCCTGCGATGGCTGGCAAACATGCCGGCGTTGTAACTAAGTTAAAACAGAAAACCTCAGGGAATTTTGTGGGATTTCACTGTATAATTCATCAGGAATCATTGGCAACCAACTATTTAAAAATGGACCACGTCATGCAACCTATAATTAAAATAGTAAATTTCATAAGGAGCAGAGGACTAAATCACCGACAGTTCAGGCAGTTTTTAAAAGATTTGGACGAAAAGTTTTCTGGTGTCCCTTATTTCACCGAAGTTCGTTGGCTCAGTCGAGGAGTAGTTTTAGAAAGATTTTTTGCATTACGTGACCCTATTCAAGCTTTCATGTTAGAAAAAGGCAACCCAATTGATTATGACAATGACTGGTGGGTTGATTGTGCCTTTTTAGTAGATGTGAATAAACACTTGACTGATCTGAATGTAACGTTACAGGGTAAAAATCTAATTGTCACTCAAATGTATTCAAGCCTTTGAAACAAAGTTGAGGCTGTGGGAAAATCAGGTAAAAAATCAAACTTTGGATCATTTCCCTCATTTAAAATCATTTGCCACGGTGAACCAAAATAAATTGGATCAATATCCTCAACTTCTGCAAAATCTGATCACGGAATTCAACAATCGTTTTGAAGACTTCCACAAAATGAATGAAATGGAATTCCCAATTTTCAACAATCCATTCAATTTTGAAGCTTCACAGGCACCAGTTCATTTTCAAATGGAGTTGATAGATCTTCAATCAGACAGTATTTTGAAAGAAAAATTTAAAGAGGTTAACGCTCTTACATTTTATACACAATATTTCAAGAGTTTGGATAACTACCCGCAATTTAAAAAGCATGCAGCACGCATTCTGTGCATGTTTGGTAGCACCTATTTATGTGAGCAGATGTTTTCTGTCAAGAAAATAAATAAGAACAAATATCGCACAAGACTTACGAATGAACATCTCCAATCAATTCTTAAAATAATTACAACGAATATGATACCTGACATCAATGAGCTAGTCAAAAACAAGAGAAGTCAGGTATCTGGATCCTCGAGCTCAAAATAATTACCCTCTTTTATAACTTTGATATGATTTTTAACAACCGTATATTATATACTATATGAAATGAAAATCCACAACCTGCTTCCAGTCTCCGACCGGGTCAGGAATGGAATGAATGAAGCCCCCATCTAGCGGCGAGGATATGAACTGTGCCGGCTGCCGAGGCCTGACGCACTCCTCTGGGGCAATGATTAAATGAATGACATGAAATGATAGTGGAGAGTGTTGCTGGAATGAAATTTTGACAGGGAAAACCGGAGTACCCGGAGAAAAACCTGTCTGCCTCCGTTATGTCCAGCACAGATCTCACATGGAGTGACCGGGATTTGAACCACGGATCCAGCGGTGAGAGGCCGGCGTGCTGCCGCCTAAGCCACGGAGGCTTCATATTATATACTATATAATTAAGTAAATAAAATGTTATAATATTTCAGCACATTTTTTTTATTTGAATCTGGCCCGCATACACATTCTAAATTTAATAGGCTATATGGCCCTCTGCAAAATTGAGTTTGACACCCCTGGTGTAGTCCATCACTGGCCGGGAGCCAATAGATGTGATGACAAGCCAGCGTTGCCAAAGACAGGCTGCATGTCAGTTCACATCCAATCGTCACGGAAGAAGTTTCCATAAAGCCAACATTGATACGTTCGTTCCGAGCTTCGCTTTGCCACACAGTGAACGGCTTGGCAACACCGAGCTTGACGCCTGTATCACCAAACCCAAATATGCACCACTGCCAGCTGTATTATTTTGTTGTAAGCCGAGTGTTGCACTGCATTGAGTGAGATTGTCGAAGACTTCGTTTAGAGTGTTTTAATAAATATTTAGTGTAAAGTTATAGCAAGTTGTAAGAATAAAGTTGTTCATAGTGAAGCGAGAGAGGTTGTAAACAATTAAATTCGTGCTGTGATTTAGAGACGGCAGCAAATTCCTTTAGCTTGCCGGTCAGTCAGGCAACAAAACAAGCTGCAAAGCAGCAACAGGGAAATCCGAGTCATTTATTAAGAAAATCAGAAAGGAGAAGACATTGACCGACGAGAGTGAGAAGTTATCCACTCCCAGTAAAAACAGAGTGGTGAAGAAGAAGATTATACTAGATGACATAAATAAGTGCATCATTAGGCGGAAAATTCAAGAGTATTACATAGTGAAGAATGAGATACCAACAGTAGGGAAATTACGATCTGTTCCCCACGATGAGATAGATTACAAGGGGAGACAAATGCTTCATTCCATAGGTTTCAAATTCAAGAAGTGTCTGAATAAAAGGAAAATATTAAAGGAAAAAGGCGATATTGTGTTTAAGAGATCAGTGTGCCTGACGATCTTGGTGATAAGAAAAGACCTGTTATATTCTTGGATGAAACTTATATCCATCCATCATACACGGTAAAGAAGTGTTGGCAGGACGAGGCAACTGGAGGCCAGAGGTGGATCATAGTTCACGTGGGCAGTGAAAACGGGTTTGTACCAGGCGGACTGTGCGTGTTCATATCTAAAACTAAATCTGGTGATTACCACGATGAATGAACAGCAAGAACTTCATGACCTGGCTTAAAACACAACTGGTACCGAACATACCAGGGAATTGTATCAGTGATGGATAATGCGTCATACCACACACAGCAGATTAATAAAGCACCTACATCAAACAGCAGGAAATACGAAATCCAGACCTGGCTAACGACGAATATCATCACTTTCGATAAGAGCCTACGCAAATATGAACTACTGAACGTAGTGAAATTGCATAAACCAGCACCAGCATTCGCCGTGGACGATTACTTGAAGTCATTGGTCACTCAGTGGTACGATTACCTACATATCACTGTGATCTGAACCCTATAGAATTAATATGGAGTGTTGTGAAGCGTCGTCTCCCACATATCCAACCCCTCGTCCTCGTCGTGGGAGATGGGCAACGTAATAAAGTAGGGGATTGCCTGTAGAGGTGAAGTACAGTGGGGACTTTGTGTGTCACAAAACCGCTACGGTAGCTGTGAAGGCCCTACAGGAACCCTGAAGAAATTACGGCTAACGGGGCTCTGGTAAAACAACTGCTGCTGTAGTTTGGAGTTGGTTCTTCAAAGGCTAAGGGAAGAAACCCTGACAGAAAATCAGCCTGGTGCCTCAGGCTTAAGGTGGCAGCCCCTCCAAGGCACTCTGAGGCAGTGGGTTAATCACTCGCTCCTCTTAAATAAACTGATTACGGAAACTGAAGCGAAATTACAAAACCGGATGGATAACCTGATGACGACTTTTGGCATGAAGAGGACTACGAAAATCGGTTTCTGGAATGTGAGGACCTTGATGGAGAAAACCAGACTGAAACAAGTGACACGGGAGATGAAGAACTATGGGCTGGATATCCTAGGATTGAGTGAAGTGAGGTGGCCAGGATTTGGTGAAATACAGACAACAGATGGAATTACATTTCTCTATTCTGGGGGCGATGATGAAGAACACAGGGATGGAGTGGGGTTGCTGCTCAACAGAAATGCAAAGAGAAGCCTTATGGAGTGGAAGTCAATTTCTAGTAGGCTCATGTTTGCTAGGTTCAAGACAAAGATCAGGAATGTGATTATCATCCAAAGCTATGCGCCTACAGAACAATCGGAGCCAGAGAAGAAGGAAGAATTCTACCAAATGCTGCGAGATGTCACAAGACAAACAAGTAAGAAGGACATTCTCATTGTTATGGGAGACTTCAACGCGAAGGTGGGCTCAAACAATGAGGGGTTGGAGCAGATCATGGGTAAACATGGCCTTGGTGAGATGAATGACAATGGGGAGAAATTTACGGAATATTGTGCCAGTCAGGATTTGGTGATGGGTGGCACAGTATTTCCTCATAGGCGGTGCCACAAGGTCACCTGGGTGTCTCCTGATCAAGTCACAGAAAATCAAATTGATCACATCGCGGTGAGCAGGAGGTTCAGAAGAAGCTTGGAAGATGTTAGGAACAAGAGAGGAGCGGACGTTGGTAGTGACCATCATCTTGTGGTTGCCAACTTCCGCATGAAGATCGTCGCAGTCCGCCGAAAGTTTAACACTCGGCACAACAAGTTTGATGTGGGCAAGCTTAAGAACCAGCAGAGATTGGACCAATTTAAACTGGAGCTCAGAAATAAATTCCAGGGGTTGGACTCCGAGACAGAAGGACGTGGAGACTGTGTGGAGCGAGGTAAAGAATATCTTCGCGGAAACCAGTGAGATGCAGCTCGGGTACAAGAACTACCTGCGGAAAGAATGGATATCCGATCAGACCTGGGAAAAGATAAATTATAGGAAGGAGATTAAGGCCAAGCTCAACACCTGCAAGACTAGGCAGCAGAAGGCTCTCACACAAGCAAATATTAGTTGAAGTTATTATAATAATCAAAAGGTTTCCTAGTTCCGCCTCGTCCATACAATATATTCAAAAACTTAGTGATATAATCACATGTCACACTCTACATAGGTACATGTTTCGATGCCTATAAGCATTGGCATCATCATCAGCCTTATTAGTGTATTGGCAGCACTTAAAAATAACATGGTAAAAACATTGAGTGTAATAAAATGTTGACATAAACACACATTAAAATCACATATACACTGGATCACGTTAAAAGTTTTTTAAAAGGTTTTAAAATTATGGTAGGCACATGTTGCAAAGCCCTTGAAGGTTTAATTGTCTATCTTGAGGTTTTCAGAGTTCAGTTCATGATGTTGTTTCCGAAATTGGTCAAGGGTTTCCATTCCCAAGTAATTTGCAGCCCGAGTCAAACAGAGCCGTGCTGTGCTAGATGGAGGCTGTGCTACACTGAGTTGGCATGCTGCCGCGGAAGTGGCCAGCGGGACAGTGAGAAGTAGGGGAAGTGAGGGGTGAACTTAAGGAGTGAGCTAACTATGACCTTCTGTGCGGCGAGAACGAATGAGAGGGGTGGGGGTGGGGTATGGCACATTGGAAAACAAATCAACTGTTATGGACAATTTCTAGGGTGGTTTGTATTTCATTCTATAATTACTTAATGCTTCATGAAAATGAAAATCCACAGCCTGCTTCCAGTCTCCGACCGGGTCAGGAATGGAATGAATGGAGCCCCGATCTAGCGGCGAGGATATGGACTGTGCCGGCTGCCGAGGCCTGACGCACTCCTCTGGGGCAATGATTAAATGAATGACAGATGAAATGAAATGATAGTGGAGAGTGTTGCTGGAATGAAATTTTTGACAGGGAAAACCGGAGTACCCGGAGAAAAACCTGTCTGCCTCCGTTTTGTCCAGCACAGATCTCACATGGAGTGACCGGGATTTGAACCACGGACCCAGCGGTGAGAGGCCGGCGTGCTGCCGCCTAAGCCACGGAGGCTCACTTAATGCTTCATAAAGTACGTTATTGTTTTCAAAATTTATCTCATTTAGATTGGTTAGGGGAGCTGTTCTTTGGATTGAATCTATTTCAATTTCTTCCAAAATGTTCATTTTAGTGCCCTTACTTGCATAATGTAGGATTTCCATGTCATTGTTGATGTCCGTGAAAGCATGCCTGGAATCTTTCATATGATTTGCCATGGCAGAAAATTGGTTGTACTTAATTGTATTAAAATGATCACCAGATCTTGTTGTAAACGATCTCCCCGTTTGTCCACAATAAGTAGCATCACATTACCGACAGCAGTGGCTACACTGGCTAAAGTGCAGCGTTAGGTCATGGGGCCAAGATCTCTGCTGACTCGGCAGACACGTGGGTTCGAGCCCCACCGTCAGCCGTCCTTGAAATGGTTTTCCGTGGTTTCCCATTTTCAACACCAAGCAAATCCTGGGACAGTACCTTCTGACAGGCCACGGCCGCTTCCTTCCAAATCCTTGCCCAGTTTCATTCATCTTCACCCATTCCATCTCTAATCCCGACGCGCAGGTCGCCCACGGGCGTCGACTAGAAAGACCTGCACTCGGCCTCTCCGGAGGCCACACAACACCAAAAAAAACAACACATTTTGAACATTTTAGCATATATATACCTGACTTGTTGAATTTATTTGTATGGTTTAATTTTTTAGTATTAAAGAAAATATTAGCGTTGGTGTTGGATGTTTTGTAGGCTATTTTTAGTCCACACTTTTTAAAAATGTTTGATATACTATATGTTTTGGCATTGAAGTAGGTAAAAGCCGCATACTTAGGCTGTTCTCTTTGCTCAGGTGTTAGGCGGGTGATCGGTTTGTTTTTGATCCTGCTAATGATATTGTTGACAAACAGTGATAAGAAACCCTTAACCTTGGCCATCTGTTTAATAGTTTTTATTTCTTTCTTTAATTCTGTTTTGTCTAAGGGAAGTGAAAAAGCTCTGTTGACCATACTGTAAAAAGTGGCTTTCTTTTGGTTGCCCGGATGGTTTGAATCTTTTCTGATAGTCGTGTGGGTTTGGGTTGGTTTTCTGAATACTTTATAAGCTAACCTGTTGTTGTCTAAGTGAACTGTAGTGTCAAGGAAATTGATTTTACCGATGACCACTGATTCTGAGGTGAACTGTATGTTTTTATCCAAACTATTTAATTTTAGTAAAAGTTCTTCTATGCTCAACACATTATCGTCAATTATAACAAATATGTCATCCACATATCTAGCCCAATATTGTATGCCTTCAATTTTGCCTACTACTTCTTTGTGTTCAAGATGGTCGAGATATATATTGGCCACTAGTCCAGATAACGGAGATCCCATTGAGAGCTCTTTTTGTTTAAACACTTTATTGTTAAATGTGAAAAAATTATTCGTCAGTGTGAATTCCAATAGCGTTAAAAACTCATTGATTTCTACTTCTGATAATATGCTATTGCTGGCTAAATTTTGTTTGATGACCTTGAGGGATGGTTTGATTGGAATGTCTGTGAACATATCATTCACATCTACGCTTTGCATAGAGTGATTGTTCGATAAAGACAGTTTCATAGTTTCTTCACAGAATATGAATGTGTTTTTCAGGGATTTATTTGCTTTGAAGATATGTTTTTCAAGGAATTTCTGACAAAATTTGGCAGTTCAATAAAGGGGGCTATTTCTAAAGTTAACGACTGGCCTTATAGGAACTCCTTCCTTACGAATTTTGGGGAGGGCTCTCAAGGTTGGTAGTCCTGGATTCATAATGGTTAAACTGCTTGTCTGTTTCTCTTGTTCTCACGCTCATGTTCTGTGAAGAAACTATCAGCCCCTTGAGTACGGTATCTCAATTTTCCCGCCAGTAGAGAACAATAATCTCCGTACCTCAGCCAAGCTTGTTTTCCCCTTATAACAACGGAATGGGTGGGATTGATCGAACTGATGAAAATGTGTCACTTTTCAGAGTGTCAATCAGAGGGAAAAAGTGGTATATTCCCATAATTGCACATACTACAGACTTGGCAAAGCAAAATGCTTGGCAGCCGTATCGCAAAGATGGTGGGAAACTTTACCACTTGCACTTTAGGAGTGCCGAATTATGGCAAAGTGCCTGGCGGGAGACAGGCTGGCGCCGCAGGCGAGCGGGCTAGTGAGGGTCTCCGGGACAGGTAATC
Source organism: Meconema thalassinum (assembly GCA_946902985.2). Taxonomy (NCBI): domain Eukaryota; kingdom Metazoa; phylum Arthropoda; class Insecta; order Orthoptera; family Tettigoniidae; genus Meconema; species Meconema thalassinum. The sequence goes on from OX336388.2 coordinate 1,354,993,461, forward strand.
TATCCTCTCTGTACAAGTTTTCGAAATAACCGGTTAGATTATAATATATCAGATGGAATAAGTTATAGCCTACGTATTTCGAAGCTTTTCCAAACTCCTTTTTCGAAACGGTAACATTTCGCAAGATTGCGACATTAAGTTATTTCGTGTTATTTCTGGAGTTCAATTTGACATAGTCTCCAAATAAATGAGAGATTTCTGATTAATTTCAGAAGTTTTCGCGAATAAACGTCTCGCAAAAAGTCAGGTTTCCTAATAACACAGATAAATATTTCACACAAAACTAAAAAGTCATCTTGATGCCGAAAATATACGGAAGGAAGGAAAGAAGGAAGCTTGTAGTCAGGGTGTCTACTGTAAGGATGAAGTAAAAATTAGTTACTTTTTAGGTACCTTTTAGTTACCTTTGAATTCAAGTTACGTCTGCGGTCTACAAGCATAGGCGCTCATCACGCGGTGAAGAAAAACAACAATGAACTGTTTTTAAAGAAGTTTTTTATTTATCATATGGCTTTTAGTGCCGGGAGTGTCCGAGGACATGTTCAGCTCGTCTGAGTCTGTAGCTGCTTCCAACGGACACCCTTAGGGTGAGCTACAAGTTCCGTTCAATATCAAGTTGCAACCAGATATCATTGATACCTAGTGGTGAACGTTGGAACTTTGATAGAGCGTTCTGACGAAATATAGCCCAACAATTTAGCTTCACACAAGTTTTGTCTGTGGAAGAATCCTTTACATGCCATAAATCCATGACATGGGACCGCCGGCTTTACTTCCCCTCCGAAGGAAGGCATACTGAAGGATTTTTAACGCTTTTAAAAAATCCGACGACTTCGGCCGGGTTTGAACCCGCTATATTGGGAACAGCAGTTCAGCATGCTACCACCGAAGCCGCTTTTAATGAAATTCACATGTTGTTATAAAAATTTTAAAAATAATAAATATACACTAGATATTTAATATCCAATGAGTTGTTTCAGCTAATATGTCGTCTTGTCCACAATATGTTATTATTACGGTACCAAGAGGTTGCTCAGCTCTTGACCATTTGGCGAGATTTCCTTCGTCCCCGCGGTAGGTCGCGAAGAAATGTATGCGATGTTACACGATCGTCACCGAATTCTGTCTTCGCAGTCAAATGCGGAGAAATATCGAGATGTTACACGATCGGCGCTGGTCTCAGTTGTTTGGTGAGCTTCCCGTAGTTTTCACGATAGAACACGGAGAAAAATCGCGATTTAGATCATCAGCGTCACTTTTAGTCATTCGACGAGATTTCCATTGTCCTTGAGTTCGGGCACAAGAAAATATAGCATTATTACGCGATCGGCGCCACTTGCTGTCCGTTTGACAAGAATACAGTAATGTCCTCGTCATTGAATGCGGAGAAATATAGGGATGTATCGCAATCGCTGCCGCTCTCGGCCGTTTTACGTTGTCCTCGAGATATTATGCAATCGTCGCCGCACCTGGCCGTTCAACGATTGTCTGCCTGTCTATCTGTGCTGATAGAATGGCGGAGGCAAGTTCAAGGTTGGGCATGGTTAAAATTCACGCGTAGTTATGAACATGTTGTTCGGTCGGCGCCGTGATTCCCTTTGTCCCTATGCTGTGGTTGGGAGTTCATGAGTTCACGGTGGATCACGAGGAGGATTTAGTATTTCGATGCTACGTAGGCTGCCATTTTTAAGTGGGTTGATGCACTTCCCGCTCCCCGCACGCTTTTAAGTATACGGTCATGGGAAAAGTGGCGAGTAGGTTTCGTGATGGGTGCCCCGTGATGGGTGCCCCGTGATGGGTGCCCAATCACCTTTGACAGGATTCCCGCAGTCCCCGTGGTCACAAGTTCACGATAGGGGACGGGTATTATGATTTTACGCAACTGACGTCGATCTCGGTCCGTTTGACGAGATTCCCGCAGGCAAGTCGTGCGGTCAGCCGGCCGTCTTCAGGATGCGATTTTGGAGGATAAACGTTCGAAGTAGGTACGGTATCGAATATTACGAATTGTTCTGAGAGGATGCACGAATAATACGACAAGAGGGCAATTTTTATTTCGATTGAGAACCACGAATTATCAACAAGTTATCGAAATAATCGGTTAGATTATATATTCGATGGAACGAATGTCTCAAATTTACTTGACATATTTTTTAAATAAGTTATATGTGTTTCGAAGATTTTTCGCATTTTTTTCGAAACGGTAACATTTCGCAAAATTGCGACATTAAATTGTTTCGCGTTGTTTCTGGACTTCAATTTGACAGTTTCCAAATAACAGAAATGAGAGATTTCTTTTTAGTTTCGGAAGTATTCGCGAATAAACGTCTCGCGAAAAGTCAGGTTTCCTAATACAGTAACACAGAAAAATATTTCACACGAAACTTAAGACTTCTTGATGCCGAAAATATACGTTGAACCGATGTATACCGCTCAAGGTATCCTCGGTATGTATTTCCTTGAGGTCGGGCACGGAGACATATAGCTTAGTACTATGCAATAGTCACGGCGCCGCTTGCGTGAAACTCGCAATCTCTGAGCCTGGCGGCGCGAGTTTAAATGATTCAACCGCCTTCAGAAAATTTTCGTTACCCGTTTGTAAAATTCGTTACTTTCGTTAACGTTAACGTGACCGTTAATCTGTAGATCATAAGCCACGGGACCTCCTTTTTACGTGGAATCCGAACCACAGGACATGGCATTTCACTTCGAAAATCTCACATGCATTGACCGGGAATCGAACCCGGACTGCCTTGGTGAGTGGCATACAGCTAGACCGCTGAGCCACCACGCCCCTGAAAATATACGCTGAACGATGTATACCACTCAGGGTATCCTCAGTATGCATTTCCTCGAGGTCGGGCACGGGGAAATATAGCTTATGCAATCGGCGCCGCTTGCGTGAAACTCGCTCCATCGCAATCTCTGAGCCTAGAGGCGCGAGTTTAAATGATTCAATCCGCCTTCGGAAAATTTTCGTTACCCGTATGTAAAATTCGTTACTTTCGTTGCCCATTTGTAAAAATCGTACTTTTTCGTTACCGGTAGACACTCTGAGGATGTCTGATTTCTGGCAAACTATAGTGGGTGCGGTACATCCTAAATTCTAAGAAGATACTGCAAATATATTCTATACCACGTCGCTTGGCTCGTTTGTTGGTGACACTGTGTTTGATGATTCTAGAAGAGGAAGCGCCGAAAATGTCCCTTAGGATCCAAGATTTTTGAACAAGCGTTAAAAAGATACGAAAAATTAAATTTGGTAACTGTGTGGTGCGTTGTGTTGTTTTCGACTAATTTTGGCATCCTCAACACAACTAAAATATTTATTTGAACGTTTGAAGGCATATAAGTACCTTTCAGGGCAAAAAACACTGTTATTTTTTAACAAACGTGAAGAAATTTGAAAAATATGGAATCGACAACACGTGTTATATTGTTTTCGACTAATTTCGACGTCCCAAACACAACTGAAATATTTATTAGAACGTCTGAGGCCATATAAGTTCGTTTTGAGGCAAAAAGTACAGTTATTCTTGAACAAACGTGAAAAAAAATGAAAAATATAAGAAATTCACAGCATTTGGGTTTCACTGTTTTTGATTAATTTCGACATTCCAAACACAACTATAATAATTGTTTTAACTTTGGAGATCATAAAAATTATTTGCTTTGACAAAATACCGCCCACCCCCACCCCTTCCTGCTTTTTGTTTTCAACACTGTTAGCGAGTTTTGACAAATACCAGCAAAGGTTGTTCATACCTGCTATGGGCAAGGAATTGTTTCTTGATTAACTTACTGCGCCCTTGACATTAATACTCGTAAATACGGTTCAAGACGAGAGCACAAAAAGTTTACGAGGAGTTTTGTAATGGGAATTTTGTCGTCCGGAATTCTTGTTGACTGTTCTCGGCCCTTGGAGTAGATCAGGCACACGAGCAGAACAACGCCGTCGTGAAGGGATATGACGGAGCTATCGGTTTGACGGAAGATGCTAATGCCCTAAGACGCTGGTGTCTCGCCGGTCCAGAGGTTTGTAGGCTACTGCATGAGTTTGACAACTCTTCAACTTCTTCCCAGAAAACCGAGATGAAGCACCATGAAGATTATCCTGCATTCCAAGCTACATTTCAAGAAAACGTACGCAAAATGAAGGAAAATTTCGAAGAAATGGGGAACCCTTTCCAACACGCCGATTCTGAATTGGTAGTAATCGACATTCGCATCGTGGTACCTGAAGGAAAAGACCGTTTGGACCGTGTCGAAGATGATGGTCGGAGAAGGTACGAAGAATTTGTGCGGAAACGATTTTCGGAGGGAAGTAAGTCTGTTTTGTGGCATAACAAGTCTGTTTTTGATCCGATTAAAAAGCAAATCTTTCGGATTTTTGCCGTCTGAAAGTCGAAGGTAACAGCTGCAACTGGAAAAATAAGATCACTTAGAGCCAATGTCGAGCTTTTCTCCAACCTCTTCATCGCTTGCCTGAACAGGAAGTTACACATCGACTAATTCTGCGCACATGAAAACCAGAATTTTCCCCCGTCTTTATCTTACGAAGGCGATTTGCACATCGAAGGAAAAGGCGACTTAACGCACATTCTTGAAGGTCTGGTGAAGATGACGGAATTACCGAAGCATTGTGATGGTGTCATCTACGATGGTGCTGTACTCGTCCGCGGTAACCCTCCAAAATCGGCGAAAACTTTTAATGACTACTACACAAAAGGAATAAGGGAAACTGCCAACAAATTTACATCTACAATAGGACATTGACATCGTCTAGGACCATTACAAAGGTCTTAAAAAATCCGCGCAAGATGCCACGAAAAATCAGTGACGAAGCAAATGTGCCTAGAAATTGGCAAGACTTTTTAAACAATTCTTCAAACAAAGAGCAACTTTTTCGACTCATCGCCTCACTTGCATTGGCAAATAACGGTAATGAGGTATGCTTAGTTACCCACATGGACGCTTAGTTTCGTCAGATTCGAACAGAATAAGCATCGATGGCTTAGACTGTGAAGCACTAGAAGAGGCCGATGCAAGAATGACGCTTCATGTTCGAGATAGGGTTGATCACGGAGCACGGAAAGTGGTGATTTTTTCCTGCGATACGGACGTTCTTATGCTGTCTATTTCATTCATGTCTGTATTCATGCATGCTTGATTGGAAGAGTTGTGGATTTATTTTGCAGCGTCGAAGAACCGACGATACTTAGCCGTTCATGACATTGCTGAATCGTTGGGTGAAGAAAAATGCGCAGCCTTAACCCTAGTCTAGTCGCGCGAGAATAATTACGCTATTAGTCGCGCACGGAGGAAAACTCCGGGTATATATAAAATCTATTTTATTAGGTTTATTTTGGCAAACATATTTTTAGAATCACATATTATGGCCTGAAAACGAACATGTGTTTTTCTCTGGCATATTTTCTAAATAGTTTGTTTAAAATAATAGGCCTAGATAAATGTTTAACAACATTGCATATGGTAATTAAATTAAATCCATGAGTGTTGTTATCTATAACCACATCATACAAAATATGTCTTAACAAAAACAAAAACGTAAGTTTAGAAAAGTAAAACTGCAAGGTCATCGGATTGCAGAAATATAAAGTCTCGAAATCATATGCAATAACTTAATGTGTCTGGAAACATTATGTAGAAGTTTATAAAATAAAATATACGTGGAATAAATGTTCAAAACTGTCCAATTAGGAATAATTAATGTATACCGGTAATACAAACATAAACATATGGTTTATAGGTTTTCTTTTTTATATATCTCTGCATAAACAATCTTACTTGTATATTCTTTCATAAAAGAAACACAGGATAACTTCGGTCACTATTCACACATCACTGTTATAGTTAGTTAGTTATCGTTGTTTTAAGGGGCGTAACATCGAGATCATCTGCCCTACACATCACTGTCATCGTCATTTTGATCTTCGGCGGTGCTTGCGCAATCCCGGCAGTATGTTACTCTATGTTCTGTGCACAGAAACGTGTGACAGGATAGACAAGATACCTTCGATGAGCGGTTTTGTTTCCAAGAACAAAACGCGCAGCGCCCGCTTCCTTCTGCTGCATTTTGACAGTGTTGTGGTTCCTCTTCAATCCCAGCAAGTCCTCGTATCTTCATCTTCAGCTGACGTGGAATATTCGTTAGTGAGTGTCTCCTCTTCAAATAATCTAAACAGAGCTCTCGGGACAAATTTTTCAGGAATGTGCGCCTGTTTGTCTCTTCCTTCGCGTTAACTAAGAAAATAATGTAGGCATTTATTGCTCCAATATTCATGAGAGCAAAAAAGAGTGATAATGGCCATCTCTGAGTTCGCCCCGCTACTGTGTACGTTGCTTTTAACTTGTCCAATGTATCCGCTCCTCCTTTTGTGAGATTATAAAAGGTCAACTTCTCCGGTTTTATTGCATCACCGGAGTCCTCATCAATGGAGTCCGAGTTGTGGAAACTAGACAAGAGAAGTACAAGTCTATTTCTTTTGGGCACGTAGGAAAGTAGAGTACTATTATCTCCAAACCCGAATAGACTACTAAATTCCTCACGTCCCATGCTCTCTGTAAACAAAGCGGGTATTTCTCGTTTGTTTTTTCTCAAAGTGCCAACGACCGTTAAACGATGGTCTTTCAACAAATCATTTGCAAGCGGGATTGAAGAATACCAATTATCTACGGTTACGTTGCGTCCTGAACCAGATATTGGTCGGATTAGTCCGAGAACTACCTGATGTGGAGAATTGCTCACTTGGTAAGGTCCATCTGGTTGGCTTTCTAAATATACCTCCATTTTGTGAGCATAATACGTCCGGGCATCGGCGAGAGCAAAAATCTTAATTCCATACTTGGCTGGTTTTGATTTTATATACTGCCGAAAACTACATTTCCTTCTAAATGGCTCTAACATTTCATCAATAGTCACATATTCACCTGTGCTATAATGCTCAGTGCAATGATCGTTACATTTCTCGAAAATAAAACGTAACGTTTATCATATTGCCGTCTCTCTTCCCGCGTGTTAACATTGTCAAACCTTATGGCTCTTAACAAAATTCTCAATCTTTGCAATGACATAGTGGTTCTGAAAAAATCGACACCTGTGAAGTCCTTCGCATTTAAGTCCTCTAGATTTTGGTGAAACGAGTGCAGCGCTCTGGCCATGTATAGAAGACCAAACAAAGCTTACATCTCCGTAAAGTCTGTCTCTCGTGCGTCCCTTTCACGCTGATAATTACCTCTGTTACGCTTAATCCATATATTTGTACAATTTACAATTTCATTCACCATATAGTCGTCAAAAAAGAGATTCCAGGCTTCTAGAGCAGTTTTAGCACTTGTGGCCAGACCTCGAACACAAGGAATATGACTTCTAATTATATTGTGAGCTCTGGTTCTCACATTTTGTGGTGGACAGTGGGTGTACCATATTGTATTGTTGTCCTTGCCAAGTAGATAACCCCTTCGACCTCTATTTATGTTATAAATAGGAATAGTTTCAAGTTCGTCTGCAGACTGCTCACTTTCTGAAACGTGATCACTATTTTCTAGGATATCCTCATTTTCATCAGATGAACCTCCAACATCCGATTCCTCTGGAATTTCTTCAAGCAAACGTCTGATACGCTCCTCCTCACGTAGATCCATTTTTCTGCAGACAATAGATCAAAATCCCATAAAGCCTTTGCGATAGTAAAGAAATCCGCTAAATATAACGTGACGAAAAGTATTCCTTAGTAGCCACACAGGGGATCCTCATCCAGGTTTGGAAAATATATACTGGTTTGCAATGAAAGTAAGAATACGACGGAACTTGTTAGTCGCGCACGGAAGAAACGTCCGGGTAATGGACAGCGGTCGCTACAGTGATACCTTCCCCGCACACAGGAAGAATAACCTTGACAAATTCCAGACTGGGCGAGTCCAAATGAACCAGGGAGAAGGTATAGGGGTGGAAAGGGCAATCCGTGAACAAAGAAGTACTCTCTCATGCATAATAAAATGGACCCGGAGGAAATCTCCGTGCGCGACTAATTAAAGGTTAAGAGGTTTCCAAGTCTTTAGTGGGTGTGACACAACGTCTTCTTTTGCAACAAAGTCTAACAAAAGCACATGGAAAACGTGGCTAGCCTTTGAAGGAGCAACAAGCGCTTTCCGAATAATATCTGCCCAACTCCCTGATGACGTCTTTCAAACTTTGGAAAAAATATGTGGTTATTTTGTACACCAGAAATCCTGAAATTCAGTCGACAAACGAGGCAGGAAAATCCTTCTAACAACCAAGAACAAATCAATAGAAAGTCTTCCACCGACAACAGACGCCCTGTTGCAACATGCACTACGGTCTACATTCCAAGCCGGTCATGTTTGGGGACAGGCCCTAAAAAACGAACCTATTATACCATCACCACAGGTAAGTTCAATCAAAAATGTATGTAAGTCTGCTGAGTATTGTCGGTAGAAAACTTTAACACTGCGTTTGCGTTTTATTAAGGGCTGGGGATGGCTTATGTGCGATGACACATGGTCTCCTAGATGGACAACACAGCCTCCGATTTGGACAGCCTTAAGGGAAGTACTGCTCAAGTGTGGATGCCAAAAAAACTGATCAACGAAAGCATGTTGCTTTGGAAACGATGTGCCATGTACAATCATGTGCAAAAATTGTCGCGAGACACCTTTTTACATCATGTAAGTAACCTATAACATAGAAAACATTTATCTTATTTTTTTCCAGTGATGAGGCACTGCATAGTTGGTAATATTTTGTGATCAATAATACCAAAACAGTATTAGTAGTATTGAGAGCACCAAAGAGAATTTGCGAAAAAAAGTACCAAAGACAAAGGTTGTTTTTTCATTAATATTCATCCCCCCCAAGTATTTTTTATTGGTCTTGAAAGTTAAAAAACAAAAAATATTGTAGTTGTGTTTGGAATGTAGAAATTAATCAAAAACAATATAACACATACCTGTACTCTATTTTGTCCATTTCTTATATTTCAAGTTTCTTAACGTTTGTTAAAAAATAATAACGGCACTCTTGATCCCGGAACGTACTTATATGTCATCAGAAGTTCAAATAAATATTTCAGTTGTGTTTAGGATGTCGAAACTAGTCGAAAATTAGACAACACATGCCTAATGTTGGCAATTCCTTATTTTTCAAATTTCTTAAAGTTTGTTCAAAAATAAATAACGGTACTTTTTGTCCCGAAACATACTTGTATGCCCTCAGACGTTCAAATACATACTTCAGTTGTGTTTAGGATGTAGAAATCAGTCGAAAACAATATACCACATGCCAGATGTTAATCCCTTATTTTTCAAAAGTTTGTTCAAAAATAACGGTACTTTTTGCCCCGAAATGTACTTATATGCCCTCCGACGTTCAAATAAATATTTCAATTGTGTTCAGGAGGTCGGAATTAGTCGAAAACCACACAACGCACCACACATTTAACAAATTTAATTTTATCCTTGTGTTTTTAACGCTTGTTCAAAAATGGCCGCCATCTTGGATACAAAGGGACATTTTTGGTGCTTCCTCTTTTTGAATCATCAAACATAGTGCTACCAACAAACCTGCCAAGTGGCGTGGTATAGAAACTATTTGCAGTATGGAAATACGTACCGCACCCACTACTAGGCTTGGTAAGTAATTAAAACCACTTTTTCTGGCCTCCTCACAACTTCATCAGAGGATCTTCACGGAACAAACACAAATTTTAACGAAAAAGAAAATTCAGGCTTATCTGGGTTAAGCACTCAAAAATAGATTTTTTCATTAGTACACAATCTTGTAGGAGAGCCAAGAAAGGCAGATAGGAAAGGGAAAGAGCCCACACCAAAGGCAATGGAAAAAGGGGAAAAACCGGACCCAGCTCACAAATCCCTCGGGGTCGCCAACTCCCGAGCTCACCAGCTGTGAGCCCTTGAGGGTGTAGCACTATCCATGGTGCACCAGAACTGACTTGAGCAGAAGGCAAGAGATATTATGAAAAGAAGGGCGACCCCTCGAAGAATGAGGGATCAGGAAAGATGAGAGAAGGGCCAATTAAGGCGGGAAAGGAAGAGACTCCCTAGGCCTCGGATACCCTAATACCGTCGGGGATGGAAGAGAACAAGAGAGGCCGACAGGAAAGAAGACAGAGAGGAGCCCGGCACAAGTGGAAGCAATGCCGGGGTCCCACCCACGTCCCACTAGATGTGAACCCCCGGGGGGATCAGTACACAATATATGAATACACCGCATTTAGAAATATAGCATACCGGCAGCGGTAGCCACGCACGCTAATGCGCAGCTCTAGGCCATGGGGCCAAGCTCTCCGTGAATTCAGTAGACATGGGTTTGAGTCCTACTGTCGGCCGTTCTTGAAATCGTTTTCCGTGGTTTCCCATTTTCAACTCCAGGTAAATGCTGGGACGGTACCTTCTGACAGACCACGGCCGCTTCCTTCGAGATCCTTGCCCAGTTTCATTCACCATCATTCATTTCATCTCTCCTCATTAACTCCTCTCATGCAGTTGGCATCCAATCGTAAAAGCCATCCGCCACAAAGACTTTCATCGCATATCACCCCCGTTCATGTTTCTTCAACGGGGAACCTAACATAGGTTACATTTCAAAATGCTACTCTTATGAATATAATCAATGATCCAGCAAAGAATTATTTAAATCTGTTCCAAATAGATTTTTTTTTTTCCCTTTCGGAACGTTATTCATTTCCCGTTTAACATACAAGCTTATGCGTGTCTGGAACACACTGTTTGATTAATTTAAATGGAAATATTTAAAAGTGTGGGTCTACCTGTTGAAGAAAGCAGCGCACCTGAAGGAAATACAGGACTGTGACATACTTTTGTCATATTTATTAGATCGGTGTTTGTGCTTTGGTAGAAACTTGTGAAGCAATCTCGAAGTGAATAAATACTGGTCCATTTACATAAAATGATGTCGATATTTACTTTAAAATGAGCACGAGAGGAATTTGATATTTTCCGTAGAAACGCTACATCAACGGCACCAACAGTCCTCTCTCTCGCTCAAGCTCGCCCTCCCATCTGTCACACTGTCGGACAGAGCTAGCGCTGTCACTAGGGTCTCACTTCAAGTTGCTGAGCTCTAGCATAGCTTCTACATGTAATTTTATTATTTGTTAGTTTGCTTGTATCTAGGCCTACTCTGCATTGGCTAAACATAAATTAAATAATATTTTACATAAAACTAACTTGTGCTGACTGAATGTCCATAGTGTAACCCAGTGTAAGCTATTATTCCAATCGTCTGATTTAAAAACTTGGCAACGCAGCTCAGCTGTTCCAATCCCCTGCCATATTCTTCTCGTTCTTTCTTTCGAAATACGAAGTATAATAACGGACACACCTGGTATTTTATTACGTAAGTCGTAATCTAAATAAGGGAAGGCGGGTGGGTTTTGGACAGGGGAGGAGTACAGTACATATCTATTACTACATCAATTCTCGATTTATGTTTCATCATTAGGAAAGGTATTTTGACTAATTTCAAACTTAGGAAAATTTTACCATAGAGTGATGTCTCATTCAGCTGAAACTCTGTAACGCAACTTGGCTGTTTCAATCACCCATATCCACTATGTTCTTTCTATAGAAATACTGAGTATATGTGGTTGCCCAGCACTGACATTGGGATATTCCTATTATAAGCAAAATTAATATTTCAGGATCAATGCTGGATAGCCAACAGTGTCAATAGATAAGGCTACCACAGCATTTTAATTTAATAACAAAATGAAAGAAAGGAAGAAATCTCAGTTTTACGTGACCATTAATCTCGCGATCATGAACCACAGGAAACAAATCATATTGCGGTAAAACTTCACAAGAGCGTTTCACAATGGTTTTGCCTAGACCAATGGTGGATTGATAGCACGCCCCGCGCATTATCTAATAGATAACGACCCTGGTTTTTGTCACGCACAGTGGGGGAAGTCACGCATCAATAATCTTTATCAAGGCCAATAGTTTTGCCTTTTATTTCACGTCGTGTGGTGAAAGGAAATCCTCTCGTAAAGAATTAATATTTATTGTTCACGTTAGACCATCCTCCCTTTTCATCACTTTTAACACCTTAGCTTGTTGAAAATATATCATTTATGATATACATACCTTTCGGGGAGTTGTTGGGAATCGTTTCACAATCTCTTCATACTCAATAGCCACTGCTGCACCGCAGTAATTGTTATTTCAAGGAAATAATGCAATTTTTCTTCACCAACTTGAATAAAGAAATTCACCACACGCCTTTGCTACCAAGTTAGGCACTGTCTTGCAGAAAATTACTACTAGTACTACAAGCAAGGGGGTCTGGGGCGTAAGTCCCAGGTTAGGTTTGTTTTTGTATGTAAAACATTAATACGATAGAATTTATGTCCACTACTAGGTTAGGTACTTCCTGGTCGAAAATTAATGCTAGTACCACAAGCAAGGGGGTCTGGGGCGTAAGCCCCAGGTTAGGTCTGTCTTTGTATGTGAAACATTATAAATACATAAATAAACACTGTAATTGAGTTCACTTTCCACTGAGTCTAGTGATTTCATACATCACGTGCGAAATAGTACCAAACGCGTGGGGTTGACATTACTGACTCAGTGAGAAAGATGGAGGTGAGAACTTCGATTTCAACTATATAAGTCGTGTCGCTATTTGGGCGGGATGATGGGTCTATGACAGCGGAGCAGTGAACATCTAATACTCAATCCTCTCCTGATATCCTCCAGACTATTAAATCAGGTAATTTCAGTTTTTAAAAATTGTTATACAAAGGATGGTCTAAAGTGAACCGCCACCGAATTATTAACTCATGTTCAGTACACAAATACCATAAATTGAAAAATAGTTATTAGCCCAGCTATCAACTAGGCCTACAGAATAAATGGTAATTGTATCCTCTCTCTTTAGACATTGGAAACTGTGTAAAGCATAACTAAATATAACTCCTATATTTTTGTTATTGGTACTTCCTACATCTTATTTTCTAACTCTTCAGCTTAGACCGTATTTATGCTCTAAGCTCTTCAGTGTCTTGGCGTTTGTTTCGCTACTACTCAGCACATTACGATCAGCATTCCACTTGGCACAACACTGTTGACATTCACATCTATTTTGATGCCCGGCTCGCTTTAATATCAATCAAGTAAGGTACCGTAACAAAAATAACACCAAATAATACAACGGTTCATTTCATCAAATTCTCACACAAGTTATTACCACATCACTAAAATGACATGACATACCTGAACAAGAAGACATTTCTCAATTTCTTCAATGTGTGCGTCTTTATCTAAACTTCTGAAAATATCAACAAATAGACCATCAGAAGATCCACAAATACGGCAAAAAATGTTTTCCATTTCCACAATATACAATGTTACTTCTAAAAGTCATTGTATATAATATAAATCATTACCTCGTCTAACTTGATAATCAAATACGAATACCAGTACGCTAGTGCGTTACCTTTCAGCACAAGCTAAGATTTAAATCTTTACATTTGACTTCATAATTCTAAATCACTGCGACCGCCATTGTATCAGCCTGGGATGGGATGTACGTACCACTACAAGCACGCACTCAAGGATCAACCAAAAAAACATGGGAGGTTCATGGTTCATACAACTCCGTCCACAGAAGAACGATAAAAAAGAATATCCAACAAATGAAAATTGTATTTTTCCTCAGTTGTATCCACAGATTACCTACGGTTGTATCCAAATAGCACAAAAGAAGCCGCAATTTAAAATTACAAATACTAATGCCAACCTCTTCACACTTCACAAAGATTTCGCAAGATCAGGGAAATGCCTTGTTTCAAAACGGCTATGATCGTCGAGCTCACTTCGTTGTATTATCTCTGCGAAAATCGCCCGGCAGTTTTCTACATAGCCGGCTATCATAGTCCTGCTGCTCATAGAGGGTGGAGATGTAAAATTTTGCCAATGGATAGAGGTTTGGATCAATGGTTTACTCGGATGTCGCACTCCTCGCATTGGCCGCACATTTATATCATAACAATTTCAGACTACACATTGCTGTTAATTAGTACAAACTAATTTATGAGGATCTGAGAAGAAATAATTATATTTATTTTAAGGGAGGTTGTATGGTTGTTAAGTCAGGTTTCTCATATGACAATAGAGTAGTGAAAAGGGTTCTAAATATACGAAGACCTGCGAATAACTGCATTCTTGGTTGCAGGATCGAACAATTAGTGGAGGGGGGGGGGGGGGTATAGTTACTCGTAGCCAAATTCTACAAGCATTTCCTCCCGCGGCGTAGCATCATGACCGCGAGGGCAGCTGCAGTAAGTACGAATATCGTAGGTTCGAATCCCGGTGCTGACAGTGGTTATCCTGAATGTGGTTTTTCCACACTCCCTACAGGAAATTGCCGGGATAGTGTCTTACTTCAAGTCCCGGAGCGTCTACCCCATCCCTGTCCTGTCCTTCATACATTTACACACATTACTAATCATCACAGCAATACAGGTTGCCAGACAACTTCAACACACACTCAACTATACGGGGTTGATGACCAAGATGTCTCAAGCCCCTCAAATGAAGTATTAACAACTCTACAAGTATTTCCATTTCTCAATGAGATATTATTACACAAGAAAAGTTTCATGTATTTTGGTCCAGAAGTTTTCCAATACAGTAATACAATATGCACAATAGACACACACAAAAAAGTTTTTTTTTAATGAAGTTAATTTTTGACTGAAATGGTAAATGTAGAAGATTCCTGTTCCCCTGACAGGAACAAATTAAACTCGAATCTATCTGTGTTATCAGCATGAAGACTGCGTATCTCTCAACAAGAGAAAACATTTACAGAAGTCTCAGCAAAAGTGGGCATGTCTTCTCACGGTGTATCATGTTGATTTACTCGTTTTTTCGACAAGATCCTGTGCTTTATATTGCAATTAGCCCTGAAGATTTTTGTCACCTATTAATCTTACAAATGCTACATGCAGCCAGAAAAAGGTTTAGATTGGATTAGATTAGATTTTTATTTATCCATTTGATCAATTACATATATACAATATATTTTTGATATAGGACACGTCAGTAATTACATCTATTAAAATAAAAGAACTTACAGGTATGTATTACTAATACAATAACTATTTATAACTTATTATAATAACAGATCTTAAGAGTTACAATTTTCATTTTCTTCTGGTTCTTGTTGGTTTTCCTTTTCCTCTGATTCTTGTTGGTTTTCATTTTCTTCTTCTTCTTCCTCTTCGTCTTCTTCTTCTATATTCTCTACATGAATATAGTTTCTGGTTTCTTGTGGAATCTGTTTTTGTTGTGTTCCAATGAAAATGACATCTCTTGATGTATGCATTTTTCTTTCTTCTTCATTCCAGATGCGATATCCTTTTTCTGCATAACCAATGAATATTCCTTGTTTTGATCTTGGTTGTATTTTCTTTAGATACCCCAGCTGTTTTGTATAGACTTTTGATCCAAATATTTGCAGTCTTGATAAATCTGGTCTTTTACCGTACCAGAGTTCTGCTGGAGTTTTATCTTTGGTAGCAGTGGGGCTTCGATTTATAAGACAAGCAGCTGTGCATACATACTACCTCTCCCCACATTTCATTATCCAGTTGTGAGTCAAACAACAGTGCTCGTGTCATATTAAAGAGTGTGCGATTAATCCGCTCTGCAGTCCCATTCAGTTGGGGCGTGTACGGAATAGTATAGTCAAGACATATTCCCTTATTCTTGCACCATGTTTTGAACTCATTACTGCGAAACTCACCACCGTTGTCACATCTCACCTTAGACGCCTTGAGATTGTAAAAGGCTTCTGCTTCTAGAATAAATTCTTTTACATTTCAGCTTCATTTTTGTAAATTTGACAAAATGGGCGAAATCATCAGTGCATGTCAGAATATAATTCAATCCACCATATGTTGGTGCATCCACTTTTCCACACACATCTGTATGGATGATTTATGAAGGTCTGGTTGCTTTCGTTCTTGCATAACGAATAGAATAAGAAGTGATATCACTGGCCTAGTACGCCTGGTCCGCCGCAGCGCAGCGCTGGCTCCGATCTGTGATGTAAGTTAGCATTGGCGCTTACGAGACTTAAAACCTTGCGACCTGTTTTACATGTTAAAACACCGCAAGATATCCTCATAGGCGCTAATAAGTTTGACATCTCCTCTTACTTTACTGTGCCCAATAATAATTTAGTAAGTCGTCTCTTGTAATAGTCCAGTTTCGACAATAAGCGAAGACAAAGAGCAAGTTCAAAATGCAATTAGTTTTGCCAGCTATCGGTAAATTTTAAAAAAGAACGGAACAATTAACCTCGCTATCAGAAAGGATTTCTTCACATTGTTACACATTTTACATTCCCTTAACACACTTGCAACAAAGACAAAAAAAAAGCCGTACGAACGCAACTTTCAACTTTACCGTAGATTACTACAAAATTCAATAATAACCATTAATTTCACTCCACAAACACCAAAATCAGTAAACTACCATCATTTCAGAAGAACTTAACATTAAACAGACATAGAAGGCATAGTCATGACCCCTTCATAGAGTAGGCTATTGTCTAAAACTGATCACGCCTCCTTCAGCATTACGGTACATATATGTTTTTAACTCATTGTCTTTTTATTCTCATCCCTTTCTTCACAGAAGTAGTCTTTAATGGCATCAAGAGCATTTTATTTACACCATACTGGACAGATACTTACGAAAATTAGGATTATATGTGGAACAGAATAGCCTTTCAATCGCCAGTTGGTTCTTGGGAGAAGTAATACTTCCTTCCCTTCTATCACAAATTTGTCAAATTTAACAATTAAATCTTCTGAAAAGAGAACATCACAGATGTAGGACTTTTCAGTAAGTTCCCTATCCTTCCCTGATATGGCCCCTTTGCACTTGATAAAACGTTCCTAATCTTTAGGAGGTTTGAAAAACCGTCTGACCTCTTTACAGTCCCTATAGCTAGATCTGCATCCTGGTACAAAAGAGCAAGGCATCTTCACTAATCACATTAAGCACTCATGAAAATGTAAGGGCTAAACTGCTGTTTACTTACATTAAATAACAATAAAATTAACACACGAAGATAACGTCAACACACGACAAGAAATTAAATTCCCTTTCAGTCAATGCTTCCTACATTAGCATTTCAGGTATTAATACTATGAAGTAATAGTGTAAGCACTTGTATATCAATAAACGTTTGCACAGAACACCACCAAAACACTCCGACCAATTAAATACTTAATAAATCGCACATAAACACACAAACATTAGTGGAAATCAACAATCTCAAATCGACTGTAGCGCTACGTAGCGGCGAGTGCCAACCCGATCCGTATTCATTACATGCTATTGAGGGAGAAGAGATCACACTTTATATTCTATTCGTTATGGTTCTTGTATATTGAATGGGATTCTCACCTGTTTTCCTTGCCAACAAACATTACAGACGCTGTCGTCTGCTGTTGTGGCAATTATTTCAGGAACACCGTCACACAGTTGGGATACTTTCTTCAGTCTAGTATAACCAATGTGACCCAGTTTCCTGTGCCACTGTATATGCTGATCTGTCTGTCTTGACATTAACGCTGTCAATTCTTCATTTATATTCTGTTCTTCTTTGTTTTGATTTCCTAGATCAACAACATACATATCATCTTCATCTTTAAATCCCTTCATTACTACTTCTCCATCTTTAAACTCAGAGAACAACACCAGTGCCCCTTTTGCAGTCACAGTACTTACAGACATTAGACTTCTTGACATTTCCGGCACATAACAAACATTGTGTAAAATAATGTCTTCTGACTCCACACTTCCTTCCAATTTGGTGTACATGCACTCAGCATCTTTAGCTACATTTATTTTCATCTTACCAGTCTTACGCACATTTTTTATGTCTTCTATTTTATTAGCCATGTGTCCATTGCAGGCACTGTCTACAGTGAAGCTATAGATACTCTATTCATCTTTATTTTTAATCACTTCTTTTAACAGAATAACAACAATCAGTCTTTCTCCATAGATTACATTACAGGCACTGCCAACTATATATTTGTTCTGTTTCTTTTTCAACTGTTTGTTTTCTTTCTTTACTCACAGCTATCTATATCATGTCCACAGCTACCTGTATCATGTCTCCTGCACCTACACCACTCCCCCACCAGTAACATAGTTACGCTTGTTAAAGCAGGAATAAAACTATCACCATACACTAACAATACATTTAAAATTACTGTAAGCACTATTGAAAACGAACTGGCAATCTCACAGTACGTCCAGAGTGTGATGTTTTGATGATGGTAGTGTCCCTTTTATTTTCTATGGCATGAGGTGGTATTGCAGTGTCTTGTTGATGGTTGGCTGGGCTTGAAACAGGAGAAGGATCTGGGGTCTCTTCATCTGGTGCCAAGATGTAGGCTGGTTTTATTCTGTCTATCGATACATTTACTTGTTTGCCTTTAATTAGTAGTGTGAAGAATTTCTCATATCTCTTCTCAACAGGGAAAGGACCATCATAAGGTGGTGTCAATGGCTTCTTTACTTTGTCATTCCTCAAGAAGACATGAGTACATGACTTCAGGTCTCTACGTACAAGTACTCTTCTGGTAGTTTTATGATAAGATGGAATAGGCTTAAGTGCTGTCATCTGTTTTTGTAATTGGGAGACGAAGGTGTCTGGGTCAGTTGTTGTTGATGGCATTTCAAAAAACTCTCCAGGTAGCTTAATAGTCTTACCATAGACCATCTGTGCAATAGAATAGTCAGAATTGCTCTTTATGGCTGCACGCAACCCAAGAAGCACTGTAGGCAAAACGTCTGTCCATTTGCATCATGGCGCCCAAGAATAGTAATGTTATATGTACCTCCTGTAAAGTTTCGCTGAAGGAGAATGAAAATTTCGTACAATGTGACGGAAAGTGTGGTGAAATGTTTCATCTTAACTGTGCTCGTGTGACGAACGCCGTTTTTAAAGCAATGCTTGCAAATCCGGGCGAAATTCTGTGGCATTGTAAACAATGCAAACATAACCCTAATTCAGTCAAAACAGCTACATCTAGTTTTCAGCCGACTAGGGTCAAACCGGACACCGCAAGCTTATGTGAAGCGGTTAACAATATGCAACAAGTGCTAAAGGATGTTTGTAGCTCTCTGGAGTATCAATCAAAAAAATTTGATGAACTCTTGGAGCAAAATACCGCACTAAAATCTTGCATTGACCAACTCACTCTAGAGGTAAACAACACTAAAGTGGAGAATGGCTTGCTTAAAGAACAAAATGGGCAACTTAAAAGGCAAGTTAATGACTTGGAGCAATACTCTAAGAATTACAACCTTGAAATCGCCGGGATACCAGTCTCCGAACAGGAGAATGTGTATAATATTGTGGCTCAAGTGGCAAGTGCAGTTGGTGTTGACATTGAAACTGATAGGGACATTGAATATTGCCACCGACTTCCAGCCTTTACGGATAAGGATGGCAAGAAGAAAACGCCCCTCATAGTAGCAAAATTTTATTCCCGCCAAACTAAAGACATGATCATGAGCAAAAAACGGAAACATGGAAAACTTCTTTGCACAGATGTCAAGATCAAGGGAGACTCGACAGTGTATGTAAATGAACATTTAACGAAAGACAACCAAAACTTATATTGGCTTGCCAGGAATTCTAAACGGGCAATGAATTATAAATTCGCATGGACCAGGAACGGGAAGATCTTCATGAGGAAAAATGAAAACAGCCCGATTCTACAAATCAAGACTGCAGCTGACCTACCAACAGTTCATGGGAATCAAGGAAACTGAAGGTATGTTTGCCTGAGCCAAGTGATCAATCAATATTTTAGGAAATTTTGTTTCTAAGTGAGTGTAAAGTAATTATGGAAGTACCCTCAAATAAAACAACTACGGTATGAAATCAGATAACGAAGTAGACCTTAATTTTCAAGATATTACTTCAAAGATTGTAAACAGTACTCAAGACTTGAACAAATTAATTACCGGTAGCTTTACTGCAGGAATTAAAATCATGCACCTAAATATATGTGGCATGATAACAAATTTTGAAAGTATGCTAGTTATGCTCGATCAACTTGATCATAAACCAGATGTCATTATACTGTCTGAAACTCAGCTCATTGAGGATATACCATTTGCTATTTTAGGATATAATGAATACTTCATACCAACTCAAAATTCTACCCATGACAGCATAAAGATATATGTGCATGAAAACCTCATACAAAATATTACAATATCTACTGTAAAAACACTGAAAGCTGCAAATGCTAGCCTACTCAACTTCAGATATAATAAAGAAAGTTACTTGGTACTTGCTATATACAGATCACCCTCCACAAGCCCAAAGAAATTCATAGAAGAACTAGGAAATACTCTCCAGCACTTGCCTACAGCTACACACAGTATATTAATAGGAGATATAAATATTGATATTTTAAATCCTACAAGGCAATATGCCCAAAATATTAAAAATGAGTATTTAAATGTATTACATGCAAATGGATTCATTTCGTACATAAACTCACCAACTAGAATAACCCCAAAATCCAGAACATGTATCGATCACATACATGTTAAGTCCCACAGAAACAGCAACTTTGACCCTTTTGTTCTGCATACCAGTATCACAGATCACAGTCCTACATTTCTCATACAAAATAAGTCTCAAAAATACACTCCACAAACAGGAGAAAATACTTTGAACAATGTAAGAATAAATTATGAAACTCTAAAAAAATCATTAACTAAGGAAACTTGGGAATCTATCATAACTGAACATGATGTTAACAAAGCAGCTGATAGTTTCATTATGTTACTGACTCAATACATCTCTGAACACTCTACTACCATAAATAACGTAAGATCAAAATTTAAAAAAATTACTCCATGGATCACAACCGGAATTTTAACTTCTATTAGAATAAGAGATAAATTACATCAGAAAATTGTTAAACAAAGGGAGAGGTCTACAAACAGTGATGAGGTCCCAGAAACTGTTAAGAAACATAAATTGTACAGAAACTGGATAAACAGGCTTGTTAAAATAGCAAAAGAAAGGTACTATTCCAAACAAATTATGTCAAACTCCAATAATTCTAAAGTCCTTTGGAAAAATATTAATGATTTAACATGTAGGAAGGGAAATAAATCTTCAGCTGTTGACAGCATATTTATCAGAGACTCACAAGAAACATCCCAACCAGCTGCCATTGCAAACAAATTTGTCGACTATTTTAGTAACATAGGTTTAGAACTTTCTCAAAAAATAAGTAATACAAGAAAGGAACCTGACAACACAAATGCACGTGATAGCACTGCAAAATCTCAACCTCAGTCTATCTTTTTTATACCCATAACAAAATCAGAAATAACAAACCACATAGCTGCTCTAGAAGATAACTCAGCAAATGGCTATGATAATATCTCTAGTAAAACAATTAAGATAATTAGTTCAGAAATTCTACAACCACTGCACCATATTTTTAATTTATCACTAACGAAAGGACAATTTCCAGACTCATTCAAAATTGCCATCATAATCCCAGTCCATAAATCAGATGATAAAAGAGAGTTAAATAACTATAGACCAATTTCCCTCACAACCCACCTCTCTAAGCTACTAGAGAAATGCATCAAAACCAGATTACTTAACTATCTGAATAAGTTCAACATATTGTCACCAAATCAGTTTGGTTTTAGACCAAACACTAGTACTCAAGATGCAATATTCTCCCTTACTGATTATTTGTATAAAGCCATTGATAGTTCTAAAAGAACAATTTCTGTGTTCCTGGATTTAAGAAAGGCTTTTGACACCGTAGACCACAATATACTCATTAGAAAACTTGAAAAGGAAGGTATTCGTGGTACTCCTCAAGAACTAATAAAAAGCTTTCTTTTTAACAGAATACAAAAGGTACGAATCAAAGGTACTCTAAGTAGAAGTGCTGAAGTAAAAATTGGAATTCCCCAAGGAACAGTTTTAGGTCCTATTCTTTTTCTGTTATATATTAACGATTTGTGTAAGCTGAACTGTAATGCGATGATTACCTCATATGCTGATGACACTGTCGTCACAGTCACAGGAACAACTTGGGAGGACACTTTTAATAGAACTCAAGAAACCCTTGCTACAGTCCAAAAATGGCTAAGAAACCACCTCCTTACCTTAAATGAAACCAAAACACAATACCTATGCTTCTCACACAACAAAACATTACAACCCACAGACAATTTAACACTGAAGATCCACACACCAATTTGTAACAATGGCGAAAGATGCAACTGCTATACCCTACAGAAGTCAATGAATGCTACATATTTAGGGGTTATTATAGATAGTCATTTAAAATGGAATATGCATGCATCAACGTTGGCCAATAAACTTCAAAAGTTAATTTATATATTTTACAGAATCAGAAATATCCTTTCAGCAAAAGTCTTGAGAACTGTATATTTTGCCTTAGTCCAGTCACAACTACAATATGGAATAAATGGTTGGGGTGGAATACTTGATTCACATTTGGCTCAGGTAAATACCTGCCAGAATTTCATTCTAAAAGTTATGTACAAAAGGCCACCAACTTTTCCAACATGTGAACTGTATCAACAAAGCATGTTGCTTAACATACGACAGTTATTTGTTCAGTCTTCAATCATATTTATACATAAAAATATGAAGCTCTTCTCTAATGGACAAAAACTTGAAATGTGCACTAGACTTCAAGACAGAACTGGAATAAATATCCCTCGTCGAAACACACTACTTGGCCAAAGGAATTTAAGTTGTCTTAGCACTAGGATATACAATATATTGCCAGTAAATGTGACAAATAATACCCTGAATATATTGAAGAAAAGGCTTTTTATATGGCTCCTTAGTAACTTTGATAGAGTAAATGAACTTATAAATTTTCACCAACATTTTTAAACCAACTCGGTCAGAAACAAGTAATGTATCATCTTCTTTTATTTTCAGTATCCTTATAATTAATGCTTTTGCTATAAACTTTTCTTATTATTATCAGTCAAATACCATGTTGCAAATAAATTAAGAAATTGTGTTCATGAAGCCCACACACAAGTTTATCTTATGTGGGATTCACCCTGTATTTTTGATACAACATCTGTATATGTACATGTTTTCTGTCAGTGAATAAAAATGATTGCTCGTAAAAAAAAAAAAAAAAAAATTATGGGAATTATGTGCTCTGATGGCAGTTTTTAAGGTGCGGTGTAGTCGTTCAATCTTTCCATTACATTGTGGGTGGTAGGCTGTAGTGTGCTTCAGTTTAACACCACACAACACTGCTAATTTCTTGAAAAGTTCGGATTCAAATTGTGGTCCACGGTCTGTGATAATTACACTCGGGACTCCAAATCTAGCAATCCAGTTGAAGTAGAATGATTTAGCAACTGTGTCTGCTGTGATATTTTGCATTGGGATGACTTCCATCCAAGAGGTATAGCGGTCGATGCATGTTAAACAATAAATGTTCCCATCTGATGGTGGCAGTGGGCCAACTAAGTCCATATGTACAACACTAAACCTTTCATCAGGTTCTGGAAATGAAATTAATTTAGACTGTGTGTGTCTTGTTACTTTGTTTTACTGGCAGTGGATGCAAGCTTGGTCCCATTTTCGAACATCAGATTTTATATTCGGCCAAATGAACCTAGTTGTCATCTGCTTCTCTGACGATTTTACACCTGAGTGTGATAAGTTATGGATCTGTTGAAACATTTGTTTGCGGAATGACTCTGGGATAAATGGTCTTGCATTATTCGTTGAGATGTCGCACCACAATGCCTTGCCCGCTGTTAATGCGCACTTCTTGAATGTCAGTGATTTACTCTCTTCCATCAGCCGTTTTAATTCTTCATCTTGCAGTTGCTCTCTTGCAATTTCATCGTAATCAATCACAGAGATTTCTTCCGTTCGAGATAGAGTGTCGGCTACAATGTTGTGTTTACCACTAATATGTTGAATGTTGGTAGTGAATTGAGAAATATAATGGAGGTGTCGCAATTGTCTTGGTGATGCTTTCTCGTTCTTTTGTATAAACGCATAGGTTAGCGGCTTGTAATCCGTGAAGATGGTGAAATCTCTTCCCTCCAAAAGATGTTTGAACTGTTTCACTGATAGGTAAATGCCTAAAAGCTCTCTGTCATATGTGCTGTAAGATTTCTGTGTTTCGCTCAGTTTCTTTGAGTAGAAGGCAATGGGTCTCCAACCGTCATTTTCATATTGTTGCAACACAGCTCCAATGGCAATGTCAGATGCATCTGTAAACAGGCCTAATAGATTGTCTGGGTTAGAAATAGTTAAGAGTGTTGTATTTGATAACTCTTGTTTACATTTTTCAAACATCTGTTTCGCTTCTTCAGTCCATTGAATTTTTCTTCGGTCTCTCTTTCTTGCTCCTTTTAGGTATTCAAGGAGCACTGTTTGTGTTTTGGCAGCATCTTTGAGGTAGCGGCGGTAAAAGTTAACCATGCCGAGAAACGTGCGGAGTTCATTCACTGTTTCTGGCAGTTTATAATTCAAGATTGTTTGAACCTTTTCAGGAAGAGGTCTAGTACCCTCAGCTGTAATGAGGTACCCTAGAAACTCTATTCTGTCTACGCCCATCACTGATTTGGAGGTATTTATTCGAAGGCCATACTTGTTTAGCCTGTCCATAACCAACTTAAGATGGTTCTTATGCTCCTCGAATGATACGGAGGCTACCAGAATGTCGTCCAAGTAAGGAAATGTGAAATCCAAGCCTCTGATAACTTCATTTATGAATCTCTGGAAGGTGGATGGAGCATTTCTTAACCTAAAACTCATGACATTGAACTCATATAATCCGAAAGGAGTTATTATTGCAGTTTTGCACTTATCCTCTTCGGCGATTGGGATTTGGTAATATGCTTTAAATAAGTTGATTTTTGAGAAAACAGTTTTTCCTTTCAAGATATGTTGAAAATCTTCTATTCTTGGTACTGGGTAGCGGTCTGGAATTGTCCTCTCGTTCAACCTTCTATAGTCACCACAAGGTCGTAACGACCCATCCTCCTTACTAGCCATGTGCAGTGGACTCGCCCATTGAGAGTTTGATGGTCGAACTATTCCGTTATCCACCAGGAACTGAAATTCTTGTTTGGCAATCTGGAGCCTCTTCGGATCTAACTGTCTGGCTTTTGAGAATACCGGTTGACCGTTGGTAACTAGTTGATGTTTAATATCATGTGTTATCAGGGTAGGGGTTAAGTTTGGTGTTGTTAATCTTGGATATTGTGCAAGAATGTCACTGTATTTGAAATTTGTACTCATAGAGCTAATAACATCACATTCTGGAAAGACTGTAACTTCGCCCTTAACACCAAGCTGAGTTACACCGTCAATTAATTGTTTATTATGCAGGTCCACTAGTAAATGGAACTGTTTAAGAAAATCTGCTCCAATTATACCTTTGTTTATTTTAGCTACCACAAATGGCCACTGGAATTTTCGCCTTAGTCCCAAGTTCACAGTCAATATTTTGATACCATAGGTTGGTATTTCTGTATTGTTGGCTGCATACAGTTTATAGGAACTATCTACTTTGGAATGCTTTGTTGCTGGCCAAATTGAAACATCCGCTCCACTGTCTACAAGGAACTGCACTCCCGTTTCTTTATCTCTCACAAATAACCGGGATCTGCGGCACAACTCGTGACCTTCAGCAGTGGAACTTGCCGCCAATTCTACTGCTGTTTCTCGTTTTCCGGATTCTTCCATCCACACGGTTGTTTACATTTATCTGGGTAGCATCTTGAGCCAAATTTAAAATGATAGTAACACAATTTCCCATCAGGATTGAATTTTCTGGTTGAGTTGCTGCGACTTCTACTTCGCCTGGGGCTACGATGTGTTGCTCGTGAGTGATGTCTTCCGATTGGGATTGCTGCTATTTGTTGTTCCAATGCGGTAATTTTCGCTACGATTTCATCCAGTGTTGCACTGCTACTTGAAGGGCACTGACTTGGGGTTTTTGTGGCACTATACAGTTCAGTACGTGGATTCATTTCCAGTATTTTATCTGCCATTACTGCCATTTTTTCCAATTCCTCATCACTAACTAGCAATATATTTTTTACTGAGTTTGGAAGTTTGTCTAGCCATAGTGTCCTTAAGACTTTGTTTGAAATATCTGCGCCTGCCAGGGATTGCATTTTCCGCAGAAGCTGACTTGGTTTGAGATCTCCTAAGTCAATTCCTGTCATTAAGCGCTTTATTTTCTTATCTTCACTTTCTTTGAAGATGTTGAGGAATCTTTCTTTTGCCGCGGCATATTTGCAGGAGTTATCACTACTAATGATGTCCCATATGTTTTCCACATATTTCGGTTCTAATTGCGAAACCAAGTAATTAAATTTAGTCACTTCAGATGTTATCCTGTTAATCGCAAATTGTGCTTCGATCTGGTAAAACCAAATTTCTGGTTTATCGGCCCAGAACGGTGGAATTTTAACAGACACTTTACTAACCTCAACTTCACTGGTAGTGCCATTAGGCGTTCGCGCTTCATTATCACTATTTTCAGTCATTTCTCGAATCACGTCGGGGTCACCAATTTATAGATACTCTATTCATCTTTATTTTAATCACTTCTTTTAACAGAATAACAACAATCAGTCTTTCTCCATAGATTACATTACAGGCACTGCCAACTATATATTTGTTCTGTTTCTTTTTCAACTGTTTGTTTTCTTTCTTTACTCACAGCTATCTATATCATGTCCACAGCTACCTGTATCATGTCTCCTGCACCTACAAAGCACTTTGTATCAGCATGCTGGTGGGTTGATACACATGCTTCTAGGTTTGTCAAATATTCTCTCTTGTTTTTGATGTGTAACATCTTTCCGCTCGGTTGCTGGTTAGTTTTGTGGGGGTGATTTTGAAAATTGGGGACGGAAGTGAATCGGGCGGAAGTGGATCGAACGGAAGTGGATCGGACGGAAGTGAAGACGCACTGCCAGAAAATGGGACGGAAGTGAATCGGGTGGAAGTGGATAGAACGGAAGTGGATCGGACGGAAGTGAAGACGCACTGCCAGCTGGATGTACAATTGAAAATTTGTGTATTGGAAACAAGGCAGTGTGTGCTCTGTAGCGCGATAATGTTATGGCAATACAGTAGGCAGTGCATTTAGCAGGCACTGGTTTGACGAGCACAGTGGCAAATGTTTCACCGACTTTCATTTGTCATTGATCAGTTTATGAAGCTTCACGTTCAAGGTTGAATATCACATGGGGTAGGACAAAGACGACTAATGACATTTAAGTAAGCGGCATTAATACATTCAGTTGATCCTAATGAGTCTTTGCTTATTGGTGGTGATCTCAATAGTCATGTTGGTAGATCACGAGATGGATTTGAACGCGTACATGGTGGTTGTGGTCATGGGACGCGAAATGCAGCTGGTGTGCGTACTTTAGAGTGTGCCGAGGCTTGTGACTTAGTGGTGGTGAACACCTTCTTCAAGAAACGGTTATCACATCTCATCACATACAACAGTGGTGGCCATCAAACTCAAATTGATTACTGGTTGGTGCGTAGAAGTGATCTGAAATTGGTGAAGGACTCCAAGGTCATTCCTTCAGAAAATGTTGCTCCCCAACACAAGCCCTTGATCTTAGATTTCCATATTACTCTTCGTACTCCTTCACGACCTATCACCAATACTGAACGTATAAAGTGGTGGAAACTACCTGGCCATGAATTGCTACTTCTAGATTCTATTGGTCCTCTTCCTGACAACATTGATCAACTAACATGGAATGAATTCACCTCAAACATCCAGGCAAATGCAAAGGAAGTAATGGGTATGACAAAACCGGGACGACAATTTGTTGATAAACAAACTTGGTGGTGGAATGAAGACGTGCAACGAGCTGTGAAATCTAAGAAAACTGCTTACAAAAAGTGGTTTAGATCAAGAACCAATGCTGATCTAACTCAATATCGTCAGCTCAAATCCGATGCAAAACACGCTGTTGCAGTTGCTAAATCCAAGCAACTAAGTACATTGTACAAACAACTAGAGGAATTTACTGGGGTCAATCATATTTACAAGCTAGCCAGATCTCGTCATCGTGCCACAGTTAACATGGGACATGTCATGCATGTCAAGGATAAGCACGGGCATCTCCTAACAAAACCAACAGAGATCCTTCAACGATGGCATGAACACTTCAATACTATCTGTAATTAAGAGTTCCCTCACCCACCGATTCCATTAGCCGAACCTGTACAAGGTGCAGTTCCACCTATCACACCTGCCGAGGTCAATACTGCGATCCACGCAATGAAGAATGGCAAGGCAACAGGCCCTGATGATATTCCTGCAGAGCTATGGAAGCAGTTGGGTCATGCCTCTGCAGAGTTCCTATCAGAGTTCTTTAACAAATGCCTTGCGAGCCACCAGATCCCGTCAGCTTGGCAAACTAGCGTCACAGTACCAATATGGAAAGGCAAGGGCGATGTAACTATCTGTGCCAATTATCGTCCCATTCGTCTCTTATGCCACACAATGAAGATTCTAGAACGTGTGATTGACACTCGCTTACGTAGCATTGTTACCATCTCGCCTAACCAATGTGGATTCATGAAAGGTCGCGGAACAACTGATGCTATCCATGCAATGCGGCTTCTGATAGAAAAGTATATGGAGAAAAGAAGGACAATTCACATGGCTTTTCTGGATCTGGAGAAAGCATTCGACCGGGTTCCCCATCAGCTTATATGGTATTCTCTTCGATCTCATGGCGTACCAGAAGCTTATGTGCGTTGGGTCCAACTCCTCTACAATAATACAACTAGCTCTGTACGCAGTGCTGCTGGACTCACCAAACAGTTCGATATTCGAGTTGAGGTTCACCAGGGATCTGCACTATCTCCACTCTTGTTTATCCTATGCATGGATACAGTGACTGCCGATTTGCAGAGGCAACCACCATGGACATTACTGTACGCCGATGATGTCATGCTTGCAAGCGAGACCCGTAATGATCTAGAGCAATTGGTCAACCTCTGGAATGCGAGGCTCTGTGAATTTGGACTACGGCTCAACCTCACTAAGACTGAGTATCTTGAATGTGGTTCCCAGACAGATGGGACCATCATAGTGGATGGCACCCCACTACCAAAAGCTTCACATCTCCGATACCTTGGCTCCGTTGTGAGACCTGATGGTGATACAGTCTCGGATGCCCGTGCAAGAGTGAATGCTGCATGGATGAAGTGGCGCCAGGTCACAGGCGTTCTCTGTGACCGCAAGATCCCTCTGCATCTCAAAACTAAGATCTATCAATCAGTCGTCCGCCCTGTTGCTTTGTATGGAGCTGAATGCTGGCCTAATACAAAGAAACATGAACAAGCTTTGCACTCAATGGAGATGCGGATGCTAAGGTGGTCCTTGGGAATTACACGGCTGGATCATATTAAGAACGAAGACGTCCGCAATACTCTTGGAATTGCCCCTATTCCAGCCAAAATGAGGGAGACTCGGTTGCGTTGGTACGGACATGTAGCCCGAGCAAATACAGAGTCCATTGTAAGCAAGTCACTTGCTCTCGAGCCTGATGGACAAAGACCTCCAGGACGACCAAAAAGGCGTTGGATGGATACCCTACACGACGATATGCGCATCGTAGGTCTTCGTCCTACAGATGCAGCAAACCGCAACAAATGGAGAGCGAGGTGCAGAGTAGCGGACCCCAAAAAATAATTGGGAACAACGCCAGGAAGAAGAAGAAGATTGTCAAGCTGTGGGTGAGTAGTCAAATATCAAATGCATAACAGAATGTTGTTATATGAGTGGAATAAAAGCTGTATTTTCATCATATGTGAGACTAGGTCATTTCATGATTGTAGGAAGCCATGTTTTGATTGTTTACGACGAACTGTATGAGAGCCTTGAGAATAATGAATGTTATAGTTACTGAGGAATGTGCTCACAATATTTGAGAGTAATGTCGAGGTTGTGTGTCACTTTGTTATTATGAATTATTAATGTAAAAGGAAGGAAGCGTGTAGTTTTGCGTGTCCGTTAATCTCACGATCATGATCCACGGTACCTCCCTTTTACGTGGAATGCGAACCACAGGGCATGGCATTTCAATTCGAAAATCTCACATGTATTGACCGGGAATCAAACCCTGTCTACCTTGGTGAGAGACTAACAGCTTGACCGCTGCACCACAAATGTGACAGTAGCATATCTCCAATTCAATCTATACATTCATCTTAGTACCAGTATGAAAATGGAGTGTAAATTAACATTTTAAGAATGTCCAAGCTGTGTAGTATACGAGTAGGATAACATGTCAGATGTTACACATCATATGCGACTACTGTAAGGCTCGTATCTTTTTTTTTTTGCATCATCTTGATTTACAGGTTGTTATTCTTCTGTATTACCTTCATGATATTTCTTGAAAGAAAAAAAACACACATTTCCCACGTATGATTAGTTTTCTTACAAAATTTACACTGTGGAAAACAGCAGCATTACTGTCTGTCTTCTTTCCAGATCTTCGACATTGTTTTGCAAAATGTCCCATGTCTCCACAGGTTGTTGCACTTTTTCTTCTTAAGGGATTGAAAAGCTACAGCTGTTTCTTCTTTGATGCTCAGTTTATACTTTTCTTCCTCGCTGCTCAGTCTTGATATTAGATTTTCTATGGTCTGGCTTGTCTCGGGTGTTGAGTCCCAAGCCGAACTAAAATGTTTGTAGTTATCAGGCAGTTCTGTCATGATCCTTGTGATTAATTTGCTTTCATTGATGTCTTCTTTCAGCTGGTTAAGCTGGAAGCAGTGGCGTATGCAGGATTTCCTTCTGGGGGGGGGGGTCATTCATAGTAATGTCCTATAATAAAAATTATAATTCGAATATAATTCATAAAAAAACAACAACTTAGTTAAATAAACACTACCGGACCCAAGCGAGAAATCTCGCATGTCCATAAACCACCCTTCCCCGATAGGTTTATAACGAGATAATTAATTGCAGCATGTTAGAGCTCCAGTATTTGCAAATCGCACACTTTAACAAAAATTGATATTTATGAAATTAGAATAGAATTCGTCACTGCTAATGTCATTTGTGTGCTGAGTCCATTGATTTATCTTAGCTGTAACACTCACCAGTTATTCGATATTTTTGAAATTTTACGATTTGAGTACTCATTCCTTTGACTTACTGTTTCTGAAATCCATGCAAAATGATAAAGGAAAAAGACCTCATAATGTTAAAATGACACGAAACAGGCGTCACAGCGTCCAAAATGTGACATGGACAGCAATTACGGAGCATATTTTCCTACAGCAACAGTATCGACAAATCTCACACTTTGTACAGTTTTTTAAAAGTCTTTTTTTAAATAAATTATTGATATTTATGAAATTATAGTGTAATTCGTCACTGCTAATGTCTATTCTCTTTCATTTGAATGCTCATTTGGCACGCTCGGTCGCTTGTGAGCGCCACAGGAGGAATCTATACTAATGAAAGAATATATATATGATGATTCTCTTTGCATGAAAACTATTTTAACTATATTTTTCAGCACTTTAAACAACATTACAAACACAATTGAAAACATAAAAGATTAATAAAAATACGGAAAAGAGTTTAGCCCAATATAGATATTGCACTAGATACAAACGGACAAAAAGAAATGTCTAAATTGTAAATCGGGCTAAACCAAAGAATCTGTTTAAGTAGATATTTGCCCTGGAATTTGTTGAAGGACTTAGACAAGTCTACTTCAATCGTATATCAAGCCTTCTAGGTTTGACAGACAAGTCATTCAGTACTTCCTCAATTGAAACATCAACAGTATCATGAATGAACATCAAAGCTAATCCATTAAGGCGTTCTTCACTAGTTGAATTCCTTAAATAGTTCTTCAAGAATTTTAAGGATGAAAACGATCTTTCACACGAGCAGGTAAGATAGCCATGATGACAAACAGGTTATACACAACTGGAAACACGTTCTTATTGCATATTGACAAAGCATCTATAGCACTCTTGGGCTTCTTTTCAATAGATTTCAGAGTTTGTTTCCAGAGAAGTAGCTCGCCTCTAATATTAAGGGGAAGTCCATAAAATTCAGCTACATTTTCTACTTCAGCTATGCTTTGGTTGGATAGTTCGTCTTCAGTTGTGGTAACTAGCGTCTGCAATGGCTGAAGAGTTTTTTAATGGGAGACAAATTTATCATCAAGTGATGAAATAGTTTCTTCAAGAAATGGGATGAAAATAACCCGCCTATAATATTCTTCCGAATCGTTAGATGAAACGTTGTTCCTCATCGTTTGTCGAACAACAGTTCGAGGCTTATCTACAGGCACTCCTAATTCTTTACAGAACTCTAAAACCGAATTATATGCACACAAAAACCTTGTGGCTGCATCTGCCCTCATTTCTTCAAGAGACCTCTTAACATTCATGGAGGCGTTGATTGCTTGACTGAGATCCAAATTTTCAGTTTGAAGGTATTTGCTGAGAGGAAGTGTGATTTGAAATGCTTCATGAATGACAAATACAGTCATGAAGAACTCAAATTTGCTGATAGCGCACAGAAGAAGTTGCGCATCTGTAGCTGCCTTCTTATCAACCCATGCTGCTATTTTTTCTAATGCCAACAATAACGGTTTCAGAAGTTCAGTTCGTTGCACATAACTTCTTGAGTTTACTCACTCGGGGTTTCTCTTCCATACTTTCAACTTCATTTGTCAACACAGCCTGCCTCTTTGGTGAAGTACTAAAAAAGGCATAAGCTCTTTCAATTGAACCCATCAGTTTCCAGCCACTGGCCGGGTCTGTTTGGAACACAAGCCTCTCCAACGTCTTCTGTCTTCCCACCATCTCTCAGCCTCCACCCTTGCCCAGTCTTCTCCTCTCTTCTTCACGCTTTCTTCCACCCCCTTCAGCCACCTGTCTCTCGGTCTTCCTCTCGGTCTCTTTCCTTCCCACTTCGTATCGTGTACTCTCCTGGGTATCCTCTTCTCCTCCATTCGTTTTACATGTCCATACCATCTAAGTTTAGATTTCTCTATGCCATCCTGTAATGGTTCCTCCTTCATTAATTCTCTGGTCCTCTCATTTCTTATTCTGTCCATCTTTGTAGCTCCAATACTGCTTCTCAAGAACCTCATCTCACTGGCCAGTATTTTGCTCTTCTCCCTTCCTTTCATAACCCATGTCTCCGAGGCATACGTCAGGATAGGGACATAGTACGTCCGATATATGATCTTTTTGCTGTTCTGAGGGACGTCCTTGCCCCATAACATGCTTCTCACACACCTCCGGAATGATTCTGCCTGCCTCCCCCGCTCATTTATTTCTCTATCGTTTCTTCCATTATCTTGTATCAGGCTTCCCAGATACTTGAAACTCTCCACTTTCTTCAGCTGTTCCCCACCAATTGTTATTCCCGTTGTGGTTCTTTCCTTCTTCCTTGTTGTGATAGCCATGTCACTCTTATTTATGCTAAATTTCATCCCATATCCTTGTATTATTCCTTCCCACACGTCCAACTGTTCCTGTACCGCCTCCTCCTTGTTTCCCCAAATCATCAAATCATCTGCAAACACCATTGCTTTCATCTTTCCTTCCCCAATTACTTGTGCCACTCGGGTCATTATGTCATCCATCACCACAATGAAAGCTAACGGTGACAGTGCACTTCCCTGTTTCAGGCCGTTTCTCTGTTCCATCCAGTCCGATCTCTCTCCTCCCACGTTCACACAGCTCACGCTTCCCTTGTACATCTCCTTTATCCTCTTTATAGTCCATTTCTCAACTCCTCTATCCTCCAGGGACTTCCATACTTTGTTTCTGCATACACTGTCATATGCTTTCTCAATGTCCAGGAAGGCCATCAGTAGATCTGTTCCATACTCATAGTGCTGTTCTTGTAACTGCCTAACAGCAAAAATCAAATCCACTGTGGACCTTCCTGCTCTGAAGCCATGTTGTTCTTCCCTCATCCCTCCTTCTATCCTTGTCCTAATTCTCTTTTCCAAAACTTACTCAAAGATCTTTGCACAATGACTCATCAGTGTTATTCCCCGATAGTTTCTGCATTCTGTTCTACTACCTTTCTTGAAGATCGGGACAATTATTCCTTTTTTCCAGTCCTCTGGGGTCTTCCTTTCCTTCCATGCTGTCCTCATCACTCGGTACAACGCATTGTATCCCCTTCTCTCCTGCTGCTCTCACCATCTCCACACTCAACTCGTCCACACCCGGTGCCTTCCCTCCTTTCATCTTTATCACTGCATCTTCCACTTCTTTCCATGTTAAGTTCTTTTCTGTTTGCAGTTCATCTTCCTCTTCCCCGATTTCTTCCTCCTCCCCATCGTTTCCATTTGGGTTCAGAAGTTCTTCAAAATATTCTTTCCACATTTTCTTCAGTTCTTCCCTATTTTCTATCTCTTGTCCCCTTTTGTTCACCATTCTAACATAATCCGTAGGATCCTTCCGCCTCTTATTTTTTACCATCCCATACAGGACCTTTTTTGTACCTTCACTATCCTCCTTCATCATCTTTGTCCACTCTTCCATCCACTTTCTTCTCTCCTCAGCCACTACTCTCTTCGCCTCCTTCTTTCTTTCCTGGTACTCTTCCCTTGTCTCTACCGTCCTATTTTGATACCACCTCCTAAAGGCTCTATTCTTTTCCCTTAGTATATCTTTTGTCTTCTCATTCCACCATGGTGTTTCCTTCCACCTCTTCTTACTACTTGTCCTCCCACATACTGCATATTGCATAATTGTACCCATACAGTTCCTAATCTCTGCAACACTACACCCTTGAGAAATGGTCAGGTTTAAACAGTGTGCACTACAGTGAACATACCGGGCTTTGGGAAACTGTTTTCGTACAATGGCCTGAGCACCTCTGTAGGATCCACTCATGGCACTAGCTCCATCATAACCTTGGCCTACGAGATAATCTGCATCCAGTCCCACACTTTTCAAACCAGACAATATGCTATTCGCAAGGCCTAACCCAGAAGCATCATTGATAGCAATAAATTGCAGAAACTCCTCATGTACGGAATTATCTTGAACGAAACGGACACATAGTGACATTTTCTGCACACCGCTGATGTCTGTGGTCTCGTCAGCAAGAACAGAAAAGTATTTAGCTTTTTCACCTGATCGACTAACCTTTTCAATGTAATGCCATTCAAAGATGAAATAATTTCATTCTGAATCCGTGGGCTTACGTATGTTGCATTTAAGGATGCTGTCATCAAATGTTCCTTTAGTATTGTATCACCAGTTTCTGCTCGAAACTTGAGAAGAGACCTGAAATTTCCCTCCCCTTTCTTGAGGGGCTCATCTAAATTTACAGGTCCCGAATCCCTGGGACCACGGAAAGCAATGCCCATTCGAGCAAGGAAAATCACAGATTTAATTAATGGTATGAGTTTCTCCCTGTTGCATAATATGTTGGATTGAACACCCCTATCCAAGCTTACGTCAACAGCAGGTTTTGTACCTTTGTATATGGCGAGAAAGTTCACAGCATTTTCCGTACATGCCATATAATACTTGGTTTCTTGGTGTTTTTTGAAATCCTCCTTCGCATTTTTCCAGTTCATGTAAGGAAATATTACTAGTTTACCTGGCGATGAAGATTGTTTCCCAACAACGGTGCAAAATAACGAACAATATTTACAAAAGTCTCCGTTCTTTGAAGGAGAATAAACTAGCAATTTCCACTCTGATAACCAGTTCAACTGAAAATTCAGATTCCTTGGACCCGATAAAGGGAAATTAAAATTGCTTCCAGGTGTCCATGCATTTTCCAACAGTTCATTTTTCAGATAATCATCAATCTAAAGGAAAAAGTAAATCACAACATTGAAATAATTAACATGTACCGACACATACGTAGGCCAAGGCCATACAAATACCGGTATAACATAATAGGTAAAGCATCGAAATGCAAATCAGTTACAGAAATAGCGATTATCATGAATCATATTGTAAACACACCTGTTGGCCAGCATAACCTCCTAAGTCTGTTCGATGTATTTGGTCGGTAGCCGGCTTGGTAGTAGCCGATAATTCTTCAAGTTCACTTTCAATTCTTAAAGATGAGCTACTTGCAATGGCAGTGTTGCATGTAACATCTACTCTTGGTTTTTTAAAAATAAATCGAACCATTACGCATTACAAATAAATTCGGGAAAAAAGTGCGACTCACGATCTGGCAGTTCACAGACATGCACGTTTAAAGCAGCACGAAGCTGCGTTATGATAGTTACCAATAGCACACTTTAACAGTAAAACGACAATTTTGATGTCTCGCCTAGTGTAGTTAGTTATTATTGCTTTAAGTGGAAGAACAGCGAGGTCATCTGCCCCTCTTGCTCCGTTTAACATGAAGTTTAAGGGTGTTTACCCCAGGCCATAACCAGTAGCTAGCGCCAAAACTGGAGAAGTCTCGTTGCGAGTTGAGTGGAGGTCATTTACCACGTGAAGAACGTGTTCACATTAAAAATATATTACAAAGGAGTAGCCTAAAGAAGCCTCACTGGGAGCAATTCAAAACATATTCCAGGTGATAGATGGGACAATATAAGGAATCATATAAACTAATGTCTCTTCGGTACGCCACTGGCTGGAAGGTTATGTTTTGTACAGTGCTTACATTGGTCATGATGTCTTTGGTTTTATCAAACGTGAAGTTATAAAATTCTGCAAGAAACTTACTTTTCTGTTGTGTGGTGTCTCTTTTGTATATTCTTATTAAAGTGTCATACATACTTTTGGCAGTTTCACATGATAAAATATGGATTTTGATATTGTGGTCAACGGTTCGAAGGATGTAGTGTCTGTAATATATGTACTGTTTGTGTATACTCCTTGTATATGATATTATTCATATGTATAAGTTGGTATAAGTTGTGAATAAATGCTATGGGCCCGTGACGCAATCCCCCCTTCCCCTTACCCTGGCGTAGAGTCAGCCGTCCTTTCGAGAATGACTTGACTATGTGTCTTGGCTGTGAATTGACTTCCTCCACTGTTCTCGCCTGGTCTAGCGTGTGGGCTGTAGTGTACAGAATATGGTCTACTTATTTATTCCCCTTGAGGAAATTGGCTTTTGGTTTGGTTTTGTGCGTGTGTCGTACTAGGTGGCATGTGGCTTGCTAGCGCCGTCTACCACGTGTATTTGCGTCCGCCATTACGCTGTTAATGTCGTTTTTGGAGGAAGAGGAAGTGTTTGATATTAGTGCCATTTTCGAATTTGTGAAATTCCGATTATGTCTGGAATTATAGGCAATATCGGTGAATTTGACGCAGCTGAAGAACAGTGGGAGTCCTAGACCTATATCGAAAGATTTGAACTATTTTTGCACTGTAATAAAATTAGTGAGGAACTCAAGGTCAGTACCCTTTTGACCGTTGTGGGCGTGAAAACTTTCAAGTTATTACGTGATCTGTGTACACCGGACAGTCCGTCATCTAAAACGTATGAGGTTTTAGTTAAACTTATTAAGGAACATTTATATCCAACACCTTCAGTTATTGCCGAAAGGTATAAGTTTAGCCTTCGGAATCAGTTGGAGCATGAGACTATTGCGCAGTATGTCGCGAGTTTAAAGAATTTATCAACTCACTGCGAATTTGGTACCAATCTCAATGGTTATCTCCGTGATCATTTAGTCAGTGGGATACGGAGCGAATCTACGAAGCAGAGACTTTTGGGTGAACATTCCTTAACATTCGAGAAGGCGGTCTCGATTATTTCGTACATAGAAGCAGCTGAGAAGAATGCAGCGTCACTCATGCCTGGCGGTGGAGACAAGCTACACCGCATGACGTCATCATCTCCCTGTTCCTGGCGGTCCGGTACGTCATCTGTGAGAGGGAGGAAGACAAGGGGCGTGGCTGTTCCATCCTCCAGTGGCGGATCTATCCAGCGCTGCCAACCTACGCCAGGACAACGGAGCAGTCCCCAGCAGAAGTGTTCAGTGCAATGTTATTGATGTGGCGTGTTTGGCCACAAGAGTAGTGAGTGCCGTTTGCGCGGATGCGTGTGTTATATTTGTGGAAAAAGAAACCACATTAGCAAAATGTGTAAGGCGAGGATGCGTGGTAAGTTCAATCAATCTCCTAGAAATAAAAACAGAAGTGTGCATAATTTTGTAGGCCAAGTTGACAGAGAATCTGAAGACATATTAACTGATGTTCCTAACCTTATTTACTATGCATGAAAGCCACCCTATTAACCGTTTAAGTACTGTTGAACCATTTAAAACTAGTGTACTGGTTGAAAACAGACCGTTAACCTTTGAAATTGATACTGGTGCCTCAGTCAGTGTGATTAGTGAAAAGTTTTATTGGGAAAATTTTAAGAATGTAAAGTTACAGCCTACAAGTCTACGCTTAAGTTCATACATTAATGCTCCTATTGAGCTGGTTGGGGGTAATTACTGTAAATGTTAATTACAGAGGCATTGCTAAAAATCTGGAATTGTATGTAATTAAAAATGGAGCTAATCCCTTGTTAGGTCGAGACTGGACCATGGCATTAAATATTCAGATTTCACCTGGAACGGATGAGCAGTTATTTGCCACTGAAGTTGTTGGCAATGAGTCGAATATGCCTAGTGATAACGTTATACCAGAATTGTTACTTAAAGAGGTAGTTAAAATACCCTGAGGTGTTTACTGACAAACTAGGTCAGTGTACGGTTGATCCGGTTAGGCTAGTTATGAAAGAGAATAGTGTACCTAAGTACTTTAGGCCTAGACCATTACCTTATACATTGAAAGCTAAGGTTGAAAAGGAACTTATACGGTTAGTTGAAGCCGATGTATTGTATCCAGTTGAAAGTTCAGAGTATGGGTCGCCTATAGTACCTGTTCTAAAGAAAGATGGAAGTATTCGCATTTGTGGTGACTTTAAGGTTAGGCTACTATTAACCCGCAGTTAGTTGTAGATCGTTACGCTATACGCAGAGTTGAGGATCTCTTTGCTGAACTACAGAAGGGTGAATCATTTAGTAAAATTGATTTGACCCAAGCTTACATGCAGTTAAGACTGGATGAGACCTCACAAAAATTGTGTACTATCAGCACGCATAAGGGTTGTTTTGCTTTTAAGCGTATGCCTTATGGTATTTCTAATGCTGTGGGTATCTTTCAGAGGGTTATCGAGCAGGCTTTACAAGGTTTACCTGGTGTGAAGGGTTTTCTTGATGACATCATTGTCAGTGGACCAGATACTAAAACTCACTTAAGCAGGCTTGAAGGAGTGTTTGACAGACTAAAACAGTATGGTTTTACAGTTAGGCAGAATAAGTGTCATTTTCTTGTACCTAAGTTAGAATTTTTGGGTTTCACTATAGACAAGAATGGTCTTCACACTTCGGTAGCAAAGGTAAAAGCCATTGTAGATGCACCTGTTCCTAAGAATGTGACTGAAACTAAATCTTTTTTGGGATTAGTAAATTATTATGGCAGGTTTGTGCCTAATCTGTCTACGGTGTTAACATCTTTGTATAACTTGTTAATAAAAGATTCTGACTTTGTATTTGATCGCACATGCTTGCAAGCATTTAAGGAGATTAAGAAGCGTTTGTCTTCAGCCCCAATACTAGCACATTACGACCCAGATGCTCCCATAATGTTAACTGTTGATGCGTCTAGTTATGGGTTAGGCTGTGTTCTAAGCATACTTACTAAAGAAGGTATAGAAAGACCAGTGAGCTATGCCTCACGAACACTTAACTCAGCAGAATCTCATTATTCTCAAATTGATAAGGAAGCAACAGCGATAGTTTATGGTGTGAGGAAGTTTCACCAATATCTGTATGGCAGACACTTTACCTTGAAATGTGATCACAAGCCATCATTGAGTACTTTTGGGCCCAAAAAGGGGTTGCCTGTGTTTGCAACAAGCAGATTGCAGAGATATGCATTATTTTTGTCTGGTTATGATTTTGATATCAAGTAGCTTGATGCACTATCTAGATTGCCTTTGCAAGTTCCTGATGTGGAAACTACTTCTGATCTGTCACCCCTAGGTACATATTTAAATTTTATTCATTAGATTTCAGTACCTATTTCTTTTGAACAAGTCCGAGTGGAAACTCAGAACGATCCACTTTTGAAACGAGTTTATGGCTACGTAATGTATGGATGGCCAACTTATTTGTCTCCTTCTGACCATGATTTATCACCGTTTTTCCAAAGGAGAGAGGAATTAGCTGTTGAACAAGGTATTTTAATGTGGAGTTGCAAGGTAATAATTACTGGTTGTTTACGCAACTTTGTTTTGAGAGATCCCCATGCTAGTCATTTAGGCATGGTTAAAATGAAATCTGCAGCGAAACCTTATTTTTGGTGGCCTAATATTGATCAGGAAATAGAAAACCTTGCCAACAGCTGTTCTTCCTGCCAATTGGAGAGATGTAATCCACCCAAAAGTGAACTACATTGTGGCAGGTTCGCCAACCCACACTGTTGGGAGATAAATGTAACTGTTTACCTTTGCCTAAGCTATGTTGTTTTAATGGGCGCCAAGACCTCAATGCAATGTTGAAATCTAAATTTGTATTTAACAACGTCTAGCTCTGGCAGAACACCTTCAAGACTCTATTCACTCAGATCGTGGTATGATTTGATCATTAACCCAACAAACAATTGTATCAGGAGAAGGAATTGGTCTATATCTAATGCTACCTACTGAAAGCAAAGATTGCATTGTAAAAGAAATGAATTTATTATATAAAACAAGTATAGCAAAATTAATAATAATAATAAGTATACAATTTAAATTGGAGCGTTGTGATTTGAATATTACCGATAGAAAATTACGTGAAAACGGAGTCTGATAAATTGATTTTACTCTTTTTTCCAAGCTATGAAGTTACTGAAATATGAAATGCAAAACAAAGAAAAATGAGAGATTGCGTATATCTGCGTCATTTGCGCTTACCACTGGAAATTGCCAAAGCATTTCCCTCGTACTTGATGATGCTGTGAGCTTCCCACAGTCTCCTGGATGTCGTCATCTTCGTCGATGTTTGATGATATACTGGTAGATTAGATAATTCTATGGTCCGTACCTCGGACCCATACACTCGTACAACCGCACTGGTTAAGTTTTGCAAAAGTTAGTCTTCAACTCCACTGAACATCGGAGCGACACGCACTTGCAACCGTACTCCGCAAGTTCTACACAGATAGTCCACGTTCCACGGCGCGTCGAACGATATATTCACCCGTTGGCTCCCCCACCACGGTACCGTCTTCCAGCTTACGTCGTCTCCACTGATTGGTTGACCCACCACGCGATCTTCCCCTCCTCCGGGTCATTACACTCGGCGGGAGGGTTCCGTTCCAACAATTCGCCTTTCCTTGACGATGCGACCCAAGATTGCGTCATGCTTCTCGACAGGAATCAGCTTGTATTTGAATTCCCCGTGACTCATGTCTCTCAAAATCCTAACTGACGAAAACTCCGTAAAATTCCGTAATCACATAATTTTCTATGATATTGTCGTTCGTA
Organism: Meconema thalassinum; assembly: GCA_946902985.2. Classification (NCBI taxonomy): domain Eukaryota; kingdom Metazoa; phylum Arthropoda; class Insecta; order Orthoptera; family Tettigoniidae; genus Meconema; species Meconema thalassinum. Next base: position 1,355,035,145 of record OX336388.2, read on the forward strand.
ATAATTTGCTTGATAGCGTTTTCTAAGACATAGAAAACCTATCTGAATGCTAATCATTTTTATAAAATGCTCCGAAAATACCTTAATAATAATTATAATAAATTAATAATAATAATAAATTAACATGAAAAATTCTCTTGGCTGAACAATTTGCCGCGTAAATAAATATAGAATGGCTTCCTACTGACTTATGCCAGTTGCATAAAAACGCCTCGAAAAACACGTTACATATTCGCCTCGGATCATCGGATGATTTACCGTGACGACGGTCCATTATCCGATTATCCCAGACACTTTAATACACCCCATCCAAAATACATATTACATAAATGAAATCACCCTAAATTACAGATATATACACTCATAATTTTTCTTCACGCACTTTGCGTCAAAGTTTGTTGTCACTATGGATTGCACTTTGCAACCAGTCCAATGTTTTACATATAGAATAGTGTTCCCCGGATATTTCCGCCTCTCAAATTTCTCTATGTTGGAGAAATAGACATAATTAATGTGTGAGCACTATGTATTTATGTCATATCACACGCATTGAAGGTGTTCTGATATATTTATATCACCATAGAACTTCCTAATTTCACTGGAGGTCCCTTCCTTATGGTGAAATCTAATCTCACTTATCACTGACCACACGATCACACTATTGTGGCAGCGCCTCGTGACCATAATACTTAATCTCTCTTTGAAGTAGATTAAATTAATATTGACTTTTGAAAAAAAAAACAGTAAATGCGCATTACATATAACACCAAATATTTCTGTGCCGTAATCGCCCTGTCTTCTTAAGTTCCCGTAGACCATATTCTACTTAATACTAGTTCTCAACACAGACCATTTCTCCTCACACAAATACTACCTTTGTACAAATTACCTTAAATTACACACTTACAAATCTTACATGGCGAGGCCGTAAACAGAAATCACGTGTGCTGATATGTATGAGTTTCATGAAGGACTGTCTCGCATTCTGATGGCCCATCTTTTGCCTCGTGGACGCCTTAAGCAAAAATACCCTGTTCAAGCGCTCACCCATCTCTAGGAGGCAAATGGGAATTCACCAGCGCTACCAAATTCTGGCCTTGGTGTATCGAGACATTTTAGTGCTCAAGAGCATCCGACAATCCCGTCATATTTCCCTGTACCTTAAAAACTCTCATTTACTTACATACTACCCCCCTGTGTGACTTCTGATACGCCTGCCTGGAAGACCTACTCCTCCCACGCACCAAATACCACACTTACTCATTTGATAGGCTGGCTCGCCAGCTAAACACACTCACTTTATGACACATATTTTCGTAGACTATGTATATTATACGTTCCGTATAATCTGTTTCCCTCACTATTCTCCAGCACATATGCTGTTTTCCCAATACGTTTACAAACTATAAATGTTTCTGCGTCACCTGCTTCCAACCTAGCCAGTGGCTCCTTTAACTTAACGTCATCACGTTGCTCCACTAGCCTATTTCTCAGTGTCTGTAACGATGCCCTGTTGCTACTGTCCACACATGCACATATTAAAATACCGTCCTCTGCTTTAACCACAGGATAATCCCTACATAAATTTGTGTCCCTCGATAGCATGTCTGCAAGAATGTTATCTTTACCTTTAATATATTTTACTGTGAATTCGTATTCCTGCAGAGCAAGAATCCACCTACTAACTCTGTTAGAACTGAGTTTACAAGTCCTCATATACAGTAATGCATGGTGATCTGTGTGGATCTCAAATTTCCCCCCTACTAAATACATTCTAAATTTCCCTAAACTGAAAACAATACCTAAAAGCTCTAACTCAGTAATCGTGTATCTTTTCTCTGCTGCTGTCAGTCCTCGCGAGGCTAAGGATACAATGCACAGATTACCCTCATCATCTTTCTGACATAATACTCCAGCAATGCCTATTTGTGAAGCATCTGTCATAACCACATATTCCTTATCTTTTAACGGATATTTCAGCACTACAGCTTTCTCAAAACCTTCCTTCAGCGCTCTAAAAGCCTGTTCATGCTTGGACTCCCATCTCCACCGAGTCCCACTTTTAAGCAATTCCCTGAATGGTTCTACCAACCCTGAGTATTTAAGAACGAACCTCCTGAAAAAGTTGCAAATTCCCAGGTAAGTTTTTAACTGTTTAACATTCTGTGGCACCTCTGCGTTAAGTATCTTATTAACCCTACTTTTTTCTGGTGTTACACCTCTACTTGACACTCTATGACCTAAAAATGTCACTTCTGACTGACAGAATGACGACTTAGACAGCTTCAAAGTGAACCCTGCCTGATCTAACTTCTGAAAAACTATATTTAAATGACGTAGATGCTCCTCAAAACTGCGTGAACTAATTACCATATCATCTATGTAAATGGTTACAAACTCTCCTGTGTCATCCCCTAATGCGATGTTTAAAGCCCTAATTAAAGCTGCTGAACTACTCTTTAACCCATAAGGTGTTCTACAAAATTGATAAAGGTTATATTTATGACTAAAAGCTGTAAATGGTCTATCTTCGTACATAAGTGGCACTTGCCAAAAACTGGAACTCAAATCTACACAAGTGAAATACTTCTTCCCCTCAAATGTTTGCATTAATTCTTCTATTGACATAGATTTCAGCTGATCTGAACTAATTCTACTGTTAACCAAACGAGCGTCTAAACAAATACGAACAGTGCCGTCGGTCTTGGGTACCGTTATCAAAGAATTAACATACGGACTGTTAGAGTGCTCAATAATCCCATCTTCAAGCATCTGATTAATTTGTGCCTCAACTGCACTCTGATAAGCGAAAGGTACAGGATATCTATGTCCTGTGAATACTGACCTATCAATAACGTTCAATGAATGTGTATAGCAATTGGCCATACCAATGCGATCCTCAAAAACTCTCCTATTACACCATAACACATCATAGAGCCGAACACACTGTTCATCCTCTATATTTCCCAGAAATGCAGCCTCACGTAACGAGTCCTCTAGACTTCCGTTCGTAATCACACTGCCCACAAAACATGGAGAACCCCGCTCTACGGCTGGCGATATCTCATTTAAAGTACAAATCACACCTACAATACTACTTCTCTGAATATGGTCATTGAACGCTACTTCTACTTCAGAATCTCCCCATTTAAATTTCAAACTCCCTACATCATAACATAAGTTACCAGACACTCTACTTAGCCACTCTGAACCCAAGATAACACTGAATACTAAATTTGGAATTACAAGACAAATCTGCTTCTCTACATGATTATTAATTTTAATGTCTACTAAAACTTGCTTAGAAATTACTTTAGACCTCTTCCCAACAGCTGTGATAACAAAAGTGCTTTTAATTGGCATCTCCTCAAAATTTACTCCAGTTCCTTTCATTTTATCATAAAATGCACCACTTATGCAACTCTTCATACAACCACTATCAATTAAAACATCTGTGTACGCCTCGGACACGTTAAATTTAACTATGGGGCTCTTACTAACCACTTCCTGAATAATACCTTCATCATTTAGTTCATGTAATAATTCATTTCTTACATTTAGGTCATAGGGTTCCTGTATAATTGTATGGACAGGGCATGCTACAGACTGAGATTCTGACCTTACTTCGCAGCCTGGTTCGCGTTTAAAGAACCGCTACAGCTGGCCGTAGTACTACTAACTACTAAACTGGTCTGGTTGTTCTGGGCTATGTTGTCATTGTTTGGCTGTATATTACTACCACTAGGCTGTCCTCTTCCTTGACCCCTATTCTGGTTGTAATTATTGTCGTTATAATTTCTCCCTTGATTTCCCCTGAAATCATTGTTTCTCCCTTGATTTCCCCTGTAATCATTGTTCCTCCCTTGATTTCCCCTGAAATCATTATTCCTCCCTTGATACTGATTACCATAGCCATTTCCTCTATTCTGATTTAGCTGATTACTATTATTTCTATTTTGAGCGTTGGCCCCTTCGCCACCGTTCCCTTGAACTTTCTGATGCCTGGCTTCATTAGGTCTATTATTATTATTACCCTGGTTCCGATTGAAATTGTCCTCATAACCCCCTCTCCCTAGTGCATCAAATGTGCTTAACAAATTTTCTACTTGTGATATAGTCTTTACATTCTGGATACAAGCAGCCTCCTTGATCCTATAGGGAAAGTGCCTAAGTAGCAACCTCACCACATCACTTTCCTCCTTCAAGCCATCCAGATATTTACACACTAATACCTGCCCTAAAAAGTATTCGGTCATGGTGGAGCTTCCTTTAGGGTTATATTTACCACACACTACTCCCTCACGATGCTGCGACTGAATAACCTCATTCCAGAACTTTTCACAGAATTTCATTTTAAAATCATTGATATCAGTAAACTTGTCTCTGTAGACAGCAAACCAATTCCTCGTTTCCCCCACAAACACTTGTTCTAAAATTTCAACTACCTGGCACCACTCAATACTACCATTTTCCAACCTTTCCCCGAATTTATTTTCTATAGTGTTCATGAACTCCATTGGGCACCCCTGTCGATTGCTGAACTTACCCAGTTCTACCTCCCTGTGTGTGCTATTCACAAAAACTGGCCTATTCTGACTATTTTCTTGCCTGATCCTAGCTTTTAATTTTAACTCTAATTCTGCGATTTTCTCCTCAGCCTTCCTCTCAATACTGTTTACTGTTAATTTAATGTTTCCTTCTGATTCTTCTACTTTATCATATAGCTTTGCTTGTTTCTCCTCAATCTTGCTAATGCTCTCTCTATTACTCTCTCTTAAATCATTTACTTCTGCAACTATTTGCGAGTGGACTTTCTCAATTCTACCCCCAGCTGTTCCTTAACCTCTTTAGTAGCCACCTGAATTTTGTCAATTTCTCCCCCCAATTGCTTTTTGACCTGCTGTGTTTCCCGTTGCACTAGTTCTTTTAAATTTTCAGCCTGTGTACTGATTCTAATTTCCAACTCCTCCTGTACTTTTCCTAATTTTCTGTCTACATCTGCAATAATCTCTTTAGCCTTTTCTTCCATCACCCCCCTGATCTCACCTCTAATCAGTTCGAATTTGTCACTCATTTCCCTACTGTTTTGTTCTAATTTATTATTTAAAGTTTCAGTACTCTCTCTATTTTCCTTACTGTTTTGTTCTAATCTGGCGTTTAAAGTTTCATTACTCTCTCTATTTTCCCTACTGTTTTGTTCTAATCTGGCGTTTAATGTTTCATTACTCTCTCTATTTTCCCTACTGTTTTGTTCTAATTTAGCGTTGTTTTGTTCCAGTTTAGCATTTAAAGCGTCTGTACTTTCTTTATTTTCCCTACTGTTTTGTTCTAATATTGCATTATTCTGTTCTAATTTTGCATCTAAGGCATCACTACTAACTTTGTTCTGATACATGAACTCGAGAAGTAAAGTTTTTAATTCTGGTTGGCCGCCTACACTCCCTGTTTCAGTATCGGGATTTACCTCCGCTACCCCGTTACTACCATTACTCGACATACTGCTCGTATCATCACTCTCCCGTTGATGACCACTACGTAACCTCATCTGTCTTTCTTTCTCATCCCCCATAATGATATACACTGATACAGACAAATAACCCCCAAAATACAGGCACAGAAATATATACCCTTCTCCTTCCACAAATGTTATTAGGTTTTCAGCCCCAAGTTGTCGGCGACAAATGTAGCAGTTTCGCCAGCCCACACTGTTGGGAGATAAATGTAACTGTTTACCTTTGCCTAAGCTATGTTGTTTTAATGGGCGCCAAGACCTCAATGCAATGTTGAAATCTAAATTTGTATTTAACAACGTCTAGCTCTGGCAGAACACCTTCAAGACTCTATTCACTCAGATCGTGGTATGATTTGATCATTAACCCAACAAACAATTGTATCAGGAGAAGGAATTGGTCTATATCTAATGCTACCTACTGAAAGCAAAGATTGCATTGTAAAAGAAATGAATTTATTATATAAAACAAGTATAGCAAAATTAATAATAATAATAAGTATAAAATTTAAATTGGAGCGTTGTGATTTGAATATTACCGATAGAAAATTACGTGAAAACGGAGTCTGATAAATTGATTTTACTCTTTTTTCCAAGCTATGAAGTTACTGAAATATGAAATGTAAAACAAAGAAAAATGTGAGATTGCGTATTTCTGCGTCATTTGCGCTTACCACTGGAAATTGCCAAAGCATTTCCCTCGTACTTGATGATGCTGTGAGCTTCCCACAGTCTCCTGGATGTCGTCATCTTCGTCGATGTTTGATGATATACTGGTAGATTAGATAATTCTATGGTCCGTACCTCGGACCCATACACTCGTACAACCGCACTGGTTAAGTTTTGCAAAAGTTAGTCTTCAACTCCACTGAACATCGGAGCGACACGCACTTGCAACCGTACTCCGCAAGTTCTACACAGATAGTGCACGTTCCACGGCGCGTCGAACGATATATTCACCCGTTGGCTCCCCCACCACGGTACCGTCTTCCAGCTTACGTCGTCTCCACTGATTGGTTGACCCACCACGCGATCTTCCCCTCCTCCGGGTCATTACACTCGGCGGGAGGGTTCCGTTCCAACAATTCGCCTTTCCTTGACGATGCGACCCAAGATTGCGTCATGCTTCTCGACAGGAATCAGCTTGTATTTGAATTCCCCGTGACCCATGTCTCTCAAAATCCTAACTGACGAAAACTCCGTAAAATTCCGTAATCACATAATTTTCTATGATATTGTCGTTCGTAATAATTTGCTTGATAGCGTTTTCTAAGACATAGAAAACCTATCTGAATGCTAATAATTTTTATAAAATGCTCCGAAAATACCTTAATAATAATTATAATAAATTAATAATAATAATAAATTAACATGAAAAATTCTCTTGGCTGAACAATTTGCCGCGTAAATAAATATAGAATGGCTTCCTACTGACTTATGCCAGTTGCATAAAAACCCCTCGAAAAACACGTTACAACATCATTGGCATTATCCTGATAAACCGTGGGAAAGACTACATCTTGATTATTTGGGGCCATTTAAAGGAAAAATGTACCTAATAATTGTAGATGCTCATTCTAAGTGGTTAGAAGTATTTGAGAATTGTTCTACTTCTGCACACTTAGCTATTGTTAATTTACGCCATCTTTTTGCCTGTTTTGGTTTACCTGTGTCAGTCCATAGTGATAATGGACCTCCATTTAATTCGGCAGAGTTTAACGAATTTTTGGTTAAGAATGGTATTAAACATACTTTTTCACCTCCATACCACCCTCAGAGCAATGGTCAGGCTGAAAACTCAGTCAAGTATGCAAAAATTAAACTGAAATGTGCTTTTAGAGATAATGTTAGAGATGTTTCAGTAGCTTTGGATAGAATATTGTTCGATTATCGCAATTCTGTACATACCACTACTTATGAGACCCCAGCCAAACTAATGTTCAATAGATCACTAAGAACTAGATATGATCTTTTACGACCAAGCGTCAGGAGGGTAGTGGAGGCTAAGCAGGATAAGCAGAAAGCTTATGCCAAGGGTAGTAAATCACGTGTCTTTCATGTTAATCAATCCGTACTAATTAGAGATTATAGATAACAAGGTAAATGGATTGAGGGTACTGTGATTAAACAACTAAGTACTACCATGTATCTAGTCAGAATAGGTTCTGGTATTATTTGGAAGAGGCATATTGATCAACGTATTGCTATTGATACTCAGGTGAGCGAGCCGGCTAAGGAGTGCTCAGGTCAATCAGCTGAAAGTTTATCTCAGTCAGCTGAGCAGGTTGATGTGTGTTCAGAATTGACAGCTTCACCGTACAGTCTATGTCTAGGCAGCCAACTCCTACATCGAGTCCGGGTAGCCAACCTATTATTAGTTCTCCTGCAGGGCGTTCTCAGAGACGTTACCCAGTACGCGAGAGGAAACCTGTTGAACGTCTTGATTTGTGATTTGATTTGTGATTATTTATTTGTAAAAAAAAATGTTCTTAGTTGTAAGTTGATTATTTATTGATTGATTCTTCTTTTGTTTATGTTTGTTATTTAAGAGAGAGGAGTGTAATATATGTACGGTTTGTGTATACTCCTTGTATATGATATTATTCATATGTATAAGTTGGTATAAGTTGTGAATAAATGCTATGGGCCCGTGACACAATCTCCCCTTCCCCTGGCGGAGAGTCAGCCGACCTTTCGAGAAGGACTTGACTATGTGTCTTGGCTGTGACTTGTCTTCCTCCACTGTTCTCGCCTGGTCTAGCGTGTGGGCTGTAGTGTACAGAATATGGTCTACTTATTTATTCCCCTTGTGGAAAAGACGTCTCGGACGTCACAGTGTCTTGCCTTGGCATCCTTGACACGCCATTTCGTTTTATCATCTTCTTTCCCATCTGAGACCAGCACATCTTTTCCATTAACCACTTCGTACAATTCCTTCGTTTCGAACAGAGTTCTTATTTCCAGTTCCCACAAAGGAAATGTTTCTATATTCTTGAGCTTTGGAATGCTCGAAATATCATCGGATCCTGCCATGTCTAACTTGTACGATTCAGGACTTTTCTTCTTTGTATATCTTATTTTCCAACTATCTTGAGCTGTCTGGGCTCATAACCTGTTGAGATTTTATGTATTAGTATTATATATTTACGTTTTAGGCTTATTATATTTTAAGATGTTCACCTGGAGTGTACGTATAATCATTTGTAATCAAGATCATCAATTGTTATTTCACTTGTCTCGTCTCATAGTGGTTACATTTTCTCTTTGGTGTTACCAACTTATGGCAGCAGAATTTAACACTTATTACTTCAAAAATACGCTGTAATTCGTATTTGTTAACTTGACATCGTATTCCTTTACATATACTTCCTTTAATATATTTCTCACACACTTCAATACTTTATAATTGTTAGTCACCAAATATTTATAACCAAATCTGTCTAATAAGTCATCAGATCGTGACTTTGCATAGATCTCTACGTAAGATCTCTAAGAATCGCATTCTCTCAAATATATTTTAATATAACACTCTTGGAACAAGTTTCCAAATATTACTATCGTTGACAAAAAACGATATATTACAATTCAAAAATAATCAAAATGTGGTCTGAACACATTTAAACTTTACCATAAATGTATTCTGAACTAAACTGTAAAATCTCCCCATTTCAAATTTCGAAAGTCGCAAAATTCTAAAAATTCTAAATAAAAATTCAAAATACTCAAGTTCGACGAAAAACGTGAATAAACATTCGCATGATGTAGTTATGAAAATATAACGTCGAAAACTACAATAATATCATTGAAATGTAGAAAAATGGCATAAATAAATAGTTGTCGGATATTCTTAACAGTTCTACAATACTCTACAATGTGGAATATATATCGTTGGTCCGAAGACTACTTTGTGTTGCGTTAAAGATGACTAGAAGTGGGCTTTCTTCGCAATCCTTTAAAAACGGGTTGTTTCCAATAGCGCGAGACTGCATGATGTAGTTCGGTCAGCTCCGGTCTCCTACAGAAGTTCCCATGCGTTCAGGTCCGGGATTCGAACCCTATCATCTGCTGGTGAATCTTCTTGTATGAGATGGGAAAGCCCTTTCTCTCTTGATGGCGGCGGGTCCTCCCTGGCCACCCTCGTTCTGGAAATTCTTCTATCTTCTTTCGCCAAAGTTCTGATATAAGTCGTCATTTTAGTTGTTGAAATGACTTGTAGGTGTAGAATTCTCTGCATGGGAGAGATGAGATGTTAATCTCTCCCGCGAGATTGATGTTATGTCATTTCGAATATTCTTGCTGCCGCCATAGTTCTGTCCCCATAACTTCTTAGTTGATCATCATAACTCCTGTTGATTCATTAATAAATTCCTCCTTCAACTTCAGGAATTTCAACATGATTAATAATGTAGATTGGTTCTACTAACTTTTATATTTAGTTGAATGTCGACTTTATATATCTTCTTGTACAAACTAAGTGCCTTCGTTCGTGAATTTCTATTTGCATTGTCGAATTGTTGAGTAACTTGCTGAGACGTCTCTCTCCGCTGAAGTCGTAAGTATTAAGAGCCTCGATTTTTCTCTCATTTCCCCCTCCTCAAATTTCCAAGTCCGCATCATTTTCAAGCCAAGGATCTGATTGGTCGCTCATAGTCGATGATCATAATAATCCTTAATTAAATAAATAATTAGTCGCAATTTTAATAAATAGTTCTTATTTATTATTTAATATCTTCCATGATATTACGATGTGTTAAAATCATCCTGGTGATTAGCGAAGCTCATTACATTACTTGGTCTCGTTTAAGTATGGCCGCTTCTCATTGGCTGCGTGCCACGTGCCGTACTCGCGTCTCCTCCATCCACACTCGAGACACGCTTGTCGTGCGAGCAGGGTTGGGCTCTTTTCGGGAATACTCGATTCTCCTCGTGCACGTTCGTCCGATCTTTGTTTGAACGACGCAGTTTGACTACAAGTTCCCCCTCGTAACTGCTAATATTCTCATTGGCTGGCTGCGTTAACTCAGTTAACTGTGCGATGTATAAACCAGTTCTGTGTCGGCTTCCAGCATAGCTATATTTTAACATGGGACAATTTAGAAAACTTTTGGAGAGATGAATAATTTTCTCGCTGGTACATCTGGTGACATACCCCAAAATATGACCCCATATCTTAAGTATGAATGGAAATAAGCAAAATAAGTATTTCTTAATGTGTGCATGCTTGTGCAAGTTTTCAAAATACGTAACGCAAAGCACATCGAGTTTAGTTTAGTATTCAGATATTGTATATGTTTATTTCATTTCAAGTCATGTTGTATCCATAGTCCTAAAAACTATGTTTCTGATTTATTTTCAATTTGATGACCATTTAATGTTCTATTGGGCTTTTCAGGATTCCTATTCTGTATAGTGTGGAAATTTAGAGATACCGTACTGTTTTTATAGTTTATTATGAGGCGATTATATTGTGACTATTTGGTTAACCCTTCTGTAACGGAGTCAGCAGACTGCTATAAGACCTGCTTAGTTCAACCTTTTATAACGAGTGTTGTATCGTCCGCAAACAAAATTGCCTTATGAGAACGAACGTTCTGTGTTATATCATTGATATATAGAAGGAAGAGTAGTGGGCCCAAAACCGATCCCTTGGGTATTCCAAATTTAATAATTCCCTCGTTGGACAATGTTTCATAGGGTAATTTGGTTCCATCTTCCTTGTGTCTCAAGCTTACTATTTGTTTACGCCTTGTTAAGTAAGACTCTATCCATTTATTAGCTAGACCTCTAATACCATATTGATTTAGTTTTATAAGGAGGATTTTATGGTCAACAACATCAAATGCTTTCGATAAATCCAAGAATAGGCCAGTTGCATGTTCCTTATTGTCAATTAATTTCAGTATACTATTACTACATTCATAAATTGTTGTCCGTGTAGATCTTTCCGTTCTGAATCCATGTTGTGAGTTTGATAGTATTTAATTTTTTTTCTATAAAACTTATCAGTCTCTTATACATTATTTTCCCACAATTTTTGCAATACCAGTTGGTAAGGCAATAGGACGATAGTTATCTAATTCATCTTTTGAACCGTTTTTGTTCACTGGATTTACTTTTGATGACTTCAAAATATCCGGGTAAGTTCCTGAGAGAATTGAACTGTTTATTAATTGCGTTAGTGGATTTATTATATTTTCTGCACATTTCTATAAAATTACATCAGGGATGCCATCAATGCCAGCACAGAATTTATTTTTAGCTCTTTTATAACAATTCTTACCACTTCACTTGTGACATGATTTATAAATAAAGAATCACTGCATATATTTATTTTATTATTAGAATTTAGTGTATTTACCTGTGATTTATTTAATACTTTTTGTGGAATTTCCAGAAAATAGTTTTCAAAAGTGTTTGCTATTTCTTCTGGATTATTAATCACTTTACTATTGCTGGTAAGTGCAATGTTCCTTTGTATTTTAGCAGATTTTCCAGTTTCTTTCTTTATCACGGACCACATAGCCCTGTTTTTATTAGATGATTGGGAAATAAAATTATTATTATGCATTTTATTTGCTAGTCTTATTACCTTATTTAATATGTTAGTGTATTTTTGTAGTATAAATTGAATTCAGGTGTTGTGTGGTATTGTTTATATAATTTGTGTAGAAATTTCTTTCTTTGACATGAATTTCTAATCCCTGTTGTTATCCAATCGCTAGTTTTGTTATTTTGAATAGTTCTTTGTTTAAAGCGGAATGCCTTTTAAAAATAGTGTTTTAGGGTACTTTTGAAGGCATTAAATTTATCATTTACATTTTCTAGTTTATAAATTTCTGACCACGTTTCCTTATTTAATAAGTCATTGAAATATGTCACATTTGTTTCAGTGAATGACCTGCACTTTGATTTTATTCCATTATCATTATTATTGATTGTTTCGGGTACTTCAAAATTCAGTATTTGTCCATGGTGGTCACTAAACCCCGGTAAATAGACTTCTATTGAATGGTGATATTTATCTGCATTTATAAACATTTGATCGGGAGTGGTTTTACTAAATTTTGTTATTCTTGTTGGGGTATTTACTGTAGGTTTCAGTCCATAGGAAATTAGTAACTGTGTTAATCGTTCACAATTTCTATCACATTTTAAGGAATCCACATTTACATCCCCACAAATTATTATATCGATATTTACTTGGCTCATGTTATTGAGTAACAATTCTAATTTGTCTATAAATAAACGAAAATTTGCTGACGGAGATGTTCCTCTTTCAGCCAATGTTCTGAAATACATATAGTAGTGCTGAGATGTATTTAAGCATACAATTATTAACTTAAACTGCTGTATTTTTACGGCAGAGAATTCAAAATCCTGTTCCATAATTAGATAATCATAAGCTGTTAACTGTTCATGATCTAAATTATTTCTTAAGAAGATACAACTACCACCATGGCTAATATTAGATCTAGAGTATTTACTAGCTAGTATAAACCCTGGGAATTGAATTAATTCGAGTTGTTCCTCTTTCAGCCAATGTTCTGAAATACATAGTGCTGAGATGTCTTTATGTTAATTTTTAAGCATTAGATTTATGTAATCAATTTTATTATAGAGAGACTGAACATACTGGTGGTCAATTTTAAATTTGTTACTTTTGCAAGCTTGTGTTGCTGATTTATTTACATTATTATTATTATTATCATAATTGTTATTATTATTGTTGCGAGACAAATCCGAAATACCATTGTTGCACTCAGTTAAATTTGACATCAAAAGATCTGAATACCAAACCTCACGTTTGGCTTCTTTTACCAATTTCCCAGCTTTAGTTGCTTACACTACATTCGACAATTGTCACTCATTCGTAACTGGGAGATAACCATAATTCTGGGAATTGTTGGACATACAGTATACTGTACTAACGTTACATTAAGCAACTCGGCTGAGTTAGTTAGTTAGATATATTATTGTTGTTTTATGGGGCGGAACTACGAGGTCGACGGCGATCTCATGTTCAAGAAGTTAATTGGCAACTCAAACTAACACTTGGGGCGCTGCGGTCGGTCTGGATAAGTAGGGTTTAAAATACTCAATAACACGCGTTTGATATGGAACACTTTTTATTTTTCGGTTATAATCAGTAAATGTGGTCTCTAAAGTAATGGCAGTGTTATTTTTAATTGTATATATGTATAACTGTGCGATACACGTGATCTAATTTGTGTGTTCCACTGGATTTTTGGTGTCATTTGCATATTTTCAAGCATCAGTTTTTATGGTTGATGTAGATCAGCTGATTCAAATTTACACAGGGCTACACTTCGGACATTATTTCGGTACTATTATGTGCAATATAATGTAAATGTCGATCCTGAGTCAACGCCGAGGACATTCAAATAGAGAAATACGGTACATAAACAAATAAATAACACTCCGAAGCTGTGCTACTTTTATCATTCTGAGACTAGCATCCACGCAAACCAGACGCCACTGTTCCAAGCTCCGACTTATATCGTGAATTGATGTCAAACTGATGATCCGCCAGCCTTTCCACCAAGCCTACACCTCGTAATCGCTAAGTTCTTCGATATTCGAGCTATTCCACTACGAGTCATATAGGCCTAATTTGCCTCCCCGTGGGCACTGTAGAATGAGTGATTCCGCTACCATTCAAATATTCAACACCAAACCCACCTTTTAACCATCCAAATCAAGCAATTCCTGTCGCCCCCCGAGTTTTAATACAAGTTAAACTCATCCATTCCCCCTACCAAGCAGCCAATAATTAATTATTTAATTAATTATTCAAGTAACTTCAATCTTACCAGCGCGCCCACCGTAACAGCTGTTTTTAAACTGAATAACCTTCGCTGGCTTTACGTCGCAGGTCTTCTGTCTGTCTACCTCGACAAGTGTTAGATCCTTCCCGGGGTGGAAAGGTATTATTAGGTATCATCACATTTCGGCTATTGCTATTTGCATCTTTTGGAAAGTGATGAAAACGTATATCCGCAGCCCTCTTATACATCGACTTACAGCCGTAAACTGAGCAATACACTTTGCTTTTACTCATTTTTCACTCTATCAACGAGTAAAACTTATTACTTATGTATAAAGACACGAACAATTTACCACGATCTGTTTACCAATACAAGAAACCATATACAAACCGTCACCACGTGACAAATGTACCCTACTTGGTAAGTTTCTCATTTTTATCGCTAGATGTCATATCAGATAGCTGGAGTTGCCAATAACGGTCCCACAAATAGTGTTAATGTACCCATAGAATTTTCTAAGTCCTTATTAAAACGCGATAAATTAAATTGCATATAACTTCTCTCCCACTAAGGAAAGAAAAGAATGCTAATATTGCCCACTAGGTGGGATTCAAAATTATTTGGCGCTAGCGTCAGTTTGAAATAAGCTATATTTCGCGGGGGGAAAAGTTAGATTGGCAAACCTGGAAGGACGGAGTTGTATTACCACAGTCTAAAATACCTGTACAGTCACGAAGCTCGCTGCGTTACGTAATTGCATCCTCTTGGTAGATGGAGTGGCACTAGGGCTCGCGATGGCCAGCAAGCTGTCAACTGCCTTGAGTGCGTTATTCGCGGAACTGATGATTTCATTTTTGTAGGGGTTTTATGAATTTTAACTCACCTGAGTGATTATTTCCATTGTAAACAGAAGTCATGTTAAATCACAACGTTGATATACTGTACACTTTCATTTCATTGGAACATAAAAAATATGCTCTGCTTTAATTAGTTCAGTCCTCTACAAGTATCCCTAGGTACGGTTGTATGACGTAGAATTAATAGTCCATATTAGACTCGACACTAGTTATAAATTCATGTATTTGTTTCAATGATAGTCGAGGGCATCTCGACATACTGTAGTATAAAATAGAGCTCCCGATTCTTGAATGTAACAGGTAATCTCCAGAACTACTGGATGTTTTTGATGCGGTTTTCACCATTCTGTAAAGGATTTCTCGAGGAAGGTTTCTGTAGAAAATCATACATTTGTGACCGCAGGAAGCCGAGAAGTAACAATTTCTGTGAATCGAGTCGAAGAAAAACCTGCCGTCCGTGCGCCATTTAAACTTACGCTGGATATACAGTTAAAAATATCTATATAGGCCTACTATGAGTTTAAGAATTAGTCAGCCTGAAAACTTCTACATAAAGGTCCGGTATAGCATATCTTTATATTTAATACATCGCCCACTATAAGTGATTTTACGTTTTCATTTCTTCCAACAATCTACATTCAGTGGAAATGAAAATTACTAGCTTCGGAGCGAGGTAGCGAGCGAGTCTATCACCACAGCTTCGGCCAGCATCAACTTGCGAGTTGTGTCGTGTTAAGACTTCAGAGAGGAGTATATGTGTTAGGAGTTTCGCTGTTCACCTCGCCTTTTCTGAATTGCGTCTGGGACCTGCCGTCCGTACGCTTTTCAAACTTACGCTGGGTAAACCGTTAACGATACCGGGTGAAGCTGGGGCGGGTTACTAGCATGGGTATAATTGTAAATAGCTATGGTATATCAAATTCTTAAACATATCAAAGGTAGTTCTTCCGTAAAATTGAGTAACGTCTTCTTCTTCTGCTTTTACGGCCTCATTGGACCACTTCGGTCAATCATTTCTTGGTCCTCTTCTTCAGTAAGTTTCCTTTCCGAGTCGCCCGGTAGCTCTTCATTCGCTCTGATCTTCTCAGGCGTTCCTCATCTGTAAATACCCTTTTTACTGTATTACGTTTGTCTATTTTAGCCTGAAATCTTATATCTCTCAGTTTTTTTAATTTGTTGTTTTGTTATTCAAGTCATCCAAGGTTATTTCTAATAAACTCCGTAACATTATAATACATTTGAAAAATACCGGTGTGATTTGTGAAATGAAAAGTATAAAAAGATCTTAAGGTCTTAAATGGCTCAATTGTCAGTACTTCGTATTTTTCTGTGAGTTTGAAACCTTTCATTCCTGAATTTGATAATATAATACAATGCAAATTTTGCAAATAATTACAGCAATAACAATATTGTGTACCGTACCTTCACAGCTGCCATGTGGGAGACTAGGTATTTCATAAGAGAATTAACAAACAGTGTACCACTTCTAAGTTTGTGAGCATTATCCTGACGACACAAATTGGCTTACTTCAAAATGATTCGAGAATAAGTTTATATTATTGTACAAAATAGTCATTTTTATTCATTAAATCAGCTCTCTATTTGAAACCTATTTTCTACATCTGAAAATTAAAATTTCTGCACGTGTTTGAGATGACATCATTTAAGTTTACTTATGTCTTAATTTTCAAAATGCATTGATGTTATGTACTGTATATTTGAATTCCAGCCAATGACCATAGCAGGACGTTTCAACTAAACGCCCGTAGGTTCCCCAATTTCAATTTGTTGCAACTTGGTTACCAGACGCCACTGTCGCTGACTTCCAGGGGCGAACGTTGGAACTTGATAGAGCGTTTCTAACTAAATAGCCTACAGATTTTGGCTACACACTACCATTGTAGTGGTACGTTCTATTACATGCCATAAATCTATGAAATAGGCCCGCCGGCTTTACTTCCCCTCCAAAGAAAGGCATACTGCAAGATTTTAACGCTCTTAAAAATCCGACAATTTCGGCCGGGTTTGAACAAGCGATCTAGTGCGTAGCAGTTCAGCATGCTACCGACTACACCACGGAAGCCATGCATAGATATCCTACCGAGATATGCGTCTGATGTATAACTGAATGGCTGTTCATCACGTCGTATTATGAGCTCAAGACGTTGAAATCTATTGATGGCAGTTTACAGGGACTTGCCTAATGTGCTAGGATCTTGCCTGAATGGATATCTGACAACATAACGCCCAGCAGCATCTCTTGACACATGTGAAAAATGCTGTTCACACTCCCTTTCTTCACTACATTGAACTGTTTCATGAAGTTCTTCGACCAAAATATTTGTACTTGCGTGTGAAGATCAGTATCCTTGCGGAGAAAAAAGTTTCCACACGGGGTGCCTCTCTGTCATGTCGATTGATAACCTCCCGATACAATCCAACGTAATGATGTTTTCTGCAGAACTGGAAATTTGCCTGGCCTGGTCAACTGTTCAGCTCTTAGCCTTCTGAAGAAAACCTCAGCCCCTAAAAGTATGTTTGTCTTGTCTCGAGAATGAAAATTAGCATCGGCTAACTGAATGTTGCCTGGAATATTCCACCTGTCGTAAAGTATCCTTTGAGTTGGCATATCACTAAAGATTTTTGATAAAACAAGACAATCAATATTGTAGTTGCTAGAATATATACAAGACTCAACTGTAATATTAACACTGTACTTAGCTTCTGACACAGATTTTGAAATGCCTTCTTTGGGCGTAGGATTCCTTGTTCTCTTCAAACCTAGTACCGTACCTGAGCTGAACCTTCTGAAATGTAATTACTTCGTCTTCCACTGTCTAAGAGACACCAAACTAAATTAAGTCTGCGAACGTTATTCTTAACCTTGGCTATGGCTGTAGATAGTAGGACATGATGCTGTGGCTTGATTTTCATACTGCAATAAGTAGATGAATTGCTTTCATTCCAAACATTTTAATACTAACTTTATAATAACTTTATGTCAGCCAAATGGCCATATATAAGATACATAAGCATCACACTAACTTTAGATTACGTTTTACAGTAGTCCATAAGGGATTGTCCTCGTTTGGTGCATTTGTTGAAATGATATCGCTCGCAATGACCTTCACACAGCTTAGAAACGCGCTGCTCAGACGGTCGAATACATAGCTTGTGGTGAAAACCATGTATTGCCAACCTAGTTAGAGCGCTCCGCATGTAATTATTTGGTCCAGACCAGTTACGATTGAGCATGGCATCGGTCGAGTAAAGCTCCAGGTCGATGTCCTCTCTTTTCTTCTGTATAATTTGTAAAAGGTCTTGTTCCAAACATCATGAGGTTGCGTCTTGCGTGGGCGGTATGTTTGAGCATCTGATTTTAGCTGCATGATGAGACTGAGAAGATGCTGTGCATTAGAGGGCTGATTGTTTGAATCAATATGTAATAACTAGCTCACCCGTGCGAGAAATCTCACATGTTCATAAACTACACTTTCCCCAATAGGTTTATAATGAGACACTTAAGGAGAAAGGTTATGTTTTTATTTCAACCAAATGATTACAGAACACTATTTACATTTCAGGATAAAGGAAAGACCTCAGAATGTTAATATGACATGAAACAGGCATCAGAGCGGCCCGTGGACAGCAATTATGGAGCGTATTTTCCTACATCAACGGTGTTTGCAAATCGCACACTTCGTACATTTTTTAAAGTAATTTTTTAAAGAAATTATAGATAATTATGAAATTATAGTGCAATAAGTCACTGCTAAAGTCTATTCTCTTTCATTTGAATGCTCATTTTCACGATCGGTCGCTTGTGAGCGCCGCAGGAGGGATGCATACTACTGAAATAATATATATATATGATGATGATGATGATGATGATGTGTTATAGATAGATAGATAGATAGATTTTTATTAATTCCATTTGATCAAATACATGCATTCAATACATTTTTGATATAGGACACGTCAGAATTTACATGCATAAAATAAAAGAACTAACAGGTATATATTACTAAGATTATAACTATTTATAACTTATTATAATAGCAAATCTTAATAGATACAATCTTATTGCACAACTATTTACACCTCACTCTATTATCATAATATGAAAACTTAATTCTATAAATACAACAACATACAGCTAGGTATTAAAATTAAATTAAAAAAGTAAAATATAGTTATAGATTCCATCACTCCTATACGCTAAAATATTCAACTACTGAGTAAAAACAATGGCACTGCAGATAAGCTTTCAACATTCTATCAAAGGTTTTTATTTTTGGGGCCAGTTTTATATACTGGGGTAGTTTATTGTATAATTTAACTCCAGTGTGAAAAGTTCCTTTTTGATATATGCTTGTGTGTGTGTGTGAAATATGAATGTTTTGATTTTGTCTTGTGTTATGCCTATGAACATCATTGTTTGTTTTAAGAAAAACATCTTTATTCATTAAATTCTTTTTAAAAAACATAATACTTTCAAAGATATATATGCAGGGCAGTGGGAGAATGTTTAAATCTTTAAACAGAGGTCTACATGATTCTCTAGAGTTTACATTTGCCATAATTCTAATCGCTCTCTTTTGTATCCGAAACGTGCTTAGTACATCTGGCGACATACCCCAAAATATGATCCCATATCTTAAGTATGAATGGAAATAAGCAAAATAAGTATTTCTTAATGTGTGCATGCTAGTGCAGGTTTTCAAAATACGTAACGCAAAGCACATCGAGTTCAGTTTAGTATTCAGATATTGTATATGTTTATTCCATTTCAAGTCTTGTTGTATCCATAGTCCTAAAAACTTTATTTCTGATTTATTTTCTATTTGATGACCATTTAATGTTATATTGGGCATCGCAGGATTCCTATTCTGTATAGTGTGGAAATTTAGACATACTGTCTTTTTATAGTTTATTATGAGGCGATTATCTTGTGACCATTTGGTTAACTCTCCTGTAACGGAGTCAGCAGACTGCTGTATGACCTGTTTAGTTTCACCTTTTATTACGAGTGTTGTATCGTCCGCAAACAAAATTTCCTTATGTGAATGAACGTTCTGTGTTATATCATTTATATATAGAAGAAAGAGTAGTGGGCCCAAAACCGATCCCTGGGGTACTCCAAATTCAATAATTCCCTCATTGGACAATGTTTCATTAAGTAATTTGGTTCCATCATCCTTGTGTCTCAAGCTTACTATTTGTTTACGCCTTGTTAAGTAAGACTCTATCCATTTATTAGCTAGACCTCTAACACCGTATTGATTTAGTTTGGTAAGGAGGATTTTATGGTCAACTACATCAAATGCTTTCGATAAATCCAAGAATAGGCCAGTTACATGTTCCTTATTGTCAATTAATTTCAGTATACTATTACTACATTCGTAAATTGCTGTCTGTGTAGATTTTTCCGTTCTAAATCCATGTTGTGAGTTTGATAATATTTTATTTTTTTCTATGAAACTTATCAGTCTCTTATACATAATTTTTTCCACAATTTTTGCAATACCAGTTGGTAAGGTAATAGGACGATAGTTATCTAATTCATCTTTTGAACCGTTTTTGTGCACTGGAATTACTTTTGATAACTTCAAAATATCCGGGTAAGTTCCTGAGAGAATTGAACTGTTTATTAAGTGCGTAAGTGGATTTATTATATTTTCTGCACATTTCTTTAAAATTGCATCAGGGATTCCATCAATGCCAGCACAGAATTTATTTTTTAGCTCTTTTATAACTATTCTTACCTCTTCACTTGTGACATGATTTATAAATAAAGAATCACTGCATATATTTATTTTATTATTAGAATTTAGTGTATTTACCTGTGATTTATTTAATAATTTTTGCGGAATTTCCAGAAAATAGTCATTAAAAGTGTTTGCTATTTCCTCTGGATTATTAATCACTTTATTATTTCTGGTCAGTGTAATGTTCCTTTGTATTTTAGCAGATTTTCCAGTTTCTTTCTTTATTACGGACCACATCGCCCTGTTTTTATTAGATGATTGGGAAATAAAATTATCATTATGCATTTTCTTTGCTAGTCTTATTACCTTATTTAATATGCTAGTGTATTTTTTGTAGTATAAATTGAATTCAGGTGTTGTGTGGTATTGTTTATATAATTTGTGTAGAAATTTCTTTCTTTGACATGAATTTATAATCCCTGTTGTTATCCAATTGCTAGTTTTGTTATTTTGAACAGTTCTTCGTTTAAAGGGGAATGCTATTTCAAAATAGTGTTTTAGGGTACTGTTAAATGCATTAAATTTATCATTTACATTTTCTAGTTCATAAATTTCTGACCATGTTTCCTTATTTAATAAGTCATTGAAATATGTAACATTTGATTCAGTGAATGACCTGCACTTTGATTTTACTCCATTATCATTATTATTGATTACTTCGGATACTTCAAAACTCAGTATTTGTCCATGGTGGTCACTAAAACCCGGACAATAGACTTCTATTGAATGGTGATATTTATCTGTATTTATAAAAATTTGATCAGGAGTGGTTTTACTAAATTTTGTTATTCTTGTTGGTGTATTTACTGTAGGTTTCAGTCCATAGGAAATTAGTAACTGGTTTAATAATTCACAATTTCTATCAAGTTTTAAGAAATCCACATTTACATCCCCACAAATTATTATATCGAAATTTACTTTGCTCATGTTATTGAGTAACAATTCTAGTTTATCTATAAATAGAGGAAACTTTCCTGACGGAGAACGGTATACGCATACAATTATTAACTTAAACTGCTGAATTTTTACGGCAGAGAATTCAAAATCCTGTTCCATAATTAGATAATCATAAGCTGTTATCTGTTCATGATCTAAATTATTTCTTAAGAAGATGCAAGTACCACCATGGCTAATATTAGATCTAGAGTATTTACTAGCTTGTATAAACCCTGGGAATTGAATTAATTCAAGTTGTTCCTCTTTCAGCCAATGTTCTGAAATACATAGTGCTGAGATGTCTTTAAGTTCATTTTTAAGCATTAGATTTATGTAATCAATTTTATTATAAAGAGACTGGACATTCTGGTGGTAAATTTTAAATTTGTTACTTTTGCAAGCTTGTGTTGGTGATTTATTTACATTATTATTATCATAATTGTTATTATTATTGTTGCTAGACAAATCCGAAATACCATTGTTGCACTCCGTTAAATTTGACTTTAAAAGATGTGAATGCCAAACCTCACGTTTGGCTTCTTCTACCAGTTTCCCTGCTTCCACTCTAATGATATTACTGTTGAATTATTCTTACCATTTGAATTTACAATTTTGCAGATTTCATCACTAAGATACTCTTTTCCTAATCTATTTAAGTGTAGGCCATGCCGAGTGTGGAACTTCCTGTCTAATTTACTTACATCTACAATTTGGACATTTGGAAAACTCTTACAAATTTTATGAATTTTTCCATTTGTAGCCTCTATTTCTACATTTACACATGACTTGGGAATTAAATCGTGTCTCTGCGGAATGTTTACAATAATGACATTTGTTTTTTGCATGGATGGCAATGTACCCTTTAAATCTTTGATTACCTTTTTACTCTCATTTCTATAGACGTCGTTTGCTCCAGCGATGATCACTGCGTAGTCCTTTGCAGTAAGGGACGCACACTCTCCTATCATCCCGTTCGTGACTTCTGCAATCTGAGCTCCCATACTGACTGTTGCACTTCCTACCCAATGACTTGGAAGGACATGATATAACACTGTGTGATTCTCGAAGACAAGTAACACATTCCATGTTGTCGGACTATGTTACGCCTTTTTTGTGAGTCATAACGTAAAAATGTGTCACACTTGTAGATAGGTTGTTCACCATGGCATATCTTACAGTTCTTCATACGAACCATTAGAGAGTAATTTATTGTCATTCTTGAATTCATGCCTGGAATTCTTATCCTGATAAGATATTCGCGAACTCAATCGAATGTAGGTGGCAGGTCGGTCGCGACAAAATGGTGGACGCAAGGGCGATAGACTTCAAATATGTGTTGAATGTTGTTGGCAATTCTAGGCGGGCTCTTGTTGAAGGGCAGGCATTTTTAGATGCCAAGAACATAATTACGTGCGAGAAAGTGATAGAAACAGAAGATTTTATGAGACTTGAAGCTGTATGCTTAAAAACAGTAACGTTATTGTAGCGCTCCCACTTTTATGCGACACGAGTGTTATGTGTTCCTTGAGAAGCTCCACTTACACTTCTACGTATGGGATTGATTTGTTTGTTGGGCGCCAAGTAAACAATATGAATCTGAAACCTAAAATTTATGTTGATTACTAGCTTGGGTAGAACACCATGTGATACTCTTTAAAATCAGCCCGTGTTATGACTCCGTCATTAACCCTAGTAACATTTGCTTGGGGAGAAGGTTTTACCTTATACGTAATGCTAACTACTGAAAGGAAAGATTGCTTCTTCAATAAAAGGAATTTGATATTCAGAAAGACAATGTGGTAAATTTTAATTGATATGAAAAGAGCTTTAAAAGAATTTGCCGTTACCACATGAAGTTACTTGAAATTGGAGGTCGAATGAATTTAATTTAAAAAGCAAAGCTAAGATTTTGCTGAATATACTGATTGAAAATAAGAAAAGAGAGAGCTTGCGTAGTATGCGGCATTCGGCTTACCACTGTCGAATCTGTGTCGTTCGTTCATCTCCCTCAAGAGAGATCGCCGTTGCTTCACGTTTCCAGACATCTTCTTCAGTTCTCGTACCGGTGTTGCGAAGATATAATCGAAAGTTTGTAAACTGTTTGTGGTGGATCGAATCCTATAGCCACGCGTATATGATCTGTAGAACTGCATAACAGAACATATGACACCCATGACGAATAAGTCAGTGGAATATCCAGTTATTATGCTAGTGTTCACCGTGGAACAAATACATTGAATGTCCAAAGACGACTTAAGTTCGTAGATTTACTCAGAATGACTTACGAATACGAGTGAATCGAAAGAATGAATCCACACTTTTGAATTGAATTGAATCCACACGAATGAATGGTTGTCTTCTTCACCTCGCGCCCGCAATATATACGACTGAGGCACGCTCCCCACCACGGTCACACCTAGCCAGCCTCCCGCCTTGCACGATGGCCAATCACCGTGCGTCTTCTTGCTTCTCTGTACAGCTGATATCGGCCTTCCTTCTTCTGATTGGCCAAGACTCCACGCGCTCGATTCCCGCCGTATTCAATCTTGGGTCACTGAACTCTGAGACACCCCCTTGCTATCGTATTTTCTGTTGAATGTCTCCACGTTTTCCATGTTGAAAAAGCTCCTCTGGTTGAGAAATTTGTTATTACCTTAACGGCTATTCCTGGACTGTTGGTATGCCTGATGATGCAAGCTCTCTACACATCCTAATTGAATACAAATCCGTACCTCCGTTTCTCATAATTTACATGTGGCGTGGTTATTGGAATAATCCGTTTGATAGTGTTTACTATGGAATAGAAAACCTATCCGTTGTTTAAAATATAAAGCTCGAAATATTAAATTTGATATTAATAATGAAAATCCACAGCCTGCTTCCAGTCTCCGACCGGGTCAGGAATGGAATGAATGAAGCCCCCCATCTAGCGGCGAGGATATGGATTGTGCTGGCTGCCGAGGCCTGACGCACTCCTCTGGGGCAATGATCAAATGAATGACAGATGAAATGAAATGATAGTGGAGAGTGTTGCTGGAATGAAATGTTGACAGGGAAAACCGGAGTACCCGGAGAAAAACCTGTCTGCCTCCGTTTTGTCCAGCACAGATCTCACATGGAGTGACCGGGATTTGAACCACGGACCCAGCGGTGAGAGGCCGGCGGATATTAATAATAATAATCTTAAATTATATTCACTTGGCTAAATAATTTGCCGCGCTCAATTACACATTAATTACATACCATCTGACTTACGTCAGTGGCGTAAACACCCTCCGTAAAATAGGTTACATTTCGCCTCGGATCATCAGGTGATTAACCGTGACCACGATACATCACGTGATTATCCCAGGCACGTTATTAAAATACACTCCAACCAAAAGTACATGTTACATACATAATATGACCCTATATACATGTATACAGATAAAACACTAATATTTTTCTTTACGCACTTTGCGTCAAAATCAGTTTTTTGTGATACTGCATTGCCATTTGCAATCAGTTCAATGTTTTTTTTTCATTGTGTGAATGTTCTGCGGAGATTTCCGCCTGTGTTGGAAAGATTGACATTTATGAGTATAAGCCCTGTGTGCATACATGATATCACTTCACACGCATTAAAGATGTTCAGCTTTATGCCACAACAGAACTATCTCATATTAAGTTGGTTGTCACTCTCTTCCCGTGTAATTTTGTTGTTTACACTGTATCACACGAGCACAGTGTAAGGCTAAAAATCATTGTAATTTAAAGACTGTATATATTGTACCCTTCGGGGCATGCACGGAAGGATACGAAGCAAGGACCCTGTATATCACATGTGAGATCAAGTTAAACGAACCCGTACCCAGAGGGATGACAGGTCGTAAGACGAAATAATTGAGGTGAAATTAAAATACGTTGGTACCACAGAAAATGTCAGTTCATGTCCCGGCATAGAAGCAGTAGTGACACGCTACAAGTAGAAAAGATTCATATGTAATGGAGCTTAGCATAAGAGTTGGGCTTATGACTAACCGGTGAGGCCATGTATTGGTGATGTAAGGTTCCACAAGGACTCTATGAGCTCATGCTGGATAAATCATAGCTACCAGATAAGATTACTCACAGCCAGGGAATCCAATTTAAAAGGCTGACTGGACAAGATTACCGTAGAAGTACAGATTGGTGGGGGGGGAATTAATAGAGAAAATAACCAATATTTCGGGAAATAACCAATAGAGATAAGAAGTGGAGACCATTCCGTTAGTAAAAAGAGGAAATACAAATTTTATAATAAATGAATATTTAAAGAGTGCTGAATCAGGCCCCGGATGCATATGACTTAAGTATGTCAAACGCAGTGATTGTACATGAGAGCCAGGAATCCCCGAAGGAGAGCACACAAGCGGTCGAATAAAGTATTTTTTTTACAATCAAGTGGCCTATATGATTCAATTCCGATGATGATATTTGAAATCTGTATCAGATATGATAGGGTGAACCCTTTATCCTCTGATGGATAAATGATTCGATGTTTTATTTCTACAATTAATTAATATTTCCACCAGCGTCATGAAATAGCCAGACGAAGATGAGGAAACTTCAAGCATTTGTTGGAGACAGTGGAGATATACCTGCAGCAGTTTGACAAAAGGCTAAATACTTAAGGAATATGAAAGGAAAGAGCCTATCGATGATTCAGAAGGACAGGTGCTGGCTACCTCAAAATAGAAGGGACGCGTGGTGAGACACGCTTGTGGCATGTTCATTGTACTATTCGCGCCTAAAAAAATTTAATGCAGTAACTTGAGTGGCTGATGGTACTACTGGACACTCCTACTAGGCCGAGGTCTGATGAAAACCGCGAAGGCAATGTAAAAGTGGAACTAATAGGAGATGAATGCTTATGAACGCGCCAAGTCTAGCTGGGGCACGCGATAGCTAGCATTAACGCGGGAGATCGGCTAGACAACATCTCTACGATCGATTCTAGAATTAATGGGCATATTCTTGACCTGCGCATTTTTACGAGTCCAGTGATATTTGTTTCATTCCTGTACTACTATTATTTTGAGAAATTTTTATATATTTTCCCCCTCTATCGATACTTAGGGCCAGTTCATTTATAAGTGGCGTGAAGAGCCAAGATTATTATTACATTTCGTGCGTCTGAGGACGTTAGAGACATAAGTTATTCTGCGTGTCCGAGGACACAAGTTATTTTCATTGGTGTGTCGAGAGGCACTTGTACTTTTGTGTCATAAAGACACTGTTATAATTTTGAGGCTACAAGTTGTGTTAAATTCAGTGAGTGTTAGGTAGTCACCAGCACTACAATAAATAGGGCCAGTTTCGTCGATAATTCGCAAATAGACTAGTCCAGGGAACTGAGTACCTGGATCGGCGAATTTAGCAGAAGGAAACAACGTGTGTATTAACTGTGTAATTTTTTTTATCAGCACGAGATGACGTCGCACTGGGAAGAAGAAAATTGTGAACACTCTGTCGAGATGTCACGGAGCAGCGAAGAATCTAATCAGGGAGATGGTTGCAGATGTCCGCTGACGGGTGACTGGCCGAGGATGAGTACTGAATAATATTCTTATTATCTGACAAATCAACTTATGGTATATGGGACATATTTTGTTTGTAAATATCTGGCTTGTCTTGATTAACGTAGTGTATTTAGTTTTGGTCTGACACACATTTTGCATGGAAACAGCTCGCACAATTGTTTGTAGACGTAGGTTCATGTTTGTTTGTTATAATTAACTTGGCTATGTGGACGACCGTGTTCGCATATGTTTACGCAATGCGGTTAAGAAACGTCTCTCGGAGATATGTCGTGTTTCAGAAGTAGGACTGCATTAATATAATCATAAAGTAGATTGGCGGGTAAATCGATCTTTGTAGTGTTTATTATTGGTCAGGTTCATTGAGTTTATTGCCTCTGGAGCAATGTGAGTTGTGGCGAAGAGCATTCAGCTCTCTCATAGGTTTTAATATTCTTAAATAAATTGTGAGCATCTGATTCAACCGACCTGTGTGAAAAGTGTTATGTCATTACCAGCAATGAGTGTGTGTGTGTTTTATTGGTCATTACAAGCGGGAATTTCAGCGTAGCCTGATTTCTGTCACCTTGATGCCGAGTCCATATCGTGACCTTGCGAGGGCGTGTGTGACTATATCGATTAATGTCTTGCCATATGTGCATGTGGTTGAGATTTCTACGAGATAACGGGACAGTAGGTCAAGTTATTTTTACACACTGGAGCTGGATGATGACAAAAGTTGAGAGGAAGGGGGAACCTGTTTTTACAAGGCGGGTTGAACAGATTACATCGAGGTCATTAGTGGAGTACAGGTTGGCTCCGTATTAATAGTTGAAATACAGAATAAGAACTGATCGATGATAAATAATTGTTTAAATAAATGGGAGTTGCCTACGAATCATTATAATCTCCGAAGCGTTATCTTATCGCAAAATTTTTTATTCATGTAAAATAATGTCAGCCGTGAGGCATATGTTTTTTTTTGTTTGTTGTTGGTTTATTTTTAGTCTTGTGTCAGTGACTCCGAGTGGTCACGTGCGGCGCTGTGTTTCCTTGTTTGTTTGTTTGAGCATTTGGCCGTGCAGGCAAGCTCGTTGTCAGATGAGCTATCTCACTGGGGAGAAGGTCTCGAGGGTGATTCCTGTAAATATTTGATATTAGGTTGTGTGTCAGCATTAATTTAAGGGTTTTTATTAGTATTGTGTCCTATATCCGTAAACGTTGATTTACGAGATGATTGTTCGTAAGCACCGTGGCTGTTACCCGCTGTAAACGAACAGTCATCCAAGTACTCATTCCTCGTAGTTAGTCATTACGCGTACATAAAATCCTGATGCAAGTTGGTGGAACTTGGATCCACACTTTTATGAGGAGGAGATCCGTCTGATCCCTCAACGTTATGTATATTTCTGTCATGGGAAGATTCAGGGAGGAATAATATTGTTGTTATTTATATTCATTTATGCACTATTAGTCATTAAATTATGTTATTATTTTACGTCTTGTCACTTCCTTTCTTAAATATAGTTTTAATCTTATGACCCTTCACTCAGTAGAGCATGTTGTTTGGCGAACGTATACATCACACTATGAACTGAGCGCGACCCCTTGATAAAGATTCTTGCATATAAACACTGCGATACTGAAGGGTTCAAGGGGAAGAATTTTTAATAATCAAAAACACTTAAAATTAAAGATTTGAGCTCTCGAGTACTCGAGGGAACTATATTTTGAAACAAATTGAATATAAGAGAGTCGCTGCTAGGAGCAGTCATGCAGATTTTATGGAGTACTCATGCAGTACGCATGCAGTTATTATTCAGAATCATACAGTATACACGTTACGCTGTTACTACGAGACATCAACCGCTTGTAAGGGAAGCCTGCGAAAGTCTTCAGTCCGAATGGACTTTAAATGACCAAGTCAGGATCAGTATGATCCAAAGTGCATCAAAGTACAGAATTAGGCATCAAATTAAGGGAAGGAAATAGCCTCGGATGCCAACGAACTGAAATTATTCGTCGTGTGGAACAGTATAAAGTTGATATCGAAGGGACGTCACGTCTCGCCAGTAAGCTACATTCATAGCGCGGATCCCGAGTAGTTGAAGTCTGAAGGAACCCGGTACACGTCGCAAGTCGTTAGTTATATCAATTCGAGACCTAGTGAGGTCTTCAGTATAGGCAGTGGAATAGTAGACCCTGTGAGGTATTTAGGACAAACAGTTGAACAGTAAACCCGGTGAGGTTTAGTTACGAGTTCGAGACCAAGCTACGGTTCAAAGTAACCTAAATAAGTAGAACCACGGTCAAAGTAAAGACTAATTAACATTGTAAGAAGGAAATAGGTATCACGCCGAAACGATTAAAAGTTACGCGCTGATAGATGCCAGGAATATAAACATTTATCGAACTCGCCGAGGTGAAAGGGAACCATCGGAGTAGGAGTTGTAGATTCGAGTTCAGAGACTACGAATCGCCCGGATCAGATGTCTAGGAAACAAAGTAGGGATAGACCAATACCTGCATTCCTGGGCGAGACGAGTGAAGAAAGAATTATACTTCGGAGGGGAAGTAAAGCCGGCGGTCTCATGTCATAGATTTATGGCATGTTAAAGAACTTTCCACTAATTACACCTGTGTGAAGCTAAATTGTATAGGTTAAGAATGTAAACAACGCTCTTAGGTTCCTACGTTCGTTGCCAAGAGCCAACTGCGGTGGCGTCTGGTAGCTAAGTTCTGAACTAGTAGTCGTTGACGGTGACATTTTGCGGCAAAAGTAGGAACTATTTGAAACATTCAAAAGTCTGCAGTTGAATTAAAAAACAGATAACACACACTAATACAGTCATCACAATTAACACCGGTTATCAGACAGATTCTACACACACTCAAAGTACACGGGAACCAACCAACCAATGAATTATACGTGTGTAAATGGAGAGGACAATAATTACATGTACCGTACTAGATAGGTATAGAAAGAATGCATCAGTTTTATGGTATTATGAATATTTCTTTTTGTGTGTCGTAAATTGTTAAGATATCAAATTTGTGAGTGTTAACCAATGTATAAAAAGCCTCCGTGGCTTAGGCGGCAGCACGCCGGCCTCTCACCGCTGGGTCCGTGGTTCAAATCCCGGTCACTCCATGTGAGATCTGTGCTGGACAAAACGGAGGCAGACAGGTTTTTCTCCGGGTACTCCGGTTTTCCCTGTCACAATTTCATTCCAGAAACACTCTCCACTATCATTTCATTTCACTCTGTCATTCATTTAATCATTGCCCCAGAGGAGTGCGACAGGCTTCGGCAGCCGGCACACTTCATATCCTCGCCGCTAGATGGGGGCTTCATTCATTCCATTCCTGACCCGGTCGGAGACTGGAAGCAGGCTGTGGATTTTCATTTTTCAACCAATGTATAAAATATCCCAGAATAAGGGATGATATCGAGTGTAAACAGTAATATAGAAATTGTATGGAAAATGTGTGAAGTGTATTGTAAAAGAGTATATAGCAGTGAGATGTGTGAGTTTTAAGTCTTCCCGAAGATGGATGAAAGATTCCAAAAGCACTGGTGGAAACCACCCAGGAAAATGCAAGTACTGAAAATTATATTATGAATGTTGTTAGGGATCGTGTATTCCTGAATTATATGTTCCAGCATGCGGAAAGTAAAAGAGAGTTGGAAATGTGTTAAATGTTTATGTATGAATGTTAATGTGCAATGAATTAAGAAAGAGCAGGAATAATCAAAAATGATAATAGTAATTGTCGAAAGTTTAAAGAAGCCAAAGCAAATACAGTTTGTGGGTATAATAGACGGCCATGAGAAATAACATAATTCTTTAATGAAAGGTTTTGATAGAAAAATATATTGATGCCGCCAAATTTGGCGAAGGATTAAATGTAGAAACAAGCGAATAGGTGCGATGCTAATTAAGGAGGAATCATTTGTAGTTGTAATTGCCAATGCAAATTTATGTTGGGTCTACGTCGTCGTGCGTCTTAGAAACGCTTTTGAGGATGATTGTGTAACGTCATGCCGTTGGTTGCATATTTGGTAAATTTCGCAGGAGGGTCGGTTTGGTTTGTCCCGCCTCTGCGATGAGTCGTCGAAAAACTCCCAGTATGTAGTGTGTCCCTTGAGAGGGTTGTACGTTGTGCCGTAACTAGCACATTTGGTAAAGCCGCGGGAGGGTTAGCTTGGTGCGCCTGTCTCAGCGATGCGTTGTAGAATACCCCCAGTAGTTATTGACCACATAGATTCCTGACAGTGATGATAACCACGAATTGAGCAACCTACCTTTGCGATATGGATAAAATGCCTTAAATGAACAAGTTATGTAAATGAGAACGAATTAGAGATTGAGGAATTAAACGCTTAAAACGTTGCATTTTAAAAGAAATAATATATTGAGAGTGTGTGGCCACGTGAATGGTAATTTGTTTCACGGTCCTTTAAAAGAGAATTCTCCCTCACTATCGCTGCCAAGAGCGAGGCGCAAGCCATAAATTTTACCGTGTAGCCCAAGCTCATAAGGAGGGTCACTAACTTTCGAGGTTGTACGTGGGCACTAGCAATTAAATCACAGTAGTTGAACGTAACAGTTTGGCTCTTTAAACAAATACATTGACAGTTTAGTCCAGTAGCATATAGTGTGATAATTATTCCCTGCTAAAAATTATGTTGCAAAGTTAATTTTTGGGACCTCTGTGCCCTAAGAACATTTATAAAATACCCATCTTTATCAAGGGGTCGCGCTCAGTTCATAGTGTGATGTATACGTTCGCCAAACATCATGCTCTACTGAGTTCCTATAACTTCTTGTATTGAAGCAGCACTACTTTTAGTAGTTACACAAATAGGGCAGGTCACTTACTGTGAAACCTGAAGAGAAAGTCAAAAGGATGGTTCTAGACCTCCTATGTTTAGATAGGAATCACGAGACAAATGGGGCAAGTTTCCCTTTCGTGAAACCTAGAAATAACTCACTTATAAGTTGAAAAAATTGTATCCCCTAAATCAGAAGGGAGAAACAAGATAATTTGAACCGTGTACAAGACACGTAGTTATGCAGAAGTTAATTAATTACACATAAAAAAATGGGAGGGCACATCTTTAGATTGACACCTCGTTGAAACAAACCTAAATTAACAATTTATTATGGGTTGTTAGTAAGAGGTTTAGGAAAGAGCAATTGGGATGAAAGGTAAATGTTCATGGCCGTGTTTATAATAATCGGAATAGCGCGACGCGGAAGAAATACTGAAAGAACACTGTTTATCACTATAGTTCGTTGAAATGGATGAAAAGTTCACTGTAGTAGTGCAAAAGTTTATGGCAAAGAAAGTTATTGCAATCGTGGAAAATGACTGGTTGCACTAGGTAGGTGAGAGTCTATTGCTTGAGAAAGTTGTGAATTACAATTAAATGCGCCATAGAACATTCCAACGGTGGAAGAAAATTTAGCTATTGCAGTAATTTATAAGGAAGATTCCTCATTTTAAATAGTATTCCCACAAGTGAGTGAAAAATACATGACGGCAAGACTTGTAGATAGAGTACAGAATCTGTAAGGTTCCAGAAAAATCCTAATAGAAGAATGGGGCCAAAGTTAATCCAGCGGTGGAACGAGCTTAATATTTTATGGACAGCGTGTATTAGATAATATCCCACGTTGTGAGAAGATCTCTCATTTAAATAGCTTAAGAAAAGCTACTTTCTATTAAGGTTGGCTTAGACAGACAAAAGCCCAACATGGCAAATCCCGCGAAGAATGATTACCGCCCCAAATAAGTAATCTCACGCTGTCTATAAAATGATCAATAAAAGCATGTAGTTAATAAAACTGATGAAGATGAGGTTAAAACCTTAAGTCTGTACTTATCTTGGTTGCATGTCGAAGGTGAAGTTCCCTTTGACGAATACTTAATGTGCCAACATGGCGTAGAATGTAGAGAGTGCCTCTTGGTTTGTGGAGACTGGCTCTAGTTGAGCCTTGACTGGCCGAGACAACTGCCGACTTACAAGTGAGACCCACTCAGCGAAGCGCGGAGGGTCCAAGGAAGGGAAAAGAGTGGGGGTAGGAGACAAAAGGAGAACATATAAGCATGACCAATATTGTAAACTTAAATTCTCTTGAGGAAATGGTCTTCAAAGAGTTGATAGCAGGCGATACTAGCACAGCCTGGTTGGTGAAAAAGTAGACGAAGTTCTCTTGATCACGGAGATAATAGCTGGCGATGGCAACGACATCTGGTGGCCAGATGGAAAAGGAAGTCCTCTTGCACCAGGAAGAATTGAGGAGCTTATGAGATTCGCTGCTAGATGACGCTAGGTGGGTCATGGAAGATATATATCTAGAACAGACTCACAAAAAACATAAGAGACATGACCATCAATGAGAAAATAGAAGATCACTGTTGGTGTTTGATAAAGTGGAAGGAATGAACATGCAAAGAGCATTAAAAATTATAATCTCTCTTACCGTGTATTCCAAGAATACACCACTTGTGTTCTCTTAATTATGTCGTTGCGTGATTTCCTGTGATTGGTACTTGTATCGAGATCTCAGGAATTGTCGATTACCCAAAGCTATTCTGTTGTTGTTCTTGATCTTCTGTTGACCGAGATTAACAGTAGTCGTCGATCAGCTGTGACAAAAGAGATCGTAAGTAGCCATCTTGGAGGAATGTCGTTATAAATTTCGCTCCGTACTTGATATATTTTAATAAGTGGAATATACGAATATTAATTTCCCTATTAAATCAAGATTATTACCGGTAATCTAGGTATTTGGAGAATGCTTTGAATACCAGTATGTAAGCATCTTTGGTAGCAGTTCTTTATCAAATTTATGTTTGATTATGTTCCACAGCATAGTTCACCAATTTCCGGACGCTGGCATTCTATACACGGATGGTTCGAAGGTGGACGAGAAAGTGGGTTGTGCTTACGTTATTGATGGTGCAAATACCAAGATCTCTTTACTGAGGCCTGTAGTGTGTTTACTGCGGAGCTCGTTGCCATCTATGAAGCTCTGCAGTTTGCACTACGGGATGCACGAATCCACTTTCTCGTGTGTACCGACTCTTTGAGTTCGTTGCAGTCAATTGCTACATGTTTCACGCAATACCCCCCTAGTGCAGCGAATCCAAGACCTACTAGCCGGGCTGTGCCACGCTGACACTCGAATCACCTTTCTGTGGCTTCCAAGCCACATGGGAATTGCGGGATATGAGTTAACAGATCAAGCTGCAAAAGAGGCGGTATCACTACCACCTCGACCAATGGAGTTACCCGCTAGAGATATTCGCTCTCAGTTACGCCTACAAGTTCTGACATTTGGGAGAGTCAGTGGCTAGCTGACCCACTGCCCAGTAAACTGAGAGCGATCAAGGGAACTACTCGCGTGTGGCGGAGCTCCTTCCGGGCCCGGAGAGAGTCCGTCATTTTGTGTAGGCTAAGGATAGGTCATACAAGATCCACCCACTCGTACCTAATGAGAAGGGAAGACCCCCCACTTTGTACCTGTGGAGCCGTTTTCACCGTGGCCCACATTTTCACCAAGTGTGTGGATCTTGCTGACTTACGAAGAAACCTTGGTTTGCAGACGACACTCAAACTTATATTAGCCGATGACGCGGTGGCTGCTGATCGCGTTATCCGCTTTATAAGTGAGAGTGGGTTAGGGCCAGCAATCTAAATTTTCCAGTGAACATTGACTCATCGACTTGTTCATTTTTGAATGATAATGATTTTGTTTTTCCGTAATTTTTGTTTCTTTTTATATTTATTTATTTATTTATTTATTTATTTATTTTTGTTTTTGTTTTATTAATTTTTTGGTATTTTTGAAATGTAGATGTCCACCTCAAAATTTGCATTCTTTAATCTGTGTTAAGAGGGGCAGATGACCTCGTAGTTCCGCCCCTTAAAACAACAATAACTAACTAACTAACTTTCATTATGGTTTTTATAAATTTAACCCATCATTCATGTCGTGCATCGTGTTGTTTAGCTGCTTGAGGTCTTCTTCAGTTTCTTGTATCCATTTGGACTTGTTTTTACTGTTGAGGGTTATGTTGAAAATGTGTTTTGTAATTCTGTCCTGGCCCATTCTGTTTATGTGACCAAACAAATTAGCTCGTCTCTTTTTGATAGTTTCTATGGTTTTATAAATTTCTGATGATGGTATCTTAATCCACACACCCTCTTAATTCACTGGTCCAAAAATGTTCCGGAGGATTTTTCGTTCTTGTTTTTCTATTTCTTTAATTTTTGAGTGACCATGAATTAGTGTTGTTTCTGCGGCATAAAATGCTTCATGAAAACTACTGTCTTAGTTTTGCATTAACTGAGATGGATTTTTGTTGTAATGATTCCAGGTAAGTCTGTACCCTCTCTGTAATTTTCTCACTCGTTCTTGATTTGCTATTATGTTTAGGCCTGAAGGTTGGATGATTTCTCATAAGTATTTAAAATGGCAAACTCTTGATATAGAACTATATCGCGACTTCCTGGGTAGATAGTCGGACGGGGATCGTTCTATGTACCCGGTGAAAATGAAAATCCACAGCCTGCTTCCAGTCTCCGACCGGGTCAGGAATCGAATGAATGAAGCCCCCATCTAGCGGCGAGGATATGAACTGTGCCGGCTGCCGAGGCCTGACGCACTCCTCTGGGGCAATGATTAAATGAATGACAGATGAAATGAAATGATAGTGGAGAGTGTTGCTGGAATGAAATTTTGACTGGGAAAACCGGAGTACCCGGAGAAAAACCTGTCTGCCTCCGTTTTGTCCAGCACAGATTTCACATGGAGTGACCGGGATTTGAACCACGGACCCAGCGGTGAGAGGCCGGCGTGCTGCCGCCTAAGCTACAGAGGCGGCGTCCAATGTGCCCGGTACTGAGTCTTTTTCATAAGATATCAGGAGACCAGCCTTTTGTGAAATTTCGTGTAATTTTTCAATTGCATGCTTTGCTTCTTGCCTGGTATTCGTTAATATGGCAAGGTCATCAGCAAACGGCAAACATTTGATATTAGCTCTATATTCTCTTCTACCAATGTGCATTCTCTTAACCTCCCTTTCTCAACTTCTGATAATTTTTTCCAGGACCATATTAAAAAGGCTGGTTGAAAGTCCATCTCCTTGGCGAACACCAGTGTGTATTTCAAACGGTTGAGAAATGTCTTCACCAAACTTAACCTTTGATGTAGTATCAATGAGAATTTATTGAATTATTGCCATGGTTTTGTTATCAACTTTCAACTCTTCCAGAATGCTGAAGAGAGTTGGTCTATCGATGTAGTCGTAGGCCTTTTTGAAATCAACGAAGGAAACCACGGTGTTTCTACAAGACCGTATTTGCAAGTTTGTCATCTGATTTCACATTTGTTCCGTGCAAGAGCGCCTCTTACGGAAACCTGATTGATATTCTCCTGTCTGTGCGTCTACTTGAGGTTCAAGTCTACTCAAGAGAGCGTTTGCAGGAATTTTGTACGCTACTGTGAGAAGGGAAAGGCTTCTATGGTTGTTCGGGTCCATCTTATCACCCTTTTCGTGAAGCGGGCGTATATTTCAATTCCGTGGGGATTTGTTCGGTCTTCTAAATATCGAATATTATATTGTATATTTTGTGAATGAGGTTGTCGTCAGCCAGTTTCCATAACTCTGCAATGATATCATCTTCCCAAGGGGCTTTGTCATTTTTCAATGATGTAGGTTATCTCCTGGAAGGAAGGTGTCAAGGAATCTGGATTGGATTCTGATCGTTCAATATAATACTTTCTGGTTGGGGATTACAGTTGAGAAGATTGTTGAAGTACTCAGCTAAAAGTTGACAATTCACATTGGTGTTTGTTTTTATTGAGCCATCAGATCGACGTAAGCACAGGCTAGATAGTCGGTATCCTTTTAGGTTCTCTTTAAAATTTTTGTAAAATGCCCTAGTATTATTCCTTGTAAAGTCTTGTTCTATTTCATCTAGTCGTTTTTTAATCATAATTACCGTACGTTTTTATTTTCTAATTAATTTTGATGATTGTTTCCGAATGTGCAGGAAATCCTGCCATTCTTCTGGTGTTTTGTTGCTATTAAATTTTTTTCAAGCTTTCAGTGTGTCTTCTATTGCTTGTTCGCATATACTGTTCCGCCATCTGTGCTTACGTTTACGTGGGGGTTGGCCTATCCTCATAGCGTTGCTTATAATATCCGATGTGTGTGATCGTGTGGCCTCCAGAGAGGCTGAGTGTAGGTCTTTCTAGTTGACGCCCTTGGGCGACCTGCGTGTCGTAATGAGGATGAAGTGATAATGAAGACCTCATACACCCAGTCCCCGAACCACGAGAATTAACCCCAGGATATTAAAATCCCTGATGGATCGGCCGGGAATCAACCCCGGGGCACTTTGGTTGAAAGTCTAGCGTGCTATCCATTTAGCCACTGATCCGGACAACATCCGATAATTCTTTCCAGTTTGATGTGCTCGTTTGTGTGATTTCTTGCAAAATGCTTCCCCTGTTTATTTTTAAATATTCAGGGTCAGGCTTAAAAATTCTTGGTTGTTGTGGTCTTCTCCTGTTGGATTGGAGTATAATTTTAATTTGTAAAAAGTAGTGATGAGAATCGAAGAAAACTTTTCTCGTTTTTAAATTAAGGGCCTCCGTTTGGTTTGTTTGAGAGATGGCAACATGATCGATTTGAAATGCACCCATATTGTTGTTAGGTGCCCTCCAAGTGCAAAGCTTTTGTCTGGGTT
The DNA here is from genome assembly GCA_946902985.2 of Meconema thalassinum. Taxonomy (NCBI): domain Eukaryota; kingdom Metazoa; phylum Arthropoda; class Insecta; order Orthoptera; family Tettigoniidae; genus Meconema; species Meconema thalassinum. Next base: position 1,355,073,306 of record OX336388.2, read on the forward strand.
TCCTAAATTGTGTTGACATGATTTTTAGTAATAATAATAATAATAATAATAATAATAATAATAATAATAATAATATCGTATGGCCTCGGATGCCGGGTGCAAGCTTTGTTATTTGACACCCAAAGGGTAGCTTGCATGTCGAATTGCGTTGTTCCTTGAAGCACTATGAAAGTCAAGGATGATTTTAGTTGGAAATTTTCACAAAAAGTTATCAGTCTTTCACCATTTGTATTTGTCCTTTTGTGTGCTGTGTGAATACCAGTTGTTCTCCTAAACTGTTTCGCTATACCCAGTTGGGCGTTAAAATTACCTACATTAATCTTGTCTAGATGTGTTGGAATTTGGTTGGTGACCCCTTCTAACTGTTCCCAGAAGGTATCTGATGTTTTAGGATCTTTATTATTATAGTCGTTTGTGGGGGCGTGTGCGTTGATGACTGTGTAAGCTTTGTTTGCTGATTTCAGTGCTATGCTCTGATTTACAAAAGATGAACGGTGAAAGCAGGCGAGAAAGCATGGCCTTGAGATCATCAGGCTGCCCCCATTTAATTGCCACTTCAATCCTATAGAAATGATATGGGGTCAAGTCAGTAGCGTAGCAGGATCGACCAATGGGGTGGTTATAGTTACTCAAGCCAAATTCTACAAGCATTTCGTCCCGCGGCATAGCCGCGCTCGTCAAACGTGCACCATGGTCGCGAGGGCAGCTGTGGAAAGTACGGATATCGTAGGTTCGAATCCCGGTGCTGACAGCGGTTATCCTAAGTGTGTTTTTCCCCGGGGTTTGCCACACTCCCTACAGGAAATTGGCGGGATGGTGCCTTGCTCAAGTCCCGGAGCGTCTACTCCATCCCTGTCCGAGATACATTTACACACACAACTACAATCATCATTGCAATACAGGTTGCCAGACAGCTTCAACACATTCCCAACTACACAGGGCTGATGACCAAGGAGTCTCAAGCACCTCAAATGAATTAACAACAACTCTACAAGTACTTCCATTTCTCTATGAGATAGTATTACACAAGAAGTTTCATGTATTTTGATCCCGAACTTTCCGAGTAATACAATATGCTCAAAAGACAAAAACAAATCAGTTCTTTAAAAAATTGAGTTAATTTTTGACTAAAATGTCTCACTTCAATGGTAAATCTAGAACATTCCTGTTCCCCTGACAGGGTCAAAATAAACTCAAATATATCTGTGCTACCAACATGAAGACAGCGTATCTCTCAACAAGAGAAATTATTTACAGAGGTCTCAGCTAAAGTGGGCATGTCCTCTCACGATGTATCATGTTGATTTATGAGTAATTCAATACCGGTACTCATTTTTATGTTTATTCAGTTTTTCCAACAAGATCCTGTGCTTTATATTGCAATTAGCCCTGAATGCCTAAAGTATCATTTTCGAAGATTTTTGTCACCTACCAAGGTCCTTCTTACCTTACAAATGCTACATGCAGCCGGAAAAAAAAATTGCTTACACTACTCAGGCGACAAATTTCACTCATCCGTAACTGAGAGATAACCGTAATTCGGGGAATTGCTGGACATATATTTACGTAATATGAAGCAACTCGGCTGACGGTTATCTCATGCTCAAGATGTTAATAATGATCCCAAAATGAGTGTTAATATGCCCATAGAATTTTCTAAGTCTTTATTAAAGTGCGTTATTATTAATAAAAACTAGAATAATTTACATATAACTTCTCTCCCGCTAAGAAAAGAAAAAAAAGCTAATATTGTCCCGCTGTGTGGGATTCAAAATTATTTGGCGCTAGCCTCAGTTTGAAATAAGCTATAAGTTAATATCGCGGGGGAAAAGTTAGATTGGCAACCCTGGGAGGACGGAGTTGTATTGCCACAATCGAAAATACACAGTCGCGAAGCTCGCTGCGCTACGAAATTGCATCCTCTTTGTAGGTGAAGCGACACTAGCGCTCGCGGCGGCCAGCAAACTGGCAACTGCCTTGAGCACGTTATTCGCGGGACAGATGATTTCACTTTTGCAAGGGTTTTTTGAATTTTAACTCACCTGCCGTCCTTGCGCCTTTTAAGCTTACGCTGGGTAAACCATTAAAAATAACCATATAATATGAGTGTAAGATTTGGTCAGCATGAAAAGTTCTACAAAGAAGTCCCCGACAGCATATCTTTATCTTTAATACATCGCCAACTATAACTGATTTTGCGTTTTAATTTCTTCCAACAATCTCCATTCAGTGGAAATTTAAATTACCGCACTAGCTTCGGAGCGAGTTTACGAGTGAGCCCATCACCCCAGCTTCGGCCAGCATTAACTGTCGATTCGTGTCGAGTTAAGACTTCAGATAAGAGTAGACTATAAGTGTTTGGAGTTTCGCTGTTCACCTCGGCTTTTCTGAATTACGTCTGAGACCTACCGTCCGTGTGCCTTTTAAGCTTACGCTGAGTGACCCCTTTAAGATACCAGGCGAAGCCGGGGCGGGTTGATAGTATGGATATAATATAATATCAAATTCTTAACCGTATCAAAAGCTAGTTATTCCGTAAAATTGAGTATTATAGTTAATTAGTAAAAATACCAGTGTGATTTTTGAAACGAAAAGTATATAAAGATCTTAAGGTCTTAAATGGCTCAATTGTAGGTACTTCGTATTTTTCTGTTGGTTTGAAACGTTTCATTCCTGAATTTGACAAAATAATACGATGCCAATTTTACAAAATATCGGCAATAACAAATTGTATTCCGTACCTTCACAGCAGCCATGTGGGAGAGCAGGTATTTCATAAGAGAATTAACAAACAGTGTATCACATCTAAGTTCGTGAGCATTATCCTGACGACATAAATTGGCTTCCTTCCAAAGGATTCGAGAATAAGTTTATATTATTGTACAAAATATTTATTCATTAAATCAGCTCTCTGACTATTAAAAAGCCATTTTCTACATCTGAAAATTAAAACGTCGGCACGCGTTTGAGTTGACATCTTTTACGTTTATTTACCCTACCGTATGTTTTAATTTTCAAAATGGATAGATATTTATATTTGATTTGCAGCCAATGACCATAGCAGGGCATTTCACATAAACGCTCGTAGGTTCCCCAAATTCAATGTCAAGTAGTTCCAACTTAAGCTACCAGACGCCACTGTCACTGAAACCCAACTTCCCGGTCGGTCAACACGAATACACCCAATTTGATTGGGCGAGTAATAACAATTCCCCTGTATAATTCATAATACAATAATTATTTATACATTTAATAAAACGCTTCTCATACACCCCCCTTCCTTTATGTGAGAAGTGTTTTATTAAATGTATAAACGATTCCTGTATTTTTATTTCAGGCATTAGGAGATAAATTGTCACTGCCCACCTAATCTAATTGGGTACCATACACTCGTGTTAACCGACTGAAAAGCGATCATATAGGTTACTTAACAACACTGAAATATTGCTTCTAATACAGTGAGACTCTCTCACGACTCGGCCGGTCAAGCGCCCAGCTTATCTGTCTCCCGTTGACTCATCACTCCCCTCCTGGCAGAACATAGCACTTCGCTCACGGTATCCGTGCATGACATGAGATAACAATTAAAATTAAGAAAATAACAATTAATTGAATAAGCTCGTACCTTATGGCAGGATATGTTGGAAATTTTCTCCTCATACATCCACACATTTCCGGCATCGTCTTAGGAAACTCCGATTCACACGCATAAGTTCGTCTTTCGTAATTGAGTCTTTATAGCTCTCCGGATATGTTCTTTCAGTTTGCCCAACGTGTGAGGGTTTCTTGCATACACTTTATTCTGTAAGCACCCATATAAATAAAAGTCACAAACAGTTAAATATGGGGACCGTGACAGCCATGAGTCCGTACTAATTACACGATATTCAAAAATTTCCTCAATTAAGTTTAATGTGTCATGAGCTGTATGCGCGGTGGCAGAGTCTTGCTGAATATATCCATTTCGAAAGTAGGTGTCAGTCAGTTTGTCAAAAAATGGTTTGACGATATTATCCCTGTACTTTGTGCATTAATTGTGCCTTGAAAAAGGATAGGCCCTATAATAATGTATCCATTCACTGCGCACCATACTCCGACCCATTCGTTATGTAGAGGAATTTCGTATATGCGATGGGGGGTTTCTCTACTCCAATATCTGTTATTATGCGTCGTCGAACCATACCGGTACCCGTGTAAATGGAACAAATCTTCGTCCGAGAAATATATTAATATATCCGGAGAGAAATAGCCTCAATAACGAAAGACGAACATATGCGTGTGAATCGGAGTTTCTTAAGACGATGCCGGAAATGTGTGGATGTAGGAGGAGAACATTTAGAACATATCCTGTTATAAGGTAGTAGGAGCTTATTTTATTAATTTTAATTGTTATCTCATGTCAAGCACGGATAACGTTAGCGAAGTGCTATGTTATGCCGAGCGGACAGTGATGAGTCAACGGGAGACAGATAAGCTGGGCGCGCCGGCCGGCCGAATCGTGAGAGATACTCACTGTATTAGATTTGTTTATTGAACTGCATATCTCCTCTTGTAAAGCACGTGTTAAATTAAAGACATAACCTTTACACAATGCTCACATACATTAAATCCAGCAACAATAACATAGGCTACACCAACATAGCGCAGTCGGCACATTCTTGCTGGCTGCGAGAGATCATTATTGTCTGGCGGTAGCACAAATCACAACCTGCCGATTTTCCAATGGGGGGGTCCCCCCCCCCTAACCCCCCTGGGCTACGCCACTGGGTCAAGTGAAGGGTTACGTAGCAGGGCATAATAAAAATGTCACACTCCGTGAGGTTGAGAAGCTTACCGTTGAGGCTATTAGGGAAGTGATTTCAGAAAACTGGAAGCGTGTAGTGTTAAAAATGCAACGAGAACTGGATGAGGCCACGAAACATCAATATATACTCGATGATGGGGTAGATCGGTTCATCATTTCCCTGGGAAGCAATTCCGGGTCCGATTCAGACACAAGTGACGAAGAGGGGGCTATGAAGGAATAGTACCCATAAGTAATAGCAGCGAGAGCGATTAGGTCAGTTTCATTATTTATTTTTATTTGTTTTTATTATTATTTTTATGTATTTATTTTATTTTATTTTTATTTATTTTATTATGATTTCTATTATTATCATTGTGTTCTCATTTTGTTGCATCGATTGTGCCTGTAGGTTGTAGTGTCGGCTACATCTCCCTGGTAGTTCTTCAATAACACACAAATAGTATTTTCTTGAAATAAAAGTGGACTGTATAATTATTTATTAACAATGGCGCTGAGGCCTGAAACATGGTGTTGCCATGCTTGCTAGAACACAACAGCTCTATAAAACAAAATTCTCCCGCTAGAGGGAGGAAGCCACTACTACACTAGTCAACAGACCAACTAATACAAGCAGGACGCAACATACCAGCCGCCAAGGAATGTCCAATTTCTTCTAATACACAAAATTGTTCATGAAACACATCAATCATAAAAGGAAACAAAGAAAGTTGATACACGATATCAAGCACTATAAATCACCATCCTTTGGCAATAAGCACAATTTTGTTATTGGCCTCTTGAAAAGACCTTGAGGTGTGCGAATGGTCACCACACGCACCCAACCGTCCGGGCCAGGATGAACTCCTTCGATGACTGCCAACTTCCAGCTGAGAGGGGGCACATTATCCTTCTTCACGATGACAAGTGCACCAGGTTGCACACTCGAGCAGGAACTGGTCCATTTGGATCATTGCTGGAGATGGTGGAGATAGTCACAGGACCATCTATGTCAGAACAGTTGGAACTGCTGATGTAAAATATTCCACCTTGACAGCAAGCTAAGCTAAGCTTAACATTCCCTAGATCTGGCTGAGGAATGGTGGTGATGGCAGTGCCAATTATGTAGTGACCTGGAGTGAGAGCTTCAGGGTCATTGGGATCACATGACAGAGGGATTAAGGGTCAAGAGTTCAAACACTCTTCAATCTGACAAGTAGCTTGCCACGGTGGGTGAGTGGATATCGTGTCGGTCTACTAACCCCAAGATTGCAGGTTCGCTCCTGGCCGTGGTAAGTTGTTTTTGAAAGGCGGCAAAAATACGGTACGCATGTCATACGATGTTGGCATGTCAAAGAACCCATTTGAATTCAATAGGCCGAGTTCATAATGGCAAAATTAATCTCGGGAGTTTGCGCCAACACAAAGTTCCTCATTTCTCTACTAGAAAGCGCTATAGTGTTCAAGGAGTTTAGATATATAACATCTAACCTCCTTAACTTTCATAGTCAAGGAGCAACGAAATTCGACATGCAAGATACCCTCTGCGTGTCAAATAACAAAGCTTGCACCCGGCACCCGAGGCCATACGATATTAAAAATAAATCTGACAAGTGAGTGTTGTCATTTCCTCTAATGTAAGACCCATTGTACCCATGGTACTGTACCCGATATCTAATCGAGGCTATCGGCTACGCTAGCTGTAGTCGGATTTAGTTACTAAGAAGAAAAGGTTGCGCTGAGATCGCATCAGTGACGTCGAGGGAAATGACGTAGACGACTAGGGAAGAAGAAGTCACTACCCCTCAAACGCACGGAATCACGGGAGAAGTCCTGGATATTTATGAAAATTTATCGGAATTTAACCTCAGAAGAGAAAGGAATTATATGGAATATTAATAATAACAACATTAGAAAAATGTGGATAACTCCTTAATTGAGTATTACGGCTTGATAACAGAAGATAGGCCGAGGTTAAATGTCTGACGGCAGAGAGAGAACGAAAGTAGGGGCTACCCTCACTTCAGCGGAAGGGTGGCGAGTCACGTGTTTGGCGAGGTGAGTGATCGCAGCACGCAGTGACAAGAAATCAGTCTTCTATTACATTCTGCTCAATTAGCACGTCAAGAGTGTGACAGTATCCAATACAGTGCAGTGCAGTAATTATTACCTGCCTGGCAGGATCGCTTCGTAAGTTAGCATTGTAACTTCAAAAGCACGGCGCAGTTGAGTAGGCTGACCGGAGATTGTGTCGCGATGGCTGTGAACGGGACGAAGGAGGCCGGTGATAGAAAGCAGTCTAGTTTGAACAGTGGAGTTGCGTTAACATATGTTTCAGATAGCAACGCTTTTACCAGCTCATAACTTACAGCAGAAATAAGCAGTAGTTCACTGGGAATAACGAACATTATTACGGCAGTATTCACAACGAATAGTCGCATAGAACAGCAATACAATGAAGCTAGTGGTTAACCTTGAGTTACACTCATATATTGGAGCAGAACTTGTCAAGCATTGGGCGACATTTTGTGACACTTTAGTGGTCATCTAATGGAACATTGCATTCTGACATTTTCACGTTTACGATATTTGGACTTATTAGACTTTCAGCAGTCCAGATACTCATTGCTTTTACAATTTATACACATTCAATGGATAATCAGACGAAGTTATTTTACCGATATTACGGCATACAAAATGTGTTCCAACGGAGCATATTTAAAGCGACCATGGGACAACTTACACATTGATGCATTATGCAAAATGGGACTTTGGATTTCATGCACTTTATGTAATAGCGATATGTGCATCAAATGACTTTAGTTCATGGACACTTATGGGAGTAATTAACACGTCGAACACAGATACAGGGTGTCTAGTGAACATGTAAACATTTTGAAATTATATTTTTTTCTGTCGATGCGATTGATTGGCAGTGAACAAGAACGTTATCAGCGAATGTCAATTAACGATTTTACATCGAACAGTGGCGTAACACATCCGAGAATAGAATGGGGTACCCATTCGAATTGAACTTTTGCGGGGATTATTGGACAATATCCGTGATGGATATCCTCGTTCGACCTTGTGGTGCTAGGCGTATGAAGAGACGTGATGGCATCGCAGAGTGACGGATTCGATTCCTATTAAGGAGAACGACTACATCATGATGTGCATTTGGATGGGGCCAAATGCATTTCCAGTGGCAAATACGACGATTTCGCCGATCTTTCGAGAAATCTGTTGCGTACACTTGAATTATCGCCGATCTTGGAATAAATTATTTAACATCTGGAATATGAAGGTATTGTAAGAGCTATGACATTACTGATATGATTTTTCTAGCGTGACACTGGGCACACTAGTATACCTTTAGGAGTGTTATTTACGAAATGGCTTGAATTTGTTCTTACTTCTTTTTGAGGAGTTTGCTAAAATATGGTGTTAACATATGAGATGGCAGACACATTTATCCGACCTTTTCGCTGTTTATTGACATTATTAAGCAGGAGTTTGATCTTTATTTTTCTTAAGTGATAGCATTTTTGATCATGTTGATTTTTATCGAGTAATTCGAAACTCGAGATCTGCAGTCGGGTAGTTTAGATTTTTATTAGCTTATTGCATACTAGCGAGTATGTGGAATTTATCAGTAGGGATTTTTCCTTTATTGGATTGTTTTTGAGATGTGGAAGTTAATACGCTCTAGCGAATCAGTATCGCTTTTATGAGACGAGTAGAATATTGTTGATTCCAATCATGTGCATTCACTCATTAGTCTACGCAGACGGGGCCTGTTACCTTGAGTAGCTGTGTGGTGTTTGATCGCCTTACCCGTCGCTATAGGAATACCATTTTATCATCCGAGTGCAATTATTGTGATCGTGAGAGAATTAAACAATATTTTACCAGTCAAATATTAGTTGATCTTTGTTCAGTAATTCAGAAATAAATGTCAGCAGGGTTACATTTTGTAATTCTTGTATTGCCAATCCAATAGTTTGTTGCATTACTCTTTTGGAGAGTACAGTCATATAATATTTAATGTTTGATACTCTTTTGTGAGTGAGTTTATACCTTTGATAAGGATTTCAAGTAATTGAGTCTTTTACGACGAGTTATTTCTTATTGGAAATTTATTACAGGCAGATGATGAACAGATATTATGAATATGAGTTAATATAACACGTGGGTGTTCTTTTTGAAGTAAATTTTGAGGATCTTAACAGAGATTTTGTACTCTGAATTAAACCAAATCTTGGATTGGATTACGATTACTTCGGTAATTTTTCTTATTGTTTGAGAAGTTGTCTGGACATGATAATACTGACTACAGTTCTTGTAGGTCATATTCGTCAACCGACTGAAGCCAGTTATAATTTTTGTGGATCATTCTATATGATGAGTTAAGGTATTTTTTGGCCAAAGTTTGGGAGATTGCCAGAAGAGGTTTATAATATTGCCAATGCGAGATTTTGATGCAGACATGAGGTCGTCGAACCCAGTCTAGTATATTTCTGAAGTTCATGCTGTGCGCTGAATAATTGTTGTGTTATGTGAAATAATAATGATGTTCAAATGTGAAATTTGATGAAGTGAATTTAAATGGTAAAGTTTTGGATGGTGAGGTCCAACGTGATTTAGTGGAGGCAACGTATTTTTGTCATGGCAATTGAGTATATTAAGGGTATAGCCTGGAACTGGTGGATTTTTAAGGCAACGTTCGGTAACCGATCTTAAACATTTTTTTGGAAGTTTTATTATCCAAGATTCTCTAATAATAATAATAATAATTTATGGAATTATTATCTGAAGTTTAATCATATTGATAATCTGACCTGATAAATAAAATAATAATGATTGATAAAATAAACTGATGAATAAATGAATAAAATGATAACTAATTAAAAGATCTGATAATTAAAATATAATTATAATAAATTTAAATAAGTTGAAGTAAATAAGCTGATGGAATTTAAATGAATTTAAATAAGCTGATGACATACAATAAAATTAAATGAGTTGATGAATTATAGTTTAAATTGATGAATTAAATTTAAATGAGATGATGAAATAAAATTAGATGAGATGATCTGCAGATGATTTAATGAAATGATGAATATAATAATTATTTGAATGATCTGATAATAAGAAATTAATAATTTTGATTTGAATAGAACAGATTACTGAATGATAGCTGATGTGATGAACAATTAGTAATTTTCGATGGATGATGACAGATGATTAGAACAGAATTTTGATTCACAACCGAGTAGTTGTTAGAAGTGGTGTAAATAACGTGTACAAATTTATTGTTCATATTAAGAGTGATTATATCTATTCCAACATTTGGAACAGTGACATTCAAGCCATTTATGAATGATTATTTACATGTTAGCGTTGATATAAAATTGATTGTGTGATAGAAAGTTTAATATCTACTTGAATTCACGTGCCTGACGTTAGATTAATCAAAGATAGGTCTCAGGGATCACAAAATGTCAGTGACAAAAGACATAGTGCTACGGTGACCCTGAGAGCGCAAGAGAACTATATCTTTTTATTTTTTACACGGGAATAATAATATTTCTTTGATGCAGTGCGGAGATGTACGATTTGAGAGGACATTAACATCATAACTATTATGATCTACCATACTCCTAGGCAGGAATTTATTTTGTTTCTGTCTGACCACTCAAGTTTAAATAAATTTTATTTTAAGTTGTGATCTCATGATGATGTGTTTTCCCAATCCTTTCCTTTGTCATACTTAAGGCTTAACCAGGAAGGATGTGGTTTGTTAGGGATTCAGTTGATGGCGCCCACCTTTAACTTGAAACTATGATTAAATTTAAGCCCGTAACGACCCGGGGATATTTTATCTCGTGTTACCCTCTGCTTTTGTGATATTTCAACTGAATTTCCGACACATACCTTGTTTATTTTGTGTACTTTTAACTTTACTCCTGGCCTGGCATGTCAGGTACGCGATGTAATAGCAGTTGGGTCATCGCGTACCTTGGACGAACGGGTACAGTACGTCGTAGATGGTACTTAAATGATTTTAGACTCGCTTCCCAAATACCACCAAAGTGAGGAGCTCTGGGTGGTATGAAGTGCCAATTGATGCATTCCGAAATGGTGAAACTTCTTATATCTTCATGTAGCTGATCATGTCCGAGAAGGGTTTGTATTTATCGCAATTCCCGTTCAGCTCCCACGACGTTTGTCCCGTTGTCACTGACGATATTTCGAGGTCTTCCTCGACGTGAAATAAACCAATTCAGAGCAGCCAGAAATGCCTTAGTAGACGTATTTCTGACTACTTCTAAGTGTACTGCCTTCGTTGCCATGGAAACGAATACAGCGACATAATACTTTTCCTTTAACTTAGACTTACGTGAGCCTGTTATTATGTAAAATGGTCGAGTAAAATCTGTGCCATAATTGGTGGATGGTCTAGTCGACTCCACTCGAGGACGAGGTAGTTGTCCCATGAGCTGATGTGTGCTTTCTGCCTTCAATTTATGACATGTCAAACAATGGTACAATATATGGCGAACAGTAGTTCTGCCCTTGACAATCCAATATTGCTGGCGAAGTGACGAAAACAATTGGCAACCAGCATTACGCATGCGCTGATGTTCATGTTCAACAATTAACTTTGTCAGGTGATGTGGTGGTAGAATTATATGATGCTTCTGCTGATACCTGAGATCGGAATGCTGCAGTCTATCTGCAACACGGAGTAAGTGCATCTTGTCTATGAAGTGATTCAATGACTTCAGTTTACTATTACCATCAAGAGGCACGTTGTGTTCCAATTGATGAATCTCCTTGGCATATTCAGCTTGTTGAGCAATTCTGATGCATTGGTGCAATCCTAATTGAAGTTCTTGAAGGGAAATATCATTCGTTGCTCTCTAAACACGAGCTTTTCTAGAATTAGCCACGAATCTGTTGCAGTATGCTACAACCCGTTGTAATCGTATCAGCTTAGAGAAACGGCTAATAATGTCATGTTGGCAGTTCGTTGCAACGTGACGTATTGTCTTCGATTTCTCGTCCAGTACATGTTGAGAAGCGGGAACAACAAACAATTTTTGCCATGAAGTGGAGTCAGCCAAGTAGGTCCTTCCCACCGTAATTGATTGTCAACGAGGCCATCGGGAAAGACTCCACGTGAAATCATATCTGCTGGGTTGTCGAGAGAAGTCTCATGCCACCACTCAGTATTTGTTGTAGCGTATTGTATCTCGGACACTCTGGTCCCTACAAAGGTCTTCGAATAAGTAGATAGCGCAGCCAGCCATGCTAACACGATAGTGGAGTCAGTCTAAAGATAGACGTTACTAAACTTCATATTCAAGACACTGACAACCTTCTTGTACAGTCTTGCAAGAAGAAGAGCACCGCAAAGCTCTAGGCAAGGGAGTGATGACTTCTTCAAGGGGGCGACTCTTGACTTGGAGCAAAACAATGTTGATGTTGTGAGCCCTTGCTCGTTAGTTGATCGTATGTAGATGCAACAACCATAAGCCTTCTCTGAGGCGTCACAGAATCCATGGAGCTGAATGTCGTTGACTGGCCCATCAGTCAAAATTCTTCTATTGATGAGTATGGCGTCTATCATGGGAAGTTAATCGCAGAGTTCTTGCCATGAACGTGGAAGTTCTGGAGAGAGAGGTTCGTCCCAGGTAAATTGTTGTTGCCATAGAATTTGGAGAAACATTTTACAGAGAATTACAATTGGGCTAATGGAACCCAAATTTTCAAAAATAGATTAAATAGCTGAAAGCACACAACGTTTAGTGATGCTACGGCCATGTACAGCAGATTGAATGTTATTTACATTTTGGAACTTGTCACCTGCTGGGTGCCACATAAGACCTAATGTTTTAATATCATCGTCAAGGCGAAGAGGAAGGTGGGATTCTCTTAGTTCATGTGAAATGCTCTGTAACAATTCAGGGCTATTGCTGCACCACTTACGAATCTGCCCTGACTAAGCAGGTCCATCAGGATTTCTGTATCTGGAGTGCTTCCTGTAATGTTTGGGACCCTGACATGCAATCATCAACATAAAAATCGTTCAATAAAATATCCGAATCCTTCGGGTAAGTTTGAGCTTCATCTTCGGCGAGATGTTGTAGGCAACGTGTGGCAAGAAATGGAGAACATGCCATTCCATAGGTGACGGTCTTAAGTAGGTATTCCTGTAGTGCATCGGTCAACTTCCTTCTCCACAGGATTCGTTGGTAGTCACAATCTCTGGGGTCTATTTGTATCTGACGATACATTTTTGCGATGCCAGCAGTAAACGCTATAGGATGAGTGCGGAATCTAACAATGATAGAGCAGACGCACTGTTGAATTGTAAGTCCAACAGTAAATCGTTCAAGGAAGTGCCACTGCTGATTTTGGCTGAACAATCAAATACAACCCGTGTCTTCGTTGTGAAACTGGAATCCTTGAAAACAGCGTGGTGGGGCATGTAGCAAACTGGGGTAACAGTAAAGTGGGCTGCTTCCATGTGTCCCAGATCTTTACATTCATCCATAAAATTAGTGTAGTCTTCTTTCAAGTTTTGGTTTCTTCTCATTTTTCTCTCATGTAAATAGAACCGCTTGGCTGCCATTTGAAGGGAAGCACCTAATTCCTTGGGGTCCTCTCGAAATGGTAGTCGAACCACACATCTTCCTGAAGAATCTCTGGTGTTATTCTGAACAAAATGTGCTTCACATTCTTTTTCATTCCTGGTTCTTGTAGTCAAGTGCAACTCTTCTAGTTCCCATAACTTCTGGAGTTGAGTATGGATATCAGTGTCAGATTTGGCAAAGCATGAAATCACCAGCCGGCGTGAAGTATTGGTGCAGGGTGCATCATCTTTATACATTCCAGAAAGGATCCAACCAAACTCAGTCTCTTGTAAAACTGGGTGATTGAGGTCTCTGGTTAGTTTACCTGACCGCTGAATGTAAGAGCAGACTTCTGTACTGAGTAGAATGTCAATTTTACCGAGCTGAGAGTATGCAGTGTTTTCTAGGAGATGTGAGGGTAAATTCAAGCTTGAAGAATCAATGAAGTGTTCGGGTAAGTCATCAGTAACCTTGGGAAACACTAGGCAATCAACTGACACCGTACTTGAGCATACACTGATTTCAACAGAGATTGTGTGTTTTGTTTCAGAAGTAGTATTACATATGCCTTGAATTGGTACCCTACTGGACCTTCTACGAAGTTTCAATCGCTGTGGACACGATTCTGAGATGAAGCAGGATTGTGAGCCAGAATCCAGTAAGGCACGACATGTCTGTAGTCCACCGTTACAGTCCTTGACATTCACAAGGGCTGTAGATAAGAGGATTTGTTTACTGGGCACTACCTTTAATGCGCAATAACTAGCAGTCATAGACTCTGATTGCTGACGCAACACCACCTAGATACAAGGCCTTTGCATTCAAACAAGATGGCGGACACAGAAGGCAGAGCTGCTGGAGCACGCCGTATGCCATGGCCCAAATGACAGGTTCCTTCAACTGATACATCGTCAGTAGCAACATTTATAGGCTATTATGACTTCGTCATTTACCGGTACTTACCTTTACGTGCCTTACAAACAAAGACGGTATAGGTCTACTACAGAATAAGCTTCTTCTCGTCGTTCACCTGAATATGAAACCTCACGGGAAACTAGGTAGTCTACTGTAGGAAGAAATGAAACATACACCATTTTACTGTTCCTGGATCAATTTACTGTATGTTAATAGCCAACGACCATAAAAAAACAGCAGTAAATTATACGCATTTGATAGAATTATCTTCAATATATGCATAAGAACAGGTTTTTAGCTAGATATCTGGACTTGTCATCAAAGAACTGTGATATATAGATAGATAGATTTTTATTAATTCCATTTGATCAAATACATGTATACAATACATTTTTGATATAGGACACGTCATAATTTACATCTATAAAATAAAAGTACTAATAGGTATATAATACTAATACTATAACTATTTATAACTTATTATAATAACAGATCTAAAGAGATATAATCTTATTGGACAACTATTGACACCTTACTCTATTATCATAATATGAAAACTTAATTCTATAAATACAACAACTTACAGCTAGGTGGCCTAATACAATTAAAACGGGAAAGTAAAATATAATTATAGATTTCATCGCTCCTATTCACTAAGATATTCAACTACGGAGTAAAAACAATGGCACTGCAGATAAGCTTTCAACATTCTATCAAAGGTTTTTATTTTTGGGTCAAGTTTTATATACTGGGGTAGTTTATTGTATAATTTAACTCCTGTGTGAGAAGTTCCTTTTTGATATATGCTTGCAGTGGCGTACCCAGACTTTCATTTGGGGGGGGGTCATGTGCATGAACAGGGCCAAGTTCTCCACGGGAGGGGGGGCTGTGGTTATGCCAAGTAGTTAAGCTAGTAAATACATAAATTTCTCCGAACAAAGATATTAAAATACGTTTAATATGCATAAACATGAAAAAAAAAGTTCTTTCACAAACACAGTTTCTTTTTAGGCCTACAAAAGTTTAAAATTCACGGACAGTGAATCAACTTAGCTAAAAGCTAAAGTGTGCTGACAGCGATAAAACTAATTTTAAACGACAAATTCGCGGCGCCGCACACTCTTCTTCCCATATCTTGTTATTACTTTTTCTACGTCTACCTCGATGTCTTCGTGTACATGCATGAGTGCTAAACCCGTTAGACGCTCTTCTCCCATACGACTTCTCAACCATGTTTTCAACCGCCGTAAGGTCGAAAAAGATCTTTCTGCAGTTGCTACACTTATTGGCAAAGTTGCCAAAATTCTCAGCAAAGTGTTTATTGACGGATAAATATCCCAGTCACATTGTCCAATGATACTGACAACACTTGCTTTGGAGATATTTTCATTCGACTCCCTTGCCCACTTTTGTACCCAAAGTTCAAACTCATGTTGCACGGATTGTACTGGTACTTTGAGAAAGTGTTGGTACGTCTCAGCTACACTCTTGACTAGTAGTTCAGTATTTTCGTCACAATTCGTAAATGGCGGCATAAATACATTTAGGTTGAACGCTTTTAGCACTTCATCCGAAAACCGTCGTTTCAAATCCGAAATGACCTCATCAAGCAAAGGGATGTAAATAGATTTTCGGAAGAACTCTTCCACGTTGTCAGCTGGTGGGTTGTCACGGTGAATTTGATGCACAATTGTGCGAGGTCGTGATAATTCCATCCCCAGTTCCTGTGCAATAGCATGAGCTCGGGCAAAGAGCTGGATGAATTTTTTGTCCACTTCTTGTCGTTTTTTTCCAAGGTCTGCGTTGTATCTTTAACCAAATCCGATGCCGTTTTTAAATCGAGCGATGGAGTTTGAAGATATTTGCTAAGCGACTTTGTAGTTCCTGAAACAAATACCACCGGAACAACGATTAAAATATTGAACAATGGTATTAGTGTTAGATTAAAAAACATCTTAAATTTAAATAAACAAACAAAATTATCATATGTAAGTAATATGTCATTTTTTCTTACCTAAAACATCGCAAATGCACACCATGGAAATCACGAAATCTGTAGTTTTGATCGCCTGGAGTAAACAGTAGGCGTCGGCAGATGTTTTTCGGTCATGCCACAAGGAGATTTTCTCCAAGGCTCTTGCAATTTTGGGTAGGTTTTCCTGAAACTGCAAATGCCCGTCGTGTTTCTCACTCCAACGTGTTTCACACAATCCCTTTAAAGCTTTGTCGCCAAGTTCTTGTTTAAAAACAAGATGTCTCTTTGCAGACATATTTGCAAAAGCAATAATTCTCTGCATAATTCCGGTAGTGTTGCGGCAAGAAACAACTTTCGAACACTTTGACAGGCCGTTGTTTAGGGCATGATTACTACAGGGACATCGTCTTGCGTTCACCGCCTTCTTGAGTAATTCTTGAACTGCTCCCTTCACATTTGAAGACATAACAGCGCAATTGTCAGTGCCTGCTCCAACCATCATTATTATATCAATAGAATGCTTTAAAAGAAGGTCCTCCACGACATGAGCAAGAGCGATACCCGTCAGTCGGCGTTCACCCTTTTCGTCTACATCTTCAGGGCGAATCGATTCATATGCGTCAGCAAAAGTGACAAAATCTTCTCTAATTGAATTCCCATACAAGTAGCGGAAAGACAGGCTGAGCTGCTCGATATGGGAGCAATCGGTGGTTTCGTCGAAAATTATTGAATATGGCCCCGCCTCTCTCACTCTACCTAGAACCACCTCTTGAATTTCTTCCTTGCAACAGTCTATTAACTCATTTTGCGTTCTGGGACTGATGTAAGTAGCATTTGCGCCAGAATTTTCTAAGTGTTTCAACAACTTTTCATCTCCTGCTTCTATTCTAAAACGAAGCAAAGCTCTGAAGTTTCCTTCTTTAGCCACAGACTTCTCTTCCTCCCCTAAATTAGCAGCCTGGTACTGGTCATTTTCTCCCGAGTTTGAAGACTGTGGTAATAATAAACCGTGATCTCTGTGGCCACGGAGCGGTATGTTCTGACGGCCAAACAGAAGGATTGTACTCAATATAGGCCTGAGTCGTTCTCTGTTTTCGCGTACTTGCATTTCACGCTGAGAAGATTGCTGATTAATTACCTCCAACGAAGGGTTGTGGTAGGATAGAAGGAAGTTTTTATCAGCTTCAACTGCCTTTCTGTGATACTGAGTCCGCTCATGAGAGCAGAGTGCTCCCTTTTCACCCAATAGGTCGTCAAACATTGTCAATGGTTGTCGGACTAAGCGTTTCAGACTGGTGTTGCACTGATAACCTCCGCATTCTCCAGCGACGAAAAGTACACAATATTTACAATACAAGCCTTTATCTTTATGGGAGAGAACTAGCCAAAAATATCTGTCGAGGTGAGATCTCTGTGCAAACTTCCTAGTTTCTTTTCCCTTTTTCTTAATAACACAGTGCGGAAATGCATAATCCTTCGGTGGAGTCCACGGTCTCTCTAACAGCTGACATTTTTCAAAATCTGTTACACCGGGCTGGCCCACGAAATTCCCAACATCCCATGCGTATGCATTGACAGGGTCGGCAGATAAAGTAACAGTGGCTGGTGGACTGCTGAAACCCTTCACATTGTTGCTAGTACTTTCTTGGTTAAGTGTACTGCTGCCTGAATTGGATGGCTGCTCAGATATTGAAGACGGCGAATTTACGCCAGCAGCTTCAGGCTCAACCGTGATCTTACGTTGTTTGAAAAAAAAACTATCAATGGTCCTAACGGTACACCGTTTTATACCAACACCAGAGACAGGAGCAGTAGGGGGAGTAGAAATTGGAGCCGTTGCAGGAACAGTATTGTTGGTGCGCAGGACAAAGGAAACAATGAACAAAAGAACAAAATCACCCGTTTGTCCCCCACCCTCAAAAAGAAACAATTTTGATAGAAAAACAAAAGTACAAAATCACCCGTTCGTCCCCCAGCCCCCAAAGGAAACAATTTTGATTTTAAAAAAAAATCACCCGTTCATCCCCCACCACAAAAATAAACAATTGAAAACAATGTAACAGCAGCTAATCTGCACCACAACCACCATCGATGTATTTGGCATGACAAATTTTAATTGGGCCTATACCATTTGCTTTTCTAACGATTATTTTTATAATGTATTGGTACACCTTGCGATAAAATCACAAAAAAAACCTGTTGTAAATTCTACATTTTACAAGTAGACCTGCCAAAGTTTAACGCTCAGAAAAGTACCCAAGTAAGACCAATCAACTGTAGCTATACTATAAAGGTTGTTCTGAAATAAAGACATTTTGGAGATAATTAAATAATTAACCATAGAGCTAATATAAAGAATCTTTACTTGAAACCGATTTTTGGCTACCTCGAAGATCAAATATTAAATTTGAAAACATTGATGTTCATGTTATTTGCTCATAAACAAATATAAATAAATCGAAGAAAAACTTTTGTATCAGCCACCGATATTGAAAAGCGCCCAAAAGGCCTAGGGTAATTCAAGAAAAAATTAAATTAGCCTACATACTGCGAAAAATACAAAATAAATGGTATCGTATACGCCCACGTGCACGGTATCGTAGCGTACCTGCGACGTATACGACCCCTTTTTCGCGGGAGGTGAACCTAATCAAACGTTTTTTTTTCATACGGCAAATTGGGCACAAATCACCAAAGTAAACAGCGAGTTGCATGATCAGCGACGATGGTGTAGAGGCTGTTGATGTTATGATTTCACATTGATGGCAGCGTGGCACAGTTCAACCAACACGAAACCCACAAAGGCTGAATTGAATTCAAAACTCACAATTTTGTAGGAAAATCCCTGACGTGCTTAACCTCACGTATAACAAGAGCACAGCTCAGCAAAAAACACAACACAAATCAAATCTGTCGTCCGGATTCGTCAACAGTTTGCCGACAGTCACAGTGATTTTTTTACGTTGCTCTCTGCTTCTCGCTCAACAACTCAAACTCAAATGCACTTTTCACTAATATGCAAAGGTCTTTTTAACAGAATGTTACATGTCACTGACACTACAAAGTACAAAGCTACTTTCACTACACAAAATCATCACACATCACACACTGTTTACATTTGAATTTTCATTGTACTGCTCTCTCTTGTCACTGCCGTTGCTGGCGGGAAAGTAGGATGTGGAGGGGAGATGGTGCAGGCAGAGCGACACTATATATCTTTGAAAGTATTATGTTTTTTAAAAAGAATTTAATGAATAAAGATGTTTTTCTTAAAACAAACAATGATGTTCATAGGCATAACACAAGACAAAATCAAAACATTCATATTTCACACACACACACAAGCATATATCAAAAAGGAACTTTTCACACTGGAGTTAAATTATACAATAAACTACCCCAGTATATAAAACTGGCCCCAAAAATAAAAACCTTTGATAGAATGTTGAAAGCTTATCTGCAGTGCCATTGTTTTTACTCAGTAGTTGAATATTTTAGCGTATAGGAGTGATGGAATCTATAACTATATTTTACTTTTTTAATTTAATTTTAATACCTAGCTGTATGTTGTTGTATTTATAGAATTTAGTTTTCATATTATGATAATAGAGTGAGGTGTAAATAGTTGTGCAATAAGATTGTATCTATTAAGATTTGCTATTATAATAAGTTATAAATAGTTATAATCTTAGTAATATATACCTGTTAGTTCTTTTATTTTATGCATGTAAATTCTGACGTGTCCTATATCAAAATGTATTGAATGCATGTATTTGATCAAATGGAATTAATAAAAATCTATCTATCTATCTATCACTAGAGGGCGTGCCGTGTTGCTGTCGAAGGGAGCGGGAGGGAACAGATAGTTCGCAGAGGATTACGGCTAAATTCAGGAATGGCCAAAGACGGTAAGGTAGGGCATGAGCACTTCTCGTAGTTCTCCGTCCGTTCCGCACTCATTATACCAATATCATTTGTAAAATTCGTTTTTTACTTCGGTCAACTTTTACGGCATTAAAGGCAATAAATACGGGCGAATTCCTAGATGCAGATATTTGGGGGGGGGGGCATGACCCCCGTGACCCCCCCCCCCCCTTGCGTACGCCACTGTATGCTTGTGTGTGTGTGTGAAATATGAATGTTTTGATTTTGTCTTGTGTTATGCCTATGAACGTCATTGTTTGTTTTAAGAAAGACATCCTTATTCATTAATTTTTTTTTAAAAAACATAATACTTTCAAAGATATATATGCAGGGCAGTGGGAGAATGTTTAAATCTTTAAACAGTGGTCTGCATGATTCTCTAGTGTTTACATTTGCCATAATTCTAATCGCCCTTTTTTGTATCCTAAACGTGCTTAGTACATCTGGCGACATACCCCATAATATGACCCCATATCTTAAGTATGAATGGAAATAAGCAAAATAAGTATTTCTTAATGTGTGCAAGTTTTCAAAATGAAAATCCACAGCCTGCTTCCAGTCTCCGACTGGGTCAGGAATGGAATGAATGAAGCCCCCATCTAGCGGCGAGGATATGAACTGTGCCGGCTGCCGAGGCCTGACGCACTCCTCTGGGGCAATGATTAAATGAATGACAGATGAAATGAAATGATAGTGGAGAGTGTTGCTGGAATGAAATTGTGACAGGGAAAACCGGAGTACCCGGAGAAAAACCTGTCTGCCTCCGTTTTGTCCAGCACAGATCTCACATGGAGTGACCGGGATTTGAACCACGGACCCAGCGGTGAGAGGCCGGCGTGCTGCCGCCTAAGCCACGGAGGCTCGAAGTTTTCAAAATACGTAACGCAAAGCACATCGAGTTCAGTTTAGTATTCAGATATTGTATATGTTTATTCCATTTCAAGTCATGTTGTATCCATTGTCCTAAAAACTTTGTTTCTGATTTATTTTCAATTTGATGACCATTTAATGTTCTATTGGGCTTTGCAGGATTCCTATTCTGTATAGTGTGGAAATTTAGATATACTGTTTTTTTTATAGTTTATTATGAGGCGATTATCTTGTGACCATTTGGCTAACCCTTCTGTAACGGAGTTAGCAGACTGCTATAAGACCTGCTTAGTTTCACCTTTTATAACGAGTGTTGTATCGTCTGCAAACGAATAGAAGGAAGAGTAGTGGGCCCAAAACCGATCCCTTGGGTATTCCAAATTTAATAATTCCCTCATTGGACAGTGTTTAATAGGGTAATTTGGTTCCATCTTCTTTGTGTCTCAAGCTTACCATTTGTTTACGCCCAAGACTCTATCCATTTAGTAGCTAGACCTCTAATACCATATTGATTTAGTTTTATAAGGAGGATTTTATGATCAACAACATCAAATGCTTTCGATAAATTCAAGAATAGGCCAGTTGCATGTTCCTTATTGTCAATTAATTTCAGTATACTATTACTACATTCATAAATTGCTGTCCGTGTAGATCTTTCCGTTCTGCATCCATGTTGAGAGTTTGATAGTATTTCATTTTTTTTTCTATAAAACTCATCAGTCTTTTATACATGATTTTTCCACAATGTTTGCAATACCAGTTGGTAAGGTAATAGGAAGATAGTTATATAATTCATCTTTTGAACCGTTTTTTTTTTCACTGGAATTACTTTTGATGACTTCAAAATATCCGGGTAAGTTCCTGAGAGAATTGAACTGTTTATTAATTGCGTTAGTGGATTTATTATATTTTCTGCACATTTCTATAAAATTACATCAGGGATGCCATCAATGCCAGCACAGAATTTATTTTTAGCTCTTTTATAACAATTCTTACCACTTCACTTGTGACATGATTTATAAATAAAGAATCACTGCATATATTTATTTTATTATTAGAATTTAGTGTATTTACCTGTGATTTATTTAATACTTTTTGTGGAATTTCCAGAAAATAGTTTTCAAAAGTGTTTGCTATTTCTTCTGGATTATTAATCACTTTACTATTGCTGGTAAGTGCAATGTTCCTTTGTATTTTAGCAGATTTTCCAGTTTCTTTCTTTATCACGGACCACATAGCCCTGTTTTTATTAGATGATTGGGAAATAAAAAAAATATCATTATGCATTTTCTTTGCTAGTCTTATTACCTTATTTAAAGCCTCCGTGGCTCAGGCGGCAGCACGCCGGCCTCTCACCACTGGCTCCGTGGTTCAAATCCCGGTCTCTCCATGTGAGATCTGTGCTGGACAAACGGAGGCAGACAGGTTTTTCTAAGGGTACTCCGGTTTTCCCTGTCGAAATTTAATTCCAGCAACACTCTCCACTATCATGTCATTTCATCTGTCATTCATTTAATCATTGCCCCATAGGAGTGCGTCAGGCCTCGGTTGCCGGCACAGTCCATATCATCGCCGCTAGATGGGGGCTTCATTCATTCCATTCCTGACCCTGTCGGAGACTGGAAGCAGGCTGTGGATTTTCATTACCTTATTTAATATGCTAGTGTATTTTTTGTAGTATAAATTGAGTTCAGGTGTTGTGTGGTATTGTTTATATAATTTGTGTAGAAATTTCTTTCTTTGACTTGAATTTATAATTCCTGTTGTTATCCAATTGCTAGTTTTGTTATTTTGAACAGTTCTTTGTCTAAAGGGGAATGCTGTTTCAAAATAGTGTTTTAGGGTACTGTTAAATGCATTAAATTTATCATTTACATTTTCTAGTTTATACATTTCTGACCATGTTTCCTTATTTAATAAGTCATTGAAATATGTAACATTTGTTTCAGTGAATGACCGCACTTTGATTTTACTCCATTATCATTATTATTGATTGTTTCGGGTACTTCAAACTCATTATTTGTCCATGGTGGTCACTAAAACCCGGACAATAGACTTCTATTGAATGGTGATATTTATCTCTATTTTAAAAAAATTGATCAGGAGTGGTTTTACTAAATTTTGTTATTCTTGTTGGGGTATTTACTGTAGGTTTCAGTCCATAGGAAATTAGTAAGTTAATTGTGTTAATAAATCACAATTTCTATCAAATTTTAAGAAATCCACATTTTCATCCCCACAAATTCTTATATCGAAATTTACATTGTTCATGTTATTCAGTAACAATTCTAATTTATCTATAAATAAAGGAAACTTTCCTGACGGAGAACGGTATACGCATACAATTATTAACTTAAACTGCTGTATTTTTACGGCAGAGAATTCAAAATCTTGTTCCATAATTAGATAATCATAACCTGTTAACTGTTCATGATCTAAATTATTTACTAAGAAGATACAAGTACCACCATGGCTAATATTAGATCTAGAGTATTTACTAGCTTGTATAAACCCTGGGAATTGAATTGATTCGAGTTGTTCCTCTTTCAGCCAATGTTCTGAAATACATAGTGCTGAGATGTCTTTAAGTTCATTTTTAAGCATCAGATTTATGTAATCAATTTTATTATAGAGAGACTGAACATTCTGGTGGTAAATTATTTACATTATTATTATTATTATTATTATTATTATTATTATTATTATTATTTATTTATTTATTTATTTATTTTATGTTACACGTTACAGGCCTATTAGACCACGCGAAGCAATCATGACTTTTTGTTCTTCCTGACTTTCCAGTAATCTTCCATTCGTGCACTAAAGGCCCTCTTCCTTTCTTCGATCCACTTTGGTCTTTGGGCTGTGGGTGCAGCTCTCTCTGACAACACTTCGCACTTGTATACTTTGTGTCTAAATACGCTTTTGTCTATGACGTCTTCTGGGTCGATCTGTGCTTTTACTAGATCAATTTTGACTTGCATCATCCAGGGTGTAGTAATCTTGAGCCGCTGTATGTATCTAAGAATTTTGTTGGTGAGTCTGGTTTGTGGGAGTCTGCTGATGTGGCCGTAAAATTTTAGTCGCCTCTTTCTGATGTCTGCTGCGAGGTTGGACAATTTCTCTGTGGTGTCTCTGGAGTGAAGCCAGTATCCTTCATCTGTGTGCTTTGGTCCAATTATTTTCCTTATTATTTTTCTTTCCTCTGTGAGGATTTTTTCCAAGTCGCCCTTAGTGTGTAACGTCAACGTCTCACTAGCAGAAAGCACCTCAGGTTTAATAACCGTGTTGTAATGACGAAGTTTAATGAATGTGGACAGACATTTTTTGTTGTAGACACTCCGTGTCTTGTATCAGGCTCTCTTCATTTTCATTAACCTAGTGTTCTGCGCGATTTTCTCTTTTCCCGTCTGTTCAAGCACTTCACCTAGGTATTTAAAGTGGGCGACTCTATTGATCTTGCCATATTTCGTGTTTAAATTCTGTATGTCGAATTTTGTACAGAGAAACTCTGTCTTTTGGAACGAGATCTGTAGTCCTAATTTTTCGGCGCACTCTTGGAGTACTTCTATCTGTCTGATTGATGTGGTTTCGTTATCTGAGAGTAGAGCCAGATCATCCGCGAAGGCTAGACTTCCAACCTCCAGTTCGTCCTTTGGTCGTCAGTAGTGTGTTTTGGATGGTTCACGGCCCTCCACCTCCACATTCCTCCACACAAGATGGCGGCGGCGCGATATCTATCGAACGCATGGTCGGATTTTGACGAATGAGGTGTTGTTGAACTCGGGCTGACACCCCCTTTCCAATGACCTACATATTTCAACCCCAAAATAAAAACCTACCCCTACTAGAGGGTGAAATTGAATTTTTAGAGAATCTCTCTTTCCAATTGCAACATGTGAGAGTTTGAATGCCGATATGGAATGAAACGTTGTTCTACACGAGAGACAAGTATACGGTGGATAGCCACTATGAATTAACATGCTTGTTTTTGTTTTTTACGCATGCCCACTCATGGCTTTTGTAAGAGGGTGGGGGAGCGGTTCCCTGTGGTTAAGTCCTTGTTGACAGGTCCCTGTGGATGGGTCATTGTTGACTGGTCATGGTGGACGAGTCCCTGTGGACGGGTCCCTGTTGACAGGTCATTGTTGACGGCCCATTGTTGACGGGTCCTTGTCGACAAGTCCTTGTGGACGAGTCCCTGTTGATGGGTCCCTTTTGACTGATCCCTTTGGACCGATCCCTTTGGACTGCTCCCTAATGCTATGATGAAATTAAACGT
Source organism: Meconema thalassinum (assembly GCA_946902985.2). Lineage (NCBI taxonomy): Eukaryota > Metazoa > Arthropoda > Insecta > Orthoptera > Tettigoniidae > Meconema > Meconema thalassinum. Next base: position 1,355,098,694 of record OX336388.2, read on the forward strand.
TGTTCCATATGAAACGCAAGCGAAGAGCCGATAGCTACTATGAATTAACATGTTTGTTTTTTGTTTTTACGCATTTGCACTTGTTTTTTTTTGTAAGAGGGCGGGCTTTTTGAATACAGATTTATAGATGAGTTTTTTTAAATTAACCAAAAGATCCAAAACTAATAGGTCATTAGCTTTTAATATCTCATGAATCAATAAGGCTAGGGACTTGTATGAGAGGTCGTTGGACTTGGGGTGACATTCTGTTTCTTAATGTATTATTCATTTTTGTCAAAAGGGCCTAACTGCACTTTTGTTAATATCTCGTTAACTAATAATCAGAGAGGGTCAAGTGAGGTGTCATGGGACTCAAGATGGTTAACCCTTTTCCATGACCAACGAATTTACCCAAAAGACCTAAAACAGCAAGGTCATTGACCTATGATTTTATAAAATAATAATCGGAGAGGGTCAAGTGAGGTGTCATAGGACTTAGAATGGTTATCCCTTTCCCATGACCAATGAATTTACTCCAAAAATCCAAAACAGTAAGGCCATTGACCTGAGATTTTATAAACTAATATGGGGTCGATAACCTAGATGTTAGACCCCTTAAAACATCGATTATCATTATTATTATTATTAGTATTATTATTATTATTATTATTATTATAAACTAATAATTGGATATCAACATGTGAGGTTTCATAGGACTTAGAATGATCAACCCTTTCTCATAGCCAATGAATTTACCCAAAATACCCAATATATCAAGGTCATCGACCCGAGATTTTATAAACTAATAATCGGATACGAACATGTGAGATGTTTACCATGTGTGATGAAACATAGCTTGGTAGAGAAAGAATTAGTGTAGGTTACATGTATGGTGACTGACAAGTCTTTTACCATTGGAACTTGTTTTCAGATCAAACTGCAGTACAGAGAGAGTATAGGTTGCAGGTATGGGTTAATAAATGACAAACGGTGTACACAAACTCTGATTTATCGATTCAAGAATTAAGAGTAGACTACCTTTAATTGATTGGTTAAAGAGGATATCTAAAACACAAAATAGTGATTACATTGTAATAAACCAAACCAAACCTAACCGAAAACAAGCCAAGGGTTTAAGTGTAAAACTTGTGGGTAAATGTGGTCATTGGTAATTTCAAAAAGGAAAGGGATGACGCTCTACTTATAGAGGGTAAGGTTTTTAAATGTATTTTTTTTTGAAATTTTGACAAGGGGCCTAACTATACTTTTGTTGATATTTCCTGAACCCATGATGGGATTTTGACCTGTGAGGTGTCGTTGGACTTGGGCAGACTCTCTCTTTTTGAATATATTTTTGACATTTTAACAAAGGGCCTAACTATACTTTTGTTAATATCTCGCGAACCAATAAGGCTAGGGACTTGTATGTGGGGTCCTAGCACTCGGGGTGACGCTCTGTTTTTGAATATATATTTAATGTTTGTCAAAAGGGCCTAACTGCACTGTTGTTAATATCTCGATAACTAATAATGGGAGAGAGTCAAGTTAGGTGTTATAATACTTAGGATGGCCAACCCTTTCCCTTGACCAACGAATTTACCCGAAATATTCAAAACAACAGGGTCATTGACCTGAGATTATATAAACTAGTCATTGGATATCAACATGTACGGTGTCATTAGACTTATAATGGTCAACCCTTTCCCATGGCCAATGAATTTACCTAAAATATCCAAAACATTAAGGTCATTGACCTGAGATTTTATAAATTAATAATTGGATACGGACATGTGAGATGTTTACCGTGAGTGATGAAACATAGCTAGGTAGAGAAAGAATTAATGTAGGCTACATGTATGGTGACTGACAAGTCTTTCACTATTGTAACTTGTTTTCAGATCAGACTGTAGTAAGAGAGAGTATAGGTTGCAGGCATGGGTTAATAAATGACAAACGGTGTACACAAAATCTGATTTATTGATTCAAGAATTAAGAGTAGACTATCTTTAATTGATTGGTTAAAGAGGATAGCTAAAGAAACAAAATGGTGACTACATTGAACTAAACTGAACCAAGCTGAATCAAACCCAACCAAACCGAACCAAACCTAATCGAAAACAAGCCAAGGGTTTAACTGTAAAACTTGTGGGTGAATGTGGTCATTGGTAATGTCAAAAAGGAAAGGGATAACGCTCTACCTATAGAGGGTAAGGTAAAGCTAGAGCATGGTGCTAATCCATACACCCAAGTACATGAAGCACACACAACTATCCTATGCAGTTTTTATGGGTTGACTGTTAAAACTTGCTCAGTGGTTACTGGGACAAGATGGTCGCTACACACAACAAGCTTTAAATACCTGAGGCTAATAATCGATACATACACTCACACACACTTGTTCTAAGCTAAACTGTCTTGCTGGCAGAGCTCACACAGTAGGTAAATGACAGAAATGCTTGGCTAACAGAAATACAATCATTTTCGGTTGTCTAATGTTACCAGCTAAACATTACGTGCTATAGTGGTGAGCACATGTGCCTCTTTCACTGGAGATCTTAACTCGATTTCTAGCTCTAAGGCCTAGAACGAATCAAACTAAGAAAAAGGGTATGGTGACGCAGTGGTTTAACTGATAGCCTTTCACTAAGGTAGACTAGGGTTTGATTTTAGGTTAATATGCACGTCATAAACAAACAAATAAAAGCAGAGATAATGTTTAAAATTGATTACACTTGTCTCTTTTCAAATTATTACTTAGATTACAAATACAAACGTGGACTGGGTTTGACATACAGTTAATGCTTCCTATCACATACTAGACTGTAAGAAAGCCAAACAAGCAAAAGGCGTAGGTAGAGCAGTGGTAAAATCGCTATGTGTAGAGAAATACCTAACGGTTTTATGAACTGGCAAAGGTATGTCGCATAAACAGTGCAGGATACAATCCAGCAACCATAATTTTTATCTTGTGGACAAGAGAAAACACATATATATATATATATATATATATATATATATATATATATATATAGATATATAGAAAGCTTGTGTGTGTGTGGGTAGCATTGGTTGTTTGACCAGAGAAAATACGGTGAGGTAGGGTGGGGAGAGGGAGAATTAGCACTTATATATGAATGGAAAATAGATTTTTTCAATCGTTTTGTTTTTCAAATGCAGTGGTAGATAGTCGTTATTTTGTAAAACATTCTTACTTGCAGTAGTAATAAGCCTCTATGGTTCCGCTAACACATAGATAGACTGTATTATTGCCATGGTCAAGCACTCTCATTAAGATCATTTACAAAATCATAAAATGAAAAATAAAAAATCTTGTTTTGGAAATATCGTTTTTCAACATACACAAAATAAATATATAAAACATTTGTAAACAGCAAAATGGAAAATCCATGTTTCCATATAGACAAAATTTAAAAACCTTAAACGGACATTTAAGAAAATATATGCAAATGGGAAATTGACAAATGTGAATATATGAAAATGGAAAAATCCATGTTTCCATATCATGAAATTGAAAAACATCAAACTGTCATTTTAAAAAATGCAAATGGAAAATTGACAAATTGCAATGTTTGAAATGTGAAATTGAACAAATGGCTATCATTATTTTAAAAAAAGGAACAAGGTGCTCTATGGTTGAGGTGTGAATCAAACCCTCTCTACTTATTTGGACCACTCGAGACTGAGTAGACTAGTTTTAGTTGTCATACCACTTTTAAAAGTTTGTGTTAAATCTAGGAATTGAACCCAAGAGCTTGTAGGGGAGATCCAAGGTTATAATATGTTAAACAGATAGCCTTGAATGTAGGGTGTGGTAGTTATATAGAGATGAGACGTTTCGCTCGGGGCAGGGAGGCATGGAGATCTGCATCAAACCAGTCAAAAGACTGACGACTCGAACAACAACGTGTAGAGCTCACCAAAATAATGTTGTGTAACGGTAAATGTTAGTCAACGAACAGTAATGCATTACTAAAACCCATGACACGATACCTAAGAGCTTTTCTAAAATTATTTTAAAATGCCTTTAACCCTATATTAAACACCCAGTTCACAAGACTCATAACTGCAATGTTATGGTCAAACAAAACAAAATCTATATTTCAAAACAAACAAGTGGTTTAGTCAATGTATACTGGAAAAAGTTTTATAAACACTCAAGTCCACAAAAATAATTAAATTAGTAACTGTCAGGTTGACCGAGTGGTTATGGTGTTTGACTTAAGTTCAAATTTTCTGTACAAGAAAGCAAGGGTTCGAATCCCTTACCTGATATAACTATTGCCTCAACATGGCTTGACCACACTGTACTATTGTGTACTCGGTACACAAACCATAGATAGAGTGTATTGTTTAAGGTCACTCTCTTTGCGAACATAGTCAGAGACTGTTGATGGTTAACAAGTACATTAATAGTGGGACATAGGGATAGCAATTAAGAAAAACATACAATACCCATACACTATTTTTATTTATTTAATGTAAGTACTTCTCAATAGTTATATACAAACTACAACTCTCTTTTGTCTATTACTATCTAGTCCTTTTCGATCCACTTGCATATCAAGGCAGATGACTTTGTAGTTCAGCCACTTAAAACAACAACAACACTACCTCTTGCATAGTCTGTGATGTTGATGACTCTTGAGGCGTGGAAGATGGATACAACATAACTTTTACAACAGGGGTTAAACGTTGCTCAACAAACAATGCACTATTTTGAGTAGCAACATCTTTCTTTTGTACTAACTTATTAGCATTCTGATGATTTTTTGCCAACACCATCAGTGTTTTGTCTAGAGCACTACATTGATGATCACTCACACTTAAAACCACACCATTTCTACTTTTCATATTGCCTCGACATCTTGTTGACCTCTGTTTTGAGCATCGCCAGAATATTATTCCTTTTACATTTTGTCGTCTATAGTTATAAGAGTAGCCTTTATAGAGTACACGTTGTTTACCTCGGTTAGTTGTAGTAAGTTCCATAGTAGTAACTAACCTGTTAGTATGATTTGCACACTACAAAGGTTATCTCTGTTCTGGTAATAGAATTATTTAGCGTTGGCTTTTATATTTAATATGTACAGTTAAAAGTGATAAAAAAGTGGTAGACAAGTGGTAGACAATTGGTAACATAGTGGTAGAAAAGTGGTAGCAAAGGGGTAGCAAAGTGGTAGAAAAGTGGTAGAAAAGTGGCAGAAAAGTAGTAGAAAAGTGGTGGCAAAGTGGTAGAAAAGGGGTAGCAAACTAGAAAAGTGGTAGAAAAGGGGCAGAAAAGTAGTAGAAAAGTGGTAGCAAAGTGGTAGAAAAGTGGTAGCAAACTAGAAAAGTGGTAGCAAAGTGGTAGCAAAGTGGTAGAAAATATTACATGTATTGTTAAGAAATAGTTTAAGCGGTTACATGGATTCATTACACTATAATTTTAGCATCACGAAGCTCATTTTCTATATCCAAAAGTTCTTCCTCATATTTAGTATGACCAGCCTGTTTACAGGTATGCAAGTACTGAAGCCGCTGGATTAGCTTACTGGGATTGTTCCAGTAAACAAATTTAACACATGATTTTTTTGGTGTAAACCATTATCATCATCATCATCATCATCATGGTTATCATCATCAATATAATTATCATCAATATAATCATCATCACTATTACTATCTAATCCTTTTTGTTCATCTTGCAATGCAACAACCTTTGGCATAGTTTGTGTTGTCTTTGATAGTGTTAGAGGTTTCTTAGACGTTAACGACTGTCCTAACATGTCTTTTTCAGGAGATAATAAATGCTCTTTAACAAACAAAGCACTATCTTGAGCCACACTATTTTTTTCTTGGTCTTGCTTTTTTTTTACCTTGGTTAGAGTGTTTTGTCCATTTAAATGAGTATTATTTTGAGATTTACAATGATGATCGATTGAAATAAGTATGTTGGAGCCTTTTGTTTTAATCATTCCTCGACACTTTTTAGATCGTTGTTTCGAACAGCACCAAATAACTGTTCCATTTTTATTAGTTCTTTTTACAATTTAAGCATATCCTTTATAGTAAGCACATGGCTTACCATAGCTAGTCGTTGATACTTCCATGTCAACTGTTAAGCATAAACTAATCTCTAGTAAAGTTAACTCGATAATAAAAATGATAGTTTGTAGTATGTGCAGTTTAAAGTAAGAGCATAAGTGAGAGTCAAATGGTAGAAAAGTGTTAGCAAAGTGGTGGAAGTGTGGTAGCAGTTTATAGTAGTCATGATCTTTTTTACCAGAATGTGATTTGGGTAAATGTAATTTCTAAACCTTAGCAGTGAGTAGTCAGTTAGTCTTGGTTCAGACAAGCGTAAACAGTTCTCCAATGAATCAGAGATCAAGATTTTCATTATGAAACAGTTGTGTAACCAATTAGGTATCGGTACTTGATAGCTTCACACATGAACAAAAATTCCAACATATCTGACATGAATTACATGCTTTGAAAGTTGACAAAGAATATCCAATCAACCATTGTAGTTGCAATGTCAAACACAAAGACACAAAAATCAGCATGAACTTTTAAGTTACAGGAAAATTCTATGAAATAGACTATGCAGGAAATTTGGAAATACACATCAGAAGTTTGCAACACCATCCTTCTAGACTATATAAATTATCGATATGGAAAGTGTGCACTGCCCCTAACATTAAACCAATTTATCAATAACACAAGTCAACAATCAAAACATTTTGTGTTGAGTCTATCATTTAATGCATATATTCTGTCTACATTGAACAGTAACAAAAAAACGCCATTCATAATTAATTAAGTTTGCTTTAATTCTTTATGTAATGATAAATGCATATTTAAAGTTTTGGCTGACTGTTCAGGGTGAATCGGCTTTGAACACATAAGAGAGGGAATATTTTAAGACTTAACCTCAACTCACCTAACATAACCTAAATTTACCTAACCTAACCTTGTCATATAGGTAAGAAACGGGTCAAGCTATGCTTTCGACTACCGAGTTTCAGCTACTTTTCAAGGTTACTCTCCCGAACATTGCCGGAGACTGCTGATTAACACCTATGTTCCCACGGCGGCGGCGCGCAACGACTTATATGACGCGCTTCCCCCTTTTTATTGATCCCTGTTGATTTGTCCCTTTGGACTGGTCCCTGTTGACTAGCCCCTTTGGAAGGGCCCTTTTTGAATGGAGTCATTTTTGATGGGTCCCCGTGGACAGGTCCTTATGGCTAATCCCTTTGGACCGGTCGTGTCGTGTCTGTCAGTGTCTGTTTGGTCAATCGCAAGGTCTTGCTATCCAAACCTTGCTGGTGTAAGATGTTGAACAATGACTGACGGTCAATGGAGTCATATGCCTTCTTGAAGTCAACGAAGGTACATATAATTGGAGTATTCCTGAGGGCTTTGATTTTCAATATACTTTTTAGGTTGAAGATTTGTTCCGCGCAGGAGCAACCAGGACGAAATCCCGCCTGGTACTCGCCAATCTTGTGTTCCAGCTGGTCCCGAGCCCTTTGGAGTAGGCACGCTGAGAGTATCTTGTACGTAACTTGTAATAGTGAAATGCCCCTGTAATTGTTTACGTCAGAGCGGTCGCCTTTTTTGTGTAATGGGTGGATCAATGCACATTTCCACTCATCTGGTAGCTTTTCTGATGTCCAGATGTCAGTGATAATCAGTGTGAGTTCCCTAAGTGAGTGTGGCCCTAGGTTTTTCAGTAGTTCGGCCACTATGCCGTCTTCACCAGATGTCCTGTTGTTCTTAAGTTTGATGATGTGCCTGTGAACTTCCTCTTGTGTCGGAGGTAATGAGTCTGCGTTCTTGACTGAAGGTTCTTCCTCTGAGAATCTCTCTATTGGTTCTGGACAGTTGAGAAGATCAGAGAAGTATTGTGCCATCACCTTGCAATTCTCCTTATTCGTTAGTGCTAATTTTCCATCACATTTTCTGAAGCAATGGTTTGGTGGTGTGTACCCTCTGATGTGTCCTGCAAACGTTCTGTAGAAGTCCCTTACGTTGTAGTTACGGAAGTTGTCCTCAATGGAGTCCAACTGTTCCTTCAGGTATCTCCTCTTGGATTGTCTGATAATTTTTGCGGTAGCTTTTCGTGTTTCATGGAAATTCTGTAAATTTTCTGGGGATTTTTTACTCTTGTATTTCTGATATGCCAATTTCCTGGTAATGAGTGCATTCTCACAATCAACATCCCACCAAGGATGTTTGGAATTCTTCTTCAAAGGAATGAGATCTTGTGCTATGATTTTTCGGTGAAAAATTTTGCCAGTCATTGGCATGTTTTTTTCCCAGGCTTCCTTCACTCCAGAGTCTGCGGTCTTTTTTGTGTCAAATTTTGGTAGGGGTTTTTTCTTACAGAAAGTTCTTTTTGGGGTGAACTTGACCTTGACGCGGGTTAGGTAATGGTCAGAGTCAATGTTGGCTCCTCTACGAACCTGTACATCATGAATCTCCTTCTGTACTGGATATGAGATTGCCACTAGGTCGATTTCGAACTCACCTAACTGCTGGACTGGAGAACGCCAGGTTTTCTGTTTTCTAGGGTGTTTTCTAAGAGATGTTGACATGAGCTTGAGGTTATTCTGCTGGCAGAGTTCTATGAGTCGTGTGCCATATTTATTTGTGAATTTATGTGCAGGATAGTTTCCGACTGTTTTCCTGTGCATCTTTTCTCTACCGATCTGTGCAGTGAAGTCGCCCATGAGGAGTTTGACGTCATCCCTGGGGACTTTGGACATCACTGTGTCAAGGGTCGACCAGAATTTTTCTGCGGACTGTGGATCGCTCTTGTTACTTTGGTTAGTGGGGGCGTGTGCGTTGATCAGTGTGTATTTTTTTGTTGGCGCACCGGAAGCGCATGCTCATCAATCTGTTGTTTACTGGAGTAACTTCTCCTAAGGATTCTACTATGGTCTTTTGGACCATGAAGGCCATCCCCAGAAGTGGAGCGCCTTTGGCAACGCGCATGTCAGTCTTGCTCTTGAACAAGCGGTAATTGCCGTAGTCCATGGTGTCTTCATCTGTGATACGTGTCTCCTGTAGCGCGAGGATTAGAAGCTTCTGTCTATCGAGTTCTGTCACTAGATTGTGCAACTTTCCAGGCTGTATGAGAGTGTTGATGTTTAGAGTGCCTACGTATGTTGGTGTCTTATGTGGAAGTTTGCCAGAGAACTCCGATTTTCTCTGTGGCCGTGGTTGCCCGGGTCTCCCAGAGTCCAAACGCCCGGGTGCCGTCAGTTGATGGGTGGATTGGTTACCACCTGGGGTAATACTGTTATTATTTGCACGCGCCATGGTTACTTGTAATAATAATAATGTTATTGGTTTTACGTCCCTTTTAACTACCCTGGCTTTTAGAGACGCCGGGGTGCCGGAATTTTGCCCCGAAGGGGATCTTTAACGTGCCAGTAAATGTACTGACACGGCTCCCTCGCATTTGCGCACCCTCAAATGCCAGCTGACTGCGCCAGGTTTCGAACCTGCAGCCTTGGGCTCAGCGAGCGAGAACGTTACCCCTGAGCCACGCAGCCAGACGGTTACTTGTAAGAAATGGGGTCTAGTGGTTATCCACTAGGTTTCTTAGAACCAGGGATTGTTAGTTCCTGGAGCATGTTTACAGCCGCACCACTTGGTGAACAGACGCTGACCATAAGCCGCCCAATCTGGGAACAAACGCTTTTGGATTTAGAGTTCTTTATTGGTGGGGAAACCACCTGGCTCTTCCGCTCCATCCATCGTTGGGAATCTTAGATTCCTCTTCCGCCATCAGGACCGTTGACCAATTTTCACCTAGTAACCCTAGGCAGGGGCCCTTACAGGGTGCTACCATCCGGAACCAGATGGACCCAGGTTTTTTACGAGGTGTTACTCCTCCCCCTCCTCCTTCCTCATCACTTACGAGACGAGTCCCCTGGCTTGGGATCGGCAGTGGCGGAGTTATTATTATTATTATTATTATCATAATTGTTATTATTATTGTCGCGAGACAAATCCGAAATACCATTGTTGCACTCTGTTAAATTTGACATTGAAAGATCTGAATGCCAAACCTCACGTTTGGCTTCTCTTACAAGTTTCCCTGATTCCACTCTAAAGATATTACTGTTGATCTATTCTTACCATTTGAATTTACAATTTTGCAGATTTCATCACTAAGATACTCTTTTCCTAACCTATTTAAGTGTAGGCCATGTCGAGTGTGGAACTTCCTGTCTAATTTACTTACATCTATAATTTGGACATTTGGAAAACTCTTACAAATTGTACGAATTTCTCCATTTGTAGCCTCTATTTCTACATTTACACAGGATTTGGGAATTAAATCGTATGTCTGCGGCAGTGGCGGCTCGTGTCTTTCTGGACTAGGGGATCAATAGAAGAGAGCATTCACTTCAAATGGCGGACCCTTAATCTACTACAAAGATAAACACTATACATGTGGTACCTCAAACTTCGTACAGATAGTTATGAACATTACAATGAGCGATTTCAAACACAGTGAGCTCGAATCATTCGCCTCAACTAGAACTTGAACCCTGGATCAGCATTATTAGTGAAGATTTCTGTTTTCTGTCTCGATGTCTCTCTGAAACACACGCACGAACACGCACCTGTATGACAGGCTCCATCTGGTAATGAGCCTGGTTAAGAAATGCAACACTTCAAATCTTACAGCAATCGAGTATCAGATTGAAATGGCTCATAAAATGAAGATGAATATACTTATAAAAGGAAGGAAGGAAGGAAAATACTCATAAAAGGAATTTAGATTGAAATATACGCACAAAATGTAGTTTAGTTTCAAATTACTTACAAAATGCAATGTAGATTCGAAATACTCATCAAAATGCAATTGAAATTCAAAATATTTACAAAATGCAATTTAAATTGAAAATACGTACAAAATGCAAGTGAGGTTCAAAATATTTACAAAATGCAATTGAAATTGAAAATACGTACAAAATGCAAGTGAGATTGAAAAAGGCCGGTTCAGATTCAAAATACTCACAACGTTCAATTTAAATTCAAAATTCTTACAAAACGCTATTGAATTTGAAAATGCTTACAAAATGTATGCTAGATTCAAAATACTCACAAAATGTGGAAGCCCGCGATTCAAAATACTGTACTTACAAAATGCAATTGAGATTGAAATTACCTACAAAATAGAGTTTAGGTCGAAAATATTTACAAAGTGCAATATAGATTGAAAAAACTTACAAAATGTGGTTGAGTTAAAAAGACTCACAAAATGTAATTTAGAGACACGGGGAGACAATTCATAAAAACAGGTCAGGAATCTTAAAGGGAAAAGGAACTATAATGAAAAAGAAGGCTGATCCCACGAAGAATGAGGGATCAGGAAAAATGAGGGAAGGGCCAATGAAGGCGGGAAAGGAAAAAACTCCCGAGGCCTCGGATACCCTAATACCGTCCGGGTTGGAAGACAACAAGAGTTGACCAAGAGAGGTCGACAGGAAAGAAGACAGTGAGGAGCCCGGCACAAGTAAGTGGAAGCAATGCCGGACTCAGCTGGGGTCCCATGGTCGCCAACCCACGTCCCACTAGATGTGAGCCCCTGGGGGACGCGGAAAAAATAATCGAATTACACAGTCACTTATTTCACGCAGTTAATAGGCACAAGGAAATACTGAATGTGATTTACGTTCCAGCACTTGACAGTGTGACTAACTTAAACCTGAGAAAATAGTGGGACTACAGTAGTGAGTTGGATAACTCCGGAGCGTAACGACTAACAAGACACCTTCTTCCGCTATTTTATTGGTATTATTTCAATCTAACTGAATCGTTTATTTAATTAGCCTTCAAATACAATAAATAGCTAGGTAGTTTACTTATATAGATAAATTCATTGATAAATTACGGGCGCATATAAACAGTCTAATGTGGCAGCCATGAAGCACCGTTTCAAAAGCGCCCCGGTGAGCACTTTCGCTGTATGTTCACATTGGCCGCATTTATTTTACAAACACGTCAAGAGATGGCGGAGTGTATACCTTTTCTCCTACTTTGAAGGGCTTGTGTCGCTGGACTAATGAACGAATTCAGCAATCTTATTGCGCATGCGTGTACGATGGATACACGTTTGGCTTGTATCCACTGTTCCCTTCCCTTCTAACCCCCGCTATATGTACCATGCCACCGCTCTACCTTACTCGCCTATTCTCTGCAGGAAAGATCAGCCAAGACTGGGGGTTCAAACCAGATCTTGCGCCGGCCTCACATCCTCGCGCTCGTTAACTGCAGTTGAACTCCGCGCTGTTTTCTGACAAATATTTCTGTTACGTATAGGGACAAAATGCTAAATATATTGTCAAATTTAATGGGGGTTCATTGCGCTATAGCAAGAACCGCTACTGCTCTGCGGAATGTTTACAATAATGACATTTGTGTTATGCATGGATGGCAATGTTCCCTTTAAATCTTTGATTAACTTTTTACTCTCGTTTCAATAGACGTCGTTTGCTCCAGCGATGATTACTGCATAGTCCTTTGAAGTGAAGGTCGCACTCTCTTCTACCATTCCGTTCGTGACCGCTGCAATTTGTGCTCCTGGCTTTACTGTCGAAGTGACCTCCATTTCTCCGCCCCTCTCCAATACGGTTGCTGCTACATCTCGCCCGTGGCTATCCGCAAATATCCGCATCTTCCTGGATTTTCTCTTTATCACTTTCTTCTTTTGTTCTTGAAGAAAGTCATCATTTTCTTCGACGAGCTCTCCAAATGAATTTGAGACGGGAATTTCAGTTACATGTACTGGCCTAAGCTTATTCAATCTTACACTACCAGCACCCACTGTCGACCAAGTTTCCTTGCTTTCCTCTCTGTTTCCTTTTAATTTATGTGTCGTTCTTCACGAAATTTTCCGGGTACCCATTTAATCATTTAAACTATAGGTTTACTATATAATGTTGCCATCGGCCACAGTGCCCAATCACACTGGGCAATTCGGAAGACAAGATGGAACAGCACCAGGTATGGGTCTTGGCACTTTCAATGGGAGTGTTATCTCTTGACCATCTTCACAATGGAATACAGCATTCTGTCTGAAATCTTGAGCATTAAAATGCAGCTCACAAACCTGCAATTTGCAAAAGAATCATACTAAGTAACATTTGCTGAAGTTTGAGCATAAGATTGAGTTTTTCCATGCTGAATGAACTAAATTTGAATAGGCCTACTTTTAATGTGTGATTTTTCAAAAAAGTTCTTCCTATTTAAATTATCCTAAGAGTAACCTACATAGACAATGCAAAATTGAGCTTTGTTCAATTGTACATGTTTAATTTTTGAGTTAAGAATAATCCCTTCAAACTCTGCCCTATTACTGAAGCCTCATGAGAGAAGTTTCACAAGAGCAATTGCTCAAATGGACGAGGGTTGGTGATCTTAGGTGGGCTGGCTCATAATAACGGTGTGAATCTAAAATCAGGATCATGCATAGTAGCCTATAGTATTATTAATTTTTGTTTGTTTGTGCCATATGTTTACCATTTAGAAATGTGAGCAGAATGTGTCCTGGGTGAATTGTGTAGCTATCTAGCACCAGTGTCCCATGACTCTACTGCCCTACTGCATACAGAGAGATGAGTCTGGTGTATTTTGGAACTCTAGATGCATGCTAGTAGGGGGGCAAGGCCGGTTCTGCTTCACCCATTTTATTTGTACCCGACTGTACATGTTAAATAATTAATATCTGGTGAGCCCATGGTCGGATGATGACAAATGAGGTGTCGTTGGACTCGAGCTGACGTCCTCTTTCCTACGGACCTCTCGTAATATTTTTCAAAATTTTGAAAAAAAATTTGTTTTTGAAAATAGGCGATAGTTTAAAAACCAAACATGATAGAACGTTGTGCCATGGTTGAAACGAATGGTCTTTATGTCCTTTATCTTTTATACTAAAACTTTTTTATTTTTGATGTTTTTTGAAAAAAGTTCAATTTTGAAATTCCTTTATTTTGGAAACTATAATTTTTGCAAATAAGTTTGTTTGACATAAATGAAAGGTCCCTACCTCCTCTATCCCCAAAATAAATGTCAAGTGTCTAGGATAAAAATGGAAAAAGAGTAGTGTCAATTGGACAGTTCTACTTAACCCCCTACTTTCATATAAACTTGGGCGATATCTCCCGAACACGTGGTCGGATTTTAACGAACGAGGTAGTGTTAGCTTTGAGATGACGTTCTCTTGGCTAGAAATGTGTGTTTGTATTTTTAAAAAATTGAAAATTTTGGATTTTGGATTGGCGCTATTTTGGAAACGGTGAATTTTGGAAAAAAGTTTGTTTGACGTTAATGAAAGGTGGCTATGCCCTCTACGGGGACAGCAAGTTTCAAGGGTGTAGGAGGAAAAACAAAATGATAGCCTACTTTCTCGCGAACATTGGTGATAATTGGCGATCGGATGGTCGGATTTTAAAGAATGAGGTGTCGTTGGAATCGAGCTGACGTCCTCTTTCCTATAGACGACTTGTTATATTTTAAAAAAATTTGTTGAAAATTTTTGTTTTCGAAAGTAGGCGTTAGTTTGAAAACCAAACATGATAGAACGTTGTGCCATAGTTGAAACGAATGGTCTCTATGACTTTTATTTTTATAATAAAACTTTTAATTTTTTAAAATTTTTTGAAAACACTGAAATTTTGATTTTTACTTTTTTGGAAACTAACACGTTTACAAATAAGTTTGTTTGGCATAAATGAAAGATCCCTACCGCCTCTACCATGAAAATAAATGTCAAGTCTCTAGGACAAGAACTATGCATTTTATTTATTTTTTAAATAAAAGAGTGTTCGTAGCCAGAGAGCCGGTAGCGCTTGACGTATGTTACAACGAGGCAATGACTGGCCATGGTGGATACGGGAAATGGCTATTTCGACGGGGCGATGTATGGCAAAACGAGGGGTCGCTTTTCGATATATTTTTTTTCTATGACAGATGAATGAAGGCGAATATTTCGAAAATCCCTCATGGCGATCGTTAAAACAGGCACTGACCAGTAACCAGACAAAATTCATAATGCTATGAGATGAATAAAAATAGTCGACAACAACAGAACTTGTTTTTCTATGTCTGACTGGCAGCCAGAATGGGAAAACAGAATATCTGCTCGAGAGGCCAGCTTGGAGCCTGGCTAGTCGGCTAAGAGAGTGGAATGTGGTTGAGAGCTGACAACATTGGTGTCATATGATAACAGGTTGGAACCATGTGGCAACTCTGTAAAAAGGTGATAACAGCTAGCCAGGCGAGCAGCAGCAGCAGCAGACAGGGGCCCCGCAGAGAGGAAAGGGGAAAGAGGGAAAGGGTGAACACAAAGAGAGAACAGGAAATCACGTGACCACTACAGAGCGATGAGACAGCGGGGCCAGAGGGCTGGGGAGGTGAGGGGAGGAGTGGAGAACCAATGACTGCCAATAGCTGAACGAGATGTATGTCAACATGGAGTGAAGGAGTGAGACACAGGTTTGGAGAGAGAAAGACAAACATGTATGCACATGCATGAAGCGCGGGGCGCCATACACAGAGCTCTCGTACATCATGATTCAATAAATAAATAAATTTAAAAATAAAAACAAGTGCACAGGTTCACATAACATGTAATTTATTGATCCAAGAATTAAACGTAGAGTTAAATCCTAACCATTTGACATATAGTTTATTTCCTTTTTGTTTCAACACTTTTTCCACAAGATAATGTTTAGGAAATGCTGTTTTCTGAAGCTCATGGAGATAAAATCTACCTTTTATGGGTTGATGGTTGAGGTCTTGGAGTAAATAGGTGACTGGACTGTCCAAGTTGACTTGACGAATTCGAAATAGTTCATTCCCCCACTGAGGCGTGTAGCCCTTATTGAAGGCAGACTTAAATTTGCTCACACGAACAAAATCCCCAGTTTTCAGTCGGTGACGTTTAGGATCTGCTGTTTTTATAGGGTTAAACAGTTTATCCCGTCGCTGAATATTTTTGGTCACGAGACGTGGCTTGGTCCCAATGGTTCTATGTTTGGTGTCATTGTAACGTGACACCAGCTCAGGTAACATGTCCAACCAGCGATAACTGCCCTGAGCGGTAAACGCTTTCCACATATGGGTTTTCAATGTTCGGTTAAACCGCTCGACCACGCTGGCTTTGAGATTGCTGTACGTAGTGTAATGGTGAATATCCTTAGATTTGAGAAAACTGGAGAAATCCTTGTTGAAAAATTATTTCCCCTGGTCGGTTTGTAGCAGCTGAGGTTGACGTTTGGAGTGTTGAATAATATGTTGAAAGGCCTTGGTAACTAGTGGACCAGACTTTCGACGCACAGGTTCAACAATGGCCATTTTGGAATAGACATCAATGACGGTCAACATTTAGCGTACACCGTCGTTAACACCAGCATAGGGTATCATTTCAACCAAGTCGGCCTGCCAAAGTTCATCCACACCACCCGAAATCACCTTGATTCGCGGATAGTGACGCCTAGCTGGGCGATGCAACTCGTGAGCAATGCCCATTTTAATGGGTGAGGGCTTAAACAATAATTTTGGCATTTCGAAGTTCTTGTTCAATTTCTTGAATTTCCCAATCGTGACCGGTATGGCCAGCTTGACGTGAAGCATGCAACAAGTGTAGCCGCTGGACGAGCTTATTGGGATTGTGCCAGTAGGTAACATCCACAAGGGGTTTTAATGGTTTAAATGTCACTCCCGAAGCGGACACTTTACGACGAGTACTTTGACTGGTGGGAAACATTTTTGCAATGATGGTTTTATATTTTGTGATGTATTGGCATTCACTTGTTGAGCGGGATCATACTGTCTTTTGTGGGCATGTGTATCCAATAAAATGGATTTATATTTGCCAAGGTCCTCTGACGTTTAATCATGGAATGAGGGTGTTCGAGAAAAGAGCAGCTTTAACAGTCCTGGCGTCAATTTAAAGTTGATGTTCTTAATGGCAGCTTTAGTACGAGCAAATTTAATGGATGAATCCCCAATTTTAAAACTATCATTCTCATAGCGAACACCATACGTGGTATCTGTGTTTCCAATAAACAGATCAATGAGATAGAGTTCTAGTGTTGATCCATAATATTTTATTAAAATGTTTTTCAGTTGAGCTTTATTTTCAGGGGTGGCCAAGACTTGTGAAAACGGAGACGACTTGGAAGGGCAAGGTGTTTCGACCATGGCCAAGGATTTCTTTTTTCTCAAAAACTCTGCAAGGGGTGCGGTCTTTTTTTGAGGCAAAAACACTTGCTCCTCGTCATCCTCAACTTCGCTAACACTAGTCAAATCTTCCAGTTCCTGTTCCTCTTCCTCAGGGTCCTCGTGCAGCGTCTGAGTGGCTTGTGAAAGGGTGGGTAGCGTTTCAGATGGCTTGAAAGAGGGTTTCAACATGGCTTTTAGCGGAGGTGCTAAATGATGTTGAATAAACAAAGCATGAATTGAACGTGATCGTTTCAATTGACGAAACTTCTGGGGAATAGTATTTTTTTCTCTAATAATATGCTTTTTCAATTGACTCTCTGCTAACGCCATGGTGTCTTGACAAATGAATTGAGAGGGAATGAGACAGGGCCTTAAATAGCAATAAAATGATCAAACCCTAAGCAATATCGTCCTTGGTTGAGTTCACTTTGTTTGTCAATCACTAAACAGGCATGACGTTGAGTGTTACAGCACTTGCCACACAATTCAGTAAACATTTGAAAGGTCATATCCTGATTCACATGTTCATTACAAATGTGACGACTGTTCCTCTCGTCCTGGCGAAATAAAACAATGATATTGGCATTGTCACGAATCAACTGTTTGGACATTTTAGAATACGTTTGTCCAAGATAGAAGTAATCGATATGTTTGTGTCGACCCATGCTGAAATAGCTTTGAATAATGCCTTGACGTTCAGTGGATACATCATCGAAAATCATGAGTGAATCGGGCTTTACCTCATCCGGTGAAATAACATTTTCTTGCATGGAAAATGTAAAATAACCTATATTCTCTTTTTGTAATCCAGACATGACTTGATCCAGAAACACGTAGAGGGGTTGGTGGAGAGATTTTGCAAAAATATAAATATTTTGAAAATGCAGACCATTGGGCGCTGTGATGAGTGTTAGCAAAAGATTGGTCTTTCCACATCCGGAAGGTCCCACAATGATGCAGCGAATGGAAGATGGAAACAGTGAACCATGGCGTTGTTCACGTGATGTGGGACAGAGATGGGAAACCATGTCCCCCACGGGGAATGACTCTTGCTGCTTAATAATCTTCATATCAACTAAGGCTTAGACATGCTAGCAGGCTGTCTATATACAGGACACCGAGCCTTGTCATAGAAACAGTAGACTCGTACAGCAGGTTGACAATGGATGTCTTTGGACGTGCGTTGATGGCCAAAGCTAGGTCTGTCCCAATACATGATCCTAAACAAGAAAGAGATCCAGCTAATAAACACTATGTGGATAGCTCTGTAGTGCCACGTACAAAACAGGGAGATTATGACTTTAAGGAAAAGCGGTTTACCCATGTAAAACATCCTCAAGTGTCTACAGACGTTACTACGAAAAAGTATGTAGATAACAAAGTGTATGAGTTTTATAACAAAGTGCCTCAGCTTACCGTGAATGGCTATAGCACTAATCACCATCGGATTATTCACGTGGAAGACCCGCAAGACGAAGACGATGACTGTACCAAGCGTTACATGACCTATGAAATGAATAGGCTTTATAAATTTATCCCATCTGTATTTTTAGTGTATCTGACAAATGAAAAACCTGTGAATGACAAAAACCATTTACTGCTAGTCCATGATCAGCACTTAACCTATGTGCTTGCTTCGGGTTTAAGCCACTATCGATTACACTATGATGGAACCATTCACATCAAATATGCCATACCTGATGAGAACCATTTAAAAATAGAGATAAATGGTCATAGGATGTTGCCCCATAACCATGAAATGGTCAATGCAGGTGACGAATTATCCTTTCATCTCATGTTGACATGGGATGAAAAGCAAGAGGGGAAAACAATAAACGATTTCCCACTATATGTGGAATTGGAATATACAGCCATGAAATAACATTCTGATGTTAGCTGTGACTTAAACTTTCTTGTGAAAGGTTGTTGGTCATTATCATCATGGTGAAACAAGGATATGTGGTGAGAAAGACTAAAACGACTAAAAATAAGACCCTGTCCTTGGCAAAGCCTGGGCTTAAGACATTCGAGGACAAGCTGTTACGAAATAAAAAAATAAAAAATAATGTTTTGACCATAAGGAAAGCCCTTCAAGCAGCACAGAGACGTGTTATTCCAAAACTTCAGCGACAGGGTTCAAAACAAGGGCGAGTGATTCCCGTCCCCAAACGAGCGGGATTTTTACCGGCTTTATTTGCCGGTCTGGCTGCTCTGGGTTCGCCTTTGGGCGGTGCCAGTGCGGTGGCGAAAACCATTAAAGCCGCGCAGCAGGGCAAGCAACAACTCTAAGAAAGTGAGCGACACAATGAAACGATGGAAGCGATTGCTACGGGGGCTAGAAATGCCAATTTAAAGGCAGCCTTTTATCAACAAGGATTTGGGATTTCACCATTTCGAAATATTAGAAACCAAAAAAAAATTACCTCAGCCATAGCAAGACATTCCCTGACGCATCAACAAGTGGAAAGCTAAGCTAAACAACTAAAGCTTTCTCATTTTCGAGGTGTGTTTATGCGAAACCAATTACCCCCACGACCCTGGAAACAAGAATGTGCTGTTGTCAATTTTGGATGATCACCGAGGACCAGGAACGCATTATGTAGCTTATGTCAAAGAGGGATCCACCGTATGGTACTTTGACAGTTTTGGGAATTTGCCCCCGCCCATGGAAGTAGTGACCTATTTTGGAAACAGGATCAAGCAAGATATATTATAATGTGAAACGCGAGCAAACGTTTAACAGCCAACAGTGTGGTCGTCTGTGTTTAATTTTTTTTATATAAGACGCAGCATAAGCAAAAACGTCAACAGTACGTCGGCAGAAAGTAAAACGTTTACACTGCATGGACGTGGACCCGAAGTCAGCCTAGACTTTTACCCACCTATCGTATTGAGTGAAAACCCCTATGGTTTGGGACTTGTTTCTCTTGAAACGTACAATCAAATATACAACATACGTGAAAATGTGAACAACAAGTTTTACTATGATGATTCTGTGCTCATCCTGAACTCTGGTGGATACACGATCGATGACATGTATGAACACATTTATGTAGTGTTGATCAATGAATATGGTTTAAAGTCATTTCTCGATGGAACGCGCAAGTTTGAACTTGTAGGGAATACCAACACTCATCGCTGCAGTATTTTCTCCACATTCAAAATTGACTTTAAAACACGCCCCGATTCCATTGGTCCATTACTAGGATTTAAACCATGCGTGTTGGAGCCCAACAAGAAACATGAATCGGATCATGAAGTGAAATTCATTGAGGACCGTCATGTGTCGGTAACTTGTAATATTATTAGTCAAGTGTACACTAATCAAGAACCATCGCATTCGCTTCATGACTTTATTGTAACATCGCCCAATGGCTATATTATTCGTGAAAACCCTCCAGTGGTGATTTTTAGCCTACTTTCGATTTTTGCAAAAAATGAAAGTAGACTTATGAGATCAACACAGGGCGAAAAAAGTGTGTCTGTCTGTGTGTGTGTATGTGTGTGTGTGAGTCTGTGTGTGTGTATGTGTGTGTGTGAGTCTGTGTGTGTGTGTGTGAGTGTGTGTACTCTGAATGTCTGTCCCCTCCTATCAATTCGAACACGGTGAATGCGAATTGAACGAAATTTGGTACAAAGGTAGCACTAGCAAAGGACACCTCAGTGTCATGTTTTATATCGCCGCCATCTTTACTAAAACTGAATGGCGGCCACTCAAACGTTCAAAACGTAAAATCAAATAACGACTAACCAAATCATCCAATCTCTACCAAATTTGGTAACAACATACCTTCGTATAGGATGCGTCTTGTGACCAAACTACAAGGTCGTCCGCCATACCATTTCAGGATGGCGGCCGTGCGAATTATGCAAACTTTATAATCCATATCATGGGACCCACCAGTTCCGATTATCGAGCCGAGAATCGTTTTAACTGTTCTAAAGGAAGAGGCACGTACGAAATTAAAAGTTTATTTTGTAATACTATAGTGCAGACGTGATTTTAAAAAGCTCAGCTGATTCATTAATAAGACAAGATGGCAGCGGATATCTTGTGCCTGACTTATATTTCACTAATTTGAGTATTCCATGCAATATAGCGTACTGAAACAAAATAAATAAACTTTGTATGAAATGCTTTATATATAAATAATATACTTCAGTGATGAAATCGTTTAGTATAAATCATTATTTGCTAACAAGTTCTATGTAAGTCATTTTATATGGATCAATGTTCGTTGGCACAAATGGCTCAGTGGTAAAGCGTTAGTCTGTCATTCATATGCCTATGGTTCAAACCCCATCAGAGATATGTTTTTTGCTTGACATTTTACATATTTGTTGCTTTGTAATGACTCAGACGTTTTAAAATTAAGCGTTATATTGTGCATATTACGGTGCAAAACATATACTTAATTAAAACATAATTCGCCAGCAGATTTAATCGAGACATCTAGCTGACAAAAAGGTAACAGATTTTATTGAAAAGTTTCTTCTTCTGGCCGCTAGAATGCACTCGCTCTGTTAGGATTATATTGTTCGATATTTCACAACTAGATATCACGACTAGTTTTTATATTTATTGTTTCTTGAGTACTGAGACGTTATAAAATAAAGCTTTATATGGTGCTTTTTGCAATGGAAATTATATATTAAAAAAAACGACATTCTCCACTGGAGTGACATCTTCCAGCCTTCAGTTGTACTATGCAGAAACTATAGATTCGAGCAGCGCTCTATACCGGCCAGTTAGTGAACCCAGTCTTAACGACTGCTAGGAGTAATAAGACAGTAACATTCGTTTATTCCTTGTGCACAGAGGCGTTGTTGATAATCTCAAAACTTGCAATATGGATGATTTGGAGAAGGATTATTTTGTTATACCGTGTATTTAAGATTAGCCTATAAATTAACGGGTTGCGAAGTTACTTCACTTAGTTCTATATCATTCGTACACGACACAGAACAATCAACGTGACGTCAGTTTCTGATCTGCTCTGATTGGCTATTACATTGCTGCAGTCGGGTAGTTGGCAGTCAAGGATAAAATTCTCGACTGCCAACTGCCAGCTACCAACTGCAACTTCATGTTGTGTATGGTGCCTATAGTATACACGGAGTCGATCGCGACTGCCGACCGAGGACTACCAACTACGGACTGCCGACTGCGCATTGTAGATGGGCCTTATTAGAGCAACGAAGTTTCAATTATTGTAAGTAGTCGGTGTTTGGAGTGTTTGCTGATGAAATTGCAAAATGCTGGGGTAAATTATAAACTATGGTTTGAACGCCACTGTTCAAATCCTGTGTGCCAATTTGCACTTCAAATAGGAAGAAATTAGGAGATGATAAGGACAGAGAGTTATAACTATACCCATACATTTCGGAGAAAGTAGGCTATATGTTCTTTCCCGAACATCTTGTTCATTCTGTGGCTGTCGATGGTATTAGTAATATAACATTAAGACTGATCAATAGAGAGCAACAACTCATTGATCTAGATTCTACCACACCAGTGACTTACAATTTGGTGCTAAAGCCACTATGAAGTTTGTGTATAAAGCAACAACACTGTCTAGGAATGGTGTTAGTTGTTTGCCACGTGAATACACGTTAACATCTCAAGACAAGCAGATTTTACAGCATTTGTGTTACCACGTCAACCTCCATAATTAATTATATCCTAGAGATAGCGAACCGCATCGAGGGGCAACCAGGAGTGGTAAGAATTGATCTCCATTCCTATCAAGCTCAAACACCTGGACTCAATAACAATGATGAAATTCAATTTGTTATCAACAACCAAGATATTTACACCCTACCGCATGAAAGTGTCATTCAGATCGAAGGTCGGCTCACCAAAGCCGATGGCTCTACACCCACCACATCCAAGTTGGACAACCATGGTTTGGCCTTTCTGTTTTCTGAAGTACGTTATGTCATTAACGATATCGTGGTGGATAGCACTCGAAATGTAGGCATTTCCAGTGTCATGAAACTATACCCCTCTTATAGTGAAGAAGAAGGTAAAACACTTTGCATGGCAGCTTGGTGCCCTGACTCGACCAATGACTGGATGGTACACACCGATGGGACCTTTACTGGATATTTACCTCTTAAACTAGCTTGCCACGGTGGGTGAGTGGATAGCGCGTCGGTCTACTAACCCCAAGATTGCAGGTTCGCCCCTGATCGTGGTAAGTGATTTTTGAAAGGCGGCAAAAATACGATACGCATGTCATACGATGTTGGCATGTCAAAAAACCCATTTGAATTCAGTAGGCCGAGTTCATAATGGCAAAATTAATCTCGGGATTTTCCGCCAGCACAAAGTTCCTCATTTCTCTACTAGAAAGCGCTATTGTGTTCAAGGAGATTAGATATCTAACATCTAACCTCCTTGACTTTCATAGTCAAGGAACTACGAAATTCGACATGCAAGCTACCCTCTGAGTGTCAAATAGCAAAGCTTGCACCAGGCACCCGAGGCCATACGATATTATTATTATTATTTTACCTCTTAAACTGATTTTAGGCTTTGCCGAAGACCACCAGCGCATTGTGGTCAACGCAAGGCAAGTGCTTTATCTGGTGAGAGACAGGAGTGATAATAATGCGCTCAAGGGAGCTGACACCCCATAGATTCAAAAATTAAACTACAACGCTTGCTATGGAAAGTGCCCCATGTGACCCTTGACGATAGCAAAAAACTGGACATACTCAAGATGATAAAGAGAGATATGCCTCTACCCATGGAATTTAGAAGCTGGGCACTCCATGAGTACCCGCTATTGCCCACCACCAACACACACAGTTGGTCTGTAAAAACTGCTCGCTATACAGAGAGACCTCTCTACATTATCGTGGGTTTTAAAACGAATCGCAAGTATCAACAAACCAAAGATGCCACGCAATTTGATCACCTGCAATTGAGAAATGCACGTCTTTTCCTCAACGGAGCTGTGTTTCCCTATGAAGGACTGGATTTGGATTTTTCAAAAAATAAGTTTGGCCCCCTGTACGACTTGTTTTCTAAATTTCGATGGTCGTATTATCAAAAAGAGAACGGCCCCATGCTGCTACCCCAAGCGTTTAAGGCAAGGGCGCCACTGATTGTCTTTGACTGTTCTTACCTGGAAGAGTCGGTCAAGCCATCCAATATTGACTTTCGACTAGATTTTGAAACGCATGACAATGTACCAGCCAATACGACAGCCTACTGTTTGATTATTCATCACAAACAAGTCAACTATTATCCACTGTCCAACCAAGTGACGAGTGTATAAATAACAGGTCAACCCACGTCAAGCCGCTCAGTCATGTCTTGCTTTAAACCATCAAGAGAAGTCACATCCATGAATTTAAACTCAGAGGAACAACGTTTCAAGACTTTTGCAACATGGCCAGTGCCTTTCATAAACCCTCAAGCCTTGGCGGCCGATGGATTCTACTATTTAAAAACAAGAGATGAAGTGAAATGTGCCTTTTAAGAGAGCGATGAACCCAAGCAGGAACATCAACGCTGGTCACCTGCCTGCCCCTACCTGTGCAGAATGGAGGTGGGAAATATACCCTGTCTTTCAAGCTACCCCTCACTCGTATCTCTGAGTGATGAAAAAAACAACAAGTTACGATATGTGTGGACTGTATGGTGTCCATGGTGCTTCGGTGAGCAGCTCACCATCAAAAACGCCTAGTTGAGAGACATTGGGACATCATCGGTTTTATGGACGTTACAAACACAAGAGACTATATTGTTGTATCAGTTGGTATCGTCCTTATCCCAAAATGACAAAAGCCTGTAAGACGTGTTATGATAATAAAATGATGTAATTCTTAAATTCTTATTTTTTTCATGTCCCCCTGTCCTACCCTAACCTCAATTTTTTTTTCAAACTAGCATGGCAGCTCCCCCCGCCGATACTGCCACCTTAAAGAAGGCAATTTGTTATTGCCGGGTGTTTTGGGGGCTTGCGAGCTCAAATGATCTTCATAGCTATGCCAGCGGGAGCTCAAGCTCCTGGTAGGGTCACCCAAGCTGGACAGGTCTAAAGTGATGAGCCAGACTAAGAGCGGTACCCTGGTCCTCCAGGTTGGGGGTTGGGCGTGGGGCTAACAACCCCACACTGTAAAACCTCAAAAGTTACGAAACTCTCAACGAAGCCTCGGAATTTGGACGGAATTAACGATGATGAACCTGGAAAATGTTTAAGGACAAGGAAAAAGGATATGACTTTGACAATGGCAACATGGAACGTACGAACGATGTTGCAGATAGGAAAAATGGCAGAAGTAGCTGAGGAAGTTTTGAAGTATGGAATGGATATAGTAGCGATACAGGAAGTGAGATGGAGGGGAAACGGTAGGATTGACAAGAAGGATTATACAATGTTATACAGTGGCCCTGAAGTAAGAACTGGTCAGTGTGGAACAGGCTTTATCATTAGTTCAAAGATAAAAAGAAGTCTTCTTGGATTTGAGCCTCTAGGAGATAGAATGTGTAAAATGAGACTAAAGGGACGATTCAGGAATCTGACACTTATATCAGCGTATGCACCTACAGAAGACGATAGTGAAGAGAAGAAAAATGCATTCTATGACCAGTTGGAAAAGGAATGTAGTATGATACCAAAATATGATGTGATAATACTTCTTGGGGACTTCAATGCCAAAATAGGTAGAGAGGACTTCTTGCAGTATGTAGCAGGGAAACATTCTTTACATACTAATACTAGTGAAAATGGGAAGCTTCTATGCCAATTTGCAGAAAGTAATAGAATGGTAATCAAAAGTACTTATTTTAAACATAAGGACATACACAAAGGAACCTGGAAAATGCCAGGCACCGGAGTGGTAAACCAAATTGACCATGTCTTGATTTCAAGAAGACATGCATCTTCAATGATTGACGTCAGATCTGCAAGGGGCCCCAACTGTGATTCGGACCATTTTTTGGTGAAAGCTCTGTTTAGAGAACGAATTGCGAATGTAGAATGTGACAGAGGAATTAAGAGGATACAGTGGGACGTGGAAAAGTTTCAGCAAACACAAATTGTTAAGCAATATGAGGACACACTGAACAAGAAGTTGGAAGAGAGATTAAAGAATATGAGTGAGGATGACACTGTAGAGAGGAGATGGACTGGAATAAAGAAAGCATTGGAAGAGACTGTGAAAGAAACTATTGGGGAGAAGAAGAGGAACAGGAATGAAGAATGGTTTGATGATGAATGTAGGAAATATATAGAGCAGAAGAATGCAGGCAGATTGATTATGATTCAAAGAGAGACAAGATGGAATTGTGAAAGATATAAAGAAAGTAGAAGAACAGCAAATAGAGTTCTGAAAAGGAAGAAGAGAATGTATCTAAGAAGACAAATGGAAAGAATTGAAGAATTGAACAGCCAGAATGAAAGTAAGAAATTGTACCAAGCAACGAAACGAATGACAAAGGAATTTCAACCACGGGAGAACTCGTGTAAGGATAAAGATGGAAAAGTAATTGGAGAGGAAGAGAGAGTTCTTGAAAGATGGGCGGAGCACTTTAAAGATGCGTTAAATATAGAACGTAAGGACGAGATGAATGAGAGACAGGTCTACATGAATGTAGAGCCACAGGTCACTAAACCATCCATAGATGAAGTTATGGAGGCAGTGAAGCGTCAATGAAATGGAAGAGCACCAGGAGAGGATCAGATCATAGCAGAGGTAATAAAGAATGGAGGACAAGGGATAGTTAGGAACCTACATGAACTGATTGGGGAGATATGGGAAAGAGAGATAATGCCTCAGGATTGGAAGGTTGGCCTTATCTGTCCCATCTTCAAGAAAGGTGATAAGTTACAATGTGGAAATTATAGAGGGATAACATTACTAAGTATTGTATATAAGATATTCTCAAGTATATTGCAAAGGAGACTGAGCGACTACGCTGAAGAAATACTGGATGAGAACCAGTGTGGATTCCGGCCAGGAAGGGGAACTACTGACCAAATATTTGTTATGAGGCAATCTATGGAGAAATGCTATGAATATGGTGTTGATCTGCATTTGCTATTCATTGATTTCCAACAGGCGTTTGATAGCATTGATAGAACGAAGATGTTGAACGCCCTAGAAGCATGTGGAGTGCCAAAGAAGTTGATCAGTCTAGTAGCAATGACAATGGAAGGATCGCAGGCCAAGGTTTATGTAGGAGGCAAAACTAGCAGGAATTTTGAGGTGAATACCGGAGTGAGGCAAGGAGATTCATTGTCTGCAGTGTTATTCAACTTGACACTGAATGAAGTCATGAAAGAACTGGGTTTGGGAGGGACGATAATAAGCAAGTCCAAGCAGGCGTATGCATGTGCGGATGACATTGTGTTGATGGCACGGAACTGGGAATCTCTTAAAGAAATGTTCAAGATTCTGGAGGAGAAGAGTGGAAAGATGGGAATGAGAATTAATGAAAGGAAAACGAAATATATGAAAATGTCAGCGGGAAAAGATAGAAGAGCAAGAGAAAATGTTGAAATTGGTCAGTATAAGTTTGAGAATGTAAAATGCTTCAGTTACCTTGGTACTATACTAAATTGTGAGAATTCTGTATCAGAGGAGATTCATAAACGGATCATGAATGGAAACAGGGCTTACTATGCTAACACTAAGCTCTTAAAATCAAAACTGTTAAGTAGGAACTTGAAAGTTAAACTCTACAAGACCCTTATTAGACCAGTGGTGACCTATGGATCTGAGACGTGGACAATGTCAACAAATGATGAGAATGCTCTCAAAATTTTTGAAAGGAAAGTTTTAAGAAAGTTATATGGCCCGGTAAAGGAAGATGAAGGGTGGCGAATCAGAACAAACAAAGAAATTGAAGAGATAATCAAAGGTGAAGATATTGTGAAATTTATTAAGTCCCGACGTCTGGATTGGCTTGGTCATGTAGAGAGGATGAGTGAAGAAAGAACACCAAGGAAGATATTACATGGAACTATGGAAGGGAAGAGGAGACGTGGACGACCGCGCAAAAGATGGCTACAAGACTTAGGAGAAGACCTGAGAACTATGAGGGTTGGAAGATGGTGGGAGAAAACTCATAGAAGGGACGAATGGCGAGGAATCGTGAGAGAGGCCAAAGCCTACCCCAGGCTGTAGCGCCGAGGAAGTAAGTAAGTAAGCATGGCAGCTAAGTCCATGTCATGACCACACCTTAGTGGCCAATGGTTAGTCAGTCGTCAGTTGAACTTGGTCCAGGCAAGCGGCAACATGTTGCGCACTCTCATTGTGGATTGCCAAGGGTTTAAAATTGGCGACAACAAATTTATATTTAAACAAATGGCCATTATCGATTGTACCACGTTTTGGATATCGCAAGCTACGCATTTGCTATTTAAACCGCCTCATGCTTTTGATTTGTTGTGTGAAAAAACCGCAAACAAACCCAGTGGATTGAAAATCATAAGCAAATAGACTGGAATCAAGGAACCATTTCCTATAAATATTTGGACGTGGTCTTGAAAGCACACTTGTCCTCGGCCAATGTGGTATTTGTGAAAGGTAATGAAAAACGTGAATGGTTGCAACCATTTTTGGCGTCTTACTGTCAATGTATCGACCTCATGGACCTGGGCTGCCCCTCCCTGCAAACGCTGATGGATACTTGTTCCTGTGGCAACATTATCCATACAGCCCTAGCGCATGCGTGGCATCTCTTTCATTGGTTAACCACCCAAGCCTGCTGGGAGTTGTTGAACAAAATTATAACTCAAGATTTACCTGTGAATGACGCCAGTGAGATTTCTACAAGCGACGTGTAAACATGTACAACACGTCATACCATGGAGAAAGGCAATGCTACAGACAAATACATCGGGAAGTTCTTTGTGTGAAAAAAAGAAACTAGACAGTTTTACCAACGAGGAACTTAGCGTTGCCCAAGTCGTTCATTTATTATGTGGCCGCCAACGCAGTGAAAGAAATTTGGCAACATGTACCAAAATCATGGACTCAAGACCCTGTGTTGAGTGAATTGCAACACTGTATGGATTACGATCACCATAAGCAAGTGGCCATGGCAAAAATACCCTCAATGCGTCAGTGCGCGACTTGTCAGCTAGTGAAACTGTATCACGGTCATAAAAGCCCGTGTAAAGACTTTGTTGAATCATTCCACGGGTTTCATGGTGAGAAAAAGCAACAACAACAACAAACACAAACATCGTTCACAGAGGAGGACGAAGACCAAACCTTTTAACCATCGATGGGAAAGGATATGCCAGACCTGTACTGGCAATGGCGTCATTGACAAAGTGATTCAATACTTACCTTTCGAAATCCATCTTCCAGGTTATCGTTTTGTGGCCCTGGAACTCATCTTGAAAAACGTTTGCAGCGTGTTCATGTACCCATTAATCTTTTGGATCAAGCATGCAAAGATTATGACCTATTTTATCGCCATGGTCATCCTGGTTTAAGACACGTGGTAGATAAATTGTTATTGAAAAAAAACTAAACAACGTTTCACACCCTGTGATGCCTCAGTGGGAGAGAGGATGGCAGCCCTGATTTTCATGAGTGCTATGAAAGGAAAGTTGATGATGCATGGACACGAACATTAAGGAATTGAGGATTAAGGAATTGAGATGTGTTTGTATTCTATTTTCATTTTTCAATCCCTATGGTTATGAAATAAAAAACAAAGTCTTACCAGAGCACGATGTCATTTTTAATTTTTTTTAATCATAATGTTGATGAGCTGATTTTTCATTTTCACATTTTCACACATTGCCATTTGCCAATTTGCAATTTATTGTTTTTAAAAATGTCTGTTTCAAGTTTTGCGTTTTTGATGATATGGATTTTCTATTTTGTTGATGACACTTTTTAAAAATGTCTGTTTTATGTTTTTGAATTTTTATATTTCACACATGAGCATTTCCAGTTTTAAAAAATGTGTGTTTTAAGTTTTACGTTTTTGGTGATATCGAAGCATGGATTTTCCATTTCGTTGTTTTGTCATTCTTCCATTTGGTGTATGTCGAAAGTTGAGATTTGTCAATGATGTTAATGCGAGTGCTTGACCATGATGATGATGATGCAGTGAGTTTATGTGTGTTTGGAGAAACGCCGAGGTCTACGACTAGTGCAGGTAAGACTGTTTTTACAAAAATAATGTCTTTTGACCGCTACATTTTAAAGAAAAAACAAAACTATTGAAAACAAAATTAGTATATAAGTGACAATTTCCCCCTCTCCACCCTCCCTACCTCACCGTGTTTGCTCTGGTCATACAGACACACCAGTTTTTACTCTACTCACACAACCATACCTGTCTTTGGGAACAAACACAACCACTTTATTTATCCCCAAAAGCACATTCTCCACATGCACACTCATCCCAAAAGAACTTTTTTAGTTTTCCATTTACAATTTACATTACAAAAAATTAAGTTACTAAAAATATAATACTTATTTTATATTTAGAAAAAACTACAACTTTGTACAGCTTTAAAAGAATCAAACTATATACCATTTTCCAATTCCCAACTCTGTTAAATTAAAAATAAAAAATAAAAATAAGGTTGCATAGAACTTTTTTAAGAGCAAAAGGTCCAAGTGGGTTGCCACTATTTATAAAATCTACTATTTACAATGACAAAAACCAATATTTACAAAATACTATATCTACAATTTACAAAAAGCCATGTCCCTAAACGAACAAACAGAAAAATCACACCTCCTCCTCCTTGCGGTCATAACCCCAGGGCAGGCTGGTGAGCAGGTCATCAGCCCACACACGTTTGTTATCCATGGAGGCGAGGGTGCGTTTTCTCTGTTCCACAAGATACAAATGATGGTTGCTGGATTGTATCCTGCACTGTGTATGGGACATAGCTTTGCCAGTGCACAAAACCGCCAAGTAATCGTCTACACGTAGCGAATTTACCACTGCCCTACCTACACCTTTTGCTCTTTTGGCTTCCTTACAGTCTAGTGTGCGATAAGCATACATTTTCGAGGCCAAACCTACGAATTCCTTCATAACGGAATCACCGCATTCATCTTCTAAAACGCCCATTTCATTCTTGTTTTTATGGGTAGATGAAACACGTTGTCAGCACTATACGAAGAGGTGTCGAACCAGTCACTATGCTGCCTCATGACGTCATAGGGGTTGCAGTGGCGAATGTGGTAAATGAATGAGTCCGTATCCATATACAAAAGAGATACGTCCTCAAAATGGCGTTTGGCAAACTCATAGTGGAATCGATACATGACCGATTTAGAAAAGTCTAAAATGACTTGGCCCAAGTAAATGGGCTTATCCATGGTCACGCTTGTCTTACTCAATTCAATGGTGGCCAAATCCTCATCGAAAATGTTGATCGATTTAAAATTTGGCTTGGCAATGTACCGCTGGGCACCGTAACGTCCTTCCCAGACATTCACCAATTTAATATCGCGGTATTTGCGGACATTCTCCATGGACTTGCCATAGATGCAGTTGTTCATTAATTTGAACAAATTAATTTCAAACTGCTGTGTTGCCATTTGTCGGTGCTCTGTGTTGAGTTGCATGTATGGCTGGAGCCATGGTTTTTGGGCAAAGGTAATACCCCTATGGATTTTCTTTAATACCAAGCCTTGGGCTAGACATTGCATTAACATTTGGATATGTAGCACATACCGATTTTTGTTGAAAAGTGTGCCCATAAGTTTTTCAATTTTCACTTTACTGTCAGGGGGAATCATTTGCTCAAGGCAGAATGGGAAATCGGCATGTTGATCATACAAGGATGAGGGATATTCAATATCTACTTCTAAGACATATCCACGGCCTGTTTCTTGGCTAGCCTTGATTACATCAAATTCTAACACTTGTTTGTCAGCCTAGCAAACTTCCCATAGGGCAAAGGCTGACTCATGGCGTAACCATACAAATTATCACGTCATAGTACATTAAGTACGATTCTGGTTTGCCTGGTGATTAATCAGGCATGTAGACATTGTTCGCTTCGGCATGGCGCTGGTTAAGCGACACAAAGCCACCGCGAATGCCCTTTTCAAAAAATAGAACCATGTCTACATCAGTGAGTAAATCCAATTCCACTTGAGTGTATTTTAAAGCGGCATCAAACGAGAGCCCAGTACTCGTATAACAGTGAGCCGGGTCAAGACCATAAATGTGCTGACACAACTCACGAATTTTTTCAAACACATCAGTGAGCAGCAATACATCCAGTTTTAGGTAATGCATAGCATATTCACTTAGCATCTTAATGTCAAACATTCGCCAAACTTGACATGCATGTGCATAGTCTTCATCGGAAACGGTACTACGTGTTAGTTTTGAGTAAAATTTCTCTTGTGGTGGGAGTTTTGTTTGCTTTAACACGTCCCAGTGGTTGCAGAAATCATACGGGAATGTACCTTTCCGAATGCACAAGTGAAATTGCTCAGGATCATTAAAATGTTTTCTAGTATTTTTTAATTCCTCTTCATCCAAGCCATTCACAAGACTGTCTAGCGAGGATGCCATAAACTTAAAGGAATCCAAAAATCGAATGCTAAAGTTGTTACACCGCCATGTCAGGGCTGTAAAACGCTCATGGTTTAGGGGGATAATGGTAAACGAGCCCTTGTTGACATGACCCAATTCACGAATCAAAAACTGAATGTCATAATTTGCCAGATTGTGGAAAAAGACACTGATGAAACGAGGAGCTGAAAAGTTCAAATTGCATTTACTATGCGCTGCTCCACGAAACTCTCTCGTAAAGTGTGAGTGATAACGAGCGGTGTCTTCAGCACTCATCAGTGGCTTTTCGCAAATATGGCATGTCGGGGCATGCTCATACTGCTGCTGGTGTTGTGGAGATAGACACATGGGTACTGGGTGGGCCAGTAATCCCTGTACATGGTCAGTCAACTTTACAAGTTCATCCAAAAACCATTTGGCACAATCTGGCCCCTCACGGGATTTATAAAAGGATTGTGTGCAGTCATAGGCACACACCACATTAAATCCTATTGCAAAAGGTTCATGTTTTTGAATGGGTGTGGTTGAGGTGATGGTGGGATCTGGTTCACATCCCACCATGGGTGTGGTGAGAGCTTCAAAATCTGCATATACCACATAGGGAACAGTGTCGCGCTTATGAATGTCCTTAAACTTTAACACAGCCTTGTCCCCTTGTGGCAATATCAGTCTCACCGCTTCCTGAGAAAGGCAATCTACCCTATGACGTTCCAAAAGCGTAGGGGTTTTAAAATATTGCAGGCAACGCTCACAAATATATTTCTTATGTTAATCTTTGGACGCTTGACTGCTTAGCAATCTACTCAGGCTTTTAATAAGGCAATAGTGATTTACCTTTCCCACAGATAAATATAAAAGATGAATGTGATGTCGTTTTCGTTCTTTTGTGGCATAAAAAGGACCCACAATCTCATCACCATCAAGGCCATACACCATGAACGAAAAGTCCTGGTTATCTTGTTCAAACCTATGGATCTCGGTTAAGTCCATAGGGAACGACACTCTAGTTAAATTTAATGTTTGTTTTAATTCATCAAACTTGGCTTTGTACTTTGCTGGTCTGTTAACATTACGATCTTGAGCTGGCTGCAAATAGGCAGCCACAGCCCACAGAAAGCAATCATTGTCCTGGTTCTCAATATTCACCGTCGCCTTTTTCGAAGCTATTGCTGGTGGTATGTCAATAAAGCTAGACCCAGCATTCAACGGGTTGAAATGACAAATGTTGATTTGTAGGTAATGGATTTTGTCTAACGCTAAACCACTAGGTCCTTGTTGCAGTTTATAAAATTTTGATAGCAAGGCATTCACCACATGGCTTTGATACCACTCGTTCAGATTATTGCCTATCAAAAGCTCTTGCATTTTACTGTCTATATGAAATGTTTTTTATGCTCACCGTCCTTGTTTTTATATATGAAATCGCACACGATTTGTGTGTTGACCTTTAAAGCCGTATGCAACCTTTGCATTGTACAAATTTGTTCTTTAAAAATTTCAAAACATGATTCGATAAAGTCTTTTGGTATTAAACTCTCTCTAACATTCACTACGCGGCCAGAGCAAACACGTTTTTTAAAACGATTCAATGGGTTCCCAAATTAAGCTATCTGTAGTGGCAAAAGACATTATTAATATAAAAAACAATCTCACCCAAGTTTTTAACCGTAGACTGCCTGGTAAACAATGGTCCCAAACACACCCGTTCTCAATCAGCAGTGGTCAAGCGTTTTCCAAGACACACTAAAAAAAGAAATAGAATAAACCACTATGAGTATATCCATTCCAAATAGCACCTTTCATAAACAATAATAAATAAAATAAAATATAAAAAGACAGGTTTTATATACAACAAAAACATCTTACCTTGCTTTGTAAAAAGCCCTGCGTTTGCTTTATCCTAGGTTCGAGTGGAATGAGGTTTCTTGCTCCCACAACAGGTATGCCGATTATCTAAAACAAACAAAATAAAAAACAATCCGTCAATCAAATGGTAAACCAATAATGATTTAATCATTGATTAGCATAAAATAAACTAAACAGTGTTATTCCAACACTTACCTCAAATATATAATGTATCCAATATAGTAACCAACTGGGGTTGAGCACACGAATGCAATCACTTTTAGACACATACGACACAGCCTATGTTTACACTGCAGCGTTTAAAACAGTAATGACTGACTGTGTGTCATATCATGATCAACACT
Source organism: Meconema thalassinum (assembly GCA_946902985.2). Classification (NCBI taxonomy): domain Eukaryota; kingdom Metazoa; phylum Arthropoda; class Insecta; order Orthoptera; family Tettigoniidae; genus Meconema; species Meconema thalassinum. Next base: position 1,355,133,659 of record OX336388.2, read on the forward strand.
CTAATACCCCTGCCCTCGTCTCCTCGCCCAGCCCCTCGCCCTGTGTCCCTTTTACCACAGCTGTTAACATCGCTCTTGCCCTGCAATTGGCTATGGCAATGGTAGGGGGAGGAATTATACTCGCTTACTGCATTATTTCTCTGACGTCGTTGCGATATTGTTCGACCTCCAAGTGACCTCTACGTCACTGTAATTTTCCATTGGCCTGTTGTCCCGTCCGCTTACATTCCTGAATCACGATAACATGTTAATTCCTGTCACCCAGCCAGCCAGGCTCCAAGCTGGCCTCTCGAGCAGATATTCTGTTTTCCCATCCTGGCTGCCAGTCAGACATAGAAAAACAAAATCTGTTGTTGTCGACTATTTTTATTCGTCTCATAGCATTATGAATTTTGTCTGGTTACTGGTCAGTGTTTACTAACCTGTTTTAACGATCGCCTTGAGGGATTTTCGAAATATTCGCCTTCATTCATCTGTCATAGGAAAAAATATATATCGAAAAGCGACCCCTCGTTTTGCCATACATCGCCCCGTCGAAATAGCCATTTCCCGTATCCACCATGGCCAGTCATAGCCTCGTTGTAACATACGTCAAGCGCTACCGGCTCTCTGTCTACAAACACTCTTTTATTTAAAAATAAATAAAATGCATAATTCTTGTCCTAGAGACTTGACATTTATTTTCATGGTAGAGGGGATAGGGATCTTTCATTTATGTCAAACAAACTTATTTGTAAACGTGTTAGTTTCCAAAATAGTAAAAAATCAAAATTTCAGTGTTTTCAAAAAAAATTCAAAAAATAAAAAGTTTTATTATAAAAAATAAAAGTCATAGAGACCATTCGTTTCAACTATGGCACAACGTTCTATCATGTTTGGTTTTCGAACTATCGCCTACTTTCGAAAACTAAAATTTTCAACAACATTTTTAAAATATAACAAGTCGTCTATAGGAAAGAGGACGTCAGCTCGAGTCCATTGACACCTCATTCGTTAAAATCCGACCATCCGTTCGCCAATTATCACCAATGTTCGCGAGAAAATAGGCTATCATTTTGTTTTTCCCCCTACACCCTTGAAACTTACTGTCCCCTTAGAGGGCATAGCCACCTTTCATTAACGTCAAACAAACTTTTTTCCAAAATTCACCGTTTCCAAAATAGCGCCAATCCAAAAAACCAAAATTTTCAATTAAAAAAAAAGTACCAACACACATTCCAAGCCAAGATAACGTCATCCCAACGCTAACAATACCTCGTTCGTTAAAATACGACCACTTGTTCGGGAGATATCGGCCAAGTTTATATGAAAGTAGGGGGTTAAGTAGAACTGTCCAATTGACACTAATCTTTTTCCATTTTTATCCTAGACACTTGACATTTATTTTTGGGGTAGAGGAGGTAGGGACCTTTCATTTATGTCAAACAAACTTATTTGTAAAAATTATAGTTTCCAAAATAAAGGAATTTCAAAATTGAACTTTTTTCAAAAAACATCAAAAATAAAAAAGTTTAAGTATAAAATATAAAGGACATAAAGGCCATTCGTTTAAATCATGGCACAACGTTCTATCATGTTTGGTTTTTAAACTATCGCCTATTTTCAAAAACAAAATTTTGCGCAATTTTTTTTTGAAAAATATAACGAGTGGTCCATAGAAAAGAGGACGTCAGCTCGAGTCCAACCACACCTCATTTGTCAACATCCGACCATGAGTTCACCAGATATTAATTATTTAACATGTACAGTCAGGTACAAATAAAATGGGTGAAGCAGAACCGGCCTTGCTCCCCTACTCATGCTGTATTTCATACTTAGAACAATGATACCATATAGTACTCCAGGATATGCTTGATTCTATCATAAATTAATATGATGTGATCAGTACAGTGCCTTAGAACAGTCTGGTTGCATTACTGAACAAAAGGATGTAGAAAAGAATATGAATTAGCCTACGGCAGTGATAGTCTCAAACGCACAGGGCTATCTTCTTTTTTGTCTCAAGCACTGTATGGTACAGTACCAGTATCAGAAGTTTAGCTTTAGAACAAACTACTATGCTACAGGTCTACTTATATTTTATATCTTGCAATACAACAGTTACCTTCATTATGGAATTTTCTATTAAAACATCCTGCTGGGAGCAATAGGGTATCCTGAACTAACACCAATAGATAGAGCAGCGCAGATACTATGTGGAATCATTTTGTTCTGTATTTAAAATAATAAATAACACACAATAGGCTGTTAGAAACGCTTTAGAGCGAAGATTCATCGTATTATTAACTTGACATTCTTCAAATTCGATGCGTATAAAATGCCAATGGAAGGCATATCCATTGAGTCATGACATCTAGCTGAAAAGTTTCACATATGATAACCCGATTAAAGGGAAATCAAGTACTTGAACAATCTGGAATCTAAGCAATTTGTGGTACATATTTAATGACTTCTTAGTGACACCAGACTCAATTATATTAATCATTTGCTTTGAACATCAATTCTCAATAATTTTATAGTTATCACATCAAAGCTTTTTTGTTATCACAAAAGACAGTGTGTAAGCTAAGATTTAAAATCATTGAGAGATCCGAAGATTTGATTGATTTCGTATAGAAGATGCTCATATCAGACAAATATTTACCACAAACACCAGGGGTTATGTTACCTAACGTGGCCTAGGCGAAAACTATTGGTCTGCCGGATGCGATTTAGTACCGAATGCGTGGGGTTGGCAATACTGTACATGATGCTAAAAATGGCGGAGTCAACTGTAATTTCATCTATATAAGTCGTGGTCTGTTTGGGATTGCTGGGTGGGTTACAGACAGTGGACGAGTAAACATCTATCACTAATCATCTCCACATTTTTTACCCTACCATTACTACAGGTAGTTTGGCTAATTTCAGTAGTTTAAGAATTTTTACTTCGGTTCTGGTGTTCTGTACTATTACCACTGGAGCATGTTCATATGTAAACATGTACATGTAAATATTTCAATGTGATAGCTTATTATAAAAGAATACGGTACCATACCGGTATAACTAGGTTTAATTCTCCCATACACAACAAACTTGCCTCTCAGTTAGGGAGATTCGTTGATTACCTATTTAATGAGAAACACCGTTCGTTATTATCTGAAACTTGGAGCAATGCTTTTAGGCCTACTCTAACCTTAAAAGGACTAGACGTGGTCACTTGCGAGTTGTTTACAAGCTAATGTCTTAGTTCTTAGGGCTCGTTATATTATTAAGAATATATCGGCTATTTATGTAGTAGGTTAACACTGCTAAGATAAAAGAAAAACAACGTTTACTGGTACTTACCACAGAATGTTTTGTTGGTATGAAGCACTCTCGTTTACGTTTCTTCAAATTATCTTCTTCGGGGAACTTAGACTCTTGAACTTTATTTTCGTTATCATAATTACTCCTGCACTTCAGCACACAACACTTGTAAACCATATTGTACAGCAAAAGAAAAACTGATATAATCGCAGAAGAACTACAACGGCATGCCCCACACATCTGCCTTCGAAATCCACCATTTTGGCTACTTTCAAATCAGTGCAATGGCCTTCTATGTAGGTGGTGTTGGCCAGTGGCGGCTCGTTGATGTAATATCAGGTGAAGAGCCAAACTCCTAATTTCATCAGTGCATGATGTTTGCGTTTGTGGATATTGACATTCTTTTTGTATTGTAATACTAAAATATCTACTAAAATCCTAACACTTAAAACCAAACCAAACATAAGTTATCGTACTAAAAAGTCAAACTCGCTTATTTTTTATAGCTTAAATGAATCCTCCGTTCCCTAAGGTAATCTTGTCCATGATGTCCTCATAGAAGGTCTTCAATCAATTTCAACTACAATTCACGGTTTATGGAGATAGCCAATGATGTAAGTCTGGAGTAAGATATTGTGTTACTTGCAAAAGTATTGAATCTTTTCAAACAAGACAAACTGCGTTCTACTGATGCACTTGTATAAGGTATTGCCAGTACCCAATTAAGCAAAAGTTTGTAAGTCTCTTTTATTCACGGAGTTCTTGATGTATTTCTCCCGACTATTTTTACTTTGTAGGATTCATGAGCATAAAAGAGTGACAGTTCATTTCTTAAATGTGGGGTATTGCTGAATATGTTTGTTATACAGCTCAAATTTGTCGGGATCTATAAGTCTTATTTAAGAATTGTAATTTATCGCAACCATGCGTTAGCATAGAAAAAAAAGCGGAACATTATTATGTCGGTCCTTGATATGATCTCTGATGTATTCTGATATTGCATCAGTTATTTCCAGAGAACACACTTTGAATTTTATTTTAATAATTTTTAGGTTCTAAGGGCTTTTTAGATATCAGTATCTTCAATAATTCCTTAAAGCGCACACGGTTTAAAGAGGTCTCGTCATGTCCTCTAGAAGAGAGTTCCTGTAAACTTAAGTATAGAACAACTCTAATCACAAGACCCAGGATCTGCCTATTTAGAGTCACATTCACAATACATTTAAGTGCACTTAGTCTTGCATTTTCCCTTAAAGTGTCAGATATCGTGCTTGTATGCGTGTTCTAAGTGGTAACTGGTTCTTTAAATGTTGCTCACTGTCTTCGAGTTTGTTCAACACGCACGTAATGTTTTGGAAATTTGTTACTGTTACTGTAAAGTAAGCAATGTCAACAGAACAGTTCTATAACTACTGCACAACTATGTGAACTGTTCGAACCAAGATCCCTTGCGATGAAGGCCATAGGACTTTCCGGTTTTATTTCTTTAGTGCACAGTTCTATTAATTTCTTTGGCCGCCCACAAATTAATAAATCAATTAATAAATCCCTTTTGTCTTCATCTTTCCACCTACTAAAGGGAATTTCTAATAAAATTAATAACGTGTCTTTCACTGCAAACATTATACACTAAAAGCCATCAACTTTCATCAACAACAGGGTATATAACGTTATAAATATATACTATTTATTGGGAAAGTAAATAAAAGCCTCAAGATAAAAGAAAAAGAAGCCTGTTCCAATGTAAACTTTCATCAACTGAACTAGACGTATTGCCTTGTCGACACAGGAACATCTTCACTCGTCTGTCTAACGGCAGGTAATGACGTCACAACTGACGTCAGGTTACCATGGCAACGAGCCGATGTGGCTGACATAAACAAGATACTTCGTCTCCTGCAGGTTTCCTTCCAAGTTACGGCAGTACAATCTAGCGACAGGGAGTACAACTGCCACAAGGACGTCATGCAGCCTTGCTTGCGCACCATCTAGTGACGGAGTGTAGAAATAATAGTACACAAAATGAAAAAGTAGCCCAAGACAATGAAAACATTTTTAATTAAATAAGAAAAAATAATGTTTATTTTATTTAAGGGATGGCTAGTGAAGAGGCTCTTCACTCTCTTCACCTGAATAGCCGCTACTGGTGTTGGCTGACGACTATCATTGACACCATTGTTACGGGAAACATCTTGTTGATAATGATGAGGTTCTGATTGTTATGAAAGATAGACGAATAAGAGAATGGTGCCACTTACCACAGGTACGACAGCCAGCAGATTTGCACCTATTTACCAGATGATCCGATTTCAAACTTGAATCAGAGGTTTCTTTGTTTAACAATGTCTCTGCGCTCTTGGACAGAAAGTCGGGTGAAACCATGGCATTTATATAATGCATGGGATTTATTTATTTAGCGTATGGCATCACACATTGAACACAATAATAATAACAATAATAATAATAATAATAATAATAATAAAATATACATACCTTATGAAAATCCACAGCCTGCTTCCAGTCTCCGACCGGGTCAGGAATGGAATGAATGAAGCCCCCATCTAGCGGCGAGGATATGAACTGTGCCGGCTGCCGAGGCCTGACGCACTCCTCTGGGGCAATGATTAAATGAATGACCGATGAAATGACCTTATGTCTAGTCTATTTATCCAGTTTAGGCTCGATGGTGTAGCCTTGAAAAAGTCGTTAGGGTCACCTAGGTACGCTCTAATTTTGCAATCCTCCACAATGTGCGTGATGGTGTGGTTCAATGTACCACAATCGCTTCCCCCATTTGTGCAGGTTGTATGCACAAACTCCATGTCCTGCACAGATGCGGTTAATGGTCTTCCATATATAACGCGGTTGTTCAAAGCCCTTGGATTTCTTTACAGGATCAATGAGGTCACGTACTTCGGGTAGGGCATTTCTAGTCCATGTTTCATGCCATTTAGCTGCAATGTTGAAATTACTATCAGCAAGCTGTTGAGCCAGTTGCAGGGGCGCATTCATGGACCGGAGCCGGTTTATTGCCAGAGTGGGTATGTCATCATGGATTGGAAGTGCAGGGTTGTTAATTATTTTAGAATATTCCTTTCTCAGTGCATCTTGTCTTCTTAACACCGGAGGGGCTATGTGGCTGAGTGTTGGAAGCCAGTAGAGTGGAGTAGTTCTTATACGACCGGAGATGGTTCTCATGGCTATGTTGAGCTGAGTGTCTACCTTCTTTACGTGGGGGCTGTTCATCCATACCGGCGCACAATATTCAGCTGCACAGTAGAATACACTAAACTGAGCGCAGAAGTTCGAAGCGTAGGCTATCTGCTGATGCTCCCCAACTAGTGCTGCAAAGTTTTTGGAAGAGGTTATTTCGGGGTTGAACGTTGCACACGTCCGTAGGTTGAACCCTGAAGTACCCTACACGGGACCCCTGGGTGGTGCTAAGCGAGCAACAGTATTCTGGCCGCCAGACTTATCCCCTTAGAAGATCTCCTGGCTATAATACACATGGAATCAAATGTTCTCAAGGGCTCTTTTCAGAGCTACAAGACACGGAATATTGGACCTAGCCTTCGAATATGCCAGCTCAATACAGAGGGTGCAAGCAGATCAAAATGTGAAGTACTCTCCAAGATCTTGAGGGAAAAAGTATGTTGATATTGCTGTTATCCAAGAAACTCATATTGACAGTATAGACGGTTTTAGAACAAGAGGCAAAATTCCTGGATACGAAGTAATCGGTGCAACATATCATCATATATACGGCTGTGCAACTTATAATCGTAGCAACATATAAACTGCCTGTCTAATAAGTGTTAACACCGGCAATGAGATTCAGAATATCACCATAAAAGTTGAAGAGTTCACAGTCACAAACGTGTACAAGCCCCGTCTAGTCCAGTGGCCAACATAAGTTCTGCCTCCACTTCCTCATCCAGCCATCTTTGTGGTTGATTTCAACGGTCATCACACGATGTGCATGGGATTGGATGTAGTAAATACAACTTAAAGCAGTTGACATATAAGACTGCTTTACGACTGTAGTATGCTTACGGCTGGAGAAATATTGGATCCTGTTACTAGTCAAGTTGTTTAGTCTTGCGGGAGGACTAGAATTTATAATTTCAATCGATTTACACTTGGTTTATACAAATTCATAAAGCTGTTGAAGCGTAGGAAATGTTTTAGGGTCTAATGTAGATTCATACTCCTTGCGAATTGACATCTCTGTTTTTTCTAAGATCAGTTGAGACATCAACAATTCTTCTAGCGGGACCTTCAACTCAAGGGCCTTAATAGCATTCATGGCTTGATTTAGCTGAGCACGAAGTTCACTCGCCGAAACTTTACTCATAGAGGGCAAACTGAGTAATTGTTTAATGTGAGCAGATGCAATTAAACGTGCATTTTTGTAGCGAGTACAAATGCTGTCGAAGGCTACTTGAAAATTAGCACATGTGACTGGGAGATTTGCAATGGCATTGTGGGCCTCGCCAGTTAGTGAGCTAAGTAAATAATGGAATCTTTGCATATTGTCAAGAGATTCATTATTAACAATGAAGCTGACGAATGTGTCGTGAAAATGTCCCAATTGAGTTACGTCGCCACCAAATGACGGTAACTTAATTGTAGGGAGCATATTGAACGTTTACTGGCACTAGCCCTTAAAAAGGATTTTGAAGGCGGGAATTGCAAGATTTCAGCAATCCAACGTATGGACTTACGATGGCGTAATTTACGTGAAGAAAACAGATGGCAGCAAGCACCGTGTTACAAAGATGTGTGAGTTACCCAAAGCTTAAATTAAGGCCACTTAACATATAGCAATAGATTGTTTTAGTAAGCAAAAGTTGGTACACCCTCTAAGATAACCCACACCACAATCTGTCTGTCTCTCTCCCGCATAACTGTTCATTGCATACCTCCCCTGCCGTGTTGCTGGTGCTATTTCAAACTGACCTTTCACTTTCCTCCCCTCAACAGCTGAATTCCACTCCACCCCTCCCTCCAAGATATCTCACAATAACTTGACCGCTAACACTTAACACTTTTCCTCATTCAATTGTATGAACATTTCTGAGGAAACATCCAATACAGTAATTAGTATACCTTACTAACAGATCTCAACAGCTGACTAATTGTAAATATCCTGTTCCTGTCAAATATTTCTGTGTATGACTTTATTTAATGATGACTTTGTAAGATATCAAATTCATACAGAAGTAGGTAGAGGTATTGATCAATGTGTGTCTCAAATACTTAAATTTAAGAAGGTAAATAACTTAAGCATATTTCACACAAATATTAGAAGTCTATCTAAAAATAAAATAAATTTAGATGCCGAGTTAGAAGCATATAACCATATATTTGATGTCGTTATACTCACAGAAACTTGGAAATTAGGTAACTTTAATATATGCAAGCATTCCAACTATAAAACATACTATAACGAAGGATGCTTTAATAAATGTGATGGAGTTGTTTTTATGGTGAAGAATTCTATTGACCATGAGGTAGAAACTGTGACTTACAATGATTTCAAACTCCTTAGGCTCAAAATAAATCATGGGAACAATAGAATTGGATTGACAGGCATATACCGTTCGTCAAAATACAATAAACAACTATTTATTAATAATCTCCATGATTATGTCCAGCAAAAATGTACACTAGAAACCGAGGTGATTCTAGGCGACACTAACATAGATCTATTTGATGAGTACGACTCGAATGAATATTTAAACTTACTGCATGAGCATAATTTTAGATCGTTGATATATGGCACCACTAGAGAAACTTCAACGAGCAAAACCTGTATTGATCATGCACTTATTCGTAGCGGTATTTCTAATGATAACATCTTACCCATTATATCACAGAGCAGAATTACAGATCACTATCCTATATTAGTTAGTATAAATCTTGAAAATGGCCGTGACTTAGAAGCAGCTCAGTGTAACATACGTGAACATAGATTTAAGTTAGATAGTGAGATGCTTAAAAATAAATTGAGCAATATTAATTGGGATACAGTATTAGGGAACAACCACTTGGATTCTAAAGTAGATAAATTTATACAAACTATCCAAAATTGCATAAACAATTCTTCAATACCATTAAATTCAAAGCAACGAAAGAGAAAGGAGTGGATCACGCACGCGCTAATTAAGTCCATTCACACCAGAGATAGGTTGTATCAGGAATGTATAGCAAATAAAGAGAACAATGCCATGAAGGAGAAATATAAGCGGTATAGAAATAAATTAAACGAATTGCTTAATAAAGCTAAAACTGACCACTATAAACAATTAATAAATTCCAATTCTAATAATCCAAGAAAAGTATGGGGCATTGTCAATGAAATAACACAAAGAATAAGTCATAAAGAAAAAATAACAAAAATAAGATCTCAAAATCATGTTTACGATGATGATTTCACTATAGCTAATACATTCAATGATTATTTTATTAACAAAACTACTGACATGTCTAAAAATATTAAGAACAATCCAGATTTTTCCTTGAAAATCAACAGAAACACATATTCCTGTTTTTTTATACCGATTACCGAAGTGGATTTACATAAGTACCTACACGAAATAAGCGACACTAAAGCAATGGGAATAGATAACATCTCAGCTCGAATTATTAAGCAGAATTTTAATTCTTTAAAGAATCCTTTACTAACAATAATAAACGAGTCACTTTCAGTTGGATACTTCCCAAAGCAATTAAAAATTACAATTGTAAAACCGCTACATAAAGCAGGCAATCCTTCAGAACTAAAGAACTATCGACCGATATCGTTAACGACAGTCATATCAAAATTATTTGAAAAATGTATAAAAAATCATATTTATCAGTTTTTGAAGAAACACAATCTACTATCAACTAGACAATTTGGCTTTATAAAAAATGTCAGCACCACTGATGCTATTGGGGAATTAACTAGGCGAATTTATGAACATATGAAGAGTATGAAACCGACCTTGGGCATATTTCTCGACTTAGAGAAGGCTTTTGACACCATACCTCACCATATTCTCCTTCAGAAGATGGAAAGATATGGCATCAGAGGCATAGCACTAAAATTGATAGAAAGCTATTTGACAGAAAGGATTCAATACGTTAGAATAAATGGAACTACAAGTCTACCTTTAAGAGTGAAAAGAGGAATACCACAAGGCACAGTGTTGGGTCCATTATTATTTTTGATTTTTATCAATGATATTGAATCATCTATACATGGAATTGAAAATGTTAATGTCATATCATACGCAGATGATACGGTAGTTTGTGTTGAAGGTAGAACATGGGGAAATGTAAAACAAATTGCAACTGCGGCATTGAAAATGTTAAAGGTATGGTTAGATGGTAACGAACTATTTTTAAATGTAAATAAATCAAAGTTCGTAAGATTCAGTTTAAAAGCAGTTGAAGATGATTTTAATGAACTAAAAATACACGCTTTGAACTGTAATCAGAACTGTGACTGTTCTAAAATAGCTAAAGTGGATACAGTTAAATATCTGGGATTATTTATAGATAGTGACATGAAATGGAAAAGCCAATGCAACACCTTACAAGTAAAATAAGAAGAACAATCTATATATTTCACAATTTAAAACATATTGTCAATTACAAATTAATAAGAGACATCTACCATGCTCTAGTCCAGTCAGTTCTTACATATGGTATTCTTGCCTGGGGAGGCGCCTATGAAAATGTACTAAAAAGTGTTCAGATAGTGCAGAATCTCATATTACGAATAATGTTGAAGAAAGATAGATTATATCCGACTATGAGACTGTATGCTGAGACAAGGGTCTTCAACATTAAACAATTGTATGCTTTTGAAATATATAAATACATTTTTAAAGATAGAAATAGAATTCAAGTTGTTAGCCACGAGTATGAAACCAGAAGTATTACAGAGAATCACTCTATTTTATATCAACCTAAGTTAGGTATAGCCAAACGTAACTTTCTTTATTTCTCACCAAAATTATATAACATTCTCCCAATTAAATTAAAAGAATTTAAAGGAAATCATGCAAACCTGAAGATGCAAATAAAACATTTTCTCAGAGAAAACAAAATTAAAATTGAAAATATAATTAGTTGAGCTTACAAGTTTATAAAACACAAATTCAATTTTCCTTCTTATTCATTTTTTTGTGTATACACCATTTACATAGAACGTGTTATTCGGCTAAGCCATTATGTAATTTTTAAATATAGTAATCAACGATATGCATGCCACACACAAGGTTGCACCTTTTAGTGGCATATGAGATATCTCTTCCTGCTCTGTATGAATTTGATCCTATTTCGACCTGTCTTTATCATATTGTAACAATATAATTTAATAATTGTAAATTTACAGGTTAAATAATGAGTAGGAAGTGCAAGAAAATTCATAAAATGTGTACAGATATTATGAATTTTGTAAAATGTGTGTATTTGTAACGATTTAATAATAATAATAATGTAATGTAATGATCACTTCCCTGATGACTGTTACATACGCCTGCACTGGGCATGACTAATGCATTCATTCTAGCTTCCGCGTCAAAGAACATGGTTTCAAAACAGTCCCTGTCTTGAGCATGCAGTTCGAAGTCTTCAAATGAAGGGTCTTAGGGGAAAACAAGGAATGTCCAACGAACGCATGTTTTAGAAAAACTAAATAGAAGATTAACAAGTCCACCATTTTTATTCTCTGTGGATTAAATGCAGACTACAATATTTTTCCGAAAGAAATATTATTAATGGATGTACTAATGCATGAAAAGTGCTAAGGTTTATTACTTAAAGGCGATATTGTTGAAAAAACTAACATAACACACAAATATGTTGGTTGAAAACAAGGAATGTGCAATGTCAATTATAAAGGATACCGGTATCACTGAAATTACACTTTCGATATCAGTTTCTGTAGTACCGGTACTACAAAGAACTATTCCTTTGGAAGCTTCCTTTTGGATGTTCCACTCTTTCCAGCAGCAGCGGCCGTCTTTTTGGATGCAACATGAGGTAAGTCAAGGTAGAACATCTTATTTTCTTCAACCAAGCAAAACTTGGACAGGAATTTAACATCTTTATACTTTTCAGCAATAATTGGGAGCACTTCAAAATAAGACTGAAGAGGCAGTTCAAATTCATGGTGAATATCTAGAAAATGTGAGTTTCCTTCAATAGCCGTGCGTTTTGCTTGTGTGACAGTTCGGATGGGGTCTTCATACATTTCCACGTTGTAGTTATTTCGATGTAGAATAAGACGTGGATGTTCATCAGTGCTCTTAATGCATTTCATTTGTTGCATTGGAAATGGACAAGTTCTTACATACTTATGTTGGAAGAATTCTGTCCATTGTTTCACATGTTTCTGCTTCACAGAGATTACAGTAAATTGCTGAGGTATACAGCGAGCAGAGGTAATGTTTTCTTCCCAGTCCTTGGGAACTTCCATTCGCCTTCTTGTGTTTATACGTCCCATGTCTTTGCCGCATTCTAGGAAGGAATGCCCACGCACTGGAAAAGTTACCTCCACTGATTTCAAAATTCTTACTACGTTGACAATGTAATGTATGAAACGTACAAGTGTATAATTCTTGTTCTGGCCACCTGCTCCGTCACAAAATATATGCAAGCGTTGCATATTTCTTGGGAGAAAATAAACAATAAAGTCAAACAGAAAAGAACAAACTTCGTCTGAGCCCTTTTTTTTTTTTGGCTAAAAACGCAGGATAAGTGTAGAAGTAGGAATTACTATTTGACAGCACGTGAATGTTAAATGGGTACATTGACAGCTGCCTACGATAGTACACATCATTAGTCGTAATGTTAGGTGGGGACATGTTTTTCCACGAGTCTAATGTAATGGCTTCAAAATCCATGGATTTTCTGGCTCTCTTACGTTAACTTGTCTTTCTACTGTAAAAACATTCAGCTTTACGCAAGTTAAGTTCCCTGTCGCTACTTAGAATTGCAATTTCAGCTTCATTGTCTTCATGGGCAGTAACTTTCAGTTTTGCTATTAATTCATCGCACTGGCTGCAGGTATCACTGCGAGGATATCCGAAACTGATGTTGAAATCTCTTCGGAATATGTTCTTGTATGACTGGTAAGACACTTTCTCCATTGGATACTTTCCCTGGAATATTTTGTACATTCTCTTAATGTTTAGTTCTTCTGATAGGTACACTCTTCTGTGGTTATCTTTTCTGCTGTAGTGACTCTGTCTGGCTTTAAAAGAGTTAATGTGGTTATGAATAATGTCACAGCTGTTCTGGGTTAATTTCCTATAGTTTACCCCCACCACGCTTGTCTTTAGGCGAATATCCCGTTTCTTTCAACGACTTTTGCAAATATTGGTTGGTTGGTTCTTAAGTTTAGGGGCTGCGACAACGCGGTCATGTAGCCCCATGTACTTTGGGTGTGTGTAGAATCTGTCTGATAACCGGTGTTAATTGTGATGACTGTATTAGTGTGTGTTATCTGTTTTTTAATTTAAGTACTGCAACTTAGAATTTATCAAATAGTTCCTACTTTTGCCGCCAAGCGCCACCGTCAACGATTACTAGGCCAAGTTCAGAACTTAGCTACTAGACATCACCGCAGTCGGCTCTTGAACGAACATAGAAACCTAAGAGCGTTGTTTACATTCTTAACCTATCCAATTTAGCTTCACACAGGTGCAATTAGTGGAAGGTCCTTTAACATGTCATAAATCTATGACATGGGACCGCCGGCTTTTACTTCCCCTCCGAAGGAAGGCATACTGAGGGATTTTAACGCTCTTAAAAAATCCGACGGCTTCGGCCGGGTTTGAACCCGCTATCTTGGGCATAGAAGCTCAGCATGCTACCGACTACGCCACCGAAGCCGCTTTTGCAAATATTCCAGTTTACCTTTACTTATACCATGGGGTGCTATATAAAGAACTTACAGCAAACCGGGACTTCGTTTACCTGTTCATTCCCCTTAATCTTTACTACATAACTGTCAGCACAATCATGAAACTTGGCTTGTGATTCTGGATTCCTAGACCGACGTCTCTGAATCACCTTAATTGATATTAAGCTGCACAGGTCATACTATTAAATTTAGATAAAATATCGTTCCTGGCTTCTTCTTCTACTGTATCCATACATTTAAGTCTCTTACAGTAGCAAAACGAACCATGTTCATGGGATTGCAAACGAATTTTCTTCATTACCTCGTACATTTTTCCTTGCTTCTTTCGTTTGCAGCTTGGCTTTACATCACCTTCGCCATCAGATGTTGATGATGTAGAAGACATATTAAACACTCTTTTAAACTTTGAAACCTCCTAACTAGGTATTACTTAACACAGAACTAATCAAATGTAACAGACTTGAAATCACGAACGCACATAACCTATTGTTACATCCACAGCAGCGTAATGTTTAGACACAAGGACATTCCTTGTTCTCTCCCAATCTGACATGGACAGTCCTTGTTTTCTCCCAATGTGCCTATTTTAAAACCTTGATTATCTCAGGACATCTCTCGTTTTCCACCTGAACTAATAGACCACTGTGAAGTACACAGAGATTGCCACTAGATGGCACCATAACCTTCAAAATGTCAATTCTGTGACATTCCTTGTTTTCTCCTGACACCCTTCAAACATTTCTAGCTGAGAATGGGCTCCTTCAAATTTATCACGGATGTTGGATAATTATTTCAGTCTTACTATTATTCCCTGGATATCAGTCTCTACAGAGAAATCATCAATAAATTTTACGAGTCGTGTGAGACTGGCTTTGGCAAATGCGCGCGTCGCAATCAACTTTTTTTCTAAGGAATATTGTAGTTTTACGTGACCGTGAATCTAGTGATTATGAGCCACGGGACCTCCTTTTTACGAGGAATCCGAACCACAGGACATGGCATTTCACTTCGAAAATCTCACATGCATTGGCCGGGAATCGAACCCGTGCCGCCTTGGTGAGAGGCATACAGCTAGACCGCCGAGCCACCAGCCCCCCCCCGCTTTCTTTTCTATTTGTTGCATCAATGATAAGAGTGATTGGCAATAGGACAGGATAACAGAAAGATGGATAGTATAAATAATTGCCAGATCTAGGTACTTCGCTCATTAATCCAAGTCGTAGCCATGCGGTACCGGTAGCCTACGTCTGACGAAACGTCATCCAATATATCCGGTTCCGGATGACCAAAAATGTAGGTTGTAGTGTCGGATACATCTCCCTGGTAGTTCTTCAATAACACACACATAATACTTTCTTGAAATAGAAGTGGACTGTATAATTATTTATTAACAATGGCGCTGAGTCCCGAAACATGGTGTTGCCATGCTTGCTAGAACACTACAACTATATAACACAAAATTATCTCGCTAGAGGGAGGAAGCCACTACTACACTAGCCAACAGATTTTTAAATAGCGACCTTCAGGACGCAATAGTGCCCTTTCACACGAATTCGGCTGACACGCCAGTGGTATAGCGGAGTTATATATATATATTTGTATAAGTGTAATACATAATCACCGTACCTTTCCTAAGCCTAAAAGTCAATAGGATCTGATGATGATTGCATGACGATCGGAGCATGCCATACAATTAAATACCCCCCCCCCCCCCCCTTCATATAATATTGTGTTGTGTATTGATAAATATTTCATGTAATATCTCTTTCGGTTTTTTTATTTTTATTTATTTATTTATTTATTTATTTATTTACATAGGTCCCAATGAGCCTGAGCTCGTGTTAGGGACAATCAAGTAACATAGTTACAGCATGGCATATATATAATTTTTATTGTTTAGTTTAATAGTAGACTAACTTATATTAGATTGCTAGTGACTAACTTTACAGAGATAATTCGGTATGATACATTGCATTGCTTAAGGCTATTGTACATGGGCTATTCATTCCTTAATAGAAAGTCTTTTGTTTTCCTCTTAAATGTTTTTATAGAGAAACTTTCCCTTATGCCTAATGGTAGCGAGTTGTATTCTTTTATTATAGAGGACATAATTCCTTTAGTTGCAAATTTAATGGATTGGGAATGGCTGGTGAATATTTGATTTACTCCTCTTGTTGCATAATGATGAATGTCATTTGCATGGGTAAAATGGATGTGTGTGTGTATCAATTTGTTTTCTAATTTGTATACAAATACTGTTGCTGACATAGCTATTTGTTTTTGCAGTGGCATAATTTTAGTTCTTGAGTATAATTCATTTGAGGGTGTGAGCCAAGGAAATCCAAAGATAGATTTTATAGCACGTTTCTGGAGTATCTCAAGTTCTTTTATCAGCTCCTTCTTACAATATCCCCATATGAAATTCATGTACATTAGATGTGAATGTATCAGAGCAAAGTATATATTTTTCAATTGTTGGCTAGTCAGACAGCTATATCTTAATCTGAAAAACATACCAATTAAAGGGCTGATTTTATGTTTTACATTTTCTACATGATTTTCCCAGGTTAGTGTACTATCTAGTGTGATACCTAAGTATGTTGCCGATTTAACCCTTTCTATTTCTTTGTTGGCTATGTTGACTATGTTTGTGGTCTCAATCTTGTATGATGGTTTATGGAAGAATAAATATTTTGTTTTAGTGATATTGATAACCATTTTGTGTGCTCTCAACCAATCCATCAGCTTATTGAGATCATAATTAATATTTAGCATAATTTCCAGTTCAGATGTTCCCAGATAGAGTATAAAAATATCATCTGCAAATAGTTATAGCTTGCCTTTCAATTCTAATAATACTATATCATTAATATAGGCTAAGAAAAGAATTGGTCCTAAGACAGAACCTTGAGGTACTCCTGTGTCAATTCTCATTTGAGATCATTTTACATTATCGATTGCAACATATTGTTTTCTGTTAGTGAGGTAGTTCTTGAACCAATCATGTGCCACTCCTCTGATGCCTGCAAATTCTAGTTTATTAAGGAGAATCTTATGGTTAACCAGATCGAAGGCTTTTTGAAGGTCAATTAGTACACCAGCAGCTAGTTTGTTTTCATCTAATGCCTTTTCTACATCAGTTACTACTTCAAATATAGCACTATCAGCTCCTCTATTTGGAATAAACCCATATTGGCAGTTTGCAAAGTAATAATTTTTCATGAAGAAATTCATAAGTCTTCGTTTAACAACGCTTTCTAGAACCTTGCTGATGGCAGATATAATATTAATGGGTCTGTAATTTGATGGGTGGGTTTTGTCTCCTTTTTTGTAGATCGGGACCACCCTAGAGACTTTACAGGCATCGGGGAATATACCAGTCATCAGTGAAAGATTTATTATTTGGACAAGATATGGTGTAAGGCCCTCAAGACACAATTGTAGCATGACATTAGTAGTGTTGTCCTCACTTATATTGTTTTTGTGTTTTAGGGGGTTTATAATTGATTGTATTTCATTAGCATCAGTAGGTAACATAAAGATTGTCTTAGTGCTAGTAGTGTTTTTATAGCTTGTAATGTCCGAGGTAGAACCGTTTCCTTGATTTTCCCATATACTGTTAGCAATATTGACATAATCTATATATTTAAAACAGTAAGGTGATTTTTGTTACCACGAGATTGAGAGAACGACAGAACCGATTTACTTCGTAGAGCACTCTAACGAAAGCTCTTGGCCTCTAGATTTGCAGAGTGTCTATAAAATAAACAAATATATTACGGTATATTTTTGAATTAATATAGAAAATAGCAGAATTCTTGCTCCTCACGCATGCGCACAATCCGCCTGGGGTCATGACAAAATGGCGGTGAGAAGTCCATTAAAATGTAAGTTATTTAATAAGCTTGCATGTAATTGAAAACATACATTAACCAAGTTCTGACAATAAAATATAATAACAGTATGAACGTATACGAATGTGCAACATTGATTTATTTGGATAATGAAATGGATTATTTCCTTCAGACAGCGGCTTTTAATGATAAAGAACGGCTGCGTCTGCTCCTGACCAAGAGTGTGCGAGTAGCTATGTGGTTTAGGCGACAGACTGTGGTTCCAAGGTTCACCGGTTCGATCCCAGCCCTCGCCGATATATATATTTTATTTTTTTTACCACTGAAATATTGTTTAATCAAGGAGTATTAGTAAGGTTTTATGTCTGTTAAAGATACATATTTATACATTCCCTCTCGGTATATTTTTGAATTAATATAGAAAATAGCAGAATTCTTGCTCCTCACGCATGCGCACAATCCGCCTGAGGTCATGACAAAATGGCGGTGAGAATTCCACTAAAATATAAGTTATTTAATAAGCTTGCATGTAATTGAAAACATACATTAACCAAGTTCTGGCAATAAAATATAATAACAGTATGATCGTATACGAATGTGCAACATTTATTTATTTGGATAATGAGATGGATTATTTCCTTCAGACAGCAGCTTTTGAATATAATGAATGGCTACGTCTGCTGCTGAACAAGATTGCGCGAGTAGCTATGTGGTTAAGGCGACAGACTGTGGTTCCTAGGTTCGCCGGTTCGATCCCAGCCCTCGCTGATGTATGTTTTTTTTTTTACCATTGAAATATTGTTTAATCAAGGAGTATTAGTAAGGTTTTATGTCTGTAAAAGATACATATTTCTACATTCCCTCTCAATACGTTTTATTTCCGTTTTACCATTGCATTACAGCATGTGATCAAAAGAGCAAACTGTTGTCCTCAGTACGCCGTTTAAATATCTGCAATCAGTTCCTATAACTGACAACAGATGGCAGTACATCGCCCATATAGTTCCAGTAACTGACAGCAGATGGCAGCACCATTGCATCGATATATTTAAAACCCAAGACATGGCACGTTTTCACGTGATGGAGGATTATAAAGGAGGGGAATATTTAAGAAGGGAAATTTTGAGGAACATTAACCGACAGTTGAATGTGTAGGCTATGTTGTTTATGTACCTTAATATTGCAATTTCTTCCCAATGCTTCGGTGGTCAAGTTATTAGCGTCCTAGACTAAAAGTTATAATTATGCATCGTCGATATACTCTTAAATTATTAAAGAAAAAAAGTTGTTTTCCAGGCACTCGCGCGTGTCCACAATTGCTTTCGCCAAAAGAGACACTTGGCAAACATAATTCGTTTGAAGGGCTCCGACATCGTTGTCACTCAGCCCCGTGTACTTGGGTGAGTATGTGTGAAATTTTCTCTCATAACCTGTGTTATTGTGATGGCTGCATTACTGTGTGTATTTGTAATTAAGGTGGTAAATGGCAAGGAGACGGCCAAGGCCTTAAGTTAGGAACCATCCCGGTATTTGCCTTAAGTGGAAGTGGGAAACCACGGAAAACCACATCCAAGATTGTCGAGGTGGGAATTAAACCTTCCTCTTCTTAGTTATACCTCAAGAGACTGAATGTGCCCCGTTTTTGCCCTCAGACCAGAATTCAATTTCTTGGCAGAGCAGGAAATGTAACCCGGGTCTCCGGGGCGATAGACAAGAATAGGTGGGCCTCCATGTGTTAATACGATTTTTGACATGCACGGGACATATAATTCAAAAACTGCCTCCATTAGGGTGACTGCCGAAGTGAGTATTGAGTATAGGCCTATGTTCGTTCCAGTAGTTGGCGAAGTGATTCTATGTTCCCCTGCAAAATGTACTGTCATAACCTATAACAGGTGATGGAAATTGCTTATTTAGAGCAGTTTCGTACTGTTTATAACAAAATGAAGAACGTCATTCTGAGCTGCG
Organism: Meconema thalassinum; assembly: GCA_946902985.2. Lineage (NCBI taxonomy): Eukaryota > Metazoa > Arthropoda > Insecta > Orthoptera > Tettigoniidae > Meconema > Meconema thalassinum. The sequence continues at coordinate 1,355,153,690 of OX336388.2, forward strand.
TTTTCAAGCTATCGCAAAAAATTTCGCTGGCAGGAACAATTATAAGGAATTTATTTTAAGCGACCAGTCTCATCGCATTCTCCTCACCAACCAACTTGAGTATGAAAGTCTCTGGACGGTCATGTTGAACTTCATTGTATAAGACAATTGTTTAATGATTATTTGTTTAGAGTACTGAGTCTAACTACGCAGTTGATTTCGGCAATGGAAGTATTATTTGCCATGTAATATTTAGCGGCTCCGTTATTGCAGGACACTATAGTGTTATCGAATAATACGAAGCCACATTTAAAATCCAATATAAATAGGCCATTTCAGAAACAATTCCAGATATTATGCAGTACAGTGTACTGTAAGGTCTTTGACGATCAAATGTAAACATTGTTCTACATTGTACTTCTCTTGCGTAAAATCTATGCGTGGTTACTTTGGTCTTTACTGTTGTGAGGGTAAAATTGATCTGCTGGAATATAAAATATTTGCCAAGCTGCAACAATGTAATGATATTAATTTAAAAGTCATTGAACTTATATCCAGTAGTTCAAACACATACATCAGCGTTAACAGATTGGATACTGAAGATGAAAGCCAGCTACTTCATTTCCCTATTATTGAATTTTTCAATTCCTTGGAATTAAGTGATTCGCCTCCACATACTCCGAACGTTTGAGTCATAGTTATGCTCCTTAGAAATCTGAACGTTTCCCAAGGACTCATATATGGTAATATATTAATTGTAAGAAATATGTAAGAAATTGCTTGGATTCGGATATAATAGGTGCAGTAATATTAGGCAGAGAGATCAAATCCTACGACTTGATTTAACACCTTCCGATAAAACACTTGCAGGTACAGTACATTTTCTTTTAATAGGCAACAATGTCCTATTCGCTCGGCCTACTTTATCACAATCAATCAAGCTCAAGGAGAAACTTTTGAACGTATTGGGCTATTTACCTCATCACGTTTTAAGTCATGACCAGCAGGATAGTGAAGGTACAAAAAAGGTCCTGTATGGGATGGTAAAGAATAAGAGGCGGAAGGATCCTACGGATTATGTCAGAATGGTGAACAAAAGGGGACAAGGGATAGAAAATAGGGAAGAACTGAAGAAAATGTGGAAAGAATATTTTGAAGAACTCCTGAACCCAAATGGAAACCACGGCGAGGAAGAAGAAATCGGGGAAGAGGTACAGTAGATGAACTGCAAACAGAAAAGGACTTAACATGGAAAGAAGTGGAAGATGCAGTGAGGAAGATGTAAGGAGGGAAGGCACCGGGTGTGGATGAGTTGAGTGTGGAGATGGTGAGAGCAGCAGGAGAGGTGGGGATACAATGGTTGTACCGAGTGATGAAGGCAGCATGGAAGGAAAGGAAGACCCCAGAGGACTGGAAAAAAGGAATAATTGTCCCGATCTTCAAGAAAGGTAGTAGAACAGAATGCAAAAACTATCGGGGAATAACACTGATGAGTCATTGTGCAAAGATGTTTGAGAAAGTTTTAGAAAGGAGAATTAGGATAAGGATAGAAGGAGGGATGAGGGAAGAACAACATGGCTTCAAAGCAGGAAGGTCCACAGTGGATTTAATTTTTGCTGTAAGTCAGTTACAAAAACAGCACTATGAGTATGGAACAAATCTACTGATGGCCTTCCTGGACATTGAGAAAGCATATGACAGTGTACGTAGAAACAAAGTATGGAAGTCCCTGGAGGATAGAGGAGTAGAAAAATGGACTATAAGGAGGATAAAAGAGATGTACAAGGGAAGCGTGAGCTGTGTGAAAGTGGGAGGAGAGAGATCGGACTGGGTGGAACAGAGAAACGGCCTGAAACAAAGAAGTGCACTATCACCGTTACTTTTCATTGTGGTGATGGATCACATAATGACCCGAGCGGCACAAGTAATTGGGGAAGGAAAGATGAAAGCAATGGTGTTTGCAGATGATTTGATGATTGTGGAAACAAGGAGGAGGAGGTACAGGAACAGTTGGACGTGTGGGAAGGAATAATACAAGGATATGGGATGAAATTTAGCATAAATAAGAGTGAGATGGTGATCACAACAAGGAAGAAGGAAAGGACCACAACGGGAATAACAATTGGTGGGGAACAGCTGAAGAAAGTGGAGAGTTTCAAGTATCTGGGAAGCCTGATACAAGAGAATGGAAGAAACGATAGAGAAATAAATGAGCGGGGGAGACAGGCAGAAGCATTCCGGAGGAGTGTGAGAAGCATGTTATGGAGCAGGGATGTCCCTCAGAACAGCAAGTAGATCATATATCGTACTATGTCCCTATCCTGACGTATGGCTCGGAGACCTGGGTTATGAAAGGAAGGGAGAAGAGCAAAATACAGGCCAGTGAGATGAGGTTCTTGAGAAGCAGTATTGGAGCTACAAAGAGGGACAGAATAAGAAATGAGAGGACCAGAGAATTAATGAAGGAGGAACCATTACAGGATGGTATAGAGAAATCTAGACTTAGATGGTATGGACATGTAAAACGAATGGAGGAGAAGAGGATACCCAGGAGGATACACGAGACGAAGTGGGAAGGAAAGAGACCAAGAGGGAGACCGAGAGACAGGTGGCTGAAGGGGGTGGAAGAAAGCGTGAAGAAGAGAGGAGAAGACTGGACAAGGGTGGAGGCTGAGAGATGGTGGGAAGACAGAAGACGTTGGAGAGGCTTGTGTTCCAAACAGACCCGGCCAGTGGCTGGGAACTGTGCAAGATGATGATGACCTCATAACGTTTTCAGTCATGACCAGCAATATGTTGCAATGCTGAGAGTGCTATCTTTTGACGCCCTTAAAGTTGCAATAGTGCTAAAAAGTAATCGTACAAAGAATGTAACTTATATAAGAAGCTTCTTCAGTAAATTTGTTTTCCATTGTCCGTCATGTTTTGACGGGTTTCATCTAGTATTTATTAATTTCATCACATATATTTTCCTTTTTTTCGACATTTGTGCCGTCGACTATAAGTTTCACAATTTCATTTTTCCCCTTCTTTGGCCTATTTAACATCTCATTAACAACACTCCACACTTCCTTCTGATTATTTGCATTTTGAATTTTTTGGTCAAAGTAGTTTCTTTGTAGGTTTCTCTTAAGTTTTGTAACTTGGTTGCTAATAATTTTATATTCTTCTAAAATTTCTGCAGATTTTTAACTTTGGTTTTTGTATATATCTTATCTTTCCTGTGTATTAGTGCTAAAAGATCTTGTGTGATCCAGGGTTTTATTGGTGGGGCACTTGGCTCCTTATTCGTATATTTCATAGTTCAGGCTTCTATTCCTTTATTAATAAAATCACAGAATTTATTGTAGTAGTCACTGATGTTAGTTTCATTGCATACAAATTCTTGAGTTATTAAATATTTATTAAGTTTTTTGTAGTTTATTTTATCCTTTTCTATTGGCCTATCATCACATATTGAGTTCCTGTTTATCTTCTTGTTTCTCATTTCACAGATGAGTAAATGGTGATCACTCAATATTATAGACATTACATATTTTGTCACAGTCGTTCACCAATACATGATCAATTAGAGTAGAGCTAGTTTGTGTTACACGAGTTGGATATTTTGTATTACATAAGACTAGACCGTATGATTTGACTAGGTTAATATAACTACTAGTATATCTGTCCCCAAATAATAGATCGATATTCATATCACCTAGTATTATAACAGGATTCGTTGAGTAAGAACTAATAATTACTTCGAGATCAGTTAGAAAGTGTGGAATGTTGCTTTTATGAGGGTTATAAGCAGTGATTATATTGTATTCTTGATGGCCTTTTTTCACAGTAATGTGTGGTATGCTGTGGGTGGAATTTATTTCCTTTACAAGGGTACTGCTACATTTGTTTGAAATATACAAAGATACCCCCCCCCCCTCCAGTTTGCTTTCTAACTATGTGATATGCAACATATTTCTTAACATTGAAAAACATTTTTGTTTGTTCTGTTAACCAATTTTCTGAGATTGCTAGGACATCTACACCTTTGATTCTGTCTAACATTATTTGGATATCATCGAACTTGTTTTTTATGCTATGTGCATTTATGTGTACGCATTTTAGTGTACTGGTATCGGTTATTATCTGTTTACTGTTCTTAATTTTATAATAATCGCTAAGTGTATTACAGTTACACTCGGTTAATTCTAGTGTATTATTATTTGCATTACCTAAAAAATGTAATTTCTGTAATTCTAGTTCCATAGGGCGTTTAAATAGTTGCTTTCCCGCCTAATGTAATTAGGCTAAATTTGTGTTAACCGACGGACATGAAAGGCTTTCTATAATGCGAGACTAAGTTACATAATTCGTTGTGTCAGTTTCCGAAAATAATACATCAATAACCCTGATACTTCTTAATTGCATTTGTGCCTGTTACACTCATCTAAAGCAAAGAAATAAACCACCACTTCAATATGGCATCAAAACCTCTACATCATTTAAATAATCCTCGCTCGAGTAAATACCCTTATATCTTTAAATGCGGCTTCCCCACAAACATCATATTTTGAGTTATGTCCATGTTGTAGCAAATGCACGATATATACTGAAAGGGAATTGTATACGGTGGTAGGTTTTAGCTGAGGATTAACTCTATCTAAGGGATGATGATAATGAAAAAAAAAAGGAAGTGGGTTTCGGTGTGGAGAACAAGTATGGGTAGATAGGACGGGAGTCCAATACAAAAGAATAAAACCAAACGTAAATAAGTCTTCGGTAAAAAGTTCCTCCGCACAATGCCCGTGAGACACCTAAAGTGGGTAGGGACCTGATCACAGCTAACGGGAAATGTAGCTGGAGCTTGGGCTAGTTGCAAGCAAGCGACGAGCGTTCGTTCCCTCCCAAGCCTGTATTCCCCTACTATGGGGACGGGTAGTAGTCTGGCAAGACGAAGTGTGTTGAGAGATACTGATTTACTTTTTCTCCTTTCAAAGGAGTTAGATTTAACCAAATGTTTTGTAAGGCTGAAATAATTTGAATTCCCAGTAATATTTTTTAGTTCTGGGAACTGTTGGATCTCCAGCGAACGACAGAATGCTTCCGGAGAGGGAAGCGATAAAGCAGTTTTTAATGATTTTTGTAACAATTTTACTTGTTTTCTTGATTTTTTTTGGAAGAATACCAATTGTTGCACTTTAGGAAAACTAAGCTGTTACCCAGCAAGACGCCGATTAAAAGCTTAGAAAAGAGGTAGAACCTCAAACTTAGCTCAAATAAAACTGAAATTTTTGGAAACAAACCATAAGTAAGAGAAAAAAATCTCAACAAGTAGGAAGCTTGTAGAGCTAACTGTACTTGCCTCAATGGCTTGCTAGGATTGTCTAAGAAAACCAAGAGAAACTTTGGAAATGTTGTTACTTGCAATTTTAAGTTAAATGCAACAAGTAGTATGAACTTTGTTGTTTTGGAGATTCGAAAAAAGAGTTTAAGCTTAAAGGAAGAATCAGGGAAGTGAAGGTCCTGCCTACTCGAAATTTTAACGGTAAAGAAAACGAACAAAGGAAAACAACGATTCATTTAAACAAAAAATACAAAATTTAGCCAATTAACAATTGATAGAATTAGAATCTTTTCTTTAAAGTTAGAAGAACTTTTTCTTTGGTTGATTTTACAAATATTTAAAGGCCTCAGACCTAATAAAATAAGAGTTTATTGTTAACGATAATGAAGTACAGTAATTACAAGTTTAATACTTGTTACAAGCACTAAACCTATACAAAGGTTTGGGGTTTTAAAGCTTTTAGGAACAATAAATTGTACAGCGATTGTAACCTTTTCAAATTAGGTAAGTTACAAGCGTTATTTGACTGCACTTTCAGCAAGCTAACAAGCTGCAGACAAATGGATTAAACCCTGATCATAACAGGATAAAGAAAAGGAAAACAGAAACAAATTGGAAAGCGGAGATTACCGCTATTTTAAGCAGAATTTAACATTATTTGGAATACAAGGATGTACAGGTCGTATTCACGAAACCTGGAGAGAAAAGATTAGAGATCTCTTTCATTATTAGAAAAAGTACAATTCCCTAATTTCAGAAGGGATGAGAGATTAAAATGTGGGCTAGCCACAGTTTATACAGAATTACGACAATATAAGTATAACAAATTTGAGAGGGCGCTTGCTCGCAAGCGAGGCCTGGTAGTAATTTAGATAGATAAAATCTTAATTTAATTAATGTTATTAAAGGTATTTGGGAGAAGAAAAATAGGAGATTTAGGAAAAAGTCTTGGCCAGATTTATTGCTCTCATTCGAACGCGACGTGGTTGGTAGTGGAACGGGAACTGTATTGCACTATAGTCTATTGATGGATTTGAAAAGTTCACTATTGCAGCACAGAAAGTTTGTAAAGAGAAAAGTTATTGTAGTTATGGAGATCACTGGTTGATTTTTAGTTTGAACAAGTTTATTGCGTTGGAAAGTTTATGTACTGCAGTTGAATGATGAGGTAAATTTCCCATGTTGGCAAGCAAATTAGGAGGTTATCAGCAAATAATATAACGTAAATTCCTCAGTGAGGAAAAGTATTCCCATAATTTGGCGGAAAGTACTAGATTGCTTTACTTGTAGAAATATTGGTTCAGGTGGAATGTTTCAGAACCATGATGACAGTTAAATGGGTAAGAGAGGTCCTACGGAGAAAAAGCTAAGTTTTTATAGACAGTGGATAATTTGAATTGGATCCCTCGTTGTGAGAAAATATTCTCAGTTATTTGGTAAGAGAAGCACTAAATTTCAATTTAGAACGTCAGCTTTGATAGCCATAGCATGTCAAAGAAAGATCCCTCGAAGACGGTTATTGCATAACATTTCGCAATTCCACACACTGTCTCTAAAATTGGATTAAAAGCATTTAGCTATTTAAAACCATTAACATCCTTTTAAAAACATTGAAGTTTGGTACTTAGCTTTCTGTGCATGTAGAGCAGGCGATGGTTCCTGTTGACGGTTGGTCTAAAATACAGACATGGCGTCTGATTTAAAATGTCTCTCGAGCACAGGAGACAAGCTCGCGAGAGAGCCCCAACTGTATGTTTGACGTCTAACGAAGAAGTGAGAGCAGCTCAACGACGCACGAAGGGACCAAGGAGGAGAAAGGGTAGGGGTAAGAGACAAGAGAGGATGCATCATGGTAAAAAACATATGAAAAATTAAATTTTTGTACAGATCATAGAATTCTTCTTAGAGCGGTGTCTTAAAGGAGATGTTAGCTGGCGACAACGACGAAGCCTGGTGGTTTGAATAGTAAGGAAGTCCTCTTGAGCATGGAGATATTGAGGAACTTCAGAGGTTAGTTGCTAGATGCCGCTAGGTTGTCCATGGAAGATATATATCTAGAACAGACTCAAGGGATACATAAATACCTGTACAAGAGAAAAGAAATACAACTAGATCACTGTTGGTGTCTGCAAGGAAAGAAATTAAATAAAAGGTTTGAGCAAAGAGCAGCAAAAACTAACTCTGCCTGACCGTACGGTACACGTAACAAAAAAAACTCGCCACATAGACTTTCATCGCAGCTCAGCACCAGCCCCACTGAGAACGGGTATGAGAAGGGATAGCCATACATTTATTCATACATACATAGGCTATATACTGTATATTGAGCACGTTTAGGCCAAATTACCGTGGAACTGCGAACCATAACAGTCCCCACGAGACTCCTTTCCAATCGAATCATATAGCGAGAAGATCAGATGTGCATCCAGACTAGCCTCAGAACAAGAGTGTTATCTCGGGGAGTATTCGGATTTTAGCAGAGGTTCGGTTATGAAACCAGCCCGAAATGCACATCCACATCCCAGCCATATACAAAAATTTCTAAAAGTTTATTTTAAAATTTGGATCCCTATCCTACTTTATTGGGGCTTCAATGGCTAGATGTTAGGCCCCTTAAAACAACAATTATCATCATCTATTCTAACCTGTGCTAAAAGTTTACCCTATACCCTACTGAAACAAAATCCTATCGCGGTATCGTAAATTAGTTCCTACGCAATTAGAATTCCCCTTAACTCAATAGGTTTGATAGATTTTACACGACCACCGTCGTTGCCTCCCAGGTACTGGCCAGTAGGTCTGGAATGGCGTCTTAAAGACAATTGGGTAGCTACAGTGAGTATCGGCAGTGATCGGGAGAACAACAAGAAATGCGACCAAGGTAAACGTGATTATTACATGACCTCTCTTCCTGTGTGGGCTTTAAGCTGGGCAACGACAGTCTTGGCCGCTATGGACTTAAGGGCCTGCCAATACGATGGTGTTTAGTAGACTTTGTAGAAAATACAAAACACTAATTATTATTATTATTTCTCGATTTTACCATCAAAATACCACGTAAAATAAACCCCTGTAGTCATTTTCGTTTGTTTACTACTTCATTTCTTGTTTCCTAATAGTTCTTCAATGCTTCACTTTGCTTTTCTTCCTTTCTTTTGTCCAGATGTTACTCAATTTCTTCCTTTATTCTCCTGGCAACCATTGGAATTTTGTGTTAATCTTATAGTGGTTATTCTATTCCTTATTATGTCTGTTGTTATTCCCAACTCTGTCGATCTTTCTTCACACTCTGCATCCACTGATTGCCATTCTTACTCTTGTAAACATGATTAAAAAATTTGTTTTGTTAATTATTATTATTATTAGTAATAATAATAATGAAAATATAAGTTTAATTGTCACCAGCCACCACTGAATACGGGACTCGATAAATTTTGTTGAAAGAGGAGAGGAACTAGGTCAAAGTCTTCTTAACTTTCCTCTAAACCAGAAAAACAAGGTTTGCACGCTGCCTGCAAACGTCTTTAGTTTGTTGTATTAAACATGCGTACGGTTACAGGACATTTATAGGATAACATATTTTGTCTATGTCTGAGTAAGGCAAAGCTGTTACGTCTTCTAAAACCATGCTTTATTCAATCTTCTGTTAGTTACGTCATATTCAGTTGTGGGCACGGAATGTTTGTTTCCTGACCTACTTATCACGGCCATTCTAGTGATAATTTGAGTTGATAATACCCCAAACACATTCCAGCGCAATTCGTACTAGGGACGGTGCTGCTGCTCAACTGGCATAATAGTAGAGTAGTATGTAAACAAACAGCTGCTTATTATTGTGTTATTAAGGGCTCTGATTTACCATTTCTGTGTTTCTAAAAATAATCGACGATCAAAAGAAAACTAACAGTTATTATGCAGTTCCGTAGAAGTTTCTAAAACAAACAACTGACATTTCACAGTATTATTTATCCTAAAGAAAAGTCAAATAAAGGAATAAAGTGGATTGCATCAGCTTGCTCGACCGATTTCGATATATGGAACAGGCAGATCTGCGGTTTGCAAACCACACCACATGGTGTAGTGACTAGCGGAGTTCCGGGCTCGATTTCGGGTTCTACCAAAAAAAAATAGTTCTTGTCTGAGGACTGAAGCGGGTTTTACTCAGCTTCGTGAGGCAAAACCGAGAAGAGGCGGGTTCGATTCCCACCTCAGCCATCCTAGAAGTGATTTTCCATTTATAGTCCGGGGAAATGCCGGGGTGGTTCCTAACTTAAGGCCACAGCCGTCTCTATCTCAATCCTCGCCTTAATTACAAATACACACCTAATACAAACATCACAATAAAACAGGTTATCCTACAAATTTCACACACCCAACTACACGGGGCTGAAATGGACCTATGCCCAAGGTACTAGAAGAAACAAGTATAGACCTCGTGCGCGCCGACTGTGCTGCGCTCTGGTGACAAATCTATGGCTGGTGGGGATGACGCAGCCCTCCACTGTATGGTATCGCTTGATGGAAAGGATTGTTCAGTTTGTCGCGATGGAAGCTAGTGTTACAAAGAGTCGAAGAAACTGTTGTGTGGTTGGTTGCAATTACACGTACAGAAACAGTCCTCCTGGTACTAGATTTCTTAGTTTTCCTAATGATAAACAGATATAATCAGAAGGAAAGCTTTGATTACAGCAGCGAGGCGCGAGAATGTTGACAGGAAACCATGGGCTCCCAGTAATAATGCACGTATTTGTAGTCGTCATTTTGTGGGGTTTGAAGCCATTTTTCAGTGTTGCCTTAGTAAACTAAATTTTGGTGCGTTTCAGTCGGTCAACAGGTTCGTTAACATTTTGTTAACGGAACCTGTACCTGGGTGTAATATACAAGGTTCTCCTTTAATTTTACTTCCCCAATGTTATTAATGTACAAATATGGGTTGTTGCACAGTTTTCTTTCAATAACAGGTTTTTCCCGGCTCGAATACGGACACTTGATCTCGAGAAGAGATTGAAACCCTTCACGATGTTCCCGTAGAGCAAACCCGTCTGGACTGCAGCAGAGCCATGGTTGTTCATGTTTTACAAGGAAGCCTACCTGTCTTACTGAACATTGGAACAATGCACATAATTCCATTATCGCATTCGTTTCATTATCCCTTCCATACCTAACTGCAGGAGTATTTATGTCTTTGGAGTTATGAATTACAGACGCTAGTTTTTGGTAATCCCCACTTTGTAATGTTATGATCTTGTGCACATTCTGACTGGCGGAAATTCGAATCAATCTCTGCTGAAACCACAAGTGACATCGAGACTGCGCCATAGTCTCAAATGCAATTTCATATTTTTGCAAAATATTGATTTTTACTCAGTCACAATAAAATCTCAACACTTCACTAGACAACATATCTTCATATTCTTTCTTCACTAGCACTATCTCAGCACCGCCCTTGTGAGTGATTTTATAGCACTGATATGGTACTTGAGATTGTTTGTCAAATCCATGGTGACACTGAGTCACAGACGCTTTCTCAGCTAGTCCTACAGCATTATCCACGACGTGGTCTATAATTGAAGTACTTTAGTGGAAGAAAAAGAGACCTAGAGGAAGACCAAGGGATATGTGGATAAAGGGGGTGAAGAAAAGGAGTGAGAAAAGGAGTTAATTGGACAACAGTGACTGAAGAGAAGTGGTGGATGGACAGAAAACGATGGAGAGGCTTGTGCTCTAAGCAGACCCAACCTGCGGTTGGAAACTGCTCTAGTAGTTGTTGATGATGATGATGATGATGGAAGACGACTCTCCTTCGCATTCCACCTCTAAAACTCCCGTTAATGCGCGATCGTTGTTCTTAAGACGGGTATGTACAGTAGTTCTTCTTTACTGAAATATTCGTCATTTCCCCTTTCTGACATGCAGGAAACTAGCCGCTTAGTTATTTTCTTCTCTATCATCTGCCTTATGCTTTCACCTTTAGTATATCCTACGGTAACATTGCTAGGTTTCTCCCACCGCTGTAGAGAGGAAGTACTAGAATTGTCTCTTTCTGTGTCAAAATAATAACACAACGCAGCAATATGCTTACAGCATTGGGAGAGGCCAGCTTTGCACCAGGGGCGTATATACAATTTTTTTCTGCGGAGAAGGGGGTGACTATCCTGGAAAATTGTGAGTTTTCTCAGGGGATTGTCACCGCAAAATACCCTGAAATATCAACCGATATCTCTAGCATATAACTTTGTGTAATTATTTTCGATAAGATTCAAAGTTTATATGGCCTACAATTATATGTAATACAAAAAAGTTGTAAAATACTACACAACACACAAGTAAAATTTTATACTTAATGAATTTTCTATTATGGCCTATGGAGTATGAATGGCAAATATCTAAATATTTGTAAATTTACTAAGCAGAAGGGTAAACATTTTTTTAAATTTCTTGGCAGAGCCGGGAATCAAATTCGGACCTCCGGGGCGCCAGTCAAGTATGCAAGCCACTACACAGGAGTTTGTCTAATTTCAATCTTAATATTGTTTTCAACTTAGCCAATAAGTTAAGATTAGGGTACAACCAAATTTACAATTCTTTTACGCTCTTACCAAAGCAACACATTCTTAATTTTTATTGTTTTCTTCGGGGGGGGGGGGCTGGAGCCCCCTCAGCAACCCCCCCCCCCCCTTATATACGCCCCTGCTTTGCACTGTCATTTAGCGGAATGAAGATTAATTTCGCGATTGATCTGAAAAGAAACACGAATTATAATGTAATTCGACGGGCATGATAGCCTAGTGGCTTACCCATGATAATTTAAGACATAACGAATGCTGATTGGACCTATTGATAAAAAGTTTGCGTAAGAATCATAAGAGACAAATAATATTTTAATTCTTACTTGAAGTTGGACGGCATTCGGTGGTTGATTTAAGTTTGTTTCTCTCAAATATACCCCGACGATTTCCCCTTCCGAAGTTTCTCTCACTTTGAGTACATGGCAACTGTCATTGAGCTTTGCACCTTTCTTCAGGGTGGAAGGTCTGAAATAAGTCTCAGTGCACTGTATCATTTCGGAACCAACAAAAACCTCAACAGAGCACGACATTGGAGCGGTAAATATAATTGCTTGCTTGCATAGACTCAAAGGCAATTGCGTCAGTCAGTCATCCTACGTGTTGCACAAGCATCCGCTCGGGGCGCCAGCGGTCAAAATCCAGCCAAGACCGGCTACAAAAAAAAATTGTAGTCGGTCTTGATCCAGCTAGGCGCACGAGGTCTATAGGACTATATGTAGCAGTTTATAATGTTATCAGTTAGTATTGGTGTTATTTAGTGTTCGTGTTGATTTAAGGGAGCACTGCTTAGTAATATAACATAACATGAAACCAGGGACTGCGAGGCACCACGTTGATGAACTGGCCAAGAAACAAGGGAATGAAATTATCCTAATTTCACCTTACCACTGGTATTTCAATCGCATTGAAATGATCTGCGCTGAAGTTAAACAGAACGTTTTGATGAACAATAAGGCATTTAATTTAACAAAGCTTGAGAAACTTATTATCGAAAGCGTTTGGTTAGTTACAGTGGGAAAATGTGGTGCCTCGTGTTAAAAAGACGTTGAACAATGCTCGGGATTGTGAAGGTGTTGCTGTCTCTGATGTAAACATTAGTATTATTACCCATAGCGATTCATCCTCCAGTGTGAGCTCCAGTCCTAGAGATATGGATGTGATAGAGCCTCTTTTCAATGATAAATGTCTGTATCCAGATGGGTGACTTAATAGCCTTTACGTTCAGTGTATATTTTGGAATAGTTATGTGTTTCATGATAAGCCTCCGTGGCTTAGGCGGCAGCACGCCGGCCCCTCACCGCTGGGTCCGTGGTTCAAATCCCGGTCACTCCATGTGAGATCTGTGCTGGACAAAACGGAGGCAGACAGGTTTTTCTCCGGGTACTCCGGTTTTCCCTGTCAAAATTTCATTCCAGCAACACTCTCCACTATCATTTCATTTCATCTGTCATCCATTTAGTCATTGCCTCAGAGGAGTGCGTCAGGCCTCGGCAGCCGGCACAGTTCATATCCTCGCCGCTAGATGGGGGCTTCATTCATTCCATTCCTGACCCGGTCGGAGACTGGAAGCAGGCTGTGGATTTTTTATGTGTTTCATGTATATTGAAACGTCATAATCAACAGGAAATATAAATTGCCTACGAAACAAGGAATCAATCACTATTGTCGTTTTGCCTTGGACATTTTTGATTTAAGGTGGTTTTTACAACACTGATGTCCAGTAAAACATCTTAGGCCTCTCCTCAATCCGACTTTATTTTAGAATGTGCTCCGAAAATTGTAAGCTTTACATTATACGGTTTCTTAGAAACCATTAGAGTAAAACTTTAATAATACCGGAAATGTTATTAATATCAAATCAAATCAAAATCACTTTATTTGCAATGAGGTGTCAACCTCGGTGGCAAATGAGGTACATAATTTACAAACACTACACAATATTAAAAGAATACAGTAACTTAATGTACAAACACTACACAATATTAAAAGAATAAAGTAACAAACACCCAAAAGAATACAGTAACAAACACTACACAATATTAAAAGAAAACAGTAACTTAATGTACTATTCACACATTGATTGAACTCCCCTCTCACAACTACTGTAGGAATTACATAGCACGTATAATGTATCTAGGAATACAGCACTAAGTTATACCACTTCTTTCTTTTCCCTGGTTTTGTCTATTCTGCTCTTGAATAACTGGACTGATTTTGGAAAGGGATCAAACACCGCCCTTGGTAAACTGTTCCATTCCTTCACACCCTTCCAAATGAATGAAAATTTACCCCAATCGCTTATGCTAAAGTGCCGTCCAATTTTGAATTTGTGGTCTGCCCTGCCAATATAATTACTTTCCAATTGGAGCCTCTCACGGATTTCCCCCCCATGCTTCCTCTCCTGTATATGCTCTATATAACCCTACAAGTCTGTTTTTCTCCCTTCTCTTACTTAATGTTTCCCACCCAAGCTTCTCTAACATATCTGAATCACTGCTTCTTCTCCTAAAATCCCCTATCACAAATCTTGCTGCTTTCCTTTGAACACTCTCAATTTCTTTTATTAGGTATTCCTGGTGCGGATCCTATACACTGCTTGCATATTCCAATATTGGACGAAACAAACTTAGGTAACTTTTCTCTCTTATTTCTTTGTTGCATCCTCTAAGTAGTCGCATAATGACATGCAACGATCTGTATGCTTTCCCAACAATGTCTCCAACATGACCCTTCCAGTGCAATTTACTATCAAATCTCACACCTAAGTATCTGCACTTGTCATCTTTTGGTACGATTACCCCATCCAATGTATATTGAAATTCAGTTTTTAATCTCTTGTTTGTGAATATTGGGACAGTTGATTTACCTCCGTTAACCTTCATGTGGTTCTCTTCAACCCAATGTTGGATACTGTCGAGGTCCCTTTGTAATATTTTACAATCCTCTATATCATTTATTTCCCTATAGACGATAATGTCATCTGCATGCAATCTTATTTTTGATGCTATATTGTTCCCTAAATCATTTGCATATATTAGGAAAAGCAATGGACCAATTTTACTACCCTGTGGAATTCCCTTCTTAACTTTCTCTTCCTGTGATACGTAATTCCCTACTCTGACTCTCTGAACCCTTGAATTTAGAAATGTTCCTATCCAACGTACAACCCTCGAGTCCAATCCCATTCTCTCCACTTTCTTTAATAATACTCCATGTTCCACTCTGTCAAAAGCTTTGGAAAGGTCCATAGCTATGCAGTCCAACTGTCCCCCTAGATCCAACCGATCTGATATGTCCTGCTGAAATCCCACCAAGAAAATTTCTTTCTAAATCCATACTGGCTCCTCAGGAACCAATTTTTATCTTCACATACCCCTCTAATATATTTTACTATTAAACTCTCCAAGATTTTACAAACTACACTGGTCAGACTTACTGGTCTGTAGTTCTCAGGTTTACTTCTATCTCCCTTTCCTTTATACATTGGTATTATTATAGATTCCTTCCATTCCTTTGGTATTCTACTATTGTTCATGACATAGTCGAAAAGAAACTTTAAATAAGGCACTATGTACCACCCCATTGCCTTTATTAATTCCCCAGTAATTTGATCATACCCTGCTGCTTTTCCTTGCTGAAGCAGTTTGATTTCCCTAAAAATATCCTCATTTGTAAAGGTGAAGCTTCTTGTGTCCTTATGTGTTTCACCCTCTCCAGTCTCATTTATGGTTTCCAACTCCTGACAATCTTCCACTGAATCTATGAATTCCCTACTAAATAGGTTTGCTTTCTCATTATCTGCAAATAAATGCACACCCCCTTCACCCTCCATTGTGGGAATGTGGATTCCGTTTCCCTTTTGGTTTTTAATATATGAATACAGCTTTGTCCATTTCCCTATGTGGTCTTTACCCTCATGAAGTATGCCATTCATGTAATTTTCCTTTGCTTCCTTTTTCAACCTATTGAGCTCCTTTATTAGCTGCTTTCTGGTTTCTCTGTTTCCCCTGCCATCTTTGATTTGACTGTTTACCATTCTACATTTCCTTTTTAATTTTCGTATGTCCTTTGTATAGAAACAGGATCTGAGGTTGTTTTTCCCTTCTTAATAGGTACACATATCTTCTCACCCTCCCAAATGATTTCCTTAAAATTTGCCCAGAGTGTATCCACATTACTCCCTTCACTTATCCAAGAATTAAATTTTGATTTCAGGTAAGCTCCAAATTCATCGAATTTAGTTTTTCTGTATAATTTCTTGTCCTGTGTGACCCTCCTATTAAGCCTTTTTGGTACCAGACCAACGTCCATTATTGCAGCCTTATGGTCACCTATTCCTTCAATTACGTGAGTTTTTTCAACAAGTTCCCCTGGTTTTATCAGGAATACATCCAGCAAGTTGCTGAGTCTAGTTGGTGCTTGCACTACTTGTGTAAATCCTCCCTCCCAAACTAATTTATTTGCAAGTTTCTGTTCATGGGCTTCTGTTGCAGCTCCATTCCAATCAACTTCTGGCAAGTTTAAATCCCCCCCAATTATTATCATGTCATTATTGTTTTTATGAGTGTAATCTATTACTTTCTCAAATATTTCCATGTCTCTTTTATCTCTCCCAGGCCTATATATTCCTATAATTCCCACCTCCTTCATATTGTCACAAACTAATGTTATCCCTAATATTTCATCCTTTTCGTCGGTAAACCATTCATGTGAGCAGTAAGTTTCCTTCACCAGTATAAACACCCCCCCCCCTCCCTTCTTATTTCCTCGGTCTCTACGATAGACAACATACCCTTCTGGGAATACTTCTCTATTTCCTACCCCTTCTCTCAGCCATGATTCCACTCCTATCGCCACATCAATTGCATATGCTTCCATTGCTGTACTGAGTTTTATTTGCTTGTTTACTACACTTTGACAGTTTACCAAGAGCAATCTTAGACCCCCCTCCCCCTTCAAATTTTGATGTTGTGGGTGTGCAATTAGTAATCCCTTGCTCCCCTGACTCGAGTCCTGTTTTTCGTGGTACTGATTTACTGTATCTTTTCCAGTGCACTCATTTACGCCCCCCATTTTCTGAATTAGTTTCCCGAAAGCATTTTCTTAGATATCCTATTCAGCAGTTTACCGAACTTAGAGGTCCCTTTCCTATTGAGGTGTAACCCATCTGTACTAAAATCATAGTCATTAAGCCATCCATTTGCATCGACAAAAAGGACGTCTCCATTGCGACACAGCCAGTCTAGTGTGGAATTTACAGCTTCCACATAGCGGTAGTCGACATCATTCCTATATAACACTCCACTGGGACAAAGCTTTGTCTCCGGAAACTTCACTTTTACTGTCGCAATAAGAGTATCAGCCTCGGCCATTATATCACTGGGTGTTGTTGAGTTTAGAATGTCGTTTGTACCAACGTGGATAATTAACGTCTCGGGTGTTTCCTTTATTTTATTATTGTTCACATGTGCTGTCAGTTGTCCCACTTGCATGCCCGGATAGCAATATGTGATTCCTTCTTCAATTTCAGGCCCAACATTCCTCACCATAGAATCACCTATTATTACCGTACGGGCATGTTTACGCTTCGATCGCCGACGGGATTTCCTTTGACTTTCCGAGACCATAGGAAGGTTACATTCTGTGTTTACTACGTCATCTTCTGACCCTAAGATCTGAAATCTATTCGCTGTTGCGATGCCTTTATGTGAAGTTCCATTGCCTGTTACATGAGGCCTGGTATGTCTAAGATTTTTTGACTTAACCTCTGTATAATCCTATTATGTATCTAGTTTATGTTCTCTATGGAACTTGGTCGGAGTGTAAATATGCTTTTACTCTGTGACAATGTCAGTTGTAATTTGTTCATTGTGTTAAGATGTAGATTCAGATGTGTGTGCTTATTAAAGTGCTATAATATCCTTTATTCAAAACACTATAGCTATAATGTGCTTTATTCAAAACATAATAGTTGGCGACGAGGAATTGGGACTTGATCCTCCGGTTCAGATATAGCCTACATCAATGAAGTACGGTATTTACGTCGTCTGTTTCAACGGCCACGTGAGTAAAATCAAGAATCAGGCAAATCGACATGAAATGTACACAGAGTACTTGTAAACGATCCTAAGCAACTCATCGTATATTCAGCTACGTGTGCCTGCATGCCACATATTCAAAATAATATGTATCGCAGTTCGAACTTTGAGGTTATGCAATGTTTTTTTTTCTCGAGCCCAGGACAATATTCGGTCATCGATCACTACCCAGTGTGTTTTAACTCTGTTATCTTGAAACATTTTATTATATTTGAACTGTGATTTTTAAAATTATTTCGAAGTTCCGTCAAGATGGACGCAAATCAGTTCCAACAATTACTGAACATTTTTACTAATTCTCAAGAGAAGTTACTTGAAAGGTATCAAGCTCACCAGCCCGTCACAACCCCACAAGCCACTAACATCACACCTTTTGAAAATTTTGATTCTGAAAAGGAAAAATTTGTGTCGTATTTAGAACGATTTGAAAATTACGCAAACTTCAACAATGCCACCGATCCAACAAAGAAAGCTCAACTCTTGTGTACATCAATAGGGGCAATTCATTATAACAATCTCTCTGCATTTTTAGGCCCTGATAAACCAATCAAGTCTCTCGGTTATAATGACCTAGTAAAGCATTTAAAGCAAATATTGTCACCTCAAGTCTCAACCGTAGTTTCCCAACACTATTTCTTGAACGTCAATCAAAAAGAAAGTCAAAATATTGCAGGATTTGTTGCCACTCTTAGAAGCCACTTACTAGACTGTGACTTTTATATTCAGTGTACATGTGACGCCGGAATTTCAATTGCGGATGTTTTTCTTCGTGCACAATTTATACGTGGCTTGCGAGACAATTGGATCAGAGAGAAACTTCTCCAGTCTAATGACACGAAATTTGATGATCTCCTGAAGAAGGCTATAGCCTTGGAAGCATCGCGGTATGAGAGTAATCAGCTGTCAAAACAGCTCACTGCACCGCCAGACTCTATAGAGGACACAAACAAAGTAACAAAAGCCACAAGTTCATATAATGACCGAAGTATGAATCAATATAGCAGTGATACTCAGTCACGTTTTGTTCAACAGCCTAACCCAGGCTCTCACTCACGTTCACAGTCCAGGGGCCGCCGTAGTTCTGTCAATTATAGAGCACTAGGTATTGATGGATTATGCCTGAATTGTGGAAATTCAAACCACAGGTCAAGAGATTGTCGCACAAACAGAAACTCTCTTAAATGTAGGTCATGTAGGAAAGTGGGACATGTTGCAAAAGTTTGTATCACTACACTTCTTCAACAGTCAAATACACACAACATTGCAACTGAGAACATAGATGACAACTTGCATGACCACCCTGAAACCAATTTCGGGATAGGACAACTGGAATGCATCGAAGATCTCTTTGAAGTAGGACAAGAATCAGATAAATATTTTATCACTGTTAAACTCAACAATAAATCACAAAGGTTTGAAGTCGACACGGGAGCAAAATATTCACTCATCCCAGAGAACGAATGTTCAACCTTGGGTCTTGGTTTGCCATTGCAGCCAACAAATGTCTGTTTTCGATCATATTCCGATCATGTTATCAAACCCAGAGGAAAAATTGTTGTCACAGTATCATACAAAGGAACAGAAATTGTTGCAGATCTTTTTGTAGTTCCGCAAGGTCATGCCGCATTGCTTGGTCGTGTTTGGATCAGGGGCCTCGGCCTTAATCTGAAGGAAATTGACAAGGACACAAATCATTCACTTCACACTGAATCTGTCAACTCAGTGCAGTCAATTCAGGATATTTTACATCAGTATAGTACAATCTTTGAAGAAAAAATTGGATGCGTTCCCAATATTGAAGTAAAACTGCAACTCAGAGAGGGGGTGAAACCTGTCTTCAATCGTGAACGTGATGTCCCTTTTGCTCTTCGGGAACGCGTTGAAAAGGAACTCGCTTCATTGGAATCAGAAGGAGTTATTTCTCCCACAGCTTTAAGTGATTGGGGATCGCCTCTTGTTGTTATCCCAAAACCGGATGGGGGAGTTAGGTTATGTGTTGACTACAAATGTGGAGTAAATTCAAGGTTGATTTCTGCAAACCATCCCATAAGACCAGTTAATGATGTTCTACATAGTCTTAGAAACTCAAAATTTTTCTGCAAGTTAGACTTATACAAGGCATATCTACATCTGAAGGTTGATGAAGAAGGTAGTATGATTCAAACTATATCCACTCACAAAGGAACCTTCAGGATGCACCGACTGAGTTTTGGCATCAAAACTGCCCCCTCAGAATTTAATAGGATATTATCACAGATCCTTCATGGTCTTCCAAAAGCTGAAGCTTATTTTGACGACATCATAATACATGGTACAACGAAGGAGGAGTGCACCAAGAACTTAATAGCCTGTCTAGAACGGCTTTCAAAAAATAATCTGCATTTGAACAAAAGCAAATGCTCATTTTTCAAGGAAAACATAGACTACCTAGGGCATATTGTATCATATAATGAGATCCGCAAGTCACCAGAGAAAGTTCAAGCTGTGTCACAAATGCCACGCCCTAAAAACAATGAAGAAGTGAGACGCTTCCTTGGTATGGTGACTTATTATGCAAAGTTCATTCCTAATTTTTCAACGAAGTCCCACCCATTACGGCAGTTATTGCGGAAAGGTGTACGGTTTTTCTGGTCTGCAGCCTGTGAAGCAGCTTTCTTGAATCTCAAGTCCGAGTTATGTAGTGAACGTGTCCTTACCCCATTCAACCCATCACTGCCTATCATCTTGTCAACCGATGCCAGTCCTACTGGTGTTGGAGCAGTATTAAGTCATGAGATGGATGGCCAAGAAAGACCCATCGCCTATGCCTCTCGTGCCCTAACACCAGCAGAATGTAATTACAGTCAGCTTGACCGGGAAGCGCTGGCCATAATTTTCGCCACAACACACTTCTACAACTATATTTTTGCAAGAAATTTCATTCTTGTGACAGACAATGAACCTCTGTCTCGTATTTTTCATCAGAACAAGGGCCTGCCACAAATGACATCCGCAAGGCTCCTAAGATATGCATCGTTTCTCTCCGGGTTTGACTACACGGTAAGAGTGAAAAAAGGGAAAGATAACGAAAATGTTGATTGCCTATCCCGAGCCCCTGTTGCATCTACCTCGCCAAACATTGAAACATCAATAAATGCAGAAGTTGCACAACTCTGTGCTGAAACGATTCTTCAAGTGTCAAGTGAAGCCATTACGTACGAAACTATCCGTGACGAGACTATGTTAGACCCAGAACTTAGTGCCACCCTGCAACGTCTTCAAACTCAATCCTTGGATGAACCATATACAGTTGAAAATGGTATTCTATTCCGCCAAGACCGAATTGTTATCCCAAAGAAACTACAAAGAAAAATTTTGGAAGAGTTACATTTAACACACCTCGGCATTGTGAAAACAAAACAGTTAGCAAGACGATATGTCTACTGGCCGCAATTAGACAAAGACATTGAGAAGCTTATCAAATCTTGTGAAGAGTGCGCGCAGACTCGTTCAAATCCACCAAAAGCTCCAATACACCCCTGGGATGAACCAGAAGAAAATTGGGAACGCATACACATTGACTATGCGGGGCCATTTGATAACCACCATTTCTTGATGTGTGTTGACGCGAAATCCAAGTGGGTCGAAGTACGAATGGTGAAAGACGCTCCATCCACTGCAACTACTATCAGTCTGCTTGACAAAATCTTTACCGTACATGGGTACCCGAATGTCCTTGTGTCAGATAATGCCACTATCTTCACGAGTGATGTATTCAGATCATATTGCAAGGAGAGAGGGATTTTTCAGAAACATATTGCACCAGGGCACCCAGCAACCAATGGGCTAGCCGAAAGAAACATCCAAACTTTGAAGAGGCGACTTCGTGCTGCTGTAAATGACCCGGCACCATTATCGACTAAGTTACAGAACATCTTGTTTCAATACAGAGCAACGCCATTGGCATGTGGACAGTCTCCAGCTGAACTATATTTGAAACGTCGGCTACGTATCCGGTTGGATGCTCTACTTCCAAACCAAAAGAGCTTGACTACATCCAGTTTCTCACCCCCTGTTCGCTCTTTCAACGTGGGAGAGAGAGTGCAAGTCCGGATTCACCAGAAAAACCGTGATATTTGGCAGTTTGGTGTTATACAAACTAAACTCGGCCAGCGTCACTATGATGTGAAATTGGATTCGGGACGAATTTTAAAGCGGCATGTTGACCAGTTATTATCGACTCTCGTGCCAAAGAAAGATAAGCATGTCACTTTTGCTCCAACAAATCCTCCAGTGCGTGGTGTTCCAAACATACCAACACCAACCCAGTCAAGACTAGAAAATGAGGATATTCCTCCTGCAACCCACACTTCAGATGATACAAGGCAGACCATCCTGCAACCAGATGAACGCCCTGATCGAAACAGCCTTCCACCACCTGCTGATAATTATTTAAGAAGATCAGCCAGAGACAGGCGACCTCCTCAGTATCTGCAAGACTATGTGCCCAAATGAATATGAATAGTTCCTTTTATTTGTTTTTATATAAGTGGGGGAGACTATTATGTATCTAGTTTATGTTCTCTATGGAACTTGGTCGGAGTGTAAATATGCTTTTACTCTGTGACAATGTCAGTTGTAATTTGTTCATTGTGTTAAGATGTAGATTCAGATGTGTGTGCTTATTAAAGTGCTATAATATCCTTTATTCAAAACACTATAGCTATAATGTGCTTTATTCAAAACATAATAAATCCCTACCATGTTCTCCCGGTATCTTAATATTTGCCCTACCTTCTTTAAGCCCTTCAGTTCCAGGAGAGCATTTTCTAAATCAATTGATATCATCTTGATTATTTCGTCTTTTGAGAATAGCTCGAGCTCCAGAGATTTTATTCTGAACCATAGATGCGATGCGGTCGAAGTGAGGTTATCTGAAACTTCATCGTCTTCCGAATTTGGCACTTCACTTGCGAACGCAATCTTAAACACGCATGTTTCACAAACTTCAAGACTGGCCCTATTATCGTTTTTAGATCCATTACACATCACACACACGTTATTTTCGAACTTTTCGCTCGGAGAAAAATCTCGACCGTTAACCGCCATATTGATTTCTCTGATCATCTAAAAATGAGCGGAAGTTTGGACGCAGCCTAAGCACGTGGTGGGCGTAGCCAGCAGCATTCGCGGAAATCCTGCCTTCAATGCTTCTCAGCCGAACTGTCAAAACGCTTCTCTGTAAAAGAAACCTTTTTTTCTTTCGTAGTCATTCGATATGGAGGGTAAATAGAGGCACTCTGCCAGCAGCTGGACCCAACAATTAAATTGGTGCATTTTGTCCTTTCTTACGATACATGTAACGAATTGCTTTGCGTCGATTTACTAGTTCTTTTTTCACACA
Organism: Meconema thalassinum; assembly: GCA_946902985.2. Classification (NCBI taxonomy): domain Eukaryota; kingdom Metazoa; phylum Arthropoda; class Insecta; order Orthoptera; family Tettigoniidae; genus Meconema; species Meconema thalassinum. The sequence continues at coordinate 1,355,177,045 of OX336388.2, forward strand.
ATTACGGATCTTGGTGTCTTTCAGATTTTTGATCATTGATTAGAATAGATCTGTTATGTATATATGCATGTTAAGATACCTCTTACAATCGGCTGGTTGTTATAACCCATCGAGTCAACCATAATGCTTCTATGCCCAAGGTCGTGTGTTCAAACCCGGCCAAAGTCGTCGAAATTTTTGAGAGCGTTAAAAATCCCTCAGTATGCCTTCATTCGGAGGGGAAGTAAAGCCGGCGGTCCCATATCATAGATTTATGGCATGATAAAGAACCTTCCACTAATTGCACTTGTGTGAAGGTAAATTATAGGTTATATTTGACTAACGCTCTTAGGTCCCAACGTTCGTCACCCGGAGCCGGCTGCGGTGGCATCTACTAACAAAGTTCAGAACTAGTTGGTCGTTGACGGTGGAGTTGGTAGCAAAAGTTGGAACTACTTGAATTCGAATGTCTGCACAGATAACACACACTATTGCAGCCATCACAATTAACACCGGTTATCAGACAGATTCTACACACACCCAAAGTACACGGGGCTACATGACCGCGTTGTCGCAGCCCTTAAACTGAGGAACCAACCAACCAAAATGCACTGTTTATTTATTCTTTGGGTAAAGAATGTCCCCGTGAGCTGGTAGCTCAAGGACGGGCTGTCCTTTACAAATATGGCTCAGTATCTTATACTAGAATATACTTAGGTGTTAGGATAATTTATTCAGTGTTTATGGGTTCATCTTCTATATTCTTCAAAATATTGTTTCATGAAGTAACTGCGTGTTTCCTTTTTTGATTTCGTTTAAGTTTTGCATTTGTATCAGTTTAGGAGTAGGTAAGCTGTTATTAATATATTTCAACCAAACGGTCATAAAGTACATAATATGACAATAAAACACACTGAAATTCTACTCTGTACAATACGGTATTCATTTAGTGACTTTGTTCTCTTCTTGCACTTCATAAAGTGATATCATTCACACTTTTCTTCACATATCTTGCCTACACACTGATCATCTGGATCATGAAATTGTGTCCTCATACATAGCTTACGGTGGAATCCATGCACAGCTAAAAATCGTACACACGCGCTCCTCATCTTGCAGTTTGGCCCCGTGCAATTACTGGTGCATAGAAATCACTTTCTATGATTGATGCTCTATCTTTTCTAATCCCGAGAAGTTCTTGTTCTGCCTTAGTGGTCGGTAACTGGAGATGCATTCTTAACTCTAACCAATCTACTGTAGAAAGCGATGATTTTGATATACAAGAGTCCTTCTGAAGTATCTGGCTTTGATCCCTTCTATTGACTTTACATCTGTTACTTATTAATAAGAAAAGCGCACAGTTTTGCATAGGAATATAACTAAGATTTAAAAAGTTGGCTAATGGAGATTCCTCTCTTTGAGCACTTAATGGCGTGGTACCGATCACAGTATTCATTGCATATCTCACGACTGGGTTCATGAAAAGTCTTAGCTCTACATATGTTATGATGATAGCCATATACAGCTAAATTTGTGACCATGTAACTCAATGGTTGATTAGGTTGCTTCTATGTGTGGTCTGTCATGGCACTTGTGGCTTAGAATTCCGGCCAGATGGCTAATCTCTTCTGTTTTCTTTCTTCTATTTACTTGGACCAGTTTGTTGTAGATGGGAGTGAAAATCTTAAACGTAGGTCTTCAATTAGAAAGGTTTCTCGTGCTAGTTATCATTAAGTGTTCCCTATCAGGCGAAGTCCGCATGATATTATCGGCACTATCGTGGCATTGAAAAGATTCATGGCTGTCTTTATTGAGAGTGTACTCAATTCTTGGATATCATATATGGCTGTTATTGCTGTACTAGTCCGTTCAAGTATATGATGCCTGTAGGCTTTTATTGTCGTTTGTAGTGTTATCCCATTCATCTTGTTCCAGAATCAATTTTTCTTGATATAAGTTGTTTATTCTGTGAAGCTACTCCCCTCATAAGTAGATGTTACGCCTTCGAGCATAAATAGAATAAGAATTTATTGGAGCCGAAAGGCCAAAAGAAGAGAAATGACATCTTACTGTACTGAGTCAATGATAATGTTCTTTTGGAGCACTTTGTTAAGTGGTACCTGTCACATTTCTCGTTACAGTTCGCATACACAGCTTTCGCTTGGGTTGTGGTACGATTTAGTTGCACACACTCTGTGATGAAAACCGTGGATGGCGTGTCTCGTAACGACATGTCTCAGTACCTGGTTTTCCTTCATCCAGTTCCTCTTAGTACGGTCAAATTAGGCTTCGAGAAGGAAAAAATTAAATGACAATGAATTTCTTCAAAAACATGTTCTATAGGACCCATGGGCGCCCGCAGGGAGGGGCAAGGTTGGGACGTGCCCCCTCCCTCCCTGGAATACCGAGAATGTTGATATTCGATTGGTTATTGTCACCAGTTTGTTTTATAAATTGAAGTTTCTGATAATCAACTGACAAATGTTACAATAGAAAACTTCTTTAATGTTGCTGACGTAATACCGTATGTATTTATATTCAAAATATATGGTTTTAACGATGTCATGCACTAGACCACCAATGGAAACATAGCTCCTTTTTCAATATGGTTATGCCTAGTGTAAATACCGTATGTTTACCCAGCACTATCAAAAGTGGTTAGGCTGGCTACTACTTTCGCCACCTCATTTTGGCAGTGACGATTTGAAATTACTTTCTGGAGATATTTTTAGAATTGCAACACCGATAGCGGATTTCAGCCCCTAAAACGAGGTTTCCTTTGCTGACTAGTAAAACACTGCTTAAGATCGTGCTTACAATATTGGGTCGTTTACTGTATTCAGGCCCGTAATTACGGGGGAACAAACAGGGCAGCTGCCCAGGGTGGCAAATTTTACGGGCGGAAAAAATTCTGGAAAACTGTACAAAAACGCTTGGGCATTAAACGCCAAGTTATTAAAGTTTAACCCCCTCCCTCCTCACACACACACACAATGGAATTATTCATTGCCGCACATTTACAATGTTGATTATTTAAAGACACACAAAACGGGATTGCGTTAGTCATCTTGGTGTTCTTGCTTTTGAATCTGACTTGAAAGTGAAATTGGACTAATGAAATCCTAATCTTGTTTGCAAATGGTAAGGCAAGAAGGAAGCCACTTGTTATTTAAATAATTGGTGTTTTTGCCATTAGTTGTGTATGATAAAGCTTTTAAAATTTAAATATTAATTGTTTGTATTAAGTTCTTTTCTATGTTATGGAAACTTTAATAAATATAGATATTTTACGTCAGGGGTGGCCAATTATTATTTTTTTTGCCCAGGGGCTTCAGGAGTCCTAAATACGGGCCTGACTGTGTTGTACACTCGCCTAATTTTGCACCGTTCTGCCTTCCTGCGATCGTTATTCGTGCTGCGAAATGTCGTATATTTCTATTCAAGGTGTGCCATAGAACTGTGGTCCATTTCTTTAGAATAGAGCAATTATTGCTAATTCTTAACCTTTAGTGTTAAATCTTTTACGGTAGAAGCAATTTATAGGCTAATACTGTAGTTAAATTGTTCTGCGGTGTTTTTGTGCCGTTATCAAAGCGACTGAGATTCGCACTCTCAATCGAATATATGCGGTAGATCAGTTGAGACAAAATGGTGAATTCAATACGGATAGACTTCGAAATGTTGTAGGCTATATGATTCCAATGGAATCTTCTTGCAAGGCAATTTTCGAAGCGCAATATGTAGCCTACTTATATGAGCAGAGAAGCTAATTTAATCCTAATTTATTTGGGATTATAGTCGTATTGACCGACTGAAAGTTACAATTCAATAGAGATCAATTAGGTGATAAAGCCAAAGTTCAAGGGGGGGATAATAATGATGTGCTTCTGAAAGAAGAAAATTACATAACAGACATTGGCAGTCTCTTAACTCAAGGAACATTTACGTGACTTTCTTAAGTACGAATGTATAATAGTTGAATGATCCTGCGATGTTTGTCGTTATCAAAGCGACTAAGTAAGAAGTAGATGATTTAGTGAGTTTTATATCTTTTACTTCACGGTCAGCAATAATCAAATGAAATATTTTCTTTCTAAAACGAAGATTTCCCAAATCCATGGGAGTCACAAGTACGAGTAATGTACAATAGGAATTATCACTTCGCACAAGATTCATTATTCTAAGTAGAGCAATGCGAAGTATTCCTGATAGCTTGTTAAGAAGAGGAAAAACGTGATGGATCCGCTGTAACGGCCAGTACAAACTAGATATTTGGAAACAGTGCTATTTGAATTATTAGGCAGATTAATTTGTAGGGATATTTCCACAGTTTAATTTAACTCAGTAATTTTGAAATGTCTGAAAATATGTCCTCCAGTTACCGTATTTAGAAAATAGGCAAACTGGATTTACATTAGCATTTTAATGAACCGCTTGATCCTTATATTATTGTCGATACATGGTAGTACCACTATTCTTAGCCTATTTTCATTTTATGTAAAAATAGGCTTATGAGATCACCTTTAGTCCGGGTGCGTGTATGTGTGTGCGTGGTGTGGGAGTGCCCCCCCTACCCTTCTAATAACATCTAAACGGCTGGAGCGATTTCAATGAAACTCGGTAAGGTCACAGCACCATTTCGGCCAACCCCGACCGTGCCCTTCAAATTTTATCACGTTTCACCAATCCAACACAGCGGCTGCACTGAAAAAAGAATATGAATTATACATTAGTTTGAAAAGTATAATTACTAGGTCTTTTCTTTTCTTCTCTTAGTCGTTTACCCTCCAGGTTGGTGGAACCCACGGACTCAGCGAGGGAACTCACCACTACCGCCTCTACGGGCAGTGTCCTGGAGCTGGGAACATCTAATCGGAGGGGATACAACTGGTGAGGTGTGATTGGCACCTCGCCCAGGCGGCCTCACCTGCAAAGCGAACAGGGACCTCAGGAGGGAAGGTAATGGAAGGTCAGGATGGATAGGCAAAGAAGAGGAAAGGAGGCGGCCGTGACCTTGAAGAAGGTACTGTCCCCGTTTACCCGGATAGTAGGCTGTCAGATATCCGCCCCCTCAATCGGATTGCCAACAATCAATCGCACCGGCTCAGCTACACCAATGAAAATGGCACTGACAGATACTACCGAGGTTTGAGCACAGAAGTTACCAGGAAATCATTGTGGAACACACCAAAATAGACGGGGGTTCATACTTACCTTTACTTACCTCTTAAAAATTTATCTCGGGGATTGGGTTGACAACAGGATCTCTAAAGTATGCTCCCACAATAACCTCCACCATGACATTTAAAAATGAACCAGAACGAAGACGAGAACTTTGAACTGTACAAAAGTTTTTATTTCAAATAAAGGGTATGATTTTAACAACTCAACAAAATAAATGTGGCTATCAGTAGCCCATGTCAATCTGACTATGTCCTCCTGAAGGACTTGCAAAGTTATCAAACAATATGTTAGCTCCCACGAGCTCAAAATAACGTAACATTCAAAACACATTTGGATTGGATAAGGAAGTCAGGACGAGACACATATATAGAGCATTTGTTTCTTTTAATAAACATGACACTTGTATTTATAGGCACAAGGCCAGAATGTAGACGACCTTACCCGCTGATAACCAGTTGTCTGGCCAGCTGCTGTCTACCCTTCAACCTGACGCACACCTGTCAAATGGGGCTCACTTGTCATGCCACACTGCGTAAGAATCCAGCTCCCTCTCAAAAGTTTTAAATGTCTGCAAGACAACTCATATATATATTTACGCAATTCTTTCAAATGCTTTACTCACATACCACTGGATTATTCTGACAATCCCTAAGCTTGTTAAGTTATCATCCAAATGTTTAATAAGCATAGTTTAGAGTATAAAACACACTCTTAAATGTTTATAACAAAAACTCATAAATAATTTATAACAATTAGAAATTGTTTATAATAATTTCGAAGATAATTACAAAAATTTTAAACACGCCTCTAACATTACTTTCGTTCCACATTATTGTCAAAGATATTTACATCATTATTTACAATATCAACATTTAAATTATTCAAATTATTAATTTAAGAAATACATTTAACCACATGTTCATCCGGTTGGTAATTTCATAATCGTGTCAATATAATCGACCAATGAAGGTTAGTTATACATGTTAATGTCACAATCTGGTTTAATAAAGGTTGTAATAATTATTATAATTATTTGTGACGGTAATCTTCATTCAAAATCTTATCTCAAATTCTTTCAAAACTCTTGTTAATTATAACAGTAAATTCACTTGATTAATTTTTAACGGACTATGACAATACACTCCATCGGAAAATAATTCGCTTACAAAATAATGCACAAACTGCATTAAAATAGGCCCAAAATTCATCATATATTAATATATATGGCATCAAAATCTTCCACAGAACTTACAAAAACCTTCACTAACAAATTCTTTATCATTAATTACTGTGGGAACCTCCTTCATTTATTCAAGGGCATTATACATCAGCGACTTTCAACACGTCCGCTGCACTAGCGATTATACATTCATAGTTCCACTTCAAAAATTCTTATAATCATTAATTGTTTCAAAACTGTTGTCATTTAACCTTCGTGGATTTCATTCATGAATCGAAATGAAGTAAAAACTTGCCAATCACAAACAAATTTAATAGTGAATACGCTTATATACGCCTGTCTGGTCTATCAAAATTTAAGATTAACATCTTCAAAGAATTGTAGTATAAAAATACTATCATCAAACAAAGTGCGACTAAACTGCAAAATAGTCGAATAGAATCCAATTAGACTGGGGAATGCAAACATCATTATATAAATCTCTAATTGAGAAAAAACTCCTAACAAAAGTTCACGACTTTAATGCATTCAATAATTCATAATTAAAGTTCATCTTTCACAAAATGGTCTATGATTCAATGGTCGTTCATAACTGACGATAAATGTCTGTGTTGCAATCAATTCAAATAACGACTAGTATTTCCAAGATCGTCGACAACGTAATGGATTTTAACGCTCTAAAATCATTTAAATGTTCTTCCTTCTTGATGATGACAGAAAATTGGTCAAAGTAATTAAACTGGGGTAGAATTACTTTAATAAAGTGACACGCTGTCTGAATTTAAATCTGCCATAAAAATCATTAACTTACAGTCAAATCGAGACTACAAAATAAGCAAATTACTGAAAAATCTAAATGTCAGTCTCAACTGATCCAAAATCATTTAACTATGCCCATGACATAACAATGTCTTAATAAATCGTCGAAAAAGGCATAACTCATCAAGGTGTACTGAGAATAGGAATCTCAAACAAGAATACAGGGCAAAATACATGAGGACAAAAAATATGGGAAAATGGTTGCTCAAATATTGCTAAGAAACTCAAATACAACAATAAACGTTCACGACTACCTTATCTGCTGGTTGAAGTTCCAGAGGAAAATTCCCCAAAGAAGACTGCTGATGGATCCATTTTACCAACTTGAAGATGAGCTCCATCCTCGAAACAAGAAACAGCACCCTCGGAGAATCGAACTGCTTCCTCCTCCGGAAATTGCACTGCTCCGTGTAGACGAAAGTCATCCTTCCGGCAAAATTCTTCTTTGTGAGTCGGGATAACCCTGACCTCTCTTGAAAAATCCCTGAAGTTCCAGTAGAAAATCGCCATGAAGTTTTTGTAGTAATTTCCCAAGAAATATTCATATTCAGTAAGTATGAAATCATTTCCATTGCTGTTTGATAGTATTCAGCGTTGAACCACGAAACATGGGTGTAGATGGTTATTCACCACATGTTCGCTTGTGTGGAATAGCAATTAGCGAAGTTCCATGCTGCTATCTTACTCCGTTGAAATATGTCCGAATTGCATTAAAGTCCTTTAGCCTTCCATCTTCTCTTCGGTTATGGTAATAGAAGAACAAACTGCCATATTAAACTGCTCCATAATACTGTAGCGTTGTGTCACAAAAGCAATCTGAAGTCTCCCTATTTCACTAGCCGTGTCAGCCGTGGCGTAGAATCTGGCGATACAAAGTGCTTCTCATGTGGCGAGAAAATCACTTTTGTCAGTCGTCTAAAATTGCCAATATCTTCCAAAATAATTCCTCGAAATTGTTCAACTTTTCTACACTCCTTACTGTAGCACTGCACAATAGAATTAGCTTATAGGCGACCGCTAACTGTTCATAGCTAATCTTGTAGACGTGTTATAATGTGCGTTTTAACTTCACCTAGATTTACTCACAGTAAACTTGCACTGCTTGTATGATCGACTCTCGTTCACTGCAGTGGCTTCACCACGCGTTATAAAGACGACTCTTTCTACTAATCTCACTCGACGTTTCACCGAAATGACTATATAAGAAATGAGCTTCGATGATATGAGCTTCGATGATCTGAGAATGAGCTTTGACGATTAGATATCAGACGATTGAGACTCCTCTCTTCTGCGCAAGGCCTTTTATAAACTTCATGAGGGGCGTATCCATCCCTTCCATAGCGTGTTACTGCGTCATCGCTAGAAGTTCCAACTTCGTCAATACATGACGGATTTTCAAAATTCAAAAACTGACAATAAATTTCACCAAAATTCCAGAACAATGCCTCTACTGCAAATGGATTTCCACAATTCTGCATTCCAAAAAGTAATAAAAATATCATAGTTTCAGCAATCTCCGTCTTCCTTCAGACTATCGTTCATTGGTTCGATCCTCCCCTCCAATAGCATAATTTCTTCCTCAGCAGAATTCCACGTTTCCTGCGACTGCGTCGTAAATCTCGGATCTTTCTCGAATAAATGCTGACGTCACTGAGAATCTCAGCTCAAGTAGCCTGCTGGCATAACGTCTGCGTCATCCGTGCTTACGTCATGACTACCCACGTCATAACTATGACAGCCATAACTTTCTTTATAATTTCCAATATAGCCACCGTGGTCTCTATATAATTCAATTTACGGGGGCAGTACTGTACCCGTAATCCACGTGGTCTTACCTGTTGCAATCCGATGGAAGGCTGGATCGTAGATTCTAGAAGTTCCCGGCTCAAATAACCTCTGAAAAACCTACCAACTAGGATCAACCAGGGATCAGGATACGTCGATATAAAAGAATGCGGTACGAAGATGCCAGTGGTGTACAAAATTACGATGAAACAAAGCTCAAAGGAACTCGAACAAGAGACTCTAAAATAAAATAAAAATATCTCGGGCGTTAAGTTTAAGCAAACTCAAAGAAAACCACCCACTGGTCCTCCTAACGCACTCCCCTTTTCTGATACAAAACACTAGTCGTTTTAATATTCTTTAAAATTAAATTCAATTTATTGACTGATCAATAATGACTGTCCGTCAATTAGACACGAAGTTAAAGAAAAATTTATTTAAATCAAGTTATGAAAAATATGGTTTTAAATAAATAAATGCCTACAATAAGGCCCCATCTTACTGTTCATATCAATCGCTGAACAAATAACAAGAAAAATATAGTAATGTTACATTATATACTGATGTTATACCCTTAAAGATTTATACAAATTTTACACTTTATATACAAGTTTCATCCTCAAATAGGATTTTGTTTTCAACGCTGCCTATCTTCATTTAATTTTACCAGTATGTTTCATGGTTATCATTTCCTTAATTCGATGAATTCAACAATCAATTAAGATAATCAAATTATGTTACATTTTGTGCAAATAGTTCATTAACTATTTATAAGTTTCAAAGAATGCAGTATATTTTTACAAAAATTACTGAAATATTACATGTATTATGTTGCATGAATTAATTAAGTAGTTTAAGAAGTATCTGTGTTACTTGAATATGGGTGTCATGATATAGACAATTAATATTCGGCAAATCCTACTAGGCAAGAATAAAACGTAGGGCTACTTGCATAAAACAAGCATATGAAAAACATTCGTGATTCCAAATCACGAGAACTACAACATCAAATCCAAAAAAAGTGATAGCTCAAAAGCTAATTTCACTCTTACTAAAACGCAATAACTACGTTAACGTCTTCTCAAAAGACTACAAGAACAATATCCAGCATTAATATTGACCATCCAATGATGTCCAATATTAGCTGCACTAACACAATAAATCGTATGCACATAATTGCAATACCTCATTTAAGCTTTCCAAAGCTGTCAAAAAATTAAACCCAAACGTTATTAAACTTGAAACTATTCAGAAATGCTCTGAGAATATCATGCCCTCATCATAAACGAATATAGAAATGCCACATATTACTTCTTTCCTAACTTCATTAAACAAGAAGCAACAATTTGTTAGATAAATTGCATTATTCATTTCCACAATAATCGTCTTTAAAGTCTACGATAAATTCCTGTTATAACAATGTGAACAGTTAAATTTGACTCACAATTCCACTATATTTATATATATATATTTATTTATAATGACTTATATGTGATAGAAAAATTGTAAATAGACACTATCAAAATAGTCGTTTCAGTTTCGCCTATCCAAATCCGAAAAATGGCTCAACTACTCAGAAGAAAACACGTGAGACTTACATCATGGAAAGGAGTCTATTATCAAATCAATAGATACACGCAAACCATTAAATCAAACGATGATCTATCCAAGAGTCTTCCCAAAACGAATTGAAATAATACAAGCAAAAACTGAACAAAAATATTTAAAGAAAAATCTTTAATCAAAAATATATGAAAGTAGGCTGCAAATGCCTTGGCAATCAATTCACAATTGTTTTCGCCGGACGATTTCCATAAATCCATAAGCATGGAAATTAACGATGAGAATGCACTATCATTTCTAAAAGAAAGGATTTCTACTAGGATGTCAAAGTTCAATCGAATAGTATCACTCAAATATTTTTGAAAAGTTCAAGAGCACGAGTATGTTGCCATCTTCTTCCTAATTACTATTCTTATACAAAGATATCGTCGTCTTGTTCCTAATTATGCTGCAAATATCTTCCCAACAAAATTGAATGCTTGGTTTTATTTCCAAAATTTGAAAAATAAAAGCAACAAAGTAATGCTCTAAATAGCATCACGTTTACAGTTAACTACACAAAAAATTCCATTCTCCGACAGAAATGGTAAAAGAGAACCAGATCTAGCCTTTGAATGAAATTCATACTAATTAATGAAATATTGGTGAAAAGTATCAAACTAAAGGTGACAAGTTCTACTGTCTACAAGAGAAGAAAAGATTTCCAGCTACCTTGGGCGAAGTTCTAGTTGAAATTGAAGAATATGTATAGGAATATACATTCCTGTCAGGAATCGAACCATCGTCCCTGAGAAGCTCGTGGCTGGATCCGCAAGTTGTCGAACCAACTTCCTCCTAACCCGAAAACTACTGTCCACGAAACGGAGTTCCCGCATAATGCTTGCACAAGGCTCCCTCGACGTTAACAGTAAAGTAGCTTCCTTTCTTCGGAGAAGTTTCTTCATTCTTGGCTACTTTAAAGTCACTGGATTAGAACTAATGTTCTCAACATTTTCTTTCTCTTCATTGTAGAGTTCAAAAGGATGTCATTCCAAATGATCAACTCTGCTATTGCATTACATTCCTGAACAATATATTTAGCACATCATTACTCCAATAGTTTGTTTCTCACAAGAATATCCAGTCATAATGTTGTCGATAATAATGCTTTCTTGCATTTCAAACAAATACGTAGCAGATTTCCTCATTGAATTCTGTATTAACAAAGTCCATATGTTGGCTAAGCTCACTCGTTCGAATCGCGGTGCGTGTAGAAAGCACTCGTATAACGCGTGATACACGGAACTTCCTTTTACGAACGATAACATGTTCACTGCATAGAAAGCTGTACTCAAGTGTGTGTCGTCTGAAAGCTGCTGATCCAAGACTCAGCTGGTAGACTCCCAAGATGCATCACACCTGTATCGAGGTGAACAATCGAACACAATCGATTATCATTTCATATTTCCTTCCACTAGTTGCAATGTCAAGTCCATAAGCATGTGCTGTGCACGTGATCAGGAGTGTGGCGGGGTAGTCTAACCATCTCCTCAGAGCATATGAAACAAACTGTGCCTCAAAGCCCACAGTCAAAATAATGTCAAGCAATAACTTCCAAATACGTCTCGCTGTCATATCAGGGTTCCAATAAATAGCAAAATACTGTCTCATCCTCCTCCCAACCTAACTAATAAAAGTGTGCGAATACTTTTATTACACCATTCTAGGTATTCGTCAATGAACAGAATTTTGCGTTTTATTCCACTTTCTTGAAGTACTTTCTGTAAATCCCTCGACGTAAAGTGCATAATGCTCTCTTTCTTGTTCGACCTGATTTATAATATTTTCCAAAACTTCTTCCCTGATCAAATTTTCCACATCATCATTGGAATCAATATTTTCATTTACTATCTTCCTAATAGTTTTCTCTGGGAACCTGATAATTCTCCTATCCATATCAATGGTAATCCTGGCACGAGTAATAAAATCAATCCCAAGGATTATTTCAAAATTAATATTTTTGAGCACCACAAAAATGTGTTCAAAACATCTTTCATTTATGCTGAACCTCAGCTGGACTTGTAATTTGCATTTCATCGATTTATCTTGAAATAGTCCTCTAACTTTGATCGATGAAGCTGGCAATGTGGTAAATTGTTGTTCCTTTTCTAACTTCAAAAAGCAATCTTCGGACATGATTGAAATGACCGCTCCCGTGTCTATAAGAGACCTGCAATGTTGATTGCCCACAGAGATTTCAATTATAGGCAATTCAGCACGTTCACTCACAATTCCTTCCATTTCTTCAAATAACAAATCTTCGTCCGTGACCTCATAAACATCCTGTATAACAATATCAAATGGAGACGGCTGGCTGTTTAATCCTACTGGGATTTCAAAATTGGCGGTTTTTTTTCTTTCGAACCCCTTTCATTATCACTAGTGCGATGGCTAGTGTTAGGTTCTGGTTCACTTTCTGTGTCCCTTCGATCCTTCCTTTCTTCACGCCTATCCCTGTCCTTTCTAGACTGTTCTCTGTCTTCCTGGTTATAATAGTTTTTGTCTCTATAGTTTTTATATCTGGCAAACCCTTGTTGACCTCTATTCTGTTGTTGATACTGGCCTTGTCTGTCCCTATTATCATAGTATCGGTTATTATTCTGATAACCTCGATACCTGTTATTCCTAGGTTGGAATTGTTCTCTTTCCTGATTACCGTTCATGTACCTGTCATTCCTATTTCTATTTTCATAAGGTCTATACCTTTCTTGAGCACGATCGGTTTGGTTTGGTCTATTCTGATCTCGATCGTATCTTTGTTGGTAGTTTCCGTATGGTCGTTGGTTATTTTTATCTTCGAATCTTCGAGTATACGTCCTACTATTCCTCATCGGACCTTCCCATCTAGATCCTGTCTTATTTGACCTTTCCGTCTGTTGAGTTTGGTCAACGACTACAGCGTTCACGGCCTTAGTTTCCGTCCTTCCGCTTTTGACTATTGTAGGTGACATGGAAGTGTGGTCTAGCCTACGCAACAAGTCGTCCATTGCCGCTAAATCCTCTACGCCTGATGAAATTAAATTCCTTCTGACCTCCACCGGTAACTGGCGTGAAATTGTCTCCAGAATTTCCTCCTGTCTCAATGGGGGTTGAAGATATCTAAGACGGGCTAACTGAGATGTAAAGAATTCAGAGTAACTGGTGGGTCCAGTACTACTGTATTTCCTCGAATAGACTTCCGCTCTCACTGCATGTTGTATCTCTATCGACCAGAATCTTTTGATAAATGCTTCCGAAAACTGTTCGAAGTTATCGAAAGTATAACGGAAAGCTCGGAACCAATTTAAGGGTGCATCTGCCAGATGCTTCTCCACAATCCGCAGTTCTCTATCCCTTGCAACATGATGTTCCGCAAAGTGATCTTGTAAATTTCTAATAAATTCTATAGGAGTCAAACCCTCCGTATTCGAAAACTTCTTAATTTTCTCTTCGTAGTTTCTCACTATCGTGACATGAGATCTGTCATTAGGCGTTGACATCCTAAAATCACTGGGATTTATCTCTGACGTAGCCTCATTCGGGATCTCTGATCTAACATGACCTTGTTCTGTCTCATGTGCCTTATTTAACCTTGCTAAATAGTTCCTAGCTGGCGTTGTGGTATCCATCCTATCCCTTAAATGTTGTACCTTTCCTTCCCCATCGGAATTTATAGGTTTCCCCAACGTTTTCAATTGTGACTTAATTTCCGTTCTTAATTTGTTTATATCTATATGATCCATTAACCTGAACGTTTGAAACTCTTGTCTAATTTCATTTAATTCTGATGTTTTCATCTCACGCTCTGAGTTTAGATCTATCTTAACTTGATCTATTTTTAAAGTTACGCCTTTAATCTGCGTTTCCAAATCTTCTCTAAGAACAGTGACGCTTTCGACCTGCATAGTCTGAACTGAATCGATCCGTTTATCAGTGTCTATTCTGGCCTGGGAAATATCTTGGTTAAGTCTTAATTCTGTTCTGTTGATCTTTAATTCAAGATCTGACTTAATGCTTTTGATGACATCTGCATTTATTTTCGTGATCTCCCCCCTTAAGATTGTCACTTGATCGTTAACAATGGCTTTGAGATCGATCTCAATATCTTTTCTCAAGACCTTGTTGTGATCTTCAACCTTTTCTTTAAGTTGGGCCATATCACCCTCTAATTTGGTTAGAGTTTGTTGCGTTGCACTTGCTTCGTTTGAAAACTGCAATTGCAATGCATCTAAACTGATTTTATTTTCTTTCTGATTATTATCTAGTTCCGACTTAATATTTCTAACATCCTCCTTTATGGTAGAAATACTAGTTCGTATACTAGTTACAATGCCTTCAGTTGAATCTATTTTGCTTTCTGTTGAATTTATCTTACTCTGCATTGCATCTAATTTCCCTTCAGTTGAATCTATTTTAGCCTGAGTGGCATCTATTTTACCTTCTGTTGAATTAATTTTACTCTGCATTGCAGTAATATCAACTTGAGCTGAATTTATCTTTACTTCTAATGATGCAACATTAGACCTAACATGACCAACTTCTACATTAACACTGCTAATGTCAAGTTGAACAAGCTTGACGTCGGCTGTCACACTATCGATGCCTGTTTCTACATTAATTATCTTTTCCTTTATATCTTTAGCATTAGCTGCAATCTTACGATTACTGTCTTGAAGATATTTGAGGGACAAGTGCATTTGATTAATATCCCCTACAGATCCCTGAACTAAATCAGTGTTCTTGTTGACTACGGAGTTAATATTGTCAAAACTAGTTTGGCAATTACTCCTTATCTCGGCTAATTCATGGGCGTGACTACCCATTTTCTCCTGCATTGCCCTTACCATATTGGCAATGTCTTCGTTTGACACAGCTGTCATGGTAAATACTATTACAAAAAAACACAGGAATGCAATACATAAATAGCAGAATTGACACATTTAGAATGACCCTTTTCACCAATACAAGCATTTAATTTTGTTTTGCTTCTAAACTTATTATATAAATTAAGTCTATAAGAAAATAGGAGGTATGCAACGACGGTGATTTATATTAGAAACGGTTTAAATTAAAATTGAAATGACGAATTATTTATATTATTATTAAAGAAAGTGATTCTATTATTACAGATGATCTAAAAGTCATCGCCGGTAACGAACACAAAATGGCCGACAAGCATGGAGTGAAAAATGGCCCCATGTCATGTCCCATCTGACCACGCTGATCCATAAAAATTTCCTAGAAATCTCTTTTATGGTCATGTCGTAATCAATCAAATTACTTTTTTACTTGGCACGCACAAAAACAAATAAATTTAAGCAATGGCGATAATTCTATCTGTATGCCAGGTAGATTGAGTAAACTCATCTTCACGATTTGAAGAAGCGTGAATTCCCAACGAATTCGACGTGTATAATCGTAGCAATGCCAAAGAAAATTTTGCTAACGACTACATCGTTCGAAAACTGCTACACTCTATAATCTCATAAAAATGGATTCTCACACATGGGTTTAGCATTGGAGAAATCGAGAATGCTAATTCGATAGCCCCATAGATTGGGTCGCCATATATAGATGTACCCGTAATCCACGTGGTCTTACCTGTTGCAATCCGATGGAAGGCTGGATCGTAGATTCTAGAAGTTCCCGGCTCAAATAACCTCTGAAAAACCTACCAACTAGGATCAACCAGGGATCAGGATACGTCGATATAAAAGAATGCGGTACGAAGATGCCAGTGGTGTACAAAATTACGATGAAACAAAGCTCAAAGGAACTCGAACAAGAGACTCTAAAATAAAATAAAAATATCTCGGGCGTTAAGTTTAAGCAAACTCAAAGAAAACCACCCACTGGTCCTCCTAACGCACTCCCCTTTTCTGATACAAAACACTAGTCGTTTTAATATTCTTTAAAATTAAATTCAATTTATTGACTGATCAATAATGACTGTCCGTCAATTAGACACGAAGTTAAAGAAAAATTTCTTTAAATCAAGTTATGAAAAATATGGTTTTAAATAAATAAATGCCTACAATAAGGCCCCATCTTACTGTTCATATCAATCGCTGAACAAATAACAAGAAAAATATAGTAATGTTACATTATATACTGATGTTATACCCTTAAAGATTTATACAAATTTTACACTTTATATACAAGTTTCATCCTCAAATAGGATTTTGTTTTCAACGCTGCCTATCTTCATTTAATTTTACCAGTATGTTTCATGGTTATCATTTCCTTAATTCGATGAATTCAACAATCAATTAAGATAATCAAATTATGTTACATTTTGTGCAAATAGTTCATTAACTATTTATAAGTTTCAAAGAATGCAGTATATTTTTACAAAAATTACTGAAATATTGCATGTATTATGTTGCATGAATTAGTTAAGTAGTTTAAGAAGTATCTGTGTTACTTGAATATGGGTGTCATGATATAGACAATTAATCTTCGGCAAATCCTACTAGGCAAGAATAAAACGTAGGGCTACTTGCATAAAACAAGCATATGAAAAACATTCGTGATTCCAAATCACGAGAACTACAACATCAAATCCAAAAAAGTGATAGCTCAAAAGCTAATTTCACTCTTACTAAAACGCAATAACTACGTTAACGTCTTCTCAAAAGACTACAAGAACAATATCCAGCATTAATATTGACCATCCAATGATGTCAAATATTAGCTGCACTAACACAATAAATCGTATGCACAAAATTGCAATACCTCATTTAAGCTTTCCAAAGCTGTCAAAAAATTAAACCCAAACGTTATTAAACTTGAAACTATTCAGAAATGCTCTGAGAATATCATGCCCTCATCATAAACGAATATAGAAATGCCACATATTACTTCTTTCCTAACTTCATTAAACAAGAAGCAACAATTTGTTAGATAAATTGCATTATTCATTTCCACAATAATCGTCTTTAAAGTCTACGATAAATTCCTGTTATAACAATGTGAACAGTTAAATTTGACTCACAATTCCACTATATTTATATATATATTTATTTATAATGACTTATATGTGATAGAAAAATTGTAAATAGACACTATCAAAATAGTCGTTTCAGTTTCGCCTATCCAAATCCGAAAAATGGCTCAACTACTCAGAAGAAAACACGTGAGACTTACATCATGGAAAGGAGTCTATTATCAAATCAATAGATACACGCAAACCATTAAATCAAACGATGATCTATCCAAGAGTCTTCCCAAAACGAATTGAAATAATACAAGCAAAAACTGAACAAAAATATTTAAAGAAAAATCTTTAATCAAAAATATATGAACGTAGGCTGCAAATGCCTTGGCAATCAATTCACAATTGTTTTCGCCGGACGATTTCCATAAATCCATAAGCATGGAAATTAACGATGAGAATGCACTATCATTTCTAAAAGAAAGGATTTCTACTAGGATGTCAAAGTTCAATCGAATAGTATCACTCAAATATTTTTGAAAAGTTCAAGAGCACGAGTATGTTGCCATCTTCTTCCTAATTACTATTCTTATACAAAGATATCGTCGTCTTGTTCCTAATTATGCTGCAAATATCTTCCCAACAAAATTGAATGCTTGGTTTTATTTCCAAAATTTGAAAAATAAAAGCAACAAAGTAATGCTCTAAATAGCATCACGTTTACAGTTAACTACACAAAAAATTCCATTCTCCGACAGAAATGGTAAAAGAGAACCAGATCTAGCCTTTGAATGAAATTCATACTAATTAATGAAATATTGGTGAAAAGTATCAAACTAAAGGTGACAAGTTCTACTGTCTACAAGAGAAGAAAAGATTTCCAGCTACCTTGGGCGAAGTTCTAGTTGAAATTGAAGAATATGTATAGGAATATACATTCCTGTCAGGAATCGAACCATCGTCCCTGAGAAGCTCGTGGCTGGATCCGCAAGTTGTCGAACCAACTTCCTCCTAACCCGAAAACTACTGTCCACGAAACGGAGTTCCCGCATAATGCTTGCACAAGGCTCCCTCGACGTTAACAGTAAAGTAGCTTCCTTTCTTCGGAGAAGTTTCTTCATTCTTGGCTACTTTAAAGTCACTGGATTAGAACTAATGTTCTCAACATTTTCTTTCTCTTCATTGTAGAGTTCAAAAGGATGTCATTCCAAATGATCAACTCTGCTATTGCATTACATTCCTGAACAATATATTTAGCACATCATTACTCCAATAGTTTGTTTCTCACAAGAATATCCAGTCATAATGTTGTCGATAATAATGCTTTCTTGCATTTCAAACAAATACGTAGCAGATTTCCTCATTGAATTCTGTATTAACAAAGTCCGTATGTTGGCTAAGCTCACTCGTTCGAATCGCGGTGCGTGTAGAAAGCACTCGTATAACGCGTGATACACGGAACTTCCTTATACGAACGATAACATGTTCACTGCATAGAAAGCTGTACTCAAGTGTGTGTCGTCTGAAAGCTGCTGATCCAAGACTCAGCTGGTAGACTCCCAAGATGCATCACACCTGTATCGAGGTGAACAATCGAACACAATCGATTATCATTTCATATTTCCTTCCACTAGTTGCAATGTCAAGTCCATAAGCATGTGCTGTGCACGTGATCAGGAGTGTGGCGGGGTAGTCTAACCATCTCCTCAGAGCATATGAAACAAACTGTGCCTCAAAGCCCACAGTCAAAATAATGTCAAGCAATAACTTCCAAATACGTCTCGCTGTCATATCAGGGTTCCAATAAATAGCAAAATACTGTCTCAGTACCATCCCGGCATTTGCCCGAAGACGAAGTGGGAAACCACGGAAAACCACTTCGAGGATGGCTGAGGTGGGAATCGAACCCCCTCTACACATTTGGAACACCCGAGGCCGAGTAGACCCCGTTCCAGTCCTCATACCACTTTTTCAAATTTCGTGGCAGAGCCAGGAATCGAACCCAGGACCTCCGGGGCGGCAGCTAACCATGCTGACCGCTACGTACGTACGGAGGCGACGTAATTACTAGGTAATTAATCAATTAAATTTTAACTCGCCCTCCCCTAGATCCGCCACTGCTTCTAGGTCCAAGGTCAATTGAATATCACCAGGAGAAAATGGTGCGACAATGTAGTTTATACGAAGAAAGGAGAACTATTCGTAGAAAGGATAGAAAAGGATGAGATATTATGGCAAAGAAAAATGCTTCCAAACCTGGTACAATTTTATAAGGAGTGTATTTTGCCAGAAATTCTAGACAGTCGAGTTGTTCGAGTCATGAACATCCGAGATCCCTCATTTGTGCTAGAGGCACAACGACAAAAGCAGGCGACAAATAATACCAACAAACGAAAGAAGAGGAAACCACTGACACATTCACAGACAAGAAAAACATTAACCACCTGGGGGTATAGTGGCTAGCGTTCTTGGCTGACGCCCTGGAGGTCCGGGTTCGATTCCCGGCTCAGCCAGGAGATTTTAATACTGTTGTGAGGGCTGCAACGGGGTACACTCAGCCTCGTGAGATAAAACTCAGAAGAGGAGGGTTCAATTCCTACCTCAGTCATCCTGGATGTGGTTTTCCGTGGTCGGGGTGGTTCCTAACTTAAGGCCACGGCCGCCTCTTTATATTCTATCCCCAATTTACAACTGTACACAGTGGTACAGCCATCACAATAACACAGGTTACACACACCTAGATGCACGGGGCTATATGACCACGATGTCGAAGCCCTAAAATAAGCAACAACAAGAAGCTAATATTGTTGAATGATACTCGAACGTACTGTAAATTGTTCAGAATACGTAGCCTATTTTTTTTTTATTAATTTTTTTATCAGTTGCCTTGTAAGTTTCTTTGGTTTAGGAAGTGAATAATAAATTATTCTTTATTATTTAATGTGAAATAATTAATAACATAACAACTTTAACATACTTAAATATATCATTAGCTGCGTGTTATTGTGTTTTTCATGTTCTTGCTAGTGTGTCTATGCAGCCGATTGTCATTGAACTTGCTGCTTACATTTTAAAAATAATTTTTGTTTGTTAATAGTGCATAATTTGGGTATTTTCTGAAAAAATTCCCGAGATGGTTTCTTATTTGGAAATGGTGTTATAATTTAGTAGATTAACTTTCATTTACATATGTAGCAAATATTATGGTGTTTTCATTGTTTTGGCTCTTAGTTGTGAAAGTGTGTGTTTTGTTCACAGAATGTAAAATAAGCATTGTACTTCACAAAATTCTGCATACGTGAACTTGAAATTTCATTACTGAATGAGCAGTCATTTTGTTTATATAAATCACCTTTTGTGGTTTACTGCGTTTTTTTTTAAATAATATTTTGCATTCCATTGCAGTTTCGTCAGGGCGCAATAAAAAGGTTTATGATCCATCCAAACACTTCTTTTGTGTTTTAATTTCATAGTTATATCACTGATATGCAACCACTTCGCTACAGAAAAACTCTTCCCCCCTATGGTAGTTACAAAGCCCATATGTAGTTTCGTTTCACGCGCGCAATTTTTTAAAAAAGAACTTTTTTGGAAATTATGAAAATGTCAAAATACTGAAACTGATATATATCTTTACATCAATTATACTATTATTATTGCGTTCAAGCTGGCAATTTACACAAATGGAATCCCTGAAATCTTATAAAATAACTGGCATTAAAAATTATGAGCAAAGTATCCCTATAGTTTTTCTCTTGGTTAATATTGCAAAGAAACTAAAAATAACTCAATATATTTCTACATTTGTATTAATTCCATTCCTTGAAGCTGGTAGGTATACTGTAAGCTTTAATTGTGTATTCATTTTATGTGGCATATACCCAGCGCAGTAAATCTGTGTTCAGAAAATATGCAGTGGATCTGAGAAGGTTAAGTGGTGTCATAAAATTACTTCCTGTTGAACTGCACAATTCAAACGACAAATTGAACTTCTGAATGGCTGGAAGTACTTTATATTAATATAATTCAATATTTTAGCATCCCGGCATTTGCCCGAGAACGAAGTGGGGAAACCACGGAAAACCACTTCGAGGATGGCTGAGGTGGGAATCAAACCCCCTCTACCAATTTGGACCACCCGAGGCTGAGTAGACCCCGTTCTAGTCCTCATACCACTTTTCAATTTTCGTGGCAGAGCCGGGAATCGAACCGTGGACCTCCGGGGTGGCAGCTAATCACTCTGACCACTACGCAAGGGAGGCGACTTTAAAAAATAATATGGTACCTAATTTCACGTTATTGAAATTCTTGATCGAATTTTGAAGTTTTTCGTTCTTATTTCAAAAATTACAACAACAACAAAAACGGGACACGATAGAGAAACTCTGAATACAGAATTGGATTTTACATCCCTCAATACCTAAGCAGTCATTTAGGTATATTGTCTTATTAATATTATATTTATTTTTTTAATGATAAACTTTGCCAATTTTGATGTTTTTTCGATTTTCTTTTCAAAATTACAAGAAAGGAAACATGGCGTGCTACAGAAAATCTGAACACATGGCACTTTAGTTAACATTAAGTAAGTTAATATTTTCCCTTGTAGCAGAAGAAAATTGAAATGCATAGTCCTATCAATCAAACGCCCCGACCCATTTTATCCGGCTGGAGGACAGATCTCAAGGTTGCAATAAGCTTACGACTCGGAAACAGATCGCTGTGCGACTCGCAAGGAAGGCTTCAAGTGAGAGAGGGGAAGATAGTGTGCGATTGAGGAGTAATGGAAGGGAGGAGGGGAAGTCGCTATTCACATGCGGTGGCTCGCAAGGGACGCCAGTGCTGCCATCTCTTGTCCAGTGCTTGTCAGCAGAACCAGTAGCACAGCCTTAACCACCCGTGTGCAGTGAAGCTTGGTACGGTAAATGCTTATACAAATGTTAATCCAATGGCATCTAATTTATTTCAATTGTTTTCATAACCACAAGATAGCAGCTGTGCGAAATTTTAAAATCTCGTTTTTACTTGTGTCCTAATCATGCGATTGAAGTTTGAATACTACACGTACACAATAATCTTCATGTAATAGTACATAACTCGTAGGACCTAAATTTATATAACAATCCAACATGGCGACCATCCGTAATATTAGGCGGTTCTCAATATCTACGAATCTATTGTTGTACCCTGAGATACCCCAGGGTACAGCAATCAAACTGAAATTTTGTATGTTGATAGAGGCATTTAACATAAGTAGGATATAGGGAAATAGGCTTTAGTTCTTCACGGAACTACTTGTTTTTAACTGTTTTTAAGACCTGAACATTATGACAATGAATCACAAAAGAAGAAACGCGAACTTTCATGGACAAAAACTGTGAACAAAAAACATAACATTCCTCCCAATCTTGCCATAAAGTATTCAACGGATTCAGAGCAGTAAAATACAGTAATGAATTTCACGAAGCAAGTAAGAAATGAAACGAAAATTTGCATACACAAAATCTAATGCTCATAGCAGAGTATTTCCAGTTTTTGGGCAAGAACATGTACAATGTTCAAAGGTTACAAAAAATCATTTTAGCTAAAACGGACATTACAAAATATTAGTACTATAAACAACAATGCACAAATTGCAGACATTTTACATTGAAGATAACATTTATTAGACATTGACAGTTGACACATATTAAGACAACATTCATTTGTTTACGACTCGTCTTCTCTTTGAGGTTTCTTTGGGGGCGATGCTAGACCTCTTTTGTACAGAGACGGCGGCGGCGGCGGCGGCGGCGGCATCATTGGTTTCATTTTCGATTTGCTCCGGGTCATTTTCTTTCTCGTCATCAAAGAAAGGGCGTTTGTTCAGTCATGCATCTTCTGCACATACGGCGCACATGGTGGTACATGGGAGGCCTCCTCTCCTGCATTCGCAGTTTCTTGTGCAGTCTCCCTTGCATCCACACCTTACCATGTGGAGTAGACGTTCAGGTAAGGGCGGCAACGTAGACTGAAAAGGAATGTGTCTTCCACATTCGAGTTTCCATCCCCTATCTCGCGGTGGAAGACGGTTGCCCTTCCAAGCTTGAATCTAGTGGTAGACGCGCAGACAGTGTTGACGTGCCGCAGCGGAAGAAGGAGGAAGGCTAGAAAGATTAATGACGAAGTTTGGTGGTTTCTTTCCCACGGTTTGGATGTACATCTTAAATCGTGCTTTGTCAAGGCCCTCTCCTGGTTTGCCTCCGTAGAGCTTGATGATAAATTCCGGTCCTGAATCAAACAAAACATAGGTAATATACAGTATACCGACTTCTTGTAGTCAGAGAATTAAAAGAACAAACCGGTATTATAAGAACAAGTACGAAAGAGAAGAACTAATTTACCTACAGCTGCAATTTTTTCTTGTGTTGCGGTTTCGTCCCGGAAAACAGCGACTGTTTTCGGAGTTGTTCGTCGTAGTGCAGTTTATTGAAGCCTACTAACGGATTCTTGTAATAAAAGGCGGAGGTGGTATCACATCCCATCATTGCGTGGACAAACCGTAAGTGAGCTGTCATTTCTCCGAGACCTTGATGCAGCTCCTTACTACTGTAAATCTTTTGGGAGTTGGTTGAGTTACCCGGAACTAACAAAACGATGGAATGGTCCAGCTGCGTCAAGGATGCTATTAAAACAAGAAGATCTGAATCGGTGCCGACTACGACTGCTCTTTCCCCAGATTCGGCCTCTTTTTTTTTTGCAGTTTCTACAATCAAAACATTCGCGTCACTGGGTGCATGGAGGACTGGGATGTTTGCTGCCTGAAATGCTGCTTCTAGAAGGTTTACGAAATTCGTTTTTTGTCAACGTTGGATAAAAACTTTTCTTTTGGTGCAGTCAAAATGTTGGAAGATGTCACTTCTACCCTAGCTGACGACTTTCCGATGCAACGGTGACCATGTGCAGCGTCTTTCGTGCTCGCCTCGTGGCCGTCGAACACTATAATGACACTTTCCCCGTAATGCCTTCATACGTTGTCCTTGTAGGCATTGAACACATCGTCGTAGGTTGCTGGGCGAGTCCAATGTACGCGGTGTATAAGATCGCCACCGTCTAGAACGAACTTGGGGCTATCAGGCATCTGATTGCTCACCTTGCAGACTTGGTCTATAACCTGATATATCTTCGACCTAACACCTGCATGGTGCCCAACGTTGTCGAACAAAGCATGGGGATATGGCGCCAACTCGTGCCGCAAGCAGTCTTCCAACTCCTCCTCGGTTCTGACGGCACAGGCGATGCGGTGGAACAATTGGTTGGGATTTACAACGACCGGTTCCTTGTTGATCACGAGTGTCTTCTTCATGGCAGCGAAAGTTGTCACTTGATCCTTCCGTTTTAGAGTGACGGTGTCAAATGACTTCCCCACAACACTTCTCACCGCCTTTTCGCCCAATTCTTCGGCCAAATCACAATTGACGCTTTCGTCTGCAGTTATTCCAGTTGACAGGGAGACGAGATCTTTGGATTTCATAAAGGGAGAATGTTGTTTTAGTCACTCAACGAATTTCTTCAAGTCTTTGGAGTCTCGAGACTGCCTGGAAGCCAGCAAAGAGACGAGCTGTTCAGAGGTTTCACTTCTAATTCCTACAAAGGCTTCCACTGCTTCTATCACTTGTAGACTCGCCGGCAAAGTGTGAATCCAACGGGCTACGGTTGCATCAGAGATACCTCGATCTTGAGTCAACCCACCGCTGACTTTCATTGATCTCATCAAAACCTGCTCGATGGTCATGTCGGTCCATACCTCACACCAAAATTTATCCGATCGGCGGACAGTGAAAAAGCTTTTCTTGACGAACAACTCAAATTCCTTGTCTGTCAAAGTTGATTCAAGTTGAGCCATGCTCTGAAGGTAGATGTGAGCCGCCTTGGCGTAGTGAATTTGTCCTGAAGCATGCAGGCAATTTAGCATTCTTTGAACAGCGGATAGGTGAAGGCTCCGATCTCCGGATCTTTCCCCTCGAACAAATTCATGAATGATCGCTGTCTGTCGAAAATATTGCAGTCACTGTTTCGAAGTTCGACTTTTTTCTTCTATTTCAGCCATCAACGACGAAACAGCCTGGAGTAGTTCTTAGACCTGGAGAAAGGATTTTTCTTAAGATCCGGTGTTAAAACCTTTACGTAAGCTAGATGAAGAGTTTCGACGTCGGAGGCAGACGGACGTTTCTGTTCCTGGCATGATTCAAAAATCAAATGGCCGATAGCAGCTCGAGAGAGGGAATGAGCACGCAAAGTTCTTGCATATGCGTGTCCGCCCATCATTTGGACAACTGTGTTTTTAGGATATACCTGCTCCCACAAGTCTTCCATGCCTCTGCCAGCCATGATTTTGGCCGTGGCTCCCATAAAGCTCATCAGAAGGTGAAACCATCCTAAAATCACGATTACTGAAGACAGGAGATCCGATTCGTCTGCTTGAGATACTATGTCCATCGCTTTCATAAACGGGGGCTGGTCGAAAGTTACGATGCATTTTTGATTGTGCTTCTTGCTCTCATCGGCCGCAAAACGGAGGCAAGTGTAGATTGTTGTAGGGTTGGTGGGATCCAGGTTGACAAAAGGCAGAGGTTCATAAATTATAGCAGTTTTTTGATAAATCGAAGATGGCGGGCGTTTTTTGAAAATTTAGGGGTGTTTCCCAAGCCCGATATTTGGCGATTTTTCTGGGGATGTTCAGGGGGTCTTATAAAACATGTTTTTGAAGAAATTCGTTGTCATTTAATTTCTTCCGTAACCGGCCAAATTTTGCATTAATATGACTGTACTATCTCCACCATGGCGCGTGTACCGTAGAAGTCCAGATCTATATCTTCGCTTTTGGCTTTTCTCCTCTCCAGATGTTTAGAGTAATGTTCTGTAGATGGTAGAAGCAGTTGGGTCCTTAGGTGTTCTGCGTAGAAGGTCTCCTTTGTTAGTCTATAGACCATTCTTGTTGGTGCTGCTTTTCCCACTCTCAGTGCATTTTTGAGGAAGCGGGCTTTTACTCGTTCTATTTTTTCAAAGTCCATGAGTTTTAGACGTTCCCAGATCAGTTCTAATCCGTGCGTTACTATAGGGGATATGGCGGCGTTAAAAAATCTCATTGCTGAAACTAGGAACAGAGCTAGAAGGTTATTTATGGCTGAGATTACTCTTGTAGCTGCTGTAATTTTTTCTTGAATGTGGCATCTAAATGACTTTATAGTAGTTTGCAAGGTAATTCCAAGATACCTAAATTGATTGACCCTTTTCAGATGTTCTCCATTAAGAGTAAGGGAGTCACTACCTGCAGTTTTTCCTCCTTTTCGATATGTCATTTGGACTGTCTTCTCCAAATTAATGGTGAGGTGGTTTTCCAGTACCCATTTCTCCAGCTCTATTAGGGCTCGTTGCAGGTTATTTCCATTAGGTGATCCCAACACCATGTCATCCGCGTATACGATAAATTTCGTATTCAATATGCGCTGAAGGATGTCAGTAATGTCTGCTGGGGTGATGTTGATCAACAAGGGGCTCATTGGATCCCCCTGCAGAGCTCCATTTGTTTGTTCGAACGTGTCTGATACGTCGACTGTATCCTAAAATGTATTCTAAAATGTTTTCAATTGCTCTGACAAGAGGATGTGTTGTCCTAATCATGTCTTTCAACTTTGTCGTCATTATTTCCCTGTTTAGGAGGTCGAACGCCTTCGTATATTCAATAAAGACAGCGTAGTATTTTCCGTTCGGAATCCTCAAAATTTCTTCTATTTCTTCCAGGAAGTATCTGACAGCTTGCGTTGTGTTTCTATGTATTATGAAACCAAACTGGCATTCAGGAATATTCGCTAATGTTTCCAGTTTTGACGCTAGGATTTTTGTATAGATCTTAAAGATATTATTTTCCAGTGCGATTCCCCTGTATGAGTTAGGGTCGTTCGTATCTCCTTTTCATTTGTACAGAGTCCTGATGGATATTCTCCAACAGTCCGGAATTGTTCCAGACTTTAGGCATTCATTGAATAATTTCGTCCTAATTGGTACCAAGGTCTCTCGTGATTGTTTTAGGTGTTCCATGTGTATTTGATCCGGGCCCGAAGACTTTTTGTTTTTCGTTTGATGTATCGCCTGTGTTACTTCTGCTGGTGTTATTTGAATGATTTGCACCATTTGTTCCTGGATGTCTTGTTTTTCTTGCTCTTGTGAGGATATCGCGTCCACTTTGAAGGCGCATGTTTTGTTCTCCTGGTTTATTAGTTTTTTGAAGTGTGCCTCCCATCTGTTCATTGGAATTTCTTTTGGTCTGGTTGCAATTTTCCTTCTGAGTGGCAGGAAGGGGTCTAATTTCGGCTCCTCCGCTAATTTTAGTGCTCCGTTTCTATATAGTTGGATTTTTCAGTATCGAGAGTTTTTTATAATCCTTCCTGTGCTTGGCGTATTCTTGTAGCTCGTTTTTTTTGTGTCATTTGGCCTTGCCTCGTGTAATAACTTCAAGATTTCCTTTATTTTGTTGTAGAATTCTCTGTCGAGCCATGGCTGTGATTTTCTCTCCTTTGCTGGTATGATCGCATCCCTAATTAGATCAGTAACGATTTAAGTTGCTTCGTTTAATTGTCCTTCTTGTATTAATTGTCCTGTATGTATGCTTGGTATTTGATATGGCTCTCATAACTGTGAAGTCGGTCGCCACCGGTATGTGTTTCCTTATCGGAGCTGCACCTGAGTTCCAAAGGACTTCCTTCTTTATGGTAATGGCTGTTCCTTTATAGAAAATTAGATCTATAATACTAGATCCATTGCCTGCAAAGTACGTTTTGTCTTCTTTCTTATTTACTAGGATGAAGCCCTCTTCTGCTAGCATCTCTAGGATCAATTTTGACTTTTGGTTAGGTTTGTCAATTCTGCAATTGATGCTTCCTGCAATAATGACATTTGCATCATTGCTTACTTTCTCGATGGCTTTAAATAACAACTCTAACACGTCTTCTATCGAATTGTCTGGTTTGCTATATAGGCAGATTAGTGTTATTAATGACGTAGTTGCTATTACCAGACTTTTCTCTTTGTATGTTACTTTCAACTTGCCTGATGTTGCTGTCAGGAAGCATGAAACTCCTCCCTCCGGTCGTCCCGCTTGGGCTTTGTGTACGGTATGTATGAATGCCATAGTGACCTAATAGATCGAAGTCTTCAAGTATAAAAGTTTCTGTTGCTATCAATATATCCGTTTCTTTCATGATCGTTTGAGGAATGTGAGGAAGTGCATTTTTCATTCCTTTTGTGTTCCATAACAGTATTTTAATCGAGCAGTCTATCTTTTCAGCGTAATGGTCAGCATTATAAGCTACCGTCCACAAGATTCTGGGTTCGATAAATATAATAGAGTGTGCATTGCCACGCTGCTCCTGTACTGTGACGTGAGCGCAACATCTCGATTTGCTAACTGTAGTGTAAACAGAGGAACTCGTTGGTGTGATTAACTACCACGAACCATTGGATTAACCAATTAAAGGTTTCCATTATCAGACAGAATTCTGAGTGTGTTCAGAATCGAACCAAGTTTGAGCATTAAGGGATATGAAGGAGATATTAGCATATACAAAACAAGAAAAGAGAGAGGGAAAGCATGTTGCTTTAACATATGTATATATTTGACAACGGTAAATAAATAACAAAAGTTTATAACTGAATGCTAAAGGGGATAGTGATGGCGCAGTGGCTTAGCTGCTCGTCTTTCACGCGGAAGGCCGGGGTTCGAATCCCGGTGACAGCGGGGTGGAATTTTCACCTGAAAAATCACATGGCGTCAGGAAGGGCATCCGGTCTTAAATCCTCGGCCAAAACCAAAATGAGCATGGTTGGCTCCGGCAACCCCAATTAATTGAGAAAAGCCGAAGAAAGTTTAAGTTTTTATGACTGAATGCTAAACAGGTTAGAACAACTAGAAATATTTTTTACACTAAGTAGGCTTTGCTCTGTTAA
Organism: Meconema thalassinum; assembly: GCA_946902985.2. Classification (NCBI taxonomy): domain Eukaryota; kingdom Metazoa; phylum Arthropoda; class Insecta; order Orthoptera; family Tettigoniidae; genus Meconema; species Meconema thalassinum. The sequence continues at coordinate 1,355,206,492 of OX336388.2, forward strand.
CATAACAACTGACAAAGATGAAATTATTTTAATAACTTCCAAACATATGGGACACTGATTGTTTTAATCCAAAATTGGCTTTAACATAAGAAAGGAAAACGGTGAAACATCTTCATATAAAGAAAACCTTTGTGAAAGTTACACAGATCATTTGGTATGAAAGAAAAGAATAGAAACATAGCCTATGGAAGGAGCTATGCCGGTCGGGCCTCACTCCTGCCGAAACTTATGAAAGAGAGAAAGGAAAAACTGTAAAAGCAGTTACAAAGAAAAGGCATGGCCTATAGAAGGGGCCATGTGGGTCGGTTTTTGCTAAGAATTAACCTTACCCACAAGGGAAGATGAATAAAGAAGTAAAGGGAAGTGGGTTTCGGACAGAGGAACAAGTGTGGATAATACGACGAAAGTCCAACATCAAATACCAATAATTTTTGGAGAAAAGTGTCACCGCAAAGCCCGCGAAATCACTAAAGTGAGTGGGGACCCGAACACAGCTAACAGGAAACACAGCTAGAGCTTGGGCTATTTGCGAGCGAGAGGAGGTGGTACCTTCCCTTCCAAGCCATGATTCGGCTACTATGGGAAGGGTGGTGGTCTGGCAAAGAAAGAAATGAAAAATTTCCTGTGTATCTTTTCAAAGGAGTTTGTTTTAAACAAATATTTTGAAGAATACAAATAGTTTGGATTGGCCGTGATGTTTTAATTCTTGAAATTATAGAATTTCTAAAAAGCGACCGAATGTATCCAAGAAGGATAGGGATGAAGCAATTATACCCTTGGGAATAATTTTGGTAAGAGCACCAATAGTTGCATTTAGGAATGGCTAAGCTTTTACCCAGCAAAGCGCCGACTAAAAGTTTAGACAATGAGAAAAAATAAATTTTGAAAACCAACCATAAGTTGTAGAGAAAATCTCAACAAGCAGGAAGCTGGCGTAGCGAGCTATGTTTGCCTTACTGGTCAGTTAGAATTAGCTATCAAAGCTAAGAGAGGCTTTAATAAGTTTGTGACTAAGAGTTCTTGCTCAAATGCAACAAAAAGTGGAACCGTTATTAATTTTATTTGAGGTTTTTAAAGTTAAGCCCATAGGAAGAGTAGGGGAAGACAGGATCTTGCCTAATCGTTATTTTTGAGAAATGATAAAGCAAAAGGATAAATTTAAATTTATTTAATAATGCAAAAAGGTGTAATCAATTTAACACATTTATAATTTTATTTTATAAACAATTGGGGTCGCAGACCTCCTAAAATCATTTAAAGCTTGCACCAGGCAATTGACAATTTTTTGGTTTGGAACCTTTTATAAGCACTAAAATCTTCGAAAGATTTTGAAATGGTGCTAAGATTAATAAATAGAAAATTTAAAGATAATTAACGTAATTAAAGTTAAACAATAAATCAAGTACAAGATGTGTACTTTAAGGATTTCTAGATGGGTATCTTAGAAATATGAACAAATAACAACTTCGAAAGTAAAAATAACAAAAAAACAGGGAGAAATGAAATAGAAGTTTCTATAACTTCTTGAATTAATACAGAATTACTTTTAGAGGTTATACAAAATAGGGCAGGTCACTTATTGTGAAGCCAGAAGAAAAAAAAAATAAAAGGAAGTTTCTAGAACTTCTATATTTAAACAGGATCACGAGGAAAAAATTGGGCAGGTTACCCTTTCGTGAAACAAGGATTAAAGAGATTAATGAAAGGTTTGGTAGACAATAACCAATTCTTGTGCTAGCAAGAAAAGAAATAGATTAATAAGCAGTTTCTAACTGCTGATATTTATACAGAATGAATAAATGGAAAGTGGAGAAAGTTGGGAAGGCGCCTATGGTTTGGCGAGGCCTCGTTGCAAAATACATAAATTTAAAGATTAACCTAATTTGTTAGTAAAGAGGGGTTGAGGAAGAGGAAATAGGAACTTTGTAAAGAAAGTTATTGGCCTATTTTATTTATTTCGGACGAGCGCGACGCGGATGAGAAATCTAACGAACACTGTTTCACTATAGTCTATTGGCGTGGTTGAAAAGTTCACTATTGTAGCACAGAAAGTTTATAGCAAGGAAAGTTATTGCAATGGTGAAAAATAACTATAGAGCATCCATCGTTTAGAAAATAATGTGGAACCTTATGGCGACAGTGTTGCTAACTCTAGGCAGAGGTAGTGCTGACGTCATACGTTATATTCACCCGCTTCGAGTACTGCGCTTTCATAAGTTAGGGAGACAACCACAACCCCAGCAGCTACCTGAAATAGAACACGCCCAGGAAGGAGCAGTTTTGCAGGTGTTAACGGATTGGACCAGTATTAAGGATACTGTATGCGAAGGGAACCAATAACGACATTCATTTCGTTGTGATATGACTCATTACTGATTGACAGATGTCGAGAGCACAACCCTTCCTTCCTTCTCGGATGTATGCAGACGATGTTAACAATTTTTATGTCAGCAATATTGTTGATCATCACCTCTTTAGTTATTAGTTAGGCTGTAATTTAGTTTCTTTCAATTTTATTCTTGTTGTTTTGTTTAGATTAATATTTGTAATATTGTAGTGAGTTAGCCATGCGGTTAGGGGCGCGCAGCTGTGAGCTTGCATTCGGAACATAGTGGGTTGGAACCCAACTGTCGGCAGCCATGATTCGATCGAACAGAAAATAAAACAGACACACAACAGTAACACCATTGACGAATAGTGCTTCAGAACTTATGTTGCCGGCGGAACTGAGCACGTGCTTCACTCCGGGCGAGCATGCAGCACTGGACGAGGCTCTTCTTTCCAGCGTGCTAACCTCGAAAATTTTTAAATTACTAAGACGTAATATAAGCGATACTTGTACTCAATAACAAAGGTAATCAGTAGGCAGATAATTGTAGGAAGCTATTATGACGAAAAATATATATGTTCAGAGTTCCTTCATGATAAAAGGTGAGGCAACAAAAGCAGTGTAGGGGGGATTTCCGTTAAAAGTAAAAGCCCATAAGACCCACAGTCTTTTCTAAACGCTGGATGCTCTATAGTTGCACTAGATTTGCGAAAGTCTATTGCGTTGAAAAACTTGTAAGTTATAGTTGAATGCAGCAGAAAAAGTCCAACGGAGGAAGAAAAATTAGGTGTTGATTAACTGATAATAAGGAAGATTCCTTGGTTAGAAAAAGTATTCCCATATGTGAGTGGAAAATACAAGAAGGTCTAACTTATAGATGAATTGTTTGGCATGGAAAATTCCAGAACAATCATCTGTTGAAATTGACAGAAAAAAGTCCAGCGATGGAACGAGCTAAGTTTTCTACAGCCAGTGGGTAATTTAAAGATGTCCCACTTTGTGAGAAATTATCTCAGTTAATAAGCATAAGAAATGCTGCTTCATGTTAAGATTAGCTTAGATAGACAAAGCCCAACCTCGAAAATCCCGCGAAGATGGTTATTGCCCCACATTTAACAATTTCACACTGTCTGTAAATGATGAGAGGCGCCTAGAATCAAAACCCGCCAAATCCATATTTTATGAAAATTGAGATAAGCATTGTTTCTTATAGCTTACGCTGCGCTGAATTCATTAAAACTATTATTCTGTCACAAAACCCGCTACATCCTACTGTAAAACGAAGTCAAAGTTGAGGCTTAGTTGCAATATCCGCCAAGTCCAAAGACAGTTTCGCCATTTTTGGTTACAAAACCCACCACATCGACATCAACTTTGAAATAATAATGGATTTTCCGCCTTCAATACTGTTTATTACTATTACTTACAGGTACTAGTTTCGGGGGGTAAATACTCCCCCTTCCTCAGCCTGTCCAACAAAACTACACAATGGAAAAACTTTCCATGTACAAGTTCATACAAAATACATGAAGAACAAAGAATAAAGAAATATTATTTACTGTCCCGCTCGACGCTCCAAAGAAGATACTTTTATTGCATAACTAAGGCCTAGGCGCATCAGAACTCCTGAATTGGGCCGGTGCTGCGGTCCGCTGTCCCCATTGCGTCATCGTGGGTCCACTCATGTCCCCTTGTTGCTCTTGGCAAACGTCAAGGCGAGAAAATTTGTGGCCGCGTCACGCGCCGCCAGGAACTGCAGTGCGCAGGGCGTGAACAAAAACAAACCGGAATTCACCTTGCGAAGTCTTTTACAGCTGAGTGTTATGCTTGGGAGAAGGAGGCGTTTGGGTTGTGGGAGATGGGAGGCTAAGGAAATGAGAATGAGTGAGGTTTGTTGACGCGCCTATTATGGAGATTGATTAATGCGTAGAATGAGTGTGTCAATCTTTAGTATGTTATGAAAAATGATGGGTATGAATAGTGGAATATAGCGGGAATTTTATCTATTACAATATAATTCGTCTATTAATGTTCTGTATAAAATGCTAGTTTCAAATATTATTTCATTAAGATTGTGTGAAGGGTTGAATCTCTGTGCTTTATCAATTTCTATTTGTTCCAAAATATTCATGAGCGTGCCTTTATTTTCTTGATGTAAAATTTCTAATTCATTATCTATGGTTGTGAATTTATGCCCAGTTTCTGCCATGTGGTTACCCATCGCTGAAAATTTATTATGTTTGATGGCATTGACATGTTCCAAAAATCTGGTGTTGAACCCTCTCCCCGTTTGTCCCACGTAATCGGCATTGCACTCGTTACATTTAATCTTGTAGATACCTGAATTGCTGTATTTGTTGGTTTTGTTGAGAATATGTGAGTTGAAAAATTTATTATGATTAGTGTTATTGGTTCTGAACACTGTTTTTATTTTGTATTTTTTTAGTACACTAGTAACATTGTATGTGGATTGGTTCACAAAAGTGAACGTTGCGTATGTGGAAGGTTCTTTGTCTTCTTTTGCTAATCTGGAAACGGGTTTGTTCTTAATTTTGTTAATTATATTGTTAACATATTTACTATTGAATCCATTAGCTTCGGCAATTTGGTGAATTATTGAGACTTCTTTACGATAATCTACGTCAGATAGTGGGACGTTCAACGCTCTATTGACGAAACATGCGAGTGCTGCTCTTTTATGGGAAGCTGGATGATTAGAATCTTGTCTAATTACAGTACTGGTTTGAGTTGGTTTCCTGAATATTTGATAGCTCAGGTGATCTTTATCATGCTTGACTAGTAGATCAAGGTAATTTAAGGAACTGTTTACTTCATTTTCTGACGTGAATTTAATGTTGCTGTTTATTTGGTTCAAATATTGCAAAAGTTGTCCTATTTTCGTTTTAGAGTTGTCAAGGATTACGAAAACGTCATCAACATATCGTCCCCAAAAGACCAAACCGTCCTTTTTGTTGATGATTGATTCGTATTCCAGATTATCTAAGAATATGTTAGCTACTATTCCTGATAAAGGAGAACCCATGGGGAGGCCTTCTTTTTGTTTATAGATTTTCTCATTAAAACTAAATTGGTTGTTATTTAGGATGAATGTTATGATGTTCAAAAATTCAGAGATCTCAACTTGTGTTAAATCACTATTATTCTTTAAGTTGTTCTTTATAATATCAATGGAGGCGGCAATCGGTATGCTTGTATACATGTCTTTTATGTCTATAGTGTGTAAAGAATGCGTTCTGGTGAGTTTTAGTTTACTAGTTAATTCACAGAAATGTATCGAATTTTTAAAGGATGCATTAGCCTTGAGTTTATAATGTGATTTAAGAAATGAATGAGCAAATTGAGCGAGTTTATACGTCGGACTATTTCTGAAATTGACTATTGGTCTGATAGGAATGTTATCTTTATGTATTTTAGGTAGTGCTCTTAATGTTGGTAATTTAGGGTTCATATTGACCATTTTGTTTTTTTGTTTTTCATCAAGGATGAATAAGGTGTTTTTCAGGAGCTGTTTAAGTTTCCTTTGTAAACATTGGGTGAGGTCTTTTTGATTTATCTCAAAGTTGGGATTGGTGAGGAAATCTTCTGTTTTATTTATATAATCATTCTTCTTAATGATGACTGTGGTGTTGCCTTTGTCTGCTTTAGTTAGGATTAACTGGTTCTGTTCTATTTTGGTTGATAGACTTTTGCAATCTCTTTGAAGTTGTAAATCCATTCTATGTTCCTTCTTATGTTGAATAATTTTCTTGATTTTCTTGTTAACTTCATGCCGTGCTCCATTTTGTTCATCCTGAGGCAGTCGTTTGATAGCTGCCTCTGATTCAGCTGTCAGTTTGGTTAGGTTGTGTGCATTATAGTTAGATATCCAATTATGCTTCATGCTTTTTTCTAGAATTTGTAATTCGGATTGGTTGAATACGGTGTCTGTCAGATTGTTTATTGGTTTTGGGAAAGTATGTTTTGAGACGGGTCGTACATTAGATTCCTCCTGGTTACTCCTAACGAGGTTATTAAATTTCTTTTCAAATGTTGCCGTTTTTTTGCTGATTTGGTATTGCAAAGTTTGGTTTAACTGGATCATGAAATCATCCCATTCTTTATCTTTGGACATATTAGCTGCTAATAAGTGGGTGCGGTAGAGTTCATTGTTAATGTGATTCTTTCTGATGTAGAGGAATTTTAATTCTCGCTGAATGATACTGTGATTGACAATTTCTTGAGTCCTACGTTCGTAATCATTGTTGAACTTTTTACGTTGAAAAGTTGCTAGATGTCTCGGTGCTAATTTATTATTCCTACATTTCTTCATGAAATCTATGTCCTTAATTACATTGGAAAGCTTCAGTTTGAGATCTTTGTATTTGAAACGTAACCTCCTTGATTGGCATGCCGTTTGATTCATAATGTCGATTACTCAGGTCCGTATTGACGTAACTATAACTTTGAAAGAATAATGGATTTTCCGCCTTCAATACTGTTTATTACTATTACTTACAGGTACTAGTTTCGGGGGTAAATACTCCCCCTTCCTCAGCCTGTCCAACAAGTTACACAATGGAAAAACTTTCCATGTACAAGTTCATACAAAATACATGAAGAACAAAGAATAAAGAAATATTATTTACAGTCCCGCTCGACGCTCCAAAGAAGATACTTTTATTGCATAACTAAGGCCTAGGCGCATCAGAACTCCTGAATTGGGCCGGTGCTGCGGTCCGCTGTCCCCATTGCGTCATCGTGGGTCCACTCATGTCCCCTTGTTGCTCTTGGCAAACGTCAAGGCGAGAAAATTTGTGGCCGCGTCACGCGCCGCCAGGAACTGCAGTGCGCAGGGCGTGAACAAAAACAAACCGGAATTCACCTTGCGAAGTCTTTTACAGCTGAGTGTTATGCTTGGGAGAAGGAGGCGTTTGGGTTGTGGGAGATGGGAGGCTAAGGAAATGAGAATGAGTGAGGTTTGTTGACGCGCCTATTATGGAGATTGATTAATGCGTAGAATGAGTGTGTCAATCTTTAGTATGTTATGAAAAATGATGGGTATGAATAGTGGAATATAGCGGGAATTTTATCTATTACAATATAATTCGTCTATTAATGTTCTGTATAAAATGCTAGTTTCAAATATTATTTCATTAAGATTGTGTGAAGGGTTGAATCTCTGTGCTTTATCAATTTCTATTTGTTCCAAAATATTCATGAGCGTGCCTTTATTTTCTTGATGTAAAATTTCTAAGTCATTATCTATGGTTGTGAATTTATGCCCAGTTTCTGCCATGTGGTTACCCATCGCTGAAAATTTATTATGTTTGATGGCATTGACATGTTCCAAAAATCTGGTGTTGAACCCTCTCCCCGTTTGTCCCACATAATCGGCATTGCACTCGTTACATTTAATCTTGTAGATACCTGAATTGCTGTATTTGTTGGTTTTGTTGAGAATATGTGAGTTGAAAAATTTATTATGATTAGTGTTATTGGTTCTGAACACTGTTTTTATTTTGTATTTTTTTAGTACACTAGTAACATTGTATGTGGATTGGTTCACAAAAGTGAACGTTGCGTATGTGGAAGGTTCTTTGCCTTCTTTTGCTAATCTGGAAACGGGTTTGTTCTTAATTTTGTTAATTATATTGTTAACATATTTACTATTGAATCCATTAGCTTCGGCAATTTGGTGAATTATTGAGACTTCTTTACGATAATCTACGTCAGATAGTGGGACGTTCAACGCTCTATTGACGAAACATGCGAGTGCTGCTCTTTTATGGGAAGCTGGATGATTAGAATCTTGTCTAATTACAGTACTGGTTTGAGTTGGTTTCCTGAATATTTGATAGCTCAGGTGATCTTTATCATGCTTGACTAGTAGATCAAGGTAATTTAAGGAACTGTTTACTTCATTTTCTGACGTGAATTTAATGTTGCTGTTTATTTGGTTCAAATATTGCAAAAGTTGTTCTATTTTCGTTTTAGAGTTGTCAAGGGTTACGAAAACGTCATCAACATATCGTCCCCAAAAGACCAAACCGTCCTTTTTGTTGATGATTGATTCGTATTCCAGATTATCTAAGAATATGTTAGCTACTATTCCTGATAAAGGAGAACCCATGGGGAGGCCTTCTTTTTGTTTATAGATTTTCTCATTAAAACTAAATTGGTTGTTATTTAGGATGAATGTTATGATGTTCAAAAATTCAGAGATCTCAACTTGTGTTAAATCACTATTATTCTTTAAGTTGTTCTTTATAATATCAATGGAGGCGGCAATCGGTATGCTTGTATACATGTCTTTTATGTCTATAGTGTGTAAAGAATGCGTTCTGGTGAGTTTTAGTTTACTAGTTAATTCACAGAAATGTATCGAATTTTTAAAGGATGCATTAGCCTTGAGTTTATAATGTGATTTAAGAAATGAATGAGCAAATTGAGCGAGTTTATACGTCGGACTATTTCTGAAATTGACTATTGGTCTGATAGGAATGTTATCTTTATGTATTTTAGGTAGTGCTCTTAATGTTGGTAATTTAGGGTTCATATTGACCATTTTGTTTTTTTTGTTTTTCATCAAGGATGAATAAGGTGTTTTTCAGGAGCTGTTTAAGTTTCCTTTGTAAACATTGGGTGAGGTCTTTTTGATTTATCTCAAAGTTGGGATTGGTGAGGAAATCTTCTGTTTTATTTATATAATCATTCTTCTTAATGATGACTGTGGTGTTGCCTTTGTCTGCTTTAGTTAGGATTAACTGGTTCTGTTCTAATTTGGTTGATAGACTTTTGCAATCTCTTTAAAGTTGTAAATCCATTCTATGTTCCTTCTTATGTTGAATAATTTTCTTGATTTTCTTGTTAACTTCATGCCGTGCTCCATTTTGTTCATCCTGAGGCAGTCGTTTGATAGCTGCCTCCGATTCAGCTGTCAGTTTGGTTAGGTTGTGTGCATTATAGTTAGATATCCAATTATGCTTCATGCCTTTTTCTAGAATTTGTAATTCGGATTGGTTGAATACGGTGTCTGTCAGATTGTTTATTGGTTTTGGGAAAGTATGTTTTGTGACGGGTCGTACATTAGATTCCTCCTGGTTACTCCTAACGAGGTTATTAAATTTCTTTTCAAATGTTGCCGTTTTTTTGCTGATTTGGTATTGCAAAGTTTGGTTTAACTGGATCATGAAATCATCCCATTCTTTATCTTTGGACATATTAGCTGCTAATAAGTGGGTGCGGTAGAGTTTATTGTTAATGTGATTCTTTCTGATGTAGAGGAATTTTAATTCTCGCTGAATGATACTGTGATTGACAATTTCTTGAGTCCTACGTTCGTAATCATTGTTGAACTTTTTACGTTGAAAAGTTGCTAGATGTCTCGGTGCTAATTTATTATTCCTACATTTCTTCATGAAATCTATGTCCTTAATTACATTGGAAAGCTTCAGTTTGAGATCTTTGTATTTGAAACGTAACCTCCTTGCTTGGCATGCCGTTTGATTCATTATGTCGATTACTCAGGTCCGTATTGACGTAACTATAACTTTGAAAGAATAATGGATTTTCCGCCTTCAATACTGTTTATTACTATTACTTACAGGTACTAGTTTCGGGGGGTAAATACTGCCCCTTCCTCAGCCTGTCCAACAAAACTACACAATGGAAAAACTTTCCATGTACAAGTTCATACAAAATACATGAAGAACAAAGAATAAAGAAATATTATTTACAGTCCCGTTCGACGCTCCAAAGAAGATACTTTTATTGCATAACTAAGGTCTAGGCGCATCAGAACTCCTGAATTGGGCCGGTGCTGCGGTCCGCTGTCCCCATTGCGTCATCGTGGGTCCACTCATGTCCCCTTGTTGCTCTTGGCAAACGTCAAGGCGAGAAAATTTGAGGCCGCGTCACGCGCCGCCAGGAACTGCAGTGCGCAGGGCGTGAACAAAAACAAACCGGAATTCACCTTGCGAAGTCTTTTACAGCTGAGTGTTAGTGACGTGCTTGGGAGAAGGTGGCGTTTGGGTTGTGGGAGATGGGAGGCCAAGGAAATGAGAATGAGTGAGGTTTCTTGACGCGCCTATTATGGAGATTGATTAATGCGTAGAATGAGTGTGTCAATCTTTAGTATGTTATGAAAAATGATGGGTATGAATAGTGGAATATAGCGGGAATTTTATCTATTACAATATAATTCGTCTATTAATGTTCTGTATAAAATGCTAGTTTCAAATATTATTTCATTAAGATTGTGTGAAGGGTTGAATCTCTGTGCTTTATCAATTTCTATTTGTTCCAAAATATTCATGAGCGTGCCTTTATTTTCTTGATGTAAAATTTCTAATTCATTATCTATGGTTGTGAATTTATGCCCAGTTTCTGCCATGTGGTTACCCATCGCTGAAAATTTATTATGTTTGATGGCATTGACATGTTCCAAAAATCTGGTGTTGAACCCTCTCCCCGTTTGTCCCACGTAATCGGCATTGCACTCGTTACATTTAATCTTGTAGATACCTGAATTGCTGTATTTGTTGGTTTTGTTGAGAATATGTGAGTTGAAAAATTTATTATGATTAGTGTTATTGGTTCTGAACGCTGTTTTTATTTTGTATTTTTATAGTACACTAGTAACATTGTATGTGGATTGGTTCACAAAAGTGAACGTTGCGTATGTGGAAGGTTCTTTGTCTTCTTTTGCTAATCTGGAAACGGGTTTGTTCTTAATTTTGTTAATTATATTGTTAACATATTTACTATTGAATCCATTAGCTTCGGCAATTTGGTGAATTATTGAGACTTATTTACGATAATCTACGTCAGATAGTGGGACGTTCAACGCTCTATTGACGAAACATGCGAGTGCTGCTCTTTTATGGGAAGCTGGATGATTAGAATCTTGTCTAATTACAGTACTGGTTTGAGTTGGTTTCCTGAATATTTGATAGCTCAGGTGATCTTTATCATGCTTGACTAGTAGATCAAGGTAATTTAAGGAACTGTTTACTTCGTTTTCTGACGTGAATTTAATGTTGCTGTTTATTTGGGTCAAATATTGCAAAAGTTGTTCTATTTTCGTTTTAGAGTTATCAGGGATTACGTAAACGTCATCAACATATCGTCCCCAAAAGACCAAACCATCCTTTTTGTTGATGACTGATTCGTATTCCAGATTATCTAAGAATATGTTAGCTACTATTCCTGATAAATGAGAACCCATGTTTCGTCAATAGAGCGTTGAACGTCCCACTATCTGACGTAGATTATCGTAAAGAAGTCTCAATAATTCACCAAATTGCCGAAGCTAATGGATTCAATAGTAAATATGTTAACAATATAATTAACAAAATTAAGAACAAACCCGTTTCCAGATTAGCAAAAGAAGACAAAGAACCTTCCACATACGCAACGTTCACTTTTGTTAACCAATCCACATACAATGTTACTAGTGTACTAAAAAAATACAAAATAAAAACAGCGTTCAGAACCAATAACACTAATCATAATAAATTTTTCAACTCACATATTCTCAACAAAACCAACAAATACAGCAATTCAGGTATCTACAAGATTAAATGTAACGAGTGCAATGCCGATTACGTGGGACAAACGGGAAGAGGGTTCTACACCAGATTTTTGGAACATGTCAATGCCATCAAACATAATAAATTTTCAGCGATGGGTAACCACATGGCAGAAACTGGGCATAAATTCACAACCATAGATAATGACTTAGAAATTTTACATCAAGAAAATAAAGGCATGCTCATGAATATTTTGGAACACATAGAAATTGATAAAGCACAGAGATTCAACCCTTCACACAATCTTAATGAAATAATATTTGAAACTAGCATTTTATACAGAACATTAATAGACGAATTATATTGTAATAGATAAAATTCCCGCTATATTCCACTATTCATACCCATCATTTTTCATAACATACTAAATATTGACACACTCATTCTACGCATTAATCAATCTCCATAATAGGCGCGTCAACAAACCTCACTCATTCTCATTTCCTTAGCCTCCCATCTCCCACAACCCAAACGCCTCCTTCTCCCAAGCATAACACTCAGCTGTAAAGACTTCGCAAGGTGAACTCCGGTTTGTTTTTGTTCACGCCCTGCGCACTGCAATTCCTGGCGGCGCGTGACGCGGCCACAAATTTTCTCGCCTTGACGTTTGACAAGAGCAACAAGGGGACATGAGTGGACCCACGATGACACAATGGGGACAGCGGACCGCAGCACCGGCCCAATTCAGGAGTTCTGATGCGCCTAGGCCTTAGTTATGCAATACAAGTATCTTCTTTGGAGCGTCGAGCGGGACTGTAAATAATATTTCTTTATTCTTCGTTCTTCATGTATTTTGTATGAACTTGTACATGGAAAGTTTTTCCATTGTGTAGTTTTGTAGGACAGGCTGAGGAAGGGGGAGTATTTACCCCCGAAACTAGTACCTGTAAGTAATAGTAATAAACAGTATTGAAGGCGGAAAATCCATTATTCTTTCAAAGTTATAGTTACGTCAATACGGACCTGAATAATCGACATTATACATCCACATCAGCCAATAGGAGCACCCAGTTCCGCCATCTTACCTTCCATGACGCTTTGAGAAGTGTTTACTCTTTACCTACCAGCATTAGTCAGAGAACGTACCCCAGCCTGACGTGATCTGAATGGTTTATGTTGTTATACTTTCCATTAATAATAATTTGTTTTGGATAATTTTGACAAAGAACAAGAGAACAATAACATTTTGTTCCGGAGTGAAGTTTTCCACAGTACTGATATTTGCGAACATAAACGTGTCACGAAACCTCACGTACAGCCAAAAGACATAAGCAGGGAGATTGTCTTTCAGGAACAATAAGTGAAAGATATTTCTTGACTGCTTTCGAAGCATTTTGGAGAAAGAGGGAGGAAAAAGGAAGAGTGCAGTTTTATTGCAATCTTCAAATTTCAAATTTATTAGGGCTCTTTGGTATCAAAACCTGTCAAATCCAAATCTTAGTAACAAACACGAAGGGAATGATAAAGATTGTGAAACTACTATTGAGGATGAGGCAGAAACAGAAATTGTGTAGCTAGAACTTGCTGTAAAGAATGTGATTAATAAGCGGCTTCGGTGGCGTAGTTGTTAGCATGCTGAACTTGTATGCCCAAGATAGCGGGTTCAAACCCGGCCGAAGCCGTCGGATTTTTAAGAGCGTTAAAAATCCCTCAGTATGCCTTCCTTCGGTGGGGAAGTAAAGCCGGCGGTCCCATGTCATAGATTTATGGCATGTTAAAGAACCTTCCACTAATTACATCTGTGTGATGCTACATTTTATAGGAATGTAAACAACGCTCTTAGGTTTCTACGTTCGTTGCCAAGAGCCGACTGCTTTGTCGTCTAGTGGCTAAGTTCTGAACTAGGCCTAGTAGTCGTTGACGGTGGCGTTTGGCGGCTAAAGTAGGAATTATTTGAAAAAATCAAAGTTGCAATCCTTACTTGAATTAAAAAAAACAGATACACACACTAATACAGCCAACACAATTAACACCGGTTATCAGACAGATTCTACACACATCCAAAGTACACGGGGCTACATGACCGCGTTGTCGCAGCCCCTAAACTGAGGAATCAACCAACCGTGATATAATAGTTGAATGACGATAGTTTTGTCTCTCAGAACCTGGACCATATGAATTGAACATGAATTTAATTTGACGTTTTTCCTTATTATTAATATTCAGTACTGTACAGTATATTATTACCCTTTCATGAATTGATTGCCGGCGGTGGAGATGGGAAATATTCTTTATGTACTTGTGTCACACGTCAGACTGCTTCGTCAACAGGTACTGTTACGCGAGTAGGATATGACTCAGCTCAAGTACCCTCAGTCATCGTTTAACTGCCATGGTGACAAGAGCTCCTGTGACGCTTATCTGACTTTATGCAGCTTGACCTATGTGCAGACTGCACTCTGTCATCGCTGTGTCCCCCGCTTCGCCCCACGGGGCTCATACTACAATCATCGCCGTCTGCTATGCTCTAACGCCTCCCCACTTCACTCCAAACAGCGAACATGCGGGAGTACTAATATGCTCCACCACTTACCTCGCAGCGCTAGCAAGCTGATACTCCAGTCGCTCGTATCTGTTGTTGTCATCTAAACTCGATGACTCTTCCGATTTGTTGGCTTTGTGTTCAGCTATTTAACATGTTCAAATCGCTCTGTCATTTCACACGCGATCTTATCAATAAATGCTTGTATTGCAATTTTGCAAATCAACTTACTTAGCACTTCCTTGTGGCCGCTGTCAGCCGAAGATTCGCACATCATCAAGGAGGACTTACTCAAAGCAGGCAGAACAATTGCAGTCACGTGTTCACATATTCGGGTGGACATAAACTTTGCAACAGCACACACGAACTGAAAAATTGTTGTCATAATCAAAACTAGTTGTTCACTCGGATATTGCAGCTTATCAGAAGTGTCCCTCTTGTAAATTAAATCCGTCAGTGGGGAGCTAAATTTCCTTCTTCCAACCAGCTGATAACATAGTTCACACTGAATTTCCTTTTGGACTTGTTGCACTATAAATCCTCCGATGTACGTCATCGATGCTTGTTCCATTCTGACAAATCCAAGACCTGAAAGTTTATGTAATTAAAAATGCGTTCAAATGATGTTTTGATGTAATAAATATTAATAATAAATACTGTAAAATTTCGACTTACGTGGTGGTTCACTGGGGTTGTTTAATATACTCTTGGCTGAATCAGGAATAGAAGTCTGCTCTATCTCAGGTCTCTGCAGGTCCTTACTGGATATAACCATGTTCGCTAGGCCTTCTTTGTTTCTTCGTGTATGGAATGAGAGGGAATACAAGCCGGATTTAAATATTCGGTTCAAGCTGAATATTACAGCCCTACAATCTAGCATGTCATTGCTTCCCGAGATATGTCTCAATTTGCTAAAGAAGTTCTCTATGGAGTCACTGTTGAATGCCATTGTCAGTACGAAATGAAATCCAGGAGACAGAAGATAACGTACACACAGAACGGTCGAAGAAGTAGTCAGTAGAATAACTTCATAAGTTTCTTTACTCAAAAATCCCATGGCCTTTTCATGACTCGATTCCTTGATCTTAGCTACATACGACGGAAATTCCTCTTCTAGCCATAAAAGTCTCTCGTCGCTCATGTCGAAGAAATGCATTTTATCGCGATGTTGACTAAGGTTTGTACTACTTACATCGTGAATTCCAAACCATTTCTTAATTACTTTTAAAAAAGTAATAGTTGCACTGCAGTTCTGAAAGGCTTGTGCTTTAAAATGAGAAGAATTGTCCTTCAGGCATTCCAAAGCAGTTATGACTTCCGTAGAAAATACTTCTTTTGCCCTTTTTACGTTCATTTTCTCAAAGTTGGTCGGTGCAACATGATTTATTGTAAGGAAGGGGACGGGTTTGGTTGGTTGGTTGGTTCCTTAGTTTAGGGGCTGCGACAACGCGGTCATGTAGCCCCGTGTACTTTGGGTGTGTGTAGAATCTGTCTGATAACCGGTGTTAATTGTGATGACTGTATTAGTGTGTGTATCTGTTTTTTAATTCAAGTAGAGACTGCAACTTTGAATTTTCAAATAGTTCCTACTTTTGCCGCCAAACGCCACCGTCAACGACTACTAGGCCTAGTTCAGAACTAGCTACTAGACGCCACCGCAGTCGGCTCTTGGCAACGAACGTAGCAACCTAAGAGCGTTGTTTACATTCTTAACCTATCCAATTTAGTTTCACACAGGTGTAATTAGTGGAAAGATCTTTAACATGCCATAAATCTATGACATGGGACCGCCGGCTTTACTTCCCCTCCGAAGGAAGGCATACTGAGGGATTTTTAACGCTCTTAAAAAATCCGACGGCTTCGGCCGGGTTTGAACCCGCTATCTTGGGCATAGAAGCTCAGCATGCTACCAACTACGCCACCGAAGCCGCCTGGGGGGGGGACGGGTTTGATTATTTCCTTGGACTGCAGTTTATATAAATTTTCTACATACTCTCCAGTTATTTCTTCATGTCCATCTGTCGTGGTCTTTTCTAGGAGACTGTTTCTTACATTCTTTAAAATGTGACACTGATCGAAAGCCAGAAATAAAGGCCTGTTTTGATTTTCAGGATGGCAAATCTGTGGCTTTATTTCTTTTCCACTCGACAGTCTTCTCATCATATTTACATTAGTTTTATGATTGTCAGTAACTAATCTTAAAATCACAAAGCCACATGTTTCCACCTCTTTCATTACTGACAGAGTTAGAGTGTAAAGTTCCAATCCCGAAAGTCTTTTAGAGAAGAAATATTCCGCAGGAATTCTGTAAGTGGTAGATAAGCCACATATCAGGAAGCACAGTAGGTTGTTTGCAAGAACCGTCCGATTTTCTTTTGCAACTGAAGGGTTGGAACTGTTTTCACACCTGAGCGTCGGCATGAGTAGAGGTGTCCTGTCGACCGAAAAGTGTGTCGAGTTTCTTGTCGTACTGCAATTGCTGCTTGATTGACATCTCATCAATAATTAGAGAGCACATTTTTTCGACTTCGTTCAGCCTTTCAGACTCTAGCAGAAGTTAGTTTTTCACTAAGTCTGTTACTCCTGTTTCACATGAAGTGTCCCCTATGTAACGGCTAAGTGTGCTCTTCGATGGTAATTTAAATAAATTAATTCTGGCGAAATTGTATCCCTTAGGTGAAATGAATTCCCATATTACACATTGCATTACTGAATCTTCAGTCCATCTGGGTGATTTATTGTTATAGTTTACAATTTGCTCTAAAATGAATGAACATTTGGAATTGGAAGGGTCACGCTCGTTAATATTTAGTATAGATTGTAAAGATGCATGGTATTGATTATCATACTGGTGTAGTTGTCTCTTTTGGGATTCTAGTTCCATTTCCATTTTTTTAATTTTATTATTGGCTCGCCACAGTTTTGCTCTAAGTGAAGATAAATGTCTTCCAGCGTCAGAGAATGTATTACGTGCGTGACTATCTGTCTGAACTTCAACAGACTTGTTACCATGACCTCGCAATCCAGAAACTTGGCCATCGTAAGGAATATCAACTGATTCAACTCCCTTAGTTAAATAGGTCACGTTGGCTATGGGCGTGACGTCATTACTATCGTGAAAATTCCCCACGGTATCGTTATCTCGGTTTCTTTTCTTGCCATGGTTTCCGTCATATTTCATAAGTTTTCTTCTCTCTAATGTTGGTTTCGGTACTTTATGCGCAGGATAATCTTCGAATACCGTGGGGAAGACACTGTCCTTCAACTTCTTTATTTTCAGCCTTGGGCGATAATCAGACTCAAGAAAATGCCGCCCACATACGTGAGAAGTTATTGACTCAAAATTCGGTACAAAATTGTCTCGAGAAATATTGTTAAGCCATTTCTGTCTTAATTCTGCATCACACGGGAATTCATGAAACGAAATGCCTTTTACTTTCCCGCTCTTACTCTTGCATTATGGAACACAGCAGTATACCATCGTGGCTAACAATCACCTCCACAATTTAAAGTATTACTTCTCTTCGACATGATTATCAGCTATCACAATACAGAATACTGATGCATGTTCTTGAGACTATACATAACAAGATAATACGTCGGCACAACATAAGATAGGTATTTAAATTAAATAAACATACTGTCTGTATATTCCATAGGCATGACAAAATTATGGAGTCGTAGTGAAAATGCTGTACCTACTGTAAGTACCACAAAATATCAACACTTAGTGAACACCACTGCACTTCTCACATTACACAACTCAAGTGACAAATAACGAACGTGTTAGATATTAAAATTAGAGACGTACGCGGAATATTGCGCGCTTCGACAAGCTCACAATCGGTTCAGCTTAGCAGCGCTCCTGTCGGCAAGATCGTCAAGCAGGCGATGTTCGCTGCTTAGCACACAACTCGCGCTGAATGGGAAGGCGTTAGAGCATAGCAGACGGCGATGCTACAATAATCATAAACGCTAGCACAACCACGTCAGCGGCAATCGAATATTGAATGGGTAATATTAGTTTTATTCTGTTTCTGTTTATTCTTACTAGCCAATAATCTTTGTACTAATAAAGCACAAAAATGATACGATTTGTTATTTTATAACCTAAATTTAGTTAACTTTCATTCAAAATATAAATTTCTTAGTAAAGCTAACGTAGTTTCTACAATCTCATCACAACTTCAGATTTACTAGGGCTTTTTGGTATCAAAACCTGCCAAATCCAAATCTTAGTAACAAACCCCGTCAAATCCGAATTATTGCTTTATATTTTTCTAAATAAATTGTTAACTATCCCGGGGATCAGCTTCGTACTTCGTCACTGTTCATAAAAATAATTAATTCATTTTTTAGTGAAAAAAATATTTCTTTCTAGGTATTGGTTTGTTTGCGGCAGTTTTTGCCACTTTGCCATAAAAGTGAAAGAATGGATTTGGAGGGTTTTGATACTAGGCACCTCATTGAATAAAAAGCATGTAGCTATTTAAAAGCAATTAAAATGAGTTGAAGAACGTTGAAGAAGTACTTAGCTCATTTCTGATCAACGGCGATTCTAGTTGACCGTTAGTTACGATCTGGACATGGCGTCCAATTTGAAAGTTTGTCTCTCGAGGAGAGGAGACAATCTCTAGGTAAGCTCCAACTGGAAGTCTTGACGACTGTAGCACAAGTGAGACCATCTCAACGAAGCGCGGAGAGACCAGGGAAGAGAAAAGAGTGGGGGTAGAAGACAAAGGAATATACATAAGAATAACCAACATTGTAAAAATTAATTCTCTTGATGAAATGGTCTTCAAAGAGTTGATAACAGGCGTCACTAGCAAAGCCTGGTGGATGAAAAAGTAGACGAAGTCGTTTTGATCACAGAGATGATAGCTGGCGATAGCGACGAGATCTAGTGGCCAGATTGGTAAAGAAGTCCTCTTGTACAGAGAAAAATTGAGGAACTTCAGAGATTCGCTGCTAGATGACGCTAGGTGGGTCATGGAAGATATATATTTAGAACAGACTCACGGGTAGTATAAGCAAAGTATACCAACAAAGAGAAACCAGGAGATCACTGTTGGTGTTTGTGAAAAAGGAAGGAATGAAATAAAGCAAGGAGAAGCAAAACATCACTCTGTCTTAACGTGTATTCCAAAGAATACACCACCATGGCGGTCAGGGGCCTAATCCTGCCTAACCTTATGAAAAGGAAAAAGTTATATGAGTTGCCATGATGTACAGGAAAGAAAGCCATTAAATATTTCCAAAGGAAAAATAGCAAAAGCCAGTAGATACGTAAGTTTAGGAGAGTGAACCGTGAAATTGTTCCTAAAAGGAAAATGGCAAAAGCAAGCCGTTACGCTAATTTTGCTTAGGAGTTAAGCGGAATAGAGTAACTATGATTAACAAAAGGTCACCAAAGTCAGTAGATTTAAGAAAACCATGATGTGAAAAAGGCACACTTGAATAGTACATAAATTACATTTCACAAAATACTAGGTTTGTATAAGTAACCAATTACTTATCTTAGTTGTGGTGTATGTTAGCAACCTTAGTAGAATTCAGAGTAGTTGAACACATTAGGTATATGTCACACGTGGTACACAAGAGTACGAAGAAAGATTAAATCACTTGTAGAATTTTGTAGAATTCACAAAATGAATAGCTTTAGAGAAAGCCATTGAAGACGAAAACATAGGTAATAACCTATTGACATGGTAATAGGTGCTTACAGAAATAGTTTTTCGTTGCACGAATGATGTGAAGTTCACACATGAAAAATGTTCATTTTTCAAACATGTCGTTTAAACACAAAGATTGTGTTCACGTTTAGATCACGAAGAACAGATTTCTAAAAGCATTGCGAAGCGTAGTTATTACTTCCTTATGCAGATTTTACGATGATACATTATGTCTCGATGAAGTTTTAATTCCGGTGTGCAAGACAGGTGAACAGCTTAACCGCTGCAAGTAAAATCACAAAGCAGACAGCCCAGCAGGCCGTTTAAATAGGCGATCAGCTGAATTTCGAGCATGTTCCATGCTACGTAGTGAAGAAGACGTGCGGTGATTGGTCGAAGCAAAGAGGTCGACCAATGGAAGCGTAGTTATGGTAGCCAGTTCCAGTTCAACTTTCTCGTCGTATAGATGAAAGTAACACTTCACTAAAACACTTGGAAAAATGTCTTAAAGGCGAGCATGGATTACGAAATAATAAGTAATTTACAACATACTTGATTTGAAATAAAGGAATTCTTACAATCAAACAGTGGTGACCTGAATATAGGTTATGAAAAAATAAGTTCTGTCTGACTGACACAAATTACGAAAAGTTGAAAAATTAATGGATTAATTTATTCGCAAATGTGAACATACTGCCAGAGGGGCAACAACAAGAAAAAGAAGAGGAATATACAAAGAAACAGGACTAGATTGGCAAAGGAGAAACACAAGAAATTGGACGAATACAATGTCCAGAAGGAGTAATTAATTTTACCACTCTTACCCTATTGTCACCACCGGTGTAGCATTTCGCTACTCTACCGGTTTGCCAAACATGAGGAGGACTGGAATCTCTTAAATCAAATCTCCCTCCTTGAGGTTTGGGTGAGCGAGCTGCCACTTCCCTCTCCTTTGATGTGAGTTTAAATACTCCAGTCCCCACCGTTTCCAAAATTTATTCCTAAGATCTTCGACTCTTTTCCAAAGAATGGACAAAGAAAGGTCGAGCTTACGGTCGATGAGAGGTGGTGGAGCCTTTAAAGATCTACCTATCAAGAAATGACTAGGAGACAATGGAAGTAAATCGGAAGGGTCGTTAGACAAAGGAGACAAGGGACGGGAATTGACAGTGCCCTGAATAAGAATTACAAGGGAATTGAATTCATCAAAATTAGGATAGAATTTGCTAAGGTTCTTTTTAGATGAGTTTTAGTCAGTTTAACACATGCTTCCCATCTTCCACCATGGTGTGGAGCAAATGGGGGGAAAATGCCATTGAGACTTTTTCAAATGAGCATAATTAGCTAGTTGCTCGTTGGCACAACGAGACCAGAGTGCTTTTTCCATTGCTGATAAGCACCAAAAAATTTCTGGCATTGTCAGAAAAAACCTAAGAAGGAATTCCTCTTCTGGCAACAAAGCGAGAAAAAGCAGAGAGAAAGTAGGAAGTAGACGCATTGGTGACTAATTCAAAGTGAATACCACCAGTAACCATACAAACAAAGAGTGCAATGTACAACTTGCCAAGAATTTTAAGTTTGGCTTTAAGGTTGTTAGTTTGGTACAGAATGGACCAGCATAATCGATAACGGTTAGAAGAAAAGGTTTGTTAGGAGCAGAACGAAACGAAGGAAGATCAGCCATAAGTTGCTGAGGAATCTTAGGTTTAGCTTTAAAGAATGCACTTTCTTACAACGGAAATGACTTCGTGCATGCCATTGATGGGCCAGTACTGCTCACGAATCAAACATAAGATCGTGTAAATGTTGGTAGTGAAACTGACGAATTATAGGTTTGGTGACGTGATGTTTAGAAGGAAGAATTATGGGGTGCTTCTTATCTTCAGAATAATAAGAAAAGGACAACCTACCACCTACTCTTAGTAATCCATTATCATCAAGAAAGGGACATAAAGCGAATATTCTATTCTGCTTTTTGAGGGGTAGACCCTTGGATAGAGATTTAATTTCTTCAGAAAACAAGATGTTCAGTAAAGAACATATAGCCTACTTTCTCCTAAATGTATGAGTATAGTTATAACTCGTTGTTATTATCAAAGAGTATAATAGAACTATTCTTTGTTGAAGACCTTAGAAACGATGTACCTCTACCAAACGCCACAACCTAGATAAAAACTGCTACCATCATTGAAGAAAGAAAGATAAGAAGTATATCAAGAATGTTATGGATCTGGAGACATAATCGACCGGACTGGCTGCGTGGCTCAGCGGTAACGTTCTCGCTTGCTGGGCCCTAGGTTGCAGGTTCGTATCCTGGCGCAGTCAGCTGGCATTTGAGGGTGCACAAATGCGAGGGAGCCGTGTCAGTACACTTACTGGCACGTTAAAGATCCCCTTCGGGCCAAAATTCCGGCACCCCGGTGTCTCTAAGAGCAGCAGTAGTTAAAAGGGATGTAAAACCAATAACATTATTATTATTATTATTACATATACAACCTGCCGTGGGCAACATCCAACTTTGAGTTGAGGCATGTCTTTACACGTCTGGTTGTGCATGGCTTTCACAACCCTAATTGAATTAACAAATCTTTCCATGACCCTACAGAGACGTGTGTATACAAACTATGTGGATATTTTCGATTGCTATTTGCCTGAAATAAAAGTAGTAATTAATAACCTGAACTAACACCAACTATGTGAAATCGTTTTGTTCTTTACTTCAAATAACATTTTCAAGTAACGCAAAATAGGCTGTTACAAACCCTTTAAAATAAAAAGTAAAAATGTATCGTAGTATCATCTTGTCATTCTTCAAATTCGATGCGCATAGAATGCCAATGGTGTAGTATCAATGGAGCCCCACGTAGACTAGTCGTGACATCTAGTGGTGAAATATCGAACAATATAATCCTAACAGAGCGAGTGCATTCTAGCGGCCAGAAGAAGAAACTTTTCAATAAAATCTGGAAGTTAATCTAGTTACCTTTTTGGCAGCTAGATGTCTCGAGTAAATCTGCTGGCGAATTATGTTTTAATTAAATATATATTTTACACCATAATATGCACAATATAACGCTTAATTTTAAAACATCTGAGTCATTACAAAACAATAAACATATAACATTTCAAGCAAAAAACCTAGCTCTGATCGGGTTTGAACCATAGGCATTTGAGCGACAGGCTAACGCTCTACCACTGAGCTAATTGTGTCAACGAATATCGTTCTATATAAAATGACTTACATAGAACTTGTTAGCAAATAATGATTTATACTAAACGATTTCATCACTGGAGTATATTATTTATATATAAAGCATTTCATACAAAGTTTATTTATTTTGTATCAGTACGCTATATTGCATGCAATACTCAAATTAGTGAAATATAAGTCAGGCACAAGATATCCGCTGCCATCTTGTCTTATTACTGAATCAGCTCAGCTTTTTAAAATCACGTCTGCACTATAGTATTAGGCGGCTTCGGTGGCGTAGTTGGTAGCATGCTGAGCTTCTATGCCCAAGATAGCGGGTTCAAACCCGGCCGAAGCCGTCGGATTTTTTAAGAGCGTTAAAAATCCCTCAGTATGCCTTCCTTCGGAGGGGAAGTAAAGCCGGCGGTCCCATGTCATAGATTTATGGCATGTTAAAGATCTTTCCACTAATTACACCTGTGTGAAACTAAATTGGATAGGTTAAGAATATAAACAACGCTCTTAGGTTGCTACGTTCGTTGCCAAGAGCCGACTGCGGTGGCGTCTAGTAGCTAGTTCTGAACTAGGCCTAGTAGTCGTTGACGGTGGCGTTTGGCGGCAAAAGTAGGAACTATTTGAAAATTCAAAGTTGCAGTCCCTACTTGAATTAAAAAAACAGATACACACACTAATACAGTCATCACAATTAACACCGGTTATCAGACATATTCTACACACACCCAAAGTACACGGGGCTACATGACCGCGTTGTCGCAGCCCCTAAACTAAGGAACCAACCAACCAACTATAGTATTACAAAATAAACTTTTAATTTCGAACGTGCCTCTCCTTTAGAACAGTTAAAACGATTCTCGGCTCGATAATCGGAACTGGTGGGTCCCATGATATGGATTATAAAGTTTGCATAATTCGCACGGCCGCCATCCTGAAATGGTATGGCGGACGACCTTGTAGTTTGGTCACAAGACGCATCCTATACGAAGGTATGTTGTTACCAAATTTTGTAGAGATCGGATGATTTGGTTAGTCGTTATTTGATTTTACGGTTTGAACGTTTGAGTGGCCGCCATTCAGTTTTAGTAAAGATGGCGGCGATATAAAACATGACACTGAGGTGTCCTTTGCTAGTGCTACCTTTGTACCAAATTTCGTTCAATTCGCATTCACCGTGTTCGAATTGATAGGGGGGGACAGACATTCAGAGTACACACACTCACACACACACAGACACACACACAGACTCACACACACACACACACACACAGACAGACACACTTTTTTCGCCCTGTGTTGATCTCATAAGTCTACTTTCATTTTTTGCAAAAATCGAAAGTAGGCTAAAAATTCATGCTGAGTAAGCAATAAAACTTTGGTTGTAGCAGACTGTAATTCAACAGTAGAAAGAAAAGCTTGAGGGAGCAAAGTTTTTCTAACACAAAGTATTTCCATCGAAGAAAGTAAGCTACAATGCGAATTAGCTTTTGAAAGGAGGAATACCTTTCAAGCAATGAAGGGGTAACATTGGTTACAAAAGAAGAAGCGACTTTACGAGTTTCAGGAACATTCGTTAAAGTAGAAGAAGGAGAGGCTGGCCTAAAGGAAGGTTCTTGCAATAACCAATTTGGACCGTGCCAGTAGAGACTCGATTTAACTTGCTGTTGTGGAAGACATCCACGACAGATGATGTCATCTGGGGTTTCCTTACCAGAGACATGTTTCCATTGAGAGGAATTAGAACGAGTTTGGATATTTTCCACCCTGTTGGCGGCGAAGGATTGCCAATGAGAAGGGGGTTTCGTGATCCAAGCTAAAGTGATAGCAGAGTCAGGCCAGTAATATATGCGACTGAATTGACAATTAAGATTAGAGATGAGTTTATTAGATAAGTCAGCATCGAGAAGGGCAGCGCATAATTCTGGTTGGTTCTTAAGTTTAGGGGCTGCGACAACGTGGTCATGTAGCCCCGTCTACTTTGGGTGTGTGTAGAATCTGTCTGATAACCGGTGTTAATTGTGATGACTGTACTAGTGTGTGTTATTTGTTTTTAATTCAAGTAAGGACTGCAGACTTTTGAATTTTTCAAATAGTTCCTACTTTTGCTGCCAAACGCCACCGTCAACTACTACTAGTTCAGAACTTAGCTACCAAACCCCACCGCAGTCGGCTCTTGGCAACGAACGTAGGAACCTAAGAGCGTTGTTTACATTCTTAACCTATACAATTTAGCTTCACACAGGTGTAATTAGTGGAAGGATCTTTAGCATGCCATAAATCTATGACATGGGACCACCGGCTTTACTTCCCCTCCGAAGGAAGGCATACTGAGGGATTTTTAACGCTCTTAAAAAATCCGACGACTTCGGCTGGATTTGAACCCGCGATCTTGGGCATAGAAGCTCAGCATGCTACCAACTACGTCACCGAAGCCGCCAGCGCATAATTCTAAGCGAGGCAAAGAGACAGTTTTCAAAGAGGCTACCATTGATTTGGCACAAATTAAATTAGAAAATGAAGGAGTACTACGACTTACAACATAGGCGCAATATCCATATGCCTTAACGGAGCTATCTGCAAACAGATGCAGCTCTAAGTTAGAAGAGAAAGACGTAGGGATTAGAACCCTGGGGATGTCTATAATAGACAGATCAAGAAAATGAGTACGAAAGGAAAACCATCTTTCCAAAAGAAAAGGAGGGATAGGACCCTCCCAATCGGTTTTTAGAGACCATAATTTTTGCATGAACATTTTGGCTCTATGATAGGAACTATGAACTGAAGAGGGTCATAGATTTTGGCGATTGCTGAGAGAACTTGTCGTTTGGTTTGAGGAAGTGAAGCGGGCAAGTTAACTTGATAGAAAAAGGAATCATAAATGGGATACCAGTGAAGTCCCAAAACTTTAGTACAATTATCAGTGGGTAATAGCTCGACAGGTGTGTCAGAGTTACCATTAGATATGAGCTGAGCTAGTATATCCTGGGAATTAGTATTCCATTTATGAAGGAAGAAACCTCCTCCATGAAGCAATGCTTGAAGATCACGTGAGTGCTTGAGTGCTTCAGAAGGGAGTTAAAGGGATGAAGAGATTACAATCTTCTTCAGCGAGATGCTTTAAAGTACGAATAGCAAAGAATGCAGTTGGCTTCAGACCATATGCAACAGTTCTTAATTTAAAGATTTTAATGGGTTTAGTTTAGTTATTGTTGTTTCAAGGGGCGGAACTACGAGGTCATCTGCCCCCTTAACACAGATTAAAGAATACAAATTTGGAATTGAATTTAAAATTTTGAGGTGGACACCTGAATTCAAAAAGACCAAAAATTAAAAAAAATATATAAAAATAAACAAAACTTACGGAAAAACAAAACATTATCATTCAAAAATGAACTAGTCGTTGAGTCAATGTTCACGGGAGAATTTAGATTGCTGGCCCTAACCCACTCTCACTTATAAAGCGGATAACGCGATCAGCAGCCACCGCGTCATCGGCTAATATAAGTTTGAGTGTCATCTGCAAACCAAGGTTTCTTCGTAAGTCAGCAAGATCCACACACTCGGTGAAAATGTGGGCCACGGTGAAAACGGCTCCACAGGTACAAAGTGGGGGTCTTCCTTTCTCATCAGATACGAGTGGGTGGATCTTGTATGACCTATCCTTAGCCTACACAAAATGACGGACTCTCTCCGTGACCGGAAAGAGCTCCGCCACACGCGAGTAGTTCCCTTGATCGCTCTCAGTTTACTGGGCAGTGCGTCAGCTATCCACTGACTCTTCCAAAAAGCCAGAACGTGTAGGCGTAACTGAGACCGAATATCTCTAGCAGGTACCCCCATTGGACGAGGTGGTAGTGATACCGCCTCTTTTTCAGCTTGATCCGTTAACTCATTTCCCGCAATTCCCATGTGGCTTGGAAGCCACAAAAAGGTGATTCGAGTGTTAGCGTGGCCAGCCCGGCTAGTAGGTCGTGGATACGCTGCACTAGGGGGTGTTGCGGGATACATGTAGTAATTGACTGCAATGAACTCGAAGAGTCGGTACACACGAGATAGTGGATTCGAGCATCCTGTAGAGCAAACTGCAGAGCTTCATAGATGGCAACGAGCTCCGCAGTAAACACACTACAGGCCTCAGGCAAAGAGATCTTGGTATTTGCACCATCAATAACGTAGGCACAACCCACCTTCTCGTCCACCTTCGAACCATCCGTGCAGAGAATGCCAGCGTCAGGAAATTGGTGAACTATGCTGTGGAACTGCCTCCGGTAAACGGAGGCATCCGTGTTCACCTTAGGACCTCGGTGCAGATCTAACCGAATTTCCGGACGCGGGACTTGCCACGGAGGCACCTCGCTAGGTGTCTGGATCATACAGGTACCTACAGCCACTCCTATTTCAGTACACGAGCTATCAAGTCTAATACCAACCGGCCGAGTGGCACGAGGCCGGTTGGCGTACCCCTGGAGGTTTTGGGTACCGAAGAGAGCTTGATAGGTCGGGTGTTGCGGCATTTGACGCACTTTAGCAGCATATGCTAAAAGCATATATTGGCGTCTATAATTTAAAGGTGGAACACCCGATTCGGCGAGTAGGCTGGGTATCGGGCTGGTCCGGAAGGCACCGGTAGCCAGCCTAACGCCACTATGGTGGATACTGTCCAGCATTTTCAAGGTTGCCGGCCTTGCTGAACCGTATGCCGCAGAACCATAGTCTAGCCGGGACAGGACGAGGGTTTGGTATAACCGTAGCAGCAACGCACGGTCAGCCCCCCACGTAGTGCCACTAAGAAACTTGAGCATGTTCAGTTTCCTGGGACACATCATTTTCAAGTGCCGTATATGGAGCTGCCAAGTTGATTTGCTGTCAAAATGGAGCCCCAGAAAGCGATAAGTGTCAACCAGCGGCAATGTAGCATCCCTGAGGTGTAGTTCAGGGTGTAAATGTAGCCTCCGGAGCCGACAAAAATGGAGGACGGAGGTTTTCGCTGCTGAAAAACGGAAACCCCGGTCTAAGCCCACCTGTCGACCCGGTTGATAGCTAGCTGCAATTGCCGTTCCCCAACTGCCATACTTCCAGAGCTGTAATTGAGAGCTAAATCGTCTACATACAGCGATGGAACTACCGCAGACCCGGCGGCGGCAACAATGCCATTTATAGCAATCGCGAACAATGTGACACTCAGCACAGAACCCTGAGGAACTCCATTTTCTTGAGTATAGTATTGCGATAATGTCCTACCCCTTACACGGAAGAGTCGGACGGACATGAAATTCGCAACGAAAGTTTGTAGATTACCACGGAGTCCCCACTTGTGAAGGGTGGAATGGATCCCGTAGCGTCATGTGGTGTCGTAGGCTTTCTCGAGGTCAAAGAAAACCGTGACTAGGTGGTGCTTTCGTAAAAATGCCTCCTGTATGACGCTCTCAAGTCGCACCAGTTGGTCAGTGGTGGACCTATGAGAGCGAAATTCACACTGGTACTCAGACAGGAGACCTTTCTCCTCCAAGAACCACACCAGTCGGCGGTTCACCATCTTTTCGAGCAGCTTACATAGGCCATTAGTCAGACAAATGGGCCTATAGTTGCTTACAAACTTGGGATCCTTTCCAGCCTTAGGAATCGGTATCACGATCCCCCCTCGCCATTGAGATGGAAATTCCCCATCAATCCATATACGATTGAAGAGGATCAACAGTTGTTTTTATTGGATTCGCACAGATGTTTTAACATTTCATTATGTATGTTATACGGTCCAGGAGGCGTATCCCTGCACAGTGCAAGCGCACTGTGCAGTTCCCAATCGGAGAATGGTACATTATAGGACTCCGAAGCAGCAGTGGCAAAGGACAAGGGGTGAGTCTCTGCCTTCTGCTTCAGAGTCATAAATGTAGGATCGTAACTCCCAGAGCAGGATACATCGGAGAAGTGCGAGCCAATACTGTTGGCAATGACGAGATGGTCCGTGATGATTTCTCCATTGATGAATACTCCGGGTATCGACAATGATGTCGGGAGTCCGGAGATCCGACGAAGCTTTGTCCACACTTGAGATGAAGGAGTATCCGCCATCATAGACGACACATACTTTTCCCACGTCGTTTTCTTACTCTCACGAATCAGATATCGGGCTCTAACACGCATCCTTTTGAAGGAGATAAGATTGGCCATAGTGTTTTGCCTCCGATAGCATTTGAAAGCACGTCGACGATCATAAATGGCTGCTGCAATCTCGGCTGTCCACCAAGGGACAAGCTTCCGGCGTGAGTTGCCAGATGAGGAAGGTATTGTTTCCTCAGCAGCAGCCAAAATACCATTCGTTATGTGAATGGTATGATCGTCGACACTCTCAAAGGTACCGGTATCTTCGGCAAACACCGCACGTGCTGTGAAAGTTGGCCAATCAGCCCGACGGAGAAGCCATCGACTTGGTAACTCGATGGCTCTCTGGTTCGGAAGAGTAACGATAATTGGAAAATGGTCACTATTACAAAGGTCGTCGTGTACACCCCACTGTAGCAGGGGAACCAGCGCACGACTACACAAGGTAATATCGACACTTGAATAAGTGCCGTGCGCAATAGAGAAGTGCGTAGGTTCCCCTGTGTTCAACAAACACAGGTCCAGCTGCCCGATCAGCCTCTCAAAATCTCTCCCTTTACCGCTAGTGGTAACGGAGCCCCAGATGGTGTTGTGGGCATTAACATCTCCCAGAAGGAGAAAAGGAGGGGGGAGCTGAGAGACTAGATGCACCAGCTGGCCGTAGTCCGGTTGAGAATCAGGTGGGATGTACACGTTACATACTGTTGCCATTACTGGCAACGAAGTACGAACTGCAACTGCCTCTAGCTGAGTACGCAACGGCACCTCTTCACTAAGGCTAGAGTGGACGATAGTGCAGACGCTACCAGCGGCCACAGTTCCGTCCTCCGGGTCCCTAGAGAAGAGTTTGAAGTGACGCAATTGTTGTCTCATGTCCAGGACGAACCCTGGATTCCTGAAGACAGACAATGGTTGCCGAAAACGAAGATATTAATTGGCGTAACTCAGCGAGATGAACAGAATAGCTATTACAGTTCCATTGTAATAGTGCCATGGTGTGGACTTAAGTAGAAGAGGGTCTTCTACTTATACTTGACCGTTTGCCACCCTTCCCCATCTCTAGTTGGAGATGATGGGGCAGGAGAGCACACCTCAATCTCCACATCTCCTTCCGAAGACGAAGAAAATGGAGCGGGCGCTCTCTTGGTTTGCAAGCGGTCTTCGTCGGACCAAGCTATTCTCGCTCTTGGGGAAGAGCGAGAGCGGTGTCGAGGGCCTTTTCCCTGTCCGAAGACTCGGTGCTTGTCCCCGACACGTCCCGAGCATTCTTCTTTCTAGACCGACGGAGACGTCTAATCGGGGAAGTAGGTGGTCCCTTCCCCACAGACGTCAGGTTCTTGAAAAACGAGGCCGCTCCACCAGGCACCGCTCCTTTGGTGATGGTAGGAGGGGAATGGCCAGCAGATGGCTTAGCAGCCTTGTCTGCAGGAGAGGAAGAGAAACGGCGCTGAACCGTCTCTCTCTTCTCCGCCGGTGACTTAATTTTCCTATAGGGGAGTTCCTCCACTCAAATGGGTTTGGCTTCTGCGGGCATCACTCCCTTGTTGGTCAAGGGAGCGGAAGGGCCAGCAGATGCAGGAGCCATCCTATCAGCCGGAGGTCGTGCACCGTCTCCCTCTTCTCCACCATCTTTGTCTTATCAGGTGGGCTGGTTGACTATCCAGCCCCGGTCGCAGAAGTCTTCTTTGCCACGTTGGCAGGGGAAGACTTTTTCTCCGACTGGTTTAGATGGTATAACCGGCGCCTTTTTCACAATGGCCGAAGAAGGTTGTGTGACCTTCTTCGGGCTGACAGGTCTCGCTTGGACAGCGAGGGGAGACTTTACGATCTCAGAGTAGTTCGTCGTCGAGGGTACAGCACGGGGAACGAAAGTGGCAGGGGTGATAAGTGGCGTCACCTTAGCCGCGAAAGATACCGGAAATTCGGGTGCAGTCATATCACGGTATCTCTTTCGAGCGTCGTGATTTGAAAGCCGATCCAATGTTCTGATTTCTTGGATCTTTGCTTCCTTGCAGAACTCAGGGCACTGCTTCGACCGCGGAGAGTGACTTCCTTGGCATTTAGGACACGTCGGGAGAGGCGTACACCCCACACCGTCATGTGTCCCCTTGCCACACTCTCTACACACGGCCTTGGCAGTGCACCTGGCAGAAACATGACCGAATTTCTGGCAATTGTAGCAGCGCGTAGGTGGAGGGATGTACGGTCTAACCTCACAATGGTACGACGTGACCTTCACCTGCCTAGGCACTACATCACCCTCAAAATGGAGAATGAAAGCGCCAGTATCGACGCTGTTATTTCCAATTTTCCGGGTGATGCGCCTAATCCTGGTGACGCCTCGCTTCCCCAGATCCCGCATCAATTCCGCGTCGCTGTTTAAAATGAGGTCGCGATGGAATATAACTCCACGGACCTCATTCAGCGTATCGTGCTTCTCAACCTTAACGGGAATTTCGCCGAAATGCGTGCATGCCAGCAACGATTCTGTTTGCTGCCGGTCAACGGTATGCAGCAGGAGCTGCCCGTTCCGGAGCTTGGAAATCCCGTTAAGGTCGCGATATTTCCCCTCGATTTCCTCTGAAAATAGGATCGATTTTACCTGTTTAAAATCCACCCCTCTGTCCTGGTAGCTACCAGGTAGCGAGGAGACCTGTCAACAGGGAACTTCTTATTAAATGCCTCATCCCAAGGCGTATACACCTTGGGATTCGGTCGACACTCAAGAGACGGCTTTTTAAGGGGGCCACCCGGTACAGATGTCCGTGAGCGCTTAATAGGCATCCCGGACGAAATCCTCCCCGAATACTGCCCACTCCGAACGGGGGCCATCACTGTGGGCGCCACCCAGCCAAGGCAATACCTACCTGGCATAGCAGGTATTGCCCGGGGTCCCAGTGCCTCGAACAGGCACTTCCCCCTCGGCATGCACAGTGATTTATGCAGCTCCAGTATTCGGCCATGCAGGGACCTTCGTTGTAAGGCAGATACTACCGAAAGGGTACATGGCGCACCCACCTGACGGGATGGGGCATACCGTCTAGGCTTTTTGGCCAGATGGCCAAGTTGGTGGCCCTTCCCCTAACAGCATGCATGTTTATTTCTATAGGTCAAACCAGAACTGGGACCAGAAATCCAAAAAAGACCTTTATAAGGTCCCCTCTAAGTCGCCTTTTACGACAGGCAGGGGATACCGTGGATGAAATCTGACCTCCCCATCCACAGGGGGTCTGGACAAATCAAAAACTGGCAAGTTATTCGGCCATGTCAGCCCTATTAGTCGTCTCCTACGACAGGCAGGGCATACCGAGGGTGTATTCTATCCCGCACCCACCCGGGGACTTTAATGGGGTTGGAAGGGCTATCACGCCGTAGGATTTGTTGCAAATTTTGTTGCTCAGAATCAATCAAGATTTGCCTATACATTTGTTTGATATCGGCTATGATACCAACAGAAAATGAAGCGAAAGTTGAGTAAAACGGAAGAAAGATCAGACTGAATGGTGGGACCTGTAAGTAAGGTATCGTTTAAAGAAATGCCATTAGAGTCCGGGGTGGAACCATTGAAAACAACTCGAATGTGTTCCTTCGTGGAATGATTTTTCCACCCAGGGTGATTATTTAAATAAACGCTATCATCAGAAAAGGTTTGTTTATTAAGAACTTCCATGTGACCAGAGGCTTCCATGAATTCTATGTATTGAGCTTTAGCTGAAGAATCTTGCTTTAACTGATTTTCAACAGCAAACAAAGCCTTAAGAGCGCGAGGAAGCGAATCTACCAAAATGGGAGGGGAAGGAATTCGAGGCATGGTGACAACAAATCTACCATCTTAGTTGCGAGATAAAGTTGTTCGCAAAAGTCATCTTCTGTAGAAGACGAAGGTGTGGAATCAATGGACTCAATTTTCCAAAATTTTTCTAAATTGTTGTCCAACTCAGCGTGAGTTGGATGACATTGTGATGAAGACGGCACAGTGACAAGCGGGATATGACCTGTGACTAGCCAACCAAACTTGGTGTGGTGGGCGTAGATGCTAGCGGTAATATTGATTCAAGAAGGTAGCAAATTTTGCCAAAATACATTAGCACCTAGCAAAATATAAACTGGGGCACTCTGATGAAAGTAGGGATCAGCTAATTTCAGATCAGAAGGGAAGTGCCAAGTATCAATTGAAAAATTATGACTGGGAGTCGGGGCTCCAATAACGGGGATAGACAAACAGTTCAAACTAAGGTTAGTACGGTACCAGATTGCACCGAATCCTTAATGTTCAGCTTTACAAATTGAAAAGAAGGAGATTTACTGTTCTTAATAGCAGATAGCTCTATAGAAGTGGTATGAGGTTTTAAATTTAATTTCTTAACCAAAGAAGAGGTTATGAAATCGTGGGTGGCAGCATTGTCGAGAAGAGCTCGTACGGAATGCCAATTGCCCTTGGAATCTTGGTCCTGAAGTCGCACAGTAGATAGCAAAATCTGGGTACTGCGCCAAGAATTAGCAGTCTGACTACAGGACTGAGCACTTCAGTCAGAATGAGTGCCAGAGGTAAGGTAAGACTTACTGTGGACGCTACGTTGGTTTGAGAGGTTGAAGAAACAACATTTTCTAAAGGTTTATTTTGAGGATGCTTAAATTTAGGTTTTTCAAACCGGTGTAATGAGGAGTGGTGACGCAGTTTACAATGTATGCAGACACCTTTAGAAGATCAGCTTGATACTGCATGCTTGTCCGAAAGACAATTGAAACAACATTTGTGTTAAGTGCCGGCCCCGTGGTGTTGGGGTAACGCGCCTGCCTCTCGCCCGGAGGCCCCGGGTTCGATCCCCGACTCCGTCAGGGATTTAAAAAAACTGACGTGAGGGTTGGAACGGGGTGCACTCAGCCTCGTGAGGACAATTGAGTAGCTGTCTGACAGTGAGACAGCGCCCCGATCACGAATACCAAGATTAACGGCCGAGGGGACCCGACGCGCTGATCATGCGTCACCCCAATATCTGCAGGCCAAATGGCTGGGCAGCGGTCGCTTGGTCGGCCTTAGCCCGTCATGGGCTGGATAGTGCCAGGGGTTGACTTTTTTGATTTGTGTTAAGTTACAACTTTCCTACGGTCATCGACTGACATAGATTTTAAAGAAGAACATGCATATAGAGGATGCAAGTTATTGCAAAGGAAGCAGGTTTGTAAAGTACTTTGAACTGAAAATACTTGAGAGCGTGAAGATTTGTTGTTAATAGTCTTGCTGATTGGACCTTTGCTAGAACTATGAATCTCGGCTTGTTGAGCAACAGCGGAAAGTACCTGACAACGATTCTTCATGAAGGTAACCAAAGTGTGAAATGTGGGATCAGATTGATCGATTAAATCTGATTCCCATGCCTTTAAAGTTCGGGAGTCGAACCTGGAAGTTGTAAGTATATCAAAAATAAATTCCAATGTTCGACAGGCTGCATCAAGTGCTCTAGGACACGTACATGAAGCACAACAGTATCTCCTAAATGGCGTAGAGAAGAAAGATTATCAGTACGGCAAGAAGGAAGGTTGAATAGGGCAGTAATGTGCCTATGCATACGAAACTTAGGGTTACCGTATCTTTGCTGCAGCAAATCAAAAGAGACAGATTAGTTATCTGCTGTGAGAGGGAGTGCCTCTATTAGCTTAAGTGGGGGACCTTGCAATACAGACTTTAAATAGTGAAATTTCTGAATAGTAGGCGTTGAAGAATCACTATGGACTAGAGAAACAAACAGTTCCTCAAAGGAATCGCATCCATGCTCATTGCCAGAAAAGGTTGGCAGTGAAATCCTAGGTAGGATTGGTTTGGAAGGAATGACAGGTTGGTCTTTCTGCCTTTTAGTTAAGGTTTTGATTAAATCTTCAGCTTTTAGAAATCCCTCATAGTAACTATCCTCCACCTGACTTCGATCCTGCTCGTGATTAGAATCGATAAGTTCGATTTCAGTTTGCAGAATGTCATACGAGGTGAAATTGGATTGGTAAGTTTTAAATTTCTCGGTGAGAATGCTCAAATTATGATCATCAAGGCTTTTCTCAGTCAAAAAGAGCGAAACCTAGATAATTTCCGTTCAAGGATGGCACGAGTGCCCAATAACTTTTCAGTAGTGACCATGGCAGAGACTGAAGTTCCACTCACCCGTACTTCCAGTGAAGTTGCTGGCAGTGATGAAACGTCAGGCTTGACAGCAGGAGAGGGCTGCGGCAACCCGTCAAGATCTTACTCCTTCTCCAACTTAATGGAATCCGTTGCAGCTGTGAAAAGTCAGACAGTATTAGAGAGAATATTATCATGAAGCAACGTGCTCTCCAAGATATGAGTTAAGTTAAATTGTAACAGAACTAGTCCCAAGGGTTTCTGCACCAAAATGTATGGTGTGATTAACTACCACGAACCATTGGGTTAACCAATTAAAGGTTTCCATTATCAGACAGAATTCTGAGTGTGTTCATAATCGAACGAAGTTTGAGCACTAAGGGATATGAAAGAGGTATTAGCATATGCAAAACAAGAAAAAAAAGAGAGAGAGCATGTTGCTTTAACATATGTATATATTTGACAATGGTAAATGAATAACAAAAGTTTATAACTGAATGCTAAACAGGTTAGAACAACTAGAAACATTTTTACACTAAGTAGGCTTTGCTCTGTTAACTTAACAACTGACAAAGAAGAAATTATTTGGCTAACTTCCAAACATAAGGGACACTCTGAGTGTTTTAATCCAAAATTGGCTTTAACGTAAAAAAGGAAAACTGTGAAACATCTTCCTATAAAGGAAACCTTTGTGAAAGTTACACAGATCATTTGGTATGAAAGAAAAGAATAGAAACATAGCCTATGGAAGGAGCTATGACGGTCAGGGCCTCACTCCTGCCGAACCTTATGAAAGAGAGAAAGGAAAAACTGTAAAAGCAGTTACAAAGAAAAGGCATGGCATATAGAAGGGACCATGGCGGTCAGGAGCCTAATCCTGCCTAACCTTATGAAAGGGAAACAGTTACATGAGTTGCCATGATGTACAGGAAAGTAAGCCATGAAATATTTCCAAAGGGAAAATAGCAAAAGCCAGTAGATACGTAAGTTCAGGAGAGTGAATCATGAAATTGTTCCTAAAAGGAAAATGACAAAAGCAAGCCGTAACGTTAATTTTGCTTAAGCCCGGTTCACAATAGCCCGGGAACGAGAACCAGAACGAGAACGGAAACGAGAAGGAAGTTGAAATGCACGCTACCTTATGGGTCGGTTCACAACCAATCTCTGGGAACGAGAAGCTAAAAGTAGCCCGGGAAGGCCAACGGGAAACATGGTCAAGTTTCATGTTTGACGTTCTCGGAGCTTCCCGGAACCAATCAGAAACGTTGTACCTGCACATGCGCAGTACGGAAGGAGTAGCCAGCAATGTAAACATAACCTGTGAATGCGCTTTCTAAACTTGCTTCTCTAAAGCGCACAATTTGTGTTTAATAACGTTATTATATCCCTCTGAAGCATTTCAGTTGTGTATTTAATGTTTATTAGTGGGCGCTTGCTGATTGTTTTAATATTATTACTACGCTATAGCGGATTGCGCGCGCATGCACAAGTTCACGTTCCCGGGCTAATTGTGAACCGGGGCCCCGGGAAGCTTCGCGTTCTCGTTTACGTTCTCGTTCTGGTTCTCGTTCCCGGGCCAATTGTGAACCAGCCTTTAGGAGTTAAGCGGAATAGAGTAACTATGAATAACAAAAGGTCACCAAAGTCAGTTGATTTAAGAAAACCATGATGTGTAAAAGACACACTTGAATAGTACATAAATTACATTTCACAAAATACAAGGTTTGTATAAGTAACCAATTACTTATCTTAGTTGTGGTGTATGTTAGCAACCTTAGTAGAATTCCGAGTAGTTGAAGACATTAGGTATATGCCACACGTGGTACACACGAGTACGAAGAAAGGTTAAATCACTTGTAGAATTTTGTAGAATTCACAAAAAGAAAAGCTTCAGAGAAAGCCATTGAAGACGAAAACATAGGTAATAGATGAAAATCTCTCCTGGCAAAAGCACATTGATGCATTAGTTAAAAAAAATATCACCTGCTGCTGGGATGATAAAAAATTGAGCTACTATATCCCAAAATATCTACTCAGGAAAGTGTATTTTTCCTTAATCCATAGCCACTTACAATATTTGAATACAATTTGGATAAAATGCTCAAATTGCCTAAAAAAGGAAATTGAGGTAATTCAGAATAGAGCCATAAGAAATATGTACAGTATAACTACCCTTTTTAACACCTACCAAACACCTTTATATTACGAGTAAAATTCAACCAGTAGCCCTAAATGCAGAAATCAAATCAAATGTCCTGATGTACCAAATCCTACACAAAGGTATCCTCACTACACAATCTGATTTACATGCTTACAAAACTAGACATGCAGATGACATATCACTTTTCCATATCAATTCCAAACAATATGGCAGTAATAGCATTAAGTATAGTGCCTTTGTAAAGTTCAATAGACTACCAGAAAATATAAAAATTGCACCTAGCCTACCAATCTTTAAAACGAGGCTAAAACAGTTTATATGGAATGATTATAAAATGTCAGTTTAAGAAATTCCAAAATCTGAGAAGACAAAAGAAGACTACATTGTGTACAAAAACTTATGAAAGCTACAAAATGTTGTATATATTTTCATACTGAAAACTTGTAAACTAAACATTGAATTGTAATTTGTCGCCAACAAGATAAAACTGTACGATTCCTTTGTATATGAGTCCTTGACTCGTTAAGGGATTAATAAAATGCATTATTATTATTATTATTATAACCTATTAACGTGGTAATAGGTGCGTACAGAAATAGTTTTTCGTTGCACGAATGATGTGAGGTTCACACATGAAAAATATTCTTTTTTCAAACATGCCGTTTTAAACACAGATATTGTGATCACGTTTAGATCACGAAGAACAGATGTCTTAAAGACATTGCGAAGCGTAGTTATTACTTTCTTATGCAGAATTCACGATGATACATTATGTCTCGATGAAGTTTTAAGTCCGGTGTGCAAGACTGGTGAACAGCTTAACCACTGCAAGTAAAATCACAAAGCAGACAGCCCAGCAGGCCGTTTAAATAGGCGATCAGCTGGAGTTCGAGCATGTCCAATGCTACGTAGTGAAGAGGGCGTGCGGTGATTGGCCGAAGCAAAGAGGCTGACTAATGGAAGCGTAGTTATGGTAGCCAGTTCCAGTTCAACTTTCTCGTCATGTAGATGAAATGTAACACTTCACTAAAACACTTGGAAAAATGTCTTAAAAGGCGAGCATGGATTACGAAATAATAAGTAAGTAATTTACAACATACTTGATTTGAAATAAAGGAATTCTTACAAAATCAAATATCTCAAACACGTGGTGACCTGAATATAGGTTATGAAAAAGTAAATTCTGTCTGACTGACACTAATTTCGTAAACTTGAAATATTAATGAATTAATTTCTTCGCAAATGCGATCACTCGTAATGGAAGGTGATAGGAGAGTAAGTGGGGAAATGCTTTTTAATGACGTTTTAACACATATTTTCGGAATTTATATGACATTGGGAAGCGTATTGTATGTTTCTTTACGTACCGAAAGGTAGCAAAGGCAAGAA
The DNA here is from genome assembly GCA_946902985.2 of Meconema thalassinum. Classification (NCBI taxonomy): domain Eukaryota; kingdom Metazoa; phylum Arthropoda; class Insecta; order Orthoptera; family Tettigoniidae; genus Meconema; species Meconema thalassinum. Next base: position 1,355,245,534 of record OX336388.2, read on the forward strand.
TGTAACATATTTGGTGTTAAAGGTGGCTGTCGTGTTCCGTAACACTCATGCATCCAGAATCCCCTCTTGTAAATAATAAAAAATCCAACTCTGAATTAGGCCTACTGATTTTTGAACAGAATTATGTTTGTGTAGCTGGTCATTTTTAATTGAAAGCCCGAGGGCTCCCAGCAAGTTCAATCTATTACTACACCATTTCCTAATTTATTTTTCATCATTAGAGAAAGTATTTTGACTAATTTCAGTACTTTTGAAAATTTTATCATACGATGAGCTCTCATTCAACGTTACTCTCCACTTCAGTATTCTATGAACGTGAACAAAACAACATGGGCAAATGGAAATAAGGAATTGATTTAGTAAGTGTTGCTTTTTAACAAGTAGCCTCTGCATTACATTTGCTACAAAGGAAAACATTCTAATCAATGAACTGTTTCCTTTTAAAATCCATTTTCCATGAATCATAACGAATAGAATTCGTTATGCATGAATCATAGAAACCTTCGCAAAAATAACCCAGATTTTTGAAATTCTACAAAGAAATAAATAGACTAATTTAGGGATGCAATGTATCTAGATGAATCTCAAAATTTCTTAAACTAAACGCACTGTCCATACATTTAATGAGATGGCAAATATTACCTCAGCGTATTTATTATGGAAGACTACACCGTCATATCTAAAGGATTACGAGGCACACAGGCAATTGAAATGGAACACACGTTTAATGTACTTGACATTTACTAGAACAGAACTGAACGAGAAGATTGTTTTAAGCCATAAATAGATTTTTTTAACTTGCAAACTTTATGCTCTGAACCTTTCTTGACAAAACTTTCTGGCTGATACATGTAGATCTCTTCATCTAACTTTCCATTGAGGAAAGCAGATTCAGCATCCCAATGTACCACCTTCAGATCTGTTTGGACAGCCAAGGCAAGCAGCATTCTTAACGTGCTGTGTCGAACAACAGGAGAGAAAGTTTCTGTAAAATCTACTCCGTACCTTTGGGTGAAGCCCCTGGCCACAAGTCTGGCTTTATACCTTTGAATGTTACCATTAAAGTCTCTTTTTACTTTGAAACCCCACTTACTACTGACAACATTCTTGCCCTGGGGTTTATCAACTAGATCCCAGGTGTCATTTAACTGAAGTATCTCCATTTGTCTTTTCATAGCCAGCTCCCACTTAACCCTATCAGGCATGGACAGTGCCTCCTTAACTGTACTAGGTTCAGAGTCATCAGTGAGAGTCAAGTATGTCACATAGTCTGACATGTCTACAGGCTTTTGTTGGCGCCTAGGATACCTTTGATTATCTTCGACATCCCCCTCCATTGGCTCATTGACGATGGTGGCAGAGCCCACAGAATCACTGCAGTCTGAATCTCTTCCACTAGGGACATAGCTTAAATCAGCTGAGTCAACAGTCTCAGCCACACCAGCACTGCTAATGGGCGATACGCTTTCAAGTTCCGAAATGCGCTCTGCCCCATCCTCTGAGTTGTCGGGTTCTGCCTCACTGTCAGTGGGAACTGAGAACTGCACCATTGCAGGTTCATTAATCTGCAAGGATGGGCCAACATTACCTGGAGACACATCAGACACCTCCTGGAACACATCTTCAAAGAACTGTGCATCCCTGGACTTAACAAGTTGATGAGTAACAGGATGCATGAATCTCTAGGCTTTACTGTCCTCACAATAACCACAGAAAATGTGTTTTTCACTTTTAGCATCCAACTTGTTTCTCCTTTGATCAGGGACATGAACTTGTGCTACACAACCAAAAATTCTTAGATGCTCCATATTGACCTTGTTACCAGTCCAGATCTCCCCTGGAACTTTACCTGGATTTTTTTCTGGTTGGGGACCTGTTTACAAGATAGGCTGATGTATTTATTGTTTCAGCCCACATGCGTTTATCTACTTTAGACTCGCTCATCATGGCTCTACATTTATCAAGCAATGTTCTATTCATGCGTTCAGCTACACCATTCTGCTGTGGAGAATAGCTAGTTGTAGTTTGATGCTGAATACCTTCTGATTTAAGTAGCCTCCTCTCAAAAGCTTTGCTACAAAATTCACCCCCATTATCAGTTCGTAGGACCTTAATAGATCTTTCACACTGATTCTCGACCTGTGCCTTGAAATCAATAAAGCAATCCAAAACATCACTTTTCTTAGCAAATCATCAATGAAGGTCAAGAAATAGCGAGCATTGCTCCAAGATGGAACTGGCATAGGCCCACATAAGTCTGAATGAATAAGATCTAGCTTATTTTTGCATACAGTTTTACTCTTCAAAGTCAACCCCTGGCACTATCCAGCCCATGACGGGCTAAGGCCGACCAAGCGACCGCTGCCCAGCCATTTGGCCTGCAGATATTGGGGTGACGCGTGATCAGCGCGTCGGGTCCCCTCGGCCGTTAATCTTGGTATTCGTGATCGGGGAGCTGTCTCGCTGTCAGACAGCTACTCAATTGTCCTCACGAGGCTGAGTGCACCCCGTTCCAACCCTCACGTCAGTTTTAAAATACCTGACGGAGCCGGGGATCGAACCCAGGGCCTCCGGGTGGGAGGACAGTTTAACTCTTACTTGACTTAAATGGTTGTCTAGCTTGTTTACCTTCAGCACATGAAAAACAGTTTTTAAAACCATTATCTGAGAAATTAATTCCATGAGTGAGACTATCTCTTAACAACTTCATGCTGTGGTTGTTAAGATGGCCTAGTCGTTTATGCCATAAATATTCTTAGTCCTCTGTACAAATATTAGCTTGAGCACTGAGAGCATTGACTTGGTAAACACCCCCCACATTACTCGCAGTCAGTGCTACATTACCTGTAGCAACAAAGTTTTCACTTTCATAAACTTCACAAGTATTGTCAGTGAATACCACAACATAACCCTTTTGAGTAGCAGCAGACACAGATAAAAGATTAGCAGTGAGACCAAGAACATATTCTACATTGGACAAGGTTTGTGAAATACCATTTTCTAATTGAACAGTTACATTACCAGATCCTTGGCCATACAATTTTTGATTGTTTGCTGTCTGATCTCCAGATTAGGACCAGCAGTGAAGTTCACCATCGCAGTCTTGCTTGAACTCATATGCTTAGTAGCACCAGAGTCAACGAACCAGGCCCCTGTAGAGGCCCTTGCACTTAATGCCTGTCCATCGGTCGCCAGCATCATCTTGTCTTCCTTCGACTTCTGTTGGGTTGAGCTCTGCATCTCCTCTTTCCTGCAATCCCGCTTCCAGTGTCCTGGCTTCTTGCATTTCCAGCAGAAGGTCTTCTACTTCGTCTTGTCTTCTCGTGAAAACAGAACAGAATCCTTGGATGTACTTTTCCCACTCCAAGTAGTATCTTATAGCAACTTGGTTCGGACTGTGTCTGCAGTAAGGTCTGTTCCGGAACTTTCCAGAGCCATAATCATAGGCTGAAACTCATCTGGTAGACCTTTCAGCATAAGAGCTGCCACAAACTCGTCGTCCAGTGCCTTATTCATAGAAGCAAGTTGCTGATCAAGTCCCATAACCTCACTAACATACTCTTCCATCGTCTTGTAGTGCTTTAATTTAACTTTGCACAATTTCTTCAAGATGGCGATCCGCCGATTCACTCCTTTATCTGAGTAGGCCTTTTCAAGAGCTTCCCAGACATCCTTCGCGGTCTTACAAGGCATGACGATTGGGAAAATTGATTTATCCACCATGAGGTTAAGTCTGGCCCTAGCCCGACTTTCGCTTTCTTCGCAGATGTTGTAGTATCTCCATCCGGATAGCCAACTATACAGCTCCACAGATCTTCGAGTCTTAGGACGTTTTCCATCTCGAATCGCCAATCCACGTAATTTAGACTACCTCGCAGCTTATCTATAGCCGGTAACGAGGTGCTGGCTGCAGACATGTTGATTTCGATACGTAACGAAATTCACAGTTCATATAACGAGTAGTCTATCATACGCACTTTATATTCGCACGGTGGATTCGTGGCTGGGCCCATAACCCAAAGGATTACGAGGCACACATGCAATTGAAATGGAACACTCGTTTAATGTACTTGACATTTACTAGAACAGAACTGTTCTTCTGTTTATACACACCAAAACAAAAACAAAAGAGAAATATATCTCTATGGACGAGGTTTATATAGGCGCGGATCTAGAGTTTGGTTTTGGGGGGGGGGGGTTGTCAGAGAATCGATCTAGAGTTTGGCTTTGCGGGGGGGGGGGGGGCAGGCGGGGGGGGGGTCAGAGAATCGAAATTGTTAAGAAAAATGGTATCACTAAAAACGCAATCACAAAATAACCAAACGTACAAAACCAGCCCAATTTTTTTGCAAGCTACATGGATAGAAATTTGATGCGTTTAGCGCACCAAAAATATTCGTACAAATTGCAACGGCGTGTTATGCGACTTTTACATCGAGCTTCGAGAAAAGGATGAAGGTACGTTACAGTTTCGGCAAGTCGAGTTGGTACCGACAAAAGGAGAAAGTCACAGCTTAAATTGCCAACCAAGCTTGCGGTTTGGACGTCGGCAAACATTTTTGGTGCGAAAAAAGTCCCAGTTTCCTATCCGTGCATTGCTGCACATTCATCGTGACATCACTATAAACATCGATTCGGTGATCACAAGGTTTGCTAAACAAAATAGACGAGTTGATTTGGTTGTATAACTAATAGTTATTATACAAGAGGTTTGAAGTTGTAAATATGTACAGTTGTAACAGAACATAATAATTCCAATAAAGATAATTCAGTATTGAATAAAATGAAAAAAAAAACTGTTTTTCAGTTAAAATTCGTTAAGTTTTATTTGTCTGGTAATTGTGTTTTCGTTTTTTGAGTTTGCAAAAAAATTTGGTCTCCGTTTGGGGGGGGGGGGTCATGACCCCCCCCCCTCCCTTGAATCCGCGCCTGGGTTTATAACAGTGTGACCAACACAAACCATGGTCACATATTTCAACAATATCTGTAGTATAACCTGCAATTTGACACTGAACATGATTGACGACTGCATTGCGTAGTCAACACTACTTTTAATCCAGCATAGGGACATAAAGCATGTTCAGAGATGAATTTACTAGCAGTCTCAACAAAACACCAAGGAAAAAGTCTATGGACATTTAAATACTTGATACCTTCGAGCTTAATTACAGGCCTGTTCAGTGGAGTAAGGGATGGGGTACCGTATATTATAATAATTTATAATAAATGATGTTTAATTATTTTTCTTTCATGTTTTGGTGTTAAGAGGAAACGTAGGTTAAAGAAATGCAAGTAGTTGATTCAAGAATTTTAGGGTTATTTTACAATGGATTAAGTTACCTATGGAAAGAAATGCCCGATCCTTTTTTAAACGTCTCCTAACATCCATACCCGACACAGCTATGCGGCATTCTGGCTTAGTGATGAATAAAACTCACTTTAAAGAGCCCAATTCTATCATAACGTGTAGTATTTCTGTGTTCCAAACTATCGCAGTTCACTACAGTCAGCTGATCGAGACGTTGCTCTCAACAATGTAATGTCATCAGCCATCTATTGAGTTTATGATCGAAGTGTTATGCTTACCAAATTGCCTGCCTTTTTATAAGGAGGTTCCATTGGAATCACATAGTTCTACATTATTTATCAAATCTTTCTTAATTAGGCCCCACTATTCTGTTACGACTGAGCTGCCATCTACATGCGATTGGGTATGAAATGTTCGCACTGTGCAGGCCATAGAAATCGCTAATTTAATGCAGAATGAAAGTAGCAAAATATAACCAGAATGGATTCTTAGTAATGTTGAAAACAGAAAACCACTTATCTGTGATCATGATTTTCAATTATCTTGAAATCGACAAGCTTTTCTTTCAGCTGTAGCCTCACAATTACTTAAATTGTTCTGACATGCGTCTGAGGAATTATGGCATAGTTTCAATTACATGATTTAGAAGGCAGTGATATTACTAAGAGTTTGGTGTGATGTGTTGGCTACTGGGTATGTGTTCGTTTATACGATTAAAATGACTGAAAAATAACATATGTGAGTGTAAGTACATCTAATTTACTCCATATTTTATGTAGTGTATTTCAATTTTAAAAACGATTAGAGCCTATAGCAAATCACTTCCGTTTCGTAACAGGAACAGGAAGTGTTGCTCAAAATGGCGATAATGAAAACATCCTGTGATATGAAATTTGTTAGACATGTGTTCTGTTAACACTTTCTTAGGGAATGTCTTGGATATGCAGCAATGCAGCCTAAGAAATATTCAACTACCGAAAATTAAAGGGTTTCTTGGCATATATTGCTTCGCTGTAAATGTCTCACATGGCACAGATTTCACTTTTTTTTTTCTGGAGTGGGTGCCCAATTTTGTAGGTTAGGTGTGATATTTCCATTACATTCTTCGTAATTGAATTTTTCAATGTCAATATGGTTATACGTCCGGATTGTCTTTTTTTTTTAATTCAGTCTTCAAAACTCAAAATGCCATTACACGGGAAGTTTTTTTAAAATCGAAAGTTGGATTTTGGTTGCTTGTAAAGATCTGCAATTCAAGGACATACTGGGGACGAATTACCTCCCAAAGTGGACCAAGTTACTATCACGTTATGTTCTTTGTTATATTATAGGGTTCGGGGTCATTCGACTGCTGGAAAGTCGCTAAGTGGGCAGATGACCTCTAATTTTCTCCCCTTAAAACAGCAATCGCCACCATCACGATGAGTCATTTAGTGGAAATGTGTTTCGGAGGTTGTCGATGGCGATATTACCTCTTTACACACTTCAATTTTTGCCAGTAAAAAGAAACATGGTGTTTCAAAGGTGTAGATTATCTATATTGGAATCTGACTGCAGATGTTAAAACAATTCTAAGACTTTAGAAATGGCTTTAATCTAAAAGGTGTCAGTCAGGGTTGTGTAGGCTACTGGCACCTCTTTTTTTTTTTCAACATTTATTCTGTGGCAATATTTAAAGAATTGCTGTCAGAAGGTGGAGGGATCAGTATAAATTGAAAATGTATTGATAATATTAGATATGCGGATGATACTGTTGTCGTAGCAGATAAATAATCTACCCTTCAACACATGGTAAATTGCTTAGTACAGCACAGTGAAGAATTTGGCTTTTGTGTGAACGCTTTAAAAACAAAAATGATGGTGTTCTATAAAAAGACAATAAGAGCAAATCTCACAATAAATATAATATAATGTAGATTAATAACGTCTGTATTGACGTAACTATATTTTAAAGAGTAATATAGTTGAACATGTGTCGGCCTTCAAATACTTGGGCACCATATTGAACGACCAATGTGGCTCCAAACAAGAAATAAAATCTAGAATTGAACAGGCCAGGAAACAATTCTTTACTCTGCGGAAATTCTTTGTACGATCAGATCTCGGTGTACAGCTGTGAATCCACATGATCCGTTGTTACATATTTTCTGTTCTTTTATATGGATACGAATGCTGAACCATGGATCCTTCTATTGAAAAGCGTATCGATGCCTTTGAAATTCATCAATATCGCAGTCTCCTGCGCATACCTTGGATATTGAAAATTTCAAATGTCGATGTCCTACATCGGATGAAAAAGCAAAAAGAACTGCTACATGTTATAAAGCAAAGTAAGACACAATACCTAGGCTACATCATGCGAAACGAGAGGTACCAATTATTACAGCTAATTATTGAAGGAAAGTTACAAGGAAAAAGATCCGTTGGGAGACGCAGAAATTTATGGTTGAAGGACATTAGAAGATGGCAGAGATGTACATCAGAGGAAGCATTTCATACTGCAATATCAAGGTCAGAGCTGGCTACGTGGATCACCAACCTTTGTTTGGTATAGGGCGTCTTAAGAAGATAATCTATCCCAGGTTTGGCATGAAAATTTGTATGAAAGTCCTTCATACTTGTTTAGGAGCCTGCGGCACGCTTTTCCCTTTACCTTATTTACAAGGCTATCCACACACTGTACTGAAGAAATGAGCAGCTCAGCCGAGACCACATGACAGTTTGTTGTCAAGCTAGATTGGGCAACGTTAAGCCTGCTGCTTCTACTTTGCACGTTAGGTCTGTGATCGAGATTGACAAATCCATTGACTTGCGTCTGTTGTGTAGGGCTGAGGTGAATGCTATCAAATAGCAATTTCCTTCAGTGGGTAAGGGATATGCTTCATATATTTGACTGGGAAATGCTTCTCCATGCCAACATTCAAATCCACTCAGCCCATTGGGCTAAAGAAATATTTTAGAGATTTGACTGGAGATTCAAAAATCTACCCAATATTTCAGACCTTCCCCATTGGATATTGCATTTTTGTTGACTTGAAAAAGACCTGGTTGTACAACAGATATGGGTGTGTGCAACAGGATATTCTAATGGTTCTATCGGTGGAGAGACTTGTACAAGATTGACCATTTCCATATCTGTTCAAAACCCCTTTTGGCAACTGACCCAGCATCACCAAATTGTCAAACATAGAAGCATCTACATCAACATCAATACGTCACAGAGAACACCAAAATACCATCGACTGGCGGTGATCGCAATACTACTTGAACCAGTTTAAGTAGGCCTAACTGGGACTACTATACATTGCGATACGGCCGCGTATGAAATTCCCCTAAAACAAAATGGCGGCTTCCGTGACGTCATCAACGACGTCACGAAATACTCCTCTGGCAAGCTTACGGGAAAAGTCTGGGTAATAGGGGTTTTTGGGTGGGGAAACACAAAAACCGTCAATTTTTTTAATGTATCAAAATCTATAATTGAGCTATATAGTTCAATTAAAGATTCCGATACATAAAAAAATCGCAAATTCACGTAATAAGGAGTTTTTTTGGGTGGGAAAACACAAAAACCGTCAATTTTTTTAATGTATCGAAATCTATAATTGAGCTATATAGTTCAATTAAAGATTCCGATACATAAAAATAATTCGCAAATTCACGTCATATATATCCGGAAAAGGCCTGGGTAATAGGCTTTTTTGGGCGGGGAAACACAAAAACCGTCAATTTTTTTTACGTATCGAAATCTATAATTTAGCTGTTAATGATTCCGATACATAAAAAAATTCACAAATTCACGTCATATATTATAAATTTCCGTATCGAAATATATAATTGGCCTAAGTAGATCAATTACAGATTCCGATACACATGATAATTATTTTCTTTTCGTAAATAAAAAACATTGCATCGAAATCTATAATTTACCTATATAGCTCAATTAACGATTCCGATGCTGAATAAAATTTCGCAATTTAATGTTATACTTTACAATTTCCGCATCGAATTCTTTAATTGGCCTATATATATCAATTACAGATTCCGATACACATCGTAATTTCAGTTTATATTTTTAATTTTATGCATCGAATTCTATAATTGGCCTATGTAGATCAATTACAGATGACGATACACATCGTAATTAGTATAATTTCATATTAATACAACATTGCATCGAAATCTTTAATTGAGCTATATAGGTCAATTACGGCTTTCGATACAATGTTTTATAAATATAAAATTAAATTAATTACGACGCTTAACGTCATCTGTAATTCAACTATATAGGCGAATTACAGATCCCGAAACGGAATTTTAAAAATATGTCAAATGTAACCCTAAATTAAAATATTTTCGTATGTACGGCGTGCCAAATTGAGGTAGGCCGATAAATAAATTACATGTGACGAAACACAATACGTTTTGAAGTTTTTTAATGCTCATTTCTGTTATTGAGTTGTCACCACCCAAAATACCCTATAACCAAGGCTTTTCCCATAATCTTGCCAGAGAAGCATTTCGTCAAGTGGTTGATAACATCACAAAAACAGCCAATTTGTTTTTATAATATTGTTGTTGTTTCTTATGGCTAGCCCGGATTCCAATCCATCAGCTTTCTTGCGTTCCAATCGAGTTGTGTGAGGTTTCCAGAAGTTCTAGCAGTCACATCAAGTTTGTTGCAATGTAGCAGGTGCCCCTTATCCATTTTACTTCCAGGTTCGTGACAAAGTGTGCATTCTTCAGATCTCAGGATGTTGATTCGTTTCAGATGAGCTGCAAGGCAGTCGTGGCCAGTGTTAAGTCTGAAGAAGGCTACAGCTTCTCTTCTTGGTGTTAATTTATATTGATCCCATTTAGCATCAATGTCTTTCCATAATTTGGTTTCTGCTGTTTTCTTTGCCATTTCTTCATACCTGTTTTTGGTAGTATTCTTCAAGATCCTTTTTGCTGACATAAAATCAGTCTGACTGACAGGTTGTTGTAGTGTGGTACCTTTTTTTGCTAATCTGTCTGCCTCTTCATTTCCTACTATTCCAACATGAGAAAGGATCCACTGAAATGAGATAAGTTTGTGGAGTCTTTGAAGGGTTTTTATCATACAAAAAATTTCTTTCAGTTCTTTATTTTAGGGCTTATAATTTGACGAGATGGCTTGGATGGCTGCTTTTGAATCTGTAATGATAACACATTTTTGATAATCAATGTTTCTGCCTAATAACTGATGGAGTGCATGTGAAATTGCTCTTATCTCAGCATCAAAGTTTGTTTTGTTTTGGCCTACTGGGAAGTAGAGTGAGAAGAGAGATGTATGTATTCCTGCTCCAGTTCTATTTTCTTTGTCTTGTGAGCCATCTGTAAATATTTTTAGCCATTGATTAGATGGGTATCTTTCTTCTATTGTACAGAGGGCCAGTTGTTTTAGATCTTGTGGTGAAGAGCCTTTCTTGCAGACCTCTTCTAACAAAGTAAGATCTGTAGTCACTTGTATATATTCAATGGGGTTGACTGGCATACAGAGTGGTTCAAGTTTTATTTGCAGATTGCTCTTATTGATGTATTCTTTGGCGAGACTTAAGGGATCTTTTTGTGTTTTAAGATTGGGGCTAGAAACTGGTTTTTTGATCCATGTCATTTGAGGTAGTCTTTGTATACTGAGATATGCATTGGCTGTTTGATGTTTCATCTCTTCTTCTATTGGTAAGTTGTGGGTATATAATTGCAAGGCGGTTATAGGTGTGGTTTTTATTGCACCTGTTATGATTCGTAGGGCATTATTCTGACACCTCTCGCGGCGATCAATGTTTGACTGGGGTGCTGTAGAGAGTACTTCACTGCCATATTTTATGATAGGTTTGATGTAAGTATTGTAGGTTTTGTTGAGTGTGTCTTGAGTGCTCCCCCAAGTAGCTCCTGCTAGTCTCTTCAGTAATTTCATCCGTTTGCTTACCTTATCCTCCACATGTTTTATGTGTTTGGTCCAGTTCAGCTTCTTGTCCATGATGATACCTAGGTACTTTGTACTTTCACTTTTTGGAAGGTCTTGATTACTAAATTTGAGACTAAAAGTTGGATTGTGGTGTCTCAGGGAGAAACACTGGTACCGGTATACTGTTTTGGAAGTATTGATTTCCATATTATTGTTTTCAGTCCAGTTTTTGAGTTTTATAAGTGCCTGGTTCATTCTGTGTTCAAGAAGCATTTGCTGATTTGGGCTGTTACGTGCTGTGGTCCAAATGATAACATTGTCTGCAAACATGCTGATATTCACATTACCTACTTTCTTTATTGTTTTTGGAAGATCGTTGATGTACACATTGAATAAAGTTGTGCTTGATACAGCTCCTTGTGGGAGGCCTAGTTTTGATTGCTTGCAACCTGAAGTTTTGTTGTTGTAACGAACATTGATCATTCTTTGTGAAAGGAATCTTGAAAACCAGTTTAACATACATCCATTTACTTTGAAGTTGATAAGTTTCTTTAGCAGCATGTTTCGCCATACAGTATCATAGGCTCCTTTAAAATTGATGAAAATTGCAAGAACACTTTCCCTTTTGTTAAAGGCTTCTTTAACAGCTTGTGTAAATCTCATTATTTGGTGGGAGGAGGACCTGTTTTGTCTAAACCCTGCTTGTTCTTCAGATAGAAGAGATTTTGTTTCCAAGTACCAATTGAGTCTATTTGTAATCATCCTTTCTAGAATTTTTACCAGAATGGAGGTAAGTGCTATAGGTCGGTACGAGGGGACTTGGTTTTTTGGCTTGCCTGGTTTTAAGATTGGAATGATGGTTGCTTTGGTCCAGTCTTTAGGTAGGTTATCATTTGATGTCCAAAATTTGTTGAATATGTGTAGCAGGATGTTTAGAGCAGATGGACCTAGATTTTTTATGAATTCTGGGAATATCTCATCTGGTCCTGGTTGTTTTCTGACTTGTGTGTTCTTTATTGCTAACATTAACTCTTCCGTTGGAAATTTATTGTTAAAGATATCATCTGCATTATTAATCATGAATTTTTGGACTATTTTTTTGAGAGTCTTGTCTTCTTTCTTTTTCTGTTTTGATAGTCTAATTGAAGTGAAATGTTTACAGAAGTGGTTTGCTATTTTATGACAGTCTGTAATTTCCTGTTTTTATAATATATTCGTGCACAAACGATCGCGGTCCGTAATAAACGCCGGTTGACATCAATACATTAACCTAGCTGCACATTGTAATATTCTTATAAAACATTGTGGTCAATAATGTTATTGTGTAGTTTCGTTTTTTTTTTCCAAAGTTGGCTGCAAATACACAAACACAATGCCATTATAAAACATTGTGGTAGGTTGGTATTTTTATGTTTTCCAATATTGGCTGCAAATTCTGCTTAATAATGCCTCACAGACATACTATATGAAACGTCAAAAACCAAGACCTATAGGCCGATAGGTCTAATACAAAACATTGTCATATCTATTATGCAGGTGTTCATGTAAATGCCAATTTGTCTAAATTTTACCCATCCATTACTATTTTAACAGGCGTATTCCCCAACACCGTTCCTGACGTAATATTTATCGTTTAGACAACTTTCCTATTAAATGCAACAACCAAAATATATATATGAACAACGTAAAAACTCACCGATATATCCCAAATGCTGTATTATTCCACATGTACAAGGAGAAGCACTAATTTTCCACCACAAGTAACGGATTTTATTTTAATGCAACAACTTCAGGATTTACACAATTTTAATACAAATCGTCAACACAATCGAGCACACGACGCTAACGAGTGACAATACAAAAATGGCAAACAGACTCCAGCAAATTCCCGCGGCGAACTGACCACGGAACTGACGTAGTAATCAGCTGACAACCAACTACAAGCAACCAATAGCGTTACCGATAGCAGTACGTCAGCCGTGAGATCACGGTGACGTCGCTGATCTCCCTGAAATCTCCCTAGACGCCGCTGTATCACAATGTACAGTTCAACCGGCCTAACTTGCAAGATTGTTCTTTCTGAAAGAATGCACTCCACTTATCTCCACACACTGATCAGAAACAATAAGTTCATATCGTTTACTTATAAGTGAAATGTACTAAGTCAGAGAACACGTTCTGGGGAAAATGAACCTTAAGTGTTTTATACCCACACCTCATTTCCTCATGAACCTATTTTCCGAACGAGTGTGTTTCACTTATAAGCTGACAATATTGTAATTGTTTTGCAAGATAGGCTAATGGATCCTGTAATATATCTTCAGACAACTGTTTTTCCATATTAAAGAAATGGGTATCTTCCCATTTTACGTTCACTTCCAAACATGTGCAGAATACTTCAATATGAAACTCTTAGAATTATACAATCTGAGCTGTGTAGTTCTACAGATAGTCTTCACGATCTTTCTAGCAGAGCTTCCAAACGGTGTGTGGTTGGCTAAATAATAATATTGTCAATATTGCGTAGTGACTAATTACAAGTTAGGAAACCTTCCAAAACAATCATGCTGTTGTGGGCAGTGGCCTTGGCAAATGGGAACTTATTGAGTTTAGGTGGTAGGCCTACGGATATTTTTTCTCGAAAAGTGATTTTTTTACTTCAGTTATGGGTAAATCGAGGGTGTTGATCATAAATATACTATTAGTTTTGCACCCACACCTAACGCCCTTGAGGGACGAGGGTTCAATTCCCCTCCCGGATACTAAGTCATAAATTCAAATTTGCGATGAATAACCCAGAATGGTACGGTATTGCATTGATATAAATTGTATGAAAACGTTTCTTACAACGAATATGTGAAAAGTCACCTGTAGCGCCCTTGAGGGTCAAGAGTTCGATTTCCCTCCCAGGTACCAAGTCATAAATTCGAATTTGCTACGTATAACCCAGATCTGTACGGCATTGCGTCGATATAAATTGTATGAAAACGTTTCTTACTTCAGATATGCGAAAAGTCATCCGTAGCGCCCTTGAATGTTGGAGTTCGATTCCCCTCCCAAGTACTAAGTGGAATAATCTAATTCGCAATCTCTGGCCCGGAACGGTATTGTGTAGATAATCCGGTTCATTCATCGCAAATTCAAATTTATGACTTGGTACCTGTGAGGTGAATAGAACCCTCGACCCTCAAGGGCGTTAGGTGTGACTTTTCAACCCGCGAATTCGAATTTATGACTTAGTACCTGGGAGGGGAATCGAACCCTCATCCCTCAAGGTCATTAGGTGTGGGTCCAAAACTAATAGTATATTCGTGATCAGCACCCTCGATTTACCCATAATTGATGTAAAAAAAACACACACACATTTCGAGAAAAAATATCCGTACCACCTAAACTCCGTAAGTGTTGGCAAATGTTGGGATGAATGCTTCCCACTGTAGCATACCCTCAACTTGTTCCAAAGGTCTTGTGACTACTGGTGTATATTGCACCTCAAAAATTAAGCGCTGACGATTGGAGGAGCCTAAACTCTCAACCATAAGCTTGCAAAAGTGTTTCTTCTTCAGAGTTGAACAAACTTCTCATAAAATGCATTTTCAATAAAATATTTAAAATACAATAAATGAATCCTTGAAAATACTAAATTGTGTTTTAAATATAAATGAAAATACTGAACATTTTCAGTAAAGTATACTAGCAAACCATTGATTTGAAAATTTTTAATGGATTGGAAATCTTCTTTGCTGGAAGTATTAGGTATTTTCAGATTTATTTTGAATTTTGTATCGAAAATACATTTCTTGAGTATTTTGCCCAACTCTGTTCTTCTTGTCAGTCAATAGCAGACGCTTGTATAAATGGGTCGGCCACATGTTGTATGTGCATGAGAATGTTTAGAGGGAGTATACATATCAGCACATAAAGTTTCAAAGAAACTGAAAATCTTTGAAAAATTGATCCGGCTAGTTCCAACTGGCTTGTCAGTATTTTCGCCCGAGTGTACCATTGGACTCATCAGTTGGTATCGTACACCTCACCAAGATGCTGGCTAGTTCATACTATGAAGGGTTCTAATTTCTTAATATTCAGAGAGGTAGTCAGTCTTTACTACTGCTGTCTCCGGTATTACTGTGGCTGCAAGGCCATGAACAGTGGCAATGTACTATGAGGGCTGTGTTTGCGTAAATTAAAATATTGCCCACCTAGGCTTTTCATATTGAAATGAAACTGTTTCCCAAAGGATCCAGGATGTTTGTATTCCAAATAAACTTAATGGCAGCACATCAAATTTCAAAGCAAATGAAAAATTTTGAACAATTCACCCGGCTAGTTTCAACTGGTTTGCCAGCATTTCGCCCCAGTGTACCATTCAGCTCATCAGTTAGTATGGTACATCTCACCAAGTCGCTGGCTAGTACATATTGTGAAGGCCACTGCAAGGCTTCTATTAACTACAAGCAGTGCCAATGTATTATGAGAGCTTCAAAAATTGCCCACTTAGACTTTTCATTTTGAAATGAAACTGTTTCCTGAAGGAAACCCTGGTAT
The DNA here is from genome assembly GCA_946902985.2 of Meconema thalassinum. Classification (NCBI taxonomy): domain Eukaryota; kingdom Metazoa; phylum Arthropoda; class Insecta; order Orthoptera; family Tettigoniidae; genus Meconema; species Meconema thalassinum. The sequence goes on from OX336388.2 coordinate 1,355,261,319, forward strand.
ATCCGTTAGAACTAGCCTAATCAATTTATTAAAGCTTGACAACATTTATTTTTGGCTTTTTAACTTTTACATGGCAGGTTATTGAAAATATATGATTTATGATTCACATACCTTTCAGGGAGTCATTAGAAATTGATTGGAAATTGAATTGTCACTGCTGCACCGGAAATATTTGTTTTTATTTCTTGCTCATTCAACGACGGCAGCCATGACCCATTGATGTCATATCACGTCCTATCACTGTTGCCAACATGTTCGATACAAAATACACCTGAACTAAAATGGGTGTATAGAAAATACACCAGAACTAAAATGGGTGTCTGGATTAAACCATTGGTCGCTACTTGGTTAGACAACTGTCTGGACAAAACCACTGGTCTGGTTGAAATTATTGGTCACTACTTGGTTAGACTGCTGTCTGGACGAAATCATTGGTCTGGCTGAAATTATAGTCGCTACTTGGTTAAATGATTGTCTGGACGAAAATTATTGATAGCACTACAAGCAAGGAGGTCTGGGACGTAAGTCCCAGGTTAGGTTTTTTTGTATGTAGAACAGTATTCACCATTTCAATGAAAATTTTTACACTTTCACATTAACTTGACACCAAAATACTGTAGTACCGATTGTTTGGGGTTGGCAATACTGTACATGTTGCCAAAAATGGCTGAGTCAGCTGGAATTTCTCTATATAAGTCGTGATATTTGGGATGGCTGGGTAGGTCGCAGAGAGCGGAAGAGTAAACATCTATTACTTCATCATCTCCAGATTTTTTCCCAACTATTAGTTCAGGTATTTTTGTTAATTTCAGTACTTAAAGAATTTTTTCCAAAAAAATAGCTGTCAAGTTGTACCATCAATTTTTCAAAGTTTTTAATTTTCTCTGAAATTTGATGCAGTCATTTTCATTCTGAGTAGGCTACAAACATCTTGGATTCTTCAGGAAACTGTTTTATTTTCATAATGTACATAACATTATGTGACATTTCCTGGACAGTCTTCTAGCACACACGCCCAGCACCTCGTCGGCCACTATCCTTGGCATTGCATTGTTGTCCACAAGGTTCACACGTGAACAGTTCGAATAGAATACTGAGACTGAACTCGATATACGCAGCATGAGGAGACATTGCTCACTTCATTTGCACCGGTCACAAACATGGTGCACAAATGGCTGCAACATTCCTAGCAGATCCTCTGACATACTACAGTCGAACCTTCCTTCTGCGGACACCGTCGGTTCCGAGGGAAAATGTCCGTTATGAGTGGTGTCCGCTGAAGCAAGTTTGTAAAAGTAATCGAACATTTTAACGGCAAAGTACATCCACCTTAAACATTAACATACACATCTTTATTTTGATTATTTGTTCATTTGAGTTTTCCCGCATTTGAATTTTTCGGCATCATTTCTCCTTGTTTCGAGGTCTAAACACGTCCATCCCTTGTTACTCATGTTTACTCGACGACTGAAATGCTACGGTATTTCTGTCTCACTAATTAGCGCATGTACTGCAAGTCTTTTCCTTCTCAAGTTGACTACCTGAGCTCGACCTTATCGGTGGCAATCTGAGTTATGAATAGAATGATGCAAGCAGGGAAGAAAATCCCCAGGTAACTCGTGAGTAAACAGTCACTGGCAGCAATCCTGGACAATTAGAATTCTCGGAATGTACACCTGTAGGTAGAACACTATAACAAAAGGTTTGGAAAGAGGAATGTATAGAAGAATTAACTTTACGGCTACTACAGCGTTTCCATGTAGCTTGCATTTCACTCTCTCTCTCTCCTTTGACTCGAAATAGGTGTAGTACAGACATTCAAGAGGGATTTCCGTATGTCTGCAGAATGGTTTTAAAAGAAAGGATGACATGGTCCGGTGTAAAAAATGTCCTGCAGCGTGTAAAGTGTCTGCTTAAGTCAAGTGGACGGGACAGATGGCGATGTCCGCTGTCCGGACTTCAAGGTGTCCGCTGAAATGAGGCTAATTTAACACTTGTCTTATGTAAAATAAAATCGGTTCCAAGGAAAAATGTCCGTATAGGCAGGTGTCCGCTGAATAAGGGTGTCCGTTAGGGCAGGTTCGACTGTATTAAGTAATATTTCATTGACATCATGTACATTTCCTGACCTGCTCAAAATATCAGAGACTATACCTTTATTTAAAAGTGGTCATTGGGATTCAGTGTCGAATTATGGACTTCGGCACCTGTTTTCTTAAAAGTTTTAGAAAAAATAGTGTCCACAAGTGTGATACATTTCATTACCAAATGCAATATTCTCTCTGACTGTCAACGTAGTTTCAGAAAAAACAAATGCACAGAAACTGCTATTTATAGTTACAAACTCTTGACCAAGCTATGGCAGGCATATTTCTGGACTTATCAATAGATCATACTATTTTAATAGAAAAACCAAATAAATATGGTATTAGTGGCACTGCAAATGAATGGTTTAGATCATTATTACAGGTTTGCACTTACTCAGGTTATTGTGGCACACTGGTTTCAGGAAATACCACGTAAGCACATTGATAACAAACTTATCTACATTTGTATTTTGTATTAAGAAACTAACATAAACATTGTTGATGTAAAGTAAAATAGAATGCTTTTGAACGTCACTACAAGGGAGTAGTTTAGATCGTGATACCGTACACTACAAAATTCCCCTAGACAGAAAATGGCGGCATTAATGATGTCGTGGATGACACTGAAGGTTTAAACGATGCACATATGCTAAATTCTTTGTATTAATAAGGCTTTACATACAAACCTAACTTGGCGCATACCCTGACAGTCGTTTAACCAAGTAGCGACCAATGGCTTTAGAAGATTACAGTGTAACTTTTCAATTAAATTGAACAACTAAAAGTATTGTATGAACATTCGTAACTCACCACCAAACTTTGTACTTGAACACACGTGAGTGCATCAGCATGTAACGATGCACTGTTTAAAAACCTCATACAGATGAGTAATATGGTGGCAATTCAAGCCACAACATCAAACAAACAAACGTCAACGTCCGCAAGTCATCCGTTACATCATCAACTAAAAATGCCCCTAGACAAGTACGTATCGAGGAATTAACTTGAACCCACTATCATAACATGAGAATAATTGGAAAGGTGAAGGATGCAGTAAGGCTGCCAAAATAAGGGTGCAAGGACTTTGCTCTTAGAACCTCACAAAGGACAGGCATGTGGCTTTGAATATAAACCATGATCAAAATGCCACAAAACACAAAGCAGCTCTATTATTCTAAGTGGCAGCCTAGTTTTTATTGATCACCAGTTGCAATAATGTTAACCTTCCTGCAAATATGCAATAAGACCCCTAGTGATAACATTTTCGACTACTATACCTGCCTTCCATCAGTTAAGAATACCCTTTGGTTCCTATAGTCAGATTTACCAATTTTTGTGGTGGTTGTATCTGTATACAGTCCACTGCTAATCACAGCAGGACTAGTAGTTATATTTTCCTGTCTCCTGTAGCCTATTACCATGACAAATAGAATACATAGTGTAATCACTGACCAAGTTCGAACGTGCCCAGCTGTTGGCTACAGCTAGCGGCGCAGATCCCCAACGCTACACTGTCAGCCATAGTTAGCTGTCCAATAATGGGATACGCGCTGGGCTATGAAAACCTCTTTACGAAGGCTGCGGTTACACTGATTAGAACAAATTGTTTGTTTAGACTTATGAATAATACTGTGAAAAAGTTATTATTAATATTCTCAGTCCCCATGTAGAACTATCTTTTAAAACCCTCCGTTAGTCGTGCATTGGTCTGACAGCTCCATGGTTCGTTTTAGTTTTAATATCAAGCCAACAGTTCAAGTTATGATTTTATCGTCTCGGGACATCTCGCACCATACCTTAGTAAGCATTTTTCTGGTGAATTGTGAAATGACGAGTCTAAAATTAACTCTACATGTGTAACATTTTGTCAGCGTGGGATTGATAGTACCAGCGAGCTCAATGATTTAACATTCTGTCAGTGAGTTGCAAGTGTGCTGTTATACCAATTATTTGGCTTAGTACATTGCCTTAGTGAATATCAGTAAAGAGATTACGCCTTACGAAAACCTAAGTATGTAGATGAAGTGTGTCGCCTTCTGCTGAAAGATAACAAATCGCCAGTTCATGATTCAGTAATTTCAAAGGAATTTGTGACTGTGATACTGAAGACAAAGTTAAAACCAGATCCGAAGACTCGGATACTGACCATGATTTTAATCAGGAGGACGGTAACGGAAGCGAAGAATTGGATGGCTGTTTATTTTATTGGCAGGTTTGCCATTATTATTATTAATGTATGTCCGTCTCTTCTTGACTATCACAGCGGAGGCCAGGGTACGATTCCCAGCTCTACCTAGAAATTTAATTCTGGTCTGAGAGCTGCAACGGTTTTCACTCAGCCTCATGCGGCAAAACTGATAACAGGCGTGTTCAATTCGTACCTCAGCCATCCTGGAAGTGGTTTTTCGTGGTTTCCCACTCCTACTCCAGACTAATGCCGGGATGGTACCTAACTGAAGGCCACGGCCACTTCCTACCCAAATCCTACCTCAATTCCAAATACACACACTACTACATCATACGATGTTGGCATGTCAAAGAACCCATTTGAATTCAGTAGGCCGTGTTCATAATGGCAAAATTAATCTCTGGAGTTTCCGCCAAAACAAAGTTCTTCATTTCTCTACTGGAAAGTGCTATAGTGTTCAAGGAGCTTAGATATCTAACCTCCTTGACTTTCATAGTGATTCAAGGAACAACGAAATTCGACATGCAAGCTACCCTCTGGGTGTTAAATTACAAAGCTTGCACCCGGCATCCGAGGCCATACGATATTATTATTATCACAATGACACAGGTTATCATACAAATCATACACACACTCAAGCACACGGGGCTACGTGACCACAATGTCGCAAAGTCCCTAATGAATCAACAACTATTATTCTTTTAGGCCTATTATTATTTAGTCAGATTATATATATTTTCGTTTTAGGTAAGGATGGCATGAAGTGGAACAAGTAACCATGGAAGGCTGCCTTCATTTCGTATCCTACTGGACACCTTTTATGATTTTACAGTACCTCAGTGGATATATATTGCGGTAAATTTTGAAAAAAAAGTTAGGTACTAATCATGGTTTTAATTTCCACTCGTGCGAGAAAGTTCCACGTTCTCACAGTTCATTACGAAACAGTCCCCCTTTATAATAATTAAATCTTCTGAAAAACGCACGTCACAGATTCTACTTTTGATCGACAATTGCTTATATTTCCGCAGAATAACTCTTGTCCATTTCGCAAACAGATTTGTTTCTTTTAGCGGTGTGAAAAAATGGCGACCATCAGCTTTTCTTCCGTAACCCAATTTACATCCAGGAACTAAACAGTACGGCATTTTCCCGACACAGCAGAAAATATAGTTGTTTCCACACACAAAGCACTGCACAGACATTGGTCAACTCTTACAAAGAAACAAATTCCTCGCATAATATGACTTCTCGCGCACAGGATATTATTTACAGTACTAACCTTGTGGGCTAGGTACTTGTCACACGTCTTATGGTTTGGCGCAACTTCCGCGCCACACACTGGCTGGACCATGAGCTACAATGCTTAGGGAGTGGAATGATGACACTTCATTTCTATTCATCATGCTATTACCTTCCAAAGACTAAATCTTGTTGTTTAACATCATCCCCCATTATCTGCATAAATTGAACTATGGAGTGTTTGCAGTGCGATAGATGGTGGCAATACAAGTGAGGCACAGATAAAAAATGCTATGGTATTGCAAAAGAAGTAAGGATTAAAATTATAATGGAGACCTTAAAGAACAAGAAAAAAGTATCACTCATCATGACCAGTAGTGAGGCACTGTATGCCATTAAAGTTGTGAATCTGTGCTTCATTTCTCCTACTCCCTAATCCAGTTTAAGGCTGGATCGAGGTGTTTATGGTAGTGCTCCACCTTCTCCTGTCCCTCCACTCTTCCAGAAGTCTGTTCCAGTCCATATTCAGTCAACTTATGCTAGACTTAATCAAGTCGATCCATTGTGCTCGGGGTCTTCCTTTTGCTCTCTTTCCTTCCCACGTAATCCTCCAACATGTGTTTCGGTATTTTTCTATCTTTCATTCGTTTGACATGTCCAAACCATTTCAACCTATCCTCTCAATTCCGTCATTCAACTTTCCTATTCCAATAACCGTCCTGACTTCGTCTTTTCTCACTTTATCCCTTCTTGTTTTTCCTATCATTCTAGAAACTTTATTTCACTGCCTGAAGTTTACTCTCCTCTCTTCTTGTCACTGTCAGGTCTCCACTGCATAGGATAATATCGGAGTACATCTTATGCTACACTTTTTTACATTTAATTGGGACACTGGGGTGAAACGCTGGCATTTTATGTTTGATTTGACCGGACCAATTTTATCATATTAATTGATAATTTAATTGGGATGTCCTTCCAATCTAGGTCTCTCACACTCAATTCAGCCTACTATTCTGGAAAACAGGGAATTCTCAGGGAATTTTTAAAACCAGGAAAATTCAGGGAATCATCAGGGTATTTTAATGACACCCGGGGAATTTTAGTTTTACCTTGAATAATTGGAAATTACTCATTCAGTATAGCCTGGTGATGATTGTTCTTACTGACATTATATCAGTAAGCTCTTATTTCTTGCAAGATTGAGCACACTGTGTATTTGTATATAAATGTGCAACTGTATTATTTTTAAGAGCATCACTATCGACGAGCTACTTTTAATACTCACAAGTACAATAGACTTCTGGATGAAAAATTTAGAAATTGGCAAAATATAGAAAAATATATTTTCCTATTTTTTCTTTTCCAACTCTGTCATGATACCTTTCATTGTTCGAGCATTTTTTGAAATGCTCTTTAAGTACAAACTCTGGTTTATATATTTATCACGGCCGCTACTGTTACTCAGGGAATTTTCTGATTTATCCTGAAAAAAAAAAAAAAAAAAAAAAAAACAAAAAAAAAACAGGGAAATCTTAGTTTTGGTAGACACACTGACTCTATTAAAATGCATTTTGCTAACCTATACATCCGTCCTTGCATTCGGCATTAGTTTGCTCTCTAGATATTTGAAGCTGTCCACAATATCAAGATTCTTGCTATCCACTTTTTATAACCATTGTTTAACCCTTCTCTACACTGAACGTCATTTCATAATTCTCAATTGTTTTCCACAATATGTCCGGTTGTTCTTGGACTTCGCTTTTTGTTCCCCACACCACAATATCATCTGCAAAACATGCACAATCTGCATCTCCTGTTGTAGATATACTTCTTTTGTCTCTTTCAAGATTTCATCCATTATCATTATAAATAATAGTGGTGACCAGGGCCGGATTTAGATTTTATGCCCTCCTAGGCCCGTGGGTTATTGCCATACCATTGTGAAGGAGGGAGAATTTACACCTCAGAAAGGTCTTTATGAAGGTAATTTTTATTTTATTCTAATGTATCGTGAAGTAATATCAATTAAATAAATTAAAATAATGAGAAAATCAACTGTTTCTATATTTGTATATATAGACTATAAATAAATAGACCAACGAGATACTAAAATAAGTTTAAACCATTTAGGACTCATCATACACTTACAGGTATTCAGATATACATATTCACTACATTATACAACCTACAACTTTGCATAATGAATTATTCAAATCAAACTGATCTTAATAAGTTACCGGTATTCAAGACTTAAATTTTCTTCTAATAGATCATAAAACATTCCTGTTCTAAAGCTGAAGTTGAAAACTCTGCTGTTGCAAAATGATGGCCACAATATAAATTGGAAAAGTGTAAAAATTTTGGAAAGTTTCATTTAAATTGTAAAATTATACGAAATTGGTATAAAAGATATCATTAGTAGTAAAATTCTGTTTAGTCTATTTTTGAACTGTATAAAGAACTTCTCTTTCAGTTTGTTTTTCAAACACAACCAGTTGCGAATCAGTTTTACAAGTGAGTGAAGCGACATCGTCCATATCCCCGAACCCAGTTTCACAATCAGAAGAAACTGACGGTAAACTGTAATTGTTTTCCACACTCCGCATTGCGTGAAAAAAGGTTGTTATTTTAGGAACCTGCTTTATGATTTTTTCATTTCTTCCATCGTTTTCTTCACGCTTTTTTCTAAACTGTGCCCCACTAAGTTTTAGTTTATGACTCATAGTAGACACACACAACACATACGGTATTATTACAAACACGTTAACAAATGCTAATAAACTCACGTCTTAGCACAGTAAAATAAACAACATTGCAACACCAAGCGACATTGGTGACAACGCTACAGACGACCATCGATCATTGCACGTCTCGTGGATGTGAGGGAGGGAGTGTAGTAGGCGCCAGTGAGCGGGTGACTTGTTAACAATGACATCGCGCATGCGCTTCGGCTCGACTTAGCCACAGCCAGCAGAAACACACTGACAGCCAAGCGTAAGATTCGTCCGTCCAGCGTCCACCTATACTAGGACTTTAATTCAAGGAGAGCGTGTAGATGTAGATGTGTATTGTAGTCTAAAACATAATTTTCTGACAAAAGAATTTGCGGATTAATTTTGCGCCCCTAGGCCGGGGCCTATTGGTAAATCCAGCCCTGGTGGTGACAAAACACTCCCTGTCGTAGCCCAGTTATATGCATCATTATGGGAAAAAAAATAAAAAATAGAAAGTGTGTATTGGGCAAGCAGTGAAGCATTGACAGAAACACTGGATTTTATTTGATTTGATTGTTGAGCTCCTCACTGTTACCACACTTACTGTCATGTTCATTTTCCTTAAACTTAGTTTAAAAATGTACTGGGTTTGAAAGCAGTAGTGGTTAGTGATTATTCTATTGGTGGTTCCAGTCATCATCATCTTGTACAGTTTCCAGCCCCAGGCTGGAACATAAGCCTCGCCACTTAGTCCTATCTTCCCACCACCTCTCCGCTGTCTCTCTGGTCCAGTCCTCGCCTCTCTTCTTGACTAATTCCACCACTCCTTTCAGCCATCCATCTCTTGGTCTTCCCCTTGGTCGTTTCTTCTGCATCTCATGTATCTTCTTGAGAATCTTCTTCTCTTCCATTCTCTTTAAATGTCCATACCAGCTCAGTCTTGATGTCTCAATCCTACCTTGCAAGGGCTCCTCTTTCACTATTTCCCTGACCTTTTCATTCCTCACCCCGTCTCTTCTTGTAACTCCGATCCTACTTCGCAGGAACTTCATTTCACTTGCCTGTATTCTGCTTATGTCTCTTTTCTTCATTATCCACGTTTCTGATGCATAGGTCAGTATCGGTATATAGTAGCTTCTGTATAACACTTCTTTGCTTTTTTGTGGGACATCTTTATTCCACATTAAGCTCCTAATGCTTCTCAGAAATGCTTCTGTCTGACAGCCACGTTCCGTAATCTCTTTGTCATTTCTCCCATTTTCCTCCACTATACTTCCCAAGTACTTGAGATTTTCCACCTTCTTCAGCTGTCCACCTCCAAGTGTTATCTCACTCATTGGTCTGTCCTTTTTCCTGGTCGTTTACAGGATCTCACATTTACTGATGTTGAACTTCCATCCGTACTCTCCCACTGTTTCTTCCCAAGCCTTCAGTTGCTCCTGAATTTCCTCCTCCTCATTTCCCCAGACCATGAGATCATCTGCAAGCACCATTGTTTTCATCTTATCTTCTCCTATCTTTCCTGCTACCCGTGTCATTACCTTGTCCATAACCACAGTGCACTACCCTGTTTCAGGCCACTCATTTGTCTGAACCAGTCTGTTCTTTCCCCTCCAACTTTCACACAACTCACACTTCCACAATACATCTCCTTCACTCTGCCTACAGTCCCTTTTTCCACTCCCATGATTTCCATTGCTTCTCAAACCTTCTCCCTACACACACTATCATAGGCCTTTTCGATGTCCAGGAAGGCCATCAACAGGTCCTCTCCAAATTCGTAGTGGTGTTCCTGGAGCTGTCTCACTGAAAATATGAGATCCACTGTTGATCTCCCAAGTCTGAATCCATACTGCTCCTCTCTCAATTCTCTCTCCACTCTGGCTCATATTCTACTTTCTAATATATTTTCATATATCTTGGCACAGTGTGGTATGAGTGTGACTCCCCTGTAATTTTTGCACTCTTTCTGCTTCCATTCTTAAATATTGGGACAATTAATCCTTTCTTCCAATCTTCTGGGGTCTTTTTCTCCCTCCATACCACCCCTATCACACGGTACAGCCACTGTTTCCCAATCTCCCCTGCCGCCTTCACCATTTCAACACTCACTTCGTCCACACCTCGTGCCCTTCCTCCTTTCATCTTGTCTATAGCCAAGTCAGGTCCTTTTCCATTCCTGTGTTGTCTTCTCCATCTTCCAATACGTTGTCTTCCTCCCTATGACCATTAGGAATAAGCAAATCCTCAAGTACTCATTCCACACTGTCTTGAGTGTATCTTTGTTGTGTACCTCATTTCCGTTTTTGTCCGCCATTACCACATCCTCTCGCAGACCTCTTCTCTTACTTTTGACCATCCCATAAAGTACTTTCTTATTTCCTCTGCTGTCTTCCTCCATCATCACTGTTCACCATCCACTTCTTCCTCCCCTCTGTGACAATCTTGTTTGCTTCTTTCTTCCCTTGCTAGATCAGTTCTTTCCGGGAACCACACTCGGAAAGCCTTGTTCTTCCTTCCTACAGGTTCTTTTACTCTCTCATTCCACCATGGTGTCTCCTTACACTGCTCTCTGTTGCTTGTCTTCCACATTCTGCCACTGCAGCTTCCACCATTGTATTTTTGAATTGCTTACATTCCTCTTCCCCTGTATTAGGATTGTCTGTTGGCATCCTTTCCCTTATTATCTTCTGGAATTCTTCCTTGACTCCCTTTTCCTTCAGTTTCCATACTTCGATTCTCCTTTCCCGGTACTCTGTCCTCTTGCTATCCTTAACAACTCTCAGGTTCATTACTAGTGTTCTGTGGTCGCTATATAAGGCCTCTGATGGTATATACCTTTATATCTCTGACACTTCTCTTCATTTCCCAGTCGTACAGCATGTAATCTACCAAAGATTTCTTTGTTAAATCACTGTTCTTTCTTCTGGAACCCGGAGTTGCCTACCACTAAACCGTTTCTCTTGCAAAAATCCAGCAACTTTCTCCCTTCTTCATTCCTGCTGCCCCATCCTTCTGCTCCCATTACATTTTCATATCCTTGCCATTCACTTCCTACATGTGCATTCAAATCTCCCATGACAATGATGCTCTGACCATTCAACCTCTGTTGTTGCTCCTCCTCAGTGTCTTCCTTCTCTTGAGCTGTACATCCAACTTAGGGGCATTTACCTGGGTTATCTCCAGGCTTGTTCCATTTACAGTTACTCTGATCTTCATGATCCTGTCACTTATGCCCTTTACCTCTTCCTTCATTCCATCTCTCACAACTACTACTACTCCACTGCTCCTTCCTTCACTGTTCCAACTCCAGTACAACCGGTACCCTTTCCTCAGTTCTCTGTGACCTTCTCCTTTCCATCTTGTGTCTGCCAAGCACAGTACATCCAGCTTTCTTCTCTCCATCACATCTACAATCTTCTCCACCTTTCCTGTCAGTATCTGAATGTTTAATGTGCCAATTCGTAGTCCATTAGCATATCTGGGTCGTCATTGTTTGCATCCGTCCTTTCCAAGGCTTGTTCCTGTTTTGAAAGCAAATATAAGATCCACTACTGGCTTGCTAGGCCTATCGTTGCTTCACCAGAGCCCTGTCAGCCGTCACTTTTCAGGGTTCTCATAGGGCCTTCCGAGCTACCGTAGTGGTCCCGGGGCACACGAAGTCCCCACTGTTCTTCACACCCACAGGCAATCCCCTACTTCATGCAGTTGCCCGTCTCCCACCACATGGAGAAGGGTTTGGTCTAGTAGGAGATGGTGGTTCCAGTATATTATTAATATTTACAAATTGTTTCAAGTTGCAAGTACATACAGTATGGGTACACTGGTGTTCAAAATTAAAGCAACAAATGGAAATGGTGCAAGGTTGTGTTTATTTTGCCACAAAACAGTATAGACAGGTGACAGTCAAGTAGCAACAATGTAAAGAATACAGAAAGTAGACCACTGCAAGATGCATAACAGTATACCAAAAATGTTCTTCCTTTTTATCCAACTTCATGGATTTGCACACACATTCCGACAACTGGTTAATGAGCTCAGTATGGGGTGTGACAATCTCTGGCAGCAATACAGGCCTGACAACGGCGGGTCACGAAGCGAATGAGGTCATCAATCTCATGTTGAGGCAATAATGCCCATTCTTCCTGCAGATCAGCTCGTAAGTCTTGGAAAGTGGTTGGTGGATGCTGATGTGATGCAACTCGTCTCCTTAGTGCGTCCCAAACATGTTCTGTGGGATTCAAATCGGGAGAGTGAGCAGGCCACACCATGCGTGCAATATCTTCCGTTTCCAAAAACATCAACCACCTGTGCTCTCTGAGATCGATTCACCTCTCACCAAGGTGGACCAGGTTCGATTCCCGGTCAGTGCATGTGAAATTTTCGAAGTGAAATGCCATGTCCTGTGGTTCGGATTCCACATAAAGAAGGAGGTTATGTGGCTCATGATCACAAGATTAACGGTCACGTAAAACTACAAACTTCTTTTTAAGAGGTCGGGCATTTTCATCCATCAGTACGAAGTCTGAACCCACAACACCTCGCAACAACCGAACACAAGGTCCCAAGATCTCGTCACAAGACATGACAGCAGTTAAACCTTGCTGATTTATACGTACAATTTCCTGTAGAGGTGTTAGAGTTGTCAACATAATCAATCCCTGCCTACACCATTAGGGATCCCGAAATCCGGATGCGAATCCATCGAGAATCACTCTCCAGACCAAATCGAGACTCATCTGTGAAAAGAACATTGGCCCACTGTTCGTCCAGTTGGCATTGTTGACGACTCAACTCTAGACGTTTCCTTCTGCGCAGACGCATCAGGGGCACACATACAGGAGGTCTCCGACAATAAAGGCCACTCTGCCGAAGCCTTTTGTACACTGTTTGCCTCGATACAACTGTTCCGTTGGATGCCAGTTGCTGTGCAGTACTACTAAAAGTTAACAACTCTGTGAATTTGTATTAGTGTTCAATCACCAACCTGAAAAAGTACTAAAACGCATTGCAAAAGTCCTAGATTGTTACATTAAATACAGAGATTTATTTCTGGCACTGGTACAAGTTTAAAATTGTTAAAGTTATTAGTCATCAGATGTAGTGACATCTGTACAGCACCAGTAGCAGTATTGTCTAAATTGTGCTTGCTACACTCGAGCAGTTGAAATTTAATTACTGCACCACACAGCCACTAGCTCTCCCTCAGTCCTACACAGCACATTACATACTCAAGGTTTTGTTAGTGCCTTATGCTTGGAGGTAGTGCCCATTCAATCTGATGCACACATTCATATGAAAGAACAATTAATTTATTCAATATAAATTGTATCTTGACTGGTCAGTACTTAAATTACACATTGACAGGCGATTTCTTAAATGATGATTACTTACTTACTTACTTACTTACTTCCTGCCGCTCCTTCTGGAGCATAGGGCCTTGGCGAAATTTCTCCACGCAGTACGGTTCCTGGCCATTCTCTTCACTTGACTCCAGTTCTTGTCCACCTCTGCAATTTCATTTTCGATCGTCCTCTTCCAGGTCTTCTTAGGTCGAGGGGGCGTGGTGGCTCAGCGGTCTAGCTGTATGCCTCTCACCAAGGTGGTCCGGGTTCGATTCCCGGTCAATGCATGTGAGATTTTCGAAGTGAAATGCCATGTCCTGTGGTTCGGATTCCACGTAAAAAGGAGGTCCCGTGGCTCATAATCACAAGATTCACGGTCACGTAAAACTACAATCTTCCTTTTTCTTCTTAGGTCGACCTCGCTTCCTGGCGCCTTGAGAGTTCTTCATCTCCCGAGTCACTTGTTTCAGTCTGTTTTTCTCCATCAAGGTCCTCACATTCCAGAAACCGATTTTCGTAGTCCTCTTCTTGCCAAAAGTCGTCATCAGGTTATCCGTCCGGTTTTGTAATTTCACTTCAGTTTCCGTAATCATTTTATTTAAGAGGAGCGAGTGATTAACCCACTGCCTCCGAGTGCCTTGGAGGGGCTGCCACCTTAAGCCTGAGGCACCAGGCTGATTTTCTGTCAGGGTTTCTTCCCTTAGCCTTTGAAGAACCTACACCAATCTACAAGGCAGCAGTTGTTTCACCAGAGCCCCGTTAGCCGTAATTTCTTCAGGGTTCCTGTAGGGCCTTCACAGCTACCGTAGCGGTCTTGAGGCACACCAAGTCCCCACTGTACTTCACCCCTACAGGCAATCCCCTACTTAATTACGTTGCCCATCTCCCTCGACGAGGACGAGGGGTTGGATTCGTGGGAGACAAATGATGATTGGTAAAACTAAAATAAATATGCAATTATTGATCAAAGCTCATAAAATAATACAAAATGAAGTTCACATTATCCAACGTGCAGAACAGGTATTCATTTTAAAATTTCTTAAATATGTAAATTGAAGAAGAATATGCATTCGCAATAACTTCCTGAGATCTATTCACCATTCATGTCCGCAATGTCAGCAACAGGTATCAGGATGTTTCTCATCGGTACAAGGTAAATATGGAATGTACCGGTACTGTAGTTAATTTTGTTTTCTGGTGTATTTTGTTATCCCACTATAGGGCTCTCCCCTGATAAGAAATTTGATTCTTTCTGTTTCCTGTTGAATATTTCTGCTGAACAGTGTTCTCCTTTGAGATTATATTCCATTGCTGTTGGTAGTCATTTCCACAGTCTTATATCTTTAAACTTATTCAGCTTTTGCTGTTGTTCAAATACAGTTTCTCCCCATATCAAAACATCATCCGCGAATACTAGGCCATTGGACTGATGATGATTAAGAATAATGATGTAGCTGAACATCTCTCTTTGTTTAAGACCACTTGGATCTTTTACATCCTGTATGAATACTATGAATACTACTTACAGTCCAGTCGCCGAGTGTCCGGCTCTGACATTTCTCATAAGGGAGGGAGACAACCTTGCCGGTTCTGTACCGCGAAATATAAAACGACGTGGATTACATAAAATATTTCACATGTTTTTAAATAAACTCTGACGAACCGCTGGCCATATTACTAAAGTAATATACTTACACACAGTTAACCGGTACTTGTTCACACACAAGAAAATAAAACAACAAACCTGCACTAACACACGGAGCAAATGGACCACAGAAGAGAGCCTTGGCAACATCAAGCTAAATTTGAAGATCGGCTTACCGGGAAAAACGCTGATTAGTACAGGTGACAACATTCTTCATGGTAGTAAGCCAACATGGGCGGAATTCCACTGCGATCGAAGAATTTAGGTTTTGTAACCGCAAAATGTCGGAATAACAAAAAGATGGATAAAATTGCAAATGGGGTGTGGGACTTCCACATTACATAGTGAAGATGTTAGAGAAGAATTACAATTATGGCTAGTTTCAAGGTTCTATTAACAGCTTCTCACTGCCGTAAGTTGGCTATATTCTCTTTACCCCTCTTCTCCCACCATTACCAAACGTCAGAGCCGGATACTCAGTGGCTGGACTGGACATAGCATATTCACTTCATCAGTCAAGAATTTTAGAACAGCAGTACATTGAATATTATAAAAGATTATTTACTTTATTGCTGTGTTATGTAAGTCCAACCATTTTTATAAAACAATTGAGTGTGTGTATATACAGGGTGTTTCTAAATTCCCATTACAAACTTGTAAGGGATTGTAGTGGGGACCAAGATGGTTAAGTTTAGCATAGGAACTTGTGTCTGGAAACGTACCGTCTTCCCGCTACCCACAAGAAAACACACGTTCAAATCTCTTGCATTTTCGGCGCCACTAACTAGACTACGTACGTCATTGAACGATTACCTGAGGTCCCATATCCCCTACAGGTTTGTTGACATTCCATGCCATTCAGTTGAGTGTGTGATCCACACGGAGACGTGTTGTACCTGCTGTTGTGCTTGTGATCTTCGTTCATACTACAGTACAGCAGTAATTCTTTACTATACAGTAGTAAGCTGTATGTACTTAGTTCATTGGTAGTGTATTGTTGTTGACCATGGCGTACACGTTTGCGGAATACGCCGACATGTTGATATTGTATGGCGAAGGGCGGTGCAATGGGAGAGCTGCTTGTCAGTTGTATGGGGAGCATTTTCTACACTACCGGACACCTTCGCACTTCTCTTCGCTTATGGTTTATCAGCGAGCCTCGGGGACGGGTAGATACACTGCCAACAGAGACCGGCAGCGTGCACCCGAGTTTGAAGAGGCTGTACTCCACGCAGTGGAAGAGGAGGAGACTACGAGTACCAGAAATATAGCAAGGACACTGAATGTGGATCACTCAACTGTCGGGCGTGTTCCGCATGAGCAGCAGCTACTCCCGTACCACCCGAGAGTACAGGCAATGCAGCCACAGGATTTTGCGTCAAGAGCCCACTTCTGCAGGTGGTTCTTGCACCGTTGTGTGGATGATCCCCACTTCCCACGGCGGATCATTTTCTCTGATAAAGCAAATTTCACCATGGTAGGTGTTTTCAATACCTGCAACAGTCATGTGTGGGCTGATGATAACCCGCATGCTACGCGCCCCTATGGGTTTCACTAACGATACGGTGTGAACATGTGGGCAGGGTTCCTGAATGGATGTATGATTGGGCCATACCTTCTTCCACGAAATCTCACGGGTGCCGTGTACTTGGTATTCCCTGAAGACATACTGCATGAGTTCTTAGACAATGTGCCACTGTATGTGCGTGAAAACATGTGGTTTCAGCACGATGGCGCACCACCTCATTTTTCTATCTGTAGGGTCACATGAAAATCTTGATTTACGAGACCCCTTTGGTATCCGAGGAAGACATACTGGCGCGAGTTATGTGAGCGGCGGATGTTGAAGGACCAGGGATTGGTGATCGTGTGTACCAGAACATGGTACGGAAGTACCGTATCTGTGTTGATGTCGGTGGTCGTCACATCGAGCCCCACCTGTAATTGGACCCAGATGACAAGCAGCAGGAGTTGGACAGAGCGCCGGAAATGCGGAAGCTGTGAACGTCTGCTGTGGTGTTTTTTTCTGGGTAGCAGGAAGAAGGTGCGTTTCCGGGCCCAAGTTCCTATGCTAAACTTAACCGTCTTGGTCCCCACTACAAGCCCTCAAAGTCTGTAATGGTAATTTAGAAACACCCTAATATGCATACGATGACCATCCAGATATTTAGATTCCCTATTTAGCTGAGGAACATGAGCATGCACTACAGACCTATGATGTCAAGCTAATGGGATAGGGAATCTCCGTCCAATCAATACCTTTTTTAAAAAAAGACTAGAAGTTTATTATTATTGGGACATGTTTCGAGTAGTAACTACTCTTCTTCAGCCATAGACATTAGATAATTAATACTTATCTAAAACATATTCATCAAATGGGAAGCATGCACACTAAAAGAAAAAGCACTGCAAATACACATCTAAAAGTTCATTAAAAAACTTAAGTTGAAAATACAATAAGACAAATGGGAGCTTTTGCATTTTATGTTGTGTGCCAGTGTGATTGGCCTAGCCTTGAAGGCTTATTTAGAGATGCAGGCTGGAGAGAGGTCCCAGGATCGAACCCCGTCCGAACTCGTGCATGTTGGTTGAAGACGGGACGGAGATGGTTTATTGCGTGACATTAATTTAACTGTTACGTCATACGGATTGCTGTTAGATGTTATGGTAAAGCGTTCCTGCCAAAGATTGCATGTTGTATGTTTATGAATGCCGACACAGACAAAGCCTTAAACCTCTCTCCAGCCTGCATCTCTAAATAAGCCTTCAAGGCTAGGCCAATCACACTGGCACACAACATAAAATGCAAAAGCTCCAATTTGTCTTATTGTTTTTTCAACTTAAGTTTTTTAATGAACTTTTAGATGTGTATTTGCAGTGTTTTTTCTTTTAGTGTGCATGCTTCCCATTTGATGAATATGTTTTAGATAAGTGTTAATGATCTAATGTCTATGGGTGAAGAAGCGTAGTCACTACTCGAAACATGTCCCAATAATAATAAACTTCTAGTCTTAAAAAGAAAAAGGTATTGATTGGACAGAGATTTCCTATCCCATTAGCTTGAATTGTAAACGTCAATACAAACCTTAAAGAATGGAAAACCCTCCCGATAATCTTGATCTATGATGTAGCAATCATATACAGGCCGGACAAGTCCCGACAGATGTCGGTAGTTTGTAAGGATATTACCTTAATAAATTTTCCATCATTGCAATTTCATAATTGCATGATGTTTTTTAAGAAGCTGAAGAAGATCTGGTAATAATCCCGAAACATGTACTCTTACCAATGAAATGATATACCGTATTATATTCAAACAAAATGTACTGACTAGGCAGAAAATTTATTAAGGTAATATCTGTACAAACTATTCTGTCAATACGGACCAATAATGAATCAATTCTTTTCTACCATGGTGTCAGTAGTGCAGCAGCTGTGGCTCTTGAGCAAACAATGCTCGAACACTACAGCTCGGTGCATAGCAACTGTTTTTCAGGAGTTTGACTGGGAGCTGTTTGATCATCCACTGTACAGTCCTAATCTTGCTCCCAGCGATTTCCATCTTCTCTTGCACCTCAAGAAATTCCTGCCCTCCGGTCAACATTTTCACACTGATGAGCTGAAGGCGAATGTCACACTCTGACTCTATTGTCAGGCGGCAGACTTCTCTGACAGGAATATAAAGTTGATGCCATGATATGACAGGTGTCTCAATTCTGGTGGTGATCTACTGTATGCTGAAAAATGGTTCAAACATTGCTATATCTGGCGATAATAAAGATTTTCATTTAACTATGTTTCCTTTACATTTAAAAATTAAGGAAACTTAATTTCTTGATGGGCCTTGTATTTCAGAAGTTTTTATTATGTATTAATACTGGGTTAGAGCCTCCGTGGCTTAGGCGGCAGCACGCTGGCCTCTCACCGCTGGTTCCGTGGTTCAAATCCCGGTCACTCCATGTGAGATCTGTGCTGGACAGAACGGAGGCAGACAGGTTTTTCTCCGGGTACTCCGGTTTTCCCTGTCACAATTTCATTCCAGCAACACTCTCCACTATCATTTCATTCCATCTGTCATTCATTTAATCATTGCCCCAGAGGAGTGCGACAGGCTTCGGCAGCCGGCACACTTCATATCCTCGCCGCTAGATGGGGGCTTCATTCATTCCATTCCTGACCCGGTCGGAGACTGGAAGCAGGCTGTGGATTTTTCATTAATACTGGGTTATATTTATATATATCAACACCATCGCCCGTGCATTGGCCGACCGCACCACTGCTGTAACTCCCCTTGTTTTACTAACTTTTCAAGCTTTATCTCTCATACATTGTTAATAATGTTCAAACCTTACCTTATATGAGGTGCTGAAAAGGGTGTCCTCCTGCAGCTTAACAGGCGTTGTATTGAGAACACACGTTTCGTTTAACACAATTAAGTTCGGCCACTGAAATGTTTCCGACTTCGTGTGTTATTTTTTTCCAACATTCCGCGCGAACATGGCGAGCACTTTGGTACCGTATTTAAAGTAACGTTTTAAAACAAAAATCCGCAGCTTTAAATTTAACTGTCTAACCATCTTAAGCGAGAGAATGTACACCGAGTGTGATAGTGGGATGACTGCATAGTTTCCGATACAGCTGACAAGACTAGTGCGCATAGAGATAACAAGGGGAATTTTATCAGCCATGGTCGGCCGATGCACAAGCAACTGCCGAGTGAAAAATCCAAGCATGCCACGGTGCTGATATATAAATCTAACCCTGTATTATCCACCCTTTATAATTAGACGCCATTAGTGTGTTTACACACAGAAGAACAATCTAAACAGGATGTTAATGCCTTCTGAACATTCCCAGACTATCTTTCTTGGGACATTATCATGTACCTCATACAAATACAAAAATATCATCAGGGGTTATTTGCATGTTCCCATTGTTTTTCTGTCAACATTCTCTCAGCAAATATGAGGTCTGTAGCCAGTGGCGGCTGGCAGATAATTGTTCTGGGTGTTGCACTATTTTTCCTAGGGTGGAGGCGTGGCATGTATTATCTTTTATTTCATTACCTACATGTCACTAGATGATATTGAGACGTACACCCCCCCCTGCAATTTTCTTGTTATTTCTTACTTCGTGACATTCATTATTTGGCTGCTCTTAAACCGTTGGGTACATGGTCTTTATGGCATGAATGGGAGTATTTTTTTAAATTCAGTGTTTTTGTCCATAGGAGTTCGATTTTCTGTGAATCATCATCATAATGTTCATTTTTTAAAAACTGACACAAAGTAGTTGTATCACAATGTATCGACAAAAATAAAAATCAAGCAGTTCATTTAATTGGTAATGTTAATCCAGTTCAACGATTTTTTAAAATAACTGAATATATTCTCAAATAATCCCAAATTACTAAGTTAAATAAAACTGTGGAATTAGCGCCCATGAGGTGATAGGGTAAATATCGGAGAAAACTGTATTCAATTGCGCGGTAAAACGGATGTATCTCGTTCATAACGAGTGCCGCATCACATTTTTATCCGATTAAATGGAATAAATGTTAGTCACGAGAACAAAACAACGTAAGTTATATGTGAGGGCGAGAACTGCGAGTGTCACAAGTACCCGCAACATTGCAGGACATGGTTTCGGCAGTTGACGAAGCATCTCGGATGTCTCCGACCTCGGCTGCCTTGTTGCAGTCAACGGACTGAGGAAGTACAGACGATTGTACGAAACATGTACCCAGTTGTATAAATAAATTATTAACATTGTATTGAAAAGACGGACATTATTAATAGTTTTATTAGGGGGCAATGACCAGCCGTGTTAACTGTTGGGATAGAGCTTACCCGGTCTAGCATCTCTGCCATACCCTTCACTATTGAGATCTGGTCGGTGCTTGGGGCTGGCAACGACCAAACGGACGAGCGCTCCTAGATGGCTGGCGCACTTTGCTTTCTCAATCAGTTCACTGCAACTTACTATAAGATTTCCTGAATTATTAAAGAACAGATTTATGAATATAAACCGCACTCGTTCCAGGTTCCGTATTGACCATGTTTACAAGAAGTATAACACAATTTTCACTCGCCAAATCAATACTTGACTTTACTTTACTAAAAATACTATAGGTACATGTTTCGGAAACTTGATATGTTTCCTTCATGAATTCTTCATGAATTAATCTGGTCATTGTGCAACACTGCAACCTTATTACCAGCCGCCACTCTCTGTAGCTCTGAAATCCTTCCAGAAATCATGTTACTCTCTTTTTGTGATTTTTAACTTGGATATGTTTTTGGGCTGGGGGTCTATCTGGGATAAGTGAGGACAGTTTAGCATTGCCAAATTTCCGACACCTAGTTACCATGGCAACAAGTGCAAGCACACTTACCACTAATTAAAGTGCGCGCGATACACTGTAACCTCTTGACAGCCCACACGTTGAGCGTACAATGTGGCAGTTTGGCTAGCCCACACTGTTGGGAGATAAATGTAACTGTTTACCTTTGCCTAAGCTATGTTGTTTTAATGGGCGCCAAGACCTCAATGCAATGTTGAAATCTAAATTTGTATTTAACAACGTCTAGCTCTGGCAGAACACCTTCAAGACACTATTCACTCAGATCGTGGTATGATTTGATCATTAACCCAACAAACAATTGTATCAGGAGAAGGAATTGGTCTATATCTAATGCTACCTACTGAAAGCAAAGATTGCATTGTAAAAGAAATGAATTTATTATATAAAACAAGTATAGCAAAATTAATAATAATAATAAGTACAAAATTTAAATTGGAGCGTTGTGATTTGAATATTACCGATAGAAAATTACGTGAAAACGGAGTCTGATAAATTGATTTTACTCTTATTTCCAAGCTATGAAGTTACTTAAATTTGAAATGTAAAACAAAGAAAAATGAGAGATTGCGTATTTCTGCGTCATTTGCGCTTACCATTGGAAATTGCCAAGGCATTTCCCTCGTTCTTGATGATGTTGTGAGCTTCCCACAGTCTCCTGGACGTCGTCATCTCCGTCGGAATTTGATGATATTCTGGTAGATTAGATAATTCTATGGTCCGTACCTCGGACCCAAACACTCGTACAACCGCACTGGTTAAGTTTTGCAAAAGTTAGTCTTCAACTCCATTGAACATCGGAGCGACACGCACTTCCAACCGTACTCCGCAAGTTCTACACAGATAGTCCCGAACTCCACTGAACATCGGAGCGACACGCACTTGCACCCATACTCCTCAAGTATTTCACAGATAGTCCTCGTTTCACGGCGCGTCGAACGATATATGCACCTGTTGGCTCCCCCACCACGGTACCGTCTTCCAGCTTACGTTGTCTTCCCTGATTGGCTGAGCACGCCGCCAGTTCCCCTCCTCTGCCTCATTACACTCGGCGCGCGAGAGGGAGAAGTCGTTTTCCGTTCCAACAATTCGCCTTTTCTAGACCTTGCGACCCAGCCTTGCGTAATACTTCTCGACAGGAATCAGCTTGTACTTGAAATCCCCGTGAGTCACGTCTCTCGATATACCCTAACTGACGAAAACTCCGTAAAATTCCGTAATCACATAATTTTCTATGATATTGTCGTTCGTAATAATTTGCTTGATAGCGTTTTCTAAGACATAGAAAACCTATCTGAATGCTAATAATTTTTATAAAATGCTCCGAAAATACCTTAATAATAATTATAATAAATTAATAATAATAATAAATTAACATGAAAAATTCTCTTGGCTGAACAATTTGCCGCGTAAATAAATATAGAATGGCTTCCTACTGACTTATGCCAGTTGCATAAAACCCCTCGAAAAACACGTTACATATTCGCCTCGGATCATCGGATGATTTACCGTGACGACGGTCCATTATCCGATTATCCCAGACACGTTAATAAACCCCATCCAAAATACATATTACATAAACGAAATCACCCTAAATTACAGATATATACACTCATATTTTTTCTTCACGCACTTTGCGTCAAAGTTTGTTGTCACTATGGATTGCACTTTGCAACCAGTCCAATGTTTTACATATGGAATAGTGTTCCACGGATATTTCCGCCTCTCAAATTTCTCTATGTTGGAGAAATAGACATAATTAATGTGTGAGCACTATGTATTTATGATGTCATATCACACGCATTGAAGGTGTTCTGATATATTTATATCACCATAGAACTCCCTAATTTCACTGGAGGTCCCCTCCTTATGGTGAAATTTAATCTCACTTATCACTGAGCACACTACTGTGGCAGCGCCTCGTGACCATAATACTTAATCTCTCTTTAAAGTAGATTAAATTAATATTGACTTCTGAAAAAAAAAACAGTAAATGCGCATTACATATAACACCAAATATTTCTGTGCCGTAATCGCCCTGTCTTGTTAAGTTCCCGTTAACCATATTCTACTTAATACTAGTTCTCAACACAGACCATTTCTCCTCACACAAATAATACCATTGTACAAATTATCTTAAATTACACACTTACAAATCTTACATGGCGAGGCCGTAAACAGAAATCACGTGTGCTGATATGTATGAGTTTCATGAAGGACTGTCTCGCATTCTGATGGCCCATCTTTTATCTCGTGGACGCCTTAAGCTAACAAGCCCTATTCAAGCGCTCCCCCATCTCTTGGAGATAAATGGGAACCCATCAGCGCTGCCAAAATGGCCTTGGTGCATCGAGACAATTTAGTGCTCAACAGCATCCGACAATCCCGTCATATTTCCCTGTACCTTAAAAACTCTCATTTACTTACATACTACCCCCCTGTGTGACTTCTGATACGCCTGCCTGGAAGACCATCTCCTCCCACGCACCAAATACCACACTTACTCACTTGATAGGCTGGCTCGCCAGCTAAACACACTCACTTTATGACACATATTTTCGTAGACTATGTATATTATACGATCCGTATAATCTGTTTCCCTCACTATTCTCCAGCACATATGCTGTTTTTCCAATACGTTTGGAAACTATAAATGTTTCTGCGTCACCTGCTTCCAACCTTGCAAGAGGCTCCCTTAAATGAACGTCATCACGTTGCTCCACTAGCATATTTCTCAGTGTCTGTAACGATGCCCTGTTGCTACTGTCCACACATGCACATATTAAAATACCGTCCTCTGCTTTAACCACAGGATAATCCCTACATAAATTAGTGTCCCTCGATAGCATGTCTGCAAGAATGTTATCTTTACCTTTAATATATTTTACTGTGAATTCGTATTCCTGCAGAGCAAGAATCCACCTACTAACTCTGTTAGAACTGAGTTTACAAGTCCTCATATACAGTAATGCATGGTGATCTGTGTGTATCTCAAATTTCCCCCCTACTAAATACATTCTAAATTTCCCTAAACTGAAAACAATACCTAAAAGCTCTAACTCAGTAATCGTGTATCTTTTCTCCGCTGCTGTCAGTCCTCGCGAGGCTAAAGATACTATGCACAGATTACCCTCATCATTTTTCTGACATAATACTCCAGCAATGCCTGTATGTGAAGCATCTGTCATAACCACATATTCCTTATCTTTTAACGGATATTTCAGCACTACAGCTTTCTCAAAACCTTCCTTCAGCGCTCTAAAAGCCTGATCATGCTTGGACTCCCATCTCCACCGAGTCCCACTTTTAAGCAATTCCCTGAATGGTTCTACCAACCCTGAGTATTTAAGAACGAACCTCCTGAAAAAGTTGCAAATTCCCAGGTAAGTTTTTAACTGTTTAACATTCTGTGGCACCTCTGCGTTAAGTATCTTATTAACCCTACTTTCTTCTGGTGTTACACCTCTACTCGACACTCTATGACCTAAAAATGTCACTTCTGACTGACAGAATGACGACTTAGACAGCTTCAAAGTGAACCCTGCCTGATCTAACTTCTGAAAAACTATATCTAAATGACGGAGATGCTCCTCAAAACTGCGTGAACTAATTACCATATCATCTATGTAAATGGTTACAAACTCTCCTGTGTCATCCCCTAATGCGATGTTTAAAGCCCTAATTAAAGCTGCTGAACTACTCTTTAACCCATAAGGTGTTCTACAAAATTGATAAAGGTTATATTTATGACTAAAAGCTGTAAATGGTCTATCTTCGTACATAAGTGGCACTTGCCAAAAACTGGAACTCAAATCTACACAAGTGAAATACTTCTTCCCCTCAAATATTTGCATTAATTCTTCTATTGACATAGATTTCAGCTGATCTGAACTAATTCTACTGTTAACCAAACGAGCGTCTAAACAAATACGAACAGTGCCGTCGGTCTTGGGTACCGTTATCAAAGAATTAACATACGGACTGTTAGAGTGCTCAATAATCCCATCTTCAAGCATCTGATTAATTTGTGCCTCAACTGCACTCTGATAAGCGAAAGGTACAGGATATCTATGTCCTGTGAATACTGACCTATCAATAACGTTCAATGAATGTGTATAGCAATTGGCCATACCAATGCGATCCTCAAAAACTCTCCTATTACACAATAACACATCATAGAGCCGAACACACTGTTCATCCTCTATATTTCCCTGAAATGCAGCCTCACGTAACGAGTCCTCTAGACTTCCGTTCGTAACCACACTGCCCACAAAACATGGAGAACCCCGCTCTACGGCTGGCGATATCTCATTTAAAGTACAAATCACACCTACAATACTACTCCTCTGAATATGGTCATTGAACGCTACTTCTACTTCAGAATCTCCCCATTTAAATTTCAAACTCCCTACATCATAACATAAGTTACCAGACACTCTACTTAGCCACTCTGAACCCAAGATAACACTGAATACTAAATTTGGAATTACAAGGCAAATCTGCTTTTCTACATGATTATTAATTTTAATGTCTACTAAAACTTGCTTAGAAATTACTTTAGACCTCTTCCCAACAGCTGTGATAACAAAAGTGCTTTTAATTGGCATCTCCTCAAAATTTACTCCAGTTCCTTTCATTTTATCATAAAATGCACTACTTATGCAACTCTTCATACAACCACTATCAATTAAAACATCTGTGTACGCCTCGGACACGTTAAATTTTACTATGGGGCTCTTACTAACCACTTCCTGAATAATACCTTCATCATTTAGTTCATGTAATAATTCATTTCTTACATTTAGGTCATAGGGTTCCTGTATAATTGTATGGACAGGGCATGCTACAGACTGAGATTCTGACCTTACTTCGCAGCCTGGTTCGCGTTTAAAGAACCGCTACAGCTGGCCGTAGTACTACTAACTACTAAACTGGTCTGGTTGTTCTGGGCTATGTTGTCATTGTTTGGCTGTATATTACTACCACTAGGCTGTCCTCTTCCTTGACCCCTATTCTGGTTGTAATTATTGTCATTATAATTTCTCCCTTGATTTCCCCTGAAATCATTGTTTCTCCCTTGATTTCCCCTGTAATCATTGTTCCTCCCTTAATTTCCCCTGAAATCATTATTCCTCCCTTGATAGCCTACTGATTACCATAGCCATTTCCTCTGTTCTGATTTAGCTGATTACT
The DNA here is from genome assembly GCA_946902985.2 of Meconema thalassinum. Taxonomy (NCBI): domain Eukaryota; kingdom Metazoa; phylum Arthropoda; class Insecta; order Orthoptera; family Tettigoniidae; genus Meconema; species Meconema thalassinum. The sequence goes on from OX336388.2 coordinate 1,355,288,094, forward strand.
ATTATTTCTATTTTGAGCGTTGGCCCCTTCGCCACCGTTCCCTTGAACTTCCTGATGCCTGGCTTCGTTAGGTCTATTATTATTATTACCCTGGTTCCTATTGAAATTGTCCTCATAACCCCCTCTCCCTAGTGCATCAAATGTGCTTAACAAATTTTCTACTTGTGATATTGTCTTTACATTCTGGATACAAGCAGCCTCCTTGATCCTATAGGGAAAGTGCCTAAGTAGCAACCTCACCACATCACTTTCCTCCTTCAAGCCATCCAGATATTTACACACTAATACCTGCCCTAAAAAGTATTCGGTCATGGTGGAGCTTCCTTTAGGGTTATATTTACCACACACTACTCCCTCACGATGCTGCGACTGAATAACCTCATTCCAGAACTTTTCACAGAATTTCATTTTAAAATCATTGATATCAGTAAACTTGTCTCTGTAGACAGCAAACCAATTCCTCGTTTCCCCCACAAACACTTGTTCTAAAATTTCAACTACCTGGCACCACTCAATACTACCATTTTCCAACCTTTCCCCGAATTTATTTTCTATAGTGTTCATGAACTCCATTGGGCACCCCTGTCGATTGCTGAACTTACCCAGTTCTACCTCCCTGTGTGTGCTATTCACAAAAACTGGCCTATTCTGACTATTTTCTTGCCTGATCCTAGCTTTTAATTTTAACTCTAATTCTGCGATTTTCTCCTCAGCCTTCCTCTCAATACTGTTTACTGTTAATTTAATGTTTCCTTCTGATTCTTCTACTTTATCATATAGCTTTGCTTGTTTCTCCTCAATCTTGCTAATGCTCTCTCTATTACTCTCTCTTAAATCATTTACTTCTGCAACTATTTGCGAGTGGACTTTCTCAATTCTACCCCCCAGCTGTTCCTTAACCTCTTTAGTAGCCACCTGAATTTTGTCAATTTCTCCCCCCAATTGCTTTTTGACCTGCTGTGTTTCCAGTTGCACTAGTTCTTTTAAATTTTCAGCCTGTGTACTGATTCTAATTTCCAACTCCTCCTGTACTTTTCCTAATTTTCTGTCTACATCTGCAATAATCTCTTTAGCCTTTTCTTCCATCACCCCCCTGATCTCACCTCTAATCAGTTCGAATTTGTCACTCATTTCCCTACTGTTTTGTTCTAATTTAGCATTTAAAGTTTCAGTACTCTCTCTATTTTCCTTACTGTTTTGTTCTAATCTGGCGTTTAAAGTTTCATTACTCTCTCTATTTTCCCTACTGTTTTGTTCTAATCTGGCGTTTAATGTTTCATTACTCTCTCTATTTTCCCTACTGTTTTGTTCTAATTTAGCGTTGTTTTGTTCCAGTTTAGCATTTAAAGCGTCTGTACTTTCTTTATTTTCCCTACTGTTTTGTTCTAATTTTGCATTATTCTGTTCTAATTTTGCATTTAAGGCATCACTACTAACTTTGTTCTGATACATGAACTCGAGAAGTAAAGTTTTTAATTCTGGTTGGCCGCCTACACTCCCTGTTTCAGTATCGGGATTTACCTCCGCTACCCCGGTACTACCATCACTCGACATACTGCTCGTATCATCACTCTCCAGTTGATGACCACTACGTAACCTCATCTGTCTTTCTTTCTCATCCCCCATAATGATATACACTGATAAAGACAAATAACCCCCAAAATACAGGCACAGAAATATATACCCTTCTCCTTCCACAAATGTTATTAGGTTTTCAGCCCCAAGTTGTCGGCGACAATTGTAATGGTTATTTAGTGCCCCATGTTGGTAGCGACAAATGTAACCTCTTGACAGCCCACACGTTGAGCGTACAATGTGGCAGTTTGGCTAGCCCACACTGTTGGGAGATAAATGTAACTGTTTACCTTTGCCTAAGCTATGTTGTTTTAATGGGCGCCAAGACCTCAATGCAATGTTGAAATCTAAATTTGTATTTAACAACGTCTAGCTCTGGCAGAACACCTTCAAGACACTATTCACTCAGATCGTGGTATGATTTGATCATTAACCCAACAAACAATTGTATCAGGAGAAGGAATTGGTCTATATCTAATGCTACCTACTGAAAGCAAAGATTGCATTGTAAAAGAAATGAATTTATTATATAAAACAAGTATAGCAAAATTAATAATAATAATAATAAGTACAAAATTTAAATTGGAGCGTTGTGATTTGAATATTACCGATAGAAAATTACGTGAAAACGGAGTCTGATAAATTGATTTTACTCTTATTTCCAAGCTATGAAGTTACTGAAATATGAAATGTAAAACAAAGAAAAATGAGAGATTGCGTATTTCTGCGTCATTTGCGCTTACCATTGGAAATTGCCAAGGCATTTCCCTCGTTCTTGATGATGTTGTGAGCTTCCCACAGTCTCCTGGACGTCGTCATCTCCGTCGGAATTTGATGATATTCTGGTAGATTAGATAATTCTATGGTCCGTACCTCGGACCCAAACACTCGTACAACCGCACTGGTTAAGTTTTGCAAAAGTTAGTCTTCAACTCCACTGAACATCGGAGCGACATGCACTTCCAACCGTACTCCGCAAGTTCTACACAGATAGTCCCGAACTCCACTGAACATCGGAGCGACACGCACTTGCACCCATACTCCTCAAGTATTTCACAGATAGTCCTCGTTTCACGGCGCGTCGAACGATATATGCACCTGTTGGCTCCCCCACCACGGGACCGTCTTCCAGCTTACGTTGTCTTCCCTGATTGGCTGAGCACGCCGCCAGTTCCCCTCCTCTGCCTCATTACACTCGGCGCGCGAGAGGGAGAAGTCGTTTTCCGTTCCAACAATTCGCCTTTTCTAGACCTTGCGACCCAGCCTTGCGTAATACTTCTCGACAGGAATCAGCTTGTACTTGAAATCCCCGTGAGTCACGTCTCTCGATATACCCTAACTGACGAAAACTCCGTAAAATTCCGTAATCACATAATTTTCTATGATATTGTCGTTCGTAATAATTTGCTTGATAGCGTTTTCTAAGACATAGAAAACCTATCTGAATGCTAATAATTTTTATAAAATGCTCCGAAAATACCTTAATAATAATTATAATAAATTAATAATAATAATAAATTAACATGAAAAATTCTCTTGGCTGAACAATTTGCCGCGTAAATAAATATAGAATGGCTTCCTACTGACTTATGCCAGTTGCATAAAACCCCTCGAAAAACACGTTACAACACTAGTCAAACGTGGTACTTATAATAGACGAATAAATGCAACTACATAATACTATGTTTTGGTTCTGCAACACCATAACTTTTTTTTTCCCAACAACTTCCAACTGCATGAGAGAAGAATGATGGCCCTGTGGCTGTCAGATTTTCTCTTTCTCTTTTTGGAAAGTGGGATGATAAATGCTTTTGCCCACTCTGGGATCCTGCTCTTTTTTCATTGGGCTGTCATACTACAGGGTACAGCTAGCTTAATCCTGGTATTCCAGATACTGTATATCAGTGTTGAAGTCTTCAAATTCTAATGATTTTTCCTTCTGAAAGCTATGTTAGTGAATATCATAAATTCTTAATGGTTTGCATCTTTTCTGTTGTCATTATTACTGTTATCACCATTTGGTCATGTGTTGAAATCATTAATTTCACATTTTTATGTTCTCATCAATCTTTCATGATGTTTTTCCTGGCTGGCTGCGTGGCTCAGCGTTAACGTTCTTGCTGGCTGTGCCAGCCAGTTTCTATTTAAGGGTGCGAGGGAGCGTGTCAGTAGTTTACCGTCACATTAAAGATTCTCTTCAGGGCTAAATTCCGGCTCCCTGGTGTCTGTAAAAGCTGCAGTTGTTAAAAGGGACGTAAAACTAATAACATTATTATTGTGTTTTTCCATATTAGTCCCTCTATTCATTGTCACTTTATATTATAGTTTAATCATTGTAGACTGACCCGTGTACCTCAGCACACCAGTGAACTAGACCATGGGGTTATGCTATACCTCGACTGGGGAGACAAGTAAGTTCAAACCCCACTGTCGGGCATCCTTAAAATCACCCATGATTTCCCAATTTCAATGTCAGGGAATTCCCGGGATGGTACCTCCTAATAGGCCAGTGCTGCCTCCTTCTAACTGTTTGTTCAGTTTCATTCACCATCTTTCATTTCGGTAACTCCTCTGATGAGGTTGGCTTCAGGCTGGGCATCCAACTGTAAAAATTACTTGCCTTATACATAGTGATGTGGGCCGGGTAAATACCCAGTGGGAAGGTAAATATACATTGGGTATTTACCCAGTGGTCATTAAAATACCCAAAATGAGGGTATTTTCAGTTTTTTGAGCTTTGTACAACACTTTTTGATGTGTTGATGAAGTGTTGGACAAACAAGGACTGAAACACAGGTATTTCATGCCTTAAATTGAAATCAGGAACAATATTGATCCTTCAAAACTAAAAGAAAAGGAAAATGGACGTCTGGGTATTTTTTAGTATTTATATGTGTAACCTTGTCTTTAAGTGTGGTTTTTCCTTAACCTGAAGTAAAATATTGGATAAACATTTTGTGTTTAAATGTTTTAATAAAAACCAAGATATTGAGAAGGTCGAGTTTTATTACGGTACTGGAAATGAGCAACAAAGATGTGGGTGGGAAAAGCTACTTTTGTAGTAATAAGAGTAGACTATACGCGTATTAATCAAAATGTGTATGCCAAAATTCAAAAGGTAATTAAATATATTCAATAGAAAGGACATTTGAAAAAAAAACTGCGTAGAAAAGGTGCTTTAAGTTATTTTTCATTCAATTTTAAATATACAAAAAATATATATTTTTTAAATCAAATGATTCTCTAAACAATATAAATGCATGTCAGGAAGTTTTTGTAGTATGTGGGCTCCATAATGGGTGAAGATGTATGCCAGCAAGCATGTGAGTTGGCAACACTGCTCAGCTCATTCTACTCAGAATTCAAACTAACACTGTACTTCCCTCCCATTCTCTATTCTTTGTTTGATGCCTACTGTACTTAACCTAACTTTTTCAGTGTGGTAGAGTTGTTAGTTTATATCTCCTGATCTAATTCCCAATTCTAATTCTGTTTTTAACTCTCAATTCGAATTAAATTTAATTTTATTAATTATCTAATGTTGTTACATTTCTAAAAAGTTAATGTAGAATAGTTTGCATACCGGTACCCTTTTTTAAGGTTCAACTCACCAGGACACAGGATTTCTAATGTAAAATCTAAAATACCCGGGTATTTACCCAAATTGGGTATTTACCCAAGTATATACCCTGGGTATTTACCCCGATTTATAAATACCTGGGTATTTTACATCACTACTTATACATACTCGTCTCACTTCACTCTCACTCCATTTAAATGGGAAACATAAGGAGTACAAATGTATAATGAACTGCCTGCATCATGTCCTCCCACGATCAGCACAATCCCCTGATCGTTTCGTAATTTGCATGTGTGGGATCAGCTTCGATGTCAAATCCATCAATCTGCTGGATCTTTAGGGCTCATATTGATAGCTTTGGACCTAGTTTCTACAGGAATGAATATAATAGCAGAATTGGCACATAAATGCACTACAACCTACAGTACTAACATTTGACCAGCAGTGTGCCATGTTGCAAACACCATTGTCCATTTGGTCTGATAATTGTATGTCTACCCCTTATTAGTCCCGTTTTCCAACGGGGTCGGGGATGAGATGCGATGGAAGTCTTTGTGGCGATGGTTTTTACGGCCGGATGTTATAGTTGATGTTGCAATATCACAGCCAACGTGCTTCAGTGACAAGTTGGAAATAAATCTACAGATAAACCTGGATCCCGATCTTCCGGGATAGCTTAAATGGCGAAGTAGCTGACATGAGGATTGTTAATGATGTCACCACGATGAACTAACAAGTGTATTGACAGCATTATATCTCGTACGTATAGTAATAATGGCAGTGAGAATTGATGATAATGAGATGTCAAGACCATCTACTACAAACATACGGTACTTAATAAAATGTAGTTGAAAGTATATGAGTAAATTAATCTTCTCGAGTATAATTGCATTACGTGCCTGAATATTTCGTACGCAATAGGCTATAGGAGTATTGCTCTTTTAAGCATGAAGCTGTAGATTGGCATATCAAATATGTAATATTATCGTAAGTTTGTATTGTAACGACTATCCGCAAATTTACTCGAAACATTATCCGGCAGCGTATCCGCTATCCGCACAGCAATGCAAACTATATCCGCGTGGCGAAAATATTTGCGGATATCCGCGGGTTTATCCGCATTCGCGTAGGGCTTTAGTTATTAGACAAATTCTATACACTCCCAAGCGAATAAAGATTTCCCTTTGAAAATCGAAAGGTAACTTTCAGTTGGTCAACACTATCGTCAATTAAATTGGGATAATGTAATTCCACCTGAAAAAGATTTACATGTGATTAAATATTATTTACATACTGGTAGATTACAACTGGGGGAGGTAAAAAGGTTGACATGTTTCTTTCATCAAGCGAGCATCATCAGATCCAAATACAGAAGACAAAATTGGTCTACAAACCACTACCAAAACCCACAGTGTCAATCACAAATTGTCACGGCTCCCCAACTCTAACCCGCTAAAGGTGCGTCAAAGTGTTAAAAAGTGCAGCTAGTACAGCTATAAAATACTAAAGAATTAAGACCCCCGAAAAAAGAACTATTTATGCTAATATTGACTAAGATGCAGGATTGAAAACTGACAATCCCACCCACAAACAGTCGCCCACCATCCACGAAGGTGTAGCTACTACTGCTGTGATACACATCTGTTCTACCATTAAAATGTGTTCTGCGTAAATCATATTATGTTACTCTTATTTAATGGGGAATATATTCGTGTTGACCGACTGAAAGTCACCATTTAGTTGTTAATAAGGCAACATTGCAAAGCTCTCTATAAAGATGTCCTTTACAGCAATTAATTTTTGCTCTTCTGTTCCAGGTCCTTGTACATATAGTTGTCAAGATGCAGGCCATTATGTGTGCAGATGATATGAGTGGACTTGACACATCGATTATACCAGTATGTATCCAATGACTCTCTCCTTCATACCATGTTGTTACCAAGGTTTCTACTATTGATTTAAACCACAATGGCATTGGTAAAACCAATATATCTGTGATATTTTAACAGATGAAAGGTTCACTGCCAATTTTGCAGTTTCATTATTGCCTCTGTTATTCTTCATTATCAAATTGTAGTATTTGAGCATGCCATTCATTGTACATCTGCATCTTATACCATCTCAAATCAAATAATATATGCCGCTATGTTTTGGGGGAACAGGATCCTCCCTCCAGGAAAGAATGCACCCTCCTACTGACAGTTTCAATAAGAATTAATATGTTGTTATTGCTTATTTTAGGGGCTGAGACATCGTGAGCATGTAGCCCCATGTATTTGGGTGTGTGTGAAATTTGTGTGATAACCGGTGTTATTGTGATGGCTGTATTAGTGTGTGTATTTGTAGATTGGGGATAGGATTGGGAAGGAGGTGGCCATAGCCCTAAGTTAGGAACTGTCCCAGCATTTTCCTGGAGTAAAAGTGGGGAAACCATGGAAGACCACTTTTAGGGTGGCTGAGGTGGGAATCGAACCCTTCTCTTTTCTCAGTTTTGCCTCACGCGGTTGAGTGTACCCCGTTTCAGCCCACATACCAGAATTAGAATTTCTTGGCAGAGCTGGGAATCAAACCCAGATCTCGGGGGTGACAGCCAAGAACGCTAGCTGCTACACCACAAGGTGGTTTAATTAATATGTGTATACCTAATTGATATAATATGTCATAAATATCATAATAACAGATCATAGCATTTAGATATTTTGTTGCTATTTGCCAGTTCAGTTTTTCAGTGTCTTATGGAAAAGTGATTTTATATCAGTTTATTTTTAATTAAGTATATTGTTCTAAAAACAAGTCAAGGTTTGTTTACTTGACCCAACATAGAAAGTTATATTTGCAAACTAGATTTATATTGTACTAATTTATTGTGGATATCTGTGTTAAACGAAATGCACTGTATTGTTGCAGATGTCAGTGAAAAAGGCAATTCCTTATTTTACTTTTACACATGCATTTCAAGGATTTACTATAGTATTTGCTCTACTTTCGGGGATAAAGTACAGATACTCGAGTTTAGACGTCAATAAAAACGTTACCCGTGGGCTTACATAAAGAAATCTACACCAAACTTTTCCTTATTTTATTCTGCGTTTAGCTATGTAGAGTAAACATTTGTATTGTAACCCGTTAAAATTTTATAGCTGATTGAACATAAAGGTGCCGTTCTTTTTTTTACCAAGTCTAATGGAGCCCTTTTTTTTCCAAGTCTAATGGAGCCCTCACTTAGAAAGATCATTACATTAAAAGTATTAATCAGATCATAATGAAACTTTAATACGTTTTGAAGCAACATATTGCTAACGTGTATACGGAGTTTTAATCTGATCTGACGGTTCTGAAAATAGTCGTTGTTAATTTTGTAAACCAACTTTTTCTTGGACCTGGGTGGTCGTAGCAGTATGAAATATGGCTTGTTATGAGGCTCATAGGAATGCAAGGCTAAACGAAAAACTATGTTTTATTTACACGTGATTGGTGATTTTATATGGATTGATATTTAATTGGGTGGTTATGTGGGAAGTACCGTAGCTAGGGACTGGAACAATGCTCTGGGCCGAGGAAAGTCGTGCGACGTTGCCCAGGGAAACATAATGCGCTCGTACCATTCCGTAGAGACAAGGGAAGAGTACCAGGAAAGAAAGGAGGCAAAGAGAGTAGTGGCTGAGGAGAGAAGAAGGTGGATGGAAGAGTGGACAAAGATGATGAAGGAGGATAGTGAGGGTACAAAAGAGGTCCTGTATGGGACGGTAAAAAATAAGAGGCGGAAGGATCCTACGGATTATGTTAGAGTGGTGAACAAAAGGGGACAAGATATATAAAATAGGGACGAACTGAAGAAAATGTGGAAAGAATATTTTTAAGAACTTCTGAACCCAAATGGAAACCACGGCGAGGAGGAAGAAATCGGGGAAGAGGAAGATGGACTTAACATGGAAAGAAGTGGAAGATGCAATGAGGAAGATGAAAGGAGGGAAGGCACCGGGTGTGGATGAGTTGAGTGTGGAGATGGTGAGAGCAGCAGGAGAGGTAGGGATACAATGGTTGTACTGAGTGATGAAGACAGCATGGAAGGAAAGGAAGACCCCAGAGGACTGGAAAAAGGGATTAATTGTCCCGATCTTCAAGAAAGGTAGTAGAACAGAATGCAGAAACTATCGAGGAATAACAATGATGAGTCATTGTGCAAAGATGTTTGAGAAAGTTTTGGAAAGGAGAATTAGGACAAGGATAGAAGGAGGGATGAGGGAAGAACAACATGGCTTCAGAGCAGGAAGCTCCACAGTGGATTTGATTTTTGCTGTAAGGCAATTACAAGAACAGCATTATGAGTATGGAACAGATCTACTGATGGCCTTCCTGGACATTGAGAAAGCATATGACATGTATGCAGAAACAAAGTATGGATGTCCCTGGAGGATAGAGTAGTAGAAAAATGGACTATAAGGAGGATAAAGGAGATGTACAAGGGAAGCGTGAGCTGTGTGAAAGGGGGAGGAGAGAGATCGGACTGGTTGGAACAGAGAAACGGCCTGAAACAAGGAAGTGCACTGTCACCGTTACTTTTCATTGTGACATGATGACCCGAGTGGCACAAGTAATTGGGGAAGGAAAGATGAAAGCAATGGTGTTTGCAGATGATTTGATGATTTGGGGAAACAAGGAGGAGGAGGTACAGGAACAGTTGGACATGTGGGAAGGAATAATACAAGGGTATGGGATGAAATTTAGCATAAATAAGAGTGAGATGGTGATCACAACAAGGAAGAAGGAAAGAAACACAATGGGAATAACAATTGGTGGGGAACAGCTGAAGAAAGTGGAGAGTTTCAAGTATCTGGGAAGCCTGATACAAGATAAAGGAAGAAACGATAGAGAAATAAATGAGTGGGGGAGTCAGGCAGAAGCATTCTGGAGGAGTGTGAGAAGCATGTTATGGAGCAAGGATGTCCCTCAGAACAGCAAAAGGATCATATATCGGACATACTATATCCCTATCCTGACGTATACCTCGGAGACCTGGGTTATGAAGGGAAGGGAAAAGAGCAAAACACAAGGCAGTGAGATGAGGTTCTTGAGAAGCAGTATTGGAGCTACAAAGATGGACAGAATAAGAAATGAGAGGACCAGAGAATTAATGAAGGAGGAACTATTACAGGATTGTATAGAGAAATCTAGACTTAGATGGTATGGACGTGTAAAACGAATGGAGGAGAAGAGGATACCCAGGAGGATACACGAGACGAAGTGGGAAGGAGAGAGACAGGTGGCTGAAGGGAGTGGAAGAAATCGTGAAGAAGAGAGGAGAAGACTGGACAAGGGTGGAGGCTGAGAGATGGTGGGAAGACAGAAGACGTTGGAGAGGCTTGTGCTCCAAACAGACCCGGCCAGTGGCTGGAAACTGTGCAAGATGATGATGACCTCAATCAGATGACGGTGGTTCGAATAAACTGGTTAGAGAATCCCCTATGTGCACTGCAGCTCTAACACAATTTACGATGGTTGCTTGTATGAGTAATTCCAGCTATCCAGGGCTCCCATACCAAATAGACCAATAACCTCTCACAGAGTGTGTATAACTCTCGTAACCACCTGAAATTGCATCACATATGGCTTTCTCGACCTGAGGGAGACTCAAACCTCTCCTCACAAGTTGGTAATCAAACAACAACTATATGTCACCAGGCTCGAAAAGGCCTGCCCATCACAAATTACAACAGCAACATTAAAGCTTAACATCATGGGTCACCTTACCTAGGCCCCATGACGACAATTCGAAGACATCTCTCGTCACAAAGTACACACTGTCACTCACATGCACCTATAGCTGCAAACAATATGGTCTCATAACCCATAGAACTTTGGCCACCCCTAAATGAGCCTGCAATTAAATTAATCACAACAAAATCCAAATTTGCCCTGCTCAAGAGTTGAACCAGCGACTCCAAAAGTTGCACTGCAATAACACGTAGCTTGAGCTAGTATCGAAACCTCAGTTGGATGAATCATCACTGGAAAAACAAGGGCTTATAGCTGCAGTGTTCTATCTTAACCTTACTGGTCATATCGTAATTTATTGGGCACTTCTAATTGATTTTAACCTATGTGCCTTAATTCAACAAAATCAAATCCAAATCTTCACTAAAATACATACTGATATCGCCCCAGGAGTTGGCAGTTGGGTTTGAACTGCAGGTGTGTTCCCGCTCACTGCTTATCGCGCATTCCAAAAACATTAAAGTTGGTCGTTACTTGCTTCACTCACTCAGCACATTCCCTTCTCTCTCTGGCTGCGTGTTGTGTGCTGCGATGACAACGATTGGCATGCAGGGAGCCGATATATTTAGATCTGGAATAAGTGGACCGCGCATGCGTCACAGCGCGTTCAACTGCCATCTCTTGCCGCGATGACAGTAGGTTGTATTTTTAGTTTTGGCAACTATATTATACATTGATAAATAACATACCTACATTTTCCAAGTTTCATAGGCCCTCGATGTGGTCTCCACAGTTGCGTACAACGTGATCCCAGCGACGCGGAAGTCATTGGATTCCGTTGGCACTGCGCAATCTATCGATGGTGCGAAGATAGTGGTCAGCAGCCTGCACAACGTCTGCAATTGTAGGGCAGCAGTTCCCGCATAGTGGCTCCTTCATTTTTGGGATGAGATCAAAGTCACAGGGACTTAAATTGAGAGAGTAGTGGGGGTGATGGTACACCTCCCAGCCTCAACAATTCAACAATACAGACACAACTCTTGCTGTGTGCATTGTCATGCAGAACGATGGGTGTAATATCCATGTGGTGTCGCCGTTTCCTTCTCAGTGCTGCTTGGAAATGGTCTTGCAGAAACGAACAATAGTACGCCGCATTAACGGTTTGGCCCATGTCTCGTACGCACTTGTAGCGGTGTACTGACGGAATCAATTTTGACACAATTTTTTGCATTTTCAGGCAGTTCTTCAGGATGTGGAAGAATGCGCCAGTCCTGCATCTTGCACTAATTTGCGAAGCGAGATTGAGGCATGTCCTCCACACGATCATGCCCATCTTGCTACCGTTCTGTAAGGTGACGCAGCAGCACCGCACGCCTCATGCAATCCTTGGTGACACTGTCGAACCGTGTGACCTCTAGCACACTGAATTTTTATCCACATTCTCTGCTCCTGCTAGGAAAACATTGCGACCGTCTTTCGCGAGCGCTTGCTCTCAACTACTCATCTCCACGTGACCACTGCAAACGAACAGGAGAGGGGGCGGGCTAGGTCATGTGCTCAGTGGGAGGGTATGTAGGTTAGCAATCTTTCGTAACAATGGCAGAGCCCAACACCGTTGGAATGTAGCGCAGCAGCATGGTTGCCAAAACTAAAAAAAACAACCCTTGTATTATCTAATTTTCACTTGTATAATAACTTTGCTTATATTGTTTGCAATTCTGTGGCTGACTGACACGGAGTGTCTCGGTCGCTTCAATGACTGACTAACCTAAAAGCCCTGCTTTGAGTTGGTATGGTGGTGACCGTATAGAACAATGAGTTCCATCACCTCTTTTCTCCAAATATAGAACCAACAGTCCTAGAAACCCGGGTTCGGAATCATCTGGTAACATATTTTTCATAGGTTTTAATTATGCTAATTTTGATCCTGGTCAATCGTAGGGTTTTCCATTAATCGCTCAGCGTGGGGTACACTCGTTTCAACTTCGATATTCTTGTCCAGTGCAGTTCAAACGATAGCCAATGAAATTAGAATCTTCGTGGCTGACAGTGCTCTGGTTGAAGTGAACTTTATATTTTAAATAAAACATCTGGATGAATATTTATTTTATTCAACCATGTTTCTTGACTTGCTTATTTCTTCTGACTATTCTGAAGTGCCAACATTGCTCCCTTATCAACTGGATTTAACTGCATGGTTGAAGTGCTTTCTCTCTTGCCCAAGATGGTTAAAGCCCCTTTGGTGCTAGTACATTTTTACGCTTCTGTGAAGTCCCCATGGCTGTGGCCAATTTGTCTCACATTCCAAATTAGCTGTGGACAGCTGTGTTAGTCCGTTGTTCACTCCAATAACCGATCTTCCTTAGGTTAAGTGTACTTCTTCAAAACTTGTAAATGTACAGTAAATTTATGTTTGTCCTGATATGTTTCCAATATGTTGTGATCGAGGGTATCTTCAATTTTGTAATACAGATTACCTGTGTTCAATACCTTTCTCAAATTATTATTATTACTAATTTTCCCAAATTTTGTGGTCTCTTGCATATGTTTAATGCACGCCTATTTAGCCAATATCCTGTCAGTTACAATATTGCCCTAAAATTTCCTGTATATGGTTGTCTCCATGTCTTAAAAATATATATATTAGGGTGATGTAGAACATAAACTGAAAGGAATTAAATTTAATATATATATATATTTATTTATTTTTATCATCAGAAAACATAAATCCACCCACAATCCAAGAAGTCTACAAAGCGCCGAGAGAGCTCAAAAACTACAAAGCGAGTGGAGAAGATCAAACATTTGCAGAATTGTGGAAATATGCAGCAGAACCAGTAAAGATTTCATTACACCAATGCATAGTGAACATTTGGATCAAAGAAGAACTGCCAGACCATTGGACTACTGCTATAATACATCCATTACACAAGAAAGGAGAAAAATCAAATCCTGACAACTATCGAGGAATTTCCCTTTTGGATATCACATATAAAGTCATGTCACGAATTCTATATAATCATTGTAAAGATCAATTAGAACTGGAAATAGGGGAATATCAAGGTGGATTTCGGCCATGGCGAAGCTGCCCTGAACAGATAATCACCTTAAAATTAGTAATGGACTACTACAAACGTAGACAAAAACAGCAAGTCATAACCTTCGTAGACTTCAAAAAAGCTTATGATTGTATACATAGATCTTCATTGCTGAAAATACTTAGGAATTTCGGACTTCATCCCAAATTAATAAAAATTATAAAACTAACTCTAACAAACACCAAATCTAAAGTAAAATTCAGAGGAGAAATATCTGAACCGTTTACGATTAAAACAGGATTAAGGCAAGGAGATGGTTTATCGCCTCTACTTTTCAATTGTGCTTTGGAATATGTAATGAGGGAATGGTACAGGGAAAATCCTAGGAACATAAGAATTGGAACCAAGAAAGATCAAATAGACTTAAATTGCTTGGGATTCGCAGATGACTTAGCGTTACTGGCTAATAATATTCAAGAAGCCAAAAATCAAATAATAAGCCTACAAAATATAGCACAAAAAATTGGACTTCAGATATCATTTGAAAAGACAGAGATAATGGTAGCAAATCCACTTGTAATCAATCACATAACAGTAAATAACAAGAAAGTTAAAATAGTGAAGCAATTTAAATACTTAGGAGAAATTATAACTTACAACTTGGATGAGAAACCTGCATGGCAAGAAAGAACTAATAAAATGATAAAAGCCCAAAAATTAACATGGTCTACATATAAAAGAAAATGTCTATCAATCGCAACAAAATTAAAACATTACAAGACGGTGGTTCAACCAGAGGTGACCTATGGAAGTGAAACTCTTTTTAAAGTTACTCAGAAAAACAGAATCGACAAAATTTTAAAAGTAGAAAGAAGAATAGCTAGAACATGCATAAATAAAAAATATCAGAAAGATGGACAGTGGCGGATAGTACCAAATGAAGTGGTATACAGAGAACTGGAGCCCATCACTGATACTATTCGGAAGAAACGGCTTTCTTTCTTTGGTCACATCATGAGGACACCAGAAACCAGGTTATCTAGAAAAATTGTAGTGAAACTTTGGAATATGAAACAACAAGTAGGATGGATTAAAGAAATTAGAGAAGATATGAAAGAATTGGAAATAACCTTGGATGACTTGCAAAACAAAACAACAAAATTAAAAAAACTGAGAGATATAAAAATAAGATTTCAGGCTAAAATAGACAAACGTAATACAGTAAAAAGGGTATTTACAGATGAGGAACGCCTGAGAAGATCAGAGCGAATGAAGAGCTACTGGGCGACTCGGAAAGGAAACTTACTGAAGAAGAGGACCAAGAAATGATTGACTGAAGTGGTCCAATGAGGCCGTAAAAGCAGAAGAAGAAGAAGGAGAAATCTTCAATCCGACTGTATAAACTAAAATAAGAAGTCCTTTTTGAAATTGAAAGGTATATGTTGCCCTTTAATGCACTGTAATATACATTATTCCACCATTTAAATTAGTTCCACAAGCTAAACTTGGGGCTTGCTCTAAAATCTACAAATTGTAAAGCCAGAGCTGCCCAAAATAGGCATAAACTTGTGTTGACCAACTGAAAGTTACCATTTTAAGCAACATTGAAAAATATCATCAAAACTTTTGGTTATAATCGTTAAACACCTGAACAATTTTGTTGCATATTCACCATGCTGATGCTGTGTGTTCTACGGATATATATTAGATGATTGATGATGATGATGATGTTTCACTGTGCTAGGTGCAGGTGGAAGGGCATACCACTGCATTCAGGACAGTTGCGAACCACTCGCTGGTTGAGCTGGGCAAGAAGCTACTGCTGAGTGCCAGAGAAGGTGACACTGAGCAAGTGCGGACGCTTATGAGCAAGGGTGCTCCCTTTACTACCGACTGGGTGAGACCTCACATTTTCATTATCTAAGACTTCTAATAAAAGTTGCCTGCTTCTACTCATTTGATGTCAATGATTGCACACCCATTTAGAAAATTGATATTGCAACTTTAGTTTTCTATAATTTTCTCTCTCTTCTGTAGGCCATAACAAATATATATATACAGTATATTATTTATTTTAATTTCATGGTCTGCATAGGACCACTTCAGTCTGGTTTATGGTTCAGGTTCTTCTTCTTTTTGTTCGCCCAATACTTCTTCAGCCTTTCTGAGCGTAATTTTTTTCTTCCTCTGGAATCACTCTTCCTATCCTCTGTTTGTTGATCTTCTTCTGTAGCGTAGTGCGTTTATCTTTCGATATCTTTAGTGTGTCTGTCTTGTATTTTAAGTCTTCTATTGTAATATGTAACTCTTTCATGTCTTCCTTAAGTTCTGTGATCCACCTAATATTACTCTTCCAAAATTTTTCTATTATTTGGCTACTGATTCTATTTTCTGGTGACCGTATTAAATGCCCCAAGAAAGATATTTGTTTCTTTTTCACAGTGCTTGTCACTGGTTCTATTTCTTTATAGACTGTTTTATATGATATATTATTATTTTTTAATCGCATGTAATTTTTTTTCAGGTTGCTTTTCACATGTCCCAGTGTTGACCGACTAAAAGTTGTAATATCAAGTGTCAATAAGGCAACACTGAAACGTGGCTTCTACTGTATACATTTAGGCGATTGTGACATCATGGCCATCATGTATGTGGGTGTGTGTAGAATTTGTCTAATAATTTGTGGTATCGTGGTGTCTGTAGTAATGTATGCATTGGAAGGGTGCCGAAAAAGAAAGGGCTTTGTACATTTTTTATTTATTTAAAGTTTTTATGTGAATGAGAGGTTCTTTCCTAGTCCTAAACAATATCTAAGGTGGTTTTGAAAACAATGAAAACAATACCGGGAAATCAAGAAACAGTACACCGGGAAAGAAGGGGTCGTAAATTTATATTTCCATCCATATAATCCAGATATAAGTTAAAATGGTTTAAAAATGATACAGGTAATAGGAAAGGAAACAATTATAACTGATTATTATTTTTGAAAATAAATTTGGAAAACACCATTTCTACTATCCCTGGCACTACAGCCCATGAAGGGCCTAGGCCCACCAAGCGACCACTGCTCATTTGGCCTGCAGATATTGGGGTGACGCGTGGCCAGTGCATCGGGTCCCCTCGGCCGTTAATCTCGGTTTTCATGACCGGGGCGCTGCCTCACTGTCAGACAGCTACTCAATTGTCCTCACGAGGCTGAGTGCACCCCATTCCAGCCCTCATGTCAGTTTCTAAACTCCCTGACGGAGCCGGGAATTGAACCCGGGGCCTCCAGATGAGAGGCAGGCGCCCTATCCCAACACCACGGAGGCGGCGTAAACACCATTTAATGAACATTTAAAAATTTTCCCTTTTCCTGTGCCCATTTGTAATTGAGGCTAGGATTGGGAAGGAGGTGGCCATGGGAATCAAACCCACCTCTTTTAAGATTTGCCCAATGGAACTGAGATCAGAACAGAATAAAATTTCATGCCAAAGTCAGCAACCTAACCAAGGAACTATGGGACCTGAGTCTCAATATGTATCTCAAGACTACAGTAGTCAGCCATATACTACAAAGTTGACTGTCAGTAGTGATAATTGTGGCTTTCCTATTCTTTATTCAAATTGCATTTATAAGTTAACTATTTGATAAGTTTGAGATATTTATGACAGTTATCAATATTCAAGTCCCAGGGCACTTATCCCAAACCTAAAGCCTTAATTACTTAACCTAACTGCTAGAGAACTGAGAAGCTGAGCATCCTTGATTTCTTTCTCTATGCATATCTTTCTTTTTCATGTTTTCTTCCCTCTTTGTAAATAGTGCAATACAAGATGGCTGTGCTCTAAGACGTATTGTTATTCAATGACCACTTATTATCCTCCTTACGAAACCCAACACCAGTCATCTTACTAATACAGATTGTCATTCAAAATATACACACTCAAGTGCATGGGGCTGATGACTGCTGTATTCAAAGTTCCTAATTGAAACCTATACTGTTGAGACAAAAGAGTGTAAGTCATTCATACCGTACCAGTGTAGATAATATCTGTTTGTTATTTAGGTTTCAGAAATAAGGCAATATTCTAAGGGTTAACTTATTTGGACAAAGAATTCAAAAGCTTTCATCAGATGCCTCATTTTTAGTAATTATGTTGAGAATTCAGTTTTCACACATTTTCATTTATTATACTACTGTATATATCTACTGCAAACAAAAAGTTTCTAGATAACTAGAAATCTTTTATTTTATAAGCAATCAGAGGAGTAAAATGTGCAATTTTGTGAGTATTTAACACTACGGTATGGGGATTATTCACAATTTTGAAACTAATGAGTCATGAAAAGGAAGCCAAGAACCGTCACCTTTAGCTTCAATAATACTCTTCACTTTCCTTTGCATTCTTTCCACAAGGTTTTTGAAAACTGTTGATGGAATTTCCCTCCAGGCAGTTCTAGAAGTTCCCAAAGGGTTCTCTCTCTGAAGTGGGACACAATTTATGCACCCTACGATCTAGCTCCTGCTATAGAATCTGTATATGATTAAGATCAAAGGACTGAGGTGGCCATTCCATGATCTGGAGCTCTCCTCCTTCCACTTTCCCTTTCAGGTAAGCTGTATAAAATTGCGACTTATGCTTCAGATCATTGTTTTCATGGAAGACAAATCACGTCCAACTAGTTGCTTATCAGATGGTATTGCACAACTAGAGAGAATGCTTTAGTAGCCTTATTATTGTAGGATTTCCTTTATTCTATAGTGTTCCTCACTTCCATTTGAATGAGAAACATTCCCAGACCTTTACCATGCTTGACTCTTGGATTGATAAAACCAAGATGCATCTTTTCTGGTGAGGAATAATGAGCATAGGCAAAGGTTAACCAAATATTAACAGTTTTTCATCACTCCACACCACACGTTTCCAGTCCTCCCAATTCCTCGTTTTGTGTGCTTGGCCCCACTTCAGTCTATTTTGTGTATTATTGCTCTTCAACAAAGACATTTTAACCTCAGCTCTCCCCATTAAGTTGGCCATCCTGAGACAAATTTCTTTGTTATGACTTATTGAACTCCGCTTGTAGTTCTGGTGCAGAAAGTTTCCTGTTTCTCTTAATGGATAGTATAATTGATCGGTTCTCTGCTTTGGTGGTGACATGGGGCCTACCAGTGAATTCCCTGTCTTTAAAAAGGAAGGAAGTTTGTAGTTTTACGTGACCGTTAATCTCGTGATTATGAGCCACGGGACCTCCTTTTAACGTGAAATCCGAACCACAGGACATGGCATTTCACTTTGAAAATCTCACATGCATTGACCGGGAATCAAACCCGGTCCACCGTGGCCAACAGCTTGACCTCTGCGCCACCAAGCCCCCTTCCCTATCTTTGTTTGAACTTTTCTCTGCCTCTCTCTAAATTGTGTTATGGATGGTGGAACAAGTCTTGATTCTGCTATAGCCCTCACAGTGTAGCCATTGTTATGCAGTATAATTGCGGCTGAAGTATGCCCGTGGCCCATTCTGTATTAAAGTGAAGGAAAATGGAGAGAATTTAATTGGAATTAAATTTTTACTGTTATTAAAATTAAAGCCAAAAATAACTTGTAAGTTCTGTGAAGCACCGAAAAACATTACCTTGTGATTTGTGCTGTAGATATTACAAAAAAAAGTATTCATCCAGTGGAAAACAGTTATTAGGCACACATCTCAAGCATGTTCAAAGCATTCAACACCTGTCAGGAACAATGTGCAATTGCCGCTAGAATCTAGAATGAGTCAACAATAACAACAAAGTTCTGCACCAAAAATTAGGTGAGAATGCTCTCTTTATTAAACAACTTGTATTGGTCTTGTAAGCTAAGCTCCTCAACATGATCTATGGTAACCATAAAATCACAAAATTTCATATTATCCGGAAAGAACATGGCGGTTAACGGTAGAGATTTTTCTCCGAGCGAAAAGTTCGAAAATAACGTGTGTGTGATGTGTAATGGATCTAAAAACGATAGTAGAGCCAGTCTTGAAGTTTGTGAAACATGCGTGTTTAAGAATGCGTTCGCAAGTGAAGTGCCAAATTCGGAAAACGATGAAGTTTCAGATAACCTCACTTCGACCGCATCGCATCTATGGTTCAGAATAAAATCTCTGGAGCTCGAGCTATTCTCAAAAGTCGAAATAATCAAGATGATATCAATTGATTTAGAAAATGCTCTCCTGGAACTGAAGGGCTTAAAGGAAGGTAGGGCAAATATTAAGATACTGGGAGAACATGGTAGGGATTATACAGAGGTTAAGTCAAAAAATCTTAGGCATACCAGGCCTCATGTAACAGGCAATGGATCTTCACATAAAGGCATCGCAACAGCGAATAGATTTCAGATCTTAGGGTCAGAAGATGACGTAGTCAACACAGAATGTAACCTTCCTATGGTCTCGGAAAGTCAAAGGAAATCCCGTCGGCGATCGAAGCGTAAACATGCCCGTACGGTAATAATAGGTGATTCTATGGTGAGGAATGTTGGGCCTGAAATTGAAGAAGGAATCACATATTGCTATCCGGGCATGCAAGTGGGACAACTGACAGCACATGTGAACAATAATAAACTAAAGGAAACACCCGAGACGTTAATTATCCACGTTGGAACAAACGACATTCTAAACTCAACAACATCCAGTGATATAATGGCCGAGGCTGATACTTTTATTGCGACAGTAAAAGTGAAGTTTCCGGAGACAAAGCTTTGTCTCAGTGGAGTGTTATATAGGAATGATGTCGACTACCGCTATGTGGATGCTGTAAATTCCACACTAGACTGGCTGTGTCGCAATGGAGACGTCCTTTTTGTCGATGCAAATGGATGGCTTAATGACTATGATTTTAGTACAGATGGGTTACACCTCAATAGGAAAGGGACCTCTAAGTTTGGTAAACTGCTGAATAGGATATCCAAGAAAATGCTTTCGGGAAACTAATTCAGAAAATGGGGGGCGTAAATGAGTGCACTGGAAAAGATACAGTAAATCAGTACCACGAAAAACAGGACTCGAGTCAGGGGAGCAAGGGATTACTAATTGCACACCCACAACATCAAAATTTGAAGGGGGAGGGGGGTCTAAGATTGCTCTTGGTAAACTGTCAAAGTGTAGTAAACAAGCAAATAAAACTCAGTACAGCAATGGAAGCATATGAAATTGATGTGGCGATAGGAGTGGAATCATGGCTGAGAGAAGGGGTAGGAAATAGAGAAGTATTCCCAGAAGGGTATGTTGTCTATCGTAGAGACCGAGGAAATAAGAAGGGAGGGGGGGTGTTTATACTGGGGAAGGAAACTTACTGCTCACATGAATGGTTTACCGACGAAAAGGATGAAATATTAGGGATAAAATTAGTTTGTGACAATATGAAGGAGGTGGGAATTATAGGAATATATAGGCCTGGGAGAGAGAAAAGAGACATGGAAATATTTGAGAAAGTAATAGATTACACTCATAAAAACAATAATGACATGATAATAATTGGGGGGGATTTAAACTTGCCAGAAGTTGATTGGAATGGAGCTGCAACAGAAGCCCATGAACAGAAACTTGCAAATAAATTAGTTTGGGAGGGAGGATTTACACAAGTAGTGCAAGCACCAACTAGACTCAGCAACTTGCTGGATGTATTCCTGATAAAACCAGGGGAACTTGTTGAAAAAACCCACGTAATTGAAGGAATAGGTGACCATAAGGCTGCAATAATGGACGTTGGTCTGGTACTGTCTCCGATCTCAGGATAGTAGGCTGTCAGATATCCGCCCCCCTCAATCGGATTGCCAATAATCAAACGCACCGGCACAGCTACATCAATGAAAATGGCACTGACAGATACTATCGAGATTAGAGCACAATAGTTAACAAGAAAATTATTGTGGAACACACCAAAATATACGGGGGTTCATACTTACCTTTACTTACCTCTTAAATTTATCTCGGGGACTGGGTTGTCAACTGGATCACTTAAAGTATGTCCTCACAATAACCTCCACCATGATATTAAAAATGAACCATAACGAAGACGAGAAACTTTAAACTGCACAATAATTTATTTCACATAAAGAATGAATTTAACAAAAATAAAACAACAAAATCCACGTGGCAATCAGAAGTCATTGTACACATAACTATGTCCTCCTGTAGAACCTGTATACTCTACATACAATGTTTCAGCTTTCTCAAGCTCAAAATAATGTAATTATAATAATGCACTTGGAATGGAAACGGGATTTGGGACGAGACACATATATCAATTGTTTTGCGTGTTTATACACATCACATTTTATTTATAGCCACAAGGCTATTATGTAAACGTCCTTGGCCTCTATCATACAGTTGTCCGGGCCAGCTGCAATGCACCTGCATCGTCAAAGTGGACTCACTTGTCCGTTCAACCCTAGCATAAGCGAGTTACATCAGAGCTTAGCTCTCCTTTCAAAACACGTTAAATGTCCACATCTCAACTCAAATATTATCACGCAAATCTTTTAAATGCTCCATTCAAACACCAGTGGAATACTCCAATAATCCTAAATCATGTTTAATTGTTCAATCCACTTGTTTAATTAGCGTTGTTTAGAGTATAATAACAAAACTCCAAATGTTTATAACAAATTCATTAATTATTTATAACAATAATAAATTGTTTCAATGTCAAACGACAATTGAAAATTTTATACACGCCTCTATTAATCACTTTCATTTCAAATTATTATCAAAGATATTTACAAAATTATTTACAATATTAATATTGTTTATATTATTTATACAAGAAATACATTAAACCACACGTTTATCCGGTTGATAATTACTCAAATTGTGTTGATATAATCGACCAATGAAGGTTAGTTATATTTAAATGTCAAATTCAGGTTTAATAAGGTTTAATAATTATTATTAATATTTGTGACGGTAACCTCCATTCAAAATCTTCATCTCAAATTATTTAACACTCTTGTTAACTTTAACAGTATCTTCACATGAATAACTTTCAAAGAACCAGGACAGTACATTCAGCGGGAAAATACTTCGCTCAAAATGCACAAAATTGCACAAAAATAGGCCCAGAATTCATCATATATCTCAATATATATGGCATAAAAATCTTCCACACTACATACAAAAACCTCCACTTATAAATTCATCAACTTCATTAATTACTGTGGGAACCTCCTTCATTATTCAAGGGCATTATTCAACAGCGACTTTTACACGTCCACTGAACTAACGATTATACATCCATTGTTCCTCTTTAAAAATTCTTATATTCATCAATTGTATTAATGACTGTTATTATTCAACCTTCGTGGGTTTCATTCATGAATCGATATGAAGTAAAAATTTGCCAATCACAAATAAATTTAATAGCAAATACGATTAGACACTCCTCCCTGGTCTATCAAAATTGAGATTAATATCATCAAAGTAACGCAGTATAAAAATACTATCTTCAATCAAAGTTCATCTAAACTGCACAAATAGTCGAATAGAATACAATTAGATTGTGGAATGCAAACATTATTGTTCCAATCTGTAATTGAGAAAAATTCCTATCAAATGTTCATTACTATAATGTATTCAATAAATCGTAATCAAAGTTCATATTTCATAAAATTGTCTATAATGCAATGATAAATGTCTATGTTGCAATCATGTTCATAAGACGACTAGTATTTCAAAGATCGTCGATAACGTATTAGATTTTAACGCTCTAAAATCATTTAATCATTCTTCTTTCTTGAGGATGACAGAAAATTGGTCAAAGTAATTTACTGAATAGAATTACTTTAATAAATTGACACGCTGTCTGACTTCAAATCTGCCATAGCAAATCATTAACTTTACAGTCAAATCGTGACAACAAAAATATGCAAATTACTGAGAGAATCTAAATTATCAGTCTCAACTGATCCAAAATTATTTAAGTATGCCAATGACATAACAATGTCTCAACAAATCGTAGAAAAAGGCATAAATCATCGAAGTGTACTGAGTACAGAAATGTTAATCAAGAAAATGGGGCAAAAGATAGGACAAAAAATATGGGAAAATGGTTGCTCAGATATCGCTACATGACTCAAATGATACAAGAAACGTTCACGACTACCTTATCTGTTGATTGAAGTTCTAGAGGAAAGTTTTCAAAGAAAACTGCTGTTGGTTCCATTTCACCAGCGTGAAGATGTGCTCCGACCTCGAACCTGGAATCAGCGCCCTCGGAGAATCGAACTGCTTCCTTCTCCGGAAATTGCACTGCTCCATGTATCCGAAAGACATACCTCTGGCAAAACTCTTCTTTATGAGCCGGGTCCACCCTGGCCTCTCTTGAAAATTCCCTGAAGTTCTGGTCGCAATTCGCCATGAAGTTTATTGTAGTTATTTCCGCAGAAATATTCATAATCGTGGAGTATGAAAATATTTCCACTGTCATTTGATATAATTTAGCGATGGATTCACGATGCATGAGTGTAGTTGGATGTTCACTACATGCTCGCTTTTGTAGAATGACGATTAACGAAGTTCCATGCTGTTACTTCACTCCATCGATATATGTCCCAATTGCATTAAAGCCTTAGCCTTCCATCTCAACTTCTGTTATAATCATTGAAAGCACTGCCAGACTATAATGTTCCATAATAGAATGTATCGTTGTATTACCAAACGTATGCTCCAATATCACGGTTGCGATATACGTGTCAGCCGTAGTGTATACTGTGGAATTTTAAAAGTGCTTCTCAGTTGGCGAGAAAATCACTTTTGTCTGCAGTCTTAAAATGCCAATATCTTTTAAATTATAACTGTGAAATTGTTCAAATCTTCTACACACCTCAATGTTGTACTGCCCAATTGAATTATAATGAAGGCAGAAGTTAACTCTTTATATCTTATCTGGTAGAAACGTTAATGTGAGCGTTTCAACTTCGCCTAGTTTCGAACAGCGTAAAATGGAACTGCTCCGTGTTCGTTCGATGCACCGGGCTTTAACCACACGCTAAAGACGACTCGCTTCACTTATTCACTCGAAAATGACTATATAACATCTGAAATATATATGCGTTATCAGCGGTATGAGAGATATGAGAGCTCCTCTCTCCTGTGCACGACCTTTTATCAACTTCTTAAGGGGCGTATCCATCCCTTCCATAGCTCGTTGCTCCGTCATTGCTAGAAGTTTTAACTTTGGCTATACTTGACGGATTTTCAAATTTCAAAAACTCAAAATTAATTTCTTCAAAATTCCAAATCAATGCCATAACTGAAAATAGATTTCCACAAATCTGCATTCCAAAAGCAATCAAATATCGTAGTTTCAGCAATCTCCGTCTTCCTTCCAAACTATCGTTCATTGGTTCGAGTCTCTCCTCCAATAGCGTAACTTCTTCCTTAGCACAATACCTTGTTTCCTGCGACTGCGTCGTAAATCTCAGATCTTTCTCGAACAAAATCATGACGTCACCAAGAATCTCAGCTCAACCAGCCTCCTTGCATGAATTCTACGTCATCCGTGCCTACGTCATGAATATACACGTCACAACTATGACATCCATAACTTTATTCATATTTGCCAATACAGCCATCGTGGTCTCAATATAATTCAATTTACGGGGGCAGTACCAAAAAAGCTTAATAGGAGGGTCACACAGGACAAGAAATTATACAGAAAAACTAAATTCGATGAATTTGGAGCTTACCTGAAATCGAAATTTAATTCTTGGATAAGTGAAGGGAGTAATGTGGATACACTCTGGGCAAATTTTAAGGAAATCATTTGGGAGGGTGAGAAGATATTTGTACCTATAAGAAGGGAAAAACAACCTCAGACCCTGTTTACTATACAAAGGACATACGAAAATTAAAAAGGAAATGTAGAATGGTAAACAGTCAAATCAAAGAGGGCAGGGGAAACAGAGAAACCAGAAAGCAGCTAATAAAGGAGCTCAATAGGTTGAAAAAGGAAGCAAAGGAAAATTACATGAATGGCATACTTCATGAGGGTAAAGATCACATAGGGAAATGGAAAAAGCTGTATTCATATATTAAAAACCAAAAGGGAAACGGAATCCACATTCCCACAATGGAGGGAGAAGGGGGTGAGCATTTATTTGCAGATAATGAGAAAGCAAACCTATTTAGTAGGGAATTCATAGATTCAGTGGAAGATTGTCAGGAGTTGGAAACCGTAAATAAGACTGGAGAGGGTGAAACACATAAGGACACAAGAAGCTTCACCTTTACAAATGAGGATTTTTTTAGAGAAATCAAACTGCTTCAGCAAGGAAAAGCAGCAGGGTGTGATCAAATTACTGGGGAATTAATCAAGGCAATCGGGTGGTACATAGTGCCTTATTTAAAGTTTCTTTTCGACTATGTCGTCATGAACAATAGTAGAATACCAAAGGAATGGAAGGAATCTATAATAATACCAATTTATAAAGGAAAGGGAGATAGAAGTAAACCTGAAAACTACAGACCAGTAAGTCTGACCAGTGTAGTTTGTAAAATCTTGGAGAGTTTAATAGTAAAATATATTAGAGGGGTATGTGAAGATAAAAATTGGTTCCTGAGGAGCCAGTATGGATTTAGAAAGAAATTTTCTTGTGAGGCACAACTGGTGGGATTTCAGCAGGACATATCAGATCGGTTGGATCTAGGGGGACAGTTGGACTGCATAGCTATAGACCTTTCCAAAGCTTTTGACAGAGTGGAACATGGAGTATTATTAAAGAAAGTGGAGAGAATGGGATTGGACTCGAGGGTTGTACGTTGGATAGGAACATTTCTAAATTCAAGGGTTCAGAGAGTCAGAGTAGGGAATTACGTATCACAGGAAGAGAAAGTTAAGAAGGGAATTCCACAGGGTAGTAAAATTGGTCCATTGCTTTTCCTAATATATGCAAATGATTTAGGGAACAATATAGCATCAAAAATAAGATTGTATGCAGATGACATTATCGTCTATAGGGAAATAAATAATATAGAGGATTGTAAAATATTACAAAGGGACCTCGACAGTATCCAACATTGGGTTGAAGAGAACCACATGAAGGTTAACGGAGGTAAATCAACTGTCACAATATTCACAAACAAGAGATTAAAAACTGAATTTCAATATACATTGGATGGGGTAATCGTACCAAAAGATGACAAGTGCAAATACTTAGGTATAAGATTTGATAGTAAATTGCACTGGAAGGGTCATGTTGGAGACATTGTTGGGAAAGCATACAGATCGTTGCATGTCATTATGCGACTACTTAGAGGATGCAACAAAGAAATAAGAGAGAAAAGTTACCTAAGTTTGGTTCGTCCAATATTGGAATATGCAAGCAGTGTATGGGATCCGCACCAGGAATACCTAATAAAAGAAATTGAGAGTGTTCAAAGGAAAGCAGCAAGATTTGTGATAGGGGATTTTAGGAGAAGAAGCAGTGTATCAGATATGTTAGAGAAGCTTGGGTGGGAAACATTAAGTAAGAGAAGGGAGAAAAACAGACTTGTAGGGTTATATAGAGCATATACAGGAGAGGAAGCATGGGGGGAAATCCGTGAGAGGCTCCAATTGGAAAGTAATTATATTGGCAGGGCAGACCACAAATTCAAAATTGGACGGCACTTTAGCAGAAGAGATTGGGATAAATTTTCATTCATTGGGAAGGGTGTGAAGGAATGGAACAGTTTATCAAGGGCGGTGTTTGATCCCTTTCCAAAATCAGTCCAGTTATTCAAGAGCAGAATAGACAAAACCAGGGAAAAGAAAGAAGTGGTATAACTTAGTGCTGTATTCCTAGAAACATTATACGTGCTATGTAATTCCTACAGCAGTTGTGAGAGGGGAGTTCAATCAATGTGTGAATAGTGTTTTAGATCCCTTATTTGGGGGTGGATCTAAAAGGGAGAGTTGCTGTACTAATTTATGAGTTTGTGCCTAAAGAAGGGTAGCTCCCCTTGACAGGGCAAGCTGACCAGTGTAGTGTGTTGTGGTGTGCTAGGAACTAGGGGGCGTTCCTATAAAGACTGTAAATGTGGTTTAAGGGATGTAGCCTTAGCACGCGGGTCGGTGTACTAGTCGCCCAGCCGGCTACTTATTATATAATCACCTTGCTAGTGTCAGCGGTTCGGCACGCGCTTCAATTGAGCACGCTAGCCGCTGTGAGGAATACAAGGACGTCTGAGTTGGCGTTATTACTACGGTGTGTCACGTCTGACCGTGACGGGAGTAAGGAAGGACGTGGGGACGTGAAGAAGAGTGTAGATCAGTAATGCAAGTGTAAGAGACTGACCAAGTGTTTTATTGGTCAGCAATGAGTAACTGTTAGTCCCTTTTAAGGGATCTTGTGATGTTATAATGTGAGTACAAACTGTGGGTGTTAGGTTACAAAAGTAGGATTCTGAACACTGACTGACTGACTCACCTCGGTTGACACTGTCGTTAGCCTCCGGCTGTCTCGTCGAAGCACTGGTGATGGAGAGATTCTCGTGACCCACTTAAGGCACCTTTTATACCTTTAGCCTCTGTTCTGTCAGCGCGTTGTGGCATAGTTGAACCAGTTTGTAGTATGTCGCTGTGTGTCATAATTACGCAAGGGTTGAGCTGCTTTATGGAGTAGCCAGCTGCCCTTATAGTATTGATGGATATTGGGTAGGCTTTTAAAGGGTTGCCTTTTATGAGATTTAGACAGATGATGGGGGGGATGATCTCTAAGGGGTGCATACCCCTTGGGTATTGTACAAGCCTCTTCCTCCATTTGGTCGCGTCCTCGCGACCGGGAAGGGCACTTGGGGTTGGGATGTTGTCGTAGTAGTTTTTGAATCCCCCTCGTCTCTTCTGGTGGTGGCGTCGTAAGCGTCGTCGTATGGAACGGGTGTCGTCGTGCAGAAGTGTAGGTGTGCGGTCAGCCCGTGTTCAGAGGGGAGGGTTATGGGGTGTACATAGATATATATGTATATAAATTTTACATTGCATGGTGAAATGTGCATTAACATTGTTGAATAAAGAAAATAATTGCTATTGAGGCACAATCGCCATTGCCGTTGTCGGCATAAAAAAGAAAAAAAACATGGTTATACATGGTTACATAGTTGTGCAGGGAGGAAAAACCCAGGGCCGAACGGATGATTGCGTCGTCCGCCCTATCTTGGGGAAAAAGTGCTCCCCGCAATAAAGAAGATAGGAGAGAATAGAAAAAAATGGGTGTTCCAGGGTATAATTTAAAGGAAATATTTAAAATGTATTTATTGGTGTGGGATAAAACGGAACACCCTGACAAATGGGGAAGTTAGAAGAGAGAAAAATGAAAGAAAACAATTCACAGACATTGGTTACGTGTTACCTTAGCAAACGAAACAAAACAAAACAAAAATATAGACATCGTGTACACGTGAACTTGATAAACAGACAAAAATATTATGTTGCGATGCTGACATTTAGGAATTTCCATTGGAATAATTGCCCGTGGGCGCATGAATATGTATGTAGTTTACTCTTTAAAATTATGAACTACAATGACCTTATGTCTACTTAAGCGCGCTAAACCCTTATAATTCTAGTTTTTATTTGGATCCTCGCGTGCACGCTACCTGTTTGTACGTACGCTTGCCGTATCACGGCTGATCCTATACGGCCACCTCTTGGCACGGTTGAGTGGTCGTACCGCTTGCAGTGTATTCTTAATACCTAGTCTGTGAAGCATCCTCTGTGGGTGAATGCTTGCACACTTGGCCATGAGGGTCGCCGCCACATGCCGGTTGCGCCCTCATCGCCGTAAGCTGCGTCTCATTTTGACGCTTCAAGTGTTTTTGTTTTAGGCAGATCTGCCAGCAAGCTTGATGCCCCACAGGCATCATTCCCGCTGTGCAGATTATTGACGTGTAGCTGTAAAAAAAAATGTAGTGAGTGTGTAAGTGAGAATGAATGTTAAATGGAGGTTAGTATGCACAGGTATAATACTACAATAAGGGGGCATTAAATAGCATGTTGCTGCTATCTGGCAGCAAAATCATAATTACACGTGTCATATTCTAGGTGACAATGCCTGCAAAAAAAAATGGAGAGGTTAACAAAACATTGAAATTCCCTATTCCATATGCCGCTTCCTGTGGCAGCGTTGCCACAGTCTGAAGCCCCTTTTTACCTGTGAAAAGAATGGCATGGTTATTATTACTCGATATATGGCCGGGCTTACCCTATATGGTGCCGTGACGTCATTTCCTAATGTGTTGTAGTATTGGGCTTACCCTGGCAACGAATTTGGGTCGCCAGGCGCCGAAATTTTACCTCAATATATGTATTAAAAAAAAATTGTCTTAAATGTAAGACTATGCTACATTATAATAACTTATCATGAGTTATCGGACTTACCCTGATGACGGATTTGTGGGTCATCAGGCGCCGAACGGCGTTCTCTTATACCACTTATTCTACTTATGGTATATATATAAAAAAAAACTACATCTAAGCCGAGAGGGTTGCCTTAATCTATGGCCGAAAGATGCTGTGCTGAATTGCAACAGTGTTCATTAAATTTGCTTAATCCTAGGTTGCGTGTCAAATGCAACCGTCTATAACTAAATTTGGCCTAGGACGATCGCCTGGGGCAATTAAATCCCCAGATCACCACCCGCACGAGCCCCAGAAACACCGGTTGTCTCTAGGGTCGCTAGATTCCGTCCCCTTAAGTCTAGTGTCGACGTCTATTACTAGGATTAATCTATCCGCGGGCGGCTTACGGTGCCACTAAGCTAACCGTTCCGCCCGCTGTAACTTCCTTGTCGTGCTCGTTTTGCCGTTCCGATTAGTCGTAGGTGAGCCGCCCACTTGGCTCCTGTGAGGGGCGCGCAATGCCCCATCTCTTAATGCCCTCTGACTGCCCGATGCGTCGTCATTTATGTGGGCATTGGACAGTGTGGTCCCATGGCATAATATCCTCCGGGAAGAAAGCGTCCGGGGAGTCCTCTTCGCCTGTTTCGGCCGCAATATTTGTATTCATATGTCCTCCGGGAAGTGAGCGTCCGGGGAGTCCTCTTCGCCTTAATCGGCATTGCTGGGTTGGCCCACTGAACCCTTTTGAGTGCCCGCTATGCTACTCATTTAAGAACTCTGGCGACCCGTTGTCGTCCATTTACGTGGGCGCAGGACCGAATGAGCGCGTACATTCCATATATATATATTCATATTTCATTCTGCATTATTGATTACCGTCGTGGTCTTCACCTTCACCTCGCGGGGTAAGGACTTGTCGGATCTAGGATTGGTCCTGCTGAACCCTTGGATCCTGCTTCACTCCTGACGAATAGGAGTCTGACTCCCCGCCATGGAAGTCCTACTTACGTAGATTTAACTAACAGTCTAGTCATAATATGGTCGTCTCTAGGGATAGCTCCCGAGGCCGACGCGGAGTGAGCTATTTCTCCCGCCATTCTCAGAAAGTCTCCCTGCAGGTCTTGGCTTCGACGACCGTGGCTCAAAGTGGGTTTAGCATCCCTTCCTCCCAGGGGCGGTTTATGCGCACCTAGGATTCCAGAGCTTGCCCGACCAGGCCGCGAATGCTTTGACCTTACGTGGTTCGTCTATTTGGTCTAGTCGTCAGTAATTTGATGAGCCGACTGGGGTAAGGGTCCACATCGCCTTCCCCAGCTCTGCTCCTAGTGTTGTGCTTTTGACCTTTGGCTAACGCCGGTATCATCAGCCAGGGTGTTTCAGATTCCCTTTTTTTTTTTAAATATAGGTGTAACCTGTGTAAAAAGTGTCAAATGTAAAATACTTCCAGTGTGGTGGGCTGGTAAAACCTCTACATACGTAGACTACTTTAGGCTACCTGTGCTATATCAGCTTCTCCAGCGATAATGCTCTTTTTTAACCTTGATGGAGGTGTTAGTAGGGTCTGTGGCGTCAGGTACCCTGTTATTGTGATCTGGGGGTAGTTATCTGTAGAGTGGGTTAAAGCAGGGTAGGAGGAGGTTGCGCACTTCCGAATTCCGCGTTAGTGGCGGCCTGGAACCGGTTTTTGTGCTGGGATGCTCCTACAGTGAGTGGAACGGGGCAGGTAATTCCCGGGGTTGCAAAAAATAAAATAAAAATCCATGCCGGTCTGATATCAATATCCCCTGGTGAATGGATGGGATGTACATGCATGCGTCTGGATATGAGGCGTTTGCACTCATGTATGGATAGGTGTAGGTTGAGGCATAATACTAATATATTTCCCTCTCATGCGGGATGATTTAAATTTAAAAAAAAATGGTTAGTATTTATTACTTATGGCCTCATCTCTCATATGGAGATGTGCATTACGCTTAGTTGGTGTTGGCCGATGCACCCCTCTCATTCAGGTGATAGCGGTGGGGCTCAGGGCGTAGCATGCCCTTTCTGTAAACACATGAAGTTTACCAACCCTTATGTATACTTTGTAGTGTAGTGTAGCTGTTTATGGTCGTGTAGATGTGTTTGCGTTGTTTATGTTGGGCGTGAGAAGGTTATGGGAAGGGAGTAGAGTGGGACGCTGTTAGCATGTTCTCTTGTCATCCTCCCTTGGTCCATGTTGGTTTTCTATCCGCGCTTTGGGATAGCGAAGCTTCACGACCTACTCTGGTCCGTTATAGGGCTAAGTCCTAGTCGCCTGGAATGATTTGTTTCGGGACTAGGGTCGCAAAAAGAAGTTGTTAAGGGGAGGTCCCGTTTCCTCAAAGTCCCTATGTTCGCCCCTGATTGGTGAGCGCGTTTGTGTGTGTGTGTGTGACTACGCTCCGCTACACCACGCGGACGCCTGGTCTGCTGTAGGGCTAAGTCCTACTGTGTATATTGTGTATGGGTAGGAAGCGCCCGTGGCCTGCCAACGTCTTTACGAACGTGCTACTCTGGGCCTGCGACAAGTTTTGGTCTGTGACGTCTGCTTGTTGATAAATGCTTTCGCAGTGTTGAAAAATGTATAGTGTTATGATTGTTCTGCATTTGTTTATTCATGGTCACTGCCACTACACAATCGCGTTTTGTCATCGACAGTGTTGCAAAGTGGCTAAGTCTGCAAGTCATCAGTTTGTGTGTGTAACTTCAGGCCGGGATTTTATGTAGGTTAACCACTGTTGCGTGTTTTTCTGCACGTATGCCAGTGTGGTCATTGTGTTAAATTCCTGGCGGCCCGATGTGGTAATCCGCCCTGCTACTATTGCCGTTGTGTGGCCATTATTCCGTAAGACCGTTGTCTTACGAAATTTATATGTCTCTGTCTGGAAAGTCCATTTTCCCTGTCAAGTGTATTTCTGGAATTTTATGCCTGTCATTTGGCCGCAGGAATGTAGTATTATCTGTCTAAGCCGTTATATGGGCCAATTTTGGTGTGATTGGAAGGCCGTCTGCTTGTTTTTCCCTGGCGTGCAATTTTCTCTGGGGTTCGAACCCGTGTTCTATGTAATTCTCTGTGTTATATGTCTGCGTTGTTCATGTTCTGCGGGCATTCTGCCTGTATTTTGTTTGTGTTTCTCGTACCGAAAATACCGTTGTTTAGTTAGTTTTCGGTACGAGGTTTTTGTGTGTGGACATGGGTTCGAAGCCGGTTGTCTGTAAAGATTTGGTGGCCATTTCTGTGCCGCCTACACTATGGCAAATGGGCTGTGTGTTTTTCTATGCGCAACCCCTAGTATACCTTCCTGCGAGGAGTTTGCTTATTTTTGCCCTCTCCTCGTAGTGTAAATTTTGAAGATATAGGGTTCTTAGGTTGGCTATGAATGATTCCGTGCAGTGTGCTTTGGGAACTGTCGTCTGTAAGGCTCGCAGTTTATCACTGACGTCTGCTTTAATGCTGAGTATGAGGGTGTCGGGTTGCAATGTCTTGCGCGGTCGCTTGTTTACTTGTTTCGATAACGCTGTGTATCCGAACATGTGTTCTTAATCAGCCTGCTTTTCTGTTAGTGCTCTTCGCATTATAAAAAGGCAAGAGGGGAATTTTGTGGTTTAACGTGACCATTTCTGGAGATCGTGTGCCACGGGATTTCCGTTTTACTTGGAATCCAAACCACAGGCCATGGCATTTCACTTCGGAAATCTCATATGCATTGGCCGTCTGCAAAAGAACCTCCCATTGACTACACTTGTGTCCCCGAGTGTTGTGTTATGTATACCTATGTGTAAAATATATATATAGTTTATTTGGCCATTTTTCTTTCTTGGGCTAAATGTGTGAAACAAAAAAAAAATTATTTATGCCCCGCTCTGCATTAAGAGAGCACATTGAAAGAAAATAATAGTAGGTGGCGTTAGTCTCTAAAAATTATGTCGTGAGCACTATGTTTTTGAAAAAAAATAGTGATTGGGACCTGAGTGTAGTATTTACCATTTTGGTAACGTGAGTACTACCGTAATCTGGTTACGTCTCAGGGGAATCTACCGACACTGTCTAGTACACCTTAGGAAGGCCATTGCCAGACGTAACTGATACCCTTGTATCCACGTCCCGAGCAAAGCCAGTGCACTGTGGGAGTCAAACCTGCCTATCAAAGTAATTGTAACTCACCAAAATGACAGTGTCTCATCCCGGTGTGCAATTGGGCTTTTTAGTTGGTTAAAGCACACCTCCCAAAATTTTTTTTTTTTTGAAACTAGTTTGAGATTCTTAATTCTTGCCACACTTACGGTTTTCGCCCGCAGCAAGAGAATCTGTCAAACTGTGGAACCATAATGTAGAACGTCTAGTCATTTCTACTTAGAAAGACTCCCTTAAGCTCTATGCTGTGATTTTATGCCTAAGTTGTGTTCAAAATATCTCTTTCCGGCCTTAAGCCTGATGGGCTTTCACTTGGCTTAGTGATGGCCTAATAGAAAGATGCCATGGTTCCCAAAAAAAAACACAGAAGGATTTAAAATTACTCACTTCTAATTTGGCCATGTTGCCCTGTATATACATAAAATACGAGAAAGAAAAAAAAATGCGCAGTTTATGTTTACTATGTAATTGTCGGTCTATTTTCTGATATCTCCCGCGTGAAAGAACTTGTGTGGCCATTTATGATGGGGGAAGTGATGTTATTTTATTTCTTTGGCCTTGGTGGAAGTCGTTATCGTCTTTCGAGCTTCAGTGCTCAGAAAGGTGAAGGGTTTTGCCCTGTTACGATATTATAGGCCTCTGAAATCCATTGAGGTGTTTCTTTGCTGTTTTCCGGCGGAATTTCTAGCAAAGTAAGCCTTGCCCTACTTCCACCGTAGCGCGTGTTTCTAGGTCTAAGTGTACCTGTATTTAAGGGCGTTATTGCGCTTGGCGCTATCTTAGCAGATTTTACGGGAGTGTATGTATGTTTGACTGCGAGGTTTTGTGGGGTGGGTAATAATACCTTTCCTAATCCCCGTGTATTGTATGGTAATGCCTGTTTAATCTGTATGTGCGTGTACCGTGCATCCTGAGGGACTAATGCCGGTGTTCGCCTCCGTTCTGGCAAATTTGCCCTTTGAACTGGCGGTGAAGGCCGCTTAAGTGCCTGTTTTTGTCCTGCCAATGTGGTGTCGTGTAGCCTGTCCGCTTTCTGGCCCGTGGCCACGGCAGACTCCTGCCACTGTGTTAGCCTATCTGTGTGAGTGTATGTAGGCTTTATATGTGGTAGGTCAGGCTCTACGTCGTCAGCCCCTGACGAGGTTACCTCCTGTTGTCCCTCTGTCGTATTATGTGTGATTGAAGGTCCTGGCTTCAACTCCCTCTCGTTCATCCGGTCCGAGGGGATTGTTCTAGGCTCTTCCCCTCGGCTTGGCAAAATTGCCTTCCGATCCGGAGCTGAAGGACGTGTGTCTGTGTAGGATGTATTCTTTAGTATGTTGGAGCCTAACCTGGCCGTCTCCCGGACTGTGGCCACGGCGAACTCCTTCCATTCTGTGGCAGTACGTGGCGAGAGGGACATCCTCGCAAATTGTCGAGTCAGCGTATCCACGCTTATGTCCTCTCTCGGGTGGGCTGATGGCCCTACCATGAACTCAAAAATGGCCTTATTGGCTTGTAGCTCACGGTATTTGTCCCAAATTTGGGTGTACTGCCTTATTGAGGCTCATGGCCTGCTTGCAAATTACTGTACTAATGTATTAATGTTTCTGTGCTCTGTATTGTTTTGTGGCCGCTAGTTGGAGAAGCGCTTGGACGCGAATTAGCTCCCTGTATTGGGCGTGTAAACTTGTGTAGTGCACCCTCATTCTCTCGAGGGTTGCATTATCTATTACGGGACCATGTGTGGTGATTAATTGTTGGTATATTCTGTGTCTTTGTATATGGAACCTATTGAGGTGTTCATGTATGTGATTCAAGAGTGTATGTGCGCATCTTAATCGCGCTGTCCTACCCTCTGACGGGGTGTATGGCTGTTTGCCCTGTATTGCCCCGATTTTTGTTTGGAGTGCCCGTATTTGTGTTTGCCTGATCTGTATGTGCCTTTGGCATCTAGCCAATAATGCTACTAATATTGGCATACCCCTATTACCGTCATGGCTTGCAATCTCTTCATGAGGTGCCATTCTGCCTGACGTGTATGGGCCTAAAGTAACAATAGAGAGAAAAAAAAAATCTGTGCGTGTTTGCCAGTGTATTCCTATATCTCTCTGGTTCTGTATGGGGCTGGGGGGTTGGTTTATTAAGAAGTTCCCCTGTGTAGCTAATTTGGAGCACACAAAAAAAAAATGGTGCTTTTTGTCTGGGGGAAAAATTTTCTCACTAATTTGCTTGGCTTTTTGCGGTACGGAAGGGGTCGTTTTACCTACGAGGGCTCGTTGGTTGAGTCCCTTTTCTCTATGCGTAGGACCCCGCCTCCACCAGTGTTTTAGATCCCTTATTTGGGGGTGGATCTAAAAGGGAGAGTTGCTGTACTAATTTATGAGTTTGTGCCTAAAGAAGGGTAGCTCCCCTTGACAGGGCAAGCTGACCAGTGTAGTGTGTTGTGGTGTGCTAGGAACTAGGGGGCGTTCCTATAAAGACTGTAAATGTGGTTTAAGGGATGTAGCCTTAGCACGCGGGTCGGTGTACTAGTCGCCCAGCCGGCTACTTATTATATAATCACCTTGCTAGTGTCAGCGGTTCGGCACGCGCTTCAATTGAGCACGCTAGCCGCTGTGAGGAATACAAGGACGTCTGAGTTGGCGTTATTACTACGGTGTGTCACGTCTGACCGTGACGGGAGTAAGGAAGGACGTGGGGACGTGAAGAAGAGTGTAGATCAGTAATGCAAGTGTAAGAGACTGACCAAGTGTTTTATTGGTCAGCAATGAGTAACTGTTAGTCCCTTTTAAGGGATCTTGTGATGTTATAATGTGAGTACAAACTGTGGGTGTTAGGTTACAAAAGTAGGATTCTGAACACTGACTGACTGACTCACCTCGGTTGACACTGTCGTTAGCCTCCGGCTGTCTCGTCGAAGCACTGGTGATGGAGAGATTCTCGTGACCCACTTAAGGCACCTTTTATACCTTTAGCCTCTGTTCTGTCAGCGCGTTGTGGCATAGTTGAACCAGTTTGTAGTATGTCGCTGTGTGTCATAATTACGCAAGGGTTGAGCTGCTTTATGGAGTAGCCAGCTGCCCTTATAGTATTGATGGATATTGGGTAGGCTTTTAAAGGGTTGCCTTTTATGAGATTTAGACAGATGATGGGGGGGATGATCTCTAAGGGGTGCATACCCCTTGGGTATTGTACAATAGTACATTAAGTTACTGTATTCTTTTAATATTGTGTAGTGTTTGTAAATTATGTACCTCATTTGCCACCGAGGTTGACACCTCATTGCAAATAAAATGATTTTGATTTGATTTGAACTTTTTGCCTGCAGTGTACATAATTTGACAATCATTTGATTGCTTGTACTATTCACCTGAAAGGTTTGTTCATTCAGTGAAACCCAACAATATGTCTCAGCTTGGAACAAGTCCACTCCACCTGGCAGCTCAGTATGGTCATGCGGCTACTGCGGAAGTGCTGCTCAGAGCAGGGATATCTCGTGACGCCCGTACCAAAGTGGATAGGACTCCTTTACACATCGCAGCCCAGGAGGGCAACACAGCCATCGTACAGCTGTTGCTCTCTGCTGGGGCAGATGTGGACTCAAGAGATATGGTGAGTAGTTATCAGCTGTCAGTGTGGTGTGATAGAGCAACTCAATTGATCATTGAACCAAGGATAGTGAATGCAGTAACTTTGCCCTGAATTGAGTTGGCAGAAAGCGGAATGTCTTATTACAACCAGGTTATCAGAGGAAGCTATTTTGCTTACCAGGTTTCCACGTAATTGAATCCCACCCAGCCAGTTTATACCCTGCAGCAAATGGTCTATTATATAAAATAAACAATAGTGGTAAGAGGACACAGCCTTGCCTCACTGCTGTAACAACTTTGAACCAAGAACTCATCCTAGTATAAACTCTCACTGCAGCCTGTTTATCAACATAAATATTTTTGATTACCTGTAGCAGCCTCCCCTCGATACCATAATCTCTCAGGATACCCAGCATCTTTTACATTCTATTGTATGCCTTTTATAGATCTACAAAACACAAACACAACTGTCTATTCCTCTCGTAACATTTCTTTCTAATTTTGCACATACCGTACTGTACTAAAATTTTGAATTTTTATGTAATTCCAATTTTATTGGTAATATTATTATTATTATTATTAATCTTGATTGGTCACATTGGACCACTTGAGTCGTTCCATAAACATTCTTCTTTGAAGGTAGTACTGCTTGGTTCTTGCGCTCTTTCCAGTACTTTTTCATTCTTTCAGATCGGGATTTTCTCAACTCATCTGAAATCTCCATAGGTAATATTAAACATAATCCTTATTTTTTAGTAAATTTGTTACAAATTGTTAAATCTGAAATGTTTAGATGGTACAAAACACTAAATTTACTATTTATAATTCTAACATGTAGAATTTTACTTTTTTTAATGACCATCTTTGTGCTCTAAAAGCAATAATTTGTAGTAATAATTAGCATTTATCTACTAAAGGCCATTGAGGCAGCTTTATATTTCAACAGTGAGGATCACTGGTTAACGAAATCACTTATTTAACCTTGAATGCTGAGCAATTATTGTCAACATTGTTCCTTCAAAAATCATTGTCAGAAACAAACTATAGTTTTAGATATGGTGTGTAAGAAGAGACATTGAGAGTTTGAAGCACTCCTGTGTACAGGAAGTTGACACGCTAACCATTTAGTCATAGGAGCTACTATTTATGATTTCATACCGTATATACTTGCAAATAAGACTGCATATAAGACTCTTAACCATTTTTTAAAGAGTTGGAAAAAGAAATGCCTTGAAATTTTGACCTCATTATAAATGGAATATAATTTACTAGTCTGCTGATGTCTGCTGTTGAACTCTAGTCTATTAGTTATTGTTGTTTTAAGGGATGGAACAGCGAGGTGAACTATTGTGGTGCTCTATGGGTGACTGTAGGCTAAATACACACATCAAAAAAAGTTTTGCATCACCTCGGTTCCAAGAGTTCCGGAACCTTTAAATACAAAGGGAATAGAGATCAACACAAACAACATTTCAGCTCGTTTTATTGCTCATGAGACCCACACATTGCATGTTGTACCATCATACAGCTAGACTTTCAGCATTTGTGGTCCAGATTGCAGTACACACCACTACCTCTAATACCCAGTAGCACGTCCTCTTGCATTGATGCATGCCTGTATTCGTCGTGGCATACTATCCACAAGTTCATCAAGACACTGTTGGTCCAAATTGTCCCACTCCTCAACGACAATTCGGCGTAAATCTCTCAGAGTGGTTGGTGGGTCAAGACGTCCATAAACAGCCCTTTTCAACATATCCCAGGCATGTTCGATAGGGTTCATGTCTGGCGAACATGCTGGCCACTGTAGTCGAGCGATGTCGTTATCTTGAAGGAACGCATTCACAAGATGTGCACGATGAGGTCGAGAATTGTCGTCCATGAAGACAAATGCCTCTCCAATATTCTGCCGATATGGTTGCACTATGGGTCGGAGGATGTCATTCAGGTATCGTAAAGCCGTTTCGGAGCCTTCCATGACCACCAGTGGCGTACGTCGGCCCCACATAATGCCACCCCAAAACATCAGGGAACCACCACCTTGCTGCACTCGCTGGACAGTGTGTCTAAGACGTTCAGCCTGACCAGGGTGCCTCCAAACACGTCTCCGACGATTGTCTGGTTGAAGGCATATGCGACACTCATCGGTGAAGAGAACGTGTTGCCAATTCCGTGGGGTCCATTCAGCATGTTGTTGGGCCCATCTGTACCGCGCTGCATGGTGTCGGGGTTGCAAAGCTGGACCTCGCCATGGACGTCGGGAGTGAAGTTGCGCATCATGCAGCCTATTGCGCACAGTTTGAGTTGAAACACGACGTCCTGTGGCTGAACGAAACGCATTATTCAACATGGTGGCATTGCTGTCAGGGTTCCTCCGAGCGGCAATCCGTAAGTAGCGGTCATCCACTACAGTAGTAGCCCTTGGGCGGCCTGAGCGAGGCCTGTCATCGACAGTTCCTGTATCTCTGTACCTCCTCCATGTCCGAACAACATCGCTTTGGTTCACTCTGAGACGCCTGGAAACTTCCCTTGTTGAGAGCCCTTCTTGACACAAAGTAACAATGCGGACGCGATCGAACTGCGGTATTGACCTTCTAGGCATGGTAGAACTACAGACAACATGAGCAGCGTACCTTCGTCCTGGTGGAATGACTGGAACTGATCGGCTGTCGTACCCCCTCCGTCTAATAGGCCCTGCTCATGCATGGTTGTTTACATCTTTGAGCAGTTTTAGTGACATCTATGAACAGTCAAAGGGACTGTATCTTGGATACAATATACACAGTCAACGTCTATATGCCGGAGATCTGGGAACCGAGGTGATGCAAAACTTTTTTTGATGTGTGTAGTTTTTCACCACAGTATAAAAAGTTGAATTATTTGCTATATGCAGAAGGGTTGAGAACTAGTTAGTTATTATTATTATTATTATTATTTATTTACCATAAATCGTACAAGAAGTATGGAAGGCCTAGTGAAAAAGGGCAAGCCCCATATACATATTTCATGCTTCACAGGCATGCCCCTGAGGGTTGAGAACTACCTTGTGTAATTAGGGTGTGTTTCTATCTCCCAAAATTTTAATAATGGCACCCCGTGGCGTTAACGAACAGCTGATTCATCACCTCAAGTTAAAACGCAAATGAGAGTGAAACATGAATTATGATCCGCGTCATCCTGGCTTGTTATTGGCTGGCAATTATTACCAGCCATTGGCTGCCCGCTGGCTTGTTTACAATTATCACCAACATGGCGGCGAGAGGAATAGATGTTTACATAAATTAAATTGCTAGAGTTCTATTCCAGTTCATGACAGTACCTTATGAAGTGCAAATCATTTACTGATGAGGAATTGTATGTACGTTTATATTTAAATTGCAGCTTGACACTGTTCATCAAAATTTGTGAAAATAAAAGTACAATACAACACTCTGAAAGTTTCTACTACTTTGGATGCAAATCAAATGGCTGTCGTTTCCACCAGTTTTATTCATCAGTTCAAAAATCATTCAGTACAATAACCTTTTGTGCACTATATAACTACATTATTGACCATTGCGTATTGATGTTGCTGTCTGAATATATTTACCAATTTCATGACATGTAATTTGTAGGTTATGCCTAAGGCATATAGTTTAAGTGGCCGTTTGTAATGTGAAGTCCTTACTGTATTTATGTACAAATATTATGGTTTAACTAATGAAGCTAGGATTAAAAGTGCAATTTGCACCGCCACCCTTTTTTTAAATTTAAATATTGATATGTAGTTTCTCAGTCTGGTAACTTCTTGGATTTGCTTGAGATAGATTTATAGTAATATACTACCTTATTAACCTGCAGGCTGAGTTTATTTTTAAACATGCCCAGGGGCATACAGTAGCATAAGACCTACTGCTGGTTATATCGATTCTAAATGTAGGCCTATTATAGTGCTCATGTCAAAGGTCGTCTTAAAGTTTTAACTATTGAGACTTGATTTGCATCGAAGATACTTTCAGCTGAGTCTGGCAAGACTTCGTAAACTTGGCGCGACTTCACATTTTCATTTTTCCTATACAACTTTTGATACCAACCACTTAAATCACAGTGTTTCAAGATTTGCTCTCATTAAACATCACCAACAAGTTTTTTTTCCCCTGGTGGTAGGCTGTGTTGGAGTCTACAGATAATAAAGTTGAGAAATAAAAATACATCTTAGGTTTCCATGACACAGTTGCATTTTATCCTACTATATCTCCACTCAATATACCAATTCTACAAATGTTTCCTAATTCCTCATGCTGCATAAATAAACTTGACAGATTAGTACAGCATTAGCAATGATGACAGTAACTTATAAATTGCTATTTTTTTTAAAAAAAGATGCATAGAAAGTGGCTTGATAAACCCTGTATCATCAATCCATTTAAACATTCCCACAGAGCTCTAATCAGAAGCTCATTTTATGTGCAACTGGTATGTAGAATAAACCTCCCTCCCAATAACTTGTAGGCCTAACCTGAACATAATCCATATTATGGTGCAATTACCTACGGTAATTTTAAAAATCCTGGCTATCAACTACTGATTTAAATATTCCAGACATCTTTCTTAACTCCACTTTTACTGACAGCATGCAAGTCCTTACTACTGTCTTTCAAGCCATTGACCAGTTATTTTTTTCATGAGGAACTATTTTAGTCATTCTTCTCTATGTGAAATACAGTTCATGACAACTGCCTGGAAGACTCAGGTGTTTTTTCTTGGCTTGCTTTAATATTCCTATGATACACTTTTAGAACCCATACATTAATAAAATATACAACATAGGCTGACATGTTGAACCAATCTCCCATTCCCTAACACTCCCAACTAATGGGACATAAGCTACCTAGTGGTTGGTCTCACATTGCTTCCATCTACATGTACCGTACTAGGTCTAGTAGTACCATAGGCATTGTGACTGTTTCTCCAACTCTGTCAAGGAAACTAATTCTGAACTAAGATCTGGAATGGGGTACACTGTCCCACGAAGACAATCAAGAACAACTTGAACCATTCAAGTGATTTTCCTATTTCATTTTACCAACTAACCAGGTGCCTGGAAATGCTAGTGAAGGAGGCAGCCAAATAGGCTAGCCTACTGGTATTCAGGGAACATTCTCAGCGACTTGTCTATGCATAGGTCTATGACACAACTTTCAGAAATTGATCCAGTAGTCACAGAACACTAATGGTGCCCAGTACTCACAGCTTAGCATAGGACGGAGTGGATTCCAGCCACAGATTAACTCAAGATCTGTCAACGGATTTTCAAACAGATTGAGCACACACCCAAGTACACGGTTCTTGACCATGATGTTCCAAGCCTCTAAATGAAACACTCCTCTTGAAGACTTTCTGGTCTTGCATTCATGCTCGATCAACATTTTCCTGATCTCAGTGTTCTCAAGTTTCTGATGGTTATGGACATGGTTTTATCCTGACAACTTCATATTTTAAGGGGTTGGGGTACATGCCCTATTCTTAATTAGATCAGCATAAGATCATTGCATCCCCTTAAGAAAAATAGGGAACATCCATGTGTTATTTGACCATAGGAAAGGGAGAATTTAAAAAACTAAACCTCGAGGAACATTGATGCAGATGACTCCGAGTAAGTAGGCTAGATCAAAATGAATATTTTTCAGTGTTGCCTTAATAAAGGTTGATAACTTTCTACCGACCGTTCAACATGAATAGGCCTACATTGGATGGGAAATATTTTTATTATTTGCAGAGATTACAAGGATGACTTGTTGATGTATCATTATTTTGTTAAGCGAACATAAGTTCCAAGTCCATATCGTGTTGGAACCCATATTTCAGTGTTGCCTTAGTAACCGATATATTCAATGTCTTTCAGTCGGTCAACATGGTTGCACTTAATGGTAATGAGCATTATTCCCAAAACCAGAAAAAAAATGCACATGCAGGCCTAACATGTCAAATGAATCATACCTACAA
Source organism: Meconema thalassinum (assembly GCA_946902985.2). Lineage (NCBI taxonomy): Eukaryota > Metazoa > Arthropoda > Insecta > Orthoptera > Tettigoniidae > Meconema > Meconema thalassinum. The sequence continues at coordinate 1,355,332,052 of OX336388.2, forward strand.
GACAACAAATATGCTCTATGAAAAACTATTAAAACCCCATAATGGTAGTCGAAAATAATCTCAAACCACCGCCACTATTTCGCGAAGGTGCAGAAAAATCTTAATAAAGTACAGCTATTCGTAATAGTAGGCTACTGTTGTGATAAACCGCTACTGAGTGATAGGCCCCCAAAATAGAACTATTTATCTTAATGTCTACAAGATAACGAGATTGCCAAAAAACCACAATGCCACCCACAAATCTATAGAAGGCAACACTAAAAATGGCTTATCTAATCCACAAGTCACCCACCCTTCACCAACATTAATATTGGTAATTTAAGTAACTTAGGTTATGTTAAATATTGAGGTTAATGGCGGAATTGATTGTGGCTGTGTGGCGGGAAGGACCCAATAAGTGCTCAGCCAATCAGGGACGTTTTGATTTGGAGACCATGCTCGGAAAATTTTAGAAAGTTTTGATTCACTCCTCTTCGTTAAGCCCCCACCCTAGGCCGTCTTCGTGTCCAAATTGGCGGCTTAACGAAGACAGCGGGGTGCCATTATTAAAATTTTGGGAGATAGAAACACAGCCTTAACAATGTTCTATCCCCCATTCCTAGGCCACATTCCTAGCCAGTGAGTCACACTCAGCCATCCCTTTCACTGCTGTCTTTGTCACTATACTCAGCCATCCCTTTATTTCTGGTCTTTGTCAATATACTTATCATAAAGTGGTCATTAACTACAATACAGTAGCCCTGGTAGCTAATTAACAGAAATAGTCAGTTGGAAAGTGACCAGAGTATTCAGTTAAGTTGTTTACTACTATGAGTGGCTTAAAAGTTTTTTGCATATTTTAATATTTTTGTTTTTGCTGATAAGAATGGTGTGCAGGCTGCCAGTCGTGAATTCGCTGTTTAACCAAATATGTTAAAAAACAAGCAACTAATGGTTACAAAATATAATGTCAGATCTTTTAGCAGACTGGAATTGTGTAAATGTTCTGAAGAGGATAATAAAGACTGTGTATGCAGTAATCTACAAACAATGGCAACAATGTGTCGCAAGAAATACTACAAATGACGGCACATTAAATCGCCAAGAATAATGGAATCTGTGGATACTAGAGTAAAACAAGCCGAGGTTGGACTGTACATTTCATGTGAAGAAGCAACCTGAGTTTATGGATGTGATTGTCATTGTGTCAGCGACTGCCAGAAGAAAACATGGATGTAGTAATAGAATATCATTGGTTCATGTCTCTACAGCAGCAAGCACACCAGTTTCCCCTAACGTAGATGTGAAACGCGGATCAAACTCTGGTGTATTTTGATATGTTGATGCTCAATTATTTATGCAAATGATCCTTAATCGTAATCGTGAAAAAGACGTGAGCTGAAAAATACGATGTACATTAATGCTCTCAATTACGTCAGCTGGTAGGAAACTTCTTCTGTGTGCTATCTGCAAAAGGAAAACCTTGGCCGAGAGTAACTGTCCCAAAAACATCGTTATCCGCATTCAAGAGAAGGTTCGGCCCTGTCACCATTGCTGTTCATTATGGTCATGGAAACGGTTACTGCAGATCTACAACAACCGTTACCTTGGACCATTCTGTACGCTGATGACGTTATGTTGGCCGCTCAAAGCAAGCTGGATCTCCAACATCAAGTCCAGGAATGGAGTGATCGTTTAAGTCAATATGGCCTGCGGCTTAACAAAACTAAAACAGAATATATGACAACGGATGCTGGAGAAATCGGAACAATCCAAGTCGACGGCGATGATCTGCCTCGAACGACAAAATTTAAGTATCTTGGCTCTACGATAACTGCTGAAGGTCGTCTCACCGAGGAGGTCAACATAAGAATTAATGCTGCGTGGATGAAGTGGCGAACGACGACAGGTATCATGTGTGATCGCCAGATGAAAGACCACCTAAAATCGAAGATTTGCCGCACTGTCATTCGTCCCATAGCGCTTTATAGTACCGAATGTTGGCCGACCACGAAAGAAGCAGTACGTCATCTAAGTGTCATGGAGACCAAGATGCTTAGATGGACAGCAGGCATTACTAGGTTGGATCACATCCCCAATCAAAGAATAAGGGAACGATTTGGTATCGCAGCAATCAGTAACAAAATGCGTGAGGGTCGTCTGCGATGGTTTGGGCATGTGCTACGGTCAGGAGCGGACACAATTGCAAAACAGGGCTACACACTGGAGGTCGCCGGGAAAAGACCAAAGGGGCGACTGAGACAAAGTTGGGCCGATACACTGCACAGGGATTTGAAAGGCGTCAACCTTCATCCGGACATGGCCCATGACCGAGTAAAGTGGAGACAGCGGACTCAAATAGCGGACCCTGCCACGAGGTGGGACAAACGCTAAAGCAAAAGAAGAAGACGAGAAGCAGTGAATACTGACAGATCTGATGATAAACTGGTTGCTCACCAGATGGAATTGCCATTCTAATAGTAATGTAGCAACTTTTAATTTGAAAAGTAGAATATCCATAGCAGTATTTTCCAATTGTTTCACACACTGCGAATATGAAATTAGACCTATCCTACCACATACACATCTTGCCACAAATGGGGTAGAATTATGGTATATCATCATCTTCATCATCTTGTACAGTTTCCAGCCCCAGGCTGGGTCTGTTTGGAACATAAGCCTCGCCACTTAGTTCTTTCTTCCCACCATCTCTCCGCTGTCACTCTGGTCCAGTCCTCGCCTCCCTTCTTGACACATTCCTCCACTCCTTTCAGCCATCTATCTCTTGGTCTTCCCCTTGGTCGTTTCTTCTGCATCTGCATCTCATGTATCCTCTTGGGAATCTTCTTCTCATCCATTCTCTTTAAGTGTCCATACCACCTCAGTCTTGATGTCTCAATCCTTCCTTGCAAGGACTCCTCTTTCACCATTTCCCTGACCTTTTCATTCCTCACCCTGTCTCTTCTTGTTACTCCGATCCTACTTCGCAGGAACTTCATTTCACCTGCCTGTATTCTGCTTATGTCTCTTTTCTTCATTGTCCACATTTCTGAAGCATAGGTCAGTATCGGGATATACAGTAGTAGCTTCTGTATAACACTTCCTTGCTTTTTTGTGGGACATCTTTATTCCTCACTAAGCTCCTAATGCTTCTCTGAAATGCTTCTGCCTGTCTGCCACGTTCCGTAATCTCTTTGTCATTTCTCCCATTTTCCTCCACTATACTTCCCAAGTACTTGAGACTTTCCACCTTCTTCAGCTGTCCACCTTCAAGTGTTATCCCACTCATTGGTCTGTCCTTTTTCCTGGTCGTTAACAGGATCTCACATTTACTGATGTTGAACTTCCATCCGTACTCTCCCACTGTTTCTTCCCAAGCCTTCAGTTGCTCCTGAATTTCCTCCTTGTTTCCCCAGACCATGAGATCATCTGCAAACACCATTGCTTTCATCTTACCTTCTCCTATCTTTCCTGCTATCCGTGTCATTACCTCGTCCATAACCACAATAAAGAGAAGGGGTGACAGCGCACTACCCTGTTTCAGGCCACTCATTTGTCTGAACCAGTCTGTTCTTTCCCCTCCAACTTTCACACAACTCACACTGCCACAATACATCTCCTTCACTCTGCCTACAGTCTCTTTTTCCACTCCCATGTTTTCCATTGCTTTCCAAACCTTCTCCCTACACACACTATCATAGGACTTTTCGATGTCCAGGAAGGCCATCAGCAGATCCTCTCCAAATTCGTAGTGGTGTTCCTGGAGCTGTCTCACTGAAAATATGAGATCCACTGTTGATCTCCCAGGTCTGAATCCATACTGCTCCTCTCTCAATTTTCTCTCCACTTTGGCCCGTATTCTACTTTCTAATATCTTTTCATATATCTTGGCACAGTGAGGTATGAGTGTGACTCCCCTGTAATTTCTGCACTCCTTTCTGCTTCCTTTCTTAAATATTGGGACAATTAATCCTTTCTTCCAATCTTCTGGGGTCTTTTTCTCCTTCCATATCACCCTCATCACACGGTACAGCCACTGTTTCCCAACCTCCCCTGCTGCCTTCACCATTTCAGCACTCACTTCGTCCACACCTCGTGCCCTTCCTCCTTTCATCTTGTCTATAGCCATTTCCAGTTCTCTCCAAGTCAGGTCCTTTTCCATTCCTGTGTTGTCTTCTCCATCTTCCAATACATTGTCTTCCTCCCTATGACCATTTGGATTCAGCAAATCCTCTAAGTACTCTTTCCACAATATCATATGTTCCATAATTGTATTTTTTAACTCAGATAATAAATTTACTGTTTTGAAGTATATATATAGGATGTATGTTTATAGATTAATGGATATTTTGATACCCTATAATATTTTTTAAACATATGCATGTAAGAACCTCCTTAAATTTTCAGCATTATAAATAGGCTTAATCATCATCATCTTCATTTCCCGTTTCCAGCTTCCTGGGTCGGGTTGTGAATTAAGGACCTCCAACGTTTCCTGTCTCTCCACCACTCCTCTCCTGTTTTTAGTACTTCTTCAGGTTTTCCTCCTCTCTTCTCTACACACTCCCACACTGTATCTGCCCATCTCTTTCGGGGCCTTCCTCGTGGTCTCTTCCCTGTCATCTTTTCACAGAAAGTTTTCTTTGGTACTCTCTCCTCTCCCATTCTCATCATATGTCCATACCACTTTAACTTTGTTGTTTCTATCCTGTCCTGCAGCTTCAAGATTCCTGTCCTTTTTCTAATCTCTTCGTTTCTAACTCTATCTCTTCTGGTCTTGCCCTCTATACCTCTAAGGAATTTCATCTCCGTGGCTTGTATTCTACTCTCCTCTCTTTTTGTAGTAGTCCACGCTCCAGCTGCATATGTTAGTATGGGTCTGTAGTAGGTTGAATATAATACATTTTTACATTTCTTTGGGACATCTCGGTTCCACAGAATACCCCTTATGCTCTGGTAAAAACTGTTCGCTTGTTGTATTCTCTTTCCAATTTCCTCAGTTATCCTTCCATCTTCTGTGATCACACTTCCCAAGTACTTGAAACTTTTAACCACTTCTAGAATTTTCCCATTCAATTCTATCTTTCCTCTTCCTTCCTTCCTTCCTCTTGACATTACCATTGTCTTGCTCTTCTCTGTGCTTACTTTCATCCCATATTTCTCTATTTCTTGACTCCATACATCTAGTTGTTTTTGTACTTCCTTTTCATCCTCGCCCCATATCACTATATCATCTGCAAACAGCATGGCCTTTGTTGCCTCTTGTCCCAATCTCTGTTTAACATTCTTGTGAATTTCATCCATGACTATGATGAATAGTAAGGGGGACAATACACTTCCCTGTCGGAGACCTGTTTCCACTTTAAACCATTCTGTTTTTCCTATTGACGTCCGAAACGGGGGAGGAGCTTACGGTCAGCTGTTTGCAATATGGCGGCGATATAGTGACGTCAAGTAATTGGGTGTGCGTTTGTTATGGCTTCTAATTTATGATGGCAAAATACTACATATTTCCTTTCATTGATAGAAATATTTTTATAATCAATTTAAATGCAGTGCCTAATTACTACCAGTTAAAAATATTACCCACATGTAGATAGTTAATTTACTGTCTGCTGTTACATATATGAAGCCTGTACTTGGGAGCCTCGCGGTATCGATGTTTTTTTATTAATTTCACAGTATATATATCTCTCACATAATACAAAGGATGACTCCCTGATAATAAATTGAATCAAGCAACCCTGAATTTGCATGAATGTTTTGGGTTCAAAGAAGCATTACTTGGGATGCTCAAATCATACTTCAATATTGCAAAAAAAGACCTACATGCTTGCTGTTCAAAGGCAAGAATGTTAATTTATTAATCTCTTGCCACGGGCAAGTTAAAATGGAGACATCCTCTTTATCAATATATTTAATTAAATATTTAAAATACAGATATTTAACAAAGCTGGAGTCTCCATTTGAACTTGTCATAAGCAAACGGAACAGATCAAAAACTACACTAAAAGCCAAACCAAATTCACTCCTGAGCTCGACATAAACCATAATACCAATTAAAACCTATACAAAACATACTCTCCTTACTGTTGTACAACTTTCAAACCAACTATTCGCACTCAAAACTGTAAAACCCTGAAATGAGAACTAATTAAAGTTAGAATAGCCTAGGCCGATCCGGTCACCCGCTACATTACCGCATATGTAGCCTATACTTAACATCACTATAACTTTAGAAATTACGACTAAGTGACCTATCTGCCTGAGTAGTATAGGTGTTACCGGCCTGCCTGGGATGATGGGTCACCAAACCGATACTTAAAACTAAGATTTTATATTTTAATTAACTAAATTCAACAGTAGGGAGATCATAGCGAAAAACACAATTTAAGCCAAATCATACTTCAATGACCTACATACTTGCTGTTCAAAGGCAAGAATATAAATTCTCTGGCAAATTAAGGCTAGGAACAGCATTTTCCCTAAGTTTTCTAACCATTCGGCTATTGTCAATGGGAAGAACCCCTAAAATAAGTTTACGAAGAGCGGATTACATTCTTTGTACGGCACAGAAGTAATAGGCTATAAGTTAATCAGTATTTTTGATGTAGCTAAATCCATGTGAATACAAATTAGAGACAATAACTATCAATAATCAACAGTACCGGTGGAAATAAGTCGTCTTCACAAAAATGCAGGCTGCACACTGTCATGTAACATGTAACACGTTTTCCAATTGACAGCGCCGAAGCCCAACTTTCTCTCTGAACTTTTTGTACAGGAAAGTAGTGAAGATATTTCGTAGCCGTTTTATACGTTTTGCAACCGTATTCAGAGCAGTACCTCCTCGAATTTGACAAATTTCTTTCCATCACGACGACAATGCTTCACCATCTAAATAAATCTCACCAGTCACAATGTTACAGCTTCAACATTCTGCCGCGTGGCTGCGCCATCCAACTTTTCTGACGTCAATACTGGTCTTCACGCTACTCACACAATATTTGTACATAGCTTTTAACATTTGGACATCAGCTCCGTTAACTCTCCTTTTCCTTAATACATTCCAAACCACCTGTCGAGGCACACTGTCGTACGCTTTCTCAATATCAATAAATGTCATCACCATGTCTTTTCCAAATTCCCATCTTTTCTCCATCATTTGCCTTAATGCAAAGATTAGGTCAAATGTTGATCTGTCTTTCCTAAAACCATACTGTTCTTCTTCCATCTCTCCTTCTATCTTCCTCCTCAGTCTGCCTTCCAGGACTCTCTCAAAGATCTTAGCTACATGAGCGATAAGAGTGATCCCTCTGTAGTTATTGCATTCCTTTTTGTCACCTTTCTTAAAAATCGGGATAATTAATCCCTTTCCCCATTCTTCTGGAATCTCTTTCTTCTTCCAAATTATTCTAAACAATCTATACAACCACTGTACACCTATTGGTCCCGCTGCTTTTATCATTTCCGTGGACACCTCATCCTCTCCTGCTGCTTTACCGCTCTTCATCTTCTGTATGGCTTCCTCTATTTCTAGCATAGTGATCTCCTTTTCTTGTTCTTCTTCTTCTTCTTCCATTGTTTCTTCTTGTTCTTTTTCATCTTCCAGTTCAATGTATTTAACATTTAGTAGCTTTGAAAAGTATTCTTCCCATCTTTTTAATATATCATCTCTTTGATACAATATCAGTCCTGCTTCAGTTTTTACAAATTTTGTGTTTTCCCTACCTTTTACACTGTTTTTCACCAATCCATATAGAACCTTTTTACTTCCTTGGATATCCTCCTTCAAAGTTTCCGTGAAACCTTCCCAACTTTTCCTTTTTTCTTCTTGTACAATTTTTTGGCATGCCTTCTTTGCTTCTCTATATTTTTGCCATTTCTCTGCATTTTTACTGCCTATCCACTTCCTCCATGCCATTTGTTTTTCTCTTAAAATGGGTCTTAAATGTGAGTAAATATGGTGTATGTAACACAGGCATTTTGCTCTTCTTCTTCTGCCATTTCCGTTCAACGAAGGTTGGCGATCATCCTGGCAATGAGAGGTTTATTGTTTGCTGCACGAAATAGAAAGCATATACCGTATTTGCTCGCATATTCGTCATCGCATAATCCTCGCACCATACTTTTCAAATACAAAAAATTGGTTTATAAAATTTCATTGCATGATCTTCGCATAGCACATACATATTTGTGTGCTGGTCGGTTGCACATGCTCCGCAAGCTTATACCCTGGTGTGACCTTGTCAAAAAAAGGAGTCTTGTCTCTGTGCCTGCAGGCTATGACTCATTCTAGACAAGCTGCCGGCACACAGCATGCGCTTAGCGTCTGTCCAGAGGAATGTAACTTGTATGGACCCATCGCTTTTGCGCGTTGTCCTCTGAATTGCGAGCTTCAATAAATCGCTGTACGAAGCACTGTTAGTCTCAGTTCGTCCACATGAAAACAGGTCCGACTGCTATTGGCAGAAACTTACACAAAGGACATCCCGGTTAAAATAAAAAATTTGATATGCCACGCCACTCTAGCATTAGCCACTTCCATAGAAACATCGCAACACAGACACATGCGTGATGTTTTTGCATGTGGTGTTCACAGTGAGAAAATACAAGAATTATATGGCGTTCTTAATGAAAGTGAAATACACAGGATTACAAATTGAGCAATTCAAGTTACAGTATATTATTATTATTTCCGATTATTCCCCTTCAGGAGAGCGTGGGAACTTGAGCCTTGTTTTCTTCCCAAAACCTCTTCATTAGTTCACTGTGCTTTATCTGTCCATTTTTTCCTGATGTGTCCTTCCTTGAGACTTGTATAATTTTCATGTGTCTGATTTTATTTCTAAATTGTTCTCTGTCCTTAATGTCGTCTTCAGAGATTTTAAGTAATTCCATGTCTTCATGTATTTCTTTTATCCAACTGGTCTTTAATTTACTTTCATTCACGATATTTGTGTTTAAATATTGAAAATCTTCTTAGTGAGTCTGTTCTCATCCATCCTATATACCGTATATACCCGAATGTAAGACGACCCCCAATATAAGACGAGGCTTAGTTATCAACTGCCTCTTACAGATTTTTTCCAAAAAAATACTCGCTAACTCATAACTTGCACAATATATGCCCTCAAGGTCGTGCTTTCAATTTTATAACGTCTCGTGTTATCGGAAATCCCTCTGCCCGCTTTTCCAAGACATACTCTATAATTTCTTTGTTCAAGAATGGGAGACTTTATTAAATTAAGATACGTTGATCACTCAATTACTGCTCGTAAAACTGACTGGTTGTTCTTGTAAAGATTGTTTTAAAACATATTTCCGTATGCTTTCGAACATATAATTTATCCGCTTAAAATGACGTGTATGCGTAAATCCTAACCTCAAAATGTACGCTATTCGTATATGCATGGTAATTAAACATAACAAACCATATTTTAATCTTCATTAACGCATTGATTTGTTGCGAGTTACAAGATGCCAACATTACATACTACTTTTCAAATAATAATAACTTTTTTTTAATATCCTGAATATAAGACGACCCCAAATTTTTATAACACAAAAAGTGGGAAAAAACCTTGTCTTACATTCGGGTATATACGGTATGTGTCCATAGAACTGCAGACGTCTCTTCCTAAATTTATCTATAATGGTGTCTGTATTTTCATAAACTTCCTTTGTTGGTCTCCTGACCCAAATTCCATCACGGAAAACCGCGCTATGGATTTTCCTAAGAATGTTTCATTCCTGTTTCTCAATATCATGAATTCTCGTCATTCCTCTAATGACTGTGGTTTCTGCCGCGTACAAGGCTTCAGGCAAAACAACTGTGTTGTGATGGCGCAGTTTTGCATTACGAGATACTGCTCTTTTGTTGTAATGATTCCATGTCAGCTTGTACGCCTTCTGCAGTTTTACTATTTTCTCTGCATTAGAAATTGTGTTCAATCCTGCGGGTTGGATGACTTCTCCTAAATATTTGAAGTGAGTGACCTGCGAGATTTTTCCATATTGTGTTCGCAAAGTGATGTTTCCTGTTGATTTGGTATCCATATACTGTGTTTTTTTCATAGGAAATATCAAGTACCGTTTTCCTGGAGATTTCGCGTAGTTTGTCTAGCGCTAATATGGCTTCATCCTTGTTGTTTGTTAAGATGACCAGATCATCTGCAAAGGCCAAGCATTTCACAGTGACTCTTTTCCCTTTCTCCTTTCCAATTTGGATACCTTTCACATGCTTTTCCCATTCTCGGATGATTTTTTCTAGTACGATGTTGAACAAGAGTGGTGATAAACCATCCCCTTGTCGGACTCCAATATGAATTGCAAAAGAGTTAGATATTTCTCCCATGAATGTTACAGCATATTGTGACTGAACCCACCATGTTGTTCGGCAATGCCGGTTGTGGATGATTTAGTTGCCATGTGACTGTGCAGAATAAGGGCCTTTCACGATCTCCACTGATAGTAGCAATGATAGAGATAGTAAGCTGTATCCTGTCGTCATGTCATTTTTCAACAAAGAATCGAAGATGATTGAAAATCGTTTGCTATCCATGGAAAATTTGAAAGGCGACTCGACTGGTGCTAACACTGGTAATTTGCTTCTGCGTCTTCTGGAAAGACATGCCATTCCAATGGCAAACTGTATAGCTTTTAGTGCAGACAATGCCCCTGTTATGATAGGGAGGAAAAATGGTGTTGCTGCGAAAGTAAGAGTAGTGTAAAAACATCATTGTTGTAGGATGCCCATGCCATTTATTCATCTGGCTGTTGAGAAAGGTGCTGATTCCCTTCCTATGAAAATTGATGAGGTAATGATTGATATTTATTATTATTTAACCCTCAATTGGTCGCGCCACGGTCATTTAGACCAGGCCTATTGTTTATTTCTTCTGTGTGTACTCGATTTAGCGCCAAGTCTTTCCACTTCCTAGTACCTTCCCCCTGCCCTTCACCCTACAACAACTCGCATCTCTTATCAGTTTCACTCCATGCGCTCCATTGTTACAAGCAAAAGCTTCGCCACCCAGTCTAAAGTTCCGTTGCGCGACCAAGTGTGTGTGTGACTTTTACGGTGTAATGTTCCGTACGCGACTAATTAAGATTGTATAATTTGTGTGCAGTTTTGTATTTGTTTGCATCTTTTGACTATTATTTGTGGTAAAATGGATATATTGTCACATAATTTCATATGAAGTAGTTTTAAGTTTTAGATGGTAACATTATTTCATTGCATTTTCTATTTAAAACAAAATAAGTGATTTCTTTTACATAAATGTCTATCATAACTACACGTTATTGTCTCATTTGTTATTATGTAGTCAACCATGGCTAAAAAGTAAGATTCAGTAACTCCATCCTGCTTTTAATGATGCCCGGTCTTTTTGACCGTGCGCGACCAAATACGTTTCATTTTTCACGCGACCAAACAAGGGTTAAACAAAAGCTGCAAGAGGAAAGATCATCTGAAGTTATATCAAGCTCTTTACCAAACTGATGTTAGGAAAATACTGAAGCATGTGTGCACGCGTTGGTTGTCCATGGGTAAATTCTTAGAAAAACTGATTTCACAGTGAAAGCCACTGCTGAGTTTTTTTTTAAGGATTAGGTGAACCAATCTACTGGCACAAACACATCTCTCAAGTATTTCCAAATTCCGAAAGTAAAGACACATGAAGATAAGCCTGCAGAAGTGGAATTTGGTGTTAGTGTGAAAAACAGAGGACAAGATCAAGCACGTGTTATCATTGGCAAAAGGAAATTGGAGAGCAGTTCTTCTTCTCAGTCTGTAAGGAAAAAAGTGACGGAACCAAGTCAAACTGTTGGTATTTCAAGATAGGAGAGACTATTTCTTTTTCTGTCATCTAAGTTAAATGAGGCATTTTGCTTGTTTCTGGCATTTACCATCCCTACATTTGAAAAATATAACAAAGTTCTTCAATCGCAAGCTCCTCACATCCATGTCCTAAGATCCATACTGATTGATTTGCTGACGGAAATTCTCTGTAGGTTTGTTAATCCAGTGGCCATAAAGAAATATTGCACAATTTTAGAAGTGGTCTATCACACAAGAGATCATCAGAAAGCTGATGATGATTTGGTAATTGGTTCAACAACATCAAGTTGTGTAGAAAATCTGGCTCCTGAGGAGAAGAAGGTCTTTTATTTGCACGTCAGTAACTACTTCACTGCAGCCTCTGATTATATTATTCATAAATTTAATTTGGACAGTGAGTTTTCTGTTAATATTCAAGTGGCACAGATAAGGTATTTGTCTACTACTTCCTTTAGTGCTGTGAAGTATTATATCTCTAAGTTTCCAATGATGTTGCCAAAAAAAGACGGTGAAGATGAGCACCAAGCAATGGATGCATTACAATGCCAGTTTTGTGCTCTCCGAGTGGAGGATTTACCATCTTCTATTGTGGAAGGATAAAGAGCTGATTGTTCTTGGTCGGCAATAGGGGATATACGAGGTGGAGATGGGTGTCTAAAATAAGACAGACTAGCTGGAGTACTGCTGACAATATTAACAATCCCACACAGCAACGTTGAATGTGAGAGATTGTTTAGCCCAGTGAAGAAGACAAGGACACAATTCCGATCATCTCTGAATGACGGAAACCTCAACAAACTGTTAGTGGTTAAATCAAGCCTAAGTGGAAATTACTACGAGCAGCAGTATGACAGGGCATTTTTGAAGAGAGCAAATTCGGCTACAAGGTCTGCATTAAATCAGTAAGCAGTCTCAAGATTGCCATCCACATGTACAGTAAATTCATCGCCTAATCATAATTAGGTAAGTTGTCCATGGTAATTAACTTAAGTCTGACAAAACGTTAATATGTGGTAGCGAATGCGAAGTGTAATCCATCAGAATGATCGTATGCATTTTCTTTAAACACACAATTATGTTCTCTTGCATTTAAATATTGGCCATACATACTACTCGATGATTGATGATTGTTTACATTTTTGTGAATTTCATGCTGAATTGATACTTTGCCAATAAAGACACGTAGGTCTTTGGTGTACCCTCTTTCGCCCACGCAATGGTATACTTCGCATCATGAAATCTATAATTTTTTAAAATCTTCCTATTTTTGACATCCGAAGCTTGGCAGGTATCATATGTCATTGGTCTCACGTCCCTTTTAACAACTGCGGCTTGTAGAGACGCTGGGGTGACGGAATTTTGGCCTGAAGGGGAACTTTAACATGTCAGTAAATCTACTGACACGACCCCCTGGTATTTGCGCACCCTCAAATGCCAACTGGCTGTGCCAGAATTCGATCCTGCAACCTTGGTCACAGCAGGCGAGAACGTCACCGCTGAGCCACGCAGCCAGCCAAAGAAAGAAAGAAAGCATAAAAAGAAATGTTTGAATTGTAATTTCGTTTACTGAAGTGCCTGTGGATAAACGATATTCTTTGTTTTTCTGTCTGGTGCGTATATAAATAAATCTGAAGGCTTTCCGACATGTGAGCACGCCACATACAGCTGACCATGAGAGCATTTGTTGAAACTACTCGTGCGCCATCTAATGTAAAATGGATTTATTTATTCAGAAACAATGGTGGGAGTGTGGACTACAACTCACCAAAGTTTCAATACCATTGGTGGAATTAAATATGAACGCTTACGGGACTCTCCTGAAACGAATCGCTGGCTAACACTCATTTGTTGAAACCACTCGTATGCTACCTACTATCGAATGTTTTTTCTAATTCTGAAACCTTTGCGGCAGTGTGTACAACAACTCGCCTAAATTTAATCGGAACGGATGAATGGCATATGAACGCATACAGGACTTTGTTGAAACGATTCCCGCGCCGTCACTCATTTGTTGAATCTACTCGTGCGCTACCTATTGTGAAATGGATTTACTAAGCCAGAAACTTTCCTTGGAGTGTATACAACAACTCGCCCAAGAGTCATCCCAATTGGATGAATGGTATATGAACGTACACGGGACTTTGTTGATGCGATCCGCACACCGTCGCTCCTTTGTTGAATCTGTACATATTGTAAAAACCTTTCCTCGAGTGCACGACAATTCACTTAAGTTTAATCGCAATCGGATGAATGGTATATGAACGCATAAGGGACTTGAAACGATTCGCGTGCTATGACTGTATTAAACCAGCAGCCAAGCGTGAGTTCGGTTTTAAGAACTCCCAATCAAAAACCATGGCGTGAACTGTATTGGAATAGACAGCAATATCAGATAACACGGTGGTCTGCTGGCAGTCCCCTCATGTCACCTCGCGATGAATCAGCAAGCTATTCTCACACCTTGCATTGAGGTGTCATTAGTGTACAGATTGCGCAATTGGTTTACTGTGGGATTTAAGGGTTCCTGTTAAGTCCCTCACCCTTTTGTGTTACATAAATAATTTGTAGCCAGAAACCTTCCCTGGAGTGCACACAACAACTCACCCAAATTTCATCGCAATCGGATGAATGGTGTATGAATGCATAGGGGATACATAGACAAACTATCACGTAACATTGATTTTTTATATATAGAGATTTAATGCTGGGCTGTGTGTGTTGTCCTTGTTGGCACAAGAGAACAAAGAATTTAATCATGTAAACTACAAACCCATCTAATCACCTTGATATAAAGGATGCAACTGGCAGTCACATGGAATATACCGTACTGCTTGCCCCTGGGCATGCACAGCACAAAATCAGCAATGTTTAAGAGCTACTTGTAATGAAAAGCTGCAGCTAAAATTTTGCATGTAGGCTTCTATTGGCAGTTACTTTGCTTGTGAAAATATGAGATGGAGTTTCAGTATGAGCTAATAAATTGATAGTTTCCTTGTCAGCAGTGGACACCTGTCCAAGTGTTGACCTAAGCCATTATTTACTTGCTACAAATCTGCAGCTTCTGTGGTCTTAACCCTCTCAGTGCCACGCACCGATCAGATCGGCTCTCGCTGCTCGCGCCAAAAGTGCCAAAGGCGATTCAATCGGCGCGCAGTTTATCTTATATTTGTAGATTTCTGTAGGCATATGTCCGTGATTATTTCATATGGTTGGAAAGGCGAGGTTTCAATTTTCCCTGTGCGGTGTTTACTTTTTTCCTTCGAAGTCCGTTACGCAATAGGCTTGAGTTTGTATTCACGCCGTCCCTTTACACTCTCCCAATCATGCGCGTTCCCGTCATAATTGCGGTGCAGTTGTTTTCTTATTGTTGAAGTTTTCTGCCTACAGATGTATCCAAGAACTTTCTACAGCAGGAAACGTAGTATTTCTTCAAATATGACTCTTAGGTGTTCTTAATTTAGGCTCAAAACTGATTCTTTACAAAAAAAATAATGAAAGATTGAACAATTATCAGAATAAACTCAATTTAAAAAGTTTTGATGCCATATTTACTTTTAAGAACATAATGTATGAATGAATGAGGTATTGGTTGTAATGCAAAGCAATAATAATGATTCTATTGTTTGAAATGTGGTATTTATGTTGTTGTTTTTTCGAATAGTCTGCATGACCATTGAAAATGGCTTGGCATTCTTGGTAAGTATTTCAGGAAATGACTTGGCACTAAGAGTTTTAAGCTCTGTTTACAACTTCTCTCTCTTTTGATATTGTAACCGCCGGTCGGTCAACACAAAATAGTTCCAATTACTACAATATGTGAAAGAAATAACCTGATATAAATTCCATGTGAATGGTTTGTCAGTTTAGGGGCTGTGACAACATGGTCATGTAGTCCCGGGTACTGTACTTTGGGTGTGTGTAGAATCTGATAACGGGTATTAATTGTGATTACTGTATTATACTCTGTAAGCTGGGAGAATGTGATTGACAGTTCTCGTCTCGCCATGTGGTCTGAGAACGAGGTCGCCAAACTGTATTAGCCAGAGATACAGCTGATCAGCCACTGAAGCACATGGGCTGTAATATTGCAACGCAGAGTATTATTACATTAACTATGCGAACTTGGATTGGTCAAGAGGCAGAGGGGTGATGACTGACGTGGAATTCCCGGCCAAATGTAAATCCATTTCTCCAAGTGTATGGAGTATAGAGTGTGTTATCTGTAATTCAAGTAAGGACAGCAGATGATGAATTTCAAGTTTCCTACTTTTGCTACCAAATGCTACCATCCACAACACCTACCTGTGAACTTGGCTACTAGATGCCATTGCAACCGGCACCTGGCAACGAACGTTGGAACTTATGGTATGTATGATGGTGTCAACGTTGGTGATTGTGGCTATTGATGGGTCAATATTTGGAGCCCGAAACATGTACCACTAGACAATAATAAGTTCATGTGATTGTATTGATTGACGGACAATTTCGTATAATACATCATCATCTTGTACAGTTTCCAGCCCCAGGCTGGGTCTGTTTGGAACATAAGCCTCGCCACTTATTTCTTTCTTCCCACCATCTCTCCGCTGTCACTCTGGTCCAGTCCTCGCCTCTCTTCTTGACACATTCCTCCACTCCTTTCAGCCATCGATCTCTTGGTCTTCCCCTTGGTCGTTTCTTCTGCATCTGCATCTCATGTATCCTCTTGGGAATCTTCTTCTCATCCATTCTCTTTAAGTGTCCATACCACCTCAGTCTTGATGTCTCAATCCTAACTTGCAAGGGCTCCTCTTTCACCATTTCCCTGACCTTTTCATTCCTCACCCTGTCTCTTCTTGTTACTCCGATCCTACTTCGCAGGAACTTCATTTCACCTGCCTGTATTCTGCTTATGTCTCTTTTCTTCATTGTCCACGTTTCTGAAGCATAGGTCAGTATCGGGATATAGTAGCTTCTGTATAACACTTCCTTGCTTTTTTGTGGGACATCTTTATACCACACTAAGCTCCTAATGCTTCTCAGAAATGCTTCTGCCTGTCTGCCACGTTCCGTAATCTCTTTGTCATTTCTCCCATTCTCCTCCACTATACTTCCCAAGTACTTGAGACTTTCCACCTTCTTCAGCTGTCCACCTCCAAGTGTTATCCCACTCATTGGTCTGTCCTTTTTCCTGGTCGTTAACAGGACCTCACATTTACTGATGTTGAACTTCCATCCGTACTCTCCCACTGTTTCTTCCCAAGCCTTCAGTTGCTCCTGGATTTCCTCCTCCTTGTTTCCCCAGACCATGAGATCATCTGCAAACACCATTGCCTTCATCTTATCTTCTCCTATCTTTCCTGCTATCCGTGTCATTACCTCGTCCATAACCACAATAAAGAGAAGGGGTGACAGTGCACTACCCTGTTTCAGGCCACTCATTTGTCTGAACCAGTCTGTTCTTTCCCCTCCAACTTTCACACAACTCACACTTCCACAATACATCTCCTTCACTCTGCCTACAGTCTCTTTTTCCACTCCCATGTTTTCCATTGCTTTCCAAACCTTCTCCCTACACACACTATCATAGGCCTTTTCGATGTCCATGAAGGCCATCAACAGATCCTCTCCAAATTCGTAGTGGTGTTCCTGGAGCTGTCTCGCTGAAAATATGAGATCCACTGTTGATCTCCCAGGTCTGAATCCATACTGTTCCTCTCTCAATTTTCTCTCCACTTTGGCTCGTATTCTACTTTCTAATATCTTTTCATATATCTTGGCACAGTGAGGTATGAGTGTGACTCCCCTGTAATTTCTGCACTCCTTTCTGCTTCCTTTCTTAAATATTGGGACAATTAATCCTTTCTTCCAATCTTCTGGGGTCTTTTTCTCCTTCCATATCACCCTCATCACACGGTACAGCCACTGTTTCCCAACCTCCCCTGCTGCCTTCACCATTTCAACACTCACTTCATCCACACCTGATGCCCTTCCTCCTTTCATCTTGTCTATAGCCATTTCCAGTTCTCTCCAAGTCAGGTCCTTTTCCATTCCTGTGTTGTCTTCTCCATCTTCCAATACATTGTCTTCCTCCCTATGACCATTTGGATTCAGCAAATCCTCAAAGTACTCTTTCCACACTGTCTTGAGTGTCTCTTTGTTGTGTACCTCAGTTCCGTTTTTGTCCATCATTACCACATCCTCTCGCAGACCTCTTCTCTTACTTTTGACCATCCCATAAAGTACTTTCTTATTTCCTCTGCTGTCTTCCTCCATCATCTCTGTCCACTTTACCATCCACTTCTTCCTCTCCTCTGCAACAATCTTGTTTGCTTCTTTCTTCTTTATCTTATAATCTTCCCTTGCCAGATCAGTTCTTTCCTGGAACCACACTCTGAAAGCCTTGTTCTTCCTTCCCACAGCTTCTTTTACTCTCTCATTCCACCATGGTGTCTCTTTACACCGCTTTCTGTTGCTTGTTCTTCCACATACTGCCACTGCAGCTTCCACCATTGTGTTTTTGAATTGCTTCCATTCCTCTTCCCCTGTTTTAGGATTGTCTGTTGGCATCTTTTCCCTTATTATCTTCTGGAATTCTTCCTTGACTTCATTTTCCTTGAGTTTCCATACTTTGATTCTCCTTTCCTGGTACTCTGTCCTCTTGCTATCCTTAACAACTCCCAGGTTCATTACAAGTATTCTGTGGTCACTATCTAAGGCCTCTGATGGTATTACCTTTATATCTCTGACACTTCTCTTCATTTCCCAGTCGTACAGCATGTAATCTACCAAAGATTTCTTTGTTAAATCACTGCTGTACCACGTTACCTTGTGGCTTTCTTTCTTCCGGAACCAGGAGTTGTCTACCACTAAACCGTTTCTCTTGCAAAAATCCAGCAACTTTCTCCCTTCTTCATTCCTGCTACCCCATCCTTCTGCTCCCAATACATTTTCATATCCTTGCCTTTCACTTCCTACATGTGCATTCAAATCTCCCATGACAATGATGCTCTGACCATTCAACTGCTGTTGTAGCTCCTCCTCAAAGTCTTCCTTCTCTTGAGCTGTACATCCAACTTGAGGGGCATATACCTGGGCTATCTCCAGGCTTCTTCCCTTTACAGTTACTCTGATCTTCATGATCCTGTCACTTATTCCCTTTACCTCTTCCTTCATTCCATCTCTCACAACTACTCCTACTCCGCTGCTCCTTCCTTCACTGTTCCCACTCCAGTACAACTGGTACCCTTACCTCAGTTCTTAGCACCCTTCTCCTTTCCATCTTGTTTCTGCCAAGCCCAGTACATCCAGTTTTCTTCTCTCCATCACATCTACAATCTCCTCCACCTTTCCTGTCAGTGTCTGTATGTTTAATGTCCCAACTCGTAGTCCATTAGCATATCCGGGTCGTCGTCGTTTGCATCCGTCCTTTCCGAGGCCTGTTCCTGGTTTGAAAGCAAATATGATATCCACTACTGGCTTGCTAGGCCTATCGTAGCTTCACCAGAGCCCCGTCAGCCGTCACTTTTCAGGGTTCCCATAGAGCCTTCACAGCTACCGTAGCGGTCCCGGGGCACACAAAGTCCCCACTGTACTTCACCCCTACAGGCAATCCCCTACTTCATGCCGTTGCCCGTCTCCCACCACGTGGAGGAGGGGTTGGACTTGTAATACAATGTAACTTAGTATAGCGTTAATCAAATCTAACCTACAAATTTAGCTTCACACAATTGTAGTTAGAGGAAGGATCTTTTACTTGCCATAAGTCTATGACGTGGGCCCGCCGGCTTTACTTCCCCTCCAAAGAAAGGAATACTGAGAGATTTTTAACGCTCTAAAGAAATCCGATGACTGGTTTGAACCCGTGATATTGGGCATAGAAGCTCAGCATGCTACCAACTACACCACCAAAGCCGCTTTACATGTGATTAAGATTATACAGGTATACGGTATGTTGTTATGGACCATTGAAGAAGGAGAAAAATGGCTTCAAAGCTATCTTTTTTCTCTCTTTTTCAATGAGATTGTATTATTTCTGTAGTTTGTATGTTATTGTCCTCATTCAGTTTGGGAACATTCTCTTCCGGTCTGAGAGCTGGTAAGAGTGAGCAAACTGATAATTAACCAGGCACCATTGAGACAACTGTTTCAACGTAAATACATTGCTAGCTGATGTGTACTCTCCTAGCTTTATCAGAAATGATAGATTACCTGTCAAGATTTGGAAATGTTTTTTGAAACTTGTTCTTATTATCAATAATGAATATCCAAACATATTGATCTGAAAATGTTTGACACATTGGTATTTTCAACAGGGTGCACTTACTGAATTAAGATGCGATCTTTTGTCCCTGTTGCAGTTGCGGATGACTCCCTTGCACTGGGCGGTGGAGCGAGAACACCTAGACACAGTGGAAGTACTGCTACAGCACGGCGCGAATCCCCGGTGTAGCAGCAAGTTTAACAAGACAGCCTTTAGCATAGCCTTGGACAACAATCGCCACGACATTGTCCAGCTTTTGGAGGTGTGATAGCGCTCGCAAAATAACTCAGTGTGGAACAATGCTTATAATCCCATCTTCAGTTGTATTGATTTGTTTAATATGCATAGTAGACTTTTCCAAGACTCATTGTATGCATTGATATGACATCCTACACTCTGGCGATTGTTTTAAGGGGCAGAACAGAAAGGTCATCTGCCCCATTATACACTCTGACATACATTCTACAGTGCTGAATAAATTACTGTTTCTTCTTCTTCTTCTTCCTCTTTTATGACCTCATAGGATCACTGTAGTCAGTTCAGATCTTCTTTGAAGGGATTGTTCGGGCTTTGCGTTCCTCCCAGTACTTCTTAAGATGTTTTGATCGTAGTGCCGAAAATGTGCGTGTTGTGGGCTTGTTTCTTGTAAGGGTAATGCAGGATTGTATTCTTGAGTTTTGTATTCAACTTTATCTTATTACTGTTTATTACTGTATTTACTCGGCTATTGGACCCCCCCTCGCCTATAGTATCCCCCTCAATTTTCAGGAGTCAAAATACAAAATTCTTGGAAATCTTGTTGGCCTATAGTACCCCTCCTTAATTATTGAGAGTCAAAATACAACATTCTTGGAAATAGTGGAATTCTTAAAAAATAAAAATATATAACTGAAATTCATCCTCTTTTGTGACAAAAATATTTTTCTTGTTACATTATTATTTTTGTTATTCAGACGATATGACCGCTATTTTGCGTACATGTACGCGATTGGGCAGGATATCGAATTGTGTAGCCAATAGGCTTCACCCGATATCCAATAGAAGATGCCACACTATTGGCCGAGTAGAAGCTCCAAGTTTAAGATCCGCCAATCAAAGTTATGGATTCATATCTTGCCTGCGTTCTTTTGTTATTCTTTGTATTGCGCATCGAAGTGGTGTTTACGACAGCCTCTTCTTCTCAGTTTGCCTGGCTGCGTGGCTCAGCTGTAATGTTCTCGCTTGCTGGGCCCAAAGTTGCAGGTTTGTATCCTGGCGCAGTCAGCTGGCATTTAAGGGTGCCCAAATGCGAGGGAGCCATCAGTAGATTTACTGGCCCGTTAAAGATCCCCTTCGGGGCGAAATTCCGACAACCTGGCTTCTCTAAAATCCAGAGTAGTTAAATGGGACGTGAAACCAATAACATTATTATTATTATCTTCTCAGTTTTATTTTAAACACATTTCATTTGCTTCAAAAACCGTCGGCGTTTGTGTGGCACGTTATTGGTATATTCATGTGAAATATGTGAATAATACGTACTCGGTTGTGTTTACAAATGTTAGTGAGATGTGATCGTTTAGCATCATCAGTCATTCCCTAATTGATGCATTCTCTCTTCCTCTGTTCAAATAAAGTTTGCATTTCCATGTCTGATAGTTTGTCCATTCCATTCTATTTCTTTGATACTAAGATTTTTGCTTAGCAAGGGATAGTAGTGAAATTCATTGAGGGGTAGCCGGGAATAGTGGTGGATAAGTGAGGTTATGGCAGTCTCATAATAGGCTGATTAAAGATGTAAACTTCGTTTATTTTGATTGATTATATATCGTACTATGTAGCAACAAAATAAAATAGCTTATTTTTACTCTCTCCCTTTCCCAAATTAATGGATTTTTGCGAAGTTCGCATCTATAGTAACCCCCCCTCAATTTCGGAACTAGAAATTTAGAAAAAAAAGGGGGTCCTATAGCCGAGTAAATACGGTAATAATAAATGCAAACAAGATCTGGCTTCTCCAATGTATACACTGACTGTCACGTCACTTTCGATTTTCCCTGAAGCAGTGAAAAGCTTGTGTTTTAACACTGCTCTAACGCCTTAAAAAGGTCCTGACCCACTATTAGAACAACTTACCTCAACAATATTTAGAAGCATACTGAATGTAGTGTCCAAGATCTCAGCTGACCGAGGCTGATTGCTGCTAGGTGAATTGACGTTCATAATAATATTATATAATTTAATGCCTCTGCGAACTTCTGTTGTTTTAGGATAACATAGTTTTGTCCATCTTTAATGTGCTGGTATATCTACCATAAAGGTTATCACATTTGGACACCCATCAGTGGCATTGACTTAGGACCAAACTCACAACCTTAGCTATTGAAGCTCATAAACCTGTGGCACTCAGCTCAACATGAGGTTATCGAACAAACCGAAATCTTAATGATATTAGATCTTGCCTTATGAATGTTCTGTTACGAGCCTGGGGTCTATTCTTAAAATCTCAACCAAAGTATTTACTGGTGAATTTCTAAATAACCATAAGACAGGAAAAGGATAGAAAAAGAAACGAACCCACACTGACAGACACATGTGGGCAGAGGGAGAAATACAAAGGAAAGGACAAGCTTCACTGGCGAACATACCACTGTCCTCAAAACCATCAGTCCACTCATAGTTCTTTGATGCTATAGCCCACAATTTCCTGGTCTCGTTAGATGGAGGGCAATAACTAGTTCAGTGAGATCTCTCTTGAAGACAAACACAGGACTCGTTTCGACCTCCCAGTTACATCTGGAGTATCTATCACTCAGGATATTTTGAAATGTAGGATGGAGTGTAAACTGGATTGGTGGCGAGCCGTAGCAATCACTGTAGCATGTATAGCTGGCTGTATGTCCAAGAAATAACTTCATGTTAAAAATATGCCTTCTTTGGTGAGTCAGTGGCAGCATGTTAGTTTGAAGTTCCCAAGATTGAGGGTTCGATTCCTAACCGAGGAAGTCCACCTTTAGAAGGGCAGCATAAATCCACGGCACTCCGAGGCGTACAATGTCGGCTTGTAAATGATGTCTTAACTAACAAAATTAATTAAATCTCAGCCGACCCCGGCAGTTCAACTCCGCTCAGCCAAGGCAGATTACCAAGGTTGGACATAGAAATCCATTCAACCAATTTTAAAGGAACTGTAACTTGATGCAACTCCAAATGTGATTCAGTTGCTTTTTTCTGCCTTCCACATTTTAATCAAATTTCCAACACATCAGTTTTCAAAAAGGTATGGATTCTACATACAGTATCTCCATCTGACTCTGCAAGGATTTAACAACACAACGGCTACAAACATTTTAATTTATAATTTACAAAGTCTCATAAGTGAATAACAGCCCACAATATAAATTTGTCAATTTGAACCATACAACAGATTTTATATTCAATATGAAATTTATTTTAGGCACAACAAGATTTTGTAAAAAGTCTTTTAAATGTCAACGAAGAGCATATTTTAGAAAAAAGCTTTTAATGTTTGATTTTAACATTGGAAAGAAGTTTATTTAATGTGTTTTACGGCAATAATAAGTTTTCAACCATCTTTTAACAATGAAAACGAGACTTTGTTATGACATAAGACTGTCAATAAGAACTAGATTTTAAGTCATAAATGTTGCAAATAAAAATCCGAAGAGAAAAGAAACAATCCTGAAGAAGATCAGAAGTTGATCAAAACGTGTACAGTTATCAAAATTTAATGCTTTTCAGTCGGTCAAAACTACTGAAAAGCATTTAATTTTGACTACTAAGGCAACACTGAAAAATGGTTTCCAATACGATAATGTACATTTATATAATGAACTAAAATCAAATCAAACATAGTGTTGATGAAGAGGAATTATTTAAAGATAAAAACAATTTTATTTTGTGAAGTCAAAACATGCCACAAAATGACGAACTCTGCATTAATTAATTAATCCTAAATTGTCCCTTATGTGAATAATGAGTAATAAATGTATTTTATTTTTCAGGACTTGTGTTATATATATTATAACACAATCGTATTGGGCAAATAGCGTGTTGACCAACTGAAAACTATAAATTGATAGTATAATCAAATGTTCTTGAAAGAGAATCAAAATGAATATTGTCCGTCGAGCCATTATAATTAACACATAAAGTGATAAAAATTTCGTGCATAACTCGACAAATTGCTAGCGTTTCACCCCAGTGTGCCAATTGGGCTCTTCAGTTGGTAAAGGCACACCTACCAAGACGCGTAGCAGGCACACACTGAGAAGGCCATGCAAGACGCTTTGCTACATATGCAGCCACGTCACGAGCATGCCAGTGTACCACGGGAGTCAAAATCTCCATTCCAAAACAATAAACCTAGCTTTGGCATTGACTATAATCAAATGTTCTCGAAAGAGAATCAAAACGAATATTGTCCATTGAGCCATTATAATTAACACATAAGTGATAAAAATTTCCTGCATAACTCTACAAATTGCTAGCGTTTCGCCCCAGTGTGCCAATTGGGCTCTTCAGTTCGTAAAGGCACACCTACCAAGACGCGAAGCAGGCACACACTGAGAAGGCCATGCAAGTCGTTTTGATACATGTGCAGCCACGTCACGAGCATGCCAGTGTACCACGGGAGTCTAAATCTCCATTCCAAAACAATAAGCCTTGCTTTGGCATTGGCTATAATCAAATGTTCTCGAAAGAGAATCAAAGTGAATATTGTCCGTTGAGTCATTATAATAACACATAAAGTGATAAAAAAAATCTGCATAACTCAACAAAATTGATAGCTCGTACAGGCAACACTGAAAAATTGCTTCAGAACTTCACTTGATCACAAATCTTCATGAAAATAAATGCAGTCTTTCATATTTGTATTCATATATACAGACAGGCATTGAATCAATACTACAGTCTACATTCTTAGAAAACATCCCTGGTCACAAACACCAAGATTAATGGCCAACGGGACCCACGCTCTGACAGTGCGGCACCCGGAAATATGTAGGTCGAATGGCTGGCCAGCGGTTGCTTGGTAGGCCAGGGTCCTTTCATGGGCTGTGGTGCCACAGGATTTATATAGAAGAAACAAATGTTCTTGATTCTAAATAATGTATGTACAAAAATTTAATTTTATTAATATAGTACAGTAAAACTCTGTTAAGAAGTTTTTCAAGGGACCATTAAAAAAAAACTTCTTAACAGGGAAACTTCTTAAAAGGGTAGCGGCCTGAAATGCATGTGAAACA
This sequence comes from Meconema thalassinum, assembly GCA_946902985.2. Taxonomy (NCBI): domain Eukaryota; kingdom Metazoa; phylum Arthropoda; class Insecta; order Orthoptera; family Tettigoniidae; genus Meconema; species Meconema thalassinum. The sequence goes on from OX336388.2 coordinate 1,355,357,367, forward strand.
CACACATTTTTGTTGTTTATGAAGGATCCTACAATATACTGTACATAGTCCTATATAAAAGCCAGAAAAAGAGAAGCCCCAATATTAAAATCTGACTATCACACCAGAGATGAAGAGAAATTAATTGGCATAACCCTCACAATTCACATTAAATGAGGCCACTGTTTGGGATGAGCAGGGCAGTGGTCCATAAACACCACAATCTTCCTGTTTTGGCTCCCCAGTTTGGCATCTAGTGCTTGAATGTACTCTTCAAATAGGGAGCTTGCCCATCCATGCTGATTTATTGCTTCTTGAAGTACATGGCAAAGTTCTGACGTTTTTGAAACACCGGGGCTTTCTTGATTTTCCTATGATCAGTAGTGGCAGCCTTTCCATCCCATCCATATTCGCACCAACTAGCACCGTAGCTCGCACTTTACTTAATTTGCCTCCTAGACAAGATTCTCCCTTCAAAACCAAAGATTTATCCGGAACAACCTGATAAAAAAGTCCGAATTCGTCAACATTAAAAACGTCACAATGTTTGTAATTACTGATTTTTGCTGTCAGCAGTGTTTCCTTCCACACTTCCGTTTCCTCTGTACTTACACTCGCAGCTTCGCCACTAATAGTCTTGTAAACTATGCCAGCCCGAATTTTAAAGCGATCCAGCCACCCATTCGACGCAGTAAAAGGCACTTGTAATCGACACGCGATTTCTTCGGCTTTCTCCTTCACGATAATCCCGCTCAAAGGAATGTTTAAACTTCGCTGCTGTTTAAACCACACGAGCAGAGCACGTTCTAAGTCTTCGTATTTCCCGCTTTTAATCTTCTTGCACCTTGCCGAAGTATTCCCGGCAGAAGCCAAGATCCTTTCTTTCTTTGCTATGATGCCGTTCAAAGTAGACGGCGGCATTCCGAGCTCCTTCGCAAGAGCAACACGTGAAAGAGTAGACGACTCTACTTTTCTTATAATGTCCACTTTATCTTTAGAAAGTGCTTTTCTTTTGATGCCTTTCATCTGAGATCCACTCATTTTCACAATGATTTGAAAACTTGACTTCACTGACGACGCAATTCTCGTAATCTCAATAATGTTATGCTACGTCTGGCAATGCTTGGCTAACAAGTTAGATCACACAGAACAGCGATAAAAGCCACGAACAAAGAATATAGGAGGCCACGGATGAAAGCATGATGCTGTACATTGTAGTCGGTCTTGGGCGGGTGTCATCATAGCGTGACGTCATTTAGCCTTGAAATGCTCGCCTGGTCAGTGACCCGCGAACACTCGGAATGGCTGTATTCTTTCATTCGGAACACCGGGCTCGGTCAGAGTCCCGCGAACACTCGGAACTACTGTATTCTTTCATTCGGAACACCGGATGCATCTTCCGCGGAGATTGGCGAGTTTTGATTCTAAGCCAGTTGCCTCTCAGTGAACTTCTTATACTCAAAGGGAATACAAAATCTGAACTATTTAACCGGGAAAACCTCTTATGCACGAACACTTTATACGGGAAAAATATACTTGTATCTTATGGGACGAATCACGGGACCGAGAATATCGGACGTCTTAAGCGGAAAAACGTTTTATGCGGGAACTTCTTAACCGAGATTTACTGTATTACAAAAAAAATATATATATATATATCAATGCAAAAATCTGTTTGTCCCCTTGGCCCTTTGGTGGCAGTAATGATTATTGTTTTATGGGATGAAACACCAAGGTTATCTTAGTACCTTGTGTATTAAAATGTGTAAAGTGAGTGTTTTCCACTTGCAGTCAACTGAGACCATAGCTCCCAGCTCTGAGCAGTCTCTCGAGATGCAGCAAGCTACGTTGGCAGCTACACAGAGTCTTGCCATGGAGCTGGGCAACCCTCCTGTTGCTATGCATCAGGAGGAAGTCGAAACCACGGCTGGAGCAGGTTAGTGTCCCTTAACAGCACATAGTATTCACTCATTGTTCTTTCTCCCCTTAAAATAATGCTTATCACCACCACTTATTTTTCAGTTGTTGAAGTCCCTCCTGGGTCACCAAGTGAGCAGGAAGTGTATATACCATCCCCAGAAGTGAAGCAAGAGCCTGAGACCAGTAGACACAAATCAACTCTGCAGGAAACAGGTGATGTCTGTTTCTAGCTGGAGAAAAAAAGGTTTTCTATTGTTCTTATTATGTGTATGCAATTGGCAGAATTTCTGTGGGGTAGCACAATCAGAATTTATCCCTCTGAAAAGGAAAAAGTATCCAAAATCATTGAAAAATATTCATAATAAAATCATAGCCTAAAAAGGTAATACAAATCATGGATTCATCATCAACAGCAGCAATCACTCAAATAGCCAATCAGTCCGACCATGAATTACATACCCTTATCACAATGGTGACAAACGTATATGGAGGAGCCTGCTGGTAACTGACCATTGCGTCTTAACCTCTTAACTGGGTATTTTTGAGCGCTTGGTGCAACTTGCCATGTGCATTATTTCCAGCCAATTGTTATGATGTAGCAGTTTGACAGCCCACACGTTGAGCGTACAATGTGGCAGTTTGGCTAGCCCACACTGTTGGGAGATAAATGTAACTGTTTACCTTTGCCTAAGCTATTAATGGGCGCCAAGACCTCAATGCAATGCTGAAATCTAAATTTGTATTTAACAACGTCTAGCTCTGGTAGAACACCTTCAAGAATCTATTCACTCAGATCGTGGTATGATGTGATCATTAACCCAACAAACAATTGTATCAGGAGAAGGAATTGGTCTATATCTAATGCTACCTACTGAAAGCAAAGATTGCATTGTAAAAGAAATGAATTTATTATATAAAACAAGTATAGCAAAATTAATAATAATATTAACTATAAAATTTAAATTGGAGCGTTGTGATTTGAATATTACCGATAGAAAATTACGTGAAAACGAAGTCTGATAAATTGATTTTACTCTTATTTCCAAGCTATGAAGTTACTGAAATATGAAATATAAAACAAAGAAAAATGAGAGATTGCGTATTTCCGCGTCATTTGCGCTTACCACTGGAAATTGCTAAAGCATTTCCCTCGTACTGGATGATGCTGTATGCTTCCCACAGTCTCCTGGACGTCGTCATCTCCGTCGGAATTTGATGATATTCTGGTAGATTAGATAATTCTATGGTCCGTACCTCGGACCCAAACACTCGTACAACCGCACTGGTTAAGTTTTGCAAAAGTTAGTCTTCAACTCCACTGAACATCGGAGCGACACGCACTTGCAACCGTACTCCGCAAGTTCTACACAGATAGTCCTCGTTTCACGGCGCGTCGAACGATATATGCACCTGTTGGCTCCCCCACCACGGTACCGTCTTCCAGCTTACGTTGTCTTCCCTGATTGGCTGAGCACGCCGCCAGTTCCCCTCCTCTGCCTCATTACACTCGGCGCGCGAGAGGGAGAAGTCGATTTCCGTTACAACAATTCGCCTTTTCTAGACCTTGCGACCCAGCCTTGCGTAATACTTCTCGACAGGAATCAGCTTGTATTCGAATTCCCAGTGAGTCATGTCTCTCAAATACCCTAACTGACAAAACTCCGTAAAATTCCGTAATCACATAATTTTCTATAATATTGTCGTTCGTAATAATTTGCTTGATAGCGTTTTCTAAGACATAGAAAACCTATCTGAATGCTAATAATTTTTATAAAATGCTCCGAAAATACCTTAATAATAATTATAATAAATTAATAATAATAATAAATTAACATGAAAAATTCTCTTGGCTGAACAATTTGCCGCGTAAATAAATATAGAATGGCTTCCTACTGACTTATGCCAGTTGCATAAAACCCCTCGAAAAACACGTTACAATGACAGAATAGGCGGAAAGGTTAGCGGGAATATTAGCAATAATAATCTTGTGCTAAAGTATAATAAAGGAATTTTAATGTATTAAGTTTAATTTTGGAGACATTTTAATAAATTTTACAGTAACTACAAGGTCATTTACCTGATTATAACTTCAATGTTTTTCGAATGATGGTCTATAATACATACAAGAAAGAAATGTCAATCAATTGCATATCATGTTATTGAATTTCAGACATTTTGGACTATTTTTACATTAACTACAGGGTCACTTACCTGAACTTCCATGTTCTGTCCGAATGAGGGTTTACACCACAGAAATAGGATTCTTGATGAAATAGATATTCTGAACCATTTTCATGCTAGTGTCATTCTGATACAGTCCACATTAACTTCAAGGTCATTCAACTGACTAGAACTTGAGAGTTTTGTCTGTATGAAAAATCTTGAAACAAGTTGCAGCACAAAGTCCTGTCTCACAATCAGGGCACCAGAGCATTGACTCTTTCCTCTTTCCGTTCATCCAACACACACATCTTCTAGTGGGTTTCTTCTTAGATGTACCTGGAACAAAACCACGCTCTGCTACCACCACTAGCACCAGAAAATATGAATTTCTGACGTGAAACACTGCGTGGCAGAAAAGGTTGAAATATATCTTATCACTTCGTCTTCATCTGATTCATCGTGTTTTTCTTCTTCTTGATTCTCGTTCCCAGAACCACTTTCACTGTCTGACTCACCTTCATCTGTATCAAACCACTCATTTTCGGATTCCTCAGAAGATGAATCACCACAATCATTCTCCAGGTGTTATATAATCTCGTCTTTTCGAGCGCATCGAACTTCCGCTTTGAACCAGATGCTGCCATGCTTGGCGGCCCACTACCGACAGAGGGAAGAATAGCAACAATAAAAAACAAACAAGATACAGGAGGCGGGAATCGTCGTAACTGCTGCCAACCTGCTGCCCAAACGTCAGTTTTCTCAAAGACATTCGCCATACCGTGAAAACTTGTCACGCCCAGGAGACGTTAGAGAAAAGGTACTGCACGTATATATTCGTCATGCCCATTAAATTATAACAACTAACATACGAATATATACGTCATACCCAGTTAAGAGGTTAAGACTTCTCTATTTTTGTCTTTGTGTACTATTCCAATGCAATACAACATTTCTGTTCCTTAATACCTCTCCTCCTTGGTGCTCCCCCACATCGGACGATTCTGAGCATGTATTCCGCAGTTGCCAGCATTGATTGTACATTTCTTCAGGATGACTTTGACACAGTATTTATACTATTTCTTTGACCTCCAATATGGCGATGACTCTTGGGTAATTCAGAGTGGAGTACTTATTGTGGGATACAATGATAGAGTACGCAAAATGTGTGTACAACCCATTAGAGTTGATGTTGGGCTATGATCGCTTCTATTTTCATACTACTAGCCTCCTCAGAACACTGATATTAGTACATTTATGCGAGGTAATTTTCAAGATGTTTCCGAGACACCTTTGATGGATGTATTCAAGTCTTTTTATGTAGCATGTATGAGTATTGTGCACTATAGCCGGGCAAATTAGCTGTAGTTCCGATCGGTATTGTAAGCTGCAGTATGGCCGGTATCGTCCTACACCAAGGGCACTGAAGGTCAAGTCCCTTCACCGAGTGAGAATCTCAAATCTCGATAATACTGGAACTCCTTTTTGCTCTGCATTGTAAATTTAGAGGAAATATCAGACGTGCTCAAGCCGCTGCATGTGTCAAGTCAAAGCCCTCTGTAACCCCGGGATCCAATGCTCATTTTTATGTTCGACAATTATATAACCGTATTAATTGATCCACTTATGCAGAATATAATATCGTATTGAGTTCATTGTATTGTTGTCACTAAACTCAACAAAGATAATACAGAAAATTAAGTTAGAAAATAAAGTGACTGTTTGAATGAGCGCCTGCTGGATGACTCTTCAGGTAGGATTATTCTTATATAAAGAAAGTGTGCTGGTATGCTTGTGGAATCGATTGTCAATTATTAGCAGATTAAGTTTTTGACCATAATCATACAACAAAGTAGGATGGTATAATACATAAGCGAAGAGCTTTCACAAATTAGGAGGGGATGATGTTGGAATTATTATATTATTATTATGATTGTTAATACAGCTGTTGTTGTTGTTGTCATAGTTGTAATAGTAGTGTATGAAATCAATTTCTGCTCTGTATCTACAGTATGAACCCTTTATAGAAATATTTTGAAATGATGAACGACCTAAATAATGATAATTACCACTCGTAGTTGAGAGTATTTCCATGTTTTCGTTTAGTTCTTTTTATATTCCTTCCATAAGCTCTTCTATAAAGAGCAAATTAATAGTTGGTATCAGTGGCGGTACTAGTGAGGGACAGGGGGAGTGTCACCAGCTCATGATAGATCAGTGGGTATGAGCTTCGGATCGTAAAACTAAAGATCCCAAGTTCGAGTCCTGGTCCCATCACACATTTTAACTCTCTGTTTAACATCTTGATGGCTTGTTCTTCATGACACCTGATTTTTATTTAAAAAAAAAAAGGCATTTTGGTATTGAAATTGGTTGGTTCCTCAGTTTAGGGGCTGCGACAACGCAGTCATGTAGTCCCGTGTACTTTGGGTGTGTGTAAAATCTGTCTGATAACAGGTGTTAATTGTGATGGCTATATTAGTGTGTGTTATCTGTAATTCAGACAAGGACTGCAGACAATCAATTTCAAGTAGTTCCTGCTTCTGCTACCAAATGCTACTATCAACAACACCTAGCTGTGAACTTGGCTACTGGATGCCACTGCACCTGGCGGCGAACGTTGGAACTTATAGAGCGTTAATCAAATCTAACCTACAAATTTATCTTTCATAATGTTGCTCACTCAATATGTTTACAGTGTCCGTTTTCTTGTCGCTCAGCCATCGGACATTTTATCACTTTTGATGCCAATTCACCCAATTCTAACTTATTTGTCATTTCTAGTTTTGTCGCTGTACAGGGTGGTTATAATTAAACTTGCACTACTTGTGAGAGCCCCCGGGATAAATGATTGATCGTAGGACAATGAAACGGTGTGAAAACCTTTGGCAGGACATGCAGAAGAGACATAACGAATAAACCATTGAAAAAAACACATTTTAATTTCCACATGAGCGGATAACATGTGTTAATGGTGTACCATGTTGACAGTCCAGGTTACAAATGATGCTGAATGTGACGACCATCTGCATCCACAACAGCATGGAACCGCACTTGTGAGTGCTCCACCACTGCCCGCAACATCTCAGATGGGATGTTGGCTACCTCCCTCGCGATGTTCGCCTTCAAACGCCAACATGTGTCAGTGTCCCGTTAATACACCCTGTCCTTAAGGTAACCCCACAGCCAGAATTCACACGGGTTCAAATCTGAGGATCTTGGTAGCCACGCAGTGGGGAACGATCGGCCGATGATGCAGTGTTCGCCAAATGTGTTACAGAGTAACCACGAGACCTCACGAGCAATTTGTGGTGGAGCTCCATCGTGCATCCAAACAGTGGAATCCAAAGCACCTCTCTCCAGTAGAGCAGGGATCACATGTTCCCGAAGCAGATCACAGTAACGTGTGCCGGTCACGCTGCATGTCCTGGGTCCTTGAGCTCCGAGTTCCTCAAAGAAGAATGGGCCGATTAGGAACTGTGCCATGAAGCCACACCACACAGTGACTTGTTCACTATGCAGGGGAACTTCATGAACGGTCGTTGGCGGTGCCGATCCCCAAATGCGACAATTGTGAGTGTTCACAGCCCCAGTGAGCAAAAAGTGTGCTTCATCACTCCACAAAATGTTCCAAAGCCACATGTCGTCCACGGCTACTCTTGCCAGAAATGTAAGAGCAAAGTCTAATCGATTGTCTGCGTCCCATGGCAACAGTTGCTGTGTCACATGAAGTTAGTACGGATACCATTGCACAATTTGTCGCAGCATCTTTCGAACGGTGCACCATTGAATGCGTAGCTGTCGTGACACAGCTCGTGCACTGCTTGTCAATCGCATATTGTGTCCGGCATTCTCTGCCATGGCAACAGTAACTTCTCCGTATTCCTTTAATGCGTGGATATGCCCACAGAGCAGCAGCACTATTGTTGTTGTTTTGATAAAACAGCTTTACGAGTAAAACCCTGCTCACCTTGTCCAGAGCCATGTTGACTGTCTGCACCTGTAATGCACATTGATGCTGGTGTGTCCACTCTACGCCTAACAGCTTGTCATGCCACTATCACTATTAACAATGCACTTACTGCTGTGCACAGTCTGAACAACGTTCCTATCAAATGGGGTACTCATACAGGAAATAGTTTGCTGTTTACATGGGCTCGAGTAACGGAAGATTAATTATAACCACTCTGTATATAGAACAATCTGTTTATGCTTTTCAGCTACGTCTTGCTACTAGTTAGGGTCAAAGTAAGCGCTTTTACTGAATAACATCCGCAATAACAACTAATAATAAAATTATTAATTATAACCACCCTGTATATAGAACAATCTGTTTATGCTTTTCAGCTACGTCTTGCTACTAGTTAGGGTCAAAGTAAGTGCTGCTACTGAATAACATCCGCAATAACAACTAATGATTGGCAGACTGCCTGATGCATGGTAAACAGTATCAACAATTCATTCCTATCGGCGCCGGGCAACTATAGCATTCACTGTGTGGTTTTTCGAAGTGAAATGCCATGTCCCGTGGTTCAGATTTCATGTAAAAAGGAGGTCCCGTGGCTCGTGATCGCAAGATTAACGGTCACGTTAAATTACAAGCTTCCTTCCTTCCACTGTGTGGGAATTTTTTTAAATCAGCACAGAACAGGAGTTATTTCTTTTACTTCTTTAATTTTCTCTGCCAAACTACAGTACATACCCAGATAATCAAGAGTTTACTGTGAGGACGTGACAATTGCTAATGTTATATCCATATTTACATTTTTTGTTGCAATTACAGGGTGATGGAACATGATGTTCCTAGGAAAATGTGTTATTGCCATAATAGCCTGCTGTTTGGTAAGTGAATGTTTTCTCTTGCGTTGCAGATGTGACGGGACAAAATACCCTGCAGTTATTACAGTCACATGGTATTACTATGTTACCAGCAGATGATTCCACATTAGTTGAGTCTGCTGTGGAAAATGGTCACACTGTGGTACTTACAGGTCTGTATCAACAAGAGTAGAATCATGGGCCATCAGTAGAAATAGTCGATTTTAGCAACAATAAATCTGACAGAAATTTCTCATAGCTATTTGGTGTAAAATAATCATCATCATTCTCCAGCTCCAACTTTTTGGATGTGATATAAAAGTACTCGCCATTTCTTACTGTTGTTCATGATCTTTCCACTTCAATACACTTTTCTCCATTTCTTATGTCACAGTTTGACTCCACCAATTTCCTTGCTGTTCTCCCTGCAACATTACCAACAGATACCTGGATGCTAACCTCTTTCCCATTTGTATAACTTTTGATGCTATCTTTTCTGGTCTTCTAATTTATAGTTCTGATGAATTTAATTTTCTTCCATTTGGATTTGCTAATGTCTTTGTCCAATCGAGTACATGTTTTCAATCCATGTTTCCAATTTCTCCTCCAGCTGTAAATCTGTGGTGCTTTCTGTGTATTGCCCTCCAATATTGCTCTAGAATAGACAAAATTTTCCCAGTCAAATTCTGAATCATTTCACTCACACTGCTTGTCCACATGTGGTCCTCCATTATGTGCCTAGCAGTCTTCCTTTACATTTTTATCAAGTGGATTTATAATTGGAAGTACTTCATGTCGGTGAGGAACAAGTTGTTTTTAAAAATGATTCAGCTGAATTTCAGAATGCAATATTATAAATTTGAATACTTTCGGATTATTGAAACTTGATGCAAGTAATTTACCTAAGAGGAATACTGTAATCACATACACAGGTGTGAGAGTTAGGTACATGTGCTCTTAAATGTGAGTATAGAGTTAAATTGGTTGAGAGCACACAAAATGGTTATCAATATCACTAAAACAAAATATTTGTTCTTCCATAAACCATCATACAAGATTGAGACCACAAACATAGTCAACATAGCCAACAAAGAAATAGAAAGGGTTAAATCGGCAACATACTTAGGTATCACACTAGATAGTACACTAACCTGGGAAAATCATGTAGAAAATGTAAAACATAAAATCAGCCCTTTAATTGGTATTATTTTCAGATTAAGATATAGCTGTCTTACTAGCCAACAGTTGAAAAATATATACTTTGCTCTGATACATTCACATCTAATGTACATGAATTTCATATGGGGATATTGTAAGAAGGAGCTGATAAAAGAACTTGAGATACTCCAGAAACGTGCTATAAAATCTATCTTTGGATTACCTTGGCTCACACCCTCAAATGAATTGTACTCAGGAACTAAAATTATGCCACTGCAAAAACAAATAGCTATGTCAGCAACAGTATTTGTATACAAATTAGAAAAGAAATTGATACACACACACATCCATTTTACCCATGCAAATGACATTCATCACTATGCAACAAGAGGAGTAAATCAAATATTCACCAGCCATTCCCAATCCATTAAATTTGGAACTAAAGGAATTATGTCCTCTATAATAAAAGAATACAACTCGCTACCATTAGGCATAAGGGAAAGTTTCTCTATAAAAACATTTAAGAGGAAAACAAAAGACTTCCTATTAAGGAATGAATAGCCAATGTACAATAGCCTTAAGCAATGCAATGTATCATACCGTATTATCTCTGTAAAGTTAGTCACTAGCAATCTAAGTTACTATTAAACTAAACAATAATGTTACAAAAATTATATATATGCCATGCTGTAACTATGTTAATTGATTGTCCCTAACACGAGCTCAGGCTCATTGGGACCTATGTAAATAAATAAATAAATAAATAAATAAAAATTATACGAGATTATTTACTTAATGACAGAGGTAAGAAATGTTAATACAGTATACTAGGTTTGTCAACCTTAGACATACTCCAGAGAGTTCATATAATGTATTACAAGAATTAAATTAAGAATATTCACATATTTTTAGTGATACTTATCTTGCTGATTTTTACCATTACTCTACCTGCGATTTTGAGCTTTAAGACAGACGTGGTCCTTGCTTTTAAAATATGCCACTTGCAGCAATAATATTTTATTATTTTAAAATAAAAATTGCAGAATTGCCTAAAAATATTGAAAAGGTTCCGAGCGAGTTTTGTGAAGTATCGCTCGATGTGGATACCGTGCAAATATTAAGCTATCAAGGTTCCATCCTTAATTTACACACAAGACAAGTAAGTTCACATGAGGCCACAATACATGGGGGTAATATCATTCAAGTTCACCAATAACTATACATACACGCAAGGCAAGTAAGTTCGCACAAGGCAGCACCAGATGGCGGTAATATTGTTCAGGTTTACTAACATCAATATAGTTCATGGATTAGTAAGAGAGGCACTGCATATTAACGTATAGGTCGAGCTAGGCTCACTTTTGTCAGTCCGGTGTGAGGTGTAGTGCGATACGGACGCAGAAACAGAATTAACTTGGGAGTATTTGTTTCCAGAATTAACCAGGAACCAGCCAAGTTTACGCATCCTTCTTCTTCTTCCTTGCCTTTTCCCGTTATGCAGGGTCGGCTTTCTTAATCCAGAGGCGCCAGTCATTTCATTGTAAAGCATCATCAACAGATGTCCCTTTTGACATACATCCTCCATGTTGTTTGAGGTCTGCCGCTCCCTCTCTTTTGTGTAGCCATGAAAAGGCACTTCTTCACTACACAATTTTCCGGTCTTTGCATAACATGTCCATACCACCTTAGCCTGGACTCTAAAAGTTTCTCAGTTATAGGCGCTACTTTGAAACTGCCTCGTACATGTTCATTACGGATTTTATCTTTGAGAGTAACTCCACCTCCCCAACGTACCATATGCATTTCAGTGGTATGTAGCTTTTGCTCATGTGCCTTTGTAGTAGCCCATGTTTCACTACCATAGAGTAGGATTGGTCTTAGGACAGTTTTATAAACTTTACCCTTGGTTCTTATGGGTATTTTCGGATCACATAAAAATCGTGTTAGTTCGCGCCATTTGTTCCACCCAGACATGGCCCTAAGGACTATATCCGCGGTTATCGTGCCATCTTCATCAATGACAGAACCTAGATATTTAAATTTTGTTACTCTTGGTAAGGTTTCACCATCTAGTTTAAGTTCCATATTTGTCATACTGGGTTTATTGTGGTGGAAGTCGCATACCATATATTCAGTCTTGGTGCTACTAATGCGCAGTCCATTAGACTCGGGAGCTCTTCTCCATTGGTCTAAACTCTCCTGTAGGTCATAAATACTGTCAGATATTAGTATCACATCGTTCACATACAAAAGAATCCACGGTAAGGGTTTCTGAATTTGTTTTGTTAGGTAGATTATGGTAATATTGAATAACAGTGGACTTCGAGCAAGCACTTCCTTGATGAACCCCCACTTTGATATCAAAGCTTTCGGACAAACCAGCTGGGCTTCTGACACATGTCTGTATATTGTTATACATATCCATTATGAGTTTTATGTATAGTTCAGGAACGTTTTGCGACCTTAATGCTGCCATATTAACGGTCTTGGCACATGATCGAAGGCTTTCTCGAGATCTATAAAAACCATACATAAACTCAGCTTGATTTCACAAGCTTTTTTCAATTACCAGCCTTATTGCATGGATTGCGTCAATGGTTTCTTTTCCAGCAGCGAACCCAAACTGATTATCCATTAACTTTATCAAATTTTGAAGGCGCTCACAAAGGACTCGTTCCCAGATCTTGAGTGTGTGTGATGTAATTTTTATACCGCGGAAGTTTCCACAAGATCGAACATCTCCTTTGTTTTTGTAGAACGGGACCAACATACTCTTTCTCCAGGCATTTGGCATCTGTTCGTGAGCTAAGATGTCATTGAATAACCTTGAAAGCCATATAGCTCCATCCGCTTCAAGAGATTTCCAGAGTTCAGCAGGTATCTCATCTGGATCTCATCTGCTTTATGATTCTTCATTTCAGAGATGGCTTTCCTAACTTCCGCCTCTGTGATTTCATTAATGGGTCTTTGCGTCATAGGTAGCTCCAGTTCTTGTCTCCTGGGAAATTCTTCATTTAATAAATCATAGTAATACTCATGCCATCTTTCACAAATGTCCTTGTCGTTTGTAATTAAATTGCCTTCTTTATTTTTAATGTATTTTGGGGTTTCAAAGTCTTGGCAGTCATTATGTTTGTGCTTGCCTACCTTATACTGTATATATTGTTGCTATTGGCTAATTCTAAACGCTGGTAGAAATAAAATCAGCCTTTTCTCTTTCAATTGCAACTGTTTTCCTTGCGGCTTTCTTTGCTTGTTTGTAATTCTCTTTATCTTCCTCAGCACCAGTATTGCCAAATTCTAAACAAGCGTTTCTTTTCAGCTACGCTGTTCTTGGCGTGGTTGTTCCACCATATGGAATCCTTTGCATTATGTAGGGCACTTTTGCTAATACTTAACTCACGTTTCACTGTAGCGACAAAATGTTTCAAAGCCTGACCATAGTACTGTTGGGTTGTTATCCTGAGATGGGGTTTTGCATAAATAATCCACTATACAATTTTTCAAAACACTACCTTTTCCACTATTCAATTCATACCATTTAATCTTTTCAATTTTTGGTCTTTTTTTATTAATAAGTTTTCTCAGTTTTAGGCCTGTTAGTAGAAGTCTATTTTAGGAAGTGAGTGGCTCTCCTGGAATAACCTTACAGTCCTTAATTTGTCCCAAATCTCTTTTGTCTATTAGGATATAGTCTCTCTGCATCTTGAAATCACCACTCTTATAAGTTATAAGGTGTTCATACTGCAAGGTTATGGGAGGCTGCAAATTCAAGAATCGTCTCCCCTTCTTTATTTTCTTCTCCAAATCCAAAGCCACCATGGTAACCTTCAAAGCCATCCCTGTCCACTCCTACATGACCATTTAGGTCCCCACATATAATTTTTTGTTCTGTTTGGGGTATAATTGCAAGATGAGTCCGCAATTCCTCCCAAAATTCTTGTTTTTCTATTTCTGGGCAATTAACTTGTAGTGAGTAGACCAATACAACATTAAGACATGGTTGTTTATCTAAGCCAAGTTTACACATCCAAATTTTAAAATTCTATTGCATGACTAGTGTATTTGTGCATGTTATATTAATCCATCATACTATATTATAAAAGATCATTAATTAAATAGGAACACTAAACAGAAACAGACATTAACAAAATATATGTTACAGCAATCGCATCACAAGCTTGCCTCATTCGATGTTAACAAATTCTAAGGTTAGTTCACTCAACCACAAATACTGTAATAACAACAAATAATGCAGCATTTACAGAAGTGCTACAGAACAAAAATAATTCTTATAAAACATTTGATGAGTTACAAGTTCCGTCAAGAACTTACGTAACTTATAATACTGCTGTAACTAGCATTGTACATAAGTGTTACATAAATATCCGCCAAAGTGAACAAATCTGATAAATAAAACTCGGCAATTTTTCTAGGTTTATGCTGTGTCTTGTGTGGGGTTTCGCCTAGGAACACCAAGATAGGCTCATCAGCGGGCTCTCTTGGTGTTCGTGCCCGGACCCTACAGGACACGGCATAAACCTACAAAAATTGCTGAGTTTTAATTCCTTGGCCGTGAAAGCCAATATACCATCTTTTTGGGAGCCTTTATAAATCTGATGATGTTCGCCTGATGAACAAAACTTGTCATCCAATTAATTTCCCCCCCCCCTCATTTTTTCAAAAAGTGTGTTTGCAATTTGTGTTCACCGATTAAAAGGCATTTCTGTTACTAGAATTGTTTTAATTTAATGTAGGGGATGTAGAATCAAAGGAGATGGCAACACTTACTGCTAATAGGGGGTCATGAATATGTATAGTTCTCGTGTAGTGGCTAAATTAAAAGTAAATGAATGTTGTTTTGTCACCTTCCAGAAGCTGGTAAACTTGCTCTAAACCTATCGCAGGCAAACCTTCATAAAGTAAGCCCAACAATTCAGCGAACAACCGTGCCAAAGAAGAAAGTTATCACTATACGTGCCGGTCAGATCCTGTCTATGGGTGCTAATTCCAAGGGTCCCAACATCCTCAGGAGAGCAATGGAGCGAGAGTCTTTAGACACCAGACCTACCAAAGTGTTCCTCAAAGCTGCACGGACAAGCAGCACACCCATTGCCACTGCCAGATCGAGGGTAAGAACAGTTCTAGTATATTCTGTGTGAAGTAACATGCTATAGCATTTGCCCATTTATGTCCAAGTTCTTTAACCCTTTGAGCGCCGCATTCTATTATGGTTTCCTTACTGTTGAGCGCCAAGCCCGATTTCTGCTTTTTGCAAGCTTTTGTTTGACCCGTCACAGTTCAGCTGTTATTGTAGGTAGAAACTTTTTCTTTTCGTTATTTTTTACTAATATGATTGCCTCCTATACAATTAAATATTTACTTAGTTCATGTAGATTTGGTACCCAAAAACAAAGCAAAATTAATAAAATGTGAAACAAAAGTTAAGCAATAAAATGTACGTAGAACAAAACATATTTCATTAGTTGAGAACATAATTCATGAATAGTACAACTTATTATGAAGCTATTTTGAAAATGTCATTGATTTTTAACCTATAATAAATCTGTAGTAAAAATAATTCATTTCCATACCTAAATGGCCCAAACATACAAGTCTAGATATATTTGTTTGGTTTATATTTCAACACTTACGAAATACTTGCATGCTAATGGTACAAACTTCATTTACATAACACTTATATTGCAATTACAGTAATACTTTAAATAATAATAAAAATAAAGTACTTAAGGTCTCAAAAACGAATGGTGTTCTCGCTCACAGGAGATTAGTTAGTTATTGTTGTTTCAAGGGGCAGAACTACGAGCTCATCTGCCCCTTCACAGGAGATTGGCTCATAACAATAAGTGAACAAGTGAAAGATTGAGAGCGAGGCATATAGTGGAGCACGTGCACAGAGAGACTGCTAGTGTTGATGCCACCAAGAAACTTACTTACTTATTTCCTTTCGCTCCGTGCGGAGCATAGGGCATCCAAGAATGATTTCCATCGGGCTCTGTGTGTTGCCAAGTTCTTCACTTCCATCCAAGTCTTTCCCGCTTTTCTGGCCTCCTCTTCAATGGTGCGTTTCCAGGTGTTCCTTGGTCTTCCCCGTCTCCGAGCCCCTTGAGGATTCCAGTCCAGAGCTCTCCTTTCTACTGCATCATTCTGTTTCCGCAGAGTATGCCCAATCCAGCCCCATTTCCTCCTTTTAATTTGGACTTCTATAGGTTGTTGGTTAGCCCTTTGCCACAGCTCTTCGTTTGGGATTATATCTGGCCATCGTATACCCAGAATTCGATGCAGACAACGATTGATGAATACTTGAAGTTGGTGGCTGATAGGATTGGTAACTTTCCATGTTTCACATGCATACAATAGGACAGCTTTCACATTGGTATTAAAAAGTCTGATTTTCGTCTTCCTGGATATGTTACGGTTTCTCCATACTGGATAGAGCTGCACAAAAGCCCCATTTGCCTTTCTTATTCTGCTCTTGACATCCTCCTCAGCCCCTCCACTTCTCGTTACCACGCTTCCCAAGTAAACAAATGTATCCACCTGTTCTACATCTACACCTCCCACAGTGAGACCAGCCTGTACTGTGGAGTTCACTCTCAGCTCCTTTGTCTTCTTTGGGTTTATCCTAAGTCCAACCTTAGCAGCTTCAAGTTCTAAGTTTGCCAGTTTTCCCTCTATGTCTCTAAAGCGCTGTGCTAGCATACAGATGTCATCAGCAAAATCAAGATCCTCCAACCTGTCTCGAAGTCCCCACTGTATCCCTCTCTTCCTTCCTCTCCCCACCTTCCTAAGAGTATTATCAAGAACAATCAGGAACAAAGTGGGAGAAAGTATACATCCTTGTCGTACTCCAGTCTGGATGGCCAATAGCTGGGATAGCTGACCCTCATGCAGGACTTGACATTCATAACCAGAATACATCTCTCGTATAATGTTAACTATTTTACTTGGTATACCATATTCCTTTAAGGTCTCCCACATGACCTTCCTATTAATGGAATCAAAGGCCTTCTCAAAATCTATAAATGTGATGTACAGTGCTGCTTGCCATTCGTTACTCTGCTCCACAATAATCCGTAAAGTGTTAATTAAGTCCACACAACTATGGTGTTCCCTAAATCCAGCTTGTTCTTTCCTCAACTTCGACTCGATAGACTTCTTAACGCGATTCAAGATTATCCTGAGAAATACTTTGCTTGGTACGGATAGTAAGGTAATACCTCTCCAGTTGTTACAATTCGTCAAGTCACCCTTCTTTGGGATTTTAACAATCACACCTTTCTTCCATTCCGCAGGCAGCTTCTCTTCAAACCAGATCTTTTCCATCAATGGCTTCAGGTTATTAGCTGTGGTGTCCATGTCTATCTTTAGGACATCTGGCGAAATATTGTCGACACCGGGGGCTTTTCCATTCTTCAGTTGTAGCAAGGCTTCTTTGATTTCAGCACAAGTTGGACTGTGCAAAAGAATATTTGGATCAGAATTATCAGGTTCATCATTCCTCTCTTCGTGGTGTTCATTAATCCCTCGATCAACATTAAAAATTTCGGTGAAGTATTCCCTCCACCGTTCTTGTTGTTCTTCTTGAGTTGTGACTAAATTTCCCTGTTTGTCTTTTATGGGCCGGTTCTTTCAGAAACTTTTCTTGGACAGCACTTTTGTGATGCGGTACATTTCTTTGCTGTCACCTTTTGATGCAGCATCTTCTGCCTTCTTCGCCATCTCATCGATCCAATTACTCTTATCTCTTTTCACACTCTTTTTGACTTCTTTGTCAACGACCGTGTATTCTGCTTGCACTTTTGCTTTCTGGTGTCGAGTCTTACACATATTCAATCTCTCCTTAATCATTTTCCTATGACTTATTGCCTCCCAAGTTTGTTCTGACATCCAATCCTTCTTGAGAGGATTGCTCTTTCCCAGGACTATTTCACTTGTATCAAGGATGATGTTCTTTACATTACTCCAGGAAGATTCAATATCAGTTTCTGCTTTATCAGATTGGAGTACCTGAAAACGATTTCTTAGCTCCAATTTAAATTCATCTCTGACCTTCTCCTCCTTCAACTTCTCTTGCTCTGTTTTTCAAACCTCTTCTTTGCCACCATGATCTTCATCTTGAACTCAGCCAGCTTAAGGTGGTGATCACTGCTAGCATCAGCTCCTCTCTTATTCCGAACATCGGTGAGCGATCTTCTGAATCTCCTACTCACTGCGATGTGGTCAATTTGGTTCTCAGTGTCATGATCAGGGGAAATCCACGTGATCTTATGACACCTCTTATGAGGAAACAAAGTACCTCCAATAACAAGGTCATGGCTAGCACAGAAGTTTGTGAACTTTTACCCATTTCCATTCCTATCCCCAAGGCCATGTACACCCATCACATGTTCTAGTCCCTCGTTGTTCTCTCCTACCTTAGCATTAAGGTCTCCCATTATTATAATCACAACTCTCTTACTGCTTTTCTTTACTGTCTCATGTAGAAGGGAGTATAATGCTTCTTTAAGTTCTTCTTCTGATGGTTCCGTGGGTGCATAGCATTGTATAATTGTAACATTGCGAATGCGAGTCTTAAATCGTGCTGATAATATTCGCTCGGAAATGGGTTGCCAACTTATAAGGCTTTTCTTTGCATGTTCAGTAAGCAAAAGACCAACTCCATCTCTGCGTTCCGCATTCTCCTCGCTCCTCCCAGAGTATATGAGGGTAAGTCCTTCATAAGTTTTTATCTCGCCAAAATCTGGCCATCTTATCTCACTGAGCCCAAGTATATCAAGTTTATACGAGATCATTTCTCTGGTCACCTGCCTCAGCCTACTACTCTCACCCAGAGTCCTCACATTCCAGAAACCTATTCGTGTCTTCCTTTTCGTGCCGAAAGTTGTCAACATGAGATCCGTCCGGTTTTCATTCTTTTCAGTTTCTTTAATAAACAATTTCGGAGAGTGCGAGTTATTAGCCCACAGCTTCCTAGTTTTCTGGTAGGGCTGCCACCTTAAGGACTGAAAACGAGCCCCCGCAGTTTTCCAACCGTACCACTGAATTACAGCTCCGCCTGGAAATAATCTACTGATGACGCTGCTGCCCACCATCATGGTGTAGTCTGTCATTTAGTCTGGTCTCTCACCCTCGACCTTACCGGCATGGGTGACCCTGCCAGGAGCCGAAGCTCCTTCCGGCATTGCTCTCGGGATCACCGAAACACACAAGCCTCCCCACCACGTCAAGGTACCAGACCATGGGGGAGGCCACCAAGAAAAGTGCACCAATAAACATGTCTGCTGATTGGACTGATATACTGAAACTATGGCCTTGTTATTGCAAAAATATTAAGTCGTTAACTAAATATATTGGGAAATTCTGAAAGGAAATATTTTTAATAATAAAAAATAAACACTGAACGTTCTCTTGAAAGGACGTTTTTCAGATAAAATCCTAACAGGCCTTTAAAAGGATGTTGGCGCTCAGAGGGTCAAATAGTGACATAAAACATTCTATACCAACCAATGGTCATAATACAACTCACTGAAAATTTGTAATGAGTTTTGATCTTTAACATTCACATGAGTCATTTCTGACCCTCCAACCCATGCAGTTGTGCTGATAAAATAGGGGGAGAGCATTTTCAAAACAATCTCAAATATTATTGTTTCTTTTACACTATGTATTGTACATACTGTACTGTATCTTAGAAATGCATATTTCTATTGTTGTTGTTTGAGTCTTCAGTCTTTTGACTGGTTTGATGCAGCTCTCCATGCCTCCCTGTCCTGAGCTAATCGTTTCATCTCTACATAGCTACCACACCCTACATCCGAGGCAATCTGTTTAACATATTCTAACCTTGGTCTACCCCTACAGTTCTTGTCCTCGACCCTTCCTTCCATAACTAAGCTTGCTATTCCTGGGTGTCTTAGTATGTGTCCTACCAACCTATCTCTTCTCTTCATTAGCAGTCGCCAGAAACATCTCTCCTCTCCCACTCGCCTTAATACCTCTTCGTTTGTAACCCTATCTACCCATCTGATCTTCATCATTCTCCTGTAACACCACATTTCAAATGCCTCAATTCTCCTCTTTTCTGCTGCATCAATAGTCCAAGTTTCACTTCCATAGAGCGCCACACTCCAGACAAAGGCTTTCAAAAATGACTTCCTAATACCTAAATCTATATTCGATGTCAACAGATTCCTTTTTTGTAGAAAGGCTTTCCTTGCCTGAGCCAACCTACTTTTTATATCCTCTTTGCTTCGTCCATCACTGGTTATTCTGCTTCCTAAGTAACAGAAGTCTCCTACTTCCTTCAGCTTTTCACCTGCCAATTTGATCTCCATAAAGGTTTCTGATTTATTTCGGCTGCATTCCAGTATTTTTGTTTTACATTTATTAATTTTCATCATGAAGTCCTTCCGTAAGACGGAATACATACCATTCAAAAACTCATTCAAATCCTCAGGCTTGTCGGCCAAGATGACGATGTCATCAGCAAATCTCAGAGTTGAAATTATTTCTCCTTGAATCTTCACTCCCACTTTAAATTTTTCTCCAATTTCCTTCATTGCTTGTTCAATGTAAAGATTGAAAAGTATGGGTGATAAGTTGCAGCCTTGCCTTACACCTTTCATAATACCAGCTTCTCTCTCATATCCTTCAGCTCGAATGACTGCTGTCTGGTTTCTGTATAGATTGTATATCACCCTCCTATCCCTGTACTTTATTCCAATAGATTTCAAAATGTCAAACAATTTAGTCCAATCATCGTTATCAAAAGCCTTTTCTAAGTCTACAAATGCCATGAACGTTCTCTTATCTTTCCTTATTCTACCTTCCAAAATCAGCCTAAGACTTAGTACAGCTTCCCTTGTTCCTACATTTCTCCTGAAACCAAACTGGTCTTCACCCAACTCCGTTTCTATCTGGCTTTCAATCCTCTTGTAAATTATTCTAGACAGGATCTTTGAAGCATGAGTAATCAAGCTGATTGTATGGTAATCTTCACATCTGTCAGTTCCCACTTTCTTTGGTATAGGGATGATAACATTCTTCTTGAAATCAGGGGGTACCTCACCTGTCTCATAAATCCTACACACCAAATGAAATAACCTGATCAGACCTTCATCTCCTATGCAGCGTAGCAACTCAATCGGTATATCATCTATGCCTGGTGCTTTGTTCCTGCCTAAGTCCTCTAATGCTCTGTCAAATTCTGATCTCAATATTAAATCTCCTTTTGCATCCTCATCAATTTCCTCCTCCCTTTCCATTATGTGATTCTCATTCTCCTTTCCCTTATACAAGCACTCTACGTAAGCTTTCCATCTCTCAACCTTTTCTTCCCTATCTGTTAGAGGCTTTCCATTAGTGTCCCTAATATTACAGCACTTAGTCTTCTTTTCCCCAAAAGTATTCTTAATCCTTCGATAAGCTGTGTCTACTTTTCCTAATCCTTCAGCTCGAATGACTGCTGTCTGGTTTCTGTATAGAATGTATATCACCCTCCTATCCCTGTACTTTATTCCAATAGATTTCAAAATGTCAAACAATTTAGTCCAATCATCGTTATCAAAAGCCTTTTCTAAGTCTACAAATGCCATGAACGTTCTCTTATCTTTCCTTATTCTACCTTCCAAAATCAGCCTAAGACTTAGTACAGCTTCCCTTGTTCCTACATTTCTCCTGAAACCAAACTGGTCTTCACCCAACTCCGTTTCTATCTGGCTTTCAATCCTCTTGTAAATTATTCTAGACAGGATCTTTGAAGCATGGGTAATCAAGCTGATTGTATGGTAATCTTCACATCTGTCAGTTCCCACTTTCTTTGGTATAGGGATGATAACATTCTTCTTGAAATCAGGGGGTACCTCACCTGTCTCATAAATCCTACACACCAAATGAAATAACCTGATCAGACCTTCATCTCCTATGCAGCGTAGCAACTCAATCGGTATATCATCTATGCCTGGTGCTTTGTTCCTGCCTAAGTCCTCTAATGCTCTGTCAAATTCTGATCTCAATATTAAATCTCCTTTTGCATCCTCATCAATTTCCTCCTCCCTTTCCATTATGTGATTCTCATTCTCCTTTCCCTTATACAAGCACTCTACGTAAGCTTTCCATCTCTCAACCTTTTCTTCCCTATCTGTTAGAGGCTTTCCATTAGTGTCCCTAATATTACAGCACTTAGTCTTCTTTTCCCCAAAAGTATTCTTAATCCTTCGATAAGCTGTGTCTACTTTTCCTAATTTCAGACACTTTTCTATACCTGTACATTTCTCTTTCAACCATTCTTCTTTCGCTTCCTTGCACTTCTTGTTAACCTCATTTCTCAGACGTCTGTATTCTGCTTTCCCCTCTTCATCTCTTAGATTCTTGTGTCTCCGCCTTTCATCCATCAATTCTAGTATATCCTGAGTGATCCACGGTTTTCTACCTATTCTTTCTTTCCTACCAATGTTTTCTTCTGCCGATTTTGTTATTTCATTCTTCAAAAGTGCCCATTCGTCTGCAATTGAAGTTTGTTTAGGGGTTTTGATTAGTCCTTCCTTTATACTCTTCTTGAATCTTTCGTTCACATCCTTTACTTTCAGTCTGTCTATTGCCCACCTTTTTGGCTTTTGACTTCTCTTCAGTTTCTTCAACTTTAATCTGCATTTCATTACAACCAGATTGTGGTCAGAGTTTATGTCAGCACCAGGATATGTTTTACAATCCAAAATCTGGTTTAGAAACCTCTGCTTGACCATAATGAAGTCGATTTGGTAACGCCCTGTATCTCCTGGTCTCATCCATGTGTATATTCTTCTATTGTGGTTATTGAATAAGGTGTTAGCTATGACCAACTCATGTTCGGTGCAGAATTCCAACAGCCTGCTTCCTCGATCATTCCTTTCACCTAATCCGAAATCTCCTACTATCTTCCCTTCCCTCCCTTTTCCTACCACAGCATTCCAATCTCCCATTACTATATTTCTATTGTAATCATAGAAAGAGGATGTTCCTCCTATGATAATTAATTTTCAAGGAATGTACACTGAAGAAAATGGAAATTGCAACACCCAGAAGGAGTGGTGCTACATTGCTGCAATTGAACAGGCAGGACGAGTGTTCGGTTGTGATTCGATGATTACACTTTCAGGTCCCTCTGACCGCAAGTTTGGACAACAATCAATACAGGATGTGCCCATCATGAGCTGCAATACATTGAATTCGGCGAGGCATGTAGTCAATAAGGCCCTGGATCGCTTCCTGAGGAATTGTGGCCCATGCTTGCTTCACTGCACGGGTCAGTTGTTCCAGAGTTGTGGGTGGCTGAGGACGGTTGGCCAGTTGTCGACCCATCATGTCCCACACATGCTCAATAGGACTGAGGTCCGGGGATCCAGCGGGCCATTCTAAGGTTGTCATGTTGTGGAGAGCTTCTCTGGAGATGCGTGCAGTGTGAACCCAGGCATTGTCCTGCTGAAACATCCCATTAGCAATGTTCGCCATCATAGGGACAACCACTGGATTGAGTACCCTATCAACGTACTGTCGAGCAGTCATAGTGCCCTCAACAAGCACTAATTGTGATTTCACCATAATGCTTGGTGTTGGCCCTGTGTGCTTCTCGACAATAAGGTCTGGGCGGCCCCTCTCCCTGGTACGTCGGCGCACACGATTCTGGCGATCACTGCGGTCAAGACAGAAGCGCGATTCATCACTAAAGACGATCCTATGCCATTTGTCGACCCACGTCGATCGTTCTCGACACCAGGCCAGCCTTACACGTCGCTGTTGAGGGGTCAATGGAACTCCTTCTGCAGGGACATGGGATCGTAAGCCAGCTGCACGCAGGCGAACTGTTTGTTGTGTAATGTGGGGTGCCACAGCTGCTCGAATTTGCGCTGCTGTTGCATGGGGGTTCCATCCGGGCCATCCGAATGATGCGGCGATCCTCTCTCACAGTTGTCTGTCGCGCTGGGCCTGTGCCAGGTCTACGAGTGTGGGTACCTTCATTTGACCACTGCTGCCATACACGTTGTACCGTAGATGCCTGTCGGCCAACACGTGCAGCGACAGTCCTTAGCGATAATCCAGCCTCACACAGCCCAATTATCCGAGCCCTCTCAAACGGCGACAGTTGTTGATAGCGTGCTCTTCTCTGTCGTCGAAGCATGTTTGACGGGGAACACTTCACTGCACCGACTGCAAGTCAACTACGCTACACCAGAGTCTGTATACTGGAGTTGATTCCTCCGCGACCAATCACGTGGGGCGACCTGTAGCAACAATCCAATGGGTCTGAAACTTTGAACGTTTACATACCTACATGGCATCATTCCTTATCTTGAAAATCAACACAAACGACCAATGCCTTCATGGTGTTGCAATTTCCATTTTCTGCAGTGTATGTTGCAAAACATTTCTCATTAAGAAGCACTGAACATGCCCTCATGGTTTTATTTCCACACTAGCAGTTTTGCAATATCTAAGTATAGATACAACATATAAACATGGGAAGAGAACCATTGAGTTTGTTAAATCGTACAGGAAAGTACAGAAGAATGCCTTAGCATGTAGCCTAGTAGGCAATTGGGGCTGTGTGTAGAGATGTCAATATCAACTACTTTCCCCCCTTGTGGGTGGGGGGTTTAGAATACACCCACGGTATCCCCTGCTTGTCGTAAGAGGCGACTAAAAGGGGCGACCTTGGCTATACTTTAAGGACTCCGCGTTGTTTTGTGAATTGGACCCCCAGTGGGTGGGAGGAAGCGAATACATCCACGGTACTCCCTGCCAGTCGTAAAAGGCGACTAAAAGGGCTTCTCGGAACGGTCCCCTTTCGAGGGTTTGACAGTCAGCTTTAAAAGACATACACCCGTGCGGTATAACTCTCATTAGGTTATATCGCACTTCTTTCCGTCACTGCTTTCAGGGTCTGGCAACCAAAATTTCTATATGTGCGTGCTGTTAGGGGATGGGCCACTTACGCTAGCGACTACGCTCGAAAGCCTGTTCCGGTCTTGGCCGCGCCGACAGGTGGGTGTGCCATGTACCCGTTCAGTAGTATCCGCCTGACTACGCAGGTCCCCGCACAGCCGAATGTCTGAGCTGTAAAATCCAGTATATGCCAAGGGGTACATGCCGATACGGCATTGTAAAACATCGGACCCTCGGGCAATGCCTTCCAAGCTAGGCGGGCCTTGCCCTGGCTGGGTAGCGCCTACTGTGACGGCCCGTGATCGGATGTCGGTGGCATTCGGGGAGGATGATCTGGCCATGAGTTCTAAAAGAAAAATCCCCAACCAGGGTGGACCTACACCCAAACAGGGTGGTCCTACACCCAAGTCTTTAACATTTGATTCCCTACGGGGATCAACCCCCTGGGAACAATCTGTGCGTGAAAATCTGGGTACTAACACCCCCAAGTTTCTGGTAGCTACCAGAACAGATGGGGGTGATTTCAAGCTGGTAAAGAGTATTTTGTTTTCTCGCCACATAGAAGGTGTCTATGGTGAGCTTGAGAAAGTACAAAAGATGAGGAACGGTAGCTTGTTGCTCAAGACTAGGACTGGTGAGCAAGTTGAACGACTTTTGCAATGTGACCACTTTGGCGACATTCCCGTCAAAGTGGAAAAGCACACGTCCCTGAATCTGGTCCGAGGAGTTATTTTCCACCGAGACCTGATTCTGAACACTGACGAGGAGCTCAAGGAGGATATGCAGCACCGTCACGTGACTGATGTCCGGCGCATTACGTGCAAGGTCAATGGTCAAATCGTGGATACTGGTGCTTTCATTATTTCCTTTGAGCTTTCGGTGCTCCCAGAGAAAGTCAAGGTTACAAGTTACCGTTGTGACGTACGGCCTTATATCCCTCCACCAATGAGGTGTTATAAGTGCCAGAAGTTCGGCCACATGTTATCCCGATGCTCGAGCCCCGACATCTGTGGAACATGCGGTAAGGTACCACACGAAGCGGAAGAGTGCACAACACCTTATCAGTGCACTAATTGCCCTGGATTCCATTCTCCTCGGGACAGGAACTGCCCTGTCTTCCTGCGTGAGAAGAAAATCCAGGAGATCAAAACCCTGGATGGTCTCACCTACCAGGAGGCCCGCAAGAAGTACCATACCACGATTTCGCCTTCTCCAACGATTGATTATAGAGCCATAATACCAAATTTGGTCCCGGCGACCTCATCTTTTGTACCAGCTGTGAAACCTTCAACTGAGTTACCTGTTCTGAAGCCAGCACCTATGATAATAACGGAAAGCCCGAAGGTGACTTCAACTCCACCTTCGGCCAGCACGAAGGCTGTGCGAGCGAAGGCAGCTCCGCCCGCACAGCAGGGGAGGAAGTTGAAGACTTACTCCCCACTCGGGAGGAAGTCGAAGACTTTCTCCCCACCCAAACGGTCGGCGAAAGCCGCGCCGAAGCCGGCGGAGGCGGCATCGTCGACCAGGGTCAGGAATTCGGCTCCTGACCCGTCTATATATCTTAAAGAGGCGGGGGCGGGTAAGAAGGGACCCCGAACTACCCATTCCCTTTCTCCCAAAAAGGGGAAGCCATCCGCGCCAACACCTGCGGATGCTTCTGCGCCTGGGGACGTTTCGGTCCCCAGATCTGCGCGCTCCCCACGGAGATCCCCCCGCCGCCGAACTGCGTCTCTGAAATCTTCCACCGAGTCGATTCACTCCACGACCTCGCCTGAGGACATGGAGATTATAGTCGATGTAGTGACTGTAGATCCTCCAGAGTCAAAGTTGGAGTAGCTTGCTGCTCCACGTTATTCCCTAAGTTCACACAATGGCACTGTTACAGTGGAATTGTAACAGTTATGACAGGCATTTGACAGAACTCCGTCAGCTTATTGCCCAATACGCAGCGAGTATAGTCTGCCTACAGGAAACAAACCTCAGACCTGATCACGTGACTGTTCTGAGAGGTTTCCGACTATACTCTAAAGAGCGACAAGACGCCGCCCGGGCTTCCGGGGGCGTTTGTACCTTCGTTCGCTCTGACTGCTATAGTGAGGAGTTTCCACTCGCCACTCCTCTGGAAGCTATTGCAGTTCGCGTGTCCTTGCCTGCTATGACAACTGTTTGTAACGTGTACCTTCCACCGAACCAGCCCTGTGATATTAATGACGTCTTTGATCTTGTTGATCAACTTCCAGTCCCTTTCCTAATCGTGGGTGATTTCAACGCTCATCACCCCCAATGGGGATCACCATCTTCCTGCCCCAGAGGAAGGGACGTGGAGGGCTTAATTCAAGGGTTGGATTTATCTCTATTAAATACAGGGGAAGCTACACATTTTAGCTTAGCACACGGCACGTACTCACACATTGACTTGAGTGTGTGTAGCCGTGCGCTGGTCCCCCTATTTGGTTGGTATGTACACGACGACCTCTGTGACAGTGACCATTTCCCGATCGTTCTTACCCTTCTGACCCAGACGCCCGTGGAGTTCCCCAGTCGTTGGGTTCTTAAGCGGGCAAATTGGCCCTCGTTTCAAGAACGAGCTGTGTTCGTTGATCTTGGTTGCCAGAGCGTCGATGACGAGGTACAGCACATCACTGATGTGCTTCTTGCTGCCGCTGAAGAGTCCATCCCATCCTTTTCTGGGACTCCTCGTCGCAAACTCGTCCCTTGGTGGACAGAGGATATTGCAGCGGCAATAAGAGACCGTCGTCGAGCTCACAAGCACTACCGTCGGCGTCCAACCATGGCCAATTTGGTGGCGTTTAAGAAATGTCGTGCCAAGGCACGGATTCTTATTCGCCAGAGTAAGCAACAATCCTGGGAACGGTATGTGTCTTCTACTACGGCACATACCCCCTCCTCTCAAGTGTGGACTAAACTACGACGCATTTCGGGAATTCAGACATCTTCTACTGTACCGGGAATTTCCATTGCTAATGAACTGGTTACAGATCCTTATCGCGTTGCAAACCATCTCGCCTCGTATTTTGCGGATATATCCGGTTCCGATAACTATGACCCTGCCTTCGTGGCCCTGAAGCGCGAAGCGGAACGTTTCCAGCTTAGTTTTGCTTCCCGCGCTTCGGAGGAGTACAACGTGCCCTTTACGGAGTGGGAACTCCGCGGAGCGCTGGCGCTCTGCAGGGACACGTCTCCTGGCCCGGATAATATTCACAACCAGATGCTTAAACACCTTAACGATGAGAGCATTCGCTATTTGCTCAGGGTGTTTAATCGTATCTGGTTGGAAGGTGTGTTTCCAGCGCAATGGCAGGAAGGTATCATTATACCTATCCTGAAGCCCGATAAGGATCCCAAATTGACAGGGAGTTACAGACCTATTTGTCTCACTAACGGTTTGTGCAAGCTCTTTGAGAGGATGGTCAATCGGCGCCTGGTGTGGATCCTGGAGAAACGGGGACTCCTGTCTGAATACCAGTGTGGTTTCAGGGCGTCTCGGTGTACCAACGACCATCTGGTACGCCTGGAGACTGCCATACAGGACGCTTTTCTCCGGAGACAGCACCTAGTCGCTGTTTTCTTTGACCTCGAGAAGGCCTATGACACCACTTGGCGTTACGCCATCCTCTCTACCCTGCATCAATGGAAATTCCGAGGTAACTTGCCGGTTTTTATTGCGAATTTTCTGTCCCTTCGCCTGTTCCGTGTCCGAATAGGGGGGACATATTCGCAATATCATATACAGGAAAACGGAGTCCCACAGGGATCGGTGCTTAGCGTAACATTATTTGCGATTGCCATAAACGGTATAGTCGCTGCTGCTGGTCCAGCAGTGGTACCGTCGCTATATGTAGACGACTTCGCTCTACATTATAGTGCGCAAAATATGGCGGTCGCTGAACGACAGCTACAACAAGCTATTCAGAGAGTGGAACGCTGGACACTGGAGCATGGCTTTCGATTCTCAACCGCTAAGTCCTCGGTTGTCCATTTCTGCCGAAAGCGCACCCTCCATCCAGATCCTGAGCTTTATCTGGGCAATGTAGCTTTGCCTGTTGTTGCTGCGTACCGGTTCCTTGGGCTCCTTTTCGATCAGAAATTGACGTGGGAACCACACGTGCGGTGTTTGAAAACTGCCTGCGCTAAGAAACTCAACATGTTGCGGTTTCTTAGCGGCACATCATGGGGGGCGGACCGCGCGGTGCTCCTGCGTTTTTACAAGTCACTGATTTTA
Organism: Meconema thalassinum; assembly: GCA_946902985.2. Classification (NCBI taxonomy): domain Eukaryota; kingdom Metazoa; phylum Arthropoda; class Insecta; order Orthoptera; family Tettigoniidae; genus Meconema; species Meconema thalassinum. The sequence continues at coordinate 1,355,386,588 of OX336388.2, forward strand.
TCTAGGTTAGATTATGGCAGTGTAGCATATGGTTCGGCCCGTAAGTCAGTGCTTGTTAAACTGGACAGTGTCCACCACGGCGGTGTGAGGCTGGCGACGGGTGCCTTTCGGACAAGCCCAGTCGTCAGCTTGCTCGCCGAGGCTGGCGTACCTCCTTTACACCTGAGGCGCCAACAAGTACTGCTGACCTATGCTGCAACTATTCGACAGATGCCACTTCATCCAAGCTATCCATGTTTGTTTTACAATCCGAATCGCTGGCTGTATGATGTGCTCGCCCGAGCCACTCGGCCGGCGGGGATTCGCTTGGCTGACTTATACCGTCAGTTCCGATTTCCTTCTGTCTCCTGTATCGTCCGAGTACCTAGCAAGGCCCCTCCGTGGATGGTCTCTCGCCCTGATATCATCCTGGATCTGCACACCGGCCCCAAGTCGGACACGGACTCCTCCATCCATCGGAGGCTGTTCCAGTCCGTGGTGACACGGTATCCGGGATCAGGGCTTGTATTCACGGACGGTTCGAGGGTAAACGAGAAAGTAGGCTGTGCATTTGTGGTTGAGGATCGTCGGTTTCTCTTTTCACTTCCCGAGGCCTGTAGTGTGTACACTGCGGAGCTCTATGCCATCTTAGAGGCTCTGCGGTACACGTTATCAGACGATCACCAGCACTTTCTTGTGTGTACTGACTCTCTGAGTGCGCTGCAGGCAATCGATGTGTGTTTCCCGAAGCACCCGTTGGTCCAGCGTGTGCACGACCAGCTCGTCAGTTCGCGTAACGCTGGAACCGGGGTGACCTTTGTGTGGCTTCCTAGCCACATGGGTATTGCAGGAAACGAGCTTGCTGATCAGGCGGCGAGAGAGGCAGTTGCACTGCCCTCGCTACCGTATAAGGTGCCTGCTAGTGATGTGCGCTCTCAGTTGCGGCATTCGATCCTGTCGCATTGGGAGGAGGCATGGCATGCCACGCCTCCACCCAACAAACTGAGAGGCATCAAGGAGACAACGAAGGTGTGGATATCTTCCTTCCGATCTCTCCGGAAGGAAGCTGTGGTACTCTGTCGACTCCGGATCGGCCATGGGATTGCTACGCACTCCCACTTGCTAAAGAGAGAAGATCCTCCTGTGTGTACTTGCGGCGCCCACCTAACCGTGGCACACCTTCTCTTGGAGTGTGTGGATCTGGCCGATCTGCGAGGGACTCTTAAACTGCCTAATACCCTCTCCCTTATTCTCCGTGATGACGGGCCGTCAGCTGACCTCGTCATCCGGTTCATGAGGGAGAGTGGTTACTTTTTTAAGTTTTAATGTGTAGTTACGACTTTTAATTCTGGTTAAATCTGTTTTATGATTTTTATTGTGTTATGTATTGTATTGTTCACTATGCCTTATTTGTTTTATCCTTTTTTACCATCCGCCTTTTATTCTTTTTATTCAAATAAGGCATAATTTTTGGGGCTCACTGTCTGTTTTATAAACACCATTTTCGCTACATCCATGGCAGTGAGTTGTTTTTATCTACATCCTTTCATTTCACGCCATTTCATTTCATTAGGGGCCGATAACCTCGATGTTAGGCCCCTTAAAACAACAATTATCATCATCATCAACTACTTTCCACCATCAATTAGTCATTTGGTGGAGTAAATTATCGCCTAATCAGTCAACTATGTAAAATGACTTCATGGAGTAGCTTTTAAGCGAAGTATTGAAGTATTTGACTAAAACAGTAATTTCATTTTGGTGGCACTTTTTGTATCCAAAAGAAAACACTTCTACTTGACTAGAATGATACAGTTATGCTGCAACTATATGAAGCAAAATTTGCTACTGGTGAAGAAATTATGGAATTATAGCATAATATATGAGTCACTGTTCAGCACTACACTGCTAGCTAGACAAGCTTCCATTGTATTCAGGATTCTGACAGTCACTTGTTCCAACTACAGATTCTGACAATTTCTTGTTTATCTGTATTGTGCCAGTAGTCCAGAGCATTAGTGTGAATCATCATTCGACTAGTTACAAATCAATGCAGAGCATCAGTGTGAATCATTGGAATACAGCTACAATATATTTTAAAAATTGCAGCATAAGCAGAAGGATGCAAACAACTGATTTTCTTTTACTTGAATTGGTTTAGGACTTCTGTATTGAATGCTCATTTTTGTTGTTTATTTTGCTTGTGTATTTTTAAATAATTTAGTCCTTAATTAGATTTGCACAAGTGACTTGTAGTGTTTATTGCCACCTCATGTGTTGCAGAATACAATTACAATTGCATCTCCACATGACTTGGCAGCCATCACAAAGCAGCTGGCAGAGGCACGGCGAGAAGCTAAGGAGTACAAAGAGTTGTTAAGTATGAAGGAGCAGGAGGCTGAACAGTACAAACGGCAGCTGCAATCCATGGCTCAGGCCAAATAATTTAGTGAACAGACAGTTTCAAAATGAACATATAAGTTATTTTGGTCACCATAGGAGATATGAAACGGACATGATGTATCCTATGTACCTGCCTCTTATTGAATACAGTGTTGTGAGTGTTGTGTTTCATTTAACAGATTGGTTCTGTAATTTTCATCATTATGTGTGATAATTCTCATGTGCTCTGTTTCTAGGATCTACGGATAGTGTTTAAAATAAGTTACTTTTATTGAACAGATGACAGAAGGCATTCATCATTATCTCGTCACATCAGCAAGTTGGGTATGGTTTTATAATAGCTTCCTCCAGTTAATTTTATCCAGCCATACCTGCTGCCCAGTTTTTGTCGGCAACTTCAATTTTCTTGGCCAAGTCTCTCCATACTTGTTCCTACCAAATATCTTAAAGGTTTCCTCATAATCATTTGCCTGATGCAATCATATAAAAGAAGATTCTTGGGTTCATATCAGGGAATATTCTCTTAATATGACCTATACTACTGTATTGGGTAAATTTTCCTTTGATTCATAGTGGTGTTGAAGAAAAGTAATAAGGTAGACTCAGCTCCTCAGTGAGTTACCTACGTGAAAGGATCCAGGAATGATACCTCAGTTCAAAGTGGAGTGTCTATGATTCAAAAAAAACAAAACTTAGATTTATTACTCTGATTGAGGTGATGAATATCAATATTGAATATTCTAAGAAACTGAAATTATGAATACTTCTCAATCTATTCACTAACGTTTCATCCCGATGTACCATTGGGCTCATTAGTTGGTATGGTTCACTGCACGCTGGCTAGTACAGTACATGCTGAGAAAGCCACTACAAGGCTCCATCGAACCATGAGCAGTGCCAATGTATTTTTGTAAAAAGATTTAAATGGATGTTCTATGTTTTTGAAGAAACTTTGAATGAGCTGATCAATATCAAGTCAAATTTCTAAGAATCTCAAATTGCCAGACTTCTCAATCTATTTTCCAAAGGTCACACCATCCCTTCCCACCACGGGACAAGAGTTTGGGTAGGTAGGAGCCGGGACTGGCCCGTGGAATGCAAGGTTGGCGGTACGAAGAGGTCCATAAATTAGAACACTTCATGTACCTGGGTATAATGTATTGGATTCACCATAAAAACAAACAATGACTTAATATAGCAGCAAAAATAAACAAAATACTTACAATAACTGAGCTCGTGAATAAACTTAAGCTATGGATCAACACATAATTCTAACCCTAGAACCTAACCTGACCCTAATCCTAGCATAATACTGAATTGCATCTTTAAATACAGATTTTCACATTACAGCTAATTAGCAAAATTTAGTACTGGCAAGGCAGAAAAAAAATTGAAAGCATATAAACGTGGCCACGAAAATGAAAGATTAAACAACTATAAATTGCCACAACACAGTCAACAATTACCCAACAGCACTGGGTACCCTGCAACATTACAGCAATTTAGAAACTCCCATGTGGATATAAAAGACAGCATATAACCAGATAAAATATAAATCAGTTCAATTCATAACACATATAACTTAGCATTAGCCAATCTCGCTGTAACTCCAGACCCTCCCCCAAGAAATCCAAAACTAATAGTGTTGGGTCCAGAATCCAGCTAAGAATGCAGTCAAGCATTGGTCACCACCAACAAAGAGACAAGGGCGCCAGAGAGTTTTCCCCTCCCGAAGAACACCACAAAACTTACTTATTCTCCCCTCAAAAGAATCACTAATGACACAAAGAACACCAAACATTTTAGCTAAAAAGTTCCATTTGAAGTTTACTATATTGCAATTACAGGGAAAATGACTTATGTCCGTGCTCACCACGTGGCCAGATGCAAGGGATCACACTCCATCTCATAAATGCCTGCACAAGGCACACCTTACCACAGTAGGTCACACAAATTAACAAGGTCATAAAATTCACAGAACATTTAATACACAATACTAAATAAGTCACACAGGACAATGACTAAGCTTGCACAAGAGGAAAGCGCAGGGCTTGGAAGCGAGGATCGGAGCCCACTACCAATCCTGCATGAATGATAAACCCAACAGCCATGTAGGCACAAACCACCCAGAAACCACAAAACATTATCAAACACAACCCTGCACAGAAAACAAATTGAGATATCAAACGAGGCGATGTCACCCCGTTTGTCCTGTCCTCATCATCCTAAGTAGCTAACGTAAAGATTAACTTTCGCATGTGTTTTATAAATGCGGGGTTCAAGTATGCATGTTTCGAGTCATACTGCGACTCATCTTCAACACATTATTTTCAATTTAAACATATTCATAATCATAAGGACATTTTGGTATCACTAAATATATTTACAGTAATCATCAAATATTCTTTTTAGAAACTTATAGTTGCTATTTCCCTTAAAACTATCTTATTTGCTCAAATGTATACAACTTAGTCTCTATTCTCAAAAGATAATCTAAGTAAAGCTTCAATAATTATAATGGAATTACTAAATTATATATTAGGTTTGCAAGTTCATAATAAACCTCTAGGGTAGAATATTTCTGGTATGTAGGAGTATGATATCACATAGTCTTGTCATTACAGAAATTTTCTTGTAGAATACCGTTATGAAGTCGTATGACGAGATTACAGTTCACATTTAATAAATGTTAGTATTGTTATCGTGTTGGCAGCCACTTTTCAGTGTTGCCTTAGTAATTGGAATTAATGCTTTTCAGTCGGTCAAAATGATTGTACCCAATTGTAATGGGTGTTTCCCTAAACCTGAAGAAAATTTACAGGGGATTGATTTATGAATTTCTTTATTAATATCATTTTTTTTTTTTTTTTTTTTTCAGGTTTAGGGAAACACCCATTACCTTATCATCATCATCATCATCATTTCCCAGCTCCAGTTTCCCGTGTGTGGTATACAAGCGCTCGTCATTTCTTTCGGTCAGAGTAGAGTGGCTGTTCTTCTACCTCTTCCCATTTCACATTCAGTTTGTTGACCTCAGACTTCACTGTGTCTATCCATCGATTTCTTGGCCTTCCTACCGGTCTCCTCCCTCTCACTTCTCTGTTGAAATAATTTCTTGGTGTTCTATTTCTGTTCATTTTCATGATGTGTCCAAACCACTGTAATCTGCGTCTTCCTAGGAAGACAAGTGGGTACAATGGTGTTGACCAACTAAAAATAATTAATTTTGATGTTTGATGTATCTTCAAATCATATTCGAAACCTCTAGGGGTTCCAATGGAGGCTGATGCCCCACCCCAAGGGAGAAACTATTAGCACATCCACTCTATTTAAGTACACATGCACGAGTTGTTGAGATCTGCACCAAACAGAATTACGTTGACGAATTTTGAATTAATGTGACAACACATACTGCATTCACCTTTTCACCACAGGCGAGATCAGAGTTTGTGTTGGTATTCCGACGATGTCATCACATGAGGATCTCCACCTTCATATCATAACACTATTATTTATGACTTGAGCCCGCATATTTAGTCATTAATAGGGTAGGCTGCAGCTCTATGTGAGCAGTTTAGTGCAGGTATGGTGTAGAAAAGAAGTTCCATGTAGAAAAATTGCATGTTTAGCCGTTACACAAAAATAATGGAGTATGCTAAAAATTCTTAGAATTTGAAAATAAAAATTCCTAGGAGTAATGAATTTATATTCAAAATGCCTGGATTACTCTGACCTGAAGCGAAGGTTCATGTTTAATGGAGTCCTGTGCATTGTGTGTGTGTGTGTGGTGGTTTTTTTTTTTCAAATTATAGTATGTTGTGAAAAGAGCAAATATTAAAAGTTGCTTTTCCCGGAATTGCATGTTCTTTTCTTTAGACATGAAATATTAATTTATGAGATCTTCGAAATAACGTTCCTAGTATACTTCAAATTTGAATTTATTTCTAAGTGAAAGAAATGTTTCATTTTGAATAAATTACAACAAAACGGAAATAGCACATTAAGAATGGTTTTAGTCTATAATATATGAACATATCAGAGGCCGGTATTACACTATCAAAGAAATTTGTCAAAGATCTTTGATAAAGATCTTTTATAAAAGATATGACAGTGTAATGGGGAAATCTTTTATAAAAGGTGGTTTTATAACATTTCTTTTATAAAATGTATGACCATCATGCTATCTTTGATAAAAGATTCAAACCAAAATGGCGGATCATAACAGCTGGGGAATATTACCACAGCAAATATGCTCATATCAGAGTGTGAAATGCATGAAATGTTACATAATATGTTACATAATGAGAGGTATGCAATGTAAAACATAAATAACAGATAGAAACTGTAGGTAAAAATAGCCGAGGCTATATGCGCTGCACACAAAGGACGCGCATTTCAGGATATAAAGAAGAATTAAATTGTTAAATAGGCTGAAATAAGCCGTGAATAGTGGTGCATTTTATGTTATAGTATTTGTATTATAATTTTTCAATTACACTTATGGTATTACAAATGAATGTAAATAAGCACTTTATCCTTACCGGTACGTAATGCATCTAACCAACCATTATACGGCAGTGTCTAGTTAGCGGAATGCATAGAGCGCTCGGTTTTGGTTTGAGGGGACCTGGGATCGAATCCCACCAAAGGTGTGTATTTTTACTTCGTATGATTCAATTTTCTTTGCTCGGGCAGTGGTTTTTTCGAACGTCACCATCATTCATTTCATCATAATTATTAATTATTAAATATTAATGTCATTTTTCAAGTGCTCGTACTGCAGCTCGTTCACCAAGATTTTACTCGTATAAATACCTTTCTTGTCACGTGAGCGACCCATGGTTTAACGTTAACCCATGTTACATAGAAGTTCACTTTATCTTTCCATTTCTGTTACATACCAGTATTGCCACTACAGAATTCAACTACCGTAATACAGTAAAGTGAACAAGGAACTGTCCTTTATCCATGTTGATAAACTATGATAAAATATTTGATGTAGTGTAATGGTGTGCTTATTGCTTTGTATAACTTTTATAAAAGCTCAGTTTTATAAAATATTTGATAAAATTTCTTTGACAAATTTCTTTGATAGTGTAATACCGGCCATAGACATCTGGAGTACTGAAAAATTACCTGAAGAATGGTCCACTGCAATCATCCACCCATTGTACAAAAAGGGTGATAGATCAGATCCCAATAATTATCGGGGTATATCTTTACTTGATGTTATAAGATCTTCTCAAAAATTATTTATACAAGAATTCATGAACAACTTGATCAAGAACTGGGAGAGTATCAAGGAGGATTTCGACCAGGAAGGAGTTGTCCCCAACAAATTATTAGTCTTAAATGGATCATGAAACATCATAGAGTTCGAAACAAGCAATTAGTCATCACTTTTGTCGACTTTAAAAAAAGCTTCTGACAGTATTTATCGTGAGTCATTATTAAAAGTCCTTCGAGAATTTGGTCCACATCGGAAATTCATCAACCTTTTTGGAATTACTCTTGAGAATACTAAATCAAAAGTAAAATTTAGAGGTAAATTGTCAGAACCATCTGAAATCCAAACTGGACTCTGCCAAGGAGATGGTCTTTCGTCCTTATTCTTTAATTGGGCATTGGAGAAAGTCATGCGAGAATGGAATGAGCAGTATCCTCCAACCATTAAGATTGGCAGAAATATCAAGCTTAATTGCCTAGCATTGGCAGACGATCTTGCACTACTAGCAAGTACTGCGGAAGAGGTTAAATTTCAAATAGAAGAACTAGAAAAATTTGCATGCAAAATTGGTCTACCAATCTCGTATGAAAAGACTGAAATGATGCCGAACTTCAGAATTGACACACCAACATTTCAACTAAACAATAGGAAACAAATTAAGATTGTGAATAAGTTCAAATATCTTGGGGAGATAATCACCTGGAACTCAAACGAGAAACCATCGATAGACAGTAGAACTTCCAAACTGAAACATGCACAACGAATCACCTGGCCAACCTACAAAAGGAAATCTCTCTCAATGAATGCCAAATTTCGGCATTACAATTCCGTTGTTAAACCAGAGGCAACGTATGGTAGCGTTGAGGGATATTAAATTTTCAATTCACCTAGGTTGGCACTGCCTTGTCCCAGTTGCCACAGTGATCATCACATGTATAAATTTGTGTTGTGTGCTGACATGCTAATTGATGTATACGCATAAGTTTTTCTAAGTAAAGTTTACGATGTCATATGTTCCGCTGGTTGTTTCCTTTCATCATAAGGCAAGTAAGTTCACCAAAAAATATCCATTCCACTAGTTCAAACTCAACAAATGGTCCACCACGTCCGGTTTTATGTACAGCATATTAAGAATAAGGTTATGATACTCCAAGATGGTGAGCGTTTAGCACAAGGCTATCGCTTCAAGAACAAATAGCAACAACCAAGCAGAACGAGTCTCTCAATCACATAAGCCACCAGCCAATCCCCGACATCGTTGCTGTGTAAAGTTGAAAGACCTAAACCGACCAATCAGAAAAATTATTGACTTACCGAAGTACCAACTACAACATGAGAACTTCTCTCAAGCTCCAAAGAGTTAACAGTCGCATTCTAGTACGCATCGTGCTCGCCAGATTTCGATAGCAATCACATCATTGATACCATGACCAAGGAAGAAGCTCAGGAATTAATAAACGCTCGAGGCCGCGTCAAGGCTAGTCTTACACGTATGGAAATGTTTGTGCGACAATTCACTGACGATCAAGACATCCTTTCAATCAAACTATGCATTTCAAGACTTCCAGAAATTTGGGTTAAATATGAACAGATTCAGGACAAGTTAGAAACCATTGACAATAATCATTCCGACCATGATGAGATAGGACAGAGTTGAAACAAATTTTTATCGCATTAATGTTGCCATGCAGAGAATAATTGACAATTACGAAGCACGGAATACAGCAAATTCGCTAGGTAGACAAGATTCAGAATGCAGCATGTCGACGGGTTGTCAGCACAATTTAAAGTTACCCGCTATCAAACTAACGAGTTTTAGCGGAGAATATGAGCACTGGATCACTTTCAGTGACATGTTTAGAGCCATTGTTCACGACAATGAACAATTGACTCACATTCAAAAGTTCCATTACCTGAAGTCAGCACTGCAAGGCGAAGCTGAGCGACTTTTTAGTAATTTGCCAATGACCACCTCGAACTATGTGGTAGCTTGGAAGTTACTAGTAGATAGGTTTGAAAATAAACGACTAATTGCGGCAAGCCACATCTCGAAATCAAACAAATTCACAAAGAATTAGCTAGTGAGCTCGCGGAACTAGTCAACTCCGTGTCTAACAAAGTGAATGCATTAGATGCTCTTGACATTGAAGCTCCTCTGAGTGAAGTGATAATTTCACAAGTTGTGACGCAAAAGTTAGATCTTACTACTCGCAAAGCTTGGGAGCTGAAGCTCAATGACACACCATTTCCTCCCCTCTAAGATTTCATCTCTTTCCTAGAGAAGACAGGCACTAGAAAATGTGGAATCCACGAAGATTACCCATTCTTGTAACACGAAACCCAATCAAATTAAATGTGACAAGTCTCGTAGGGACAATGATACATTCCTATCAACCTCAAGTTCCAGCTGCCCAAAATGCAAACAATGCCATCCCTTATACAAGTGCGATGAATTCATTAATTCTCCGTTGGCAGAAAGACGGTCACTAGTCATAAGGTGTAATTTATGCTTAAATTGCTTGCAGGACAGTCACAGAGCACAAGTGTGCTTCAGTTGGAAAAGAAACTGACAAGAGATAAAGAACTGGATGAAAACTACAAGAGTTTCATGCAGGAATATGTAGAACTTGGTCACATGCAACTAGTATCTCAAGAACACCGATGCGATTATATATCTAGTAAAGGAGCAGCTGATAGAGATTTCTTTTTACCACATCATGCCGTGCTAAAGCCTGATAACATCACAACTAAAACAAGAGTAGTCTTCGATGCATTGGGTAAGACTAGTACCGGAATTTCGTTGAATGACATTCTCATGACAGGCCCGACAATTCAGCAAGATCTTCTGTCAATTGTTACTAGATTTCGAACCCACACTTATGCCATAACAGCAGATATATCCAAGATGTATAGACAGATCCGGATACATCCAGATGATTACAATCTTCAGTGCATTCTATGGAGATTCTCCCCCGACGAAGATTTGAAGCAATACCAGCTACTTACTGTCACTTATGGGATAAGCCCAGCGAGTTCTCTAGCCACCAGATGTCTATTGCAGCTGGCTATTGAATACAACAGTTATCCACAAGCAGCAGAAATCGTAAAGCGAGATTTTTACATGGATGATCTTCTAACAGGTTGTAAAACCATTGTAGAAGCAATAAAACTAAGAGAAGAACTTCAAGAGCTGCTAAGTAAAGGCGGCTTTCCGTTGCGCAAATGGTGCTCGAATAGCTCAGAAGTACTGGCGACTATTCCTCAAGAAGATCGAGCAGTTCAATCTTGTTTAAAGCTGGATGATAAGCAGGAAATTAAAACCTTAGGACTTGTTTGAGGTTAATGCAAAACCATCATCTGGAATCATTACAAAGCGCAGTGTTATGTCTGTCATTGCATCCATATTTGATCCATTAGGTTTACTTGGTCCATCAGTCATAATATATACAAGATATTTATGCAGCAGCTCTGGAAGTTGAACATTTCATGGGATAAAGAACTTCCACAAGAACACAGGCGGACTTGGACTTAATTGCATCAACAAATCTCGAGACTAAATGAAATAGAAATTGATCGAAGAGTCTTAGGACCTGGAGTAACTTCAAGTGTAATAATAATAATAATGTTATTGGTTTTACGTCCCTTTTAACTACACTGGCTTTTAGAGACGCCGGGGTGCCGGAATTTTGCCCCGAAGGGGATCTTTAACGTGCCAGTAAATCTACTGACACGGCTCCCTCGCATTTGCGCACCCTCAAATGCCAGCTGACTGCGCCAGGTTTCGAACCTGCAACCTTGGGCTCAGCAAGCGAGAACGTTACCCCTGAGCCACGCAGCCAGACAACTTCAAGTGTACAAGTACATGGATTTTCTGATGCATCCGAGAAAGCTTATGCAGCATGTGTATATGTACGCACTATGAACGATACTGGGGATATTAGTGTGAATTTCTCTCAGCGAAATCAAGAGTTGCACCTCTCAAGCAAGTATCTTTACCAAGATTAGAATTATGCGCTGCACTCTTGCTAGCTAGACTTATTGATAAAGTAATTCCTATCCTTAACTTGGATGTAGATGAAATTCACCTGTGGACCTATTCGACGATTGTCCTAGCTTGGGTGACAACTGAACCCACAAGATGGCAAACATATGTCGCAAATCGCGTATCCGAGATTCAGCAATTGACCTCAAAGGCACAATGGCATCACGTACCTTCAGAAGAGAATGCTGCTGATATTCTTTCCAGAGGTTTGGAACCAAAATTATTGCGGTGCTATGACTTATGGTGGCACGGACCGAGTTTGTTGGGTTCTCCTGAGGAACCATGGCCATCTTTACCAGCCATCACATCAGGGCAAGAATTACCCGAACAACGTAAGACAACCACATGCACAGCTATGTCAGAGTGTGATGGCTGGACACTCTTCTCAAGATTTTCTTCGATGCATAAACTGTAAGAGTTTTAGCCTATTGCATTAGATTTGTCAAGAGGGCAAAGGGAAGGTGCCAAGCAACCACACAAACACCATCATGCGAAGAGATGCAACTGGCACTTCAGATTTGTATACGACGAGCACGACGGGAATATTACCTTCAAGAAATCGAAGACCTTCAAGCAAGAGGCGAAGTAACCAAATCTAGTAAACTGCGAAGTCTACATCCATTTCTAGACAAGAATCATGTTCTCCGAGTAGGAGGTCGAATTGAAAGGGCAGAAGTTTCAGTTGACCAGCAACATCCAGTAATTCTTCCCCCGAAACATCAACTGACACTATTAATCATCAGAGCGGAGGATCTTAGATTACTGCACGCCAGCACCAGCAGTCAACTATTAATAGCATCTTTGCGATCGAAATTCTGGATCGTTAATGCGAAGACCAAGATGACGGCCAAGAAGGAGATATGCAGACATGGCGAGAAATGACATCCAACAATTGGGCCAGGACTTGGACAGCATTGAAGAAGAGGAGAAGTACAGAGACAGAAATTGGTGGAGGGGCCTCATTCGCCGACCCATCTACTGTAATAGATGGAACGGCGTGGGATATGTATGTGTATGTATGTAATGCGAAGTAAGTAGTACGGCAAGTTATTCATCGATGCATAACTTTTTATAGGTTTAAGGTGAATTCCTCGAAGCAGCTCATGGGACAATTACCAGCGTACCGGGTTCAACAATCAAGACCATTCTTGAACAGTGGTGTTGATTTTGGTGGTCCTTTCATGATCCGATAAGGATCTCCCAGAAGCAAGACGAGAGTGAAATGCTACATGGCAGTGTTCACTTGCCTATGTACGAAGGCTGTGCACATAGAACTTGTTAGTGATATCAGTACTGAGGCATTCTTAGCTGCATTTAGGCGTTGTGATGTTTGAAGTGGTTGGTCTTTGAGTTTTGATGTCTTTGACATTCAGATGTTTTTCTTTGTGTACCTTGTTCTTTGTGAATTAAAGATGTCCTCCTTTCAAATAGCTCTGTTTTAATTTAACTTGTGATAAAGTTGGAGACCAGCAAGAACATTTGGCGTCCAACCGTGGGAAAATTTGTTTAATGTTTCTTGAGTGTGTTACTTCAGTTTATCAGTTATGGAGAAGATTAACAAGTCTAGAGCAGTTTTAAGACGCGTGTTCACTACGCAGTACGTAACATTGGGGAAGCTTTTCGATGCCGAACACGTGGACAGTCAGCAAGTTCGTAGTCAATTCGGGGTCTTTGAAGACAGTATGCTTACCATAAACCAAAAGGACGAAGAAATATTCAAAAGTCTGCTAGAGAACGACGCGACGGAAGGCGAGTTAGAGACCCATTTGAATGAGGTGAGCCAGTACAAATTAAAGTTTGAAACTATAAAGGTCAAGGTCAGTGACCTCGAAAATCGGTTACTAAAAGTGGATACCAGTAACGCAAGTGAAATATCGCATACTAATGTTAGGAAATTCAAACTCCCGGTCATCGAGTTTCGGAAGTATGGTGGCGATGTGCGGGAATGGATTCCTTTCTGGAGCCAGTTTAGGAAAGTGCAAGAAGACTCAAATATACCACCAGAGGACAAGTTTTTGTATCTCATGCAGGCAATGATTCCCGGTTCACGTGCTAATGACATTGTAAGTAGCTATCCACCTTCTGCAGAGAACTATCATTTAGCTATAGAAGCTTTGAAGAATAGGTTTGGCCGAGAGGATATCCTGATAGAAGTGTACATTAGAGAGTTACTTGGCCTAGTATTACAGAATTATAAGAGCAATAGGCTACCTCTTGGAAAATTATATGACAAATTGGAGAGCCATATGAGGTCTTTGGAAGCATTAGGAGTAACTAGTGGAAAATGTGCATCTATTTTGTGCCCACTGATAGAATCTTGTATGCCCGAGGACTTTTTAAGGGCATGGCAGAGAAGTCAAGCATGTAGTGAGGTGACTCAGGCAGAATGTAGGCTATCAAATTTAATGACATTTATGAAACTTGAAGTGCAAAATGATGAACGTATTTCTCTTGCTTTATCAGGATTTGAGGTTAAGCCTACACATGTCAGGGCACACGACAAGAAGGAGCCAAGGAATTCTGTGATAGAAAAACCTCTATACACCGCTGTAGGACTCCTCACAAAGCCAGAGAGTAAGACTACACATTTTACTTGTATATTTTGCGAGTCAAATAGTCATGTTAGTGTGGATTGCTACAGGGCCAGGGATATGTCAATAGATGAAAAAATGAGCATAATAAAAGATAAGAAGTGCTATTTTGTGTGTCTGAAACCGAATCACATTTCAACCAAATGCAAATCAAAACCTAAATGTGCAGTGTGTGACAGGAAACATGTGATTCTGTTATGCCCTGATTTGCCACGGAATGTAAATGCCAAGTCTGCTTCAGCATCTGATAAGTCAAGTCCTGCCCAGACGGATCAAGTACTTGCTAGTTTATCATGTGATTTAGGCATTGTGCTACCAACACTCAAGGTCATCCTTCGTGGAGAAAGCCACCAGCGAGAAGTGAGAGCAATTGTGGACACGGGATCGCAGAGATCTTATGTTTTGAAAAGCACTGCCAAAGAGATGAAATACAAACCTGTTGGTGAGGAGCAAATCGTTCATTCACTCTTTGGAGGTCAGAGAAGTGATAACTGTTTCCACACCAGGTACAGAATATATTTAAGTAGTCTTGATGGTCAATACGAGTGCAATCTTGAAGCTTTAGATCAGGTCAACATCTGTGACAATTTGCCTTGCCTCAATGGTGAAACCTTGGAGAAATTGAAAGACACAGGTATCACATTATCTGATAGGGCTATTAGTAGGCATCCAGGTCCCATTGAGCTGTTGCTAGGGGCTAATGTAGCAGGCAAGCTGTTCACAGGAAAAGTCAAAGATCTTACCCCTGGACTCGTTGCTGTACACACCCGTCTTGGATGGATGGTATTGGGGAAGGTATCTGAAAGACCTGAAAGAACTGATTCCGCTCTCATGGTGATATCTATGCTAGTCAACGATGTATCTATTGCCGACATGTGGAAGTTGGATCTCATCGGAATTACAGATCCAGCAGAAAAAAGGACTAAGCTAGAGCTACAAGCTGAAGCTGAGCGACACTTTTTGGAGACTGTTGCGACGGATGATACAGGTAGATACCAAGTTCACTTGCCATGGTTGGATGGGCACCCCGCTCTCCCAAGTAACCTGAATTTAGCACTTAATAGACTTGACAACACTGTGAAAAAACTAAAAGATGACCAGTGTTATGATGAGTACCAGTAGGTTTTCGAGGAATGGCTAGATGAGGGAGTGATTGAGAAGGTTCCAATGTCTGATCTTGAACAGGGAGGTCATTATCTTCCTCACAGGCATGTCCTGAAGGAGAACAGCACAACCAGGGTAAGGCCTGTATTTGACGCCTCTGCTCATGAAAAAGACGCTCCTTCGCTAAATGATTGTTTAGAAAAGGGACCAAATTTGATTGAGCAAATTCCTTCGCTGTTGTTAAATTTTTGCATGAAAAAACTTGGTGTGGTTGCTGACATTAAAAGGGCATTCTTGCAAATAAGTCTGAATCCTTCTGATCGTGATTTTCTTAGATTTTTGTGGCGAGACAAAGATGGCAATCTTGTAATATTTAGACACAAAAGGGTTGTGTTTGGAGTAGCACCAAGTCCCTTTTTACTTGGGGCGGTAATATGCAAGCACTTATTGACGGCACTTGCAAGGTGTGAAGAGGGAGGATCACAATACTCACAAACTACAATTCAGACATTACTTGATGGCTTTTATGTGGACAACCTTCTTAGCTCAGTGGATGATGAGATGGAACTAAAACGACTTGTCAATGAAGCTACGGCCCTAATGAGTGAATGTAAATTTGATCTTAGGGGATGGGAATTTTCTGATCCTTTCTGTGCTCCAGAAACAAAACTTTCTAATGTCCTTGGCCTCATATGGGACAGAAGAAATGAATCCTTGAGTATTAGCCCTGGTAGCTTAAATGTTTGTGTTACTAAGGTGACTAAGCGGATTATCCTGTCGTTCGCACACAGAGTCTTTGATCCAATTGGCTTTACCTGTCCAGCTACATTGTTTCCGAAAATTATACTGAGGACAGTGTGGGAACTTAAACTGAGCTGGGATGAAGAGGTACCTAGCCAAATCCAAACAAAGTTCTTACGATGGCTGGAAGAATTGCCTAGTATTTTGCAAATCAAGATTCCTAGGTGGTTACCAGGATCAAGCAATGTTCATAAATGGTCTTTGCACACATTCTGTGTTGCAAGTGAGGTAGCATATGCCGCTGTTGTGTTTCTTCGAGTAGAGACGGAATTTGGTGTGAACGTCCAGTTGATCCAGGCCAAGTTCGATTGGCACCTACAAAAAGGATGACTATACCTCGATTAGAGTTACTAGCGGCTACTATTGGTGCTAGAATTCACCGCTCTGTGAGGGAAAGCTTTACGGAGGATTGTCAATCTGTTTTCTGGAGTGACTCGTCGACAACCTTAGCCTGGATACGAAGAGAAGACCAGTGGGCTCCTTTTGTTTGGAATCGCACCATGGAAATAAGAAAACTGACAAAAGTCGAAGAATGGCGTTTTGTACCTGGCACCTTAACCCTTAGCTACACGCATCTGTTTCCCTAACATTCGTACACGCTAGCGGCATTCTATGCCGCAATATATTTCTTCATTCTTTTTCGTAATGTAATGACTTGCTAAACGGCTAAAATTGATTTGTACGGAGAATTTACATAACCTTTGAGAATATATTGAAAAAATCTTATCAGTATGTATGAAATTCTTATTAATATAATATATTATTGGGAGGGATGGGATAGGGACATATTTACTATTCATACTTGATGTAATTAAAAAATCTTATTAACATTTATTGGACAACGAAGAAAAAATAATAATTTTCACACACAAAAGAGATATTGAGAATTATTGGATTGAGATTGCCCTTTTTTCAGGCTCATATTACAAGATATTTTACCTGATGCTCAACAAGCTCAACACTAGAGTAAAAGAAAAACGGTTTGTCAATATCATGTAGGCTATACACTTAGATTCTTGGCTAGGAAAAGGACATCATCATCATCATCATCATTTCCCCTTATCCAGCTCCTGCCGGGTCGGGGTATTTATGGCACTTCTCCACTTTCCTCGTTCCTTCCACCATTCTTCTTCCACGATCTTGTCCCAGTCCAGATTTCTTTTTCTTACGCCGTTCTTCACTGAATCCATCCACCTTGTTCTAGGTCTTCCTCTTGGTCTCTTACCCTTGCACTTCGCCTCCAGCATCTGTCTTGGTATTCTATTTTCCTCCATCCTCTTTACATGTCCAAACCACCTTAGTTTATTCTTCTCAATTCTCTCATTTAGTTTTCCCATCCCAACTTCCTTCCTAACATCTTCATTCCTCACTCTGTCTTTCCTTGTCTTTCCTATCATACTTCTTAGGAATTTCATTTCACTGGCTTGGATTCTACTCTCTTGCCTGCTTGTCAGGGTCCAAGTCTCAGCTGCATAAGTTAATATGGGTACATAATACACTTTATACATTACCTCCTTGCTTTTCCTTGGTACTTCCTTATCCCAAACAAGTTTTCTTACACTTTGATAGAATGCATTGCTCTGCTGTACCCTCCTGCCAATCTCCATGTCCAACCTACCAGTTTGCATCAATTCACTTCCTAGGTATTTGAACGTGTCCACAATTTCCAAACTCTGACTTCCAATTTTCACAGTGCCCTTTCCTTGTCTTTCCCCTCTTGTCATCACCATGGTCTTGCTTTTCTCTATACTGATTTTCAGGCCATACTTCTGAATATTTTCGTTCAGTGCATCTAGTTGTTTTTGCACTTCTTCGGTGTTCCTTCCCCAGACCACAATATCATCTGCAAATAACAGTAACTTCATTTCTTTATGTTCATATGCTTCCTTTGTTTCCTTTACTATTTCATCCATTACCATTATGAACAAGAGAGGTGACAGCACACTCCCCTGTCTTAGTCCAGTCTTGTTCGTAAACCAATCTGTCTTTCCAACTGGGGTCAGTACCCTGCTAACACAGTTGTTGTACATTGCTTGCACCATTTCCAACATTTCTCTTCCCAGTCTCTTCTTAACCATGGTTTCCCATACCTTCTCTCTGGGGACACTATCATATGCCTTTTCTAGATCTATGAAAGTCATGATCAAATCCTCTCCATATTCCCAGTTCTTTTCCATCACCTGCCTCAAGCTAAAGATTGGGTCCACTGTGGATCTTCCACTCCTGAAGCCATACTGTTCCTCTTGCAACTCTCCTTCCACCTTTCTTCTCATTCTTCTTTCTAATATCCTTTCCAGTATTTTTACTATCTGTGATATGAGGGTGATCCCTCTATAGTTATCACACACCTTCTTGTCCCCCTTCTTGTTGTTGTTGTTTGAGTCTTCAGTCTTTTGACTGGTTTGATGCAGCTCTCCATGCCTCCCTGTTCTGAGCTAATCGTTTCATCTCTACATAGCTCCGACACCCTACATCGGAGGCAATCTGTTTAACATATTCTAACCTTGGTCTACCCCTACAGTTTTTGTCCTCGACCCTTCCTTCCATAACTAAGCTTGCTATTCCTGGGTGTCTTAGTATGTGTCCTACCAACCTATCTCTTCTCTTCATTAGCAGTCGCCAGAAACATCTCTCCTCTCCCACTCGTCTTAATACCTCTTTGTTTGTAACCCTATCTACCCATCTGATCTTCATCATTCTCCTGTAACACCACATTTCAAATGCTTCAATTCTCCTCTTTTCTGCTGCACCAATAGTCCAAGTTTCACTTCCATAGAGCGCCACGCTCCAGACAAAGGCTTTCAAAAATGACTTCCTAATACCTAAATCTATATTCGATGTCAGCAGATTCCTTTTTTGTAGAAATGCTTTCTTTGCCTGAGCCAACCTACTTTTAATATCCTCTTTGCTTCGTCCATCACTGGTTATTCTGCTTCCTAAGTAACAGAAGTATCCTACTTCCTTCAGCTTTTCACCTGCCAATTTGATCTCCATAGAGGTTTCTGATTTATTTCGGCTGCATTCCAGTATTTTTGTTTTACATTTATTAATTTTCATCATGAATTCTTTCTGTAAGACGGAGTCCATACCATTCAAAAACTCATTCAAATCCTCAGGCTTGTCGGCCAAGATGACTATGTCATCAGCAAATCTCAGAGTTGAAATTATTTCTCCTTGAATCTTCACCCCCACTTTAAATTTTTCCCTAATTTCCTTCATTGCTTGTTCAATGTAAAGATTGAAAAGTATGGGTGATAAGTTGCAGCCTTGCCTTACACCTTTCTGAATATCAGCTTCTCTCTCATGTCCTTCAACTCGAATGACTGCTGTCTGGTTTCTGTACAGATTGTATATCACCCTCCTATCCCTGTACTTTATTCCAATTGATTTCAAAATGTCAAACAATTTAGTCCAATCAACGTTATCAAAAGCCTTTTCTAAGTCTACAAAAGCCATGAACGTTCTCTTATCTTTCCTTATTCTACCTTCTAAAATCAGCCTAAGACTTAGTACAGCTTCCCTTGTTCCTACATTTCTCCTGAAACCAAACTGGTCTTCACCCAACTCCGTTTCTATCTGGCTTTCAATCCTCTTGTAAATTATTCTAGACAGGATCTTTGAAGCATGAGTAATCAAGCTGATTGTACGGTAATCTTCACATCTGTCAGCTCCCACTTTCTTTGGTATAGGGATGATTACATTCTTCTTGAAATCAGGGGGTACCTCACCTGTCTCATAAATCCTACACACCAAGTGAAATAACCTGATCAGACCTTCATCTCCTATGCAGCGTAGCAACTCAATCGGTATATCATCTATGCCTGGTGCTTTGTTCCTGCTTAAGTCTTCCAAAGCTCTATCAAATTCTGATCTCAATATTAAATCTCCTTTCGCATCCTCATCAATTTCCTCCTCCCTTTCCATTACATGATTCTCAATCTCCTTTCCCTTATACAAACTCTCTATGTAAGCTTTCCATCTCTCAACCTTTTCTTCCCTATCTGTTAGAGGCTTTCCATTTGTGTCCTTAATATTACAGCACTTAGTCTTCTTTTCCCCAAAAGTATTCTTAATCCTTCGATAAGCTGTGTCTACTTTTCCTAATTTCAGACAATTTTCTATACCTGCACATTTCTCTTTCAACCATTCTTCTTTCGCTTCCTTGCACTTCTTGTTAACCTCATTTCTCAGACGTCTGTATTCTGCTTTCCCCTTTTCATCTCTTAGATTCTTGTGTTTCCGCCTTTCATCCATCAATTCTAGTATATCCTGAGTGATCCACGGTTTTCTACCTATTCTTTCTTTCCTACCAATGTTTTCTTCTGCGGATTTTGTTATTTCATTCTTCAAAAGTGCCCATTCGTCTGCAATTGAAGTTTGTTTAGGGTTTTTCATTAATCCTTCCTTTATACTCTTCTTGAATCTTTCGTTTACATCCTTCTCTTTCAGTCTGTCTATTGCCCACCTTTTTGGCTTTTGACTTTTCTTCAGTTTCTTCAACTTTAATCTGCATTTCATTACAACCAGATTGTGATCAGAGTTTATGTCAGCACCAGGATATGTTTTACAATCCAAAATCTGGTTTCGAAACCTCTGCTTGACCATAATGAAGTCGATTTGGTAACGCCCTGTATCTCCTGGTCTCATCCATGTGTATATTCTTCTATTGTGGTTAAACACTTCTTAAACACTGGTATTATTAGCCCTTTCTTCCAGTCTTCTGGTACACATTTCCATTTCCACACACACTTTAGCAGTCGATACAGCCATTGCATACCAACAGGTCCAGCAGCCTTTATCATTTCTACACTGACTTCATCCACCCCTGTTGCTTTTCCCATCTTCATTTTCTGTACTGCTAATTCCACCTCCAGCATTGTTATATCATCTTCTGTTATAGAGTCGTCAGGAAAAGGACACTTTCTGCTAATTTACAGTACGAAATAATATTCAGTGCCTAAATACACAAAATAACTCTGCACTAGGACTTAAAAATCAAATAGATCCTCTTCATCCAGTTACCTTTCTTGCTATCAAGTACTTGGAGCAACCTTTCAATCTCCTGTTGTTGACAGCCAAGTCGAGACCTATAAACAGAAGGCAAGCGTGCAGACTATGTGCTGACATCGATAACAATGATAGAAGCATAGAAAGAAACAACAAAGGTAAAATAAGTTAAATACTTACATTATTTCACAACGCCAATTCCAGCCAGTTGTTACACGCTAGCGGTACGGAATGCCGCATTCGCGCACCTCGCACTTTGACACCCTGTCTCCGACTGATTGGGAACCAGACAAGCTCCGAACCGAGCCCCTCCCCAGCAGCACATGTCGAACAAAGGATATAGCGGGCGATCTCACAGAACTCGTAAGTGTTTACCACGTCAAACAAAATTTTGCAAAAAAGCGGCACTGAGTGCCGCTTAGCGTGTATCTAAGGGTTAAACCCAGCAGACTTACCTTCAAGAGGGTGTTCAGGGAACAAGCTCTTACAGTCTTCTTGGTGGGAGGGTCCAAAATGGCTTCGCGGATCACCTGATCGTTAGTTGTTGTCCCTGGATGTAAATTATGATGAAGAAATTATTTCTAAGGAAAGAATAGACTGGAAATTTAATCCTCCTACAGCTGCCTGGTGGGGTGGTTGGTGGGAGAGAATAATTGGCTTAACTAAACAGTTGCTGAGGAAGGTGCTCCGTCGATCATCTCTGTCTTATCCAGAGATGGAAACTGTGCTGTGTGATTGTGAGTGTGTCCTGAACTATCGTCCACTCACCTACCAATTGGATTCAGATGGCCTACAACCCACACCTATTACTCCAGCAATGTTCATTCAAGACATCAGGCAAGCAGAAATGCCCGAGTGTGATGTGATTGAGTCGACTAATCTGGAACAAAGACTGAAGTATCGTGCCAAAATTAAGGAAGATTTGCGGAGACGTTTCCGTAATGAGTACCTTGGTCAGCTCGTACAGAGAAGCAAAGGTAAAGAGTTTCCTAATGTTAATATTGGTGACGTGGTTCTTGTTGGGAATGACAGTGATAAACGGTTAGACTGGCCTCTGGCTACTGTGAGTGACTTGTTACCAGATCAAGAGGGCACAGTTCGACTTGTCAAATTGAAAACGGCCTCTGGAGAGCTACTTCGACCCATTCAGAGGATCTACCCCATACTTGAGGCTAAAAGTGAAAGTGTCATGCCTATTGAGGAACCGCTACAAGTGAAAGTGAAGACACCACCAACTTCCAAAAAGGATGGTGCCAATATAACTGTGACACGAAGTGGAAGAACAGTTGTGTTACCTAAAAGATACTTGGACTGAGATCTTGAAGTTTGTGTTTGCTTTACTGCAGTGTGTACAGTTGTTATTTGATTCTTGTTTAAAATGTCTTAATTTCCATGTGTTTCTAGTTTCTTGGGTAAGTTAATTGTTTCTGTTTTTGCGCATATTGTAAGCTAACTTCATACCATTTCAGTTAGCTTAGGTGGGAGGATGTGATGTTTGAAGTGTTTGGTCTTTGAGTTTTGATGTCTTTGACATTCAGATGTTTTTCTTTGTGTACCTTGTTCTTTGTGAATTAAAGATGTCCTCCTTTCAAATAGCTCTGTTTTATTGGAGACCAGCAAGAACAGGTGTTTTACTGCCAGGAGAGGAAAGGTTCAAAATATGTTCAGTGATAATGGCAAAAATTTTGTTGGCTCCAATAACAAGCTGAGAGAACTCTACAATTTGTTCAGATCTGCAGAACACATCAATAAAATGGCATTTCATCCCACCGAATTCTCCACATTTCGGTGGTATTTGGGAAGCAGCCATTAAGTCAATAAAATATCACTAACGTAGAGTGGCTGGAAATGAATCACTTAATTTTGAAGAAATGACAACTTTGCTGTATCAAATCGAAGCTTGTTTAAACTCCCGCCCAATAACAGCGTTATCCAACAATTCTCAAGATCCTTCGTACCTTAGTCCAGGGCATTTCTTAATTGGACAGCCCCTAATATCCTTTCCGGAACCTGACATCACAGAGGTACCCATGAATAAGCTTTCGAGATGGCAGCGCCTGCAACGAATGCAACAATATGTTTGGAAGCGGTGGTCAACCGACTATCTGAGCAGCCTCCAGCAGAGAACCAAATGGATGTTCAGCCAACCGAACTTCGTCCCAGGCACGATAGTCATAGTGAAAGAGAATAACCTACCCCCACTGTCCTGAAGGCTAGGTTTAATAAAATCTGTGTTCAAGGGTGCTGATGGACTAGTTCGAGTAGCAGATGTGCGCATTGGTAATAATATATTTAAAAGGCCAATTCATAATCTCTGTGTGTTACCCATTGACGAGTGATATCAGACTTTGAATCCTTCAAGCTTATTATCTCTGTATTTCTTATTAAAATGTGACCATTTAAGGTAGGGAGTATGTTGAGGGATATTAGATTTTCAATTCACCTAGGTTGGCACTGCCTTGTCCCAGTTGCCACAGTGATCATCACATGTATAAAGTTGTGTTGTGTGCTGACATGCTAATTGATGTATACGCATAAGTTTTTCTAAGTAAAGTTTTGCGATGTCATATGTTCCGCTGGTTGTTTCCTTTCATCAAAAGGCAAGTAAGTTCACCAAAAAATATACAGTCCACTAGTTCAAACTCAACAGGTAGTGAAACACTCTTCAAGTTTAACATCAAATCAACAACTGACAAACTGCAGAAAGCAGACAGAAGAACCATCAGAACAATTATTAACAAAAAACATCAAGTAAATAGCCAATAGAGATTGCTGCCGAATGAAGTTGGATATCGAGAGAGTGAAATAATAATGGATACAATGCGGAAAAGGAGAATCTCTTTTTTCTGCCATATCTCACGCCTACCAGAAACCAGGCTAATAAAACAGCTGTTTAGTTACTTCTGGAAGAGTAAAACAAAGAACAACTGATTCAAAGAGATCCAGCATGATTTAGATGAATTACATTTAATGATGCTCCAAATTAAAAATAGAGAAGAGAAGAATATTTTAAGGAATAAATACTTATGATTCACATTAACAACATTTGAACGGAAAAACTACACCATCACAGATCAAAATCACTTTATTTGCAATGAGGTGTCAACCTCGGTGGCAAATGAGGTACATAATTTACAAACACTACACAATATTAAAAGAATAAAGTAACAAACACCCAAAAGAATACAGTAACAAACACTACACAATATTAAAAGAATACAGTAACTTAATGTACTATTCACACATTGATTGAACTCCCCTCTCACAACTGCTGTAGGAATTACATAGCACGTATAATGTTTCTAGGAATACAGCACTAAGTTATACCACTTCTTTCTTTTCCCTGGTTTTGTGTATTCTGCTCTTGAATAAAAGGGCAGCCAGGTCAGATAGAATGAAGACATTTTGGGTGCAGAAGAAGCTGAAGCTGAATCGCTTATCTCCAAATACCGTTGTTAGGCTTAATTGTATTTGTATTGATTAAAGTGCTCCAATGAGGGCGTAAAATATGAAAAAAGAAAGAAAAAAATGAACTGACTTGCCTATACCGTGTTGCAATCCATCCTATTAATGCTTGAACATCCGGGCTCTATTTATGACATATACAGGCGTGGATTCAAGGGGGGGGGGGGGGGGGGGGTCACGGGGGTCATGACCAAATTTTTTTGCAAACTCAAAAAACGAAAACGCAATAACCAGACAAATAAAACTTAGGGAATTTTAACTGAAAAATAGTTTTTTTCATTTTATTCAATACTGAAATATCTTTATTGGAATTATTATGTTCTGTTACAACTGTACATATTTACAACTTCATACCTGTTATATAAAAACGATTATTTATATTACAAAATCAACTCGTCTGTTTTGTTTAGCAAACCTTGTGATTACCGAATCGATGTTTATAGTGATGTCACGATGAATGTGCAGCAATGCACGGATAGGAATTTGGGGCTTTTATCGCACCAAAAAATTTTGCCGACATCCAAACTGCAAGCTTGGTTGGTAATTTAAGCTGTGACTTTTTCCCTTTGTCGGTACCAACTCGACTTGCCGAAACTGTAACGTACCTTGATACTTTTTTCAAAGCTGGATGTAAAAGTCGCAAAACACGCCAATGCAATTTGTACGAATATTTTTGGTGCGCTAAACGCATCAAATTTCTATCCGTAGCTTGCAAATAAAATTGTTCTGGTTTTGTACATATGGTTATTTTGTGATTGCGGTTTTAGCGATTCCATTTTTCTTAACAATTTCGATTCTCTGACCACCCCCACCCCCCCAAAGCCAAACTCTAGATCCGCGCCTGGACATATAGGAGACCAAATCCTGAGCTCACTCAGTTTTAGAAAGATTATTTTTCTTGGAAGGGAATAGCAGAGATTCAAAGATTGTGATAGTCCCACAACACTGATGACACTGGCAATGGAAAGTTTTGGATTATGTCAGCACATGTGTTGATACAATCACGTTCAAAGATTATGGGACAACACAAGGCAATAGGAAAATCTATTGTGGCAGAGAGATGATCCCAAAATGAGACCATTTTCTGTTAATAGATTTAAATTAAAGTCCTTGGAGACTAGAACAAACCCAGCCGTGGGATGTTCCCTCCTCCACTAAAGTCCACTACAGGGTACCAAGTGATGCATCCCAGGTTGCCGGTACTTTTTCTGCACTCCTTTGGAAGATGTTCCAAGTCGGCCTTGAACAGTGGATGGTGGCAAAGGGTGACGTTGTTGCCAGTTCCTTCCTTAAGGTTCTATGGAAACGCCACCATCAAGACCTAGTTGGGGAACACCAGTTGTGCCCTGGTGCCATGCTGGACCCTGGCCACAAGTCAGCAACCCAGTCAGGAGTCATTCATTTCATTTCGCCACACTGAAGAGCTAACTGAAACAAATATCACTCCGCAGAAAACGGAACCACATGACAGTTAGTTATTAATTAATGCTTTAAGGGGTGAAACCTCAAGGTCATGTGCCCCTAACCACAGGACAATCAACAACACCAGGTCCTAGTTGAGTTTCTTTCTTCCCCTTCAGCTAAATAGTCATAATGTGGGGAACATGTTTGGCTCACTAAAGAGTCTGAATCCAAGGCCCAAGCTTCATTTACTCACTAATGCGCAAAGCCAAGAACACTGCAATTAACTTTTCTTTAAAATATACAAATACTTCCTACCTTCCCAGATACCAGAATACACCATTTTTACAAAGCAGTTCAATGAAAACACTTCATAACAAACCCTAGAATAACCCTCTATATCATGAGACAAATTTTGACACGTTAAATTTAAAGTTTCACAAATACAGTAGAGTCCCACTCAACCGACATTCCGTGTTAACCGACACTGGTAGACTGAATTTGAACATTTGCTGTACACTAAATACTGGGACACCTGGTGTGGAAGCTGCTTGGGAAGTAATTTTAACAACATTAGCAAAGTCCTGGAACATATTTTTCAATGAGGCTGAACATCAAAATGAGGTGGTACAAGAAGACATGGATGATATTGTTCCCTTACTGAATTGCATTCCTACCAGTGAGAATGCTACGACTCATGATGTGAGTAAGTGGTGTGCACAAGATCAGCTGATTGAACTAACTGACCCTGATATTATTGATTTCGTGAATTCTAATGAAAATGAGGATGGTGAAGAAGAAGAACGAGATATTGCAGAACAAAAGGATAAAACAATGTCTCACAGTAAAGGATTAAGGGCATTGGATATGGCACTAACATACATTGAATTCAGTGAAGTTTATTATATTCCGCCCTCACTGAATTCAATTTGCGTCAATACGGGCCAATATGAGCGAAATGATGGACTAACGTACATTACGCGGAGCAACAGCCGGAGCAAGCGCAGTGGAGGTGATGATTTTATGTGGCGAGATCTCTCACAAGGAGAGGTCGCCATGTGGTTTACTCAAAAAGTGTTCAAATTTGGTGGGTTTGCTCTTCATAAAAAAATATTTTGCCCCTGTTTGAGCGTTTTTGCCAATGGACCTTAGTGTGCTCAAAATTGAACGTTTAAAATCATTCCTCAAACTTTTGTAGTCTTATTCCCACACACGTTCCCGGCTCGTCTCCGTGGAGCAGTCGCTAGCGTGTTGACGTTGGAATTGGAAGTTACTGTGATCGGAAACTACCTTGATCTTTTTAAATTATTTTCTTTATCTTTCTTTGGCATTTTTTATTTTATGTTTGTGGTCCAATATTTAAGTTGGCAGATTTCATCAAGTACTTTATTATTTGTTGTTGATTTTTCTATTTACAATATTAATAAAATAATATTTACGTTATTGTTTACATCCAGAAAGTTAAGCTTGATGGTGGAGCTGAGTGGAACAGAGGGAAGGGCTCTTGCGTTTCTGCATTAGACTCTGCGCAGTGCGAATGAACAAAGCGTTGCCGGCCACGCTGCATTTAAATTCTAACGTATAAAACTTACAACACGTTCAAGCGTCACGGACGAATAATGATGTTATATATATTGTACATATCTCCAAAACTGATGTAACCACAGCAAATACATTATAGAAAACACGGAAGACTATAAGGGATGTATCAGTAAAAGAAAAGAAAAAGTCATGACCAATGTCTAACTCGAACTCGAAACCTTCAATTTAACACGCTAGCGACTACGCCATGGAGACGAGCCGGCTACATGTGCGGGAATAGGACTACAAAAGTTTGAAGATTGATTTTAAATGTTCAATTTTGAGCACACTAATGCCCATTGGCAAAAATGCTCGAACAGAGGCAATTTTTTTTTTATGATGAGCAAACCCTCCAAATTTGAACGCTTTTCTAGGAAACCACATGAGTAGGGGGATGGTAGGGGTTCTGCCCCCCTCCTACCATTACTCCCACTACTGTACATTCTCAGCCATGTTAAATAATGAATATCTCGCGACCCCATGGTCGGATGTTGACATGCGACATATCGTTGGACTCGAGCTGACGTCCTCTTTCCTATGGACCACTCGTTATATTTTGAAAAAAAAGAAAAAAATTCAACATTTTCGTTTTCGAAAGTTGGTAATAGTTTGAAAACCAAACATGATAGAACGTTGTGCCATTGCTCAAACGAATGGTATTTATGACCTTTATTTTCTGTAATAAAACATTTTTATTTTTTTAGTTTTTTTGAAAACACTCGAATTTTGAAAATCCTATATTTTGGAAACTAGGAAGTTTACAAAAAAAATTGGTTGACGTAAATCAATGGTCCCTACCCCCTATACCCGAAAAATAAATTTCAAGTCCCTAAAATGAAAACCTGTAGTAGTGTGGTAAGGGGGAGCTGCTTCCAAAAGCAAGTTGTGAGCCCCTGCGACCTTGGAATGGAAGGAGTCACGCTAGGAAGGCTTGCTTGGATTCGTTTTTATCGTCTCGTTGCGCTCTTTACGGAAATGTAGGTGTCGAAAAGATGAAAATTTGGAAACACGGTTTTTTTTTGGGGGGGGGGGGAAACCGTGATTTTAAACTTTTTGCTATATCTCGCGAACCAATCATGCTAGAGGGGTGTACGACGGGTTCAAGGACTCGGGGTGACGTCCTCTTTGCTATGGACCACTCGTTATAATTTTAAAAAAATTGGAAACTCGATTTTGGGGTAAACACGTGTTTTTTGTGATTTTTGCCGATATTTCACGAACCAATAATGCTAGAGACGTGTACGAGGTCTCCTAGCACTCGGGCTAACGCCCCCTTTCAACTGTGGCAGATATGTTTTCCAAAAAAATAATTCACAAAGGGCCTAACGCCATACATGTTGAAAAAAAACTGTTTTTTCTTTACCTGTTTATAATGTCCATGAAGCGTGGTGGTTGAGAGAGACGATACTGCTGGGTGTGTGTTTCAACGAACCTGTTGCTAACCATGGTGGCTGTGCTCAATAGATCAATCGATATTTCGACGGGTCGGTTTATTACAGAGCGAGGGTGCGTTTTTTCACACATTTTACCTTTGACGTGTAAACGGTGATGAGAACTTGGTTCTATGTTGATCGAAGCGAGTACAGAAAACAAACTTGCCGAGGAGCAGGAGGTGAATGTCATTTGAGCTTATTGGAAGGCGTTGATCTGACTTGACAACAAGTGCAATGGAAAAATGACAATGACGCTTGAAGGTGAAATAATCTGACCATCGTAGTGGCAGGGGAGTGCGAAATGCATGTGAACATGTGTGAAACCACATGCACGCTAAACAAGTTACATCCTGTCTTGCTTCGTACGTGACAAAATGCAAGTTCATGTGAAATTTGTTCTGCCACAGGTGTTCATCTTGGTCGTCAGCTGTCCACGTGCACGATAACTGTTAAAAAGTTACATCCTGTTTTGCTTCGTACGTGACAAAATGCAAGTTCAGGTGAAATTTGATCTGGCACAGGGGTTCGCCTGGGACGTTAGCTGTCCACGTGCGCGATAACAGAATGTTCAAAGCGTGGGGAAAAAAAAAGATTATACATGCAACGTAACATATATAAAGACATGTCGTTATCATTTCCACTCTCACTTAGGTGACTACCTTTGAACACACTGCGTTGTATGAAACTCCTGGTCTTGTTTAACAGTTTTAGTGTTGGTGGAAAATACTTAACCTTGTTGTGGGGTAGGTATATATTTATTCATTTATATATTTATTGATTTTTATATAAATACATGCAATTATTTATTGATTAGGTAATTAATGATTTTATTTATTTATTTGTTTGCAGATAACGTGTATAGCCTACCTGTCGTGTGTCTGTGGGAAATATATTAAAGAAAGAGAAAGACAGACAGCTAGAAAAGGAAACCATTTCCACACTAGCCCACGAGACGGGAATATAGCAAAGCATTACACGTCAAGGTAAGATTTGTTTTATTATAAAATATAACCTGTTTGATTTTGTTTTGTTTATGAAATGCATAAACTATATGGAATGGATATACTTATGGTGGTTTATTTTATTTCTTTTTAGAGTGTTGGAAAACGCTTGACCTCTGTTGATAACCAGGAACGCGTGTGTTTGAGGCCATTGTCCAGCAGTCTACAGCTGAAAACTCAGGTGAGAGTGTTCTTTCAAAATAATGTCTTTTACTGCTGCGGATACGTTAACTTGGGAGCCCCTTGAGTCTTGTTTCAAATTGCGTGTGTGCTCTGGCCGCGTGGTCAATGTTAGGAAAAGTTTGATTCCCAAAGAATTTTTAGAATCTTGTTTTGAAATTTTCAAAATTGAAATTTGCACAGCGCAAAGGTTGCATACGGCTTTAAAGGTGAATACAGAACTTGTGTGCGATTTCATATATAAAAATAAGGACGTAGAGCATAAAGAGACATTCTATATTTGCAGTAAAATGCAAGAGCTTTTGATAGCCCATAATTTGGAACAGTGGTATCAAAGCCATGTGGTCAATGCCTTGCTATCAAAATTTGATAAACTGCAACAAGGACCCAGTGGTTTAGCGATAGATAAAATCCATTACCTACAAATCAACATTTGTCAATTCAACCCGTTGAATGCTGGGTCTAGCTATATTAGAACACCGCTAGCCATAGCTTCGAAAAAGGCTGTGGTGAATATTGAAATTGTTGATGATGATTGCTTTCTGTGGGCTGTGGCTGCGTATTTGCAGCCAGCTCAAGATCGTCATGTTAACAGACCGGGAAAGTACAAGGCCAAGTTTGATGAATTGAAACAAACTTTAAATTTAACTCGAGTATCGTTCCCTATGGACTTAACCGAGATCCATAGGTTTGAACAAGACAACCAGGACTTTTCGTTCATGGTGTATGGCCTTAATGGTGATGAGATTGTGGGTCCTCTTTATGCCACAAAAGAACCGAAACGACACCACATTCATCTTTTATATCTGTCTGAGGGAGAGGTGAATCACTATTGCCTCATTAAAAGCTTGAGTAGATTGCTAAGCAGACAAGTGTCTAAATATAAATGTAAAAAGCATATTTGTGACCGTTGCTTGCAATATTCTAAAACCCCTACGCTTTTGGAACGTCATAGGCTAGATTGCGTTTCTCAGGAAGCGGTGAGATTGATATTGCCACAAGGGGACAAGGCTGTGTTAAAGTTTAAGGATATTCATAAGCGTGACACTGTTCCCTATGTGGTATATGCAGATTTCGAAGCTCTCACCACACCCATGGCGGGATGTGAACCAGATCCCACCGTTAGCTCAACCACACCCATTCAAAAACATGAACCCTTTGCCATAGGATTTAATGTGGTGTGTGCCTATGACCCCACAAAATCCGTTTACAAATACCTTGAGGGGCCAGATTGTGCCAAATGGTTCTTGGATGAACTTGTTAAGTTGGCTCATGATGTACAGGAAATACTGGACCACCCAGTACCCATGAGCCTATCTCCAGAACAACAGCAGCAGTATGAGCATGCCACGACATGCCATATTTGCGAAAAGCCACTGATCAGTGCTGAAGACACCGTTCGTGATCACTCGCACTTTACGGGGGAGTTTCGTGGAGCTGCGCATAGTAAATGCAACTTGAACTTTCCAGCTCCTCGTTTCATCAGTGTCTTTTTCCACAATCTGGCGAATTATGACATTCAGTTTTTGATTCGTGAATTGGGTCATGTCAACAAGGGCTCGTTTACCATTATTCCTCAAAACCATGAGCGTTTTACAGCCCTGACATGGAGGTTGGGTGAGTTTAGCATTCGATTTTTGGATTCCTTTAAGTTTATGGCATCCTCGCTAGACAGCCTTGTGGATGGCTTGAATGAGGAGGAATTAAAAAATACTAGAATGCATTTTAATGATCCTGAGCAATTTCAATTGTGCATTCGGAAAGGTATATTCCCGTATGATTTCTGCAATAGCTGGGACGTGTTAAAGCAAAGAAAACTCCCACCACAAGAGAAATTTTACTCGAAACTAACACGCAGTACCGTTTCTGATGAAGACTATGCACATGCATGTCAAGTTTGGCGAGTGTTTGGCATGAAGACGCTAAGTGAATATGCTTTGCATTACCTAAAACTGGATGTATTGCTGCTCACTGATGTGTTTGAAAAATTCCGTAACTTGTGTCAACCTATTTACGGTCTTTACCCGGCTCTCTATTATACGAGTCCTGGGCTCTCGTTCGATGCCGCTTTGAAATACACTCAAGTGGAATTGGATTTACTCACTGATGTAGACATGGTTCTATTTTTTGAAAAGGGCATTCGTGGCGGCTTTGTGTCACTTAACCAACGCCATGCCGAAGCGAACAATGTCTACATGCCTGATTATTCACCAGACAAACCAGAATCGTACTTAATGTACTTTGACGTGAATAATTTGTACGGTTACGCCATGAGTCAGCCTTTGCCCTATGGGAAGTTTGCTTGGCTGACAGACAAACAAGTGTCAGAATTTGATGTGAACATGGCTAGCCAAGAAACAGACTGTGGATATGTGCTAGAAGTGGATATTGAATATCCCTCATCCTTGTATGATGAACATGCCGATTTCCCATTCTGCCTTGAGCAAATGGTTCCCCCTGACAGTAAAGTGAAAATTGAAAAACTCATGGGCACACTTTGCAACAAAAATCGGTATGTGCTACATATCCAAATGTTGGTGCAATGCCTCGCCCAAGGCTTGGTGTTGAAGAAAATCCACAGGGGTACTTCTTTTGCTCAAAAAGCATGGCTTGAGCCATACATGCGACTCAACACAGAGCACCGACAAATGGCAACACAGCAGTTTGAAATTATTTTTTTAAATTAATGAACAACTGCATCTATGGCAAGTCTATGGAGAATGTCCGCAAATACCGTGACATTAAATTGGTGAATGTCTGGGAGGGGCAGTGGGGTGCCCGGCGGTACATTGCCAAGCCAAATTTCAAATCGATCAAAATTATCGATGAGGATTTGGCTACTATTGAAATGAGTGAGACCTGCGTGACCATGGATAAACCCATTTACTTGGGTCAAGTCATTTTAGACTTTTCTAAATCGGTCATGTATCGATTCCACTATGAGTTTGCGAAACACCATTTTGAGGACGTTTCTCTTTTGTAAATGGATACGGACTCATTCATTTACCACATTCGCCACTGCAACCCCTATGACGTCATGAGGCAACATAGTGACTGGTTCGACACCTCTTGCTATAGTGCTGACAACGTGTTTCAGCTACCCATAAAAAACAAGAAGGAAATGGGTGTTTTAAAAGATGAATGCGGGAATTCCATTATGACGGAATTCGTAGGTTTGGCCTCAAAAATGTATGCTTATCGCACACTCGACTGTAAGGAAGCCAAAAGAGCAAAAGGTGTAGGTAGGGCAGTGGTAAAATCGCTACGTGTTGATGACTATCTAGCGGTTTCACGCACTGGCAAAGCTATGTCTCATACTCAGTGCAGGATACAATCCAGCAACCATCATTTGTATCTTGTGGAACAGAGAAAACGCACCCTCGCCTCCATGGATAACAAACGTGTGTGGGCTGATGATCTGCTCACCAGCCTGCCCTGGGGTTATGATCGCAAGGAGGAGGAGGTGTGATTTCACTGTTTAATCGCTTATGGGACATGGCTTTTTGTAACTCGTAGATTTAGTATTTTGTAAATATTGTTGTTGTTTTTTCATTGTAAATAGTAGATTTTGTAAAATAGTGACAACCCACTTGGACCTTTTGCTCTTTAAAAAGTTGTGTGTAACCTTATTTTTTTTAAATTTTTTGATTGGTAAATAGTTTGATTCTTTTAACGCTGTACAAAGTTGAGTTTTTTTGTAAATATGAAATAAGTAAGATTTTTAGTAACTTTATATTATTTTTTTGTAATGTAAATGATAAACTAAAAAAAAAGTTCTTTTGGGATGAGTGTGCATGTCGAGAATGTGCTTTTGGGAATAAATAAAGTGGTTGTGTTTGTTCCCAAAGACAGGTGTGAATGTATGAGTGGAGAGAGAAAGCTGATGTGTATGGTTGACCAGAGCAAACACAGTAAGGTAGGGTGGATGGGTGGGGAGGGGGTAAATGGTCACTTGTATACTCATTTTGTTTTCAATAGTTTCGTTTTTTTTTTCATTGAAATGCGGCAGTCAAAAGACATTATTTTTGTAAAAACAGTCTTACCTGCAGTAGTCGTAGACCTCGACGTTTCTCCAAACACCCATAAACACATTGCAGCATTGCCATGGTCATGCACTTGCATCAACATCATTGTCAAATCTCAACTTTCGACATACGCTAAATGGAAAAATGTGAAAACAGCAAAATGGAAAATCCATGTTTCCATATCACCAAAAAAAAAAAACGCAAAACTTAAAACAGACATTTTTAAAAACTGGAAATGGCCATGTGTGAAATTTGAAAATTCAAAAACTTCAAATGGACATTGTTTAAAATGTGTCATCAACAAACTGGAAAAATCCATATCATCAAAAACGCAAAACTTGAGACGAACTTTTTTTAAATCTGTAAATTGCAAAATGACAAATGGCAGTGTGTGAATTCATCATGTGTGAAATGTGTAAAATGAAACATAAGCCATCAACATCACGATTTCTTAAAATTAAAAATTACAAAACATCTTGCTCTGGTAAACCTTTGTTTTTATTTCGTAGTCATAGTGAATTGACAAAAGAAAAATAGAATACAAACAAATCCCAATTCCTCACTCCTCAATGTTTATGTCCATGCATCATCAACTTTCCTTTAATAGCACACATGACAATCAGGGCTGCCGTCCTTTCACCCACTGAGGCAACACTGGAAGTGAAACGTTGTTTAGCTTCCTTCAATAACAATTTATCGGCCACATGTCTTAAACCAGGATGACTATGGCGATAAGAAAGGTCATGTTCCTTGCATGCTTGATCCAAAAGATTAATGGGTACATCTCCACGTTGTAAACGTTTTTCGAGACGAGTTCCAGGGCCTCAAAAACGATAACCTGGAAGATGGATTTCGAAAGGTAGGTATTGAATCACTTTGTCAATGACGCCATTGCCAGTACAGGTCTGGCATATCCTTTTCCATCGATGGTAAAAAGGTTTGGTCTTCCTCCTCCTCTGTGGACGATGTTTGTGTTTGTTGTTGTTGTTGTTGTTGCTTTTTCTCGCCATGACACCCGTGGAATGATTCAACAAAGTCTTTACATGGACTTTTATGACCGTGATACAGTTTCACTAGCTGGCAAGTCGCACACTGACGCATAGACGGTATTTTTGCCATGGCCACTTTCTTATGGTGATCGTAATCCGTACAGGGTTGCAATTCACTCAACACAGGGTCTTGAGTCCAAGATTTTGGTACATGTTGCCAGATTTCTTTGGCCGCTTTGGCGGCCACATAATAAATGAACGACTTGGGGAGCGCCAAGAGTTCCTCTTTGGTAAAACTGTCTAGTTTCTTTTTGCATACAAAGAACTTGCCGATGGCTTTGTCCGTAGCATTGCCTTTCTCCATGGTATCACGTGCTGTAGATGTTTACACGTCGCTTGTAGAAATCTCACTGGCGTCATTCACAGGTAAATCTTGAGTTATAATTTTGTTCAACAACTCCCAGCAGGCATGAGTGGTTAACCAATGAAAGAGATGCCACGCATGCGATAGGGCTGTATGGGTAATGTTGCCACAGGAACAAGTATCCATGAGCGTTTGCAGGGAGGGGCAGCCCAACTCCATGAGGTCGATACATTGGCAGTAAGACGCCAAAAATGGCTGCAACCATTGACGTTTTTCATTACCTTTCACAAATACCACATTGGCCGAGGACAAGTGTGCTTTCATGACCACGTCCAAATATTTATAGGAAATGGTTCCCTGATTCCAGTCTAGTTGCCTATGATTTTCAATCCACTGGGTTTGTTTACGGTCTTTTTCACACAACAAATCAAAAGCAGGGGGTGGTTTAAATAGCAAATGCGTAGCTTGCGATATCCAAAACGTGGTACAATCGATAATGGCCACTTGTTTAAATATAAATTTGTTGTCACCAATTTTAAACCCTTGGCAATCCACAATGAGCGTGCGCAACATGTTGACGCTTGCCTGGACCAAGTTCAACTGACGACTGACTGACGATCAGGTGTGATCATGGCATGGACTTACCTGCCATGCTAGTTTCAAATTGAGGTTAGGGTAGGACAGGGGGACATGCAAAAAATAAGAATTTAAGAATTACATCATTTTATTATAACACGTCTTACAGGCTTTTGTCATTTTGGGATGAGGACGATACCAACTGATACAACAATATAGTCTCTTGTGTTTGTAACGTCCATAACACCGATGATGTCACAATGTCTCTAAACTAGGCGTTTTTTATGGTGAGCTGCTCACCAAAGCACCATGGATACCATACGGTCCACACGTATCGTAACTTGTTTTTTTTTTCATTACCCAGGGACACAAGTGAGGGATAGCTTGAATGACAGGGTATATTTCCCACTTCCATTCTGCACAGGTAGGGGCAGGTGGGTGACCAGCGCTGATGTTCCTGCATGGGTTCATCGCCCTCCTGCCATTGGTCTATGATGATGGGACAAAAGGCACATTTTACTTCATCTCTTGTTTTTAAATAGTAGAATCCAGCGGCCGCCAAGGCTTGAGGGTTTATGAAAGGCACCGGCCACGTGGCAAAAGTCTTGAAACGTTGTTCCTCAGAGTTTAAATTCATGGATGTGACGTCTCTTGAGGCTTTAAAGCAAGACATGACTGAGCAGCTTGACGTGGGTTGACCTGTTATTTATACATTCGTCACTTGGTTGGACAGTGGATAATAGTTGACTTGTTTGTGATGAATAATCAAACAGTAGGCCGTGGTATTGGCTGGTACATTATCATGCGTTTCAAAATCTAGTCGAATGTCGATATTGGATGGCTTGACAGACTCTTCCAGGTATGAACAGTCAAAGACAATCAGTGGCGCTCTTGCCTTAAACGCTTGGGGTAGCAGCATGGGGCCGTTCTCTTTTTGATAATACGACCATCGAAATTTAGAAAACAAGTCGTACAGGGGGCCAAACTTATTTTTTGAAAAATCCAAATCCAGTCCTTCATAGGGAAACAAAGCTCCGTTGAGGAAAAGACGTGCATTTCTCAATTGCAGGTGATCAAATTGCGTAACATCTTTGGTTTGTTGATACTTGCGATTCGTTTGAAAACCCACGATCAGGTAGAGAGGTCTCTCTGTATAGCGAGCTGTTTTTACAGACCAACTGTGTGTGTTGGTGGTGGCCAATAGCGGATACTCATGGAGTGCCCAGCTTCTAAATTCCATGGGTAGAGGCATATCTCTCTTTACCATTTTGAGTATGTCCAGTTTTTTGCTATCTTCAAGGGTCATATGGGGCACTTTCCATAGCAAGCGTTGTAGTTGAATTTTTGAATCTATGGGGGCATTGTCAGCTCCCTTGAGTGTATTATTATCACTCCTGTCTCTCACCAAACAAACCACTTGCCTTGCGTTGACCACAATGCGCTGGTGATCTTCGGCAAAGCCTAAAATCAGTTTAAGAGGTAAATATCCAGTAAAGGTCCCATCGGTGTGTACCATCCAGCCATTGGTCGAGTCAGGACACCAACCGGCCATGCAAAGTGTTTTACCTTCTTCCTCACTATAAGAGGGGTATAGTTTCATGACACTGGAAATGCCCACATTCCGAGTGCTATCCACCACGATATCGTTAATGACATACCGCACTTCAGAAAACAGAAAGGCCAAACCATGGTTGGCCAACTTGGATGTGGTGGGTGTAGAGCCATCGGCTTTGGTGAGCCGACCTTCAATCTGAATGACACTTTCATGCGGTAGGGTGTAAATATCTTGGTTGTTGATAACAAATTGAATTTCATCATTGTTATTGAGACCAGGTGTTTGAGCTTGATAGGAATGGAGATCAATTCTTACCACTCCTGGTTGCTCCTCGATGCGGTTCGCTATCTCTAGGATAGAATTCATTATGAGGGTTGACGTGGTAATCCAAATGCTGTAAAATCTGCTTGTCTTGAGATGTTAACGTGTATTCACGTCAGTAGCGGCTATTCAGGTGAAGAGGGTGAAGAGCCTCTTCACTAGCCATTTCGTAAAATAAACATTGTTATCTTATTTATATTAAAACCTAGCCACCGTTCAATGTAGTGTACTATAATTTCTGCACTCCCTTGTTAGATGGCACTGCATGGTCAGATTGCCCTTGCCCTGTATGCGGTCTTTGTGTCAGTTGTACACGCTGTCGCTAGATGGTATTAATGTCGTAGCGTGGAAAGAGACCTGCAGATGACGAAGTAACTTGTAATATCAGTAACTTCGTCTAGTTGCCATGGTAACCTAACGCAGTGGTGACGTCATTACATGCCGTTATACAGAGAGGGATCGTACGGGTGAAGAATTTGCTGCCTCTGCAAGGTACTTCGTCTAGTATAGTTGGTGAAAGTTGGCATCGCGTCAGACTTGTCTTCCTGTTACGTTGAAGCTTGGATTTATATTTCCGATGAATAGTATTTACTTAATACGTTACATACCCTTGTGTTGATGAAAGGTGGCGGCTTTTAGTGTATATCGTAATGTTTCCATTGAAAGACACGGTATTAATTTTATTAGAAACTCGCTTCAGTAGGTGGAAAGACGAAGACAAAAGGGATTTATTAAATTGTGGACGTCCAAAAGAATTAATAGAACTGTGCACTAAAAAAGAAATCAAGAAAACCGGTAAGTCCTACAGCCTTCATTGTAAGGGATCTTGGTTCGAACAGTTCACATGGCTGTGCAGTAGTTTTATTCTTAAAAAGCTGTTCTGTTGGCCTTGCCTACTTTTTATTAACAAATGTGGTGTCTGGAATACACAAGATATCGGTGATTTCCAAAACATTACGCGCGGGTTGAACAAACACAAATACAGTGAGGAACATTTGAAGTGCCAGTTACAACTTAGAACATTCGAAAGGAACACAAACACAATATCTGAAGCTTTGAGATTTAACGCCAGACTATGTGTACTTAGATATAATGAGAATGTGACTTTAAATAGGCAGATACTGAGGCTTGTGATTCGAGTTGTTCAGTTCTTAAGTTTACAAGAACTCCCTTTTAGAGGTCATGACGAGAGTGAGACCTCTTTCAACCGTGGGCACATTAAGGAATTATTGAAGATACTGATATCTGAAAAGCCCTTAGAACTTCAAAATCATTATCAGAAAATTCAAAGTGTGTTCGCTGGTAACTCAAAAAGTATACAAAATGAAATAACTGATGTAATATCAGAGTACATCAGAGATTATATTAAGAACGAATTTAACAATGTTCCATTCTTTTCAATCCAAATCGATGATACCACAGACATTTGCCAAAAATCACAGTGTTCTAATATAGTTAGATTTGTGAATAATGAGAGTATCGCAGTGGAAAGATTTTTAGGATTTTATGATGTGAGTGAGGATAGATCAGCTGAAAATTTGTTTGAGCTGTTGGATGGCATTTTGAAAGAATTTTCTTATGAAAGTAAATTAGTTGCACAGTGTTACGATGGTGCTGCTGTAATGTCAGGGAATTTAAATGGGTTGCAAAAAAGGGTTAAAGATAAGGCACCTCAAGCTGTCTTTGTTCATTGCATGGCTCATCGTCTCAATTTGGTACTACAACTGAGTTGTAAGAAGATTTCCAAATGTAGGATATTTTTTGCAAATGTAAGTGGAATCCCAGCATTTTTTCACCACTCAGCGAAAAGATCACACGCTCTTGTGTCTAATGCAGTCAAAAGAATTCTTACTGCTGCGGAAACTCGTTGGTCGTCCAACTCAAGACTTCTAAATGTTATTGTAGAAGAATGGGACAGTTTGAAACAGGTGTTTGAGCAACTTATGAATGACGAAACAACTGAGGAAAATACGATTAGGTCATGTAAAGGATTCCTGAACGAGTTCAATGATTTTGAATTTGCTTTGCTGGCATTAGTATTCAACGATATTTTTGGTTTGACAGATGTTCTATTTGACATATTGCAGAAAAAATCTTTGGATATTACTTATTGTGTAACCAAGGTTAAAGACACGCAAGTTTTACTAGCAAATAAGAGGAACGAAATTTATTTTGGTGAACTTACTGAGAAAAGTAAGCAGCTGACAAACCTAAACATTCGTAGAGGGCGTAATGACTTGACATTGGAAGATGTGTTTCGAGAATATCGTATTTTGTATTACGAAATCATTGATACTATTTTAATGGAGATTCAAGTACGATTTCATGATTGTGATAAATTACAATTCCTAGGTCTTATAGACTCGAACAAGTTTGAGCTGTATAATAAACATTTTCCTGTCACATCCCTGCAGAAATTACAACAATGCTATCCACAAATATTCATCATTACCCCTCGTTTAATAAATGAACTATCACTCTTTATGCTGACGAATCCTACAAAGGAAAAAAATCGGGAGAAATACGTCAAGAACTTCATGAAAATAAAGATATTTTTGAAGAGACTTACAAACTTTTTTCTTTAGTACTGACAATTCCTTCTACTAGTGCATCAGTGGAACGTAGTTTTTCTTGTTTGAAAAGACTAAAAACTTTCACAAGAAATACAATATCTCAGTCCAGACTTACATCATTGG
Source organism: Meconema thalassinum (assembly GCA_946902985.2). Classification (NCBI taxonomy): domain Eukaryota; kingdom Metazoa; phylum Arthropoda; class Insecta; order Orthoptera; family Tettigoniidae; genus Meconema; species Meconema thalassinum. The sequence goes on from OX336388.2 coordinate 1,355,427,329, forward strand.
CTGTCATTACCATACACCGTGAATTGTTGCTGAAACTAATTGAAGACCAGCCCTTCTACGAGGACATCATAGATAAGTTTGCCAACCTTAAGGAAAGGATTGATTTAATCTATAAAAAATAGATGAGTATGACTTGTTAGTACCGGTAATTTATATTTGGTTAAGTATTAGCTCTTTAGCAAGCCTCCGTGGCTTAGGCGGCAGCACGCCGGCCTCTCACCGCTGGGTCCGTGGTTCAAATCCCGGTCACTCCATGTGAGATCTGTGCTGGACAAAACGGAGGCAGACAGGTTTTTCTCCGGGTACTCCGGTTTTCCCTGTCAACAATTTCATTCCAGCAACACTCTCCACTATCATTTCCTTTCATCTGTCATTCATTTAATCATTGCCCCAGAGGAGTGCGTCAGGCCTCGGCAGCCGGCACAGTCCATATCCTCGCCGCTAGATCGGGGCTTCATTCATTCCATTCCTGACCCGGTCGGAGACTGGAAGCAGGCTGTGGATTTTCATTTTCATTAGCTTTTTAGCAGATATTTAAGCATTCAAATACGAAAAGAAATATGTTAATATTCACAAACGCTGTACTGCTGAAATTGAGTTTGGCTCTTCACCTACTTTCTCATCTAAGAGCCGCCACTGATTCACGTGGCAAACAACTAACACCATTCCTAGACGGTGTTGTTGCTTTATACACAAATTTCATAGTGGCTTTAGCACCAACTTGTAAGTCACTGGTGTGGTAGAATCTAGATCAATGAGTTGTTGATCTCTATTGATCAGTCTTAATATTATATTACTAACACTATCGACAGCCACAGAATGAAAAAGCACCACTGGAGGGTTTTCACGAATAATATACCCATTGGATGATGTCACAATAAAGTCATAAAGCGAATGCGATGGTTCTTGATTGGTGTACACTTGGCTAATAATATTACACGTCACCGACACATGATGGTCCTCAATGAATTTCACTTCATGGTCTGATTCATGTTTTTTGTTGGGCTCTAACACACGTGGTTTAAATCCTAGTAATGGACCAATGGAATCGGGGTGTGTTTTAAAGTCAATGTTAAAGGTAGAGAAAATACTGCAGCGATGAGTGTTGGTATTGCCTACAAGTTCAAACTTGTGCGTTCCATCGAGAAATGACTTTAAACCATACTCATTGATCAACACCACATAAATGTGTTCATAAATGTCATCGATCGTGTATCCACCAGAGTTCAGAGTGAGCACAGAATCATCATAGTAAAACTTGTTGTTCACATTTTCACGTATGTAGTATATTCGATTGTACGTTTCAAGAGAAACAAGTCCTAAACCATAGGGTTTTTCACTCAATTCGATAGACGGGTAAAAATCTAGGCTGACTTCAGGTCCACGTCCATGCACTGTAAACGTTTTACTTTCTGCCGACATACTGTTGGCGTTTTAGCTTATGCTGTGTCTTATATAAAAAAAATACAAACGTCCACACTGTTGGCTGTTAAACGTTTGCTCACGTTTCACATTATAATATATCTTGATCCTGTTTCCAAAATAGGTCACTAGTTCCATGGGCGGGGGCAAATTCCCAAAACTGTCAAAGTACCATACAGTGGATCCCTCTTTGACATAAGCTACATAATGCGTTCCTGGTCCTCGGTGATCATCCAAATTGACAACAGCACATTCCTGTTTCCAGGGTCGTGGGGGTAATTGGTTTCGCATAAACACACCTCGAAAATGAGAAAGCTTTAGTTGTTTAGCATAGCTTTCCACTTGTTGATGCGTCAGGGCATGTCTCGCTATGGCTGAGGTTATTTTTTTTTTTTAATATTTCGAAATGGTGAAATCCCAAATCCTTGTTGATAAAAGGCTGGCTTTAAATTGGCATTTCTAGCCCCCATGGCAATCGCTTCCATCGTTTCATTATGTCGCTGACTTTCTTTGAGTTGTTGCTTGCCCTGCTGCGTGGCTTTAATGGTTTTCGCCACTGCACTGGCACCGCCCAAAAGTGAACCTAGAGCAGCCAGACCGGCAAATAAAGCAGGTAAAAATCCGGCTCGTTTGGGGACGGGAATCACTCGCCCTTGGTTTGAACCCTGTCGCCGACGTTTTGGAATAACATGTCTCTGTGCTGCTCGAAAGGCTTTCCTTATGGTCAATACATTATTTTTTATTTTTTCTTTCGCAAGGGCTTGTCCACGAATGTCTTAAGCCCAGGCTTTGCCAAGGACAAAGTCCTTTTTTTAGTCTTTCTCACCGCATACCTTTGTTTCACCATGATGATAATGACCAACAACCTTTCACAAGAAAGTTTAAATCACAAATATCGTCAGATGGTTATTTCATGGCTGTATATTCCGATTCCACATAAAGTGGGAAATCGTTTATGTTTTTTCCCGCTTGCTTTTCATCCCATGTCAACATGAGATGAAAGGATAATTCGTCACCTGCATTGACCATTTCATGGTTATGGATCAACATCCTATGACCATTTATCTTTATTTGTAAATGGTTCTCATCAGGTATGGCATATTTGATGTGAATGGTTCCATCATAGTGTAATCGATAGTGGCTTAAACCCGAAGCAAGCACATAGGTCAAGTGCTGATCATGGACTAGCGGTAAATGGTTTCTGTCATTCACAGGTTTTTCATTTGTCAGATACACTAAAAATACAGATGGGATAAATTTATAAAGCCTTTTCATTTCATAGGTCACGTAACGCTTGGTACAGACATCGTCTTCGTCTTGTGGGTCTTCCACGTGAATAATCCGATGGTTATTAGCGCTATAGCCATTCTCCGTAAGCTGGGGCACTTTGTCATAAAACTCATACACTTTGTTATCCACATACTTTTTCGTAGTAACGTCTGTAGACACTTGAGGATGTTTTACATGGATTAACCGCTTTCCCTTAAAGTCATAATCTCCCTGTTTTGTGCGTGGCACTACTGACCTATCCACATAGTGTTTATTAGCAGGATCTGTTTCTTGTTTAGGATCATGTATGGGGACAGGCCTAGCTTTGGCCATCAACGCACGTCCAAAGACATCCACCGTCAACCTGTAGTACCAGTCTACTGTTTCTATGACAAGGTTCGGTGTCCTGTATATAGACAACCTGCTAGCCTGTCTAAGCCTTAGTTGAAATGAAGATTATTAAGCAGCAAGAGTCATTCCCCGTGGGGGACATGGTTTCCCATCTCTGTCCCACATCACGTGAACAACGCCATGGTTCATTGTTTCCATCTTCCATTCGCTGCATCATTGTGGGGCCTTCCGGCTGTGGAAAGACTAATCTTTTGCTAACGCTCATTACAGCGCCCAATGGTCTGCGTTTTCAAAATATTTATATTTTTGCAAAATCTCTCTACCAACCCCTCTACGTGTTTCTGGATCAAGTCATGTCTGGATCCCAAAAAGAGAATATGGGTTATTTTACATTTTCCATGCAAGAAAATGTGATTTCACCGGATGAGGTAAAGCCCGATTCACTCATGATTTTCGATGATGTATCCACTGAACGTCAAGGTATCATTCAAAGCTATTTCAGCATGGGTCGCCACAAACATATCGATTGCTTTTATCTTGGACAAACGTATTCTAAAATGTCCAAACAGTTGATTCGTGACAATGCCAATGTCATTGTTTTATTTCGTCAGGACGAGAGGAACAGTCGTCACATTTATAATGAACATGTGAATCCTGATATGACCTTTCAAATGTTTACAGAATTGTGTGCCAAGTGCTGGAACACTCAACGTCATGCCTGTTTAGTGATTGACAAACAAAGTGAACTCAACCAAGGACGGTATCGCTTAGGGTTTGATCATTTTATTGCTATTTAAGGCCCTGTCTCATTCCCCGGCAAGTCATTTGTCAAGACACCATGCCGTTAGCAGAGAGTCAATTGAAAAAGCATATTATTAGAGCAAAAAATTCTATTCGCCAAAAGTTTCGTCAATTGAAACAATCACGTGCAAATCATGCTTTGTTTATTCAACAACATTTAGCACCTCCACTAAAAGCCATGTTGAAACCCTCTTTCAAGCCATCTGAAACGCTACCCACCGTTTCACAAGCCACGCAGACGCTGCACGAGGACCCTGAGGAAGAGGAAGAGGAACAGGAAGATTTGACTAGTGTTAGTGAAGTTGAGGATGAGGAGGAACTAGTGTTTACGCCTCAAAAAAAGGCCGCACCCCTTGCAGAGTTTTTGAGAAAAAAGAAATCCTTGGCCATGGTCGATACACCTTGCCCTTCCAGAGCGTCTCCGTTTTCACAACTCTTGGCCACCCCTCAACATAAAGCTCAACTGAAAACCATTTTAATAAAATATTATGGATCAACATTGGAACCCTATTTCACTGATCTATTTATTGGAAACACTGATACCACGTATGGTGTTCGCTATGAGGATGATAGTTTTAAAATTGGCGATTCATCCATTAAATTTGCTCGTACTAAAGCTGTCATTAAAAACATCAACTATAAATTAACGCCAGGACTGTTAAAGCTGCTCTTTTCTCGGACACCATCTTCCCATGATTATACGTCAGAGGATCTTGACAAATATAAATCCATTTTATTGGATACCAATGCCCACAAAAGACAGTATGATCCCACGCAACAAGTGAATGCCAATATATCTCAAAAATATAAAACCATCATTGCAAAAATGTTTCCCACCAGTCAAAGTACTCGTCGTAAAGCGTCTGCTTCGGGAGTGACATTTAAACCATTAAAACCCCTTGTGGATGTTACCTACTGGCACAATCCCAATAAGCTCGTCCAGCGACTACAGTTGTTGCATGCTTCACGTCAAGCTGGCCATACCGGTCACGATTGGGAAATTCAAGAAATTGAACAAGAACTTCGAAATGCCGAAATTATTGTTTAAGCCCTCACCCATTAAAATGGGTATTGCTCACGAGTTGCATCGCCCAGCTAGGCGTCACTATCCGCGACTCAAGGTGATTTCACGAGGTGTGGATGAACTTTGGCAGGCTGACTTGGTTGAAATGATACCCTGTGCTGACGTTAACGACGGTGTACGCTATATGTTGACCGTCATTGATGTCTATTCCAAAATGGCCTTTGTTGAACCTGTGCGTCGCTAGTCTGGTCCACTAGTTACCAAGGCCTTTCAACATATTATTCAACACTCCAAACGTCAACCTCAGCTGCTACAAACCGACCAGGGGAAAGAATTTTTCAACAAGGATTTCTCCAGTTTTCTCAAATCTAAGGATATTCACCATTACACCACATACAGCAATCTCAAAGCCAGTGTGGTCGAGCGGTTCAACCGAACATTGAAAACCCATATGTGGAAAGCGTTTACCGCTCAGGGCAGTTATCGCTGGTTGGACATGTTGCCAGAGCTAGTATCACGTTACAATGGCACCAAACATAGAACGATTGGGACCAAGCCACGCCACGTGACTAAAAATATTCAGCGATTGGATAAACTGTTTAACCCCATAAAAACAGCCGATCCTAAACGTCACCGACTGAAAATTGGGGATTTTGTTCGTGTGAGCAAATTTAAGTCTGCCTTCAATAAGGGCTACACGCCACAGTGGGGGACTGAACTATTTCGAATTCGTCGAGTCAACTTGGACAGTCCAGTCACCTATTTACTCGAGGACCTCAACCATCAACCCATAAAAGGTAGATTTTATCTCCATGAACTTCAGAAAACAGCATTTCCTCAGCATTATCTTGTGGAAAAAGTGTTGAAACAAAAAAGGAAATAAACTCTATGTCAAATGGTTAGGGTTTAACTCTACGTTTAATTCTTGGATCAATAAATTACATGTTGTGTGAACCTGTGCAATTTTTAATTTATTCACACATGTTGTACACTATCTATAGCTCTGTGTGTACAGTCCTCAGCTCCACATATTTCTTTCTCTTTCCACCTGTGTTCTCTCATACATTACCCCTTCCCCTCTCCCTCCCTTCACCTCCCACCACTGCTGTTTGCAGCTCTTGCCTATCTATTGGTTGTGACATCATTCCCACAAGTTGCATCATACTTTTTACTGATTCAGCGATTCCCACGCTTTGAACATTCTGTTATCGCGCACGTGGACAGCTAACGTCCCAGGCAAACACCTGTGCCAGATCAAATTTAACCTGAACTTGCATTTTGTCACGTACGAAGCAAAACAGGATATAACTTGTTAACAGTTATCGTGCACGTGGACAGCTGACGTCCAAGATGAACACCTGTGGCAGATCAAATTTCACATGAACTTGCATTTTGTCACGTACGAAGCAAGACAGGATGTAACTTGTTTAGCGTGCATGTGGTTTCACACATGTTCACATGCATTTCGCACTCCCCTGCCACTACGATGGTCAGATTATTTCACCTTCAAGCGTCATTGTCTTTTTTTCCATTGCACTTGTTGTCAAGTCAGATCAACGCCTTCCAATAAGCTCAAATGACATTCGACTCCTGCTCCTCGGCAAGTTTGTTTTCTGTACGCGCTTCGATCAACATAGAACCAAGTTCTCATCACCGTTTACACGTCAAAAGTAAAATGTGTGAAAAAACGCACCCTCGCTCTGTCATAAACCGACCCGTCGAAATATCGATTGATCTATTGAGCACAGCCACCATGGTTAGCAACAGGTTCGTTGAAACACACACCCAGCAGTATCGTCTCTCTCAACCACCACGCTTCATGGACATTATAAACAGGTAAAGAAAAAACAGTTTTTTTCAACATGTATGGCGTTAGGCCCTTTGTGAATTATTTTTTGGAAAGCATATCTGCCACATTTGAAAGGGGGCGTTAGCCCGAGTGCTAGGACACCTCGTACACGTCTCTAGCATTATTGGTTCGTGAAATATCGGCAAAAATCACAAAAAACACGTGTTTACCCCAAAATCGAGTTTCCAATTTTTTTAAAATTATAGCGAGTGGTCCATAGCAAAGAGGACGTCACCCCGAGTCCTTAGACCCGTCGTACACCCCTCTAGCATGATTGGTTCGCGAGATATAGCAAAAAGTTTAAAATCACGGTTTCCCCCCCAAAAAAACCATGATTCCAAATTTTCACCTTTTCGACACCTACATTTCCGTAAAGTGCGCAACGAGACGAAAAAAACGAATCCAAGCACGCCTTCCTAGCATGACTCCTTCCATTCCAAGGTCGCAGGGGCTCACAACTTGCTTTTGGAAGCAGCTCCTCCTTACCACACTACTACAGGTTTTCATTCTAGAGACTTGAAATTTATTTTGGGGGTATAGGGGGTGGGGACCATTGATTTACGTCAAACAATTTTTTTTGTAAACTTCCTAGTTTCCAAAATATAGGATTTTCAAAATTCGAGTGTTTTCAAAAAAAAATGTTTTATTACAGAAAATAAAGGTCATAAAGACCATTCGTTTGAGCAATGGCACAACGTTCTATCATGTTTGGTTTTCAAACTATTACCAACTTTCGAAAACGATTTTTTTTTTTTCAAAAATATAACGAGTGGTCCATAGGAAAGAGGACGTCAGCTCGAGTCCAACGATATGTCGCATGTCAACATCCGACCATGGGGTCGCGAGATATTCATTATTTAACATGGCTGAGAATGTACAGTAGTGGGAGTAATGGTAGGAGGGGGGCAGAACCCCTACCATCCCCCTACTCACATGGCGACCTCTCCTTGTCAGCATGAAAACGTGAATCAGCAGACAAGCAGTCGTTGTTGACAAGTTTCTTCTCTTAACCCTTTCCTTTTCAAAGCGCCCGAAAGCGCCTGGATATGTAAATCACAGCCAGGTAATCTGTGATCACAGCGCCCTGCTAAAGCGCCTGTGTATGTTCTGGCATTCTCCTGCCACCTCTCGTATTGGTGTGGAATTAAAACTACTGTAATTGTGAACTATAGGTAATGTGTCAGGCAGGCATACAACAGCATTTAGAAGGCATAGTGTTGCTTTTGGCGGTAACAATAAATGTTTGTTCGTTGACCTTTCTCCCAGCTGTTGCTAGGACACATGGCTGGTCTCTCAGATGTCGATGTCCTAACAGAATTGATTAGGAGCGATGTTAGTGATTCGGAAAGCTCACGTGGAAGTGATTTTCTGTGTGATTTAGATGTAAATGATAGTGATATTGATGAGGATACAGTAAACCAGCATACTGTAAATGCCGGTGGTGACGGTGGCCTACAACCAAGCATTCAACCTTCCCTGCCTTTTACTCTGCCAGATGATTTTACTGGTGATAGGAGTAGACATTCGGAACTAAGGACTCCAGGGAGCAGGCTATCGAGATGTATATATTGGCATTTTTAAATTAGGATTTGGCAATTTTCGTAGTATGGGCCAATGTGACTAATTCTGGGGGAAATGAAAAGATGCGTAACTGGTTCTGAACCAGGGACCTCAGGAAATAAAACGATAAACAATGAAAATATGTGTACAGTTTGTGAAAACTCTGCAAATTCCATTACTGACACATTTTTTAAAACTTAGTTTCATTTATTGTTTATGTGGCCAGATCATATAGTTTTAAAATTATGACCAGATTATATGAGGGCAGACTTCAAACCAAGGACCCCTGGTGAGTGTGATTTACTGTGAGTCATTGGAAGACTGTTGGTAATTCATGTGTAAAATTTTATTTAATTTAAATGTTATGTATTATATAGTTCCAATGTTACGTACAAGAGTTGACACCGATGTCCACAGTACTTCATATTCTTAAAAAATAGGGTGATTTCTGGGGATATCATGCCTGAAAATAGAACAAGAAAAGGGCTAAGGCATTTTGAACGTATTTGTTCAATACGGCATGCCGGGGCGGAGTTAACTTTTTGGCGCCCCTAGGCAAATTTAAAATTGCCGCCCCCCCCCCCCCCCATTTTTTAGGTTTGTGGGTAAATTGAGTGGTAGTTAGTAAGGCAACCTATTAAAAATTCGAGTTTTTTTTACACATATAATTAAATTTTAAATGTAGGTATAACTTAAGATCTAGGTATGCTAACAAAAATCATTCTCCGTTCTTTTCTTTCAGCAAAAGTTTTGATAATATCGTCATATTCCATATCCGACATTAATTCTGCTGTGCAGTTCAACAAGCGGTAGGCTATTTCAACATTTTGAAATACTCCTTGTAGATCATACTGTCGAATAAATTTTAATATTTATTTAATATTTATTTGAGACTATGAAGATGCTTTAGTCAAGATTCGAACTGGGACGCATGCCTTTTACATGCGTGGAATTAAAATCTCTATCAAAGTTGAAAGTTGTATACCGAAGCATTATGTGGTATGAAGGAAGATATATTATGAGTTTCAGAAGCATGCATGAACATTTATTAGAGGCCAGAATGCAATTGGAACACTCGGATTTATTTAATAGAGAGAGATTGTCTTTTAGAAGCGGCCAAGTTCATGTCAAGTTACGAACAGGGAGGCTCGATAACCGGTTTAAGGCAGTGGAGTCACCAGCGGCGAGAGTTGAGGTCTGGTTGAGGTCCGGGCTTGTCAGAAGAAGAGAGGGGGAAGTCTGGAGTTACGTCACAAGCTCGCGGAGGAGATGGTGGTGGAAGGAGTCTCGAGAGAGAGGGGTTCATTCTCATTATACGGTTGGTCGAGTTAAGACCTATTAAAAGAAGTAATTCCAAGTTCAAGAACGCCTAAAATTGGAGTAGTAACGGGAGAGAGAATAGCCTGACTGACGGAGAGCGACCTCCACGGGCCAAGAGACTTGGAGGCTCGGTGAATTCACATTGAAACACAATACAGAGAAGGGACTTGCTGAAAGCTGAACGTTTTACAAATGTGCTGTCGAAGAAAGAACTTCATAATATTACGTGAGTAAGTATAAAAGGCAGGTCCTGGCGCAGGGGCTAATGTGCAAGATGGGCGCCGCAAGCAACTCCCCTATGTTATTCTTATGGAGGGAGAGTCATAGCTGGCGCAGTGGCTAGTGTGCAAGATGGCCGCCACGCACGAGCTTAGGATTACGGATACCCTGAGCCAATAGGATAATATTATTTATCTTATGTACGAGGATGAAAAAGAAAGGGAGGGGGAGGGAGTTGTTTAACGTCTACGCACCTAGAGCATGTTTTTTTTAATAGTATTTCTATTTTTATTTTCATATTTCTCACATGGTTAATTACAATTTGCAATTTCCTCTTTTAAAAATGTAATTTTCAAGTTTTTCACATGACCAATATTCAAAAATTGATTTTACATTTCACTGTTAACACCTTTTCAGCTCTCTCACACACATGGTGGGATATGCTTTACACACATACGTTAAGTCAACCAGAACGTTAAAATGGTAGAAACCGCTGTTAACAACACCGCAAGGGTTGTAGCCTTGTCTTACAGAGTTGTAGCCAGTACTCTACACCCTCTCTGTGAGGGGCTTAACATCAAACAGTCAAAGCTTGAGTATGTAATAAAGCTGATACTCCAGTAAGTTAACTATCAATGCTATACGTAAACTCTTATCACAGGTGTATCAACGAGGTTTGCAAGCTTGAATGACGTATACACCTCAAAGGTCTACTCTCCCTTCGTAAAGGGCACCGCGAATTTTAGTTAAGTTTAAAGAAGTATACGCTTTTGTGCATCTCCTCTTTTCTCTGGGCTTGAGACCAGCACTAAAGCTTAAGCCTAGAGGCAGAGTTAACACACTCACACAGGATTACTGTGCCCGTTTAGACCGAAGTCCAACGACCACATATGCATTTTACCAAAAATCAGTCAGCAGGAGAATCTAAACATCTCAGGGCGCCATATGGTTAAAATTACAATAACAAAAGATCTAAAAAATGCTTTACTGACTTTGGGCTCGATGCAACAATACGGATAGAAGGGAGACTTTGAAAATACCACAATTCATAAAAGAATCTCATTTTATTTATAATTTAAAATTGAATCTAAAAGAGTGCCATAAAGGCATTGAGAACGCATGAAAAGAATCATACACTTTATATACAAAACAGAATTATCAACACATGAACACTGTTGAATTTGAACAAAAGCCAGAATATCAGTCCTGTTGGCGTTGTTCAAATATATTATATACAACGGTAGGTTATTCAGGGCAAATTCAATCGTCCAGCCTGAATCCTACTTGACTAGTATTCACTTGTTGAAATAAATTATATATTTTTTAACTGATTCACTTGTTTGTCAAAAAAAAATCACTTTGTTTATAAGTTCAATTGTTTAAGCGAAAAACTATCACTTTCCCAGAATCATCATTTGCTTTCAAAATCGGTACATTAAATATCATAGCAATGAGTTAATTACAAAAATAACGATTTGTAGGACATCTTAGCATCATTAAATAACCATGTTTAAACACTATGAGCCTGGATTCGAAGAACTTCGATGGTGAGCAAAATATTTATTACATCATCTGTTCTCGATCCGAAAATAACAATCATGAGTACATGACTCAACTATAAATTCATGGATCACAATATTAACCAAAACATTAATCCAAATGTGAATTAAATTATTCAAACATTAAGCTTTCAAATTATTGAAAATATCATTCTGAAAATTCTCATCAGAAATAGTAACAAATACTATCACCAAAATTATTCTTCTTCGGTAGAATATGAAAATATTAATCTTTACAAAATTTTATACCATTATAATATTCATTACTTCAATAGGATCACAAATATCCTTGAAATGGTAGTGGCTATTCATTAAATGGCAATATTCTCTTTAGCACCGGCCCATTCTATTAATGTGTCAATAATCACCGGATCACACTTTGTATTTTGACAAACGGCAAGGTATCGTTGAACTTCAAGGTTTATCTACAATAAACTCGGGTTGACAAGTACTGGGAAAATATCTGTAGAACACGAGAAAAATCAAATGTGAAACATCACTGTGATGGTTGCATTAAATAACCATTGGTTATCTAACTCGACGAAAGTGTGATTCGTAATTATATATTTTTACTTCCATGTTTTTCAACATATTTTATAAAAGCTATCTAATCCTCACAATGGTTGATGCTTCACGTAACGACGACTTCATTCCTACGACTTATTAGCACTATTTGAATGACATAATTCAACTATTTCCACACACAACATTTCTCCTCATATTATTCATATCACATATTATTATGATAATCAAGCCATTGCTTGTTATCCAACTGGAAGATTAGGAATCTAGTAAGCTCCTCCAATGAGTTTACTACAAATTTTTACCATCACATTAATTCCTGGTATCTTTATTTCGTGTCTACTCAGGGTCAAACGTTTCTCATAATGACGTTACCCAAATAATTAACTATTTATATAAATTCAAGCAAACCCTAATTTATACATTCATTTTATTTCCCATTTTGATAACCTTCCGTGTCTTCACAAGATTTGACTGTATAACGCAATTATTAAATGCTTCCAATATTATTCTGTTATTTCAGAATGTGGGCGTGCGTCAAACCACTAACCTTCGGAAAAGAAATGATCCGAAGTAGTTAAACTGTTTCAGATATCAAACTGATAATCCACATAACATGATACGATTATTAGCAGTTACCAAATTATTATTAATAATATTTCAGAAAATAAAAATTATTATTAAATCATTATTATCATTACTTCCAAACTGGAATTAGCTTCACAAAACAATTCGAGAACGATCAAGCTCGAATTCTAAAATAAGAAAATATCCATTCCTCAACCTAAATAAATTTTAAAATTTTGCTCTGGTAAAGACATGATGTTCTTGATGACCCTATGGGTGGAATTATGCATTCCCCAGACTGCGTTAGGCACAGCTGGTCCCAACGTCGGGTAAGTGATCTTACCATGGAAGACTGGTATCTAATAAAGTACTGATATGATGTCGTGGTTGTTCTTTCTGTTACCAAGACAAAGCTTGTGAGTTGGAAGTAAAATACTCCAAATAATTAAATGCGGCTTTGTAGGCTAAGTCTACCATATGTCCTGATGCAGTTGAATTTCACAAAGTATTGACTGCATGTTAATGCCTATCACTTGATAGAGTACCTTTGAAAAATATTCTATGTTCCACTGTACGAAAAAATGACTAACACTTTTGACTATCACTTGGTCCGATGTTTCAAATCATGAAGTAATGGCGACCATGCGCCTAAGTATAAACTGTAGCGTAGTATCAGTAGCCATGTACTGGCGAAGATTTCACTCGGCGAAGACTCAGCGACCATGCTCTATGAAGAACTGAAATGTACTGTATCTTGAGTCTGGCCAGACCCTCAATTTATACTGCACGGAGCTATCCTCTGACGACACAGTGGGAGAAATCCTCTATCACTAAACTGCTCATATCTCGGCTTCCGCTGATCCGATTTTCTTCTGATATGGTGTGCCCATCTGGGTGGGACAAGGATCGAATCCATGGTCTTTTAAGAAAAGAAATGAAGAGAATCTAAAGGATTTCAGTACAGTTTCAAGCCAGCTGGATGGTGAGGTGAGATCATCTATGCGTGACTCAGGGACGATATGGCTCTATCTGAGTTACTACACACAAGCCGTGTATGAGATCACCCAGCCTACGTGATCAAAGCTGCTTGCGTTTGAAGATGCAATAGCAGAGAGGAATTTTCTATCGTTACACAGAGACAGGGGAATCACTTAGAAGCCCTGACTTAGCGATAAAACGGCAACACTGGTTGAGGGGCGGGACCAGAAACTGTGGTGTAATACTGGAATTGGCAAGAAATAGGCTACACAAAAATCTTAAACGATCTCATCGTAAATGTTAATCATCCTGGAAATCAGAATTTTAAGAGTTATAAAAATATATAATAAATGAACAGAATAGAAACGCTGAGTAGGCACTACGCAATCGTAGGTGGAGGTAGCCAGCGACTAGGAGAGGGATACAAAAAGACCTTACACCTACACACTACAGGAGCACGTTTTAATTTTCATAAATACTTTGTCACGATCGATTTTTGAAAATTTAAGTAGCATTGAAACGTTTAGATCGTGAGCAACAGGTAGGTAATTTTTTCACAAACGTGCGACGTTTGGTTTAGAAAATAGTTTTGAGAAGGAGCGAAACAAATTTATTTTTTAAAGATTTGAATAAATAGGCAGCTTGCCTAAGGGTAATCATGCAGTCTTCATCTGGTCGTGAAGGGTCGTGCTGTGTCACCGTACAGGCAGTTTTCATCAGACCGTGAGGGGTTGTGCTGCGTTACCGTACATTTAGTCTTCGTAATCCCCGTTGATAGGAACTTATCGTCGTGCTACGAACTTTTATAACCAGTCTTTGGACTTTGGCAGAGGGTTTTACTTTGACCAAGAAATATATTCAGCCGACGAAGGCGTTGTAAAGCCTTAGAAAACGAACAGTAATTGAATCAGTTATCGAAGGCAGTACCGAAACATCTCAACAGTGAACGAGGCGTTAAAAGAGTATTGAAACTCTAGTTTATCCAAGTGCGTTAAAGAACCGTGTCAGGGTCGAAACGTAGGATAACAGCCTAGTCTTCCTGTGCTTACGAGATTAATTCCCAGTGAATCTGAAGTAAAGGCAGCAACTGCCAAGTGAAAATAGGAAAGACTTTGGAAATCGTTCCATGAGTAGAATACTACCGTATTCCAGGGACAAAGTCTAAACGTGGACGAAACCAAAAACAATGTTAGAGCGCGTTAGTAACCATAAACAGCGACTCTAGGACAAATGTCAAGCATAGATATTCTCCAAGACAGGAACTTGCCAATCGAACGAATATAGTAACGTGCAATTGCTCACGGAGTGCCGATAACTAAAGAAACCAGATAAGGATATAATTATCCGTAACCAGTAGAGGGAAGATGCGAACGAGACTTTCAATCAACCCAGCTAGGAGTTAGATCTAGGGAGGCCAAGCTAGTATCTACACCCTCGGAGGAGGAAAGAAGGAAAACGTGTAACACGAGTGTTGTGCCCAACTCTAGGAATGGGTATTCCAAGATTCAGACACCTAGATATCCAGGGAAAGGCTACAGCCGCTTTTGAAAGTTGAGATATTTGAATATCGCGCTCCAGTACTTCTAGAAGGGAATGGAAATTTTATGCAGCCAAGAGCATGTCAAGTGACGTAGCGAGTAGTAGCAGAGGTCGAGACTATTTGTTGATTAAATAGTTAGCCATGGAGTAGAGACTTGAGACTTGGATCAGATTACTGGCACGGCCAAATGAAAGAGAATGCACTTTGTATCAAGTAAATCGGACCAGGGATACCGGAGATATGAGGATTTCCATATTTCAGCGTGATGCAGCGTGGACCTGACCGTTTTTAATAAAAGCCGGCTGGTCCAAGCAACATCAGCTCACTTCGAACCAAGCTCTTGCATGACAAGGTGCTGCCACGTTGAGCCAAGGCACATGGTTGCCGGATCTACGCAGAAGATATCTTTAAATTGTGATAGTCACAAAAGTACTGCGATACATGTGGAACATAGTAAGTTTCCGGCAGAGAGGATCACTAAGGTGATTGTTATTTTTCTACGGACACTGGTGAAATATTTTATTTCTATATGGACATATGCTAGACTTTGTCTAGAAAGTACTTTGCCACAGTCCAGTAATAATCATTTAATACTTGGATATTTTAGTCCAATTAGTCAGTTTCATAAATTGTAACTTGATAACCACTCCGATCTTTCAGTATATTGAAGGCCAGTCTATCACGGTGTTGTTCATTAGCCGACGAAGGGAAACTATATGTTGCTTCGCGCATGATAGATGGTGATAAGCCATTTCCAGGGAACGATCTTCAGAACAGCCGTTGATTGGTTTAGACTGTCAGTGTTTTCTTGTACTGAAAAGATTACCGTGAGTTATGTTACAACTGACATATTTGAGAATAGATCACTTAGATCTGACCCCATTTAAGCAAAATGCTATGGACTTAATAGAAGTCAATATTAAAATGGATCATCAGTTACTTCAAACTTCAAGAAATATCTCCACTATGTCGTGTTAGACAGATTGTGGATATATAATGGCGGCCGATACAAGGATTAGACGTGCGTGTCCGATAGGGCATGTATCTGGATAAATCTGGTACAGACCAGGTTCACTACGCTTCAAGACCAACGAGAAATGTAAGCCACTTTTGACTTTATATTATGCCTAGCTAATTGGAACAAACTCATTTTCTGCAGATGACCAACACATTTGTTTTTCTTCGTATTTAAATCTTGCAATGATTTACGCAAGACATATTAGAGTTATTCTGAGTATTTTCAGCACTCAGAACAGTTTAGGATCGATGACCGAGCAGAACGAGCATTTATTTGAATGTTTCATATTTTTGATAATCACGGTAATCAGCCGATGTAACTGTAAAAGTTCATAATTATTTTTGTTGAGAAATGGATATTTTATCCATATTCGAAGAATCGAACATGTGGATTCTCACATAATGAAATAATAATTAAAGATATTTAAAATAATATAACTAATAATAATAATAATCCACTAATAATAATAATAATAATGATTTTCATAACTTTTCTAAATAATTCTTGGATCTTATATTTTCTAATAATCACATTTATTGAGAGAGAGCCTATGCAGTAGTTTAATCATTTCTAGTTTGGAACAGGTGATTTTCCGAAGGAGAGTGGTTAGCGCAAGCCCGCATTCAACCAACATTACAGTTCTGGTTGAACAGTTAATATTTGCAATGAGCAAAGTATATTTTTCAGATAACACGGAGAGGCATGAAACGGGAAGCAAATGATATTTGTATCAATTAGGATATTTTTGTATTTATATAAAATCATGACGTAAATATACATTCGAAATTGAAATAAAGAGTATCATAAGTATGGTAACTTCACGGGTTGAACTGAATGGTAAAATAAAATAAACTTGTAAGTTTATTAATCTTCCAGTGTTGATAACAAGCAGAGGCTTGATTTATTGTATAAATTTTGGGAAGAAAATTTATGTGTGTGGAGTAGTTGAAATGCCATTCCCAGGTGCGCATGTTTAAGTCGCAGGAATGAGGAGGTTTTTATTCGAGCATCAATCAAATAGCAGGTTCGATGACTCAGTGTTAAAGAAGGAGTATTGGAACTACACATTGCGTCGTATGAATGACCCAAAGATTATTTCTTAAAAAACCATCAGTTCTTATTTCAACCTTGTTTACGGATTCCATTAAGACTTTGATTTTGCTAGAACCCGGATTTGTCATGATAGTATTTTATTCTTCTTCAGAGGAAGACCTTTGCCGTTGTTGTTGGAATGTTGTGTTCTTACACAAATAATAGAATGGGCCACTGCCAATTAAAAATAATTCTATAACCACGAATAATTTGAAGGATGTTTTCAATCCTAGTGCCATGAACTAAATGAATTTATTATGAAGCTACAATTCTTATTTCCGCATTCTGTCGAAGAATTGCAAGTTGTGAAAGTTACTAAAATGGCTATAAATATAAATATTTTTCTTAATAATGATTCCAAGTGGAGAATCGAATAATTGAATGGTCCAACAATTTATTGATCAAGTTGATGATTCAGAAATCATATATTTTGTTAGGAACTTGAAGTTCATAATCGAGTCACTTCTCGAAACGTTTAATGTCAGAAAAACAATTAATTTTGTTGTGCTTCGCACAGTTCTTCGATGCTATGCTCAATGGTCAAATACTTTTCAGATGTTATTAATATGTGTACATAATTTGTGTTGATTCAGAGATAATAATATTTTTTGACAATATTTTTTTTTTTTGAAACTGGAAAAATAAGTGAAAGTTAAAAATTCTATGAACAATTATTCTACGAGTGTTAATATTATGTAAAAATTCAACCAGTGAACTACAGTATTTCCAGTAAAGACAATTAAATTTGAACTGGATTTAATCATAAATAATGGCTATAATTTTGGAACACAGTCTACAGGACTGATAATCAGACTTGTGTCTCCAAAGATAATTGTCCAATGTGTTGGAAAATTTCTGTACATTGTGTAAATAGTAATGTGGGTCGCCACACGTGAATGATGCTGCTTTGAGCATTTTTTTTGCAGTCAATTTTAAATTCAGAATAAAATGAGATAATTTTACATGATGTGTTATGCCCAGTTGAATCTCCTTCTATCCTTATTGTTGCATTGAGCCAAAAATCAGTAAAGCATTTTTTTCATTTGATGTCGTTTTTGCGATTAGCTCTAACCCATCTGGCGCCCCGGGATATTTTGACTCTCGTGCTGACTGATTCTTGGTAAAATGCATATGTGGTCGTGTGGACTCCGGTCTAAACGGGCACATAAAATAAGATAGAGAGAGAAATGGCTTCGAACGTGGGGCCCGAGTTAGACACGGTCAATCGCATGCCGATTTAAATTGTGATAATTTTCTATAGATATTTTGGGAGTTGAGAGATGTCTGGTTTGGATGAATAAATTAGTAGGAAACCCAATTAGTGGGGAAAATTAAAAATGTAACTTGGTTAATAATTAGAATGGGTTTGATTATTTTTGATAATGGCTTAACCATTAGGGCGTCAAGTAAATTCAGTAGTAAACGTTCGATGACTGGACATACGCATTATTAGAATCCAGGTGGAGGATATTTGAGAACTTGCATATTTTTCTTGTGATATTATGGTAAATGTAATTCGTAAAAGTAGAGAATTTTGTTTTTCCATCACGTCGACATTAGGACAAATCTCATTTTATTAGAGTGTTCCAATTAGCTATTCATATTTCTTGTTCTAGTTATAAGCTTGTGTCTGCCGACATGTATACCCCTAAGTTTTGAATAATAATTGAAAATTATGTAAGAGATGATGAGGATGATGAGGAGTTTGGGAGAGAGTTCCAAAGAAGCTGGACGGCGTGTAGCCGCCATTATGAAAGAAAATACAGAGGCTTTGGAAAAGAAACTTAAAGAAAATTCTGATAAACTTGAAGAAAGTTTAAATGATAAACTTAAAGAAAATTCTGATTCTTTAGAAAATAAACTTAAAGAAAGTTTAAATGAAAAACTTAAGGAAAATTCTGATTCTTTAGAAAATAAACTTAAAGAAAGTTTAAATGATAAACTTAAAGAAAATTCTGATTCTTTAGAAAATAAACTTAAAGAAAGTTCTGATTCTTTAAAAGATAACTTGAAAGAAAATTTAAATAGTAAATTTAATTCTATGGAAAATAAATTTAAAGAGAATTCCGAAATTTTGAAAATGTCACTTGAGAGTAAAATGACTAAATTATGCGAAAAAACACATGAGCTCGAAACTTCATTAGCCACTAACGCAAGTTTAATGGACGATAAATTTCGCGATGCCGATCTAAGATCCCAAAGCTTAGCTGATAGGATAGAACATGGTCTTAGGAAAGTTGGTGAAGACATGATCAACCTAGAAGTCAGAGTGAAGAAAGAGAGCAATGAGATGGCAATTCTAGTTGTTCAACGTTTGACAGAACAATTCAAAGAACTCGTAATGGGAGAAATAAGAGAAGGTGTAATTAATGAATTACAAACTGAAATTAAAACCACAGTTATCGATGAAATTAAAGACACACTCAAGCTGGAGAACCAAGAGGGAGTCAAGGAAATTAGGGAATCTTTGTCATCCCATATTCAAGTAATTTCCAAAGATATCCAAGCAACTCAGAAGGACATATCAAATATGACAGGGTCGTTGAAAAGTCACGAGGCTGTTATGAACCAGATATCCACTGATGTCAAGGAGAACTGTAAGGAAACCGAAGCAATTAGAAAAATGGCAGAAGAAAACCATGAGGAAATTGAGGCTATGAAAACCCAAATCAAGGAAGATAAACAGTCTGACCATCTGTTGAAAGTGCCAAGTGTAAGGGGAAAAGAACAGATACCGATAAACCTAGGAGCAGCTAGAGAAACTGATAGTCAAAGACAGGATGAGGTCAGGACAATATTTCAATCCAACCCCATAACTGTATTCAAGAATGTAGAGGATAAGCCTTCTAAATTTTCAGGGCGAGATTCTGTGACACCCGTAGAATTCTTGAGAGAAGCAGGTGATTACCTAAAAGATTCCAAAATCCCTAAGGAAAGACAGATCCGAGTGATAGGGAAATTTTTGGAAGGTCCTGCACTTCTTTGGTTTAGAGCTTTTAGGTCCACTCTCACCAATTTTGAGGAGTTTTCCCGTGGGTTATTAAAAAAGTTTTGGTCCCCGGAAACCCAACAGCAAGTCAGAGCAGAATTATGTTCAAAGAGATTCTCGACGTCACAGCCTACTCGATACTCTACGTACTTTTCTGGACAGCTTTCTAAACTACAACATTTAGATCCGCCGATGCCAGATAATGAATTAATTACCGCATTAATACGTCAGTTTCCAGCAGACGTCCAAAGAACTTTGATCGCTGCTGACATTTATAATATGGAGCAATTTGACGAGGTATTGCAGAAACTTGATCACACGAACGCTCAATTCTTCCATCAGAAGGGAGGAAAGAATAACAACGCTGTGTACGCTGTTATGGCCGACAGTTATTCCCAAACACCTCGAGAGATTCGAGAGGGGCGAGAAGAGAAAACGCCGAGGGAAGAGCCCGATAAAAGAGGATGGAATCAGTACAATAACCGATACAGTTACAAGCCTTATGCGAGACCGGATGGTGGATATCGATATAATACTCGATGGAGAAGACCAAGGGATAATCAAGGAAGGTACCAGGAAAGAAGGTACTATGGTAGAAACAATAACTACAATAACAGAGGGAATGTGAATACTCGTCAGACCAATGAAGAGTTCAATAAGGAGACGAGGAAGAACTTGGAAGAAAGACACCAAGAAAACTTGCAGTTCTTGGAACAGAAGTCAAATGAACCAGGTCCATCGGGAACACAACAATCCCGGGGGAATGGAAAAGAAAAAAAACTTTGAATTCACAGTAGTAGAATTATAAACACTTTCACTTCCAGAATTATTAAATGGCAAGCAGAGGATGATGACTTAATTCAACATAATAACGAACGGAAAGAAATGGGTACAAGAATTAAAATGCCAATCATATCATGCGAAGTATTCGGTATGCCTGTCGATACTTTAATTGATACTGGGGCTATGCTTTGTCTTGTGAGCGAGAAGCTTTATATTCTGTGGAAGCTCAAAGAGAATTTAGAGGAGATTCCAGTATCAGGAATTAAAATCCAAGGAATAATACCCAACAAAATATATCTGTGTAAAACACATTTATACTTATGTGTTACTATTGGAGGACATGATTTCCGACATGTGTTTGTAGTAATGAAGGACATGGCTTTTGACATGATATTGGGAGCGGATTTCATTCAGAAATATCAAGCAGTGATAGACATGAAGACAGAGACGATCAGATTCAAGAATACCGAAGAGATAAACTTCGAGGGAAAAGAAGAGGAAGGCATCGAGGGAGATGCTCAATGGTCTCTGATTTTTCATGAAGCTGAAGGAAGATAAGTCTACACTGAGAAGGAGTCCCCAGAGCTAGGAAAAATTTTGGAAGAGTATCACGATATTTTTGATATTAAACCTGGTGAAATTAAAGATTTTGAATATCGTATTCGTGTAAATGATGATGCACCTTTCCATGCTAAATTGTATCCGGTAGCGGAAAAGCATCGAGAAAGGGTAAAAGTGCTTATCAAAGAGATGGAAAGTAACAATGTGATTGAAAAGTACACTACCTCTTATGTCAATCCATTTGCAGTAGTGTCTAAGCAAGATGGAAGTCTGAGACTATGTTTAGACGCGCGAAATTTGAATTCAAGATTGCTGCCAGAGTATGACAGACCACCAATCATTAGGGAACTGTTAAGGAAATTCCAAGGCAAGGTCTGGTTCTCTAACATTGATCTCACTTCGTCCTACCACCACATTAGGCTTAGTGAAGATTCCAAAAAGTTTACAGGATTTATGTTTGACCAGCAGACACATGTATTCCGCCGTCTACCATTTGGAGTCAAAACATCTGGATCTGTTTTGATCAGAGCACTGGAACAAAACTTGAGTCCTGAAGTAAAAGAGGTAACAATTCGTTACATAGATGATATCCTAATTGCATCTGAGACTAAGGAGGAACATTTATTACATCTTCAGATGTTATTCGCAGATTTGAGAAAAGCGAACTTTAAAGTAAACCTTCGAAAATGTCAGTTCTTTCGGAAGGAAATAAAATTTTTGGGCCACATTTTGGATGGTGAGGGATACCGTCCCAATGAGACAAAGATACAGGTGATTGCAAATTTCCCTAGACCTACTAGAGTGAAGAATGTCCGCAGTTTTCTCGGGACATGCCAATTCTTTGTAGGGCATTGTCCAAGCTTCACCAAGACGGTTGCTCCATTGCAGGAATTATTAAAAAAAGGAAACAAATGGAAATGGAATGAAGATTGTGAACAATCATTTCAAGATGCCAAGAGGTTATTGGTAAACAGCGTGAAATTAGAGTATCCTGACTTTACCAAGAATTTCATCATAGAATCCGATGCATCCACCGTAGGGATTGGAGCTATTCTTCTTCAAGAAGATGACGATCACAAGAGACGTTACCTGGCGTTCATAAGCAGGAAACTTCGTCCATCAGAAAGGAATTATTACACCACAGAGTTAGAAGCACTTGCTGTAATCTTCGCGTTGGAGTCGTGGAAGAAAATATTAATTGGACATTCAGTAATTGTGAGGACTGATCACCACGCATTGGAGTTTATCTTGAGAACAAACTTTGCCAGTGATAGGGATAACTAGATGGTCACTTTTTATTCAACAATTCAACCTAGTTATTGAACACACTCCTGGAAAGTTGAACGTTGGAGCCGATTTATTGAGTAGGGCAGTGGAGTCTACATCTAAGGTTTTTCAAGTTAACCTGACGCAGGAGGATGAGGATACCTTGAGAAGGTTAAGATTGTTGCATTTATCCCAGAGGAGAGACCGACGTTTTAGAAACATTTTTCGTTTTCCACAGGGAGACATGGATCCAAATAATGATGATCGTATTGTGGAAGTAAACAAAAATGGAAGCTATGAAATCGCCAATACACGAACTGGTAACATCGTGGGAACTTATAATGCAGTGAATTTGAAGATTTATTATTCAAGAACCAGATGATTTAATGTGTAGATAGGAAAAATAAAAATTTTTCAATTTTTATTTTTTGCTAGATGTGGGGTGGATGTGCCCAACTCTAGGAATGGGTATTCCAAGATTCAGACACCTAGATATCAAGGGAAAGGCTACAGCCGCTTTTGAAAGTTGAGATATTTGAATATCGCGCTCCATTACTTCTAGAAGGGAATGGAAATTTTATGCAGCCAAGAGCATGTCAAGTGACGTAGCGAGTAGTAGCAGAGGTCGAGACTATTTGTTGATTAAATAGTTAGCCATGGAGTAGAGACTTGAGACTTGGATCAGATTACTGGCACGGCCAAATGAAAGAGAATGCACTTTGTATCAAGTAAATCGGACCAGGGATACCGGAGATATGAGGATTTCCATATTTCAGCGTGATGCAGCGTGGACCTGACCGTTTTGAATAAAAGCCGGCCGGTCCAAGCAACATCAGCTCACTTCGAACCAAGCTCTTGCATGACAAGGTGCTGCCACGTTGAGCCAAGGCACATGGTTGCCGGATCTACGCAGAAGATATCTTTAAATTGTGATAGTCACAAAAGTACTGCGATACATGTGGAACATAGTAAGTTTCCGGCAGAGAGGATCACTAAGGTGATTGTTATTTTTCTACGGACACTGGTGAAATATTTTATTTCTATATGGACATATGCTAGACTTTGTCTAGAAAGTACTTTGTCACAGTCCAGTAATAATCATTTAATACTTGGATATTTTAGTCCAATTAGTCAGTTTCATAAATTGTAACTTGATAACCACTCCGATCTTTCAATATATTGAAGGCCAGTCTATCACGGTGTTGTTCATTAGCCGACGAAGGGAAACTATATGTTGCTTCGCGCATGATAGATGGTGATAAGCCATGCCCAGGGAACGATCTTCAGAACAGCCGTTGATTGGTTTAGACTGTCAGTGTTTTCTTGTACTGAAAAGATTACCGTGAGTTATGTTACAACTGACATATTTGGGAATAGATCACTTAGATCTGACCCCATTTAAGCAAAATGCTATGGACTTAATAGAAGTCAATATTAAAATGGATCATCAGTTACTTCAAACTTCAAGAAATATCTCCACTATGTCGTGTTAGACAGATTGTGGGTATATAATGGCGGCCGATACAAGGATTAGACGTGCGTGTCCGATAGGGCATGTATCTGGATAAATCTGGTACAGACCAGGTTCACTACGCTTCAAGACCAACGAGAAATGTAAGCCCCTTTTGACTTTATATTATGCCTAGCTAATTGGAACAAACTCATTTTCTGCAGATGACCAACACATTTGTGTTTCTTCGTATTTAAATCTTGCAATGATTTACGCAAGACATATTAGAGTTATTCTGAGTATTTTCAGCACTCAGAACAGTTTAGGATCGATGACCGAGCAGAACGAGCATTTATTTGAATGTTTCATATTTTTCGATAATCACGGTAATCAGCCGATGTAACTGTAAAAGTTCATAATTATTTTTGTTGAGAAATGGATATTTTATCCATATTCGAAGAATCGAACATGTGGATTCTCACATAATGAAATAATAATTAAAGATATTTAAAATAATATAACTAATAATAATAATAATCCACTAATAATAATAATAATAATGATTTTCATAACTTTTCTAAATAATTCTTGGATCTTATATTTTCTAATAATCACATTTATTGAGAGAGAGCCTATGCAGTAGTTTAATCATTTCTAGTTTGGAACAGGTGATTTTCCGAAGGAGAGTGGTTAGCGCAAGCCCGCATTCAACCAACATTACAGTTCTGGTTGAACAGTTAATATTTGCAATGAGCAAAGTATATTTTTCAGATAACACGGAGAGGCATGAAACGGGAAGCAAATGATATTTGTATCAATTAGGATATTTTTGTATTTATATAAAATCATGACGTAAATATACATTCGAAATTGAAATAAAGAGTATCATAAGTATGGTAACTTCACGGGTTGAACTGAATGGTAAAATAAAATAAACTTGTAAGTTTATTAATCTTCCAGTGTTGATAACAAGCAGAGGCTTGATTTATTGTATAAATTTTGGGAAGAAAATTTATGTGTGTGGAGTAGTTGAAATGCCATTCCCAGGTGCGCATGTTTAAGTCGCAGGAATGAGGAGGTTTTTATTCGAGCATCAATCAAATAGCAGGTTCGATGACTCAGTGTTAAAGAAGGAGTATTGGAACTACACATTGCGTCGTATGAATGACCCAAAGGTTATTTCTTAAAAAACCATCTGTTCTTATTTCAACCTTGTTTACGGATTCCATTACGACTTTGATTTTGCTAGAACCCGGATTTGTCATGATAGTATTTTATTCTTCTTCAGAGGAAGACCTTTGCCGTTGTTGTTGGAATGTTGTGTTCTTACACAAATAATAGAATGGGCCACTGCCAATTAAAAATAATTCTATAACCACGAATAATTTGAAGGATGTTTTCAATCCTAGTGCCATGAACTAAATGAATTTATTATGAAGCTACAATTCTTATTTCCGCATTCTGTCGAAGAATTGCAAGTTGTGAAAGTTACTAAAATGGCTATAAATATAAATATTTTTCTTAATAATGATTCCAAGTGGAGAATCGAATAATTGAATGGTCCAACAATTTATTGATCAAGTTGATGATTCAGAAATCATATATTTTGTTAGGAACTTGAAGTTCATAATCGAGTCACTTCTCGAAACGTTTAATGTCAGAAGAATAATTAATTTTGTTGTGCTTCGCACAGTTCTTCGATGCTATGCTCAATGGTCAAATACTTTTCAGATGTTATTAATATGTGTACATAATTTGTGTTGATTCAGAGATAATAATATTTTTTGACAATATTTTTTTTTTTGAAACTGGAAAAATAAGTGAAAGTTAAAAATTCTATGAACAATTATTCTACGAGTGTTAATATTATGTAAAAATTCAACCAGTGAACTACAGTATTTCCAGTAAAGACAATTAAATTTGAACTGGATTTAATCATAAATAATGGCTATAATTTTGGAACACAGTCTACAGGACTGATAATCAGACTTGTGTCTCCAAAGATAATTGTCCAATGTGTTGGAAAATTTCTGTACATTGTGTAAATAGTATTGTGGGTCGCCACACGTGAATGATGCTGCTTTGAGCATTTTTTTGCAGTCAATTTTAAATTCAGAATAAAATGAGATAATTTTACATGATGTGTTATGCCCAGTTGAATCTCCTTCTATCCTTATTGTTGCATTGAGCCAAAAATCAGTAAAGCATTTTTTTCATTTGATGTCGTTTTTGTGATTAGCTTTAACCCATCTGGCGCCCCGGGATATTTTGACTCTCGTGCTGACTGATTCTTGGTAAAATGCATATGTGGTCGTGCGGACTCCGGTCTAAACGGGCACAGTGTGTATAAGGCATTATTTCATGCCAGAAGTGAAAATTTGTATATGTAAATATTTTTCAAGTATATCAAATATTTTCAAGTGTTTTTATAAATATTATAGTGGTTTCAAAGTGCTAAGCGAAATCATGAGTGTATTTCCTCAAGCAGAGGTTATCAGTGTATGTAAAATGTGTAAATTTAAGGAAGAATCAGTGTATATTACGTGTGTTATAATGTGTGGTTAAGCCCAAATTGTGGGTTAAATGTCGATTCATTGGGATCCGGGGCGAGCAGCTCTGGAAAGTCATGTAAGTAACATATTTTGATTATGTGTTGTTTCTTGGGAGAATTCGTGTAACAAAGAATGTGGAAAAAGTGTTCTCATTTAAAAACAGGGATATGTGAAAACAGTGTATGATGAAAGACGGGTTGCTGAACGATAGCATAATTATCAAATTAACCAGATGAATGTGTTAACCCCTTCAGACCTGGTGCACATTTCAATGTACATCACTTTTCAGGCTTTATTCTTAGACCTCAGAAGGATTTTTGATGCTTAGTTACTCTTTGAATATTGCAATTGACATCCTGCATGAGGTACACAACAGTTGGTGCTGTCCTCTGTGGGCAGAAATGTGTATTTCGCATGACAACAAAGAAGATGGAGGAACCATGGAAACATGTTGCAGGTAAGCGTCACATATTTTTCATACAAATAGGATTTTAGCCACAATATTGATCTTGGTTTATTTTGCTAAATGAAAAACAAATGAAACACTGAAATGCTGCCCATTTTACATTTCATAATACTTGTATTTCATGTGAGAGAAGTTCAATGTACATTGTAATGTACATCTGGTTCCAAGCTATGTCTAGCTGCTGTTACCTCAAATTGTTACTATCTGTTTGTCTCGTAATATAACAGCCACAGTAGCTGTCTTTTTACTTATACAGTGACCTTATAACAATCACTAGTACTTGCATAATAATATTATTCGTATTTTAATTTTTTTAGGCCCTTCAAGGTCACAACCGAAGAGGAATGCGGCTCGTAAAGGACTTGATCCCGGTGATCCCAATTATGCAGCAACAATTTCAGACTTGCTGGAGAATGGGGAGGCTTCTGATATTGAAGACTTCAATAGTGATGATGAGGACATCATAGATACTCCCATTACTACCAAAGA
Source organism: Meconema thalassinum (assembly GCA_946902985.2). Taxonomy (NCBI): domain Eukaryota; kingdom Metazoa; phylum Arthropoda; class Insecta; order Orthoptera; family Tettigoniidae; genus Meconema; species Meconema thalassinum. Next base: position 1,355,454,976 of record OX336388.2, read on the forward strand.
AGAATCAGAGGGCAATAGGCAAAGATAGAATAACCAAGACTGAAGCCCAGGTGGAAGGAGAGGAAGAAGAGGAAGATGTGCATGACGAAGTGTAGGAAAATGTTGAAGATGAAGATGGTGAGGAACCACAAGGCAATGCAATAAATAATTACATAGATTTTCTGACGGATAAGTCTCAAATCCATTAAAAAGTCTATACAGAATTTTCATCAGGTCTGTAAAATGGACTCTAAGGAAATTGTTCACTTCATTGATTTTGCACTGACCAATAGCTGGCTTGAGAATCGAAAGGACTGTGAGACGCTCGGCATACCACGGAATAAGGTGCTTAACTTGTTACATTTTAGAATGAGGGTAGCTGACGGTCTCTTAAAATTAGGAAGAAATGTACAATTGGAACGTCGAGGGAGTCCAAGCTCTTCACCCAAATCACAACTACCTACACAGCCACGGTCGGGTGCAGAGAAGAGACCAGGAGAAGATGTCCAGCATGACTACACAGACCATAAGCCCCATTTTGATGAAAAGAAAGAAGCAACAAGATGCAAGAAACCGGACTGTAAAGGTAGAACACACGTTTACTGTGACAAATGCAATGTACATCTCTGCTTTACCAGTAAGAGTAACTGCTTTGTACCATTTCACAGGAAATCGAATAAAAAAAACGAAGCTTAACTGATTAGTTTATTCGTCCTGTGCATTTTTTCAAGTAAAAGTGTCTTAATTATTGCCCATTTCAATATATATAAATATGAATGTTCATATTCACACATATCTAAAATTTCAATATTTACTGATACCCGGGACCATTTGTACATTATAATGTACATGCTGAAATTTGAATAAAATATTTTAGAAAATCACAAATTTTTATATCAGTGTGTTATTTATGATCCATACAATGTGTTTTTAATAAAAAATAATTTTTGTCTATAGTAGAAAAAATTCAGGTCTGAAGGGGTTAAATAAATACTCAGAGGAGTTGTATTCGTTTGGAATACCATTAATGAAATGATAAAGTAATATTCTATAAAAGCAAGAATAGAAGGTAAAAACCTCAGAAATGAATTAATTGTTAAGTTAATATTCAATAATAATGAATTATGGAAGCCGTTAGGTTCCTTGAAATGATGATAATATAATGATTGTTGAACTAATGTGTTCTAGTTTAAAGAAATATCAAGAATTAAATTACAAAAGGCAAATGATGTTAAATAGACGGAGATTAAATAATTGTTAGGAAATAAATAATCTTACTTGAAAGGCATCACGTAATTACTATTGTAATTAACGCTTCGATAGCGTATATATTTAATTTTTCACGCTAGATTGCTATGACCTTATGTCAGGAAGTAATTAATTGTGGGGAGTAATTGCGTGCGGTACTGAGGAAGTTGTGTATTTGCTAAATGCAAATTTGGAAAGGGTGCTGAATTTTATATATTATGTTACGCGCAGGGGACCGTGCTATGCCGCCCGGAAGTCGCTAATTTAGGAGGATTGCTATTGAATGCCCTCGCTCCATCTTAAGGGTCCTAAGTCCTCCCGAAATGGAATTGTCTAGGAGGCCGGTCAGATATTGAACTCAGGTTCAGTTACTTCGAAAGCCCCTTTATACAGTATATTGTTGGTTGTATTAATCTCATACCCGCCAATGCGGAAACTCCACAATTATTGTTCTCACCTGATCCAAATGAGCGGATGCTAATAGCCGCATATTTTAAAGTTGAAAGAAACAAATGTGTTGCTTTTCCAGTTTAAGAAAGAGATATACTTGTAGCCTGTCGACCTTGTAAGAATCCCGTCAGAGTCAGCAGACTGCATGGGTTCCCCTCGTAAATCAGCCTAAGTGTCTTGACAAGAGAGAATGGTGGCCTTCAAACGACTGGGGTAGGTCACGAATAGCCCATGTGTTCATGTGGTCTACAGAAGTGATAAACATTTGAAATGATCCGGTTGTTTGCGCCAAGATCCAGTTATATTAACTATTCTTGCTAAACATCGTTCAGAACCGTATTAATAATGATATAATCGTTATGGAGATTATAATAAAAATCCCTTTGTTTGTTACACGACATAAATATTGTTCCCGAGTATGTGGAAATCTTAAGATAACCTGGGGAGTTTATCTTAATTTGATTTATTCAGTAGTTTCCAAAACTCCAAGGATACTCGAATTCTTCCCAGACTATGCTAAGTAGTAGAGTAATAAGAAGTGAGATGATGATTTAAAGCTCATGTGGACCCAATGAAATGGTAATTGCTATTATAATTATACACAATTATCACAGTAAAGTAATACTCCAATAAGGGAGTAAAGAGTGTGTTTTGATCATATAAAATCTTGTAAATGATAACACCGAGCCATATGGAGTTCGTATATGCTAGTTGAGGAAAGTGCTATATGGACGTGATAGGTAGTTGATTTTTGTCAGGTTCAGTGGAACCTTAACCATTGATTTTAAGGATATGTTCTTATGATTCCTTGTCCATTTAAGGACAAGTGTGAGATATTCATTGTAAAGTTTGTTTTTGTAGCGCCTAATTTGATTTATATTAAATAGTTTTTATAGTTTGATTTTGATGTTTATTTGAGTGTTATTCTTATGCTTTGGTCCAAGATACGTGAATCATAGAATGGGAGAATGTACCATGCCCCGAATTACCTATTTAGCTAGCGTACTATGATCACGTATTTATTGTTCGCAAGGGCACAATGGCTCATTCTTCTCCCTTTTCCCGTGCCAGTAGAATGATATGCATTCCATGTTTCCATAAGATCGGGAATTATTTAATCAAAATATAGGACGCGGCACGAGTCACTAACCTCTCTGTTGCCTGCATAAAGTTTCGAATTCCTTCGAGAATAAAAGCCGCGCGCTATTCAAACCTTGCGCGTGGACTTAGAATATGTGCCTGTGATCTCCAATATGCACAAGTGGATATGGGTACATCCACCCAACACATAGACAAAAATAAAAATGAAAACGATGTTACCAGTTCGTGTGTCCGCTATTTTATAGCTGCCGTTGTTATTGCTTTCCTCAATACGGTAAGGTCCAGAATATAGGCTGGCAAATTTTGAATAGACGAGATTTTGAACATCGGATGGTACAGGCCTTCTTACCAACACGAGTGTTCCCCCGCGCAAGGGTCTACGAAAGCGTTTCCCTCTAATTCTGCACCCTCTTTTTAAAGCTTGGCTTCTCAACTTTTCCAAGACTTGTATCTCTCTCCGTTGCCGGCTGGGTTCGAGTTCCGGTGGAACAGAAACTACTCGATCCCAGAGTCTCTTAGGTTTGATCCCATGGTGAAGTAGCATCGGAATCTGTCCCGTGCTTTCGTGGATGGTGGAATTGATGGATTCGGTTGCTAGTGGGATTACTTCCATCCACTTCCAATGCTCGTTTGGACAATACAAGCGACAAAATTTCCAAATTTTAGCCATTACACGTTCAGCAGTATTGCTCTCAGGAAGCCTTATGGAACAGAGGAACTGTTTTATTCCCAGATTCTCCATCGGAATCCTGAATTCCAATGACGTGAATTGAGATCCATGATCTGATAGAAGGAATTCCGGTTTGCCTGCTTCCGAATTACACCGTTCTTAATTCGATTTGCACAGTATTTTGCATTCGCATTTTGGATAGGATGCAGCATGGAATATTTGCTAAAAATGTCAATCGTTACTAGAATATACCTGTTCCCTCTTTTTTTTATTTGGGGAGAGGACCATAAATGTCGGTGGCAAAGATTTCACAAGGCTTAGATGGAATTATAGGCCTGGGAGCTTCCTTTAAGAGTTGAGAATTATGCTTGCTTCTTTGGCACAAGTCGCACCCTCGAAGAGTGTTTCTAACTGTGTGTCTCATCTGCTCCCACGAAAATTTCTCTTGACTAATCTTGATCGTCTTGTCGACACCCGTATGACCTGACATACGGTGCGCCATCCAAATGATGGGGTCTTGCATCCGGGGAGGCACAGCTATCCTTAGCTTGGTGTGGTCCGGATCTATAAACTTATAAACCAAACCATCCAGCATTAAGAAATCCCGTGAAATTTTCTCCGTCTCTGCAAATTCCTCATCCGTTTGGTCCATATCTCCTTGAATGAAACGATAAATGTTCCTTAGTCGTCTATTTCTTCTCTGGGACAAGGGTAGAAGTCTTAATTTCCTCAAATTTTCCTTCGTCTTCAATCGATAAGTTGACCTGAAGAACTTGAGATGTAGTCTCCACTGCTCGACTCAACAAATCCGCTCCAACATTCAACTTCCCTGGAGTATGTTCGATAGTTAAGTTGAACTGTTGGATGAAAAGCGACCATCTAGTAATTATTTCACTGACAAAGTTAGTCCAAAGAATAAATTCTAGGGCATGGTGATTTGCTCTTACTATCACAGCATGTCCTATCAAAAGCTTCTTCCAAGTTTCTAAAGCAAATATAATGGCAAGTGCTTCCAGCTCGGTGGGGTAATAGTTCCTTTCCGATGGGCAAAGTTTCCTGCTTATGAAAGCCAAGTAGTGTTTACTGTGGTCTTCATCTTCTTGAAGAACAATGGCTCCAATCCCTACGGTGGACGCATCAGATTCAATAATGAAGTTCTTGGTGAAGTCGGGGTATTCCAGTTTGATGCTATTCACCAATAACCTCTTTGCATCTTGGAATGATTGTTCACATACTTCGTTCCATTTCCATTTATTGCTCTTTTTAATAATTCTTGCAGAGGTGCAAGCATATCAGTATATTTGGGACAATGCCCTGCAAAGAATTGGCATGTGCCGAGAAAATTCCGAACATGCTTAACCCGAGTGGGTCGGGGGAAAATTCGCTATAGCCTGAATTTTGGTTTCATTTTGGCGGTAGCCTTCACCATCAAGAATGTGTCCCAGAAATGTAATCTCCTTTCGGAACAATTGACATTTTCGAATGTTGACTTCAAAATTGGCCTTCCTCAGATCTTCGAATAGCATTCGGAGTTGTATTAGATGTTCTTCTCTAGTCTAGGATGCAATTAAAATGTCGTCTATGTAGCGAATCGCTACCCCCTTAACTTCAGGACTCAGGGTCTGTCCTAGCGCTCTTATCAATTCAGACCCGGACGTTTTAACTCCAAATGGTAAACGTAGTAATACATAGGTTTGTTGTTCGAACATAAAACCCGTACATTTTTTAGTCTTTACTAAGTCTAATGTGGTGGTAGGACGAAGTGAGATCTATGTTCGAAAACCAGACTTTGCCTTGGAATTTCCTGAGTAATTCCTTTATGATTGGCGGTTTATCATACTCGGGCAACAATCTTGCATTCAAATTACGCGCGTCCAGACATAACCTTAGACTGCCATTTGGCTTAGACACAACTGCCAGAGGATTCACATAACATGTCGTAAATTTCTCAATGACATTATTTTTCTCCATATCCTGAATGAGTATCTTCACATTCTCCCTATGTTTCTCTGCTACAGGATACAATTTATCATGAAAAGGTGCATCATCCGTAACTTGAATTTGATATTCGAAATCTCTGTTTCCTCCTTGTCGAATATCAAAGATGTCGCAATACTCCCCTAGGATATTATCTAACTCTGGTGAATTCTTGGGGTTGTATATTTCCTCTTCGGTTGATTCATGAAAAATCAGAGACCATTGAACATCTCCCTCGGTGTTTTCCTCTTAATTTCCCTTGAAGCTTATTTCTTCGGTATGCTGAAATCGAATCGTATCCGTGCTCATGTCAATGACGGCTTGATATTTCTGTATAAAATCTGTCCCCAGGATCATATCATATACGATATCCTTCATGACAACAAACACATGTTGAAAATCATGTCCTCCAATCGTAATACATAAAAACAACTGAGTTTTACATACTGATATCTTGTTCGGAATAATCCCTTGAATTTTAATTCCGGACACAGGAATTTCTTCCAATTTTTCAGTTAGCTTCCAAAGAGCATACATTTTCTCGCTAACAAGATATAGCATTGCGCCTGTATCAATCAAAGTATCGACAGGTTTGCCGAATACTTCGCATGATATGATGGGCAACTTAATCCTAGTTCCCATTCTTTCATTTCATAATTAGGTTGAATTAGGTCATCGTCCTTGGCTTGCCACTTGATGATTCTGGAAGTGTAAATTTTTATTATCCTATTTACTATTGGATAATCGGCGTTTTTTCCATTGTTTTATTTTGCGATTGATGCATCCCCGATGTACCAGGTTCTCTCTTCTTTTGTTGTTCCAGGTATTGCTTATTTTCTTGGTGTCTCTATTCAAAGTTTTCCTCGCTTCTTGTTTGAATTCCTCGTTTTACTGTCGGCGATTTTCATTTCTTTGGAGGTTACGATCATCTCTTCTGAAGTAACGTCTTTCCTGGTACTGCCCTTGGTTATCTCTGGGTCTCCTTCGTCGACTCCTGAAATTGTTTGTTCCGCCAGGCCTCGGGTAAGGTTTATTTTCATATGATCTGTAATTATTGGTATTCCAGTTTCGTTTATCCCTGTCATTCGTCGACGTTTTCTCTTCCTGTTGCTCTCGAGGTGTTTGAGAATACCTATCTGCCATGACCACATAAACAGTATGTTTAGTCTTACCACCCTTGAATTGTGCATTGGAATGGTCGAGTTTCTGAAGGACTTCACCAACCTGTTCCATATTGTGTATGTCAGCAGCTATTAAAGTTCTTTGCACATCAGCAGGAAATTGTCTAATCAAAGCAGTTATTAACGCATCATCTGGCATAGGTGGATCCAAATGCTTCAGTTTAGATAATCGTCCTGCAAAATACGTTGAGTAACGAGGGGGTTGAGACGTGGAGTATCGTTTAGAATAGAGCTCTGCTCTCACCTGTTGTTGAGTCTCGGGTGACCAGAACTTCCTTAACAATCCTCTAGAGAACTCTTCGTAATTGTTTAAAGTGGATAGAAACGCTTCTAAACCAAGTAAGTGCGGGGCCATCTAAAAAATTTCCAATAACTCTGATCTCTCGCTTTTTGGAATTTTTTGTGTATTTCAGGTAGTCTTTCAATTCCCTCAGAAACTCTACTGGTGTAACAATTCCTGTACCTGAAAATTTCGAAGGTTAATCTTCAACATTCTTATACAAGGCAATAGGAGTGGATTGAACAAATTTTATAACATCCTCTTGTTTCTGAAAATTATCTGGTTTGCTCGCTTCGCTCGCTTTCTCTAAAACTACATCCATACCAGTAACTGTGGATCTATTTCGTGTTTCAACAACGTTTTTCGCCGTCTGTTGATAATCAGTGAATTTGTTAGTAAGTTTCCTGACAGTTTTTTTAGCTCTGCGTTTTCTTCTACTATTTTTTATCTCACCAGTGCTATTTATACTGTGAGAACAGTCAACCTGTTTCCTGTCTTCGACTTGTTTCTTTATGTCTTCTATCTCTCGATGGTTTTCCTCGGATTTCTTTCTAATATCTTCTGTATTTTTCTAACATGTTCGGTATCCTTCCTGACTTGTTCGGTTTCCCTGAAATTATCTTTTACATAAGTCGATATTTTGTTCATGATTTCTTCATGTTTTTTCAAGGAACTTGTAATCTCTTTAATATCCTTCTGGGTTGTTTGAATTTCCTTTGTCATTACTTGCACATGTGATGTCAAAGTTTCCGGAATTTCCTTAATCCCATCTTGATTTTCCAGCTTAAGTGCCTCCTTCACTTAGCTGATCACAGCGGTCTTTATTTCTGTTATCAATTTCTTGACTATACCTTCTTTTATCTCACCTACTACTAATTCTTGGAATTGTTCCGTCAGGCGTTGGATTACTTGATTTGCCATTTCGTTATTTTCCTTCTGGACGCAAATTTCCAAACTAACCATGTCTTCTCCTACTTACCTAACACCGCGTTCTATCCTGTCAGCCAATGTTTGAGCCTTCTGGTCAGCATCTTGAAATTTACTATCCATAGTACTCACGTTAACTGCTAACGACGTTTCAAGTGCCTGAGTTTTCTCGAAAAGTTTAGTCATCTTACCTTCCAAAGAAGTTTTAAAGAATCTGAATTCTCTTTTAATTTGTTTTCCATAGAAATGTTTAAAGAATCTGAGTTTTTTTCCATACAAGCTCCTAAAGAATCGGAATTTTCTCTCATTTTAGACTTTAAATTAAATGAATTTTCATTTAATTTAGCCTCCAAGGAATCCGGATTGTCTTTTAATTTGTCTTCCATAGAAGTTAACTTAGTCTCTAAGGAATCCGTTAATCTACTTTCAAAGGAATCTGAATTCTCTTTTAATTTGGCTCCTAATGAATTTTCAAGAGTTAGTTTTAAGGAATCTGAGTTTTCACATAATTTCTCTTTTAAAGTATTGGAATTATCTTTTAGTTTGGTCTCCAAATTAATGGACTTCTCTATTACTTCTGCAACCTGCAGTTACACACTTTTGGAGTGCTCCTCCAAACGAGTCAAATTCTTCATCATCTCCTCCATAATTTCACACAATAATATATTTATTTAGGGGTAGAAATGTTGGCAGACACTAAGACTTAACACTAGAACATGTATTATCCTAAGCTATTTGGAATTCACGAAATAAAATAAGACATGCCCTAATGTCGACGTGATGGAAAAAAATCTCTATAATCTACTAATTTAAATAACAATATCCAAAAATGCAAGTTCAAAATATCCTCCACATGGATGCTATGAAATTTTGTATTTCCAGACTATCGAACGAAATCTACAAAATTTAATTGACACCCCAATGGATAAGCCATTGTATAACAATCAAAACCATACCAACTTTTAACCCAAACTAATTTTTAAGTTTCCCACTAATTGGGTTTCCTATCAACTTATTTATCCATACCAGACATCTTCCAGATCCCAAAATATCTATTCAAAAGTCAAAATTCAAATCGGGCCCCATGTTCGAAGCCATTTATCTTTTCTATCTTATTTTATGTGCCCGTTTAGACCGAAGTCCAACGACCACATATGCATTTTACCAAAAATTATTCAGCACGAGAATCTAAACATCTCAGGGCGCCATATGGGTTAATATTACAATAACAAAAGATCTAGAATATGCTTTACTGATTTTCGGCTCGATACAACAATAAGGATAGAAGGGAGACTTTGAAAATACCACAATTCATAAAAGAATCTCATTTTATTTATAATTTAAAATTGAATCTAAAAGAATGCCATAAAAGCATTGAGAATGCATAATAAGATTCATACACTTTATATACGAAACAGAATTATCAACACATGAACACTGTTGGATTTGAACAAAAGCCAGAATATCAGTCCTGTTGGCTTTGTTCAAATATTTTATATACAACGGTAGGTTATTCAGGGCAAATTCAATCGTCCAGCCTAAATCCTACTTGACTAGTATTCACTTGTTGAAAGAAATTATATATTTTTAACTGATCCACTTGTTTGTCTAAAAAATCACTTTGTTTATAAGTTTAATTGTTTAAACGAAAAACTATCACTTTCCCAGAATCATCATTTGCTTTCAAAATCGGTACATTAAATATCATAGCAATGAGTTAATTACAAAATAACGATTTGTAGGACATCTGAGCATCATTAAATAACCATGTTTAAACACTAAGAGCATGGATTCGAAGTACTTCGATGGTGAGCAACATATGTATTACATCATCTGTTCTCAATCCGAAAATAACAATCATGAGTACATGACTCAACTATAAATTCATGGATCACAATATTAACCAAAACATTAATCCAAATGTGAATTAAATCATTCAAACATTAAGCTTTCAAATTATTGAAAATATAATTCTGAATATTCTTATCAGAAATAGTAACAAATACTATCACCAAAATTATTATTCTTCAGTAGAATATGAAAATATTAATCTTTACAAAATGTTATACCTTTATAAGATTTATAAGTTCAATAGGATCACATATATCTTTGAAATGGTAGTGGCTATTCATTAAATGACAATATCCTCTTTAGCACCGGCCCATTCTATTAATGTGTCAATAATCACCTGATCACATTTTGTATTTTGACAAACGGCAAGGTATCGTTGAACTTAAAGGTTTATCTACAATAAACTCGGGTTGACAAGTACTGGGAAAATATCTGTAGAATACGAGAAAAATCAAACGTGAAACATCACAGTGATGGTTGCATGAAATAACTCGACGAAAGTGTGATTCGTAATTATATATTTTTACTTCCATATTTTTCAACATATTTTATAAAAGCCATCTAACCCTCACAATTGTTGATGCTTCACGTAACGACGACTTCATTCCTGCGACTTAATTGCACAATTTGAATGACATAATTCAACTATTTCCACACACAACATTTCTCCTCATATTATTCCTATCACTCATTATTATGATAATCAAGCCATTGCTTGTTATCCAACTGGAAGACTAGGAATCTAGTAAGCTCCTCCAATGAGTTAACTACAAATTTTTACCATCACATTAATTCCTGGTATCTTTATTTCGTGTCTACTCAGGGTCAAACGTTTCACATAATGACGTTACCCAAATAATTTACTATTTATATAAATTCAAGCAAACCCTAATTTATACATTCATTTTATTTCCCATTTTGATAACCTTCCGTGTCTTCACAAGATTTGACTGTATAACGCAATTATTAAATGCTTCCAATATTATTCTGTTATTTCAGAATGTGGGCGTGCGTCAAACCACTAACCTTCGGAAAAGAAATGATCCGAAGTAGTTAAACTGTTTCAGATATCAAACTGATAATCCACATAACATGATACGATTATTAGAAGTTACCAAATTATTATTATTATTATTATTATTATTATTATTATTATTATTATTATTATTATTATTATTAATGTTTCAGAACATGAAAATTATTATTAAATCATTATTATTATTACTTCCAAACTGGAATTAGCTTCACAAAACAATTCGTGAACGATCTGGCTCGAATTCTAAAATAGGAAAATATCCATTCCTCAACCTAAATAAATTTTAATATCCACAGATCCTACGGCTGATGACCGTGATTAAAAAATTACAAAATCAAACTAAATGCTCATGATGCTGTCCATAGATTCAACTCATCGAATCCAAATATATGAACACAGGAAATGTCCAGACCTAGGCCTCCAATGCCTCGAAGCCTAATTTGCGACAGCAAATTACAAAAGAAAAATTTGTGTTGATAAACCTGAAGAAATAGAGAATTCCGAATAACTAAGCATAAGAATAATTCAAATGTAGCTTACATTCTTGTAGATGTTGACGATGGAAATCTGGTTAGAACTAGACTGTTCCATTCTTCGGTCCCTTTTGGACCCGTACCTAAATCGTGGTATCGGCCTCCATTTTCTACCCGCAATCAGTCTAGGAAGACATAACGGCTAGTTTCTTCGTTGCTTCGAAATATCCTTGAATAATAATGTTCATGATGAAATTTCTAATAGCTGTGGCTATTTGCATTAAAGGGATTTGATCTTTGAGATCCATGGTAAGAAATACCAGACGTAACATAGACGCAACAGTAACACATTCAGTACGATTGCGATACTCTACAGTCTTATTTTGCTGTGGTAAAGACCTGAGGTTCTTGATGACCCTATGGGTGGAATTATGCATTTCCCAGACAGCGTTAGACACAGCTGGTCCCAACGTCGGCTGAGTGATCTTACCAAGCAAGACTGGTATCTAATAAAGTACTGATATGATGTCGTGGTTGTTCTTTCTGTTACCAAGACAAAGCTTGTCTCTGATGAGTTGGAAGTAAAATACTTCAAATAATTAAATGTGGCTTTGTAGACTAAGTCTACCATATGTCCTGATGCAGTTGAATTTCACAAAGTATTGACTGCATGTTAATGTCTATCACTTGAAAGAGTACCTTTGGAAAATATTCTATGTTGCACTGTACGAAAAAATGACTAACACTTTTGGCCATCACTTGGTCCGATGTTTCAAAGTATGAAGTAACGGCGACCATGCTCCTAAGTATAAACTGTAGCGTAGTATCAGTAACCATGTACTGGCGAAGATTTCACTCGGAGAAGACTCAGCGACCATGCGCTATGAAGAACTGAAATGTACTGTATCTTGAGTCTGGCCGGGCCCTCAATTTATACTGCATGGAGCTATCCTCTGACGTCACAGTGGGAGAAATCCTCTATCACTAAACTGTTCATATCTCGGCTTCCGCTGATCCGATTTTTTTCTGATATGGCTCATTCTTCTCCTTTTTCCCGTGCCAGTAAAATGATATGCATTCCATGTTTCATTAAAACGGGAACTATTTAATCAAAATATAGCCTTGATGATGACGCGGCACGCGTCACTAACCTCTCTGTTGCCTGCATAAAGTTTTGAATTCCTTCGAGAATAAAAGCCGCGCGCTATTCAAACCTTGCGCCTGGACTTAGAATATGTGCCTGTGATCTCCAATACGCACAAGTGGATATGGGCACATTACGGAGAAATTAATCTCGCACCACAGGCCTTTCATTCACTCACAGGCTTATAGAGAAATTAATCTTGTGCCATAGGCCTTTTCGTTCACTCACAGGCTTATGGAGAAATCAATCTCACGCTAGATACAATTTCATTCACACACAGACTTTTGGATAAATTAATCTCACGCCAGAGGTCTCTTCAATTAAAAGTACAAGGCCTGAGTTTACGTGTGGTAGGAGGTCACTTCCTTTCCGTTCCTCATACCACCACAATATCTGGTAGGTTCCATTGAATACAATGAATTTGGGAGACACCGTACCATGCCATTGCTTTTATTGCTTGACAGAGCTGGGTACCGATCCATGAACTTCAGGTGTTAACACTAACAACGCAATCCACTACACCATGAGGTGGTCTTGATAAATAGTTTCTATGTATTACTTTGTTGACTTCATATGTATAACTTAGTTATTTAAGTATGGTCAACGACTATGTAATGATCATAAGCATATGTAGCTATACCATCAGAGTCAATTACTCTTTTATCATCACGAGGACACAAAACAATTTTGTTTAGTTTCACAGATGATATGTTATGTTGTTTAGATGCGATAATGTTCATTGGTATTCTTTTTACCTCATTTTTCATGATACAATCCTTATAATCTTGAAAACTTATACAATTTTTTGATAACACCTCTGCTAATACCTTTAATCCTTTTTATTTCTAGTCCATCAATGTTTAAAGCATACATTTTAGCTCCATGTCCAACAAATGCTTTAATAATACGTCCACAAGCCTCGTCTTTAAATTTTCCCAAAGTTTTCTTGTTTGATGAAGAGAAACATATGTGATTATCAGATGTGTCCAGGTGTTCCAAAAATTTCAACTTGTCTTGATAAACATCTTGGGTGTTAACCAAATAAATAAACGAGTCTGTGCCCATATACATGAGTTTAAGATTTTCTATCCCATAATAGGGCAGCAGGACATCATAGTGGTGTGAATACATAAGAGTTTTTGAAATATCCAGTATACACATTCCAATATATATATATATATATATATATATATATATATATATATATATATATAGGCTTATTGAATACAATGCTACGTTTAGCCATGTGGAAAGCAGCTAAGTTAGGACCATAAATTGTTCTGTCGATAAATGTTGGTTTAGCGATTAGTTTTCAGCCTTTTTGCTATCAATTACAAGACGTGTTGATGCATATCAAACATGTAACATTTTATCATATAACTAACCTTATCATTCCCGGCAAATGAAACACACATTCAGTAGTACTCATAGTATTATTACCAAAACTATTATTCCATTGTCGAGTGTTTGCATCACAAGCACACCGGCCTGCTGCTTCACGATACAAAAAGGCACCAAACGTATCTAAGTTGCCGTGACTCTTGCCTCACGACACAAAGACACCAAGCGTATATATGATGCCGTGACTGTGAACGGAACATGCTCCCCGCCGTTGAATCAGTTGATTCAATAGAAATTACATAGATTGAAAGTTCACTATAACAAATAAAAACAAGACACAATATAAATAACACAAATAAAGTTAAATACATTACAAGGATGAATAAATAACAAAATGAAGAATCGCTGTGCAGTATATCCCACGAAATCATTGATTGTCAATTCTCGATAGGAAGTACAATAAGTTTTTGTATCGGTCGCTTGAAGGAGCCGTTACCAGTCTTAATTGTAGCTACCCGCGCAAATCCATCCACTACGCCAGCCAACTTCCAAAAAAGAGGAGGAAGATTGTCCTCCTTCAGCAGAACGACAGTCCCAGGAATTAGGTTGGTCTTGGAGCAGACCCACATCTTCCTTTGTTGCAGAGAGTTTAAGTAATCAGCCGACCACCGTCTCCACAATTGTTGCTTCATTGACTGGATCCGTTGCCAACGAGATAGTCTACTCATAGGCAGGTCAGTCAACTCAGGCTCGGGTATAGTGGTAAGAGGAGCACCAATTAGGAAATGAGCAGGTGAAAGGTAGCAAAGATCATCTGGGTCATTTGATAAAGCGGTCATTGGGCGAGAGTTGAGGCATGCTTCGATCTGTGTGACAAGTGTACAGAGCTCTTCGAAGGTCATTAGTGCATTTCCGGCAACTCTCCTTAAGTGGTACTTTATCGACTTAACAGCGGCTTCCCAGAGCCCGCCGAAGTGTGGAGAGCTTGGAGGTATGAACTGACATGTTATGCCTTCCATGGCTGAAGAGTTCTTGATTTCTTCACAGAAGGTACTTGATAGTAATAATTTGCGTAAATCTTGCAGTTTTTTGTTGGCACCAACAAAGTTTGTGCCATTATCACTATAAATAATAGAACTCTTGCCTCGCCGTGCTGTGAACCTCCTCAAGGCAGCCAAGAATCCATCAGTAGAAAGATCACTTACCACTTCCAGGTGAAGTGCCTTGGTGGCTAGACAGATGAATAGTGCAATGTAACTCTTGACTGTAAGCTTGCTTCTCACCTTTCCTGTCCTGATGAGAAATGGCCCGGTGTAGTCGACGCCTACATTTAGGAATGGTAGGCTCTCTTGCACTCTGGTCACAGGAAGTTGTCCCATCAGCTGTTCACACGTAGTTGCTTTGAATCTAAAACATTTCAAACATGTGTGAATGACTTTCCGCACAACTGCTTTGGCGGTAGGGATCCAATATCTTTCACGTAGGGACGAAATGGTGAGGTGTAGCTGAATGTAAAAGCCGAATGTGTTCCCCCATAACCACAAGTTTCGTCAGAGTGTGCTGTGGTGGAAGAATAAGCTGATGCTTAGAACTATATGGTAGGTTTGAGTTTTCAAGTCGTCCGCCTACTCTCAGCATTCCCAGGTTGTCTAAGAAAGGGTGCAGATCTGCAATCTTGCTCTTCTTTGAAACGCAGCGAATAGCTTGAAGGTCAGCTATCTCCTTATTATAACACTCTTGTTGTGAGATTTTAATACAGGTGTATAATGCCGACTGAAGTTCATGTACAGTAAGTATTCCTGTATTTTTCTCCTGTGGGTTGGCAGCGTTGAGCATGAATCGTAGGCAATAAGCAGTCACTCGAGTCAGTCGAGACAACGATGAGTATTTGTGCATAAATGCAACTGCCTCGGTATTTACTAAGATGACCGCAGAATGGGTATCACGAGATTCAGGTAATTCATCCTTCTGTAAATGGGAGATACTTTTCACAGGCCAAAAATCAATGGGTTCGGGTAGCCAAATTGGACCATTCCACCAGAGCTTCATGTCTTGTAGTCGTCCTGGAGCAACGCCTCTCGATATTAAGTCTGCTGGGATGTCATGGGTGGGAATGTGTCTCCATTCTGCTTTGTGAGTATATTCTTGAATTGAAGAACCCCTGTTGGCCACAATAATGTCTTCCACCGCGTAGCAGGGGATGCGATCCAGGACAGAACAATGGTAGAGTCTGTCCACAGGAACACCTTGCTGACTTGGGATGACAATACTGGCAGTGTTTTATGCTCCGCACAGTTCAAGTCTAGGCAGCGTCAGTCTCTTTATAGAGGCTACTCTGGACTTGGAGCATAACAAATTGACAAACGTCCTCCCTTCCTTGTTGACAGACAGTACATAAATACAAGCCCCATACGCTCGTTCTGAGGCATCGGCAAATCCATGAATCTGAACATCTGAAGGGGGTCCTTTACAAGTGACTAATCGTTTCACCTTAAATTCCGTGACTGCAGGGAGTTGAGAATGAAGCCGTTTCCAATCTACAACTTGTTCAGACGGGAGTTCATAATCCCAATTTAGTGTGACCAACCATAGTTTTTGCATGAAGATCTTATAGGATATCACCACTGGACTGACCAAACCAAGGGGATCAAAAATAGAAGCAATGACTGACAAAACCTTGCGCTTTGTGACAATGGGATCAGCACGATCCGAACTGCAACACAGGTTACCAGAAATCAGGAATTGATCTGATAATGGTTGCCATAATAAGCCTAGAGATTTCACACTGCTACCTTGGTCTAGATTAAGAGGCAGCTGAGTTTCTCTATTCTCTTCTGAAACTGCTGTCAGTAGTGCTGGGTGATTGGCACACCATTTTCTGAGAGCGAAGCCTCCACTCTCCAACAATGTTTTAATTTCAGACTGAAGCTGTAGAGCATCCTGAAGGTCATTACAACCACTAACTAGGACATCAACATAAAAATCCCTGCGGAGAACTTGAGGTGCTCTAGGAAACCTTGATTCTTCTACTTCAGCGAGTTTTTGTAGGCATCTCGTGGCGAGAAAAGGTGCAGCAGCTGTGCCATATGTTACGGTAGTTAGTTCATAGCAACTAGGTGGCTCCTCTGGAAATTCTCTCCACATAATCCGTTGTAACTTTCTGTCACCAACATGCACCTTGACTTGTCGATACATCTTGGCAATATCGGCAATGAAGGCGAAAGTATGTGTTCTGAATCTGAGAATAATGGAGTACAGATCCTCTTGAACTGTGGGTCCAACCATTAGTATGTCATTTAGAGATAAACCATTTGATGATTTTGCAGATGCGTCAAAAACAACCCTAGTTTTGGTTGTAGTGCTACACGGCTTAAAAACAGGACGATGTGGCAAGTAATAGCATCCACTGTCATCACCTAACGTCAAAGAGTTATTTATTTTCACCATGTACCCTAACATTTTATATTCATGCAGAAAGTTACAGTAGTCTTGCTTTAGTGCGGGCTGTTTGCTAAAGCGCCGCTCTAGCTGAGTTAACCTTGACATAGCCTGACTAAAGGAGTCTCCTAATACTTCAGGCTCTTGTTTAAGAGGCAAGCGAACTACAAATCTACCAGATTCATCCCTCGTAGTGTTATCTGTGAAATGTTTTTCGCTGTCTTTTTCTTCCTGAGTTCTGATTGGGGAAGAGAGATCCTCTATTTCCCAGAACCGTTGCAACTGGGCATCTAAGTTGTCTTCTATCCGCAAAAAGCATGAGGCTACTCCTAAGCATTCTTCTCCCTGTGGTCGAAATCGTCCTGAAAGAATCCATCCAAATTCAGTCTCTTGGAGGACTGGATAATTTGGTGATCGTGTACGATGACCAGGCTTCAGTAATGAAAGGAAATGCTCTGCGCCGATTAATAATTCTATGTCTCCTGGCTGGAAAAACTTAGGGTCAGTAAGTGTTACATAGGTGTTACAATGATCGTGTTGAATATAGCTGCTAGGCATGCTCCCTGTAATACGTGGAAGGATAGAGCATGACATATTAATTGTGAATTCACTCACAGTGGAATGCAGCAGTAACTGAACACTGTGCTTAGTTTGTGAAAGAGAGTTATATATTCTACTAATTGGTATAGGGTTTTGGTATTTTCTTAGGCGTAATCTCTGAACAAGACCTTCCGTACAGAGATTTGTCTGGCTGCCACTATCCAACTGAACACTGTGCTTAGTTTGTGAAAGAGAGTTATATATTCTACTAATTGGTATAGGGTTTTGGTATTTTCTTAGGCGTAATCTCTGAACAAGACCTTCCGTACAGAGATTTGTCTGGCTGCCACTATCCAACAATGCTCTACACACATGCACTTTCCCGTCAGAATCCATGAATCTTACTAAGGCCGTAGACAACATCACCCTAGCCGAGTATCGATCTCCTACGTTGCAGTATGTGTGTGTTGGGTTAGAAGCCACTGGGTGATGACTTTAGCCACCATCTCTACCTGACAGAGTACCTTCACTTTGTTTGTGTAATTATGTGTGGTGCTTCTTGTTGCACAACTTACAACCACGTGATTTGCAGTCTCTGGATGAATGCTCAGTGCGCAAGCAATTATAGCATAGACCTCTTTCCTTAACGATTTGAAACTTTTCCCCTTGGCTGAGAGCTGAAAATGTTTCACACTTGTGAATACTATGATTGTCCTGACAGTAGGTACATTTGATGTGGTTGGTCGTGACATAAGAATAACGTGCTTGAGTGTCTTCCTATGATTTGACCTTACTCTGCTCAAATTGCTGTCTGGGCACTAGAGTGGTGTGTTGTGTGCTAGGTAAGTTCTCCAGTGCTTGTCCTTTATGTTCCACAAATGATAATAAGTCATTGAGGGAAAGACTGAGTCTCTACATGCGACAATTCCCAGTCTCGCCTAGTACTGATATCAAGTCCTCGAGCATACACTTGAGTCAGTATTACTTCGTGCAGTGGAATGGTAAGTTCCGAGGCTATAAGTGCGTTTAAATGACTGTTGAATGTATTTGAATACCTTACGAGTTCTTTAGCAGTTTCACTAGCAACTGGTTTTAGGCTTAAGAGATCCTTAACATGCGTGGCTGCTATAAGCCTCTTATTCTCAAATCTGTCCTGCAGCATTTTCCAGGCTATCTTATAGGTTTTGTATTAATTGGCTAGCCGACCCCTTGAGAACTGACACGAGATAATGAAACTTTTGAACAACCGGTACCTGGTTATTGTTATGCACCATAACCTTGAAACTGTCTGAAAATGAGAGCCAGTTTTCATACATCCCATCAAAATTAGGAATATTGATTGACGGAAGTTTCAACCCTGACATAGTGCCTGCTTGGGTTCTGCCTGAGCTTTCTAAATGATGTGATGCCTCTTCAATATTAGTGATTATGTTACCCATGTCACCCTTAATCTTATAGTATTTAGTTTCAAATTCCAATCTAGCTTGTTCATGTACTTGCTCATTTTCGGTATCTCCTAGTTCTAGTTCAGTCTGAACATCGTCAAACTTGGACATTATAGCACCCATATCGTCATATCTCAATTTAATTACATGCAAATTAGATCGCTGCTGGTCGCCTAGATTTTCTACGAAGGTCTGCATGCGCGTAAGCTGAGCTCTTAGCCGTGCCCTCTGCTTGATCAGTTTCTGTTTCGTGGCAGGATCCATTATTAATAGGATGATTGTAAAGAAAAGGAGGCCTGAGAAACTTGTATTTACTCACTGAATTACTTATTTACTTAACCTCTGGTGATGGAACATCGATACTGGAACTGGCAGATGATGTCATCAATGTGGACTTCTATGTACGGTACTGTATTTCCATGGACAGTTTAGGTTTTCGTATCCGGTCCGGTATAGGCCATATGTTGATGCATATCAAACATGTAACATTTTATCATATAATTAACCTTATCATTCCCGTCAAATGAAACACACATTCAGTAGTACTCATAGTATTATTACCAGAACTATTATTCCATTGTCGAGTGTTTGCATCACAAGCACACCGGCCTGCTGCTTCACGATACAAAAGGCACCAAACGTATCTAAGGTGCCGTGACTCTTGCCTCACGACACAAAAACACCAAGCGTATCTATGATGCCGTGACTGTGAACGGAACAAGACATATATCTATTCTTTTACGAATATTTTCTACTGTTTTCCCAAAAATTGCATTGTTAAATAATTTGTAAAGGTTTTTCTCAAAAGCATGTTTGGCTTGTTTTCGAAGGTTGTTATTAAAATCAACGTATGCCTTTAGCCAAGGTCTCTGTTGAAACGTTAACATGATGCATTTGTATCAATTTTAGTCCATGATTTAGAGCCTGTTTTAATGCCATGTAATGAACAACGTATCGCCTTCGATTTCCAAGATGAGGAATTAGTTTTTGAGAGACGAATCCTTAGGTTGTATACACTCCGGTAGGAAAGGAAAATCGTTGTGTAAATCATGAAGGTCAGATGGATAATCATCATCAACGTCTAGAATATATCCAACAGGGTCATCTTCTTTTAGCGTTTCTAGATCACTATATCTGGAGAAACCCACTGAAGTCCACTGTAAGGAAGGGAGTGGCACATAGCCCATCCGTATTGGTTGTTCGCATCATCATAGGTAATAAACTGCGATGGTTTCTCGGAATCATATGTTTCCATGTATTTATTGATAGCTTCAGCATACCGATGAGAAACCTGACATGTTCCTCCACGTATTCCAGACTCTATTAAGAGAATCTGATTGTAATCCTGTAGCAATTCCAGTTCAATTCTAGTGTAAAGGAGCATTGCCTCAAAACTTAGACCAGGCGAAGTAAAGATGTGTGCAGCATCCACTCGGTATGTTTCTAGTGTTTTTTTTCTAAAAGTTTCAAAGCTGTCTGCAAGAAAGAGTACATCTGAAGTTAGGTAAAGGTCACTATATTCCCCTAGAGTTTTAATTTTTAAATGATTCCAGACATAAGGAGGATATTAAAGATGGAATAGACCCAGAAGTTCGAGAGAAATTTGATCAGATCATAGCTTAATATGGGGATATCTTTGGTGATAAACCAGGACGCATTGCTAAGTTCTCGTATAACATCAAGCTCATAGTCGACAAACCTTACCGTAAGAATTTGTATCCCATCCCGGATAAGTGGAAGGAAGATGTAGGAAAAATGATTAGTGAGATGGAGCAAGATGGTATAATCAAGAAGATGCCGACAGCATATTTGAACCCGCTAGCAGTAGTGAAGAATCCAAATGGCAAGTTAAGGATATGTTTGGACGTAAGGGCACTTAATGAGAAGATTCTTCCAGAGCATGATAGGCCTCCTGTAATTAGAGAACTCCTTAGGGAATTTAGAGGAAAGAGGTATCTTTCAACACCAGATCTGTTCAGTTCCTATTACCACATTGAACTAGCGGAAGAATGTAAGCAGTTCACAGGATTCCTTTTCGACCATAAGACCTATGTCTTCAATAGGCTACCATTTGGTGTAAAGAACAGTGGTCCAGTGATGAGCAGGGCACTGGATTCTAATCTCTCAGATCTGGTCAAGGAAAATGTAGTTAGCTACATTGACGATTTAATCATTGCGTCAGAGGCAGCTGAAGAACACATGAACCATCTGAAAATGCTATTTGAGGATCTGAGAAGGACAGATTTCAACTTAAACTATGACAAGTGTCGGTTCTTCCGCACAGAGATTGAGTTTCTTGGACATCGGATTGATGGAGAGGGTTACAGACCAAATCCGAAGAAAATTGTGGTCATAGCGGATTTCCCAACACCTAGAAGGATCAAAGATGTGAGGCAATTTCTGGGAATGTGCCAATTCTTCTCAGTACATTGGCCTAGATATACTGAAGTCATGGCACCTTTACAGGATTTACTTCGGAAGGGAAACAGATGGAAATCGGACAGGAAATGTGAAAAAGCTTTTCAAGATGCAAAGGACATGTTAGTCCAAAATGTGAAACTTGAATATCCGGATTTTTCGAGACGATTCTTCGTGGAGACGGATGCATCTAAAGTTGGCATCAGTGGCATACTTTATCAGGTCGACGATGATGGTACACATTGATATCTAGCTTTCTCCAGTCGCAAGCTCCGCGAAAGTTAGAGGAATTATTACGCCACGGAATTAGAAGCATTGGCTATTGTACATGCACTTCAGACCTGGAAAAAGCTATTAATTGGGCATGACGACTGTTATCACGGTCCACAAAGCTCTGGAATGTATCATGAAAACAGATTTAGCCAGCGATCGCATAACCAGATGGGCACTTTTCCTGCAACAATTTAATCCCGAGATCGTCCATCGACCTGGGAAATTAAATCTTTCAGCAGATATCCTAAGTAGGAACCCTAGTGAGGACGTGGTAGTCAATCACGTGAACTTAATCCATGACGATCAGGGGACGTTGGATATGTTGAGGAGACTTGCTCTAATTCAGAAGAGGTACGCGCCGTTACGTAGGATTTACCGTTTTCTCACAAATAGGATGGACAACGCCGATCCAGATTTTATAAACACAGAGCGTCAACCAAGAGATTACCACATCGTGGGAGGTTTGGTCCACAAATGCATAGACAGAAATCACACAAAGCTAAGAGTCGTTATTCCACCCAAGCTAGTTGAGAGGGTTATTTGGTTAACGCACCGATCAGCAGCGCATGCGGGAGTAGATAAAACTTTGGTCATCGCGAAGGAAACGTTCGTTTGGAATCGTATGGGACTAACCATTCGTTAAGTTCTCAAGACTTGTGATAGATGCCAACGCAGTAAATACTCTTCAAAGTTAATGAAGGAGTTTCCCAGAGCGATTTTGCCTTCTAAGCCTAGAGAATTATTCGCCACTGATATTTTCGGCCCAATCCCTCCTTCAACAAGAGGAAACCAATTTATCTTGGTAGCTGTTGATGTCTTTTCAAAATTTGTATCCTTATGTCCAATTCAGAAAGCAACATCCAGATATGTCTTAAGGAGGTTTGAAAACACTGTCTTTCCATCTATGGGTAAACCCGAGAGTTTATTGAGTGATCATGGTCTACAGTTCACCGGCATGGAATTTTAAACGGCAATGGAACGTTTAGGAATCCATCATCTCTTCAACTTAGTCCGTCATCCTGAAGGAAACCCGACAAAGAGGATAATGCCTGAAATTAGCAAGATTTGTAGGCTATATGTATGGGAAAACGATAACCGGAGGATGGAGGTGGTTCCCGTCATCACCGAAAGTCTTAATTCAACAGTGCATGAGAGCACAGGATCGATTCCTTCTATTTTGCATCACGGCCCCAAACCCAGGCGACCGTGGGAAGACATAGTGAATGTTCCAGTAGACACTGAACCATCCCAAGAGAGGAGGATTGAAATAGCGGGGGAACGCTTGAGACGTCAGGCTGATAAAAGATCCAGAAGACACGCTGGAAGGAGATTCCAAGAACCATTTCGTAAAGGAGATGAGGTTTTAATCAGGAAGCCGATTTCATCAAACCTACCGATGAAGGTGTATCATAAATTTGCTCCCCTGTTTGCTGGACCTTTTCGCATTGGCGAGGTTTATGGGAACAATAGCTACAGGATCGTCAAGATGGACAATGATGAGGACGTGGGAACCTTCAACGCTGCGAGTATAAGGAAATACTATTCTGTTTAGAGGATTGAGTGAGAGAACCTAGAGAATGAACGTTTGGAATATCGTGTACATGAAGTGTGGAATGCTTTTCTATGATTGTTTTTATGATCTTTCCTTCGTGGGATCACCAAAAAATCCTTGGCAGGGGGGGGGGAGATGTACCCGATATGACCTTGGGACTATCGGCTACGCTGACATGTTGAAAGTATGTGTTTGGAGAGAATGCGATAGCGATGGAAATTGTGGTTTCTTTGGAAGTTTGGCAAGAGGGAGCGACACATCAGATCATGATACGCAAGGAAGTCATTTATTTTATTTCCTTATTTCCATGCCTCCAGGTATAGCAGAAGAGAAAGAGAGAATTTCATTAATATTGCTTACAATATTTGGAACCCCTTAATGATGTAACGCATGGAGAGTCGCTGGGTGTGTGACGTCAGTGCGGACATGACGCAACCCCACTGCGACAGGGATGGATGATCACGTGCTGAGCGAGAAAGAGGAGAGAAAGAGGGGTAAGAATGAGGCCTTGACCGGCTGGCAGCAGGGAGTTGCTTGTATTTCGTTGTGCGAGTGAGTGAACTCATCTATCTAGTCCTGAATACCATCGGTTCGAACAAGCTAGTCGACAGTTCATAATTTTACGGTATCCGTGTGATGCAGAAACTTTGAGTAAGCGAAGTAACAACATGATACTTCAACCGAGTTCGTGGCAGCATACAAGCTGGACTTTGTGAATTGCGTAGCAACATTTGTCACAGCGTGCAGAGGCAGCCGATATGACTTGCTTCATTAAATCTAGTTCAGTTCACGGACATGAACAGGCGACTTCACAGAATGGATTCGTACTGTAACACAACGTTTAATATAACTTGCATTTACAAGCTTATAACTTGGTGAGATTTAGACGTTACATTTTGAGGCACAGTTCTTCATCCATTAGTCAAATGAACATAAACGACCACGAATTGTCGGAACTTTACAATTTTATTCTTCTATTAGTCAAATGATCATGGGCGACCACGAGTTGTCGGAACTGTGCAATTCATCCATTAGTCAAATGAACATAAGCGACCACAAGTTGTCGGAACTTTACAATTCTTCATCCATTAGTCAAATGAACATAAGCGACCACGAATTGTCGGAACTTTGCTGTGAATCATAAATTAGTCAAGTGGATATAGACAATAACTTCAGACTTGAACATTGTTCCATGTGCCTACAACATGAACACTTACACGACCACAGGGTGTTTGAAAATAATTTGCACATTTCACATAAAATTTTCTTTCGGCACTTTAACATAAAGCCTTCAGTGCATTTATACACTGACTTCAACATACACTTCTGGAACAGTGGGGAACATTGTGGACACTATAATGGGGCAACCATTCATGATGAAAACTCAAATGCTTTTACGGAAAATTGTGGAGATTCTTTACAATATGGACACTTCCAACCTTAATATGGGGCACTAAACATAGACGAGGCATTATGGCAGAGCGGAGTGGCGGTCCCGAAATCAACCCCGAATGAGGAGCGTACCAATGCGAGGTGAGGACATCCGATGTCAGCGATCTTTATGAATTATTAGGGATGCGTCGATCTTCCGAGAAGTCTTTGCGAATTTCAGGGTACTCGACGATCTTTGGAAATTGGATATTGTAAGGTTCCTGTTAGGGAGGCATGTACAAATAATTAATCTAAGGGATGAAATTAGTCTAAATAGGGGGCGAGCTTGGCGAATGCTGTAAGAGGTAGGGAGTATTTAGAGAACTGAGCTCGACAGTGCGATCAGCAAGGAGAGCTCCCCAATGTACTGCTTGACGGGGTAGTTCTAAGTGAGGGGGTAGTTTAGAAAGGCAATCAAGTTATTACACTGTGCACAACAGCTGCGTCACGCGGTTTACTGCGAAACGTGGGCAGGCGAGCTAACGGGAAATCCGCTATTGTCAGCGTTAAGCATTAGCGCTCAGCTGACGACAAGAAGCAATTAAACAAATGAACAGTAAGACTAATTCTAGATCCTACCTGAAGGGGAATCTAATAGGGTAGGATCTTATTAGCTAAATAAATAAAAGAATAAGACCAGTGTCTTCTAGTGTTTCTGAATTTAATGTGTACCTCGATCTTGAGGTACACTGGCAAATAGCAGTTCAAATGATAATCAATAAAAATAATTACAGTCCAAGCACAGGGGGATGTGAGTGTAGTGTGGTGGTGAGTGTAGTGATCGCTTGAGACACTTACTCGTTCAGCCAACATCAGAGGTTCGTCACGTCGGTAGCACTAAGACAGACTGAGTGATCGAATGATCCTGGGTGTTTGACCTCCGGGGTTTTTATAGGTTTCGTGTGCTAGGTCGGCGGAATCCTTACATTCCTACCGAGTCGTAAACCTTTCCCGGGTCGTTGCCTGGGCTACGAGGCTACCTGGGTTCATGTATGTGCTAATTATTAGTCTTGTAATTTATAGGTTGTAATTTATAGGTTGTAATTTATAGGTTTTCAGATTAAATGTTTAGAATTTTGATTTGTTGGAGATTTTATTTAGGGGGTGGGGGTAGCGTACCCTAGGTGTACAACAACCCCCTTTGTAGGGTTAGTTATCGTCCTCGATAACTGGACGAAGGCGTGGGGGTGATTTTTTCAAAATAGGGCATCTTCTTCTCTCTTGATATTCTTCTATCTTCTGTTCTTCTCTTCTTTTCTTCTTTCAATTTAGCTCGTAATTGTATGGGTGGCGTCGTAGGGGGTGTGTTGGTAGCCTCGTGGAAGATAGGGGTGAGTCAGGGGGTAGATATGAAATTATTAAGATGTAGTAATCGTCGAAGTTTGAAGGCTGTGTATAGGTGCCTTCTATTGAATGTGCGTCCGGGTGTGCTCAGCGATCATGTTTAATTGTTTATGGTGAGGGGAACAATATTTCTTTACATATATTCTAAAAAATTCAACAATGGTTCGTGAAGCTTACTTGTTTTCATAATACATCTTTTACTTGGCGGGATATAACATTTATCCCTTTTGGTATTTGTAATATAATGACACAATAAATTGTTAAACAAAACAGTACATATAATATAAACATTTCAATATCATCAATTTAACTAAAGGGGTGCAGGAACACAACGAGAGGAAAAAAAATCCGAGGGTTGGGGGTGGCTATATATACATATATAATTAACGTACCTCAAGTGTGGATGAAAAACTGCCCTCGCGTGCCCTGCACGTGTGTAAAAGGGATAGAGTGGAGAGAAAGAATGAAATAAATGTCGCAGGGTGTAATTTAAGGGTTAAATTTTAGAGTGTTTTATTGTGGGGAAGAAATACGACATTTTTACAATAGAAGGAAAACAACAACGTGTAACATAAAACAATCCATATACCCTCATATCTTCGCAATTTTATCTAAATAATATCAACAATTTTAAATATTTTCCAGAAAAATTTCCATGCAATGATACCATTTGTAAGTATTAAAAATAAAACAAAACTCTATTAATTAGATCAATATGCTATAAAAACTAACCCAAATTCTCTTAATTATATTAATATTCTATAAAAACAAAACCAAATTTTCTTAATTATATTAATAATCTATAAAAACAAAACCGAATTCTCTGAATTATATTAATATTCTATAAAAACAAAAACAAATTCTCTTAGTTATATTCTATCACTACTGTCGTTGCGCAACTATATCACTGTTAATATTAATTTCTATGTTCGTTAACACTACGGCGAGTGCACTCTAACTTAATATCTAAGCATAAACTATTATCTATGACCTGCAGGTTATATCTTACCCGTCTATAATATTGCTATTGTATGACTCGCTCCCTGTGGGCGAGCGAAGTCATCTTGGCTGTTCAACTCGTCCTTTACAGAAATAGGCGCGAGTTGTGTGGCCGTAATGCACCTCTCATTATAGGTGTCAAATTATTTGTTGATCCGACCTCCAGTGGAGGATATCCCACAGGTATATCTCCACTGTGGTTCGGATGTGCGCCTGGAAATATGTATTATGTGGGGGGGACTGTGTATTGGCCGTGTGAGTGTGAAATGTAGGGGCGGGAAATTTGTGTAGTGTAAAAAAACATATTGTTAATGCATTCAACTCGTAGCCATTTGTGGGGATCCATAAGACACATATAAAACCATTATTTTTAGAGGGTATTTACCCTCGGCATGTGTGGGGTGAACCTGTGGAGGCATATAGAGAAACAGTACATTTAGCAAATAAATCACATGTTATCAGTGTCATTATTAATTTCGGCGAGCGCCCAAAATGGAGCTACTCCCGATGCATGTGCGCAAAGTGTGCACCGCCATGTGGGCTGTGTCCGGTGTCAGCGCCTCAGGTTTTCAACCTGCGCTGAAAAATAAATACATATTTATGATTATAAAGCATAGATTTCTAATTATTATTGGCCATTTGTTATTCACTTTCTTTATACCTTTGTATACCTTTCTATTTGGTTTATACATTCGTCCTTATTTTCTATACCTTCGCATTTCCTTATTCTTATCATCTGTCTCCCAAATCCTTGTACTACTTCAACCTTTATTCCTTATCGGCTATATCTTTATATTTCTTTATTCCTTCTTACTCATTATTTCTTATCACTTCACGTTACTTTATTCCTATTCTTTCCTTCCTATATCATTGTGCTATTTCATCCTTTATTTCTTTATGTCTATATCTTTGAATCTCATTATTCCTTCTTACTCATTTTTTCCTATAACTTTACTTTACTTTACTCCTATTCATTTCTGTCCTATATCATTGTGCTACTTCATTCTTTATTTCTTTACGGCTATATCTTTGAATCTCATTATTCCTTCTTACTCGCTTTTTCCTATAACTTCACTTTACTTTACTCCTATTCATTTCTGTCCTATATCATTGTGCTAATTCATTTTTCATTCATTATTGTATACACCTTTGTATTTCTTTATTCTTTCTTACTCATTATTTCCTATAACTTCACTTTACTTTATTCCTATTCATTTCTGTCCTATATCATTGTGCTACTTCATTTTTCATTCATTATTGTATACATCTTTGTATTTATTCATAATGTTGAATTTTGGACTTATGCCGTGTATTATTATATTAAAATTCGACGCGTTTCGAAAGAAACCATGTCTTTCATCGTCAGGAATAACCTGGAATACGACAATGTTGCTAAGAGAAAGCAACGAAGAACATATAGAAGGTGCCCAAAGATGGACGCCATTATAGCCCCATGTTAGGGACAACGGAAAGCAGCAGTGAATTACTTTCTCAGGGTTCTGATAATAGGTAGCCAGGATTCACTGAGATTGTAGCCGGTGTCGTGGTTGAAATTATCTGGGTGTTTACGTATTTCAACCGCCTCCCTGATGATTCTGGGACGATATTGCTTTATACGGGCAAGAACATCCACTCCTTGGAACATGACATCATGGCCAGGTGTTAAAGCATGATCGGCAACAGCTGATTTATCAGGTTGAATGAGCCTGATACATCTATTATGTTCCTTAATGCGAGTGCATATTGTTCTCGAAGTCTGCCCGATGTAAACCTTGCCACAAGTACAGGGAACTCTGTAGATACCCGGTTGTTGCAATTTAGGCAAACTGTCCTTAGTTGGTCGCAGGAGTTGCCTAATCTTAACAGAAGTTCCAAATACAGTCCGTATGTTGTACCGACGTAGGATTTTAGCAATACGATCCGTTGTGTTATGTATGTACGGAAGGTAAGCAGTTCCTCTTACATCTCTTTTCTCAACTGACGTCCTATTATTATTTGTTGGTTTCAGAACCGTAGAAATCAAAGCCTTGCTATAACCGTTGCTCTCAAAGGTGGTTCGCAGGGTGTTAATTTCTTCTTGTAAAGAAGACACTTCACAAATCCTCCTAGCCCTGGTAGTTAGAGTTGTAAGGATACCATCTTTCTGGGCAGGGTGATGGTGAGAACTTGCATGGAGATATCTATTGGTGTGTGTTGGCTTACGAAAAACGCTGTGTCCTAAAGATCCATCCTCTTTCTTGGTGACGAGAACATCCAAAAAAGGTATTTTGCCGTCAGATTCCTTTTCCATGGTGAAACAAATAGAAGGGTGCTGGAGATTAAGGTGATCCAGGAAATGGCTAAGATTTTCCTCACCTTCCGTCCAAACAACGAACGTGTCATCCACATAACGCCACCAGATCTTCGGTTTGAAAGGAGCCGACGACAAAGCTTTCTCTTCAAAGTTCTCCATGAAGAAATTAGCCACAACAGGAGAGAGAGGACTACCCATGGCCACACCATCAGTCTGCTCATAAAAATTCCCATTCCATAGAAAGTAGGAGGAGGTCATGCAGTGATAAAAAAAAGGCTTGTGATGTCTTCAGGAAAAAAGCCATTAATGAGAGACATAACACCATCAATAGGTACTCTCGTAAACAGAGACACCACGTCGAGACTCACTAGAATATCACCCGGCTGAAGTGTTATAGCTTTTAACTTTTCCACGAAGTGTGTGGAATCCTTAATGTACGAAGGCGTGTTACCCAGAAGCGGCTGAAGTAGTGTACCCATGTGAGTAATCTCGTTGGATAATATGCATCCGCCTCCAACTAGCATCAGCTCTCAGGCGTGTACGGTAACCCCAATTTTGCAGTGCATATTTTGGATTTGAGGCTAAAAGGTATCAACTCTACAATGATAAGGCACAACTCTATTCTAAAACTTTAATTCATTAAAATAAATCATGGCTTCAAACACAAAACAATACCCAAAAAGCATAAAATAAAAGCAAACAAAATTTTTACTTCCACAATCCACAAGTAAACAAATATGAAATCACAACAAAGTCATACCTAGCCATAATGCTTTACCCTTCTGTGAACTTCACAAGGATATACTAGTGCGCTGATGCACCTACGACTTCAAAACACACTGTCCATTAACATAACAGTCGTACAATGTGACTTCCTTAATATTACAACAAGGATTATTCCTTAAACCTCTTTATGTTAAACAATTATGTGTGCCGTGCGTGTTTTAATATTTTTCTTCTCACCAATGAAATGCTTTGCATGCATTTACCTATTTGGACGTTGCACCAAAATCACCGTGCAACTCCATAATTATGTAAGCTACCCCCGACACATCCTTCAATTATATGGTTTCACCGCATGCTGTCTGTGATTCCTAGATAAAACGTTACGTTATAGCTTATGTCGGATTGTACGATAGACTACCTCGCGCTCATGGCGATTGGCATCTAGTAACCAACTACATGACTTGGTTCCAGTGACAGTGCAAATATATCATGTAACTATTCGTCAGATAGCTAAATTAATGAACCATCAGGATGAACTATAATTATCCATGTGTTCACAAACCACATGGCTATAATACTCAACATAACAATCTCGCATTATATGTCATTTTAACAAGGTCTAGAATCTCTTCCCTTTATAACTTGCCTGAGCGGTTCGAGTGGTTGGCACCGACCCTCGGCTAAAGAAATCGCTACACAATAGAAAGTGGGATGGGTCGTTCCACCAATTATCTCGACCTTTCTAAAAGTTTGAAAGCTTCCCTCTCTAAGCAGTGGAGATTTACAAGACAAATACTGTGTCCTAACCGGCACACATGTTCCCAAAGGATCTTAATTGACTATTATGCCAACAGGTATTGAATGAGCTTTTGTAATTATTCCTACGTAGAGGATAACGATTAATTAATGGCCTCACATGGGTCCATTCAACATGAAGGTTCGGGGTTCGTAATGCATGAGCCTGGCGGTGACCGATGTCTCAAGTATAATATAGGCGCACAAAACCACTGTCGCCATGAGTTTTCGCTGCCCACGAGCGTAAATAACTCATCATAAGTTCTCGGGAAATCATAGAGCTGCGAGGTGTCCTTGTTTTCCTCGACTCTTACAAGATTCCAGTCCGGAACACA
Source organism: Meconema thalassinum (assembly GCA_946902985.2). Lineage (NCBI taxonomy): Eukaryota > Metazoa > Arthropoda > Insecta > Orthoptera > Tettigoniidae > Meconema > Meconema thalassinum. Next base: position 1,355,486,223 of record OX336388.2, read on the forward strand.
TTTCAATCCTTTTCTTCAGAGTTAGGGTCCATTCACTAAAACTCTGGCAAATAATGTCTCCAACCATGTCCACGACATAGGAGAATTCATACGTAGAATAGACTATCTGGCCCCTAATGCTCCATGCTACGACACACCGACCTCTAATATTAAGAGAAATCTAACATTTACTCTATAAGCTTCTCAATTAAGCTGCAAATTCAATTCACTAAAAGCTCTTTCATTACTGGTATCATTACCGAATATATGCAATATTCTGATATAAAGCTTCTTTCCATAATTACTGAAATGTAATCTCACTGTAACATCCTCCTGCTTAGATTGATAAGTCTTGCACTTAGCGTTAATAATTCTCGCTTACAACAATTTTATTTGTTTCCTGATGTGTTCATTCATACTCTTAATAATCATTATTATTAATATCATCATTTCTCACTGACATAAATGACCAAAATCATAATTTACCATTATTATTATAAATCTCATTGACATAAATGACCAAAATCATCATTTATTATTATTCTCACATAAATTACCAAAATTTCCGACATAGCTAAACGTTTTAAACTCGAACAATCGCGTTCGTTACATTTACATAACTGATTGCCATTCTTAATTCATAGTGGGAAAAATTACTCCACTTAATGATGCAAATCATCATTCCAACTCTATAAAAATCAACTCAATACTGATTAAACATGGAGGATCAGCCTCCTAACTGACTTTTACTGGCATCTATAAGGAATTCACAATACCTTTACGGAATCACAGACATGCATCGGTCCATACTTCTACATAATTATAACCATAATTTGTGGGGTACTTACATCTCTATAGGCATCTAAGGTGGCTCCAACCAATCATATTCTTCCATGTCGCCCGCCATAATGGGTTTAACGCGACATATTTCTCTTGTTTACACACATTTGATTATACATAATTTCTATCACCAACACGACACGTTGCATACCTTTTAGGAAGTTATCACTCCCTAAACATGTGAAACACTTCATCAAACACTACTTTAAATGATATTTTTACATATACATTACACTGAACACTCGTCACTTTATACACACTTCAATGCTGAAATTCCCTAGCAGAGATCGAAATTGCAGGTGTCGACGGCATCTTACATTATCAACTCCTGATTGAAAGTCTGGTTATCTGCTCTCGGAACTCTCCAACAGTTTTTGTGACGATCATTACTCCTACAGTAAGCGTTACCATCTGGTACTCTCATGGCAATACCAAACACTTAGTAAAGTTTCTTTAGCGCATTCTATCGTAGTTACACATATACGATTAGTTCATACAATACACACTGCGCTTAATAAAGTTCAACACTTTCACAAATAATTATATACAATAATGCTACCGTTAGTCTATACGGTGCTTCATAACTGAACACGTCATAGTTCGTGCGGCTGATTATGCCTGTATCACGACTATTATTCATACAAACATATTTTCTGTTTCTTTTACACATACCAGTCTTTGTTCGGCGTCTCGATGAATAGATCCGTCATGCGTTATGCCTTGACGAACTGGCTTCAACCTGGCTGTAGCTGACTGAAGTTTCACTCGAAGACTGCACGTAACTTATTTGAAGACTTCTGTCTGCGGCTTACACGCTGTCTCGTACTGCTGCATATTTGCTGCATACTGATTGCAACTTATTTCCATTGTGCTACAATTGACAATTGAGTAAAACTGTAACTGGCTGTAACTGCGCTTGGCGGCATGTAGACCGAGCTTGACTGCGTCTCGACTGAGCTTCAAGTGAGTTTCAACTGAGAACAGAGTAGGACTGAGGTTCAAGTGAGTAACTGAGAGCTCCTCCTGGGGTCTACTCCCTTATATCGGATTTCCACAGAAAGTAGAGCAACATCTTCCCGCGTAATCTTCGCTCCTCTCACAGCATGATTCAGGTCTTCAAACCATGATCATTGTGTTCCTCTCTCTTCACAGGTCCCAAAACTATATGTGTGCAAAGGAATCGCTCGTTCAATTAATTAATATTAATTCCTTTCTCCATGGCGTGGGACGCTACCTAACCGGGAACTCCCCGTCAACATCTTCACATCCCTCCGCGAACAATGGTCGCTTCACAGTCCTTACGCACATCACTAAATATGCACCAATTTCGCATGTAAAAGACTCTAAAATTATCTTCTTGCCAAGATATTCACCTGTGTGCAACTCTCATCTCGATTCGTTACTCCAATCACGAGTAATCAATGATTTTTCTGGGCATTTCACCGCCCCTCCTCTACATCTATTCTCCGTCGGGGAATAACTGTGTCATTTTTCAGGCCTCTCCCCTGCTCCAGACGACATAATGGGGTGACAGAGATGGACGTGGCTCCACTGAGACCAACCCACAATTCTGGGCCGATTAGTAAATGTCAGCTCTGCCCTCTTCTGTGCTTCAAACCTCCAATAGCTTACACCAAATCGTCTTATAATGATATAATCTGCTCATTATTTCCTACATTATTTTAATAAATAATGCCATTTCATCAAAAATCACACCAGTGATTAAATATACATCTCTTTCGAGGGGTTTTTACCAAGAAACTCCCTGTACAGATCTCTGGTTCGCTCCCTGGCGGAACCTTTTTACTGAGATCACAGTCTCTGAGAACCATGTTCGATTCCAGTCAGCATAACCCCATCGGGTTCATGTTCCCCTTGCAAAACTTATAAAAGTCCAATGCAAGTGGCTTATATAAGTAACCAGCTGACTGTCGACCACCGTCTGTGTTTACGTCTGGGGTCCTTCACCTTGTCTGGCTGCGAGTGGGTTAGTAGTATTCCCCCTTCCACACTCGGCCTTGTTTCTGAGCTGTCTATTCTCCCTGCGAAGGGTCGCGTTTACAGCCTCAACCTCTCTAGCCATTCTGACCATTTCTTCATAGAATTCTCGCAAACACTGGCATTCTTTCTGCTCTCCGCTTACACTGGGTAAACTGTCTGCTTCTCGTCCCGTCTCGCCGTTCCAACATTCAGGTCTGCCTGCTTGGCTGCTTCCGCTCTCCATGTTGAGTTGGGTGTGCGTTACTAATTCTTCTTCTGGTTCATCGAATTCTTCTGGCGAGTAATAAATTTTCAAGTTGGCTATGTTCATAACGACCTCGTTTCCATTCTCTAAATGCCTTAACCTGTATGCATTGTTCTGGAGGTCTCTTATCACCTCGAACGGGCCGTGGTAAGAAAAATTAAACTTCTTATACTTCCGTGCCTCTGGATCTGAACTGGCGGGTTTCTTAATTAAAACTTTCTGTCCCACGAGAAGCGGTTTATGATACCTCTTCGCACGATTCCTTCTCTGACGTCTCTCCGCCTGTGCTTTTAGATATTCAAAGGTTCGTTGGATCCTCAATTCTCTACCGAGCTGTGCGTCTACAGGTAATGGAATAACACCATTCCACGGTCTCTCTGGTCTCTGATCCAGATGTAGAGTAACGGGAACCTGACCTGTCGCCTCATGTACAGTATTATTTATACAGTATTCAATTACTTCTAGAAATTCAATCCAACGCCAATTCGCTTCAGAACAGTAGATCTTCATGTATTTCTGGATCTCTCTCATTACTCTTTCAACGGGACTTGCCTCAGGATGGCGAATGGTAGATAAAATCTGCCTAATTCCTAGAGTTTCCAGTTCTCGACGAAATTCTGCACTAGTAAAGCAACTTCCGTGGTCCGAGAGAATGTTATCCGGCTTCCCAAGAATCGGAATAACTCTCTCTTTCAGGCGCTTCAAGACCTGTTTTGAACTTGTCTTTTGAATGGGGCACAACACCACCATTTTCGAAAATACATCCATGGCTACAAAAATGTGTCTATTGCCTCTACGTGCTCTAGGCAATGGTCCAAAGTTGTCGATACTCAATAGCTGCCTTGGCTTCTCTGGTAATAACGGGATAGGTCGTTGCCTCATTAAAAAGGGATTCGGCTTTACCCTTTGGCAAAGATCACATGTTCTAATAGCATTTCTCACCGTTTCTCTCAATTTTGGCCAAGTAAATGCTTCCTTCAACAGAGCACAGATTTTATCAATCCCCGGATGACCAAATGCTCTGTGGGCTAGCCATACTAATCTCCTCTGCAAAGATGCAGGAATTACAATCCTTTGACGTGTGTGATCCACATCGTCCCACTTGTGTAATATCTGATTATACCATACATATTCTGTTGCCAATGCCTCCGCCTCTCTGTATATCGCAGTTCCCCTTGCTAAACGTCCCTCAAAGTAATCGATTATCATCTTCAACCATGGGTCTTCGCGTTGTAGGTTGGTAATGTTCCTTAAGTCATCCAACGTCTTCTGATCTCGATTCTCAATCTGGACCGCTAGTACTTCTTCTTCTCTAGGGTAACGACTTAATATGTCCGGTATTACATTCTCTTTCCCTGGACAGTATTCTATTTCCACATCAAATTGCTGGATATACAGGGACCATCTTGTCAATCTCTGACTAGACAAATCTGTCTTTAACAAAAATGTTAAAGCTTTATGGTCTGTTCTCAGGACTATTCGGAAGCCGTACACGAGTTTGTGCCACGATTGCAACGCGTACAAAATGGCGAGCAATTCTATCTCTGTGATCGTGTAATTTTTCTCATGGGCTCTCAGTCTTCTGCTGATAAAGGCGATAAAAACTTTCTTCTCAGGCTGGTCAACATTTTCCTGGAATAACATCGCTCCAATCCCAATAAGTGATGCATCCGTCTGTATGATGAACTTCTGGGTATAATCTGGGTATCCCAGTTTCACATATTCCAAAAGCATTTGTTTTGACCTCACGAATGCTTCCTGACATTGCTCCGTCCAATTCCATCTGCCGCCTTTCTTCAATAGGTCCTGCAGTGGTGCTACTGTCGCAGTATAGTTTGGGCAGTGGTTCGAAAAGAATCCAATTACTCCCAAATACTGTCGGACGTGCTTAACTTTCGTGGGTCGAGGGAAATTCCGAATTACCTCCAATTTATCTGGGTTAGGCTTCACTCCATTTGCATCAATAACATGCCCTAGGAATTTAACTTCCCTCTGACAGAAGTGCGATTTCTTGATATTGACCTTAAAATTCGCTTCTCGAAGGTCATCTAGCAACTTCTTCAGGTCTCTCATGTGCTCCTCCAGAGATTCTGATGTGAGTAGAATGTCGTCTACATATCTGATGGTACTCTCTTTAACCTCATCTGATAGATTGCGATCTAACGCTCTTATCAGGGCTGAACCAGCTGTTTTCAACCCAAAAGGTAGCCTTAAAAATGTGAATGTATGTTGATCAAACATAAATCCTGTCAACAGACTAGTTTTCTTCTCTAATTCAAGATGGTGGAAACTGGATGTGATATCCAAGTTTGAGAATATAGTTTTCCCTTTAAACTTCCTGAGGATCTCTTTAATAGGTGGCACTTGGTCAAATTCCGGAATAACTCTCAAATTTAAGCGTCTCAGGTCCAAGCAGACTCTGACAGATCCGTCTGTCTTTGGTACAATTACCAATGGACTTACATAAGGCGTAGGTGTTTTCTCAATAACACCGGCCTCCAACATCTCCTGAATTGCCTCTTTCACTTTAGCATAATGCTTTTCAGCTATAGGGTAGGGTTTCTGCCTAAATGGTGTCCAATCACTGACTTGAAAAGCATAAGTGAAGTTCTTTATCCGACCAGGTCTCGAATCAAAGACTTCCTTCTGTTCCAGCAATAACTGCTTTAAATTTTCCTTCTCTTTTAGCCCAATTTTCGCTTCTTCTAGCTTCTCCGGAATGTAGTCTTCCAATTTGGGTTCCAGATCTTTTTCCAAGTCTGTGGCTAGTGTTTTGAGCTCCGCTTCTAACTGCTCCATAGCTAACACTTCTTCATCAGCCACACCTCTGTATGTATGCCATACTTGTTCACTGGATCCTGGTTCAATTTCATTGAGTGCGACCTCTAAGCCTTCAGCTTCTTCATTCACATGGAACATAACCCTGTCCTGTGCTAGGTCAATTATCACTCTGTATTCCCTTATAAACTCTGCCCCAATAAGTAGGTTATAAGGTAGTTTGTTTACTAACAGAAAACTCTGTGAGAAAATAGAGCCTCCTATCTGTAAATCTAGGAATACCTGGTATTTACATATCATTGTTCTGTCTGGAATTACCCCTTTAATTTTGACACTGGAGATCGGTATCTTCAAAATGTTCTCTCTCCGGGCTATTTCATTATATAGAGCTTGTGTCATCAGGCTCACTGTTGATCCTGTGTCTAGCAGACTTCTGACTTTTAATCCTGCCACTCTCACAATTATAATAGGCAATTCTCTCTTGACCATGACCTGTGGTCCTCCTGTATCCTCAATCAATTCTTCTGGTTTGGCTATCCAATTGATGATGTTAATAGACTTCCATCCATCAGTCTCGAGCTCTTCTAATTTTGGCGTTTTTTTTTTCTTCAGCGCCCGGCCCTTTGGAGTTCCTTCTCTCCTGTTCGCTGCGCTGTAGTTCCAAACTCTTAGCTCCATCTCCATATCTGTCTGGCGATGTCCTGTTCTGCATGACTTCTTGCCAGCGGACTTGTGCTTTCTGGGGCTCATCTCCCCTTTCTTCGAGGTATCGCAAAGAAGCATGATAACGCTCTTCTGCCTCGTCATCGAAGTTATTTCTTCTCTCTTGGGGTCTCCAATTTCTATTATTGCCTTCCTGGCCATTATTACCTCTATTGTTATGGTACGGTTTGCCCCTGTTATCGTGTTTATTCCACGAACTTCGACCTCTTCCTGCTTTATTAGCATTTCCTTTGTACCTTGACTGCCATTTTCTGGGTTCCTGTTCCCATTTCCGTCCATAGGAATCTAAAGTTTCTGTGCTCGTGGCCTTGTTGTTCCTTGGAGCTTGCTGTTGGTCAGTCTGTGTGTTGGTCACGTGGACTTGTTCCACGGTTCGACTCTGACGCATAGTATTTGCTGTGGTGAGGTCCAGTTGCCTTAGAACTGTCTCCATTTCCATAGCAGTTTTCGCATTAGCCGAGATTAGTAGCCTTTGGATCTCGTATGGAAGCTGTTTGGCGATAGCAATGCATAGCTCCAGTTCACTAGGTTTTTGATCCAGCTCTTTAAAACGACACATCTGCGATATGAAGAATTCTGCGTACTTCGTCGGGTTGTTCGTGCTGTACTTTTTGGCATACAAATCCAGCCGTAAATTCTGCTGAGTCGCGGCGTCCCAATACCTCTTCAAGAATGCCTCGCGGAATTCCTCAACAGTATCAAAAGTGTAACGGAAGCTGCGAAACCATAATGCGCACTCCCCCTCTGTTAACTTCTCTATAGCACGTAGCCTACGCTCCTGCGGTATTCGTGCATCATTGAGATATTCGGTCACTTCCTTTAACCAATATTTTGGTGTCATACTACAGTGACTACCTGAAAACTTCCTAGGTTTTTCCTCGCTTGCCCTAATGACGTTTATCACCTGGGTGTGCATCGCATTTTCATGTGGCGTCGATGCCGCAATTGGTACACCTGGCGTCATGTAAGGACTTTCTCCTGCGCCTGCAGCGTTCCTGCTTATAGGTTGGGTTTCTAGGTCTGCCCACCTTGTTTTTCTTATATCCTCTATGCTGCCTTCACTTGACTTAGGATATTTCAGAAGTGTCTCCTCCTGTGCTATTATCCTAGTCTCCATTTGGTTATGGCGCATTTCTGCTCTTTCTAGGCGAGTAATGACTTCTTTCTCTATTCTTGTAAGCCTATCTCGGTTTTCCTCGGCTACTTGAAAGATTTTCACCTTGTCTTCTTTCAGACTTTGTTTGATATGGGATATTTCATCCTCTACGTCCTCTTTAATTTGAGCAAGGGTCTTGTCGCTTGCCTCTGTTTTCTGGCCTTCTCTTATTTCGAGTTCTTCTCTCAGACCTTTAATTTCATCTTGAATGTGTCCATTGACTTTAGACAATTCATTCCGGACCTTGGTGATCTCGCCTCTGTTTTCCTCTTGTCTTTTATTGACTATGACAATATCACTTTGCACTTGGTCCAGTTCTTTATGAACTTTACCCATCTGACCTTTCACGTTGCCTACCAGCTCCTTATTTTCCTGAGCGATAGCCTTAATTTCGCCTATTTCCTGGCATTGACCTAATATATTCTGGTCCTGTTTCTTGAGGTCACCGTTAATTGCTCTAGCGTAGCTTTTCAATTTCTGATCCCATTTGGAGTCGTTCTCCTCTAATCTCTGGTCTACTGTTTTCGTAAACTCTGCGAACTGTTTCGCTTGGCGTTCGAGATTCGCCTCGTTTTGGATCTGAATATCCTTGATATCGTTAGACAACGCCTCTAATTTACTGTTGGTTTGCTCCTGAGCATGCCTACACGCTTGCAAATTACCCTCAAGTTTGGCTTCTATGGCCTCGAAACGTTTGTCAGTATTTACCTGCATTTCCGATACAATGCTTACAACAGTATCTATTACTTCGGTCTTAATGACTTCTTGCATTTGACCTAACTTATTATCTAGTGCAACCTGATTTGCATCTAACCGATTACTCAATTCAGCTTTATATTCAACCTTATTTGCCTCTAAACGGTTGTTTAATTCAATCTGGTTATTGTTCATTGCAACCTGATTTGCATTAATTGCCTCCTGATTGGCATCTAAACGATTGTTTATACTCTCCTGGAAAGCCTTTGTTTCCAGTTTATTCTGCTCGTTAGCAGCATCAAAATGTTGTTTCAGTCCTGCAATAACTTGCAAGATCTCCTCCGTACCTGGCATTTTACAATAACACACTTAAATATGCAGGCAGGCTTCCTGGAAAAATATGTGGATACGTTTCGAAGAGAAACATCAAACACTGCACACATATTGTGAAGTCGTACAAAACCTGATAATATTATGGTAGATTGTGGATTGGGTATGTAACGCTAGTACCCTTAGGCCATTCTCTTCTCAATAGAGAGATTCTGCGTTACCTCAAAAAGCCTACTGAATTCAAAAATCACTCAAACACAGTTTGAGGCAAAACAATTACTATGGTTTTCCCCATGAAATACCATAAAAAATCTATGGGTTTTCCCTAAATCCCATAAGTTCCACGTATTCTGGGCGCCATGATAAATTAATATCAGAGGGTCGTGGTATTAGTAGGACATCGGCCATATTCTAATTTACTATAAAAACTGTTCAGGGAGTGGTTTTTACTGCCGAAAGCCCCACTTGGGCCACGCCATGATAAATTAATAGAGCTTTTACTACCATAGACTCCACAGATGGGCGTCATGATAAATTAATATCTATCGTTGCCCGGTTCGTGCAATGCCAACATCGCTCATATTGCACTGACGCAGGCGGTTCCATAAAGAGTTAATACCGTCCCACGCTGCTTGGGCCATGATAAATGAGTAGAGAATAAGCACAATCTATCAAAATTTATATATACGTATCGGAACTTAGCTATGGATTAGGAGCGGTCACACCCTACTTCGTTAATTCTTACTTTAATAGAGTTGTGTGCATTAAATCTGACCGACTTTAGTCGTACCTTTAGCTCAAATCACAGTATAGGACATCAAATCCCATGTACCCATGTGAGTAATCTCGTTGGATAATATGCATCCGCCTCCAACTAGCATCAGCTCTCAGGCGTGTACGGTAACCCCAATTTTGCAGTGCATATTTTGGATTTGAGGCTAAAAGGTATCAACTCTACAATGATAAGGCACAACTCTATTCTAAAACTTTAATTCATTAAAATAAATCATGGCTTCAAACACAAAACAATACCCAAAAAGCATAAAATAAAAGCAAACAAAATTTTTACTTCCACAATCCACAAGTAAACAAATATGAAATCACAACAAAGTCATACCTAGCCATAATGCTTTACCCTTCTGTGAACTTCACAAGGATATACTAGTGCGCTGATGCACCTACGACTTCAAAACACACTGTCCATTAACATAACAGTCGTACAATGTGACTTCCTTAATATTACAACAAGGATTATTCCTTAAACCTCTTTATGTTAAACAATTATGTGTGCCGTGCGTGTTTTAATATTTTTCTTCTCACCAATGAAATGCTTTGCATGCATTTACCTATTTGGACGTTGCACCAAAATCACCGTGCAACTCCATAATTATGTAAGCTACCCCCGACACATCCTTCAATTATATGGTTTCACCGCATGCTGTCTGTGATTCCTAGATAAAACGTTACGTTATAGCTTATGTCGGATTGTACGATAGACTACCTCGCGCTCATGGCGATTGGCATCTAGTAACCAACTACATGACTTGGTTCCAGTGACAGTGCAAATATATCATGTAACTATTCGTCAGATAGCTAAATTAATGAACCATCAGGATGAACTATAATTATCCATGTGTTCACAAACCACATGGCTATAATACTCAACATAACAATCTCGCATTATATGTCATTTTAACAAGGTCTAGAATCTCTTCCCTTTATAACTTGCCTGAGCGGTTCGAGTGGTTGGCACCGACCCTCGGCTAAAGAAATCGCTACACAATAGAAAGTGGGATGGGTCGTTCCACCAATTATCTCGACCTTTCTAAAAGTTTGAAAGCTTCCCTCTCTAAGCAGTGGAGATTTACAAGACAAATACTGTGTCCTAACCGGCACACATGTTCCCAAAGGATCTTAATTGACTATTATGCCAACAGGTATTGAATGAGCTTTTGTAATTATTCCTACGTAGAGGATAACGATTAATTAATGGCCTCACATGGGTCCATTCAACATGAAGGTTCGGGGTTCGTAATGCATGAGCCTGGCGGTGACCGATGTCTCAAGTATAATATAGGCGCACAAAACCACTGTCGCCATGAGTTTTCGCTGCCCACGAGCGTAAATAACTCATCATAAGTTCTCGGGAAATCATAGAGCTGCGAGGTGTCCTTGTTTTCCTCGACTCTTACAAGATTCCAGTCCGGAACACATTTCAATCCTTTTCTTCAGAGTTAGGGTCCATTCACTAAAACTCTGGCAAATAATGTCTCCAACCATGTCCACGACATAGGAGAATTCATACGTAGAATAGACTATCTGGCCCCTAATGCTCCATGCTACGACACACCGACCTCTAATATTAAGAGAAATCTAACATTTACTCTATAAGCTTCTCAATTAAGCTGCAAATTCAATTCACTAAAAGCTCTTTCATTACTGGTATCATTACCGAATATATGCAATATTCTGATATAAAGCTTCTTTCCATAATTACTGAAATGTAATCTCACTGTAACATCCTCCTGCTTAGATTGATAAGTCTTGCACTTAGCGTTAATAATTCTCGCTTACAACAATTTTATTTGTTTCCTGATGTGTTCATTCATACTCTTAATAATCATTATTATTAATATCATCATTTCTCACTGACATAAATGACCAAAATCATAATTTACCATTATTATTATAAATCTCATTGACATAAATGACCAAAATCATCATTTATTATTATTCTCACATAAATTACCAAAATTTCCGACATAGCTAAACGTTTTAAACTCGAACAATCGCGTTCGTTACATTTACATAACTGATTGCCATTCTTAATTCATAGTGGGAAAAATTACTCCACTTAATGATGCAAATCATCATTCCAACTCTATAAAAATCAACTCAATACTGATTAAACATGGAGGATCAGCCTCCTAACTGACTTTTACTGGCATCTATAAGGAATTCACAATACCTTTACGGAATCACAGACATGCATCGGTCCATACTTCTACATAATTATAACCATAATTTGTGGGGTACTTACATCTCTATAGGCATCTAAGGTGGCTCCAACCAATCATATTCTTCCATGTCGCCCGCCATAATGGGTTTAACGCGACATATTTCTCTTGTTTACACACATTTGATTATACATAATTTCTATCACCAACACGACACGTTGCATACCTTTTAGGAAGTTATCACTCCCTAAACATGTGAAACACTTCATCAAACACTACTTTAAATGATATTTTTACATATACATTACACTGAACACTCGTCACTTTATACACACTTCAATGCTGAAATTCCCTAGCAGAGATCGAAATTGCAGGTGTCGACGGCATCTTACATTATCAACTCCTGATTGAAAGTCTGGTTATCTGCTCTCGGAACTCTCCAACAGTTTTTGTGACGATCATTACTCCTACAGTAAGCGTTACCATCTGGTACTCTCATGGCAATACCAAACACTTAGTAAAGTTTCTTTAGCGCATTCTATCGTAGTTACACATATACGATTAGTTCATACAATACACACTGCGCTTAATAAAGTTCAACACTTTCACAAATAATTATATACAATAATGCTACCGTTAGTCTATACGGTGCTTCATAACTGAACACGTCATAGTTCGTGCGGCTGATTATGCCTGTATCACGACTATTATTCATACAAACATATTTTCTGTTTCTTTTACACATACCAGTCTTTGTTCGGCGTCTCGATGAATAGATCCGTCATGCGTTATGCCTTGACGAACTGGCTTCAACCTGGCTGTAGCTGACTGAAGTTTCACTCGAAGACTGCACGTAACTTATTTGAAGACTTCTGTCTGCGGCTTACACGCTGTCTCGTACTGCTGCATATTTGCTGCATACTGATTGCAACTTATTTCCATTGTGCTACAATTGACAATTGAGTAAAACTGTAACTGGCTGTAACTGCGCTTGGCGGCATGTAGACCGAGCTTGACTGCGTCTCGACTGAGCTTCAAGTGAGTTTCAACTGAGAACAGAGTAGGACTGAGGTTCAAGTGAGTAACTGAGAGCTCCTCCTGGGGTCTACTCCCTTATATCGGATTTCCACAGAAAGTAGAGCAACATCTTCCCGCGTAATCTTCGCTCCTCTCACAGCATGATTCAGGTCTTCAAACCATGATCATTGTGTTCCTCTCTCTTCACAGGTCCCAAAACTATATGTGTGCAAAGGAATCGCTCGTTCAATTAATTAATATTAATTCCTTTCTCCATGGCGTGGGACGCTACCTAACCGGGAACTCCCCGTCAACATCTTCACATCCCTCCGCGAACAATGGTCGCTTCACAGTCCTTACGCACATCACTAAATATGCACCAATTTCGCATGTAAAAGACTCTAAAATTATCTTCTTGCCAAGATATTCACCTGTGTGCAACTCTCATCTCGATTCGTTACTCCAATCACGAGTAATCAATGATTTTTCTGGGCATTTCACCGCCCCTCCTCTACATCTATTCTCCGTCGGGGAATAACTGTGTCATTTTTCAGGCCTCTCCCCTGCTCCAGACGACATAATGGGGTGACAGAGATGGACGTGGCTCCACTGAGACCAACCCACAATTCTGGGCCGATTAGTAAATGTCAGCTCTGCCCTCTTCTGTGCTTCAAACCTCCAATAGCTTACACCAAATCGTCTTATAATGATATAATCTGCTCATTATTTCCTACATTATTTTAATAAATAATGCCATTTCATCAAAAATCACACCAGTGATTAAATATACATCTCTTTCGAGGGGTTTTTACCAAGAAACTCCCTGTACAGATCTCTGGTTCGCTCCCTGGCGGAACCTTTTTACTGAGATCACAGTCTCTGAGAACCATGTTCGATTCCAGTCAGCATAACCCCATCGGGTTCAGTAGTCTACCTAAGTATTTGGAAAGGGCATATGTAGGAGAACCAATCGTACTAACAATAGGTCTAAGAGGAACATCTTCCTTATGTATTTTAGGAAGACCATAGAGTCTCGGAGGAATAGCATCCCCTGGAAAGAGAGTCTTCGCTGCATCCGCTGGAATAGATGATTGCTTTATCAATTTGACGGTGACATTTGAGTAGCGAGTAGTAGGATCACGACTATTAATCCTATATACAGGATCTGATAACAAAGACGAGATCTTGGAATCATAATCAACCTTATCCAATACCACTGTCGCGTTACCCTTGTCAGCGGGGAGAACGATAATATCAGAATTGTCCCTTAGATCTTTAAGTGCCCGGCTTTCGCCTTGTTTTAAGTTGGTGTTAGGTGGCTTAGCGGTCTTGAGAACTCGGGAACATTCTTGCCTGGCGTCTAACTACCAGGGCTAGGAGGATTTGTGAAATGTCTTCTTTACAAGAAGAAATTAACACCCTGCGAACCACCTTTGAGAGCAACGGTTATAGCAAGGCTTTGATTTCTACGGTTCTGAAACCAACAAATAATAATAGGACGTCAGTTGAGAAAAGAGATGTAAGAGGAACTGCTTACCTTCCGTACATACATAACACAACGGATCGTATTGCTAAAATCCTACGTCGGTACAACATACGGACTGTATTTGGAACTTCTATTAAGATTAGGCAACTCCTGCGACCAACTAAGGACAGTTTGCCTAAATTGCAACAACCGGGTATCTACAGAGTTCCCTGTACTTGTGGCAAGGTTTACATCGGGAAGACTTCGAGAACAATATGCACTCGCATTAAGGAACATAATAGATGTATCAGGCTCATTCAACCTGATAAATCAGCTGTTGCCGATCATGCTTTAACACCTGGCCATGATGTCATGTTCCAAGGAGTGGATGTTCTTGCCCGTATAAAGCAATATCGTCCCAGAATCATCAGGGAGGCGGTTGAAATACGTAAACACCCAGATAATTTCATCCGCGACACCGGCTACAATCTCAGTGAATCCTAGCTACCTATTATTAGAACCCTGAGAAAGTAATTCACTGCTGCTTTCCGTTGTCCCTAACATGGGGCTATAATGGCGTCCATCTTTGGGCACCTTCTATATGTTCTTCGTTGCTTTCTCTTAGCAACATTGTCGTATTCCAGATTATTCCTGACGATGAAAGACATGGTTTCTTTCGAAACGCGTCGAATTTTAATATAATAATACACGGCATAAGCCATAAATTCAACATTATGAATAGTAACACGGGCCGTGAAAGTCTAAATGACAATATTAGAAACCTCTATGGGGAGGATATTTTCCGACTGATGTCTAGATTTAGTAGGTTGCGACGCAAGAAGGTGTGTCTAATCTCTTCACTCGCTTTTCTCCTAAGATGCCGGGATCATGATATTCTACCGAATTTTGTTATGTTGAAGCATTCCTTCAGAACACCTAAGGCAACAAGAATCTATCGTCGTGCAAGCAAGGCGTTATTGATAGAGAGGTTACAGCATACCCGTAAGCAGTTGGATTTTATTTCGAGGGAGTTACTACAGCTACATCTACGCCTCTCAAACTTCGTAAGTGAGGAATTATGGAAGATCTTTGATCGTATTTCTTCAGTGCAAGCTAACAGCGTTCTAGATCAGGTGAGGGACAGACATATTTCCAAATATGATAGGTTATGTCAGTTGCAGAAATCTCAAGCCATTAGACTTGATGCTAACAAGGTTGTCGTAAATTTGTCCAGCAAGCCCCTAAGTGATACCCAACAGGCAGTTCTCGCTAAAGGTCTCAATTTTGCTGTAGCGCCTAGAAGAATTCCTATTGAAAAACTTATTACATCCGTAGAATCCTCGGTACATCACCTCACACCTGAAGAGGCCGAGGAAGCCAGGCAAAAATGTTCCCGAGTTCTCAAGACCGCTAAGCCACCTAACACCAACTTAAAACAAGGCGAAAGCCGGGCACTTAAAGATCTAAGGGATAATTCTGATATTATCGTTCTCCCCGCTGACCAGGGTAACGCGACAGTGGTATTGGATAAGGTTGATTATGATTCCAAGATCTCGTCTTTGTTATCAGATCCTGTATATAGGATTAATAGTCGTGATCCTACTACTCGCTACTCAAATGTCACCGTCAAGTTGATCAAGCAATCATCTATTCCAGCGGATGCAGCGAAGACTCTCCTTCCAAGGGATGCTATTCCTCCGAGACTCTATGGTCTTCCTAAAATACATAAGGAAGATGTTCCTCTTAGACCTATTGTTAGTACGATTGGTTCTCCTACATATGCCCTTTCCAAATACTTAGGTAGACTACTTCAGCCGCTTCTGGGTAACACGCCTTCGTACATTAAGGATTCCACACACTTCGTGGAAAAGTTAAAAGCTATAACACTTCAGCCGGGTGATATTCTAGTGAGTCTCGACGTGGTGTCTCTGTTTACGAGAGTACCTATTGATGGTGTTATGTCTCTCATTAATGTTTTTTTTTTCCTGAAGACATCACAAGACTTTTTTTTATCACTGCATGATCTCCTCCTACTTTCTATGGAATGGGAATTTTTATGAGCAGACTGATGGTGTGGCCATGGGTAGTCCTCTCTCTCCTGTTGTGGCTAATTTCTTCATGGAGAACTTTGAAGAGAAAGCTTTGTCGTCGGCTCCTTTCAAACCGAAGATCTGGTGGCGTTATGTGGATGACACGTTCGTTGTTTGGACGGAAGGTGAGGAAAATCTTAGCCATTTCCTGGATCACCTTAATCTCCAGCACCCTTCTATTTGTTTCACCATGGAAAAGGAATCTGACGGCAAAATACCTTTTTTGGATGTTCTCGTCACCAAGAAAGAGGATGGATCTTTAGGACACAGCGTTTTTCGTAAGCCAACACACACCAATAGATATCTCCACGCAAGTTCTCACCATCACCCTGCCCAGAAAGATGGTATCCTTACAACTCTAACTACCAGGGCTAGGAGGATTTGTGAAGTGTCTTCTTTACAAGAAGAAATTAACACCCTGCGAACCACCTTTGAGAGCAACGGTTATAGCAAGGCTTTGATTTCTACGGTTCTGAAACCAACAAATAATAATAGGACGTCAGTTGAGAAAAGAGATGTAAGAGGAACTGCTTACCTTCCGTACATACATAACACAACGGATCGTATTGCTAAAATCCTACGTCGGTACAACATACGGACTGTATTTGGAACTTCTGTTAAGATTAGGCAACTCCTGCGACCAACTAAGGACAGTTTGCCTAAATTGCAACAACCGGGTATCTACAGAGTTCCCTGTACTTGTGGCAAGGTTTACATCGGGCAGACTTCGAGAACAATATGCACTCGCATTAAGGAACATAATAGATGTATCAGGCTCATTCAACCTGATAAATCAGCTGTTGCCGATCATGCTTTAACACCTGGCCATGATGTCGTGTTCCAAGGAGTGGATGTTCTTGCCCGTATAAAGCAATATCGTCCCAGAATCATCAGGGAGGCGGTTGAAATACGTAAACACCCAGATAATTTCAACCGCGACACCGGCTACAATCTCAGTGAATCCTGGCTACCTATTATCAGAACCCTGAGAAAGTAATTCACTGCTGCTTTCCGTTGTCCCTAACATGGGGCTATAATGGCGTCCATCTTTGGGCACCTTCTATATGTTCTTCGTTGCTTTCTCTTAGCAACATTGTCGTATTCCAGATTATTCCTGACGATGAAAGACATGGTTTCTTTCGAAACGCGTCGAATTTTAATATAATAATACACGGCATAAGCCCAAAATTCAACATTATGAATAGTAACACGGGCCGTGAAAGTCTAAATGACAATATCTTTGTATTTCTTTATTCTTTCTTACTCATTATTTCCTATAACTTCACTTTACTTCATTCTTATTCATTTCTGTCCTACATCATTGCGCTACTTCATTCTTTATTTCTTTATGGCTATATCTTTGAATCTCATTATTCCTTCTTACTCACATTCTCCTATAACTTCGCTTTACTTTACTCCTATTCATTTCTGTCCTATATCATTGTGCTACTTCATTCTTTATTTCTTTATGGCTATATCTTTGAATCTCATTATTCCTTCTTACTCACATTTTCCTATAACTTCGCTTTACTTTACTCCTATTCATTTCTGTCCTATATCATTGTGCTACTTCATTCTTTATTTCTTTATGGCTATATCTTTGATTCTCATTATTCCTTCTTACTCACATTTTCCTATAACTTCGCTTTACTTTACTCCTATTCATTTCTGTCCTATATCATTGTGCTACTTCATTCTTTATTTATGACTATATCTTTGAATCTCATTATTCCTTCTTACTCACATTTTCCAATAACTTCGCTTTACTTTACTCCTATTCATTTCTGTCCTATATCATTGTGCTACTTCATTCTTTATTCATTATTGTATACACCTTTGTATTTTTTTATTCTTTCTTACTCATTATTTTCTATAACTTCACTTTACTTTATTCCTATTCATTTCTGTCCTATATCATTGTTCTACCATTTCCTTTATGCAATATTGTCTATGCCTTATTAATTCATTGCGCTCTTGGCCCTTCCATTGAAGGACACTCATGTGAACGGTATGGACCGTTCCAATATATCATCGTCCCTTCCTTGAAGGACAATCCCGTGAACGGTATGGACCGTTCCTATATACCATCGTCCCTTCCTTGAAGGACAATCTCGTGAATGGTATGGACCGTTCCTATATATCATCGTCTCTTCCTTGAAGGACAATCTCGTGAACGATATAGACCGTTCCTATCGGGCTTACGCATTTTCGTAAGACCACATTCGGCGCTCATATATTGCCACTTAGGCATATCAATGTATTCCTCTCCCTGGGGCACAATAGTAACTTAACTGTAACCTCGGCCAGGGAGAGAATCGTTCATTATTTCAGTATTTCATATCAGTATTCTATCATTTCATTGTTATATTCTGTCACTATTCCCTTATTTCATTGTAGCCTTTTATTATTATATTCTGTCACTATTTCCTTATTTCCTTATTCCCTTAATTCATTATTTCATTTCATCATTATTCATATTATTCATCCTCACCTGCCGCTGCAGGACTTTGCTCCCGCTGTGGAGCATTTACTTAGTCTTACATTCTAACTAACGTCAAGTCATAGGGGTCGTCTTGGGAAGGAGGAAGTATCCTGTCCGTTGTAGGGGTAGTTTATTTCCTCATCGAACCATCAAGACTCCATCCACAGGTATAGTTTAGACGATGTTAGGACATAAACAAGAAGTTCCGTTAAGAACTATACAGCCTACTTTTCATGCCAATGATTATTCTACAGAATATGAACCTATCTAGAATAATGACGAAATTAAGTTGCTAATATCGAAATTTCCAATTAGTTCGAAATACTGTATACGTGGCATAATGTATCCTAATAGAGCACTACAGTTGGCAGCCCTGATGACTGAATATATTCTTAGTTCCGTCTCTTGCGGTACTAAATACAAAATTTGGTTGAAGTCCACTGGATAGCATGGACGTTACATGCAGTTACACATTGGATCTAACAGCGCGCGTAAAATCATGTTGGCAACAATGTCATGCATGTATTGGTCAGAAATAATCTGAAATAATATGATCTATTGTTGTGCCAATTTCGAATGAAATCCATTAGTTAGTATAGAAGTTACATGCATTTTAAAATTGGACCTATCAGCAGGCTTAGAATCATGTTGGCAGCACTGACGTATATTAGTTACTCCAAATTCGTCTAGAATGCCAGGTACTATACGTGTGCAAAGTTTAGAGCTATTGGCTTGCATACTTTCTGATATATTGATATTAGGGTAACAAAAATAGGGACAGCACATATTAACAGTTGGCAGCCCTGGTTGCTCCTTAGAATACGCATAGTCATATCTGTTATGGTACACATAGCACATACGAAATTTGGTTGAAATCCAAATGATAGTATGGAAGTTACATGTATTTAAATTTGGACCTGTCAGCAGGTTTAGAATCATGTTGGTAGCACTGACGTATATAAGTTACTCCAAATTAATATAGAATGTCAGGTACTATACGTGTGCATAGTTTAAAGCTGTCGGCTTGCATACTTTCTGATATATTGGTATTCGGATAAAATAAATTCGGAGCATTTATTAACAGTTGGCAGCCCTGATAGGTCTTAAGAATACGCTCAGTCATATCGGGTTATGTACGCATACAACATACGAAATTTGGTTGAATTCCGCTTGATAGTGTAGAAGTTATATGCATTTAAAAATTGGACCTATCAGGAGGCTTATAATAATTTTGGCAACACTGCCATGTTTGGCCTCCTGGAAATTAAACTGAAATATTATGATCTGTACGTGTGCCAATTTTGAAATAGCTCCCATTCATACTTTCCAAGATATCCAACATGGAGCTCAAATTTCAATTGCGATTTTTTAGCAGTTGGTAGCACTGACATCATTTTCAAATATGGCCGTGAGATATTCAGCTATAGATCTTTACTCCTACCAAATTTTGTTTCGATTGCTGCAGCCGTTTAGGAGTTGATAGGGGGGGGAACACACACACAGCCAGACAGACAGAAGGACAGACAGACAGACAGACACACACACATTTGCCCGATCTCATAAGTCTACTTTTTCCTCATTTTTGCAAAATGTGAAAAGTAGGCTAAAAATGGGTATAACGGACCCTATGCCAGGGGAGACAGGTTATATACTTCCTCTAACACAGGCGCTTGCCCACCCTAACACGTCACCACTATGACCTCTCGTCGGTCGTCAACGTTGAAGTCCTATTAAGTCATGTCCTGGGCTATCCTTGCCGTCAGTCCTGGGTACAATTTATCAATTCCCCAATATTTATTTTTCCTTGGAAAATAGTTTCACATCTATTAAAGTGCACCTCCGTGCGCAAACCATGAAAAGCAAGTGTCAAGCGGAATTGTGTTGTGTATGATGTCATAGTCATACGGGGGGGGGGGGGATAACTGTGGTGGCACGGTGCACTTCAATTGCGCCTGGCCCGTCGGATATCCAGCTAATGTCAGCTGCGTATTATTCCTTCTCACATGTTAGTAGGTAAGTGAAGGATGGGAATGCGATTCCCGTGTTACTGGGCAGTTGTAGGAATGTTAAAATTTGTAAGTAGCGGTAAATGGATGGTAAGATAGGTCCAAGAAATCGTGGTCCTACGGGGATGTATGGAAACGTTAAGTGGTAGGAATTCTCGACCGGTGTGGGTGAGGATTTTATTCGTTAGGATCTGGGTGTTCAGCGTGGTTGTTAGATACCGTGCTGAAGGATTTAGGGTAGCATTTATGCTCTGAATTGACATGCAGGGTGAAAACATTGGTTATGAATATGTAACATTGCATGCACTGGTGTTAGCGGGTTAAGCCTGGAACGCTAAGCTGTTAGCTCTAAGGTTCCAAATGTTGATTAACATATAGCCACGAGCGATAAATCATGGTGTACACCCTGGTAATTGCATGATTACCAAGTGCCGTGCATTAATAGGGGAGAATTGTGCAAGTGGTATCTGTAGAGTGTTAATATCTATCTTGGGAGGGAGATGTGCTTTGAGGCTTGGACACACTAGTCGCAATATATGGCATCTGGAGCCAAAATAATAATATGAGACTGCTGTCCATACTCGTAATATATGTACTAGACTTATATGCTATAAAGTCTAGATTGAAAAACTGGTCATCTAGGATTATTATATAATATAATCCCTTAACTATAGATATTGTCTAGAGATACTGTCTAGAGATGCTGTCTAGAGCTACTGTCTAGAGATACTGTCTAGAGCTACTGTCTAGAGATACTATGTATAGATATTCTAAACCAGGTTATATTGCAGCGCACTATATGTGTGTCGTAATTCCTTCCTATATGGAGGCTGATCGCTGCAAAAAAAAAATATTCTATCCACCCTACGGAAATGTGGGGGATTCATAAGTGTGTATTGCCATTCTATTAGTTGGGAGGATGGTATATGTGAATGCCATCTATATGTTAAACAAGGATATAAATTCCACTACATGTGGCGTTTTAATTGTGTAGTCCAAGAGGGGGTAAAAAGCACGGGGGGGGGGATATTAACGTGCTATTGCTTGAAATAAGTTTGCTCGTCCAAATCTGGAAGAGAATATTTTGTATAATATTGCCGTACTGCAAATAAAATAAATTAAAACCTCCTAATTGGGAAGTGGATTTATATATATTTATAAGGTCACGGAGACATGCTCGTGTTTTCCTATGTTGGATGGCGTGTCTATATAAGGGTGTATCCGAGGGCAAAAGTGTATTCAAGCCCACTAAGAGATAAAATACGGTGTATTTAGTGTGACGCGGCGCTGTGTGAATATCACCGATAATACTGGCTTTTGGCCGTAAAATATGCTATCCCGGTGTTAAGTATTGAGGGATGATGGGGATGAACTAAAATAAAAATATTTGGTTATCCTGCTTTGTGTAGTGTATTCCGACAATTATATGTCTCGCTCCTAGTGTCGTTTGAATTTAGCGCGCGAGATTAGGCCTGTATTCATTATGGCTGCTTGCTAGTTACCCGTCACGTGGGAGGCGTGTCTGGTGATAACGTGTGTAAAGGGGAGTTATCAGTTATCGCTACTGTGAGGCGTGACCTGAAGTCTTGATTGGCTGGTGGGCTGTAGTAGCTCCTGTTTATCGTGGCGCTACTCTGATTGGACCTGAGCTTCAAGAGTGGGTGTCAAGCACAGGGCTTTGTTATTGCTCTGTAGATGAACTGTCACAAGCACGTGTTACGTGTCTAATGTAATAGTTATCGTCGTTTTAAGCTACACAGCCGGTGTATTATGTAATCTGGGTGGAGGGCATTAACTGTCCGTCCGCATATTGGGAAGCTACGCATGTCCTTCTATTGAGGAATCCTAATGGGATTACGTGTCATCATATCGTACCTAAATGTGGCAAATGAGATGTGTGTAACTATTGTGTTTTTATATAGTATTTATGTAATATGCTGGAGTGTGTTATACATGTCCGGAAGCATATGGCGCATTCCTGTGGCTGTAAAAATTCTGGGTACTACTAATGTAGAAAAGTGTTTCAGTGGTTTGCACTTGTCTACCCCGGGAAAATGAAAAATAATGCAGGGCGCATTAATATGCTGGGTGCCCATTTATAGACAATTGTTTCTGTGTTTTATTTCCCCTTCCTGTGGGAAAATGGAAAATGGCGTCTATAAAATATATTTATTTATTCTGTATTTAATTCACAAAATGTATTAACTGTACTGGGAATGTGTGGACGCGTGTAGCGATGCCCTGTGAGTGTATCAATGTTGGGTGTCACCCTGTAGGAAAAGTGTTTCCGTGGTTTATCCCTGTCTACTCCGGGAAAATGAAAAAATAAGGCGGGGTGTAGTAATATGTATATTCACAGTGAATATTGCCTTCCGCATGTTGGATTGTCCGTGGAGTAGCATAATGGGCTACCTTCATCGGGCATCCTGCTGTATGGCAGTGAGAATTATACAGTGTATTCTCCTAACCGGATGTGTTCTTGTGAAGATGATGTATTCCTATTTCGTATATGCTGTTTGTGAAATCAAGTGGATATTTAGTCGTTATTTATTAAAGAAAATCATCGGGCCTTGATTAATCATTATCTATAAAATTCGGCATGATTATGTCTATGGTCGATACTCATTCCTTGTCGTGATCCCAGGAGGGTAGGCAAACACCTGCTCTTGACTCGATTTACGCCTCAGGAAAACGTGGAATAGCTATTGACCATTTAACATATTTGTTGCCGAATATATTTACATCTATACGCTCACGGCTGATATCTATCCTATAGTGTTTTGACCCAGGAAAGTAGGCAAACACCTGCTTTAGACTTTCTCACGCCTTAGGTCTACTGTAGGACATTTATGGGCCATGGCGTTATTGTGTTACTAATGGATATATATGTATGTGCCATGTCGTATCACGTTGCCTCAAAACGAAAATATGTAAATTTACTGTGGCCAACTGATGATCGTAATGCAAATTGTTTATCTACTGTGTGGATGTAGATTAGAGGGGATCAATGCAAGGATTTTTGGTCCTGTTGGAGCCTTGTGGCACTTATGTAAATATGAAAGTATTTATAAAATATCATTTTGTCATATAGTAGGCAATTATGAACAGCTTGTACTTAGCGTATGGATGATAAATGGGTTCCTGGGTCGACTGTGAGAGGTGTAGCCCCAAGCACCTAGACATAGCTAGGAGTCCAGTCGGTCGTCGGCTATGATGAGATGATTATAATTATAATTGTAATTCAAATGAGGTCCCTAGATCGTTGGCTGAGATGAGTCGCTTCATATGGAAACTGTTCATTTTGTCTGTCTTTACGACGGTACTTGGTGGCTAATTCCACTTTGATTTAGAAAATAAATATTTAAAAGATCCCCTGTGATGATAAAATGATGTGGAACGGATTATGTGTTAACGTTATAAGTGCTGTGTACAACATGTGAGTCATGGAGTACTGGCGTCTCGGGTGTCGATAATCTGTATATGCAAGCATCCGGTCTTGCATTCAGAGCACGATTCATTGTCTGTGTGGAGTCTGCCTTACTTAGTAGCTTATGTGAAGTTAATTGATATGTATGATTAAAAACACCTTATGGATTACAGTGTATGGGATATATAATATGCGTAAGTATACGTCAACCTAATTCCCAGTGTTACCTATGTGTGTGTTCAGCTGACCTATATATGCTGATGCTGTAACGGTATGATAACCTGTGTTATTGTGTCACCTCCTATAGGTTGTGGTGGTGCTAATCCACATGTGTGTTAGCGCAATTGTGTGTGGAATGATACTAAGTGTCGCTATATTCTGTTATGAGTATTAATCTGCATTGGCCTATAGTGAAATTCGCTAACCTGTGTCTTTGTGTGTCTACTTCTATGTCTTTGCGAAAGGTCGTTAATCTGCATGAGTGTATAAGTATTGCGTTTCATTATAGAAATGCCGTTAACCTGTGCACCTGTATGTGTTAGGCCATTGTGTGTATGCACTGCGGCTAACCTGTGTTATTGTGTTGTCTGTAATTCGGTATGTGCTTTCGCTATTACGGGAATAATGGCGTTATAGAGATCGTATTATATGTTCCGTAATGTAGTATATTTGGCTCTATGTAATAATTTATTGGCCTATTCTGTGACAATGTAGTGTATCGGCCTGTCATCCCGCCTTAATATGGGGTGACTGTTGGAATCCGTGCACTTTCTAAAGTTGTCCAAGTAAAATATTGTGTATTAATCTCTTAGAAGTGGTCATTATCCATGGGAGTGTTATTTCATCTAGTGTTATGGGAAATATATGTAATCGCCTCTCATTTATCCCATCTATCGGAATTGGTCCTCGTTCGCTGCCGAAGGTGTATATATATATAAACAATTAAGTTATATGTTAGTGTACCTCAATTGTATTCTGTCATTATATATATGTGGGGGAAGGGCACGTCACTGTATAGTCCCTTATGACAGGTGAGGTGATCTTCAATCGGTCGCCTAATGTTCGTGACCGTATGTGAAAATCTAAATGCGATTAAGTAGGTAAAAATGTGCGCTATTTGTAAGTTTGTATTAATGTGAAGTGTGTAGACATCTTCCTATGGTAAAGGAATCCTTCTGTGGTTTGCCATGTGGCCTCTGTGTGTGTTATTGACCCTGAGTATCGCACGGCCATGTATGAGCGCGGTGGTCTACGTGACTGGGCAGAAAATACTGTCGCTAGGCAGGGATCGTTTATGGCTGACTGAGCATTCCGTCTCTTGTTACTTCCGTATGTTAGGACAGAGAATTGACCTCGTTTGCCGTGTACTGTGTATGACATGTGCGAGATCCTGTCTACAATATATTGTCTGCAAAAACATTTATGCACTTTACATATTATAAATATAGAACTATTATTAAGAATGTTACGTCGGTATCTCCTATGTGGAATTTTACAATTAAAGACTACTTATGTTGTGGGGCCAAATCTGGATTGGTGTTGACCACTATTTCAGGTTGTGGTTACTAGGTGCCATGTTGCACTTGGCGCTATTGCCAAGGTTTATTTGGCGTACTTTGTCTATGGGGACCTATGGGAAGTGTAAGGCATATGTACTATTAAATATATATCTAGCCGTGTTCTATCTGAAGCTAGTGTGTGTGAACAAAATTCATTAATTTATAAAGACATAGTACACAAGAAATATAACCTGGTACACATTATGAAATCATTTATAACTAAACATGCAACTTATAACTAAGCTTCGTATCATGCAGTGTTGGGACCTATCGGTGACTGCAGGTTGTGAGCATGGCTACTAAATGCCATAGCGCGTAGGGCGCTGGTTTTAATTTATATGTTCCTGGGTTCGAACTATGCGTGGGAAAAATACATTTTTACTCCCTAATAATGGTGATTAAATACTTTCGTTTCCTATGGGTCTGGGGACTGGGGAAACGTGGATATAGCCTATGTGGGACTGCTGCGAGCGGATCGTACCTCGACATTTCTTATCTTCTACTGACACCTAAATATGGTGCTTTAAAGAAAAAATTGGCTATAAAAGCGAGTTATGTTATGCGTAAGGCTATTACGTGGTCTGATTTACTGGTATTATAGTTAAGTGTGCCTCTAATTATGTAGAAATGACGAGTTCTGAATTGGGAGTTTCAATTTTTATCTATCTCAAATAATGGCACCGTCTCCCTCGGATTGCCAAAACGGCTTTCGCACCTGGTATCCACTTAAGGGATGCATTCTCCGTGCGAGGCGTTTGGAGAAGGTTGATCTTAGGTTTATGTAGCCTAACTTCGATTTTGGGGATTGTGATTGGAATGGTGCGGTGAATTAGTATAGCTTTTCGGCGTACTTTAGGACTGTTGCTAGCCGGAATAGGCGCTAAGGTCCTAGGGCCTAATGGAAGCGTGGGGATGGAACTGTTACTACGTGGCATAGAGACTGTGTGTGCGTGTGTCTCGTTCTCCATAGCGAGCTTTGGATGTGGCATGGCCACGGCAGTCTCCTTCCTAATAGGAGTGGGCATTAGGGGAATGGATGTGTGAACTCCTTTAGGTGCATTGTCTGTATTGACCGCTTCCATTGGGGTAGGTGGGTGGGTTAAGAGCTCAAATGTAATATAGTATGCCTCGAGTTGACGGTAACGTTGCCATATCTCGGCGTATTGCCAGGTAATCACCCAGGCCTGTTCCGTCACTGTCGCGGTGGCAGTATTCACCTTGAGGTGTGAGAAGGGGCGGTATAGCTGCGTGACTTTAATTATTCGTCCACAGGGGTGGAAATGTATGCCGCTATTGGTTTATACTGATCATGTTATTGTGTGTGGCAAAAAGGAAATACCCATGCTATCCGTAACTACTAAGAGGAATGATCTGGGTAGGCCTCTGTGACTTGGGTGCCCAGTCGGCTATAATGGGCCACCATCTGGGTTTAGTGGTGAGTTAGGATTGCCCGTGGCGTCGTGAATAAATATGGCTAAAGGGTAGGGCGAGATTCTGTCTGCCATAGTTATATTCATCATGGGATCGTCCCGTGACGTGCCTAAGATTTTCCTCTTTTTCTGAGTGTCGTGGGTAATCCCTGGGTGCAATGTACTGGTAATATTCTGGATGGTTTTCATGTGTGCACTGTATAGGGATGTATATAGTGTACGCTTGGGGAGGTTTTTAGGAACGATCATTGCTTCTCCTAGAGTGTGGGGGAGTTATCGGCCTATGGTGCGGAGGTGTACATACGTGGCGTGTTTCCTCCGTATATGGTGCGCGACGGCCTGTGGAATCAGCCCTAAATTGTGGAGGGCGATTTTCTGGGTAGTCTTGTGGTGGGTTCTGAGAGTGTCGTATGGCCCTTCTATGGTGTGGGGGAATATGAGTGTGCTCGTACGGAGGTGAGTGCGTTCTCTGAGGCCTATTATTCCAGTGTTGAAAAAGATATTGCGTTCGCCTTCGGTATTCCTCAGGGTATCGTTCGCCTGCGGACTATTTTGTGGGGTTTGCAGGGGTATGTTTAGCGGGCGTGTCCTTGGTTTCGCAGCGTAACTTGGCGTTGTTATAATTGTTGTCCTGCAGGATGTTATCTGATTCCGGGCGTTGTCGGCATGAGCGCCTAGCCCGTGAGACAATCGGGACGGTGGGGGTAGAATGTGGCGCTGATTTCCTGGATTTTGAATCAATGATGATGCATGGCCAACTGGGACCTTATGTTTTTTTGGAATGATTCGCTGAATAGTGTGCTAGAGGCTTTCGCTGGTGGTTTGAATGTTTGCAATGAGGGCTGTATTGTCAATTTCCCGCCTAGGTTTACCTAACCGCTGGATAAGGGCATGTAATTTGTTGTGGACCTGCTGCGTTTTGTTTAATAATTGTGCCTCGAGACATATTATTGTGGGGTTGAGGTCCTCGGTGGTATGGGTGTGCCGGTTATGTTTTGTCTGTGATTTGGTGTGAGGGGGTGCGTTATCTATTGTCTGAGGGTTTTGTCCCCGAAGATCGAGGGCCTCAGTTTCTCATTGTGTCATTATTTGATTATTGTTGCTCGCGCCTATGCGGTCCGAGTTCCTAATAATTACCTTGCACTGGGGCTTATCTTCGCCCTGGGTATTCAGCATGGGCGTAGGTAATGGGGTGTGTTTCCTCTCCATGTAGGTATCCACTCGTTACCTACTATGGGAAGTATCGAGTGATATGTCTTAGGAAGTGGAGCTGAGGGAAATATCTCCTTAAATTGGTTGTTATATTCCCTGTTCCACGGGGTTGGTAAATAAAATATTATTACTGCTATCCTATATAGGCTCTCGGGGATCGAACTGGGTGGGCAACTAACTAATGTGACCCTTTATGAACTATATAGTGTGGGCGTAGCAAATTTGGGGTTTCAAGTGGCTGATTATTTTATAAAGGTGACGTTAATGCACGTATCTCTGTTAGGGCGGGTCTGGGTGGGTATACAAATCTTACTGGACCCTTATCTCAAATTTTTTTCCCAGTTTTGGGTGGCGTTTGCTTGGCTAGTATGAGGTTTTAGGGATCTTTTCCGCGGAGATGCGTTGTTTGCGCCCCCTTAGACGTTGTTTTAATACAACGTCGCGGTACCTAGCGCTTCCACCATTTGTAAGGTTCCTGTTAGGGAGGCCTGTACAAATAATTAATCTAAGGGATGAAATTAGTCTAAATAGGGGGCGAGCTTGGCGAATGCTGTAAGAGGTAGGGAGTATTTAGAGAACTGAGCTCGACAGTGCGATCAGCAAGGAGAGCTCCCCAATATACTGCTTGACGGGGTAGTTCTAAGTGAGGGGGTAGTTTAGAAAGGCAATCAAGTTATTACACTGTGCACAACAGCTGCGTCACGCGGTCTACTGCGAAACGTGGGCAGGCGAGCTAACGGGAAATCCGCTATTGTCAGCGTTGAGCATTAGCGCTCAGCTGACGACAAGAAGCAATTAAACAAATGAACAGTAAGACTAATTCTAGATCCTACCTGAAGGGGAATCTAATAGGGTAGGATCTTATTAGCTAAATAAATAAAAGAATAAGACCAGTGGCTTCTAGTGTTTCTAAATTTAATGTGTACCTCGATCTTGAGGTACACTGGCAAATAGCAGTTCAAATGATAATCAATAAAAATAATTACAGTCCAAGCACAGGGGGATGTGAGTGTAGTGTGGTGGTGAGTGTAGTGATCGCTTGAGACACTTACCCGTTCAGCCAACAGCAGAGGTTCGTCACGTCGGTAACACTAAGACAGACTGAGTGATCGAATGATCCTGGGTGTTTGACCTCCGGGGTTCTTATAGGTTTCGTGTGCTAGGTCGGCGGAATCCTTACATTCCTACCGAGTCGTAAACCTTTCCCGGGTCGTTGCCTGGGCTACGAGGCTACCTGGGTTCATATATGTGCTAATTATTAGTCTTGTAATTTATAGGTTGTAATTTATAGGTTTTTAGATTAAATGTTTAGAATTTTGATTTGTTGGAGGTTTAATTTAGGGGGTGGGGGTAGCGTACCCTAGGGGTACAACAATATTAAAGCAGCTGTTTCAACAACCATGTATTGTAAGCGCATACATGAGTATTTTTCCTTGATATGATGTAGACTTGAGCACATACGTATAATAGGGCAAGTGTTACCGTGATTTTTTTCAGATGTGGATATGAAGGCATGCAGCCGACGTCATGCAGTGTCAGATTATAACCGTTTCTAGTCTTTTACATTGAGTTAGTAGGAATTAGATTGTTTTTTTATTGGCGATGTTAATTCATGGCACACTTTGGTGTCAGTTTTTTGATCGAGTGTCGTTTTTCGCTCGGTGCTTGTAAGCAGGTGTTAGTTTTTCATCCACGTCTTTTTGTCGTGGATGTGGGGTGTTGTGATAGTTTCTTCGAATGGATCATTTTTATGAATATTTAAATCGCTCTAGCGAGAATGTGTCAATTATATCTGACTTTGCAGTAGTGGTCTATTCCAATCCAAACATACTCTCATCTAGTCTACGATGTAGGGCCTGTTGCTTTAGGCAGCTGTGTAGTGTTAACCACTTAACCCACACTAGTTTCATCGTCCAGTCTTCGAAGCGGGGCCTGTTGCTTTATCAGCTGTTTAGTGTTAACCACTTTATCCGTTATAGGGCCTCACACTTTCATCTGAATGGATATGGATAGTAAGAGAATAAACCACAATTGACAGTCAGATATTCTTTATCTTGAGTAAAATATAATAATGTAATGTAATGTAAGCAGGATTACACTCTAGTAATTTTTGAATTGATCCAATAGTTTTGTCATGATCCTGATTGATTTATTTTGAGTATGGTAATTTAATAAATTCAGCAGTTCTTTTGAACTTCGTTTGTTTGAAGCAATCTGGGATTTTTCAGATAATTATTATTTCTTCTAATGGAAAGTATTCGAATCAGACGTAAAACTCAGGCAGTGAATAAGCCATGTGGAATATGAAACTTTTGTCCTGTTCTATGAACGTATTTAACCGACAGGCGATGTTTTCTTGGAGAATTTTATCCAGAGCAGTAATATTTATGAATTTAATTCATGCTTGATGCTCATTCAGATTTATTTCAGCGATTTACATGTTGTTTTTCTGAGATGTTAACACAGTTATTTGACCACAGGCTTGAGAGGTCAGTAGCATTTATAATTAGAGCCAGTTCATAGATTGAGATGCTTATTTGAGTGCTTGGATTCATGTGGAGGTTTGCCAGTTTGTTGTGAGAGTATTGCCACTAGTTATGAGATGTGACTGATAGGTTCGAGCGAACCCAGTCTAATTTGTAGGTCCAGCCGAGTGCTAAATGATATGTTGTGGAATCATCGTTATAATGATGTAATAAATTTAATCGAGTGGTTTAATGAATTTGATGAGGTAGTGTTTGTGGATGAACTGTGGTTCATAAGATTTTATGATGGATGATAGCATCCTGATATTGTGTTTTTTTGGCACTTACGATAATGGCAGTTAATTTTGTTCTTGAGTGCAAGATAAGTTCAATCCGTGAAGTAAATTTGATTACATATGTTCGGGCACTCTGATAAACGTAAAAATCTTATGACACCTCCGAAAGCTGATTTGTTGAGGGTTCTGGAGATCTTGAAACAACTTATGCTGATTTTCTAATGTTTTATTGATACGCTCTGGATATAAAATTTTGTCGTAAATAATGTGATCTGATATTGCTTGCTGAGATGATACAAATTAATTAGTAATGATGTCTGAATAAATTGTATTAATAATAATAATAAGTGAAAGTAATGATAATGATTTAGATGATTAAAGAACGATGATGACGATTAAATGATAACGATTTCGAGATGGTTAAAAGAATGATGAATAATAATATGATGGAGTTGCCATGAATTTCCTTACATGAGGATTGTGAGATAGTCACAATGATCGATAGTCGATTTTCAGAATTTAAGTAATTTAAGTGACTAGATTGATAATTATAATTATC
The DNA here is from genome assembly GCA_946902985.2 of Meconema thalassinum. Lineage (NCBI taxonomy): Eukaryota > Metazoa > Arthropoda > Insecta > Orthoptera > Tettigoniidae > Meconema > Meconema thalassinum. Next base: position 1,355,517,935 of record OX336388.2, read on the forward strand.
ATTGACATCTGAACACTGTTGATTTTGGTTAAAATATGTTTTTTTTTGTTTTTTTTAGCATATGGCTTTTAGTGCCGGGAGTGTCCGAGGACATGTTCGGCTCGCCAGTTTTGTAGCTGCTTCGAGACGGACACCCAATGGGTGAGCTACAAGTACCGTTGGGGAGGAAAGTTGGAAGGGAGGGTCGAGGAGTTGGAAGGTAGCGGCTGTGGCTTATAGTTAAGGACCAACCCCGGCATTTGCCTGGAAGGAAGATGGGAAACCACAGAAGACCATCTTCAAGGTTGCCGGCGGGGGGATTCGAACCTCCTCGCCTCCCGGATGTGAGCGACTGCCAACAGTCATGCCGCAACGACCTCGGCTACTCACCCGGTAAAATATGTTATAAAATTTACTTGTAAATATAGTGATGACAGCGAACAGACGTTTGCATAAACCAACGCTCAACATGATTTATATAGGGAATATATGTGTATTTAAATAATTATTTTCAGTTCACATGCAATCCATGTTAACGATTAAACACTGATAGGGCTCAGAGTTCACGAGTGTCGTGTTTTCAAGTGTTTGTGCTTCGGTGATCCTGAGCGCCCAAGAAAAACTTTCAGTTCTTTTGTTTAACTTGTTAACATAAATTTTGAGGGGAAATTGTTGGAGTTGCTATGAACATTTCATCCTAACAATTCTTATCCACCATATTCCTAGGTAGGTTTTTCCTTTGATATTTTCGCTTTGACCAAACCAAGATATTAATAAATTTTTAAGTTTGTTTTAAAATGTTTAAAGAAACTGAAGAGGTTGTGTGAGATTACTAAGTGTCATACTCAGCCAAAACGTATTTCAATTCGACAATAATAATAATAATATCGTATGGCCTCGGGTGCCTGGTGCAAGCTTTGTTAATTGACACCCAGAGGGTAGCTTGCATGTCGAATTTCGTCGTTCCTTTGAACGCTATGAAAGTCAAGGAGGTTAGATATCTAACCTCCTTGACACTACAGCGCTTTCAAGTAGAGAATGGAGGAACTTTGTGTTGGCGGAAAATCCCGAGATTAATTTTGCCATTGAACACGGCCTACTGAATTCAAATGGGTTCTTTAACATGCCAACAACGTATGACATGAGTGTCGTGATTTTTGTTGCCTTCAAAAATCACTTACCACGACCAGGGGCGAACCTGCAATCTTGGGGTTGGTAGTCCGACACTATAACCACTCACCCACCGTGGCAAGCTTCAATTCGACAATAAATTGTACACACAAACAGAGGGCCTAGCGATGGAGTCACCACTAAGCGGGCTAATCGCCGACATCTTCATTAATGCACTGGAAAATGCGTTCTTAGAAAATACCTCAACTAAGGGAATAGTAATGTGGAAAAGATACGTGGATGATGTAATTTGCATCTACGACACTGAATTAACAAGCGAAGAAACAATTCTCCAAACCATTAATAGCCTACACCACTCAATCAAATTCACTATGGAATCCGAAACCGATTGGAAAATAAATTATCGCGACATAACAATAGAACGTAAATATAATGAGCTTTCATATTCCATATTCCGTAAAGCCAGACAAATCTCGCATGCACTCGACAATAGTCCAATCACCCCAGTACCGGTACGCATAAATTAGCGGGGTTCAATTCAATGGTGCACAGGGCTTTAAGCATACCCATGTCAAAAGACAATTATAATATGAAAATAAGAATAATCAAGCAAATAGCAAAGGAAAACAATTTCCCGCCCAGCTTTTAGATCAACTTGTAGCCAGACATAAAAATAAAGATAAAACTATTTCAAAACCGCACAATAATGAGAAAAAAATAATCCGCTCGTTTCAATTATGTGAATGCGAACACATATAAAATCACTAATATGTTCAAAAAGCAAAAAAATAGCATTCACAACGAATAACACAATCGGTAAGCACCTGCACAATAGTAATCCAAATAGACAAGACCCGTATTCAAAGTCAGGGGTATATTCTATTACGTGCCAAGACACAGGTTGTCAAGCTAATTACATAGGAGAAAGTGGAAGAAGAGTGGATACACGTTACCATGAACATAGAAATGCGATAAAATACGGGGCACACTCAGCCGTATGCGAACACATGTGCGACGCGGGACACAGTTTCACTAACATTGAAACCGACTTAAAAATAATTCATCATGAACCGAAAAGAAGCAATCGAGATACACCTAGCCTAAAGAAACAACCCCAATAATTTAAATGAACACACTTTCATGGAGAGCTCACCCCTCTTCACTCTACTAAAAAACACACCCTGTCGGAAACAAGACACAACATTGCGATACAGCCAAGCTAGATAAAAAAGGGGGAGGGGGATAATAATAGGAACATGCTATTTGTATCAGGATGTACGATGTACCTTTTCTTCAATAAAACTAGGCCGGTATTCACGGCAGTATTAAAGGTGCCGGGACATTCTCAGAGACCGGCAGCGCTTATATGGCTACTAGTTTATGTGTGGCGAGAATTGATTCCACGGTCTTTAAGAGTTGAAGACCGTCCTGAATACAGTATCATACACCATCATGTCTAGACTTGGCAACCCACTACAGGTACACCTGCACTTGGTACACACGGCACTTAGGAATGCGGGGAGGGGGAAGCAGCCCAGCGAGATAGCAGACCAGTCATTCGCGTGTTACTAGTGTCCAAGTGAACTGCTGGCTGCCGGACTGCACAAAATCCCTAACCAGATAAGTAGCCTGTACAATACAGGACAATCAGAATTGACCATTCAAAACAACCAAATAGTCACTCCAAACGGACAAATTCCGAAGTTCTATCACCACATCCAGTATCTCACCAAAACAGCATATAGACTACAACTAACAAATACCGACGAGTATTTTCAGACATAGATTTTATAGCCTAAATGAAATGGATCTGATGATGATGGCTTGACGATCGAAACTGGTCATCCGAGTGTATTCATTAATGTCATGTATTTTTTTTTCTGATTAGGTTATAACCCAACTCATTTGGGTACATTCGTATTGACCGACTGAAAAGCACCAAACTTTTGCTTACTAAGTTTCTGACAGGTTTTATTTTTTATTTTTTTATTTTTTGGAGAGCAGAGACTATCTTTGGGCGTCACTGTAGGTTTGGTATTGTTTTGTAGAGCCATTTATCTTGTAAATTTGGATCTGATGACGAGCAAAACATGCTATCCCTTAGTATTTTCTATTTTCAATAATCAATTTTAATCACATGTAATTTATTTCAGGTTGTTCTTCACACATTCCATTAATTGGAATTATTTTGTTGCGACCGACTGAATGTTTACAATATCAATTGTTGATAAGCCAACACTGTAACACTGTAAAATGGCTTCAAAACTATATTTTCTTTCTATGATACCCATCTCTTGCGAAAATTCGTCTTAATCACGTGATAACATTATAAGTTGTCGGTTTTAATGTTCTAATAGTTTGCGCTCCGCCATCTTGAACGTATGGAGTCAGTGGTGTTTTTTCCTTGGTCCCACATATACGATTCAAGGAGTAGGAGAGGCCCTGCCGACCAGGACGTGAAGCCACAAGGTAACCCTTCTCTTGTGCTGAAAAATTTGCGTTAGGCTCATAAGAATAGCATGGGATGGTGCGACATATGTCCTAAAAAGTGGTGATATTTCACGTGTGGGTTGTAATGTCGACGTGTGGGGCATATTATTGCACAAACAGAACTCCCACCTGCCAAAAGGAATGTCATTTCACAAGTAAATCCACTTAATTTGCCATTTATTGTGTTAAGTTTTCATCCATTGAGTAGCCACCTTACTGTTCTCGGTAACATTCATTAATGTTCAAATAGTGGCTTATGTGCCCACGAATATAAGTATTTTGATTGTTAGGAATTAACTAAGGATATTTTCCTTCATTCGTTACTGGAAATAGTTTCTGCTTGTCCATGAACGGTAGGGTATTAACCTAATTATCCCAATCTATTTTTTTAACGTGGTTTGAGCTCGAGATTTATTGATCGCGAGTGTTAAAAAATTGATAAGCCATTATTTGAATATTTTCCTCCGTCAACTCCACCGACATTACAGCAAGTTGATGTGTATATTGATTAACTTAAAACAATAAAGCATCAGGTGAGGATGGGATACTACCTGAAATGTGGAAACTCGCTGGTAGAGTGGCAGCTGCAGCCTTCCATCAGATTATCAATGATTGTTGGGGAAAAGGGACAATACTAAATGATTGAAAAAAAACTATAATTCACCCCTTACATAAGAAAGGGGATAGGACAAATCCTAACAATTATAGGGGTATTTCCCTTCAGCCAATAGTTTACAAAATCTTTTCCAAGTCATTGTTAAGCATTTTAATTGAACAAGCAGTGCACGCCATTGGCGAGTATCAAGCCGGATTTAGGAAGGGTAGATCTTGTCCAGAGCAAATTTTTAATCTTAACAATCCTTCGAATCAGAACGATACGTAATCTCAACGCAGTGGTTACCTTTATTGATTTCCAAAAAGCTTATTATTCGATTGACCCTCAGACGCTTTTCTTAACACTATTGGAACTAGGGATTGATGAAATTACTCGAAAGCTGTTTGAACAAACACTCACTGATACATCCTCAAGAGTTAAGTTTTTGAATGAGATTTCAGACCCTTTCAGCATCAAAACAGGTGTGCGACAAGGCGATGTGCTTTCGCCAATGCTCTTTAATTTGGTATTAAACAAAGTTATGGGTGAATGGGAGACCATATTACGAGAGAAGAACATTGAAGGGATCCATTTGGGATAAGGCTGAGGGAGATTTGAAGTGAAATATCTTGCCTTTGATGACATAGCGATGATTTCAGAGAACAACCTTGAATCACAATTAATAATGATTGAAACAGCAATTCAAACTGGTTTCACCATTTCATATGAAAAAACGAAATATATTGAATACAGACATAATAAGGAAAAGTAGTGTATTTACCAACACAATATGGTCAGATTCAAAGAGTTGATAAATTTAAGTATTTGGGTGAATGGATCCAGTCAAATGGACTTGATAACACAGCGTACATGGAGAGATTGAAGAAGATGGAATTTGCCTATAAGCTTACTCACACCCGTTACAACAAACGATCGATATCGTTCCAAGCAAAAATTAAACACTATGCAACTGTCATTAAGCCAGACTCCAGAGGTATTATATGGTTCTGAATGCTTAACGTTGAATAAAAAAGGAAACCAAGTTGAACTAGAGAAAAAAGAAAGAAAATACTTCGAAAAATATTCGGTTCCCAAAAGAATAAAGAAAATTGGTGGTTGAAGAGGAGAAATGAAGACCTTTACCATCATATAGAAGAAATTACAGTTTCAATTAAAAAGAGAAGATTAAAATTTTATGGACATCTTTACAGGATGGACAGTAATCGGCTCTCGAAGAAAATTTTTCATTACATCTCTAAATTAAAATATAAAAAAAAACACTACAGAATGGCTGGAGGAGATACGATGGGAACTACAACAACTGAAGATCACGGATGCTATCATCTCATCCAGGGAGGAATTTCGGCGACGGGTCCATTCAGCAGATGTTACACGTTTCAAAGTCCAACGACGGCCTACGAGAGTGATGTCAGTGGAACAACGGCAAACGATTAGCCGCCGAATGAAAAACTTCTGGGAAGAAAAGGAAAAATAATGTACCATTGTCTTAGATTCTAAGCGGTCTATAATTGGCCAAATTCTGTATACATTATTTTAGCGTGTTAATCTCAAACCTCGCGGCTTCGGTGGCGTAGCTGGTAGCATGCTGAGCTTCTATTCCCAAGATCGCGGGTTCAAACCCGGCCGAAGTCGTCGGATTTTTTAAGAGCGTTAAAAATTCCTCAGTATGCCTTCCTTCGGAGGTGAAGTGTTGTGTATTTACTTGAGTTAACATGAACATTCTAGTTGCTATGCCCAGAACATTCTAATCTGGAACATTCCAATCTGGAACCTTAGTTAGTTAGTTATTGTTGTTTTAAGGGGAGGAACTACGAGGTCATCTGCCCCTAATCTGGAACCTTCCATATACTATGTATATATGCACCTGCAGACTGTGGACGTCAGTCCCGTGCTAGTTCCACTCTGGACCGCTCAAGTTAGTCCACCTTGTGTATCAACTAGTGTTAAATATTAACAAGTGTGTGTTACTTATCTTGTATCCCCTACGATATAACAGTGGTGTCGGAAGTGAGATAAGATAAATAACTTTGTGAAACCGAGTGAACTTTCTAACCTCAACGCAAGTGTTGCACTGAACGACGTTCATCGCAGTGCGTGTTGGAAATACTAAACCGAGTGAACTTTCTAACCTCAAAGCAAGTGTGTGCACCGACGCAAGTGTGTGCACCGAACTAAGTTCATCGCAAGTGCGTGTTAGAAATACTGTTCTCCAGTCATCTTCACCATGCCGGACTTAACCTCTGAGCAACTCCAACAATTCTCGGCAATGATTGCCGACACTATCCGACAGACAATAGGGTCAACAACGGCATCAGAGCCTCGACCGCCAAAGTTCACAATGCAACCATATCGTGCTACCGACGGGACGACTGTAGCCGACTATTTCACTCACTTTACCTGGGCGCTCAACCTGAGTAAAAGGTACCCGCGGATCAGCATGCACACTTTGCACGTGTTTACATGGGATCTGAACTCAATGATGCCCTGAAGATCCTGGTGAGTCCTAATGATCCAGAAACTCTGTCATACAATGAGATTCAATCTAAGCTGAAAGGCCACTTCGACGCCTTATGCACAGTATAGTAACCATATACAGTATGGACACATCAGGCCTTTAACATGTAAATTTTTCGTCATGGTTTTGAAACGGCCGTCACCGGAAGCACCGCACGCACGCACGCATGGCGGCGACGGTTCACCATGTATCCGTGAGAGAGCAGCGTACCCATATTGTTACAAATCAATTCTTCAACTCATGTCTACAATTCAAGAACAATCACTTTTATTGTACACAACAAGGAGCATCACTATCCAGCCATTACATTCAGTTACTCAAACTTGTTCCATCTTGCTCATCAACGCTCCAAGGGTGCCAACTTACAAAAATCAAATTTAATTACAGAAATATATTCACAAAATTACAGAAGCACATTCACAACATTCTCCCACCTTGAAACGGTAGGTTTCAACTAAAAGCACAAAATAATACAAAACCTAGGAATAAACATGGAATTAACAAATATTTACAAATTCAGTTTGGTTGGCCTTTTAACAACCCTGCCCCTTCTTGTCAGAGCAACAGCTTCACTCTCAACTACTTGAGGGGGGTTACTAGAGTCACAATCAGGCACCAAGTCACAGCATTGGGACCACACAAAGAACCATCACTATTTTCATAAGGAGATCCAATCTCCATCAAGCACAAACGTTGGACTGGTCACAACAACTCACTCTTAACTGTTTTTACCTTCGCCACTCTAGTTACTCCATCTTTACCAGGGAAGATCTCAAGCACTCGAGCCAATTCCCAATCAATTCTTTTCTTTTGGTCAGACACAACCCATAAAACATCTCCCGCCCTGACATTCTTAAATGACTTAGCAGTGTTTAACATCAGAGACCCTAGGTATTCCTGACGAAAACGTTCCTTCAGGTTTATCCTAACCTCAGCTACATATTTCACCCTAGCAGAAAGACCCGTTTTCATCCACTTCGTCAAGATCAGGCACCTTTGTCTCAAACTGCTCCTGCAAAAACATAGCAGGTGTTATTGGTCTCAACTCATTAACATCTTCAGACATGTAGGTAATGGGACGCGCATTCATAACAGCCTCAATCTCGGTAATCAAGGTCATTAGTTCACAAAGATTCAATAACGCACGACCAAGGGATATTTTCAACAGTCTTTTCATCACCCCAATAAGCCGCTCAAAAAATCCACCCCACCAAGCACCTGTGGGAACATTAAATAGCCACTGAATTTTCAATTCATGTTCAACTGTAGTCTGCTTAATGAGATTCCAAACTCCTACAAAGTTAGTACCGTTATCACTATACATAGTTGTGATTCTGCCTTGTCTTGCGATCATTCTTCGAAGAGCATGTAAAAAAGATTCTGTAGAGAGCGACTCTACCACTTCAAGATGGACTGCACAGTATACAGCACAGGTGAACAAGGCAATCCAAACCCTAGTACCATCTTTTATGAAAAGAGGTCCAGCCAAATCGACTCCGCATACTTGGAACACCTTTCCAAGATTTACACGGTTATTAGGTAATCCGACAGGTGGCGTTCTCACTGGTTGGGCTTTGTGCCTAAGACAACGAACACATTTACTAACAACACGTCGGGCTAATCGTCTACCTCTGACTATCCAGTATTCTTCTCTCGGGGCTCCTAAAACAGTACTTGCTCCAGCATGGTGCATTTTCTCATGACATTCTACCACCATGGACTCCACTAGTTCACACTGAGGTAGTAAAATGGGTTCCTTGAACATGGGTGTGAACTCATCAGATAATATTTTAGTACGAACTCGAATCAAGCCATCATCATCAGTTTTAATGTTGAAATTATTTACATCTACAGGGTAACTACTCTGAATCCACCGTACTAATTTTAATTCAGCATGTCGTACTTCTTTGCCAGTCAACTCCTCTCCGCAGTTTGAACTTTTCCCACTAGCTTTCTCAAGAAATCGGTAGATCCAACCAACAACACGCACATTTTTCGAGAAAGAAGCAAAGTGTGTGAACATGTTTTCTCTTACATCGTCTGTGTTGTACAAACTAACAGCCGTTTTCTTAGATTCCTCTTCTGTAGGGGCTATTTTCACAGTTAACCACTTGTTCTCATTCTCTAGGAGCCACTGAGGACCCTCCCACCATTTTGATGCAACAAATTCGGACAACAAGCATCCTCGGCTGAGTATATCAGCAGGATTACAATCGCCAGGAACAAATCGCCACTGCTCAGGTGACGTCAACTGGTGGATTTCCTTTACCCAGTTTCCAACAAAGGTCTTCCATTCACCTTTCTTGATCCAGTAAAGAACAATCATGGAATCAGACCAGTACACAATGTTAGAAATATTAGTCGATTTACTAATAACAGAACCAAGCCTTGCTGCAAGTGTTGCCGCTACAAGATCTTTACGAGGGATTGACATGTCTTCCATTGGTGCAACTCTGGACTTAGCTAAAACAAATCGAACATTAAAGCCATCTTTGTTTTCATACCTCATAAAGGCACAAGTGCCCAGTCCAAGGAGACTGGCATCACTGAATACATGTAAACAAGCTGTGTCAGAGACACCTCTTAAACATCTAGGCACCACAATGCTGTCAATCAAATCAACTTCAGTAAGCCACTGCGAGCACTTCATTTGAATTTCTTTTGGAAGGGGTGTGTCCCAGTGTAGTTTGAGCTTAAATGCCATTTGCAATGCAATTTTCAGATGGAGTAAAGGTGCCGATAACAAACCCAATGGATCAAACACCCTACTTATAATCGACAGCAATTTCCTCTTAGTTAATTCATTGATTTTCTCTTTTGGATCGAAGCTAAAGTTGCATCCCAACAGATCATCTAAAGCATGCCATTTGACACCTAAGACATTTTGTGTCACATCATCTTCTGACAAAACCCACCCACGGAGTTGGAAACTGGCTTGAGACATGACATTTGTAGCTTCGGACACAAATTCCTTGGCATTACTCAGGGACTGAAATGAACAAAGGCAATCATCCATGTAAAAGGAAGTTTTCAGTCTTTCAACTAAGTCACCACTTAGAGTATTCAAATGATGAGTGATGGTGGCATTCAGCAAAAATGGGCTAAACACAACTCCAAAAGCTACACGACAGTGACGCAGCGTTATAATACGCCCATCACGCCACCACAAGAATTTTAACATTTCTCGATCCTCAGGGTTCAGTCCAATCATTAAGAAAGCCTGTTTTATGTCTCCCACAACACCGACCTCCTGTAACCTGAAACGTAATAGGATAGGTACAATACTAGCAATCAAGTTGGGTCCCGTTGCTAAACAATCATTTAGAGAGACGTTTCCAATACTTTTCGCCGATGCATCAAAGACTGGGCGGATTTTAGTTGTTTTCCCATAATTTATAACTGGTCTGTGAGGTAGAAAGTGCCCTATGTTTTCATCAGATGTTATTTCAATAATCCCATCTGTTTCCCATTGTTTAAAAACAGTATCATATGCATCATAGAGTCCATTGTTATCTAAACGGCTTACTGTTGATTTCAGACGACTTTCAGCTATTTCACGATTAGTGGGAAGAGGGGGGTGCTCATCAATCCAGGGCAATGTTACTACATACCGACAGTTTTCACCTTCGAAACGAATTGTGTCTTCAACATTTCGCAAACATCTATCATCTATGTCTGACCTTTTTGTTTCTGTCTGTTTCTCAATTCCAATAACTTCTAAGTCCCATAAAGGATGGTGTAAATTGAGCAAAGAGGTCACAAAGTTTGTCATACTGCTTACGTCTTGCCTCTCTGCGGTACCCAGGAGACACCATCCAAGCTTCGTCTCAAATGCTAACAGCTTAGAGTCAATACATTTCACACCTGTAACAAGTTCGCCCATAACATCCGCTCCTAACAACACATCAATAGGTCGGTTAACTCCATCATCTGTCAATGTAATACCATGTGCAGCCACCTTCCGTAACAAATGCGGATCATTCACAGGTGGTATCAAACCACAAATCTTCTTCTCCCTAAGTGCCTTAAGAACAAAACTGTTATCACCCTGTAAGCTAGTTAGTTCAATTTCATGAATTGGATGTGATATTTCAGATGACACACTCCCACCAAACAGCATATGACAAATATTTTCACGACCACATTCGATCAAACCCAATTTTTTACAGATAGCTTCCGAAATATAACTGCGGTGTGAAGCAGTATCAAGTAATATTCGAAAAGTGACACCATGCAATTGTGCTACTAATGTTTTTAAAATGACAGTTCCACTAGGCCCTGCAAATAACGATGCTGTTCTGCTGGGTTCACCAACACACATGATATCATAGTGCCTCCCTTTACATTTACCACAATCTATTCTTCTCCTACACTGCTGTCTCGAGTGACCTCCCTGCAAGCATGCAAAACAAGCTCGTTTTTCTTTTACAGTTTTACGACGGTCCTCAACCGACATTTCTTTAGAACACTTGTAAGAGGGATGGTTTTCATTACAAAACAAACAGGTTAGGGTTACTTTGTGTGTCCGCCCTGTTTGCTGATAACTTACCCGATTCTGCCTGACAGTAGGAGTGAAAGAAACGAGAGCTGCTGCTGTTGGCTCTGTTCTGGGCGCAGTGAATTTATCAACCTCATTCACCTTAGCATGATTACGCAGTCTTTGTTCACTCTCGACTTCTTTGCCCAGAAAACACAAAAGTTTATCAATTTTATTACCACTATCATCGTCCTCTTCTGCTGCTCTTCTTTCCCATATTTTCAAAACGTCAATGGGGAGACATTCTTCAATGAGTGGAACTAAGATTGCTGCCCTATCAGAATTCATGCCTAATGTTTCTAGGGATCTCAACTTAGTACTTATATTATCATACAGGTCAGTCACAGATAAATCCGAGCGAACCAATTGCAACAAATCTTTATACATACAATTTATAACCAACTCATCTTTACCAAAACGATTCTTTAAATGTTCCAAGACTTTAACATAATTCTCACTTGTGTGTGGATAACTGTCAACTAACTTCCTAGCCTGTCCCTTCAGTGACATTTTCATGTAACTAAACCTATCAACATTCGTAATGTTAGAATCCTCATGAATCCTTTGAAATTGTGTCCAAAAATTTATCCAGTTACCTGGACCCAAATCGAATACCTCAAGCGTGATTTTCGGTAGCCTTAACCTCTCTGACGACATGGTTGACGACGCCGAAGCCACGTTGCTCTGTACGCTGAAATTATCTCCTGCATCAACACAACTGGCAACACTAGGTTTTAATCCTTCCACTTTATCCTCGGCTTCAAGAAGTGCTTGCAGAAGATCTTCTTGAATGGTAACACAGTGCATTGTTTCTTCGATACAGGCATCCTCGTTTCCGTCAACATTCAACAACTCGTTCAAGATGCTTTCGTCCAATTCTTTTAAGGTATCCGCAATTGTTCGGAGAGTATTTATTTTCACACGTAATTTTTGGAAATCGGCTTCAACTCCGACCGCTCCAATAGCTTTCGTCGCACTTGCCCGATAGGCACTTCTCTTCTTTTTCAACTTTTCAATCGTGGCCATTGCAAGGCAACAAATTCAAAACAAAACAGGGAAATTGTTCACCAAACCAACTTTTTCAATACAATCCTGTCAATGGTCGCCAAAATGTTACAAATCAATTCTTCAACTCATGTCTACAATTCAAGAACAATCACTTTTATTGTACACAACAAGGAGCATCACTATCCAGCCATTACATTCAGTTACTCAAACCTGTTCCATCTTGCTCATCAACGCTCCAAGGGTGCCAACTTACAAAAATCAAATTTAATTACAGAAATATATTCACAAAATTACAGATGCACATTCACAACACATATTTTTTGAGTGCGGCCTGTCGATTTTGTCTGAAGATAATATTGCGAAAAATTATTAAACACAATACAGTGTTTTAATTTGGAATTTAATCAACAGCAGAAATGCCCAACGTCTGTGCGGTAAAATTTTGCCGCAGGTCTTACCTCACCGGACACAACAGCTTATTCCGGTTTCCTCGGCGAATGGAGCGGTAAGTACAAACAACAAACATTACAATTGAATGATCTTGGTTCTATTAAAACATGAAATACCAGTCCCACAGATACCTATCCACTAATTCACAAATTCCTATTCTAGATGCAATGACTGGGCAAAGGCCTGTAATCGGGAGGATTTACTGGAATACGGGCTATATCTACACACAAGTCAATGTATAGGGTGTGTAGCCTTAATTTCTCACATGAAATGTTTTACCCCACAAATGAGGGCAGTTCTAGTCTGAGATTACGCCCTAATGCCCTACCAATATTAAATATCTACCCTAGAGAAGGTATGGTTTCCTTTAAAGTGTCAATTTTCTAACCTCTCTTAAGGTAACTGTACCGGTTTTCGTCACTGAGCCAATAGTCGTCACTCGCGTATATAAGTACAAAAGTAAGCCTGTCAACGCGTCTTTCTCAACACACAAAGTCTTACAAGATTTTAGGTGTGTGTGTTTTACTCGTGAGGCAAAACTGAGAAGAGGTAGGTTCGATTCCCACCTCAGCTATCCTCGAAGTGGTTTTCTGTGGTTCCCCACTTCTATTCTGGGCAAAGGCTCATTCTCTTCTTTCCCAATCCCCACCTCAATTTCAAATACATGCACTACTACAGACACCACAATACGTTTGATTATCAGACAAATTCCACACTCAAGTACACAGGGCTAAATGATCACAATGTCCAAGCCCTGCAAACAACTTGATAAGACCTCTATAATTCTAGATTAAATAAATTCAGTGAGTTGCTAACAAAATCCTTGGTGATAATCAGTCCTCCTGATAAAGGCTACTAGGGTATGCCTCCTCCTATGCTGCCAGTAGGTGCTATATCGACCAAATGATGGTTGAAAGCAGATATTTTATACAGTCACTGTTTCCCCTCCCCGGTCGGGTGAAAATATAAAGTGTGAAGATCAAACTTCTGCTTCAACCTTGCATTTTTCAGTGGTGGTAAGCCCTAAAATATTACAGTATCAACAAATGGTATGTTCTCTCTTTACAAATATCAGTATACCATAATTTTCTCATTGTGTTCTTAAACTATGAGTTTACAATTTTCCCCTATATAGATCAACCAACTACATCTGGTATAGGACACTGTATTCCTCCTCAAGTAACTTCACAGACCTTGCTATGTGAGATTTCAAAGTGTGAAGATCAAACTTCTGCTCCCAATCCCACATTTTTCAGTGATGGTAAGCTTTCACTCCTTCAGAATATTACAGTAGTACTTACCTACTTCCAACCTTCAAATTTGTGTTATGTCATTGAGGCTCCTTTTACTGTTCTTCAGATCAGTCCCCTCTTCCTGATGAAGAAGTACTTGTGATGGATTTTTCAGAGTTCAACAGTATATCTGTACCCTCTACTCCCAATCTGACTTATTTCAGTGGCGGTAAGCCCTAAAATATTGCAGTACTCACAAATGCTACTTTCTGTCTTCACAATTGTATGTATATCAGTATACCATAATTCTCTCATTGTGTTCTTAAACTATGAGTTTACATTTTCCCCCTATATAGATCAACCAACTACATCTGGTATAAGACACCATATTCCTCCTCTTATGTAACTTCACAGACCTTGCTATGTGTGAATGAAACGTGTGAAGATCAAACTTCTGCTCCCAATCCCACATTTTTCAGTGAAGGTAAGCTTTCACTCCTTCAGAATATTACAGTAGTACTTACCTAGTTCCAACCTTCAAATTTGCCTGAGTAAAAGTGGGGAAGTGTGGAAAAAAACACTTTTTGGATGACCAAGCTGAAAATCAAACCTGCTTTACAAGGGTGAGTGTATTCTGTTCCAACTCTTAGACAAAAAATATTTTTTTGGCAGAGAATCAAAATCAAACCGCTGGGGGTGAAGATCAAGAAAGCTAGCCACTACACCATGAAGGGTGTCAGACCACTGTATTGTAGATGATAGGTCTATAATAAATGCATACAATTGCACACAAGACTCGTACAAATCCTCCCTCTTCTCCACTCCGCATCTCACCCTGCTAAGGGACAGGCCACCAAGTGATACAGCCACTATTGGTCAGACAGCTACTCAATTATTGTCATGAGGCTGTGTGCACCCCGTTCCAGCCCTCACTTCAGTTTCTAAAAATCCTGATTGAGCTGGGGCCGGCACGATTTAACTGATGAAAAACAATGACCTAAAATGTAAGACCATCTTAGAAACTTAAAAAATATGTTACAAGATTCCAGAATTTTTGGTTTTAATTGATACCCTACATCAGACTCCCTTATCGCAAGAGAAGTAGTTTATGATTTTGATGATGAGACAGTCATTGAGAAATTCTTGTCCTCTCCTCAAATTATTAAAGTTGAAATTCTGGAATTTTTAAACTATTTTTGTGTAAGTTTCCATAGTGGTCTTACTTGATAAGTCACTTAGTTTCATCAAGATACAAGCAGCCTATCAATAAAGTGAACTACAAAAATGAAACAACTGCTTTTAGAGATCTTATTAA
Source organism: Meconema thalassinum (assembly GCA_946902985.2). Lineage (NCBI taxonomy): Eukaryota > Metazoa > Arthropoda > Insecta > Orthoptera > Tettigoniidae > Meconema > Meconema thalassinum. Next base: position 1,355,533,208 of record OX336388.2, read on the forward strand.
AACTGTACCCTGCATTTTTCAACATATTACTATGTATTTAAATGGAGGCAACATCAGTGTGTCTATTTCAATTAAATGTCTTGTCATAAGTCAATGGAAATCATTAATTTCTATTTAGCTTCTTTGCACCAACAAGTTGTAAGATAGAAATGAAGTACTTCTGAAAGTTGAACCATGTCTGTATAGTAGGCCTAGTTAGTCATTGTTGCTTTAAGGGCAGGGCCGTGGAGAGCGGCGACGGGCCCTGGGGCTGGAATCTCCCGGGCCCCCAAGACCCAAAAATTAATCAACAGGAAGTTCAGTTCACTGAACTGCATGTTAAAAGAGGTGGAAGGGGTATACTGTACACTGTGCAGTACTACGGCCTTTGGGACATGGCGTAATCTCTTTTCATAATGAAAACATGACTTTTACACATAGTCAAGACGTATTTTAAAATACGTTTTACATATAGGGATTTTATGTTGACATTCTTAAAATTTGCTGCCCTTGAAAAATCATAAGCTTAAACACTGATAAGTGTTTTCGTTGAACGGCGATCACACATCATTGTAGGCTACATTAAACAAAGCAAAATATATTTTCATAACTAATCACAGGTGTACTCTTGGGGTGCGTGATGGCGCAGTGGCTTCGGGGTTCGAATCCCGGTGACAGCGGGGTCAAATTTTCATATGAAAAATCACGTGGCGTCAGGAAGGGCATCCGGCCTTAAATCCCCGGCCAAAACCAAAATGAGCCTGGTTGGCTCCGGCAACCCCAATTAATTGGGAAAAGCCGAAGAAAGTTTGTTTTTAATCACAGGTATACTCATACGTTGGCCTGTTTGCCATCTCTTGATGAATGCTCTACATTTGCATTTGTCTGTTGGCACAGGCTAGAGTAAAATGTGGCTTTTCACCGATGTCTCAGTCTCATTCATGGCTTTGATTATGTGGAAGCTACTGAGGTATGGGTGGTGCTTAGTAATGACATTCGGGGCACAGTCAGTGTCTGTGCATGCTGTGAAAAGTTCTACTCATAGGGTTAGTACTGCTGTTCTGACTCAGTGAGGAAAGCAATGGCAAACTACCTCACTCTTCTTATTGCCTAGTACGCTTCAATATAGCGCGCTGCCTTGGGTTTTGTGGGTATTTACCCACATAACGTAACGGCGGTACTTTTTGAGGATCCTGACTACCTAACAGACATACTCATACGTAAGTCAAGTTATTTACCTAGGTATATCAGTAGATTGCAGCTGATCAGTAATTGTTTTCACAAAAGAAGAAAATGTGAATTTGAACTATATTTTGTAATTTGCAGTCAGTGGACTTCTTATAATTTAATGCTTTGCAGTAAGCAAACCTAGAGCCAGGTTCTCCTTAAACTCCCCAATCCTATCTATGACTGGTGACCATCGGGGGCGGATTTAAGCCAAGATTATGGGGGAGTGGACACACCGGCGATCTGGAGGTATGGAATATCACCAAACTCAGAGTGGGGTCCAGGGGTCCTCCTCGGGAAGAAATTTCAAAAATTAGGTCCACATTATTGAGTTATATGCCATTTGGGTGATTATTTTTGTGTTTTTTGCAATAAAAATTTGGTGACTATTGACATTTAGTGGCTATAGAAAAGACTCTCCGTTATTGTAGTAAAAGCTCTCGCACCTTCAAGTAAGACCCCACGGTGTAGGTCACCAATGATCGTGATGGGGGTCTACAGCAAGTCTGCAGATCAGAGGTTCGAATCCCGGTGCTGACAGCGGCTATCCTGAGTGTGGGTTTTCACACTAGACCTACTAGCTACCAAGAACACGGGTTAAATGTCGCAAGCCCCTAAATGAATTAACAACTGTAACGACAAATAGGACTATTATTAACTCTTGAGTAAGCCGAATCCTGCATTCCTGCCGCGGCTTCGTCAGGACCCGGAGTCATTTCCAAGTCATAGATAAAGGGAGCAACTCATTTTATGTTTAGCGGTACTGAGACGTTAAAGAGTATCATGAAAGGGCTTGATTCGCAAGGGAATATATATATATATCTCTTCGCGTCCTGAAAAATAAGTGCTTTGAAGATCGATGCTGCTCTTTGGAACAAAGGGCGTAGAAATGTCCAATAATAATAACAGTCACTGCACCAGCTCAAAACAAAATTGCATTTATATTAATACAAGCTGTACCCGGCATGCGTTGCAATGCCAATCAAAGAAAGTGTTGGCGTTGAAATTCTGTTTTATGAAGTGCTTTTGGATACACAACATGTTTTTCAATTTCCGTTAACTGCCCCTATGCTATCGTAAAATGGATTTTCTAATTTAGAATCAATCGTGGGAGCGTGCACAACAACTTTCAAAAGTTTCATCGCAATCGGATGAATGGTATATGAAAGTATACGGGTTTTGTTTGAACGATTCGTGCGCTGTCACTCATTTGTTGATTCTACTCGTACGCTGCCTATTGAGAAATGAATATGCTAAGTCGAAACCCTACCCTGGCGTGTACACAATAACTCATCAAGGTTTCATCACAATCGAAGAAGGTTATATGAACGCATAGGGGATTTTGTTGAAACGCTTCGCGCGTCGTCACCCATTTGTTCCATATACTCGTGCGCTACCAATTGTGAAATGGATTTATTAAGTCGAAACCCTTACCTGGCGTGTACACAATCACTCATCAATGTTTCATCGCAATCGGATGAATGGTATATGCACGTATACGGGGTTTTGTTTAAACGATTCGTGCGCTGTCACTCAACTGTTGAATCTACTCGTGCGCTACCTATTGAGAAATGTATTACTAAGTCTAAGCCCTTCCCTGGCGTGGACACAATAACTCATCAAGGTTTCATCGCAATCGAAGAAGGTTATATGAACCCAATAGGGGATTTTGTTGAAACGCTTCGCGCGTCGGCACCCATTTGTTGCATCTACTCTTGCGCTACTTATTGTGAAATGGATTTACTAAGTCGAAACCCTTCCCTGGCGTGTACACAATAACTGATCAATGTTTCATCGCAATCGGATGAATAGTATATGAACGCATACCGGATTTTGTTTAAACGATTCGTGCCCCGTCACTCATTTGTTGAATCTACTCGTGCGCTACCTACTGTAAAATGTATTTACTAAGTTAGAAACCGTCACGTAAGTGTCCACAACATCTCACCCAAGTTTCATCGCTATCGGACTAATGGGATATGAAGACATAGGGGAGTGTATTGAAACGCTCCGCGGGTCGTCGTTCATTTGTCGAATCTACTCGTGTGCTACCTACTGTGAAATGTATTTACTAAGCCAGAAACCTTCCTTGGAGTGTCCACCATATTTCACCCAAGTTTCACCGCTAACGGCAGAATGGTATATGACCTTATACGGGACTTTGTTGAAACGCTTCGCGCGTCGTCCCTCATTTGTTGAATCTACTTGTGCGCTGCCTGTTGTATAGTGGATTTACTAAGCCAGAAATCTTCCATGAAGTGTACACAACATCTCACCCAAGTTTCATAGCTATCGGACGAATGGTATATGAATGCATACGGGACATGGTTGAAACGCTTCGCGTGTCGTCCTCATTTGTTGATTCTACTCTTGCGCTACTTATTGCAATATGGATGTACTCAGCCAGAAACCTTCCCTGGAGTGTACACAATATCTCACCCAAGTTTCATCGCAATCGGATGAATGGTATGTGAACGTATACGGGACGTTGTCGAAACGCTTCGCGCGTAGTCACTCATTTGTTGAATCTAAACGTGCGCTTCGTATTGTAAAATGGATTAACTAAGCCAGAAACCTTTCCTGGAGTGTACACAACAATTCACCAAACATTTATCACTGTCAGACGAATAGTATATGACCTTATACGGGACTTGGTTGAAACGCTTCGCGTGTCATCGCTCATTTGTTGAATCTACTGCTGCGCTACCTATTGTAAAATGGATGTACTAAGCCAGAAACCTTCCCTGGAGTGTACACAACAGCTCACCCAAGTTTCATCGCTATCGGATGAATGGTATATGACCTTATATGGGACTTTGTTGAAAACCTTCGTGCGTCGTCGCTCATTTGTTGATTCTGCTCCTGCTCTTCCTATTTTTAAAGGGATTTACTAAGCCAGAAACCTTCCCTGGAGTGCACACATCTCAGCCTAGTTTCATCGCTATCGGACGAATGGTATATGAACGCATACGTGACTTGAATCTACTCGTGCGCTGCCTATTGTAAAGTGGATTTACTAAGCCAGAAAATTTCCCTGAAGTGTACACAACATTTTACGCAAGTTTCATAGCTATCGGACGAATGGTACATGAATGCATACGGGACTTTTTTGAAACACTTTGCGTGTCGTCGCTCATTTGTTGAATCTACTCGTGCGCTATCTACTGTGAAATGTATTCACTAATTTTGAAACCTTCACGTAAGTGTATACAACATCTCACCCAAGTTGCATCGCTATCGGACGAGTGGTATATGAACACATACGGGATTTGTTTGAAACGCTTCGCGCATCGTCACTCATTTGTTGAATCTACGCGTGCGCTACCTATTGTAAAATGGATTTACTAAGTCAGAAACCTTCCTTGGAGTGTACTCAACATCTCACCCAAGTTTCATCGCAATCGGATGAATGGTATATGAACGCATAGGAGACATACCCACAGACATACCCACAGACAAACTATCACGTTACATTGATTTTTAGCCTACTTTTCACATTTTGCAAAAATTAGGAAAAAGTAGTCTTATGAGATCGATCCGGGAAAATGTGTGTCTGTCTGTCTGTCCTTCTGTCTGTCTGTCTGTCTGTGTGTGTGTCCCCCCCCCCCCTATCAACTCCTAAACGGCTGGAGCAATCGAAATAAAATTTGGTAGGAGTAAAGATCTATACCTGAATATCTCACGGCCATATTTGAAAATGATGTCAGTGCTACCAACTGCTGAAAAATCGCAATTGAAAATTGAGCTCCATGTTGGATATCTTGGAAGGTATGAATGGGAGCTATTTCAAAATCGGCACACATATAGATAATAATATTGCAGTTTAATTTCCAGAAGGCCATACATGGCAGTGTTGCCAAAATGATTATAAGCCTACTGATAGGTCCAATATTTAAATGCATATAACTTCTACACTATCAATTGGAATTCAACCAAATTTCGTATGTTGTATGTGTACATAACCAGATATGACTGAACGTATTCTTATGGACCATCAGTGCTGCCAACTGTTAAAAAATGCTCTTAATTTCTATTATCCAAATACAAATATATATGAGAAAGTATGCAAGCCGACAGCTTTAAACTATGCACACGTATAGTACATGACATTCTATATTAATTTGGAGTAACTTATATATGTCAGTGCTACCAACATGATTCTAAGCCTGCTGAGAGGTCCAACTTTAAATACATGTAACTTCCATACTATCATTTGGATTTCAACCAAATTTCGTATGTGCTATGTGTACCACAACAGCTATGACTATGCGTATTCTTAAGAGCAACCAGGGCTGCCAACTGTTAATAAATGCTGTCTCTATTTTTGTTACCCTAATATCAATATATCATAAAGAATGCAAGCCAATAGCTCTAAACTTTGCACACGTATAGTACCCTGGCATTCTAGATTACTTTGGAGTAACTAATATACGTCAGTGCTGCCAACAAGATTCTAAGCCTGCTGATAGATCCAATTTTAAAATGCATGTAACTTCTATACTAACTAATGGATTTCATTCAATATTGGCACAACAATAGATCATATTATTTCAGATTATTTCTGACCAATACATGCATGACACTGTTGCCAACATGATTTTACGCGCGCTGTTAGATCCAATGTTTAACTGCATGTAACGTCCATGCTATTCATTGGACTCCAACCAAATTTTGTATTCTGTACCTTAAGAGATGGAACTAAGAATATATTCAGTCACCAGGGCTGCCAACTGTAGTGCTCTATTAGGCTACATTATGCCACGTTTACAGTATTTCGAACTAATTAGAAATTTCGATATTACCAACTTAATTTCGTCATTATTCTAGATAGATCCATATCGATTAATCATTGGCATGAATCTTAAATTTTAAGAAAAGTAGGCTCTTTAGTTCGTCACGGAACTTCTTGTTATATATATAGATTCGACAATACTTCATCTTAATTTTCTTCTTAGGGAAGTCTGTGCGGTTGCCTACATGCAATATATTAATTTCTCCATCGCCATGCACACCACTGACGTTACTTATTGTTGTTTTAAGGAGCGGAACAGCTAGGCTATCTGCCTCTACCACTGACGTTACGGTAATTATTGTTGTTTTATGAGGCGGAACAGCTACGGTAGGTCCTCACCACTGACGTCCCGTGAGAGAAATTGGAAAACAAAGTTGAGTGGTTCAGTGCCCTAGCTTAATTATCATTTTTCTCATGGTTAATTAAACACTCAGTCCAGAAAAATACTGGAATGTTACCTTAGTTTCAGTCTTTGGATATATTTCCCAACTCTAGTACCAATAGTAATATAGGTTTTCAATAAATACCTTAATCAGAAAAGATTTGCGCACGAACCCAAGTACCTAGGATTGTTGATCGTATTGAATGAACCAGTTATAATAATATTTATACTGCTACCTGTTAGCATTGTTTTCTCAATTCAGTATACGAGAAGATGAACAATTTCGCATGCATTTCTTCTATCTACGTTTGACAACAGAATCATCCCACCCTTTCACAAGTTATTCAGCCAGCAATGATAATATTTCACATAGTGCGAAAGTGAATTACTAGGGAAGGATGACCTCGCATTTCTGTCCGGTAAATCTATATATATAAAGCACAAAGTTTGTCTGTCTGTCTGTCTGTCTGTCTGTCTGTCTGTCTGTTATGTATACAAATCTACACCGTTTCACCGATCTGAACCAAAATTTGTATACTTACCCTTTGGAACCCTGCGGGTAACCCTGTCAACATTAAATTTCGGACAGACCACCCCATGCCCTGCATTTAGGCCCTTTTGCACAAATCTACCCCGTTTCACCGATCTGAACCAAAAGTTGTGTATTTAACCTTTGGAACCCTGCGAGTAACACTGTCCACTTGAAATTTCGGACAGACCAACCCATTCCCTGCATTTAGGCCCTTTGGTCCAAATCCACACCGTTTCACCGATCTCAACCAAAATTTGCATATTTACCCTTTGGAACCCTGCGAGTAACACTGACCACTTAAAATTTCGGACAGACCACCCCATTCCCTGCATTTAGGCCCTTTGGTCCAAATCTACACCGTTTCACCGATCAGAACCAAAATTCGTATTCTTACCCTTTGGTGCCCTGCGAGTAACACTGTCTGCTTGAAATTGCGGACAGACCACTCCATTCCCTGCATTTAGGCCCTTTGGCCCAAATCTACACCGCTTCACCGATCTCAACCAAAATTTGTATATTTACTCTATGGAACACTGCGACTAACACTGTCTGCTTGAAATTTCGGACAGACCACTCCATTCCCTGCATTTAGGCCCTTTTTGCACAAATCTACACCGTTTCACAGATCTGAACCAAAATGTGTATACTTACCCTTTGGAACCCTGCGAGTAACACTGTCTGCTTGAAATTGCGGACAGAACACTCCATTCCACGCATTTAGGCCCTTTGGCACAAATCTACATCGTTTCACCGATTTCAACCAAAATTTGTATATTTACCCTATGGAACACTGCGACTAACACTTGAAATTGCGGAGGCTACTCCATCCCCTGCATTTAGGCCCTTTGGCACAAATCTACACCGTTTCACCAATCTGAACCAAACTTTGTATACTTACCCTTTGGAACCCTGCAAGTAACACTGTCCACTTAAAATTTCGGACAGACCACCCCATTCCCTGCATTTAGGCACTTTGGCACAAATCTACACCGTTTCACCGATCAGAACCAATATTCGGAAACTTACCCTTTGGTACCCAGCGAGTAACACTGTCTGCTTGAAATTGCGGACAGACCACTCCATTCCCTGCAATTAGGCCCTTTGTCCCAAATCTACACCGTTTCACCGATCTCAACCAAAATTTGTATATTTACTCTTTGGAACACTGCGACTAACACTGTCTGCTTGAAATTGCGGCGAGGCCACTCCATCCCTTGCATTTAGGCTGTTTGGCACAAATCTACACCGTTTCACCGATCTGACCCCAATTTTATATACTTACCCGTAGAACCCGACAAGTAACACTGTTCACTTTAAATTTCGGACAGACCACACTATTCCCTGCTTTTTGGCCCTTTGGCAGAAAACTACACCGTTTCATCGATCTCAACCAGATTTTACATAATTAACCTTTGGAACTCGACGAGTAACACTGTCCACTCGAAATTTCGGACAGACCACTCCATTCCACGCATTTAGGTCCTTTGGCACAAATCTACATCGTTCACCGATCGAAAACAAAATGTGTATACTTACCCTTTGGAACCAGATGAGTAACACTGTCCACTTTAAAATTTGGACAGGCCACTCCATTCCCTGCATTTTGGCCCTTGACACAAAACTACACCGTTTCACCGATCTCAACCAGATTTTACATAATTACCGTTTGTAACTCGACGAGTAACACTGTCCACTTGAAATTTCGGACAGACCACTCCATTTCCCGCATTAAGGCCCTTTGGTACAAATCTACATCGTTCACCGATCGAAAACAAAGTGTGTATACTTACCCTTTGGAACCCGATGCGTAACACTGTCCACTTGAAATTTCTGACATACCACTCCATTCCCTGCATGTAGCTCAGGAATTCCTCGGGGTTGCCAGCTTCCTAACTCACCAGTCATGAGCCCTTGAGGGTGTACCAGAAGTGGTGGGTCTACACACACCCTGCCTCTTTGAGGGCCTTGAGCAGAAGACAGGAGATATTATGAAAAGGAAAAGAAGGCAGACCCCTCGAAGAATGAGGGTATCAGGAAAGATGAGAAAGCCAATTAAGGCGGGAAATTGAAAGACTCCCTAGCCCTCGGATATCCTAATACAGTCTGGGTCGGAAGAGAACAAGAGTTGACCAAGGGAGGCCGACAGGAAAGAGAACTGAAATGAGCCCGGCACCAGGAAGTGGAAGCGATGCCAGACTTAGCTGGGGTTCCGTGGTCGCCAACCCACGTCCCACAAGTTGTGAGACCCTGGGGGGGGGGGGGTCAGTTTTGAGAATAGCTTGCTGATTCATCGCGAGGTGACTTGAGAGTTACTTTCCAGAGCCCACCGTGTTATCTCCTGCTGTCTATGCTGATGCCAGCACAGGGCCGTTGCGAAACAGTGAGTGATTCCCGGTCAATCTGTATAGGACGGGGAACCCCGAACGTGTGTCATCATATTTCGTCATCATCTGCGATCATCTCAGGTTCGTGCAGCTTGGACCTATATTCTTTGTCTTTGCCGAGCAGTACGCTCTTTCACTAGACGCATCCAGTACAGGCCTAAGCCAGAAAATAAGGTTGAGACTTTGGAAGACATCGAAGCTAGACACCTGAATTACCTATATCAGTTTTAAAATAACACCATGTTCGTTTAGTAGTCATTTTTTCATTACCTTATTATTATCATCATAAGTGCAAATGACCTAGATGTTACGCGCATCATACCAATAATCACCGCCGCATAAAGTCTTTCTCGACTGTGATTTTTAAAATATTTATTTTTGGTTGGTTGGTTCTTAAGTTTAGGGGCTGCGACAACGCGGTCATGTAGCCCCGTGTACTTTGGGTGTGTGTAGAATCTGTCTGATAACCGGTGTTAATTGTGATGACTGTATTAGTGTGTGTTATCTGTTTTTAAATTTAAGTACAAACTGCAACTTAGAATTCTTCAAATAGTTCGTACTTTTGCCGCCAAGCGCCACCGTCAACGACTACTAGGCCAAGTTCGGAACTTAGCTACTAGACGCCACTGCAGTCGGCTCTTGGCAACGGACGTAGGCATCTATGAGCGTTGTTTACCTATCAAATTTAGCTTCACACAGGTGTAATTAGTGGAAGGTTCTTTAACATGCCATAAATCTGACATGGGACCGCCGCTTTACTTCCCTTCCGAAGAAAGGCATACTGACTGATTTTTAACGCTCTTAAAATATCCGACGGCTTCGGCCGGGTTTGAACCCGCTATCTTGGGCATAGAAGCTCAGCATGCTACCAAATACGCCACCGAAGCCGCCATATAGTTATTTTTATTACAGTACATTGTGTACATTATACGTTGAAGTGTCAATTCAATACCGGTAGTAGTTTCCCTTATCATCCTCATCATAAGAGCAAATGACCTACAGTAGATGTTACGCCCATTACACCATTAATCACCACACACAATAAGTCTTCCTCGCCTGTGAATTTTGTAATATGTATTTCTATTAAGGTAGTTTGTAAGTTTGACGTGTCAATTCATCAGTAGTTTTTATTATCATCCTTATCAAAAGGGCAAATGACCTAGATATTACTCCCTCATTGTCTTTGGGGGCAAATGACTTAGATTTTAAGTCCATTATATTTCTAAGGAGACCTTAAAACATTATCATAATTCCACCGGGCGAAGCCGGGTACTACTGCTAGTAAACTATAAAGTGAATTACTGTGTGGACGCTACTTTAAAAAGTATTTTACTTACCTGCCTGCACGTCTTACGATACGTCTAGTTAGACAATATATTCATTTCAGATACTATCGCCTCTAAATATCTAAGCTCGACGTGATACACCAAACTTGAAACTCTTGAGCTAGCTGACCAAACACACCAGGGCATCCCAGGCTCTCGTGGCCTTGGCGAAATAAATGAAGGGATGAGAAAGTTATTTGAACGATTGGTGCATAAGCCGAATAAGCTAAATTTAGAATAATGGAATGCTCTCTCTCTCTTCAGGTATATTCTGAGAACAATACATAGCGAAGCCCCATCGCCTAAGTTGACCACTTTGAGACAGTTGTTCTTCCCACAAGCGCTTTGTAGAGGGAAATATTGTCCACTTGACATAAGTTTCTTAATCCTTGTAACATTGTTCACAGACAGTTCATTGCATTCAAAAAATGATTGCCAGTAGCAAATTCAAGTCACATAAAGGCAATAATTAATCAATGCCAGATCGGGCCCATCCTCATAGGACGCCGGGCCCCCCTGGGAGGGTCGGGCCCCGGGGCACCAGCCCTGCCTGACCCCCCCCCCCTCGTCGAGCCTGTTTAAGGGGTGGAACAGCGAGTTTATCTAACCCGTGTAGTTGTCTGCGATTAATTTATGTGCTTAACATACTGTACAAGAGAAGAGTGTAATCTTCCAGCCGGCCTGCCAAATATTTAAGATAGAACCACAAAAAAGTGAATTGGAAAACAACTGTAGCTGGGGAGCTGCAAGTTCAGAGATCAGAGGTTTGACAGATGCCCTTGAAAGTGACCATACTGGCTGCAGTTTTCCTCATTCACTCCAGACAAATCCTACTATGGTACAGTTTACTCTACGGATTTTTGATTTTGAAATACCATGCGCACTAGTACACGGGCGGATGACCAATGAGGTCCTAAGCCATTAATTGAAACTACAACAATAATAATCTGTACAGTATGGTATGTCAAAAAATATGGTCATAGAAGTGACTTCAGATTATAGCTCTCCATGAGGCATACATACTTTGAAATTAAGTGTTGAAAATAAGACTGCTGTTGTGACTTGAAACTGAATCCCAACTATGGGCAGTGTATGAACTTATTACACCATTTTTTTATTTTTATTTTAGCGTACCGGTATGGCTTTTAGTGCCGGGAGTGTCCGAGGACATGTTCGGCTCGCCAGTTTTGTAGCTGCTTTGAGACGGACACCCAATGGGTGAGCTACAAGTACCGTTGGGGAGGAAAGTTGGAATGTAAGGACGAGGAGTTGGAAGGTAGCGACTGTGGCCTATAATTAGGGAGCAACCCCGGCATTTGCCTGGAAGGAAGATGGGAAACCACAGAAGACCATCTTCAAGGTTGCCGGCTGGGGGATTCGAACCTCCTCGCCTTCCGGATGTGAGCGACTGCCAGCAGTCATGCCGTAACGACCACAGCTAACTTAGCCGGTTATTACACCATGATAGCCCCTTATATGGAATACCGTAGGCCTAGTATTAATTCTACTACGGTGTGTAGGTCACCAACAGGTGCCAACTGGAAAGACCTGCGCCAGGCCTCTCCAAAAGCCACACATCATTTTTAAAACTTTTCTCATCCAGATGTACAAATCACACGAAAACTCATCTTATGTCATTCCCAATCCTGCAGAGTGGGAAGAATAAGGAGTAGACATAGGCCTACCACTGACCAGTAAAAGGTGCGGTACGGTTAGACAGCAACTTATTGGTCGTGACAACGTTTAGGTCTAATAATAATATTATCGTATCGCCTCGGGTGCCGGGCGCAAGCTTTGTTATTTGACATTCAAAGGGTAGCTTGGATGTCGAATTTCGTTGTTCCTTGAAGCACTATGAAATTCAAGGAGGTTAGATATCTAAGCTCCTTGAACACTATAGCGCTTTCTAGTAGAGAAATGAGGAACTTTATGTTGGCGGAAACTCACGAGATTAATTTGCCATTATGAACACGGCCTACTGAATTCAAATGGGTTCTTTGACATGCCAACATCGTATGACATGGTGTCGTAATTTTTGCCGCCTTTCAAAAATCACTTACCACGGCTAGGAGCGAACATGCAAGCTAGGGTTTAGTAGACTGACACGTTGACCACTCACCCACCGTGGCAAGCAAAGTTAGGTCTGATTTGTGTTAAGTAACGGTTAGTGAGATTTAAGTGTGTGTGTTTAACTCGATTGCTTGGCAAAACCATTGTGCATAGTGTTATTCATCCGTTACCGTATATTAGCACATTCACTAGCAGAGCAAACTTGTAGCTTCATGTGGCTCTCGTGATCGTAAACCACAGAACCTTCCTTTTCTTTTTACTTTGAAATTAGACCACTGGATGCGACTCTGAAATTCTAACATGCATATTTATCCAAGAATCAAACCCAGTCCAAAAATACACAATGACTTTAGGTACTTTTAATGCTGGAGATTATTTGGGTGTGGTCTTGGCTTCTAGGATAAAAGAAGCAGGCCTCTGTAGGAGGGGTGGTTGGCCAGTTAAGAGTACTTAAGCCCTGAGCTTGTATTTCACCTTTACTTTTCCTTCATTTAATTTTAGGCTATCTGTAAACAAAACAATCAGTAAATGTAGCCTATTTGTTGAATCATAAGGTCTAAGAACTTCACCCTCGTATACAGTAGCCTAAATCGTAACTAACAAAACTTTCCTTGTTGTGGCGTAAGGACTACATATCTTAGTTATAATCCCTCAATCATACACTCCTTTTCAGCCCTCGATAATATCATAAATGCATAACATTATTTAAAAAATCAAGCTGTCGTGATTTTATTCTGTGTATTGACCTAGCCCACCTCGTAGCACTTGGCAAATAATGCTCATTCAAAGGAAGTTTGTAGTTTTACGTGACCGTTGATCTTGAGATCATGAGCCACGGTGCCTCCTTTTTATGTCAAATCCGAACCACAGGACATGACATTTCACTTTGAAAATCTCACATGCATTAACCGGGAATTTAACCTGGTCCGCCGTGGTGAGAGGCCAACAGCCCCCTATGTTCATTCAGGGAGATGAACTAATTTATTATTAATATAAAATAAAAGTCGCCTCCGTAGCGTAGCGATCAGCATGGTTAGCTGCCGCCCCGGAGGTCCTGGGTTCGATTCCCGGCTCTGCCACGAAATTTGAAAAGTGGTACGAAGACTGGAACGCTACTCAGCCTCGGGTGACCCAAATGAGTAGAGGGGGTTCTATTCCCTCTCAGCCATCCTCAAAGTGGTTTTCCGTGGTTTCCCACTTCGTCTTCGGGCAAATGCCGGGATGGTACCTTCTTCAAGGCCACGGCCGCCTCCTTCCCTCTTCCTTGCCTATCCATCCTAACCATCCCTTACCTTCCCTCATGAGGCCCCTGTTCGCTTTGCAGGTGAGGCCGCCTGGGCGAGGTGCCAATCCCACCTCACCAGTTGTATCCCTTCCGATTTCGATGTTCCCAGCTCTAGGACACTGCCCGTAGAGGCGGTAGTGGTGAGTTCCCTCGCTGAGTCCGTGGGTTCCACCAACCTGGAGGGTAAACGACAAAAAAATAAATAAAAAAATAAATAAATAATTGTATACTAATTAAGGTGAAGAATAGAAATAGCACTTAATGTAAGTTAATTTTATCATAAAACTTGAAAAGAACATTGCATAGATCCCCTCACATCAACATTACTTTTTTATTGAATAAAGAATTGTCCAGGTATTTACGTTAGGGAGTTGAGAATATAAAAAATTAACACTTAACTTGAAAATATATATATTTCCACAAGGACATCCGCCTGGCATTCCGGGAGTCCATAACATCCAGAATAATAACGTACATTGTTTGCTCTACAGTACATACAATATACATCACGTACACCATACAAATGGTTATGCAGTTTGTGGATTGAAGCTCTCAATATGCCAAAGCAGACCTTCTCAAGACTATCCTCGATGATCCCAAGCCCTTTCAGGATGTTCCCCGAGCTCCGAAAATATACATTCATCAATCAGCTGTTTATCATGTGTTTGTCCATAAGTGGTGCGACCTAGCAGCTTACAGGTGTATTGGTGCTCCCCCTTATCAATTGTTTTTTTTTTTTTGAAAATCCGTTCTTCCGGTTTTGCCGAAGTGTCCATACTGTATTGTTATCTATACTGTGCCTTATGCAACAAGTTTGCTGAGAGCATCACATTTCGGAGTGTAATGCAGAAGCAAGGAGAAACCATCGCTACATTCACCTTAAGACTGCGGCAGGCTGCAACGTTTTGTGAGTATGGCACATTCCTTGATCGCATGTTAATTGAACAAATGCTCGCAGGGTTGGAATCACGAGAAATGTGCGACGAGATTATCGCAAAGAAACCAGAGAACTTCACAGCGGCATATGCAATGAAGAACCGCAACCAGAAGCCGCCACGCAGCAAGTCAGCTCATCGAAATCAAGGGTCTTACAACCTAACCAGGCAGCACCAAGGGCCACACCAGTCAAATCGAAGTGCATCCCAGGACAACCAATCAACGTGTGCAGGGTGCGGTGAAGCCCACCCTCGCAGTCAGTGCAGGTTCCTGAACGCCGAGTGCCTGAAGTGTGGCAAGGAAGGTCACATCAGAAAAGTTTGCCGATCGCAATTGAGGAAACATCGAACAACAAATCACGTGACCGAAGAAGAGCTTCCAGCAGAGAACCTCGACGTCATGGAGTACTTCAGCAAAATCGAGGTCATTGGATCGGTCAACGCAGCACCTAAGCCACTGGTTGATGTCAGCATAGAGGGAACCACCGTCAAAATGGAACTCGACACCGGCGCCCCCCGCTCAACCATGAGCAAATCGAAGCTAATTATGATAAAACCAGGTCTTGTGTTCCAGAAAAATGATCGTAACTTTTTCAGTTACACCGGTCATCCGATCAAATGCATTGGCAAAACGTCAGTGTGCACCACCATCGGAACCACAACCAGGAACCTGAATGTCTACGTGGTTGACGATTAAGTCGAATCACTCTTTGGCTGAGAGTAGATTTCGGATTTTGTACGGGAGATCAACTTTGGTTACCTCTTCAGAAAATCCAACCCAATCCACAAGCAGGCTCTGACCTTGGAACAACAGAAGCAGCTCGACAACACTCTATCTCGCTACCAGGATGTGTTCAGCGACACCCCCGGGAAGGTCTCAGGTTCCCCAGCGAAGATGCACCTGAAGGCTGGAGCCACACCTTTTTTCGCCCGAGCTCGAGACGTACCAGTTGTCCTCCGCGATTCCTACGCCAAGGAAATCAACAAGAAAATTGCATCTGGCTTCTACAAAAGAGTGGACTACTCTGAGTGGGCATTGACAACGCACGTAGTCGCCAAGAAGAACGGCAAACTGAGGATCACAGGAAACTACAAGCCTACACTCAACCCGTGGATCATCATCGATGAACATCCGATTCCCAAGGTGGAACATCTGTTCAACCGAATGCGCAGCGCCACTCTCTTCTGTCAACTGGACATCACCGATGCGTACACTCATCTTGAGGTCGACGATGAGATCAGCCATGCTCTCACGCTTAACACCCCAACTCACGGTCTGATCCGCCCAGCGCGAGCAGTATACGGAGCAGCTATCTGGCAGCGGCGAATGGACACAGTTCCGCAAGGTCTCCCAAACGTCGTAAGGTTTTTCGATGACAGTATAGGTTTTGCTGATAGCTTTGAAAACCTGATGCGGGCCCTCAGCACCACTCTGGAATGGTTTTGGCAGCACCACCTCAAGCTCAACCGAGCCAAATGTGTTTTCGCTCAAACATCCCTGGAAGTCCTTGGCCACAAAATCGATGCGTCAGGCATCCACAAGTCTGATGCACACATCCGAGTTGTACGTGATACACCGAAACCGACTACACCAGAAGAACTCCAACTGTTCCTTGGTAAAGCAACCTACTACAGCTCGTTCATCCCTGATTTGTCCACCAGGGACCGACCACTTAGGGACATGCTGCTCAAGGACCCTCTCATCTGGACACCAGAAGGCGACAGAGCATACAAAGACATCAAGAACGCCCAAACCTCGCCCCGGGTACTCATGCAGTATGACCCAACGTTACCACTCCTGTTGGCCACGGATGCCAGCAAGATCGGCCTGGGCGCAGTACTGTCACACCGGCTCATCAACGGGCAAGAATGTTCAATCGCTTACGCTAGTCAAACGATGACAGCAACGGAGCAAAGGTAACTTACCCTCATCTCCGCTCGAGACTCAACTTGACCAGGCCACGTCGAGGTCACCGCGCAACCGACCAAGTCACCGTGCAACCGACCAAGTCACCGCGCAACCGACGAGGCCACCGCGCAACCGACCAAGCCACCGTACAACCGACCAAGCAACCGAGCCTGAGACGAGTTCGCTTCACCGATACACCAGCAACAGCCCAACACCACCAGCCACACCAGCTACACCTGTAGACAGGGCACCACCTATTTCCCAGACCCCTTTTATCCCCCACAGGAGTACTCGCCAGCACCGACCACCATTGAGATCCTTTCCAGATTAAGTTTCCTAAATCATCCATTTAAAAGAGGGAGGAAATGTTGTGTATTTACTTGAGTTAACATGAACATTCTAGTTGCTATGCCCAGAACATTCTAATCTGGAACCTTCCATATACTATATATATAGGCACCTGCAGACTGTGGACGTCAGCCCCATGCTAGCTCCGCTCTGGACCGCTCAAGTTAGTCCACCTTGTGTATCGTTGTGTATCAACTAGTGTTAAATTAATCGTTGTTTTATATTAACAAGTGTGGAAGTAAATCCGGCGGTCCCATGTCATAGATTTATGGCATGTTAAAGAACCTTCCACTAATTACACCTGTGTGAAGCTAAATTATAGTTAAACATTTGACAAAAGCTCTTAGGTTCCTACCTTCGTCGCCAGAAGCTAACTGCGGTGGCGTCTGGTAACCAAGTTCTGAACTAGTAGTCGTTGACGGTGGCGTTTGGCAGCAAAAGTAGGAACTACTTGAAAAAAAATCAATGTCTGCAGTCCTTACTTGAATTGAAAACAGAAACACACACTAATACAGCCATCACAATTAACACCGGTTATCAGACAGCAGATTCTACACACACCCAAAGTACACGGGGCTACATGACCGCGTTGTCGCAGCCCCTAAATTACTAAGGAACCAACCAACCAACCAATCTCAAACCCCAGCCTTGGCCTTTGATCACTTTTGTGATACTTTCAATGTTTAGCTTGGCCCATTTGTCGGTCAAATTTTATTTATTGTTACTGAGATCCCCGAATGGTAATTATTTCTTTACAAATGTTAATTGCTTAAACCATATGCATAATCTTGTTATCGATCACTTATTCATAGATATTATAGTTCTCACCTCGAGTGTTACAGTCGCTCGCTACCTCAGGCGTCCTCACTCCCGACATACAGGGCTTCTACTGGTTGATCCACTGTCCGCTGAGTAGTGTCGACTGACGTCACCCTGACTTTCCTTCGACCAATGGCAGGTCTTTGTCTGGTCGGGCGATCTCCAAACTTCGAGAGAGTTCCATGGTCCCTATTTAAGACGCCGCTTGCTGGCGTTCTTCACCACTTCTGATCCACCACTTCTGATCAATCATCACTTTGGATCACTTCAACCTGCTGGTCACCGCTACTGCATCTCATGACACCATCGCTGATATCTACGCTACCGAGCAGTTACGTCACAAGATCTGCACCATGACGTATTGCTCAAGATGGCAAGAATAATTGCCAGCCGCTGTACTCTTCACCTTCACCTTAGAGAGGATACTTGGAATCGTCTTTCGAAATATCGCTGGATCATCTCTTGGAAACTATAAATGTCATTCCTGCGCAAGAAAAGAAGAGAGAGTTGACATTTTATCGATGGTGCACATAACTCTAGGCCATGTACGCCTCCTTCCGAGAAAACCGTGAAGACTTTTAAACCAACATTTATGCTAGCTGGAACTTTTTAAGGAGCTGGCTCTTCAACCCTCTTCAAAGATAAGTTTAATTTTATGAAGAGTTTATATCATACCAGTTATTTTACACTCTTAATTATTTTTTATGGTTCTCTCTTTTTATAAAGTGCATTTTTATCTGTTAAGCTCAACTTTTCTCCAATCAAGCAAGCTTGTTTCATGGACCTTTCTTTAATCTGGGTTTCTGTCATCAGGCCCTCACACTTCGCTACATTTATAATTGTTCATTTCTGTGATAAGCACTTAAGTGCAATTTGTTTATTCATTATAAATTTATTATTAGGAATAAAAATTGTTAATGTATTGCTCCTTATATTGGTTTTCTAGTCACGTATTTCATGCCCACTATCCCGCTCCGCTTCAGTCTAATTTTCTTGACCACAGTAGTTATTTTGTCCAGGCTTTCGCCTGATGCGTTTCGTTCTCCCGTATGGGGAAGTTTTAGGGCAGAACTTATTCTTCTCCATTTTGTTGGTGCCTCACCCCCGGGAAACATATCTGTTGCACCCTGGATCCCTATACAAGTTTAATATTGTGGATTTTACATTAACAATTTTTGTTCATTGTGTTTCAACACTAATTCACATTGTACGTTTCAGCTTAAGGCGCATGTTCAGCAGAGGAGGAGAGAAACGTAAGCTAAGCCGGTTTCTTCCGCATCAGACTAAACCTTACTACCTAGCAAGCTGTCATCCTCTGACTTCCAGTACTCGAAGTCACAATATTGACGTGAGTAACAAACAACTTTTAATATGCCTAACCTTGATGAAAAACTCAGCATCGCCAGAGCCTCTTGTAAGGGCAAGCTCACACGGTTTCGTACTTTCTTAACGGAGCTCGAACCCCAAGAGCGTAATCTTGACATAATTTCGCAGAGGCTTAAGAATTATGAACAAGCCTTTGAGAAATATGATGAGATACAATGCAGTATAGAAACTCAGCATCCGGACCAGCAAAGTGATAGGTTGGAAGTTGAAAAATTATACTATCAGGGATTTGCTGAAGCTAAACAGCTTATTAGGGCTTTAACTTTAAAAGAAAAACAAGAAGATCAAACTTCTGCAGCATCTTCTACATCTTCTTCACGCATTATATTACCCAAATTAGAAATACCCAAATTTACTGGTAAAGACATAGAATGGGAACCATTTTTTGAATTATTCAATTCTTTAGTACATGAGAATACTTCTATACCAGTAATACAAAAATTTCACTACTTGCGTCTGGCAGTTCAAGGCAACGCACTTAACCTGATTCAAGCACTTTCTTTGACCAGTGATAATTATGAAGTTGCTCTGAATCTTCTTAAGGATAGATATGGGAACATTCGTTTATCTATTCAACGCCATATACAAAGCTTATTCGAGTTACCTAACGTGCAAGCAGATAACAGTTTATCACTTCGTAAGTTGATTGACACTGCAGAGCTACACGTCAGAGCATTGTCCAATTTAAACCAACCTGTAAATCACTGGGATTTATTTCTAGTTCACCTCATTTCTGCAAGATTGGTTGCAAATACATTAAAAGCGTGGGAAACAGAACTTTCCCAGAATTTGCAATGCACTTATGAGGCGATTATTAACTTTTTGAAGGCCAGAAGCCAAGTCTTTTCCGCCATAGCTAATCAAAAAACTAGTAGTTCAGATTCAAAAGCCTTCTCAAAACATAAGGTTAGCAGTTCTAATCAAAGAATTTTAAGATCACAGGCTCTTCCTGTTGATGCTCGGTCACCGAACCAAATGCAAACGTGCGGTCTGTGTCAGCAATCGCATACTTTATACAATTGTGATGAATTTAAATCTTTATCAGTAGATGAAAGACGAAAGCTCATTACGAACAAAAAACATTGTTTCAACTGTTTGTCAGGAACGCATATGTTAAACAATTGCCGTTCACAACGTTTATGCTTTCATTGTAAGGCTAGACACCATTCACTTTTGCACAGACATGAAAGATCACGGTTATCAGGACCAAGCAGTTCCAATACTAAGTCTAATTCGGAGACTTCTCAAAATAGTGCGCAGTCGTATGCTCAAAGTTCTACCTCGCTTGGCAAAGTCCAGGTTTTATTATCTACCGTGCAGGTTCTATTGAAAAATTCTCACGGAAAATGGGTATCTGTCAGGGGATTATTGGACAATGCCGCTACCAACAATTTTATTAATGAATCGTTGGTACAAAAGTTAGGCCTCCCAAAACATCCTACCTCAATAGAGGTTACAGGAATAAACTGCTCTAAATCGCAATCCTTAAGCTTTGCTAAAGTGGATTTGAAGGACTCTAATAATCTTGGTACGCAGTTGCAATTAGATTGTTTGATTATCAAGTCTATAGGCAACAATATTCCTGGCACTTCTTATCCTATTCAAAGTTGGAATATCCCGAATTTTGTCCAGCTAGCTGACCCTCATTTCAACAGAGCTTCACCCGTAGAGCTTCTTTTCAGCTGAAGCGTATTTTGGCAATGTCTTCATTCCGATAAAGTAAAAATTGCTCCTAATGTTTTCTTCCGCGAAACTGATTTTGGTTGGATTGCTACTGGCCAAATATATCGTAATCCTATTCAAACTGTATCGAATTGTTATTTTGTTGGTACCGATTTGAGCCAAGATCTAACCAAGTTCTGGGATCTTGAGAATGTTCAGGCTACTTCTTCTTCTTCTTCTAACGAAATTTGTGAAAAGTTATATAAGGAAACCACTGTCCGTAATGCTGAAGGCAGATTTATACTAACTCTTCCACGTATTCCCAATCCTCCCGCCATTACGGGCTCGCATTCCAGAGCACTTAGGGCACTATTTGCTATTGAAAATCGGTTCAAACAAGATGCTTCTGTCAAAACTCAGTATGCTTCCTTTATGGAGGAATACGAATCATCCAATCACATGGAGGTAATTTCTAAATCAGAAGAAATTGACCATCCTTTAAATGAAATAGTTTATCTAAATCATCACCCGGTATGGAAAAATTCCTTAACACAAGACAATATAAGAGTAGTTTTCAATGGCTCATCACCAGATTCCAATGGAATCTCTTTAAATGATACCCTGCAATGTGGTCCCGCGATTCAAACAGATCTCACCTCTGTTTTGCTTAATTTTCGAAGGTTTCCTATTGCTGTAATCTCAGATATTAAGCAGATGTACCGGCAGATTCTCGTAAATTCTGAGCAGCAAGATCTGCAAAGAATATTGTGGCGCGATGAGAGTTCCAAACCCATAAAGATATTTAGATTGAAGACTGTGACATATGGCCTGAAGCCTTCAGCCTTTCTTGCGATTCGGTCTCTCCACATGTTAGCCGAGCAAGATGGTCATCTGTATCATCCTTTGGCCTCTGAGTCATTAAAAACGGCATTTTATGTCGACGATTTCTTGTGCTCTTTCCCTAATATTTCTGAAGCGCTCCTTGTGTGCGAAGATTTGAAATCCCTACTCCTAGGAGGTGGTTTTCCGCTCCATAAATGGACTTCAAATTCCAATGAATTTATATCAAAATTTTCATCAGAGGTCCCAGTTGATGAATTTGTTGCCATTCCTACTGATGAAGCAGCCGTAAAAGCATTGGGTGTTTTTTGGTGTCCTTCTTCTGATACCTTCTCTTATCAGGTACATCTGTCAGAATCTCCCCCTGTAACTAAGAGACAAGTTCTGTCAGAAATCGCAAAGATCTTTGATCCTTTGCAATATTTTGCTCCTATAGTTATTGTTGCAAAAATGTTCTTGCAAAAGCTTTGGTCATTAAAATCAGACTGGGATGAAAATCTCCCCCTTCCTCTTGTAGAAGAATGGTTAGAGTATCGCAGCAGTTTGCTGGATCTCTCCAACGTTTCTATACCCCGCCCTTTAATTTCTAATCCCTTATACCAGCAGTATGACCTGCATGTATTTTCTGATAGTTCAGAACGGGCTTATGGCTGTTGTGCATACATAGTAGGACGTTCCTCAGCTACTTTCCCTGGATTTTCTAATTTAGTGTGCGCTAAATCAAAAGTTGCTCCACTTAAAACAGTATCATTGCCGAGATTAGAATTATGCTCTGCTTTAATGGCAACAGAATTAGCTACTAAACTAAATATCAGTTTAAAGATAAAATTTTCCCGCACATTTTTTTGGAGCGATTCTTTTATTGTATTAGCTTGGATTTCCAAGCCTTCTTCTCATTGGAATACCTTTGTGGCAAATCGCGTTTCTAAGATTCATGAAGTCTCTCATTCTGAACAATGGAGACATGTTCCTAGCCGTGAAAACCCCGCGGATATAATATCACGTGGTTGCACGCCTAAAAAATTGATTTCTTCAGACCTGTACTGGAATGGTCCTCCTGGCTAAGTCAGGAATCATCTTGCTGGCCTCGCTTAGCTAATCAATTTGCAGAAGAAATACCTGATGCCCGTAATGACCCTGTCACGTCGCATCTTACTTCTACTTCTACTAGCCTTTTTCATAGATACTCTTCATTTGATAAATTGATTCGTGTAGTGTCTTATATCTTCCGATGGAAATATTTAGTAATTGATCAACCATTGAAGCCTCAACCCTTTCTCTCCAGAGTCGAGTTAGAATTTGCTACTTGCAAGATTTTGTTACTTGTTCAGCAGGAAGTATTTGCTCCTGAAAAGCAAGCTCTTATAAGTGGTAAAGATTTACCCAAGTCTAGCAGGCTTTCACCACTCACTCCTTTTCTAGACCAGGACGGCATAATACGTGTGGGTGGAAGATTAGCTATGTCTAGTTGTGAGGATGGGAAAAAGCATCCCATCATCCTTCCTTCAAAGCATCCTATCACTACCCTTATAATAAAAAAGTTTCATTATAAACACCTTCATGCTGGCACTCACACCTTGCTCTGTCTAATTCGTGAACTTTACTGGATCATCAATGGCGTTCATGAGGTTTCTTCTGTTGTCAAAAAGTGTATACCTTGCTTCAAGGTTAAACCAAGGCCCGCCACGCAGATTATGGGTAATTTGCCTCCATTTCGTTCAGAACCTAGTAAGCCCTTCGCTCTTACTGGGATCGATTACTTAGGTCCTTACGTATATCAGACCAATCCCTCTTCATCTAAGCGCAAAATCTTAGGTAAACGCTACATCTCGTTATTTGTATGTATGGTGACGGGAGCTATCCACCTTGAGTTGGTTACGAACGCTTCTGTATCTTACTTTTTGGCCGCCTTTTCTAGATTTGCTGCTAGAAGGGGTGTTCCATCTGAAGTTTTTTCAGATAATGCAAAAATTTGATCTCTGGAAAAAAGTGTTAAGCTCCCCTTCTGCTAAAGAAAAAATTTCCAACTTTTCCTATTCTAAAGGTTTCAAATGGCATTTCACCCCGCCTTATGCTCCCCATCATGGGGGCCGTTGGGAGTCCTGCATCAAACTTACTAAAAGACAGCTTAAGAAAACTCTTGGTCCTACCATACTTTCTTATGAGGAATTCAACTCTTTGATTATTCAAATTGAAGGTATTGTAAATTCCAGACCTCTGACCCCTCTTTCAAACGATCCTAAGGATCTTTTACCTCAAGATTAACGGTCACGTTAAACTACAAGCTTCCTTCCTTCCTTTTTTACCTTTAACACCCAGTCACTTCCTGATTGGCTGTTCGCTTGCTGCTACTCCGCCTTTGCTGGTTCGACGCTGTGATCCTAACTTGCCTATCTTTTGGAGAAAAGTAGAATCTTTGCGATGTTCTTTTTGGCGCCGATGGAAGTTAGAATATCTCAGCTTGCTAAATAGGCGTGAGAAATGGCGGCTTCCTCAACCAGATGTACGAGTGGGGGACATGGTTCTTCTTCGGGACCCATCTCCGCCTCTCGTGTGGAACCTAGGTAGAGTTATTCACTGCCACTTTGGCCGTGATAAACGCGTCAGAGTTGTTGATGTTTTAACTAGTAAAGGTCGTTATACTAGACCCATCTCTGCTATTTCTGTTTTGCCTTTCGAGTCTTAGTTTCTCCTCGTCTGTTATCCATGTTTTGCTTTGACTGATTCTTTTGTTTGTTTTCATTCGGAGTTCTCGGAGCATGATCACTTTTGTGATACTTTCAATGTTTAGCTTGGCCCATTTGTCGGTCAAATTTTATTTATTGTTACTGAGATCCCCGAATGGTAATTATTTCTTTACAAATGTTAATTGCTTAAACCATATGCATAATCTTGTTATCGATCACTTATTCATAGATATTATAGTTCTCACCTCGAGTGTTACAGTCGCTCGCTACCTCAGGCGTCCTCACTCCCGACATACAGGGCTTCTACTGGTTGATCCACTGTCCGCTGAGTAGTGTCGACTGACGTCACCCTGACTTTCCTTCGACCAATGGCAGGTCTTTGTCTGGTCGGGCGATCTCCAAACTTCGAGAGAGATCCATGGTCCCTATTTAAGACGCCGCTTGCTGGCGTTCTTCACCACTTCTGATCCACCACTTCTGATCAATCATCACTTTGGATCACTTCAACCTGCTGGTCACCGCTACTGCATCTCATGACACCATCGCTGATATCTACGCTACCGAGCAGTTACGTCACAAGATCTGCACCATGACGTATTGCTCAAGATGGCAAGAATAATTGCCAGCCGCTGTACTCTTCACCTTCACCTTAGAGAGGATACTTGGAATCGTCTTTCGAAATATCGCTGGATCATCTCTTGGAAACTATAAATGTCATTCCTGCGCAAGAAAAGAAGAGAGAGTTGACATTTTATCGATGGTGCACATAACTCTAGGCCATGTACGCCTCCTTCCGAGAAAACCGTGAAGACTTTTAAACCAACATTTATGCTAGCTGGAAATTTTTAAGGAGCTGGCTCTTCAACCCTCTTCAAAGATAAGTTTAATTTTATGAAGAGTTTATATCATACCAGTTATTTTACACTCTTAATTATTTTTTATGGTTCTCTCTTTTTATAAAGTGCATTTTTATCTGTTAAGCTCAACTTTTCTCCAATCAAGCAAGCTTGTTTCATGGACCTTTCTTTAATCTGGGTTTCTGTCATCAGGCCCTCACACTTCGCTACATTTATAATTGTTCATTTCTGTGATAAGCACTTAAGTGCAATTTGTTTATTCATTATAAATTTATTATTAGGAATAAAAATTGTTAATGTATTGCTCCTTATATTGGTTTTCTAGTCACGTATTTCATGCCCACTACCCCGCTCCGCTTCAGTCTAATTTTCTTGACCACAGTAGTTATTTTGTCCAGGCTTTCGCCTGATGCGTTTCGTTCTCCCGTATGGGGAAGTTTTAGGGCAGAACTTATTCTTCTCCAGCCTTGTTTATTTTGTTACCCAAACTGAACTGGCCTATTTTTAGCCTACTTTTCACATTTTGCAGAAATGAGGAAAAAGTAGACTTATGAGATCGATCCGGGCAAATGTGTGTCTGTCTGTCCTTCTGTCTGTCTGTCTGTGTGTGTCCCCCCCCCCCTATCAACGGCTGTAGCAATCGAAACCAAAGTTGGTATGAGTAACGATCTATACCTGGATATCTCAAGACCATATTTGAAAATGTCACTGCTACCACCTGCTGACAAACTGCACTTGAAATTTGAGCGCCATGTTGGATATCTTGGAAGATAAGCATGGGAGCTATTCCAAAATTGACACACATATAGATAATTATATTTCCGTTTAATTTCCTGGAGGCCATATATGGCAGTGTTGCCAAAATGATTCTAAGCCTGCTGATAGGTCCAATTTGTAAATGTATATAACTTCTACACTATCGATTGGATTTCAACGAAATTCCGTATATGATATGTGTGCATAAACAAATATGACTGAGCGTATTCTTAAGAGCCACCAGGACTGACAACTCTCAATAAATGATCTCTCTATTCCTTTATCCAAATAGCAACATATCAGAAAGTATGCAAGCCGACAGCTTTAAACTATGCACACGCATAGTACCTGACATTCTAGATTAATTTGGAGTAACTAATATACGTCAGTGCTACCAACATGATTCTAAGCCTGCTGATAGGACCAAATTTTAAATACATGTAACTTCTATACTATCAATTGGATTTCAACCAAATTTCGTATGTGCTCTGTGTACCATAACATATATGATTATGCGTATTCTTAAGAGAACCCAGAACTGCCAACTGTTAATAAATGGGGCCGATAACCTCGATGTTAGGCCCCTTAAACAACAATTATCATCATCATGTTAATAAATGATGTCTCTATTGTTTTACCCTGATATCAATATATCAGAAAGTATGCAAGCCAACAGCTCTAAACTTTGCACACGTATAGTACCTGACATTCTAGATTAATTTGGAGTAACTAATGTACGTCAGTGCTGCCAACATGATTCTAAGCCTGCTGATAGGTCCAATTTTAAAATACATGTAACTTCTATACTAACATATGGATTTCATCCAAAATTGGCACAAAAAGAGATCATAATATTTCAGATTATTTCTGACCAACACATGCATGGCATTGTTGCCAACATGGTTTTACACGCGCTGATAGATCCAATGTCTAACTGCATGTAACGTCCATGCAATCCATTGGTCTTCAACCAAATTTTGTATTCTGTACCTTAAGAGATGGAACTAAGAATATATTCAGTTACCAGGGCAGCCAACTGTAGTGCTCTATTAGGCTACATTATACCAGGTGTATTTCGAACCAATTACAAATTTCGATATTACCAGCTTAATTTTGTCATTATTCTAGTTAGGCCCATATTGATTAATCATTGGCATGAACCTTAATTTTAAGAAAAGTGGGCTCTTAATTCGTCACGGAACTTCTTGTTTAAAAATATATCGTGCAATAAAATCAATAACGCCACCACCCACTCAGTTCATATGGTTCAATATTTTAAATTTATTTAATTTAGTTAATACACATTCGTGAATATAATGGCAGGCTTGGTGGTATCTCAGTAATTATTTGGTATAGGTTAAGAATACAGTGGTGGGTGTCTGGTTATAAAAACTGCATACGGTACCGGTATAATACATTAATTTCCCACTATACTATATTTTAGGTCGGTGTATTTCTCTAGTTTATGTTGCAAAATTAAACGTATTACGGCAGTTTGTATGATTTTCGAGTGCGACGAAAAGTCGACTACGGTATTGTGACTGCCATACATTTCACGCTGACCAGCAGAGAACAAATATTCCTTGATTTCCATCGACATATCGTACAACTTCGTACTATACGTGCTCACGATTCTTTTACTGGCAATCGTAGTTAAATCCCATTAATACATACGTCTACGGTAGGCTCCATTTAACGCTGAAGCCGAGCTAGTAGCCTATGGGGGCGTGGTCAGAGCTTCAACTCTCCGTATGCTATAGCGTGACAGGGTGTCTCCTTATTACTCCTTGATACGGTCCTACCTTGTCACTAATGTTCGTTACTGTAGCTCATGGGTGTTGAAAGTTATTTAGTTTTATGTTTTATAATTCTATGATGGTGGCTACGCGTAATATTCCTTCTCATATAATCGTCACGTTGGTAGTAGTGGGCCCTTATAGAGTTCGTTTACTGTAACTTAGCACTTTTTAACATTTCTAGCGGGAACAAATAGTCTTACTGGACAGAGCAATCCGCCGCTGCCACGTACATTGAAGCTAATGAGCCATCACCCACATGGCAGCCAGAAATGGCCACGTGTATTCCGTCAAGGGGTGAACAGCTGTTATGAGTTACCTAAACCTACATTCATCTCTCAATATCAGTTCATTGCCCTTTCAAAGGAAACTTGCATTTCTTTGTGGCATTTATCAAATAATCGTTCTAACAGCACACCTGAAACCCACTGACGGCTCGCTGACAGAATGTTACATCATTGGGCGCGTTATGTCACAGCAGCTGATAAACACGAGTGGAACTGTTTAGGCTCATCATTTCACACAGCTCCAGGAAAATGCTTACTAAAGTACGGTATGGTGTAAGATGTCCTTAAGACGATAAGATCATTACTTGAGCTGTTGGCTTGATATTAAAATAAAACGTACGAAAAATGTCACCATATAAGTTAACTTTTAGCCTACACAATATCTGATATATTAGACCTAATGTTTTGCACAAATTATGCCATGTGAAAATAATTCACCTGGCCACTGTCTGTTCTGGCTCTTCTTTTACCTTCAAAGAGAGAGAAATATATTAAATACTTGAACAAGAAATTCCGTAACTGCTTCCGACTCGATAGACAAAACAAAAATGTCCGACCTGCTGACAGACACCTCTGCCTGTTCAGGCTACATATTTACTAAACATTTAGGATAACCACTATATATTTTCTTAAAAGTGAACACGCGTTCAAATTGAAATAATACTTTCAGACGACTGCGAAATATTAACAATTATAATTATTATAATTAAAAATAATAATCACGTTAATTTAACAGGCGGACGAACACTGTAATGCGTCCATTACCAACCGCTCACCCATGCCACGAGCACGTGGTTCTTCAGTTGGATAAGGCAAATTTACAGTCTGGCCGACAGAATATGTTCCCAATATATTCCTAATTACTGGGACAAGCGAAAAAATAACCTGAAAAAACTTACATGATATCAAAACTTGTATATATTTGTTATGGACTACAGGTTATAAATTGAGTCTTTCCTTATGAAAGTTGGCAACCCTAGCTGTCAAAAAAGTGCAAAGTTACAGTTAATGAACTCTAATAAACTCCCTGAATGCGAAGTAGGCCTACCGTGAGCATTGGTTCATGGGATCACAAGTTATGTATTATAATCAGGGTTAGGATTTTTAAGTTCGCACCTTTTTTCTTAGGGTAAATTAAATCTGTTCGGAAATATATCATAGTGTGAAATGTTGTTTCTGGTTGTGAAAAGAGGCATTTTCACGCAACTTTTCCCTTTTTTTGGGACATTTATCCCTGTTTACCCCCAAACATGCCCATAATCCCCTTCCCCCCATTTTTTATAAGTTTAATTCCAATTTATTCTATAAGATTTCTAATCAATATAGAATATTTAACTTCCAATTAACGTTCCTCAGCTTTATGTGTACGTGCGAATAGTAAGCCTAACTCTTTCTGTAAACACCGCGCGGGAGTTTAAAGCACACCTCCAACAAAGGAAAATAATTGTGTGTTCGACAAAACCTCTTTCTCTCGCTTTACCGCTATAATGTAGCCAGCAAAATTTCAATTGAAAATGAGAGATCTATCCCACCAGAATCAGTAGCCTGCTGTCCGTTAATGCGAGTTTGTTACTGTGAGAGACGTAATCTGTTCGCATTGAGACGCAGGCTGGTGACGCAGAGATGTCAGCAACCGTACCCGAGTAAATGCTCGAAGCTACTAGAAATCGCTGAGACTGCAGTTCCAGCATGAATGCGAACATTGTGGTAATTGTCGCGGTGTTATAAGAGAGTGTGGACAGCAAGTGAGTGAGTGAGCGCAAGAGTGAGTTGTGTGATAGTCACATTGAGTAAGCAAGTGAACTGGCGTTAGCACTTGGTTACATTACTAAACTAGTGCACTACTAGATTTTACCATGCCAAAAGTGTCCAGTGCCAGATTTATTGCTCTGGCTTGGGAATTCAAACAAGAATTCATAGACACTGCTGGAACTGTTATGCGATGTACTATTTGTGATTCATGAATTTTGTGAGATGAAAAACACCAGCGAAATCACATCAAACAACACATTTCCAGCACTAAGTATCCAGTCAATAAGACTCTTCAAGCAAACAAATCGCGGCAACTTCTATTACGAAATGCGTTTCAACCGAGTTCCTCAAAAAGCCAAAATTTGAAGGAATTAAACATTGATTTGGGTGCTGCTCTTACAAAAGCAGGAATTCCACTCAATAAGGTGAACCATCCAGCCTTCAAGGGATTTCTTGAAAAATACACAAAGATGTCAATGCCCAATGAGAGTACTTTAAGAAAAAACTACATGGAGCCTGTTTACCGAGAAACCATGCAAAGAATCAAGGAGAAAGTGTCTGATTGCGATGTGGGAATCATTGTGGATGAAACAATAGAAACTAAACGATATGTTTTGAACATTTTAGTTTTCTCCTTAGTAGAGGAGAACGTTAAGCCCATGTTGTTTAAAATGTATGAGCTGCACAAAACCAATTTCTGCTAAAAACTCTGGCCTACTGGTATCGAGTTTGAAAAACTTCTTCTTGTGGTTACGGACCAGGCTCCTTTCATGCTTTCAGCTGTTAACCAATTGAAACCTTTCGTTCATGCCCTTCACAGGGTTTGTGAATCCATAAGGAATGAATACGACATAGCAAATCAATTCATCTCTGTCCTGAAGAAGAT
Source organism: Meconema thalassinum (assembly GCA_946902985.2). Taxonomy (NCBI): domain Eukaryota; kingdom Metazoa; phylum Arthropoda; class Insecta; order Orthoptera; family Tettigoniidae; genus Meconema; species Meconema thalassinum. The sequence goes on from OX336388.2 coordinate 1,355,564,104, forward strand.
TCTACTGAAAGCTCCGAATTGTGTTGTTGCCTACAGGGAAACCACTGGCCTTCCCCTTCCAAATTTCCCGGTCGTTACTCGCTGGGGATCGTGGATTGAGTGTGCTGCTATGTTGTGTGAGAATTTTGACAAAATTAGAGAGTTTGCGCTTTCTTTGGATCCAGCCGACGCAGGTGCAATTTCCAAGGACAGGAACTTCTGTTACCGGAGAAAAAACATAATTTGCAGACAGAACTATATTGTGTCCATAGTTACAAATACCTGACTGCAGTTATTAAACGATTAGAAGAACAAGATATGGAAAAGGAAAAACAATTAGATATTTTTACTTCCGTGACGGCTCTGTCAAAGACAAACTTGAGTCTGGTCTTCAGAAGAATCCAGACATTGTGGAATTCGCCACATCTGTAGAGTTGCCATTTTGAGTGAATACAAGGTTTGCCCAACTGGTTTCTGTGGATATCGAATGAAGCTTTAGCATCTACGAGGACATTCTATCTCCTAATAGACACAGACTTACTTTAAAAAATGTAGAGATGCATAATATCTTGAAGTACAACAGCTTCATGGTTTTCCTTCTTTTGATGAGCGATTTGATGTACTTGTTTGTAATTCAGTAAACTAGAATAGAGGAAAGAGAAAATTAGTTGAATAAACCGGCACCTTTTTGCCACTCTTATTTGAGCACCTTTTCCCATCCTTTCTTCAACTGAAATTTGCACTAAAATCCTAACCCTGATTATAATACTTGCATAATTAGCACGGCCGCCGTGTTTCGGCTGATGACCACGTAGTTTGAGCCCCAAATTTTCCCACGTAAAGGGATGTTTTTCCAAAATTTAGTAGAGATCCGACGATTAGTTTTTTCTGAATTGTTTAATTGTACCGTATAAGCATTGAATACTTGGGTGATGTTGGCAATATGAAACATGACATTGGGGTATCCCTGTAGCTACCAGTGCTACCGGTACATCTGTATCAATATTTGATTCAATTCGGCTTCGTCGTTTGGGAATTGGTAGGGAGGAGGGATAGACATACCGTACTCACGTAGGCTACACACAGATAAACGGACATTTGACCCCTCAAGATCTTATAAGTCTACTTTCATTCTTTTACAAAAATCGAATGTACCGTAGGCTAAAAATACCTTTAAGTTCGAACATAAAATAGTTATAATTATCGTCGAACATAAACAGTCGTATGCAACTCGCCTATAATGGTAATTAAGACACTCGCATGGAGATTATAAAACTCGCTTCACTCGTTTTATAAACATACTCGTGTCTTAATTATTGGCATTATAGGCTCGTTGCATAATGTACTATTATGTTCGTAATTTGGTGTGAGTGAGTGTTAAGGTCCGAAAGTACGCAGGAGGCTTTGAAAACTACTCGCTGCAACGAGAGCAGATCTTTCGCAAATCGGGGGCGATGTGCCACTTAACTGCCCTTTTATATTCCCTAAAGTTCTACTTAGGCCTGTTTCGCCGCGAGATTGCTTAAGCCCATCTTGATGAACGGTGGCTTACGATCAAGTGAATCTTAAATTCAGCCGCTTTAGTGCTTTTAGCCTATTTTCATTTATAAAAAAAATAGGCTTATGAGATCACCTTTTGTCCGTGTGACGGCTGGAGCGATTCACAATGAAACTCGGTAAGTACATAGCACTATTCCGGACAACCCCGACCGTGCCCTTCAAATTTTGTTACGTCTCACCAATCCAACATGGGGTCTGTGCGAAATATTTCACCAGCATTCAATATCTCCAAAACTATTACCGATATCACCCTGGAATTTTGTACGGTGATAAAGGGAACTACTAGAAGTACACCTATGTGAATTTTGAAAACCTGGTAACTACAAAACCAACATGGCGGCCAAGCGAAGTTGCGACGTTTAAATAGACGTTTCTCGCGATTTAACCAACCAAACGCAATGAAACTTGGTACAGTATATGTTTATAAACATTGTAATGCACCGAGATCTAACTTCGTTCAATTGTTCACATAACCTCAAGATGGCGGCTGGGCGAAATATTCCACCGGCATCTCTGAAACTATTACCGGTATCACCCTGAAATTTTGTACGGAGATAAAGGGCACTACTGGAAGTTAATTTATGAGACTTTCAAAAACCGGTTAACTACAAAACGATCATGGTGGCCAAGCGAAGTTGAAAGTTTTAAATAGACTTTTCTCGCGATTTAATGATCCAAACGCAATGAAACTTGGTACAGAAAATGTTTATACACATTGTAATGCACTGGTATCTAATTTAGTTCAATTGTTTACATAACCTCAATAGGCGGCTGTGAGAATTTTAAAATTAAGTTTTTTATTTCTTATATCGTAATCATGCGATCGAAGTGGAAGTTTGAATAATGAACCTACGCAATAATTTTCCTTTAATGGTACATGACTCTATGGCCTACACATATAACAATCCAACATGGCGATCATCCGAAATATGTAGACGGTTCTCAATATCTACGAATCTATTACAGCAATCAAACTGATTTTTTCATGATCATAGGGGCTATAAGAACATCACGGACATCAAGGTTATACCATCGGAGAACCTGGATAGCGACCATCGATTGCTGGTAATGAACCTGAGAGGGACTAAGGAGAAGAAAGGGACTGAAAACCAGGAAAGACGTATAAGGATATGGAAACTGAAAGAAGGAGATAGAAGGGTCGAGTACCTCAAAATGGTAAAGGAAGGAATTCCAACAGATGAAGAAGGAGGGATGGAAGGGGAATGGGCTAGATTTAAGAAGACACTAGTAGGTGCAGCAGAAGCAGTATGTGGGAGGACAAGTAGTAAGAAGAGGTGGAAGGAAACACCATGGTGGAATGAGAAGACAAAAGATATAGTAAGGGAAAAGAATAGAGCCTTTAGGAGGTGGTATCAAAATAGGACGGTAGAGACAAGTGAAGAGTACCAGGAAAGAAAGAAGGAGGCGAAGAGAGTAGTGGCTGAGGAGAGAAGAAAGTGGATGGAAGAGTGGACAAAGATGATGAAGGAGGATAATGAAGGTACAAAAAAGGTCCTGTATGGGATGGTAAAAAATAAGCGGTGGAAGGATCCTACGGATTATGTTAGAATGGTGAACAAAAGGGGACAAGAGATAGAATATAGGGAAGAACTGAAGAAAATGTGGAAAGAATATTTTGAAGGACTTCTGAACCCAAATGGAAAAGATGGTGAGGAGGAAGAAATCGGGGAAGAGGAAGATGAACTGCAAACAGAAAATGACTTAACATGGAAAGAAGTGGAAGATGCAGTGAACAAGATGAAAGGAGGGAAGGCACCGGGTGTGGATGAGTTGAGTGTGGAGATGGTGAGAGCAGCAGGAGAGGTGGGGATACAATGGTTGTACCGAGTGATGAAGACAGCATGGAAGGAAAAGAAGACCCCAGAAGACTGGAAAAAGGGAATAATTGTCCCGATCTTCAAGAAAGGTAGTAGAACAGAATGCAGAAACTATCGGGGAATAACACTGATGAGTCATTGTGCAAAGATCTTTGAGAAAGTTTTGGAAAGGAGAATTATGACAAGGATAGAAGGAGGGATGAGGGAAGAACAACATGGCTTCAGAGCAGGAAGGTCCACAGTGGATTTGATTTTTGCTGTAAGGCAGTTACAGGAACAGCACTATGAGTATGGAACAGATCTACTGATGGCCTTCCTGGACATTGAGAAAGCATATGACAGTGTATGCAGAAGCAAAGTATGGAAGTCCCTGGAGGATAGAGGAGTAGAAAAATGGACTATAAGGAGGATAAAGGAGATGTACAAGGGAAGCGTGAGCTGTGTGAAAGTGGGAGGAGAGAGATCGGACTAGTCGGAACAATGAAACGGCCTGAAACAAGGAAGTGCACTGTCACCGTTACTTTTCATTGTGGTGATGGATGACATAATAACCGTGTGGCACAAGTAATTGGGGAAGGAAAGATGAAAGCAATGGTGTTTGCACTTGATTTGATGATTTGGGGAAACAATGAGGAGGAGGTACAGGAAAAGTTGGACGTCTGGGAATACAAGGATATGGGATGAAATTTAGCATAAATAAGAGTGAGATGGTGATCACAACAAGGAAGAAGGAAAGAACCACAACAGGAATAACAATTGGTGGGGAACAGCTGAAGAAAGTGGAGAGTTTCAAGTATCTGGGAAGCCTGATACAAGAGAATGGAAGAAACGATAGAGAAATAAATGAGCGGGGGAGACAGGCAGAAGCATTCCGGAGGAGTGTGAGAAGCATGTTATGGAGCAAGGATGTCCCTCAGAACAGCAAAAAGATAATATATCGGACGTACTATGTCCCTATCCTGACGTATGCCTCGGAGACCTGGGTTATGAAAGGAAGGGAGAAGAGCAAAATACAGGCCAGTGAGATGAGGTTCTTGAGAAGCAGTATTGGAGCTACAAAGATGGACAGAATAAGAAATGAGAGGACCAGAGAATTAATGAAGGAGGAACCATTAAAGGACGGTATAGAGAAATCTAGCCTTAGATGGTATGGGCATGTAAAACGAATGGAGGAGAAGAGGATACCCAGGAGGATACACGAGACGAAGTGGGAAGAAAAGAGACCAAGAGGGAGACCGAGAGACAGGTGGTTGAAGGGGGTGGAAGAAAGCGTGAAGAAGAGACGAATAGACTGGACAAGGGTGGAGGCTGAGAGATGGTGGGAAGACAGAAGACGTTGGGGAGGCTTGTGTTCCAAACAGACCCGGCCAGTGGCTGGAAACTGTGCAAGATGATGATGATGATGATAGGGGCTATGAGTCGCCTCCGTAGCCTAGTGGTCAGCATAGTTAGCTGCCACCCCGGATGTCCTGGGTTCGATTCCCGGCTCTGCCACGAAATTTGAAAAGTGGTATGAGGACTGGAACGGGTTATACGCAGCCTCGGGCCGTCCAAATGATTAGAGGGGTTTCGATTCCCACCTCAGCCTTCCTCGAAGTGGTTTTCCGAGGTTTCCCACTTCGTATTCGGGCAAATGCCGAGATGATAATGTACCCGAATTCGCGTTAAGAGATATGCCAGAGTCATATGTGATATTTAACCAAAGGAAAGGGGTCATTTGAATGAGATTGGAAAATGAACATTGGACCGGTTTTGTAACACAGAATTATTGTTAAAAGGTATTGTCCAATGAGAAGCTTGTTAGCTAAAAGTGGTCACCTTATAGAAAGGGTTGATTTGATTGGGTCATCATGAGATAGACTACAGGCATTACGAGAGGAAAGAGAATGCTTGTTGCTAAGGGCAGATCAAGTGATTGGAAGAACCAATGGGCGAATTTAGAAATTGAATATTATTTTGGCGATTATGCTAATTAAAGCATTTATAAGGAATTGAAGACTGGAAATAATTCTATAGAATTATTTAATGAATTATCAGGAAGTGTTTTCCTAAGGTAATTAACGCCCGAAGACAGAATTATTATATTCATGTCCAAGCCATGTTTACGCGCCATTATGGAGGGATGCGCTTTGTTCTAGAAGCCAGAAGAAAGACGAGACGCCATTTTTTCGAGGACTGTAACAACGGACCTTTAACGAGACGAACGAGTGAGCAGAGAGCTCCAGAAACGTAGTGCGCGAGTGATTGCACAAGTGTAATTTGTGAAGGAAAGAGAAATATTGATATGTGAAACGTTGTATTACAATCGTGCAAGTATTTTGTGCGAAGCACGAACGTTTTGGTGTAATCTTGAGAGTTTTATGGAATATTTTGTTCAGACAATGGATTGTCGATATGCATCGTGTAACGTGTTGGTGAAGAAGATGAAAGAGTGAATAGAAGAATATAAGTCGTGAAAGAAACTGTAAATACGTGTTGGAAAGGAACATTTTGGAAGGGAAACGCTATTTTTGAACGATATTTTCTATGTTGAGATATTGTGCAATATGACGGTGACGAACATCGTGAACATTCGGTTAGGAGGGACATTTAATTCTTCAGGAGTCATGATTGCTTGCTAAATATGCTGAGGGAAATGTGGTCGGCATCATGAAAGTGAGAATACTTACGAGTGGAATAACCTAGAATGATATGCAGAAAAAGCAAAATTCACACAGCTACTTCAAAATGCAGAATCTAATGGAGAACATCATGAACTGTGATTAATATAAAAATGGAGATCGACTACGAGACTTTCCAGAGGAACGAAAGGAAGAGCAAGATTGGAATGGAGGCCTGGGATCGAACGAGGAGACTGTCAGGGAGAGAGTCGAGTGCCGAGACTACAAGAGTTCATGTAGGAACAATGGAGCCGCTTGTCGAAGGCGAGCTTTCTTGGTGCGGTCGAGGGAAGTTAGTCCGCGGCGAGGAAAGGGACTAGCGGACCGTCGACCGAGCGAATACGGAGACAGCAACAGGAACCTCTGCGTGTATGAGATTACACACTTTCCATCGCCTGCCTACTTGAAAGTAAGACAAGCTCTTCATTATATAATCCCAGCTTTTAGATTGGTATTCTAGAAGCATGCCTATTGTGTGATCATTTTTTCTGTAGAATTTTATTTCTTTAGAATTTTATTGCTCTGTTAGCTAGTGGTTTGCATCCACTTAGAAAGTTATTTTTCACATCTTAGTATGTTGGTTAGAAACAGTTTCGACTGTGTTTGAGATTGTCATTTAAGTCGAGTTGACTTTGAAGTTAATATGTAGGTGGATTAGCGGAGTCCTCAGTTCGATGATTGCTGTTGGCATGTGCATATTTTGATGATTATGCAGATTTAGATTTCGACTTTTTGGATTTTTGAATGTAACTATTTCTAGATTTGAGTGATTTCCAGATTAACAGTTTTCCACGCAATTCGATTTTCTACGCATTTTAGTTCTCTGCGCATTTTCGACTTTTCAGTTTTAGGGAATTTTCAGTGCGACGAATTTTCATTTTTTGGAAAATTGCTTTAGCAATTTTGCTAAAGCAATTTTTGGATATTTTCAATTTTGGATTTAACATATTTTGAACTTCGATGATTTTTCATATTGTGATTTTTCACAATTCTACGTTTTTACCATTTGAGATATTATTCTCAATTTAGGAATTTTCACATTTCAGTGTATTTTGAATTTAGTATTTTGGGATTTTCATTTTGAAAATCGATTTCATTTTCGGGTTTTTAATGGATTTTCATGAAATCCTGTTTTGGATATTTTTGGATTTTGATTTCAATCCATATTTTTGGATTTTGAATAATTTGGGGCTTTAATCCTGATTTGATGTTTTCAGATAATATTTTAATTCTTGATATTTCAATATTTAATGGAAGTAGTTCACGCTTAAGCGACAAATGTTTTTGAGTTGACACGCAGTCAATGTGATTGAAACAGAGAGTAGTCAGGAATGTCACGTGTTGAGTTGACACAGAGAAGGAGGGAGCTGTATGCTCAGTTAATGTTATCGCTTGTGAAGCATATTTACAATTATTACCAATGCCAATGAATTACTAATAACTTGAGGGAGAGATATGATGTTAAATAAAGCAACTATTTTGTAATGAAGGATCTACGTATTTAGATTGAAGAGGTGTGCGAAAGTATCAGATGTTATTTTGATATTTCGAAGTTCGACCCTGTAAAGAATGTTACATATTCTGGGAACCTTTCCTCTGTCAATATTTTGTTGAAGGAATGATATTACACTCCTGTGTGAGGAGCATGTTAAGAGTTATTGAGATTGTAGTCAAGTTTGTGAAGGCGACTGTGGTGAAGAATTAGCTGTATTTGTCCGTTTATAAAAACGGCGAAAGTTATTACAGTGTTATTGAGTTCATATGAAAGCTGAAAGGTAATTTTACTGTGATGGATGACAGTATTATTCTTATTGGAACGTAATGTAGAAACATTTTGTAATGAATGAAGGTGATCTTAAGGCTGTCGCATTTTTTTTTCAGATCAGCTGTGAAAGAGATACTGGGTGTTCCAGAAGTATAGTATTCATGGCTATTGTATCAATTGAGTTTATTATCATTATTATTATTGTTATTTCAAGTAGTGGATTAGAACGGGAGTTCATTAAACGACAATCTTATCTTAAATGATTGGAATGTTAGGCCATATTACGACAGATAACCTCGATGTACACACCATACAGTTAGTGATAATCAAACCAATGTCCATAAAAACACATAGGGAGGAACATTTGGGTAGATAATGTTCTAGAATGATATATCTATGTAAATATTTTATGTTTATTAATTATTAGAATTTTATTTAGCGAACATTTAAGCAAGTGAATTAAGATTAGGATTCAGGATCCATGTATAGGGTAAATATATATTGTTATTGTAAATGGTGAGAGGCCGTCACTATTTAAATTCATCAAGGGGGATTCTTTTTAATTTAAAATATTTTTATTTCGATCCCGAAAGCGAAGGCACAGCGAGATGTTGCCAAGTTGTAGGTTGTCAGTTTATTTCGTTGACATTGTGAAACGAATGGTGTTATGCCAGCATGTCAAATGACATTAAGTGATAATGACATTTATTTGTGTTGATATTCAATTATTTATAGCCAACTATGGTTTGTTTACTTTTGGAATAAATTTTGAGCACCCATTTGCGTACGCTTGTACCATTTTCATAGAATATTTGCGTTATGATTAATAGATAGTGGGAGGTAAATAAAATGCTATGGCCATTATAGCGGCTTGAACCATTTTATCCATTTCCTTTTCCCCGTTACGCCCAAGTTGTTTGAGTGTTTTGACCTCTAGTGTTGTTGTTGTCGTTGATCTTGTTGAGGATGGACCATCGAGTTTTGATAAATACCGCCATAGAATGTGTTCACGATTTGCAGTGTGTGAGATGTCAGCTGATTCGGTAACTATTTTAGCCGGGGTACTACCGGATGTTTCGATCCATTGTCATCTTGGGATTTTAGCATTCACGACACTGCTGAAATCGGGCACAGTACCTACTGTATGGCCAAGGCCGCCTCCTTCCCTCTTCTTGCCTATCAATCCAATCCTCCCTTCCCTTCCCATCCCTCATGAGGCCCCTGTTTGCTTTGCAGGTGAGGCCGCCTGGGCGAAGTGCTGCTCACATCTCCCCAGTTGTATCTAATCCGACCAAGTGTTCTCAGCTCTAGGACACTGACTGGAAAGGCGGTAGTGGTGAGTTCCCTCGCTGAGTCCGTGGGAACCACCAACCTGGAGGGTAAAATTGACAACAAAAAATAAATAAATAGGGGCTATGAATATTAGTTCACCTATAGGACTTTCAATAACCTGGTGATCACAAATCCAACTCGGCGGCGACGCGAAGTATAAATATTCACATGGACGTTTCTCGCAATTTAACCATCCGAGTGCAGCGAAACTTGGTACAGTAAATCCTTATACAAATGTTAATCCACTGGCATCTTATTTATTTCAATTGTTTCCATAACCACAAGATGGTAGCTATGCGAAATTTTAAAATCTCGTTTTTACTTCTTGTGTCCTAATCATGCGATTGAAGTTTGAATACTACACGTACACAATAATCTTCATGTAACAATACATAACTCTAAGACCTACATATATAAAAATCCAACATGGCGACCATCCGCATTATTTAGTCGGTTCTCAATATCAACGAATCTATTACAGCAATCAAACTGAAATTTTGTATGTTGATAGTGGCAATTAACATAAGTAGGATACCGGTATATGAAAATAGGCTTTAGTTCTTCACCGAACTACTTGTTGTGCTTGCCATTCCGCTTGATCACAAGCTATTTGCTGTCCGGTAAGCTAACGCGCTACACCGTGCCTCGCTGGCATCGGGAGAGCGTGGGTTCGAATCCCACCTTCGGCGTCCTGAAAATGGTTTTCTTGGTTTACTTTTTTCACTACCAAGCGTCGGCACGGGTCCTTTCAATAGGTCCACAGTCGATTTCATTCCAAAATCCCTTCCCTGACCCACCCTTGAAAAAAATAAAAGTCATTGGCTACATTAATACAATTTATTAATGTGAAAACGACGAATGTTGGCGTGCCTTAGGAAATTGACTCGTACCGGTATGCTTTAAAAATGATTGTGTCAGAAGGTTTAATACAGTTCTATTACGAGTGTGTGTTTAAACCGGAATAGCGCTGTGCTGCGTTGAACATAATCCGACAGAATGGTTTTCCTCTAGTGCAGTCTGGCGATGGAATATTTAACTTTGAGACTGGACGAAGTGCGTAAGCAGTGTCCAATAATGACTGAAGGAAGGAAACTCCTGCCCGCTGCCATGCGAGAGATTAACCGCTTGATTGCTGTGGATTGCGTGACAATGTTTTGGTATTGGTATATTCTTATTCTTGAGGTCCTATTGGAGGATATCGGTGAGGTGAAAATGGAGCTCGGTTACTGTTAGAAAACTATTGAAAATTTGAAACTGAAACTACTCAGTACGGTACCGGTATGTCATCACAGGAACAGGTAAGTTGTTTACTCAAGTGACGTGTTTCAGCGCACAAAGGCAATATTTCTAATAATAATGATTGGCCTTTATTATTGTAAAAGCACAAAGGTAATAACATTCGCTTAGTTGGGTAGCAAACGTTAAATAGTTGCGTGTTGGGCGTGTCCTTTTGCAGAGTGTTAGTCTACTGTTCGCTTTGAGTAATCATTGCTGCCAATATTGACGTCTTACTACTATTACGAATGAAGAAACTGGTGATTCTCATTAAAAAAAAAAAAAAAAAACCAGCGGCGAACCAAGGAAACGTGTCATCATTCAGGCACAGACAACAACTATCATCATCATCATCATCATCATCCCATCCCATAGAAGGATAATGAAGTTGTAACCGCTGAGTAGTGTTAAGAAAACACCGGTAAGAATAATAACTCCAGTAACTTCCCTAACACAACGCGACCTACTAGCTGAAATACATAATTTTTGTATTATTAATATCCTTGTTAAATTATTATTTGCCGATAATTATCTCCGGTATTTGTACTTTTTAGCCTATTTTCATTTATGAAAAAGTAGGCTTATGAGATCACTTTTTGTCCTTGTGTCTGTCTGCGTGTGCATGTGAGATTCGTGTGTGTGTGTGTGTGTCCCCTAATAAAATCTAAACGGCTGGAGCGATTCCAATGAAACTCGGTAAGTTTATAGCACTATTCCGGAAGACCCCGACAGTGTCCTTCAAATTTTCTTACGTCTCACCAATCCAACATGGCGGCTGTGCGAAATATTTCATCAGCATTCAATATCTCCGAAACTATTACCGATATCACCCTGGAATTTTGTACGGTGATAAAGGGACCTAATATAAGTTCATCTATGAGACTTTCAAAAATCGGTTAACTACAAAAAGAACATGGCGGCCAAGCGAAGTTGAAAGTTTTAAATAGACTTTTTTCGCGATTTAATTATCCAAGCGCAATGAAACTTGGTACAGCAAATGTTTATACACATTGTAATGCACTGGTATCTAATTTAGTTCAATTGTTTACATAACCTCAAGATGGCGGCCGTGCGAATTTTAAAATTAAGTTTTCATTTCTTGTGTCGTAATCATGCGATCGAAGTGAATGTTTGAATAATGAACCTACGCAATAATTTCCCTTTAATGGTACATGACTCTATGGCCTATACATATAACAATCCAACATGGCGACCATTCGAAATATTTAGACGGTTCTCAATATCTACGAATCTATTACAGCAATCAAACTGAAATTTTTTGGCCTATGTTGATAGTGGCAATTAGTAGGATATATGAAAATAGGCTTTAGTTCTTCACGGAACTACTTGTTTATTAATTATTTTGTTGTTTATTTATTAATTATATTACTGAGTAATATGGCGACAATTCAAGGCACAACGTCAAACAAAAGAACATCAACGTTCGTACGTCATCGACTACACTAAAAATTACCCTAGACACCTATGGTAGCCTACGTATCGTGGTATATACTTGAACCGTTATTTGTACATTACTTTATTATTCATGATTTATTTATATGTTATGGATCTTTTGATTATTAAAAAAATATTATACTTCAGGTACCGGTAGGCTATTTATGATTTATTTTCATTATTTATTTGTTATTAATGTGTTGCATTTATTCAGTATGGGCGTGATGGCATAGCAGTCAAGATGGATATTTCCCACCAGGGCGGACGGTGTGCTATTTAATAGGCTATATGTGTGATTTTCGAGATTAAATATCACGTCCGATGGTTTGGATTTCACATAAAAGGAAAAATTCCTCTCGGCACGCAAGAAGGCGGAGGTAGATTTCAACAGGCAAACTAGGGGATAGACTATAATAGGCAAATATGCAGGTTTTCGTAGAAGGATCAGACCTCATTTTTTGCGAGAAAGTACCGGTATTTTACAATTGGAGCTTAATTTTTTTTTCTTCTTTCTATGCATATTTTTTAACATTTTATTGTCTTATGGGGACGGTAACCTTGTCATTTGGAGTCCATTTTTATACTTGTGGTCACACTGTCCTTAAGCAAGGTTTGGAACTGATGTGTAACTATCTAAGAGCCAGTTACTTCTTCACGCCAAATTTTATATCCCGCAGAGATGTTGGTTGGTTCCTCGGTTTAGGGGCTGCGACAACGCGGTCATGTAACCCCGTGTACTTTGGGTGTGTGTAGAATCTGTCTGATAAACGGTGTTAATTATTGTGATGACTGTATTAGTCTGTAATTCAGGTAAGGACTGCAGACGGTCAATTTCAAGTAGTAGTTCCTAATTTTGATACCAAATACTACCGTAAACGACACCTAGCTGTGAACGTAGCTGCTAGATGCCACCGCAACCAACAACTTGCAACGGACGTTGGAACTTCCCCTCTAAAGGAAAGCATACGAAGGGATTTTTAGCGCTCTTAGAAATTCCGATGACTTCGGCCGGCTTTGAACCCGCGACCTTGGGCATTGAAGTTCAGCATGCTACCAGTTACGTCACCGAAGCCGCTTCCTACAGAGTCAGATGGAAAACTGAATGTGATTTCGTGCAATGGCGTTGTAATGGCAACCTCTGATAGCTCATCCCTCATCAATTTGGAAGCGTTGTCATGGTAACCTCTGATGGCTGTTGGCATTTTCTTATAATTTCGAAATCATTTTTCTCATTCCCTTGGCGTGATGGTGGGTCATATCAAAAATTCTTTCTGACAAAAGTTTTAGGTAACTATTAGGGGAATATTGTCCAATTTGTACGGTTTTGATATTGTGTCTATTAAGAGAGATATCATTTATGTTTCCCGAAAACCCCACTTTTTCTATCCCTTTGGTCAATGGTTGGTGCTATCAAAAAACATTTTAACATACATTTTTGGCATACATCTGACACATAGTATGAACTTTGAATGGATTCGATATTTCACGTTTTAAGAGAGTGATAGCGATATTTCCCTTTTTCGAAAAAAAAAAAAAAAAAAAAAAAGCCCCCCCCCCCCCCCCATTTTCACCCCTTTCGACCGATTTTGCCCATTAACGAACTCGACCGAGATTTTAACGGGATACATATTATGAAAAAAATTCAAAGTGATTGGTGCAAAATTACGGCAGTTATCGTGTCCTCAAGAAACTGATATATATACATAAATTATATATAAACTTTTGAATTGTCGGTAGTTTTGGGGTTTGGAGGATGTGAAATGCAAAGATATGTCGAAATTTTCCGGAAGTCGAAACATGATACCCATTGCAATAGTTAGCTTTATAATGAAATCTACCTAAAACGGAAGTCCCGTTGCACCTGATTGCGTGATTCAGTCACGTTAAACTCTAAGCTTCCTTAATTTCTTTCATTTATTCATTATTCTTTTTAATTACTTTTTGCGTGTGTATTTGGTTGCATATAGGCTATTTATATATTTAAGTGATAATAGTAATAATAATAAAAATGTATCTCAAAAATCCTGCATGTGCTAAATTGCATACGGTCTGCCCTGGTTATTATTATTATTATTATTATTATTATTATTATTATTATTATTATTATTATAAACGTAAATAATAACATATAATAAGTTAAGGTACAGTACATAATCTCATTCTTAATTAATTCATTAAAATAATAATTTAACAATAATTAACAACAAATAAGGTGTGATAAGTAATTAAATAAAAATTAATACAAAGCCTCCGTGGCTTAGGCGGCAGCACGCCGGCCTCTCACCGCTGGGTCCGTGGTTCAAATCCCGGTCATTCCATGTGATATCTGTGCTGGACAAAACGGAGGCAGACAGGTTTTTCTCCGGGTACTCCGGTTTTCCCTGTCAAATTTCATTCCAGCAACACTCTCCACTATCATTTCATTTCAGCTATCATTCATTTAATCATTGCCCTAGAGGAGTGCGTCAGGCCTCGGCAGCCGGCACAGTTCATATCCTCGCCGCTAGATGGGGGCTTCATTCATTCCATTCCTGGTCGGAGACTGGAAGCAGGCTGTGGATTTTCATTTTTTACCAGTAAACAATAAATGAATAAAGATATAACCTAATACCAAATGTGGTCTTGTGTACAAGAAGTTATTGAAACTATATAATAATATGGTAATTATGAAGCCCCACTCCCATCTGATTGGTCAGGGAACTCCTTGGAAACCTTCACGCACTTGAACTGATATTTGATGAGAGTGATCTTTATATCAAAGGTAGTTATTAGAATTAGCTGAGTCAGGAAGTAGGGCAGGACTGGACACTCCAGGGATTAGTGAAGTTCAGACGAAGGTAGACAGAGAGTAGAGTAAGAGATTTCAAGGTGTACCTGCCAGGTGTAAATCGAGGTAGGGCAAAGTAGGGAGTAGGGTTGTGTACGTCAAGTAAACCATAGAATATAAAAATAATTATATAAGGTACGTAAATGAATGATTAATGTGGATAGATTTCGAAATCGCAGGAACTTGGATCAGGATTGTTTCAATACGGTATACTGTATGTTCCATGTGAAAGGTTGAAACAGGATCAAGTAGACTGAGTGATGTGGTGATGAGAGTTAATAAGGATAATATATTACTGCGGAAGGGATATTTACATGCTAAGACAGGAAACAACTGAGGTGGATGAGAAGTTAATGGGATGTTGAAGCGAACACCAATGGGGAATATTTACTGGATTTCTGTACTAGCATGGGATTAACTGTTGCAATCTCATCCTCGAAACATAAGGAGATTCACGGATACACATGGGAGAATAGAGGATGACGTCCTAAATAGGCTATATCATCACTGATTTTCAACTTAGGAAATTGATAAGGATTGTACGATTCAGGGACCTTTTTAAGTTATAGGTAGACCTTAATTTCAGAAAATGAGGTCTGTTTGTAGAAGAATTAGGACTGAAAATCTCCAGCATAAGGAACTTGGGCAGAAATATATTTTAATAATTGGTGAGAAATTTCCAAGAGTAGATGGGAAAGATCGCAGGACATTGAAACGGAGTGGTCAGGTTATAGGAATGCAGTACTAGAAGTAGCAAAGGCATGTCTAGGGAGAACAGTGTGCAAATGCATGCAAAAAGTGCTCATCCTGGTGGAATAACATTCCGAAGATGGTTTGTAAAAGTAAAAAGAGGACTTAACAAAAATGGCTCCAAACTAAGAATCTGGCAGACAGGGAGTATTATGTAGTGGAAAGGAACTGAGCCAAACAAATATAGTAGAGTCTTAAAGGAAACCATAGGAGGAATTTGGAGATAGATTAGAAACTTTAGGTCAGGTGGCAGAAAAGCCATTTTGGAGTGTCATTAAGGAACTGAGCCAAACGAATATATTATACCGTAGTCTAAAAGGAAACCATGGGAAGAATTTGGAGATAGATTAGAAACATTACCCGGTAGGTCAGGTGGCAGGAAAGACATTTTGGAGTGTCTCAAAGAAACTGAGCCAAACAAATATAATCGAGTCTAAAAGTAAAACATGGGAGGAATTTGGAGATAGATTAGAAACATTAAATCAGGTGGCAGGTAAGTCATTTTGGAGTGCATAGAGAATCTTACGAATGGAGGAAAAGAGAAATGATCATTGTTTTGGATACCGGTAATGCTGAAAAATGGATTCTGGATGGCAAGGAAGCACTGAGGAGATAGCAAGAATACTTCGGAAACTGGCGATAGTAGAGGTAAATAGAAACTTTTCTGGCAATGTGGCAGATTTTGGAGATTATGAAGGATAATGAGGATGGAAACAGAAACAGGCGGAGGAAGTAGAAAGGATGGTAAATAAACTACAATGTCATAATGCAGCAGGGATAGATGAAATTCGACCAAAAATGATCAAATATGCTGGGAATGCTGGGATTAAAATATGGTAACAAAGGATAATCAAATTAGTGTGGGATTTACGATATGTACCCTGACTGGACAAAAGCAGTAATCTCCCCAATTTATAAGCACGATTACAGGAAAGATAGAGGTAATTCTTTAATAAGTGTCCCAGGCAAAGTGTACTCTAGCAATCATGGGCGCCCGCAGGATCTTTTCCAGGGGAGGCAAGTAATATTTTTCATTTCATTACCTAGCTGTCACCTGGTGATGATAAGATGTAACCCCCACCCAGCAATTTTCGTTTCATGTCTTTCATTTCTTGCTTGCTTCGTGATATTCATTCTCTGGTTCCTCTGAAACAGTTTATGGCATGACTGGGAGGAATAGTTATTTTTAGTTGAGAGCTTTTGTCCATAGAAGTTCGCTTTTCTTTGTAAATCATCGTCATAATGTTAATTTCTTAAAAACAGGTAAAAAGTAGTTGGATCACCATGTATTGACAACAATAGAAATCTAGCAGTTCATTAAAATGGTAATGTTAATACAGTTAGCCGATTTTTAAATAACTGGAAATATTTTCAAATAATCCCAAATTACTGTAGAATTATCCCTACATCTAATTCAGTTAACTATCAGTAACTTCAATTTATGAAATAAACTGACAATGAACAATCGAAATATTCTCGGGACTCCAGGAGGTTGGAGGGGGGGAGGGGCATGGTTCCTGCTTGCCCTTTCCCCCCGCGGGCGCCCATGCTGGCATTGTAGAAAAGAGAGTTTGATCATTAGCTGAGAGTAAGATGGATGAAAGGCAGTGTAGCTTTAGACCACAACGGGGATGCCAGGATCAAGTTTTCAGTATAGGTAAGTAATTGAGAAATGCTACGAGAGGTAAAGACAGTTGGTTTTGTGTTTTGTAGATCTAGAGAAGTTGTATGATAGAGTATGTATAGACATATTAAAGAGAAAATGCAACCACAGCGATTGCTATCCAATTGTGAACCTTATGTGCTTTGAAAGTGTAATCACTGCGGGGCTACCAATTTGTAACGTATGGATTATATAACCAATAAAAGTAGTGACCACATGAATAGGCAGACCACGTGACGATAAACCAATTTGTACCGTAAATTAAATGGTTAAATTAAAGGTTGAGAACTGCACAGGCCTCTTTTTGTTTTCTTTACTCGTAGATGGTGGAAAGCAGTGGAAGGATGGTACGATACCTAAGTTCCGCGCTGGGCCGGCCCATGTAACGATACGGTACCGGTACTTAAACAATGCAATTTACCCCAAATGTTATGCTGAGGAGAGTTGTTTCACTAGCAAACAGCATTCTTTTTATGGAGGGCATAGGGGATCTTGTTAAATGGTGGGACTGGTGCCTGAACAGAAGAGAGGAATATTTGTAGACTCGCTCAAGCTGCCATTTTTGAACTATTATAGTGATATTTATAATGTACTAGCTCTACCCGGCATGCGTTGCAATGCCATTCAAAGAAAGTGTTGCCGATGTGACTTTGTTTGTTAAACCGCTTTTGTATTCCCAATATTTTTTTCTTCTTACGTTAACCACCTGTAAACTATTATAAAATTGATTTACTACCACAGAAACATTCATGGGAGCGTGCTCAACAACTCACCAAAGTTTCATCGCAATGAAATGAATGGTATATGAACGCTTACGGGTCTTTGTTGAAACGATTCGAGCGCCGTCACCCATTTGTTGAATATACTCGTACGCTGCCAATTGTAAAATGGATTTACTAAGCCTGAAACCTTCCCTGGAGTGTACACAATAACTCACCCAAGTTTCATCGCTATCGGACGAATGGTATATGAACGCATATGGGACTTTGTTGAACACTTCGCGCGTCGTCGCTCATTTGTTTAATCTACTGTACTTGTGCGATACCTATTGAAAAGTGGATTTACTACGCCAGAAAACTTACCTGAAGTGTACACAACATCTCACCCAAGTTTCATCGCTATCGGACGAATAGTATATGAACGCATACGGGACTTGGTTGAAACGCTTCGTGCGTAGTCGCTCATTTGTTGAATCTACTCGTGCGCTACCTATTGTTAAGTGGAATTACTACGCCAAAAACTTTCCCTGAAGTGTACATAACATCTCAGCCAAGTTTCATCGCAATGGGATGAAAAGTATATGAACGCATGTGCGTCTTTGTTGAAACGAATCGCACGCCATTTTATTGAAGCTACTCGCACGCTATCTACTGTAAATTGGTTTTACTATGCCTATGACTTTCCCGGAAGTGTGCTAAACAACCCACCAATATTTGGTCGCAAAGGGATGAATTGTAGGCTATATGAACGCCTCGCCAACAGTCGCGTGCTCTGTATTGTAAATTGGATTAACTATGCCTATTAAAAATACAAACAAAAAATTAAGTATTTTAATGATTTCTATACCGGTAGTGGAGAGCGCTACTCGCATCCAGTCGGCCGTGTCTCGTCAAGAGCTACTGTTGCCTGGAAACGACTTGCCTTGCCATCCCTTCATGAGTTTATTTTAGCTGTCATTTGCTTTACGTTTTATAGTGTCTTGTATTCTCTTTGAAGTTTTATGTCACGTCACGGGATTTAAAAAAAAAGTATCCTATTTCCGTCTCCTGGTTCTAAGCTACCTCCACACCAATTTTCAGCCAAATCGGTTCAGCCGTTCTTGAGTTATAAATAGTGTAACTAACACGACTTTCTTTTATATATATAGATATTGTCCAATACATTGTGTTCGTTTCTAGACATTCTGCTTCATTTGAACAACTCTTATAATCTTATATATATCTATATATATATAAATCAATGTTACGTGATAGTTTGTCTGTCTGTCTGTCTGTGGGTGTGTATGTCTCCTATGCGTTCATATACCACTCATCCGATTGCGATGAAACTTGGATGAGATGTTCAGGACACTCCAAGGAAGGTTTCTAGCTTAGTAAATCCATTTTACAATAGGAAGCTCATGAGTAGATTCAACACATGAGCGACGACACGCGAAACATTTCGAACTTGCAGTAAAAAGGAGGGAGGATATAATAAGATAATTCGAAAGAAATAAAAATTTCTGCCCTCGAGCAGTCTTGAACCCAAGACACAAAGTTACCAAGCTCGCACGTTACCACTTTTTTTTATTAGCTCTTTACAGAATTACAGAATTTTCAGATATGATAAATACCAGACTAATACATCACAAGAAATCCAGATAGTGTCCATATTTATCGTACAATTGTCCACTTTCACTAAGCTTCCAACGCTCTTTTTGCAGGTGATACCTGAGATCCAGGAAAGAGAAATGTTGATCATTGTCCATCACGAAGTGTACATATTGGCCCATTATCCACACAATGGCAGTCTGTTTAATTTGGGGGAAGGCGGTCACCGACAAACGAACCAACTTCCTGTCATCAAGGTCATCCGAGGGCACATTTAATAGTTGACATACTTTTCCCTTACACCACAGCCACGTGGAGGCAACTCGCGTGCATGATGTGAAGCGGTGTATCGCCGTATCAGTTTGACCACATATAGTACACCATGGGTAAGCTTCAAGATGGATGGTATATCGCCGTAGAGCGGTTGGGATGAGATCGTTGAGGAAGATAAAAACTTGGGAGTGTACAGCAGAAGAAATGGACATAGCCCCAAAATTTTTCCAAACAGTGGGCCAATGGACATAGAGGGTGGTGGCCTCTATTCGCGGTTTGGAGTGTACCACTTGCCGCAACATGTTATAGATACTTTTCGTCGTTGGAACAATCCCTGATGGCATTTGGCGAACAGTTTCCAGAAGGTGCTGTTGATGGTCCCTAAATATCTTCGGCAAAGCTCTATCACAACCACGGGCTGTGTTTCGAATATCTTTGTATAGCGCTTTCGTAAAAGTGTCATGTTGGGAAAGAATGGTGATATCGTTCTTGCAGAGGAGTGCACGGCATTTCATGCCATGAGCTGTTAGCCCTAGCCCGCCTTGCCGGGATGGGAGATACAACTGTTCCCGTTGTACTCGGAACAAAAATCCTTGCCATATAAACCAACCTGTATATTTTGCCAATTGGCTCTCAAACATTTTGGGAAGTGGGAAAAGTTGTGCGACATACCATATTTTAGAGAGCGCAAACACGTTGAGGACCATGACCCGTTGCACTATATTGAGGTTTCTTTGACCAAATTGGATCAGGACTTCCCTAACTTTGGCAATGACCTTAGTCCAGTTAACTTGCACTGTGTCCAGAAGCGATTGCTTCCAGGTAATGCCAAGAATTTTCACCTCATTTACTATCCGGAACCAGGGCTGTGGGGTAATCACTGAGTTAGTATTGAGCGGAAGCAAAGCAGTTTTCTGGGGGTTCGATTGTGCTCCAGAGGCGATATGGTAGAGCTGAAGGACGCTATCGATGTGGGAGATGTCTTCTTCATTGCGGATCAATATTGATACGTCATCAGCATAGGCGCACATTCCAAAAACATGTGTGGACAGTTTGTAACCCTGTAGCTTCACCTGGGTAGTCCGAATGAACGGTTCAAGGCCAATGACAAAAAGTAGCATAGAAAGGGGACATCCTTGCCTAACTGATCGTTGTATTGGAATCAGAGGGGAAAGAAAACCGTTGACGAGCACTCCAGACGTAGCATTACAATTTATCATACGAATGTAGTCAATAAGGATTTCAGGAAATTCGAAGTGTTGCAAGACCATGTACAAGTATTCATGACTGATGCGGTCGAAAGCTTTATCAAGATCTAAGGTGAGAAAACTCATTGGCTCAGTGGGGAGCATTTCGGCTTTTAGGTGTAGGTCCCGTAGTATCGCTAAGTTTGTTAACAGAGTTCTTCCAGGAATACTGCAACATTGTTCATCACCAATGATATCAGGTAGAACAGTCTTCAATCGGCATGCAAGTACTTTGGTAAGGACTTTATAGTCACTGCAGAGCAGAGTAACTGGTCGGAAGTCACCAACTGCCATGGGAGAGGATGTTTTTGGTATGAGGACTATGGTACCCTCGTGATGTGATTGACAAAGAGCACGACGTTGGAGAATGGTACGCAGGACATGACAAAATTCTTTGCCAATGAGAGGCCAGAAGTGTTTATACATTTCATATGGCAGTCCATCAATGCCAGGTGAGCGGTTGTTTGGGAGTCGTTTAACCACAGAGTGAATCTTTTCATCCGTAATATCCGCGCTGAGCAGAGTTTTGTTGTCCGGAGATAGTTTGGTACTGCAAGATGACAGCAATAGGGTCACCTGCTGTGGATCAATGGGAGCCTTAGCGTAGAACCGTTGATAAAATAATGATATTTCACTACGTATAGCGTCAGGGGAGGTGACGACACTTCCAGTACTGGTGCGGAGGCGGTGGATATATTTACGTTGCCGCTCACGTTGTCCTTTGGCGATATGGTATACACTTGCACTTTCGTCCGGGAGCACTGTACGATCTTTTAAAGCCACGTTGATATGAGCGAGCGTTCGTTGCTGTAGAGACAGGAGCTTGGTTTTAACTTTCCGGATCTGGTCATATATACGCTCCCCAGCATCAGATCTTTGCTGGAGCTGGCGAAGAACTCGATAGTAAAATTCAACTGTATCCCGTCTTTCCCGACCTCGTTGGTAAGATATGTTCTTAAAGACGCGGCGGATCCCTGGTTTAACTAAAATATCCCACCAGTCTGTGCAGTCGCGAAATTTGCATTTTTGTTGGACCCATCGAATCCAGTGTTGTCTGAAAATATCTTGGCATTCCTCCTCCAGTAACAGCGAGCAATTCAGCTTCCAATAACCTCTTCCTATGTGAAATATGGGATGGGGGTAAGAGATTGTAGCCTACATACGACAGCATGATGGTTAGTGAAACTGGCAGGAATCACTTCATATCGTCTAGGCTGGATAAGTTCCTGTGAAAAGTAGATGCGGTCAAGTCGTGATGAGGAGTTGTGACTTATACAGGTGTAATGGGGCAGGGGCACCCTTAAACTATCCACAGCATCAATGAGGTGTAGGGAGGTAAGAAGGGTCCTGAGAGCCGGGTTGACACCTCTGTATGGACTAGTGGAATCCTCTGGGCGTTGAATACAATTGAAATCCCCTGCAAGAATAAGTTTTTCCTTAACGTCGTGCAGATGAGGCAGTATACTATGTTGAAAGAACATTTTCCGTTCCACACGTTTATTAGACCCGGATGGGGCATATACATTTATCAGGGTGGTATTGTTTATGTGTCCAGATATTATGCGTCCTGATGGATGACATAGCACACCTGCGAGTGGGATATCATGTCTTATGAGGAATCCGGTCCCTCTATTCGTATTACCGGTATTGATGTATTGTTTGTAGAAGGCAGATATGGGTAAACACGGTATAGCAACTTCTTGAATGAAAGCAATGTCAATGTCAGCATCTCGAAGGAATCTCTCCAACAGTTGAAATTTCAGAGGGCATTCTATTGCATTGATATTCACAGTGGCCACAGTGAGAAATTGCGCCATTAAGAGAAGTATAAAAGCTGTGCTAGACATACTGGAAGGTGGACTCGAAAGAAGACACAGGTGAGAATTATCCTGGTGCACTATGTCAAATTAGGTTGAGATAGTTCCTTTTGACTGCCATTCATAGGCCGGCTGTCAGCGGTTGAGAGCGTTCGTGGGTCCCTAGATGACGTAGAAAGAAGATTTTGTTTCTTTTTCACAGCTGCGGAAACGTTTGTGGAGCCAGTTTTATTCTTCGGGGCTGGTACGGCAATCGAGGCATTTGTTTTAATCTTCTTAGAGACGTTCTCGGATCCCCGATCAACATTCTTAAGTGAGTCGGTAGGGACCAGCGAAGTCGGGGGCAGTGAAGACAAAATTTCTGTGGCAGCCTGTAGTAACGGCAGAGTTGGTTCTAAGGCTGCGATACAGGTTGCCGAGAGCACAGGGGCACTCTGTGTCTCGCAGCTCTGGTCAGGGCAAGGTACCAGTTCTGCGTCAGATGTATCCGAGGTCACTCCTGGTGTTGTCTCAGCTGACTGATCAATGAGCATGTTTTCATATGACGTTTGCTGCGTCACAACTTCCGAGTATTGTACACGTCGTTGTTGTGTAGGAGTTATACCGAGGGGAATCATTTTCTTTGGGCAGTTAATACGTAGATGTGTGGTAGCATTGCATATTAAACAGGTCTGTTTCTGTCCATTATACGTTATATAGCCAGAATGGCCACCAAAAGCCTCAGTGGAGGGGATATCTTGCTTGATTTCCATAGTTACGGCACGTATTCCATTATACACCGGGAACTGATAAGCAGAAGACCATTGTTCTTTCCTGACGTCACTCACAGTGCCATATGTCGACAGGACGGATTTGAAAATTCAGGGGGTACTTCGAGTGGGACATTAAATATACGCACTGTGGTAAAATTGGAATCCGCTGTGGAGAGCTTAACATTGGTCATTTCGCCTGAATCATACTGAAATTTAATAGGATCTGCAAAAGTATTTAACAATTTCTGATAAATAGATATGGTGATTACCTTGATGTACATGGTTTTTTCGTGCGCATTTAACTGGATGGCTTCTACTTGGTCGACAGTCAACCGGAGGGTATCGCCAATCCAGCGGTGAATTTCTCCTGGTGAGGGGCGAGAACTCTGCCTGTCCCATTGGCAGCGTACGGTGTTTTTTCTCTGGTATCCGGACATGATTTTCAGCGGGGTTTTCTGGGTTTCTGGTTTTGTTGTCCTATCTGGAACACTACTTAAAAAAGTATTGTCCGAATGACACACGGAAGGTCAGTACACACGTGGAACTAAGGAAGCACCGGTATTAGGAACCGTAACCTCTTCCAATGCGGTCACACAGCGCGCACACACGTACCGCACTCGGCCACGACCAGTGACCAACTATCACTCGTGCACATTTCCGCTCATAAAGAAAGTATATTATCATAGGTCTTAATACATGTGGTTAAATGTCGAATGATTTCACTTGGACCTTAAATGTTGATTGGAACGCATTCATTTGCTGCGTGGGTTGTTTTAAACTTGATCTAAAGCACGTTTCATGCCTGTTTCACGCTAATAATGCAATTCAACATCGAATATTATCCACATCTCACTCGATAACCTTCCTCCATGTTTGATCGGATGTGACCCCTGCTACTACCTACCATCACTATTCGGAACCAGGAGAATGGCATGACATAACAGCCAATAAGAGGCACGGAATTACATATTGTGGCTAGGCTCGGGCTGAAAAAAAAAAAAAAAATTATGCGTCCCGCATGCATTCATATACCATTCGTCCATTAGCTATGAAAGTTGGGTGAGATGTTGTGTACACTTCAGGGAACTTTTTTGGCTTAGTAAATCTACTTTACAATAGGCAACGCACGAGTAGATTCAACAAATGAGCAACGCCGCGCGAAGGGTTTCAACCAAGTCCCGTATAAGGTCATATACCATTCGTCTGATAGCAATGAAACTTGAGTGCAATGTTGGGTACACTTCAGGGAAAGTTTCTTTCTTAGTAACTCTACTTTACAATAAGCAGCGCACGAGTAGATTCAACAAATGAGGGACGACGAACGAAGCGTTTCAACAAAATCCCGTATGCGTTCATATACTATTCGTGTGATAGTGATGAGACTTGGCTGAGATGATGTGTACAGTTCAGGGAAGGTTTGTGGGTTAGTGAATCCAATAAATAATAGGTATCTCACAAGTAGATTAAACAAATGAGCGACGACGCGCGAAGTGTTTCAACATAGTTCCGTATGCGTTCATATACCATTCGTCCGATAGCGATGAAACTTGGGTAATATGTTGTGTACTCATCAGGGAATGTTTCTGGCTTAGTACATCCACTATACAATAGGTATCGCAATAGTAGAATCAACAAATGAGCGACGGCACGCGAATCTTTTCAACCAAGTCCCGTATGCGTTAATACACCATTCATCCCATTGCTATGAAACCTTAGTGAGTTGTTGTGAACACTTCCGAAATCATTATAGGCATAGTCAATCCAATTTACAATGGACAGCACGCGAGTATTTTAAACAAATGAGTGTTTGCGATGCGTTAATATAGCCTACAAAACATCCGATTGCGACCAAATTTTGGTGGGTTGTTTGGCACACTTCCGGGATGGTTATAGGCATAGTTAATCCAATTAACAATAGATAGCGCACCAGTAGTTTAAACAAATGTGTGTTGGTTATGCGTTCATATATAATTCATCCGATTGCAATCAAATTTCGGTGAGTCGTTGTGCATACGCCAGGAAAAGTTATAGGCATAGTAGATCCAATTATCAATAGATGGCGCGCGAGTAACTTCAACAAAATGGCGTGCGTTTGTTTCAACAAAGTCCCGTATGCGTTCATATACCATTTGTCCGATAGCGATGAAACGTGGGTGAGATGTTGTGTACACTTCAGGGAAGATTTCTTGCTTAGTAAATCCATGTTACAATAGGTAGCGCACGAATGGATTCAACAAATGAGTGACGACTCGCGAAGTATTTCGACAAAGACCCGTATGCGTTCATATACAATCGTCCGATATGGATGGAACTTTGGTGAGTTGTTGTGTACTCTACAAGGAAGGTTTCTGATTTAGTAAATCCATTTTACAATAGGTATTAAACGGGTAGATTTAACTAATAAGCGACAGCACGTGAATCGTTTCAATCAAGTCCCGTATGCGATCATATACCATTCATCCGAGTGTGATAAAACTTTGGAGAGCTGAGTACAGTCCTGCGAAGGTTCATGAATTAGTAAGTCCGTTTTTCAATGGGTGGCGCACAGGAAGATTCAACAAATGAGTGTCGGCGCGAATCGTTTAAACAAAATCCCGTATGCGTTCATATGCCATTCATCCGATTGTGATGAAACTTTGACGAGTTGTTTTGTACACGCCAGGAAAGGTTTTCGAGTTAGTAAATCCATTTTACAATAGGTAGCGTACGAGTATATTCAACAAATGGGTGACGGCGCTCTAATTGTTTCAGCAGTCCCGTATGCGTTCTTATACCATTCATTTCATTGCGATGTAACTTTCGTGAGTTGTTGATCACGCTCCCGTGAATGTTTCTGAGATAGTAAATTATTTTTTATAATAATTTAGAGGTGGTTAACGGAAAAAGAAGAAAATATTGGCAATCCAAAATCACTGCAACTAACAAAGTCAAAACCCCAAAACTTTATTTGATTGGCATTGCAACGCATGCCGGGTACAGCTAGTATATATATAAAAACAAGATGTTCAGGAAAGAACATATAGCCTACTTTCTCCTAAATGTATGGGTATAGTTATAACTCTTTGTCTTTATCATCTCCTAATTTCTTCCAATTCGAAGTGCAAATTGGTACACTGGATTTGAGGAGTGGCGTTCAAATAATTTACCCCAGCATTTTGCAATTTCATCAGTAAACACTCCAAACAACGTAGGTATTCAGTTTATTAACATCGACTACTTACAATAATTTTAACTTCGTTGCTCTAAACGTATCACTGGGAGAAACATATTTAATATAACTATTACACAGCTAATTTGTAATCGCGCACGGCTAACGAGAAAGACAGGCGACAGGCCATGGCGCGTAAACCAAACCCTTCTGTGACGTAGGCAATGTACCGGTACTGCTTGATGATGCTTGTACGTTTAAGTCGAGAGCAATTCATAAGCAGCAGAAATGCAATATTTTATATCAATCTTCATAAAATGGACGCAGTTTAGATGTTCCGTGTGTTTTCAAACACGATAAATTATACTGTATAGGTTTGCAAAACTACGCCTATTGAAGTTACTCCTTACAAAAATCCACGCGAACTAGGATTCAAGGGTTCGTTGTGTCTTTAATAGCTGCAACGAACAGGCTACAGTAAGTCGAGTTGTAGATTCTGTGACCTTCGTTGTGAGTTAAATTATGTGCACATTAGTATAATTAGATCAAAGAATCTTGCAGCACAGTATAGATATCATTAACTTATTGTTGTTTCAAGGGGCGGAACATATATTAATTCGTTTATAGAAGAGATCTGCGGAATACACTACCCACCGACTAACGACTTGTATCAATACCTTCTATGAAGACAAGTGATAAATGAATACCAACGTTTATACAGGTTCAATGATGCAGACAAGATGACTAGGTACCACACCGGCAGTAAAACGAAGACCAGGCAGTGGTGCAACAGAACTGCATTGCTGACGTCACGAAAACTCACCAGAGCCAGTCATTCTCGTTGGCCGTGACAATCGCGCCTTATCTTGGGGATGTGTACCCTCTATCGGCAAAAATAATAACCTTCGCAATTATACTGTAGACATGGGTTCACTAACTGGCCGGTAGAGAGCATAGCTCGCATCTAGTTACATAGTTCAAGTAATTACCCTTAGATGTCACTCCGCTGGTGAATGTTGTTTTAATTAAATATATATTTTCCATTTCAAAATGCACCATATAATGCTTTATTTTATAACGTCTCAGTACTCAAGAAATAATAAATATAAAAAAATGAAGAAAAAAAGTCCAACTCAAATAGGATTTGAACCACGGCCAGCCTGATGAAAGACTAACGCGCTGACCACTCAGCCAATCGTGCACACTCTAATAAATCGTTAGGAACCAATACATATACCACGTTATAGCAAATCATGACTTGGACTAAACGTTTTCTTTACTGGAGTATAATTTAAACCGAGTTCATTTCATAGAAAGTTCATATATTTGTTACCACGAGCCTATATTGCATGCAACATACTGAAATTAATAAAATATAGGTCAGAACGAGAGATCAGCTGCCACCTTGTCAAATAACCGAGACGACTCAGCTTTTTAAAATCACCTCTAGACTATAATATTAAAATATAAACTTTTAATTTCAAACGGGCCACGTCGTTTCAAACAGATTAAACGATTCTTGGTTCGATAGTCGGAACTGGTGGGTCCCATGTTATGGATTATAAAGTTTGCATAATTCACACGGCCGCCATTCTGAAATGGTACGGTTGATGACCTCGTAGTTTGGGCACAAGACGCGCCTCATATGAAGGAACGTTGTTACCAAATTTGGTAAAGATCCGATTATTAGTTTGGTTGTAATGCATTATTACGTTTTGACCATTTGAGTGGCCGCCATTAAGTTTTGGTAAAGATGGCGGCAATATAAAACATGACACTGAGGTGCCCTTTGCCAGTGCTACCTCTGCACCAAATGTCGTTCAATTCGGTTTCACCGTGTTCGAATTGATAGGGGGGGACAGACATTCTGAGTACACACACTCAAACACACACACACAAACACACACACACACACACACAGAGACTCACACACACACACATACACACACACAGGCAGACACACAATTTTTGGCCCTGTAGTGATCTCATAAGTCTACTTTCATTTTTTGCAAAAATCGAAAGTAGGCTAAAAAGGGAATGTCTGTGTGTTCGTCTTTTATGCGTTCATAAACCATTGATCCGATTGCGATCAAATTTTGGTGAGTTGTTGTAAACACTTCCGGGATGATCATAGGCATAGTTAATCCATTTCCCAATAGATAGTGCGCGAGTAGTTTAAACAAATACGTAATGGCGATGCGTTCATATACAATTCGTCCGATTGCGATCAAATTTTGGTGAGTTGTTGTGCACAGTCCCGGAAAAGTAATATGCGTAGTAAATCCAATTTACAATAGATGGCGCGCGAGTAGCTTCAACAAAATGGCGTGCGTTTGTTTCAAGAAAGTCCCACATGTGTTCACATACCATTCATCCCATTACGTTGAAACTTGGGTGAGAGGTTGTGTACACTACAGGCAAGGTTTCTGGCTTATTAAATCCATGTTATAATAGGTAGCGCACGAGTAGATTCAACAAATGAGCGACGACGCGCGAAGCGTTTCAACAAAGTCCCGTATGCATTCATATAGGCTACCATTCGTCTGATAGCGATGAAACTTGGGTGAGATGTTGTGTACACTACAGGGAAGGTTTCTGGCTTGGTAAATCCACTTAACAATAGGTATCGCACAAGTAGATTCAACAAATGAGCGACGACGGGCGAAGCGTTTCAACAAAAACCAGTATGCGTTCACATACCATTCGTCCGATAGCGATGAAACTTGGGTGAGAGGTTGTGTACACTACAGGCAAGGTTTCTGACTTAGTAAATCCATGTTATAATAGGTAGCGCACGAGTAGATTCAACAAATGAGCGACGACGCGCGTAGCGTTTCAACAAGTCCCGTATGCGTTCATATACTATTCGTCTGATAGTGATGAAACTGGGCTGAGATGTTGTGTACACTTCAGGGAAGGTTTCTGGGTTAGTAATCCGATTAACAATAGGTATCGCACGAGTAGATTAAACAAATGAGCGAAGACGCGCGAAGTGTTTCAACATAGTCCCGTATGCGTTCATTTACCATTCGTCCGATAGCGACTAAACTTGGGTGAGTTGTTGTGTACACTCCAGGGAAAGTTTTAGGTTTAGTAAATCCATTTTTCAATAGGTAGCGCACAAGTAGATTCAACAAATGAGCGAAGTCGCGCGAAGCGTTTCAAGAAAGTCCCGTATGCGTTCATATACCATTCGTCCTATAGCGATGAAACTTGGGTAATATGTTGTGTACTCAACAGGGAAGGTTTCTGGCGTAGTACATCCACTTTACAATAGGTATCGCACAAGTAGATTCAACAAATGAGCGACGGCACGCGAATCGTTTCAACCAAGTCCCGTATTCGTTCATATACCATTCATCCGATTACTATGAAACTTTGGTGAGTTGTTGTGAACACTTCCGAAGTCATTATAGGCATAGTCAATCTAATTTACAATGGACAGCGTGCGAGTATTTTAAATAAATGAGTGTTTGTGATGCGTTCATATAGCCTACAATTCATCCGATTGCGACCAAATTTTGGTGGGTTGTTTGGCACACTTCCGGGATGGTTATAGGCATAGTTAATCCAATTAAGAATAGATAGCGCACCAGTAGTTTAAACAAATGAGTGTTGGTGATGCGTTCATATACAATTCATCCGATTGCAATCAAATTTCGGTGAGTTGTTGTGCATATGCCAGGAAATGTTACAGGCATAGTAGATCCAATTAACAATAGATGGCGCGCGAGTAACTTCTACGAAATGGCGTGCGTTGTAACCGTACATACTTCTTTCTGGGTTATCGGGGCGTGGTTGTTATTTCACAATTAGGGAGTTTTTTTTAAATAACATCCTTCTCCATTTTATTCTTCTAGTATTTAACACTAAGCATCAATCACTAACACTTCACTTCTCGGGACCATTTCACACAAAACCTTATCTACTTCCAAGACCAAAAACACAAATATCATCTCAACAGATACTAACATGGAACAATACCCTATCTCCAAAAATAAAACGGACAGATACTCTAATACAAAATCTAGCAGTATGGACTTTAACAAGAATAGATAGATAGATAGATAGATAGATTTTTATTAATTCCATTTGATCAAATACATGCATTCAATACATTTTTGATATAGGACACGTCAGAATTTACATGCATAAAATAAAAGAACTAACAGGTATATATTACTAAGATTATAACTATTTATAACTTATTATAATAGCAAATCTTAATAGATACAATCTTATTGCACAACTATTTACACCTCACTCTATTATCATAATATGAATACTTAATTCTATAAATACAACAACATACAGCTAGGTATTAAAATTAAATTAAAAAAGTAAAATATAGTTATAGATTCCATCACTCCTATACGCTAAAATATTCAACTACTGAGTAAAAACAATGGCACTGCAGATAAGCTTTCAACATTCTATCAAAGGTTTTTATTTTTGGGGCCAGTTTTATATACTGGGGTCGTTTATTGTATAATTTAACTCCAGTGTGAAAAGTTCCTTTTTGATATATGCTTGTGTGTGTGTGTGTGTGTGAAATATGAATGTTTTGATTTTGTCTTGTGTTATGCCTATGAACATCATTGTTTGTTTTAAGAAAAACATCTTTATTCATTAAATTCTTTTTAGAAAACATAATACTTTCAAAGATATATATGCAGGGCAGTGGGAGAATGTTAAAATCTTTAAACAGAGGTCTACATGATTCTCTAGAGTTTACATTTGCCATAATTCTAATCGCCCTCTTTTGTATCCTAAACGTGCTTAGTACATCTGGCGACATACCCCAAAATATGATCCCATATCTTAAGTATGAATGGAAATAAGCAAAATAAGTATTTCTTAATGTGTGCATGCTGGTGCAGGTTTTCTAAATACGTAACGCAAAACACATCGAGTTCAGTTTAGTATTCAGATATTGTATATGTTTATTCCATTTCAAGTCTTGTTGTATCCATAGTCCTAAAAACTTTGTTTCTGATTTATTTTCTATTTGATGACCATTTAATGTTAT
The DNA here is from genome assembly GCA_946902985.2 of Meconema thalassinum. Lineage (NCBI taxonomy): Eukaryota > Metazoa > Arthropoda > Insecta > Orthoptera > Tettigoniidae > Meconema > Meconema thalassinum. Next base: position 1,355,595,783 of record OX336388.2, read on the forward strand.
ATTGGGCATCGCAGGATTCCTATTCTGTATAGTGTGGAAATTTAGACATACTGTCTTTTTATAGTTTATTATGAGGCGATTATCTTGTGACCATTTGGTTAACTCTCCTGTAACGGAGTCAGCAGACTGCTGTATGACCTGTTTAGTTTCACCTTTTATTACGAGTGTTGTATCGTCCGCAAACAAAATTTCCTTATGTGAATGAACGTTCTGTGTTATATCATTGATATATAGAAGAAAGAGTAGTGGGCCCAAAACCGATCCCTGGGGTACTCCAAATTCAATAATTCCCTCATTGGACAATGTTTCATTAAGTAATTTGGTTCCATCATCCTTGTGTCTCAAGCTTACTATTTGTTTACGCCTTGTTAAGTAAGACTCTATCCATTTATTAGCTAGACCTCTAACACCATATTGATTTAGTTTGGTAAGGAGGATTTTATGGTCAACAACATCAAATGCTTTCGATAAATCCAAGAATAGGCCAGTTACATGTTCCTTATTGTCAATTAATTTCAGTATACTATTACTACATTCGTAAATTGCTGTCTGTGTAGATTTTTCCGTTCTAAATCCATGTTGTGAGTTTGATAATATTTTATTTTTTTCTATGAAACTTATCAGTCTCTTATACATAATTTTTACCACAATTTCTGCAATACCAGTTGGTAAGGTAATAGGACGATAGTTATCTAATTCATCTTTTGAACCGTTTTTGTGCACTGGAATTACTTTAGATAACTTCAAAATATCCGGGTAAGTTCCTGAGAGAATTGAACTGTTTATTAAGTGCGTAAGTGGATTTATTATATTTTCTGCACATTTCTTTAAAACTGCATCAGGGATGCCATCAATGCCAGCACAGAATTTATTTTTTAGCTCTTTTATAACTATTCTTACCTCTTCACTTGTGACATGATTTATAAATAAAGAATCACTGCATATATTTATTTTATTATTAGAATTTAGTGTATTTACCTGTGATTTATTTATTAATTTTTGTGGAATTTCCAGAAAATAGTCATTAAAAGTGTTTGCTATTTCCTCTGGATTATTAATCACTTTATTATTTCTGGTCAGTGTAATGTTCCTTTGTATTTTAGCAGATTTTCCAGTTTCTTTCTTTATCACGGACCACATAGCCCTGTTTTTATTAGATGATTGGGAAATAAAATTATCATTATGCATTTTCTTTGCTAGTCTTATTACCTTATTTAATATGCTAGTGTATTTTTTGTAGTATAAATTGAATTCAGGTGTTGTGTGGTATTGTTTATATAATTTGTGTAGAAATTTCTTTCTTTGACATGAATTTATAATCCCTGTTGTTATCCAATTGCTAGTTTTGTTATTTTGAACAGTTCTTCGTTTAAAGGGGAATGCTATTTCAAAATAGTGTTTTAGGGTACTGTTAAATGCATTAAATTTATCATTTACATTTTCTAGTTCATAAATTTCTGACCATGTTTCCTTATTTAATAAGTCATTGAAATATGTAACATTTGATTCAGTGAGTGACCTGCACTTTGATTTTACTCCATTATAATTATTATTGATTACTTCGGATACTTCAAAACTCAGTATTTGTCCATGGTGGTCACTAAAACCCGGACAATAGACTTCTATTGAATGGTGATATTTATCTGTATTTATAAAAATTTGATCAGGAGTGGTTTTACTAAATTTTGTTATTCTTGTTGGTGTATTTACTGTAGGTTTCAGTCCATAGGAAATTAGTAACTGTGTTAATAATTCACAATTTCTATCAAGTTTTAAGAAATCCACATTTACATCCCCACAAATTATTATATCGAAATTTACTTTGCTCATGTTATTGAGTAACAATTCTAATTTATCTATAAATAGAGGAAACTTTCCTGACGGAGAACGGTATACGCATACAATTATTAACTTGAACTGCTGAATTTTTACGGCAGAGAATTCAAAATCCTGTTCCATGATTAGATAATCATAAGCTGTTATCTGTTCATGATCTAAATTATTTCTTAAGAAGATGCAAGTACCACCATGGCTAATATTAGATCTAGAGTATTTACTAGTTTGTATAAACCCTGGGAATTGAATTAATTCAAGTTGTTCCTCTTTCATCCAATGTTCTGAAATACATAGTGCTGAGATGTCTTTAGTTCATTTTTAAGCATTAGATTTATGTAATCAATTTTATTATAAAGAGACTGGACATTCTGGTGGTAAATTTTAAATTTGTTACTTTTGCAAGCTTGTGTTGGTGATTTATTTACATTATTATTATCATAATTGTTATTATTATTATTGTTGCTAGACAAATCCGAAATACCATTGTTGTACTCCGTTAAATTTGACTTCAAAAGATGTGAATGCCAAACCTCACGTTTGGCTTCTTCTACCAGTTTCCCTGCTTCCACTCTAATGATATTACTGTTGAATTATTCTTACCATTTGAATTAACAATTTTGCAGATTTCATCACTAAGATAATCTTTTCCTAATCTATTTAAGTGTAGGCCATGCCGAGTGTGGAACTTCCTGTCTAATTTACTTACACCTACAATTTGGACATTTGGAAAACTCTTACAAATTTTATGAATTTTTCCATTTGTAGCCTCTATTTCTACATTTACACATGATTTGGGAATTAAATCGTATCTCTGCGGAATGTTTACAATAATGACATTTGTTTTTTGCATGGATGGCAATGTACCCTTTAAATCTTTGATTACCTTTTTACTCTCATTTCTATAGACGTCGTTTGCTCCAGCGATGATCACTGCGTAGTCCTTTGCAGTAAGGGATGCACACTCTCCTATCATCCCGTTAGTGACTTCTGCAATTTGAGCTCCTGGCTTCACTGTCGAAGTGACCTCCATTTCTCGGCTTCTCTCCAATACGCTTGCTGCTACATCTCACCCGTGGCTATCCGCAAATATCCGCATCTTCCTGGATTTTCTCTTTATCACTTTCTTCTTTTCTTCTTGAGGAAAGTCATCATTTTCTTCGACAAGCACTCCAAATGAATTTGAGACGGGAATTTCAGTTACATGTACTCCATTTATAGGTCTAGGCTTATTCAATCTTATCTTACCAGCAATCACTGTCGACCAAGTTTCCTTGCTTTCCTCTCTGTTTCCTTTTAATTTATTCAACTCTTCCATTAACTTAGCAATATCTTCCTTTAGCAGCTTTATAATTTCGTATTTTGAGGACAGTTCGTTTCTCAGGTTATGACATTCGCATGACGGTAGCGGTAGGCCTACATTACGACAATCGGTTTCACTTTTCTCCTCATTCAATTTTACCTGAGATCTTGTGATGATTTTATTTGCATTTTTTACTTTTATTTTGCACGACGAGCATAAATCCGTTACGGTTACACAACCTGACGAGACACTAACACTGTTTACTGTCGTCATACTAGAGATCTAAGTTAGCCTAGATGTTTACACCAAATTACACTAAATTTAATTTAATTATTACTACCTAATACAATTAATCTAATTACCTACCAATAAAGAAGAATGTGAAATACGTATATCTTCCAATCGGGTGAAGTCTCGTAAAAGCACCACTGCTCTACTTGGTTCAAACAGTGATTGAAGAAGTCACCGAATCTTTGGATACACGTTCCCACAACTTAGTTTAAGTTTATTAAATTATCAACAAGAATTTCTAAATACTATCAATATTCCGTATTACACTTGATCTAAGGAAAGTAACTTTATAGATTTTAAGCCTCTGTTATAATATTTTACCACTTTTATCAAATATTTACACTAGCTGCTATTTCACTACACTTTCACTGTGACGCCATCCTGTTCCGTAGATATATCTAAAAACAAAACAGCATCAAAAAAGGAACATATAAAAGAAACTATACAAACCCAAGGAAAATGAACAGTGACAATACGCCCCCCTATATATGTAATTCTCGCGTGTGAAACACGTGAGAATCACATATATATAAAAAAACAAAGAATACATTACTAAACATATCACACATACACAAAATTAACACACTAACTAAAATTATCCCTAAATTATGTTCACATTATTCGGATGTTGCTATTAAGTCTCTTAGATCATTCAACAAAACATTGATATTGCAAAGATGGAATGTCACTGTTTTCTCTGTTTAAGTACATGCCATGATATCTCTTCTCTGGACTATGACAGCGGCGGCTGGTGGTCTTAGAGCTTGGGAGGGCACACAAAATAAATTATCATGCACAGTAAAAATTACTAGCTAGCACGCTAGGTGTTTGCCAATATCCATTAAATTGTGTCTCATTAGGGAAAATGTTATGTTCAACATTTAATATAATTTAAATGACCTTCTAAATCGCTATTTAATTCCAAATTTATAATAGCCTATCACTAAGACATTTGTCAAAAACTCTAGACCAAGATGAAAAACAAAATTATTTAATTGGTAACACTTGTCACAGAATTCCAAAAGAGACCTCTTTACATAATCTTTTTTATTTATTATGTATTTATTTATTTATTTATTTATTTATTTATTTTTAACAACATGTTCCATTACAATGAAAGTAATACTACATGCTATGTTTACAAAATGTTTACAATTTAAATAACATACATTTACTTATGTATTATTCATTATTGTTCTATGGCTATTTGTTTGGTGATCTACAGGGTCTTTCATATAAAATAAGAGTGCCAAGCGGCGGCTTTTTTAACTGCGGCTGCGGTCACCTTGGCCGAGCTTTTGGCGCGCCAAGGCCCCCTGCTTTAAGCGTGTTTACAATCCTATATGATGCAGCGGCCTTGCTAGCGTGTGTACAATGATGAAATCTGACTTTAGTTAGTTAGTTATTGTTGATGAAACCGAAACCCCTACTTGTGCTAATTTTGTGAGTGATTTATTCGGAGACCGTTCAAGATTCTCGCCAATGTCATCTAGTTCATCCTCTGTTAAAACTGTTCGGATGCGGGCATGTTTTTTATTGAGCACCAGCCAGTAGTGTCAAACATATTTGCAATTACGTGAATCTGTGCTAGTGAAGGTGGCACTTCATCAGGAAATTGCTGAACAAATGCATCACGTACCCGCCGAGCCGACTCGTACTTAAAATAAGTTTTACATAAAAAATTACGATGTTGCAATGATAACTGTCTCACCATGTTAGCACTTGAGGTTTAGACTGGCGACTGAGCTACTGCACGCTTATTGCAAGGTCAAGTTTGGTAATGTCAATCTGTTATTATTATACAGTCCATCGCAACTTGAAAAAAAAAAACAGCCATCGTATGTATTATGCGCCCGCTTTCAATACTATAGGGGTTTAAGTTTCATCAACAATAACTAACTAACTAACTAACTAACTAAAGTAAGATTTCAGCATTGTGCACACGCTAGCAAGGCCGCTGCATCATATAGGATTGTACACACGCTTAAAGCAGGGGGCCTTGGCGCGTCAAAAGCTCGGCCTAGGTGACCGCAGCTACGGTTAACAAAGCCGCCGCTTGGCGCTCTTATTTTAAATGAAAGACCCTGTATTGTTCTAGGAACTGTCTAAATCTATTGACTTATTGTTTTTATGAGCTACATCAATATTAAGAATCTGTTCAACTACTTGACATTCTTTCTAAATCTATTAAATTAAAATATAAAGTTAATTATACAATGCTTCATTAGCTTAATTTTTCCGTACGTCCATTTTCCATGTTTATTTACCATATTGTCCTTAAACAACTGTCTTTCTTTATCCAGTTTCACGCATGTAAATAATACATGATCAACTGTTTGTTCTTCATTGCCACACGCACACAATGGACTGTCTTTTAATTTGAAACGAAAAAAATACGAATTTATCTTACCATGTCCTGTTAAAAAGTAGTTACATTGCTAGTTAATGGGAAGTTTATTTTTACCTATCCTTGACACTAGGTATGAATGATTTTGTCACTGCACCATTTAAAGTATTCTTCCATTCGTTTTCGTTTTACGTAACCTTGGAACTAATGACACCAGGGCGGTGTCCTGTTTGCCATCTAGTGGTCGTCTTGCGAATCATTTCAAACAGCATCGCAAGAAGGGGAGGAAAGGGGCATGTAATGGCCATAGATGTTGTAAGTTCGAGTTGAACGTAGCAGTTCAGCATTCCAACGTTCTCTCCAGAGCCCATACAACTGCTCCAATTATTATTCCTCCTTGTAACCGTGGGCTCGCAATCTCTGGGCCCAAGGCTGACGTTTGAAGAGCGTCTGCGCGCACGCGCAATAGACCTCTCCTTGTTTGTAGTTGAATGGAGTCTTGGGCCCAGTAAGGCCTGGGCCCCGAGTAGCCCGCAGCAAGGCGAATTACGTGACAAGATATGTGGCGCGTTATTCAAACATGCTGGAACATTTTCATAGTGAGGAGCGCACAACTCGGCCAGTATTTCGAGCGTTAAGGATTAAACAATGAATTACTAATGCAGGTTAATGGTAAGGAGGGCCCTGGCCCACTGGCCCGTTAGAGCCAGCCACCCCTGGACTATGATACCAATCACTTGCTTCTGAATTGTGCTTAGTTTCAGATATCCACTCTTTTAACATTATCGAGTACAAAATGCCGTAACCCACTGTTCTCAAATCTCTCAATATGTTGAAACACGTCATATCCACCATTCCTGTCTCCTTCCCTTCCTAATTTCCCTCTTCTTCTTCTTCTTCTTCTTCTTCTGATCCGTCAATCTCTTATCTTCCTTTACCTGACATCTCATCTTCTTCCTACTCCTCTTTGCTTGCCAACTCATCCTTTTGTCTATCCTCCTGGTCCTCTTTGTCTTCATTCTAAACCACTTCTCTCTTCTTCCTTTCCACATTTTCTCCCTCTTCTTTTTCGTCTGCCTCATCTTGCTCAACAGTTTCTTTCTCTTCTTCCACCGCTTCTTCTTCACCTTATCTTCTTCTAGAATGTTGTCTTCTTCATGATTCACTCCTGCACTTTCACCCTCATCTTTAGCCTCTTTTTCTTGACTGCTACTGTCCTCCTCATAACCAACTTTATCTGATTCTTCTTTCCCTTCTTCAGTTTCTGCCATATCACCTGCTTTCTCACGCCCTTCTGTTTCACCTTCTTCCTTATCCGTTTCTCATTTCTCTTCTGCCTTTTCCTTTCTTTCACCTGCCTCCTCTCCCTCAGTTTCTTCCATATCACCTGCTTTCTCACGCCCCCCACATCGATGATAATTTTCTTGCTTTCCTTCAAGTGAATCACTTATCTCATTCACTTCCTCCTCTTTTATCTTATCCTCAACTTCTTCCTCCTCTACAGCCACTTTCCAGGATTCCAACTCCATACTACTATTAAGTACAGACTTACGGTCCTGTATTTCTTTCCTGAGACTCTCGATCCTTGTGTTCGTGGCCCTGTTGCTCTCCTGAATTAACTTACTTACAAATTCCTTCACTTCTACTATCTGTTTGGTCACTGACACTACATTCTCATTTACAGAACCTACCTGCTCCTTAATCTCCTTACTCATAGATTCTCCTTGCTTCTTAATCTCTCCTTTTATTTCACTCAGTAGCTTTTGTATCAAACTATCGTTCATAACCCCCATTCGTTCCCCTCGTTGGTGTGTCATTTTGTATTTTTTCTAACTTCCCTTTATCGAGCTTCACGTTGAGGATTTGAGTCTGTCAGGTAACTACTCTACATGAAAGAAACAACCTATTCCTAAATACAACATTTACTGATAATAAGTCATGGCTATACAACAAAATACAAACAAAGGATAATTTACATTTAATTCCCACAATGAAAATCAAGGTTATTTTGTGAGTCTCTACTTAATTAGGGCTTCACTGCACTCAAATCTATTTCTAGCATCCTATCATTGATACTTTCAGACATCTACGAGTCTCCATAGCGTTCTTCCCGTGGCACAATTTAACATATACTGGAGTGTCACAACACAATAATCATATTACATTAAATGACATTAATTCAGTAATAATTAAACATTAATCCGTTTCTCACGGCATTTACTTTCATTGACATAAATTCATTACCTTATGCCTTACATAACAAGTGTTGTGTCGTGTGAATCGTCCTCGTGGTCTACATATCCTCCCCCCTTGGCTGCTAGCAAGGTCAACTTTGTTTACAATTGCAGTACAATGGAGTTACGCTGAGTGTTGTCTCTATTAATTGAGTCATTCTAATTATTTACCACCTATATTTATAGTGTAATGGGATCAACTCGGCTCCTAATTAACATTCATGGCTGGGGATGGATTCTGTAATAGCCTTGCCGTTCTGTGGCGAATACTAGTGGCTTCGGGCGCGCATCATAATGAAAATACAAGATTTCCCATCAGCAGCTGCCTAAATAAATAATAAGGAAATCTGCGTTTCCTATACGACGAACATGATTCTCCCCTCAGGGCAGATCAATTAATACATGTGCTCACGGGGTCTCGAAGAGCATCCCTCGTGGCAATTATTCCTGCAAGCCGTGGATACAGATACCCTCCGTACCACTCGCTGCGAATAATACAAGTATGCATCACGGCAATACTATCTCGTAGATTAGCCAACTTTTCACCTAACGTGCAAGCTAAGTTAGAGTGGTCCCCGCAACTTTATTTACGTAAATTAAACCGCTGGTCTCCGTGAAAGTCTATCTTGCGTGTGTGTGCGTTCGATTCTCGTCACCTTCAATACTGTTCATTTCACCGTCATGATTACTTGTGATGCCTTCCCGGCTCCCGTAATTGTAGTGATCCTGACGATACTGCGTCATTTATAACTATGACAATACCTCCTGGTATTCAGTGTCCAAAAACGTCCTAAATTATTCCTCCGCTCTAGCGAATTACACTTGCGTATAATAATGGATAAATATCTGCTGAAGATTAAATCTTACGCGATTCATAATTACTATTAAGAAGCTGTATGATGCGCTTCCATTGTTCTTCAAATATATTCAAGCGTCGATACTCTAACATTTCGCGCACTTACTGGCAGCGTTTTAGTTTACGTGTAGACTAAAGATCAACTGCAGATGAACTGAAAACGAACTGAAGACGAACTGGCTTGGTCTGCTCAGCTCCCCCTATATAAAGGTTTCTCGTAAAATGTAGTCGACAGGACATACGAGAGCGACTCCTTTCTTGAAATAATGCATTTCCATTCAAAATGACGTATACACCTCGTTTATCTAGGTGTGGAAGTCCCATAATCACTCTCGTGCAAGCGATCGCTTCGGCCAATTAATTACAATTAATTGCCTTTTTCCATAGCGTCATGACGCCATCATGGTAAATCCCCTCGTGCGGGTCTCCGAATCATTCCTCTCGCGCGTAGGCTCTGTTGTCACAGGCTTATTTAGGGATATAGGCTTTAACTTAGGTGTGAGACCACTCCTAAATTATCTCTCCTAGAATATATTCACCTGGGTGTACATTTTATTCCATTTCGATGCTCCAATTGGCTGCAATCAATTAATTTCCCAGCGGTCCAGACGAAATGAGTTCCTTCGGCGATACGAATCTCCGCCCCTCTGCTGGCTGCGATTAGTAAACTGTCAAGCTGGCTTGCTTTTATGCTTCTATGCTTCCAAAACGTACATATGACTGCATTTTCTAACAATTTTCCCCTTAAACAGCTATGATATTCACATTCTAGCCGTGAAATCATGCTATATTATTATATGTCATTATACAACTCATTGCTCTTCGGGTTCCCTGTTGCTGTTCCCCCTCAGAGATCAATGGTTCGACTCTAGGCAGAATCATGGGCCTGGTCTTCTCTGATACGACCCGAGTTCGATGCCATTCTGCCGTGTCCAATTGGGCACAGCACATACATGTTATAATAGGTAGCGCACGAGTAGATTCAACAAATGAGCGACGACGCGCGAAGCGTTTCAACAAAGTCCCGTATGCGTTCATATACTGTTCGTCTGATAGTGATGAAACTTGGTTGAGATGTTGTGTACACTTCAGGGAAGGTTTCTAGGTTAGTAAATCCGATTAACAATAGGTATCGCATAAGTAGATTAAACAAATGAGCGACGACGCGCGAAGTGTTTCAACATATTCCCGTATGCGTTCATATACCATTCGTCCGATAGCGACTAAACGTGGGTGTGTTGTTGTTTACACTCCAGGGAGAGTTTTAGGCTTAGTAAATCCATTTTTCAATAGGTAGCGCACAAGTAGATTCAACAAATGAGCGAAGTCGCGCGAAGCGTTTCAAGAAAGTCCCGTATGCGTTCATATACCATTCGTCCGATAGCGATGAAACTTGGGTAATATGTTGTGTACTCATCAGGGAAGGTTTCTGGCTTACCACTTTACAATAGGTATCGCACAAGTAGATTCAACACATGAGCGACGGCACGCGAATCGTTTCAACCAAGTCCCGTATTCGTTCATATACCATTCATCCGATTGCTATGAAACTTTGGTGAGTTGTTGTGAACACTTCCGAAATCATTATAGGCATAGTCAATCCAATTTACAATGGACAGCGCGCGAGTATTTTAAACAAATGAGTGTTGGCGATGCGTTCATATAGCCTACAATTCATCCGATTGCGACCAAATTTTGTTGGGTTGTTTGGCACACTTCCAGGATGGTTATAGGCATAGTTAATCCAATTAACAATAGATAGCGCACCAGTAGTTTAAACAAATGAGTGGTGGTGATGCGTTCATATACAATTCATCCGATTGCAATCAAATTTCGGTGAGTTGTTGTGCATATGCCAGGAAAAGTTATAGGCATAGTAGATCCAATTAACAATAGATGGCGCGTGAGTAACTTCAACGAAATGGCGTGCGTTTGTTTCAACAAAGTCCCACATGCGTTCGTATACCATTCACCCCAATGCGATGAAACTTGGGTGAGATGTTGTATACACTCAGGGAAGGTTTCTGGCTTAGTAAATCCATGTTATGATAGGTAGCGCACGAGTAGATTCAACAAATGAGCGACGACGCGCGAATTAATTCAACAAAGTGACGTATGCGTTCATATACCATTTGTCCAATAGCGATGAAACGCGGGTGAGATGTTGTGTACACTTCAGGGAAGATTTCTAGCTTAGTAAATCCATGTTACAATAGGTAGCGCACGAATGGATTCAACAAATGAGCGACGACTCGCGAAGTGTTTGACAAAGACCCGTATGCGTTCATATACAATCGTCCGATAGAGATGAAACTTTGGTGAGTTGTTGTGTACACTACAGGGAAAGTTTCTGATTTAGTAAATCCATTTTACAATTGGTAGCAAACGGGTAGATTTAGCTAATAAGCGACAGCGCGTGAATCGTTTCAATAAAGTCCCGTATGCGATCATATACCATTCATCCGAGTGTGATAAAACTTTGGAAAGCTGAGTACAGTTCTGCGAAGGTTCATGAATTAGTAAGTCCGTTTTTCAATGGGTGGCGCACAAGAAGATTCAACAAATGAGTGAGGGCTCGAATCGTTCAAACAAAATCCCGTATGCGTTCATATGCCATTCATCCGATTGCGATGAAACTTTGATGAGTTGTTGTGTACACGCCAGGAAAGGTTTTCGAGTTAGTAAATCCATTTTACAATAGCTGGCGTACGAGTATATTCAACAAATGGGTGACGGCGCTCTGATCGTTTCAGCAGTCCCGTATGCGTTCATATACCATTCATTTCATTGCGATGTAAATTTCGTGAGTTGTTGATCAAGCTCCCGTGAATGTTTCTGAGATAGTAAATTATTTTTTATAATAGTTTAGAGGTTGTTAACGCAAAAAGAAGAAAATATTGGGAATCCAAAAGCACTGCAACTAACAAAGTCAAAACCCCAACATTTTCTTTGATTGGCATTGCAACGCATGCCGGGTACAGCTAGTCTATTATATAATACAGTAATAGATTGGTTGCCGGCCCCGTGGTGTTGGGGTAGCGCGCCTGCCTCTTACCCCGGTTCGATTCACGGCTCCATCAGGGATTTTAGAAACTGGCGTAAGGACTGGAACGGGGTGCAGTCAGCCTCGTGAGGACAATTGAGTAGCCGCCTAACGGTGAGACAGCGCCCCGATCACGAAAACCAAGATTAACGGCCGAGGGGACCCGGTGCGCTGATCTCGCGTCACCCCAATATCTGCTGCCAAATGGATGGGCAGCGGTCGCTTGGTAGGCCTAGGCCTTTTACGGGCTGTAGTGCCAGGGGTTATTGTTAATAGATTGGTTGATTGGTTCCTCAGTTTAGCGACTGCGACAACGCGGTCATGTAGCCCCGTGTACTTTGGGTGTGTGTAGAATCTGTCTGATAACCGGTGTTAATTGTGATGACTGTATTAGTGTGTGTTATCTGTAATTCATGTAAGGACTGCAGACGATCAATTTCAAGTAGTTACTACTATTGCTACAAAATGCTACCGTCAACGACACCTATCCGTGGACTTGACTACTAGATGTCACCGCAACTGGCACCTGGCGACGAACGTTGTACCTTAATTGAGCGTTAATAGAATCTAACTTACAAATTTGGCTTCACACAATATTGTAGTTAGTGGAAGGTTCTTTTACATGCCATAAATCTATGACATGGGTCCGCCGGCTTTACTTCTCCTACTAAGGGATTTTTAACGCTCTTAAAAAATTCGACGACTTCTGCCGGGTTTGAACCCGCGATCTCGGGCATAGAATAAAGTGTACAACCTCTGACCGAAAAGTTCGGTGAATGGGTCTATATTACGAACGGATTGTTGGCTTACCTGAAACAGCAGTTACTGTCCTTCGAAGTAATCCCCGTGGATGGTTATGCACTTCTGAAAATGTCTGTACAAGTCCTGGAAACTCTTTAGGGATAGCCTTCAGTCGGGTCGAAAACTGGTGCTTCGATTTCGCTGAAAATTTTACAATTTGTTCTCATTGTGGCGAAGTGTGTTTAGAAAGTGGTTTTAACGAAATCGGGTAGGTAAATTCCTTTTAGTAATTTTATGTAATTAATTTGAATTACAAAGCCACACCAGGGGCGGATTTAAGGGGGTAGGGGGCGAGGCTCCCCTCTCCTCTTTGGACAAATTTTACTAAAATTTTTGGATATTATTTAAACATCTTTTGGTTACTTCTATTAAACGCCGGGAAACAAATCATGCAATTTATTAGTTATTCACTAAACATGAAACTCGAAGCTCGTGAAATATTAATATTTACAGACCTTTAAAAGTGTAACTACATTTTAATGACAAGTAGGATCCATTTGCATATTAATTTACTTTTATGCTCTTGAAGAACATCTAAGAACGGCTGGTCCAAGAAGCCTCTTTACCAATAAAACAACTCATAGAATGCTGTGGTGAGGAGATGTTGAAGACAATAGTGGCTCGTGTAAACAAAGCCAAGGAATTCAGCTCTATGTTTGATGAAACAGTGGATGTGTCCCATATTTCTCAAATGTCACTTATTCTGAGATACTTTTGCACTGAAGCAGGCAACATCAAGGTTAGATAAGATTTTGTGGGATTTCTCGACATTAGAAAAGCTGTTTTGGACCTTGAAAAGATTCATCATCAGGCTCAGAGATAGAAGATGGCAATGATGAAAACCATTCGAGCAATAAAACTGAACCGATGGTGACAGGTTTGAGATTCGGTGAGGTAGTGATTAGCTGTGGCGAAGCTACATTCATGCAACTGGGTATTTGTGTTGACCGACTGAAAAGCACCAAACTTTCGTTTTTGTCAACTGGGTATTGTAAAGTTCACACCTTATAGTTCTTTTATAGATATACTCCAGTCGTCGTGGTTTTCGCTCTGATAGAGCATGCTCTGTTCTGTGTTGTCCCAGAAGACGATATCGTTCCCAATTAAGTATATATTTCTTAGAAATTTGATGCTTTCGTGCTCTACGATGAATACTTTTAATAGACGCAATCCCAGTTTCACTCCATTCTTTACTATCGCCTCTAACATAACAAAGCATCGTGCCCGTCGTTACACTTGCTGTTAACCATTCATACTGCTCATACCACTGAGATTGGGATTTACGTGACTGATGTTTATTACTCTGTACAATATTTAGATGGGGTTTTGGTCTTCTCTCTTTCACTGCATATTTCTCTTCGTAGGACAACGAAGAAAATTGTCTTGATTTTAAATACACTATTAAATCAATACACTGATCCTTGTTTTAAAAGTCACAAACGAACATGTACGAGCCGCTGAAATACCGCCCTCATCACAAATGCACTGCTTGGAGCCTAGGCTCTCTGCTGAAGCTTTCAGCGTTGGTCAGATATCGACCTTCCGCTTGGCGCTTGCGCAATTACCCTCTCTACCCACATAGACTTGAGCCTGTTGCAAAGGAGACTCACTGGCTGCTCAGTCCCGCGCTGAGAACTTGGCATCAATCCCACCGTGGCTACAGAGAATAATACCGAAAACTAGACATTAAATTGCTTATGCCAATGAAAAATAGAAAAATTTGAATGTGCATATTCCTTGAGAATGAGATGGGTATTCTAAGGCTTAAAGATTCCCCTCCAGCTTCGCAACTGGTGACGGCAAGACGGAAAGATGGCGCCACTGTGAAAGTGTAGTGAAATAGCAGCCAGTGTAAATATTTGATAAAAGTGGTAAAATATTATAACAGAGGTTTAAAATCTATAAAGTTACTTTCCTTAGGTCAAGTGAAATATGGAATATTGATAGTATTTAGAAATTCTTATTGATAATTTAATAAACTTAAACTAAGTTGTGGGAACGTGTATCCAAAGATTCGGCGACTTCTTCAATCACTGTTTGAACCAAGTAGAGCAGTGGCGCTTTTACGAGTTTTCACCCGAATGGAAGATATACGTTTTTCACATTCTTCTTTATTAGTAGGTAATTAGATTAATTCATTTAGGTAGTAATAATTAAAATAAATTTAGTGTAATTTGGTGTAAACCTCAAGGCTAACTTAGATCTCTAGTATTGTAGAGCACATTAGAGGAGAAATCAGAGGGGTGATGGAAGAAAATTCGCCAACAAAAAGAAACTAAATTTGACCTATTCGAGCCGGGAGACAGAGTCTTACTTAGAGTCCCGAAACAGTCAAATAAGCTAGAGAAAGTCATGTCCAAGTTCTTTTATCTCTACGAAGGCCCATTTATAGTTTCCAAACGTATTGGCAAAACAGCTTATGTGCTGGGGATGGTAAGGGAAACAGATTATACGGGACGTATAATATACATAATCTACGAAAGTGTGTGTCATAAAGTGAGTGTGTTTAGCTGGCGAGCCAGCCTATCAAATGAGTAAGTATGGAAACAGATTATACGGGACGTATAATATATATAATCTACGAAAGTGTGTGTCATAAAGTGAGTGTGTTTAGCTGGCGAGCTAGCCTATCAAATGAGTAAGTATGGTATTTGGTGCGTGGGAGATCTGGTCTTCCAGGCGGGCGTATCAGAAGTCACAAAGGGGGGTAGTATATAAGTAATTGAGAGTTTTTAAGGTACAGGGAAATATGACGGGATTGTCGGATGCTCTTGAGCACTAAAATGTCTCGATACACCAAGGCCAGAATTTGGTAGCGCTGGTGAATTCCCATTTGTCTCCTAGAGATGGGGAGCGCTTGTACAGGGTATTTTTGCTTAAGGCGTCCACGAGACAAAATATGGGCCACCAGAAGGCGAGACAGTCCTTCATGAAACTCATACATAACAGCACACGTGATTTCTGTTTACGGCCTCGCCATGTAAGAGTTGTAGGTGTGTAATTTAAGGTAATTAGTACAAAGGTATTATTTGAGTGAGGAGAACTGGTCTGGGTTGTGAACTAGTATTAAGTAGAATATGGTCTACGGGAACTTAGTAAGACAGGGCGATTACGGCACATAAATATTTGGTGTTATATGTAATGCGCACTTACTGTTTTTTTTTCTTCAAAAATCAATATTAATTTTATTTAATACACAGAGAGATTAAGTATTATGGTCACGATGCGCAGCCACAATAGTGTGATAGTGTGCTCATGTGATCAGTGAGATTAAGTTTCACCAGAAGAAAGCGACCTCCAGTGATATTAAGAAGTCCTGTGGTGATATATATATCAGAACACCTTTGATGCGTGGAATGTGACATTATATAAACACAGTGCTCACAAATTATTTATGTATATCTTTCCCAACATAGAGATATTTGAGAGGCGGAAATATCCGTGGAACATTAATCAAAGTGAAAAACAGTGGACTGATTGCATAGGGCAATCCAATATAACAACAGACTTTGACGCAAAGTGCGTAAAAAAATTATGAGTGTATATATATGTAATTTAGGGTGATTTAATTTGTGTAATATGTATTTTGGATGGGGATTTTATTAACGTGTCTGGGATAATCGCAGGATGTACCGTCGTCACGGTAAATCATCCGATGATCCGAGGCGAATATGTAACGTGTTTTTCGAGGGTATTTTACGCCACTGACATAAGTCAGTAGGAAGCCATTCAATGTTTATTTACGCGGTAACTTGTTAAGCCAAGATTTGTTTCTTGGAACTTATTATTATTATTATTAAGGTATTTTTTGGAGCGTTTATTTTAAGATTATAAGTATACAGATAGGTTTTCGATATTATAGGAAACACTATCAAGCGAATTATTACGAACAACATTATCGCGGAAAATTATATGATTACGGAATTTAACGGATTTTAGTCAGTTAGAGATTATTGTGAGAGAGATGAGTCATTGGGAATTCAGCTACAGGTATATTCTTGTCGAGAAGCGTGACGCAAGCCGTGGGGCACTTCCAGCTGGCTGCATCAAGAAAAGGCGAAATGGCCTGGACCGGAAATCGACATCGTCGCGCCGAGTATATTGACCCTTATGTCGGGAGTATCGCGTGGTGGCTCAGCCAATCATAGGAGACCGGGCGATTTGGAGACGGCTCCAGAGAGGGGAGTCGGCGAGTGCATATATTGGTTGCGCGCCGAGAAGGGAGGACGATTATCATTGTAAAACTTGACCGATGTGGTCGCTCGTTTGGTTGGTTGCGGTGTGATCGGACCATAATTTTACATTTCTACAACAATCTCCACAACTGACGAAGAAGATGGCGACGTCCAGAAGGCTGTTGGAAGCTCTCTTCCGCATCAAGTACGAGAGAAATGCTACGGCAATTTCCAATGGTAAGCGCGAATGACTCAGAACTACATAATCTCTCGCTTCATTGTTTCATATTCAGTATTTCAGTAACTTCTTAGCTTGGGAATAATAGTAAAATCAGTAATTAATCCGACTCCGTTCTCACGTAATTGTCTAGTGGTAAATTCAAATCGTTACGCTCCAATTTAAATTTATTATTATTATTATTTTTAAAATTGTCACTACTTGTTTTTTATATAATAAATTCATTTCTTATACTATACAATCTTTGCTTTCAGTAGGTAGCATTAGATATAGACCAAATTCCTTCTCCTGATACAATTGTTAGTTGGGTTAATGATCAAATCATACCACGATCTGATTGTTAAGATTCTTAAAGGTGTTCTGCCAGAGCTAGGTGTTGTTGAATATAAATTTAGATTTCAACATAGCGTTGAGGTCTTGGCGCCCATTAATACAACGTATCTTAGTCAGAGTAAACATTACATTTATCACCTCAAACGTGGGACTTGTTGTGTTTTTTCCACACTCTCCCCAGGAAAACAGTTACACTTGTCACCCAACAGTGGGGACACTAGTAAAACCGTTACACTTTCCGCCAAACTGTGGAGCTTCTTATATAAGTATTTTAAAGTGCAAGGCAGGGCTAATAAAAGCGTTACACTTGTCGCTACCAACGTGAGGTCGAAAACCTAATAACATTTGTGGAAGGAGAAGGGTATATATTTCTGTGCCTGTATTTTTGGGGTTTTTCATTTATCGGTGTGTATCAGCATGGGTAGTGTTGAGGAAGAGATGAAGTTGCGTAGTGGTCACCAGTTGGATAGTGAAGATACGAGCAGTATGGCTAGTCTTGTCTTGAAAATGAAAGCAGTACAGCGATGTCGGAGGTAAATCCCGATACTGAGGGGGGTAATCAAAACAGTCAAGCAGGATTAGAGAGTTTGCTTCTTCAGTTTATGCAACAAAATAAAATAAGTACAGACGCTTTAAATGCTAAACTCGATCAAAATAATGCTAAACTTGAAAAAAACAGTGGGGAAAATAAAGAGAGTACAGAGGCTTTAAACGCTAAATTGGAACAGAGCAGTAAGGAAGTGAGCAATAAATTAAATGAGAAATTTGACGAGAACAATCTAAAATTAGATTAAAAATTTGAGCAGATTAGAGGAGAAATCAGAGGGGTGATGGAAGAAAAAGCTAAAGAGATTATTGCAGATGTAGACAGAAAATTAGGAAAAGTACAGGAGGAGTTAGAAATTAGAATCAGTACACAGGCTGAAAATTTAAAAGAACTAGTGCAACTTGAAACACAGCAGGTCAAAAAGCAATTGGGGGAGAAATTGATAAGATTCAGGTAGCAACTAAAGAGGTTAAAGAACAGCTGGGGGGAAGAATTGATAAAGTTCATGCAAATATAATCACTGAAGTTAATGATTTATGGGGAAGGAATAAGGAAAGCATTAATGAGATTAATGAGAAACACGCTAAGTTAAGTGGTAAAGTTGATGCATCGGAAGGGGGCATTAGGTTAACTGTAACTAATATTGAAAGAAAAGCTGAGGAGAAAATTGCTGAATTAGAACAGAAGTTGAAAGCTAGAATTAGGCAGGAAAATAGTCAGAGTAGGCCAGTTTATGTGAATAGCACACACAGGGAAATAGAACTAGGCAAATTCAGTAACCGGCAGGGTTGTCCAATGGAGTTCATGAATGCAATAGAAAATAAATTCAGGGAGAGGTTGGAAGATGGTAGTATCGAGTGGTGCCAGGTAGTTGAGATTTTAGAGCAAGCGTTTGTAGGGGAGACAAGAAACTGGTTTGCTGTCTACAGAGACAATTTCGAGAACATTTCAGATTTTAAAGTTACATTTTGTGAGAAATTTTGGAATGAGGTAATTCAGTCTCAGCATCGTGAGGGAATTGTGTGTGGGAAATATAACACGAGAGGAAACTACACTATGACCGAGTACTTTTAGGACAGATATTGACGTGTAAATATCTGGATGGTTTGAAGGAGGAAAGTGATGTAGTCAGGCTATTACTATGACATTTTCCATATAGAATCAAAGAAGCTGCCTGTATCCAAAATGTTAAATCTATTTCACACGTGGAGAATTTATTAAGTACATTCGATGCTCTGGGAAGAGGTGGTTACGAGGAGAATTTCGGTAGGAACCAGGGTAACCATAATAACAGGCCTAATGTGAATAGGAATCAGGAAATTCAAGGGAACAGTGGCGAAGGGGCCAACGTACAAACTAGGGGGAACCAGAATAATAATAATAATAATCAGCAAAATTAGTGCAGAGGAAATGGGTATGGTATGCAGTACCAAGGTAGAAATAATGTTTTCAGGGGAAATCAAGGCCGAAATAATGATTTTAGCGGTAACCAAGGGAGGAATAATAACAATAATAATTATAACCAGAACAGGGGTCAAGGAGGGAATCAGCCCAATGGTAATAACGGACAGAGAAATACCGTTAATTCAACCCAGAACAACCAGACCAGTGCAGTAGTGAGTAGTACTACACCAAGCGGTAGCGGTACTTTAAACACGAACCAGGCTGCGATGTAAGGCCAGAATCTCAGTCTGTAACATGCCCTGTCCATACA
This sequence comes from Meconema thalassinum, assembly GCA_946902985.2. Lineage (NCBI taxonomy): Eukaryota > Metazoa > Arthropoda > Insecta > Orthoptera > Tettigoniidae > Meconema > Meconema thalassinum. The sequence goes on from OX336388.2 coordinate 1,355,615,498, forward strand.
CTTATACAGGAGCCCTATGACATAAATGTAAGAAGTGAATTATTACGTGAACTAAATGATGAAGGTATTATTCAGGAGGTGGCTAGTAAGAGCCCCATAGTTAAATTTAACGTGTCCGAGGCGTACACAGATGTTTTAATCGATAGTGGTTGTATGAAGAGTTGCATAAGTAGTGCATTTTATGATAAGATGAAAGGAACTGGAGTAAATTTTGAGGAGATGCCAATTAAAAGCACTTTTGTTATCACAGCTGTTGGGAAGAGGTCTAAAGTAATTTCTAAGCAAGTTTTAGTAGACATTAAAATTAATAATCATGTACAAAAGCAGATTTGTCTTGTAATTCCAAATTTAGTATTCAGTGTTATCTTGGGTTCAGAGTGGCTACGTAGAGTGTCTGGTAACTTATGTTATGATGTAGGGAGTTTGAAATTTAAATGGGGTGATTCTGAAGTAGAGGTAGCGTTCAATGACCATATTCAGAGAAGTAGTGTTGTAGGTGTGATTTGTACTTTAAACGAGATATCGACAGCCGTAGAGCGGGATTCTCCATGTTTTGTGGGCAGTGTGATTACGAACGGTAGTCTAGAGGACTCGTTACGTGATGCTGCATTTCAGGGAAATATAGAGGAAGAATAGTGTGTTCGGCTCTATGATGTGTTATTGTGTAATAGGAGAGTGTTTGAGGATCGCATTGGTATGGCCAATTGCTATACACATTCATTGAACGTTATTGATAGGTCAGTATTCACAGGACATAGATATCCTGTACCTTTCGCTTATCAGAGTGCAGTTGAGGCACAAATTGACCAGATGCTTGATGATGGGATTATTGAGCACTCTAACAGTCCATATGTTAATTCTTTGATCACGGTACCCAAGGCCGATGGCACAGTCCGTATTTGTTTAGACGCTCGTTTGGTTAACAGTAGAATTCGTTCAGACCAGCTGAAATCCATGTCAGTAGAGGAATTAATGCAAACATTTGTGGGGAAGAAGTATTTCACTTGTGTAGATTTGAGTTCCAGTTTTTGGCAAGTGCCACTTATGTACGAAGATAGACCATTTACAGCTTTTAGTCATAAATATAACCTTAATCAATTTTGTAGAACACCTTATGGGTTAAAGAGTAGTTCAGCAGCTTTAATTAGGGCTTTAAACATCGCATTAGGGGATGACACAGGAGAGTTTGTAACCATTTACATTGATGATATGGTAATTAGTTCACGCAGTTTTGAGGAGCATCTACGTCATTTAGATATAGTTTTTCAGAAGTTAGATCAGGCAGGGTTTACTTTGAAGCTGTCTAAGTCGTCATTCTGTCAGTCAAAAGTGACATTTTTAGGCCATAGAGTGTCTAGTAGAGGTGTAACACCAGAAGAAAGTAGGGTTAATAAGATACTTAACGCAGAGGTGCCACAGAATGTTAAACAGTTAAAAACATACATGGGAATTTGCAACTTTTTCAGGAGGTTCATTCTTAATTACTTAGGGTTGGTAGAACCATTCAGGGAATTGCTTAAAAGTGGGACTCGATGGAGATGGGAGTCCAAGCATGATCAGGCTTTTAGAGCGCTGAAGGTAGGTTTTGAGAAAGCTGTAGTGCTGAAATATCCTTTGAAAGATAAGGAATATGTGGTTATGACAGATGCTTCGCATATAGGCATTGCTAGAGTATTGTGTCAGAAAGATGATGAGGGTAATCTGTGCATTGTATCTTTAGCCTCGCGAGGACTGACAGCAGCAGAGAAAAGATACACGATTACTGAGTTAGAACTTTTAGGTATTGTTTTCAGTTTGGGGAAATTTAGAATGTATTTAGTAGGGGGGAAATTTGAGATCCATACAGATCACCATTCATTACCGTACATGAGGACTTGTAAACTCAGTACTAACAGAGTTAGTAGGTGGATTCTTGCTCTGCAGGAATACGAATTCACAGTAAAATATATTAAAGGTAAAGATAACATTCTTGCAGACATGCTATCAAGGGACACAAATTAATGTAGGGATTATCCTGTGGTTAAAGCAGAGGAAGGTATTTTATTATGTGCATGTGTGGACAGTAGCAACAGGGCATCGTTACAGACACTGAGAAATATGCTAGTGGAGCAACGTGATGACGTTAAGTTAAGGGAGCCACTGGCTAGGTTGGAAATAAGTGAAGAAGAGTATGTGAAAGTAGAACAGTTCACGTACAAGATGCAGGATGGGCTTCTTGCACGGAAATGTAGGAATAATCGGTGGGCAATATGTGTTCCTGCCACTTTGCGGGAGGAGCTAATTTGGTTCATTCATAGGGAATTAGGACACTTTGGTGCTGCCAAGGTCTTCTATGAAATAGGTCGTGACTTCATTTGGAGTAAAATGGGAAGGGATGTTAGGAGGATTTTAGCTAAGTGTGACACCTGTCAAAGGAGCAAGTATCCAGTTAAATATTTAGTGGGGGAGAGATCTGCAGTTCTCACCAGTAGTCCCGGCGAACTACTCTGTGTGGATTTATTTGGCCCGATCGTTAAAGGACAGTACGGCTACGAGTACATTTTTATAGTTATTGACGCTTTTAGTAAGTATGTCAAGCTATATCCGCTAAGGAAAGCCACGGGACTAGCGTGTAGCCGTTTGATCATTAATAAGTATGTACCTGAGTTTGGCCTTCCTCTCAGGATACTATCTGACAGTGGACCACAGTTTACTGCAAAGAAATGGAGAACCAGTATGCAGGAAGCTGGTATTTCACACGTTCATTCCTCTGTAAGGTACCCTCAGGGTAATTCTGCAGAGCGTCCATTAAGGGAAGTGGCTCGTCTTTTTCGGACTCTGGTGCATGACAAGCATTCGGCCTGGGTTGGACATCTTCCCAAAGTCGAGACCTGGCTGAATTCTGTCCAGCATGAGAGCACGAAACTGATGCCATATGAAGTTCACTTCGGAAAGAGACCACAAAATGAACTAGCGAGGGTGTTGGGTTTAAATGAGGGAAAACAACCGGGGATGGATTACATTGTCCAGTTGGCGAAACAGAATTTATCTAAGTCAGCACAAAAGAGAATTCACCAACAAAAAGAAACTAAATTTCACCTATTCGAGCCGGGAGACAGAGTCCTACTTAGAGTGCCGAAACAGTCAAATAAGCTAGAGAAAGTCATGTCCAAGTTCTTTTTATCTCTACGAAGGCCCATTTATAGTTTCCAAACGTATTGGCAAAACATCTTATGTGCTGGAGGATGGTAAGGGAAACAGATTATACGGGACGTATAATATACATAATCTACGAAAGTGTGTGTCATAAATTGAGTGTGTTTAGCTGGCGAGCCAGCCTATCAAATGAGTAAGTATGGTATTTGGTGCGTGGGAGATCTGGTCTTCCAGGCAGGCGTATCAGAAGTCACAAAGGGTGGGGGGGGGGGGTAGTATATAAGTAATTGAGAGTTTTTAAGGTACAGGGAAATATGACGGGATTGTCGGATGCTCTTGAGCACTAAAATGTCTCGATACACCAAGGCCAGAATTTGGTAGCGCTGGTGAATTCCCATTTGTCTCCTAGAGATGGGGAGCGCTTGTACAGGGTATTTTTGCTTAAGGCGTCCACGAGACAAAAGATGGGCCACCAGAAGGCGAGACAGTCCTTCATGAAACTCATACATAACAGCACACGTGATTTCTGTTTACGGCCTCGCCATGTAAGAGTTGTAGGTGTGTAATTTAAGGTAATTAGTACAAAGGTATTATTTGAGTGAGGAGAACTGGTCTGGGTTGTGAACTAGTATTAAGTAGAATATGGTCTACGGGAACTTAGTAAGACAGGGCGATTATGGCACATAAATATTTGGTGTAATATGTAATGCGCACTTACTGTCTTTTTTTCTTCAAAAATCAATCAATATTAATTTTATCTAATACACAGAGAGATTAAGTATTATGGTCACGATGCGCAGCCACAATAGTGTGATAGTGTGCTCGTGTGATCAGTGAGATTAAGTTTCACCAGAAGAAAGCGACCTCCAGTGATATTAATAATAAGTCCTGTGGTGATATATATATATATCAGAACACCTTTGATGCGTGGGATGTGACATCATATATACACAGTGCTCACACATTATTTATGTATATCTTTCCCAACATAGAGATATTTGAGAGGCGGAAATATCCGTGACACATTAATCAAAATGAAAAACATTGGACTGATTGCATAGGGCAATCCAATATAACAACAGACTTTGACGCAAAGTGCGTAAAGAAAAAAGGAAGGAAGGAAGATTGTAGTTTTACGTGACCGTGAATCTAGTGATTATGAGCCACGGGACCTCCTTTTTACGTCGAATCCGAACCACAGGACATAGCATTTCACTTCGAAAATCTCACATGCATTGACCGGGAATCGAACCCGGACGCGTAAAGAAAATTATGAGTGTATATATATGTAATTTAGGGTGATTTAATTTGTGTAATATGTATTTTGGATGGGGATTTTATTAACGTGTCTGGGATAATCGCATGATGTACCGTCGTCACGGTAAATCATCCGATGATCCGAGGCAAATATGTAACGTGTTTTTCGAGGGTATTTTACGCCACTGACATAAGTCAGTAGGAAGCCATTCAATGTTTATTTACGCGGCAACTTGTTAAGCCAAGATTTGTTTCTTGGAACTTATTATTATTACTATTATTATTATTATTATTATTAAGGTATTCTTTGGAGCGTTTTTTTTTAGATTATAAGTATACAGATAGGTTTTTGATGTTATAGAACACACTATCAAGCGAATTATTACGAACAACATTATCGCGGAAAATTATATGATTACGGAATTTAACGGATTTTAGTCAGTTAGAGTTTATTGTGAGAGAGATGAGTCATTTGGAATTCAGCTACAGGTATATTCTTGTCGAGAAGCGTGACGCAAGTCGTGGGGCACTTCCAGTTGGCTGCATCAAGAAAAGGCGAAATGGCCTGGACCGGAAATCGACATCGTCGCGCCGAGTATATTGACCCTTATGTCGGGAGTATCGCGTGGTGGCTCAGCCAATCATAGGAGACCGGGCGATTTGGAGACGTCTCCAGAGAGGGGAGTCGGCGAGTGCATAAGTAGGGGGGAGCTAGGAGTTCTACTTCACAGCCTACTTTCCTGGTGACGTCACATAATAACCCGCAATACATTCAGGGGCAATGCCGATATCTCTCGAACGCTTGGTCCCATTTTGACAAATGAGGTGTCGTTGGACTCGGGTTGACGCCCTCTTTCCAATGGACAACTCATTTCATCCCCAAAAGAAACCCTACCCCTACTAGGGGGTGAAATTGTAAGTTTTTAGTGAAAGTCTCTTTTCAAATGCGACATGTATAAGGTGCGCTGCTAAAATGAACTTAATCGTTGTTGCTCATATAGCGCATGCATTTTGCTGGATGCCGCTATGGATCAACATTTTTGTTTTTGTTTTGTACGCATGCGCACTTGGGATTTTTGTAAGAGGGCGAGCTCTTTGAAAAAAAATGATTGATAAGAAGGGGCTTTGGTGGTGAGGAGAGAGCCACATAGTCGCCTACTTTCCTACGAAGTTTGCCGATATCTCTCGAACGCAAGGTCGGATTTGGACGTGTGACGTGTTAAAAAAAATTGGGAACTCGATTTTGGGGTAAACAAGTGTTTTTTGTGATTTTTGCCGATTTCTCACCAACCAATAACGCTAGAGACATGTACGAGGTGTCCTAGGACTCGGGCTCACGCTCCCTGTTTGAAACTATGTTTTTAAATTTTGACAAAGGGCCTAACGCCATACATGTTGAACAACCTTTTTTTTCTTTACCTGTTTATAATGTTCATGAAGCGTGGTGGTTGCGAGAGACGATACTGCTGGGTGTGTGTGTTTCAACGAACCTGTCGCTAACCACAAGGACCATGCTTGATAGAACAATCGCTATTTCGACGGGTCGGTTTATGACAGCGAGCGTGCGTTTTTCTGACATTTTACCTTTAACGTGTAAACGGTGATGAGAACTTGGTTCTATGTTGGTCGAAGCGAGTAGAGAAAACAAACTTGCAGAGGAGCAGGAGGTGAATGTCATTTGAGCTTATTGGAATGCGCTGATCCGAATTGACAACAGGTGCAATGGAAAATGACAAAGACGCTTGAAGGTGAAATAATCTGACCATTATGGTGGCAGGGAAGAGCGAAAAGCATGTGAATATGTGTGAAACCACATGTACGCTAAACAAGTTACATCCTGTTTGCTTCGTACGTGACAAAATGCAAGTTCAGGTTAAATTTGATCTGCCACAGGTGTTCATCTTGGGCGTTGGCTGTCCACCTGCACGATAAGAGAATGTTCAAAGCGTGGTAAAATGATTATTCATGCAACGTAACATATATAAAGACATGTCGTTATCATTTCCACTCTCACTTAGGTAACTACCTTGAAACACACTGCGTTGCGTGCAACCCCTGGTCTTGCTCAACAGTTTTGGTGTTAGTGTAAAATACTTAACCTTGTTGTGGGGTAGGTATTTATTTATATATTTATTCATTTATATATTTATTGATTTATTTATATTTACAAGTAATTATTTATTGGATATAATTAAATGTTTATTTATTTGTTTGCAGATAACGTGTATAGCCTACCTGCTGTGTGTCTGTGGGAAAGAGATTGAAAAAGAGAGAAAGACAGACAGCTAGAAAGGGAAACCATTACCACACTAGCCCACGAGACGGGAATAAAGCAAAGCATTACAAGTCAAGGTGAGATTTGTTTTTGTATATATAACCTGTTTGATTTTGTTTTGTTTATGACGTGCATAAACTATATGGAATTGATATACTTATGGTTGTTTATTTTAATTTCTTTTTAGATATTTGGAAAAAAATGCTGCTTTAGCCGCAACAGCTGAAACCGAAGTGGCTTTAGAGTGGAACCATTGTCAGACAGTCGACATTTCTAAACTCAGGTGAGAGTGTTCTTTCAAAATAATGTCTTTTACTGCTGCGGATATGATAACTTGGGAACCCCTAAACAGTTGTTTCAAATCGCGTGTGTGCTCTGGTCGTGTGGTCAATGTTAGAAAAAGTTTGATTCCCAAACGATTTTTAGAATCTTGTTTTGAAAAATTTAAAATTGAAATTTGTACAGCGCAAAGGTTGCATACGGCTTTAAAGGTGAATACAGAACAGGTGTGCGATTTCATATATAAAAAGAAGGACGTAGAGCATAAAGAGACATTTTATATTTGCAGTAAAATGCAAGAGCTTTTGATAGCCGATAATCTGAACGAGTGTTATCAAAGCCATGTGGTAAATGCCTTGCTATCAATATTTGATAAACTGCAACAAGGACCCAGTGGTTTAGCGTTAGACAAAATTCATCATTTGCAAATCAACATTTGTCAATTCAACCCGTTGAATGCTGGGTCTAGCTTTATTGAAACACCACCAGCAATAGCTTCGAAAAAGGCTGTGGTGAATATAAAGAATCGTGACAATGATTGCTTCCTGTGGTCTGTGGCCGCGTATTTGCAGCCAGCACAAGACTATAATGGTTCTCGGCCAGGAAAGTACAAGGCCAAGTTTGATGAATTGAAACAAACTTTAAATTTAACTCGAGTGTCGTTCCCTATGGACTTAACCGAGATCCATAGGTTTGAACAAGATAACCAGGACTTTTCGTTCATGGTCTATGGCCTTGACGGTGATGAGATTGTGGGTCCTCTTTATGCCACAAAAGAACCAAAACGACACCACATTCATATTTTATATCTGTCTTACGGAGAAGTGAATCACTATTGCCTCATTAAAAGCCTAAGTAGATTGCTAAGCAGCCAAATGTCCAAAGCACATGGTAAAAAGCATATTTGTGACCGTTGTCTCCAATACTTTTGGACGCCTACTTCTTTGGAACGTCATAGAGTGGATTGTGTTTCTCAGGAAGCAGTGAGACTGATATTGCCACAAGGGGACAAGGCTGTGTTAAAGTTTAAGGACATTCACAAGTGTGTCCCCTATGTGATGAATGCAGATTTTGAAGCTCTCACTACACCCATGGCGGGATGTGAACCAGATCCCTCCATGAGCTCAACCACACCCATTCAAAAACATGAACCCTTTGCCATAGGATTTAATGTGGTGTGTGCCTATGACCCCACACAATCCGTTTTTCAAATACCGTGAGGGGCCAGATTGTGCCAAATGTTTCTTGAATGAACTTGTCAAGTTGGCTCATGATGTACAGGAAATACTGGACCACCCAGTACCCATGAGCCTATCTCCAGAACAGCAGCAGCAGTATGAGCATGCCACGACATGCCATATTTGCGGAAAAAAACTGATCAGAGCTGAAGACACCGTTCGTGATCACTCGCACTTTACGGGGGAGTTTCGTGGAGCTGCGCATAGTAAATGTAACTTGAACTTTCCAGTTCCTCGTTTCATCAGTGTCTTTTTCCACAATCTGGCGAATTATGACATTCAGTTTTTGATTCGTGAATTGGGCCATGTCAACAAGGGCTCGTTTACCATTATTCCTCAAAACCATGAGCGTTTTACAGCCCTGACATGGAGGTTGGGCGACTTTAGCATTCGATTTTTGGATTCCTTTAAGTTTATGGCATTCTCGCTAGATAGCCTTGTGAATGGCTTGAATGAGGAGGAATTAAAACATACTAGAATGCATTTTAATGATCCTGAGCAATTTCAATTGTGCATTCGGAAAGGTATATTCCCGTATGATTTCTGCAACAGCTGGGACGTGTTAAAGCAAAGATAACTCCCACCACAAGAGAAATTTTACTCGAAACTAACACGCAGTACCGTTTCCGTTGAAGACTATGCACATGCATGTCAAGTTTGGCGAGTGTTTGGCATGAACACGCTAAGTGAATATGCTATGCATTACCTAAAACTGGATGTAATGCTGCTCACTGATGTGTTTGAAAAATTTCGTGAGTTGTGTCAGCACATTTATGGTCTTGACCCGGCTCATTATTATACGAGTCCTGGGCTCTCGTTTGATGCCGCTTAAAAATACACTCAAGTGGAATTGGATTTACTCACTGACGTAGACTTGGTTCTATTTTTTGAAAAGGGCATTCGTGGCGGTTTTGTTTCACTTAACCAGCGCCATGCCGAAGCGAACAATGTCTACATGCCTGATTATTCACCAGACAAACCAGAATCGTACTTAATGTACTATGACGTGAATAATTTGTACGGTTACGCCATGAGTCAGCTTTTGCCCCATGGGAAGTTTGCTTGGCTGACAGAGAAACAAGTGTCAGAATTTGATGTGATCAAGGCTAGCCAAGAAACAGGCCGTGGATATGTGCTAGAAGTGGATATTGAATATCCCTCATCCTTGTATGATGAACGTGCAGATTTCCCATTCTGCCTTGAGCAAATGGTTCCCCCTGACAGTAAAGTGAAAATTGAAAAACTCATGGGCACACTTTACAACAAAAATCGGTATGTGCTACATATCCAAATGTTGGTGCAATACCTCGCCCAAGGCTTGGTGTTGAAGAAAATCCACAGGGGTATTTCTTTTGCTCAAAAAGCATGGCTTGAGCCATACATGTGACTCAACACAGAGCACCGACAAATGGCAACACAGCAGTTTGAAATTATTATTTTTAAATTAATGAACAACTGCATTTATGGCAAGTCTATGGAGAATGTCCGCAAATACCGTGACATTAAATTGGTGAATGTCTGGGAGGGGCAGTGGGGTGCCCGGCGGTACATTGCCAAGCCAAATTTCAAATCGACAAAATTATCGATGAGGATTTGGCTACTATTGAAATGAGTAAGACCAGCGTGACCATGGATAAGCCCATTTACTTGGGCCAAGTCATTTTAGACTTTTCCAAATCGGTCATGTATCGATTCCACTATGAGTTTGCGAAACACCATTTTGAGGACGTCTCTCTTTTGTATATGGACACGGACTCATTCATTTACCACATTCGCCACTGCAACCCCTATGACGTCATGAGGCAGCATAGTGACTGGTTCGACACCTCTTGCTATAGCGCTGACAACGTGTTTCAGCTGCCTATAAAAACAAGAAGGAAATTGGTGTTTTAAAAGATGAATGCGGTGATTCCATTATGACGGAATTCGTAGGTTTGGCTTCGAAAATGTATGCTTACCGCACACTCGACTGTAAGGAAGCCAAAAAGAGCAAAAGGTGTAGGTAGGGCAGTGGTAAAATCGCTACGTGTTGATTACTATCTAGCGGTTTTACGCACTGGCAAAGCTATGTCTCATACACAATCCAGCAACCATCATTTGTATCTTGTGGAACAGAGAAAATGCACCCTCGCCTCCATGGATAACAAACGTGTGTGGACTGATGACCTGCTCACCAGCCTGCCCTGGGGTTATGATCGCAAGGAGGAGGAGGTGTGATTTCACTGTTTAATCGTTTATGGGACATAGCTTTATGTAACTTGTAGGTTTAGTATTTTGTAAATATTGGTTTTTGTCATTGTTAATAGTAGATTTTGTAAATAGTGGCAACCCACTTGGACCTTTTGCTCTTTAAAAAAGTTCTATGCAACCTTTTTTATTTTTATTTTTGATTGGTGAATAGTTTGATTCTTTTAAGCTGTACAAAGTTCTTTTTGGAAATATGAAATAAGTTAGATTATTAGTAACTTTAATAACTAGTATTTAATTATTTTTCGTAATGTAAATGGTAAACTAAAAAGTTCTTTTGGGATGAGTGTGCATGTCGAGAATGTGCTTTTGGGAATAAATAAAGTGGTTGTGTTTGTTCCCAAAGTCAGGTGTGAATGTATGAGTAGAGAGAGAAAGCTGGTGTGTATGGTTGACCAGAGCAAACACGGTGAGGTAGGGTGGGTTGGGGGGGGATTTTAACTTATATACTCATTTTGTTTTCAATAATTTTGATTTCTTTGAAAAGTGGCAGACAATAGACGTTATTTTTGTAAAAACAGTCTTAACTGCAGTAGTCGTAGACCTCGACGTTTTCACAGTCCCATAAACCTACTGCAGCATTGCCATGATCAAGCACGTGCATCAACATCATTGTCAAATCTCAACTTTCGACATACACCAAATGGAAAAATGTGAAAACAGCAAAATGGAAAAATCCATATTTCCATATCGCCAAAAACGCAAAACTTAAAACGGACATTTTTAGCCTATTTTCAATTTTGAAAAAAATAGGCTTATGAGATCACCTTTTGTCCGTGTGTGTGTGCGTGTGTGTGTGTGTGTGTGTGTGTGTGAGGTGTGTGTGTGTGTGTCCCCTAATAAAATCTAAACGGCTGGAGCGATTTCAATGAAACTCGGCGACCTCGACCGTGCCCTTCACATTTTGTTACGTCTCACCAATCCAACATGGCGGCTGTGCGAAATATTTCACTAGCATTCAATATCTCCGAAGCTATTACCGATATCGCCCTGAAATTGTGTACGGTGATAAAGGGCACTACTAGAAGTTCACCTATGAGACTTTTAAAAATCTGGTGACTACAAAACCAACATGGCGGTCAAGCGAAGTTGAGACTTTTAAATACACTTTTCTCGCGATTTAACTATCCAAACGTAATGAAACTTGGTACAGCAAATGTTTATACACATTGTAATGCACTGGAGTCTAATTTAGTTAATTGTTTACATAACCTCAAAATGGCGGCTGTGCGAAATATTTCACTGACATTCTATATCTCCGAAACTATTACAGATATCACCCTGCAATTTTGTACGGTGATAAAGGGTACTGATACAAGTTTACCTATGTATATTTCATAAACCTGTAAAGTACAAAACGAACATGGTGACCAAGCGAATTTGAAATATTTGAATAGACTTTTCTCGTGATTTAACTCTCTGAGCGCTGTGAAATGTGGTACAGTAAATGATTTTGCATATTGTAATGCACTGCCATCTAATTTAATTCAACTGTTTACATAACCTCAAGATGGCGGCTGTGCGAAATTTTAAAATTAAGTTTTTATTTCTTGTGTCGTAATTATGCGATCGAAGTGAAAGTTTGAATATTGAAGCTAGGCAATAATTGCCCTTGAATGGTACATAATTCAATGGCCTATACATATAATAATCCTAAATAGCGAGCTTCCGAAATATTTAGATGGTTCTCAATATCTATGAATCTTTTACAGTAACCAAACTGATTTTTTTTAATGTTCATAGAGACTATGAACATATGTTCACCTATAGGACTTTCAGTAATCTGGCGAGCACAAATCCAACATGGCTGCGACGCGAAGTATAAATATGTAAATGGACGTTTCTCGCGAATTAACTATCCGAGTGCCGTGAAACGTTGCACGTTAAATGCTTATACAAATGTTGATCCACTGGCATCTAATTTATTTCAATTGTATGCCTAATCACAAGATGGCTGCTGTGCGTAATTTTAAAATCTCGTTTTTACTTCTTGTGTTCTAATCATGCGATTGAAGTTTGAATACCACACGTACACAATAATCTTAATGTAATAGTACAAAAATAAAAATCCAACCTAGCGACCATCTGGAATATTTAGACGGTTCTCAATATCTACGAATCTGTTACAGCAATTAAACTGAAATTTGTATGTTGATAGAGGCAATTAACATTAGCAGGATATTTGAAAATAGGCTGTATAGTTCTTCCCGGAACTACTTGTTAAAAACTGGAAATGGCCATATGTGAAATTTGAAAATTCAAAAAACTTCAAACGGACAATGTTTAAAAAGTGTCATCAACAAAAATGGAAAAATCCATATCATCAAAAATGCAAAACTTAAAACGAACGTTTTCAAAAACTGTAAATTGCAAATTGGCAAAATGGCAGTGTGTGAATTCATCATGTGTAAAATGTGAAAATGAAAAATCAGTCATCAACATCATGATTTCAAAAAATAAAAAAATAAAACATCGTGCTCTGGTAAACCTTTGTTTTTATTTCATAGTCATAGTGTATTAACAAAAGAAATATAGAATACAAACACATCCCAATTCCTCACTCCTCAATTCCTTAATGATCCATGTCCATGCATCATCAACTTTCCTTTCATAGCACACATGCCAATCAGGGCTGCCATCCTTTCACCCACTGAGGCATCACTGGATGTGACACGTTGTTTAGCTTTCTTCAATAACAATTTATCTGCCACATGTCTTAAACCAGGATGACTATGGCGATAAGAAAGGTCATGTTCCTTGCATGCTTGATCCAAAAGATTAATGGGTACATCACCACGCTGCAAACGTTTTTCAAGATTAGTTCCAGGGCCACAAAAACGATAACTTGTAGGATGGATTTCGAAAGGTAGGTATTGAATCACTTTGTCAATGACGCCATTGCCAGTACAGGTCTGGCATATTCTTTTCCATTGATGGTAAAAAGGTTTGGTCTTCCTCCTCCTCTGTGGACGATGTTTGTGTTTGTTGTTGTTGCTTTTTCTCGCCATGACACTCGTGGAATGATTCAACAAAGTCTTTACATGGACTTTTATGACCGTGATACAGTTTCACTAGCTGACAAGTCGCACACTGACGCATATACGGTATTTTTGCCATGGCCACTTGCTTATGGTTATCGTAATCCGTACAGGGTTGCAATTCACTCAACACAGGGTCTTGAGTCCATGATTTTGGTACATGTTACCAGATTTCTTTGACCGCGTTGGCGGCCACATAATAAATGAACGACTTGGGGAGCGCCAAGAGTTCCTCTTTGGTAAAACTGTCTAGTTTCTCTTTGCACACAAAGAACTTGCCGATGGCGTTGTCCGTAGCATTGCCTTTCTCCATGGTATTACGTGCTGTAGATGTTTACACGTTGCTTGTAGAAATCTCACTGGCGTCATTCACAGGTAAATCTTGAGTTATAATTTTGCTGATGACATCGTCATTTTGGCCGGCACGCCTGAGGATTTGAACGAGTTTTTGAATGGTATGGACTCCGTCTTACGGAAAGAATTCATGATGAAAATAAATAAATGTAAAACAAAAATACTGGAATGCAGCCGAAATAAATCAGAAACCTCTATGGAGATCAAATTGGCAGGTGAAAAGCTGAAGGAAGTAGTAGACTTCTGTTACTTAGGAAGCAGAATAACCAGTGATGGACGAAGCAAAGAGGATATTAAAAGTAGGTTGGCTCAGGCAAAGAAAGCATTTCTACAAAAAAGGAATCTGCTGACATCGAATATAGATTTAGGTATTAGGAAGTCATTTTTGAAAGCCTTTGTCTGGAGCGTGGCGCTCTATGGAAGTGAAACTTGGACTATTGGTTCAGCAGAAAAGAGGAGAATTGAAGCATTTGAAATGTGGTGTTACAGGAGAATGATGAAGATCAGATGGGTAGATAGGGTTACAAACAAAGAGGTATTAAGACGAGTGGGAGAGGAGAGATGTTTCTGGCGACTGCTAATGAAGAGAAGAGATAGGTTGGTAGGACACTTACTAAGACACCCAGGAATAGCAAGCTTAGTTATGGAAGGAAGGGTCGAGGACAAAAACTGTAGGGGTATACCAAGGTTAGAATATGTTAAACAGATTGCCTCCAATGTAGGGTGTCGGAGCTATGTAGAGATGAAACGATTAGCTCAGGACAGGGAGGCATGGAGATCTGCATCAAACCAGTCAAAAGACTGAAGACTCAAACAACAACAACAAATCCCAGCAGGCATGGGTGGTTAACCAATGAAAGAGATGCCACGCATGCGATAGGGCTGTATGGGTAATGTTGCCACAGGAACAAGTATCCATGAGCGTTTGCAGGGAGGGCAGCCCAACTCCATGAGGTCGATACATTGGCAGTAAGACGCCAAAAATGGTTGCAACCATTGACGTTTTTCATTACCTTTCACAAATACCACATTGGCCGAGGACAAGTGTGCTTTCATGACCACGTCCATATATTTATAGGAAATGGTTCCTTGATTCCAGTCTAGTTGCCTATGATTTTCAATCCAATGGGTTTGTTTACGGTCTTTATCACACAACAAATCAAAAGCATGGGATGGTTTAAATAGCAAATGCGTAGCTTGCGATATCCAAAACGTGGTACAATCGATAATGGCCACTTGTTTAAATATAAATTTGTTGTCACCAATTTTAAACCCTTGGCAATCCACAATGAGTGTGCGCAACATGTTGACGCTTGCCTGGACCGAGTTCAACTGACGACTGACTGACGATCGACCACTAAAGTGTGATCATGACATGGACTTACCTGATGGGAATACTAGTTGCCATTTCTGGTCCGTATTGACGTATATAAATAGTTTAATCAGTTGAAACTTTTTTTTTTTTTGATTTGACGGAAAGTTTCAACTGATTAAACTATGGACTTACCTGCCATGCTAGTATAAATTGAGGTTAGGGTAGGACAGGGGTACATGAAAAAATAAGAATTTAAGAATTACATCATTTTATTATCATAACACGTCTTACAGGCTTTTGTCATTTTGGGATAAGGACGATACCAACTGATACAACAATATAGTATCTTGTGTTTGTAACGTCCATAACACCGATGATGTCCCAATGTCTCTAAACTAGGCGTTTTTGATGGTGAGATGCTCACCGAAGCACCATGGACAACATACGGTCCACACGTATCGTAACTTGTTTTTTCATTACCCAGAGTCACAAGTGAGGGATAGCTTGAATGACAGGGTATATTTCCCACTTCCATTCTACACAGGTAGGGGCAGGCGGGTGACCAGCGCTGATGATCCTGCATGGGATCATCGCCCTCCTGCCATTGGTCTATGATGATGGGACAAAAGGCACATTTCACTTCATCTCTTGTTTTTAAATAGTAGAATCCAGCGGCCGCCAAGGCTTGAGGGTTTATGAAAGGCACTGGCCATTTTGCAAAAGTCTTGAAACGTTGTTCCTCAGAGTTTAAATTCATGGATGTGACGTCTCTTGAGGCTTTAAAGCAAGACATGACTGAGCGGCTTGACGTGGGTTGACCTGTTATTTATACACTCGTCACTTGGTTGGACAGTGGAAAATAGTTGATTGTTTGTGATGAATAATCAAACAGTAGGCCGTCGTATTGGCTTTTACATTGTCATGCGTTTTAAAATCTAGTCGCATGTCGATATTGGATGGCTTGACAGACTCTTCCAGGTAAGAACAGTCAAAGACAATCAGTGGTGCTTTTGCCTTAAACGCTTGGGGTAGTAGCATGGGGCCGTTCTCTTTTTGATAATACGACCATCGAAATTTAGAAAACAAGTCGTACAGGGGGCCAAACTTATTTTTTGAAAAATCCAAATTCAGTCCTTCATAGGGAAACACAGCTCCGTTGAGGAAAAGACGTGCATTTCTCAATTGCAGGTGATCAAATTGCGTGGCATCTTTGGTTTGTTGATACTTGCGATTCGTTTGAAAACCCACGATCAGGTAGATAGGTCTCTCTGTATAGCAAGCTGTTTTTACAGACCAACTGTGTGTGTTGGTGGTGGGCAATAGCGGATACTCATGGAGTGCCCAGCTTCTAAATTCCATGGGTAGAGGCATATCTCTCTTTACCATTTTGAGTATGTCCAGTTTTTTGCTATCGTCAAGGGTCACATGGGGCACTTTCCATAGCAAGCGTTGTAGTTGAATTTTTGAATCTATGGCGGCAATGTCAGCTCCCTTGAGTGCATTATTATCACTCCTGTCTCTCACCAAACAAACCACTTGCCTTGCGTTGACCACAATGCGCTGGTGATCTTCGGCAAACCAAATGCCGTAAAATCTGCTTGTCTTGAGATGTTATCGTGTATTCACGTGGCAAACAACTAACACCATTCCTAGACGGTGTTGTTGCTTTATACACAAACTTCATTGTGGCTTTAGCACCAACTTGTAAGTCACTTGTAAGATCAATGAGTTGTTGATCTCTATTGATCAGTCATAATGTTATATTACTGATACTATCGACAGCCACAGAATGAAAAAGCACCACTGGAGGGTTTTCACAAGTAATATACCCATTGGGCTATGTCACAATAAAGTCATAAAGCGAATGCGATGGTTCTTGATTGGTGTACACTTGGCTAATAATATTACATGTCACCGACACATGATGGTCCTCAATGAATTTCACTTCATGGTCCGAATCATGTTTTTTGTTGGGCTCCAACACACGTGGTTTAAATCCTAATAATGGGCCAGTGGAATCGGGGCGTGTTTTAAAGTCAATGTTGAATGTGGAGAAAATACTGCAGCGATGAGTGTTGGTATTTCCTACAAGTTCAATCTTGCGCGTTACATCGAGAAATGACTTTAAACCATATTGATTGATCAACACCACATAAATGTGTTCATAAATATCATCGATCGTGTATCAATCAGGGGGTAATTCACACACTAAGTCTGAAACTGTAATAAAAGTTGACTTACACATCCAACATTCACATCTGAGAGAGACTTTAAAGCTAACGTAGCCAGATAGAAATATTATTATTTCTAAAGTAGAGGATTCCATTTCAATTTCCTCACTTTCGTTTATAACATTGTCATATTCAGCAGACAAAAGGAATTCATTGGATATGTCCTGGTCTGAAGCTGCATTAATGTCTTTGATCATCTCAGAAACATTGAAAATTGCTTGCCTGGACTTTAACTTCAGTAAATTTGTAACTTTTATTTTCCTCTCTGATTCTATTATCTGCTGAACTGAAACGTTGTAGTTGCAGCCACTCATCTGCCTATACTTTCCAAATCTTTGTTCCAAGTCATCAGTTTGAAAAGTTCCTAACAAGACATAATGCAACTTCAGATCATTCAGAAGGTATTTACATAATTGAAGCAAGGTCTCAGTGGTATGTAACAAAGCTAAAAATGTCTCCCTACTGAGCTTTCCACAACTTTTGGGCGAGTCAATGATAACAATATCATTCCAGCTTTTGAGCCAGGAGCAAAAGGAATACAAATATCGAACACTTTCCTGATCCATGTTTCTAATACAGTAGGCTCAGCATATTTCTCTCTTAATCGAATCCCCTTCTCAGGATGTTTCACATTAACAATCATCCACCACTTCCTGATCATTTGCAACCAGTCTTTTGTACCCTCGGCACCCTGGATAGTGGACATTGCAGCAATAGTTTTATCATCAAAAAGCGCTACAGCATAATTAACATTTTGTCGTTCAAAACTGTTTGGATAGCACACTCGAAAGGAAAGTCCTGGAGCGTGCTTTACAAGATGAAGCTTCTGGTCCTCATAAATTCTTCTGACATCCTGAAATTTACACAACTGAATTGTGTTAACATCGTTCAAGTACTATCCCTCTCGTTTAACCAATTGTTTCTTAAATTCTTCAATAGATGTACTGTATCAAAGAGTAAGAAGCACTCCTTCTGACTGTCACAAGGGCTAGTGATAAAAGGATGGATCACACTATTATCACTACTTAACAGTTTGTAACACTTGACATTAACCTTAGCATTGTCTGCAATAACAGCAACAACCTCATAGCCTGCTTCATGAAGTGTGTGTGTAAAACATTCATTACTGATTGATAGAGAAAATCAGCATCCACATTTTTTACTGGCAGTAAAGCTGCTACATCTTTCTGTTTGGACAAAATAGATTTAATCATGAATGTCTGAACAGTGGTTGCTGATGTCAGGTCCAATGAATTCCTTGCCATGCCAACAATTTTGTTGTCTTTGTATGTAATTTTTGGTTTAACATATATTTTCATCTAACAACAGACATACCAGTTTCTCAAGGGCTTCCAGGGCATCACATTTTACTTTCAGATATCTCTTAAGTGAACCATTAACATCAGAACTAATGCTAGATAAGGTGAACGTTTTGAGATAAGAGGGATGTGGCAACACAAGAATTTCCAAATTCCTCAGAAATCTGTAAGCAGCAGGAAATGAATAAAAAAGCTGCAGGCAAAAACTAAAGTATCAACAGAATATCTCCTCTGATTGGAAATTTGAAGTGCAGGCTGTTCACTAATGAAATTCAGTGCAGCTCTCATTCTGCTTTCTTCACAAACATCAACACACTCTTTAAGAACAGCCTGGATATGTCTAATTTTATCCTTAATTGCAACATCTTTACCTTCAAGAGTGTTTACTGCTGTTAACAAATTAACCAGTTTAGAGTAAGAGTTACATAAAATCTCTGGGCCTAAAGTACATGAAAACTGCCCTACCTCAATATTTATACCATCAACAATAATGCTAACTTTTAACCCTTTATCAATGGTCACAGTTCTTTTAAGGGACGCACATTCACTGAAATCTACATTCATAAAATATAATTTCTCATTTTTACCTTTGACTATCCAATCTAAATGATTATACTTTGATTCATTATTTAAAATCTGATCTAAATTTGAAATGTCATCTTCTGACAGCCACTGAGTATATTTCCTATATTCGTTCTCAATGTAAGATTTCCTTCTTTCCTCTGGATCTTTACGATGAACACGATTGCCTGCAGTAAGGTACTTTGGTAAATTTGGAAATATTGATGGTACGGCATCACTTGTCAGATCCAATTTCTTGCGTGGTACCACCAGTTCAGAACCTAAGCAAAAAAGTTTACCCATTTGTTGTTGTCTACAAGATGATTATCATTCTTACTAGCAATATATTAATTTTTCTGTGTTAAGATAATGCCAAAATCATTTAACGAAGGTTAGGATTTATAAACTACATTTAGTTCTACATTTTAAGCTGTCTTTTAATCTTACTT
The DNA here is from genome assembly GCA_946902985.2 of Meconema thalassinum. NCBI lineage: Eukaryota > Metazoa > Arthropoda > Insecta > Orthoptera > Tettigoniidae > Meconema > Meconema thalassinum. The sequence goes on from OX336388.2 coordinate 1,355,635,196, forward strand.
AGCTTCAGGGGGAAAAGGGCGGCTTATTCTCAATATTCCCTACCCAAGGAACACTACAAATTCAGGCTCAGTTACTATCCTTTTAATTACTTGTACGCTTGTTCTGTATCACATAAGACTCACTACTATAAATCTGAACAACAACAACAAGAAAGACAAAAGCAGGACTCACCATCAGCACGGGTTGCTCTGATTTCTCTCACAATTTGATCTTCAGGAAAATGAATGATGCATACTCCCGTATTCCTAGTAACTGATAAATTTTCCCTTGGTATTTTCCTCTTCCATAGGTTAACTCTTTCCTCGTCGTAAGGAAATGAAAATATTGGTGTATATCCACCCGTGTAGTTGGATTTGCATCCTGGTACACAACAACTTCTTGGCATAGTGACACTTGCTTGATTTCACACACACTTCTACACAAAAAGGTGCTATACAGTAAATATTCAATTATTATATACAACAAGGAGCAATATATCCTCTGAATTAACTCAACTCCATACATGGAGATAGCATACCTAACCTAAACGGCATAGCCTCACTATTTCAATATTACAGTTATTTATGTGCATCTTTCTGTGATAAATTATGATCATTTAGAAAGAAAAAAAGGCATTTAACATACGGTACTGTCCCCGAATTCGTATAAAGAGATACCAGGGAGCAGATATGAAAGGCAACCTCAGAAAAGGGAGCATTTTATTACTATTGGAATAATGAATTTTGGAACAGGTCTATTACACAAGCTTTATAGTCATGAAGTATTGCCCAACAAGAAGCTTGTTAGCTGAATGTAATTTCCTCCTAGAAAGGGCGGATTTGATTGGATCATCCTACGAGATAGACCACAACCGGTACTTGAAAAAAGAGAATGGGATTGGAAGATCCGGTGAGCGAAGTCAGAAATGGAATGTATTATCTTGACTAGTAGGCTATTTAATGCATTTGGAAGCATTGACCATGGGAAATGTCTTCTTTGGATATTAACGCCCGAAGCCTGTATAAGGATATTCATGTCCGAGTGTGGGTTGGCAGCATTGAGGAAGGGAGCAGATGGTTCAAGAAGGTGAGAGAAGGACGAGGGGAGTGTGTGAGGTGACGCGAAGAGAGTCAATTGAGACAGAGAGGCGAGCAGAGCGCTGCGTAAAACGCGTGACGGGAGTGGTTGTTCGTGTGTGATGATTAAGGAAGTGATATGAACGTGTGAAACATCGTGTCTAAATGTGCTAATGTACTGCGAAGCACGAAAATCTAAGTGTGATTTTGAGTGAGTTCTGGAATATTCCACGGTAAGATCGGTGGCATGCGGAGACGATGAATTGTCAGTCAGCATTGTGTAACGTATTCGTGGAGAAAAGGGAATTGTGAATATACTTCGTGAAAAGTACTGTAAGTGTATGTTTGTAAGGAAAATCCTTGAGACACGTTACTTCGAAACGATATGTTCGAGGAGGAAGTGGTGAGCAATAAAATGGAGAACATCATGGACACGTGGCCGGAAGGAAAATGTGATTTGTCAGAGGAAGTCATGGTATATTGTTAAATTATGCTGAGGGAAATGTGGCCTGCATCATGAAAGCGAGAATTCCTATGAGTGGAGTCACTTAGAACGATATGCGGAAAAGCAAAGTTCACGCAGCCACTTCAAAAAAATGCACAATCTACTAGAGAACATTATGAATTGTGGTCAACACATGTATGGAAGGAGACTACAAGATTCTCCGGAGGGACGAGAAGAAGAAAACGCCGGGATGAAGACCAGGGATCGAACGAGGGCTCTGTCAGGGGGAGAACCGAACGCCGAGGTAATCAAGACCCTCTCAAGTATTCGGATGGCCGATAGCAGGGAACGAGCAGTTGCGAGGCTACCCAGATGTCAGCCGAGTGATATGGAAACCAGCACCTGTTCTGAACGTGTATGGCTCTTCACGTTGTTCGTCTCCGATTCAGCTGAAAGTAAGACCAGTCCTTCTATATTTGTAGCCCCAGTTTTTAGTTCTGTGTTCTGGTAGATGCTTAGTGTGATCATTTTATTTCAGTAGAAATCTACTAGAGAACAATATGAATTGTGGCCAACACATGTATGGAAGGAGACTACAAGATTCTCCGGAGGGACGAGAAGAAGAAAACGCCGGGATGAAGACCAGGGATCGAACGAGGGCTCTGTCAGGGGGAGAACCGAACGCCGAGGTAATCGAAGCAAGTCACGGCGTGCTTGTAGTAGGCTAGTAAGCCTCAGTTCCAGCATGTTTGGGGATCTTTGCGGGCGAGTTAACTTCTTGTTGACCGTGCCTGGGTTTGTGGAGTCCTCGCTTCGATGATTACCGCTGGCATTTAACCATTGTAAGATGTTTCTCAGATTTGAATTTTCGACCTCTTGGGTTTTCGCAATTAATAATTTTTGGATTTAAGAGTGTTCCGAGATGAACAGTTTCTTGCGCAATTTCTTCTTTGCATTTCTTTTCTCTTATTTCGCGCTGTTGCCACTTCGCAGTCTCAGAGGAGTTAGTTTTTGAAAAATTACTTTCGCAAATCAGATTTTCTTAGATTTTGAATTATGAAATTTTGGATTTAGCTATTTTTGAATCTTCGATGATTCTTTTCATATTGTGATTTTGCACAATTATCCGACTTTACCATTTGAATCATTTTCTGAATTTTGATTTATTTTTTGGATTTTGAAATTTTCACTTTGAAAATTTATTCCATTTTGACATTGGAATTTGAATTAAATCTTTCCTAGGATTTTCTGAATTCTGATTAATTTTGGATTTTGAGAAATTTGGGACTTCAATCCTGACTTGAGATTTTCCAAAATTCTATTTTTCTTCCTTTGGAAGTATTATTAATTTACAGTTTTGACTTTTAGAAAATTTCTCGTTGATTTGAAGTTAGTTGCTACTCTGATCGTTCAGACGAAGAGTTCTTTCGAAAACAATTTTGAATTATAAAATCTAATGATGATTCGGGCGATGTTCTCGACTGTTGTTATAGAGTGACACAGTGTATATACATAATTATGTATTTAAATGTTTAATGAATATAGTGCACACATCAGTAGAAAATGTTTTTGAATTGACACTCACTATCAATGTAAGTTGAAACGGATTATAGTTAGAAATATTTCGTGCTTGGTTAACACGCACTAGGAAATTGTCAGTCGACTTGTAACTGATATCGCTTGTACAGCGTATTTAAAATTAGTATCAACGTCATTGAATTACTTATAACTTGAGGGAGAGATGGTCATTTTTGATAGTGTTGGATGGTGGTGTTTACATTGAAGAGGTGTGCGATAATACCAATTGTTTTTTTTGGTGGTATTTCGAAGGTCGACCCCTGTAAGGGATGTTATGTCCTGGGAACCTTTCCTCTGTCAGTAGTTTTTTTTTTTTTTTTTTGGGCTGCGTTTAGTGTGTGTGTGTGTGTGGCGTTCGTGGGAAAGTTGAGGTATTAGGGTTTGTGGAGTTTATTTCGACTGCTGTTAGATTATTTTACTGTGTTGGATGACAGTATTTCTTTCTTCTCTGGTAGGCTGTCGCGTTCTTGCAGATCAGCTGGGTTGTTGATACCGGGTGCTCCAAAAGTTTAGTATTCAGGACGTTGATATTAATTCAGTTTATGATGATTGTTATTGTTTTTGAAGATTGGATAAAAACAGGGGTTCAGTGGATAGCACTCTTATCTTCATTGGTCGGAATGCTAAACCATATTTTGCCCGATAACCTCGATATTATTCATAATGTTGAATTTTGGGCTTATGCCGTGTTTTATTATATTGCAATTCGACGCGTTTCGAAAGAAACCATGTCTTTCATCGTCAGGAATAATCTCTGTCAGTAGTTTTTTTTTTTTTTTTTGGGCTGCGTTTAGTGTGTGTGTGTGTGTGTGTGGCGTTCGTGGGAAAGATTATTCCTGACGATGAAAGACATGGTTTCTTTCGAAACGCGTCGAATTGCAATATAATAAAACACGGCATAAGCCCAAAATTCAACATTATGAATAATAACACGGGCCGTGAAAGTCTAAATGACAACCTCGATATTGATCACTGTCATTGAGTGTTGATGAATCAAAGGTCTCTATATTGATTAGTGGAGGAACATTGGTGTAGATAGTGTTCTATAAATGGTACATATATGATAATATTAGTTATTTCTTAAATTTTGTATCTTGAATTAAAAGGTATTTCGATAATCCAATAAAGAATAAAACTCAGGATCTATGTATAGAGTAAAAATATTGATACTGTAAATAGTGAGAGGCCATCACTATTTAATTCTACTAAGGGGGTTGTTTCTTTTTTTCTTTTTCTTCATAAATTTATTTTTATTGATCCTGATAGAAAAGGCATAGCGATATGTTGCCATTTTATTTATTGTTGATCTTTAAGTCGTTACTTATGTAATTTAACAGACGTTATGTTAGAGTTTGTGCCTTAGACATGAATTGTAATGATTTTGGTTATGGATCTTCGATTTGCGTATATCCGTCGTTGCGGTGTCTACCTTTTTGAATAAAATTTGGGCACGCATTTGCGTATGCTTATACCATTTTCAATATACTCTTGCGTTATGATTTTTAGATAGTGGGAGGGTAGGATCATGCAATGGTTATTGTAGCGGCTTGAACCATTTTTATCCATTCCTTTGTCCCTGTTACGCCCGTGTGAATGAGAGTCTTGCGCTCTGGTGTGTGTGTTGTCGCTGATCCTGTGGAGGATTATCCATTGCGTGTTGATAATATCGCCTGATATGTGTCCACGATTTGCAGAGTGTGTGATGCCGGATATTACGGTAAGTATTATTAGCCGGGGTACTGCCGTTAGTATTTCATCCGCTGTTATCTTGAATTGTGGCATTCACGACACTGCTTAAATCGGGTACAGTACTTAAAATAAATAACTGACAAAAAGCTTCCAATAACTTCGCATTACACTTACAAATACACCTCGGAACATTCGCCCTAATCGATCATCTGATTGTCTTCGCGCGCTTCCTACAGTACGGCCTGTTACATTACGAAGGCAGTGCAAATACACACACTAGTACAGCCATTACAATAACAGAGGCTATCACACAAATTCAAAATAACAGAAGAAAACGGTACTTTGGTCATCAACAAAGAAGACAAAAATAAAGTATGGGGGAAATATTTAATAGATCTATTCCATGACCTCAGAGCAAAACAAATACCTCTCATTAAAGATAACACAGGACTTTCCAGAAGAAATAATTACAGCTACGGTATCAAACAAATGGAGGATGGGAAAGCTTTAGTGCTGGATGAAGTCCAATAGAATTACCGTATTGAAGATATTAGATGAAGAAAACATAGAATTGTTAACAGAAATCTTCAACTCTACATACTCAACAGGGGAAATACCAACAGAATGGCCAAAATCAGAGTGCTTAACAATTCAAAAGAAAAGCCAGGTGCGAAAATCTGCGGAGATTATCGAACAATAAGTTTAATGAGTCACCTTTTAAAACTATTTCTAAAAGTCATCCACAAACAAATATCGTATATGTGAAGAACAAATCGCACCCAATTAGTTTGGTTTTGAGAACACCGTCGGCACAAGAGGAGCCTTGTTTAGTGTGCAAGTTTTGTTTCAAAAATGTAGAGATGTAAGTCGTAACGTCTTTGCATGCCTAATTGACTATGCAAAGGCGTTTGACCGTGTTAGACATGAACAAATGATAGATATACTGAAAAGAACTGGAATGGACGGTAAAGACCTTAGAATAATAGCTAATTTTTATTGGGATCAATCCTCAGGGTAGGTAAAGAACATACTGATCAAGTAAAAACCCTGCGAGTTGTGCGACAGGGCAGGGGTGCATAATCTCTCCTCTGATATTCAACCTGTATTCAGAGCACATTTTTAGCGAAGCTCTGAAAAACATAAACGAAGGTATCTCGATAAACGCGATTAAGCTAAATAACCTCCGTTATGCAGATGATACGATAGTATTTGCGGATACAATTGAAGTCCTGCAAACCTTGATGAACAACATTACATATACGAGTAAAATTTATGGACTAGATATTAATATAGTAAAACTAAACTCATGATCATTAGCAAAGGAAACATCAGAGGAGCAAACCTGTACATAAATCAGGAAAGAATAGAACGAGTCTCACATTACAATTACCTAGGAACTAGCATCATTGGACAGTGGGATAACTCGCAAGAGATCCGTTGTAGAATTGCCGAGGCTTAAAGTGCTTTCTTCAATGGGCTCGATTTTCAAGAGTCATAACCTCACCCTCAGCACAAAAATAAGACTCCTTAAATGCTATATATGCCCAGTGGTTCTGTATAGCGTAGAAACATGGACCTTGAAAAAAAAAGGAATTATTTCAAAACACCACGCGTTTGAACTATGGTTATACAGAAGGATTCTAAATATACCATGGACTCATAAGATTACCAACCAAGAAGTATTACGAAGGATGAATACAACGCAAGAAATAGTCAATATTGTTAAAGCTTCAATACCTGGATCACATAATGAGGAACAGAGGCAGATACGAACTACTGCAATGCATTTTGCAAGGAAAAATAGAAGGAAAACGAGTCCCAGGACGAAGAAGAATTTCCTGGCTAGCCAACCACAGAGTATGGTTCGGAAAAACATCCACCCAATTGCTCCGGATAGCGACCAATAAAGACACCATAGCCAGAATGATCGCCAATGTTCGAAGCGGACAGGTACCCTGACAAGAAGAATCACACAAATTCCACACACACCAAAATATATGACCACGATGCACCAATAACAACAAAGTATGCGTCAAAACAAGAATAAAATATATAATAATCATGACTCACGATATCTGAACACTTATTAAAGGAGGTGTTCGGTGTGATGTCCAGTCATTGCAATGCATCTCTCTGCTCTTCCAAGTAAGGAACGGTTAAGAGTTAAGAGTAACGTACTCCTTGCGATGTACCAGTATTCCATGCCAGGGGAGTCAACTATGATTATTTGGTGGTCTACATCTTCTAATGTTCAGAACTCAGAAAGTAGACACTGTAGGACCCATGTTTATTACATATTTTATTCTTGTTTCGATGCATACTTTCACCTCCTAAAATATTGGATACATTTTTAACACCTGAATATTATAATATAGTGTAGCTCTCAGAAGTAAATTAGGCTGGCTGCGTGGCTCAGCGGTAACGTTCACGCCCGCTGTTTCCAAGATCGCAGGATTCAATCCTGGCACAGCCAGCTGGCATTTGAGAGTGCGCAAATTTGAGAGAGTCAGTAGATTTACTGGCACATTAAAGATCACTTTCGGGCCAAAATTCCTGCACCTCGGCGTCTCTAAAAAGCCACAGTTGTTAAAAGGGACGTAAAACCATTACCGTAACATTATTTTTATTATTATTATTATTATTATTATTATTATTGAGTTACTAGAACAGCTACCATATCAATAATGTAATTATCTTTCAATGAACTGCTTAACGTTTTCTTTTCTTTCTTTCCAGGCTCCAGGCAGAAGTAAATCACCGACAAGGTAGGAGAATTCAAGAACCTCTGCTTAGTCTAGTACCGGTATCTTTGTACTTAAGTAATAACATTACAACTTTTATTCAGGTGGTGCTATCAGAAGATTGCTGGGCAGGCTACAACTCTCGGGCAGAAGTACGAATTCTGGTTATCAGGGCTTGTGTATTTACGCATGCTGGAGACCAACACTTCCTTCCAGCTGGGAAACAATATGGCAGGACTTGGTGCATTCGACGATATGTTTGTGAAACTCGAAACTGGTGCTGCTTATTGCATTCAACTTAAACACAAAGAGCAAGCTGGTGTGATAACAACAGCAGCACTCATAAATGAGAAAGGAAAGTTTGGTTTACTCAAGTATTACCAATCATACTGTGAGATTGAAGATGCAGTGAAGAGCAGCAAGAATTCTGGTAATAGTGACATTCTCAAATGTATGGACTTCGATGATTTCAACTTCATTATTTATACCAACAGCCCTGTTGATCACGAGACTGTCAACAAAACTAAGGACGAATTGTCAGATGTAGAAAATCTTCTCACGACTGGTGATGAAAAGCAAGCTATATTTTCTTTTGGCTCACAAGATACAAGGGTGTGGCAGTTGAAAAATAATTCAATTGATGAAGATAGATATCACAAGTTCCTTAGTAAACTTAAGATATTTAGTAGTCAAGGAAATGCTGCTCAAGTCTTTAAACTGGTAGAGAGAGATGTGGCTAATTATGCCCAGGTGGCAAGCAAAGAAGCTAGGACACTCAGTTCAAATTTCTTGGAGCTCATCGAGAAATGGTGGGAACAGGAAAATTATTTTCTAACGGAACGTTCAGCTGTGTGGTATGTGCTACTCAGAGAGCAAATTAACTGCAAGGAAACTGATAAACTGGAGGAAGTAAAGTACAGATTTCAACCTGGCAGGATCTTACTTATGAACAGTGTCAAATGTGACTCATACCTGAATGTAGTTGTCCCTGATGTGGACGAAGATCTCCGATGTTTAAAAATATGGACTGAGGTCCAGAAAGACTTTGGCAGACAGTACTTGCTAATGAGTAGTTTTGATATTGTTAAGAGATTGAAACAAGTTAAAAGTATCTGTAAGCAAGGGTTTTGTGAGGCGGTAATCATCAACACAAAGTGCCATGAACAGCACTTTATAAGCCTTTTAGAACCTGGTATCAGTAGAATTATATTGATTTCAGGAACAAAACTTCAGCATCCTAAATGCCATGCAGTAGAAGATATATGGCATATGGATGATCTTACACAAGATTCTCAGGAGCACATCCTGAAGAGTATTATAGAGTTCCAGGGACACGAGGTAACTCTTTCCAAGGTGAGTGGTCGTGAGATGCTGCTGGATGTGCTAAATGGCAAATCTTTGGCAACTCTAATGAAAGGGGAAAATCTCAGTATTGGCAGGTCACTACCAGCTCTAGATGATTTCTATATCACACGCACTCTACACCATCATACAGTTCTCAATACACAGATACTCAATGTCTCTCACAAAGATGACATAATAGCTGTGTCTCACTTCCCCCACCAACTAGCCCAAGGTAAGGACCCTTGTGTGGTGGTAATGTCAATGGCTCAGCACTCAAGCACACTCCACTTAGATCTAAAAAAATATCAAGAATTATGTGAGCGATGGAAACTAGTGAAAAACGTCCATTGGGTTGCATTTGAGGGAGACTTTCTCACTTGGAAAGAAAGCTATGGAAGCATTAAAATTATACACAGGTATATCAGTGTTATGAGCACCACATGCAAAAATGGTTCTCATGGCTGCTATCATGTGGACAATCTTCCTGAAGACTGGAAGTCCAAACTTCGGCTTATCACTGGGCAACCAGGAATGGGGAAGTCTACCCTCTTAAAATATCTTGCATCCTATGAAAAGAGACGTTGCCCACATGCATGGATGTTACTGATTTCACTTAACAACTGTACTAAGCACCTTAACAACATGTCCCCTGAGCATGTAACTTTGGATCAAGTAATTGACATGCTCTTCTTGACTGGTATAGGAGATGATTCGGTCTCCTCTCACATATCAAAGAAGTTATTGTTCCATAGTCTAAAATCCAGAGGGAACATTTCTCTGTTTTTAGATGCAGTGGATGAAATTTCACCGACATATAAAGAACTTGTGATGAAGATTATTCAACTCCTGCTGCAAAACACAGGCCTGTCCCAGCTATGGGTAACAAGTCGAACAGTACTTGAAAGGTATCTCCAGAAGAATTTGCTATCATTACCTTTGGTTCTCCAACCCTTTGCAAAGAATCAACAAGTGAATTTCTTACGAGAATACTTAGTTCATCAAGGTATTCATCATGATGTAGAAACTATAGCAGATCATCTTATTCAACTGTATGGAACATCAGAACACCATCTCTACGATGTACCACTTCATGCACAAATGGCAGCTGATATGTTTGTAAAGCAGCATCAACAATCTCCAACCTCAGCAATGGAAAATAAAAGTTTTATCAGTATGAATTTACATGAACTTTATGAAAACTTCTTCATAATGAAGCATGACATATATTATAGTAAGTACAATTTTGATCCAACAAGTGCAGCTGTGAGAGATATGAGAGAGAAACAGTTCCAAATCTTTATGGATAATCATATAACATGTGCTTTGCTCGTTATTTTCTCTGATGAACAACTTACCCAATTGAATATTGCATATATAAATGGCAGTGCTCAGCAGTTCCTTCAAGATATAGAGAAACAAAGGATTGGTATTATTGAGAAAGTGCATGATGATAAACCCCATTTTGTACACATATCATTTGCTGACTATCTTGTTGCTCTTTGGTTCCAACAGAAATATGAAGAAAGCAAAATAATACCATTTGATAATAATGTGAAAGGAATCTTTGCCTTTCTGTACACTAAAGTGAAAGAAGTGTACAAATATATATTTGAAATGATTGTGGAGACAGTACATATTTTTGCATTGATGTTTGAGTGGAAACTTGATAACATAAGACTATTGTTTGACCATATGGTGGCTGGTAAATGTGAACTGCATCAAGCCGTATTGAGAGGAAATTTACACGATGTTAACATATTGCTTGAAAGTGGCTTGTGTGTTGGTGAAGTGGACAGCGGTGGACGACTAGCACTGCACCTTGCAGCATCTCATGGGAGGGCAGACATGGTGAAAATGCTTCTGAAATTTGGATGTGTGGTAAATATATCAGATAGCATACTAAATTGGCGACCCTTACGTTATGCTGACAATGCAAAGGCTTGGGAGATTGTGGTCATTCTATTGAGATATGACTTTAAAGAGGCCGATCTACCTTGTTTGAATTGTGAAATTAAGGAGAAGCTCATCCGAGACAGCATCAAGGAAGCTGCTCGGGCCGACAATGAGAATACTTCCCGAGTATTTCATAATCTAGGCTTTGATCTCCCTCTGTACAACACAATATATGCACTGCATCTAGCAATAGCAGCTAGTGACATACAGCTAGTGCAAAAACTTATACAGCATACCTTCAACAGTTCTGCCCCTGGTCTTGAACTCTATACCCCTTTACATGAGGCAACAGAATGTGATGAAGTGGAAGCTGCAACTCTCCTAATAAATCATAATGCTGATGTTAATGCAAAAGATGGCTTAGGCTGCACCTCTTTGCACATTGCTTCGAGAAAGGGGAACAGTGAAATGGTTACTCTACTATTGGAGAGTGGTGCAGATGTTGGAGCAGTGGATAATTGTGGTTCTACTGCATTGCATTTAGCAGCTTTGAAAGGACATTACACCACAGTGCAAATGTTATTAATAAAAGATGCACCCGTAGAAGCTAAAGATGATGCACGATGGACCCCTCTTCTAAGAGCTGCTTGGCAAGGCCACTACAATGTAGTTAAATTGCTCCTGGAGCATGGTGGAGACATAGAAGCCAGAGATGACTCGCTCAAAACTGCTCTGCATAGAGCTGCTTGGGAAGGACAAATGGAGGCAGTAAGAATATTACTGGAAAATGGTGCACATATAGAGGCTAGAGATCGGTGGAATATAACTCCGTTGCTTGAAGCAGCTAGTGAGGGACACAAAGATATTGTTCGATTGTTGCTGGAAGAAGGAGCAGACCAAATGGCCACATCAGATAGGAACAGAACTGCATTGCACAGAGCCGTTTTTACAGGACACTTACCAGTAGTTCAAGTGCTTCTAGACTTTGAAGGAGACTTGCAGGCCAAAGATGATTCAGGAAGAACTGCATTACACTTAGCTGCAAGCAAGGGGCATTCAGATATTGTCCAATTGCTGCTGCAGAGGGGTGCAAACACTGAGGTAAGGGATAGTTTAGAATGGACTGCCCTCCATAGGGCTGTCTTCTATGGACACCTAACTATTGTTAGAATGCTCCTGGACAGTGGAGCAAACTTGGACACTAAAGATAACTCGGGGAATTCTCCACTGGAGATTGCAGTACTTCATGGAAAGTCGCAATTAGTTCGTTTTCTGCAGGAGAGGAAACCACAGCATTGAGGAGAGCTGCTTCAAAACCCCTCACTATGATTCTAGAAATCAATGAGGATGGTGTCAAGACACGTGTAGTAAGGCTAAGAGGATGTTACTCTGTCAACACGTGATGCTTATTTTAGTATTGAAGTATTAGAAGCCAATTTTCAGTGTTGCCTAGTTTTATTATAGACAGCTTTTCAGTCGATGAACACAAATTGTGCCCAACTACGAGTACATTAGGCGGGAAAACAAGTATTTAAACACCTACCCGGCTCGCTGAAAGGATATCCTGATGATGATGATGATGATGGTGAAGATGAATCTGAAATATTACATGAGATTGGGCGTTTAAATACTTGTTTCCACGCCTAATGCAATGCGGAAAAATTTGTGTTGACCGACTAAAAATGCTTGTTTTAGCTCTTTCCTCTGCAATAGTGCCACACCTTGTTGAAATGTAATACATAAACTAAATACACTGTACAGTCAATAACGATTTTGATAATATATTAAATTATTGTTGTTGATTTAAGGGGCCTAACATCTAGGCTATCGGCCAGTAATATATTAAATTACCCAGCCAGTCTTATAAGACACTTAATAGATGTAGTCAATTAAGAATTAAAATTTCTACTTTAATAAGAGACATTTATAATTCATCATACAATTTTCATATCAAACTTTCATCATTAGACTTAATTAATATTTTCATTCTTAATAGGGCTGAAGAAGACCTCAAAGTCAGGTCGAAACATGTACTATAATATATAATAGATATATATTTAATGGTATTGATTGGCGTATATTTTGAACTTTAGAACTTAATATAATTATTTCGAGGCCACCATTCAAAATGCCCCCAAATATAAATATAGCCTATATAATTAAGCTCGTATGACTCTTTAGTCTATAACCAGTATACAATGTCCAAATACTCAACCAAGATTAGCGACGTGGTGCAGCGGTAACATTCTCGCCCGCTGTGCCCATAGTTACAGGATTGAATCCTGACGCCGCGCCGCCCATTGGCATTTGAGGGTGCGAGAGATCTGTGTCAGTTTATTTATTGGCGCGTTAATAATCCCCTTCGAGACAAATTTATGGTACCCTGGCACAGGACCGCCGAGAGGGACTGGCAAGGGGAGCAAATGAATAGGGGCCCGTTAGTTTCAGTTTATTGTGGCTACTTTTGTATTATGTAACATGTTGCCTATAACTTACAACCTGTCCGAGACTTTGCAGAACTGAATAAAGATGTCGATTTGTCTACAGCTGTGCAGAAGATATCTCATGTTACCGTCTTTTAACTGCCAAGAGAAATGAGGCAGAAAAGCACTTCAGAGGCATTTTTATGACATTGCGAAAGTATTGGCATAAATCATTCATTTGGTAAAAGAAGTTCCTCGATTCTGAAAATTACATAAATAAAATGTTTTATGTACGGTACCTTATTCGACCCCAGAAGAGTATTAAATTATATAGGCTATACTGTATGACTGTGAGTTAGGAGTTATAACTGTTTAGGAATAATCTACTACAATTTAGTGTGTTGAATCTGCTACTAAACTAATGCGGAGTTTTAAAATGCTCCTATTTCCATTAAGTACTACAGTAGTAATTACATTGTAGACTTACAGAGTCACAAAATAATTCCCTGTGCACGTTAACTGTATTAAAAATCCCAAATGGTTTTGTGCACTTTGCAAGACACATTTCATAAAATAAATACTAAAATGTTTTCTATGAAATAAGATGTGTATGTTTTATTTTTATGTGTTGACTGTACATTTTCTCAAAATGACATTGTCTTTCCGGAATAGCTAGCAGTGGATAGTAATAATTAAAACTATATCAAAGTGGGCCCAAGAAGAACAAGTAGTTCCGTGACGAACTAAAGAGCCTACTTTTCTTAAAATTTAAGATCCATGCCAATGATTAATCTATATGGATCTATCTAGAATAATGACGAAATTAAGTTGCTAATATCGAAATTCTAATTAGTTCGAAATACTGTACACCTGGCATAATGTAGCCTAATAGAGCACTACAGTTGGCAGCCCTGGTGACTGAATATATTCTTAGTTCCATCTCTTAAGGTACAGAATACAAAATTTGGTTGAAGTCCAATGAATAGCATGGACGTTACATGCAGTTAAACATTGGATTTAACAGCGCGCGTAAAATCATGTTGGCAACAATGTCATGCATGTAATGGTCAGAGATAATCTGAAATAATATGATCTATTGTTGTGCCAATTTTGAATGAAATCCATTAGTTAGTATAGAAGTTACATGCATTTTAAAATTGGACCTATCAGCAGACTTAGAATCTTGTTGGCAGCACTAACGTACATTAGTTACTCCAAATTAATCTAGAATGTCAGGGTACTATACGTGTGCAAAGTTTAGAGCTATGGGCTTGCTTACTTTCTGATATATTGATATTTGGGTAACAAAAATAGAGACAGTATTTATTAACAGTTGGCAGCCCTGGTTACTCTTAAGAATCGGCATGGTCATATCTGTTAGGGTACACATAGCACATACGAAATTTGGTTGAAATCCAAATGATAGTATAGACGTTACATGTATTTAAATTTGGACCTCTCAGCAGGCTTAGAATCATGTTGGTAGCACTGACGTATATAAGTTACTGCAAATTAATATAGAATGGCAGGTACTATACGTGTGCATAGTTTAAAGCTGTCGGCTGGCATACATTCTGATATATGAGTATTTGGATAAACAAAATTGAGAGCATTTACTAACAGTTGGCAGCCTTGGTGGCTCTTAAGAATACGCTCAGTCAGATCTGTTTATGTACATATAGCACATACGAAATTTGGTTGAAATCCAATTTATAGTGTAGAAGTTATATGAATAGGGGGGTAGTGGTGCTTCCAACTCACTCCAGAACCCTCTTTGCCCCACTACTAAGCCTCAGCCATGTTAAATATCTCTCGAACGCATGGTCCGATTTTGACAAATGAGGTCTCATTGGACTCGAGCTGACGTCCTCTTTCCTATGGACCACTCGTTATATTTTTGATATTTTTTTGAAAATTTTTGTTTTCGAAAGTTGGTGATAGTTTGAAAACCAAACATGGTAGAACGTTGT
Source organism: Meconema thalassinum (assembly GCA_946902985.2). NCBI lineage: Eukaryota > Metazoa > Arthropoda > Insecta > Orthoptera > Tettigoniidae > Meconema > Meconema thalassinum. The sequence goes on from OX336388.2 coordinate 1,355,650,335, forward strand.
GCCATGCCTTAACCGAATGGTCTTTATGACCTTTATTTTTTGTAATAAAACTTTTTTATTTTTTATGTTTTTTTGAAAACACTCGAATTTTGAAAATTCTATATTTTGGAAACTAGGAAGTTTACAAAACAGTTTGTTTGACATAAATGAAATGTCCCTATGCCCTCTACCCCCAAAATAAATTTCAAGTCTCTAGAGCAAAAATTTGTGTTTTGTAAGTACTGTGGTAACACGGGTTCTGCTTAAAAAAGCAAGTTGTGAGCCCCTGCGACCTTGGAATGGAAGGAGTCATGCTAGGAGGGCGTGCTTGGATTCGTTTTTTTGTCTCGTTGTGCTCTTTACGGGAATGTAGGTGTCGAAAGGGTGAAAATTTGGAAACATGTTTTTTTGGGGTAAAACCGTGATTTTAAACTTTTTGCTATATATCTCGAACGAATTATGCTAGAGGCGTGTACGACGGGTCCAAGGACTCGGGGTGACGTCCTCTTTGCTATGAACCACTCGTTATAATTTTTAAAAAATTTGGAAACTCGATTTTGGGGTAAACACGTGTTTTTTGTTATTCTTGCCGATATTTCACGAACCAATAACGCTAGAGACGTGTACGAGGCGTCCTAGGACTCGGGCTAACGCCCCCTTTCAAATGTGCTAGATATTTTTTCAAAAAAAAATCACAAAGGGCCTAACGCCATACATGTTGAAAAAACGTTTTCTTTTTCTTTACCTGTTTATAATGTTTATGAAGCGTGGTGGTTGAGAGAGACGATACGGCTGGGTGTGTGTGTTTCAACGAACCTGTTGCTAACCACGGTGGCTGTGCTTAATAGAACAATCGCTATTTCGACGGGTCGGTTTATGACAGAGCGAGGATGCATTTTTTCACACATTTTACCTTTGACGTGTAAACGGTGATGAGAACTTGGTTCTATGTTGATCGAAGCGAGTACAGAAAACAAACTTGCAGACGAGCAGGAGGTGAATGTCATTTGAGCTTATTGGAAGGCGCCGATCTGACTTGACAACAAGTGCAATGGAAAAATGACAATGACGCTTGAAGGTGAAATAATCTGACCATCGTGGTGGCAGGGGGAGTGCGAAATGCATGTGAACATGTGTGAAACCACATGCGGACTAAACAAGTCACATCCTGTTTGCTTCGTACGTGACAAAATGCAAGTTCATGTGAAATTTGATCTACCACTGACAGGTGTTCACCTTGGGTGTTAGCTGTCCACGTGCACGATAACTGTTAACAAGTTACATCCTGTTTTGCTTCGTACGTGACAAAATGCAAGTTGACGTGAAATTTGATCTACCACAGGTGTTCACTTTGGACGTTAGCTGTCCACGTGTACGATAAGAGATTGTTCAAAGCGTGGGAATCGCTGAATCAGTAAAAAGTATGATGCAACTTGTGGGAATGATGTCACAACCAATAGATAGGCAAGAGCTGCAAACAGCAGTGGTGGGAGGTGAAGGGAGGGAGAGGGGGAGGGGTAATGTATGAGAGAACACAGGTGGAAAGAGAAAGAAATATGTGGAGCTGAGGACTGTACACATAGAGCTATAGGTGGTGTACAAAATGTGTGAATAAATAAAAAGTGCACAGGTTCACACAACATGCAATTTATTGATCCAAGAATTAAACGTAGAGTTAAACCCTAACCATTTGACATATAGTTTATTTCCTTTTTGTTTCAACACTTTTTCCACAAGATAATGCTGAGGAAATGCTGTTTTCTGAAGTTCATGGAGATAAAATCTTCCTTTTATGGGTCGACGGTTGAGGTCCTCGAGTAAATAGTTAACTGGACTGTCCAAGTTGACTTGACGAATTCGAAATAGTTCAGTCCCCCACTGTGGCGTGTAGCCCTTATTGAAGGCAGACTTAAATTTGATCACACGAACAAAATCCCCAATTTTCAGTCGGTGACGTTTAGGATCGGCTGTTTTTATGGGGTTAAACAGTTTATCCAATCGCTGATTATTTTTAGTCACGAGGCGTGGCTTGGTCCCAATCGTTCTATGTTTGGTGTCATTGTAACGTGATACTAGCTCAGGTAACATGTCCAACCAGCGATAACTGCCCTGAGCGGTAAACGCTTTCCACATATGGGTTTTCAATGTTCGGTTGAACCGCTAGACCACACTGGCTTTGAGATTGCTGCACGTGGTGTAATGGTGAATATCCTTAGATTTGTGAAAACTGGAGAAATCCTTGTTGAAAAATTCTTTACTCTGGTCGGTTTGTAGCAGCTGAGGTTGACGTTTGGAGTGTTGAATAATATGTTGAAAGGCCTTGGTAACTAGTGGACCAGACTTGCGACGGCCAGGTTAAACAAAGGCCATTTTGGAATAGACATCAATGACGGTCAACATATAGCGTACACCGTCGTTAACGTCAGCATAGGGTATCATTTCAACCAAGTCAGCCTGCCAAAGTTCATCCACACCTCGTGAAATCACCTTGAGTCGTGGATAGTGACGCCTAGCTGGGCGATGCAACTCGTGAGCAATACCCATTTTAATGGGTGAGGGCTTAAACAATAATTTTGGCATTTCGAAGTTCATGTTCAATTTCTTGAATTTCCCAATCGTGACCGGTATGGCCAGCTTGACGTGAGGCATGCAACAACTGTAGCCGCTGGACGAGCTTATTGGGATTGTGCCAGTAGGTAACACCCACAAGGGGTTTTAATGGTTTAAATGTCACTCCCGAAGCGGATGCTTTACGACGAGTACTTTGACTAGTGGGAAACATTTTTGCAATGATGGTTTTATATTTTTGAGATATATTGGCATTCACTTGTTGCGTGGGATCATACTGTATTTTGTGGGCATGGGTATCCAATAAAATGGATTTATATTTGTCAAGGTCCTCTGACGTGTAATCATGGGAAGAGGGGGTCCGAGAAAAGAGCAGCTTTAACAGTCCTGGAGTTAATTTATAGTTGATGTTTTTAATGACAGCTTTAGTACGAGCAAATTTAATGGATGAATCGCCAATTTTAAAACTATCATCCTCATAGCGAACACCATACGTGGTATCAGTGTTTCCAATAAATAGATCAGTGAAATAGGGTTCCAATGTTGATCCATAATATTTTATTAAAATGGTTTTCAGTTGAGCTTTATGTTGAGGGGTGGCCAAGAGTTGTGAAAACGGAGACGCTCTGGAAGGCCAAGGTGTATCGACCATGGCCCAGGATTTCTTTTTTCTCAAAAACTCTTCAAGGCGTGAGGCCTTTTTTTTGAGGCGTAAACACTTGTTCCTCCTCATCCTCAACTTCACTAACACTAGTCAAATCTTCCTGTTCCTCTTCCTCAGGGTCCTCGTGCAGCGTCTGCGTGGCTTGTGAAACGGTGGGTAGCGTTTCAGATGGCTTGAGAGAGGGTTTCAACATGGCTTTTAGTGGAGGTGCTAAATGTTGTTGAATAAACAAAGCATGATTTGCACGTGACTGTTTCAATTGACGAAACTTTTGGCGAATAGTATTTTTTGCTCTAATAATATGCTTTTTCAATTGACTCTCTGCTAACGCCATGGTGTCTTGACAAATGACTTGCTGGGGAATGAGACAGGGCCTTAAATAGCAATAAAATGATCAAACCCTAAGCGATACCGTCCTTGGTTGAGTTCACTTTGTTTGTCAATCACTAAACAGGCATGACGTCGAGTGTTCCAGCACTTGGCATACAATTCTGTAAACATTTGAAAGGTCATATCAGGATTCACATGTTCGTTATAAACGTGACGACTGTTCCTCTCGTCCTGACGAAATAAAACAATGACATTGGCATTGTCACGAATCAACTGTTTGGACATTTTAGAATACGTTTGTCCAAGATAGAAGCAATCGATATGTTTGTGTCGATCCATGCTGAAATAGCTTTGAATGATGCCTTGACGTTCAGTGGATACATCATCGAAAATCATGAGTGAATCAGGCTTTACCTCATCCGGTGAAATCACATTTTCTTGCATGGAAAATGTAAAATAACCCATATTCTCTTTTTGTAATCCAGACATGACTTGACCCAGAAACATGTAGAGGGGTTGGTAGAGAGATTTTGCAAAAATATAAATATTTTGAAAACGCAGACCATTGGGCGCTGTGATGAGCGTTAGCAAAAGATTAGTCTTTCCACAGCCGGAAGGCCCCACAATGATGCAGCGAATGGAAGATGGAAACAGTGAACCATGGCGTTGTTCACGTGATGTGGGACAGAGATGGGAAACCATGTCCCCCACAGGGAATGACTCTTGCTGCTTAATAATCTTCATTTCAACTAAGGCTTAGACAGGCTAGCAGGTTGTCTATATACAGGACACCGAGCCTTGTCATAGAAACAGTAGACTGGTACAACAGGTTGACGATGGATGTCTTTGGACGTGCGTTGATGGTCAAAGCTAGGTCTGTTCCCATACATGATCCTAAACAAGAAACAGATAGTGCTAATAAACACTATGTGGATAGGTCAGTAGTGCCACGCACAAAACAGAGAGATTATGACTTTAAGGGAAAGCGGTTAACCCATGTAAAACATCCTCAAGTGTCTACAGATGCTACTACGAAAAAGTATGTGGATAAAAAAGTGTATGAGTTTTATGACAAAGTGCCCCAGCTTACGGTGAATGGCTATAGCGCTAATCACCATCGGATTATTCACGTGGAAGACCCGCAAGACGAAGACGATGTCTGTACCAAGCGTAACGTAACCTATGAATGAAAAGGCTTTATAAATTTATCCCATCTGTATTTTTAGTGTATCTGACAAATGAAAAACCTTTGAATGAGAGAAACCATTTACCGCTAGTCCATGATCAGCACTTGACCTATGTGCTTGCTTCGGGTTTAAGCCACTATCGATTACACTATGATGTAACCATTCACATCAAATATGCCATACCTGATGAGAACCATTTACAAATACAGATAAATGGTCATAGGATGTTGGTCCATAACCATGAAATGGTCAATACAGGTGATGAATGATCCTTTCATCTCATGTTGACATGGGATGAAAAGCAAGCGGGAAAAAACATAAACGATTTCCCACTTTATGTGGAATTGGAATATACAGCCATGAAATAACCATCTGACGTTAGTTGTGATTTAAACTTTCTTGTGAAAGGTTGTTGGTCATTATCATCATGGTGAAACAAAGGTATGCGGTGAGAAAGACTAAAAAAAGGACTTTGTCCTTGGCAAAGCCTGGGCTTAAGACATTCGTGGACAAGCCCTTGCGAAAGAAAAAAAGAAAAAATAATGTATTGACCATAAGGAAAGCCTTTCGAGCGGCACAGAGACATGTTGTTCCAAAACGTCGGCGACAGGTTTCAAACCAAGGGCGAGTGATTCCCGTCCCCAAACGAGCGGGATTTTTACCTGCATTATTTGCCGGTCTGGCTGCTCTAGGTTCACTTTTGGGCGGTGCCAGTGCAGTGGCGAAAACCATTATAGCCGCGCAGCAGTGCAAGCAACAACTCAAAGAAAGTCAGCGACACAATGAAACGATGGAAGCGATTGCCATGGGGGCTAGAAATGCCAATTTAAAGCCAGCCTTTTATCAACAAGGATTTGGGATTTCACCATTTCGAAGTATTAAAAAAAAAATTAACCTCAGCCATAGCGAGACATGCCCTGACGCATCAACAAGTGGAAAGCTATGCTAAACAACTAAAGCTTTCTCATTTTCGAGGTGTGTTTATGCGAAACCAATTACCACCACGACCCTGGAAACAGGAATGTGCTGTTGTCAATTTGGATGATCACCGAGGACCAGGAACGCATTATGTAGCTTATGTCAAAGAGGGATCCACTGTATGGTACTTTGACAGTTTTGGGAATTTGCCCCCTGCCAAGGAACTAGTGACCTATTTTGGAAACAGGAACAAGATATATTATAATGTGAAACGAGAGCAAACGTTTAGCAGCCAACAGTGTGGACGTTTGTGTTTATTTTTTTTATATAAGACGCAGCATAAGCCAAAACGCCAACAGTATGTCGGCAGAAAGTAAAACGTTTACAGTGCATGGACGTGGACCTGAAGTCAGCCTAGACTTTTACCCTCCTATCGAATTGAGTGAAAAACCCTATGGTTTAGGACTTGTTTCTCTTGAAACGTACAATCGAATATACAACATACGTGAAAATGTGAACAACAAGTTTTACTATGATGATTCTGTGCTCACTCTGAACTCTGGTGGATACACGATCGATGATATTTATGAACACATTTATGTGGTGTTGATCAATCAATATGGTTTAAAGTCATTTCTCGATGGAACGCGCAAGTTTGAACTTGTAGGCAATACCAACACTCATCGCTGCAGTATTTCCTCTACCTTCAACATTGACTTTAAAACACGTCCCGATTCCATTGGCCCATTACTAGGATTTAAACCACGTGTGTTGGAGCCCAACAAGAACATGATTCGGACCATGAAGTGAAATTCATTGAGGACCATCATGTGTCGGTGACATGTAATATTATTAGCCAAGTGTACACCAATCAAGAACCATCGCATTCGCTTTATGACTTTATTGTGACATCGCCCAATGGGTATATTATTCGTGAAAACCCTCCAGTGGTGCTTTTTCATTCTGTGGCTGTCGATAGTATTAGTAATATAACATTAAGACTGATCAATAGAGATCAACAACTCATTGATCTAGATTCTACCACACCAGTGACTTACAAGTTGGTGCTAAAGCCACAATGAAGTTTGTGTATAAAGCAACAACACCGTCTAGGAATGGTGTTAGTTGTTTGCCACGTGAATACACGTTAACATCTCAAGACAAGCAGATTTTACAGCATTTGGGTTACCACGTCAACCCTCATAATGAATTCTATCCTAGAGATAGCGAACCGCATCGAGGAGCAACCAGGATTGGTAAGAATTGATCTCCATTCCTATCAAGCTCAAACACCTGGTCTCAATAACAATGCTGAAATTCAATTTGTTATCCACAACCAAGATATTTACACCCTACCGCATGAAAGTGTCATTCAGATTGAAGGTCGGCTCACTAAAGCCGATGGCTCTACACCCACCACATCTAAGTTGGCCAACCATGGTTTGGCCTTTCTGTTTTCTGAAGTGCGGTATGCCATTATGTCATTAACGATATCGTGGTGGATAGCACTCGAAATGTGGGCATTTCCAGTGTCATGAAACTATACCCCTCTTACAGTGAGGAAGAAGGTAAAACACTTTGCATGGCAGGTTGGTGTCCTGACTCGACCAATGACTGGATGGTACACACCGATGGGACCTTTACTGGATATTTACCTCTTAAACTGATTTTAGGATTTGCCGAAGATCACCAGCGCATTGTGGTCAACGCAAGGCAAGTGGTTTGTTTGGTGAGAGACAGGAGTGATAATAATGCACTCAAGGGAGCTGACAATGCCCCCATAGATTCAAAAATTCAACTACAACGCTTGCTATGGAAAGTGCCCCATGTGACCCTTGAAGATAGCAAAAAACTGGACATACTCAAAATGGTAAAGAGAGATATGCCTCTACCCATGGAATTTAGAAGCTGGGCACTCCATGAGTATCCGCTATTGGCCACCACCAACACACACAGTTGGTCTGTAAAAACAGCTCGCTATACAGAGAGACCTCTCTACCTGATCGTGGGTTTTCAAACGAATTGCAAGTATCAACAAACCAAAGATGCTACGCAATTTGATCACCTGCAATTGAGAAATGCACGTCTTTTCCTCAACGGAGCTGTGTTTCCCTATGAAGGACTGAATTTGGATTTTTCAAAAAATAAGTTTGGCCCCCTGTACGACTTGTTTTCTAAATTTCGATGGTCGTATTATCAAAAAGAGAACGCCCCCATGCTGCTACCCCAAGCGTTTAAGGCAAGAGCGCCACTGATTGTCTTTGACTGTTCATACCTGGAAGAGTCTGTCAAGCCATCCAATATTGACATTCGACTAGATTTTGAAACGCATGACAATGTACCAGCCAATACGACGGCCTACTGTTTGATTATTCATCACAAACAAGTCAACTATTATCCACTGTCCAACCAAGTGACGAGTGTATAAATAACAGGTCAACCCACGTCAAGCCGCTCAGTCATGTCTTGCTTTAAAGCCTCAAGAGACGTCGCATCCATGAATTTAAACTCTGAGGAACAACGTTTCAAGACTTTTGCCACATGGCCAGTGCCTTTCATAAACCCTAAAGCCTTGGCGGCTGCTGGATTCTACTATTTAAAAACAAGAGATGAAGTGAAATGTGCCTTTTGTCCCATCATCATAGACCAATGGCAGGAGGGCGATGAACCCATGCAGGAACATCAGCGTTGGTCACCCACCTGCCCCTACCTGTGCAGAATGGAAGTGGGATATATACCCTGTCATTCAAGCTGTCCCTCACTTGTGTCCCTGGGTGATGAAAAAAAAAGTTACGATACGTGTGGACCGTATGGTATCCATGGTGCTTCGGTGAGCAGCTCACCATCAAAAACGCCTAGTTGAGAGACATTGGGACATCATCGGTGTTATGGACGTTACAAACACAAGAGACTATATTGTTGTATCAGTTGGTATCGTCCTTATCCCAAAATGACAAAAGCCTGTAAGACGTGTTATGATAATAAAATGATGTAATTCTTAAATTCTTATTTTTGCATGTCCCTCTGTCCTACCCTAACCACAATTTGAAACTAGCATGGCAGGTAAGTCCATATCATGATCACACTTTAGTGGTCGATCGTCAGTCAGTCGTCAGTTGAACTTGGTTCAGGCAAGCGTCAACATGTTGCGCACACTCATTGTGGATTGCCAAGGTTTTAAAATTGGTGACAACAAATTTATATTTAAACAAGTGGCCATTATCGATTGTACCACGTTTTGGATATCGCAAGCTACGCATTTGCTATTTAAACCACCCCATGCTTTTGATTTGTTGTGTGAAAAAGACCGTAAACAAACCCAGTGGATTGAAAATCATAGGCAACTAGACTGGAATCAGGGAATCATTTCCTATAAATATTTGGGCGTAGTCATGAAAGCACACTTGTCCTCGGCCAATGTGGTATTTGTGAAAGGTAATGAAAAACGTCAATGGGTGCAACCATTTTTGGCGTCTTACTGCCAATGTATCGACCTCATGGAGTTGGGCTGCCCCTCCCTGCAAACGCTCATGGATACTTGTTCCTGTGGCAACATTACCCATACAGCCCTATCGCATGCGTGGCATCTCTTTCATTGGTTAACCACCCATGCCTGCTGGGAGTTGTTGAACAAAATAATAACTCAAGATTTACCTGTGAATGACGCCAGTGAGATTTCTACAAGCGACGTGTAAACATCTACAGCACGTGATACCATGGAGAAAGGCAATGCTACGGACAAAGCCATCGGCAAGTTCTTTGTGTGCAAAAAGAAACTAGACAGTTTTACCAACGAGGAACTCTTGGCGCTCCCCAAGTCGTTCATTTATTATGTGGCCGCCAACGCAGTGAAAGAAATCTGGCAACATGTACCAAAATCATGGACTCAAGACCCTGTGTTGAGTGAATTGCAACCCTGTACGGATTACGATCACCATAAGCAAGTGGCCATGGCAAAAATACCGTCTATGCGTCAGTGTGCAACTTGCCAGCTAGTGAAACTGTATCACGGTCAAAAAAGTCCATGTAAAGACTTTGTTGAATCATTCCACGGGTGTCATGGCGATAAAAAGCAACAACAACAACAACAAACACAAACATCGTCCACAGAGGAGGAGGAAGACCAAACCTTTTTACCATCGATGGAAAAGGATATGCCAGACCTGTACTGGCAATGGCGTCATTGACAAAGTGATTCAATACCTACCTTTCGAAATCCATCTTCCAGGTTATCGTTTTTGAGGCCCTGGAACTCGTCTCGAAAAACGTTTACAACGTGGAGATGTACCCATTAATCTTTTGGATCAAGCATGCAAGGAACATGACCTTTCTTATCGCCATAGTTATCCTGGTTTAAGACATGTGGCAGATAAATTGTTATTGAAGAAAGCTAAACAACGTTTCACATCCTGTGATGCCTCAGTGGGTGAAAGGACGGCAGCCCTGATTGTCATGAGTGCTATAAAAGGAAAGTTGATGATGCATGGACATAAACATTAAGGAGTGAGGAATTGGGATTTGTTTGTATTCTATTTTTCTTTTGTCAATTCACTATGACTATGAAATAAAAACAAAGGTTTACCAGAGCACGATGTTTTGTTATTTTTAATTTTTTGAAATCATGATGTTGATGGTTTAAGTTTCATTTTACACATTTCACACATGATGAATTCACACACTGCCATTTGTCATTTTGCAATTTACAGATTAAAAAAAAGTTAGTTTCAAGTTTTGCGTTTTTTATGATATGGATTTTTCCAGTTTGTTGATAACACTTTTTAAACAATGTCCGTTTGAAGTTTTTTAAATTATTAAATTTCACATATGGCCATTTCCAGTTTTTAAAAATGTCTGTTTTAAGTTTTGCGTTTTTGGTGATATGGAAACATGGATTTTCCATTTTGCTGTTTTCACATTTTTCCATTTGGTGAATGTCGAAAGTTGAGATTTGACAATGATGTTGATGCAAGTGCATGGCCATGACGATGCTGCAGTGAGTTTATGGGTGTTTGGAGAAACGTCGAGGTCTACGACTACTGCAGGTAAGACTGTTTTTAGAAAAATAATGTCTATCGTATGCCACATTTCAATGAAAAAAAAAACGAAACTATTGAAAACAAAATGAGTATATAAGTGACCATTTACCCCCTCCCCACCCACCCACTCTACCTTACTGTGTTTGCTCTGGTCAACCATACACACCAGCTTTCTCTCTACTCATACATTCTCACCTGTCTTTGGGAACAAACACAACCACTTTATTTATTCCCAAAAGCACATTCTCGACATGCACACTCATCCCAAAAGAACTTTTTTTAGTTTATTATTTACATTACGAAAAATAATTAAATACTAGTTATTAAAGTTACTAAAAATCTTACTTATTTCATATTTACAAAAAAAAAGTAAACTTTGTACAGCGTTAAAAGAATCATACTATTTACCAATCAAAAAATTTAAAAAAAATAACATTGCATAGAACTTTTCAAAGAGCAAAAGGTCCAAGTGAATTGCCACTATTTACAAAATCTACTATTTACAACGTCAGAAACCAATATTTAGAAAATACTAAATCTACAAGTTACATAAAGCTATGTCCCTAAATGATTAAACAGTGAAATCACACCTCCTCCTTGCGACATAAGCCCAGGGCAAGATGGTGAGCAGGTCATCAGCCCACACACGTTTGTTATCCATGGAGGCGAGGGTGTGTTTTCTCTGTTCCACAAGATACAAATGATGGTTGCTGGATTGTATCCTGCACTGTGTATGAGACATAGCTTTGCCAGTGTGTAAAACCGCTAGATAGTCATTAACACGTAGCGATTTTACCACTGCCCTACCTACACCTTTTGCTCTTTTGGCTTCCTTACAGTCGAGTGTGCGGTAAGCATACATTTTCGAAGCCAAACCTACGAATTCCGTCATAATGGAATCACCGCATTCATCTTTTAAAACACCCATTTCCTTCTTGTTTTTTATGGGCAGCTGAAACACGTTGTCAGCGCTATAGCAAGATGTGTCGAACCAGTCACTATGTTGCCTCATGACGTCATAGGGGTTGCAGTGGCGAATGTGGTAAATGAATGAGTCCGTGTCCATATACAAAAGAGAGACGTCCTCAAAATGGCGTTTCGCAAACTCATAGTGGAATCGATACATGACCGATTTAAAAAAGTCTAAAATGACTTGGCCCAAGTAAATGGGTTTATCCATGGTCACGCTGGTCTTACTCAATTCAATAGTAGCCAAATCCTCATCGATAATTTTGATCGATTTGAAATTTGGCTTGGCAATGTACCGCCGGGCACCCCACCGCCCCTCCCAGACATTCACCAATTTAATGTCACGGTATTTGCAGACATTCTCCATAGACTTGCCATAGATGCAGTTGTTCATTAATTTAAAAAAATTAATTTCAAACTGCTGTGTTGCCATTTGTCGGTGCTCTGTGTTGAGTCGCATGTATGGCTCAAGCCATGCTTTTTGAGCAAAAGAAATACCCCTGTGGATTTTCTTCAACACCAAGCCTTGGGCGAGGCATTGCACCAACATTTGGATATGTAGCACATACCGATTTTTGTTGTAAAGTGTGTCCATTAGTTTTTCAATTTTCACTTTACTGTCAGGGGGGAACATTTGCTCAAGGCAGAATGGGAAATCGGCATGTTCATCATACAAGGATGAGGGATATTCAATATCCACTTCTAGCACATATCCACGGCCTGTTTCTTGGCTAGCCATGTTCACATCAAATTCTGACACTTGTTTCTCTGTCAGCCAAGCAAACTTCCCATAGGGCAAAGGCTGACTCATGGCGTAACCGTACAAATTATTCACGTCATAGTACATTAAGTACGATTCTGGTTTGTCTGGTGAATAATCAGGCATGTAGACATTGTTCGCTTCGGCATGGCGTTGGTTAAGTGACACAAAGCCGCCACGAATGGCCTTTTCAAAATATAGAACCATGTCTACATCAGTGAGTAAATCCAATTCCACTTGAGTGTATTTCAAAGCGGCATCGAACGAGAGCCCAGGACTCGTATAATAGTGAGCCGGGTCAAGACCGTAAATGTGTTGACACAAGTTACGGAATTTTTCAAACACATCAGTGAGCAGCAATACATCCAGTTTTAGGTAATGCAAAGCATATTCACTTAGCGTCTTCATGCCAAACACTCGCCAAACTTGACATGCATGTGCATAGTCTTCATCGGAAACGGTACTGCGTGTTAGTTTCGAGTAAAATTTCTCTTGTGGTGGGAGACTTCTTTGCTTTAACACGTCCCAGCTATTGCAGAAATCATACGGGAATATACCTTTCCGAATGCACAATTGAAATTGCTCAGGATCATTAAAATGCATTCTAGTATTTTTTAATTCCTCCTCATTCAAGCCATTCACAAGGCTGTCTAGCGAGGATGCCATAAACTTAAAGGAATCCAAAAATCGAATGCTAAAGTCGCCCAACCTCCATGTCAGGGCTGTAAAACGCTCATGGTTTTGGGGAATAATGGTAAAAAGCCCTTGTTGACATGGCCCAATTCACGAATCAAAAACTGAATGTCATAATTCGCCATATTGTGGAAAAAGACACTAATTAAACGAGGAGCTGGAAAGTTCAAGTTGCATTTGCTGTGCGCAGCTCCACGAAACTCCCCCGTAAAATGCGAGTGGTCTCTGACTTTTTCCTCTCCACTTAAAATAGGCTTTTCGCAAATATGGCATGTCGTGGCATGCTCATACTGCAGCTGCTGTTCTGGAGATAGACTCATGGGTACTGGGTGGTCCAGTAATTCCTGTACATCATGAGCCAACTTGACAAGTTCATCCAAGAACCATTTGGCACAATCTGGCCCCTCGCGGTATTTGTAAACGGATTGTGTGGGGTCATAGGCACACACCACATTAAATCCTATGGCAAAGGGTTCATGTTTTTGAATGGGTGTGGTTGAGCTAACGGTGGGATCTGGTTCACATCCCGCCATGGGTGTAGTGAGAGCTTCGAAATCTGCATACACCACATAGGGGACAGTGACACGCTTGTGAATGTCCTTAAACTTTAACACAGCCTTGTCCCCTTGTGGCAATATCAGTCTCACTGCTTCCTGAGAAACCCAATCCATCCTATGCCGTTCCAAAAGCGTAGGGGTTTTAAAATATTGCAAGCAACGATCACAAATATGTTTTACACCAGCGTGCTTAGACACTTGTCTGCTTAGCAATCTACTTAGGCTCTTAATAAGGCAATAGTGATTCACCTCTCCTACAGATAAATATAAAAGATGAATGTGGTGTCGTTTTGGTTCTTTTGTGGCATAAGGAGGACCCACAATCTCATCACCATTAAGGCCATAGACCATGAACGAAAAGTCCTGGTTATCTTGTTCAAACCTATGAATCTCGGTTAAGTCCATAGGGAACGATACTCGAGTTAAATTTAAAGTATGTTTCAATTCGACAAACTTGGCCTTGTACATTCCTGGTCGACAACCATTATGTTGTGCTGGCTGCAAATACGCAGCCACAGACCATAGAAAGCAATCATTGTCACGATTCTTTATATTGACCACAGCATTTTTCGAAGCTATTGTTGGTGGTGTTTTAATATAGCTAGACCCAGCATTCAACGGGTTGAATTGACAAATGTTGATTTGTAAATGATGAATTTTGTCTAAGGCTAGACCACTCGGTCCTTGTTGCAGTTTTTCAAATTTTGATAGCAAGGCATTCACCACGTGGGTTTCATACCACTGTTCCAAATTATGGGCTATGAACAGCTCTTGCATTTTACTGCAAATATAAAATGTATCTTTATGCTCTACGTCCTTCTTTTTATATATGAAATCGCACACCAGTTCTGTATTCACCTTTAAAGCCGTATGCAACCTTTGCGCTGTACAAATTTCAATTTTAAAAATTTCAAAACAAGATTGTAAAAATTCTTTGGGAATCAAACTTTTTCTAACATTCACTACGCGGCCAGAGCACACACGTGATTTGAAACAAGACTCAAGGGGCTCCCAAGTTAACGTATCCGCAGCAGTAAAATACATTATTTTGAAAGAACACTCTCACCTGAGTTTTCAGCTGTAGACTACTGAACAATGACCTCAAACACACGCGTTCCTGGTTATCAACAGAGGTCAAGCGTTTTCCAACACTCTAAAAAGAAATAAAATAAACCTCCCTAAGTATATACATTCCATATAATTTATGCATTTCATAAACAAAACAAAATCAAACAGGTTGTATATATAAAAAAACAAATCTCACCTTGACGTGTAATGCTTTGCTATATTCCCGTCTCGTGGGCTAGTGTGGAAATGGTTTCCTTTTCTATCTGTCTGTCTTTCTCTTTCTTTAATATATTTCCCACAGACACACGACAGGTAGGCTATACACGTTATCTGCAAACAAACAAATAAATAAATAAAATCATTAATTACCTAATCAATAAATAATTGCATGTATTTATATAAAAATCAATAAATATATAAATGAATAAATATATACCTACCCCACAACAAGGTTAAGTATTTTCCACTAACACCAAAACTGTTAAACAAGACCAGGGGTTTCATGCAACGTAGTGTGTTCAAAGGTAGTCACCTAAGTGAGAGTGGAAATGATAACGACATGTCTTTATATATGTTACGTTGCATGTATAATCTTTTTCCCCCACGCTTTGAAGATTCTGTTATCATGCACGTGGACAGCTAACGTCCACGTCAACTTGCATTTTGTCACGTATGAAGCAAAACAGGATGTAACTTGTTAACAGTTATCGTGCACGTGGACAGCTAACACCCAAGGTAGATCAAATTTCACATGAACTTGCATTTTGTCACGTACGAAGCAAACAGGATGTGACTTGTTTAGTCCGCATGTGGTTTCACACATGTTCACATGCATTTCGCACTCCCCTGCCACCACGATGGTCAGATTATTTCACCTTCAAGCGTCATTGTCATTTTTCCATTGCAATTGTTGTCAAGTCAGATCGGCGCCTTCCAATAAGCTCAAATGACATTCACCTCCTGCTCGTCTACAAGTTTGTTTTCTGTACTCGCTTCGATCAACATAGAACCAAGTTCTCATCACCGTTTACACGTCAAAGGTAAAATGTGTGAAAAAACGCATCCTCGCTCTGTCATAAACCGACCCGTCGAAATAGCGATTGTTCTATTAAGCACAGCCACCGTGGTTAGCAACAGGTTCGTTGAAACACACATACCCAGCCGTATCGTCTCTCTCAACCACCACGCTTCATAAACATTATAAACAGGTAAAGAAAAAGAAAACGTTTTTTCAACATGTATGGCGATAGGCCTTTTGTGAATTATTTTTTGGAAAAAATATCTAGCACATTTGAAAGGGGGCGTTAGTCCTAGGACACCTCGTACACGTCTCTAGCGTTATTGGTTCGTGAAATATCGGCAAGAATCACAAAAAACACGTGTTTACCCCAAAATCGAGTTTCCAATTTTTTTAAAAATTATAACGAGTGGTTCATAGCAAAGAGGACGTCACCCCGAGTCCTTGGACCCGTCGTACACGCCTCTAGCATAATTCGTTCGAGATATATAGCAAAAAGTTTAAAATCACGGTTTTACCCCAAAAAAACATGTTTCCAAATTTTCACCCTTTCGACACCTACATTCCCGTAAAGAGCACAACGAGACAAAAACAACGAATCCAAGCACGCCCTCCTAGAATGACTCCTTCCATTCCAAGGTCACAGGGGCTCACATTTTAGTGTAAAATGTTTGCTTTTGTATATTACAAAAAAGATTTTAAAAAATGTACAGTTTGTGTGAACTAAACAAGTGGAATGTAAAAAATGTCAAGTGGAAATTGTAAATATCCATTTGTGAAAAAAAGAAAATGGTTATCACCATTTTTTTTAAATTAAAATATATAGTGATCTGGTGAACCTTATTTTTTATTTCACAACAAAAAATGTACAGAATGTGTGAACTAAACAAGGGGAATGTAAAAAAATGTAAAGTGGAAATTGTAAATATTCATGTGTGAAAAAAATGAAAATGAAGAAATGGCTATCACCATTTTTAGAATTAAAAGACATTGTGATCTTGTAAACCTTGTTTTATTTCAAAACAAATAGAGCTTTACTAAATTGGAAAACAAAGAAATACCAATTCCTCAATCCTTTTTGTCAACTTTCAAATCATATAATTCATGTCAGATATGTTGGATTTTTTTGTTTATAAGTAAAACTATTAAGTACTGATACCTGATTGGTTACACAACTCTTTCATAATGAAAATCTTGAGCTCTGATTCATTGGAGAACTGTTTACGTTTGTCTGAACCAAGACTAACTGACTACTCACTGCTAAGGTTTAGAAATTACATTTACTCAAATAATATTCTGGTAAAAAATCATGACTACTATAAACTGCTACCACTCTTCCACCACTTTACTAACACTTTTCTACCATTTGACTCTCACTTTTGCTCTTACTTTAAACTACACATACTACAAACTATCATTTTTATTATCGAGTTAACTTTACTACTAAACGTGTAGAACATGTCACATTATAGAAACCAGCGGCCGCCAGTTAGGTGACCTAAGTATGACGCCATAGCCAGTCCTAAAGCAAGTCTTAACTTGTAGAACATGTTACGTGACAAGGTTAAGTTAGACTAAGTTAGGTTATGTTAGGTGAGCTGAGGTTAAGTCTTTAAATATTTCCTTTCTTTGAAATAATTTCCAAGACCAAGAAAAAAAAAACACTAAATACATTGACAAAAATAACTTGTCAAAATAAGCCAACACACACAAAACCAATATAAACCAACACAAAAGCCAATCAACAAAAAAAGTCAACCCCTGGCACTATCCAGCCCATGACGGGCTAAGGCCGACCAAGCGACCGCTGCCCAGCCATTTGGCCTGCAGATATTGGGGTGACGCGTGATCAGCCAATACAAAAGCCAACGCAAAAGCAAACACAAAAGCCAATACATAAGCCAACATAAAAGCCAACACAAGCCATTGTATATTTTGCATGTCATAATCTCCTTTGATCCGTCGTAAGCTGCATATATCAACATACTTTTTAGTACATGCATTTGTAGAAAAATAACTTGTCAAATAAGCCAACACAAAAACCGATATAAGCCAACACAAAAGCCAACGTAAAAGCCAACACAAAAGCTAGTTCCAAAATGGCCTAACCTAACCTACGAGGTGGGATCAAAAATTTCCAAAATGGCTGCCGTAGCTTAACTTAACCTTTGATTGATCCTTTTTGATTGATCTCTGTTGATGTATCCCTTTGGACTGGTGTCTGTTGACTAGCCCCTTTGGACGGGTCCTTTTTGAAGGGAGTCATTTTTGACGAGTCCCTCAGGACGGGTCCTTGTTGACGGGTCCCTGTGGGCGGGTCCCTTTGACATAATTTCGATAAAATGCATGGTCCAGTCCATAGGCATCAGTCCAAAGGACCCGCCCACAGGGACTCGTCAAAAATGACTCCCTTCAAAAAGTAGGTTGAACATTTTTTTAAAATGATTCAATACTTTGAGTTTTTTCTTTATTATAAAGTCTATAACTAGCAATTCGACTTTTAAATGCACTAACAATTTGTTGAATATTTCCAGAATTTCTTTCATGGCAAGCGTTATTTTTATGATGAATACTGCGTAAATGTCCATGAATGATTGAAGAAGGTATATCAATATTACATACATTACAATGTGTTATAGAAGGTTCACCATTCTTCTTTCTTTTTGTTGCACAACTACTTTCACAATCTTGAGAACGTTTACGCTTTTGAGCATCACATTCATTTAAAGGTCCCGTGCTAGTTGATGGTTTTACAGATTTCAATTCCTGTTGTTCTCCATGCCCTTCAACCATGTGGGATTGATATCGCTTGACAGCAGAAAATCCAAGTTCACAAACTGAACACGAAAATGGTGCTGAACTAACATGTATTAAATTTACATGACGTGCAAGATTATCTTGTCTGTTAAATGTGATAGCACAATGACTGCACACAAACATTTTAATGTCATGTTGAGCATTTGCGTGTCGTTGAAGGTTGTCAGGTCTTGAGAACTGTTTCTTACATTCACCACATTTAAACACGATGATCACTTTCGAAATTACCTATAAAAGAAAGAAATCATAAATGTTAATAAAAAGATAAAACAAAGTAAAATATAAATAGTTTAATTACATTTCAGTCAATGGTTATAGCAGGGTATTTAATTCGATCATCTGTAAACTCCTAGCAAGTCTAACTTCGTGTAGTTCTAACTGGGGGGTTACTATATACCACTGTCACTGACACCTAGCGGTGAACATTGGAACTTAATAGAGTGGTAGAAACCAGCGGTCGCCAGTTAAGTGAGTTAGGTGTGACGTCATAGCCAGTCTTAAAGCAAGTCTAAACTTGTAGAACATGTCACGTGATAGAAACCAGCAGCCACCAGTTAAGTGAGCTAAGTGTGACGTCATAGCCAGTCTTAAAACAAGTCTAAACTTGTAGAACATGTCACGTGATAGAAACCACCAGCCACCAGTTAAGTGAGCTAAGTGTGATGTCATAGTCCGCCATGAAGCAAGTCTAAACTTGTAAAACATGACACGTGACAAGGTTAAGTTAGGTTATGTTAGGTGAACTGAGGTTAAGTCTTTAAATATTCCCTCTGTCACTGACACCTAGGAATGAACATTCGGACTTAATAGAGCGGTAATCAAAATCTAACCTACACATTTAGCTTTACACATCATGGTTAAGTAATTCCAACTTTTGACTGCCAAATATACCATTTTCACTGACATGTAGTGGTGAACATTGGAAAATATCACTCTAGCTGTTTAAAAGTTATTAGAGGGGCACTTACCTTTTTATAATTTATCAACTCCTGCCACTGAATGAACAGATTATAGGAATCTGGTAACCTACAGGTACCCAATTATCTGTAAACAAATCAATCAAACAATCAATCAATAAATACATTCCAATCAATAACTTCAATTAGTAATAAAAGACTACAATCCATTCATAATAAGTACTTACCTTGCAAAATAATTTAATGATTTTCTACCGAAAGGCTTTATACAACTCTTGAGCAGTAATAGAGCACTGTTCACTCAAAGCGAGTAATAAAGACTGACAGTAGGAAAATATATGACACCTCTCTTATATGAACTCTCATCGCTCGTGTCAGCAGTTTTTGCAGATCATTGCAATTCCTTTCCCAATACAGCTGAGAGTCCAAAGTACACTAGGAACACCTGTGTGGTATCCAATTACTGCTGACTTTGCATGATCATCACCCATTGTCTTGATCAACACCTGGGGTTTGAAATTACTGCAGCGTTAGTCATAGCAATATAACTGTGCGCTCTCTGCCATGTCAGCAACATGACACCGGAAGGAACACCTGTGTAATATCCAATGACTGCTAACTTTGCATGATCATCACCCATTGTCTTGAACACCTGGGGTTTCAAATTACTGCAGCTTTAGTCATAGCAACAGAACTGTGCGCACTCTGTCATGTCTGTAATATGACACAGGAAATAACAAATCGGTTTACTGCACGTACCATCTCCTCAGTTTTAACAACTTAAGAATGTGCATTATTCTCTTTCAACTACAAATGACACATCCATCCACCAAGTTAGGTCTCTTGGCCTGTCCTCAAATTACATGGGGTCCGTGTACTAGGGTGTGTTCATTAACCCTAGCACTAGAACATATTCATCCACAAAGTTTTGCACTTACTTCTTGACATGTCCTCTATCAAGTTTTACACTTACACGAACCAAAACGGAATGTGACTTGTTAGCTTACATGTGGTTTTCACAAGGAGGACGGTAATAATGACATCTCACACGTATTCACATGTATTTCGTCACTTTCCTTTCATATCGTTATCACATTATAGTAGTGGGGACTAGTGAACAACGTCAGTTCAACACACTGCTTTACACGCATAATGAAGTTAGGCCCTTTGACATAATTTAAATAAATTCATGGGCTAGTCCTTAGGAACCAGTCAAAAGGGACTCGTCCACAAGGACCTGTCAACAATGACCCGTCAACAGGGATCCCCCCCCCCCACAAAATCCATCAGTGGGCATGCTTAAAAACAAAAAAACAAGCATGTTAATTCATAGTGGCTATCCACCGTACACATGTCTATTGTGTAGAACAACGTTTAATTTCATATTGGCATTCAAACTCTCACATGTTGCACTTGGAAAGCGAGATTCTCTAAAAAATTACAATTTCACCCCCCATTAGGGGTAGGTTTAATTTTGGGGTGGAAATATGTTGTCCATTGGAAAGGGGGTATCAGCCCTAGTTCAATGACACCTCATTTGTCAAAATCCGACCATGCGTTCGAGAGATATCGTGCCGCCGCCATCTTGTGAGGAGGAGGAGGCGCTAGAACCGGCCAAAACACACTACTCATATTATACCTTAGGTTTGAGTTAAGCAATGAATTTAATGAAGTTGGCCTTTACTAACAAAAACATTATCTAGAAAATATTTATGCTACCCACCCCTTCACGATTAAAATTCATTACTTGACCAACAGAACTAAATAAAATCAGCCTACATTCCTGTTAGGGGCTAATGGCCTCAATAACCACCAACACCACCTACCTGCCATTTGGTACCATAATTAAGTACAATTTTTTGGGCTTATAGGCCGTGGTCCAGCAGGATATTTCCCGATGTTTCACCGGAAACTGCGTCCGGCATTATCAAGGGTTCCGCTCCTTTCCTTGGTCAGCAGTGGAATGAGGAAGAGGCTTGAAATAATGGGTAACGGTTTGTGGTGGGGTATTGTTGTTTGAATATGACTGATGGCTGGGTGGATCTTGGCGATGAACCAACGGCTGGAAGGTAGTTTTGGACCTTCAAATTAGCATGGTAAGCCGAGCGTTCTCTTCGCATTCCGGCTGGATCGTCTGGTTCCTATGTATACCTGCCCACAGGAACACGGGATTCTGTAGACACCTGCAGCGAGTGTGGGTGGCGCTTGTCTTTAGCGGATCGCAGCAAGTCCCGGATTTTGGCGGTGGGTTTATAAACCGTCTTCACCCCATAGGTCTTGAGTAATTTGCCTATCCTGTACGTCACCTTCTTAACGTACGGCAGGAATTCAGTGGCCACCGGAGTTTCCTCAGATTCTTTCCTCGTGCTCCGGCGCCTGGGATGAGAGGCTCTCTCAATCTCCTTATTGCTGTATCCGTTGGCGCATATGGCCCTCTTTATATGTTCCAGCTCTTGGTTGAGGTTGGATGGCTCACAGATTCTCCTAGCACGGTCTACCAATGTTTTGATAACTCCGTGTTTCTGTCGGGGGTGGTGATTGGATGTCTTGTGTAGATACCAGTCAGTGTGAGTGGGTTTCCGGTATACAGTGTGCCCCAAGTGCAGGTCATTAGTCCTGGTGATTAGCACGTCAAGAAAGGCCAGGCAGTTGTCTTTCTCCTTCTCCATTGTAAATTTTATGCTGGTATTGAGGCTGTTAAGGTGGTCCAGGAAACGTTCCAGCTTTTCCTCTCCGTGGCTCCAGACTACGAAGGTATCGTCAACATAACGTAGCCATACTTTCGGTTTGAGGGGTGCAGTCTCGATCGCCAACTGCTCGAACTTTTCCATGTAGAAGTTCGCAATCACAGGGCCTAGTGGGCTACCCATGGCAACTCCCTCTATTTGCTCGTAGAAGTTCTCGCGCCATAGGAAGTAGCTCGCGGTGAGGCAGTGGCGAAAAAAGTCAGTGATGTCTTCCGTGAAGAGCTCGGCAGTAGGGGAGAGCTAGGAGTTCTAAATAGTGTCATGGCCGCCGCGTGAGTCCAAGCCAATATCTCGCGAACCCATGGTCGGATGTTGACAAATGAGGTGTCGTTGGACTCGGGCTGACGGGGGCTTTGCTATGGACCACTCATTTCAACCCCTAAATAAAACCTACCCCTACTAGGGGGTGAAATTGTAATTTTTTAGTGAAAGCCTCTTTTCAAATGGGACATGTATAAGGTGCGCTGCTAAAATGAACTTAAACGTGGTTGCCCATATCGCGCATGCGTTTTACGAGATGCCGCTATGGATGAACATTTTTGTTTTTGTTTTGTACGCATGCGCACTTGGGATTTTTGTAAGAGGGCGAGCTGTTTGAAAAAAATGATTGATAAGAAGGGGTTTTGGTGGTGAGGAGAGAGCCAGATAGTCGCCTACTTTCCTACGACGTTTGCCGATATCTCTCGAACGCAAGGTCGGATTTGGACGTGTGACGTGTCAAATCGCTTGTTTCAAAGCCCTATATATGTTATTAATAGGTTAAAGTTTTGAGAATGAGGGAAACAGGCGTTTTGGGGTAAAATTATGATTTTAGACTTTTTCTGATATTTCACGAATGCCTGGTCGGATTTGGTCCTATGACGTGTCAAATGGCTTGTCTCGAAACCCTCTTTATTTTGGTAATAGGTTAAAGTTTTTGAGAATGAGGGAAACAGAATTTTTTGTTGTAAAACCGTGATTTTAGACTTTTTGTTATATCTCACAAACCAATAACGCCAGAGACGTATACGAGGGGTCGTAGGACTCGGGGTGACGCCCCTCCCCTATCTCCCTTTCGAATATAGTATTTATGTTTAAAAAAATGCGAAAGAGCCTAACGACACTTATGTTGAAAACATTTCAGTTTTTAAAACTTTTCTTAAATTTGTCTAAAATGTTCATGACGAGTGGTTGTAGATAGAAAGAGACGATACCACTGGACACGTGTTTCAACGAAGCTATTACTGGCCACGGTGGTGATATACCAATACAGTATTCGCTATTTCGATGAGACGGCGGGTCGAGGGTTCGTTTTCTGATTTTTCCTATGATGGAATTCCTAATTCCTAAACCCCCTGAAGGGGGTCTTTAACATGTAAACGATTATGAGTGACATGACAAATGATAATTCCTTGATTCGATGAAGTTGGCTTTAGATAGAACAAACAGAACTTGGTTATATGTTGCTTGAAGTGAGTATAGAAAACAAACTTGCTGGGGCAGACTGACAGGATGTGAATGTTATTTGATCTTATTGGAATGCATTGACTTGACAGGGCAATGAAAAAAAGCACAGAGATGCTGAGGACACTTGAAGGTCAAACGATATGGCAACCATGGTGGGAGGGGGAAGCTAGGATGATGTCGCCGATCATGTTCAATGGATGAATTTATATTTTGCGAAGCATTGTTCGGAGAGGGTCATGGGACGACTTGTTTTAAGGGTATTTATTTTTTCGATGTTTCCTATGGTGGACTCATTGATTGAAATAATCCAAAACTGCTAGGGCATGGCCTTGAGATTTTATAAACCGATAATGGGATTTTGACATACAAGATCCACTCAGAACTTGACATGATGTCATTCTTTTTATGGCTTATGAATTTCCCCAAAAAAGACCCAAAACAACAAGATCATGGACTTTTGCTTTTCTTAATATATTGCAAACCCATAATGTAAGATGTTTACTGTGAGTGACGAAATCTAGCTAGGTAACGAAAGAATTATTGTAGGATATATGTATGGTGACTGACACGTCTTTGACCATTGGAACTTGTTTTCAGATCTGACTGTAGTACATAG
Organism: Meconema thalassinum; assembly: GCA_946902985.2. Classification (NCBI taxonomy): domain Eukaryota; kingdom Metazoa; phylum Arthropoda; class Insecta; order Orthoptera; family Tettigoniidae; genus Meconema; species Meconema thalassinum. Next base: position 1,355,674,625 of record OX336388.2, read on the forward strand.
GGAGTATAGGTTGTAGGCATGGATTGACAAACGGTGCACACAAAATTCAATTTATCGATTCAAGAATTAAGAGTAGACTATCATTAATTAATTGGTTAAAGAGTGTAGCTAAAAATAAAAAAATGGTGACTACATTAAACTAAACTGAACCAAGTCGAATCAAACCCAACCGAACCAAACCAAGCCTAAAGCAAACCAAACCTAATCAAGAACAAGCCAAGGGCTTAAGTGTAAAACTTGTGGGGGAATGCAGTCATTGGCAATGTCCAAAGGAAGGGATAACGCTCTACCTCTAGAGGGTAAGGTAAAGCTAGCGCATGGTGCTAATGCATATTCCCAAGTACATGAACCACACACACACACAACTATCCTATGCTGTTTTTATGAGTTAACTGTTAAAACTTACTCAGTGGTTACTGAGCAAGATGGTCGCTACACACAACAAGCTTTAAATACTTGAGGCTAATAATCTATACACACACACACACGCTTGTTCTAAACTAAACTGTCTTGCTGGCAGTGCTCACACAGTAGGCAAATGACAGAAATGCTTGGCTAACAGAAATACAATCATTTTCGTTTGTCTAATGTTACCAGCTAACCATTACATGCTATAGTGGTGAGCACATGTGCCTCTTGCACTGGAGATCGTAACTCGATTTCTAGCTCTAAGGCCTAGAATGAATCAAACTAAGAAAGAAGGGTATGGTGACGCAGTGGTTAAACTGTTAGCCTTTCACTAAGGTAGACTAGGGTTTGATTTTAGGTTAATATACATGTCATAAACAAACAAACAAACAAACAAACAAACAAAAAAAGCAGAGATAATGTTTAAAACTGATTACACTTGTCTCTTTTCAAATTATTACTTAGATTGCAAATACAAAGGTGGACTGGGTTTGATATTCAGTTAATGCTGCCTATCGCATACTAGCCTGTAAGAAAGCCAAACAAGCAAAAGGCGTAGGTAGAGCAGTGGTAAAATCGCTATGTGTAGAGAACTACCTAACGGTTTTATGAACTGGCAATGGTATGTCGCATAAACAGTGCAGGATACAATCCAGCAACCATAATTTGTATCTTGTGGAGCAGAGAAAACATATATATAGAGAAAGATATAGAAAGCTAGTGTATGTATGGGTAGCATTGATAATTTGACCAGAGAAAATACGATGAGGTAGGGTGGGGAGAGGGAGAATTAACACTTATATATGAATGAATGGTAAATAGTATTTTAGTTTTTTTTCCCCAATAGTTTTGTTTTTTAAATGCAGTGGTAGATAGTCGTTATTTTGTAAAACATTCTTACTTGCAGTAGTAATAAGACTCTATGGTTTCGCTAACACATAGATAGACTGTATTATTGCCATGGTCAAGCACTCACATTAAGATCATTTACAAAATCATAAAATGAAAAATAAAAAATCTTGTTTTGGAAATATCGTTTTTCAACATACACAAAATAAATATATAAAAAATTTGTAAACAGCAAAATGGAAAATCCATGGTCAAGCACTCACATTAAGATCATTTACAAAATCATAAAATGAAAAATAAAAATCTTGTTTTGGAAATATCGATTTTTTTCAACATACACAAAATAAATATATAAAAAATTTGTAAACAGCAAAATGGAAAATCCATGTTTCCATATAGACAAAATTTAAAAACCTTAAACGGACATTTAAGAAAATATATATAAATGGGAAATTGACAAATGTGTAAATATGAAAATGGAAAAATCAATGTTTCCATATCATGAAATTGAAAAACATCAAACTGTCATTTTAAAAAATGCAAATGGAAAATTGACAAATTGCAATGTGTGAAATGTGAAATTGAACAAATGGCTATCATTATTTAAAAAAAAAAAGAACATGGTGCTCTATGGTTGAGGTGTGAATCAAACCCTTTCTACTTATTTGGACCACCCGAGACTGAGTAGACTAGTTTAAGTTGTCATACCACTTTTAAAAGTTTGTGTTAAATCTAGGAATTGAACCCAAGAGCTTGTAGGGGAGATCAAAGGTTATAATATGTTAAACAGATAGCCTTGAATGAAGGGTGTGGTAGCTATATAGAGATGAGACGTTTCGCTCGGGGCAGGGAGGCATGGAGATCTGCATCAAACCAGTCAAAGGACTAAAGACTCAAACAACAACATGTACGTTCACCAAAATAATGTTGTGTAACGGTAAATGTTAGTCAACGAACAGTAATGCATTACTAAAACCCATGACACGATACCTAAGAGCTTTTCTAAAATGATTTTAAAATGCCTTTAACCCTATATTGAACACCCAGTTCACAAAACTCATAACTGCAATGTTATGGTAAAACAAAACAAAATCTATATTTCAAAACAAACAAGTGGTTTAGTCAATGTATACTGGAAAAAGTTTTGTAAACACTCAAGTCCTCAAGACCAATTAAATTAGTAACTGTCAGGTTGGCCGAGTGGTTAAGGTGTTTGACTTAAGATCAAATTTCTGTATAAGGAAGCAAGGGTTCGAATCCCTTACCTGACATAACTATTGCCTTAACATGGCTTGGCCACACTGTATTATTATGATACTCAGTACACAAACCATAGATATAGTGTATTGTTTAAGGCCACTCTCTTTCTGAACATAGTCAGAGACTGTTGATGGTTAACAATTGTATTAATAGTGGGACATGGGGATAGCAATTAAGAAAAAACAGCCAATACCCATACAATATTTTTATTCATTTTAGTTTTTTTTTACAATAGTTACACACTGAATACAACTTTTTATCTCTTTACCATTGTTTGATATAGATTTTAAACACAACGCTTGTTGTAGATCCTTTTACAACTTTCTCTAGGTACTCTTGTTCTTAAAAACTGGGGAAGCCGCAATGGTTTTATAGACATTAAACCCTCATTCTCTTCTTTTTCATCATTATCATCATCATTATTATAAATATTATCTTTATAATTATTATAGTCATTGTCACCATCATTATCATCATCATCATCATCCTCAACATCACTAGAACTATCCAATTCCATTTTTTCCTTTTCAAAAGGGATCTCTTGAAGAGTCTGTGTTGCTTTTGATAGTGTTACGGGTTTATTGAACGTTGACAACTGTCCTAACATGACTTTTTGAGGAGATAAATGTTTTTTCATAAGGAAGTCACTATGTTGAGTAACACTATGTTTTTGTCGGACTTGCTTTTTCTTGTTCTTTTGATCATGTTTTGTTAACACTAACGGTGTTTCATTTGGTATACCACATTGATGAGTACCCACACTTAAGACCTCACCATGTTTACTTTTTAGATGACCTAGACATTTTGTTGTTCTTTGTTTTGAGCACTGCCAAAATATGATGCCATTCGCATTTTCTCGCTTATAGTTATAAGAGTACCCATGATACAGGGCACGTGGTTTACCTTTATTGGTTATAGTATATTCCATAGTAGTCACTGACTTGTATAGTCGATCCGCCTACTACAAAGGTCTGAACACTTGTGGTGAAAGAATGATGTTGTGTTGACGTTTTATGCAGGATAATGTTGGTGGCATATGTGGGTGGCTTATGTTGATGACATGTGTTGTTGGCTGATTTTGGTGGCTTATGTTGATGGTTTATGGTGGTGGCTTATGTTGATGGCTTATGTTGGTGGCTTATGTTGATGACATATGTTGATGACTTATGTTGATAGCTTATGTTGGTGGCTAATGTTGATGACATATGTTGTTGGCTTATGGTGGTGGCTTATGTTGATGGTATATGTTGCTGGCCTATGTTGATGGTTTATGTTAATGGCTTAGGTTAATATCTTAGGTTGATGGCATAAGTTGATGGCTTATGTTGGTGGCTTATGGTGGTGGCTTATGCTGGTGGCTTATGCTAGTGGCTTATGGTGGTGGTTTATGGTGGTGGCTTATGTTGATGACATATGTTGGTGGCTTAAGTTGGTGGCTTATGTTGGTGGCTTATGGTGGTGGCTTATGGTGGTGGGTTATGGTGGTGGATTATTGTGGCTTATAGTGGTGGCTTATGGTGGTGGTTTATGGTGGTGGCTTATGTTGATGACATATGTTGGTGGCTTATGGTGGCTTATGGTGGTGATTTATAGTGGTGGCCTATGTTGGTGGCTTATTTTTGGTGGTTTACGTTAATACCTTATTTGTAATGGCTTATTTGACAAGTTATTGTTGTCAATGTATTTAGAGGATTTTTCTCTTGGTTTTGGAAAGTATCTCAACTCTTTTTTATGGTAGCATAATGCTTACCGCCATGTTTGTAAGCAACAACAACACACTAAAATTCCAAGAATCCAAAGTACTCTAAGGTTAATGATTGTCTCTCAACTCCATTCAACGTCTAGTCAAAAAACATTATATATTTTTCACATTTTACAAAAAAGGTAAATTGGGAAAGAAAGCTATATGTTTAAACTAAAAATCATATCAAATCATATGCTAACTCCAACACCTACGTCTACCCCAATCTCAGTCAAAAAAATATAATATTCTTCAAATTTTTCCAAAACAGTATTTGGAAAGTAGGCCATATTTTGAAAACTAATCATCCTATAAAGTCATATATATATATACTGAAACCAATGGCTTTTATATCCTTAATCTTAAGAACAAAATATGGAATTTTTGACATTTTTTCCAAAAATGTTCATTTTAAAACGGGGCTATATTTTGGAAACTAGGAATTTTACAAGAAAGTTTGTTTAACGTAAATGGCAGGTATTTACCCCCACTACCCGCAAACCAAGTCCCAGGTCTCTGGGGAAAAATCCAAAAAAAGTTCAATTTGGAAAGTAGGCAATATTTTGAAAACTAATCATCCTAAAAAGTCATATATAGACTCAAACCAATGGCTTTTATGTCCTTAATTGGTAGAACAAAACTTAACATTTTTTCAGTTTTTCCAAAAAAGTCCAATTTTCAAAAATTGTCTATATTTTGGGAACTAAGAATTTTACAAAAAAGTTTGTTTAACGAAAATGAAAGGTCTTTACCCCCCTCTACCCAAAACATAAATTTCAGGTCCCTAGGACAAAAACTGTGCAGTATATATATATATATATATATTTTGGGGAGGGGGTCTATATTCACTTTACCTCCCCACTTCACAAGATGGCGGCCATAGCTTAACTTAACCTAGCCTAACCTAACCTGACCTACGAGGTGTGATCAAAAAGTTCCAAAAATGTGGCTGCAACTTAACCAAACCTAGCCTAGCCTAACCTAACCTCCCTGTTGACTAGCCCCCTTTGGACGGGTCCTTTTTGAAGGGAGTCATTTTTTTTACGTGTCCCGGAGGACGGGTCCTTGTTGACGGGTCCCAGTGGCGGGTCCCCTTTGACATAATTTGGATAAAATGCAAGGCCAGTCCATAGGGATCAGTCCAAAGGACCCGCCACAGGGACCCGTCAACAAGGACCCGTCCTCCGGGACACGTAAAAAAATGACTCCCTTCAAAAAGGACCCGTCCAAAGGGGGCTAGTCAACAGGGAGGTTAGGTTAGGCTAGGCTAGGTTTGGTTAAGTTGCAGCCACATTTTTGGAACTTTTTGATCACACCTCGTAGGTCAGGTTAGGTTAGGCTAGGTTAAGTTAAGCTATGGCCGCCATCTTGTGAAGTAGAAAGGTAAAGTGAATATAGACCCCCTCCCCAAAATATATATATATATATATACTGCACAGTTTTTGTCCTAGGGACCTGAAATTTATGTTTTGGGTAGAGGGGGGTAAAGACCTTTCATTTTCGTTAAACAAACTTTTTTGTAAAATTCTTAGTTCCCAAAATATAGACAATTTTTGAAAATTGGACTTTTTTGGAAAAACTGAAAAAATGTTAAGTTTTGTTCTACCAATTAAGGACATAAAAGCCATTGGTTTGAGTCTATATATGACTTTTTAGGATGATTAGTTTTCAAAATATTGCCTACTTTCCAAATTGAACTTTTTTTGGATTTTTCCCCAGAGACCTGGGACTTGGTTTGCGGGTAGTGGGGGTAAATACCTGCCATTTACGTTAAACAAACTTTCTTGTAAAATTCCTAGTTTCCAAAATATAGCCCCGTTTTAAAATGAACATTTTTGGAAAAAATGTCAAAAATTCCATATTTTGTTCTTAAGATTAAGGATATAAAAGCCATTGGTTTCAGTATATATATATATGACTTTATAGGATGATTAGTTTTCAAAATATGGCCTACTTTCCAAATACTGTTTTGGAAAAATTTGAAGAATATTATATTTTTTTGACTGAGATTGGGGTAGACGTAGGTGTTGGAGTTAGCATATGATTTGATATGATTTTTAGTTTAAACATATAGCTTACTTTCCCAATTTACCTTTTTTGTAAAATGTGAAAAATATATAATGTTTTTTGACTAGACGTTGAATGGAGTTGAGAGACAATCATTAACCTTAGAGTACTTTGGATTCTTGGAATTTTAGTGTGTTGTTGTTGCTTACAAACATGGCGGTAAGCATTATGCTACCATAAAAAAGAGTTGAAATACTTTCCAAAACCAAGAGAAAAATCCTCTAAATACATTGACAACAATAACTTGTCAAATAAGCCATTACAAATAAGGTATTAACGTAAACCACCAAAAATAAGCCACCAACATAGGCCACCACTATAAATCACCACCATAAGCCACCATAAGCCACCAACATATGTCATCAACATAAGCCACCACCATAAACCACCACCATAAGCCACCACTATAAGCCACCATAATCCACCACCATAACCCACCACCATAAGCCACCACCATAAGCCACCAACATAAGCCACCAACTTAAGCCACCAACATATGTCATCAACATAAGCCACCACCATAAACCACCACCATAAGCCACTAGCATAAGCCACCAGCATAAGCCACCACCATAAGCCACCAACATAAGCCATCAACTTATGCCATCAACCTAAGATATTAACCTAAGCCATTAACATAAACCATCAACATAGGCCAGCAACATATACCATCAACATAAGCCAACAACATATGTCATCAACATTAGCCACCAACATAAGCTATCAACATAAGTCACCAACATATGTCATCAACATAAGCCACCAACATAAGCCATCAACATAAGCCACCACCATAAACCATCAACATAAGCCACCAAAATCAGCCAACAACACATGTCATCAACATAAGCCACCCACATATGCCACCAACATTATCCTGCATAAAACGTCAACACAACATCATTCTTTCACCACAAGTGTTCAGACCTTTGTAGTAGGCGGATCGACTATACAAGTCAGTGACTACTATGGAATATACTATAACCAATAAAGGTAAACCACGTGCCCTGTATCATGGGTACTCTTATAACTATAAGCGAGAAAATGCGAATGGCATCATATTTTGGCAGTGCTCAAAACAAAGAACAACAAAATGTCTAGGTCATCTAAAAAGTAAACATAGTGAGGTCTTAAGTGTGGGTACTCATCAATGTGGTATACCAAATGAAACACCGTTAGTGTTAACAAAACATGATCAAAAGAACAAGAAAAAGCAAGTCCGACAAAAACATAGTGTTACTCAACATAGTGACTTCCTTATGAAAAAACATTTATCTCCTCAAAAAGTCATGTTAGGACAGTTGTCAACGTTCAATAAACCCGTAACACTATCAAAAGCAACACAGACTCTTCAAGAGATCCCTTTTGAAAAGGAAAAAATGGAATTGGATAGTTCTAGTGATGTTGAGGATGATGATGATGATGATAATAATAGTGACAATGACTATAATAATTATAAAGATAATATTTATAATAATGATAATAATAATAATGAAAAAAAAGAGAATAAGGGTTTAATGTCTATAAAACCATTGCGGCTTCCCCAGTTTTTAAGAACAAGAGTACCTAGAGAAAGTTGTAAAAGGATCTACAACAAGCGTTGTGTTTAAAATCTATATCAAACAATGGTAAAGAGATAAAAAGTTGTATTCAGTGTGTAACTATTGTAAAAAAAAAACTAAAATGAATAAAAATATTGTATGGGTATTGGCTGTTTTTTCTTAATTGCTATCCCCATGTCCCACTATTAATACAATTGTTAACCATCAACAGTCTCTGACTATGTTCAGAAAGAGAGTGGCCTTAAACAATACACTATATCTATGGTTTGTGTACTGAGTATCATAATAATACAGTGTGGCCAAGCCATGTTAAGGCAATAGTTATGTCAGGTAAGGGATTCGAACCCTTGCTTCCTTATACAGAAATTTGATCTTAAGTCAAACACCTTAACCACTCGGCCAACCTGACAGTTACTAATTTAATTGGTCTTGAGGACTTGAGTGTTTACAAAACTTTTTCCAGTATACATTGACTAAACCACTTGTTTGTTTTGAAATATAGATTTTGTTTTGTTTTACCATAACATTGCAGTTATGAGTTTTGTGAACTGGGTGTTCAATATAGGGTTAAAGGCATTTTAAAATCATTTTAGAAAAGCTCTTAGGTATCGTGTCATGGGTTTTAGTAATGCATTACTGTTCGTTGACTAACATTTACCGTTACACAACATTATTTTGGTGAACGTACATGTTGTTGTTTGAGTCTTTAGTCCTTTGACTGGTTTGATGCAGATCTCCATGCCTCCCTGCCCCGAGCGAAACGTCTCATCTCTATATAGCTACCACACCCTTCATTCAAGGCTATCTGTTTAACATATTATAACCTTTGATCTCCCCTACAAGCTCTTGGGTTCAATTCCTAGATTTAACACAAACTTTTAAAAGTGGTATGACAACTTAAACTAGTCTACTCAGTCTCGGGTGGTCCAAATAAGTAGAAAGGGTTTGATTCACACCTCAACCATAGAGCACCATGTTCTTTTTTTTTTTTAAATAATGATAGCCATTTGTTCAATTTCACATTTCACACATTGCAATTTGTCAATTTTCCATTTGCATTTTTTAAAATGACAGTTTGATGTTTTTCAATTTCATGATATGGAAACATTGATTTTTCCATTTTCATATTTACACATTTGTCAATTTCCCATTTATATATATTTTCTTAAATGTCCGTTTAAGGTTTTTAAATTTTGTCTATATGGAAACATGGATTTTCCATTTTGCTGTTTACAAATTTTTTATATATTTATTTTGTGTATGTTGAAAAAAATCGATATTTCCAAAACAAGATTTTTATTTTTCATTTTATGATTTTGTAAATGATCTTAATGTGAGTGCTTGACCATGGATTTTCCATTTTGCTGTTTACAAATTTTTTATATATTTATTTTGTGTATGTTGAAAAACGATATTTCCAAAACAAGATTTTTTATTTTTCATTTTATGATTTTGTAAATGATCTTAATGTGAGTGCTTGACCATGGCAATAATACAGTCTATCTATGTGTTAGCGAAACCATAGAGTCTTATTACTACTGCAAGTAAGAATGTTTTACAAAATAACGACTATCTACCACTGCATTTAAAAAACAAAACTATTGGGGAAAAAAAACTAAAATACTATTTACCATTCATTCATATATAAGTGTTAATTCTCCCTCTCCCCACCCTACCTCATCGTATTTTCTCTGGTCAAATTATCAATGCTACCCATACATACACTAGCTTTCTATATCTTTCTCTATATATATGTTTTCTCTGCTCCACAAGATACAAATTATGGTTGCTGGATTGTATCCTGCACTGTTTATGCGACATACCATTGCCAGTTCATAAAACCGTTAGGTAGTTCTCTACACATAGCGATTTTACCACTGCTCTACCTACGCCTTTTGCTTGTTTGGCTTTCTTACAGGCTAGTATGCGATAGGCAGCATTAACTGAATATCAAACCCAGTCCACCTTTGTATTTGCAATCTAAGTAATAATTTGAAAAGAGACAAGTGTAATCAGTTTTAAACATTATCTCTGCTTTTTTTGTTTGTTTGTTTGTTTGTTTGTTTGTTTATGACATGTATATTAACCTAAAATCAAACCCTAGTCTACCTTAGTGAAAGGCTAACAGTTTAACCACTGCGTCACCATACCCTTCTTTCTTAGTTTGATTCATTCTAGGCCTTAGAGCTAGAAATCGAGTTACGATCTCCAGTGCAAGAGGCACATGTGCTCACCACTATAGCATGTAATGGTTAGCTGGTAACATTAGACAAACGAAAATGATTGTATTTCTGTTAGCCAAGCATTTCTGTCATTTGCCTACTGTGTGAGCACTGCCAGCAAGACAGTTTAGTTTAGAACAAGCGTGTGTGTGTGTGTATAGATTATTAGCCTCAAGTATTTAAAGCTTGTTGTGTGTAGCGACCATCTTGCTCAGTAACCACTGAGTAAGTTTTAACAGTTAACTCATAAAAACAGCATAGGATAGTTGTGTGTGTGTGTGGTTCATGTACTTGGGAATATGCATTAGCACCATGCGCTAGCTTTACCTTACCCTCTAGAGGTAGAGCGTTATCCCTTCCTTTGGACATTGCCAATGACTGCATTCCCCCACAAGTTTTACACTTAAGCCCTTGGCTTGTTCTTGATTAGGTTTGGTTTGCTTTAGGCTTGGTTTGGTTCGGTTGGGTTTGATTCGACTTGGTTCAGTTTAGTTTAATGTAGTCACCATTTTTTTATTTTTAGCTACACTCTTTAACCAATTAATTAATGATAGTCTACTCTTAATTCTTGAATCGATAAATTGAATTTTGTGTGCACCGTTTGTCAATCCATGCCTACAACCTATACTCCCTATGTACTACAGTCAGATCTGAAAACAAGTTCCAATGGTCAAAGACGTGTCAGTCACCATACATATATCCTACAATAATTCTTTCGTTACCTAGCTAGATTTCGTCACTCACAGTAAACATCTTACATTATGGGTTTGCAATATATTAAGAAAAGCAAAAGTCCATGATCTTGTTGTTTTGGGTCTTTTTTGGGGAAATTCATAAGCCATAAAAAGAATGACATCATGTCAAGTTCTGAGTGGATCTTGTATGTCAAAATCCCATTATCGGTTTATAAAATCTCAAGGCCATGCCCTAGCAGTTTTGGATTATTTCAATCAATGAGTCCACCATAGGAAACATCGAAAAAATAAATACCCTTAAAACAAGTCGTCCCATGACCCTCTCCGAACAATGCTTCGCAAAATATAAATTCATCCATTGAACATGATCGGCGACATCATCCTAGCTTCCCCCTCCCACCATGGTTGCCATATCGTTTGACCTTCAAGTGTCCTCAGCATCTCTGTGCTTTTTTTCATTGCCCTGTCAAGTCAATGCATTCCAATAAGATCAAATAACATTCACATCCTGTCAGTCTGCCCCAGCAAGTTTGTTTTCTATACTCACTTCAAGCAACATATAACCAAGTTCTGTTTGTTCTATCTAAAGCCAACTTCATCGAATCAAGGAATTATCATTTGTCATGTCACTCATAATCGTTTACATGTTAAAGACCCCCTTCAGGGGGTTTAGGAATTAGGAATTCCATCATAGGAAAAATCAGAAAACGAACCCTCGACCCGCCGTCTCATCGAAATAGCGAATACTGTATTGGTATATCACCACCGTGGCCAGTAATAGCTTCGTTGAAACACGTGTCCAGTGGTATCGTCTCTTTCTATCTACAACCACTCGTCATGAACATTTTAGACAAATTTAAGAAAAGTTTTAAAAACTGAAATGTTTTCAACATAAGTGTCGTTAGGCTCTTTCGCATTTTTTTAAACATAAATACTATATTCGAAAGGGAGATAGGGGAGGGGCGTCACCCCGAGTCCTACGACCCCTCGTATACGTCTCTGGCGTTATTGGTTTGTGAGATATAACAAAAAGTCTAAAATCACGGTTTTACAACAAAAAATTCTGTTTCCCTCATTCTCAAAAACTTTAACCTATTACCAAAATAAAGAGGGTTTCGAGACAAGCCATTTGACACGTCATAGGACCAAATCCGACCAGGCATTCGTGAAATATCAGAAAAAGTCTAAAATCATAATTTTACCCCAAAACGCCTGTTTCCCTCATTCTCAAAACTTTAACCTATTAATAACATATATAGGGCTTTGAAACAAGCGATTTGACACGTCACACGTCCAAATCCGACCTTGCGTTCGAGAGATATCGGCAAACGTCGTAGGAAAGTAGGCGACTATCTGGCTCTCTCCTCACCACCAAAACCCCTTCTTATCAATCATTTTTTTCAAACAGCTCGCCCTCTTACAAAAATCCCAAGTGCGCATGCGTACAAAACAAAAACAAAAATGTTCATCCATAGCGGCATCTCGTAAAACGCATGCGCGATATGGGCAACCACGTTTAAGTTCATTTTAGCAGCGCACCTTATACATGTCCCATTTGAAAAGAGGCTTTCACTAAAAAATTACAATTTCACCCCCTAGTAGGGGTAGGTTTTATTTAGGGGTTGAAATGAGTGGTCCATAGCAAAGCCCCCGTCAGCCCGAGTCCAACGACACCTCATTTGTCAACATCCGACCATGGGTTCGCGAGATATTGGCTTGGACTCACGCGGCGGCCATGACACTATTTAGAACTCCTAGCTCTCCCCTACTCTCGGCAATCTGGTTTATGGATTCTTTCATAGGCACCTTCGTGAAGAGGGATACTACGTCAAAGCTGACTAGGCGGTTTTTCAGGTTCCAGACGTATGTTCAGCAATTTCTCAATAAAATGGCCTGAATCCCTGACGTAAGTCTCAGTGTTACCGATGTGCGGTTGTAGAATTATGGAGAGATACTTGGCGATGTTGTAGTTTGGAGAGCCGATAGCACTCACAATAGGTCTCAGTGGTATATAAGTTTTGTGTACTTTGGGTAGACCGTACAGCCTGGGAGGTAGAGCTTCACTCTTGCATGTATCCTTCTTCACGTGGTCTGGTAGTGAAGAGGCCTTGATTAACCTGTTGGTCTTTCTAAGTATCCGTGTTGTGGGGTCTCTCGTGAGTTTTCGGTATGTCTGAGGTTCTAGTAGTGACAGGATCTTAGTGTCGTAGTCTTCCGATGACATGACTACAGTGGCGTTGCCCTTATCTGCAGGTAGAATGATGATGCTTCTATCCCTGTTAAGGGTTTTAAAGGCATTCTTCTCTTGAGGTGTGAGGTTACTGCTGGGCACTGGAGCTTTACGATGGATGCGTGAGGCCTCTGAGCGGACTTCCTCGGCCTGCTCCCTGGGTAAACGGTGTATGGCAGCCTTGATGATGCTTATAATGTCTTCTACAGGCACATAAGTTGGGGTGACAGATAAGTTCTGACCTTTCGCCAAAAGTGAAGTTTCCCCTGGCGATAGACGACGGTTAGTCTGGTTTACTACAGTGCAAGACGAGTCCAGCGCAGACGCGGTTGCAGTTATCGTCTTACGGCCTACAAGCCCGAAAAACTTGTACTTAATTATGAACGCCGGCCGTGAAAGCATAAGCTGTTATATTTGGTACCATATTACATAATTCACCACAACCTGTGATACAATGACCTGTTACAACTCCAATTAAACTCAGTTGCTCAATAACAAAAAGGCCTATTGTGAGGGGCGAAAAACAAATCCACACTTCTACAGCAGCTTGTAATTTGAATCGCAGGGGAGTAGCCTACTTCCCAATAATATACCGGTACCAGTACTTCCTGATATCCATTAAAGATGTTTGGTATAAACATTGCAGTTAAGTATTAAGCCTCAATATTTTGAATAGCGATATAGTTTTATTGTAACTCACAATAAATTTACAATTCTGTAGCATTCCATAACTTTATTGAACTAGCCTAATTTTACTGTCCAATGTTTGAAAAATTGTCTAGATAAGTAATGCACAAGAAAGTGACTAAGTACACACATAGGTTATTATATTTCCACTTTTATTAATGATATTGATTGCAACCAATGGTCAAATACAATAATAATTAAAATTGCACACAATGAAGTCATGTACAGAATTCTGTTAATGTCACTGTTCTCTTGCTACAAACTTTTGCGTGATATCCTTCACACGACTTTCCACACAATTCGCACATACAGTTCTCGTATGGGTTGTGGTATACCTTCTTGCTGCACAGCTTGAAATGAAAACCATGAACAGCGAAACGTGTCATGAAATGGCGAAGTTCATACATACAATTCCTCCACTCTGAGGTCATCATGGCATCTGTTTGGTAGAAATCCATCCAGATGTTGGCTTTCTTCTCTTGAAGTTCTTGCAGTATTAACTGATATTGCTTTGTAGATGGCAGTAACATTCTTATGCGTAACTCTTCTATGTAAAATGGTTGTCTCGTTAGTTCATAGGTCGTCCTTGATGGTGCATTTTGTCCTAGACAGATAATCTTTTTCATGTATATGGCCTTTACCCTTTCTATCTGAGCAAGATCGTTTTTCGAGAGATGCTCCCATATTAATCCTATTGCATATGTCATGATTGGAGAAATTTTTATGTGAAAGAGTTCTAATGCAGTTTGTATGGAGAGTTGTCTTATTAGTTTTATCTCATTCATGGCTATAACCGCGGTAGCAGCTCTATCTTTTATACATGTTTGGAGAAATTCCGTCCAGTCGTGTGGAGTATCAGGCCAAGATACTTGTAGGAGTTTACCCTTGTTAGCTTCACATTGCCATACATGATTTTCGCTGATGCTGGTAGCCTACCTCCATTCCTGAACGTCATGTGTACTGTCTTATGTGGATTAAGCTTGAGGTCATTACTGTCTGCCCATCTTACAAGTTTATCGAACGCCTTTATTGATAACTTTATAGCACAACTGACTTTTTCACTAATACTTCATGCTGAAACGATTAACATATTCTCTACCAATCTTGATATAATGCCATGGTAGCCTGATTCGCCATGATCCTCATCACCTAATTTCTTGACACCACTGACTTCTTCACCGAAACTTCCCTGACAATCACAACAAGACTTGCCACTCCACTTCAGAAATAAGCAGTATTTATTGGCTTGAATAATGTCACTGTATGGTACAGTACATACTGTATCTTTGTTGCAAGGTTCAGCCATTTTTATGAGAACTATGATTTACTTCTTTGTGCCATTTTTATCTGATGTGATGAATCTACGCCTTTGTGGTGCGTGAAACCTTGGTCTGTGAAGCTATTAATAGCCCTCTGATGTCTTAATACCATATATGGACATATCTACATCTTGACCCCTTATTAGTGATTTATATATTGGAAGGGGTCGTGACCAATCAAATTTTACCACGCAGTTACCTTTGTGTTGCGTCGTCATTTGCTTTGTCTCGAGGCATTTCTTTCTAGCAGCCAAGTAGGCTAGACGTATTCCCATATTCTAGGGGAAGTGCCCGTGTTCAAGGTGAAACCATGGCGAGGTGTCTGTATGTCGTAATCAATATTGCTTTACTGTAGTTTAGTTTCATATTTCGGCAATTTAATACTCTTATTCTGTGTTATTTTCTTTTGGTCGCGTGTACTTGCCCCCCTCCCGATATTTTCCCTCCGCCCTTTGTGCGCGTGTAATTGCTGGTGAGTTTTTGTTTTGTATGGTAGTGTTATTTTCTTTTATTTTGATAACGTAGTTTTTGTACTTTAAGGGTTGAAAGTTATGTATGTGGGCTGTCGTCGTTTTACTCTGGAGTGCTTGACGGTGGGTTTGCCTACCATGTAAGGGGCACCTTTGAGTCTGTCATCCAGAGTGTATCTTATCGTAGAACAACATAACGGGATTGGAGATTATTTTTCTTGCTTCCCGTAATGCTTTGTTCTTTATCTTAAAGAGTTCACAAAAGGAGGTCTCACCATTGCTACTTGCTGGTGACCTAACCTGTGATATTCTTGTATCTGTGCATGCCCATATTTTTGTCGTCATTGTGTGCCCTCATCTCCTAAGCATACTTTCAATTTTTAAAGTATATTTTTGGTTTTGCCGATAATTTAATGTAATTTTTCCTTTTGTCTAAATTCCTATTTTTCTCGTAACTCACTCGATCTTGCATGTGCCTCCGCGTCTTTTTTCCTCATGCCTCCCCTCCCTCTCACCCCCATTCTGAACCATTGTACCCCCTCCTATTTTTTCATCCCTTTGTCTAAATTTTTAGAACGTATCTTGACTTCGTTGAGTGTAGTCGTTTCTGAGTCTTATCTTTTTTTAAATCTAATTGTGACATACTTACATTTAGTCATCGTTTCATCTTGCCTTGAACACGTTATCTTAACTTATCTTATTTTAATATAATTTAATTTAGTATATTTTCGATTTTATTCCTAATTTGTATTTTTCTTGCGGTAAACTAATTTTGTGGTTAATTTGTTGGTCATTTCTCTTCTTGCTTTTATTATCTCTGGGATCGTTGTACATTGTGGTTGTTATTTTAATACATTTTATCTTTGCCTAAGTATCTCTGCTTTTGCGTCACGCCTTATTTTAATTTTAGTAACCTTCTTCGAGTTTTGTCTGGTTTTTGCTATATTTCGGTTTGTCGGTCTTATTAGCGTACTTGTGACGTTAATACGACCTACACGACCTCTGATTTAAATTTGTTCATCTTTGGATTTTACTGTAGTTTAATTTTATTTAGCTTTCCCCCTTCCTTTTGGGGATTGCTTTCTGGCTTGCCTTTTAAAATTTGGGCCCAGCGAAAGCCAAACATGACTGCGATCTCCCCGTTTTTCTTTCTTCTATTTTATTTTATTTTTCTTCGGGGATAGGGGAAGAGCTTCAGCTACGTTTCCACTGACGTCTGCTGCGTACGTAAGTACGAGGCACGTCCAGAAAGTAAGCTCCGTTTGGTAATAAAATTAAATTGTGTACAGATACAGAAAAAATATTTATTGCACAACATTCTACACCTCTTAACCTACTTTTCCACATAACTGCCAAACTTTGCAGGTATTTGTCATAGCGTGGCACAAATTTTTGGATACCTTCTTCATAGAAGTTTGCCGCCGACCCGTAAACGAGAGTGAAGACTCCCCTGTAAGATATCCTACCGTTCGGCTACTACTGTTAGGCAAATTGCGTGCTTACCAGGAGAACTGCGTATGTTTAGGAGTTCTCCTGACCACATACGAAGTTCTGACCTCCATCTTTCTCACTGAGTCAGTAATGCTAACCCCACGCGTTTGGTACTATTTCGCACGTGATTTATGAAATCTGGAAAGTGAACTCAATTACAGTGTTTATGTATTTATAATGTTTTACATACAAAAACAAACCTAACCTGGGGCTTACGCCCCCAGACCCCCTTGCTTGTGGTACTAGCATTACGTTTCGACCAGGCAGTACCTAACCTAGTAGCCGACATAAATTCTATCTTATAATGTTTTACATACAAAAACAAACCTAACCTGGGGCTTACGCCCCAGACCCCCTTGCTTGTGGTACTAGCAGTAATTTTCCGCAAGACAGTGCCTAACTTAGTAGCGAAGGCGTGTGGTGAATTTCTTTATTCAAGTTGGTAACGTAGTCACATGATTGTCTTTCGGGTGTCACATGACTGTCCAAGATGGCGTCCGTAAGTGAAGGAAAATGCATTATTTCCGTGAAATAATTATTGTGGTGCAGCAGTGGTTATTGAGTATGGAGAGATTGTGAAACGACTCCCAACAACTCCCAGAAAGATATGTATATCATAAATGATTAATTTTCAATAAGCTAAGGCATAACGAATAGAATATAAAGTGTGATCTCTTCTCCCTCAATAGCATGTAATGAATACGGATCGGGTTGGCACTCGCCGCTACGCAGCGCTACAGTCGATTTGAGATTGTTGATTTCCACTAATGTTTGTGTGTTTATGTGCGATTTATTAAGTATTTAATTGGTCGGAGTGTTTTGGTGGTGTTCTGTGCAAACGTTTATTGATATACAAGTGCTTACACTATTACTTCATAGTATTAATACCTGAAATGCTATTGTAGGAAGCTTTGACTGAAATGGAATTTAATTTCTTGTCGTGTGTTGACGTTATCTTCGTGTGTTAATTTTATTGTTATTTAATGTAAGTAAACAGCAGTTTAGCCCTTAGATTTTCATGAGTGCTTAATGTGATTAGTGAAGATGCCTTGCTCTTTTGTACCAGGATGCAGATCTAGCTATGGGGACTGTAAAGAGGTCAGACGGTTTTTCAAACCTCCTAAAGATTAAGAACGTTTTATCAAGTGCAAAGGGGCCATATCAGGGAAGGATAGGGAACTTACTGAAAAGTCCTACATCTGTGATGCTCACTTTTCAGAAGATTTAATTGTTAAATTTGATAAATTTGTGATAGAAGGGAAGGAAGTATTACTTCTCCCAAGAACCAACTGGCGATTGAAAGACTATTCTGTTCCACATATAATCCTAATTTGCCTAAGTATCTGTCCAGTATGGTGTAAATAAAAATGCTCTTGATGCCATTAAAGACTACTTCTGTGAAGAAAGGGATGAGAATAAAAAGACAATGAGTTAAAAAACATATATGTACCGTAATGCTGAAGGAGGCGTGATCAGTTTTAGAAAATAGCCTACTCTATGAAGGGGTCATGACTATGCCTTCTATGTCTGTTTAATGTTAAGTTCTTCTGAAATGATGGTAGTTTACTGATTTTGGTGTTTGTGGAGTGAAATTAATGGTTATTATTGAATTTTATAGTAATCTATGGTAAAGTTGAAAGTTGCGTTCGTACGGCTTTTTTTTTTGTCTGTGTTGCAAGTCTGTTAAGGGAATGTAAAATGTGTAACAATGTGAAGAAATCCTTTCTGATAGCGAGGTAAATTGTTCCGTTCTTTTTTAAAATTTACCGATAGCTGGCAAAACTAATTGCATTCTGAACTTGCTCTTTGTCTTCGCTTATTGTCGAAACTGGACTATTACAAGAGACGACTTACCGTACTAAATTATTATTGGGCACAGTAAAGTAAGAGGAGATCTCAAACTTAATAGCGCCTATGAGGATATCTTGCGGTGTTTTAACATGTAAAACAGGTCGCAAGGTTTTAAGTCTCGTAAGCGCCAGTGCTAACTTACATCACAGATCGGAGCCAGCGCTGCGCTGCGGCGGACCAGGCGTACTATGCCAGTGTTATCACTTCTTATTCTATTCGTTATGGCTAAGGTGTTAAAAGTGATGAAAAGGGAGGATGGTCTAAAATGCACAATAAATAAAATGGTAATGAAGAATTGGGTTTTATTTTTATATTTCAGGCTCTATATGATGACGCGGCAGTATAGACGGGAGTTAGGGGCCCGAAAATATCGTGCTTTCGATGCTGTTAAGAATAAAGAACTTTCATTAAGGAAAGCTGCTGAAATGTACAGAGTACCTAAGAGCACAATTGCTCGCAAAGTGTCCGGGAAACACCAAAACAAATATGGGCGTCCGTGTGTTTTATCAACAGATGACGAAAATATTTTGACACATTCTTTACTCCTGACTGGGGTTTCCAATGTCTGAGTTTGACGTAAGAATACTAGTCAAAAGAATCTTGACAAGAGTGGTGTGAAAGAACCGAGATTTAAAATTAATATGTCAGGTTTAGACTGGGCGAAGTCATTCCTAAAGAGACGATGGGATCGATTGAAGGTGAGGTTTAGTGAGAACATTAAGCAAGCCTGAGCTGGTGTAGATCAACAATTAATTAAAGACTACTTTACAGAGCCAGAGATGACAGTAAATGATGTTTCACCTGAGGCGATCTTAAACTATGACGAGACCAACTTGTGCGACGATCCAGGTAGGCAGAAAGTTATAGTTCGTCGGACCTGTAAACATCCAGAACGTTTGGTGGATTCTTCCAAGTCTAGTGTATCATTGATGTTTGCTGGAACAGCTAATGGGCATTTGCTACCCCCTTACATTGTTTATAAGGCTGATCATCTCTACCAATCCTTGGTGGAGGGAGGACCTCCGGGAGCCAGGTATAATAGATCAAAGTCTGGGTGGTTCGAAGGCCCTATCTTTGAAGATTGGTTTATTTCATTGGCTTTATCATATCTAAAATGTTTAGGAGACAAACCAAAGGCTATTATTGGTGACAATCTCCCAAGTCACATATCTGTAAGAGTGATAGAAGAATGCGAGAGAAACGATGTTAAATTTGTTTTGCTGCCACCCAATGCAACCCATCTTTGCCAACCATTGGATTTGGCATTCTTCAGACCATTCAAGGTAGAATGGAGGAAGGTTCTGGAAGAGTGGAAAGCAAGCATCGTGGAACCATTCCCAAAGACACCTTCTAACGTCTCCTGAAGATGTGTTTGGATGGTCTTGCAGAGAGAGCAGGAGAGGACTTAATTAGTGGTTTCCGAGCAAGTGCAATACGACCTCTTGACTCACAGCAAGTTCTGAGATGTCTACCACAAATAGCAGTAGAAGTGTGTCAGTGGAAATCATCATTGGAAGAATTTTTGAAAGAAAAGCGGACTTCGGAAACTGAAACCCAGAAGAAACCACAGAAAATTCAGCTAGCTGCAGGGCAAAGCATTTCACCTCAAATGCTTGCAGAAGTGAAAAGCAAAAGGAGCAAGGCCAGCCAAGGAACACATGAGGGTACCGGTACCTCTAGTTCAGTTCTCCCTCAGAAACAAAATCAGAAGCAATGTAACAATGAGGACTCGGACAGTGAATCATTTTCAATTTACGATTCAAGTGATGAACTGGACTTGGATAATTTTCGTGCAGAAGTGCTTAGAGATGCTGAAAGTGATGATGAATTTTGGGAAGAAATTGATAATGGTGCTGGTGTGAATTACGAGGAACCCTCTGGACACATCCAACCGAGTGTTAATGATTAAACTTGTGTACGATGAAGGCACCAAGAAGCAGAAAGAAAAGTTGTTTGTAGGGAAAGTTCTTTCAATAGAAAATGATGGAACCCATCAGTGCAAATTTCTGCGTGGCTACCAAGGAAAGAAAACCATATATTTGTCTTTTCTGCAGTTGATGTCGTAGCCTGTATTAAGAAGCAGCAAATCATGAAAGTTTATTTAGCCTGTGAAGGTAATGAGTAGGGGGAGATATGTTTTCAATATGCCTAGTCTCCTTTGAATTAAGTAGACTACGGAATGTCTGTACTAAGAAATTGCATACTAAATAAAAGAAATGCATGTATTTTGACTATCAATTATTTCTTACTTTGGTAGTGACTGTAGTGTCCCACATAACCAGGATTTTGTTTATCATGGGCCAGAGACATCTCAACAGAAGGGTACTATCATAATTAAGTTACTGTACCAAGTTACACCATCTCAAGGGCAACTTGGGACAGTAAAAAAATGTACTTTTTGGGTACAATCAAAAAACATTCATTAATTATTGATTGATGAAAATGAGCAATAACACACAGTCACTGTTAAATCAAAGCATTTGTAACTTCAAAATTCTAGGCTGCACAGTCAATTGAAACATGGAACTGTCCCAAGTAACCCCAGTTGATGGTACATGTAAAACAAAACTCATAAGTATCTGTACTAGGTTGGTTAGACAATGTATTGGTTACGTCACAGGTACAAAACAATACTCACTGGTCTGGAAAGAAAGTAATCTTCCTATATAATACGCCAACCTGCTTATTTCTTCGAAATCGGTCGATTGACATGATACTCTCGACCTCATTCGTTTGTTATGTCTTACATTTAGGAAAAAAAAGGCGAAATATCGCTTGTCAATTTTAGAAAACTGGAAGGAATTGTACAATATCTGTTCATATTGATATAATTTTCATAAACAGAGAAAAACTTGAGCATAACATTCAATTACACATTTAAAGCAGCCATTTGTTTACGTTCATATCACCATTCCTCTGGTTTCAGTCACGCGGCAGCATCACCACTTCAGAATACGAATACCGGTACAGTGGAACATGGCTAATTCGAAATCTTCTTTAATTCGAATTTTTCTCTTGGTCCCTAGTATTTTACATACAATCAATGCTAAAAAATTGTGGATAATTCGAATTATATTTTGGATAATTCGAAGTTTTTAGTGTAAAAGGCCGAAAATGTCGCAGTTTGTGGTGAGCTGACCGACGCAGAAATCATCGCCGTAACTGAACTCCGAAAAACAACATGGTGACGACGCATCTGGCGATGAACTCGTGGAGGAATTTCCAGAAAAAACTGTTCTGAGTGCAGCCCAAGCAACAAAGCACATCAGAGAACTTAGGTGTTTTTTTTTTTAAAGTAGAAATGACGTACGTGATTCTGTTTTCCGTTCCTTAAATTTGTTAGATTCTTTTGTGATGGCCGAGAGACTTAATTGCTGGATTACTACTGTCGTTAAATAGGTGAATAGTACATTTTGGTTTTATTTTATCATTTGAAACTTTTGAGGTTATTCACAGTACAGTAGTCGGTTAACCTGCTTTGTTGAACGTAAATCATTATGTAAACGTAATACATAGTATATAAGCACTTTACTTGTTAAAAAGCTATGTTATTAAGTATAATAACGGTTCTTGGGTGAAAACTTAAAATTTGAAAATTTTCTCTACCCTTTTCAGAGAACTTTCTTAATTTGAATTTTTGGATAATTCGAATTTTTTTACTGGTCCCTTGAGGTTTGAATTATCCAAGTTCCACTGTAGTAAGAAGTACGTGATATAGTTTGTTTTTATCTATATTACTTTGTGGTTTGTAATAATCAAGCGAAAGATTTTTATTGCTAAAACAAATTTTTACTAAAACCATGCGTTCATGCTACGAGTTTATCACTTTTAAGGTTACAAGTGTTTCATGATTCTTATAAGAAGTACTTAATACTGGTTGTGAAGAAGAGGACAAACTTGATGATCTGCTGTAACGGCCAGTACAAACTAGATATTTGGAAACTGTACTATTTGAATTATTGGGCAGATTCAGATGTAGGGATATTACCACAGTTGAATTTAACTTTTGGCATTATCTGAAAACATGTCCAGTTATTTATAAAGTTGACGAACTGGATTAACATTACCATTTTAATGAACTACTTGATGTTTATTTTTATCCATACCACTAGTTTTTACCCGTTTTAAAGAACTGGACATTACGACGCTGAATCACGAAGAAAAGCGAACTTTTAAGGACAAAAACTCAAATAAGATATTCCTCCCATTCTGGCCATAAAGTATCCAACGGTTTCAGAACAGTCAAATAATGAATTTCTCGAAGCAAGTAAGAAAATAAACGTCTCATCATCACGTAGTGACGGGTAGGTAATGATACGAAAATTGTTACTTGCCCCCCCTGGAAAAAATCCTGCGGACGCCCATGGCCAATATACCATCTGTATGGTACATTTAATTAATTAATTAAATTATTATTAAATAAGGTGTGATAAATTTATTAAATACCTATTGGCAGGGCTAGATTTGTGACGGCACGCACCGGTACGCCGTACCGAAACCTGATCGGGGGGAAAAGTCGAATATATAACATAATGTTTTGAACTGTGGAACGTTAGTTGTAAGTCAAGGTCAACTTGGTCTTTGACTGGATAATTATTTCAGAAAACGGTAAAGACAAAATTATAAGACAAGAAATAAATGATTGTGAACATGGTATTTCCAAACCGAATGTATTTAATTTTTTTAAATACAGAACGTAAAAAAATGAAATAATGTACATTGTTTGAATGGTAGCATAGTTGACTTACATTAAAATTTAATATAGGCCAACGGCTATGGTAAGAAAAATTAGATTGCTATTTTGTCCACTGATTAATTTTTAAAGATGTTCATAAAAGCGTAAAAATATAGTTTTTAGAACTCTATATTTCATAAAACACCCCCCACCACCACCACCCGGTAGCCCACAGTACCGGAACCTTTATTTTTACAAATCAAGCACTGCCTATTGGTATTCTATTATATACTTGAGTTCTGACAAGAGAGATTTCATGGTTAAAATTAATTCCAGACACTTGATTCCTTCACTTCTTATTGATGCGGTACTTAAATATTGTACTTTTCTTTTTTCAGTGATGATGCACTCTTCATAGAATTAATTTTTAATTTCTAACAAGCTAATTTCAAGCCCAGTTCAGCAAAATAGTTTCCTCCTTTTCAGTTTGATGAAGTAATAGTAAAAGCTTTTTATTTCACCATGGAATGGGACAGTGGCGATTCCTCCATGTAGAACATGAGGATCATACTACAGTCAGCTCTCGGCTATAACTGTTAAAAAAAAAAAAAAAATGTTTTATAAGTTAGTATTTGGGGCTACCTTGCTCTCGATAAGCTCTGTCTCACTGTCTCTACTTGTAACTAGTTCAACATTCCACCCCTAGATGGGTGAAGTGTGACCTTCACCACCCAGAGTAGACACTGATGAAGGAAGCCTTGCATCCTCAAAGCACGTGTTTATAGCTCAAGAAATGTATGGGAGACCTTGTATGGGAGAAGGGGCAGGTTCGGTCTGTTTAATGGCGCTCTGAGGACGTCTACTGAGATCCTGAAGTCTCACTATTGGTTACATTCAAACCAACATTACAGGCTTATTGGTTATGATTTTGCACGGTCAGAATGGATATGTTAGTCTGTTTTCAGCGTGAGCACATCTATTGAGTGGTATTGTAGTTCGATTGTATTGTGTAATAGGTTCGTAATAGTCGTATGCGACTGAATAATTAATATTAGACTTGTCTTCAATTTAGCCCAACTATAATAATTATCCAAAGTTAATAAGTAGCTTATTAAAGTGCGTTGATTTATCTCGTAAGTAGTATTTTTAAATAATGGCCAGTGTGAATACGCCAGGCTCTTTGGGACCGGAACGAAATAGCAGTAGCCTAACAGGTGCAACAGAGGAGCCATGTGACCGTAACTATGTTATCGAGCGGCTTTTTCTACATCCTTTCAGTTCATTTAGCCATGCGGAGAATAAAGAACTAATCTCCAAGGACGACCTACTCCTCCCCTACCTAACTTATGTCAATTCAAAAGAAAAGGAGGGAAAATAATAAAATAAAATTTATTAAATATGCAGAAATACCTTGGTTATGTGGGTGCAAGGCATTAAATAAGCTTTACTGTTGGCCTTGTTTACTATTTTCTGTTCAGAAAAAAGTTTGGAACAGCAGTGGCGTAGCTGATTTGAATAATTTAGGAAATGTATTATGAAGCGGCATCAACAAAGTAAGGAACACATTGCAGCAGCCAATCTCTCTGAAACAATTTCAAAACTAAGATACTAGAATTGAATGCTGTCTTAGCAAAGCCTATAAAGAGTCAATAGAAAAACACAATGAAAAAGTGAAGGGTAATAGGTACGTTATGAAGTGTTTAATAGATGCTACTTGCTTCCTGGCGCTTCAGGAGCTACCTTCATGAGGCCATAATGAATCGGAGGATTCTGCAAATAAAGGCAATTACAAGGAGTTGATTCAATACATGGCAAAACGAGACGTGAATTTGCAAAATCATCTAAAAATTTTTACTGTGTCCTCGGGCCAAGGCCAATGATATAAAATGACTTAATCGACGCTTGTGCTCAACACCTAATGCAGAACATAAAAACCAAAATTTCCGCTGCGCAGTTTGTTGCAATTATTGTAGTCGAGACAATGTACATAGCAAGGAAGGAGTAATTAAGTATTGTGTTCAGATATTTGATCCTAAGGACGAAATTCATGAAAGGTTCATAAGATTCCTTGACTTGAGCGATAACAGAAGCGCCAAAAGAATAGCAACACACGCCTTTAATCATTTAGACGAGTTTCAATGCAGCAGTAAGTTAATTGCTCAAACCTTTGACGGCATATCTGTCAATACCGGCCAATATAATGGACTAGCCGCGAGAGTCAAGTCAAAGTGTCCACAAGCATTGCTCACTATCTGCTATGCACACAAACTAAATTTAGTATTGCAGGACTGTGTAAAAGTGATCAGAAATTGTAAAATCTTTTCTCACGACCATTTCTGGTTTCGCATAGTTTATCTCCAATTCAAGCAAAAGAACTCATCCTCTTGACGAGACAGTAAATGCCCGTTTTCCTTCTGTTGCTCCAACCAGATGGTTATACAACAATAGACTAGTGGAAATGATTTATAACCACAAAACAGAACTGATCCAGTTGTTCAAATAATTGAGAATGACACAATGTCGTTCGATCCTGAAACACGATTTTGTGCAAAGGGATTTCTTAAGAACCTTCTTGGTTTTGAGTTCAATTTTTGGTTGAAAAATTTCCACTTGGTTCTACCTAAAGCAGAAATACTTTCAAAAATTTTGCAAATGAAGATATGTGACATAATATTTTGTGAGAGTAAAATCCAAGAATTTAAAGAGTTTTTGAAGTCATGTCGTGAGGAGTTTGATGAATTGTGGGCTAAACTGCATGTCTAAGAAGCTCCTGTTACAATGAACCAATGGACTGACAATAAAGATGACATGAAAACCTCATTTCGTCGCCTATACTTTGAAATAGCTGATCACTTCTCAGCACGTATTTAAGAGAGATTTAGAGACCTTCAATCATTGAAATATTTTTCTCTTTTAAATGTCGACAAATTTGAGGAATATTCTCACTGTTTTCCCATTAATCATCTCCATTCTCTAATAAAATCGCCATATGGCAGCTTTTTTGACAGTCCGGGACTAAATTCTGAATTGTATTACGTCTTCTGTTCACCGTCATTCAAATTAAATTCCATATCAAAATTGAATGACAACATTGTATGAAACGATTTCGGTGACACATTACCGGAAGTGTCAAAACTCAACAACTTAATTCTGACTATTCCAGCTACTAGTGCCTCAACAGAAAGGAGTTTCTCTGCGTTGAAGCGCATTAAAACATACTGCAGAAATTGTACAGCACAAGAACGTCTCAATGGTCTAGCATCACTTTCTATCGAGAAAGCTTTCTTCCTGGACTTGAAACACAAACATAAATTCCATGACACAATCATCGATATCTTCGCGGAAAATAAGGACAGGAGAATCGATCTGAAATTCAAATAATGCACTAATCAGGTATGTTTTGTGTTGTTCACTATATATTTCACAGACTGATATTACCTTTATTATTATAATTATTATTATCATCATGCTCTTCACTTTGGAAATTTGAACTACAGTAGGCTATGGCCTACTGGAAACTGTTATTTTCCATCCTTCTCATTAATTTATCTTTGGACTTCATCTTATTATGTCCTACACATTATAAAAATCAGGAGACGCCACTGGAATGGGAGACTGGAGAAAGTTTCACACAGACAACATTTGGCACACACATTCTAAAGATTCTGTAATTCAAATTTTATATTCACATCAAATAGAAGTAAAACAATATGAAATAAAACATGAATTACATAGAATTATCATCTATCTTTTACACAGGATTAAAATAATGGCAATATATATATATCTTTTTACAAAGAAAATGAAAACACAAAACATGCTTATATAAACTTGTTAATTCAGTTATGTTAACATATTAACGTTTCATTTTTAAGTACCCTTAAAACATAACTAGAGCAGCAAACGGAATGAGTGAGTATGGTAGAGGTATCTGCTTGTACTATGGTGATGTGCAAGGGAGCCCATTGTCTAGTCTCCTAATCATACAAAAATATACAATTTGAACAACAGTCATACAGAAAACAACTAAACATACAACAAGCATAGCCATAACTGGATGAGTTTCTCAAGTTCTTGGCTACAGAAACAAAACAAACACAAGAGGTATAGTTTGCTAGCAACAATAGCCACGTATAAAAAAAAGTTTACACTATATTCAAAGAAATGTGTAAATAATCCAAATGTTCAGTTCTCAGCAATGAATATCTGACCCTAGGGCTTTCACCTGGCCATTTCAAACTTTATCCAAGTTTTCAAGGATTTGATGTGTTTATATGCACAAACCATATCCAAAAACATTGAAGATGCTGTTTATATTTGAGAAGAGCTAGATTCATTTACTGTAAGAAAACTCAAGAGATGAAATACGAAGCTTCATATTCTATCAAAGATGTGAAAAGCTTTGCACAAAACTTAATGGAAACCAAGAAAACTGAAACATACAGTAAATGAGGTGTCTAGAAACAAAGTGATACAATCAACTTTTTGTTTGTTATGGAAAATCATCCTTATAATATATATTATGCTTACATTAGTAAGGCTCAAATGTATTGCACCTATCAAGAGTATGGCTTCTAGACAACACAATTACAATAAAAATAATGTATATTCAGCAGGAAGTAATAATTGCAAGGTACAGTATAATGATATTCAGGAGAAAAAGTAGTACTGCTTAAATTTCTTTTTCTACACATCAGAAATTAGGTCTTGGTCTTATGTCATAAAACAAAGTCAGTACTTTCCAAGTTCCCAAAGAGTTTCTGCAATGTATGTAAAATTGAACATCTTTGTTTTATTTAAAGTTGGTATATAAGTTAGAAATTAAAGCTGGCAATTGGATTTTATAATAATCTAATGTACCATTCATTGGACACAAGAATGAAACATGTTTTGGGCAGGTAACAGAATTAAACATGCATGAACATTTACACTTGTCAAGTATAATGTAGACTTCTTCACAATTCATCACTTGCAGCCTTTAGATTATAAAATCAAGTGCGACAGAGTGACAACAATTGACAATGAACAGAACACTAGATGGATAAAGAAATAAAGTTCTAAGTGAAAAATCAACTAGTATGGTACATACACTCACTGGCAAGAAATGAAAAATGGTAGAAATTCTCTGTTAAACTAAGCAAACACTAAGACATCCTACACTGACAACATGGTTATGAACAAGGACATTCTACTGGCTTTTGATCTGGATATGTTTTGTTGTAATCATTCACAAGTATGAAGGGCTCACATAGCTGAGTTTGTGCTTTGATAAATAAATTAGAAAAACTTGTCTATTGCACTCAGTTTAACCTCAAAGTAGGTATTGTCATTTCCATGGTGGCTCTGAGTCCTGAAAATGAAACAAGGGCTGCAATATTAGTGTAGGATGGATTCTGTTTACGGAACAGTACATAGCAGCTGTGTTGGGTACATCTCTTCCTAACATGTCCACAACTGTCAAGAGATTCAGAGAGGACAACATCTACACCACGATAGATGGCTCTGGTCCTGGGAGAATCTCCACTGAGCACAGTGATCACTTCCTTGTTATGAAAGTTCTTTGCAATAGACACAGAACAGCTGTGAAAGCACATCACGTGAAAATCGGAGAAAGGACAGTATATTATATCACAAATATTTGAATAAATTGTATTGACGAGGCGGAACTAAGGAAATCTTTTGATTATTAAAGGACAGAAAGGAGGAGACTTAATGAAGGAAAGTTACAATCAAGGATGCCCTCTACAAGACCTCTGATCATAAGGGAACACCATGCCTCTCACATACGGTTTGCTCATGCTCATGAAAACTGGACTAGGGAATAGTACTCCGTACAAATAAATCCAGATTTTGAGGGCACCAAATGGAGAGAGAGAGCGAGTTTGGAGAAGACCTGGGGAACGTTATTCATTCTGCCCTTTGTCTGCAAGGATACTGTTCAATGAAAGCTCAATGATGGTTTGGGGAAGGAGCAATACAGAAGCTTGAGAATGGATCTTTCACAGCTACTGATATACTGAAGAGATTCTAGATGTTGCCACCTGCCATCATAAAGAATTTCATCCTAATGCAGGAAAGACTCAACCGTAGGCTGCTCTTAGTGTGTGTGTGAATGCCTGGATGTTGTTGGGATAGAGTGCATGGTGTGGTCTGCATGTAGTCCAAACCTTAATCTGATACAACATGTGATACATGCTTGGAGATTTGTCAGAAGTTGCTTCCTACACTGGTCAATCTTTGGGTTGCACTGCAGGAAGAATGGGATCTCGTACCACATCTCATCCTAGGCATGTTTAATAGAATCAAAGTTGTAATGAGGGCTAGAGGTTGGTAATACCAGTTACTGAGGGCCCGGACATGAGCTGCCAATACATGGGCAGCCGATAATAATTGTTTTAGGTTTTAAATTTTTGTGAAGTATATTGTTTTACAATTTATTTAATGCTTTTTATTAGATGAAGTTAAAACAGGTATGGGTCTGAAGCACTTCTCAAAGACCTCCGAAGTGTGTTATTATGTTGCTGAATCACTGTGATGTCCTAATGTTTTCAAATGGCATGATTTTATATTGAAACACATAAATTCCAATTGCTAGCGAATGTATATTAAAAAAAAAAAAAAATTTTCTAATTCAAGTGAAGTTCAATAATTTTTAATTGATATGAGTACACAATAAATATGAAACATGAAGACAAACACGCACCCTAACAGGTAACTAGTACTAATGAAGGTCACCTAATGCATTGTTGATGAGAACACTTACAGTACAATAACATTATAAAAAAAACAATATACAGTAAGTAAATCTTGCATTGATATGCAAAGAAAGCCAACACGAGTTATTGTGCACATATACCCATATGGGAGTTAAATTGAAAGGAGAAAATAACTTATTTACAAAAGAAACTGTTCTTTGCAGTTAACCAAGTCAAGAATGAATAAAGAGAAGCAAAACATATAACGAATTCTTTATCAAAGGAAGAGTTAATACTTCAGCTGATACACTATTATACTTCCCTGTGTGGGGAGTGGCAGCTCGGTGATAATTTCACTAGCTTCTTGCCAAGCTGGTCAATGCAATTGAAATGTTCACAATAAGAAATTACAACCTTGTAGTTCCGATATGGACACTGAGGCTTATGATCACTGCATTATCAGTCTTAATCTTGCTTTGTTTTTAAAAAGTTTGCCTGCACCTAATGGATTGATGGTCTCAGTCAATTGCAAGCAAGATTATTCCCCTCCCCTCTAACCTGTAGATAATAATTAATCACAAATAAAAAATTTTCAGGTACAGTCTTCTATTTCCTGCCTAATATAATTGGGCATGAACATGTATTAAATAAATGATAAGTTATCAATTAACTTTTAAGAAATGCAAGAAATATTGGGCCACACAACAATCTTGGCTATAAGAACAGAATATAAGGTACACACCAAGATTTCTCGCATACAAAAACAGTGATGAGTACGAGATTTTCTTTTTAACAGTTGGTTTTTTAGTTTGCTAACAGTTTAGATTGTCTTACAACACCACATGTTGCAGTTTATTGCAACTCGGTCGATATGACTGATTAAAACTTCAGAGAAATATTCCATTTCATGATGTTAATGCAACCAACTCTATTTCACACTGAAAGCATTCTCTTCAAGCCTTACTCTCGATGTACAGGTAATAAACATGTAATGCATGTATGCACACTTATTACAGTATTTCAGAAACAGAGGCAAATCACCACTGCTGTAATTAATCTATCGAGAGGATCCCGTCGTAAGAAATGGAGGTCCTAAATTGCCCCCACTCAAGGTTGATATAGATATAAAAATTATTTGGTGTAGAACAATACACTTGCCTTGTTTCCAGCCAACAGGATTTTTAGTATTTACAGCCCAACTTGCATAAAAGGGTACCGTTTTTTAGAAAATGGATGATACAGTAAAATGAGATCTCATTAGGAAGATAGTACGATTGAAACATGTGCATAAGATGTATAACGTTTTAATGAATATACACCTTGAAAGGAACATCGTTTTCCTTTACCAAATGCTTTCTAGTAAAACTCCGGAGTAGCATTAACTGAGGGACTAAGGTCTGAGAGCAAGAATAAAGTAAATCATGTCAAATGAGAGAAGTAAAAAATCTGATCAAGCATAGTTCTACTCACTCCAGAATCCTCCGCACACATACAAGCAAAGAACTTTCCAATGCTTTCACATGTGACCTACCATCCAACTCTGAGGTATAAGACGAGATTTATAATGAATAAATACTGTTAACATATTTCTGTGAAGCCCGAGCACGCACACAACATGAAACTTATTTTTCGTTCTTCTACACTGATAATACTTAACATATATTGCATTCTTCAAAGATTGACTGTATCAGAAAACAGACTTGCATTTGTGACCCTCATTGTCGCAAGATACTTCAATCAACATGATCAACATGCAATAATTAGTTTTTTTTTGCTAATATCCTGAGTATTGTACAGAAAAATAAAACACAGATATACAAGTATTACAATTGCTGCTTGAATTTACTTGGGCTCCCAACATGCACTTGTAAATTGAACTGAGGCAACAAATAGGCATAGGAACGTAATTTACTCAAATACAAAACATTTGATGTGGAACGGCTACATTTAAAAGGGAAATAATATGTAATTAAAAACATTTTTATAGAAAAATGTGAACACAAGATTATTGCTATTGGTAAAAAAATTACAAATCAAACTGAGTTCAGTCATGTACACCCAACTCGAGATATATCCCATTACATTAGTAACAAGTGACTTACTGTATATAGGACAACAGCCAGGAGAATGACATACCACAAAGAGTATCTCAAACTACATTAAGAAAGCTATGTGATGAAATGAGCAGGTGAGTAATTCTCTTGTCATAGTGAATATTATAAAATATGTATAAATGTAATATTCAAAAGTCTATTAAAATAGTCCACTTTCACCATAAACAATTTTCAGGGAAAACACACAACATTTTCCAGTCTACAAACTACATCTTCTCAAGCAAGCATGTGGCAAATTATGGACAGCTATGCAAAACTGCTAAGAATTTGTTACATGCTCCAATGCTAGTTGACTTTCACCTGCTCATTTCAAGAGAAATGACTTTAGCTTAAATTAAGAATGAACCCAAACACAGCACAGCATGTCCGTGGTTTGGTCTATCTACCCACCTAATGTATATACACACATACACTGTCACCTACAAAATAGCAGTATATATCTACCCTAGCTGGAGAAATGAGAGTGGCAGAGCAGCTACCCACTTAACTGCCACGTATCTTCACCTTAAAACATTACAGGGGGCGAATTGAAAAAGGAACACTCACTACTAACAGGTCCGAACAAGAAGTACCATAGTTACTTCGCATACATTTTCTCATAGAACAAAATGAAAGTGTCTAACATACAGTAAGTAAACAAAAGTTTGATGCTTTTCAGTCAGTCAACACGATTGCACCCAAATGAGATGGGTTATTCCCAAACCCTGAAAAAAAATTACACGAGACCAATAAATACACTTGCAGCATTATTTTAATTAATGCAGCAACTAAAGGAGTGTATGTATTGTAAATATTTTCACCCATACTTTCAGACATAGATTTTATAGCCTAAGTGTGATGGGTCTGATGATGATTGCTTGACGATCGAGACTGGTCATCCAAGTGTATTTATTGGTCTCATGTAACTTTTATCAGGATTAGGGAATACCCCATCTCATATGAGTGCAATCGTGTTTACTGACTGAAAAGCATAAAACTTTTGTTTACTAAGGCAACACTGAAAAATGGCTTTAAACACCATAATAATACACCAAGTAAACCAAATATTCAAATGTGAGAACTAATGCCAAATAGCTTATAAAGATAATAGCGGAAACTCCTCGCCAAAACAGGAGACAGCGCTCCCCAGCACCGCCTAGCGGTCCGAGTTGGCAACGTAAGACCAGCTGATTTACAACCGTGAGATCCAACCAAACAATTATAAGAAATTATTGACCTGTGGATGATCTAATTATCTAATTGTAATGATTGGTACGGGGAGTATTTGTGCCATATATGGCTGTAATAATTATAAACAACAAAGTGACCCAAAATCTTTCTTCAGGTTCCCAAGAAATTATTGTAAACAAGTAGCCTACCATTACACTGATAGTTCGGTTTTCTTTTAATACAGAATGCTTTTACAATACAATTTAGCATATTTTAGCCTGTTCTTTATTTATTTATAGATGCACGCTGTGGGTTATTCGAAGCCGAAGAGCTGACTTAGATGACGTATTGAAAAGGAATGGCCCAGAACACTTAAACAGAACTCATGTTGAATGCTCAGACCACTTTGTGGAGAAAGATTTCAGGAACAAAAACTTGTTAAGTCAAGGGTAATATCTTTGTAGGTTGTTGATAGTAGGCCTAATGTTAATATTGAAATAACAGCCTTATAAAACGTGGTGACTCTACGGTACAGTAGGCCTAAAATTTAACAACATGCTTCAATATTTCCGATTGAAAGTGTACGTAGTTATTTATTGTTGTTATAAGGGGTGGAACAGCGAGGTCATCTGCCTCTAAAGTGTACGTATTGCACTATTAAAGCTAAGGAGGTTGGTGTAATCAACAAGTTCAGAAACACAAATTTTAATTTTACTGACTTTATTAGGAAATATATAAGAAGGTAATTGTTTTTTTAAATGTAATTAAGCGTGTTCAACTCGTTTTTAAATACCAGTATTTCAAAAAGGATGGATTAAAACCAATATGCTAATATTTCCTTGTAATTTTCAGTATTTGGCCTGGTGCAGTGCCTTCAGTTCTACTGCCCATGGCAAAGCGAACCAAATGCAGAAGCAGTCCAGTATTTTTTAGAATTCTATATAAATATTGTACAGAACCAAGTATCTTTTGTTTCTTTTAACACTAATCTTTAAAATATTTGCTGCCTAAATATCAAGCCGAGACATATGTTAACTTCACAATGCAATTTCGGTCGGTGCGCACTCAAAAATGCTAGCTGTGGATGGCAAGAAGAGTAATGCTGTCAACTCGCACCAAGAGATGGCACTGCGATCGCTGTCTCCAAACGAGCGCATGCTTTTACGGCCGAGTTTCCGCTATTATCTTTATAAGCTATTTGCTAATGCACATGGTTACTCAAATACAAAAGAACTAGGTAATTCTAGACAACACTACCACAGATTGTGATATATACAGTATTTATAACACAAATGAAAATCTCTTTCTCTAATCTGGTCTTGCATTTAATTGTATACGTTCTGTGCTCTAACATTAGATAAATCAAAACACACAAATTTTGAGTTACCTAGCTTCTGCAACAGGTGATCTTATTCACATCTCCTTAATACTGAAGCACACACAAAATTGTCCCCAGGTTAAAAAATTGTTTGTCTTCACAGTATTATTTTTTAAAAGCACTTTATAAGATATGGAGAGATCCTTCAAGATGTGTATTCAAAAGTTAAGATCCTTCAAGGTGTGTATTGAAAATGTGAAGCAGAGAAAAAGCTACAAGGGTTAAGGAATTCACCATGTAGACAATCCAGATTCAACCCCTAACTCTGCCATGATGGATTTAAGTCAGTGTGAGGTAACACAGGTTGGCACTGAGCAGAAAAGAATGACATTTTTTCTCCAAAAACACATGGCCACTAAAGTAGACATCAATTCAATGGCTCAAAACTCAGGAAATGTGGCTACATAGAAGAATGACGAAACCTCGTCGGTTAAGCATGTCACTGTGAACAGTAAATGAGAACTACTGTATTGACAGACATTAATGCAGAAAGATTCTATTGCATGATGAGAATTACAAGTCGATACAAAACTTATACTGAAGGGCAAAATCCTCTGACAATGGAGAAGAGGAAGAAGGGTAATGACCTTTTTGAACATCAAAGCATGGACTGGAGTAAGAGATTAGGGTGGTGATAATAGTTTAAAGGAGAGAAACATAAAGGTCATCTACCCTTGGAGTAAGAAACATTGAACAGTTGCATCACATGACAGAAAATCGAGAAGCACTAGCTACAGTAATGCCCGGGAGAATGGGCAAGGCCAATGCCAACCAGATTACACAAGGCCTTGACACACTTGCTCTTTTGTAGAGCTAAAACATGCCCATCTTGTTGCAGAATCGTGCCACAACGGAGCATTAGTGTCTGTTTTAAGATTTCTGCAATGTGGCAATCTAGTATGCACAACCCTCTGATGGTAGTGCATTATATTGGCTTTGACTTCTAGATTCTTATAATAGGAAGCTTTGTCCAAACAGATCTGCATAATTTAGTATGCAATGACAAGACACAGAGAAGATAAAGTAAATAAACACGATCCAAAGATGCTTCCTTAATGAACAAAATGTGTCACCCCATATGTATTTGCTTTAATGCAGAGAATATTTGAATGTGTACTAAAATGGATTTTTCTTCATTACTTAATGAATTTAATACGTTTCAATTTTATTAGTGTTTATACAATATTAATGTTTACTGCTGGATATACAGGGTGATTACAAATGATTCATCGGGTTTTGAAGTTTTATAGCTTCAAATATATAATACCCACCCATCTGTACCAATAACCAATCGAAAGAGCATGCTTTAAAGTTTTGTTTATGTCACTGCTGGTTTCATTGTGACTCACCAGCTGGCAGGGTGATAACAGTTTGCAAAATGGCAGCTAATCAACAGAATGCATTTTGTGTGTTGCAATATGGAAAGATAGAATCTGTCACTATTGTGCAGCGTGCGTTCCGAAGACAGTACCCCAACATATGGGGCATGGTAAATCCCAATGTTACAGTGGAGATTGAACGAGAATCTCCAAAGGACTTCTGTGCTGTGTCACATAGCAACGTTTACGAGCCCTACTTTTTCCCTGGGAAAACTGTGACGGATATGATGTACCTACACGTTACAAGACTGTTAGCTGATAACCCACACTTCATATTACAACCTCATTGGCATGGAGAAAAGCGTCGCGATCTGAATGAGGAACTTCCAAACAGGTGGATTGGACGTTGTTCTCAGGATGATTTGGCACTCTTCAGGTGGCCTCTAAGGTCTCCAGACCTTACTGTTTGTGATTTTTTTATTTGGGCATACGTGAAAGAAAATGTGTACGTACCACCTTTGCCGACAACATTGGCTGAACTCCAGGATCGCATCACTTGCTGCGCTGGTGGATTTCGACAAGGACATGCTCAAATGTGTATGGGCTGAGCTTGATTACTGTGTGTCGTGTAACACAAGGAGAGCACATGGAACATTTGTGATCATGTGTAAGAAACTTGAAAATGTGCTTTTTCATACAATGTATCTCACTATTTGATATATAATACTCTGTGAAATACATTCATCCAAAACCCGATGAATCATTTGTAATCACCCTGTACTTAGGTTCTACAGTGTCCCTGGGAGGATACTTTGGGTGCACTACATATGGCAAACACTGACCATTTTCTGATTCAAGTCATGCAGGAAATGTAGAGACAACAATTGCCAGGTTAAATGTGACTAGGGGCAGATGGCCTTGCTGTTATGCCCCTTAAAACAAGCATCATCATTTAAAATGTGGCTCTTCTCCTTAACAACCAACTGGAATATGAAAGGAATGTCTACAGCACTGCCCCATATCACCACAGTTCAAGATCATGATACTAGTTTGTGTACTTGGTCTCGTAGAAGTAGAAGGATAGGTTAGTTAACTCTTGTTGTCTTAATAGTTTTAAGGGGTGGAACAGTGAGGTCATCTTCCCCTAAAAGGATGCGGAAGATGAAAATTAAATGTGCCATCGTCAACTATAAAATATTACAATGGGACACAAAGATAAATTTAAGTTAAAGACAACAGAATATCTTACAAATGACCCTGTCGATTTATATATAGAGGGTGAGAAAATTAAGAAAGCTGATACACTTGCTCTCTGGGGTCAATTTTAGAAAAAGAAGGAGCATTAAACTTAGAAATTGCCAAAAGGATTGCCACTGGCCAAAAAACAATACAAATACATTATTAACCTCTCAGGCCGGTTCTACGTACGCGAGTATGTAGTTACTGCACTGGCGGTTTGCCGTACGGTATACGCTGCGCACAACACTTCTGCGTTTGTGCGCTATCTGTTGGGCTTATGTGAACAGCTTATACTAATGTATTTTAGAAGCCTTGGACTTGCAAACCGCTTAATCTTACAACAAATAGTTCATGGGTTTCCCGTTTTTTTGTGGGGGGAAACATATGAGCAACCGGGCCCACAGAAGGTGTTTTAGGTGGGTTTTTACAATTTTTTGTGTAGATATAGTGTAGATAAAACTCTCTGTAATGTACCGATACATAATAAATGGACTATTTATAAGGTGTAAACATAGATATATTGTGCACAACACACAGTGACAATGAAATGGATACCCTCAACACCCGGAATATGAAACGAACCAGCTTCAAATTCATCCGCTCTATACAGCCAGGGTCGTTCAAGACACCATTAATAAGTCATCCTGAAAATATTGTGTTATTAGCTTGTATAATTTTTGAGATACGCAACATTATTTGAAGTTCTCCAAAACTCGCTCTCCAAGCCAATTTAAATACCACCTGGAGTGCAGACGCTAGGGCATTTAAATGCCCGCCTGAGAGGTTAATAAAATAAAAACTACAATCTAAAATCAATCCGGGTAAGTGTAGTTTTATATGGAGGAAGACCTGGACAATGAACAACAATCATATGAAAAAGCTCCTTGCCGTCAAAATGGATTTCTGGTGAAGATCAGAAAGAAAGAAAGAAAGGAAGAAAGAAAGAAGTTAGTTATTGTTTTAAGGGATGGAACTAAGAGGTCATCTGCCCCTAGAAAGAAAGAAAGGGTACAAAATACAGAAATCTGCTATTTGGTGCATGCAGATACAAATATAGATGGTGGGGGAACTAAACAGACCCCTTTGTGGTGTGGTGCCTCGAGTTCTTGGTCGTTACCCCTGAGGTCTGGGTTCGATTCCCAGTTCTGCCAAGAAGTTTAATTCTGATCTGAGGGCTGCAATAGGGCATACACAGCCTTGTGAGACAAAATTGAATAGAGGTGGGTTTGACCCTCACCTTAGCTATTCTGAAAATGGCTTTCCATGAATTCCCACTTCTACTCCCAACAAATGGTTTCTAACTGAAGTTTGTGGACTTTTGATTATTGTCAAAACTACTCTGAATGGGCCGTTGAAAAGCAAGATGTTTATTGTTCAAGTATTTAGATGTTGGACGACACTTTAGGAATAGTAATAATGTTATTGGTTTTACGTCCCTTTTAACTACTGCAGCTTTTAGAGAGGCTGGGGTGTAAGAATTTTGCCCCAAAGAGGATCTTTAATGTGCCAGTAAATCTACTGACATGGCTCCCTTGCATTTGCGCACCCTCAAATACCAGGTGACTGCGCCAGGATTTGATCCTGCAACCTTGGGCTCAGCAATCGAGAATGTTACCGTTGAGCCACGCAGCCAGTCACTGTAGACAAAGATTAGATCTAAAGATGAGATTTGAACTTGAAAGCTATAATTGAGGTTGTGCTGCCTGTAGAAATGTCAAAATTAAGTTAATGATCTTACAACAGTTTGGAAAAATAATGTTATACCTAAGCCAGCAATATCAAGCTACCTATCCCAGTTGACAGTAAACTCAGAAGAAGAAAAAAGTTAAGTGTACAACTAAGATTTAAAAACAATATTTTTACCAGTTAAAAAGAGATTTTTAGCAGACCTATAATGATAGTTATATTTATATATATAAAAAAAACACCAAATACTACAGTGTCAATATTGTGCCACAAAATAATCTAGTTCAAAATTAACAGAATACGGCAATTATTTCAATGTTAGTATGTTTTAATGTTAATACAAGATGATGTAATTAAGCGCCTGCATGACTAAGTTCAATAAAATCTCAAATTTTAACCTAGTTAATCATATAATGTAAGAGATGCTATAAATAATCTAAAAAATTGCCAAGGAAGAACATAAATGGTTTGAAACATGTAAAATTGTCATTAATTAAAAAAAAAAAAAAAAAAAAAAAGAAAAACTAATTGTATTAACTGGGCAGACCCATTTCAACCTATGTTAAACAAGAAATTGTTAGACAATACGGACACAACATAACCAATATCGCTAAATTCATGTCTTATTTATTCCCAAACTTCACCTCAATTACAAATATTCACACTACTAAAAATAGCACAATGAACATAATCAAGACAAATTCTACACCCACCCAAGTACAATGGGTTGAAAATGATGATGTCCTAGCCCCTAAATGAAACAACTAATTGAATATGAATGGGAAGCCCCAGGTAGGAAAAAAGGTTGACTGTTAACTACCTAGATGAAGAATGTGATGTGTTCAATGGAGAAATTTCATTTGAATACATATGATGCCAAGAATTAGAAACCATTTCTAACATGGATGATAACTGAGATGCTTTGTACACATGTATAATTTGATAGTATGCATATTTTATTTAGAAAGTATGTGTTTGATGGTGAAAAACCAGAGCATTGACGAAAATTCTCAATAAAGATAATAATAATAATGTTATTGGTTTTACGTCCCTTTTAACTACACTGGCTTTTAGAGACGCCGGGGTGCCGGAATTTTGCCCCGAAGGGGATCTTTAACGTGCCAGTAAATCTACGGACACGGCTCCCTCGCATTTCCGCACCCTCAAATGCCAGCTGACTGCGCCAGGATACGAACCTGCAACCTTGGGCTCAGCAAGCGAGAACGTTACTCTCAATAAAGAAGAAAACTGTAAAGAAACCTAGGGTTGCAATGGAATAGAATGTGTCCTAGTTTTTTTTTTTTAGTAATTAGAAGGTGTTACTTTTAGAGAACTATTCATTATGTAAACGACTGTCATTGGTAAATTGGGTTTCTCTCAGTCAGCCCTTGGGTTATAGCCTCTACACATTATTTTCTGAAGAGAGAGTGAGAAAAGCATACCATAGTAAGTAATACAAAAATGGAAGTGGAATAATGGTCCTGATATAATGAACAGGCTAAGAAAATGTAGTTAGCTTAAATAGAGTAAAAATTCTACTCCTTTCATGCAAGAATACTACACTGCTCACAAAAATTAGGGGATATTGTAAACTCAGCTATGTATGCTATGTGTTTCGTACCACATTAGATGCAATCGTTTTCCTTTACTCCTAGAGAAGGTAAACATGTGTTTTCGTCACCCCTGCACATACACCACATGACGGAGGGCACTGTCCGTACTGTTGCTGTCGAAGGGTCACACGGCGGTGGTTTGTTGCTGAGGTCAGAGCCATTTTATTCCCGTTGTCAGTTAGTGAATGACGTGACTTAGGGACAGCAATGCCTCCACAACGTGATTTACCTGAATCAATGGCTTGGAGGGCCATAGGACGGATGGAAGCTGGACAGACACAACAAGTTGTGGCTCGAGCCCTTGGGGTGTCTCAAAGTGTGATCTCAAGACAGTGGAATCGTTTTCAAACAACAGCTACTGTTCACAGAAGGGTAGGACAAGGTCGCCCACGGGCAACAACAGTAAGGGATGACCGTTACCTTGTGGTAACAGCCCACCGGAATAGACGGCAGAATGCAACTCAACTGAGAAGAATCTCTGAAACAGGTATTGCAAAGAACAATACATATTATTTTCAAACCAAAACATAATTTTTGAAGTACCATTTTTTATGATTCTTAAGGCTCAGTGGGAGGTTTGTCTATAGTTATTTCTACTGAAAGAACACATTGCAGTATTCAATTTGTACAGAAAACTACTGGTACAAAAAGATCCTACATTTGAGATACAAGAACATAAGGACATAACTGCTCAATGCCACTTCACTCTCCAGCCACCCAACTGATAGACCACTCCTAGTTTATATGTAACCATGCATTGAGCTGCCATCCCATTATTACAAATCAGTTACTAATAATCTAAATTTAAAAAAATATTGTGCACAGTATTTTAAATAAGATTTCTTTCTTAAATACATTGAAAGTTGCCTTTAAGATACTATTGTAAAGAACAGTAGTATGTACATATAAACAATCTGACAAAATTACAATGAATGCAAAAAAAGTTGTATTCTTTGAACTCTTAAGATGATAAAGCACCATTATTAATATTTTTGTTGTTTGATGTTGACTGCACTGTACAAATAACATGACCATAACAGTTATTTTCAGTGTAATAGTGGGTCGGAGAGGATATATGTTGAGCAACTCAACTGCATTGCTACAATGTTCCAAGCTGATGGAAGTACTCTTCAACTTTCAAGGACAATAACAATTCAACAACCACATTCCACAATTTATACAAGAGGAGAAATGCACTACAAGGTTTCAAAAATCCTTCATGTACATTTATGTGCCTGAAATTTTATGGTATACCTATACCCTGGTGCAACTTTAGTAATGGAAACAGTGATGAATGCATATGATAGTTCAATGAATGATCATATAGGGGAGAAACAGTGTATTGTAACACTGCTATACTAAACATGAAAGCGGTATTTCCAAGAAGATACCGTAAAGCTCATTTGCTCACTAACGTGTTCTCATAAACCCTGCTTTTTATCTACCTGGGCAACACAAGACATCTTTCAAACTCATTTCCAGAAAAAGGAAGTGTGGTCAGGTGTTCGAGGGTTAGAAAGCCAGAAAGCTTTTAATGTGTGATTTTTGTGTATCATGCTGCTAATCTTTCAAAACAGAAATACTGTACATTGTATAAACAGTGAAATCCAAATCTAAGGTCAAAACTTATAATCACTAGTAATCTAAATACACAAACTGCATGTCACTAATGTATACCACCGCGTTGTCGCAGCCCCTAAACTAAGGAACCAACCAACCTCTAGTTCCAAAAAATCAATGTGACTGATATTTCTCATGACTGCTTTTCCTTCATCATAAGAACATAACATGAAAACCTAACAGCTAAGAGAAATTAGCAATTCAGCTTTTACTAAGGCAAACATCATTTCTAATGCACCAGTGAAAGAAATCAATGCTCCACTCGCTTCTGTTGTGTACTGCAGTAATATGAAAACTATGTAGCCAGGCAGCTATGCAATTTTCAAATACAGTATAGAACATAATGGGAGGCAGGTTTGTCCCATAAAACCTTGGCAGAGGGGTTGGTGTGACCCTAGAGTATCCATACCAGTTTTCATCACACAGCCCAGCCTATTCATGAATGTCAGGTTAGTCTTCAGTTCCTAGAGGTTGGTTGGTTCCTTAGTTTAGGGGCTGTGACAACGCGATGGTATACATTAGTGACATGCAGTTTGTGTATTTAGATTACTAGTGATTATTAGTTTTGACCTGTTCCTACCCAAAGCAATCCACTCTCAAAATGATTTCAATAATATGAGAGTTTTAAACTAAGAATATGACTGATATTTCTCATGGCTGCTTTTCCTTCTTCATAAGAGCATAACATGAAAATCCAACAGTTAAGAGAAATTAGCTTTTACTAAGGCAAACATAATTTCTGATGGACCAGTTAAAGAAAATCAAAACTCCACTCGCTTCTGTTGTGTTCTTTTACACTGCTTCAACATGATACAATTATTTCTTTTATTTTTCTTTCTCGGTATTTTTTCCTCTTATTCTTATATTCAAATCTCATAGAGCACACTCTGTGCTATGGAAAAACTATCTTCTTATTTTTATTTTCAAATTCCAAAGAGCACATTTTATGCTCTGGAAAAATTAATGCAACAGCTTCAAAGACAATCAGTCATCAAAACTGGAAGACCAACTGGAAATGGAAGAATATGCAGTTTTATGGAAAATATTAACACCTCTTTATATCATATAAAGGGCAAGCCTTCATAATTAGACAAATGTTTACATACTGACAAATTAAGAATAGACAGTTCTAATCAATGTAAGTAAATTATTAAACACATATTACTCATGGGCAGATATCTTCTTTGGTGAGTTGATAAATCATAACACAATTTCTCTATTACATTCTATTTATCAGAATTTGACAGTAATTGAATACTCAAAATTGCAGCTATTACTGAAAACGATCAAGAAAGTAATAATTAATAGATACACTTTTAAGAGGTTCTGCCCCTTTAAACAACAATAACTAATTTAGGTTAGAAATTTAAATAATTTTAAAATTACTTTGAAATGTTCTTTCTATATTCATTGTGATATGGATTAAATCATGCTAACTCAAATTTGCAGATATTGTAAAAGTAAGTTGTGAATGGTGCAATACTTCAGCATGTAAAATTGTACTCAAAATAGCAGCTATTACTAACAATGATCAAGAAGGCAATAATTAATACATACACTTTTAACAATAACTGTTAAAAGAATTTATGTTTTTCACATTAACCAAAAAAGAAGACCCCTGCTCATGAGATTCATAATCAGAATCAAACTAATCCAGCTATGAATGCTGAACAGATACTGAAGCAGAAACTCTAAATTTAAAAGGTCCTAATTGAATTAATAAGCAAGAAATAAAAATAAGGGATTCAATTGATTTTTTAAGTTTTCAACATTATTTAATAATTCTGATATTTTCCACAAAATATTTCAGCTCCTTTCTCTAAAAATAGACTTTTATGAAAAAATAACAACATTAATTTCAAGTATAAAATTTCTGACATGAAAAACATGCATACTCTTTGAGTAGCATAATAAATTCAAGTGCCATGCATCTTTTCAGAACACAAATCCTGTAACGATTACATAGTTGGGCAAAAACGTAGGGCAGAAAAGCCTTTGTACTTCATTTTGGATGTGCTAATGTTGAGAGAGCCACCAGCTTGGAACACCAGCAGTATGGAACTAAATGTAGTAGGAGGTACTGGGGTCATGAGCTACTGTGTACCGTAATATGGAACCGTTCAACAACTAGAAAAGCAGCCCAGGTTTGGTGTCAACACATTATGCTCCACAAACGTAACTCGAAAGCTGCATTTCAGCAATTCCTACAATCAATACACTTACAGTAGAGATTATTTTGTTATTTATATTTCATGCTTATTTTGGCATGCTCACTCATAGGGTTCACCTTCAACAAGAAGATCTTTGCGACATCTTCATCTTCCAAAAACATTCCATCAAGGATTTTCACTTGAACTTCATTCCACACTACTCTTCAAAATGTG
This sequence comes from Meconema thalassinum, assembly GCA_946902985.2. Lineage (NCBI taxonomy): Eukaryota > Metazoa > Arthropoda > Insecta > Orthoptera > Tettigoniidae > Meconema > Meconema thalassinum. The sequence continues at coordinate 1,355,719,349 of OX336388.2, forward strand.
TATTATGTTACATTATGATAAGACAACATATATTTGTACAGTTGATTCTTGTTTCAGTCATGAATGGAGGCTCTAAAAAAATGTTTTAAATAAAAAGAAGCCTGAATATGCATCAATTATTCCTAAAAAATACAGAATATGTAGGCTATTACCATACAAAAAAGTGTTTACTTTAGCCCCAAGTGTTAAACAATGTTGCTTGAGGTGAGAACATAGAACATGACAGGTTCATTTAAAGAACAAATAAGGCTTAAAACATTTTCTACAAATTCTTTTCGATTTTAAGAGGAAAATACTTCCAAAGAACTGTTTCATAAGCAGGCCCATACAATATTTATTCAAGTTTCCTTTAACTCTTTTACTAGATATAATTCTTCCTACTATAAAGAATGATGTGTAAACTTTACATAAATTGTATTGCCAACGGAACAATTCCTTGTTCTTTGGAAAACATCATCATCATCTTGTACAGTTTCCAGCCCCAGGCTGGGTCTGTTTGGAACATAAGCCTCGCCACTTAGTCTTTTCTTCCCACCACCTCTCCGCTGTCACTCTGGTCCAGTCCTCGCCTCTCTTCTTGACACATTCCTCAACGCCTTTCAGCCATCTATCTCTTGGTCTTCCCCTTGGTCGTTTCTTCTGCATCTGCATCTCATGTATCCTCTTTGGGAATCTTCTTCTCATCCATTCTCTTTAAGTGTCCATACCTCAGTCTTGATGTCTCAATCCTACCTTGCAAGGGCTCCTCTTTCACCATTTCCCTGACCTTTTCATTCCTCACCCTGTCTCTTCTTGTTACTCCGATCCTACTTCGCAGGAACTTCATTTCACCTGCCTGTATTCTGCTTATGTCTCTTTTCTTCATTGTCCACGTTTCTGAAGCATAGGTCAGTATCGGGATATAGTAGCTTCTGTATAACACTTCCTTGCTTTTTTTGTGGGACATCTTTATTCCACACTAAGACCCTAATGCTTCTATACTATACTATATTGAAAAAAGAAAGAAGGAAAAAAGCTTAAAGGAGACATGGATGATAGACAGATGACCAATTAGGGAATGCACAGACTGAAAAATTTTCACTGCAGATGTGTATATAATTGGCATTAAATTGGTCAATCTAATTTCCTCTTATTATCTATTTCTTTCGTTACATGGCAGTGTATGCATTTAAATGAAAAAATAATAATAAGGCAGGGACACAGTTTATATTATCCATTGTCAGAGTGCGAGGCCTTTAAAATTGATGCTATTTTTGTCCAATATTTTTTTGCCTGATAAGATGGAAATAAATGAGCTTCTACATACTCAATACGTGAACATTTGCAGTCAGCACTTCAATAATAATTAGAGCTTTAAGGGGTGTAAATGTGGAAGTTATTGGCCATTAATTTGAACTTGCATGAAGATGAGTTTCTTTAAATGTTGGTATGATTTATTTCCAGTAGTGCTGGATCCTGTAAGTTTTTACAGCAATTCTGGTTATTTCCTAATTATGTATTCTAGTCTGTTACATTTGCATGTCTTAACACTTTATTTACGTATGATCAGCTGTTTGCCAGTACCAGTACCATTATTTTATGTACAGTAATTACAAGCATTAAAATGCACCTTTGAGATTCTTTTAGGAACTTTATCACTGGAAATTTTACAAGGCAACATGAATTGCTGAATCAACCCTTGCTAGTATGTCCAGGAATTTAATATGAAGGCATGATTAACACCATGTTGATATGGAAGATTTTTATAATATACAGTACTTAGTTTGTCCAGGAATTGTATTACAGTAGAACCTTGTTTGTTCGTTCCCCTTTAATCCAGATCAAATTTAGCAAAATTGTTAATAAATTCTATTTTATCCAAAAAAATATTGTTCATTTGTTATGCAGAACATTGTTTTGTATTGCTATTATTACTGTAAAGATAAATGGTATGTTTCAAAAATATTTTGTATAACAGCAGCATTTTCCCCCATTATTTTTGTTAGTCTGAACCACCTCTGGTGGTCAATATTCTACTGTACTATTATGCCATCATTTCATATTTACTGACAATACTACTTGTAATATTGTGGTACGTAGGCCACATTAAAGAGAAATGATGCAGCTTTGCCCACTATGGCAGGTTGAATGCCTATATTTGGGCTGGAATGAAAATCTGCAAAATCCTTGTCCAATTATTTTGTTGAGGTCATTATGAACAAGGTTAAGGTGAGGTCACTAAATGTCTGATTTTGCTAGACATCCCTCCTTTTTATACATTAGATTTGCAGATGGCAGGCCTTTAAAATATACTCGATGTCCAGAAAATGTTCCCCCAGTCCCATTACTGTTAAATATCACAATTTTTAGTCCGAACTGTAAAATCCCGAATCATGTGACACTAGGCACATTCGGGCCTTGGGGATTATCTCATTTGTATCTTGCATCGTATAGCAGGGTTCAGCTGGAGGTCTGGAGTTGGCCAGTTAGGTAAATTCTGCAATGCAAGTAATGGATGTGTTCTTTCGCATAACATGCTCACTGTTTAGTTATCCGTCAAATCAAGTGATTGATGTGGTTGTATTATTATTATTGATTTTAAAATTTTGCATACCCCCTCTGTAGCACCGCGCCCACGAAGAGCCTTGACCTACCAAGCGATCGTTGGCCAGCCATTTAGTCTGCAGATAGCAGGGCGACACAAGGTCAGTGCGTCGGGTCCCTTCTGTGGTTAATCTTGGTTTTCCTGACCAGAGCACTGCCTCACTGTCAGACAGCTACTCAGTTGTCCTCACGAGGCCATGTGCAATCAGCCCTCACGACAGTTTCAAAAATCCCTAATGGAGCTGGGAATCGAACCCAGGGCCTCAGGGTGAAAGGCAAGTGCACTACCTTAACACCATGGGACCAGCTGATTTTGTATAGGCACATTAAAATGAGACAGCTCGTACATCGTGCAATATTGAAACATTTTTCTCTGAAAATGTGCTACTCCAAGTTGCAATGTAAAAACTGAAAGAGTGTATTCTCTAATTAATGCCTATTGGACAAAAGAAACTGCTTCGTGAAAACTGAAAGAGTGTATTCTCTAATTAATGCCTATTGGACAAAAGAAACTGCTTCGTGATTGAGTCAGTTAAGAGCACGTTACAAGAAAACAACTGTCGAAAAGTATCAGCAAGTATAAACAGTTGTAGCGACTTCAGCACGTTGCATCTACACAATAGTAAAGTAATACTGACACACTTACTTAATGCTTTGATATTGTGCTCCATTTGTTAAAAGTTCACTTTTCTTAGAAAGATTGTTCTACATTTGAAAATTTCCACCTGATCACCTTAGACAAGGTTGATGGAAGCCCCAATCATATTTGAAATGCCAATCAAAACTATTCTTAATTTTGGACCATTTTTATTGGGGTATATACACAGCTGTACATTTGCAAATTTACCATCGTCTATTATTACTATACACTTGCATAGTGTGCATCAATTTCCCAAAAATTCAGATTTACAGCCCTACCAATGGAACGATGATATATCCTCCAGAAAAAGATCACAACTTGAGGGATATGGTGTGGTGAGTGCCACCAATTACTTGTGCCAGGTCCCTCTCCATCATTTCTGTCCAACATACCCTGGTCATTTTTCATTCACTTCTGACCCTTCGGAGGCTAAATGAGTCATTTATGTCACCAAAAAGAGTTTGCATGCCAAGTGACAATCATGTCATAGATTTGCCATCCCTGGCGCAAAACTGAGCAATGTTTTCAAATTAACATAATTCTGTTTCCAGACTGTTCTTTCTGAAATGAGGTGTGGTCATTATGCAAGTCCTGATTTTCTAACATAGGAAGTTGACAAGGCATACAGTATTGAGGTTAGCTCACTTGGTGGCCTGTACCTTAGTGAAACGAGATGTGCAGGGTGGAGTTGTATGAGTCTTCTGTGCAAGTGATTACAGTGGAATCTCGTTAGCACGTTCTCGGTTACGACGTTTTCCCGCTTAGCGCGATGATTTTCTCAAGTCCCAGTCCCAATTCTACAAAATACATGTTGATATATCCCCTTAACACGTTCTCTATTCCCGCTTACGACGATCAAATTTCCGTTGTACTATTTGTACGCGAACCGGATTTTATTCTTATTTCATTATAAAATTCTGGAAAACACGACGCGATATTGCCTCATATTCTCTGATAGTTATTGACAGTGTAGATGATTTCATTGTGTTTGACGGCGTAGAAGTGGCTATAGCAATGACGCAACACAGGTGACGTGTCTCTCTCCCGCTGCCCTTTCTCTCCTTTCTCAAGTCCCTATCCTACTAAATTCATGTTGATATATCCCCTTAATACGTTCTCTATTCCCGCTTACAACGATCAAATCTCCGTTGAACTATTTGTTAGTGAACCGTATTTTATTCTTATTTCATTTTAAAATTCGGCTTCTGGAAAACACGACGCGATATTGCCTGATATTCTCTTGATAGTTATTGACAGTGTAGATGATTTTATTGTGTTTGACGGCGTAGAAGTGGCTATAGCTATGACGCAACACAGGTGACGTGTCTCTCACCTGCTGCCCTCCACCCCTTCCCTTTGTTTATTTCTCACGTAGGCGCATTATTGTCTTCGTGTTCCGCACTATTGTCTTCTAGTTCTTAGTGTCCACGTCCAGTTATGACCTATTTTATTGCGTGTTTCATAATGGATAAGAAGAAAGTACGGCAGATAACTAATGACGAGAAGATGAAATACATTCGAGACGTGGACTGCAATCCTCACATGAAGCGTGTGGATATAGCGCGAAAGTGGAACATTCCTCCGTCTACACTGAACACGATTCTCGGCAAAAGGAAGGAAATTGAACGTGCATTTGAAGAAGGGGTGAGTGGCAAAAGGAAACGTGTGCGAGAGGGACAGTTTCCTGAACTACTAGAAAGCGCTTTATTGAAGTGGTTCAAGCAAGCCCGTGCTTCAAACATATGCGTGCGCGGTCGCCGGCGATAGAGCCGTCACTGGCGGAGCGCGAGTGCGAGAATGTCCTTGCTGATCAAATATAAAGAAAGACCCTGTATTATATGTGTTTGGAAGCGGATGGGGAACATTTTCAGCATCTACTGTAAATCATGGCCAGTAAAACTGCATGGTAGGCTACTGATTTTAAGCACCGTATTCAGCCGTAGGCCTACATATGCATGCGCAGTCGCCGGCGATAGAGCCGTCACTGGCGGAGCGCGAGAATGTCCTTGCTGATCAAATATAAAGAAAGACCCTGTATTATATGTGTTTGGAAGCGGATGGGGAACATTTTCAGCATCTACTGTAAATCATGGCCAGTAAAACTGCATGGTAGGCTACTGATTTTAGGCACCGTATTCTGCCGTAGGCCTACATATGTGTGCGCGGTCGCCGGCAACTGAGCCGTCACTGGCGGAGCGAGAGCGAAAATTTCCTTGCTAAGCAAAAATAAAGACCCTGTATTATACTGTAGTGTAGAGGTACAGTAATTCATTTTTATGTTATTTATTGCGTGTAAGTTACTGATAACCTATGTTTATGTCGTGACTGTAGTAGTGCATACAATCACTTACTAAGGTCGGCGATTGAACGTCCATATATACACCGCGTTCTTTCTTATACGTTGTAAATGCAGTATGGCGTTTCTCGGTAGTACGTTTTCCCGCATATGACGTCCAAATTTTTCAGTCCCTTGAAAAACGTACTAACGAGATTCCACTGTACTATCGTGTCTTGATACACCTGCCTGCTGGACTGACCATCTAGCTGTGGCTCCACAAGACAGCCACCATGTAGAGACCCGATCTTCGTGCTATGTTTTGAACAAACGCTGCATGTTGCAGCTACCGTGATGGTCAAACATCAAGAAGGCGTGACTTGAAGCGTTAGAGTATTCTTGTGTCGCCACAACAGACAACCACTGTCCTTGAAGTAACTACTCTCTAGGTCAGTGGTTCTGAACCCATAGAAGTCTGCGGACCACTCAGCCTGAAATTGAATTGTGTACGGACCCCCCCCCCCAATATACCTAATCAGTTGTAACCCTCTCTCAATAACACTTATTTTAAAGATATTTCAATTCAAAATCTGATAGCCATCGCCGCAAATACATTCGGACGATTCTCGTACAACGCACTCCATTTTTGAAATCCCCATTTATTGGCTACTTTTTTTATACGTGCTGGTGGACCCTTTTCTCCCGCGGACCACTCCCGAGGCACTCGCGGACCACCGGTTAAGAACCACTGCTCTAGGTTCTCAATAATTCATGTAGTACCGGTTCCCAAGAAATGATGTATACAGGGTGTACACTTCATTGGTTACGAGGGCCAATAATAGTTTCAATATTTAAGAGTGGTTTACGCATGAGCTTTTTCTACATAGATTTGAAAGAGATTTAATATGAAACACTTGAGTGTAACTCCAAATCATGATTAAGAAGTGATACATTTATAACCAATTCCATTACAGACAGGCCACATCAGTGGCAACCGAGGAGGAAATTATCACCGACTGGTGGAAAAGTCGTAAATAGTGAGTCTCAAAACAAGCCAATAAAAACACTGTAAATATGTAACCACAATGCTACTGCAATGGATCTAGGCTTCAGGTTACGGGGCACCAATATTTTAACAGGGAGTTATTGTAACAGCCAAAAATGAGCCTGGTTTAAAAATGGAAATACATCCAATTAGGACCCATGGTATAATACATTTGATTTGAGCACTTTTACACTCATTGGCATCAACTGTTTACATCCAGCAACCTACTTGGCAACAAACTGTTGGAAGTCCAGTTTGAAATATGGACATTGAAGCTAATTACTGTATTTACTGGCATAACTTGTCATTGTGTATATCTTGCACTCCATTTTAAAATTTGAAATTGCAGGGAAAAAAATCCTCCCACATATCTCTCATTAATTCCTGATGCTGTCATAAAGATGTTAGTAGGAATTTTAAGTTCAAACCCCCACCCACTGGACATCGCATGCCTTGCCCGCGATGTTACTGTCTGAATGGCAATGGTTGCTTTCCTTCCTTTCACAATACTTGTCTGTCGGTTGCGTTGTCGACAAGTACTACGTTACAGAGTTGTGGAATGATGGCTTTGGCATCTCACACGAGTTGCTACATTTCACAGCTCAAGAACTAGCAATTAAATTGGTATTCACCGTTTGGATCGGAAAGTGAGCCAGGGTTGAATCTGTAGATTCATGAAACGAAAAGGATTGTGTCTGCAAAGGCAAACGCCAAAGAATGCCAAGCGATTTCAATGATAAAATCATAAATTTTCATTATCATTTGATAGCATTGCAGAATCAGAAGAAAAACAATTGTCTCTTATTGAACATTGGGAATGCAGATCTAAACCCTGATAAACTTTTGACACCACCATCAAAAAGAAGGGAGAATCTAGCATTCTTGTACATACATCTGGGTGTGAAAAACAGTGTTCCACTGTCATGCTAGAAATAACTGCAGGGAAGAAAATTCCCATGTAAGTTTTTTTCAAAGGAAAAACAATGCCTAAAGCAATTCTTGGTGGACTCACACATTGTCTACAGCCCTCCGATGTTTCCATCAACAAGCCCTTCAAGGACAACATTCATCAATTGTACAGTGAATGAATGGCAGGAAGGAGGCATGAGCTGATGCCAGCAGTCAAAATAAACAGGCAGTCAGCCAAATTAATGTGTGATTGGGTTATATGGGCATGGGTTATGGGCTGGTGTCGACGGGCATTTCTGTGAAGAGTTTCTCGAATATGAGCATCGCAAATGCGTTGGACGGAAGTCAGGATGTCATAGTATGGGATGATGACCAGAATGAGGCACACTAGAGTAGCTCAAAGATTGGCAGCAGTGATGGCAATGACAACGAATTGGGTAAGTATGCCAATAATGCAAATGGTGCGTCTTTTCGGGACGGTCTTTCCCAGACAAATCCCCGCATATATCATGCAACAAAATTTTTCACACGTATTTACAGTAAAAAAAGGGAGAGTTATATAGACGTTCGTACGGTAATTACTTAACTTCCTCGTTGGCATGCTAAAATTATATTCATTGTGAAACCTACATCACACACAGAAAAAGTTCCATGTTTACTTTCATTCACTTTCATATTTTATAATAAGCCATACTAATTCATTTCCTAATTTGTGTACATGTGCCAACATGATTTGGAGCATAGCCAGACAAAAGCCATGAATACCTCTTCGCCGGGCAGGACGCAATAGCACCTGCTACTGAAATGAAACGTAACCGTATTGAAATGGTGAAACACTTTCAAACAGCAATCAGTTCTCTTTACTACAATTTTCATTGAATTATAGTGTTATTTTAAGAGTCCTTCACATGATCCTAATCTAAGTTGTCATTCCATTTAAAGAAGCCACTGGTATCATAAAAAAATAAAATTTTAGGCTGAGGATTTTTTAAGTACTGAACATGAACATGATAACATACAGCACTCTAGGCAAGTCAGGACTCATAACCACTAATTTTAGTATAGATCTTTAATCTTTCTGACATTAAAAAAGTTTGAGCATATTAAGTCTATTACTATAACACATACTAAGTTCAGTATATCAATAAATACTACAGTATGCTGACACCAAACCAGCGAATGCTTGTGTTCTGCAGAACCACATGGCACATCCACCTTAGAGTACAGGAACAAGAATAGAGCATATTATGCATCCCAATATACAAGTACTATGGGGGGTACTCAAAAAGTAAGTTATACATGATTACAGAAGGTCCTGCCATTTATTGCATGATGCAATATAATGCAAAGTGACACAGGTGCACCATACTATTTTTTTACATCATTATCCAGTCTTGGTAAACAATAGTCTTAATGTTCAACCAATGTTTCAATTCTCTGACAATAGAAATCCGCTCCATGGTCTTGGAACAATTTGAAAACCACTGTTTGAACTTATCCATCATTGGCTAATCTTTTTTCAACCCAGATGTTTTTCAGCTTGCCGAACACATGAAAATTACTTCGTGCAGCACAAACTTTGCTTCAATGTTTTGACGAGGGATAATAGAAGCATCCAGCATATAGTCCTTATCTGCCCACGATGGACAAGTTCAAACAGCGATTCTCCTAGGGCTGGGGTGTATTTCTCTTGTCATGGAATTGAAACATTGTTAGAAAGTTCAGAACATTGCGTATTTGCACCACTTTGCACTGCACTACATCACTTTAGAAGTTAACTGTCCTCCCATAATCGTGAGTAGCATACGTTTTGGGTTCTCTATGTACTAAAGAAGCATATCATATTTTTTTCTCTCAAATGGTAATACCACAAGATTCTTTTGGATCAAAGCAGAGTAAGTAATTCACTTAACACATTCTTCTGAAGCTGCTCAACAAAAATCATTACATAAATATCACATTTGAATTTTCCTGCTCAAAATAAGGAGCAAAAAATACCACTTAGTTGCAAGAGGACAATAATTATGACTGTTCTTTATTAAAAAAGTCCTGAACTATTTCTACTAGCAAAGAGTGAAAATCCAGACAATATGAAATAAGTTAATAAAAAATGGTATAATGAAAACAATGAGTACTGTTTTCATATGAGGTGCTTTATAGGCCGAGGTCTTCTAGTACTACCCACTAAAGTACAAAATTCTAAACAACACATTTCTGTTTATGATTTTCTAAACGAACATGCCAAGTAAACCAAATACAATTAAAGAGTTCTCATTTTCATAGGCTGTTGTAACCAAATGGTATTTTCATAAAAACTTTCATCAACAAAGGAGATTGCAGCCATATTGTAACTCGAAACATGTGCAGTACTGATACACTGAGAGGAGAGCTACCCAGAGCTATGCAACCAAATAGCTGACAAGAAATCATGAAGCAACAAACTGGTAAGTTTAAATATTCCTTGAGAGATACAGGCATGCCAAAATTTTTGCCCATAGGGATCTTTAATAGGCCAGTAGTAAATCTAATTACCAAAGGATGTTGCATTTTAACAGCCTCTAATGCCATCTGGTCTGAGCCAGAATTGAACCCATAATCGCCGGTGTTGAAGGCCAACCAGTTAACCAAGTGTGCCTCCCGGCCGTTTGTAATAAGCTGAAGAACAGTCTCACAGTGATACATAGGATACAAAGGTGGCATTGGTAATAGTCCTCTCTCGGAACATAGATTCAAAATGAAATTTAAATATTATGAAAAATCGGTAAGTTCATATTGATACTTCTTAATCTGACATGTTGTGTAGAGAGGCAGATGACCTTGGTGTTCCATCCCTTAAAACAACAATAACTAACATGGTGTAGATCTTATTTTTGCTTTAAACATTTCCGTCCATTTCACTTCTGTGGATTCTTTTGATCCATATAACCAAGAAACTGTATCAATTTTGTGTGATGCCAAAAAACTATACAATAGCAAAACACAGAAGCTACAATCTATTTTGTTTGTGTTAGTAGATAATGAGATTAAACACACCTGTTCAATTTGCATACAATAACGATGGCTTTGAGCGACTGAAGAATGGATGTTATCTCATCTCTCTACACTAGCATGTGAACTATAGTTCATGATTTTAAATTTCCTCAGTTTCTCCTTACTATACAAGGCATCACTCTGATAAAATTTCTATGTAACTTCCCATTCCTTGCCTTAAATGTAAACTCAAAACATATCTCCTTGGAATAGCTGAAGCTTTATCAACAATGCACATGCTTCTCCTTTTCTTCTTAATTTGAACCATCGCCAAAACACAAAAACTACGGTACTTTTCCCTTCACATGACCAGTGGATACAATAGCCTAGGAACATATTGTCTCCAGTTGATTTGGACATATACTTGTTCACATTGTAGATAGACCAGCTTCAGATATCAAAAATCATACTTCAACAAGAAAAAAATAATGCATTATTTTCATCCAAACAGATGCAAGGTGAGTTTTAGACACTTAGTACATGATTAAATGCCAGCCCCGTGGTGTTGGGGTAGCGCGCCTGCCTCTCACCCGGAGGCCCCGGGTTCGATCCCCGGCTCCGTCAGGGATTTTTAAAACTGACGTGAGGGTTGGAACGGGGTGCACTCAGCCTCGTGAGGACAATTGAGTAGCTGTCTGACAGTGAGACAGCGCCCCGATCACGAATACCAAGATTAACGGCCGAGGGGACCCGACGCGCTGTTCACGCGTCACCCCAATATCTGCAGGCCAAATGGCTGGGCAGCGGTCGCTTGGTCGGCCTTAGCCCGTCATGGGCTGGATAGTGCCAGGGGTTGACTTTTTTTTTTTCTTTTTTACATGATTAATACAACTCTGCTCTGATAAAAGAATCACAGATTCAGGAACGTGTCCCAATAATATACTGGAGATCTAGAAGTGAAGGAGCAATACTGAAGTTGTAGAAGGTTGCTACACTGGCAGCTGGATGTAATGTGCCAGTGGGCTGAAAGAGCAATTAGGAATACTGGGAAAGAAGAAGTGGCACAGAGAATTTGTTACTGATGTTCAAGTGGGGATGCAGTAGGCCTATGCTTCAAGCTACACATGACCAAGAGACTCAATATAGCAGATAAATTATTTTCATCATCAATTGTAGACAAACCATATTTACTCGTTTATTTTTCTGCAAACTTTTGGACACGAATAGTCTTGAAATAACAGTGTATAAAAAATGCACGAAATTAAAAAAAGATTGTCAAAACTTGCAATTCAGTGAATTTTTTGTAATAAACTTAATACATACTATTAAAACTTTAAATGCAATTAAAATCTTAAAATATGACTTATCTTCAGTAAAAGGAGCTCCCTTAAATAAACAAGAATACCTATATTATATTAGGTTATATGCTTATTTTGCCAAATGAATTTGCATACCTGCCAACTTTCCAAATGGCCTATCCGTAAAAACCCCAAGTGACAGAATGCAGTAAAACATGACAAAATGCCTGTTATTTTCTTAATTTCAGGTAAGCCGAGTTCTCAACATTAATACAAATGTTACATAACTAGACATTCCAAGGGACAACATTTCACCTGAATTAAACTACTACAAAGAGCTTTAAAATGAAATCTATTGACACAAAGTAATTCGTACATGCACATCTCACCTTTGCAACTGTCATGACTCACGGTGATGGCCAACGAATGAAAAGGTCTATCATATGAATCAATCCCTCATCCTTATTTTTTGATAAAATCTATATTAAGCAACTAGGATTCAGAAACAGTTATCAGGGAGTGCCGTATTCACCAATGAAGACCCTTCAGTAAATAGAGTGATATATCGAATATTCGCCGGTCGCATACCAAATACCGGCAGCCTGTGGAAGCTTCTCTTGGCGTGAATTTGAAAGATCTTGGGATATAAAATAGTAAAATATTGTAGTTCATCCATAAGGCACACTGCAGTGCAGTTCCGTAAATTTCATGGAAAAACCATAATGAATTTGAAACTTATAATGTAGTACCGATCGAACAAACCATCACCAATTTTAAGTCTGGGCTAGAGTCATCACTTGTGAACCGATCATCATAACAGGCCTCGTAGGCTACTTAATTTTATACTCTTCATCCATTTTCATACCAAAACGTGGGCTGTTTTGACTGCAACAATCGTTGAAAAGGAAGTGTGGCAGGCTGGGAGTGTTTATTTTTGTGTGTAATGACATTAGCTGCAAAACAACTGAAGGCCAGTGACAGGGTATGTTAAGGAATGTGGCCAGCTGTACGGTGTGATGGCATTGCACTGTATCTTGATATAGTGTGTAAATTAGCGAGGAAAAAAATTTGGACGAAAATTTTGTTTCAAAATTAGGGTGCACAAGGTATGCAGAGGTGAAAAATACACAAGTAAATATGGTATTCATATCGAAGAGTTAGTCAAGGTTATCTACAAAACCCTTTCTTCATGCAATTTTATGAGATTAGTAATTAACTTTCAACTGTGGTTGACTTCACGTAAATGACTCGAACAAACTAAATTATCAGATAGTTAATTTACAGTTGTGACAGCTTTAAATAGTTATTCAAGCACGTCATGAAGATACTTCCTGAATGTAAGTGTACAAGAAGTAGAAGAAACCCATACAAGAAGTCCATTTAAGTAAGGAATTTTAAATAAAAAATACTAGTTTTTAATTAGTTCTCATTATTACAAATTATTATTAAAAACAAAGTAATGCAAGGAGATGTGTATAGCAGTAACATGTGATAATGATGATCACTTGACCTTGGCTACCCAATGAAGGTCTCTTGAGCTGCAACTATCTACAGGTTAACAATTTCTGAAAGAAATTTACCTTTAGTATACCACCTACTCATTACAAATATACAATGCTTACAGTAGAGGTGGAATAACAAATGTAAATTTCTTACTGCCGTATATTGAGTGTGAATATGGAACCAACATAATGATGAAAAATATTTTCTCTCCATGCAGCCATCTAGGTCAGGGCCTCTCAAGGTGAAAAAGACGACTTTGCTAGTTTGACCACAGTGCAAACCTTCACTCCTCCAATTTCAGCAATAGCACTGCCTCTCTCTTTCCCTATGCTTCTCTCGCTTGCTTCGCCGGTCACCCCCTTCCTCTTCCTCACCTTCCCTGCTGTTTCTTCCGCAAAGTGGTACAAAATGCTCTTCAAGATTTTTCAACTTTCTTAATTCTTCCTCTCTGGCATCCCCTACGATTCCATATTTTTCTGAATGTACTTTGTTGTTTGTCATATCGCTCATATTGGCCCGTATTGACGCAATTGATTCAGTAAAGTTTAAATTTATTTTTCATCCGCCCTTTCAATACAGTTAAAATCTTGGTTTATAAAAGATACATGTTTCGGGACATTAAGAAGTCCCTTCCTCAGTCTACTGAGTGACTTAAAGATAAAATTTTTACAGCAATAAGAGAATCGATAATAAACATGAAGAAAATCACACATTTGTATATAATACATTCTACTTGCTAAACACTGTCAAAAATATGCTAACATTTGCATACTTATGTACAGAAATAGTTGGCACATTGAAAAACATATAACAACACTACTACGGGTGGCCTTGAATAGCCTTGCTGAAAACATTATGAACTGTGAAGATTTTCCTTAATATTAAAAATGGGGGACATTGTTTAAAAAAAAAATAATATATATATATTTTTATTGAAATGAGTCAGATAATTCTATTAATGGAGGCTAATTGTTACACATCTGAAGTATGTCCATTCATTGTGAAAAGTTGATTTTCCAGGACAAATTCTTCTGTAGTTTGGCGTGTTTCAATTTATGCTGGCCCATTTTATTTATACAATTGGTGAATGGTTGAGATTACTGCCCAATTGTGTAAAATTCGGTGTGCCAATAATAAGCATATAGATGATGAAATTTATGATCCTGAAAAAAAATATGAAGAAAACCATAAAAAGGATTGATGTTCCCTGAGAGAAATGTAGGAAAAACAGCTCACTGGTAACACAGAAATAGGATGTGGAAAAACTGTATAGAAAAAAAAAAAAAAAAAAAAAAAAAAAAAAAAAAAAAAAAAAAACGGAAACATTTCTGCATTGAGTGCCGAGATATTAGAGGGAAAATAACAACATGAAAAAAGGGGGTATTGTACAATCATGTGCGCTCCTTACCTCGCGTGTGTGTATGACTCGGTGCTGTAAGCCTCAATGAATACTGCTGGTCCGAGCTGAGAGCTCTCCAGTGTCGCACGCGAGGAGGAGCGCGATGGGGGAGAGGGGAAAGGGGAACTGTCTAAGGGAGAGGTGGTCTGAATAAGATGTGTGACGTGCTTGGAGGGTGGGGGGAGGAATGACAGTAGTGTGCTACTGTGTGGAAGCTAATTGTTTATGTGTTGATCATAGTTTTTTGTTCAGTGCTATAGATGACTGATCTATGAGGAGTGTTATCTATTATTATATATTGAGTCTATCAGGGTATCAAATAAAATAAAGGAGTAAAAATTTATTTCGTTTAGGTTGCGTGAAGGATCAAATCTTTGTGCTCTGTTAATTTCTAATTGCTCTAATATGTTCATGAGGGATCCTTTCTTTTCTTGATGTAGTATTTCCAAGTCCTTTCCTATGGTAGTGAATTTGTGCCCTGTTTCTGCCATGTGATTCCCCATGGCTGAAAATTTGTTATGTATTAACATGTTCCAAAAATCTGACGTTGAACCCTCTCCCTGTTTGACCCACGTAGTCGGTTTCACAATTATCGCAATTAAGTTTATAAACTCCTGAATTATTGTATTTATTAGTTCTGTTAATATTTTTGGAATTACTTTTTTTAAATGGTTAGTGTTGTTTGTTCGAAATGCTGTTCTAATTTTGTATTTTGTACTTTTTAAGGGTGCTTGTGACTAACCAATCCACTTATAACGTCACAAGCACCCTTAAAAAATACAAAATTAGAACAGCATTTCGAACCAACAACACTAACCATAAAAAAAAAAAAAAAAATTAACAGAACTAATAAATACAATAATTCAGGAGTTTATAAACTTAATTGCAATAATTGTGAAGCCGACTACATGGGTCAAACGGGGAGAGGGTTCAACGTCAGATTTTTGGAACATGTTAATGCTGTTAAACATAACAAATTTTCAGCCATGGGGAATCACATGGCAGAAACAGGGCACAAATTCACTACCATAGAAAAAGGACTTGAAAATATTCCATCAAGAAAAGAAAGGATCCCTCATGAACATATTAGAGAAATTAGAAATTAACCGAGCACAAAGATTTAATCCTTCAGGCAACCTAAACGAAATATATTTTGACTCCAATATTTTATTTGATACCCTAATAGACTCAATATATAATAATAGATAACACTCCTCATAGATCAGTCATCTATAGCACAGAACAAAAAACTATGATCACCATAAACAATTAGCTTCCACACAGTAGCACACTACTGTCATTCCTCCCCCCACCCTCCAAGCACGTCACACATCTTACTCAGACCACCTCTCCCTTAGACAGTTCCCCCTTTCCCTGACGCGCTCCTCCTCGCGTGAGACACTGGAGAGCTCTCAGCTCGGACCAGCAGTATTCATTGAGGCTTACAGCACCGAGTCATAAGGAGCGCATTTGATTGTACAATACCCCCTTTTTTCATGTTATTTTCTCTCCTCTAATATCTCGGCACTCAATGCAGAAATGTTTCCGATTTTTTCATTTAAATTTTTTTCTTCTTCTTTTCTATACAGTTTTTCCACATCCTATTTCTGTGTTACCAGTGAGTCAGCTGATTAGATGCCGCTAATCCAACATCCCACGTGTAAGTTTTTTCAGGAATCAAAGTACACCGGTCGCCCACAAGGGTTTTTTTCCTGTTTCCTACATTTCTCTCGGGGAACATCAATCCTTTTTATGGTTTTCTTCATTTTTTTTTCAGGATCATAAATTTCATCATCTATATGCTTATTATTGGCACACCGAATTTCACACAATTGGGCAGTAATCTCTACCATTCACCAATTGTATAAATAAAATGGGCCAGCATAAATTGAAACACGCCAAACTACAGAAGAATTTGTCTTGGAAAATCAACTTTTCACAATGAATGGACATACTTCAGATGTGTAACAATTAGCCTCCATTAATAGAATTATCTGACTCATTTCAATAAAAAAATATATATATATTTTTTTAACAATGTCCCCCATTTTTAATATTAAGGAAAATCTTCACAGTGCATAATGTTTTCAGCAAGGCTATTCAAGGCTTGTTGTGTTGTTTTAGTGTTTTTTTAAATTTATATGTTTTTTAATGTACCAACTATTTCTGTACATAGGTACACAAATGTTAGCATATTTTTGACAGTGTTTAGCAAGTAGAATGTATTATATACAAATGTGTGATTTTCTTCATGTTTATTATCGATTCTCTTAATGGTGTAAAAATGTTATCTTTAAGTCACTCAGTATTTTTAATATTAAGGAAAATCTTCACAGTGCATAATGTTTTCAGCAAGGCTATTCAAGGCTTGTTGTGTTGTTTTAGTGTTTTTTTAAATTTATATGTTTTTTAATGTACCAACTATTTCTGTACATAGGTACACAAATGTTAGCATATTTTTGACAGTGTTTAGCAAGTAGAATGTATTATATACAAATGTGTGATTTTCTTCATGTTTATTATCGATTCTCTTAATGGTGTAAAAATGTTATCTTTAAGTCACTCAGTAGACCGAGGAAGGGACTTCTTAATGTCCCGAAACATGTATCTTTTATAAACCAAGATTTTAACTATTGAAAGGGTGGATAAAAAATAAATTTAAACTTTACTGTACTTTGTTGTTGTAGTCTTTCAATAGACTATTTTTTTACACATGAAACTACTGTACTGCAGATTAGGTATTTATCTTTATCGTCACGGCTGACAAAAAAAAGTTCCAACTTCGATTAATATGGACTTTTAGGTGTTTGTGCTTTCTTCGGGACAGGTTGCTCCATTAGTATGTAGTCTTGCGCTTATCTATCTCACTGATAAACAAGCCATCTATGATGCGCACTCACTTGGTTGCTCTGCAGTGAGCTACACAATCTAAGCCAAGTTGCCCCAAGCCAAAACGCTGGTCCAATGCACGGTCCACAGAACGTCTATGCCTTGGTTTGCACACCTGAGATTTCATGCATTCGAGAGGCCCTGATCTAGGTGCTCTTAAGTATCAATTTTGATTCTTGTCTTCTCAATGGGTAGATAACCTTCACTATCTACCCTTTAAAATACCACCCAACATGATCTACTGCAACAGCCCAAGGCCAGGTTTAAGGACAGACTATATCATAGGTAACGTAGTGAGTGCTTCCGAAATATTGAAAAGTGCCTGAGCGATGGAGACTAGAGGATTCCAGAAGGACAAATTGCATTTACAGTGACTAATCATGAATAAATTATAATAAATGTTTAATTCAATCCTTAAAATTATCAAGGGTATATTATATTTTAATAATGAGCACCTTACTGTATTTTTAATTTATTTGGGAACATAAAAGGATTTATAGTTTGTCTACTGACAAGAAAAGAAGATCGATGAAATGCACTGCTAACTTAAGCTTATAGAGAAATCAATACAACAGAGCATAAAACCCTACTAAAGCCACTAAGTATTTGTTTGTGTTCTTCGAGAACAAAAGAACGACTGTGGTGATCAGCAAAAACGAGAGATGTACAAGAGCTCAGCAATAACAGGCCAGGTGCTTTGTTATAAAAATAATCAAATTCTTACATGTTATTGGTCAAAATCGAAAGGTGAAGTATGAGTGGATTATTATTGCGAATTATTTTGAGACAACAGATGTTATTACTGTTGTAATCCTGCTTCTCACCAAGATAAACTCGTGTTTGATTTCAGGTTAATTTAAGCGAGATTTTCAAAATTAAAAGTCGGTGGTTCATTCCACATAAAATATAAGTTCTGAGGCTTACAGAGCAAAATTTAAACCCACATATATACCACAAGCTTGATTAGTTTTGTTGCAATCTTTGCTCAAGCATTTCTAGTCCAATTGAAGCAATGCTACATACCATCCCACATTAACAAACATGCCCTAAAAAAAGGGGGAATAACAATATAATTAGGGTTTAGAGTAGATCTTCCATAAGAAGAGCAATGGGAGACAAAGAAAACAAGCAACAAAAATCATACATAAGAAAACTAAAGGGAGCAGACGCTCAAAGCCCACATCAAGTCTAAAGGTCTCGTATAGCCTTCTATCATGGTTTTCGATGCCTTCCCAGATATATTCCTGAAAAATCTGACTATTAGTACAAAAGTGCATAAAAAGTTACAAAGATATAGCTACTGTTCATACAAACTGGCAGAGCAAAATTCCATGCATTTTCTGAAATATTTACACAAAATGTTGAGTCCAAGAAAAATTACTGAATATGCTGGCAAGGCTACAAGAAACCCAATTTACCTGTAATTTGCATCCCCACAAGATTTGACAAACAGACTGGACTTAAAGACACAAAGAGAGCATGACAAGACGGAAAAATGAAGAATGCTACACGTGAGACTGTGACATGAAACCTGAGGTAATTGACTATACATTAATCGTTATTTATGGGTTTCTCTTTTTAAAACTGTAAAAATCTTAAAACGATGTTTCACTTAACAGTTAAAAAATTAGGTACAAGAACCATTACATTAATTAAAAAAATCTACATTTTATTTTAAAAGCTAACTATTTAAAAAAATTATGTAAGTATTTTCTATGTACTCGTACTGCACAAACTTGAACTGCTTGCACAAGCAGGTCATCGCCCTATGCTACAAAGAACAAGTAGAAATGTACTGTCAGCTTTCACTTCTCAAGCAATTCGGGCACAAAGATACCAACAACGATACGCACAAAGCCGCGGCACGTCACTTCACGTCACTCCGCTCTTCCTTGTAACAGGGACGCCAAATGGTGTAGACACATCAAACCATTTGTTGCACGTCTAATTCTTAATATTACAATGTAAAGTTAGGCTTCATTTAAACACCGTTCCACTTACATAATAATAATAATTTAAAAAAAAAATACAGAAAAATATATATATATATATTATATGATATACATACTTAACAACGAAGAAATAGGAACTTAACATTTCATGGTATATCCATAAAAATACCTGTGTACAAAAAAGTGGTTGGATATGTTCAAGCTGTAGTCCAGTTAGTCAACCAATTGACGAGGAATGGAGAAGTCAGTCTCTCCAAGGGCTGGCAGGTTAGCAAGGAACTCTGCAGGCACACAGCTCCTGTCACACCATTTGGCGCCCCTGGACCAGTGTCCTTCAAAAATTAACAGTTACCTTCTACTTCTAATTCCTTTGGATATTGGCACAGAATAAAAGAAACTAGATTTTCTAAAAGTCAAGAGGCTGTTGCTACGACATTAGTTTCTGTTCCAGGTACTGAAGATCAAGTGCAGGTACTCAAGATGAGAATAATCCACTGAAAAGAAAACCAGATAATTAAATACTGCACAAAGAAACAGAAAGCAAAATACAATCAACCTTAAAGCATAGCGTATGGAGAAAGAAGTGTAGGATCTCCACGAGTTATCATGGACCGCAGCACAGATGGCACTGGTAATGCCTGTGCCGCCAAAGCTTGTCTCCGAGTTCCACGATCAACAGAAGCATGTACTACTCATTCTATCTACCTAAGAAACCGAAGCATACAACTCACATTGAAAGACGATTTCAGCAACTGGACACTTGAGAGTATTTTCTAGATGATTTTGCTGTCCTGGACGTAGCAAGCTCTCTCCGCATCTCCTTTGTGCGGAAGTAGAATCAACATTTCAAATAGTGGAATACAAGTTTATGTAACAAAAACACCACTTGATCTCACTTCACTTTAATAGATTCTAAACTATCTAAACACTCAAAAAATACATCCCCCCATAAACTATTAACACATATTACTTTTTCCATTACAACCTTTCCAAACGCAACAACACGTTAAACACTTTCTGATGCATACGTTAGATATGTTGTTAATTCATGTAGGGGCTTTGCGACATCGTGGTCATGTAGCCCCGTGTACTTGGGTGTGTATAGAATTTGTCAGATAACCTGCATTATTGTCATGGCTGTATTAGTGTGTGTAGTAGTAATTTAGATGAAGATTGGGAAGGAGGCGGCTGTGGCCTTACTTTAGGAACTATCGTGGCATTCACCTGGAGTAGAAGTGGGAAACCAAGGAAAACCACTTCCAGGTTGGCTGAGCTGGGAATCGAACCTGCCTCTTCGTAGTTTTGCCTCACGAGGCTGAGTGTACCCCATTCAAGCCCTCAGACCAGAATTAGATTTCTTGGCAGAGCCGGGAATCAACACGGGCTTCCGCGGTTAGATATGTGCTGCTTTGTGTAGAATCATAATCTTTAAGAAGTGGTAGCAAAGCAGCTACATTATCAGTTGGTTTTCCATGGAGGAAAGTTGGGCAAAATTAACACTGCATCACTTGTGAAATATTTCACACGATGTATCCAGCTAAATGATACACTAAACATTCTTTGCCTTCCTGAAGACAGCCGGGTACAAAATGCGTCGGCATATTGCACACGCTGAAACATGCTGTCTCAAGACACAATGGCTATGGAGCAATGTAGAGGGTAAGAAATGCATAACTCACACTACTCACTGATGAACACCTCAATGTAAACTGCGGAACAGTGACAGTGGAGAGCAATAAAAATTCCGATAACTTGACACAAATGTAACGCGCACTAATGACAAGTATCGTGTGTTGCCTGCTGCTGGTGGAAAGACCAGCACTTTCTTAAGCTGGGTTATTGGTGAAAAGAGGAGATAGTACACTTCCTCTTCCATACGCTATACTTAAACTATGGAAGTATCAGGTCCATAATGTACAGTGACCTATAAAAGATAAAATTGTCAGTAAATTTGAATTTTTGAGAACTGGACAAAGTCAGAAATCAAATTTTGAGAAACAAAATACATATCTGTATAAATATCTTTACAAGCTGAAACAGGTTTGAAGGACTTAATATTTCCCTAGGGGAGGAGGATTCAAAGAGTCCCAAGTTGTCAGCCTGTGCTCTGAATAGAAGCCACTACTGTCGGCGCAGAAATTATTTGCACCCGAATTAAGAGATAAATAGCAACACAACCGAAAGGCCTACAGAAAAGAAAGTGACATGACCTTTCTCCTTGTTTATTTCTGCATTGATTGATGATAAAGGTAGATTTTAGGAACTATTTTAATATCCCTTAAGGCAGGTATAATGTAAAAAGTACCGTTTTTTTTTTCGGAGTTCGAGCGAAATGTCGACTTCAGAGATTCACAACTCTTATCTCAGTTGTGCTACAGCACCCAACTTTGGATATGTGTTAGTCAGATATGTTTTCTGTGTATATGTGAAGTTTCAAAATTTGATCTCCAACACAAACAACGAAACAATCAATTATGTGAAAGGCTCGTATTTCGAAACTGGACTCCCGCAGAAGTTCGTTCTTGGGTGGTTGTAATCCACATATAATAACAGTTTGCGATATGTAACTATCCGTGATCTAAATAAATGGGTTTTCTTTATATGGATTGATATTTATTATGCGTTTGGTGTATGTTGTTGACAGGCGAGGTCCGCAGGAAAGCTTGTGCTGTGTTGCCGCGTCAGCTTGCTCTGACCCGCCCGAGAATGCCACCGACGGATCATCACTTCGTTCACTCTGGCCACATACAATTTCATCGCATCTCATCCCTGCCCCGTTGGAAACGGGAATAATAAGGGGTAGACATGCATACACTAATTAATTCACAAGTTCTTAACAAAATGAATAAGAAAAGGAAATTATATGTTATTATATTGTAGCATGTCTGTTCATAACACAATTATTTTATTAGTGTTTAGTAAAGGAAGCAATTTGATTCAGACAAACTCTGAATATTTAGCGAGTACAAAATAAAACAATAAAAATAAATAAATTATATCAAAGATGTATTTTGTCATCCTTGGATGAGTGGCCTTGAATAACGGAAGGATCGCATTGTTCGTCAGTGTCAACATCCACTGTTCAACTCTGCCCTTAACATGTGTCGAAGGAAGTATTTATACACATCAGTGAGTCACTGATTATCTTAGTATCTCTGGCATTGTTTAATGTGTAGTTTCCAGTTTCACTCAGGATATTGTGGAGTAGATACGTTCACAATGCCTCCTAGAACCCCGTTTACGGAGTGCGAGTTTACTATGATTTTGAGTGCCATTGGTTTCTTCAAGTTAGAGGGCGAGAAAATTGGCGATATGCGATATCCGGTGCTCCAGCGAGTTGCTAATTGTCTTGGAGTGTCCCTTCGCTCGGTTAAAAAGGTAATAATAATAATATCGTATGGCCTTGGGTGCCGGGTGCAAGCTTTGTAATTTGACACCCAGAGGGTAGCTTGCATGTCGAATTTCGTTGTTCCTTGAATTACTATGAAAGTGAAGGAGGTTAGATGTCTAAGCTCCTTGAACACTATAGCGCTTTCTAGTAGAGAAATGAGGAACTTTATGTTGGCGGAAACTCCCGAGATTAATTTTGCCATTATGAACACGGCCTACTGAATTCAAATGAGTTATTTGACATGCCAACATCGTATGACATGCGTGTCGTATTTTTTCCGCCTTACAAAAATCACTTACCACGGCCAGGAGCGAATCTGCAATCTTGGGGTTAGTAGACCGACACGCTATCCACTTACCCACCATGGCAAGGTGAATGCTGAGAATGTGAGGGACGAAAATCCAGGACCACCCAAGAGGAAAAGATTATCGGCAGGGCGACCGTCCATTCACATTGACCAATTTACAATTGGAGTTATACGTAGATCCATTCATAGTTTTTATTTAGGAAAGTTATTTCCAACTATCGGAAAACTGAAAACTAAACTGGAGGAGTGTTTTTAACAGACTTTCCAAAAATGTCAAATACTAAACTTCGAGAAGTCGTTAAGTACATTGGATTTCGGTTCAAAAAATTGAATCAGAAGCCAATTTTGATGGAATCGACTACCATTGCTGCATCTCGCCACACATTCCTCAGAAGAATGCGACGACTCCGAAATGAGGGCTACAAAATCTTTTACACGGACAAAACCTGGTGCGGCCAAAACCATTCAATGAAATTCGCTTGGCAAGAAAACGTTATTGAAGCATTGAACTGTGAATTTTCAAATTACGACCAATATCAAGGACAGCTTCAAGAAATGTTTGGTTGGCGAGGTGGCTTCAAAGTTCCTTCCGGCGCCGGTAAACGGACTATAATTCTACATATAGGAAGTGGGGATGGCTTCTTACAAGGTGCGGGTTTGTGTTTTGTTGGAAAAAAGGGGACGGGCGACTATCATCAGGAGATGAACGCTCTTCATTTTGAAGAATGGTTCAGGAGGGTTTTAACCATAATTCCAAACAAGCCCGCAATTGTTATCGATCAGGCTCCATATCACACGATGCTGGACCCCGATACAAGAAATCGAACGATGAGCTGGTTGAAGGCCAACATCATATCATGGATAATTAAAAGAAACGCCAGAAACTTCAAAACTCCAGGAAGATAATTGGACCAAATTACGAAGGAATTACGACCTGATGTGGAATTGGTATGGTTACCAGTTGCCCATTGTGAGCTTAATGCAATTGAGTTGATATGGGCCTATGTAAAAAATACAGTGGCTAAAGTAAATCGGGCAAATGCTGAACAGGAAGTAACAGTGAGAAGATGCTGAAAGATCTCTGTGAGGCCCTAGCATCGGTACCAGCTGAGTTATGGAAGAAATTATCGGGCACGCTATAAAAATTGAAGATTTCTACTGGGAAAACGATCATCTGTCTCAAGAAATACCTAAAGTCGAACCCCTAATAATTGATTTGAACAGCTCTTCAGATAGTGAGGATGAGGTCACACAACATTTTACTTTGGATGATCACATTCAATCAGGTGACGATAACTGATTATTTTCCGGTATGTGTAAATACTGAATATTTTATAAAATTATAAATAGAAAATTTTAAAATAAATTGCAAAAACTGAGGAAAAATAAATAAATTAAAAAACTGAGAAAAAAGAAACATTTTTAAAACTGCCGTTGAGGGTCCCAAGCCCTTTTGAGAAAAGCTTATGGGAAATGTGAAAACGAAATACATTTAACTTGAATATGCTGAACAGGAAGTAACAGTGAGAAGATGCTGAAAGATCTCTGTGACGAGGCCCTAGCATCGGTACCAGCTGAGTTATGGAAGAAATGTTGTTTGCTGAAGACCTTCTGGTATGGGGAGAGGATGAGGAAGAAGTACAAGAGCAATTAGATGAGTGGGAGAAGGTAGTGTTATCATATGGGATGAAGTTCTCAGCACAAAAGAGTGAAGTGGTCATCACAACGAGGAAGAAGAACAGACTGGATATGGGCATAACACTTGGAGGACAGCAGTTGCAGAAAGTAGAATGCTTCAAGTACTTGGGAAGCATAATTGAAGAAAAGGGAGGCAATAGGATGGAAATAAATGAAAGGGGAAGGTGCGCAGATGGATTTTTCAAGAGTGTTAGGGGGATGATATGGAATAAAGATGTACCACAAAAATGTAAAGGAATCATCTACAAGACCTACTTTGTGCCAATTTTGACATATGGTTCAGAAACATGGGTGATGAAGGAAAGGGACAAGAATAAAATACGAGCAGTGGAGATGAAGTTCCAGAGGAGTAGGGTAGGAGTGACAAGAATGGACAGAGTAAGGAATGAGAGAGTCAGGGAGATGGTAAGAGAGGAACCATTGCAAAATAAAATAGAGAGATCTAGGCTACAATGGTATGGACATGTGAGGAGGATGCAAGAGGAGAGGATACCGAAGAAGATGTTTGGAATGGAAATGACGGGAAGGAGGCCAAGGGGAAGACCAAGGGACAGATGGACAAAAGGAGTTAAGAAGAGTGTGGAGGAAAGAGGAGTGTGCTGGGACACAGTAAATGACGAGAGATGGTGGATGGACAGGAAACGATGGAGAGACTTATGTTCCAAGCAGACCCGACCAGCGGTTGGAAACTGCTCAAGATGATGATGATGATGATGCTCTGTGCCGAGACAGCGCTAAACGAGCAGTAAATACGGCAACAGCGCACGAACAATCCTGCGGACCTCACCTGTCAACAACATACACCAAAAGCATAATAAATATCAATCCATAAGTCCAACCCCTCGTCCACGTCGTGGGAGACGGGCAACGGCACAAAGTAGGGGATTGCCTGTAGGGGCGAAGTACAGTGGGGACTTCGTGTGCCCCGGGACCGTTACGGTAGCTGTGAAGGTCCTACAGGAACCCTGAAAAGTGACGGCTAACGGGGCTCTGGTGAAGCTACGATAGGCCCAGCAAGCCAGTAGTGGATTAAACCAAATGCTTTCAAAAATGGAACGAGCCTCGGACAGGATGGATTTAATAGACGACGACACGGCTGTACACACGGACTAAGATTTGGAACTTTAAACCTAAGAACGCTGACGGGGAAGGTGGAGGAGATAGTGGATATGATGGAAAGAAGGAAGTTGGATTTATTGGGATTGGCAGAAACAAAGTGGAAAGGGGAAGGAAGGAGAGTACTGAGAAAAGGCTATAGACTGTACTGGAGTGGGAACGAAGAGGGAAAGAGGAATGGAGTGGGAGTAGTAGTACGAGATGGTTTGAAAGAAGAAGTGAGGAGAATAAGTGATAGGATGATGAAAGTGAAAGTAGCACTGAGGGGAGAGACCGTAGAAATAGTGCAAGTATATGCTCCACAAGTAGGCTGCGCTTCTGAAGAGAAGGAGGAGTTTGAAGAGGAATTGCAGAAGCAGCTGGTAGGAAGAAATATGATTGTTATGGGGGACCTCAATGCCCATGTAGGAAGAGAAAGACAAGGTTATGAGAGTGTTCTAGGACCAGAGGGTTGGGGTGGAAGAAATGAGGAAGGAAAGAGACTGTTGGACTTCTGCCAGAGGAACAGCCTGCTAGTTGGGAACTCCTGGTTTAAGAAAAGAGAGAGCCACACAATCACATGGTACAGTGATGACTTGACCAGGAAGTCGGTGGTCGACTATATACTGTATGAGAAAGAACTAAATAAGAACATCACGGACATCAAGGTTATACCATCGGAGAACCTGGATAGCGACCATCGATTACTGGTAATGAACCTGAGAGGGAGTAAGGAGAAGAAAGGGACTGAGAACCAGGAAAGACGTATAAGGATATGGAAACTGAAAGAAGGGGATAGAAGGGTCGAGTACCTCAAAATGGTAAAGGAAGGAATTCCAACAGATGAAGAAAGAGGGGTGGAAGAGGAATGGGCTAGATTTAAGAAGACACTAGTGGGTGCAGCAGAAGCAGTATGTGGGAGGACAAGTAGTAAGAAGAGGTGGAAGGAAACACCATGGTGGAATGAGAAGACAAAAGATATAGTAAGGGAAAAGAATAGAGCCTTTAGGAGGTGGTATCAAAATAGGACGGTAGAGACAAGGGAAGAGTACCAGGAAAGAAAGAAGGAGGCGAAGAGAGTGGTGGCTGAGGAGAGAAGAAAGTGGATGGAAGAGTGGACAAAGATGATGGAGGAGGATAGTGAAGGTACAAAAAAGGTCCTGTATGGGATGGTGAAAGATAAGAGGCGGAAGGATCCTACGGATTATGTTAGAATGGTGAACAAAAGGGGACAAGAGATAGAAAATAGGGAAGAACTGAAGAAAATGTGGAAAGAATATTTTGAAGAACTTCTGAACCCAAATGGAAAAGATGGTGAGGAGGAAGAAATCGGGGAAGAGGAAGATGAACTGCAAACAGAAAAGGACTTAACATGGAAAGAAGTGGAAGATGCAGTGAACAAGATGAAAGGAGGGAAGGCACCGGGTGTGGATGAGTTGAGTGTGGAGATGGTGAGAGCAGCAGGAGAGGTGGGGATACAGTGGCTGTACCGAGTGATGAGGACAGCATGGAAGGAAAGGAAGACCCCAGAGGACTGGAAAAAAGGAATCATTGTCCCGATCTTCAAGAAAGGTAGTAGAACAGATTGCAGAAACTATCGGGGAATAACACTGATGAGTCATTGTGCAAAGATCTTCGAGAAAGTTTTGGAAAAGAGAATTAGGACAAGGATAGAAGGAGGGATGAGGGAAGAACAACATGGCTTCAGAGCAGGAAGGTCCACAGTGGATTTGATTTTTGCTGTAAGGCAGTTACAAGAACAGCACTATGAGTATGGAACAGATCTACTGATGGCCTTCCTGGACATTGAGAAAGCATATGACAGTGTATGCAGAAACAAAGTATGGAAGTCCCTGGAGGATAGAGGAGTAGAGAAATGGACTATAAAGAGGATAAAGGAGATGTACAAGGGAAGCGTGAGCTGTGTGAAAGTGGGAGGAGAGAGATCTGACTGGTTGGAACAAAGAAACGGCCTGAAACAAGGAAGTGCACTGTCACCGTTACTTTTCATTGTGGTGATGGATGACATAATGACCCGAGTGGCACAAGTAATTGGGGACGGAAAGATGAAAGCAATGGTGTTTGCAGATGATTTGATGATTTGGGGAAACAAGGAGGAGGTACAGGAACAGTTGGACGTGTGGGAAGGAGTAATACAAGGATATGGGATGAAATTTAGCATAAATAAGAGTGAGATGGTGATCACAACAAGGAAGAAGGAAAGAACCACAACGGGAATAACAATTGGTGGGGAACAGCTGAAGAAAGTGGAGAGTTTTAAGTATCTGGGAAGCCTGATACAAGATAATGGAAGAAACGATAGAGAAATAAATGAGCGGGGGAGGCAGGCAGAAGCATTTCGGAGGAGTGTGAGAAGCATGTTATGGAGCAAGGATGTCCCTCAGAACAGCAAAAAGATCATATATCGGACGTACTATGTCCCTATCCTGACGTATGCCTCGGAGACCTGGGTTATGAAAGGAAGGGAGAGGAGCAAAATACAGGCCAGTGAGATGAGGTTCTTGAGAAGCAGTATTGGAGCTACAAAGATGGACAGAATAAGAAATGAGAGGACCAGAGAATTAATGAAGGAGGAACCATTACAGGATGGTATAGAGAAATCTAGACTTAGATGGTATGGACATGTAAAACGAATGGAGGAGAAGAGGATACCCAGGAGAGTACATGAGACGAAGTGGGAAGGAAAGAGACCGAGGGGAAGACCGAGAGACAGGTGGCTGAAGGGGGTGGAAGAAAGCGTGAAGAAGAGAGGAGAAGACTGGACAAGGGTGGAGGCTGAGAGATGGTGGGAAGACAGAAGACGTTGGAGAGGCTTGTGTTCCAAACAGACCCGGCCAGTGGCTGGAAACTGTGCAAGATGATGATGATGATAAACTAAACCCATTTATTTAGATCACGGATAGTTACATATCGCAAACGGTTATTATATGTGGATTACAATGCACCCAAGAACGAACTTCTACGGGAGTCCAGTTTCGAAATACGAGCCATTCACATAATTGATTGTTTTGTTGTTTGTGTTGGAGATCAAATTTTGAAACTTCACATATACACAGAAAACATATCTGACTAACACATATCCAAAGTTGGGTGCTGTAGCACAACTGAGTTAAGAGTTGTGAATCTATAAAGTCGACACTTCGCTCGAACTCCGCAAAAAAAACGGTACTTTTTACGTTATACCTGCCATAAGGGATATTAAAATAAGTTCCTAAAATCTACCTTTATCATCAATCAACGCAGAAATAAACAAGGAGAAAGGTCATGTCACTTGTTTTTCTGTAGGCCTTTCGGTTATGTTGCTATTTATCTCCAAACTCGGGTGCACATAATTTCTGCGCCGACAGTAGGTGTCAGCGCTTCCAGCCGTGAATGTGCTTCCTCACCTTCCCTTTGGAGAGTAGTTCTGGGCCCATCCCCTGGCTATGTCATTTTAAGGAACATGCATATTTGAATGAATGGATTCATGACCATGACATATTGGCAGACAGTGGATCGGACGTAACCTAACCAACTAGGGGGGAAAAAAAAAAGCCTCGAACTAAAATTAACACATAATTATGCACCGATTAAGAACAGCCCAAAAACTTCAGCAGAGATAGTATCTAATAAACAAATGAATTGAATACGGATTAAAAACTAAATAAAATTGGCTTATATTGAGAAACAAAAAATAAATATTCTTCTTATTTTTATTTTCAAGCCTATTTTCTTTCCCCTTTTCAATACAATAATTGAACCCACCCCTTCTCAGTGTACCCCATTCCAGCTCTCAGACAAAAATTAAATTTCTAGGCAGAGCCAAGAATCGAACCTTGATCTCCGAGATGACAGCCAGGAATGCTAGCCCGATCTATGGTGTTTGATATTAAAGGGACAGGAATTCCGCCTGATCAATACAAAACTTTTCAGTCAAGGGGCTATATTATACCCATTTGGTTGGTACATGTTTTATTTGCCGTTTATTTAATTGCTTTTATTTTCTTAATACTAGATTTATCTCCCCTTTAGGTTTCTCCTAAAGCCTATATGTCTACTAGAAGAAAATTTTGGATTTCCTAAACACAAGATGCTCAACTTTCCTTTCGTCTCCATTTCAAGAGGCTTTCATCAAGCTTGGCCGATTTGACTTTCATGCATGGCGATGTATTGTTCTTTCTACCAACGATCCTTCATATGAAGTCAACAAAGTCTTAATATTGTGCCAGTCGTTTCGACTGACACAATGTTTTGTCCCTACCCCTCCCCCTTCCCCTGGCTGCTTGCCACGGAGGGCGGGCTCTCTAAAAGTTATAAACTGTATTTCTACAATTTGTCAAACTCCCGCCGTCACCCCTCTCTGCCTGCCGACGTATTTCCGGCCTTGGAAGCGACGTGACGTCACAAGAAGCCACGAGATCCTTCTCGTGGGTTCCAGAAAGTATTTGTAATACTGGCCGCGTGACAAAGTGCTGCGAGACGATTGGTCAATGGTTGCGTGCATGCGCCGAGAACCGAGATGAACTTGTGCGTCCTACTGACGCTATCACTCTGCTTGGGGCTGTTGGACTAAAAACGCTCTACTTGTGGACACACAAGGATGTAGTTGTGAATTCGTTTTGCTGGCCGCTCGGATCGGCCAGCCATTGTGGTTGATATACGCCATGAGGCCAAGGTTGAGGTACAGTACTTTCTATTATGAATATTTTACAGCTTGAGTTTTATTTGTTTCTTTTCTCCCGATGGAGTTTGTTTTCCTTAAATATTGCTGTTTCTGTGCGGTAAGAAACATAGCGTCTATGAACATTTGGACACGAACATTGTGGTACTGCCCCCGTAAATTGAATTATATTGAGACCACGATGGCTGTATTGGCATATATGAATAAAGTTATGGATGTCATAGTTGTGACGTGTATATTCATGACGTAGGCACGGATGACGTAGACTTCATGCAAGTAGGCTGGTTGAGCTGAGATTCTTGGTGACGTCATGATTTTGTTCGAGAAAGATCTGAAATTTACGACGCAGTCGCAGGAAACAAGGTATTGTGCTAAGGAAGAAGTTACGCTATTGGAGGAGAGACTCGAACCAATGAACGATAGTTTGGAAGGAAGACGGAGATTGCTGAAACTACGATATTTGATTGCTTTTGGCATGCAGATTTGTGGAAATCTATTTTCAGTTATGGCATTGATTTGGAATTTTGAAGAAATTAATTTTGAGTTTTTGAAATTTGAAAATCCGTCAAGTATAGCCAAAGTTAAAACTTCTAGCAATGACGGAGGAACGAACTATGGGAGGGATGGATACGCCCCTTAAGAAGTTGATAAAAGGTCGTGCACAGGATAGAGGAGCTCTCATATTCTCTCATATCTCTCATACCGCAGATACCGCATATATATTTCAGATGTTAGATAGTCATTGTCGAGTGAATAAGTGAAGCAAGTTGTCTTTAGCGTGTGGTTAAAGCCCGGCGCATCGAACGAACACGGAGCAGTTCCATTTTACGCTGTTCGAAACTAGGTGAAGTTGTAACGCTCACATTAACGTTTTTACCAGATAAGATATAAAGAGTTAACTTCTGCCTTCATTATAATTCAATTGGGCAGTACAACATTGAGGTGTGTAGAAGATTTGAACAATTTCACAGTTATACTTTGAAAGATATTGACACTTTAAGGCTGCAGACAAAAGTGATTTTCTCGCCACCTGAG
The DNA here is from genome assembly GCA_946902985.2 of Meconema thalassinum. Lineage (NCBI taxonomy): Eukaryota > Metazoa > Arthropoda > Insecta > Orthoptera > Tettigoniidae > Meconema > Meconema thalassinum. Next base: position 1,355,751,019 of record OX336388.2, read on the forward strand.
AAGCACTTTTAAAATTCTACATTATACACTACGGCTGACACGTGCATCGCAACCGTGATATTGGAGAATACGTTTGGTAATACAACGATACATTCTACTATGGAACATTATAATTTTGCAGTGCTTTCAATGATTATAACAGAAGTTGAGATGGAAGGCTAAGGCTTTAATGCAATTGGGACATATATCGATGGAGTGAAGTAGCAGCATGGAACTTCGTTAATCGTCTTTCTACAAAAGCGAGCATGTAGTGAACATCCAACTACACTCATGCATCGTGAATCCATCGCTGAATTATATCAGATGGCAGTGGAAATATTTTCATACTCCACGATTATGAATATTTCTGCGGAAATAACTGCAATAAACTTCATGGCGAATTACGACTGGAACTTCAGGGAACTTTCAAGAGAGGCCAGGGAGGACCCGGCTCACAAAGAAGAATTTTGCCAGAAGGATGTCTTTCGTATACATGGAGCAGTGCAATTTCCGGAGGAGGAAGCAGTTCGATTCTCCGAGGACGCTGATTCCAGGTTCGAGGTCGGAGTACATCTTCACGCTGGTGAAATGGAACCAACAGCAGTTTTCTTTGAAAACTTTCCTCTAGAACTTCAATCAACAGATAAGGTAGTCGTGAACGTTTCTTGTATTATTTGAGTCATGTAGCGATATCTGAGCAACCATTCTTCCCATATTTTTTGTCCTATCTTTTGCCCCATTTTCTTGATTAACATTTCTGTACTCAGTACACTTTGATGATTTATGCCTTTTTCTTCGATTTGTTGAGACATTGTTATGTCATTGGCATAGTTAAATAATTTTGGATCAGTTGAGACTGATAATTTAGATTCTTTCAGTAATTTGCATATTTTTGTAGTCACGATTTGACTGTAAAGTTAACGATTTCTATGGCAGATTTGAATTCAGACAGCGTGTCATTTTATTAAAGTAATTCTATTCAGTAAATTACTTTGACCAATTTTCTGTCATCCTCAAGAAAGAAGAATGATTAAATGATTTTAGAGCGTTAAAATCTAATACGTTATCGACGATCTTTGAAATACTAGTCGTCTTATGAACATGATTGCAACATAGACATTTATCATTGCATTATAGACAATTTTATGAAATATGAACTTTGATTACGATTTATTGAATACATTATAGTAATGAACATTTGATAGGAATTTTTCCCAATTATAGATTGGAACAATAATGTTTGCATTCCACAGTCTAATTGTATTCTATTCGACTATTTATGCAGTTTAGATGAACTTTGATTGAAGATAGTATTTTTATGCTGCGTTACTTTGAAGATATTAATCTCAATTTTGATAGACCAGGGAGGAGTGTCTAATCGTATTTGCTATTAAATTTATTTGTGATTGGCAAATTTTTACTTCATATCGATTCATGAATGAAACCCACAAAGGTTAAATAATAACAGACATTAATACAATTGATGAATATAAGAATTTTTGAAGAGGAACAATGGATGTATAATCGTTAGTTCAGTGGACCTGTAAAAGTCGCTGATGAGTAATGCCCTTGAATAATGAAGGAGGTTCCCACAGTAATAAATGAAGTTGTTGAATTTACGAGTGGAGGTTTTTGTATGTAATTTGGAAGATTTTGATGCCATATATATGAAGATATATGATGAATTCTGGGCCTATTGTTGAGCAATTTTGTGCGTTTTGAGCGAAGTATTTTTCCGCTGAATGTATTGTCCTGGTTCTTTGAAAGTTATTCATGTGAAGATACTGTTAAAGTTAACAAGAGTGTTAAATAATTTGAGATGAAGATTTTGAATGGAGGTTACCGTCACAAATATTAATAATAATTATTAAACCTTATTAAACCTGAATTTGACATTTAAATATAACTAACCTGCATTGGTCGATTATATCAACACAATTTGAGTAATTATCAACCGGATAAACGTGTGGTTTAATGTATTTCTTGTATAAATAATATAAACAATATAATATTGTAAATAATTTTGTAAATATCTTTGTTAAATAACATGAAATGAAAGGGATTAATAGAGGCGTGTATAAAATTTTCAATTGTCGTTTGACATTGTTATAAACAATTTATTATTGTTATAAATAATTAATGAACTTTTGTTATTAACATTTAGAGTTTTGTTTTTATACTCTGAACAACGCTAATTAAACAAGTGGATTGAACAATTAAACATGATTTGGGATTGTTGGAGTAATCCACTGGTGTTTGAATGGAGCATTTAAAACATTTGCGTGATAATATTTCAGTTGAGATGTGGATATTTAACGTGTTTTGAAAAGGAGAGCTAAGCTTTGATGTAACTCGCTTATGCTAGGGTTGAACGGAGGGGTGAGTCCACTTTGACGATGCAGGTGCATTGCAGCTGGCCCGGACAACTGTATGATAGAGGCCAAGGACGTCTCCATAATAGCCTTGTGGCTATAAATAAAATGTGAAGGATATAAACACGCAAAACAATTGATATATGTGTCTCGTCCCAAATCCCGTTTCCATTCCAAGTGCATTATTATAATTACGTTATTTTGAGCTTGAGAAAGCTGAAACATTGTATGTAGAGTATACAAGTCCTACAGGAGGACATGGTTATGTGGACAATGACTTCTGATTGCCACGTGGATTTTGTTGTTTATTTTTGTTAAATTCATTCTTTATGTGAAATAAATTATTGTGCAGTTTAAAGTTTCTCGTCTTCGTTGTGGTTCATTTTAAATATCATGGTGGAGGTTATTGTGAGGGCATACTTTAAGTGATCCAGTTGACAACCCAGTCCCCGAGATAAATTTAAGAGGTAAGTAAAGGTAAGTATGAACCCCCGTATATTTTGGTGTGTTCCACAATAATTTCTTGTTAACTATTGTGCTCTAATCTCGATAGTATCTGTCAGTGCCATTTTCATTGATGTAGCTGTGCCGGTGCGTTTGATTATTGGCAATCCGATTGAGGGGGCGGATATCTGACAGCCTACTATCCTGATAACGGGGACAGTACCACGTGATCATTGAATTTATGATTTTATATTCATATTGAACCTTTCTTCCTGCATATAATTCGCTCTGATTATTCGAGCTTGGTGTGATATTGCACAATCTGGAAAATGTTTCGTTAATTTCCAAACACGTGGACGACCGTAATTAATAACGGTCATGCTGAAGACGCCACCCTAACTATTTTCGAATAACATATTTAAACTCTTAATTCTTATGGACAAATACACCATTATTCACGATGTGCATTGAAATGTTCTTGAAATTGATGTGATTTTTGGATGGGGTTTCTTTCATGTAATTTACGGCGACATAACCTTTCATTGTCGTCCACTGGTCACGCCATTGTTTTAAGTACCTCGTGGTACCAGGCCCTTTAGGCCTAAAGCCTTCTGCTTCGTCATTGCTTGCTGGCAAAGCAAGTTTCTTTCTTGTGAACTTCGGTTATTCATGTAAGCCCTCCCGGGTCGCTATATATATAAATTATACCACTAGATTGGAAACACGTGTTCGTGTTGCTAACGTAATTTCAGTGGTTCCTCATGCCACGTTTTCCCTCCCCATTTACTGCTTCGGTTGGCAGGTTGCCAACCAGCAGGTTGCTGTAACTTGTTCCCGCTCTCCCGAGCCTTGATTTTATTAAATAACAAATTCTGTTTTCTACGGGTTTGCCATGTCCGCGGTACGGCCAGCTTAAGGGGAACCTCCAACACCTTTTCTTTCTTCCCCCAAATGTTTAATTTATGTCACGCCCCAAATACCTTATGTACTCCCCTTTATTTGAATATATTTGTTATTTGTTTTGAAGTTGAGAACATGATTCTCCTAAAATCCAGCATGTCCCTAAACCACCCTGTGGGTATGTCCAGCTTTCCACTCCATGGATATTCTACCAAAGTCCCCCTTTTCCCGGAGCCTTCCAGGTAGCGTTAAAAAATCTAGACTCTGGGCAAATAAGGGGGGCTGTCCTGCGCTCCCTTCGGAGGGTGGGACAGTAAGTGGTAGCAGAGCGTCGGTTATCGATGTTCGACTTGTTCTGAATTACAGTAAGTGATACCAGAGCGTTGGTTATCGAATTGCCGACGTGCTGCTAGCCACCCCGGTGGTCTTTTGGCTGGATTTTTATGTTACCACCAAAGTTATCCTAACCTGTGGTCATGTTTTGTTTTGGGGCAAGTAACTTCATGTAAAAGTTAAGGTCAGTAAATTAGGCACCTGTTGTGTGTGTTGGGAAGTGTGCTTATGCATTTTTCTAATCTCTGTTGTTTCTGGTATTTTTCATGGCCTTGTGCTTATTTGGAGCGCCACGAAGTTATTGAAGCAAATGTTGTAATGCTAAATTCATCAACTGTGATGTTGAGCTGAAATGAAAAACTCCCTAGGGCTCGGTGAGCTCTGGTGTTGCTGCTCTGCCTTTTATGTCTCTGTTTCGCTCTGTTGCTGCAGAAGATCCCGCCGTGGTAAGTTCAGTTCAGTACAGTAGTCTTGTATTAACCTGTAATCTTTTGTGCCTAAAGTTTCTGCATCAGTATGATGAGTATCGCGCTCTAAACTCCCCGTATTTTCTGTGTAATTGTTCTGAAATTTTCTCAGCCTTGTGGGGCTGTTTCTTGCACTCAGTGTGATAGCGCAAAAGTTCTTCTTGTGAAAATTATCATTTTTCCAACCAGTGTAATTTTGAAAATTTTGAAAGTCTATTGTTGGCAGTGCTGACTTGCAGTCATTGTTAATGTTCCTGGCAGTTGGTCGAGCCGTAATTGTTGAGCTAATTATTTTTCAGGGAGTAAGCCAAGTGAAGCCGAGTGCTTAATTATTAGTTTCTGGCAGTAGAAGCCATGTGGAAGCCTTGAGTGAAAATTTTGTTTTCTGGCTGTGGAAGCCTCGTGAGCTTATTTATTTTCTGGCAGTAGAAGCCATGTGGAAGCCGTGAGTGCTAATTATTTTCTTGCTGTGTTGCCAAGTTGAGTAAAGCTAATTGTCAAGCTAAGTGAAGCCGAGTGCTTATTTATTATTTTCTGGCCGTGCTGCCGAGTTGAAAGGTTCAAGTAATGTTTTCCGGCTGTGTTGCCGTTGTGGGAAGTCAAGTAAAGCCTTGCGCTAACTGTGGTCAATTTGGATTTATTGTCAGGTCGAGTGCCAAGTTCGTGAAGTGAAATTCTTCTTAAATTTTATCGGTGTTAATCCGCATCATTTTTCAAGGCCAACATTTGTGTAGTGATACTCTTGTTCTACTAACGTTGTTGTAGACTGTAGCTATTGGCTATTGATCCTGTAGATCTTTTTGAAGTAGAGCTGTCCTTCAAATTTTATTGCTGTGACATTATGTGAATTTTCCGAGTACGTGAAAAGTGAAATTATTTGTGTACCTGCCAGCAGTGTCTGTGCTATTTTGAAATTGTGAAATGTGAACCTGCTTTTGGATAAGTGTATTTTGAATTTTGATAACCTGTCTGCGAGGTTATGTTCACATCGGCTATGGAGTGCCTTAAGAGTGACTTCAGCGAAGTGCTGTGATGATGCGAGCCAAGGTGTTTATTGTGAAGATGATATTTTGGATATCAGTTGCTGCGTGCAGTTCCAAATTTTAAATTTCAGTTCAGACGTGCTGTATGAACGAGTGCCTGACCTGATTTTGTTGATTTCTGCTCTGTTCGAGTGTTGTAGAGTGACCTGAGAGCTGCGTGTGTCGAGAGAGTGTTGAGTGAAAGTCAGTTAGCTTTGATTTTGAATGTTGGTGAGAAAGCAGTATAGGATCTGCGTTGAAATTGTCAATTGAGACTAGTGGATAGTTCGGAAATTTATTTTATTATAACGAGCCCCGTGAACTTGGGTGAGGTGAACCTGATCTGACGTGTTCAGACGTTGCTGCGACGTATCGCTTGTATGCCGTTTGGTCGTATGCAGTTGGTAGAGTCCTGTTTTGAAATTTCTTAGGTCAAATCGTTTTGATTTTCAGTTGGTGACCAAGTAAGCTGCCTTGCAGAAAATTTTTATTTCAGGTGTTTAAAAATTTTGGTTAGCTACAGAGTAGCTGTTGAGAACGTGCTGGGACCTCGTGTGTGAATGCTTGTGGCTGTTGCTTTATTTTAAGATTTTTTTTTCTTGTATTTTCCCCGGACATTGCCTTGTGCTTCCTCGGGTTGGCTCCTGTCTCCGGTTGTACCCCGGCGTCCTCTGGTGACATGGTGTCTCTCTTTGGTTGACTGGCCTGTGATGTCTCTTACGTCAACGTTCGGCAGGAGGAAGAGTTCCTTATGCATCTGTGCCGAGCTAGTTCGTCCCCTTCTGTCATGTGATTCGGTGGAGTCACGTTGTGGCAGGAGTAAATCGTAGTGTGTGTCTTAGACTTTTATTTCATTTTTGGTGTTGAAGAGTTGGTGCCTGTCGACGTGGTCGATTTGCTTGGTGGTGCCAGGTCCATAGGTAGTTGCGATGGAGTTGTATTGTGTGTTTCGGGTATCTCAGAGTGGGATATTTGTGGTGAGAATTTCGGGATGATGTTTCCCCGTAAATTTGAATTTCAGGAAGGAGAATTCCCTGTGTTGTGTATATAGACGTTGCCAGGATGCTGTGCCCTGAGCCGATGTGCAGACCCTGAGATGGTCAATTTTTCTACTTCAGGATGTTGTTTCCCTGATCTTTGGTGGACCCTGAGATGGTCATATTTATTCCAGGATGCTGATTCCCTGATCTTTGGTGAACCCTGAGATGGTCACTTGCAGGATGGTGAATTCCCTGTTGTCCGTGAGGCATTTTAATCTGCGTTAGATATGTGTGCCCCCTGATTTTGCTCCATTGCGCGAGAACTAGCAGGCTGGTACATAAGGTATGTAGGAGTGTCATCTGAGTCTGCTCGATGGCGCTAAGGAAGCTGTGCGTTGTGAACAAGTGAAGTGGCGTAGCCTGAGTCAGCTCGTTTATGAGGAGTTGGTAGCAATGGTCTGTTGACCTAGTTTGATTGCTGCTTTTGTGTTGGTGCGAGTTGGTTGTACCTCGAGTGTGTTGCTCTAAGTGGTGCAAATTTTATTTTAGCAACATTGGGTGGATGGTCGAGTGATGCTGTATGCCTGCATGTTGCTGTCGAGGAGAGGTCCTGGTCAGTTGTCGGTTTGACAAAATTTGGATATGATTTAGATTTTGGAATTTTATTGCTCTGGCATTCCGGTTTTGGATAGATTTTAGTTTACAGGTTCTGTTGAGATGCTGTTGTCTCTTGCCCCTTGCTGGGCAGCCTCTTGAGTAAGAGCCATACTTATTGACAGTGCGTTTGAAACGCTGTACTATTATTAAATGTAAATAACTGTACTGGCTGACTTCCCGGTAGGCACTTGTGCCTTGTTGACCCTGTGTTGGTCACACTAATATTATGAGCAGAGTCACCTATTCCCTATGGAGAGTTTTTTGTGTGCGTGGCGCATCCGCAAATTTAAATTCTGCTGATTTAGAATGTGAATTCTAGGATTTTGGTTTGGGACAGTTGATTTGGTCCTTCAGACAATTTAATTTTGAGTTAAGCGGGTTCCACCCCTCCCTTTTGGTATTTTGGTAAGAGTATTATGCTCTATGGTTCTGGTGTGTCCTAAATTTGCTGGTGTTAAATTGATTTTAAAGTTAAAGCTAAACGTTAACTCAAGCGGTGCGTGTGCGTCGATCTGCAGTAAGGTTTCAACCTCTCGTGATCTGAGAGAGTGCCTCGTCAGTGTGAGCACAAGGTGTGCTGAGTCCTCCTTGGGTGAAGTGTTTTCCCCTATGCGTGTTCTTCGAGTGGTCACCTGTGTATGTGACCCACCCCCTATATCATCGAGAAGTGCCCTGCTCTATGGCAGGAAAAATTTCGGCTCGACCTCTCCTGTCGAGCCAGCTGCTGTGTGTGGACGGTTCGCTGCTGGTCTCTGATTTGTTACAGCTATGGTCCAGTAAGGGTGTAGCCCAATGGGGGCGGTGACCTAGGCCTGGGTCATTGTCGGCCCCGACGATTTCCATCTTCTGGTGATGGAGCTTGACGGCTGCTGGCAGCCCTGATGGCGATACCTACCTGGTCGTCCTTACCTGGCTGGACACTCTGAGCTCCGGTGCTGGGCTGTTCCACTGGTGGCATCACTTACATCACGACATCATGATGTGATTCTGGACATGTGATATCGAATGAACTGTACGAGTGCTGCATGATCGATTGACTGTTACTAGGTCATATGAGTAGAATTTGTAATACTGGCCGCGTGACAAAGTGCTGCGAGACGATTGGTCAATGGTTGCGTGCATGCGCCGAGAACTGAGATGAACTTGTGCGTCCTACTGACGCTATCACTCTGCTTGGGGCTGTTGGACTAAAAACGCTCTGCTTGTGGACCCACAAGGATGTAGTTGTGAATTCGTTTTGCTGGCCGCTCGGATCGGCCAGCCATTGTGGTTGATATAGGCCATGAGGCCAAGGTTGAGGTACAGTACTTTCTATTATGAATATTTTACAGCTTGAGTTATATTTGTTTCTTTTCTCCCGATGGAGTTTGTTTTCCTTAAATATTGCTGTTTCTGTGCGGTAAGAAACATAGCGTCTATGAACATTTGGACACGAACATTGTGGTACCACGTGATCATTGAATTTATGATTTTATATTCATATTGAACCTTTCTTCCTGCATATAATTCGCTCTGATTATTCGAGCTTGGTGTGATATTGCACAATCTGGAAAATGTTTCGTTAATTTCCAAACACGTGGACGACCGTAATTAATAACGGTCATGCTGAAGACGCCACCCTAACTATTTTCGAATAACATATTTAAACTCTTAATTCTTATGGACAAATACACCATTATTCATGATGTGCATTGAAATGTTCTTGAAATTGATGTGATTTTTGGATGGGGTTTCTTTCATGTAATTTACGGCGACATAACCTTTCATTGTCGTCCACGGGTCACGCCATTGTTTTAAGTACCTCGTGGTACCAGGCCCTTTAGGCCTAAAGCCTTCTGCTTTGTCATTGCTTGCTGGCAAAGCAAGTTTCTTTCTTGTGAACTTCGGTTATTCATGTAAGCCCTCCCGGGTCGCTATATATATAAATTATACCACTAGATTGGAAACACGTGTTCGTGTTGCTAACGTAATTTCAGTGGTTCCTCATGCCACGTTTTCCCTCCCCATTTACTTCTTCGGTTGGCAGGTTGCTGTAACTTATTCCCGCTCTCCCGAGCCTTGATTTTATTAAATAACGAATTCTGTTTTCTACGGGTTTGCCATGCCCGCGGTACGGCCAGCTTAAGGTGATCCTCCAACACCTTTTCTTTCTTCCCCCAAATGTTTAATTTATGTCACGCCCCAAATACCTTATGTACTCCCCTTTATTTGAATATATTTGTTATTTGTTTTGAAGTTGAGAACATGCTTCTCCTAAAATCCAGCACGTCCCTAAACCACCCTGTGGGTACATCCAGCTTTCCACTCCATGGGTATTCTACCCAAGTCCCCCTTTTCCCGGAGCCTTCCAGGTAGCGTTAAAAAATCTAGACTCTGGGCAAATAAGGGGGGCTGTCCTGCGCTCCCTTAGGAGGGTGGGACAAATATGACTATCAGTTTTTAACATACTTTTAACTCTTTCTATGGGTCGAATTCCCTAGATTTTCGGACATGGAATCCTGCTATTATATTTTATCAAAACTCTAAGATTATTACAAGAGTCATATAAATTGCACTTTAAGTTTGCATTTTAACATATACTATTTTTAATGTGTTTTTCCATTTGTTTGTAATATTCGTAAGGCTTTCTTAGGACAAGTTTTACTCAATGTATTTGTACCACAACTGTCGTCATGGTTTTTATGTCTCATTTTCATCAAGTTTTCTCATGTTAGTTTTAACCTTTTTATTGTTATTCCAAGATTGTACTGACAATATATTTATGTGTATGGCTGACGAAGGGGCCTTGGAAGGCTTCGAAACATGTACCAACCAAATGGGTATAATATAGCCCCTTGACTGAAAAGTTTTGTATTGATCAGGCGGAATTCCTGTCCCTTTAATATTTGACTTGTAATCAATACGGAACCATGATTGATTGTACGAATACTATGGTGTTTGTGTAAGGTAGGGCAGAGGGCCAGGTAAAAGTAAAAGGTGAAACCTTGCTTTAGGACCGTATAGAAGGCACTCACACTTTGAAGAAATACTGAACATAGTGCGATTGGTACAGATCGCGATACAATAAGCTACAAAATTCTCTTAAACACAAAATGGTGTCTTCCATGAAGTCATGGATGACACTCAAGGTTTCAATAATGCATACATGTTAAATTCTATGAATTAAGGCTTTACATACAAACACAAGGGGCAGATGACCTCGTAGTTCCGCCACTTAAAACAACAATAACTAACTAGCACACAAACCTAACCTGGAGCTTATGCCACGACTCACTGTTTCAAACCTCATACAGCTGACAAATATGGCAGCAATTTAAACCAAAACATCACACAAATGAACATCAACGTCGACATGTCATTGACTACACTAAAAATTTCCCCAAGACACGTACTTATCGTGGTATATACTTAACCAAAATGGTAAGACCTCTAACTACAGTGGGAGTGCAATGTCTTACATGGTTTCACACACCAGCTAAACATTACTTGTAAATTAATGCTGCATGGCAAGAATTCTGTCATTAGCCTATAGTGATGCCATCGTTACTTTTGACTTCATGTTCCAGTGCTATGCTTAAGTCATAACGTCATAACATGCTCATACCCTAACTGCCACATGGCAAGAATTTATATCACTTGCCTAGAGCATAACAGGGTCCTACCCTAACCACCACATGGCACGATTTTCTGTCACTAGCGTAAGGCATAACGTGGACTTACACTAACTACCACTCAGCATGAATTTCTGACAATGCTTCTCACTAACCACCTTACAGGAAGAATTATTTCCAAACTTACAAGGGAAGTATCAGGTAAGACAGGTCGAAACCTATCTTGAAACTTAGTGGATGCAATCATTGTACTATAAGAGGACAATGTGCAGAAAATCAGCCGCCAGATTGAACTGCAAGGCTCCGAAATCATACCTCACATCATGGTATAACGGCTGGTGGAGCTGGACATCCCTGCGGCACTGGGAGTAATAGCGATGCGAGGTGTATATGCTGATTGGAGTGTCCTGCTACTTCCCACCGGCCTTGAGTGCCTGGCCGTCAGGGTTGTCCCTTCCAACAAGTACGGTACTCGCTATTTCCCATTGATTTATATGAGAGATTCGCCACATGATTTCGGAGCCTTGCATTTCAATCTGGCGGCTGATTTTCCACACATTGTCCTCTTGTAGTACAACGATTGCATCCACAAAGTTTCAAGATAGGTTTCGACTTGCCTTACCTAATACTTCCCTTGATAGTAAGTTCAATGTTTTACTGGTTGAAATGTGTTTCTTTTTTTCTCACCCGACTAAGACCGTAGTTTTGACAATGCGCATGCGCTAGGAAGTTACAGTACACTCTCCAACAGATGGGATGAAAAGATACCAACACAAAACAATTTTCGGCTGTTGTTTCAATTAAGATACGCATGACCAAACGATATTACAAGTTCGTAAAATGATACTCGACTGCTCATACGTCACAGATGCAAAATTTCATAGAATACCAACAATATCTTATGTGACGGTGTCACACCGAGACTGTCCATAACCTCAACCTTACTTCCCTTTTCTGTAGCCATTTGGATCTTGTCGTGCCTTTGCCAAGTCTCCATATACTCCCAATCTTAACCTCTCAAACACTTCGTGTTCATAAACCCGAGACTAATCTTGACTTCCGGATTAGATCTCGTTCCTGCCCTAAGATGGCATTAAATCGTCTCTGTTTTGACTTACATCAGAGCATCTTTGAAAACTGCAAACCGTTGGACATTACCTGTCTGACAGTAACAGGAGGATAAAATACACATCTGCTCGAGAAGCGAGCGCAAAGACAAAACAAAAGCTACGTCCCCACAAGACCCAAAGAAAGGAATAGAATTAACTCGGCAGCTTAAGAGAAGGGTACTTGCAAGGGGCTGCTCCGGAGCTTCAAGCAACTTGCCTCCCAGGAGATGAAACAACATTTTATGGACAGAATACAGGTGAAGGTTCCAATCACCAGCATGCTCTGCGTGAATGAATATTTAATGAGAGTACACATGCGAAAATATTGGACCCACAGCTTATCCAATGCAGTTTTGAATTTGGCTCTTAGGGTTTGGTAAGTCTAGTTTTCCTTTACAGACATGATGGGAGACCGCTCACTTTCAGGTAGCATCATTTCAGTTGCAGTTCTTTCCTCCTCAGTCATTTCTACCTCATCCATAGTCTAATAATGCCAGCCAGTACTAGCAGAGTTGAAGCATATCGACGCTGTGATCACACAAAAATATTCAAACCAAAATAACACAGCAAATGATCGCAAATAACTACAAGCTATTAGAAGTAATATTATACGTACCGGAATCTTAACACATCATTTCAGTAAATAATTAATTATTAACACGGAAACATTCCCATAATTATGAAACCATTGCTACGTATACTTATCAAATATTAACTCCCATTTAATCAGTACAGGCCCTGTACGAGGCGTCTGATATGATCAAAACTTGTTTTAATTGATTTCACCCTACTTCTATTTTTCAAGGCTATCTGTTACATGCCACTTTTGGGAGAAGCACTAGGCCTACAGGTAACCGTCAAAGCTCAAATTAAAGGTAAACAAATAAACTTAAGTTCATAATCAATGACATTTATCATAGGGTGAGAATTTGACAATATTTGTCCAATTAGGAGACCAAACCCAACAATTTTTGCTTTTTTGAAAAAACATCTCATCTTTAAATAACTGTATCTCGGGAACTACTAAACGTACAGAGCTTACTTAGGACTCAAATTGTAGACAATTTAATATAATTGTAAACAGTTATTCACAATGTTTTCTCTCAGACGCATAGTTTAGACGACATTGAGCAAAAACTGAAAAAAGTGCAAATATCTGGCTGTTTTTTGGCTATTACACCACTAGCACAGGACTTTAGAAGTTGCAAATTGTTTTCTTACTATTGGCAGAGGTCCAAACAACATATAACAAAATTAGAACTACATGACCATTTGCAAGGTCGGGCCCCTTTTTATGTCTAATTTGACTGGACTACATTGGAACCAAAGGAAACGTACGACATAGCATCGTTGTACTGCCGAATATTCCCTCTGAAATTCGTTGAGATATCATCTCCAGTGAAAAAAATGTTGCAGCATGTGAAATATTTTATATTCCGGCAGGTCAATTTTACCATTACAACAGCAAGATTTCTCGGAAGAGAAATACAATGCAGAACAATGTTTACATTTGTTCGTCAAGGACCGTACACTGTAGACTACTGCATAATATCTGGAATTGTTTCTGAAATGGCATATTTATATTGGATTTTAAACGTGGCTTCGTATTTTCTCCAAATTCTCACTTTCTTTGCGGACAATGTTCTCTTTCGTCGAATGGATTTATTTATAGTAACTTTTCTCCCCAAATTAACGCCATATTCGATAACACATAGTGTCCAGCATCAATGTAGGAGCTAAATAATCAATGGCAAATAATACTTCCATTGCAAAAATCAACAGCGTGGTTAGATTCATTGTTATGCAATCTAAACAAATAAATCTGAACCGATGGTACAAACCACCACGGCATATTAAGGATATTCTTCATCCTGAAAATAAAATATGAACTTCCTTTTTCCCCAAAATAAATATTCAGAAACTAAAATGTATCAATTACCCAATTTCGAAATATTTTGTAATCATCAGGTGCACAAATTTGTGTGGCACTCTGTACCGCACGAGTTGAACTTGCCACGCGCTAACTACAATGGAAAGCTCCGTCAAAACTGCAATTCCAGCTATATCTCCGTGCCAGTGTTCTAGGAGCATGTATTTGAGTGCCAAGATACCAACGTAAGTACAAAACATTGTGACCATGCTTATGGCAAAATTTTCGCTTTACAAGACTTTATGGTTGCGCGCCTGATTGGACTTGAGCTGGTGCCAACACGAACGGCTTGTGTGAGGGCCTGCTAACCATTCGATTCTTATTCTTCAAATTGAGAACAACGTGTCTAAAATCCCGGAGACACGAAAGCCTAGTGTGTGCATTGAAAATGGGGAGGCTCGGACACCTCCCCGATTACAAACCGATAAGGACAATGTGAGTAAAAGAAGGAAACTTCAGACTGATTTTATTTGTTTTATTTTGTTTTATCAATGTTGTAATTCCATAATAGGGTAAGAATTAAATGGTGTGCCCACGTGGTCGATGAACATGTACGTTGTTTTAAGGTTAAGTTATATTAAATGTCTGAAGTTAGCTGATCTTGGTTTTTAAGTAGTAATCTGTTTCAATTTAAATTGTGAAGTTGTTTCCGTGAATTAAAGAAGGAAGTCTTTGTTTGTTCCGACCACGCGCGCACTCGTAGAAGAACACCAGTTGTCTTTCATATATTCATTTAATTAAGATAATTTAATATTGGTTCTCAATGAAGTAAAAGTTATTGACCGGGGTTGTTTGGTTCAATTCATTTTGTTTTGTCTTAGAGGCAGATTTGTTGATGGGGATTGCTTGGTTAGTTTTGACTTTGCTTCTCGTCATTTTAGCCACTAATTTTCGGCGTGAGGTCGATGTGTCTGCGGGTTGTGTTCTGGTCTAATGGTAATTGCCGGCGTGGTATTTGTTTGTGGATCATTGTGATTTGGGTTGTTTTAATTGCCTTCAGGGAGGGGAATTAATATTATATGAGGGTTAGGCATCAAGTTCGTAAGATCTGAATGTTGTATGTATTAGGCATCAAGTTTGTAAGACCTAAATGTTGTGTGTGTTTGTGGTTATGTAAGCCTCAGGCATCAAGTTTGTAAGACAAATGTGTGTGAAGTGGGTTCGAATGACTCTTAAGGCTACATTTTTGGCTTCGCCCCGGAGGTCCGGGTTCGATTCCCTGCTCTGCCAAGAAATTTAATTCAGGTCTGAAACGAGGCCTTCAGGCTCGAGAGGTAAAACGGAGGGGAGGTGGAATCAATTTCGACCTCAACCATCTGGGATGTGGTTTACCGTGGTTTCACACTTCCATTCGAGGCAAATACCGGGGTGGTTCCTAACTTAAGGCCTTAGCCGTCTCCTTCCCATTCCCCACCTTAATTACAAACAATAATACAGCCATCACAATAACACAGGTTATCGCAGAAAATTTTACACACACCAAAGTACTGACCATGATGTCCGATCCCTTCAAAAGAATATGTTCGCCAATGGCGAAAGCAATTGTGCGAACGCGCGAGTGCCTGGAATACTACATTTTTGTTTGCTAATTTAAAAGTATATGCATACCTGCCAACCTCTCAAATTGAAAAATCTGGAGATTCGACGCGGCGGCGGGTGTGATACAACATAATACATACACAGGCTAAGACATTTCAGCAAATATATAAGTTACACTATTAAACTGTACATGACTAACATGATATGACATCCCAGTTTACAAATGTACTTAAGACTGAGTAATTTTAAATTCTAACTACTCTATCAAACAAGCATACCTTTCTTTCGACCACACTCAGGCATACAAAACTAGTGACGTATCGAAGATCATATAATTGGTCGTTGTTGCAGGTGACTGTGGCTGATTTTGCCCTCTTCAAAAATGTTCTTGCTATATTCTTGCTCAAAACACTTCCCTTTCTGAATCGACTTCAGAGTTATAAGTTTGTCCAAAGTCTTGTCGGAGAGAGATGACCTGAACTGCGTTCTTGGTTTTCTGACAAGACTGAACATCCTCTCACACTCTGCATTACTATGCGGAATGGTCAGAATGGACAATTTGACATACTTGAGTTCTGGCTGAGCCATATCTCCCGGCAATTTTTGAGTCTGGGAACATCATCCTAAATAAAGGACCAGCGTGATCGGAATAATTGACAGGGAGGTTATGTTCAATAATAAACGATGTGAACAATACATCAGCACGTGTTATACTGTCAGTGTCTTCCTCCTTACACTTGAAATAATCAAGTTTCTTGTTTTTTCCAACACATTGTACATTGTCTTTATGTTTCTTTGAGAGCACATGTTTTAAAATGTCTCCCTTTCCACCATGTGAGATACTGAAATCACAAAATGCAAATGTTGCGCCTCTTCTTGACTCAGTTATATGCGGAAAGTTATCTGTGTACACACTTTTAAATGTCACATATTTCCTCGCCATATTACCGAGGAACGGACGCAATCACTCAGATCGAAAAATCACTATAGCCTACGGGCAAATTAACGCCAACAACATCTAACTAAGATATACATAAATCATATAATTTCACGTGTGAAACAGATACAATATTCTGCAGCGCACAACTACCTATCACCCACAGGTCATTATGCAAAACAACTAGGAACAAGCGCTGAATTAACCATCGACTATTTCAAACAAAGATGTATTCGAAGCGAACATTTTATAACAGCAGGACGTGATGCGGGACTTAAATTAGTACGCAGTTGTCTATTATCGATACAGAGCGAAACTGCGGTATCGAGATATAACTTCAAAACTCGTAAAGTCGATCCGTTCGATCGACGACTGGAGTGTCATCTCCAACATTCAATCCGAAATTACGAGGGGGATTTTTGAAAAATCGGGAGATTTAATACGTTAAGCGGGAGGGCGGAAGAAATGGTCTGAAATCGGGAGTCTCCCACCTAAATCGGGAGAGTTGGCAGGTATGTATATGGCATCGTAAATCGCGGAGAATTCTTTACTTTACGGGAATGATGAAAGTAAAGTATGTTTTGACGATGTAATACCAATAGCAAGAAAGAAGAATACAGAAATTTAAAAGAAACATATCGGAGGTGGGATTCGAACTCCTTTAACGATGCATAATATAATTCAATGCCCGAGACGCTATCGCCTGAGCTACCGAACCACAGCATGGGTAACACAATATTAAGATACATAAACAACGTCCACATCCAACAGTCAGTTATAATTCTTCAACATTTCCCTTCTTTTATTATTCTATTCCAGTACAGTGGAATCCCGTTATAGTTCATCCACTGAAAGTTTGAACTTTTTTTTTGACAGTTCTCGCGGGAACAAATTGTCCAACAGAACGTATCAATCCACGTGCATTCCAGCCAATGAGCCATCACCCACATGGCAGCCAGAAATGGCCGTTGTATTCCGTCAAGGGGTGAACAGCTGTTATGTTTTTCCTAAACCTACATTCATCTCGCAATATCAATTCATTGCCCCTTTTAAAGGAAACTTTTATTTCTTTGTGGCATTTATCAAATAATCGTTCTAACAGCACACCTAAAACCCACTGATGGCTCGCTGACAGAATGTTACATCATTTCATTGTGCATGCTATGACACAGCAGCTGATGATAACTTAAATGTTTGGAATTATTTTTAGGCTCATCATTTCACAGCTCAAAGAAAATGCTTACTAAAGTATGGTGTAAGATGTCCTTAAGAAGATAAGATTCAATCCACTTGACCTGTTGGATTGATATTAAAATGAAACGTACCAAAATTTTTGCCGTGTAAGTTAACTTTTAGGCCTAATTTTTTGCACAAATATACACTGACCGGCAAGAAAAGTGGAACACGTTAACTTTTTATGTAATTTCTTAATTTATTCCACTAAAATGTATCAGTTTTCCAATATTTGCATTATTCGTGTACATTTTAGATGATTGGCTACAGAAGATACTGAAACATGTTTTACAACATGCTTTAACTCACAAATATCGTTACATTTTGCAAATCTTACAATTTTCTATTTTTTAATAATGTTCTTTTTGGCTGGTTTTTATCGAACGTATTGCCAAACAAAACAGTATTAATGTTTGCACTGCACTGCACGAGAACACTGGTCACTAAAAATGAGTGTTTCCACCCTTAGCGTCCATGACGGCTTGTAAACGCTCAGGCATACTGTTCACAACTCGTCGAATGGCATCTTCCGGGATGCGATCCCATTCCACCAGCAGCGATGTTCTCAGTTGTGCCAAGGTGGTGTGGTCATGCTGTCTGACATTCCTTCCAAGCATATACCATACAAGTTCAATGGGGTTCAAGTCAGGACTACGAGCTGGCCAGTCCAGGGTTTGAATCCCCACTTCCTGCAGATATTGTACAACACAGCGAGCAGTATGAGGGAGGGCATTATCCTGCATCAGCATGAAATTCTGACCAATGAAAGGTGCAAAGGGCATCACATGGTTCATCAGGATCTCTTCGATGTGCCTTTGGGAATTGAGCGTCCCGTGATCGATGCACACCAACTCAGTGCGGGCCATAGCCTTGATGCCACCCCACACCATAACCGAGCCACCTCCAAATGGAGTCCTGGAGGAGAAAGCAACAGGGCTGTACCTCTCCCCCGCACCTTCTCCACACTCTCTCTTCCATCAGAAGATCTAAGATTAAAGCGACTCTCGTCAGTGAAGAGAACAGAGGCCCACTGCTCGTGGGTCCATCCCAGATGCTGCCTTGCGAAGCGAAGACGAGCTTCTCTGTGATGTTGTTCGAGTGCGGGTCCCCGTGCAGGTCTCCTGGACGAAAGATGAGCTTCTTCAAACTTACTTCTTACTGTTCGCTCACTCACTCTCACATTTCTGACATTTTCCAGTTGATTTCGTGCCTGGACTGCTGTGGTATGGTGATCACGCAGAACTTGCAGGGTGAGAAATCTGTCATCCCTGGCACTTGTTGTGCTTCTTCTACCACCTGACCCTCGTCTCCTGTCGTAAGTTTGGAGTTCTCTGTAACGTTGCACTGCACAGTGAATGCTACAGAGAGATGATCCAATGACCTCAGCAACATAACGGAAGCTGCGGCCATCCTCCACCAATGCAACTGACTGTGCAGCTCCTTCACGACTAAGAGGCACGTTTTAGTGTGAACTGCACATGGATAACTTGCTAAAAAGTGTGAAAATGGTTCACACGTGTTCAACAAATGCCAGTTGTTATCCCTAGAACAACAATAAGCGAGTGGCAACACTCATAAACCTTAAGCGCTTACAGTGCACTTCCCGCCATAAAACCATTAAGATAGACTCATCGAAGATTGGGGGGAAATTGGTGGTAATAAACCACCCTAAGAAATGTCATATTATCAATTTCTACTCACGGATGTTTCGGATGTTTGTTCTAATGCGTGGAAAGCTTTTAAAATGTGATTACATCTTTTTCATGGCTAATTTTATACTATTTATATTACTTTTTTAACTGTTCCACTTTTTTTGCTGGTCAGTGTATATGAAAATTATTCACCAGGGCAATGTCCTTGGGGAAATCAACAGTTTTGCTGACTTTTCTTTTACCTTCAAAAAGAGAGAAATCGAATAAATATCTTGAACAAGATATTCCGTATCTGCTTCCGACTCTATAGTCAAAACAAAGAGACCACTCGGGCTACATACTTACTCAACATTTAAGATAACCACTATAAATTTATCTGAAGAGTGAACACGCGTTCAAATGGAAATAATACTTTCAGACGACTTTGTGCAATATCAATTCTAATTATTATTATTTAATATAACTATCACGTTATTTGAACAGGCGTATGAACAAGGTATAGCGTCCATTACCAACTGCACACCCATGCTACGAGCACGTGGTAGTTCAGTTTGATAATGCAACTTTTCAGTCTGGCCGACAGAATATGTTGCCAATGTATTCACAATTACTGGGACAAGCGAAAAAATAACCTGAAAAACTGATATGTGATTAAAACATGTATATATTTGTTATGGACTACAGGTTATAAATTGAGTCTTTCCTTATGAAGGTTGGCAACCCTAGCCGTCAAAAAAGTGCAAACTTACAGTAGATGAACTATAGTACGTTCCTCAGTAAAACGTTTCCCCGCTAATCACGTCTAATTATGAAGTCCCGGTCCCAAAGCACTAAATTGTAAGTAAAATATTGCTGTAGCACATTTTCCCGCTCCCACTTACTACGTTCAAATTTTGACGTTCTTCCGTTCAATATTTTGGCCAGTCCTAGCATATTTGTCAGTCCCGTTGGTTAAGAAGCGAGTGTGCTTCCTGTCGGCCAAAGTTAAGTGATTGCGTAAGCTTGGCGCCGTAGCAATTGAGAGCTCAGCCAAGGTTAAGTGATTGTGTAGCCTAAGCTTGGCGCAGCAGCAGTCAAGAGTGTAGCTCAGTTTAACAGCGAGTGTGTTTCCTGGAGTGTCATCTATTCATTCAGTGACGATAGCTTGCCATATAGTGATATAGTGTTCTTGGCTATTTTTATCTGGTCCTTATTTACGTGTTTGCAATGGAGAAGAAGGAAGTGAGGCAAATAACAAACAGTGAAAAACTGAAAATCCTTCAAGAAGTGGATCGGAATCCAAATATGAAGCGTGCGGATGTAGCGCGGAAGTTGAACATTCCTCCGTCAACTTTAAATACAATGGTTAGCAAACGTACACTGATTACGACAGCTTTTAAAGAAGGGAAAAGTGCTGAAAGAAAACTTAATCGCCAGGGTCAGTTTCCAGAATTAGAAGAAACTGTTCTAAAGTGGTTTGTGCAAGCGCGAGCTTCAAATGTGCCGGTAGTGGTTCGAACTCAGCCAACACTTATTGCACAGAAGATGGGACTTGATGATTTTAAAGTATCTAATGGCTGGATTGACAGATTCAAGAATCGACATGACCTAGTTTATAGATGTATGCGAGGCGAAGTTGCTGCCCTGGTTAATGAAGCTACACTGTGTGAAACTATTGAAACATGGAAAACTACAACGCTTCCTGCAATTTTGAAAGACTATACTCGTGCCGATATTTTTAATGCAGATGAAACCCTGGATTTTAAGGACACAAAGTGTCACGGTGGCAAACCTAACAAGGAAAGTCTTACCGTTCTCCTGTGCTGTAATGAAAGTGGAACCGAGAAGTTGGTACTGCTGGTTATTGGAAAAGCACGCAATCCACAATGTTTCAAGAATGTGCGATCTTTTCTAGGCAAGTACACTTCTAATACGAAAGCGTGGATAACTTCCGTATTATTCGAGAATTTCTTACGGGCATTGGATGCAAGGCTTGGCGTAAGAAATAGGAAAATTGCACTCTTCATTAATCAGTGCACCGCTCATCCCTCAAATGTTTCTAATTTGAGAAACATAAAGATAATTTTCCTCCTAGCAAACTGCACGAGTAAGCTACAGCCAAGGCATAATATGGTGCATGAAGCAGAAGTATCGTAAGAGGCTAGTACAGAGAACATTGGCAGCAGTGGAATCGACGATGAGAAAGATGCCATGCATTTCATTAAGTTTGCCTGGGAATCTGTGGAGCAAAACACCATTCGGAACTGCTTCAATGCAGCCGGCTTTTGTCGTGTTTGCGATGATGACGTCACGCCAGAAGATATTTCTGAGAGTGAAGAATGGCGCCGAGTAGCAGAAGAGGTCACCTTTGAAACGTGCGTCAACGTTGATGACGATGTTCCAGTGTGTGAAACTATGACAATAGATGAAAGTCTTGAAGAACAGAAGCTGGAAAAAGCGTCAATGCAGGACGAAAGTGATGACGAGCCAGATCCGGAGCCAGTTCCCACGGTGACAAAAGTGATGGAGGCAATGGACATAGTGTAGCGGTACGTGTGTAATTTCGAAGTTGATGACGAAGTAATGACTTTATTAAACAGGATGGACAGTACAATTTTAAAATTAAAACCAAGACAGCAATCAACCATACAAATGTATTTCAAACCAGTGTAAATATTCGTCTTCGATTGTGAGGTAAGATGTATTCTTCTTCTTCTTTTGAGACCACAAAGGATCACTTTACCCAACCATTAGTTCGTCGACTTGTAGGAACTGTACGAGCCTTGCGGTCCTCCCAGTACTTCTTCATGCGTATTGATCGTCTTGCCCGTTCTTCGGCGGAAAATATTCTTGTAGGAATTTTCTTCTTTGTGAGTGGAAAATGAAACGTCATATTTTTAAGTGCTGTAGTTAAACTTTTCTTATTTGCAGCATCTTCTGTTGTTAGGCCAATTTCTTTTAAGTCCTCTCTGATTTCTTTTAACCATCGGCATCCAGTTGTTGTGTTTTTTGAAGCAAGATTGTACTGCACTAGTTGTTTTAGAAGACGTGAATCTGGCATTCTCATGATGTGCCCAAAGAATCCTAGTCTTTTCTTTCGCAAGATGTATTATTATTGTACTGTAATTAATTTTTACATTGTTATTTATTCTCCCTGTTAGATGCTGACAAACCTAGATTTATGTTCTGACTAGTAGCGCATTAACTAATTCTTAAAATTATTTTTACACGATTCTTAAGGTCGGCAATTTCACGTGCAAGTCTACCACGCACATTTTTAGAATTATTTTTACACAATTCTCAAGGGTGGCATTTTCATGCACACTTCTACGACGCGCTTTTTTAAAATGATTTTTACACGATTCTTAAGGTAAGCTATTACACGCGCACGTCTCGACGTGCTCTTTTAAAATTATTTTTAGAAGATTTTTAAGGTCGGCAATTTCACGCACACGTCTATGACACGCTTTAAAAAAATTATTTTTACACGAATCTTCAGGTCAGCAATTTCATCCACACGTCTATGATGCGCTTTTTTAAGATTATTTTTACACGTTGTAAATACAGTATAGCATTTTCGGTAGTACGTTTTCCCACTTTTGATGCCCAATTATTTCAGTCCCTTCAAAAACGTACTAACGAAGTTCCACTGTGAATATTTCGTAGAAACATATTCCCCTAATTTATAATTCTCATAAATAACTATCACATTAAAATGCGGTTGATTTCCATTTGCCATGCCTGTCGTAAGCCAAGGCGATTGTGCACATGCGCAAGTGTCAAGAATTTCACATTTTTCTTTATTAATTTAAAAATATATGGTAAATTTTTTTTCCCTTTCTTTTGAAGACACTTTGCAAATCTACAGGCCAAGAGCTTTCGTTAAGAGTGATTTACAAAGTCAATTAGTTCAGCCGTTCTCTCAATCTTGAGGTAACAAAAATCACCTTAGTGTTTTAAATATATAGATAATAATTAATGATATTTATTGCAACCAATGGTCAAATACAATAATAATTAAAATTGCGCAGAATGAAGTCATGTACAGAATTCTGTTAATGTCACTGTTCTCTTACTACAAACTTTTGCATGATATCTTTCACACAACTTTCCACACAATTCACACCTACAGTTCTCGTCTGGGTCATGGTAGACCTTCTTGCTGCACAGCTTGAAATGAAAACCATGAACAGCGAAACGTGTCATGAAATGGCGAAGTTCATACATAGAATTCCTCCACTCAGAGGTCGTCATGGCATCTGTCTGGTAGCAATCCCTCCAGATGTTGGCTTTCTTCTCTTGAAGTTCTTGCAGTAATAACTGATATTGCTTTGTAGATGGCAGTAACATTCTTATACGTAACTCTTCTATGTAAAATGGTTGTCTCGTTAGTTCATAGGTCGTCCTTGACGGTGCATTTTGTCCTAGACGGAGTATCTTTTTCATGTATATGGCCTTTACCCTTTCTATCTGAGCAAGATCGTTTTTAGAGAGATGCTCCCATATTAATTCTATTGCATATGTG
The DNA here is from genome assembly GCA_946902985.2 of Meconema thalassinum. Classification (NCBI taxonomy): domain Eukaryota; kingdom Metazoa; phylum Arthropoda; class Insecta; order Orthoptera; family Tettigoniidae; genus Meconema; species Meconema thalassinum. The sequence goes on from OX336388.2 coordinate 1,355,774,688, forward strand.
ATGATTGGAGAAATTTTTATATGAAAGAGTTCTAATGCAGTCTGTATGGAGAGTTGTCTTATTAGTTTTATCTAATTCATGGCTATAACCGCGGTAGCAGCTCTATCTTTTACATGTTTGGAGTAATTCCGTCCAGTCGTTTGGAGTATCAGGCCAAGATACTTGTAGGAGTTTACCCTTGTTAGCGCCACATTGCCATACATGATTTTCACTGATGCTGGTAGCCTAACTCCATTCCTGAACATCATGTGTACTGTCTTATGTGGATTAAGCTTGAGGTCATTGCTATCTGCCCATCTTACAAGTTTATCGAACGCCTCTTGTAACATTTGCTGTGAGATCGACGTTATTGCCATATCATCTGCGTACATATAAATGTTTACTCCTGGTTTTTTTTTTTGGCATCGAAAACATCTCTAACTGCGATATTGAACAGCAACAGACTTAATGGATCGCCCTGTAGGACTCCTGTTGTCAGGAGGATAGGCTCCGATCTTGTAAGATTGTCATCAATGAGTACGTAATTTTTCATGAGTATTGCCGTTATTATCTTACTCATCAATGAGTACGTAATTTTTCATGAGTATTGCCGTTATTATCCTACTCGGATAATGGTCTCTTCCTAGGATCGATTCCAACTTGCCTATTGTTTTTTCCCTGTCAACTGAATCAAATGCCTTAGCGTAGTCTATCTCATGTACATGGTGTCCACAGAATTTTTAATGTCAATTTTCCTGACTTTTCCTGACCATTTTTCAACAAAATTCCTGACTCGCGAAGTCATCGTAACATCGGAAAAAAGGTTTGAGTAAATATGTATATATTTTTTTTCATTTGCAGAATTTGCCCAACGCTCGCCTCTTTATTCATTTAAAATAGAAAATAAAGTAAATTATAATGCAATAATACATACATAGGTTGGTTTTATAGTTTTGGCACCTTAGTTATAATTGGATTAATAACTCACTTAGATGGTTCCAAGTTTCACAGGCCCTCGATGTAGTCCCCACCGTTGCGTACAACGTGTTCCCAGCGATGCGGAAGTCGTCGGATCCCGTTGGCACTGCCCAAACTATTGATGGTACGAAGAGAGCGCTCGGCAGCCTGCTTAACGTCATTGTCATCTTCATCTTCGGGATGAGATCATAGTCGCAAGGTCTGATGTCGGGAGAATATGGGGGGTGATAGAGGACCTCCCAGCCCCAGCGATCCAACAATGCCGACACAACACCTGCTGTGTGTGCCCTAGCATTGTCATGCAGAACGATTAGCGGTGTAACCATGTGGTGGCGCCGTTTCCTTCCCAGAGCTCCTCGGAGATGGTCTTGCAGAAACGAACAATAGTACGCAGCATTAACGGTTTGCCCTCGGGGAACAGTATGGCAGCGCTTCCGTACCATTGAAGACGTTAAGCAGGCCGCTGAGCGCTCTCTTCGTACCATCAATAGATTGGGCAGTGCCAACAGGATCCAACGACTTCCGCATCGCTGGGAATACATTGTACGCAACGGTGGGGGCTACATCGAGGGCCTGTGAAACTTGGAACCATCTAAGTGAGTTATTAATCCATTTATAACTAAGGTGCCAAAACTAAAATACCAACCCATGTAAATCAAAGTACTTAATGAGGGGCAGATGACCTCAGAGTTCCACCCCTTAAAACAACAATTACTAACATATAACTAAAGTACTTAATAACCTAAACTATAGTGATGGGGTCGGCACATCCCTACCCCAACGCCAAAAAAGCGTACAAAAAATAGGTAAAAGAGGTTTTTACTATGATGTACTGTAAAACTGGAAACTTACCATAATGTCCAGTGAGATATTGCTTTTTATCTTCAGAGATTAGTTGAACTAGTAACATCAAAATATGGCTGTATAACACAAAATACTGTATGGTTAATATAGAATTCCTGACTTTCTAATACTTTTTGCCATTTTTTCCTGACTCACGCCATTTTTTCACACTTTTTCCTGACTTTTCCTGACCAAAAACAAAATTCCTGACTTTTCCTGCCTGTGGACACCATGATGTAGTTTACCTCTAGGAAATCTTAGCGCATCGCCAATATTATCTAATAGGCACTGAATAGCATGTATCGTTGACCGGCCTTTCCGGAAGCCGAACTGTTCTTCAGGCAGTTCGCTGTCTATTAATTCTCTTAGTCTTTCTGTCAGTATCTTTGACAATAGCTTAAGACCAGTATTTTCCAGAGCTATACCACGATATGAATTGGGATCATCCATTTGACCCTTACCTTTAAATAGAATTTTCATTATGGAGTATCTCCATTTCTCTGGAATTGAGGCCTGCGCGAGACATTGATTGAGTAGTACTGTCTAAGCCTCTAATAATAATATAATTATAATATTACAACAGACCTACTTAGCGAGCCCTGCCCGAGTTTAAATCATCTGGTCTGTTATTCCTGTTTTCATCGAGCCTCTGCTGTCTCAGTTCAGAACGCCCACCTCCTACTTCTATCTCACTTGGTCTGTTCACTAGCTGATTATTTTCCCTGTTTCCTTGATGCACGTTCCTCTGATTTTCCTTACCATTATTCTCTTTACCATAATTCCTATCTTCCCTCCCATAATTCCAGTTTCTAGCTCTCTCCACTCTATGATTAAAATTTCGTTCCCTTTGATTACCCCCCTGGCCCTGTTTTTGCCTACCTGTTTTGCCGAAAATATCGAACCTCCCCAGTAACTTTTCCATGCCCTTGATAGTGACTATGTTTTGTATGCACATGGCAGTTCTGATATCATCAGAGAAATGACATGCCAACTTCCTAACAAAATCCACTTTGCTACTCCCTAATTCTAAATTTTGACCAATAAGGACATGGGTCAAGAAATACTCTGTCAAAGTGACCCCTTCATTTCCTTGAAATTTTCCATACAGAATTTTATCGCGTTCCCTCCCTTGTATCAAATCATCCCAAAACTTATCTGTAAATTTAGCCCTAAAATCCTGTAGGCTAGTGAAGAAGTCCCTAAAAACTTGGATACCATGAACTGGCTTCTCCAACAAATGCTGCCGAAATTAAATCCTCTGCCTGATCCCATTCTAGATAGCCTTTGTCTAATCCCTTAGCAAACCTCTTCTCCACTACCTCCATGAACACCATGGGGTTGAACTTCTTGCCATTAAATTTTGGTAACTCATATTCCCTTGCCTGACTGAAGTGCCCTGCAATATGAATACCACTACTACAAGCTGCCTTAAATTTTCTTAGTTCACGTTGAACTCTTTCTTTGGCCTCTATCGTCATCCTGCCCACCTTACCTCTAACTAGGCTGACCACCTTATCTATCCTCTGTACCCCCTTCCCGAAAGTCTTCGTCTCACTATTACAAAAAGCTATCTTCTGCTCTAACGTAACCTGCTCTTCCTTCACATCCTGGAACTGATTGATGCTCTCCTTAAGCTCCTCATGCGTGGCACTATTCTGTATTTTATGACTGTGCAGATCACTCCTAACACAATCAACCATCTCCTCCACACTACCTAATATCTCATTTTTCTGGGCATCCATCTTTCTGTCCAGACTGGCAAATTTCTGGCTAGTCTCCTGCACCGGGCTAGAAATTTCCGCTGTCAGCTGGCTCTGCTTGATTTCTATTTTCCCAACCTCTCGATCAAGCCTTACACCTTGCTCTAGGATCTGACCACCTAGCTAAATGTCCAGATTACTGATTTCTAGCTTCACTTCGCTAACCTTGCGCATCACACGGCTATCTAGGCTGGCCAGTTGATGACCCACATCAGTCATCTTGCTAACCATTTCTGATCTAAGACCATCTATTTGGTCTGACAACTTGCTAACCATTTCAGATCTAAGACCATCTATCTGGTCAGACAACTGAGTGCTAAGACTACCATTCTGAAACAGAATCTGTTTCAGCAGTTCCTCGCTCTGACTGCCGCCAGCACTTATTGCCAAGTCAGAACTATTTCCAGAGCTTTTATTCTGCTGTCCTATTTCCTCAATAACCTCTTGATCTCCCATCACTAACAGTATCTGGTTGTTCCTAGTTTCCATCTCGCTTTGCTGCTCGTTCCTATTCTCCTCCTGCAGAACAGAACTACTTTCTGGCTGATTCGTAGCCATATTTAACATTAAACCCAAGCCCTACTCTTAATTGTTTAGTGACACCGTACCGTTTCAATTGCCGCAATGATTTTCAAGCCATCACTTAGAAAATTTCTCACAATAACCAGAGAATATGTAAATTCAAAAACACAATGAAAATTTGGACCTATGATGTGACATTCCTAAACTATATCTTTCATGCCTACAATTTACTCCTGCCTTTGTGTGATTCATCAAATTCTTCGTGCCTTACAGTTGGGTGCCATTGTAATATTATAATTATATCCAAGCTTGCCACCTCAGGGTAGCAGGGCGATGTACTCGCTAAATGAATCACACTATTGTAAAGTACAGTAACTTCACTAAAATACACACTTATTTATTAATACCTTATCCGTAAAGGTGTTAGAAAGTGTTTTTTTTTTTGAAGATTTGTTGATTTAAAATTCAAAAGGTGGTGTTTTGTGTTTTTATTATTTTTTCGGGGGATAACATGTTAAAATTTGGAAAGCGATAAGGTTTGAACAATGAGTGCATTTAAAAATAAAAACAATTAATAAAACAAAGTAAAAAACAAAACAGCAGGGTAAACCATTAATCATGGCTATGGAAGAATGAGATAATACTTATATGGAAGTCATTACACCAATGCATAGTGAACATTTGGATCAAAGAAGAACTGCCAGACCATTGGACTACTGCTATAATGCATCCATTACACAAGAAAGGAGAAAAATCAAATCCTGACAACTATCGAGGAATTACCCTTTTGGATATCACATATAAAATCATGTCACGAATTCTATATAATCGTTGTAAAGATCAATTAGAACTGGAAATAGGAGAATATCAAGGTGGATTTCGGCCATGGCGAAGCTGCCCTGAACAGATAATCACCTTAAAATTAGTAATGGACTACTACAAACGTAGACAAAAACAGCAAGTCATAACCTTCGTAGACTTCAAAAAAGCTTATGATTGTATACATAGATCTTCATTGCTGAAAATACTAAGGAATTTCGGACTTCATCCCAAATTAATAAAAATTATAAAACTAACTCTAACAAACACCAAATCTAAAGTAAAATTCAGAGGAGAAAGATCTGAACCGTTTACGATTAAAACAGGATTAAGACAAGGAGATGGTTTATCGCCTCTACTTTTCAATTGTGCTTTATAATATGTAATGAGGGAATGGTACAGGGAAAATCCTAGGAACATAAGAATTGGAACCAAGAAAGATCAAATAGACTTAAATTGCTTGGGATTCGCAGATGAGATGATGATGATAATTGTTGTTTTAAGGGGCCTAACATCGAGGTTATCGGCCCCTATTCGCAGATGACTTAGCGTTACTGGCTAATAATATTCAAGAAGCCAGAAATCAAATAATAAGCCTACAAAATATAGCACAAAAAATTGGACTTCAGATATCATTTGAAAAGACAGATATAATGGTAGCAAGTCCACTTGTAATCAATCACATAACAGTAAATAACAAGAAAGTTAAAATAGTGAAGCAATTTAAATACTTAGGAGAAATTATAACTTACAACTTTGATGAGAAACCTGCATGGCAAGAAAGAACTACAGTAATAAAATGATAAAAGCCCAAAAATTAACATGGTCTACATATAAAAGAAAATGTCTATCAATCACAACAAAATTAAAACATTACAAGACGGTGGTTCAACCAGAGGTGACCTATGGAAGTGAAACTCTTTTTAAAGTTACTCAGAAAAACAGAATCGACAAAGTTTTAAAAGTAGAAAGAAGAATAGCTAGAACATGCATAAATAAAAAATATCAGAAAGATGGACAGTGGCGGATAACACCAAATGAAGTGGTATACAAAGAACTGGAGCCCATCACTGATACTATTCGGAAGAAACGGCTTTCTTTCTTTGGTCACATCATGAGGACACCAGAAACCAGGTTATCTAGAAAAATTGTAGTGAAACTTTGGAATATGAAACAACAAGTAGGATGGATTAAGGAAATTAGAGAAGATATGAAAGAATTGGAAATAACCTTGGATGACTTGCAAAACAAAACAACAAAATTAAAAAAACTGAGAGATATAAAAATAAGATTTCAGGCTAAAATAGACAAACGTAATACAGTAAAAAGGGTATTTACAGATGAGGAACGCCTGAGAAGATCAGAGCGAATAAGAGCTACTGGGTGACTCGGAAAGGAAACTTACTGAAGAAGAGGACCAAGAAATGATTGACTGAAGTGGTTCATGAGGCCGTAAAAGCAGAAGAAGAAGAAGAAGGAAGTCACTTTTTTATTTTACATTCACCATCTCGAAACACATTTCAGTGAATACCTTTTTCAGTTTTATCCAAATACTGCAGTGAAATCATTGGAAGTAGATCATAGTTAAAGTTTCAGCATTTGCAGCTGGCAATTGTCGCCTCCTATCACTTACTATGAGACTGTATTTTGAAAATGACCTTTCAGAATCCACATTTGAACAAGGATACCACACACACTTTAATGCAGCTGTTGCACAGTCTTGGTGAGCAAGCCTTAATCCCTTGAGGATCTCGGGAACATTCACATTATCTTCATGACGCAGTTGGTTCTTGATTGCAGTCAGGTAAATGCTGTGAGCCTCTAAAAACTGTTGAGACTCCTTAAGAAATGGGGCATTCTTCTTAAATTGGAGCAGTTCTGTGGGAGATACGTTTTAGGTGCATGCCGAGGATTAAACAATGACTCGATGGCTTCTACAGTCTTCCTGGCTGGATCCGTGGTCCTTAAAGTACTGACTTTCACTAGAGCTGACTGGGCAACACACGTAAGCTTGGACTTAACCATTATCTGCATCTTTTGAGGAAGCTGTTCCAGGATCTGGAGGATCGTATGATTGAACACTCCAACAATCGCCTAATAGCTTGAGCGTTACCTCAAGGTCATCTAGCTTCCCAGCCAGTAAGTGAATTGTTGGGTACATATATCCCTCCAAGAAATTAAGCAAGTCCATAAGAGAGGCACCAACAACAGAAACATACAATGCTTGTAATTTTATAATTTGTATTGTTGAAGTCGATGCTTGTTGGAAAAATTTGACCACAGAATTTGAATCTTCCCATGTTTTGCAAAATACTAACAGATCTTCCACATGCGTAGCCATATACATTGCAGCTTTAAACCATGTATTCCATCTTGTACATACAGGCATTGGGAAAGCTAGAATTTCATTCTCTTTTTCTGTGTTTTCATATTTCTCCCTTAGAAATGCAACGTAATTGCTTTTTCTTTTTCATGTATTTAAAAAGGCATTCTTTGTCTTTACTATAGACAAGTTCAATTCGTCCAGCTCGTTTTCAAATGTGCAGCCGATAAGATTGACTTTATGAGCCCAGCACTGGACATGACCTAATTCTTCAATCAATCCTTGAAGAGTAGTTACACATTTTGTCATGTAGCGTGCTGAGTCCGTAACTACTGCCACTACACGCTCCCGTTCAATTTCATAGGAATTCATGAAATTGGTGTCTCATATAGCATTGGAGCAATTTACACTATTCGCAGAATCTAGAACAACAGAGGCAGCCAGATGGGTGTTCATTTCAGTTGATGGTACTGATGGACGAAAAAGAATGTTGAAAACACAGCTACCATTCTTGTCAGTTCTTTAGTCACATAGCATAAACACGTCTTTGTTTTTCATATCTTTCCTCCTCCTTTCGCTAATCATGGGGATGTATTTCTGACGAATCTGATTTGCTGATGGTAAATCTCCACTTCCGCGAACGTACTTATTAAACCAAGTACGGATAGCAGGATTGTCTAGTTTCTCTACTGGTATATTAGCTTTCACAAATGCAGTAGTAGTGTCCAAAATAAACCCTTCTTTCATATACTTCACACGACTAGCATTAGGTAATGTTTCTTTCAAGGTGGCCACTCTAGGAACACTAACTTCAAGACGCGAATTTCCCCGGCGTTTTGAATGCTTCTCCGATTTGCAATGTTTGTCTAATGCAACTTTCCTGCGATAAGCTAACCGACAATCACAATATTTGCACATAAGAATGCCACAAGAAATTATAAATCCTTCATTCTTATATTCTTTAAGTCTGTCTGTGGCAGAAACTGCTACTTTCGGTATTTTTAAACTCAACTGAGCGATGCCCAGTAACAAACACTGTTATCACACGGTTGACTGTAGTCACACGCCAGTATAAAGTCGTAACCACACGCAAAATTTATTTCTAAATTCGTGTCATAATATTTAAATTACGTTGCGTCTCATCTTCCTGTACTGCTAAGTTAGAAACTACTACGACGAACATGTGGTCGCCAACTGATTCACGCAAATAACACACTAGCTTCGATGACAACGCACAATTTGTGCACTTTTTATTAAATTATATAGAATTCTCTACTATGAATTACACTCACTACCGATGTAACAGGAGGCAAACGTAGTTCACAATATGAACAACTATCACATAACCATTTGGAGGTAGTCGGCCAAACTATTCACGCCGCGAGATAACAGTTGTTTACCACAGCACTACTGTCCAAGAGAATATCGACAGTATATCATAATATGACGTATATCATAGTATTAAAATCGATCATTCTCGAATTGAACATCAACCAAATTCGATTATCGGCTTGTGGACAAGAATGTTCGGAGTGGTGTGGGGGAAAAAAATATAAAAAGTGTTTTTATTTCGCAGATTGCGGTATTTGTGGTGTTATTCAAAAAATTTGCGTTATTTTGTGATTTAATTTCCACTCTTGAGCAGCACGAAACATGTAAATACGTGAAAATAAAACATCCTAACCTCTGAATATGACTTTGTTTTATCGCTAATTAACAAAAACGAACACCTCTACTTATTTGAGATACATTACTCAATGACAGTCCAAATCCAAATTCCCTGGAGAAAGGTTGAAGTGACGATCTACACAATAATAATGGTTCTTCTCCACTTTCAGATCCTTCCTTTCTGGTTGTTACATCACAATGAACATATTTCTTTTCACGATCATAATCGCTTCTGTGTTTAGGATGCCTCTTTTCATCTTGTTCCTTCCATAATTTCTGGCAATTCAATTCCCATCTCTCCATACACATCAATGGAGACAGTAAAATTTTAAATTCCTTCTCGGATTATCTTCCTCAATATTTGATGATCCTCTCTAGCAATTGCAAACACATCTCGAAGCCTTCCTCCTGACTTGTTGGCACTTCCACAAGAAAAGTCTCTTTCCTTATTCTTATTACTCCACCTTTTCTAGGAAATACAACCCTCAATACTTGTCTGTCTGCATGGACAAACAAAATCACAATACTTGATACTCTTCTATTCATGTTATTGCATATTCCCAAGCTTTCTACATGTTACTACTATCTTCCTCAAGCTTTCTAATCTTTTTTCAATACGCCTATTCCTACATAACCATTCATATATTAACATCACATAACCAAAGCCCAAAAAACTTGTGATTTTTGAAAGGCGACAAAAATCACTACATGAATGTCATACGTTGTTGGCATGTTAAAGAACCCATTTGAATTCAGTAGGTCGAGGTCAATGGCAAAATTAATCTCGGGATTTTCCGCCAACACAAAGTTCCTCCATTCTCTACTAGAAAGCGCTGTAGTGTCAAGGAGCTTAGATATCTAACCTCCTTGACTTTCATAGCGTTCAAAGGAACGACGAAATTCGACATGCAAGCTGCCCTCTGGGTGTCAATTAACAAAGCTTGCACCCAGCACCCGAGGCCATACGATATTATTATTACCAAAGGTAGCACTGTTAAATGGACAAAGCCCCCTGTCACCTACTGCTGGGCCACCAAAATAATCTAGTTGGCACAAAACACTAGACTCTAGTTAGTTATAATCAAGTACAAGATTTTTGGGCTTGTAGGCCGTGGTCCAGACAGGATATCTCCCGACGTTTCAACGGCCTGACCAAGGAAAGGAGCGGAACCCTTGAAAATGCCGGACGAAGTTTCCGGTGAAACGTCGGGAGATATCCTGTCTGGACTACGGCCTAAAAGCCCAAAAAACTTGTACTTAATTATAAACGCCGACCTTGAAAGCCTAAGCTGTTATATCTAGCTAGTTGTTGTTTTAGGGGGCGGAACTACGAGGTCATCTGCCCCTAGACTTTCTGTAGTGTCCCATCAATAGGCGGCCATGTTTGGTAATCTCATTTACTCACATCGCACACCATGGCGCTAATACATACATACAGAATTACTAGATAAATAAAGTTGATACCCATATCCAAAATAAAAAAGTGACTTTATCAGGTAATAACTATACATTAATTATTCCTGTCCTCAATATAATAATATTAACCGCACAAGGCGAAAACCCGAGGGTGAGCTATGTAACTGAATAATTTCGGTTACAATAATATAAGTAAGTCATTATACCACAGTATTAAAACCTGAAGGACCTCAGGAACCTTGATCACTGCTGTCAATTTCATCTAAAAATCGAGCTATATCTGAAGAAGTAGCGCTACCTTGTCCGCGCACCGTCATTTTCACAGCTGACTAACGTAACCTGTTAAACTCGTAAAACTGAGTTTTAACACATCTAGAAGGCTGTGACATTGCTAATAGTTCTATACAATAACTACAGACAGCAGCACACATAATTGCTTCACACACGTATATAAGCGTATATTCGTATTTACCGGGGAAACAGTATGGTATATCCCGACATACGTCCAGAACAGGAAACTAGGATGTTGGGAAATGTCCGACAGTCGTCCGCTGAGGGTTAACATGCAAACACAAACCTCCGGTTTCATTTCTTGGCGGTAATGTTCGACAAATTCCGTGATGTTTTCAATACTATAATTTTAGAGTTGGAATCTAAAACAACGCGCTTTTTCCCTTACATCACTTACGAACTTAACAAAAGCACAACTTTCTATAATTAATCACTGATTCACATTAAGTAAGAATTTTACAGTATTGTGTGAGAAGCAGTTCAGGTTTGTTCATTGGATCTGCAATTCCTCCTTATTACCTCCGTACGTTAATCCTCACAAGAATGTGGGGCAATCCCTTGCTAAGTGCAGGTCTCACAACACTTGAGGAATCTCGCCAAGGGATGTCCAAACCAGGCAAACATAGTCGAATGAGCATGTAAAACATTCCTGTTCCGTTAATGAAATACTATTAAACACATCATTTCCGTTAAATAAACGGTAATTTGTTTCCGTTTCTGCGTTAGAGAGGTTCCGCTACATACAGGTAAACTAACAGGAATCATCATCATCATCATCATCTTGCACAGTTTCCAGCCACTGGCCGGGTCTGTTTGGAACACAAGCCTCTCCAACGTCTTCTGTCTTCCCACCATCTCTCAGCCTCCACCCTTGTCCAGTCTTCTCCTCTCTTCTTCACACTTTCTTCCACACCCCCTTCAGCCACCTGTCTCTCGGTCTTCCCCTCGGTCTCTTTCCTTCCCACTTCGTCTCATGTACTCTCCTGGGTATCCTCTTCTCCTCCATTCGTTTTACATGTCCATACCATCTAAGTCTAGATTTCTCTATACCATCCTGTAATGGTTCCTCCTTCATTAATTCTCTGGTCCTCTCATTTCTTATTCTGTCCATCTTTGTAGCTCCAATACTGCTTCTCAAGAACCTCATCTCACTGGCCTGTATTTTGCTCTTCTCCCTTCCTTTCATAACCCAGGTCTCCGAGGCATACGTCAGGATAGGGACATAGTACGTCCGATATATGATCTTTTTGCTGTTCTGAGGGACATCCTTGCTCCATAACATGCTTCTCACACTCCTCCGAAATGCTTCTGCCTGCCTCCCCCGCTCATTTATTTCTCTATCGTTTCTTCCATTATCTTGTATCAGGCTTCCCAGATACTTAAAACTCTCCACTTTCTTCAGCTGTTCCCCACCAATTGTTATTCCCGTTGTGGTTCTTTCCTTCTTCCTTGTTGTGATCACCATCTCACTCTTATTTATGCTAAATTTCATCCCATATCCTTGTATTATTCCTTCCCACACGTCCAACTGTTCCTGTACCTCCTCCTCCTTGTTTCCCCAAATCATCAAATCATCTGCAAACACCATTGCTTTCATCTTTCCGTCCCCAATTACTTGTGCCACTCGGGTCATTATGTCATCCATCACCACAATGAAAAGTAACGGTGACAGTGCACTTCCTTGTTTCAGGCCGTTTCTTTGTTCCAACCAGTCAGATCTCTCTCCTCCCACTTTCACACAGCTCACGCTTCCCTTGTACATCTCCTTTATCCTCTTTATAGTCCATTTCTCTACTCCTCTATCCTCCAGGGACTTCCATACTTTGTTTCTGCATACACTGTCATATGCTTTCTCAATGTCCAGGAAGGCCATCAGTAGATCTGTTCCATACTCATAGTGCTGTTCTTGTAACTGCCTTACAGCAAAAATCAAATCCACTGTGGACCTTCCTGCTCTGAAGCCATGTTGTTCTTCCCTCATCCCTCCTTCTATCCTTGTCCTAATTCTCTTTTCCAAAACTTTCTCGAAGATCTTTGTACAATTAACAGGAATAATAAGCCATAATTAATGGGACCGGTGATTTTATTAGTTGTAGACAGGATTCCGGTTATTAAAGGCACCGTTCGAGGCAGGTTTTACTGTAATACTGTACAAGGCTACACTTTGGTCATTCGATCGGTACAATTATACGTAAAATATTTAACAATCGATCTTGAATGAATGAATGAATAAATAAATACGACAAAGAGGGCAATCACTCTACAGCTAATACAGAATAATCTGATGAATATATGAACACTCACCATGCAATAAGCAGGGATTCTTGATGATTATTCTTCAAGATGATAGAGGTCTGGGTGGAGGTTGTTTACAGTATAGTTGACACAGACTGTTACTGTATTTTTGCATTGTCAAGTTGTATTGGATAACAAGCGGTAATATTAAAAAACTATGACGGGAAACAATAGAATTGAATCGGTCGGAGCTGAAAGGCATTAAGTCAGTTTTCACTACTTTTCAGGAGAGAGAGAAAACGTAATTACTCTGGGAGAACTTAAGAAACACGCAATGTTGATATTATACATTGTAAACCAGATACTCTTGCGGTATTTGCGTTAGTGGAGGGTCAATTTTAATGTAACAAACTATTTTCAGAATCAATTAAAATAATTTGACTTAATGCTTTTCAGCTCCGTGGTCAGTTTAATGATCATGTATACTGATTATTTCACATGATAGTTTGATGAAAATGTATTTTAATACAAGACGAATATAATTTACAATACCACACATCACGGGGATTCCCTTTCATTTGTCGTAGTTGGCCAGTGCAAAATATCTAGGTAGAAATCTAGTCCCTCGTGTTGAACATACTGTATTATTTTTTCGATGTCCTGCAGCTTCTTTAAGTTTATGGGCACCTTGTCCGTATATGCCCTCTCATAAGGCATAGTAAGGCTTATTAAAAATGTGGGTTTCCCCAGAAAAAACTATGCGTGACTGGGGAGTCTATGTAGACAGATGCTTGAATCACTCCAGTCTGGTTGCTGTCGAATTTGAATTCCTTGAATTTCATAGGCGCAAAAGGTTGTTTCTGGTTCCTAGGTAGTTTCATACTTTCCTCGGATATGACAGTCTTCTTGAACATCGATGGCCACCATGCATCTAAATTTACCATTTCATCAAATTCCACGATGTTAACTTCAACCTTTTTTCTACTATTCGCTATTATCTCTTCATACTCTTTAGGTGTATACAGTTTATCAACAGTTTTTATTTTCTTCTTAAATACTCCAAAATTTCTGTAGCAAGGTAAATATGAGTGTCCACGTTCAGAAAACCTTTGAGTGATTGATTGAAATCTGCCTGTGCCTGTCAAACCCATACACATTCTGACTACGGTGTGGTTTTTATTTTGGCCAGGGCACCCATCCGAAAATAAGTGAAGGTGTTTCACGCTTTGAGGAAAATAATGCGTTACGTAGTGGTCCAAAATGGTATCATTTTCGCCTGGTTTCTTCTCATTGATTTTCTTCCCACTGTAGTTTATGTAAGGTAAACCTTTTCGCATAGCACCTTTTATGATGTTTTTCTTATGAAGACTGCCTTGTCTGTTTCTTTTAGGAGACATAACGCACAAGTAACACACACTTCTTGTAGTGACCAACAAGGAAATGCAGCGTAATAGCGGCGGGAATCCTGCAGGGCGCCAACATTAAGTACGGCGCAGAAAGGAAACAAGTCAGTGACTTAATGGTTTCCTCCTCTGATCGCGCTACATATAGCAGTGGTTTCTGCCATAAACGGAAGACTGACTTAATTCTTTCTTATGCCATTCAAAGGCCCTTGGTGCAATACTTCAGAATATTGAATTTAAAAAAAAAGTGCAATTTTGACTTAATGCCTTTCAGCTCCGACCGATTCAATTACAATACCTGTGGGTTGAGCAGCCTACATGTTGGACTCCTTGTGGGGCAGATCACCAAGCATTGGTGGGATCCTCACAGAAGTGACTTGTGTGGGAACAAGACGAGTTTGTAAAGCAACCCTCTCCATGACACACGATGCTGAAAGGCGAGCCTCTGCATCATGATCCCAGCACTCTTCTATGGTGTCGCAGAAAGCAAGCAAGCCCTACAATGATTAAAACAGACCTATTTCTGCTGCTCAGTACTTACAGCAAGTAGACATTACAAAAAGAGGACAGAAAAAGATAACATTGTCCATCCAAGCTGTAACCCAGAAAGAAAGCAGATCCAGCTTAAGTCCTTAGCAAATAAAAATGGCAATCCTACAAACAATTTTACAGTAGTATCAATGACTAAATGATTAACAAAACTTAATTCAGTAGAATAACAATATTCACAAAAGTTACTTTAGAGTATGGTAAAGCTAGGCATATATATATATATATATATATATATATATATATACATACAGTGGAATCCCGTTAGTACGTTTCTCAGTAACACGTATTCCCGCTAATCACGTCGAATTATTAAAGTCCCGAAGCACTGAATTGTATGTAAAATATTGCTTTAGCATGTTTTTGCGCTCCCGCTTACTACGTTCAAATTTTGACGTTCTTCCGTTCAATATTTTAGTCAGCCCTTGGGTATTTGTCAGTCCAGTTGGACTTCGGCCAAGGTTAAGTGATTGCGTAAGCTTGGCGCGGTACAGTAGCTGTCGAGCTCAGCTCAGTTTAGCAGCGAGTGTGCTCCCTGTCGGCCGAGGTTAAGTGATTGCGTAAGCTTGGCGCAGTAGCGGTAGAGCTCATCTGAGTTTAGCAGCGAGTGTGCTTCCAGTAGTGTCGTCTATTCATTCAGTGACGATAGCTTGCCGTATAGTGATATAGTGTTCTTGGTTATTTTTATCTGGGCCTTATTTATGTGTTTGCAATGGAGAAGAAGAAAGTGAGGCAAATAACAAACAGTGAAAAACTACAAAACCTTCAAGAAGTGGTTGATGATGATAATTGTTGTTTTAAGGGGTCTAACATCGAGGTTATCGGCCCCTTTCAAGAAGTGGATCGGAATCCAAATAGTCCTACTGTATTTGCTCGGATATAACTCACGCTTTTCTGACCGAAAATAAGTGGGCACATCTTCGGTGCAAGACATATGCGGGTATTTGTGAGGAAAATACCTTATTCCCGAAAAAACACAAAATTTGCATTATTGAAACAAGACGACTGGAATTGTCAACTGCCGTTGCTACTGCCAATCTCCTAGCTACTCTCGCGTGCATTATCATCCCATACTGCATCATCCTAACTTCCGTCCAATGCATTTGCGAAGCCAGTCTTCAAGAAGCTCTTAATAACATCTGTCAACACCATAACCCATACCCCTATATCCAATCATGCAAGAGTTCAGCTGACGGCCTTCTTTATTTTGTTTTCAGTTGTCAGCTTAATCGTGGCTAACAATACCAGATCTCGGCGTGTTCTAACCTAACAATTAGTTATTTAGCGTGTGGAGCGCCAACTAAACAGCTGATGATCACACCCCGTATTGCTGTTTTACTGCGTCGCCACATATGAAAACACCTAACATGTTTGGTAATGGGTTTCTAGCGCGTCTTTCTGTTGACGCCAGTAACGAATATAAAATTCATTCACAATGAATTCTCGACCGACAGCTCTATTATCATAGTCGTCTGCGTATTTGATCACTTTGAGTTTAAATCCAGCCGTATAACTTCTACGTTTTTACATAACTAAAAGATCGATTTCCACAAGAAAACCATCACACTTAACTGACAAAACAAAAATGGAACGTGAAGACAATACTGGTAGGCCTACTTGTCGACAATGCAACAGACGGACAACAAACACCGTGAAAGAAAGGCACCGCCGCAAAAACTAACAATAACATCACGGGCAAGACGTGTTTTAAAATCACTATGATCATCTTTATGACAGCGTCGGAAATTAATGCGATATATATGCGAGGAATACTTCTTCCTGCAATTTCCAATTTAAAAATGGGGTGCGAGATACACACATTGTAAATACAGTATAGTGTATTCGGCAGTAAGTTTTCCCGCTTTTGACGTCCGATTATTTCAGTCCCATCAAAAACGTACTAACGAAGTTCCACTTTATATACACAGAGTAGATCACCAGCCCCTAATTATTTTTGAAGAAAGTCAACCCAACTAATGCGTAAATCAGTCATCCTAAAAACATTAGTACCTGCTACGTTACGGCCTTAGTACAACTTTACCGTTGAGTTCATGCTTGCGAATATAGTAGAAATCATTGGCGGAAGTGATATTTCAACTATAATGCATGTTTAAAACGATCCGAGCTCCGAATAACACCACCTTACGTTTGGACAGGAAGTGTCTATGGGGTCTACCAATAGATTCAGTATGTGCCAGCAACATAACATGGCTCTTAGTAGCTACGGTGGCTAAATCATGCATTCCTGCTGTTTCGTCAGGCAAGCTGCCTGGTAGCAGGTTCGATCCCCGGGCTGGTGTATTTTTTTTCGCCTAATACCGTTTACAGTGGATGTATATCCGATGGTACATAACCAGGTTGGACGATGACATTATGATAAGTAGAACGAAAGCAAGGTACCCTGTATAATCAGTGTAGCAAGTGTTCGAAATGTTGACCACCTTGGTTTAAGGCTGAGGCCAAGCTTGCAACTTTGTAGCCGCGTCAGTGACGCCCGGTTTCGACTTTTCCCACTGGCCAAGCTAGAGTGACTGTCACCTACTTCCACGGCCCCCTATTTTAAATGTTACTGCGTGACTGGTGTCATAGTGGGGTATTCGAGGAGGCCATGGTCGAATACAAGCTATTCTTTGCCTCGTAACTATCCTTTCATGTAGTAGGGACGGCTACATGAGGGGGCCATGGTAGAAACGTGAGGTTTCTTTGACGTTAACACACTGTAAAATAAACCTGTGCAATATTCTATTATTTTGCTTGAAATGGCCTTCTCTACAAGCTGCTGGTGTTCATAAATGAGCTAAACAAACATGTGCTAAGATTTTCTATCTCCTTTTCTGCTCTTAAAAACAGCAATATTTTAGTTCGTATCGCGTTTGCCACTCATTTCTAGTCACAATATTTATTTTGTGTTCTCCACTGATTTCTCCTTGTATTGGAATGTTGTTTTAATATGATGGAAGTATTTTCCATATTGTGTGATTTATAGGTTAAGTTATATGTTGTCCTGCGATTTCTCCTTGAATAATAATTTTTGGATACTATTTTACAGATAATCAAACAAAAGTTGCAGAAAGGTATCAGTAATTGCGTATTTCCATTTTCTGCAAGCATTGCGGTTTTCAATGTTTTATTTTGTGAGGGGGGTAATGATCCTCGACATCAATATGGAGTAGCTGTGCTCCTCTCGTTTGACCTGGTGAAGTCTGTCATCGACTTCATTCCCTTTGGAGAGCGAGTCATGTTTCTTAAACAGCAAACTTCCCATCGTCCCATGAATATTATCCAGGCCTATGCTCCATTAGGCGATAAGGAAGACAAATTGGTAGAAGAATTCTATTCCATTCTACAGGAGGCATTGTCCCTTACTAAGAAAGGGGGAGGTAACTGTTGTCCTTGGTGATTTCAATTTAAGATAGGTCTCGGTGCTTAGGATGGAATTGTTGGACAATATGGCCTTGGCGAGAGGAATACCAGAGGTGATCGTATAGTTCAGTTTTGTTCAGAACAATAGGTCTCTGTTATTAATACCTTTTTCAAACTACATCCCCGGCGCTTGTATACATGGATGTCTCCTCCAGGTGAAGGTCATATCGTCAGGAATCAGATGTAACCGAACTTTATAGTAGGTTACAGAGACTGCTTCTGGTTTGTTTTGTTGGTAGTATTTATTTATTTTTTGTTTTATCAGGTTGCCAGCCATGGCCACCTGTTGGTGCAGCACCATGGAGAATTCTGTGTGATCAGTGCCATAGAGATTCTTGGTGGTGGTCTAGCTATTTCTGGCAAGGTTTTCTTTGACTTGGCAAGGTTTCCATGGTTATGTATTGATTTTGATAGTTGCTGCCATGCAGAATGGAGATCATCTGATGTTTGGGTAGATGTTTTATGGAGAGAAGAATGTCATATTCGAGTGGAAGGGGAATTATGAGAAAGGAATGGTGGTGATCTATTGAAGTTTTATGAGGAGAATGATGGGCAGTGGTATGGCAATTTGTTATGAGAGCTGGCTTTTTGAAAAATATGAGGTTGGAATTGATGTGCTCTGGTCTGGCAGTTGGTTTTTGAGAGAGAGGCGTGATGGTTGTAGTGGATGCTGATATTGTACAAGAGATGCAGGTAATGGAAACCTGCATATATGTCTGATAAACAGGTATTGATATTTTATGATTGCCAAAGATAAAAAAGAAAAGGAGTAGAAGAATTTGTGAGAAGAGTACTAAGAATTGTATGAAGGGGTAGACTATGAAGATAGTTGTGAATACTAGGTGAGAGATCCAGGTAATAGAAGAATTATTATGAATAAATTGTGCCTTTTAATGAAGTTGGTATACTGTGTCTTTGTGTGATGTCATTTAAGCTAGTATTATAGTCCCACTACCTGAGGTGGCAAGCTTGGAGTATTATATTTATTGCAATAGTGTCGCCCAACATATGGGCAGAAAGAAGATAAGTTGATTAATTTAAATTGCACTACATGGAAAGTATCATATTTATTAGAATGGTAGCCCAACGAGGGGCAGTATATATGTAATTTATTACAATGGAGCCCAACGTGAAAGCTCGAAGAATTCAATGAATCACACAAAGACAGGAGTAGGGATGGAGGAAAATAGAAGAGATATTGAAGCTGAGATTATGGCCATGTTGAGGAAACTCGTGCTTCGTAGTGACAAGTCCATAGGGATGGAAGAAAGATTGTCAAAGAAGTTTGATGAGGCCTCTGGTAAGGTCAGTGAGCATTTGTCGGAGAAGCTTGATGAGGTCTCGGAGCATTTGTCAGAGATTATCCCAGACAGCCATGTTACTAGCCAGGTGAGTGAAGTCAGTGTAGAAGCCACTAATCTGGAAACTAACCTAGGTGGTCAGATTGCTGTTCAGGAACAGAGCCACTCTGAGGTAGAGAAGTGGCAAGGGAAATTTCGAGCCAGGCACTGGAGACCAGCCAGAAATTTACCAGAGCAGATAGGAAGTTGGAAGAACACAGAGATCATATGCATGGTAGAAGAGAAAGTTGGGATAGTCAAATCTGAGAGTGTGTCTGTAAAGGAAGAGGTAGAGGAGGAGAAATGTGAACTACGTGATGCTAGGGGGCGTAAAGAAAAAAATGAAGAAGTGGAAAATATAAGGCGAGGTTGTAGAGGTACAGTATATATTGGAGAGACCATAGCAAGCCAAGAAGAGAGAGCAGTTGCGGAGGTAGACGCAGAGGTCGCCGCCGACGTAACAGAGGACGCCAAATGGAGAAGGAGAATAAAACTGAAGACAAGGAGGAAGATGAGATAGAAGATAACGTGAAGAAGCGTTGGAGAAGAAGGACGAGAAGGATAGGCAGGAGAACAAGGTGGAGGGAGAAAAGGATGAGATGTAAGGCAAAGAGAAGGAATAAGAAGAGATGTCAGGCAGATGGAAATAAGAGAAGGAGGGATCAGAAGAAGGAAATTGAAAAGATAAGAAGAAAAGAATTGCTGAGCAAGATAAGGCAGATGAAGAAAAAGAAGGGAAAGGAGAGGAAGGAGAGACTGAAGGCTGAAGGCAAGTGGCTGACGCCCAAGCAGAAGGCAGACCGTGCGCGTGCTCAGGCCCTGCTGCAGGCTCGCATGGCCCAAGGCATGGAGCTGCCTGCGGTGGTCGACCTCAAGCCTCCTCGACCCGGCACCAGGATACGGCCCAACAAGACCAAGCAGTAGCAAGCCACTGCCGACCAAGAAGAACAGAAGGTGGAGGTGGAGATTGTGGACCAGGTCCCCCTACCGTCAGAGGGCAGCACGGAACACAAGAAGGATGAGGAAGAGGAGGATGTGAAGGACACCTGGGATACCGTAGAAATGGTAGAGGAAGTGCAGGAGGCAGACGATAGTGACGGTGAGGAAGTGGAAGGAAGTACTATGAAATCTGTGGCGCAGAAGAAGAGAGAGAGGGAAAGGGAGAAGCAGAAGGAGGAGGTAGCCAAGAAGACTGAAGGAAGAGGCGAGACACAGCCGGCTCCAGCTGAAGTACCTGAAGAAGCACTGCTACCAGCCAAGCCTGAAGCAGGAGAAGCACCTGCAGAAGGAGACGCGGAGGGAGATGACAAGAAGAAAATGGGAGGCAAATCTGATGGTAGCGAAACACGGGACAAAGACCAAAGGAAGGAGAAAAAGAAAGGAAAATATGATGATACTGAATCAGAGGAGACAGACCAAAAGTAGAAGAAGAAGAAAATAAAGGAAAATATGATGATGCTGAATCAGAGGAGACAGACCAAAAGAAGAAAAAGACAGCAAAATATGATGATACTGAATCAGAGGACACAGACCAAGAGAAGAAAAAGAAAGGAAAGAGGATTTTGGATTCTCCTAATGATGATAATGATGACGGCACAGACAGGTCTGATGACGATTCTGCCGTTCCTTCTGACTATGATATTGTTGTTGGATTTTTCCGATGGAGCAAGAGTGCCTGATAGACTCGATGAGATAGTTTCGGCTACTCTATCAGAAGAAAATATTTATGTTGGTGATTCTGGTGAACTTAGAATAATTGTTTGTGGCAATGATAGTGCCAATGGTCTTTCTGAAGATGATATCGCCATTGAAATGGAAGATTACGATGCCACTATTAGCGAAGATGAACCTGTTATTTTTTCTAAAGAAGATGATCAATAATTGTTTCACTTTGTTTTTTGTTTTAGTCTGTGTATGTTCCAAGTATTCTTTTTAATTTATGTATTTGTTTCGAGGGTTGAGAGTGAATTTCTAACCTTCAGTTAGAAAGTAACTCTCAAGGGGGCATTTCTGTAACCGAACTTTATAGTAGATTACCGAGACTGCTTCTAGTTAGTTTTGTTGGTAGTATTTATTTTTTGTTTTATCAGGTTGCCAGCCATGGCCACCTGTTGGTGCAGCACCATGGAGAATCCTGTGTCTTCAATGCCATAGAGATTCTTCGTGGTGGTCTAGCTATTTCTGGCAAGGTGGCTTTGGCTAATGGCAAGGTTTTCTTTGACTTGGCAAGGTTCCCATGGTTATGTGTTAATTTTGATAGTTGCTGCCATGCAGAATGGAGGTCATCTGATGTTTGGGTAGATGTTTTATGGAGAGAAGAATGTCATGTTCGAGTGGAAGGGGAATTATGAGAAAGGAATGGTGGTGATCTACTGATAGTTTTATGAGGAGAATGATGGGCAGTGGTATGGCAATTTGTTATGAGAGCTGGCTTGTTTGAAAAATATGAGGTTGGAATTGATGTGCTCTGGTCTGGCAGTTGGTTTTTGAGAGAGAGGAGTGATGGTTGAAGTGGATGCTGATATTGAACAAGAGGTGCAGGTAATGGAAACCTGCATATATGTCTGATAAACAGGTATTGATATTTTATGATTGCCAAAGATAAAAAAGAAAAGGAGTAGAAGAATTTGTGAGAAGAATACTAAGAATTGTATGAAGGGGTAGACTATGAAGATAGTTGTGAATAGTAGGTGAGAGATCCAGGTATAGTCCGGGACAGCTTAAATGAGTTACTAGATCAAGACAGGGTAGGCAACATTAACAGCCGTCCCCTATGCCTACGTAAATGTTGGTTTATGGTTGCATTTCTTGAAGGTAAGTTGTTTTCAGGTGCGAGCACATTGTCGCCAACCCTGCTTAAAATCCCGCCATCTCCAAAGACCATAATACCAGTAAAATTCCGTACCACACAGTTGCCGACATGTTTCTGGCAATAACTCCCAGAATGCATTTTTCACAAAGTCAGACAACATTATAATTACGACTGTAACTAATGACTTATTATTTAAATAATTTCACAGTTTTCTTTGGAAATTCAAGTCTAATGAAGTTGTAACAAGTTGTACAAGGTAAGTACTAGTAATATACATCGATTAAAACAGTTTATACAGTTATTATAGACTCTTGATATGTGTGTGTCAAATCCACTTGTCTGAGATGTTTCGAATCTTTTATTTAATTAATTTTTGGATAAATTCTTATTTAGATTTCATCATGATGCCTAAAAAATACGAGAACAAGATAGGAGATGGATTGGAGTAACTCTACAAAGATCACTACAATTTAAGTAAGTAGGCCTAGCCTAGACCTACACAATTTAAAGTACAGAGTTATTTAATCGTTGTTTTATTTATTTTTATATTCAGTCAGAGCACAAATAACGTAATAAAAAACCTTAATGGTCTTTGAAAATGTTGAAATAGTCTTCCGACTGCATTTTCCGTATAGGCCTAATTCAAACTTAACCTAAAATATAGCCTATGTAAGTTCTCTCTCGGGAATGAATTCTTAGGTTCAGTTCGCCTTCTAATATAGTAATGTATATTATTCTCGACTTCCAAATATTATAATACATTGCACATGTAACTCTTAAGCTTGGAAGTAGGCCTAGTCTATGATTCACACTCGGTTGATGGTAGTGAATGTATTGGTGATTATTTATGAAGCTTATAACTTATGTACTTGCTACTGACCTATAGCCTACTTAGTAGTAGGCAGATAAAATATTTATATTAGGCCTATTTTTATTTGTTTCAGTCATGGTTGCGACAGAGTAGTGTGATGCCCTTCAACGAACTTCAAGGGTTGTGCAACATGAATCAATCATCATTCTGAAGAGCCATATACTCACATGTGCATGGTATATGCACTGCGCAGGAGTCACATATGCAAATTTTCAGAGAATCCCAATAATATCTCATAGCTCTCTTTTAGTTCTCGACATAAGTTACTGCGCCACTGAATGTCTGGGTGAAAATTACTGATGTACTAATGTTGGGTGAGACAAAGTCATTGTTCGCTACTTGGTTAGAAGACACGGTTTGGGCGAAGCCACTGGTTGCAATAAGTTATAAATATTGGTCGCAGCTATAGCCTACTTGTATTATTAATTCTGAATGAAAGTAGAAAGTGGCTTATACACCTGCATCGGACATGATTGTGACTGTATGCTGTGATGGCTGCGCTAGAATTAGTAGCACACAGGTAACGATATTTGTAGGCTATACATTATACGGTAATAGAAAACTAAAAATTTCATAGATCTCGTAGGCCTATACTACACAGCTTGGACATTCTTAAAATTCACGACACGTGAATAATCAAATAAAAGGCAAAACCATTGGTCTGGATAAAGATTATTGATGCTTGACTAACCCCACTGTGCATGACAAAAACCGGGGGTGTTATATATTAGCTAACGTGGCGTTACCTCAATTTTTCATAATTAAAGCATTGTTGTTGTTTCTTATGGCTAGCCCAGATTCCAATCCATCAGCTTTCTTGCATTCCAATAGAGTTGTGTGAGGTTTCCTGAAGTTCTAGCAGTCACAACAAGTTTGTTGCAATGTGGCAGGTGCCCCTTATCCATTTTACTTCCAGGTTCGTGACAAAGTGTGCATTTTTCAGATCTCAGGATGTCCCAAATAGGATCATGACTTATATAGATGGAATTCCAGCTGAGTCTGCCATTTTCGCTGTTAATTATGCACAAGTACAGTATTGCCAATCCCACTTTGTATAAGCGCGGTACCATGAAACAAAATAGCGCCAAGTTTGAACCAGTTCGCAATGGATTGTGCAAGCTGTTTTTGTCTAGACCAATAATTGTTAATTCATTAGGCCATACAAACACCCCTGGATTTTGTCACGCACAGTGGGGGTAGACACGCATCAATAATTTTCATCCAAACCCATGGTTTGTGCCTAGACCAATAACTTTTAGGCAGTGAGGCGCTTGTTTTCCCGATTAGTTCGAAACATGAAATTCTTGCGATCAGCGTTCATTACAGTGGTAAATACTGTTCTACATACAAAACAAACCTAACCCGGGGCTTATGCCCAGACCTCCTTGCTTGTAGTGCAATCGGTAATTTTCGTCCAGACAGTCGTCTATCCAAGTAGCGACCAATGGTTTCGTCCAGTCAGTCTTCTAACCAAGAAGAGCTCGTTTATTTCTTTTTCTCACATGATTACAACATTACATGTGTCGTCTAATGTAGGCCTATTTAGTATCGGATATGTTGGTAACTAATGACGTCAATGTGATCGCTCACTTGGCAGTTTCACATACCAAATATGCTGTCGAACATGGCTGCGGTTGTTAAATATACAATAAATAAAAACACATGTTTAAGTGATTTAGCACATATATCCGGTGCAGACGTGATCAAGGTTATTAGTTACAATTGATAATGTCCCCCCCTCCCGCCAAAAGATGAAATAAGGTATGAAAATGATATATTATCAAAGTGAAAGCGAAAAGAAAAAAGAGTGATACATGGTACAGAATTAATCTGAAATTTCACTACAGTATATGTCGTTTTATAAAAGGGCATAGCAGGTGGGTTACAGACAGCGAAGGAGAAAACATCTATTAGGACATCACTTCCATAATTATTATTCATCATTACACAAGGTATTTAGGCTAATTTAAGTATTCTACTTGGTTCATCACTCCTGAAGTATTACCTCTATTACGTATGTCGTTTTGCCTTGAACATTTTTGGTTGAAGGCAGGCTATTATTTTATTTTAGAATATGCACTGAAAATTTGATGTAATCAGCGTAACCGCAGCCTTCGTAAAGAGGTTTACGCAGGCCAGCGCATATCCCATTTTTGAACAGCTGACTGCGGTTGACTGTAGCGTTAGGGGTCTGCACCACTAGCGCTGGTCAACAGCGGGGCGCACTTTAACTCGGTCAGTGATAACACTATGTATTGTATTCGTCATGATAATGCTATTATTATGATCATGTAGAAATGAGTGGAAGTGTAGAGGACGTACCCATTCGCGACAATGCTGCCTCAGTTCAATTCCCTCTCATATATTCCGCTCTCGCAATTTAAATATCTCAGCTCTCCACAGAAAATTGTTTTGTGTTGGTATCTTATAATTTTAATTTTCAAGATATTACTCCGTCGATAAAGCTTGCCATTCAACGCCTGTACTTAACTCGTCAATTTCTCAGTGAATTCATTGAATTTTCTAAAAGTGGCTTTTAATGTGCCGGTTGATGAGAGGTCAGGAGACTATTCTACCAACCATTTCGCATTGTGCGGCTAGCATTTTTTGGCAGTTGGTCCAGGTTCAATTTCCAGCTCTGCCAAGAAATTTTAATTTTGGTCTGAGGGATGGAACAAGGCACACTGAGCCTCATGAGGCAAAACTGAGAAAAGGAGGGTTCGATTCCTATCTTAGCCATCTTGGAAGTGGTTTCCACGCTTCTACTCCTGGCAAATGTCGGGATGGTTCCTAAATTAAGGCCATGGCCACCTCGTTCCCAATCCTCATCTGCATAATAAATGCACACACTAATCCAGCCATCACAATAACACAGGTTATCAGACAAATTCCACATGCCCAAGTACACAGATCTACATGACCATGATGTCACAAAGCCCCAAAATCAACCAACTGCTGCTTTCTACCATTCCAAGACGAAATCTTCGAGTTGCCATTAGTCTAATGCCCCTAAAATCCACGACTAGTTCGAATGGTTTTAGGCCTAAGCATTGGATCAACCATCTTCTTGCATCACAATAGGGATTTGCCAACAGGCTTTCAACAGCTTGTCTCAATTCTGCCTTCATATATGTAGGCCTATTGGCAACTCCAGCTATCTGATATGACATCTAGCGGTAAAAATTAGGAACTTACCAAGTAGGATACATTTGTCACGTGGTGACTGTTTGTATATGGTTTCTTGTATTCGTAAGCAGATCGAGGTAATTTCTTCGTGTCTTTACACATAAGTAATAAGTTTTACTCGTTGATGGAGTGTAAAATGAGTAAAAGCAATGTATATTGCTCAGTTTACGGCTGTAAGTCAATGCATAAAAGAGGGCTGCGGATATAAGTTTTCATCACTTTCCAAAAGATGTAAATAGCAATAGCCAAAAGGTGACGATGCCAAATAAATATGGGCAACAGAAGCGGGTTGGACCACTCACCTCTACACTCACTGACGACAGGATGGGTTGTTCACTGTTTACGACGAGCCAAGCCGTACCAAGAGGCCTACACCAGCCGACTACAGCCAAGCTTCATCAGTCAGGTATCCTTCCCCCTCCCTAGTTCATTTCCAATTACCCTACCAACCGCCATCACCTCGCTCTGCGATATCCGAGCCATTCCACTACGAGTCATATAGGCCTAATTTGACTTCGCAGGGTAAATATCTACTCTGCGAGAACCTGCTACCAGTCCGATATTCTACACCAAACCCACCAGCTAACCATCTAAATCAAGCATTTCCTGTGTCTCCCGAGCTTTAATACAAGTTAAACTCATCCCTTCGCCCTACCAAGCAGCAAATAATTTCTACAGTCTATGGTACAGTAAGCAAACTCAAATATAGCTTTTAAAGTAACAGCGCCATGACTCGAACTGCTCAAAAACAGATACCAGCAGACAACCGATGCTTGATAATATGCAATTGACACATAAAATCCAGTGGAACACACAAATTAGATCACGTGTATCGCACAGTTATACATATATACAATCAAAAATAACACTGTCATTATTTTAGGGACCACATTTACTGATTATAACCGAAAAATAAAAAGTGTTCCATATCAAACGCGTGTTATTGAGTATTTTTACCCTACTTATTCAGACCGACCGCAGCGCCCCAAGTGTTATTTTGAGTTGCCAATACATGCAAGAAATGAGTGTGGTACTTATCAAAAATAAAGAAATAATAAGCTAATATGTACCCTACTATTATATTTCTCTCCTACTCCTAAATCCTTCTCTGAACACTCATCTTAAAACAGAATGGTCTGCATTTTTGGACTAATTATAAAAATATAGCCTATAAGAAGAAATGAACATGCTCATCTTTAGCTCCCTGGCGAAAATAATTGAGTAAGTATTAATGTTTCTGTTCTTATGCATTTTATATGATGCTTTAAAAATCAATCTAGAAGAGATAATTTAAGTTAACTTCACTACCATAATACTGCTTAAGAGTTACTGTCGAGGACTGATGACCAAGATGTCCCTAACTTGAGCAAGGACTGCTTCACAACTTCATGTAAAACATATTTTCGTAAAAGAGCCTTTACTTAGTTTGGATCATTTGCGATACGTGTTACATGGATGTGTGTGCTGACTTTTTGGTGTTAAATGATGTAAGTTGGCAACACCAAATGTGGTGGCCATGTTGGTTTTCTAGTAACTTATTTAAGGTGTCCTGGACTATAATAGAAGAATTATTATGAATAAATTGTGTCTTTTAATGAAGTTGGTGTACTGTGTCTTTATGTGATGTCATTTAAGCTAGTATTATAGCCCCACTACCTGAGGTGGCAAGCTTGGAGTATTATATTTATTGTAATAGTGTCGCCCAACATTTGGGCAAAAAGAAGATAAGTTGATTGATTTAAATTGCACTACTGGGAAAGTATCATATTTATTTCAATGGTAGCCCAACGAGGGGCAGTATATATGGAATTTATTACACAGAGAGACTTTAATCTCATCAAAAGTCATCTGAAAAGATACGTGAAAGCTGTCAAAACCTACCCTGGGGCGGATGTTAACAGCGACCATAATCCCGTCGTCATGGACTTAACACTTCAGCGTTTCGTCAAGAACATACGCTCTGACAGACCTGAGCGCATCGATACAAAGTGCCTTGACAACCCCGTAGTTCGGGCTCAAACAACCTTGAAGTTCGAAGAACGTATGAGTACAATAAACAACTTAGAAACAGAGGATATTGAATCACAATGGACTGCATCAAAGAACGTACTCCCCGATACTCAAGAGAGTGATGTAGGACATTCGAACAGCTCAAAAAGCAGCCATAGATGACAGAAGAAGTTCTACAACTCATAAAGATACGAGAAAATAGCATTTTGAAATTGATTTTGTAGCACTTTCATTTTGAAAAATAGCATTTTGGAGCATTTTGAAATTTAAAAATTAGCATTTTGTAGCATTTAAAAGTTCGTCACCAGGTACAATAAACAGGTTCAAAATAATATGCACGGAAACTAATTCAAACATGTGCAGGATTGGAAATATGGGCGTTTCTGATAAACTGCATAAGCATTTAATATAAGTCTCCTGTTGTGTGTGTGGTTTTTATTTTTACTAAGGGAGTGTTAGAAGTATTAAAATCCTAATATCAGTATTACAGAAATGTAGAAACTTGACATCATACATTTTTCAGAAATGTGTGATCTATGAAAATAAAGGCATGAGCCTGGCTAATTGGCAAGATTGAGCTCAAGTGCTGTCGGTTGGTTGTATGACGTGAGACGAGGGTACCTAAGCTATGCTCAAAAGATCCAAAGGTCATGTTCTCATTATGCAATCAACAATATCAGGTGTTGTGCAGCAACTCAAATATTGAGGGCCGGCGGAGAGTTGTATTAGTTCACTGGTACCAAGGTGCCAATTGTTAGAATAAAGCGAGCTGTGGTCAGGCAACAATGCTTGTCTTACGAAGTTTACTGTGTGGCAGGTGGAATGACGACAATACCAGGCTGTCCTGGACTCGATGGACGAATTGCTTCAAATTCTGAGGATGTCTATGAAATCCTTTTGTGTGGTTTTCCTACTAACTCCTTGCCAAGTTCCATTCATTTCTTTTAATAACTTATCTTATGAGGTAGGATTCAAGAAGTGCCATTTGACCATTAAACCACCGGCAAATAGAAATTCAATGCCTCTCATCCATGGCCCTCATTGAAAAGGAAGTAATAATGTGAATCATACATTTACTTAACTTTGTGTAAATATCACACAATGGATAATTAACTAAATAATAAAATGTATGTTTACTCCCTCATTATTTCCTGACCACACTGCGACTCTTGACTGACAATCGGTAAAACAGTATCCGAATTCACGGAGAAATCGCCGGACGACATGTAACAACCTATAACTCACACATGGTAGAGAATACTTTCATCATATTATCAACATTTCCCAAAGCAAAGAGAACGCCTAACAAAAATTGTCTATTCATATCACGATACGTACTTGAGAGTTTTAATTTTCATTTCAAATACAAGAAATGAGGGCCGGCGCGATATAAACCTATATAAGCATAACCTTATTGCTCTAATTTTTAAAAAGAATCGGCACAAACGATTGGAATATTCCTTTTATTAGCACAACCAACTGAAACTACGAAATAATTTCTCCAAAATCATCGTTTTACTGGCGATAAACAGTGGATATTATGCGGCAATAATAACAGCACCATTTTCAAATTGATTTTTACCGTAATCGATTGTTTTCACGACAATAATCGATGTTCGTACACATCGATTATTATTCGTAAATATCGATTATATAGCCGATATGTTCATTGCAGGAAACTCGCAAATTTCAAAGTAGCGGCGCGAAAATGTAATAAACATAATATTCAACATTAATTGGTAAATTCGGCACTTTTCGCATTTATGGGAATAATTCGCAAGAACCCTTAGTTATCGTACTTTGTCGCACATTCAGTTTCGCAAATTTTGGGTATACATAGTCATATTAGTTACCAGGTAGTTGAAAAAAGGAGAAAAAAGTAAAATTCGCATTTATCGCAATTTGACTTTCCCGTATTTCTACTCATGGACCAAAGACGGAAAGTGAAACATGTTTATAAAGTCCAATACCAAGAACTAGCCAGGACTGTGGGAAGGAAGTGCAGGGAAGCAAAAAAAACTATGGCTCGTGGAGAGATGCAGAGAAATAGAACATCTCCAAGAGAAACATGACTTGTTTAATATCCACAAGAAGATCAAAGAACTTGCAGGGAAATATCACAGGCCATGCAGAGCTATACTGAGGGATGCCAATAACACCATTTAGGTAGGAGTCGAAGACAAGTTGAAGTGTTGGAAAGAATATGTTGAAAACCTATTTAGTGATGTAAGGCCATATAAACCACCTTGTATTGGTGAATGCAGCGAAGCAAGTCCAAGTATAAGCCAAGAGGAAGTATTGTATGCAATGAAACTCCAGAAGAATGGAAAAGCTGTAGGTCCGGACAAGATTCATGTAGGAACTCTCAAACTTATTGCTGAAGGCCATGGCAGAGGACTAGAGCTGCTAACTGCATAATTCAATGCAATATATAAATCTGGTAGAATTCCATCTGATTGGCTAAGATCTTCTTTTGTCACCATACCTAAAAAGGCTAGTGCATCACCTTGTGATGATTATCGTATGATCAGCCTAATATCCCATGTGCTCAAGGTATTTCTGCGTATCATCCACACTCGAATCTACCTTAAATGCGAACGCTATGTTGGTCATACTCAGTTTGGCTTTAGGAATGGACTGGGTACTCGAGAGGCTCTTTTCTCCTTGAGTGTTTTGACCCAGAAATGCCTAGATATGAATGTAGATGTGCACGCTTGCTCCATAGACTACCAAAAAGCTTTCGATTGCGTATCTCATGTAAAACTTGTTGAGATTTTAAAATCTACTGGTGCAGAAGTTGGCGATCTTCGTATCCTATCTGTACTGGATTCAAACAGCAGAAGTCAAAACAGAAGGAACTAATACTGAGGACATGGCTATACGAACCAAGAGGTGTCCGCCAGGGATGTGTCCTGTCCCCAATCCTTTTTAACATCTACTCTGAAGCTGTGTTCAGAGAGGCTATTGAAGATGTTAATCTAGGCATGTCATTAATAACATCCGATTTGCTGATGACACGATTGTGCTAGCTAGCAACCCTAGTGATCTTCAAATTATTATAAACACTATCTTGAGGACCCGTGAAACCTATGGTTTATCCTTGAATATTAACAAGACCAAGCTGATTGTATTCTCGAAAACACCAAAACAGGTCTCCCTTCACATCAACACCACCATCGTCCAACAAGCATCTTCTATCAAATATCTTGGAACTTTTGTGAACCAGCATTGAGATTCAAAGAGTGAAATCTTATCCAGGATTGGACAAGCAAAAAATATGTTCAATACCATGAGAACCTTATTCACCAGCCGAGAATTCAACCTCCAGCTCAGAGTTCGAATGTTACATTGCTATGTTTTTCCTGTCCTTTTGTATGGTTTCGAAGGGTGGAAAACTAAAGGAAAACAAAGGAAGAAGTCCTCAACATCTTGAACAAGAAGAAAGAGCTTCTCACAACCATCAAGGAGCGTAAGCTCAGCTACCTTGGGCACATCATGAGAGGTGAACGATATGAACTTCTCCGGCTGATCATTCAAGGGAAGATTGATGGGAAAAGATCTGAGGGAAGACGAAGCAATTCCTGGACGAAAGACTTGCGGCGGTGGTATGGAAATACGTCGATAGAAATCTTCCGTGCTGCCGTTTCGCATGTAATCATAATCAATTGGATCGCCAATCTTCGGAGGGAGACAGCGTCATAAGAAGTAGTCTGAAGTTAATTTGAAGTCCTCTATTTTCATCTCAATATGGAAGATTTACAGTATGCTGTAGGTTTAATAAAAACATTCTGTTTAATTAACTTAAGAAAACCTTTGAGATTGATAAAATGTGATCATATTAAGTCTTGAGGTTGACATGAAAGATGTGTAACAAAATTCACAGGATTGTCAACACTAATTTGGGGCAGATGACCTCTCTGTTCTATCCCCTTAATACACCAATAAATAATTCAACACTAGTTGCATGGTGGCTGTAATAAAGAGTTTAAGTCTCCTGTCTTCTTTTTACTAAGGGAGTGGAAGTGTGAAGTTGTATTAGTTCACTGGTAACAAGGTGCCAATTGTTAAAATAAAACGAGTGTGGTCAGACTACTGGCCTTATTAAGTTTTTTGTGGGGCAGCTGTTGGTGGAATGACAATCATGCCAGGCTGTCCTGAACTCGGTGGACAAGTTAGTTCTAACTCCGTCTGATGTCTATGAAATGAAAATATCCTTGCACATACCTTGCATTAACTTCTGATTCATAATGTCGATTATTCAGGTCCGTATTGACGTAACTATAACTTTGAAAGAATAATAGATTTTCCGCCTTCAATTCTGTTTATTTCTATTACTTACAGGGACTAGTTTCGGGGGCTAATACTCCCCCTTCCTCAGCCTGTCCAACAAGAAGGGGGAGTATTAGCCCCCGAAACTAGTATCTGTAAGTAATAGAAATAAACACCGACAGTAGTGGCTACGCTGTCTAATGCGCGGTGTTAGGTCATGGGGCCAAGCTCTCTGCTGACTCGGAAGACGCGTGGGTTCGAGCCCCACCGTCGGCTGTCCTTGAAATGGTTTTCCGTGGTTTCCCATTTTCAACACCAGGCAAATGCTGGGACAGTACCTCCTGACAGGCCACGGCCGCTTCCTTCCACATCCTTGCCCACTTTCATCCATTCATCTCATCTCTCATCCCGACGCGCAGGTCGCCCACGGGCGTCGACTAGAAAGACCTGCACTTGGCCTCTCAGAAGGCTACACGAAAAAAAAAAAAACAGTATTGAAGGCGGAAAATCTATTATTCTTTCAAAGTTAACTTCTGATGCTGTCATAAAGATGATCGTAGTAATTTTAAGATCCACTGGATATCACACATCTTGCCCACAATGTTTCTGTTCGTTTTGGAGGTGGTGCTATCCTTTCCTTCATGGTATTTGTTGCCTTTCTGTTGCATTTTCGACAAATATCAGTATTCTGTCTTCATGTTCCTTTGTTGTTTCTCATTAAATGTAATTGTTTATTTGTGGAGATTGTTCTTTATGTTATATAAAAGTGCGGACGTTGTATGGCTGGGTACAAACTCAGAGTGATAAAAATACACATAAGACGATGGTAATAGTGTGTCGGTCAAGAATTCATTGTGACTGAATGAAATATTGGCGTCAACAGAAAGGCCAACACTAAACAAACACGCAAGGTGTTCTCAAATGTAGTAAAATAACCATACGGGGTTTGATCGCCATCTGCTTTGTTGATGCTCCACATGCTAATTGTTGGATTTTTAGGACACGTCGAGATCTGGTATTCTTAGTTACAATGAGCTGACAAAAGAAGACAAAATAAAGAAGGCCGTCAGTTGAACTCTTGCGCGATTGGGTTATACGGGCATAGGTTATGGTGTTGATTGACGTCGTTGTTTAGAGCTTGCTGAAGACTGGCATTGCAAATAAGTCAGGATGATGCAGTATGGGATGATGACCAGAATGTTGCACGCAAGTGTAGCTCAGAGATTGGTAGTGGCAGCATTGACTATGCCAGTCGTCTCGTTTCAATAATGCAAATTTACTTTTTTGAGGGAATACAGTCTTTTGCACACAGATCCCCACATTAATCATGCACCAAAAATGTTCACACTTATTTTTGGTTAGAAAAAAGTGCGAGTTATTGCACTCAATACGGATTTACGAATTATCTGGGGAGAATTGTATGAATAATACCACAAGAGTGTGCATATTTCTTTTGAGTAACGAATTATATAGGTTTTTGAGATAACAAGTTAATTTTATATCGAATACAGTATATATTTTAGCAAAAACATTCCAGAAAATAGACTCTATTGGAACGCAAGAAAGCTGATGGATTGGAATCCGGGCTAGCCATAAGAAACAACAACAACCAACAATATTTTATGGATTCAAAGTTTGAAGGAATATTTGACCCAGAATTTACAACACTGTACTTGCGAATACAGCTTGAATTAAATAACCGTATTCAGAAATCAAGTCAATTCTATCAGCAAGTTCGATATCTACTCTGGAATAAGCAAGTGCCACTAAGATCAAAACAAACTCTGTTCGAACATACTTTGTCCCTATATTGACTTATGGGTTGGAAACATGCACAACTACCAAAAAAGATGACAGCAGACTTCAGGCTTCAGAAATGAAGTTTCTAAGAAGCATGCTTCAAAAAACTAGGAAAGACAAAGTAAGAAATGAGAGGATAAGAGAACAAGCTGGAATAAATCAGTCCCTGAAGGAGACCATAACTAGGGCACGTTTGCGATGGTTTGGTCACGTGAAACGTATGACAGAAGGAAGAATTGAAAACAATGGTTACATACTGAGATTACTGGGAAGAGACCTGTTGGAAGACCTAGGTGGAGATGGCTGGACCCAGTGAAGGAAGATATCACATCCAAGGGAATGAACTGGGATGAAGTCTTGAAGGAGCAGTGGTACATGAATCGACCAAAATGGAGAGCGCTCGTAAACCACACCCGGGAAACTGGAGTGGAAACTTGATGATGATGATACTTGCGACGAAGGATGTGATTAAGTTATGAGAAACTCTTGTCAAGAGACAGAGGGGAGGGAGAGATGGTGAACAAAAGAAAGAAAGAAAGAAATCCATTAGCAAAATTACTAGTCCCACCTATCCTATATTTTCTACCTTTGTACTGTTAATTTACAAATAAATTCTGCCGAACTTCCTCCTCTGAAGGCCTCCCTGATCAGTTTGCAAAATACCTCACTTTCTGCACTTTTGGTCCAAACAATAGCCACATATTATAGATGTATCTCCTGTAAGAATAGGTAATGGGGAAAGCAGAATGGTTCACAACAAAACAAGGAGTCCAACAAGGAAGTTCACTGTCTCCATTACTATTCATCACAGTGATGGACATGATCCTGAAGAGAATAAAAGAAGAAAGGGGTAATGAAACAAATGCCCGTCTTTGCAGATGACGTCATGATTTAGGGAGAAAGTGCCAGAGAGATACAAGTTAGAACACTGCTGTGGGACAATAAGGAGCCCAGGAAGTGTAAACATATACTGTTTAAGACATACTACATCCCAATTCTAACTTACGGAGTAGAAACGTGCACCCTGTCCAGAAGAGAAGAAAGTAGGATTCAAGCATACGAAATGAAGTTTATAAGAACAATGCTTCAAAGGACAAGGAGAGACAAAGTAAGGAACGAAACAAACAGGACAGAGGCTGGACTAGATACCAGTGCTACAAAATATTTGCAGAAGCAACGATTAGGATAGTATGGGCATCTTCAAATATGGGAGATAAGAGGACACCAAAAGCTTATTTCAACAAGATTATCGCAGGAAAAAGACCAGTAGGGAGACCAAAGAAGATATGGTTGGACCAAATCAAGGATGATCTTGAAGACAGGGGGCAGGATTGGAGAAGGACCCATGAAGACAAAATATTCATGGACAGGAAAAGGTGGCGAGGGCTCGTTAACAGCACCCGGGCTACTGGAGCTGGAATTTGATGATGATCTCCTGAATTGGAAATCAATGATGATGCACACTATGGGCAGGGCATATTGTATCCTTAATACATACGGAAGTTGATTAGACTCTCGGATATATAAAGGAAGGTTAATGTCTGGTCTAAAGAGGCCTCATTCTCTAGCTCTCTTCAGTCCCAACAGTTGGAGCTATTTTATAGTGTGTCTACAAGGTAAAAAACCTGTTTTCTGCTCAGCTAAAGCATCCTCCACATTTCACATCATGGGATGCTTTGGATTGCAGAAGGGAGCGATTAAGAGACACTTTAATTAATCACTACTGCTGCTGGCCAGCCACAAACTGACCCTCACCACTAGTACACTGGCACACATATGAGTACAGTAAACATCTTTTATACGTTTCACATTTATACGTTTTCTACACATATATGATTTTTTTCCTGGTCCCGGCAAAATCCCTATACTTTCCATGTTAATTTATTTCCAATATATGTTTTATTCGTTGTTCACGCTTATACGATTATATTTCAAGTCCCTTGCAATATAAAGCGTCATTTATACGTTGTGTGTTCTGAGAAAGTACTTATATTTGAATGCAAACTTTTGGTACAGCCTGTACTTCCGCTCGGAAGGAATGCACCGTGCGCTATGTATGTTACGATGGCCATGAGCGACACTCGCTTGTCAGAGTATTGCAACAAGGAAGAACAGCTTGCGTAATAAGCGAGCGCTATTTGTGTTAGCTAAGATGTTGACCTCTCAAAATAACAGGAAGCAGCCATAGAACACAGTTAGACAGTGTCTGAAGCTTATGTTATGATGAGCGAAAGAAAGCCGAAGTGTTTTACGATAGCCGATATATTAAAAATGTTATTACCGTATTTGCTCCCGTATATCTCGCCCGCGCGTATATCTCGCACCCCATTTTTTTATTTGAAATTTCAGGGGAAAAAAAGTACTCGCATATATCTCGCATTCTCTGACGCCGTCATATAAATGACCGTAATAACCTTGAGGTAGAAACACGCTCGATTTTAGCGCGCCACAACAGTTGTCATTGTCCATGAACTTACTCGTAGCGATACCTTAGCGCGATTAGCACGCCACAACAGTCATTGATATGCAATGTTATCGTTCGTTTTGGCGACAGAGGTTTCCTATATTGTTGTACGTCAGTTGCCTTGAAGGCATCAGTAGGCCAACCGGTACTCTGGCTTCGAAGATAAAGGAAATCTGTGCTATACCACTTACGCCAACATGCTCGTATGCGCAAGTAGGCCTCCTGTTACATCGCAGAGAAACGCAGTTCAGTCTTCTCGAATCTCAATGATTTTGTCTTTTATGCATTGCGTCGCATCAGAGCTCGGCCCCGTGCAAGAACGTGCAAACATGCGGCGCGGCGTGAGTGTTACAGCACGCGGTATATCGTTAGTCTTTGGCAGCGGTCGGCAAGTTCGAGCTCGCTCGTGCATGTACCGAGGAGTCGATATGGAAGATGATCGATCGTATCAATCGCTAAGCTTGGCTAAGCGTCTGCGCTCTAAATTCCTTTTCTGTCCTGAATCATCCTTAATGAGTGTATGACGTCTTTTTCATAGGTTCTTAATGTCGCATAACCATAACGAATAGAAATAAATGGTGTCGACGGACATTGTCGTGAAGAGCTTCTTGAAGACGTGCATCGCAAATGCATTGGACGGAAGTCAGGATGAAGCAGTATGGATGATGACCAGAATGATGCACGCAAGAGTACCTCGGAGATTGGCAGCAGAGACAATGAATAGGAAAAATTTGGTATGCCAGTTGCCTTGTTTCAATAATGCAAATTTTGTGTCTTTTCAGGAATACGGTCATCCCCTGCGTATATCTCGCACCGAAAATTTTCACACTTTTTTTCGGTCAAAAAAGTGCGAGATATACGCGAGCAAATACGGTATTTCCTCTTTTATAATTTTTTATTCGGCCAACAAAAAACAAGTCAAGATAGCAGACTACATCGTGAAGTGACTCAATTTTCTTCGTTTAGTTGTATCTGGGTGCATTTCTCTAGTAGTTGTTTTGTTACATATTACGGGTTATAGTTAAACAATCATATTATTATTTCTTGTCGTTCACTTCTTAACTATAACCCATATTGTCACATACATTTTGCAGTTTTTATTTACCGACTTTCATTTATGCGTTTTTCACACTTGAACGTTTTTTTCCTTTGGTCCCGTGAAAAAGTATGGTTGGTTGTTTCTGAAGTTCAGGGGCTGCGACAACGCGGTCATGTAGCCCCGTGTACTTTGGGTATGTGTAGAATCTGTCTGATAACCGGTGT
The DNA here is from genome assembly GCA_946902985.2 of Meconema thalassinum. Lineage (NCBI taxonomy): Eukaryota > Metazoa > Arthropoda > Insecta > Orthoptera > Tettigoniidae > Meconema > Meconema thalassinum. The sequence continues at coordinate 1,355,812,912 of OX336388.2, forward strand.
TAATTGTGATGACTGTAATAGTGTGTGTTATCTGTTTTTTAATTTAAGTACTGCAACTGAGATTTTTTCAAATAGTTCCTACTTTTGCCGCCAAGCGCCACCGTCAACGACTACTAGGCCAAGTTCAGTACTTAGCTACTAGACACCACCGCAGTCGGCTCTTGGCAACGAACGTAGAAACCTAAGAGCGTTGTTTACATTCTTAACCTATCCAATTTAGCTTCACACAGGTGCAATTAGTGGAAGGTTATTTAACATGCCATAAATCTATGACATGGGACCGCCGGCTTTACTTCCCCTCCGAAGGAAGGCATTCCGAGGGATTTTTAACGCTCTTAAGTGAAAAAGTATAAGTGAAGTTTTACTGTATTTCTCCACACAGGTTTTTTACCTCGTAGATGTATTATAATAAATAGTGATATACATACCGAGTGCTTGCGCCACGTTTCCTTGAGGGCAGGACGTACTTTCTTCTGAACTACACACTCCTGCATGTCTTCCAGAGTTGGGTGCTGGCCTACTTCCTCCTCAAAAGGAAGCATGTATTCTCCAATAGGGCCCTGAAAATATAAAGACACGTAATCTTTCAGTAACAATGACTTAACCATAAGTAGAATATCGTTAAGATGGTATATTGGCTTTCATGGCCGGTGAATTAAAACTCAGCAATTCTTCTAGGTTTGTGCTGTGTCTTGTGTGGGGTTTCGCCTAGGACACCAAGCTGGCTCATCGGCGGGCTTTTGGTGTCCCCACCCGGACCCCAACGGGAGTAACGAACTGCGTGCTACCTCCCTTCATATAGAGTGCAACTGCACTACTTGACTGCGAGAACTAAAAGCTCAAGCAGCCTTAACCTCCCTATGAAGGTTTCCAAAAAGATGGTATATTGGCTTTCACGGCCGGTGAATTAAAACTCGGAAATTCTTCTAGGTTTGTGCCGTGTCTTGTGTGGGGTTTGGTCTAGGACACCAAGCTGGCTCATCGGCGGGTTCTTGGTGTCCCCACCCGAACCCCCACGGGAGTAACGAACTGCGCGCTACCTCCCTTCATATAGAGTGCAACTGCACTACTTGACTGCGAGAACTAAAAGCTCAAGCAGCCTTAACCTCCCTATGAAGGTTTCCAAAAAGATGGTATATTGGCTTTCACGGCCGGTGAATTAAAACTCGGAAATTCTTCTAGGTTTGTGCCGTGTCTTGTGTGGGGTTTCGCCTAGGACACAAAGCTGGCTCATCGACGGGCTTTTGGTGTCCCCAGCCGGACCCCCACGGGAGTAACGAACTGTGCGCTACCTCCCTTTATATAGAGTGCAACTGCACTACTTGACTGCGAGAACTAAAAGCTCAAGCAGCCTCAACCTCCCTACGAAGGCTTCCAAAAAGATGGTATATTGGCTTCCACGGCCGGTGAATTAAAACTCGGCAATTCTTCTAGGTTTGTGCTGTGTCTTGTGTGGGGTTTCGCCTAGGACACCAAGCTGGCTCATCGGCGGGCTTTTGGTGTCCCCACCCGGACCCCAACGGGAGTAACGAACTGCGTGCTACCTCCCTTTATATATAGTGCAACTGCACTACTTGACTGCGAGAACTAAAAGCTCAAGCAGCCTTAACCTCCCTATGAAGGCTTCCAAAAAGATGGTATATTGGCTTTCACGGCACAAACCTAGAAGTATTGCTGAGTTTTAGAATATCATTAACTTCTAAGAATCTCTACTCATATGTTTAACCCTCCAAGTGCGGAATGTAATATATTAAATCACAAGACAGGTTACCCGTGAGCGGAATTTAATATAGGATATTATATGGTCTGAAATCCGCAAGTGATACGCTAAAAACTCAACATGTGGCAATAAACTACCCTTTTATGTCTGGCCTAACAGGGAATCCCCGAATTGAGTGGTGTTATCTCCCTCCTAGCTTCTCACAAGCAGTGACTGATTGTCGTGTTCAGTCGAGCTTGCGTTGCGAGTTCTAAGAAAGGCTTTTTGTGATTTATGTAGTTATTTTGCGACCTGTGCAGTAAAAAGAGGGTCAGAGAGAGGTGATACTCCGACGTGGCGCGTCCCAGGTTGCGGATAGGGTGGTCCTCACTGGTTTACCGGCGGACTTGAGCGAAATAAAATAGCTCTTGCGGACCGAACACACTCCACAATCTCATGTTTCATCATATCATATTTCATTCATCACCTTCCCATATCACATCTGGGATTGTAAACCCTGACCACGGTCAGATTCTTCATCATTGATCTGATAATCAAATGAATATGGAGAGTCTTCTATTGAAATCCACCGGTTTGTACAGTTACATCATTAACCAATCGAAGACACCATTCGGATACGGTGGGGTGTCAGGTAGAGGATTAAGGCGAGTCGGGCAAGTTCTCATATTTGGCAACATTAAATGTTAATTCTTTGATGACGGTTGGTAAGTTAAAGCATCTAACTGATATCTTGTATCAACACAAAATTGTGATCACTGCTCTTGAAGAATTACGTAATACTGATCAGAACCCAATTGAATCAGGTGGGTATCGTCTCTATAAAGGGCCTCCAGGAGAAAGGGTAATGAAAAATGTCCCTCAATTTGGAGTAGGTTTCTTGGTACACCATAGATTACTAGATTCCATTAAGGATTTTTCATCAAATTCCCCACGAGTTGCATTGTTAACAGTTAAAGTGGAAAACAAGATATACACATTGATAAATGCTCATGCACCAACAAATGACAAAAATAGAACTGATGCTGAGGGAACGGATCAATTTTGGGATGAACTTGACCAATTGGTAACTAATATACCAAAAAAAAAAGTCAACAAAAGTCAACCCCTGGCACTATCCAGCCCATGACGGGCTAAGGCCGACCAAGCGACCGCTGCCCAGCCATTTGGCCTGCAGATATTGGGGTGACGCGAGATCAGCGCGTCGGGTCCCCTCGGCCGTTAATCTTGGTATTCGTGATCGGGGCGCTGTCTCACTGTCAGACAGCTACTCAATTGTCCTCACGAGGCTGAGTGCACCCAGTTCCAACCCTCACGTCAGTTTTAAAATCCCTGACGGAGCCGGGGATCGAACCCGGGGCCTCCGGGTGAGAGGCAGGCGCGCTACCCCAACACCACGGGGCCGGCAACTAATATACCTGATATTAATATTCAAATTTTACTTGGAGATTTCAATGCAAAGATTGGACGTGAGAGGAAATTTCGTCTATAGTGGTGGGGTGATGGCCAGCACATAACTTGACAAACAGGTATGGTGAACGGTTAATAGAATTTTGTATTAACCATGGTCTAATTATGGAGACAACAAGGTTCAAGAGGAGACCACATAAATTGACTTGGAAATGTCCTAATATTAGGCTTAGATCATATTGGAGGCATGCTTGTGCAAGTAATTCGGTGGCGCGCGCGTGCATATATAAACAAAATCTTTAGGAGAGCGACAGAAACAAGTGGAAACGTGTCCATCGCCGCTCACACTGCCCGCCACAAGCAAGTGAACGCTTGCGCAAGCTTGATCCGACTCCACTTCGAAACAAAATATTTGTTTTGTGGTAGCATGCGTGCTTGATCTCAGTTGATTTCGGACCATCGAGGCAGTGACAGTCTAGTGTTGATTTCATGTAATAAAGTTTTTGACCAAGCACGTTAGAAACGAGTGTTTTATTTTCCAAACCTGATTTCCAGGTTATTTTCATAAACTATTCACTGTAAATATATTCAATCGGCACTTCAATCGGTTATAATTAATACGTTACATTAACTTTTCTTGGGAGAGAAAGGCCTACAACATTTTTAATATTGGCGGTTTGAATATCATTTTTAAATTCATCAAAAGCATATTTTAAAGTAAATACCGTAGTTAATAAATCTTCAAAACCTCAAAGTCGCTTGCCTCGGTGGGTGAGTGGTCAACGTGTCGGTCTACTAACCCCAAGCTTGCAGGTTCGCTCTTGGCCGTGGTAAGTGATTTTTGAAAGGCGGCAAAAATTACGACACCATTTCATACGATGTTGGCATGTCAAAGAACCCATTTGAATTCAGTAGGACGTATTCATAATGGCAAAATTAATCTTGGGAGTTTCCGCAAACACAAAGTTCCTCATTTCTCTACTAGAAAGCGCTATAGTGTTCAAGGAGCTTAGATATCTAACCTATTTGACTTTCATAGTGCTTCAAGGAACAATGAAATACGACATGCAAGCTACCCTTTGGGTGTCATATAACAAAGCTTGAACCCGGCACCCGAGGCCGTACGATATTATTTTATTATTACCGTATTTGCTCGCGTATATCTCGCAGTTTTTTTTGACCGAAAATATGTGCGGAAATTTTCCTTGTGAGATATTCGCGGGGAATGACCGTATTCCCGGAAAAAAAACCCCACAAAATTTGCATTATTGAAACAAGGCAACTGGCATACGGTACTTGCCCTATTCATTGTCACTGCTGCCAATCTTCAAGGTACTCTCGCGTCCATCATTCTGGTCATCATCCCATACTGCTTCATCCTGACTTCCGTCCAATGCATTTGCGATGCACGTCTTCAAGAAGCTCTTCAAAACAATGTCCGTCGACACTATTTATTTCTATTTGTTATGGTTATGCGACATTAAGAACCTATGAAAAAGACGTCATACGCTCGTTAAGGATGATACAAGGCAGAAAAGGAATTTAGAGCGCTGACGGTTAGCGATCGATACGATCGATTATCTTCCATATCGATTCCTCGCTACGTGAACGAGCGAGCTCGAACTTAGCCGACCGCGGCCAAAGACTAACGATGTACCGCCTGCTATAACACTCACGCCGCGCCACATGTTTGCACGTGGTCGTGCTCTGATGCGACGCAATGCGTAAAGACTAAATCATTGAGATTCGAGAAGACTGAACTGTGTTTCTCTGCGATGTAACAGCAAGCCTACTTGCGCATACGAGCATGTTGGCGCGAGTGGTATAGCACAGATTTTCTTTATCTTCGAAGCCAGAGTACCGGTACTTATGTCTACAAGGCAACTGACGGACAACAATAAAGGAAACCTTTGCCGCCAAAACTAACGATAACATTGCGTAGGGATGACTGTTGTGGCGCACAAATCGCGCTAAGGTATCGCTTTGGGTAAGTTCCTGGACAATGACGACTGTTGTGGCATGCTAAATCAAACGTGTTTCTACCTCAAGGTTATTACGGTCATTTATATGACCAAGATTAATTGGAGGATTATCCATTTAAATTGTATTGATTGGGCGGAGACCCCCTCAACCCATTAGAATCGTCATTTATATGACGGCGTCAGAAATAAATGCGAAATATAAGCTTTTTTCCCACCTGAAATTTCAAATAAAAAAATGGGGTGCGAGATATAGGCGGGGACAGGATATACCCGAGCAAATACGGTATTACCTCAAATTCACCATCAGCTTCTCTTCAGGTGATACACACTTTTGGAAATTAGATTGCCTCCTTATTCTAGGTGTGATTTTGTCCAGTATATAGTAGAAAGTGTATAATTCTGAAGTATTCAAGAAACTTATCAAGCTGTCTAAGCAAATCGTTGAATATTCGTGCATACTCTCCATACAAGGGAAGAGTACCAGGAAAGAAAGAAGGAGGCAAAGAGAGTAGTGGCTGAGGAGAGAAGAAAGTGGATGGAAGAGTGGACAAAGATGATGGAAGATAGTGAAAGTACAAAAAAGGTCCTGTATGGGATGGTAAAAAATAAGAGGCGGAAGGATTCTACGGATTATGTTAGAATGGTGAACAAAAGGGGACAAGAGATAGAAAATAGGGAAGAACTGAAGAAAATGTGGAAAGAATATTTTGAAGAACATATGAACCCAAATGGAAACCACGGCGAGGAGGAAGAAATCGGGGAAGAGGAAGATGGACTGCAAACAGAAAGGACTTAACATGGAAAGAAGTGGAAGATGCAGTGAAGAAGATGAAAGGAGGGAAGGCACCGGGTGTGGATGAGTTGAGTGTGGAGATGGTGAGAGCAGCAGGAGAGGTGGGGATACAATGGTTGTAACGAGTGATGAAGACAGCATGGAAGGAAAGGAAGACCCCAGAGGACTGGAAAAGGGGAATAATTGTCCCGATCTTCAAAAAAAGGTAGTAGAACAGAATGCAGAAACTATCGGGGAATAACACTGATGAGTCATTGTGCAAAGATGTTTGAGAACGTTTTGGAAAGGAGAATTAGGACAAGGATAGAAGGAGGGATGAGGGAAGAACAACATGGCTTCAGAGCTGGAAGGTCCACAGTGGATTTGATTTTTGCTATAAGGCAGTTACAAGAACAGCACTATGAGTATGGAACAGATCTACTGACGGCCTTCCTGGACATTGAGAAAGCATATGACAGTGTATGCAGAAACAAAGTATGGAAGACCCTGGAGGATAGAGGAGTAGAGAAATGGACTATAAGTAGGGAATGGAATATTTCGCGATCACGAATTTCGCGAATTATGAAAAAACGTACTTTTATATGTGTAATTACTATTAATATACAACCTGCAACCCTTTTCATAACGATTTGAGCTCGCGAAAAATGGCGAATTTCGTATCATCTCGCGAATTTGCTATGTTTTCGCGAAAAATGCGCGATTTTTGGTGCAATTAACGAAAAGAACACGCGAAATTCCCATTTTGAAGCAATTTACCGGTAATCGATCTTTTTCAATAGTATTGAGATCACGCTCAACAATCGATCTTTCGTAGAGTGATTTCGAGATATTGTGGTTAGTCTTGGATTGCAGTTCTATATTATCGAATGCATGTCGATATTATCGACATTTACAATCGCTTCCGTTGAAGTCGAACCTGCTTTTATTTGCCGCCAGCAACACGGAGAGAAGCGTGTGTATGAGTAGAGGTATTCCGTTGTGTGTGCGTATTTGAAAGGCTACAAAATGCCTAACCGTAAAATATCTGCAAGGGATAGAGCTTTCCAGTACGAAAAGCAAGGGTTTTATTGTTCTGATAAGAGTACCATGATGTGCAAGTTTTGTAATTGTCTTGTGTCCTGGGAAAGAAACGATACCATCCAAAAACATTTGGCGTCTGTAAAACACGTCACGGCGTTCAATTCTCGCAAAGAAGGCGAAACATCTCGCGTTCAGACATCAATTGCCACGTGTTTTAATAATGTGCAAAACAAAAAGAAAACCAGTGAATATCTTGGGAAACGTGTAGCAGAGACATTTTTAAAAGCAAACATACCAATTTCGAAGCTGGAAAATGAACATGTGAAATCATTCATGTATGAATTCATAGAAGGTAAGATTGTTTTTTTTCTTCTTCTTTTTTTTTTACTGTTAGTAAATTTACATAATTTCACTGTTGAACACATTCAGTACCAGTTAGTTACGGCATTTAGTGAGACCTTCATGGGCGCGGCTTTTGTCAGTTCAAGCGTTTAAGTGCTGACGTGAACAAACTGCAATTAGGCCTATGTTTGGTCTGTATATTTTATGCAGTCCTTGCAAGTTTAGGGGATTGAAGACATATGATAAAGAAACCACATTTTGTTCTTCCTGTTAGTCGCGTGCAGCATGTATAACCTTGAATGACCGGCGTTTGTTTTTAGAACGAAGGTTGAAACTTCCGATGCCGGGAAGCAAAAGTTAGGTTAGAGATCCAACATGGCGCGGCTCGGACTACGTCACGCAGTTTGGCCACGTCTGCGGAGTGACATGGACATCGCCGGGAATCGAAAGTTAGGTTAGAGACGAACTACGTGACAAATTGTTGGTTAGGATTATTGGCTAGTGACAAAACTATTGGTATGGTTGGTTAGGCCATGAAGTGTTAGGCCATCTGATCTATTAGCATATTATTATATTACAAAATCGTGGTACAATTTAAAGTTTGAAGATACCAGATTTCATACAGTCAAAGTCTACTAGAGTGACATTTTAGGTTTATAGAACTACTAGTTCAATTTTCTAACTTGCTGTGTAAAGGGCTGCAAGAGCATTTAAATTGCTGGCCTATGGGTTTAAATCCCCGCTGAGTGGCTGGTAGTGAATGTGTTAATAAGAACACAAGATGTTCATAAAATTTTCGAACTTTTCTTTTCAACTTGTATAGCTTAGGTTACTGTACATATGCTACTTAGTTGGTGTAACGTTACTTGTCATCTAGTATGTACAATTCAACTTTTTTTTAAAATTAGGGAAGTAATTTTTAAAAATATTAATGTGTTGCAGGAGCTGGAGATATTCCTTGTACCAAAGTGATCAGGGAAAAGTATATTCCATAAATGGTGAATGAAAGGGTGGAAGAAATTAAGAGCAAACTTTCAGGACAGAAATTGGTTGTGTATTGTGATGAAACCACAAACAAACGTGAAGAGTGTATTTTTGTTGTCTTATTTAAAGCAATCAAGTCTTCAGCTTCTGTGGAAGTAATTGTCGGTGACATACATACACTCGAAACAGCAGATTCAAAAACCTGCTCTAGAGCAATTTTGGACACACTGAAGAAATATGACATTGAGCTGGATGACGTTGTGGCCCTTGTGTCAGATTCAGCACGTTACATGGTAAAATGTTTCGACATACTGGGAAATATTCAAAGTGATGGTGTTTGGATTGTCCAGTGTTGGGCACACAAGCTAAATTTAGTGTTGAATGTGTTAGGTAAACACTTGCAAGATTTGCAGCTTGTTGTATCGAAAGTGAAGTCTGCATTTTTGAATACGCGGAAACGAAAGCATCTCTTCAGGAAGTTTCTGGACAGTAAATACCCAGGACGGTGTATACCACTATTTCCCATGCCCGTTCTTACAAGGTGGTCATCTTGGTACGAATCAGTGGTATATCTTGCTGAACACATACGAGATGTTGTGGCATTCATGAAAAGTGAGGAATTTTGTGGGCAAAATGCTGGGGTTGATTTTCTTCAGAATATTAAGGAAGATGAATTAATTTCTGCTGAAGTACAGTCTTCTTTTGTAAGGGATGTGGGTAGTGGCATTGTTAACCTCATTAATTTTCTAGAGGGTCAGTCCAATCCTACTGTCCCATTTTTGGAAGGTCGCCTAAGACAGATAGAACAAACAATAAAGGTTGCTGCATCTGGGTATCATAGTGCCAAAGTAATGGAATTACTGCAAGCTTCTCACAGTGCTACTTTGAAACATAAAATGAAAAGCGAGATGACCAATGCTGCATCACACAGTTTGACTAAACTAACAACTTTAAGGAGTGGTGATCCTGCTCGGGATTTCTACAAAGCTGCAAGAGTGTTAGATCCTGCCGAAATTGCATGTATGACTGTTGATGGTAATCTGACGAGAACCGTGAAACATCTGCAGTTCTGTTCGAAGCTAAGTGATGATGTCGTTCTAACAGGCTACAGCGAACTGCAAAGAGTCGTGAAAACCAAGCTTGCTTGTGATGAACGAGTGGACATTATTTCTGTGTTGCAGGGAATGGCGATAAACTATGCTGACTTTGCACAATCTGTGCTAAAAGTGATATGGATGCCGTGTGCAAATGCAGACTGTGAACGCTTTTTCTCATGCTATAATAATGTGTTGTCTGATAAGCGCCATCGCTTGTCTGCAGAAAACACCAGTCTTTTTTCTGAAATGTATTTTGAAAGCTAGATTGTGAAAATACCGAAAAGTTCAATTGAAAACCCCGATTTTCCCTTTTTAAAATCCCACTTTCTGCACTTCCAACTCACCGAAAAATTCCAATCTCTAACTATAAGGAGCATAAAGGAGATGTACAAGGGAAGCGTGAGCTGTGTGAAAGTGGGAGGAGAGAGATCGGACTGGTTGGAACAGAGAAACGGCCTGAAACAAGGAAGTGCACTGTCACCGTTACGTTTCATTTTGGTGATGTATGGCATAATGACCGAGTGGCACAAGTAATTGGGGAAGGAAAGATGAAAGCAATGGTGTTTGCAGATGATTTGATGATTTGGGGAAACAAGGTGGAGGTGGTACAGGAACAGTTGGACGTGTGGGAAGGAATAATACAAGGATATAAGATGAAATTTAGCATAAATAAGAGTGAGATGGTGATCACAACAAGGAAGAAGGGAAGAACCACAACAGGAATAACAATTGGTGGGGAACAGCTGAAGAAAGTGGAGAGTTTCAAGTATCTGGGAAGCCTGATACAAGATAATGGAAGAACGATATAGAAATAAATGAGCGGGGGGACAGGCAGAAGCATTCCAGAGGAGGGTGAGAAGCATGTTATGGAGCAAGTATAGTATTTCCTCGCATAATCGTCGCACCCCACTTTTCAAACACTGAAATAGGTTTATAAAATTTTGTCGCATAATCGTCGCAAAGCATATTCGTATTTGTGCACCAGTCAGTTGCTCTTGCTGCCGTGACTTTATAACCTGGCGCGACTTTGTCAGAAGAAAAATATCTCATCTTTATGCTTGCGGGCTATGAACTGTGGCGCGAGCAGCAAGCCTTGTCACTTAGCGCAATCCGCGAGCGTATAATTTGGCGTGATCTTGTCAGGAGAAAGTAATCTTGTCTTTATGCCTGCGGGCTATGAACTGTGACGCGAGCAGCCAGCGCACATTCCGCGAGCTTAAAGGCCTAATCTGGCGTCATCTTGTCGGGAGAAAGTAATCTCGTCTTTATGCCTGTGGGCTATGAACTGTGAAGCGAGCGGCCTGTTTCGTCACTTAGCACATTCCGCGAGATTATAGGCCTAATTTGGTGTGATCTTGTCAGGAGAAAGTAATCTCGTCTTCATACCTGTGGGCTATGAATCGCAACGCGAACGGCCAACTTCGTCAGCACATTTCGTGAGCTTTAACCTGTCGTGACCTTGTTAGAAGAAAGAAGCCTGTCTCTGACTGCAGGCTTACGCTACGCGAATGACTGGCCCGTGCAGCAAATAATGATACAGTATATTCCTAGAACTTAAATATTCTTCGCATAATCGTCGCACCCTGCATTTTTCCCACGAATTTTAGGCAAAAAAAGTGCGACGATTATGCGAGGAAATACGGTATGTCCCTCAGAGGAGCAAAAAGATCATATATCGGACGTACTATGTCCCTATCCTGACGTATGCCTCTGAGACCTGGGTTATGGAAGGAAGGGAGAAGAACAAAATACAGGCCAGTGAGATGAGGTTCTTGAGAAGCAGTATTGGAGCTACAAAGATGGACAGAATAAGAAATGAGAGGACCAGAGAATTAATGAAGGAGGAACCATTACAGGATGGTATAGAGAAATCTAGACTTAAGATGGTATGGAAATGTAAAAAGAATGGAGGAGAAGAGGATACCCAGGAGGATACACGAGACGAAGTGGGAAGGAAAGAGACCGAGAGACAGGTGGCTGAAGGGGGTGGAAGAAAGCATGAAGAAGAGAGGAGAAGACTGGACAAGGGTGGAGGCTGAGAGATGATGGGAAGACAGAAGACGTTGGAGAGGCTTGTGTACCAAACAGACCCGGCCAGTGGCTGGAAACTGTGCAAGATGATGATGATGATGACTCTCCATCTTCCTCTCTGTCCAAACAATACTCGTTCACCCACTCTTCCCCGATTTCCTGCTCATCCAAAAATAAAAACTTTAAAATACCATTTTCCAAAGCAATGTCCTCATTGTCTTGACATCTCCATTTCGACTGACCTGTTTATAATAATTAACTTGCACCTGCTTGCATTTAGTGTGAGCACATTGCTGTTCACGCCAGCTTGCGCACGCGCGCGCCGCTAAATTACATGCACAAGCGTGCCTCCAATGTGATCGAAGCCTTTAGTTAGGAGAGTTTCAGATAGATCATGTGGCCATGTATCGGAAATTTCACAAAGAAATTTATAATGTAAAAGTCCTTCGTGGTGTTGATGTTGATTCGGATCATTACATTTCCAAGATTAAAATCAAATTGACTCCTAAAAGGAAAAATAAACCTAAAAAATTCAAGAGCAAAAGATGGTATGATCCTAGTTCAGTTATCAATAATCCAGTATATTTTCAGCGATCCATCACGCTTTTAAGTGACAACTTGGGGACCACTGTTACCAAATTAAAAGCTTTAGCAGAAGACGTTGCTCCCATTGAAAAACGAAAGAAATATGCATGGTGGAATGAGGATTAAGATATAGCAATTCTACACCAGCATACAGTTTGGTTGAATGACCCAACAAAAAACTGAAAGTTCTAGGGAAGAATTAATCAATGCTAGATGGTTAGCGGCCAAAGAAATCAGGAGGGTTAAAAGGGAATATCAGAAGGAAACATTAAAATCTATTGATGAAGCTTGCAATCGCCAAAAAACAAGAGACTATTATAGGACATTTAAACAATACCAATCAAAATTTACTCCCCCTACTCTTTTGATGAAGGATACGAACGGGCAGGTGGCCCATAATGATTATGACAATGCAATAATTTTGGCTAATTACTTCATAAAATTACTTAATAGTGATGAACCTGAATATTCTTTTGAATTTGATCCCTATCCCAGAAATAAAACACACCTGGTAAAGATCATACTGCTGTTTTACGATGAAATGCGTACAACGATTGATTCACTTAAGAATTTTAAAGCGGCAGGAGAGAATAAAGTAGTAGCAGAACTTTGGAAGCATGCTAATGTACAGACTATTCATAACCTAGATAAACATCTTATTGACATCTGGAATACAGAAAAATTGCCTGTTGAGTGGAATATTGCAATTATACACCCCATACACAAAAAGGGCGATAGATCAGATCCTAGCAATTATCAAGGAATATCGTTGCTGGATGTCACGTATACGATTTTTTCAAAGATTATATATTCCAGGATTCACGAACAACTTGATAATGAACTTGGTGAATATCAGGGTGGTTTTCGTCCAGGACGAAGCTGTCCAGATCAAATTATCAGTCTCAAATGGATTATAAAACATCACAGGATTAGGATCAAAGATTTAGTGATCACTTTCGTTGATTTTCAAAAAGCTTATGATAGTATCCATCGCGAATCTCTATTTAATGTCCTTACTGAATTTGGTTTACATCGAAAACTTTTTAACCTTATTGTGGTCACTCTTAAGAATAGGTTTAGAAGTGAAACCTCTGAGTCATTTGAAATCCCTACTGGTCTTTGGCAGGGAGATGGATTATCTGCATTGTTGTTTAATTGTGTGCTGGAAAAAAATATGCGTCAATGGAATAAGGTTTGTCCACTGAATGTGAAGATTGGAAAAAATATTCGACTAAATTGTTAGTTAGTTATTGTTGTTTTAAGGGGCGGAACTACGAGGTCATCTGGACTAAATTGTCTTGCCTTTGCAGATGATCTAGCATTATTAGCAACTAGTATCGAAGAAGCTCAATTTCATCTAGAGGAATTGGAACGATTAGCAGCAAAGGTTGGGTTGAAAATTTATTTTGAGAAAACAGAAATGATGCCATCTTTTCAAGTTGACACATCACATATTGTACTGCAAATGCCCAGAAAATAAAGATTGTGAAAAAATTAAGAAACAGTCTCTTCCGATTAATACTAAACTTTCAACATTATTTCTCCGTCGTTAAGCCAGAAGCAACATATGCAAGTGAAATCTTATTTAAACTAAATACCCGATCAACAACTGACAAACTACAGAAGGTTGATAGATGGATTCTTCAGACAATAATCAATAACCAACAGATTGAGGGCCAGTGGAGACTTTTGCCCAATTCAATACTTTACAAGGAAAATGAATCTATCATTGACACGATGCGAAAACGAAAGATTGCGTTTTTTGGACACATATCCCGCTTGCCAAATACTAGACTCCTGAAACAACTTTTTGACTTCTTTTGGAACAGTAAAACAAAAATAACATGGTTTAAAGAAATACAAATGGATTTAGACGAATTGAAAATTACTAAGCATCAAATGGAACATAGAGAAGAGAAACGATCTCTGAATAACAAATACACTCGACTAACATTCAAAATTTCACAGCGTAAGCAATATGTGACATCTGCAGAAGAAAGGGCTGCAAGATCTTCCAGAATGAAGAAGTATTGGGAAAGAAAATAATTATCAAGAGTTAAGAACTGAACTTACTGTAGTATTTGAAGACTTTGTATATAAGGTTTGATTTTTGATGCTCCAATGTGGGCGTAAACAGTGTAAATAGATAAATAATAAATGTGAAGGTATTTACCAGTGATCACTCATGACTAGCGCCCGGATTCCTAGGTTTTTACCTATTTTTTTTCCTGGTTATGTAATTTGCAAATTTCAACATATATGTTCGTTTCACACTTCCTGGAGCAGAAAATGTGAATTTCATTTCACCTAAAAAAAACTAAATGAGGGGTTGACACCTAAAATAACCTAAATAGCTGTTTTGCCGTTTTCATATAAAAAATGTTAATTCCCCATTGAAATGCATCGTAAAATTATTTCCACTGCGATTACAAGCAGTAGGACGGAGATAGTTCAGGTTACAACCGTTAAATGTAGTATGATGATGATGATAATTGTTGTTTTAAGGGGCCCAACATCTAGGTTATTGGCCCCTAATGGTTTGGGTGATAGATGAGATGAGAATGAAAACTATAACTAATACTATCTACAGACTTACATACTAGAAGAAGAAATAATAAACAAATAAAGGATGAGGCAAATGAAAGACAGGAAGAAATGAAATGCACTCAACCCTTGAAGAACGAGGACTTGGAAGGAAGGAGAGCCATGAAAGGCAGATGGGAAAGGGGAAAGAGGAGAGGGCCCTCCCCAAAGTCAATGGAAAAAGGGGAAAAAATGGATCCAGCTCAGGAATCCCTCGGGATCGCCAACTCCCAAACTCACCAGCAGTGAGTCCCTGAGGGTGTAGAAATATCCAGGGTGCACCAGAAGTGGTGGGGCTACATACACCCTGCCTCCTTGAGGGCCTTGAGCAGAAGGCAGGAGATAATATGAAGAGAAAAAGAAGGCTGACGCCTCGTAGAAGGAGGGAATCAAGAAAGATGAGACAAGGGTCAATTAAGGCAAGAAAGGAAGGGACTTCCTAGGCCTCGAATACCCTAATACAGTCGGAGTCGGAAGAAAACAAGAGTTTACCAAGAGAGGCCAACAGGAAAGAACACGGAGAGGAGCCTGGCACAAGTAAGTGACAATGTAAACTTTTGTGAAATCATCATCATCATCTTGCACAGTTTCCAGCCACTGGCCGGGTCTGTTTGGAACACAAGCCTCTCCAACGTCTTCTGTCTTCCCACCATCTCTCAGCCTCCACCCTTGTCCAATCTTCTCCTCTCTTCATCACGTTTTCTTCCACCCCCTTCAGCCACCTGTCTCTCGGTCTCTTTCCTTCCCACTTCGTCTCGTGGACTCTCCTGGGTATCCTCTTCTCCTCCATTCGTTTTACATGTCCATTCCATCTAAGTCTAGATTTCTCTATACCATCCTGTAATGGTTCCTCCTTCATTAATTCTCTGGTCCTCTCATTTCTTATTCTGTCCATCTTTGTAGCTCCAATACTGCTTCTCAAGAATCTCATCTCACTGGCCTGTATTTTGCTCTTCTCCCTTCCTTTCATAACCCAGGTCTCCGAGGCATACGTCAGGATAGGGACATAGTACGTCCGATATATGATCTTTTTGCTGTTCTGAGGGACATCCTTGCTCCATAACATGCTTCTCACACTCCTCCGAAATGCTTCTGCCTGCCTACCCCGCTCATTTATTTCTCTATCGTTTCTTCCATTATCTTGTATCAGGCTTCCCAGATACATGAAACTTTCCACTTTCTTCAGCTGTTCCCCACCAATTGTTATTCCCGTTGTGGTTCTTTCCTTCTTCCTTGTTGTGATCACCATCTCACTCTTATTTATGCTAAATTTCATCCCATATCCTTGTATTATTCCTTCCCACACGTCCAACTGTTCCTGTACCTCCTCCTCGTTTCCCCAAGTCATCAAATCATCTGCAAACACCATTGCTTTCATCTTTCCTTCCCCAATTACTTGTGCCACTAGGGTCGTTATGTCATCCATCACCACAATGAAAAGTAACGGTGACAGTGTACTTCCTTGTTTCAGGCCGTTTCTCTGTTCCAACCAGTCTGATATCTCTCCTCCCACTTTCACACAGCTCACGCTTCCCTTGTACATCTCCTTTATCCTCTTTATAGTCCATTTCTCTACTCCTCTATCCTCCAGGGACTTCCATACTTTGTTTCTGCATACACTGTCATATGCTTTCTCAATGTCCAGGAAGGCCATCAGTAGATCTGTTCCATACTCATAGTGCTGCTCTTGTAACTGCCTTACATCAACGATATTTTCGATTCAAAGGGCTTTGAGCAACGGTCCAACCCTTGCTTGGACAATTATGATATCCCGGGCCTAGCTTTTGCTGATGACATCCTTCTGCTTGCTCTAACACCCTATAATATGCAATATAGTATTGACGATATTGTGAGGACTGGAACTTAAAAATTAACCCGAGTAAGACCAAAGTTATGGTCTGCAAAAAGGGAGTTAAACTGGCTAAGAACGAAAAGTGGGTCATGTATGGGTCGCAGTTAGAGACGGTGAAAAAACTTGAGTATCTTGGGACGATATTGGCGAGCAATGGTAAATGGACCGAACAAATTAAAAGGGCAAAATCGAAAGGGCTAGCGGCATTGGCGAATGTTAAAGTGTTAGAGCGTAGGTTACCGAATCTTGACTACAAAGTGTATAAGAATGTGTTCAACGCACTCATCGTTTCAAGAGCACTCTATGGAGTGGAAGTATGGGGTTTAGAGGAAGGAACGAAAACCCTGGACAGTATTGTAAGTAGGTTTGCCAAGATAATTTTGGGGCTACCTAGTTGCACGGCGAATTGTGGAGCGAGAATGTTGTGTGAGGATGTAAGCATTAGACAACATATCATAAAAAAGGTCATAAAGTCTTGGATTCGTTTAAAAGCAGGTGGAGGGGGGGAAATGCTTAAGGTAGCCTACCTGCACCAAATGAAGCATCAGCAAGAGGGTTACTGGGTGGACGGGGTAAGAAGTGTATTGGAAAGATTAGGAATGGGTTATCTATGGGATAGGGACTTACAAAGAGAGGAAGGTAGGGTGTGCAAAAAAGTGTGTAGAAGGGTTAATGACGTAGAGTTGCAGGTGCTAAGAGAAGAGTGCACCAGTAGGAGAACCTTAACGGAGTTCTGCGAAATAAGGAACTTTATGAGCATAAAGCCTCAATGCCTAATGAAAAGAGAAATGAGAGGGATAATTTGGTGGCTAATGGGGGTGTATAAGAACAAAGCGTTGAGAGAAGTAGGAAAAGAGGACATTTGCCTGTTTTGTGGGAAGGTTATGGGTGCAGCGCACCTGATCAGGGAATGCAAGGAAATTAAAATGATAAGAGCAAAGTTTGTAGACAAAGCAGATCTAAACAGAATAGAAAATGAAAATGAGTATCACACTTTAATTAAATTACTAAAAAGGGAATGGGGGAAAGCAGGTCAATTAGCAAAATATTTTAATACCATCAGGGCAATGTGGAATAAGAAAGCGTCGGATGAGATTCAGAACAAAGATGCATGTAAATTAAGCATTCAAGTACAGGAGACGGCTTCCTAAGTTATAAATCTTGTTAAAGCCTAGGAGAGCCTATCAGTATTAACTAGGTAGCCTATACGATTACTACAGTACAGCCACATATTGCTGTCTGTAGATTTTTCCTGTGAGTTTGATGTTTTTTTTTTTCCTTACTACAAAACTTATCAGACTCTTACTGTCAGTAAGGGCTCGATAGGGAAATAAAAGTAATTCTTTCTGTGATGTGTCTCCCATGGAGAACTGTCTAAAAATGAAGAACACTGTGTCCACATTTATGATTAAGAAAGAACTTTGTGCAGTCTCCATAAGAAAAGTTGCCCAGTGATATTGTGAATGAAGATAACTACTGCAAAGCATTATTAAGTTTTTAAATAACGTGGAAGCTATGAAATGCCGAATGAACATTTGGTTTAATTATTTAACGCCATACTGTAAATTTATGTTATATATGTGTTTATTGTCTGTATGTCACGATATGACTCTCTGAGTTAAAGTGACAATTAACAAGTAGATTTGGTTTAAATAAATAAATAAATAAATAAATAGTAACTGCCTTACAGCATAAATCAAATCCACTGTGGACCTTCCTGCTCTGAAGCCATGTTGTTCTTCCCTCATCCCTCCTATCATTGTCCTAATTCTCTTATCCAAAACTTTCTCGAATATCTTTGCACAATGACTCATCAGTGTTATTCCCCGATAGTTTCTGCAATCTGTTCTACTACCTTTCTTGAAGATCGGGACAATTATTCCTTTTTTCCAGTTCTCTGGGGTCTTCCTTTCCTTCCATGCTGTCCTCATCACTCGGTACAACCACTGTATCCCCACCTCTCCTGCTGCTCTCACCATCTCCACACTCAACTCATCCACACAACTCCTTCCTTTCATCTTGTTCACTGCATCTTCCACTTCTTTCCATGTTAAGTCCTTTTCTGTTTGCAGTCCATCTTCCTCTTCCCCGATTTCTTCCTCCTCACCATCTTTTCCATTTGGGTTCAGAAGTTCTTCAAAATATTCTTTCCACATTTTCTTCAGTTCTTCCCTATTTTCTATCTCTTGTCCCCTTTTGTTCACCATTCTAACATAATCCGTAGGATCCTTCCGCCTCTTATTTTTTACCATCCCATACAGGACCTTTTTTGTACCTTCACTATCCTCCATCATCTTTGTCCACTGTTCCATCCACTTTCTTCTCTCCTCAGCCACTACTCTCTTCGCCTCCTTCTTTCTTTCCTGGTACTCTTCCCTTGTCTCTACCGTCCTATTTTGATACCACCTCCTAAAGGCTCTATTCCTTTCCCTTACTATATCTTTTGTCTTCTCATTCCACCATGGTGTTTCCTTCCACCTCTTCTTACTACTTGTCCTCCCACATACTGCTTCTGCTGCACCTACTAGTGTCTTCTTAAATCTAGCCCATTCCTCTTCCACCCCTCTTTCTTCATCTGTTGGAATTCCTTCCTTTACCATTTTGAGGTACTCGACCCTTCTATCCCCTTCTTTCAGTTTCCATATCCTTATACGTCTTTCCTGGTTCTCAGTCCCTTTCTTCTCCTTACTCCCTCTCAGGTTCATTACCAGCAATCGATGGTCGCTATCCAGGTTCTCCGATGGTATAACCTTGATGTCCGTGATGTTCTTATTTAGTTCTTTCTCATACAGTATATAGTCGACCACCGACTTCCTGGTCAAGTCATCACTGTACCATGTGAAATAAGTTCATAAATAAATTTCTCAGAAATAAGAAAAACAGGAAATTATTGCTGCCTGTATTGATCCTGGAAGAAAAACCTAAAATAACCTATTTTTAGAATATAAGAAACCTAAACTGAA
Organism: Meconema thalassinum; assembly: GCA_946902985.2. Classification (NCBI taxonomy): domain Eukaryota; kingdom Metazoa; phylum Arthropoda; class Insecta; order Orthoptera; family Tettigoniidae; genus Meconema; species Meconema thalassinum. The sequence goes on from OX336388.2 coordinate 1,355,832,271, forward strand.
GGTTTAAGCCACCTAAAAATCCGGGCCGTACTCATGACTAATAACCTGTATTTTGTGGAATGGCTCTTATGCCCTTTATGCACTAATATGCTGCCGCGAAAATTTCGATAATATCCTACGCACTTCTGAGACGGAGTACATCCAATAATCAAGATAAGCCAGTAATATTAAGTACATATGCATGTTTAAAGCTAGTGTTCGATAATTCTGGATGAGTTTTAATTTGCCATATTTTCGGTCCGCGTACAGACATAAAAAGCATCTGCCCACGTAGGGTTAATACAGTAATTGAACTTACTTCTTGTGCAGTACAGCGAGAAGCTAATTCCCACAGCACCAATCCACAAGCATACATGTCGATACGTAGGAAGGAGTCCCTTGAGAAGTTGATGGCCCCTTCCAACACCTCAGGAGCCATGTATCTTCTAGTTCCAACCTAGAATAGAGAATTTTATGTTACCATCAATGGTGCTGGGTGGTAGGCTCCCCACAATCCACTCCTTACATGAATGAAGTCTTTGCAGTCATCGACATAGCCGGACAGTTGCTGAGCTGGTTCCATTCCCTCCTAGTACAGCAGTAGGTCACTTTCTACACAGGGTAACTTACACAACTGGTACAATTCTCGCCATTCAACAAGATTACCATCGTTTTAAGAGTTGAGCACAGAGAGATACCGCAATGTTATGTGATTGGTTTGTTTGCTTTGGAAAGATACAATAGTATGTCAATGACTTAAGTCATGATTAATTTTTTCCCGTATTGAATTTACCATATTTCCTCGCATAATCGTCGTCACCGTCGCACCCCACTTTTCAAACACTAAAATAGAGTTATAAAATTTCATCGCATAATCGTCGCATAGCATGTTCGTATTTGTGCGCCAGTCAGATGCACATGCTGCCGCGACTTCCTAACCTGGCGCGACTTTGTCAGACGAAAAATATCTCGTCTTTATGCTTGCGGGCAATGAACTGTGACGCGAGCGGCAAGCTTCGCCACTTAGCACATTCCGCGAGCGTATAATCTGGCGTGATCTTGTCAGGAGAAAGTAATCTTGTCTTTATGCCTGCCGGCTATGAACCGGGACGCGAACGGCCAGCGCACATTCCGTGAGCTTATAGGCCTAATCTGGCGTGATCTTGTCGGCAGAAAGTAATTTCGTCTTTATGCCTGCGGGCTATGAACTATGACACGAACGGCCAGCGCAAATTCCGCGAACTTATACCTAATCTGGCGTGATCTTGTCAGCAAAAAGTAATCTCGTCTTTGTGCCTGCGGCCTATGAACTGTGACGCGAACGTCCAGCGCACATTCCGCGAGTTTATAGGCCTAATCTGGCGTGATCTTGTCAGGAGAAAGTAATCTTGTCTTTATGCCTGCGGGCTATGAACCACGACGCGAATGGCCAGCTTCGTCAGCACATTCCGCGAGCGTTAACCTGTCGTGACCTTGTTAGAAGAAAGAAGCCTGTCTCCGACTGCAGGCTATAACTCACGCCAGACTCACGCTACGTGAATGACTGGCCCGAGCAGCAAATAATGATACAGTATATTCTTTGAACTTAAATATTCTTCGCATAATCGTCGCACCCTGCTTTTTTCCACGAATTTTTTACAAAATAAAGTGCAACGATTATGCGAGGAAATACGGTATGATCCTTAATTGGGCTTATCCACAAAATTTGTATTGAAAAGTGGGTGAGCACAATAGATACATTCTATCTACATAATAAAGCTCAATGTTGGTTTGTTATTTATACAAATCTAAACCATTTCACCGATCTGAACCAAATTTTACGTACTTACACTTTGGGACCTGACGAGAAGCACTGCCTCAGAGTGTCTACTGTAAGGATGAAGTAAAAATTAGTTACTTTTTAGGTACTTTTTAGTTACCTTTTAGTTAATTTTAGTTACCTTTGAATTCAAGATACGTCTGCAAGCATAGGCGCTCATCACGCGGTGAAGAAAAAACAATGAACTGTTTTTAAAGAGGTTTTTTATTTATCGTATGGCTTTTAGTACCGGGAATGTCCGAGGACATGTTCAGCTCGCCTGAGTCTGTAGCTGCTTCCAGCGGTCACCCTTAGGGTGAGCTACAAGTTCCGTTCAATTTCAAGTTGCTACAAGATATCAATGATACCTAGTGGTGAACGTTGGAACTTTGATAGAGTGTTCCGATGAAATCTAACCTAACAATTTAGCTTCACACAAGTTTAATCTGTGGAAGAATCTTTTACATGCCATAGATCTTTGATCTGGGACCGCCGGCTTTACTTCCCCTCCGAAGGAAGGCATACTGAAGGATTTTAACGCTTTTAAAAAATCCAACGACTTCGGCCGGGTTTGAACCCGCTATCTTGGGCACAGCAGCTCAGCATGCTACCAACTACGCCACCGAAGCCGCTTTAAATGAAATTCACATGATGTTATGAAAATTTTAAAAATAATAAATATATACTAGATATTTAATATCCAATGAGTTGTTACAGCTAATATGTCGTCTTGTGCACAATATGTTGTTATAATTACGGTACCAAGAGGTTACTCTGCTCTTGACCATTTGGCGAGATTTTCTTCATCCCCGCGGTAGGTCGCGAAGAAATGTAAGTTACCGGTATGCGATGTTACGCGATCGTCACCGAATTCTGTCTTCACAGTCAAATACGGAGAAATATCGAGATGTTACACGATCGGCGCTGGTCTCAGTTGTTTGATGAGCTTCCCGTAGTTTTCACGACAGAACACGGAGAAAAATCGCGATTTAGATAATCAATGTCACTTTTAGTCATTCGACGAGATTTCCATTGTCCTTGAGGTCGGGCACAAGAAAATATAGCATTATTACGCAATCGGCGCCACTTGCTGTCCGTTTGACAAGAATACAGTTGTCCTCGTCATTGAATGCGGAGAAATATCGCTATGTATCGCAATCGCTACCGCTCTCGGCCGTTTTACCGTTGTCCTCGAGATATTATGCAATCGTCGCCGCACCCGGCCGTTCAACGATTGTCTGCCTGTCTATCTGTCCTGACAGAATGGCGGAGGCATGGGCATAGTTAAAACTCACGAGTAGTTATGAACATATTGTTCGGTTGGCGCCGCGATTCCCTTTGTCCCTATGCTGTGGTTGGGAGTTCAACAGTTCAGGGTGAATCACGAGGAGGATTTAGTATTTCGATGCTACGTAGGCTGTCATTTTTAAGTGGGTTGATGCACTTCTCGCTCCCCGCACGCTTTTAAGTATACGGTCATGGGAAAAATGGCAAGTAGGTTTCGTGACGGGAATCCCGTGATGGGTGCCGAATCACCTTTGACAGGATTCTCGCAGTCCTCGTGGTCACAAGTTCACGATATGGGATGGGTTTTATGATTTTACGCAACTGATGTCGATCTCGGTCCGTTAGACGAGACTCCCGCAGGCAAGTCGTGGTCAGCAGGCCGTCTTGAGGATGCGATTTTGGAGGATGAACGTTCGAAGTAGGTACGGTATCGAATATTCCGAGAGTATTGCACGAATAATACGACAAGAGGGCAAGTTTTATTTCAACTGAGAACCACAAATTATCTACAAGTTATCGAAATAATCGGTTAGATTATATATCCGATGGAACGAAAGTTCGAAGGAAAAATCGACTTATAACGGAATTTCGAATTAACCATACTGGATGTCGCAAATTTACTAGACATATTTTTTAAATAAGCTATATGTATTTCGAAGATTTTTTGCATTTTTTTTTCAAAACTGTAACATTTCGCAAGATTGCGACATTAAATTGTTTCGCGTTATTTCTGGACTTCAATTTGACATAGTTTCCAAATAACAGAAATGAGAGATTTCTTTTAGGTTCGGAAGTATTCGTGAATAAACGTCTCGTGAGAAGTCAGGTTTCCTAATACAGTAACACAGAAAAATATTTCACACGAAACTTAAGTCTTCTTGATGCCGAAAATATACATTGAACCGATGTATACCGCTCAAGGTATCCTCAGTATGTATTTGCTTGAGGTCGGGCACGGAGACATATAGCTTAGTACTACGCAATAGGCACGGCGCTGCTTGCGTGAAACTCGCAATCTCTGAGCCTAGTGGCGCGTGTTTAAACGATTCAACCCGCCTTCAGAAAATTTTCGTTACCCGTTTGTAAAATTCGTTACTTTTTCGTTACTTTCGTTACCGGTAGACACCCTGCGCCTACTTGAAATTTCGGACAGACCTCTCCAGTCCCTTCATTTGGGCCCTTTGGCACAAATCTACACAGTTTCACTGAACTTAACCAAATTTTACATACTAAACTTAACTCTTCGAGACCCGACGAAAACGCGGTCTACTTGAAATTTTGGACAGACCTCTCCATTTCCTGCATTTAGGCCCTTTGGCACAAATCTACACCGTTTCAGTGATCTGAACCAAATTTTACGTACTTACCCTTTGGAAACCAAAGAACACTGTCCACTTAAAATTTAGGACAGCTGTCTCCATTCCCTGCATTTAGGTCCTTGGCACAAATCCACACCGTTTCACCGATCTGAACCAAGTTTTAAGTACTTAGCCATAGAAACCCTGCAGGTAGCACTGTCGACTTGAAATTTCAGACAGCCCTCTCTCTTCCCTACATTTATGCCCTACGGCACAAATCTACACCGATTCACTGAACTGAACCAAATTTTAAGTAGGACTGCTTACCTTTTGAAACCCAGCAATTAAAACTGTCTACTTGAAATTTCGGGCAGACCTCTCCATTCTTTGTATTTAGACCATTTGGATGAAATATCGAATATGTCGAAGGACCAATCTAGACTCATTTTAAGCCTTGCAATGCATAAAACAAAACCCGAGACTTGAAATTTGGCTCAGTTCGGTGAAATGGTGTATGTTTGTATAAATAAGGTTCAAATTAAGCCTCGCAATGCAAGAAACAAAATACTGGATGTAAAATTTGGCCAATTTGTTAAAACGGTGGATTTGTATAAATAACAAACAGACAAATGGGCCCCAAAACCACGTGTTATGACCTTAGAACCAACCGTGGTGGAAGTATTTTGGTGTCGTAGGAGGGGGTCCAGAGATCCTGGGATTTGAGGTGCAACTGTAAGAATATTTAAATGAGTCTATTGTTGGCTGGCAATGTGGGCTGAATTACGCCGCCCCTACCCGTGTTCTGGTGCAGAATTGCGAAAATAGTTACATCGTATGCTGCTTACAAATTGAAGTCACGGGGAGTAATTAGTGCAAAAGGATTTCTTAGGCCCCTTAAAACATTTCATCATCTTGAAAATATAAGTCCTCTGTATAAGATCGATGGTATTGGCGCAGTACATTAAGGTTATCAAATGCAATAAGTGTTCGTACTTTCAAATTTTCTTTGATTTACTCCGATCATTATCCTACAGTGCTATGTGGCGAAATATGATACTATTGCTCCCTCAGGAGCTAGGGACAACCGAAAATTTCCGAGGTGCTCCGATTATTTTCCTACGGCGCTATGCGTCAAAAGACGACACTATCGGTCTCTACTTTTCTATTTCATTTCATGTACTCCTCTTTCTAATAACGGTTTTCAATTTATAGTAAATTGCATGTGTCAGTACTGTAGTTAGTGAATAGCTGTTTCCCTGTTCAATATTAGGGGAAAATGTTCTGGATGTTATGTCCATTATGTTACTTATCACCACCACAAAATGCTATACTTTTAACATATTTTTTCTGTTAGTTTGTAAGTTTGATGTGTCAGTTCAGTAGTAGCATTCATTATCATTAAGAGATACGGGAAAATCGCAATTGCGATAAATGAGGATTTTACTTTTTCTCCCTTTTTCAACTACCTGGTAACTAATATGACTATGTATACCCAAAATTTGCGAAACTTAATGTGCGACAAAGTGCGATAACTAAGGGTTCTTGCGAATTTTTCCCATTAATGCGATAAATGCGAAAAGTGCCGAATTTACCGATTAATGTTGAATATTATGTTTTATTACATTTTCGCGCCGCAACTTTGAAATTTGCGAGTTCCCAGCAATGAAAATATCGGCTAAATAATCAATATTTACCAGTAATAATCGATATGTACGAACATCGATTATTGTCGTGAAAACTATCGATTACGGTAAAAATCAATTTGAAAATGGTGCTGTTATTGCCGTATAATATCCACTGTTTATCACCAGTAAAACGATGTTTTTGGAGAAATTATTTCGTAGTTTCATCTGGTTGTGCTAATAAAAGGAATATTCCAATCGTTTATGCAGATTCTTTTTAAAAATTAGAGCAATAAGGTTATGCTTAGACCTATATAGGTTTATATCGCGCCGGCCCTCATTTCTTGTATTTGAAATGAAAATGAAAACTCTCAAGTACGTATCGTGATATGAATAGACAATGTTTGTTAGGTGTTCTCTTTGCTTTGGGGAATGTTGTATAATATGATGAAAGTATTCTCTACCATGTGTGAGTTATAGGCTATGTTACATGACGTCTGGCAATTTCTCCGTGAATTTGGATACTGTTTTACAGATTGTCAGTCAAGAGTCGCAAAAAGGTATACCGGTAATTGCGTGTTTGCATATTTTGTTTAACTTAAGAAAACCTTTGAGACTGATAAGATGTGATCATTTAAATCTTTGGAGTAGATATGAAAGGTGCACAATAAAGTTCACAGGATTGTCAGCATTCGTCTACACAAGTTGCATTGGCAGCAGTGTTAAGTCTCCTGTTGTGTGTGTGGTTTTTATTTTTACTAACGGAGTGTTAGAAGTATTAAAATCCTAATATCAGTATTAAAGAAATGTAGAAACTTGACACCATACATTTTTCAGAAATGTGAGATCTCTGGAAATAAAGGCATCAGCCTGGCTAATTGGCAAGATTGAGCTCAAGTACTGTCGGTTGGTTTTATGACGCGAGACGATGGTACCTGAGCTATGCTGAAAAGATCCGAAGGTCATTCTCATTATGCAATCAACAATATCAGGTGTTGTGCAGCAACTCAAATATTGAGGGCTGGCAGAGAGTTGTATTAGTTCACTGGTACCAAGGTGCCAATTGTTAGAATAAAGCAAGCTGTGGTCAGGTGACAATGCTTGTCTTATGAAGTTTACTGTGTGGCAGGTGGAATGACGACAATACCGGGCTGTCCTGGACGCGGTGGACGAACTGGTTCAAATTCTGAGGATGTCTATGAAATCCTTTTGTGTGGTTTTCCTGCTAACTCCTTGCCAAGTTCCATTCACTATAACTTATCTTATGAGGTTGGATTCAAGAAGTGCCATTTGACCATTAAACCACCGGCAAACAGAAATTCAATGGCCCTCATTGAAAAGGAAATAATGAGGGAGTAAACGTACATTTTATTATTTAGTTAATTATCCATTGTATGATATTTACCTAAAGTTAAGTAAATGTATGATTTACATTATTATACAATAGAACCTCGTTAACACGTTCCTCATTAGTACGTTTTATCGCATATCACGTCGTAATTTTGGTTGGTTGGTTGGTTCCTTAGTTTAGGGGCTGCGACAACGCGGTCATGTAGCCCCGTGTACTTTGGGTGTGTGTAGAATCTGTCTGATAACCGGTGTTAATTGTGATGACTGTATTAGTGTGTGTATCTGTTTTTTAATTCAAGTAGAGACTGCAACTTTGAATTTTCAAATAGTTCCTACTTTTGCCGCCAAACGCCACCGTCAACGACTACTAGGCCTAGTTCAGAACTAGCTACTAGACGCCAGTCGGCTCTTGGCAACGAACGTAGCAACCTAAGAGCGTTGTTTACATTCTTAACCTATCCAATTTAGTTTCACACAGGTGTAATTAGTGGAAAGATCTTTAACATGCCATAAATCTATGACATGGGACCGCCGATGACAATAATGTATAAGTACCTCATTTATCACGTCGCACATTTTGCCACGCATCGCTTAGTACGATCGCATTTTCGTCAGCCCTGAAAGCATTCTTTGTCCACCCCTAGTGGAATGTGAGACCGACCCCTCTGAGATAACATTCCTTGCCAACAACAAGCGGGCGAGGGTTGTGACATAACAGGTATTGTAAGTACTTCTGATTAACGTGTTTTTTACATTTCCCTTACTGAAACAAATAAATGAGGTTTAATTATCATTTTCCATTAGTACGTTTTCCCGCTTTTGACGTTCAAATTTTTCAGTCCCTTGAAAATCGTACTTACGAGGTTCCACTATATTAAATGCTTAAATGCCGTTTATCAGAAACACCCATATTTCCAATCCTGCACATGTTTGAATTAGTTTCTGTGCATATTATTTTGAACCTGTTAAAGTTTTATTGTACCTGGTGACAAACTTTTAAATGTTACAAAATGCTCCAAAATGCTATTTTTTTTAAATGAAAGTGCTACAAAATCAATTTCAAAATGCTATTTTCTCGTATCTTTAATTATCATCCATAACACAAATAACAGTATAATATTTGAATTTCCCCATTCGGGTTAGAATCATTAAACTAGGTATTCCCCCCCCTCTATCGTTACTTCTATACTATCACTGAAGTGAATATCTTTAAAGTTATAACCCTCACATAATAAAAAGCTGCTTTATTAGGGGAATTGGGTACAACACTCAAGTCTGCCTTAAGTCTGTTTTAGGAACATCCTTTTGGCGTACCTGGTGTTCAAAGATTGTTCATTATTTTTATGGCAATACAATTTATTGCTTTAAAATACTCGCACATGTTTCGAGCCTATTGTGTGGCTCATCTTCAAAATATCAATAAAAACATAAAACTTCTTTAAAATTTCTAATGTTTTCTATAGGGATATTTAAAATCTAATGGTCATTATAATTTTTTTTCTTCTAAAAGCACAGCGTATGGAAGGGTAAGTGTTGGATCTCCACGATATCGTAGATCGCCGCACTGGTGGTACTGGTAATGCTAAATTTAGCTTTAACTACATTGCATTTATTCTGTTCTTATGAAATTGCGTTTCTGATTCTCCAATCTCCTTGTTAACAAAACAATTGATTTTCTAGCATTTGCGGCATCATAGATATCTTCAACGGCTAAGGATATGGGAAGATCTCTGATATTTATGTTCTGATTAGGGCTTTTATTAGAGATACCTGGACCACCTTGTGGTGTAGCAGCTAGCATTCTTGGCTGTTTGTTACCCCGGAGGTCTGGGTTCGATTCCTGGCTCTGCCAAGAAATTTTAATTCTGGTGTGCAGGCTCGAACGGGGTAGGCTACACTTAGGCCATGAGGCAATACTGAGTTGAGGAGTGTTCGATTCCCACCTCAGCCATCCTGGAAGTGATTTCCGAGGTTTCTCCACGTCTATTCCAGGCAAATTCTGGGATGGTTCCTCACGTAAGGTCCCCTTCCCAATCCTATCCCCAATTTATAAATATAACCAAGGTTATCACACAAAATCTACACTAACCCAAATACACGGTGCTATATGACCACAACGTCGCAGCCTCTAAAATAAGCAACAATAGCGGTATCTGTTCGCGTGGACTGCTTCTTCACGGGAGAGTCACGATTTTTTAACTGTCTCAGAGAGATTTTTGGGCAGATTAGGAAATATATGGGGAAATGGTTATAACTTCCACCACTGTCTTTGTATCTCTACTCTTTCACCATTCACTCTAAATGACTCTACTTTTATTAAGATGTTATTGAAAAAATGTATATCACACACGAAACAATAAGTCAGTTTTCTGTATTTTCGTGGGACAGCATTCAGGAAAATACTGCTCAGACACGCTGTCTACACGCACAATATTGATACACACGGTATTTGAGACGAAACACAACTCACAATACTCACTCTCGAATTCTTCAATAATATAACCAGCGACAATGGGGAGCAATAAAAATTCTGAATACTTGACACACATATGATGTGCACTAATGACAAGTCTCATCTGTTGCCGGCTCTAGAGATGGTTCTGCTGGTGGACAGACCAGCACTCACTTCAGCTGACTTATGAGTGAAAGGAGAAGGGCATACACTTCCTCTTCCATATGCTATGCTAAAAGTTTGTTTTTCCATTTGACTTTCCGTGGCTTACAATTTCATAGAACACTGTATAAGTTTTTCAATCATTGTAATAACAGTCTTATTATGTGTTTTCTTGAAAATCTTGAAGTTGCATCATTTAACAGTAAGCTGCTTCTTCTGTTGAATAAGTTAAGCCACTATATCTAGGGTATTGCCAGACAAACCATTACAATAATAAGTTACACTCATACTGGTACATTTTCATTTGAGAATGTTTTGCCTTTCAGCATATGGTCTAGTCTGCAAGCCTCTGTTTATGAACAAGTCACCTTTCCTTTAATACATTTGTTAGTAAAAATGCAAACCTTACGAAACCTAATCTCATCATGGCCTCGGGTAGAGTCTCCGTCCACACCCTGGCTAGTCCAGGCTCCTTATTCCATCTCGTTTCTGGGGAGGCCTTATTAGCACTCTGTTTTCAAGTTATGTTTTATGTTATACTCTATACGGTTCTCTGGGACATGAGGATCTCATACCAATCTTACAGACTGCCTCCAATCTTGTTAGTCTTGAGATTGCTTTTCCCAGTAGTTGACTCCAAGGCATTTTCAAAGTTTGGGCATCTCCCTCTTCCAAGTGCTCTGTGGGCAACCTGATGATCTGTTTCCAGTTAAGAAACATTTTGCAATTTTTTGACACTGCTCTGTCATCCTTTATCCTTAGTACATGCCAGTCTGATTATATCTACTAAATCTATTGTTTGTTGATTGGACAAGGTGGAAATGTGGAGTAAAAATATGGGCCAAGGAATATCTATTATTAATTTTCAAATTGCGAAAATTCCTAGATTTGAAATTCCAGTGAGCAATGTTTGGTGTTGTACTGTATGTTTCTGCACCATGTAAAAGAACTAGTCTTTTTACAGTGTCAAAAATAACTTTTGTTTTTTAGGTTGAAAACTGATCCTAATCCAAACCTTTTGTTTTATGATACTATACCTTTCATTCATTCAAAAAGTAAATCCTGTTTATTGCAGATACTTTTTGAAAAACACCTTTAAAACTACAAAACTACAGAAATACATTGGACATTCCATTTAAGAGAGAGTTACTGCCCCTCCCAGTAAAATAGGAAGTGGGAGGAAAAATTGATTCTATTGCCCTTGAATTCTCTACTACCACCGAATACCATATTCACTTCTTGTTTATTGACTGAAAATGAAAATCCACAGCCTGCTTCCAGTCTCCGACCAGGTCAGGAATGGAATGAATGAAGCCCCCATCTAGCGGCGAGGATATGAACTGTGCCGGCTGCCGAGGCCTGACGCACTCCTCTGGGGCAATGATTAAATGAATGACAGATGAAATGAAATGATAGTGGAGAGTGTTGCTGGAATGAAATTTTGACAAGGAAAACCGGAGTACCCGGAGAAAAACCTGTCTGCCTCCGTTTTGTCCAGCACAGATCTCACATGGAGTGACCGGGATTTGAACCACGGACCCAGCGGTGAGAGGCCGGCGTGCTGCCGCCTAAGCCACGGAGGCTTTCAGGGTATAAATACAAAAGTAACCCTGTATAATATCCTAGATGAATAGTGATGGCAGATTATGCTCTAGCATAGTACTTACTTGACCATGAGTATCTCCACAATGCTGTCCAGGTAAGAAAACAAGAGCCAGTCCAAAGTCTGCAATGCATGCTGTCAAATCCGCCTTCAGCAACACGTTCTTAGATTTGAAATCCCGATGAGCAATGGCTGGTTTGTAGCCCTCTGCCTTTGATGCTGGAAACTCCTCATGTAAGTGCATTAGTCCCCTGCAAAGTATGAACAGTTACCACAAGGAGGTAAATTACTTCATTGTGTCCTAGGCTCCAAGTCACTACAATGAAAGCTGTACTTAATGCAGAATAAAATAGCATTATTCAGAGAAGTTTGCTGCACTACTAAAGTTTTGCAACTATGTAGTTTAGTATTATACTTTTAATTATTTTTTAAAGCTTTAAAGCTCTAAACTCATCCAAACACTAATGCTACCAATTCTCGATTACTGTGACATTGTTTTCGTTGACGAGACTCGTGGACAAACAATACAACTTCAATAAACATTGAACGCTTGTCTTTGGTTTGCTTTTAATCTAAGCCTGATAAACGCCGTATACTTTACTAAATTACACCCATCTTTCGATTTCTGCATGAAAGCACCCCAACGTACATGTCATGAGAATTTAGTTACTTGTCCTCATATCATATCCGAAAAACTCGATCTGGCTCTTCCCTTGCATCCCCATCAATCACTCATCTATGTTTAACTGTTCTTTTGCTGTACCTGGGTCTAGAGTATGGAAATAAACTCCCGTCAATATCAGAAATCTAAGACAATAAAGAAATTTACGGCCCCATGCTAAGATTACCTGTTGAATACTGCTGACTGACTCTTGTGAATGATGAGGGATGGTAGGATGTATGACTGAGTAGGTTAATATTTAGGATATTATAGAAAGGATTGTGACATTGTGATTGCTATTATTATTATTATTCAATATGATTTATTCATTAATATTAGTATTCATCATCATCATCATCATCATCATCATCATAAACCATCTCCAGTTGCCCGGGTGTGGTGTACGAGCCCCTTCCATCTTGTCCTGTCTTCATACCACTTCTCCTCCATCACTTTGCTCAAGTCTAGACCTTTCTTCATCACATCCTTTTCGACTAAATCTATCCATTTTCCCCTTGGTCTTCCTACAGACCTTCTTCCTTCCACCTCACTTTCAAACACCCTTCTTGCAGTTCTGTTTGCAGGTATCCTTCACATGTGGCCAAACCACTTGAATCTTCATTTGTGGATCTTCTTGAGAAGCGTTTCTTCCATTCCAACTTCCTCTCTTATCATCCCGTTTCTAATCCTGTCCTTCCTGGTCTTCTGCACCATAGTATTAGTATCAACATAATTAATTTACTCTCTATTGATCATCATAATGAACTTGTAAGCTATTTATTGCATTTGATGAAATTGTTCCATATGTACGGTAGTTCAAATATAAATCTTTACATTTTCCGCCTAGTCAATACTTTAATTTATAAACTTACAAGATATTCATAAAATTAGGGTACATGTTTCGGGGCTTACAGAAGCCCCTTCCTCAGCTCATTATCAGGTCACAAGAGGAGCATCGGACTCCCCGAGACTTTGTAGCATAGCAGCTTCATTTGACATCGGGTTCGGAAATTCTATTTCTTATACTGCCCGATATGCTGGTCTGGAATTGTTTTGTGCCGTATATAGAAGAATTTTCAGTTCCAAAGAGAGAACGTCTATGATCCATTTGAAGTTTTACAAGAAAGACCACATCACCCATTAAGTGTTTTATCTTACTAGTTTTATTCCGCCACATCATTGAAAGAAGTTGCCAAAGAGTGTTTTAAACAACATAAGTTATGCCTCCCAATGTGCGCTTTACAGGACAATAGAAGTACAGATAGTGAATAGTTCAACATGAAATTTCACGCTTCCACATCCACGTGGTGTTTTTAGTGCAGATTTGATGTTTCCTTATTTCACAGGAGTTAAAATTTTAACAAGTGTACCTGAAAGTTGATAACTATTTGCATGCTATTTTAATTTGATTTAATTGGTTCTTAAACCATTATGTATTCATTGTATTGAGAGTTCGATGATTTTAAGATGTGGTCCTATGCACGAAAACATGGGCTGAGGAAGGGGGTAATATAAGCCCCAAAACATGTACCCTAATTTTATGAATAAGTTTATAAATTAAAGTATTGACTAGGCAGAAAATTTAAAAATTTATATTTGAATAATACTGTGAATACGGAACCTGAAAATGAATGTTTGTTCAAATATTCATACAAGTGGTACCATATTACGTGGTTAAGTGTGAGAGAGGGCCATGAGCCCTAACTTTGCCACTACCTAAGACATAAAATAAATATATTTCATAGTTGAGAATCACTTGTACATAACTCGCCATCGCATATATCTTGCACGCCAGATTAAAAATTTAAAATTGCAGGAAGAAATTCCTTGTACACATCTCGCATTAATTTCTGACGCCATCATTAAGATGATTGTAATAATATAAGTTAGAACCCCCACCCACTGGGACATATGCATTCCAGAATATTTCAACACTCAAAATTAATAATATACCATTTCCTTCTTTTTAGTTGCAACACGACTTCATATTCTGCTTAGAAAATCTCCACATTGGCATGACTAATGTAATACCATACTTCTGTTGTAACAGAGAAGCTCTACCAAAAATTTGTGTGGACTTACAAATCATACGTACATTAACAATCCAGTAATTATTATGAAACGCATTGATGCCAACGAGTTAAAATTAGAATTTAAGTTGTACAAATTTTTGTTTATAAGATTTTTTAAAGTAGAAAAAGTGACACTCTGTAAATATTTTTTTGTGTGAAACCATAGTTGTCCCCATGATGAGCAATTTATTTAAATGAACAAGAATGTGTTTATGGAGAGTCGCAGCAAGACTCGAAAACATGTTACACTTAAATTTAATTAAGATGTATTAAGTATTGAAGTGGATTTATTATATTTAAACACATTTAGTGATAGCGGAAGGAAAATAATTACCTCTATCTCAAATTGGCAATGCAGATCAAACCCCGATAAACTTTGACATTCCACACAACACCACCATCAACAATAAGGGAGAATCTAGCGTGCTTGTACGTACAACTGGGTGTGAAAAACAGCGTTGCACTGTCATGCTAGCAATAATCGCAGATGGAAGAAAATTGCCACCATACATTATTTTCGAAAGAAAAACCATGCTTAAAGTGAAGTTTCCCAAAGGTATTTATGTATGGGTTCAAGAGAAAGGATGAATGGATACAGCTCTTGTCCAGGACTGGGTCCATGCAGTGTGGGCAGCACAATAAAGGGCACTGCTTCGATGCTCGCAAAGGCTAGTGTGGGCAGTTTCTGCGAACACAAGGTGGAAGATGCAAAGAAACTTCTTCAAGAAGTGAAAACTGTTCTCGTCGTAATTCCTGGTGGACTCCCACATTATCTACAGCCCTTGGATGTTTCCGTCAAGAAGCCCTTGAAGACAACACTCGTAAATTGTACGCCGAATGGATGGCTGGAGAGGCGCATAAGCTGACGCCGGCAGTCAAAATCAAGAGGCCGCGAGTTGAAATTGTGTGTGATTGGGTTATATAGGCAAGGGTTAAGGTGTTGACAGACGTTGTAAAGAGCTTCTTGAAGACGTACATTGCAAATACGTTGGATGGAAGTCAGGATGATACAGTACTGTATGGGATGATGACGAGAATGATGTACGCGAGAGTAGCTCGGAGATTGGCAAGAGTGACAATAAATCTGGTAAGTACGCCAGTTGTCTTGTTTCAATAATTCAAATATTACGTATTTTCAGGAATATACTGTAGTCTTTCACACGTATATAATGCACCAAAAATTTTCACACTTATTTTCGGTATATATAAAAAAAAGTGTGAGTTATATGCGAGTAAATACGGTACTCACTTGCCCTTTGCAAAGTCTTGTCGAACTAATATGTGGGTTTGTTTCCTGTTGTGATTTTAAAACTTTGGAGCAAATCAAAGTTCAATTCAGTATTTCCTTAAGGAAAGCACGATTCTAAGTAACTGTATTCACGTCTGGACAATTTAAATGGATTGCTTTTCAGTTGGTCAACACATTTAATGCATGCAAGTGAAAGAAAAATTGTCTACTTGATCTTACTCACAATTTTACTTATGCCTAATTTAATGGTTTACTTCAATGGTGTTGACCAACTGTAAAGCAATCCATTCATATAGATAACTATGATAACACTGAAAAAAGTCTCATAAATTGTTTACATATGGACAAGGTGATTTTAGAAACAGAATATATAATGTTGGAGCATAAAGACTCCTCCCAGCAATATCAGATGCAAACAGCATTTTCATCTTGGAAAGCAGTTTTTCACAATAAGTTTGTAAGGAACTCAGCTTATTCAAATTATTTTGGAGTTAAATCTCAGCAATAGTTCTAGGTTGCCAGTGTCAACCAGGTTTACTTGATTTTTAATAGGGGGTTTAAGGCTAGATGACCTTCTTGATACCACAAAGTTTATCAGGTGAATCTCCACCCCAGAAATCTATAAGATTTAACACTACAGCTGCAATCAAGTCACTACAGTAAGCCAACTCACTACCATAATTTAAAGTACTGAGCTAAAATATAGGCTACATATGCCATATTTACTACAATGTAATGAACACAATTTTCAGGCAATTAAATCTCTAAAATTATGGTGATCATTAGAGGTTACTGTGTACTGTCTTACTCAACCAAATGTTTGACATTACCATCAAACCAGACCCCAGATGGAAAAAAAATAAGACCCCTAGTCTAGAAGTTTGAAAACACATTGTCCTGTATGTTGACTGTCTGGGTGCAATCTCACCATATGTGAGTAAATGACAACAGTACATACTGAATGATACAAGGCCAGCACTGTTCTTGGATTAGTTGATGAGATTCTCCCTGTTCCTACGGTCTCAAATTTGTGGATGTGTCGCAAGGTTTTGTGGTTCACGGCACTGACATGATTCCCATTGTGACTGAGGTTTTAACGTTTGTTTCACCAGTTTTTAATGAGTCCCTGTATTCTTGGTAGTACGTATTGTGATATTTCGCAATCTATGAGATTCTCATGGACCTATCTCTACCAGAGTTTGTAATTGAACGCTTTACTAGTCGATATCAGGCTGTCGTCTTCTTGGAAGGAGGTGTCGCAATGTTTTATAAATAATGCTATTAGTCAGATTCCCATTGTCTCAGCGGTCCCAAGTATACGAACAATTGATATGCTGATCGCTGTATTCTTGCGATTGGGTGTCGCAATATTTTGCAGTTGCAGCTGTTGTTGTTCCTGCTGTCCTAATAATCTCAAATACACAAACATGCATTCTACCTGTCCTTAAGACACCATTTTAATGGAAGTAGATATCGCTTGTTTTTTTTTTTCACAGGAAGGGGGTGGAATTCCTTCTGCTCAGGAGGTCTTGAATTCTTGGATGTGTTTCTACAATGTAGCCTCAAACTGCTTCAGGAGGAGTACATGTAGCAAAGTTTTGCAGTCACTGCTACTCTAGATATTCCCATCCTCTCGAAGGTCCTGAGTTAGCGAAGGAACACTTTGCCGATCATTATCAGACCACCGTGGAAGTGTAGAAATTGTGATATTATAATGCTTGGTGTCATTTAAGAGATTCCTGTATTTCAACTGTCTTGAGTTCACGATCAGTTCGACTGAACGTTACCAGTTTGATGTTCCTGTGCATGTAATTATTATGATTTTTCAAGATCAATGGTATAGGCGAGATTCCCATTGTGCCAGCAGTTCTAAGTTTGAAAACGTGGTCCACCAGATGTTTTAGGGAGAGTCGTTGCTCAGCGGTCAAGCTATTTGCCTCTCACCGGGTTCGATTCCCGGTCAATGCATATGAGATTTTCTGTTGTCCAGATTCCACGTACAAAGGATCACAAGATTAACGGTTACGTAAAACTACAAGTTTCCTTCCTTTTTTTTTCCACCAGATGTTTTCTGGTTGACACTTTGACAGGAATACGTATTGAGATGTTTCGTGATCTAATGCAGTGTTTTAAGCGAGAAGAGAAACTGGCTTCCTGCCGCACTTACTAAATCGAGGTACAAAATGAGCATCCAAACCACAATAAAGTGTTTGTTAAAATATGGGTATTCTTTCAATCGGGCTTCATTAAATCGAACTAAAATACTATTTGCATAGGCTTGTCGCCAGGATCTTAACATAAATTGGGGAATTCATTGAATACTAAACCGAGGTCTGACTATATTTGAGAGTGGCATTGCTAATATTTGTTTATCATAGTAGATATAGATCTAAGGAAAAGAGATTAATTCAATGCCAAGCCAATACAGCATCGAATGTTAATAATGGATATACCTGAAAATGTTGTTTGGCTACGGAAAATGTGCCAGCCCATAAACCCAAACTTAATCTTTACCACATGACTGGAGTGAAATGGGAAGGTTGCAATGCCTCTTAAGTCCCTGGGAGGAAAAGGAAGCTTGAACTTCAACACAAAGAATTGTCACTGACATATGGTGAGCTGTTTCAAAAGTATAATTACTTAATGAAATATAAAGTTTCATAATTCAAACAAATGTAATAATAGTAATGATACAAAGGAAACATGTTTACAACATTTCCAAAGTAGAAAGTTCTTGCCACAGCCATGATTCACTAGACAATAAATTAGTTGCCCCCTGGAGACATCATTATAAAAGTGTGTTACATCCACCTCTAGCTTTGATAACTGCCTTGATTCGGCAAGGAAGGGAGTTCAGTGGAAGATGACCTCGCTGTTCCTGCTCTTAAAACCACAACAATCAATCAAATCATTTGAAGGGAGTTTACAAATTTAAGTAAGTATGCCACTCACTGATTAGATCCCTTACATCCACAAATTGCGACAAAGGCGATTTCTTTTGAACACAAAATATGATAAATTGGTCCGGCTAACTCAAACAAATTGCTAACGTTTCGCTCTAGTGTACCATTTGGGACTTCAGTTGGTATGGTACACCTCACCGACGCGTAGCTAGTGCACACTGAGACGGCCATTACAAGACGCTCAATACATGTGTATCTACGTCACGAGCAATGCCAGTGCACTACGGGAGTCAAGCTCCCTTTCCAAAGCAAACCTTACCTTGGCATAGATATAGGAACGAATGTTCTCGAAAGGAAACGTGTTGTCTTGTCCGTTTAAGCTAATATATTTTAACACAAAATATGATAAAATGGTCCGGCTAACTCAAACAAATTGCTCGTGTTTCGCTCCAGTGTACCATTGGGCTCTTCAGTAGAAAACATGTTGTATTGTCCATTTGAGCTGATATATTTTAACCAAACTATGATAAAATGGTCCGGCTAACTCAAACAAATTGCTAGCGTTTCCGAGAACATTCGATTCTAATGGTGATTTCTGCGTTTCACTCACTGTTCCAAATGGTCCCACATATTTTCTATGGAATTAAGGTAGGGTGATTTAGTGGGCCAATCCAGGTGTGACAACAGCATCTGTGTGTTCTTCAAACCAGTCTCGAATGTGTGTAACCATGCGAACACAGCTGTTGTCATCTTGGAAAATGGGAACATCCACAGCATACACAACATGAAGTTGACTAAAAGGCAATATTTGATCGCCAGGATTATTGAAATAAACAACCTGGTTCACATTCATGGTGACCTGAATAAATGGGCCCTAGTCATGGAACAAAAAATTACAGAACTACCCCAGCCTGAAATACACCTTCCATACACTGCAGGGATTAAATGCTTTATTGGGCCGACAGTACAACTGACATTACAACTGTTAATTATTCCAATTACTGGGACGTGTAAAAATAACCTGAAACAAAGTGGTTAAAAATATACAGTATAACCCCTCAAATCCGAACTAATTGGGGCTGTAACCTGTTCGGATTTCAATTTGTTCGGATTAGCCGAAATATATCCATAACATAATGACCAGCCCTCGTTACGGTATAGGACTGTACATTGAGCGAGACAGACTGGTTTGGCGCAAACAGCGAACATGAAATAATGAGTCTGGTCCAAAGTGAACATGACGGCAATGTAGCTAATGACAGTGAGGAAGAAGAAACTTCGGCAGGCATGTGACTTATACTGAAGCTGCATCTGCTGTTGACATCGCATTGCGCTTCGTAGAACAACACGCAGCAACCACGCCAAACGATGTCATCCTAGTGCAACGCTGGCGCGCAATTGCCGCCGCGGGGAGGTTTTCGTCACTTCTACAATTTTGAAGATAACTGATTTCAAGTGAAAGATTAAGTGATATTTTGTGTGTTTCTATTGCTATTTCATTGTTTTAGCAAAGTGATTACCTACGGAATAATAATAAACAACGTTTCCGTTTCTCAATCCTGAATGGGATAAGTAGTCTATGTAGGCACTTTTGCACTATGCTAACTGTACTTCTTGTTAATTTGTCAACTAATTATGTAAAATGCGGTCATAATGCAGAGTATATGATTGTTTTATGACTAAATAAATAAGTTTCTCTTTTTTGCGTGTATTTTTTCAAACTTCAAATTGTCGAAAGATCCTCGTTCGGATTACCCGGGATTTCGGATTTCCGGGGTTCGGATATGAGGGGTTTCACTGTATATATATTTTAATCACATGTAAATCTTTTCACAATATTATTCCAATTTACATGCATATATATATATATATATTTTAATCACATTTGTTTCATGTTACTTTTTTGCATGTCCCAGCAGTTGGAATAATATCTACATCGAGTTTCAAACACAGGATTTCCGAATAGTGTAGTGTAGTGTGATACCGAATGAATTTTAATGTACTGTAGCTCTCGGTCAGTTTGTATGATTAAATGTGTATGATGTATTATCGCTGATCACGTTTTGGCATTAAGACGTTTACTGGATGTTAGTGATACTCTACCTATCCCAAAAATTCATGTCATATTTCATAGTTTTTTAGGTCATATTTTATAGTTTTTAGGTCATATTTAGCTAGTTTTTAGGACATATTTGCTTGCATATTTTGTACTTCGTTAGGTCTTAAACTTCCGAACCCTACTGATCACGTGCAGAAAAAAATGAACCATATCTACAGGAAGTCAGAATTACAGAAGATACTTTACTTGGCCATTGATTCACAAATACGACACATCTCGGTCCAGTTGATGAGGTTTGCCTTCAAAAAGTCGCAGAGAGAGCCCTTCTCATGAAATGCTGTGATCAGCCAGAATTCAGCCTGGAGATTTTCACCCCGTTTCTCAACACCAATATAGCGAAGGATATTCTCATGGTCCATATGGGGCAACTTGAAGATCTCATACTCTGCAATCCACGATTGTTTATCCTACAGCACAAAAAAAAAGTTTTAGTATTATAAAAATCACCACAAACAATCACAATAGTTTTTTTCAGTTTTATTTCCACACACAACATTACAACAAATGGCAAATATAGAGGAGAATAACAGAATAACTCACCTGAACTGGGAATATCTTGACAGCAACAGTTTCCAACTTGTATTGAGCTTTCCACACTGCTCCAAATCGACCACGAGCTTTTATCTCGAGTAACTGAATAGAACGTAGGCCCAAAACAGGAGATCGTTGTGGGAGTGGATGTGGCTCAATAGTTGGAACCTAAAATCAATTCATTCAGGCCAATTATTAAAACAGAAAACTGAAATGCACTATTAACATTTGTCATCCCAAAAGTTTAAGCATGTTCATGTGGTATGCCTACCAAAAGTAATATCAATCACTACAGGTTGTTGCAAGATGACTACGGAAGATTTCATATAATTACGAAATAATTTCAATTTTCAAAGGAAAATACTAGCATTACCCCCTTAAAAGTTCATTAGGAATGATAATTTAATGCACAAGATCGTGGCCTATAAGAATATTATTTAAGAATGTAGGAGAATGAATAGGAAAATCTTTCAAACAAATGAGAAACAAATGTGTATGTCACAGGTACAGTAGAAACCCGCTTATCCGAGGTAATTGGGACCGAGGGTAGCTCGGATAGCAGAAAACTCGGTTAAGAGGGAATCGTAAATACGATTCAACAAATCACAAAACAATAGCGCACAAAACGATGCAATGTGTGTATAAACGTCGAAATACAACTAGTTGAGCAAGTGAAGCATCACGCAGTGACTTTAAATTAGAACAATGATCAACGAACGGCGCCGATCCCTGCCCAAGTTTGTCTATATAGACTCTCCCGCACACTCAACTTGAGGGGTGTTGAGCTATTCGTTACTATTGTTACTAGCAGCACGTTATTATGAATTTTAACGCTAATTTAATTAATTACGTTGACAAAATGAGTGCCTCAGTTAACATGGAGTCTCGGATCTCGGATAAGCAGGTCTCGGTTAAGCGGGTTTCTACTATAAAACTCAATTTGATCGACGATGCTTGGATTTGCATTGCATACCTGCCAACTTTTGAAAAGGGCTATCAGTAAAACTCACGCGCGACAAAAAATTAACGATTTTCGACATACCCCGGCTTGACGAAAATAATAATACTTCTGGGCTACAAAATACAATAATTCATGCTTTAAACAGGATACTTCAATGAAATCATATCTACTTACTATGATTTGTAGATGAACATAACAATCAAGAAGAAATCCATGTTAATCAGCAGCAGGCGTGGTGAATATTGGTTTGGAGCAGACATAACAGGACTTCCTTGATAGATTAAGCTGATATACGATAATTGAAAAAGGCTTTAAACAATAAAACTTGTTTAACGTAACACAGGCAAGAAATAATATAATACACACTGCAAATCACATGCTAGTTCGACTTTTAAGTCATGGTTGTGGCCTTTTTAGCTTCCTGCAAACATTCTTGAGAAAATGTTTTGTCATAACAGGGACCAGAACGCCTGGTCTTCAAAATAGAAATAGACTCCAGAGATTCATTGGACATGGATGACCTGAACAGTGTTCTATTTTTCTTCACAAGGCTAAAAATTACGTTCACATTCTGCATTGCTATGGGGTATGGTGAGAATAGAGAGCAATACTCTAGAAATTCGGTTATACTTAAGAAGTCCATCGGCTCCACGAATTCTTGATATTTGTGCCCAACTGGAATCACTTGCAGCATCTTGATGTGCAGCCAAAGTGTCATCTACCTGAAGAGCTGTGAACTGCCTCTGAAGCTCATTCACCACCTCATCTGTAGTTTCATTCTCTTCCTTGCATAACATGATAGGAAACTTTTCCAAGAAAAAACGAATGGAAGATAACTGTGCATCTTCAATGTTGTCTAACCTAGCAACTTGAGCATTCTTTAACACGTCATCCTTGAGTGGAAACTTGTTGATGATGTAGTCACAGGCAGTATAAAAGTAGTTTCTCACTGATGAAAAGAAAAGGGATTTATCTGTATCCGGTCCGTTCTGAAGGCACTTAACGACTTCAGATGATGCATTTTTGCCATTTTATTTACAATACATGTCGTTTTCGTGCGACCACAACTATATTTCTTTGCAACTTCTGATGTGGGAAACATCGTCTTAAATAAAGCACCAGCATGATCAGCCGCACTTAAGGGCACATTGTGTTCCACCAAAAAGGAAGTAAACAGACACTCGGCCCTAATTACGTCACTGTCAACGTTTCCAGACTTAGCAAAAAAGGTGTTGATTTTCTTGCTTATCTTCCTTCGATTTAACATAACTAATGTGTTTACCGCACTTCACATGATTACTTAAATCGTTTTTTCCACCATGTGCAATATTAATATCACACCCACATACCGTGCAAAAGGCAAATTTTTCTCTCTTTCTTGATTTTAGTATGCACGGAAAATCAACCGAGTATGATTCTTTAAATGTCTGGAAGTACTGTTTCTTGTTGGATTTGTTCATTCTCGATATCTACTAAAACATCGAAAGGAACCTGGATCACTGAACGTCACATAAAATTATAACATAAAACACTTAAGACAGCCAACACTTCATTAAAACATGTCAAGACACACAAAGCCATTAAATGAAAACGACGCCAACCTCGTGAAGAAAGAATATGCACATGGTAGAAAAAAAACACACACACACGTGGAACGAATGTAATTAGTCGAAGGAATACAGGAAACTGCGAAGCACGAAGTTATAGCACAAAAACTCGAACGCTTCATTAAAATATGCCATAACCTTAAAAGACGAAAACATTCAAGGAACGCCAACTTCGCGAACAATGAACAACTAACGTGGTCAAAGAATATGGTTTAAATCGCAACGAGCGAACGGAGCGGAACAAAGAATATGCGAAGCAGAGCCTGTCGACACATGGAAGAAGGGTTATCCCGGCTTCAAATTCAATTACAAATGACGACACAACCACCACACGGTTAAAAGTACGAATCATATCAAAGAACGAGCTATCGACTATCGTGGACTTGCCTCCGACCCACGCAAACAATCGATTGTACGGAAGTGGGCGGTATTATCGAATGTAAATTATCGTTTCAAATTTTTGTCCGCAAAATCGTAAAATGACACCGTTCATCCGTAAAACCGTAAAATGCTGCAATTTCCGTAAATTTTACGGATAAACCGTAAAAGTTGGCAGGTATGGCATTGTAGTCCGCCCCCTCTTTACTAAGAATGAAGCCTAACTACTTATCCCCCATCCCTACAAACATAGTGATTCATAATAATTTTCTTGCTATTAAGTTGGGTTGAATCAAGATTACATTCACTGTGTCCACTCAAGTTTCAAAGTCGCCATGTTTGCAGACCATTTGCAGACACAAGCTGGCACATGTAATGCAATTTGAAAGTTGCCAGCATAAGCTTATAGTCTTTTGTCTGGTGGCATCATCCTTGATCGCCAATCCAGCCTATACACTGTTAGCCAAATAACAATGCATAACCTATAACACAACACCTTCCTGAAGAACATACATTTTCACTCCATGTAGACAGTATACTCATACATATTATTGTGATTTGATTGGCTTACTGTTCTGTTATTACTATGTTCATTTATGATGGTAACTGAAGTAAATACATTAGCAGAGGTGGCTATGGTGGCATAGTTGGAAGCATGCTGAGCTTCTATGCCCAAGATCGCGGGTACAAACCCGGCCGAAGTCATCAGATTTTTTAAGAGCGTTAAAAATCCCTCATTATGCCTTCCTTCGGAGGGGAAGCCCATGTCATAGATTTATGGCATGTAAAAGAACCTTCCAATAAACTACAATTAGGTGAAGCTAAATTTGTAGGTTAGAATTGATTAACGCTCTATGAAGTTCCAACATTCGCAGCCAGGTGCTGGTTGCATCTAGTAGCCAAGTTCACAGCTAGGTGTCATTGACGGTAGCATTTGGTTGCAAAAGTAGGAACTACTTAAAATTGATCATCTGCAGTCCTTACCTTAAGACACACTAATACTGCCATCACAATCAGACAGATTCTACACACACCCAAAGTACAGTGTGCACCATTCCAGCCCTCAGACCAGAATTAAATTTCTTGTCAGAGCTGGGAATCGAACCCGGAGAATAACAGTCAAGACAAAGATGATCAATAGGGTTCTTCTCATCAGTCTAGCAACATAGCACCGCAGCAATACATCTCTCGACAATGAGTCACCCGGCTACGCAAGCATTTCCAGCTAAGCATGATTTTGCCAGTGCGCTGCTATGTTGCTAGACCGATAAAAATGACTGGACATTATTTTTGTGATGATGCAGTTGGAAACTTTAGGTATTATGTACTGCACTTGTAGTCAATACAGACCTAAAAGAGAGAAGAAATCATAGTTTTACCTGGTCCATTTATACAGGTATCTGCTTCAGATTCAGAATGTTAAAGTATGGAAGCGAGTGGTGGATTAGGATCACTACCTCATACAAATCAAGGTTCGGTTTCAACCAAACAGATCCAAACCTAAAGGCAACCGGTTTCCAAGAGTTGATCCGGACTGCTTGAGGAAGAACACCGAGGTTTACGTATGAGACTTACAGGAAAAAAATGGTAGGGAGTGACCAGACCTTCGCAAAACATTACAGTCATCAGTCATGAAATTAGGACAACCACCTAGGAAACCAAAGCACAGATGGTGGAACACAAGCTGTGATGAAGCCGTCAATGACCGAATCAAAGCATGGAACAGTCGAAAGATGGGAGAACTCCCTAAACACTAAAAAATTGACCTCTAAAACAATCCGGTGTGAAAACTGTGCCTACAACAAAATTAGACTCGCAGGGATACAACAGGATTTCCAGAAGAACAGCACTCGAAATTTTTACAAGACATCCCGTGAGTATTAGTATTAGGTTAGTATTTTTGGTAGTAGAATTACTCTATTACTTTATTCTGAAGGGGGGCAGCAGCCTTTCAGAATAAATCAATTCTATACTTGTACATTAGCCAACTAATGGCTACACTGCGTTCTGCTGCACGGCTGAAAGCAATGGTAAACTACAGCCATAATGCTATTCCCAAGGATATGCACCTCTCGATGCATAATTACATGTGATGATGGCCTCCTCTCTTGTAAAATTCCAATCCGGAGGTAAACTAGTCCCCCGTTCGTATCTCCGGGTGGGGACTACTCGAGAGGGGGTTAACATCACAGAAGTGTCAAAGAGGAAATCTGACATTTTACGGATCGGGAAGGAAAATGGATAGGTTGAGGTTGGATTTAGTTGGGATTAGTGTAATGCAGTGGCAGGAAGAACAGCACTAGATCACACAATGGCTATGTGGGGGTAGGTCTCATATCAAGTAGGAAACTTGGACAACGGGAGGGATATTATGAGTAATAGTGAACGGATTATTGTATCAAAGTTAATACAAAACCTGTGAACCACAGTGGTAAAGTCTATTTGCCTACTAGTCAAGCTGATGATGAAGATGTTGAAAAGGTCTAAGAAGAAATAGATGAAATTCTGAGCTATGTGAAGGGTGATGAAAATGTTATAGTAATGGGAGATTGGAATGCTGTGGTAGGAAATGGAAGAGAAGGGAAGATAGTAGGGGATGTTGGATTAGGTGAAAGGAATGATCGAGGAAGCAGGCTGATGGAATTCTGCACCGAGCATGAGTTGGCCATAGCTAACACCTTATTCAATAACCTCAATAGAAGAATATACACATGGATGAGCCCAGGAGATACAGGGCGTTACCAAATCGACTTCATTATGGTCAAGCAGAGATTTCGAAACCAGAGTTTGGATTGCAAAACATATCCCGGTGCTGACAAACTCTGACCACAATCGGGTTGTTATGAAATGCAGATTAAAGTTGAAGAAACTGAAGAAAAGTCAAAAGCCAAAAAGGTGGGCAATAAGACTGAAAGAGAAGGATGTAAACGAAAGATTCAAGAAGAGTAGAAAGAAAGGACTAATGAAAAACCCTAAACAAACTTCAATTGCAGACGAATGGGCACTTTTGAAGAACTAAATAACAAAATCTGCAGAAGAAAACAATGGTAGGAAAGAAAGAATAGGTAGAAAACAATGGATCATTCAGGATATACAAGAATTAATGGATGAAAGGCAGAAACACAAGAATGTAAGAGATGAAAAGGGGAAAGCAGAATACAGACGTCTGAGAAATGAGGTTAAAAAGAAGTGCAAGGAAGCGAATGAAGAATGGTTGAAAGAGAAATGTGCATGTATAGAAAATTGTATGAAATTAGGAAAAGTAGACAGCTTTTCAAAGGATTAAGAATACTTTTGGGAAAAAGAAGACTAAGTGTTGTAATATTAAGGGCTCAGATGGAAAGACTCGAACAGATAGGGAAGAAAAGGTTGAGAGATGGAAAGCTTACATAGAGTGTTTGTATAACGGAAAATAGATTGAGAATCATGTAATGGAAAGGGAAGAGGAAATTTATGAGGATGCGAAAGGAGATTTAATATTGAGATCAGAATTTGACAGAGCGGGAAGACCAAGAGATAGATGGCTGAAAGGAGTGGAGGAATGTGTCAAGAAGAGAGGCGAGGACTGGACTCGAGTGACAGCGCAGAGGTGGTGGGAAGAAAGGACTAAGTGGCGAGGCTTATGTTCCAACAGACCCAGCCTGGGGCTGGAAACTGTACATGATGATGATGATGATTGGAAGACTTAAGCAGGAACAAAGCACCAGGCATAGATGATATACCGATTGAGTCGCTACGCTGCATAGGTGATGCTGGTCTGATCAGGTTAATTCACTTGGTGATTAGGATTTATGAGACAGGCGAGGTACCCACTGATTTCAAGAAGAATGTTATCATCCCTATACCGAAGAAAGTAGGAGCTGACAGATGTGAACATTACTGTACAATCAGCTTGATTACTCATGCTTCAAAGATCTCGTCAAGAATAATTTACAAGAGGATGGAAAGCCAGGTAGAAACGGAGTTGGGTGAAGACCAGTTTGGTTTCAGGAGAAATGTAGGTACAAGGGAAGCTGTACTAAGTCAGGTTGATTTTGGAAGGTAGAATAAGGAAAGATAAGAGAACGTTCTCGGCATTTCTATACTTAGAAAGGGCCTTTGATTTATTTTTATTTTTTTGTCGTGTGGCCTCCTGAGAGTCCGAGTGCAGGACTTTCTAGTCGATGCCCGTGGGCGACCTGCAAGTCAAGATGAGAGATGGAAAGATGAATGAAACTGGGTAAGGATGTGGAAGGAAGCGGCCGTGGCCTGTCGGAAGGTACCGTCTCAGCATTTGCCTGGTGTTGAAAATGGGAAACCATGAAAAACCATTTCAAGGACGGCCGACGGTGGGGCTCGAACCCACGCGTCTACCGAGTCAGCAGAGAGCTTGGCCCCATGACCTAACGCTGCGCTCAGTGAGCGTAGCCACTGCTGTCGGTTTGATAATGTTGATTGGGATAAATTGTTTGACATTTTTAAAACGATTGGAATAAAGTACAGGGATAGGAGGGTGATCTATAATCCATATAGACACCAGACAGCAGTTATTCGAGCTGAATGACATGAGAGGGAAGCTGGTATTCAGAAAGGTGTAAGGCAAGGCTGCAACTTATCACCCATACTTTTCAATCTTTACATTGAACAAGCAATGAAGGACATTGGAGAAAAATTTAAAGTGAGTGTGAAGATTCAAGGAAAAATAATTTCAACTCAGATTTACTGATGACATCGTCATCTTGGCCGATACGCCAGGGGATTTGAATGAGTTTTTGAATGGTATAGACTCCGTCTTGAGGAACGAATTCATGATGAAAATTAATAAATGTAAAACAAAAATATTGGAATGCAGCCGAAATAAATCAGTAACCTCTATGGACATCAAATTGGCAAGTGAAAAGCTAAAGGAAGTAGGTGACTTCTGTTACTTAGGAAGCAAAAAACCAGTGATGGACGGAGCAAAGAAGAAATATAAAAAGTATGTTGGCTCAGGCAAGGAAAGCATTTCTACACAAAAGGAATCTGTTGACACCGAATAAAGATTTAGGTATTAGGAAGTCATTTTTGTAAGCCTTTGTCTGGAGCATGGCACTCTATGGAAGTGAAACTTGGACTATTGGTGCAGCAGAAAAGAGGAGAATTGAAGCATTCGAAATGTGGTGTTACAGGAAAATTATGAAGATCAGATGGGTAGATAGGGTTAAAAATGAAGAGGTATTAAGCCGAGTGGAAGAGGAGAGATGTTTCTGGCGACTTGTAATGAAAAGAAGAGATAGGTTGGTAGGACACATACGAAGACACCCAGGAAGGGTCGAGGACAAGAAATGTAAGGGTAGACCAAAGTTAGAATATATTTAACAGATTGCCTCGGATGTAGGATGTGGTATCTATGTAGAGATGAAATGATTAGCTCAGGACAGGGAGGCAAAGAGAGCTGCATGAAACCAGTCAATAGACTGAAAACTCAAACAACAACAACAACAACAACAGGTATCTGAGCCATGCTGTATACAGTGTATCCCACAGATGCCTAATGTGCAGCAGAGAATCAGTACAGTAACATGGTTTGAAGTAAACCATGTTGGTTTTGTTATGGCTTCCGTATTGATTTACAATTAAATTTAATCGACTAGGGTTTGTGTCCAGCTAGTCAATACTTTATTAAATTGAACATTCAATACAGTAGACAAGAAGATCAAGGTAGGCCCACCAATGTTCTATTGAGTTATAGTCTACGCTCATCCAACCTTAGTCAAACATTTCTACCCAAGTGACATATCACATTGTCTTGCTGAACGACACCACCCAACAATCAGCAAGTATGGGTGTACATAGCCTGCAAGAATAGAATCGTAACCCACTTCCTACAGTCGACACACGCTGCCTTGGTGTGTCCCCTGCTGAAGAAATAAGAACAAGTAGCACCTGATTTTTGAGGGCCTGTTCTTCCCCTTAAAACAACAATAACTAAAAATTTTGAGGGTCTTCCTCTAGTCATATTTGAAACATCCTCCAGTATCAGCTTGGGCAGTTGGTTGAGTATCTTGTTGTTCTGAAGTGACAATCATCTCCTGGATTCTCATTCTCAATATTCTTGGCAGATTTTGGTATAACAGTTGTTGTAGCATGTATTCTTTGCATAATTCCTATGCCAGACATTTTAAAAATCACCTCCTTATGCCTGTTGCTCATGGTAAAATTTTCCTTCAAATTTATTGTACAATAATTTAATTTTATAAAATTTTTGTTGCTCACGGTCAAATTCAAGTTTTATAAAACCTAGGGAGGTCTATATATATGTAGACCTGGACAAAGGGAGTGTGATGTGAATTTGAAAACAGGGTAATTTTGTATAAAAAAAGAAAAAAAAGTTATAGAGGATTTTACAGATAATTTTGATTATTGGATAGAATAGAGTAAATATACTGGTAAGTAGCCATGCAATAGAGCTTAGAGCTTATCAAACAAAGAACACAATAAAGATAACAATATTCACAAGCCATGAGAGTTTTATGCAGTCTACATATTTTGGCAAAAAAAAAGTATTTCTTTAACCTATAAAACTACCATACTAAAAAATGTTTGATGGCACTAAAACATCATTATCAACTGAGCTCCAGCGATTTATATTTTCAACACAAATGTGCAGTAGTATGAGCAGTGCACTTACCCACTGTGAAGATAGTAGATCACAAGCAAAGGGTGCGTGAAATATACAAGTACAGATGTAAAATACATAAAATGGGTGCAGTAATGCTCACACAGAGAACAGTTAACTCGGGTAATTCTGTTGTAACGTTAACATGATTTCCTTTAAGCAGCCCAGTGTCACAATATATTGCAATTTGACTATATTTTGTAAATATTCACATTTCAAGTTATCTGTAACTACCAGGAATGTTTAAGTTCTATTTCCCTCCTTGGGATTGTATTGGTGGGGTTGAAATTTAGGATAAACTTACGATTAGGATATGACTGCAATAAGTCAGATATTTGAGTTTTGTTATTTTGTATTTGGTTACTAATGGCATCCATTGTACTACTTCAATTAAAAGTGCAACTGCACTGTAATAGTATTGTAAATGTAATTGATGCCTTCAAAATGTAAGTTGTCAATACAGATTCAATACGAATTTAAATACTCCCACATATATTCAAGAATAGAAAATTTTTCCGCCTAGTCAATACTACTATTTATGAAAATATCAACAATTACACAAGGTACATGTTTCGAGGCATCACTGCCCCTTCTTCAGCCCAATTATAGCGGCTTCGGTGGCATAGTTGGTAGCATGCTGAACTGCCGTGCCCAAGATAGCGGGTTCAAACCCGGCCGAAGTCGTCGGATTTTTTAAGAGCGTTAAAATCCTTCAGTATGCCTTCCTTCGGAGGGGAAGTAAAAGCTGGCGGTACCAAGTCATAGATTTATGGCATGTAAAAGATCCTTCCACAGACTAAACTTGTGTGAAGCTAAATTTCTAGGTTAGATTCCGTTAGAACGCTCTATCAAAGTTCCAACGTTCACCACTAGGTATCACTGATATCTGGTAGCGAAAGTTGGAACTACTTGAAATTGAACTGAACTTGTAGCTCACCCTTTGGGTGTCTGCTAGAAGCAGCTACAGCCTCAGGCGAGCCGAACATGTTCTCGGACACTCCTGGCACTAAAAGCCATATGATAGATAAATAGAGCACAATTATATGCATAGTAAACATTATTTTAAACATCGACATATTATAAATACACCACTGTTTGTAGAAAGTGAAACACCCAGATGAAATGGTCGGAGACACTCCCAGAACAGGGGTTGTGTAGGCCTGCGGTACCATACTAAGGGATTGAAATCTCAGAGAGATGGCGTGCACATTGGCCCACCAGTGCATTCTGTCGTAGGACCGGACAGGTCAGTGTTCCGCACAGCTCTGTCGGCATGGGGCCACCATAACAAGGGGAAACGTGTAAGCAAGTGCAACGATGCCTCGCGGACATCACTGGATGGACTATCAGCATGTGAGTGCGGTTGAACGGGGCTGGATGCTTGGGCTCCGGGAGGCGGGTCCGTCGTTCCGGGACATCGCGGCTCATACAGGGCATGCTGCGTCAACAGTAAGGAGTATGTGGATCCAGTGGAGAGAGGAGGGCCGCACACAGCGACGACAGGGTACAGGACGACCGCCATATTCTCCGCATGGCCGTATCGGACAGAAAAGCATCGTCCTCGGTGTTGGCTCGATGTTGGAGCACTGCAACGGGGGTGGACATGTCTGCGTTGACAGTGTGGCGCCATCTTTTGAGGGCTGGACTGGTAATATGCATGCCACTGCGTTGGCTTCCATTGACTGGGAACCACCGACGCCTCCGACTACAATGGGCACGTGCATGCCGACACTGGCAGGCTGAGTAGCGAAATGTAGTGTTTTCGGACGAGTCCCGCTTCAACCTGTCCTACGGTAATGGCCGCATACGTGTTCAACGCCGCCGTGGAGAACGCAATCAGGCCGACTGTATTGTTGAGCGGCATAGCGGACAAACACCAGGTGTAATGGTTAGGGGCGCAATTGCCTATAACAGGCAATCGCGCCTCGTACGTTTTGCGGGCAATCTGAACAGTGACCGCTACATCAGGGAATTTTAACAGCCCGCGGCACTCCCCTCTTGCAGACCGTTCCACAGGCCATATTTTAGCAGGACAATGCCCGCCCGCATGTGGTGAGGAATGTGCAAGACTTCTTCGCAGAACGACGGATACCTCTGCATCCCTGGCCTGCCCGTTCGCCTAACATGTCGCCCATCGAACATGTCTGGGATACGGTCGGCAACTTGTTAGTTCAGGTCCACCTGCCGCCAATGTTGATGCTTTGTGGACTCGCCTACAAACCGCGTGGGATGGTATTCCCCAGCAGCGTATTCAAGCGCTGCACGATTCCATGCCACGATGCCTAGCGGTTCTGAGTGCAGCACGTGGTGGCACGACACCGTACTGAAGATCGACCGTCAACGTGCATATACAGGACTGTCCTTCTAATCAGTAATGTATTGTGATGTCCCTAATCTGTGGTATAAAGTGCAATGTGGTCACATCTCTTGTTCTTGGTGTTTCACTTTCTACAAACAGTACTGTACATGGACAACAAAATAACAATGATGAGGTAAAAACACTTAAAAGATAAATAGGCATGCAAATTTGTTTGAAATTAAAGAGCACACAATGTGCTTGTTCTTATGAATAAAGTAAAACAATAGAAATTTGTCTTTATATAAAACACTGTTTGATGGATACTATATGGAAGTATTTCTTCCAGTTTTTGGGCTGGTTTTTTTTTAGATGCTTGAAAGGATATTTTGTAAAACTTGACTGTTTTTATTTATTCTTGTAGTTCTCTCATAAGAGAACACGGAAATGTTGTTGTGTTCTGATAGGACATAGTCTTATGTGACTTGTAGACATGTGACGGATTTTTTTTTGTATCAGGATGAAATCTAGTTGTTTACATATTGTTGTGTATCTTGAAACGTCAAATGGTTGCAATAATTTTCACTGTTGTAGTTCTTACTCTCAATGGTCAATAGAAATTGAGTTCATTATCCATGTGAAACCTGAAATGAATGACGTGCTTGTTCTAGTGAGCAGCAATGTATTGAAAAATTCTAAAATAAAAAAATAAATTAAAAAAAAATAAAAAAAGTGAAATTTTAACCTAGAAATGATGTTCCAATTTTGGTTTTGAGAACATCTTGGTGTCGTTTTCAGGGATTAAGAAATCCTGGGAAAAAGAAAAGTGTAAAAATTTTGTTATTGATGTGCGATGTATAATAATAAAAGAAAATGGCATTAGGAAATGAAAATAGAAAGAGTGGAATTGTGTGACGTAAACTTACCAAAGCCGTGTGATTCTGTGCGCGTTGAGATTCATGTGGACAGTCTGCTACTCCAAGTGGTGCGACCTGTTTAGTTCCGCGCAGGTGTGCCGAATACGGAAGGACATAGTTGGAGAGGCTTCGGTAAGTTTACGTAACACAATTTCACTCTTTCTATTTTCATTTCCTAACTTAATAACGCCATTTTCACATTCTGTTTTTTAATTTTATTTTATATTTTAGAATTTCTCAATAATACATTGCTGCTCACTAAAACAAGCACGTCATTAATTTCAGGTTTCATATGGATAATGAACTCAATTTCTGTTGGCCATTGAGAGAAAGAACTACGACAGTGAACATTTTTGCAACCATTTGACGTTTCAAGATACACAACAATATGTAAACGAGATTTCATCCTGATACAAAAAAAAACGTCAAATGTCAACAAGTCACATTAGACTATGTCCCATCAGAACACAACATTTACGTGTTCTCATACGTGAGAACTACAAAGACAATTCAAATTGAAGAATCAATAAAAACAGTCAGGTTTTTAAATATCCTTTCAAGCATCTAAAAAAACAGCCCAAAAACTGGAAGAAATACTCACTTCCATATAGAATCAACAGTGTTTTATATAAAGACAGATTTCTATTGTTTTACTTTATTCATAAGAACAAGCACATTGTGTGCTCTGTAATTGAAGGGCTCCCCCGAAAAACGTTGTATAATCCATTTCAGTAATTTTACAGGAGAGGCATAAAACTAAATAATTCACCCAAAGTCACAGGTTTGGATGTTTTATTGAATAATTCACAATTACTGGTGAACAAAAACATAAGTAGTGTGCCACTCAATTATTTTACAAATATTATGTGGCTACAGTGTGTGTCCAAAATATGAAAAACGTTGGATATCCATACATCAATACTTGACTCACTTATTCACAAGGCAAATTGACGTTCAAGGAATGCACACATGCTTAATAAGTCCTTTTTCTTCTCTTTCTTAATCGGCAAAGGCTCCTGGTATACCGGGGTAAGGCTTGAAAATGGGGCCACAATACATTTTTCGTTCGCCTGGCTTTTCCCAAGTTGCCGCTTAGTGAGACTGTAACAGTTCCAAGGGTGAAGGACAGTATGACCTGCTCTCACTTGAAGCACTGTAGGACTGTCTGCACAAATCCGCATCCACATCGCCTCAGTTATTTTTAAGGCAGGATCTTTCCTCAGGTTGCACAGAAGGTGAGTCACATCAAGAAAGTCACCTTGAGTCATCATTTTTACATCAAATGGTTTATTTGGGCATGCATTTTTGATGACTTCTTCCCACTGGAATGGTGCATGAACTGTGGATACTCTCTTCTTCTTTTCAACTTGGGCAAATGCCCTGTCACACGGCAAAAAACTGTGCCCGCTACACCAGGGTTGGCATGTTTAAAACAACATGTTTTAAACAGCATCTTTAAAACTGTTTAAAACAATGAACTTTGTTTAAAATTAGTTTTAAACTCAATGCTTCAAACAACCGTCTAAAATATGTTTCTTTAGAAGATTTTTTTTCATATTTTTAATTAATCATTTTGCAATACAGTAGAGTACAGTGGTCTTTTCTGCCTTCTACTGAAGTCATAATATAAAGTTTATAGAGTGATTTTGTAGTGGTTTTGATGTCCTTGTTAAAAATGTTTGCAAGCGAACATCCATCAGAAAATATAGGGATGTATTTAAAATATTATAAATCCAAATATCACTGCGACTTTGTCTTTATTCAACAGGTTTCTTGTTGAGTTCACGAAAAACACAAACTAGTTTGGCAGCCTTCTCAGTCCCTAACCTATTCCTGACTTTGCTATGCACAACCCCAAAAGTGGAGAAAATACGTTCTAACCCAGCTGATGAAGCAACTGCACTATGCAGCTGATGTGCTAGGCCTGAAGTTGTGCGATGAATGTTATTCAGCAGTGCCACCCACCATGTCAGGGATTTAATTTCTTTTAGTATTGCAGGACCAAACAGGTATTCCTTGAAGGGTGAACATTTTGCTTTGTACTTAATTAGGTCAGGCATTGCATCTGGGTGGTAAGCTTCAACATACTCCATAGCAGAATGATGATGTTCTTCACTCAGTCTCTGTCCTTGATAGCGTGGATCCATGAGATTGGCAAGGAGATGGGTATCAGTTACAGCGGTGTTAAATCGTTTCATGAATTTCTTTATGTCATTGGGATTGTTTTCATTTTTGAAAAAATTGAGCAGGTCAAGCCAAACCTCTACTGATTCCCCAATGGTACAGTCATCATGCTGCATCTTATCTAATGAGACTGATGCAGTCTTAAGTTTTATGAGATAGTCTTGAACATTTTGTTTCATATTGATATCATTTACCTTTGCTCTTATAATTGGTTCAATGGCACTTCGATTTTCAGTGCAGACTTTGACAATAATATGCCAGTTACCCAAATAGGACTCTATAGAGTCAGCTAAAGAATTCCAGCGTACATCCGTAGGAAGAGCAAGAGCTGTTCCGCCAGCCTGTTTGTACTTGGCTGCTGCAAAGTGAGTGTTCCTGAAGTACTTAATAATTTGTTTAACATGTTCTGAAATGCCAACCACCTCCAAGTCATGTGCTAACAGATTAAGCAGGTGAGCTGCCACAACCATAAGTTATCACTTCTTTGATATCTTTTTTTGACAATTCATCCCTCATTTTCCCCATATCGGCAGCATTGTCAGTGACAAAACTTCGAACATGGCAGCCATAAGAAGTTTCACAGTTTTTAATTGTTTTTTTTTTGCTACAATTAAGAGGTAATCAGATGTATGACTGTTATCTTTGGTGTCAATGGTTTCGGTTAAGTAAGTAGAATGGTCCATTACATCACTAAGCGACACACAAAGAAGTGAGTCGTTATCCACATTGCTCCAACCATACATACAGATTTTCCTACCAAAGTTTTCTTTACTTTGGCCAACTCTTCAGCAAAAATTTCATCAAGAAGTTCACCTGAAATTTGCTTTTGGTTGGGTGGTTTGTAGCCAGGCCGAAGAAGCTGAATCATTTTAACAAACTCGGGATGTTCAACATGCCGAAAAGCAGAGTTTGTGCCAAAAATAAAGCGAGCTATTTGCAAATCAAACTGCTTTTTCTCCTTGGCTGATGTGAGTACTGTAAACCTATCCAATCCCCCTTGCAATATTCTTGGGCCAGGGCCTTGAATAAAAGATGAAGATGGAGAACTGGACAATGTACATTTTCCTCTTGATCTTGATGGTGCTGAAACCACAGAACATGAACTGGAAGCTGGTTCATCATCTGTAATAAAACAAATCCAATGTTATCCGTTTAGCCCAAATTGGTATAAACAATATATGATTGATTGGGTAAGACCAGTATTAATCATAACTTTGCCATTAGGCTACATTGGTTTTTTGAATAAAACCTATATAACTTACACAGTACCGGTATGTAATATTTTCAAGAGCATAATAGAATTGTAATTTAAATAATATATATTTCTTTCAAACAAACAATTTGAACAAAAGTGCACTATGAATTTTATTTCTTTTTAACCCTCCGTTACACGCGTGCCCAGCCGTTACACCACTACACGCGCACGGACTGACAGTCCGCAACTGTTTGTGTGGTTCCTTTCGTTCTTTTTTCCTTCCGTTCCTCAATTTGGTTTACCGTATGATGACCAGCGTATGACTATATGTTCATTAATTGATACAAAATGATAATTTCATCAAAATGATTTATTGCAGAATTTAGCAAATTACTTATTATAAATTTTACATTATACAATAAAAATTACTTGACGTGAAAATATTCTACAAAAGCAAATATGCCTGATTCCACTGGTCGGTTCTTAGTAGTGGCCATAAATGGTGGGATTTTACGTTTATTCTTGCGAATCGTTCCACCAAGCGTCAATTTATCATCTGAAAGCAAATCTTGAGCAAGAGGAACAGACCCAAATCAGTTTTCGCAAGTAACATTTCTACCAGTTTTTGATATTGGTTTCACCAATCTCTTTACGATTTGGTGTGGCGTGTTTTCGCATTGGTATGGGCCCTCAGGTTGTCTTCCGCAGTATATCTCCATATTACTTGTATAATACATTTTGGCATCGGTTTAGTGCAAAAATCTTTATACCGTTTTTAGCAGGCTTGGACGGAATATATTGGCGAAAGCTGCACCTTCCCCGAAATGCATCTAACATTTCATCAATTGTCACTAGTTCCGCCAAACTGTAGTGTTTCTTGCAGTTACCTATGAACGTGTCTACTAAATACCGCACAGCAGCGAGTTTCCGCCTGTTTAGGATGCTCTCGGGAGTTGATGTCATCAAATTTCAAACACTTCAACAAGAAACGGAAACGGTTTATGCCCATTGATAGCCTGAGATATTCGACACCTGTACCATCATTTTGCTAGATATCTTGTAAATTGGTGTGGGAGACTTTCAGTGCCCCACCAAGAAACAGAAGACCTAAACATGCCTTCAGCTCAACAAGATTAGTGTAAGCTGCATCTCGGGATCGAGAGTATTTTGGACGGGTTGTTGATATGTAACGATTTATGCATGTTACGATTTCATCGATAAAAATAGTTGCAGTGCTTCAACAGGTGTCTTAGCATTCTTAGCGACTCCTACTACTCCAGGCAAGTGTTTCACAATATAGGCTATTTCTTGCTGCTCACATTCAGTCACGTCTTCATCTTGAGACTGTTCACTGTCAGAATTATGATCACTATAATTCACGGCATCCTAATCACTGTCATCACTCGCTCCAATTTCATCGTCGTCCAACCCCTGTTCGGTGTGATCCATTGCTCCAGGATAAATCAAAATATCTGCCTGATAAGAGGACACACGGGTATTATTCATAGGTCATTATTGTCATCCATATTCCACTACAGATAATGAAGTACAGAAACTACTTCTAAATACACATACTACAGCACTTGCAACCAATATATTATGTAATTGTATAATATATGATTGATATGATATAGATATTATAATATAAAACAACGGAAAAATGCATTACTTACCGAAAATGAGAGGACGATTTATGAGTCACCAATACACGCTACGGACTGAGACTCCGCAAGTCTGCGCGTGACTATATAAACCTCCACCAGCAACAGCTCGATTATTATTAACATAATATCACATTACCAGAGTGTTTATATTGTTGTAAAATGAAGCTATAGTACAAGCCACTCCCTTCCAACTCCATTTTTAGCCTTCAGGTAGCAAAAAAAAGTAAAGTGCAGACTCACACTCCAGGACGCATGTAACGGAGGGTTAAAAACAAATTAATTATTGAACATAACCTATAAAATTTGCCTCACTTGTTTTTTTTTTATTAATTTAATTATGTAGAAATATATCTTACCTGTAGAATTGGAATGAGATTGAAGTGATTGTGATGCAAGCTGCTGATGAGTGGATATTAGTGAACTTTTGATTTGGGTTTCATTTTCATATTCCATTTCCACGACTCCACAGTCAGTATTATCCTCAAATTGTGCAGGCATGGATTTGTTTCTATAAGGGCATTTTGTCTCTATATCATAACGAATAGAATAAGAAGTGAAAACACTGGCCTAGTACGCCTGGTCCGTCGCAGCGCAGCGCTGGCTCCGATCTGTGATGTAAGTTAGCATTGGCGCTTACGAGACTTTTAAAACCTTGCGACCTGTTTTACATATTAAAACACCGCAAGATATCCTCGTAGGTGCTAATAAGTTCGACATCTCCACTTACTTTACTGTGCCCAATTATAATTTAATAAGTCGTCTCCTGTAATAGTCCAGTTTCGACAATAAGCGAAGACAGAGAGCAAGTTCAAAATGCAATTAGTTTTGCCAGCTATCGGTAAATTTAAAAAACGAACGGAAAAATTAACCTCGCTATCAGAAAGGATTTATTCACATTGTTACACATTTTACATTCCCTTAACAGACTTGCAACACAGCAAAAAAAGCCGTATGAATGCAACTTTCAACTTTACCGTAGATTACTATAAAATTCAATAATAACCATAAATTTCACTCCACACCAGAATCAGTAAACTACCATCATTTCATAAGAACTTAACATTAAACAGACATAGAAGGCATAGTCATGACCCCTTCATAGAGTAGGCTATTGCCTAAAACCGATCACGGCTCCTTCAACTTTATTTAGAATATTACAAAAATCAAATATACCCATAAATTTCACTCCACAAACACCAAACTCAATTAACTACCATAATTTCAGAAGCACTTAACATTTAACAGACATAGAAGGCACAGTCATGACCCCTTCTTAGAGTAGGGTATTGCCTAAAACTGATCACGCCTCCTTCAGCATTACGGTACATATATGTTTTTTTAACTCATTGTCTTTTTATTCACATCGCTTTCTTCACAGAAGTAGTCTATAATGGCATCAAGAGCATTTTTATTTACACCATACTGGACAAATACTTAGGCAAATTAGGAAATATATGTGGAACAGAATAGTCTTTCAATCGCCAGTTGGTTCTTGGGAGAAGTACTACTTCCTTCCCTTCTATCACAAATTTGTCAAATTTAACAATTAAATCTTCTGAAAAGTGAGCATCACAGATGTAGGACTTTTCAGTAAGTTCCCTATCCTTCCCTGGTATGACCCCTTTGCACTTGATAAAACGTTCCTTATCTTTAGGAGGTTTGAAAAACCGTCCGACCTCTTTACAGTCCCCATAGCTAGATCTGCATCCTGGTACAAAAGAGCAAGGCATCTTCACTACTCACATTAAGCACTCATGAACATGTAAGGGCTAAACTGCTGTTTACTTACATTAAATAACAATAAAATTAACACGCGAAGATAACGTCAACACACGACAAGAAATTAAATTCATTTCAGTTAATGCTGCCTACAATAGCATTTCAGGTATTAATACCATGAAGTAATAGTGTAAGCACTTGTATATCAATAAACGTTTGCACAGAACACCACCAAAACACTCCAACCGATTAAATACTTAATATATCGCACATAAACATATGTGGAAATCAACAATCTCAAGTCGACTGTAGCGCTGCGTAGCGGCGAGTGCCAACCCGATCCGTATTCATTACATGCTATTGAGGGAGAAGAGATCACACTTTATATTCTATTCGTTATGTCTATATGTTGTTTCATTCTAGCAACTAACCCAACCATGTCTTCCTTGCACAACTTACATTTTGCCCTAATTGTTTTACCCTTAGAACTTTTGCATTCGATAAAATGTTGCCATACAGGATCTTTTCTTCTGCCAGTTGAACTCATAACTGCAATAAGCTGATTATACTGCTAAGTAAACACTTTCTACACAGCAATTAACAGAACACAAAAAAGTAGATACACCACCATTCAAACATAACCTAACACAAACACAACACAACAGCCAACCATAAGTTGTAGAGAAAAAAAATCCTAGCTGGTAACTAAATTTCCCTGCTGGCTGAGTTTAGTTGTAAACATTGGTCTATTACTTACCATACAACTCTGGTCAAGATGATCTCTAAAGTATTTATATTTAAGTATTAAAAATACAGCATTTTATTACACTGTTTAAAACATGTTCAGATTTTTAAAAAACTGTTT
This sequence comes from Meconema thalassinum, assembly GCA_946902985.2. Lineage (NCBI taxonomy): Eukaryota > Metazoa > Arthropoda > Insecta > Orthoptera > Tettigoniidae > Meconema > Meconema thalassinum. The sequence continues at coordinate 1,355,873,780 of OX336388.2, forward strand.
AAAAAAATGTTTTAATGTTTTATTTAAAAAAAAAAAAACTGTTATTTTGCCAACCCTGCGCTACACAGAAACTTTTGGTTCACATGAGTGAAATACCTCGATGCAACCATCCACTGCATCAAAATAATCATTGTCCAGTTGTTATTCTGAGCTACACAACGATCAGACCACAGAATGAGTGTGCGCTCCTGGTATTGAGAAAGAGGTTCATAGTGCGTAGATAGATAGATGTCATTTATTGCAGAAACACAAGAGAACATCAAGTACAATGCAATCGTCAAACAAACTAGGAAATGTAGAATATATAAATACACAGTGTTGTGCTCTGAAACACACACATGCATGCACACGCACAGACACACACACAAAAGTACATTATTTACAGCATACATTTGATATAAATGCATATTACAAAGCAAGGTCAACATGCCGGTTTAAGTCATACATCAGAAAAGGTTAAATAGTAACAGTGAACTACACCAAAAGCTAAGTACAGTAAATCCCCTGAAATCCGAACTAATTGGGGCTGTAGCCTGTTCGGATTTCAATTTGTTCGGATTAGCCGAAAATATCCATAACATAATAACCAGCCCTCGTTACGGTATAGGACTCAGGGTGTCGAGCGATGACCTTTCTTCAAATTCCCGTATTTCCCGTACGAAAATCCACAAAATTCCTGTATATTTTAGAACCCTCTAAGCCAAGAGTTCGCATACCGAATGGCTGAAAAATGAATCTTAAAGCGCGAATCAAGATTTTCTGGCGTAAGTGTAACTGCATTTTTGGAGATACTTCCGCAGCCCACGGGTGATGGCGAGATTTAGGCCTAATCCGTAGCGTAAGCAAAGGGCGTGCGCGCGAGTGAATTCCCACGCAGATGAGATGAGATGCTACGAACACAAATCAAATACCGTTTATCTGAGAAGAGCTGATATAAATGACTGTTTTACTGAGGAGGGTTGAGAGAGTAGAGAATAGGAGTGTCACATAATACATATTTACTGGAAGTGACTGAATTGTATGGTACCGTAACCGTATAGAGCTTCCACGAGTTAAAATGACACCAAAGCTTAAAATGACACCAAAGCTTATGCATAGCGAACTTCCGGTCCGCGAATCTCCATTTGATTGTCATTGGCAGTGAATCGTTCGTGATTATCTTCTTTATTATTTCGGATTGTGGTTTTGTTTTTAGGCGTTCAACTTATGAAATAAGAACTAGAGGGTTGGCCTTTCATGAATATTCAAAATACAAGTGTCTCCTAAAAGAGTAATTAGTAAAACTTCGCATCAGAGACGACCATAACAAACAGCTTGCCTACAAAGTGTGCGATTTGCACATTTCAAAAGGCCGAACATATCTTAGACTACAATAATTAAGTTGGTGCAAATTAAATATGTTATATGTGAGAATCAGTAGGCCTAATATGTACTAACAACGCATCGTTTCTTCTTTAATATTTATTTAATCATTATAATTATAATAGCCTATCTATTAACCCTTATTTAACCAATAATAATTTTATAATTCTATACATATTCCAGGTATTGCAAGAAAGCGATATTTGATAGCACATGCGGTTCCACCTTAAAATCCAACCGTGCCCAGTTTTCAGTACCTATGGAAAATATTACCTTAAGTTAATAAACCATCCTAATGGAGGTATGGATTGTCTGCATTTGGAAATATGTTAGTCAATAATTTAAAACAAGATGCCAGAAAACTAAATACAAAAATCTGCGTGCCTACTACGGTGTAAAGTTGCTCCGTGAAAAAAGAAAAAAAAACTCCTCGCCAAGATTATACGACGTGCATACAGTTAAATACAATCATCCAATTGGAGAAACACTTTCTTTGTCACGATCTTATAAGCAATTCAAACAAACTGCTGTAATTTACGGGAAAATGTGCAACTTTAGAGATTACGAGTGTAGTATGTGGCACAACGTGGCAAGGAGAATTGAAGTACACAGTTTCCATTGTTTCCATTACCTGACTACTAAACCAGAAGCTGGTAATGCATAACCATACGCCGGTGGCACGTCCTATGGCAAATGAAAGATCGAAAGAAAATGTAAGCTCTATAGGAGCCCGGAACAAGGCGATACAATTTTCTACACTACTGAAAATAATCAAAATACCCTTTGTAATGAAAAAATCCACAGCCTGCTTCCAGTCTCCGATCGGGTCAGGAATGGAATGAATGAAGCCCCCAACTAGCGGCGAGGATATGAACTGTGCCGGCTGCAGAGGCCTGACGCACTCCTCTGGGGCAATGATTAAATGAATGACAGATGAAATGAAATGATAGTGGAGAATGTTGCTGGAATGAAATTTTGACAGGGAAAGCCGGAGTACCCGGAGAAAAACCTGTCTGCCTTCGTTTTGTCCAGCACAGATCTCACATGGAGTGACCCTTTGTAAATAATGAATAATAATTTTGGGGTTCATGTAGTAATAGATGTTACCCACCCACTATCACTTTTTAGATCACGACTTTTATGGTAAAATTGGAGGTATGTCCACTATTACACACGTAAATTATGGGACAACTATAGTATTGCCCACCCCGCGCATTCGGTACTGACAGCCTTCCTGTCACTTTGCCCCGCTTTTCCACTCCGCAACCCACGGCCGCCACATAACAAGGCCCTACGTCCAACCGCCACACGGCAAGAATTCTGAGCATGCTTCTCACCTACCGGTACACCCTACATTTCGAAGGAAACAACGCGAAAGATATGTCGGGAGCTGAGCTGTGTAGCTAAGTTTTTAGTGTTGTAAATCAACTGATTCAAATAAAACACAGCGCTACACTTCAGCCATTATTTCGGTACAATTATACGTAATATATTAAAAAAACGATCCTGAGTCAACATCGACGACATTCAAACAGGGAAATACGATACTTTTAGATGAATAAATAAATTACACACCGAAGCTATGATATATCTTTATCATAGGTATTCAAGTCAATAAATACGACAAAGAGGGCAAACACTCTACAGCTAATGAATATTAAAATAAAATAAAAATCACAATGCAATGATTATCCTTTAACATGAAACAAGAGTCTGAGAGGAGGTCGTTCACAGCTTACTACAGTAGTTGACATGACACCATGCACACTCACTGAATCGCGACTCTCTATGGTTAATATTAGCTTTCGTGATAATACAAAAGTAAAGTTAAGGTAAAGACATATTTAGTACTGAGCACTCAAACAAGCCCCTCTGTGGGGATATTATTGCCGTGGTTATATATTGTCGAATTGTAGGCTATTGAATGACGGACGGTATTTTGAACACTATGACGGGAAACAATAGCCTGTGCTCTATTATCGATTGACGCAAGCGAACTGACACCAAGAAATAAATTATCCTCAGACACTTGGCAAGGGTTTCTTTGACACCATCCCTTCACTGTCCCTATCATCATCACCACCACCATTGTCTTCGTCAGAGCTTGATGAATTGCCAAGGTTAATAATCATTTCATCCACCGCGATATCCAGACCGCCTTCAGTATTTCTTTCTGTACATGCTGTACGGGATGTGTCCAGTCCTCGGGTCGAACTTCGGCGAAGTAAAACTAACGAAACAATGACAATGAAAGGAAATCCGACACATACAGTGGTTAACAAGCGACTGAAACGATGCCTGCCCATACGAGAAGAATTCAGTCACTAGTGTGGTGTATTTTGTAGCCGCATGTTGGTGACGGGTGTTCGATAGTAAATTGTCGAGAGCTGTGAGATATTGTTTGTAGTTTTTGAAATGTATGCATACGTGACGCTTTACATTGAGTGTTTGAACGGAATTTAAAACAATTTGGTATGTGCATCTCCCCTGCGAAAGAAGACCATGGAAAGGCTAAAACAGTAAAATTCCATACGCGACAAGCCGCGAATACTTTTTAATTTAGATTTATTTTATCAAAGTAGATAATAGAAAATAAAATAATGCAAAACGAAATTAAATAAGTCACTTTGACAAATACAGGATTGTTACTAGGAACTTCAGTTATACACAGCACAAAATTAAGTACTTTTGACAGTACTTTTTTTTTTCCAATTCCTGGAGATCTTTTGAGGCTTTTCTTTCGACAGCAACCTTAGCCGTCGCTTCCTTTTCCTCCTGGCTTCGCACCTGTTTTGCTTCCTTTAACACGGCGTAGGAGTTTCGAGCAGTATGGACTCTTGCTCACGGTTATCTTTTCTACTCCACCAACTGCTATCGCAGTGACCTGAACAGTACGCATGCCAATCAGACTTGTTTCTTTGTGATTGACGATCATGCACTCGTTGTTCAGGGAGAAACCTCTGTCTAGAGCTGCATTGGTGTGATACAAAGTCAGTATCATTTTAACGAAGCTTGTGAGATCGATTTTGGCAGGAACTGAGGAAGGTGCTAAAGCCACTAATCCAGACCCCAACACGTCGAGTCGTGGCTCTTTTCCGTCGAACTGCTTCAAACGCGCAGTGACGGAGGGCAGTCTCAGAAGTGCGGAGTAGCTGCTCTTGATGCGGTCAGCCATTGCGCCAGAAAGCAAATTCTTCTGAACACAAAGAATTTCCAGGGCAATGACGATCCTAACTTCTTCCAGCTTAGTTCATCTACTGTAAGTTTGCACTTTTTTGACAGCTAGGGTTGCCAAACTTCATAAGGAAAGACTCAATTTATAACCTGTAGTCCATAACAAATATATACAAGTTTTATTCACACATGTAAGTTTTTTTTTCCGCTTGTCCCAGTAATTGTGAATATATTGGCAACATATTCTGCCGGCCAGACTGAAAAGTTGCATTATCAAACTGAACTACCACGTGCTCGTGGGATGGGCGTGCGGTTGGTAATGGACGCTTTACTGTGTTCATCCGCCTGAGAAAATAACGTGTTAATTTATTTATTCATTTACATATGTTACGCCCTCATTGGAGCACTTAACCAAAACAAGTATATACATATCTCAAAAACAATATTAAAGATTCAGCTTCTTATTTTTCTTCTTTTCCCAAAACATTTTCATTCTAGTCGACCTTGCCGCTCACTCTGCATCGCTTATGGTGTAAGTTTTGCGGGTAAGGGTTTTTAAGGGAAGTCGGATGTTCTTGTTTTTCAAGATACCGTATTCTTCTCATCTTTGTTAGCAATTTGGGACATTGTCAAGCCGAGTTCATCCAGATCATTTTGAATTTCCATAAACCAAGAGTTCTTGGTTTTACTTTTGAAAAAATAATTAAATAATACTTTTAATTGTCTGGTATCCGGCAGGCGTGAGATATGACAAAAAAAAAGCAATTCGTCTTTTTCGCATAGTATCGACTATAGACTCAGTTGAAAATGAAAAAATGAAAATCCACAGCCTGCTTCCAGTCTCCGACCGGGTCAGGAATGGAATGAATGAAGCCCCCATCTAGCGGCGAGGATATGAACTGTGCCGGCTGCCGAGGCCTGACGCACGACTATAGACTCAGTTAATTATATTAAATAATAATAATTATAATTGATAATATTGCGCAAAGTCGTCTGGAAGTATTATTTCCATTTGAACGCATGTTCATTTTTAAGATAAACATATAACTTAGTGGTTATCTTAAATAATGTTGAGTAAATATGTAGGCTGCGAGGTCTCCATGTCGGACATCTTTGTTTTAACTATCGAGTAGGAAGCAGTTACGGAATTTCTTGTTCAAGATATTTATTGTATTTCCCTCTTTTTGAAGGTAAAAGAAAAGTCAGCAGAACTATTTATTTCCCTAAGGACATTGGCCTGGTGAATAATTTTCATATGGCATGATTTGTGCAAAAAAGTAGGCCTAAAATATGAATTGTTTTTTAAGCCTAAAAGTTAACTTACATGGTGAAATGTTTCGTAGGTTTTATTTTAATATCAATCCAACAGGTCAAGTAATGATCGTATCGTCTTAAGGACATCTTACACCATACCTTAGTAAACATTTTGCTCAAGCTGTGAAATGATGGGCCTAAAATAATTCCACTCTCACATGTAAGTCATCAGCTGCTCTGTCATAGCCAAGGTCTTGGTCATAGCGCGTCCAATGATGTAACATTATTCTGTCAGCGAGCCGTCAGCGAGTGTGCTGTTAGAACGATTATTTGATAAATCTCACAAAGCAATACAAGTTTCCTTTTAAAAAGGGCAATGAATTGATATTGCGAGATGAATGTAGGTTTAAGCAACTCATAACAGCTGTTGACACCATGACGGAATACAGCGGCCATTGCTGGCTGCCACGTGGGTGATAGCTCATTGGCTGGAATGCACGTGGTAGAGGCGGATTGATATGTTCTGCAGGCGTATTCGTTCCCGCGAGAACTGTCATAAAAGTGCAAACTTACAGTAGATGAAATATAGTCTCAGCGCCCCCTATAGGGTCTAGGCAGGAAATAGCACGGGTCCCTTGTGAGCAAGAGTTGACCTCTTTTTAATTTTTTCAGCCATAGGATACGAATGTACAATTCTCGGCAGTTGGTGCGAAATTGCAGCACATCCGCATCTGGAATTTTCTGAGATCTTGAGCTGTTAGCTTCTTTAAGGGCTGCTCTTGTCGAGAAACGCATGTCTCCTCTGTGAATAACAATGCGGACTGATTCCTGTATGTCATTATCAGCAACGAGCGTGCCACGCGTAGCCCCAAGCGGAGAGGGTACGGCCGGCGGTCGGCCAGGCAAAGCATGCATTCGACGTTGGCTGGGTTCTCATCCCGCTTGGCGCTCTATTGGTGGCGCAAATTGCGTGTGGCACCGCCGTCTGCAGGCGAAATAGACGACTGAGCGGGAGGACTCGACCGAGCGTTCGGGTACTAAGAAGTCAGGCATTATGAGACTTTTTAAGATTTCCCGTATCAAGTGCGAATTTCCCGTATTTTTCCCGGATCACTAAAATTCCCGTATTTCCCGTATAGCTCGACACCCTAGGACTGTACGTTGAGGTAGCGACAGTGAGGAAGAAGAAAATTCGACAGACAATGTGACTTATACTGAAGCTGCATCTGCTCTTGACGTCGCATTGCGCTTCGTAGAACAACACGCAGTAGTCACGCCAAGCGATGTCATGTTCGTGCGATGCTGGGGCACGATTGCCACCGCGGAAATGTTTTCGTCGCTTCGACAATTGAAGATAACTGCTTTCAAGTGAAAGATTAAGTGATACTTTGTGTTTTTCTATTGTTATTTCATTTGTTTTTGCAAAAGTGATTAACATAAGGAATTACAACAACCAACTTTTCCCGTTTTTCAATCCTGGATGAGATAAGTATGTAGGCACATTTACACTTTGTTAGGTATGCCAACTGTACTTCTTTGTTAATTTTTCAACTAATTATTTAAAATAATGTTATATTGTAGAATATATAATTGTTTTATCACTAAAATAAGTTTCTCTCTTTTTTTTTTACTTGTAATTGTCAAAAATAACTCGTTCGGATTACCCGGGATTTTGGATTTCTGGGGTTCGGATTTGAGGGGTTTCACTGTATGTCTAATTGACTTACAGACTTCAAAGAATTCATCTGTTTTATAAATGCTGTTATTAGTTAGTAGAGACTTAATCTTTTGTTTGCAGATATTCAAAGGCAAATGCCTAACAATGGCTGGAAGGGAATTGAAAAATTTGAGGGATATATAAATGAATGTCTTCTGAGTTCTACTGAACTTACATCTGTAAAGCCCTAAGTTGTTCCTATTCCTCGTGCTATAACAATGTGATAGACCCAGCACCTCATACTTGTTGTAGTTTTCTTTGATATATAAGAGGCACTGGAAAATGAACACTGCTGGTAAAGTCATGACACCTACAGTAACAAATGCTTGCCTATAGTGACTTCGAGGAGGAAGACCACAAATTAACCTCAGAGCTCTTTTCTGCAATCTGAACAATTTCTCCGCATGCGACATGTGACCCCAAAGTAATGTTCCATAGGCCAAATGGCTATGAATTTGTGCAAAGTAGACTACTCTTAATACATTGGTACTGATGCATGATCTAAGTCTTCTCAATAAATAAATCCCACTACAGACCTTAGATGCAATATTCTGTATATGTTTCTCCCATTTTAGTTCGGAATCAATCGTGAAACCAAGGAAATTAATTGTACCCCTGTCGATGTCTCCTCCATGTATGTAATAGAATTCTAAGTCCTGAGTTTTACTGACATTCAAACAAAGAAGATTAGCTGTACACCAGTCTTGGATAGTGTCTGAAATATGATCACCTCCATGGTTCGGAAGCAGTGCAGATTGTGAACTTATACAAATATTAACATCATCTGCAAAGAGATAGCTATCTACGTTGGGACCAGATAGGTGATAAGGCAGATCGTTAATGTAAATAATAAATAATATTGGACCGAGGATAGACCCCTGAGGAACGCCAAGATTAACAGGCAAAAAAGGAGACTCATTTTCTCCTAATACCACTTTCTATAATCTGTCACACAGGTAAGATTGAATAAGGGAAATGGAATCGTCTTCCAAACCATAAAATCGCAGTTTGTCTAGTAGTATCTTATGGAAATCAGCATGAAGAAGGAGAAATGTTAATAGATTTCTGTAGAAGGAATGGATTAATTGTTGGAAATACATGGTTTAGGAAAAAGAACTCCCAAAAAATAACTAGGTATGGATGGGGAGACAGAAAGACAAAAACAATGATCGATCTTAGCCTAGTGGAAAAGGATAAACGTAGACAACTGGTAGATGTGACAGCTATGCCAAGAGGAGATTTTGAAGGAGACCATAAAGTGGTGATAGCCAAATTAAGGCTTGGGAAAATCACAAAGCTTGCAGAGAAAAGGGAAAGAAAAATAAAGGTGTGGAAGCTAAAAGAGAGAGAGGGGCAATGGAAAAGTTCCAAGAAGACTTGAAAAAGGAAATTCCCAAAGACGAAGCAAAAAGTGTCGAACAGGAATGGGCATGTTTTAGAAATTGTTTTGCGAAGTGTGCAGTAAACACTTGTGGAAGACTATCAGGGAAGAAAAAGGAAAGGGAGACCCCTTGGTGGAACAACAGGGTAAAGGAAGCTGTTAAAGAAAAACAAATGGCATGGAGGAAGTGGATAGACAGTAAAAATGCAGAAAAATGGCAAAAATATAGAGAAGCAAAGAAGGCATGCCAAAAAATTGTACAAGAAGAAAAAAGGAAAAGTTGGGAAGGTTTCACGGAAACTTTGAAGGAGGATATCCAAGGAAGTAAAAAGGTTCTATATGGATTGATGAAAAACAGTGTAAAAGGTAGGGAAAACACAAAATTTGTAAAAACTGAAGCAGGACAGATATTGTATCAAAGAGATGATATATTAAAAAGATGGGAAGAATACTTTTCAAAGCTACTAAATGTTAAATACATCGAACTGGAAGATGAAAAAGAACAAGAAGAAACGATGGAAGAAGAAGAAAAGGAGATCACTATGCTAGAAATAGAGGAAGCCATACAGAAGATGAAGAGCGGTAAAGCAGCAGGAGAGGATGAGGTGTCCGCGGAAATGATAGAAGCAGCGGGACCAATAGGTGTACAGTGGTTGTATAGATTATTTAGAATAATTTGGAAGAAGAAAGAGATTCCAGAAGAATGGGGAAAGGGATTAATTATCCCGATTTTTAAGAAAGGTGACGAAAAGGAATGCAATAACTACAGAGGGATCACTCTTATCGCTCATGTAGCTAAGATCTTTGAGAGAGTTCTGGAAGGCAGACTGAGGAGGAAGATAGAAGGAGAGATGGAAGAAGAACAGTATGGTTTTAGGAAAGACAGATCAACATTTGACCTAATCTTTGCATTAAGGCAAATGATGGAGAAAAGATGGGAATTTGGAAAAGACATGGTCATGACATTTATTGATATTGAGAAAGCGTACGACAGTGTGCCTCGACAGGTGGTTTGGAAAGTTTTAAGGAAAAGGAGAGTTAACGGAGCTGATGTCCAAATGTTAAAAGCTATGTACAAATATTGTGTGAGTAGCGTGAAGACCAGTATAGGAGAAACAGAATGGTTTAAAGTGGAAACAGGTCTCCGACAGGGAAGTGTATTGTCCCCTGTACTATTCATCATAGTCATGGATGAAATTCACAAGAATGTTAAACAGAGATTGGGACAAGAGGCAACAAAGGCCATGCTGTTTGCAGATGATATAGTGATATGGGGCGAGGATGAAAAGGAAGTACAAAAACAACTAGATGTATGGAATCAAGAAATAGAGAAATATGGGATGAAAGTAAGCCCAGAGAAGAGCAAGACAATGGTAATGTCAAGAGGAAGGAAGGAAGGAAGAGGAAAGATAGAATTGAATGGGAAAATTCTAGAAGTGGTTAAAAGTTTCAAGTACTTGGGACGTGTGATCACAGAAGATGGAAGGATAACTGAGGAAATTGGAAAGAGAATACAACAAGCGAACAGTTTTTACCAGAGCATAAGGGGTATTCTGTGGAACCGAGATGTCCCAAAAAAATGTAAAAATGTATTATATTCAACCTACTACAGACCCATACTAACATATGCAGCTGGAGCGTGGACTACTACAAAAAGAGAGGAGAGTAGAATACAAGCCGCGGAGATGAAATTCCTAAGAGGTATAGAGGGCAAGACCAGAAGAGATAGAGTTAGAAATGAAGAGATTAGAAAAAGGACAGGAATCTTGAAGCTGCAGGACAGGATAAAAACAACAAAGTTAAAGTGGTATGGACATATGATGAGAATGGGAGAGGAGAGAGTACCAAAGAAAACTTTCTGTGAAAAGATGACAGGGAAGAGACCACGAGGAAGGCCCCGAAAGAGATGGGTAGATACAGTGTGGGAGTGTGTAGAGAAGAGAGGAGGAAAACCTGAAGAAGTACTAAAAACAGGAGAGGAGTGGTGGAGAGACAGGAAACGTTGGAGGTCCTTAATTCACAACCCGACCCAAGAAGCTGGAAACGGGAAATGAAGATGATGATGATCTTATGGGATACAGTGTCAAAGGCTTTAGACAAATCATAGAGTTTAGCCTGTAATGGATTACGGTCATCTAACTTGTTCAGACAGTTGCTCACAAAAGAGATTGCTGCTTTCACCATACCACGCCCGGTTCTGTAACCAAACTGGGAGTGTTAAACAGGTTATTTCTTTCAAAATAAGATACAATCTGATCATTGATTATGGTCTCAAAAACTTTTGAAACTGCAGGGACTATAGTAATTGGCCTGAAGCTGTCAAATATTAGAGTATCCCCATTCTTATGAACTGGCATGACCCTACCCAATTTAAAGTCGGCTGGAAATTCAGATTTCAGGATACATGTATTAAATAAATGTGTCAGAGGCTCTTCAATAAATACTGATCCATGTTTCAAAATCAGAGGGCTCAGCTGATAAACATCATAACAATTGCTATTTTTCATTTTTGCTAGTACTCTCCTTACATCCCTTATTTCTACTGTGCTGAACTTAAATTTGCAACTTGGTCGCGGTAATATCCTCATATAGTAATTTGAATCATAATGATGAGTTTCAGATCTAACCGATTCTACAATTCTTTCCACTTTATTAATGAAAAATTCGTTGAGGTCAGTGCAAGACAATTCGTGGTTACTAATTCTATCCTTTATACCAAATCCACTTTCTTTCCTAATTAAATTCCACATTTCTTTTGATTTATTTGAAGCCTGGTAAATAATACTGTCATTAACCTGTTTTCTAGTTTCCCTAACTAACCGAGTAAATTTTTTCTTGTAAAACTTATATAGGAGTTTTATTTCTGAAGACCCTGTACTAATATAATAACTATAGAACATGTTGCAAGAGTCCTTTTGTCTATCAATTTCTTCACTCTTAATCTTCGAAGGTTTTGGTACAGAGCTTCTTTTTGTTAAACTCCTGAATGGGAAAGCTATATTTGCTATTTCTTTCAGTTTGTAGATTAGAAATTGAGTCTTAGTACTAATGTTATGACAATTATACATGAAGTGCCAATCTGTAGTCGAGAGTTCCAGCTTAAAGTTTAGGATGTTGGAATCCTTCATTACTCAAACTTTCTGATTGGGTTGTTTGCAATCAGCAAAAGCTGTTCTTGAAACAGGGACTACCGATTTTAATACAATCGGCCAGTGATCTGAAACTATTGACTTTATAATTTGGCAACTAGTAACTCTTTCCTGGAAGGTAACTATATTATCAATGCAGCTTCCCCCACCCCCTGGTCTAGGCCATGTAATATCTGTAGTAGATATTGACAAATTGAATGAAAGAAAGAGATTATTTAACTCTACACACTCAGCACTGCCTCCAAACCTGAAGTCAACATTGAAATCAGCACACAAAATAATATTGGCATTAAAACTAAAAACATACTCAAGAACATCACTAAGCTTATTGACAAAACCCTCAAAATCCTTATCAATTCCATTTGGTCGGTACAGAGCTAATACAATTGTGTTGAGTGAAACTATATAGGAAGCTGTTACTTCAAAACTCATCTCATCCGACATTCTATTTACTATTTCTAATGCTTTATGAGAGATTCCCTTTTTCACATATATGGCACAACCCCCATGTTTTCTAATAGGCCTACTGTAGTTATTACTTAAAACATAACCCTCAAGAGCATACAAGTTAATTTCCTCTGGTACTAGCCAGTGTTCCACCAAGCAAACAATATCAATATTTTGTTCTGACAAATAGCCCTCAACAGCCTGCATTTTGTTAGATAATCCCTGCACATTCCATGTGAGTGTAGTGATTTCATTTGGGTGATTTCAGTTCATGTGAATCAGGGTTAACAAAGTTATTTACATTTGAATTTGAAGTGCATGGCCAAACCCTTTTTATTTTACAAGGTTTGACCTGACTTACACGTTTTTTACATCTTCAGAGACATATTCCAGACTGTGGATTACCTTAGGATTGTCACGAAGATGATCACTAACAATATTGCACATAATATTGGAGAGCCACTTCTTACCCTTGTTATTGAAATGTTGACCATGCCTTGTATGAAGCACTCTTTCACATTCACTGACATTTACAAGTAACACATTCCTAAAATGTTTGCAGATGAGTTCATATTGTTTGTTAGAACTATCAATTTCCTTTTTTACACACGACCATTCAGGTAAGTCATGTCTATGAGGAATGTTGACTACAATCACGTTCGTATGAGTCAGGCAGATAAAGTTTGCTTAAGACTGGACATAGCCTCTTCACTTTGATTATTACTGACGTCATTAGCGCCAGCCATTACAACTACAAAGTCATTAGAGGTTAAGTCACTACCCTCGCCTTTCACTGCAAGCTCATTTACAAAGTAAATATTGGAAAGTTGTACAATAGCACAACCCATCAGTTCATCTGTAAAATATGCAAATAATTGTATGTTTTAAAGAAAATCAAGAAAGATTGGTAGGTATGCCACATCCAACATTGTATGGAAACATCGTTAGTCCCCTTGATAAGAACAAGGGAACATCGGCCTTTCCACATCTTACTTTAGGGCTGTAGCATAGACTAATATTGCAAACTTCGACAAATTAGACCTTTACCAAGCCCACATAAACACAAACCACAAAATATTAACCATAATCTATTAGTGATAGAAAACACTCAGAGTGAAATCCCGATTCAACGTTTCACGATATAACGTTTGCCCGCAATTAATGTTCAATTACATTGGTCCCGGCTATTATGCCAAAAAGACGATGTAAATTAGGTTTCAGTTTAACTGTAGAGATTTGAAGCCATTCGTTTTCAGTGTTGCCTACACAAAATTATCATTTGTAGCTCTTCAGTCGGTCAGCACGATTGTGCCCAATGAATGGGCGGGGTACAAGATATAAATATGTAAACACACTCCTGGAAAAAATTACAAGTATTAATTAAATTATCACAATTAAATGGGCCAATTTAGGATTGAGAGTTTTGACCCTCATGTGGCCATCATCAGATACTGATCACTGTGTAGAGGTTAAAATTATACTAAATTAATTAGTTACACTACTAGAGTATTGTAGTAGTAAGTCTTGGGTGTATTATGTACGATTCGAAGTTGAATCTCGTTATAAGTTATGTTTGTTTTGTCTTAACGGTTTTATGAATTACATAAGTAAAAATGTATATATACGTGTGTACAATTATAAAACACAATTTAGTAATAAGTCAATCAACAAACATGAAACTAGCATGCACTATCAAAATTCTATATGCTTAGCAATAAGTCCAACACCATGCGGCCACACACGTCTAAGTTAAACATTGCATATAGAATTTTGATGGTGCATGCTAGTTTCATGTTTGTTAATTGACTTATTACTACATTGTGTTCTTTAATTGTACACACGTTCATATACATTTTTTACATTTTTACCAACATAATTCATAAAACTGCCTTGGACAAAACAAACATAACTTATAACGAGATTCAACTACGAATCACAAATAATACACCCAAAACTTACTACTACAATACTGTAGTAGCATGACGAATAGAAACAAACAGTGTCATCACTCCGCTCTCTTAGCATTGTCGTTCATGGCCTTGCCAGCGTGTGGCGCGGTAGTCGCTCCGCACCTGAAGCACGTTCGAAACCCACGAGGTTAGTACTGTAATATACTGTGCGCGAGAAGTCATATATGCGAGGGAATTTGTTTCTTTAAATTTTATGAATGTCTGTGTTAGAGCCTGTGCAGTGCTTTCTGTATAACCCCCCTGGCACTACAGCCCATGAAGGGCCTAGGCCTAAGAAGCGACCACTACCCAGGCATTTGGCCTGCAGATGTTGGGGTGACGCGTGATCAGCGCATCTTGTTCCGTCGGCCGTTAATCTTGGTTTTCGTGATCGGGGTGCTGCCTCACTGTCAGACAGCTACTCAATTGTCCTTACGAGGCTGAGTGCACCCTGTTCCAGCCCTCACGTCAGTTCCCTGAGGGAGCCGGGAATCGAACCCGGGGCCTCCGGGTGAGAGGAAGCCGCGCTACCCCAACACCACGGGGCCGGCTGCTTTGTGTGTGCAAACAACTAAATTTTCTACTGCTTCGAGAAAATGTTGCACAGTCTCGTTCCTGGATATAAATCGGGTTACGGAAGAGAATCTTATGGCAGACCTTCCTTCACATCACTAAAAGACACAAATCTGTTTGCAAAATGGACGAGAGTTATTCCGCGGAAAGGTAGGCGATAACCTGTCATTTTATATGGCTGTACTAGTGTATGTATTTGTAAATTGAGAATAGGATTGGGACGGAAGCTGCCGTGGCCATAAGTTAGGAACCAACCCATCATTTGCTTGGAGTAGAGGTGGGGAAACCACGGAAAACCACTTCCAGGGTGGCTGAGGTGGGAATCGAACATCCTCGTCACAGTCTTGCTTCAAGAGGCTGAGTGTAGCCTGCTCCGTTCAGAATTAAAATTTCTTGCCAGAGTCAGGGATCGAACCCAGACCTCCGAGGTGACAGCCAAGAACGCTAGTCACAACACCACGAGGTGGGCCTATTATCTTAAAATTAAGTACGGTAACGTACAATATTGCTTTCGCTTTTCATAGTGTTTCACTTTATGTCGTATTTTGTCTTATTCAATTAAGCTCGCGGATTTGCGGAACGCGGTTTGTCGCGTAGGGTCTGGTGGGCCCATGCTAATGCTTATTGATAACCGTTCATTATTTTAACTTAATATTCGCTGCCTATATGGTAGTTCGCATTTTCAACAATTAATTCCAGTATTTCATCACTAGCAAAGAGATTCCAACATTCAAATTCAGTTCTAGTATTCTTACTAGACCTTACAACACCAGGTTGTTTTGTCGGAATATTGTGGGGTCGTGCCTGAGTAACCTTCCATTGTTCCTTGTTCTACTTCGTGCCATCCTTGCCTAAAACTAAAAAACATATAATCCGACATAATAATAGTTGTTGTTGATTCTTTAGGAGCTTTGCGACATCATGGTCATGTAGCCCCGTGTACTTGGAGGTGTTTAGAATTTGCCTGATAATCTGTGTCAATATATTGTCTTTAGTAGTGTGTGTGTTTGTAATTGAGGTAGGATTTGGGTGTGACCTTCAGTTAGGTACCATTCCAGTATTTGCCTGGAGTACATACATATCCCACATCATTCCATCTATCAGATGGGTCGGCGAATGAGGCCCCTCCACCAATTTCTGTCTCTGTACTTCTCTTCTTCAATGCTGTCCAAGTCCTGACCCAATTGTTGGATGACATTTCTCACCAAGTCTGCATATCTCATTCTTGGCCATCTTCTTGGTCTTTGGTCATGAAGCTGCAATTTTTGGAATTCTATTAACATCCATCCTTCGCATATGGCCAAACCACATGAGCCTTTTCAAGGTTATTTTATCCTGTAGTTTCTCGACCTGAACCAATTCTCTGATATGCTCATTACGAATTCTGTCTTTTCTTGTCTTACCAACCATGGCTCAGGCAAATCTCATCTCCGCTGCCTGAATCCTTCTCTCATCTTTCTTCCTCATGGTCCAAGTTTCACAGCCATAGGTCAAAATTGGTGCATAATAAGTCTGATAATTGCTTGTTACATTGCAGAGGCACTTTCTGGTTCCATATGATTTCTTGAACAGCTCTATAAAATGTACCTCCAGCCGAAATCCTGTTGGTGATTTTCTCATCAACGGTACCTGTTGCTGATATCACACTTCCCAGATATTTAAATTTTTGAGAAAACCTAAGCTGTCTGCCATCAATTTCAATGGAACCTTCCGGTTGGCTGTTTCTCTGCATAACTAGCACCTCACTCTTTTCTACACTAAACATAAGACTATATTACTTTGCTTTTTCTGTGCATGGTTTGATCTGTTCTTGCAATTCTCCTTTGGAATCACCCCCATACACATGCCATCCGCAAAGAGCATAACTTTTATTTTTCCATCGCCGATGGTTTGATGTACATTTTGTTGGATGTCATTCATCACAGCAATGAAGAGAAGTGGAGACAGAACTCCCCCTCGCCTTAGACCTGCAGTTATTCTAAAGAGTTCTGTCAGTCCTGATGGGGTTTTAACACGACTAATGATTCCATCGTAAATGTTCTCAATTCTCTTGACTATATCATTACTCAAAATACTCTTCCTCAACAATGTCCAGACTTTATCCCTTTTCACAGCATCGAATGCCTTTTTGATATCCAGGATGGCTATCCAGAGATCTTTATTGTGTTCATAATATTTCTCCATCTGACGGAGCCCAAATATTAGATCAACTGTTGATCTGCCTTTCCTGAATCCTTTGCCAGGAGTAGATATGGGAAACCATGGAAAACCACTTCAAGGATGGCTGAGGTAGGAATCGAATGCGCCTTTTATTATCAGTTTTGCCTCATGATGCTGAGTGAACACCGTTCCAGCCCTCAGACCAGAATTAAATTTCTTGGCAGAGCTGGGAATCAAACCCAGGCCTCCGCAGTGATAGACAAGAATGAGGCGGACATAAAATAATAATAATGGCCCACCTACCAATAAAATAAACTGCCATCCAATTCTTTGCTTCCGTTACCGTCCTCCTGATCAATATCATAATCAGTATCCGAGTCTCCGGATCTTGTTTCAACTTTGTCTTCAGTATCAGAGTCACCAATTTCTTTGAAATTATCATCAACTAGCGATTCGTTATCTTTCAGCAAAAGGTGACAAACTTCATCTACATCCTTAGGTTTTCACTAAGGCAACGTACTAAACCAAATAATTGCTATAACAGCACAAATGCAACTCAATGACAGAACGTTAAATCACTGGGTGCGCTGGAGCCATCTATCCCACATGACACAGCAGCTGACAAAAGTTACACGCATACCTGCCAACTTTTGAAAAGGGCTATCAGTAAAACTCACGCGCGACAAAAAATAGAACGATTTTCGATATACCCCCGGCTTGACGAAAATAATAATACTTCTGGGCTACAAAATACAATAATTCATGCTTTAAACAGGATACTTCAATGAAATCATATCTACTTACATAATTTGTAGATGAACATAACAATCCAGAAGAAATCCATGTTAATCAGCAGCAGGCGTGGTGAATATTGGTTTGGAGCACACATAACAGGACTTCCTTGATAGATTAAGCTGATATACGATAATTGAAAAAGGCTTTACACAATAAAACTTGTTTAACGTAACACAGGCAAGAAATAATATAATTCACACTGCAAATCACATGCTAGTTCGACTTTAAAGTCATGGTTGTGGTCTTTTTAGCTTCCTGCAAAAAGTCATGAGAAAATGTTTTGTCATAACAGCGACCAGAACTCCTGGTCTTCAAAATAGAAATAGACTCCAGAGATTCATTGGACATGGATGACCTGAACTGTGTTCTATTTTTCTTCACAAGGCTAAAAACACGTTTACATTCTGCATTGCTATGGGGTATGGTGAGAACATTACTCTAGAAATTCGGTTATACTTAAGAAGTCTATCGGCTCCACGAATTCTTGATATTTGTGCCCAATTGGAATCACTTGCAGCATCTTGATGTGCAGCCGAAGTGTCATCTACCTGAAGAGCTGTGAACTGCCTCTGAAGGTCATTCACCACCTCATCTGTAGTTTCATTCTCTTCCTTGCATAACATGATAGGAAACTTTTCCAAGAAAAAACGAATGGAAGAAAACTGTGCATCTTCAATTTTGTCTAACCTAGCAACTTGAGCATTCTTTAACACGTCATCCTTGAGTGGAAACTTGTTGATGATGTAGTCACAGGCAGTACAAAAGTAGTTTCTCACTGATGGAAAGAAAAGGGATTTATCTGTATCCGGTCCGTTCTGAAGGCACTTAACAACTTCAGATGATGCATTTTTTGCCATTTTATTTACAAAGCATGTCGTTTTCGTGCGACCACAACTATATTTCTTTGCAACTTCTGATGTTGGAAACATCTTAAATAAAGCATCAGCATGATCAGCCGCACTTAAGGGCACATTGTGTTCCACCAAAAAGGAAGTAAACAGACACTCGGCCCTAATTACGTCACTGTCAACGTGAAGAAAGAATATGCACATGGTAGAAATAAAAAACAAACACACACGTGGAACGAATGTAATTAGTCCAAGGAATACAGGAAACTGCGAAGCACGAAGTTATAGCACAAACACTCGAACGCTTCATTAAAATATGCCATAACCTTAAAAGACGAAAACATTCAAGGAACGCCAACTTCGCGAACAATGAACAACTCACGTGGTCAAAGAATATGGTTTAAATCGCAACGAGCGAACGGAGCGGAACAAAGAATATGCGAAGCAGAGCCTGTCGACACCTAAGATTCACATGGAAGAACGGTTATCCCGGCTTCAAATTCAATTACAATGAAGACACAAACATCACACGGTTAAAAGTACGAATCATATCAAAGAACGAGTTATCGACTATCGTGGACTTGCCTTCGACCCACGCAAACAATCGATTGTACGGAAGTGTGCGGTATTATCGAATGTAAATTATCTTTTCAAATTTTTGTCCGCGAAATCGTAAAATGACACCGTTCATCCGTAAAACCGTAAAATGCTGCAATTTCCGTAAATTTTACGGATAAACCGTAAAAGTTGGCAGGTATGTACACGTATGTAGTTTTTTCTTTGGCTCGTCATTGCACAACTCCAGGAAAATGCTTACAAAGGTATGGCGTAAGATGTCCCAAGACGATAAGATCATAACTTGAACTGTTGGCTTGATATTAAAACGAACCCTGGAGCTGTCACACCCATGCACGATAACGGAGGGTTTTGAAAAGATATTTCTACATGGGGGCTGAGAATATTAATACAGTAAAATTTCTTTTATACATTTCACACTTATACGTTTTTTCAGCGGTCCCAGCAAAATCCTATAATGTATTAAGGCAAATTATTTCGTTTATACAACTTTCATTTATATGATTTTTACGCTTATGCGATCATAGCTTACGTCCCCGAGTGCAAAATGGGACGTTTATGTGTTTAAAACAGTTTCCCTACTCAAAATGTCTAAAAATATTGGAACAAGAAACTTACGACACGCACTGTACATTTCTTGGAAACCATCCCTCATGCGGGGTTATCTGCGGTGGCAAGAGCGACTTTGAAGCTATTTGCAGCCAAAGTTGTGTGTGTTGTGAAATACCACACCACTTGCTTCAGTCCTTTTTCTGCCTTGTTCGGTGCTTCAGTTGTGGTTACCCTCGAGTGCAGTGAACATGGGTGAAAGGAAGAGGAAGTGCATTACGATTGCTGAATAATGATGCATTTTGAATGTACTGAAGGAAAGTGGCAACATGAAATGAACTGAAATCGCTCCATCCACCTTAAACACAACTGTAGCTAAGGCAGCGGAAATTGAAGAAGGCGCGGCGCGCATGTTTTAGGCGTTTCTACAAATAAGCGAACTCGCATTCAGGGCGGAAAATATGAATGTTTGGAAGATTGTTTGTTACAGTGGTTTAGGCAACATAGGACAGAAGGCATTCTGTCAGCGAACCAATGTTTTGCGAAAAGGCAAGTGAACTGGCAGTCAGACTTGGTGTAGATTTTAGTGCTTCATCAGGCTGGCTACACAAATTTAAGGCTAGGCATGGCATCAGTAGTCACAATGAGTATGGGGAGAGCAGGAGTGTTGATGCCGAGACTGTACAAGATTGGAAAGAAAACAGTTTGAAAGAAATGTCATCCCGATTCGCTCCTCAGAACATTTTCAACGCAGACGAGACAGGCCTTTTTTTTAATTTAATGCCTGATCGAACAATGCCATTCAATGGGGAAAACTGTCACAGCGGAAAACAAAGCAAACAACGTGTCACAGTACTGTTGTGCGCCAACAGTGACGGATCTGAAAAGCTTCTCTTCAAACCATGAAAAATACGCGATTGATTCTGTGTTATAATATCTTGCATCTTCAGACAAATTAAAATCCATGAATTAATTTACACTATTTTATTTTCTTCTGGTAGGCAATGCATTACATCGCAGCATCATGGCACCTTGTCTCAGCACTTACAATTCGAAACTGTTTTCGAAAAGCTGGATTTTTAGTTACCGGTAGTTGTACTGGTGATATTATTGATGATCATGTTCCTGATAATGACTGTGAATGGAGGAAACTGGAAGAGGAGACATCATTCGATGACTACGTAAATGATGACGCCAACCTCGTCACTGCAGAAGCCATGACTATCTCCAAGATAGGTGAAGACCCACAACGGGATCTGAGCGAGGACTGTATTAATGACGATTACGACGATGATGCTGAAGGGCAGCAGCATAATACAGTGGATTTTAATGATGCTGTCAATGCTCTATGGACTATCAAACATTTTGTGAAGCGCCATAACGTTTCTGAGGAAATAATGGCTCAATTGTATCGGTTTGAAAATACTGTTCATGCCATGGCCGCGGTCAACAAAAAACATCCCAAGATAACAGACTACTTCGTAAAGTGACTCAATTTTTGTTTTTTGTTGTTTCCTTCTTTATCTGGGTGTATTTCTCTTGTATTTGTATTGTTACATATTGCCGATTATAGTTAAACAATCGTATTATTATTTGTTGGCGTTCAATTCTTAACTATAACCCATATTGTCACATACATTTTTCAGTTTTAATTTACCCCGACTTTCATTTATGCTTTTTTCAAACTTACAGGTTTTCCTCCTTTGGTCCCCTGAAGTTTTACTGTAATAACGTTTTGACAGTATTATCCATAAGTCTAAACAAACAATTTGTTGTAATCAGCGTAACTGTGGCCTTCATAAAGAGGTCTAAATAGGCCATGGTGTATTCCATTTTTGAACGGCTGACTGTAGTGTTGGTGGTCTGCGCCGCTAGCGCGGGCCAAGAGCGGGGCGCGCTTGAAATCGTGTCAGTGATAACACTATGTATCTTTTTGACTCTGAGAGTCGCACATTTTTTTTTTCCCGTATTGACTGAAATATACTAAGAACAAAGTTCCAACTGGTTCCGCCTCGTCAATACTGTTTATTAAAATGTCGTGATACAATCACCTGTCTTTTATCACATCACATGGTACATGTTTCAACGTCTAACACGTATTGACGCCTTCATCAGCCTAAATAATTGTGCAGCACTTAAAACATTCCCTTTATCTACTGGGTGTAGTTAAAAATTGTACATAAAAACACACATGGATCACTGTAACACATTAAAAGTTGTTAAAACATTTTCTTATGTTAAAAGCTTAATAAAAATCCGCAGCCGGGCTTGGCAGTCTTTCTTGGCTTATATCTAATGTTGGCTTCCAAAAGCCCAAGCAAGGGGTGACCATTCCCAACTGGAAAGAAATGAAACTGCGTATGAGAGAAAGAAGTAGTAGATAAAATAATACTTTAAAAACCCTAAATGTTATAAAAAACCTTACGATGTAATGCGGCAATGAGCTAACAGGGCCGTGCTGAGTCGGACGGAGACAGTGCTGTACTGAAACGGTGTGTCAACATGGAAGCAACAAGCAAGACAAAAGGGGCGGAAGAGGAGAGGGGTGAGAGTTCGGGAGTGTTTTGGTTAGGAGTGGGGAAGGGGGGGGGGGGTATGGAGTAAGTTTAGGGGAAGGTAACATGGATCAACGGTTGTGGATTTAGTTTCTATGGTGGTTTATATTTTGTTTTGTAATGGATTAACGTTTCATAGAGTACGTTGTTTTCGAAATGAATCTCATTAAGATTCGTTAGGGGGGCGGTCTTTTGGGCTAAATCGATTTCAATTTCTTCTAAGATGTTCATTGTAGTTCCTTTATTTGCTCGATGTAAGATTCTCATATCGTTGTTAATGTCTGTGAACTCATGTTTGGTATCTTTCATATGATTTGCCATGGCGGAAAATTTATTGTATTTAATGGCATTGAAATGCTCCCCGTATCTTGTTATCAATGCTCTACCTGTTTGTCCACAATAATTAGCGTCGCATTTAGCACATTTCAACATATACACACCTGATTTACTGAATTTGTTCGTATGGTTCAATTTATTAGTATTGAATAAAATATTATTGTTTGTGTTGGAAGTTCTATATGCTATTCTTAGTCCACACTTTTTGAAAATGTTTGAAATACTATACATTTTGGTGCTGAAATACGTGAAAGTCGCGTATTTGGGCTGCTCTTTTTGTTCCGGCGTTAGGCGGGTGACCGGTTTGTTTTTAAGCTTACTGATGATATTGTTGACAAACAGGGATGTGAATCCGTTTACCTTGGCAATCTGTTTATTTCTTCATTTAGATGTGTTTTGCTTAAAGGAAGGGAAAAGGCTCTGCTGATCATACTATAAAAGGCGGCTTTCTTTTGACTGCCCGGGTGGTTAGAGTCTTTTCTTATTGTCGTGTGGGTCTGGGTTGGCTTTCTAAAAACTTTATAGGTTAACCTGTTATTATTTAAACAAACAGTAGTGTCAAGGAAGTTGATTTTACTGTTTACGGCTGATTCAGAGGTGAATTGTATGCTTTTATCCAAACCGTTTAATTTTTGCACGAGTCCTTCTATATTTAAAATAGTATCATCGATTATTACAAACACGTCATCCACGTATCTACCCCAGTAATGTATACCGTCAATTTTGCCTACTATTTCTTCGTGTTCCAGATGGTCAAGATATATGTTAGCTACTAAACCAGATAGCGGAGATCCCATTGAGAGTCCTTCTTTTTGTTTATAGATCCTATTGTTAAAAGTGAAAAAATTATTTGTGAGTGTGAATTCTAATAGCGTCATGAATTCGTTAATTTCTACTTTTGACAATATACTGTTGTTAGACAAATTTTGTTTAATGACCTTGAGCGATGGTGCAATTGGGATGTTTGTGTACATATTTTTCACGTCTACGCTATGCATGGAGTGTTTGCTCATTAAGGTAAGTTTCATGGTTTCTTCGCAGAAATTGAGTGTGTTTTTCAGGGATTTATTTGCTTTAAAAATGTAATGTCTTTCAAGGAACTGCTGACAAAATTTGGCGGTTCTGTAAAGGGGACTGTTTCTGAAATTAATGACAGGTCTTATTGGAATTCCTTCTTTATGAATTTTGGGGAGCGCTTTCAAAGTTGGTAATCCCGGGTTCATATTGGTTAACTTACTAGTTTGTTTTTCATTGATAATAAACATGGAGGTTTTCAAAATATTTTTCAATTTTCTCTGTATAGATTGGGTGGGGTCTTTCTTAACCTCTTCAAAGCTCGAGCTGCTGAGGAAATTGTGTGTGTTGTTGACATATACCTCCTTATCTATCAGCACGACCGTGTTACCCTTATCTGCTTTAGTAACAATTACATCGCTATTATTTATTTTCTCTTTCAATTCTTTAAGTTTATTTAGATTCGAATTTTTGTTGTTTTTTGTGTTAGTGTTAACAATTTTTTGAATTTCTTTGTTAGTCGTGTATCTGACTTCTTTTTGTTTATCAAGAGGAAGCCTACGTATGGCTGTTTCTGCTTCCACTACTAAAGTGGTTAGCGTTCTGTCATTGAGGTTACATTCCCAGTTGTGTTTGGGCCCCTTGCCTAGAATTTCGAGTTCATTATCGTCAAATGGAACACTTGATAAGTTTTTGACAGGTGGAGAAAATTGCACTGGGGTAAACAGCCTATTGTTAACTTGTTCATTCGCATCCCTGACTTTATTGAATTTATTTTGTAGGTTTCTGAATTTATTTTCTAGCGACTGTACTTTCCTATTGATTTTCGTAAATAAGATTTGATTTACAGTAAATGAATATCTATCCCAGTCCTTCTTGCTGGATAGATTTGAAGCTTCTAGGTGAGCACGATAAAGTTTGTTATTAAGATTGTTCTTCCTGATATAAAGAAATTTAATTTCTCTTTGGAAAACTCTACTATTAATTATCCTCTGTGTTCTGGCTTCATATTTATTTAATGGGCCCTTTTTCTGGTAAGATTTAAAATGTGACGGAGTTATGTTATGTTCTCTGCATTTCTTTAAAAAGGCGATGTCCTTGACAGTGCTGGCCAATTTAATTTTCAGATCTTTATATTTATAACGCGCCTTTTTAGCGCAGTTAGCTTGGCCTGCTTCATAATCTTTTTGACTCTGAGAGTCGCACATTTTTTTTTTTTTTTTCCCGTATTGACTGAAATATACTAAGAACAAAGTTCCAACTGGTTCCGCCTCGTCAATACTGTTTATTAAAATGTCGTGATACAATCACCTGTCTTTTATCACATCACATGGTACATGTTTCAACGTCTAACACGTATTGACGCCTTCATCAGCCTAAATAATTGTGCAGCACTTAAAACATTCCCTTTATCTACTGGGTGTAGTTAAAAATTGTACATAAAAACACACATGGATCACTGTAACACATTAAAAGTTGTTAAAACATTTTCTTATGTTAAAAGCTTAATAAAAATCCGCAGCCGGGCTTGGCAGTCTTTCTTGGCTTATATCTAATGTTGGCTTCCAAAAGCCCAAGCAAGGGGTGACCATTCCCAACTGGAAAGAAATGAAACTGCGTATGAGAGAAAGAAGTAGTAGATAAAATAATACTTTAAAAACCCTAAATGTTATAAAAAACCTTACGATGTAATGCGGCAATGAGCTAACAGGGCCGTGCTGAGTCGGACGGAGACAGTGCTGTACTGAAACGGTGTGTCAACATGGAAGCAACAAGCAAGACAAAAGGGGCGGAAGAGGAGAGGGGTGAGAGTTCGGGAGTGTTTTGGTTAGGAGTGGGGAAGGGGGGGGGGGGGTATGGAGTAAGTTTAGGGGAAGGTAACATGGATCAACGGTTGTGGATTTAGTTTCTATGGTGGTTTATATTTTGTTTTGTAATGGATTAACGTTTCATAGAGTACGTTGTTTTCGAAATGAATCTCATTAAGATTCGTTAGGGGGGCGGTCTTTTGGGCTAAATCGATTTCAATTTCTTCTAAGATGTTCATTGTAGTTCCTTTATTTGCTCGATGTAAGATTCTCATATCGTTGTTAATGTCTGTGAACTCATGTTTGGTATCTTTCATATGATTTGCCATGGCGGAAAATTTATTGTATTTAATGGCATTGAAATGCTCCCCGTATCTTGTTATCAATGCTCTACCTGTTTGTCCACAATAATTAGCGTCGCATTTAGCACATTTCAACATATACACACCTGATTTACTGAATTTGTTCGTATGGTTCAATTTATTAGTATTGAATAAAATATTATTGTTTGTGTTGGAAGTTCTATATGCTATTCTTAGTCCACACTTTTTGAAAATGTTTGAAATACTATACATTTTGGTGCTGAAATACGTGAAAGTCGCGTATTTGGGCTGCTCTTTTTGTTCCGGCGTTAGGCGGGTGACCGGTTTGTTTTTAAGCTTACTGATGATATTGTTGACAAACAGGGATGTGAATCCGTTTACCTTGGCAATCTGTTTATTTCTTCATTTAGATGTGTTTTGCTTAAAGGAAGGGAAAAGGCTCTGCTGATCATACTATAAAAGGCGGCTTTCTTTTGACTGCCCGGGTGGTTAGAGTCTTTTCTTATTGTCGTGTGGGTCTGGGTTGGCTTTCTAAAAACTTTATAGGTTAACCTGTTATTATTTAAACAAACAGTAGTGTCAAGGAAGTTGATTTTACTGTTTACGGCTGATTCAGAGGTGAATTGTATGCTTTTATCCAAACCGTTTAATTTTTGCACGAGTCCTTCTATATTTAAAATAGTATCATCGATTATTACAAACACGTCATCCACGTATCTACCCCAGTAATGTATACCGTCAATTTTGCCTACTATTTCTTCGTGTTCCAGATGGTCAAGATATATGTTAGCTACTAAACCAGATAGCGGAGATCCCATTGAGAGTCCTTCTTTTTGTTTATAGATCCTATTGTTAAAAGTGAAAAAATTATTTGTGAGTGTGAATTCTAATAGCGTCATGAATTCGTTAATTTCTACTTTTGACAATATACTGTTGTTAGACAAATTTTGTTTAATGACCTTGAGCGATGGTGCAATTGGGATGTTTGTGTACATATTTTTCACGTCTACGCTATGCATGGAGTGTTTGCTCATTAAGGTAAGTTTCATGGTTTCTTCGCAGAAATTGAGTGTGTTTTTCAGGGATTTATTTGCTTTAAAAATGTAATGTCTTTCAAGGAACTGCTGACAAAATTTGGCGGTTCTGTAAAGGGGACTGTTTCTGAAATTAATGACAGGTCTTATTGGAATTCCTTCTTTATGAATTTTGGGGAGCGCTTTCAAAGTTGGTAATCCCGGGTTCATATTGGTTAACTTACTAGTTTGTTTTTCATTGATAATAAACATGGAGGTTTTCAAAATATTTTTCAATTTTCTCTGTATAGATTGGGTGGGGTCTTTCTTAACCTCTTCAAAGCTCGAGCTGCTGAGGAAATTGTGTGTGTTGTTGACATATACCTCCTTATCTATCAGCACGACCGTGTTACCCTTATCTGCTTTAGTAACAATTACATCGCTATTATTTATTTTCTCTTTCAATTCTTTAAGTTTATTTAGATTCGAATTTTTGTTGTTTTTTGTGTTAGTGTTAACAATTTTTTGAATTTCTTTGTTAGTCGTGTATCTGACTTCTTTTTGTTTATCAAGAGGAAGCCTACGTATGGCTGTTTCTGCTTCCACTACTAAAGTGGTTAGCGTTCTGTCATTGAGGTTACATTCCCAGTTGTGTTTGGGCCCCTTGCCTAGAATTTCGAGTTCATTATCGTCAAATGGAACACTTGATAAGTTTTTGACAGGTGGAGAAAATTGCACTGGGGTAAACAGCCTATTGTTAACTTGTTCATTCGCATCCCTGACTTTATTGAATTTATTTTGTAGGTTTCTGAATTTATTTTCTAGCGACTGTACTTTCCTATTGATTTTCGTAAATAAGATTTGATTTACAGTAAATGAATATCTATCCCAGTCCTTCTTGCTGGATAGATTTGAAGCTTCTAGGTGAGCACGATAAAGTTTGTTATTAAGATTGTTCTTCCTGATATAAAGAAATTTAATTTCTCTTTGGAAAACTCTACTATTAATTATCCTCTGTGTTCTGGCTTCATATTTATTTAATGGGCCCTTTTTCTGGTAAGATTTAAAATGTGACGGAGTTATGTTATGTTCTCTGCATTTCTTTAAAAAGGCGATGTCCTTGACAGTGCTGGCCAATTTAATTTTCAGATCTTTATATTTATAACGCGCCTTTTTAGCGCAGTTAGCTTGGCCTGCTTCATAATCTTTTTGACTCTGAGAGTCGCACATTTTTTTTTTTTTTTTCCCGTATTGACTGAAATATACTAAGAACAAAGTTCCAACTGGTTCCGCCTCGTCAATACTGTTTATTAAAATGTCGTGATACAATCACCTGTCTTTTATCACATCACATGGTACATGTTTCAACGTCTAACACGTATTGACGCCTTCATCAGCCTAAATAATTGTGCAGCACTTAAAACATTCCCTTTATCTACTGGGTGTAGTTAAAAATTGTACATAAAAACACACATGGATCACTGTAACACATTAAAAGTTGTTAAAACATTTTCTTATGTTAAAAGCTTAATAAAAATCCGCAGCCGGGCTTGGCAGTCTTTCTTGGCTTATATCTAATGTTGGCTTCCAAAAGCCCAAGCAAGGGGTGACCATTCCCAACTGGAAAGAAATGAAACTGCGTATGAGAGAAAGAAGTAGTAGATAAAATAATACTTTAAAAACCCTAAATGTTATAAAAAGACTTACGATGTAATGCGGCAATGAGCTAACAGGGCCGTGCTGAGTCGGACGGAGACAGTGCTGTACTGAAACGGTGTGTCAACATGGAAGCAACAAGCAAGACAAAAGGGGAGGAAGAGGAGAGGGGTGAGAGTTCGGGAGTGTTTTGGTTAGGAGTGGGGAAGGGGGGGGGGTATGGAGTAAGTTTAGGGGAAGGTAACATGGATCAACGGTTGTGGATTTAGTTTCTATGGTGGTTTATATTTTGTTTTGTAATGGATTAACGTTTCATAGAGTACGTTGTTTTCGAAATGAATCTCATTAAGATTCGTTAGGGGGGCGGTCTTTTGGGCTAAATCAATTTCAATTTCTTCTAAGATGTTCATTGTAGTTCCTTTATTTGCTCGATGTAAGATTCTCATATCGTTGTTAATGTCTGTGAACTCATGTTTGGTATCTTTCATATGATTTGCCATGGCGGAAAATTTATTGTATTTAATGGCATTGAAATGCTCCCCGTATCTTGTTATCAATGCTCTACCTGTTTGTCCACAATAATTAGCGTCGCATTTAGCACATTTCAACATATACACACCTGATTTACTGAATTTGTTCGTATGGTTCAATTTATTAGTATTGAATAAAATATTATTGTTTGTGTTGGAAGTTCTATATGCTATTCTTAGTCCACACTTTTTGAAAATGTTTGAAATACTATACGTTTTGGTGCTGAAATACGTGAAAGTCGCGTATTTGGGCTGCTCTTTTTGTTCCGGCGTTAGGCGGGTGACCGGTTTGTTTTTAAGCTTACTGATGATATTGTTGACAAACAGGGATGTGAATCCGTTTACCTTGGCAATCTGTTTATTTCTTCATTTAGATGTGTTTTGCTTAAAGGAAGGGAAAAGGCTCTGCTGATCATACTATAAAAGGCGGCTTTCTTTTGACTGCCCGGGTGGTTAGAGTCTTTTCTTATTGTCGTGTGGGTCTGGGTTGGCTTTCTAAAAACTTTATAGGTTAACCTGTTATTATTTAAACAAACAGTAGTGTCAAGGAAGTTGATTTTACTGTTTACGGCTGATTCAGAGGTGAATTGTATGCTTTTATCCAAACCGTTTAATTTTTGCACGAGTCCTTCTATATTTAAAATAGTATCATCGATTATTACAAACACGTCATCCACGTATCTACCCCAGTAATGTATACCGTCAATTTTGCCTACTATTTCTTCGTGTTCCAGATGGTCAAGATATATGTTAGCTACTAAACCAGATAGCGGAGATCCCATTGAGAGTCCTTCTTTTTGTTTATAGATCCTATTGTTAAAAGTGAAAAAATTATTTGTGAGTGTGAATTCTAATAGCGTCATGAATTCGCTAATTTCTACTTTTGACAATATACTGTTGTTAGACAAATTTTGTTTAATGACCTTGAGCGATGGTGCAATTGGGATGTTTGTGTACATATTTTTCACGTCTACGCTATGCATGGAGTGTTTGCTCATTAAGGTAAGTTTCATGGTTTCTTCGCAGAAATTGAGTGTGTTTTTCAGGGATTTATTTGCTTTAAAAATGTAATGTCTTTCAAGGAACTGCTGACAAAATTTGGCGGTTCTGTAAAGGGGACTGTTTCTGAAATTAATGACAGGTCTTATTGGAATTCCTTCTTTATGAATTTTGGGGAGCGCTTTCAAAGTTGGTAATCCCGGGTTCATATTGGTTAACTTACTAGTTTGTTTTTCATTGATAATAAACATGGAGGTTTTCAAAATATTTTTCAATTTTCTCTGTATAGATTGGGTGGGGTCTTTCTTAACCTCTTCAAAGCTCGAGCTGCTGAGGAAATTGTGTGTGTTGTTGACATATACCTCCTTATCTATCAGCACGACCGTGTTACCCTTATCTGCTTTAGTAACAATTACATCGCTATTATTTATTTTCTCTTTCAATTCTTTAAGTTTATTTAGATTCGAATTTTTGTTGTTTTTTGTGTTAGTGTTAACAATTTTTTGAATTTCTTTGTTAGTCGTGTATCTGACTTCTTTTTGTTTATCAAGAGGAAGCCTACGTATGGCTGTTTCTGCTTCCACTACTAAAGTGGTTAGCGTTCTGTCATTGAGGTTACATTCCCAGTTGTGTTTGGGCCCCTTGCCTAGAATTTCGAGTTCATTATCGTCAAATGGAACACTTGATAAGTTTTTGACAGGTGGAGAAAATTGCACTGGGGTAAACAGCCTATTGTTAACTTGTTCATTCGCATCCCTGACTTTATTGAATTTATTTTGTAGGTTTCTGAATTTATTTTCTAGCGACTGTACTTTCCTATTGATTTTCGTAAATAAGATTTGATTTACAGTAAATGAATATCTATCCCAGTCCTTCTTGCTGGATAGATTTGAAGCTTCTAGGTGAGCACGATAAAGTTTGTTATTAAGATTGTTCTTCCTGATATAAAGAAATTTAATTTCTCTTTGGAAAACTCTACTATTAATTATCCTCTGTGTTCTGGCTTCATATTTATTTAATGGGCCCTTTTTCTGGTAAGATTTAAAATGTGACGGAGTTATGTTAAGTTCTCTGCATTTCTTTAAAAAGGCGATGTCCTTGACAGTGCTGGCCAATTTAATTTTCAGATCTTTATATTTATAACGCGCCTTTTTAGCGCAGTTAGCTTGGCCTGCTTCATAATCTTTTTGACTCTGAGAGTCGCACATTTTTTTTTTTTTTTTTTCCCGTATTGACTGAAATATACTAAGAACAAAGTTCCAACTGGTTCCGCCTCGTCAATACTGTTTATTAAAATGTCGTGATACAATCACCTGTCTTTTATCACATCACATGGTACATGTTTCAACGTCTAACACGTATTGACGCCTTCATCAGCCTAAATAATTGTGCAGCACTTAAAACATTCCCTTTATCTACTGGGTGTAGTTAAAAATTGTACATAAAAACACACATGGATCACTGTAACACATTAAAAGTTGTTAAAACATTTTCTTATGTTAAAAGCTTAATAAAAATCCGCAGCCGGGCTTGGCAGTCTTTCTTGGCTTATATCTAATGTTGGCTTCCAAAAGCCCAAGCAAGGGGTGACCATTCCCAACTGGAAAGAAATGAAACTGCGTATGAGAGAAAGAAGTAGTAGATAAAATAATACTTTAAAAACCCTAAATGTTATAAAAAGACTTACGATGTAATGCGGCAATGAGCTAACAGGGCCGTGCTGAGTCGGACGGAGACAGTGCTGTACTGAAACGGTGTGTCAACATGGAAGCAACAAGCAAGACAATAGGGGCGGAAGAGGAGAGGGGTGAGAGTTCGGGAGTGTTTTGGTTAGGAGTGGGGAAGGGGGGGGGGGGGGGGGGTATGGAGTAAGTTTAGGGGAAGGTAACATGGATCAACGGTTGTGGATTTAGTTTCTATGGTGGTTTATATTTTGTTTTGTAATGGATTAACGTTTCATAGAGTACGTTGTTTTCGAAATGAATCTCATTAAGATTCGTTAGGGGGGCGGTCTTTTGGGCTAAATCGATTTCAATTTCTTCTAAGATGTTCATTGTAGTTCCTTTATTTGCTCGATGTAAGATTCTCATATCGTTGTTAATGTCTGTGGACTCATGTTTGGTATCTTTCATATGATTTGCCATGGCGGAAAATTTATTGTATTTAATGGCATTGAAATGCTCCCCGTATCTTGTTATCAATGCTCTACCTGTTTGTCCACAATAATTAGCGTCGCATTTAGCACATTTCAACATATACACACCTGATTTACTGAATTTGTTCGTATGGTTCAATTTATTAGTATTGAATAAAATATTATTGTTTGTGTTGGAAGTTCTATATGCTATTCTTAGTCCACCCTTTTGGAAAATGTTTGAAATACTATACGTTTTGGTGCTGAAATACGTGAAAGTCGCGTATTTGGGCTGCTCTTTTTGTTCCGGCGTTAGGCGGGTGACCGGTTTGTTTTTAAGCTTACTGATGATATTGTTGACAAACAGGGATGTGAATCCGTTTACCTTGGCAATCTGTTTAATGATTTTTATTTCTTCATTTAGATGTGTTTTGCTTAAAGGAAGGGAAAAGGCTCTGCTGATCATACTATAAAAGGCGGCTTTCTTTTGACTGCCCGGGTGGTTAGAGTCTTTTCTTATTGTCGTGTGGGTCTGGGTTGGCTTTCTAAAAACTTTATAGGTTAACCTGTTATTATTTAAACAAACAGTAGTGTCAAGGAAGTTGATTTTACTGTTTACGGCTGATTCAGAGGTGAATTGTATGCTTTTATCCAAACCGTTTAATTTTTGCACGAGTCCTTCTATATTTAAAATAGTATCATCGATTATTACAAACACGTCATCCACGTATCTACCCCAGTAATGTATACCGTCAATTTTGCCTACTATTTCTTCGTGTTCCAGATGGTCAAGATATATGTTAGCTACTAAACCAGATAGCGGAGATCCCATTGAGAGTCCTTCTTTTTGTTTATAGATCCTATTGTTAAAAGTGAAAAAATTATTTGTGAGTGTGAATTCTAATAGCGTCATGAATTCGTTAATTTCTACTTTTGACAATATACTGTTGTTAGACAAATTTTGTTTAATGACCTTGAGCGATGGTGCAATTGGGATGTTTGTGTACATATTTTTCACGTCTACGCTATGCATGGAGTGTTTGCTCATTAAGGTAAGTTTCATGGTTTCTTCGCAGAAATTGAGTGTGTTTTTCAGGGATTTATTTGCTTTAAAAATGTAATGTCTTTCAAGGAACTGCTGACAAAATTTGGCGGTTCTGTAAAGGGGACTGTTTCTGAAATTAATGACAGGTCTTATTGGAATTCCTTCTTTATGAATTTTGGGGAGCGCTTTCAAAGTTGGTAATCCCGGGTTCATATTGGTTAACTTACTAGTTTGTTTTTCATTGATAATAAACATGGAGGTTTTCAAAATATTTTTCAATTTTCTCTGTATAGATTGGGTGGGGTCTTTCTTAACCTCTTCAAAGCTCGAGCTGCTGAGGAAATTGTGTGTGTTGTTGACATATACCTCCTTATCTATCAGCACGACCGTGTTACCCTTATCTGCTTTAGTAACAATTACATCGCTATTATTTATTTTCTCTTTCAATTCTTTAAGTTTATTTAGATTCGAATTTTTGTTGTTTTTTGTGTTAGTGTTAACAATTTTTTGAATTTCTTTGTTAGTCGTGTATCTGACTTCTTTTTGTTTATCAAGAGGAAGCCTACGTCTGGCTGTTTCTGCTTCCACTACTAAAGTGGTTAGCGTTCTGTCATTGAGGTTACATTCCCAGGGCAAGGGGCCCAAACACAACTGGGAATGTAACCTCAATGACAGAACGCTAACCACTTTAGTAGTGGAAGCAGAAACAGCCATACGTAGGCTTCCTCTTGATAAACAAAAAGAAGTCAGATACACGACTAACAAAGAAATTCAAAAAATTGTTAACACTAACACAAAAAACAACAAAAATTCGAATCTAAATAAACTTAAAGAATTGAAAGAGAAAATAAATAATAGCGATGTAATTGTTACTAAAGCAGATAAGGGTAACACGGTCGTGCTGATAGATAAGGAGGTATATGTCAACAACACACACAATTTCCTCAGCAGCTCGAGCTTTGAAGAGGTTAAGAAAGACCCCACCCAATCTATACAGAGAAAATTGAAAAATATTTTGAAAACCTCCATGTTTATTATCAATGAAAAACAAACTAGTAAGTTAACCAATATGAACCCGGGATTACCAACTTTGAAAGTGCTCCCCAAAATTCATAAAGAAGGAATTCCAATAAGACCTGTCATTAATTTCAGAAACAGTCCCCTTTACAGAACCGCCAAATTTTGTCAGCAGTTCCTTGAAAGACATTACATTTTTAAAGCAAATAAATCCCTGAAAAACACACTCAATTTCTGCGAAGAAACCATGAAACTTACCTTAATGAGCAAACACTCCATGCATAGCGTAGACGTGAAAAATATGTACACAAACATCCCAATTGCACCATCGCTCAAGGTCATTAAACAAAATTTGTCTAACAACAGTATATTGTCAAAAGTAGAAATTAACGAATTCATGACGCTATTAGAATTCACACTCACAAATAATTTTTTCACTTTTAACAATAGGATCTATAAACAAAAAGAAGGACTCTCAATGGGATCTCCGCTATCTGGTTTAGTAGCTAACATATATCTTGACCATCTGGAACACGAAGAAATAGTAGGCAAAATTGACGGTATACATTACTGGGGTAGATACGTGGATGACGTGTTTGTAATAATCGATGATACTATTTTAAATATAGAAGGACTCGTGCAAAAATTAAACGGTTTGGATAAAAGCATACAATTCACCTCTGAATCAGCCGTAAACAGTAAAATCAACTTCCTTGACACTACTGTTTGTTTAAATAATAACAGGTTAACCTATAAAGTTTTTAGAAAGCCAACCCAGACCCACACGACAATAAGAAAAGACTCTAACCACCCGGGCAGTCAAAAGAAAGCCGCCTTTTATAGTATGATCAGCAGAGCCTTTTCCCTTCCTTTAAGCAAAACACATCTAAATGAAGAAATAAAAATCATTAAACAGATTGCCAAGGTAAACGGATTCACATCCCTGTTTGTCAACAATATCATCAGTAAGCTTAAAAACAAACCGGACACCCGCCTAACGCCGGAACAAAAAGAGCGGCCCAAATACGCGACTTTCACGTATTTCAGCACCAAAACGTATAGTATTTCAAACA
This sequence comes from Meconema thalassinum, assembly GCA_946902985.2. Classification (NCBI taxonomy): domain Eukaryota; kingdom Metazoa; phylum Arthropoda; class Insecta; order Orthoptera; family Tettigoniidae; genus Meconema; species Meconema thalassinum. Next base: position 1,355,909,217 of record OX336388.2, read on the forward strand.
TTTTCAAAAAGTGTGGACTAAGAATAGCATATAGAACTTCCAACACAAACAATAATATTTTATTCAATACTAATAAATTGAACCATACGAACAAATTCAGTAAATCAGGTGTGTATATGTTGAAATGTGCTAAATGCGACGCTAATTATTGTGGACAAACAGGTAGAGCATTGATAACAAGATACGGGGAGCATTTCAATGCCATTAAATACAATAAATTTTCCGCCATGGCAAATCATATGAAAGATACCAAACATGAGTTCACAGACATTAACAACGATATGAGAATCTTACATCGAGCAAATAAAGGAACTACAATGAACATCTTAGAAGAAATTGAAATCGATTTAGCCCAAAAGACCGCCCCCCCTAACGAATCTTAATGAGATTCATTTCGAAAACAACGTACTCTATGAAACGTTAATCCATTACAAAACAAAATATAAACCACCATAGAAACTAAATCCACAACCGTTGATCCATGTTACCTTCCCCTAAACTTACTCCATACCCCCCCCCCCCTTCCCCACTCCTAACCAAAACACTCCCGAACTCTCACCCCTCTCCTCTTCCGCCCCTATTGTCTTGCTTGTTGCTTCCATGTTGACACACCGTTTCAGTACAGCACTGTCTCCGTCCGACTCAGCACGGCCCTGTTAGCTCATTGCCGCATTACATCGTAAGTCTTTTTATAACATTTAGGGTTTTTAAAGTATTATTTTATCTACTACTTCTTTCTCTCATACGCAGTTTCATTTCTTTCCAGTTGGGAATGGTCACCCCTTGCTTGGGCTTTTGGAAGCCAACATTAGATATAAGCCAAGAAAGACTGCCAAGCCCGGCTGCGGATTTTTATTAAGCTTTTAACATAAGAAAATGTTTTAACAACTTTTAATGTGTTACAGTGATCCATGTGTGTTTTTATGTACAATTTTTAACTACACCCAGTAGATAAAGGGAATGTTTTAAGTGCTGCACAATTATTTAGGCTGATGAAGGCGTCAATACGTGTTAGACGTTGAAACATGTACCATGTGATGTGATAAAAGACAGGTGATTGTATCACGACATTTTAATAAACAGTATTGACGAGGCGGAACCAGTTGGAACTTTGTTCTTAGTATATTTCAGTCAATACGGGAAAAAAAAAAAAAAAAAATGTGCGACTCTCAGAGTCAAAAAGATTATGAAGCAGGCCAAGCTAACTGCGCTAAAAAGGCGCGTTATAAATATAAAGATCTGAAAATTAAATTGGCCAGCACTGTCAAGGACATCGCCTTTTTAAAGAAATGCAGAGAACATAACATAACTCCGTCACATTTTAAATCTTACCAGAAAAAGGGCCCATTAAATAAATATGAAGCCAGAACACAGAGGATAATTAATAGTAGAGTTTTCCAAAGAGAAATTAAATTTCTTTATATCAGGAAGAACAATCTTAATAACAAACTTTATCGTGCTCACCTAGAAGCTTCAAATCTATCCAGCAAGAAGGACTGGGATAGATATTCATTTACTGTAAATCAAATCTTATTTACGAAAATCAATAGGAAAGTACAGTCGCTAGAAAATAAATTCAGAAACCTACAAAATAAATTCAATAAAGTCAGGGATGCGAATGAACAAGTTAACAATAGGCTGTTTACCCCAGTGCAATTTTCTCCACCTGTCAAAAACTTATCAAGTGTTCCATTTGACGATAATGAACTCGAAATTCTAGGCAAGGGGCCCAAACACAACTGGGAATGTAACCTCAATGACAGAACGCTAACCACTTTAGTAGTGGAAGCAGAAACAGCCATACGTAGGCTTCCTCTTGATAAACAAAAAGAAGTCAGATACACGACTAACAAAGAAATTCAAAAAATTGTTAACACTAACACAAAAAACAACAAAAATTCGAATCTAAATAAACTTAAAGAATTGAAAGAGAAAATAAATAATAGCGATGTAATTGTTACTAAAGCAGATAAGGGTAACACGGTCGTGCTGATAGATAAGGAGGTATATGTCAACAACACACACAATTTCCTCAGCAGCTCGAGCTTTGAAGAGGTTAAGAAAGACCCCACCCAATCTATACAGAGAAAATTGAAAAATATTTTGAAAACCTCCATGTTTATTATCAATGAAAAACAAACTAGTAAGTTAACCAATATGAACCCGGGATTACCAACTTTGAAAGCGCTCCCCAAAATTCATAAAGAAGGAATTCCAATAAGACCTGTCATTAATTTCAGAAACAGTCCCCTTTACAGAACCGCCAAATTTTGTCAGCAGTTCCTTGAAAGACATTACATTTTTAAAGCAAATAAATCCCTGAAAAACACACTCAATTTCTGCGAAGAAACCATAAAACTTACCTTAATGAGCAAACACTCCATGCATAGCGTAGACGTGAAAAATATGTACACAAACATCCCAATTGCACCATCGCTCAAGGTCATTAAACAAAATTTGTCTAACAACAGTATATTGTCAAAAGTAGAAATTAACGAATTCATGACGCTATTAGAATTCACACTCACAAATAATTTTTTCACTTTTAACAATAGGATCTATAAACAAAAAGAAGGACTCTCAATGGGATCTCCGCTATCTGGTTTAGTAGCTAACATATATCTTGACCATCTGGAACACGAAGAAATAGTAGGCAAAATTGACGGTATACATTACTGGGGTAGATACGTGGATGACGTGTTTGTAATAATCGATGATACTATTTTAAATATAGAAGGACTCGTGCAAAAATTAAACGGTTTGGATAAAAGCATACAATTCACCTCTGAATCAGCCGTAAACAGTAAAATCAACTTCCTTGACACTACTGTTTGTTTAAATAATAACAGGTTAACCTATGAAGTTTTTAGAAAGCCAACCCAGACCCACACGACAATAAGAAAAGACTCTAACCACCCGGGCAGTCAAAAGAAAGCCGCCTTTTATAGTATGATCAGCAGAGCCTTTTCCCTTCCTTTAAGCAAAACACATCTAAATGAAGAAATAAAAATTATTAAACAGATTGCCAAGGTAAACGGATTCACATCCCTGTTTGTCAACAATATCATCAGTAAGCTTAAAAACAAACCGGTCACCCGCCTAACGCCGGAACAAAAAGAGCAGCCCAAATACGCGACTTTCACGTATTTCAGCACCAAAACGTATAGTATTTCAAACATTTTCAAAAAGTGTGGACTAAGAATAGCATATAGAACTTCCAACACAAACAATAATATTTTATTCAATACTAATAAATTGAACCATACGAACAAATTCAGTAAATCAGGTGTGTATATGTTGAAATGTGCTAAATGCGACGCTAATTATTGTGGACAAACAGGTAGAGCATTGATAACAAGATACGGGGAGCATTTCAATGCCATTAAATACAATAAATTTTCCGCCATGGCAAATCATATGAAAGATACCAAACATGAGTTCACAGACATTAACAACGATATGAGAATCTTACATCGAGCAAATAAAGGAACTACAATGAACATCTTAGAAGAAATTGAAATTGATTTAGCCCAAAAGACCGCCCCCCTAACGAATCTTAATGAGATTCATTTCGAAAACAACGTACTCTATGAAACGTTAATCCATTACAAAACAAAATATAAACCACCATAGAAACTAAATCCACAACCGTTGATCCATGTTACCTTCCCCTAAACTTACTCCATACCCCCCCCCTTCCCCACTCCTAACCAAAACACTCCCGAACTCTCACCCCTCTCCTCTTCCGCCCCTATTGTCTTGCTTGTTGCTTCCATGTTGACACACCGTTTCAGTACAGCACTGTCTCCGTCCGACTCAGCACGGCCCTGTTAGCTCATTGCCGCATTACATCGTAAGTCTTTTTATAACATTTAGGGTTTTTAAAGTATTATTTTATCTACTACTTCTTTCTCTCATACGCAGTTTCATTTCTTTCCAGTTGGGAATGGTCACCCCTTGCTTGGGCTTTTGGAAGCCAACATTAGATATAAGCCAAGAAAGACTGCCAAGCCCGGCTGCGGATTTTTATTAAGCTTTTAACATAAGAAAATGTTTTAACAACTTTTAATGTGTTACAGTGATCCATGTGTGTTTTTATGTACAATTTTTAACTACACCCAGTAGATAAAGGGAATGTTTTAAGTGCTGCACAATTATTTAGGCTGATGAAGGCGTCAATACGTGTTAGACGTTGAAACATGTACCATGTGATGTGATAAAAGACAGGTGATTGTATCACGACATTTTAATAAACAGTATTGACGAGGCGGAACCAGTTGGAACTTTGTTCTTAGAACACTATGTATTCTATTCCTATTCATCATGGTAGTTGTGTAATTAATTATTTTAGTATAATTTTAACCACAACACAGTGATCAGGATCTGATGATGGCCACTTGAGGGTCGAAACGCGTAATCCTAAATTGGCCCATTTAATTGTGATAATTTAATTAAAACATGTAATTTTTTCCAGGAGTGTGTTTACATATTTATATCTTGTACACAATCGTGTTGACTGACTGAAGAGCTACAAATGACAATTTCAGTTTAACGTTTTTGTCGATTATAAGTTTAACCTTTATTTAAGTTTCAAAGTTTATGGCTGCTATAACGTCATCAGTGTCAATTTAATGTTCGTAAGTTTCCAAACAATTCACTAGTTGGACATTTTCTCCTGGCTATGTAACAAATTCAGTCACAGCCCCTTCCTCAAATGAGTTTGAAAAAAATTACAGACTTAACACACCACGATTGCTTGGGAAGCTGAAGAAAAAGCAGTCACATTTTCAAGCCTTGCTCAACACATACTACCGCTCCAATTTCTATGACATGTTACGTTACTAGTGAGCAACAGGAAAACTAATTGCCCGCAAAGGGTAATAAGGAACAAATGTGAGTCGATGTGCGTAAATTATAGCCTAATATTTTCACGGATTCATTAATAACGTTATCAGCCAGTAAATGCTCTAAATTTGTCCAGTTGTGTGTCATTTGGTGGGATTTACAGTTCCATTAATATAGGCAGGCAAGAGGGCATTATAAATAGCTAAAATAGTCAGGAAAAAGGCATTAAATAGCTAAAACAGGCAATAAAAGGCAATTAGAAAAATCTTGCACTAGACACATTAATTTAATAGATTACATTATTCAATAACTCGATCGTCATATTTTAAAGAACTTGAAAGTTTTAAACAAAATGCTAGAGTTGTAATTGATACAAAAATGAAAATGTTTTTAAAAGGAGTATGTATATCAATGCCTTATTCGTTGCACATGACTACCAAATGCTTTTTTAAGTTCTCTGGGGTCAAGTTGAGTCTCCTGTCAGATAACACATTTTTCATATAAGAAAATGACCTCTCAACATCGACAGAGGTCGATGTTGTTGTTTGAGTCTTCAGTCTTTTGACTGGTTTGATGCAGCTTTCCATGCCTCCTTGTCCTGAGCTAATCGTTTCATCTCTACAAAGCTAAAACACCCTACATCCGAGGCAATATGTTTAACATATTCTAACCTTGGTCTACCCCTACAGTTCTTGTCTTCGACCCTTCCTTCCTTAACCTTCATATTCCTGGGTGTCTTAGTATGCGTCCTACCAGCCTATCTCTTCTCTTCATCAGCAGTCGCCAGGAACATCTCTCCTCTCCCACTCGTTTTAATACCTCTTCATTTGTAACCCTATCTACCCATCTGATCTTAATCATTCTCCTGTAACACCACATTTTAAATGCTTCAATTCTCCTCTTTTCTGCTGCACCAATAGTTAAAGTTCCACTTCCATAGAGTGCCACACTCCGTACAAAGGCTTTCAAAAATTACTTCCTAATACCTAAATCTATATTCAATGTCAACAGAAATGCTTTCCTTGCCTGAGCCAACCTACTTTTTATGTCCTCTTTGCTTCGTCCATCACTGGTTATTTTGCTTCCTAAGTAACAGAAGTCTCCTACTTTCTATAGCTTTTCACCTGCCAATGTGATGTCCATAGAGGTTTCTGATTTATTTCGGCTGCATTCCAATATTTTTGTTTTACATTTACTAATTTTCATCATGAATTCTTTCCTCAAGTCCATACCATTCAAAAACTCATTCACATCCTCTGGCGAGTCGGCCAAGATGACGATGTCATCAGCAAATCTCAGAGTTGAAATTATTTCTCCTTGAATCTTCACTCCCACTTTAAATGTTTCTCCAATTCTTCATTACTTGTTCAATGTAAAGATCGAAAAGTAGCCTTGCCTTACACCTTTCTGAATACCAGTTTCTCTCTCATGTCCTTCAGCTCGAATGATTGCTGTCTGGTTTCTGTAGGTAGATTGTAGGTCACCCTCCTATCCCTGTACTTTTTTCCAATCGTTTTCAAAATGTCAAACAATTTTGCCCAATCAACATTATCATAAGCCTTTTCTATGTCTACAAATGCCACGAATGTTCTCTTATCTTTCCTTCTTCTACCTTCCAAAATCAGCCTTAGACTTAATACAGCTTCCCTTGTTCCTACATTTCTTTTGAAACCAAACTGGTCTTCGCTGGCTTTCCATCCTCTTGTAAATTATCCTAGACAGGATCTTTGAAGCATGAGTAATCAATAGGGCCCGGATTTTTTTAAAATGCATATGCAAATGCATATTTTGAACGTTAGTGCATATATAGATATATTTTTCTCTTGTGTGTGTGATCGAGTACGGTAATCCAAGATTTCTGAACGAAATGAAAAATCTAATGAACTTCATATGTTGTACATCCCTTGGCAACACGATAAGCCTTCCCTGGTCAGGAATGTGCTTTCAATGTCGCAATACAGAACAAGCAGGTAGATGGATAATGACCATTTCACAACACCTATTTCTTTCAGTCCTATGTACTTTCCCCTAACAGTAGCCTCCCAAGGTTTGCGTAAACAAGTGGGTTCATCTGTTAACTTGCTCTTCGTCTATTGCAGTGTGTTACCGGTTTAAACTATAAAAATGCCTAAAGATGAGAGCTCTAGGTCATTTTTAATATAACAGTGGATATCAGGCAATAGTGACTATACAAGTGACGGTGATGTAGTGTACTGTCAAGTGTGCGAGAAGAGTGTAAAATGCGACAAAAAATTTGAACTTGTGCAGCATTCGAAAACAACTTCACATCTTAGATCAAAAGAACAGAGTAAGAATACGCAGCAGCTACTTTTAACCGACATTAAAACACGGTGTGAAGTTAGTACATTTTCTGCTGATCTCTGTGAAGCTTTTGTATGCAGCAACATTCCACTGCATAAATTGAATAATTCACATCTAGGCTCGTTTCTTGAAAAGTATTGTGCTAATCAAAGGATACCAGATGAATCTACCCTTAGGAAGAACTATTTACATTCACTGCACACTTCTGTCGTGGATTCGATACGGTCTGACATAGGAGGAAACTGTATATGGATATCGGTAGATGAAACAACAGATTCGTGTGGTCGATACATTGCGAACTTCATAGTGGGTAAATGTCCAGAAGAACCCGGCAAACCTCATTTACTTTCGTGCAAAGTGCTAGAAAAAAACAACCACGCTACAGTTGCAAGATTTGTTAACGATTCCCTGTGACTTCTGAGGCCTGGTGAATCGGAAAGTGATTGTTACAAAGTGCGCCTTTTAGTCACAGATGCAGCTTCGTACGTGTTGAAAGCTGGTCAGTCTCTTGGAGTATTTTTTCCAAATCTCATTCATGTCACATGTTTGGCCCATGGATTGCATCGTATTGCAGAAGAGATACGTATGCTCTTTCCATCTGGCAACAAAGTCATTTCAAGTGGGAAGAAACTGTTCCTAAAAGCACCGGCTCGTGTACAGTTGTACAAAACTCTCCTGCCTCAGGTTTCTCTTCCGCCGGAACCTGTTCTCACAAGATGGGGAACTTGGTTATCTGCAGTATCGTTCTACCAGGAGTACTTTAACCAAGTGAAAGATGTAGTTACAAGTAATGACGATAGTCATACTGCGTGTGTTCATGAAGCAAAGTGCGCATTTGAATCTGAAACTGTATATCAAGATATCAGTTTCATCCATATTCATCACTTTCGAAGGCAATTAAGGGCCTAGAAACTCGCGGTGCACCCCTACATGAATCCCTTCAGTTAATTCAAAACACCATTAGTTCTTTAAATGGTGTCCGTGGTGAAACTGGAGAAAAAGTGAAAAGGAAACTCAGTGCGGTGTTGGACTCAAACCCAGGACTGAAGAAGATTCAATCCATAAGCAACTACATTAAGTGGAATCAGGCAGGCTTTACCAGAAGAATGTTCAAAGCAGTTAGTGCCAGTGTACAAGTATTGCCCAGTTACGTCCGTCGACATAGAACGATCATTTTCAGCATATAAATTAATTCTGTCCGACAACAGAAAGTCATTGACCCCTGAAAACATTGAAAAACTATTGATAACCTACTGCCATGCAACATTTTGCAAGGAATGAAACATGTGTATCAATGTAAAGTGGAGTTAAAATTAAATAAATTGTTTGGTAAGTGTATTTTGTTTTATTTTTAGTGCATATTTTCAACATTTTTAGTGCAAATGTGCATGCATATTTTTGTAGTTTTTAGTGCATATGAATCCGGGCCCTAGTAATCAAGCTGATTGTACGGTCATCACCTTGCACAGTTTCCAGCCACTGGCCGGGTCTGTTTGGAACACAAGCCTCTCCAACGTCTTCTGTCATCCCACCATCTCTCAGCCTCCACCCTTGTCCAGTCTTCTCCTCTCTTCTTCACGCTTTCTACCGCCCCCTTCAGCCACCTGTCTCTCGGTCTTCCTCTAGGTCTCTTTCCTTCCCACTTCGTCTCGTGTACTCTCCTGGGTATCCTCTTCTCCATTCGTTTTACATGTCCATTCCATCTAAGTCTAGATTTCTCTATACCATCCTGTAATGGTTCCTCCTTCAATAATTCTCTGGCCCTCTCATTTCTTAAACTGTCCATCTTTGTAGCTCCAATACTGCTTCTCAAGAACCTCATCTCACTGGCCTGTATTTTGCTCTTCTCCCTTCCTTTCATAACCCAGGTCTCCGAGGCATACGTCAGGATAGGGACATAGTACGTCCGATATATGATCTTTTTGCTGTTCTGAGGGACATCCTTGCTCCATAACATGCTTCTCACACTCCTCCGAAATGCTTCTGCCTGCCTTCCCCGCTCATTTATTTCTCTATCGTTTCTTCCATTATCTTGTATCAGGCTTCCCAGATACTTGAAACTCTCCACTTTCTTCAGCTGTTCCCCACCAATTGTTATTCCCGTTGTGGTTCTTTCCTTCTTCCTTGATGTGATCACCATCTCACTCTTATTTATGCTAAATTTCATCCCATATCCTTGTATTATTCCTTCCCACACGTCCAACTGTTCCTGTACCTCCTCCTCCTTGTTTCCCCAAATCATCAAATCATCTGCAAACACCATTGCTTTCATCTTTCCTTCCCCAATTACTTGTGCCACTCGGGTCATTATGTCATCCATCACCACAATGAAAAGTAACGGTGACAGTGCACTTCCTTGTTTCAGGCCGTTTCTCTGTTCCAACCAGTCTGATCTCTCTCCTCCCACTTTCACACAGCTCACGCTTCCCTTGTACATCTCCTTTATCCTCTTTATAGTCCATTTCTCTACTCCTCTATCCTCCAGGGACTTCCATACTTTGTTTCTGCATACACTGTCATATGCTTTCTCAATGTCCAGGAAGGCCATCAGTAGATCTGTTCCATACTCATAGTGCTGTTCTTGTAACTGCCTTACAGCAAAAATCAAATCCACTGTGGACCTTCCTGCTCTGAAGCCATGTTGTTCTTCCCTCATCCCTCCTTCTATCCTTGTCCTAATTCTCTTTTCCAAAACTTTCTCGAAGATCTTTGCACAATGACTCATCAGTGTTATTCCCCGATAGTTTCTGCAATCTGTTCTACTACCTTTCTTGAAGATCGGGACAATTATTCCTTTTTTCCAGTCCTCTGGGGTCTTCCTTTCCTTCCATGCTGTCCTCATCACTCGGTACAACCACTGTATCCCCACCTCTCCTGCTGCTCTCACCATCTCCACACTCAACTCGTCCACACCCGGTGCCTTCCCTCCTTTCATCTTGTTCATTGCATCTTCCACTTCTTTCCATGTTAAGTCCTTTTCTGTTTGCAGTTCATCTTCCTCTTCCCCGATTTATTCCTCCTCACCATCTCCATTTGGGTTCAGAAGTTCTTCAAAATATTCTTTCCACATTTTCTTCAGTTCTTCCCTATTTTCTATCTCTTGTCACCTTTTGTTCACCATTCTAACATAATCCGTAGGATCCTTCCGCCTCTTATTTTTTACCATCCCATACACGACCTTTTTTGTACCTTCACTATCCTCCATCATCTTTGTCCACTCTTCCATCCACTTTCTTCTCTCCTCAGCCACTACTCTCTTCGCCTCCTTCTTTCTTTCCTGGTACTCTTCCCTCATCTCTACCGTCCTATTTTGATACCACCTCCTAAAGGCTCTATTCTATTCCCTTACTATATCTTTTGTCTTCTCATTCCACCATGGTGTTTCCTTCCACCTCTTCTTACTACTTGTCCTCCCACATACTGATTCTGCTGCACCTACTAGTGTCTTCTTAAATCTAGCCCATTCCTCTTCCACCCCTCTTTCTTCATCTGTTGGAATTCCTTCCTTTACCATTTTGATGTACTCGACCCTTCTTTCAGTTTCCATATCCTTATACGTCTTTCCTGGTTCTCAGTCCCTTTCTTCTCCTTACTCCCTCTCAGGTTCATTACCAGCAATCGATGGTCGCTATCCAGGTTCTCCGATGGTATAACCTTGATGTCCGTGATGTTCTTATTTAGTTCTTTCTCATACAGTATATAGTCGACCACCGACTTCCTGGTCAAGTCATCACTGTACCATGTGATTGTGTGGCTCTCTCTTTTCTTAAACCAGGAGTTCCCAACTAGCAGGCTGTTCCTCTGGCAGAAGTCCAACAGTCTCTTTCCTTCCTCATTTCTTCCGCCCCAACCCTCTGGTCCTAGAACACCCTCATAACCTTTTCTTTCTCTTCCTACATGGGCAATGAGATCCCCCATAACAATCATATTTCTTCCTACCAGCTGCTTCTGCAATTCCTCTTCAAACTCCTCCTCCTCTTCAGAGGCGCAGCCTACTTGTGGAGCATACACTTGCACTATTTCTATGGTCTCTCCCCTCAGTGCTACTATCACTTTCATCATTCTATCACTTATTCTCCTCACTTCTTCTTTTAAACCATCTCGTACTACTACTCCCACTCCATTCCTCTTTCCCTCTTCGTTCCCACTCCAGTACAGTCTATAGCCTTTTCTCAGTTCTCTCCTTCCTTCCCCTTTCCACTTTGTTTCTGCCAATCCCAATAAATCCAACTTCCTTCTTTCCATCATATCCACTATCTCCTCCACCTTCCCCGTCAGCGTTCTTAGGTTTAAAGTTCCAAATCTTAGTTCATGTGTACAGCCGTGCCGTCGTCTATTAAATCCATCATGTCCGAGGCTCGTTCCATTTTTGAAAGCATTTGGTTTCATCCACTACTGGCTGATTGTACGGTAATCTTCATATCTGCTAGCTCCTACTTTCTTCGGTATAGGGATTTTAATATTCTTCTTGACATCAGAGGGTACCTCACCTGTCTCATAATCCTACACACCAAGTGAAATAAACTGATCAGATCATCATCATCTATGCAGCGTAGCAACTCAATCGGTATATCATATATGCCTGGTGATTTGTTCCTGCCTAAGTCTTCCAATGCTCTGTCAAATTCTGATCTCAATATTAAATCTCCTTTAGCATCCTCATAAATTTCCTCTTCCCTTTCCATTACATGATTCTCAATCTCCTTTCCCTTATACAAACACTCGACGTAAGCTTTCCATCTCTCAACCTTTTCTTCCCTATCTGTTAGAGGCTTTCCATCTGTGTCCTTAATATTACAGTACTTAGTCTTCTATTCCCCAAAAGTATTCTTAATCCTTCATTAAGCTGTGCCTACTTTTCCTAATTTCAGACAATTTTCTATACCTGCACCTTTTTCTTTCAACCATTCTTCTTTCGCTTCCTTGCACTTCTTGTTATTACCCTATCACAAATTCATTGCCGGCGGTCGAGTTGGGAACTATTCTCTGTTCACTTGTGTCACACGTCACTCTACTTCTTTGACAGGTACAGTTGCACATGTAGGATATGACTCAGTTCCAGTAGCTGTCCGTGGTGACATGAGCTCCTGTGACGCTTATCTGCTCTTCTAAGACAGGTAGCGCGTGGAATGCTGCTTGACTTATGTGCGGACTGCACTGTGTCATCATTGTACCCTCCTCTTTACCCCGCGGGACTCCTGCTACAATAACCAACAAACGGTGGCACAGCCATGCTCAGCGGCAATCAAATCTTAAATGGGTAATAACCTCATTTCTCAGATGTCTGAATTCTGCTTTTCCCCTTTTTATCTCTTCCATGCTTATGTTTCCGACTTTCAAACCATTAATTCTAATACATTCTGAATAATCCACGGTTTTCTTCCTATTCCATTTTTCCTACCAATGTTTTTTTCTGCGGATTTTGTTATTTCATACTTCAAATGAGCCCATTCGTCTGCAATTGTAGTTTGTTTAGGGTTTATCATTAATCCTTCCTTTATACTCTTTTTGAATCTTTCGTTTACGTCCTTCTCTTTCAGTCTTATTGCCCACCTTTTTGGCTTTTGACTTTTCTTCAGTTTCTTCGACTAATCTGCATTTCATAACAACCAGATTGTGGTCAGAATTTATGTCAGTACCGGGATATGTTTTGCAATCCAAAATCTGGTTTCGAAATCTCTGCTTGACCATAATGAAGTCGATTTGGTAACGCCCTGTATCTCCTGGGCTCATCCATGTGTATATTCTTCCATTGTGGTTATTGAATAAGGTGTTAGCTATGACCAACTCATGCTCGGTGCAGAATTCCATCAACCTGCTTCCTCGATCATTCCTTTCACCTAATCCAAAATCTTCTAGTATCTTCCCTTCTCTTCCTTTTCCTATCACAGCAATCCAATCTCCCATTACTATAATATTTCCATCACCCTTGACATACCTCAGAATTTAATCTATTTCTTCGTAGACCATTCCAACATCTTCATCATCAGCTTGATTGGCAGGCATATAGACAGAGGTTATTGGAGCAAATCTAAAACATACCATTATTGTAGGATCCATTTCAACTGCAAAGGAATTGCATGTAACCTTGTAGAATTTTTGAAATGTTTCTAAGTTTATCAAGATCACAATTTTTCGAAAACACTATTTTACACTTTTCCCTAACTAATGAACTCCGTTTCCCCGGTCCTCTTTCTAGAAGCTAGCAGATCACTTGTGCCAGGAAACCAAACTCGGTCGCAATGAAAGTTACTCATTTTTCACTTCCGAAGAATTGATAGGTTTCTTGGCTGCTACAATTGAAGATAAACACCTAAATGAAAGGAAGGAGAAAAGAGCAAGCATCTGGGAGGATTTCTATTGCACTGATGCAATGATGAATAATGAATGGATGAAAAGTAATTACGCACTCAGGCACACAGAGACGCGGTTTGCGGTCCATGGATTCCATCACCGGAAATGTAAAACTAAAACTTTTCACTTACCGGATGACAAGTGCGTTTGTGAACTTTGTGGTGCTAAGTGTCACAGGTATCATCTGCTCCACTGTTCCAAAATAACAACATCCATTGTGAACTAGTGAGGAAAAATAATGTATATCTTTTCATACTGGCCATTGGCTGCGATACATAAATTGTTTAATTGAAGATACTTCATCCTCCTGAGCGTTCATTACCTCAGTTATACTCAGGAAATTTGAAGTGTGGCAAAGTGTTACTGAGATCCATGTCCCCATCTTGTTATGGTAGGTTGGGGGAGGGGATGTGGTACATCTGGTGCAATGGATTTAAATATCTGGATTCTTGATGGGGCTTGCACAATGATCTTCTTAATACGGGAAATCAATTTAGCAACATCCGAAAACAAGTAACGTACCGCATTTGCTCGCGTATATCTCGCACCCCATTTTTTAAATTGAAAGTTCAGGAAAAAAAATAAGTACTCGCATATATCTTGCATTCATTACTAACGCCATCATATAAATGACCGTAATAACCTTGAGGTAGAAACACGTTCGATTTAGCGCGCCACAACAGTCGTCATTGTCCAGGAACTTACCCGAAGCGTTACTAACAGGAAGAGAGAGCAACAACGAGTTGATCCGAACTTCGATACGAGCCGATTAGGGATCGAGGCGCCGCGTGCAAGCATACGGCGCAGCGTGAGTGTTGGCACACTGTACATCGTTAGTCTTCGGCTGCGGTTAGCTAAATTCGCCGCATTGAGACACGTTCGAATTAGCGATTAGCGCGCCACATAAGTTGCGCAAGTAGGCCTACTGTTACATCGCAGAGAAACGCAGTTCAGTCTTCTCGAATCTCAATGATTTCGTCTTTACGCATTGCGTCGCATCAGAGCTCGGCCGCGTGCAAGTATATGGCGCAGCGCGAGTGTTAGCACGCTGTACATCGTTCGCCGCGTCTGGCTAAATTCACCGCCTTGAGACACGTACGAATTAGCGATTAGCGCGCCTCGACAGTTGCTCAAGTAGGCCTACTGTTACATCGCAGAGAAACGCAGTTCAGTCTCCTCGAATCTCAATGATTTCGTCTTCCCGCATTGCGTCGCATCAGAGCTCGGCCGTGTGCAAGCATACGGCGCAGCGTGAATGTTAGCACGCTGTACATCGTTCGCCGCGTCTTCGGCCACCGTTGGCTAAATTCACCGCCTTGAGACACGTTCGAATTAGCGATTAGCGCACCACAACAGTTGCGCAAGCAGGCCTACTGTTACATCACAAATTTTGTGTTGTTTTTTTTCAGTAATATGATTATTCCCCGTGTATATCTTGCAGCGAAAATTTTCACACATATTTTCGGTCAAAAAAGTGCGAGATATACGCAAGCAAATACGGTATTTCTTCTGACACCCTGTCAAAGCCAGGTCACGTGAAGCATCTTTGGAAATAGCACTTTTAACGTTATTCCAGCCTTTTTCATATATGGTGCAGCGTCACTGATGAAAAGTAACACGTCGTATTGAATTTCTTTAGGCCACAGTAACTATAATGAACTGGTGAATAACTGCGGGATAGTTGAATTATTAACTTTTTCAAGACACTCCGTTGTAAGCAGGAATGGTTTCATTAATTCATCTTCTGAAGGGTCTAATGGCCCAATTATAACAATGGCAATGAAATGACTCATGGGATCAGTTGACTTGCCGATAGAAATCTAGATCATCTTAATTTTCATGTTAACTTTATTGAATTTCATTTTTTCATCGTGACATTCGGTTAAGTAACATTATCGCAAACTTGACTCGCTGGGCACAGATTTGTTTGTACACTTCCAAAAAATGTGTTAATGTAGAATTCTGTAATTTCCACAAAGGGATTCCGGTGCTAAGGAAAGCTTTACATACTGTAAGGCGAATGCAAATTGGGATTTTCGACTCAATGTTGCAATTAGTCGGAAGCAAAAAAATATTCTTCCCAGTAGCCTTGGAAAGTGCATTTTTGTGTTTGTTTGTACCGATATGTTGCAATATAAAATATTTCTTTTCGTAGTTCTCCGACTGCTCGTATATTTTGCATGTGAGTACTTCACCGTCGGTACAAAACATGTCGGATCCAAAAATATTAACATAACTTTGCAATTCACTGCATAAAGGACCACTGAATTTCGGCATCTTGCTGCTAGCTACAACAAGGTCCCAATGAAAACTGAAAAAAAAAAAAAAAAAAAAAAAAATAATAATAATAATAATAATAAAATTAAATTTTTAAAAAAATTTGAACCACACACATTGTTGCTTTTTAAAATGAACACAAGCGGTAATTTAAACACTTTCTGTTATTTATACATTTATTTGCCCGGCAGCACTCATTGTTGCAAAGAGAGTAATAACTGAATGAAAGACAACACACAGTGTGAAGTCACTTTCATTGCAACTGTTATTAAATAAAATATACCTGAAGGCAATTTTTAATTATAAATTAATAAATAATAGATTAATAATCTAATAAAGGCAACAAAAAGCATTTATTTCGTTATGGTGTTTGAAGCCATTTTCAGTGTTGCCTTAGTAAACGAAGGTTTGATACTTTTCAGTCGGTCAACCCAAATGAGATGGGTTATTCCCAAACCTGAAAAAAAAATTACATGAGATTAATATATACACTTGGATGACCAGTTTCGATCGTCAAGCGATCTTCATCCGATCCATCCGATTACACTTGGGCTACAAAATGTTTATGTCTGAAAACAGTTTGGACAAAAATTAAGTTTGGAATCGGTGAAGAAAAAGGATGTAACTAGCCTTTTGGCTAGGCTAAAACCCTACCCTGGTACGTTACATGTGGTCTACATGATCCTAATATTTACCGCCCGCCGTTGGAATCATTTTCGGCATATTTAATATGAAAATCCAAAAGGATGAAATTTGGAAAACATAATGGCTACAGGTGTACTTCATAACCAATGCATGTTAAGGTATTGGAACTATTTAATCGTAGGCTGATATGTTGGATATTTGTTGTTTGTGTGAAAAGTCGTGGATTGTACTTCTCTTAATATGTTATATTTTACAGTTAAAACTGTTGGGAAGCTTTCACGCGACATATGGTATATCTTGTTGTGAAGTAAGGTAATGTATATAATCCTAAGCTGGTTAAAAAAATAGTTCCAATGACCTAATTCTTTAATCTAAGTGTAATTTTTGTATGTTCTTTCTTTCTTTCTTTTAATATCTGACCTACCGAGCTGTGTAGGGATCAGACCTTATCTTGTAGAGCAATGATTTTCTTAACCTAAAATCTTCTTAATTTATTAATTTAATTATTTTTCCTTTTTCATCCTCAACTCAATGTAACATAGTCTCTTATAGGTAGGGAATGGAATATTTCGCGATCGCGAATTTCACGAATTATGAAAAAACGTACTTTTATATGTGTAATTACTATTAATATACAACCTGCAACCCTTTTCATAACGATTTGAGCTCGCGAAAAATCGCGAATTTCGTATCATCTCGCGAATTTGCTATGTTTTCGCGAAAAATGCGCGATTTTTGGTGCAATTAACGAAAAGAACAAGCGAAATTCCCATTTTGAAGCAATTTACCGGTAATCGATCTTTTTCAATAGTATTGAGATCACGCTCAACAATCGATCTTTCGTAGAGTGATTTCGAGATATTGTGGTTAGTCTTGGATTGCAGTTCTATATTATCGAATGCATGTCGATATTATCGACATTTACAATCGCTTCCGTTGAAGTCGAACCTGCTTTTATTTGCCGCCAGCAACACGGAGAGAAGCGTGTGTATGAGTAGAGGTATTCCGTTGTGTGTGCGTATTTGAAAGGCTACAAAATGCCTAACCGTAAAATATCTGCAAGGGATAGAGCTTTCCAGTACGAAAAGCAAGGGTTTTATTGTTCTGATAAGAGTACCGTGATGTGCAAGTTTTGTAACTGTCTTGTGTCCTGGGAAAGAAACGATACCATCCAAAAACATTTGGCGTCTGTAAAACACGTCACGGCGTTCAATTCTCGCAAAGAAGGCGAAACATCTCGCGTTCAGACATCAATTGCCACGTGTTTTAATAATGTGCAAAACAAAAAGAAAACCAGTGAATATCTTGGGAAACGTGTAGCAGAGACATTTTTAAAAGCAAACATACCAATTTCGAAGCTGGAAAATGAACATGTGAAATCATTCATGTATGAATTCATAGAAGGTAAGATTTTTTTTCTTCTTCTTTTTTTTTACTGTTAGTAAATTTACATAATTTCACTGTTCAACACATTCAGTACCAGTTAGTTACGGCATTTAGTGAGACCTTCATGGGCGCGGCTTTTGTCAGTTAAAGCGTTTAAGTGCTGACGTGAACAAACTGCAATTAGGCCTATGTTTGGTCTGTATATTTTATGCAGTCCTTGCAAGTTTAGGGGATTGAAGACATATGATAAAGAAACCACATTTTGTTCTTCCTGTTAGTCGCGTGCAGCATGTATAACCTTTAATGACCGGCGTTTGTTTTTAGAACGAAGGTTGAAACTTCCGATGCCGGGAAGCAAAAGTTAGGTTAGAGACGAACTACGTGACAAATTGTTGGTTAGGATTATTGGCTAGTGACAAAACTATTGGTATGGTTGGTTAGGCCATGAAGTGTTAGGCCATCTGATCTATTAGCATATTATTATATTACAAAATCGTGGTACAATTTAAAGTTTGAAGATACCAGATTTCATACAGTCAAAGTCTACTAGAGTGACATTTTAGGTTTATAGAACTACTAGTTCAATTTTCTAACTTGCTGTGTAAAGGGCTGCAAGAGCATTTAAATTGCTGGCCTATGGGTTTAAATCCCCGCTGAGTGGCTGGTAGTGAATGTGTTAATAAGAACACAAGATGTTCATAAAATTTTCGAACTTTTCTTTTCAACTTGTATAGCTTAGGTTACTGTACATATGCTACTTAGTTGGTGTAACGTTACTTGTCATCTAGTATGTACAATTCAACTTTTTTTTTAAATTCGGGAAGTAATTTTTAAAAATATTAATGTGTTGCAGGAGCTGGAGATATTCCTTGTACCAAAGTGATCAGGGAAAAGTATATTCCATAAATGGTGAATGAAAGGGTGGAAGAAATTAAGAGCAAACTTTCAGGACAGAAATTGGTTGTGTATTGTGATGAAACCACAAACAAACGTGAAGAGTGTATTTTTGTTGTCTTATTTAAAGCAATCAAGTCTTCAGCTTCTGTGGAAGTAATTGTCGGTGACATACATACACTCGAAACAGCAGATTCAAAAACCTGCTCTAGAGCAATTTTGGACACACTGAAAAAATATGACATTGAGCTGGATGACGTTGTGGCCCTTGTGTCAGATTCAGCACGTTACATGGTAAAATGTTTCGACATACTGGGAAATATTCTAAGTGATGGTGTTTGGATTGTCCAGTGTTGGGCACACAAGCTAAATTTAGTGTTGAATGTGTTAGGTAAACACTTGCAAGATTTGCAGCTTGTTGTAACGAAAGTGAAGTCTGCATTTTTGAATACGCAGAAACGAAAGCATCTCTTCAGGAAGTTTCTGGACAGTAAATACCCAGGACGGTGTATACCACTATTTCCCATGCCCGTTCTTACAAGGTGGTCATCTTGGTACGAATCAGTGGTATATCTTGCTGAACACATACGAGATGTTGTGGCATTCATGAAAAGTGAGGAATTTTGTGGGCAAAATGCTGGGGTTGATTTTCTTCAGAATATTAAGGAAGATGAATTAATTTCTGCTGAAGTACAGTCTTCTTTTGTAAGGGATGTGGGTAGTGGCATTGTTAACCTCATTAATTTTCTAGAGGGTCAGTCCTATCCTACTGTCCCATTTTTGGAAGGTCGCCTAAGACAGATAGAACAAACAATAAAGGTTGCTGCATCTGGGTATCATAGTGCCAAAGTAATGGAATTACTGCAAGCTTCTCACAGTGCTACTTTGAAACATAAAATGAAAAGCGAGATGACCAATGCTGCATCACACAGTTTGACTAAACTAACAACTTTAAGGAGTGGTGATCCTGCTCGGGATTTCTACAAAGCTGCAAGAGTGTTTGATCCTGCCGAAATTGCATGTATGACTGTTGATGGTAATCTGACGAGAACCGTGAAACATCTGCAGTTCTGTTCGAAGCTAAGTGATGATGTCGTTCTAACAGGCTACAGCGAACTGCAAAGAGTCGTGAAAACCAAGCTTGCTTGTGATGAACGAGTGGACATTATTTCTGTGCTGCAGGGAATGGCGATAAACTATGCTGACTTTGCACAATCTGTGCTAAAAGTGATATGGATGCCGTGTGCAAATGCAGACTGTGAACGCTTTTTCTCATGCTATAATAATGTGTTGTCTGATAAGCGCCATCGCTTGTCTGCAGAAAACACCAGTCCTTTTTCTGAAATGTATTTTGAAAGCTAGATTGTGAAAATACCGAAAAGTTCAATTGAAAACCCCGATTTTCCCTTTTTAAAATCCCACTTTCTGCACTTCCAACTCACCGAAAAATTCCAATCTCTACTTATAGGTTCTGCTTATTGTATCACTGATTTATGATACGTATTTTATTCATTGTAAGTTCGGTTGCCTGGGAACGATCCCTGTATTGTTAATTATTCACTTTTTCTGTAAAACAATGCTGATTTGTTTTCGTGTCGATAAAAGACAGACATCTTAGATTTTGATCGTGATCAGACGTACATTGAGAATCGCTCTATTATAATCTAACTAAAAAAAAAAACTATCTAACTATTTAAATATTTTCAATTGATTTGAAACCGGGTGAGTTAGCCGTGGTCGTTACGGCATGACTAATGGCAGTCGCTCACATCCGGGAGGCGAGGAGGTTCGATTCCCCCCGCCGGCAACCTTGAAGATGGTCTTCTGTGGTTTCCCATCTTCCTTCCAGGCAAATGCCGGGGTTGGTCCCTAACTATAGGCCACAGCCGCTACCTTCCAACTCCTCGCCCTTCCCTTCCAACTTTCCTCCCCAACGGTACTTGTAGCTCACCCACTTGGTGTCCGTCTCGAAGCAGCTACAAAACTGGCGAGCCGAACATGTCCTCGGACACTCCCGGCACTAAAAGCCATACGCTAAAAAAAAAAGATTTGAAAGCGGGTTTGAACTTAAACGTTTAACGTTAACATACTTTGTGTATGCTTGAAGGTAATTACTAGTTTTCCTCATACTTTCTAATCTGACGTGGAGTAATTTTCATTAGTGTTTGACTTTCGTGATTTTACCCTTGATAATTCTATTTTTATTTTACTTCTAATCTTCATGATTCCTTGCTTCCATTTGTACTAGACATTATTTTTTTATTTAACTATTTAAATTTTAATATGCATGTAATGTTTGTTTAATGTTGAAATTATATTATATTTGTTAAAGTGACCTCTGTGTTCTTCTTCTACTTAAACTTAGTACTTTCCTCTCAATTTGTTTTAGACCTGCGTATGGTACCTTTGTTCAATACCTTCCACTTATCTTATGTTGGGATTTTAGGTCGTACTTTTGATTTAAATAATTTCTTGACTATTCTCCCACTGCTTTGTCAGATAGTACGTACTTCTGATTAACACGTTTGTTACTTTTCCCTTACTGAAACAAGTTAATGAGGTTTAATTATCATTTTTCAGTAGTATGTTTTCCCGCTTTTTACGTTCAAATTTTTCAGTTCCTTGAAAACCGTACTAACGAGGTTCCACTGCAATATCCTCCTAGCTTTCATGTCAAAAACCATAATTGTCTTTATCGATGTTTAACCACTGAATGCCACTTTCTTCTGCATCGTGGCATTCATGCAGGTTTTGCCTTAATATCCTCGTGTGTTCAAATATCGTCGCTCGCTTTTGTGCAAGTGTGCTAGTGGTAATTTATTCTCATGACTTGTTGACTGCATGAAGAGCATCCAACAAACACGCTCTCGACATCGCGCAGGTTTATGCCATCAGACAATAATAGCTCTTTACAGTAGGCTGTCCGCACATCAACCCTATACAACTCACAGGTCAGTCACCTTGGGGTGTGGCTGTTACGAAAGGGAGGGTAGGTTCTGAGTGAAAGTGTATTCCTCTTTGTACTGTCTCGGCTTTTGAGATACAAGAAATCCATGCTATAACCCCTTTGGCGACATGCTCATATGTTTTCAAGATCACAGTATTCTGGTAGCAGTGAGCAAGTAGGCCTAATTTAACAAGGCTGATAAACGCAGTTAGTCTTCTTAAATCAATGATTTAGTATCCACGCATCCTATGACGTTAAAATTCTTTTTAACGACGGATAGATTATTTTACATAGCGAGATGATTAGTTGCTGTAAGAATTACTACTTTAAAAACATACCGTATTTCCTCGCATAATCGTCGCACTTTTTTTGCCAAAAATTCGTGGAAAAAAGCAGGGTGCGACGATTATGCGAAGAATATTTAAGTTCAAAAAATATACTGTATCATTATTTGCTGCACGGGCCAGTCATTCGCGTAGCGTGAGTCTTAGCCTGCAGACAGAGAAGGGCTTCTTTCTTCTAACAAGGTCACGACAGGTTAACGCTCGCGGAATGTGCTGACGAAGCTAGCCATTCGCGTCGTGGTTCGTAGCCCGCAGGCATAAAGACGAGATTACTTTCTCCTGACAAGATCACGCTAGATTAGGCCTATAAACTCGCGGAACGAGCGCTGGCCGTTCGCGTCACAGTTTATAGCCCACAGGCATGAAGACGAATTACTTTCTGCTGTCAAAATCACGCCAGATTAGGCCTATAAGCTCGTGGAATGTGCGCTGGCCGTGCGTGTCGCGGTTCATAGCCGGCAGGCATAAAGACGACGCGGTATTACTTTTTGACAGGATCACGCCAGATTAGGCCTATAAGCTCTCGGAATGTGCGCTGGCCGTTCGCGTTACTGTTCATAGCCCGCAGGCATAAAGACGAGGGTACTTTCTGCTGACAAGATCATGCCAGATTAGGCCTATAAGCTCGCGGAATGTGCGCTGACCATTCGCGTCGCGCTTCATAGCCCGCGGGCATAAATACGATATTACTTTCTCCTGACAAGATCACGCCAGATTAGGCCTATACGCTCGCGGGATGTGCGCTGTCCGCTCGCGTCACAGTTCATAGACCGCAGGCCTAAAAATGAGATTACTTTTTGCTGACATGATCACGCCAGATTAGGTCTATAGTTCGCGGAATGTGCGCTGGCCGTTCGCGTCATAGTTCATAGCCCGCAGGCATAAAGACTAAATTACTTTCTGCCGACAAGATCACGCCTGATTAGGCCTATAAGATCGCGGAATGTGCGCTGGCCGTTCGCGCCGCGGTTCATAGCCGGCAGGCATAAAGACAAGATTACTTTCTCCTGACAAGATAACGCCAGATTATACGCTCGCGGAATGTGCTAAGTGACGAAGCTTGCCGCTCGCGTCACAGTTCATTGCCCGCAAGCATAAAGACTAGATATTTTTCGTCTGACAAAGTCTCGCCAGGTTATAAAGTCGCGGCAGCATGTGCAACTGACTGGCGCACAAATACGAACTTGCTATGCGACGATTATGCGATAAAATTTTATAAACCTATTTTAGTGTTTGAAAAGTGGGGTGCGACGATTACGCAGTGGCGACGATTATGCGAGGAAATACGGTACTCTCAAAGACCCGCGAATTAACTGCACGCAAATTATCGGGAATACAATGTATTTAAATTGTGTAGGCTGTCAAAATTGTATTCAAATTTTCAATGTAAATTTTTTAAACAGAAATATTTGCTGAAGTATTTATTTAATTACATAAATGAAGCAAAATATTAATTATGCAGCATCTAGTATGTCATCAATATGTGTACTTGCTACAGAACAAATATCAACATTCTATCTTGAAAAATATAGGTAGGAGATTATTTTAATCAAACACTCATAATTTTGCTAAACTTAGTTTAGCATAACCTCTCATTAATTGCTTGGCATCAAAAGAGTTAAATGCTACAAAATGCCTATTTTTTAAATTTAATGTGTTACAAATTGCTATTTTTTTAAATTCATCATCATCATCTTGCACAGTTTCCAGCCACTGGCCGGGTCTGTTTGGAACACAAGCCTCTCCAACGTCTTTTTAAATTAGTGCTACAAAATCAATTTCAAAATGCTGAGGCCATAAGATTATGATGATTTACTAGTCTATACAGGAAATCACAAGGTGGACAGACACTTACCAGTATTATTTTCCAATGATCGAGTGCATGTCAACCTGGTTGTTTTCCTATACAGATTAGGAAGTACGAATCCAACTTAGGTTTGTAAACTCCGTAAGAATTGAACGAGACTCCAATGTAATTAAAAGATGTACCTCATTGAAATAGGCAAGCTTCCGTTGGCGATACAGCCAATAGATGATAGCCACCAAGCAAGCAATCACAAAGCAAGGCACCAAGGTGTAGAGCAGCAACTTGAACACACTGTGACTGTTGCTAGGGTGAGCTGCAACAAGACAGGCACATACACACGATACACAGAGAAACACAGCCATCAATACATGAACTACATATATTGCCCCCTCCTGGGAGGCTTAATCAGCAATGTCAAAACAGGCTACAGATGTCTACACTCTTTACCACTTCACATGGCTGAGGCCAGGACATCTCAAACGACTACCGTCAAGGATAGTTGCTAGTGTAGTCATCAGGGACTTCATTGTGGTTGATACCACCTGGGATAGTAAATTATAGTTCCACTCCCCTCCCCTTATTTCGTTTTATAAAGTTAAAAGGGAACCATGGAATACTTCACTTGCACATGACCTGTCTTTAATCCAAATTTTAAAGCTGGAAATTTGATGTGTGCATATCTCAAAAAATTAAAAGGTAGAATCATCATGGTTTTAATTCTTCAAACTTATTTGTAAATTTTTCTGTTGTTTTCTTAAGCAATGCATTTTATTTTTTATTTTTATCAAGTTATATAAATACTGCAGCCATTATTTTAGATCAGATTAATGGTGGTGATAATTGTTATTATAAGGGGCCTAATGGACATATCCATATAAAGATATTTTTTATTTTTATCACATTACATAAATACTGCAGCCATTATTTTAGGTCAGATTAATGGTGATGATAATTGTTGTTATAAGAGGCCTAATGGACATAGATTAATGGGCATACCCATATAAAGATACTGTGAAAATTTTAAGTGAATCAGTTAAGTACTTTCCTAGATAAGGTACCTTATTTGCATTAAAATAAAAGTTGTGGGAAATGGCTGTCGAAGGAATGTCTACAAAATTGAAGTAACTCCACACCATACATCTTCAAAACTGACCATAGCCATTGTCTTGGGCATATTTTTTTCTTTCTCCTTATCTTGTTGTGTTGTGCTCTCCGACGTATACTTTTCCGCTTGGACACCATTGAACATTCAATTTTATTATTCCTCATCTGCAGCAAATAAAGACTTTCTATGGTAACAAAGCATCATGAACCTGGGTTCGAAGATAGTTTCCATGGAATTGTCCTTTGAACTCCTTGTCACAAAATTTAGTTCAAATCTAGATCAGCAAGAGATTGGTGCTATTTCCACAACTAAATGTCACCTCTGGCTGCGTGGATCATTAGTCATATTGTTTGATTTTAGTTGCCATCAAAGTACGTCCTGGTAATATCAGACATAATATAAGCATTTGTGTTGAAAATTGAAAATGTACAGTTCAGTCATTTCGTTGTATTACAAAATACCTATATCATAAATTCTGGTTTCATTTAACTTCAAAATAAATACTAGGTATAAATGAAAGAATGTGGCAGAAATAATATTTATTTAGGCTATCACTCGTGATACGAGTATGATTGTCTTCCAAGGTACGGTTATGTAAATCTTTGCTGTAAACCAATATAAGGCCTAATCATATTGCGTAAGTTCTTTGGTGACTGTACAGTCCGATCCGAGAACCACAGACTCTTCCACAAATATTAGCACACAAGGTCTTGAGCAGCCACTGGATCTTGGGTGTTGATCATTCTGCGATTCATGAGCTCTTTTCTGGCATTTCTTTTTTTAGCCAGAAGCCTTCTTCTCTCTTGTTCGAAGAGCAAGTGGCCTTGGTGGACGTTGTGGCACCACTTTGATCGGTTGGATGCGACAGCCTCCCAGTTACCTGATCAATTTGACATTTCTTCATGTTGGTCTTCAGAACATCTTTGTAGCATTTTTATTGCCCACCCTGCTTTCTCTGACCGACATTCATCTGGCAATATAAGATTTGTTCTGGGAGGCGGGGCTTGTGAATTACATGTCCTGTCCATCGAAGTTGGTGTTTGATTATGAGAGCCTCTATACTAATATTGCTAGCTTCCTCTAATACACTTTTATTAGTGTGCTGGTCTTGCCATTTAATATTAAGAATTCTCCAAAGGCATCATTGATGGTATTTTTCTAGAGATAAGAGGTGCCTTCTGTAAGTAATCCCGGGTTTCACAGCCATAAAGCAGAGTGTGAACTACAACAGCTTGATAAACGTAAAATTTTGTTAAAATGCTAATGTCATGATTGTCAAACATGCGAACGAGCAAACGACGAAAGGCTGCACTGGCACATTGGTGGCGGTGTTGAATCTCAGCGTCAACGTTCGCATTTGTTGATAGGTGACTACCCAAATAGGGAAAATGATCTATATTCTTTAGTTTATGTCCATCAATCATGATAGCAGGAGCAGTAGCCCTGTCATGTGATGTAGGCTGATTAAGAACCTGTGTTTTATTGGTGTTTATGTCCAGACCAATGCTTCTGTATGCCTCATTGAACATATTTGGGGTGGTTTGAAGATCTTCATCTGAATTTGCTAAGATGACATTGTCATCAGCATACTGGAGATCAAGAACGGATGTAGCTGACACTTTAGTTTTTGCACGCAATCTGCTGATAGAATACACCTCCATCTGTCCTGGATATAATTTCTACAATTTTTGGAATCTTTCCTTGGACCAAATTTAGTACAACACTAACATATATTGAAAAGAGTGTGGGGGCAATCACACATCCCTGTTTGACACCCGTTGTAATCGTAAATGGCTCTCCAGGGCCATTGCTGTTAAGGACCGTGCCATTCCTATCATCATGTAGTAATTGAAGAATCTGAATGAATTTTTGGGGGGCAGCCAAGTGTGGCAAGAATCCTCCATAGTATTTCTCGATTGACCGAATCAAATGCTTGAACAATATCTATGAAAGCCATATATATAGGGCGTCCTTGTACTCTGGATTTCTCCTGCATTTGCCTAGCACAGAAGATCATATCAGTTGTGCTTTGATTAGGTCGAAAGCCACACTGAGTTTCAGGCAGTATTTCTTCGGCCAACGGCTTCAAACGGTTGGATAAGATGTTGGCCAGGATTTTACCAACAACAGAAAGCAACAATATCGCTCGATAATTAACACATTGTGCCCTATCACCTTTCTTAAAGATGGTTATTATCAAGGCATCCCTTAGGTCTTTAGGCATGGTATTGGTAGTCCATATTTTAATTATGAGTTGGTGTGTGTGATGAACTAGAGCAGTATTCCCTACCTTAAAGAGCTCAGCAGGAATCTCATCCATGCCTGATGCTTTATTGTTTTTGAGGTGATTGATGGCAGATTGAATTTCTGATAGAGGCGGAGGATCATCAAGGTGGACTTTGGGAGGTCTCTGATGAAGTCGGGTGAAATTGTTATCATCAAACTGTGTGTCTCTGTTGAGTAGTTCTTCAAAATGTTCTTTCCAACGGGAGTTAATGGAGTTAGTGTCTCTAAGAAGTTCAGTGCCATCGTTAGACTGCAGAGGATTCAAACCATGTTAACCCTCTTAGTGCCAGGCGAAAAGGTAAAGGTGAAGTCTTAAAAGTGCCAGGCTGTTTTAATGGAAAATGTAGGCTTCCAGAAAAAAATATGTACATCCCCTGTTTTGAAAGATACGAAAGCGAAATTTAGTCAGGGAGTGCAAAACATAGCTATCTAAATTCAGGGAAATTTTCAGATCATTATGAAACTTATTTCTTTCTTTAGTCATTAATTAATTAATTAAAATAATTTCTTCTGTAAAATAAAAATTAGAAAGTTTGATTATTCCTATTACCACACGCTTATAAATGGAGTAAAAATGAACACTGGAGAGCACACATACATAACAAAAGAACCAGGAAATGCAGATTTTAGTTTTTAAAAATATCAGCAGGTGTGTCAAAAATCCGAAATTCTAAAATCTAGCATAGGCTATTCATAAAATACCGTACACCAACATTGTTGATATAAATAAAATAAAAATAATTACAGTGAAAATAAATAAATAGAAGGGCACCCTGTAGTATTATCTTTCACATTTGTGGTTGTGTAGCTTGTGGAGGATTGTCCTGGTCAACATTCCTTTCTTCCCAGTCACTATTACTATCAACATCATTACCATCACTATCACTTGTTTGGTTATGTACGATCGCATTCAGCGCAGGTAATTCATTGTCCGAAGCGGAATCTGCACTTGATTCGTCACACACAAGATCGCAATCACTGTCCACGAAGTCCAAGAGTTCACAACTTGACTCATCAACCATTAATTCTTCAATTTCTTCTTCTCTCAAACAATGCTTCCTTCCCTTGGACGACATGCTTTTACGAGTAACGCGTAAACAAGTCAACGAACTTCAAATATTGCTCGAGTATATCGATAAGACAGGAAACAAAAGACGTTTGCCAGAAAATGGTAGCTAGAACTCTCATTAATGGTCACGTCAAGTTTAGACGCCATTTTCGGTCTATGAGCCCCTCTAAGAATACAAAAACGAAGCATCTCTCAGAGCGACGCTGGCAAGTTTTGTTTATTTTATGAGGATCGCTCACAGCGACTCTGGCACTAAGAGGGTTAATGTGGCCCATATATAGTTCTTGTTGTTTTGAAGAAAGCATGAGTATTATTCGTTTCGGCTAGATGCTGCATTTCATGGGATTTGGAGATCCACCATGGATATTTCAAGAAATAATACTGATTGGCTGGTGGTTGCTATTATATTTTTGTACTTCCTCGACTTCTAATGAAGAGAAGAGATAGGTTCGTATAACATATACATTAGTGTCCAAAAGTTAAGCATAAACACTAAACGAGGCCATACCGCCCGATAGGAATGTCAGACGGATTGCTGAACAAACGGAAGCTGAATCACACACCATGTGTCACACAACTTGTCCAAAAAGACAGCGTCGTAAAGGTTCTGATAGCTAAGGTACACCTTTGACGACAACTAACAAAACTTGGCAATGTCTTCCACAACAGAATATGCTGTTAATATGGTGTATGGTTATGCCTAACGGACACACATACTTCGCAGCGACGTAGCATGCTCTCTATCAGGTGGTCCAAGAGCTCTTGTGGCAGTCGATCCCATTCCTCCGAAAGGTCAATGCGAAGGTCTTGGAAGGTCCTTGGTGGAGGCTGATGGGATGCAATTCGCCTCCCCAATTCATCCCAGGCATGTTCTATAGGATTCAGATCCCCAGACCTCGCTGACCAGTCCATGCAATGAATGTCTTCCCCAGCCAGAAATTCATCCACCAGAACAGCACGGTGCGGTCGGTCATTATCGTCCATTAAGAGGAAGTCTGGACCAACCGCATCTCTGAAGAGTCGAACCTGTGGTCTCAGTACCTCATCCCTGTATCTCCGAGCGTTCACAGTGTTTCTCGGACCACCCATGAAGATGTGCAGGTCCGTACGGCCATTCAACGTGATGCCGCCCCACACCATGACGTCACCACCACCATACTGGTCCCGTTCCACGATGTTCCTGTGGTTGTATCGGTTACCCAGTTCTCTCCAGATTAATGTGCGACGAGAATCGTTCTGCAAACTGAAGCGGGATTCAACTGTGAAGAACACATGTCTCCATTCACTCATGGTCCAGTTTCAACGTCTCCACAGTGGAGTGCTGGAGTGAGCGGGATGCACACCGCTGGTCGTCTGGCAAACAGTCCTGCTGTTCTGAGCCTCCGGTACACAGTTTGGCGGGAAACAGCAACCCCTGAGACGGCTGCAAGCTCCGCCGACAATAACTGTCTTGCACGTGCACTCCGATTTCGTCGGGCGGTTTAGGCCAAATATTGCCAATATCATATCGGTCCTGCGGTGGGGTGGTTACTCTTGGTCAACCTGGTACTGACCTACGACTAACATCTCCTGTGTCTCGAAATCGTCTCCAAAACCTGGAAATGATACTTTGGGCACATTCAAGGATTACTTTGGGCACATTCAAGGATACAGGAACTTTGGTCTGTGTTTGGCCTGTTTCCAGGCAGCCGAGTATTCTACCCTAAAAACGGGGTCCAAATGGCGTTGTTGTGCCATTATGTTGTCACGCTCATCACGTGGCTACACTCCGCACTCTATAACAGGGCAAACACGACTGAGGGAATATGGGGCGCAGGAACAAGAATGTTTAATTTGTGTTGAATTCTACATTC
The DNA here is from genome assembly GCA_946902985.2 of Meconema thalassinum. NCBI lineage: Eukaryota > Metazoa > Arthropoda > Insecta > Orthoptera > Tettigoniidae > Meconema > Meconema thalassinum. The sequence goes on from OX336388.2 coordinate 1,355,939,351, forward strand.
AACACAACATAAATTTTTACTAGTGTAGAGGCACCTCGGTGTGTTGTGGGATGCATATTTCATAGCCCAATTAACTGAAAAATGTTCTTGAAATATATACTGTAGATGCTATTGGATATGTACCTTGACTCATAAAACAGTGCAAGTGTAGTTTCCATGAGATGCTTTAACTGAAGAACCCAAAAGCTTGTGAATTAGAACTATCATAATAAAATAATAAAAATAAAGGCAATACCAAGTTTTTCTCCATGTAATGGTTATATGCCAATTAACAGCTTCAAATTAATTAAATGTGCAGCATTTACAAAAGTAAACTTCTTTACACATTTATTTGCAATCAACTTTTGTAGCATATCTTGTAATAAGGAACCTTTTGGAAGTCACATTCACCTGTCAGATTTGACTTACTGGGCTTCTTAGGAGGTTCGACAGGTTGAGGCTCCCATGTGAAGTTTTGGTTGCACATGTCACCCTCACAACAACAGAAGAGCAGCTCCTTCTTAGGTTCCCGGTTTTCCACACACTTGCGCTGGTCATAGCACTCCATGTTGTTCACAAAGCAACCCTATAACAAGTAGCATAGAAACAATTTGTTGCCTTAAAATACATATAATAAATTTTCCACACTCAGGGATTGCCACAAGACAGAGCATACTTAACAAATGAGGTTGCCTATACTGTATTTGTGCTGTCATGGCTACAGTTGAAACTTCGGTTCTGTCAAGATGGTTCTTAGGATAAGAATAGAAGCCTGCAACCATGAAAGGAAAGGAAGATTGCAGTTTCACGTGACTGTCAATCTCGAGATCATGAGCCACGGGATCTCCTTTTTACGTGGAATCCGAACCACAGGACATGGCATTTCTCTTTGAAAATCTCACATGCATTGACCAGGAATCAAACCCGGTCCGCCGCGGTGAGAGGCCTAAAGCTTGACCGCTGCGCCACCACGCCCCTGCAAACAATGAAGCCCTGTATAAAGCTGTTATCTGCCAGGAAATCTTCGCAGAACTTGGCAAAGCAGTTCAGGTTTCACCGATTGTCCAGTATTAACGAAAAGACTAACACTTGACAAAATGAGTCGACTACTGCAGCAAATACAGTAAAAACTTCCATTTAGCGTTTGCCACATATGCATAGGTGCTATGCAAGCCACATGTTTGATAATGGAGGGGCATAGGGAAATTAATCACATGGCATTTAAGAACCTTGGGGGGGGGGATCTTCAATCGAGCCCTGTACGACCTTATTTGGCAAGCTCATAAATGCCATGGTATACCAGAAGTGTATGTAAGCTGGGTTCAATTACTTCATTGCAATATCAAAAGTGTGGTTGTATGTCCAGCCAGGATCTCACCGCCTTGATAGTTCTATTAGTAATTTATTTGTTGTGAGTTTAGGTTAGAGATGAGCCTTGTTTAATTTTTATGTTATGGTATGTTTAATTGGTAACAGTCGGTGATGATTTTCTCTTTTAAGAACACTTTTGTTTCTGCTGCTGTTAGAAGCCGATCTTGTGTTACCAGCTTTATTGTTTTCTTTTTGTATTTTTTTTAAATAGTACTGTATCAATAATTAAATTTTTTCTTGCTTATTACCCGTCACATCTTTCCAATCTTCTGTAGCACGTGGAGTGACCCTCACCCCTAAAGTCTTCCCACATACCCCCTCGAAAGTGGGTTCCCACCCCTTCCTCTCTCGTCTCCACTCTCTGATCATCTCCCTGGGGAAAGGAAAGGGAGTAATATCTGTGTATATACGGATATGTGTCATTGTGATGGCTATACTACTATGCATATTTGTAATTGGGGCTATGGTTTGGGTAAGAGAGTGCCAGAGTAGAAGTGGAAAACCACAGAAAACCACTTCTTGGGTGGCCAAGGTAGGAGCCTTAGCCTTACGAGGATAAGCGTGCCCATTTCCAGACCTCAGGTCAGAATTAAATCTCGGCGAGTTGGGAAACAACCTCCGCAGTGACAAACGAATGTTAGTCACTATGCTAGGTGAACGGACTGAAGAAGATCATGCAGTTTAAATATCTCAGATCATTGCTCACTTCAAATATTGATGCCAAACATGATATAAGTTAATTGGATGAGATATAATGCAGCATGACTTAAAATTTGATTTTTGAACAACTCTGGGCAAAAATTTGTAAGACTGAAGTGCATCCAATAGACCTTTATGGGGCAGAATGTCTCACCATGAGGAAACATGGACAGATCCTCCTCACTATGGAGATGAAAATGGATCCTTGAAAAATAAAACGATATGAAAATCAAACTGAGAGCAAACTTCTTTTTTTGCAAAAGTGCTTACAGTATTCTAATTAATTTGTACTAAATATAAATACTTCAGATATGTAACATTCCGACAGGCCAAACATTAAATACTGTATAGTGGCAGTGGGCGCATTAAGCCTGTCTGGCACACCTCAGAAATCAGAATTTTAAAAAATTACAAATTTGCTGCAGAATAGTTTTACTTCAATTAGTGAATACACTCATTCGTTCTCTACATAGTCTATTACGTAATGGTGCTCAATCAGGCGCAATCTGCCTCGCATATCACTTTTGCAACAACAGCAAATGTGTAGAAGGGTCATTGACAAACTGGCCGATATGGACTTGAATGTCATGTGGAAAGAAGTAACTACTGAAAGGTAGTAGACGAATATGTTTTCGAATATGAGATAAGATCAGTAGCACCCACCGGAAGGTTAAAATCATCCTACATATTATGTCAGTTATGCAATAGAGCTGGTGTGCTTTCGCTTTAAATTAGACACTTGAGTAATATTACAAAGGAATATTGTAATTTATATGCGGGTAGCCTACATTCAATTCGTGTGTATTGTGTTCACTATGAACGGCCGCCTAGACTGTGTCTGTGTGCTTACAGTATTATTTATTAATTTTGTGTGCTTCGTCTACGAATGGATTTATATTTCATTTAAAGGTAAGTAATGCAATCTTATCTTATTATATATAATCCAAAAAGGAGGTACTCACTCGTTAATCAACGTATCTTTGTAACCAGAAGGGATATGAAACTGAAATTTTGCATGTTGATTACTCTCAGTTTGTGGGAGCTCACTAAGAATTGTTCTTAGAATATTCAAGCTTTAAGTGGGTCTGTTCGGCCATTTGGTACTCATGCATGGTTTAATATCGTGGGCGCCCTTAGGGGGACTGGATTTCCGAGAATGTTGAAATAAGATTGTTCATTGTCACACCAGTTTATTTCATAAATGGAAGTCACAGATAGTCAACTGACAACTGTTACAACAACAAAAATCTGTAATGTTGCTGACGTAATATGTATTTACAATTTTTAAATAAAAATATGGTTATAATGATGCCATGCACTCTGCCACCAATGAATGTTGATGATGATAATTGATGTTTAAAGGGGCCTAACATCTAGGTAACAAATTTCAATACGGTTATGCCTAGTGTTGAATACCGTACCGTATGTTTCCCCATCACTATCTTGAGTGGCTACTACTTTTGCCACCTCACTTCGGCAGTGTTGATATGAAAAGCACGTTCTGGAGATATTTTTAGACATTGCAACATCGCTAGCGCATCTTAACCCCTAAAATAAGCTTTTCTATGCTGACTAGTAAAACACTGGTCCTGTAAGGTCGTGCTTACAATATTGGATAATTTACTGTATTCAGACCCGCATTGACGGGAGGACAAACTTGCAACTGCCAAGGCGGCAGGTTTTAGGGCGGAAACATTTCTGGAAAACTGTACAAAACTGCTTGGTCATTAAACGTCAAGTTGATTAAGTTTAAGCCCTCCACAAGAGAATATACTCTGGCATTATTGATTATTTAAGGACATAAATAAAAGGATCGTCTTAGTCACCTTGGTGTTCTTGCTGTTGATCTGACTTGAATGTGAAATTGTACCAATGAGGAAATTCCAAACTTGTTACCGGTATTTAAAAAATTGTTTTTGCACATTTTTTGTATTATTTTTTTAAATTTGTAGTTTTAGCAAACGCATATTTATAGTGTATGCCACTCATAGTTAAATACACACTCAGGCGAAGAAACATCCTCATATGTTATGGAAACTTTGTAACTGCTCGGCTTCACGGGTTGCATGAGGGTTAAACACCTGTACGGTATGAGCAACAGCAATAAGCATTCACTCTTAACCACACTGGATACCTCATACATAAAAGCACTATAGATCTGGCAAAATTTACAATATACAGTATTCTGATACCAGACATGAAATACACTTCGCAGGATCCTCGTCGTACAGACTATCTAACACTCACTATCATATTCACACAGGCACACGTATGACATATTGATAACCCTCGGAAATAATGGTGACTGGTACGTACAGGCGTTGACTTCAGCATTGACGACTTAACTCTACAGATTCGGGGATTAGTTGCTCCCAGAGAATCACTCCTACTTACTCGCAGCACAATTACTATATATTTCACACGCAAGCCTCTCAACTATGACCATTATATACATTATTACTTTGATGGTCAGCATCCAACGATTTATCTAGTTTCGTGGATCTGATTATACAAAGATGCTTTAAATCCGTGGGTTGGATTGTCGCATCGAGTTCGCTCCTGAGTTTACTAATACATAGCATATTTTACTAGTATTTGTCATAAAACAAATTACCGCTATGGTCTCAGAATTTCGGTATACAGACGTTAGTTTACAATACTTCATACGATTCGAGACAAACAATCTAGACTATTTGTTTGAAACTAGGCTCATAATTCCCTTGAGAATGTATAGCCAGCAACTCAGTAATTGCACATCGAACACCAACTTGTGATTGTCTGAAATACCTTCCTTCTACATCAAAAACACACAAGTCCAAAATACATGTTCCACTCCCTCACGGAGTCCAAAGCATAAGTACACCGCCCTACACGCGGTCCAAAGAATGAGTACTACTCCCCACCGAGTCTTAAGAATGAGTCGCCCTCACAGTTTCGTCAAGTCCTAATAACATTCATCTCCCCTCCACAAATCATTGGCCTACCTGTCTTCCCTCACGGGTCCAGCCAATCAAAACAAAACATTACCATATAAGGAGTGCCTTCTTGATCTTCAAAATACCCTAGACACACCCCTAGCACAAGGTTGCCAAGCCTCCTACCTGCATGAGTCATCATGCACTGGAGCTTGCGAGAGAAAAACCCAGGCGACAACAAGCCTACTTACTGGCTCTTGCACACAATTCCAGACTCTCTGACTGAAGATTATTCCAATGTTAAAATATTCATATATAAGTAGACTCAGATCCTGCCAATTACAATCCCTTAAAACCTAAACAAATTAATCGGAAATAAATCACATGATATTATACACTTCATTACATAATTATAAAACATAAAAATGCATCAAATAATATGTGGACGATTATGAAACTCGTCCGTCCCGCAAGTAAGGGTTCGATCCCTTGTGACCTGGGAAGGTTACAACTTTAATAAATCTGCATATTGCAAGTCGAGGGCAGCAACGTAAATCCATACGTGGCATGCATTGTAAGAAAGGACAGAATGTAGTAATTTGATTTTTAAGCCCATCTGTGTAGTTGAGTACCTCAATTTAAGCTCCACGATGACGACTGGTTACCTAAATATTCGAAATTTGATTGCCGACGCTGACAGCAGCCATCCCTAGTAGGCCTACGATATTTTCAACACTACCTTCAGGGAAATACCACGTACGTATCATGTTTCATGTTTCGGGGCACTCATCTCAAAACTACGGTATCGGTACTCTGAAATAACATTACTTATACACACTCATCTAATGACGCGTTAATACATAAACCGGAATTTCACTCAGAGTCAAGTACAAGGGGAGAGGTTTAAACCTGTTTACAAATAAAGCAACAACATTTACAACAATGCCAGTTATTGATTATAAAAAGGTTAATTTTCCCCTCTTTAAGGGTAGCCTTAACACACATACAGTAAATTTAAAAAACTCAAAAAGTATTTGTATTAGATTGGTTCGACATTCTATTATTTACGTCACTGGTACAATAATACGGCGAAATATATCACTTGTTAATTTTATAAAACTCCACGGAATTGTACGATATCTGTTAGTTTTATTTTATCGTATATTATTTTCATAAACAGAGAAAAGCTTGAGCATAAAGCTCAATTACACATTGAAAGAAGTGGTTTGTTTACGTTCGTATCACTATTCCTGTATCACCATTCCTCTTGTTTCAGTCGAGAATGCGAATAATGGTAGTAAGGAGTACATGATATAGTGGTTTTTATCCATTTTACTTAGTGGTTAGTAATAATCAGGCGAAATATTTTTTATTGACAAAAGTAATTTTTACTAACACCATAGGCTTGAGTTTATCAGTTCGTAGGCTACAAGTGTTTCATGATTCTAATAAGAGCAATGCGAAGTATTTCCGATTGGTTGTTTCGAAGAGGAAAGACGTGACGATCTGCTGTAATGGCCAGTACAAACTAGATACAGTAGCCTACCGTATTTGGAAACAGTGCTATTTAAATAAATGGGCTGATTCAGATGTTAGAATATTTCTACAGTTTACCTTAGTGATTTGGGATCATGTGAAAATATGTCCAGTTATTTTTCCTGTTTTTAAGAACTAAACATTACGACGTTGAATCACGAAGAAAAGAGAACGTTAATGGACAAAAACTCAAAGAAAACATTCCTCCGTTACTTGCCACAAAGTAGCCAATGGTTTCAGAGCAGTCAAATAATGATTTTCAAGAAGTAAGTAAGAAATGAAACCTCCTTTGTGTGTGTGTGTGTTTGTGTGTATGTGTGTAGAGGGGAGGGGGGGACAGGTAGGTAATGAAACGAAAATATTTACTTGCCCCCCCCCCCCTCCCCCTGGAAACAATCCTATGGGCACCCACAGACTGACTCATTATGACTACCTGACAAATGAGCAAGTTATTAAAAGAACTGGTGTATCCCTGAACATGGAAAAGATATGGCCAAGTCATGAGACCATTCTGATATGGTACTGCAATTCAGCCCAAGAGGTCACCAGACACATGGAAAGCCTGTCCAACAGACAACATCATGGAAGACAAGCAATTCTGAAGACAACAATGGCAGAACCAAATGAAGAAGATGTAGCAGAACTGTAGAACACATATGCTGTATAGCCCAGATACAATTCAATTGTGACGTGAAATATATAAATTTGCCAATTTTTACAGCCAGATAATTCCAGTGTACGGTGCTGTGTGACTTCACATTGTTGCCAGCTTGGAATTGTGTGGAACATGGAGAAATGGATGTGCTTGGTAGGCAAGTTATGTTAGTTAGTTATTGTTGTTTTAAGGAGCGGAACTACGAGGTGATCTTAAGGGGAGAGTCTGGTAAAAAATGAAACTTTTTCCCTAATTTATCAATTGGTCTCAAATTTTAACAAGAAGTTCCGTGACGAACTAAAGAGCCTACTTCTCGAAATGTAAGATTCATTCCAATGATTAATCTATATGGGTCTAATTAGAATAATGACGAAATTAAGTTGGTAATAACAAAATTTCTTATTAGTTCGAAATATAACTGGCATAATGTAGCCTAATAGAGCACTACAGTTGGCAACCCTGGTGACTGAATATATTCTTAGTTCTATCTCTTAAGGTACAGAATACAAAATTTGGTTCAAGTCCAATGGATAGCATGGACGTTACATGCAGTTAAACATTGGATCTAACAGCGCGCGTAAAATCATGTTGGTAACAATGTCATGCATGTATTGGTCAGAAATAATCTGAACTATTATGATCTATTGTTGTGCCAATTTTGGATGAAATCCATTTATTTGTATAGACGTTACATGTATTTTAAAATTGGACCAATCAGCAGGCTTAGAATCATGTTGAAGCACTGACGTATATTAATTACTCCAAATTAATCTAGAATGTAAGGTACTATACGTGTGCAAAGTTCAGTGCTGTTGGCTTGAATACTTTCTGATATACTGATATTAGGATAAAAAATAGAGACAGCAATTATTAACAGTTGGCAGCCCTGGTTGTTCTTAAGAATACGCATAGTCATATCTGTTATAGTACACATAGCACATACGAAATTTGGTTGAAATCCAATTGATAGTGTAGATGTTACATGTATTTACAACTGGTCCTATCAGCAGGCTTAGAATCATGTTGGTAGTACTGAGGTCCATTAGTTACTCCAAATTAATCAAGAATGTCGGGTACTATACGTGTGCATAGTTTAAAGCTGTCGGCTTGCATACTTTCTGATATATGGGAATTTGAATAAAATAAATTGAGAGCATTTATTAACAGTTGGCAGCCCTGGTGGCTCTTAAGAATACGCTCAGTCATATCTGTTTATGTGCACATAGCACATACGAAATTTGGTTGAAATCCAATTGATAGTGTAGAAGTTATATGCATTTAAAAATTGGACCTATCAGCAGGCTTATAATCATTTTGGCAACACTGCCATGTATGGCCTCCTGGAAATTAAACTGCAATATTATTATCTATACGTGTGCCAATTTTGAAATAGCTCCCATTCATACCTTCAAAGATATCCAACATGGAGCTCAAATTTCAATTGCGATTTTTCAGCAGTTGGTACCACTGACATAATTTTCAAATATGGCCGTGAGATATTCATGTATAGATCTTTACTCCTACCAAATTTTGTTTCGATTTCTGCAGCCGTTTAGGAGTTGATAGGGGGGGACACACACACAGCCAGACAGAAGGACAGACAGACAGACACACATTTGCCCGATCTCATGTCTACTTTTTCCTCATTTTTGCAAAATGTGAAAAGTAGGCTAAAATATAATTAGTGAGTAGTATTAAATACAATTACAAACTTACAACTTAATTGATCGAACCGTTTTTGAGAAAAATATTTTTTATTTTATTTTTATGGGTTTTTCGAAAATCATCTTTTTAATAGTAAATTTACTTTAATGTGCTTGAAATATTGTAGACTGTATCTCATAATATAGCCAAACAGTTTTGTGTATGGTTTTTTGGGTATCTTGTGTGGTGACCTTTAAATTAATTTTCAAAATTTTGAATCTTCTTATCGAAATAATTAAAACATATACTTATCAATATTTTTGTTTCTAAATACTCTTAAAATACTCTAAATACTCTTATTGCTGACAGTGGAGTAGTCTCTGTTGTTCTTGTTGCTTCTGTTAGATAGCACCCTTGATTGAACTGTGAAACAGCTTGTGTGACAGCTAGTTCTACATTTTTCTTGGAAACAAATACATCCTTTGGGCACTATGACCAGATCATACTATGTAGACACTCTTTTGTTTACAAACGACTTCAAAGATCTTATGATCACAGAGCATCAATAAATACCTGCTTCTAAAAGAACACTGGAATACCTGGAATGCTCAAGAGGTGGCACCAAAGTTCAGATTCACTCCTTACATTCATATCATTCTTTTTTTCAGAGCAAACAAGTAACATTGTGACAGCTTTCATATGGTGCCACGCCCACTCCTCAGCTGCAGGCTAGTGTTTAATTATATTTTTTCTATATTTCTCTTTGGAATTTCACAAAATCCTTATGTAATATGAAAGCACTTATATGAATGAACATATTTAGGAAAAGAAAAAAAAAAACAATATTTTATTGCCAGACTATCCCCTTAACACAGATTGAAGTATACAAATTTGGAATGGAATTTAAAATTTAGAGGTGGACACCTAAATTGGAAAAGACCGAAATTAATAAAACAATAAATTAAATAAAACTAATAATTATAATATAAACAAAAATTACGGAAAACAAAAATTCTGCATTCAAAAACGAACAAGTCATTGAGTCAATGTACACTGGAAAATGTATATTGCTGGCCATAAACCACTCTCACTTATAAAGCAGATAACGCGATCAGCAGCCACCGCATCATCGGCTAATATAAGTTTGAGTGTCATTTGCAAACCAAGATTTCTTCGTAAGTCAGCACGATCCACACACTCGGTTAAAATGTGGGCCACGGTGAAAACGACTCCACAGGTACAAAGTGGGGGGGGTGTCTTCCCTTCTCATTAGGTACGAGTGGGTGGATCTTGTATGACCTATCCTTTGCCTACACAAAATGACGGACTCCCTCCGTGACCGACACACGTGAGTAGTTCCCTTGATCGCTCTCAGTTTACTGGGTATTGGGTCAGCTAGCCACTGACCCTCCCAAAATGCCAGTACTTGTCGGCGTAACTGAGAGTGAATATCTCTAGCGGATACCTCCACTTGTCGAGGTGGTAGATACCACCTCTTTTGCAGCTTGATCCTCTAACTCATTTCCCGTAATTCCCATGTGGCTTGGAAGCCACAGAAAAATGATTCCAGTGTCAGCATGACACAACCCGGCTAGTAGGTCGTGGATTCGCTGCACTAGGGGGTGTTGCGGGAAACATGTAGCAATTGACTGCAACGAACTCAAAGAGTCGGTACACACGAGAAAGTGGATTCGTGCATCCTGTAGTGCAAACTGCAGAGCTTCATAGATGGCAAAGAGCTCCGCAGTAAACACGCTACAGGCTTCAGGCAAGGAGATCTTGGTATTTGCACCATCAATAACGTTCCGGTCCAACTTCGAACCATCCGTGTATAGAATACCAGCGTCCGGAAATTGGTGAACTATGCTGTGGAACTGCCTCCGTTAAACGGAGGCATCCGTGTTCACCTTAGGACCTCGGTGTAGATCTAACCGAATTTCCGGACGAGGGACTTGCCACGGAGGCACCTCACTAGGTGTCCGGATCATACAGGGACCTACAGCCACTCCTATTTCAATACATGAGCTATCGAGTCTAAAACCAACAGGCTGAGTGGTACGAGGCTGGTTGGCGTACCTCTGGTGGTATTGGGTGCTGAAGAGAGCGATAACTCGGATGTTGCGGTATTTGACGCACATTGGCAGAATATGCTAAAAGCATATGTTGGCATCTATAATTTAGAGGTGTTCGGCGAGTAGGCTGGGTATCGGGCTGGTCCGGAAAGCACCGGTAGCCAGTCTAATGCCACTATGGTGGATACTGTCCAGAATTTTCAAGGTTGCCGGCCTTGCTGAACCATATGCCGCAGAACCATAGTCTAGCCGGGACAGAACGAGGGCTTGGTAGAACTGTAACAGCACCGCACGGTCAGTCCCCCACGTAGTGCCACTAAGAAACTTGAGCATGTTCAGTTTCCTGAGACACGCCGTTTTTAGTTGCCGTAAATGATGCTGCCACGTTGATTTGCTGTCAAAAAGGAGCCCCAGGAAGCGATAGGTGTCAACCAACGGCAACGCAGCATCCCCGAGATGTAGTTCAGGATGTAAATGTAGCCTCCGAAGCCGACAAAAATGGACGACGGAGGTTTTTGCTGCTGAAAATCGATAATCGTTTCGTGAGCCCACCTGTCCACCCGGTTAATAACTAGCTGCAATTGCCGTTCCACGTGTGCCATACTTCCAGAGCTGTAATGCAGAGCTAAATTGTCTACATACAGCGATGGAACTACTGTGGGCCCAGCGGCGGCAACAATGCCGTTTATGGCAACCGCGAACAAGGTGACACTCAACACAGAACCCTGAGGAACTCCATTTTCTTGGGTATAATATTGCGATAATGTCCTACCAAACATTACACAGAAGAGTGGGCAGACATGAAATTCGCAATCAAAGTCGGTAGATTACCACGGAGTCCCCACTGGTGAAGAGTGCAAAGAATCCCGTAGCGTCATGTGGTGTCGTAGGCTTTCTAGAGGTCAAAGAAAACCGTGACTAGGTGCTGCTTGCGGAGAAATGCCTCTTGTATGGCACTCTCAAGTCGCACCAGATGGTCGGGGGTGGACCTATGAGAGCGAAATCCAAACTGGTACTCAGACAGGAGACCTCTCTCCTCCAAGAACCACACCAGTTGACGGTTTGCCATCTTCTCCAGCAGCTTACATAGGCCATTTGTCAGACAAATGGGCCTATAGCTGCTTACAAGCTTGGTATCCTTTCCAGCCTTGGGAATCGGTATCACGATCCTCTCTCGCCATTGAAATGGAAGCTCCCCTTCAATCCATATAAGATTCAAGAGGATCAACAGTTGTTGTATGCTGGATTCGCATAGATGTTAACATTTGAATTTGTATGTTATCCTGTCCAAGAGCCGTATCCCTGCACAATGCAAGTGCACTGCGTGGATCCCATTCAGAGAATGGTACATTGTACGACTCAGAAGCAGCAGTGGTAAAGGACAAGTGGTGAGCATCTGCCTCCCATTTCAAAGTCAGAAATGAAGGATCGTAACTCCCAGAGCAGGATACATCGGAGAAGTGCAAGCCAATACTGTTGGCAATGGCGAGATGGTCCGTGATGATGTCTCCGTTGATGGAGACTCCGGGTATCTTCGTGAGTACAGAGATCCGAAGAAGCTTAGTCCACACAAGAGATAAAGGAGTATGCGCCGTCATAGACGACACATACTTTTCCCACATCGTTTTCTTTCTCTCCCAAATCAGATATCGGGCTCTAGCATGCATCCTTTGGAAGGTGATAAGGTTGGCCATGTGTTTTGCCTCCAATAGCATTCGAAAGCACATCGACGATCTTTAATGGCTGCTGCAATCTCGGCTGTCCACCAAGGGACAAGCTTCCGACGGGAGTTGCCGGATGAGGAAGGAATTGTTTCCTCTGCAGCAGCCAAAATACCATTCGTTATATGAATGGTATGATCATCGACACTCTCAAAGGTATCTTCTGCAAAACCCGCACGTGCTGTGAAAGTTGGCCAATCAGCCCGAGGGAGAAGCCATCGACTTGGTAACTCGATAGCCCTCTGGTTCGGAAGAGTAACGATAATCGGGAAATGGTCACTATTACAAAGGTCGTCGAGTACAGCCCACTGTAGCAGGGTAACCAGTGCACGACTGCACAAGGTGTGTCGACACTCGAAAAAGTGCCGTGTGCAACTGATATGAGCGTAGGCTCCCCTGTGTTCAACAAACACAGGTCCAGCCGCCTGATCAGTCTCTCGAAATCTCTCCCTCTACCTCTAGTGATAGCGGAGCCCCAGATGGTGTTGTGGGCATTAAAATCTCCCAGAAGGAGAAAGGGAGGGGGAAGCTGAGAGACTAGATCCACCAGCTGGTTGTAATCCAGTTGAGAATCAGGGGGGATGAACACGTTACATACTGTTTCCATTACTGGCAAGAGAGTGCAGACGCCACCAGCGGCCACAGCTCCATCCACCCGGTCTTTAGAGAAGAGTTTGAAGTGGCGCATTGTTGTCTCATGTCCAGGACGAAACCTGGATTCCTGAAGACAGACAATGGTTGCCGAAAATGAAGATATTAGTTGACGTAACTCAGCGAGATGACCGGAATACATACCTGCCAACTTTCAAAAATAGAAATCCAGAAGATCCCCAAGTGCACAAATTTAACACGTACATGCGTCGCAAGGTCCTAAAACATAGCGAGAAAAGACTACAGGGAAAGAGATTATAAACTCTTGGCGATGTGAGACTATCTAATTCGTTGTGCCAGTTTCCAAAAGTATTGCAATTACATCAAGAACACAATATAATTGGGAACAGCTCACACACTACACAGGAGTTTAACGGATTTAATGTGAGTTATTAATTCAGTTCATCCTCCGTAAACAATGTTTACAGTATATTACATGAACACATGAAACAGAATGCGAATGTTTCACCTTTCCATGATGGCTTAATACAAGGGAATTCTGCAGAATATGCCTCCCTGAAAGACTGATTCTTACTTGAATTCATCACGAAAACACTAAATCGCACATATATTCGGCACACGATCGCACGAATACCAGAACTACAGCAAAAACCACTTAAAACCAAGCATAAACAAAGCTTTCCTGCTAACAAACAGACGAAACACAAACAGTAATATGAATGCAGTGATAATCTGCGAGACAGGATTATCAATGAAGATATCGATATACTTTCAGTCGAATTTCAAACACATTTCAGAATAGCAGCTATTATCGGAAATCAAAACTGAGATGCGATTCGGATGCAGAGAACGGAAACAAGCTAGGGAGTTGAAAATCCGGAAATCCAGACAACCGGAAAACACCCCAACAATCCGGAAATCTACCAGGAAAACTTGGCAGGTATGGGAATAGCTATTACAGTTCCATTGAAATAGTGCCATAGTGTGGACTTAAATAGAAGTTTGTCTTCTACTTACGCTTCACCGTTTGCCACCCTTCCTTATCTCTAGATGGAGATGATGGGGAGAAAAGCACACCTCGATCTCCATATCTCCGTCCGAAGACGAAGAAAATGGATGGGGCGCTCTCTTGGGTGGTGCACGGTCCTCGTTGGACTTACACATTCTCGCTCTTGGGGAAGAGAGAGAGCGGTGTCGAGGGACCTTCTCCCGGTCCGAAGACTGGGTGTCCGTCCCTGACACATCCCAAATGTTCTTTTTTCTCGACCGGCGCTGACGTCTATTCGGGGAAGTAGGTGGTCCCTTACCTTTTGATGCCTGATCCTTGCTAAACATGACTGCTCCCGCTGGCACCACTCCACTGATGGTAGTGGGAGCGGGATGGCCAGCGGATGGGTTAGCAGCCTTATTAGCAGGAGAGTTAGAGACACGGCACTGCACCGTTTCTCTCTTCTCCGCCGGTGATACTTTCTCCCTATAGGGGAGTTCCTCCACAATAACGGGGTTGGCTTCTGCCAGCAATGCTCCCTCGATGGTCGTGGGAGCCAGCAGATACAGGTGCCATCCCATCAGCAGGAGGGCGAGAGAGACGGCGGCGCACCGTCTCCCTCTTTTCCCCTATCTTTTTCGTATCAGGTGGGCTGGGTGAAGGACCAGCCCCGGTCGGCAAAGTCTTCTTTCTCCCTTTAGTTGGGGAAGACTTGTTCGTCGACCGTTTCGGAGGACTTCTTCTCCGATTTCGCCGGTTTAGATGGTATAACCGGCACCTTCTTTTCCGTGGACGAAGAAGGTTCAGGGATCTTCTTCAGGCTGACAGTGCTCGCTGGTACAGCAAGGAGAGATTTTAAAATCGCACTAAAAGAGGACATCGAGGGTACTGCACTGGGAACTTTTACGGCAGGGGTGATTGAGGGCGTCGCTGCAGCTGCAAACAATACCCGAAATTCGGGGGCATTCATATCACGGTACCTCTTGTGAGCATTGTGATATGAAAGTCTGTCAAGAGTCCTGCTCTCCTGGATCTTGGCTTCCTTAGTGAATTCAGGGCACTGTTTTGACTGTGAAGAGTGACTTCCTTGGCAGTTGGGACATATCGGGGTAGGCGTACACCTCTCGCCCTGATGTGTCTCCTTGCCACACTCTCTATGAAGGGTCTTCGCAATACACCTGGCGGAAAGCAGTCCGAATTTATAACATGGGTAGCAGCGCATAGGTGGAGGGATAGAAGGTCAAAAGTCACAATGGTAGGACGTGACCTTCATCTGCTTAGGAACCATACACATCACCCTCAGAGCGGAGAATGAAAGTGCCGGTATCGACACTGTCCTCTCCAATTTTCCGGGTGATGTGCCTAATTTTGGTGACGCCTCTCTTCCCCAGATCCCACATTAGTTCTACATCGCTATTTAGAATGAGTCTGCAATGTAATGCAAGGCACAACTTTCCACCAAATCAATACTTTATAAGTGTGTTATTAAACGCTTACTTGTGGTACATGTTTCGGCCTTTATTTAGAGTCCTTCCTCAGCCACATTATTAGTACAAATGGATAACATCATTTCGAAACACTGAGAATCTAAATATAAATATAAGATAACATTATTGCACACACACTGTATCACTCATAAATACACATTAAAAAACATTTAAAAAGGCACTATGTATGAAAAATTTGTTGACTTGTTCTCACGTCCACGCATAGAATGACAATTTTGGTGGAGCTATTGTCCAGAATAACTATCAGGTCTTGTTAAGTGATTTGACCCATCCATTTTGCCGATTTTAGTTGGAAATAGTTTCCTTTCTTTTGAAGATATGTTTTCATTGATTCATATTAGGACGAAAATGGAAGAATAAACCCAGTTGTGTGGCTTCCATTTTAAGCCATGACACTCCAGGGGGCCACCCTGTGATGAATTTTTGGGCCGCTTACGCGTCAACCCGAAATCATCCTCCTCGAATACTACCTACTCTGAACAAGGGCCATCACTGTGGGCGCCACCCAGCCAAGGCAATGCCTACCTGGCGATAGTAAGTATTGCCCGGGGTCCTAGTGCCTTGGACAGGCACATACCCCTCGGCATGCACAGTGGTATGTTTGGTGCAAGTATTCGGCCGTGCAGGGACCTCCGTTGTGAGGCGGATACTACTGCAAGGGTACATGGCGCACCCACCTGACGGGATGGGGAATACCGTTTAGGCTTTCTGGCCAGATGGCCAAGTTGGTAGCCCTTCCCTAGGCAGCATGCACGTTTATTTCTTAGGGTCAAACCAATAATGGGACCGGAAGTCGAAAAAGACCTTAATAAGGCCCCCCTATTAGTCGCCTTTTACGACAGACAGGGGATACTGTGGATGACTTCTGCCCTCCCCATCCACAGGGGGTCTTCCAAATCAATGTCAGTCGGTCTTGTCGGCCTGATTAGTCGCCTCCTACGACAGGCAGAGCATACCATGGGTGTATTCTAACCCGCACCCATACTGGGGCAAGTTAAGTTGGTGGTCGAACTGTCTTGTCTGGAGAAGAAGCTGGCTTGTCGTCCTCTCCTGTTGAAAAGACTACATCAAAAAAAGTAAGTTGTTTGAAGCGCGCCTTGTATTCTGCTGAATCAGATCCTCAAGGGAAGATGTGTGTGCATCTGAAGGACCATCAATGTGAGTAACCTGTATGTGAAATTCTTGTAGGCTTTCCTTAACTTGGTGAAAAACTATTCAAAATTTTCCTTTAAATGTAACTCGTATCTAGAACCCCAGTATTCAGAACAACATGAATTATCAATTAACATGATAATATTTGGATTGTCAAGGTAAGGCTTTTGCTCTATGAAAGGAAGCTTGACTTCCGTAGCACATTGGCATCACTCGTGACGTCAATACTACTCGTATTTTGTGTCTTGTGATGGCCTTCTCAGTATGTGCTAGCCACGCGTATTGGTGAGGTGTGTCTGTACCAACTGACGAGCCCAACGGCGCACCGGGGCGAAACTCTGGCATTTTATGTTTGAGCTAACCGGACCAATATTATCATGTTAATTGATAATACCCCGGCTTGACGAAGATAATACTTCTGGGCAACAAAATACAATAATTCATGCTTTAAACAGGGGAAGCCTCCGTGGCTTAGGCGGCAGCACGCCGACCTCTCACCGCTGGGTCCGTGGTTCAAATCCCGGTCACTCCATGTGAGATCTGTGCTGGACAAAACGGAGGCAGACGGGTTTTTCTCCGGGTACTCCGGTTTTCCCTGTCAAAAATTTCATTCCAGCAACACTCTCCACTATCATTTCATTTGTCATTCATTTAATCATTGCCCCAGAGGAGTGCGTCAGGCCTCGGCAGCCGGCACAGTTCATATCCTCGCCGCTAGATGGGGGCTTCATTCATTCCATTCCTGACCCGGTCGGAGACCGGAAGCAGGCTGTGGATTTTCATTTTCATGCTTTAAATAGGATACTTCAATGAAATCATATCTACATGATTTGTAGATGAACAAAACAATCAAAAAGAAATCCATGTTAATCAGCAACAGGCGTGGTGAGTATTGGTTTGGAGCATACATAACAGGACTTCCTTGATAAATTAAGCAGATATACGATAATTGAAAAAGGCTTTACATAATAAAACTTTTTCCTGCGGAACATCATAAAATGTAACAACATCAGGATACAACTTGGCATTCGTATCATTGCTTCCATCCATTTCCAAAGAAAATGGTCCGCTCTGAAGGCACAACAACTTCAGATGATGTATTTTTTGCCATTTTATTTATAATGCATGTCGTTTTCGTGCGACCACAACTATATTTCTTTGCAACTTCTGATGTGGGAAACATCTTCTTAAATAAAGCACCAGCATGATCAGCCTCACTTAAGGGCGCATTGTGCTCCACCAAAAAGGAAGTAAACAGACACTCGGCCCTAATTACGTCACTGTCAACGTTTACAGACTTAGCAAAAAAGGTGTTGATTTTCTTGCTATCTTCCTTCGATTTAAAATAACTTATGTGTTTACCGCACTTCAAAAGATTACTTAAATCGTTTCTTCCACCCTGTGCAATATTAATATCACACCCACATACCGTGCATAAGGCAAATTTTTCTCCCTTTCTTGATTTTAGTATGCATGGAAAATCTACAGAGTATGATTCTTTAAATGTCTGGAAGTACTGTTTCTTGTTGGATTTGTTCATTCTCGATATCTACTAATACATCGAAAGGAACCTGGATCACTGAAC
Organism: Meconema thalassinum; assembly: GCA_946902985.2. Taxonomy (NCBI): domain Eukaryota; kingdom Metazoa; phylum Arthropoda; class Insecta; order Orthoptera; family Tettigoniidae; genus Meconema; species Meconema thalassinum. Next base: position 1,355,957,788 of record OX336388.2, read on the forward strand.
GTCACATAAAATTATACCATAAAACACTTAAGACAGCCAACACTTCATTAAAACATGTCAAAGCACACAAAGTCTTAAACCATTACATGAACACGACGCCAACCTCGTGAAGAAAGAATATGCACATGGTAGAAAGAAACACACACGTTGAACGAATGTAATTAGTCCAAGGAATACAGGAAACTGCGAAGCACGAAGTTATAGCACAAAAACTCGAGCACTTCATTAAAATATGGCATAACCTTAAAAGACGAAAACATTCAAGGAACGCCAACTTCGGGAACAATGAACAACTCACGTGGTCAAAGAATATGGGATAAATCGCAACGAGCGAACGGAGCGGAACAAAGAATTTGCGAAGCAGAGCCTGTCGACACCCAAGATTTACATGGAAGAACTGTTATCCCGGCTTCAAATTCAATTACAATGACGACACAAACATCACACGGTTAAAAGTACCAATCCTATCAAAGAACGAGTTATCGACTGTCGTGGACTTGCCTTCGACCGACGCAAACAATCGATTGTACGGAAGTGGGAGGGATTATCGAATGTTAATTATCGTTTCAAATTTTTGTCCGCGAAATCGTAAAATGACACAGTTCATCCGGAAAACCGGAAAATGCTGCAATTTCCGTAAATTTTACGAATAAACCGTAAAAGTTGGCAGGTATGCACAAGGTATCGTAATAGGACAGACTAAATTGCTTTTCCATTTACACAGTAGACCACTTTCCTTAATTCAACTTAATGGTGTTGCTACCCCGTTCTCTAAATCGGTAAAAAGTCTTGGAGTCACACTAAATGCAACATTGAATTGGGATGGGCACGTTACTAATACATGCAGGAAAGTTTACTCGTCACTTCATCCACTTAAGAATCACCAGTCCGTTCTACCTCGTAACTTGAAAATAAGACTCGTCCAAACCTTGATACTCCCTATATTTAACTACTGTGATGTTGTATTTGTAGATGTAACTCCGCCTTTGTCCGGTCCCAAGTCCGGAATGCGAAAGGAGGAGGGTTAGCTGGTTTGGCAACCAGCTGTAAAAACAGCTAACGCCGAATGTTGGGCGGCGGTAAATAACTCGACCCCCTGAAGGGGCCAACGGCTTCTGGCGGATGAGCCCCTTTAGGTGGGGTGATGGTCCCCTCAGTGTAGGAAATTACACTGAAACCCATTACGTATATATTGGCCCAACGGCAAAACAGACGGAGGAGGAACTTCCCTTGTGGTTCTCAACGGTCGTGGAGGCGGATGAGGTCATGCCAGATGGACTGGCTGTGAAGGCGCAACTCAATGGTTTTAGAGTCTGCGGCAGTCCATTGCAGTCACGGTGCTAGAACCTGCACGTCTCATTTCTTTTGTGCCGCAGGGTATAGTTCCGAGATCATAGTGTGTGGGTCACTTCCTTGCAAGCTGTGATCCACCTTAAACAAAATCTCGCTTGTGGCACCTTTTTCCTGCTGTCACATCTTTCAACACAAGTCCAGCGGCAATGGGATAAGGATGGTGGAGGCAGGTTTTCGGGTTGAAACTGGAAGCCTCTAGTTCGGACCTGCACGTTGACAGCAGATGTGTGATGGTCGTCTTTCTGAGACCTCGTGACTACTCAGGAGTTTGGTCCTGCATCTGTGTTTGGGCAGGCCTATTTAGGATCACTGCTGCCCACCCCAAATGGGGAAGGCCCTAGAAAATGTGGGCTAAACATCGGTAGTCACACCTTCAGCCGGCTGGGAGTCCGCACCCAGCGGGTCACCCCTTTTGCAGTCGAAAAACGAAAACAAAGAATATCCAAACATTAATGATAGGATCCTGGAATGTTCGAACGTTACTCGATTTGAAGGACAATAACAGGCCTGAGCGAAGAACAGCACTCGTTACCCATGAGCTTGGTCGAATGAACATAGATATTGCTGCCTTAAGTGAAACCAGATTGTCCAACCAAGGTAAAATTACTGAGTTCAGTTCTGGTTACACCATATTCTGGAAGGGAAAAGATGAGGGAGAGCGCCGTATTCATGGTGTTGGTTTCGCTATAAAGACCACACTGGTGAATGATCACCAGCTAACTCCAACTGCTGTCAGTGAAAGAATTATGACTCTCCGAATCCCACTCTCCGGGGGTCACTTTATGACTCTTATCTCTGCCTATGCTCCCACCTTGGATGCTGATATAGAAGTTAAAGATCAATTCTACAACCAGCTGAGCACAATCATCACCAAAGTAACATCTAGAGACAAACTCTTAAATGCTTGGCGATTTCAACGCCAGAGTTGGTAAAGATCATCAATTATGGAACAATGTGATGGGAAAACAAGGACTTGGCAACTGCAATGCCAATGGCCTATTACTCCTTGGTCTATGTGCTGAACATGAAATCTTTATTCCCAACACTCAGTTCCGCCTGCCGAATCGCTACAAAACCACTTGGATGCATCCACGCTCGAAGCAGTGGCACATCCTTGACTATATCATCACCAGGCAATGTGATAAAAAGGACATCCTTGTCACCAGGACCGCAAGAAGTGTCGATGACTGTTGGACAGATCATAAGCTCCTTTTTTGCCGGTTGAGGATCTCAATCTGCCGCAAACCGAAACGATCCATCCACAACCTGTCGAGACGGAAATTTGAAACTTCTAAACTACAAGTAAAATCAATTGCTACAGATTACAGAAATGAAATCGCAAATAAGCTGGCTAGTAACCCTGTTAGCACAAATAGTGTAGTACAGGAATGGACAACGCTTCAGAAGGTCATTACTGAGTCAGCTGAGGAAACAATTGGTTTTGTGAAGAACAAAAGACAAGACTGGTTTGATGAAAATAACGATGAAATTATGTGTCTCATCAATGCCAAACGGGAAGCCCATCTATCCTTTCTTCAAGATCCGTCTTCCAGTGTGAAAAAATCACAATTCGTGCAACTTAAGGGGAAATGTCAGGCACTAATCAGGGAAATAAAGAACAACTGGTGGCAGCGTAAAGCTGAAGAACTGCAAAGACTAGCTGATGCCCGTGACCTGCAAAACTTCTATGCAGGCATAAAGGAGGTATACGGCCCAATCCGATCATCATCAGGTACATTGAAAACTGCTGATAATTCCGCCATTTTAACTGAACAAGGACAAATTTTGGAGCGTTGGAAGGAACATTTCTCTGCACTTCTAAATCGTGCCTCCAATGTTGCCGAGGACTTTCTTCGAAACGTCCCTCAGCAGCCCCAACAACCATGGATGGCGGTTCCGCCGACATTCCGAGATTTCACCAAAGCGCTCAATCAACTAAAGCCGAGAAAGGCTCCTGATCCTGATAACATTCCTCTGGAGTTGTTACAAAGTGGAGGTATGGCCATGAAGACTCTACTTTTTACACTTATCCTGTTAATTTGGGAAACTCGAGAAGTACAGGACGACTTGAAGAATGCTGCCATCATAACTATCTTCAAGAAAGGCGATTGTAGCGTGTGTGGGAACTACCGTGGTCTATCGCTATTATCCATTGCAGGTAAAGTTCTCGCAAGAATTCTCCTAAACCGGCTCCAAAGTATCTCGGAGAGGATTTTGCCCGAGTCTCAATGTGGATTCCGAACCTCCAGGGGCACAACAGACATGATATTCTGTGCCAGACAACTCCAGGAAAAGTGCAGAGAGCAACAGGAGCCCCTGTATTTAGTTTTCTATGACCTGGAAAAAGCCTTTGATTCAGTACCAAGACCTGCTATGTGGAAAGTATTAACGCACTTTGGATGTCCAGATCGCTATGTGGAATTAGTTAAAGCTCTTCATGATGGAATGTCTGGGAAGATTCTTCACGGTAACTCTGTATCCGATTCATTTCCAATCGCTCACGGTTTGAAACAAGGCTGTGTGCTTGCTCCAACACTCTTTGCATTGTACATAGCTGCCGTGATGTATGAATCATCTTCCAACAACCCAGGCATAGAGATTAAGTTTCGCTTCGATGGAGGTCTTTTCAATCTGGCAAGACTTCGTTCACAGAGACATACCCAAGTTACCAGGGTGACAGAACTGCAGTATGCCGATGACACCGCATCTCCTGCTCCGACAGCTGCAGAGCTTCAACAATCGGTCAATCGCTTTAGCACTGCGTGTGATCTCTTTGGTCTCACCCTCAATGCAAAGAAAACAAAGGTGCTTGCATAACCTGCCCCAGGTTTACCTCTTCCTGAGTTCAATATCTCCATCTTAGACTCAACACTGGAGCAGGTTGATCATTTTTCATATCTTGGTAGCATCTTGTCTAAACGGTGCACTTGCGAACAGGATGTTAACAAAAGAATTGGGGCTGCCCATGCAGCATTTGGCCGTTTAATGCACTGAGTCTTAATGAATAAAGACCTAAAGATGCATACCAAACTCATGGTGTACAAAGCTGTCGTCATCTCAACGCTACTGTATGGCTGTGAAACTTGTACACTCGATCGCCGTGATATCAAGAAACTTGAACGTTTCCACCAACAAAAGATGAGATACATCTTGAATATCAAGTGGGAGTACTACGTGACCAACACTGCAGTTCTCGAGAGAGCGCATCTCAATAGCATTGAGACAACTATCATCGCTCATCAACTGAGATGGTTAGGCCATGTTTACCGTATGAGTGATACCAGGCTTCCACGTCAATTCCTTTATGGCGAGCTTTGCTCCGGCACTAGACCTCATGGGGCCCCTTTGAAGAGTTTTAAAGACCAGTTAAAACACATCATGACGACTGGTATAGACATCCACTCATGGGAAACATCTGCTGCGGTCGTTTACTGTGGCAGAACACTACATCGACGGCTGTCAAATTCTTTGAGGAAGAACGTCGCAGACATGAAGAGGCCAAGCGACAAGCAAGAAAGCTTCGTCAATTGCAACCCCGCCCTCCCCTGACCATTGAGAGCAATTTATGTGGGCGCATGTTTTATGCCAGGATTGGCCTGTTTAGTCATCAGAAGCACATCCACAAGCTGGTCTGAAAAGCTCTATGCAGGAAGAAGTATGTTTACTCGGAGTTACAGCCGACGACGACGAGAAGCTACCGGAGAACAAAACAAGAAGCTTCAGAGAGCTTTAAATTCCTGCATTAGGTTTATTTTCTCCTTAAAATTTTCCTCACACGTGTCTCCTTTTTATGATCTACTTTCCTGGTTAAAAGTAGAACAAAGAAACCTGCACGTATGTACCCTCATCTATCGACTTCTCAATGAAAGTAAGCCTCACTATCTCTCTTGTAATTTTAGATTTCTATCTTCCTTTCATGATCTTCACATGCGATCCAGATCTATAATTGCAATTCCTCTACATCATTCATCTGCCTTCAGTAACTCTTTCCTCGCGTCGGGAACTAGAATTTGGAATAATTGTCCTAGTCACTTTAGAAATCGTACATCCCTTACAACTTTCAAACGTGCATGTAAAGATTTCCTCTTGAATTCGTAGGCCAACTAGAACAATGTGTGTATGAATGTGTGAGTGAATGACCATAGTAAAATTTTGTTAAAAATGCATGTCATTTAAATTGTATGGCTTAGTTAATATCACACAGTCGCCAATTTAATTTAATTCTAGTATTTAAGTTTGGTAGGTTAAGAATATCAAATGTGAGTATTCATATAAGTTGCACTGTGTGTGGTTAAGTGTAAGAGAGGGCCTAGAGCCCTAACTTCGCCACAATAAAGGCACAAATAAATAAATAAAATGCAAAACAATTTGTCACACAGTTGCACAAATACCAGAAGTACAGCAAACACTGCTTAAAACCAAGCATAAACAAAGCTTTCCCGCTAACAAACAATCGAAGCACAAAGAGTACTATAAATGCAGAGATTATCTGCGAGATGTGATTATCAATAGACAGTTCGATCGACTTTCAGTGTATTGTCAAACGCATGGAATTAATGACAAATGCGCAGTGATAATCTGCAAGACGATATTTTCGATAAACTTATCGGTCGACGTTTAGTCGAATTTCAAACACTCGGAATAGCAGCTATTATCGAAAATCAAAACTGAAATGCGATTTGGATGCAGAGAACTGAAACAAGCCAGGGAGTTTTAAATCTGGAGAAAAAAAAAACTATGTTAATCCGGACAACACCCCAAAAATCTGAAAATCTTACGGGAAAACCTGAAACTTGGCAGGTATGCAGCTGTCTGTTGTTCCTATACTCAACATAAACCAATGGGTTGGAATTGTTGAAACACCGAGGTTTAGCAGAGTTACTGATCACTGTCACCTTTCTTTTATTACTTCCGTTAGCTTTAGTACAAAATACAGGAGTTATTCTGTCCCTCGATTTTTTGCAACCCCTTGCAGTAGCATTTGATTTTGTTTCATCATTTGCATCTTAATTTTCGATGATCACTGAAAGGTTTTTGCAATCCTCTTTTACAGCCACTCGACCAACTCCTGCCATCTCGCCATGCCCCACATGCTGCCAACCATTATTGTATGCCATGTCTAACACTTGATTTGCCACCAATAGGCTTTGCTTATCCTTAATGTTGTCATTGGTTGCAGTTCCATTTTGTGCATTTACTTCGGATACCCAAATAACTATTGAAATAACAAGCTTCTCACACTTGTGCACTTAGCACCTTTCAGTTTATTGGCTGACCGAGGTATTTCATGCGCCCACTTACTTTTTTGATTTAGAATGTCTCGAACTCTTCGTCTGCTTATGGTTTTTGCCCACAACAATGAAAAATGTTTTGCGATATTCTGCTAACTAGCAGAAGGATATTGTCCTTTAGAAGTGCACACTTCTGGCTTCTTTTACACTCAATATTGTTCATTTATTCATCGTGGAAACCTGCAACCACCGAGCATACAAACAGGACCTGAAGTTTGTAACAAGCCAAGGTAAACAACTGCCAAGCTCTTGACCTTCAAATTGTTATGTCCAGGGTTCCATATCTATTCACTGAAACAATCCACAGTGATGGAAATCTCATCTATCCTAAGACCATTCTTCTTGAGCAGATATAGGAGAACATCCCTTGTGCCACCCCACTGAAGATAATGAGCTACACAGTACTACACAGTAGCATCCAGCCAGTTCACATTCCTAAAGGATTAGGTCAGAGCCATGTTTCAACTAGATGTTTCCCGGTTCCTGCAGATAATTTTAAATCAACAATTGGGGATATGTAGAGTACACTTTTAACATTGCACGGCACGTCTGTACCCGTGCTACCTATAGCAGATGATGGTAGGCAGGGATGGCATTATATTGAGGTAGTTACAACGTTACTTTCATCAGGAATATCTGTTTGTTGCTCATTGTGGGAGATAACTGAGGGTGGCTATATCAGGTGGTGTTATACCGAGGGGTAATTGCCAGTCAAGTACACACCTCTTCCATGCTCCACTCTAGATTGTCATCCCTCAACCTAAACTTTAAAATAGTTTGTTTTCACCTATTACTTAACTTCTACCCAATTTTATTACCTTTCAAGCATTTTAATGGCGATTAAAGCTTTACAGCTGCAACTTGTAGAAGTTATTTTGTACTTTCTATCATTCCAACAGTTTTGCCAACCTTGAAGCCTACCGTACTTCACATAAAAATCAAGACAAGTTAATTGGATGCTCTTTTGTACTAGTGGGATGAACTCAAAACAAGATAGCAAACAAAATGTAATATAATAATCAAATTCATACTTAATTACTCTATCATTTCAGATAGGCTACCATCAAAGATTATATTCATGCACACAAGTCATCACATGGGAAGCCACGTTGGTAATGCTCCCCATTCACAATATGAAAATGAAAAAATTTTTCATAGATTTATTCAAACAAAATTCTGAATAGTAATCTAACTTATGGAAACAGAGCAGCATGCGCTGGAAAATCTTGTACTCCATCAAGTAGTGAAAGTGAGAACTATATTCTGGCATGTTAACCTCTTCACAGACCAGAACATCCATAAGACCGCTTATGTCTTGATGTGACTACTTGTATAGCAGTAAACTACTTACCTTGAGCTTAATGTACGGCTTTCCCAAACTATCATTCTGCCACAACACATAGCATTGGTTGCGCTTATCAGGTTCGGGAGGATCACATTTCTCCACTTTATAACAAGATTGTTTTGGTTCCTTGTTACAGGAAGAATCGTTGTAGAATTCACACTGAGTAGTAGTGACAACATTGCTGCCCCAAGTCCCTGAAACAAACAATGGAACAATTTGTTCATTGCTGAAATAACTGCAAGAAAAAGGACTAGGATCTGTCCCCTAGGAAAGCATTTTTGGATTAAATGTACAACTAAACTCTAGGCTCTTGTAGACAACTGCCATAGTAGAGTTTTAACCTTGGCTTACTCCTTCTCTATCCACAATATCCGTTAGAATCAGCTTAACAAAGATAATGCAATATAGCTATATTATTTCATGATCCACTTTGACACTAAAACCGAGTAGGTTTACCATCTTACGAAGGGCATTCAGAAAGTTACAAATGATTATTGATGAGCGACACAGTACAGTGTAAGGTGACACAGATACACCACACTATATTGACATAAGGTAACTGTACCAGTTTTCGTCACTGAGCCAGTCATCGTCACTCTCGTATATAAGTACAAAAAATAAGCATATCAACGTGTCTTTCTCAACGCACGAAGTCTTAAGAGATTCGTCATACCTTCGTTGCTGATAAGGAGCAACTTTGCGAAATCATGCGTCAAACATCTCGAGTGAGTTGAGCTGTCTTAACACGGCGTATTGCTTCTCGCATGTGCTAAGCAGGCACGTGAGTTAATTATGTGCATACGTGTTAAGTTCAGACATTTTAAAATGTTACAAGTGTGTGATATAGTTGGTAATTGTTTTTGTAACATATGCGATTTGCTATTTCGTGCTCACGTTCCTAGTTTGGTTAGATATGCTGGTGACGAACACTGGATTTAAAATCACGCACTTTACCAATGCTCGTCATTTGTGACGAAATCTGGCACATTGTCATATCTCCTGGTAAGACCTAACTAACAGCAGAAATATACTTATAACGTAGTTCTGAAGCACCCTGCATTAATTAAATTGTCGTTTGATCATAGTGTCCAATAGTCATCATAGCTGACGATCTTTAGAGCACATTCGTGACGAACACTAGTGCACGATAATGTTAGCGTTAACATTTCAAAACCAATAAACATTTACAGTGTGCTGTTATTATGTAGATCTGTCTCTTTGACGGCCGTAGGTCCATGCTGGCTGCATGGCGGTTAAGTTCTCGCCTGCTGTTGCAGGATCGAATCTTGGTGCAGTCATCTGGAATTTGAGGGTGCGCAAATGCGAGGGAGCCGTGTCAGTCGATTTACTGGCACGTTATAGATCCCCCTTCGGGGCAAAATTCTGGCACCCCGGAGTCTATAAAAGCCACAGTAGTTAAAAAAGGGGCGTAAAACAAATAATATTATTATTATCAGTAGGTATAGGTCTAGTGTTTTTAGGTGAGCTAAAGGGGATTCTTTTTAAGTTGAGATGAAAAATATATTCTAAGACTAAATCTTTGCTTTCAAGTAATATGTCGAAACGCACATTTCTTAATTAGCCTACGATATTCAGCAAATGGAAGCTGCTACTAAGGTCGTTGAGGAGGACAGCATGAGTATTACAACGGCCGCGGAGAGGAATGGTGTTCCGAGAAACGCCCTCTCGGAGAAAATTAAAGGAAAAACTAGAGAGAGGAAGATGGGGCCAAGTTCCTTTTTAACAAAGGGTAGCGTACGGCCAGTCAAAGCATGCATTCAACATTGGCTGGGTTCTCATCCCGCTTAGCACTTTAACGGTGGTGCAAATTGCGGGTGGCAGCGTGGTCTGCAGGCGAAAAGAAGGCCGAGCGGGAGTACTCTACGAGCGTTCGGAGGCTAAGAAGTCGGGCATTATGAGACTTTTCAAGATTTCCCATATCAAATGCGAATTTCCCGTATATTTCCCGGGTCACTAAAATTCCCGTATCGCTCAACACCCTGTTAATGAACAGTATCAAAACGCATCAATAATTTTCATCCAAACCGAAGGTTTTTGCCTAGCCAATATTTTAATCCAGACCAATGGCTTTTGCCTAGACCAATAATTGTTAGGTTGCGGGGCCACGTTAGACAATAGAAACACCCCTGGTTTTTGTCACGCACAGTGGGGGTAGACATGCATCAATAATTTTCATCCCTACCAATGGATTTTGCCTAGCCCAATATTATAATCCAGACCCATGGTTTTTGCCATGTACAAGTGTAAGAGCCTGGTTCCGGTCAAGGGAAGAATTAATGGAAATTGAATAATTGTGCACGATGTATCACACTTTCCCTTTCCGCTTTCATTTCGAAAATATATAATTTTCATACATTATTTCATCTTTGGGGGGGACATTATCAATAGTAACCACTAACCTTGATCACTTCTGCACTGGATATCATGTGCTAAATCACGTAAATATGTGTTTTTATTTATTGTTTATATAACAACCAGAGCCATGTTCGTCAGCGTATTTAGTATGTAAAACTGACGCAGCAAGCGCTCACAACGAGCCCAAAACATTGACGTCAGTAGTTGCCAACCTTCTCGATACAAAATACACCAGACGACACACGTAAATTGTAATTATGTGAGAAAAGAAATAATTGGGCTTTTGTGTAATATTTGTATTTGTAAATAATGCTTATATTAAGCAATGGTGCCAGCTTCACTTTACCGCAATCCCCTGTAGTGAGGTTTGGACACTGTGTGGACGAAAAATACTGATGAACTGAAATGGGTGTCTGGACTCAACCATTGGTCGCTACTTGGTTAGACGACAGTCTGGATGAAACCATTGGTCACTACTTGGTTAGACGACTGTCTGGACGAAGCCATTGGTCGCTACTTGGTTAGACGACTGTCTGGACGAAGCCATTGGTCGCTACTTGGTTAGACGACTGTCTGGACGAAACCATTGGTCGCTACTTGGTTTGACGACTGTCTTGACGAAACCATTGGTTGCTACTTGGTTAGAAGACTGTCTGGATGAAAGTTAATGATTGCACTACAAGTAAGGGGATAGGTTTGTTTTGTATGTAGAACAGTATTTGTTTGGGTGAAAATTGATTATCAGTGCATGAGACAGGAGGCTGACATTTACAGTATCAATTAGATGATAAATGATATGATTTTCATACTTTTTCAGGAGTTCCCGTTCATTATGACCAATATAAGTTACTGGAAATATGTGCTAAATTACGTAATTAGCTGTGATTCTTGATGAATTTGAATTGCGGTGGCCATGTTGGCTCACTCCAGCTGGACGAGACATGACGAGATATGATGAGACATGACGAGAAATTGATGCCACGGCAGTGTGCCCAAAACATGAGATATAAAATACACCACTACTAGGAGAATCTGGAGGCGTTAAGACTGTAACCATTGTCAAAACTATTGATCTGGACGCGTTAGGCTGTAACCATTGTCAAAAACCATTGGATTAGACAGTGCAAATGCAAATTATCAACATCTTTTTTAGAGAAACCGTTTACTTGGGCTATTTGGTGAAAAAAATCCACAGCCTGCTTCCAGTCTCCGACCGGGTCAGGAATGGAATGAATGAAGCCCCAATCTAGCGGCGAGGATATGAACTGTGCCGGCTGCCGAGGCCTGACGCACTCCTCTGGGGCAATGATTAAATGAATGACAGATGAAATGAAATGATAGTGGAGAGTGTTGCTGGAATGAAATTTTGACAGGGAAAACCGGAGTACCCGGAGGAAAACCTGTCTGCCTCCGTTTTGTCCAGCACAGATCTCACATGGAGTGACCGGGATTTGAACCACGAAACTGGACGGGAGCAAACAAGGACCTATGAAGCTCCATAACTAGGCTCTCAGTGCACGGTTTCCATCACAAAATATGCACGAGAAACAGTTTTCACGATCCCTCACCAGCGTGTGTATGCATCCTCTGCGGGAAGGCCTGTGAGCGCTACCATTTCACTGTGTGCCTAAAGCGCACAAAATCACTGAAGGAATACAGCAAAGAATAATGATATTTAGGCCTACATGCACATGTAATATAAACTGTTATACTCTATGGTCGTTCGACTGCAATAAAGTTTTATTAAATTAAAAAATTTTAAAAAAAGGCGTTACCATGAGAAAATATCAGGATGATTTTTATGATCTGCCACACATCTTTATATTCCTCCAAGCCCTTGAACTGTTTAGTATAGAAATGATCCAGGCGAGATTTACTCCTATCAAATTGTTCAAGCTCAGTCTTGTTGACTGTTCTAACGACGAAAACGACACCTACTGTAGCTGGAATTTTTACTATAAATAGGCTATAAATCATGTTATAATTTGGGATGGCGGGTGGGTTATAGACAGCAGAGGAGTAAACATCTATTACAACATCACCAGTAAGAGTAAGGTTGTTACAGGAAAAATAATTTATTTGATCCGCCTATTCAACATTACAAAGAGTAAGGTTGACCAGAACCGAAGTAGAAAATTCTTTAACTACTGACTACTGAAATTAGCCAAAATACCTGTAGTAATGGTAGGGTAAAAATCTGTACCCGGCCGAAGCCGTCGATTTTTTAAGAGCGTTAAAAATCCCTCAGTATGCCTTCCTTCGGAGGGGAAGTAAAGCCGGCGGTCCCATGTCATAGATTTATGGCATGTTAAAGATCTTTCCACTAATTACACCTGTGTGAAACTAAATTGGATAGGTTAAGAATATAAACAACGCTCTTAGGTTGCTACGTTAGTTGCCAAGAGCCGACTGCGGTGGCGTCTAGTAGCTAGTTCTGAACTAGGCCTAGTAGTCGTTGACGGTGGCGTTTGGCGGCAAAAGTAGGAACTATTTGAAAATTCAAAGTTGCAGTCCCTACTTGAATTAAAAAACAGATACACACACTAATACAGTCATCACAATTAACACCGGTTATCAGACATATTCTACACACACCCAAAGTAAACGGGGCTACATGACCGCGTTGTCGCAGCCCCTAAACTAAGGAACCAACCAACCAACCAAAAATCTGTAGATGATATAGTAATACCGGGTCTTTATTTTTGCTTAGCAAGGCGATTCCGCTCGATCTTCGCCGGCTGTTACAAGTTGGCGCGCGCGGTGTCCGGCCGTATTCCCACGCTCTTGCTGCGGTAGACGTGTGAGCTCCGAGCTAATTGGGTGTTTTATAAAGCTACTGTGTACTGTATTTCGCATTGTATAGTGTCTTATTGTGATTGTGTATAGTGCTGTAATGCCCTATGTGAAATATTCTTTACGTGAACGTGTATATCTGCACAATACGTACATTAAGTGCAGGGAATCGTACACTAGAACAAGGCAAAAGTTTCGACTGAATTTCCAGAGGGACCCATTCCTATAAATCGGACAATAAAACAACTGGCTAAGAGATTCTAACGTACAGGTTCAGTAAACAATAAAAATAGACATCGTTATTTCCTTACTGAAGCTAAATTAACCGGAGTAACCGGGAACTCCATATGGAGATGCCAATTATGTTTGGCAGCGGATGGGGAACATTTTCAGCATCTACTGTAAACATGGTGAGTAAAAATGCACGATACTGATTTTAAGCAACGTATTCTGCCGTACATATGCGCGTGCGATCGTTAGCAACTGAGCAGTCACTGACGGAGCGCGTGAGCGAGAATGTCCTTGCAAAGCAAATATAAAGACCCTGTAGATGTTTACTCCTCCGCTGTCTGTAACCCACCCAGCCATCCCAAATAGGATCACGACTTATATAGATGAAATTCCAGTTGATTCCGCCATTTCTAGCAACTTGTACAGTATTGCCAACAAAACTCATTCAGTACTATATCGCATCTGCTATCATAAAACAAAAGAGCGCCATCAAGTTAATGTGAAAGTGCGCCAAACCAATGGTTTTCGCCTAGACCAATAATTGTTAGGAAGGGACGCGTGCGCTAATATACACCCCTGGTTTTTCTCACGCACAGTGGGGGTAGTCACACATCAAAAATCTTTATCCAGGCCAATGATTTTGCCAATTATTTCTTTTTTCAGATAATTACAAAGTTACGTGTGTCGAGAGGTGTGTTTTGTATCGGACATGTTGGCAGCGGAATAATGACGTCAATGTGTCTGCCACAAACATCTGCCGTTGTTTAACAAGCTACTAATAAAAACCTTCATTTAAGCAATATTAGTGATATATGACAGTATTTTCAACACAGATGACTCCCAGAAAGGTATGTGAATGACATAGCCTATGTTCAATAATCTATTAAGTTCTGGTTTGGTTCCGGTTATGGTAAACTTTACAATTAAGGGCCGGTTCTACCATCTCCGGGTATACCTGCTGGTAGCTGCACGGGAGATAAACTATCTGCCAGCATAAAATCCCTGGCAACTTTGATTGCGTTCTACCACGTCCGCATGAGCGGCGGGCAGCTACCCTGAAGTAGACAATGAAATACTAAAGATGGCAGGCCTGCTTTCGTGCAGCGGAGTCGGAGAGCCAATGGCGTGTCCCCTATTTTCGATTGCATTAAGACCGCCAAATGAAATCTCATCAACAGTAAGACCATTTCTCTCTGTAGTCCGAGTTGAGATGTGTCCTATTAGGCCTACTCCCATAACAAAGATGTTTGTCGTAACCTAATGTGGTGAATTCGTCACATCACAGTATTATAATATTAACGAACTACTGTAACATAAAAAAGAATTCATCTTGTTCATAGAGCTTAATATGATACGGACGTAATGATAAGAGTGGCTACGCGGTTCGAGTCGATTGCTTCGGAGCATGAGATTTGAAGTTCGATTTCTCAAATAGGAAAGTGTATTTATCAAGCCTCCGTTCTTATTTATTACCAGTGCATTATTATTCAAATATTATCAGTCAAAATCATTCATAGTGAATGTTTCAGTAGGACTGAGATATATACCTATATACAATGTTATAATTCAGCAAGTTAACACTTCCAAACCATTGTTTTATAGCATACGGAACGGAACCCTTCCGTTTCACATCTATTTATAGTCATTGGCACATTAATGTACTGTTATGTTAATAGGATTATTATATTTTGCGGAGTAAAAAAGGATGTAGGACGTGGAAGCCAAGATATAAATACGTGAGATCGTGTAGCCAGATATTTCACCACCTCTTTGTTGACCTGGTCACGGTAGAGATACAATGATACTGACAATCAAATATTCATCTTCGTCTACAGGGAGAAGATCTAAAATGCCCACAAAACCTTCCATAATAAGGCGAACTTTCATTTTCTTAAATGTTGAATTAAAACATAAATATGCTTGTAAACAAAGTACGCACTATACCTATTCAAAGTGGTGTTATCTGGTTCATGCTGTATCAATTAATAATAAGGGAGCGGCAGGAAAAAATAAATGCCGAAGGTAGGAATCGAACCTGCCACGTTAAGGTCAACAGAGACCAGCTCTGACCACTAGACCACGCTGACATGCATTCACAGTAGTGTTTACAAGTATATAACCAAATGATAACAAGATGAATGCTTCAAATATTATTAAGTTATTTGAAGATGCAAGATACTATTTCTAACATGGAACGTTCATTGCTTTTGTGGCTGTATTAAACAGAAGACCGCAAATCATCTAAATTACGCGTAAGGCAAACGTTCGTCGGCCATTTTGGAGCGTTACCCGGCGGGTAAAGCTCTATCGGCCTCTCGGAGCGGCCGACAGTTTACACCACCCGATAAACAATATCTATCCCGCTGGCACCACTACCTGCTGATGGTCGAACGGAAATCTCAGTTTATTCCGCGGGCAAGTTACCTGGTCCTTTGCCCGGAGATGGTTGAACCGGCCCTAAGGTAACTGTACCGGTTTTCGTCACTGATCCAGTCTTCGTCACTCTCGTATATAAGTACAAAAAATAAGCATATCAACGGGTCTTTCTCAACGCACTAAGCCTTACGAGATGCGTCATACCTTCCTTGCCGATAAGGAGCAACTTTGCGAAATCATGCGTGCGATGTAATAGGTGATTCCCTGCGTCAAACATCTCTTGTGAGCTGAGCTGTCTTGACGCGCCATTTGCTTCTCGCATGTGCTAAGCACTCGCGCGAGTTAATTATGTGCATGCGTGTTATGTTCCGACATTTTAAAATGTTACAAGTGCGTGATATAGTTGGTAATTGTTTCTGTAACATATGTGATTTGTTATTTCGTGCTCACGTGCCTAGTTTTGTTAGAAATGCCGGTGACGAACACTGGATTTTAAAAAATGCACTTTACCAATGCTTGTCATTTGTGACGAAAACTGGCCCATTGTCATTTCTCCTTGCAAGACCTAACTAACAGCGGCAATATACTTATAATGTAGCTCTAAAGTACCCTGTATTAATTAAATTATCATTTGATCATCGTGTCCAGTAGTCGTCATAGCTGTCGAACTTCAGAGCACATTCGTGGCGAACACTAGTGCACGATAATGTTAATGTTTGTGTTGAAGTTTCGCAACCAATAAACATTTACAGGGTATTGTTATTATTACGTAGGTCTCTCTTCTTGACGGCCGCACCTCAGTAGGCCTAGTTTTTTTTGGCTAGGCGTGCTACAGAGGATTTTTTAAATTTTTATTGAGATGATAAACAATATATTATTCTAAGACTAAATCTTTGCTTTCAGGCAATATGTTAGATAGTTATTGTTGTTTTAAGGGGCGGAACTACGAGGTCATCTGCCCCAGGCAATATGTCGAAATGCTCAGTTCTGAATTATGATATTGAACAAATGGAAGCTGCTATTAAGGCCGTTTTGGAGGACGGCATGAGTATTAAAAAGGCAGCGGAGAGGAATGGTGTTCCGAGAAACACCCTCTCGGACAAAATTAAAGGAAAATCTCCTAGAGAGGAAAATGGGGCTAAGTTCCATTTTAACAAAGGAAGCTGAGGCTATGCTAGTTCAATGGGTAATCTCACTACGAAAAGCGGGGTCCCGGTAACAAAGGACGATTTGCAAAAGCGTCCAGTGCCTTACACAAGAATTGAAGAGGGACTTTCCTTTCAAAGATGGCCGCCAGGAAGGAAATGGCGTGAATCTTTCATAAAAGGAAATCCAGGTCTATCTTTTACGAACCCCTCAAAATTTGACAGTAAGCCGTGCTGCAATTACAGAACATCAAAATAAAACCTGGGTTTCAGAAGTATACAGCTATTCAGTGGAAAACGACTTCCAGTCTATTTTGTCAGACCCTCGGCGACTGTTCAACGCTGACGAGACGGTTTTCTTTCTCAATCCGAAAGGTAACAAAGTGCTGGCAAACAGGGGTTACAAGACAATATACCATATCAGCAAGTGAATTCGGATGAGAAACAATGCTTGACGGTACTTCTAACAGGCAATGCCCACGGCGATATTTCTCCTTCCCTTGTAGTGTTCAAGTATGAACGTCTGCCGCACCCCTAATGTCACACACGTACGGTAGCACTACAGAACAGGAGACCAAAGGTATAAAAAAAATTAGGTAATGAAATTTGCTGAAGTACCTTTAGTAATGGTATCCGGAGATGTTAAAATAATAGATGTTGACTCGTCCGCTGCCATAAACCCACCCAGCCATCCCAAATAGATAGCCTACACGACTTATATAGCAGAAATGAAGTCTTTTGTAGCCATCTTGCTTACTAAGTCAGGAATGCCAACCCCACGCATTTGGTACTATTTCACATCGGGTATAGAACGAGTAAACAAAAGAGCATCGATAAAGTAATGTAATGAAAAATTGCGCCAATTGTCAGTGTTTATTTATGTATTTATAATGTTTTACAAACAAAAACAGACCTAACCTGGGGCTTTCGCCCCAGACCCCCTTACTTGTGGTACTAGCAGTAATTTTCGACCAGGCAGTACCTAACCTAGTAGCGGACATAAATTCTATCATATTAATGTTTTACATACAAAAACAGACCTAACCTGGGGCTTACGCCCCAGACCCCCTTGCTTGTGGTACTAGCAGTAATTTTCTGCAAGACAGTGCTTAACTTAGTGGAAATTTGTAACAATTTCAAATTTTACGTGTCATATGGTGAATTTTGTATTGGACATGTTGGTAACGTACTCAGATGTTCGTTTTTCGGGTGTCACATGACGTAGTGTCCAAGATGGCGTCCATAGTGAAATGAAGACAATGCTAAAAGTATTATTTTCGTAAATAATCAATTAAAAGGAATTATTCCGGTGCAGCAGTGGCAATTGAGAAAGTAAAACGACTCCCAACTTCTCCGTGAAAGGTTTGTCAATCATAAATACTATATTTTCAGTAATATACCTTGTTGAAAGTTACGACGGCTTGGTCTCCTGTTCTGTAGTTTTAATAAAACATAATTACTGGTAGTTTAATTCGTAAATGTTAGCCTCCAAGTCGATAAATCGGTGTATTACGCAACAATTGACAGAAATGCATTATAAACAGCAGACAAGAAAAATTAACAATGTGACGGCAATTGGTGCAAACGGGTGACGAATATAGGAAAAATCCAAATACATTGTGACGAACACTGGCGCAGAAACACACTTTTTTTTTTAAATTCGTCATTTTTCCTAAAATGAATATCTTTGATATTTGGTCTTTCCTAGTGTTGGAGTAGAGTTTGAGGTTAGGTACAGTGCTTTTGTTGATTAAATTTACCAAAATGTGTACGGTGTATATGATTTCTTGTCTAAATCTCCCTTAACATGACGACCATTGGTGCATTTACCATCCCCTTTGTTTAAACACCCACAGAGATTTGTATTAACAGTTAGTTGAGCTGCCTATGCATCATAGCCTGATCATCTGTTTCCTTTAAAATACCCATTCATGTTACATATCAATAATAAATTTAAGTAGCTCCCATTCATATTTACCTTGAAAGGTGTTACATGCTCTTTGATTCAGTTAATGACATGGTCTTTCTTCAATTACTTTGCAGCAACAAAGCAAAATATTTGTAAGACAGACATAGGCCTAATCTAAGTTATGGATATTCACTCACCAGAAACTGAACAAAGTAGAAATAACGCCGGTATTATCAACTGGATCCAGGGAATCATTGGAAATGAGTTTATAAAAAACTACATTGGCCACAAGCGAGTATCACTGAAGGAATACATCAATGCACTGAGCAATGAAGTATAATTTCTTACTTCATTTCTTATATCTATGAAACATTTTAATGTAAGCCTTTAGGTAAGAAGGCTTTGGCACAAGTTCTCCTGAATTTATTGAGGCAATTGATTTGTACTCGTGATCTAGGCCTAATTGTTTAGTTTTGGTAACTACTTCCGCCACGAGAGGTTACGTGATGTTTACCAATATAGCTGTGTCCACACATAATTTCAGTAACGAAACACCGAAGATGGTAATTCTCAACTTTGTACTAGATCTGTGACTCAAGTTCGTTTCTGCATGTCGAGGAGTTCGGTGATCACATCTGCGAGGCGCAATGTTGATCGAAGATGCCTATGGAATGGAACTAATCACACGTTGACATCAACGCATTTGACAGCTATTACATAGGTTCTTCGGCTTATGCGTTATTCAGCTCGATTTCACCAGTCTTCAGAATGTTGATATGTCAATTCTACTTGACGTTAATGAATAGTTCGACATTGCCCTCCGCAACAAAGCAATCACCATTACATACACACTGCTTGCAGCAATTCCCGTCCATTAGAACGGGAAGTGATTTAATCTACATTAAGATAAGTGTTCAGTCAGCGCTCTGAGAAACTGTTATCTAGTTTCCTCTGTCAAACATGCACAGTATTTCCTAAAAAACATTCGATATAAACACTTCTATCCCATCAGGCAATATGGCGTACTTTCCTTCTTTCTTTCTTTCTTTCTTTCTTCTTCTTCTTCTTTTTTTTTTTTTTTTTATGCAAAACGAAATAGCCTGCGCGATTTACGCGACTCCCGTCCCGCTGAACTCGACCACTGCCACCTGTATCATGTCCAAGAAAATCAATTCGAACATATTTTAACTTGAAACATCCTACGCTTTATTATTAATTATGGAAATTGAAATTAATCTGTGCAGTACTGCT
Source organism: Meconema thalassinum (assembly GCA_946902985.2). Classification (NCBI taxonomy): domain Eukaryota; kingdom Metazoa; phylum Arthropoda; class Insecta; order Orthoptera; family Tettigoniidae; genus Meconema; species Meconema thalassinum. Next base: position 1,355,977,858 of record OX336388.2, read on the forward strand.
AGAGTCCAAGCTCTATGAACTTGCGGGGTGAGGAGAAAGAGCTGGGAAGGGTCGGCCGTGAAGATCTGTCAACAGTCCACCGTGATATATGGTATTCCTTTCTATTCCAATACTGCTAACATTCGGCCGTTGCTCAAACCACTCTGGTGTTAGGAATGAGTGAGTGAGTCACTGACCAATGTATTTGGTTCTGTACTATGCACGGACCGAGAAACCTCATCACTCGTCAACTCCACTACTCATAGTCCGCAATGCTCATTCCTCTCAGGTTCACGCAGCTTAGACTCGAGCAGTAGCTAATACTCCTTCTAGTTTTGTGGTGACATGGAAACTGATCTGATTTCTTTCATTTATTAGACATCAACCTGTCACAAATCTGTACTCGTTTTGAAGATGTGTGCTTGATTTAGCACACTTCGTCTACGACGTCATCTTCAAGATATCCAAAGCCAACGCCAACGCTGATTACTGCTCCCGAGCTCACCTACCAACAACAGTATGTTAACCTCATCAGAAACTTCTTTTCTCCACAGGAGAAGAGATGGACAGTTTTGATGATTTCGACTTTTTTGCAGTCCATCAGATGCAACAGCTACCAGTCAGGGCAGAAGCAATCGCACGCGAGACCAAGAAAGATCCACATCTGGGCAAAATTGTCCAGATCATCGAAGCAGGGCAAGACCTCGCCCGCCAGCATTACAAGGCACCAGAAGCGAAGTACACCCTCGCTGCAAATTGTCTGAGGTTCTAGCATCGAGTTGTCGTCCCTCCTTCACTGCGAGTCGCTATCCTCAACGACCTGCACGCAGCTCACCTGGGGATAGTCAAGATAGACGTTCCTTTGTGTTCTGGCCTGGAATCAGGGGGTTAGAACCCCCCATTGGAAAATCAGCAGGTTATGATTTGTGTCTGTGATGATGTACTGTACCCGATAATCCGGAAAGCATCCTGTTGGAATTTCCATTGCCCCCGCTGGATTGCCTATTTCTAATTGCTCGGCAACTACAACATTAGAAATAGCTTCCAACATGGTATTTAGGGATTTACAGACCAGCAGTTACCAGAATATTGTGGATCAACAACCAACTAAACGGGGCACTCACCTTTACTTACCTCGGGGACTGGGACTCAGCTTCGCCTACACTACATCCACAATACTCTGCTCCTTATATTTGAAATGAATCACTCCAACAAAAATGGAAAACAGTCTGAACAAATTTATTAACAAAAAGGTAAACTAATCTACTATAAACAAATAACAATAAATGAATTTAACAATTAACATTAAAATTAAAAACACGCAAACATTCACACCTCCTTTCAACTCTACATCTTATTACAATGCTGTATTAAAATTATGAGTATAAAACTTGGCTTGTTTTAGGTCTGCACTGCGTAGAAATAAAAACGTTTAGTGAAGCCTCTTAATGGCATTCCAGACACCTGATTTCATTCACAAACCTGCGTTGTAGAACGCACGTGCCGTGGCTTTGTTTCATCAATGAAACACTGGCATCACGCCGTACTCAAAACTGGTTTATACAATAAACAGAAGGCTGTGAGTCTACACCTGTTATATTATATCATCGCTCTCCAATGCTAACGGTGACTCATGCTTGCTAGCCCACAGAGGCTGCTTGTGTGCATTTATAAAACACGTAAAAATTAACATTTAGATCTTACAAAAGTTCATATAACAGCTCTGTTTCTTAACCAATCATTCTAAATTTTTATACACTCTTTCATTCGCACTTCGTTATTGTTCTAGACTAATACGGTTCCACATCTTCTCTTAACAATGAATAATCATTCACACCAAAAACATCCGCTCATAAACACACACTGTTCCAAAACAATTGATTAATAAATCCTACTAAATTGTTTAACTAATTAAATAATTTCCACAAAATTATTTACATGTAATATGTTTATAATAATATCCATTATCTTGTGTTGCTAACGCGACACTTTCGAGATCCTAACTTCTCGGTTACAATATAATTCTTAACTAAATATATACACTGGTTTTTCACATAACCATCCTTCTATAACGTTGTATAGTTTCAATATACTGCATACACCTCGTCTTATATAGGTTTCATTACATTATCGGTATAATACAGTCGACTGACTAAGGTAAACTGTACATAATTACATAAATTCGGGTTTAATAAAAATTTAATAATTATATTATAGACGTGAGTAGACAATCTTTCTCAAGTTGCTTTTCCGCTGAAACCCTCCTGTTAACACAGCTAAATCGTTAATTCACAAGAACTGGACTACTTGTATACAACGGCTCCCATCATGATACATGCCTTTTATCAAAGAACAACAATACTTTGACTTCCTTAAAATGCGGAATTCCCTCGCACGAGCACTCCATAGCTCTACAAATCCTCATATAACAATATATATGGCATAAACAATTATCATCTACTATGTTAAACAATAACCAAAAGGGATTAATTGTTACTAACATATCTTATGTAGGAACTTCTCTCAAATAATGGCATGACCCTCAGTATCATTGCAAATGACTACTGGACTTCAATTATACATACGTAAGTTCTTCAAACGAAACTTCCAATTGTAATGAACGATATTAGACAGTCGTGATTAACCTCCTAAAGTTTACTCCACAACAAGATAATTAACTGTTAACTCGTCTGTTGCAAATACATGTAATAAAAATAATACTCCTGTTTCATCTCACTTGTCAAGCTACAAATTGTTTATCGTTGTAATATCATGTCCACAAAATGACATGATGTTACACAAATAGAATAAAATAACGCACATGTTATTTATAGTGTCAGATAGAATTCAATCTTGACCGGGATAAACTAGCTTTGAATTCCTAGCCAAAGATTTGAATAATCTTCTATCAAACGGTATTTCCTCTAACATATTAAATGAACAAAGCTCTTAGCTTTACAGATAATAAGAAAGGTTTGTCAATGTCGTAATGTTTTTCCACTCTACACAAAGAATGTTCATAGGGATAAAGACTTCGATCTTATCAAACGACTAGTATTTCTTAGATCATCGATAGTTTATGTACAATAATGATATAACAATAGCATTCGATGTTTCTTCTTTTCTTGAAGTTATATGTTGTTACATTAAAGTGCTCAAATTAAATTTAATAAGAATTTAATTTGAAGCTATGACACAATGTCAGAATACTTGGTTTAAATGAAATTATTAAAATTCGAGAGTCGAAACGACTAGTCTCCTACGAGGCAATATGATTCCTCAAACAAAATTTTAATGTCAGTTCCACAACTGATCCGTAGAATAAATTGAAAAATAGATGAAATGCAATCATCTTCTAAATAATCTTGCAGCATAAAAATCTCAACACACATCTGAAGTGTAAAATACATAAAAGCACTGAAATACATGAAGTGTGAAAATATAGAAATATGTAATAAAATCGCCGAACATATGGAATAAGATCGCTGGCTCAAAATGTCACTAATCAAGCTCTATATAACAATTGAGATACACTAATACCTTATTTAGTCGAAAACTTGAAGATCAATGTAAGTATTCCCACAATTGGCAACTCCAGCTATCTGATATGACATCTAGCGGTAAAAATGAGAAACTTACCAAGTAGGGTACATTTGTCACGTGGTGACTGTTTGTATATGGTTTCTTGTATTCGTAAGCAGATCGAGGTAAATTCTTCGTGTCTTTATACATAAGTAATAAGTTTTACTCGTTGATGGAGTGTAAAATGAGTAAAAGCAAAGTATATTGCTCAGTTTACGGCTGTAAGTCGATGCATAAGAGGGCTGCGGATATAAGTTTTCATCACTTTCCAAAAGATGTAAATAGCAATAGCCGAAAGGTGACGATACCAAATAAATACGGGCAACAGGAGCGGATTGGACCACTTACCACTACACTCACTGACGACAGGACGTGTTGTTCACTGTTACGCCAAGCACAGTCTCGCCGAGCCAAGCCGTACCAAGACAGCCAAGCCTACGCCAGTCGAGTACAGCCAAGCTTCATCAGTCAGGTATCCTTCCCCCTCCCTAGTTCATTTCCAATTACACTACCAACCGCCATCACCTCATTCTGCGATATCCGAGCCATTCCACTACGAATCATATAGGCCTAATTTGACTTCGCAAGGTAAATATCTACTCTGCGAGGACCTGCTACCAGTCCGATATTCAACACCAAACCCACCAACTAACCATCTAAATCAAGCAATTCCTGTGTCCCCCGAGCTTTAATAGGCTACAAGTTAAACTCATCCCTTCGCCCTACCAAGCAGCAAATAATTTCTACAGTCTATGGTACAGTGAGCAAACTCAAATATAGCTTTTAAAGGTAACAGCACCATGATTCGAACTGCTCAAAAACAAATACCAGCAGACAACCGATGCTTGATAATATGCAATTGATACATAAAATCCGGTGGAACACACAAATTTGATCACGTGTATCGCACAGTTATACATATATACAATCAAAAATAACACTGTCATTATTTTAGGGACCACATTTACTGATTATAACCGAAAAATAAAAAGTGTTCCGTATCAAACGCGTGTTATTGAGTATTTTACCCTACTTATCCAGACCGACCACAGCGCCCCAAGTGTTAGTTTGAGTTGCCAATACTATAGATGTTTCCTCAGTACAAGACACTGAGATGGATCTGCATTCGAACCTCGGATCTGCGACCTCAGAGATAAGAAACATCTCTCTCTGGAATTCACCAACGTTCGGCTGGGCTCGAACGACATCCTTCTGGCAAATTATTCTGTGTTGCTGGGCTACCTTTCCCTAGCATCTTGACAAATCTCTTCTGTAAAGTCTCCATTCTCCGTCGTAAATATGTATCGGCTTCATCATTGGAATACGATTATGGAAATATTCATATAAATGGTGAATGAAATGTTTCCATTGCTAATTGATGTTATATTAGTGTTCGTAGACTGACGAAAATGCACAAGGTGGACCGTACACTACGTCTGTATTCAAGAATACGTTGTCTAACGAAGCTCCATCGTTGTATCTTCACTTCTGCTATTGAATATGTCTCTGGCGCATGACTGTTTAGTTCATCATATCAACAATATTAATTATGCTGAATGATAATATTTGAAGAATAATTATAGTCATTCTATTAATGTTTATGTGTTGCGCCAATATTAAAAGTCCTCCGCCACTGTTCACTTGAACTGCGTTCGTCAACTTCACGTTGCAATTTATAATGATATTCAGCTCTGTTTCCAACACATTTGGAAATGTAACTAGACAGGCTGATATTGTCGAAACGGTGAACATTTAAGCGCTCGACTTTCCACAATATATAGTAGGCGACCTGTTCTTAATATGTGTTCGCTTATTTAACTTCAAATCTCAATATTGTATGAGATATAATCAATACTATGTTCCTCGCAACTTCAAACAGAATGGAAGTGGGGTGATCTCTACCGTTCCACCTAGCTATACTCGCGTCTCCACAAGTCGACAGTCGTCGCACTCGGACTAAGCTTTGGGATCTCCGTTAACTCAGTAAAACACTTCCTCACTCTTCAAAGTCTGCTGGAATAAGAACTTCGATCCTTGGATCTCCCTCTCCAAGTCGTATTTTTGGCGGCCATCTCCCACCATAATTTTAGCGCGTAGATTAGTAATGGTTATTACTGCGTAGATTAACCGATCTGCGGTTTTTAAAGTATCCGACATAATTTCTCTTAATATTCTCTTCATTACCAAATAAGAAAATCTTCTTCTAAGGACCTAAATGCATAATTTCCTCATGTTGTGTAATTAAAGTTGATCCCGTCTTCAATAAGACCTCTCCTCATTGGCTGTGGACTGGGATCCAATAGCATAATTTATAACAGTATTTATAATATTAATTTCCAAACCCGCTGTTGCTATGCTAAGAATACCTTCTAGAAGCGTCCATTGTGCAACATATCACGTGATCGGGCCCTCCCACAGTCTCGAGCTTGTAACACGACACTCTTGTGTCACACTTCCAGAAATTATATTTGCTAGTTAAATTTTATCATGGGGACGGAAAATACTCTCATTTTGTCCCTAAATAATTCAATTTTCGGGGGCAGTACTGTTGTCGCCTTTCGGCCCGGGTCCCCATTTGAGGCTACACACGTCTTCATGACAACGTATAACCACAGTCTACCTACAGATCGCGAAGCTTGGCTCATACTTTTCTACCGCGATACAATAATGCTCTCATGCAGCCAGCAAGAATGTGCCTACTGCGCTATGTTGGTGTATGTTATTGTTGCTGAATTTACGGTTTGTGAGCATTGTGTAAAGGTTATATCTTTAATTTAACATGTGTTTTACAAGAGGAGATGTGCAGTTCAATTAACACATCTAATATTAGAGTCAATATTTCAGTGTTGTTAAGTAACCTATATGATCGCTTTTCAGTCGGTCAACACGAGTGTACGGTACCCAATTAGATTAGGTGGGCAGTGACAATTAATCTCCTAATGCCTGAAATAAAAAATACATGAATCGTTCATACACTTAATAAAACACTTCTTACATAGAGGGGAGGGGGTGGGGTTGAATGAGAAGCGCTTTATTAAATGTATAAATAATTATTGTATTATGAATTACACATGGAAATTAATTGTTACTCCTCGCCCAATCTAATTGGGTGTATTTGTGTTGGCTGACTGGGAAGACAGACTGTTCAAATAGCAAGACAACACCCGAGTTTCCAAAGGATCCTAAAATGTACCGTAAGGTTTGAGCTATGGAGTTTAGGCTAGTAGGCCTATTATAAAGCTTTTCAAGGGTAGCGTGATCAAGACCAACTACAATCCTCAGACCAGGACCTTCTATAATACCGGACCTGACACTGGCGGCGGGACTGAGGAAAGATGGCTGTCGCTGTTGGTGGTTACATGCTTTGTTTATTAGTTGAGTCGTTTTGTATACGATGTGATAGTGGTGTGAATTTCAGTTAGCAATCGTCTCCCTTGATTATATGTGCTTATTGATTATTGCTTAAAGATATTACACGCTCGTGTAAGTAAATGTCTGCAATAATGCTTCATAAATACGAGATACCGGTGACTTCTGTTACCGGTACGCTTATGATACCATCAATACTATTGCCAATTAGTGGGTAAGTTTGGTCTATTTATTATTCTGTTTAGGGTTTATAAATTATTAGTAATGGTAATTCATTATGAGCAAGCATAGTAATAATTAACGTATACCAATGTAAGGTCCAAGAAGATCTGAAAATTGATTACTGTACGTAGGAACATAACCTACTTTTTAAATTGTCTGCAGTGTTCTCCCATCCAATTATACGCCTGCTAGTTCAAGGATATCAATCTTATCACGTACTTGGTGTGGATCCCGTTTTAATAAACTACCAGTAGGCTTACTCATGCATGGGCTATGCTAAAATTGTGGTGATATGCCTTGAAACTGTTGTGTGACTGGATGCAAATCCAATTATTATAAAGATAAGCCTTTGGTGCCTATTATCTAATTTCCCATCAGGGGAATTCAACCCACACTCAACTTCACGGGGCTGATGACCAAGAAGTCCCAAGCCCATAAAATGAATTAACAGCAGACAAAATCACGTCATGAAGTTATTTTGTGTTGTGTTGGATTCTGACACACGTCATGCGTTTGACAGAGTTCCATTTAATCTCATGAATAGGAATGAATGAATACGACTAGCCTACATGTTGACGGATTTACAGGAGGCAGTCGTGACCTTATGACAGGAATTACCTAGGAATTTATCTTCAGTATGTGTGGGAACCCATGGTAAACCACTTGCTGGGTGGCTAAGCGGAGAATCGAACCCAACATTTCCCATTTTACTTCACTAGGCTGTGTGTACCCCGTTCTTACCCTCAGATTAGAATTAAGATTTCTTGACATTCAGGAATCAAACTTGGACCCCAGAAGTGACAACCAAGAACTACACCACCTGGTTGGTCACATTTATTTTTAAGAATAATATGTCAGTTAGGTAGTCAGCCCGAAGGCTGGTTGGATCCTCAAAAGGCACTGTCGTTAGGTTATGTGGGTAGATACCCACAAAAACCCATGGTAGCGCTATATTGAGGCGTACTAGGCAAGAAGAGGACTGAGGTAGTGTGCCATTGCTTTCCTCACTGAGTCAGTACAGCAGTACTAACCCTATGAGTAGAAACTTTCACAGCATCCACAGGCACTGACTGTGCCCTGAATGTTATTACTAAGCACCACCCATACCTCAGTAGCTTCCATATAATCACAGCCATGAGTGAGACAGAGACATCGGTGAAAAGCCACCTTTTACTCTAGCCTGTGTCAACAGAAAAATGCACATGTACTGCATCCATCAAGAGATGGCAAACAGGCCCCGAATAATATGTAACTTACTAAAAAGATATTGAAATTCCAACAGGAACATTTGCAACTTTCCCTGTTCACTCAGCCAAGATATTCTGCAGATCTCTTATGTGGGCCTCAACATTATTTTATTTTATTCCTTTCCTGATGGAATTCCGATAGTACCTTATTTTTACTCCCGGGGCACCTCCCCATGCCTGTCCCTTACACAGCTACACACACTACTACAGTCAGCACGTAATCGGAGGAATTCAACCCTCATCCTGCACGGGACTGATGACCAAGATGTCCCAAGCCCATAAAATGAATTAACAGCAGACAAAATCACGTCATGATGTTATTTTGTGTTGTGTTAGATTCTGACACACGTCATGCGTTTGATGTCCGACCACCAACTACGGTGGCCATCTTGGATTGCAGTGTCAGGTCCGGTAGTATAGATGGTCCGCCGTAAGGCTCCTACTGTGACGTCACGCCTAGGGTCGTTATAGTCGCAGTAGCAAGTCAGATAGCTCCCTTCACACGCAGTCTCTTCAAATCTAATATAAATTACGCTCCCGCTTCAAGACGTAGAAAAATAGCAATGCTATTTAGGGCTGATTGGCACATCCATCCGTTACCACTACATACGCCTAATTATCGCTCCGCTTGTTCGAGTGAACAAAGTGGTACATTGCCGGTACATTTACTAGGACGTTGAAACACACAAACAGGGCTAAATTGCAGTATTTTGACGTCGAGAATAAGATCTATTCTTGGCCATTTTCTCGTTGTTCACCGCTTTGAAAAGGTTTATGGTAGATGCCTGAGAAGACCCCACATCACTCTTGGCTATTCAACTGCTCGTGGATGACAAAGCACAATGTAACCTATCTCTAACTGTAATCAATGCACAGGCCACCGTCAAGATGACTTAAACAGGGCCTATCCTAAGAGCACTTATTTTCTATGACTCAGTCTAACTTGTTTCTTGCATCAGGAATTTACAATTGGTTGTAATTTTGAAATCAGGTATCAATAACCGACAGTATATACACTAGGTGCTAACAATCCCATTAATGTAAATACATTAGCCTACACAAATGATGCCACGAAAACATTACCATATTCACTTGAGCTTGATCGTGAGACCATTCTCACAAATAATGTAACTTGGACTGACGTCAGTAGATACTGAATACTGGATATCGCTTCTCTGATTTACATACGGTAAGTAACTTAACCTCAGCATAATCATATTAGAAATATTTCCAGTCCTATCATAGGCTGAAGTTTGGGAACTTCTTACAATAATTGAAACCATATTAACTATCAACCTACCATCAACTCGATTAGCTCTTCTCTCCCGAAGAATGGTATCTTTCTTTCAGGGAAATGTTAACACACACTCTTGTATTCCCAGTAATGAAGAAATGATTTCTAGGAATGTTGTGTATGCATTGCTTTCTTAAATTGTCGTGGTGGGGAAGGAGAAGCAAGCCACATTATCATTCCTTTCATAATACCGGTAGTTGCTATAAACAAACTTTTGATATACGTGCGACCTGGGAAGGAGGTTTCCTGAACTAACAACATTTTATTACCATCCAAAAAACCTTGTATGAGTCGAAATAATAAGTGATGTAGAGGTCCTAACTAAAACATAACCTTCTGTGTGATGACAAACATGCAACGCAAAATTTGCGTAGATACAATAACCTACCTACAAAATGAACATTTGTTTCAGAAAATAAATAATCCTCGTTCTAGATGACGTAAGTAGAAGCGTTCTCAAGTATCACTTTTTACGCAGATACTCATTCATAAAAGATATAAACAACACAGCACAAAGCAAAATGGTCGCCATTTCTACCCCCTACCGATCAGCTGATCAATCGTTAAGAGTCGTTGCATGATGGCGTGGATCCTGCTCAGACCTTAATGTAGATAAAACATGGCGGCGATGGTTGCTCTACCAATAGCTAAGATCATGTCATTGGGCTTGTCACAGTTCGTGTAAATTATTATTTGTACTCACCTAAGAGCATAAAAGATATCACAAGACGAGACTAGGTTCCGAAGAAATATGCATCAACAATTTAGACTTACCTGAATTAATTTATCTATATAGTGCTGGCCTCGTCGTCTTCAACCAAGGGGAAGCTACAATAGTCTCACTGTTTCTGTGGTCGAATAAGAAGCTTTTTGGCGAGTTATCACGATTTGTATTTAAGTTCAGTAATTATAGATTAATATCATTAGCAAAAAATCAAACAGATTCTGAAGTAGGAGAGAAGAAAGTACCCGGTTACTGAAGTGCTGTTCCAGCACATGCAGAGTATTTGTGTACACAATCGGAATAAGAATAGTTGCCTGAAATAATCGAACCAACGCCAAGAAATACAATTCAATTAAGACCTCTCGTGGAATTTTCTAAAATCTCGGGTAAAATATCACACCGAATTAGTTGATTGAAATATGCAAAGAAGTCGTCGTGTGGATATCAGAATATAATTATGGCGAATACTATACACAAGGGACACTATAATATGTTACCATCTAACCTATTCAACATTCGCTGTTACCGTTTGGAATAGTTGTATGCTGGAAATAGTTGATTTAGTAAAGTACTATAGGTTGGAATGCACCATCTCCCTCTTACGGAATTATCGCGACACACCATCTCGCAATATAAGTACATTATTGGCCAAGTACTCACAACACTTTATTACACAGATAATAATAAAAAAATAACTTGCAAGCTGTAAGAATCACAAAAGTAAGAATAATGACGGAACACAATGAGTTCACTGTTTGTCACAGGGGAAACCATTGAACTGTAGGTACTACTGGAACAACTCCTCCCATGGTAACCCTCACTGAAAACTGCTTCCTGGTCATCGCCTCCTTGACGTGCACTACCAGGCGTAACTAGTCGCATCAAAAACTGTCATGCCATTGAACTCTAGGTTGCAAGTCAGCTGATATGTCGTGATTCTTTTCATATATTTGAACGTACGTTGGGTAGGTTTTAGCTTCGGATTAACACTACCCCAGGGATAATGAAAATGAAGAAACAAGGAAGTGGGTTTCGGTGTGGAGACCAAGAATGGGTAGATAGGAAGAGAATCCATCATAAAATTACAATTAGTAAAGTAGAACGAAAAATCCACTGTACAAATCCTAAGAGGAACCTAACTCCAGCGGGGGCCGGCTCAGGCAAGCGGAGAGCGTAGCGTGAATTAAGGTTGCCTGCAAGCGCTCGGCGATTGCACTTTCCCTTCCTAGCCTGTATTTCCATATTATGGGGAAGGGTAGTAGTCTGGCAGAACAAAGTGTGTTAAGGAACACAGATTTAAAGTTTCTCCTTTCAAGGGAGTAGATTTAACCAAATGTTTGGTAAAACTGAAATAGTTTGAATTCGACGTGATAGTTTGGTTCGTGGAACTGTTGGCTTTCCAGCGAATGACCGAGTACCACCAAGAAGGGTAGCGATGAAGCAGTTATGATGCTTTTGGAAATAATTTTACTGGTTTCTTTGAAGATTGTGGGAAGAATATTAATTGTTGCACTTGAGAAAAGCTAAGCTTTTACCCAGCAAAGTGCCGACTAAAAGTTTAGACCAGAAGAAAAACTTAACATTTCTAAAACAAACCATAAGTAAGAGAGGAAACCTCAACAAGCAGGAAGCTTGCGGAGCCAGCTGTACTTGCCTCACTGGCTCATTAGAATTAGCTATGAAAGCTAAGATAAACGTTGACAATGTTTTTACGGAGAATTTTTGTTCAAATGCAACGAATAGTGAAAACCTTATTAATTGGGTACTTGATTTTCTTAAAGAGGGCATAAGCCTATGGGAAGAGTCAGGGAAAATAGGGTCCTGCCTAATCGTTATTCTATAGAAAAGGATAAAGCGAAAAAATATAATCTAGTTTATTTAACAATGCATAGAGATAAAATGATTTTAACAAATATAAATATACAATCTAATTTTAATCTTTGAGGTCTCAGACTCTAGAATGGTGAAATTTGCACTTGGCAATTAACAATTTTAAGGTTTGTAACCTCTTATAAGCACTAAAATCTGCATAAGATTTTAAAAGTTGTGCTTGAGATTAACAAATTCGAAATTATAACGCAATTAAAGCTTTAACAATAAATTAGGTACCGTACAATGTGGGCACTTTAAGAATTCCTATTGGAAATCCTAAAGGCTATGATAAATTACTACAAAGAAAGAGGGAAAATAAAGAAGAAGTTTCTATAACTTCTTATATTTAAACAGGGGTCACGAAAAAAAATAGGGCAAGTTACCCTTTCGTGAAACCTGGAGAAAAAAAAGTTAGAAAACTCACTTGTGAGTAGAAATAATTGAATTCCCTAGTTAGAAAGGAAAAAAATATGGTTTTAAATGTGTGCAAGACACGAATTACACAGAATTTACTTATTAGAAATGGAACAATTGTGGGAGGGCACTTGCTATCAAGTGACACCTCATCGAAAAAGACCTAAATTTATAAAATTAACCTAATTTGTTAGTAAGGGGGTTTGGGAAAGAGGAAATGGGAACTTTAGGAGAAAGTTCTTGGCCATACTTATTGCTCTCACGAAGCGCGACGCGATTGAAAGTTAAACGGGCACTGTTTTGCACTATAGTCTGTTAAAAAGTTCACTATTGCAGCACGGAAAGTTCATACGGAGAAAAGTCATTGCAATTATGTAAATCACTAGTTGAACTTAAGCTTGAGAGAGTTTATTGCGTTGTAGCTTTTATAAGTTGTAGTTGAATGCAGCGGAAAATTCCCACGAAGGAAGACAAATTATGTTTTGATCAGCGGTTTGTATAAAGAAAATTCCTTAGTTAGGAAAAGTATTCCCATATGTGAGTGGAAAATACTCGAAGGTTTAGCTTGTAGATAGATCGTTTGACATGGAAAATTCCAGAACAATGATGACTGTTGAATTGAGCAAGAAAAGTCCCTCGGCGGAAAGCTAGGTTTTATAGACAGTGGGTATTTTGAAAATATCTCTCGATGTGAGATAGTATCTCAGAAAATCTGTACAAGAAGTACTTTTTCATTTTACAGAGTTAGCTGAGGTAGCCATAACTTGATCAGGAAAATCTTTTGAAGGCAGTTATTGCTGAACATTTAGAGATTCCACACACTGTCTATAAAATTGAATAAAAAGCATTTAGCTATTTAAAACCCTTTAAAATATGGTGAAGACCATTGAAGTTTGAACTTAGCTCTGTTTCATGAAGCAGGCGATGTTCGTGGTGACGGTTGGTTTTAAAATTCAGACATGGCGTCTGATTAAAAAAAATGTCTCTCGAGTAGAGGAGACGAGCTCGAGGGAGGAGCCCCAACTGTATGGTTTGACGTCTAACACAGAAGTGAGAGCCGCTGAACGATGCACGGAGGAAGCAAGGAGGGAAGATAGGTGGGAGAAACAAAAAAAAGTAGCGTACAAAGAATTGCAAACATTACAAAAATTAAATCTCTTCTTAGATAGCAATATCTTGATGGAGTAGTCTTCAAGGAGTTGATAGCAGGCGCCAATAACGAAGCCTGGTGGATGGGTATGGTGAAGAAGTCCTCTTGAGCCTGGAGATGTTAGCTGGCGATAGCGACGACATCTGGTGGCTTGCTTAGTAAGGAAGTCCTCTTGAGAGTGGAGATATCGAGGAACTTCAGTGGTTAGCTGCTAGATGCCGCTAGGTTGATCATGGAAGATATGTTTCTAGAACAGACTTACAAACTAAGTAAGCAAGGTGCACAAATAAAAGAAAAAGTAAGGAATCACTGTTGGTGTTTGAGAAAAAGGAATAAATAAATTAAGCAAAGAGCAGCGAAAACGAACTCTGTCTTACCGTGTATTCCAAGGAATACACCATACGTACCTCTGTGCACCGTTATATGCATGGTATTTTCCAATAATACGGTAGGTTTATGGTCTACTTTATTTTCGAATTGAGATTTGCAATGAAATAGCCTATTCTGCGTTTATGGATACGTCTTACATCAAATTTTGACCTAAATAGCATATGACACACGTAGGCCCTATTGTGTTTGAGTCTTAGTCTTTTGACTGGTTTGATGCAGCTCTCCATGCCTCCCTGTCCTGTGCTAATCTTTTTATCTCTACATAGCTACCACACTCTACATCCGAGGCAATCTATTTAACATACTGTATTCTAACCTTGGTCTACCCCTACAGTTCTTGTCCTCAACACTTCTTTCCATCACTAAGCTTGCTATTCCTTGGTGTCTTAGTATGTGTCCTACCAACCTATCTCTTCTCTTCATTAGCAATCGCCAGAAACATCTCTCATCTCCGACTCGTCTTAATACCTCTTCGTTTGTAACCCTATCTACCCATCTGATCTTCATCATTCTCCTGTAACACCACATTTCAAATGCTTCAATTCTCCTCTTTTCTGCTGCACCAATAGTCCAAGTTTCACTTTCATAGAGTGCCACGCTCCAGACAAAGGCTTTCAAAAATGACTTCCTAATACCTAAATCTATATTCGATGTCAACACATTCCTTTTTTTGTAGAAATGCTTTTCTTGCCTGAGCCAACCTACTTTTTATATCCTCTTTGCATCGTCCATCACTGGTTATTTTGCTTCCTAAGTAACAGAAGTCTCCTACTTCCTTCAGCTTTTCACCTGCCAATTTGATGTCCAAAGAGGTTTCTGATTTATTACGGCTACATTCCTGTATTTTTGTTTTACATTTATTAATTTTCATCATGTATTCTTTCCGTAAGACGGAGTCCATACCATTCAAAAACTCATACAAATCCCCAGGCGTGTCGGCCAATATGACGATGTCATCAGCAAATCTCGGAGTTGAAATTATTTCTCCTTGAATCATCACTTCCACTTTAATTTTTTCTACAATTTCTTTCATTGCTTGTTCAATGTAAAGATTGAAAAGTATGGGTGATAAGTAGCAGCCTTGCCTTACACCTTTCTGAATACCAGCTTCCCTCTCATGCCCTTCAGTTCGGATGAGGAGGAAGGAATGGACCCCAACAAAATACAATTATATCCCTAGTGAACACTTTTATTAATCATGCTACTTGTTTCATTCAAATAGAAACAAACTAATGCTTAAAGATGTTGCAGTACCTGCAATTTTCAATTTCCCGCAGCATCTGCTTCAGCCACCCAAGACAAGTACAAGTTGAAGTATGTAGACCCAATATTTACGGTTACTTTTTTCATCAGCATAGGCATGAAATTTCACATTTTCCAGTATACTTTTATGATGTCACTCTTGGAGACGATAAAAAGAATTGGGCTTAAGGGATCATCCCTGCAGGACCCTGTTCGTTAGCTGTATGACTTTAAGTGTCGACCTGCTTTGAAGAAACGGAAGCTTGTAGTTTTACGTGACCGTTAATCTTATGATCATGAGACACGGGACATCCATTTTACGTGAAATCCGAACCACAGGACAAGACATTTCACTTCGAAAATCTCACATGCAATGACCGGGAATCGAACCCGGTCCACCTTGGTGAGAGGCGAATAGCTTGACCGCTGCTCACTGATCGCTATAGAGATCAGTGCCGCTGCACCATCACGCCCCATTGCTTTGAAGAATATTGAACACGTGGTTGTTTTGTGTAAATAAAGTGTGTATTTTTGTTCACTAAGCATGTATTTAATTCTTTAGTTGTAGGCTTATGCATATTCACACACATATGAATGCTGCCTTTGAGATGGTAATGAAAATGTTGATTACCAATTACCATATTTTTCGATCTTTATTCTTAGTCATTCCCTGTCTAACCTTATTTTTTATTTTATTTTAATGTACGTACGGCTTGTAGTTTTTGCCAGTAGGCCTAATAGTTATTGTGTATGCTGTCTTTGATCTAAATATAATAATGATGACCAATCAGGCTGCAATATAATATTTTATGTTGGCGTATATTCCTAGCCATTTTAAGTATCAAATTACTATTATATTTTGAAATATGTATTTCGGCGTAAGTTCCGTTTAGTTTACCGTTCGCCTAAATGTTCAAAAGTACCTCTTTTACTTGTATCTCTCGTATTTCTCCTTGCGTTCGTATACGTCAAATTCTCCTCTTTGACGTGTACTACCAGGAGTGACTAGTCACACCAACAACCGCACTTTGCTCCCATACAGTCGGCATTCCAGTATTACCTAGACTTCAATGGGGGGAACATCTTCCTTAACCAATAAAACAGAAGTTCGCTGTATTATTTGGCGTGTATACAAGGCAGTGTAGAACATCTGCCAGACTGGTAAGGATTTACGGAGGCACATATTGCTGAGCGTTCTAGATAACGTCAACGGTTTGGTCTAGCCGTAGATGCTCTTGCGTTTTCCCTTTACGTACTTAAGTTCGACACTTCTGAAGTGTAGTAAGCTATTATTATATTGTCACTAACTAGCAAATCATTGCGGTGTATATTCTTGAGACACTTCTATTATGCTTTAGTCTTAGGTACTTCAACATTCGAAGTAAATGACACAATGCCATCGGTTGACTGGACAATCATCACACAAACGAACCAGTCCATATTAAGCGTATTATCACATATTTACATGCGGTTACAATACATTAACGCGAACTGGACTTTACAGACATACAGAAGACACTAAAAATTTCAGATGAGCGACAGTTTATTCCAACTTTCATCAAACGAAGCTAATCAAAGCTAAATAGTGTATCCCAGCAACGAATGTAAACAAACAATATGCCGGGGCTTCAGCTTACGCCATTTTCACACTTTCGAGACCTGCATTGTCTGAGTATTGTAGTTGGTCTTGGCGTGATGGTGCAGTGGCTTAGCTGCTCATCAATCACCCGGACCTGGGCGAATAAAGTAATAAATGAAGGAACTCCGGTAGTTGACCATTTCCGCCGCTAGGTGGTACTAGCGTAGCGTAACTTGGCTGGCGCGTGCCTGTCTGGCATGTCTCTACTTAGTATAAAACAAAATGCCCGATTCTGTGGTATATCGAACATGTTATCTACAACGTACGTCATGCCTATTAGACTTATATTATCAGAGATAATCGAGAATTCATGTTTGGGGCTTTATAAAATCTCTCTCTCTATACTGTAATAATAAACCCATTTGGCGGCTTCGGTGGCGTAGTCGGTAGCATGCTGAGCTTCTATGCCCAAGATAGCGGGTTCAAACCCGGCCGGGGGCGTGGTGGCTCAGCGGTATAGCTGTATGCCTCTCACCAAGGCGGTCCGGGTTCGATTCCCGGTCAATGCATGTAAGTTTTTCGATGTAAAATGCCATGTCCTGTGGTTCGGATTCCACGTAAGAGGAGGTCCCGTGGCTCGTAATCACAAGATTCACGGTCACGTAAAACTACAATCTTCCTTCCTACCTTCCTTCAAACCCGGCCGAAGCCGTCGGATTTTTTAAGAGCGTTAAAAATCCCTCAGTATGCCTTCCGTTGGAGGGGAAGTAAAGCCGGCAGTCCCATATCATAGATTTATGGCATGTTAAAGAACCTTCCACTAATTGCACCTGTGTAAAGCTAAATTGGATAGGTTAAGAATGTAAACAACGCTCTTAGGTTTCTACGTTCGTTGCCAAGAGCCGACTGCGGTGGCGTCTAGTAGCTAAGTTCTGAACTTGGCCTAGTAATCATTGACGGTGGCATTTGGCGGCAAAAGTAGGAACTATATGAAAAATTTTAAGTTGCAGTACTTAAATTAAAAAACAGATAACACACACTAATACAGTCATCACAATTAACACAGGTTATCTGACAGATTCTACACACACCCAAAGTACACGGGGCTACATGACCGCGTTGTCGCAGCCCCTAAACTTAAGAACCAACCAACCCGATTCTTGGATGTCACAGGTAATCTCGAGAACCACTGGATGGATTTTGATACGGCTTTCACCATTCTGTAAAGGTAATCTCGAGGAAGATTTCTGTAGAAAATAACTTATTTGTGATCAAAGGGAGCCAAGCAGTAACGATTTCAGTTTTCCGTGAAAATGTCAAAAAAAAAAGAACCTGGCGTCCGTGCGCTTACGCTAGGCAAACCGCTAAAAATATCAATATACTATGAGTGTAAGAATTGTTCAGCATGAAAAATTCTCCCAAAAAGGTCCTTGAGAGCATATCTCTATCTTCGATACTTCGCCCACTATAAGTGGTTTTTCGATTGGACGGAAGGGGGATTTGTCTCTCATGCACCTCACCATTCTTAAATTACGTCTGACAGGAATTACTTGCACATTCATAACTGTCCCCGGGCGAAGCCGGGGCGGGTTGCTAGTTGTTTATTAAAAGAAGTATTGTACTAAATACTAAGCAAGTTGTGAATAACAGAAACAAATCTTCAAGGGGATACGAACATATTAAAATAATATCCAGAACACACTAAAATATATAGAGCTTACCTCTAAACAGAAGAGACCTTCATAATTTTCTCGCTGATTTTGAAGACGATCTGGTTCTCAGTTCCCTGGGCATTTCTTTCGCCCGGAAAATGAACCAGTATTTAATGTAATGAAACACTATCCTTGGGAAATATAGTAACAGATGATCCTCTGAGCACCGGCCCTGTGGTGTTGGAGTAGCGTGCCTGCTTCTCACCCGGAGGCCCCGGGTTCGATTCCCGGCTCCGTCAGGGATTTTAGAAACTGACGTGAGGGCTGGAACGGGGTGCACCCAGCCTCGTGAGGACAACTGCGTAGCTGTCTGACAGTGAGACAGCGCCCCGGTCACGAAAACCAAGATTAACGGCCACGGGGACCCGATGCGCTGACCACGCGTCACCCCAATATCTGCAGGCCAAATGGCTGGGCAGCGGTCGCTTGGTAGGCCTAGGCTCTTCAAGGGCTGTGCCAGGGGTTATTATGTTGATCCTCTGAGCAGCACACATTTCGGAACACAGGAAGTTCACAGATCATATCCACACAATCTGAAAATATATCGCCCCACAACGCGCCTTCTTGCTCCAACTATGCCTCCACTACTGCATCTACACGTTTCATTACACGTTTCATCTCGTGAAATGTCTGCCTCCGTGGCTAAATGGTTAGCGCGCTAGGCTTTGGTCCGCCGTGTCCCGGTTTCAATTCCTGGCCGGGACATTAGGGATTTTAATCTCTTTGGGTTAATTCCCGTTGCTCGGGGACTGGGTGTATGTGCCGTATTCATCATAACCTCATCCTCATTACGACGCGCGGGTCGCCCACGGGCGTCAATTAGAAAGACATGCACTCGGCCTCTCAGGAGGTCACACAATCATTTTTTTTCATCACGTCGTAAAATAAAGATAAAGACGGGTATTTGAGAAATTTAGATTCACTTCCGCCCAAGTCTCTCAGCATGGTGAGGATACATACATCACTAACAGCATTAAATGTTTCGGAATCATTTCCAATGACCAAATGCAGGAAGTGCATATTGTATCACAATCTCCGTTGCTGCTGTGTGAATCAGGTAACCACTCAAATAATAAACAACGTTGTCGCCTGCTCTCTCAGAACTGTTATCAATAACTGACAGGATTATAGGGTTCAATATCTGTCAGTGTAATAGTTTCTTTAATTTGCTGACAATTGTTATCCTTCACCTCTCTTATCGCATGCATTTCATTTCTCGCCATTGACCATAATTATTCATTAAGATAAGAAAGCCAATTGTCAATGTCTGTTAGGCAGTCAGCCCGAAGGCTGGTTGGATCCTCAAAAAGTACCGCCGTTACGTTATGTGAGTAGATGCCCACAAAAACCCAAGGCAGCGCTATTTTGAGGCGTTCTAGGCAAGAAGAGGAGTGAGGTAGTTTGCCATTGCTTTCCTCACTGAGTCAGAACAGTAGACCTAACCCTATGAGTAGAACCTTTCACAGCATTCACATGCACTGAATGTGCGCCGAATGCCAGTACTAAGCGCTACCCATACCTCAGTAGCTTCCATATAATCACAGCCATGAGTGAGACTGAGACATCGGTGAAAAACCACCTTTTACTCTAGCCTGTGCCAACTGACAAATGCAAATGTACTGTATTCATCAAGAGATGGCAAACAGGCGTAATTGTCAATATCGTCCTCATATTTAGCTTGTGAATAAAGGACCTCTTTCACTGGTAGGCCTATGTACAGTATACAGACTGAAGCAAATGGAGGCGAAAGAAGTCAGTAGAAGTAGGATGATCGTCACTGCTTGAACCTCGTTTAAGTCCAAAATACCTCTCAGAAGGGTCTTGATTTAATTTTGCAGTTAAACCGTACTTGTATTGTAAGTACAATTTGCGCACGGTAATGCATCACTGCTTGGCAGCCGGCATCTGCTACGGCCATACGCTCAGCGCGGCGAGTGGTGTTGAAATTAAGAACTACTTCATCTTAACCATTGACTCATATGGAAGTTCCACCACTTATTACTTTATTCGCCCTGACCAGACGGCCGGAGTTCCAATCCCAGTGACAGTGGGGTGGAATTTCACCTGAAAAATTACGTGGCGTCAGAAAGGGCACCCGGCCTTAAATCCCCGGCCAAAACCAAAATGAGCCTGATTGGCTGCGGCAACCCCAATTAATTGGGATACGCAGTAGAAAGTATTATAAAGCTTTTTCAATCAAACAAGGGAACTAGGTCTTTAACTGGTTATAAATGAAAACTAATGTTATTGGTTTTAGGTCCCTTTTAACTACTGTGGCTTTTAGAGACACCGGGATGCAGGAATTTTTCCCTGAAGGGGATCTTTAACGTGCCTGTAAATCTACATACACGGTTCCCTCGCATTTATGCACCCTTAAATGCCAGCTGACTGCGCCAGGATTAGATCCTACAACCTTGGGCACTGCAGGAGAGAACGTTACCGCTGAGCCACGGAGCCAGTCGGTTATAAATCAGAAGCATGTCTCGGTAGGATATCTATGCATGGCTTGGGTGGCGTAGTCGGTAGCATGCTGAACTGCTATGCCCAAGTTCGTGAGTTCAAACCCAATCGAAGTCGTCGGACCCATGTCGTAGATTTATGACATGTAAAAGAACTTACAATTACAATTGGTAGTGTGTAGCCAACATTTGGAGGCTATTGGATTAGACACACTCTATCAAGTTCAAACTTCGCCGTTGGGTTTCAGTGACAATGGCGTCTGGTAGCTTAAGTTGGAACTACTTGGCATTGAAATGGGGGAACCTACGGGCGTTAATGTGAAATGTCCTGCTACGGCCATTGGCTGCAAATCAAATATAAATATCTATGCAATTTGAAAATTAAGACATACGGTATGCTAAATAATCGTAAAAGATATCATCTCAAACGCGTGCCGACATTTTAATTTTCAGATGTAGAAAATGGCTTTTTAATAGTCAGAGAGGTGATTTAATGAATAAAGATTTTGTACAATAATATAAACTTATTCTCGAATCCATTAGAAGCAAGCCAATTTATGTCGTCAGGTTAATGCTCACAAACTTAGATGTGGTGCACTGTTTGTTAATTCTCTTATGAAATACCTGGTCTCCCACATGGCTGCTGTGAAGGTACGGTACACAATTTCTTGTTATTGCCGATATTTTGTAAAATTGGCATTGTATTATTTTGTCAAATTCAGGAATGAAAGGTTTCAAAGCCACAGAAAAAATACGAAATACCTACAGTGAGTTCCTCTCATGGCTTGGCCGGCCAGCGCATCGAGCTTATGTGCCTCCCGTTGACTGATTACTTCCTGTTACACAGCACGCACTTCGCAGTTCTGAACAAGTGATTCAAGTGCTGTTCTGTTCTTATTGCTATGCTATGCTGTCGCGGACTTCTTTGTAGAACTTTTCAAGCTGACCAATTCTTACACTCATAGTACGGTATATGGATATTTTTAATGGTTTACCCAGCGTAAGCTTAAAAGGCGCACGGACGGCAGGTTTTTCTTCGACACGATTCACTGAAATAGTTACTGTTCGGCTTCCCTTGGTCATAAATGAATGTTTTTCTACAGAAACCTTCCTCGAGAAATTCTTTACTGAACGGTGAAAACCGCATCAAAATCCATTCAGTAGAGTTAGAGATTTCCCGTTACATCCAGGAATCGTGGACTTGGTTTTATGTAGCGGTGCCAGCGACTATCATAAAAAATACATGAATTTATAACTAGTTTTTTTTGTCGTGTAGCCTCCTGAGAGGCCGAGTGCAGGTCTTTCTAGTCGACACCCGTGGGCGACCTGCGCGTCGGGATGGGAGATGGAACGGATGAAGATGAATGAAGCTGGGCAAGGATGTGGAAGGAAGCGGCCTATGGACTATGAGTTCTACGTACGACTCATTAAATAGGCATACAACTGTACCTAGGGATACTTATAGAGGACTGAACTAATAAAAACAGAGCATTCTTTTTACATGTTTCTATGAATTAAAAGAGTACAGTATATCAACATTGTGGCTTTTTTCTGTAGTAGTTGGTGATTTAACGTGACTTATGTTTACAATGGAAATAATCACTCAGGTGGGTAAAAATTCAAAAAAACCCTTGCAAAAGTGAAGTCATCTGTTCCGCGAATAACGTGCTCAAGGCAGTTGCCCGCCGCGAGCGCTAGTGTCACTTCACCTACAAAGAGGATGCAATTTCGTAACGCAGCTAACCTATCCTAGTTAAGCTGACGTCATGCGATGCAGGAGTCGCAACTGAACGCTCGTCTACGATGACCCATTAGCCTACTTTCTCACGTACTTTGCCGATATCTCACGAACGCATGGTCCGATTTGGACATGTGACGTGTCAAATGGCATGTCTCGAAGCCCTCTTTATTTTGATAATAGGTTAAAGTTTTGAGATTAAGGGAAACCGAATTTTTGAGGTAAAACCATGATTTCAGACTTTTTGTTATATCTCGCACACCAATAAGGCTAGAGACGTGTACGAGGTGTCAAATGACTCAGGGTGATGCCCTCTTTTGAATGTCGTATTTATGTTTCCAAAACAATTGTTAAAGGGCCTAACGCTATACATGATTAAAATGTTCATGAACAGTGGTTGTAGATAGAGAGACGACACTGCTGGGCCTATGTTTCAAATGAGCCTGTCGCCAGCCACGGTGGTGGTATCCCAATATAGTACTTGATATTTCGGTTGGGCGGTTTATGACAGGGCGAGGGTTCGTTTTTCCGATATTTTACACCCGAAGAGGATCTTTAACGTGTAAACGATTATGGGTTACATGACAAATTATAATTCTATGATTAGATGAAGGACAAACAGAACTTGATTATATGTTGGTTGAAGCGAGTAGAGAAAACAAACTTGCTTGGGGGCAGACTAGCAGGATGTGAATGTCATTTGAGCTTATTGGAATGCGCTGATTTGACTTGACAACAGGTGCAATGGAAAACTACTGAGGGGAGAGCGAAATGCATGCGAACACATGTGAAACCACATGTTAGCTAACAAGTCACATCCTGTTTGGTTGGTACATGAGAAAATGCTAGTTGATGTGTAATATGACCTGACACAGGTGTTGACCTTGGATGTTAGCTGTACACGTGCACGATAACAGCTATCAAGTCACATCCTGTTTGGTTCGTACGTGAGAAAATGCAAGTTTATGTGTAATGTGACCTGACACAGGTGTTGACCTTGGTCGTTAGCTGTACATGTGCATGATAACAAGAAGGTAAAAGCGTGAGAAAAAATGATTATACATAAAACGTGACATATAAGAGACACGTCGTTAACATTTTCACTCGCACTTATGTGACTACCTTTGAACACGCTACAGCGTTGTGTGAAACACTTGGTCTTGTTTCATAGTTTTGGTGGTGGTGGTGGAAAATACTTAAACTTGTTGTGGGGTTGGTATTTGTTTATATATTTATTGATTTATACATTTACAAGCAATTATTTAGTGATTGATAAGGTGATGAATGAATGAATGATTATTTATTTGTTTGCAGATAACGTGTATACCTGTTGTGTGTGGGAAAGAGATTGAGAGAGAGAGAAAAACGGGCAGCTAGAGACTAAAACCATTATCACACTAGCCCACCAAACGGGAATAAAGCAAAGTAATACAAGTCAAGGTGAGATATATTTCTTATATATATAAATAACCTGTTTGATTTGTTTTTTGTTTGTTTATGACATGCATAAACTATTTGGAATTGATATACTTATGGTTGTTTATTTCTTTTTAGATATTTGGAAAAAGCTTTTATGCTATAGCCACTACGGCTGAAAACCAAGTGATTCTAGAGTGGGTCCATTGTCAAGCACTCTACAGCTGAAAATTCAGGTGAGAATGTTCTATCAAAATAATGTATTTTACTGCTGCTAATATGTTAACTTGGGAACCCCTACACAGTTGTTTCAAATCTCGTGTGTGCTCTGGTCGCGTGGTTAATGTTTGGAAATGTTTAATCCCAAATGAATTTTTAGAATCTTGTTCTGAAATTTTAAAAAATGAAATTTGTACAGCGCAAGGGTTGCGTACAGCTTTAAAGGTGAATACAGAACTGGTGTGTGATTTTGTATATAAAAAGAAGGACGTAGAGCATAAAGAAACATTTTATATTTGCAGTAAAATGCAAGAGCTTTTCATAGCCCATAATCTGAAAGAGTGGTGTGAATCCTATGTGATCAATGGCTCGCTTGCTAAATCTTATAAACTGCAGCAAGGACTCAGTGGTCTTGTGTTAGACAAACTCCATCACCTGCAAATCAACATTTGGCAATTCAACCCTTTCAATGCTGGGTGTAGCTATATCCCTTTACCACATGCAATGGCATTGAAAAATACAGTGGTAAATATTAAAGATTTGGATGATAAATGTTTCCTGTGGTGTGTGGCCGCGTATTTGCAGCCAGCACAAGACCGTCATGATTTAATGAATTAAAACAACATTTAAATTTAACTCATGTTTCGTTCCCTATGGACTTAACCGAGATCCATAGGTTTGAACAAGATAACCAGGACTTTTCGTTTATGGTGTATGGTCTTAATGGTGATGACATGGTGGGTCCTCTTTATGCCACAAAAGAACCGAGACGACACCACATTCATCTTTTATATTTATGTGCAGGAGAGGTGAATCACTATTGCCTCATTAAGAATTTAAGTAGATTGCTAAGCAGTCAAGTGTCCAAACAACATAATAAAAAGCATATTTGTGACCGTTGCTTGAAATATTTTGTATACCCTACGCTTTTGGAACGACATAGGGTAGATTGTGTATCTCAGGAAGCCGTGAGACCAGTCTTGCCACAAGGGGACAATGCTGTGTTAAAATTTAAAAACATTCACAAGCGTGACACTGTCCCTCTGTGTGGTATGCAGATTTTTGAAACTCTCACCACACCCATGGCGGGATGTGAACCAGATCCCACCATTAGCTCACCCACACCCATTCAAAACATGAACCCTATGCTTTAGGATTTAACATGATGTGTGCCTATGACCCCACAAAATCCTATTACGAATCCAGTGATGGACCAGATTGTGCGAAATGGTTTTTGGACCAACTTGTTAAGTAGGTGGATCAAGTACAACATTTATTGGACAACCCAGTACCCATGAGCCTAACTCAAGAACAGCAGCAGCTGTAAGAGCATTCTACCACATGCCATATTTGCAAAAATCCGCTGGTCAGTGCTGAGGACACCGTTCGTGATCACTCGCACTTTACAGGAGAGTTTCGGGGGGCTGCCCACAAAAAGTGTAATGTGAATTACCCAGCTCCTCGATTTATCAGTGTGTTTTTACACAATCTGGCAAATTATGATATACAGTTTTTGATTCGTGAGTTGGGACATGTCAGCAAGGGGTCGTTTACAATCATCCCCCAAAACCATGAACGTTTTACAGCCTTGACATGGCAGTTGGGCGAATTTTGCATTCGATTTTTGGATTCATTCAAGTTTATGGCATCCTCACTAGACAGCCTCATCAACGGCTTGGATGAGAAGGAATTAAAATAAACCAGAATGCATTTTGAAAATCCTGAGCATTTTAAATTGTGCATTCGTAACGGTATTTTTCCGTATGATTGCTGTAACAGCTGGGACGTATTAAAGCAGAAAACTCTCCCACCACAAGAGAAATTTTACTCAAGGCTTACACGCTGTACAGTTTCCGATTAAGAATATGCACCTGCATGGCAAGTTTGGCGAGTGTTTGATATCAAGACGCTAGGTGAATATGTGATGCATTACCTAAAACTTGATGTACTGCTGCGCACATGTCACAGATGTCCTTGAAAAATTCCGTGAGTTATGTCAACTCATTTATGGCCTTGACCCTGCTCACTATTATACAAGTCCAGGCCTGTCGTTTGATGCAGCTTTGAAATACACTCAAGTGGAATTGAATTTGCTCACGGATGTAGACATGGTCTTATTTTTTGAAAAGGGCATACGCAGCGGCTTTGTGTCGCTTAACCAGCGCCATGCCGAAGTGAGTAATTCCTAAATGCCCTGTTATTCACAAGACAAACCAGAATCGTACTTAATGTACTATGATGTGCATAATTTGTATGGTTATGCCATGAGTCAGCCATTACCCTATGAGGATTTTGCTTGGCCGGCAGAGAAACAAGTGTCACAATTTGAGGTGAACAAGGCCAGCCAAGAAACAGGCCATGAACATGTGTTAGAATTGGATGTTGAATATCCCTCATCCTTGTATGATGAACATGCTGATTTTCCATTCTGCCTAGAGCGAATGGTTCCCCCAAACAGTAAAGTGAAAATTGAAAAACTCATGGGCACACTTTACAACAAAATTCGCTATGTGCTACATATCCAAATGTTGGTGCAATGCCTAGCCCAAGGCTTAGTGTTAAAGAAAATTCACAGGGGTATTTCTTTTTGTACAAAAAGCATGGCTCAAGCCATACATGCAACTCAATACACAGCACCGACAAATGGCAATACAACAGTTTGAAATTATTATTTTTTAATTGATGAACAACTGTATCTATGGCAAGTCCATGGAAAATTTCCGCAAATACCGTGGCATTAAATTAGTGAATGAGTGTGAAGGACGTTACGGTGGAACGGTACATTGCCAAGCCAAATTTCAAATCAATCAAAATTATTGATTGTAATTTGGCCACTATTGAAATGAGTAGGACCAATGTGACCATTGATAAGCCCATTTATTGGGTCAAGTCATTTTAGACTTTTCCAAATCGGTCATGTATCGATTCCACTACGAGTTTGCCAAACAATATTTTAAGGACGTATCTCTTTTGAATATGGATACGGACTCATTCATTTACCACATTCGCCACTGCAACCCCTATGACGTCATGAGGCAACATAGTGACTGGTTCGACACCTCTTCCTAGAACGCTGACAACGTGTTTCAGCTGCCCATAAAAAAACAAGAATGAAATGGGTGTTTTAAAAAATGAATGCGGTGATTCCATCATGACGGAATTCGTTGGTTTGGCTTCCAAGATTTATGCCTATCGCACACTAGACTGTAAGGAAGCCAAAAGAGCAAAAGGCATAGGTAGAGCAGTGGTAAAATCGCTATGTGTAGACGACTACCTAGCGGTTTTACAAACAGGCAAAGCTTCCTTGCATAAACAGTGCAGGATACAATCCAGCAACCATAATTTGTATCTTGTGGAACAGTGAAAACGCACCCTCGCCTCAATGGATAACAAACGTCTGTGGACGGATACCCTGCTCACCAGTCTACCATGGAGTTATCACCACGAGGAGGAGGTGTGATTTCTGTGTTTGATCGTTTAGAAACATAGCTTTTTGTAACTAGTAAATTTAGTAATTTGTATTTTGTAAATATCTGTTTTCATAATTGTAAATAGTGGATTTTGTAAATAGCAGAAACCACTTAGGCCTTTTGCTCTTTAAAGTCAGTGCAACCTATTTTTATTTTTATTTTGACTGGGTTGGGAATTTGAAAATGGTAAATGAAAAATATTTGTGTTTTTTTATTTGAAGGCTGTACATAGGTGCTATTTTTTGTATAAATTAAATGAGTAATAGCAATTTTCTTGTAATGGTAAATGGTAAACTAAAAGTTACTCGTCCTGCGGCTTCGCGGGGCGCCTGCCTTGGGGTTGCCCACGGCCGACTCGCTCTGGATGGCACCCTGTGGGCCGCGGGTTTGATTAAATATCAGGCATTCAATACACACCGCCAATATTACTAAGCTGAAGCTGCCACTGTAAACGACTATCAAACCATCCACACCATGGCGATCGGGGATGATAATTAGCTATGCTCCATCTAGCATAATAAGCGAACATCATCCCAATCTGCAGTGAACTAAAGAGTGAACTCCGACAATCAATAGCTAAGTCAAATCCCAATTTAATTAAATCCCTATAAGTCATTATGCGAAGAATAATTCAAATCCCCCATTGTCAACCCCCTTAATCAAGCCAAATTAAATACTAACTACATTTTTAAATAACATGATTCACTTCAAAAAATTATTTTATGAAGCTTAACTTCTTTTTGCCCAAATTAGATTCAAATCCAGGCAGAAGAGCGCTTGACGCACCGGTATCTGGCGACCGCGGCTGTGTCATTTCAGACTAGTCTGGTGCTCACCACTTCTCTTCGACACATTTTCATCTGTTGATACCGCTGCCCTCTGGTTGTTCTCTTCACGACGTCGCACTTTTGTGCAGCTCTTCGCCGGAACCGCTGTCCATGGCATTATGAATGCCGCTGAGAACTGACTTTTTGGAAAGAGACCTCACATCATGAAAGCAGCATGTTTCAGAAGATGGAATCACCAGTTACGCCTCACTGCAGTCAGTCGTTGCTTCAAGTGATTGTAAATAATCACTATCAACCGTATAAGTTCCCTTTAAAAGCAGCATTACCGGCTTGAGGGTTTGAGCGGATTGCCTACTGTGGCTTCCTGTAGTACATCACAATATTCTTCTCCGACAGCCATGGTAGAAGCGTCACCGAAAAAATTGAGCAAGGAAGAAGATCCAAGCTTGGCATCGTCAAACCGGGAGCAACATCGTCCGAAGTTCTAAGAAACGTTCCTGAGGTATCGTATAATCTTGATAAAAGAGACTGTGTAATTGTGATGTGTGGCTCAAACGATGTAGCAAAAAAAATGAAGGTAACTCAGTCTTAAGAAATTTGAAGTGTACGCTAGGTAAACTAACCCATGCTAATGTTGTTGTTGTTGTTGTTGTTAATTTACCAATTAGGCATGATTTGAACCCTGAGTCATGTGTAAATATAGAGGTAAACAGAGTAAACAATGAGATCTCCAGGTTATGTTCACGGTTTAAAAATGTCGATATGATAGATGTCACTAAATTTGATAGATACATGTTCACAAGGCATGGTATGTATATGAATGTAAATGGCAAAACAAAGTTAGCAGAAACAATCAGTAAGAGTATCAATAATATAGAAGTAGACAACTCTGTTATCACTCTTGGAAATGTTGCTTTTTTATAGAATGTAGGTTGGAGAATTCAGATAAGGAAAAGAAGGCATTTAAATGCAGAGTAAACATAGGTAGCTCACAAAAAGATAAGAACTTAGATCATAGTTTTATTTCAAGTAGGGAACTTTGTATCAATATTGAAAATAACTATAGTAGGCCTACTTTGTCTGCTAGAGAAATTCTCCAGCATAAATTTACAGATACACCTGCAATCATGCACTTAAACATAAATAGTCTAGGCTTATCATACGGTAATAGTAATAAAATTAACGATTTAAGGATATTATTTGCCGATATGCATAATATAGTTATAGTAATCTGCTTAAATGAACACTGGTTATCTCAAGATTCCATACATCTTGTGAATGCGTTAGATGGATATGTATTAGTTAGTTATTTCTGTAGAAAAAATGAAAGTTACGGAGGTTCCTGTATTCTTGTTGAACGAGGAGTAGATTTTATTGTTAGGAATGACTTTGATATGATGAACGAGGAAAATACATTTGAAAGTTGCTGCATTGAGTTACCTGAATATAAAACAATAATACTGTCGATCTATAGAATCCCAGGTTACACTACAAGTAGTATGTTTCTATCCAAACTTAATGTATTACTTGATAAAATAAAAAAATAAGTAAAAATAAGAAAGTCATAATCGCAGCAGACTTCAACATAGATATTCTTTCAGATGATTGCATTACCAGACATTTCTCTGAACCAGCCAGCAATTATGGTTATGAATTTAACTTCAGAGAAACAACAAGAATAACCTGCATTGACAATATTCTTACAAGTTATAATTATTCACCAAATAAGGCAGCAAATATTGAAATAGGCTTTTCTGACCACAATGCTCTATTTCTGTCACTACCAAAGTATTCAATAATTAAACCACCTAACTGCAAAAACGTAAGGAGGATAAATTTTCATCAACAGAATCAAACTGACTTCATTCGAAAACTAAATAAAGTAAAATGGACATTTGATTGTAAAACATCAACAAATGATAATTTTAATAGTTTTATGAATAATTTCCTTTACCTTTTTGATGAATGCTTTCCATACACATATGTTAAAATCAAACAGTCTTCAAAAGTACAGTGGATCACGCATGGGATCAAAATATCAAGTAATAGGAAACGGCAGCTTCATATCGAAGCTAAAGTTAATAAAAAAACAGAATTCTTAGAATATGTGAAGCAGTACAAGAAAATATTTAACATAGTGGTAAAGGCTGCAAAAATCAAAGCAAATAACAACTTCATAATGAAATCTAACAATAAAAACAGAGCATTGTGGTCTGTAGTGAAATCTGAACTTGGTGTACAGAATAACAAAACTGAAATTATGAAAATCCGTGTAGAAAGCAAAGTTATAAATGACCCTCTTTATATGTCGGAATTATTTAACAAGTTCTCTGTGAATGTCGGGACAGAAATCACAAGTGGTAATGACAATGTAAATGAAAGGATGTTTTCTAACATTTCAAGTAAGATGGAATTTAGAACTAACTAAAGTAAAATGGACATTTGATTGTAAAACATCAACAAATGATAATTTTAATAGTTTTATGAATAATTTCCTTTACCTTTTTGATGAATGCTTTCCATACACATATGTTAAAATCAAACAGTCTTCAAAAGTACAGTGGATCACGCATGGGATCAAAATATCAAGTAATAGGAAACGGCAGCTTCATATCGAAGCTAAAGTTAATTAAAAAAAACCAGAATTCTTAGAATATGTGAAGCAGTACAAGAAAATATTTAACATAGTGGTAAAGGCTGCAAAAATCAAAGCAAATAACAACTTCATAATGAAATCTAACAATAAAAACAGAGCATTGTGGTCTGTAGTAAAATCTGAACTTGGTGTACAGAATAACAAAACTGAAATTATGAAAATCCGTGTAGAAAGCAAAGTTATAAATGACCCTCTTTATATGTCGGAATTATTTAACAAGTTCTCTGTGAATGTCGGGACAGAAATCACAAGTGGTAATGACAATGTAAATTAAAGGATGTTTTCTAACATTTCAAGTAAGATGGAATTTAGAACTTTTACTGAAAATGAAATTTAAAAAATAATTTTGTCATTAAAAGATTTAAAAAAAGCGTTGGTTGGGATGAAATCCCAGTTTGGTTAGTAAAACTATCAGTAAATGAGATAGCACAGCCATTATCAATGATTATTAATCAGTCACTTTTAACAGGGAGTTTTCCTCATAGTCTTAAATATGCGGAGGTTAGGCCACTCTTTAAAATGGGGAAAAGGGATGATATGAGTAATTTCAGACCAGTTTCTATGCTAACGATATTCTCAAAAATATCTGAAGAGGTAGTTAAGGAACAAATTCTTATATATATTTATAAAGAAAATTTTATTTTAAATACTCAGTTTGGCTTTCGGAAGGATCTTACAAGGGAAGTCTCTGAACCGGGGAATCACGGATCCTGCTGGAACTTTGCAGATACGTTGCGTGAGCCCAAATAGGCAGAGCCGTGAAGAAAAATCTTTCGGAAATTAACTTCTCCTTGTACTAGATGAAACATTAAGATTTACACATCTAAATTGGCGCGCCAGGGGCGTGAGCTTCATTGGCTGCGTCAGAGGTTGCTTCCCAACCGTACTGTGGTTCACAGCCTACTGCGTACAATCACCGAATGAGAGGCGACAGACGGTGGTGTCCCATGCATTGCATGATGAATGTTAACATTGGAAAAGATACATGTTGACAGGAGGGAGAAAATGTATGGAAAGGTCTCTCAGCATTCAAGAACAGGATCTGTTGGACAGTTTGGATGGTATATTGATGATTTTGTACCTATCTGGCTTTCTAGCGTTCGTCTCTTGTAACAAATGTGTTTATTTGTTGTGCTATTGCTATTTACAGGAATCATAACTGGTTGTATAGAAATCAGTACTATGAACGTGGACACGTATATATTGTTAAGATGCAGCATTAATGTCCCATGACGCAGCGTAGCTTGTGAGCGCGAGTACAGGAGGGTAGTCGTTTCGAACGTGATCTTTTGAGCCACCAATCAGGCGTGAGGCACACTCCCTCTTAACCAGCGCGCACAGTTCAAAATTGTTGTATTTACTGCCGTCTACTGTGGGTAGGAGTTAACTTCCGAAATATTTTTCTTCACGGTTCTGCCTAGTTAGGCTCACGCAAAGTATCTGCTAAGTTCCAGCAGGATCCGCGATTCCCCGGTTCAGAGACTTCCCTTGTTAGTACACATCATGCAATAAATGAATTTATTTCTTCCATAAGCAAATTGCTAGATGACTCTCAGTGTGCTGCTGGGATATTTTGTGACCTGACTCAAGCATTTGACACAGTAAACCACTCACTGTTACTTGAAAAATTAGATAGTTATGGGATAAATGGGATAAATGGTAAAACTCAAGATTGGTTCGCTTCCTATCTGTACGATCGAAAGCAACGAATATTATTATTATCCAATGGGACTAAGTATTATTCTAAATGGGAAAGTGTGACCAAAGGCGTGGCACAGGGTTCAATACTGGGGCCAATCTTATTTATTTTGCATGTGAATGATTTGCGTCTAACCATCGAACAGAATGTTGTACAGTTTGCAGATGATACTTCTGTAATTGCATCCTGCGAAAGAAATTGTAACATTGAAAATATTTTGCAGGAAACACTTGAAGATCTAGGCTCTTGGTGTAGAGAAAATTACTTGCAATTAAACATGCTTAAAACAGAAATAATGCTGATTAGCAGCAAGCATTCCTCACAAAAGGAAATTGAACGGGCTCTATCCCTGCTCTTGCTGATCTTGCAAATAAGAATAATGTTAATTTTCTTGGCATGACATTAAATAAGAATCTATGTTGGTCGAGTCACATTGAAGGCCCTGTTAAACGATTAAATAGCTTTGTATATGCAGTATTTATCCTGGCAGGAGCTACCGATATAAGGGTCATGATAACAGTGTACCGTGCATATTTCTTGTCTGTTATTAGATATGGGATTATATTCTGGGGTGGGGATTCAGATATGGCAAGAATATTTATTATGCAGAAAAAGATAGTCAGAGTAATGTAATGATACTTCTGTAATTGCATCCTACGAAAGAAATTGTGTAATGTAAATGGAAGAGTATCTTGTAAAGAACTATTTAAAAAGCTACACATTTTGATTGTCCCTTCTTTATATATATTTGAAATTACTTTATTTGTTTTCAAAAACCCCTTGTTGTTTCAAAACAATCACTTTTCCCATAATTATGATTGAAGACATAAATCAAATTTCTAACTGCCCTGTCATAGACTAAAACTGTTTGAGAAAACTCCACATTATATAGGAATGAAGGTCTTCAACAAAATCGGGAGGAAATTCAGTAACATGTCCATTATGCAGGTGAAGAAATCCCTTCAAAACTTTCTGATTGATAAATGCTATTACAGCATTGAGGAATTTGTTAATGATTCTGACATATGAAGATGATTTTGTTTTGTTTTATGTTGATTGTAAAATGTCCAGATGAGGATGTCATTCTGTGTTATGTGATTATTGTAGATATTGTTTTCTTTCCTTAAATTTGTATTTATTGTATTATTCATTTTGAATACTATTATTAAGCTGACGAGCCATCAATGTACTGAAACATATCAGTTTTCTTTGTATATACATGTTACGTGGCAATAAAGGAATGAAATGAAATGAAATGACTCTACAAAACTGTCCCGGGCAGTAAACAAGCTTCTCCGTAGAAACAGCTGACCGTGTCTTCGCTACGTTCCTTCTTCTTGAGGGATGATTACATTGGAACAAATTCTCGGCACAAAGTGACATTCATACGCCAAAAGTTAAGTGTTTTATTACTTATTTTTAGAAAAACTTGATAAAACATTTTTAATTGCAATTGCAATTTTATAGTGAATGCAAAGTTGAACTTTATTATCTTACTTTTAATCAAGAATTTAAAAAGTGCAATGTGGTTATAATTAATGTTACTTCTTTAATAAATTATATTATGGCCTCGGGTGCCAGGTGCAAGCTTTGTTCATTGACACCCAGAGGGCAGCTTGCGTGTCGAATTTAATGCTCCTTGGAGCGCTATGAATGTCAAGGAGGTTAGATATCTAAGCTCCTTGACGCTATACCGCTTTCTAGTAGAAAAATGAGGAACTTTGTGTTGGCGGAAAATCCCGAGATTAATTTTGATATTATGAACACGGCCTACTGAATTCAAATGGGTTCTTTAACAAGCCAACAACGTTTGACATGAGTATCGTGTTTTGTCGCCTTTCAAAAAATCACTTACCATGGCCAGGAGCGAACCTGCAAGCTTGGGGTTGGTAGTCCGACACTATAACCACACGTCCACCGTGACATGCATATATCTGTTATATCGTGTATGTTCAGGTGGGAAATCCTTAAGCCCCAACTCACGATATCATTCAGTCTTAATTGCTTTTCCACAAGTGCTTTAATTCCAAGCGTAAGCTTGAAGCTGTTCTCCCATGAGTGAGAGTTTTTTTTTTGGGGGGGGGGGGGCAAACTCCACCACAGTACAATGAAGAAGCACGTCGCTACTCCCAGCGAAAAAGAAGACCAAGACAATATCCTGATTACATTCTGCATTACACTCATTGTTCTGATCCAAATGAACCATGTACATTAAGTGAATCTTTGTCATCATCTTGCTCTAAGGAAAGGCATAAAGCCATGAAGTGAGTAATGGATTCCATGATGGTTAATAAGGCCTGGGTTTTAGTTCCTAAGCCAGAAGGTAAAAAACATTGTACATAATAAGCGGTTGTTCAAAGCTAAGCGTACGGTAATAAAAAACATTTCTATTTTACCAAAGGAATGGGATTGAATTGCTAATTAATACTTAAAGTACACATTGTGTTCAAAAATGTTTTCAGAAATTGTATTATGTTTATGTAGGGTACTCTATGATTGAAGTCTGGTTGACAAACGTCTATTACATTCTAGATCAGCTATTGGTTAAAGTGGGTGTGTTAGAAATACGTAACCCAACAAGTGATATTGCAAAATATAAAGAAAGGTAGGTTGTAAATGGCTTTACACAGCAATTTGGTATTGTCTTTATTGAGACATTCTCACCAGTTGTGCGGCATGGCATACTCGTAATGTTGTTTACTTTAGCAGTTGAATTAAATTTACAGATTGCTCATTTAGACATTGAGGCTGCTTTTCTCAATGCAGAGTTACAGATGGAAAAATGTATGTGTCAGGCAGAGGACGTCCGTGTGAAAGGAAAAGAAGACCTGGTTTGTTTGCTCATAAGGGCAATTTATGAACTAAAGCAGGCTGCACATATGTGGCACAGAAAGGCTCATACAGTTCTGTCCGCTTTGGGCTACACAAACTGCCATAATGAGGCATGTGTTTATAGAAAGGGTATCAAAAATACTGTAATTATTGTAGCTCTGTAGGTTGATGATTTCTTTGTGTTCCACAATAATCCACAGGAAGTGTGAAAACTAAAAGATGTCTTGAAACAAAATTTCAAGATGAAAGGTTTCAAGGTTCTTGGTACCGTATGAAAATAGAAAGGGACACAGATAGCAGTATACTCACAATTTCTCAGACACAGTTCATAAAGAATCTGCTCAATAAGTTTGATATGACTGATGTTAATCCCATTGGTACTCCTGTGGATGTAAATATGAAATTGTCTAAAGCCAAAAATGTGGACGATAAACCATATCAGCAGATGATAGGTTCACTTATGTATTTGAGTGTGTGTGTACTAGACCAGATATTGCCTATGCATCGTCGTATTTAAGTCAGATTAATTCTTGTCACAGTGAGGAGCATTGGCTTGCAGCCAAAAGGGTACTTCGGTATCACAAAGGTACGATAAACCAAGGGCTCATTTTTAAGAGCACTGGTTTAGATTTGGTAGGGTTTGCAGATGTCAGTTTTTCCACAGATAGTGATAGTATATAATTCATATACTGGTAATCTTTACAAGCTTGCTAATGCTGCCATATCATGGGAAGCTCGCAAACAGAGCTCAGTTGCTACCTCATCGACAGAGGCTGAGTATGTAGCTTTGTCAGAGGCTGCGAAGGAAGCAGTTTATCTTACGAGTCTGATGTTTGATTTGATTGGTTCTAATCAAGGTCCAATAAAAATTGAATTTGTTAATGGTGAATGTGATTTGCAGAGTGTGTTGATTGACTGTAATCAAGAAATTGATTTGTATAATGACAGTCAAAGTGTACAGAAGCAAAAATATCCTGTTTTTCACAGGCGCACTAAACACATTAACACCAAACATCATTTCATTAGGGAAAGGGGGGGGGGCGTGGTGGCTCAGCGGTCTAGCTGTATGCCTCTCACCAAGGCGGTCCGGGTTCGATTCCCGGTCAATGCATGTGAGATTTTAGAAGTGAAATGCCATGTCCTGTGGTTCGGATTCCACGTAAAAAGGAGGTCCCGTGGCTCATGATCTCAAGATTAACGGCCACGTTAAACTACAAGCTTCCTTCCTTTTTCATTAGGGAAAAGGTTCAAGATGAGAATCATTTCATTGCACCACTTGTCTACACAGGATATGCTTGCTGATATTCTCCACCAAACCTTTGCCTAAAACAAAACTTGTGATTTGTACCAAAGGAATGGGATTGAATAGTCATTTAATACTAAAAGTACACATTGTGTTCAAAAATGTTTTCAGAAATTGTATTATATTTATGTAGGGTACTGTATGATTGAAGTCTGGTTGACAAATGTCTATTACATTCTATATCAGCTATTTATTTAAGTGGGTTTGTTAGAAATACGTAACCCAACAACTGGTCTTTGGTTTGAATTGAGCGCCAAGAAGCGCGACGCCCTTGGTGGCGGTTTTAGATACAATAATGTTCTTGTTGATTATTTTGTCTTCATTTTTGTATTACGCGTGTATGTGACCTAGTAGGTTAGTTCATATTAAAAGTTTATCCTGCATATACGCCCAGTCGTCATTCTCCTGCCATTTACTCCAACAGAATCGTCATATAAGTATATCTTTCCTTCGCATTTTGATCTTGTTTCTGTAAATAAAACCATCATTAAAAATCATTTCCCCACATACTCCTATCACCTTCCATTACGAGTTCCTTTGTTTACACCACAGTCAGCTGATCGAGATGTTGGTTCATGTCATAGTATAGGCGCAATGTGGCAATGCGCACTCGATTGTATTTATGCTCGAAACTGCTAGCAATAACTCGCCCTTGTTATAGTCCGGTGTAAGGTGTAAGTAGTTGTCCAATAAGATTGTATATCTTAAGATCTGTTACTATAATAAGTTATAAATAGCTATTGTATTAGTAATATATACCTGTAAGTTCTTTTATTTTATAGATGTAATTACTGACGTGTCCTATATCAAAAATGTATTGTATACATTAAATTGATCAAATGGATGAATAAAAATCTATTCTTAAGTGTTGCTTCGTGCCACCAAGACCTACGACATTGATTACAATGAGAAACGATTAACAGTGTCAATTGATCGACTGAAGTCTGCCTTCATCGCAACAGTTCAACAGTAATATCTTTAGAGTGGAAGCAGGGAAACTTGTAAAAGAAGCCAAACGTGAGGTTTGGCATTCAGATCTTTCGATGTCAAATTTAACTGAGTGGAACAATGGTATTTCGGATTTGTCTAGCAACAATAATAATAACAATTATGATATTAAAAATAATAATGTAAATAAATCACCAACACAAGCTTGCAAAAGTAACAAAATTAAACTTTACCACCAGAATGTTCAGTCTCTATATAATAAAATTGATTACATAAATCTAATGCTTAAAAATGAACTTAAAGACATCTCAGCACTATGTATTTCAGAACATTGTCTGAAAAAGGAACAACTCTAATTAATTCAATTCCCAGGGTTTATACAAGCTAGTAAATGCTCTAGAACTAATATTAGCCAAGGTGGTACTTGTATCTACCTAAGAAATAATTTAGATCATGAACGGCTAACAGCTTATGATTATCTAATTATGGAACAGGATTTTGAATTCTCTGCCGTAAAAATACAGCAGTTTAAGTTAATAATTGTATGCGTATACCGTTCTCCGTCAGGAAAGTTTCCTTTATTTATAGATAAATTAGAATTGTTACTCAATAACATGAGCAAAGTAAATTTCGATATAATAATTTGTGGGGATGTAAATGTTGATTTCTTAAAATTTGATAGAAATTGTGAATTATTAACACAGTTACTAATTTCCTATGGACTGAAACCTACTGTAAATACCACAACAAGAAAAACAAAATTTAGTAAAACCACTCCTGATCATTTTTTTAATACAGATAAATATCACCATTCAATAGAAGTCTATTGTCCGGGTTTTAGTGACCACCATGGACAAATACTGAGTTTTGAAGTACCCGAAACAATCAATAATAATGACAATGGAGTAGAATCAAAGTGCAGGTCATTCACTGAAACAAATGTTACATATTTCAATGACTTATTAAATAAGGAAACATGGTCAGAAATTTATAAACTAGAAAATGTAAATGATAAATTTAATGCATTTAACAGTACCCTAAAACACTATTTTGAAACAGCATTCCCCTTTAGACAAAGAACTGTTCAAAATAACAAAACTAACAATTGGATAACAACAGGGATTATAAATTCATGCCAAAGAAAGAAATTTCAACACAAATTATATAAACAATACCACACAATACTTGAATTCAATTTATACTACAAAAAATAAACTAGCATATTAAATAAGGTAATAAGACTAGCAAAAAAAATGCATAATGATAATTTTATTTCCCAATCATCTAACAAAAACAGGGCTATGTGGTCCGTGATAAAGAAAGAAACTGGAAAATCTGCTAAAATACAAAGGAACATTACACTGACCAGAAATAA
Organism: Meconema thalassinum; assembly: GCA_946902985.2. Classification (NCBI taxonomy): domain Eukaryota; kingdom Metazoa; phylum Arthropoda; class Insecta; order Orthoptera; family Tettigoniidae; genus Meconema; species Meconema thalassinum. Next base: position 1,356,017,537 of record OX336388.2, read on the forward strand.
TAAAGTGATAAATAATCCAGAGGAAATAGCAAACACTTTAAATGACTATTTTCTGGAAATTCCACAAAAATTATTAAATAAATCACAGGTAAATACATTAAATTCTAATAATAAAATAAATACATGTAGTGATTCTTTATTTATAAATCATGTCACAAGTGAAGAGGTAAGAATAGTTATAAAAGAGCTAAAAAATAAATTCTGTGCTGGCATTGATGGCTTCCCAGATGCAATTTTAAAGAAATGTCCAGAAAATATAATAAATCCACTTACACACTTAATAAACAGTTCAATTCTCTCAGGAACTTACCCGGATATTTTGAAGTTATCAAAAGTAATTCCAGTGCACAAAAACCGTTCAAAAGATGAATTAGATAACTATCGTCCTATTACCTTACCAATTGGTATCGCAAATATTGTGGAAAAAATCATGTATAGGAGACTGATAAGTTTTATAGAAAAAAATAAAATATTATCAAACTCACAACATGGATTCAGAACGGAAAAATCTACACAGATAGCAATTTATGAATGTATTAATAGTATACTGAAATTAATTGACAATAAGGAACATGTAACTGGCATATTCTTAGATTTATCGAAAGCATTTGATGTTGTTGACCATAAAATCCTCCTTACAAAACTAAATCAATATGGTATTAGAGGTCTAGCTAATAAATGGATAGAGTCTTACTTAACAAGGCGTAAACAAATAGTAAGCTTGAGACACAAGGATGATAGAACCAAATAACTTAATGAAACATTGTCCAATGGGGGAATTATTAAATTTGGAGTACTCCAGGGATCGGTTTTGGGCCCACTACTCTTCCTTCTATATATCAATGATATCATTTGGTTAACTCTCCTGTAACGGAGTCAGCAGACTGCTGTATGACCTGTTTAGTTTCACCTTTTATTACGAGTGTTGTATCGTCCGCAAACAAAATTTCCTTATGTGAATGAACGTTCTGTGTTATATCATTGATATATAGAAGGAAGAGTAGTGGGCCCAAAACCGATCCCTGGGGTACTCCAAATTTAATAATTCCCCCATTGGATAATGTTTCTGTAAATGTATCTTGTCATCTGATATACGTTTCCGGGAGGGCGCCAATTCATAGATAGAATGCTACGAATGAATATAATCTTAATACAGACACAAGAACTCATTCATCTCAAGGTGTGGTATGTCTCCGACACCAACCAAGACACTTCGGTAAATAAGGGCATTAAAGATTTTCCGTAACATACATATATTTCATACGGTTGCTACTTACTTTTATGATGAATAGGGAATGTATAAAGATTGTGACATTAATCCAGTCACCATAAAATATAACTTCCAAATCACGTAGCACCATTCACCATTATTCGTTAAAAGAATCGGAAGAGCTTTATTTGAAATATCAGCCATATAACCATAAAGATGCTGCGAAGAATATAGAATAAATTTACTGTTACTTTCTTTAACAAATATTATACATTCAGTATATCATGTGTTCAATAAATTTGTTTCGATACTTCATGTATCATCTATAACCTCTAAGAATTCCTTTGTCCCACTTTCATACTACTTGTTGTCATTCTTGTCTATACCATCTTTGCTAATCCTAGAGTTGTCACTTCATATAAAAGTTCATGTTCTCACCACTCTAGCGTTCCATCACCACCAAAGAACACAAAACAATCCATAGATAAATACTTCATGGTAACTCAAGACCCTATAACTATTACATCGCCCCCAGAAATCCTGATAATAGTATTACATTAGAGGGATTTATGAAACACATTCAACACAAAACATATTAAATCTTGTTCCATTGGGACCTGGTCTCCCATCCAAGCTTTCCTAACGTATTCTAATCCACCATGGGTTGCATAAATTTGCAGCTTTTTCTGGAGTCAGAAAGTCCACAGGTACCAAGGCCTCCTCATCATCACGTTATTCCAGGGTATTCTTTGTCGTCTCCATGAATACACAGAGAATAAATTTACCCTCTAGATTTGGCTCAAATGTAAAAACAACTATACAGTACGTTCCATGGAAACGTAGAATCTGTCCACACATTTTTATGCACACATCACCTTGTATGGCAGGCTCATTCAAGCTCTTGCGATACAACGACTTGCACTCATGTACACAAATAATTCCTACAACCATCTGCTGACGATCTCATAACTCACTCTTCTTTAAACATTTTTTTAACACTTTCAATATTTTCTTCCATCATGTTCGGACAAGTACAAATCTCAAGACATCGTACAAATTAAAGGTATTTAAGGAACCTATGACTTGAAGATCGAACATTCAGAATGCATTCCTCCAATATCTAATGACTTCCCATAGATCCAAGGCCTCTTCTCTTCCAAGCATACATAATCTTTTAGCAGAAACCTCAGATAGCACACTTCAAATTCCCAATGACAATCAGCTGAATGTAAATATTGCTCCTCCATCATAAACTTGACAAAGCTCACCACATTAGAATGCAATGTAGGGCATTCCTTGAAATATTCTGTACAATGTTCCAACTTTAATTCGATGACTTAGAAAACTTGCAAATTATATTTTAATTGTTCAGAATTACTACACAAAATCAGGTAAAAAACAAAACAAAAGCTGCTATAATATGAATGGACAAAAGGTTAAATAGAAGATAACGAAAAATATCCACAGCATAACTCAAAATTAAGAAAGATACTAGGTAACACACACAATGAAAAACATATACATTACAGCATACAAACGAATACATATACTTTGTGCAACTGTATCAATAATTAAGAAAATAGACATATATATGCCTCCAATACCCAATTCATAAGTAGAACAACAAATAGCGGAACGCGCCCCACCAACACATTAATTTTACGTCCAGATAAAAAATGATCTTGACAACTTCAAATATACATCTAAGTAATATAACCTTTTCTTCTCGTTCTCTTAATTCAGTGTCTCTATGGATTTTCTTCCCAGCTTTAACTTCCAACTTAACTCTTTTCTTGACATCAACTTTATCAAAATTGTCAATACATTTAGGCTCATTATCATCATCATCATTAGATTCATTATAGCATTGGGCTGTATGTCTTGTCCATGCTCTAATATAGCGAACTCCTACTACTCTTCTAGACCTATCTGTATCATTTATTCTAAAACGAGACGTATCCCCAGTACCATTTTCATCATTATCACTCCTACAATATCCATCCCCTCTATTTCTATTCCTATTAAAGCGTCCTCCTCTGCTGTGTCGGCGGCGACCTCTACGTCTACCTCCACAACCTTTCTTTCTTCTTTGCCTATTATGGCGTATCCCACGTGTACCTCTATAACCTAAGCGATTTCGACCTATACAACCGCGGCGTCTACCTCCAAATCTGATTCCTCTTTGACGCCTACTACGTCCTCTCCAATATATGCCTTTATAACATCGCCTTATCTTATATCGTAACTTTACTTCAAGCTCAACTATCTTCCTCTCATCTACTCTATTCTCCTCTAAAATTTCCTCTAACTCTATGCTACTTTCGCTTAACGTCTCCTCTAACAAATTCTTCCTCTCATCTACTCTATTCTCACTTACAATTTCCTCTAACTCTATGCTACTTTCGCGTAACGTCTCCTCTAACAATTTTTTCCTCTCATCTACTCTATTCTCACTTACAATTTCCTCTAACTCTATGCTACTTTCATCTACCATCTCCTTTAACTCCAAACTAATTTCACCTACAGCCTTTTCTTCCTTTATAATACTTTTAGCCTTTTCTTCTAACAAATCCTTAATTTCACATCTGATCTCCTGTATCACACCCTGAATACTCTCCTGCAGAGTCCCATACTTCCTATTTAATTCCTCATTCTCCTTGACCACATTGTCTAACTTTTGATGAATTTCCTTATTATTTTCATCTATCGTCTCTCTCATCTCCTGATTTTGCCTACTTATTTCCTGATATAGCCTACTTATTTCCTCTCTAATCTCCTGATTATCTTTCTTACTTTCATCAAATCTTTCACTCAGCATTCGCATGATCGCAGCTAATGAATCTTCCGAAATTCCTTTCTCTTTACTAGTATTCGGGTTACTCTCTGACATCATAGTATTATCATCTACGCTCTCTTCACTATCAAGACCACTTCTTAGCTTCATTTCTCCGACATACTGAATTACACCTCTATACACATGCCCCAAAATCACTCGCACAATATATAAGCATTCCTACCCCTACACTGATGTGTCCTGGTTCTCGTGCCCTACGTCGAAGTGTCATTTGTAATTGTATCTTGTCATGTGATATAAGTTTCCGGGAGGGCGCCAATTCATAGATAGAATACTACGAATGAATATAATCTTAATACAGACACAAGAACGCATTCATCTCAAGGTGTGGTATGTCGCCGACACCAACCAAGACACTTCAGCAAATAAGGGCAATAAAGATTTACCGTAGCATACATATATTTCATACGGTTGCTACTTACTTTTATGATGAATAGGGAATGTATAAAGATTGTGACATTAATCAAGTCACCATAAAATATAACTTCCAAATCACGTAGCACCATTCACCATTATTCGTTAAAAGAATCGGAAGAGCTTTATTTGAAATATCAGCCATATAACCATAAAGATGCTGCGAAGAATATAGAATAAATTTACTGCAACAAATATTATACATTCAGTATATCATATGTGTTCATTAAATTTGTTTCGATACTTCATGTATCATCTATAACCTCTAAGAATTCCTTTGTCCCACTTTCATACTACTTGATGTCATTCTTGTCTATACCATCTTTGCTATTCCTAGTGGTGCATTCTTGGAATACACGGTACGAGAGATTATAATTTTCAATGCTTTTGCAGGTTCTTTCTTTCCTCTTTGTCAAACACCAACAGTGATCTTCTGTTTTCTCTTAGGGGTTCAGGTCGCTTATATTTTGTATGAGTCTGTTCTAGATATATAACTTCTGTGACCTACCTAGCGTCATCTCGCAGCGAATCTCTGAAGCTCCTCAATTCTTCCTGGTGCTAGAGGACTTACTTATCCATTTGGCCACCAGATCCTGTTACCATCGCCAGCTATTTTCTCCTTGAGCAAGAGGACTACGTCTACTTCTTTACTCACCATGCTGCTCTAGTATCATCTGTTGTCAACTCTTTGAAGACCAGCTCACCAAGAGAAGATCATTTTTTGTTGTAACATTGGCAATGTTTATATGTTCTCCTTTTGTTTCCTACCCCCCACTCTTTTTCCCTTCCTTGGACCCTCCGTGCTCCGTTGAGCAGGTCTCACTTCTCAGTCGGCAGTTGACTCGATCAGTTAAAGCTCCTCTCGAGCTAGCCTCCTCAAACCAAGAGGCACACACTCTTCTACGCCATGTTGGCAAGGTAGTTGTCATACGGAACTTCGCCTTCAACATGAAATCAAGATAAGTACCATTTTAAAAGTTTTAACCTCATCTTCATGGTTTTAACTTCCACGTGCTTTTAATGATATTTTATAGACAGTGTGAAATTATTTACTTTGGGGGGCAAAATCATTCTTCGTGGGATTTGCCATGTTGAGCTTTTGCTTGTATAAGCCAACCTTACTAAAAAAGAGCTTTTCTTAAGCTATTCAAATGAGAAATCCTCTCACTACGTGGGATATTACCTAATACCCACTGTCTATAATTCATCAAGCTAGTTCCTCCGTTGGATTTTCTCAACCCCATTTTTCTGCTAAGGTCGTTCTGGAACCTTCGAGATCTTGTACTCTATCTGCGAGTCTTGCCGTCAAGTATTTTTCACTCACTTGTGACAATAATATTTAAAATGAGGAATCTTCCTTACAAATTGTTGCAATAGCTAACTTTCTTCCACCGCTGGAACCACTGGAATGTTTTATGGTACATTTAATTGTAAATCACAACTTTTTCAAGAAATAGACTCTCACCTATATAGTGCAATCAGTTATTTCCATAATTGCAATAACTTTCTTTCTCATAAACTTTAGTGTTTCTATAGTGAACTTTGCATCCATCTTTATAGACTACAGTGATATCCAGTGCTTGCTCCACGTTTCTACCGCGTCGCGATCGTCCGTTTACATTAAATACGGCCATGAACATTGATCCTATATCCCCATGATCTTTCCTCAACCTTCTACTAACCACCATTATTAATAAAATTGTAACTTTCTTATAAGGTGTCACTCACGAAGTGCCATTCCAACTTTGCTAGTTTAACATTAATTAAATTCTGCATAATTGCTTGTGTGATACAAGTTTCAAATTCACATTGTTCCTTTCCTATAATCAGGGAAAACAATTCTTTAAACTCTTGAGCGAGTCATGTTCAGGTTTCACGAAATGGAAACTGTCCCATTTGGCTAGTGATTCCTGCTCAAACTTGGGAAGTCTAGAACCTTCCTTTAAACTTTCTTCAGGTTTCACAGTAAGTGACCTGCCCTCTTTTGTATAATTCTCATATAGTAATTCTGTTTAAATATAAGAAGTTGTAGGAACTTCTATCTTATTTTGCATGTTTTTATTATTGTTATTTTCGAAGTTGTCACTTTCTCTAGAACATTCTCTCAAGAATTTCTTAAGGTACACTCTTTGTACTCCAATTCACGTTCAAACTTTAATTGCTTCATTGTTTATTTGTTTAAATCTTATAAAGATTTTAGAAACATGTAAGGTTTGAAACCTTGTAAATTGTCAATTGCCTGGAGCAAACGTTTAATGTTGAGAGGTCTGCGACCCCATTTGTTAAAAAGTTCAAATGAACTATGTTTGTCAAAATTATATTACACGTTTGTTAATTTCCTCAAACTTCTTTGAATTGTTAAATAAATTAAATATTTGTTTTTGGATTCATCATTTCTCTGATACTACAGTTAGGCAAGATCCTGGCTTTCCTAGCTCTTCCTAGGTTTATGCCCTCGTTCATACTCAATAAAGCTTTTACTATTTGTCTGGCCAGACCACCACCCTTCCCTATAGTACTTTTATGCATGCTTGGGAGGAAATACACTAAAGCCTTTCTCTGGCAAACCGCCAAAGTCTTAGCTGCGGTTCCCGTCAGCTTCGACCAAGCTCGTACCTACTATAGGTATCCGAGAGCGGATTTGAGGTCGCAACCACCTTTAAGTGTGTTTAAAGTTAAACTTATTAATTTTGTGGGACTCTCCTCCTATTTTTCTATCCTTTTTCTCCAATCCAAAATCTACTTCCTCTTCTTAATCATCTTCCCTTGGTGGGTGGGTTATTCCTCAGCTAATAAACTACCCACCTAGAGTTGTCACTTCATATAAAAGTTCATGATCTCACCACTCTAGTGCTCCATCACCACCAAAGAACACAAAAGAATCCATAGATAAATACTTCATGGTAACTCAAGACCCTATAACTATTACAGAGTACCCCAGGGATCGGTTTTGGGCCCACTACTCTTCCTTCTATATATCAATGATATAACACAGAACGTTCATTCACATAAGGAAATTTTGTTTGTGGACGATACAACACTCGTAATAAAAGGTGAAACTAAACAGGTCATACAGCAGTCTGCCGACTCCGTTACAGGAGAGTTAACCAAATGGTCACAAGATAATCGCCTCATAATCAACTACAAAAAAAAATAGTATGTCTAAATTTCCACACCATACAGAATAGGAATCCTGTGAAGCCCAATATAACATTACATGGTCATCAAATAGAAAATAAATCAGAAACGTATGCCTGTGTATAAGTGCGATGGTGTTGGTGCATTACATTGAGATTATCAGCTGCAATAAGCGTTGTTGCTCTCAAATTTACTTTCATTTATTCCGATCCTTATCCTTGAGCGCCATGTGGCGATGGCACTAATGCTTCCTCAGGAGCCGGGACCAAAGTTTTCCAAAGTGCTCTGATTATTTTTCCTATGTCGCTATGCGACAAAAGACCCTACGCAGTGTATTTTATTTCACTTACTCCGAAGAACGAAGAACGAAGAACACGGATATCCAAAAGGAGAAAGTTTATATCGTAACAAGGTCATTCCAAACTTAATTTCAAAACATATTAATATCTTCTAGATTGTAAACCGGTCATCATTGCTCTCAGTCATCTTCACGTCGTGACAAGCACCGATCTCCATATTGTTGTTGCAAGTTCCTTTGGTCAAGCTAACATTCTCATTGGGACGCATTTCAAATTTACGATAGATAGCCTTGGAGGCTGGATTTAGACAGCTCCTTAACCCGGTCCATGAGGCAATTATTATTGGCTACATGGATAATTCTTGCCAGGCGCGTCCACGTCGCAGGGGTGGGCAACGGTAATGTAATATACCATGGAACTACAGTACCGGCTAAGTTCTGGTGAGGACCCAGTCCTATGGGGTATAACATAGGCCCCGTGCGAAGACCTCAACGGAATCTGCAGCGGAGAAGATGGACTTCAGAACGGTGGAGATTGCGGAAGAGGCAACCCAGTACTCAGGGAATAGTATGAGTACAGCATCAATCGGCAGCGTCTGTTTCTCAGGTTAGGGGCGGCTGCAAGGGCGTCTTGTTTCCCATGTTAGGGGCGGCCTGTATAATAGCTGGCAGTAGCTTCATAAAATGCCTTTGGGAGTGGTGACCCCATCGTAATAATAGCCTAAAATGGAAATGGCACTTCAAATGATTCGGAGAAGGTTAGGGCGTACCCTGCAGGCGACGCGCAGTTCTTTTGGTACTGGGGGAACTGTGAGAAATGGGCGACCAGTAACCGAAATGAAAGTGGGAATCATGAATGTCATGACCCTGACAGGCAAGGTGGAGGAGGTGGTAGACTTCATGGAGAGGGAAAATGTTGGATTGATGGGGCTGAGTGAAGTGAAATGGAAAGGAAGGAAGAAATTGAGGAAAGGATATACATTATACTGGAGTGGTGGCCAAGAGGCAAAAAATGGCGTGGGACTGATAACCTCGAAACAACTGGAGGAGTATGTTGAAGTGGTCGAGTGTGTGAGTGACAGAATAATGAAAATTAGAATGAAGATGAAAAATGACGTGATGGACTTCATACAAGTGTATGCTCCACAGACTGGAAACAGAGAAGAAGATATTGAAGTATTCCTGGAGGATGTAGAAAGAGTAATTTCAGATGTAGAAGTGGTGATCATGGGAGATATGAATGCACAAGTCGGAAACGAGAGACAAGGAAAGGAAGGAGTCATTGGACCATATGGATATGGGAAAAAGAACCGGGAAGGAGAGGAACTTGTAAACTTTTGTGAAAGGAATGGACTGATAGTGGGTAATTCATGGTTTCGGAAGAAAAACAGCAGGAAAATTACGAGATAGGGTTGGGGCGATAGAACAAAATCAGTAATTGACTACTTTCTGGTGGAAAGAACTAATCGCAGAAAGCTGATAGATGTGACAGCTTTACCAGGAGAAGCATTTGATGGGGACCATAGAGCTGTGGTGGTAAAACTTAGATGGGAAAAATTGGAAAACCTAAAGGAGATCAGAGAAAATAAAATAAAAGTATGGAAATTGAAAGACAAAACTGTACAGGAAGATTTTCAGGAGAGATTGAAGCAACAAATTCCAGTTACTGAAGTGGAAAACCTAGAAGAGGAATGGTCCCACTTTAAAAAGGCATTTGTTGGTGCAGCAGAGAGTGCTTGTGGTAGGACGTCAACAAGAGTGAAAGAGAAGGAGACACCGTGGTGGAATGAGGAAGTGAGGAAAGCAGTGAAAGAAAAGAAGTCTGCATGGAAAGAATGGAACCGAGATCAAACAGAAGAAAGCAAAAGGAAGTATCACGACAGCAAACGGAGGTGTAAGAAAGTGGCAGGAGAAGAAAAGAAGAAAAGTTGGGAAGAATTTACACGAAGAATGGAAACAGGTGTAATTGGCAGTAAAAGGATGCTGAATGGGATTCTAAGAATTAAGAGGAAAGAAAGAGTAACTACAAAGCTAGTGAAAAAGGAAGATGGAGAGTTGTTAACACACCCAGAAGAGATAAAGGGACGATGGAAGGAGTATTTCGATAAGCTTTTGAATGTGTGCAATTGTACTGGTGAGATGGAAGTAACACAACCTGACGACTCTATAAAAGAAGATGATATAACAATGCTGGAGGTGGAATTAGCAGTACAGAAAATGAAGATGGGAAAAGCAACAGGGGTGGATGAAATCAGTGTAGAAATGATAAAGGCTGCTGGACCTGTTGGTATGCAATTGTTGTATCGACTGCTAAAGGGTGTATGGAAACGGAAATGTGTACCAGAAGACTGGGAGAAAGGGCTAATAATACCAGTGTTTAAGAAGGGGGACAAGAAGGTGTGTGATAACTATAGAGGGATCACCCTCATATCACAGATAGTAAAAATACTGGAAAGGATATTAGAAAGAAGAATGAGAAGAAAGGTGGAAGGAGAGTTGCAAGAGGAACAGTACGGCTTCAGGAGTGGAAGATCCACAGTGGACCCAATCTTTAGCTTGAGGCAGGTGATGGAAAAGGACTGGGAACATGGAGAGGATTTGATCATGACTTTCATAGATCTAGAAAAGGCATATGATAGTGTCCCCAGAGAGAAGGTATGGGAAACCATGGTTAAGAAGAGACTGGGAAGAGAAATGTTGGAAATGGTGCAAGCAATGTACAACAATTGTGTTAGCAGGGTACTGACCCCAGTTGGAAAGACAGATTGGTTTAGGAACAAGACTGGACTAAGACAGGGGAGTGTGCTGTCACCTCTCTTGTTCATAATGGTGATGGATGAATTTGTAAAGGAAACAAAGGAAGGATATGGACATAAAGAAATGAAGTTACTGTTATTTGCAGATGATATTGTGGTCTGGGGAAGGAACACCGAAGAAGTGCAAAAACAACTAGATGCACTGAACGAAAATATTCAGAAGTACGGCCTGAAAATCAGTATAGAGAAAAGCAAGACCATGGTGATGGATGACAAGAGGGGAAAGACAAGGAAAGGGCACTGTTAAAATTGGAAGTCAGAATTTGGAAATTGTGGACACGTTCAAATACCTAGGAAGTGAATTGATGCAAACTGGTAGGTTGGACATGGAGATTGGCAGGAGGGTACAGCAGAGCAATGCATTCTATCAAAGTGTAAGAAAACTTGTTTGGGATAAGGAAGTACCAAGGAAAAGCAAGGAGGTAATGTATAAAGTGTACTATGTTCCCATATTAACTTATGCAGCTGAGACTTGGACCCTGACAAGCAGGCAAGAGAGTAGAATCCAAGCCAGTGAAATGAAATTCCTAAGAAGTATGATAGGAAAGACAAGGAAAGACAGAGTGAGGAATGAAGATGTTAGGAAGGAAGTTAGGATGGAAAAACTAAATGAGAGAATTGAGAAGAATAAACTAAGGTGGTTTGGACATGTAAAGAGGATGGAGGAAAATAGAATACCAAGACAGATGCTGGAGGCAAAGTGCAAGGGTAAGAGAGCAAGAGGAAGACCTAGAACAAGGTGGATTGATTCAGTGAAGAACAGCGTAAGAAAAAGAAATCTGGACTGGGACAAGATCGTGGTAGAAGATTGGTGGAAGGAAAGAGGAAAGAGGAGAAGTGCCATAAATACCCCCGACCCGGCAGGAGCTGGATAAGGGGAAATGATGATGATGATGATGATGATGATGAGCCGGTAAATACAATCTCTTAGTATATCAAGCAATTACCGCTAGATGGAAATAGCGTCGAAATTAGTATCATAAAATAGTAATGTATCATCTCTCCCACCTCCAATTATTGGACGTAGCTTGTAAGTCGAAGTCAAAATGAAAATGTCAAATGTACCAAGTTTGTGTTGACATATAACAGCTGATATGGTGATCGTCAATTGAGTTCGTCACGTGGTATGGCGCGCTGATTCTACACGAAGCAGAGCATTGTGGGTTTTATCAATGGTAAGACGAAGGATCACAGCTGATTAACAATAGCTTACAATTTCTCAATTGCATTTTGTGACTATTTTGAATCTAAATTGCATTTTGTAAGTACTTTAAATATTGTCAATTCAAATTACAGTATAGTAAGTATGTAGTTAGTTTTAGTTGCAAGTATGTAGTTAGTTTGTTTATTAGATATATTTATTTATTTATTTATTTATAGGGTACAGAAAGTCCCAGTGAGCTGGTAGCTCAAGGGGGGACTGCCCTTTACAAATATGGCTTAGCAACTTATACTAGAATATATTAAGGTGGTAGGATCATTTATTCAGTCTTGATGGGTTCATCTATATTCTTCAACATATAGTTTCAGGAAGTACCTGCGTGCTTCCTTTTTGAATTTGTTTAAGTTTACAATTTGTCTCAGTTTAGGAGGTAAGTTGTTATAAGATGTGCTGGCTGAATAGGAAATACTTTTAATACCATATCTAGTTGTGTTTGTTGACTCCGTGTATAACTGGTTTGCTGATCTTGTGTTATGGGTATGAATGTCTTTCCTGCATTGAAGTTCAGTATTAAGATTAATAAGACCTTGTTTATATTTGAACATAAATAAAGCTTCAGAGTATTTGAGCTGGCTTCGTAATGGCAATATGTTTGTCTCCTGAAATACTTGTACAGTTGGTTTCCTAAAATCGTAACCATACATGATTTTCATTGCTCTGTTTTGGAGAACTTCGAGCTCATTTATTGATTCCCGTGCACATTTACCCCATATTATGTTCATGTACATAAGGTGAGAATGAATAAGAGAGGCATATATGCTCCTTAAATGTTGATTGCTTATTCCATACTCCCTTAATCTTTTTAGAACACCAATTACACTAACAATTTTCTTTTTCACATTTGTGACATGTTCATTCCAACTTAAGTTATTGTCCAAAGTTAGGCCTAAATATGTGTATTGTTTCACCCGTTCGATGGGTACATTACCAATTTTAACTATGTTGCAAGTGCTTGGACTGTAAGCTGGTTTGTGAAATAGCATGTATTTTGTTTTTGAGCTACTAATGATTAATTTACTTTTTGAAAGCCATGTTGTTAGTATATTTACATCCTTTTGCATATTCTGCATAATCGTTTGTTCACAGGCGCTCTCGTAAAGTAGAAATATATCATCTGCAAATAGAAATATTTTACAAGTAAACTCTAAATAACCTATATCATTAATAAAAATCAGGAACAGCAATGGTCCGAGCACTGTCCCTTGTGGGACTCCGCATTTAACATCAGAAATTGACCCTTTAGTTTTATTAATATTAACATACTGCTTCCTGTTAGACAGGTAGTTTTTAAACCACTCAAAGGCTATTCCCTGCATTTGATAGTTTACTTAGCAACAAGGTATGGTTAACAGTGTCAAACGCCTTAGCAAGATCTGCTGCTATTTTATTGTTATCTAATGCTTTATGTATAAGTGACTCTACGTCAAATGCTACTGAATCAGTGCTATGTTTGGGAAGGAAGCTGTACTGATATTTGAAGAAAAAATTGTTTTTTGTTAGGAAATTCAGGACTAGTTTTTTGATTACTATTTCCAGTTCTTTTACAAGTGAGGATAATATACACAACGGTCTGTAATTACTGGGGTTAGATACATCACCTTTTTTAAATATTGGTACCACTCTTGCTAGTTTACATTTATCTGGTATTACTCCTGTTTGCAGCGTCATTTAATTATATCAGCTAGCAATGGAGCCAGATGATTGGCACATCTCTTAAGGAGTATGTTATTTATTCCATCATCTGTGTAATTCTTTTTATTCGCAAGGTTTTGAATGATTTGTTTAACTTCCGTCACATTTGTTGGTTTTATGAATAGTGAGTTACAGATCGTCTGGTTCGATTGCAAATTTGGGATCATTGGAGTATCTTTAACCAAGTTTTCTACAACATTATGAAATACATGTTAAATGCTTTACATATATCTTGGCTAGAGGTGTATTGTATGTTTTCATATTCAATTTCAACAATGTTTCGTGTATTATGAGGTTTGCCAAGTATTTGATTTACTGCCTTCCACATTCCTTTTATCGTATTCCCTTCTCTAATTACATTATTGTAGTATAACTTCTTCAGCTCTCTTTTCATTCTAGTCCCATCTCTACTGCATCTTGTGTACTCTTTAATGGTTTCAGTTGAAGGGTTTTTAGTTTTAGTTTTTGCATACAAATTACTTTTTTCTTTTACCGCTTCCAGAAACTCCTGTGTTACCCTTGGTTTGTGTGTACCTTTTACCTGTGGTTTTTGCTTAATATTTATACTAGCTGTCCTAAGTCCATCACTAATGAAATCGCAAAGCTGAGTATATGCTTCGTTGACGTCAGTAGTTAGATTTGGAAATTTATTTTTTGAAAAGAAATTGTTCAGTTTGGCATAACTTATTTTCGTAAATGTTTCTATATTGGAACGATTATTGGATTGCGTTCTCACTTCTGGTTGTGATGAAATGTCTAGAATTAAAATATTATGATCACTAAGGTCACACATAACATTATACAAATAGAAATTATCATTATTGGCAAAGTTAGAATGTATATGGTCAATTAAAATTGAAGAAGTAGGTGTTATTCTTGTTGGCAGTTTTGTATTGCATGGATAAAAACTAAAGCAATTCAGTAAAGACAAATAGGCCCTGTAAATAATGCTGTCTTTTAGAAAGTCTACATTATCGTCTCCGATAAGTAGTGTGTTTGATTTGTTAGTATTGCAAAGTATGTGTTCAAGGTCAAGCATACATTCGTTTGCATTACTCTCCCTTGGATTACAGTAAGCAATAACATTATCTCTTCTGTGTTTCTGAAATATTTCGATTTGTAGTATACTGTGATAACTGTTAATGGTGTTAATAACTTTGGTCGCCCATTTTCTAGATATATAAATTGACAGACCTCCTCCAGTACCCATTCGTGTTACATGGTGTGAGTCAAAGCTGGGAATGTTATAATAGTGTGTTTCTTTGTCTCACAACCAATTTTCTGTTATGACTATTAAATCTATTTCTAAAATCTCGTCAATAAGGAGCATAATATCCTCGAACTTATTCCGAATACTTCGTGCATTGATGTAGATAGGTCATTGTTCTATTAGACTGTGGTGTGTGAGTGTCTGGTAGCAGTTGCATTGTTTATTAGTTATAGTTCATTGTTTTCAGTAGACTGTGATGTGTGAGGGTGCATGTGAGTGTGCCTGGTGACAGACAGTTTTAGTGGTAGTATTTGTTGTTGGTGGAACTTAATTTTTTTTCTTCGTTAGTAGAATTTTGGTATTTAATTTTTAGTAGAAGGTTAGTATTTTTGTTAGTAGAATTGCTCTTTACTTATTCTGAAAGGGAGTAGCAGCCTTTCAGAATAAACCAATTCTTTACTAGTCTTATAGACGGTTAAGATATTGATAATATAAGCCAAATAATGGCTACACTGCGTCCTGCTGCACGGCTGAAAGCAACGGGAAACTACAGCCGTAATGCTATTCCAGAGGATATGCACCTCTATATGCATAATTACATGTGATGATGGCCTCCTCCCTTGTGAAATTTCAATCCGGAGGTAAACTAGTCCCCCGTTCGGATCTCCGGGTGGGGACAAAAGTGACAAAGAGGAAATCTGACATTCTACGGATCGGAGCGTGGAATGTTAGAAGTCTGCTAGGATGTGGAAGGTTAGAAAACTTAGAAAGGGAAATGGATAGGTTAAGGTTGGATTTGGTTGGGATTAGTGAAATGCGCTGGCAGGAAGAACAGGACTTTTGGTCAGGAGACTATAGTGTCATTAGCACTAAATCAAACAATGGCCAAGCAGGGGTTGGTCTCATATTGAGTAGGAATCTTGGACAGCGGGTGGAATATTATGAGCAATATAGTAAACGGATTATTGTAGCAAAAATCAATACTAACCCTCTCATGCACAAATTATGAAATGGGATGCAAAAAAATTTTTACTCGGATTTCTAGGCAGGAAATGCAGTAAGTAATATCACCTAATACATTTTTCAAAAAATTGACAGTTACAACTGTCCAAAAATGAGAGGCCTCATATGAGGCTTAAATGTACCAACGACATCTTTTCGGTTCTTATGAATGTGAATGGATGACAATGCAACAGAAATATAGAGCACAACATTTGGCCATCTTAATGTTTATTCAGACAAATTGTAATACATTCATATACCAGGGCATAATAATGATGATAATAATAAAATATAATGAATAATAACACAGAAAATTGAATGTTATTCCAAATCAACTTGAACTTCTCGGATGACACTCTACATCTAACAGGTTTACATATGAAATATCGATCAGGGACGTCACATCCCCTCCCGCCTTTATCATATTCCTTCCCCCTCAATTGTGAAACAGTCTTCTTGCTACCTGTTCCTTGTTTAGTCCCTATAGCATGAAACGCTTGACCCTTCTGTTTATGCCCTTGTGTGGAAGTCGTGGAAGCATTCTGGGCAAAGTGGTTCCTTGCAACGGCGACATTGATAACGATTTTTTCTCTTGCAGCCGTGAAGATGACACTTGGAAGCATAGCCTTTCACAGATTTTTGAGGATAGTGAGGACCACCATCTCGACGAAGTTCTATAGCTGCTGTGACTCTCACGCGTTTCTTCACAGCAGGAGGTGTTGATGAGTTTGGCCTACCTCTTTTTTTCCTCTCTACACTCCCAGTATAGATAAGTGAAGTCGCAACTGAGCTCTTGAACTCTAGGAGATCTAAGTTTTCAGTCTCATCATTCATTCTCCATAAAATCCAGCAGTTTACAATTGCTACATTCAATATGTGGTGAAACAGTCTAAAATACCATCGTTTGTTTCGCACAGAATGTGGATACAAACCGACCAGTGAATCTATTAGGTCAACTCCACCCATATGTTTATTATAAACTCGTACAGAGAAAGGACGAGGAATTTCAATAACCTTTCTTTCTTTCCTGCACCATCGCCTAGCAGAATCCTTCGGCTCAACGCCAGCAAATGTGGACGCTACATAGACAATTGAGTTGTCATGCCATTCAGTTAGAGTGATGTTGGTTTGCGAAGTAGCAACAGATACTGCTCCTCTTCCAGATTTTTTCAAGTTTGCAGCTGACTTCAGTTTAGGCAAAGCATCTCCTAATCTGTTTTTCCTCATTGTCCCTGAGGCGTAAATTTTGTCTTCCTCGAGCTTAGAAAGTAGCTTCAAACTCGTGAAAAGGTAATCAAAGAACACTTTGTGATTCGCTCCTTTCATACTGTCACAAAGTCGAAGCACAACATCACCTACAGCTCCAAACTCTGACGGTTCTGCCCGACCACCACTGCTGCCTTGGTATATTTCAAAATCATAGCAGTAGCCTGAGGAACCAGCCAAAACCCAAATCTTGAATCCCCACTTATGAGGTTTATTCCTGATGTACTGCTTCAAAGTGGAGCGCCCTTTGAAAGGCACCATCATTTCATCAACTGAGAGATATTCCTCAGGACTGCACGAGTCTCGAAACACCTGACGAAAATGAGCAACGATTGAATTTAGTTTCACAAGACGATCACTATTGTCTCTTGGGATTTCATCGTTATTGGTGAAATGAAGGTACTTCCTTATTTCACAAAACCGAGTGTATGACATGTTATCAGCAAAGGTTGAGAGTCTTGTACCATGTGTGGGACTCCAGTACTGTCTTAGTCTTGAATACCGTAAATAGGTAATCATATAGTTGATACCCAAATATACTTTGAACTCGGGGACTGTAAGTCTAAAATTGTCTCTGCCCTTCTGTGTGGCATACAGGTTACTGGCATCAACTAGTTTCTCCATGAACTCTTCAGGAAACATAGATAAAAGATAATCTATGGGCATATTACCTTCAATATTTGATTTATGTTCACCCTGAAATTGAGGAATATTGCCTACAAGGTCATTTTCTTTCCCACTAAACCACAGAAGTGGCCGTGGATCTATCCGAGGACCGTTTGCAGTATTGGTCGCAGGGGGTGGCGGAGGCAATTCCTCCTGAGAATCATCATGAGAGTTGGGTAAGTCGTCAGCAGTGTCTGATGGCTGTGGTTCCTCATCCTCGGAGGGGACCCAGAGTTCATCCTCTGATCCAGAAAAATCGTCCTCTGAGCTTTCAATGTACAGCAAGTTATGGATCTCACGTGTTGATAGCACCTCCATGATGCCTGCATTCCTAAAAAAATAAATCAAAACTAGCATGAAATGAAATCATCAGACATGCACTATGCTTATGTTAGTCTGTGCAATTAGGCTATGGCATTTCAAATATCCCAAAAGTAGGCTACTTCTATTCACAAATAACTGGTAAATATATAATTGATACTAATAAGACAGTTACTACGGTACATGAGCTTCCTTCTTTGTTCAGCATGGCCAGGGTTTACTGGGGTGCCAGATCGTGACGACCCAGGATCTCCGTCCATGCCTGCAAGGATATAAACAAAATAACAAAACTTACAGAATCCAAATGTAAAACAAAAACAGGATTTTAGTGTAAGAAGTTAACATTAGCAAGATATGCCACCAAAAAGGAAAGATAAACTTAACTTTGTAACGAAAGTAAAATGTAAGGTTAGAATCCATGCTGCACCCTTCAACACAGATAGGCCTCATATGAGGTCTCATACTCAAGCACAAATAACATGACCTTCAATAAAGATATTTGCTAAAATGTTCTGTATATTTGATTTCACATGCTTTATAAACCTATAAATAATTTTACTTACCTCCGAGGTGATATCTGCTGAGCAGCACAGGTCACTGAACATACGCGAAAGCTATGACGCAGCAACTTCAAAGAATATCAGAGCGGAAGTGTAAGTTATGTGTCCGTACGGTGCTGCGATCAGTCTCGTGCTAGTGTAACTACAATGAGACCTCATCTGAGGTATATGTGTAGATGTGGGAACAGAAACAATGGCATCTGTTGTCAAGGAGACTTTATATGCCAGTTAAAAAGCTATATATTTGAGACCTCATATGAGGCATATATGCACGAGAGGGCTAAACCTACGTGCACCACAGTGGTACAAGTCTATATGCCTACCAGTCAAGCTGATGATGAGGATGTTGAAAAGGTCTACGAAGAAATAGACGAAATTCTGAGGTATAACAAGGGTGATGAAAATGTTATAGTAATGGGAGATTGGAATGCTGTGGTTTGAAAAGGGAGAGAAGGGAAGATAGTAGGAGATTTCGGATTAGGTGAAAGGAATGATCGAGGAAGCAGGCTGATGGAACTCTGCACCGAGCATGAGTTGGTCATAGCTAAAACCTTCTTCAATAACCACAATAGAAGAATATACACATGGATGAGACCAGGAGATACAGGGCGTTACCAAATCGACTTCATTATGGTCAAGCAGAGATTTCGAAACCAGATTTTGGATTGTAAAACATATCCTGGTGCTGACATAAACTCTGACCACAATCTGGTTGTAATGAAATGCAGATTAAAGTTGAAGAAACTGAAGAAAAGTCAAAATCCAAAAAGGTGGGCAATAGACAGACTGAATGTAAAGGATGTAAACGAAAGATTCAAGAAGAGTATAAAGAAAGGACTAATGAAAAACCCTAAACAAACTTCAATTGCAGACGAATGGGCACGTTTGAAGAATGAAATAACAAAATCCGCAGAAGAAAACATTGGTAGGAAAGAAAGAATAGGTAGAAAACCGTGGATCACTCAGGATATACTAGAATTGATGGATGAAAGGCGGAAACACAAGAATGTAAGAGATGAAAAGGGGAAAGCAGAATACAGACGTCTGAGATTTGAGGTCAACAAGAAGTGCAAGGAAGCGAAAGAAGAATGGTTGAAAGAGAAATGTGCAGGTATAGAAAATTGTCTGAAATTAGGAAAAGAAGATACAGCTTATCGAAGGATTAAGAATACATTTGGGGAAAAGAAGACTAAGTTCTGTAATATTAACGACACAAATGGAAAGCTTCTAACAGATAGGGAGGAAAAGGTTGAGAGATGGAAAGCTTACAGAGGGAGTTTGTATAAGGGAAAGGAGAGTGAGAATCATGTAATGGAAAGGGAGGAGGAAATTGATGAGGATGCGAAAGGAGATTTAATATTGGGATCAGAATTTTATAGAGCTTTGGAAGACTTAAACAGGAACAAAGCACCAGGCATAGATGATATACCGATTGAGTTGATACGCTGCATAGGAGATGAAGGTCTGATCAGGTTATTTCACTTGGTGTGTAGGATTTATGAGACAGGTGAGGTGCCCCCTGATTTCAAGAAGAATGTAATCATCCCTATATCAAAGAAAGTGGGAGCTGACAGATGTGAAGGTTACCGTACAATCAGCTTGATTACTCATGCTTCAAAGATTCTGTCTAGAATAATTTACAAGAGGATCGAAAGCCAGATAGAAAGGGAGTTGGGTGAAGACCAGTTTGGTTTCAGGAGAAATGTAGGAACAAGGGAAGCTGTACTAAGTCTTAGGCTGATTTTGGAAGGTAGAATAAGGAAAGATAAGAGAACGTTCATGGCATTTGTAGACTTAGAAAAGGCTTTTGATAACGTTGATTGGACTAAATTGTTTGACATTTTGAAATCTATTGGAATAAAGTACAGGGATAGGAGGGTGATCTACAATCTATACAGAAACCAGACAGCAGTCATTCGAGCTGCAGGACATGAGAGAGAAGCTGATATTCAGAGAGGTGTTAGGCAAGGCTGCAACTTATCACCCATACTTTTCAATCTTTACATTGAACAAACAATGAAGGAAATTAGAGAAAAATTTAAAGTGGGAGTGAAGATTCAAGGAGAAATAATTTCAACTCTGAGATTTGCTGATGACATCGTCATCTTGGCCGACAAGCCTGAGGATTTGAATGAGTTTTTGAATGGTATGGGCTCCGTCTTACGGAAAGAATACATGATGAAAATTAATAATTGTAAAACAAAAATACTAGAATGCAGCCGAAATAAATCAGAAACCTCTATGGACATCAAATTGGCAGGTGAAAAGCTGAAGGAAGTAGGAGACTTCTGTTACTTAGGAAGAAAAATAACCAGTGATGGACGAAGCAAAGGGTATATAAGTAGTAGTTTGGCTCAGGCAAGGAAAGCATTTCTACAAAAGAAGGAATATGTTGACATCGAATATAGATTTTGGTATTAAGAAGTCATTTTGAAAGCCTCTGTCTGGAGAGCGGCGCCCTATGGAAGTGAAACTTGGACTATTGGTGCAGCAGAAAAGAGGAGAATTGAAGCATTTGAAATGTGGTGTTACAGGAGAATGATGAAGATCAGATGGTTAGATAGGGCTACAAACGAAGAGGTATTAAGACGAGTGGGAGAGGAGAGATGTTTCTGGCGACTGCTAATGAAGAGAAGAGATAGGTTAGTAGGACACATACTAAGACACCCAGGAATAGCGAGCTTAGTTATGGAAGGAAGGGTCGAGGACAAGAACTGTAGGGGTAGACCAAGGTTAGAATATGTTAAACAGATTGCCTCGGATGTAGGGTGTGGTAGCTATGTAGAGATGAAACGATTAGCTCAGGACAGGGAGGCATGGAGAGCTGCATCAAACCAGACAAAAGACTGAAGACTCAAACGACAACAGGTCTATGGATACAACATGACTTGAAATGGAATAAACATATACAATATCTGAATACTAAACTGAATTCGATGTGCTTTGCGTTACGTATTTTGAAAACCTGCACTGGAATGCACACATTAGGAAATACTTATTTTGCTTATTTCCATTCATACTTAAGATATGGGGTCATATTTTGGGGTATGTCGCCAGATGTACTAAGCACGTTTAGGATACAAAAGAAGGCGATTAGAATTATGACAATTGTAAACACTAGAGAATCATGTAGACCTCTGTTTAAAGTTTTAAACATTCTCCCTCTGCCCTCTATATATATCTTTGGAAGTATTATGTTTTGTAAAAAGAATTTAATGAATAAGGATGTTTTTCTTAAAACAAACAATGAAGTTCATAGGCATAACACAAGACAAAATCAAAACATTCATATTTCACTCACACACACAAGCATATATCAAAAAGGAACTTATCACACAGGAGTTAAATTATACAATCAACTACCCCAGTATATAAAACTTGCCCCAAAAATAAAAAACCTTTGATAGAATGTTGAAAGCTTATCTGCTGTGCCATTGTTTTTACTCAGTAGTTGAATATCTTAGTGTATAGAAACGATGAAATCTATAATTATATTTTACTTTTCTATTTTAATTGTTATACCAAGCTGTAAGTTTTTGTATTTATAGAATTAAGTTTTCATATTATGATAATAGAATAAGGTGTAAATAGTTGTCCAATAAGATTGTATCTTTTAAGATCTGTTATTATAATAAGTTATAAATAGTTATAGTATTAGTATTACTGTATATACCTATCAGTACTTTTATTTTATAGATGTAAATTCTGACGTGTCCTATATCAAAAATGTATTGTATACATGTATTTGATCAAATGGAATTAATAAAACTACCTATCTATCTATCAACGCCAGATGACGCCATTCCGCCTAGGTCTTCGACGACTCCAGTTATTCCACAACAGGACTCAGCCAAACCTTCACCACAGGCGACTACCTCACCTTCCCCCGTTATTACCCGTTCTGGACGACGGGTTCGATTTACTGAGAAATATAGTCGAACTCTGAGGGGGGAGTATTGAGGCGCCGCTTCCTGGTGGTGCTGATTGGTACTAGAGAGAGAGCGTGTGCTCTATCTGTGGATATAAGTATATTGATGTCATTCTGTGTTTTTGTATTATTGTTGTTCTTTGGTGAATGTTAATATAGATCATCCAGCGTTTAGAAAAGACTGTGGGTCTTACGGGTTTTTACTTTTAACGGAAACTCCCCCCTACACTGGTTTTGTTACCTCACCTTTTATCATGATTTCACTCTGAACATACATATTTTTCGTCATAATAGCTTCCTACAATTATCTGCCAATTGATTACCTTTGTTATTGCATACAAGTAGCCTCCGTGGCTTAGGCGGCAGCACGCCGGCCTCTCACCGCTGGGTCCGTGGTTCAAATCCCGGTCACTCCATGTGAGATCTGTGCTGGACAAAACGGAGGCAGACAGGTTTTTCTCCGGGTACTCCGGTTTTCCCTGTCACAATTTCCTTCCAGCAACACTCTCCACTATCATTTCATTTCATCTGCCATTCATTTAATCATTGCCCCAGAGGAGTGCGTCAGGCCTCGGCAGCCGGCACAGTTCATATCCTCGCCGCTAGATAGGGGCTTCATTCATTCCATTCCTGACCCGGTCGGAGACTGGACGCAGGCTGTGGATTTTCCTTTTCATTGCATACAAGTATCGTTTATATCACATCTTAGTAATTTAAAACTTTTCGAGGTTAGCACGCTGGAAAGAAGAGCCTCGTCCTGTGCTGCATGTTCGCCCAGGGTGGAGCACGTGCTCAGTTCCGCCAGCAACATAGGTTCTGAAGCACTATCCGTCATTGGTGTTATTGTCGTGTGTCTGTTTTATTTTATGTTCCATCGAATCAGGGCAAGCTCACAGCTGCGCGCCCCTAACCGGACGTCTAACTCACTACAATATTACAAATATTAATCTAAACAAAACAACAAGAATAACATTGAAAGAAACTAAATTATAGCCTAACTAATAACAAAAAAGGTGATGATCAACAGTATTCCTGACGTAAAAATTGTTAACATCGTCAGCATACAGTAGGCCTACATCCGACAAGGAAGGAAGGGTTGTGCTCTCAACATCTGTTAATCAGTAATGTGACAGTCTATCACAACGAAATGATTGTCGTTATTGGTTCTCTCCGCGTACGGTATACTTAATACTGGTCCAATCCGTTAACACCTACAAAACTGCTCCTTTCCGGGCGTGTTCTATTTCAGGTAGCTGCTGGGGCTGTGTTGTCTCGCTAACTTATGGAAGCGCAGTACTCGAAGCGGGTGAACATAACGTATGACGTCAGAGCTACCTCTGACTAGAGTTAGCAACACTGTCGCCATAAGGCTCCATAGTCTTTTCTAAACGCTGGATGCTCTATAGATAGATCGGCTACAACGAAGCAACACTTTAAAAGGGCCTTCGTACGGGGGCTGTAATGGCCTACGCACTGCGTCGTGCCGTACGAACACATGTGAACAGGTTTTAGGTCACGAAAGATGAAAGCCTGTTGATCACTGTGTATCTTTGTAGCGACTGGACGCAGCTGCCTGAATCTCGTACGCAGGTGTCTGACAAAGTTGGACGCATCGATGATATCACTGCTGGTGTTCGTGAAGAACTCGCCTGGAAGGTGCAATGTTTGACCATAAACTAACCCAGCAGCTGTTGCACCAAATGTAGCCGATCTATTTATTAACATTCACCAAAGAACAGCAATAATACAAAGACACAGAATGATATAAATATATATCCACAGATAGAGCACATCGCTCTCTGTTAAGTCATCTCTAGTACCAATCAGCACCACCAGGAAGCGGCACCTCAATACTGCTTAAAGATGATGAAGTACCTGTAATTTTCAATTTCCCACAGCATCTGCTTCAGCCACCCAAGAAAAGACCGAGAGTTATTGAACGATCATACGGTACAAGTTGAAGTATGTAGACCACTGTTACTTTTTTCATCAGCATAGGCATAACATTTCACATTTTCTGTATACGTTTATGATGTCAGTCTTGGAGACGATAAAAAGAATTGGGCTTAAGGGATCTTCCCTGCAGACCCTGTTCGTTTGCTGTTTGACTTATGTGAGGCCTAAGTTGCGACCTGCTTTGAAGGAAAAGACGCTTTTCGTTTTACGAGACAGTTAATCTTGTGATTATGAGCCACAGGACCTCCATTTTACGTGCAATCCGTACCACAGGACATGGCGTTTCACTTCGACTGCAAAGACCGGGAATCGAACCCGGTCCACCTTGGTGAGAGGCGAATAGCTTGACTGATGCGCCATCACGCCCCATTGCTTTGAAGAATATTGCTAAGCCCTAAGGGCATTTAGCACCCTTAACAGAGATATGCACATACGCCATTGAACCTACAACTAGATCTACACTCCAAACATCCATCTACAATTACCCAGTACATCTACGCCAGTTACACTTATCTGCCCAACACCCTACATTATTTTAACCCTTCAAAATACCCCCTGTAAGCAACACCAACAACGACACACTTCTTACCACACAAGCCAGCAGAGCTAAAACACAGCTCTTGCACAAAGGCTTACCACATCTCATAAACATCAACACAGGAACTGACTGCCACAGCTATGAGGAAACGCACAGTCAGCAAACCTAAAACACTTAAATGGACTTCCGAAACAGGAGAGGGGTCTGTTGCCTCCAGAATTGCTGCCCGAGTGAAAACCGCCGTCTCCGTACTTCAGGTGAGTGTGTACATCTCAGGGTCCTACAATTAATCGTTATCCATCCCCATTACCGCACCTAAATACATTGTACTCAGACTTATTTGAAAGCTATCCCTACTTTCAGGGAAGCATCTACATTCACACTACAGCTCTTAGCAAGCTAATAGACTATTATTATCAAAGCCCAATTGTTGTTATTGTGTCCTCACCCTACTTCACGGCCTGCTTCCCCGCACACAACTTATTAATACACCAAAGTACTTGGGTCAGCGTTATTAGTTTGCTTGCGCCAGTCGACCTTGTCCTCTGGCGCGCATTGCTCGTAACGCAGTGTCAGCTGCCAGTCTTAGCTTCAATCGTTCCCCCTTTAATTTGCCAGACGTTACCTTTACCCCGCGGGAGCATCCCTCGATTGTGATCCCTCATTCCTAGAAGCTTTGCCCTTTCACCCGCCTCGCCTTCCAACACTCATTCGTCGATCCCTCACACCAGCCGAAGTTCCCCATAATTATACACCACTCTCCACACCTACTCACCCCCAGGTTCTACCCCCACAACCAGGGTAAAACAAAGTTGGTAGGGACGCCGGGTAGTTGCCTACAAAGAACTCAGCCAACGAGTTTGGCAACTGATGATACCCGGTACCACTTTGACTAGCCAAGCGAGTAGCAAGATTTTTTTTTGAGAGAGATGACAGATTTTTTTACGCGGGCCACAGTAATTATTTTAAGCCCCCCCCCCAGCCCACCCCATAGGGTATACACGACAGAAACCTCGTGCAAAGC
This sequence comes from Meconema thalassinum, assembly GCA_946902985.2. Lineage (NCBI taxonomy): Eukaryota > Metazoa > Arthropoda > Insecta > Orthoptera > Tettigoniidae > Meconema > Meconema thalassinum. Next base: position 1,356,043,652 of record OX336388.2, read on the forward strand.
GAGCACCCCGAAGATAGTAATTTTTTAGTTTAGTATCCAGGAGCGGATAGGCATGTTTTGCATGTGAGTAGGACGAAAACATATGTCCACATTCAAAACCACTTTATGGGACCTTAGACATCACTTAGCAGCGAGCACAACACCACTTAGACCAAAATAAAAAATAAAAAAGACGATTTGTTAAACGAATACACTGCGCCACGCCTGCTCCAAGAACTTGAAGCAAAGATATTAGAGGTCCGCGCTCAATACCCTGCAGTAGCCACGCAAACCACACATTTTACACGATCACAAACCCGAAGCAGTACACAAGAACAACAATCTCCGGTATCCAGTGCCAGCACAGGGGAAGTTCATTAGCACCCCCCCCCCCCCTATTAATACAGCTACTCCAAGTCACAAAGCAAAAGAACGATAGCCTGGACGTCCTGATTACACGAATATTAGAATCAAATATCATCACAAATGACGGTGACACTTTAGCAGCGGCCCTAGATATCCAAACCATAGCGCAAACCGTAAAACAGGACTTGGACAGAGCAGTAGCAGTGGTCCAATCTACACAATACGATAATACACCCCCAGTTAGCGAGGACATATCAGGAGACGAGAACCCCGCCAACATAACACACATTTCTTACTCCGGGAGTGAGGACAATTCCTTACGAAACAACACAAACTCTGACACTTCATCGCACAATAGTAGACGAGGTAGCGCAGACGATCACGAATCCTTAAGCAGCCACGAAGAGATAATCGAACAAAATATGACAATGAGAAATAAATATCCCATGATTCAGCCCACAAGGTATTCCGGGGATCATCAGGACCCCGAGGAATACGTCAAGGCCTTCAATAGAGCAGCTAATATTAACGGAAGGACCGACGAAGATAAGAGAAAGCTAATCCCCGCTTATTTATCTGACTCGGCACATACATGGTTCGAGCTACACGAAACAGACTTAGTTAATACTACGTGGGATGGGCTATGCGGTAGGCTGAGGACGGAATTTAAACTCACCCCTGATGAAGAAGATTTATATGACCGGATCTGGGATCGCACGCAGGGCCCCGTGGAAAGTACAAAGTCATACGTCAATGCTAAAGTGCTGATGTGTGATAAGTACGACCCTGTGATACCTGAAAAGGCAAAAATACGCCTAATAATGAAAGGGATCAGGCCATCATTAATCGATAAACTATGCGTAATGACGAACACAACGATGCGGCAATTGCAGCAAAACATAAGGACCATAGAGGCGGGTAACAAAATTACCGGCAAAGCAATCGAGACACATAAACACAGGCGATCAGGGGTTGCAGCAAAGGGTAGACGAATTAACACAACAAGTGCAAGAGATGACTATTAATGCAATTAAAACACAAGGGAGAACACTAAGGGTTGACAGGGATGACTCGATGCGGCTACAATATGATGACAGGGGGACACGAGGCGGCCACAATATGACGACAGGTATGACAGACATACGGGGAGACCAACCTACCCTCAACGGGGGCAGCAATCCCCACACACGAAAGCGTATTACCCTCCTGAATACCGTCAAGACATTCCCCGTCGGGACAGCCAACCCCCATTCAGACAAACACACGATTCCCCACCGTACAGGAAGAACGAGCATTACCGTGGCAATGCACCCCCACGTGGACAGACATATACCCCCCTCACATCGCAGGCAGGGTAGCGCGCCACAGTGTGATCAGGTCAGCCCTTGTCACAACAGAGCAACCCCTCAGCAGACACAGGATACCCCTATGCGATACAGGCAGGGGCCGGAACAATACCCGCTTCCGGATAACTTCCTACAGGGGGCAGACACCATCCACCCCAACAAGCTAGGAGAGCTTTGCTCCCCACGCCGGGATACCAACCGAGATACCAACCCCAAACGGAAAATTGGCGACACTATGCGCCCCGAGAGCAGCCGAGATGGGCGGATAGGCGAGAAAACTCGTTTCCAAGAAACTACTAGACGGGGGGAGAGCAGCCAAGGGGGTAAGACGGCTGAGGGTCCTCCCCAACTCAGTTTTGAACACACCCCGTACAGGGAGATGGCAATTGCCTATTCTGAGCAGTTAGCTTCCTGCTCCACAACAATGAAAACAGGCACAAGGGATACAGATTACAAACGGTTAACTACCTTGTAAACAATTGGAACGAGCATAAGGATTTCGTAGTGGACGAAAAAGAAAACACGTTTAAAAGCAAAGAGGAATACCAACAATATATGGGTAGGGACAGTAATTATGCCGGAGCAGTAGAAGTAACCGCTCTAGGGAAAGTAACGGAGCGTAGCATACACGTATACACTAACACTAACTCACCGCCACTGTTTGCCACTACAGGATTTGATAAACACATACACGTACTATTCGCAGGAAATCCTAGGTCGGGACACTATACACCTCTCACACTTACACGAGGACAGAACACAGGAATCGAACCTACATCTCCCCAACATGAAAACAAGATCGAACCCACGCTATCTAAGGACAGAAATACACTCCCAGTACCCAAACATGACAACAAAATCGAACACGTAGCATCTGAAAACAAGAATACACTCCTTTTAACCAAATATGAAAACAAAATCGAACCCGTAGCATCTGAAATCAAAAATACACTCCCCGCACCCAAACATGAAACCAAAAATCGAGCATGTAACATCTAGAGACAAAAATATACTCCCTGCACTAAAGCAACGGAACAACATTGAGCCAACACCATTCCAGAACATAAAAACACTCCGTGCACCAAAACAAAAGTCTAGAGTTGACCCCACACGGTCATCGAGCAGAAACACAGGCATTACATCTAAACAGGGGACGGGAATCGAACTCACACCCGCCAAGAACGAGAGAATGGCCCACACATGCAGACAACGGGCAGTGTTCGAATAAGCGCACTCACAAAACATTGAAAAAGTCATTGCATCAACACAGAGCCTAGGACTCGAAACCACGCCGCGTACATACAGGAAAACAGGCACTTTATCATGGCGAAAGGGGAAAAGGAAATACATCGAGGTTCAGACAAACATTTCACAATGCACGGCAGACGCACAGGTCGAGAGAATGCCTCACAGCGAAACGTGCCAAGCGCAGCCAGGAAATAACAGTAAGCAGGATAGTCAGCAAAAGCACTAGAAACAAAAGGCAGACAACAGTAAATCCCAAGGTAAACATTGGTACGCACTCGTTACGAGATAGGGAAGCAGCTACAGCAATTACATATACTCTCAACAATACGCATATCACACATGCGGGTAATACTCTTACGGCACTAACAATACCCGCTAATATAAATGAACATAGAGTACACATGTTACTGGATACGGGAGCTGCCATAAGCTGCGTAAGCAGTAAATATATTACCAACGGGAAAATACACTGGGTGAACAATAACACTCGACTCATAGCGGCCAACTTGCAAAGCCTCAAATATAAAGGAATAGCAGACATACAGATTCAAATGGGCGAGTTTAAAGTGACTCAGCCCATGTTTGTAATAGAGGCCTTATCAGCCCCAGGCATAATCGGAACCGATTTCCTCGCAAAATACGATGCGAACATAAGCTTCGCCAACAGTGAAATACACCTAATGAACAACCACCATGTAACTACACATTCGATAGCACATGATAGAAACATAGACAGTATACGAGTGAAGCGAGCCACACGCGAGCACCAGACCTCCCCATTGGCCACAATACACGCACTAGACAACACAAACACCAAAATTATGCCATACAAACACACATCTGTACAAGAATTGACACCAGAGCAGAGTAAGAAACTCGCAGACCTGCTAGGAAGATACAGCGACATATTCGCTAATTACCTAGCTGACTTAGAAGTCACGGATTTGATAGAGCACTGGGTGGAGTTAACTAGCGACAATCCGGTGCACCAGCCCCCCTATAGAGTCAGCCGAAAAGAAAGACAGGCTATTGACAGCCAGATACAGGAGATGCTGGAGGCTAATATTATCACACCAACTATATCCAATTATAGTGCTCCAGTAATACTCACTAAAAAGATGGACGGATCGCACCGGTTTTGAACTGATTATCGGCGGCTCAATAGGCTCATTAAAAGCGATAATTACCCACTTCCACGTACAGACACCTACCTCGAAACACTCAGAGACGCTAAATATTTTAGTACCGTAGATTGTTACAGCGAATTTTATACCATACCCATATATGAACCCGACAGACACAAGCTGTACACATATTGCGTCTTACCGATGGGTTTGAAAAATGCAAGGCAGACGTTCCAGAAGCTGGTGGATAAAGCATTCGCGGGGCTTAAGTACAAATCAGTGCTCACATATATAGACGATATTAGAATATTTTCACAAACATTTTACGAACACATCGCACACTTTGAGGAGGCTTTTAACAGAATTAGACACGCGAAATTAGAATTAAAGCCATCCAAATGTCAATTCGCACAGCAGAAAATACAGATTCTAGGATACATTGCAAGACAGGAGGGCATTACCCCTGACCCGGCTAAAATCTCCGCTATAACCGATATTGAAATGCCACGAAATATCCTGCAATTAAGGAGTTTCCTGGAGTTGGCAAGCTATTATCGCAAGTACAGCTTCCAGTATGCGCACATTGCCAGCCCGCTTAGAGAACTTACACACGAGAAAACACCGTTCATTATTACAGACAAACACAGGGAAGCCTTTGAGACCCTCAAACACATACTCACCACATCACCTCTGCTCCACCATTTCAAAGACGACAGAAACACCTTTATACACGTTGACGCGAGTCAATTCGGGATAGGCGCCGCACTATTACAGGAGGATGGTAGTAAAAACCAGCATCCCATAGCATTCGCGAGCAGGAAATTAACACCCACCGAGAATAGGTATTCCGCCTCGGAGAGAGAAATGTTAGCATTCGCATGGGCTGTAAATTACTTTCGAACGTAAGTATATGGAATACATTTCACTGTGGTAACGGATCACGTGAGCCTAATGTACTGGGACAAGTTCAAAAATCCCAATTCGCGTCTTAGCCGATTTTTTTCGGCTATATCACTATGACTTAGTAGTCAAACACAAGAAAGGTATTACCCATCTCGACGCATATGGGTTATCAAGATTGCCAGTACTCGAACCGCCAGACGAAAATATTGATCATGATTGGGATACATTGCCTACATACGCAGTTACACAAATAAATTTAAAACAGGAGTAGATGGACGACCCACATGTAGGCCAGATAAGGATAGCATTGGAAAACCTAGATAAAGTAGATAATAAAACAATTATCTAGACGATTTTTCATAGACAACACAGGGGTGCTAAGGCATAAACCAACAGCTACACATGATACTGCGCCGATAGCGGTGCCAAAAACACATACAAAACATATAATGACAGAGCACCATAGTCCACCCCTTAGTGGCGCATACTTGGGTACACATAAAACATACCACAGTGCCAGGGCTAAATACTACTGAGAAAACATGAAGAAAGACATAGATGAGTTCGTAAAAACATGCCACACTTGCTAACGTTATAAAATTAGGCCAGGCCAAAAACACGGATTGCTCCACCCCATACCGGGGGGAGAGCTGTTTCACAGGGTGGGTATCGACATCAGGGGTCCGATCACTCTATACGACAGGGGTAATAGGTACATACTGGTAGCAACAGAGTACCTCACGCGATACATGATCACGAAGGCCATGCCACAAGCGAACACGGATCAGATCGCAGAATTTATCTAAGAGATAATTACACGACACGGAACATTCAATGCATTATTGTCGTCACTTCGAAAATCATAAAACAATTACTCACACTGCTCAGAATAAGGGCATACACAACGACGAGCTTTTCTCCCCAAACAAACGGGCTTACTGAGGCTATGAACAAGGTCATCGAGAAAGCCTTAGCCAAATTTACTAATGACGTCGGTACCGATTGGGATAATTACTGTACCTACAAGCGGTAACCTTAAGTTACAATACATCAATATCAAAGGCCACAAAATACACTCGACATTTTTTCTGCATGGGTACTGTGCCCGTTTGGACCGAGATCCAAAGACCACATTTTGTAAAATACCGAAATCAGATCAGCACGAGAAAATATATCTCAGGGTCTATCTAGGTGAATACTTGGGTCTAATCTGGCATCCCTGATCTCGGTAATTCACAAGTAAGGTAAGGTGAGAAATTATTTTTGAACTAACATTCTCAATTTATTTATAAATAATATGTTTTAACTGGTAAAAACCCTCAACAAAGATAAAAACACATCACACATAAGAAATCAACGGTCCCTATAATATTATTAGAATTGTCGTAGATGTGATAATCAGAAAAAATTAATTAGTCCATTCTGATATCCATAAAAAATTCAAAAAGAATATTTACACTCGGTAATCACTGATCAATAAAGAGTTCTGAGTGATCCCTACTATTTACACGTTCGTAATTCACTTTACAAAGATTGCAATTTGATTTTATCAAATATTCGTAGCAAAAATTTCTCAAAATAAATAGCCACTTGATTCATTCGGTGTTATTCCAAAATTAAACTTATTTGGAAAATTATCATATCAATGATTCGTTGTTTCATAACAATATCAATACTCGACTGACATAAAGTCGAATGTTAATAATTGTTCATAAAGATTTTCAAATTCAAAAAAACTAAATTTGTTCAAAAACTTTCATAATATTTTGAAAATTCAACTTTCTTCTTTTATCACTTTCATTTGTTTAAATGTCATAAACGATTTTAAATTATTCTCATATGTTATTAACATTACACCAAAATTGTTGTAAACAATGTTGTTATTTCTATCCACCATCAGCGGATTAACTCATCTAACTCTTCACCACATTCTTATGTTAACAAAATTTTCTATCACCAAACTTTTCGTGTAATCTCACAAATCTTTTTTACAAAAAAAAATATTATTATTATTATTAATTAATTAATTTCAAACTTTCCCTTCACTTTAGTTATAACAAGTTTTCTCAACCTCTCACATGATGAATTATTTATTTGCTCATTTCCAATGTTATTATTATTGTTATTCAAAAATAAAAATCATTAATTATTTATTTTAATTCATTTGCACTTTTCATCTTTTTTTTTCTCCGCGGTCAGGTTCAACAAATCTAAATTCAAGTTTTTCAATTATTTATTTAGGCATTCCATTTGAATTTTGAGTTGATCCAGAAAAAAATTGGATTAACAGAATAGTGAAATCTGACAAGAATATGGGGCGGTCCACATCGCCTAACCCTTCTTTTACAAATATAGCCCACAGGCTCCTTCAAACATCCGCACATCTTTCTGTGCCCACAACTACGTGAATAAAACCCACTTTTGGATGACCCCCTAGGCCTCCACAACTTTAAGTGTCGCCAAACGCACACTAAAATCATCACCAGAATATTCTGCACACAGCATCATATTATTACTATTATATTTTTTTACATATTATATTTTTTCTTGTAATATTCTGTCAATTACTAGACTGTGGTTCTTCAGTGTTATTTTACCAATTAAATAAATTCTGGTCAATATTTCCTTGCCTCCCATTTACATAAATTCTCCCTACTTGATACATTAAATACCTGCCGTTCCCTTATTTTTTCTGAATATTTTCTTTTCTTTCTTTTTTTTCAAGTGCTTTTGAAAAAATAATTCTGAGCTCAAAAATCTAATACTTCATTCTCTTCATCCATAAACTCATTTAAATTTATTTAAACTTCCAAACAAAGTTATTTAATTTAATTCCTTCCAACTAATTAAATTCATCCACAAATAATTATTTTCACCACAAAAAATATTTAAGCATCATCAATGTCAAATGATTATTATCGCCATATTCTTTTAAATAAATAAATATTTAAATCTCATCTGTGAATTATTATTATCAACGTCTTCTATTAATTTTTATTTAATGCATTAATTATTTAATCTCAATAAACAATTAACAACATTTTATTTAATTCCTGATGTTCGGTATTATCACTCCCTAATTATTTATAACTTTAAATAGCGTTGTTATTATTATTTATAAATATTATTAACTTATTCACTTCACACTTGATTATTATTATTATATTAGTATTAACTTATTCACTTCACACTTTATTATTATTGTTAATAAATAAATCAAATTATTTAAATAATCCAAGCCTCAATTACTTCTGTTCTCATAATCAGAATTAACGAAAAATATTTATATCCCTTGGAATAATCGAAATATTTCATGTCGAAACATGAACTAATGCCTATCCTAACAAAAATCTTAGATCGAAAAATAAATTGTCAGACAGCAGTTCCATTTGTCATCCAGACAAATACAATCGAAGATGTAGCTAATATCTAGCTATGGTGAAAAATGTGTGTTGATTTCTGATCGTGACTGTTCAATAATATGGAATTCTCTATTACTACTGGTTAGTGGATAGTACATGAAATGGTTGTCTTACTTCATTCTTGATGTAGATGACGGGCGTGTCCTGCGGTGTACACTATTCCCACAGTGTCTTCCCATGGCCATCTGCCGTATCCAAATACCTCGTTCGTCTCCATGTCCTTCCAGTCCTACGAGTAGTTTTAGCAGCGCATGATGATGTTCGCAGTCATCCGTTCGAAATAACTCCCGTTATCACTAGTACCGTGTAACATGACAAAAAGTTGCTCAGTCATAGACTGGTACAGTACTCCTGTAGATTCGAGAATAAATCTCATGTTCCAATAATGCGGTTTCGTTTGCTCGCTAAGATAGGAACACATATTAGCTGCATAAACGAACAAAATGAAATAAACTTCTCCTGATGAATTCGAAATGCCTGATGTATAGTCACCACAAGAAATACATCGTTCTGTAGGCTAACTTCTGTGAATGGCTTCGACACTACCATCATCTGACTATAGAATAAGTGACCTGAAAGTCAGTGAATATTCTAAGTCCATTCGCTGCCAAAAGTTAAGGTCGTTCACTTGAACAAAAACTAAGTCGTGCTGACCACTGGTACGGCGACTAAGTCCTCCGACCATCAGAATCTCAGCGTGTATACTGTCACTTTCACGTAGTGTAGATCCGAACATGAGCAAATGCTCTGAAGATATGATGACTCTCTGCTCATCAACGTGGCCTTTTATAGTTCAGCGAGAAATTGTTCGAGAACATTCCATCACGTATCTCGGCTTCTACTGGACCGATTTTAATGCTTGATAGCTCAAAATCCTCCTCTTGTTGTAGCCAGAAAAGTGTGCTAATTTCCCAGCGTCCATCTCTTCTCCTTAAGGTAATTCTAAAAAATATTTCTCATGAAGTATTCAGGCACCACGTCATAATCTCGCGTCACTCGCCTCTGCGATGTATGCTTCCCTCAGCACTCTTGAGTCTCCTTCGCGCGCTATTCAAATCATCCATTCCTTCAACCTCTTCAACTAACAACTCCTCTTTCCAAAATAAGAATGTCAACAATGTCACAAACGTGTGAACGATCCGGGTATAGTACCACCCGCGAAGTCCCGTCGACAACATATACATTCCACAAGACACCCTCTCCTATAACACTGAGCGACTACAATATTTGCAGACGGCGGGGGTTACAGCGCGACAAAATATCGTGATCGCCCAGAAGAAACAAAAGCGCATTTACGACAAGAAGCTAAACATCAGGAATACAGGGCTAGCCAGTTAGTTATGATATGGACGCCTACACGCACGAAAAACGTGTCCGAATTCCCAATCGCTAAAGGACGGGACCATTTAAAGTTCACAGGAGACTATCAGATCTCAATTACATTAACAACATTCGGAACAATCACAAAATTATCAAAGACACCATTCACGTGCGTCGGATGAAACCCTACCATACATGAGCGATCGTTCCCGCGATTAACACCCGAAAACCAAAGAAACGAAAGAGAAAAACAGCGTGGGACACCGTCAGAAAAGGCATTTCCAATCACAGGCACTACAATCACACAGATTTACATACAATCAGAGTAACGGACATCAGTATAGCGCAGGTTATAACATACCTAGTTGATAGCAGGGATAAAAGCTAGACTATGTGCGCAGGCATAAATAATAGAACAACGGAGATAGTTTTTCCAATATAATAGGCATAATTCGGGACAAAACATATCGCAAGATATACACAGGCCATGGAAAATATATTGCGCCTCATTTTCAAAACAATTGTCACAAGAGCCAGCAACACGGTTGCAATGGAAATATTACGCTTGTACGCAATGCGTAAACTCGTTCTTACATTAGGGGCACGGGACAGGAAACATACCGGAAGACATTCCAGCCACGCGCTCATAAATTAAACATTGCAAAATGCTGATGCCAGTAAACAGACGGCCATATAAAATATACACAATCCTTACAAAGCAACACTTACATCATTATTGGTATTAGTAATATTATCATTAATATCCCCATTATGAGCATTAGCACCATTAACAAACAATAACACAGTGCCGACATTGAATATAATAGCGCACCATGCTTCTCGCCGCCTACACAGTACGCACAGAGAGCAGCCATTATTATGCCAGTATACGATTGGCGAATAACAGTACACGACACTAGGCACACCCGCAAGGCACTCAGATAACGCCAGGCGAGAGACGGTCCGGCAGACCATATGACGCCAGAAGGCATGCGGAACCAGCTTGACCGGGCATAGCAGCAATGCACGGTAAGCCACGGGCGACTCGCAGAGGAAAACTCGAGTTTCGTAACAAATTTCGACTATTCTGCCAACAAACAAATGGCGGCAATCAACGGCAAAAACAATTTGCCATAGCAACTGAAAACTACCCCTATTATAGCGATAAGCACGATACGAGGGCACAGGGATTCTTACCCACAATATAATGGCGTTAGCGGCATTAGCCAAACATTATAAGTAAAAATCAACACACATGGTGACATGGAAATACAAATTAAATATATAGGCGAAAACTGCCTACGATCGGTCCAGGCAGGCCACATCGCATTGAACATATAGACTTTTAACAATCATTAGGGCAGCCATTTTATTCCAGGGCGCAAGACAGCACCCCAATACCATAAGGGATAAATATATGAGAAGGTTATTAGATTAAGCGAGATTATAGGAGCGGTCACGAAAGTGAGAGGACACGCGATATTGCATATAGGAAAACATTATGATCGCGCATAGAAATATATGATCAAGAGAGGGCAGACAGGCAGGCATATATTATAATTCCCCCACAATCACCGCACGGAGACAAGCATACAGCACACTTCCCATCCCTCCACCACCCTACCAGTAAGTAATCCTTACAACAATCCGAAGGGCATTTAATATACGAATACAGAGGTAACTACAATTTAACCCTGCTATAGGCGCACAGCGCTCCCCGCCCAAAGGAGAGGGGGGGACGGAACTAAATATAACGCTTGTTATATATACAACGATCAAAAGAAGTACTAAGAAAATATTTTAGCTAATATGCCCAGCATGAGATATTTTTAATTTCTGCAGCCCACATGAAAACACCCTGCCAACAAACATCTACCCCTTACCTCGAGAATTAACTAACACACGCACAAAATCCATCTATAAGCACGCAATCCTCATCCTAACATATCCATATTTTAATTTAATACAGCCTGCATGAAATTGTTTAATTACTACCACCCGCATGGAAAAACCACCCTGACAAGCATGTATCCTAGTAGTATATACATCCTCGAGCAATATAAAAAGGGCCAGTATGAAGGAAAGCCCAATAATACAATACCATCCTACCCTACGCGGTAACACCTACCATTAACAAAAGTAATAACATACCCCCCGGAAACCCATTAACGTACCACTGCATGTACACCAAAATCTACCTACTAACACACTCTACATTACGTAAATAATATCATCGTGGAAAATCCGTTGAAGCCAGATGTCCAGAGCAGGCCATGCTACCTCATAAGACAAGATGCCATAATGCCCAATACACCCTACACTTCTCACACCCTACCATAAGGTTTCTACCGCGAAAACAAACCCTGAGAACACACGAAGTAACGGAAGACAAAAATTAGCGAGGGCAGTAATGCATACGAGGAGTACAGACCACGGTGGAAACAATCGTGAGCTCTATGGGAATAGCTCACCATAATATCGGACATTGTTACACCCTAAACAAATAGATTAAGGAACGACGAAACTCGACGATTTAGAGTAAGACTTACCGTCCGATAGGAGGCTAGCCGCCTCAATTTCCGACGTAGCGTTCACCCTAACATAAGGTAGCATCCACCATTCTGCTTTAAGCCAGCCAGAAGGCAGATGATTAAGTCGCAACAATGAATATAATGAATGAATATAAATATAATATAGCCTGTTTACATGTCGGTTGCCACGTGCCGTGAGATTTACATGTCGGTTTAAGGCGTACCGTGAGATAATTAAATGTTCGACGGCGGTCGTTGAGGACAAGCTCAAAATAAGGATGATAAATGATCTATCGGGGACGCCCGTCAATACGATTAAAAAGGCGAAAAGTAAATGATTGATCAATGGCGAAACGACATTGTAAGACCGACCAAAGCGACCATAAAGGCCTAAAATTATCATAAATACGACAATCCCTGGGAGGACATAACAAATGATGGCGAAGGCCATGTCCAAAAGATAACATGGCCACACGAAATGTCATGACACGGTAAATTATTCGATGTAAATTGGAGAGTGCACTAAGAATAGGCGGAGAACAGGAGGACACACTAAGAATATGCGAGAGACAGGAGCACACAAAGGACAGAGCATAGAAGTGACATCGAACAGCAAACTATCTATCTGGACGTAGAAGCGCTAGTAGACAAGGCGACCGAGGAAACGTCTCCATCTCGAACAAACACCGGAGATGACTGACCCATGAGCAGCGCTCCGCGAACGATCGCACTTAGGGTTAGAATATTTGTACTAACGATTGTATGATTTATTTCAGCAAGAGCTCCAACGTAGCAACGAGAAAACAAATGATCATCACAGCAGGTAAGGTGAGCACCCTGGTAATGCAATATAACGCACATTGTTACACTACTCTGCACACGACAATGCACATTTACACATACACAAGGGTGGTATTATAAGCTACTAGTAGCTAATGTAAGGCATAGGCTAAGATATTATATAAGGCGCCAAGATAGATTATATGCGCTATACTCAGCAAATGCGAATGTTCACATTTGATATAGGAATCACTAAACATGCGTTTAGCGGCTTCGGTGGCGTAGTCGGAGGGGAAGTAAAGCCGGCGGTCCCATGTCATAGATTTATGGCATGTAAGGAAACCTTCCACTAATTACACCTGTGTGAAGCTAAATTGGATATTTTTTTTTAAGAATGTAAACAACGCTCTTAGGTTTCTACGTTCGTTATCAAGAGCCGACTGCGGTGTCGTCTAGTAGCTATGTTCTGAACTTGGCCTAGTAGTCGTTGACGGTGGTGCTTGGCGGCAAAAGTAGGAACTATTTGAAAAATTCTAAGTTTCAGTATGTACTTAAATTAAAAAACAGATAAAACACACTAATAGTCATCACAATTAACACCGGTTATCAGACATATTCTACACACACCCAAAGTACACGGAGCTATATGACCGCGTTGTCGCAGCCCCTAAACTTAAGAACCAACCAACCAAACATGCATTCTCTTTCAGATCGGCGGACAGCTAGACTCATCCACATACACACTAATCTATCACTTTCCAGGTGGTAAAACTATGTACATAGCCTTTGTAAATATATTTCCACCGCTCAAACACGAACACGTCTCCCTATTATCACAACACAAACGTCACTCATCCTTCACTTACGCTACGCACTGTACACAATGATTTCCTACAGATTATAATAATACATCCATACCAAGGTAATAAATACCTGTGGGGTATTTGTCACCGCGGATGGATCAACGATGATGCCAGCTATGTGGCATACCAAAACGGCAATAAGGGTCGTACTCAATATTGTACGGGCCGATTCTTATCGCCATGATAGGGAACTCGTCCACAGAGTGGGGCCTATATACAGTGTAAGATATTATAAAAACGGCCGTATAGAAGTAAGATAGGCAAGGTATTAGGAGATAGGTATTAGCCAGCATAAGATAAAGGTATGCAAAAATGGCCAGGTAAGAGCTCCACCGAATGATTTATTTTATTTTCGTACGAAAGGTACCGAGAATATTGATATCACTATTATTATTATTATTATTATTATTATTATTATTATTACAGATTACTAATATTATTATTACTATTATTATTATCACAGGGTATTATTATTACCACCATGACTATTATTGTTACAGGTCATTACTGTGATTATTGTTATTTATTATTGTCACTATTATTATGACTATTATTACAACGAGCATTATCGTAATCGTCACCAGTGCATTCACACACAAATGTATCACACTGTACACATTGTATACACTTCAACCCGTGTTTTTCCTTTCATTCTTTTAACGATCAGATTTGTAAGAATGCCCTATTTTCACCCCACAATAAACGCATTATGATATCACCCCTAACTTAAACCACAGGGAATTTATGTATTCTTTTACCTCCCTTCTATTACATTTTTACACATTCCACACGGCACATTTTACATTTTTGTACACACAGAGAGCAATTTTTTCATCGCAGCAAAAATGGTTACTCATCAGATGTTTTTTTGCTCTCTGCGGCAATACCACTTTATTACCCTATTGTACTTATGATTAGTGGATGATGATTTGTATTTCATGATTTTTTATATTCTGAGCAATTTTATATATATGTACCAATAATGTTCCACCCTTAAAACAACCTACCCTACCTGAGAGTACACACACACGACCACACTTGCTACATCAGCTACACCACCAGGACCAGAGAAGAAAAGCAGAGTGAAGAAGAAGGATGAGGAAGTGGGATGAAGAGAAAGGAGAAGTAGAAGAAGAGAGCCACCCTTACGTCTGAGAACAGTTTGCGAGGACGCAAACTAAATTGGGACGACGAGTTGTTAGGGCCCTAAGGGCACTTAGCGCCCTTAACAGAGATATGCACACTCGCCAAGGAACCTATAACTAGATCTACACTCCAGACATCTATCTACAATTACCCAGTACATCTACGCCAGGTAAACTTATCTGCCCAAAACCCTACACTACTTTCACCCCTCAAAATACCCCTAGGCTATAAGCAACACCAACAATGACACACTTCTTACCACACAAGCCAGCAGAGCTAAAACACAGCCCTTGCACAAAGGCTTACCACATCTCATAAACATCAACACAGGAGCTGACTGTCACAGCTATGAGGAAACGCGCAGTCAGCAAACCTAAAACACATAAATGGACTTCCGAAACAGGAGAGGGGGTCTGTTGCCTCCAGAATTTCTGCCCGAGCGAAGAGCGCCGTCTCCGTACTTCAGGCGAGTGTGTACATCTCAGGGTCCTACAATTAATCGTTATCCTTCCCTATTACCGCACCTAATTACATTGTACTCAGACTTATTTGAAAACTATCCCTACTTTCAGGGAAGCATATACATTCACACTACAGCTCTTAGTAAGCTAATAGACTATTATTATCAAAGCCCAATTGTTGTTAATCTGTCCTCACCCTACTTCACGGCCTGCTTCCCCGAACACAACTTATTAATACACCTAAGTACTTGGGTCAGCGTTATTAGTTTGCTTGCGCCAGCCGACCTTGTCCTCTAGTGCGCATTGCTGGTAACGCAGTGTCAGTAGCCAGTCTTAGCTTCAATCGTTCCCCCTTTAATTTGCCAGACGTTACCTTTACCCTGAGGGAGCATCCCTCGATTGTGATCCCTCATTCCTAGAAGCTTTACCCTTTCACCCGCCACGCCTTCCAACACTCATCCGTCGATCCCTCACACCAACCGAAGTTCCCCATAATTATACACCACCCTCTACACCTACTCACCCCAAGGTTCTACCCCCACAACCAGGGTAAAACAATACTGAACATGAGGTTGTTTGGTATAAATAAAGTGTGTATTTTAGTTCACTAAGCATCTATTTAATTGTTTAGTTGTAGGCTTATGCATATTCACACACATATTGTGCCCTTATTTATCATGAGGCCTGCTTGTCGAAATCCCAGGATGAAGAATAGATCGAAGATTCTCGAAGGCCGCGGCTAAAAACCTAGAAGATCTTCCGACAGGCACCTCAATGATAAATACACAGTGGAATGTTATGTTAGGAGCAAACTACACTAAAAGCTCGAGATCCTTACCATAATCTCAGGTCGGAAAGGGTAAAGGAAATCGCCACAACCAAATAAAACCCCATCCCTTAACACAACGCTAGCTATAATTAAATTAAACCGCGGAAAACCGACGTATTAAAGTATGAAATAAAGTTTATTGTCAAAAACAAGAATAAAATAAAATAAATGATACAAATAATAAAGTAGAATGTACAAGAGACTTGAATGCCTCCATGGTCACAGTGCTCAGATCGCAAATGATCCACACTCTTCAGCTGTCTTCTATCTGAGAAGTTCTTAAAATTAAAATTAAAATTATTGTTAATATTTCCTGTCAAAAGACGATCCAGAATAAATAAAATAATTCTTAACATTGCTATCGAGAAATCTATACAAAGTAGAACTTCCGCACAATAAAGAAAAATTAAATCTTTTCTGGACTTCAGTCCACAAACAATCAGCTGCTTATAAATGCAAGTCTACATATTAGCGATCAGCTGGTTCTCATACAAGGGCTCCATTCGTTCTTGTGATTGAACCCAAAATCACACCTTCCTTCAGTCCGCAAATACACAAACATTTACATAAATATAACACTTCACAAGTGTTGAAACAACAGAGGAGAACAATATACTTCTCCACAATCTATTTATTTAGATAGATTTGCACTTAATGTCTGTCCTAGACATTCTTTCACCTATCTTGGAGTGTTCAAACCCCTCCAGCGTTTCTCGTACTGCATTATTCATCAAGAATACTTCTCAAACTCCCTCTATCAATTGTCATGCAAATTCAAACTTATTCACGACGTTGCGATTCGCAAATTAAATTTAAATAAAGTTTAAATAAAAATTAAAATATTTATGTTAATTACATTCCACAAGTTTAGATAAACTATCTACAGTAATTGCGTTAATATTTGTTAATAATATTATCATTATTCCTTATAATATTTTAAATAAACATTCAACAATGTTTATGAAAGTAGGTTAATTATTATGTCTAACCTTTTCATAAAATAGTTTATAGGAATTATATTTAATCCACCTTCGTTATTTATTAAGATCACTCAACATTTATCTTTATACTGCAAGTTTAGATCGGTTTAAATGTTTATATCAATCTAATATGGTCGTACAAATAAGTAAAGCTCATATGATTATTATGTCAATTACTCGAGTTAATAGTTTATATAAGAATTAGGACAACATGGTCAACAAAACTACGTCTTACTTTTCCGTAGGCTTCACCTAACTATCAGTACTTTGTCAAGCTTCAACAACATATATGAGTTCCAACTAACTCATATTCCTTAACCGCAATGCTCCAAATAGCATGTTTCCCTTTACAACAATTTCAATGCATTACCTCTTAACATGAAAATACCCATCGTATTTCATACTTCATTATGTTCACATTAGCTACTTCCTTCCTTCCTTCCTTCCTTTAATAGTTTCACATATAATACGGTCATTACCATAGTAATTCACCTTAATATATCCTCGTAGTTTCTTTTCTGTGTTGTAAACAATAGTATTTGCATTTTCACTCGTTATCACAACGGTATTTGTTGATTAAAATGTTTATACAGGTTAACAAATAAATAAATAACAACCTTTTAATACTTGTACTGACTTATTGTTGGTAGCAAGTTTACTTCATAAAGATTTAGTAGTGTGAACAAATGTTCCCAATCTTTAATAATAATACAATTGTACCGACGTACTGGCCTATACTTCAGATTCTAATACCATTGCAAAGTTATGATAACAACAATCGTTAACGTTGCAACGTAAAAGATATAATGACATAAATACTTTGGAAAACGACTCCTCCAAGAATCAACTGGATTAAGACGATCCTAATATTCAAAAGTCTCTGAAAACAAATCCTCGAAAGATTTGATTTAATCCTACTATTTGTTAAAGATAGAACAATCCTATCTGTCCAGAATAAAATAGTTAACTGACATGACGAATATCATTAAGTGTTCAGTGTCAACTCTTTCAAAATCCACATGGTTTCACAAGAAAATAAAAATCCTTTCACAAAATCGTAGATATTTCCGGTGTCGAATCCATTAAAAATGTTGATAAGATCGACGTGTTCTTCCCCTACGATAATTCAATCTCCTTACAAGAAAAATACCCAAGATCGCATTATTCCAACCATACGGCAAAATTTAAGAATTGTCCAAGGCAATCGTCGTGAAAAAATGTAATGCTCTTAAGTTCAAAAGAAATTTAACTGGGTTGAATTATAAAAATATCCAAATGATCTTCAAAGAGAAATAAGAAAATTTTAAACAGATAGTCTTGATGGTCCACCACAGAACAATCGACGTCAAAGCTGGTATGAAAACCTTAACATCCAACTAAGCATCGAGCTATAAAATTTTCGAAGAATCAATGACACCAAAATAATGGAAGATTTGTTGCTCAATAGAATTGTCAAAATCTCAAACTACAGGTAATAAAACTCGTCGATTCTACCTGGTGTTGAATCTGTCAGGTTCAGAGGAACTGAATATATATCCTGATGGACTGGTATTACAGCACGTGTTGGGACTCGAACTGCGGTCCGCTGCATCTCTGGGGCTCGAACTTCACTCCCCTGGGCTGGAGCTGCTCGTTCTTGAAAGCGAACTGCTTCCTCCTCGGCTCTAGTAGTCTCTTCTGGGTTCGGTGGGATAATCCCTTCTGATCTTAACAATTCTAGCAGTATCATGACGAATCTCCGACGAGTTTTAAAGTTGATCATCGTAAATGAGTAATATCGTTGATAAACACTCATGAAGATAGAATGAAATGAACTTCGAAAGAAGTGAAGTCATAACATTTCAATGAACGTTCAACTTGGCTCGGTACTACGTTGAAAACCTTCAATGACGAACTAAGGTTCACTCGTGAAGGCATCTACATTCTGTTATCTGTATTCCAGGCGCCCGTAATTAGCTTAAGCCATCATCACCACCTTCATGTCGAAGTCAAATATCACTCGAAATCATTTTATTGTATAACACATCGTGTATAATTGTTCAATGCGGCTATCAGTTTAATATGCCAACTCAATGTTCCTTCACACAGTTCTGTGGCAAGGCACGTTCTTCGACCTATACTGCAAGTCCCTATTTCACACAATCTCGCTCGCTTGCACTGGGCATAAGCTGTTACTAGCGTGACGTTTTTCAAACACGCACTGTTTCTGAGTTTAATAATAATATCTTCTTACTAATCTCGCTGAAATACATTGCTGACTATCTGTAACTTCAATGGCTGGGCAGCGGTCGCTTGGTCGGCCTTAGCCCGTCATGGGCTCTATAGTGCCAGGGGTTGTTTGTTTGTATTACACACACGCATGTAGTCGCGGAATTGCTTCATTGTCTTTACGTTCACTGTTATAAGCTTCGATTCGACTTCGCCTAGTTTCAATATACCGCATAGCTAGTCCGGCCTTTCTCCCCTCAGCTTGACCCGAGTTGCGGTCGACTCGATAGGGTAGACAGTCCCCCGCTACTTAAATTTAACCTTGAGTGCTATTGGGAACGACACTTCCCTAACCTCACGTCTGGATTTCAGAAGACAGAATGATCCTCCCCTCTCTCTCCGCTCCTGCCTAGAATTTTCCATAGCCGCCATATTGCTAGGAGAGGGGGTAGATTTCGCGTACATGTATATAGCAATTAAACATAGTACAGCGATTGTCTACGTCCTTATAATCTTAACTGAAGCTTCCTAATTAATTTAGACGTCTTCTCAAGTGATATAATCTTCTTAATAATGCTAATTACTGGAAATACATAGAACGTGATGACGTTTCAGAGTCTTCCGAATAGAATCAAATCTTTCTGAGTGGTTATAGAGTTACCTTCACAATACTCGTAGATACCACAAAAATCTCAATATAGGTGCAGTCCAGTTCATTACCATAAGAAAATGACCTTCTCCAGAAGTCCCATGATACATTTGAAATTACTCAACTTAGCAAAAACTCAATTCTTAGCATGAATCCATTATCATTCCTTCCATACTACACCAATACCATTGGGAATAGAAATGACCACAAATATGGCCTAAAATAAGCCGAATTCGGGCTCAATATGAATGCTGCCTTTGAGTTAATAAACATTTTGAATATCAATTGCCATATGTTTTTAATCTTTATTCTTAGTCATTCCCTGTCTAACCATATTTTTATTTTATTTTAATGTACGTACGGCTTGTACTTTTTACCAGTAGACCTATAGTTATTGTGTATGCTGCCTTTGATCTAAGGAAGAATAATAGATTTTCCGCCTTCAATACTGTTTATTTCTTATTACTTACAGGGACATGTTTCGGGGGCTAATACTCCCCCTTCCTCAGCCTGTCCAACAAAACTTCACAAAGGAAAAACTTTCCTTGTGTGAGCTTACACAAGGAAAGTTTTTCCTTTGTGAAGTTTTGTATGAGCTTACACAAGGAAAGTTTTTCCTTTGTGAAGTTTTGTTGGACAGGCTGAGGAAGGGGGAGTATTAGCCCCTGAAACATGTCCCTGTAAGTAATTATAAACAAACAGTATTGAAGGCGGAACATCTATTATTCTTTCAAAGTTATAGTTACGTCAATACGGACCTGAATAATCGACATTTTGATCTAAGGATAAAAATGATGAACAATCAGGCTGCAATATAATATTTTGTGTTGGCGTATATTCCTAGCCATTTTAAGTATCAAATTACTATGATAGTTTGAAATATGTATTTCGCGTAAGTTCCGTTTAGTTTACCGTTCGTCTAAATGTTCAAAAGTACCTCTTTCACTTGTATCTCTCGTATCTCGCCTTGCGTTCGTATACGTCAAACTCTCCTCCTTGACGTGCACTACCAGGCGTAACTAGTCGCACCAAAAACCGCACTTTGCTCCCATACAGTCGGCATTCCAGTATTACCTACAACCAAGTACTGGGATCGGCTCACGCTAGATTTAGAATATTAAGGCAGCGTAGGTGTGATTCTAACTTGATAAATAAAGTCAGTGAGGGAGCTTGCCCTTATGCGTGGCATTGGAAATAACTAGTTTCAACAATTACTTCGTGTAGTATTAAATCGTCCCTTCTTCAGAGCTTGTACCGCTTTAGGGTAGTTTTCGGTCGTTTTGGGGTAGCTAAGAATGAGTCCCCGTGGTTCTGTCCCTGGTTCCATCGCTTGAACTAAATACTGAAATGTATCACTTGCGTGTAAGCTATCGTCATCGTGAATCTTTTGGAACTGCCCAAAAACCTAACCCTCTTTCAGCTCGCCATTGAATCTTTTTAGTTCTATTTTGGGAAGTGTAAATGATCTGAGGTGCCGCTTCCTGGTGGTGCTGATTGGTACTAGAGAGAGAGCATGTGCTCTATCTGAGGATATATATTTGTGCCATGCTGTGTCTTCGTATTATTGCTGTTCTTAGGTAATGTTAAAAATAAAGCGGCTACAAATTGGTGTCCCCGACGTGATTTGAAGTAAATATTGGAGAACATCACTTAGTGTTAGTTATCATTCCGTCTTTTATAAGTATCATTCACCTAACTTCATGGCACTCAACGATCAACCAGCGGTGCATCATGTTTCCGTCAAGGTACCCCCGGTTTGGTCTGAAAATCCAGCTCTTTGGTTTGACAACTTGAAGGTCAGTTCATGTTAGCTAACGCAACTGCGGACGCTACAAAATATAGCCATGTAGTAGCTAGATTAAGTGAAAAATTAGCTATCGAAGTTCAGGACATTTTATCGTCGCCGCCAGTTACTAATAAGTATGCTGCAATAAAGCAGGCGTTAATCGACCGCATGTCACTATCTGATGCAAAACGAATAGAGAAGCTACTGCGAACCGAGGAACTCGGAGACCGTACTCCATCTCAACTCCTTCGTCGTCTGAAA
Organism: Meconema thalassinum; assembly: GCA_946902985.2. NCBI lineage: Eukaryota > Metazoa > Arthropoda > Insecta > Orthoptera > Tettigoniidae > Meconema > Meconema thalassinum. Next base: position 1,356,065,854 of record OX336388.2, read on the forward strand.
ACATTAGTCGGTACCACCATGGCTGATGATATGCTAAAGAACATTTGGATATCTCGCCTGCCTTCCGATGTACAGAATATCCTCACAGTTTAAGAAGGCAATCTTGATGGGCTTGCAAAATTCGCCGATAGATTACTTGAACTATATCCGGCAACACCCGATACCTATATAATGGCCTCTACTTCTGAACCTACTACCATTGCGTCATTGCAACTCCAAATTAAGAAACTGACGAAACTAGTTACCGAGATGGCAACCAGAAGCACTTGATCCAGCCGATCAGCTTCGAGACGTAATTCTCCATACCGTTATCGCTCCCCACGATCACCTTCAGTTAACAGGGATATTTGTTGGTTTCACCGTACGTTTGGCTCTAATGCTCGTCGATGTCGCCCTCCATGTAATCAGGGGAAACAGTTCCGTGAGTCAGTAGCGACGGCATCTGACCCCACACCTTCGAATCGTCGTCTGTTCAGGACCGAACCAACAGCAAAAGTTGCCTTCCTGATAGACATTGGAGCTGACGTTTCTGTTTACACTGCAGCTCGCCTTCCTCGCCGTAGACTCGAAGAATACCAACTTTTTGCCGCGAACGAAACGGCTATCAAGACTTAGGGATATACAATTCTGAAACTTGATTTTTCCCTCCGCCGTGATTTCACGTGGCGTTTCATTGTTGCCATCGGAGCCGACTTTCTCGCATACTTCGGAATTCTCCCTGATCTTCGTCATAGACGTCTCATTGATTCAACGACCAACTTGACCAGTAATGGTCATATCCTATGCATCACTTGCCCATCAAATTCGAACTGTAGTTGGCGATTCTCCCTACCACTCGTTGCTTAGTAAATTCACTGAAATTACTCGTCCATCTTCAACTCTTACACCAATCCAACATTCTTCTGTTCTTCATATTGTTACCACTCCAGATCAACCAATTCGATCAAGGCCACGCTGGCTGGCACCTGAGAAACATAACACTGCCAAACGAGAGTTTGAATTCAAGCTAGCCCAAGGAATATGTCGAGCATCCCCACTGCACCTGGTCCAAAAGAAGAACAATGAGTGGAGATCTTGTGGTGACTATCGTCAGCTGAACCCTCGCACAATTCCTGATTGCTACCCAGTCCCACATATTGAAGACTTCGCCATCAATCTTCATGGACGTCATGTATTTTCCACCATTGACCTTGTTCGTCGGCTTCGGTGGCGTAGTTGGTAGCATGCTGAGCTTCTATGCGCAAGATCGCGGGTTCAAATCAGACCGAAGTCGTCGGATTTTTTAAGAGCGTTAAAAATCCCTCAGTATGCCTTCCTTCGGAGGGGAAGTGAAGCCAGCGGTCCCATTTCAGTGGCAGTTCGCAGTCAAATTGAAAGGTCGTGTTTTTCCCGAGCTCGCAGGTGTGCTGAAATGGGTTATTCTCTGGAGTGTTATCACGCGATGATCGGACTGTGGTATGCGAAGGGTAGTCGGGATTTACGGTGTTTGTGTGTGCATATGGGGCCTAGTAACTTGTGGTTTATAGCCCTAGTGATAGCTATGTTGCTAGTTATTGGTAGAGTGGAAGTGAATCCAGGCCCTGTTAATCCAATTGTGAATCAGGCAAATGATCCAGAGGCAGCTTTAAAGTGTTCGACGTGAGGTAAAACATTGAAGAACGGTGTTGAGTGTGGACTATGTGAGAAACGGTTTCACTTCAGCTGTATTAAGGTCAAGAAAGAGGATTGTGATATCGTGAATTGGTTTTGTAAAGTATGTGATACGCCGGACTGTTTGAGGGTGCAAATCAAAGCAAGGGATCAAATAATACAGGAGCTTAGAGCAAAGCTTCGTGAATCAGAAGAACCGGTGAAGGATGTGACTGAACGGCTTTCTTCTGGGTGGAATAGGGCATGTAGAAGCAAACTGAAGATGACGTTATCACAATGGGTGATTCAATAATACGATGAAGTGCGAATATCTCGAGGAAATCAGGTACGAAAGTGCGGTGTTATCCGGGGATTAAAATTGACCAGCTTGCCCAGCAAGTGGGAGAAGCAAATGTAGTGGACTGTGAAAAAGTTAAAGTGTTGTTGCTCCATGTTGGGACGAACGATTTGAAGAAGAGGGCTACAGCTGATTACATCATGGGGGAGCTCTACGAACTAGGCAGAAAAGCTAAAAGCAAGTTTAGAAATGCAAAAATTATAATGAGTGGCATTGTTCGGCGGGGAGATGTTCCGTTAAGGCGAGTTAAAACTGTAAATGACCACATGGACTGGGTATGTGCACAACTGGGATTAGTGTGCATAGATGTTGACTGCTGGATTGGTGGCAGTGACTTCGCCCGAGACGGACTGCATCTAAATCGACGGGGCGCTTTCAACCTAGGGAGCCTACATGACAGGATCATCGGTTCGTGCCGGCTTTTGTGAGGAGTAGCAGGTCCAGAGGTTGCCAGCCGACGGGAACAGAAGGAGATATTTCAAGATACTTGCTGCGGAGGTAAGACTCTAAGATTACTGCAGGTTTATTGTCAGAGTTTAGGAAATAAATTAATTGAATTTTGGAATCTTGCAGAGACGTATTCTCCGGGCATTGTCATTGCTACTGAATCTTGGTTATATGAGGATATAAATAGTAGCGAAATAATTCAAGGGACCTACGAAATGTACAGAAGGGATCGGGGGAAGCGAGGCGGTGGGCTATTTATTTGTGTGCGCAAAAATATAGCTAGTTTCTTAAAGTGGGCTGATACGGATCATTAAATGTTATGTGTACACATTTCAGATAAAGGAAATAAATTCCCTCTTCAGGTGATAGGGGCGTAGAGAGCACCGAAAGATAAATTTTCGCTCCTCGACACACTGTATGATAAAACTTGTACGGGTAATGCTATGAAAAAGAGCATAATAATTGCGGGAGATTTAAACCTCCACAAAGAAGACTGGTCTGGTGAGACAACTAGCTGTGGTCAAGCTCAGAGTGCTGCAAACAAATTCTTAAGGGAGGGGGGATTTTCCCAAGTAGTGGACTTCCCCATCAGAGGCAATAATACCTTAGATGTTTATCTCTTAAGGCCTGTAGAGCTGTATATTAACTGTCTGAAAATAACAGGAATTAGTGACCATTCTGGGCTTGAATTAAATATTAGATACGGTGACATTACAAAATTAGACTCGGATGTAGCAAAAAAGATCATATTCCAGTATCGCAGGGCGGATCAGGGGCAAATTTCAGGAGTATTTGTATGAGCAACTGTATTTGTAGGATGGGCATCGGAAGGAAATCACGTTAATATCCTGTGGACTAACTTTTTGAAAATTTTAAATAGCGCTATTGATAAATTTGTCCCATTTAAATTACTGAAACAAAACCCAGATCCTGAGTATTACACACGTGAAATCAGGAGTCTAAAACGGAAAATTAGGAAATTATACAATAAAAGACATGATAGTGACAAGTATATCTTGAAATTTAAGTCCTTATCAAGAGAGCTCGTCTTAAAAAAGAGGGCTGCTCATGACAATATGCAAGGTTTACATGGTTCGGGAGGCGATGGGTGGAAAAAAAAATACAGTTATGTTAGGAGAAGAAATGGAAATTCAAATAATTTGTCGATGATAATGTCCGGTGACGGTAAATTAATTACTGAGAAACAGGCCATTCATTGCTAATGAATTAAATGTCTTTTACGGTAGTGTGTTTAATAAATCCAATGTGTTGGACCTTAACGGTGAAAAAGGGGGTCCCATTTTCCAAATAAACGGTCGGCAATTGTAAAGCTAATGCAAGAACTACGTTACAGTTTATCGAAGGGTCCTGAAAATATTGTTAGTGAAGTACTTAAACTAGGAGGTAGGGCCGTGGCACGATACTTGGAGGTGATGTTTAACGTGTCCATAAACAATGCGCAAATCCCAGATGACTGGAAAAGAGCTACGGTAGTCCCAATATTTAAGGGAGGGAGCTGACTTGAATTGGGCAACTATAGGCCGGTTAGCCTTACGCCCATCGTTTGCAAACAGATGGAGCATCTAATTTGCGACTACTTGAGGGAACAGTGGGAAACATTATCATGGTTTAATGATAGGCAACATGGATTTCGGAAAGGTTACTCATGCCAGAGTCAGATGCTATCACTTTTTCAAGATATTAGCGAATCGTTAGACCAAGGAGTTTCAGTCGACGCCGTAGTTATAGATTTTGAGAAGGCATTTGATGTCGTGCCGCATGACATGCTACTCCATAAATTAGCTTCGACGAAGATTGATAGAAGAGTAATTTTATGGATCGAAGAATTTTTGACGGGTCGTTCCCAGAAAGTGAAAGTCGAAGGCAGATTCTCGGTTGAAATTACCGTAACGTCGGGTATCTCTCAGGGCAGCGTAATCGGAACTTTGTTATTTTTGGCGTTTATAAATGACTTACCAAACGGGATTCGCAGTAACTGTCGACTGTTTGCAGATGATTGTGTAATATATCGAAAGATACATGACTCTCAAGACAACGCAGTACTTCATGATGATCTGAACCTGATCTATAAGTGGGCGATTAAAAATAAAATGAAAATAAACACAAGAAAATGTAGTCTCTTAAAAATAGGGAAAGTACGAAGGAAAGATTTTCAATACCGTATAACATTGGCTCGGAAATACTTGTAGAAGAAGATTCTTGCAAATATTTGGGCATTCACGTAAGGAATGATATGAAATGGAGTAGTCATGTAGGATGTGTAGTTTCTAAAGCTTACAAATCCCTGCACTTTTTAATGAGGGTATTAAAAGGGAGTAATACCTCTACTAAAGAATTAGGATATTTGTCACTTGTAAAACCTACCCTGGAATACGCCTCGGCGGTTTTGGTCCATGTCAAGTAGGGCTCATAAATGTGTTGGAAATGGTACAAAGAAAGGACGCTAGATTTGTGCTCAGTGACTTTAATCCCAGGAGCAGTGTGAGCCGTAAGTTAAAGAAACTTGGGTGGGAATCACTTGAGGCTAGGAGTATGAAATCTAGACTCTGTGCTATGTACAACACGTATACAAATCAACCAGCATGGGGTGAGCTTAGCAAACGTATGGAAAAGCCCACTTATATAGATAGGAGCGATCATCCTTTCAAAGTTAAGGGCCGACCACAGCGAACAAATTATGGTAAATATTCTTTTGTAAACCGTGCCATTGATAAATGGAACTGTCTACCTGCCGCAGTCTTAGAGCCTTTTCCCAAACATATAGGTGTGTTTAAGAAAAGACTGACTATTTGTGTAAATACTCCAGTTTAATTGTTATTGAATTGTTATGTATAATTATCTATTTGTTATGTATATCCAATTTGCCACCGGGGGACACGCCCCCAATTGCAAATAAATGAATGAATGAATGAATGAATGAATGGCATATATTTATGGCATGTTAAACAACCTTCCACGGATTACACCTGTGTGAAGCTAAATTGTATAGTTTACGAATGTAAACAACGCTCTTAGGTTCCTAAGTTCGTTGCCAAGAGCCGACTGCCGTGGCGTCTGGTAGCTAAGTTCTGGACTAGTAGTCGTTGACGGTGGCGTTTGGCGCAAAAGTAGGAACTATTTGAAAAACTGAAAAGTGTGCAATCCTTACTTGAATTAAAAAACAGATAACACACACTAATTTAATCATCACAAATAACACCGGTTATCAGACAGATTCTACACACACCCAAAGTACATGGGGCTACATGACCGCGTTGTCGCAGCCCCTAAACGTAGGAACCAACCAACCGACCTTGTTCGTGCTTTTCACCATATTCCCATTGCAGAAGAGGACATTCCCAAGACTGCTGTGACCACTCCGTTTGGATTGTTTGAATTTAACTTCATGCCATTTGGCCTATGTAACTCTTCCCAGACATTTCACCGCTTCATAGATGAAGTTACTAGTAATCTCGATTTCTGCTATGTCAATATTGATGACATACTGGTTGCATCTCGTAACGAAACGGAGCATCTCGAGCACTTACATCAGGTATTCACTAGATTTCGTGACTTTGGAGTAGTGATTAATTCAGCAAAGTGTGTGTTCGGCTCAGACGAGGTGCAGTTCCTTGGTTATTTGGTGAACTCAGATGGAATCTGTCCACCTCCATGTAGAGTTGAGGCAATCACAACCTTTCCAAAACCAATCAATGTACAAGAATTCCGTAGGTTTATGGGATTAGTTAATTTCTATCGGCGTTTCATTCGTAATGCAGCAGCCATCTCTGCCCCAATTGACAGATTCTTGCAAGGTAGCCCGAAACCTAAAGACAAACTACCTTGGACCTCTGATACCGAACAAGCATTTCAGCAACTAAAGGATGCAGTTGCCAACACCACCCTCCTCGTGCACCCTTCACCAGATGCACAGCTATCACTAATGGTAGATGCATCGTTGACAGCAATAGAGTATCGGTTCAGCAACTTACAGGAGGTAATTGGCAGCCATTAGCATTTTCAGCCACAAATTATCCCTTTCACTACATCAATGGTCAGCATATGATCGTGAACTCGACGCTGCGTATGCTTCTGTTAAAAAGTTCAACACATGCTCGAAGGAAGACATTTCACTCTTTTCACTGACCACAAGCCTCTTTCCTTCGCTTTGAAGCAGAAACCAGAGAAAGCATCACCTCGTCAGTCACGCCATCTGGACTACATGGCACAATTTACGACAGATATACGCCACATCGAAGGTGCTACAATATTCCAGGCGATACTCTCTCCCGCATCTCATCCATTGAAAGGGAAATGCACTTCAGAGGCCTTGCCGAAGCACAACACACTGATAACGAACTACAGACATTCATTGGTACGAACACAAGCTTGGTTCTGAAAAAGATTTGCATTCCAAATTCTGGCATTCAGTTATATTGTGACATCTCAACGTCTTCAGCTCGCCCATTCGTTACGAAGGATTTTCGTCAACAGTCTATCGCATCTTTACAGTTTGTCACATCCTGGAGTGAAAGCTACAATCCGATTGGTGAAGAAATCCTTTGTTTGGCCCAATATTGAACGGGATTGCAGAGAGTACGTTCGTAACTGCATTTCCCGCCAGCGCAACAAGGTTTCACGGCATGTCAAGGCCCCTGTAGGTTCATTTGCTCCACCTAACCATCGTTTTGAGCATGTCCACATCGATATTGTCGGACCGCTTCCTCCATCCGACGGATTCACCTACTGCCTAACAGCTATTGATCGGTTCTCAAGCTGGCCAGAAGCACATCCCATAGCGGACATCACTGCAGAGACTGTCGCGCGTGCATTTTTCAATAGTTGGATTGCTTGCTTCGGTGTTCCACAAACAGTCACATCGGATCAAGGGCGGCAATTTGAGTCACATCTTTTCAAAGCCCTCAGTGTACTGACAGGAAAATCTCGTATCCGAACTACAGCCTTTCATCCGGCAGCCAATGGAATGGTTGAGCACTTTCACCGTCTACTTAAAACTGCTATTCGTTGTCATGCTACCGATTCTTTGACTGACACTATTGTTCTCCTGGGCATCCGCACTGCAGTTAAGTAGGATATTGGTGCAACAGCTCTTGAGTTAGTTTATGGTCAAACATTGCATCTTCCACGCGAGTTCTTTGCGAATACCAGCAGTGATATCATCGATGCTTCCAACTTTGTCAGAGACCTACGTACGAGATTCAGGCAGCTGCGTCCAGTCGCTCCAAATATTCACGGTGCTCAACAGGCTTTCATCTTTCCGCAGGGACGGATTTACATATCTGCCGCCCCTAGGCACATTCTGAACCCCCCTACCACGTTGGTCGTCCAGGGGTGGGGGTGGCACATGAGAGTGATCCTTAACTCACGCACGCACACAAATGCAGCCGACAGGCTAATGAATCATCTAACTCATCGGCCGGTTGGCTGTATTTGTGTCCGAGTAAGGGTAAGCCCCGCTGGACGGCTGAGTATGAGATAAATATTGCACGTCATTTTAATTTTAGACATTATTGATTGAATATAAAGCAGATTGATTATAAGTAAACGTAATCTAAATTGTGGGGTTGATGTTAATAAAAACTAAAAGTCATTGATCTATGATTGATTTAATTACATAAGAATTAAGAATATTCTTACAAACTGGCATATTTCCAATAGGCTAAATTTACTCAATAGAAAAGTTTACTTTACACTTTGATAAAGTTTTAAAGTGATTGTTAAGTCTTTGTATCAGCTACAATAAATGATACATCAAGTCTATTAAGGATTTTACAATTTTTAAAAACCTAATTCAATGTTCATAATTAAGTACAAAATTAGATGTTAAAAACTAGCAACTCAATACACATATCTTATGCATCAATACAGTACATCTGCTCCAGCGGCGATTTTTAGTTACATAGATTTTCTCCTGGATTTCATAATTGAGAACTCCTCTATCAGATCTTAAACTTTCATCTTGTCACTGTTCAAAAGTTCAGCCTCGATGTGTTGAATAGCCAACGAGTTTAATTTGTCTTCATTCATCCTTGATCTAAGACAAGACTTTATTCTTTTTAAGACAGAAAATGAACGTTCCGCTGAGCAGTTGGAAACATCTGTGCACAAATACATACGAAGTGCTATATCAATGTCGGGGAATGTTGATTGGATTTGTTCTTCTCTAATATATTTCAACATGACGAGGGGTTGTTTCTAATTCCACTACTTTCAACAGACAAGAAAAATGTACACATTCATTTGAAAATGACTTTTCTAGATCATTGGCATAAAATGACTGAAGTTTGTTTGCACGCTCTATTATTGTTTCAGTTGAGGAGGACAGATCGTTAAAAACTGAAAACTTGTCTGCTATTTCACCATATGCGTTTTTCCGCTTCTGCAACTCAGTTTTTAGTTGGTCGAGAGCTACATAAAATGTCTCAACTCTAAATTTGTCACATCCTTCAAGAAGTATTTCAGTTTCTTTGTTTTCGTCAGCCTGAAATGTTCTCTTTTTTTGACGTTTGTAGCAAGTCTCGTAGTCCAAATCACATAGTTTTTTAGCCCTTTATTCATATACGGCAAACATGTCTCTGAGAGAATCAATAAAAAGGACTAAAGAATCATACAGTCTCACAACTCTTTCTATGGACGTTTCTATTTTCTGAAGAGTTTGGCTAACTTGTTCAAACCTGTCCAATATATCACTCTAAAGTTCCATCATGAATACTGTTTCCCGCCTATTCAATGATCTCAAAAGTCCCGTGGCTTCACTTCTTACCAACGGCTTCTCATTAGTGCTCTCTTCATAGTCCTTTAAAGCCAGCATAACACCGTCTAAGTTTTCACAGAGCCCTTTACATGCACTTTCACGAGCACTCCACCTTGTTTCAGACAAACCCTTAAGAGTTTTACTTTCAGGTTGACTAATGGTAACTAGAAATTCACATCTCTTAGTAGATATGTGAATTATCTCTTAGTAGATGCAACAAAAAAGTTGTAAACGTTTTGTATAAGGTTAAAGAAAGCACATGCTTCTGGACAACAGCTTGCAGCACACGTACCTACAAAGTTAAGTGAATGTGCCGAACAAGGAACAAACAGTGCTTTGGGATTTTCATCCTTTATTCTAGCTTGTAAGCCACTATACACGCCTGACATGTTGCTAGCATTATCGTATGATTGCCCTCAACAGTCGGATAGATCGATGGCATTTGATCTTAAAACAGCCATAACAGCATTGGCTAAGTCTTCGGATTTGTGCCCAGTATTCGACAAAAACATGAGAAAGCGTTCAACAGGATTGCCATTTTCTTGTACAAACCTCAAAACAAATGAAAGCTGATCAGTGTGACTTATGTCAGGCGTTGAATCCACTATTATGGAGTAATACTTCGCTTGTTTCACTTCACTGATTATGATATCTCTAACTTTAGAGGCTAACAGTACAATTACCTCATTGCAATTAAATGAAGACAGATAGGACGTTTTCCCTGAACCTGGATTACCAAATTTACGTATGTGTTCAGCGAGAAAAGGATAGAATTCCCCTACTAATTCCAGTGACATCATGTACTCCCCATTGTGTAGAGACCCAAATGTTTCATCAGCTCCTCGAAACGGACGTCCTCGGCTTGCCAGCTTTTTCACCACAGCGAACACTCTTTCCAAAACGTGTTTCCAATACGTCCTTTCAGTTTCGACGATGGAATGGTATTGACTGTCTAGCGTTCCAATTCTTCTCTTGCGGGTCAAAAGTGCCAGTTCAGAATTGATGTGTTCTTGTGAGCTTTCATGTGCAGACAAAATCGCTCCAATATTTTCCCAATCCGAAACACCTTCACTGGCTAGTTTAGAACACGTCTTCGAAAGCCAAATAATCTGCAGGAAGCGCAAAATAGAGAACCTGTACCTTTTGAATACACCAAGTAATCTCTTGAAATGAGTTCTCCATTTTGTAATTTCCTACTAAAGATTTGTTTATTTAAATATCTGGTTTTATTGCCAAAATCTCTTTAAGAGTTTTCAAAATCACAATCTTTATACTGATTGATTCCTCTGTGTAATAATACTTCGATCGTGGTGTCATTTATTTTACACTCAATGGGGTCGTCGCTAACAGTAAAATTTGTATCAGTTTGTTGTGAAACGGAATCATTTGAACTTTTACTTATTTGTGTACTGTCGGAACTACGTTCGTTATCACCACTCAATATAAAATTATATGTTTCAGGGGCACTTGTTGCTTGATCATTATTTTCATTGTTTGAACCACTTTCGTTGAAATTGTACTGTTCCCAAGATGAGCAGCCTTCTCCACTCAGTCCACTCTCGTTGGATTTTTCAAGAGGTTTAAAAAAACTGTCAACCGTCTTAATATTTTTCAAAAAGTTAGTTTCTTTTTCACGCTTTTAACTTGCAATTTTGCGGTAACCTGAACCACTAAGCTTCCGACGTTTTTTCACTCATTGGTACTTTTTAGTTCAACATTATAAAAATATAAAATTATAACACACTTACTTTATCTAAGCGATGTGGCAATGTGAACGACTTGGGAAGGATAACAACTGAACGTGAAGACGTTAAGCGAACGACTTAATCTGATTTACAAAAGATGCCCGGTGAATGCTGTCATACGCTTGATGGGTGAGGTGAGGGAGGAGTGGAGACGAGAGGGGTAACGGTCTCCATGGCGCCAACAGTGAGCAATGTTGCAATATAAGCCGACACAGCAATACGCACATGGTTTGACTCAGTGTGTCTTCACTCGTCACGGTCATTAGACCGCCAGGCAGGGGGGCTAACTTCCACAGTATTTGTGTCTTCCTGCAAGCCTCTTGGAATGTTATGCGTCATGATCTGCCTCAGTGGCAACGCAGCATTTCCCCACGTGCTAGCTTTGACAGCTGTCAGCGAGCTTTATTGGTAATTCAGACTTATAATACACTAGCTTTGACAGTCTGCTGTATCCCCACTGACTGGCAGTGTTGCCAGTCTGTTGACTACCGGCATAAAATATACCCATATTAAATAAAACAAAACTTCACACTTGACTTGTAAAAGAGCTTTTTTTTTAGTTTATGAATTGTATTTAGATTTCAAATTTACGTGAGAAAATGCAAAGTAAGCTCCCTTTGACTGCCGTTCTCGGTCACTGCGCCTGGCGCTTGGCACGGCAATTCACCCGATGCCGCGGTGCCCGTCGGACGTCAGGCTGTGCCGCCCCCCAGGCCGTGCCGCCCCTAGGCACGTGCCTAGTGTGCCTAGTGGGAAATACGTCCCTGATCTTTCGTGACCTAAAAACCTGTTCACATGTGTTCGTACGTCACGACGCAGTGCGTAGGCCATTACAGCCCCCGTACGATGGCCCCTTTAAAGTGTTGCTTCATGCCACCAAGACCTACGACATTGATAACAATGGGAAACGATCAACTGTGTCAATTGATCGACTGAAGCCTGCCTTCATCGCATCGCCAGATGACTCCTCAACAGGACTCACCTTCTCCCATTATTACCCGTTCCGGACAACGGGTTCGATTAACTGAGAAATATAGTCGAACTCTGGGGGGAGGGGGGGGGAGGGGAGGGAGGGGGAGGGAGGGGGAGGGAGGGGAGTATTGAGGTGCCGCTTCCTGGTGGTGCTGATAGGTACAAGAGAGAGAGCGTGTGCTCTATCTGTGGATATATATTTGTGCCATTCTGTGTCTTTGTATTACCGGTACCGTACTGCCGTTCTTGAGTAATGTTACAAATCAAGCGGCTACAGATCTTTGTTTCCCCTCTTGACTTCAATTTCCTTTAACCTCACCTAAAACTAACCCATGTGCTCCTATCTGTGACAATATATCCTCAGCTTTTGTTTTCACAACTTAAAATTTGTAATTGTATTTGTCGATAACCTCTCTCTCAGCGAGTACAATTTCATCTTTCTCGTTAGTATCTAACAAAGCACCCATTATACGGTCCCCGCGGGCAATAAGGCCCATTTAACGGATTATTTCATATAAATCTTAGAGAGAAACAGTTAAAGATAAAATTAAGTATAATACCAAAGGATGTTTAGTTTTACTTCAAACAAGTTGATTTAGGTGAAATTATGAAATGCCTAAATACAATACAAAAATTAAAGAACCTCTACATCTGGGCTTTATTTCCATCCTAGTCGTTTAATATAGCCCACCCCATGGGGGAAATAAGGCCCAACGGAAACTTATAGTGAATTAATGAAAATAACATTATAACCTTTAATCACCTTCATCTTCTTGACCTTCATCAGAGGATGAAGGTATTTGGCAGACAGTCTTCTTCGTTACAATCTTTATAGATTTCTCATTTACCGTAGCTTGTCGTCAGCTTTCTTCCTTTGGGGGCTCGATCTTTTTTGACTTTTGTATCCTTTCCAGGATTAGATTTCTTATTGTTCTTTCCTTCAGTCTGCCTCGATGCTCCTGGGAACAACTCTCTTGTAAGAGTGACGGCTTTGTAGTTGATTGCCATTTTACGGATTGCTACTTTCTTTGCTGTTTCTTGGGAGTGCTCAGTAAACTTGCAAATGGGCTTCCTGACTGTCCGATTCTGGGCAAGTTTACTCCACTGGTGCTTTGTTTGCTGGTGATTTATTTCATCCACTGTACTATGCTCCACGTTAAGGGGACGACGAGAAGATGCTATTGCTTGCTGGTATCCGTACAGATTTCAGTCAAGGTTTGACAATGGGCTGTTGCAACTTCTTCGTGTTCAAGAGAGTGTTCAGTTGGCAAACTGGGAGCAAAGGCTGTTTCTGGTATGGCATCTGGTGCGAATTGAAAGATACCAGTCGCTCGGAAACCACTGCTGACGTTCTTTAGGGTCATGCACTTGTTCCAAACAGGAGTAAAAAAAAGCTGTGAAACGTTCTTTATTTAGGCGTTTTCAGGATGAAGATCCCAGTATCTCAACAATGTCTCATCACAGTAGTGTTCGTAAGATCTATACACCGCCTTATCAAGGAGCTGGAGCTCGTGAGTAGTGTTGCTGGGCAAGCACAGTAAGGTAATTTTATATTGCTCAGCTTTTTCCACTATTCCTATGTCTAAGTGGCATTTGGCTCCATCTAGAATAACCAGAACGGGGCCGCGACTTTTGAATCTATTGAAGTGTTCAAGCCAGTCTATGTAAACTGTTGATGTCATACTTCCCTTTTCTTTCATGGTAACTAGGGATCCATGAGGCAAATCATCCATGTATTCTGGTTTCATACGCTGTCCTTTAAATAGAATCATTGGAGGTATTATTTGACCGACAGCACTAGCACATCCAACAATAGATACATTTTCCGAATGCTCTGGAGCTATCAGATGAACTCGCTTTGCGCCCTTGAGAGCCAAAACAGTTTGTTGATGATGGATTGTAAGGCGACACCCGTTTTCATCAACATTATAGATTCTTTCAGGACTGTCTCTTAAATCCAAATCATGAATTGTCTCTCCTAACTTCCTAAAATAATCTTCCACTATAGGGTTTCAATTTCCGTGCCCTAGCAGGATTCATTGTCTGAGCTTTGCGCTTTGATATGTTCGAATGTCTCCTCAAAGTCCTAGATACCAATCTTTCCCAGCCATCTGAATATTACGATTGAAGGGGTGGTCAATTCCATTATTTTCAACAAAAATGTACACATATCTTCTCAAACCCTTAGGGGCAAGTGGCATACCTACTTCTGCTAATCTTATTAACCTGGCCTCCAATTCTGTCTCTTGTTGGGAACTAAGTAAAGTTCCCCTACCCCACTTTCGTACAATTGATCCACTTTTAAGATGAGATCATAAAGTCCGACGAGGGATTCCTGAATTTTGCTCCACTGAACCCTCGGAAAATCCTTGCTTCGGCTGTTAAAGTGTCTCTTCCATCATTTCACCAGTCCAATTGTCTCGAATACCACGGCATTTTTTCCTATTGCCACTTCTCAATAAAACGCCAACCCTGTGAGCAAAGTTGCAAAACATATTTAGATTTTAGACTGAAAATTTACTGTTATTTAGCAAGAGGGCGTTTTATGAATAAAAAGTAGGTAATATAGGCCGAAGCTGGGACAGGGGCTAATGGGCAAGATGGCCGCCACGCTGTCACAGGGGCAGGTCGGCCGTGTAGTCGCTAAATGGAATATTTATTATTATTATTATTATCATTATTATTATTAATAATAATAATAATTTTATTAGGTAATTATTGATTGATAGCTTGCCACGGTGGGTGAGTGGTTATCGTGTCGGACTACTAACCCCAAGCTTGCAGATTCGCTCTTGGTCGTGGTAAGTGATTTTTGAAAGTTGGCAAAAATTAGGACACGCATGTCATACGATGTAGGCATGTAAAAGAACCCAGGGAGAGGTCGGCTATGTAGTTGCTAAATGGAATATTTATTATTATTATTAGGTAATTATTGATTGATCATGTACAATCAAGACCAGCCTTATATTGCCTCACTTTATGGTGTAGTGGCTAGCATTTTTTGGCTGTTACTGTGGAGGCTCGGGTTCGAGTCCTGGCTCTGTCAAGAAATTTAATTCTAGGCTGAGGGTTGGAATGGGGGTACACTCAACCTTGTGAGGCAAAACTGACAAGAGCTGGCTTTTGATTCATACCGCTGCCATTCTGCCTAACCCAACTTCACCTAACCTAACCTAACCTAACCAGATCCCACCTTACCTAACCTAACCTAACCTAACTTTAAAGTCAGAATGTACAATACATTTATTGTTTTTTATACCCTCATAAATTAGATATAGGGAATGTCCACTACGATTTAGATCCTCGAGCACACTTTTCTGACATATATCATTAAAACGTGTAGAAAGGAATGTCTGAAAATTTTCACTAGCACATAATACACGTTCACAATACATTGTGTCCACTTCTTGAATGTTAATGATACGGAAAAGAGTATGCATTGGTAATTCAGTGAGCTTTTTTTTCTCTCTAACCAACAGTTCTGCCCCCATAGCATTGAGAATATTTGTTGTAGTAGCCTATAAAGAAACAAAAAAATCATATCTATTACAGTTTAGCTATAAGTGACCAGAACCACTATAACATTTTATTCTAATAAGGAGATTTCCATAATGATAAGAAAAAAAATGATTACCATATTGATGGATTGTGTGTAAGGAAACGTCTTTTGCTGCTTCACGCCACTACTAAACTGATACTCATACAACGGACAAGTGAGTTCATGTTTCGCTGACGTAATCGTATGTTCCCACGCACTTCCTGTGTGTTGCACGCGCCGTAGTGGCTAAATTTGAAACTAGATGAGATGATTTTCTGACGTAATCGTATGTTCCCCTGCACGCACACGCAGGCCCCTGTAGACGGATCCTTGTGGACGAGTCCCTGTGGACGGGTCATTGTTGACGGGTCCTTTTTGACTAATCCCTTTAGACCGGTCCCTTTGGACTGGTCCCTAATGCTATAATGAAATTAAACGTTGTTCCACATGAAACGCAAGCAAAGAGCTGATCGCTACTATGAATTAACATATTTTTTGTTTGTTTTGTTTTTACACATGTGCACTTGGAAGGTTTTTGTAAGAGGGCGGGCTTTTTGAATACAGATTTATAGATGAGTTATTTTTTTTAAATACCAATAGATCCAAAACTAATAGGTCATTAGCTCTTTTGAATAATTCATGAACCAATAAGGCTAGGGACTTGTATGAGAGCTCGTTGGACTTGAGGTGACATTCTTTTTTTGAACGTATTATTTATTTTTTGTCAAAAGGGCTTAACTACACTTTTGTTAATATCTCGCTAACTAATAATCAGAGAGGGTTAAGTGAGGTGTCATGGGACTCAGGATGGTTAACCCTTTTCCATGGCCAAGGAATTTACCCAAAATACCCAATACATTAAGGTCATTGACCTGAGATTTTATAAACTAATAATTGGATACGAACATGTGAGATGTTTACCATGTGTGATGAAACATAGCTAGGTAGAGAAAGAATTAGTGTAGGTGACTGACAAGTCTTTTACCATTGAAACTTGTTTTCAGATCAAACTGCAGTATAGAGAGAGTATAGGATGCAGGTATGGGTTAATAAATGAGAAACGGTGTACGCAAACTCTGATTTATTAAGAATTAAGAGTAGACTATCTTTAATTGATTGGTTAAAGATAATAACTAAAACACAAAAATGCTCAGTGGTTACCGAGACAAAATGGTCGCTACACACAACAAGCTTTAAATACTTGAGGCTAATAATCTATACTCACACACACACACACACACACACACACTCGCTTGTTGTAAACTAAACTGTGTTGCTGTCAGTGCTCAGACAGTAGGCTGATGACAAAATGCATTGCTAACAGAAATATAATCATTTCCAGTTGTCTAATGTTACCAGCTATCCATTTTTTTTGTGTTGCAGTGGTAAGCACTTTTAGCTCTTGTACTGGTGGTCTTAACTCGATTTCCAGGTCTGAGGCCTAGAACAAGTTGAACTTAGAAAGAAGGGCATAGTGGTGCAGTGGTTAAGCTGTTAGCCTTTCACCAGGGGTTCGATTTCAGGTTAATATGCATGTCATAAACATATTAAACAAAACAAAACAGAGATAACGTTTAAAACTGATTACATTTGTGTCTTTTCAAATTATTACTTGGATTACAAATACAAAGGTGAACTGGGTTTGATATACAGTTAATGCTGTCTATCACACACTAGACTGTAAGAAAGCCAAAAGAGCAAAAGGCGTAGGTAGAGCAGTGGTAAAATTGCTATATGTAGAGAACTACCTGGCAAAGCTATATCGCATAAACAGTGCAGGATACAATCCAGTAATCAAATTTGTATCTTGTAGAACAGAGAAATGCACGTACGTGAGAAAATGTAAGTTCATGTGTAATATGACCTAACACACAAGTGTTCACCTGTGCACATGCATGATAAGAGCTAACAAGTCACATTCTGTTTAGTTCGTACGTAACGTTAGGTTAGGGCTAATGCACACACCCTAGTACACGAGGCACATGCCATTTGAGAGCAGGTCAAGGGATCTAACTTGGTGGATGGATGTGTTCTAACGAGTCATTTGTAGTTGAAAGAGAATAATACTTGTTCTTAAGATGTTAAAACTGAGGAGATGGATGTACAGTAAGACGTCTTGTTATTTCCTGTGTCATATTACAGACATGGCAGAGAGCACACGGTTCTGTTGCTATGACTACGCTGCAGTAATTTGAAACCCTACGTGTTCATTAAGACAATGGGTGATGATTATACAAAGTTAGCAGTCATTGGATATTACACAGGTGTTCCTTCCGGTGTCATGTTGCTGATATGGCAGGGAGCGCACAGTTCTATTGCTACGACTAACGCTGCAGTAATTTGAAACCCCAAGGTGTTGATCAAGACAATGGGTGATGAATATGCAAAGTCAGCAGTAATTGGATACCACACATCAACATTGACTAAAACATAAACGTGTTGTCATAACCAGCAGAAACCTCATTTAAAGATTTTAGATTTTACATTTTAAATTTAAGATTTTTTGATTTTTAGATTTTACTTTTTTTACATTTTCCTAAAAGAGTAAACAACAAGGTCACATACCTAATCTCATTAAACCTAACTTTACCAAACCTAACTTAAGCTAATCCAAAGGCAAATGCACATACCCAAAGCATATAAGGTACATGCAACTATCCTTATGCTAGTCTTACAGGTTACTGTACAACATGATCACTACCCAAACGGATTTTTTTTTTCATTTTGTTGTTTACACATATGTCAATTTTCCAATTCCCCATTTTCAGTTTTTTTAATGTCAGTTTTTTTTTAGTTTTTTCAATTTCATAATATGGAAAACATGGATTTTTGCATTTTGTTGTTTACACATTTATTAATTTCACAATTTCCCATTTTCAGTTCTTAAAATGTCAGTTTGAAGTTTTTCAATTTCATGATATAGAAACATGGATTTTCCAATTTATTTTTTTCTCATTTGTCAATTTACCAAATTCACATTTACAGTTCTTTAAATTTCAGTTTAGTGTTTTTTGTTCTATTTGTTAATATGGAAACATGGATTTTTTTACAATTTGTGTTTTACATGTCACGCAACTATCCCTATGCTAGTCTTATAGGTTACTGTACAACATGATCACTATCACCCCACTGGATTTTTTTCATTTTTTGTTGTTTACACATATGCCAATTTTCCAATTTACCATTTTCAGTTTTTTAATGTCAGTTTTTAGTTTTTTTTTCAATTTGATAATATGGAAAACATGGATTTTGCATTTTGTTGTTTACACATTTATTAATTTCGCAATTTCCCATTTTCAGTTCTTAAAATGTCAGTTTAAAGTTTTTCAATTTCATGATATTGAAACATGGATTTTCCAATTTGTTGTTTTCAAATTTGTCAATTTACCAAATTCACATTTACAGTTTTTTTTAAATTTCAGTTTAATGTTTTTTTTGTTCTATTTGTTAATATGGAAACATGGATTTTTTTACAATTTGTGTTTTTTACATGTCATGCAATTATTCTTAGGCTAGACTTATAGGTTACTGTACAACATGATCACTACCCCACTGGATTTTTTTTTCATTTTGTTGTTTACACATATGCCAATTTTCCAATTCCCCCATTTTCAGTTTTTTTAATATTAGTTTTAAGTTTTTCAATTTCATAATATGGAAATATGGATTTTGCATTTTGTTGTTTACACTTTTATCAATTTTACAATTTCCCATTTACAGTTCTTAAAATGTCAGTTTAAAGTTTTTCAATTTTATGATATAGAAACATGGATTTTCCAATTTGTTGTTTTCACATTTATCAATTTACCAAATTCCCATTTACAGTTTTTAAAATTTCGGTTGAATGTTGTTGTTTTTTCTATTTGTTAATATGGAAACATGGATTTTTCCAATTTGTGTTTTACATGTTCATTTTGCATTAGGAGTGGAGAGAGGTGGGTAGTAATTAAAATTGTGCAAGCAGTGTCCATTGTTGACAGGTCATTGTTGACGAGTCCTTTTCATACAACAGAAAAGTGAGTTCATGTTTCGCATGCATTACCTAAAATGTAATACCATGCAAGTGTTTAACATTTTACAACTAACCTGTTAGTATGTTTTGCACACTACAAAGGTTATATCTGTTCTGGTAATAGATTTATTTAGCGTTGGCTTTTATATTTAATATGTACAGTTTAAAGTGATAGAAAAGTGGTAGAAATGTGGTAGCAAAGTGGTAGACAAGTGGTAGACAATTGGTAACAAAGTGGTAGAAAAGTGGTAGAAAAGTGGTAGCAAAGTGGTAGAAAATATTACATGTATTGTTAAGAAATAGTTTAAGCGGTTACATGGATTCATTACACAATAATTTTAGCATGACAAAGCTCATTTTCTATATCCAATAGTTCTTCATCATATTTAGTATGACCAGTTTACACATTTATCAATTTCACAATTTCCCATTCGCAGTTCTTAAAATGTCAGTTTAAAGGTTTTCAATTTCATGATATAGAAACATGGATTTTCCAATTTTTTTTCATTTTTTTTCATTTATTAATTTACCAAATTCCCATTAACAGTTTTTAAAATTTCAGTTCAAAGTTTTTTTTTTCTATTTGTCAATATGGAAACATGGATTTTTTCCAATTTGTGTTTTACATGTTCATTTTGCATTAGGAGTGGAGAGAGGTGGGTAGTAATTAAAAATGTGCAAGCAGTGTCCATTGTTGACAGGTCATTGTTGACGAGTCCTTTTCATACAACAGACAAGTGAGTTCATGTTTCACATGCATTACCTAAAATGTAATACCATGCAAGTGTTTAACATTTTACAAATTAGCTTATGTGTTAGATTATGTGTTGGGCATTTTGTGTTGGCTTATTTAACAAGTTATTTTGTCAATGCATTTAGCGGATTTTTCTCTTGGTCTTGGAATGTATATCAGTCCATTTTATCAGTCCCATACCAGAGGCATATGATCAATTTATTGATGCCATTAGATCGTGTTCTAAAGAAGCCATTCCAAGAGGATGCAGGACTAATTACATACATGGTCTTTCCCAGGAAACATCTGCCTTACTGACAAACTACTTCAATTTGTATGAAAGGGATCCTTTTAGTGCTGAAACTATTGCAAGCGGACAACAACTTATCTCTGCTATTTCAGAGTCTAAACGAGAACAGTGGTTAAAATTGATGGAAGAAGTTAACAGGGATAGGAGTAGCCATAAGGCCTGGAGGCTACTCAGGCGTCTCAGTAATGATCCTAATAAATCGTCTTCTCTTTATAACGTATCTGCAAACCAAATTGCTCACCAACTCGTCCAAAATGGCAAGTCTATAAACTCCAGTTCTAGAACAAAAGTGGATACTAGGCCAAAAGTCAGACCAGAGACCAGTATACTTTCTAATCCCTTTACCTTGGCAGAACTAAATGACGCTATAAATATCAGCAAAAATGGTAAGGCTCCTGGTGTAGATGAAATCTGTATTCAACAAATCAAGAACTTTGGACCTGTTACTAGAGAATGGGTACTCAATCTATTTAACAATTGCATTCGAACCTGCAGAATACCCAAAATCTGGAGGAAATCTAGAGTTATAGCATTCCTCAAACCAGGAAAAGATCCCCATGATCCTAAAAATTACAGACCAATATCCTTGCTCTGTCATTTATTCAAGATCTTAGAACGAATGGTTCTGGTAAGGCTTGCAAAAATAGTTGAACCACTTTTGATCCCCGAGCAAGCTGGTTTTAGAAGAGGGAAGAATTGTACATCACAAATACTCCATTTGACCCAATATATTGAAGATGGTTTTGAAAATCGAAAAATAACTGGGGCAGTCTTCATCGACCTAACTGCGGCATATGACACAGTTAACCACCAAATTCTGTTGAGTAAACTTCATAAGATGACCAAGGACAACAAGCTGACTGAATTTCTTCGATGTCTTCTTGAAAATCGAAGATTCTTTGTAGATTTCCAAGGGCGACATAGTCGTTGGAAGAATCTCCGGAATGGCCTACCTCAAGGTAGTGTTTTGTCTCCAATATTATTTTATACTTACACGAATGATCAACCCTTGCCAGAAGGAACTAAAAGCTTCATCTATGCAGATGATCGAGCTATTCTCACCCAGGGTGATCAGTTTGAGAGTGTTGAACGGAGATTAATGGCAGCCTTAGATGAACTGAGTCCATACTACAGAGAAAACTATCTAAAGCCTAACACCTCAAAGACGCAAGTTTGCGCTTTTCACTTAAAGAATATGCAGGCAAGAAGAAAACTGAAGATTTTCTGGGAGGGTGCTCTTTTGGATCATTGCTCTATACCTAAATATCTAGGGGTAACTCTGGATCGTGCACTCACGTATGAACAACATTGTGTTAACACGAAGCACAAAGTATCTACGCGAAATTCCATTATTCGCAAGTTATGTGGTACCAACTGGGGAATGCAAGCTCAAACAATGAGAACTACTGCTTTAGCACTGAGCTACTCTGCAGCAGAATATGCATGCCCTGTTTGGTATAGATCATGTCATGCCAAACAGGTAGATATTGCTTTAAATGGAACTTGTCGGCTTATAACTGGTTGCCTAAGATCTACACCTTGTGACAAGTTATATTGCTTGGCTGGCATTGCTCCCCCAGATATTAGACGTGAAGTAGCTGCCAAACATGAAAAATCTAAAGTAGAAGTTTCCCAGACACATCCTCTACATAATTATCAACCTGCTCAACAACGATTGAAATCTAGGCGAAGTTTCCTACACTCTACTGAGTGCCTGTCAGATTCACCTCAATCATCAAGGCTAACTTCCTGGAGATCCAGAAACAATAATCTCAACGGATGGATGGTTCCATCTGAAACTCTCCCTGCCGGTTATGAAGAGTCGTGGCCTATATGGAAGAGTCTGAACAGGCTGCGGTCTGGGGTCGGTCGATCTAAGACCAATATGAAGAAGTGGGGCCTTTCCGATGAGTCAACCTGTTGCGCCTGCGGAGAAGAACAAACCATGGCGCACCTTCTCCATTGCAACTCCTGCCCTCTCATTTGCACTATGCAGGATGTAGTTCAGGCCACACCAAATGGACGAGATCTTGCCAAATTTTGCTGCGATGAAATTTAATTGTTATTTTGAAAGTACCTTTAGTGTGTTTTTATTTTTAAAAAGTTATCTATGCTAATTTTACATGATGTATTGCTTCTGATACGAATAAATAAATAAAATCACAACATAATGCTTACTGCCATGTTTGTAAGCAACAACAACACACTAAACTTTCAAAAAATCTTAAGTACTCTAAGGTACTCTCAACTCGTACTCTTACCTCTATCCCATGCCAAGTCAAGAACATTATTTTTTTTTCAAAAAAAAAGGTGAATGGGGAAAGTAGACTATATGTTTAAACTAAAAAAATCATATAAAGTCATATGTTAACTCTAACACCTACGTTTATCCCATTCTTAGTCGAAAAATATTATATTTTTTTAAATTTTTCTAAAAAATATTTGGAAAGTAGGCTATATTTTTGAAAACTAATCATTCTATAAAGTCATATATAGACTCAACCAATGGCTTTTATATCCTTAATAGTTAGAACAAAATATGTAATTTTTGACATTTTTTTCCAAAAATGTTCATTTTTTTAAATGGAATATATTTTGGAAACTAGGAATTTTACAAAAAAAAGTGTGTTTGACATAAATGACAGGTATTTACCCCCTCTACCCACAAACCAAGTCCCAGATCTCTGGGACAAAATCCAAAAATGTTTAATTGTGAAAGTAGGCGATATTTTGAAAACGTATCATTCTAAAAAGTCATATATAGACTCAAACAAATGTTCTTTAAGTTATTTAACGTTAAAACAAAAACTTAACATTTTTTTCATTTTTCTGAAAAAAGTCCAATTTACAAAATTGTCGATATTTTGGAAACTAAGAATTTTACAAAAATGTTTGTTTAACGTAAATGATAGGTCTTTACCCCCTCTACCCCAAAAATAAATTTCAGGACCCTAGGACAAAAACTGTGCAGTAGTGTGTTTGTACGGGTTCAGATGCCTCCACCTCCACACAAGATGGCGGCCGTAGCTTAACTTAACCTAGCCTAACCTAACAAGATGGCGGTCGTAGCTTAACTTAACCTAGCCTAACCTAACAAGATGGCGGCCGTAGCTTAACTTAACCTAGCCTAACCTAACCTGACCTACGAGGTGTGATCAAAAAGTTCCAAAAATGTGGCTGCAACTTAACCAAACCTAGCCTAGCCTAACCTAACCTCCCTGTTGACTAGCCCCCTTTGGACGGGTCCTTTTTGAAGGGAGTCATTTTTTTTACGTGTCCCGGAGGACGGGTCCTTGTTGACGGGTCCCTGTGGGCGGATCCTTTGGACTGATCCTTATGGACTGGTCCTTGCATTTTATCCAAATTATGTCAAAGGGGACCCGCCACAGGGACCCGTCAACAAGGACCCGTCCTCCGGGACACGTAAAAAAAATGACTCCCTTCAAAAAGGACCCGTCCAAAGGGGGCTAGTCAACAGGGAGGTTAGGTTAGGCTAGGCTAGGTTTGGATAAGTTGCAGCCACATTTTTGGAACTTTTTGATCACACCTCGTAGGTCAGGTTAGGTTAGGCTAGGTTAAGTTAAGCTACGGCCGCCATCTTGTTAGGTTAGGCTAGGTTAAGTTAAGCTACGACCGCCATCTTGTTAGGTTAGGCTAGGTTAAGTTAAGCTACGGCCGCCATCTTGTGTGGAGGTGGAGGCATCTGAACCCGTACAAACACACTACTGCACAGTTTTTGTCCTAGGGTCCTGAAATTTATTTTTTGGGGTAGAGGGGGTAAAGACCTATCATTTACGTTAAACAAACATTTTTGTAAAATTCTTAGTTTCCAAAATATCGACAATTTTGAAAATTGGACTTTTTTCGGAAAAATGAAAAAAATGTTAAGTTTTTGTTTTAACGTTAAATAACTTAAAGCACATTTGTTTGAGTCTATATATGACTTTTTAGAATGATACGTTTTCAAAATATCGCCTACTTTCACAATTAAACATTTTAGGATTTTGTCCCAGAGATCTGGGACTTGGTTTGTGGGTAGAGGGGGTAAATACCTGTCATTTATGTCAAACACACTTTTTTTTGCAAAATTCCTAGTTTCCAAAATATATTCCATTTTAAAAAAATGAACATTTTTGGAAAAAATGTCAAAAATTACATATTTTGTTCTAACTATTAAGGATATAAAATCCATTGGTTGAGTCTATATATGACTTTATAGAATGATTAGTTTTCAAAAATATAGCCTACTTTCCAAATATTTTTTGGAAAAATTTAAAAAAATATAATATTTTTCGACTAAGAATGGGATAACGTAGGTGTTAGAGTTAACATATGACTTTATATGATTTTTTTAGTTTAAACATATAGTCTACTTTCCCCATTCACCTTTTTTTGAAAAAAAAAATAATGTTCTTGACTTGGCAAGGGATAGAGGTAAGAGTACGAGTTGAGAGTACCTTAGAGTACTTAAGATTTTTTGAAAGTTTAGTGTGTTGTTGCTTACAAACATGGCAGTAAGCATTATGTTGTGATAAAATGGACTGATATACATTCCAAGACCAAGAGAAAAATCCGCTAAATGCATTGACAAAATAACTTGTTAAATAAGCCAACACAAAATGCCCAACATAAGACCCCACACATAAACTAACACATAAGCTAATTTGTAAAATGTTAAACACTTGCATGTTATTACAATTTAGGTAATGCATGTGAAACATGAACTCACTTGTCTGTTATTCATAATGTTGAATTTTGGGCTTATGCCGTGTTTTATTATATTGCAATTCGACGCGTTTCGAAAGAAACCATGTCTTTCATCGTCAGGAATAATCTGGAATACGACAATGTTGCTAAGAGAAAGCAACGAAGAACATATAGAAGGTGCCCAAAGATGGACGCCATTATAGCCCCATGTTAGGGACAACGGAAAGCAGCAGTGAATTACTTTCTCAAGGTTCTGATAATAGGTAGCCAGGATTCACTGAGATTGTAGCCGGTGTCGCGGTTGAAATTATCTGGGTGTTTACGTATTTCAACCGCCTCCCTGATGATTCTGGGACGATATTGCTTTATACGGGCATGAACATCCACCCCTTGGAACATGACATCATGGCCAGGTGTTAAAGCATGATCGGCAACAGCTGATTTATCAGGTTGAATGAGCCTGATACATC
Source organism: Meconema thalassinum (assembly GCA_946902985.2). Classification (NCBI taxonomy): domain Eukaryota; kingdom Metazoa; phylum Arthropoda; class Insecta; order Orthoptera; family Tettigoniidae; genus Meconema; species Meconema thalassinum. The sequence goes on from OX336388.2 coordinate 1,356,091,550, forward strand.
TATTATGTTCCTTAATGCGAGTGCATATTGTTCTCGAAGTCTGCCCGATGTAAACCTTGCCACAAGTACAGGGAACTCTGTAGATACCCGGTTGTTGCAATTTAGGCAAACTGTCCTTAGTTGGTCGCAGGAGTTGCCTAATCTTAACAGAAGTTCCAAATACAGTCCGTATGTTGTATCGACGTAGGATTTTAGCAATACGATCCGTTGTGTTATGTATGTACGGAAGGTAAGCAGTTCCTCTTACATCTCTTTTCTCAACTGACGTCCTATTATTATTTGTTGGTTTCAGAACCGTAGAAATCAAAGCCTTGCTATAACCGTTGCTCTCAAAGGTGATTCGCAGGGTGTTAATTTCTTCTAGTAAAGAAGACACTTCACAAATCCTCCTAGCCCTGGTAGTTAGAGTTGTAAGGATACCATGTTTCTGGGCAGGGTGATGGTGAGAACTTGCGTGGAGATATCTATTGGTGTGTGTTGGCTTACGAAAAACGCTGTGTCCTAAAGATCCATCCTCTTTCTTGGTGACGAGAACATCTAAAAAAGGTATTTTGCCGTCAGATTCCTTTTCCATGGTGAAACAAATAGAAGGGTGCTGGAGATTAAGGTGATCCAGGAAATGGCTAAGATTTTCCTCACCTTCCGTACAAACAACGAACGTGTCATCCACATAACGCCACCAGATCTTCGGTTTGAAAGGAGCCAACGACAAAGCTTTCTCTTCAAAGTTCTCCATGAAGAAATTAGCCACAACAGGAGAGAGAGGACTACCCATGGCCACACCATCAGTCTGCTCATAAAAATTCCCATTCCATAGAAAGTAGGAGGAGGTCATGCAGTGATAAAAAAGTCTTGTGATGTCTTCAGGAAAAAAGCCATTAATGAGAGACATAACACCATCAATAGGTACTCTCGTAAACAGAGACACCACGTCGAGACTCACTAGAATATCACCCGGCTGAAGTGTTATAGCTTTTAACTTTTCCACGAAGTGTGTGGAATCCTTAATGTACGAAGGCGTGTTACCCAGAAGCGGCTGAAGTAGTCTACCTAAGTATTTGGAAAGGGCATATGTAGGAGAACCAATCGTACTAACAATAGGTCTAAGAGGAACATCTTCCTTATGTATTTTAGAAAGACCATAGAGTCTCGGAGGAATAGCATCCCCTGGAAGGAGAGTCTTCGCTGCATCCGCTGGAATAGATGATTGCTTGATCAATTTGACGGTGACATTTGAGTAGCGAGTAGTAGGATCACGACTATTAATCCTATATACAGGATCTGATAACAAAGACGAGATCTTGGAATCATAATCAACCTTATCCAATACCACTGTCGCGTTACCCTTGTCAGCGGGGAGAACGATAATATCAAAATTGTCCCTTAGATCTTTAAGTGCCCGGCTTTCGCCTTGTTTTAAGTTGGTGTTAGGTGGCTTAGCTGTCTTGAGAACTCGGGAACATTCTTGCCTGGCTTCCTCGGCCTCTTCAGGTGTGAGGTGATGTACTGAGGATTCTACGGATGTAATAAGTTCTTCAATAGGAATTCTTCTAGGCGCTACAGCAAAATTGAGACCTTTAGCGAGAACTGCCTGTTGGGTATCACTTAGGGGCTTGCTGGGCAAATTTACGACAACCTTGTTAGCATCAAGTCTAATGGCTTGAGATTTCTGCAACTGACATAACCTATCATATTTGGAAATATGTCTGTCCCTCACCTGATCTAGAACGCTGTTAGCTTGCACTGAAGAAATACGATCAAAGATATTCCATAATTCCTCACTTACGAAGTTTGAGAGGCGTAGATGTAGCTGTAGTAACTCCCTCGAAATAAAATCCATCTGCTTACGAGTATGCTGTAACCTCTCTATCAATAACGCCTTGCTTGCACGACGATAGATTCTCGTTGCCTTAGGTGTTCTGAAGGAATGCTTCAACATAACTAAATTCGGTAGAATATCATGATCCCGGCATCTTAGGAGAAAAGCGAGTGAAGAGATTAGACACACCATGGAAAAGGAATCTGACGGCAAAATACCTTTTTTAGATGTTCTCGTCACCAAGAAAGAGGATGGATCTTTAGGACACAGCGTTTTTCGTAAGCCAACACACACCAATAGATATCTCCACGCAAGTTCTCACCATCACCCTGCCCAGAAACATGGTATCCTTACAACTCTAACTACCAGGGCTAGGAGGATTTGTGAAGTGTCTTCTTTACTAGAAGAAATTAACACCCTGCGAATCACCTTTGAGAGCAACGGTTATAGCAAGGCTTTGATTTCTACGGTTCTGAAACCAACAAATAATAATAGGACGTCAGTTGAGAAAAGAGATGTAAGAGGAACTGCTTACCTTCCGTACATACATAACACAACGGATCGTATTGCTAAAATCCTACGTCGATACAACATAAGGACTGTATTTGGAACTTCTGTTAAGATTAGGCAACTCCTGCGACCAACTAAGGACAGTTTGCCTAAATTGCAACAACCGGGTATCTACAGAGTTCCCTGTACTTGTGGCAAGGTTTACATCGGGCAGACTTCGAGAACAATATGCACTCGCATTAAGGAACATAATAGATGTATCAGGCTCATTCAACCTGATAAATCAGCTGTTGCCGATCATGCTTTAACACCTGGCCATGATGTCATGTTCCAAGGGGTGGATGTTCTTGCCCGTATAAAGCAATATCGCCCCAGAATCATCAGGGAGGCGGTTGAAATACGTAAACACCCAGATAATTTCAACCGCGACACCGGCACAATCTCAGTGAATCCTGGCTACCTATTATCAGAACCCTGAGAAAGTAATTCACTGCTGCTTTCCGTTGTCCCTAACATGGGGCTATAATGGCGTCCATCTTTGGGCACCTTCTATATGTTCTTAGTTGCTTTCTCTTAGCAACATTGTCGTATTCCAGATTATTCCTGACGATGAAAGACATGGTTTCTTTCGAAACGCGTCGAATTTTAGTATAATAAAACACGGCATAAGCCCAAAATTCAACATTATGAATAATAACACGGGCCGTGAAAGTCTAAATGACAACACTTGTCTGTTGTATGAAGAGGACTCGTCAACAATGACCTGTCAACAATGGACACTGCTTGCACATTTTTAATTACTGCCCACCTCTCTCCACTCCTAATGCAAAATGAACATGTAAAACACAATTTGGAAAAATCCATGTTTCCATATTAACAAATAGAAAAACAACATTAAACCGAAATTTTAAAAACTGTAAATGGGAATTTGTTAAATTGATAAATGTGAAAACAACAAATTGGAAAATCCTTGTTTCTATATCATGACATTGAAAAACTTTAAACTGACATTTTGAGAACTGTAAATGGGAAATTGTAAAATTGATAAAAGTGTAAAGAACAAAATGCAAAATCCATGTTTCCATATTATGAAATTGAAAAACTTAAAACTAATAATAAAAAAATTAAAATGGGGGAATTGGAAAATTGGCAAATGTGAAAACAACAAAATGAAAAAAAAATCCAGTGGGGTAGTGATCATGTTGTACAGTAACCTATAAGACAAGCATAAGAATAATTGCATGACATGTAAAAAACACAAATTGTAAAAAAATCCATGTTTCCATATTAACAAATAGAACAAAAAAAAAACACTAAACTGAAATTAAAAAAAAACTGTAAATGTGAATTTGGTAAATTGACAAATTTGAAAACAACAAATTGGAAAATCCATGTTTCAATATCATGAAATTGAAAAACTTTAAACTGACATTTTAAGAACTGAAAATGGGAAATTGCGAAATTAATAAATGTGTAAACAACAAAATGCAAAATCCATGTTTTCCATATTATCAAATTGAAAAAAAACTAAAAACTGACATAAAAAAACTGAAAATGGTAAATTGGAAAATTGGCATATGTGTAAACAACAAAAAATGAAAAAAAACCAGTGGGGTGATAGTGATCATGTTGTACAGTAACCTATAAGACTAGCATAAGGATAGTTGCATGACATGTAAAACACAAATTGTAAAAAAAATCCATGTTTCCATATTAACAAATAGAACAAAAAACACTAAACTGGAATTTAAAGAACTGTAAATGTGAATTTGGTAAATTGACAAATGAGAAAACAATAAATTGGAAAATCCATGTTTCTATATCATGAAATTGAAAAACTTTAAACTGACATTTTAAGAACTGAAAATGGGAAATTGTGAAATTAATAAATGTGTAAACAACAAAATGCAAAAATCCATGTTTTCCATGTTATGAAATTGAAAAAAAATAAAAAAACAACTGACATTAAAAAAACTGAAAATGGGGAATTGGAAAATTGACATATGTGTAAACAACAAAATGAAAAAAATATATCCGTTTGGGTAGTGATCATGTTGTACAGTAACCTGTAAGACTAGCATAAGGATAGTTGCATGTACCTTATATGCTTTGGGTATGTGCATTAGCCTTTGGATTAGCTTAAGTTAGGTTTGGTAAAGTTAGGTTTAATGAGATTAGGTATGTGACCTTGTTGTTTACTCTTTTAGGAAAATGTAAAAAAAGTAAAATCTAAAAATCAAAAAATCTTAAATTTAAAATGTAAAATCTAAAATCTTTAAATGAGGTTTCTGCTGGTTATGACAACACGTTTATGTTTTAGTCAATGTTGATGTGTGGTATCCAATTACTGCTGACTTTGCATATTCATCACCCATTGTCTTGATCAACACCTTGGGGTTTCAAATTACTGCAGCGTTAGTCGTAGCAATAGAACTGTGCGCTCCCTGCCATATCAGCAACATGACACCGGAAGGAACACCTGTGTAATATCCAATGACTGCTAACTTTGTATAATCATCACCCATTGTCTTAATGAACACGTAGGGTTTCAAATTACTGCAGCGTAGTCATAGCAACAGAACCGTGTGCTCTCTGCCATGTCTGTAATATGACACAGGAAATAACAAGACGTCTTACTGTACATCCATCTCCTCAGTTTTAACATCTTAAGAACAAGTATTATTCTCTTTCAACTACAAATGACTCGTTAGAACACATCCATCCACCAAGTTAGATCCCTTGACCTGCTCTCAAATGGCATGTGCCTCGTGTACTAGGGTGTGTGCATTAGCCCTAACCTAACGTTACGTACGAACTAAACAGAATGTGACTTGTTAGCTCTTATCATGCATGTGCACAGGTGAACACTTGTGTGTTAGGTCATATTACACATGAACTTACATTTTCTCACGTACGTGCATTTCTCTGTTCTACAAGATACAAATTTGATTACTGGATTGTATCCTGCACTGTTTATGCGATATAGCTTTGCCAGGTAGTTCTCTACATATAGCAATTTTACCACTGCTCTACCTACGCCTTTTGCTCTTTTGGCTTTCTTACAGTCTAGTGTGTGATAGACAGCATTAACTGTATATCAAACCCAGTTCACCTTTGTATTTGTAATCCAAGTAATAATTTGAAAAGACACAAATGTAATCAGTTTTAAACGTTATCTCTGTTTTGTTTTGTTTAATATGTTTATGACATGCATATTAACCTGAAATCGAACCCCTGGTGAAAGGCTAACAGCTTAACCACTGCACCACTATGCCCTTGTTTCTAAGTTCAACTTGTTCTAGGCCTCAGATCTGGAAATCGAGTTAAGACCACCAGTACAAGAGCTAAAAGTGCTTACCACTGCAACACAAAAAAATGGATAGCTGGTAACATTAGACAACTGGAAATGATTATATTTCTGTTAGCAATGCATTTTGTCATCAGCCTACTGTCTGAGCACTGACAGCAACACAGTTTAGTTTACAACAAGCGAGTGTGTGTGTGTGTGTGTGTGTGTATAGATTATTAGCCTCAAGTATTTAAAGCTTGTTGTGTGTAGCGACCATTTTGTCTCGGTAACCACTGAGCATTTTTGTGTTTTAGTTATTATCTTTAACCAATCAATTAAAGATAGTCTACTCTTAATTCTTAATAAATCAGAGTTTGCGTACTCCGTTTCTCATTTATTAACCCATACCTGCAACCTATACTCTCTCTATACTGCAGTTTGATCTGAAAACAAGTTTCAATGGTAAAAGACTTGTCAGTCACCTACACTAATTCTTTCTCTACCTAGCTATGTTTCATCACACATGGTAAACATCTCACATGTTCGTATCCAATTATTAGTTTATAAAATCTCAGGTCAATGACCTTAATGTATTGGGTATTTTGGGTAAATTCCTTGGCCATGGAAAAGGGTTAACCATCCTGAGTCCCATGACACCTCACTTAACCCTCTCTGATTATTAGTTAGCGAGATATTAACAAAAGTGTAGTTAAGCCCTTTTGACAAAAAATAAATAATACATTCAAAAAAAGAATGTCACCTCAAGTCCATCGAGCTCTCATACAAGTCCCTAGCCTTATTGGTTCATGAAATATTCAAAAAAGCTAATGACCTAATAGTTTTGGATCTTTTGGTATTAAAAAAAATAACTCATCTATAAATCTGTATTCAAAAAGCCCGCCCTCTTACAAAAACCCTCCAAGTGCACATGTGTAAAAACAAAACAGACAAAAAACATGTTAATTCATAGTAGCGATCAGCTCTTTGCTTGCGTTTCATGTGGAACAACGTTTAATTTCATTATAGCATTAGGGACCAGTCCAAAGGGACCGGTCTAAAGGGATTAGTCAAAAAGGACCCGTCAACAATGACCCGTCCACAGGGACTCGTCCACAAGGATCCGTCTACAGGGGCCTGCTTGTGCGTGCAGGGGAACATACGATTACGTCAGCAAATCATCTCATCTAGTTTCAAATTTAGCCACTACGGCGCGTGCAACACACAGGAAGTGCGTGGGAACATACGATTACGTCAGAGAAACATGAACTCACTTGTCCGTTGTATGAGTATCAGTTTAGTAGTGGCGTGAAGCAGCAAAAGACGTTTCCTTACACACAATCCATCATTATGGTAATCATTTTTTTTCTTATCATTATGGAAATCTCCTTATTAGAATAAAATGTTATAGTGGTTCTGGTCACTTATAGCTAAACTGTAATAGATATGATTTTTTTGTTTCTTTATAGGCTACTACAACAAATATTCTCAATGCTATGGGGGCAGAACTGTTGGTTAGAGAGAAAAAAAAGCTCACTGAATTACCAATGCATACTCTTTTCCGTATCATTAACATTCAAGAAGTGGACACAATGTATTGTGAACGTGTATTATGTGCTAGTGAAAATTTTCAGACATTCCTTTCTACACGTTTTAATGATATATGTCAGAAAAGTGTGCTCGAGGATCTAAATCGTAGTGGACATTCCCTATATCTAATTTATGAGGGTATAAAAAACAATAAATGTATTGTACATTCTGACTTTAAAGTTAGGTTAGGTTAGGTTAGGTAAGGTGGGATCTGGTTAGGTTAGGTTAGGTTAGGTGAAGTTGGGTTAGGCAGAATGGCAGCGGTATGAATCAAAAGCCAGCTCTTGTCAGTTTTGCCTCACAAGGTTGAGTGTACCCCCATTCCAACCCTCAGCCTAGAATTAAATTTCTTGACAGAGCCAGGACTCGAACCCGAGCCTCCACAGTAACAGCCAAAAAATGCTAGCCACTACACCATAAAGTGAGGCAATATAAGGCTGGTCTTGATTGTACATGATCAATCAATAATTACCTAATAATAATAATAAATATTCCATTTAGCAACTACATAGCCGACCTCTCCCTGGGTTCTTTTACATGCCTACATCGTATGACATGCGTGTCCTAATTTTTGCCAACTTTCAAAATCACTTACCACGACCAAGAGCGAATCTGCAAGCTTGGGGTTAGTAGTCCGACACGATAACCACTCACCCACCGTGGCAAGCTATCAATCAATAATTACCTATTAAAATTATTATTATTATTAATAATAATAATGATAATAATAATAATAATAAATATTCCATTTAGCGACTACACGGCCGACCTCCCCCTGTGACAGCGTGGCTTCCATTTTGCCCATTAGCCCCTGACCCAGCTATGACTGACCTCTCCATAAGAATAACATAGGGCAGTTGCGCGCGGCGGCCATCTTGCCCATTAGCCCCTGTCCCAGCTTCGGCCTATATTACCTACGATAAAACAATCAGTAGTAGTAAGTCTGAGATGTATTGGCTTGCGTTAATAGAGATATTCATTTAATCATGTTAGTGTTTGTAGCAGTCGGGAAATAAGGCCCGGGCCTTAATGCTCGGTAGTTGCATGGGCCTTAACACGGCCGCGTACTTCGTATGATTTTGAAGATATAATTGGGTCATAGAAAATGAAATTAATATTTCTCACCTCATATTGTAATAGTATAATATCCCTAAGGAGCGCACTCTATAAAAATTCCTGATATATATTGATTGAGACGAATTACTACACCAACCTCAGTTTCCAAAATTAAAGATTGTTCCTAGGAAACACGTTTTGGCGCGTCCTCTCACCTTTACTTCAATACTGCCAACATGAGTAGTCCATAAGTCTTTCAAAAGATGCTTCTTTAGTTCCCCTAACTGAATATAGAAGCCTCACACATCCATTTCGTAACAGTCCGCGATATTTAATAGTGGGCCTTATTTCTCGACGAGCCTTATTGCCAGCGGGGACCTAACGATCATAGCAAAACCACATCAATAGGAGCTTCTGAACTATAATTGCTCTTATATCATTTATTTTCTTAGAAACAGACTGCCTAATAGGCATCCTACCTTTTCTTAGCCTTTCCATTTCTAAGTAGGCCTACTGGTATTCGTAACATCCTCTTCGTAATATCACGTCGGGTATCACCAATTTGTTACAAATTACTGAAAATATTTATTAGAAGCCTCGTGATAGATCATAGAATATACTCCCAGTTCCCAACAGGTTACTTTCGATGGAAATGTAATTTTGGTCAGACAATTTATGATTATACTACCATACACTTGTACATATCTAATGAATCGGTACGACTTTTTTCTGGAAAAAAAAATCGATCATGGATGTTATGGTATTGTCCAATTACTGTTCACTAAGTATTTGCTGCTAGTAAACTATTGTCTAGGCCTACCCCTTGACAGGGTATAACTACAGCTTTTCCCAAATCCCATATTAAAGGGATGCGAGGAACAGCTTACAGGCAGCGCAATTAATACCCACAGATGACGCAACTATTACCTCACGGCCATAGCACTGTGGCTGCATGTTTGCATCACTACCACAAACAACAGAAGCAATAAGCAAAATACTGCTGACAACGGACAATCTAGATGAGCCTTAAATAAAGGAGAGGACCCACGGGCTCGAGACAGTTTGGTCACGGAGAGTGACGATGAAGACCAATTGACGCCGGAGGCTAGCGCCCCCAGGTGCGGTGGATCCCACATCGTGGACGAGGCTCGACTTCGAGACTACCAGGGACATCATCTCAGCGGCACTTCAATGGGTAAGTGCGCCAGATTTTCCCTTTTCCTCCCCCGCACCTTAAACAATAATTTCTCCCGTGCTTTATTACATTAAACCCTATTTTACAACTAAGGAATCTCTCTTTCATTGCCCGGCGATCCTCACTACGCTTACTCTGCAGCCAAAAGCTCACCCACTCAGCATGAAATTAGCAATCTCAGCAAGGTCGTGCACGCGTGCCATCGACTGAGCGAGTGGCCCACGCACCAACTTGTTGGAAACGCCCATCCTGAGCCCCTTTACGGTCCCTACACACTCATTCATCCTCCAACACACACACGCACCCTCACAGACACATCCCGTTCAAGGAAGTAACCCTATCGCGAGCCTATATCCCCATCACACTGTTACCCCTTCGCCAAGCACCGCAATTCTACCAGGGAGGGTGGCGACCTGAACACTAGGTATTGTGACCGAAATCCACCATGTTGCTCTGCTCCGATTGGGGATGTTTAATTGCCGAGATTCGCAAAGCAACCTTGAAAGTATTTGATGTATGCAACATATTGGAATGTATTCCAGCATGCATTTGTAACAGACTCATAGCTAAGAAACATTCTTCATATTAATTCTAGAATAAATAAATGGAACTATCCTAATAGCCTTGAGATAAAATTTATCACAAGCGAGAGTCGAACATCTTCAACTCCTAACGGCTTTGACAAGTCGTGACGCAATTGATGAGGGGTGAGAACTTCCCCACGCCCCGCTTTGAATCATCAGGTGACCACGCGGTGTGCGCTCTCTCAGAGGGGCCATTCGAGAATTCTCTTTCACTGGCTAAACTCATGTGTGCGCGGAAATGAGGTTTCTAGTACGAGCGGAAAGCGTGTGTTTGCACTATTTAACTAACCGTCACAATTTGGCTGGTAATACGCCGATACTTATAATAATTTCTTTCGTAGTGTTAAGTAAAGTAAAATCAGTGTTTTTCTACAAGCGGCTGAAATACTGTAAGTAATAATTGTAATATTATTCAGTGGACACATTCACAGCACCATATTGGACTGGAAATATATTCACCGTAGAACGCAGGCCAGTACAGTTGAATATGCTACTTGTTACAGCCCGCAACACATGGCAGACTTGGTCGCGTTATGACACCAGTTACATAGACAGACGAGGTTGAACTTTCCCGATACAATTATTGTACTACATTCAACAGAATAAGATCAACATTTAATTGGATTGCTAGCAAGTGCATTCCTGAATAAAGAACATTATTGCAATTACATCACTGATTCCACACTAATAAAATAGTCGGAACATTTCCCCATCAGTGGCGTACAACCAATTTTGATTTAAGGGGTTGTATGAAGTCATCCACGATGCCATTTGCAATTAAGAACGGTAACACGTGAACACTAATAAAGACTTTCTTACTATTCAAGATGATGAATTAAACTATTATCAGGGAAGCTTAATGGCCGGGATGAGTCCAGGATCTGGGGGACGGAATTCACAATAGATCAGACATCACGACCATGAGGGCGTTACAAGAGTTCAAGAGACCACACCCGTCGTGGGAAAACACATGGAAGCCACGTTCACCATCACCCAGGGCATGCTTTCAGACCACTAGTCTGAAATTATATGACAAGCCAGTACCATGATATAATAATGTTCTCTCTTTCAGGTGACTGAAATATTTCGAATGAATTCCCAAACTAAAGAGCAAATTACTAATTTATGATAAGAGAAATTTCACTTACCGGTATATATTGCGATATTTAATAATTTTGTTTATATGGTTGCATTCCAATATTTAATCAACTTATTCTAAACTTTGTTTCGTTCTTCCTCGTGGCGTATTTTACCTTGACGGCAATTGCAAGCGGAACATTAAACTTTTTCAGGGCTATTTTTGAAACTTGATAATTAATTTATGGCACAGTAATTATCATCTGGATTCATGATCTGTGATCCTAAACCCTACTGTAATTAATTCAGATTGTACAAGAATACGAAGCTTATAATGATCGTTAACATTAAGAGATTCTGACCAGTCTTATGATTGCTATTTAACAACATTTATAATAGTTTAAGGATTACTTGAAGTAGCCCCGTGTACTTTGGGTGTGTGTAGAATCTGTCTGATAACCATCTAATTAAGATGGTGCAGTTCGAGTGACATGTGAGTGAGTTCTCTTCAGGAATAACTGTATAATCGGAGGTGTAAAATGCAGGTGATTGTGGCAAACTATATTTAAAAGTTTTTATTAGTGGCTGGGAACTATTTGTAAAAAGAAACATTATCCTAAGTGCAACAGTTTCTCCTAAAAATTGAATTATCGCAATGGGCGGTTCGAGCAAGAAGCAGCAGCAAGGTGCGGAGCAGCCCAGCAGACCCAGTTGTACCAAGGAAGGTACTTATGGAATCACTTCAGTCGAAGGAGTTCATCACTTTAACTGCCAGGAATATTGTGGACAAAATCACGGAGTGTGTCATAAAAGAGCTGGAGCAGTCCGTGAAGTTCAATAACGAACTATGCCACGATCTAGAGAGGACATTAGAATTAAGAAAGCGTGAACTTGACGAACTGAACCAGGCTATGAATGACAGACTGGACGAAATAGAACAGTATGGACGTAGGCTCAATGTCGGACAATTTGGCATTAATGAGAATGATGCAGAGGACACGGACGACCCAGTGCTCCAAGTTGAAAGGAACATTAATGCAGATGTCAACACAAGAATGACATTGATAGGAGCCACCGATTGGGAATGAAGTCAACAAACATGCCGCGACCAATTATAGTGAGGTTTACCTCATATAGAGCTAGGAGTGAGTTCTTGAAGCAGAAAAGGCATCTCAAGGGAACGGGGACAACTATAAGGGAAGCCTCACCGCGAATAGACTTGCTGTTCTGAAGACTGCTGTGTCTCGATTCCAATTAAAGAACGTTTGGAGTCAAGATGGTGTCGTTTTTGTGAGAAACACCGACGGAAGAAAGGTCCGAGTGACGAAAATGAAGGAGCTACCAGCCCAGTAGGAAACCAGATGAGTAATTGACACTTTTAATGCCTGGAGTCCATCTCATATTATAATAAAAACATTACATTTTTAATTTCTTTTTCAATTTAATTTTTAATTTAATTAAACTCACTAATTTAATACGCATTATATTTTTTAATTTCACTTCATTCATTAATTTATTGCACGTTTCATTCTGATCCTTTAACTTAGTTCCAAGTATAGGTTAAATCAGCTGCTAAATACTTTGAGACGTATGAGTTGGTATGTACTCCTTTGTCATTTGGAAATCCAAGCTCATGGCAAAGGTCACTAACCCCTCCCCTCCCACTTACTGCTCCCTCTTACTGCCACACAGCGACCAACCCTACCCGCCAGGTCGCCCTTTCACTTCTGACGAAACATCCAATACAGTAATTAGTAGTCTATACCTTACCAACAGATCTCAACAGCTGACTGATTGTAAATATCCTCTTCCTGTCAAATTTTTCTGTTTATGAATTTATTTAATGATGACCTTGTAAGATATCAAATTCATACAGAAGTAGGTAGAGGTATTGATCAATGTGTGTCTCAATTACTTGAATTTAAGAAGGTAAATAACTTAAGCATATTTCACACAAATATTAGAAGTCTATCAAAAATAAAATTAATTCTGATGCCGAGCATATAACCATATATTTGATGTCGTTATACTCACAGAAACTTGAAAATTAGGTAACTTTAATATATGCAAGCATTACAACTATAAAACATATTATAACGACGGATGCTTTAATAAATGTGATGGAGTTGTTTTTATTGTGAATAATTCTATTGACCATGAGGTAGAAACTGTGACTTACAATGATTTCAAATTCCTTAGGCTCAAAATAAATTATGGGAACAATAGAATTGCATGGACAGGCATATTCCGTTCATCAAAATACAATAAACAACTATTTATTAATAATCTCCATGATTATGTCCAGCAAAAATGTACACTAGAAACCGAGTTGATTCTAGGCGATACTAACATAGACCTATTTGTTGAGTATGACTCAAATGAATATTTAAACTTACTGCATGAGCATAATTTTAGATGGCACTACTAGAGAAACTTCAACGAGCAAAACCAGTATTGATCATGCACTTATTCGTAGCGGTACTTCTAATGACAACATCTTACCCATTATATCTCAGAGCAGAATTACAGATCACTATCCTATATCAGTTAGTATAAATCTTAAAAAGGGCCTTGACTTAGAAGCAGCTCAGCGTAACATTCGTGAACATAGATTTAAGTTAGATAGTGAGATGCTTAAAAATAAATTGAGCAATATTAATTGGGACACAGTATTAGGGAACAACCACTTGGATTCTAAAGAAGATAAATTTATACAAACTATCCAAAATTGCATTAAAAATCTTCAATACAATTAAATTCAAAGCATCGAAAGAGAAAGGAGTGGATAAAGCACGCGCTAATTCAGTCCATTCACACCAGAGATAGGTTGTATCAGGAATATATAGAAAATAAAGAGAACAATGTCATGAAGGAGAAATATAAGCGGTATAGAAATAAATTAAACGAATTACTTAATAAAGCTAAAACTGACCACTATAAACAATTAATAAATTCCAATTCTAATAATCCAAGAATAGTATGGGGCATTGTCAATGAAATAACACAAAGAATGTCATAAAGAAAAAATAACAAAAATAAGATCTCAAAATCATGTTTACGATGATGATCTCACTATAGCTAATGCATTCAAAGATTATTTTATTAACAAAACAACTGACATGTCTAAAACTATTAAGAACAATCCAGATTTTTCTTTGAAAATCAACAGAAACACATATTCCTGTTTTTTAAATTCCGATTACCGAAGCGGATTTACATACGTACCTACACGAAATAAGCGACACTAAAGCATTGGGAATAGATAACATCTCAGCTCAAATTATTAAGCAGAATTTTAATTCTTTAAAGAGTCCTTTGCTAACAATAATAAACTAGTCACTATCACTTGGATACTTCCCAAAGCAATTAAAAATTACAATGGTAAAACCGCTACATAAAGCAGGCAGTCCTTCAGAACTAAATAACTATCGACCTATATCGTTAACGACGATCATATCAAAATTATTTGAAGAATGTATAAAAAATCATATTCATCAGTTTATGAAGAAACACAATTTACTATCAACTAGACATTTGGTTTTATAAAAAATGTCAGCACCACTGCTATTGGGGAATTAACTAGGCGAATTTATGAAAATACGAACAGTATGAAACCGACCTTGGGTATATTTCTCGACTTGGAGAAGGCTTTTGACACCATACCTCACCATATTCTCCTTCAGAAGATTGACAGATATGGCATCAGAGGCACAGCACTGAAATTTATAGAAAGCTATTTGACTGAAAGGATTCAATACGTTAGAATAAATGGAACTACAAGTCTTCTTATTCATTATTTTTTAGTGTATACTGAACCCTTATTCTTTATATCATAGAATAATTGTTCATATTTTATTTTATGTACTGCATTGAGACCGCAGTCAGTTGAAGCAACTTGGGAGCTGTGTGTTGCAATAGGTAGGGCAGTTGAGCGCGCCTGATATATTTAAACATTTCCCTGGAAGAGGGGCCGACGATCGCTGATCTCGCGTCCCCAGTCTTTGTTAGCCAGAGCAAGCAGTGATGAAAGAAAGACACAGAGATATATTTGATGATGACAAGCGGGGGAAGTGACCTACTTTACTCAACGATTTTACGTTTGGATTGACGAATCACGAAGACCCAAGCCAAGCTCGGCATTAATGTAGCGTGCCCTGGAAAAAGCCCGCGAAAGCTGTATCTAATTAATAACCGATGCGATTCGAATCCGCGAGGCATCGTTTTGACGTTCTGAAAAAAGTGATGAAATTTGACACCACCCGCAAGTTTCTACGATGACTGCTTCGAATTATAAAAAATATTAACGTCCCCACTGCTCCGCATTTGACCAGATTGTATAAATTAGTTGTCTGTGCTAGCGACCACGTTCTTATTTTCGATGTAGCCGAGGCTACTACACGTCGCTACTGTTCTTGTTTTGATGTACCTGGGAGGTACTACACGTATTTGTACAAGTTCATATTTTGGTATAGCCAAGCGATACTAACATTTTAAAGTACTCTTGGAATTCGATATCAAGTGAGATGTTTAAAGTTGTGTGGACTCTGTTGAGAGCCAAGTGTAAATATTTGTAAATTTTATAATATGATTGCGTGTGAATTCAGCCAAGTGCTTATTTTAGGGAAAGTGTCGACGTTTTATTAATTGCCTAGGACAAAGTGATTGTGTAGCTCTGTTGCAATTATAGCAGGAATAGGAAAGATTATTAATTTTGAACTGTATTTTTTCATCGCCGAAGCCAGCAGCAAGATGATGAACTTAGGGTCGACCGTTAGAGTGATGTACCTGCAACCAACTAAGATGTTTGAGATGGCTGAGTAGATCCATAGTGGGTCATGGCGCAGGGTGTCCGCTGACGTGACAAGTGATTTGGATGAGTACTAATACTGAATTATTCATATTCTAGATATGGGAACAATAGTAGTGTGTTTGTGACAGTTCAAGGCCCTCCTCCTCCTCCTCACCCTCCTCACAAGATGGCGGCGGCGCGATATCTCTCGAACGCATGGTCGGATTTTGACGAATGAGGTGTCATTGAACTCGGGCTGATACTCCCTTTCCAATGGATAACATATTTCCACCCCACAGTAAACCCTACCCCTACTAGGGGTGAAAATTGTAATTTTTTAGAGAATCTCGCTTTCCAAGTGCAACATGTGAGAGTTTGAATGCCAAAATGGAATTAAACGTTGTTCTACACAAGAGACATGTATACGGTGGATAGCCACTATGAATTAACAAGCTTGTTTTCTGTTTTTTACGCATGCCCACTCATGGCTTTTGTAAGAGGGTGAGGGAGCGGATCCCTGTGGACGGGTCATTGTTGCCGGGTCATTGTTGCCGGGTCATTGTTGACGAGTCCTTGTAAACGAGTCCTTGTTGACAAGTCCCTGTTGACGAGTCATTGTTGACGGGTCCTTGTTGACGAGTCCCTGTGGACGGGTCCTTGTGTACAGGTCCTTGTGGACGAGTCCTTGTTGATGAGACTCTTTGGACTGATCCCTTTGGACTGGTTCCCACGGACTAGCCCATGAATTTATTTAAATTATGTCAAAGGGCCTAACTACATTTTGCGTGTAAAGCAGTATGTTGAACTGACGTTGTTCACTAATCCCCCATTACTATAATGTGATAACGATATGAAAGGGAAGTGACGAAATACAGGTGAACATCAAGGGATCTAACTTGGTGGATGGATGTGTTCTAACGAGTCATTTGTAGTTGAAAGAGAATAATACATGTTCTTAAGATGTTAAAACTGAGGAGATGGTACATACAGTAAACCGACTTGTTACTTCCTGTGTCATATTACAGACATGACAGAGAGCGCACAGATCTGTTGCTATGACTAACGCTGCAGTAATTTGAAACCGCAAGTGTTCATGAAGACAATGGGTGATGATCATGCAAAGTTAGCAGTCATTGGATATTACACAGGTGTTCCTTCCGGTGTCATGTTGCTAATATGGCAGAGAGCACACACTGCTGTTGCTATGACTAACGCTGCAGTAATTTGAAAACTCAGGTGTTGATCAAGACAATGGGTGATGATCATGCAAAGTCAGCAGTAATTGGATACCACACAGGTGTTCCTAGTGTACTTTGGACTCTCAGCTGTATTGGGAAAGGAATTGCAATGATCTGCAAAAAACTGCTGACACGAGCGATGAGAGTTTATATAAGAGAGGTGTCATATATTTCCCTACTGTCAGTCTTTATTACTCGCTTTGAGTGAACAGTGCTCTATTACTGCTCAAGAGTTGTAAAAAAGCCTTTTTGGTAGAAAATCATTAAATTATTTTGCAAGGTAAGTACTTATTATTAATGGATTGTAGTATTTTATTACTAATTGATATTGAAGTTATTGATTTATTGATTGATTTGTTTACAGATAATTGGGTACCTGTAGGTTACCAGATTCCTACAATCTGTTCATTCAGTGGCAGCAGTTGATAAAGTATAAAAAGGTAAGTGCCCCTCTAATAACTTTTAAACAGTTAAGAGTGATATTTTCCAATGTTCACCACTACATGTCAGTGAAAATGGTATATTTGGCAGTCAAAAGTTGGAACTACTTGACCATGGTGTGTAAAGCAAATTTTGTAGGTTAGATTTTGATTACCGCTCTATTAAGTCTGAATGTTCATTGCTAGGTGTCAGTGACAGAGGGAATATTTAAAGACTTAACCTTAGTTCACCTAACATAACCTAACTTACCCTTGTCACGTGACATGTTTTACAAGTTTAGACTTGCTTTATGACTGACTATGATGTCACACTTAGTTCACTTAACTGGTGGCTGCTGGTTTCTATCACGTAACATGTTCTACAAGTTTAGACTTGTTTTAAGACTGGCTATGAGGTTACACTTAGCTCACTTAACTGGCGATCGCTGGTTTCTATCACGTGACATGTTTTACAAGTTTAAACTTGTTTTATGACTGGCTATGACGTTACACTTAGCTCACTTAACTGGCGATCGCTGGTTTCTATCACGTGACATGTTCTACAAGTTTAGACTTGTTTTAAGACTGGCTATGACGTTACACTTAGCTCAATTAACTGGCGATCACTGGTTTCTATCACGTGACATGTTCTACAAGTTTAGACTTGCTTTAAGACTGACTATAACGTCACACCTAGCTCACTTAACTGGTGACCGCTGGTTTCTACCACTCTATCAAGTTCCAATGCTCACCGCTAGGTGTCAGTGACAGTGGTATATAGTAATCCCCAGTTAGAACTACATGAAGTTAGACTTTCTAGGAGTTCACAGATGATTGATTTAAATACCCTGCTATAACCATTGACTGGAATATAATTAAACTATTTATATTGAACTTTGTTTTATCATTTATTAACATTTATGATTTCTTTCTTTTATAGGTAATTTCGAAAGTGATCATCATGTTCAAGTGTGGTGACTGTAAGAAACAGTTCTCAAGACCTGACAACCTTCAACGGCACGCAAATGTTAAACATGACATTAAAATGTTTGTGTGCAGTCATTGTGCTATGACATTTAACAGACAAGACAATCTTGCACGTCATGTAAATTTAATGCATGTTAGTTCAGCACCATTCTCGTGTTCAGTTTGCGAAATTGGTTTTTCTGCTGTAAAGCGATATCAATCCCACATGGTTGAAGTGCATGGAGAACAACAGGAATTGAAATCTGTAAAAGCATCAACTAGCACGAAACCTTTAAACGAATATGATGCTCAAAAGCGTAAACGTTCTCAAGATTGTGAAAATAGTTGTGCAACAAAAAGAAAGAAGAATGGTGAACCTTCAATAACACATTGTGATGTATGTAATATTGATATGCCTTCTTCAATCATTCATGGACATTTACGCAGTATTCAACATAAAAATATCGCTTGCCATGAAAGAAATTCTGGGAATATTCAACAAATTGGTAGTGCATTTAAAAGTCGAATTGCTAGTTATAGACTTTATAGTAAAGAAAAAACTCAATGTATTGAATCATTTTTAAAAAATGTTCAACCTACTGTGTTTGGCTTGGTAGGTAATGTTTTATTAGAGCATAAAACAATTAAAATGAATTTTGAACTTTTTGGAATCTATGTAAAAACTGGGAGCGAAGGTGAAATTACAGATATCAAATCTTTTAATACAAAAAGCATAATTGTTAGCGAATCAACTAATATTAGTGATATATACCAAAATATTTCAAGTGCTATCATTGTGAAGAGTGAAGAGTTCCAGGAAAGGGAGTCAGGCTGGGCGTTGGTTGAAGAACTTTATTTAGAAACCAACATGAATAAATACAACCCCCATCGAGCATCATCATACATTGATTTGCCAGGATGGATCACACGTAAGCATGCTTGTGTAAACGTTATGAATAATGATGACGCATGCTTTGCATGGGCTGTAACCTCAGCTCTCCATCCAGCAGTGGAGCATCTGTATAGAACATCATCATATCCTCACTATTCTTCAGTGTTAGATTTAGAAGAAATGGACTTTCCTATGGCGATAAAAGACATTCAACGTTTTGAAGAGCTGAACAATGTAAGTATTAATGTTCATGGAATTGAAAATAAGAGTATAGTAGGTCCTCTATATTATACTCAGGAAAAAAAAGGATGCTCATGTAAATTTACTGTACATAACTGAAGGTGAAAATGCCCACTATTTTTGGATAAAACATTTAAGTAGACTTGTCAGTAGTCAGGTTTCAAAACACGATGGTAAAAAGTGGTTGTGTGATGGCTGTTTGCTACATTTCCAGAAAGAGGACCAACTAATTCAACACCAAAAATGGGGGTGTAATCATGTGTGTACGGTATTACCGACTCCTAAAAATAACATTCTAAAATTTAAGGATTATGAGAAACAGCTTCGAGTACCATTTGTTATATATGCCGACTTCGAGGCTTTGCTAAAACCATTTAATACATGTTCATCGAATCCAGCCCAACCTTTCACCAACACTACTCACATTCATGAACGTTTTAGCTTTGCATATTATATTAAATGTAGTTATGACGACTCTTTAAATATGTTTGAGCTCTATAGAGGACCTGATGCATCTAAAGTTTTTATGGAAAGACTTGAGCAAGATGTCATCCGTATATCCTCTATTTTAAATACGATCAATCCAATGGAGCCACTAACATCATCACAGCAAATGGGTTTTGAAACTGAAACTAATTGTTTTATATGTGGTGAATGTTTATATACGGACAGGGTTCGCGATCATGACCATTTAACAGGGAAATATCGTGGTGCTGCTCACCAAGAATGTAATTTAAATTATAGAGTAAATAAATTCATTCCAGTCATTCTACATACCGGTAGCAAATACGATAACCACTTTATTGTAAACGAATTTGGAGCTTCAGGTGCGAAAATTGATGTGATTGCAAATAATGAGGAACAATACATATCGTTCACAAAATACATCAAAACTGTCAATAAAAAAAACTATAAAACTGCGATTTTTAGATTCATTCCGCTTTATGCCGAGTAGTCTTGATAAGCTGGCTAGTAATTTAAAATCAGATCAGTTTCATGAAATTCAACGTGTCTTTCCTAAAGAAGATGATTTTAATTTGATTCGTCAAAAGGGTATATTCCCTTATGAATATATTAACTGTGTGGAACGTCTTGAGGAGTGTTCTTTACCACCGAAAGATGCATTTTACAGTTACTTAAACACAAGTCATATCAGTGATCAGGAATATTTACATGCACAACGTGTATGGACACAGTTCGACATTCAAACTTTAGGAGAATTTTCAGACATATATTTGAAGACAGATGTGTTATTATTAGCAGATATTTTTGAAAATTTTCGGAATGTTTGTATGAAAACTTATGACCTTGATCCTTGTCAGTATTTCACTGCTCCTGGGTTAAGTTTCAGTTCAATGTTGTAAAAAAAACAAAGTAAATTTAGAATTAATGACTGATATAGACATGATCAATTTTATAAAATCATCAATTCGAGGTGGATTAAGCCAATGTAGTGTACGGTACTCTAAAGCGAATAATAAATACATGCCTAGCTACAACCCTTGTGAAGAGTCAAAGTATATTGTCTACCTCGATGCAAATAAACAATATGGTTGGGCTATGAGTCAATATCTACCACTGAAAGATTTTCGCTGGCTGACACATCCTGAAATTGATGTCTTACATGTTGACATTCTTAATGATAACGATGATAAAGGATATATTTTAGAGG
This sequence comes from Meconema thalassinum, assembly GCA_946902985.2. Lineage (NCBI taxonomy): Eukaryota > Metazoa > Arthropoda > Insecta > Orthoptera > Tettigoniidae > Meconema > Meconema thalassinum. The sequence continues at coordinate 1,356,112,883 of OX336388.2, forward strand.
TAAATCTTGAGTACCCTAAAGAGTTACATGATGATCATAATGATTTACCATTTTGTCGTGAGAATATGAAATCTCCATACATCACCTCACGAACAAAAATGTTAATTGCTAATGTAAATGATGAATGTAAATATGTAATACATTATCAAAACTTGAAACAGTGTCTACAGCATGGATTGAAATTAACTAAAATACATCGCGTATTGCAATTTCATCAGTCAGCATGGCTCAAACCGTATATTGATCTAAACAATAATTTAAGAACACAGTCAACAAACGCGTTTGAAAAAGATTTTTATAAACTCATGAATAATAGTGTTTTTGGAAAGACTATGGAGAATGTTGATAAACGAGTTGATGTAAAGCTGATAACAAAGTGGGAGAATGATGGTAAAAGGTATGGCGGGAGCAACTTAATAAAGAAGCCTAACTTTCATAGCTGTTCAATTATTCTTGAGGATTTAGTTGTAATACAAATGAATCGTCTTAAAGTAACTTACAACAAACCCATATATGTGGGTTACACAATTCTGGAATTGTCAAAAACACTTATGTATGAATTTCACTATGATTATGTAAAGAAAAACTATCTTGATAATGCTAAATTACTCTACACAGATACAGATTCTTTTATTTATGAGTTTAAAACTGATGATTTTTATGAGGATATCAAAACTGAGCTAAATAGGTTTGATACAAGTGACTATCCCGAGGATAATATTTACCATTTACCTCTAGTAAACAAAAAGGTTCTTGGGAAATTTAAGGATGAATGTGCTGGTGTTATTATAGACACCTTTGTAGGCACAAAATCTAAATCATACAGCTATATGACAATTGATGATGTAGTAGTAAAAAAAATTTAAAGGAGTGAAAAAGAATGTTGTTAGTAAAGAGTTAGATATAAGTGATTATAAAAACTGTATAGTTAGTAACCCACCTGTAATATATAAGAAAATGTGTGTATTTAGAAATAAAAATCATCAACTACATACCAATTTGCTGAACAAAGTTGCTTTAAGTAATGAAGACAACAAACGAGTCATTATACCCAACACATTTGATACTCTTGCTTGGGGAAACAGTCGCATTGACGACTATTCCTTTACTTAAGTCTAATGATCACTATATTGTAATATTTATAGTGTGTTTAATATTGTAATATTTTTTGTAAAAAACTGTAAGTAGAATGTATAATGATAGGCTACTGTAGTTTAGTAAAAATAAGATAAGTAATACATTTTAGTTTAAAATGTTTGCTTTTGTATATTACGAAAAAGATTTTAAAAAATGTACATAATGTGTGAACTAAACAAGGGGAATGTAAAAAATGTAAAGTGGAAATTGTAAATATCCATGTGTGAAAAAGTGAAATGGCTATCACCATTTTAAAATTAAAAGACATTTTGATCTTGTAAACCTTGTTTTTATTTCACAACAACAAAAATGTACAGAATGTGTAAATTAAACAAGGGAATGTAAAAAAATGAAAAGTGGAAATTGTAAATATCCATGTGTGAAAAAAATGAAATGCCTACCACCATTTTTAAAAATTAAAAGATATAGTGATCTGGTGAACCTTATTTTTATTTCACAACAAAAAAATGTACAGAATGTGTGAACTAAACAAGGGGAATGTAGAAAAATGTAAAGTGGAAATTGTAAATATTTATGTGTGAAAAAATGAAAATGAAGAAATGGCCATCACCATTTTTAGAATTAAAAGATATAGTGATCTAGTGAACCTTATTTTTATTTCACAACAAAAAAATGTACAAAATGTGTGAAGTAAACAAGGTGAATGTAAAAAGGGGGAAGTGGAAATTGTAAATATTCATGTGTGAAAAAATGAAAATGAAGAAATGGCTATCACCATTTTTAAAATTAAAAGACATTGTGATCTTGTAAACCTTGTTTTTATTTCACAACAATTTGAGCTTTACAAAAATAGAATACAAAGAAATACCAATTCTTCAATCCTTTTCAATGTTCATGTCCACTCATCACTAACTTTCCTTATATAGCACTAATCACAATGAGAGTTGCCAACCTCTCTCCCACTGAGACATCACAGGATGTCAAACGTTGTTTAGCTTTTCAACGATACTTTATCCGCTACACGTCTTAATGCAGGATGACAGTGGTGATAAGAAAGGTGCATGCTCGATCCAAAGGATTAATAGGTATATCACCACGCTGCAAAGGTTCTTCAAGATAAGTTCCAGGACCACACAAATAATAACCAGGTAGGTAGATTTCGAAAGTTAAGTATTGAATTACTTTGTCAATCGCCATTGCCAGTACAGGTCTGGCATATCCTTTTGCACAGATGGTAAAAAGGTTTGATTTTTCTCTTCCTCCTCTGTAGACGATGTTGTTGTTGTTGCTTATTTCTCTCCATCACACACGTGGTATGAGGAAACAAAGTCTTTACACTGACTTTTATGACCGTGATACAGTTTGACCAGCTGGCAAGTAGCACACTGTCGCATAGAGGGTATTTTTGCCATAGCCACTTGCTTATGGTGATTATAATCCGTACATGGTTGCAATTCACTTAACACTGGGTCTTGAGTCCATGATTTTGGTACATGTTGCCAAATTTCTTTCACGGCATTTGCTGCGACGTAATAAATTAATGATTTTGGAAGAGCCAATAATTCTTCTTTGGTAAAACTGTCTAGTTACTTTTTGCACACAAAGAACTTTCCAATCGCTTTATCGGTAGCATCCCCTTTCTCCATGGTATCACGTTGATGTTTACACGTCGCTTGTAGAAATCTCACTGGTGGCATCCACAGGTAAACCTTCAGTTTTAATTTTATTTAACAACTCCCAGCAGGCATTGGTGGTTAGCCAATGAAACAATTGCCACACCTGTGCCAGAGCTTTATAGGTAATGTTGTCACAGGGGTAGCGGTCCATGAGTGTTTGCAGTGAGGGACAGCCCATGTCCATTAAATCGATACATTGACAGTAAGACGCCAAAATGGTTGTAGCCATTGACGTTTTTCACTACCTTTCACAAATACTACATGGGCAGAAGACAAGTGGGCTTTCATGACCATGTCCAGGTGCTTATATGAAATGGTTCCTTGCTTCCAGTCTAGTTGCATATGAGTTTCAATCCACTGGGTTTGTTTACGGTCTTTATCACACAACAAATCAAACGCATAAGGTGGTTTAAACACCAAATGGGTAGCTTGCGATATCCAAAAAGTAGAACAATCGACAATGCCCACTTCTTTAAATATAAATTTGTTATCTCCAATTTTAAACCCTTGACAGTCGACAATTAGTGTACGTAACATGTTCACTCTTGTCTGGATCAAGTCCAACTGACCACAGACTGACAATTGTTCAGTAAGGTGTACCCATGTCATTTACTTACATTCCATTCTAGTAAAATAAAATAAAAACATCGATTAGTCACTATAGAGGTTAGAATATGACAGGGGGGCAAAAGAAATAATAATATAACAACAAAAACCAATTTTTATTACATTATTTTATTAGCATAACAAGTTTTACATTCTTTATTCATTCTAGGATAGAGGCGGTACCATCTCATATTACAAAAAAGTATTTTGTGTTTATAGTGTCCATAACACCGATGATATTCTAATGTCTCTAAACTGGGTGTTTTTGACTGTGAGCTGCTCACTGAAGCACTGTTGACACCATAAAGTCCACACGTATCATAACTTTTTCATCACTCAAAGGCATGAGTGAGTGGTAACTTGAATGACAGGGTATATAACCCACCTCCATTCTGCACAGGTAGGGGCAGGCAGGTGACCAGCGCTGATGATCCTGCATGAGTTCATCGCTCTCTTGCCATTGGTCTAAGATGATGGGACAAAACACACATTTCACTTCATCTCTTGTTTTTAAATAGTAGAATCCAGCGGCCGCTAAGGCTTGAGGGTTTATAAAAGGCACCGGCCACGTCGCAAAGGTCTTGAAACGTTGTTCCTCAGATTTTAAATTCATGGATGTAACTTCTCTTCAGGCTTGAAAGCAAGACATGACTGAGCGGTTTGATGTGGGTTGACCTGCTATTTATAATCTTGTCACTTGGTTGGACAGTGGATAATATTTGACTTGTTTGTGATGAATAATCAAACAGTAGGCCGTGGTATTGGCTGGAACATTGTCATGCGTTTCAAAATCTAGTCGAATGACAATATTGGATGGTTTGACAGACTCTTCCAAGTAGGAACAGTCAAAGAAAATCAGTGGCGCCCTTGTCCTAAAAGCTTGGGGTGACAATATTGGACAATTCTCTTTTAGATAATACGACCATCTAAATTTAGAAAACAAGTCGTACTGGGGGCCAAACTTATTTTTTGAAAAATCTAAATCCAACCCTTCAAAGGAAACACAACACCGTTGAGGAAAAGACGTGCATTTCTCAATTGCAGGTGATCAAATTGCGTGACATCGTTGGTTTGTTGATACTTGCGATTCGTTTGAAAACCCACAATCATGTAGAGAGGTCTCTCTGCATAGCGGGCTGTTTTTATAGACCAACTGTGTGTGTTGGTGGTGGGCAATAACGGGTACTCATGGAGTGCCCAGCTTCTAAATTCCATGGGTAGAGGTATATCTCTCTTTACCATCTTGAGTATGTCCAGTTTTTTGCTATCGTTAAGGGTCACATGAGGCACTTTCCATAGCAAGCGTTGTAGTTGAATTTTTGAATCAATGGGGGCATTGACGGCTCCCTTGAGTGCATTATTATCATTCCTGTCTCTCACCAGATAAAGCACTTGCCTTGCGTTGACCACAATGCGCTGGTGATCTTCAGCAAAGCCTAAAATCAGTTTAAGAGGTAAATATCCAGTAAAGGTGCCATCGGTGTGTACCATCCAGTCATTGATCGAGTCAGGGCACCAACCCGCCATGCAAAGTGTTTTAGCTTCTTCCTCACTATCAGAGGGATATAGTTTCATGACACTGGAAATACCCACATTTCGATTGCTATCCACCACGATATCGTTAATCACATAACGCACTTCAGAAAACAGAAAGGCGAAAGTATGGTTGGCTAACTTGGATGTGGTGGGTGTAGAGCCATCAGCTTTGGTGAGCCGACCTTCAATCTGAATAACACTTTCATGCGGTAGAGTGTAAATATCTTGGTTGTTGATAACAAATTGAATTTCATCATTCTTATTGAGTCCAGGTGTTTGAGCTTGATAAGAATGGAGATCAATTCTTACCACTCCTGGTTGCTCCTCGATGTGGTTCGCTACCTCTAGGATAGAATTCATCGCGGGGGTTGACGTGGTAACCCAAATGCTGTAAAATCTGCTTGTTCTGAGATGTTAACGTATATTCACGTGGTAAACAACTAACACCATTCCTAGACGGTGCTGTTGCTTTATATACAAACTTCATAGTGGCTTTAGCACCAACTTGTAAGTCACTGGTGTGGTAGAATCTAGATCAATGAGTTGTTGCTCTCTATTGATCAGTCTTAATGTTATATTACTAATACCATCGACAGCCGCAGAATGAAAAAGCACCACTGGAGGGTTTTCACGAATAATATAGCCATTGGGCGATGTTACAATAAAGTCATAAAGCGAATGCGACGGTTCTTGATTGGTGTACACTTGACTAATAGTATTACACGTCACCGACACATGATGGTCCTCAATGAATTTCACTTCATGGTCTGATTCATGTTTTTTGTTGGGCTCCAACACACGTGGTTTAAATCCTAGTAATGGACCATTGGAATCGGGGTGTGTTTTAAAGTCAATTTTGAATGTGGAGAAAATACTGCAGCGATGAGTGTTGGTATTTCCTACAAGTTCAAACTTGCGCGTTCCATCAAGAAATGACTTTAAACCATATTCATTGATCAACACCCCATAAATGTGTTCATAAATGTCATCTATCGTGTATCCACCAGAGTTCAGGGTGAGCACAGAATCATCATAGTAAAACTTGTTGTTCACATTTTCACGTATGTTGTATATTCGATTGTACGTTTCAAGAGAAACAAGTCCTAAACCATAGGGTTTCTCACTCAATTCGATAGGTGGGTAAAAGTCAAGGCTCACTTCAGGCCCACGTCCATGCAGTGTAAACGTCTTACTTTCCACCGACATACTGTTGACGTTTTTGCTTATGTTGCGTCTTATATAAAAAAATAAACACAAACGTCCACACTGTTGGCTGTTAAACGTTTGCTCACGTTTCACATTATAATATATCTTGATCCTGTTTCCAAAATAGGCCACTGGTTCCATGGGTGGGGGCAAATGCCCAAAACTGTCAAAGTACCATACAGTGGATCCCTCTTTGACATAAGCTACATAATGTGTTCCAGGTCCTTGGTGATCATTCAAATTGACAACAGCGCATTCATGTTTTCAGGGTCGTGAGGGTAATTGGTTTCGCATAAACACACTTCGAAAATGAGAAAGCTTCAGTTGTTTAGCATAGCTTTCCACTTGTTGATGCGTCAGGGCATGTATTGCTATGGCTGAGGTTAAAGATGTTTTATTTTATTTTATTTTATTTTATTTCGAAAAGGTGAAATACCAAATCCTTGTTGATAAAAGGCTGGCTTCAAATTGACATTTCTAGCCCCCATAGCAATGGCTTCCATTGTTTCATTATGTCGCTGACTTTCTTTGAGTTGTTGCTTGCCGTGTTGCGCGGCTTTAATAGTTTTTGCCACTGCACTGGCGCCACCTAAAAGTGAACCTAGAGCAGCCAGACCAGCGAATAATGCAGGTAAAAATCCCGCTCGTTTGGGGACGGGAATCACTCGCCCTTGTTTTGAGCCCTGTCGCTGACGTTTTGGAATAACATGTCTCTGTGCTGCTCGAAGAGCTTTCCTTATTGTCAACACATTATTTTTTCTTTTTTTCTTTCGCAAGTGCTTGTCCATGAATGTCTTAAGCCCAGGCTTTGCCAAGGACAGGGTCATATTTTTAGTCTTTCTCACCACATATCTTTGTTTCACCATGATGATGATGACCAACGACGTTTCACAAGAAATTTTAAGTCACAACTAACGTCAGATTGTTATTTCATGGCTGTATATTCCAATTCTACATAAAGTGGGAAATCGTTTATGGTTTTTCCAGCTTGCTTTTCATCCCATGTCAACATGAGATGAAAGGATAATTCGTCTCCTGCATTGACCATTTCATGGTTATGGTCCAACATCCTATGACCATTTATCTCTATTTGTAAATGGTTCTCATCAGGTATGGCATATTTGATGTGAATGGTTCCATCATAGTGTAGTCGATAGTGGCTTAAACCCGAAGAAAGCACATAGGTCAAGTGCTGGTCATGAACTAGTGGTATATGGTTTCTCTCATTCACAGGTTTTACATTTGTCAGATACACTAAAAATACAGATGGGATAAATTTATAAAGCCTTTTCATTTCATAGGTCACGTATCGCTTGGTACAGACATCATCATCTTCTTGTGGGTCTTCCACGTGAATAATGCGGTGATGATTAGCGCTATAGCCATCCACCGTAAGCTGAGGCACTTTATCATAAAACTCATACACCTTGTTATCCACATACCGTACTTTTTCTTGTAGTAACGTCTGTAGACACTTGATGATGTTTTACATGGGTTAACCGCTTTCCTTTAAAGTCATAATCTCCTTGCTTTGTGCGTGGCACTACTGACCTATCCACATAGTGTTTATTAGCAGGATCTGTTTCTTGTTTAGGATCATGTATGGGAACAGACCTAGCTTTGACCATCAACGCACGTCCAAAGACATCCATCGTCAACCTGTAGTACAAGTCTACTATTTCTATGACAAGGCTCGGTGCGATGTATATAGACAGCCTGCTAGCCTCTCTAAGCCTTAGTTGAAATGAAGATTATTAAGCAGCAAGAGTCATTCCCCGTGAGGGACATGGTTTCTCATCTCTGCCCCACATCACGTGAGCAACGCATGGTTCACTGTTTCCATCTTCCATTCGCTGCATCATTGTGGGACCTTCCGGCTGTGGAAAGACCAATCTTTTGCTGACACTTATTACAGCGCCCAATGGTCTGTGTTTTCAAAATATTTATATTTTCGCAAATTCTCTCTACCAACCCCTTTACGTGTTTCTGGATCAAGTCATGTCTGGATTACAAAATGATAATATGGGGTATTTTACATTTTCCACGCAAGAAAATGTTATTTCACCGGATGAGGTAAAGCCTGATTCACTCATGATTTTCGATGATGTATCCCCTGAACGACAAGGCATCATTCAAAGCTATTTCAGCATGGGTCGACACAAACATATCGATTGCTTCTATCTTGGACAAACGTATTCTAAAATGTCCAAACAGTTGATTCGTGACAATGCCAATGTCATTGTTTTATTTCGCCAGGACGAGAGGAACAGTCGTCACATTTATAATGAACATGTGAATCCGAATATGACCTCTCAAATGTTTACAGAATTGCCTGGCAAGTGCTGGAACACACGACGTCATGCCTGTTTAGTGATTGACAAACAATGTGAACTCAACCAAGGGCGGTATCGCTTAGGGTTTGATCATTTTATTGCTATTTAAGGCACTGTATCATTCCATCTCAAGTCATTTGTCACGACACCATGGCGTTAGCAGAGAGTCAATTGAAAAAGCATATTATTAGAGCAAAAATACTATTCGCCAAAAGTTCCGTCAATTGAAACGATCACGTGCTGATCATGCTTTGTTTATTCAACAACATTTAGCCCCTCCGCTAAAAGCTATATTGAAACCCTCTTTCAAGCCATCTGAAACGCTACCCACCGTTTCACAAACCACTCAGACACACCACGAGGACCCTGAGGAAGAGGAAGAGGAACAGTAAGATTTAACTAGTGTTAGCGAAGTTGAGGATAATGAGGAACAAGTGTTTACGCCTCAAAAAAGGCATTACCCTTGCAGAGTTTTTAAGAAAAAAGAAATCCTTGGTCATGGTCGAAACACCTTGCCCTTCCAGATCGTCTCCATTTTCACAACTCTTGGCCACCCCTCAACATAAGGCTCAACTGAAAAACATTTTAATAAAATATTATGGATCAACACTGGAACCCTATTTCACCAATCTATTTATTGGAAACACAGATACCACGTATGGTGTTAGCTATGAGGATGATAGTTTTAAAATTGGTGATTCATCGATTAAATTTAGTCGTACTAAAGCTGTCATTAAAAAGATCAACTATAATTTAACACCAGGACTGTTAAAGCTACTATTCTCTCAGACTCCCTCATCACAAAATTATACGCTAGAGGACCTTGATAAAATTATAAATCCATTTTATTGGACACCCATGCCCACAAAAGACAATATGATCCCACTCAACAAGTAAATGCCAATATATTTCAAAAATATAAAACCATCATTGCAAAAATGTTCCCCACTAGTCAAGGTGGTCGTCGTAAAGTGTCCGCTTCAGGGGTGACATTTAAGCCATTAAAACCCTTGTGGATGTTACCTACTGGCACAATCCCTATAAACTCGTCCAGCGACTACAGCTGTTGCATGATTCACGTCAAGCCGGCCATACTGGTCACGATTGGGAAATTCAAGAAATTGAGGAAGAACTTCGAAATGCCAAAATTATTGTTTAAGCCCTCACCCTTTAAAATGGGTATTGCTCACGAGTTGCATCGCCCAGCTAGACGTCATTATCAGCGACTTAAGGTGATTTCACAGGGTGTGGATGAACTTTGGCAAGCAGACTTGGTTGAAATGATTCCCTATGCTAGCGTTAACAATGGTGTACGCTATATGTTGACGGTCATTGATGTTTATTCCAAAATGGCGTTTGTTGAACCTGTGCGACGCAAGTCTGGTCCACTAGTCACCAAGGCCTTTCAACATATTATTCGACAATCCAAACGTCAACCTCAGCTGCTACAAACCGATCAGGGAAAATAATTTTTCAACAAGGATTTCTCCAGTTTTCTCAAATCTACGGATATTCACCATTACACCACGTACAGCAATCTCAAATCCAGCGTGTTCGAGCGGTTCAACCGAACATTGAAAACCCATATGTGGAAAGTGTTTACCGCACAGGGCACCTATCGCTGGTTGGACTTGTTACCGAAGCTAGTGTCACGTTACAATGACAGCAAACACAGAACCATTGGGACTAGGCCACGACTTGTAACAAAAAATATTCCGCGACTGGATAAACTGTTTAACCCCATAAAAACAGCATACCCTAAACGTCATCGCCTTAACATCGGGGACTATGTTCGTCTAGGCAAATTTACGTCTATCTTCAACAAGGGCTACAAACCAAATTGGGGGACTGAACTATTTCGAATTCGACATGTCAACCTGAACAGTCCAGTCACCTATTTACTCGAGGACCTCAACCATCAACCCATAAAAGGCAGGTTTTTTTCTCCAAGAACTCCAATAGACAGCGTTTCCAAATCATTACCTTGTGGAAAAAGTGTTGAAACAAAAAGGAAATAAACTATATGTAAATTGGTTGGGATTTAGCTCAGCCTTTAATTCATGGATTAATAAATTACATGCTGTATGAAACTGTGCACCTTGTATTTATTTATTCACTCATGTTGTACTTAACCTATAGCCCTATGTGCGTACAGTCCTCAGCTCCACATGTATTATTATAAGCAATATATATTTCTTTCTCTCTTCACCTTTGTTCTCTCTTACACCGACTCTCCCCCTCTCCTCCCCTTCACCTCCCACCACTGTCAAAACAGGTTGTGACTTGTTAGCTCTTATCGTGCAAGTGCACAGGTGAACAACTGTGTGTTAGGTCATATTACACATGAACTTGCATTTTCTCACGCATGAACCAAAACAGGATGTGACTTGTTTCACAAGGAGGATGGTAATAATGACATCTCACACGTGTTCACATGTATTTCATCACTTTCCTTTCATATCGTTATCACGTTATAGTAGTGGGGGATAAGTGAACAACGTCAGTTCAACACACTGCTTTACACGCAAAATGTAGTTAGGCCCTTTGACGTAAATTAAATAAATTCATGGGCTAGTCCGTGGGAACCAGTCCAAAGGGACTGGTCCAAAGGGATCAGTCCAAAGGGTCTCGTCCACAAGGAATCGTCCACAAGGACCTGTCCACAAGGACCCGTCCACAGGGACTCGTCAACAAGGACCCGTCAACAATGACTCGTCAACAAGGACTCGTCAACAAGGACTCGTCAACAATGACCCGTCAACAATGATCAGGCAACAATGACCCGTCCACAGGGATCCACTCCCTCACCCTCTTACAAAAGCCATGAGTGGGCATGCGTAAAAAACAGAAAACAAGCTTGTTAATTCATAGTGGCTATCCACCGTATACATGTCTCTTGTGTAGACAACGTTTAATTCCATATTGGCATTCAAACTCTCACATGTTGCACTTGGAAAGCGAGATTCTCTAAAAGTTACAATTTTCACCCCTAGTAGGGGTAGGGTTTATTTTGGGGTGGAAATATGTTATCCATTGGAAAGGGGGTATCAGCCCGAGTTCAATGACACCTCATTCGTCAAAATCCGACCATGCGTTCGAGAGATATCGTGCCGCCGCCATCTTGTGAGGAGGGTGAGGAGGAGGAGGGCCTTGAACTGTCACAAACACACTACTAACAATTTTTGTAAATAATTTTGTGTGTATTTTTTTCTTGTTTCATTTTTTTAAACTTAGATTAACGTAGTGTACTGACACTCAATTATGTAAATGCGTGAGGACGCGTGGCCATTAGTTTGATTCAGTGTATTTGTGTATTTTAATTGTGTACTCGTGTACTCATATATTTAATAAGAATTTATTGCAGCCATACGGCCATAAAGGTACAGTATATGGATATGTTCCAACCAACGCAATGTTGTGGATCTTATGCACAAACGTCAACCAGGGAATTCACTCGCTTTTTACAGCTGGTCACGTGGTAACGGTCACAGGGCTGATCGCACAATTCACAAACACAGGTATTCCCGGGGTCGTGAAAACACTTGGTCTTGCATACCTTGTGGTGGTACCCATGCACAGCCATTGAGGTCACCAGGAGTCGGAGCTCCTGATTCGTGTCGGCCCAGGATCTATTTATCATGGCTTCTGTTGTATAAAAGTCCAGCCAAATCTCCCTTCTTTTCTTTTCTCTTTCAAGGAGCGGTTTATTCGAGCTGACGGTGAATGGGGGCCACATACGTAAGTCCTCTATAAAGAAGGGTTCTTTGGCGAGCTCGTATACTAGCCTCGACTTTGTGTATTTCGAGACACCTAGGGCGGCTTTCAAGAATCGTGATTTGACTGCTTCCAAAGTCATTAGATCTTTTAGACTGATCTTTTCCCATATGATATCTATTTCGTAGATTGCGATTGGAACAATTTTTGCGTTGAACAAGGCCATACCAGTTTGCAATGATAATCTGGATATTTCTTTGATGTCGAAAATTGCTTTTGTGGCAGATGCTGCTCGGGATTTCACGTGTATTCTGAATGATCTGGCAGTGGTTTCAGAGTCACTCCCAGGTATTTGAAGCTGTTGACTCTCAGTAGAGGTTTCAATCCTAGATATATCCTGTCCTCCACAGCTTCTTGACCTCCGTTGCGGAATGTCATCTGTACGGTTTTTTCGGTGTTAATTTCCATTTTGTTTTCCTGCGCCCTCCTCTCAAGTTGGTTTGTGGCTCTTTGTAGGTTATCGGTGGAGTTCGATCCAATGACCATGTCGTCCGCATATATTTAGATTTTGACATCTTCCGACTCTTGTCTAATCATCTGCACAACATCGTATGTGGCGACATTGAAGAGCAGGGGGCTTAATGAGTCCCCCTGTAGTACGCCGTTTGTTTGAGTTATTGTTTTCGATGTGGTTACGCCATCTTTGATCTGAATGAAATTGGCTGTCAACATGTTATGGATCAGCGCTGTGAGTTTATCTTTTCCTTTTATTGATTCCAGCTTTGAGATTAGTATTCGTATATTTAGTCTATCGAAGGCCTTGGTATAATCTATGAATATTACATGGAAAATCCCACGGGGATGTCATAATGCGCCCTCTATATCATCAATAAAATTGTTAATTGCATGCAGAGTGCTTCTGCCTTTACGGAAACCGAATTGTTCTTCCGGGATCATGTGTTCTACTTCTTTAGGGATTCGCTTTGTGATAATCCTTGTGAGTGTCCTCAATATGCACTTTTCAAGGGCGATTCCCCTGTATGAGTTCGGATCCAATTGATTGCCTTTCCCCTTAAATAGTATCTTAATTGTTGAAATCCTCCTTATTTCTGGTATGTTGCCCTCTTGTAAGCACAGGTTTAACATATCTGTGATTCCTTGAAGTAACAAGCTAGGTGAACCTTTGATATGTTCATTATATATACCGTCGGGGCCTGGTGCCTTCTTGTTTTTTAAAGATGTTATTAGTAGGGAATATAAGCCGAAGCTGGCTCAGGGGCTAATGCGCAAGATGGCCGCCGCGCGCAATTGTCCTATGTTATTCTTATGGACGGGTCAGCCACAGCTGGGGCAGGGGCTAATGCGCAAGATGGCCGCCACGCCCTGAGACCGTGAATGACGTCACAGGCAGAGTTCGGACGTGTAGTTGCTAAATGGAATATTTATTATTATTATTAGGTAATTATTGATTGATCATGTACAATCAATACCAGCCTTATATTGTCCTCCCGTGGCTCATGATCGCGAGATTAACGGTCACGTTAAACTACAAGCTTCCTTCCTTTTTATATTGTCCACCTCTTGGTGTAGTGGCTAGCATTTTTTGCTGTTACTGCGAAGGCCGAGTTCGATTCCTGGCTCTGCCAAGAAATTTAATTTTTGGTCTCACGAGTGGAACGGGGTACACTCAGTCTTGTGAGGCAAAAGTGAGAAAAGGCGGGATTAATTCATACCTATGCCATTCATCATAACCCAACTTCATTTAACCTCACCTATCCTAACCTAACTTCACCTAACCTAACCTAACTTCAAAGTAAGAGCAAATGTGAGAGCAAAAATTGAGAGTATAAAGTGCGAGCAAAAAAATGCGAGCAAATATGAAAGCAAAATGTGAGAGCAAATGTAACAGCACAAATAATAAATTTAGTTATAACCTAACCTAACCTTACCTAACCTAACTTCACCTAACCTAACCTAATTTCAAAGTCAGAGCAAATATGAGAGCAAATGTGAGAGCACACATAATAAACAAATCAGGGGCCGATAACCTAGATGTTAGGCCCCTTAAAACAACAATTATCATCATCATCATTAATAAACTAAGTTATAACCTAATCTAACCTAACTTGACCTAACCTAACCTAAATTCACCTAACCTAACTTCACCTAACCTAACTTTACCTAACCTAACCTAACCCAACTTAACCTAACCTACCCTAACGTAAAAATGAGAGAAAAAAAAGTGAGAGCAAAAAGTGTGAGCAAAAAAGTGAGAGCAAATGTGAGATCACAAATAATAAACTTAGTTATAACCTAACCTAACCTAACCTAACCTAACCCACAGAAACCTCATTTAAAGATTTTAGATTTTAGATTTTAACATTTTACATTTTAACATTTTAGATTTTTGATTTTTTCATTTTACATTTTTTAGATTTTACACTTTACATTTTTGATTTTTTTTTTGTATTTTAGATTTTAGTTTCTTCTAGTTTCTACATCTTAAATTTAAGATTTTTTCATTTTAGATTTTACATTTTACATTTTCCGAAAAGAGTAAACAACAAGGTCACATACCTAACCTAACCTAACCTAACTTTACCTAACCTAACCTAACTTTACCTAACCAAACCTAACCTAACCTAACTTAACCTAACCTAACTTAAAAGTGAGAGAAAAAAAAGTGAGAGCAAAAAGTGTGAGCAAAAAAGTAAGAGCAAATGTGAGAGCACAAATAATAAACGTAGTTATAACCTAACCTAACCTAACCCACAGAAACCTCATTTAAAGATTTTAGATTTTACATTTTAACATTTAACATTTTAACATTTTAGATTTTTGATTTTTTCATTTTACATTTTTTAGATTTTACATTTTACATTTTTGATTTTTTTTGTATTTTAGATTTTAGTATTTTTTTAGATTCTACATTTTAAATTTAAGTTTTTTATTTTAGATTTTACATTTTACATTTTCCGAAAAGAGTAAACAACAAGGTTACATACCTAACCTCACCAAACCTAACTTTACCAAACCTAAGCTAATCCAAAGGCTAATCCACATACACAAAGTATATAAGGGCACATGCCACTATCCTTATGCTAGTCTTATAGGCTACTGTACAGCATGATCACCACCCCAACCGTTTTTTTTTTTCATTTTGTTGTTTACACATTTGTCAATTTTCCAATTTCCCATTTTCAGTTTTTTTAATGTCAGTTTTAAGTATTTCAATTTCATAATATGGAAACATGGATTTTGCATTTTGATGTTTACACATTTGTCAATTTTCCAATTTCCCATTTTCAGTTTTTTTAATGTCAGTTTTAAGTTTTTCAATTTCATAATATTGAAACATGGATTTTGCATTTTGTTGTTTACACATTTATCAATTTCACAATTTCCCATTTACAGTTTTTAAAATGTCATTTTAAAGTTTTTCAATTTCATGATATAGAAACATGGATTTCCCAATTTGTTTTTACACATTTTTCAATTTACCAAATTCCCATTTACAGTTTTTAAAATTTCAGTTCAATGTTTTTTCTATTTTGTCAATATGGAAACATGGATTTTCCAATTTGTGTTTTACATGTTCATTTTGCATTAGGAGTGGAGAGAGGTGGGTAGTAATTAAAAAATGTACAAGCAGTGTCCATACAATATTTTTTATTTTAAAACCATGTACACTATTTACACATAATACATTTTATATATATTCTTTTTTGTTGTAAATTGTACAGTTGTTTTTATTTTGTTTTCTATTTTTTATTTTTTCATTATGAATACCATTTTTCTTTTTGTGTTTTTCTATTTTGTAGTGCTATTGTTTTATTTCCTAAATTGTTTTGTTTTATGTATTTGCTAGTTGCAGACGGAGGATTTTGATATTCAAAATTTAACCCTTTAAGCATGGTTAATGATTGAGTAATGACCATAGGCATGTGTACCTATACCATTAGCATCAATTACTCTTTTATCATCACCAGGACACAAAGCAATTTTGTTTAGTCTTATAGATGATATGTCATGTTGTTTAGAAGCGATAATGTTCATTGGTATTCTTTTTACATTGTCTTTCATGACACAATCCTTATAATCTTGAAAGCTTATACAATTTTTGACAACACCTCTGTTAATACCATTAATCTTTTTGATTTCTTTACCGTTTATGTCTAAAGCGTACATTTTAGCTCTAAGTCCAACAAATGCTTTTATAATTTGTCCACAAGCCTCGTCTTTAAATTTCCCCAACGTTTTCATGTTTGTTGTAGAGTAACATATGTGATTAGTAGGATAATCTGATGTGTCCAGGTGTTCTAGGAAATCCAACTTGTCTTGTTATAAATCTGGGGTGTTAACCATATAAATGAACGAGTCGGTATCCATATATATGAGTTTAAGATTGTTCATTCCATAATAGGGTAGCAGGACATCATAGTGGTGGGAATACATTAGAGTTTTTGAAATATCCAGTATACACATTCCAATATATATAGGCTTATTGAATACAATGTTACGTTTAGCCATGTGGAAAGCAGCTAGGTTAGGACCATAAATGGTTCTGTCAATAGATGTTTTTCTAGATCAACGGTATCTGGAGAAACCCACTGAAATCCGCCATAAGGAAGGTTGGTTGGTTGGTTCCTTAGTTTAGGGGCTGCGACAACGCGGTCATGTAGCCCCGTGTACTTTGGGTGTGTGTAGAATCTGTCTGATAACCGGTGTTAATTGTGATGACTGTATTAGTGTGTGTATCTGTTTTTTAATTCAAGTAGAGACTGCAACTTTGAATTTTCAAATAGTTCCTACTTTTGCCGCCAAACGCCACCCTCAACGACTACTAGGCCTAGTTCAGAACTAGCTACTAGACGCCACCGCAGTCGGCTCTTGGCAACGAACGTAGCAACCTAAGAGCGTTGTTTACATTCTTAACCTATCCAATTTAGTTTCACACAGGTGTAATTAGTGGAAAGATCTTTAACATGCCATAAATCTATGACATGGGACCGCCGGCTTTACTTCCCCTCCGAAGGAAGGCATACTGAGGGATTTTAACGCTCTTAAAAAATCCGACGGCTTCAGCCGGGTTTGAACCCGCTATCTTGGGCATAGAAGCTCAGCATGCTACCAACTACGCCACCGAAGCCGCCCGCCATAAGGAAGAGAGTGGCATATAGCCCACCCGTATTGGTTGTTGGCATCATCATAGGTAATAAACTGCGATGGTTTCTCAGAATCACAGGTTTCCATGTATTTATTGTTAGCTTCAGCATACCGATGAGACACCTGGCATATGCCTCCACGTATTCCAGACTCGATTAAAAGAATCTGATCGTAATCCTGTAGCAATTCCAGTTCAATTCCTGTGTAAAGGAGCATTGCCTCGAAACTTAAACCAGGCGAAGTAAAAAAGTGTGCAGCATCCACTCGGTGTGTTTCTAGTGTTTTGCTTCTAAACGTTTCAAAGCTGTCTGCAAGAAGGAGTACATCTGAAGTTAGGTAGAGGTCACTATATTCCCCTAGAGTTTTAATGTTGAACTTATTCCAGACATTTTTGGCATGTCCAAAGCCTTCTTGACTACCATCTTCTTGACTTAATTTGTTAATGAATACCTCTTTTGGAGATAAACACGTTTCACTTAACTTTTCCCATGAGTCAATGTAGTCATAACAAAATACCCCTTTACGAGTCATGAGCATTGCATTTTCTTTTCCAAAGTACTTGTCTGTTTCAGGGTATGATGTTCAGTTGGAAACTAAGTTTTCCAAACTGCTTGACATTAACCGAAACGTGTCCACAAATCTAAGCTTAATATTTCCTACATATTTGGTAAAGGAAATGTACTTTTCTTTGGAATTAGCGATAACATCCACTCTCTCAGTAGTACATCCTAATTGCTTTACAATGAAATTTGCTTCGTAGCCACTCATATTATGTAGAAACACAGGAACGGGGCTACGTGTTTTACACCTCAAATTACAGTTATTGTGAGCACTTCCTCGGTATTCCCCTGTAATATGGCAATGGTCTCGAACTTTCTAGTCCTCTTTGGTAAATGGTTTTTGACACAAATGACAGGTTTCAAAACATTGGAACTCTGCTTCTTGATCCTGAGTTAAGGCCTTTGGAATATTTAAGCTGTAAACGCGATCGATTTCATTAGCTATTGAGATCAAACAGTCCATAAACTGTTCTGCAGCATCAGGTCCACGATAAATAACAGGTTGGCTTGGAAGGTTTGTCGTTATGTGCTCCACAGCCGGTTAGGTTTTAACGTATATACCAAAGCTCATAGGAACATGACTCTGGTGTGGCACTGTATAACTTGCCTCAGGATTAGGTAGACATGTTTGATAGGTTAACAGTATACTTTCAAAACCTGCATAGATAACGTAAGGTATTCTCAGCATTTTTTCAACATTTAAGAATTTGACAATGAGGTTTTAATAGGCATTTCATCCCTAGCAATGTCATGCTGGACACACAAAGCTCTATGTTCTTTCAATTTTTCCATTCCTTGTCGACCATATTGATTATCAAAGTGAGTAAAACACCGTTTGCACGTATATATCTTATGTCCATGGTGAGTAATCTGATGTCCTACTAGTTTATCAAAATCTTTGATAAATACGTAGTGGTTCTGTCCTGATGATGAACTTAGCAGAAGGAGGTTGCGATGGTCTTTCAGCTCTTGATCCACAACCTTTAGAGGGAACAGTTTATCGTCTTGTTCCAATCCAAATACATTAATGGATATATCGTTGGCTTTTTCAAATTTAGGAATGTCAGCTAGCGATGTAGGAAACGATATTACTGAAAAATCATACTTGTTGTCCAGGTCCTTGTATTTACTAATGCGTTGAGCATCCTTTTTAACCAGTATTGCTAAAGTGGCATACATAAAACACTTTTCATCTTTCAAATTTTCAGAATTAATGCAGGCTTTTCTTGCTTTTATAGCTGCCGGTAATGGAATATGTGTGCTTCCACGCAAGGGATTGTACTTATTTATTTTCAGTCGTACTCCTTCCACTGCTAACAAAGCCCAATTACTGCCTTTTAGCTCAGATTCTTCCATTTCAGTAGTTAACTTTGTAAATTGTGTTTCCAAGAAACTGCTTAACGCTGTTTCCAAAAATAGGGCCTGATTTCGTGTTTTAAAAGCACGATCTGTGATTTCATTGGTAGATGTATGAATGAATCTACATTCAGCCACAAGATTAACTTTTATCGACTTGTGCATTGCTAGTTCTTTCTGCATAGCTTGTATTATTTGCTGTTTGGACTCTTTAAGGTATGAATTTAAATCCTTACACGAATCACAACGTATGAAATAGGATTTAAGTCGACCTTCAAAAGATGTCTCATATTCAATAAGTCCATTTTTGTCAGGGACCAATGACAGTAGGTAATGTTTTGTAGGCTCAGATTTTAGTCTTTTAGCTGCCGACACAACATTAAAACATTTTTCATGACGACGTCCATTGTAGGCATTGTTGAATTTATTGCCACACGTTTTACACTCATGAAATTCCCCACACGAAACTTCATGACGCTTTCTATCATAGTCCCGAAGAAAACTTTTTCCACACTGTTTACACATATAGCTAGGAATGGGTTCTTCCATCATGAGTGTTGATTTCTGCAAACAGCTGCTTGCTGCGTATCACAGGGCTAGAGGTTGGTCCGTGAGACGGTCTTTCACGATGTGAACACCGAGAGAGGTAGTAGTCAACTGGTGATATTCTTGTTAAGGGTCTTCTAATATACCCCTTGTCTAGACCAACAGCTTTTTACAGTGTATGACAAGGCTGTAGACTGGACAGAGAGACGGTCTTTCACGATGTGTACACTGTAACAAGTAGTAGTCAACTGATTATATACTTGCTAAGGGTTCTCTAATATACAATAGTCAAGACCAAGAGCTACTTACTATATAGTACAAGGCTGTACAATAGTTGTTTTGACAGTCTTTCACGATGTGGTCACTGTGAGTGGTGGTAGTCAACTAATGATATTCTTGCAAAGGGTCCTCTAATATACCCCTAGTTAAGGGTAACAGCTGCTCAATGCTTATGACAAGGCTAAAAACTGGTTGTTTCAACGGTCTTTCACAATGTAAACACTGTGACAGGTAGTAGTCAACTGAAAATATTCTTACACCATACTCAATGTTATCAGGTACTTACTGCATATCAAAAGGCTGTACACTCATGTGTGTTAGGCACTCTTTCTTGCTAAGGACCCCAATATTCCCTACACAAGGCTATACATGTTAGTTCTGAACACTTGTAGTTAATTGTATATTCAATTTTTATACAAAGCTTATACAAGCAATTTTTTATGAGGTAAAACTTTGTTAAATAGCTGCATGCGACTCGCAAAGTATGTTTCCGCTATCTAGCGGTGACTATGAGAACTAATTGAACGACCAGCATGCTACCTAGAGCTCCATTTTCACCACTCACTCACTGAACGACCAGCATGCTATCTAGCGGTCGATTTCAATACTCACTCAACTACCAGCCTGCTACATATCGGTCAATATGACAACTCACTCAACTATCAGCATGCTACATGGCTTTTTTGTAAGATCTTTGTTGGCTTTTTTGTCGGCTTTTGTTGGCTTTTGTTGGATTGTGTAGGCTTTTTTTTTGGCTATTGTTGGCTTCTGTATTAGCTCTCTCATATTTGCTCTTGCTTGTTGGGGGCTTATTTGGTCCTGGAAAGTATGTCAGTCCTTTTTATGGCTGCATAATGCTTACAGCCATGTTTGTAAGCAGCAACAACAACAACAACAACAACAACACACAAAATTCCAAAAAAATCCTAAGTACTCGAAGGTTTATCAATGACTCTCAACTCTTACACTTACCTCTATCCCATGCCTAGTCAAAAAATAGTGTATTTTTCAAATTTTTCAAAAAATATTTGGAAAGTAGGCTATATCCCCGCCACCACAACCAACCCCTCTGTCATCACATTTCGGGGCGGGGCCAGAACTCTCACTACTCCCCTACTGTTATATTTTGTCCTAGCGACTTGAAATTTATTTTGGTGGTAGACGGGGTCAGGGCATTCATTTATGTCTAGTAAAAATTTTTGGAAACGCTTTAGTTTCCAAAATAGAAAGATTTCAAAATTAAACTTTTTCAAAAAAAAATGTAAAAAATAAAAACGTTTCTTAATAAAAAAAAAAGGACGTTGAGGCCATTCATTTAAGCCCATAGAACACTTTTTAGAATGTTTCGTTTTATGAAAAATTGCATACTTTCCCAATTGAACTTTTTTCATTTTTGTCATACAGACCTGGAACTTGGTTTACAGGTAGAGGAGATAGAGACCCTTCATTTATGTTAAACAAACATTCTTGTAGAATTGCTAGTTTCCAAAATAGTGATAATTTTTCAAAAATAATTTTCTTTTGTCCTAGAAACTTGAACTTTGGTATGGTGCCAGAGGAGGTAAAGAAAATTGATTTATGTCAAACATACTTTTTTGTAACATTCCTAATTGTGTCGTCCAGTTCCATAACTCGTTATGTCTATTTACCAAAATTTTACAGGAGACACGAAAAACTCGTATCTTCTCTCCTATGAGAGATTTTTTACCGAATTTTCGTTCTAGTTATACATTAAGCCGTACAGATTTAGGCTGTCTCACTCTACAAAATGTGTACATGGAGGTTTCTGTTAAAAATGCATAATTGTGTTGGACATAACGAGTTATGGAACTGGAAAATGGACATAACGAGTTTTGGAACAGGTTTTTAGGATGGAAGTTTTTAATTTTGGTTTTAATAAGATGCAAATATTGCTTTCTGTAAGGAAATGTTTTATTGTTACAATGAAATAAATGTTCATTCGGATACAATCATAAAAACGAAAAATTTAACTTGTTTTCTTTAAGTCTCAAAATCTTACAATATCAAAATATCCTGACTGTCCATAGCAATTTCCCCAACATATTCATGAAAATGAGCAATGTAACTTGTTTTCTAAAGTCTCAACATTTTACACTCCCAAAATGTCCTCACTCTCCATAGCAATTTCCCCGACATCATCCTCCTCTTCCTGTCGAAGTGTATCACCTTGATCGACAAGAGCTTGCTGATCGGCACAAAGTTGAGAATAAAACTTAAGGGTTGGATCCATCTTCCAATCTGACCCGAAGTGGGTTTGTAGCAGTGATTTTACATCATTCAATTTTTGAGGCTTGATGAGGACACCTTTGGCTATGAGATTGGGTGTGGTTTCGGTCCAGGACTTGCCCTTTCGACAGATACTTCTGGAACTCCCCAAATTCATGTTGTAGGCTACTTCACCTCGTACTTTTATGGTTTTGTTAGACTCTTTGGTGATAATTATTCGTTTGCTGGGCTGGAACTTGAAGTGCCACTTACCTATTGGCTTGGCAGTCCCTGGGATGGCAGGGATCTCACCTTTCTTAGGAGCACCCATTGCAGCAGTTTTCCAATCATATACGTTTACATCGGTCCCAACTTTAAACACGGTCCCAATTGAGTCAAACAGGGCTTCATATTCTTCTGGAATTAAAATTGAAGCTTTGGTCTTAACTTCTTTCTCAATACGTCCGAATATTCGGTCTGGTGGAATGTAGGAGTGGCCTACTATTGGAAACAAAAGGATGACTTTCTTTACACTATCTGGAGCATTTTGTGCAAGCCAAATACAAATCATTCCAACCATGGTTGAATTTTTATTTTGTCCACCACAACCATCAGAAACTAGCTTAACGGTAGTTACTTCCTTCAAGTCAGTGTTACACAAACGGTGGTAAACTGAAGACACAATTTGGCAAGAACCTTTGGGAAATTCATGCTCGAGCCATACATAGCAAAACGTGTTATCTTTGGTTTGACTTGCAGTTGATAGACCTTCACAAACAGTAAAATTATAGTAATACAACTGTCTTAAGTAGTAGGATGACTGATCTGGTAGTTTTGGTAATATCAGATTCTTCTGACAGTCAAAACTAATAACTTTGACACCTTCTATCTCGGTTCGAAGATTATCGTAATAGGCCTTGGCCTTTGCCTTGTGAACTGTTAGTTCTGCTTGCACCGTTTGTTTTTCCTCTCCGGTAGGCAGACGTTTTAATTTTTCTTGATGCATTAGGCAAAAGGAACAAACGTCAGTTGCCGGGGACCCAAATCCAATATTGAAGTTGTTATCAAAAATGTTTCGGAAAAATTCATACTTAACTTTCAAATCCTCAGTAGCTTTTTCATTGTACATGCGATATAGTTTTGTTATTGACAGCTCACTTGGTAGATAGTACCTATGAACATTTCTGGACCTACAATAATGTTTCCCAAGCGGAGGAATTGATAGAATGAAGGATTTGACAGCATCTCGCCTACTTTGAAAGTGGCCTGATCTTGTGTCACCTCCCCGTTTTTCCACAGGTGTGGTTCCTGATTCAAAAAACTTTCTGCATACATTTTGAACACGATCCCGACTAACACCAAGGATATTAATAAAGGTCTTCTTACATATCTGCAACCTCGTTACAACTCCATCTCGTTGCTTATTGCAGAAATACTTGATGGTCACATTTTTCTGTTGCATATTTACTCGTGATCTGCTGCGGTGTGGAGTTTCAACTGTTACATATTTCAAAATGTATTCATTCTGAACCTGGCGGTTTTGTGTTGAATAAAAATGTTGGTTCATTCGTCGGATGTCTTGCATTCCTAGTTCACTACATTTAAAAACTCCCCCTACATGACCACATGTAGGCATGGATGGTGGACCTTTTGAAGAATACCTGAAAGAGAAACCCCATTATTAGATTTATGAAGTAAATTAATACATTCTTTAATAAAAAGGCTCATAAATTGTCTAGGCTATAGCACTAACCTCATTTTCTTGGCTACAACTTTTGTCCATGCTTCCTGGTTTTTCTTTCTTTTCCTTGATTGACCTGGTCGTGCCGGAGTAATAACGTCACCCTCAACAATCCCTTCGTCATTCCCCATGTTTAAATTAGCCTTAAAACACTTTCAAACACTGTATAACAGAGAAAAATTAAACGTTCACAGCTGAAAACTAACACACAAGCAGAATGCCAGGTTATGGCTTTACTACAGTCCCCTTTCAAAACAAAACAAGTGTACCAACCTCCATAAAGTTCCCTAACCTCATTTGTTCAGTTGTAGAAACGGAACAACACCTTAATACCCGAAATATGTTGGCAAAACCAGCTGAATTAATTTGTCGGACATAACGATGTATGGAACTGTAACACTTGCCAAGTGTGGGAAATGAGTTGGACATGACGAGTTTTGTTTCTGTGCTCTGGTAATGGACATAACGGGTTATGGAACAGTTTCTGCTGTGGACATGACGAGTTTTGGAACAGTACTCCATTTTCAATGCTCAATTTAAGCGTGAAATAGCGACTTACGGAACAGTTTGGCATATTGAAGACATGCATATGAATGCCCTCTACAAAATGGCACAATAAAAAGGAATTTCATTTTTTTGGACATAACGTGTTATGGAACTGGGCGACACAATTTTGGAAATATAGTCTATGTTCAAAATTAATTTTGTTTTGTCCTAGAGGCTTGAAATTTGGTATGTCAATAGAGGGGCTCAGGGCCATTCATTTATATCAAACAAACTTTTTAGTTGAATTCATAATTTTGAAAATATTGCCCATTTTCGAAATTTTATTTTTGTTGTTCTAGAGACTATAGACTTGGTTTACAGGTAGATGGTGTAAAGACCAATGATTTTTGTTAAACAAACCTTTTTGTAGAATTCCTAATTTTGGAAATAAAGCCCCATTTTCAAAATTTTATTTTTTTGTCCTAGAGACCTGGGACTCGGTACGACGGTAGAGGCGGCAAAGGCCATTCATTTATGTCAAACAAACATTTTTGTAAACTTTTTAATTTTGGAAATGTAACCCATTTTGGAAATGTGTTTTGGAAAATTTGAAAAATACAATATTTTTTGGACTGAGAGTGGTATAGAGGTTGGTGTTGGAGTTAACATATGTCTTCTTAGGATTTTTAGTTTAATGATATAGCCTACTTTCCAAATATTTTTTGAAAAATTTGAAAAATACACTATTTTCTGACTAGGCATGAGATAGAGGTAAGTGTAAGAGTTGAGAGTCATTGATAAACCTTCGAGTACTTTGGATTTTTTTGGAATTTTGTGTGTTGTTGTTGTTGCTTACAAACATGGCTCTAAGCATTATGCAGCCATAAAAAGGACAGACATACTTTCCAAGACCAAATAAGCCCCAACAAGCAAGAGCAAATATGAGAGAGCTAATACAAAAGCCAACAAAAGCCAACAAAAAAAAGCCAACACAAGCCAACAAAAGCCGACAAAAAAGCCAACAAAAATCTTACAAAAAAAGCCATGTAGCATGCTGGTAGTTGAGTGAGTTGTCATATTGACCGTTATGTAGCAGGCTGGTAGTTGAGTGAGTATTGAAATCGACCGCTAGATAGCATGCTGGTCGTTCAGTGAGTGAGTGTTGAAAATGGAGCGCTAGGTAGAATGCTCGTCGTTCAATTAGTTCTCATAGTCACCACCGGATAGCGGAAACATACTTTGCTTGTCGCATGCAGCAATTAACAAAGTTTTACCTCATAAAAAAGTGCTTGTATAAGCTTTGTATAAAAATTGAATATACAATTAACTACAAGTGTTCAGAACTAACATGTATAGCCTTGTGTAGGGAATATTGGGGTCCTTAGCAAGAAAGAGTGCTTAACACACATGAGTGTACAGCCTTTTGATATGCAGTAAGTACCTGATAACCTTGAGTATGGTGTAAGAATATTTTCAGTTGACTACTACCTGTCACTGTGTTTACATTGTGAAAGACCGTTGAAACAACCAGTTTTTAGCCTTGTCATAAGCATTGAGCAGCTGTTACCCTTAACTAGGGGTATATTAGAGGACCCTTTGCAAGAATATCATTAGTTGACTACCACCACACACAGTGACCACATCGTGAAAGACTGTCAAAACAACTATTGTACAGCCTTGTACTACATAGTAAGTAGCTCTTGGTCTTGACTATTGTATATTAGAGAACCCTTAGCAAGTATATAATCAGTTGACTACTACTTGTTACAGTGTACACATCGTGAAAGACCGTCTCTCTGTCCAGTCTACAGCCTTGTCATACACTGTAAAAAAGGAAGCTTGTAGTTTAACGTGACCGTTAATCTGTAGATCATGAGCCACGGGATACACTGTAAAAAGCTGTTGGTCTAGACAAGGGGTATATTAGAAGACCCTTAACAAGAATATCACCAGTTGACTACTACCTCTCTCGGTGTTCACATCGTGAAAGACCGTCTCACCGACCAACCTCTAGCCCTGTGATACGCAGTAAGCAGCTGTTTGCAGAAATCAACACTCATGATGGAAGAACCCATTCCTAGCTATATGTGTAAACAGTGTGGAAAAAGTTTTCTTCGGGACTATGATAGAAAGCGTCATGAAGTTTCGTGTGGGGAATTTCATGAGTGTAAAACGTGTGGCAATAAATTCAACAATGCCTACAATGGACGTCGTCATGAAAAATGTTTTAATGTTGTGTCGGCAGCTAAAAGACTAAAATCTGAGCCTACAAAACATTACCTACTGTCATTGGTCCCTAACAAAAATGGGCTTATTGAATATGAGACATCTTTTGAAGGTCGACTTAAATCCTATTTCATACGTTGTGATTCGTGTTAGGATTTAAATTCATACCGTAAAGAGTCCAAACAGCAAATAATACAAGCTATGCAGAAAGAACTAGCAATGCACAAGTCGTAAAAGTTAATCTTGTGGCTGAATGTAGATTCATTCATACATCTACCAATGAAATCACAGATCGTGCTTTTAAAACACGAAATCAGGCCCTATTTTTGGAAACAGAGTTAAGTAGTTTCATGGAAAAACAATTTGCAAAGTTAGCTACCGAAATGGAAGAATCTGAGCTAAAAGGCAGTAATTGGGCTTTGTTAGCAGTGGAAGGTGTACGATTGAAAATAAATAAGTACAATTCCTTGCGTGGAAGCACATATATTCCATTACCGGCAGCTATAAAAGCAAGAAAAGCCTGCATTAATTCTGAAAATTTGAAAGATGAAAAGTGTTTTATGTATGCCATTTTAGCAAAACTGGTTAAAAAGGATGCTCAACGCATTAGTAAATACAAGGACCTGGACAACAAGTATGATTTTTCAGTAATATTGTTTCCTACATCGCTAGATGACATTCCCAAATTTGAAAAAGCCAACGATATATCCATTAATGTATTTGGATTGGAACAAGACAACAAACTGTACCCTCTAAAGGTTGTGGATCAAGAGCAGAAAGACCATCGCGACCTCCTTCTGCTAAGTTCATCATCAGGAAGAACCACTACGTATTTATCAAAGATTTTGATAAACTAGTAGGACATCAGATTACTCACCATGGACATAAGATATATACGTGCAAACGGTGTTTTACTCACTTTGATAATCAATATGGTCAACAAGGAATGGAAAAATTGAAACAACATAGAGCTTTGTGTGTCCAGCATGACATTGCTAGGGTTGAAATGCCAATTAAAAACCCCATTGTCAAATTCTTAAATGTTGAAAAAATAATGAGAACACCTTACGTTATCTATGCAAATTTTGAAAGTATACTGTTACCCTATCAAACATGTCTACCTAATCCTGAGGCAAGCTATACAGTGCCACACCAGAGTCATGTTCCTATGAGCTTTGGTATATAAGTTAAAACCTCACCGGCTATGGAACACATAACGACAAACCTTCCAAGCCAACCTGTTATTTATCGTGGACCTGATGCTGCAGAAAGGTTTATGGACTGTTTGATCTCAATAGCTAATGAAATCGATCGCGTTTACAGCTTAAATATTCCAAAGGCCTTAACTCAGGATCAAGAAGCAGAGTTCCAATGTTCTAAAACCTGTTATTTGTGTCAAACACCATTTACCAAAGAGGACTGGAAAGTTCGAGACCATTGACATATTACAGGGGAATACCGTGGAAGTGCTCACAATAACTGTAATTTGAGGTGTAAAACACGTAATCCCGTTCCTGTGTTTCTACATAATATGAGTGGCTACGACGCAAATTTCATTGTAAAGCAATTAGGATGTACTACTGAGAGAGTGGATGTTATCGCTAATTCCAAAGAAAAGTACATTTCCTTTACCAAATATGTAGGAAATATTAAGCTTAGATTTTTGGACACGTTTCGGTTAATGTCAAGCAGTTTGGAAAACTTAGTTTCCAACTTAACATCATACCCTGAAACAGACAAGTACTTTGGAAAAGAAAATGCAATGCTCATGACTCGTTAAGGGGTATTTTGTTATGACTACATTGACTCATGGGAAAAGTTAAGTGAAACGTGTTTATCTCCAAAAGAGGTATTCATTAACAAATTAAGTCAAGAAGATGTTAGTCAAGAAGACTATGGACATGCCAAAAATGTCAGGAATAAGTTCAACATTAAAACTCTAGGGGAATATAGTGACCTCTACCTAACTTCAGATGTACTCCTTCTTGCAGACAGCTTTGAAACGTTTAGAAACAAAACACTAGAAACACACCGAGTGGATGCTGCACACTTTTTTACTTCGCCTGGTTTAAGTTTCGAGGCAATGCTCCTTTACACAGGAATTGAACTGGAATTGCTACAGGATTACGATCAGATTCTTTTAATCGAGTCTGGAATACGTGGAGGCATATGCCAGGTGTCTCATCGGTATGCTGAAGCTAACAATAAATACATGGAAACCTATGATTCTGAGAAACCATCGCAGTTTATTACCTATGATGATGCCAACAACCAATACGGGTGGGCTATGTGCCACTCTCTTCCTTATGGCAGATTTCAGTGGGTTTGTCCAGATACCATTGATCTAGAAAAACTAAAGAAAGACGATTAAGTGGGATACATTCTAGACGTTGATGTTGATTACCCATCTGACCTTCATGATCTACACAACGATTTACCTTTCCTACCAGAGTGTACACAACCTAAGGATTCGTCTCTGAAAAAACTAATTCCTCATCTTGGAAATCGAAGGCGATATGTTGTTCACTAAATGGCATTAAAACAGGCTTTAGATTATGGAGTAAAATTGATAAAAATTCATCGTGTGTTAAAGTTTAAGCAAAGACCTTGGTTAAAGGCCTACGTTGATTTTAATAACAACCTTCGAAAACAAGCCAAAAATGATTTTGAGAAAAATCTGTACAAATTATTCAACAATGCCATTTTTGGAAAAACAATGGAAAATATCCGTAAAAGAATAGACATACTTCTTGTGACAGACAGCAAAAAGGCAGAAAAGCTAATAGCAAAGCCGACATTTATTGACAGAACCATTTATGATCCTAGCCTAGCCTCTTTCCACATGGCTAAACGTAACATTGTATTCAATAAGCCTATATATATTGGAATGTGCATACTGGATATTTCAAAATCTCTAATGTATTCCCACCACTATGATGTCCTGCTACCCTATTATGGAATGAACAATCTTAAACTCATGTATATGGACACCGACTCGTTCATTTATTTGATTAACACCCCAGATGTATATCAAGACAAGTTGGATTTCCTAGAACACCTGGATACATCAGATTATCCTACTAATCACATATGTTACTCTACATCAAAGATGAAAACGTTGGGGAAATTTAAAGACGAGGCTTGTGGACAAATTATAAAAGCATTTGTTGGACTTAGCGCTAAAATGTACGCTTTAGACATAAATGGTAAAGAAATCAAAAAGTTAAAGGTATTAACAGAGATGTTGTCAAAAATTATATAAGCTTTCAAGATTATAAGGATTGTGTCATGAAAGACAATGTAAAAAGAATACCAATGAACATTATCGCTTCTAAACAACATGACATATCATCTATAAGATTAAACAAAATTGCTTTGTGTCCTGGTGATGATAAAAGAGTAATTGACACTAATGGTATAGCTACACATGCCTATGGCCATTACTCAATCATTGATCATGCTTAAAGTGTTAAATTTTGAAAATCCTCCGCCTGCAACTAGCAAATACATAAAACAAAACAATTTAGGAAATAAAACAATAGCACTACAAAATAGAAAAAAAAAATAGAAAAATGGTATTCATAATGAAAAAATAAAAAATAGAAAACAAAATAAAAACAACTGTACAATTTACAACAAAAAAGAATATATATCAAATGTATTATGTGTAAATAGTGTACATGTATTTAAAATAAAAAATATTGTATGGACACTGCTTGTACATTTTTTAATTACTACCCACCTCTCTCCACTCCTAATGCAAAATGAACATGTAAAACACAAATTGGAAAATCCATGTTTCCATATTGACAAAATTGAAAAAACATTGAACTGAAATTTTAAAAACTGTAAATGGGAATTTGGTAAATTGAAAAATGTGTAAAAACAAATTGGGAAATCCATGTTTCTATATCATGAAATTGAAAAACTTTAAAATGACATTTTAAAAACTGTAAATGGGAAATTGTGAAATTGATAAATGTGTAAACAACAAAATGCAAAATCCATGTTTCAATATTATGAAATTGAAAAACTTAAAACTGACATTAGAAAAACTGAAAATGGGAAATTGGAAAATTGACAAATGAGTAAACAACAAAATGCAAAATCCATGTTCCATATTATGAAATTGAAAAATTAAAAACTGACATTTAAAAAAAATGAAAATGGGTGACAAATGTGTAAACAACAAAATGAAAAAAAATTACCCGGTTGGGGTGGTGATCATATTGTACAGTAGCCTATAAGACTAGCATAAGGATAGTTGCATGTGCCCTTATATACTTTGTGTATGTGCATTAGCCTTTGGATTAGCTTAAGTTAGGTTTGGTAAAGTTAGGTTTGGTGAGGTTAGTTATGTAACCTTGTTGTTTACTCTTTTAGGAAAATGTAAAATGTAAAATCTAAAATCAAAAAATCTTAAATTTAAAATGTAGAATCTAAAAAAATACTATAATCTAAAATACAAAAAATCAAAAAAAGAAAAATGTAAAATCTAAAAAATGTAAAATGAAAAAATCAAAAATCTAAAATGTTAAAATGTAAAATGTTAAAATCTAAAATCTTTAAATGAGGTTTCTGTTGGTTAGGTTCGGTTCGGTTAGGTTATAACTAAGTTTATTATTTGTGCTCTCACATTTGCTCTCACACTTTTTGCTCTCAATTTTTTTTCTCTCATTTTTAAGTTAGGTTAGGTTAGGTTAAGTTGGGTTAGGTTAGGTTAGGTTAAGTTGGGTTAGGTTAGGTTAGGTTAGGTGAGGTAAAGTTAGGTTAGGTGAAGTTAGGTTAGGTGAAGTTAGGTTAGGTTAGGTTAGGTTATGTTAGGTTAGGTGAAGTAAGGTTTGATTAGGTTATAACTTAGTATATTATGTGTGCTCTCATATTTGCTCTGGCTTTGAAATTAGGTTAGGTTAAGTTAGGTGAAGTTAGGTTAGGTAAGGTTAGGTTAGGTTATAATTAATTTATTATTTGTGCTGTTACATTTGCTCTCACATTTTGCTTTCATATTTGCTCGCATTTTTATGCTCGCACTTGATGCTCTCACTTTTTGCTCCCACGTTTGCTCTCACTTTGAAGTTAAGTTAGGTTAGGTGAAGTTAGGTTAGGATAGGTGAGGTTAAATGAAGTTGGGT
Source organism: Meconema thalassinum (assembly GCA_946902985.2). Taxonomy (NCBI): domain Eukaryota; kingdom Metazoa; phylum Arthropoda; class Insecta; order Orthoptera; family Tettigoniidae; genus Meconema; species Meconema thalassinum. Next base: position 1,356,144,770 of record OX336388.2, read on the forward strand.
TAGGGTGAATGGCATATGTATGAATTAATCCCGCCTTTTCTCACTTCTGCCTCATAAGACTGAGTGTACCCCTTTCCACTCGTGAGACCAAAAATTAAATTTCTTGGCAGAGCCAGGAATCGAACTCGGCCTTCGCAGTAACAGCCAAAAATGCTAGCCACTACACCAAGAGGTGAACAATATAAGGCTGGTATTGATTGTACATGATCAATCAATAATTACCTAATAATAATAATAATAATAATAATAATAATAATAAATATGCCATTTAGCAACTACAAGGCTGAAGTCTCCCTGTGACGTCATTCACGGTCTCAGGGCGCGGCGGCTATCTTGCGCATTAGCCCCTGCCCCAGCTGTGACTGACCCCTCCATCAGTATTACATAGGACAGTTGCGCGCGGCGGCCATCTTGCGCATTAGCCCCTGCGCCTGCTTCGGCTATTAAATTTGTTTTTGTTTAAGTTGGCTTCACTTTGTTCTTTCTGTCATACATTTGGACTATGTTATCTTGCACCTTGTAGAAGCGTATTTAGCAACGGCGTTATGGATCGTACACTCCCCGAAGAAAAGTGTCTCATACAAAGCTTCTCTCAAGGGTTCAATACATCATTTTCATAGAACGTGTTATTCCGCTAAGCAATTATACAATTTTTTGAAATAGTAATCAACGATATAATTGCCACATACAAGGTTGTAACTTTTAGTGGCATAAGTGATATCTCTTCCTGCTCTGTATGAATTTGATATCCTATTTCGAAGGAAGGCATACTGAGAGATTTTTAACGCTTTTAAAAAATCCATCTTCGACCGGGTTTCTACCCGCGACCTTGGGCAAAGGAGCTCAGCATGCTACCAACTACGCCACTGAAGTCGCCTGCCAGTAGAGGATGATGATGATTGAGTCTTCAGTCTTTTGACTGGTTTGATGCAGCACTCCATGCATCCCTGTCCTGAGCTAATCGCTTCATCTCTACATAGCTACCACACCCTACATCCGAGGCAATCTGTTTAACATATTCTAACCTTGGTCTACCCCTACAGTTCTTGCCCTCGACCCTTCCTTCCATAACTAAGCTTGCTATTCCTGGGTGTCTTAGTATGTGTCCTACTAACCTATCTCTTCTCTTCATTAGCAGTCGCCAGAAACATCTCTCCTCTCACACTCGTCTTAATACCTCTTCGTTTGTAACCCTATCTACCCATCTGATCTTCATCATTCTCCTGTAACACCACATTTCAAATGCTTCAATTCTCCTCTTTTCTGCTGCACCAATAGTCCAAGTTTCACTTCCATATAGCGCCACGCTCCAGACAAAGGCTTTCAAAAATGACTTCCTAATACCTAAATCTATATTAGATGTCAACAGATTCCTTTTTTGTAGAAATGCTTTCTTTGCCTGAGCCAACCTACTTTTTATATCCACTTTGCTTCGTCCATCACAGGTTATTCTGCTTCCTAAGTAACAGAAGTCTCCTACTTCCTTCAGCTTTTCACCTGCCAATTTGATGTCCATAGAGGTTTCTGATTTATTTCGGCTGCATTCCAGTATTTTTGTTTTTCATTTATTAATTTTCATCATGAATTCTTTCCGTAAGACGGAGTCCATACCAGTAAAAAACTCATTCAAATCCTCAGGCTTGTCGGCCTATATGACGATGTCATCAGCAAATCTCAGAGTTGGAATTATTTCTCCTTGAATCTTTACTCCCACTTTAAATTTTTCTCCAATTTCCTTCATTGCTTGTTCAATGTAAAGATTGAAAAGTATGGGTGATAAGTTGCAGCCTTGCCTTACACCTTTCTGAATACCAGCTTCTCTCTCATGTCCTTCAGCTCGAATGACTGCCGTCTGGTTTCTGCATAGATTGTATACCACCCTCCTATCTCTGTACTTTATTCCAATAGATTTCAAAATGTCAAACAATTTAGTCCAATCAACGTTATCAAAAGCCTTTTCTAAGTCTACAAATGCCATTAACGTTCTCTTATCTTTCCTTATTCTAAGTTCTAAAATCAGCCTAAGACTTAGTACAGCTTCCCTTGTTCCTACATTTCTCCTGAAACCAAAATGGTCTTCGCCCAACTCCGATTCTATCTGGCTTTCAATCCTCTTGTAAATTATTCTAGACAGGATCTTTGAAGCATGAGTAACCAAGCTGATTGTACGGTAATCTTCACATCTGTCAACTCCCACTTTCTTTGGTATAGGGATGATAACATTCTTCTTGAAATCAGGGGGTACCTCACCTGTCTCATAAATCCTACACACCAAGTGAAATAACCTGATCAGACCTTCATCTCCTATGCAGCGTAGTAACTCAATCGGTATATCATCTATGCCTGGTGCTTTGTTCCTGCTAAGTCTTCCAATGCTCTGTCAAATTCTGATCTCAATATTAAATCTCCTTATGCATCCTCATCAATTTCCTCCTCCCTTTCCATTACACGATTCTCAATCTCCTTTCCCTTATACAAACACTCTATGTAAGATTTCCATCTCTCAACCTTTTCTTCCCTACCTGTTACGGCTTTCCATTTGTGTCCTTAATATTACAGCACTTAGTCTTCTTTTCCCCAAAAGTATTCTTAATCCCTCGATAAGCTGTGTCTACTTTTCCTAATTTCAGACAATTTTCTATACCTGCACATTTCTCTTTCAACCATTCTTCTTTCGCTTCCTTGCACTTCTTGTTGACCTCATTTCTCAGACGTCTGTATTCTGCTTTCCCCTTTTCATCTCTTACATTCTTGTATTTCCGCATTTCATCCATCAATTCTAGTATATCCTGAGTGATCCACGGTTTTCTACCTGTTCTTTCTTTCCTACCAATATTTTCTTCCTGTAATAAGAGAGGGCTGAAAAGAGAGATGATATATTGTATACGTTAGCCCTACAGTGTAGTTGCACGTGGAGACCTGTTGTAAATTAAGTTTTGCTTTTTATTGAAAGAAGGTATCTCAATGTTACTTTCGTGCCATTAGTTTCATCATTACAGCGAAGCTTGTGTATGGAAATGGACAAACATGTAAGAAAGAATATAATGCAACAATAAAGAAACCCCTATTTCCTTCTTAATTTCACACCATGTCTGTACAGTACCAATTGTTCTGTCTTGAAGAAAGTCACCAAATACCAGGCTTATTAAAATGTGTTGCATTTGTAAATTTTGAGTAAGTTAATAATATTAATTGTATATAGAATTGCATTCTTTATCAGAAGCATTATGGACATGGTAATTTACATAAGCTTATTGGAATCAGTGAAGTTCAGGTTTCATTTATTTGAAGTGGAATCCACCTTGCGGAGTAGTGACTAGAATTCTTGGGTGTCACCTTGAAGGTCCGGGTTCAATTCCTGGCTCTGCCCAGGATTTAATTCTGGTTTGATGGTTGTAACAGCGTTTACTCAGCGTCGTGTTGCAGAACTGAGCAGGCACCACACACACCCATGTGCACAAGGCTACATGTCCACAATGTCAAAGGCCTCTAAATGAATCATCAACAACAGGCTGAAGTACACAAAATGGTAGTAGATGGCTCTCCGGATTGTGGTTAATGATGTTAATGCTTGCAAGTGTATGGAAGACTGGGATTATTACCTCATTGTGCAAACCTAAGAGCTTTGAGGTAAAAGGAGGAGAAGGGAGGTAGTGGAGGGGGTCACTGCTGGGAGAGACATTAACGTGGAGTACTGTTACAGTGGGAACCGATGTGAACATTTCTGCAACAACAAGCAAAGTGAATGTCTCTCACCCTCATAATTGCGCTCCAGCACATGGACTCGCCTTCATACGAAACTCATTGTGTACCCATGTGCCATCAGGTAATAATTGCAGTCTTCGTTCTTTTGAAGTGATGAAAACTGCTTTAAATAATGTGTTGCAATGGGCCATGGATTTCTCAATTTTGGTTCCTTTTCACCTTTCTTTTTCTTTTCTTTTGGATAAAAGAGAGGCTTCAGTATTCGAGGATGTCTGAATGAGATTCTGCACATCATCATCATCATCAAATTCCAGCTCCAGTCGCCCGGGTGCTGTTAACGAGCCATCGCCACCTTTTCCTGTCCATGAATAGTTGTTCTTCATGGGTCCTTCTCCAGTCTAGCCCTTTGTATTCAAGATCATCCTTGATTTGGTCCAACCATTTCTTCTTTGGTCTTCCTACTGGTCTTTTTCCTGGGATAATCTTGTTGAAATAAGCTTTTGGTGTCCTCTCATCTCCCATTCTTTGAAGATGCCCATACCATCCTAATCGTTGCTTCTGCAAATATTTTGTAGCACTGAAATCTATGCCAGCCTCTGCCCTGTTTGTTTCGTTCCTTACTTTGTGCACATACGCTAAATAATTAATGAAAGGACAAGGGGATATTTTTTATTTGTCAATTACGACGTAAAGCTCGGGTCTCAGGAACTAAAATTATGAGTGTTTTTTTTTGTTCTAGAGAAAGCATATCCTCCAAAGAAAACCAGTGCTTACAAAATTGTCTAATAATGAGCCTTAATGGCTAATTTAGAAGCATAGATGATATACCGATAGAGTTGCTACGCTGCATAGGCGATGAAGGTCTGATCAGATTATTTCACTTGGTGTGTAGGATTTATGAGACAGGTGAGGTACCCCCTGATTTCAAGAAGAATGTAATCATCCCTATACCAAAGAAAGTGGGAGCTTGATTACTCATACTTCAAAGATCCTGTCTAGAATAATTTACAAGAGGATTGAAAGCCAGATAGAAACGGAGTTGGGTGAAGACCAGTTTGGTTTCAGGAGAAATGTAGGAACAAGGGAAGCTGTACTAAGTCTTAGGCTGATTTTGGAAGGTAGAATAAGGAAAGATAAGAGAACGTTCATGGCTTTTGTAGACTTAGAAAAGGCTTTTGATAACGTTGATTGGACTAAATTGTTTGACATTTTGAAATCGATTGGAATAAAGTACAGGGATAGGAGGGTGATATACAATCTGTACAGAAACCAGACAGCAGTCATTCGAGTGGAAGGACATGAGAGAGAAGCTGGTATTCAGAAAGGTGTAAGGCAAGGCTGCAACTTATCACCCATACTTTTCAATCTTTACATTGAACAAGCAATGAAGGAAATTATAGAAAAATTTAAAGTGGGAGTGAAGATCCAAGGAGAAATAATTCCAACTCTGAGATTTGCTGATGACATCGTCATCTTGGCCGACAAGCCTGAGGATTTGAATGAGTTTTTGAATGGTATGGACTCCGTCTTACGGAAAGAATTCATGATGAAAATTAATAAATGTAAAACAAAAATACTGGAATGCAGCCGAAATAAATCAGAAACCTCTATGGAGATCAAATTGGCAGGTGAAAAGCTGAAGGAAGTAGGAGACTTCTGTTACTTAGGAAGCAGAATAACCAGTGATGGACGAAGCAAAGAGGATATAAAAAGTAGGTTGGCTCAGGCAAAGAAAGCATTTCTACAAAAAAGGAATCTGCTGACATCGAATATAGATTTAGGTATTAGGAAGTCATTTTTGAAAGCCTTTGTCTGGAGCGTGCCGCTCTATGGAAGTGAAACTTGGACTATTGGTGCAGCAGAAAAGAGGAGAATTGAAGCATTTGAAATGTGGTGTTACAGGAGAATGATGAAGATCAGATGGGTAGATAGGGTTACAAACGAAGAGGTATTAAGACGAGTGTGAGAGGAGAGATGTTTCTGGCGACTGCTAATGAAGAGAAGAGATAGGTTGGTAGGACACATACTAAGACACCCAGGAATAGCAAGCTTAGTTATGGATGGAAGGGTCGAGGACAAAAACTGTAGGGGTAGACCAAGGTTAGAATATGTTAAACAGATTGCCTCGGATGTAGGGTGTCGGAGTTATGTAGAGATGAAACGATTAGCTCAGGACAGGGAGGCATGGAGAGCTGCATCAAACCAGTCAAAAGACTGAAGACTCAAACACATAGAAGCGGTTTCACGAAAAATAATATTGGAACTGTTTACTGAATATTAAAATTGCACACGTCTTGTATAAAAATTAATAGTTACTATCACAAAAAATCACCCTTTTTATTGCTGATTTTTCAGTTTGGTCGGTTATTTTTTATTCACTTCTAAACATCACCAATGTGAAAATATAACTTGATTATGCTGACAATTTCGTCCATGTTACCAGCAGGACCTTCTATACTACCGGACCTGACACAGGCGGAAGGGCAGAGGCAAGATGGCTGACATACTTGGTTTGTTTATAACGTTGTGTGGTTTTGTTTACGATGTGATAGTGGTGTGATAGTGGTGTGAATAATCCCAATATCGCTTAGCAATCGCCTCCCTTGATTTGCTGTGCTTAGTGGTTATTGCTTTCGTGTAAATAAATGTCTGCATTATCGTGGTGCTTCACAAAATTGAGATACCGGGACCTTCTGATACCATCAATTCTACTAGTGGGTAAGGTGGTCTATTTATTATTCTGTTTAGGGGTTATAAATTATTAGCAATGGTAATCCATTATGAGCAAGCATAGTAATAATTAAAGTATGCAATTTTTAGGTCTGAGAAGATCTGAAAATTGATTACGAAGAAACATAACCTGCTTTTTAGATTGGATACAGTATCCACTCATCCAATTTTAAGCCTGCTAGTTCAAGGATCTTATCACGTACTTGGTGTGGAATCCTGTTTTTATAAACTACCAGTAGGCTTACCCGTGGAGATACGCCTCGGAACTGTTGTGTGCCTGGATGCAAGTCCAATTATCATAAAGATAAGCCATTTGTGTCTACTTTCCAATTTCCCAAAGAAAAGGAACTTAGGGATAAATGGACACGAAGCATTCATCGTGATGCTTTTTCTCCGACTGCTAACTCAGCAGTTTGTGTCCAACATTTTGTCCCTGAATTAGTTATTACAGAAGACAAATTCCCTTGTGCAGATGGCTCTGTTGTAACTGTACCTAGAAAAAGAACAAAGCTACAAGAAGGTGCGTATCCTACCATTTTTGAAAACCAGCCATCATATTAACAAAACAGTTGCCTCCATAAAGAAAGGATCCAAAGGAACCCATGAAGTAAGTTCTTGCCCGTGATGAGCAACAGTATAGTGAGTGGAATGAAAGAGATACACTATTAGGGTTTGAAGAATTTAAAAATCAAGTAGCCACTAGATATGTGGGGCCTTTCACATTATTTACCAAAGATAGGCATGGTTTGCTGTGTAAAATTGATGATAGCCCCAGTGAAGCACCTAAAATTAATACCTCCATCAGAATTTCACTATCCTTTTCTGTGGAAGTTTTCCACAACAATTTGCATCTCCCCAGCAGTCAGTTTTAGTGGTGTCTTGGCGATAACTTGCTTTGTGATAAATGGACCAAGTTTGATTGTCTACTGAGTCACCTAGCAGGTGTCCAGCTAGAAGATTTAGATTGTAAACAGAAACTTAATCTCTTACTTGGTTGGTGTCTACATGTTAATATTGACAACTTCGACATTACCACTAAAAAGAAATTGAAATTCCTATAGTTACAGTTTCAACTTTCCCTGTCCACTCAGCCAAGATATTCTGCAGATACTCTCCTGTGGGCCTCAACATTATTTTATTCTTTTCCTGGGGCTTATCATTTTGTTCACTCCAGCCAAGTGTTAGCAGTACCTCATCCATCTTATTTAATAAGACTGTTGTGTAAATTGGGAACAAACTGTGCAGGGATCAGCGTTTCACAGGAATCATACTTACGGGAGAAATGCAAGCTTCTGAGTGACCATGAAAAAGTTGTGTGTATCTTGTTAGATTATATTTATGTTGACCCTAAACTAAGTTATAAGGGTGGAAAACTTGAAGGAGTTGCTTTGAACAGACGAAATGAAATTCATTGTGCGACTACAATACAGGCATTCATGATAACTTCACCTTTGTGTAGATTTTCAGATGTTGTTGCTCTGTTTCCTGTGAAGAACTTAAACAGTGACATGCTGTATAAAATGACTTTAGAAGTAGGCCTACTCACTGTATTGGAAAAGAGTGGGTATGTTTCCCTTTGTCTTATATCGGACAATAATAAAGTAAACAAAGGCATGTATCAGCACATAAATGGAGGTTCTTTAAAAATCAGTATAAAAAATCCAGCCAACAATGACAGGAACTTATTTTTGCTGTTTGACTATGTCCACCTACTCAAATACATTCGCAATAATCGGCTGAATTCCCAAGACCAGGTTCTTAACATCCCAGACATCGGTGTTCAGCTGTCAGCAGTTCAAGCTGAATTGCAAAGTCAACCAAGTGATGAATGTTCAGCAACATGTGTGTATTACACCCAAGAAGCAAGATTTCAGGACCTGATGATAAACTTGTATGAATCAGAGAAGACATCTTCAGACTAGAATTATTTTTCTTGACAGTCAGGAATCAAACATGGACCCCAGAAGTGACAATCAAGAACTACACCACCTGGTTGGTCACATTTATATTTAAGAATAATATGTACTAAAAAGAGATTGAAATTCCTACAGGAACAGTTACAACTTTCCCTGTTCACTCATGTTTATGAATTCAAATGGAAGTTATTTCTTGTATACATCTACAGTAGGCTTAATTATTATTTTTGTGTTAGATGTGCATAAAATATGCCTTTTTGTCCACTGGTACCAGTATATTTTGTATCGATTCATTCAACAGTGTGATATTTAATTATTTGAATATGACTACCGTAGCTTACATGTTTAAGTATTTACATGGAGGTAAATTTTTGTATGTAGTGTTAATTTATATTCTCAGATGTTCATCAAATAGGCCTTCATTATCTACTGGTATATTTTGTATTTTACAGAGTGACATTTAATCTGATGAATAGGAATGAATGAATAGGACTAGCCTATTTGTTTATGGATTTACAGGAGGCAGTCATGGCCTTATGATAGGAATTATCTAGGCATTTACCTCCAGTATGTGTGGGAACCCATGGTAAACCTCTTGCTGGGTGGCTAAGGGGAGAATCGAACCCAACATTTCCCGGTTTACCTCACTAGCCCTCTTACCCTCACACTAGAATTAGATTTCTTGACAGTCAGGAATCAAACATGTACCCCAAAAGTGACAACCAAGAACTACACCACCTGGTTGGTCACATTTATTTTTAAGAATAATATGTACTAAAAAGAGATTGAAATTCCTACAGGAACAGTTACAACTTTCCCTGTTCACTCATGTTTATGAATTCAAATGGAAGTTATTTCTTGTATACATCTACAGTAGGCTTAATTATTATTTTTGTGTTAGATGTGCATAAAATATGCCTTTTTGTCCACTGGTACCAGTATATTTTGTATCGATTCATTCAACAGTGTGATATTTAATTATTTGAATATGACTACCGTAGCTTACATGTTTAAGTATTTACATGGAGGTAAATTTTTGTATGTAGTGTTAATTTATATTCTCAGATGTTCATCAAATAGGCCTTCATTGTCTACTGGTATAGTTTGTATTTTACAGAGTGCCATTTAATCTCATGAATAGGAATGAATGAATAGGACTAGCCTATTTGTTTATGGATTTACAGGTGGCAGTCGTGACCTTATAATAGGAATTATCTAGGCATTTTCCTTCAGTATGTGTGGGAACCCATGGTAAACCACTTGCTGGGTGGCTAAGGGGAGAATCGACCCAACATTTTCCGGTTTACCTCACTAGCCCTCTTATCCTCAGACTAGAATTAGATTTCTTGACAGTCAGGAATCGACCATGAACCCCAGAAGTAACAACCAAGAACTACACCACCTGGTTGGTCACATTTATTTCTAAGAATAATATGTACTAAAAAGAAATTGAAATTCATTCAGGAACATTTACAACTTTCCGTGTCCACTCAGCCAAGATATTCTGCAGATCTCTCCTGTGGGCTTCAACATTATTTTATTTTATTATTTTTCTGATGGAACTCCGGTAGTACCTTATTTCAACTCCTCGGGCATCTCCCCATGCCTGTCCCTTATACAGCTACACACACTACTACATTCATCACGTAATCGGAGGAATTCAACCCACACCCAACTGCACGGGGCTGTTGGCCAAGATGTCCCAAGCCCATAAAATGAATTAACAGCAGACAAAATCACGTCATGATGTTATTTTGTGTTGTGTTGGATTCTGACACACGTCATGCGTTTGATGTCTGACCACCAACTACGGCGGCCATCTTGGATTGCAGTGTCAGGTCCGGTAGTATAGAAGGTCCTGTTACCAGTGGCACAAACTAACAGTCAATATCTAGTGTGTCCAACTCTGGCTATAATTGCAGCCACAATTCTCTGGGCCATTATTTCAATTAGGGCTCTGATATTTCTCTGCTCAAGTTAGTCCCAATCCTCTTGAAATGCTGCCTGCAGATCACATAATGCATCTGGAGCAAACTTTTTGAACTCAGATGCATATTTCCAACCTATCCCAAAGATCCTCTATGGTAGTTTAGGTTGGGACTGTGTGATGACCAATCTCAAAGGTGCCTAAGCACTGTGATACATATTGTGCTGCAGTACATGGACACGAATCCATAAATAGGGTTATCGATTCGAATCTCATTGAGGCTGCTATTTTCATTGAAAACCAGTCCATAAGACCCTCCATGGTGATGCCGCTCCACAACATCATGGAGCCCCTGCCGAAAGGAACCGTATGAATACAGTGCACTCTGTATATCACTCTTCAGAGCTATCTCCAGACTCACTCTCTCTCTCTCTACCATCTGGACATTTCCAAAAGAACCTGAGTTCTTCAAAGATTAGTACACGGCTCCATTGCTGTAGGATCAATTCGACGTGATGATGAGCAAACTGAAGTTGGGCAACTCTGCATTCTCTGTCAGATCAGGTCCCGTACCAGTTGGAAACGGTTGGCCACTCTGAGTCCTACAACACCTCATACAAATCTTTAGCATTATTGGTTAGTTACCTATATACAGATCAATCCATAATTACATAATAATAATAATACTAATAATAATAATAAACACAAACGTTCCAACAAAAATGGGGAAAGATTAATTGACTCCTGTAGAAACTTTGTACTTAAGATCATGAGCACCCAATTTCAAAAACCTTCACATACATTGACCACATGGAGATCACCCATTCTTAAACAGGGTGAGTACCAAATTGGCCATGTCGCAATCTCCAAGAAAAACATAAATGACATTTTGAACGTCAGGGCTCGTAAAGGCGTCTTTGAATCAGATCTTCTCCAAATAAAGATACAATTCCAACCAAATAGAAAACAAAAATGCCCACCCAAAAATTCAGACCAGATCCAGTATATCTGAAACTCCACAAGGAAGAAATCATTTTGCAAATCAATCAGGAGGAATCAACAGACTGGAGGATACTAAAGGGGGAGAATTCAGGAAGCCATTAAGCTAGGACAACCACCTCGCTCCAGGAAACATCGCTGGTGGAACACAATTTGCGATCAAGTAGTTGACAATCGCACAATGGCTTGGAAAAAAATCATAGTAGGTAAAAAAGGAAAACTGGGAGAACTTTCTTACCGCTCAAAAACAGGCCTCAAAAATAATTAGGAAAGAAAATCGATGGTATAACAACAACAGACTCCAAGAAACCCAGCAGGATTTCACCAAAAATAATACTAGAAGTTTATACAAGACATTTAGAGAAAATCTACGGGGATACCAAGCACCCAGTCTGTGCTTCAAGAGACACGACGGCTCATTGGAAACTAACTCCAAAAATAATTGCAAACTATTAGCCCAATATTTCAACTCTCTTCTCAACTGTGAACCACCTCTAGTAAAACTTGACTTCTCCCTTCCGGTATTCATACACTTGGACTCGCAAGCCCCCGACATTGAAGAAATTACGGAGATAATATGTTGTGTTTTAGCAGAGATTAATACAAAAGGATAGTTTTATAATCAATTGTATATTTGGACATAGATATGGCATGTCCGCCATTACAGGGAATAAACAAAAGAGTACATTTTTATATAACTTAAATAGAGGAGCAAGTTAGTGACTGGCGGTCAAACGCAAGTATAATAGTTCCTCTAGGTTGGCGCTGATCGAAACTGGATTACTTAAAAACCCAATACCCTCACTTAATCCAGTTGTCATTTTATCAATCGGATTCGATCGGCAATAATAAATTCATCAATTTGCAAAAATTCAAATGTTTCGACTTAACTAAGCTTTTTGTCAGAACATCAGCAATCATTTTACTAGTACCTTTAAAATACACCGATACTTCTTGTTTTTCAACTGCATTTTTGACAAAATGATATTTTACGTCTATGTGTTTAGACCTTTCTTGTATTTCGCTACATTTGGCATTTTTAACTGCTGACTGATTGTCACTAAACAATAAAACTTTACTGTTTTTAAAAATAAGTTTGTAATAGTTTCCCTTTGAAATTTCCTTTAATATTCTATTTAGAATTACTGCCTTTCTTGTACATGTTGCTAAACTGACATACTCCGCTTCCGTTGTTGATAGAGCAACAATATCCTGCTTCTTACTTTCCCAAGCGACGGGGCCATTAGCAAGAAACAAAATGTACCCAGTACATGAAATTCTATCAGCTTTTTCGCTAGCAAAATCTGCATCTGCATATCCTATTAAAGAGCTGCCCGATTTGCTGTAAACTATTTTGAAATCAATCGTACCCTTCAAATAACGTAACACCCGTTTTGCATATTCCCAGTGTTCCCTAGTGTAACATGTGTTATAACGACTTAGTTTTCCAACAGCATAGGCAATGTCTGGTCTACTACAGACCGCTGCATACATTAAACTGCCCAGTAACGCTTGATATGGTACATCAGGACATTTACTTGGATCTCCTTTGGGCGGATCTAACTTAGGTTCCATAGGAGTGTCCGCTATTTCGCAATCTAGCATATCAAAACGAGACAAAATTGTTTTTATGTACTGTTCCTGATCTAACGTGATTCCCTTTTCTGATCTCTGCACTCTCATACCTAAAACACTTTTAGCTTCCCCTAAGTTTTTAATTTCAAAATTTTTCTTAAGTGACTTTTCTAGACTGGTAATAATTGTTTCATTCTTACAAAACACAAGGAAATCATCCACGTACACAGCTATTATGCAAAGTAAATTTCCGCTTCCTTGAACATAAATACATGGTTCAGTTGAAACTCTTTTGAATCCTAATGTCATTAGGACATTTCTACATTTATCATACCATGATTTGGAAGCCTGTTTAAGACCATAGATGGCTTTCTTTAATAAGCAAACTTTGTTTTCAGAGCCCAGCTCTGTAAAACCTTCTGGCTGTTCCATAAAAAGAGTCTCTGTCAAATCTCCATTCAGGAACGCAGCTGTGACATCCAGATGATAAATATTTAACCCAACCTCAACTGATAGTGCTATCAGCATTCGTAATGCCGAATAACTTATAACTGGAGAAAATGTTTCCTGATAATCCACACCATATCTTTGTGAATATCCCTTAGCAACTATTCTTGCTTTAAAACGCTCCAATTTTCCTGCAGCATCAATCTTTTGTTTAAAAACCCATTTACATTTTATAGGAATCTTTCCATCTGGCAAATTTACCAGTTCAAAAACTCCTTTGTCCTTTAAATTTTTCAACTCTAAATTCATTCCCTCTTTCCATTGAATTTTATTTTCCGACCCTAAGGCTTCTTGCACTGTTTGTGGATCATTATGAGTGGGTAAGCAGTCACAAAAGTTTCCACTCATTGACGTTAAATAAGTAACGTGATCTGGAAATATCTTAGGAACCCTTGATCTAATAGGATACCGTCTGATTGATTCATCTTGCACAATCTCTACTGTCTCACTCATATCAGACTAATTATTCTCAGAAGTCTCATTACAAATAATCAAGTCTTCTTCTAAACTTGCATGACCCTGACTATCACTATTTATAACGTTTGCATTTTTATCGTTAACTTCAATATTTTGCTCTAAATTTATTTGGTTCCCTCTTTCCGTATTCGCGTTATCATCTTTGGCCTCACTATTTTCTTCGATTGTAACCGCAAAATCGACTTTTGGTAACAACGTTCGAAAATCTGTTTTGTCACCCTCACTGGTTTCAGACTCTCTGGAGATGAAATTGTTTAAAAAAAACATCTCTAGATTTTAATTGCTTATATCCCTTTTCTGGATCCGCTAGTAGATAACCCTTTGATTCCTCGCAATAACCCACAAATACACATTTCTTGGATTTAGAATCAAACTTGGTTCTATGTTCTTTTGGAATATGCGCATAGGCCACACAGCCAAACACTCGTAAATTCCCTAAATCTACTTGCTTTCCGGACCATTTCTCTTCCGGTACTGTACCTGATACCTAGTTGAGGCTATCGGCTACGCCAGCAGACATTAAGCCGTAGTTGAGATTATGGGAAGAGTTATGAAAAGATAGCGCTCAAATCGAGTCAAGAGGAATGTCAGGATGACGTAGAAGATCTTGGATTAAGAAGGCACTGACAGCAGTCAAGCAGATGGAATTATGGATGGAATTATGAAGCTTTATTAAGATCTATATGGAACATGGTATTTAAACATCTCAGAAGAGAAGATATAACAAGCATTATATATGGTAATAATTTGAAGGAAGTCAGATAACCCTTAAGTTATTGTATAACTTAATAGCCGAGATGATCGGGGTTCGAGATTATATTTGTGACGCAAGACCACAGAGGTGGGGAGAACGTCACGTGACTGCACCAGGGAGGTGCAGGTCAATGCAGGTCAATGCAGTCCAGAGACAGTCAGTCGAGCTCAGTGAGCAAGCCAGTCGAGTTCTGTAAGCAAAGGAGTAGGACACATGCCAAGCGTATGGTAAAAGTCGCGCAGCGAACAGCATTTGTCACGGAAAGTGAAAGCGACGGTTTTAACTTCACCAAGCAGAGAACGAAAAGTAGGTCAGTGAGCCAGGCAGACACCCGCAGTAGGCAGCGTGAAGACCGGTTACAGAACCAGCTGTACGGGCCAAGCAAGCATGAGAAGGCCGGGGTTTAGAACAGTACTGTAAAACGAGTTGGAGAATTTATTTCGAGCTGCATTTTAACGCAGAACAGCATAGCAGAGCGGCATGGCGAGGCCAGCTTTAAGCGGAGATTATTCTAGAACATTGCAGTAGAGACGAGCGGGTTATTTCCAATTTTATACGCAAGTAATATGATAGAAGCTGAACTTCAGTACAACATTGAGTTGGGACTCATATTCAGTAATCAAATTGTACAGGCAGATAGTTACGAGACACTGCAACTGTGAACGTCAGATGAACATAGTTATTCAATGACATTACGACTATGCATTTCATAACGGAACATGCAGAGCGACCATGGGGTCCAAGTAACATTAACGATTTTAGGCAAACGGAATGTTACAAGCATATGCACTTATGAACATTGGCTCGTGCATTAATGCAACTTTTTCTTATGAAGTGTTATAAAATACCGAGTACGAACACAGCTACAGGGTGTTTCATAAACGTATACACTCTCATAAACAAAATTTATTTTCTGCAAGTGAGACTTAACCGCTGTGGAGATTGAACTTTCAACACTCAAACCGAACATTGTATGGAACAGTGGCGTAACGTAGAAGAGGAATATGGGGTCCGCTGTTTCTATGAACTTTTTCGTGAGGATTTGGACAGTATCCGCTATGGATAACCAGCAGTTTATCATGACGAAGTAAACGAAGACAGAGACGCGATGGCACCACAGAGCGATGGATTCGATTCCTGAAGAGGAGGAGGTCCACCAGCTGATTCACTTGGGATTTGAAGGCAATCGTCATTGTATGGGTGGAATGATATTCACGCCGATCTTTCGAGAAATTCATTACATAAGGATAATCGACGATCTTTGAAATTTAATAACAGCTGATTATGAGAAGGTACTGTAAGAGTTATAACTTCCTGATACGATTATTTTCATGAATACTGGGCACACATGTATATTTTTCTAATAGGAGTGATACGATTATTTAGACATGGATTTGACTTCATATGCTTCAAATTTTGCTAGAATATGGCGTGACCATATGATATGGCAGGCATTATTATACGAAATTCTCACCATTGGTTGGCTTTATTAAGCAGATGTTTGGTCTTTTAGACATTTTTTCCAGCAAGGATAGTTTTCATGAATAGTTTTTTTTTGTGTGACGAGTATTTCGAACTCGTGATTTTCAATTGATTATCTAAATTACTTCGTCAGTTCATTGCATACTAGCGAGTGTGTATTATTCATCAGTAGGGATTTTTTCCATTGGATTGTTTGGAGATATTAAGATGTTATTCACTTTAGTGAATGAATATCGCTTTTATATGACAACTAGAGACTTGTTGATTCCGATCTGGTACATTCACTCATTTAGTCTTCGAGATGGGGTCTTTCGTATTTAAACGATTGTATGGTGGTTACTCATCTTACCCATCGTTCAGGGCACTATCATGTTAGAAGACGGGGCAAGGTCTTTCGTATTTATACGATTGTATGGTGGTTACTCATCTTACTTGCCATTGAGGGACTCATTTTTATCATCCGAGTGTACTTGAGATTGTAAGAGAATCAAACAAGGAACTACTAGTCACATATCAGTCGAATTTTTGTTAAATAAAGTAAAGACAAATGTCAGCAGGATTACATTTTGTAATTCTTGTTTGCCAATCCAATATTTTGTTGCTATACTCTTTTGAGGGTACTTTCAGTTTAACAGCTGGTACAGCTGATGCTTTTGATGATTTTTATAAATGTGTTTGATATCTTTGAGAAGGATTAAGGTAATTGAATCTTGTAAGATGAATCATTAATGGTCAGATTTATTTTAAGGCAGATCAGTATTGCATATTTTGATATGAGAGATTATAGCACATTGGTGTTTTTCTGTGATGTGAATTATGAGAATTGTAAGAGAATTTATGCTATTTGAAAGCAGATCTTGAATTACTAAGGTAATATTTTTTTCTAATTGTTTAAGAAGTTGTCTAGATGTGATCAGAGTAATTACAGTTATTGGAGATTGTGCGCGTTGATAATTTGAAGCCAGTTATATTTTTTGTAGATCGTGCAACATGGTTAAGTGAAGTTTGTGATAGGCATTTTGTAGAAGTTGCCAAGTGATAGTTGCAATGTTGCTAATGTATTTTGAGGCAGACATGAGGTTGTCAAACCCAGTCTAGCGTAATTATTGAGATTCATGCTGTATGCGCTGAATATTTATGGAGTTTTGTGGAATAATTGTGGTATTCAAATGTGATATTTGAAGAAGTGAGGATATATAATGTAGTTGTGGATAGTCAGATCCAACGTGATGTCGTGAAGGCAATAATATTTTTTGGCATGATAATTAAACACGAGATATAACTTGGAAGTGATAAAACTGTAAGACAACGTTCTATAACCCATATTAAACAATTTGTTAGGAAATTAAACAAATAAATAAAGTTGATAATACAAGATTTTCTGATAATAATAATTAATGAAATAATAATCTGAAATTTAAGCATATTAATGATCTGACCTAATGAAATAAAAATCAGAATGACTAGATGAAACAATAAAAATCTAAATAACCAGAAGAATAAAATTTAAACAAATTAATAAATTAAATTTTGGAATAAATCAACGAATTAAATAAATAGATGAATTAAAGATTGAGTAAATAAACTGATTTAAATAAATTAATAGATGATTGGATAGATGATGAATAACTGGATTAGAAGGTGATAATTAATTAAAGAAGCTGATGATTAATGAATTTATATGGATTAAAATAAATTTAATTGAGATATGATGTGAGGAATTGCAACTTGAGGTGAGGAATTAAACGATTTATATTGATGATTTAAGATGATTTAATCTGAAGGAGATGATAAAATAAGAGTGTGTGAATAATTAGAAAGTATAATGAAGTGATGATAATAATTTTCATTTAAATGATTTAATGGTGATGAGTTAATGATTCTGACAGGAATATATTGAATTTTGAGATGAGAATTAATGTGAGAAATATTTAACTTTGATGATGATGATGATTATGACCAATGAGCAGTGGATTTTCTGTAATTCACAAACAAGCAATTAGTAATGACAATATAAATAGTGTAAATTAATTATTCGATGTTTAGGAGCATTTTACTAACGTATTCAACGTTTAAATTATGCCATGCAAGCCATAAATAACGTGATATTTAAAATATGTGATTATAATGTGTGTGTTTAGACAGATTAAAGATATTTTCCAATCCACATTCATGATGTTAATTTAAAGAGAAATTAGGTCTCAGGTTTCACAAATGTCAGTGACGAAAGACATAGTGCTACGGTGATCCTGAGAACCCAAGAGAACTTTTAGAGATTTTTCCTATTTTATGTGGATTAAATACTTTTGATTAGAAAAGAGATGGTTCGATTTTTGGACAATGACAATTTAACGTTGGCATTCGACCATGCTCTCAGGTAGGATGAATATTTCAAATGTCTGTCTGACTATCAAAGTGAAATAAATTTGTTTTTATCTTAGTTGTGATCTGATGATGGTGTGATTTTCCTTTTTCTTTCCTTGTCTTGATTAAGGCTTAACCGGAAAGGATGTGGTTTGCTAGGAGTTCAGTTGATGGCGCCCATTTATAGTTGCATTTTTTAAATTAAATTTAAGCCCGTAACGACCCTAGAGATACTTTGTCTCGTGTTACCCTCTGCTTTTTCGATATCTCAGCTGAATTTCCGACACATTCCTTATTTGACTAGAGGTTCATTTAACTCCGCTCTGTCCTGGAACTCCATGAATGCGATGTAATAGCAGATGGGTCATCGCATCCCCAGGACGAACGGGTACAGAGAGAGAGGGAGAATTGGCTTTACCCATCCGTGGGGCTTCGATTTTGTTTATTCTATGGAATCACATCAGATTTAGATTACGGAGAGATTGATCTCAGGTTCATTTAATGGTGTTACAAAATTTATTAAACTTAGTCAGACAATATACTTGTGTGCCCATTCCAGTGTTCATGTTAATCGTATTAGTATTATATCATGTTAGTTATAAGTCATTTTTCCTATACCCAAGTGAATGCAGGAATTGAGACATTGTGATGTGTTGTTGTCTAACGTCTCTGAATAAAACGTCTATTGAAAATATAATTATGTTGCCGGAAGATTTAGCTAAGGTGTTAGGAGAGTTACAGAGTGGCATGTCTGGTATTGCAGAAACTATTTCTAAAATGTAAACAGAAGTTAAAGAACAGATAAATAGTTCAGAAGCTAGGTTAGAAGCTAGATGTAAAGAAAATGTGCAATCATTACAGATTAGTAACGAAGCTAATATGAAATTATTACAGTCAACTAGTGAAGAAAATTTAAAGTCATTAGAGACTAGGTTACAATCAAATAGTGAAGATAATTTAAAGTCATTGGAGACCAGATTACAGACTAGTACTGAAAGTCATTTGAAAGCTAGTGAAGCTAACTTGAAGGATAGTTTCAAATCTTCGGAAGAGAAATTACAAGCTCGTAGTGAAGAAACTAACACAGAGTTGGAAAACAAGTTAACTAGGTTAGAGAATAGATTAACTTTAAAGAATAATGAGATGCTTAAGACTTTACAATTAGATATAATTGCAGTAAATATGAAAGGAGAGGAAAATGTTCAAATATTAAGAAAGAATATTATTTAATTAGAAAGTAGAGGAGAAGAAAACATTCTTACTTTAAGAACAGACGTTTTGTCTATACAGAAAGACATTAAATCGGATGTATCGAAGTTGAGATTCGACATTGATGGTTTAGTGGCAGATGTAGGCAAAATTCAAGAGTGGTCTACCGAAGTATCTTTCGAAACTAAAATCAAAGTTCTAGAGATGAATGTAGGTAATGAGATCAAAGGTTTAAAGTCAGTAATTGGGTCCATTAAAGAGGAAATCTTAGGAGAGGTTAATTCTAATTTAAAATCATTAGAGAATCAATTGCAGAAAGATATTAGGAAAATGGATGATGATATAGAGCAAAAGGTTAATGAAAACTTAGCTTTATTCAAAAATAGAGTCGGTGCAATCGTGGAAGAACGGTATAGTGAGGTCGATGCCGAAGCAAAAGAAAAACGTGCAGGATTAGATGAGAAATTAATCGCAGGTATGCCGAACTTAGAAGCGAGATTTACGGAAAACAAGGAAGCGATGAAGATAGATTCAACTCTATTTAGGACAGATGTTGATCTGTTAAAGGAACAAGTCGCGTCAGTAAAGAATACATGCGAAGACAAGATAGACAAGTTGAAAAACGATTTAGAAGAGAGTAACAAAACGCAGAATGTTACGTCGTTAGATGAGTTGCAGACTCAGGTCAAGACCGTAGAGAAACTGGCAGAAGATAGGATGACTAAACTAGAATCTATGATTAACAGTTTCACAAGTCAAAATATTACATCAGGGGAAATATCGATAAATCAGACACCGATAGACCGCAGTATGGGTAATCAAGAGGTTAGCGTGGGAGAAGACCGTCAAACGCAACAGAATGTGACACTCGAAAGGGCAAGTTCAACCCCTCAGGATAATCCGAATTCGAATAGGAGTACGTTGGGTACAAGTGAACGATACTGAGGTCCAGTTACCATTATCAGAAATCTGGATGACAAGCCAAGGAAGTTTTCAGGAAACACAGGAGTCACACCAGTCGAATTTCTACGAGATATTCGCGATTACATGGCGGAACATAGAGTAGCCAAGGAGAGAGAACTAAGGATAGTCGAACGCGCCTTAGACGGGCCTGCGTTAACTTGGTTTAGAGCATTCAGGAGCAATTTTGCGAATATGGAGCAATTTGCCATAGCATTCTAATGGAGATTTTGGAGTGCAGAGGATCAGCTGAACGTAAGAGCAGAAATGTATTCGAAGCGTTATTCTACGTCACATCCGACGCATTATGCCAATTATTTTACTTCACAATTGGCTAAATTACAGTTTTTGATTCCTCCATTGCCAGAAGAAGAGCTTTTGCAAGCTATACCGAGACAGTTACCGATTGAGGTACAGCGATCACTCATAGCATCGGGAGCGAACACACTTGATCACTATGACGACATTTTACGGCGATTAGACTATACAAGCGCTCAAGTTACACCTAGAAATGCAAGAAACGACAATCGAAACACGCAAGAGGTGAATGCGGTAGTCGTTGATAACTCAGCTCAGACGGATAGAAGAGATTCCTGGGGAAACAGAAGGAACGAAGGAAATCGAGGAAACATCCATAACGTTCGTGGAAATGATCGATATAGAGGACCATATGAGAGGCCATACGATCAGGACGCAAGAGACAGCCGATACAGAAACTATAATCAGAATTCCAGATACCAAAATAGGAATAGATACAATAATAGATATCGTGGTAGAAACAACTGGAACCAAGGTCAACAGTCTAATCGGAACGACAGGCAGGATGGCAGAAGAAATGATCCAAATGAAAGACGAGATAATCGTGAATATGAGAGATCGAGGCAAGAAAGTAGACAGCCTAGTGCACCACCCGAGGAGACAGTCAGAGATGTCAATCGAGCAAGCACGAGTAGTGAAGGAAGAAATAGACGTCAAAGTAATACAGAATCAAGATGCTAATCATTGGAAATCAATCATCATTGTTGAGAGTCAGAAAGTACCATCATGCTGAATAAGAGGATTGTAGAGCTATCGTGTACATGTAGTATATAGAATGCATGAGAGTGTTTTTTTTCTCAATCCTGATAAAAAAGGAGATGTACGGGAGAGATGTACCCGATACCTAGTTGAGGCTATCGGCTACGCCAGCAGACATTAAGCCGTAGTTGAGATTATGGGAAGAGTTATGAAAAGATAGCGCTCAAATCGAGTCAAGAGGAATGTCAGGATGACGTAGAAGGTCTAGGATTAAGAAGGCACTGACAGCAGTCAAGCAGATGGAATTATGGATGGAATTATGAAGCTTTATTAAGATCTATATGGAACATGGTATTTAAACATCTCAGAAGAGAAGATATAACAAGCATTATATATGGTAATAATTTGAAGGAAGTCAGATAACCCTTAAGTTATTGTATAACTTAATAGCCGAGATGATCGGGGTTCGAGATTATATTTGTGACGCAAGACCACAGAGGTGGGGAGAACGTCACGTGACTGCACCAGGGAGGTGCTGGTCAATGCAGGTCAATGCAGTCCAGAGACAGTCAGTCGAGCTCAGTGAGCAAGCCAGTCGAGTTCTGTAAGCAAAGGAGTAGGACACATGCCAAGCGTATGGTAAAAGTCGCGCAGCGAACAGCATTTGTCACGGAAAGTGAAAGCGACGGTTTTAACTTCACCAAGCAGAGAACGAAAAGTAGGTCAGTGAGCCAGGCAGACACCCGCAGTAGGCAGCGTGAAGACCGGTTACAGAACCAGCTGTACGGGCCAAGCAAGCATGAGAAGGCCGGGGTTTAGAACAGTACTGTAAAACGAGTTGGAGAATTTATTTCGAGCTGCATTTTAACGCAGAACAGCATAGCAGAGCGGCATGGCGAGGCCAGCTTTAAGCGGAGATTATTCTAGAACATTGCAGTAGAGACGAGCGGGTTATTTCCAATTTTATACGCAAGTAATATGATAGAAGCTGAACTTCAGTACAACATTGAGTTGGGACTCATATTCAGTAATCAAATTGTACAGGCAGATAGTTACGAGACACTGCAACTGTGAACTTCAGATGAACATAGTTATTCAATGACATTACGACTATGCATTTCATAACGGAACATGCAGAGCGACCATGGGGTCCAAGTAACATTAACGATTTTAGGCAAACGGAATGTTACAAGCATATGCACTTATGAACATTGGCTCGTGCATTAATGCAACTTTTTCTTATGAAGTGTTATAAAATACCGAGTACGAACACAGCTACAGGGTGTTTCATAAACTTATACACTCTCATAAACAAAATTTATTTTCTGCAAGTGAGACTTAACCGCTGTGGAGATTGAACTTTCAACACTCAAACCGAACATTGTATGGAACAGTGGCGTAACGTAGAAGAGGAATATGGGGTCCGCTGTTTCTATGAACTTTTTCGTGAGGATTTGGACAGTATCCGCTATGGATAACCAGCAGTTTATCATGTCGGAGTAACCGAAGACAGAGAAGCGATGGCACCACAGAGCGATGGATTCGATTCCTGAAGAGGAGGAGGTCCACCAGCTGATTCACTTGGGATTTGAAGGCAGTCGTCATTGTATGGGTGGAATGATATTCACGCCGATCTTTCGAGAAATTCATTACATAAGGATAATCGACGATCTTTGAAATTTAATAACAGCTGATTATGAAAAGGTACTGTAAGAGTTATAACTTCCTGATACGATTATTTTCATGAATACTGGGCACACATGTATATTTTTCTAATAGGAGTGATACGATTATTTAGACATGGCTTTGACTTTATATGCTTCAAATTTTGCTAGAATATGGCGTGACCATATGATATGGCAGGCATTATTATACGAAATTCTCACCATTGGTTGGCTTTATTAAGCAGATGTTTGGTCTTTTAGACATTTTTTCCAGCAAGGATAGTTTTCATGAATAGTTTTTTTTTGTGTGACGAGTATTTCGAACTCGTGATCTGCAATTGATTATCTAAATTACTTCGTCAGTTCATTGCATACTAGCGAGTGTGTATTATTCATCAGTAGGGATTTTTTCCA
Source organism: Meconema thalassinum (assembly GCA_946902985.2). Taxonomy (NCBI): domain Eukaryota; kingdom Metazoa; phylum Arthropoda; class Insecta; order Orthoptera; family Tettigoniidae; genus Meconema; species Meconema thalassinum. The sequence continues at coordinate 1,356,168,470 of OX336388.2, forward strand.
TTGGATTGTTTGGAGATATTAAGATGTTATTCACTTTAGTGAATGAATATCGCTTTTATATGACAACTAGAGACTTGTTGATTCCGATCTGGTACATTCACTCATTTAGTTTTCGAGATGGGGTCTTTCGTATTTATACGATTGTATGGTGGTTACTCATCTTACCCATCGTTCAGGGCACTATCATGTTAGACGACGGGGCTAGGTCTTTCGTATTTATACGATTGTATGGTGGTCACTCATCTTACTTGCCATTGAGGGACTCATTTTTATCATCCGAGTGTACTTGAGATTGTAAGAGAATCAAACAAGGAACTACTAGTCACATATCAGTCGAATTTTTGTTAAATAAAGTAAAGACAAATGTCAGCAGGATTACATTTTGTAATTCTTGTTTGCCAATCCAATATTTTGTTGCTATACTCTTTTGAGAGTACTTTCAGTTTAACAGCTGGTACAGCTGATGCTTTTGATGATTTTTATAATTGTGTTTGATACCTTTGAGAAGGATTTAAGGTAATTGAATCTTGTAAGATGAATCATTAATGGTCAGATTTATTTTAAGGCAGATCAGTATTGCATATTTTGATATGAGAGATTATAGCACATTGGTGTTTTTCTGTGATGTGAATTATGAGAATTGTAAGAGAATTTATGCTATTTGAAAGCAGATCTTGAATTACTAAGGTAATATTTTTTCTAATTGTTTAAGAAGTTGTCTAGATGTGATCAGAGTAATTACAGTTATTGGAGATTGTGCGCGTTGATAATTTGAAGCCAGTTATATTTTTTGTAGATCATGCAACATGGTTAAGTGAAGTTTGTGATAGGCATTTTGTAGAAGTTGCCAAGTGATAGTTGCAATGTTGCTAATGTATTTTGAGGCAGACATGAGGTTGTCGAACCCAGTCTAGCGTAATTATTAAGATTCATGCTGTATGCGATGAATATTTATGGAGTTTTGTGGAATAATTGTGGTATTCAAATGTGATATTTGAAGAAGTGAGGATATATAATGTAGTTGTGGATAGTCAGATCCTACGTGATGTCGTGAAGGCAATAATATTTTTTTGGCATGATAATTAAACACGAGATATAACTTGGAAGTGATAAAACTGTAAGACAACGTTCTATAACCCATATTAAACAATTTGTTAGGAAATTAAACAAATAAATAAAGTTGATAATACAAGATTTTCTGATAATAATAATTAATGAAATAATAATCTGAAATTTAAGCATATTAATGATCTGACCTAATGAAATAAAAATCAGAATGACTAGATGAAACAATAAAAATCTAAATAACCAGAAGAATAAAATTTAAACAAATTAATAAATTAAATTTTGGAATAAATCAACGTATTAAATAAATGGATGAATTAAAGATTGAGTAAATAAACTGATTTAAATAAATTAATAGATGATTGGATAGATGATGAATAACTGGATTAGAAGGTGATAATTAATTAAAGAAGCTGATGATTAATGAATTTATATGGATTAAAATAAATTTAATTGAGATATGATGTGAGGAATTGCAACTTGAGTTGAGGAATTAAACGATTTATATTGATGATTTAAGATGATTTAATCTGAAGGAGATGATAAAATAAGAGTGTGTGAATAATTAGAAAGTATAATGAAGTGATGATAATAATTTTCATTTAAATGATTTAATGGTGATGAGTTAATGATTCTGACAGGAATATATTGAATTTTGAGACGAGAATTAATGTGAGAAATATTTAACTTTGATGATGATGATGATTATGACCAATGAGCAGTGGATTTTCTGTACTTCACAAACAAGCAATTAATAATGACAATGTAAATAGTGTAAATTAATTATTCGATGTTTAGGAGCATTTTACTAACGGATTCAACGTTTAAATTATGCCATGCAAGCCATAAATTACGTGATATTTAAAATATGTGATTATAATATGTGTGTTTAGACAGATTAATGATATTTTCAAATCCACATTCATGATGTTAATTTAAAGAGAAATTAGGTCTCAGGTTTCACAAATGTCAGTGACGAAAGACATAGTGCTACAGTGATCCTGAGAACCCAAGAGAACTTTTAGAGATTTTTCCTATTTTATGTGGATTAAATACTTTTGATTAGAAAAGAGATGGTTCGATTTTTGGACAATGACAATTTAACGTTGGCATTCGACCATGCTCTCAGGTAGGATGAATATTTAAAATGTCTGTCTGACTATCAAAGTGAAATAAATTTGTTTTTATCTTAGTTGTGATCTGATGATGGTGTGATTTTTCTTTTTCTTTCCTTGTCTTGATTAAGGCTTAACCGGAAAGGATGTGGTTTGCTAGGAGTTCAGTTGATGGCGCCCATTTATATTTGCATTTTTTTAAATTAAATTTAAGCCCGTAACGACCCTAGAGATACTTTGTCTCGTGGTACCCTCTGCTTTTTCGATATCTCAGCTGAATTTCCGACACATTCCTTATTTGACTAGAGGTTCATTTAACTCCGCTCTGTCCTGGAACTCCAGGAATGCGATGTAATAGCAGATGGGTCATCGCATCCCCAGGACGAAAGGGTACAGTACTTCATTTTTTAGCGCTTTAGTTGGAGATCTGTTTTTAAGGTATACAGAAGTCCTGCAAGCTTCTACCCACAAATTTTTAGATAGGTTTGCTTCTAGAAGCATAGGTCTTGCTTTCTCAACTATTGTACGGTTGACTCTCTCTGCAAGTCCATTTTGCTCTGGAGTGTAAGGGATACTAGTTTCGTGCCTAATACCACAGTTTTCAATTTCTCGTTTCATTTTAGAATTGAGATATTCTGTTCCATTGTCAGTACGTAGGCATTGAATCTTACACCCTGTTTCATTTTCAACTTTTGCCTTAAATATTTTAAAATACTCATACACTTGTTCTTTGCTCTTAAGAAAATAAATGAACGTTTTTCTTGAGAAATCATCTGTAAACATTAAAAAATATTTTTCTCCATTAACTGAGGGTGGTGTCATTGGCCCACACAAATCAGAGTGCACTATTTCCAATTTGCGGGTAGTTTTCTCATGTCGAGGATTTTTTGTTTGTAAAGGTTCCCTGCATTGTTTACCTTCAACGCAAGCGATACATGGTTGAAACGGCGTTGTTCTATCCAGTTTCATACCAGTAGCCCTAGTTTCTAACAAAGCCATATTTTTGTGTCCTAGGTGACCTAACCTTTTGTGCCATAATATTTGGCCATTCTTTTCCTCCATTAAACTAGACATCGCCCTAGCTTCACTACTTTCTTCTTTCCGGTTGACTACAATACTTTTCGCATCTAACGTATAAACTCCACCTTCTTCGGAACCAGTAGCAATTAGTTCCCCTGTAATCTTTAAATTTGCTGCGTCAAATATCTGACAGCTCTTCTCTTTAAATATTACACAAGCACCGTTTCTAGTCATACAACTCACTGAGAGTAAATTAGACGAAAGCTTCGGTACATAATAAACATTTTTAAGCTCCTGATCGTTGCCCTGAACTAAGCTAATAGTTGCACTGCCTTTTCCTGCTGTGCCAATCTTTTCATTATTTGCAACAGTTACCTCAAGATTATCTTTCGAGTTAGAACTAAAGTAATTTAATAATCAATATCATTTGTCATATGAGCTGAAGAACAAGAATCTACGTACCATTTTTCTGGTTGAACATTAGATGCCATGGCCATGAGCCACGCATTTGCCCTACCTTTATTTTTTCCGTCGGCTCTCTTACTGGAGTCATCTCCTCTAGAAACTTGCGCAACTTTATTATTTTGGGAACAATCCCTTGCTAGATGTCCGTAATTATTGCACCTAAAACATTTAACTTTATTAATATCAAATGTATTATTCTTACGTTTGCCACCATGATTTGAAGGATTAGAGGATGTTGGATTATTAGGTTTGACTTTGTGTTTAGTATTAAATGCCACCGCAGTCTCCTTGACTTCCAACGAACTTCGATAACCTTCTTGAAGTAGCTTTTGCTTGACAGTTTCGGTATTCAGTTTTCCAGTAGCTGTGTTTTCAATTGCCATTCTAAAATGTTTATAATCTTCTGTTAATCCTCTCAACATGAGTACGGCAACAAATTCATCGTCAACTTCCTTCCCCATACTTCTCAGTTTTGCACTTATTTTGGTAAATCGCTGAACATAGGCCTCCATATCCTTTGAATTCGCCAAACTAATATCAAATAATTGGTCTATGAGAGCAATATGCTGATTAACGCTTTTATTCTCGTAGGTTGTTTTTAAGTGGTCCCATATCGCTTTTGGGGTTTTAATGTTAGCAATTGCCATTTTAGGTCCATTATCTAATAGCATATAAATCTTGGCTCTAGTACGTTGGGCCTGCTTCTTTTGCTTTTCCGACGCAGTCGATGCAAAGTTAAACTCCACATACATCCACAAATCCTCATGCAAAAGATACATCTCCATATCCATCGCCCATGTATCATAATTTGCGCCTCCATGCAATTTTTCGATTTGCGGCAACGAATTGCCAAATCCGCCATTACCGGCCATTGAACAATTTTTAAATAAATAAAAGTTCAAAACTTACAGTAATATGTCCGTCCACTTCCTTTGTACTCTGGGCCCATAACCTGTTGTGTTTTAGCAGAGATTAATACAAAAGGATAGTTTTATAATCAATTGTATATTTGGACATAGATTTGGCATGTCCGCCGTTACAGGGAATAAACAAAAGAGTACATTTTTATATAACTTAGATAGAGGGGCAAGTTAGTGACTGGCGGTCAAACGCAAGTATAATAGTTCCTCTAGGTTGGCGCTGATCGAAACTGGATTACTTAAAAACCCAATATAATCCGACAACTCATAAACAACAAAGCACTAGGGGAAGATGGGATCATTGCTGAACTCTGGAAACTGAATGATCACACACTGACGTGGAAACTCCATTCCATAATTTCACATATTTGGACAACGGAGCAATTACCAGATGACTGGAAATGCGCTCTGATTCACCCGTTGCACAAAAAGGGCGACAAGACGGACATCAACAATTATAGAGGAATTTCCCTGCTACCGGTTGCTTATAAAATCCTTTCCACAGCACTTCTGAACAGGTTAGAATCCCAAATGGATCCACTCACTGGCAGTAGTGCCCGGCTTCGCCCGGTGGATTTATTTGTTTTATGGATGATAATTAATACTACTACAGAACTGGCACATGATACTTAAATTAACAGAAAAGAAATGTTTTTAAATATAACTTTTTGTGGTGGTGGTGGTGGTGGTGGTGGTGGTGGTGGTGGTGGTGGTGGTGGTTGTAGTGGGGATGATAATTAGTACAGTATAATGGACGTAACATTCAGGTCATTTTCCCGTTATGATAAAATGAATAGGGAAACGGCTGTTTACTAACTACAGCACTGACACATGTAATTTACAAACAAATTTTGAAATATGTTTAGAAAGAGGAGTAAGTGAAATAAGACACTGCCTAGGGCTTATATCTCATTGGCTGTTAGAAATGTAGAGACCAATAGTGTAGTCTTTTGTCGCATAACGCCGTAGGAAAATAATCAGAACACTTTGGAAAACTTCGGCTGTCCCGAGCTCCTGAGGTAGAATAGTATCATTTACCGTCACATAGCGCTCAACGATAAGTATCAGAATAAATGAAGGTACATTTGAAAAGCACCAACGCCTATTGCAGCTGATAGCCTCAATGTACGGCACCAACACCATTGCACTTATACAGAGGCAAAATATGTTCATGATGATAACTGTTTTAAGGGGCCTCAGAAATCTTTTTGCACTAATCACTCCCCGTGACTGCAATTTATAAGCAGCGCAAGATTTAACTATTTTCGCAATTCTGCACCAGAACACTGGTAGGGGCAACGTGATGCAGCCCGAATTGCCAGTCAAGAATGGACTTATTAAAATACTCTTACAGTTACACTACTGCGGACATGAATGGTTCTAGGGCCTTAATACGTGGTTTTCAAGTTCAGTTTGTTTGTTATTCTAAATGTAGGGAATGGAGAGCGTTGTCCAAAATATCAAGTGTCCAGTGTTACCAGCAGGGTTTCAAAGTGTAAGTAAAATTTGGTGCAATTAGGAGGAACGGTGTAGATTTGTGATAAAGGGCCTAAATGCAGGGAATGGAGTGTCTATCCGAAATTTAAAGTGGACAGTGTCACTTACTTCCAACGGGTAAGTATAGAAAATGTGGATCAGATCGGTGAAAGGGTGTAGATGTGTGCCAAAGGGCATAAATGCAGGGAATGGAATGGTCTGTCCGAAATCGCATGTAAACAGTGTTACTCGCAGGGTTCGAAAGGGTAAGTATACATATTTTGGTTCAGATCGGTGAAAAGGTGTAGATTTGTGTCAATGGGCCTAAATGCAAGGAATGGACTGGTCTGTCATAAATTTCATGTATACAGTATTACTCGCAGGGTTCCAAAGGGTAAGTAAATAAATTTTGGTTCAGATTAGTGAAACGGTGTAGATTTATGCCAAAGGGCCTAAATGCAGGGAATGGACTGGTCTGTCACAAATTTCATGTAGACGATGTTACTCGCAGGGTTCCAAAGGGTAAGTATACAAATTTTGGTTCAGATCGGTTAAACGGTGTAGATTTGTGCCAAAGGGCCTGAATGCAGGGAATGCAGTCGTCTGACCAAAATTAAACATACCCTGAACTATCCCTCTTGAATCTGGCTATCATTATATAAAGAGAATTTTTCGAATCCGACTGGTAGTTCCAGAGATTAGCGCGTTTAAGAACACAAACACACAAACTCTTCAGTTTATTATAGAGTATTAGTATAGATTGGTGACTACCAGGCTGGATTCAGAAAAGGGCGATCGTGTGCTGAACAGATCTGGAGCCTAAAGACGATCTTACAAATGAGGAAATGTAGAAATACCATGATTGCATTCATCTACTTTGTGTGGCCGTCCTGTTTGCTGATAACTTACCCGATTCTGCCTGACAGTAGGAGTGAAAGAAACGAGAGCTGCTGCTGTTGGCTCTGTTCTGGGCGCAGTGAATTTATCAACTTCATTCACCTTAGCATGATTACGCTGTCTTTGTTCACTCTCGGCTTCTTTACCCAGAAAACACAAAACTTTATCAATTTTATTACCACCATCATCGTCCTCTTCTGCTGCTCTTCTTTCCCATATTTTCAAAACATAAATGGGGAGACATTCTTCAATGAGTGGAACTAAGATTGCTGCCCTATCAGAATTCATGCCTAATGTTTCTAGGGATCTCAACTTAGTACTTATATTATCATACAGGTCAGTCACAGATAAATCTGAGCGAACCAATTGCAACAAATCTTTATACATACAATTTATAACCAACTCATCTTTACCAAAACGATTCTTTAAATGTTCCAAGACTTTAACATAATTCTCGCTTGTGTGTGGATAACTGTCAACTATCTTCTTAGCCTGTCCCTTCACTGACATTTTCAAGTAACATTCGTAATGTTAGAATCCTCATGAATCCTTTGAAATTGTGTCCAAAAAATTTATCCAGTTACCTGGACCCAAGTCGAATACCTCAAGCGTGATTTTCGGCAGCCTTAACCTCTCTGACGACATGGATGACGACGCCGAAGCCACGTTGCTCTGTACGCCGAAATTATCTCCCTCATCAACACAACAGGCAACACTAGGTTTTAATCCTTCCACTTTATCCTCGGCTTCAAGACGTGCTTGCAGAAGATCTTCTTGAACGGTAACACAGTGCATTGTTTCTTCGATACAGGCATCCTCGTTTCCGTCAACATTCAACAACTCGTTCAAGATGCTTTCGTCCAATTCTTTTAAGGTATCCGCAATTGTTCGGAGAGTATTTATTTTCACACGTAATTTTTGGAAATCGGCTTCAACTCCGACCGCTCCAATAGCTTTCGTCGCACTTGCCCGATACGCACTTCTCTTCTTTTTCAACTTTTCAATCGTGGCCATTGCAAGGCAACAAATTCAAAACAAAACAGGGAAATTGTTCACCAAACCAACTTTTTACAATACAATCCTGTCAATGGTCGCCAAAATGTTACAAATCAATTCTTCAGCTCATGTCTACAATTCAAGAACAATCACTTTTATTGTACCCAAAGAGCATCACTATCCAGCCATTACATTCAGTTATTCAAGACCCATTCCATCTTGCTCATCAACGCCCCAAGGGTGCCAACTTACAAAAATCAAATTTAATTACAGAAATGCATTCACAAAATTACAGAAGCACATAAAAGAACTGGCACTATCCAGCCCATGACGGGCTAAGGCCGACCAAGCGACCGCTGCCCAGCCATTTGGTCTGCAGATATTGGGGTGACGCGTGATCAGCGCGTTGGGTCCCCTCGGCCGTTAATCTTGGTATTCGTGATCGGGGCGCTGTCTCACTGTCAGACAGCTACTCAATTGTCCTCACGAGGCTGAGTGCACCCCGTTCCAACCCTCACGTCAGTTTAAAAATTCCTGACGGAGCCGGGGATCGAACCCGGGGCCTCCATGCGAGAGGCAGGCACGCTACCCCAACACCACGGGGCCGGCCTTTACTGAAGCACATTCACAACAAAATGCATTTCTTGTTGTAATGGGCCCACGTTAGCCTGTAGGCCTTCTGGAGCTAGTGATTCTGTCTTCATTGGCGATTCGATTAAGTCCTGAGGGCTGTATAATTTCGCCACGGTATTTAAAAGTGCAGACTTGTGCGATTTTACTGTATTTGGTGTTTAAAGGGGATTTATTTTCTGGCCTTCTCTCCATATATTTGGTCTTGTCGTAAGAGATATGAAATCCGGTCTTTTGTGCAATCTCATGGAGCTTTTCCACAGCGTAAGTCGCTTCCGATCTGTTGTCTGCGACAATAATTGCAATATCGTCCCCGAAAGCGAGATATTTTAGTTCAGTTCTCTTTTTAATACCGATTTGAATGCCCTTTACAAGAGGTTCCCATTCCCTAATTATCCTCTCCAGAACAATATTGAAGACGATTGGGGATAATCCACCCCACTGTCGGACTCCAGTCTTGATTTCGAAGGGCTCTGATATTTCGCCCATGAATTTCACTTTGGATATTGTTCCTGTAAGTGTCTGTTCTATGATTTTGCGTGTCATACGATCGATCCCAATTTCTTCCATGGTTTTAAAGAGGGTTTCGCGGTCAACATCTAAAAAATGTAAAATGAAAAAATCAAAAATCTAAAATGTTAAAATGTAAAATGTTAAAATCTAAAATCTAAAATCTTTAAATGAGGTTTCTGTGGGTTAGGTTAGGTTAGGTTAGGTTAGGTTATAACTAAGTTTATTATTTGTGATCTCACATTTGCTCTCACTTTTTTGCTCACACTTTTTGCTCTCACTTTTTTTCTCTCATTTTTACGTTAGGTTAGGTTAGGTTAAGTTGGGTTAGGTTAGGTTAGGTTAGGTAAAGTTAGGTTAGGTGAAGTTAGGTTAGGTGAATTTAGGTTAGGTTAGGTCAAGTTAGGTTAGATTAGGTTATAACTTAGTTTATTATGTGTGCTCTCACATTTGCTCTCATATTTGCTCTGACTTTGAAATTAGGTTAGGTTAGGTGAAGTTAGGTTAGGTAAGGTTAGGTTAGGTTATAACTAAATTTATTATTTGTGCTGTTACATTTGCTCTCACATTTTGCTTTCATATTTGCTCGCATTTTTTTGCTCGCACTTTATACTCTCAATTTTTGCTCTCACATTTGCTCTTACTTTGAAGTTAGGTTAGGTTAGGTGAAGTTAGGTTAGGATAGGTGAGGTTAAATGAAGTTGGGTTATGATGAATGGCATAGGTATGAATTAATCCCGCCTTTTCTCACTTTTGCCTCACAAGACTGAGTGTACCCCGTTCCACTCGTGAGACCAAAAATTAAATTTCTTGGCAGAGCCAGGAATCGAACTCGGCCTTCGCAGTAACAGCCAAAAATGCTAGCCACTACACCAAGAGGTGGACAATATAAAAAGGAAGGAAGCTTGTAGTTTAACGTGACCGTTAATCTCGCGATCATGAGCCACGGGAGGACAATATAAGGCTGGTATTGATTGTACATGATCAATCAATAATTACCTAATAATAATAATAAATATTCCATTTAGCAACTACACGGCCGAACTCTGCCTGTGACGTCATTCACGGTCTCAGGGCGTGGCGGCCATCTTGCGCATTAGCCCCTGCCCCAGCTGTGGCTGACCCGTCCATAAGAATAACATAGGACAATTGCGCGCGGCGGCCATCTTGCGCATTAGCCCCTGAGCCAGCTTCGGCTTATATTCCCTACTAATAACATCTTTAAAAAACAAGAAGGCACCAGGCCCCGACGGTATATATAATGAACATATCAAAGGTTCACCTAGCTTGTTACTTCAAGGAATCACAGATATGTTAAACCTGTGCTTACAAGAGGGCAACATACCAGAAATAAGGAGGATTTCAACAATTAAGATACTATTTAAGGGGAAAGGCAATCAATTGGATCCGAACTCATACAGGGGAATCGCCCTTGAAAAGTGCATATTGAGGACACTCACAAGGATTATCACAAAGCGAATCCCTAAAGAAGTAGAACACATGATCCCGGAAGAACAATTCGGTTTCCGTAAAGGCAGAAGCACTCTGCATGCAATTAACAATTTTATTGATGATATAGAGGGCGCATTATGACATCCCCGTGGGATTTTCCATGTAATATTCATAGATTATACCAAGGCCTTCGATAGACTAAATATACGAATACTAATCTCAAAGCTGGAATCAATAAAAGGAAAAGATAAACTCACAGCGCTGATCCATAACATGTTGACAGCCAATTTCATTCAGATCAAAGATGGCGTAACCACATCGAAAACAATAACTCAAACAAACGGCGTACTACAGGGGGACTCATTAAGCCCCCTGCTCTTCAATGTCGCCACATACGATGTTGTGCAGATGATTAGACAAGAGTCGGAAGATGTCAAAATCTAAATATATGCGGACGACATGGTCATTGGATCGAACTCCACCGATAACCTACAAAGAGCCACAAACCAACTTGAGAGGAGGGCGCAGGAAAACAAAATGGAAATTAACACCGAAAAAACCGTACAGATGACATTCCGCAACGGAGGTCAAGAAGCTGTGGAGGACAGGATATATCTAGGATTGAAACCTCTACTGAGAGTCAACAGCTTCAAATACCTGGGAGTGACTCTGAAACCACTGCCAGATCATTCAGAATACACGTGAAATCCCGAGCAGCATCTGCCACAAAAGCAATTTTCGACATCAAAGAAATATCCAGATTATCATTGCAAACTGGTATGGCCTTGTTCAACGCAAAAATTGTTCCAATCGCAATCTACGAAATAGATATCATATGGGAAAAGATCAGTCTAAAAGATCTAATGACTTTGGAAGCAGTCAAATCACGATTCTTGAAAGCCGCCCTAGGTGTCTCGAAATACACAAAGTCGAGGCTAGTATACGAGCTCGCCAAAGAACCCTTCTTTATAGAGGACTTACGTATGTGGCCCCCATTCACCGTCAGCTCGAATAAACCGCTCCTTGAAAGAGAAAAGAAAAGAAGGGAGATTTGGCTGGACTTTTATACAACAGAAGCCATGATAAATAGATCCTGGGCCGACACGAATCAGGAGCTCCGACTCCTGGTGACCTCAATGGCTGTGCATGGGTACCACCACAAGGTATGCAAGACCAAGTGTTTTCACGACCCCGGGAATACCTGTGTTTGTGAATTGTGCGATCAGCCCTGTGACCGTTACCACGTGACCAGCTGTAAAAAGCGAGTGAATTCCCTGGTTGACGTTTGTGCATAAGATCCACAACATTGCGTTGGTTGGAACATATCCATATACTGTACCTTTATGGCCGTATGGCTGCAATAAATTCTTATTAAATATATGAGTACACGAGTACACAATTAAAATACACAAATACACTGAATCAAACTAATGGCCACGCGTCCTCACGCATTTACATAATTGAGTGTCAGTACACTACGTTAATCTAAGTTTAAAAAAATGAAACAAGAAAAAAATACACACAAAATTATTTACAAAAATTGTTAGTAGTGTGTTTGTGACAGTTCAAGGCCCTCCTCCTCCTCACCCTCCTCACAAGATGGCGGCGGCACGATATCTCTCGAACGCATGGTCGGATTTTGACGAATGAGGTGTCATTGAACTCGGGCTGATACCCCCTTTCCAATGGATAACATATTTCCACCCCAAAATAAACCCTACCCCTACTAGGGGTGAAAATTGTAACTTTTAGAGAATCTCGCTTTCCAAGTGCAACATGTGAGAGTTTGAATGCCAATTGGAATTAAACGTTGTCTACACAAGAGACATGTATACGGTGGATAGCCACTATGAATTAACAAGCTTGTTTTCTGTTTTTTACGCATGCCCACTCATGGCTTTTGTAAGAGGGTGAGGGAGTGGATCCCTGTGGACGGGTCATTGTTGCCTGATCATTGTTGACGGGTCATTGTTGACGAGTCCTTGTTGACGAGTCCTTGTTGACGAGTCATTGTTGACGGGTCCTTGTTGACGAGTCCCTGTGGACGGGTCCTTGTGGACAGGTCCTTGTGGACGATTCCTTGTGGACGAGACCCTTTGGACTGATCCCTTTGGACCAGTCCCTTTGGACTGGTTCCCACGGACTAGCCCATGAATTTATTTAATTTACGTCAAAGGGCCTAACTACATTTTGCGTGTAAAGCAGTGTGTTGAACTGACGTTGTTCACTTATCCCCCACTACTATAACGTGATAACGATATGAAAGGAAAGTGATGAAATACATGTGAACACGTGTGAGATGTCATTATTACCATCCTCCTTGTGAAACAAGTCACATCCTGTTTTGGTTCATGCGTGAGAAAATGCAAGTTCATGTGTAATATGACCTAACACACAGTTGTTCACCTGTGCACTTGCACGATAAGAGCTAACAAGTCACAACCTGTTTTGACAGTGGTGGGAGGTGAAGGGGAGGAGAGGGGGAGAGTCGGTGTAAGAGAGAACAAAGGTGAAGAGAGAAAGAAATATATATTGCTTATAATAATACATGTGGAGCTGAGGACTGTACGCACATAGGGCTATAGGTTAAGTACAACATGAGTGAATAAATAAATACAAGGTGCACAGTTTCATACAGCATGTAATTTATTAATCCATGAATTAAAGGCTGAGCTAAATCCCAACCAATTTACATATAGTTTATTTCCTTTTTGTTTCAACACTTTTTCCACAAGGTAATGATTTGGAAACGCTGTCTATTGGAGTTCTTGGAGAAAAAAACCTGCCTTTTATGGGTTGATGGTTGAGGTCCTCGAGTAAATAGGTGACTGGACTGTTCAGGTTGACATGTCGAATTCGAAATAGTTCAGTCCCCCAATTTGGTTTGTAGCCCTTGTTGAAGATAGACGTAAATTTGCCTAGACGAACATAGTCCCCGATGTTAAGGCGATGACGTTTAGGGTATGCTGTTTTTATGGGGTTAAACAGTTTATCCAGTCGCGGAATATTTTTTGTTACAAGTCGTGGCCTAGTCCCAATGGTTCTGTGTTTGCTGTCATTGTAACGTGACACTAGCTTCGGTAACAAGTCCAACCAGCGATAGGTGCCCTGTGCGGTAAACACTTTCCACATATGGGTTTTCAATGTTCGGTTGAACCGCTCGAACACGCTGGATTTGAGATTGCTGTACGTGGTGTAATGGTGAATATCCGTAGATTTGAGAAAACTGGAGAAATCCTTGTTGAAAAATTATTTTCCCTGATCGGTTTGTAGCAGCTGAGGTTGACGTTTGGATTGTCGAATAATATGTTGAAAGGCCTTGGTGACTAGTGGACCAGACTTGCGTCGCACAGGTTCAACAAACGCCATTTTGGAATAAACATCAATGACCGTCAACATATAGCGTACACCATTGTTAACGCTAGCATAGGGAATCATTTCAACCAAGTCTGCTTGCCAAAGTTCATCCACACCCTGTGAAATCACCTTAAGTCGCTGATAATGACGTCTAGCTGGGCGATGCAACTCGTGAGCAATACCCATTTTAAAGGGTGAGGGCTTAAACAATAATTTTGGCATTTCGAAGTTCTTCCTCAATTTCTTGAATTTCCCAATCGTGACCAGTATGGCCGGCTTGACGTGAATCATGCAACAGCTGTAGTCGCTGGACGAGTTTATAGGGATTGTGCCAGTAGGTAACATCCACAAGGGTTTTAATGGCTTAAATGTCACCCCTGAAGCGGACACTTTACGACGACCACCTTGACTAGTGGGGAACATTTTTGCAATGATGGTTTTATATTTTTGAAATATATTGGCATTTACTTGTTGAGTGGGATCATATTGTCTTTTGTGGGCATGGGTGTCCAATAAAATGGATTTATAATTTTATCAAGGTCCTCTAGCGTATAATTTTGTGATGAGGGAGTCTGAGAGAATAGTAGCTTTAACAGTCCTGGTGTTAAATTATAGTTGATCTTTTTAATGACAGCTTTAGTACGACTAAATTTAATCGATGAATCACCAATTTTAAAACTATCATCCTCATAGCTAACACCATACGTGGTATCTGTGTTTCCAATAAATAGATTGGTGAAATAGGGTTCCAGTGTTGATCCATAATATTTTATTAAAATGTTTTTCAGTTGAGCCTTATGTTGAGGGGTGGCCAAGAGTTGTGAAAATGGAGACGATCTGGAAGGGCAAGGTGTTTCGACCATGACCAAGGATTTCTTTTTTCTTAAAAACTCTGCAAGGGTAATGCCTTTTTTGAGGCGTAAACACTTGTTCCTCATTATCCTCAACTTCGCTAACACTAGTTAAATCTTACTGTTCCTCTTCCTCTTCCTCAGGGTCCTCGTGGTGTGTCTGAGTGGTTTGTGAAACGGTGGGTAGCGTTTCAGATGGCTTGAAAGAGGGTTTCAATATAGCTTTTAGCGGAGGGGCTAAATGTTGTTGAATAAACAAAGCATGATCAGCACGTGATCGTTTCAATTGACGGAACTTTTGGCGAATAGTATTTTTGCTCTAATAATATGCTTTTTCAATTGACTCTCTGCTAACGCCATGGTGTCGTGACAAATGACTTGAGATGGAATGATACAGTGCCTTAAATAGCAATAAAATGATCAAACCCTAAGCGATACCGCCCTTGGTTGAGTTCACATTGTTTGTCAATCACTAAACAGGCATGACGTCGTGTGTTCCAGCACTTGCCAGGCAATTCTGTAAACATTTGAGAGGTCATATTCGGATTCACATGTTCATTATAAATGTGACGACTGTTCCTCTCGTCCTGGCGAAATAAAACAATGACATTGGCATTGTCACGAATCAACTGTTTGGACATTTTAGAATACGTTTGTCCAAGATAGAAGCAATCGATATGTTTGTGTCGACCCATGCTGAAATAGCTTTGAATGATGCCTTGTCGTTCAGGGGATACATAATCGAAAATCATGAGTGAATCAGGCTTTACCTCATCCGGTGAAATAACATTTTCTTGCGTGGAATATGTAAAATACCCCATATTATCATTTTGTAATCCAGACATGACTTGATCCAGAAACACGTAGAGGGGTTGGTAGAGAGAATTTGCGAAAATATAAATATTTTGAAAACACAGACCATTGGGCGCTGTAATAAGTGTCAGCAAAAGATTGGTCTTTCCACAGCCGGAAGGTCCCACAATGATGCAGCGAATGGAAGATGGAAACAGTGAACCATGCGTTGCTCACGTGATGTGGGGCAGAGATGAGAAACCATGTCCCTCACGGGGAATGACTCTTGCTGCTTAATAATCTTCATTTCAACTAAGGCTTAGAGAGGCTAGCAGGCTGTCTATATACATCGCACCGAGCCTTGTCATAGAAATAGTAGACTTGTACTACAGGTTGACGATGGATGTCTTTGGACGTGCGTTGATGGTCAAAGCTAGGTCTGTTCCCATACATGATCCTAAACAAGAAACAGATCCTGCTAATAAACACTATGTGGATAGGTCAGTAGTGCCACGCACAAAACAAGGAGATTATGACTTTAAAGGAAAGCGGTTAACCCATGTAAAACATCATCAAGTGTCTACAGACGTTACTACAAGAAAAAGTACGGTATGTGGATAACAAGGTGTATGAGTTTTATGATAAAGTGCCTCAGCTTACGGTGGATGGCTATAGCGCTAATCATCACCGCATTATTCACGTGGAAGACCCACAAGAAGATGATGATGTCTGTACCAAGCGATACGTGACCTATGAAATGAAAAGGCTTTATAAATTTATCCCATCTGTATTTTTAGTGTATCTGACAAATGTAAAACCTGTGAATGAGAGAAACCATATACCACTAGTTCATGACCAGCACTTGACCTATGTGCTTTCTTCGGGTTTAAGCCACTATCGACTACACTATGATGGAACCATTCACATCAAATATGCCATACCTGATGAGAACCATTTACAAATAGAGATAAATGGTCATAGGATGTTGGACCATAACCATGAAATGGTCAATGCAGGAGACGAATTATCCTTTCATCTCATGTTGACATGGGATGAAAAGCAAGCTGGAAAAACCATAAAAGATTTCCCACTTTATGTAGAATTGGAATATACAGCCATGAAATAACAATCTGACGTTAGTTGTGACTTAAAATTTCTTGTGAAACGTCGTTGGTCATCATCATCATGGTGAAACAAAGATATGTGGTGAGAAAGACTAAAAATATGACCCTGTCCTTGGCAAAGCCTGGGCTTAAGACATTCATGGACAAGCACTTGCGAAAGAAAAAAAGAAAAAATAATGTGTTGACAATAAGGAAAGCTCTTCGAGCAGCACAGAGACATGTTATTCCAAAACGTCAGCGACAGGGCTCAAAACAAGGGCGAGTGATTCCCGTCCCCAAACGAGCGGGATTTTTACCTGCATTATTCGCTGGTCTGGCTGCTCTAGGTTCACTTTTAGGTGGCGCCAGTGCAGTGGCAAAAACTATTAAAGCCGCGCAACACGGCAAGCAACAACTCAAAGAAAGTCAGCGACACAATGAAACAATGGAAGCCATTGCTATGGGGGCTAGAAATGTCAATTTGAAGCCAGCCTTTTATCAACAAGGATTTGGTATTTCACCTTTTCGAAATAAAATAAAATAAAATAAAATAAAATAAAATAAAACATCTTTAACCTCAGCCATAGCAATACATGCCCTGACGCATCAACAAGTGGAAAGCTATGCTAAACAACTGAAGCTTTCTCATTTTCGAAGTGTGTTTATGCGAAACCAATTACCCTCACGACCCTGAAAACATGAATGCGCTGTTGTCAATTTGAATGATCACCAAGGACCTGGAACACATTATGTAGCTTATGTCAAAGAGGGATCCACTGTATGGTACTTTGACAGTTTTGGGCATTTGCCCCCACCCATGGAACCAGTGGCCTATTTTGGAAACAGGATCAAGATATATTATAATGTGAAACGTGAGCAAACGTTTAACAGCCAACAGTGTGGACGTTTGTGTTTATTTTTTTATATAAGACGCAACATAAGCAAAAACGTCAACAGTATGTCGGTGGAAAGTAAGACGTTTACACTGCATGGACGTGGGCCTGAAGTGAGCCTTGACTTTTACCCACCTATCGAATTGAGTGAGAAACCCTATGGTTTAGGACTTGTTTCTCTTGAAACGTACAATCGAATATACAACATACGTGAAAATGTGAACAACAAGTTTTACTATGATGATTCTGTGCTCACCCTGAACTCTGGTGGATACACGATAGATGACATTTATGAACACATTTATGGGGTGTTGATCAATGAATATGGTTTAAAGTCATTTCTTGATGGAACGCGCAAGTTTGAACTTGTAGGAAATACCAACACTCATCGCTGCAGTATTTTCTCCACATTCAAAATTGACTTTAAAACACACCCCGATTCCAATGGTCCATTACTAGGATTTAAACCACGTGTGTTGGAGCCCAACAAAAAACATGAATCAGACCATGAAGTGAAATTCATTGAGGACCATCATGTGTCGGTGACGTGTAATACTATTAGTCAAGTGTACACCAATCAAGAACCGTCGCATTCGCTTTATGACTTTATTGTAACATCGCCCAATGGCTATATTATTCGTGAAAACCCTCCAGTGGTGCTTTTTCATTCTGCGGCTGTCGATGGTATTAGTAATATAACATTAAGACTGATCAATAGAGAGCAACAACTCATTGATCTAGATTCTACCACACCAGTGACTTACAAGTTGGTGCTAAAGCCACTATGAAGTTTGTATATAAAGCAACAGCACCGTCTAGGAATGGTGTTAGTTGTTTACCACGTGAATATACGTTAACATCTCAGAACAAGCAGATTTTACAGCATTTGGGTTACCACGTCAACCCCCGCGATGAATTCTATCCTAGAGGTAGCGAACCACATCGAGGAGCAACCAGGAGTGGTAAGAATTGATCTCCATTCTTATCAAGCTCAAACACCTGGACTCAATAAGAATGATGAAATTCAATTTGTTATCAACAACCAAGATATTTACACTCTACCGCATGAAAGTGTTATTCAGATTGAAGGTCGGCTCACCAAAGCTGATGGCTCTACACCCACCACATCCAAGTTAGCCAACCATACTTTCGCCTTTCTGTTTTCTGAAGTGCGTTATGTGATTAACGATATCGTGGTGGATAGCAATCGAAATGTGGGTATTTCCAGTGTCATGAAACTATATCCCTCTGATAGTGAGGAAGAAGCTAAAACACTTTGCATGGCGGGTTGGTGCCCTGACTCGATCAATGACTGGATGGTACACACCGATGGCACCTTTACTGGATATTTACCTCTTAAACTGATTTTAGGCTTTGCTGAAGATCACCAGCGCATTGTGGTCAACGCAAGGCAAGTGCTTTATCTGGTGAGAGACAGGAATGATAATAATGCACTCGAGGGAGCCGTCAATGCCCCCATTGATTCAAAAATTCAACTACAACGCTTGCTATGGAAAGTGCCTCATGTGACCCTTAACGATAGCAAAAAACTGGACATACTCAAGATGGTAAAGAGAGATATACCTCTACCCATTGAATTTAGAAGCTGGGCACTCCATGAGTACCCGTTATTGCCCACCACCAACACACACAGTTGGTCTATAAAAACAGCCCGCTATGCAGAGAGACCTCTCTACATGATTGTGGGTTTTCAAACGAATCGCAAGTATCAACAAACCAACGATGTCACGCAATTTGATCACCTGCAATTGAGAAATGCACGTCTTTTCCTCAACGGTGTTGTGTTTCCTTTGAAGGGTTGGATTTAGATTTTTCAAAAAATAAGTTTGGCCCCCAGTACGACTTGTTTTCTAAATTTAGATGGTCGTATTATCTAAAAGAGAATTGTCCAATATTGTCACCCCAAGCTTTTAGGACAAGGGCGCCACTGATTTTCTTTGACTGTTCCTACTTGGAAGAGTCTGTCAAACCATCCAATATTGTCATTCGACTAGATTTTGAAACGCATGACAATGTTCCAGCCAATACCACGGCCTACTGTTTGATTATTCATCACAAACAAGTCAAATATTATCCACTGTCCAACCAAGTGACAAGATTATAAATAGCAGGTCAACCCACATCAAACCGCTCAGTCATGTCTTGCTTTCAAGCCTGAAGAGAAGTTACATCCATGAATTTAAAATCTGAGGAACAACGTTTCAAGACCTTTGCGACGTGGCCGGTGCCTTTTATAAACCCTCAAGCCTTAGCGGCCGCTGGATTCTACTATTTAAAAACAAGAGATGAAGTGAAATGTGTGTTTTGTCCCATCATCTTAGACCAATGGCAAGAGAGCGATGAACTCATGCAGGATCATCAGCGCTGGTCACCTGCCTGCCCCTACCTGTGCAGAATGGAGGTGGGTTATATACCCTGTCATTCAAGTTACCACTCACTCATGCCTTTGAGTGATGAAAAAGTTATGATACGTGTGGACTTTATGGTGTCAACAGTGCTTCAGTGAGCAGCTCACAGTCAAAAACACCCAGTTTAGAGACATTAGAATATCATCGGTGTTATGGACACTATAAACACAAAATACTTTTTTGTAATATGAGATGGTACCGCCTCTATCCTAGAATGAATAAAGAATGTAAAACTTGTTATGCTAATAAAATAATGTAATAAAAATTGGTTTTTGTTGTTATATTATTATTTCTTTTGCCCCCCTGTCATATTCTAACCTCTATAGTGACTAATCGATGTTTTTATTTTATTTTACTAGAATGGAATGTAAGTAAATGACATGGGTACACCTTACTGAACAATTGTCAGTCTGTGGTCAGTTGGACTTGATCCAGACAAGAGTGAACATGTTACGTACACTAATTGTCGACTGTCAAGGGTTTAAAATTGGAGATAACAAATTTATATTTAAAGAAGTGGGCATTGTCGATTGTTCTACTTTTTGGATATCGCAAGCTACCCATTTGGTGTTTAAACCACCTTATGCGTTTGATTTGTTGTGTGATAAAGACCGTAAACAAACCCAGTGGATTGAAACTCATATGCAACTAGACTGGAAGCAAGGAACCATTTCATATAAGCACCTGGACATGGTCATGAAAGCCCACTTGTCTTCTGCCCATGTAGTATTTGTGAAAGGTAGTGAAAAACGTCAATGGCTACAACCATTTTGGCGTCTTACTGTCAATGTATCGATTTAATGGACATGGGCTGTCCCTCACTGCAAACACTCATGGACCGCTACCCCTGTGACAACATTACCTATAAAGCTCTGGCACAGGTGTGGCAATTGTTTCATTGGCTAACCACCAATGCCTGCTGGGAGTTGTTAAATAAAATTAAAACTGAAGGTTTACCTGTGGATGCCACCAGTGAGATTTCTACAAGCGACGTGTAAACATCAACGTGATACCATGGAGAAAGGGGATGCTACCGATAAAGCGATTGGAAAGTTCTTTGTGTGCAAAAAGTAACTAGACAGTTTTACCAAAGAAGAATTATTGGCTCTTCCAAAATCATTAATTTATTACGTCGCAGCAAATGCCGTGAAAGAAATTTGGCAACATGTACCAAAATCATGGACTCAAGACCCAGTGTTAAGTGAATTGCAACCATGTACGGATTATAATCACCATAAGCAAGTGGCTATGGCAAAAATACCCTCTATGCGACAGTGTGCTACTTGCCAGCTGGTCAAACTGTATCACGGTCATAAAAGTCAGTGTAAAGACTTTGTTTCCTCATACCACGTGTGTGATGGAGAGAAATAAGCAACAACAACAACATCGTCTACAGAGGAGGAAGAGAAAAATCAAACCTTTTTACCATCTGTGCAAAAGGATATGCCAGACCTGTACTGGCAATGGCGATTGACAAAGTAATTCAATACTTAACTTTCGAAATCTACCTACCTGGTTATTATTTGTGTGGTCCTGGAACTTATCTTGAAGAACCTTTGCAGCGTGGTGATATACCTATTAATCCTTTGGATCGAGCATGCACCTTTCTTATCACCACTGTCATCCTGCATTAAGACGTGTAGCGGATAAAGTATCGTTGAAAAGCTAAACAACGTTTGACATCCTGTGATGTCTCAGTGGGAGAGAGGTTGGCAACTCTCATTGTGATTAGTGCTATATAAGGAAAGTTAGTGATGAGTGGACATGAACATTGAAAGGGATTGAAGAATTGGTATTTCTTTGTATTCTATTTTTGTAAAGCTCAAATTGTTGTGAAATAAAAACAAGGTTTACAAGATCACAATGTCTTTTAATTTTAAAAATGGTGATAGCCATTTCTTCATTTTCATTTTTTCACACATGAATATTTACAATTTCCACTTCCCCCTTTTTACATTCACCTTGTTTACTTCACACATTTTGTACATTTTTTTGTTGTGAAATAAAAATAAGGTTCACTAGATCACTATATCTTTTAATTCTAAAAATGGTGATGGCCATTTCTTCATTTTCATTTTTTCACACATGAATATTTACAATTTCCACTTTACATTTTTCTACATTCCCCTTGTTTAGTTCACACATTCTGTACATTTTTTTGTTGTGAAATAAAAATAAGGTTCACCAGATCACTATATCTTTTAATTTTTAAAAATGGTGGTAGGCATTTCATTTTTTTCACACATGGATATTTACAATTTCCACTTTTCATTTTTTTACATTCCCTTGTTTAATTTACACATTCTGTACATTTTTGTTGTTGTGAAATAAAAACAAGGTTTACAAGATCAAAATGTCTTTTAATTTTAAAATGGTGATAGCCATTTCACTTTTTCACACATGGATATTTACAATTTCCACTTTACATTTTTTACATTCCCCTTGTTTAGTTCACACATTATGTACATTTTTTAAAATCTTTTTCGTAATATACAAAAGCAAACATTTTAAACTAAAATGTATTACTTATCTTATTTTTACTAAACTACAGTAGCCTATCATTATACATTCTACTTACAGTTTTTTACAAAAAATATTACAATATTAAACACACTATAAATATTACAATATAGTGATCATTAGACTTAAGTAAAGGAATAGTCGTCAATGCGACTGTTTCCCCAAGCAAGAGTATCAAATGTGTTGGGTATAATGACTCGTTTGTTGTCTTCATTACTTAAAGCAACTTTGTTCAGCAAATTGGTATGTAGTTGATGATTTTTATTTCTAAATACACACATTTTCTTATATATTACAGGTGGGTTACTAACTATACAGTTTTTATAATCACTTATATCTAACTCTTTACTAACAACATTCTTTTTCACTCCTTTAAATTTTTTTTACTACTACATCATCAATTGTCATATAGCTGTATGATTTAGATTTTGTGCCTACAAAGGTGTCTATAATAACACCAGCACATTCATCCTTAAATTTCCCAAGAACCTTTTTGTTTACTAGAGGTAAATGGTAAATATTATCCTCGGGATAGTCACTTGTATCAAACCTATTTAGCTCAGTTTTGATATCCTCATAAAAATCATCAGTTTTAAACTCATAAATAAAAGAATCTGTATCTGTGTAGAGTAATTTTTCTCCATAGTCTTTCCAAAAACACTATTATTCATGAGTTTATAAAAATCTTTTTCAAACGCGTTTGTTGACTGTGTTCTTAAATTATTGTTTAGATCAATATACGGTTTGAGCCATGCTGACTGATGAAATTGCAATACGCGATGTATTTTAGTTAATTTCAATCCATGCTGTAGACACTGTTTCAAGTTTTGATAATGTATTACATATTTACATTCATCATTTACATTAGCAATTAACATTTTTGTTCGTGAGGTGATGTATGGAGATTTCATATTCTCACGACAAAATGGTAAATCATTATGATCATCATGTAACTCTTTTGGGTACTGAAGATTTACCTCTAAAATATATCCTTTATCATCGTTATCATTAAGAATGTCAACATGTAAGACATCAATTTCAGGATGTGTCAGCCAGCGAAAATCTTTCAGTGGTAGATATTGACTCATAGCCCAACCATATTGTTTATTTGCATCGAGGTAGACAATATACTTTGACTCTTCACAAGGGTTGTAGCTAGGCATGTATTTATTATTCGCTTTAGAGTACCGTACACTACATTGGCTTAATCCACCTCGAATTGATGATTTTATAAAATTGATCATGTCTATATCAGTCATTAATTCTAAATTTACTTTGTTTTTTTTACAACATTGAACTGAAACTTAACCCAGGAGCAGTGAAATACTGACAAGGATCAAGGTCATAAGTTTTCATACAAACATTCCGAAAATTTTCAAAAATATCTGCTAATAATAACACATCTGTCTTCAAATATATGTCTGAAAATTCTCCTAAAGTTTGAATGTCGAACTGTGTCCATACACGTTGTGCATGTAAATATTCCTGATCACTGATATGACTTGTGTTTAAGTAACTGTAAAATGCATCTTTCGGTGGTAAAGAACACTCCTCAAGACGTTCCACACAGTTAATATATTCATAAGGGAATATACCCTTTTGACGAATCAAATTAAAATCATCTTCTTTAGGAAAGGCACGTTGAATTTCATGAAACTGATCTGATTTTAAATTACTAGCCAGCTTATCAAGACTACTCGGCATAAAGCGGAATGAATCTAAAAATCGCAGTTTTATAGTTTTTTTTATTGACAGTTTTGATGTATTTTGTGAACGATATATATTGTTCCTCATTATTTGCAATCACATCAATTTTCGCACCTGAAGCTCCAAATTCGTTTACAATAAAGTGGTTATCGTATTTGCTACCGGTATGTAGAATGATTGGAATGAATTTATTTACTCTATAATTTAAATTACATTCTTGGTGAGCAGCACCACGATATTTCCCTGTTAAATGGTCATGATCGCGAACCCTGTCCGTATATAAACATTCACCACATATAAAACAATTAGTTTCAGTTTCAAAACCCATTTGCTGTGATGATGTTAGTGGCTCCATTGGATTGATCGTATTTAAAATAGAGGATATACGGATGACATCTTGCTCAAGTCTTTCCATAAAAACTTTAGATGCATCAGGTCCTCTATAGAGCTCAAACTTATTTAAAGAGTCGTCATAACTACATTTAATATAATATGCAAAGCTAAAACGTTCATGAATGTGAGTAGTGTTGGTGAAAGGTTGGGCTGGATTCGATGAACATGTATTAAATGGTTTTAGCAAAGCCTCGAAGTCGGCATATATAACAAATGGTACTCGAAGCTGTTTCTCATAATCCTTAAATTTTAGAATGTTATTTTTAGGAGTCGGTAATACCGTACACACATGATTACACCCCCATTTTTGGTGTTGAATTAGTTGGTCCTCTTTCTGGAAATGTAGCAAACAGCCATCACACAACCACTTTTTACCATCGTGTTTTGAAACCTGACTACCGACAAGTCTACTTAAATGTTTTATCCAAAAATAGTGGGCATTTTCACCTTCAGTTATGTACAGTAAATTTACATGAGCATCCTTTTTTTTCCTGAGTATAATATAGAGGACCTACTATACTCTTATTTTCAATTCCATGAACATTAATACTTACATTGTTCAGCTCTTCAAAACGTTGAATGTCTTTTATCGCCATAGGAAAGTCCATTTCTTCTAAATCTAACACTGAAGAATAGTGAGGATATGATGATGTTCTATACAGATGCTCCACTGCTGGATGGAGAGCTGAGGTTACAGCCCATGCAAAGCATGCGTCATCATTATTCATAACGTTTACACAAGCATGCTTACGTTTGATCCATCCTGGCAAATCAATGTATGATGATGCTCGATGGGGGTTGTATTTATTCATGTTGGTTTCTAAATAAAGTTCTTCAACCAACGCCCAGCCTGACTCCCTTTCCTGGAACTCTTCACTCTTCACAATGATAGCACTTGAAATATTTTGGTATATATCACTAATATTAGTTGATTCGCTAACAATTATGCTTTTTGTATTAAAAGATTTGATATCTGTAATTTCACCTTCGCTCCCAGTTTTTACATAGATTCCAAAAAGTTCAAAATTCATTTTAATTGTTTTATGCTCTAATAAAACATTACCTACCAAGCCAAACACAGTAGGTTGAACATTTTTTAAAAATGATTCAATACATTGAGTTTTTTCTTTACTATAAAGTCTATAACTAGCAATTCGACTTTTAAATGCACTACCAATTTGTTGAATATTCCCAGAATTTCTTTCATGGCAAGCGATATTTTTATGTTGAATACTGCGTAAATGTCCATGAATGATTGAAGAAGGCATATCAATATTACATACATCACAATGTGTTATTGAAGGTTCACCATTCTTCTTTCTTTTTGTTGCACAACTATTTTCACAATCTTGAGAACGTTTACGCTTTTGAGCATCATATTCGTTTAAAGGTTTCGTGCTAGTTGATGCTTTTACAGATTTCAATTCCTGTTGTTCTCCATGCACTTCAACCATGTGGGATTGATATCGCTTTACAGCAGAAAAACCAATTTCGCAAACTGAACACGAGAATGGTGCTGAACTAACATGCATTAAATTTACATGACGTGCAAGATTATCTTGTCTGTTAAATGTCATAGCACAATGACTGCACACAAACATTTTAATGTCATGTTTAACATTTGCGTGCAGTTGAAGGTTGTCAGGTCTTGAGAACTGTTTCTTACAGTCACCACACTTGAACATGATGATCACTTTCGAAATTACCTATAAAAGAAAGAAATCATAAATGTTAATAAATGATAAAACAAAGTTCAATATAAATAGTTTAATTATATTCCAGTCAATGGTTATAGCAGGGTATTTAAATCAATCATCTGTGAACTCCTAGAAAGTCTAACTTCATGTAGTTCTAACTGGGGATTACTATATACCACTGTCACTGACACCTAGCGGTGAGCATTGGAACTTGATAGAGTGGTAGAAACCAGCGGTCACCAGTTAAGTGAGCTAGGTGTGACGTTATAGTCAGTCTTAAAGCAAGTCTAAACTTGTAGAACATGTCACGTGATAGAAACCAGTGATCGCCAGTTAATTGAGCTAAGTGTAACGTCATAGCCAGTCTTAAAACAAGTCTAAACTTGTAGAACATGTCACGTGATAGAAACCAGCGATCGCCAGTTAAGTGAGCTAAGTGTAACGTCATAGCCAGTCATAAAACAAGTTTAAACTTGTAAAACATGTCACGTGATAGAAACCAGCGATCGCCAGTTAAGTGAGCTAAGTGTAACCTCATAGCCAGTCTTAAAACAAGTCTAAACTTGTAGAACATGTTACGTGATAGAAACCAGCAGCCACCAGTTAAGTGAACTAAGTGTGACATCATAGTCAGTCATAAAGCAAGTCTAAACTTGTAAAACATGTCACGTGACAAGGGTAAGTTAGGTTATGTTAGGTGAACTAAGGTTAAGTCTTTAAATATTCCCTCTGTCACTGACACCTAGCAATGAACATTCAGACTTAATAGAGCGGTAATCAAAATCTAACCTACAAAATTTGCTTTACACACCATGGTCAAGTAGTTCCAACTTTTGACTGCCAAATATACCATTTTCACTGACATGTAGTGGTGAACATTGGAAAATATCACTCTTAACTGTTTA
Organism: Meconema thalassinum; assembly: GCA_946902985.2. Lineage (NCBI taxonomy): Eukaryota > Metazoa > Arthropoda > Insecta > Orthoptera > Tettigoniidae > Meconema > Meconema thalassinum. The sequence continues at coordinate 1,356,195,663 of OX336388.2, forward strand.
AAAGTTATTAGAGGGGCACTTACCTTTTTATACTTTATCAACTGCTGCCACTGAATGAACAGATTGTAGGAATCTGGTAACCTACAGGTACCCAATTATCTGTAAACAAATCAATCAATAAATCAATAACTTCAATATCAATTAGTAATAAAATACTACAATCCATTAATAATAAGTACTTACCTTGCAAAATAATTTAATGATTTTCTACCAAAAAGGCTTTTTTACAACTCTTGAGCAGTAATAGAGCACTGTTCACTCAAAGCGAGTAATAAAGACTGACAGTAGGGAAATATATGACACCTCTCTTATATAAACTCTCATCGCTCGTGTCAGCAGTTTTTTGCAGATCATTGCAATTCCTTTCCCAATACAGCTGAGAGTCCAAAGTACACTAGGAACACCTGTGTGGTATCCAATTACTGCTGACTTTGCATGATCATCACCCATTGTCTTGATCAACACCTGAGTTTTCAAATTACTGCAGCGTTAGTCATAGCAACAGCAGTGTGTGCTCTCTGCCATATTAGCAACATGACACCGGAAGGAACACCTGTGTAATATCCAATGACTGCTAACTTTGCATGATCATCACCCATTGTCTTCATGAACACTTGCGGTTTCAAATTACTGCAGCGTTAGTCATAGCAACAGATCTGTGCGCTCTCTGTCATGTCTGTAATATGACACAGGAAGTAACAAGTCGGTTTACTGTATGTACCATCTCCTCAGTTTTAACATCTTAAGAACATGTATTATTCTCTTTCAATTACAAATGACTCGTTAGAACACATCCATCCACCAAGTTAGATCCCTTGATGTTCACCTGTATTTCGTCACTTCCCTTTCATATCGTTATCACATTATAGTAATGGGGGATTAGTGAACAACGTCAGTTCAACATACTGCTTTACACGCAAAATGTAGTTAGGCCCTTTGACATAATTTAAATAAATTCATGGGCTAGTCCGTGGGAACCAGTCCAAAGGGATCAGTCCAAAGAGTCTCATCAACAAGGACTCGTCCACAAGGACCTGTACACAAGGACCCGTCCACAGGGACTCGTCAACAAGGACCCGTCAACAATGACTCGTCAACAGGGACTTGTCAACAAGGACTCGTTTACAAGGACTCGTCAACAATGACCCGGCAACAATGACCCGGCAACAATGACCCGTCCACAGGGATCCGCTCCCTCACCCTCTTACAAAAGCCATGAGTGGGCATGCGTAAAAAACAGAAAACAAGCTTGTTAATTCATAGTGGCTATCCACCGTATACATGTCTCTTGTGTAGAACAACGTTTAATTCCATTTTGGCATTCAAACTCTCACATGTTGCACTTGGAAAGCGAGATTCTCTAAAAAATTACAATTTTCACCCCTAGTAGGGGTAGGGTTTACTGTGGGGTGGAAATATGTTATCCATTGGAAAGGGAGTATCAGCCCGAGTTCAATGACACCTCATTCGTCAAAATCCGACCATGCGTTCGAGAGATGTCGCGCCGCCGCCATCTTGTGAGGAGGGTGAGGAGGAGGAGGAGGGCCTTGAACTGTCACAAACACACTACTATTGTTCCCATATCTAGAATATGAATAATTCAGTATTAGTACTCATCCAAATCACTTGTCACGTCAGCGGACACCCTGCGCCATGACCCACTATGGATCTACTCAGCCATCTCAAACATCTTAGTTGGTTGCAGGTACATCACTCGAACGGTCGACCCTAAGTTCATCATCTTGCTGCTGGCTTCGGCGATGAAAAAATACAGTTCAAAATTAATAATCTTTCCTATTCCTGCTATAATTGCAACAGAGCTACACAATCACTTTGTCCTAGGCAATTAATAAAACGTCGACACTTTCCCTAAAATAAGCACTTGGCTGAATTCACACGCAATCATATTATAAAATTTACAAATATTTACACTTGGCTCTCAACAGAGTCCACACAACTTTAAACATCTCACTTGATATCGAATTCCAAGAGTACTTTAAAATGTTAGTATCGCTTGGCTATACCAAAATATGAACTTGTACAAATACGTGTAGTACCTCCCAGGTACATCAAAACAAGAACAGTAGCGACGTGTAGTAGCCTCGGCTACATCGAAAATAAGAACGTGGTCGCTAGCACAGACAACTAATTTATACAATCTGGTCAAATGCGGAGCAGTGGGGACGTTAATATTTTTTATAATTCGAAGCAGTCATCGTAGAAACTTGCGGGTGGTGTCAAATTTCATCACTTTTTTCAGAACGTCAAAACGATGCCTCGCGGATTCGAATCGCATCGGTTATTAATTAGATACAGCTTTCGCGGGCTTTTTCCAGGGCACGCTACATTAATGCCGAGCTTGGCTTGGGTCTTCGTGATTCGTCAATCCAAACGTAAAATCGTTGAGTAAAGTAGGTCACTTCCCCGCTTGTCATCATCAAATATATCTCTGTGTCTTTCTTTCATCACTGCTTGCTCTGGCTAACAAAGACTGGGGACGCGAGATCAGCGATCGTCGGCCCCTCTTCCAGGGAAATGTTTAAATATATCAGGCGCGCTCAACTGCCCTACCTATTGCAACACACAGCTCCCAAGTTGCTTCAACTGACTGCGGCCTCAATGCAGTACATAAAATAAAATATGAACAATTATTCTATGATATAAAGAATAAGGGTTCAGTATACACTAAAAAATAATGAATAAGAAGACTTGTAGTTCCATTTATTCTAACGTATTGAATCCTTTCAGTCAAATAGCTTTCTATCAATTTCAGTGCTGTGCCTCTGATGCCATATCTGTCAATCTTCTGAAGGAGAATATGGTGAGGTATGGTGTCAAAAGCCTTCTCCAAGTCGAGAAATATACCCAAGGTCGGTTTCATACTGTTCGTATTTTCATAAATTCGCCTAGTTAATTCCCCAATAGCAGTGGTGCTGACATTTTTTATAAAACCAAATGTCTAGTTGATAGTAAATTGTGTTTCTTCATAAACTGATGAATATGATTTTTTATACATTCTTCAAATAATTTTGATATGATCGTCGTTAACGATATAGGTCGATAGTTATTTAGTTCTGAAGGACTGCCTGCTTTATGTAGCGGTTTTACCATTGTAATTTTTAATTGCTTTGGGAAGTATCCAAGTGATAGTGACTAGTTTATTATTGTTAGCAAAGGACTCTTTAAAGAATTAAAATTCTGCTTAATAATTTGAGCTGAGATGTTATCTATTCCCAATGCTTTAGTGTCGCTTATTTCGTGTAGGTACGTATGTAAATCCGCTTCGGTAATCGGAATTTAAAAAACAGGAATATGTGTTTCTGTTGATTTTCAAAGAAAAATCTGGATTGTTCTTAATAGTTTTAGACATGTCAGTTGTTTTGTTAATAAAATAATCTTTGAATGCATTAGCTATAGTGAGATCATCATCGTAAACATGATTTTGAGATCTTATTTTTGTTATTTTTTCTTTATGACATTCTTTGTGTTATTTCATTGACAATGCCCCATACTATTCTTGGATTATTAGAATTGGAATTTATTAATTGTTTATAGTGGTCAGTTTTAGCTTTATTAAGTAATTCGTTTAATTTATTTCTATACCGCTTATATTTCTCCTTCATGGCATTGTTCTCTTTATTTTCTATATATTCCTGATACAACCTATCTCTGGTGTGAATGGACTGAATTAGCGCGTGCTTTATCCACTCCTTTCTCTTTCGATGCTTTGAATTTAATTGTATTGAAGATTTTTAATGCAATTTTGGATAGTTTGTATAAATTTATCTTCTTTAGAATCCAAGTGGTTGTTCCCTAATACTGTGTCCCAATTAATATTGCTCAATTTATTTTTAAGCATCTCACTATCTAACTTAAATCTATGTTCACGAATGTTACGCTGAGCTGCTTCTAAGTCAAGGCCCTTTTTAAGATTTATACTAACTGATATAGGATAGTGATCTGTAATTCTGCTCTGAGATATAATGGGTAAGATGTTGTCATTAGAAGTACCGCTACGAATAAGTGCATGATCAATACTGGTTTTGCTCGTTGAAGTTTCTCTAGTAGTGCCATCTAAAATTATGCTCATGCAGTAAGTTTAAATATTCATTTGAGTCATACTCAACAAATAGGTCTATGTTAGTATCGCCTAGAATCAACTCGGTTTCTAGTGTACATTTTTGCTGGACATAATCATGGAGATTATTAATAAATAGTTGTTTATTGTATTTTGATGAACGGAATATGCCTGTCCATGCAATTCTATTGTTCCCATAATTTATTTTGAGCCTAAGGAATTTGAAATCATTGTAAGTCACAGTTTCTACCTCATGGTCAATAGAATTATTCACAATAAAAACAACTCCATCACATTTATTAAAGCATCCGTCGTTATAATATGTTTTATAGTTGTAATGCTTGCATATATTAAAGTTACCTAATTTTCAAGTTTCTGTGAGTATAACGACATCAAATATATGGTTATATGCTCGGCATCAGAATTAATTTTATTTTTGATAGACTTCTAATATTTGTGTGAAATATGCTTAAGTTATTTACCTTCTTAAATTCAAGTAATTGAGACACACATTGATCAATACCTCTACCTACTTCTGTATGAATTTGATATCTTACAAGGTCATCATTAAATAAATTCATAAACAGAAAAATTTGACAGGAAGAGGATATTTACAATCAGTCAGCTGTTGAGATCTGTTGGTAAGGTATAGACTACTAATTACTGTATTGGATGTTTCGTCAGAAGTGAAAGGGCGACCTGGCGGGTAGGGTTGGTCGCTGTGTGGCAGTAAGAGGGAGCAGTAAGTGGGAGGGGAGGGGTTAGTGACCTTTGCCATGAGCTTGGATTTCCAAATGACAAAGGAGTACATACCAACTCATACGTCTCAAAGTATTTAGCAGCTGATTTAACCTATACTTGGAACTAAGTTAAAGGATCAGAATGAAACGTGCAATAAATTAATGAATGAAGTGAAATTAAAAAATATAATGCGTATTAAATTAGTGAGTTTAATTAAATTAAAAATTAAATTGAAAAAGAAATTAAAAATGTAATGTTTTTATTATAATATGAGATGGACTCCAGGCATTAAAAGTGTCAATTACTCATCTGGTTTCCTACTGGGCTGGTAGCTCCTTCATTTTCGTCACTCGGACCTTTCTTCCGTCGGTGTTTCTCACAAAAACGACACCATCTTGACTCCAAACGTTCTTTAATTGGAATCGAGACACAGCAGTCTTCAGAACAGCAAGTCTATTCGCGGTGAGGCTTCCCTTATAGTTGTCCCCGTTCCCTTGAGATGCCTTTTCTGCTTCAAGAACTCACTCCTAGCTCTATATGAGGTAAACCTCACTATAATTGGTCGCGGCATGTTTGTTGACTTCATTCCCAATCGGTGGCTCCTATCAATGTCATTCTTGTGTTGACATCTGCATTAATGTTCCTTTCAACTTGGAGCACTGGGTCGTCCGTGTCCTCTGCATCATTCTCATTAATGCCAAATTGTCCGACATTGAGCCTACGTCCATACTGTTCTATTTCGTCCAGTCTGTCATTCATAGCCTGGTTCAGTTCGTCAAGTTCACGCTTTCTTAATTCTAATGTCCTCTCTAGATCGTGGCATAGTTCGTTATTGAACTTCACGGACTGCTCCAGCTCTTTTATGACACACTCCGTGATTTTGTCCACAATATTCCTGGCAGTTAAAGTGATGAACTCCTTCGACTGAAGTGATTCCATAAGTACCTTCCTTGGTACAACTGGGTCTGCTGGGCTGCTCCGCACCTTGCTGCTGCTTCTTGCTCGAACCGCCCATTGCGATAATTCAATTTTTAGGAGAAACTGTTGCACTTAGGATAATGTTTCTTTTTACAAATAGTTCCCAGCCACTAATAAAAACTTTTAAATATAGTTTGCCACAATCACCTGCATTTTACACCTCCGATTATACAGTTATTCCTGAAGAGAACTCACTCACATGTCACTCGAACTGCACCATCTTAATTAGATGGTTATCAGACAGATTCTACACACACCCAAAGTACACGGGGCTACTTCAAGTAATCCTTAAACTATTATAAATGTTGTTAAATAGCAATCATAAGACTGGTCAGAATCTCTTAATGTTAACGATCATTATAAGCTTCGTATTCTTGTACAATCTGAATTAATTACAGTAGGGTTTAGGATCACAGATCATGAATCCAGATGATAATTACTGTGCCATAAATTAATTATCAAGTTTCAAAAATAGCCCTGAAAAAGTTTAATGTTCCGCTTGCAATTGCCGTCAAGGTAAAATACGCCACGAGGAAGAACGAAACAAAGTTTAGAATAAGTTGATTAAATATTGGAATGCAACCATATAAACAAAATTATTAAATATCGCAATATATACCGGTAAGTGAAATTTCTCTTATCATAAATTAGTAATTTGCTCTTTAGTTTGGGAATTCATTCGAAATATTTCAGTCACCTGAAAGAGAGAACATTATTATATCATGGTACTGGCTTGTCATATAATTTCAGACTAGTGGTCTGAAAGCATGCCCTGGGTGATGGTGAACGTGGCTTCCATGTGTTTTCCCACGACGGGTGTGGTCTCTTGAACTCTTGTAACGCCCTCATGGTCGTGATGTCTGATCTATTGTGAATTCCGTCCCCCAGATCCTGGACTCATCCCGGCCATTAAGCTTCCCTGATAATAGTTTAATTCATCATCTTGAATAGTAAGAAAGTCTTTATTAGTGTTCACGTGTTACCGTTCTTAATTGCAAATGGCATCGTGGATGACTTCATACAACCCCTTAAATCAAAATTGGTTGTACGCCACTGATGGGAAAATGTTCCGACTATTTTATTAGTGTGGAATCAGTGATGTAATTGCAATAATGTTCTTTATTCAGGAATGCACTTGCTAGCAATCCAATTAAATGTTGATCTTATTCTGTTGAATGTAGTACAATAATTGTATCGGGAAAGTTCAACCTCGTCTGTCTATGTAACTGGTGTCATAACGCGACCAAGTCTGCCATGTGTTGCGGGCTGTAACAAGTAGCATATTCAACTGTACTGGCCTGCGTTCTACGGTGAATATATTTCCAGTCCAATATGGTGCTGTGAATGTGTCCACTGAATAATATTACAATTATTACTTACAGTATTTCAGCCGCTTGTAGAAAAACACTGATTTTACTTTACTTAACACTACGAAAGAAATTATTATAAGTATCGGCGTATTACCAGCCAAATTGTGACGGTTAGTTAAATAGTGCAAACACACGCTTTCCGCTCGTACTAGAAACCTCATTTCCGCGCACACATGAGTTTAGCCAGTGAAAGAGAATTCTCGAATGGCCCCTCTGAGAGAGCGCACACCGCGTGGTCACCTGATGATTCAAAGCGGGGCGTGGGGAAGTTCTCACCCCTCATCAATTGCGTCACGACTTGTCAAAGCCGTTAGGAGTTGAAGATGTTCGACTCTCGCTTGTGATAAATTTTATCTCAAGGCTATTAGGATAGTTCCATTTATTTATTCTAGAATTAATATGAAGAATGTTTCTTAGCTATGAGTCTGTTACAAATGCATGCTGGAATACATTCCAATATGTTGCATACATCAAATACTTTCAAGGTTGCTTTGCGAATCTCGGCAATTAAACATCCCCAATCGGAGCAGAGCAACATGGTGGATTTCGGTCACAATACCTAGTGTTCAGGTCGCCACCCTCCCTGGTAGAATTGCGGTGCTTGGCGAAGGGGTAACAGTGTGATGGGGATATAGGCTCGCGATAGGGTTACTTCCTTGAACGGGATGTGTCTGTGAGGGTGCGTGTGTGTGTTGGAGGATGAATGAGTGTGTAGGGACCGTAAAGGGGCTCAGGATGGGCGTTTCCAACAAGTTGGTGCGTGGGCCACTCGCTCAGTCGATGGCACGCGTGCACGATCTTGCTGAGATTGCTAATTTCATGCTGAGTGGGTGAGCTTTTGGCTGCAGAGTAAGCGTAGTGAGGATCGCCGGGCAATGAAAGAGAGATTCCTTAGTTGTAAAATAGGGTTTAATGTAATAAAGCACGGGAGAAATTATTGTTTAAGGTGCGGGGGAGGAAAAGGGAAAATCTGGCGCACTTACCCATTGAAGTGCCGCTGAGATGATGTCCCTGGTAGTCTCGAAGTCGAGCCTCGTCCACGATGTGGGATCCACCGCACCTGGGGGCGCTAGCCTCCGGCGTCAATTGGTCTTCATCGTCACTCTCCGTGACCAAACTGTCTCGAGCCCGTGGGTCCTCTCCTTTATTTAAGGCTCATCTAGATTGTCCGTTGTCAGCAGTATTTTGCTTATTGCTTCTGTTGTTTGTGGTAGTGATGCAAACATGCAGCCACAGTGCTATGGCCGTGAGGTAATAGTTGCGTCATCTGTGGGTATTAATTGCGCTGCCTGTAAGCTGTTCCTCGCATCCCTTTAATATGGGATTTGGGAAAAGCTGTAGTTATACCCTGTCAAGGGGTAGGCCTAGACAATAGTTTACTAGCAGCAAATACTTAGTGAACAGTAATTGGACAATACCATAACATCCATGATCGATTTTTTTTTTCCAGAAAAAAGTCGTACCGATTCATTAGATATGTACAAGTGTATGGTAGTATAATCATAAATTGTCTGACCAAAATTACATTTCCATCGAAAGTAACCTGTTGGGAACTGGGAGTATATTCTATGATCTATCACGAGGCTTCTAATAAATATTTTCAGTAATTTGTAACAAATTGGTGATACCCGACGTGATATTACGAAGAGGATGTTACGAATACCAGTAGGCCTACTTAGAAATGGAAAGGCTAAGAAAAGGTAGGATGCCTATTAGGCAGTCTGTTTCTAAGAAAATAAATGATATAAGAGCAATTATAGTTCAGAAGCTCCTATTGATGTGGTTTTGCTATGATCGTTAGGTCCCCGCTGGCAATAAGGCTCGTCGAGAAATAAGGCCCACTATTAAATATCGCGGACTGTTACGAAATGGATGTGTGAGGCTTCTATATTCAGTTAGGGGAACTAAAGAAGCATCTTTTGAAAGACTTATGGACTACTCATGTTGGCAGTATTGAAGTAAAGGTGAGAGGACGCGCCAAAACGTGTTTCCTAGGAACAATCTTTAATTTTGGAAACTGAGGTTGGTGTAGTAATTCGTCTCAATCAATATATATCAGGAATTTTTATAGAGTGCGCTCCTTAGGGATATTATACTATTACAATATGAGGTGAGAAATATTAATTTCATTTTCTATGACCCAATTATATCTTCAAAATCATACGAAGTACGCGGCCGTGTTAAGGCCCATGCAACTACCGAGCATTAAGGCCCGGGCCTTATTTCCCGACTGCTACAAACACTAACATGATTAAATGAATATCTCTATTAACGCAAGCCAATACATCTCAGACTTACTACTACTGATTGTTTTATCGTAGGTAATATAGGCCGAAGCTGGGACAGGGACAATGGGCAAGATGGCCGCCGCGCGCAACTGCCCTATGTTATTCTTATGGAGAGGTCAGTCATAGCTGGGTCAGGGGCTAATGGGCAAAATGGAAGCCACGCTGTCACAGGGGGAGGTCGGCCGTGTAGTCGCTAAATGGAATATTTATTATTATTATTATTATCATTATTATTATTAATAATAATAATAATTTTAATAGGTAATTATTGATTGATAGCTTGCCACGGTGGGTGAGTGGTTATCGTGTCGGACTACTAACCCCAAGCTTGCAGATTCGCTCTTGGTCGTGGTAAGTGATTTTGAAAGTTGGCAAAAATTAGGACACGCATGTCATACGATGTAGGCATGTAAAAGAACCCAGGGAGAGGTCGGCTATGTAGTTGCTAAATTGAATATTTATTATTATTATTAGGTAATTATTGATTGATCATGTACAATCAAGACCAGCCTTATATTGCCTCACTTTATGGTGTAGTGGCTAGCATTTTTTGGCTGTTACTGTGGAGGCTCGGGTTCGAGTCCTGGCTCTGTCAAGAAATTTAATTCTAGGCTGAGGGTTGGAATGGGGGTACACTCAACCTTGTGAGGCAAAACTGACAAGAGCTGGCTTTTGATTCATACCGCTGCCATTCTGCCTAACCCAACTTCACCTAACCTAACCTAACCTAACCAGATCCCACCTTACCTAACCTAACCTAACCTAACTTTAAAGTCAGAATGTACAATACATTTATTGTTTTTTATACCCTCATAAATTAGATATAGGGAATGTCCACTACGATTTAGATCCTCGAGCACACTTTTCTGACATATATCATTAAAACGTGTAGAAAGGAATGTCTGAAAATTTTCACTAGCACATAATACACGTTCACAATACATTGTGTCCACTTCTTGAATGTTAATGATACGGAAAAGAGTATGCATTGGTAATTCAGTGAGCTTTTTTTTCTCTCTAACCAACAGTTCTGCCCCCATAGCATTGAGAATATTTGTTGTAGTAGCCTATAAAGAAACAAAAAAATCATATCTATTACAGTTTAGCTATAAGTGACCAGAACCACTATAACATTTTATTCTAATAAGGAGATTTCCATAATGATAAGAAAAAAAATGATTACCATAATGATGGATTGTGTGTAAGGAAACGTCTTTTGCTGCTTGACGCCACTACTAAACTGATACTCATACAACGGACAAGTGAGTTCATGTTTCTCTGACGTAATCGTATGTTCCCACGCACTTCCTGTGTGTTGCACGCGCCGTAGTGGCTAAATTTGAAACTAGATGAGATGATTTGCTGACGTAATCGTATGTTCCCCTGCACGCACACGCAGGCCCCTGTAGACGGATCCTTGTGGACGAGTCCCTGTGGACGGGTCATTGTTGACGGGTCCTTTTTGACTAATCCCTTTAGACCGGTCCCTTTGGACTGGTCCCTAATGCTATAATGAAATTAAACGTTGTTCCACATGAAACGCAAGCAAAGAGCTGATCGCTACTATGAATTAACATGATTTTTGTCTGTTTTGTTTTTACACATGTGCACTTGGAGGGTTTTTGTAAGAGGGCGGGCTTTTTGAATACAGATTTATAGATGAGTTATTTTTTTTTAATACCAAAAGATACAAAACTATTAGGTCATTAGCTTTTTTGAATATTTCATGAACCAATAAGGCTAGGGACTTGTATGAGAGCTCGATGGACTTGAGGTGACATTCTTTTTTTGAATGTATTATTTATTTTTTGTCAAAAGGGCTTAACTACACTTTTGTTAATATCTCGCTAACTAATAATCAGAGAGGGTTAAGTGAGGTGTCATGGGACTCAGGATGGTTAACCCTTTTCCATGGCCAAGGAATTTACCCAAAATACCCAATACATTAAGGTCATTGACCTGAGATTTTATAAACTAATAATTGGATACGAACATGTGAGATGTTTACCATGTGTGATGAAACATAGCTAGGTAGAGAAAGAATTAGTGTAGGTGACTGACAAGTCTTTTACCATTGAAACTTGTTTTCAGATCAAACTGCAGTATAGAGAGAGTATAGGTTGCAGGTATGGGTTAATAAATGAGAAACGGAGTACGCAAACTCTGATTTATTAAGAATTAAGAGTAGACTATCTTTAATTGATTGGTTAAAGATAATAACTAAAACACAAAAATGCTCAGTGGTTACCGAGACAAAATGGTCGCTACACACAACAAGCTTTAAATACTTGAGGCTAATAATCTATATACACACACACACACACACACACTCGCTTGTTGTAAACTAAACTGTGTTGCTGTCAGTGCTCAGACAGTAGGCTGATGACAAAATGCATTGCTAACAGAAATATAATCATTTCCAGTTGTCTAATGTCACCAGCTATCCATTTTTTTGTGTTGCAGTGGTAAGCACTTTTAGCTCTTGTACTGGTGGTCTTAACTCGATTTCCAGATCTGAGGCCTAGAACAAGTTGAACTTAGAAACAAGGGCATAGTGGTGCAGTGGTTAAGCTGTTAGCCTTTCACCAGGGGTTCGATTTCAGGTTAATATGCATGTCATAAACATATTAAACAAAACAAAACAGAGATAACGTTTAAAACTGATTACATTTGTGTCTTTTCAAATTATTACTTGGATTACAAATACAAAGGTGAACTGGGTTTGATATACAGTTAATGCTGTCTATCACACACTAGACTGTAAGAAAGCCAAAAGAGCAAAAGGCGTAGGTAGAGCAGTGGTAAAATTGCTATATGTAGAGAACTACCTGGCAAAGCTATATCGCATAAACAGTGCAGGATACAATCCAGTAATCAAATTTGTATCTTGTAGAACAGAGAAATGCACGTACGTGACAAAATGTAAGTTCATGTGTAATATGACCTAACACACAAGTGTTCACCTGTGCACATGCATGATAAGAGCTAACAAGTCACATTCTGTTTAGTTCGTACGTAACGTTAGGTTAGGGCTAATGCACACACCCTAGTACACGAGGCACATGCCATTTGAGTGCAGGTCAAGGGATCTAACTTGGTGGATGGATGTGTTCTAACGATTCATTTGTAGTTGAAAGAGAATAATACTTGTTCTTAAGATGTTAAAACTGAGGAGATGGATGTACAGTAAGACGTCTTGTTATTTCCTGTGTCATATTACAGACATGGCAGAGAGCACACGGTTCTGTTGCTATGACTACGCTGCAGTAATTTGAAACCCTACGTGTTCATTAAGACAATGGGTGATGATTATACAAAGTTAGCAGTCATTGGATATTACACAGGTGTTCCTTCCGGTGTCATGTTGCTGACATGGCAGGGAGCGCACAGTTCTATTGCTACGACTAACGCTGCAGTAATTTGAAACCCCAAGGTGTTGATCAAGACAATGGGTGATGAATATGCAAAGTCAGCAGTAATTGGATACCACACATCAACATTGACTAAATCATAAACGTGTTGTCATAACCAGCAGAAACCTCATTTAAAGATTTTAGATTTTACATTTTAAATTTAAGATTTTTTGATTTTTAGATTTTACTTTTTTTACATTTTCCTAAAAGAGTAAACAACAAGGTCACATACCTAATCTCATTAAACCTAACTTTACCAAACCTAACTTAAGCTAATCCAAAGGCTAATGCACATACCCAAAGCATATAAGGTACATGCAACTATCCTTATGCTAGTCTTACAGGTTACTGTACAACATGATCACTACCCAAACGGATATATTTTTTTCATTTTGTTGTTTACACATATGTCAATTTTCCAATTCCCCATTTTCAGTTTTTTTAATGTCAGTTGTTTTTTTATTTTTTTCAATTTCATAACATGGAAAACATGGATTTTTGCATTTTGTTGTTTACACATTTATTAATTTCACAATTTCCCATTTTCAGTTCTTAAAATGTCAGTTTAAAGTTTTTCAATTTCATGATATAGAAACATGGATTTTCCAATTTATTGTTTTCTCATTTGTCAATTTACCAAATTCACATTTACAGTTCTTTAAATTCCAGTTTAGTGTTTTTTGTTCTATTTGTTAATATGGAAACATGGATTTTTTTTACAATTTGTGTTTTACATGTCATGCAACTATCCTTATGCTAGTCTTATAGGTTACTGTACAACATGATCACTATCACCCCACTGGTTTTTTTTTCATTTTTTGTTGTTTACACATATGCCAATTTTCCAATTTACCATTTTCAGTTTTTTTTATGTCAGTTTTTAGTTTTTTTTTCAATTTGATAATATGGAAAACATGGATTTTGCATTTTGTTGTTTACACATTTATTAATTTCGCAATTTCCCATTTTCAGTTCTTAAAATGTCAGTTTAAAGTTTTTCAATTTCATGATATTGAAACATGGATTTTCCAATTTGTTGTTTTCAAATTTGTCAATTTACCAAATTCACATTTACAGTTTTTTTTAAATTTCAGTTTAGTGTTTTTTTTGTTCTATTTGTTAATATGGAAACGGATTTTTTTACAATTTGTGTTTTTTACATGTCATGCAATTATTCTTATGCTTGTCTTATAGGTTACTGTACAACATGATCACTACCCCACTGGATTTTTTTTTCATTTTGTTGTTTTCACATTTGCCAATTTTCCAATTCCCCCATTTTAATTTTTTTATTATTAGTTTTATGTTTTTCAATTTCATAATATGGAAACATGGATTTTGCATTTTGTTCTTTACACTTTTATCAATTTTACAATTTCCCATTTACAGTTCTCAAAATGTCAGTTTAAAGTTTTTCAATGTCATGATATAGAAACAAGGATTTTCCAATTTGTTGTTTTCACATTTATCAATTTAACAAATTCCCATTTACAGTTTTTAAAATTTCGGTTTAATGTTGTTTTTCTATTTGTTAATATGGAAACATGGATTTTTCCAATTTGTGTTTTACATGTTCATTTTGCATTAGGAGTGGAGAGAGGTGGGCAGTAATTAAAAATGTGCAAGCAGTGTCCATTGTTGACAGGTCATTGTTGACGAGTCCTCTTCATACAACAGACAAGTGTTGTCATTTAGACTTTCACGGCCCGTGTTATTATTCATAATGTTGAATTTTGGGCTTATGCCGTGTTTTATTATACTAAAATTCGACGCGTTTCGAAAGAAACCATGTCTTTCATCGTCAGGAATAATCTGGAATACGACAATGTTGCTAAGAGAAAGCAACGAAGAACATATAGAAGGTGCCCAAAGATGGACGCCATTATAGCCCCATGTTAGGGACAACGGAAAGCAGCAGTGAATTACTTTCTCAGGGTTCTGATAATAGGTAGCCAGGATTCACTGAGATTGTGCCGGTGTCGCGGTTGAAATTATCTGGGTGTTTACGTATTTCAACCGCCTCCCTGATGATTCTGGGGCGATATTGCTTTATACGGGCAAGAACATCCACCCCTTGGAACATGACATCATGGCCAGGTGTTAAAGCATGATCGGCAACAGCTGATTTATCAGGTTGAATGAGCCTGATACATCTATTATGTTCCTTAATGCGAGTGCATATTGTTCTCGAAGTCTGCCCGATGTAAACCTTGCCACAAGTACAGGGAACTCTGTAGATACCCGGTTGTTGCAATTTAGGCAAACTGTCCTTAGTTGGTCGCAGGAGTTGCCTAATCTTAACAGAAGTTCCAAATACAGTCCTTATGTTGAATCGACGTAGGATTTTAGCAATACGATCCGTTGTGTTATGTATGTACGGAAGGTAAGCAGTTCCTCTTACATCTCTTTTCTCAACTGACGTCCTATTATTATTTGTTGGTTTCAGAACCGTAGAAATCAAAGCCTTGCTATAACCGTTGCTCTCAAAGGTGATTCGCAGGGTGTTAATTTCTTCTAGTAAAGAAGACACTTCACAAATCCTCCTAGCCCTGGTAGTTAGAGTTGTAAGGATACCATGTTTCTGGGCAGGGTGATGGTGAGAACTTGCGTGGAGATATCTATTGGTGTGTGTTGGCTTACGAAAAACGCTGTGTCCTAAAGATCCATCCTCTTTCTTGGTGACGAGAACATCTAAAAAAGGTATTTTGCCGTCAGATTCCTTTTCCATGGTGTGTCTAATCTCTTCACTCGCTTTTCTCCTAAGATGCCGGGATCATGATATTCTACCGAATTTAGTTATGTTGAAGCATTCCTTCAGAACACCTAAGGCAACGAGAATCTATCGTCGTGCAAGCAAGGCGTTATTGATAGAGAGGTTACAGCATACTCGTAAGCAGATGGATTTTATTTCGAGGGAGTTACTACAGCTACATCTACGCCTCTCAAACTTCGTAAGTGAGGAATTATGGAATATCTTTGATCGTATTTCTTCAGTGCAAGCTAACAGCGTTCTAGATCAGGTGAGGGACAGACATATTTCCAAATATGATAGGTTATGTCAGTTGCAGAAATCTCAAGCCATTAGACTTGATGCTAACAAGGTTGTCGTAAATTTGTCCAGCAAGCCCCTAAGTGATACCCAACAGGCAGTTCTCGCTAAAGGTCTCAATTTTGCTGTAGCGCCTAGAAGAATTCCTATTGAAGAACTTATTACATCCGTAGAATCCTCAGTACATCACCTCACACCTGAAGAGGCCGAGGAAGCCAGGCAAGAATGTTCCCGAGTTCTCAAGACAGCTAAGCCACCTAACACCAACTTAAAACAAGGCGAAAGCCGGGCACTTAAAGATCTAAGGGACAATTTTGATATTATCGTTCTCCCCGCTGACAAGGGTAACGCGACAGTGGTATTGGATAAGGTTGATTATGATTCCAAGATCTCGTCTTTGTTATCAGATCCTGTATATAGGATTAATAGTCGTGATCCTACTACTCGCTACTCAAATGTCACCGTCAAATTGATCAAGCAATCATCTATTCCAGCGGATGCAGCGAAGACTCTCCTTCCAGGGGATGCTATTCCTCCGAGACTCTATGGTCTTTCTAAAATACATAAGGAAGATGTTCCTCTTAGACCTATTGTTAGTACGATTGGTTCTCCTACATATGCCCTTTCCAAATACTTAGGTAGACTACTTCAGCCGCTTCTGGGTAACACGCCTTCGTACATTAAGGATTCCACACACTTCGTGGAAAAGTTAAAAGCTATAACACTTCAGCCGGGTGATATTCTAGTGAGTCTCGACGTGGTGTCTCTGTTTACGAGAGTACCTATTGATGGTGTTATGTCTCTCATTAATGGCTTTTTTCCTGAAGACATCACAAGACTTTTTTATCACTGCATGACCTCCTCCTACTTTCTATGGAATGGGAATTTTTATGAGCAGACTGATGGTGTGGCCATGGGTAGTCCTCTCTCTCCTGTTGTGGCTAATTTCTTCATGGAGAACTTTGAAGAGAAAGCTTTGTCGTTGGCTCCTTTCAAACCGAAGATCTGGTGGCGTTATGTGGATGACACGTTCGTTGTTTGTACGGAAGGTGAGGAAAATCTTAGCCATTTCCTGGATCACCTTAATCTCCAGCACCCTTCTATTTGTTTCACCATGGAAAAGGAATCTGACGGCAAAATACCTTTTTTAGATGTTCTCGTCACCAAGAAAGAGGATGGATCTTTAGGACACAGCGTTTTTCGTAAGCCAACACACACCAATAGATATCTCCACGCAAGTTCTCACCATCACCCTGCCCAGAAACATGGTATCCTTACAACTCTAACTACCAGGGCTAGGAGGATTTGTGAAGTGTCTTCTTTACTAGAAGAAATTAACACCCTGCGAATCACCTTTGAGAGCAACGGTTATAGCAAGGCTTTGATTTCTACGGTTCTGAAACCAACAAATAATAATAGGACGTCAGTTGAGAAAAGAGATGTAAGAGGAACTGCTTACCTTCCGTACATACATAACACAACGGATCGTATTGCTAAAATCCTACGTCGATACAACATACGGACTGTATTTGGAACTTCTGTTAAGATTAGGCAACTCCTGCGACCAACTAAGGACAGTTTGCCTAAATTGCAACAACCGGGTATCTACAGAGTTCCCTGTACTTGTGGCAAGGTTTACATCGGGCAGACTTCGAGAACAATATGCACTCGCATTAAGGAACATAATAGATGTATCAGGCTCATTCAACCTGATAAATCAGCTGTTGCCGATCATGCTTTAACACCTGGCCATGATGTCATGTTCCAAGGGGTGGATGTTCATGCCCGTATAAAGCAATATCGTCCCAGAATCATCAGGGAGGCGGTTGAAATACGTAAACACCCAGATAATTTCAACCGCGACACCGGCTACAATCTCAGTGAATCCTGGCTACCTATTATCAGAACCCTGAGAAAGTAATTCACTGCTGCTTTCCGTTGTCCCTAACATGGGGCTATAATGGCGTCCATCTTTGGGCACCTTCTATATGTTCTTCGTTGCTTTCTCTTAGCAACATTGTCGTATTCCAGATTATTCCTGACGATGAAAGACATGGTTTCTTTCGAAACGCGTCGAATTGCAATATAATAAAACACGGCATAAGCCCAAAATTCAACATTATGAATAACAGACAAGTGAGTTCATGTTTCACATGCATTACCTAAAATGTAATAACATGCAAGTGTTTAACATTTTACAAATTAGCTTATGTGTTAGTTTATGTGTGGGGTCTTATGTTGGGCATTTTGTGTTGGCTTATTTAACAAGTTATTTTGTCAATGCATTTAGCGGATTTTTCTCTTGGTCTTGGAATGTATATCAGTCCATTTTATCACAACATAATGCTTACTGCCATGTTTGTAAGCAACAACACACTAAACTTTCAAAAAATCTTAAGTACTCTAAGGTACTCTCAACTCGTACTCTTACCTCTATCCCTTGCCAAGTCAAGAACATTATTTTTTTTTCAAAAAAAGGTGAATGGGGAAAGTAGACTATATGTTTAAACTAAAAAAATCATATAAAGTCATATGTTAACTCTAACACCTACGTTATCCCATTCTTAGTCGAAAAATATTATATTTTTTTAAATTTTTCCAAAAAATATTTGGAAAGTAGGCTATATTTTTGAAAACTAATCATTCTATAAAGTCATATATAGACTCAACCAATGGATTTTATATCCTTAATAGTTAGAACAAAATATGTAATTTTTGACATTTTTTCCAAAAATGTTCATTTTTTTAAAATGGAATATATTTTGGAAACTAGGAATTTTGCAAAAAAAAGTGTGTTTGACATAAATGACAGGTATTTACCCCCTCTACCCACAAACCAAGTCCCAGATCTCTGGGACAAAATCCTAAAATGTTTAATTGTGAAAGTAGGCGATATTTTGAAAACGTATCATTCTAAAAAGTCATATATAGACTCAAACAAATGTTCTTTAAGTTATTTAACGTTAAAACAAAAACTTAACATTTTTTTCATTTTTCCGAAAAAAGTCCAATTTTCAAAATTGTCGATATTTTGGAAACTAAGAATTTTACAAAAATGTTTGTTTAACGTAAATGATAGGTCTTTACCCCCTCTACCCCAAAAAATAAATTTCAGGACCCTAGGACAAAAACTGTGCAGTAGTGTGTTTGTACGGGTTCAGATGCCTCCACCTCCACACAAGATGGCGGCCGTAGCTTAACTTAACCTAGCCTAACCTAACAAGATGGCGGTCGTAGCTTAACTTAACCTAGCCTAACCTAACAAGATGGCGGCCGTAGCTTAACTTAACCTAGCCTAACCTAACCTGACCTACGAGGTGTGATCAAAAAGTTCCAAAAATGTGGCTGCAACTTATCCAAACCTAGCCTAGCCTAACCTAACCTCCCTGTTGACTAGCCCCCTTTGGACGGGTCCTTTTTGAAGGGAGTCATTTTTTTTACGTGTCCCGGAGGACGGGTCCTTGTTGACGGGTCCCTGTGGCGGGTCCCCTTTGACATAATTTGGATAAAATGCAAGGACCAGTCCATAAGGATCAGTCCAAAGGATCCGCCCACAGGGACCCGTCAACAAGGACCCGTCCTCCGGGACACGTAAAAAAAATGACTCCCTTCAAAAAGGACCCGTCCAAAGGGGGCTAGTCAACAGGGAGGTTAGGTTAGGCTAGGCTAGGTTTGGTTAAGTTGCAGCCACATTTTTGGAACTTTTTGATCACACCTCGTAGGTCAGGTTAGGTTAGGCTAGGTTAAGTTAAGCTACGGCCGCCATCTTGTTAGGTTAGGCTAGGTTAAGTTAAGCTACGACCGCCATCTTGTTAGGTTAGGCTAGGTTAAGTTAAGCTACGGCCGCCATCTTGTGTGGAGGTGGAGGCATCTGAACCCGTACAAACAAACTACTGCACAGTTTTTGTCCTAGGGTCCTGAAATTTATTTTTGGGGTAGAGGGGGTAAAGACCTATAATTTACGTTAAACAAACATTTTTGTAAAATTCTTAGTTTCCAAAATATCGACAATTTTGTAAATTGGACTTTTTTCAGAAAAATGAAAAAAATGTTAAGTTTTTGTTTTAACGTTAAATAACTTAAAGAACATTTGTTTGAGTCTATATATGACTTTTTAGAATGATACGTTTTCAAAATATCGCCTACTTTCACAATTAAACATTTTTGGATTTTGTCCCAGAGATCTGGGACTTGGTTTGTGGGTAGAGGGGGTAAATACCTGTCATTTATGTCAAACACACTTTTTTTTGTAAAATTCCTAGTTTCCAAAATATATTCCATTTAAAAAAATGAACATTTTTGGAAAAAAATGTCAAAAATTACATATTTTGTTCTAACTATTAAGGATATAAAAGCCATTGGTTGAGTCTATATATGACTTTATAGAATGATTAGTTTTCAAAAATATAGCCTACTTTCCAAATATTTTTTAGAAAAATTTAAAAAAATATAATATTTTTCGACTAAGAATGGGATAAACGTAGGTGTTAGAGTTAACATATGACTTTATATGATTTTTTTAGTTTAAACATATAGTCTACTTTCCCCATTCACCTTTTTTTTTGAAAAAAAAAATAATGTTCTTGACTTGGCATGGGATAGAGGTAAGAGTACGAGTTGAGAGTACCTTAGAGTACTTAAGATTTTTTGAAAGTTTAGTGTGTTGTTGTTGCTTACAAACATGGCAGTAAGCATTATGTTGTGATTTTATTTATTTATTCGTATCAGAAGCAATACATCATGTAAAATTAGCATAGATAACTTTTTAAAAATAAAAACACACTAAAGGTACTTTCAAAATAACAATTAAATTTCATCGCACCAAAATTTGGCAAGATCTCGTCCATTTGGTGTGGCCTGAACTACATCCTGCATAGTGCAAATGAGAGGGCAGGAGTTGCAATGGAGAAGGTGCGCCATGGTTTGTTCTTCTCCGCAGGCGCAACAGGTTGACTCATCGGAAAGGCCCCACTTCTTCATATTGGTCTTAGATCGACCGACCCCAGACCGCAGCCTGTTCAGACTCTTCCATATAGGCCACGACTCTTCATAACCGGCAGGGAGAGTTTCAGATGGAACCATCCATCCGTTGAGATTATTGTTTCTGGATCTCCAGGAAGTTAGCCTTGATGATTGAGGTGAATCTGACAGGCACTCAGTAGAGTGTAGGAAACTTCGCCTAGATTTCAATCGTTGTTGAGCAGGTTGATAATTATGTAGAGGATGTGTCTGGGAAACTTCTACTTTAGATTTTTCATGTTTGGCAGCTACTTCACGTCTAATATCTGGGGGAGCAATGCCAGCCAAGCAATATAACTTGTCACAAGGTGTAGATCTTAGGCAACCAGTTATAAGCCGACAAGTTCCATTTAAAGCAATATCTACCTGTTTGGCATGACATGATCTATACCAAACAGGGCATGCATATTCTGCTGCAGAGTAGCTCAGTGCTAAAGCAGTAGTTCTCATTGTTTGAGCTTGCATTCCCCAGTTGGTACCACATAACTTGCGAATAATGGAATTTCGCGTAGATACTTTGTGCTTCGTGTTAACACAATGTTGTTCATACGTGAGTGCACGATCCAGAGTTACCCCTAGATATTTAGGTGTAGAGCAATGATCCAAAAGAGCACCCTCCCAGAAAATCTTCAGTTTTCTTCTTGCCTGCATATTCTTTAAGTGAAAAGCGCAAACTTGCGTCTTTGAGGTGTTAGGCTTTAGATAGTTTTCTCTGTAGTATGGACTCAGTTCATCTAAGGCTGCCATTAATCTCCGTTCAACACTCTCAAACTGATCACCCTGGGTGAGAATAGCTCGATCATCTGCATAGATGAAGCTTTTAGTTCATTCTGGCAAGGGTTGATCATTCGTGTAAGTATAAAATAATATTGGAGACAAAACACTACCTTGAGGTAGGCCATTCCGGAGATTCTTCCAACGACTATGTCGCCCTTGGAAATCTACAAAGAATCTTCGATTTTCAAGAAGACATCGAAGAAATTCAGTCAGCTTGTTGTCCTTGGTCATCTTATGAAGTTTACTCAACAGAATTTGGTGGTTAACTGTGTCATAGGCCGCAGTTAGGTCGATGAAGACTGCCCCAGTTATTTTTCGATTTTCAAAACCATCTTCAATATATTGGGTCAAATGGAGTATTTGTGATGTACAATTCTTCCCTCTTCTAAAACCAGCTTGCTCGGGGATCAAAAGTGGTTCAACTATTTTTGCAAGCCTTACCAGAACCATTCGTTCTAAGATCTTGAATAAATGACAGAGCAAGGATATTGGTCTGTAATTTTTAGGATCATGGGGATCTTTTCCTGGTTTGAGGAATGCTATAACTCTAGATTTCCTCCAGATTTTGGGTATTCTGCAGGTTCGAATGCAATTGTTAAATAGATTGAGTACCCATTCTCTAGTAACAGGTCCAAAGTTCTTGATTTGTTGAATACAGATTTCATCTACACCAGGAGCCTTACCATTTTTGCTGATATTTATAGCGTCATTTAGTTCTGCCAAGGTAAAGGGATTAGAAAGTATACTGGTCTCTGGTCTGAATTTTGGCCTAGTATCCACTTTTGTTCTAGAACTGGAGTTTATAGACTTGCCATTTTGGACGAGTTGGTGAGCAATTTGGTTTGCAGATACGTTATAAAGAGAAGACGATTTATTAGGATCATTACTGAGACGCCTGAGTAGCCTCCAGGCCTTATGGCTACTCCTATCCCTGTTAACTTCTTCCATCAATTTTAACCACTGTTCTCGTTTAGACTCTGAAATAGCAGAGATAAGTTGTTGTCCGCTTGCAATAGTTTCAGCACTAAAAGGATCCCTTTCATACAAATTGAAGTAGTTTGTCAGTAAGGCAGATGTTTCCTGGGAAAGACCATGTATGTAATTAGTCCTGCATCCTCTTGGAATGGCTTCTTTAGAACACGATCTAATGGCATCAATAAATTGATCATATGCCTCTGGTATGGGACTGATAAAATGGACTGATATACATTCCAAGACCAAGAGAAAAATCCGCTAAATGCATTGACAAAATAACTTGTTAAATAAGCCAACACAAAATGCCCAACACATAATCTAACACATAAGCTAATTTGTAAAATGTTAAACACTTGCATGGTATTACATTTTAGGTAATGCATGTGAAACATGAACTCACTTGTCTGTTGTATGAAAAGGACTCGTCAACAATGACCTGTCAACAATGGACACTGCTTGCACATTTTTAATTACTACCCACCTCTCTCCACTGTTGTTGTTTGAGTCTTCAGTCTTTTGACTGGTTTGATGCAGATCTCCATGCCTCCCTGTCCTGAGCTAATCGTTTCATCTCTACATAGCTACCACACCCTACATCCGAGGCAATCTGTTTAACATATTCTAACCTTGGTCTACCCCTACAGTTCTTGTCCTCGACCCTTCCTTCCTCTCCACTCCTAATGCAAAATGAACATGTAAAACACAAATTGGAAAAAATCCATGTTTCCATATTGACAAATAGAAAAAAAAAACATTGAACTGAAATTTTAAAAACTGTTAATGGGAATTTGGTAAATTAATAAATGAAAAAAAAAATGAAAAAAAATTGGAAAATCCATGTTTCTATATCATGAAATTGAAAACCTTTAAACTGACATTTTAAGAACTGCGAATGGGAAATTGTGAAATTGATAAATGTGTAAACTGGTCATACTAAATATGATGAAGAACTATTGGATATAGAAAATGAGCTTTGTCATGCTAAAATTATTGTGTAATGAATCCATGTAACCGCTTAAACTATTTCTTAACAATACATGTAATATTTTCTACCACTTTGCTACCACTTTTCTACCACTTTTCTACCACTTTGTTACCAATTGTCTACCACTTGTCTACCACTTTGCTACCACATTTCTACCACTTTTCTATCACTTTAAACTGTACATATTAAATATAAAAGCCAACGCTAAATAAATCTATTACCAGAACAGATATAACCTTTGTAGTGTGCAAAACATACTAACAGGTTAGTTGTAAAATGTTAAACACTTGCATGGTATTACATTTTAGGTAATGCATGCGAAACATGAACTCACTTTTCTGTTGTATGAAAAGGCCTCGTCAACAATGACCTGTCAACAATGGACACTGCTTGCACATTTTTAATTACTACCCACCTCTCTCCACTCCTAATGCAAAATGAACATGTAAAACACAAATTGGAAAAATCCATGTTTCCATATTAACAAATAGAAAAAACAACAACATTCAACCGAAATTTTAAAAACTGTAAATGGGAATTTGGTAAATTGATAAATGTGAAAACAACAAATTGGAAAATCCATGTTTCTATATCATGAAATTGAAAAACTTTAAACTGACATTTTAAGAACTGTAAATGGGAAATTGTAAAATTGATAAAAGTGTAAACAACAAAATGCAAAATCCATATTTCCATATTATGAAATTGAAAAACTTAAAACTAATATTAAAAAAACTGAAAATGGGGGAATTGGAAAATTGGCATATGTGTAAACAACAAAATGAAAAAAAAAATCCAGTGGGGTAGTGATCATGTTGTACAGTAACCTATAAGTCTAGCCTAAGAATAATTGCATGACATGTAAAAAACACAAATTGTAAAAAAATCCATGTTTCCATATTAACAAATAGAACAAAAAAAAACATTAAACTGAAATTTAAAAAAACTGTAAATGTGAATTTGGTAAATTGACAAATTTGAAAACAACAAATTGGAAAATCCATGTTTCAATATCATGAAATTGAAAAACTTTAAACTGACATTTTAAGAACTGAAAATGGGAAATTGCGAAATTAATAAATGTGTAAACAACAAAATGCAAAATCCATGTTTTCCATATTATCAAATTGAAAAAAAAAACTAAAAACTGACATTAAAAAACTGAAAATGGTAAATTGGAAAATTGGCATATGTGTAAACAACAAAAAATGAAAAAAATCCAGTGGGGTGATAGTGATCATGTTGTACAGTAACCTATAAGACTAGCATAGGGATAGTTGCGTGACATGTAAAACACAAATTGTAAAAAAATCCATGTTTCCATATTAACAAATAGAACAAAAAACACTAAACTGAAATTTAAAGAACTGTAAATGTGAATTTGGTAAATTGACAAATGAGAAAAAAATAAATTGGAAAATCCATGTTTCTATATCATGAAATTGAAAAACTTCAAACTGACATTTTAAGAACTGAAAATGGGAAATTGTGAAATTAATAAATGTGTAAACAACAAAATGCAAAAATCCATGTTTTCCATATTATGAAATTGAAAAAACTAAAAAAAAACTGACATTAAAAAAACTGAAAATGGGGAATTGGAAAATTGACATATGTGTAAACAACAAAATGAAAAAAAAAATCCGTTTGGGTAGTGATCATGTTGTACAGTAACCTGTAAGACTAGCATAAGGATAGTTGCATGTACCTTATATGCTTTGGGTATGTGCATTTGCCTTTGGATTAGCTTAAGTTAGGTTTGGTAAAGTTAGGTTTAATGAGATTAGGTATGTGACCTTGTTGTTTACTCTTTTAGGAAAATGTAAAAAAAGTAAAATCTAAAAATCAAAAAATCTTAAATTTAAAATGTAAAATCTAAAATCTTTAAATGAGGTTTCTGCTGGTTATGACAACACGTTTATGATTTAGTCAATGTTGATGTGTGGTATCCAATTACTGCTGACTTTGCATATTCATCACCCATTGTCTTGATCAACACCTTGGGGTTTCAAATTACTGCAGCGTTAGTCGTAGCAATAGAACTGTGCGCTCCCTGCCATATCAGCAACATGACACCGGAAGGAACACCTGTGTAATATCCAATGACTGCTAACTTTGTATAATCATCACCCATTGTCTTAATGAACACGTAGGGTTTCAAATTACTGCAGCGTAGTCATAGCAACAGAACCGTGTGCTCTCTGCCATGTCTGTAATATGACACAGGAAATAACAAGACGTCTTACTGTACATCCATCTCCTCAGTTTTAACATCTTAAGAACAAGTATTATTCTCTTTCAACTACAAATGACTCGTTAGAACACATCCATCCACCAAGTTAGATCCCTTGACCTGCTCTCAAATGGCATGTGCCTCGTGTACTAGGGTGTGTGCATTAGCCCTAACCTAACGTTACGTACGAACTAAACAGAATGTGACTTGTTAGCTCTTATCATGCATGTGCACAGGTGAACACTTGTGTGTTAGGTCATATTACACATGAACTTACATTTTCTCACGTACGTGCATTTCTCTGTTCTACAAGATACAAATTTGATTACTGGATTGTATCCTGCACTGTTTATGCGATATAGCTTTGCCAGGTAGTTCTCTACATATAGCAATTTTACCACTGCTCTACCTACGCCTTTTGCTCTTTTGGCTTTCTTACAGTCTAGTGTGTGATAGACAGCATTAACTGTATATCAAACCCAGTTCACCTTTGTATTTGTAATCCAAGTAATAATTTGAAAAGACACAAATGTAATCAGTTTTAAACGTTATCTCTGTTTTGTTTTGTTTAATATGTTTATGACATGCATATTAACCTGAAATCGAACCCCTGGTGAAAGGCTAACAGCTTAACCACTGCACCACTATGCCCTTCTTTCTAAGTTCAACTTGTTCTAGGCCTCAGACCTGGAAATCGAGTTAAGACCACCAGTACAAGAGCTAAAAGTGCTTACCACTGCAACACAAAAAAAATGGATAGCTGGTAACATTAGACAACTGGAAATGATTATATTTCTGTTAGCAATGCATTTTGTCATCAGCCTACTGTCTGAGCACTGACAGCAACACAGTTTAGTTTACAACAAGCGAGTGTGTGTGTGTGTGTGTGTGTGTGTGTGTGTGTATAGATTATTAGCCTCAAGTATTTAAAGCTTGTTGTGTGTAGCGACCATTTTGTCTCGGTAACCACTGAGCATTTTTGTGTTTTAGTTATTATCTTTAACCAATCAATTAAAGATAGTCTACTCTTAATTCTTAATAAATCAGAGTTTGCGTACACCGTTTCTCATTTATTAACCCATACCTGCATCCTATACTCTCTCTATACTGCAGTTTGATCTGAAAACAAGTTTCAATGGTAAAAGACTTGTCAGTCACCTACACTAATTCTTTCTCTACCTAGCTATGTTTCATCACACATGGTAAACATCTCACATGTTCGTATCCAATTATTAGTTTATAAAATCTCAGGTCAATGACCTTAATGTATTGGGTATTTTGGGTAAATTCCTTGGCCATGGAAAAGGGTTAACCATCCTGAGTCCCATGACACCTCACTTAACCCTCTCTGATTATTAGTTAGCGACATATTAACAAAAGTGTAGTTAAGCCCTTTTGACAAAAAATAAATAATACGTTCAAAAAAAGAATGTCACCTCAAGTCCAACGAGCTCTCAGACAAGTCCCTAGCCTTATTGGTTCATGAAATAATCAAAAGAGCTAATGACCTATTAGTTTTGGATCTATTGGTATTTAAAAAAATAACTCATCTATAAATCTGTATTCAAAAAGCCCGCCCTCTTACAAAAACCCTCCAAGTGCACATGTGTAAAAACAAAACAAACAAAAAATATGTTAATTCATAGTAGCGATCAGCTCTTTGCTTGCGTTTCATGTGGAACAACGTTTAATTTCATTATAGCATTAGGGACCAGTCCAAAGGGACCGGTCTAAAGGGATTAGTCAAAAAGGACCCGTCAACAATGA
Organism: Meconema thalassinum; assembly: GCA_946902985.2. Lineage (NCBI taxonomy): Eukaryota > Metazoa > Arthropoda > Insecta > Orthoptera > Tettigoniidae > Meconema > Meconema thalassinum. The sequence goes on from OX336388.2 coordinate 1,356,223,336, forward strand.
CCCGTCCACAGGGACTCGTCCACAAGGATCCGTCTACAGGGGCCTGCGTGTGCGTGCAGGGGAACATACGATTACGTCAGAAAATCATCTCATCTAGTTTCAAATTTAGCCACTACGGCGCGTGCAACACACAGGAAGTGCGTGGGAACATACGATTACGTCAGCGAAACATGAACTCACTTGTCCGTTGTATGAGTATCAGTTTAGTAGTGGCGTCAAGCAGCAAAAGACGTTTCCTTACACACAATCCATCATTATGGTAAGCATTTTTTTTCTTATCATTATGGAAATCTCCTTATTAGAATAAAATGTTATAGTGGTTCTGGTCACTTATAGCTAAACTGTAATAGATATGATTTTTTTTGTTTCTTTATAGGCTACTACAACAAATATTCTCAATGCTATGGGGGCAGAACTGTTGATTAGGGAGAAAAAAAGCTCACTGAATTACCAATGCATACTCTTTTCCGTATCATTAACATTCAAAAAGTGGACACAATGTATAGTGAACGTGTATTATGTGTTAGTGAAAATTTTCAGACATTCCTTTCTGCACGTTTTAATGATATATGTCAGAAAAGTGTGCTCGAGGATCTAAATCGTAGTGGACATTCTCTATATCTAATTTATGAGGGTATAAATAACAATAACTGTATTGTACATTCTGACTTTAAAGTTAGGTTAGGTTAGGTTAGGTAAGGTGGGATCTGGTTAGGTTAGGTTAGGTTAGGTTAGGTGAAGTTGGGTTAGGCAGAATGGCAGCGGTATGAATCAAAAGCCAGCTCTTGTCAGTTTTGCCTCACAAGGTTGAGTGTACCCCCATTCCAACCCTCAGCCTAGAATTAAATTTCTTGACAGAGCCAGGACTCGAACCCGAGCCTCCACAGTAACAGCCAAAAAATGCTAGCCACTACACCATAAAGTGAGGCAATATAAGGCTGGTCTTGATTGTACATGATCAATCAATAATTACCTAATAATAATAATAAATATTCCATTTAGCAACTACATAGCCGACCACTCCCTGGGTTCTTTTACATGCCTACATCGTATGACATGCGTGTCCTAATTTTTGCCAACTTTCAAAAATCACTTACCACGACCAAGAGCGAATCTGCAAGCTTGGGGTTAGTAGTCCGACACGATAACCACTCACCCACCGTGGCAAGCTATCAATCAATAATTACCTAATAAAATTATTATTATTATTAATAATAATAATGATAATAATAATAATAATAAATATTCCATTTAGCGACTACACGGCCGACCTGCCCCTGTGACAGCGTGGCGGCCATCTTGCCCATTAGCCCCTGTCCCAGCTTCGGCCTATATTACCTACTTTTTATTCATAAAACGCCCTCTTGCTAAATAACAGTAAATTTTCAGTCTAAAATCTAAATATGTTTTGCAACTTTGCTCACAGGGTTGGCGTTTTATTGAGAAGTGGCAATAGGAAAAAATGCCGTGGTATTCGAGACAATTGGACTGGTGAAATGATGGAAGAGACACTTTAACAGCCGAAGCAAGGATTTTCCGAGGGTTCAGTGGAGCAAAATTCAGGAATCCCTCGTCGGACTTTATGATCTCATCTTAAAAGTGGATCAATTGTACGAAAGTGGGGTAGGGGAACTTTACTTAGTTCCCAACAAGAGACAGAATTGGAGGCCAGGTTAATAAGATTAGCAGAAGTAGGTATGCCACTTGCCCCTAAGGGTTTGAGAAGATATGTGTACATTTTTGTTGAAAATAATGGAATTGACCACCCCTTCAATCGTAATATTCAGATGGCTGGGAAAGATTGGTATCTAGGACTTTGAGGAGACATTCGAACATATCAAAGCGCAAAGCTCAGACAATGAATCCTGCTAGGGCACGGAAATTGAAACCCTATAGTGGAAGATTATTTTAGGAAGTTAGGAGAGACAATTCATGATTTGGATTTAAGAGACAGTCCTGAAAGAATCTATAATGTTGATGAAAACGGGTGTCGCCTTACAATCCATCATCAACAAACTGTTTTGGCTCTCAAGGGCGCAAAGCGAGTTCATCTGATAGCTCCAGAGCATTCGGAAAATGTATCTATTGTTGGATGTGCTAGTGCTGTCGGTCAAATAATACCTCCAATGATTCTATTTAAAGGACAGCGTATGAAACCAGAATACATGGATGATTTGCCTCATGGATCCCTAGTTACCATGAAAGAAAAGGGAAGTATGACATCAACAGTTTACATAGACTGGCTTGAACACTTCAATAGATTCAAAAGTCGCGGCCCCGTTCTGGTTATTCTAGATGGAGCCAAATGCCACTTAGACATAGGAATAGTGGAAAAAGCTGAGCAATATAAAATTACCTTACTGTGCTTGCCCAGCAACACTACTCACGAGCTCCAGCTCCTTGATAAGGCGGTGTATAGATCTTACGAACACTACTGTGATGAGACATTGTTGAGATACTGGGATCTTCATCCTGAAAACGCCTAAATAAAGAACGTTTCACAGCTTTTTTTTACTCCTGTTTGGAACAAGTGCATGACCCTAAAGAACGTCAGCAGTGGTTTCCGAGCGACTGGTATCTTTCAATTCGCACCAGATGCCATACCAGAAACAGCCTTTGCTCCCAGTTTGCCAACTGAACACTCTCTTGAACACGAAGAAGTTGCAACAGCCCATTGTCAAACCTTGACTGAAATCTGTACGGATACCAGCAAGCAATAGCATCTTCTCGTCGTCCCCTTAACGTGGAGCATAGTACAGTGGATGAAATAAATCACCAGCAAACAAAGCACCAGTGGAGTAAACTTGCCCAGAATCGGACAGTCAGGAAGCCCATTTGCAAGTTTACTGAGCACTCCCAAGAAACAGCAAAGAAAGTAGCAATCCGTAAAATGGCAATCAACTACAAAGCCGTCACTCTTACAAGAGAGTTGTTCCCAGGAGCATCGAGGCAGACTGAAGGAAAGAACAATAAGAAATCTAATCCTGGAATGGATACAAAAGTCAAAAAAGATCGAGCCCCCAAAGGAAGAAAGCTGACGACAAGCTACGGTAAATGAGAAATCTATAAAGATTGTAACGAAGAAGACTGTCTGCCAAATACCTTCATCCTCTGATGAAGGTCAAGAAGATGAAGGTGATTAAAGGTTATAATGTTATTTTCATTAATTCACTATAAGTTTCCGTTGGGCCTTATTTCCCCCATGGGGTGGGCTATATTAAACGACTAGGATGGAAATAAAGCCCAGATGTAGAGGTTCTTTAATTTTTGTATTGTATTTAGGCATTTCATAATTTCACCTAAATCAACTTGTTTGAAGTAAAACTAAACATCCTTTGGTATTATACTTAATTTTATCTTTAACTGTTTCTCTCTAAGATTTATATGAAATAATCCGTTAAATGGGCCTTATTGCCCGCGGGGACCGTATAATGGGTGCTTTGTTAGATACTAACGAGAAAGATGAAATTGTACTCGCTGAGAGAGAGGTTATCGACAAATACAATTACAAATTTTAAGTTGTGAAAACAAAAGCTGAGGATATATTGTCACAGATAGGAGCACATGGGTTAGTTTTAGGTGAGGTTAAAGGAAATTGAAGTCAAGAGGGGAAACAAAGATCTGTAGCCGCTTGATTTGTAACATTACTCAAGAACGGCAGTACGGTACCGGTAATACAAAGACACAGAATGGCACAAATATATATCCACAGATAGAGCACACGCTCTCTCTCTTGTACCTATCAGCACCACCAGGAAGCGGCACCTCAATACTCCCCTCCCTCCCCCTCCCTCCCCCTCCCTCCCCTCCCCCCCCCCTCCCCCCAGAGTTCGACTATATTTCTCAGTTAATCGAACCCGTTGTCCGGAACGGGTAATAATGGGAGAAGGTGAGTCCTGTTGAGGAGTCATCTGGCGATGCGATGAAGGCAGGCTTCAGTCGATCAATTGACACAGTTGATCGTTTCCCATTGTTATCAATGTCGTAGGTCTTGGTGGCATGAAGCAACACTTTAAAGGGGCCATCGTACGGGGGCTGTAATGGCCTACGCACTGCGTCGTGACGTACGAACACATGTGAACAGGTTTTTAGGTCACGAAAGATCAGGGACGTATTTCCCACTAGGCACACTAGGCACGTGCCTAGGGGCGGCACGGCCTGGGGGGCGGCACAGCCTGACGTCCGACGGGCACCGCGGCATCGGGTGAATTGCCGTGCCAAGCGCCAGGCGCAGTGACCGAGAACGGCAGTCAAAGGGAGCTTACTTTGCATTTTCTCACGTAAATTTGAAATCTAAATACAATTCATAAACTAAAAAAAAAGCTCTTTTACAAGTCAAGTGTGAAGTTTTGTTTTATTTAATATGGGTATATTTTATGCCGGTAGTCAACAGACTGGCAACACTGCCAGTCAGTGGGGATACAGCAGACTGTCAAAGCTAGTGTATTATAAGTCTGAATTACCAATAAAGCTCGCTGACAGCTGTCAAAGCTAGCACGTGGGGAAATGCTGCGTTGCCACTGAGGCAGATCATGACGCATAACATTCCAAGAGGCTTGCAGGAAGACACAAATACTGTGGAAGTTAGCCCCCCTGCCTGGCGGTCTAATGACCGTGACGAGTGAAGACACACTGAGTCAAACCATGTGCGTATTGCTGTGTCGGCTTATATTGCAACATTGCTCACTGTTGGCGCCATGGAGACCGTTACCCCTCTCGTCTCCACTCCTCCCTCACCTCACCCATCAAGCGTATGACAGCATTCACCGGGCATCTTTTGTAAATCAGATTAAGTCGTTCGCTTAACGTCTTCACGTTCAGTTGTTATCCTTCCCAAGTCGTTCACATTGCCACATCGCTTAGATAAAGTAAGTGTGTTATAATTTTATATTTTTATAATGTTGAACTAAAAAGTACCAATGAGTGAAAAAACGTCGGAAGCTTAGTGGTTCAGGTTACCGCAAAATTGCAAGTTAAAAGCGTGAAAAAGAAACTAACTTTTTGAAAAATATTAAGACGGTTGACAGTTTTTTTAAACCTCTTGAAAAATCCAACGAGAGTGGACTGAGTGGAGAAGGCTGCTCATCTTGGGAACAGTACAATTTCAACGAAAGTGGTTCAAACAATGAAAATAATGATCAAGCAACAAGTGCCCCTGAAACATATAATTTTATATTGAGTGGTGATAACGAACGTAGTTCCGACAGTACACAAATAAGTAAAAGTTCAAATGATTCCGTTTCACAACAAACTGATACAAATTTTACTGTTAGCGACGACCCCATTGAGTGTAAAATAAATGACACCACGATCGAAGTATTATTACACAGAGGAATCAATCAGTATAAAGATTGTGATTTTGAAAACTCTTAAAGAGATTTTGGCAATAAAACCAGATATTTAAATAAACAAATCTTTAGTAGGAAATTACAAAATGGAGAACTCATTTCAAGAGATTACTTGGTGTATTCAAAAGGTACAGGTTCTCTATTTTGCGCTTCCTGCAGATTATTTGGCTTTCGAAGACGTGTTCTAAACTAGCCAGTGAAGGTGTTTCGGATTGGGAAAATATTGGAGCGATTTTGTCTGCACATGAAAGCTCACAAGAACACATCAATTCTGAACTGGCACTTTTGACCCGCAAGAGAAGAATTGGAACGCTAGACAGTCAATACCATTCCATCGTCGAAACTGAAAGGACGTATTGGAAACACGTTTTGGAAAGAGTGTTCGCTGTGGTGAAAAAGCTGGCAAGCCGAGGACGTCCGTTTCGAGGAGCTGATGAAACATTTGGGTCTCTACACAATGGGGAGTACATGATGTCACTGGAATTAGTAGGGGAATTCTATCCTTTTCTCGCTGAACACATACGTAAATTTGGTAATCCAGGTTCAGGGAAAACGTCCTATCTGTCTTCATTTAATTGCAATGAGGTAATTGTACTGTTAGCCTCTAAAGTTAGAGATATCATAATCAGTGAAGTGAAACAAGCGAAGTATTACTCCATAATAGTGGATTCAACGCCTGACATAAGTCACACTGATCAGCTTTCATTTGTTTTGAGGTTTGTACAAGAAAATGGCAATCCTGTTGAACGCTTTCTCATGTTTTTGTCGAATACTGGGCACAAATCCGAAGACTTAGCCAATGCTGTTATGGCTGTTTTAAGATCAAATGCCATCGATCTATCCGACTGTTGAGGGCAATCATACGATAATGCTAGCAACATGTCAGGCGTGTATAGTGGCTTACAAGCTAGAATAAAGGATGAAAATCCCAAAGCACTGTTTGTTCCTTGTTCGGCACATTCACTTAACTTTGTAGGTACGTGTGCTGCAAGCTGTTGTCCAGAAGCATGTGCTTTCTTTAACCTTATACAAAACGTTTACAACTTTTTTGTTGCATCTACTAAGAGATAATTCACATATCTACTAAGAGATGTGAATTTCTAGTTACCATTAGTCAACCTGAAAGTAAAACTCTTAAGGGTTTGTCTGAAACAAGGTGGAGTGCTCGTGAAAGTGCATGTAAAGGGCTCTGTGAAAACTTAGACGGTGTTATGCTGGCTTTAAAGGACTATGAAGAGAGCACTAATGAGAAGCCGTTGGTAAGAAGTGAAGCCACGGGACTTTTGAGATCATTGAATAGGCGGGAAACAGTATTCATGATGGAACTTTAGAGTGATATATTGGACAGGTTTGAACAAGTTAGCCAAACTCTTCAGAAAATAGAAACGTCCATAGAAAGAGTTGTGAGACTGTATGATTCTTTAGTCCTTTTTATTGATTCTCTCAGAGACATGTTTGCCGTATATGAATAAAGGGCTAAAAAACTATGTGATTTGGACTACGAGACTTGCTACAAACGTCAAAAAAAGAGAACATTTCAGGCTGACGAAAACAAAGAAACTGAAATACTTCTTGAAGGATGTGACAAATTTAGAGTTGAGACATTTTATGTAGCTCTCGACCAACTAAAAACTGAGTTGCAGAAGCGGAAAAACGCATATGGTGAAATAGCAGACAAGTTTTCAGTTTTTAACGATCTGTCCTCCTCAACTGAAACAATAATAGAGCGTGCAAACAAACTTCAGTCATTTTATGCCAATGATCTAGAAAAGTCATTTTCAAATGAATGTGTACATTTTTCTTGTCTGTTGAAAGTAGTGGAATTAGAAACAACCCCTCGTCATGTTGAAATATATTAGAGAAGAACAAATCCAATCAACATTCCCCGACATTGATATAGCACTTCGTATGTATTTGTGCACAGATGTTTCCAACTGCTCAGCGGAACGTTCATTTTCTGTCTTAAAAAGAATAAAGTCTTGTCTTAGATCAAGGATGAATGAAGACAAATTAAACTCGTTGGCTATTCAACACATCGAGGCTGAACTTTTGAACAGTGACAAGATGAAAGTTTAAGATCTGATAGAGGAGTTCTCAATTATGAAATCCAGGAGAAAATCTATGTAACTAAAAATCGCCGCTGGAGCAGATGTACTGTATTGATGCATAAGATATGTGTATTGAGTTGCTAGTTTTTAACATCTAATTTTGTACTTAATTATGAACATTGAATTAGGTTTTTAAAAATTGTAAAATCCTTAATAGACTTGATGTATCATTTATTGTAGCTGATACAAAGACTTAACAATCACTTTAAAACTTTATCAAAGTGTAAAGTAAACTTTTCTATTGAGTAAATTTAGCCTATTGGAAATATGCCAGTTTGTAAGAATATTCTTAATTCTTATGTAATTAAATCAATCATAGATCAATGACTTTTAGTTTTTATTAACATCAACCCCACAATTTAGATTACGTTTACTTATAATCAATCTGCTTTATATTCAATCAATAATGTCTAAAATTAAAATGACGTGCAATATTTATCCCATACTCAGCCGTCCAGCGGGGCTTACCCTTACTCGGACACAAATACAGCCAACCGGCCGATGAGTTAGATGATTCATTAGCCTGTCGGCTGCATTTGTGTGCGTGCGTGAGTTAAGGATCACTCTCATGTGCCACCCCCACCCCTGGACGACCAACGTGGTAGGGGGGTTCAGAATGTGCCTAGGGGCGGCAGATATGTAAATCCGTCCCTGCGGAAAGATGAAAGCCTGTTGAGCACCGTGAATATTTGGAGCGACTGGACGCAGCTGCCTGAATCTCGTACGTAGGTCTCTGACAAAGTTGGACGCATCGATGATATCACTGCTGGTATTCGCAAAGAACTCGCGTGGAAGATGCAATGTTTGACCATAAACTAACTCAAGAGCTGTTGCACCAATATCCTACTTAACTGCAGTGCGGATGCCCAGGAGAACAATAGTGTCAGTCAAAGAATCGGTAGCATGACAACGAATAGCAGTTTTAAGTAGACGGTGAAAGTGCTCAACCATTCCATTGGCTGCCGGATGAAAGGCTGTAGTTCGGATACGAGATTTTCCTGTCAGTACACTGAGGGCTTTGAAAAGATGTGACTCAAATTGCCGCCCTTGATCCGATGTGACTGTTTGTGGAACACCGAAGCAAGCAATCCAACTATTGAAAAATGCACGCGCGACAGTCTCTGCAGTGATGTCCGCTATGGGATGTGCTTCTGGCCAGCTTGAGAACCGATCAATAGCTGTTAGGCAGTAGGTGAATCCGTCGGATGGAGGAAGCGGTCCGACAATATCGATGTGGACATGCTCAAAACGATGGTTAGGTGGAGCAAATGAACCTACAGGGGCCTTGACATGCCGTGAAACCTTGTTGCGCTGGCGGGAAATGCAGTTACGAACGTACTCTCTGCAATCCCGTTCAATATTGGGCCAAACAAAGGATTTCTTCACCAATCGGATTGTAGCTTTCACTCCAGGATGTGACAAACTGTAAAGATGCGATAGACTGTTGACGAAAATCCTTCGTAACGAATGGGCGAGCTGAAGACGTTGAGATGTCACAATATAACTGAATGCCAGAATTTGGAATGCAAATCTTTTTCAGAACCAAGCTTGTGTTCGTACCAATGAATGTCTGTAGTTCGTTATCAGTGTGTTGTGCTTCGGCAAGGCCTCTGAAGTGCATTTCCCTTTCAATGGATGAGATGCGGGAGAGAGTATCGCCTGGAATATTGTAGCACCTTCGATGTGGCGTATATCTGTCGTAAATTGTGCCATGTAGTCCAGATGGCGTGACTGACGAGGTGATGCTTTCTCTGGTTTCTGCTTCAAAGCGAAGGAAAGAGGCTTGTGGTCAGTGAAAAGAGTGAAATGTCTTCCTTCGAGCATGTGTTGAACTTTTTAACAGAAGCATACGCAGCGTCGAGTTCACGATCATATGCTGACCATTGATGTAGTGAAAGGGATAATTTGTGGCTGAAAATGCTAATGGCTGCCAATTACCTCCTGTAAGTTGCTGAACCGATACTCTATTGCTGTCAACGATGCATCTACCATTAGTGATAGCTGTGCATCTGGTGAAGGGTGCACGAGGAGGGTGGTGTTGGCAACTGCATCCTTTAGTTGCTGAAATGCTTGTTCGGTATCAGAGGTCCAAGGTAGTTTGTCTTTAGGTTTCGGGCTACCTTGCAAGAATCTGTCAATTGGGGCAGAGATGGCTGCTGCATTACGAATGAAACGCCGATAGAAATTAACTAATCCCATAAACCTACGGAATTCTTGTACATTGATTGGTTTTGGAAAGGTTGTGATTGCCTCAACTCTACATGGAGGTGGACAGATTCCATCTGAGTTCACCAAATAACCAAGGAACTGCACCTCGTCTGAGCCGAACACACACTTTGCTGAATTAATCACTACTCCAAAGTCACGAAATCTAGTGAATACCTGATGTAAGTGCTCGAGATGCTCCGTTTCGTTACGAGATGCAACCAGTATGTCATCAATATTGACATAGCAGAAATCGAGATTACTAGTAACTTCATCTATGAAGCGGTGAAATGTCTGGGAAGAGTTACATAGGCCAAATGGCATGAAGTTAAATTCAAACAATCCAAACGGAGTGGTCACAGCAGTCTTGGGAATGTCCTCTTCTGCAATGGGAATATGGTGAAAAGCACGAACAAGGTCGGTTGGTTGGTTCCTACGTTTAGGGGCTGCGACAACGCGGTCATGTAGCCCCATGTACTTTGGGTGTGTGTAGAATCTGTCTGATAACCGGTGTTATTTGTGATGATTAAATTAGTGTGTGTTATCTGTTTTTTAATTCAAGTAAGGATTGCACACTTTTCAGTTTTTCAAATAGTTCCTACTTTTGCGCCAAACGCCACCGTCAACGACTACTAGTCCAGAACTTAGCTACCAGACGCCACGGCAGTCGGCTCTTGGCAACGAACTTAGGAACCTAAGAGCGTTGTTTACATTCGTAAACTATACAATTTAGCTTCACACAGGTGTAATCCGTGGAAGGTTGTTTAACATGCCATAAATATATGCCATTCATTCATTCATTCATTCATTCATTTATTTGCAATTGGGGGCGTGTCCCCCGGTGGCAAATTGGATATACATAACAAATAGATAATTATACATAACAATTCAATAACAATTAAACTGGAGTATTTACACAAATAGTCAGTCTTTTCTTAAACACACCTATATGTTTGGGAAAAGGCTCTAAGACTGCGGCAGGTAGACAGTTCCATTTATCAATGGCACGGTTTACAAAAGAATATTTACCATAATTTGTTCGCTGTGGTCGGCCCTTAACTTTGAAAGGATGATCGCTCCTATCTATATAAGTGGGCTTTTCCATACGTTTGCTAAGCTCACCCCATGCTGGTTGATTTGTATACGTGTTGTACATAGCACAGAGTCTAGATTTCATACTCCTAGCCTCAAGTGATTCCCACCCAAGTTTCTTTAACTTACGGCTCACACTGCTCCTGGGATTAAAGTCACTGAGCACAAATCTAGCGTCCTTTCTTTGTACCATTTCCAACACATTTATGAGCCCTACTTGACATGGACCAAAACCGCCGAGGCGTATTCCAGGGTAGGTTTTACAAGTGACAAATATCCTAATTCTTTAGTAGAGGTATTACTCCCTTTTAATACCCTCATTAAAAAGTGCAGGGATTTGTAAGCTTTAGAAACTACACATCCTACATGACTACTCCATTTCATATCATTCCTTACGTGAATGCCCAAATATTTGCAAGAATCTTCTTCTACAAGTATTTCCGAGCCAATGTTATACGGTATTGAAAATCTTTCCTTCGTACTTTCCCTATTTTTAAGAGACTACATTTTCTTGTGTTTATTTTCATTTTATTTTCAATCGCCCACTTATAGATCAGGTTCAGATCATCATGAAGTACTGCGTTGTCTTGAGAGTCATGTATCTTTCGATATATTACACAATCATCTGCAAACAGTCGACAGTTACTGCGAATCCCGTTTGGTAAGTCATTTATAAACGCCAAAAATAACAAAGTTCCGATTACGCTGCCCTGAGAGATACCCGACGTTACGGTAATTTCAACCGAGAATCTGCCTTCGACTTTCACTTTCTGGGAACGACCCGTCAAAAATTCTTCGATCCATAAAATTACTCTTCTATCAATCTTCGTCGAAGCTAATTTATGGAGTAGCATGTCATGCGGCACGACATCAAATGCCTTCTCAAAATCTATAACTACGGCGTCGACTGAAACTCCTTGGTCTAACGATTCGCTAATATCTTGAAAAAGTGATAGCATCTGACTCTGGCATGAGTAACCTTTCCGAAATCCATGTTGCCTATCATTAAACCATGATAATGTTTCCCACTGTTCCCTCAAGTAGTCGCAAATTAGATGCTCCATCTGTTTGCAAACGATGGGCGTAAGGCTAACCGGCCTATAGTTGCCCAATTCAAGTCAGCTCCCTCCCTTAAATATTGGGACTACCGTAGCTCTTTTCCAGTCATCTGGGATTTGCGCATTGTTTATGGACACGTTAAACATCACCTCCAAGTATCGTGCCACGGCCCTACCTCCTAGTTTAAGTACTTCACTAACAATATTTTCAGGACCCTTCGATAAACTGTAACGTAGTTCTTGCATTAGCTTTACAATTGCGGACCGTTTATTTGGAAAATGGGACCCCCTTTTTCACCGTTAAGGTCCAACACATTGGATTTATTAAACACACTACCGTAAAAGACATTTAATTCATTAGCAATGAATGGCCTGTTTCTCAGTAATTAATTTACCGTCACCGGACATTATCATCGACAAATTATTTGAATTTCCATTTCTTCTCCTAACATAACTGTAAATTTTTTTCCACCCATCGCCTCCCGAACCATGTAAACCTTGCATATTGTCATGAGCAGCCCTCTTTTTTAAGACGAGCTCTCTTGATAAGGACTTAAATTTCAAGATATACTTGTCACTATCATGTCTTTTATTGTATAATTTCCTAATTTTCCGTTTTAGACTCCTGATTTCACGTGTGTAATACTCAGGATCTGGGTTTTGTTTCAGTAATTTAAATGGGACAAATTTATCAATAGCGCTATTTAAAATTTTCAAAAAGTTAGTCCACAGGATATTAACGTGATTTCCTTCCGATGCCCATCCTACAAATACAGTAGCTCATACAAATACCCCTGAAATTTGCCCCTGATCCGCCCTGCGATACTGGAATATGATCTTTTTTGCTACATCCGAGTCTAATTTTGTAATGTCACCGTATCTAATATTTAATTCAAGCCCAGAATGGTCACTAATTCCTGTTATTTTCAGACAGTTAATATACAGCTCTACAGGCCTTAAGAGATAAACATCTAAGGTATTATTGCCTCTGATGGGGAAGTCCACTACTTGGGAAAATCCCCCCTCCCTTAAGAATTTGTTTGCAGCACTCTGAGCTTGACCACAGCTAGTTGTCTCACCAGACCAGTCTTCTTTGTGGAGGTTTAAATCTCCCGCAATTATTATGCTCTTTTTCATAGCATTACCCGTACAAGTTTTATCATACAGTGTGTCGAGGAGCGAAAATTTATCTTTCGGTGCTCTCTAGGCCCCTATCACCTGAAGAGGGAATTTATTTCCTTTATCTGAAATGTGTACACATAACATTTAATGATCCGTATCAGCCCACTTTAAGAAACTAGCTATATTTTTGCGCACACAAATAAATAGCCCACCGCCTCGCTTCCCCCGATCCCTTCTGTACATTTCGTAGGTCCCTTGAATTATTTCGCTACTATTTATATCCTCATATAACCAAGATTCAGTAGCAATGACAATGCCCGGAGAATACGTCTCTGCAAGATTCCAAAATTCAATTAATTTATTTCCTAAACTCTGACAATAAACCTGCAGTAATCTTAGAGTCTTACCTCCGCAGCAAGTATCTTGAAATATCTCCTTCTGTTCCCGTCGGCTGGCAACCTCTGGACCTGCTACTCCTCACAAAAGCCGGCACGAACCGATGATCCTGTCATGTAGGCTCCCTAGGTTGAAAGCGCCCCGTCGATTTAGATGCAGTCCGTCTCGGGCGAAGTCACTGCCACCAATCCAGCAGTCAACATCTATGCACACTAATCCCAGTTGTGCACATACCCAGTCCATGTGGTCATTTACAGTTTTAACTCGCCTTAACGGAACATCTCCCCGCCGAACAATGCCACTCATTATAATTTTTGCATTTCTAAACTTGCTTTTAGCTTTTCTGCCTAGTTCGTAGAGCTCCCCCATGATGTAATCAGCTGTAGCCCTCTTCTTCAAATCGTTCGTCCCAACATGGAGCAACAACACTTTAACTTTTTCACAGTCCACTACATTTGCTTCTCCCACTTGCTGGGCAAGCTGGTCAATTTTAATCCCCGGATAACACCGCACTTTCGTACCTGATTTCCTCGAGATATTCGCACTTCATCGTATTATTGAATCACCCATTGTGATAACGTCATCTTCAGTTTGCTTCTACATGCCCTCTTCCACCCAGAAGAAAGCCGTTCAGTCACATCCTTCACCGGTTCTTCTGATTCACGAAGCTTTGCTCTAAGCTCCTGTATTATTTGATCCCTTGCTTTGATTTGCACCCTCAAACAGTCCGGCGTATCACATACTTTACAAAACCAATTCACGATATCACAATCCTCTTTCTTGACCTTAATACAGCTGAAGTGAAACCGTTTCTCACATAGTCCACACTCAACACCGTTCTTCAATGTTTTACCTCACGTCGAACACTTTAAAGCTGCCTCTGGATCATTTGCCTGATTCACAATTGGATTAACAGGGCCTGGATTCACTTCCACTCTACCAATAACTAGCAACATAGCTATCACTAGGGCTATAAACCACAAGTTACTAGGCCCCATATGCACACACAAACACCGTAAATCCCGACTACCCTTCGCATACCACAGTCCGATCATCGCGTGATAACACTCCAGAGAATAACCCATTTCAGCACACCTGCGAGCTCGGGAAAAACACGACCTTTCAATTTGACTGCGAACTGCCACTGAAATGGGACCGCTGGCTTCACTTCCCCTCCGAAGGAAGGCATACTGAGGGATTTTTAACGCTCTTAAAAAATCCGACGACTTCGGTCTGATTTGAACCCGCGATCTTGCGCATAGAAGCTCAGCATGCTACCAACTACGCCACCGAAGCCGACGAACAAGGTCAATGGTGGAAAATACATGACGTCCATGAAGATTGATGGCGAAGTCTTCAATATGTGGGACTGGGTAGCAATCAGGAATTGTGCGAGGGTTCAGCTGACGATAGTCACCACAAGATCTCCACTCATTGTTCTTCTTTTGGACCAGGTGCAGTGGGGATGCTCGACATATTCCTTGGGCTAGCTTGACTTCAAACTCTCGTTTGGCAGTGTTATGTTTCTCAGGTGCCAGCCAGCGTGGCCTTGATCGAATTGGTTGATCTGGAGTGGTAACAATATGAAGAACAGAAGAATGTTGGATTGGTGTAAGAGTTGAAGATGGACGAGTAATTTCAGTGAATTTACTAAGCAACGAGTGGTAGGGAGAATCGCCAACTACAGTTCGAATTTGATGGGCAAGTGATGCAGAGGATATGACCATTACTGGTCAAGTTGGTCGTTGAATCAATGAGACGTCTATGACGAAGATCAGGGAGAATTCCGAAGTATGCGAGAAAGTCGGCTCCGATGGCAACAATGAAACGCCACGTGAAATCACGGCGGAGGGAAAAATCAAGTTTCAGAATTGTATATCCCTAAGTCTTGATAGCCGTTTCGTTCGCGGCAAAAAGTTGGTATTCTTCGAGTCTACGGCGAGGAAGGCGAGCTGCAGTGTAAACAGAAACGTCAGCTCCAATGTCTATCAGGAAGGCAACTTTTGCTGTTGGTTCGGTCCTGAACAGACGACGATTCGAAGGTGTGGGGTCAGATGCCGTCGCTACTGACTCACGGAACTGTTTCCCCTGATTACATGGAGGGCGACATCGACGAGCATTAGAGCCAAACGTACGGTGAAACCAACAAATATCCCTGTTAACTGAAGGTGATCGTGGGGAGCGATAACGGTATGGAGAATTACGTCTCGAAGCTGATCGGCTGGATCAAGTGCTTCTGGTTGCCATCTCGGTAACTAGTTTCGTCAGTTTCTTAATTTGGAGTTGCAATGACGCAATGGTAGTAGGTTCAGAAGTAGAGGCCATTATATAGGTATCGGGTGTTGCCGGATATAGTTCAAGTAATCTATCGGCGAATTTTGCAAGCCCATCAAGATTGCCTTCTTAAACTGTGAGGATCTTCTGTACATCGGAAGGTAGGCGAGATATCCAAATGTTCTTTAGCATATCATCAGCCATGGTGGTAGCGACTAATGTTTTCAGACGACGAAGGAGTTGAGATGGAGTACGGTCTCCGAGTTCCTCGGTTCGCAGTAGCTTCTCTATTCGTTTTGCATCAGATAGTGACATGCGGTCGATTAACGCCTGCTTTATTGCAGCATACTTATTAGTAACTGGCGGCGACGATAAAATGTCCTGAACTTCGATAGCTAATTTTTCACTTAATCTAGCTACTACATGGCTATATTTTGTAACGTCCGCAGTTGCGTTAGCTAACATGAACTGACCTTCAAGTTGTCAAACCAAAGAGCTGGATTTTCAGACCAAACCGGGGGTACCTTGACGGAAACATGATGCACCGCTGGTTGATCGTTGAGTGCCATGAAGTTAGGTGAATGATACTTATAAAAGACGGAATGATAACTAACACTAAGTGATGTTCTCCAATATTTACTTCAAATCACGTCGGGGACACCAATTTGTAGCCGCTTTATTTTTAACATTACCTAAGAACAGCAATAATACGAAGACACAGCATGGCACAAATATATATCCTCAGATAGAGCACATGCTCTCTCTCTAGTACCAATCAGCACCACCAGGAAGCGGCACCTCAGATCATTTACACTTCCCAAAATAGAACTAAAAAGATTCAATGGCGAGCTGAAAGAGGGTTAGGTTTTTGGGCAGTTCCAAAAGATTCACGATGACGATAGCTTACACGCAAGTGATACATTTCAGTATTTAGTTCAAGCGATGGAACCAGGGACAGAACCACGGGGACTCATTCTTAGCTACCCCAAAACGACCGAAAACTACCCTAAAGCGGTACAAGCTCTGAAGAAGGGACGATTTAATACTACACGAAGTAATTGTTGAAACTAGTTATTTCCAATGCCACGCATAAGGGCAAGCTCCCTCACTGACTTTATTTATCAAGTTAGAATCACACCTACGCTGCCTTAATATTCTAAATCTAGCGTGAGCCGATCCCAGTACTTGGTTGTAGGTAATACTGGAATGCCGACTGTATGGGAGCAAAGTGCGGTTTTTGGTGCGACTAGTTACGCCTGGTAGTGCACGTCAAGGAGGAGAGTTTGACGTATACGAACGCAAGGCGAGATACGAGAGATACAAGTGAAAGAGGTACTTTTGAACATTTAGACGAACGGTAAACTAAACGGAACTTACGCGAAATACATATTTCAAACTATCATAGTAATTTGATACTTAAAATGGCTAGGAATATACGCCAACACAAAATATTATATTGCAGCCTGATTGTTCATCATTTTTATCCTTAGATCAAAATGTCGATTATTCAGGTCCGTATTGACGTAACTATAACTTTGAAAGAATAATAGATGTTCCGCCTTCAATACTGTTTGTTTATAATTACTTACAGGGACATGTTTCAGGGGCTAATACTCCCCCTTCCTCAGCCTGTCCAACAAAACTTCACAAAGGAAAAACTTTCCTTGTGTAAGCTCATACAAAACTTCACAAAGGAAAAACTTTCCTTGTGTAAGCTCACACAAGGAAAGTTTTTCCTTTGTGAAGTTTTGTTGGACAGGCTGAGGAAGGGGGAGTATTAGCCCCCGAAACATGTCCCTGTAAGTAATAAGAAATAAACAGTATTGAAGGCGGAAAATCTATTATTCTTCCTTAGATCAAAGGCAGCATACACAATAACTATAGGTCTACTGGTAAAAAGTACAAGCCGTACGTACATTAAAATAAAATAAAAATATGGTTAGACAGGGAATGACTAAGAATAAAGATTAAAAACATATGGCAATTGATATTCAAAATGTTTATTAACTCAAAGGCAGCATTCATATTGAGCCCGAATTCGGCTTATTTTAGGCCATATTTGTGGTCATTTCTATTCCCAATGGTATTGGTGTAGTATGGAAGGAATGATAATGGATTCATGCTAAGAATTGAGTTTTTGCTAAGTTGAGTAATTTCAAATGTATCATGGGACTTCTGGAGAAGGTCATTTTCTTATGGTAATGAACTGGACTGCACCTATATTGAGATTTTTGTGGTATCTACGAGTATTGTGAAGGTAACTCTATAACCACTCAGAAAGATTTGATTCTATTCGGAAGACTCTGAAACGTCATCACGTTCTATGTATTTCCAGTAATTAGCATTATTAAGAAGATTATATCACTTGAGAAGACGTCTAAATTAATTAGGAAGCTTCAGTTAAGATTATAAGGACGTAGACAATCGCTGTACTATGTTTAATTGCTATATACATGTACGCGAAATCTACCCCCTCTCCTAGCAATATGGCGGCTATGGAAAATTCTAGGCAGGAGCGGAGAGAGAGGGGAGGATCATTCTGTCTTCTGAAATCCAGACGTGAGGTTAGGGAAGTGTCGTTCCCAATAGCACTCAAGGTTAAATTTAAGTAGCGGGGGACTGTCTACCCTATCGAGTCGACCGCAACTCGGGTCAAGCTGAGGGGAGAAAGGCCGGACTAGCTATGCGGTATATTGAAACTAGGCGAAGTCGAATCGAAGCTTATAACAGTGAACGTAAAGACAATGAAGCAATTCCGCGACTACATGCGTGTGTGTAATACAAACAAACAACCCCTGGCACTATAGAGCCCATGACGGGCTAAGGCCGACCAAGCGACCGCTGCCCAGCCATTGAAGTTACAGATAGTCAGCAATGTATTTCAGCGAGATTAGTAAGAAGATATTATTATTAAACTCAGAAACAGTGCGTGTTTGAAAAACGTCACGCTAGTAACAGCTTATGCCCAGTGCAAGCGAGCGAGATTGTGTGAAATAGGGACTTGCAGTATAGGTCGAAGAACGTGCCTTGCCACAGAACTGTGTGAAGGAACATTGAGTTGGCATATTAAACTGATAGCCGCATTGAACAATTATACACGATGTGTTATACAATAAAATGATTTCGAGTGATATTTGACTTCGACATGAAGGTGGTGATGATGGCTTAAGCTAATTACGGGCGCCTGGAATACAGATAACAGAATGTAGATGCCTTCACGAGTGAACCTTAGTTCGTCATTGAAGGTTTTCAACGTAGTACCGAGCCAAGTTGAACGTTCATTGAAATGTTATGACTTCACTTCTTTCGAAGTTCATTTCATTCTATCTTCATGAGTGTTTATCAACGATATTACTCATTTACGATGATCAACTTTAAAACTCGTCGGAGATTCGTCATGATACTGCTAGAATTGTTAAGATCAGAAGGGATTATCCCACCGAACCCAGAAGAGACTACTAGAGCCGAGGAGGAAGCAGTTCGCTTTCAAGAACGAGCAGCTCCAGCCCAGGGGAGTGAAGTTCGAGCCCCAGAGATGCAGCGGACCGCAGTTCGAGTCCCAACACGTGCTGTAATACCAGTCCATCAGGATATATATTCAGTTCCTCTGAACCTGACAGATTCAACACCAGGTAGAATCGACGAGTTTTATTACCTGTAGTTTGAGATTTTGACAATTCTATTGAGCAACAAATCTTCCATTATTTTGGTGTCATTGATTCTTCGAAAATTTTATAGCTCGATGCTTAGTTGGATGTTAAGGTTTTCATACCAGCTTTGACGTCGATTGTTCTGTGGTGGACCATCAAGACTATCTGTTTAAAATTTTCTTATTTCTCTTTGAAGATCATTTGGATATTTTTATAATTCAACCCAGTTAAATTTCTTTTGAACTTAAGAGCATTACATTTTTTCACGACGATTGCCTTGGACAATTCTTAAATTTTGCCGTATGGTTGGAATAATGCGATCTTGGGTATTTTTCTTGTAAGGAGATTGAATTATCGTAGGGGAAGAACACGTCGATCTTATCAACATTTTTAATGGATTCGACACCGGAAATATCTACGATTTTGTGAAAGGATTTTTATTTTCTTGTGAAACCATGTGGATTTTGAAAGAGTTGACACTGAACACTTAATGATATTCGTCATGTCAGTTAACTATTTTATTCTGGACAGATAGGATTGTTCTATCTTTAACAAATAGTAGGATTAAATCAAATCTTTCGAGGATTTGTTTTCAGAGACTTTTGAATATTAGGATCGTCTTAATCCAGTTGATTCTTGGAGGAGTCGTTTTCCAAAGTATTTATGTCATTATATCTTTTACGTTGCAACGTTAACGATTGTTGTTATCATAACTTTGCAATGGTATTAGAATCTGAAGTATAGGCCAGTACGTCGGTACAATTGTATTATTATTAAAGATTGGGAACATTTGTTCACACTACTAAATCTTTATGAAGTAAACTTGCTACCAACAATAAGTCAGTACAAGTATTAAAAGGTTGTTATTTATTTATTTGTTAACCTGTATAAACATTTTAATCAACAAATACCGTTGTGATAACGAGTGAAAATGCAAATACTATTGTTTACAACACAGAAAAGAAACTACGAGGATATATTAAGGTGAATTACTATGGTAATGACCGTATTATATGTGAAACTATTAAAGGAAGGAAGGAAGGAAGGAAGTAGCTAATGTGAGCATAATGAAGTATGAAATACGATGGGTATTTTCATGTTAAGAGGTAATGCATTGAAATTGTTGTAAAGGGAAACATGCTATTTGGAGCATTGCGGTTAAGGAATATGAGTTAGTTGGAACTCATATATGTTGTTGAAGCTTGACAAAGTACTGATAGTTAGGTGAAGCCTACGGAAAAGTAAGACGTAGTTTTGTTGACCATGTTGTCCTAATTCTTATATAAACTATTAACTCGAGTAATTGACATAATAATCATATGAGCTTTACTTATTTGTACGACCATATTAGATTGATATAAACATTTAAACCGATCTAAACTTGCAGTATAAAGATAAATGTTGAGTGATCTTAATAAATAACGAAGGTGGATTAAATATAATTCCTATAAACTATTTTATGAAAAGGTTAGACATAATAATTAACCTACTTTCATAAACATTGTTGAATGTTTATTTAAAATATTATAAGGAATAATGATAATATTATTAACAAATATTAACGCAATTACTGTAGATAGTTTATCTAAACTTGTGGAATGTAATTAACATAAATATTTTAATTTTTATTTAAACTTTATTTAAATTTAATTTGCGAATCGCAACGTCGTGAATAAGTTTGAATTTGCATGACAATTGATAGAGGGAGTTTGAGAAGTATTCTTGATGAATAATGCAGTACGAGAAACGCTGGAGGGGTTTGAACACTCCAACATAGGTGAAAGAATGTCTAGGACAGACATTAAGTGCAAATCTATCTAAATAAATAGATTGTGGAGAAGTATATTGTTCTCCTCTGTTGTTTCAACACTTGTGAAGTGTTATACTTATGTAAATGTTTGTGTATTTGCGGACTGAAGGAAGGTGTGATTTTGGGTTCAATCACAAGAACGAATGGAGCCCTTGTATGAGAACCAGCTGATCGCTAATATGTAGACTTGCATTTATAAGCAGCTGATTGTTTGTGGACTGAAGTCCAGAAAAGATTTAATTTTTCTTTATTGTGCGGAAGTTCTACTTTGTATAGATTTCTCGATAGCAATGTTAAGAATTATTTTATTTATTCTGGATCGTCTTTTGACAGGAAATATTAACAATAATTTTAATTTTAATTTTAAGAACTTCTCAGATAGAAGACAGCTGAAGAGTGTGGATCATTTGCGATCTGAGCACTGTGACCATGGAGGCATTCAAGTCTCTTGTACATTCTACTTTATTATTTGTATCATTTATTTTATTTTATTCTTGTTTTTGACAATAAACATTATTTCATACTTTAATACGTCGGTTTTCCGCGGTTTAATTTAATTATAGCTAGCGTTGTGTTAAGGGATGGGGTTTTATTTGGTTGTGGCGATTTCCTTTACCCTTTCCGACCTGAGATTATGGTAAGGATCTCGAGCTTTTAGTGTAGTTTGCTCCTAACATAACATTCCACTGTGTATTTATCATTGAGGTGCCTGTCGGAAGATCTTCTAGGTTTTTAGCCGCGGCCTTCGAGAATCTTCGATCTATTCTTCATCCTGGGATTTCGACAAGCAGGCCTCATGATAAATAAGGGCACAATATGTGTGTGAATATGCATAAGCCTACAACTAAACAATTAAATAGATGCTTAGTGAACTAAAATACACACTTTATTTATACCAAACAACCTCATGTTCAGTATTGTTTTACCCTGGTTGTGGGGGTAGAACCTTGGGGTGAGTAGGTGTAGAGGGTGGTGTATAATTATGGGGAACTTCGGTTGGTGTGAGGGATCGACGGATGAGTGTTGGAAGGCGTGGCGGGTGAAAGGGTAAAGCTTCTAGGAATGAGGGATCACAATCGAGGGATGCTCCCTCAGGGTAAAGGTAACGTCTGGCAAATTAAAGGGGGAACGATTGAAGCTAAGACTGGCTACTGACACTGCGTTACCAGCAATGCGCACTAGAGGACAAGGTCGGCTGGCGCAAGCAAACTAATAACGCTGACCCAAGTACTTAGGTGTATGAATAAGTTGTGTTCGGGGAAGCAGGCCGTGAAGTAGGGTGAGGACAGATTAACAACAATTGGGCTTTGATAATAATAGTCTATTAGCTTACTAAGAGCTGTAGTGTGAATGTATATGCTTCCCTGAAAGTAGGGATAGTTTTCAAATAAGTCTGAGTACAATGTAATTAGGTGCGGTAATAGGGAAGGATAACGATTAATTGTAGGACCCTGAGATGTACACACTCGCCTGAAGTACGGAGACGGCGCTCTTCGCTCGGGCAGAAATTCTGGAGGCAACAGACCCCCTCTCCTGTTTCGGAAGTCCATTTATGTGTTTTAGGTTTGCTGACTGCGCGTTTCCTCATAGCTGTGACAGTCAGCTCTTGTGTTGATGTTTATGAGATGTGGTAAGCCTTTGTGCAAGGGCTGTGTTTTAGCTCTGCTGGCTTGTGTGGTAAGAAGTGTGTCATTGTTGGTGTTGCTTATAGCCTAGGGGTATTTTGAGGGGTGAAAGTAGTGTAGGGTTTTGGGCAGATAAGTTTACCTGGCGTAGATGTACTGGGTAATTGTAGATAGATGTCTGGAGTGTAGATCTAGTTATAGGTTCCTTGGCGAGTGTGCATATCTCTGTTAAGGGCGCTAAGTGCCCTTAGGGCCCTAACAACTCGTCGTCCCAATTTAGTTTGCGTCCTCGCAAACTGTTCTCAGACGTAAGGGTGGCTCTCTTCTTCTACTTCTCCTTTCTCTTCATCCCACTTCCTCATCCTTCTTCTTCACTCTGCTTTTCTTCTCTGGTCCTGGTGGTGTAGCTGATGTAGCAAGTGTGGTCGTGTGTGTGTACTCTCAGGTAGGGTAGGTTGTTTTAAGGGTGGAACATTATTGGTACATATATATAAAATTGCTCAGAATATAAAAAATCATGAAATACAAATCATCATCCACTAATCATAAGTACAATAGGGTAATAAAGTGGTATTGCCGCAGAGAGCAAAAAAACATCTGATGAGTAAGCATTTTTGCTGCGATGAAAAAATTGCTCTCTGTGTGTACAAAAATGTAAAATGTGCCGTGTGGAATGTGTAAAAATGTAATAGAAGGGAGGTAAAAGAATACATAAATTCCCTGTGGTTTAAGTTAGGGGTGATATCATAATGCGTTTATTGTGGGGTGAAAATAGGGCATTCTTACAAATCTGATCGTTAAAAGAATGAAAGGAAAAACACGGGTTGAAGTGTATACAATGTGTACAGTGTGATACATTTGTGTGTGAATGCACTGGTGACGATTACGATAATGCTCGTTGTAATAATAGTCATAATAATAGTGACAATAATAAATAACAATAATCACAGTAATGACCTGTAACAATAATAGTCATGGTGGTAATAATAATACCCTGTGATAATAATAATAGTAATAATAATATTAGTAATCTGTAATAATAATAATAATAATAATAATAATAGTGATATCAATATTCTCGGTACCTTTCGTACGAAAATAAAATAAATCATTCGGTGGAGCTCTTACCTGGCCATTTTTGCATACCTTTATCTTATGCTGGCTAATACCTATCTCCTAATACCTTGCCTATCTTACTTCTATACGGCCGTTTTTATAATATCTTACACTGTATATAGGCCCCACTCTGTGGACGAGTTCCCTATCATGGCGATAAGAATCGGCCCGTACAATATTGAGTACGACCCTTATTGCCGTTTTGGTATGCCACATAGCTGGCATCATCGTTGATCCATCCGCGGTGACAAATACCCCACAGGTATTTATTACCTTGGTATGGATGTATTATTATAATCTTTAGGAAATCATTGTGTACAGTGCGTAGCGTAAGTGAAGGATGAGTGACGTTTGTGTTGTGATAATAGGGAGACGTGTTCGTGTTTGAGCGGTGGAAATATATTTACAAAGGCTATGTACATAGTTTTACCACCTGGAAAGTGATAGATTAGTGTGTATGTGGATGAGTCTAGCTGTCCGCCGATCTGAAAGAGAATGCATGTTTGGTTGGTTGGTTCTTAAGTTTAGGGGCTGCGACAACGCGGTCATATAGCTCCGTGTACTTTGGGTGTGTGTAGAATATGTCTGATAACCGGTGTTAATTGTGATGACTATTAGTGTGTTTTATCTGTTTTTTAATTTAAGTACATACTGAAACGTAGAATTTTTCAAATAGTTCCTACTTTTGCCGCCAAGCACCACCGTCAACGACTACTAGGCCAAGTTCAGAACATAGCTACTAGACGACACCGCAGTCGGCTCTTGATAACGAACGTAGAAACCTAAGAGCGTTGTTTACATTCTTAAAAAAAATATCCAATTTAGCTTCACACAGGTGTAATTAGTGGAAGGTTTCCTTACATGCCATAAATCTATGACATGGGACCGCCGGCTTTACTTCCCCTCCGACTACGCCACCGAAGCCGCTAAACGCATGTTTAGTGATTCCTATATCAAATGTGAACATTCGCATTTGCTGAGTATAGCGCATATAATCTATCTTGGCGCCTTATATAATATCTTAGCCTATGCCTTACATTAGCTACTAGTAGCTTATAATACCACCCTTGTGTATGTGTAAATGTGCATTGTCGTGTGCAGAGTAGTGTAACAATGTGCGTTATATTGCATTACCAGGGTGCTCACCTTACCTGCTGTGATG
The DNA here is from genome assembly GCA_946902985.2 of Meconema thalassinum. Classification (NCBI taxonomy): domain Eukaryota; kingdom Metazoa; phylum Arthropoda; class Insecta; order Orthoptera; family Tettigoniidae; genus Meconema; species Meconema thalassinum. Next base: position 1,356,248,302 of record OX336388.2, read on the forward strand.
ATCATTTGTTTTCTCGTTGCTACGTTGGAGCTCTTGCTGAAATAAATCATACAATCGTTAGTACAAATATTCTAACCCTAAGTGCGATCGTTCGCGGAGCGCTGCTCATGGGTCAGTCATCTCCGGTGTTTGTTCGAGATGGAGACGTTTCCTCGGTCGCCTTGTCTACTAGCGCTTCTACGTCCAGATAGATAGTTTGCTGTTCGATGTCACTTCTATGCTCTGTCCTTTGTGTGCTCCTGTCTCTCGCATATTCTTAGTGTGTCCTCCTGTTCTCCGCCTATTCTTAGTGCACTCTCCAATTTACATCGAATAATTTACCGTGTCATGACATTTCGTGTGGCCATGTTATCTTTTGGACATGGCCTTCGCCATCATTTGTTATGTCCTCCCAGGGATTGTCGTATTTATGATAATTTTAGGCCTTTATGGTCGCTTTGGTCGGTCTTACAATGTCGTTTCGCCATTGATCAATCATTTACTTTTCGCCTTTTTAATCGTATTGACGGGCGTCCCCGATAGATCATTTGTCATCCTTATTTTGAGCTTGTCCTCAACGACCGCCGTCGAACATTTAATTATCTCACGGTACGCCTTAAACCGACATGTAAATCTCACGGCACGTGGCAACCGACATGTAAACAGGCTATATTATATTTATATTCATTCATTATATTCATTGTTGCGACTTAATCATCTGCCTTCTGGCTGGCTTAAAGCAGAATGGTGGATGCTACCTTATGTTAGGGTGAACGCTACGTCGGAAATTGAGGCGGCTAGCCTCCTATCGGACGGTAAGTCTTACTCTAAATCGTCGAGTTTCGTCGTTCCTTAATCTATTTGTTTAGGGTGTAACAATGTCCGATATTATGGTGAGCTATTCCCATAGAGCTCACGATTGTTTCCACCGTGGTCTGTACTCCTCGTATGCATTACTGCCCTCGCTAATTTTTGTCTTCCGTTACTTCGTGTGTTCTCAGGGTTTGTTTTCGCGGTAGAAACCTTATGGTAGGGTGTGAGAAGTGTAGGGTGTATTGGGCATTATGGCATCTTGTCTTATGAGGTAGCATGGCCTGCTCTGGACATCTGGCTTCAACGGATTTTCCACGATGATATTATTTACGTAATGTAGAGTGTGTTAGTAGGTAGATTTTGGTGTACATGCAGTGGTACGTTAATGGGTTTCCGGGGGGTATGTTATTACTTTTGTTAATGGTAGGTGTTACCGCGTAGGGTAGGATGGTATTGTATTATTGGGCTTTCCTTCATACTGGCCCTTTTTATATTGCTCGAGGATGTATATACTACTAGGATACATGCTTGTCAGGGTGGTTTTTCCATGCGGGTGGTAGTAATTAAACAATTTCATGCAGGCTGTATTAAATTAAAATATGGATATGTTAGGATGAGGATTGCGTGCTTATAGATGGATTTTGTGCGTGTGTTAGTTAATTCTCGAGGTAAGGGGTAGATGTTTGTTGGCAGGGTGTTTTCATGTGGGCTGCAGAAATTAAAAATATCTCATGCTGGGCATATTAGCTAAAATATTTTCTTAGTACTTCTTTTGATCGTTGTATATATAACAAGCGTTATATTTAGTTCCGTCCCCCCCTCTCCTTTGGGCGGGGAGCGCTGTGCGCCTATAGCAGGGTTAAATTGTAGTTACCTCTGTATTCGTATATTAAATGCCCTTCGGATTGTTGTAAGGATTACTTACTGGTAGGGTGGTGGAGGGATGGGAAGTGTGCTGTATGCTTGTCTCCGTGCGGTGATTGTGGGGGAATTATAATATATGCCTGCCTGTCTGCCCTCTCTTGATCATATATTTCTATGCGCGATCATAATGTTTTCCTATATGCAATATCGCGTGTCCTCTCACTTTCGTGACCGCTCCTATAATCTCGCTTAATCTAATAACCTTCTCATATATTTATCCCTTATGGTATTGGGGTGCTGCCTTGCGCCCTGGAATAAAATGGCTGCCCTAATGATTGTTAAAAGTCTATATGTTCAATGCGATGTGGCCTGCCTGGACCGATCGTAGGCAGTTTTCGCCTATATATTTAATTTGTATTTCCATGTCACCATGTGTGTTGATTTTTACTTATAATGTTTGGCTAATGCCGCTAACGCCATTATATTGTGGGTAAGAATCCCTGTGCCCTCGTATCGTGCTTATCGCTATAATAGGGGTAGTTTTCAGTTGCTATGGCAAATTGTTTTTGCCGTTGATTGCCGCCATTTGTTTGTTGGCAGAATAGTCGAAATTTGTTACGAAACTCGAGTTTTCCTCTGCGAGTCGCCCGTGGCTTACCGTGCATTGCTGCTATGCCCGGTCAAGCTGGTTCCGCATGCCTTCTGGCGTCATATGGTCTGCCGGACCGTCTCTCGCCTGGCGTTATCTGAGTGCCTTGCGGGTGTGCCTAGTGTCGTGTACTGTTATTCGCCAATCGTATACTGGCATAATAATGGCTGCTCTCTGTGCGTACTGTGTAGGCGGCGAGAAGCATGGTGCGCTATTATATTCAATGTCGGCACTGTGTTATTGTTTGTTAATGGTGCTAATGCTCATAATGGGGATATTAATGATAATATTACTAATACCAATAATGATGTAAGTGTTGCTTTGTAAGGATTGTGTATATTTTATATGGCCGTCTGTTTACTGGCATCAGCATTTTGCAATGTTTAATTTATGAGCGCGTGGCTGGAATGTCTTCCGGTATGTTTCCTGTCCCGTGCCCCTAATGTAAGAACGAGTTTACGCATTGCGTACAAGCGTAATATTTCCATTGCAACCGTGTTGCTGGCTCTTGTGACAATTGTTTTGAAAATGAGGCGCAATATATTTTCCATGGCCTGTGTATATCTTGCGATATGTTTTGTCCCGAATTATGCCTATTATATTGGAAAAACTATCTCCGTTGTTCTATTATTTATGCCTGCGCACATAGTCTAGCTTTTATCCCTGCTATCAACTAGGTATGTTATAACCTGCGCTATACTGATGTCCGTTACTCTGATTGTATGTAAATCTGTGTGATTGTAGTGCCTGTGATTGGAAATGCCTTTTCTGACGGTGTCCCACGCTGTTTTTCTCTTTCGTTTCTTTGGTTTTCGGGTGTTAATCGCGGGAACGATCGCTCATGTATGGTAGGGTTTCATCCGACGCACGTGAATGGTGTCTTTGATAATTTTGTGATTGTTCCGAATGTTGTTAATGTAATTGAGATCTGATAGTCTCCTGTGAACTTTAAATGGTCCCGTCCTTTAGCGATTAGGAATTCGGACACGTTTTTCGTGCGTGTAGGCGTCCATATCATAACTAACTGGCTAGCCCTGTATTCCTGATGTTTAGCTTCTTGTCGTAAATGCGCTTTTGTTTCTTCTGGGCGATCACGATATTTTGTCGCGCTGTAACCCCCGCCGTCTGCAAATATTGTAGTCGCTCAGTGTTATAGGAGAGGGTGTCTTGTGGAATGTATATGTTGTCAACGGGACTTCGCGGGTGGTACTATACCCGGATCGTTCACACGTCCGTGACATTGTTGACATTCTTATTTTGGAAAGAGGAGTTGTTAGTTGAAGAGGTTGAAGGAATGGATGATTTGAATAGCGCGCGAAGGAGACTCAAGAGTGCTGAGGGAAGCATACATCGCAGAGGCGAGTGACGCGAGATTATGACGTGGTGCCTGAATACTTCATGAGAAATATTTTTTTAGAATTACCTTAAGGAGAATAGATGGACGCTGGGAAATTAGCACACTTTTCTGGCTACAACAAGAGGAGGATTTTGAGCTATCAAGCATTAAAATCGGTCCAGTAGAAGCCGAGATACGTGATGGAATGTTCTCGAACAATTTCTCGCTGAACTATAAAAGGCCACGTTGATGAGCAGAGAGTCATCATATCTTCAGAGCATTTGCTCATGTTCGGATCTACACTACGTGAAAGTGACAGTATACACGCTGAGATTCTGATGGTCGGAGGACTTAGTCGCCGTACCAGTGGTCAGCACGACTTAGTTTTTGTTCAAGTGAACGACCTTAACTTTTGGCAGCGAATGGACTTAGAATATTCACTGACTTTCAGGTCACTTATTCTATAGTCAGATGATGGTAGTGTCGAAGCCATTCACAGAAGTTAGCCTACAGAACGATGTATTTCTTGTGGTGACTATACATCAGGCATTTCGAATTCATCAGGAGAAGTTTATTTCATTTTGTTCGTTTATGCAGCTAATATGTGTTCCTATCTTAGCGAGCAAACGAAACCGCATTATTGGAACATGAGATTTATTCTCGAATCTACAGGAGTACTGTACCAGTCTATGACTGAGCAACTTTTTGTCATGTTACACGGTACTAGTGATAACGGGAGTTATTTCGAACGGATGACTGCGAACATCATCATGCGCTGCTAAAACTACTCGTAGGACTGGAAGGACATGGAGACGAACGAGGTATTTGGATACGGCAGATGGCCATGGGAAGACACTGTGGGAATAGTGTACACCGCAGGACACGCCCGTCATCTACATCAAGAATGAAGTAAGACAACCATTTCATGTACTATCCACTAACCAGTAGTAATAGAGAATTCCATATTATTGAACAGTCACGATCAGAAATCAACACACATTTTTCACCATAGCTAGATATTAGCTACATCTTCGATTGTATTTGTCTGGATGACAAATGGAACTGCTGTCTGACAATTTATTTTTCGATCTAAGATTTTTGTTAGGATAGGCATTAGTTCATGTTTCGACATGAAATATTTCGATTATTCCAAGGGATATAAATATTTTTCGTTAATTCTGATTATGAGAACAGAAGTAATTGAGGCTTGGATTATTTAAATAATTTGATTTATTTATTAACAATAATAATAAAGTGTGAAGTGAATAAGTTAATACTAATATAATAATAATAATCAAGTGTGAAGTGAATAAGTTAATAATATTTATAAATAATAATAACAACGCTATTTAAAGTTATAAATAATTAGGGAGTGATAATACCGAACATTAGGAATTAAATAAAATGTTGTTAATTGTTTATTGAGATTAAATAATTAATGCATTAAATAAAAATTAATAGAAGACGTTGATAATAATAATTCACAGATGAGATTTAAATATTTATTTATTTAAAAGAATATGGCGATAATAATCATTTGACATTGATGATGCTTAAATATTTTTTGTGGTGAAAATAATTATTTGTGGATGAATTTAATTAGTTGGAAGGAATTAAATTAAATAACTTTGTTTGGAAGTTTAAATAAATTTAAATGAGTTTATGGATGAAGAGAATGAAGTATTAGATTTTTGAGCTCAGAATTATTTTTTCAAAAGCACTTGAAAAAAAAGAAAGAAAAGAAAATATTCAGAAAAAAATAAGGGAACGGCAGGTATTTAATGTATCAAGTAGGGAGAATTTATGTAAATGGGAGGCAAGGAAATATTGACCAGAATTTATTTAATTGGTAAAATAACACTGAAGAACCACAGTCTAGTAATTGACAGAATATTACAAGAAAAAATATAATATGTAAAAAAATATAATAGTAATAATATGATGCTGTGTGCAGAATATTCTGGTGATGATTTTAGTGTGCGTTTGGCGACACTTAAAGTTGTGGAGGCCTAGGGGGTCATCCAAAAGTGGGTTTTATTCCCGTAGTTGTGGGCACAGAAAGATATGCGGATGTTTGAAGGAGCCTGTGGGCTATATTTGTAAAAGAAGGGTTAGGCGATGTGGACCGCCCCATATTCTTGTCAGATTTCACTATTCTGTTAATCCAATTTTTTTCTGGATCAACTCAAAATTCAAATGGAATGCCTAAATAAATAATTGAAAAACTTGAATTTAGATTTGTTGAACCTGACCGCGGAGAAAAAAAAAGATGAAAAGTGCAAATGAATTAAAATAAATAATTAATGATTTTTATTTTTGAATAACAATAATAATAACATTGGAAATGAGCAAATAAATTATTCATCATGTGAGAGGTTGAGAAAACTTGTTATAACTAAAGTGAAGGGAAAGTTTGAAATTAATTAATTAATAATAATAATAATATTTTTTTTTGTAAAAAAGATTTGTGAGATTACACGAAAAGTTTGGTGATAGAAAATTTTGTTAACATAAGAATGTGGTGAAGAGTTAGATGAGTTAATCCGCTGATGGTGGATAGAAATAACAACATTGTTTACAACAATTTTGGTGTAATGTTAATAACATATGAGAATAATTTAAAATCGTTTATGACATTTAAACAAATGAAAGTGATAAAAGAAGAAAGTTGAATTTTCAAAATATTATGAAAGTTTTTGAACAAATTTAGTTTTTTTGAATTTGAAAATCTTTATGAACAATTATTAACATTCGACTTTATGTCAGTCGAGTATTGATATTGTTATGAAACAACGAATCATTGATATGATAATTTTCCAAATAAGTTTAATTTTGGAATAACACCGAATGAATCAAGTGGCTATTTATTTTGAGAAATTTTTGCTACGAATATTTGATAAAATCAAATTGCAATCTTTGTAAAGTGAATTACGAACGTGTAAATAGTAGGGATCACTCAGAACTCTTTATTGATCAGTGATTACCGAGTGTAAATATTCTTTTTGAATTTTTTATGGATATCAGAATGGACTAATTAATTTTTTCTGATTATCACATCTACGACAATTCTAATAATATTATAGGGACCGTTGATTTCTTATTTGTTATGTGTTTTTATCTTTGTTGAGGGTTTTTACCAGTTAAAACATATTATTTATAAATAAATTGAGAATGTTAGTTCAAAAATAATTTCTCACCTTACCTTACTTGTGAATTACCGAGATCAGGGATGCCAGATTAGACCCAAGTATTCACCTAGATAGACCCTGAGATATATTTTCTCGTGCTGATCTGATTTCGGTATTTTACAAAATGTGGTCTTTGGATCTCGGTCCAAACGGGCACAGTACCCATGCAGAAAAAATGTCGAGTGTATTTTGTGGCCTTTGATATTGATGTATTGTAACTTAAGGTTACCGCTTGTAGGTACAGTAATTATCCCAATCGGTACCGACGTCATTAGTAAATTTGGCTAAGGCTTTCTCGATGACCTTGTTCATAGCCTCAGTAAGCCCGTTTGTTTGGGGAGAAAAGCTCGTCGTTGTGTATGCCCTTATTCTGAGCAGTGTGAGTAATTGTTTTATGATTTTCGAAGTGACGACAATAATGCATTGAATGTTCCGTGTCGTGTAATTATCTCTTAGATAAATTCTGCGATCTGATCCGTGTTCGCTTGTGGCATGGCCTTCGTGATCATGTATCGCGTGAGGTACTCTGTTGCTACCAGTATGTGCCTATTACCCCTGTCGTATAGAGTGATCGGACCCCTGATGTCGATACCCACCCTGTGAAACAGCTCTCCCCCCGGTATGGGGTGGAGCAATCCGTGTTTTTGGCCTGGCCTAATTTTATAACGTTAGCAAGTGTGGCATGTTTTTACGAACTCATCTATGTCTTTCTTCATGTTTTCTCAGTAGTATTTAGCCCTGGCACTGTGGTATGTTTTATGTGTACCCAAGTATGCGCCACTAAGGGGTGGACTATGGTGCTCTGTCATTATATGTTTTGTATGTGTTTTTGGCACCGCTATCGGCGCAGTATCATGTGTAGCTGTTGGTTTATGCCTTAGCACCCCTGTGTTGTCTATGAAAAATCGTCTAGATAATTGTTTTATTATCTACTTTATCTAGGTTTTCCAATGCTATCCTTATCTGGCCTACATGTGGGTCGTCCATCTACTCCTGTTTTAAATTTATTTGTGTAACTGCGTATGTAGGCAATGTATCCCAATCATGATCAATATTTTCGTCTGGCGGTTCGAGTACTGGCAATCTTGATAACCCATATGCGTCGAGATGGGTAATACCTTTCTTGTGTTTGACTACTAAGTCATAGTGATATAGCCGAAAAAAATCGGCTAAGACGCGAATTGGGATTTTTGAACTTGTCCCAGTACATTAGGCTCACGTGATCCGTTACCACAGTGAAATGTATTCCATATACTTACGTTCGAAAGTAATTTACAGCCCATGCGAATGCTAACATTTCTCTCTCCGAGGCGGAATACCTATTCTCGGTGGGTGTTAATTTCCTGCTCGCGAATGCTATGGGATGCTGGTTTTTACTACCATCCTCCTGTAATAGTGCGGCGCCTATCCCGAATTGACTCGCGTCAACGTGTATAAAGGTGTTTCTGTCGTCTTTGAAATGGTGGAGCAGCGGTGATGTGGTGAGTATGTGTTTGAGGGTCTCAAAGGCTTCCCTGTGTTTGTCTGTAATAATGAACGGTGTTTTCTCGTGTGTAAGTTCTCTAAGCGGGCTGGCAATGTGCGCATACTGGAAGCTGTACTTGCGATAATAGCTTGCCAACTCCAGGAAACTCCTTAATTGCAGGATATTTCGTGGCATTTCAATATCGGTTATAGCGGAGATTTTAGCCGGGTCAGGGGTAATGCCCTCCTGTCTTGCAATGTATCCTAGAATCTGTATTTTCTGCTGTGCGAATTGACATTTGGATGGCTTTAATTCTAATTTCGCGTGTCTAATTCTGTTAAAAGCCTCCTCAAAGTATGCGATGTGTTCGTAAAATGTTTGTGAAAATATTCTAATATCGTCTATATATGTGAGCACTGATTTGTACTTAAGCCCCGCGAATGCTTTATCCACCAGCTTCTGGAACGTCTGCCTTGAATTTTTCAAACCCATCGGTAAGACGCAATATGTGTACAGCTTGTGTCTGTCGGGTTCATATATGGGTATGGTATAAAATTCGCTGTAACAATCTACGGTACTAAAATATTTAGCGTCTCTGAGTGTTTCGAGGTAGGTGTCTGTACGTGGAAGTGGGTAATTATCGCTTTTAATGAGCCTATTGAGCCGCCGATAATCAGTTCAAAACCGGTGCGATCCGTCCATCTTTTTAGTGAGTATTACTGGAGCACTATAATTGGATATAGTTGGTGTGATAATATTAGCCTCCAGCATCTCCTGTATCTGGCTGTCAATAGCCTGTCTTTCTTTTCGGCTGACTCTATAGGGGGGCTGGTGCACCGGATTGTCGCTAGTTAACTCCACCCAGTGCTCTATCAAATCCGTGACTTCTAAGTCAGCTAGGTAATTAGCGAATATGTCGCTGTATCTTCCTAGCAGGTCTGCGAGTTTCTTACTCTGCTCTGGTGTCAATTCTTGTACAGATGTGTGTTTGTATGGCATAATTTTGGTGATTGTGTTGTCTAGTGCGTGTATTGTGGCCAATGGGGAGGTCTGGTGCTCGCGTGTGGCTCGCTTCACTCGTATACTGTCTATGTTTCTATCATGTGCTATCGAATGTGTAGTTACATGGTGGTTGTTCATTAGGTGTATTTCACTGTTGGCGAAGCTTATGTTCGCATCGTATTTTGCGAGGAAATCGGTTCCGATTATGCCTGGGGCTGATAAGGCCTCTATTACAAACATGGGCTGAGTCACTTTAAACTCGCCCATTTGAATCTGTATGTCTGCTATTCCTTTATATTTGAGGCTTTGCAAGTTGGCCGCTATGAGTCGAGTGTTATTGTTCACCCAGTGTATTTTCCCGTTGGTAATATATTTACTGCTTACGCAGCTTATGGCAGCTCCCGTATCCAGTAACATGTGTACTCTATGTTCATTTATATTAGCGGGTATTGTTAGTGCCGTAAGAGTATTACCCGCATGTGTGATATGCGTATTGTTGAGAGTATATGTAATTGCTGTAGCTGCTTCCCTATCTCGTAACGAGTGCGTACCAATGTTTACCTTGGGATTTACTGTTGTCTGCCTTTTGTTTCTAGTGCTTTTGCTGACTATCCTGCTTACTGTTATTTCCTGGCTGCGCTTGGCACGTTTCGCTGTGAGGCATTCTCTCGACCTGTGCGTCTGCCGTGCATTGTGAAATGTTTGTCTGAACCTCGATGTATTTCCTTTTCCCCTTTCGCCATGATAAAGTGCCTGTTTTCCTGTATGTACGCGGCGTGGTTTCGAGTCCTAGGCTCTGTGTTGATGCAATGACTTTTTCAATGTTTTGTGAGTGCGCTTATTCGAACACTGCCCGTTGTCTGCATGTGTGGGCCATTCTCTCGTTCTTGGCGGGTGTGAGTTCGATTCCCGTCCCCTGTTTAGATGTAATGCCTGTGTTTCTGCTCGATGACCGTGTGGGGTCAACTCTAGACTTTTGTTTTGGTGCACGGAGTGTTTTTATGTTCTGGAAAGGTGTTGGCTCAATGTTGTTCCGTTGCTTTAGTGCAGGGAGTATATTTTTGTCTCTAGATGTTACATGCTCGATTTTTGGTTTCATGTTTGGGTGCGGGGAGTGTATTTTTGATTTCAGATGCTACGGGTTCGATTTTGTTTTCATATTTGGTTAAAAGGAGTGTATTCTTGTTTTCAGATGCTACGTGTTCGATTTTGTTGTCATGTTTGGGTACTGGGAGTGTATTTCTGTCCTTAGATAGCGTGGGTTCGATCTTGTTTTCATGTTGGGGAGATGTAGGTTCGATTCCTGTGTTCTGTCCTCGTGTAAGTGTGAGAGGTGTATAGTGTCCCGACCTAGGATTTCCTGCGAATAGTACGTGTATGTGTTTATCAAATCCTGTAGTGGCAAACAGTGGCGGTGAGTTAGTGTTAGTGTATACGTGTATGCTACGCTCCGTTACTTTCCCTAGAGCGGTTACTTCTACTGCTCCGGCATAATTACTGTCCCTACCCATATATTGTTGGTATTCCTCTTTGCTTTTAAACGTGTTTTCTTTTTCGTCCACTACGAAATCCTTATGCTCGTTCCAATTGTTTACAAGGTAGTTAACCGTTTGTAATCTGTATCCCTTGTGCCTGTTTTCATTGTTGTGGAGCAGGAAGCTAACTGCTCAGAATAGGCAATTGCCATCTCCCTGTACGGGGTGTGTTCAAAACTGAGTTGGGGAGGACCCTCAGCCGTCTTACCCCCTTGGCTGCTCTCCCCCCGTCTAGTAGTTTCTTGGAAACGAGTTTTCTCGCCTATCCGCCCATCTCGGCTGCTCTCGGGGCGCATAGTGTCGCCAATTTTCCGTTTGGGGTTGGTATCTCGGTTGGTATCCCGGCGTGGGGAGCAAAGCTCTCCTAGCTTGTTGGGGTGGATGGTGTCTGCCCCCTGTAGGAAGTTATCCGGAAGCGGGTATTGTTCCGGCCCCTGCCTGTATCGCATAGGGGTATCCTGTGTCTGCTGAGGGGTTGCTCTGTTGTGACAAGGGCTGACCTGATCACACTGTGGCGCGCTACCCTGCCTGCGATGTGAGGGGGGTATATGTCTGTCCACGTGGGGGTGCATTGCCACGGTAATGCTCGTTCTTCCTGTACGGTGGGGAATCGTGTGTTTGTCTGAATGGGGGTTGGCTGTCCCGACGGGGAATGTCTTGACGGTATTCAGGAGGGTAATACGCTTTCGTGTGTGGGGATTGCTGCCCCCGTTGAGGGTAGGTTGGTCTCCCCGTATGTCTGTCATACCTGTCGTCATATTGTGGCCGCCTCGTGTCCCCCTGTCATCATATTGTAGCCGCATCGAGTCATCCCTGTCAACCCTTAGTGTTCTCCCTTGTGTTTTAATTGCATTAATAGTCATCTCTTGCACTTGTTGTGTTAATTCGTCTACCCTTTGCTGCAACCCCTGATCGCCTGTGTTTATGTGTCTCGATTGCTTTGCCGGTAATTTTGTTACCCGCCTCTATGGTCCTTATGTTTTGCTGCAATTGCCGCATCGTTGTGTTCGTCATTACGCATAGTTTATCGATTAATGATGGCCTGATCCCTTTCATTATTAGGCGTATTTTTGCCTTTTCAGGTATCACAGGGTCGTACTTATCACACATCAGCACTTTAGCATTGACGTATGACTTTGTACTTTCCACGGGGCCCTGCGTGCGATCCCAGATCCGGTCATATAAATCTTCTTCATCAGGGGTGAGTTTAAATTCCGTCCTCAGCCTACCGCATAGCCCATCCCACGTAGTATTAACTAAGTATGTTTCGTGTAGCTCGAACCATGTATGTGCCGAGTCAGATAAATAAGCGGGGATTAGCTTTCTCTTGTCTTCGTCGGTCCTTCCGTTAATATTAGCTGCTCTATTGAAGGCCTTGACGTATTCCTCGGGGTCCTGATGATCCCCGGAATACCTTGTGGGCTGAATCATGGGATATTTATTTCTCATTGTCATATTTTGTTCGATTATCTCTTCGTGGCTGCTTAAGGATTCGTGATCGTCTGCGCTACCTCGTCTACTATTGTGCGATGAAGTGTCAGAGTTTGTGTTGTTTCGTAAGGAATTGTCCTCACTCCCGGAGTAAGAAATGTGTGTTATGTTGGCGGGGTTCTCGTCTCCTGATATGTCCTCGCTAACTGGGGGTGTATTATCGTATTGTGTAGATTGGACCACTGCTACTGCTCTGTCCAAGTCCTGTTTTACGGTTTGCGCTATGGTTTGGATATCTAGGGCCGCTGCTAAAGTGTCACCGTCATTTGTGATGATATTTGATTCTAATATTCGTGTAATCAGGACGTCCAGGCTATCGTTCTTTTGCTTTGTGACTTGGAGTAGCTGTATTAATAGGGGGGGGGGGGTGCTAATGAACTTCCCCTGTGCTGGCACTGGATACCGGAGATTGTTGTTCTTGTGTACTGCTTCGGGTTTGTGATCGTGTAAAATGTGTGGTTTGCGTGGCTACTGCAGGGTATTGAGCGCGGACCTCTAATATCTTTGCTTCAAGTTCTTGGAGCAGGCGTGGCGCAGTGTATTCGTTTAACAAATCGTCTTTTTTATTTTTTATTTTGGTCTAAGTGGTGTTGTGCTCGCTGCTAAGTGATGTCTAAGGTCCCATAAAGTGGTTTTGAATGTGGACATATGTTTTCGTCCTACTCACATGCAAAACATGCCTATCCGCTCCTGGATACTAAACTAAAAAATTACTATCTTCGGGGTGCTCGCTTTGCACGAGGTTTCTGTCGTGTATACCCTATGGGGTGGGCTGGGGGGGGGGGGCTTAAAATAATTACTGTGGCCCGCGTAAAAAAATCTGTCATCTCTCTCAAAAAAAAATCTTGCTACTCGCTTGGCTAGTCAAAGTGGTACCGGGTATCATCAGTTGCCAAACTCGTTGGCTGAGTTCTTTGTAGGCAACTACCCGGCGTCCCTACCAACTTTGTTTTACCCTGGTTGTGGGGGTAGAACCTGGGGGTGAGTAGGTGTGGAGAGTGGTGTATAATTATGGGGAACTTCGGCTGGTGTGAGGGATCGACGAATGAGTGTTGGAAGGCGAGGCGGGTGAAAGGGCAAAGCTTCTAGGAATGAGGGATCACAATCGAGGGATGCTCCCGCGGGGTAAAGGTAACGTCTGGCAAATTAAAGGGGGAACGATTGAAGCTAAGACTGGCAGCTGACACTGCGTTACGAGCAATGCGCGCCAGAGGACAAGGTCGACTGGCGCAAGCAAACTAATAACGCTGACCCAAGTACTTTGGTGTATTAATAAGTTGTGTGCGGGGAAGCAGGCCGTGAAGTAGGGTGAGGACACAATAACAACAATTGGGCTTTGATAATAATAGTCTATTAGCTTGCTAAGAGCTGTAGTGTGAATGTAGATGCTTCCCTGAAAGTAGGGATAGCTTTCAAATAAGTCTGAGTACAATGTATTTAGGTGCGGTAATGGGGATGGATAACGATTAATTGTAGGACCCTGAGATGTACACACTCACCTGAAGTACGGAGACGGCGGTTTTCACTCGGGCAGCAATTCTGGAGGCAACAGACCCCTCTCCTGTTTCGGAAGTCCATTTAAGTGTTTTAGGTTTGCTGACTGTGCGTTTCCTCATAGCTGTGGCAGTCAGTTCCTGTGATGATGTTTATGAGATGTGGTAAGCCTTTGTGCAAGAGCTGTGTTTTAGCTCTGCTGGCTTGTGTGGTAAGAAGTGTGTCGTTGTTGGTGTTGCTTACAGGGGGTATTTTGAAGGGTTAAAATAATGTAGGGTGTTGGGCAGATAAGTGTAACTGGCGTAGATGTACTGGGTAATTGTAGATGGATGTTTGGAGTGTAGATCTAGTTGTAGGTTCAATGGCGTATGTGCATATCTCTGTTAAGGGTGCTAAATGCCCTTAGGGCTTAGCAATATTCTTCAAAGCAATGGGGCGTGATGGCGCATCAGTCAAGCTATTCGCCTCTCACCAAGGTGGACCGGGTTCGATTCCCGGTCTTTGCAGTCGAAGTGAAACGCCATGTCCTGTGGTACGGATTGCACGTAAAATGGAGGTCCTGTGGCTCATAATCACAAGATTAACTGTCTCGTAAAACGAAAAGCGTCTTTTCCTTCAAAGCAGGTCGCAACTTAGGCCTCACATAAGTCAAACAGCAAACGAACAGGGTCTGCAGGGAAGATCCCTTAAGCCCAATTCTTTTTATCGTCTCCAAGACTGACATCATAAACGTATACAGAAAATGTGAAATGTTATGCCTATGCTGATGAAAAAAGTAACAGTGGTCTACATACTTCAACTTGTACCGTATGATCGTTCAATAACTCTCGGTCTTTTCTTGGGTGGCTGAAGCAGATGCTGTGGGAAATTGAAAATTACAGGTACTTCATCATCTTTAAGCAGTATTGAGGTGCCGCTTCCTGGTGGTGCTGATTGGTACTAGAGATGACTTAACAGAGAGCGATGTGCTCTATCTGTGGATATATATTTATATCATTCTGTGTCTTTGTATTATTGCTGTTCTTTGGTGAATGTTAATAAATAGATCGGCTACATTTGGTGCAACAGCTGCTGGGTTAGTTTATGGTCAAACATTGCACCTTCCAGGCGAGTTCTTCACGAACACCAGCAGTGATATCATCGATGCGTCCAACTTTGTCAGACACCTGCGTACGAGATTCAGGCAGCTGCGTCCAGTCGCTACAAAGATACACAGTGATCAACAGGCTTTCATCTTTCGTGACCTAAAACCTGTTCACATGTGTTCGTACGGCACGACGCAGTGCGTAGGCCATTACAGCCCCCGTACGAAGGCCCTTTTAAAGTGTTGCTTCGTTGTAGCCGATCTATCTATAGAGCATCCAGCGTTTAGAAAAGACTATGGAGCCTTATGGCGACAGTGTTGCTAACTCTAGTCAGAGGTAGCTCTGACGTCATACGTCATGTTCACCCGCTTCGAGTACTGCGCTTCCATAAGTTAGCGAGACAACACAGCCCCAGCAGCTACCTGAAATAGAACACGCCCGGAAAGGAGCAGTTTTGTAGGTGTTAACGGATTGGACCAGTATTAAGTATACCGTACGCGGAGAGAACCAATAACGACAATCATTTCGTTGTGATAGACTGTCACATTACTGATTAACAGATGTTGAGAGCACAACCCTTCCTTCCTTGTCGGATGTAGGCCTACTGTATGCTGACGATGTTAACAATTTTTACGTCAGGAATACTGTTGATCATCACCTTTTTTGTTATTAGTTAGGCTATAATTTAGTTTCTTTCAATGTTATTCTTGTTGTTTTGTTTAGATTAATATTTGTAATATTGTAGTGAGTTAGACGTCCGGTTAGGGGCGCGCAGCTGTGAGCTTGCCCTGATTCGATGGAACATAAAATAAAACAGACACACGACAATAACACCAATGACGGATAGTGCTTCAGAACCTATGTTGCTGGCGGAACTGAGCACGTGCTCCACCCTGGGCGAACATGCAGCACAGGACGAGGCTCTTCTTTCCAGCGTGCTAACCTCGAAAAGTTTTAAATTACTAAGATGTGATATAAACGATACTTGTATGCAATAACAAAGGTAATCAATTGGCAGATAATTGTAGGAAGCTATTATGACGAAAAATATGTATGTTCAGAGTGAAATCATGATAAAAGGTGAGGTAACAAAACCAGTGTAGGGGGGAGTTTCCGTTAAAAGTAAAAACCCGTAAGACCCACAGTCTTTTCTAAACGCTGGATGATCTATATTAACATTCACCAAAGAACAACAATAATACAAAAACACAGAATGACATCAATATACTTATATCCACAGATAGAGCACACGCTCTCTCTCTAGTACCAATCAGCACCACCAGGAAGCGGCGCCTCAATACTCCCCCCTCAGAGTTCGACTATATTTCTCAGTAAATCGAACCCGTCGTCCAGAACGGGTAATAACGGGGGAAGGTGAGGTAGTCGCCTGTGGTGAGGGTTTGGCTGAGTCCTGTTGTGGAATAACTGGAGTCGTCGAAGACCTAGGCGGAATGGCGTCATCTGGCGTTGATAGATAGATAGGTAGTTTTATTAATTCCATTTGATCAAATACATGTATACAATACATTTTTGATATAGGACACGTCAGAATTTACATCTATAAAATAAAAGTACTGATAGGTATATACAGTAATACTAATACTATAACTATTTATAACTTATTATAATAACAGATCTTAAAAGATACAACCTTATTGGACAACTATTTACACCTTATTCTATTATCATAATATGAAAACTTAATTCTATAAATACAAAAACTTACAGCTTGGTATAACAATTAAAATAGAAAAGTAAAATATAATTATAGATTTCATCGTTTCTATACACTAAGATATTCAACTACTGAGTAAAAACAATGGCACAGCAGATAAGCTTTCAACATTCTATCAAAGGTTTTTTATTTTTGGGGCAAGTTTTATATACTGGGGTAGTTGATTGTATAATTTAACTCCTGTGTGATAAGTTCCTTTTTGATATATGCTTGTGTGTGTGAGTGAAATATGAATGTTTTGATTTTGTCTTGTGTTATGCCTATGAACTTCATTGTTTGTTTTAAGAAAAACATCCTTATTCATTAAATTCTTTTTACAAAACATAATACTTCCAAAGATATATATAGAGGGCAGAGGGAGAATGTTTAAATCTTTAAACAGAGGTCTACATGATTCTCTAGTGTTTACAATTGTCATAATTCTAATCGCCTTCTTTTGTATCCTAAACGTGCTTAGTACATCTGGCGACATACCCCAAAATATGACCCCATATCTTAAGTATGAATGGAAATAAGCAAAATAAGTATTTCCTAATGTGTGCATTCCAGTGCAGGTTTTCAAAATACGTAACGCAAAGCACATCGAATTCAGTTTAGTATTCAGATATTGTATATGTTTATTCCATTTCAAGTCATGTTGTATCCATAGACCTGTTGTCGTTTGAGTCTTCAGTCTTTTGACTGGTTTGATGCAGCTCTCCATGCCTCCCTGTCCTGAGCTAATCGTTTCATCTCTACATAGCTACCACACCCTACATCCGAGGCAATCTGTTTAACATATTCTAACCTTGGTCTACCCCTACAGTTCTTGTCCTCGACCCTTCCTTCCATAACTAAGCTCGCTATTCCTGGGTGTCTTAGTATGTGTCCTACTAACCTATCTCTTCTCTTCATTAGCAGTCGCCAGAAACATCTCTCCTCTCCCACTCGACTTAATACCTCTTCGTTTGTAGCCCTATCTAACCATCTGATCTTCATCATTCTCCTGTAACACCACATTTCAAATGCTTCAATTCTCCTCTTCTCTGCTGCACCAATAGTCCAAGTTTCACTTCCATAGGGCGCCGCTCTCCAGACAGAGGCTTTCAAAATGACTTCTTAATACCAAAATCTATATTCGATGTCAACATATTCCTTCTTTTGTAGAAATGCTTTCCTTGCCTGAGCCAAACTACTACTTATATACCCTTTGCTTCGTCCATCACTGGTTATTTTTCTTCCTAAGTAACAGAAGTCTCCTACTTCCTTCAGCTTTTCACCTGCCAATTTGATGTCCATAGAGGTTTCTGATTTATTTCGGCTGCATTCTAGTATTTTTGTTTTACAATTATTAATTTTCATCATGTATTCTTTCCGTAAGACGGAGCCCATACCATTCAAAAACTCATTCAAATCCTCAGGCTTGTCGGCCAAGATGACGATGTCATCAGCAAATCTCAGAGTTGAAATTATTTCTCCTTGAATCTTCACTCCCACTTTAAATTTTTCTCTAATTTCCTTCATTGTTTGTTCAATGTAAAGATTGAAAAGTATGGGTGATAAGTTGCAGCCTTGCCTAACACCTCTCTGAATATCAGCTTCTCTCTCATGTCCTGCAGCTCGAATGACTGCTGTCTGGTTTCTGTATAGATTGTAGATCACCCTCCTATCCCTGTACTTTATTCCAATAGATTTCAAAATGTCAAACAATTTAGTCCAATCAACGTTATCAAAAGCCTTTTCTAAGTCTACAAATGCCATGAACGTTCTCTTATCTTTCCTTATTCTACCTTCCAAAATCAGCCTAAGACTTAGTACAGCTTCCCTTGTTCCTACATTTCTCCTGAAACCAAACTGGTCTTCACCCAACTCCCTTTCTATCTGGCTTTCGATCCTCTTGTAAATTATTCTAGACAGAATCTTTGAAGCATGAGTAATCAAGCTGATTGTACGGTAACCTTCACATCTGTCAGCTCCCACTTTCTTTGATATAGGGATGATTACATTCTTCTTGAAATCAGGGGGCACCTCACCTGTCTCATAAATCCTACACACCAAGTGAAATAACCTGATCAGACCTTCATCTCCTATGCAGCGTATCAACTCAATCGGTATATCATCTATGCCTGGTGCTTTGTTCCTGTTTAAGTCTTCCAAAGCTCTATAAAATTCTGATCTCAATATTAAATCTCCTTTCGCATCCTCATCAATTTCCTCCTCCCTTTCCATTACATGATTCTCACTCTCCTTTCCCATATACAAACTCCCTCTGTAAGCTTTCCATCTCTCAACCTTTTCCTCCCTATCTGTTAGAAGCTTTCCTTTTGTGTCGTTAATATTACAGAACTTAGTCTTCTTTTCCCCAAATGTATTCTTAATCCTTCGATAAGCTGTATCTACTTTTCCTAATTTCAGACAATTTTCTATACCTGCACATTTCTCTTTCAACCATTCTTCTTTCGCTTCCTTGCATTTCTTGTTGACCTCAAATCTCAGACGTCTGTATTCTGCTTTCCCCTTTTCATCTCTTACATTCTTGTGTTTCCGCCTTTCATCCATCAATTCTAGTATATCCTGAGTGATCCACGGTTTTCTACCTATTCTTTCTTTCCTACCAATGTTTTCTTCTGCGGATTTTGTTATTTCATTCTTCAAACGTGCCCATTCGTCTGCAATTGAAGTTTGTTTAGGGTTTTTCATTAGTCCTTTCTTTATACTCTTCTTGAATCTTTCGTTTACATCCTTTACATTCAGTCTGTCTATTGCCCACCTTTTTGGATTTTGACTTTTCTTCAGTTTCTTCAACTTTAATCTGCATTTCATTACAACCAGATTGTGGTCAGAGTTTATGTCAGCACCAGGATATGTTTTACAATCCAAAATCTGGTTTCGAAATCTCTGCTTGACCATAATGAAGTCGATTTGGTAACGCCCTGTATCTCCTGGTCTCATCCATGTGTATATTCTTCTATTGTGGTTATTGAAGAAGGTTTTAGCTATGACCAACTCATGCTCGGTGCAGAGTTCCATCAGCCTGCTTCCTCGATCATTCCTTTCACCTAATCCGAAATCTCCTACTATCTTCCCTTCTCTCCCTTTTCAAACCACAGCATTCCAATCTCCCATTACTATAACATTTTCATCACCCTTGTTATACCTCAGATTTTCGTCTATTTCTTCGTAGACCTTTTCAACATCCTCATCATCAGCTTGACTGGTAGGCATATAGACTTGTACCACTGTGGTGCACGTAGGTTTAGCCCTCTCGTGCATATATGCCTCATATGAGGTCTCAAATATATAGCTTTTTAACTGGCATATAAAGTCTCCTTGACAACAGATGCCATTGTTTCTGTTCCCACATCTACACATATACCTCAGATGAGGTCTCATTGTAGTTACACTAGCACGAGACTGATCGCAGCACCGTACGGACACATAACTTACACTTCCGCTCTGATATTCTTTGAAGTTGCTGCGTCATAGCTTTCGCGTATGTTCAGTGACCTGTGCTGCTCAGCAGATATCACCTCGGAGGTAAGTAAAATTATTTATAGGTTTATAAAGCATGTGAAATCAAATATACAGAACATTTTAGCAAATATCTTTATTGAAGGTCATGTTATTTGTGCTTGAGTATGAGACCTCATATGAGGCCTATCTGTGTTGAAGGGTGCAGCATGGATTCTAACCTTACATTTTACTTTCGTTACACAGTTAAGTTTATCTTTCCTTTTTGGTGGCATATCTTGCTAATGTTAACTTCTTACACTAAAATCCTGTTTTTGTTTTACATTTGGATTCTGTAAGTTTTGTTATTTTGTTTATATCCTTGCAGGCATGGACGGAGATCCTGGGTCGTCACGATCTGGCACCCCAGTAAACCCTGGCCATGCTGAACAAAGAAGGAAGCTCAGGTACCGTAGTAACTGTCTTATTAGTATCAATTATATATTTACCAGTTATTTGTGAATAGAAGTAGCCTACTTTTGGGATATTTGAAATGCCATAGCCTAATTGCACAGACTAACATAAGCATAGTGCATGTCTGATGATTTCATTTCATGCTAGTTTTGATTTATTTTTTTAGGAATGCAGGCATCATGGAGGTGCTATCAACACGTGAGATCCATAACTTGCTGTACATTGAAAGCTCAGAGGACGATTTTTCTGGATCAGAGGATGAACTCTGGGTCCCCTCCGAGGATGAGGAACCACAGCCATCAGACACTGCTGACGACTTACCCAACTCTCATGATGATTCTCAGGAGGAATTGCCTCCGCCACCCCCTGCGACCAATACTGCAAACGGTCCTCGGATAGATCCACGGCCACTTCTGTGGTTTAGTGGGAAAGAAAATGACCTTGTAGGCAATATTCCTCAATTTCAGGGTGAACATAAATCAAATATTGAAGGTAATATGCCCATAGATTATCTTTTATCTATGTTTCCTGAAGAGTTCATGGAGAAACTAGTTGATGCCAGTAACCTGTATGCCACACAGAAGGGCAGAGACAATTTTAGACTTACAGTCCCCGAGTTCAAAGTATATTTGGGTATCAACTATATGATTACCTATTTACGGTATTCAAGACTAAGACAGTACTGGAGTCCCACACATGGTACAAGACTCTCAACCATTGCTGATAACATGTCATACACTCGGTTTTGTGAAATAAGGAAGTACCTTCATTTCACCAATAACGATGAAATCCCAAGAGACAATAGTGATCGTCTTGTGAAACTAAATTCAATCGTTGCTCATTTTCGTCAGGTGTTTCGAGACTCGTGCAGTCCTGAGGAATATCTCTCAGTTGATGAAATGATGGTGCCTTTCAAAGGGCGCTCCACTTTGAAGCAGTACATCAGGAATAAACCTCATAAGTGGGGATTCAAGATTTGGGTTTTGGCTGGTTCCTCAGGCTACTGCTATGATTTTGAAATATACCAAGGCAGCAGTGGTGGTCGGGCAGAACCGTCAGAGTTTGGAGCTGTAGGTGATGTTGTGCTTCGACTTTGTGACAGTATGAAAGGAGCGAATCACAAAGTGTTCTTTGATTACCTTTTCACGAGTTTGAAGCTACTTTCTAAGCTCGAGGAAGACAAAATTTACGCCTCAGGGACAATGAGGAAAAACAGATTAGGAGATGCTTTGCCTAAACTGAAGTCAGCTGCAAACTTGAAAAAATCTGGAAGAGGAGCAGTATCTGTTGCTACTTCGCAAACCAACATCACTCTAACTGAATGGCATGACAACTCAATTGTCTATGTAGCGTCCACATTTGCTGGCGTTGAGCCGAAGGATTCTGCTAGGCGATGGTGCAGGAAAGAAAGAAAGGTTATTGAAATTCCTCGTCCTTTCTCTGTACGAGTTTATAATAAACATATGGGTGGAGTTGACCTAATAGATTCACTGGTCGGTTTGTATCCACATTCTGTGCGAAACAAACGATGGTATTTTAGACTGTTTCACCACATATTGAATGTAGCAATTGTAAACTGCTGGATTTTATGGAGAATGAATGATGAGACTGAAAACTTAGATCTCCTAGAGTTCAAGAGCTCAGTTGCGACTTCACTTATCTATACTGGGAGTGTAGAGAGGAAAAAAAGAGGTAGGCCAAACTCATCAACACCTCCTGCTGTGAAGAAACGCGTGAGAGTCACAGCAGCTATAGAACTTCGTCGAGATGGTGGTCCTCACTATCCTCAAAAATCTGTGAAAGGCTATGCTTCCAAGTGTCATCTTCACGGCTGCAAGAGAAAAAATCGTTATCAATGTCGCCGTTGCAAGGAACCACTTTGCCCAGAATGCTTCCACGACTTCCACACAAGGGCATAAACAGAAGGGTCAAGCGTTTCATGCTATAGGGACTAAACAAGGAACAGGTAGCAAGAAGACTGTTTCACAATTGAGGGGGAAGGAATATGATAAAGGCGGGAGGGGATGTGACGTCCCTGATCGATATTTCATATGTAAACCTGTTAGATGTAGAGTGTCATCCGAGAAGTTCAAGTTGATTTGGAATAACATTCAATTTTCTGTGTTATTATTCATTATATTTTATTATTATCATCATTATTATGCCCTGGTATATGAATGTATTACAATTTGTCTGAATAAACATTAAGATGGCCAAATGTTGTGCTCTATATTTCTGTTGCATTGTCATCCATTCACATTCATAAGAACCGAAAAGATGTCGTTGGTACATTTAAGCCTCATATGAGGCCTCTCATTTTTGGACAGTTGTAACTGTCAATTTTTTGAAAAATGTATTAGGTGATATTACTTACTGCATTTCCTGCCTAGAAATCCGAGTAAAAATTTTTTTGCATCCCATTTCATAATTTGTGCATGAGAGGGTTAGTATTGATTTTTGCTACAATAATCCGTTTACTATATTGCTCATAATATTCCACCCGCTGTCCAAGATTCCTACTCAATATGAGACCAACCCCTGCTTGGCCATTGTTTGATTTAGTGCTAATGACACTATAGTCTCCTGACCAAAAGTCCTGTTCTTCCTGCCAGCGCATTTCACTAATCCCAACCAAATCCAACCTTAACCTATCCATTTCCCTTTCTAAGTTTTCTAACCTTCCACATCCTAGCAGACTTCTAACATTCCACGCTCCGATCCGTAGAATGTCAGATTTCCTCTTTGTCACTTTTGTCCCCACCCGGAGATCCGAACGGGGGACTAGTTTACCTCCGGATTGAAATTTCACAAGGGAGGAGGCCATCATCACATGTAATTATGCATATAGAGGTGCATATCCTCTGGAATAGCATTACGGCTGTAGTTTCCCGTTGCTTTCAGCCGTGCAGCAGGACGCAGTGTAGCCATTATTTGGCTTATATTATCAATATCTTAACCGTCTATAAGACTAGTAAAGAATTGGTTTATTCTGAAAGGCTGCTACTCCCTTTCAGAATAAGTAAAGAGCAATTCTACTAACAAAAATACTAACCTTCTACTAAAAATTAAATACCAAAATTCTACTAACGAAGAAAAAAAATTAAGTTCCACCAACAACAAATACTACCACTAAAACTGTCTGTCACCAGGCACACTCACATGCACCCTCACACATCACAGTCTACTGAAAACAATGAACTATAACTAATAAACAATGCAACTGCTACCAGACACTCACACACCACAGTCTAATAGAACAATGACCTATCTACATCAATGCACGAAGTATTCGGAATAAGTTCGAGGATATTATGCTCCTTATTGACGAGATTTTAGAAATAGATTTAATAGTCATAACAGAAAATTGGTTGTGAGACAAAGAAACACACTATTATAACATTCCCAGCTTTGACTCACACCATGTAACACGAATGGGTACTGGAGGAGGTCTGTCAATTTATATATCTAGAAAATGGGCGACCAAAGTTATTAACACCATTAACAGTTATCACAGTATACTACAAATCGAAATATTTCAGAAACACAGAAGAGATAATGTTATTGCTTACTGTAATCCAAGGGAGAGTAATGCAAACGAATGTATGCTTGACCTTGAACACATACTTTGCAATACTAACAAATCAAACACACTACTTATCGGAGACGATAATGTAGACTTTCTAAAAGACAGCATTATTTACAGGGCCTATTTGTCTTTACTGAATTGCTTTAGTTTTTATCCATGCAATACAAAACTGCCAACAAGAATAACACCTACTTCTTCAATTTTAATTGACCATATACATTCTAACTTTGCCAATAATGATAATTTCTATTTGTATAATGTTATGTGTGACCTTAGTGATCATAATATTTTAATTCTAGACATTTCATCACAACCAGAAGTGAGAACGCAATCCAATAATCGTTCCAATATAGAAACATTTACGAAAATAAGTTATGCCAAACTGAACAATTTCTTTTCAAAAAATAAATTTCCAAATCTAACTACTGACGTCAACGAAGCATATACTCAGCTTTGCGATTTCATTAGTGATGGACTTAGGACAGCTAGTATAAATATTAAGCAAAAACCACAGGTAAAAGGTACACACAAACCAAGGGTAACACAGGAGTTTCTGGAAGCGGTAAAAGAAAAAAGTAATTTGTATGCAAAAACTAAAACTAAAAACCCTTCAACTGAAACCATTAAAGAGTACACAAGATGCAGTAGAGATGGGACTAGAATGAAAAGAGAGCTGAAGAAGTTATACTACAATAATGTAATTAGAGAAGGGAATACGATAAAAGGAATGTGGAAGGCAGTAAATCAAATACTTGGCAAACCTCATAATACACGAAACATTGTTGAAATTGAATATGAAAACATACAATACACCTCTAGCCAAGATATATGTAAAGCATTTAACATGTATTTCATAAATGTTGTAGAAAACTTGGTTAAAGATACTCCAATGATCCCAAATTTGCAATCGAACCAGACGATCTGTAACTCACTATTCATAAAACCAACAAATGTGACGGAAGTTAAACAAATCATTCAAAACCTTGCGAATAAAAAGAATTACACAGATGATGGAATAAATAACATACTCCTTAAGAGATGTGCCAATCATCTGGCTCCATTGCTAGCTGATATAATTAACTTGACGCTGCAGACAGGAGTAATACCAGATAAATGTAAACTAGCAAGAGTGGTACCAATATTTAAAAAAGGTGATGTATCTAACCCCAGTAATTACAGACCGTTGTGTATATTATCCTCACTTGTAAAAGAACTGGAAATAGTAATCAAAAAACTAGTCCTGAATTTCCTAACAAAAAACAATTTTTCCTTCAAATATCAGTACAGCTTCCTTCCCAAACATAGCACTGATTCAGTAGCATTTGACGTAGAGTCACTTATACATAAAGCGTTAGATAACAATAAAATAGCAGCAGATCTTGCTAAGGCGTTTGACACTGTTAACCATACCTTGTTGCTAAGTAAACTATCAAATGCAGGGAATAGCCTTTGAGTGGTTTAAAAACTACCTGTCTAACAGGAAGCAGTATGTTAATATTAATAAAACTAAAGGGTCAATTTCTGATGTTAAATGCGGAGTCCCACAAGGGACAGTGCTCGGACCATTGCTGTTCCTGATTTTTATTAATGATATAGGTTATTTAGAGTTTACTTGTAAAATATTTCTATTTGCAGATGATATATTTCTACTTTACGAGAGCGCCTGTGAACAAACGATTATGTAGAATATGCAAAAGGATCTAAATATACTAACAACATGGCTTTCAAAAAGTAAATTAATCATTAGTAGCTCAAAAACAAAATACATGCTATTTCACAAACCAGCTTACAGTCCAAGCACTTGCAACATAGTTAAAATTGGTAATGTACCCATCGAACGGGTGAAACAATACACATATTTAGGCCTAACTTTGGACAATAACTTAAGTTGGAATGAACATGTCACAAATGTGAAAAAGAAAATTGTTAGTGTAATTGGTGTTCTAAAAAGATTAAGGGAGTATGGAATAAGCAATCAACATTTAAGGAGCATATATGCCTCTCTTATTCATTCTCACCTTATGTACATGAACATAATATGGGGTAAATGTGCACGGGAATCAATAAATGAGCTCGAAGTTCTCCAAAACAGAGCAATGAAAATCATGTATGGTTACGATTTTAGGAAACCAACTGTACAAGTATTTCAGGAGACAAACATATTGCCATTACGAAGCCAGCTCAAATACTCTGAAGCTTTATTTATGTTCAAATATAAACAAGGTCTTATTAATCTTAATACTGAACTTCAATGCAGGAAAGACATTCATACCCATAACACAAGATCAGCAAACCAGTTATACACGGAGTCAACAAACACAACTAGATATGGTTTTAAAAGTATTTCCTATTCAGCCAGCACATCTTATAACAACTTACCTCCTAAACTGAGACAAATTGTAAACTTAAACAAATTCAAAAAGGAAGCACGCAGGTACTTCCTGAAACTATATGTTGAAGAATATAGATGAACCCATCAAGACTGAATAAATGATCCTACCACCTTAATATATTCTAGTATAAGTTGCTAAGCCATATTTGTAAAGGGCAGTCCCCCCTTGAGCTACCAGCTCACTGGGACTTTCTGTACCCTATAAATAAATAAATAAATAAATATATCTAATAAACAAACTAACTACATACTTGCAACTAAAACTAACTACATACTTACTATACTGTAATTTGAATTGACAATATTTAAAGTACTTACAAAATGCAATTTAGATTCAAAATAGTCACAAAATGCAATTGAGAAATTGTAAGCTATTGTTAATCAGCTGTGATCCTTCGTCTTACCATTGATAAAACCCACAATGCTCTGCTTCGTGTAGAATCAGCGCGCCATACCACGTGACGAACTCAATTGACGATCACCATATCAGCTGTTATATGTCAACACAAACTTGGTACATTTGACATTTTCATTTTGACTTCGACTTACAAGCTACGTCCAAGAATTGGAGGTGGGAGAGATGATACATTACTATTTTATGATACTAATTTCGACGCTATTTCCATCTAGCGGTAATTGCTTGATATACTAAGAGATTGTATTTACCGGCTCATCATCATCATCATCATCATCATCATCATTTCCCCTTATCCAGCTCCTGCCGGGTCGGGGGTATTTATGGCACTTCTCCTCTTTCCTCTTTCCTTCCACCATTCTTCTACCACGATCTTGTCCCAGTCCAGATTTCTTTTTCTTACGCTGTTCTTCACTGAATCAATCCACCTTGTTCTAGGTCTTCCTCTTGCTCTCTTACCCTTGCACTTTGCCTCCAGCATCTGTCTTGGTATTCTATTTTCCTCCATCCTCTTTACATGTCCAAACCACCTTAGTTTATTCTTCTCAATTCTCTCATTTAGTTTTTCCATCCTAACTTCCTTCCTAACATCTTCATTCCTCACTCTGTCTTTCCTTGTCTTTCCTATCATACTTCTTAGGAATTTCATTTCACTGGCTTGGATTCTACTCTCTTGCCTGCTTGTCAGGGTCCAAGTCTCAGCTGCATAAGTTAATATGGGAACATAGTACACTTTATACATTACCTCCTTGCTTTTCCTTGGTACTTCCTTATCCCAAACAAGTTTTCTTACACTTTGATAGAATGCATTGCTCTGCTGTACCCTCCTGCCAATCTCCATGTCCAACCTACCAGTTTGCATCAATTCACTTCCTAGGTATTTGAACGTGTCCACAATTTCCAAATTCTGACTTCCAATTTTAACAGTGCCCTTTCCTTGTCTTTCCCCTCTTGTCATCCATCACCATGGTCTTGCTTTTCTCTATACTGATTTTCAGGCCGTACTTCTGAATATTTTCGTTCAGTGCATCTAGTTGTTTTTGCACTTCTTCGGTGTTCCTTCCCCAGACCACAATATCATCTGCAAATAACAGTAACTTCATTTCTTTATGTCCATATCCTTCCTTTGTTTCCTTTACAATTTCATCCATCACCATTATGAACAAGAGAGGTGACAGCACACTCCCCTGTCTTAGTCCAGTCTTGTTCCTAAACCAATCTGTCTTTCCAACTGGGGTCAGTACCCTGCTAACACAGTTGTTGTACATTGCTTGCACCATTTCCAACATTTCTCTTCCCAGTCTCTTCTTAACCATGGTTTCCCATACCTTCTCTCTGGGGACACTATCATATGCCTTTTCTAGATCTATGAAAGTCATGATCAAATCCTCTCCATGTTCCCAGTCCTTTTCCATCACCTGCCTCAAGCTAAAGATTGGGTCCACTGTGGATCTTCCACTCCTGAAGCCGTACTGTTCCTCTTGCAACTCTCCTTCCACCTTTCTTCTCATTCTTCTTTCTAATATCCTTTCCAGTATTTTTACTATCTGTGATATGAGGGTGATCCCTCTATAGTTATCACACACCTTCTTGTCCCCCTTCTTAAACACTGGTATTATTAGCCCTTTCTCCCAGTCTTCTGGTACACATTTCCGTTTCCATACACCCTTTAGCAGTCGATACAACAATTGCATACCAACAGGTCCAGCAGCCTTTATCATTTCTACACTGATTTCATCCACCCCTGTTGCTTTTCCCATCTTCATTTTCTGTACTGCTAATTCCACCTCCAGCATTGTTATATCATCTTCTTTTATAGAGTCGTCAGGTTGTGTTACTTCCATCTCACCAGTACAATTGCACACATTCAAAAGCTTATCGAAATACTCCTTCCATCGTCCCTTTATCTCTTCTGGGTGTGTTAACAACTCTCCATCTTCCTTTTTCACTAGCTTTGTAGTTACTCTTTCTTTCCTCTTAATTCTTAGAATCCCATACAGCATCCTTTTACTGCCAATTACACCTGTTTCCATTCTTCGTGTAAATTCTTCCCAACTTTTCTTCTTTTCTTCTCCTGCCACTTTCTTACACCTCCGTTTGCTGTCGTGATACTTCCTTTTGCTTTCTTCTGTTTGATCTCGGTTCCATTCTTTCCATGCAGACTTCTTTTCTTTCACTGCTTTCCTCACTTCCTCATTCCACCACGGTGTCTCCTTCTCTTTCACTCTTGTTGACGTCCTACCACAAGCACTCTCTGCTGCACCAACAAATGCCTTTTTAAAGTGGGACCATTCCTCTTCTAGGTTTTCCACTTCAGTAACTGGAATTTGTTGCTTCAATCTCTCCTGAAAATCTTCCTGTACAGTTTTGTCTTTCAATTTCCATACTTTTATTTTATTTTCTCTGATCTCCTTTAGGTTTTCCAATTTTTCCCATCTAAGTTTTACCACCACAGCTCTATGGTCCCCATCAAATGCTTCTCCTGGTAAAGCTGTCACATCTATCAGCTTTCTGCGATTAGTTCTTTCCACCAGAAAGTAGTCAATTACTGATTTTGTTCTATCGCCCCAACCCTATCTCGTAATTTTCCTGCTGTTTTTCTTCCGAAACCATGAATTACCACTATCAGTCCATTCCTTTCTTAAAAGTTTACAAGTTCCTCTCCTTCCCGGTTCTTTTTCCCATATCCATATGGTCCAATGACTCCTTCCTTTCCTTGTCTCTCGTTTCCGACTTGTGCATTCATATCTCCCATGATCACCACTTCTACATCTGAAATTACTCTTTCTACATCCTCCAGGAATACTTCAATATCTTCTTCTCTGTTTCCAGTCTGTGGAGCATACACTTGTATGAAGTCCATCACGTCATTTTCATCTTCATTCTAATTTTCATTATTCTGTCACTCACACACTCGACCACTTCAACATACTCCTCCAGTTGTTTCGAGGTTATCAGTCCCACGCCATTTTTTGCCTCTTGGCCACCACTCCAGTATAATGTATATCCTTTCCTCAATTTCTTCCTTCCTTTCCATTTCACTTCACTCAGCCCCATCAATCCAACATTTTCCCTCTCCATGAAGTCTACCACCTCCTCCACCTTGCCTGTCAGGGTCATGACATTCATGATTCCCACTTTCATTTCGGTTACTGGTCGCCCATTTCTCACAGTTCCCCCAGTACCAAAAGAACTGCGCGTCGCCTGCAGGGTACGCCCTAACCTTCTCCGAATCATTTGAAGTGCCATTTCCATTTTAGGCTATTATTACGATGGGGTCACCACTCCCAAAGGCATTTTATGAAGCTACTGCCAGCTATTATACAGGCCGCCCCTAACATGGGAAACAAGACGCCCTTGCAGCCGCCCCTAACCTGAGAAACAGACGCTGCCGATTGATGCTGTACTCATACTATTCCCTGAGTACTGGGTTGCCTCTTCCGCAATCTCCACCGTTCTGAAGTCCATCTTCTCCGCTGCAGATTCCGTTGAGGTCTTCGCACGGGGCCTATGTTATACCCCATAGGACTGGGTCCTCACCAGAACTTAGCCGGTACTGTAGTTCCATGGTATATTACATTACCGTTGCCCACCCCTGCGACGTGGACGCGCCTGGCAAGAATTATCCATGTAGCCAATAATAATTGCCTCATGGACCGGGTTAAGGAGCTGTCTAAATCCAGCCTCCAAGGCTATCTATCGTAAATTTGAAATGCGTCCCAATGAGAATGTTAGCTTGACCAAAGGAACTTGCAACAACAATATGGAGATCGGTGCTTGTCACGACGTGAAGATGACTGAGAGCAATGATGACCGGTTTACAATCTAGAAGATATTAATATGTTTTGAAATTAAGTTTGGAATGACCTTGTTACGATATAAACTTTCTCCTTTTGGATATCCGTGTTCTTCGTTCTTCGTTCTTCGGAGTAAGTGAAATAAAATACACTGCGTAGGGTCTTTTGTCGCATAGCGACATAGGAAAAATAATCAGAGCACTTTGGAAAACTTTGGTCCCGGCTCCTGAGGAAGCATTAGTGCCATCGCCACATGGCGCTCAAGGATAAGGATCGGAATAAATGAAAGTAAATTTGAGAGCAACAACGCTTATTGCAGCTGATAATCTCAATGTAATGCACCAACACCATCGCACTTATACACAGGCATACGTTTCTGATTTATTTTCTATTTGATGACCATGTAATGTTATATTGGGCTTCACAGGATTCCTATTCTGTATGGTGTGGAAATTTAGACATACTATTTTTTTTTATAGTTGATTATGAGGCGATTATCTTGTGACCATTTGGTTAACTCTCCTGTAACGGAGTCGGCAGACTGCTGTATGACCTGTTTAGTTTCACCTTTTATTACGAGTGTTGTATCGTCCACAAACAAAATTTCCTTATGTGAATGAACGTTCTGTGTTATATCATTGATATATAGAAGGAAGAGTAGTGGGCCCAAAACCGATCCCTGGGGTACTCTGTAATAGTTATAGGGTCTTGAGTTACCATGAAGTATTTATCTATGGATTCTTTTGTGTTCTTTGGTGGTGATGGAGCACTAGAGTGGTGAGATCATGAACTTTTATATGAAGTGACAACTCTAGGTGGGTAGTTTATTAGCTGAGGAATAACCCACCCACCAAGGGAAGATGATTAAGAAGAGGAAGTAGATTTTGGATTGGAGAAAAAGGATAGAAAAATAGGAGGAGAGTCCCACAAAATTAATAAGTTTAACTTTAAACACACTTAAAGGTGGTTGCGACCTCAAATCCGCTCTCGGATACCTATAGTAGGTACGAGCTTGGTCGAAGCTGACGGGAACCGCAGCTAAGACTTTGGCGGTTTGCCAGAGAAAGGCTTTAGTGTATTTCCTCCCAAGCATGCATAAAAGTACTATAGGGAAGGGTGGTGGTCTGGCCAGACAAATAGTAAAAGCTTTATTGAGTATGAACGAGGGCATAAACCTAGGAAGAGCTAGGAAAGCCAGGATCTTGCCTAACTGTAGTATCAGAGAAATGATGAATCCAAAAACAAATATTTAATTTATTTAACAATTCAAAGAAGTTTGAGGAAATTAACAAACGTGTAATATAATTTTGACAAACATAGTTCATTTGAACTTTTTAACAAATGGGGTCGCAGACCTCTCAACATTAAACGTTTGCTCCAGGCAATTGACAATTTACAAGGTTTCAAACCTTACATGTTTCTAAAATCTTTATAAGATTTAAACAAATAAACAATGAAGCAATTAAAGTTTGAACGTGAATTGGAGTACAAAGAGTGTATCTTAAGAAATTCTTGAGAGAATGTTCTAGAGAAAGTGACAACTTCGAAAATAACAATAATAAAAACATGCAAAATAAGATAGAAGTTCCTACAACTTCTTATATTTAAACAGAATTACTATATGAGAATTATACAAAAGAGGGCAGGTCACTTACTGTGAAACCTGAAGAAAGTTTAAAGGAAGGTTCTAGACTTCCCAAGTTTGAGCAGGAATCACTAGCCAAATGGGACAGTTTCCATTTCGTGAAACCTGAACATGACTCGCTCAAGAGTTTAAAGAATTGTTTTCCCTGATTATAGGAAAGGAACAATGTGAATTTGAAACTTGTATCACACAAGCAATTATGCAGAATTTAATTAATGTTAAACTAGCAAAGTTGGAATGGCACTTCGTGAGTGACACCTTATAAGAAAGTTACAATTTTATTAATAATGGTGGTTAGTAGAAGGTTGAGGAAAGATCATGGGGATATAGGATCAATGTTCATGGCCGTATTTAATGTAAACGGACGATCGCGACGCGGTAGAAACGTGGAGCAAGCACTGGATATCACTGTAGTCTATAAAGATGGATGCAAAGTTCACTATAGAAACACTAAAGTTTATGAGAAAGAAAGTTATTGCAATTATGGAAATAACTGATTGCACTATATAGGTGAGAGTCTATTTCTTGAAAAAGTTGTGATTTACAATTAAATGTACCATAAAACATTCCAGTGGTTCCAGCGGTGGAAGAAAGTTAGCTATTGCAACAATTTGTAAGGAAGATTCCTCATTTTAAATATTATTGTCACAAGTGAGTGAAAAATACTTGACGGCAAGACTCGCAGATAGAGTACAAGATCTCGAAGGTTCCAGAACGACCTTAGCAGAAAAATGGGGTTGAGAAAATCCAACGGAGGAACTAGCTTGATGAATTATAGACAGTGGGTATTAGGTAATATCCCACGTAGTGAGAGGATTTCTCATTTGAATAGCTTAAGAAAAGCTCTTTTTTAGTAAGGTTGGCTTATACAAGCAAAAGCTCAACATGGCAAATCCCACGAAGAATGATTTTTGCCCCAAAGTAAATAATTTCACACTGTCTATAAAATATCATTAAAAGCACGTGGAAGTTAAAACCATCAAGATGAGGTTAAAACTTTTAAAATGGTACTTATCTTGATTTCATGTTGAAGGCGAAGTTCCGTATGACAACTACCTTGCCAACATGGCGTAGAAGAGTGTGTGCCTCTTGGTTTGAGGAGGCTAGCTCGAGAGGAGCTTTAACTGATCGAGTCAACTGCCGACTGAGAAGTGAGACCTGCTCAACGGAGCACGGAGGGTCCAAGGAAGGGAAAAAGAGTGGGGGGTAGGAAACAAAAGGAGAACATATAAACATTGCCAATGTTACAACAAAAAATGATCTTCTCTTGGTGAGCTGGTCTTCAAAGAGTTGACAACAGATGATACTAGCGCAGCATGGTGAGTAAAGAAGTAGACGTAGTCCTCTTGCTCAAGGAGAAAATAGCTGGCGATGGTAACAGGATCTGGTGGCCAAATGGATAAGTAAGTCCTCTAGCACCAGGAAGAATTGAGGAGCTTCAGAGATTCGCTGCGAGATGACGCTAGGTAGGTCACAGAAGTTATATATCTAGAACAGACTCATACAAAATATAAGCGACCTGAACCCCTAAGAGAAAACAGAAGATCACTGTTGGTGTTTGACAAAGAGGAAAGAAAGAACCTGCAAAAGCATTGAAAATTATAATCTCTCGTACCGTGTATTCCAAGAATGCACCATACTGGGAGGGGCATACACCAACAGGGAACAAGAAAAACAAGTAAACATTTAAAGGTAATAAGCAATTGCGGAGAAGTAGTCTTGTGATCTGACCATTAGTGGTCAAAACTCTGAATACCCTGACTCTCCCATCTCTTCCAGGGTAACACTCGGTCACTCTTCCAAAAGGCCAGACTAGGGGGGGGTGAAACATCCCTAACTAAGACCAAGTCTCCCACTTTAATGTCGGGACTGGAAAGAAACCACTTCTGTCTCCCTTGCAAGGAAGTTAAATATTCCAAGTTCCACCTCTTCCAAAACGAATTGCGGAGGGCTTCAAGTTTACACCAAGTGATAGGTAGATTAGAATCCCTGTAAGAATTAGGAAGGGGAGGAGGGGCAGAGAGAGAAGTGCGTGTAAGGAAGCGACCAGGTGTAAGTGGAAGGAGGTCATCAGGGTCATTGGAAAGCGGAGTTAAAAGGCGAGAATTATCAACACTTTCAATCACGAAATAGCTGGAAGCTGAGAGAAATAAAGCACTAGTAAAGATTACGATACGATGCGAGTAGAGAGGCTGGGGGGTTTTGACTCAAATACCGTTATTTATGCAAATTAGGGGGGCGTGGCAAGGTCAATGACCTTGAGGTAGGTCATGGTCAATGACCTTGAGGTAGGTCATTGACCCCCAAGGTCGCCGGGACCCCGGAAGGTAAACAAACCTTGGAGGGTCCAGGAACCGGTTTGAGGGGGTGTGGGTGGAGGGGGGAGGGTGGGGGAGGGGGGGGGGGGGTGGGAGGGGGGGGAGTGGGAGGGAAGGGGGGGGTGGGGGACGAGGGGGGGGAAGGATGGAAGAGGCTCTGCACGAGACCCTCCTCGACCCAGTCTCTCTCTTGGACTGAGCGCCTTCTCTGATATTATCCTGGGCTATATAGCTTTGCCTTATGCCCGATGAGATCCGAGTGTTGCCGAAGGTTTCCGAATCTTTGTCGGTGAATGAATCGTCAGATTTGAACGGTCAACTGGCGTGTGTGTGACGTCATAGTATATTACGGGATGTGGGGTAGGTCATGGACGGGTGTGTTTTGAATGGAAAACATGAATGGTGGTGGGTAGTGGTTGTTGAACCCTGACGTGCTAGGTTTGCGGGTAAATAAACGTGAATGAAGATGGCACCGTGAATGGAGGTTGCGACGTCACAGCAGATTACGGAATGTAGCACAGGTCATGGATGAGAGTGTTTTAATGGGAAACATGAATGGAGATGGATGGTGGTTGTTGAACCCTGACGTGCTAGGTTGGCGGGTAAACAAACGTGAATGAAGATGGAACTGTGAATGGAGGTTGGGACGTCACAGGCAGAATGTAGTGTAGGTCATGGATGGGATTGTTTTTTTTCTAATACTTAACGGTAAACAAATTGTTAATGGGTGGGGGATACAAAAACGCATGGCATGTCGGTTCAGCCAGCTCGACATGAAATAAAAACAAGATGGTGTAATGTCTATTGATGACATTGGAATATTCCATCTAGTTGTGAAGATATGAACTGTGCCGACTGTCGAAGCCTATCGCACTCCTCTGAGTCAGCGATTGAATAAATGACTGATAAAATTAAATGATGGTGGAGAGTGTTGGTGGAATGAAAGTTAGTCAGGAAAACTAGAGTACCCGGAGAAAAACCAGTCTGCTTCTGTTTTGTCCAGCACAGATTTCACATGGAGTAACTGGGATTTGAAACACAGACCTAGCGGTGAGAGGTTGGCATGCTTCTCCCTAAGCCATGGAGGCATAATCACAGAGACCTAGTGCAGCCGAAGGATTTTTTTATTTAAGCTGACTTGGGAGATTTGAATTTATGTGTTATGGAGCTGAGGATATGGAAGTCGTGCTAGATGTTTAATGGACATGGATGGGTGTTAGAATGAATAATCTGATTTGAACGGTCAACCGATGTGTGATGTCACAGGAGTGAATTTCTGAGATTGACACCTGACATGTTGGCTCGCTCAGCTTCATATAAAAAAATAAAAGTGGGAATGATAGACAAATAAATCAATCAAAACAAGAATATTTTGTTATTAATATTGTTTTCTTACAATTACTTATTTAATTTTTTTTTCGTTAGTTTCTTCTCCTTCCTCTTCACTATCATCGTCCTCCTCCGTGTCATTCTCGGCCTCCATCATCAACATCATCTGCACGAAAAATTCCGCCATGACGCGGTCATTCGAAAAACTATAAAATAGAAAAAATGTCTATCAATGTCATTAGAATACCCAATCTAGCGGCGAGGATATAAACTGTCTTGATGTTTGTGTCAGGGAAAATTAAAGTACACAGAAGAAAACCTCCTAAGTTATGGAGGCATACTCCTTGCACTTCTCTGCATCAATTATTAAATGACAGGCAGAAGGTAGGAAATAATGGGAAAAGAAGACTGGCCTCTTGCAGAAGGAGGGAATCAGAAAAGATGTGGCAAGGGCCTTGGATACTCTAATACTGTTGGAGTTGGAAGAGAACAAGAGTTGACCAAGCGAGGTTGACAGGAAAGAAGACAGACCAGACAGCAGTCATTCGAGTTGAAGGACATGAGAGAGAAGCTGGTATTCAGAAAAGTGTAAGGCAAGGCTGCAACTTATCACCCATACTTTTCAATCTTTTCATTGAACAAGCAATGAAGGAAATTAGAGAAAAATTTAAAGTGGGAGTGAAGGTTCAAGGAGAAATAATTTCAACTCTGAGATTTGCTGATGACATTGTCATCTTGGCCGACAAGCCTGAGGATTTGAATGAGTTTTTGAATGGTATGGACTCCGTCTTACGGAAAGAATACATGATGAAAATAAATAAATGTAAAACATAAATACTGGAATGCCACCGAAATAAATCAGAAACCTCTATGGAGATCAAATTGACAGGTGAAAAGCTGAAGGAAGTAGGAGACTTCTGTTACTTAGGAAGCAGAATAACCAGTGATGGACGAAGCAAGTAGGTTGGCTCAGACAAAGAAAGCATTTCTACAAAAAAGGAATCTGCTGACATCGAATATAGATTTAGGTATTAGGAAGTCATTTTTGAAAGCCTTTGTCTGGAGCGTGGCGCTCTATGGAAGTGAAACTTGGACTATTGGTGCAGTAGAAAAGAGGAGAATAGAAGCATTTGAAATGTGGTGTTACAGGAGAATGATGAAGATCAGATGGGTAGATAGGGTTACAAACAAAGAGGTATTAAGACGAGTGGGAGAGGAGAGATGTTTCTGGCGACTGCTAATGAAGAGAAGAGATAGGTTGGTAGGACACATACTAAGACACCCAGGAATAGCAAGCTTAGTTATGGAAGGAAGGGTCGAGGACAAGAATTGTAGGGGTAGACCAAGGTCAGAATATGTTAAACAGATTGCCTCCGATGTAGGGATGTTGGAGCTATGTAGAGATGAAACGATTAGCTCAGGACAGGGAGACATGGAGAGCTGCATCAAGCCAGTCAAAAGACTGAAGACTCAAACAACATGGAAGTGAAACTTGGACTATTGGTGCAGTAGAAAAGAGGAGAATAGAAGCATTTGAAATGTGGTGTTACAGGAGAATGATGAAGATCAGATGGGTAGATAGGGCTACAAACGAAGAGGTATTAAGACGAGTGGGAGAGGAGAGATGTTTCTTCTGAAAAGCAGGCGACTCTGTTGACCGCGAAACCCTCTTTAAAACCATGGAAGAAATTGGGATCGATCGTATGACACGCAAAATCATAGAACAGACACTTACAGGAACAATATCCAAAGTGAAATTCATGGGCGAAATATCAGAGCCCTTCGAAATCAAGACTGGAGTCCGACAGTGGGGTGGATTATCCCCAATCGTCTTCAATATTGTTCTGGAGAGGATAATTAGGGAATGGGAACCTCTTGTAAAGGGCATTCAAATCGGTATTAAAAAGAGAACCGAACTAAAATATCTCGCTTTCGGGGACGATATTGCAATTATTGTCGCAGACAACAGATCGGAAGCGACTTACGCTGTGGAAAAGCTCCATGAGATTGCACAAAAGACCGGATTTCATATCTCTTACGACAAGACCAAATATATGGAGAGAAGGCCAGAAAATAAATCCCCTTTAAACACCAAATACAGTAAAATCGCACAAGTCTGCACTTTTAAATACCATGGCGAAATTATACAGCCCTCAGGACTTAATCGAATCGCCAATGAAGACAGAATCACTAGCTCCAGAAGGCCTACAGGCTAACGTGGGCCCATTACAACAAGAAATGCATTTTGTTGTGAATGTGCTTCAGTAAAGGCCGGCCCCGTGGTGTTGGGGTAGCGTGCCTGCCTCTCGCACGGAGGCCCCGGGTTCGATCCCCGGCTCCGTCAGGAATTTTTAAACTGACGTGAGGGTTGGAACGGGGTGCACTCAGCCTCGTGAGGACAATTGAGTAGCTGTCTGACAGTGAGACAGCGCCCCGATCACGAATACCAAGATTAACGGCCGAGGGGACCCAACGCGCTGATCACGCGTCACCCCAATATCTGCAGACCAAATGGCTGGGCAGCGGTCGCTTGGTCGGCCTTAGCCCGTCATGGGCTGGATAGTGCCAGTTCTTTTATGTGCTTCTGTAATTTTGTGAATGCATTTCTGTAATTAAATTTGATTTTTGTAAGTTGGCACCCTTGGGGCGTTGATGAGCAAGATGGAATGGGTCTTGAATAACTGAATGTAATGGCTGGATAGTGATGCTCTTTGGGTACAATAAAAGTGATTGTTCTTGAATTGTAGACATGAGCTGAAGAATTGATTTGTAACATTTTGGCGACCATTGACAGGATTGTATTGTAAAAAGTTGGTTTGGTGAACAATTTCCCTGTTTTGTTTTGAATTTGTTGCCTTGCAATGGCCACGATTGAAAAGTTGAAAAAGAAGAGAAGTGCGTATCGGGCAAGTGCGACGAAAGCTATTGGAGCGGTCGGAGTTGAAGCCGATTTCCAAAAATTACGTGTGAAAATAAATACTCTCCGAACAATTGCGGATACCTTAAAAGAATTGGACGAAAGCATCTTGAACGAGTTGTTGAATGTTGACGGAAACGAGGATGCCTGTATCGAAGAAACAATGCACTGTGTTACCGTTCAAGAAGATCTTCTGCAAGCACGTCTTGAAGCCGAGGATAAAGTGGAAGGATTAAAACCTAGTGTTGCCTGTTGTGTTGATGAGGGAGATAATTTCGGCGTACAGAGCAACGTGGCTTCGGCGTCGTCATCCATGTCGTCAGAGAGGTTAAGGCTGCCGAAAATCACGCTTGAGGTATTCGACTTGGGTCCAGGTAACTGGATACATTTTTTGGACACAATTTCAAAGGATTCATGAGGATTCTAACATTACGAATGTTACTTGAAAATGTCAGTGAAGGGACAGGCTAAGAAGATAGTTGACAGTTATCCACACACAAGCGAGAATTATGTTAAAGTCTTGGAACATTTAAAGAATCGTTTTGGTAAAGATGAGTTGGTTATAAATTGTATGTATAAAGATTTGTTGCAATTGGTTCGCTCAGATTTATCTGTGACTGACCTGTATGATAATATAAGTACTAAGTTGAGATCCCTAGAAACATTAGGCATGAATTCTGATAGGGCAGCAATCTTAGTTCCACTCATTGAAGAATGTCTCCCCATTTATGTTTTGAAAATATGGGAAAGAAGAGCAGCAGAAGAGGACGATGATGGTGGTAATAAAATTGATAAAGTTTTGTGTTTTCTGGGTAAAGAAGCCGAGAGTGAACAAAGACAGCGTAATCATGCTAAGGTGAATGAAGTTGATAAATTCACTGCGCCCAGAACAGAGCCAACAGCAGCAGCTCTCGTTTCTTTCACTCCTACTGTCAGGCAGAATCGGGTAAGTTATCAGCAAACAGGACGGCCACACAAAGTAACCCTAACCTGTTTGTTTTGCAATGAGAACCATCCCTCTTACAAGTGTTCTAAAGAAATGTCAGTTGAGGACCGTCGTAAAACTGTAAAAGAAAAACGAGCTTGTTTTGCATGCTTGCAGGGAGGTCACTCGAGAGAGCAGTGTAGGAAAAGAATAGATCGTGGTACATGTAAAGGGAGGCACTATGATATCATGTGTGTTGGTGAACCCAGCAGAACAGCATCGTTATTTGCAGGGCCTAGTGGAACTGTCATTTTAAAAACATTAGTAGCACAATTGCGTGGTGTCACTGTTCGAATATTACTTGATACTGCTTCACATCGCAGTTATATTTCGGAAGCTATCTGTGAAAAATTGGGTTTGATCGAATGTGGTCGTGAAAATATTTGTCATATGCTGTTTGGTGGGAGTGTGTCATCTGAAATATCACATCCAATTCATGAAATTGAACTAACTATCTTACAGGGTGACAACAGTTTTGTTCTTAAGGCACTTAGGGAGAAGAAGATTTGTGGTTTGATACCACCTGTGAATGATCCGCATTTGTTACGGAAGGTGGCTGCACATGGTATTACATTGACAGATGATGGAGTTAACCGACCTATTGATGTGTTGTTAGGAGCGGATGTTAAGGGCGAACTTGTTACATGTGTGAAATGTATTGACTCTAAGCTGTTAGCATTTGAGAAGAAGCTTGGATGGTGTCTCCTGGGTACCGCAGAGAGGCAAGAAGTAAGCAGTATGACAAACTTTGTGACCTCTTTGCTCAATTTACACCATCCTTTATGGGACTTAGAAGTTATTGGAATTGAGAAAATGACAGAAACAAAAAGGTCGGACATAGATGCTAGATGTTTGCGAAATTTTGAAGACACAATTCGTTTCGAAGGTGAAAACTGTCAGTATGTAGTAACATTGCCCTGGATTGATGAGCACCCCCCTCTTCCCACTAATTGTGAAATAGCTGAAAGTCGTCTGAAATCAACAGTAAGCCGTTTAGATAACAATGGACTCTATGATGCGTATGATACTGTTTTTAGCCTACTTTCGATTTTTGCAAAAAATGAAAGTAGACTTATGAGATCAACACAGGGCGAAAAAAGTGTGTCTGTCTGTGTGTGTGTATGTGTGTGTGTGAGTCTGTGTGTGTGTGTGTGTCTGTGTGTGTGTGTGAGTGTGTGTACTCTGAATGTCTGTCCCCCCCTATCAATTCGAACACGGTGAATGCGAATTGAACGAAATTTGGTACAAAGGTAGCACTAGCAAGGGACACCTCAGTGTCATGTTTTATATCGCCGCCATCTTGACGGAAACGTAATGGCGGCCACACAAATGTTCAAAGCTTAAATCAAATTACGATTAACCTAATCATCCGATCTCTACCAAATTTTGCAACAACATACCTTTATGGGGGGAGCATCCTTTGACCAAACTAGTAAGTCATCAGCGTGATAGTTTGCGGATGGCGGCCATCTTTGTGTGAAAATCGATTCCCCCTATTAATTCGAACACGGTGCAACCGAATGGAACGAAATTTGGTAGAGAGGTAGTACTAACAAAAGGCACCTCAGTGTCATGTTTTATATCGCCGCCATCTTGACGGAAACGTAATGGCGGCCACACAAATGTTCAAAGCTTAAATCAAATTACGATTAACCTAATCATCCGATCTCTACCAAATTTTGCAACAACATACCTTTATAGAGGAAGCATCCTTTGACCAAATAACTAGGTCATTAGCCTAATAGTTTGCGGATGGCGGCCATCTTTGTGTGAAAATCAATTCCCCCTATTAATTCAAACACGGTGAAACCAAATGGAACGAAATTTGGTACAGTGGTAGCACTAGCAAAGGGCACCTCAGTGTCATGTTTTATATCGCCGCCATCTTGACAGAAACGTAATGGCGGCCACACGAATCTTCAAAGCTTAAATCAAATTACGATTAACCTAATCATCCGATCTCTACCAAATTTTGCAACTACATACCTTTATGGAGGGAGCATCCTTTGACCAATCTAATAGGTTATTAGCCTAATAGTTTGCGGGTGGCGGCCATCTTTATGTCAAAATTGATTCCCCCTATTAATTCGAACACGGTGGAACCGAATGGAACGAAATTTGGTACAGAGGTAGCACTAGCAAAGGGCACCTCAGTGTCATGTTTTATATTGCCACCATCTTGACTGAAACGTAATGGCGGCCACACGAATGTTCAAAGCTTAAATCAAATTACGATTAACCTAATCATCCGATCTCTACCAAATTTTGCAACTACATACCTTTATGGAGGGAGCATCCTTTGACCAATCTAATAGGTCATTCGCCTAATAGTTTGCGGATGGCGGCCATATTTGTGTCAAAATCGATTCTCCCTATTAATTCAAACACGGTGAAACCGAATGGAACGAAATTTGGTACAGAGATAGCACTAGCAAAGGGCATCTCAGTGTCATGATTTATATCGCCGCCATATTGACAGAAACGTAATGGCGGCCACACAAATGTTCAAAGCTTAAATCAAATTACGATTAGCCTAATCATCCGATCTCTAGCAAATTTAGCAACAACATACCTTTATGGAGGGAGGATCCTTTGACCAAACTAATAGGTCATCAGCCTAATCTTTTGCGGATGGCGGCCATCTTTGTGTGAAAATCGATTCCCCTTATCAATTCGAACACGGTGAAACCGAATGGAACGAAATTTGGTACAGAGGTAGCACTAGCAAAGGGCACCTCAGTGTCATGTTTTATATCACCGCTATCTTGACGGAAACGTAATCGCGGCCACCCAAATGTTAAAAGCTAAAATGTAATTACGACCAACCTAATAATCTAGTCTCTACCAAATTTTGCAACACCATATCTTTATGTGGGAAACATATTCAGACCAAACTGCAAGAACATCAGCCCAATAGTTTGCAGATGGTGGCCAAGTATGTGTGCAAATCGATTCCCCCTATCAATTCAAACACGGTGAAACCGAATTGAACGAAATTTGGTACAGAGGTAGCACTAGCAAAGGGCACCTCATATTCATGTTTAATATCCCTATAGCACGTTGTATTTCAACAAGCTACTACAACCAACATTCAATCATACTCCTTGAAAAGGACAAAGAGTTATAACAATACCCATGCATTTAGGAGAAAGTAGGCTATATGTTCTTTACTGAACATCTTGTTAAACAATGGGAAACAGATGGGATTATTGAAATAACATCTGATGAAAACATAGGGCACTTTCTACCTCACAGACCAGTTATAAATTATGGGAAAACAACTAAAATCCGCCCAGTCTTTGATGCATCGGCGAAAAGTATTGGAAACGTCTCTCTAAATAATTGTTTAGCAACGGGACCCAATTTGATTGCTAGTATTGTACCTATCCTATTACGTTTCAGGTTACAGGAGGTCAGTGTTGTGGGAGACATAAAACAGGCTTTCTTAATGATTGGACTGACCCTGAGGATCGAGAAATGTTAAAATTCTTGTGGTGGCGTGATGGGCATATTATAACGCTGCGTCACTGTCGTGTAGTTTTTGGAGTTGTGTGTAGCCCATTTTTGCTGAATGCCACCATCACTCATCATTTGAATACTCTAAGTGGTGACTTAGTTGAAAGACTGAAAACTTCCTTTTACATGGATGATTACCTTTGTTCATTTCAGTCCCTGAGTGATGCCAAGGAATTTGTGTCCGAAGCTACAAATGTCATGTCTCAAGCCAGTTTCCAACTCCGTGGGTGGTTTTTGTCAGGAGATGATGCGACACAAAATGTCTTAGGTGTCAAATGGCATGCTTTAGATGATGTGTTGGGATGCAACTTTAGCTTCGATCCAAAAGAGAAAATCAATGAATTAACTAAGAAGAAATTGCTGTCGATTATAAGTAGGGTGTTTGATCCATTGGGTTTGTTATCAGCACCTTTAATCCATTTGAAAATTGCATTGCAAGTGGCATTTAAGCTCAAACTACACTGGGACACACCCCTTCCAAAAGAAATTCAAATGAAGTGCTCGCAATGGCTTACTGAAGTTGATTTGATTGACAGCATTGTGGTGCCTAGATGTTTAAGAGGTGTCTCTGACACAGCTTGTTTACATGTATTCAGTGATGCCAGTCTCCTTGGACTGGGCACTTGTGCCATTATGAGGTATGAAAACAAAGATGGCTTTAATGTTCGATTTGTTTTAGCTAAGTCCAGAGTTGCACCAATGGAAGATATGTCAATCCCTCGTAAAGAGCTTGTAGCGGCAACACTTGCAGCAAGGCTTGGTTCTGTTATTAGTAAATCGACTAATATTTCTAACATTGTGTACTGGTCTGATTCTATGATTGTTCTTTACTGGATCAAGAAAGGTGAATGGAAGACCTTTGTTGGAAACCGGGTAAAGGAAATTCACCAGTTGACGTCACCCGAGCAGTGGCGATTTGTTCCTGGCGATTGTAATCCTGTTGATATACTCAGCTGAGGATGCTTGTTGTCCGAATTTGTTGCATCAAAATGGTGGGAGGGTGCTCAGTGGCTCCTAGAGAACGAGAACAAGTGGTTAACTGTGAAAGTAGCCCCTACAGAAGAGGAATCTAAGAAAACGGCTGTTAGTTTGTACAACACAGGCGATGTAAGAGAAAACATGTTCACACACTTTGCTTCTTTCTCGAAAAATGTGCGTGTTGTTGGTTGGATCTGCCGATTTCTTGAGAAAGCTAGCGGGAAAAGTTCAAACTGCGGAGAGAAGTACGACATGCTGAATTAAAATTAGTACGGTGGATTCAGAGTAGTTACCCTCTAGATGTAAATAATTTCAACATTAAAACTGATGATGATACCTTGATTCGAGTTCGTACTAAAATATTATCTGATGAGTTCACACCCATGTTCAAGG
Source organism: Meconema thalassinum (assembly GCA_946902985.2). Taxonomy (NCBI): domain Eukaryota; kingdom Metazoa; phylum Arthropoda; class Insecta; order Orthoptera; family Tettigoniidae; genus Meconema; species Meconema thalassinum. The sequence continues at coordinate 1,356,293,112 of OX336388.2, forward strand.
AACCCATTTTACTACCTCAGTGTGAACTAGTGGAGTCCATGGTGGTAGAATGTCATGAGAAAATGCACCATGCTGGAGCAAGTACTGTGTTAGGAGACCTGAGAGAAGAATACTGGATAGTCAGAGGTAGACGATTAGCCCGACGTGTTGTTAGTAAATGTGTTCGTTGTCTTAGGAACAAAGCCCAACCAGTGAGAACGCCACCTGTCGGGTTACCTAATAACCGTGTAAATCTTGGAAAGGTGTTCCAAGTATGCGGAGTCGATTTGGCTGGACCTCTTTTCATAAAAGATGGTACTAGGGTTTGGATTGCCTTGTTCACCTGTGCTGTATACCGTGCAGTCCATCTTGAAGTGGTAGAGTCGCTCTCTACAGAATCGTTTTTACATGCTCTTCGAAGAATGATCGCCAGACGAGGCAGAATCACAACTATGTACAGTGATAACGGTACTAACTTTGTAGGAGTTTGGAATCTCATTAAGCAGACTACAGTTGAACGTGAATTGAAAATTCAGTGGCTATTTAATGTTCCCACAGGTGCTTGGTGGGGTGGATTTTTTGAGCGGCTTATTGGGGTGATGAAAAGACTGTTGAAAATATCCCTTGGTCGTGCGTAATGTAATCTTTGTGAACTAACGACCTTGATTACCGAGATTGAGGCTGTTATGAATGCGTGTCCCATTACCTACATGTCGGAAGATGTTAATGAGTTGAGACCAATAACGCCTGCTATGTTTTTGCAGGAGCAGTTGGAGACAAAGGTGCCTGATCTTGACGAAGTGGATGAAAAGGGTCTTTCTGCTAGGGTGAAATATGTAGCTGAGGTTAGGATAAACCTAAAAGAACGTTTTCGTCAGGAATACCTAGGGTCTCTGATGTTAAACACTGCTAAGTCTTCTAAGAATATCAGGGTGGGAGATGTTGTATGGGTTGTGTCTGACCAAAAGAAAATAATTGATTGGGAATTGGCTTGAGTGCTTGAGATCTTCCCTGGTATAGATGGAGTAACTAGAGTGGCAAAGGTAAAAACAGTTGAGTGAGTTGTTGCGACCAGTCCAACGTTTGTGCTTGATGGAGATTTGATCTCCTTATGAAAATAGTGATGGTTATTTGTGTGGTCCCAATGCTGTTCATTTGGTGCCTGATTGTGACTCTAGTAACCCCCTCAAGTAGTTGAGAGTGAAGCTGTTGCTCTGACAAGAAGGGGCAGGGTTGTTAAAAGGCCAACCAAACTGAATTTGTAAATATTTGTTAATTCCATGTTTATTCCTAGGTTTTGTATTATTTTGTGCTTTTAGTTGAAACCTACCGTTTCAAGGTGGGAGAATGCTGTGAATGTGCTTCTGTAATTTTGTGAATGTATTTCTGTAATTAAATTTGATTTTTGTAAGTTGGCACCCTTGGGGCGTTGATGAGCAAGATGGAATGGGTCTTGAGTAACTGAATGTAATGGCTGGATAGTGATGCTCTTTGGGTACAATAAAAGTGATTGTTCTTGAATTGTAGACATGAGTTGAAGAATTGATTTTTAACACATTTCGACGAACGCCAAATTACGACATTATAAAACAGTTATTCTTCCAGAGGCAACATATCGCGGCTGAAACAATAGTAATCGATGGTCATTCCAAGATTGTCTGGCTCCGTGGCTAAATGGTTAGCGCGCTAGGCTTTAGCCAGAATTGCCCCGAGTTCGATTCCCGGCCGAGTCATCGGGGCTTTTAATCTCTTTGGGTTAATTCCCGTTGCTCGGGGACAGGGTGTATGTGACGTCTTCATCATCACTTCATCCTCATTATGACGCGCAGGTCGCCCACTGGCGTCAACTAGAAAGACCTGCTCTCGGCCTCTCCGGAGGCCACACGATGATCATCATCATCCCAAGATTAGGGAACTGGAAAAGCAGGAACGAAAAATTCTCCGGAAGATCTACGGAGCAATCAACAGAAGCTGCATTTGGATGAAGAGACCTAGTACCGTACTGACTAATCAAAACACCATTACGATAACAGACAAGTAGGTTAGTACTGCCGATTCTGCTTCACTCGACGCGGCTGTGCCCAAGAAACAAACATGGTGGCCAAGCGAATGTTAAATAATTAATAGCTCGCAAACCCATGGTCCGACTTGGACAAATAAGGTGTTGTAGGACGTGGGGTGACGCCCCCTTTCCTATGGACGAATTGTTATATTTAAAGAAACATTTAGAAAATTTCAGTTTTTGAAAGTAGGCGATATTTCCAAACCTAATCATTATAGAACGTTGTACAATGGTTCAAACGAATGGTCTCTATTGAACCCATGTACCATGGCCTCAAAGAGGGTCGAATCCATGTACTTTGAGAAAGGAATGAAAGAATCATACAGTCTCTAAGGGAACGGAGAGAGATTTCAAGCCAGGATTATAGCTTAACATTGTGCAAGCGCTAGGGCCAGGTGTTCCTTAGATGAGCTCATGCCTCTTGACATTTATAAGGAGCCAGTCATGGATATTATTAGAACGAGTGGAAAGTTTTGACTGTAAGACGAAGAAGCTGGACTCGGAAATTGCTCTTACGTTGCAGGAATATGGCAACCTCGCTGCTGAGTCAGAACAGGAATAATTAAATTTAACCCGTTTACGAGTATAAAAATAAGTAAACAGATACAGTACGGTGAATCATTTTGGATTAGAGATTTTTGTGTAAAGATAAACCTTGTAAAAATTGCACAGGAAAAAACTGCAAACGCAAGTAGACGTCATTGGGGGTTCACCGAGACCCAAGGAGTGGGAGAATAAAAAAGAACAGCACCACCCACACAGTTGAGGACGAGAAATTAATTAATATCTCGGAAATGCACGATCGATTTCCATGCACAGGAAGATTATTTTACGTTTGGAAGACGAGCTGTCTGGAGATACGATTTTTATAATTGTGCGACAATTAGTTCAAAAGTTGGTCACGAAAAGGACTAGGATTTTATCTTTTTGTGACTGAAAGGTATAAAACTCCTGGCCTCACCAAGCCAATCATGCAGTCTACGAGAGCCCGTGAGGGGAACGTCACGCTGTATCAGTACATGCAGTATTAGTCCGTCCAGGGGGGCGTTACGCTGGAGCATCATAATCAGTCTACGAGCATTCCGTGAGCGGAAGTGCTGCACCACATCGTATACGCAGTATTCAAGAGCCCGTGAGGGGAACGTTAAGCTGTATCAGACATCGATCCAGAGCCTGTGGGAGGCTAGGCTACAAGTTCACCGAGTGTAGACCAGTTACGATATAAGTACGCTACGCTGAGGGTTAGCAGTTCGAGACTTTGAAGAGTCCTAATTTATAAAGAACATTAAATATACGGACTTTAAAACAATATCACCAAAGTAAGACACAGCGATCAGTAGGGAACTTCGAGTTCCAGAAGAATACTAGTTCAATACAGTTACGAAGTTATAAGAACTCCAACAAATAAACGGCGTTACGTCTAGTAAAGACATTGTTAAAGACATTAAGTCCTGTAACGGAACTAAACAGTAATTACGATCGCGAAAGATAGAAGTTCAAGCGAAAGGAACTTAGGAACTTAGGTTCGAAACCAGAGGGAAACGTACTCTAGTGAGAAAACGTCAAAAATATACGATAGACAGTATACGGTCCTCGAAGGGAGGCCAAGATATAGAAACTAAACGGTACGATAGACAGTATACGGTCCTCGAAGGGAGGCCAAGATATAGAAACTATAGGGTGCGATAGACCACCATATATAAATAGAGGTGACGGCAAAGTAAAGACATTTATCGCCTAGTTAAAGCAGATAAAGTAAAGCCTAGTAATAGACAATAGAAGCGGTTTTGAGAGACTGAAACCAGTAGTTTCCATTGTATGAGAGAAACTTTGAACGAGTAAAATCACACGTCCAATGCAGGTCGATAGGATTCACATCAGGGATCATCAACAGCCGACAGAAATTGTAAAAATCGTTGAGATACGCCCGTGTGATAGGAGTGAAGTGTAAATATTGTAAGAAAAGAAATAAGAGTATCATTTTAAGTGTTTTAGGTAAAGTGAAAGCTTTTTATGCACAGTGATATGTGTTATAATATGTACCAGAGTAATATTTTTTAGTGTTTTAATGTGTGTTCAAAACGGATACACCAGTGTATTAAAAAAAATGTTGTCAGTGTTAAATATAGTGAATATGTGTCAAGAAGTTTCTGTACATAAGATGAGATTGTACAATATGGAGTAGGTCAAGAAGGTGGGCCAAAATGTCACATCAAACGAGAATAAAGGTCAGAAAGCGACCTTAAACATGTAAGTAAAGATTTTCATTATGTTTTGGTGTCGGGAAAATTTTTGTGTACAATTCCACCGGAGTTTTGAGTAGAAGGGATGTTTTTAAATGAATAATAACTAAATAAGAACGCGATCTGAACGAAAATAAAGTTTTAAGAAATAATAAATAATTATGTGAAATAATAAATCCTGTAGAGGAAATGCATGGAATAAAATGTCAGTATTTAATGAATGTTATAAAAGCAAGCGTGATAATAATAATTATAACAAAGATGTTTAAATAAAGATTAAATTGAATGATATAAAAATATAGAGCGTTGAAGCCTTAACAAATGTATAAGACATGATGTGACTGCATGTTCTTAAAAAGGGAGCGATTTATTGTCAACGGAAAAGATTAATATAAGAATTAAGATATGTATCAATTGTTACTATGAAATTTATCAGTTCTTTGGAAGACATTCGGCCGTAAAGCAATGTGTAGCGTAATGGAACGCAATTAAATAAAAAGTCACGCTAGGAACGCGTAAAAGTTAAAGTACTTGGTAAATTACTTATGGAGGGTAGTTGATTGCAGTGAATTGAGATATGTTGTAAGTCCTCTAATTGTGACGTAGATCACGAGGCCATGTGTGTATTATTTAAAAGGGAGCTAATGTATGGTATTATTGAGCGTAGGTCCTGTAAGCTACGGCTTGACCCTAAATCGCGTTTTGTATAAGTCCTCTGATGTGGAAATGTTCCCGAGGCATGTTAAGAGATTCGAACCTAGAATCCTCTTGTTGTTAAAGCCCCTAATTATTCGTCGTAGAATGTGTATTAATCTTCCCAATCAATGAGGACCCTCTCATAATTAATAAATGCCAAGGTTACGAAAGTGGTTTATGAGCCCAAGAATATTGTTGAATGAAAATAAGCGAGTAAAAGCCAGGTCTCTCCACAGAACTGAGAATAATGTGAAGGTTTGTTTTAAAGCATTGAAGAGAGCTGCCACCGTAGGTTAGGCAGAGAGTCGCTTTCCTTGTCATAAATCACGCCCGAGTATAATGGCCTGACCCTCATAGAGCGAGGGTGGGTAAAAACCGCCTTGTAAGATGTGTTAAATACACCGTGAGTGTTTAAAGTTGTTGATGACCCGGGCGTTGAACCGAGGTCCTTGTAGATTGATATTATCGCTTGCCAATTCAGATCGTAGTTTTCTTATGTGATAATGGTCATATAAGACAAATGAATTAAATAAAATCCCTATTGTAATATTGTATGGAAAAGAAGGAATCCACGAGTTTTGTGAAGATAACTAGGTTTCGGGAGTGATCATAGTTTTTGACTTTGTCAAGTAATCTTTATAACTCTGGAGTACACAAATAGTTTTCCCGATCACCGTAGTGAATTTGCAAAACTTGAGAGAGATAGTAAATATGGAGAACATGTGATATGCCCAAATATTGAAGTGAATAATTAACATGTAATTTTAAATGTAATTATATATTTGTTTTGATGATAAGAAAAGATAAAAATAATTCTTGAGGTGTACAAAAAATATGACACCATTATTATGGGAAAGTATCGAGCCAAAGAAGCTCGTAGTTATTTGGAACTTTAAGATAAGTACTTTATGGAAGTGAAAATAATCGTGAATTGTTGGTTTTAAAGAAAACCATGTGTTTTAATCTAATATTTGTTTTATTTTTATGCTATTCCTTGTTCACTTTGGACAAGTAGAATGATATTGGTCAGTAGTTTATGTGTTTATTTGTTTGTAGCGCCATAATTTTTGATTAATTAAATGTGTTAAAATAGGAGTTGATTTTGTTGTTATTTTTGCAAGTGTATCCTCTATTTAATCCAAAATATGTAAGTCACAGAGTGGGAGAACTTACCGCAGCCCCGAAAAATCCCGAATTGAGCAATGCTGGCATACTGTGATTTGCATATTTCTTGCTGCAAGGGCACACTATGTCCTTGATCGGTAGAACAAAACTTTTTTATTTTTTTCGAGCTTGTTGGAAAAAGTCCAATTTCGAAATTCGTATATTTTGGAAACCGTCAAGTTTAAAAAAACGTTTGTTTGACATAAATTGAAGGGCTTTACCCCACTTTACCCTCAAACCAAGTTTCAGGTCTCTAGGACAAAAACTAGCAGTAGGTTAGTAGTACGGGTTCTAGACCCCGCCGCCACTACTCCCAATGCAAGCCAACATCTCCCGAACCCATGGTCGGAGATTCACGAATGACGTGTCGTTGGACTCTAGCTGACGGGGGCTTTGATATGGACCAATGATTATATTTTATTTTTGTAATTTTCAAAATTTTTGTTTTTGAAAGTAGGCGATAGTTTGAAAACCAAACATGATAGAACGTTGTGTAATGGTTCAAACGAATGGTCTTTATGACCTTTATTTTTTATAATAAAACTTTTTTTTATAAGTTCAATTTTGAAATTCTTATATTTTGGAAACTAGGAAGTTTACAAAAAAGTTTGTTTGACATAAATGAATGGTCTTTACTCCCTATACCCCAAAAATAAATTTCAAGTCTCTAGGACAAAAACTGTTAGGTAGTAGTGTTCTTCTCACAGTCGCATGCATGCTTGAATACGTATGGCTATGCTGCAAAAGGGTGAAGGAATAGTCGTACTGGGGTCTGCGTGGTATCGTTTGAATGGTATTTTTTACGCTTTATCTGATGGTGAGGTTATTTTGTTAAATAGGTGGAATTCGGAAAATCGATTTTGTGGTAAAACATGTTTTTTTAACATTTTTGGTAATATCTCGGGAACGCCTAAGACTAGAACAAAAGTTGACATGTCATTATTTTTCTCGCGTTGCCCTCTTGTTGACGATACCCCTGTCGAGTAGGAGGAAACCCCATTTTTGGGGTAAAAATGTGATTTTAGACTTTTTTGTTATATCTCGCGAACCAATGATGCCAGAGGCATGTACGAGGTGTCCAAGGACTCGGGGTAACGCCCTGTTTCCAATGTGATCGTTATTTTTTTTTTCAAAAAAAATCACAAAGGGCTTAACGCTGAAAAATTAATTTTAAAAACTTTTTTACCTGTTTTTTAAATTTTAAATAAAGCGTGGTTGTCAAAAAGACGGTATCGCTGGGGGTGTGTTTGAAGAAGCCTGTCACCGGCCACGGTGGTGGTATTCCTAACAGAACAATGGATATTTTGAGGGGACGGCAGGGTGACCTACGGCGGGTCGCTTTTGTCATATTTCCTATGACGGATGAATGATGGCTAATAATCCCAAAATGCGTCAAGCGCACTAAGATTTTTTTTAAATCTCTAAAAGAAATGTTTAACACTTTAGTAAACAGGTGATCAGTAACATGACAAATTTATAATTGTATGATGCGAATGAAAGCGAGGCTTTTATAGTCAACAACAACAACTTGCTTTGTATGTCTGACTGGCAGCCAGAACGGCAATCAGAAAATCTGTAGGAGGCTGGCTGGCCAGCCGGCTGAGAGCCGGCTAGCAGAGATGCAAATGTTTATCGCGCTCCAGGAATGTCAGTCGAGCGATAACAGGTGGAACAATCTGGCAACTCTGTAAAAGGTGATAACGACCAGCCAGCCGAGCAGAGCCACAGTAGTGGACCACAGACAGAGGGGGAGGGGAGAGGAGGAAAACCTGTACACAGATCATGGAATCACGTGACTGCTATGCCAAGAGTCCGGCAACAGCGGCGAGGGGGAGGGGAGGGGCCAGAGGAGCGGGGAGGAGAGGGGTTGGGGGAAGAATTCTTGTAGATGTCATGGCGCATTGTGCGTCATTCCTGTTTTAAACGTTACACTGTGCACATAGACTGTGTATTATCCGTGTTAAACAGTGTGAAAAGTGAACAGTTTCATGTGCTCCGACACAGTTAGTGCCCATATTGGATACATTATATATTAGAGGTAAGTGAATGATCAATGTTTTTAATTTTTTTAATGCTAATAAATGTTTAAATTATTATTGGTTTACAATTTTATTAATGGATTGTTTTATTTTTGTTTGTTTTGGATAAACTACATACCTGTTTTTCAGGCGAAAGACAGATGGAAACCATTTTACCCCAGCCTACAAGAAGACGAAAGCAAGGCTTTTATAAAGAGCAAGGTAAGGATTTGTTTTGTTATATATAACCTGTTTTATTTTTATTTATTTATTTTTGTTTATGAAAGATGCTATTTGAAATGGATATACTTATGGTGGTTTATTTTATTTCTTTTTATAGAGTGTTGGAAAACCTTGACCACTATGGCAGTCGCTGTTGAAAACCAGGAACTAGCAAGAGTGTAACCATTGCTGGAAAGTCTACGGCTGAAAACTTGGGTGAGGTTGTTCTATTGTAAAAATGATGTATTTTACAGTTGTCGATAGGTTAACTTGGGAAACCCTAGAGTCCTGTTTTAAAAAGCGTGTCTGCTCTGTCCACGTGGTCAATGTTAGTGAGAGTTTTATTCCCAAACGACAATCATGACAAATTCATAATTGTATGATGCGAATGAAAGCGAGGCTTTTATAGTCAACAACAACAACTTGTTTCGAAAGTTTTTAATATCAAATTTGTACAGCACAAAGGTTGCATACGGCTTTAAAGGTCAATACACAATTCGTGTGCGATTTCATCTATAAAAACAAGGACGGCGAGCATAAAATGCATTGTATATTGGCAGTAAAATGCAAGAGCTTTTGATAGCCAATAATCTGAACGAGTGATATCAAACCAATATCATTAACGCCTTGCTATCAAGATTTGATAAACTGCAACAAGGGCCCAGTGGTTTAGCATTAGACAAAATCCATCACCTACAAATCAACATTTGTCATTTCAACCCGTTGAATGCTGGGTCTAGCTTTATTAAAACACCACCAGCAATAGCTTTGAAAAAAGCTGTGGTGATTATTGAAAATAAAGACGATAAATGTATCCTGTGGTCTGTGGCTGCATATTTTCAGCCAGCACAAGACCGCAATGGTTCTCGACAGGGAAAGTTTCAGGAATTAAAAAAAAATAACTCGAGTGTCGTTCCCAATGGACTTAACCGAGATCCATAGGTTTGAACAAGATAACCAGGACTTTTCGTTCATCTTGATCGTGATGAGATTGTGGGTCCTCTTTATGCTACAAAAGAACCGAAAAGACATCACATTCATATTTTATATTTGTCTGAGGGGAAGGTGAATTACTATTGTCTCATTAAGAATTTGAGTAGACTGCTAAGCAGTCAAGCGTCTAAGCACGGACATAAAACACATATTTGTGATCGTTTCCTGCAATATTTTACCACTGCTACGCTTTTGGAACGACATAGGGTAAATGCGCTTCTCAGGAAGCGGTGAGACTGATATTGCCACAAGGGGACAAAGCTGTATTAAAATTTAACAACATTCATAAGCGAGATACTGTTCCCCATGTGGTTTATGCAGATTTTGAAGCTCTCACCACACCCATGGCGGGATGTGAACCAGATCCCACCATTAGCTCAAACACACCCATTCAAAAACATGAACCTTTTGCCATAGGATTTAATGCGGTGTGAGCCTATGACCACACACAATCATTTTACAAATCCCGTGAGGGTCCAAATTGTGCGAAATGTTTTTTGGATTAACTTGTTAAGTTGGCTCATCATTTACAGGGATTACTGGACCACCCAGTACCCATGAGCCTATCTCCAGGACAGCAGCAGCAGTATGAGCATGCCACTACATGCCATATTTGCGAAAAGCCACTGATCAGTGCTGAAGACACCGTTCGTGATCACTCGCACTTTACGGGAAAGTTTCGTGGAGCCGCGCACAGCCAATGCAATTTAAAGTATCGTGCTCCTCGATTTATTAGTGTATTTTTCCACAATCTGGCAAATTATGACATTCAGTTGTTGATTCGTGAATTGGGTCATGTCAACAAGGGCTCGTTTTCCATTATCCCCATTATCCATTATCCCCCAAAGCCATGGTGGTTGGGCGATTTTTCCATTCGATTTTTGGATTCCTTTAAGTTTATGGCATCCTCGGTAGATAGTCTTGTCAATGGCTTGGATGAGAAGGAATTAAAATACACTGGATAGCATTTTGAAAATCCTGAGCAATTTCAATTGTGCATTCGAAAAGGTATATTCCCGTATTATTTCTGTAACAGCTGGGACGTGTTAAACCAAAAACTCTCCCACCACAAGAGAATTTTTTCTCAAAACTAACACGATGTACCGTTTCCGATGAAGACTATGCACAAGCGTGCCAAGTTTGGCGAGTGTTTGGCATTAGGGCGCTAGGTGAATAAGTTATGCATTACCTAAAACTCGATGTATTGCTGCTCGCAGATGTGTTTGAAAAATTCCGTGGATTATGTCAACACATCCTTGGTCTCGATCCGGCTCACTATTATACGAGTCCTGGACTCTCGTTTGATGCAGCTTTGAAATACACTCAAGTGGAATTGGATTTACTCACAGATGTAGACATGGTCTTAATTTCTGAAAGGGCATTTGAGGCGGCTTTGTGTCGCTTAACCAGCGGCATGCCGGAGCAAACAATGCCTACATGTCTGATTATTCACCAGACAAACCAGAATCGTACTTAATGCACTATGAAGTAAATAATTTGTATTTGTATGCCATGAGCCAGCCTTTACCCTATGGAGAGTTTGCTTGGCTGACAGACAAACAAGTATCAGAATTTGATGTGAACAAGGCCAGCCAAGAAACAGGCCGTAGAGATGTGTTAGAAATGGATATTGAATATCCCTCATCCTTGTATGATCAACATGACGATTTCCCATTCTGCCTAGAGCAAATGGTTCCCCCTGACTGTTCCCCACAAAAATTGGTATGTGCTACATGTCCAAATGTTGGTGAAATGCCTCGCAGGGCTTAGTGTTGAAGAAAATTCATAGAGGTGTTTATTTTGCTCAAAAAGCATGGCTCGAGCCATACATGTGACTCAACACAGAGCACCGACAAATGGCAACACAGGAGTTTGATTTTTTAAATTAATGAACAACTGCATCTATGGCAAGTCCATGGAAAATGTCCGCAAATAGCGCGACAATAAATTGGTTAATGTCTGGGACGGGCGGTGTAAGACCAGTGACCATGGCTATGCCCATTTACTTGGGACAAGTCATTTTAGACTTTTCCAAATCGGTCATGTATCGATTCCACTACGAGTGTGCCAAACATCATTTTGGGGACGTATCTCTTTTGTATATGATTTTTTTTAGCGTATGGCTTTTAGTGCCGGGAGTGTCCGAGGACATGTTCGGCTCGCCAGTTTTGTAGCTGCTTCGAGACGGACACCCAATGGGTGAGCTACAAGTACCGTTGGGGAGGAAAGTTGGAATGGAAGGTCGAGGAGTTGGAAGGTAGCGGCTGTGGCCTATAGTTATGGACCAACCCCGGCATTTGCCTGGAAGGAAGATGGGAAACCACAGAAGACCATCTTCAAGGTTGCCGGCGGGGGGATTCGAACCTCCTCGCCTCCCGGATGTGATCGACTGCCAGCAGCCATGCCGTAAAGACCACGGCTAACTCACCTGTGTATGGATACGGACTCATTTACTTACCACATTCACCCCTGCAACCCCTATTACGTCATAAGGCAGCATAGTGACTGGTTCAACACCTCTTCCTATAGCGCTGACAACATGATTCAGCTGCCTATCAAAAACAAGAGGAAAGTGGGCATTTTAAAAGATGAATGCGGTGCTTACGTAATGAGGGAATTCGTAGGTTTGGCCTCTAAAATGTATGTTTATCGCACACTAGACTGTAAGGAAGCCAAAAGAGCAAAAGGTGTAGGTAGGGCAGTGGTAAAATCGCTACGTGTAGACGACTACCTAGCGGTTTTACGCACTGGCAAAGCTATGTCCCATACACAGTGCACGATACAATTCAGAAACCATCATTTGTATCTTGTGGAACAGAGAAAACGCACCCTCAACTCCATGGATAACAAACGTTTGTGGGCTGATGACCTGCTTACCAGCCTGCCCTGGGGTTATGACCGCAAGGAGGAGGAGGTGTGATTTTTCTGTTTGTTCGCTTAGGGACATGGCTTTTTTGTAACTCGGAGATTTAGTATTTTTGTATTTTGTAAATATTGGTTTTTGCCATTGTAAATAGTGGATTTTGTAAATAGTACCTTTTTGTAAATAAAGGCAACCCACTTAGGCCTTTTGCTCTTTTATAGCCCAGTGCAACCCTAGTTTATTTTAATTTTAATTTAACAGAGTTGGGAATTGAAAATGTGTCATGGTATATAGTTTGATTTTTTGAAGCTGTACAAAGGTGCTATTTGTTTGTTTTTTGTAAATATGATATGAGTAATATTTATTTTTATGTAACTTAAATGAATTGTTTTTATGGTAAAATCTAAAATATATAACAAAAAAGATATTTTGGGATGAGTGTGCATGTTAGAATCTGCTTTTGGGAATAAATAAAGTGGTTGTGTTTGTTCCCAAAGACATGTATGGTTGTGTGAATGTATGAGTAGAAAGAAAAAGCTGGTGTGTATGTATGACCAGAGCATACACGATAAGATAGGGTGGGTGGGGAATAATTAATGCATATAGCAAATGGTTAATAGTATTTTGTTTTGTTTTGAATAGTTTTGTTTTCTTTCAAATGTAGCGGTAAAGACATTATTTTTGTAAACAGTCTTACCTGCAGTCTTACCTCAACGTTCCTTGCAAATTCATAAACACACTGTATCAACATTATGGTCAAGCACTCGCATCAACATCATTGACAAAAATGAACTTTCAACATACACCAAATGGAAAATGTGTAAACAACAAAACGGTAAATCCATGTTGCAATATCAGCAAAATTCAAAAAACGATAAACTGACTTTTTAAAAACGGTAAATCCATGTTGCAATATCAGCAAAATTCAAAAACATCAAACTAACATTGTTTACAAGTGTAAACAACAAAATGGAAAATCCATATAATCAAAAACGCACAACTTCAAACTGACATTTTTAAAGAACTGTAAATTGGAAATGGTAAATTGCATTGTATGAAAATGTGAAAACAAAAAATCAGACCATTAACATCATGATTTTTTAAATTAATAAACATCGTGCACTGGTAAAACATGTTTTTATTTCATAGCCATAGTGGATTTACAAAAGAAAATAGAATACAAGGAAATCCCCATTCCTCAATCCTCACTTTTTTAATGTTTATGTCCACGCATCATCTACTCTCCTTTCATAGCACTCATCACAATCAGCGCTGCCATCCTCTCTCCCATTGAGGCATCACAGGATGTGAAACGTTGTTTAGCTTCTTTCAATAACATTTTATCTGCCACATGTCTTAAACCAGGATGACTATGGTGATAAGAAAGGTCATGTTCTTTGCATACTTGATCCAAAAGATTAATGGGTATATCACCACGCTGCAAACGTTTTTCGAGACGAGCTCCAGGGCCACTAAAACGATAACCTGGAAGATGGATTTCGAAAGGTAAGTATTGAATCACTTTGTCAATGACGCCATTGCCAGTACAGGTCTGTCATATCCTTTTCCACTGATGGTGAAAAGGTTTGATCTTCCTCCTCCTCTGTGGATGATGTTTGTGTTTGTTGTAGTAGTTGCTGCTTTTTCTCGCCATGACACTCGTGGAATGATTCAACAAAGTCTTTACACTGACTTTTATTACCGTGATACAGTTTGACCAGCTGGCAAGTCGCGCACTATCGCATAGAGTGTATTTTCGCCATGGCCACTTGCTTATGGTGATCGCAATCCGTACAGGGTTGCAATTCACTCAACACGGCGTCTTGAGTCCATGATTTTGGTACATGTTGCCAGATTTCTTTCGCCGCGTTGGCGGCCAGATAATAAAAGAACGATTTGGGGAGTGCCAATAATTCCTCTTCGGTAAAACTCCCTAGTTTCATTTTGCACACAAAGAACTTGCCGATGGCTTTGTCTGTAGCATTCCCTTTCTCCATGGTATCTCGTTCTGTAGATGTTTACATGTCGCTTGTAGAAACTCACTGGCATCATTCACAGGTAAATCTTGAGTTTTAATTTTATTTAACAACTCCCAACAGGCATTGGTGGTTAACCAATGAGAGAGATGCCACACCTGAGCTAGGGCTGTATGGGTAATGTTGGCACAGGGACACCGGTCCATAAGGGTTTGCAATGAGGGGCAGCCCAACTCCAGGAAGTCAATACTTTGACAGTAAGGCGCCAAAAAAGGCTGCAACCGTTTGCGTTTTTCATTACCTTTCACAAATACCACATTGGCCGAGGACAAGTGTGCTTTCTTGATCACGTCCAAATATTTATAGGAAATGGTTCCTTGATTCCAGTCTAGTTGCCTATAATTTTCAATCCACTGGGTTTGTTTACGGTCTTTTTCACACACCAAATCAAAAGCAAGGGGCGTTTTAAATACCAAATGCGTAACTTGTGATATCCAAAAGGTGGTACAATCGATAATGGACACTTGATTAAATATAAATTTGTTGTCACCAAATTTAAACCCTTGGCAATCCACAATTAGTATGCACAACATATTGACGCTTGTCTGGACCAAGTTTAACTGACGACTGACGATCAATGACTACGTGTGCCCATGGCATTGACTTACATGCCATGCTACTTTAAAACAAACGAGGTTAGGGTAGGACAGGTGACATGAAAAATAAGAAGAAGAATAACAAGGACCACAAAATATTTTTATTACATCATTTTATTGTCATAACACGTCTTACATGCTTTTGTCATTTTGGGATACGAACGGTACCAACTAATACAACAATACAGTGTTTCGTGTTTGTAACGTCCATGACACCGATGATGTCCCAATGTCTCTAAACTAGGCGTTTTTTACGGTGAGGTGCTCACCAATCATCGTTGACACCATACAGTCCTCACGTATCGTAACTTGTATTATTTTATCACTCAGAGGCACTAGTGAGGGATTGCATGAATGGCAGGGTATATTTCCCAACTCCAATCTACACAGGTAGGGGCAGGCGGGTGACCAGCGCTGATGTTCCTGCATGGGTTCATCGCTCTCTTCCCAGTGGTCAATGGTGATGGCACAAAAGGCACACTCCACTTCATCTCTTGTTTTTAAGTAATAGAAACCAGCGGCCGCCAAGGGTTTATGAAAGGCCACGTTTAAAGTATAGGAACGCATTTCTCTTTTTGATAATACGACCATCTAAATTTAGAAAACAAGTAGTACAGGGGGCCAAACATATCTTTTGGAAATTCCAAATCCAGTCCTTCATAAGGACACAGCTCCGATGAGGAAAAGACGTGCATTTCTTAATTGCGTGATATCTTTGGTTTGTTGATACTTGCGATTCGTTTGAAACCCCACGATAATGTAGAGAGGTCTTTCTGTATAGCGGGCTGTTTTTACAGACCAACTGTGTGTGTTGGTAGTGGACAATAGCGGGTACTCATGGTGTGCCCAGCTTCTAAATTCCATGTGTAGAGGCCTATATCTTCTTACAATCTTGAGTATGTCCAGTTTTTTGCTATCGTCAAGGGTCACATGTGGTACTTTCCATAGCATGCTGTTGTGACCGTTTCTCCAATGGGACAGGCGATCACCCGGCCAACATCCCGGCCCCATCAGAAGAAACGGCCAAGGGAGTGGGTGAAAAAGATTAGGGCCTGAATCTTGGTTCATACAGACAAGAATAAAAGAAATGCTCCAGCGAGCCAGATACAAAGGGTCTCGGGTCGTTTATGGGTTGGGATGGCCAATAAACTGAACCAGGATTCAAAAGCAAACTCCCTAACTTGAATTAACAAACAGAAAAGAAAAGAAAAGCCCTCGTAAAATCACATCTGCTCCTTTATTGGCCAAAGGATAAATAAACATGCAACTTGCCTACCACGCACGAGTGTAGAGTAAGGGTGGGACAAATTCCGAAAATAAAATAAAAGGTTCATAGTCCCCAAACCAACAAAAAATTATACTTATTCAAACTCGTGGGTGTCCTCTCTTAAAGTTCCGACAAGGAGATTGCCTTTCAAAAACTAAATTAACCCTTAATTTAGCGGTGCTCACGCATGTAAACATCACTGGCCACATATCACAAAGTTCACCTGCGGCAAAAACTCGAAGAAAATATCGAATATCTGTGTATATCACAACTGTCTACCCTTATACAGCAATGGACAGATCTCCTCTATCGAACTGCAAATTAATAATTAAAGAGCATCATATCACATCAAATAACACTCAAACATCAACCCAGCCTCACATAATATGGCATTTCAACAATTAATTATAACTTATCATAAATTATTAACACACCCAGATTGTGATCACATATTTACACTACTAATTCTTATTATTATTACTGATTTATATTCGCCGTTCCAACAACCTTGATCCACACTGTCATATTTGTTATTGTAATTAAATTATAGCATTGTCTAACGTTTAGGAAAGGTTAAGAACCTCGTAATAAGGCACCCTAGTGTATTTCATTCTCACAACGAACATTTAATCGCAACCCTTCCGTCGAACACTCTGTGTGAGGATCCGAACAATCTGACTGAAGAGCGCACTATCAATTACACCCCTGCGCTATTCAATATACAACTCATCGATAAACGTAACACGTTCGTCAAGAGTAAAGGACCCTGTCCTCACAAATTCAATTCAACGGTCATACGTCGCCCCGTGAATAACCTCGTCACATATGACGGAATAATACCATATTTAATTATCACATTAACTTTACACAACATCATTACAAAAATCATGCATTATTAGCATGTCTCAAGAACCCACACTTAACAGAGCGTATCAACTTTATCGGGACCACGAGGTCGTATGATAATATGGCATCCGATCCAAGGAACCTAACTCGACAATCTCCAACCATATCCATTTTGCTATTAAAATCTATGCAATACATGACAAACCTTTCAGAATTAAATTCATATAATGACCTCGGAAATCGAAATGCTAGAATCTCCCAGCAAAATCGGCATCTCATATTATCGTTACCCAATTTCAACTTATTATTATTATTATTATCAGGTCTCAGAGAATAAATGTATGTCTTACTCCTACCATTGATACTGTTAATTTATGTAAGTCAAAACGACCCGAAAAGAAAGAGGAAAAAAATATCTGTACAACCCTATGAGAAAATGATGCTCTTGTTCAATCTGGAATAAATGATTATGAATGGCGTTAAGTTACACGATCTCAGGTCATCTCATGGCACGGCTATCCGAGGTAGAAGTTCTCTTCTTCCTGATGAACAAGGATGGAAATGAAACGTCTTACTTTAGATCCGGTGTCCTCGGATACTTTTGGCGTCGGCGTCGTCTGCTGCATTTGGGCGGCGGCGTTCCTCCAGCGTCTCCGCGATGTGGTCTCCCAGCGTACTGGTAGAGGTATTCGCCCCCGGCTCCTCTCGATCTCCTGGCGACGCCCATGTCCGCCCACTGGTTGCCCCCGGTCACCGTCAGCGACGGCGTCTCCTGACGTCCCAACCATGGTCCACTCGTCCATCTCGTCGCGACCGTTCACCACATTATGGCCCCTTTAGAGGTTCAGTGCAGCATAATTTGCGTATTAATGTGCATGTTGATTCCCAGAATATTTGAATATTTGCCGTGTAGCAATATTACATTTCACTATATCAGAGCACTTTCACGCCCACGCACTATAGCGTCTAGTTCCTGTGGTTCACTTGAATTATATGTACTCACTTTCCTCAACCAGTGACACACTTCCTTCCACGAGAAGCTATTTCGACCTGGCCTTGACCGATATATGAAGTAGCCTGCAGCCTGCAGTCCCTCCACGCAATCTTAAAGCAGATGTAGTCTTCCGTCACATTCTCACTCTGTCCCTTTGATGCCAGCCCTGCTATGATATTTTCGAATGAATGTCTGTCACAATATAGGGCCTCGTGATAATGCTTCGCCTCGACTATCGTTATTATTGTTCTTTCCCCGATACTCGTAATGTTAAACACCTCCTGGTATTCACCTTTAATTAACATAAATTGTCGGCAGGATAATTCAGTTTTTGATTACGGCCTCCACTCGGACGTTCAAAGGCGCACAATTTTGTCTTGCTATTACCACAGTACATGCCTTCAACACCTTACTATCCGCTAACTTAACCGGACCACGTGCATTAATCTTCGTAATCAAAATGGTGAAGTGCTGTATAATATTCCACGCGTCTTCACATATCAATAGCAGCATGTGCATAAATTTAACGGACCTTCGTTTATCAGTTCTGATTATTTCCTCACCTACCAGCGAGTCCGATATCGTCTTGAAATTCACGATTATCGTTCTAGTGACACCTTACTGAACACTGTTCCAACGCACTTCACAAATTATTTCCATCCACCCCGACATACTCCTCGTATCAAATGGCCACGAGCACTGACCACTCACGTAAACCGTTCAAGTTCCCGATGCAAATTTCAGTCCACATGACATAGGCTACTCGTCCGTGCCACGCTGGATAACATACTCGTCCGTGCCACGCTGACCAACATACATTCCGGAACTGTGTCCTGGCGCAGTCAGCTGGCATTTGCGGGTGGGCAAATGCGAGGCAGTCGTGTCAGTACATTTACTGGCACGTTAAAGATCCCCTTCGGGGCAAAATTCCAGCATACCGGCGTCTCTAAAAGCCAGGGTAGTTAAAAGGGACGTAAAACCAATAACATTATTATTATTATTCCTCTCGAGAAAAAAAAATGGAAGGGATTGGAATTTTCTGGAGCATTCCCCTACTCTAGCGGTTACCTCGCTGCGTCATGCCACGACGTCATACTGACCCTCCGGTCTCGTCGTATCTCCAATCATCCGGGGCCGGTAATTGACCCTGACTGGTTCGGTCACGTCTCTCCCGCGACCTTCCAAATATAAGTGGTGGGAACATAGCTTATATTTTTCCTCAAATGATGCATGTGAACGATCCTTTCAGTCATCTTCTCAATGTTGACTAACGGGCTTGCCTGTGATACTTCCGCAGATTCGCGGCATTGAAGTTCCCAACAAGTGCATTCGTGACGTTGTCAACCACCCTATAGCAATTGTTGTCCATCACTCTGGCAAAATGCGTGCATTTATTCCACGTGCATCCAGACAAATCCTCAGGCGACCATTTGGCTTCCTTACAACCGCTAAAGGGTTTAGGAAAGAAGTCGGAGCCTTCTTTATTATGCCATCTTTCTCTATGACGTTTATCATGGCCTTTACCTCCTCCTTCCATTTCTCTGGGACTGGATATATGTGTTTCCTGTATGGTGAGTCATCACTCAACTTGATATCGTACTGAAAGTTCTTGATAATTCCAGGTTTGTCGCTAAATACCTCCCGAAACTCCTGTATTAGGTCATCAAACTGTTTCTGGACAGTTGGATCCAAAATTTCTTTTACACCAACAGGCATGTGGGTGATGGTCTCTTCTTCACGTTCCACGATATTCTCAAGAGTGTTCTCCAAGAAGAGCGTGCTCGAGTTGGCATTGATATAATCTTTCTATCCTCTGCTTGGCGATTCGTTTCCGACATACATAACACCCTCTTGCATATTTATAATCCAGCCGTACTCCGAAATAAAGTCAACACCCAGAATTATTTGAAAATTGATGTTGGAGATGGCCACGAACACGTGCTCATAAAACCTTCCCGCAATTTTGATCATCAACAGGGCCTGCAGCTTGCATCTCACTGAGCGATCGGGAATTACACCTCTAACCTTTACATTCGCTACTGGTAGAGTATATACGGGTCCTGCCTCCATTATCTCGTCCAAACATGACTGAGACACCACACTAATCATCGCTCCAGTGTCAATCAGGGATTTTATTTGTTTACCGAGCACCTCTACTGTTATTGAGAGTACATGCCTTCAACACCTTACTATCCGCTAACTTAACCGGACCACGTGCATTAATCTTCGTAATCAAAATGGTGAAGTGCTGTATAATATTCCACGCGACTTCACATATCAATAGCAGCATGTGCATAAATTTAACGGACCTTCGTTTATCAGTTCTGATTATTTCCTCACCTACCAGTGAGTCCGATATCGTCTTGAAATTCACGATTATCGTTCTAGTGACACCTTACTGAACACTGTTCCAACGCACTTCACAAATTATTTCCATCCACCCCGAAATACTCTTCGTATCAAATGGCCACGAGCACTGGACCACTCACGTAAACCGTTCAAGTTCCCGATGCAAATTTCAGTCCACATGACATAGGCTACTCGTCCGTGCCACGCTGGATAACATACTCGTCCGTGCCACGCTGACTAACATACATTCCGGAACTGTGTCCTCCTCTCGAGAAAAAAAAGGAAGGGGTTGGAATCTTCTGGAGCATTCCCCTACTCTAGCGGTTACCTCGCCGCGTCATGCCATGAAGTCATACTGACCCCCCGGTCTCGGTGTGTCTCCAATCATCCGGGGCTGGTAATTGACCCTGACTGGATCGGACACACTGCGTAGTTGAATTTTTGAATCTAAGGGTGCATTGTCGGATCCTTTAAGCGCATTATTATCACTCCTGTCTCTCACCAGATAAAGCACTTGCCTTGCGTTGACCACAATGCGCTGGTGATCCTCGGCAAAGCCTAAAATCAGTTTAAGAGGTAAATATCCAGTAAAGGCGCCATCGGTGTGTACCATCCAGTCGTTGGTTGAGTCAGGACAACAACCCGCCATGCAAAGTGCTTCTTCCTCACAATAAGAGGGTTATAGTTTCATGACACTGGAAATACCCACATTTCGAGTGCTATCCACCACAATATCGTTAATCAGATAGCGCACCTCAGAAAACAGAAAGGCAATAGCATGGTCGGCTAACTTGGATGTGGTGTGTGTAGAGCCACCGGCTTTGGTGAGCCGATCTTCAATGTGAATGACACTTTCATGCGGTAGGGTGTTAATATATTGATTGTTAATAACAAATTGAATTTCATCATTGTTATTGAGTCCAGGTGTTTGAGCTGGATAGGAATGGGGAGTAATTCTTACCACCCCTTGTTGCTCCTCCATGTGGTTCGCTATCTCTAGGATATAATTCATTATGGGGGTTGACGTGGTAACCTTAATGCTGTAAAATCTGCTTGTCCAGAAATGTTAACGTTTATTCACGTGGCAAACAACTAACACCATTCCTAGACGGTGTTGTTGCTTTATACACCAACTTCTAAGTGGCTTTAGCACCAACTTGTAAGTCAGTGGTGTGGTAGAATATAGTTGAATGAGATGTTGTTCTCTATTGATCAGTCTTAATGTTATATTACTAATTCCATCTGCAGCCACAGAATGAAAAAGGACCACTGGAGGGTTTTCACGAGTAATATAGCCATTGGGCGATGTCACAATAAAGTCATAAAGCGAATGCCATTATTCATAATTGGTGAACACTGGGCTAATAATATTACACGTCACCGACACATGATGGTCCTCAATCAGTTTCACTTCATTGTCTGATTGGCGTTTTTTGTTGGGCTCCAACACGCGTGGTTTAAATCCTAGTAAAGGACCAATGGAATGGGGTTTTGTTTTAAAGTCAATGTTGAAGGTGGAGAAAATACTGCAGCGATGAGTGTTGGTATTTCCTATAAGTTCAAACTTGTGTGTACCATCGAGAAATGATATTCATTGATCAACACCACATAAATGTGTTCATAAATATCTTCTATCGTATATCCACCAGAGTTCAGGGTGAGCACAGAATCATCATAGTAAAACTAGTTGTTCATATTTTCACGTATGTTGTATATTCTATTGAACCTTTCAAGGTCACTAGTTCGATGGGCGGGGGTGGATTCCCAAAACTGTCAAAGTACCATACGGTGGATCACTCTTTGACATAAGCTACATAAAGCGTTCCTAGTCCTCGGTGATCATCCAAATTAACAACGGCACATTCCTATTTCCAGGGTCGTGGAGGAAATTTGTTTCGCATAAACACACCTTGAAAATGAGAAAGCTTTGGTTGTTTAGCATAGCTTTCCACTTGTTGATGAGTCAGGACATGTCTTGCAATGGCTGAGGTTATAATTTATTAAATTTCGAAATGGCGAAATCCCAAATCCTTGTTGGTAAAAGGCTGGCTTTAAATTGGCATTTTAGCCCGCATAGCAATTGCTTCCATTTTTTCATGGTGTCGCTGACTTTCTTTCAGTTGTTGCTTGCTCTGCTGTGCAGCTTTAATGGTTTTCGCCACCGCAGTAGCACCACCCAAATGTGAACCCAGAACAGCCAGACCGGCGAATAATGGAGGTAAAAATCCCGCTCGTTTGGAGACGGGAATCACTCGCCCTTGTTTTGAACCCTGTCGCTGACCTTTTGGAATAGCACGCCTCTGTGCTGCTCGAAGGGCTTTTCTTATGGTCAACACGTTTTTTCTTTCGCAAGGGCCTATCCAAAAATGCCTTAAGCCCATGCTTTGACAATGACAGGGTCTTCTTTTTAGTCTTTTTCAACACACATCTCTGTTTCACCATGATGATAACCAACAACCTTTCAAAGAAAGTTTAAGTGACAACTAACGTGAGGTTGTTATTTCATGGCTGTATATTCGAGTTCCACATAAAGTGGGAAATCGTTTATGGTTTCTCCCGCTTGCTTTTCGTCCCATGTAAGCATGAGATGAAAGGATAATTCATCACCTGCATTGACCATTTGATGGTTATGGACCAACATCCTATGACCGTTTATCTCTACATGTAAGCGGTTTTCTATCAGGCATGGATTGTTTCATGTGAATGGTTCTATCATAGTACAATAGATAGTGGCCTAAACCTGAAGAAAGCACATACGCCAGGTGCTGGTCACGGACTAGTGGTAAACGGTTTCTGTCATTCACAGGTTTTTCATTTGTCAGGTACACTAGAAATACAGATGGGATAAATTTATAATGGATTTTCATTTCATAGGTCACGTAACGTTTGGTACTGACATCGTCCTCTACTTGTGGGTCTTCCACGTGAATAATGCGGTGATGATTAGCGGTATAGCCATTCACTGTAAGTTGAGGCACTTTGTCATAAAACTCGTGAACCTTGTTATCCACTTACTTTTTTGTAGTGACGTCTGTAGACACTTGAGGATGTTTCACATGAGTTAACCACTTTCCCTTAAAGTCATAATCTCCCTGTTTAGTTCGTGGCACCACAGACCTATCCACATAGTGTTTATTAGTAGTATCTGTTTCTTGTTTAGGATCTTGTATGGGGACAGACCTAGCTTTGGCCATCAACGCACGTCCAAAGACATCCATCGTCATTCTGTAGTAGGAGTCTACTTTTTCATGACAAGGCTAGGTTCCATGTATATAGACAGCCTGCTAGCCTGTCTAAGCCTTAGTTGATACGAGGATTATTAAGCAGCAAGAGTCAATACCCGTGGGGGACATGGTTTCCCATCTCTATCCCACTTCACGTGAAAAACGCCATGGTTCACTGTTTCCGTCTTCCATTCGCTGCATCATTGTGGGACCTTCCGGGTGTGGAAAGACCAATATTTTGCTGACGCTCATCACAGCGCCCAATGGTCTGTGTTTTCAAAATATTTATATTTTCGCAAATTCTCTCTACCATCCCCTCTACGTGTTTCTGGATCAAGTCATGTCTGGATTACAAAATGAAAATATGGGTTATTTCACATTTTCCATGCAAGAAAATGTTATTGCCCCGGATGAGGTAAAGCCGGATTCACTCATGATTTTCGATGATTTATCCACTGAACGACAAGGCATCATTCAAAGCTACTTCAGCATGGGCCGTCACAAACATATCGATTGCTTCTATCTTGGACAAACGTATTCAAAAATGTCCAAACAGTTGATTCGTGACAATGCCAATGTCATTGTTTTATTTTTCCAGGACGAGAGGACTAGTCGTCACATATATAATGAACATGTGAATCCGGATATCACCTTTCAAATGTTTACTTAATTGTGTGCCAAGTGCTGGAACACTCAACGTCATGCCTGTTTGGTCATTGACAAACAAAGTGAACTCAACCAAGGACGTTATCGCTTAGGGTTTGATCATTTTATTGCTATTTAAGGCACGGTCTCATTCCCTCTCAAGTCATTTGTCAAGACTCCACGGTGGTGTATTCTTGGAATACACGGTACGAGAGATTATAATTTTCAATGCTTTTGCATGTTCTTTCCTTCCTCTTTGTCAAACACCAACAGTGATCTTCTGTTTTCTCTTAGGGGTTCAGGTCGCTTATATCTTTTATGAGTCTGTTCCAGATATATATTCTATGACCCACCTAGCGTCATATAGCAGCGAATATCTGAAGCTCTTCAACTCTTCCTCGTGCAAGAGGAATTCCTTCTCCATCTGGCCACCAGATTTTGCTGCCATCGCCAGCTATTATCTCCATGAGCAAGAGAACTACGTCTACTCTTTTACTCACCATGCTGTGCTAGTATCATCTGTTATCAACTCTTTGAAGACCGGCTCAGCAAGAGAAGATCAATTTTTTGTTTTAAAGTTGGCAATGTTTATATGTTCTCCTTTTGTCTCCTACCCCCCACTCTTTTTCCCTACCTTGGACCCTCCGTGCTCCGTTGAGCAGGTCTCACTTCGCAATCGGCAGTTGACTCGGTCAGTTAAAGCTCCTCTCGAGCTAGCCTCCTCAAACCAAGAGGCACACACTCTTCTACGCCATGTTGGCAAGGTAGTTGTCATCCAGGGAAACTTCGCCTTCAACATGAAATCAAGATAAGTACCATTTTAAAAGTTTTAACCTCATCTTGATGGTTTTAACTTCCACGTGCTTTTAATGATACTTTTATAGACAGTGTGAAATTATTTATTTTGGGGCAAAAATCATTCTTCGTGGGATTTGCCATGTTGAGCTTTTGTTCGTACAAGCCAACCTTACTAAAAAAGAGCTTTTCTTAAGCTATTCAAATGAGAAATCTTCTCACCACGTGGGATATTACCTAATACCCACTGTCTATAAATTATAAAGCTAGTTCCTCCGCTGGAGTAACTTTGACTCCATTCTTCTATAAAGATCGTTCTGGAACTTTCCAGATCTGGTACTCTATCTGCGAGGCTTGCCGTCAGGTATTTTTCACTCACTTGTGAAAATACTAGTTAAAATGAGGAATCTTCCTTAAATTACTGCAATAGCGAACTTTCTTCCTCCGTTGGAACATTCTATGGCGCATTTAATTGTAAAATCACAAACTTCTCAAGAAACAGACTCTCACCCATATAGTGCAATCCGTTATTTCCATAATTGCAATAATTTTCTTTCTCATAAACTTTAGTGTTTCTATAGTGAACTTTACATCCATCTTTACAGACTACAGTGATAACCAGTGCTTGCTCCACGTTTCTACCGCGTCGCGATCGTCCGTTTACATTAAATACGGCCATGAACATTGATCCTATATCCCAATGATCTTTCCTCAACCTTTTACTAACAACCCACATTAATAAAATTGTAACTTTTCTATGAGGTGTCACTCACGAAGTGCCCTTCCAACTGTGCTAGTTTAAATTTAAGTAATTTTTGTATAATTTACGTGTGTGACACACGATTCAAATTCACATTGCTCCTTTCCTATAATCAGGGAAAACAATTCTTTAAACTCTTGAGCGAGTCATGTTCAGGTTTCACGAAATGGAAACTGTCCCATTTGGCTAGTGATTCCTACTCAAACTTGGGAAGTCTAGAACCTTCCTTGTAACTTTCTTCAGGTTTCACAGTAAGTGACCTGCCCTTATTTGCATAATAACCAACATTAATTCTGTATAAATATAAGAAGTTGTAGGAACTTCCATCTTATTCTTCATGTTTTTCTTATTGTTATTTTCGAAGTTGTCACTTTCTCTAGAACATTCTCTCAAGAATTTCTTAAAGTACACTCTTTGTACTAAATTTAAATGTTTAAACTTTAATTACTACACATGTCTTTTTATTTTCTTATAAAGATTTTAGAAGCATGTAAGGTTTTAAACCTCATAAATTGTCAATTGCCTGGAGCAATCGTTTAATGTGAGGAGGTTTGAGACCCCATTTCTTAAAAAAGTTTAAATGAACTATGTTTGTCAAAATTATATTACATGCTTGTTAATTTCCTCAAACTTCTTTGCATTGTTTAATAAATTAAATATTTGTTTTTGGATTCATCATTTCTCTGATACTACAGTTAGGCAAGATCCTGGCTTTCCTAGCTCTTCCTAGATTTATGCCCTCGTTCATACTCAATAAAGCTTTTACTATTTGTCTGGCCAGACCATCACCCTTCCCTATAGTACTTTTATACATGCTTGGGAGGAAATACACTAAAGCCTTTCTCTGGCAAACTGCCCAAGTCTTAGCTGCGGTTCCCGTTAGCTTCGACCAAGCTCGCACCTACTTTAGGTATCAGAGAGTTAATTTGCAGTTGCAACCACCTTTAAGTGTGTTTAAAGTTAAACTTATTAATTTTGTGGAACTCTCCTCCTATTTTTCTATCCCTTTTCTCCAATCCAAAATCTACTTCCTTCTCTTAATCATCTTCCCTTGGTGGGTGGGTTATTCCTCAGCCAATAATCTACCCAAAATTTGGTACCAGAAACCCGGGAGAGTCCATTTGTCATTTTTCTGTTTAACAATACTCTGCAAATTATTAATATCTGCTTTGGATCTTTCAGCTATAACTACATCATGCAAAGCCTGTGAACGGGAAAGAGGCCGCTCCTGTCTCCTTTGGTGTTTCCCGTTCTTTCTACTCATTTGCTGCTGCCAACTTGACAGCATCTCCAAGGTTCTACAGTTTCGTGAGTTGTATTTCAATTTATTCTCTTTGTCATGGCTCCTACTGAAAAAGATGAAACTCTCATTGCTAGACGTTCTTCCTATAAAGGGCAACTCACCAGATTCAGAAATTTTATCAACAAATTAAATCCCGCCGAGTGTGATTTAGACATCTTGACACATCGCCTTAAGTTGTACGAACGGTCTTATGATTATTATGATCAAATTCAAACCGAGATTGAATCCGCTTGCCCAGAACTTCAATCGGATCGGGACGAGGTCGAACCCTTGTACTTTGAAGGGATTGCAAAGGCCCACCAACTGATCCGCAATATCTCAGAACCGGACACTAGGGTCATCAATCCGGCCCAGTTCGCACCCGCTTCAGTTCACAAGAACAAACCGAAACCGTTACTTCCTAAGATAAGCCTACCGCACTTCTCAGGCAAGGAAGGTGAATGGTATTCTTTTTATGAACTTTACTGCTCCCTAATTCATGAAAATACTGAGATTTCTGATATTCATAAATTTTATTTCCTCCGTACGTCTTTGGAATCTGAGGCCTTAGCCTTAGTGGAGTCACTGCCTTTAAGCGCAGACAACTACCACATCGCCTTTAATCTCCTTAAAGAGAGATATGGCAATTTACGCTTGAGTGTAGCTCGCCACTCTCATTGCTAGACGTTCTTCCTATAAAGGGCAACTCACCAGATTCAGAAATTTTATCAGCAAATTAAATCCCGCCGAGTGTGATTTAGACATCTTGACACATCGCCTTAAGTTGTACGAACGGTCTTATGATTATTATGATCAAATTCAAACCGAGCCTGCCAGCCGTCAAACCTAATGACGTCACCTCTTTAAGAAACTTTTTGGACTCTATACAGTTGAATGTCAGAGCATTATACCTACTTAAGCAGCCTGTCCAAACATGGGACACCATACTCATTCATCTGGCTACATCAAGATTCGATTTTTCAACTTTAAAGGCTTGGGAAATTGAACTCGCTCGCAAGGAAGAATTTTCCTTCGAACACTTAATCTCGTTTCTTAACAGCCGATGCCAAGTTCTTACAGCACTCGCATTTCAGTGCGAAAAGGTCGAAACGAATCATCAGTCTCAAATTTTTGAAAAAAAAACCTTGCTTTTTCAAAGGGACATCAGCCCCCATCTGTCGAGAACAAGCAAACCCGTTCTGCCTCTTTCAATCATGCAAGAGAACATATCAGGCCGCTTAACAAATCTTTAAAATGCACGCTCTGTAAAAAGCTTCACACATTGTATTCGTGCAAATCCTTTAAAGAATTGTCTGTCGAAGATCGAAGGAAGTTTGTCTTCAATAGCAAACATTGTTTCAATTGCTTATCACCTAAGCATTCTTCTTCAAATTGCACGTCATCCAATCTCTGTTTTCATTGCAAAAAACCGCATCATTCTTTATTGCACGTTCACGATAAATCGAGGTCATCAGTACCTGCCTCTTCAAGCTCCATGCAGAGCCGCTCCGAACAAACTAATGCTTCTTCCTGCATTTCTAACGCCGAAACTTCTCACAGTGCGCAAACCCTTTTGACCACTGTACAATTCGAAATCCAAGATAAATTTGGAAATTGGTTTAGAACCCGTGGTCTTCTCGATTCCGCTTCAACGCACAACTTTGTTTCGCAATCGTTGATTAAAAAACTAGGTCTTTCGTCATCACCTACTTCTATCAATGTGACCGTCATTGACAATTTGAAAACTCAAGTCTTGCAGTCTTCAAAATTGAAAATCAGAGACGTTTGCCAAAGAAACACCAATCTTAATTTAAACTGTCTCATTCTTACCAGTATTGGCAAGGACACTCCTAGCAGATGTATTAATACCTCCTGTTTAAAGATTCCTTCGCACTTAAGGTTAGCTGATCCTCAGTTTAATGCTCAAGGTCCCATTGATGTACTTTCCAGTGCCAGTGTTTTTTGGAAGTGCATTCGCAAACAAACACGCAAGTTATCTTCAACCGTGGTCGCCAGAGACACCGATTTTGGTTGGGTTATTACTGGTAAAATCAAACATACCAGTGTTCAAACCAAAGCGCAATGTCATTTCGTTACAGCTGACATAAATCCCATTTCTGAAAAAGAGAACGCTCATGTTTCAGATCTCAATATTTTTGAAAAACACTTGCCGAAACGATGTCTTATCGTGAACAACTACGCTACCTCTGTAAGTTGTTTAAATGGTTTTTCCTTCTTCCCGCACAAGATGGCAATTCAAGTTCGCCTTGCTTTGTGTTACTTCGTCTACCTTCTCATGTCATTTTTTATAGCAGGTAATTGCTTAAACTCTTTCTCGAAAACTATCTTCCCCTTGTGTAAAACCATGGCTGTCAGTCTCCATCACTTCGCTGTAAGCTATGTTTCACTTCTTTCGCTATGTAGAAGGATGGCCACGGCCGGCTCCTCCCTCCTTCCTCACAATTGGAAGTCGCTCATGAAACCGCTTGAAAATCTGAATTCTATAGCATCTGGAATAACTATTCTTATGCATAACCTCCTTCTCAATGTCCCGGCTTCCCTTCCTATTTCGGAAGAATCAAGCCTTTTTCTGTCGAAAATTGTCGGATTCCGTGATCCTCAAAATCATGCGAAATTGATTTCCTACTCTATTTCATATAGCTTTAAATTGTTTGTTCACGTCCAAGTTACGATTGACTGCATGCCGTCCAACCTGAATATCTGCTTTAAGTTACAGCTGATTCAACAAGTGTTGTTTGTGTACTTTGAACTGCTTGTTTTTCAAACTTGTCTGTATACAAGCCCGAGTAAGGTCAAGTCACTGTTTATTTCCTGTACGCTTGACAAAGTTCAAAGCAAGTTTCTCTTATCTCAACTTTGGCTGATTGCCAAGCATTGTCTAGTGAGTCGCTCCTGCAAGTACAGAAGCCGTTCACCTACTTCCCAAAATAAACTTGTTCCAGTTAAGGACTCTTTCAGCTATTTATATGCCTTATCTCGCTGTACTATGTGTGTCAAGGCCGTGCTTGCCTGTGTATCTCACTTACTCACGCTCGTATTCTACAATTGCTTCGATTCTTGTCTCGTAACATCGTCGCATATCTTTTACGCGCTTATGTATTGCACTCTGCTCACATATTTTGAAATCTTTGTTCATTGATGAACAAACTTACTTTTTCTCGTCGTCACATTCGATGTGTTTTTGCATTTATACTTGTCACGTCACGTTTCTCGCTGACTTAAGTATTTTTCTGAGTAACCCCTTTGATACTCATTATAACTTGAGGTCATTGTTTATGGCTACTCGTTTGTTACCTATGGCGTTCTTGCTTTCTACTCGCATAGTTTCTTTGTTTATTTGGTATATTCTTATCCTGAATAGATGTACTTGTTTCTATACGCTTTGTTTAAACTTGCCAATTCTTCTTTCTCATCATATCGCAATCTTTACTAGTGCTTTATTTCTCTCAGCTTCCAGCTATTTCGTGATTGAAGGCGTTGTTAATTCTCGTTATTTAACTCCGCTTTCTAATGACCCTGATGACCTCCTTCCACTTACACCTGGTCGCTTCCTTACACGCACTTCTCTCTCTGCCCCTCCTCCCCTTCCTAATTCTTACAGGGATTCTAATTTACCTATTGTTTGGTGTAAACTTGAAGCCCTCCGTAATTCCTATTGGAAGAGGTGGAACTTGGAATATTTAACTTCCTTGCAACGGAGACAGAAGTGGTTTCTTTCCAGTCCCGACATTAAAGTGGGAGACTTGGTCTTAGTTAGGGATGTTTCTCCCCCCTTAGTCTGGATCTCGGGTAGAGTGACAGAGTGTCATCCTGGAAGAGATGGGAGAGTCAGGGTGGTCAGAGTTTTGACCACTAATGGTCAGATCATAAGACCACTTCTCTTCAATTACATTATTACTCTTAAATGTTTAATTGCTTATTTGTTCCCTGTTGGTGTTTTCCCATCCCAGTATGGTGTATTCTTGGAATACACGGTACGAGAGATTATAATTTTCAATGCTTTTGCATGTTCTTTCCTTCCTCTTTGTCAAACACCAACAGTGATCTTCTGTTTTCTCTTAGGGTTTCAGGTCGCTCATATCTTTTATGAGTCTGTTCCAGATATATATTCTATGACCCACCTAGCGTCATATAGCAGCGAGTATCTGAAGCTCTTCAACTCTTCCTCGTGCAAGAGGAATTCCTTCTCCATCTGGCCACCAGATTTTGCTGCCATCGCCAGCTATTATCTCCATGAGCAAGAGAACTACGTCTACTCTTTTACTCACCATGCTGTGCTAGTATCATCTGTTATCAACTCTTTGAAGACCGGCTCAGCAAGAGAAGATCAATTTTTTGTTTTAAAGTTGGCAATGTTTATATGTTCTCCTTTTGTCTCCTACCCCCCACTCTTTTTCCCTACCTTGGACCCTCCGTGCTCCGTTGAGCAGGTCTCACTTCGCAATCGGCAGTTGACTCGGTCAGTTAAAGCTCCTCTCGAGCTAGCCTCCTCAAACCAAGAGGCACACACTCTTCTACGCCATGTTGGCAAGGTAGTTGTCATCCAGGGAAACTTCGCCTTCAACATGAAATCAAGATAAGTACCATTTTAAAAGTTTTAACCTCATCTTGATGGTTTTAACTTCCACGTGCTTTTAATGATACTTTTATAGACAGTGTGAAATTATTTATTTTGGGGCAAAAATCATTCTTCGTGGGATTTGCCATGTTGAGCTTTTGTTCGTACAAGCCAACCTTACTAAAAAAGAACTTTTCTTAAGCTATTCAAATGAGAAATCTTCTCACCACGTGGGATATTACCTAATACCCACTGTCTATAAATTATAAAGCTAGTTCCTCCGCTGGATTAACTTTGACTCCATTCTTCTATAAAGATCGTTCTGGAACTTTCCAGATCTGGTACTCTATCTGCGAGGCTTGCCGTCAGGTATTTTTCACTCACTTGTGAAAATACTAGTTAAAATGAGGAATCTTCCTTAAATTACTGCAATAGCGAACTTTCTTCCTCCGTTGGAACATTCTATGGCGCATTTAATTGTAAAATCACAAACTTCTCAAGAAACAGACTCTCACCCATATAGTGCAATCAGTTATTTCCATAATTGCAATGATTTTCTTTCTCATAAACTTTAGTGTTTCTATAGTGAACTTTACATCCATCTTTACAGACTACAGTGATAACCAGTGCTTGCTCCACGTTTCTACCGCGTCGCGATCGTCCGTTTACATTAAATACGGCCATGAACATTGATCCTATATCCCAATGATCTTTCCTCAACCTTTTACTAACAACCCACATTAATAAAATTGTAACTTTTCTATGAGGTGTCACTCACGAAGTGCCCTTCCAACTTTGCTAGTTTAACATTAAGTAATTTTTGTATAATTTACGTTTGTGATACACGATTCAAATTCACATTGCTCCTTTCCTATAATCAGGGAAAACAATTCTTTAAACTCTTGAGCGAGTCATGTTCAGGTTTCACGAAATGGAAACTGTCCCATTTGGCTAGTGATTCCTACTCAAACTTGGGAAGTCTAGAACCTTCCTTTTAACTTTCTTCAGGTTTCACAGTAAGTGACCTGCCCTTATTTGCATAATAACCAACGTTAATTCTGTATAAATATAAGAAGTTGTAGGAACTTCCATCTTATTCTTCATGTTTTTCTTATTGTTATTTTCGAAGTTGTCACTTTCTCTAGAACATTCTCTCAAGAATTTCTTAAAGTACACTCTTTGTACTAAATTTAAATGTTTAAACTTTAATTACTACACATGTCTTTTTATTTTCTTATAAAGATTTTAGAAGCATGTAAGGTTTTAAACCTCATAAATTGTCAATTGCCTGGAGCAATCGTTTAATGTGAGGAGGTTTGCGACCCCATTTCTTAAAAAAGTTTAAATGAACTATGTTTGTCAAAATTATATTACATGCTTGTTAATTTCCTCAAACTTCTTTGCATTGTTTAATAAATTAAATATTTGTTTTTGGATTCATCATTTCTCTGATACTACAGTTAGGCAAGATCCTGGCTTTCCTAGCTCTTCCTAGGTTTATGCCCTCGTTCATACTCAATAAAGCTTTTACTATTTGTCTGGCCAGACCATCACCCTTCCCTATAGTACTTTTATACATGCTTGGGAGGAAATACACTAAAGCCTTTCTCTGGCAAACTACCCAAGTCTTAGCTGCGGTTCCCGTTAGCTTCGACCAAGCTCGCACCTACTTTAGGTATCAGAGAGTTAATTTGCAGTTGCAACCACCTTTAAGTGTGTTTAAAGTTAAACTTATTAATTTTGTGGAACTCTCCTATTTTTCTATCCCTTTTCTCCAATCCAAAATCTACTTCCTTCTCTTAATCATCTTCCCTTGGTGGGTGGTTTATTCCTCAGCCAATAATCTACCCACTTGGCGTTAGCACAGAGTCAATTGAAAAAGCGTATTATTAGAGCAAAAAATACTATTCGCCAAAAGTTTCGTCAATTGAAACGATCACGTGCGGATCATGCTTTGTTTATTCAACAACATTTAGCACCTCCGCAAAACGCCATGTTGAAACCATCTGTCAAGCCATCTGAAACGCTACCCACCGTTTCACAAGCCACTCACAAGCAACACGAGGACCCTGTGGAAGAGAGGAGGAACAGGAAGATTTGTAGTGTTAGCGAGGTTGAGGATGAGGATGATAATGATTATGTGTTCACACCTCAAAAAATGCCTCACCCTTCGCAGGGTTTTTAAGAAAAAATGAACCCATGGCCATGGCCGAAACACCTTCCACTTCCAAGCATACACCATTGGCACGACCCTTGGCCACGCCTCAACACAAAGCTTAACTCAAAACATTTTAATCAATCATTATGGAGCAACACTGCAACCGTATCTCATCGTTCTATTCATTGGAAACACATATACCACGTATGGCGTTCGCTATGATGATGATAGTTTTAAAATTGGGGATTCATCCATTAAATTTGCTCGTACTAAATCTGTCATTAAAAACATTAACTGTAAATTAACACCAGGACTGTTAAAGCTACTATTCTCTCTTACACCATCTTCCCATGATTATACTCCAGAGGACCTTGGCAAATATAAATCCATTTAATTGGGCGCCCATGCCCACAAAAGACAGTATGATCCCTCCCAATAAGTGAATGCCAAGATATCTCAACAAGATGTTCAGTAAAGAACATATAGCCTACTTTCTCCTAAATGTATGAGTATAGTTATAACTCGTTGTTATTATCAAAGAGTATAATAGAACTATTCTTTGTTGAAGACTTTAGAAACGATTTACTCTACCAAACGCCACAACCTAGATAAAAACTGCTACCATCATTGACGAAAGAAAGAAAGAAAGAAAGAAAGAAAGATAAGAAGTATCTCGGATCTGGAGACATAATAGACCGGACTGGCTGCGTGGCTCAGCGGTAACGTTCTCACTTGCTGGGCCCTAGGTTGCAGGTTCATATCCTGGCGCAGTCAGCTGGCATTTGAGGGTGCACAAACGCGAGGGAGCCGTGTCAGTACATTTACGTTAAAGATCCCCTTCGGGCCAAAATTCCGGCACCCCGGTGTCTCTAAAAGCAGCAGTAGTTAAAAGGGATGTAAAACCAATAACATTATTATTATTATTATTATTATTATTATTATTATTATTATTATTATTATTATTATTATTATTATTATTATTATTATTATTATTATTATTACATATACGACCTGCCGTGGGCAACATCCAACTTTGAGTTGAGGCATGTCTTTACACGTCTGGTTGTGCATGGCTTTCACAACCCTAATTGAATTAACAAATCTTTCCATGACCCTACAGAGACGTGTGTATACAAACTATGTGGATATTTTCGATTGCTATTTGCCTGAAATAAAAGTAGTAATTAATAACCTGAACTAACACCAACGGCTTGAATTCAGTTACTATGTGAAATCGTTTTGTTCTTTACTTCAAATAACATTTTCAAGTAACGCAAAATAGGCTGTTACAAACCCTTTAAAATAAAAAGTAAAAATGTATCGTAGTATCATCTTGTCATTCTTCAAATTCGATGCGCATAGAATGCCAATGGAATAGTTATCAATGGAGCCCCACGTAGGCTAGTCGTGACATCTAGTGGTGAAGTATCGAGCAATATAATCCTAACAGAGCGAGTGCATTCTAGCGGCCATAAGAAGAAACTTTTCAATAAAATCTGGAAGTTAATAAGTAGGTCAGCTTGCAGTTACCTTTTTGGCAGCTAGATGTCTCGAGTAAATCTGCTGGCGAATTATGTTTTAATTAAATATATATTTTACACCATAATATGCACAATATAACGCTTAATTTTAAAACGTCTGAGTCATTACAAAACAATAAACATAAAATTTCAAGCAAAAAACCTAGCTCTGATCGGGTTTGAACCATAGGGATTTGAGCGATAGGCTAACGCTCTACCACTGAGCCAATTGTGTCAACGAATATCGTTGTATATAAAATGACTTATATAGAACTTGTTAGCAAATAATGATTTATACTAAACGATTTCATCACTGGAGTATATTATTTATATATAAAGCATTTCATACAAAGTTTATTTATTTTGTATCAGTACGCTATATTGCATGCGATACTCAAATTAGTGAAATATAAGTCAGGCACAAGATATCCGCTGCCATCTTGTCTTATTACTGACTCGGCTCAGCTTTTTAAAATCACGTCTGCACTATAGTATTACAAAATAAACTTTTAATTTCGAACGTGCCTCTTCCTTTAGAACAGTTAAAACGATTCTCGGCTCGATAATCGGAACTGGTGGGTCCCATGATATGGATTATAAAGTTTGCATAATTCGCACGGCCGCCATCCTGAAATGGTATGGCGGACGACCTTGTAGTTTGGTTACAAGACGCATCCTATACGAAGGTATGTTGTTACCAAATTTGGTAGAGTTCGGATGATTTGGTTAGTCGTTATTTGATTTTACGTTTTGAACGTTTGAGTGGCCGCCATTCAGTTTTAGTAAAGATGGCGGCGATATAAAACATGACACTGAGGTGCCCTTTGCTTGTTCTACCTCTGTACCAAATTTCGTTCAATTCGGTTTCACCGTGTTCGAATTGATAGGGGGGACAGACATTCAGAGTACACACACTCACACACACACACACACACACAGACTCACACACATACACACACACACACAGACAGACACACATTTTTTGGCCCTGTAGTGATCTCATAAGTCTACTTTCATTTTTTGCAAAAATCGAAAGTAGGCTAAAAATATAAAACCATCATTGCAAAAATGTTTCCCACCAGTCAAAGGGCTCGGCGTAAAGTGTCTGCTTCGGGAGTGACATTTAAACCATTGAAACCCCTTGTGGATGTTACCTACCGGCATAATCCCAATTGGCAACTCCAGCTATCTGATATGACATCTAGCGGTAAAAATGAGAAACTTACTAAGTAGGGTACTTTTGTCACGTGGTGACTGTTTGAATATGGTTTCTTGTATTGGTAAGCAGATCGTAGTAAATTCTTCGTGTCTTTATACATAAGTAATAAGTTTTACTCGTTGATAGAGTGCAAAATGAGTAAAAGCAAAGAATATTGTTCAGTTTACGGCTGTAAGTCGATGTATAAGAGGGCTGCGGATAAATGTTTTCATCACTTTCCAAAAGATGCAAATAGCAATAGCCCAAAAGTGACGATACCAAATAAATACGGGCAACAGGAGAGGGTTGGACCACTCACCACTACACTCCCTGACGACAGGACGGTTTGTTCACTGTTACGCCGAGCCAAGCCGCACCTAAACAGCCAAGCACAGTCTCGCCGAGCCAAGCCGTACCAAGACAGCCAAGCTTACACCAGTCGAGGACAGCCAAGCTTCATCAGTCAGGTATCCTTCCCCGCTCCCTAGTTCATTTCCAAAAACCCTACCAATCACCATCACCTCGCTCTGCGATATCCGAGCCATTCCACTACGAGTCATATAGGCCTAATTTGACTTCGCAGGGTAATTATCTACTCTGTGAGAACCTGCTACCAGTCCAATATTCAACACCAAACCCATCTGCTAACCATTCAAATCAAGCAATTCCTGTCTCCCCTGAGTTTTAATACAAGTTTAACTCATCCCTTCGCCCTACCAAGCAGCAAATAATATCTAGAGTCTATGGTACAGTGAGCAAACTCAAATATAGCTTTTAAACGTAACAACGCCATGACTCGAACTGACCAAAAACAAATACCAGCAGAAAACCGATGTTTGATAATATGCAATTGACACATAAAATCCAGTGGAACACACAAATTAGATGACGTGTATCGCACATTTATACATATATAGACTTAAAAATAACACTGTCATTATTTTAGGGACCACATTTACTAATTATAACCGAAAAATAAAAAGTGTTCCATATCAAACGCGTGTTATTGAGTAGTTTTACCCTACTTATCCAGACCGACCGCAGCGCCCCAAGTGTTAGTTTGAGTTGCCAATAAGCTCGTCCAGTGGCTACAGCTGTTGCATGCTCCACGTCAATCCGGCCATGCCGGTCACGATTGGGAAATTCAAGAAATTGAACAAGAACTTCGAAATGCCAAAATTATTGTTTAAGCCCTCACCCATTAAAGTGGGCATTGCTCATGAGTTGCATCGCCCAGCTAGGCGTCACTATCAGTGACTCAAGGTAATTTCACGAGGTGTGGATGAACTTTGGCAAGCAGATCTGGTAGAGATGATATCCTAAGCCGGTGTTAACTGAGACATGCAAACCTATCTCAAAATATTGTCCTGCATCGACTTCAATATACAGACCCTAACCTGCCTTTAAAGTGCGTGCTAGGGTGACTTACTTTGACATATGAACTGGAGATGGCAGAACCTCTCGGTTACCTGTTGCTATAATGGGTTGAAGCGACAACCGCCAGATTGCAGCATAGATAGATAGATAGTTTTATTAGTTCCATTTGATCAAATACATGTATAGAATACATTTTTGATATAGGACAGGTTAGAATTTACATCTATAAAATAAAAGTACTAATAGGTATATACAGTTATACTAATACTATAACTATTTATAACTTATTATAATAACAAAGGAAGGAAGCTTGTAGTTTAACGTGACCGTTAATCTTGAGATCATGAGCCACGGGACCTCCTTTTTACGTGGAATCCGAACCACAGGACATGGCATTTCACTTCGAAAATCTCACATGCATTGACCGGGAATCGAACCCGGACCGCCTTGGTGAGAGGCATACAGCTAGACCACTGAGCCACCACGCCCCCTATTATAATAACAGATCTTAAGAGATACAATCTTATTGGACAACTATTTACACCTTATTCTATTATCATAATATGAAAACTTAATTCTATAAATACAACTTACAGCTAGGTATTACAATTAAAATAGAAAAGTAAAATATAATTATAGATTTCATAGTTTCTATACACTAAGATATTCAACTACAGAGTAAAAACAATGGCACTGCAGATAAGCTTTCAACATTCTATCAAAGGTTTTTATTTTTGGGGCAAGTTTTATATACTGGGGTAGTTTATTGTATAATTTAACTCCTGTGTGATAAGTTCCTTTTTGATATATGCTTGTGTGTGCGTGTGAAATATGAATGTTTTGATTTTGTCTTGTGTTATGCCTATGAACATCATTGTTTGTTTTAAGAAAAACACCCTTATTCATTAAATTATTTTTACAAAACATACTACTTTCAAAGATATATATACAGGGCAGAGGGAGAATGTTTAAATCTTTAAACAGAGGTCTACATGATTCTCTAGTGTTTACATTTGCCATAATTCTAATCGCCCTCTTTTGTATCCTAAACGTGCTTAGTACATCTGGCGACATACCCCAAAATATGACCCCCTATCTATCCATTTATTAGCTAGATCTCTAATACCATATTGATTTAGTTTAGTAAGGAGGATTTTATGGTCAACAACATCAAATGCTTTCGATAAATCCAAGAATAGGCCAGTTACATAATCCTTATTGTCAATTAATTTCAGTATACTATTAATACATTCATAAATAGATGTCTGTGTTGAATTTTCCGTTCTGAATCCATGATGTGAGTTTGATATTTTATTTTTTTCTGTAAAACTTATCAGTTCCCTATACATGATTTTCCCCTCAATTTTTGCGATACCAGTTGGTAAGGTAATAGGACGATAGTTATCTAATTCATATTTTGAACCGTTTTTGTGCACTGGAATTACTTTTGATAACTTCAAAATGTCCGGGTAAGTTCCTGAGAGAATTGAACTGTTTATTAAGTGTGTAAGTGGATTTATTATATTTTCTGCACATTTCTTTAAAATTACATCTGGGATGCCATCAATGCCAGCACAAAATTTATTTTTTAGCTCTTTTATAACTATTCTTACCTCTTCACTTGTGACATGATTTATAAATAAAGAATCACTACATTTATTTATTTTATTATTAGAATTTAGTGTATTTACCTGTGATTTATTTAATAATTTTTGTGGAATTTCCAAAAAATAGTCATTGAAAGTGTTTGCTATTTCCTCTGGATTATTTATCACTTTATTATTTCTGGTCAGTGTAATGTTCCTTTGTATTTTAGCAGATTTTCCAGTTTCTTTCTTTATCACGGACCACATAACCCTGTTTTTATTAGATGATTGGGAAATAAAATTATCATTATGCATTTTCTTTGCTAGTCTTATTACCTTATTTAATATGCTAGTGTATTTTTTGGAGTATAAATTAAATGCAGGTGTTGTGTGGTATTGTTTATATAATTTGTGTAGAAATTTCTTTCTTTGGCATGAATTTATAATCCCTGTTGTTTATTGTTAGTTTTGTTATTTTGAACAGTTCTTTGTCTAAAGGAGAATGCTGTTTGAAAATAGTATTTTAGGGTACTGTTAAATGCATTACATTTATCATTTACATTTTCTAGTTTATAAATTTCTGACAATGTTTCCTTATTTAATAAGTCATTGAAATATTTAACATTTGTTTCAGTGAATGACCTGCACTTTGATTTTACTCCATTATCATTATTATTGATTGTTTCGGGTACTTCAAAACTCAGTATTTGTCCATGGTGGTCACTAAAACCCGGACAATAGACTTCTATTGAATGGTGATATTTATCTGTATTTAAAAAAAATGATCAGGAGTGGTTTTACTAAATTTTGTTATTCTTGTTGGGGTATTTACTGTAGGTTTCAGTCCATAGGAAATTAGTAACTGTGTTAATAATTCACAATTTCTATCAAATTTTAAGAAATCCACATTTATATCCCCACAAATTCTTATATCGAAATTTACTTTGCTCATGTTATTGAGTAACAATTCTAATTTATCTAATAATAAAGGAAACTTTCTTGACGTAGAACGGTATACGCATACAATTATTAACTTAAACTGCTGTATTTTTACGACAGAGGATTCAAAATCCTGTTCCATAATTAGATAATCATAAGCTGTTAACTATTCATGATCTAAATTATTTCTTAAGTAGATACAAGTACCACCATGGCTAATATTAGTTCTAGAGTATTTACTAGTTTGTATAAACCCTTGGAATTGAATGGATTCGAGTTGTTCCTCTTTCAGCCAATGTTCTGAAATACATAGTGCTGAGATGTCTTTAAGTTCATTTTTAAGCATTAGATTTATGTAAACAATTTTATTATAGAGAGACTAAACATTCTGGTGGTAAAGTTTAAATTTGTTACTTTTGCAAGCTTGTGTTGGTGGTTTATTTACATTATTATTTTTAATATCATAATTGTTATTATTATTGTTGCTAGACAAATCCGAAATACCATTGTTCCACTCAGTTAAATTTGACATCGAAAGATCTGAATGCCAAACCTCACGTTTGGCTTCTTTTACAAGTTTCCCTGCTTCCACTCTAAAGATATTACTGTTGAACTCTTCTTACCATTTGAATTTACAATTTTGCAGATTTCATCACTAAGATACTCTTTTCCTAACCTATTTAAGTGTAGGCCATGTCGCGTGTGGAACTTCCTGTCTAATTTACTTTCATCTATAATTTGGACACTTGGAAAACTCTTATAAATTTTACGAATTTTACCATTTGTAGCCTCTATTTCTACATTTACACATGATTTGGGAATTAAATCGTATCTCTGCGGAATGTTTACGATAATGACATTTGTGTTAAGCATGGATGGCAATGTACCCTTTAAATCTTTGATTACCTTTTTACTCTCATTTCTATAGATGTCGTTTGCTCCAGCGATGATTACTGCATAGTCCTTTTGAAGTGAGGGTTGCACACTATCCTATCATCTCGTTCGTGACCGCTGCAATCGGTGCTCCTGGATTTACTGTCGAAGTGACCTCCATTTCTCCGCTTCTCTCCAATACGCTTGCTGCTATATCTCGCCCGTGACTGTCCGCAAATATCCGCAACTTCCTGAATTTTCCCTTTATCACTTTCTTCTTTTCTTCTTGAAGAAAGTCATCATTTTCTTCGACGAGCGCTCCAAATGAATTTGAGACGGGAATTTCAGTTACAGGTACCGGTACTCCATTTATAGACCCAGGCATATTCAATCTTACCTTACCAGCAACCACTTTTGACCAAGTTTCCTTGCTTTCCTCTCTGTTTCCTTTTAATTTATTCAACTCTTCCATTAACCTAGTAATATCTTCCTTTAGCAGCTTCATAATTTCATCTTTTGAGGACAGTTCGTTTCTCAGGTTATGACATTCGCATGACGGTACCGGTAGGCCTACATTACGACAATCGGTTTCACTTTTCTCCTCACTCAATTTTACCTGAGATCTTGTGATGATTTTATTTGCATTTTTTACTTTTATTTTGCACGACGAGCATAAATCCGTAACGGTTACATACATTACCTGACGAGACACTAACACTGATTACTGCCGACATACTAGAGATCTAAGTTAGCCTTGATATTTACATCAAATTATACTAAATTTATGTTAACTATTAATACCTAAATGAATTAATCTAATTACCTACCAATAAAGAAGAATGTGAAATACGTATATCTTCCAATCGGGTGAAAACTCGTAAAAGCACCACTACTCTACTTGGTTCAAACAGTGATTGAACAAGTCACCGAATCTTTGGATACTCGTTCCCACAACTTAGTTTAATTTTATTAAATTATCAATAAGAATTTCTAAATACTATCAATATTCCATATTTCACTTGCCCTAAGGAAATAAACTTTATAGATTTTAAACCTCTGTTATAATATTTTACCACTTTTATCAAATATTTACACTAGCTGCTATTTCACTACACTCTCACTGTGTTCATGAGCGGATCTTGTCCCCACATCTTGAAAAGATTAATAAAAATTACGTCATTAAACAAAAGACTGTATATGAATTATACCGCCAAAATTAATATTGTGAAGCTTTCCTTATAGTGCATTGTCACTTTGTATGGCACTCATTAATTGGTCAATTTCAATTAACATTAATGCAATGCGGCCTATTCTCTTTGGTCACCGCCATGTTGGTCTCTTGTCACTTCTGATTTCTGGACTGAACTAGCTGGTCGTGAATTTCATGTTTCCGTTGGAGGCGGGGCTTGCCCCTAGCCCCCGAGAAAAAT
Source organism: Meconema thalassinum (assembly GCA_946902985.2). Classification (NCBI taxonomy): domain Eukaryota; kingdom Metazoa; phylum Arthropoda; class Insecta; order Orthoptera; family Tettigoniidae; genus Meconema; species Meconema thalassinum. The sequence goes on from OX336388.2 coordinate 1,356,335,806, forward strand.
GGATTTATTCCATTAAAAATAATCAGTGCACTGAAGGATATGAAGTCGAGATTTCATCTTGAAGAAGAAATGTGTGCTAAGATTCTAACTTAATGCGAAGTGAAGCTTCTTCTGTGATCATACGGCGTGTGTGCTGGGGTAGCCATTTCGGGCAAATTTTGTGCCTTTTAAAATTATTTAAAGTCTGTTACCGGTAGTGTTTTTGTTATTATTGTGTCTCCCCAAAAAAGGATTTAAGGTACGTTTTGTAATACATATATATTGTTATTGGAGCTCCGATATTGGCCTTATTTATTTATTTATTTATTTATTTAATCGAATAGCCCTTAATAGAGCACGTTAAATCAATACATCAAGTTTTGCTATATGATTTCTTCTTGGTCACACAAAATTGCTTCATTCTTTCAGATTGTTGTTGCCGGAGCTCCTCAATGTTGTGTGGCTGTTTCCTGCTTCTCTCTATTTCCTCATTGAAGGTGTCTGTTTTAATTTTGTTCCGAAAGAGTTGTCTATTAGGTATGTCTTCAATTTGTATATTGGCCTCTTTAAGGCTGAAGTAATCTTTTCTTTTATATTTTGAGATAACTTCTATTAGATTGTATTGTTCGATTGAATAAATAAAACAGACATAACATACACTTATTTTTCACGTAACGATTTCACCACAGTGTAGAATTTATTTTATTTTAAAAACAAAAGAGCAGCGAGTTGCCAACTTATATAGATAACAAAATTACATTTTAGCCAACCTCAACATACCCCCTGTATAAAGGAGATTTTGATAAACATACATATTTGGCACAAAATAATGGTAAATAAAGTCAATAAAATAATATACAAAGTAGCAGTCTTGATGTTTCTTTCTTTACATGACAAGCTGATCTCGGAATTGTTGATATTTCACCCTGTTGAGGGCCTTGGTAGAGATATCTGCTTGTTGATTTTCTGTGTAGACATGCTTTATCTTGAACCATCCTTGGCTCAACTCATCACTGACAAAATGATATTTTATGGCAATGTGATTGCTGTTTAGAGTGAGCTGCCCAGACTTTATCATATTAATGGCACTCATATTGTCCATGAACAGAGTCACTGTTGGCTTTCTGTTGAGCAGTTCATGAACAAATGTGGTGATGTGCTTCAGCTGTGTTAAACATTTTGCTGCAGCCACATACTCAGCTTCAGCCGATGATAATGCCACTGTAGTCTGTTTCTTGGAGCACCAGGCGATAGGTCCATTTGCATATTATATTACAAATCCTGTTGTGCTCTTTCTATCTTGAAACAGTAAATCAAAGGAATGTGTACGTTTTGAGAATCAGTAGGCTAAATCAATGGATTGGGTACTCAAATCGTATAACCGGCGAGTGTTACTGGTAAGCTTTCTATCAATGGACTCAGCATAAACATGATTTAAGCTCATCCGTCTAAACAATGGATTTATTATATTCCAGGTTTGTTATAATGCTGAGACACAGGATTTTCTTCTAAGTCTAATTCCATAAATATCGATTTTTGTAAGAATTGTGCGTTTTGCAAATACTGTTGCTCTAACATGCTGCAATTCTGAGTTGTCGTCTAAAACCTTAAAACATTTAAAGTTAATTCTCTAACAGTTTTTCTTCTAACTGATTTTCTGAATCAGTACGGTAAATCAATGGATTGGGTACAGGCTTTTCTTCTGCATTCTAATTCCATAAATATCGATTTTTGTAAGAAGTGTGCCTTTTGCAATTACTGTTGCTGTATCATGCTAGAGTTGTCGTCTGCGACCTTAAAACTATCATCATCATCATATAGGCCTCATAAATCAGCAGTGAAGAATTGCATTCTAATTTCATAAATATAAATTTTGGTAAGAAGTGTGCGATTTGCAAATACTGATGCTCTAACATGCTGCAATTATGAGTTGTCGTCTAAACCCTTAAAACTATTAAAAGTCAATTATTTTACAGGTTTCTCTTCTGCATTCTAATTTCATAAATATCGATCATTTCGCATGGTTTTCAGAAACAGTAAATCAATGGATTGAGTACTCTAAATCGTATAACCGGCGTGTGTTAGGACGTCTAAAACCTTAGAACTATTAAACATTAATTCTTTACAGGTTTTTCTTCTATCATTTCCCATGGTTTTCAGAATTAGCCTACTAAATCAATGGATTGGGTGCGGTACTCAAATCGTATAATTTCATAAATATCGAATAACCGATGAGTGTTATGATGATCCAATTTTCAGTGATTGCCTTCTTAAGTTAGGGAACGTACAATTTGCAATTCTGACTGAAATGTATCGAATAACCGGTGAATGTTACGGCTAAGCTCTTAATCAATGGACTCAGCACAGAAATGGAATCAACAGTAACAAATCGCATTTTAATTTCATATCAAAGAAAGAAACCAGCCACAGCACGCTCTCATGCTGACGCTCCACTCGGAAAAGCGAAAGCACCCCTGTAGGTAACGTGCAAAGGAGTTTAGCGTTGAGCTCTACACACAGAACAAGGAAAGCACCCCTGTAGGTAACGTGCAAAGGAGTTTAGCGCTGACCGTTGCATTTAGGAACAAGGAAGCCTCACTGTAAGTGGGGCGTGAAGAAGTTTTCCAACAAGGGCTGTCCTGATAAGGGAGAAGGACGCTCCTCAGCCACGAAGTTAAAGCAGGAAATCTTGACCAAGATGCTTTCATAAATATTTAATAACTGGTGTGTGTTATGATGATCCAATTTTCAGTGATTGCCTTTAAGTTAGAGAACGTAGAACATGTAATTCTAATTGAAATGTAAACCGTGTTCTATAATCATTTGGATGAAATGAAAACATAACAACCTTCTCCTTAAGTCTCTCATTATAAACCTATTGGTAAATGTGGGGTTTATGAACAAGCAATATTTTCTAAATGTCTATAATTTATACGAAGGTTGCGAATTTCTGATACTGTTGCTGTAGGAAAATACGCTCAATAATTGCTGTCCACTTCACATCTTAGCCGCTGTGACGCCTGTTTAGTGTCATTCTAACATTCTGAGATATTTCCTTTATCATTCTGCATGGATTTCAGAAACAGTATATCAAAGGAATGTGTACTCAAATCATATAATTTAATAAATTAGCGGTGACAAATTGCATTCGAATTGCATAAATATCAATTTTTGTAAGAAGTGTGCGATTTGCAAATACTGATGCTCTAACATGCTGCAATTATGAGTTGTCGTCTAAACCCTTAAAACTATTAAACGTTAATTTATTTTACAGGTTTTTCTTCTGCATTCTAATTTCATAAATATCGATCATTTCGCATGGTTTTCAGAAACAGTAAATCAATGGATTGAGTACTCTAAATCGTATAACCGGCGTGTGTTACGGAGTCTAAAACCTTAGAACTATTAAACATTAATTCTTTTACAGGTTTTTCTTCCATCATTTCCCGTGGCTTTCAGAATTACTAAATCAATGGATTGGGTACTCAAATCACATAATTTCATAAATATCGAATAACCGATGAGTGTTATGATGATCCAATTTTCAGTGATTGCCTTCTTAAGTTACGGAAGTACAACTTGCAATTCTGACTGAAATGTATCGAATAACCGGTGAGTGTTACGGCTAAGCTCTGAATGAATGAACTCTGCACAGAAATGGAATCAACAGTGACGAATTGCATTTTAATTTCATAAATATCAAAGAAACCAGCCACAGCACGCTCTCATGCTGACGCTCCAATCGGGAAAGCGAAAGCATCCCTGTAGGTAACGTGCAAAGGAGTTTAGCGTTGAGCTCTACACACAGGACAAGGAAAGCACCTGTAGGTAACGTGCAAAGGAGTTTAGCGCTGATCGTTGCACTTAGGAACAAGGAAGCCTCACTGTAAGCGGGGCGTGAAGAAGTTTTCCAACAATGGCTGCCCTCATAAGGGAGAAGGAGGCTTCTCAGCCAACAAGATACGGCAGGAAATCTTGACCAAGATGCTTTCATTAATATCGAATAACTGGTGAGTGTTATGATGATAGAATTTTCAGTAATTGCCTTCTTAAGTTAGAGACCGTACAGCTTGGAATTCTAACAGAAATGAAAATGGTGTTCTATAATCATTTGTTTGAAATAATAACATAACAACCTTTCTCCTTAAGTCTCTCATTATAAACCTATTGGGGAAAGTATGACTTATGAACATGCGAGATTTCTCGCACGGGTCCGCTAGTTTTATTACAAATCCTGTTGTGCTCTTTCTATCTTGATTTCCTCCCAGGTCAGAGTCGGAGAATGCTTCAATTTTTAGTAGATCTGCTTCTTTTGCAACATACTTAATCCCTTTTGTGACAGTTCCTTTTAAATATCTTATTGTTCTTTTCACATTTATGACATCTTCTTGAGAAGGATCAGTGGTATGCCTACTTGCATGATTGACAGCAAAACTGATGTCAGGCCTAGTCTTGGTAGATAGATACAGTAAGCTGCCAACGGCCTCTCTATAAGCAAACTCTTCTTTTAAAGCAGATGTTGCCTTTTTCTTCACTATTGGTGTTGACTTGGGTTTGGATTTTCCTAGCTTGAAGCATTCTATTATCTGTTCAGAGTAGTTCTTCTGAGACAGTGAGATTCCATCTTTCTGAATCTCTATGTTCATGCCTAAATATTGTTCTGGACGGTCACACACAACAGTTTCAAAAGTTTCCTTCAGTCTTTTCAGCAGTTTTTCCACTTCTTCTTCTGTTTGGCCCATAATCAATCCGTCGTCCACATGAAGGGCAATGAATAGGGTCTTCTTCTAGTTAGTAAAGACACATCTGTCAGACTTTGTTTGTTCCAGATGTTCAGTCTTTAGGAAATCACTTAGTTTTCTGTACCACTGACGAGGCGCTTGTCTCAGACCCTAAAGTGCTTTGTTGAGTGCACACACCATGCCTGGATGATTAAACCCCTGTGGTGGTCTCATGAATATTTCTTCTTTGAGTTCTCCATACAGGAAAGCTGACTTTATGTCAAATGTCTTGATCACATATTTTCTTATAGCTGCTATACCGAGTAGAACTCTGAGGGACTGAATTCTCACAACTGATGAATATGTGTCACTAAAGTCTAGAGAATTCTTTTTTTGAAGACATCCCTTAGCTACAACTCTGGCACGATATCTTCCATCTTCTTTTAGTTTAAATACCCATCGGCTAGTTATTATTTTGTTGCCTTTGGCATATTTTTCTGGAACCATTGTCCATGTATTATTATTTTTAAGACATTCTTTCTCTTCTTGGATGGCTTTTTCCCACTGTTTCTTTTCAGCGCTTTCCATTCAGTCTTCATACGTTAGTAGAGCTTCATTTTCTTCATCTTCAGAGCCCATATAATAATCCTTGTGCCAGGCAGGCTTTTTTCTCTCTCTTCTTGGTCTTCCTTGTTCTTCATCCACTCTTGGTTTTGTTCATATTCTTGGCGTGATTGTTGATCGTCTTGTTCTTCATCCCAATCTTCTTCTTTTTCTTCTTATTCACTACTAGAATCTTCAATTTCTTCTGATTCGTTGTCTTCTTGTTCTTGATTATTTATTTTATCTTCCTTTTCATCCTCATCAAAATCTTCCACACTGACAACTGATGCTGGGGCTATTCTCTTCTCAGGCTCATAGACTGGTGTTATGTCATGGGAAGTGTAGATTTTCTTGGTTGTATTGTTGAATATCTTGTAACCATTTGATGTGTATCCCACAAATATTAATTTGTTGCTTCTACTGTTGAGTTTCATGTTCGTACTACTTTTGAGTACACTTCTTGCCCGAAGATGAACATTTTTGACAGGACTGGTTTCCTGCCATACCATAGTTCTGCTAGAGTCTTCTCACAGGTGGAGGATTGACTCCTGTTGAGGAGATATGCTGCTGATTGAACGGCATGCCCCCATATGCCATTTTCTAGTTGGGCATCAAGAAGCATAGCTCTGAGTTTATTAAGCAGGGTCCTGTTCATGCGCTCCGCTTTCCCGTTCAGTTCTGGAGTATGAGGAACAGTTGTTCCGTACTTGGAATATTAATTATAGAGGGGTTAAAACCAAATCCAAACTTGATTTCTTGAGCGTTTCCTAAATATTTTTTAAACAACTCCAAAAAAACGTATTGCCTCACGACATGCAATTGTCTCTTTTTTTTTAACAGAAAGGCTGTGTTGGAACTCTCATGACACCAATCCCAAAAATACAAAAATACCATTGAAATCAAATGTTTCCTAACAACAGTGTTATCCATTTTTCTTGCACCAATGTTTGAAGAAATCACTGTTGTACTCGCCACCATTGTCAATCCTCAGTTTGAGCACTTTCATGTTGAATTTAGCTTGAGCTGTAGTGTTGTATTCCTGCAGATATTCTTCAGCTTCATCCTTTGTCTCTAGAAGGTACACTTCCAGAAAATGGGTGTAGTCATCTAGCACTGTCATAAAATATGTTTTGCCATTGTATGTTGACGGATGAAGCTTTCCACATACATCGCTATGCATTATCTCCAATGGGCGTGTAGCTCTAGCTCTCACAGTATTGAAATGAACTCTTACTTGTTTAGCTTCTGTGCACACATCACACTTGATTTCTTCACATTTTGACAGGCTGCTTGGTAGTCCTTGGCTGAGTTCTGGCAGTTTCTTCAGATAACTTGTACTAATAAGGCCCATCTTCCGATGCCACATCATGGCGGTATTTGTTTCTTCTTTCTTTGTCACGTGAGCTTCCAGTTGTTTTTCATGTCTATCACGAACAGAACTACTTCTTTTTTACTGCTGTCATTAAGACATTTTCATTCTTGTCAAATATGTTAACTTGGTTGCCTTTAAACAGAACTGTTCCACCTCCATTTGTGACACAGTTCACTGATAGTAGATTTCTACTCAGCTCAGGCACATATCAGACATTCTAAAATATGATATCTTTGGTTTCAATGTCTTCTTCAAGTTCAGTGACCATAATCCCACTTTTCTTTGCAAGTTTTATATTTTGAGGCTCAGTTGTTCTCCTGTTGGTGAACAGTGCATCCTGTTTGGGCATATGGCTCATGCATCAACTATCCACAACAAACTCTTCAAGGAACTCTTCTCCAGATTTTTCTTCTGTTGTATGGCATTGTTTTTCAACCACGTATAGCTCCTGTTCTATATTTTGAATCATTTTTCTACGCAGCTTCTCTCTGTGGCAATTCCAATGTGTATGATTGTCTAACCCACAATATTTGCAAGGTTCAAAAGTTTTACCTGCATAGCAGTCAGAGGTTTCGTGCCACCTTTATTAAAAATTTTACACTGTAGATCACCTTTTCCTGAAGCTTGTTTCTGTTTTGGCCTCCCCTGATCTTGCCTGTTAGGAGGGCAGTTGTTAGCTTTATGTCCAATCTTGTTGCACTTGTAGCATTTCACTTGACTTGGATTGTTGGATTTCTTTTCAGTCTTGAAAGCTACTTTGAGTTCTTCAGTTGTATTTGATTCTTCTTGTATAATAAGACTTGAAATGAGATTTTCTAGGGTTCTCTCAGCAGCGGGTGTAGCCTCCCACACTGTATTAAAATATCTGTATTGGCCTGACAAAGTGGTAATTATTTTGGTGATTACCATCTGTTCACTAATGTCTTCTTTTAGACTCCTGAGTCTTGCCACTAGATTTCTTTCTTCAGATATATTTTGCGTGAGGGTTTTGTTGTTATCATACTTGTATCCGCAGAAAGATGACAATAGCTGATACTTCTGTTGTTCGGTGTCTCTCTTGTATATTTTTGTTAGGAGATCGAACATCGATGTTGACGTTTCACAAGTTAGCACAAGAGGTCTCAATCTATTGTATTGAGAATGTAGTACCTAATTTTGGCATCCTTGGCCTCCCATTGTTCCAACTCCTTTGCCTTATCCATATCTGGTTTTGTAGCAGTTCCTTTCAGGAAAGATAGGAGATACCTGGATTGGAGCAGCGTTGTTAAATCTAGCTCCCATAAAATATAGTTTTCTGCTTTTTTTAGCATGGTAAAACCTTTAAGCTCACCCACATTATCTTCTTCGGTCATCGTTTGCTGGGACGCTGGTCTTGCTAATACTTATTTCTTGATTTTCACGATCCTCTTAGCTCAATGAGCGTGTCTGGGCCCATAACCTGTTGAAGTAATCTTTTCTTTTATATACTGCTCAAAAAAATTAAAGCACCACTTTTCTCAAAGGCCACCAAATTTTGAAAAGTTGATCTACAAGCTCGAAATCGCAGTATGACGTTCGTCCTGACGCCTACCAAGCATATGCTTCAGCACAACTCCCCAACTTGAGTAGTTTCGGGGTAGTACCCCGAAAACCAGCCCATTTTCGAAAACCGCAAATTGAAGTTTGCGAAAAACGCTGCAGGACATGTCGCAGGTTGCCAAAGCAGTCGAAAATGAATGAGTCTTGCTCTTAAAGGTTCCACAAACACGTAGAAATCGTTACATTTGACGTTTGGGCATTTTCAACCCCCTTCATCATCCCCTAAACATGGACTACCATTGGGGGCGTCTGAGAAGGTACCGGGTGTGTTTAACCATCTGAAAACCTGCACACCGTCCTCAGTTGCTGATTGCAGTAAGTTCTTAAGGCCTCCGGCAATGTCCACACCCCCTAACACCCTCAACTGGCATGGGACCAAACCACCCCCTCTTGATTCACCCCTAAGGAAGGTTTTAATCGAGATGTTTATCAGTGCTGTGAACGCGGGGATCTTCCCCTACCGTTTCCAAAAAGGAGATGTGCCTTTGTCACCACCCCTTCCCCTGCAACCCCCGTTTGTATGATTTTTCGAATCAGGCCCTTTTTAAGGGCTGAAACGAGGTCTTAATCGCTGAAAGGGCTGTAAAGGTCCTTAGAAGTAGTGGTGACATGAAATCGACCCCTTCCGATCGATGATTGACATTCCGTCCCCGAAATTCGAAATTGTTGCACCCCCAACCCTCCCTGTCTGGACGCGTAACGCGTCATGGCAGAGTTTTCAGAGTTGGATGGAAATGAAGCTTATGGCCTGACATGGAGCCCAAAACAGCAGGTTGGATGGAAATTCATCGGTAGGTTGGGAAACGGGACCAACATTTTTCAAAAAAGTGTACAGCCTACAGTAAGTACGCCCATGCATAGGCAACCCACATCACGTCCGTGCGTGTGGGTTTTCTATGATCGGCAATAGGTTACAAAGTTTGGCAATGAGAGAAAAATGACGTGATGTGGGTTGCCTATGCATTGGTGTACTTACTAGAGGCTGTTAACTTTTTTGAAAACCTTTTGGTCCCGTTTCCCACCCTACCGATGAATTTCCATCCAACCTGCTGTTTTGGGCTCCATGTCAGGCCATAAGCTTCATTTCCATCCAACTCTAAAAACTCTGCCATGACGCGTTACGCGTCCAGACAGGGAGGGTTGGGGGTGCAACAATTTCGAATTTCGGGGACGGAATGTCAATCATCGATCGGAAGGGGTTGATTTTGTGTCACCACTACTTCTAAGGACCTTTACAGCTCTTTCAGCGATTAAGACCTCGTTTCAGCCCTTTAAAAGGGCCTGATTCGAAAAATCATACAAACGGGGGTTGCAGGGGAAGGGGTGGTGACAAAGGCACATCTCCTTTTTGGAAACGGTAGGGGAAGACCCCCGCATTCACAGCACTGATAAACATCTCGATTAAAACCTTCCTTAGGGGTGAATCGAGAGGGGGTGGTTTGGTCCCATGCCAGTTGAGGGTGTTAGGGGGTGTGGACATTGCCGGAGGCCTTAAGAACTTACTGCAATCAGCAACTGAGGACGGTGTGCAGGTTTTCAGATGGTTAAACACACCCGGTACCTTCGCAGACGCCCCCAATGGTAGTCCATGTTTAGGGGATGATGAAGGGGGTTGAAAATGCCCAAACGTCAAATGTAACGATTTCTACGTGTTTGTGGAACCTTTAAGAGCAAGACTCATTCATTTTCGACTGCTTTGGCAACCTGCGACAAGTCCTGCAGCGTTTTTCGCAAACTTCAATTTGCGGTTTTCGAAAATGGGCTGGTTTTCGGGGTGCTACCCCGAAACTACTCAAGTTGGGGAGTTGTGCTGAAGCATATGCTTGGTAGGCGTCTGGACAAACGTCATACTGAGATTTCGAGCTTGTAGGTCAACTTTTCAAAATTTGGTGGCCTTTGAAAAAAGTGGTGCTTTAATTTTTTTGAGCAGTATATTTTGAGATAACTTCTATTAGATTCTATTAGATTGCATTGTTCGATTCAATAAACAAAACAGACATAACATACACTTATTTTTCACTTAACGACTTCACCGCAGTGTAGATTTTATTTTATTTTAAAAACAATAGAGCAGCGGGTTGCCAATTTCCATAGATAACAAAATGACATTTTTAGCCAACCTCAAAACATTCAAGGTCTGTTGAAACCAAGCTGGCTGTATCTTAAGGTTCATAATTTTATAGAAAATTTTTCTTTGTCAATCTATCATCGTTCATTCTTTGTAAATGTCCAAAAAAGGATAATCTTCTTCTTCGCATGGTATGTAGCATGTTTTCTACATGCTCATAAATTTCAACCTTTAGTCTAGGTCTGTTGTAATCTGCTCCTACTTTTCTAGGGCCAAGTATACTTCTAATTATTTTCCTTTCCATGACCATGATTTTGTTAATTTCGCCTTTATTCATTAATTTGAGCGTTTCAGATCCATATAAGGCCTCTGGTTTCACAATAGTATTATAATTTTTCAATTTTAATAGAATTAGGTAATGCTTTTTTCTTATAAATGTTCCTGGTGAGCTGGAAAGCTATATTCATTTTCTTTGTTCTAACTGTTAGGCTGTTTTTCTCGTTATTATTTATTGTAATCCATTCACCGAGATATTTAAAAGAATTCACTCTTTTGATTTCGTTTTGTTGAATACATAATTTATCAGGGCTGTTTTTGACATTGGATATAAATGCTATCTTTGCGAAGGAAATTTGCAGACCTATTTTATTTGCTTGTTGTATTAAATTATCAATTTGTATTTTGGCATTTTCCGGTGTATCAGTAATTAGAGCAATGTCATCAGCAAAAGCCAAAAATCTATATAGATGTTATCTCGTTGATATCCTAATTTAACCCCTTTGGTGTCTGTTTTCCTCCACTCTCGGATCACCTTCTCCAAAGCACAGTTAAAAAGTAATGGTGACAAGCCATCACCTTGTCTGACTCCTATGTTTATTTCAAAAGCCTTGGAGAACTCCCCACGAAATCGAACTTTGGACGTGATATTTGTTAGCGTATCCTGAATAATGTTAGTTGTTTTAGGATCCAAACCAAATTCTTTTAGAACGTTAATGAGAGATTCTCTGTCAATGGAATCATAGGATTTTGCAAAATCTATAAATGTAACAGTCGTGTCTTTATTTCTTAATTGTCTCATTTGCAAAATAGTTTTAATATTCCATATCTGTTCAACACAAGATCTATGTTTACGAAAGCAATTTTGATACTCTCCTATTTGAAAGTCTAATTGGGGTTCTGCACGATTGAGTAAAGCTTTGAAAATAATTTTATAAGCTACTGACACAAGCGATATACCTCTGTAATTATTCGGGTCAGATTTAGACCCATTCTTGTGAATAGGGTGTATTATGGCGACTTTCCATTCCTCAGGAACTCTTTCATTTTCCCAGATCTTATCAATTATATCTTTAAATTGTATGATCATATCATCATTTAGGGCTTTCAGCAACTCAGCCCTAATCCCATCTTTACCAGCGGCTTTATTTTTTCAAGTTGTGTATAATTTCTTTAATTTCATCCAAATCTGGTGCTATAGAATTTTCATTTTGAATGTTAGTAGTGTTGGTGATAAACTTGACTTCCGGCTTATGACAATTGTGTAGGTCTTCAAAATACTCTGCCATTATATTACAATTCTCTTGATTAGAATGTGATATTTGTTTTGTCTTTGGATTTACAAGTATAATGTGGGGGCTTCAAATTTATTCAACTGTTTTCGAAATAGCTGGTAGAAATTTCTCACACTGTTTTTTATAAATTCATCCTCTATTTGTTGTAGTTCCTTCAGAAAGAACAATTTTCTTTCCCTTTTAAAAGTTTGAGTGGCTATTCTTCTTTTTTCTAATAGATTATTTCTGTTGTCTTGATTTTTTTGGAATTCCAATTCTCCCACGCTTTTTGCCTTTCTTCTAGAACCTTATTACAGTGTTCATCCCACCAGATTTGTTTTTTATTGTTTGTTGCAGGTACTGTTTTAATTGCTGCTGTAATTATGCCATTTTTTCAAATCATTCCACGTATTAAAGTTCTGTTGTTGAATCTCTGTTGTTATTTTATCTTTCTCCAATTTATTCGTATCATATTTAGGAATTTTTGAGTGTTTTTTAAATTTTCGGATGTCAGGTTTAATTTTAAATTTAGCTACCGAAATGTAGTGATCAGATTCAATATTTGCAGACTTTATTACTCGTACATTCATTATTTCTTTAGACGACTTCTTGCTTATTGCTATGTAATCAAGTTGTTTGTCCCCACTTAGTGGGTTTGGCGATACACATGTCATTAACTTCTTTGGTTTTCTTTCAAAAGACGTTGATTTAACTATTATATTGTGGTTAGCACAAAGTTCTATTAATCTTTCACCATTCTTATTTGTACGCAAATGAGCTGGATGATAACCCACTATTTTTTGGTATTTCCTCTCTTTTTCTATTTGTGCGTTGAAATCACCCAATAAAATAATGGTATGATTCGCTGGTACTTTACTCAAATAATTATCAATTCTTTCCCAATATTCGTCGACAATATGTCTAGTTTTCTTCTTGTTTTTGTCATTCGTTGGAGCGTGTATATTTAAAAGAGTGTACACTTTATTTGTAGATTTAAATGTTAAAGAAGATGTCCTCTCATCGACTGGATCAAACTTCAATATTGAGTCTATTATTTTCTTTGAAACTATGAATCCACTGCCAAATAAAGGTGTACCTTTTAATATTCTGCTAGTAGATTTACTCTTGTATATTCTGTAGCCATTTGATTCGAACGGCTCGTTATCCACATATCGAGTTTCCTGTATGGCTGTTATCGTGATGGTATTTTTTATCAAGAAAATCTGTAATTGTTTTCAATTTCCCCACTTTCATCAAAGATTGAACATATAAAGTTTTTATGAAATTTAATTGTTTGAAGCGAATCTTGTTTACGTGACCTACAGGGTGCTCCGACTCACCCAAAACATTACACATCTTACGTTGTGATCCCCCTGAATCCGAATGATCACTGAGCTTCGTACCGTTGGGTGTGATGGGAGATTGTCTCCCTGGGGTAATTTTGTTACATAAGGTTTTCCTTTCCATATTGATTATATCTTAGGAGATTAGCCGAGGCTAATTGGATTCACCTCTTACTTTTGAAGGTAAGATGTATAAAATGTGGTCGCACCTTACCTGGTGAACAGACACCAACCAGGAATTCGCTCAATATGAGACAGACACTTCTTAATTTTCTTGTGATATATGTATGCCATATACCTTTTACTCGTAATCTCCTGAGCACAAGGAGGCCTCTTCCGCCATTGACACTGTTCCGCAGTTTTATATTGATGTTTTAATATTTAATTTCGTGCTCTAGGGCATTTTTTTAATGTTACCTGATATGTAAAATTTTATCTGTACCTTTCGGGGACACGTTTCAAGTTTATTTTATATATCTATATATTTTTTACTTAAGGGGTATTTTCCTTGTGATTAGCTGGTTCATTTTCTTCTCGTAATTTAGGGGTTGGCCTATTTACTGGTCTCTTGTTTATTTGTTTTTCGATCCGTGGCATTCTACATTTCCTTGTCTTATCGTGTTAATATGTAATTATTTTCCCTTTTGTTTATTTTCTTACTGGTGACGTTTAATTTCAAAAGTAATTGTTTGCCGTAATTTCGGCTGGACATGCAATCATCTGTTTCGTGGCCATGTTTTGTTTTGTTTTGTTTTGTTTTGCCAGAGTGCATTGTGGACTGTGGCCATGATTGTCTTGGAGTCCAGCGGGATATTCAAACGTGTTGTTGTGGCTCATGATAGACAATTTGTTTCTTTTAGTTCTTGTTCATTTTTTGGTGTTTTTCTTCTCTGTAAATTTTCCTGAGTATACCGCCACCATGTAATTTTTGGATTTGTAATTTTGGCTATTTTTTTTTTTTTTTTTTGCTTTTTCGTCTCCTCGTGGCATAGCTGACTGCATGTCGAGTCGGTTTTGCGCGCTTTGGTGATTCATTAAGCCCTTTCTTTTGTGATCCCAGTATGCTGGCTGTATTCCTTATGGGCTTTATTATTTGTTTTGTACTAAATGTTTCCGTTTTGCTCATCAAGCTTACATGTAAAACCTTATCATGTTTACCGTAGGTAATTTACTGAAGCCAGTGTGCATCGCCAGTGAGTTTTTTGTGTAGGTATGGGAGTTTTTAAGTTATGCTGTGCTAGCTGAAAGATCTGTTAAATTTGTTTACCTGCCCCTTTTTCTTGATTTTTTTTCTAAATCGGCTAACTAGTGTGGCATTATTTCACCGGTGATGTTTCTATGGTTTATTGGGAGGTATCTGTAGACGAGCCTGTGGGATTCCTCCTCTCCACCTTCCTTCATATTTGGGTAACATTCTGTTTGGGTATGTAAGCTGACGGTGAGCTTCAGTACCAACGGACCTCTGAATAAATGGCAAGTAAGTGTCGCTGACGTCAGCCCTCCCTCTCCCCTAGCATTAACCATGGTGTACGCTATATGTTGACAGTCATTGATGTGTATTCTAAAATGGCGTTTGTTCAACCAGTGCGTCGCAGGTTACCAAGGTCTTTCAACATATTATTCAATAATCCAAACGTCAACCCCAGTTGCTACAAACCTACCAGGGGAAAGAATTTTTCAACAAGGATTTCTCTAGTTTTCTCAAATCTTTATATATTCACCATTACACCACATACAGCAATCTCAAAGCCAGTGTGGTCGAGCGGTTTAACCGAACATTAAAAACTCATATGTGGAAAGCGTTTACCGCTAGGGGTCTTATCGCTGGTTAGATATGTTACCTGAGCTAGTGTCACGTTACAATGACACCAAGCACAGAACGATTGGGACCAAGTCACGCCTCGTGACCAAAATATTCCGCAATTGGATGGACTGTTTAACCCCATAAAAACAGTGGACACTAAACGTCACCGACTGAAAATTAGGGATTTTGTTCGTGTAAGCAAATTTAAGTCTGCCTTCGATAAGGGCTACACGCCTCAGTGGGGGACCGAACTATTTCGAATTCGTCAAGTCAACCTGGATAGTCCAGTCACCTATTTACTCGAGGACCTCAACCATGTATCCATAAAAGGGAGGTTTTATCTTCCAGAACTTCAGAAAACAGTGTTCCCAAAACATTACCTAGTGGAAAAAGTGTTAAAACAAAAGGGAAAAAATCAACGTCAAATGGTAGGGATTTAACTCTTCCTTTAATTCGTGGATAAATAAATTAAATGTTGTGTGAACCTGTGTGTCATTTATTTATTCATTCATGTGGTACTATAAACTTGTGTACAGCGCTCAGCGCTTTATGCATATCCACACATATTTCTCTTTCTCTCTCCGCACCTGTGTCTCACTCCTTCACTCCCCGCCTCTCCCCTCTTCCCCTCCACTCCCAGTTTACACACTCCTCGTTTAGCTATTGGCTGTCATGGATTCCCCGTTCCTCCCCGCTCTTCTGGCCCCTCCCCTCCCCCTCACCGCTGTTGTCGGGCTCTTGGCATAGAAATCACTTGATTCCATGATATGTGTACAGGTTTCCCTCCTCTCACCTCCCCTTCTGTCTGCGGTCCACTGCTGTGGCTCTGCTCGGCTAGCTGATCGTTATCACCTTTTAAAGAGTTGCCAGATTGTTCCACCTGTTATCGCCTGTTATCGCTCGACTGACATTCCTGGAGCGCGACAAACATTTGCATCTCTGCTAGCTGGCACTCAGCCGGCCGGCCAGCCAGCCTCCTGCAGATTTTCTGTTTGCCGTTCTGGCTGCCAGTCAGACATACAAAGCAAGTTGTTGTTGTTGACTATAAAAGCCTCGCTTTCATTCGCATCATACAATTATGAATTTGTCATGTTACTGATCACCCGTTTACTAAAAAGTTAAACATTTCTTTTAGAGATTTAAAAAGATAATCTTAGTACGCTTGACGCATTTTTGGATTATTCGCCATCATTCATCCGTCATAGGAAATATGACAAAAGTGACCCGCCGAAGGTCGCCCAGCCATCCCCTCAAAATATCCATTTTTATATTAGGAATACCACCACCGTGGCCGGCGACAGGCTTTTTCAAACACACACCCAGCGATACCGTCTTTTTGACAACCATGCTTTATTTAAAATTTAACAAACAGGTAAAAAAAGGTTTAAAAAATTAATTTTTCAGCGTTAAGCCCTTTGTGAATTTTTTTGGAAAAAATAACGATCACATTGGAAACATGCCGCTACTCCGAGTCCTTGGACACCTCGTACACGCCTCTGGCATCATTGGTTCAAGAGATATAACAAAAAGTCTAAAATAGGGGTTTACCTCCTACTCGACAGAGGTATTTTCAGCAAGAGGGAAACGCGAGTAAAATAATGACATGTCAACTTTTGTTCTAGTCTTAGGCATTCCCGAGATATTACCAAAAATGTTAAAAAAAACATCTTTTACCACAAAATCGAGTTTCCAAATTCCACCTATTTAAAAAAAATAACCTCACCATCTGATAAAGCGGAAAAAATACCATTCAAATGATACCACGCAGGCCCCTGTACGACTATTCCTTCACCCTTTTGCAGCATAGCCATACATATTCAATAACGCACGCGACTGTGAGAAGAACACTACTACCTAACAGTTTTTTTCCTAGAGACTTGAAATTTATTTTTGCGGTAGAAGGAGTAAAGACCATTCATTTATATCAAACAAAATTTTCTGTAAAATTCTTAGTTTCCAAAACATAAGAATTTCAAAATTGTACTTTAAAAAATGTAAAAAATAGAAAAGTTTTATGATAAAAATAAAGGTCATAGAGACCATTCGTTTGAACCAATACATAACGTTCTATCATGTTTGGTTTACAAACTATCGCCTACTTTCAAAAACAAAAATTTTGAATTAAAATAATATATAATCAGTGGTCCATTGCAAAGCCCCCGTCAGATCGAGTCCAACGACACTTCATTCGTGAATCTCCGACCATGGGTTCGGGAGATGTCGGCTTGCATTGGGGGTAGTGGGGGGGGGGGGGGTCTAGAACCCGTCCTACTAACCTACTGCTAGTTTTTGTCCTAGAGACCTGAAACTTGGTTTGAGGGTAATGGGGGGTAAAGCCCATTGTAAACTTGACCATTTCCAAAATTTACGAATTTCAAAATTGGAAATTTTTCAAAAAAACTCGAAAAAAAAAGGTTTGTTCTAACGATCAAGGACATAGAAACCATTCGTTGGAACCATTGTACAACGTTCTATCATGATTAGGTTTGGAAATATCGCCTACTTTCAAAAAAATCTAATTTAAAAAAATATATAACAAGTCATCCATAGGAAAGGGGGCGTCACCCCAAGTCCTACGACACCTTATTTGTCCAAGTCGGACCATGGGTTTGCGAGCTATTTATTATTTAACATTCGCTTTGTTTTTGGGCACAGTCGCGTCGTCTGAAGCAGAATCGGCACTACTAACCTACTCAGACGAAATTAGAAAACGATGAGGCAAATTTTACACTCACATCCACAGGATGGCCCCCTCCAGATTGCCCAAGAAACTACTCGGTATCATAACTCAGAGCAAATGCGGCCCTGAATGGCTTAAAGAGGTACAGAGAGACTTACAGGTAATCAGTATACAAAATTTCGAAGACCGAATTGAGTGCCTGGCGAAAATCGCGAATGTTAAGTTTGAACAATGAGCATTACGACAGCCTGAAAGAAAAAAGTGGTCGGATGAGAGGAAGAGGGAGTATTCCGCGCGAATGAAGAGATTTTGGGAGGAGCGGAGGAGACACACCTCCAAATGATATCATGTTATCAAGTTTAATCGCTCTCCTGTAGGGGAATTTTCGCTTAAATAAATAAATAAATAAATAAATAATAATAATAATAATTACCAAGCAGTCATCCTCAATAAATGCATCCATTAAACCATGGTTTCCCAAAACTCCTGTCATTTTTAGGTGTGTAACACATTTTCCCCCCTGTAAAATCACTATTCACTGTTTTAGGGGTGAAATAACCTATCGAAGTAAAAGAGTATTTCATTACCAATTTTTAAGCTGTAACACATAAATTTAGGGTGCTTAATTTCTAAGGAATCGATTTTTCAATTTTGGGGTAGTTTTCACCTCCCTACTATTTTTCATCAAAAACAAAAGGTCTTAGGATAATTTATCATTTATAGATGTTTAACGCCTTTTTTCCTGTAAAACCACTATTCACAATAGGCGTGAAATGACCTATCGAGGTAAAAGAGTATTTCATTACCTATTTTTAAGCTATAACACCTCATACAAGTCCCTAGCATTATTGATTGCAAAATATTAAAAAGCCGATGACCTTTTAGTTTTGGGTACTTTGGTCACATTAGCGAGACTATAGGAAAAGAAGGGGCGTCACCTCAAGTGCTACGACACCTCATACAAGTCCCAAGCATTTAATTAAGTCCTTTAATTACATTTTTAAGAACTCATCTATAAATAATCAGTTAAAACGCCCATCCTCTTAAAAAAAACACGTGCGCATGCATACAAAAATCAATATTTCACCCCCGGGTAAGGGCAGTTTTTATTTTGGGGTGGAAATAGGTTGTCCATGGGAAAGGCGAGTTCATCACGATTCCTAGGACACCCCATATGTACAAATCCGACCATGGGTTCAGGAAATGTCAACATAAGTGTTGGTTGGTTCTTAAGTTTAGGGGCTGCGATTACGCGGTCATGTAGCCCCGTGTACTTTGGGTGAGTGTAGAATCTGTCTGATAACTGGTGTTGATTGTGATGACTGTATTAGTGTGTGTTATCTGTTTTTTAATTTAAGTACTGCAACTTAGAATTTTTCAAATAGTTTCTACTTTTGCCGCCAAGCGCCACCGTCAACGACTACTAGGCCAAGTTCAGTTAGGCCCTTTTGGCAAAAAAAATCTGTCCAGATTTATTCCAACACCTCGTGGTGTAGTGGCTAGCATGCTTCAGTGTCACCGTAAAGACCCCGGGTTTGATTCCCCACTCTGCTCGATTTTCCGCGGTCCAACACTTGTAGGCCAATCTCAATGTTAAACCTCTACAAGCAACACACTCGCACAGGTTATCAGATAAATTCTGTAAACACATTCACCCATACTCAAACATCATTTCACCAAACATCAGCAAACATCAAAAACTCTAAAAAATATTTTTAAATAAAAAAACATTCTGTTTAACTAATTTTACAAAATTCTACCCCTCTTCATAACAGTGGCGTATACTGGTCTTCCACTGAGCCTAATATTACACAAAACATGCGTTTGAACTGCCGTGCGAAAAGAGTTCATTATTTGAAAACCTTTCATTTGACCACACGTTAACTTCACGACTAAATAACAAACACGGCCAGCAATACAATTTAGACAGTTTAGAACTGCCAGATAACCTATTCCACCTAGCATATGTAGATGATGTGAAATGGCGTGTATACACAATTGCAGTTCCGGTGTAGGCCTTGTCATATGTATAATAAGAACTTTCACAGTGTATGGACGATGGCTGAAAGGAACTTCTAAGAAACTCTCTATTATAGAGTAATTGGCATTTAACGCCCCCGCAAGTGTTTGTTCCATAATCTTCTTACAAAATCACAACTGGCACAAAACAGAACACTACACAAAGATTCTTCAGCATACACACACTTAATTAAATCACACATCGAAAATACTACAACTTCTGTATCATATTCACATCTATGCGCGCGATTATGTATATTTATCGTAGGCTATTTGTTGCTCTAAACGCCTTTAACGTCAAAGAAACCGCTGGTTGTAGCGGCAACTCGCTCGCTATGAGCGCTGTGCCTGTACGGAACAAGGAAGGGTGCGGAGAGATGTGGAGAGTGGCGTAAGGCTGCCGCTTTCTTGGTTGGTTTCTACTGCGTTGCCGCATTGACTACCCACTAACCATTATTTCTTTCGATAAAGAAGAATGCGCATGAAAGTCACGATTGTTTGAATGCTTTGTTGAAGCTGTAATAAAGTGTAGCCCTGGTAGCCCTAAGAATACGCCCATGCTTCATATTTCATAGAAAAGAGGACAACACCCTGAAAACAACCCTACCTCCCACTTTTAAATCCAACAACACACTGGCTCCGTTGGCTTTTCTGGGACGTGACGATCCCGTGCCGCTCTCACTATCTGCCTCCATTTCCTCCTATCCAGCGCAGTATTCTCCCATACAGTAATACCCATTTGTCTGCAGTCAGAGGTCACCTCATCTTTCCATCTACACCTAGGTCTTCCAGGGGGTCTCGAGCCTTCGATCTTCTTCTCATACACCTGGCGAACTATTCTGGCAGCGTCCATTCTGATAACATGCCCTGCCCATTGCAGCCGTTTCGCTTTCATGACGTCCACTACTCTGGGTTGATTGGCCAACTTGTACAGCTCATGATTTGATCTGAGAACCCATCTTTGTGTTTCCTGGTCAAAGATGGAGCCGAAAATTTTTCTATATATCTAGTTTTCGAAGACTGTAAGTTGGCGTTCCTCCCTTTTTGTCACACTCCATGTTTCGGCTCCGTATAGCAGTACCGGCCTGATGATCGTGTTGTATAGTTTTAGTTTTGTTTTCCTGGGCAAAAGTTTGGAGGAAAGTAATTTATGCAGGGAAAAGTAAACTTTGTTTGCATTCCGTAATCTAATTTGGTATTCAACATGTCTTCTATTGCAGTCATTTATATTTACCCCAAGGTATTTGAAGTTTGGCGTGTTCTTAAAGGTAAAATTGCCTATATGAAGGTTGTTGCGTTGGTCTGTAGTCATATTTTCTCTCTGTATGATCATGTATTCTGTTTTCTCTTCATTAATCTTTAGACCTATTTTTGCAGCAGTTTCATTTAATATCCTGAATAAAGCTGCAATTTCTCCTCCATTATTTCCTACTAATACAATGTCATCTGCATATGCCAGGATGTTGTGTTTGTTATCTGCTAGGTCTCCAGTTGCAGCTTCTTTGGTTTCCCGAATTACTTTTTCCAGAACGATGTTGAAGCGAAGTGGGGAGAGCGCATCACCTTGTTTTAGTCCTGTTCTGTTTTCAAAACCGTCTGATACGGATCCACAGTGTGTCACTTTGCTCACTGTCTCCTCCATACACATTTTGATCAGGCTGATAAGTTTCTGTGGGATTCCGTATTCTGCCATAATTTCCCACAACTCCTCCCTGAAATATCACGTAAAATGTAAAAAAAAAGCTGGTTTTACCCCAAAATATGTTTCCCTCATTCTCAACACATTCATCATCTTAAAGAGGCCAACGCACCGAATCAAATGACACCAAGCAGGCCCTCCTACCACCACCCTTTCCCAAAATATCACCAAAGACGTAAAAAATATGTTTTAGCTCAAAATCCATTTCACACATTTTCAATATATTAATCATCTTAAAGAGGACAACGCATCCAAAAAAATAACACCAAGCATGCCCTCCTACGACGATTCCTTCTGTCGTCACAGAGCATCGCGATTACCGGCTCCAAGTGCGGTAGACAGGGTGACCTCCCATTACTCATAACCTTGTCGAACCAATCGTGTCGGAAGATTTTCGGTGTTGTACTAGGGGTCCAGGGATGCTGGCAATTCAGGTGTAACTGTAAGAATATTTTTATAAGTCTATTGTTGGCTGGCAAAGTTGGCTTTATCAACTGCCCCTACCAGCGTTCTAATGTGGGATTGCGAAATAGTTACATCTTACGCTGCTTACAAATAAGTGACGGGGAGTAATTAATGCAAAAAGATTTAGGCCCCTTAAACCTGTTATCAAATCATGCATACCTGTAGGCCACTCCTGTAAACCAAATATTAGGCCCCTGTATAAGTGCGATGTTGTTGGGGCAGATCATTGAGGTTATCAGAAGCAATTTCTTGCAATCTATTTAATTATATTAAGTTGAATTTTGGTCTGTCTGGTATTTATACAAATCTACACCGTTACACCGATATGGACCAAATTTTATGTACTTACCTTTCAGAACCTTGCAGGTGACACTAGGCGGTTTCTGCTACCCCCCACCACTACTCCCAATGCAAGCCGATATCTCCCGAACCCATGGTCGGAGATTCACGAATGAGGTGTCGTTTGACTCGAGCTGACGGGGACTTTGCAATGGACCACAGTTTACTTTTTTTAATTTTGGAAAATTTTTGTTTTTGAAAGTAGGCGATAGTTTGAAAACAAAATATGATACAACGTTGTGCAATAGCTTAAACGAATGGTCTCTATGACCTTTATTTTCATAATAAAACTTTTTATTTTTTAGTTTTTTTTAAACAGTTCAATTTTGAAATTCTTATATTTTGAAAACTAGGAATTGCTCAAAAAAGTTTGTTTGACATAAATGAATGGTCTTTACCCCCCTCTACCTGTAAACCAAGTGTCAAGTCTCTAGGACAAACACTTGTGTTCTGTAGTAGTGGGATGAGGGCAATCTACTTCCCAGCCTACGTTCCTACGAACCTTGTCGATATATCCCGAACGCATGATCGGATTTTAACGAACGAGGTGTTTTTGGCGTTGGGGTGACGTCCTCTTTGCTATGAATGTGTGTTGGTATTTTAGATTTATTTTGAAAATGTTTGTTTTTGAAATTGTCACTATTTTGGAAACGGTGAAGTTGAGAAAAACATGTCTGAGCTTAATGAAAGCTCTCTACTCCCTCTAGGCAGAAACCAAGTTTCAAGTCTGTAGGACAAAAGAAAATTAATTTTTAAAAATGGTCGCTATTATGGGAACTAGGAAATCTACAAAAAGTTTGTTGGACATAAATGAAAGGCCCCTTCCCCCTCTAGCCACAAAATAAATTTCAAGTCTCTAGGACAAAAACTATACATTTTAAAACTTTTTACCTGTTATTTTCTTTTAATTTTTAAAATGAAACGTGGTCGTAGACAAAGAGCCGGTAGCGCTGGGCGTGTGTTACAACGAGGCTATCACCGGCCATGCTGAATATAGCAAAAGGCTATTTCGAGGGGGCGACAGAGCGAGGGAGCGCTTTCCGTTATTTTCCTATGACGGATGAAAGAAGGCGAATATTTCAAAAACCCTCATGGCGATCTTTAAACATTTTACTAATTGCTGATCAGTAACACGACAAATAATAATAATAATAATAATAATAAAATAATAATAATAATAATAATAATAATAATAATAATAATTGTATGAGGCGAATCAAAGCGAGGCTTTGATAGTTGTCGACAACTTAAGAACTTGCTTTGTATGTTTGACTGACAGCCGGAATTGCGAACAGAAAATCTGCTGGAGACTGGCTGGCCGGCCGACTGAGAGCCAGCTAGCAGAGATGCAAATGATTATCGCGCTCCAGGAATGTCAGTCGAGCTGACAACACCGCTGACAGGTGATAACTGGTTGGAACAATGTGGCAACACTGTAACTGAGATAACAGACCCGGCCTCAGACAGCCGAGGACAGCAGCGTGCATGAGCGGGCAAAAGCAGTGAGAGGGGCGAGGAGGAAAACCGAGACACACAACAGGGAATCACGTGACCAGTGTAGAGAAGTGAGGGGCGGGGCCAGAGGGTCGATGAGAGGTGAGGGTAGGAGTGGAGAACCCATCACAGCCAATAGCTGAACGTGTTGTATGTCAACATGGAGTCGAGGAGTGAGACACAGGTGAGGTGAGAGTAAGAGAAGCATGTGTGGACATGCATAAAGCGCTGAGCGACGTACACAGGGCTCTCGTATTACATGATTCAGTAAATAAATAAATAAATAAATAAATAAATAAAAGGTGCACAGGTTCACACAACATGTAATTTATTGATCCAAGAATTAAAGGTAGAATTAAATCCCAACCATTTCATTTACAGTTTATTCCCTTTTTGTTTCAACACTTTTTCCATGAGATAATGTTTTGAAGTTCATGGAGATAAAGCCTGCCTTTTATTGGTTGATGGTTGATGTCCTCGAATAAATAGGTGACTGGACTGTCCAAGTTGACTTGACGAATTCGAAATAGTTCGGTCCCTCACTGAGGTGTGTAGCCCTTATTGAAAGCAGACTTATATTTGCTCACAAGAAAAAATCTCCAATTTTCAGTCGGTGACGTTTAGGGTATGTTGGTTTTATGGGGTAAACAGTTTATCCAGTCGCTGAATATTTTTGGTCACGAGCCGTGGCTTGGTCCCAATCGTTCTATGTTTGGTGCCATTGTAACGTGACACTAGCTAAGGTAACATATCAAACCAGCGATAAGAGCCCTGACCGGTAAACGCTTTCCACATATGAGTTTTCAATTTTCAGTTAAACCGCTCAACCACGCTGGCTATGGGATTGTTGTACGTGGTGTAATGGTGAATATCCAAAGATTTGAGAAAACTGGAGAAATCCTTGTTGAAAAATTATTTCCCCTGGTCGGTTTGTAGCAACTGCTGTTAAGGTTTGGATTGTTGAATAATATGTTTAAGGCCTTGGTGACTAGTTGACCAGACTTGCGACGCACTGGTTCAACAAAGGCCATTTTGGAAGACACATCATGACGGTCAACATATAGCGTACACCGTCGTTAACGCTAGCATAGGGGATCATTTCAACCAGGTCTGCTTGCCAAAGTTCATCCACACCTCGTGAAATCACCTTGAGTCGCTGATAGTGACGCCTAGATGGGCGATGCAACTCGTGAGCAATGCCCATTTTAATGGGTGAGGGCTTCAACAACAATTTTGTCAATTCGAAGTTCTTGTCCAATTTCTTGAATTTCCCAATCGTGACCGGTATGGCCGTCTTGACGTGAAGCATGCAACAGCTGTAGCCGCTGAACGAGCTTATTGGGATTATGCCAGAAGGTAATATCCACAAGGGGTTTTAATGGTTTAAATGTCACTCCCAAAGCGGATACTTTACGCCGAGCACTTTGATTGGTGGGAAACATTTTTGCAAAGATGGTTCTATATTTATGAGATATATTGGCATTCACTTGCTGAGTGGGATCATACTGTATTTTGTGGGCAAGGCTGTCCAATAAAATGTATTTATATTTGCCAAGGTCCTCTGGCGTATAATCATGGGAAGAGAGGCCTGAGAGAATAGCAGCTTTAACAG
This sequence comes from Meconema thalassinum, assembly GCA_946902985.2. Lineage (NCBI taxonomy): Eukaryota > Metazoa > Arthropoda > Insecta > Orthoptera > Tettigoniidae > Meconema > Meconema thalassinum. Next base: position 1,356,361,132 of record OX336388.2, read on the forward strand.
TCCTGGCGTTAATTTATAGTTAATGTTTTTAGTGACAGTTTTAGTTCGAGCAAATTTAATCGATGAATCGCCAATTTTAAAACTATCATTCTCATAGCGAACCCCCATACGTGGTATCTGTGTCTCCAATAAATAGATCGGCGAAATAGGGTTCCAGTGTTGATCCATAATATTTTATTAAAATGTTTTTCAGTTGAGCTTTATTTTGAGGGGTGGTCAAGACTTGTGACAACGGAGACAATCTGGAAGGGTAAGGTGTTTCGACCATGACCAAGGATTTCTTTATCCTCAAAAACTCCGCAAGGGGTGAAGATTTTTTTAGGCGTTAACACTTGTTCCTCCTCATCCTCAACCTCGCTATCAATAGTCAACTTTTCCTGTTCCTGTTTCTCTTCCTCCCCACAGGGTCCTCGTGTAGCGTCTGTATGGTTTGTGAAACAGTGGGTAGCGTTTCACATGGCTTGAAAGAGGGTGTAAGCATGGCTTTTAGCGGAGGGGATAAATGTTGTTCAATAAACAAAGCATGATCCGCAAGTGATCGTTTCAATTGACGAAACTTTTCGCGAATAGTATTTTTTGTTCAAATAATATGCTTTTTCATATTGACTCTCTGCTAATGCCATGGCGTCTTGACAAATGACTTAAAAGGGAATGAGACAGTGCCTTAAATAGCAATAAAATGATCAAACCCTGAGCGATAACGTCCTTGGTTTAGTTCACTTTGTTTGTCAATGACCAAACAGGCATGACGTTCAGTGTTCCAGCACTTGGCACACAATTCAGTAAACATTTGAAGGTCATATCAGGATTCAAACGTTCATTATAAATGTGACGACTATTCCTCTCGTCCTGGCGAAATAAAACAATGACATTGGCATTGTCACGAATCAACTGTCTGGACATTTTAGAATACGTTTGTTCAAGATAGAAGCAATCGATATGTTTTGACAACCCATGCTGAAATAGCTTTGAATGATGCCTTGTCGTTCAGTGGATACATCATCGAAAATCATGAGTGAATCAGGCTTTACCTCATCCGGGGCAATAACATTTTCTTTCATGGAAAATATGAAATAACCCATATTCTCATTTTGTAATCCAGACATGACTTTTTTATTTTTTATTTATTTATTTAATAATTATTAGATACAACCATGAAAAGGTCATTTTACACTAATATTTAAACAATTTCAAATAATATTAACAAAAACAACAACAATAACAGATTACAATTGGCAGTGATGGCAGAAGGGATAAATCTCGGGAAGGACGCAGGGAGTGATTGGCGTAGTGAGTGATTAGGAGGGTGAGGGGTTAGGATTTGAGGGTGAAAGGGATCTTTTAATGTTATGTTTGAATGTTCGATAGGGAGAGAATATGTCAATATTTGGAAGGGAGTTGCTAAGGGTAGGTAGACGTTGGAAAATAGAGCGCTTCTGTACATCAAGACGTGGGCGAGGTATGTGGTGTAAATGGTTCTGGCGTGTTCAACGGGAGGGAACATGGAGTGGGAAGTAGCTTAAGAGCATGTTACATTTTGTGTAACCATTCATAATTTTATGTAGGAAACACAGGTCAGTAAATTGAAGACGGCTTCTCAGGTCGAGTAAATTGAGCTGATTTAGAATGTCGGATTTGGCAAAGTGCCTTAGTGAAGGATTGCGAGCTTTGACAATTGATATGAAGAAATTAGAGACACTGTTCAATGTAGAAATATTGGTTATAGCCGAAGTAGACCAAATTGGAGAAGAGAAATCTAGGATAGGGAGAACATATGTGGTGAAGTATAATTTAAGTGCAGTGAGGTCTTTAATTTCTGTGAATCTGTATAGAATGCCGAGACTGCGCATTGCGCGAGATTTGATATGGTCAATGTGGGGAGAGAATGTCAGTTTATCATCGTGAATAATACCTAAATCTCTTACCTGAGAAACCGTATCCAATTTATTTCCACATATTTTATAGTCCGCCAGATTTCCAGATTTAAGTAGTGAGAAAGACACATTGAAGCACTTTTTCGGATTTGGATATAACTTTCATTTGTTGAACCAATCAGTACATGTATTCACTGCTTCCTGGAGGTCAGAGTGGTCGTCAGAACTGGACATTTTTCTGAATATCTTGAGGTCATCAGCGTATAGAAGAAGGGAACACGGAGAATTTTGCACACATGTGTTGATATCGTCCATATACAGCACGAAGAGAAGGGGTCTCAAGATACTGCCCTGAGTTACTCCTGATAAGACTGGGGAGCCAGGACGACACAGATCCTGGAAGCACTACCCGTTGTTGCCTATTGGACAGGAAGCTTTGTATTAGGGATAGGAAGGATCCATGTACGTTGTATCGTGAAGCAAGCTTGTGGAGGAGAAGGAAATGGTTCACGGAATCAAATACTTTGGTCAGGTCAACGTAGATTACATCTATCTGAGATTTTTGATCTATTGCAGAAATTATGTGATGGTTCAGAACAGTCAGATTTGTTAAACATGATTTTCCAGGGACGAAGCCATGTTGTTCTTCTGAGAGGTGTGGTTTGGTGAAAATGAGGAGACGGCAATGTATTATTCTTTCGAAGACTGAAGAGCGTATAGGGACGATAGATATAGGTCTGTATGAGGAAATTTCATGCTTGCTGCCTGATTTAAAGACAGGAGTGACATCAGCTCTTTTCCATGAGTCAGGAAATGTGCCGGAAGTCATGCACCAGTTGGGTATCATGGATAAGGGGATGCCGAGAGATGCAGAGGCGTTTTTCAGGAATATAGGGCTTATGTCTCATGGTCCGGTAGATCTGTTTGGATTTCATCGGGGGTCGTTGAAATTTGAGGCAGTGAATCAGAACAGACGCTAGTAAGTTGAGGGGGACTGGGGATTGGTACGGGAACTGAAAAGGTTGAATGGAAATATTCATTGAAATGTGTGGACCTCAATTCAAATGGGATTTCTTCATTATGGAGGTTTAGGTTAAGTGGAATTCTGGGAGTCTTTCTACGGGATGATATAAGTGTCCAGAACTTCTTCGGGTTATTCTTGAGATTTTCTGTTATGGAAGAAATGTAGCGGTTGTAATCTTCTGTCATATGAACTCTTGAAATTTTCCGTAGGTGAATAAATACATTGCGAGTATGAGGAATAGGAACTGATTTCCACTGTGACCACGCTCGAGTTTTGTTTTGGAGAAGGAGTTTGGTGTTTTGACTTAGCCAGTGCGGGTATTTGTTGGATTTGGGTACGGAGTAAGGAACGTGTTGTTTAATGGCCGAGTAAAGTAAATCCTCAAACAAGGCCACTGCGCTGTTTACGTCTCTCTCAGCTGTTAGCAGGCACCAGGGTAGAGATGATAAATCCTGATTGACAGCTTGCCAGTCGACCTGTCTCCAAAGAGGGAAAGCTTTCTTATCGGTGGTGGGGCTATTTTTATGTCTGCAGGCTGGGACGGGGAGAGTGGCTTCTATTGAGCTATGGTCGGTGTTCAGGATATTTCTTCCAACGGTCACAGTGACATTACGCAGGGTTGAAAATATGAGGTCCAGTGTTTCGGATTTCCTTGTTGGGTGTAGATTGAACTGTTTCAGATGTAGACCGTTTATAAAATTTGATAAGATGAAAGTATCTATTTGGGGAGAGTGTATCGTACCATTGTCTATTGATGTCCAGGAGATATGGGAGTTAAAATCGCCTAGCAACACTATTTCATTTTCTTGATTGAGGGCAAGAACAGTAGAGTTGAAACATTCTTCTAAGGTGTCAATTTTGCTGGAAGGTGGGCGGTAGAAGCAACCTACGAGTAAATTCTTCCTTTTTGGGATAATAATCTCAACCCATATTATTTCGCAGGAAGTTTCTAAGTCAGGCCGATGTTTTGCCTTCAGTTTGTTATGAACTGCGATTGCAACACCACCACCCCTTGAGGATCTGTCGTGCCGAAACACATTGAACTCAGATGAAAACGGAAGTTCCCCACAAGATACGAATTCTGACAACCATGTTTCTAAGAGGCAGACGATATCAAATTGATTGATTTCGGTTATATTTGCTAAACATTCAGTTAGTTTATTTTTGACGCTCTGTGCGTTCTGGTAGTAGAGGTAAAGGGGGTCCTGGATTTAAATGAATATCACCTGATAGTAGTAGTAGTATCAAGTAAACTGTGCTGGAGGAAGCACGGCAACGTTGTACTGGTCCACGAGGTGTGGTGGAAACTTGGCGGAGCACTGGGAGGTTAAAAGCTGCCACGGTCGAGAAAATAAAATGTCCCTCTGCGCAGTACCACAAAATTTCTTGAGCACACGACACATCACTGCGGTCGGAAATGTTTTCAGACACAGTTGCACACCATACAGTACACTTGAACAGGCAAAATACCACTAAAATACAGTAATATGTCAGGGCTACTGGAATACGAGGTCTGTCACTTGCCGCCATCTTTAACAACATTTCGGAGGGTGTATGTATGGTCCACTTCCTTTTTAAGATTTGCTTGCTGAATTCTTTCTCGCCTTGTTGACAGGGAAGCCTTCCGGTTCCTAAATATCCGCCCAGCGCGAACCTGCCCTGCTTCTGTGTGTTTTCATTTGCTAAACGTCTTCCCGCATTAGTGACAGGGAAGCGTTCCCGCTCCCGAGTGGTTCGCCCGGCACGGAAGCCCTAGGAGAGGATTTGTTGTTCAAGTGGGTGATGAGTAACAAGCTAGGCTTAACCTCACTTTTAACGCGCCATGAGCTTGTTTAATTAACATGTAATTTTGGCTTGATACACTCTTAATATACCTTCCCTAATAATTCCACGCCCAGTTGTTCTTACCAGCAATCCGCAACATTTGGAGGAGTAACGCACACGGCTTTCTTTATAGCAGCTAGTGTAAATATTTGATAAAAGTGGTAAAATATTATAACAGAGGCTTAAAATCTATAAAGTTACTTTCCTCAGATCAAGTGTAATACGGAATATTGATAGTATTTAGAAATTCTTGTTGATAATTTAATAAACTTAAACTAAGTTGTGGGAACGTGTATCCAAAGATTCGGTGACTTCTTTAATCACTGTTTGAACCAAGTAGAGCAGTGGTGCTTTTACGAGACTTCACCCGATTGGAAGATATACGTATTTCACATTCTTCTTTATTGGTAGGTTATTAGATTAATTCTATTAGGTAGTAATAATTAAATTAAATTTAGTGTAATTTGGTGTAAACATCTAGGCTCACTTAGATCTCTAGTATGACGACAGTAAACAGTGTTAGTATCTCGTCAGGTTGTGTAACCGTAACGGATTTATGCTCGTCGTGCAAAATAAAAGTAAAAAATGCAAATAAAATCATCACAAGATCTCAGGTAAAATTGAATGAGGAGAAAAGTGAAACCGATTGTCGTAATGTAGGCCTACCGCTACCGTCATGCGAATGTCATAACCTGAGAAACGAACTGTCCTCAAAAGACGAAATTATAAAGCTGCTAAAGGAAGATATTGCTAAGTTAATGGAAGAGTTGAATAAATTAAAAGGAAACAGAGAGGAAAGCAAGGAAACTTGGTCGACAGTGATTGCTGGTAAGGTAAGATTGAATAAGCCTAGGCCTATAAATGGAGTACATGTAACTGAAATTCCCGTCTCAAATTCATTTGGAGTGCTTGTCGAAGAAAATGATGACTTTCCTCAAGAAGAAAAGAAGAAAGTGATAAAGAGAAAATCCAGGAAGATGCGGATATTTGCGGATAGCCACGGGCGAGATGTAGCAGCAAGCGTTTTGGAGAGAAGCCGAGAAATGGAGGTCACTTCGACAGTGAAGCCAGGAGCTCAGATTGCAGAAGTCACGAACGGGATGATAGGAGAGTGTGCGTCCCTTACTGCAAAGGACTACGCAGTGATCATCGCTGGAGCAAACGACGTCTATAGAAATGAGAGTAAAAAGGTAATCAAAGATTTAAAGGGTACATTGCCATCCATGCAAAAAACAAATGTCATTATTGTAAATATTCCGCAGAGACACGATTTAATTCCCAAGTCATGTGTAAATGTAGAAATAGAGGCTACAAATGGAAAAATTCATAAAATTTGTAAGAGTTTTCCAAATGTCCAAATTGTAGATGTAAGTAAATTAGACAGGAAGTTCCACACTCGGCATGGCCTACACTTAAATAGATTAGGAAAAGAGTATCTTAGTGATGAAATCTGCAAAATTGTAAATTCAAATGGTAAGAATAATTCAACAGTAATATCATTAGAGTGGAAGCAGGGAAACTGGTAGAAGAAGCCAAACGTGAGGTTTGGCATTCACATCTTTTGAAGTCAAATTTAACGGAGTGCAACAATGGTATTTCGGATTTGTCTAGCAACAATAATAATAACAATTATGATAATAATAATGTAAATAAATCACCAACACAAGCTTGCAAAAGTAACAAATTTAAAATTTACCACCAGAATGTCCAGTCTCTTTATAATAAAATTGATTACATAAATCTAATGCTTAAAAATGAACTTAAAGACATCTCAGCACTATGTATTTCAGAACATTGGCTGAAAGAGGAACAACTCGAATTAATTCAATTCCCAGGGTTTATACAAGCTAGTAAATACTCTAGATCTAATATTAGCCATGGTGGTACTTGCATCTTCTTAAGAAATAATTTAGATTATGAACAGATAACAGCTTATGATTATCTAATTATGGAACAGGATTTTGAATTCTCTGCCGTAAAAATTCAGCAGTTTAAGTTAATAATTGTATGCGTATACCGTTCTCCGTCAGGAAAGTTTCCTCTATTTATAGATAAACTAGAATTGTTACTCAATAACATGAGCAAAGTAAATTTCGATATAATAATTTGTGGGGATGTAAATGTGGATTTCTTAAAACTTGATAGAAATTGTGAATTATTAAACCAGTTACTAATTTCCTATGGACTGAAACCTACAGTAAATACACCAACAAGAATAACAAAATTTAGTAAAACCACTCCTGATCAAATTTTTATAAATACAGATAAATATCACCATTCAATAGAAGTCTATTGTCCGGGTTTTAGTGACCACCATGGACAAATACTGAGTTTTGAAGTATCCGAAGTAATCAATAATAATGATAATGGAGTAAAATCAAAGTGTAGGTCATTCACTGAATCAAATGTTACATATTTCAATGACTTATTAAATAAGGAAACATGGTCAGAAATTTATGAACTAGAAAATGTAAATGATAAATTTAATGCATTTAACAGTACCCTAAAACACTATTTTGAAATAGCATTCCCCTTTAAACGAAGAACTGTTCAAAATAACAAAACTAGCAATTGGATAACAACAGGGATTATAAATTCATGTCAAAGAAAGAAATTTCTACACAAATTATATAAACAATACCACACAACACCTGAATTCAATTTATACTACAAAAAATACACTAGCATATTAAATAAGGTAATAAGACTAGCAAAGAAAATGCATAATGATAATTTTATTTCCCAATCATCTAATAAAAACAGGGCTATGTGGTCTGTAATAAAGAAAGAAACTGGAAAATCTGCTAAAATACAAAGGAACATTACACTGACCAGAAATAATAAAGTGATTAATAATCCAGAGGAAATAGCAAACACTTTTAATGACTATTTTCTGGAAATTCCGCAAAAATTATTAAATAAATCACAGGTAAATACACTAAATTCTAATAATAAAATAAATATATGCAGTGATTCTTTATTTATAAATCATGTCACAAGTGAAGAGGTAAGAATAGTTATAAAAGAGCTAAAAAATAAATTCTGTGCTGGCATTGATGGCATCCCTGATGCAATTTTAAAGAAATGTGCAGAAAATATAATAAATCCACTTACGCACTTAATAAACAGTTCAATTCTCTCAGGAACTTACCCGGATATTTTGAAGTTATCAAAAGTAATTCCAGTGCACAAAAATGGTTCAAAAGATGAATTAGATAACTATCGTCCTATTACCTTACCAACTGGTATTGCAAAAATTGTGGAAAAAATTATGTATAAGAGACTGATAAGTTTCATAGAAAAAAATAAAATATTATCAAACTCACAACATGGATTTAGAACGGAAAAATCTACACAGACAGCAATTTACGAATGTAGTAATAGTATACTGAAATTAATTGACAATAAGGAACATGTAACTGGCCTATTCTTGGATTTATCGAAAGCATTTGATGTAGTTGACCATAAAATCCTCCTTACCAAACTAAATCAATATGGTGTTAGAGGTCTAGCTAATAAATGGATAGAGTCTTACTTAACAAGGCGTAAACAAATAGTAAGCTTGAGACACAAGGATGATGGAACCAAATTACTTAATGAAACATTGTCCAATGAGGGAATTATTGAATTTGGAGTACCCCAGGGATCGGTTTTGGGCCCACTACTCTTTCTTCTATATATCAATGATATAACACAGAACGTTCATTCACATAAGGAAATTTTGTTTTGCGGACGATACAACACTCGTAATAAAAGGTGAAACTAAACAGGTCATACAGCAGTCTGCTGACTCCGTTACAGGAGAGTTAACCAAATGGTCACAAGATAATCGCCTCATAATAAACTATAAAAAGACAGTATGTCTAAATTTCCACACTATACAGAATAGGAATCCTGCGATGCCCAATATAACATTAAATGGTCATCAAATAGAAAATAAATCAGAAACAAAGTTTTTAGGACTATGGATACAACAAGACTTGAAATGGAATAAACATATACAATATCTGAATACTAAACTGAACTCGATGTGCTTTGCGTTACGTATTTTGAAAACCTGCACTAGCATGCACACATTAAGAAATACTTATTTTGCTTATTTCCATTCATACTTAAGATATGGGATCATATTTTGGGGTATGTCGCCAGATGTACTAAGCACGTTTAGGATACAAAAGAGAGCGATTAGAATTATGGCAAATGTACACTCTAGAGAATCATGTAGACCTCTGTTTAAAGATTTAAACATTCTCCCACTGCCCTGCATATATATCTTTGAAAGTATTATGTTTGTTAAAAATAATTTAATGAATAAAGATGTTTTTCTTAAAACAAACAATGATGTTCATAGGCATAACACAAGACAAAATCAAAACATTCATATTTCACACACACACACAAGCATATATCAAAAAGGAACTTTTCACACTGGAGTTAAATTATACAATAAACTACCCCAGTATATAAAACTGGCCCCAAAAATAAAAACCTTTGATAGAATGTTGAAAGCTTATCTGCAGTGCCATTGTTTTTACTCAGTAGTTGAATATTTTAGCGTATAGGAGTGATGGAATCTATAACTATATTTTACTTTTTTAATTTAATTTTAATACCTAGCTGTATGTTGTTGTATTTATAGAATTAAGTTTTCATATTATGATAATAGAGTGAGGTGTAAATAGTTGTGCAATAAGATTGTATCTATTAAGATTTGATATTATAATAAGTTATAAATAGTTTTAATCTTAGTAATATATACCTGTGAGTTCTTTTATTTTATGCATGTAAATTCTGACGTGTCCTATATCAAAAATGTATTGAATGCATGTATTTGATCAAATGGAATTAATAAAAATCTATCTATCTATCTATCTATAACTTCGAGATTTATAAGGACATTACACTTGGCACTTTGCCGCCATATCACCAAGTTAAATATCCCAGAAAAATCCAGAAACACGTAGTGTGGTTGGTAGAGAGATTTTGCAAAAATATAAATGTTTTGAAAACGCAGACCATTGGGCGCTGTGATGAGCGTCAGCAAAAGATTGGTCTTTCCACATCCGGAAGGTCCCACAATCATGCAGCGAATGGAAAATGGAAACAGTGAACCATGGCATTGTTCTCGTGATGTGGGATAGAGATGTGAAACCATGTCCCCCACGGGTATTGACTCTTGCTGCTTAATAGTCTTCATATCAACTAAGGCTTAGATGGGGTAGCAGGCTGTCTATATACATGGAACCGAGTCTTGTCCTAGAAACAGTAGACTCGTACCGGTACTACAGGTTGACGATGGATGTCTCTGGACGTGCGTTGATAGCCAAAGCTAGGTCTGTTCCCATACATGATCCTAAACAAGAAACAGATCCTGCTAATAAACACTATGTGGATAGGTCTGTAGTGCCACGCATGAAACAGGGAGATTATGACTTTAAGGGAAAGCGGTTAACCCATGTGAAACATCCTCAAGTGTCTACAGGTGTTAATACTAAAAAGTATGGTGGATAAGAAGGTGTATGGGTTTTATGACAAAGTACCTCAGCTTACAGTGAATGGCTATACCGCTTATCATCACCGTATTATTCACGTGGAAGATCCACAAGACGAAGACGATGTCTGCACGAAACGGCATGTGACCTATGAAATGAAAAGGCTTTATAAATTCATCCCATCTGTATTTTTAGTGTACCTGACAAATGAAAAACCTGTGAATAACAGAAACCATTTACCGTTAGTCCATGACCAGCACCTGACCTATGTGCTTGCTTCGGGTTTAAGCCACTATCGATTACCCTATGATGGAACCATTCACATGAAATATGCGATGCCTGATGAGAACCATTTACAAATAGAGATAGACGGTCATAGAATTTTGGTCCATAACCCTGAAATGGTCAATGCAGATAACGAATTATCCTTTCATCTCATGTTGACATGGGATGATAAGCAAGCGGGAAAAACCATAAACGATTTCCCACTTAATGTGGAATATACAGCCATGAAATAATCTGACGTTAGTTGTGACTTAAACTTTCTTGTGAAAGGTTGTTAGTTATCATCATGGTGGAACAAAGATATGTGGTGCGAAAGTCTAAAAATAAGACCCTGTCATTGGCAAAGCATAGGCTTAAGGTATTAGTGGACAAGCCCTTGTGAAAGAAAAAATAAAAATAACGTGTTGACCATAAGAAAAGCCCTTCGAGCAGCACAGAGACGTGTTATTCCAAAACGTCGGCGACAGGGTTCAAAACAAGGGCGAGTGATTCCCGTCCCCAAACGAGCAGGATATTTACCTGCTTTATTTGCCGGTCTGGCTGCTCTGGGTTCACTTTTGCGTGTGCCACTGTGGTGGCGAAAACCATTAAAGCTGCACAGCAGGGCTAGCAACAACTAAAAGAAAGTCAGCGACACAATGAAACAATGGAAGCGATTGCTATGGGGGCAAGAAATGGCAATTTAAAGCCAGACTTTTATCAACAAGGATTTGGGATTTCACCATTTTGAAAGAAAAAATTAAACCTAAGCCACAGCAAGACATGCCCTGACTCATTACCAAGTGGAAAGCTATGCTAAACAACTAATGTTTTTCATTTTCGAGGTTTGTTTATGCGGAACCAATTTCCCCCAAGACACTGGAAACAGGAATGTGCTGTTGTAAATTTGGATGATCGCCGAGGACCAGGAACGCATTATGTAGCCTATGTGAAAGAGGGATCCACCGTATGGTATTTGAACAGTTTTGGGAATTTTCCCCCGCCCATGGAACTAGTGACCTATTTTGGAAACATGACCAAGATATATTATAATGTGAAACGTGAGCAAACGTTCAACAGCCATCAATGTGGACGTTTGTGTTTCTTATATATATAAGACGCAGCGTAAGCAACAACGTCCACAGTATGTCGGCGGAAAGTAAGACGTTTACACGGCATGGACGTGGACCTGAAGTCAGCCTAGACTTATACCTGCCTATCGAAATGAGTGACAGGCCTTATGGTTTGGGACTTGTTTCTCTTGAAACGTACAATCGAATATCAACATTCGAGAAAATGTGAACAACAAGTTTTAATACGATGATTCTGTGCTCACACTGACCTCTGATGGATATACGATAGATGATATTTATGAACACATTTATGTGGTGTTGATCAATCAATATGGTTTAAAGTCATTTCTCGATGGAACGCGCAAGTTTGAACTTGTAGGAAATACCAACACTCATCGCTGCAGTATTTTCTCCACATTCAAAATTGACTTTAAAACACACCCCGATTCCATTGGTCCATTACTAGGATTAAAACCACACGTGTTAGAGCCCAACAAACACATCAATCAGGCGATGAAGTGAAATTCATTGAGGACCATCACGTGTCGGTGACGTGTAATATTATTAGCCAAGTGTACACCAATCAAGAACCATCGCACTCGCTTTATGACTTTATTGTGACTTCGCCCAATGACTATATTATTCGTGAAAACCCTCCAGTGGTGCTTTTTCATTCTGTGGCTGTCGATGGTATTAGTAATATAACATTAAGACTGATCAATAGAGAGCAATAACTCATTCAACTAGATTCTACCACACCAGTGACTTACAAGTTGGTGCTAAAGCCACTATGAAGTTGGTGTATAAAGCAACAACACCATGGTGTTAGTTTTTTGCCACGTGAATACACGTCAACATCCAAGGACAAGCAGATTTTACAGTATTTGGGTTACCATGTCAACTTCCATGATGAATTCTATCCTAGAGGTTGCGAACCACATCGATTAGCAACCAGGGGTGGTAAGAATTGATCCCCATTCCTCTCAAGCTCAAACACCTGGACTCAATAACATTGATGAAATGCAATTTGTTATCAACAACCAAGATATTAATACCCTACCGCATGAAAGTGTCATTCAAATTGATGGTCGGCTTACCAAAGCCGATGGCTCAACACCCACCACATACAAGTTAGCCAACCATGCTTTTGCCTTTCTGTTTTCTGAGGTGCGCTATGTGATTAACGATATCGTGGTGGATAGCACTCGAAATGTGGGTATTTCCAGAGTCATGAAACTATACCCCTCTTATAGTGAGGAAGAAGGTAAAACACTTTGCTGGCAGTTTGGTGTCCTGACTCGACCAACGACTGGATGGTACATACCGATGGCACCTTTACTGGATATTTACCTCTTAAACTGATTTTGGGCTATGCCGAAGATCACCTGCGCATTGTGGTCAACGCAAGGCAAGTGCTTTATCTGGTGAGAGACAGGAGTGATAATAATGCACTCAAGAGAGCCGACAATGTCCCCAAAAATTAAACTACAATGCATGCTATGAAAAGTGCCCCATGTGACCCATAACGATAGCAAAAAAAACTGGACATACTCAAGATGGTAAAAAGAGATATGCCTCTACCCATGGAATTTAGAATCAGGGCACTGCATGAGTACCCTATATTGCCCACCACCAACACACACAGTTGGTCTGTAAAAACAGCAACAATTGAGAAATGCACGTCTTTACCTCAACGAGGCTGTGTTTCCCTATGAAGGACAGGATTTTATTATTCAAAAAATAAGTTTGGCCCCCTGTACGACTTGTTTTCTAAATTTAGATCGTCGCATTATCAAAAAGAGGAAATCCCCATGATGTCACCCCAAGCGCTTAAGGCAAGGGCGCCACTGAATGTCTTTAACTGTTCGTACCTGGAAGAGTGTGTCAAGCCATCCAATATTGACATTCAACTAGATTTTGAAACGCATGACAATGTACCAGCCAATACCACGGCCTACTGTTTAATTATTCATCACAAACAAGTCAACTATTATCCACTGTCCAACCAAGTGACGGGTGTATAATAAGCCGCTCAAGCAAGTCTTACTTTAAAGCCTCAAGAGGTGTCACACCCATGAATTTAAACTTTGAGGAAAACGTTTCAAGACTTTTGCAACGTGGCCGGTGTCTTTCATAAACCCTCAAGCCTTGGCGGCTGCTGGCTTCTTTTATTATTTAAAAACAAGTGATGAAGTGAAATGTGCCTTTGGTGCCATTACCATTGACCAATTGTAAGAGATCGATGAACCCATGCAGGAACATCAACGCTGGTCACCAGCCTGCCCCTACCTGTGCAGAATGGAGGTGGGAAATATACACTGCTATTCAAGCTATCCCTCACTAGTGCCTCTGAGTGATGAAAATACAAGTTACGATACATGTGGACCTTATAGTGTGAATGGTGCTTCGGTTTATAGACATTGGGACATCATCGGTGTCATGGACGTTACAAATCAAAAGACTGTATTGTTGTATGAGTTGGTATCATCCCTTCCCAAAAATGACTAAAGCCTGTAAGAATTGTTATGACAATAAAATTATGTAATAAAAACTTATGTGTTTGTTCTTGTTATTATTATTTTTCATGTCCCCCTGTCCTATCCTAGCCTCAATTTTTTTAAAACTAGCATGGTAGTAAGTCCATGTCATGGGCACAATTTAGTGGGCAATGATCAGTCAGTCGTCAGTTGAACTTGGTCCAGGCAAGCGGCAACATGTTGCGCCCACTCATTGTGGATTGCCAAGGGTTTAAAATTGGTGATAACAAATTTATATTTAAACAAGTGTCCATTATCGATTGTACCACTTTCTGGATATCGCAAGCTACACATTTGATATTTAAACCGCCTCATGCTTTTGATTTTTTGTGTGAAGACCGTAAACAAACCCAGTGGATAGAATATCATAGGCAACAAGACTTGAATCAAGGAACCATTTCGTACAAATATTTGGACACGGTGATGAAAGCGCACTAGGCCTCGGCCAATGTGGTATTTGTGAAAGGTAATGAAAAACATGAATGGTTGCAACCATTTTTGGCGTCTTACTGTCAATGTATCGACCTCATGGACCTGGGCTGTCCCTCCCTGCAAACGCTCATGGATACTTGTTCCTGTGGCAACATTACCCATACAGCCCTAGCACATGCGTGGCATCTCTTTCATTGGTTAACCTCTATTGCCTGCTGGGAGTTGTTAAATAAAATTAAAACTCAAGATTTACCTGACAAGCAACGGGTAAACATCTACAGAACGTGATACCATGGAGAAAGGCAATGCTAGAGACAATGCCATCGGCTAGTTCTTTGTGTGCAAACAAGAAACTAGACAGTTTTACCAAAGAGGAATTATTGGCGCTCCCCAAGTCGTTCATTTATTATGTGGCCGCCAACGCGGTGAAAGAAATCTGGCAACATGTACCAAACTCATGGACTCAAGACCCTGTGTTGAGTGAATTGCAACCCTGTACGGATTGCGATCACCATAAGCAAGTAGCCGTGGCAAAAGTACCCTCTATGCGTCAGTACGCGACTTGCCAGCTGGTCAAACTGTATCACGGTAATAAAAGTCAGTGTAAAGACTATGTTGAATCATTTCACGGGTGTCATGGCGAGAAAAAGCATCAACAACAACAACAAACACAAACATCGTCCACAGAGGAGGATGAAGATCAAACCTTTTCACCATCCATGGAAAAGGATATGCCAGACCTGTACTGGCAATGGCGTCATTGACAAAGTGATTCAATACTTACCTTTCGAAATACATCTTCCAGGTTATCGTTTTTGTGGCCCTGGAACTCATCTTGAAAAACGTTTGCAGCGTGGTGATGTACCCATTAATCTTTTGGATCACACATGCAAGAAACACGATCTTTCTTATCGCCATAGTCATCCCGGTTTAAGTCGTGTGGCAGATAAATTGTTATTGAAAAAAGCTAAATAACGTTTCACATCCTGTGATGCCTCAGTGGGTGAGAGGATGGCAGCCCTGATTTTGATGAGTGCTATGAAAGGAAAGTTGATGATGCGTGGACATAAACATTGAGGAATTGAGAAGTGAGGAATTGGGATTTGCTTGTGTTCTATTTTTGTAAATCCCTATGGTTATGAAATAAAAACAAGGGTTTACCAGAGCACGATGCTTTTTTATTATTTAAAAAATCATGATGTTGATGGGCTGATTTTTCATTTTCACATTTCACACAAGGCCAATTCACACATTGCCATTTGCCATTTTCAATTTACAGTATTTTGAAAAAAGTCCGTTTCTTGTTTTGCCGTTTTGATTATATGGATTTTCCATTTTGTTAATTACACCTTTTTAAAAGTCCGTTTGAAGTTTTTTTTTTAATTTTCGTATTTCACAAATGGCCATTTCCAGTTTTTAAAATTACAGTTTTACGTTTTTGAATTTCGCTGATATCGAAACATGGATTTTCCATTTTGCAGTTTTCACATTTTTTCCATTTGGTGTATATCGGAAGTTCATTTTTGTCAACGATGTTGATGTGAGTGCTTGTTCATGATGATGATGCAGTGTGTTTATGGGTTTGCAAGAAACGCCGAGGTCTACGACTACGGCAGGTAAGGCTGTTTTACATTTCAAAGAAAACATAACTATTGACAAAACAAGATGACTATTAACCATTTACATATGAGTGTTGATTTCCCCCTCCCCACCCACCCAACCGCACCGTGTTTGCTCTGGTCATACACACACACCAGCTTTCTACTTATACATTCACACAACCATACCTGCCTTTGGGAACAAACACAACCACATTATATATTCCCAAAAGCACATTCTCGACATGCACACTCATCCAAAAAGAACTTTTTAGTTTACCATTTACATTAAAAAAACAGTCATTAAATTTACTACAAACTATTACTCATTTCATATTTACAAAAAACAACTTTTAAACAGTTTAAAAGAATTAAACTAAATACCATGACCCATTTTCAAAATTCCCCACCCAATCAAAATTATTTAAAAAAGGTTGCACTTGGCTTTTAAAGAGTAAATGGCCTAAGTGGGTTGCCACTATTTGAAAAAAAAGCTACTATTTACAAAATCCACTATTTACAATGGCAAATACCAATATTTACAAAATACAAAAAAATACTAAATCTGCGAGTTACAAAAATGCCATGTCCCTAAAGGAACAAACAGAAAAATCACACCTCCTCCTCCTTGCGGTCATAACCCCAGGCAGGCTGGTAAGCAGGTCATCAGCCCACACACGTTTGTTACCCATGAAGGCGAGGGTGCATTTTCGCTGTTCCACAAGATACAAATGATGGTTGCTGGATTGTATCCTGCATTGTGTACGGGACATAGCTTTTCCAGTACGTAAAACCGCTAGGTAGTCGTCTACACGTAGCGATTTTACCACAGCCCCTACCTACACATTTTGCTCTTATGGCTTCCTTACAGTCTAGTGTGCGATAAGCAAACATTTTAGAGGCCAAACCTACGAATTCCGTCATTACGGAATCGCCGCATTCATCTTCTAAAATGCCCATTTTCTTCTTGTTTTTGATAGGCAGCTGAAACATG
This sequence comes from Meconema thalassinum, assembly GCA_946902985.2. Taxonomy (NCBI): domain Eukaryota; kingdom Metazoa; phylum Arthropoda; class Insecta; order Orthoptera; family Tettigoniidae; genus Meconema; species Meconema thalassinum. Next base: position 1,356,378,244 of record OX336388.2, read on the forward strand.
TTGTCAGCGCTATAGGAAAGGTGTTGAACCAGTCACCATGCTGCTTCATGACGTTATAGCGGATGCAGTGGCTAAAGTGGTAAATGAATGAGTCCGTATCCATATACAAAAGAGATACGTTCTTAAAATATTGTTTGGCAAACTCATAGTGGAATCGATACATGAGTGATTTGGATAAGTCTAAAATGACTTGGCACAAGTAAATGGCTTTATCCATGGTTACACTGGTATTACTCAATTCAATAGTGGCCAAATCCTCATCGATAATGTTGATCGATTTAAAATTTGGCTTGGCAATGTACCGACGGGCACCCCACCGCCCATCCCAGACATTAACCAATTTAAAGTCACGGTATTTGCGGACATTCTCCGTGGACTTGCCATAGATGCAGTTGTTCATTAATTTTAAAAAAATCAAACTGCTGTGTTGCCATTTGTCGGTGCTCTGTGTTGAGTCGCATGTATGGCTCGAGCCATGCTTTTTGAGCAAAAGAGATACCTCTATGAATTTTATTCAACACTAAGCCTTAGGCGAGGCATTGCACCAACATTTGGATATGTAGCATATACCGATTTTTGTTGTAAAGTGTGCCCATCAGTTTTTCAATTTTCACTTTACTGTCAGGGGGAACCATTTGCTCTAGGCAGAATGGGAAATCAGCATGTTGATCATACAAAGTTGAGGGATATTCAATATCCACTTCTAACACATATCCACGGCCTGTTTCTTGACTAGCTATTTCCACATTAAATTCTGACTCTTGTTTGTCAGTCAGCCAAGCAAAATGCCCATAGGGCAAAGGCTGGCTCATGGCGTAGACATACAAAGTATTCACTTCATAGTACTGGACATTAAGTACGAATCTGGTTTGTCTGGTGAATAATCAGGCATTTAGGCATTGTTAGCTTTGGCATGGCGCTGGTTAAGCGACACAATGCCACCTCGAATGCCCTTTTCAAAAAATAGAACCATGTCTACATCAGTGAGTAAATCCAATACCACTTGAGTGTATTTCAAAGCGGCAACAACCGAAAGCCCAGGGCTCGTATAATAGTGAGCCGGGTCAAGACCGTAAATGTGTTGACACAACTGACGGTATTTTTGAAACACGTCGGTGAGCAGCAATACATCCAGTTTAAGGTAATGCATAGCATATTCACCTAGCGTCTTAATGCCAAACACTCGCCAGACTTGACATGCATGTGCATAGTCTTCATGGGATACGGTACTGCGTGTTAGTTTCGAGTAAAATTTCTCTTGTTGTGGGAGAGTTTTTTGCTTTAACACGTCCCAGTTGTTGCAGAAATCATACGGGAATATACCTTACCGAATGCACAATTGAAATTGCTCAGGATTTTCAAAATGCTTTCCAGTGTATTTTAATTCCTTTTCATCCAAACCATTCACAAGACTGTCTAGCGAGGATGCCATAAACCTAAATGAATCCAAAAATCGAATACTCAAGTTGCCCAACTGCCATGTCAGGGCTGTAAAACGCTCATGGTTGAGGGGGATAATGGTAAACGAGCCCTTGTTGACATGACCCAATTCACGAATCAAAAACTGAATGTCATAATTCGCCAGATTGTGGAAAAAGACACTGATATATCGAGGAGCACGATACTTTAATTACATTGGCTGTGCGCGGCTCCACGAACCTCTCCCGTAAAATGCGAGTGATCACGGACAGTGTCTTCAGCACTGATAAGTGGCTTTTCGCAAATATGGCATGTATTTGCATGCTCATACTGCTGCTGTTCTGGAGATAGGCTCATGGGTATTGGGTGGTCCAGTAATCCCTGTACATGGTCGGCCAACTAAACAAGTTCATTCAAAAACCATTTCGCACAATCTGGTCCCTCACGGGATTTGTAAGGGGATTGCATGGGGTCATAGGCACACATCACATTAAATCCTATGGCAAAGGGCTCATGTTTTTGTATGGGTGTGGTTGAGCTGATGGTGGGATCTGGTTCACATCCCGCCTTGGGTGTGGTGAGAGTTTCGAAATCTGAATGCACCACATAGGGAACAGTGTCGAGCTTATGAATGTTAATGAATTTCAACACAGCCTTGTCCCCTTGTGGCAATATCAATCTCACCGCTTCCTGAGAAACACAATCTACCCTATGGCGTTCCAAAAGTGCAGGGGTTTTAAAATATTGTAAGCAACGATCGCAAATATGTTATGGACGCTTGTCCTTGGACACTTGACTGCTTAGCAATCTACTCAAATTCTTAATCAGGCAATAGTGATTCACCTCTCCGTAAGAAAAATATTAAAGATGAATGAGGTGTCGTTTCGGTTCTTTTGTAGCATAAAGAGGACCCACAATCTCATCACCATTAAGGCCATACACCGTGAACGAAAAGTCATGGTTATCTTGTTCAAACCTGTGGATCTCGGTTAAGTCCATAGGGAACGATACGCTAGTTAAATTTAAATTTTGTTATAATTCATGAAACTTGGCCTTGTACTTTGCTGGTCGAGAACCATGATGGTCTTGTGCTGACTGCAAATACGCGCCACAGTCCGTAGGAAACTTTCATCATCAAAATGTTCAATGTTGACCACGGGCTTTTTCGAAGCTATTGCAGGTGGTGTTTTATTAGAGCTAGACCCTGCATTCAACGGGTTGAATTGACAAATGTTGATTTGCAGGTGATGGATTTTGTCTAATGCTAAACCACTGGGTCCTTGTTGCAGTTTATCAAATTTTGATAGCAAGGCATTCACCACATGGCGTTGATACCACTCGTTCAAATTGTCAGCTATCAAAAGCTCTCGCATTTTACTGCCAATATAAAATGTTTTTTTTTATGCTCACCGTCCTTGTTTTATATATAAAATTGCACAGGAGTTGTGTATTGACCTTTAAAGCCGTATGCAACCTTTGCGCTGTACAAATTTGTTCTTTAAACATTTCGAAACATGATTCGATAAAGTCTTTTGGGAATGAACTCCCACGAACCTTGATCACACGGCCAGAGCACACATGTGACTTGAAACAGGACTCAAGGTGTTCCCAAGTTAAGCTATCTGCAGTGGCAAAAGGTATTATTAATATAAAAACAACAATCTCACCAGAGTTTTCAGCTGTAGACTGCCCGGTAAACAATGGTTTATACACACACGCACGTTTCTTTTTCAGCAGTGGCGTAGCGGACAAGCGTTTTTCCAACACTCTATAAAAAACATGATAAGTATATCATTCCGAATAGCACCTTTCATAAACAAACAAAAAATCAAACAGTTTTTAATACATTTTTTTAAATCTTACCTTGCTTTGTAAAAAGCCCTGCGTTTGCCTTCTTGTAGGTTCGAGTGGAATGGGTTTCCCTCCTTTTTCTGTCTCACACAACAGGTATGCAGATTATCTAAAACAAACAAAATAAAAACAATTCATCAATAAAATGGTAAACCAATAATAATTTAATCATCCATTAGCATTAAAATAAACTAAACAGTGTTAATCTCACACTTACCTCTAATATATGAAATGAAAATCCACAGCCTGCATCCAGTCTCCGACCGGGTCAGGAATGGAATGAATGAAGCCCCCATCTAGCGGCGAGGATATGGACTGTGCCGGCTGCCGAGGCCTGACGCACTCCTCCGGGGCAATGATTAAATGAATGACATATGAAATGAAATGATAGTGGAGAGTGTTGCTGGAATGAAATTTTTGACAGGGAAAACCGGAGTACCCGGAGAAAAACCTGTCACTTACCTCTAATATATAATGTATCCAATTTAGTCACTGACTGTGTTGAGCACACAAATGCATTCACCGTGCACACGGTTAACATACAACCTATGTCAACACAGTAACGTTTACCATAGGAATGACAGACAAGGCGTCATGACAATCTGAACACTCGATCACCTCACCTCTCCCCACCACGCCCCCTCTGGCCCCACCCATCCCCCCGTCACCGCTCTTGGCAGGCCTTGCAGTGGTCACGTGATTTCTTGTTGTGTCTCGGTTTCTCTCCTCTCCTCTCTCCTCTCTGTGGACTCCCTGCCCGCTGCTGTCTGCTCGGTTGGCTGGCCGTTATCACATTTTACAGAGTTGACAGATTGTTCCACCTGTTATCGCCACCCAGCAGTGTTGTCAGCTTACACTCACATTCCTGAAACGCGATAAGAGGACACATTCTCTCAGTCAGCCGGCCAGCCTCCAGCAGATTTTCTGTTTGCCGTTCCGGCTGCCAGTCAAACATACAAAGCAAGTTCTTAAAGTTGTTGACAACTATCAAAGCCTCGCTTTCATTTGCCTCATACAATTATTATTATTTGTCGTGTTACTGATCAGCAATTACCAGCATGTTTAAAGATCGCCACGAGGGATTTTGAAATATTCGCCTTAATTCATCCATCACAGGAAAATATCGGAAAGCGCTCCCTCGCTCTGTCGCCTCCTTGAAATAGCCATTTGCTGTATTCAGCATGGCCGGTGATAGCCACGTTGTAACACACGCCCAGCGCTTTCGGCTCTCTGTCTACGACCACGATTCATTTTAAAAACTAAAAAATAGGTAAAAGAAGTTTTAAAATGCATAGTTTTTGTCCTAGAGACTTGAAATTTATTTTGGGGGTAGAGGGGGTAGGGGCCTTTCCTTTATGTCGAAAAACTTTTTTGTAGAATTCCTAGTTCCCAAAATAGCGACTATTTTTCAAAATTCATCTTCTTTTGTACTGCAGACTTGAAACTTGGTTTCTGTCTAGAGGGAGTAGAGTGCTTTCATTAACGTCAAACAAACTTTCAACTTCACCGTTACCAAAATAGTGACAATTTAAAAAACAAACATTTTCAAAAAAAATACCAACACACTGAACCCTTTAACCTCTGATGGATAAATGATTCGATGTTTTATTTCTTCAATTAATAAATATTTCCACCAGCATCATGAAAATAGCCAGACGGAGATGAGGAAATTTCAAGCATTGGTTGGAGACAATGGGGACATACCTGCAGCAGTTTGACAAAAGGCTAAATACTTAGGATTGTGAAAAGAAAGACCTAGCAATGATTCAGAAGGACAGGTGGTGGCCACCTCAAAATAGAAGCGACGCGCAGTGAGACACGCTTCTGGTATGTTCATTGTAATATTCGCGCCTAGAAAAAATATGATGCAGTAACGTGAGTGGCTGATGAAAATACTAGACACTCCTACTAGGCCAAGGTCTGATAAAAACCGCCAAGTTACAGAAATTGTGGAGCCAATGGGAGAAGAACGCTTACCAGCGCGGCAAGTCTAGCTTGGGCACGCTACGGCTAGCATTAACGCGGGAGATCGGCTAGACAACATCTCTACGATCGATTCTAGGATTAATGGGCATATTCTTGACCTGCGCTATTTTTCGAGTTCAATGATATTTATTTCATTCCTGTACCACTATTATTGTGAGAAATTTTTATATAATTTCCCCCTCTATCAAGACCTAGGGCCGGTTCATTTATAAGTGGCGTGAAGAGCCAAGACATTGCTATTACTCTTGTACGTCTGAGGACGTAGGGCTTATTACTTTGTTTCGTCTGAGGACGGAAGCACTTATACTTTTGCGTGTCGTGAAGGACACAGAAATTATTAATAAATGTGTTAAATTCAGTGTTAGATAGTCACAGTACTATATTTTGTAGGGGCAGTATCATCGATAATTCGCCAACGAACAATTCCGGGGAAAGTAGTACCTGAAACGGCGAATTTAGTAGTCAGATATCAAGTGTATAATAATTTAACGTTTTGAATCAGCACGAGAGATGACATCGCTTACCATTGAAGAAGCCTGGAACTATCAACACTCCGTCAAGATGGTTGAGATGAGATAAGAAGCATCCAGTTTGGAGATGGCAGCGGATGTCCTTTGACGGGTGACTTGCCGAGGATGAGTACAGAATAATATTCTTATTATCTGATAGATTAACTTATGGTGTATGGGACATATTTTTGTAAATAATTTGCTTGTGTGATTAACGTAGTATATTTAGTTTTGGTCTGACACACCTGTTGCATGGAAACAGCTCGCATATGTTATTAGTGGAAGGTTCTTGATTTTTGTTTGTTGTTTTAACTAACGTAGCTTTGTGGACGACCGTGTTTGCATATGTTACGCAATGCGGTTAAAAAACGTCTCTCGGAGATATGTTGTGTTTCAGAAGTAGGACTGAAGTAATATAATTATACAGTAGATTGGAGGGTAATTAATTTTTTTAAGGTTTATTATTGATCAGATTCAGTGAGATTATTGCCTTTGGAGCAATGTGATTTGTGACGAAGAGCAGTCAGCTCTATCGTAGGTTTTAATATATTTTTTAAAATAGTTTGCGAGCACCCATTCAGCCGACCTGTGTGAAAGTTCGTAATGTCATTCCCAGATGTGTGTGTGTGTGTGTATTTTGTGGTCATTACAAGCGGGAATTTCAGCGTAGACTGATTTCTGTCAGCTTGGTGCCAGGTCCATATTGTAACCTTGCGAGGGCAATTGTGGATATTTTGATTAATGTCTGACCATTTGTTGAGGTGGTTGAGATTTGCTGCTGTTGATTCTTTGAGATAACGGCACAGCTGGTCAGTTATTTTTACACACTGGAGTTGGGACGATGACAGGTATTGAGGAATGGGGGAGATGTTTCACAAGACGGACTGAAGGTTGCTAGCGAGGTCATTAGTGGAGAGTGCTTGTGGCACCGTAATTACTTGAAATACAGAATTAAGAACTGATCAATGATAAAAATTGTTTAAATAAATGGGAGTTGCCTACGAATCACGATAATCTCCGAAGCGTTAGCTTAACATGCAGTTTTGTTCATATAAAGTAATATCAGCTGGTCAGGCTTTTGTTGTTGTTGGTTTAGTCCATATTTATATTCCATTCACTGACCCGTGAAGTCACGTGCTATGCTGTATTTCCTTGCTTGTGTATTGAGCAATTGGCCGGTGTTGGCAGCTCATTGTCAAGTGCTAAATGAGGGTCTCGAGAGAGATACCTGTAAATAGTAGATTTTAGTGTATGTGTCAGCATTACATTTTTAAGGGTTTTTATTAGTGTCATGTTCCATATCCGTAAACGTTGATTTACGAGATGATTGTTCGTGAGCATCGTGGCTGTGAACCCGTTGTAAACGAACAGTCATCCAAAGTACTCATTCCTCGTGGTTAGTCATTACGCGTACATAAAATCCAAATGCAAGTTAGTGGAACCAGGATCCACATTTTTATAAAGGGGAGATCCGTCTGACTCCTCAACATTGATAGATATTCCTGTCATGGGAAAATTCAGGGAGGATTTTTTTATTATTGTTGTTTATATTCTTTTTATGCACTATTAGTCATTAAATCATGTTATTATTATACGTCTTGTCACCTTTCTTTCTTAATTATAGTTTTAATCCTATGACCCTTACCTCAGTAGAGCATGTTGTTTGGCGAACGTAAACATCACACTAGGAACTGAGCGCGACCCCTTGATCAAGATTCTTGCATATAAACACTGCTATTCTGAAGGGTTCAACACATCCATAGCAAAGAGGACGTCATCCCAACGCCAACAACACCTCATTCGTGAATCTCCGACCATGGGTTCGAGAGATATCGGCTTGCATTGGGAGTAGTGGGGGGGGGAGCAAAAACCGCCCTACCCCCCTACTGACTCAGTCTACTTGAAATTTGTACAACCCTCTCCATTCCCTAGATTTAGGCTGTTTGGCACACGGATGACATATCGAACAGGGCTGTGGCAAAAAATTACACTATTGCTCGCTCAGGAGCTCGGGACAGCGGAAGTTGTCTGAAGTGCTCCGGTTATTTTCCTACAGCACTATGCGGCAAAAGACGATTGCTCTCTACTTTTCTAACAGCCAATGAGACACAGTGAACCCTTAATATAGGACCCATATTAATGATTCTATATTGTATTCTTTCTGTATGAAATGCTGGCACTGTAGAAGCCAGAACTTGCTCATATGTCACAATATCCAGGTAATGGAGTTGGAATCAAAGGGTCGCATTGACATTCCAATTGACAATAGGAATGAGCTGCAAACTATTTACAACATCCGTCTTGGAGCCACAAAGATAGTTATGGACAGGTTGAAGGACCTGTAGCGCGTGGCCACGCTTCTGACGCATGGTTAAAATATTTCATTTTCCGTGAGCTTCTGACAAGGAAAGAGAGCAATGAGAGTGAGATGGGATGATGTCTTGGCCACACCTACAGGCGGAGTTTTGCAGGAAATCCGAGAAATGTGCGAGATCAACAACCAATGAGAGGAGATGACGCCGATGGACGCGAGAAAATGGTATCACAATAGCGGAATCGAGGAATTGGCGGCAAACAAATTGCTTGAAAGTGTACTATCGAATCGCCTGCGGACGATTAAATTATTGACGTTCGGAATGTCACGAACATTCTGAGTGGTCTTACATGTTGGTAGTCCCAGTATTACAGAATTTAGATCAGCAGCTCACCCCTTCCCTTAAAATTGTGTCGTTTTCATATAAATAGTTCTAAAGGTGCGGTGATAAACGTACTAATCTTGTGTGTCGAGGGGACATCACATACTTCTTCTCCGTGTCCGAAGGGCCAATATACTTCTTCTGCGTGTCCAGACGACACTTTGTTACTTTGCGTGTCTAGATGGCACGTTGAGACTTAAACATTTATTTACGCATCTGTGCGATGCACAATACTTTGTTAAGATTTTCTGCATAATTATTGTGTGCGAAGCAATTGAAGTTGTTTATTTATTTATTGCCACAACAGGGCAGTGCCCCAATTACAGTAGCAAACAATTAAACAATTGATTACACACAGATAATACATGGAAATACATTAAAATACAATATAAAATACATTAGAATACAAAATAAAAATTGAAAATAAAAAATTGATAACTTAATTGAAAATTAAAACTTGAAAATTGAAGATTAAAAAATTAAAAATTTAAATTTAAATGAAAGAAATTGTTAACAAGGAATATACACAAGTTCAAGTCGCAATACCAGTAAATGAAGCATGATTTTTAATATTTGGTCACATAAAGTAAAACTAGATTCATATCTTTAGGTACTAATACAATAGCAATAGAAGATGGTAAGAAAGTGAAACCTAAAACTAATAGCAGCTAAATTTAATATCTTCCTTATAGTGAATCATTTGGCATCTAAAACTAAGTGTAATTGTCTTCTATAATTTAGCAAGGACATTCCAAAATCTAAATTGTTGTCAGCTGAGAGCCTGTTGTAAGTACAGCACATATTCAATATCGGTGAATTTTGATGGAAATTTGTATTAGATTTTTTAACTACTAGGAGTTCTCGTTTTCTGAGACATTTCTTTCTCACAATGAAATTTATTTGCCCTAAAGTTTCACTCGTGTCTGAGATACCATTGATAATTTTATACAAATATATCTGCTGAGCAATAAGCCTGCGTGTAGAAAGTTTAGTCATTTGGAATTCTGACAACAAGTTAGAGTAAGGAATTCTACAACGGATGGCTGATACAGAGTACTTCTTGTAATATAGGAAGCGTAACAGTTTCTTTTGCAGTCTTTCGATGTTATTTATATGTGACTCGTACATTGGAGACCTGACCTCCGCATTAAACTCCAGTTTACTTCTCACATTTGCATTGAAGAGCGTAATGATTGTCTTTGCATTCGTCAACTCCTTGGAATTTCTAAAAATAAAGCCCAAAGTTCTAAGTGCATCATTCACTACCTTTGCATGATGGACGGAGCAAGGCTATGTCCCATTGGGAGTAGAGTCCAAATGCAATGTTTGTTGTTGTAATAGACCCCGTAGAACATCTGGGACCTCTGGCTGAGAGGAAGCTGGTAGAATCCCGACTTGAGGTCCCACTTGATGGCTAAGTGCGTAGGCGGGATGGCAGTGAGCGCCTGAGCCGCACTTTGGAGCGAGAACTTGGGCGCGGTGATGTATGGAGTCCATTCACTGAGGTCGTATATAACTCTGGCTTGTCCGTTGGCTTTGGGGACTAAGAAGAGAGGGAAATTGTAGAATCCTTTGAACGGGTAGGGGATTCCGTGACGGCTCAAGTCCTCCACTATCTCCGTCATGAGAGGTGAAACGCGGGTCTTCCGGAATACAGCTGGGGCCCCGGTGGGACGAGGAAGATATATTTCGGGCAGGATCCTGGTGATGTAGGCCCCGTTGTCCTAGTCTCTATAAGGTATTGGATGTGCTGGTGGGACTGCCACTGAGACATATGATGTAGGAGGCGCCGGCTTCTGAGAAGGCGGGACCACTGCCCATTGGACGTTGTCGCTGGGGTCTGCTATGACGGTTCGACGAATTGGGGGTCGTCTGGGATATTCGGGGTCTTATATCCACTCTTTTTCCTCTTCTTCTTCTTCTTCTGGCGGGAACTGGTATTGCTGGTCCGGATCGATGGTTGGAGGCTGTTCCCGTGCAGGAGTCCCTGCTGGCTGTCGCTCTGGGCGTGATGGCCTCTCTGGCTTCCTCGGCTTCGGTACCAATGATATCGTCCTAAGGTGCACTCCGCCATCGGAACCAATTGATGGTGTAAATCTCACGAGGTACGAGATTGTCAGGCATGTAGACATAGTCAGGAGTAGGTTCCGGGTCGTCGGGGTTATACTGCTGCCAAAACTCCCGTAAGGCTTGCTGGAGGTGTCGTGTTGGCGGGTACCGGGTGAGACTGTGGTGTGACGTGTGAGACCGTTCCGACACCTTGTGCTGGTCCCAGCCCTCCGGCACCAGGACCGCCCGTCTAAGACGATGTGTCGGTCGACACATGAGGCTGCTGATGAAACAATTGATACGCTGCCGTGGTGTATGCGTGTCCTCACAACTCCAACTGACGCTCCTCTCCGGGCGCCCCCCGATTATATACCCTCGAGGGAGGCGTGTACACCGGAGAGCTCCCCCAGGGGCTCACATCTAGTGGGTTGTGGGTTGGCGACCACGGGGCCCCAGCTGAGTCCGGCATTGCTTCCACTTACTTGTGCCGGGCTCCTCTCTTTCTACTTTCCTGTCGACCTCCCTTGGTCAACTCTTGTTCTCTTCCGACCCCGACGGTATTAGGTTATCCGAGGCCTAGGGAGTTTTTCACTTTCCCGCCTTAATTGGCCCTTGTCTCATCTTTCCTGATACCCTCCTTCTGTGAGGGGTCAGCCTTCTTTTTCTTTTCCTTTTACCTCTTGCCTTGTGCTCTAGGCCCTTAAGGAGGCAGGCTGCATGTAGCCCCACGACTTCTGGTGCACCGTCGATAATGCTACACCCTCAGGGGCTCACGGCTGGTGAGTTCGGGAGTTGGCGTCCCCGAGGGATTCCTTAGCTGGGTCAGTTTTTCCCCTTTAGTCCCTTCCCTTTGGGGCGGACCTTCTCCTCTCTCCCCTCTCCACTCCTCTCCACTTCTCTCCACTCCTCTCCACTTCTCTCCACTCCTCTTTTCCTTATATTTACTTTTCTCTTTAAGATTCCCGCACTGTTTTTGTTACTTGGTTCACCGTGTGTCTAAATTCTCTTCTAGCGATTTTTAATCTACGTTGCATTTTGTAAGTTTTTTCGATCTAAATTACATCTCGCGATTGTTTTCAACTTCAATTGCATTTTGTAAAGATTGACAATCTAAATTGCTTTTTGGTAAGTCTTTCAATGCAGGTAGCCGGGCCTTTTAGTGTGAATTTTGAATTTCAATTGCATTTTGTAAGTATTTTGAACCAAAACCGCATTTTGCACGAATTTTGAATCTAAATTGCATTTGTTTGGTGGGCATTTTGCACATATTTTGATTCTTAATTGCATTTTGTGGGTATTTTGAATCTAAATTACATTTTGTCACGTATTTTCAATCTAAATTGCATTTTGTAAGTATTGTCAATCCACATGAGTCGTTTGAATCTACCGTACATTTTGTAAGCATTTTCAACTTCAATTGCATTTTGTAAGTATTTTGAATTTCAATTGCACTTTGTGAATAATTTGGATTGGAACTGTGATATTTCAATCTGAATTGCATCGTGTATTTTCAATTTCAATTGCATTTTGTAAGTATTTTGAACCTCAATTGCATTTTGTACGTAATTTCGATCTCATTTGCATTTTGTAAGTATTTTGAATTTCAATTGAATTTTGTAGGTATTTCGACGCTACATTGCATTTTGTACGTATTTTGAACCTAGCATTCATTTTGTGGGTATTTTTCAATCTATTCCTTTTGTGAATCTTTTCGTTCTAAATTCCCTTCTGTAAGAACATTTTGTGAGTTGTTTCAATCTGAGTTCCTTTTTGTAAGTATTTTCCGTCTCACTTAATTTTCGTTCTGGTTTCCGTTTCATTATCATTTTCGCTATCACCCAGATCATTAGGGGCCGATAACATAGATGTTAGGCCCCTTAAAACAACAATTATCATCATCATCACATCGGAGAGCACGGCCCGGGAAGGAGCGTCAGCCGGGTTGGTAGCAGAGGCAACGCGTCGCCACGCAAGGCGTATGCCCCGCAATGCTGCTTTATTTATAAGTTGTACAAACAAATACATAATATAGTAAACCCTGTCTAGCAATGGTCCACGGCCCGAACACAGCGTGTACCGGGCCACATCTGAATCCGTATATGTCACAATACACTTCACATTATCCCTATCCTTGCACAAGTCTGTCAATCCCCAGGAGGCCGTCATGATGGTGGCCGTGAGTTCCCCTTCGTTGATCGTTGCTGGGTGTTGGAAAGCCTGGGCCCAGGCTTGACGGTCTGGAGCGTGGTACCCGGTAATGCTGAAGGGGGTAGCATCCGCATACATCTCGACCATTTTTCCCGCTGTCCGCACGTCCCGCGTCGCTGCGATGAATTCCGGAGTGAGCAGCCTTCTGGGCCAGAAGAATTCCTCTGAGAGGACGTGTCGGGGCACGAACATCGGCCAACACGTCCAACTCAGGAAGCCGGCTGCTTTTTCTCTCTGCTTGCTGTTGTAGAGATGAAGGTCGCGCACCGTTTCTTGCACTCGCTGTTGTGTGGTCTGGTGTAACATGAATCAGGAATTGGGAATGTTAATAACCACACGAAGATATGTGATCACTTGCATCGGGGTCAGGATGCACTTTGCCTCGTTGAGGGTGATGCCGAGGATGACTTTGAGGTAGAGTAGTATCTCTTAGACGGGTATGCTCTCGGCGTGCACCAGCCAGTCGTCCAAATATGGTATCATGGATACGGCAAATTCTTTTTCGATGACCTCCCTAAACCCCTCCGCCCATCGTTGTATTAAGGAAGGAGCAAGGCTATGTCCCATTGGGAGTCGAGTTCAAATGTAATGTTTGTTGTTGTAATAGACCCCGTAGAACATCTGGGACCTCTGGCTGAGAGGAAGCTGGTAGAATCCCTACTTGAGGTCCAACTTGATGGCTAAGTGCGTAGGCGGGATGGCAGTGAGCGCCTGAGCCGCACTTTGGAGCGAGAACTTGGGCGCGGTGATGTATGGAGTTTATTCACTGGGGTCGTATATAACTCTGGCTTGTCCGTTGGCTTTGGGGACTAAGAAGAGAGGGAAATTGTAGAATCCTTAGAATGGGTAGAGGATTCCGTGACGGCACAAGTCCTCCACTATCTCCGTCATGAGAGGTGAAACGCGGGTTTTCAGGAATACAGCTGGGACCCCGGTGGGGCGAGGAAGATGTATCCCTGAGGCCAGGATCCTGGTGATGTAGGCCCCGTTGTCCGAGTCTCCATAAGGTACTGGATGTGCTGGTGGGACTGCCACTGAGACGTATCATGTAGGAGGCGCCGGCTTCTGAGAAGGCGGGACCACTGCCCATTGGACGTTGTCACTGGGATCTGCTATGACGGTTCGACGATTTGGGGTTCGTCTGGGATATTCGGGGTCGTATATCCACTCTTCTTCCTCTTCTTCTTCTTCTGGCGGGAACTGGTATTGCTGGTCCGGATCGACGGTTGGCGGCTGTTCCCGTGCAGGAGTCCCTGCTGGCTGTTGCGCTGCGGGCGCGATGGTCTCCCCGGCTTCCTCGGCTTCGGTACCAATGATATCGTCCCAAGGTGCACTCCGCCATCGGAACCGATTGATGGTGTAAATCTCACGAGGTACGACATTGTCAGGCATGTAGACATAGTCAGGAGTAGGTTCCGGGTCGTCGGGATTATACTGCTGCCAAAACTCCCGTAAGGCTTGCTGGAGGTGTCGTGTTGGCGGGTACCGGGTGAGACTGTGGTGTGACGTGTGAGACCGTTCTGACACGTTGTGCTGGTCCCAGCCTCCGGCACCAGGACCACCCGTCTACGACGTTGTGTCGGTCGACACATGATGCTGCTGATGAAACAATTGATACGCTGCTGTGGTGTCTCCGTGTCCTCACAACTCCAACTGACTTTTGTGTTGGCTTTTTGTGTTGGCTTTTGTGTTGGCTTTTCGTGTTGGCTTTTTGTGTTGGCTTTTCGTGTTGGCCTTTTGTGTTGGCTTCTTGTGTTGGCTTTTTGTGTTGCCTTTTTGTGTTGGCTTTTCGTGTTGGCTTTTCGTGTTTTCTTTTGGTGTTGGCTTTTCGTGTTGGCTTTTAGTGTTTGCTTTAGTATTGGCTTTTGTATTGGCTTATTTGACAAGTTATTTGTGTCAATGTATTTAGTGGATTTTTTCTTGGTGTTGGAAAGTAGTTGAAAGAGAGGGAATATTTAAAGACTTAACCTCAGCTCACTAACCTAACCTAACTTCACCTAACTTATCCTAACCTTTCAAGTCTGAGATGTTGATTAAATTCTGTGCATAGTTGATTTGTAACCCAAGACCTCAGGGGTAAAAAACCAATTATTTTTTTGGCTTATTTTGGTAACTTATTTTGATGGCTAACCTAACTTTACCTAATCTAACCTAACCTCAGCTCACTTTGGATATTACTAGTAAGTGTTCATATCCTCCGCTAGGTAGGATGCTAGTAGTACAGGTAGTGCTTATATTTACCGCTAGGTAGCGGAACCATACTTTGCGTGTTGCATGTGACACTTGTGAAGTTTAACCACATGCAAGACGTGCTTGTATAAGTTCTCTATTTAAACTCAATATACAATTAACCACTAAATGTTCAGAACTAACGTGTATAGCCATGTTTAGGGTGTATAGGAGACCCTTAACAAGAAAGGCTGTCTAACCCACGAGTGTACAGCCTTGTCATACGCAGTAATCACCTGTTGGCAGAAAACAACAACAATTTGAGAAAGCCAACAAAAAACTGTTTCCTTTAAATACATTAATGGATATGTTGTTGGCTTTCTGAAATTGTTGTTGTTGTTGTCCTATAAGTTTCAAATTCTTCGATGAATTTCCTTAAATTTTCTTTTGGTGAAGCCTTGATATCACGGCGATAGAGTGTCCAAGTTTCACAGCCATACAGTAGCGTTGAGATGACGACAGCTTTGTACACCATGAGTTTGGTATGCAATGGAATGTAAACATCCAGCAAAGCATAGGTTTTATTATGGTATATAACCCACTTGGAATATTGTTGCCAACAGCAAAGTAGGAACTGCACATTGTTTACTGCTAGTGCTGAGTTTGTATTGGCTTGTAGGGCCTTCTTTTCCCCTCCTGCCTACAGGCACTAGGATAAACAAACAGCAACACAGCCTCATATCTTAGTTGTGTTATACGTACGGGTTCTTCCCAATGTTGGTTGAACAGTCATAGACTGTACACTGACTGAGCAAATGTCATAGGATAGTGGAGTACTGATGCGTAGGTGTGTTGCTGCACGGTGTAACATGCAACGTCGTCGTGAGCTAACACTGTTCGAACGGGGTATGGTAGTTGGTGCCCGACGGATGGTAAGTGTGATTTCAGCAGTGGTGCGGGAATTGGGCTTCACACGGTCAACCATGTCCAGGGTGTATCGTGAAAGGTTGAATTTGGGTGTCACCGGCCGTCTAGCCACCCTCGATAACCGTGACCGGCGACATCTGAGACGGATTGTCAATAGTGGCAGAAGGGCAACAGTGCAACAAATCACGGCTCAATTCAACACAGGCAGTGCTCGTCACATCTCCCAGTGGACAATCTGTAGGAATATGGGTTCCATGGGGTATGGGAGCCGGCGCCGCAGATGGGTGCCACTGTTAACCCAATGTCATCGGACACAACGGCGCACATTTGTCACCCATCACCAGGGATGGACACTGGAACAATGGCGTAACATAATATGGTAGGGCGTATCACGATTTCAATTGCACCATGGCGATGGGAGGTACCGTGTGTGGCGCAGACCACATAAATCGATGAATCCCACCTGCCACCTGCCGCGAAGGTGTGGTCCAAGGAAGTGGTGTCTCTGTTATGGTCTGAGGTGCATGTTCCTGTATGGAATGGCCCCCCTAGTTGTTCTGGAAGAGACTTTGAATGTTCTGCGATATGTTGAGCTGTCAGAGGCCCCACATGCTATTAAGTGACCATCCCATGACATACCGTATGCTAAGTCAGTGCATATAGCCATCTATTCATTTTTATCATCTTCACAATAATCCAATTGGCCATTAGTGATTTCCACCATTTTGTTTGAGCTCTGCATAGAGGTGACATCATGGGTGGTAAGGTCCATTTACAATTGAACACAAAATAAATATTTTGCAGCAATTTGACACTTGTTTAATATCATATTACTGGTACCACTAGTAAAATACAACAATAATAATGTTATTTGTTTTACGTCCCTTTTAACTACTAGTAAAATACACCATTTGTCATCATCCCCGTATATTTGGGTATGTGTTGAATTTGTTTGATAACTTATTGTGTTTCTAGAGAGCTTTGAAGCCTTTTCTTTCCAGTGTTGTGTTATTGACTATTGGTATTGCATATTTTCAGTCAACGCAATATAATTCAAACTACTGGGACAGGCGAAAAACAACCTGAAAAAGAAATACATGTTATTAAAATATATCGGTATAGTACAGTCGACTGATTAAGGTGAACTGTACTTAATTACATAAATTCGGGTTTAATAAAAATTTAATAATAGTATTATTATTATTATTACTGTAAATATTGTCAATTCAAATAACAGTAAAGTACGTATGTAGTTAGTTTTAGTTGTAAGTAGGTAGTTAGTTTGTCTATTAGATATATGTCATTGTTCTATTAGACTGTGGTGTGTGAGTATGTCTGGTAGCAGTTGCATTGTTTATTAGTTCTAGTTCATTGTTTCAGTAGACTGTGATGTGTGAGGGTGCATGTGAGTGTGCCTGGTGACAGACTGTTTTAGTAGTAGTATTTGTTGTTGGTGGAACTTTAGTATTTTTTTCGCTAGTAGAATTTTGGTATTTAATTGTTAGTGCGGTAGAAGGTTAGTATTTTTGTTTAGTAGAATTGCTCTTTACTTATTCTGAAAGGGAGTAGCAGCCTTTCAGAATAAATCAATTCTTTACTAGTCTTATAGACGGTTAAGATATTGATAATATAAGCCAAATAATGGCTACACTGCGTCCTGCTGCACGGCTGAAAGCAACGGGAAACTACAGCCGTATGCTATTCCCGAGGATATGCACCTCTCTATGCATAATTACATGTGATGATGGCCTCCTCCCTTGTAAAATTTCAATCCGGAGGTAAACTAGTCCCCCGTTCGGATCTCCGGGTGGGGACTACTCGAGAGGGGGTTAACATCACAGAAGTGACAAAGAGGAAATCTGACATTCTACGGATCGGAGCGTGGAATGTTAGAAGTCTGCTAGGAAGTGGAAGGTTAGAAAACTTAGAAAGGGAAATGGATAGGTTGAGGTTGGATTTGGTTGGGATTAGTGAAATGCGCTGGCAGGAAGAACAGGACTTTTGGTCAGGAGACTATAGGGTCATTAGCACTAAATCAAACAATGGCCAAGCAGGGGTTGGCCTCATATTGAGTAGGAAACTTGGACAGCGGGTGGAATATTATGAACAATATAGTGAACGGATTATTGTAGCAAAAATCAATACTAAACCTACCTGCACCACAGTGGTACAAGTCTATATGCCTACCAGTCAAGCTGATGATGAGGATGTTGAAAAGGTCTACGAAGAAATAGACGAAATTCTGAGGTATATCAAGGGTGATGAAAATGTTATAGTAATGGGAGATTGGAATGCTGTGGTAGGAAAAGGGAGAGAAGGGAAAATAGTAGGAGATTTCGGATTAGGTGAAAGGAATGATCGAAGAAGCAGGCTGGTAGAATTCTGCACCGAGCATGAGTTGGTTATAGCTAACACCTTATTCAATAACCACAATAGAAGAATATACACATGGATGAGACCAGGAGATACAGGGCGTTACCAAATCGACTTCATTATGGTCAAGCAGAGGTTTCGAAACCAGATTTTGGATTGTAAAGCATATCCTGGTGCTGACATAAACTCTGACCACAATCTGGTCGTAATGAAATGCAGATTAAAGTTGAAGAAACTGAAGAAAAGTCAAAAGCCAAAAAGGTGGGCAATAGACAGACTGAAAGAGAAGGATGTAAACGAAAGATTCAAGAAGAGTATAAAGGAAGGACTAATGAAAAACCCTAAACAAACTTCAATTGCAGACGAATGGGCACTTTTGAAGAATGAAATAACAAAATCCGCAGAAGAAAACATTGGTAGGAAAGAAAGAATAGGTAGAAAACCGTGGATCACTCAGGATATACTCGAATTGATGGATGAAAGGCGGAAACACAAGAATGTAAGAGATGAGAAGGGGAAAGCAGAATACAGACGTCTGAGACATGAGGTTAACAAGAAGTGCAAGGAAGCGAAAGAAGAATGGTTGAAAGAGAAATGTGCAGGTATAGAAAATTGTCTGAAATTAGGTAAAGTAGACACAGCTTATCGAAGGATTAAGAATACTTTTGGGGAAAAGAAGACTAAGTGCTGTAATAATAAGGACACAAATGGAAAGCCTCTAACAGATAGGAAAGAAAAGGTTGAGAGATGGAAAGCTTACATAGAGAGTTTGTATAAGGGAAAGGAGATTGATAATCATGTAATGGAAAGGGAGGAGGAAATTGATGAGGATGCGAAAGGAGATTTAATATTGAGATCAGAATTTGATAGAGCTTTGGAAGACTTAAGCAGGAACAAAGCACCAGGCATAGATGATATACCGATTGAGTTGCTACGCTGCATAGGAGATGAAGGTCTGATCAGGTTCAAAGATCCTGTCTAGGATAATTTACAAGAGGATTGAAAGCCAGATAGAAACGGAGTTGGGTGAAGACCAGTTTGGTTTCAGGAGAAATGTAGGAACAAGGGAAGCTGTACTAAGTCTTAGGCTGATTTTGGAAGGTAGAATAAGGAAAGATAAGAGAACGTTCATGGCTTTTGTAGACTTAGAAAAGGCTTTTGATAACGTTGATTGGACTAAATTGTTTGACATTTTGAAATCGATTGGAATAAAGTACAGAGATAGGAGGGTGATATACAATCTATACAGAAACCAGACAGCAGTCATTCGAGTTGAAGGACATGAGAGAGAAGCTGGTATTCAGAAAGGTGTAAGGCAAGGCTGCAACTTATCACCCATACTTTTCAATCTTTACATTGAACAAGCAATGAAGGAAATTAGAGAAAAATTTAAAGTGGGAGTGAAGATTCAAGGAGAAATAATTTCAACTCTGAGAATTGCTGATGACATCGTCATCTTGGCCGACAAGCCTGAGGATTTGAATGAGTTTTTGAATGGTATGGACTCCGTCTTACAGAAAGAATTCATGATGAAAATTAATAAATGTAAAACAAAATACTGGAATGCAGCCGAAATAAATCAGAAACCTCTATGGAGATCAAATTGACTGGTGAAAAGCTGAAGGAAGTAGAAGACTTCTGTTACTTAGGAAGTAGAATAACCAGTGATGGACGAAGCAAAGAGGATATAAAAAGTAGGTTGGCTCAGGCAAAGAAAGCTTTTCTACAAAAAAGGAATCTGCTGACATCGAATATAGATTTAGGTATTAGGAAGTCATTTTTGAAAGCCTTTGTCTGGAGCGTGGCGCTCTATGGAAGTGAAACTTGGACTATTGGTGCAGCAGAAAAGAGGAGAATAGAATCATTTGAAATGTGGTGTTACAGGAGAATGATGAAGATCAGATGGGTAGATAGGTTTACAAACATAGAGGTATTAAGACGAGTGGGAGAGGAGAGATGTTTCTGGCGACTGCTAATGAAGAGAAGAGATAGGTTGGTAGGACACATACTAAGACACCCAGGAATAGCAAGCTTAGTTATGGAAGGAAGGGTCGAGGACAAGAACTGTAGGGGTAGACCAAGGTTAGAATATGTTAAACAGATTGCCTCAGATGTAGGGTGTGGTAGTTATGTAGAGATGAAACGATTAGCTCAGGACAGGGAGGCATGGACAGCTGCATCAAACCAGTCAAAAGACTGAAGACTCAAACAACATTTGAAACTCAAGTCATGATTTATATACAACCCTAGATCCTTAACCGTATTCAGTCTAGTTAAAAGATTTCCATCCATTCTGTAGCTCGATTCCAAGCATTGTCTTTTCCGACTTAAGATGATGAAATTACATTTGTTTTTTATTAAACAATAAGTCATTGTCTAGGCTCCATTTGTGAATGATATCTATATCATTTTGCAATTTCTGGACATCCTGCTCATTTTTTAAAACTCTGTACACTTTTAGATTATCAGCATATAGGATACATTTTGATTCTTTGATAGAAATGGGAAGATCATTTATAAAAATCACAAAAAATAACGGAGCCAAATTTGAGCCTTGCGGCACGCCAGACTTAGCAATGTAGGTTAGGAATTAGCTTCACTATAGGACACATACTGTTTTCTGTTTGATAAGTAAGATGCCACTAATTCTAAAATTTGTTTCTAGAATCCTAAAACTGATAATTTCCGTAATAATATACCATGATTAATATTGTCAAAGGCTTTTGAAAAATCAGTGTAGATGGCATCAACTTGATATCGAGAATCTAATGCATTCGAGACAAACTGTACAAAGTTACACAGATTTGTAGTTGTAGATCGGTTTCGAACGAAGCCATGTTGAAAATTACTTTTATATGGCTTTATATGATTGAGAATTCTATAATAAATAGTTTGTTCGAAAACCTTGGCAGGTACAGAGATGATCGTTATTTGTCTGTAATTCTCAATATGAGAGGAGTCACAGGATTTGAAAATGGGACATGCTCTAGATAATTTCCATATTGCTGGAAATGTGCTATGTCGCAGAATGAGATTGAACAAGAGACACAGTGGATATTTTATGACATCAACACAGGCCTTTATAATATATTGAGGTATATTATCCGGACCACTGCACTTTTTATGCTTCAATTTCTTGATGGCAGTATCAACTTCTTTAATGGTTATGGCTTTTATGAATAGTGAATGAGAGGTGATAGTTGGGATCATAGTTGTATGTTCATCGAGTGCATAAGATGCTGCTTTACCTTCATATACTGCTTTAAAAATCTGCAAATCCATCTGAAATTTCCTTATTCGTTTTTAACAAGTTTTGGCCAACTTTCATTTGTTGATAATTCGTCCTAGTTTTTACCTTTCTATTTTTAATATAATTCCAGAATTGTTTGGGATCTTCCTGCATTACATTTTCAGAGTCATTTATATATTTCTTATATTCAGTGTCAATCAAAGCCTTGGTTATCTTTCTTAATCTGATAAAATTTTCCTTGTGGAATGAAGATGATTTCATTTTCTTTCTATGATATTCCTTCAATTTCAAATTTTTGATAATATCTAAATTAAACCAACTAGGGTATGAACGTTTTCTATGCGTTTTATGAAAGGTACAGTGTCATTAAATACTGCATAAATGTTGTCATAGAAATACTCAACTGCCCTATCAATGTCATGAAATGTATCAAGATATTCCCAGTTAGTTTCATACAATAACCTATACATTTTATTGAAGTCTGCTCGTTTAAAATTATAAATCATAGTGGAAGTGGCCATGCTAGAACCAATGCGTACATTATTTAGACTTAGCTCAATAGACAATGCAGGATGGTGGTTATCCTCTCCTACTAAGGGGATGCATCCCCTCCTGACCGACACGATCTTGGGTAAGTTAGTGAGTACCAAGTCTAGTTCTGGAATTTATGTTTTGGATATCATTTAGAGAATGTAGGTTATGTAGTGACATAAAATTGAATAAGGCTCCTTCTTGGGAATCACCATTCAGAAAATCTTGATTAGCACCCCTCACTGTGGGAACATTAAAGTCACCTGCGATTATAATATTACTACCAATAACATTGTAATATTCTCCTAGATTAATATAAAATTTATTATAGGTATCAAGACATGAATTTGGTGGAAAATAAATATTAAAATATAATAAGCCTTATTATTCATCAGCACTCTAATACCTAACGCTTCATAATTTCCATGCTCAGAGTAAATTTCATTATAATTTATGTCATGTCTCACTGCAATTAAAACTCCACCGCCTCTTTTCCCTACTCTGTCTTGCCTAATGACATTGTAGTAGTCGTCAAACAGCCCCGCGTTGTATACTGATTCCGGAAGCCAAGTCTCTGTCACGAGCACGACATCGTGCCTATTGCTCAATATGCTCGTATAGAAATTATGTGTTTTTGTGTTCAAACCCCTAACATTTTGGTAATAAAATGAAAGAAACTGATTAGAATGATTCATGTTTACATTAGGCGTAAGTTGTTTACGTCTTCAATGCATTTCAGTACATGTACAAATCTATCTCCTTCTCTTTTCCTCAGTTTAATGGCACCAGAGTTATCTATTGTAAGTAGTAAGTTAAACGATAAATTCAGTGTTTTATGCAGGTGGTTACCATACCACAAGTTAGGGAAAGTCGACGCATTGCTATACGAACATTTTTGGCGAATTGAGTAGCTCATCATTCATTTCCGTGTCCGGTCAACATTTCCAAAAAATTGCAGCTGCGATGGCCTTGTTACTTCCTCAAAAAACATCTTCCATTGTGCATGGGCTGTCCAGGAGGGGTCAGATAAGTAGGTGGTGAACCGTTTTTCTTTTCCTCCCGTAGTCTTCCCTTTTTTTCTCTTTTCTTCGGCGTGTCAATTATCGGAATTGTTCTCTTTTCTTCTTGGTTATTACTGGCCAGGGTAGCCGAGCAGATCAGTGGACATTTCTATAATTGCTGATCAAGGTTCGTTATAGTGATTTCTTACAATGCCGAATCGTGATCAGTGACACCTCTTTCCTTTTTAACTTCCTTTTTCCGTCACCTGTGACAACCGTTTGTTACTCTCTAGGCAGTCTTCTGTTTTTCTATCCTGGTAGGAACTTTTTGTTTATGCACCCGCTCTCATTTTCAAGATGCCTTGTTTTTCTATCCGTTTTTTCCCGTTCGTTTGTGTTTTTATAAAGGTGCGCGTAGAGGTGCGAATCTAGTTCATTTAAAGCAATTCCGTGATGCCGGATTAATGTTGATACCATCAAGGTAAGTTACGTATTTTTGTATTTGCTCATTGTATGGAATACTAGGGCGTTTCGCCTATTCTAGTATGTCCATGGAGTATCTGTTTCGTTCCCGTTATTCTTTGTCCCCATTTCGTCGTATCTTTTTGTGTAGGTATTTGGTCCGGTTTAGTGAGTAACGTGTGTTCAAAAGTAAGACCTATGCCGTATCTCTTATCTTTTTGTTTGCCTCTAATCTTAGGAATGCGTTTTCATATGCAAATCCATGAGTTTGGCTTAATCCCTTCCTGACGTAAATTATTTTGATGGGTATATTTTATTTTGTGTTGCAATACCTTTCTCGTAATTATTTTTAATATCGGTTACTTGCCCCGTTTTGTGTTTACTCATTTACGTCGTATCTACGCGCGCTTTTATTAATACTCCGTCCCCCTCACACTCCCTCATCTCCTTCAGGGCCATTTGAGCTACCGTTCGCTCCTTTGACGGTAGACTCACTTTCCCCGACTTTTTGTCTAGCCCTTTTAATCTTTATTTTTCCCAATGTAATTTTACTCTTTACGAGTATACTTTCCCAAATGTGTTCCCCCCTTTTACCGTTATCTCCTACCGACCACGACATTTATCGTTTCGATCCTTTCGCCCGTTATTTCACCCAATATCACATGTTTGGCGTCCACTTAACCTCATTCATATCATGTAATGCTTATTCGTCATTCCTTGATGTTATCTCTTTGGTCAATACATTACCTCTTCTTTGCCTATGTGTTGAGTATGTGTACCTTATTTAGTCTTTATTTCTTTAGGCTAAGCTAAACTAGGCCCATAATGTATAGCGCATTCGAATAGAACTTGCATTCACATGGCAGTGAATGTACGTTCAATCCATCGCCTCTGATACCTTCATAACCTTAGTCCGGTTTAATGGGCCCAGCGCCAGGCTAATCGGTACACACTTCCACTGCGAACTACATCTTGCGAAAGGCCAGACGGCACAAATGGTAGCAGAGCGTGGTGGCTATTCGAATGTATCGCTCTACATTTAACTACACCTAGTTTCATTCCCTCAAAATGACATAAGAGGACCGCTTAGCCCACAAATACGTCCAACTGTACGTGTAAGTTGGCAATATGGTACTTATCGTTGTTTTTTGTTTTTCATGTGTCGAGACAAAAAGATGGCTGGAGTTTTGTTGTGAATAAAAGAAAAACAAACTGTTGAGGATTTGGTAAGGAGTTTGTAAAAATTATCAACCTGGTGATGATTTCTTGCCGTAGCAAACTCATTTGGGCTTCGTTGTTAAAGGTAAGGCCTGGATCAATTATATTTTCGTGCCTTTTCTGCGAGTGTAATGACAAATATGAATAACGACATGAAGTGTGAAATCGAGTCGCCTACTAAGAGTGATGTGTTGCATTTCGCCAACACCAATGCTTCGACGAAACTTGATTGGTTGGAATTCGACCCCCTAGTTTCTACATTGCCTATCCCGTTAGCACATAACTCAAACTATCAAGGTGGAAATGTCGCTAATATAATAAACAAATGGAATGTCCGATATTCGGGGGAGGAAGGCACTTCCTCGGTATTTGAATTTACTACACGTATTGAAGAATTGTGTGCATGCTATGGTTTGGTTCCTGACAGTGTTGTTCAATGCCTCCCTATGCTATCATGTGGGAACGCTTTAAAATGGTACCGTCTAGTCCAGTATCCCTTCAGTTCACGGGTTAGTTTCGTGAATGCTTTGAAAAGGAGATTCACGCCATCTGACTTTGAGCATGCCTTAAAGCATGAGATTTTCTCCCGTACCCAAGCTCTCGGGGAGAATATTGATGATTATGTTAAAGCGATACGTATCCTAATATCTCGTCTTCCAGTTCCACTGTCTTCTAGTGAAACTATTAATACTGTTTATTGTAATTTACATCCCTCCTATAAACTGTATATTCGCCGCTCTTCAGTATTAGATACTGGAGATATTCTTATTCAAGGGCGTGAATTTGAAGCAACTGCCCGACTGTGTAATCGATATATCCCCCCTCCAGAGCCTTCTGAATGTATGTTTCCCGAATTAGCGTTCAAAATGAATGAATGTAGTAATAAGATCGATATGCCTGCATGTGGAGAACGTGGCAATAATACTACTCCTGCTCCTTGGCCGACACGACACTGCAACAATCGAGGCAATACCTTCGCCTCTGTTAATTCACATAGAACTAATGTTCGCGTTAATGCTGTGAATCATGTCCAACGTAGTATCCGTCGTTCCCATAACCTTGATGTAAATGCCCCTCCTCATGTGAATGCTTCCAGGTCCCCGGTTCGATGCTGGAACTGCTTAAAAGGGTCACATACCTACCGTGATTGTTTAGTACCGCTAAAAGGGAAGTTTTGTTTTGGGTGTGGTTTACAAGGAGTAATCAAACCAATCTGCCCTCTTACGGGATCTGAGGCGAGACCTTACTGCCTGGTGACCATATAGTGGATGTCGATGGTCATTCTCCTGCTTTGTTCTCTCGGCGTCCGCAGCAGTGGCCCTCCGGATGTTGGGAGGGGCTATTCCAACAATAGGGTATAGTTTGTGCACTGGTGTTGGTTTCAGGCATCCCGAGAGTATCCTTGCAGTGTCGTTGACAGCGGTATCAACCTGATTAGCATGTGCTGAAGCGTTCCAGACAGGAGCGGCATACTCAGCGGCTGACATACACAGTGCAAGTCCGGATGTCCTCAGGATGTGCGGGCTGGCTCCCCAGGTGCTGCCGATCAGCTTTTTGAGTATGCCATTGCGAGCACTGACCTTCCGTTTCGTGATCAGACATTGCTGTCTGTAGGTTAGAGCACGGTCTAGTGTGACAACTAGGTAAACTGGTGTTGGGCAATGTTTCAGTCGCTCACCTCGCCATGTGATGTCCAGCTATCGCCGTGCTTCCCTGTTCCGTAGATGGAACGCACACACGTGTGTCTTATTAGGGTTCGGCTTCAGATAGTTGGGATCATAGTATTTGGAGAGTTCGTCCATCGCTAAAGTCAGCTTTCCTTCCACTTCTTCAAAGGATGAGCTCTGAGCAGCTACTGCTGTGTCGTCGGCATAGATGAAGAGTCTAGTACTTGCTGGAATTGACTGATCATTTGTGTAGATGTTGTACAGCGCTGGAGCCAGCACGCTACCCTGAGGGAGACCGTTCTTCTATGTTCGCCATCTACTCCTTTTACCCTGTAGCGAGACTTGGAATCTTCTGTTCTGAAGGATGATGCTGATTAGGGATGTTAGTTGGTGGTCCTTGGTAAGGTCAAACACTTTCTTTGACAGCTTCCTATGATTCACAGTGTCCTATGCAGCTGTTAAGTCAACGAAGGCCACTCCCGTTATCTCACCGCGCTCAAAACCATCCTCGATGTGTTGGGTGAGATTCAAGATCTGGTTACAACATGATTTGCCAGCTCGAAAACCTGCTTGTTGTGGAATGAACTTCTCTTCGAGGATACTACTGATTCGGTTAAGTACCATGCGTTCCAGTATCTTGAAGGTATGGCATAACAGGGATATAGGTCGAACATTTTTCGGGTCGTTTGGTTCTTTCCCAGGCTTGAGTAGTGCAATGACTCGAGATTTCCTCCACATTTTAGGGATATGTAGCTTGGCAACACATGTGTTCATTAGGCTTAGTAACCACTCCAATGTTTTACGGCCGAAGTTCTTTATCTGTTCTACTCGTGGGTCATCGACACCAGCGGCCTTGTACATCTTCAAGCTGGAAATGGCAGCTTCAAGTTCAACCATCGAGAAGGGATCTCGAAGAAAGTGATTCTCTGCTTCCAAATCACGCTGAAGAGCTCCTGTGGTAACCCTCCCTTTTGTTTTACCATTCAGCAGGAGCTGGGTCGCCACTTGATCAGGTGTCACTCCAGTGAAGTTCTTCTGTGGTTTTACAGGGTCACCGCTAAGGTTTTAAGCAGTTTCCAGGCCTGTCTATTATTCAGCTTCATGTCGAGGTTCTCTACCAGGTTGCACCACTTGGCCATGCGAGTTGCTGTGATGGTTTGCAATAGTGTTTCTCCAGCTTGGATAGTTTCTTCAGCAAATGGATCCTCTTCATAGAGGGTCTGATACTTTTCTAGCAGCTGTTTGTCATCACCGGACATGCCTGGAACGTATTGAGTTCTACATCCTCTCGGAATAGTTTTCCTTGAAACTTGCTGGATGCATTCAACAAAGGTGTCGTACATTTCAGGTTGTGGAGGAATGTTTATAATCTCCGAGTCAAGCTCTTCACTGAACTTCGTCCAGTCAGCCTTCTTAAAGTTAAGCCTCCTCTTGAATGGTACCTCTTCAGGCATCACCACGGAATTCACGGTGCAGATGACAGGCCTATGTTGAGTGCGAGGAATAGGGTCACCCATAGTCTTCACACATTGCCGAGATACCTTTGAGGACACAAAGATATTGTCTGGATTGTACCCTCTTTTCCACCTGCCACTGTTGAAGGAAGAAGGGAGCTTTGGGTCGTGGATCAGATGCATGTCATGAGCCTCAGTCCATATTTCTAGACTTGTTCCATTTGCATCAGAATCTGGGTATCCCCAAGCTGTGCTTCTACAGTTGAAATCACCAATGACAAAGTTTACGTCCTGGTGGTTGAAGTTGGCTGGTGTTCCAAAGCTGAAAGTGGTCTCAGGTGGTTTGTAGACTGATGAGATACAGAAGAATGGAGTATGCACTGTGAGGAGCTCGATGTCATTGTCTTCAGTCAATGAGGCTGAGATGATGTTCATGTTAGGTCTGGCAAAGATGGCACTGCCATATTTGTCGTGAGGCCTTTCCAGAATTGGTTCCATACCAGCAATTCTTGGACGGTATCTAGTGTGTTTCCTGGACTAGCAGGATGTAGCTGAAATTATAGCAATTAGCTAGCAAAAATTAAGCGTGTGCTAATCTTCAATTTTATCCTAGAGCAAGATGAACTACAAGACATACACTTCAACCACTGCCGAGATGTCAATGATGGGCTAGGCCAATACATAGGGAAGATGGCTGGCGATACCAATGACGTAATGATGAGCTGAAAGTGATGAGTACAAAATATAAATTTATTTAATTTTGGACAGGTCGGGTTGCGTGTTACATGGGAAAATTTTGTAAATAATTGATTTGTTAGTGTTTTAAATGTAAATTCTTTGTGTTCATTTTCGTGGGCGTAGCGTGTAAATATAGTGTTTAAGATTGTTTTTGTTTTTGTCTAAGTGTACGTGGCTTCTATGACGCATTGGAGCGCATGGCAGTTAACGTGCAACCGAGTTATGTTCATGACCAAGAAACTAGGGTCACGGTGACAAATGAATCTTGTAGTAAGTTTAACGTAATCTCAGATTGGGGGGTATTGTCCCAAACTCCCCAGAAAGGAGGACAGGACAGCCCCCCCCCCCCTTAGTGCCCCAGAGTCTAGAATTTTTTGAAGCTACCTGGAAGACCCAAAGAATGATCAGAATGATCATGGAGCGGAAGACTGGGTGGTTAACCTAGAGGTTGGTTTCAGGAACTGTTATAAGGAAGTAGTCATTAAGCAAATTAGAAAATAAAATAAAACAGTAGTATATTCAGAAAAGGGATTACAATGGGGCAGAGGGCACACACAAACAAACACTTGTCCTGGAGAAAATAGTGGAGGTCCCCAATTAACAGTATGGTCAGATCAGGGCAACACGAGGTCCGAGGGTGAAGCTAATCAAACAGACAATTAATGGCTCAGGAGAGCGAACCGAAATGATTAATCAAATGCCCAAGCTGAGGGGCTAGCAAGCGGGCAGGAACGTGGCACCAGATGTCACAGAGATACAGTTATCACGAGCACGTGATACAATCAAGGGATGAATTTAAATTAAAATAACCTAGGAAGGTTTCCGAGCGCCAGAGGCTCATAATTAAACAAGCATTGCAGGCAACGCAATGAGGGGAGGAAAACTAGGGCTAGCAAAGCCCGCGTGCAGAAACACGCCAACAATGGACTGACCATAACGGACGACAATTCAAAGGGTATGCCGCTGTGAACATTAACTAAATTCCCACCAAAATTACATGAGTGGTAGTATTTTTTTTTTCAATTTGTCCTTTTGAAGTTTAAACCAAACGTAATATTAAACGCAAACAATTAGGTTGGCGTCCGCATACATCGTACGGATTGTGGCAACCATGTGCTAAAGAAAATGCGTAGCATTTTGCTGACGTGAAACAGTTCAGAGTTTCGGAAATAAGACGGAGAAAGTTCCTTCATTATATGTTGAATATTTAAACTTGAATGATATGAATTTCAGTGGCACCACATATGAAAGTTCCAAGTCCAGGACGCATGGCTTCTCCCGCACTGAAGCAAAATATAAATTAAAGAAAAATCTCCAACGGGAGTGAAATATATCAAAATAAATAGCTCAAGTAGCGTAGAAGGATTTAGAGCACAGTACCTGTTAATTGGGCATTTGCCAATTGATTTTCCGTGGCTGGCTCCCGATTGCCGACCACACACGTCTAGTTAGCTACATTTTCTCAACCCGACTGAATGGCGTCAGATGCCTTGTCGCGCATACATCGGGTCGCGAAGGAACCCGAACATGCCGGAACGGCCCGAAGTCAGTCCCCGATACCAACTGTCTCACACTAAGACGCGGGGAATTGCCAAGCTTATTTTATGCAGAACAAATGAATTTGGGGTGGTAGTCCGATAATTGCGTCACAGTTCCATGTAGATATTAATTGTTCAAAACATCAGAACATCGTCGAAGGATCTCGAGCTTCTTCTTGGCGCCAGAACGGAGATAAGCAGAGGGGGAGGAGAAGTGGAAAATTCAAATTTCAGAAATGTTCAAGATTCATTGATGTCTCTCCCCGGGGGCGACAGGTCTGGGGGAGAGGGGGTGGGGGCGAAATGAGTGGTAGTCAATAAACTGCCACAGGTATTATTTTGTTTTGTGAATTTATAGTCAGTCAGGCTATTTGAATAATAATTTGTGTTATTGCTTTGTTGCAATCTTGTTTTATACAAAAAGCCCTTAGCTTTATCGTCACGTAATTTTAATTTTAAATTCACTGGGTACATGTATTGAGGAGACACAGTAGGGAACTCTGATCTGACGTGTATGTGTGTGGGTCTTGGAGTTAAGTCCAGGTGGTTATGTCATATTGGTGTGTGTGAATTAATATGCTTGCTGGAAGTGACTGGATCATCTTCTGTATGCCGCATATCCCTCCGACAGTCGATACCCGCGGTACGATTGATTAGGATTTATTTGAATCTTGATATTCCTGAGAGGATTTTTCAAGATGTGTCGGTTGTATTTTGAGATATTTTGCACGCGTTTACAGAGATCTATGGAAGGCTAGGTTTAACGGTACTCCAGAGCAAAGGGGAGCCCCGGAGTTATTTTTGTTATGACACACCTGAGGTATTTGTCGAGTGAGTGAGAGAGCGTTCCACTGGCCACGCAGATCAGAGGCTTTGATAAGGTAATTAGTAGCAGGCAGTGAGTTCTGTAAATTACTTTGAAAGATTATTGTAATGAAGCCTGAATGATTAAAATATGTTGTGATATTAAATGGGGAGTTATTCATGCCGTCATCTCTACTATTCTTGTGCCATGTAAATTAAACTCATTGCTTTATTTATTTTTATACAGCCATTTTGGGCGTGTTTTACTTATTTTGTTGTTGCTTTGGCACATTTTGATGCCAGATTTCATATGTAAATGTTTGTTGACAACCGGTCAACCTGTGTGTGTATGTGTATGTCACGTTAACGCGCCACTAGCTTTGCAAGTGTAAAACCGGATAGGCGACTATTTTATTAGAATACACCCGTGTATTTGGTATTTTTTATTTTCTTTGTAAGGGTTAGTGTATGTCAGCATTTAATTATTTGTGTCAGCCATTTCATTTGTGTATTCCCATATGCCGTAACTACGATCTGAATAAACGGGGATTCGCTACTTATTCGATTGAGTCGTTATGGAAGCGAATTCTCGTTAATTATGTGCTCATTTTCTTCACAGCTTATCGCCGCTCGCACCAAACACATAACGTTTATGAAGGTGGAATTTTATTCACCATTTTGAACAGCAGTTGATGCTGGGGCTGTTATTGGGCTAAATTTCCACTTCAGTCAGTGTTTGATTCCTTGTAATAAAATTTTGTGAGGGTTGAATTCAGGGAGGTATTTGTTTATAATTTTGATTTGATGATGATTCAGTTATTAAATGTTGCTTAATTTTAATTGTGTTTCACGTTATTCCTAATTTTATTTAACCCTGTGAATCCTGGACTTTGATGGAAGCAATTTATTTTCTCTAAACACTAAAATCCAAGGAACGATCAAGATCCCGAAAAAAGAGTCTTGTCAACTGCTTCTTCCAAGGGTACAATAGGCAACGTCCTTTATTTCACTTACTCCACTATCAATTTTTACAATTCGTTAGTAAATTGCATGTTCATTATTATCATTATCATTAGGGGGAAATGACCTGGACATTACGTCCGTATTACTACTTATCACCACCACAAAATGTCTTCCTCAACTCTTATTTTTAAAATATTGTTTTCTATTAGTTTGTGTTAGTTCTGTAGTAGTATTCATTATCATCCATTAAAAAAATCCAAGGGTGAATCCGGGTAGTACTACTAGTATGACATAAAAATCTAGACAGGTCAAAACCTTGGTATAATATTTCCGCATCGATAAATATTTATGGTATGTAGGAAATAAAAGTAGAAATACCCACACTTTTAATGTGTTCCTTTGTCTTTGTAAAACATCCCACCAATAAGTAAAGCTATAGATCAATTTAGGAAGTTTTATGATACATATTTTAGTGTCTTCTAATGACTGATCCATCCCGGATCAATCTTTGTATCGGAGGGTCCCTATATTAACTTAAATTAATATTTTAAAATTATTTTGTAATTAATGTTGTTCTTACCTGAGGTTATTAAAATAGCATTTACTTAAAGTAGACTATATTCCACAGATGAGCCATAGGGTTGGCTTTGTGGGAATAATGTTCGGTAACTAATGTTTTTGATTTATCATTGTTTTAGGACGTAATTTTATGTATGAATGTAAATGTAACAGAAACTAAATTATTAATGTATGCTGTTGATACATATTGGTTGCAATTAATAACCCGTGGAAAGCACTAAACATGCTTCACGAAAATTTTGATAATATTATAAGATGCAGTCATGATAATGGGTTAATAATATAAATTCTAAAAAGTTCAAATTAATCAACATTCGTATGCCCCATAAGATGAATAAAATTTTAAAGCGAAATATCATAACTACAACTGTTTGCATTTAAACAAATTAAATTATTCAATCACAAATAATAGTATTATTGTTAATATCATTATCAGCGGCGTGCCAGGGGGGCAGGCGGTGTTATTGTTTTTACGTCCCTTTTAACTACTGTGGCATTTAGAGACCCCAGGGTGCCGGAATTTTTACCAGTAAATCTACAGGCACGGCTCCCTCGCATTTACGCACTCTCAAATGCCAGCTGACTGCGCCAGGATTAGATCCTGCAACCTTGGGCACAGCAGGCGAGAACGTTACCGCCGAGCCACGCTGCCAGTCGGTTATAAATAAGAAGCATATCTCGGTACGATATCTATGCATGACTTCGGTGGAGTAGTCGGTAGCATGCTGAACTGCTATTCCCAAGATCCTCGGATTTTTAAGAGCGTTAAAATCCTTCAGTATGCCTTCCTTTGGAGGGGAAGTAAAGCCGGCGGTCCCATGACATAGATTTATGGCATGTAAAAGAACCTACCACTACAACTGGTAGTGTGAAGCCAAAATGTATAGTTTTTTTTTCGTGTGACCTCCTGAGAGGCCGAGTGCAGGTCTTTCTAGTCGAAGCCCGTGGGCGACCTGCGCGTCGGGTTGAGAGATGGAATGGATGAAGGCGAATGAAACAGGGCAAGGATGTGGAAGGAAGTGGTCGCGGCCTGTCTAAAGGTATCGTCCCAGCATTTGCCTGGTGTTGAAAATGGGAAACCACGGATAACCATTTCAAGGACGGCCGACGGTGGGGCTTGAACCCACGCGTCTACCGAGTCAGCAGAGTGCTTGGCCCCATGACCTGACACTGAGCATTAGCCAGCGTAGCTACTGCTGTCGGTGAATTTATAGGTTATTTGGTTAGAAACGCTCTATCAAATTCCAACGTTCGCCCTTGGGAGTCAGTGACTGTGCCGTCTAAATTGTTAGTTATTGTTGTTTTAAGGGGCGGAACTTCGAGGTCATCTGGTATCCAAAGCCAAATATAAACTTATTATCGAATCATTTTGGAGCAAGCCAATTTATGTCGTCAGGATAATGCTCACAAATTTAGATGTGGCACGCTGTTTGTTAATATTATCTTATGAAATACCTGATCTCCCATATGACTGATGTAAAGGTACGGTACACAATTGTTATTGCTGAAATTATTTGTAAAACTGACATTGTATTATATTGTCAAATTCGGGAATAAAAGGTTTCAAACCCACAGAAAAAAGAAGTACCTACAATTGAGCCATTTAAGACCTTAAAATCTTTTTATACTTTTCGTTTCACAAATCACACTGGTATTTTAGCCTACTTTTCACATTTTGCAAAAATGAGGAAAAAGTAGTCTTATGAGATCGGGCAAATGTGTGTCTGTCTGTCTGTCTGTCTGTCTGTCCTTCTGTCTGTCTGTCTGTCTGTCTGTGTGTGTGTGTGTCCCCCCCCCCTATCAACTCCTAAACGGCTGCAGGAATCCAAACGAAACTTGGTAGGAGTAAAGATCTATACCTGAATATCTCACGGCCATATTTGAAAATGGTGTCAGTGCTACCAACTGCTGAAAAATCGCAATTGAAATTTGAGCTCCATGTTGGATATCTTGGAAGGTATGAATGGGAGCTATTTCAAAATTGGCACACGTATAGACAATAATATTTCAGTTAAATTTCCAGGAGGCCATGCATGGCAGTGTTGCCAAAATGATTCTAAGCCTGCTGATAGGTCTAAATTTAAATGCATATAACTTCTATACTATCAATTGGATTTCAACCAAATTTTGTATGTAATATGTGTACATAAACAGATATGACTGGGCGTATTCGTACGAGCCACCAGGGCTGCCAACTGTCAATAAATGTTTTCTCTATTCTTTTATCCAAATACCAATATATCAGAAAGTATGCAAGCCGACAGCTTTAAACTATGCACACGTATAGCACCTGACATTCTAAATTAATTTGGAGTAACTTATGTACATCAGTGCTACCAACATGATTCTAAGACTACTGATAAGACCAATTTTTAAATACATGTAACTTCTATAATATCAATTGGATTTCAACCAAATTTCCTATGTGCTATGTGTACCATGACAGATATGACTATGCTTATTCTTAAGAGCAACCAGGGCTGCCAACTGTTAATAAATGCTGTCTCTATTTTTTGCCCAAATATTAATATATCAGAAAGTATGTAAGCCAACTTCTTCAAACTTTGCACAAGTATAGTACCTAACATTCAAGATTAATTATGAGAAACTAATATACGTCAGTGCTGCCAACATGACTCTAAGCCTGTTGATAGGTCCAATTTTCAAATACATGTAACTACTAACAAATGGATTTCATCCAGAATTGGCACAGCAAGATATCATAATATTTCAGATTATTTCTGACCAACGCATGCGTGACATTGTTGCCAACATGATTTTACGCGCGCTGATAGATCCAATGTCTAACTGCATGTAACGTCCATGCTATCCATTGGACTTCAACCAAATATTGTATTCTGTATCTTAAGAGATGGAACTAAGAATATATTCAGTCACCAGGGCTGCAAACAGTAGTGTTCTATTAGGCTACAGGTATATTTCGAACTAATTAGAAATTTCGATATTACCAACTTAATTTCGCTATTTTTCTAGATAGGTCTATATAGATTGGCATGAATATTAAATTTTAAGAAAAGTAGGCTCTTTAGTTCGTCACGGAACTTCTTGTTACTAATTATTATCTATAATGTTACTCAATTTTATGGAATAACTAGATTTTGATATGATTAAGAATTTGATATAGCATAGCTATTTACAATTATACCCATGCTAGTAACCCGCTCCAGTTTCACCCGGTATCCTTAACAGTTTACCCAGCGTAAGCTTAAAAGGCGCACGGACGGCAGGCCCCAGACCCAATTCAGAAAAGCCGAGGTGAACAGCGAAACACCAAACACATATACTCTTCCCTGAAGTCTTAACGCGACACGACTCGACAGTTGGTGCTGGCCAAAGTTGGGGTGATAGGCTTGCTCGCTACCTCGTAAACTCGCTCCGAACCTAGTGTTAATTTCCACTGAATGGAGATTGTTGGAAGAAATGAAAATGTAAAATCACTTACAGTGGGCGATGTATTAACGATAGAGATATGCTGTCGCGGACTCTTTTGTAGAACTTTTCATGCTGAAAATTCTTACACTCTTACTATGTAGATGTTTTTACGGTTTACCTAGCGTGAACTAGGACGGTTGTTCTTCCTTCAACTCGAGTTACTGAAATCGTTACTTCTCGGCTTCCTTTGGTCACAAATGTATGTTTTGCTACAGAAACCTTCCTCGAGAAATCCTTTACAGAATGGTGAAAACTGCATCAAAATCCACCCAGTGGTTCTCGAGATTACCCGTTACATCCAAGAATCGGAAGTGGTTTTCCATGGATTCCCACTTCTACTCCGGGCGAATACCAGCCACGGCCATCCCCTTCCCAATCCTCATCTGAATTACAACTACACACACTAATACAGCCATCACAATAACACAGGTTATCAGACCAATTTCACACATACACACACCAAGTACACGGGGCTACATAACCGCTCAGGGCCCCTAAATAAATCAACAACAACACACACTCACCAACCCGGCTTTATATTAACCACATATATGACAGTATCATACAGCGTTGTTCCACTTACCTGGTTTGAGGCTGTTTAGCAGGGATATTCTCCCCACATCGACTTATATACGCCTTTCACTGATCCCTCAACTTCTTGCGTTTAATATCCTACAACTCAGAGAATAGATGTTAAATTAAATGACACAATGAGAATGATCAAAGGCACGATCAGATTAACTCCTATTCAGTGGCTGCCTGTATTAAGCCATATTCCCCCACCCCACCTCCGCAGATGCAATGTTTTGATGAATGAATACAAGAAGATCCAGATTAATCAAAGACTGCCCTTTCAAGAGGATATCCACCACCTACATATAGATAGACTGAAGTCAAGATATACACCCATCTGTACGGCGGAGAATCTGACTATGAGTAATTTCAACCTTACTGAGAAATGGTCTAATGAACGGAGACAATTCGCCCCAGCAGAGTCTTTGGAAATGCCATGCATCACACAGAAGGTACCTGACTTTGAACAACCTCGGAAAGTATGGTCCAAGCTAAACCGGATCCGAACTAGCCATGGTGTGTGTGCAGATCTGCTATAGGCTACAAATGGACGAAAAAGTCATCATCTTGTTGCGACAGTGTGTAACAGTTTCGCTAGCCTTCCCTTGGCCTAAGCTATGTTGTTTTAATGGGCGCCAAGACCTCAATGCAATGTTGAAATCTAAATTTGTATTTAACAACGTCTAGCTCTGGCAGAACACCTTCAAGACTCTATTCACTCAGATCGTGGTATGATTTGATCATTAACCCAACAAACAATTGTATCAGGAGAAGGAATTGGTCTATATCTAATGCTACCTACTGAAAGCAAAGATTGCATTGTAAAAGAAATGAATTTATTATATAAAACAAGAATAGCAAAATTAATAATAATAATAAGTTTAAAATTTAAATAGGAGCGTTGTGATTTTAATATTACCGATAGAAAATTACGTGAAAACAGAGTCTGATAAATTATTGATTTTACTCTTATTCCCAAGCTATGAAGTTACCGAAATATGAAATATGAAACAAAAAGAAATGAGAGATTGCGTATTTCTGCGTCATTCGCGCTTACCACTGGAAATTGCCAAAGCATTTCCCTCGTACTGGATGATGCTGTGAGCTTCCCACAGTCTCCTGGACGTCTCCATCTCCGTCGATATTTGATGATATTCTGGTAGATTAGATACTTCAATGGTCCGTACATCGGACCCAAACACTCGTACAACCACACTGGTTAAGTTTTACAAAAGTTAGTCCTCCCCTCCACGGAACATCGGAGCGACTCCCGCGTGAACCATACTCGGCAAGTTCTATACTGATAGTCGCTAACTCCACCGAACATCGGAGCCACTCGCACGTGCACCCATACTCGTCAAGTATTCCACAGATTGTCCTCGTTCCACGGCGCGCTGAACGTTATATCCACACGCCGGCTCCCCACTCTTCATCCGACTTCTAGCTTGCGTGGTCCTCACTGATTGGCTGAGCACGCCGCTATATCCCCACTCTGGCTCATTACACTTGGCGGGAGTTCCATACATTCGCCTTTCCTTGACGCTGCGACCCAGGATTGCGTCATGCTTTCCGACAAGATTAAGCGTGTACTTGAATTCCCAGTGAGTCACGTCTCTCGATATACCCTAACTGACGAAAACTCCGTAAAATTCCGCAATCACATAATTTTCTATGATATTGTCGTTCGTAATAATTTGCGTGATAGCGATTTCTAAGACATAGAAAACCTATCTGTATGCTTACAATTTTTATAAAATGCTCCGAAAATATCTTAATAATAATTATAATAAATTCATAATAATAATAAATTAACATGAAAAATTATCTTGGCTGAACAATTTGCCGCGTAAATAAATATAGAATGGCTTCCTACTGACTTATGCCAGTTGCATAAAAAAACGAAAAACACGTTACATATTCGCCTCGGATCATCGGATGATTTACCGTGACGACGGTCCATTATCCGATTATCCCAGACACGTTAATAAACCCCATCCAAAATACATATTACATAAATGAGATCACCCTAAAATACAGATATATACACTCATAATTTTTCTTCACGCACTTTGCGTCAAAGTTTGTTGTCACTATGGATTGCACTTTGCAACCAGTCCAATGTTTTACATATAGAATAGTGTTCCATGGATATTTCCGCCTCTCAAATTTATCTATGTTGGAGAAATAGACATAATTAATGTGTGAGCACTATGTATTTATGATGTCATATCACACGCATTGAAGGTGTTCTGATATATTTATATCTCCATAGAACTTCCTAATTTCACTGGAGGTCCCTTCCTTATGGTGAAATTTAATCTCACTTATCACTGAGCACACGATCACACTATTGTGGCAGCGCCTCGTGACCATAATACTTAATCTCTCTTTAAAGTAGATTAAATTAATATTGACTTCTAAAAAAAACAGTAAATGCGCATTACATATAACACCAAATATTTCTGTGCCGTAATCGCCCTGTCTTGTTAAGTTCCCGTAGACCATATTCTACTTAATACTAGTTCTCAACACAGACCAGTTCTCCTGACACAAATAATACCTTTGTACAAATTACCTTAAATTACACACTTACAAATCTTACATGGCGAGGCCGTAAACAGAAATCACGTGTGCTGATATGTATGAGTTTCATGAAGGACTGTCTCGCCTTCTGATGGCCCATCTTTTGCCTCGTGGACGCCTTAAGCAAAAATACCCTGTTCAAGCGCTCACCCATCTCTAGGAGGCAAATGGGAATTCACCAGCGCTACCAAATTCTGGCCTTGGTGTATCGAGACATTTTAGTGCTCAAGAGCATCCGACAATCCCGTCATATTTCCCTGTACCTTAAAAACTCTCATTTACTTACATACTACCCCCCTGTGCGACTTCTGATACGCCTGCCTTGCAGACCAGATCTTCCAAGCACCAAACATTACACTTACTCATTTGATAGGCTGGCTCGCCAGCTAAACACACTCACTTTATGACACATATTTTCGTAGACTATGTATATTATACGTTCCGTATAATCTGTTTCCCTCACTATTCTCCAGCACATATGCTGTTTTTCCAATACGTTTGGAAACTATAAATGTTCCTGTGTCACCTGCTTCCAACCTTGCAAGTGGCTCCCTTTAAATGAACGTCATCACGTTGCTCTACCTAGCCTATTTCTCAGTGTCTGTAACGATGCCCTGTTGCTACTGTCCACACATGCACATATTAAAATCCCGTCCTCTGCTTTAACCACAGGATAATCCCTACATAAATTAGTGTCCCTCGATAGCATGTCTGCAAGAATGTTATCTTTACCTTTAATATATTTTACTGTGAATTCGTATTCCTGCAGAGCAAGAATCCACCTACTAAATCTGTTAGAACTGAGTTTACAAGTCCTCATATACAGTAATGCATGGTGATCTGTGTGGATCTCAAATTTCCCCCCTACTAAATACATTCTAAATTTCCCTAAACTGAAAACAATACCTAAAAGCTCTAACTCAGTAATCGTGTATCTTTTCTCTGCTGCTGTCAGTCCTCGCGAGGCTAAAGATACAATGCACAGATTACCCTCATCATCTTTCTGACATAATACTCCAGCAATGCCTATATGTGAAGCATCTGTCATAACCACATATTCCTTATCTTTTAACGGATATTTCAGCACTACAGCTTTCTCAAAACCTTCCTTCAGCGCTCTAAAAGCCTGATCATGCTTGGACTCCCATCTCCACCGAGTCCCACTTTTAAGCAATTCCCTGAATGGTTCTACCAACCCTGAGTATTTAAGAACGAACCTCCTGAAAAAAATGCAAATTCCCAAGTAAGTTTTTAACTGTTTAACATTCTGTGGCACCTCTGCGTTAAGTATCTTATTAACCCTACTTTCTTCTGGTGTCACACCTCTACTCGACACTCTATGACCTAAAAATGTCACTTCTGACTGACAGAATGACGACTTAGACAGCTTCAAAGAGAACCCTGCCTGATCTAACTTCTGAAAAACTATATTTAAATGACGTAGATGCTCCTCAAAACTGCGTGAACTAATTACCATATCATCTATGTAAATGGTTACAAACTCTCCTGTGTCGTCCCCTAATGCGATGTTTAAAGCCCTAATTAAAGCTGCTGAACTACTCTTTAACCCATAAG
Organism: Meconema thalassinum; assembly: GCA_946902985.2. Classification (NCBI taxonomy): domain Eukaryota; kingdom Metazoa; phylum Arthropoda; class Insecta; order Orthoptera; family Tettigoniidae; genus Meconema; species Meconema thalassinum. The sequence continues at coordinate 1,356,418,820 of OX336388.2, forward strand.
GTGTTCTACAAAATTGATAAAGGTTATATTTATGACTAAAAGCTGTAAATGGTCTATCTTCGTACATAAGTGGCACTTGCCAAAAACTGGAACTCAAATCTACACAAGTGAAATACTTCTTCCCCTCAAATGTTTGCATTAATTCCTCTATTGACATAGATTTCAGCTGATCTGAACTAATTCTACTGTTAACCAAACGAGCGTCTAAACAAATACGAACCGTGCCGTCGGTTTTGGGTACCGTGATCAAAGAATTAACATACGGACTGTTAGAGTGCTCAATAATCCCATCTTCAAGCATATGGTTAATTTGTGCCTCAACTGCACTCTGATAAGCGAAAGGTACAGGATATCTATGTCCTGTGAATACTGACCTATCAATAACGTTCAATGAATGGGTATAGCAATTGGCCATACCAATGCGATCCTCAAAAAATCTCCTATTACACAATAACACATCATAGAGCCGAACACATTGTTCCACCTCTATATTACCCTGAAATGCAGCATCACGTAACGAGTCCTCTAGACTTCCGTTCGTACTCACACTGCCCACAAAACATGGAGAACCCCGCTCTACGGCTGGCGATATCTCATTTAAAGTACAAATCACACCTACAATACTACTCCTCTGAATATGGTCATTGAACGCTACTTCTACTTCAGAATCTCCCCATTTAAATTTCAAACTCCCTATATCATAACATAAGTTACCAGACACTCTACTTAGCCACTCTGAACCCAAGATAACACTGAACACTAAATTTGGAATTACAAGGCAAATCTGCTTCTCTACATGATTATTAATTTTAATGCCCACTAAAACTTGCTTAGAAATTACTTTAGACCTCTTCCCAACAGCTGTGATAACAAAAGTGCTTTTAATTGGCATCTCCTCAAAATTTACTCCAGTTCCTTTCATTTTATCATAAAATGCACTACTTATGCAACTCTTCATACAACCACTATCAATTAAAACATCTGTGTACGCCTCGGACACGTTAAATTTAACTATGGGGCTCTTACTAACCACTTCCTGAATAATACCTTCATCATTTAGTTCATGTAATAATTCATTTCTTACATTTAGGTCATAGGGTTCCTGTATAATTGTATGGACAGGGCATGCTACAGACTGAGATTCTGACCTTACTTCGCAGCCTGGTTCGCGTTTAAAGAACCGCTACAGCTGGCCGTAGTACTACTAACTACTGAACTGGTCTGGTTGTTCTGGGCTGTGTTGTCATTGTTTGGCTGTATATTACTACCACTAGGCTGTCCTCTTCCTTGACCCCTATTCTGGTTGTAATTATTGTCATTATAATTTCTCCCTTGATTTCCCCTGAAATCATTATTTCTCCCTTGATTTCCCCTGTAATCATTGTTCCTCCCTTGATTTCCCCTGAAATCATTGTTCCTCCCTTGATACTGATTACCATAGCCATTTCCTCTGTTCTGATTTAGCTGATTATTATTATTTCTATTTTGAGCGTTGGCCCCTTCGCCACCGTTCCCTTGAACTTCTTGATGCCTGGCTTCATTAGGTCTATTATTATTATTACCCTGGTTCCGATTGAAATTGTCCTCATAACTCCCTCTCCCTAGTGCATCAAATGTGCTTAACAAATTTTCTACTTGTGATATAGTCTTTACATTCTGGATACAAGCAGCCTCCTTGATCCTATAGGGAAAGTGCCTAAGTAGCAACCTCACCACATCACTTTCCTCCTTCAAGCCATCCAGATATTTACACACTAATACCTGCCCTAAAAAGTATTCGGTCATGGTGGAGCTTCCTTTAGGGTTATATTTACCACACACTACTCCCTCACGATGCTGCGACTGAATAACCTCATTCCAGAACTTTTCACAGAATTTCATTTTAAAATCATTCATATCAGTAAACTTGTCTCTGTAGACAGCAAACCAATTCCTCGTTTCCCCCACAAACACTTGTTCTAAAATTTCAACTACCTGGCACCACTCAATACTACCATTTTCCAACCTCTCCCCGAATTTATTTTCTATAGTGTCCATGAACTCCATTGGGCACCCCTGTCGATTGCTGAACTTACCCAGTTCTACCTCCCTGTGTGTGCTATTCACAAAAACTGGCCTATTCTGACTATTTTCTTGCCTGATCCTAGCTTTTAATTTTAACTCTAATTCTGCCATTTTCTCCTCAGCCTTCCTCTCAATACTGTTTACTGTTAATTTAATGTTTCCTTCTGATTCTTCTACTTTATCATATAGCTTTGCTTGTTTCTCCTCAATCTTGCTAATGCTCTCTCTATTACTCTCTCTTAAATCATTTACTTCTGCAACTATTTGGGAGTGGACTTTCTCAATTCTACCCCCCAGCTGTTCCTTAACCTCTTTAGTAGCTACCTGAATTTTGTCAATTTCTCCCCCCAATTGCTTTTTGACCTGCTGTGTTTACAGTTGCACTAGTTCTTTTAAATTTTCAGCCTGTGTACTGATTCTAATTTCTAACTCCTCCTGTACTTTTCCTAATTTCTTGTCTACATCTGCAATGATCTCTTTAACCTTCTCTTCCATTACTCCTCTGATTTCTCCTCTAATCTGCTCCATTTTCACACTAATTTCCTTGTTGTTCTTATCTAATTTTGCATTATTATGTTCTAATTTTTTATTTAAAGCTTCTGTACTTTCTTTATTTTCCCTACTGTTTTGTTCTAATTTAGCGTTGTTTTGTTCCAGTTTAGCATTTAAAGCGTCTGTACTTTATTTTCCCTACTGTTTTGTTCTAGTCTGGCGTTTAAGGCATCTGTACTTTCTTTATTTTCCCTACTGTTTTGTTCTAATCTTGCATTATTCTGTTCTAATTTTTGATTTAAAGCTTCTGTACTTTCTTTATTTTCCCTACTGTTTTGTTCTAATTTAGCATTTAAGGCATCACTACTAACTTTGTTCTGATACATAAACTCGAGAAGTAAAGTTTTTAATTCTGGTTGGCCGCCTACACTCCCTGTTTCAGTATCGGGATTTACCTCCGCTACCCCGGTACTACCATCACTCGACATACTGCTCGTATCATCACTCTCCCGTTGATGACCACTACGTAACCTCATCTGTCTTTCTTTCTCATCCCCCATAATGATATACACTGATACAGACAAATAACCTCCAAAATACAGGCACAGAAATATATACCCTTCTCCTTCCACAAATGTTATTAGGTTTTCAGCCCCAAGTTGTCGGCGACAATTGTAGCAGTTTTCCTTAGGCTGGGATGACAAGTGAAACGGTATTTACTTTGCTCCACGTTGAGCGTACAAGTGTAGCAGTTTTGCTAGCCCACCCTTGGCCTAAGCTATGTTGTTTTAATGGGCGCCAAGACCTCAATGCAATGTTGAAATCTAAATTTGTATTTAACAACGTCTAGCTCTGGCAGAACACCTTCAAGACTCTATTCACTCAGATCGTGGTATGATTTGATCATTAACCCAACAAACAATTGTATCAGGAGAAGGAATTGGTCTATATCTAATGCTACCTACTGAAAGCAAAGATTGCATTGTAAAAGAAATGAATTTATTATATAAAACAAGAATAGCAAAATTAATAATAATAATAAGTTAAAATTTAAATAGGAGCGTTGTGATTTTAATATTACCGATAGAAAATTACTTGAAAACGGAGTCTGATAAATTATTGATTTTACTCTTATTCCCAAGCTATGAAGTTACCGAAATATGAAATATAAAACAAAAAGAAATGAGAGATTGCGTATTTCTGCGTCATTCGCGCTTACCACTGGAAATTGCCAAAGCATTTCCCTCGTACTGGATGATGCTGTGAGCTTCCCACAGTCTCCTGGACGTCTCCATCTCCGTCGATATTTGATGATATTCTGGTAGATTAGATACTTCAATGGTTCGTACATCGGACCCAAACACTCGTACAACCACACTGGTTAAGTTTTACAAAAGTTAGTCCTCCACTCCACGGAACATCGGAGCGACTCCCGCGTGAACCATACTCGGCAAGTTCTATACTGATAGTCGCTAACTCCACCGAACATCGGAGCCACTAACACGCGCACCCATACTCGTCAAGTATTTCACAGATTGTCCTCGTTCCACGGCGCGCTGAACGATATATCCACACGCCGGCTCCCCACTCTTCATCCGACTTCTAGCTTGCGTGGTACTCACTGATTGGCTGAGCACGCCGCTATATCCCCACTCTGGCTCATTACACTTGGCGGGAGTTCCATACATTCGCCTTTCCTTGACGCTGCGACCCAGGATTGCGTCATGCTTTCCGACAAGTTTAAGCGTGTACTTGAATTCCCAGTGAGTCACGTCTCTCGATATACCCTAACTGACGAAAACTCCGTAAAATTCCGCAATCACATAATTTTCTATGATATTGTCGTTCGTAATAATTTGCGTGATAGCGATTTCTAAGACATAGAAAACCTATCTGTATGCTTATAATTTTTATAAAATGCTCCGAAAATATCTTAATAATAATTATAATAAATTCATAATAATAATAAATTAACATGAAAAATTCTCTTGGCTGAACAATTTGCCGCGTAAATAAATATAGAATGGCTTCCTACTGACTTATGCCAGTGGCATAAAAAAAACGAAAAACACGTTACAAGTGGTGCTGAGAGGCAAACTGTGAAGCACATCGCCCAAGAATGCCCACTGAGCCGTTTCGACGGAGATAGAAGAGAATTTTTCCTGGGGACGCCACAAGCGATTAACTATGTAAATAGTGTAAATATTGATCTGTAGCTCATGTATACGCCATACGATAAATAAATAAATAACTCAGTCACGTTTGATTTACGGTTTCTTGATCTGTTCCATCGATTTACACTACTAGAGCTCGGTTCAGCCGGGAAGGCGGTCGGCTCTCTGGGAACTGTGCAGAGAGAGACAGATATATATATATCCACTGTTGCAACAAGTCCACCATGTCCGAGTCCCCTCTCCGCAAGCTGCTGCCATGAATTCCTGCGGTGTGGCAACACCATCGCTTAGCTCATCGAGCCCGTCTCGTTCACGCTGCTCTACGCTTTTAAAGTATACGTGCACTTTGTGAACTATTTCTCGGGCTTGCCTATGCACAACCTGTCGTTTACTTCCCTCTGCTTCCATAGCACTCAAAGTGTAGGCTACACAATCGCTTCCACTGGATCTTTTAATATTACGATATAATCACTTCACTTTTCTGACAACGCACTACTGTAGCTCAGAGTCTCAAGACAGACTGTGATTGGTGGGATGGAAGTGACTATGACGTAATGGTAGCGTTGTGTTCTGCGCACCGCCTTCCCGGCTGACTCGAGCTCTAGGACTCAACACATCTCCCGCGCTCGTCGAGTTGTACACACCATTGTGCTGAACAACATTTTTCCGCCTGGTGCCAAACTATAGCCTAGCAACGAGGTGCTTGAAAATGTCATTTGGCCACCGCGTTGTCGCAGCCCCTAAACTAAGGAACCAACCAACCAACCGTGTTTTCACGTCAGCACGCGGAGAATGCCTCATAAATCATTGTTCGGCCATAAACTCAATTTGCCAAAACAATGTGCCCTACAGCGTTGTTCGGTGGCGTGCTTCAATTCCCCGAATTACGGTTATCTCCCAGTTACGAATGAGTGAAATTGGTCGCATGTGTAGTGCAAGCAACTAAACCTTTTTCCGGCTGCATGTAACATTTGTAAGGTAAGAAGGACCTTGGTAGGTGACAAGAAACTTCGAAAATGATATATGCGTTCAGGGCTAATTGCAATATAAAGCACAGGATCTTGTTAAAAAAAATTGAATAAACATAAAAATGAGTATTGTATAACTCATAAATCAACATGATACATTGTGAGAGGACATGCCTCTTTTGCTGAGACTTCTGTAAATGTTTTCTCTTGTTGAGAGACATGCAGTCTTCATGTTGGTAGCACACAATCTGATTGGAACGAAGAACGTCCGATACATAACCCTTTCGCTGTTTTGTGGAACAGCCGTCCTCCATATCAGGCTTCTAACACTCTTCCTGAATAATTCTGCTTGTCTTCCCCACTCATTTATTTTTCTGTCGTTTCTTCTATTTTCTTGTATCATGCTTCCCAGATACTTGAAACGCTCTACTTTCCTCAGCCGTTCCCATCAATTGTTATTTCCATTGAGACTCTTTTCTTCTTGCTGATTGTGATCATCTTCCTGCTCTTATGCTAAATTTCATCCCCTATCCATGTACTATTTCTTGCCATTCCTCCAATAGCTCCTGTACAGTACTTTCTGCTCCTTGTTTCCTCAAATCATCAAATCGTCTGCAAAAAAATATTACTTTCACCTTTCTTTCAAGAATTAGGCTACTTGCGCTACTGTGATCATTTCTATAACTCATCACTAAAATGAAGAGTACCGGTACTGGTGAAAGTGCAATTCCTTGCCTCAAGCCATTCTTCTGCTCCAGCCAATCTGATATCTCTCCTCCCTCTTTCACACAACTCATGCTTCCGTTTATGTTCGACCCTGACTATTATATGCCAGAAAACTGTACTATAATGAGGCTCATTACAACACTATTTTTCATTATGAAACAGTTTCTCCCACCAATCAGAGCCCAAGAAACAGTTGTTTGACCAATTAGATAATTAGTTGTGCTGAGTTCCACGGCCTTCTAATTTAAATTTCACTGCCTGGCCTAGTGTCATAGTAGGGTAATCGAGGAGGCCATGGTCAAATACAAGGCATTCTCTGCGTCTCATGCGCTCTGTTCAGTACATAAAACTGGCGAAATCTCGACAGATATTTATGAATATGTATGTTCGAACATAAAATAGTTATAATAATTATCGTCGAACATAAACAGTCGTATGCAACTCGCCTATAATGGTAATTAAGACACTCGTATGGAAATTATAAAACTCACACACGCTCGTTTTATAAACATACTCGTGTCATAATTATTGCCATTAAAGGCTATAATGGTAATTAAGACACTCGTATGTAAATTATAAAACTCGCATACGCTCATTTTATAAACATACTCGTGTCTTAATTATTGCCATTATAGGCTCGTTGCATAATGTACTATTACAGTAGTCTGCTTTACTACTCTGTTCCCCAAGGCCTTCCATACCTTACTTCTACATACACTATACACTTTCGATGTCCAATCAGGCCATCAGTAGATCTATTCCATACTCAAATTAGACCAACTACAATCCTCAGACTTTAATGTAGGAAAACCATGGCGGCGATAAATATCCATCCAATGTCCCAGCACATGCAGAGTAAGTGTGTACACAATCGGAATGAGAATAGTTGCGTGCAATAATTGAATCCACTCCATAGAGATACAATTAAGATCAATTAAGACTCTCGTGGAATTGTCTAAAATCTCGGGCAAAACATCACACCGAATTAGTTGATTGAAACATGCAAAGAAGTCGTCGTGTGGAAATTAGAACATATGGAGATTACTACACACAAAGGGCACGATACTACGTCGCCATTTAACCTATTAAACATTCGCTTTTACCGCCTGGAAAAGTTGTACGTTGGAAATAGTTGATTTAGTAAAGTAGGTAGGCAAGCACCATCTCCCTCTTACGGAATTACCACCGCTCGCCAGCAATGTAAGTACATAATTGACAAGGTACTCATAACACTTTATTATACACATCATAATAAAAAATAACTTGGAAGCTGTAATAATGACAAAAGTATAAATGACGGAACACAATTGAGTTCACTGTTTGGCACAATAAAACAGAAGTTCACTGTATTATTTGTCGTGTATATGTCGTAGTCAGATAGTGAAATCCGTCATTTCATGAAGATCCTGGGCACTTCATGAAAAGCCGGCATATGATGTAAAAAAAAGGGATAGTTACACCATCTGACGCGTTTCTTCGTGAAGTGATGGACCGATTTAGGCAGATAGTGTAAGAAATGATTTTACATTATCAGCTGAGGCACTTCATGAATATCTGGTGTTTGTTGATTTCGCACTTCATGAAATGATTGACCCAATGAAGCCGAGCATTCATTATTCTTTTAATAGTTCTATTCCAAGAAATAAATTAACGCTTGTTTACTACGGGGCCCAGAGAGAACCTGAGAGGATCTCTGCTAACATCGTGAGATCCTGGCTACAAACTGGGGATGAGATGTGAATATAAGAACTCTACAAGAGTGATCTCGTAGCCTCTCTCATCTCAATACTCCTAATCCTTCCTACACGTAGTGCCTCCGTTAAGCCGAGCAACCCAGCGGAAGGTTGGGTGACCAACCCCCGCGAGAAACTGGGTCGGTGAGCAGACAGGATAAGAGGACAGTGGGGATTTCAGTAACACCCACTGGTTATAAGAGACAGAGCTAAACACCTAAGCTACCTGCTGCATGGAGCAGATAGGAGGCAGCCAACAACCATGATAGATTGCTGTCGGCCAATACCCGGAACACTCGAAATTAAAGGATTAAAAGCACAAATAGTGAGCAAACCGGACTGATCAAAAGGATGACGAACTGGGAGGACATGGCAAAACGATTCTTGGTACATGGAATGAAGGAGGATTAAATGGGAAGGAGTATGACTTGATAAAAGAAATAAAACAGAAAAATGTGAAATACCTAGCTTTGACAGAAACAAAAAAGAAAGAAAATGGGATGGAAATAATGGATGACAATTATTTAATGATATTTAGCGGGGTTGCCAAAAATGAAAGAGCGAAGGGAGAGGTAGCACTCCTGTTACACAGAGATAATGAGAAAAATCTTCAAGGGTGGAGATTCATAAATGAGAGAATCATGACTGTGGATGTAGAAGAGGAGGAAGATAAGTGGACCATTGTGATAGTGTATGCCCCTAATGATAGTGACACAGTGGAAAATAAAACAAAGTTTTATGAACAATTGCAAAGAACTATTGAAGATATAGATCGAGATATCATTATCTTAGGGGATATGAATGCAAGAGTTGGAAACAGAACAGATGGATGGAATGGGGTGATTAGTAAAGAAGGAGAAGAAACCTTAAATGATAGTGGGGTAAGGCTATTGGAGTTCTGTGTGATGAATTATCTGGTGATATTAAACACTATGTGTATTCACAAAGATATACAGAAATTCACTAGAGAGGAACCAAGCAGAAATGAGAAATCTATAATAGACTATATAATAGTTAAGAGAGAAATAAGTAAATACATAAGAGACACGAGAGTGAAAAGGGGAGCAGAACTAAATAGTGGCCATAAACTCGTAATCATAAGTCATGGGCCATGCATAACCAAGAAGCAGAGAGAAATGAGGGGAGAGGAGAGGATAAAAATGTACAAATTAAGAGAAAAGGAAAATCAACAATAGTTCATGGAGAAGGTAGAGGAGAGATTAAAAGAGCATGAACAGGACATAGCCCATGAGCAAGACTTAGAAAAGATCTGGTTGAAATGGAAGAATACATTACTATCTGTGGTACATCCAAACCAGTAAGAACAAAGAAAGTAACATATTAGTTGACTCCTGAAATAGGAATATATGTAAAAGAGAAGAAAAAGGCATGGAAGAGGTACCTTGATTTTGATTTAGGCACTTTAGAAGCCTTTGAGGAATACAGAACACAAAAAGATATAGTAAAGAGAGCAGTTCAAGAAGCTAAGAAAGAACTGTGGGAAAAGTTTGGTGAGAAGATGGAAGACAACTATTGAGAATACCAAAAGCTTTTCTATAAAGTTTTGAAGAGTATGAAGAAACAGAAAGAATGCCCTTTGAAATTTGTATATGACAAAGAAAAGAATTTGCTGACTGACCCACAGAAAATAATGGAAAGATGGAGAGAGAATATTTTCAGGAGTCAATTGAAACTAAGGAACAAGAAGGAGGAAATAATGAGGAAGAACAGGAACAAAGAAATGATTTACAAGGAAATGAGGAGAAAGAAATCACAAGGGAAGAACTCCAGAAAGCTATAAAGAAGATGACATTGGGGAAGGCAGCAGGGCAAGATAAGATAACACCGGAAATGATTAAATACATAGGATGGAGGGCTGAGGAAATACTACGGTACTGAAGATTTTCCAGATAGCATGGAGAGAAAAGAAGATAGTGAAGGACTGGGAAGTTGCTATCCTTATACCTGACTTAAGAAAGGATACAACAGAGAATGTAACAACCATAGTTGAATTACACTCCTAAGTGTGTCAGAAAAAGTATATTCCAGAATATTAGAAACAAGATTAAGAGACGAAGCAGAAAACAAGCTGGAAGAAACACAAAGTGGGTTCCGACCAGGCAGAAGTGTCCAGGACCATGCATTTACCGTGAGACAGGTGATTGAAAAGACAATAGCATATGATAGAGACCTTTACTTGTGTTTCATAGACCTGGAAAAAGCCTTCGACAGAGTCCCTCGCCAAGAATTATGGAGAGTTTTAAAAAAGAAGGGAGTCAACCTAGATTTGATAAAAGCCGTACAAAGCTTATACAAAGTAAGTAGATGCTATGTTAGAACTGGAAATTATACCTCAGGAGAATTCAGAGTTACAGCTGGAGTAAGACACGGAGACATACTGTCCCCTTACTTGTTTATACTGATAATGGGTGATGTAATCAAAGTAGTGAAAGAAAAATTGAGGAAATTTACAGTTGGAAATTGGAAGATGAAATGCATAAAGGTGTGCGAGCTATTATATGCGGTTGACATAGTACTGTTCGCTAGATCTGCGGTTAATCTACAAAGAAATATAGAATTATTGAGAACAGAATTAGAAAAGAGGAAAATGGTGATAAACCATGATAAAACGAAAACAATATATGATTGGAAGGGAAAAGAAGGAATGTAAGGTGAAAATCATGGGAAAGGAGCTGGAACAAGCCGATAGGTTTAAATATCTAGGGATAACAATCAATCAAGATGGAAAGATTGATGAGGAGCTGAACACAAAACTACTCAATACAAGTAAACTCTACTATGCTATAAATAGAGGATTCCTGAGAAAGAAGGAAATAAGTAAAAAGACAAAAATGGCCATATATAAATCTGCATACGTCCCAACACTGATTTATGGAAGTGAATCCTGGATAATTGCCACCAAGCAGAGGCAGAAGCTACAAACAGAAGAAATGAAGTTCCTAAGAAATGTAGCAGGAATGACTAGACGGGATAAAGTCAGGAACCAAACAATTAGGAAGACCTTAGAAGATCAACCTATACAAAATCAGGTTGAACAAAGCCAGTTAAGATGGTTCGGATATCTGAACCGAATGGACAGCAATAGAGGGCCAAATCAGGTATGGGAAGCACGTTTGGGAAGTATAGGAAGAAGACTCAGAGGAATCTCGAAAGACATGGGACGACTCCGTCAGAGAAATACTCCACAAGAGAAACATCACTTGGGAGGAGCCAAGCAGTCAGCCTTGAACAGGAAGAAATGGCGAGCTCTCTGCCAAACCTCGACACCGGAAGGTACAAGAGGGCAGGATTAAGTAAGTAAGTAAGTAAGTAAGTAAGTAAGTAAGTAAGTAAGTAAGTAAGTTGTTTACTGTGGGTTTCGACATTAATGTTCATATAACAACCTAAATCTATTCGTGGAATACTGTGTACTCTTTACTCTCTATCTTTTTTTCTTTTGTATAAGTTTGTGTTTTAATTTGTATATTATGTATTTGTACAGTATTTTTTCTAATCTGTAATGCATACTTTCATAATTTGTTTTGTAGTTTTCCTTTTTGTTCTTCAATTGTGTACCGTATTCTTTTTTCTCTTCTTCCTTCATTGATACAATTTGTATTTTTGAACTTGATATGTCAAGAAGACACATAATTGAGCTTATGTCTGTGTACCTTAACATTGTTAAATAAATAAACACCGGTAGCCTAAATAAATGAATACATGCATACAAGACCATTAGATATTTGTACCATATGTCACGGTGTTAACTTTCTGAGGAAATAACAGCCCTTTAATATCCACATTTTTATCCGATTAATTCTTGGAAATTACACTTCCGTCACACGTTATCACCGCTGCCGCTACTTCAAGAAATGACGGGCTGGATTTCCCGTCAGATGATGTACAAAATGAATTACTCTATGGTGACGGCGAAATTTAGTAATTTCTTGAAACCACGCGTCAGATAGTGCAACTGTACCTTTTTTACATCATATGCCGGCTCTTCATGAAGTGCCTAGGATTTTCATGAAATGACGCATTTCAGGATCTGACTACGATATATACAAGGCAGTGTAGATCATCTGCCAGACTGGTAAGCATTTACGGAGGCACATGTTGCTGAGCGTTCAAGATAACGTTAACTGTTTGGTCTAGCCGTAGATGCTCATTGCGTTTTCCCTTTTCGTACTTAAGTTAGACACTACTGAAGTGTACGAAGCTATTATTATATTGTCACTAACTAGCAAATCATTGCGGTGTATATTCTTGAGACACTTCTAATAATGCTTTAGTCTTAGGTACCTCAACATCTGCAGTAAATGACACAATGCAATCGGTAGACTGTACAATCATCACACAAACGAACCTGCCCATAATAAGCGTATTATCTCATATTTACATTCGATTGCAGTACATTAACGTGAACTGGACTTTACAGACATACTGACGACACAAAAAATTACAGATGAGCGATAGTTTATCCCAACTTTCATCAAACGAAGGTAATATTAGGTTCGTTCCAACACAGGGAAGAATCGTTCGAGAACTGTCGACGCGTGCGCAGTAGCACAGGGACCATTCCAACCAACTTAACAAACGAGCTCAGAACTTCTAGTTCTCTCTTTGCTCTGTTCCAACATGTTCCGGAACTCGTTCAGAACGAGTGAACTCGGTTCTCAGTCAAGAGCAGGAACTGGGAGTTCTGATCATGCGCACAATCTGTCTTCTCAGCTGCTTCCATTGTTGAATGCTACAGGAAAAACATAACCCAAGTGCGCTACTTTTAAAATACAGTATTTTAGATAGGCTATCAATGGTTCCAACAAACAAAATCACGAACTAGTTCCGTACTCGTTCTCAACAGGCGCTTGCGCATTAAACAAAGGTTGTATCAGTTCGGAACGCGTTCAGAACATCGTGTTGGAACAAACCTATTGTATCCCAGCAACGAATGTAAACAAACAGACTTCGAGAACAATATGCACTCGCATTAAGGAACATAATAGATGTATCAGGCTCATTCAACCTGATAAATCAGCTGTTGCCGATCATGCTTTAACACCTGGCCATGATGTCATGTTCCAAGGAGTGGATGTTCTTGCCCGTATAAAGCAATATCGTCCCAGAATCATCAGGGAGGCGGTTGAAATACGTAAACACCCTGATAATTTCAACCGCGACACCGGCTACAATCTCAGTGAATCCTGGCTACCTATTATCAAAACCCTGAGAAAGTAATTCACTGCTGCTTTCCGTTGTCCCTAACATGGGGCTATAATGACGTCCATCTTTGGGCACCTTCTATATGTTCTTCGTTGCTTTCTCTTAGCAACATTGTCGTATTCCAGATTATTCCTGACGATGAAAGACATGGTTTATTTCGAAACGCGTCGAATTTTAGTATAATAAAACACGGCATAAGCCCAAAATTCAACATTATGAATAATAACACGGGCCGTGAAAGTCTAAATGACAATATTAGAAACCTCTATGGGGAGGATATTTTCCGACTGATGTCTAGATTTAGTAGGTTACGACGCAAGAAGGTGTGTCTAATCTATTCACTCGCTTTTCTCCTAAGATGCCGGGATCATGATATTCTACCGAGTTTTGTTATGTTGAAGCATTCCTTCAGAACACCTAAGGCAACTAGAATCTATCGTCGTGCAAGCAAGGCGTTATTGATAGAGAGGATACAGCATACTCGTAAGCAGTTGGATTTTATTTCGAGGGAGTTACTACAGCTACATCTACGCCTCTCAAATTTCGTAAGTGAGGAATTATGGAAGATCTTTGATCGTATTTCTTCAGTGCAAGCTAACAGCGTTCTAGATCAGGTGAGGGACAGACATATTTCCAAATATGATAGGTTATGTCAGTTGCAGAAATCTCAAGCCATTAGACTTGATGCTAACAAGGTTGTCGTAAATTTGTCCAGCAAGCCCCTAAGTGATACCCAACAGGCAGTTCTCGCTAAAGGTCTCAATTTTGCGGTAGCGCCTAGAAGAATTCCTATTGAAGAACTTATAACATCCGTAGAATCCTCGGTACATCACCTCACACCTGAAGAGGCCGAGGAAGCCAGGCAAGAATGTTCCCGAGATCTCAAGACCGCTAAGCCACCTAACACCAACTTAAAACAAGGCGAAAGCCGGGCACTTAAAGATCTAAGGGACAATTCTGATATTATCGTTCTCCCCGCTGACAAGGGTAACGCGACAGTGGTATTGGATAAGGTTGATTATGATTCCAAGATCTCGTCTTTGTTATCAGATCCTGTATATAGGATTAATAGTCGTGATCCTACTACTCGCTACTCAAATGTCACCGTCAAATTGATCAAGCAATCATCTATTCCAGCGGATGCAGCGAAGACTCTCCTTCCAGGGGATGCTATTCCTCCGAGACTCTATGGTCTTCCTAACATACATAAGGAAGATGTTCCTCTTAGACCTATTGTTAGTACGATTGGTTCTCCTACATATGCCCTTTCCAAATACTTAGGTAGACTACTTCAGCCGCTTCTGGGTAACACGCCTTCGTACATTAAGGATTCCACACACTTCGTGGAAAAGTTAAAAGCTATAACACTTCAGCCGGGTGATATTCTAGTGAGTCTCGACGTGGTGTCTCTGTTTACGAGAGTACCTATTGATGGTGTTATGTCTCTCATTAATGGCCTTTTTCCTGAAGACATCACAAGACTTTTTTATCACTGCATGACCTCCTCCTACTTTCTATGGAATGGGAATTTTTATGAGCAGACTGATGGTGTGGCCATGGGTAGTCCTCTCTCTCCTGTTGTGGCTAATTTCTTCATGGAGAACTTTGAAGAGAAAGCTTTGTCGTCAGCTCCTTTCAAACCGAAGATCTGGTGGCGTTATGTGGATGACACGTTCGTTGTTTGGACGGAAGGTGAGGAAAATCTTAGCCATTTCCTGGATCACCTTAATCTCCAGCACCCTTCTATTTGTTTCACCATGGAAAAGGAATCTGACGGCAAAATACCTTTTTTAGATGTTCTCGTCGCCAAGAAAGAGGATGGATCTTTAGGACACAGCGTTTTTCGTAAGCCAACACACACCAATAGATATCTCCACGCAAGTTCTCACCATCACCCTGCCCAGAAACATGGTATCCTTACAACTCTAACTACCAGGGCTAGGAGGATTTGTGAAGTGTCTTCTTTACAAGAAGAAATTAACACCCTGCGAACCACCTTTGAGAGCAACGGTTATAGCAAGGCTTTGATTTCTACGGTTCTGAAACCAACAAATAATAATAGGACGTCAGTTGAGAAAAGAGATGTAAGAGGAACTGCTTACCTTCCGTACATACATAACACAACGGATCGTATTGCTAAAATCCTACGTCGGTACAACATACGGACTGTATTTGGAACTTCCGTTAAGATTAGGCAACTCCTGCGACCAACTAAGGACAGTTTGCCTAAATTGCAACAACCGGGTATCTACAGAGTTCCCTGTACTTGTGGCAAGATTTACATCGGGCAGACTTCGAGAACAATATGCACTCGCATTAAGGAACATAATAGATGTATCAGGCTCATTCAACCTGATAAATCAGCTGTTGCCGATCATGCTTTAACACCTGGCCATGATGTCATGTTCCAAGGAGTGGATGTTCTTGCCCGTATAAAGCAATATCGTCCCAGAATCATCAGGGAGGCGGTTGAAATACGTAAACACCCTGATAATTTCAACCGCGACACCGGCTACAATCTCAGTGAATCCTGGCTACCTATTATCAGAACCTTGAGAAAGTAATTCACTGCTGCTTTCCGTTGTCCCTAACATGGGGCTATAATGGCGTCCATCTTTGGGCACCTTCTATATGTTCTTCGTTGCTTTCTCTTAGCAACATTGTCGTATTCCAGATTATTCCTGACGATGAAAGACATGGTTTCTTTCGAAACGCGTCGAATTTTAGTATAATAAAACACGGCATAAGCCCAAAATTCAACATTATGAATAATAACACGGGCCGTGAAAGTCTAAATGACAATATATCGGGCTTCGGCATACGCCATTTTCACACTTTCCATATCCACAGTATAGATAACAATACAGTATGGACACTTCGGCAAAACCGGAAGAACGGATTTTCAAAAAAACAATTGATAAGGGGGAGCACCAATACACCTGTAAGCCGCTAGGTCGCACCACTTATGGACAAACACATGATAAACAGCTGATTGCGAATGTATATTTTCGGAGCTCGGGGAACATCCTGAAAGTGCTTGGGATCATCGAGGATAGTCTTGAGAAGGTCTGCTTTGGCATATTGAGAGCTTCAATCCACAAACTGCATAACCATTTGTATGGTGTACGTGATGTATATTGTATGTACTGTAGAGCAAACAATGTACGTTATTATTCTGGATGTTATGGACTCCCGGAATGCCAGGCGGATGTCCTTGTGGAAATATATATATTTTCAAGTTAAGTGTTAATTTTTAATATTCTCAACTCCCTAACGTAAATACCCGGACAATTCTTTAGTCAATAAAAAAGTAATGTTGATGTGAGGGGATCTATGCAATGTTCTTTTCAAGTTTTATGATAAAATTAACTTACATTAAGTGCTATTACTATTCTTCACCTTAATTAGTATACAATTATTTTTTTATTATTATTTTTTTTAAGTCGTTAACCCTCCAGGTTGGTGGAACCCACGGACTCAGCGAGGGAACTCACCACTACCGCCTCTACGGGCAGTGTCCTAGAGCTGGGAACATCGAAATCGGAAGGGATACAACTGGTGAGGTTGGATTGGCACCTCGCCCAGGCAGCCTCACCTGCAAAGCGAACAGGGGCCTCATGAGGGAAGGTAAGGGATGGTTAGGATGGATAGGCAAGGAAGAGGGAAGGAGGCGGCCGTGTCCTTGAAGAAGGTACCATCCCGGCATTTGCCCGAAGACGAAGTGGGAAACCACGGAAAACCACTTTGAGGATGGTTGAGAGGGAATAGAACCCCCTCTACTCATTTGGGCCACCCAAGGCTGAGTAGCGTTCCAGTCTTCGTACCACTTTTCAAATTTCGTGGCAGAGCCGGGAATCGAACCCAGGACCTCCGGGGCGGCAGCTAACCATGCTGATCGCTACGCTACGGAGGCGACTTTTATTTTATATTAATAATAAATTAGTTCATCTCCCTGAATGAACATAGGGGGCTGTTGGCCTCTCACCACGGCGGACCAGGTTAAATTCCCGGTTAATGCATGTGAGATTTTCAAAGTGAAATGTCATGTCCTGTGGTTCGGATTTGACATAAAAAGGAGGCACCGTGGCTCATGATCTCAAGATCAACGGTCACGTAAAACTACAAACTTCCTTTGAATGAGCATTATTTGCCAAGTGCTACGAGGTGGGCTAGGTCAATACACAGAATAAAATCACGACAGCTTGATTTTTTAAATATTGTTATGCATTTATGATATTATCGAGGGCTGAAAAGGAGTGTATGATTGAGGGATTATAACTAAGATATGTAGTCCTTACGCCACAACAAGGAAAGTTTTGTTAGTTACGATTTAGGCTACTGTATACGAGGGTGAAGTTCTTAGACCTTATGATTCAACAAATAGGCTACATTTACTGATTATTTTGTTTACAGATAGCCTAAAATTAAATGAAGGAAAAGTAAAGGTGAAATACAAGCTCAGGGCTTAAGTACTCTTAACTGGCCAACCACCCCTCCTACAGAGGCCTGCTTCTTTTATCCTAGAAGCCAAGACCACACCCAAATAATCTCCAACATTAAAAGTACCTAAAGTCATTGTGTATTTTTGGACTGGGTTTGATTCTTGGATAAATATGCATGTTAGAATTTCAGAGTCGCATCCAGTGGTCTAATTTCAAAGTAAAAAGAAGAGGAAGGTTCTGTGGTTTATGATCACGAGAGCCACATGAAGATACAAGTTTGCTCTGCTAGTGAATGTGCTAATATACGGTAACGGATGAATAACACTATGCACAATGGTTTTGCCAAGCAATCGAGTTAAACACACACACTTAAATCTCACTAACCGTTACTTAACACAAATCAGACCTAACTTTGCTTGCCACGGTGGGTGAGTGGTCAACGTGTCAGTCTACTAAACCCTAGCTTGCATGTTCGCTCCTAGCCGTGGTAAGTGATTTTTGAAAGGCGGAAAAAATTACGACACCATGTCATACGATGTTGGCATGTCAAAGAACCCATTTGAATTCAGTAGGCCGTGTTCATAATGGCAAATTAATCTCGTGAGTTTCCGCCAACACAAAGTTCCTCATTTCTCTACTAGAAAGCGCTATAGTGTTCAAGGAGCTTAGATATCTAACCTCCTTGAATTTCATAGTACTTCAAGGAACAACGAAATTCGACATCCAAGCTACCCTTTGAATGTCAAATAACAAAGCTTGCGCCCGGCACCCGAGGCGATACGATAATATTATTATTAGACCTAAACGTTGTCACGACCAATAAGTTGCTGTCTAACCGTACCGCACCTTTTACTGGTCAGTGGTGGGCCTATGTCTACTCCTTATTCTTCCCACTCTGCAGGATTGGGAATGACATAAGATGAGTTTTCGTGTGATTTGTACATCTGGATGAAAAAAGTTTTAAAAATGATGTGTGGCTTTTGGAGAGGCCTGGCGCAGGTCTTTCCAGTTGGCACCTGTTGGTGACCTACACACCGTAGTAGAATTAATACTAGGCCTACGGTATTCCATATAAGGGGCTATCATGGTGTAATAACCGGCTAAGTTAGCAGTGGTCGTTACGGCATGACTGCTGGCAGTCGCTCACATCCGGAAGGCGAGGAGGTTCGAATCCCCCCGCCGGCAACCTTGAAGATGGTCTTCTGTGGTTTCCCATCTTCCTTCCAGGCAAATGCCGAGGTTGCTCCCTAATTATAGGCCACAGCCGCTACCTTCCAACTCCTCGTCCTTACATTCCAACTTTCCTCCCCAACGGTACTTGTAGCTCACCCATTGGGTGTCCGTCTCAAAGCAGCTACAAAACTGGCGAGCCGAACATGTCCTCGGACACTCCCGGCACTAAAAGCCATTCCGGTACGCTAAAATAAAAATAAAAATGGTGTAATAAGTTCATACACTGCCCATAGTTGGGATTCAGTTTCAAGTCACAACAGCAGTCTTCTTTTCAACACTTAATTTCAAAGTATGTATGCCTCATGGAGAGCTATAATCTGAAGTCACTTCTATGACCATATATTTTGACATACCATACTGTACAGATTATTGTTGTAGTTTCAATTAAGAGCTTAGGACCTCATTGGTCATCCACCCGTGTACTAGTGCGCATGGTATTTCAAAATCAAAAATCCGTAGAGTAAACTGTACCATAGTAGGATTTGTCTGAGTGAATGAGGAAAACTGCAGCCAGTATGGTCACTTTCAAGGGCATCTGTCAAACCTCTGATCTCTGAACTTGCAGCTCCCCAGCTACAGTTGTTTTCCAATTCACTTTTTTATGGTTCTATGTGAAATATTTGGCAGGCCGGCTGGAAGATTACACTCTTCTCTTGTACAGTATGTTAAGCACATAAATTAATCACAGACAACTACACGGGTTAGATAAACTCGCTGTTCCACCCCTTCCTTAAAGCAACAATGACTAACTAGGCCTACTACACAGACATGGTTCAACTTTCAGAAGTACTTCATTTCTATCTTACAACTTGTTGGTGCAAAGAAGCTAAATAGAAATTAATGATTTCCATTGACTTATGACAAGACATTTAATTGAAATAGACACACTGATGTTGCCTCCATTTTAATACATAGTAATATGTTCAAAAATGCAGGGTACAGTTTTAATAAGATCTCTAAAAGCAGTTGTTTCATTTTTGTAGTTCACTTTATTGATAGGCTGCTTGTATCTTGATGAAACTAAGTGACTTATCAAGTAAGACCACTATGGAAACTTACACAAAAATAGTTTAAAAATTCCAGAATTTCAACTTTAATAATTTGAGGAGAGGACAAGAATTTCTCAATGACTATCTCATCATCAAAATCATAAACTACTTCTCTTGCGATAAGGGAGTCTGATGTAGGGTATCAATTAAAACCAAAAATTCTGGAATCTTTTAACATATTTTTTTAGTTTCTAAGATGGTCTTACATTTTAGGTCATTGTTTTTCATCAGTTAAATCGTGCCGGCCCCAGCTCAATCAGGATTTTTAGAAACTGAAGTGAGGGCTGGAACGGGGTGCACACAGCCTCATGACAATAATTGAGTAGCTGTCTGACCAATAGTGGCTGTATCACTTGGTGGCCTGTCCCTTAGCAGGGTGAGATGCGGACTGGAGAAGAGGGAGGATTTGTACGAGTCTTGTGTGCAATTGTATGCATTTATTATAGACCTATCATCTACAATACAGTGGTCTGACACCCTTCATGGTGTAGTGGCTAGCTTTCTTGATCTTCACCCCCAGCGGTTTGATTTTGATTCTCTGCCAAAAAAATATTTTTTGTCTAAGAGTTGGAACAGGATACACTCACCCTTGTAAAGCAGGTTTGATTTTCAGCTTGGTCATCCAAAAAGTGTTTTTTCCACACTTCCCCACTTTTACTCAGGCAAATTTGAAGGTTGGAACTAGGTAAGTACTACTGTAATATTCCGAAGGAGTGAAAGCTTACCATCACTGAAAAATGTGGGATTGGGAGCAGAAGTTTGATCTTCACACGTTTCATTCACACATAGCAAGGTCTGTGAAGTTACATAAGAGGAGGAATATGGTGTCTTATACCAGATGTAGTTGGTTGATCTATATAGGGGGAAAATGTAAACTCATAGTTTAAGAACACAATGAGAGAATTATGGTATACTGATATACATACAATTGTGAAGACAGAAAGTAGCATTTGTGAGTACTGCAATATTTTAGGGCTTACCGCCACTGAAATAAGTCAGATTGGGAGTAGAGGGTACAGATATACTGCTGAACTCTGAAAAATCCATCACAAGTACTTCTTCATCAGAAAGAGGGGACTGATCTGAAGAACAGTAATAGGAGCCTCAATGACATAAAACAAATTTGAAGGTTGGAAGTAGGTAAGTACTACTGTAATATTCTGAAGGAGTGAAAGCTTACCATCACTGAAAAATGTGGGATTGGGAGCAGAAGTTTGATCTTCACACTTTGCAATCTCACATAGCAAGGTCTGTGAAGTTACTTGAGGAGGAATACAGTGTCCTATACCAGATGTAGTTGGTTGATCTATATAGGGGAAAATTGTAAACTCATAGTTTAAGAACACAATGAGAAAATTATGGTATACTGATATTTGTAAAGAGAGAACATACCATTTGTTGATACTGTAATATTTTAGGGCTTACCACCACCAGGGCCGGATTTACCGTAAGGCAAAATAGGCACGTGCCTAGGGGCGCCGCATTCCAAGGGGCGCCGCAAAGCACCCCTTCGGTTAGGCAACCGACAATGATCTTTTCTGGAGGCGGCCCGAAGGGCACCATCGTCAGGCGCCCTCTTTGCTAGGGTTTTAAATGTGCTAAGTTAGGATTATAGCAGTATACATGCTACAATAAATATTGAGAAATGAGCAGAGACATTTAGAAATAATATCGTGTCTTTGTCGCATGCCCTTCGACTTCGCTCTTCGTTATGCCGCTCGACGCCCTTTCATCCCGACAAGTGTGAGAGGGGAGGGGTGGCGGGCGAGCGGAGCTGTGCTACGGTAGCTGGGTTTGCTTGCATTGTAGTAGCATCGAAGTGCTCCCACCCCCCACCCCTTGCCTGTGCTGTGTTGTGATGTGATCCGCAAGTAAATGTTTTAAACTATGGGCAGCAAAAAGTTGTCTGGTTACCAAAACCATGTCCGCAAAGCTGAAGAGGATAAGAAAGCCGAGGTTACACTATCGAAATGTCGAAAAATAAGTGAGATGTTTAGTGCGCATGAGAATCCTACACCTCCAACGACAAATTCGGATAACAATAACAATTCTTGCTCTGCGGTTCACGACATTGACTGCGATGGTGTTCAGCAACTTGGGGTAAGCTACCGTACACGAATTACTTTACGCAAAGTAGGCCTTTCCCAATAGGCGATTCCTTGATACACTGTTGCACAAAGTGACATACGTAAAAACTCAGACTGGTTTCGAGGCCTGCGATCGAAATTTTAAAGTACTTTAATGCGAGCGTTCTGAAAAGGCTGTCATTGACTCGGTGGTTCGCACGATATAACGCTTGTCAAGCTCTGAGGGAAGGCTGGTGTGGCATCGTGGCAGCTCTTGAGAGTATAGCCTACACGAAGACAGAAATCAAAAGGCAAACACTCGAAGTGAAGCCAAAGGCAACTTAAGCAATATCCTACAATTAGAAACTGCTTTCCTAGTTGTTTTCTGGAGCAACATTATAAAAAGATTTAATACTGTCAGCCAGAAGCTCCAAAAAGTTAGCACCAATTTGAGCACTGTGGTAGAATATTACGCTTCGTTAGCGGAATTTGTGCAAATTTTAAGAGATAATTTCGATGTCTATGAGAAAGAAGCCAAAGAATTAAGCGTCATTGCTCAATATTCCTACAACCTAAAGAGGAGACCAGAACGAAAGACTAGGAATGATGAGACAAAGCAAGGAGAAGATGTACCGTCAGAGGGCTCAGAAAATTTTCGCGTCAATGTATTTTATGTAATTCTGGATGTACTAAGTGCTGAGCTTAAGAGGCGAAGTGAGGCTTTCAAAGTCCTCCATAAGAGACTTTATTTTCTAGAAAACCTGTTAGACCTAGATGGACCAGTGATAAAAAAAATGGCTGACGATCTCTCAGAAATGTATGTGGATGACTTAGAAAGTGCACTGGCTGACGAGTGCTTGCATTTAAAGGGACATTTAAAAAATGCAGATTTTAAAGGTAAGTCAGCCCCTGAGCTCAGCACTTTCCTTCATGAAAAAGATTTACACGATATGTACCCGAACGTAAACATTGCTTTATGGATACTTCTCACCATTCCAGTGACCAACTGTTCTGGAGAAAGATCATTTTCGGTACTGAATCCCGTCAAGAACTATTTACGGTCAGTCACTAAAGAAGAAAGGTTAAACTCTATTGCACTCCAAGCGATTGAAAAAGATATGACGAAAAAATTGAACTGCGATGCCATAATTAATGAATTTGCCGAAAAGAAGGCAAGAAGAAAACTTTTGAAGTAGTTATCGTTGTGCTTGAGGCAGGCCCCGTTATGTCTTCATTCATGTTTATATTCTGCACTTTAATTTCTCTAAAAGATATTGCAGGAAGGTATGCAGTTGGCCTTATTTGTATTTTAGAGGTGCTTTGTTCAATTTAAAATGTCGTTCGTACCACTGCTCTTCATGCGTTTTAAAATTAGTGTGTGTTCTACTATATTTTACTATATTTCGTGCTACCGCAGTTTATTCAGTTACAGCAGTAAATAATGTTTTTATTTTTGAAGCTACTCTTTTTTTGTTGTATGAATTAAGGCTAGACATTATTTTTGGAATGGGTATTCATAAAGTGTTTTGGTTGCATAAAAGTTAAACTGTTTCATGTAGTTTTACTCCAAGCTGTTATTTTTATTGAATTGACTATGTTTTCCCTGCGTAAAAATTCAAGCATAAACATATGCTGGCAGCCATATATCTGTTTATTCCTTTCTTCCGAACCATACCTCATGCGAGTGGCTATGCCTTATCGTAAAAATCAGGGGGCTCAAGTGAGGAGGGGCTATCAATGGAGAGGTGCCTATAGTGTAACTTTGGGTAAATCCGGCCCTGACCACCACTGAAAAATGCAAGGTTGAAGCAGAAGTTTGATCTTCACACTTTATATTTTCACCCGACCGGGGAGGGGAAACAGTGACTGTATAAAATATCTGCTTTCAACCATCATTTGGTCGATATAGCACCTACTGGCAGCATAGGAGGAGGCATACCATAGTAGCCTTTATCAGGAGGACTGATTATCACCAAGGATTTTGTTAGCAACTCACTGAATTTATTTAATCTAGAATTATAGAGGTCTTATCAAGTTGTTTGCAGGGCTTGGACATTGTGATCATTTAGCCCTGTGTACTTGAGTGTGGAATTTGTCTGATAATCAAACGTATTGTGGTGTCTGTAGTAGTGCATGTATTTGAAATTGAGGTGGGGATTGGGAAAGAAGAGAATGAGCCTTTGCCCAGAATAGAAGTGGGGAACCACAGAAAACCACTTCGAGGATAGCTGAGGTGGGAATCGAACCTACCTCTTCTCAATTTTGCCTCACGAGTAAAACACACACACCTAAAATCTTGTAAGACTTTGTGTGTTGAGAAAGACGCGTTGACAGGCTTACTTTTGTACTTATATACGCGAGTGACGACTATTGGCTCAGTGACGAAAACCGGTACAGTTACCTTAAGAGAGGTTAGAAAATTGACACTTTAAAGGAAACCATACCTTCTCTAGGGTAGATATTTAATATTGGTAGGGCATTAGGGCGTAATCTCAGACTAGAACTGCCCTCATTTGTGGGGTAAAACATTTCATGTGAGAAATTAAGGCTACACACCCTATACATTGACTTGTGTGTAGATATAGCCCGTATTCCAGTAAATCTTCCCGATTACAGGCCTTTGCCCAGTCATTGCATCTAGAATAGGAATTTGTGAATTAGTGGATAGGTATCTGTGGGACTGGTATTTCATATTTTAATAGAACCAAGATCATTAAATTGTAATGTTTGCTGTTTGTTCTTACCGCTCCATTCGCCGAGGAAACCGGAATAAGCTGTTGTGTCCGGTGAGGGAAGACCTGCGGCAAAATTTTACCGCACAGACGTTGGGCATTTCTGCTGTTGATTAAATTCCAAAATTAAAACACTGTATTGTGTTTAATAATTTTTCGCAATCTTCAGACAAAATCGACAGGCCGCACTCAAAAAATATGGGTACGCTGCTCTCTCACGGATACATGGTGAACCGTCGCCGCCATGCGTGCGTGCTTGCGGTGCTTCCGGTGACGGCCGTTTCAAAACCATGACGAAAAAATTACATGTTAAAGGCCTGATGTGTCCATACTGTATATGGTTACTATACTGTGCCATATCTGCATTAAGGTCTGAGTATTGTAGTTGGTCTCTTGTACAGAGATACAGATAGGAATTGAACCAATGCAACCTTGTACATTCATTTGTCATAAAACGCATGGAAAACAAAATATTTCTTGTTTCCAAACATACAGAACTTCAATAAGAAGGAAGGTAAGTTTGCAGTTATCAAAACTGACGATCATTTAAATTCATTTATTATTTTGATTTTCAACTATATTATATACATTTAAATATAGATGTTAAATTTTTGGTGAGCGGACTTGATCATTTCTGGGGGACAGGTAATTCCCCCCAAGACCACCCATTGAATTCAACACTGGGCAATAATAACTTCTGCACACAATGTACAGTATGTTGTTGCGGCGTAATAGAGCAATTAGTGATGTTATTATTATAATATTTAACATAGAACAATTTCATACACTTAGATATTTGATTGGAGTACAAAAGATATAACGTTTATGGTTAGGATGCTTTTTTGTCACAAGATGGAAGATGTATATCTCTGGAAAGTCAGTCAGTTCATACATTTGCGCACTTCGGCAATGTCGCGAAAGACGAGAACTTGAGTGGCTAACAATGAAATCAGATGTAATGATACGCACAATGAACACTACAAGGTCAAATCGATAGGCTGCAGTGCTGATACTAAAATGAATGTGAATCCGAAACATATGTTCAACAATGTTACGGAACCAATTACTCTGTGGAACACTGGAGTGTAACCCGTCTTTGGTGTAACCGTCCCTTATGTTGAAAATGTGACGTGTAAGTCATCACACGTTTGTCATGCGGCAGATTTAATATGGCAAATCAATAATTGTTATACTAATGCACGCTCCCCACCGATACACACTTCTTGTGTGAATGAAAACAAATTCTATAGAATACCAATATTGGACAATCACTGGATCTAACACATACTGGCGTGGCTTCAAGCTGTAGGAGGGGTGCAAGGTAACTGGCCGACTCGCTTACATAAATGACTCAGTTTTCTCTCAACGTAGCCTATTTCCTATTCAAAATACTCCTACAACAAACTAAATGAAGTTTTGTTTAAATAAGTCTCATAATTTGCAGTAAATGTGTATTAAAAGGTGCAATAGCATCAATTTGTGCAATATGTACCCAAAGCATTCATCGACCATTGCTTACTACATATAACTTCGGCAATGCCTAGACACAGGAAACACCGCTACATGGATGTCACTAGTCACCTGTTTTAGCGGGGTTGGTTGGTTGGTTCCTCAGTTTAGGGGCTGCGACAACGCGGTCAAGTAGCCCCGTGTACTTTGGGTGTGTGTAGAATCTGTCTGATAGCCGGTGTTAATTGTGATGGCTGTATTAGTATGTGTATCTGATTTTTAATTTAAGTACAGACTGCAACTTAGAAATTTTCAAATTGTTCCTACTTTTGCCGCCAAGCGCCACCGTCAACGACTACTAGGCCAAGTTCAGTACTTAGCTACTAGACGCCACCGCAGTCGGCGCTTGGCAACGAACGTAGAAACCTAAGAGCGTTGTTTACATTCTTAACCTATCCAATTTAGCATCACACAGGTGTAATTAGTGGAAGGTTCTTTAACATGCCATAAATCTATGACATGGGGCCGCCGGCTTTACTTCCCCTCCGAAGGAAAGCATACTGAGGAATTTTTAACGCTCTTAAAATCCGATGGCTTCGGCCGGGTTTGAAACCGCTATCTTGGGCATAGAAGCTCAGCATGCTACCGACTACGCCACCGAAGCAGCTGTTTTAGCGGGGAGTGTCCGGTATTGGTATTCTATAAGTAGTGTTTCAGACGGTAGACTCGTAGATGACGATCTGAATTATGGGCTTGGGTGTCTGTGGTGCGGCAATGTCTCGCAGTACAGCGACCATGGCCTCCTCCCATTCCTGCCGAGCCTTGGCGGTCTTCTCGCTATCACCCTGCAACATTAATCGATATTATCAATTATTATTAATTTTTTATATTGTCACATGTGGAATCATCTGTCTGGCAATAAAGAATACAACTCCATCAACTAGTCAAAACAATAATACTGAAGAGCCATATAATTATACCCTAAATCATATTTTGAATTTAAATGATGGCACTTAGAAGGGATGTAACTGAAATGCAAAACTTGCATTAACTTTTGATATAAGACAACATTATGAGTAATTAATAATCTGATAACATTTTCACTTATCTTTAAAATTAATTTCAATCCTCGATTTCTTCTGCCTCGCGGCGTAGCAAGTTGCAGCAAGTTTCGAGACTGGGAGCTTGAATTCTGGTGCTGACAGCAGCTATCCTGAGTGCGGTTTTTCCACACTCCCTCCAGACAAATGCCAGGATAGTACCTTATTATTTCAAGTCCCTATGGACCTTTCACATCCCCGACCCTAATAATGACGGAAATACATACTACTACAGGCACCATAGGAACACAGGTTATCAGACAAGTTCAACACACACCCAAGTACATGCGACTGATTACCACAGATGCACCACGTTCCTAATATGAATCAACAAATTTTCTGCTGAGATCGTAAGTTTATTCACTCTCTTCGACGTTCCTTGGCCCTAATGTAGTGACGGCTGTTCTGGTGTGTGATTGTAGACACGCCAGTTACAGAGAGTGTTTTTTTATTTTTTTATTTTTATATTCCTGCTTCAGCTACATAGCAGAGAATAACGCATCTGTTTTTTCTGGTCGCCATTCCTTTCAATAATATATTATTTCTAAGTCATTTCCACAATCTGTTGTTGTTGTTGTATGAGTCTTCAGTCTTTTGACTGGTTTGATGCAGTTCTTGTCCTCAACCCTTCCTTCCATAACTAAGCTTGCTATTCCTGGGTGTCTTAGTATGTGTCCAACTAACCTATCTCTTCTCTTCATTAGCAGTCGCCAGAAACATCTCTCCTCTCCCACTAGCCTTAATAACTCTTCGTTTGTAACCTTATCTACCCATCTGATCTGCATCATTCTCTTGTAACACCACATTTCAAATGCTTCAATTCTCCTCTTTTCTGCTGCACCAATAGTCCAAGTTTCACTTCCATAGAGTGCCACGCTCCAGACAAAGGCCTTCAAAAATGACTTCCTAATACCTAAATCTATATTCGATGTCAACAGATTCCTTTTCTGTAGAAATGCTTTTCTTGCCTGAGCTAAACTACTTTTTATATCCTCTTTGCTTCGTCCATCACTGGTTATTTTGCTTCCTAAGTAACAGAAGTCTCCTACTTCCTTCAGTTTTTCACCTACCAATTTGATGTCCATAGAGGTTTCTGATTTATTTCGGCTGCATTCCAGTTTTTTTTAATTTTTACATTTATTAATTTTTATCATGAACTCTTTCCTCAAGACGGAGTCCATACCATTCAAAAACTCATTCAAATCCTCAGGCGTGTCGGCCAAGAGGACTATGTCATCGGAAAATCTCAGAGTTGAAATTATTTCTCCTTGAATCTTCACTCCCACTTTAAACTTTTCTCCAATTTCCTTCATTGCTTACTCAATGTAAAGATTGAAAAGTATGGGTGATAAGTTGCAGCCTTGCCTTACACCTTTCTGAATACCAGCTTCTCTCTCATGTCCTTCAGCTCGAATGACTGCTGTCGGGTTTCTGTATAGATTGTAGATCACCCTCCTATCCCTGTACTTCATTCCAATCGTTTTCAAAATGCCAAACAATTTAGTCCAATCAACGTTATCAAAATCCTTTTCTAAGTCTACAAATGGCATGAATGTTCTCTTATCTTTCCTTATTCTACCTTCCAAAATCAGCCTGAGACTTAGTACTGCTTCCCTTGTTCCTACATTTCTCCTAAAACCAAACTGGTATTCACCCAACTCCGTTTCTATCTGGCTTTCCATCCTCTTGTAAATTATTCTAGACAGGATTTTTGAAGCATGAGTTATTAAGCTGATTGTACGGTAATCTTCACATCTGTCAGCTCCCACTTTCTTCGGTATAGGGATGATAACATTCTTCTTGAAATCAGAGGGTGCCACTGTCTCATAAATCCTACACACCAAGTGATATAACCTGCTCAGACCTTCGTCTCCTATGTAGCGTAGCAACTCAATCGGTATATCATCTATGCCTGGTGCTTTGTTCCTGCTTAAGTCTTCCAATGCTCTGTCAAATTCTGATTTCAATATCAAATCTCCTTTTGCATCCTCATCAATTTTCTCCTCCCTTTCCATTACATGATTCTCAATCTCCTTTCCCTTATACAAACACAGGGACGGCTTGAAACTTTGCTTGCGTGCAAAAGTCGTTCAGCTTCCTTCCATCCATCCATCGTCACAGCACAATGGTGAACTGCATCGGACAGGCCTGAGAAGTCACTTTTCCTTTGTACGTATGAACCTTTTCACAGCATGGCCATCCGTGTTTAAGGCTACCGCGGTATAGGAAAACGCTGTCATGCTGGGTTTCAGAGAGGCGGAATCCAGTGCGTACAGGACTTAAATGTCTGCTCTTAACTCAGCCGCCCATTAAATAAGCTCGCAATAGTCCATGTGGACAGGGTATTCGAATGTTTGGACATTTCGAACAAAATTCATATTATAAAGGATCCCAATTTTGAATTTTGTATGGTTACATTGATGGGAGTGTTATTTTACACTGCATGCCGTGGGAATTCTCTGAGCGCCATATGGTTTGTGTCAAGCTACACCTGATAATATACCGTAAGTAGACAGATCTGACACAACTCGCCATAGTAGACAGTGGTCTAGCTCCCTCGACATCCCTGCATCTCTGCTCTCACTACTTTGCAATCAAGAATTATATCCTCTTCAGACCCAGGGTGCACATACGTACACCTTTACTTTTTAATCTTTTTAACAGCTGCAGTTGGTATTACGTGAATTCTACCCTTAAACATTCCCAATTCTACAGGGTCGTGTATTAGATGTGGTCTCCATATGGCGGATGGTTTTTACGACTGGAAGGCCTTCCAGAGGCCTAGCTCTTCAGAGGTGTCAATTAAAGGTGAAATGGATGGTGATAAATTAAACTGGGCATAAACTCGGAAGGAAGCGGCCGTGGCCTATTAGGTGCGAAATATGAAATCTTAAATTTTAATATAAGAACTAACCTGCAGTCTGCGCGGCATGCTCACGATGGTCAGCATTCTGTGCAACGCGGTCACATCAATGCCACCTCCCGCTGACTCCCCCAGACGGCGCAGAGTCTCTGCCAGTGGTCCTGACAGTGCTTGAAGGCGGCGCCAGCTGTCAGCGTACTGCCGCCTCACCAGCTCGATGATGGTGGAGGTGAGCGCCAAGCCAACCAGGATGTACAGAGTGCACAGCAGCATGTACTTAGGCTTCTCTGGAACAATAACGCTCTGAGGTCACTGACACTTTGTATTGCAAATCCTATATTCCCAACACTGAAAGGTACAAAATCCAACTACAAATTAATTTGTTTGTGATCAGCAAGCACATCCTCCGGTCTCTGTATTATCTTGATACTCCTGTAAATACTGATGTTGTTGATTAATTTAGGGGCTTACGATATCTAGGTCATTTAGCACCGTGTGCTTGAGTGTGTGTGGGGTTTGTCTGAAAACCTGCGTTATTGTGATATCTATAGCAGTGTGCATATTTGTAATTGAGACAAGAATTGAGAAGGAGGCAACTGTGGCCTTAATTTATGAATCATTCCTCATTTTCCCGAAGTGGAAGTGGAAAACCCCAGCAAATTACTTCTAAGATGGCTGAGGTGGGGTTTGAATCCACCTCCTCTCAGTTCTTCCGCATGAGGCTGAAGACCAACCTTAAGACCAGAATTAAATTTCTTGGCAGAGCTGGTAATTGATCTCGGACTTCAAGGGTGACAGCCAAGAATGCTAGCCACTGCACCATGGGGTGGTCCCTCTAAATAGCCTGCGAATTCATTGGAAGAACGTTCTTGAACTAAAGAGCTAAGGAACTGAACATATACCAACCAGATTAGCTTAGTGCATTAACACGCAAGGCTACATCCAGACTCGGCAAACGTTTGGGTCCGTGTCCTTCTTGATGTACGAAGGGCGTACAACTACAGCTCAGTCATAATCTGCATAGGGCGTGTACTATTCGGTAACGGCGGTCACAAAATTTATACAATTGAGTTGGTTTAGGAGATGCTATGGTTATTACTAAATGACCAGGGATAGAATTTTTGGGTGCGCACCTTTTTTCTTAGGGTAAATTAAAGCTGTTCGGAAAGATATCACAGTGAGAAATTTTGTTTCTAGTTGCGAAAAGAGGCATTTATCACGCACCTTTTTCCCTTTTTTGGAACCTTTATCCCTTTTTCTACCAATCATGCCCATAATCCGCTTTTCTCCCCTTTTTCTTTTAAGTTAAATTCCAATTTATTCTATAAGATTTATAATCAATATAAAATATTTAACTTACAATTAACGTCTCCTCAGCTTGCTGTGTACGTGCTTCAGTAAACACCGCGCAGGAGTTGAAACCACACCTCCAACAAAGGAAAATAATTGTGTGTTCGACAAAACCTCTTTCTCTCACTTT
Organism: Meconema thalassinum; assembly: GCA_946902985.2. Taxonomy (NCBI): domain Eukaryota; kingdom Metazoa; phylum Arthropoda; class Insecta; order Orthoptera; family Tettigoniidae; genus Meconema; species Meconema thalassinum. Next base: position 1,356,450,614 of record OX336388.2, read on the forward strand.
ACCGCTATAATGCAGCCCGCAATAATGCAATTGACAATGAGTGATTCTATCCCACCAGAATCAGTAGCCTGCTGTTCGTGAATGTGAGTTTGTTACTGTGAGATATGTCATCTGTTCGCATGGAGGCGGAGGCTGGTGACGCAGAGATGTCAGGAATCTCACCTTGCGTAGTTCCGAGAATTGAGACTGGGTTCTGCTCGAAGCTACTAGAAATCCCTGAGACTGCAGTTCCAGCATAAATAAGAACATTGTGATAATAGTCGCGGTGTTATAAGAGAGTGTGGACAGCGAGTGAGTGAGTGAGCGCAAGAGTGAGTTGTGTGATAATCGCATTGATTTAGCAAGTGAACTAGTGTTAGCACTTTGTTACATTACTAAACGAGTGTACTACTAGGTTTTACCATGCCAAAGGTGTCCAGTGCCCGATTGGCTCAGGAATTCAAACATGCTTTCATAGACACTGATGGAACTGTTAGATGAAAAACACCAGCGAGATCGCATCAAACACATTTCCAGCTCTAAGCATCAAATGAATAAGACTCTTCAAGCAAACAAATCGCGACAACCTCTATTACGAAATGCGTTTCACAGAGTTCTTCAAAAAGCCAAAATTTGAAGGAATTAAACATTGATTTATGTGCAGCTCTTACACAAGCAGGAATTCCACTCAATAAGGTGAACCATTCAGCCTACAAGGGATTTCTTGAAAAATACACAAAGATGTCAATGCCCAATGAGAGTACTTTAAGAAAAAACTACATGGAGCCTGTTTACCGAGAAACCATACAAAGAATCAAGGAGAAAGTGTCTGATTGCGATGTGGGAATCATTGTGGATGACTTAATGGAACGGTATGTTTTGGACATTTTAGTTTTTCCCTTAGCAGGGGAAAACGTTTAGCCCATGTTGTTAAAAATGTATGAGCTGCTGAAAGCCAATGCCAGTACAGTAATGCAATCAATTATGGACTTTTGCCAAAATGTCTGGCCTACTGGTATCGAGTTTGAAAACCTCCTTGTTGTGGTTACGGACCAGTCTCCCTACATGGTTTCAGCTGTTAACGAATTTAAATCTTTATTTCCTAAGTTGAAGCACGTGACATGCTTTGTTCATGCCCTTCCCAGGGTTTGTGAATCCATAAGGAATACGACATCGGAAATCAATTCATCTCTGCCCTGAAGAAGATTCTACTGAAAGCTCCGAATTGTGTTGTTGCCTACAGGGAAACCACTGGCCAGTCCCTTCCAAATTTCCGGGTCATTACTCGCTGGGGATCGTGGATTGAGTGTGCTGCTATGTTGTGTGAGAATTTTGACAAAATTAGAGAGTTTGTGCTTTCTTTGGATCCAGCCGACGCAGGTGCTATTTCCAAGGCACAGCAACTTCTGTTACCGGAGAAAATACATAATTTGCAAACTTGAGTCTAGTCTTCAGAAGAATCCAGACATTGTGGAATTCTCCACATCTGTAGAGTTGCCATTTCGAGTGAATACAAGGTTTGCTCCACTGGTTTCTGTGGATGTCAAAATAGTTTTTGCATCTACAAAGACATTCTATCTCTTAATAGACACATAATTACTTTTAAAAATGTAGAGATGCTTAATGTTTTGAAGTACAACAGCTTCATGTTTTTTCCTGCTTTGATGAATGATTTGATGTACCGGTACTTTTTAATTCAATAAACTACAATAGAGGAAAGAAAAAATCGTTCAATAAACCAGCACCTTTTCTCCCCTTTTTTTTAACCTTTTTTGAGCACCTTTTCCCTTCCTTTTTCATCTGAAATTTGCTCATAAAATCCTAACCCTGATAATGACACATATTCATGGGAGGGTGGAATGATAAAATTTAATTTCCATATAACTTGTGACAGACAACAAAGACACTCGAATAAAATTCATCTTATCACAAGACATCTAACCACATCGCATAGATAATCAAGAAAAATCACTGGAAAGAAGCTTTATGTTCAAAATTGCATAATGCAAATCAATAGTCCACTCAATATCCTCGATATGATTTAATGTTGTCCCATAATTATTATTTATTATTATTATAGTATTGTACCCATATTGATGAACTGCACAGGTTTTCTTTTTTTGAGACACGAGTTTTGAAGAGCGCGCGGATCTGAGATTGGTTTGTTTCATCCAGCTGTCCAGAGAAAGATAGCATCGCCATGACGAAAGAAGGAAGCAATGGTAATTGTTACATGAATTTCTCTCTCTCTCTCTCGTGACTTCCTAACTTGTATTTGACTCACCTCTCCTCGTGAGGTTTCTCGTCAGTATGTGGCTCGCCGCGTCATCTAACGATTTTTCTCCGAACTACTTCGAGCTGTATCGATCTGAACGAGCAATCTGTGTGAACGAGTTCAATCTCTGATTAAGTTCAACACTGACCTATGCTAAAACAAGGGTGGATTATTGTCTTGGATGTGAAAAAATAAACAAGAAGATGTGGGGGCTGGAGATCTACAGACTTTCCTACGGGTTTTTTTTACCCCAGTAGTGTGCCCATGTGGAAGTGTTTCAATGTGAACACAAAAAGGAACCTCTTTTCGGCAAATATTTCCAGGAAAATTTATATGAAGTTAAACGGCAGATTGGTATATACATAAGCTATATGACCTTATTGGGTCATGACGTGTAGTGTCCAACTACAGGTAAGCTTTACTCATGTAAATAGATCACTGACTATGTTTCAGTAATCTATAAAACGTTTCATGTGTTTTGATTGGGTTACTCTTCTAATTTACTTTATCGTCGGTCTCAAACAAGCAGTTTCGAGATGCAGGCCACCTTGTTAACTTAAAACAGAGATTTTTATTTCTAAATCTTAAGCTTGTAATTTTCATTTCGCCGGTTTAAGGGTAGCGTTTTTCTTATGAAACTGTTTCAAATCCATCTTTGATGGATTTTATTTTATTTCATTTTATCTAAAGATCAAAGTTTCAATAAGTCAATATAATTCAAACATTAAAACAAATACAGAAGGAAGGTACCAAGAATCAAATAAACAATTAACGTAGGCTAGGCCTGAAAGGAAATGGAAAGGAAATGGTCAGTATAGTAGGAAACAAAAAAAAGATGAAAGAAACGGAATTAAGTGAAGGGTTTACAATATATATTAAATAAAATATTACAAAGAAAAATTCAATTAAGTTCGAATCAGGAAGTCAGTTCCAATTGAAATATTTATAGGCAAGAGCAAGGCTCAATCACGACTTATCTCATCCTAAACTAACATGGATAACCTCAAAATATCAATTGCCCATCGACGGTATTGTTTAAAAGACAAGTCAAAAATAAAGAATAGTAGGCATGGAAACTGTCACAAGGAAAGGAGAAATAAAATAAAATCCATCTTTGATGGATTTGAAACAGTTTCATAAGGAAAACGCTACTCTTAAACCGGAGAAAGGAAAATTACAAGCTTAAGGTTTAAAAATAAAAATCTCTGGTTTAAGTTAACAAGGTGAGGGCCTGCATCTCGAAACTGCTTTTTTGAGACCGACAATAAAGTAAATTAGAAGAGTAACCCAATCAAAACACATGAAACGTTTTATAGATTACTGAAACATAGTCAGTAATCTATTTACATGAGTAAAGCCTACATGTAGTTAGACACTACATGACTAAATTCATATACATTTTTCTGGATATATTTGCCGAAAAGAAGTTCCTTTTTGTGTTCACATTGGAACACCTCACATTCCCTACTAGGGTATAAAACCCCATAGGGAAGTCTGTAGATCTCCAGCCCTCACATCTTGTTCATTTCTTCATATCCAAGGCAAAAATCCACCCTTGTTTTAGCATCGGTCAGTGTTGAACTTAATCAGAGATCGAACTCGTCCAGATCGATACAGCTCGAAGTAGTTCGGAGAAAAATCGTTAGATGACGCGGCGAGCCACATACTGACGAGAAGCCTCACGAGTAGAGGTGAGTCAAATACAAGTTAGGAAGCCACGAGGGAGAGAAATTCATGTAACAGTAATGATTATAAATATGAAGAGGTCGAACCTCCGAAACATCTTGGGAATACGCAGAATGTATTTACAGGAATTATGCCGAAGGAATGAAGAGAATCCATTAACTGAGTTGGAAGATATTTGAAGATGGTGAACCGCTGGCGCAAGAACTATTTTCACCACGTGGATAGCGGGGCGGCCAGCAGCGAGCAACAGGTGTGTGCGGGGAGCAGTCAGAACCAAGGACCATGTAAGTATAACGACCTGAGATCTGACACGCGGAGGATTTGGTCAAGCTTGACGACTCAAATCTGAGGATACCTTTCTAAGAGCAGGGAATTTAGCCGACGATAGTGGTTTGAACTTAATAATCCAATTACCATGCTATGCACCGTAGGCGAGCCTAGATTTTGTGTGTGCAAATCTGTGGAGAGTAACACTCTGTACCCGCGTAGGCATCGTGGAACTGGATAGTAGTGGTACTGAAGTACTTTGAAAACGGCTCCTATAATTGTAAGTGATCGCTCCAGATATTGAGGGTCTAAAACAAGTACGTGAGAATTTGATCCAATGGCCGAGGCTGTCAAATTTTATTTGAATCACGGAGTGAATATTCTACAACCCAGGGAGTGCATAGTCGAGATAGGTGATTTTGAGGTGGCGGAAGCTACAAGTGTTAAAAATTGGAGCCCGAAAGTTAACATTATGGTTCGAGATATGCATTATATTTGTAACAACAAGATGAACCGAACCGTCGTCATGTGTCGTTAAACGAAACGGAGGTGAGATGTCAGGAGATATCTGGAAACGCAGTCTACAATGACGGAGGCCAGGCAGGGAACGCTGTTGGAACATCTGATAGCGGGCCGGTGTGCTTACATGCAACGTAAGAAGGAGCCTTTCTTCGAGATCGTCGGAATGTAAGCCACATCTTTACTATAGTAGCTAGTGTATTTTATTGGCAATTTCGACTATTCTGTCTACAACGTAGGATTCTACTGATTTAATGTATTTTGGAAAGCCACAGCAACATTCATGAATTCTCTCAGCCAATTTATTTTCTGGAGCCTTTTGATAGAAAAATCTTCATTTTGGAATTCAGCCGGATAAACACAGCCATGACTTGAGGCAACGATGTAGATGGTATTTGAGCCATTCTATAGCTAATAATAATGCTCGAGAGCTTCAAATATTAGTGGAGTTTGTTTAAATATTTTTAATGTAATTTTTTTCTCGACTCATTTATTAGGAGATGTTCATGATGAATTACCTGTGTCAAGGATGAAAGCGGACATCCATGTCATGTTTGAATAATATTCCAGAGGAATAATTATCGAACAGAAACGCAATTTTCTGTGATTTTATAATAATTTTGTTAATTTTTATCTGAAACAAATATTGTAATATAATTCTGCAAGTGTGTAGGATATGTGATACCCGAATGCATTACGACTGATAGTCGAACAATGTAACTAATCAGCAATGATCATATGTTTGGAACCTGTTCCAATAATAACAATTCCTGGTGATAATTAATGGATAATAATTGTTTAATAATGAATTCTAATTAAGAACATCGGAGCTTTTGATTATAATGACATGCCGGAAGCATGATTGTTTGAAGAAAATAAAATTTTGGGAACGGAAGGTTTTTCATATCCGATAATTGTGTAACGTAGGGGATTTATGTGTATGAGGTAATTCTACATGAAATCGGAGTGTAATACAGAAGGCATTGATTTTAATTACACCTATGTGATGGGACTGGCAGTAATAATTATGGTATTTTGATGGGGTTACATGCGTGTCACATGATCCCATATGGTAATTGTAATGAGTCATTGAGTCCAGCCTGTGTAGCTGAAGGGTCGTAATTGAAATAATAATGGACTAATGTTGTGAACAAATGTATTGGTAAAGAAAATGTGAATCCGAATTTTGAGAGTCGAATTATTGCCCCATACTCAGGTAATTGATGAATGAGGACTATGAAGTCGTTCACATATAAAGCCAGTGATGCCTGTCATCAGAAAAATTCTACATTCTGAAATTACTGTATACAGTAATTGCCAATATTGGTGAAGCCTCTTAAAATGAATGAGTTGGTATTTCAACCCGAAAACGATTTTTAGCTTTGCTAAAGACCTTACCGTATCCCGTTCAACATAATTGAGTAAGTGAGAGGCATTTATCTAGATATCGGATGAAACCTAAAAGAATCAGGCCGATGTTTGATGATCCATTAAAAATTGTAAAACCCCAGTTGGATATTTATAAATAATTCTTTCAGCAGGAATTAAAAAAAGGGATAAAATAGAATAAAATTAAATATTGTAATATTTTTGAAATAATGTCTTGAGCATATTCAGAGTTTTGAAATAATAATGGATGGTTGATTAAGGAGTTTAAATTTTTGAATTTCCCACCTTTTGGGAACAGGGGATTCCATATTAGTGATCAAATTTTAAGATCATCTAAACGGCGGAAATATGAAATACAGTGATACTCTTTTCTGCACATCGAGGATAAAGTGTACAGTTTGAATAATATAATCAAAAGATGCTGGGATGGACTGAAAATTTTCCCAGGCATTATCATGTGAATATTTTGCGCATATTTTAACATTTTTCTGGTTATAAAAAGGCTGTTATTTATTTATTTGAGAAATATGGCAAATACAGTTAGATGAGGATCCCAGGGGGAGCGTAGGATGTCTTTGTTTTTCAAGTCTGGAATTTGAGATTTCTCCCGGGGAAACTTATTGTATTTCTGTATAGGGTGTGTGGACAGTTGAATTAAACTGAGATATTTTTAAGAAACTGGTGTCATTCACGAATTATTTGCATTCCTTGAAGGAGTGTGAATTTCGATATCCGTCCGGCTAGTTTTGTTTTGTTTTAATTTGTTGTTTTGCCCAGATAGACCCCGAGATGTTTCTGAGTCTTATGCTCGGCGGATGTTGAAATTCATGCTCATGTGGTCGTGGGACCTCGGTCCAACGGTCACGGTATTATTATTAAAATGCTTAATTTAACACAATCATCACATAAACATCGGTCACGAAATCCAAGATTAATGGCCGAGGGGACCCGATATACTGACCACGCGTCACCCCATTATCTGCAGGCCAAATGGCTGGGCAGTGGTCGCTTGGTAGACCTAGGCCCTTCATGGGTTGTAGAGCCAGGGGTTAAGTTAATCACATAAACATAGACATAAAATCACAAATATAACTATTATCAATAATTAAAAAATGATGACCTTCTGCTATCTTCATGTCAGTAGAGGAATAAAATACACCTTGCTTTTATTACCGTACGATTATTATACATAGCTCTAGGCTATAAGTTATCCATCATATATACACTTTCAATGAATACTCAAATTTAAATACAACGGACATTTAAGCCTTCGTAAACAAGGATATAAAATCACTACACTGATAATTGATGACGGGTACGTCTACCTACTCTAAAATAATATCATAACTTCATCTAAGCCAATATTCTCAATTACTGGTCACCTAATTCTACATACAATTCCTATACTATTGGTTGTAAGATCACACTGGTGATCACTTTCATCTGTTGATCTTAAAAGAGGTACGTGTCATTACTCACATACCGTATTATTATCGAACCATGGAGTTTATTAATACCTCATGTTATGTTGATATGCTCGTATTTATGTAAGTGCTATTCGTCGTAGTCACGTCGCGTATTCAGGAGGCATGTCTCATCCCCTGAACTCAATCTGATTGCTTATCTCTTGATAATACATCGTACATTGTCGTAGACGTTCGTCACTTACCACTTTACACTTCGACGTTTTCTAAGGAGGCATAACCCATTCTCTGAAATTCTCGTTACTCAGCTTTTTCCTTTATCAGCAACCTACTTATTACACAATTTACCTCAGGAGGGCCATCATCTCCTCAATAACTAGTTGTCACAATACACAACATTTTAATAATAGTTAGATCACTTATTATCAATTCTATACGGTAATAGTCCTACAAAGTCCATTTATAAACACGCGTATCTTGTCTTACAGTCTTCAGTTTCAGTCCTTATTGCCAGTAGTATACCAAAGTGGATTCCAGCTAATTTTCTCTCTCTCTCTGTTTTTCACGCGGCCTGAGGTGTGAGCCTGGGCAACACCTTCTATTGGTATTAGCAGGGCGAATAAAGTAAAAAGTGAAGGAACTCCGGTAGTTGACAGTTTCAGCCACTAGGTGGTTCTAGCGTACCTGTAACTTGGCCTGCATGTGCAGGTGGACGGTCTGTCTGGCTCGTTGTTTATTAAAAGGAATATTGCACTAAATACTAAGCAAGTTGTGAATAATAGAAACAAATCTTCAAGGGAATACGAACATAATAAAATACTATCCAGAACACACTAAAATAAATGTCTAAGAGTAGAGATTACCTCTAAACAGAAGAGACCTTCATTATTTTTCTCGCTGATTTTGAAGACGATCTGGATCTCAGTTTCCTGGATATTTCTTTCGCCCGGAAAATGAATCGGTATTTAATGTAATGAAACACTATCCTAGGGAAATATAGTAACAGGTGATCCTCTGAGCAGCACACATTTCGAAACACAGGTTGTAACCAGTTTTTAATTACAGGAAAAATGAAAAACACTAGTGCATGGTCACCGAGAATATCTTTATCTTCCTGTTTTGTAAATTCACCCCTGTTTACAAATCCATCAAAACTGCACATTGAAGAGTTATATCTGATATCCTCTCTTAACTTCATTTCGTCAAATATAAGAACGCAGTTACGGTGATTCTCGTCATCCCCCTCAAATACTTTAGCAATTTGCCGCAATAGCATGTGGATTTACACCATAGGAACACTTCAGTTCACGAGACAACTTTCTTAGCAATGAAACTGACGGTAATGGGAGCAATTTATGCTTCTCGCAATGTTCATACCCTTTCCTAGACTTAATCAGTAGGAGTAAACTTTCCAGTATACATTCAGGTTCGTAACGCATTCCATGCGAATTAGCTTCATTCTTTTTAATCATGGTGCGAACGATAAGCTTTTGTTCTCCGATATGCCATTCACATTATATTTCAAAATAAAAGATTTTAATTTTGCTATTTGTTTCGCCTGCTCACATCGTTTCCTTCCGTTAAGAACTACAATACGCTTCAGACGTTTTACCTCCTTACGCAATCGCATTATTTCACTCTCGAAATTGTTACACGGCTGAGAATCACGTTTTCCATCGCACTCAGTCCCAATGCTGACACTGACTGCTTCATTTGAAACATCCTGAGCGACTGTGACTCCTCTCTGTTTCTTTTCTGGAAGAGGTGAGCGTTTTATCGGACCTTTCCTTTTACGAGGTTCGAAACTTAAATAACTAGGACTACCCGGAAAATTATGCGGCACAGCATTCTCGGCTAGCTTCCACCTATCACGAACTAATTCCACCGTCTTTCCATCTATTATGAAAGGATCCACTTTAATAATCATGTCATCACTAAAATGTATGTCACACACACGGTCACTCAAAGTTAATCGTCGGCCAGCTCATGGAATTTTTCTGTTCCATTCTTCCAAACAGTTTTAACGTGGTCTAAACAAGGGCCGACCATCTCCTTTCTTATACCAGAACTTACAAGCATGCACAAAGCAGCCTGGCATAATGATAACAGAAGTTTAAAACAAGCATAGAAATAAAACTTAAGTACAATTTGCGCGCGATAATGTATACTTGCTTGACTGCCGTCTCATTATGTGCTTCAGACCATATGATCGGCGCGGCGCGTGGTGTTGAAATTTAGATCTACTTCATCTTAACCATTGACACATATGGAAGTTCCACCACTTAGCCTATTACTTTATTCGCCTTGGTATTAGTATTAGTATTAGTATTAGAATGTGTTAGCCTGGGGCCTAGGGTAGGGGAGGGGCTGGGATGGGAACGACCTGAGACTAGGGGTTGGGAGACCGAGGCGGCCCTATCGGCATAATGGCTGATGCCTCTGCTATTGAGCCGCTTTGTATTCGCGAACTTAAGCGACGGTGCTGCCGTTATCTGGAACTAGCGTAAGGGTGATGGAAACTTACACAAACAGATGCTATAACATGTGATTTGAGTTGATGAGTGTGCTCTTCTCTCGTTTTTTCAATTATTTTCATAATTGAGGCTAAAAGATGACTTATATAATTGCTCAGTTCCGCTGTGTTCTTCAAAATCAACAATTGCCATATCAATGCATTACTTTCACAAATAGAAAGCTTTCCAGACGGAATGGAGTCGATTACACGCAAAGTCGATTTCAAAGAATATGATCTATGCGGCTGGCATTTTACACAGGAGAACTAATTATTAATAAGTACTAATGAATTTCTTAAAATATCCAGTATCCTACATTCACCCCTGCACTACAAACTAGGTGACTTAGCTTGATCGATTTGACAGCCGTTCTTCCCATGGCAAACATTACTTTTAGGGTCGCTTTGTCGTAGGCCTACATGTGGTTGTCTTTCTTTAACTTGCCTCATTGCTCCTTCAAATCTGTGAAGCTCAGGTCTTCTAAGTTTTCAATCATGTGCCTATTAAGAATTTAAAAACTCTTTATGGTCAACTTGTACAGTCTTTGATTTATCGACTTCAACAGTATTAGATTATATCTTCCGAACTTAAATGTATCTACTTACTGAAGTATGAAAAGCAATGTACCGACTAAATACGCGTATTACATATTCCTGAACAAACAACAATAATTAACTAATAACTAAATTATTATTTTCTCGGCATCTGGTGACTGAATTTCATTTTGAATCCGGTGAGGTACTCCTTTCAAATTACTAGTTTGTAGTTTGAAGTATAAAGCTTCAAGGCTCATAAAATCTTCTGTTTCTAGCACTTTCCCTGTTATAATTATGTGTTTGGCATCTAAAATTGCCTGTCCTTCAACGAGAGCCCGCCTAGAATTGCCAATAAAATGCAATACATATATGAAGTATTATCACCCTTGCGTCCACCATTTTGTCGCGACCGGCCTGTCACCTACATTTGATTGAGTTCGCGAATATCGGAGGCTATGAGAGTAGGAGAGGTGGAAAATGGTCTTCGGCGCTGTGTAGGGAGTCGAGTCAACCGAACTGATGAAAAATATAATTGCTTCATCTATAGATAGAAAAGAGAATTTAGTTCGGAGTTACCAGGATAGAGTATTTCCAACCAATTATGAGATAATAGATGTGCTGGGTGAGGGATTTGAACTCTCGCTTCCCATAAAGGAAATTCGAACATAAGTCGACGCCTTAGTGAGCTCGGCCAACCTGACAAATAATGTTTTAGAGGCTAAAAATCAAGAATAATTATACACCCTCTGTCTGAAAAGTTTGGTGAATGGGCTATATTACGAACGGATTGTTGGCCTACCTGAAACAGCCGTTACTGACCTTCGAAGTAATGCCCGTGGATGGTTATGCACTTCTGAGAACGTCTGAACAAGTCCTGGAAACTCCTGGCATAGTCTTCTTTAGGAATAGCCTTCAGTTTGGGTCGTCAAAACACTAAATTGAAATCAAGGGAGAAGCGTGAATTTATGCAACCTGCCTTGCACAACTGATAGACGGGCGGCAGTGAGAAGGGTGAATTTATGCAACCTAACGTGCACACCTGTGCGACGGGTGGCAGTGAGAAGGGTGAATGTTCCGTAGAATGGAATGGTCCTGAAAACCATCGTCACGGGTGACGAGACCTGGTGCCTGAGGTACGACCTCGAATGCAAGCGTCAAAGTATGGAGTATCGGGATCCAGGGTCGCCGAAAAGCCCTGAAGGGCCAGAGGTTTTTGGACATTTCGGACATCCAACGTAATGTGACGTCCCAACTGAAGGCTATCCCTCAGGAAGACTATGCCAGGACTTGTACAGCCGTTCGAAGAAGTGGATAACCATCCACGGGGATTACTTCGAAGGATAGTAACGGCTGTTTGAGGTAAGCCAACAATCCGTTCGTAATATAGACTCAGTCACCGAACTTTTCAGATGTGTACATCACTTTTATTAATACAAGAATTAAAAGAAGAATTAAAACCTAACCATGTGACAAAAAGCTTACTGTCGTTCTTTTTAACAACTTTTTCAAAAAGATACTGCTTGGGGTAGTGCGTTTTCTGAAGTTATTCCATGTAGTTTCCCCCTTCGATGGGTTGTTACAGTCATAGAGCAAATGAGTGGCTGGATTGGTAAGTTTTACTTGACGAATGCGGAAGGTTTCCGTGCTCCAGTTTGGAGTGTATTCTTTAGCGAAGAGAGACTTAGGTTTCCTTTTTTTTATATATTTTTATTTTATCTTTTTGCGTATGGCATTTAGTGCCGGGAGTGTCCGAGGACATATTCGGCTCGCCAGAGTTGTGTAGCTACTTCTATATGGACACCCATTGGGTGAGCTACAAGTACCGTCGCGTGTGGAGTGTTGTCTGGGGAGGAAAGTGTTAATGTAAGGACGAGGAATTGGAAGGTAGCGGCTGTGGCCTATAGTTAGGGACCAACCCCGGCATTTGCCTGGAAGGAAGATGGGAAAACACAGAAAACCATCTTCAAGGTTGCTGGCGGGGGGATTCGAACCTCCTCGCCTCCCGGATGTGAGCGACTGCCTGCAGCCACGCCGTAACGACCTCGGCTAACTCACCCGGTTTATGTTTCCTGATGCGTACATTGTCACCTACTCGAAATTGATGGGGTCGTGGATCAGCTGTTTTGAAGCCATGATGAATGAAATTCAACCGTACTGTTTTTGTCACTAAACGTGGTTTTAATCCACTTGTTCTATGTACGGTATCGTTATTGCACGACCGTAAGGTCTACACTAGGTATGCCAGCCATAGGACCCTCTGGCTGTAAATTTCCGCCCCATGCATGCTTTTAAAGTTCGGTTAAAAAATACAACAACATTCTCTTTTAAATTGCTATAGGTGAAAAAATAATGATGAACTTCAAGTCCTTGCAGATAGGTGGAATACTCTTTATTGAAAAACTCTTTGCCTTAATTTGTCTGGAGGAGACGAGGTTGCCATTTAGTTCTTTAAATAATGCGTTTAAAGGCTGTAATAACCAGAGCACCTGTTTTATATCGTACAGGTTCAGCAAACGCCATCTTGGAATATACATCAATAACAGTGAGCAGATACTTGATACCGTTCTTAGTATTGGTATAGGGAATCATTTCAACTAGATCGGCTTGCCAAATATCGTCAATTCCTCGTGAGACAACATGGAGACGAACTACACCAAACTGGTCTTTGCAATTTGTGAACAATTATCGTCTTAAAGGCGAAGGGATATTATCACGTGGACCAATCACATAATAATGCCAGCATGACGAAGCTTCTCTTCTATTTCTATAATTTCCCCTTCATGACCGGTATGGCCTGCCTGTTGTGATGCATATAAAAGGTGTAGACGTTTAACCAACTTACTGGAATCATTCCAGTAGGCAATATCAACGAGAGGTTTTAAAGTCTTAAACGCGGCGCCGGATGCCAAATTTTCACGGCGAACGCTCTCATAGGTAGGAATCGATTTCGGTATGACGGCTCTATATTTGGCACTCTTATTAACATTTACCGTTTAGGAACGCTTATAATTATGTCTAAAAAAACATTCGTAGATTCCTTGATAAGTCTTGTTATAGTCCTCCTGAGGAGGTGTTCGCAAAAGTAGAATTTCTAGAAGGCCTGGTGTCAATTTGAATCGAACTTCCTTAACTACAATGGTATTATCATGATATCTGATTCATAAACTCGAAAATTTTCATCTTCGTAGCGAACGCCGTAGGCAGTATAAGTCTTTTTAGAAGAAAAGCTGTCCGAGGTATGGCGGACCAACGTACCGAAATATTTTACAAGAATGTTTTTCTGTCCTGTATGGTGTTCAGGTTTAGACAAGATTTCCGATAATCAATTATTCCTTTATCTCCTTCTTCATCCTCCTCTTCGATCTTCTGCGTTGCTTTAGATAGTTTATTTGGCTTATCGGAATTTGATGTTATCTTCAACATGGCTTCCAGAGGTGGTTTTAAATGTTTCTGGACATACAGCTCACTATCGGCATGCGTGCGTTCCAGTTCGCGGAACTTGCATCGAAATTATTTCACGCACGGATATTGTGTTTCCTTAATTGACTCCCTGTTGTTGCCATGATGTTGTACACGGAACTAGTGACGTTCGAAAAAATCAATGCAGCTCCTTAAATACGAATAAAATGATCAAACCCCATGATAGCGGCCGTTGTTGATGTCACTCTGCATATCGATAACAAGACATGAAGGGACATGCTGAGGCCCATTACTGCGGCAAACCAATCTCTGGCAGTTGTCCGGTATCTTTAAGTTATTGGGAGCCGAGTTCTTCTCTTCATACAAACAATGATTCCTGCTGGTGATGGCAACTTTCAACAGGACAATGCACCATACCACAGTACTAGTATTGTGAAGGATATATTTGTGGAACATGACAGCGAATTTGCTTTTTTACTTTGGTCCCCATTGCTCGGATATGAATCCAGTTGAAAAACTGTGGTTTGGTTTGGAGAAATAGGTCCGTGATACATCACCATTCGCCATATAGAGACTCAAGTACCCATCCCGTAGAAATGTCAATAATAAGGGAGAGAAATACAGCTTAAGTGTTTGGTCTCTATTTTAAAATGGTAGTTCACTTCTGGTTCACCTGTTCCGTCACTGAGCTGACTCGATGCCACTCGACTAGTGGTGGTTTTCGGGCTAAAGCTGGTCTTACACCGTGTTAGGTAGGTGGTCATGACACTTCAGTTTAGTTTTTTGTGTGTGTTCTTGTTTCTAAATCTTCAACTCAGTGCATATTCGTGCATGATACTTTCTAATAGGCACGATCACCTCCTTCCCGCATCGTTTCCAGTTTCATTTAACTTACGGTAACTACTGTAATTTTACCTCTCATTAAGTGCTCTGATGAAGTCAGCAGCATCCTACCGGCAAGTCGCTTGACACGTCGCGGATAGTGGATAAGCTGCGGATAATCATCATCATCATCGTTGACCAACTCCAATTTCCCAGGTGTGGTATACGAGCCCCCTCCATCTCTGTCGATCCTTATTTGGAGTAAATTTGCGAATAGGTTTTAGAATACAATCCAAACTTATTGAATATCATTACTAGGATCCTGATGTTTATGATATCATTTTTTTTCGTTACGTTTTTTTTCCCCTAACAAATGTAAGAAGATGATTTACGCTAATCTCATTCAAATTATGTTATTAAGCACAATTAACACTCCCAACTGAAAAGGGTTGCAATTCTGGCTGTGTAACATTCATTTTAAACATAGAAATTGACATACATAGCCTAAGGGACGACTTTCTCCTCAGAACTAAATGTGTTGCTTTAATATTTTATTCACTTGAAAATATTGTAATGCCAGTATATTCGGATAACAAACGTGCGGATGCGGATAACAGTCGTTCGGATGTGGGGTGAATGTGGATAACAGCCGTGCGGATGCGGATAAGGTTTTGTTTATCCGCGCAGGGTTATAACTGCATAGAGACTCGCCTCACCACAGCCTTAACCCCGTAAATACGAGAAGAAACAATTAGGTAGGGGAAGACAACTTAAAGTGTCGGCCTATAAGTAATAAGTGTCATTATCTCAAAAATTAGTGTTTTATGAATTTCATAGCAAAAGTTAGCTGGCGAGATCTAAATTAATAATGATCTGCGTCCAAGTCGAGCACAGCTAGTTACAGAAATTGTCATAATTATTATAGTTACTGAATGGGACGTGATAGCACAAGGGCCTATTTGTTTGCTTCTCTTCAAGGTGAACACTGTTTGAATCCTGATCAATACATGTGACATTTTCTACGTGAGAAGTAACTCCCCAGTGTTATGGAAACTGTAGGTTCCGTGGGGTATGGTCACTATATTAGCAGTCGCGTTAAGCTGCTAGCTTGTTTGCTTTCTACTTACTGGGAACGAGATCTCCAAAGCCAATGGTTGTCATAGTGACGAAGCAGAAGTAGAAGCCCTCGAAGAAGTTCCAGTCATCCTCCCAAAGCATGAATAGGCCGGCGCCTACTGACAGGTAGAGGAAGAGGAAGAAAACAGCTGCCACCGCGAACAGTGACCGGCGACCTCGCATGTTTAGGTCGTTGGCAAGGGCATGGCGCTTGAGACGACGGCTAGCCACTGCAGACACGGCACTGGCGAACAGGCGACCCATGTCGGCTATCACCGTCAGAGTCAGGGGTATGCCCACCATGGCAAACAGAATACAGAAAGCGCAGCCCCATTGTGTCACCGGCACGATGTTCCCGTAACCTGGAACAGAACAACACTTCCAAATTTTAGACGTGATATTGCCGATCGAATTAGTGCACTATTGCAATCGCCATGGTCTTCTACTCCCACGAATCTTGTGAGTGAGGTGGGCAGAAAATACTAGCCATTTTGAATTTGCTCATTCTAAAACCAGACATATTAGGGTTGTCCAAATAAAACACCAACTGATGTGTGGATACGAACACAATATGTACTGGATAATATATATGGCAGTTCGATGGAGTCTTGATACATATTTCATTACCCTGAACACAAAGTTAGAAATTTAGAAAAATAGGACCTCATCAACCAAGGTGATAGAAAATTTGCTTCATCCAGCACAGGAGAAGAGAATGTATTTACAAATAAGGGGCCATATGAGAACAGTTCTTATTGCATGAAATATACATAATATTTGTTAAAATTATAATAATGGCAATATTGGCAACAAGGAATGTGGAGGTGGAAGAAGCAGCACTTGCTTGTGCTCTCCAATTTTCCGTGATGTCCTAATCGAACCTGTAGTTTGTCTTGTAGCACAATGTAGGATAACTATACCCTTCCTGATGCTTTTGTCAGTAGTTCTTCGAGATCTTTAGCCGGGTACCACAAGTTGCTACGATCCTGGTTTATCTTTTTATTCTTCGGATTCTGGCAATCTACATCAGTGCGGGTACAGTACCATTCCAGTATTTGCCTGCACTAAAGGTGGGAAACCACAGAAAACCACTTCCAGGATGGCTGAGATGGGCATCGAACCCTCCTCTACTCAGTTGCCTCATGAAGCTGAGTGCACCCCGTTCCAGCCCTCACTCCAGAATTAAATTTGTTCGCAATGTGTATGTCAGTCCAATCTACGGCTCAAATGACACAAATCTTCCATTTCTTGAGATCATAAGGAGTTTCATTGATGACTGTCATACGTCATATACTGTTGCATGGATATTGATTCATTTAAGGCCTTTGCGACATCGTGGTCATGTTGTCCCTTGAACTTAGGTGTGTATGGACTCTGTCTGATAACCTGTGTCATTGTAATGGATGTAGTAGTGTGTATATTTGTAATTGAAGCTAGGATTTTGAAGAAGGTGACAGTAGTTTTAAGTGAGGAACCATCTCGACATTTGTTAGTTCGTTAATGTTTTAAGGAGCGAAACAGCGAGTTCATCTACCCCTCTCAGCATTTTCCTGGAGTAGAGGTTAGAAAACACGGAAAACCACTTCAAGGACAGCTGAGGTGGGACTTGAACCGTCTCTTCTCAGTTTTGCCTCACGAGTCTAGGCACGCCCTGTTCAAACCCTCAGACCAGAATTAAATATCTTGGCAGAGTCGGGAATCAAACCTAAGACCTTTGGATCCACAGTCTCAGTGCGATCACCGAGACCACATAATGCGGAATATACTGTTACATCGTGGTCATGTTGTCCCCTGTACTTAAGTGTGTACCTTATCATTATGGTAGAGTTTACATTTACCATTAAGGGCCGTATTCACCAACGCCAGTAATTTGATTATCTTGGTTTATAGCTGCAAGAATCTCAGATAATAGCTATGTCGTTATTCACCAACACAATTATCTCGGTTAATAGGGATTATCCTGGTTAATCACTTTACTGGAGAAAGGTTGACCGGTAAAGTGCCAAAAACTAAGATAATCAACAGAACAAAATGGCGCATAGACGAATAGAATACTTAATAAATGCTAGAGAAAACGATAGCGACGAAGAATATCAGCAAGAATATGCAGGGAAACGACCTAGGTGGATAAAAGACCGTGCCTCATATTTTTAGGATTACAATGATGTTGATTTTATCACACGTTTTAGGTTATCTAAATCTTCTACTTTATCAGTGTTGTCCATCATAGTACCTAACCTTGAATTTGCCACGGACAGGTAAGATGAATACTATAACTCCAATAGGGAATATATAGAAAGCATTCACTGTAAATTGAACAAATGAATAGTTAGTTATATTTCTGGTCTTTCAAGAACCATTCTGAGTCGCCAATAAATCAATTGCTGCTTGGATTAAGGCTTCATGCTACTGGTAGTAATCAGCTGAGCGTAGCGGAGTATGCAGGGGTGAGTCAACCAACAGCTTGCCGAATCGTACATCGTGAGAGCACTGCCATTGCCGCTTTACGACCTCTCTACATCAGTCTTCCGCAAACACCTGAGGCTACAATGCAAACACAGATGGATGTTTATAACATTGCCAGATTTCCAAAAGCAGTAGGGGCAATGGGCTGAACCCATATTATAATACGGTCTCCTGGAGGTAAACATGCCGAATTATTCCGAAACAGAAGGGGTTATTTTTCGCTGGATGTGCAAGCAATATGTAATTATAATATGGACTTTACTAACTTTGTGGCTAGATGGCCACATAGTTACGATGGTACGATTTTCAACAACTGTGTACAACGAGCCAGGTTCGAACAAGGTGTCTACGGGGATTCAGTAATATTAGTAGATGCTGGCTACCCTTCTTAGATCATACCTAATGCTTCCTCCGGATGCGGTTCGCACATCTGAAGGGAACCTTTATAACGAGTCACAAATAAGAACAAGAAATGTGATAGAGCGAGTGTTTGGCATATGGAAGCGAAGATTCCCGGTTCTTGCTTTAGGTATGAATTTAGCGTTAGAGCACATGTTTCCAGTGATAACTGCTACAGCCGTTCTACATAACATTGTGCGACAAGCAGGATAAGAGTTACCTCAGGACGATCCAAAGCTAGAACTACCAGTACCATGGGCTGAACTTTTAAGGGACGGTCAAATTGATGGACAAGCTGATCGATATAATGTGGCTCGTCGGGACATTTTTGTGAGAAGAACACTAATTGATACGCCTACTACATAAGTATTTTATTGGGAATGTAACACTAGTATAATGAGAATGAAAATATTGAATTACATTGATTTTAATTGCTTTTCCATTATTTGAGATTTTAATTGGCCTCTTCTTACGTTTCAATTCAACACTTCACATTATTTATGAATATTTACTGTACTATATATCACACCTAACCTATAAAGCTACAGAACAGAACTTTGTTTTGACAATAAACATATGATTTGTGCGGCGCTAGTCAACTGTTTCCAGTGCATCTATATGAAAATTTCAGCGATGCAGTACACATTGAAACGAAAACCAAGATTTGGAAAACCGAGATAATAATGACAATGGTGAATACCGATGTTTATGTTATCCGAGATAATAGTATTAACCGAGTTTTCGAAATCTTAGATAATGGAAGAGTTTACCGGCGATGGTGAATACGGCCCTAAGAATGCTATTTGAGAACACCCAATACCACATCCTCCTAGAAACAGATGAACATCTTATTTCTTTGCTTTGACTGATAATCCTCTTGAAAATAGTCCTTATTAAAAGCTCTAACGAATACTGGATTTGAGTTGAAAAGAAACTTGATTTCCACTATACCAGTGTCACAATCAAAACACAAGGCTTCCCTTACCAACATTTGCAGCATATCAAAAGTAGATAGAGGTTGTTGCAATTTGAAAGATGACTCACAGAATTGTCCAGCTTACAGGATCCATTTAAATTTCTCCTCACATAGATATTCTTATAGAATAGTCCAACAAATTATACACTGGTTCATTATTTTCACTTGAGGCCTTCCCTAACCATAAATGAACTGTATGTTCAAACTTTCAAAACCCACACGACTGTTGGCGCTTAAACTTCGAAATCATCCCTGCGTATATTTCTTAATCACTTCTCCATTACTGTTTAGTCTTTATGAAATGTAAATGTTGAAATAACCTGCAACAGTATCATTCGATCTACAGCTAGCTCTTTACATTAGCATGTACGACCCGTTTCATGACATATCACAACACTTCTCGCATTACTGTATATGGTATCGGTACCGGTATTTATTATTATTCGCAATGTACTACACTACCTAAGGTACACCATTAACATGATAAACAGTACGAGATCACGCGAGATATATACTACAGTACTATTCTTGGCAGTAGACGCACTCGCAACAAACGTAAACAAACAGCCGTTAACTCGAAACCTTCCCCTACAATAACCACCATTTTTGCTGAATCGATTGGCGTATTACGGTCTGATATATTGTAGTCGGTATTGGTCTTTATATTTAAAACACAAGGCGTTTTCGTTTGTAAATCGCCAACGACTCCCCACTGGACCGATTTTTATGAAATGTGATTTTGAAGAAAGGTATATGTGCCATCACTATTGTTTTCTTTAATTCAACATTTATTAGTATTTTCTATCTACAATCCGCCAGCGACTTCTACCAGGCCGATTTCCATGCTGTTTGCTTTAAATTAAAGGCACATATTTCTACATTCCGCATCATTGCGATTTATTTCCGTTTTACCATTGCATTACAGCATGAGATCAAAGAGCTAATTGTTGTCCTCAACACGCCGTTTCAATATTTGCAATAAGTTCCAGTAACTGATAAGAGATTGCAGTACCTCGCCACGGCCGACTGAATACGAGCTGCGCTCTATCGCATTCAGTCGGCCACGCAGTCGGCCGTGACCTCACCCATATAGTTCCAGTAACTGACAACAGATGACAGTACCTCACCCATATACGAAAATTCTACAATCCGCCAGCTACTCTCACAATGATAGAAACCCTTCCTATGGGCAGTTATATGTTTTAAAATTTTCTGATGCTAACCAATTCCGTCCTGGAAATTCATCAAATAGCTCCTTCAGAGAAGATATTCTTGAAAGAATACACCTGAGTTTAAGTCATTGTTACCCTTACATTCGGTCCTACAAAACAATCCATCAAAAGATACGCGAGGAACAAGAAATGCTTCCAAACAAAATCGTGCACCTGCAAATTTAGTGATGCGCTTCTATCATGACCCTCAGTCAGATCCCCGGAGATATATCTATCCAACATATTCTGAGGTACCAGTAGAGGCTGTTTTCGAGTCATCCGATGGTGCTTCCCCCTCTCACAAACACATTGCCGATTATGCTAAACAGAATGGCCTTATAAATATATATTTTGACAGTATGCATTGCGATCCTATGACCTACGTACGTATTTGGCCATATGGAGAGACAGGAAGGCATATATGAATGCCAGCTGGAGGAGAGCGGAAAATTAAATCCGCCAGAATATCACTATGAGAGAATATATTATTTCATTCAGACTTCAAGTCAGTGGTCATTCACCAACAGGATACTTTAATCCTGTTATTAATGTTGGGAAATTAACTCAACAATTATTGATTGTTGATTACTATTGTCGCATCGAAACTGACAGGCTAAAATTTGTCCGTAACCAACAGACACGATTGCGAGTAGACACATACGCAGGTTTAGCAGACTCACTGCATGTAAGAGCTGTAAACGAGAATTTAAGGGTTGGGCGTATGGTTATATTACCTTCTTCTCTTACGGGAAGCCCTCTAAATATGATACAAAATTTGGAAAGCCTGATATTTTCGTAACGTTCACTTGCAATCCATTATGGCCTGAAATCACTTCCAGTATAAACTCATATGAAACTCCCAAAAATATGCCCGATATCACCGTCCGTGTATTCCATGCGAGTGAAGGAACTGTTACGTTTATTAAACCGAACACAAATATTTGGTGAAGTACAAACTGTTTTGTATACTGTTGAATTTCAAAAGAGAGGTTTGCCCCATGTCCATTTTTTGCTGTGCCTAAAAGAAAATTGTAAGCTCAGGGACATCTCAGATATTGACAAACTCATTTCTGCGGAAATACCTGATCCCTGTGATACTGCCCTATACAATTTAGTTAAGTCTCATATGGTGCATGGGCCTTGCGGTAATCTCAATCCCAAATCTATTTGAGGGGCTGAGAACAAAAAGCAGATAAGTGACATTTTATGAAAAAATTAGTTAAGTGCTGGTTTTGGTTGCCCAAGAGGATATCTCTTAGGACAAAAATCAGGTAAGTGATCGCACTGCTCAGTGCTGCCACCCAGTTCTCTTGTTCTCTTTGTAAAATTTATCTCTTGTTTAGAGAAAAACCCAGGCAAGTGATCTCATGGGCAGTGGTTGATTAGTTACATCGTAATGTTGTGATTCTTCTTACAGTCCTGTCTAGGGGGCATAAGCGACTGAGGGAATCGAGGAAGTCGATGGAGAAAAACCTTTTACGGAATTCAGGAAAGGAGTATGTCGGGCACAGGGGTATTGTAAAAATGGCCAAAGTCTTGTAGGATGTTGGAAATCATAGGTCATGTCGCTTTAAATGTACAGAAAATATTAATAAGGAGTGTGGGGAAAGCATTTTCGCAGAGTTATAGGGATTTTCATGCTGGAATCTTCAATCGGCTTTTATATGCTCCTGTGTAACTTTGAAGGTACCGAAAAGAAGACTAAAGACTGCAACCATACACAAACATTCCACTAAAATGATAAATCTGAAAGGGCACTGTGTGTGTAAAGGTTCTTTTTATAAGAATGTTAGAAATCTCCCATACCAGATTTGACCTGGCTACAGATAAAATGGATGGAAATGGTGTTTCACCAAGGGACATGCGTGGAACGGGTGCAGCCAAGAATAAAATAAGTGACACTTTAGAGAACCAAGCAAAAGAACACAGTAACACCTTCCCCAAGTATTCAGTCATTACAGCGGACGTTATAAGCCTGACAGGAAATACTTGTCTCAGGATCTAAGTTTGGACACAATGTACAAGTTGTATTGCGAATGGTGTTATCGTAAAATATTTAACACCCACTTCAACTTATCGACCACATAGTGACACTAGTAATAAGTGTGATATATTTTCCATGAAAATCGCCCACGAGAAAGATGAGCAGCAGCTTGCTTAGTTAAGAATCGAACAGGAACTGCACCTGAGGGAAGCCCAAAAAGCAACTGAGCAGAAGAGGATAGACAAAGAAAAATCAAAACTGTTTTTACTTTCGACCTACAGAAAACGTTGCCTACACCTTCACTCACCAGCAACAAAGTTTACCACCTGAGAGATCTCTGGACTTATAATTTTTGTGTCCATACCCTTAAAACAGGAAAATCCCCAATGTTTATGTGGGGGAAAAACACTGCCTCAAGATGATCGCAAGAAATTGGTTCCTGTCTCAGGAAGTATTGCGAAGGTTTACAGGAAGCGAGACGAATCATTGCTTACAGTGACTGTTGCGGGGTCAAAACGGAAACAAAAACTTGTTCAAATTTTGGATGTAACTTACATCGTGAAGACATCTGCAATACAAGTCATCGATCACAAGTTCCTGGAGCCAGGCCATACTTATATAGAATGCGATCAAGACTTGGCCTGATTGTAAACGTAGGCGTGTGGTTCATAATGTCTTTGTTCCTGAGGATTGGATGAGCACTGTGAAAGCAACATCATAAAACTTTTCTGTTATTCCAATGAGCAATGAAGATTTCTTTACAGTTCAGCCCATGGCCAAATTCACAAAGAATACCATCACGAAAGACGAAGGGGGTAATACTGTGTCATGGCACAAAATAAGATGGATACGTTGTGCCCGTTTACGATGTCGTGGTCCGGCGTGAGTTTAAAGAGAGCGCGCTCGTGACGACAGCGAGTCAAGGTCTAGCTGCCAACTCAACGCAAGCTTTGAACCGGCCACATGTTCCACGTGTAGCTAGCGGATATTGAAGGCATATTCGTTATAAGCTTTTGTTGTAGAAGAAACTTATCTCAACGCTTGGTGTATTCTTTGGAAACACGGTAAGATGGAGTAAACTTTTACTTCTCTTTGCTATAGTTCATTCCTTCCTTTTTCTCAAACACCAACAGTGATCTTCCAATTTCTCCTTGCTGTTTATGGTTCTCATGTTACCTGTGAGTCTGTTCTAGATATATAGCTTCCATGACCCACCAAGCGTCATCTAGCAGCGAATCTCTGAAGTTCCTCAATCCTTCCCTGTTCAAGAGGACTTCCTTATCAATCTGGTCACCAGATCTCGTCGCCATCGCCAGCTGTCATCTCCGTGATCAAGAGAACTTCGTCTACTTTTTCACCCACCAGGCTGCGCTAGCGTCGCCTACTATCAACTCTTCGAAGACCATTTCATCAAGAGAAAATTTATTTTTGTTAAGTTGTCTATTCTTATATGTATTCCTTTTGTCTCCTACCCCCACTCTTTTCCCTTCCCTGGTCCCTCTGTGCTTCGCTGAGCGTGTCTCACTTGTACGTCGAAAGTCGACTCAGTCAGAGCTCAGCTAGAGCTCGCCTCCTCAACTCAAGAGGCAATCCTTTAAATTCTATGCGATGTTAGAATTTTAATCTCAACCGTCAACGGGAACATCACCTTCGCCATGAAGCAAAGCTAAGTACTACTTCTACGTTCTTCAACTAATTTTAATGGATTTTAAATAGCTACAAGTTTTTAATGATCTTTTATAGGCAGTGTGAGATTACTATGTTTGGGGCAATAATCATCCTTCGCGGGATTTTCTATGTTGGGCTTTTGTCTATCTAAGCCAATCTTAATAGGAAGCAGCATATCCTATGCTTATTAAATGAGAGATTTTCTCACACGTGGGATACCATTAAATTACCCAATAAGTATAAAATACTTAGCTCGTTCCACCGCTGGAATAACTTTTGCCCTATTCTTCAGTCAAGATTGCTCTGGAACCTTCCAGAATCTGCACTCTATCTACCAGTTATACTGTCATGTATTTTCCACTCACATGTAGGAATACTTTTTCAAACTAAGGAACCTTTCATATGAACTATTAATCAATAGCTAATTTTTCTTCCTCCGTTGGGATTTTCTCTGGCGCATTCAACGGTAATCTACAACTTTCTCAAGCAATAGACTCTCGCCTATCTAGTGTAACTAGATATTTTCTATCATTGCAATAACTTTCCTTGCCATAAACCTTTTGTGCTACTACAGTGAAATTTTCATCTATTTAACAGACTATAGTGAAAACAGTGTTTGTTCAACATTTCATCCGCGTCGCGTTCGTCCAATTATTATAAATATGGCCATGAACACTTATCCTCAATCCCATTTGATCTTTCCCAAACCTCTTACTAACAAACCATAATAATAAAATTGTTATTTTAGGTCTTTTTTCCAATGAGGTGTCACTCTCAATAAGTGCCCTCCCTCTCTTGATTTATTTAAAACGAATTAATGTCTGCATAACTACGTGTCTGGTAACGTCTTAAATTATATTGTTTCTCCCTTCTAATTTGGGAATACAATTCTTTCAACTCATAAGTGAGTTATCTCTAGGTTTCACGAAAGGGAAACTTGTCCCATTTGTCTCGTGATCCCTACTTAAACACCGGAGTTCTAGAAACTTCCTTTAGATTGTTCTCTTCAGGTTTCACAATAAGTGACCTGCCCTATTTGCATAATACAACCAAGTAATGCAATATTAATATAAGAAGTTATAGAAACTTCTATTTTATTCTTCCTGCTTTTTGTTGTTGTTACTTCCGAAGTTGCTACTCTTTCTAAGATATTTACCTAGAATTTCTTAAAAGTACGCAACTTGTACTTGATTTATTGTCTAACTTTAATCACTTCAATTGTCTTTTAAATTTGTCATCTTATCTTCGCCATTTCAAAATCTTACGAAGATTTTAAAGTATATAAAAGGTTTTGAAACCAAAAGAATTGTTAATTGACTGGCGCAAGCTTTAGATGTTTTTCGGAGGTCTGTGACCCCATTTGTTACAAAATCTAAATTATATATTTGTTAAAAAACTACTACCCAACATTGTTAAATAAATTCAATCGTTCTTTTTTGCTTTATCATTTCTCTAACATAACGGTTAGACAAGATCCTGTCTTCCCTGACTCTTCCCACTTAATGCAAATAAATCTATTGAACTTTCACCACTTGTTGCATTTGAGCAAGAACTCTTAGTTGGTAACTTGATAAAGTCTCTCTTAGCTTTAATAGATAATTCTAACTGGCCAGTAAGGCATGCATAGCTCGCTACGCCAGCTTCCTGCTTGTGTAGATTCTCTCCAACACTTATGGTTGGTTTTTCAAAATATAAGTGTTTCTCCTTGCCTAAACTTTTAGTCGGCTCCTTGCTGGGTAAAAGCTTAGCCATTTCTGAATGCAACTATTGGTACACTTACCAAAATTATTCCCAAAGGTATAATTGCTTTATCCCTATCCTTCTTGGAAGCATTTGGTCGCTTTTTAGGAATTCTACAATTTCAAAAACCAAAATATGGTAACCGATTCAAATTTTTGGCATTCTTCAAATTACTTGTTTAAAAACATACTCCTTGGAACAGATACACAATAAATCTGTTACTCTTGGTCTTGCCAGACCATCACCCTTCCCCATAGTAGGCATATGTATGCTTGAGAGGGAATACGATAAAGCCACTCTCTTGCAAACCGCCCAAGTTCCAGCTGAGTTTCCCGTTAGCTTTGCCCAGGTCCCTACTCACTTTAGGTATCGGAGAGCGGATTTGCAGTGGCAGTCTCATTTTAGTATATTTCAAGTTAAACTTATAACTTTTGTAGGACTCTCTTCCTATTTTTCCATCCTTTTTCTCCAGTCCAAAACCCACTTCCTTTTCTTTATCATCTTCCCTTGGGGTTAGGTTATTCCCAAGCTAATATTCTACCCAAAATTTGGTCCCAGAAACCCGGGAGAGTCCATTCATGACATTTTCTATTTTTTTTTCAAGGGTTATTTGATAATATTTTGCAAATTATTAATATCTTCTTTGAATTTTTCAGCTATAACTACACTGTACAAAGCCTGTGAAGTGGAAAGAGGCCGCTCCTGTCTCCTTTGGTGTGTCCCTTTCTTTCAACTTATTTGCTGCTGCCAGCCTGACAGCATTTCCAAGGTTCCACAGATTCGTAAGTTATACTTTAATTTACCTACTTTGTCATGGCTCCTACTGAGAAGGATAAGGATGAAAAACTTACTTCTAAACGAGCATCCTATAAAGGGCAAATTACCCGATTCAGAAAATACATCAAAGAGCTAGATCCCTCAGAAGCTCAATTAGATTTGTTAAAACATCGTGTAAGGGATTTTGAACGTTCATATGAAAATTATTGTAACATCCAAACTGAAATAAAAACTTGTATGCTTAAACCGAAGATCGAGTCGAAGTAGAAAACCAATATTACGAAGGTATAGGTTCTGCTTTCAAAATAATACGCCAATTCGAAGAAGAACAGAAAAAAGACGGTTCTGTTCTTGGTTCCCTTCACGAACAACAAACCTCTTCTCGCGATGGTACTCACAAGCCCAAACCAATTCTACCTAAGATCGATTTACCCCACTTCTCTGGAGACGAATCCACTTGGGATTCTTTCTATGAATTATTTTGCTCTCTTGTTCATGACAATGAAGACATTCAAGTCATATACAAGTTTCATTATTTGAGATCTATCCTCCGAGGTCAAGCTCTGCAGTTAGTTGAAGCACTCCCCTCAAGTGCCGAAAACTACCCCATTGCCTTTAACTTATTGAAAGAAAGATACGGAAATTTGCGGTTACGTATTCAACGCCATATGAAGGCTCTATTTAACTTACCTGCGTCACAGCACAATGACGTCACTAGTTTGCGTACTCTCATTGATACTACACAACTTCACGTTAAAGCTCTGTCCCAATTAGATCAACCCACTGAACACTGGGACACTTTCTTAATACATTTAGTGGTTTCTAAAGTTGATGTTGCTACCCTCAAAGCTTGGGAGATTGAACTTTCTAGAGAAGACGATTACTCTCACGAGCATTTAGTCACTTTCATAAATGCTACATGCCAATTCTTAACCGCTTTAGCTAATCAAAGTCAACCCTCATCCCCGAGTTCTAAATTTGAATTAATGTCTATTAAACCTAAAAGCGAACGCTTAGCGGCTAGTTCCCAAAAACCTGGGTCCAGCTCATCTAAACTTAAGTCAAACACCACTGGTTACCCAACTAGGTCTAGTGAACGCCGTATTGCTAGTTCTCTCGTTTTAAAACACTCAAAGCGAACCCTGTAAGAGTTTAAATGAACCATTGAAGTGCATACTTTGTAAAGATTCCCATGCCTTATATCTATTAAGGGGCACTAGGGCTGAGTTCTTCAACTTCCACATTTATTATCTGAATGAGTTGAAATTTAAACTGCATACTTAGAATAGTAACACTAAGTCACATACCAAATTTTAAAACAATTGGATGAAATGTAATTGATTTTTTACTAATTATATTATTAAAATATACCGTGTGATCAAAATGCTCCATGCGCAGTAGCAATTGTGTACAACGCTTGATATTTTTATTACATATAGGCTACATAAAACTATTCTAAATATTATAACATTGAGACATTTCAGGAAAGTAATACATGTATGCTGTCAGATTAATTTCTTTTTCTTTATTTGCCATCATGTCTTATGAATTTTAAAAATTTTTCATAGTTTTTTAATTTTTTGGTCGGTAATTTACAAAAAGGCTGGAGATATTGCAATGTTATCATGCAACACATTTGTTTCTGAATATCCAGATTTTTTAAAGTAAAATTGGTGAATACCTAATGCACATGGAGCATTTTTATTACCTAAAAACGATGTTTGGAGATAAAAGCATTTTTATAATATCGCATACTATATTAACCAGTTTGGCTCACCCAATGAAAAATTTGTGGAAAAAATGTGAAAAATACAATGTTTTGTTGTAGAAATAAAGAGCATGGAGACCTTTCGTTTGAGTTAACCTACGACTTTCTAGGATTTCTAGTTTTAAAAGTATAGCCTATTTTCTATGATTTGCCTTCCATCTTCTTTTTAGGCAGAGGAGATTTAAAAATGTCGCTGAGCGTTTAAAAATGGCAGTGCATGAAAATTGGTTTACCGAAATGATCCACAGGGGTCCATAAGATATATATATATACGGGAAAACAAAAAAATAGTTATTTTGTCATTTTTGCCTAAAAACTCAGCCCTAGTGTCCCTTAAATGAACCATTAAAGTGCATACTTTGTAAAGATTCCCATGCCTTATATCTATGTAAATCTTTTAAAGAACTGTCAGTCGACGACAGAAGAAAATTAGTTTCCCAGAATAAACATTGCTTCAACTGCCTAGCACCCACGCATTCTGCTTCAAATTGCAAGTCCACCAGACTTTGCTTTCATTGTGAAAAAGCTCATCACACTTTACTACATCGTCATGATCAGGCAAGGTCATCTACAGCACCTACTTCTCAGAAAAATGACAATGCTAACAGTTCCAATGCTTCATCGTACATTCAAAATGCCAAGTCCATATGTAGCGCCCAAGTACTATTGTCTACTGTCCAAATCGAAGTTCAGGATAACTTTGGCAACTGGGTCCGTGCACGCGGTCTTCTTGATTCAGCGGCAACTCATGATTTTGTGTCTAATTCTTTGATTAGAAAACTAGGCCTACCTGTAAACCCCACTTCTATTAACGTATCGGGCATTAACAGCTCAAAATCGCAAGCTTTACAGTTCTCAAAGCTAACCATAAGAGACATTTGTCACAGAAACAACTTTCTCAAACTGAATTGTCTCATTCTCAATAGCATTGGAGAAGACACTCCAAGTCACTCTGTGGATATTCCAGGGTTAAACATTCCCTCGCATTTAAGGCTAGCCGATCTTTTGTTCAATGTACAAAACCCCATTGACATACTCTTTAGTGCCAATGTTTTCTGGAATTGCCTTCGTAAACAGGTTCGCAAGTTATCCTCAAACGTGGTTGCCAGAGACACTAATTTTGGATGGATCGTCACCGGTCAACTTCCCCATTATTCTCCCCAACCCGCATCGCAATGTTATTTCTCTAATACTGAATTGGAACAGTTCTGGAGGCTCGAAAGCGTTGACTCTCCTAACGTGACCTCTTCAGAAAACGAATTCTGTGAGCAACTTTTCCTGAACACTACCACTCGCTCTTCTGATGGTCGGTTCATTGTTCAGATGCCAAGATTACATAATCCTCCTAAACTCATTAACTCTCAACCCAAAGCTCGAAAAGCTCTCTTTGCTATCGAGAGCAAATTCAAAAAAGAACCTCTCGTTAAACAGCAGTACACTGACTTCAGGGATGAGTATGAAAGCTTAGATCATATGGAAGTTTTTAACAAATCTGATGACGAATTGCACCCCCCAATTGAAACGGTTTTCTTAAATCATCATCCCGTGTGGAAAACCCCTGTTGTAAAGGATAAAATCCGAGTTGTTTTCAATGGTTCATCACCTGACGTTAATGGCAACAGTCTTAACGATACTCTTAACTCTGGTCCTGCTATTCAGTCAGATATATCTGCTATACTCTTAAACTTTCGATTATTTCCCATAGCTGTTATAGCGGATATAAAACAGATGTACCGTCAAGTTTTAATTCAGCCTGAACAACGAGATCTCCAAAGAATCTTGTGGCGCGACGAAATCAGCAAGCCCATTAAGGTATTTCGCTTAAAAACGGTTACTTATGGCTTAAAACCTTCCGCTTTCCTTGCTATCCGATCCCTACACTTGTTAGCCTCTCAAGATGGTCATTTATTTGATTCTAAAGCTTCTGAAGCACTAACTACGTCATTCTATGTTGACGATTATTTGCAGTCCTTCCCCACTCTGGAGGAAGCTTCTTTCGTGTCCTTAGAACTTCAGGCACTGCTAAGGAATGGAGGTTTCCCACTTCATAAGTGGAATTCCAACTCCCATGAGTTTCTCGCCCAGTTTCCCATTGAAGATGTAGATCCCTCCTCTGTCGAAATTTGTGGAAACTCCGAATCCATAAAAACTCTTGGAGTTCATTGGTGCACTAGCACTGACACTCTTATCTATAAAGTTTCGCTCGCAGAAGAGCTCCCTAACACAAAAAGACAAATTCTCTCTGAAATTGCAAAATTTTTTGATCCGCTTCCATTCCTTGCCCCAGTTATCGTTATAGCCAAACTTTTCATGCAAGAGCTATGGTCGCTCAAATGTGAATGGGACGACACTGTTCCCCTTTCTTTTCTTAACAGATGGCTCTCTTTTCGCAACAATTTGCTTGATCTTTCCCTTATTGAAATTCTCAGGAATTTAATTAACACTCGTCCTAATACATCGTTTTTCCTTCATGTGTTCGCGGACAGTTCCGAAAAAGCTTACGGTTGCTGTGCATATTTGGTTTATCGCGGTTCCTTAAATGGATCTTCAGTTTCCAACCTTGTTTGTGCCAAATCGAAGATGGCACCTCTTAAACCTATCACTTTGCCTAGGCTTGAATTGTGTGCTGCACTCATGGCCTCAGAACTTGTTAAGAAATTACGGGAAGTCTTAAAAGTCGAATTCTCGCAAATCTATCTTTGGAGCGATTCCATGATCACCCTTTCTTGGATCACCAAAAAAAAACTCTCATTGGCAAACTTTTGTTGCAAACAGGGTTTCCAAAATTCAAATTCTTTCTTCGGGATGTCAATGGAGGCATGTGCCCAGCGCTGACAACCCTGCCGACATTATTTCTCGTGGATGTTTACCCTCTCAATTGGCAGCTTCCCAGTTGTACTGGCATGGGCCCGCGTGGTTAGTCGAAGACTCTTCTTGTTGGCCTTCTAAACCTCCAGCTACAAACTCCAACTTGCCTGACGCTAAAGTATCTAAATCTATTGCTTCGAGTCTTGTTTCCAACGTTTCTCATCCCTTATTGCCCCGCTATTCTTCCTTTCACAAATTAATTCGAATTGTCGCCTATCTTCTTAGATGGAAATATCTTGTGGTTGACCAACCTCTTCTCCCCAAACCGAACCTTAGCAATCATGAATTGAATCTCGCTACCATTAAGGTTTTACAACTAACACAGCAAGAAGCCTTTTCTTCTGAATTGTCTTTACTTTCTTCTAAGAGGGATCTTCCCAAATCCAGTCGTCTTCGTGCTTTAGCCCCGTTCCTTGATGACAATGGGTTGCTCAGGGTAGGTGGTAGGCTCTCGCAATCTTTGCTTTCGGAGGACAAAAAGCATCCTGTTATTTTGCCTTCTAAACATCACGTAACTTCCTTAATTATACGTGACTTTCATTATCGCAATCTGCATGTTGGTACACGCACTCTGCTTTGCCTCTTAAGGGAAAAGTACTGGATTATAAATGGAATTCACGAAGTTTCCTCTGTAATTCACAAGTGCATTCCTTGCTTCACAGCGAAACCTAAAGTCAATACTCAATTAATGAGCGATCTGCCCTCCTTTCGCTCTTCTCCTATACGTCCTTTTGCTCTAACTGGTGTGGACTATATGGGTCCGTTCCAATGTCAACGCAATTCCCCCGAAGCTAAACGCAAATTGTTTGGTAAGCTCTATGTTTCTCTCTTTGTTTGCATGGTTACTGGCGCGATCCATTTGGAACTAGTAACGAATGCCTCTACTTCTTACTTTTTATCAGCTGCCTCTCGCTTCGCTGCTAGGCGTGGTGTTCCTTCGGAGATGTTCTCTGATAACGCTTCCACTTTTCAAGGCGCAGCTTCCTTGTGGAAGAAAGCTCTCACATCCTCTCCTGCCATGGAACAGATCTCTAATTTTTCCTACTCAAAATGTTTCAAATGGCGTTTTATACCTCCCTACGCTCCTCATCACGGTGGTAGGTGGGAATCCTGCGTAAAGCTCACTAAACGTCACCTAAGAAAGGTTTTAGGTAATCGCATTCTGACTTATGAAGAATTTAATTCGCTGTCTGTTCTGATTGAAGGTGTTACTAATTCTCGCCCTTTGACTCCTCTTTCCAATGACCCTGATGACCTGCTTCCACTCACACCTGGTCACTTCCTTATAGGCACTTCTCTTTCTGCACCTCCTCCCCTTTCCAGCTCTTACAGGGATTCTAATTTACCTATTGTTTGGCGTAAACTTGAAGCCCTCCGCAATTCTTTCTGGAAGAGGTGGAACTTGGAATACTTAACTTCCTTGCAACGGAGACAGAAGTGGTTTCTTTCCAATCCCGACATCAGAGTGGGGGACTTGGACCTGGTTAGGGATGTTTCTCCTCCCCTGGTCTGGATTTCTGGTAGAGTGACCGAGTGTTATCCTGGAAGGGATGGGAGAGTTAGGGTAGCCAGAATCTTGACCACTAACGGTCACATCATAAGACCACTGTCTTTAATTGCTCCATTACCTTTAAATGTTTAATTGTTTATCTCGTTCTCTGTTGGTGTTTTCCCCTCCCAGCTTGGTGTATTCTTTGGAATACACGGTAAGATAGAGTAAACATTTACTTCTCTTTGCTATAGTTCATTCCTTCCTTTTTCTCAAACACCAACAGTGATCTTCCAATTTCTCCTTGCTGTTTATGGTTCTCATGTTACCTGTGAGTCTGTTCTAGATATATAGCTTCCATGACCCACCTAGCGTCATCTAGCAGCGAATCTCTGAAGTTCCTCAATCCTTCCCTGTTCAAGAGGACTTCCTTATCAATCTGACCACCAGATCTCATCGCCATCGCCAGCTATTATCTCCGTGATCAAGTGAACTTCGTCTACTTTTTCACCCACCAGGCTGCGCTAGCGTCGCCTACTATCAACTCTTTGAAGACCATTTCATCAAGATAAAATTTATTTTTGTTAAGTTGTCTATTCTTATATGTATTCCTTTTGTCTCCTACCCCCACTCTTTTCCCTTCCCTGGTCCCTCTGTGCTTCACTGAGCGTGTCTCACTTGTACGTCAAAAGTCGACTCAGTCAGAGCTCAGCTAGAGCTCGCCTCCTCAACTCAAGAGGCAATCCTTTAAATTCTACGCGATGTTAGAATTTTAATCTCAACCGTCAACGGGAACATCACCTTCGCCATGAAGCAAAGCTAAGTACTACTTCTACGTTCTTCAACTAATTTTAATGGATTTTAAATAGCTACATGCTTTTAATGATCATTTTATAGGCAGTGTGAGATTACTATGTTTGGGGCAATAATCATCCTTCGCGGGATTTTCTTTGTTGGGCTTTTGTCTATCTAAGCCAATCTTAATAGGAAGCAGCATTTCTTATGCTTATTAAATGAGAGATTTTCTCACAACGTGGGATACCATTAAATTACCCACTGTCTATAAAATACTTAGCTCGTTCCACCGCTGGAATAACTTTTGCCCTATTCTTCAGTCAGGATTGCTCTGGAACCTTCCAGAATCTGCACTCTATCTACCAGTTATACTGTCATGTATTTTCCACTCACATGTAGGAATACTTTTTCAAACTAAGGAACCTTCCTTATGAACTATTAATCAATAGCTAATTTTTCTTCCTCCGTTGGGATTTTCTCTGGCGCATTCAACGGTAATCTACAACTTTCTCAAGCGATAGACTCTCGCCTATCTAGTGTAACTAGTTATTTTCCGTCCTTGCAATATCTTTCCTTGCCATAAACCTTTTGTGCTACTACAGTGAAATTTTCATCTATTTAACAGACTATAGTGAAAACAGTGTTTGTTCAACATTTCATCCGCGTCGCGTTCGTCCGATTATTATAAATACGGCCATGAACACTTATCCTCAATCCCATTTGATCTTTCCCAAACCTCTTACTAACAAACCATAATAATAAAATTGTTATTTTAGGTCTTTTTTCCAATGAGGTGTCACTCTCAATAAGTGCCCTCCCTCTCTTGATTTATTTAAAACGAATTAATGTCTGCATAACTACGTGTCTGGTAACGTCTTAAATTATATTGTTTCTCCCTTCTAATTTGGGAATACAATTCTTTCAACTCATAAGTGAGTTATCTCTAGGTTTCACGAAAGGGAAACTTGTCCCATTTGTCTCGTGATCCCTACTTAAACACCGGAGTTCTAGAAACTTCCTTTAGATTGTTCTCTTCAGGTTTCACAATAAGTGACCTGCCCTATTTGCATAATACAACCAAGTAATGCAATATTAATATAAGAAGTTATAGAAACTTCTATTTTATTCTTCCTGCTTTTTGTTGTTGTTACTTCCGAAGTTGTTACTCTTTCTAAGATATTTACCTAGAATTTCTTAAAAGTACGCAACTTGTACTTGATTTATTGTCTAACTTTAATCACTTCAATTGTCTTTAAATTTGTCATCTTATATTCGCCATTTCAAAATCTTACGAAGATTTTAAAGTATATAAAAGGTTTTGAAACCAAAAGAATTGTTAATTGCCTGGCGCAAGCTTTAGATGTTTTTCGGAGGTCTGTGACCCCATTTGTTACAAAATCTAAATTATATATTTATTAAAAGACTACTACCCAACATTGTTAAATAAATTCAATCGTTCTTTTTTGCTTTATCATTTCTCTAACATAACGGTTAGACAAGATCCTGTCTTCCTTGACTCTTCCCACTTAATGCAAATAAATCTATTGAACTTTCACCACTTGTTGCATTTGAGCAAGAACTCTTAGTTGGTAACTTGGTAAAGTCTCTCTTAGCTTTAATAGATAATTCTAACTGGCCAGTAAGGCAAGCATAGCTCGCTACGCCAGCTTCCTGCTTGTGTAGATTCTCTCCAACACTTATGGTTGGTTTTTCAAAGTATAAGTGTTTCTCCTTGCCTAAACTTTTAGTCGGCTCCTTGCTGGGTAAAAGCTTAGCCATTTCTGAATGCAACTATTGGTACACTTACCAAAATTATTCCCAAAGGTATAATTGCTTTATCCCTATCCTTCTTGGAAGCATTTGGTCGCTTTTTAGGAATTCTATAATTTCGGAAACCAAAATATTGAAACCGATTCAAATTATTGGCATTCTTCAAATTACTTGTTTAAAAACAAACTCCTTGGAACAGATACACAATAAATCTGTTACTCTTGGTCTTGCCAGACCATCACCCTTCCCCCATAGTAGGCATATGTATGCTTGAGAGGGAATACGCTAAAGCCACTCTCTTGCAAACCGCCCAAGTTCCAGCTGCGTTTCCCGTTAGCTTTGTCCAGGTCCCTACTCACTTTAGGTATCAGAGAGCGGATTTGCAGTGGCAGTCGCCTTTTAGTATATTTAAAATTAAACTTATAACTTTTGTAGGACTCTCCTCCTATTTTTCCATCCTTTTTCTCCAGTCCGAAACCCACTTCCATTTCTTTATCATCTTCCCTGGGGAGTTAGGTTATACCCAAGCTAATAATCTACCCAACGCTTCAGTATTGTATGGGGAGTAATATGCTTGCTTCCTCAGGATATTCTAATGGAAATTACAAACCTTCTGGAGGGTTCTATGAACATAGCCAATGATATGGAAGATCAGGCATTACGTAATGCGAGTTGAATGATCGATATGCGCCCGTGAGACGGTATAAAACCGGCCTGACACAGGTCAAGTACACAGTCGGACATAGTCTGATCCGTCATCGAACCACGAAGTGTGTGTGTGTCACCGATATAGTTGAATACGACGTCAGTATGAGCGAGTGCTCCTTCGAACTAGGCAATTAGTGCGACGTTACTCTGTCCGTTTGGACGTTGGTGGTGAACATAGCCATAATTTACAGTGCTTCGAACTTATAATTCTGCACCTGATAGAACACTTCAAGACATCAAAAGGTATGTGAGTGCGACTTGTATTTTACAAGTATTTCACTGTGGTTTTGTGTATAGTCCCCACTACCAACAACAAACTGTTAAGAACTGGGACCACCTCATATGTTAGCAATCGAACATTTGCAAAAGCTAACAGGCTACCCTCACAACTTATATTTTTATGCGGGGAAATATCAGGCCAGATTCCACCTATATTCACAAAGACATTATCACCTGGAATTATTGTTATTTGCCTGTCCCGTCAGACCAGGGGGGTCATACCAGTGAACTCCATTATTAAACATGAACATTACTAGCAGCATGCCTTATGCGCATGGATACCAGTCCCAAGATAGGATAATTTCATTACCCCAGTCCATGGAGATGACTAGCGGCTAGAAGGCAGGATGTGAGGAGACCAGACCAGGATGTCCTTAGGAACGAGGAATAAAGCCACCTGTGGCTGAGGTCCGTAGGCCAAGCAGAATGCTGCATCATACCCCAATACCCTGCGTTTCAACTTCTCAGGTCCGTGGTGCGTGGAGCGACCTGCACCGGGGGAGTTGAACGCGACATCATGCCCTGCGTTTCAATTTTTCTGATCCGTGGTGCGTGGAGTTGATCTGCATCGAGGGAGGTCTGATAGCCACGGAAACATGATAACGTAGACTTCCGCAAGCTTAAACATTTCAGAGAGCCATGAATATTCCTCCGTTCTGATAGACCAATTCACTTTCTTTATTAAGTAACTCTTGTACAGTTAGAATGGTTGCATATTTTTAGGCGTAATTTTTCCATATAGTCAGGGTAGACTTGCAGCCGAGGTGCAATCCTGAATGTTTCATTTTTGCAGTAAATAATATGAGGATTCCTATCCCAATTCATAAAGCAGCAGATTTTCAATGATTAGATGCATTAAATAATATTTTTATTCTGCATGACAGAAAAATATGATGTCTCATAATAATAATAATAAGAAGAAGAAGAAATATTTTTCTGAATAAATAATAATAATAATAATATTGAATTCTATAAATAATTATGGAAGTGATATTCCAAATGAATAATAGTCATGAAAGCTACTGATAAAATATTGAATAATAATTACTGTTGATATCCATTTGAATGCTTAGTAATTGTTATCTTTTAGGATGTTGAGAATAGAAGTTAAATTGCTAAGGCACTTTGTAAAAGTTGTTTAAAGAGGCCTAGATCCTCGTGTTGAGTGGAGATTAGAGGAGTTGTATCCGAAATCCAACGAAAGCTGTATGCTTTGATAAAAAATAAAATGGGAGTTGTCTCCTGTCCCATAATACTTCTGTGTATTCCAAATCCTAAAGATTTCCCTGTGATGTGATAGCTCAAATTATTATGGATTATTACAAGCAATATTGTCATGCAAATTTTATGGTCATATGAATTCATGGTCATTGCATTAGATCTTTAAAGTTATGAAGGGATATGTCTAGCTAACTCAATGAAACCAGATATTATTATTATTATTATTATTATTATTATTATTATTATTATTATTATTATTGTTCTCAATTGTCTGCTATAAAATTAACTGCTGTGGCCAAGTAATAGTCATCATGACATTTTGACATAACCGCGTTAAGAAGTGTGTTTATTAAATAACTGAATGAAGAATCGTGTGTGAACTAATCCGTGCTAATGTCAGAACTATTTGTAAATAGTAAAATAGAGTAACTATGCAACATAACAAGGAAAAATTATTTTATGTCATCTCGACTTGTATAAATTAAAGAATGAAGTGTAATTCATAAACATAGTCAAGATATGGACAATTTTAAATACGACTATGGTTTATTTTCATATAAGAGAGACATAAAATCTGCTATTGAATGCGTGTGCTATTTTTGTGCTTCTGCAAGAATACAGGAATTTAATGATTTTTTTTTTTTTTTTTTTTGTGAATTGGTTCGTCTTGAAACATGGTCTTCAATTCTCAATTGCATGTCATGTCTTTCCTTTTTCCTTTACGAGCGGCATGAGCACAGTGTGGGTAATTATCGCCCAAACCCAGAACGCCCTGAGAGAGATCTCGCGCTAACACTGTGTTCACTGCTGTCTCGCATGTGGTTGTCTGTTGCTCCAGGTGCACAGACGGGCACAACGTGTAGAGAAGCTCTTCAAAGAAACGTGACGAATGAAGACATCCCCTTCAGAAGAGTGAATATAGTAAAACGTGGGGTCGGCAGACCATCAGAAGTAATGCTCTCAAAGCTCTATCCACCAGATGTACCCATAAAGGCTGCAAAATACAAGAACCTCCAGGAACTTAAACCACTGATATCACCTGTCCCTTATACTTTCTTTGACAGTCTGCCTCATCATAATGTTCTGAAACTCAACAAAGGGGACGTCCCCTCACTAAAATTCAGGCCGTGGTCCCTGAAGAAGTTCCAAACAATGAAGAATACAGTGAACTTTCCAATGACTCTGATTAGCATATGAAAGTAGTAGTTGGTAGCATGCTGAGCTTCTATACCCAAGATCACGGGTTCAAACCCGGCCGAAGTCATCGGATTTTTAAGAGGGTTAAAATCCTTCAGTATGCCTTCCTTCGGAGGGGAAGTAAAGCCGGCGGTCCCATGACATGAATTTATGACATGTAAAAAACCTTCCAATAATTAAACTAGTGTGAAGCTAAATTTGCAGGTTAGTTCCAACGTTCGCTACTAGGTGTCATTGACATCTGATAGCGAAAGATGGAACTACTAAAATTGAACGGAACTTGTAGCTCACTCCATGGGTGTCCGCATAGAAGCAGCTACATGTCCTCGGACACTCTCGGCCTAAAATCCATGTGCTAAATCAATAAAAATTCGTGTTGAAATCACTTACCTTGTTTTTACATTAAATAAAAAAAATAATTAATATCAGTTAAGTATTTCGGGATAGTTATTACCATTTCTATAATGAATGCTACAACTTAATTTCACCTCAGTATTAATGATTAAGATATATTTAATTGATACATAAATAGGGAAACTCAACCAAGCTATTGTGTAATATTGTAAGCCATGTATAACTTTAACTGCAATTTCCTCAAAACTAGGTTTCCGTCACTTACCTTCTTTTTGTTCTCAGCCCCTCATTTGTAGGCAGACGGAATGTGTAGAAAGGACTTCCCAAAGCATTTCATTGTCGAAACAAAGGAACGGCTACCCTATTTATCCAAGGAGGGACAATGGCAGAACTATTATCAAACGCGTTGTAACGTGTTTTTCGAGGGGTTTTATGCAACTGGCATAAGTCAGTAGGAAGCCATTCTATATTTATTTACGCGGCAAATTGTTCAGCCAAGAGAATTTTTCATGGTAATTTATTATTATTATTAATTTATTATAATTATTATTAAGGTATTTTCGGAGCATTTTATAAAAATTATTAGCATTCAGATAGGTTTTCTATGTCTTAGAAAACGCTATCCAGCAAATTATTACGAACGACGATATAATAGAAAATTATCTGATTACGGAATTTTACGGAGTTTTCGTCAGTTATGGTATATCGAGAGACGTGACTCACTGGGATTTCAAGTACACGCTTAATCTTGTCGAGAAGCATGACGCAATCTTGGGTCGCAAGGTCTAGAAAAGACAAATTGTTGGAACGGAAATCGACTTCTCCCTCTCGCGCGCCGAGTGTAATGAGGCAGAGGAGGGGAACTGGCGGCGTGCTCAGCCAATCAGTGAGGACGACGTAAGCTAGATGTCGGTACCATGGTGGGGGAGCCAACGTGTGCATATATCGTTCGACGCGCCGTGAAACGAGGACTATCTGTATAGAACTTGCAGAGTACGGTCGCAAGTGCGTGTCGCTCCGATGTTCAGTGGAGTTAGCGACGAACTTTTGTAAAACTTGGTTGTACGAGTGTTTGGGTCCGAGGTACGGACCATAGAATTATCTAATCTACCACCATATCATCAAATTCCGACGGAGATGACGACGTCCAGGAGACTGTGGGAAGCACACAGCATCAGCAAGTACGAGGGAAATGCCTTGGCAATTTCCAATGGTAAGCGCAAATGACGCAGAAATACGCAATCTCTCATTTTTCTTTGTTTTATATTTCATAATTCAGTAACTTCATAGCTTGGAAATAAGAGTAAAATCAATTTATCAGACTCCGTTTTCACGTAATTTTCTATCGGTAATATTCAAATCACAACGCTCCAATTTAAATTTTGTACTTATTATTATTATTAATTTTGCTATACTTGTTTTATATAATAAATTCATTTCTTTTACAATGCAATCTTTGCTTTCAGTAGGTAGCATTAGATATAGACCAATTCCTTCTCCTGATACAATTGTTTGTTGGGTTAATGATCAAAT
The DNA here is from genome assembly GCA_946902985.2 of Meconema thalassinum. Classification (NCBI taxonomy): domain Eukaryota; kingdom Metazoa; phylum Arthropoda; class Insecta; order Orthoptera; family Tettigoniidae; genus Meconema; species Meconema thalassinum. The sequence continues at coordinate 1,356,491,763 of OX336388.2, forward strand.
CATACCACGATCTGAGTGAATAGATTCTTGACGGTGTTCTCCCAGAGCTAGACGTTGTTAAATACAAATTTAGATTTCAGCATTGCGTTGAAGTCTTGGCGCCCATTAAAACAACATAGCTTAGGCAAAGGTAAACAATTACATTTTCTCCCAACAGTGTGGGCTAGCGAAACTGTTACATTTGTACGCTCAACGTGGAGCAAAGTAAATACCGTTTCACTTGTCATCCCAGCCTAAGCGAAGAACATTACATTTGTCGCCGACAACTTGGGGCTGAAAACCTAATAACATTTGTGGAAGGAGAAGGGTATATATTTCTGTGCCTGTATTTTGGGGGTTATTTGTCTTTATCAGTGTATATCATTATGGGGGATGAGAAAGAAAGACAGATGAGGTTACGTAGTGGTCATCAACGGGAGAGTGATGATACGAGCAGTATGTCGAGTGATGGTAGTACCGGGGTAGCGGAGGTAAATCCCGATACTGAAACAGGGAGTGTAGGCGGCCAACCAGAATTAAAAACTTTACTTCTCGAGTTTATGTATCAGAACAAAGTTAGTAGTGATGCCTTAAATGCTAAATTAGAACAAAACAATGCAAAACTGGAACAAAACAATGCTAAATTAGAACAAAACAGTAGGGAAAATAAAGAAAGTACAGATGCCTTAAATGCTAAATTAGAACAAAACAGTAGGGAATATAGAGAGAGTAATGAAACTTTAAACGCCAGAATAGAACAAAACAGTAAGGAAAATAGAGAGAGTACTGAAACTTTAAATGCTAAATTAGAACAAAACAGTAGGGAAATGAGTGACAAATTCGAACTGATTAGAGGCGAGATCAGGGGGGTGATGGAAGAAAAGGCTAAAGAGATTATTGCAGATGTAGACAGAAAATTAGGAAAAGTACAGGAGGAGTTGGAAATTAGAATCAGTACACAGGCTGAAAATTTAAAAGAACTAGTGCAACTGGAAACACAGCAGGTCAAAAAGCAATTGGGGGGAGAAATTGACAAAATTCAGGTAGCTACTAAAGAGGTTAAGGAACAGCTGGGGGGTAGAATTGAGAAAGTCCACTCACAAATAGTTGCAGAAGTAAATGATTTAAGAGAGAGTAATAGAGAGAGCATTAGCAAGATTGAGGAGAAACAAGCAAAGCTATATGATAAAGTAGAAGAATCAGAAGGAAACATTAAATTAACAGTAAACAGTATTGAGAGGAAGGCTGAGGAGAAAATCGCAGAATTAGAATTAAAATTAAAAGCTAGGATCATGCAAGAAAATAGTCAGAATAGGCCAGTTTTGGTGAATAGCACACACAGGGAGGTAGAACTGGGTAAGTTCAGCAATCGACAGGAGTGCCCAATGGAGTTCATGAACACTATAGAAAATAAATTCGGGGAGAGGTTGGAAAATGGTAGTATTGAGTGGTGCCAGGTAGTTGAAATTTTAGAACAAGTCTTTGTGGGGGAAACAAGGAATTGGTTTGCTGTCTACAGAGACAAGTTTACTGATATCAATGATTTTAAAATGAAATTCTGTGAAAAGTTCTGGAATGAGGTTATTCAGTCGCAGCATCGTGAGGGAGTAGTGTGTGGTAAATATAACCCTAAAGGAAGCTGCACCATGACCGAATACTTTTTAGGGCAGGTATTAGTGTGTAAATATCTGGATGGCTTGAAGGAGGAAAGTGATGTGGTGAGGTTGCTACTTAGGCACTTGCCCTATAGGATCAAGGAGGCTGCTTGTATCCAGAATGTAAAGACTATATCACAAGTAGAAAATTTGTTAAGCACATTTGATGCACTAGGGAGAGGGGGTTATGAGGACAATTTCAATAGGAACCAGGGTAATAATAATAATAGACCTAATGAAGCCAGGCATCAAGAAGTTCAAGGGAACGGTGGCGAAGGGGCCAACGCTGAAAATAGAAATAATAATAATCAGCTAAATCAGAACAGAGGAAATGGCTATGGTAATCAGTATCAAGGGAGGAACAATGATTTCAGGGGAAATCAAGGGAGGAACAATGATTACAGGGGAAATCAAGGGAGAAACAATGATTTCAGGGGAAATCAAGGGAGAAATTATAATGACAATAATTACAACCAGAATAGGGGTCAAGGAAGAGGACAGCCTAGTGGTAGTAATATACAGCCAAACAATGACAACACAGCCCAGAACAACCAGACCAGTTTAGTAGTTAGTAGTACTACGGCCAGCTGTAGCGGTTCTTTAAACGCGAACCAGGCTGCGAAGTAAGGTCAGAATCTCAGTCTGTAGCATGCCCTGTCCATACAATTATACAGGAACCCTATGACCTAAATGTGAGAAATGAATTATTACATGAACTAAATGATGAAGGTATTATTCAGGAAGTGGTTAGTAAGAGCCCCATAGTTAAATTTAACGTGTCCGAGGCGTACACAGATGTTTTAATTGATAGTGGTTGTATGAAGAGTTGCATAAGTAGTGCATTTTATGATAAAATGAAAGGAACTGGAGTAAATTTTGAGGAGATGCCAATTAAAAGCACTTTTGTTATCACAGCTGTTGGGAAGAGGTCTAAATAATTTCTAAGCAAGTTTTAGTAGACATTAAAATTAATAATCATGTAGAGAAGCAGATTTGTCTTGTAATTCCAAATTTAGTGTTCAGTGTTATCTTGGGTTCAGAGTGGCTAAGTAGAGTGTCTGGTAACTTATGTTATGATGTAGGGAGTTTGAAATTTAAATGGGGAGATTCTGAAGTAGAAGTAGCGTTCAATGACCATATTCAGAGAAGTAGTATTGTAGGTGTGATTTGTACTTTAAATGAGATATCGCCAGCCGTAGAGCGGGGTTCTCCACGTTTTGTGGGCAGTGTGATTACGAACGGAAGTCTAGAGGACTCGTTACGTGAGGCTGCATTTCAGGGAAATATAGAGGATGAACAGTGTGTTCGGCTCTATGATGTGTTATGGTGTAATAGAAGAGTGTTTGAGGATCGCATTGGTATGGCCAATTGCTATACCCATTCATTGAACGTTATTGATAGGTCAGTATTCACAGGACATAGATATCCTGTACCTTTCGCTTATCAGAGTGCAGTTGAGGCACAAATTAATCAGATGCTTGAAGATGGGATTATTGAGCACTCTAACAGTCCGTATGTTAATTCTTTGATAACGGTACCCAAGACCGACGGCACTGTTCGTATTTGTTTAGACGCTCGTTTGGTTAACAATAGAATTAGTTCAGATCAGCTGAAATCTATGTCAATAGAAGAATTAATGCAAACATTTGAGAGGAAGAAGTATTTCACTTGTGTAGATTTGAGTTCCAGTTTTTGGCAAGTGCCACTTATGTACGAAGATAGACCATTTACAGCTTTTAGTCATAAATATAACCTTTATCAATTTTGTAGAACACCTTATGGGTTAAAGAGTAGTTCAGCAGCTTTAATTAGGGCTTTAAACATCGCATTAGGGGATGACACAGGAGAGTTTGTAACCATTTACATAGATGATATGGTAATTAGTTCACGCAGTTTTGAGGAGCATCTACGTCATTTAAATATAGTTTTTCAGAAGTTAGATCAGGCAGGGTTCACTTTGAAGCTGTCTAAGTCGTCATTCTGTCAGTCAGAAGTGACATTTTTAGGTCATAGAGTGTCAAGTAGAGGTGTGACACCAGAGGAAAGTAGGGTTAGCATGTGTGGACAGTAGCATCAGGGCATCGTTACAGACACTGAGAAATATGCTAGGTAGAGCAACGTGATGATGTTCATTAAAGGGAGCCACTTGCAAGGTTGGAAGCAGGTGACGCAGAAACATTTATGATTTCCAAACGTATTGGAAAAACAGCATATGTGCTGGAGAATAGTGAGGGAGACAGATTATACGGAACGTATAATATACATAGTCTACGAAAATATGTGTCATAAAGTGAGTGTGTTTAGCTGGCGAGCCGGCCTATCAAATGAGTAAGTGTGGTGTCTGGTGCGTGGAAGATCTGGTCTTAAGGCAGGCGTATCAGAAGTCACACAGGGGGGTAGTATGTAAGTAAATGAGAGTTTTTAAGGTACAGGGAAATATGACAGGATTGTCGGATGCTGTTGAGCACTAAATTGTCTCGATGCACCAAGGCCAATTTTGGCAGCGCTGATGGGTTCCCATTTATCTCCAAGAGATGGGGGAGCGCTTGAATATGGCTTGTTAGCTTAAGGCGTCCACGAGATAAAAGATGGGCCATCAGAATGCGAGACAGTCCTTCATGAAACTCATACATATCAGCACACGTGATTTCTGTTTACGGCCTCGCCATGTAAGATTTGTAAGTGTGTAATTTAAGATAATCTGTACAATGGTATTATTTGTGTGAGGAGAAATGGTCTGTGTTGAGAGCTAGTATTAAGTAGAATATGGTTAACGGGAACTTAACAAGACAGGGCGCTTACTGCACAGAAATATTTGGTGTTATATGTAATGCGCATTTACTGTTTTTTTTTAGAAGTCAATATTAATTTAATCTACGTTAAAGAGAGATTAAGTATTATGGTCACGAGGCGCTGCCACAATAGTGTGATCATGTGCTGAGTGATAAGTGGAATTAAATGTCACCATAAGGAGGGGACCTCCAGTGAAATTAGGAAGTTCTATGGTGATATAAATATATCAGAACACCTTCAATGCGTGTGATATGACATCATAAATACATAGTGCTCACACATTAATTATGTCTATTTCTCCAACATAGAGAAATTTGAGAGGCGGAAATATCCGTGGAACACTATTCCCTATGTAAAACATTGAACTGGTTGCAAAGTGCGATCCATAGTGACAACAAACTTTGACGCAAAGTGCGTGAAGAAAAAATATGAGTGTATATATCTGTAATTTAGGGTGATTTCATTTATGTAATATGTATTTTGGATGGGGTTTATTAACGTGTCTGGGATAATCGGATAATGGACCGTCGTCACGGTAAATCATCCGATGATCCGAGGCGAATATGTAACGTGTTTTTCGAGGGGTTTTATGCAACTGGCATAAGTCAGTAGGAAGCCATTCTATATTTATTTACGCGGCAAATTGTTCAGCCAAGAGAATTTTTCATGGTAATTTATTATTATTATTAATTTATTATAATTATTATTAAGGTATTTTCGGAGCATTTTATAAAAATTATTAGCATTCAGATAGGTTTTCTATGTCTTAGAAAACGCTATCCAGCAAATTATTACGAACGACGATATCATAGAAAATTATCTGATTACGGAATTTTACGGAGTTTTCGTCAGTTAGGGTATATCGAGAGACGTGACTCACTGGGATTTCAAGTACACGCTTAATCTTGTCGAGAAGCATGACGCAATCTTGGGTCGCAAGGTCTAGAAAAGACGAATTTTTGGAACGGAAATCGACTTCTCCCTCTCGCGCGCCGAGTGTAATGAGGCAGAGGAGGGGAACTGGCGGCGTGCTCAGCCAATCAGTGAGGACGACGTAAGCTAGATGTCGGTACCATGGTGGGGGAGCCAACGTGTGCATATATCGTTCGACGCGCCGTGAAACGAGGACTATCTGTATAGAACTTGCAGAGTACGGTCGCAAGTGCGTGTCGCTCCGATGTTCAGTGGAGTTAGCGACGAACTTTTGTAAAACTTGGTTGTACGAGTGTTTGGGTCCGAGGTACGGACCATAGAATTATCTAATCTACCACCATATCATCAAATTCCGACGGAGATGACGACGTCCAGGAGACTGTGGGAAGCACACAGCATCAGCAAGTACGAGGGAAATGCCTTGGCAATTTCCAATGGTAAGCGCAAATTACGCAGAAATACGCAATCTCTCATTTTTCTTTGTTTTATATTTCATAATTCAGTAACTTCATAGCTTGGAAATAAGAGTAAAATCAATTTATCAGACTCCGTTTTCACGTAATTTTCTATCGGTAATATTCAAATCACAACGCTCCAATTTAAATTTTGTACTTATTATTATTATTAATTTTGCTATACTTGTTTTATATAATAAATTCATTTCTTTTACAATGCAATCTTTGCTTTCAGTAGGTAGCATTAGATATAGACCAATTCCTTCTCCTGATACAATTGTTTGTTGGGTTAATGATCAAATCATACCACGATCTGAGTGAATAGATTCTTGACGGTGTTCTCCCAGAGCTAGACGTTGTTAAATACAAATTTAGATTTCAGCATTGCGTTGAAGTCTTGGCGCCCATTAAAACAACATAGCTTAGGCAAAGGTAAACAATTACATTTTCTCCCAACAGTGTGGGCTAGCGAAACTGTTACATTTGTACGCTCAACGTGGAGCAAAGTAAATACCGTTTCACTTGTCATCCCAGCCTAAGCGAAGAACATTACATTTGTCGCCGACAACTTGGGGCTGAAAACCTAATAACATTTGTGGAAGGAGAAGGGTATATATTTCTGTGCCTGTATTTTGGGGGTTATTTGTCTTTATCAGTGTATATCATTATGGGGGATGAGAAAGAAAGACAGATGAGGTTACGTAGTGGTCATCAACGGGAGAGTGATGATACGAGCAGTATGTCGAGTGATGGTAGTACCGGGGTAGCGGAGGTAAATCCCGATACTGAAACAGGGAGTGTAGGCGGCCAACCAGAATTAAAAACTTTACTTCTCGAGTTTATGTATCAGAACAAAGTTAGTAGTGATGCCTTAAATGCTAAATTAGAACAAAACAATGCAAAACTGGAACAAAACAATGCTAAATTAGAACAAAACAGTAGGGAAAATAAAGAAAGTACAGATGCCTTAAATGCTAAATTAGAACAAAACAGTAGGGAATATAGAGAGAGTAATGAAACTTTAAACGCCAGAATAGAACAAAACAGTAAGGAAAATAGAGAGAGTACTGAAACTTTAAATGCTAAATTAGAACAAAACAGTAGGGAAATGAGTGACAAATTCGAACTGATTAGAGGCGAGATCAGGGGGGTGATGGAAGAAAAGGCTAAAGAGATTATTGCAGATGTAGACAGAAAATTAGGAAAAGTACAGGAGGAGTTGGAAATTAGAATCAGTACACAGGCTGAAAATTTAAAAGAACTAGTGCAACTGGAAACACAGCAGGTCAAAAAGCAATTGGGGGGAGAAATTGACAAAATTCAGGTAGCTACTAAAGAGGTTAAGGAACAGCTGGGGGGTAGAATTGAGAAAGTCCACTCACAAATAGTTGCAGAAGTAAATGATTTAAGAGAGAGTAATAGAGAGAGCATTAGCAAGATTGAGGAGAAACTAGCAAAGCTATATGATAAAGTAGAAGAATCAGAAGGAAACATTAAATTAACAGTAAACAGTATTGAGAGGAAGGCTGAGGAGAAAATCGCAGAATTAGAATTAAAATTAAAAGCTAGGATCATGCAAGAAAATAGTCAGAATAGGCCAGTTTTGGTGAATAGCACACACAGGGAGGTAGAACTGGGTAAGTTCAGCAATCGACAGGAGTGCCCAATGGAGTTCATGAACACTATAGAAAATAAATTCGGGGAGAGGTTGGAAAATGGTAGTATTGAGTGGTGCCAGGTAGTTGAAATTTTAGAACAAGTCTTTGTGGGGGAAACGAGGAATTGGTTTGCTGTCTACAGAGACAAGTTTACTGATATCAATGATTTTAAAATGAAATTCTGTGAAAAGTTCTGGAATGAGGTTATTCAGTCGCAGCATCGTGAGGGAGTAGTGTGTGGTAAATATAACCCTAAAGGAAGCTGCACCATGACCGAATACTTTTTAGGGCAGGTATTAGTGTGTAAATATCTGGATGGCTTGAAGGAGGAAAGTGATGTGGTGAGGTTGCTACTTAGGCACTTGCCCTATAGGATCAAGGAGGCTGCTTGTATCCAGAATGTAAAGACTATATCACAAGTAGAAAATTTGTTAAGCACATTTGATGCACTAGGGAGAGGGGGTTATGAGGACAATTTCAATAGGAACCAGGGTAATAATAATAATAGACCTAATGAAGCCAGGCATCAAGAAGTTCAAGGGAACGGTGGCGAAGGGGCCAACGCTGAAAATAGAAATAATAATAATCAGCTAAATCAGAACAGAGGAAATGGCTATGGTAATCAGTATCAAGGGAGGAACAATGATTTCAGGGGAAATCAAGGGAGGAACAATGATTACAGGGGAAATCAAGGGAGAAACAATGATTTCAGGGGAAATCAAGGGAGAAATTATAATGACAATAATTACAACCAGAATAGGGGTCAAGGAAGAGGACAGCCTAGTGGTAGTAATATACAGCCAAACAATGACAACACAGCCCAGAACAACCAGACCAGTTTAGTAGTTAGTAGTACTACGGCCAGCTGTAGCGGTTCTTTAAACGCGAACCAGGCTGCGAAGTAAGGTCAGAATCTCAGTCTGTAGCATGCCCTGTCCATACAATTATACAGGAACCCTATGACCTAAATGTGAGAAATGAATTATTACATGAACTAAATGATGAAGATATTATTCAGGAAGTGGTTAGTAAGAGCCCCATAGTTAAATTTAACGTGTCCGAGGCGTACACAGATGTTTTAATTGATAGTGGTTGTATGAAGAGTTGCATAAGTAGTGCATTTTATGATAAAATGAAAGGAACTGGAGTAAATTTTGAGGAGATGCCAATTAAAAGCACTTTTGTTATCACAGCTGTTGGGAAGAGGTCTAAAGTAATTTCTAAGCAAGTTTTAGTAGACATTAAAATTAATAATCATGTAGAGAAGCAGATTTGTCTTGTAATTCCAAATTTAGTGTTCAGTGTTATCTTGGGTTCAGAGTGGCTAAGTAGAGTGTCTGGTAACTTATGTTATGATGTAGGGAGTTTGAAATTTAAATGGGGAGATTCTGAAGTAGAAGTAGCGTTCAATGACCATATTCAGAGAAGTAGTATTGTAGGTGTGATTTGTACTTTAAATGAGATATCGCCAGCCGTAGAGCGGGGTTCTCCATGTTTTGTGGGCAGTGTGATTACGAACGGAAGTCTAGAGGACTCGTTACGTGAGGCTGCATTTCAGGGAAATATAGAGGATGAACAGTGTGTTCGGCTCTATGATGTGTTATGGTGTAATAGAAGAGTGTTTGAGGATCGCATTGGTATGGCCAATTGCTATACCCATTCATTGAACGTTATTGATAGGTCAGTATTCACAGGACATAGATATCCTGTACCTTTCGCTTATCAGAGTGCAGTTGAGGCACAAATTAATCAGATGCTTGAAGATGGGATTATTGAGCACTCTAACAGTCCGTATGTTAATTCTTTGATAACGGTACCCAAGACCGACGGCACTGTTCGTATTTGTTTAGACGCTCGTTTGGTTAACAATAGAATTAGTTCAGATCAGCTGAAATCTATGTCAATAGAAGAATTAATGCAAACATTTGAGGGGAAGAAGTATTTCACTTGTGTAGATTTGAGTTCCAGTTTTTGGCAAGTGCCACTTATGTACGAAGATAGACCATTTACAGCTTTTAGTCATAAATATAACCTTTATCAATTTTGTAGAACACCTTATGGGTTAAAGAGTAGTTCAGCAGCTTTAATTAGGGCTTTAAACATCGCATTAGGGGATGACACAGGAGAGTTTGTAACCATTTACATAGATGATATGGTAATTAGTTCACGCAGTTTTGAGGAGCATCTACGTCATTTAAATATAGTTTTTCAGAAGTTAGATCAGGCAGGGTTCACTTTGAAGCTGTCTAAGTCGTCATTCTGTCAGTCAGAAGTGACATTTTTAGGTCATAGAGTGTCAAGTAGAGGTGTGACACCAGAGGAAAGTAGGGTTAGCATGTGTGGACAGTAGCATCAGGGCATCGTTACAGACACTGAGAAATATGCAAGGTAGAGCAACGTGATGATGTTCATTAAAGGGAGCCACTTGCAAGGTTGGAAGCAGGTGACGCAGAAACATTTATGGTTTCCAAACGTATTGGAAAAACAGCATATGTGCTGGAGAATAGTGAGGGAAACAGATTATACGGAACGTATAATATACATAGTCTACGAAAATATGTGTCATAAAGTGAGTGTGTTTAGCTGGCGAGCCGGCCTATCAAATGAGTAAGTGTGGTGTCTGGTGCGTGGAAGATCTGGTCTTAAGGCAGGCGTATCAGAAGTCACACAGGGGGGTAGTATGTAAGTAAATGAGAGTTTTTAAGGTACAGGGAAATATGACAGGATTGTCGGATGCTGTTGAGCACTAAATTGTCTCGATGCACCAAGGCCAATTTTGGCAGCGCTGATGGGTTCCCATTTATCTCCAAGAGATGGGGGAGCGCTTGAATATGGCTTGTTAGCTTAAGGCGTCCACGAGATAAAAGATGGGCCATCAGAATGCGAGACAGTCCTTCATGAAACTCATACATATCAGCACACGTGATTTCTGTTTACGGCCTCGCCATGTAAGATTTGTAAGTGTGTAATTTAAGATAATCTGTACAATGGTATTATTTGTGTGAGGAGAAATGGTCTGTGTTGAGAGCTAGTATTAAGTAGAATATGGTTAACGGGAACTTAACAAGACAGGGCGCTTACGGCACAGAAATATTTGGTGTTATATGTAATGCGCATTTACTGTTTTTTTTTAGAAGTCAATATTAATTTAATCTACGTTAAAGAGAGATTAAGTATTATGGTCACGAGGCGCTGCCACAATAGTGTGATCATGTGCTGAGTGATAAGTGGAATTAAATGTCACCATAAGGAGGGGACCTCCAGTGAAATTAGGAAGTTCTATGGTGATATAAATATATCAGAACACCTTCAATGCGTGTGATATGACATCATAAATACATAGTGCTCACACATTAATTATGTCTATTTCTCCAACATAGAGAAATTTGAGAGGCGGAAATATCCGTGGAACACTATTCCCTATGTAAAACATTGAACTGGTTGCAAAGTGCGATCCATAGTGACAACAAACTTTGACGCAAAGTGCGTGAAGAAAAAATATGAGTGTATATATCTGTAATTTAGGGTGATTTCATTTATGTAATATGTATTTTGGATGGGGTTTATTAACGTGTCTGGGATAATCGGATAATGGACCGTCGTCACGGTAAATCATCCGATGATCCGAGGCGAATATGTAACGTGTTTTTCGAGGGGTTTTATGCAACTGGCATAAGTCAGTAGGAAGCCATTCTATATTTATTTACGCGGCAAATTGTTCAACCAAGAGAATTTTTCATGGTAATTTATTATTATTATTAATTTATTATAATTATTATTAAGGTATTTTCGGAGCATTTTATAAAAATTATTAGCATTCAGATAGGTTTTCTATGTCTTAGAAAACGCTATCCAGCAAATTATTACGAACGACGATATCATAGAAAATTATCTGATTACGGAATTTTACGGAGTTTTCGTCAGTTAGGGTATATCGAGAGACGTGACTCACTGGGATTTCAAGTACACGCTTAATCTTGTCGAGAAGCATGACGCAATCTTGGGTCGCAAGGTCTAGAAAAGACGAATTGTTGGAACGGAAATCGACTTCTCCCTCTCGCGCGCCGAGTGTAATGAGGCAGAGGAGGGGAACTGGCGGCGTGCTCAGCCAATCAGTGAGGACGACGTAAGCTAGATGTCGGTACCATGGTGGGGGAGCCAACGTGTGCATATATCGTTCGACGCGCCGTGAAACGAGGACTATCTGTATAGAACTTGCAGAGTACGGTCGCAAGTGCGTGTCGCTCCGATGTTCAGTGGAGTTAGCGACGAACTTTTGTAAAACTTGGTTGTACGAGTGTTTGGGTCCGTGGTACGGACCATAGAATTATCTAATCTACCACCATATCATCAAATTCCGACGGAGATGACGACGTCCAGGAGACTGTGGGAAGCACACAGCATCAGCAAGTACGAGGGAAATGCCTTGGCAATTTCCAATGGTAAGCGCAAATGACGCAGAAATACGCAATCTCTCATTTTTCTTTGTTTTATATTTCATAATTCAGTAACTTCATAGCTTGGAAATAAGAGTAAAATCAATTTATCAGACTCCGTTTTCACGTAATTTTCTATCGGTAATATTCAAATCACAACGCTCCAATTTAAATTTTGTACTTATTATTATTATTAATTTTGCTATACTTGTTTTATATAATAAATTCATTTCTTTTACAATGCAATCTTTGCTTTCAGTAGGTAGCATTAGATATAGACCAATTCCTTCTCCTGATACAATTGTTTGTTGGGTTAATGATCAAATCATACCACGATCTGAGTGAATAGATTCTTGACGGTGTTCTCCCAGAGCTAGACGTTGTTAAATACAAATTTAGATTTCAGCATTGCGTTGAAGTCTTGGCGCCCATTAAAACAACATAGCTTAGGCAAAGGTAAACAATTACATTTTCTCCCAACAGTGTGGGCTAGCGAAACTGTTACATTTGTACGCTCAACGTGGAGCAAAGTAAATACCGTTTCACTTGTCATCCCAGCCTAAGCGAAGAACATTACATTTGTCGCCGACAACTTGGGGCTGAAAACCTAATAACATTTGTGGAAGGAGAAGGGTATATATTTCTGTGCCTGTATTTTGGGGGTTATTTGTCTTTATCAGTGTATATCATTATGGGGGATGAGAAAGAAAGACAGATGAGGTTACGTAGTGGTCATCAACGGGAGAGTGATGATACGAGCAGTATGTCGAGTGATGGTAGTACCGGGGTAGCGGAGGTAAATCCCGATACTGAAACAGGAAGTGTAGGCGGCCAACCAGAATTAAAAACTTTACTTCTCGAGTTTATGTATCAGAACAAAGTTAGTAGTGATGCCTTAAATGCTAAATTAGAACAAAACAATGCAAAACTGGAACAAAACAATGCTAAATTAGAACAAAACAGTAGGGAAAATAAAGAAAGTACAGATGCCTTAAATGCTAAATTAGAACAAAACAGTAGGGAATATAGAGAGAGTAATGAAACTTTAAACGCCAGAATAGAACAAAACAGTAAGGAAAATAGAGAGAGTACTGAAACTTTAAATGCTAAATTAGAACAAAACAGTAGGGAAATGAGTGACAAATTCGAACTGATTAGAGGCGAGATCAGGGGGGTGATGGAAGAAAAGGCTAAAGAGATTATTGCAGATGTAGACAGAAAATTAGGAAAAGTACAGGAGGAGTTGGAAATTAGAATCAGTACACAGGCTGAAAATTTAAAAGAACTAGTGCAACTGGAAACACAGCAGGTCAAAAAGCAATTGGGGGGAGAAATTGACAAAATTCAGGTAGCTACTAAAGAGGTTAAGGAACAGCTGGGGGGTAGAATTGAGAAAGTCCACTCACAAATAGTTGCAGAAGTAAATGATTTAAGAGAGAGTAATAGAGAGAGCATTAGCAAGATTGAGGAGAAACAAGCAAAGCTATATGATAAAGTAGAAGAATCAGAAGGAAACATTAAATTAACAGTAAACAGTATTGAGAGGAAGGCTGAGGAGAAAATCGCAGAATTAGAATTAAAATTAAAAGCTAGGATCATGCAAGAAAATAGTCAGAATAGGCCAGTTTTGGTGAATAGCACACACAGGGAGGTAGAACTGGGTAAGTTCAGCAATCGACAGGAGTGCCCAATGGAGTTCATGAACACTATAGAAAATAAATTCGGGGAGAGGTTGGAAAATGGTAGTATTGAGTGGTGCCAGGTAGTTGAAATTTTAGAACAAGTCTTTGTGGGGGAAACGAGGAATTGGTTTGCTGTCTACAGAGACAAGTTTACTGATATCAATGATTTTAAAATGAAATTCTGTGAAAAGTTCTGGAATGAGGTTATTCAGTCGCAGCATCGTGAGGGAGTAGTGTGTGGTAAATATAACCCTAAAGGAAGCTGCACCATGACCGAATACTTTTTAGGGCAGGTATTAGTGTGTAAATATCTGGATGGCTTGAAGGAGGAAAGTGATGTGGTGAGGTTGCTACTTAGGCACTTGCCCTATAGGATCAAGGAGGCTGCTTGTATCCAGAATGTAAAGACTATATCACAAGTAGAAAATTTGTTAAGCACATTTGATGCACTAGGGAGAGGGGGTTATGAGGACAATTTCAATAGGAACCAGGGTAATAATAATAATAGACCTAATGAAGCCAGGCATCAAGAAGTTCAAGGGAACGGTGGCGAAGGGGCCAACGCTGAAAATAGAAATAATAATAATCAGCTAAATCAGAACAGAGGAAATGGCTATGGTAATCAGTATCAAGGGAGGAACAATGATTTCAGGGGAAATCAAGGGAGGAACAATGATTACAGGGGAAATCAAGGGAGAAACAATGATTTCAGGGGAAATCAAGGGAGAAATTATAATGACAATAATTACAACCAGAATAGGGGTCAAGGAAGAGGACAGCCTAGTGGTAGTAATATACAGCCAAACAATGACAACACAGCCCAGAACAACCAGACCAGTTTAGTAGTTAGTAGTACTACGGCCAGCTGTAGCGGTTCTTTAAACGCGAACCAGGCTGCGAAGTAAGGTCAGAATCTCAGTCTGTAGCATGCCCTGTCCATACAATTATACAGGAACCCTATGACCTAAATGTGAGAAATGAATTATTACATGAACTAAATGATGAAGATATTATTCAGGAAGTGGTTAGTAAGAGCCCCATAGTTAAATTTAACGTGTCCGAGGCGTACACAGATGTTTTAATTGATAGTGGTTGTATGAAGAGTTGCATAAGTAGTGCATTTTATGATAAAATGAAAGGAACTGGAGTAAATTTTGAGGAGATGCCAATTAAAAGCACTTTTGTTATCACAGCTGTTGGGAAGAGGTCTAAAGTAATTTCTAAGCAAGTTTTAGTAGACATTAAAATTAATAATCATGTAGAGAAGCAGATTTGTCTTGTAATTCCAAATTTAGTGTTCAGTGTTATCTTGGGTTCAGAGTGGCTAAGTAGAGTGTCTGGTAACTTATGTTATGATGTAGGGAGTTTGAAATTTAAATGGGGAGATTCTGAAGTAGAAGTAGCGTTCAATGACCATATTCAGAGAAGTAGTATTGTAGGTGTGATTTGTACTTTAAATGAGATATCGCCAGCCGTAGAGCGGGGTTCTCCATGTTTTGTGGGCAGTGTGATTACGAACGGAAGTCTAGAAGACTCGTTACGTGAGGCTGCATTTCAGGGAAATATAGAGGATGAACAGTGTGTTCGGCTCTATGATGTGTTATGGTGTAATAGGAGAGTGTTTGAGGATCGCATTGGTATGGCCAATTGCTATACCCATTCATTGAACGTTATTGATAGGTCAGTATTCACAGGACATAGATATCCTGTACCTTTCGCTTATCAGAGTGCAGTTGAGGCACAAATTAATCAGATGCTTGAAGATGGGATTATTGAGCACTCTAACAGTCCGTATGTTAATTCTTTGATAACGGTACCCAAGACCGACGGCACTGTTCGTATTTGTTTAGACGCTCGTTTGGTTAACAATAGAATTAGTTCAGATCAGCTGAAATCTATGTCAATAGAAGAATTAATGCAAACATTTGAGGGGAAGAAGTATTTCACTTGTGTAGATTTGAGTTCCAGTTTTTGGCAAGTGCCACTTATGTACGAAGATAGACCATTTACAGCTTTTAGTCATAAATATAACCTTTATCAATTTTGTAGAACACCTTATGGGTTAAAGAGTAGTTCAGCAGCTTTAATTAGGGCTTTAAACATCGCATTAGGGGATGACACAGGAGAGTTTGTAACCATTTACATAGATGATATGGTAATTAGTTCACGCAGTTTTGAGGAGCATCTACGTCATTTAAATATAGTTTTTCAGAAGTTAGATCAGGCAGGGTTCACTTTGAAGCTGTCTAAGTCGTCATTCTGTCAGTCAGAAGTGACATTTTTAGGTCATAGAGTGTCAAGTAGAGGTGTGACACCAGAGGAAAGTAGGGTTAGCATGTGTGGACAGTAGCATCAGGGCATCGTTACAGACACTGAGAAATATGCTAGGTAGAGCAACGTGATGATGTTCATTAAAGGGAGCCACTTGCAAGGTTGGAAGCAGGTGACGCAGAAACATTTATGGTTTCCAAACGTATTGGAAAAACAGCATATGTGCTGGAGAATAGTGAGGGAAACAGATTATACGGAACGTATAATATACATAGTCTACGAAAATATGTGTCATAAAGTGAGTGTGTTTAGCTGGCGAGCCGGCCTATCAAATGAGTAAGTGTGGTGTCTGGTGCGTGGAAGATCTGGTCTTAAGGCAGGCGTATCAGAAGTCACACAGGGGGGTAGTATGTAAGTAAATGAGAGTTTTTAAGGTACAGGGAAATATGACAGGATTGTCGGATGCTGTTGAGCACTAAATTGTCTCGATGCACCAAGGCCAATTTTGGCAGCGCTGATGGGTTCCCATTTATCTCCAAGAGATGGGGGAGCGCTTGAATATGGCTTGTTAGCTTAAGGCGTCCACGAGATAAAAGATGGGCCATCAGAATGCGAGACAGTCCTTCATGAAACTCATACATATCAGCACACGTGATTTCTGTTTACGGCCTCGCCATGTAAGATTTGTAAGTGTGTAATTTAAGATAATCTGTACAATGGTATTATTTGTGTGAGGAGAAATGGTCTGTGTTGAGAGCTAGTATTAAGTAGAATATGGTTAACGGGAACTTAACAAGACAGGGCGCTTACGGCACAGAAATATTTGGTGTTATATGTAATGCGCATTTACTGTTTTTTTTAGAAGTCAATATTAATTTAATCTACGTTAAAGAGAGATTAAGTATTATGGTCACGAGGCGCTGCCACAATAGTGTGATCATGTGCTGAGTGATAAGTGGAACTAAATGTCACCATAAGGAGGGGACCTCCAGTGAAATTAGGAAGTTCTATGGTGATATAAATATATCAGAACACCTTCAATGCGTGTGATATGACATCATAAATACATAGTGCTCACACATTAATTATGTCTATTTCTCCAACATAGAGAAATTTGAGAGGCGGAAATATCCGTGGAACACTATTCCCTATGTAAAACATTGAACTGGTTGCAAAGTGCGATCCATAGTGACAACAAACTTTGACGCAAAGTGCGTGAAGAAAAAATATGAGTGTATATATCTGTAATTTAGGGTGATTTCATTTATGTAATATGTATTTTGGATGGGGTTTATTAACGTGTCTGGGATAATTGGATAATGGACCGTCGTCACGGTAAATCATCCGATGATCCGAGGCGAATATGTAACGTGTTTTTCGAGGGGTTTTATGCAACTGGCATAAGTCAGTAGGAAGCCATTCTATATTTATTTACGCGGCAAATTGTTCAGCCAAGAGAATTTTTCATGGTAATTTATTATTATTATTAATTTATTATAATTATTATTAAGGTATTTTCGGAGCATTTTATAAAAATTATTAGCATTCAGATAGGTTTTCTATGTCTTAGAAAACGCTATCCAGCAAATTATTACGAACGACGATATCATAGAAAATTATCTGATTACGGAATTTTACGGAGTTTTCGTCAGTTAGGGTATATCGAGAGACGTGACTCACTGGGATTTCAAGTACACGCTTAATCTTGTCGAGAAGCATGACGCAATCTTGGGTCGCAAGGTCTAGAAAAGACGAATTGTTGGAACGGAAATCGACTTCTCCCTCTCGCGCGCCGAGTGTAATGAGGCAGAGGAGGGGAACTGGCGGCGTGCTCAGCCAATCAGTGAGGACGACGTAAGCTAGATGTCGGTACCATGGTGGGGGAGCCAACGTGTGCATATATCGTTCGACGCGCCGTGAAACGAGGACTATCTGTATAGAACTTGCAGAGTACGGTCGCAAGTGCATGTCGCTCCGATGTTCAGTGGAGTTAGCGACGAACTTTTGTAAAACTTGGTTGTACGAGTGTTTGGGTCCGAGGTACGGACCATAGAATTATCTAATCTACCACCATATCATCAAATTCCGACGGAGATGACGACGTCCAGGAGACTGTGGGAAGCACACAGCATCAGCAAGTACGAGGGAAATGCCTTGGCAATTTCCAATGGTAAGCGCAAATGACGCAGAAATACGCAATCTCTCATTTTTCTTTGTTTTATATTTCATAATTCAGTAACTTCATAGCTTGGAAATAAGAGTAAAATCAATTTATCAGACTCCGTTTTCACGTAATTTTCTATCGGTAATATTCAAATCACAACGCTCCAATTTAAATTTTGTACTTATTATTATTATTAATTTTGCTATACTTGTTTTATATAATAAATTCATTTCTTTTACAATGCAATCTTTGCTTTCAGTAGGTAGCATTAGATATAGACCAATTCCTTCTCCTGATACAATTGTTTGTTGGGTTAATGATCAAATCATACCACGATCTGAGTGAATAGATTCTTGACGGTGTTCTCCCAGAGCTAGACGTTGTTAAATACAAATTTAGATTTCAGCATTGCGTTGAAGTCTTGGCGCCCATTAAAACAACATAGCTTAGGCAAAGGTAAACAATTACATTTTCTCCCAACAGTGTGGGCTAGCGAAACTGTTACATTTGTACGCTCAACGTGGAGCAAAGTAAATACCGTTTCACTTGTCATCCCAGCCTAAGCGAAGAACATTACACTCAACCAAGCTATTGTGTAATATTGTAAGCCATGTATAACTTTAACTGCAATTTCCTCAAAACTAGGTTTCCGTCACTTACCTTCTTTTTGTTCTCAGCCCCTCATTTGTAGGCAGACGGAATGTGTAGAAAGGACTTCCCAAAGCATTTCAGGGGCGTGGTGGCTCAGCGGTCTAGCTGTATGCCTCTCACCAAGGCGGTCCGGGTTCGATTCCCAGTCAATGCATGTGAGATTTTCGAAATGAAATGCCATGTCCTGTGGTTCGGATTCCACGTAAAAAGGAGGTCCCGTGGCTCATGATCTCAAGGTTAACGGTCACGTTAAACTACAAGCTTCCTTTCCAAAGCATTTCATTGTCGAAACAAAGGAACGGCTACCCTATTTATCCAAGGAGGGACAATGGCAGAACTATTATCAAACGCGTTCAAGGTTATGACGTGAAAGTTGACAATCGTTTCATAGTGCCTTATAATCCTTTCCTTTTATTGTACTTTCGAGCTCTTATTAATGTAGAGATTTGTGCAAGATTTAAGAGAGTAAAATAGTTGCAGATTCGTATCCTGGCGCAGTCAGCTGGCATTTGAGGGTGCACAAATGCGAGGGAGCCGTGTCAGTAGATTTACTGGCACGTTAAAGATCCCCTTCGGGGCAACATTCCGGCACCCCGGCGTCTCTAAAAGCCACAGTAGTTAAAAGGGACGTAAAACCAATAACATTATTATTAATTATTAAGAGTGTAAAATATATCCACAAATATGTTTACAACGGACATGACTGCGCCAATCTACAAATATCAACCAGCGAGAGTTTACTTCACCATGATGAAATATCTACCTTTCTGAACACCCGATATTTAAGTCCGAGTGAAGCTGCCTATAGAATTTTTTTTTATCCTATGCATTAACAATCTCATACTGTAGTTCGCTTACCTGTTCATTTACAAGATGAACAGCAGGTGTATTTTTGTAATGACAATGCCTCTGAAGCTCTACTTCGAGCGGAGTTGAAAAGCACAGAACTGATTACATTGTTTAATTTAAATAAGAATCCGGTGACAAAAAGTCCTTACATATACCCAGAAACGCCAGTTCATTATGTTTGGGAAAGTAACGAACGCGTCTGAAAAAAAAGCGTGAAATCTGGAAAATTCATAGGTAGAATGTTTAACGTTTCCCCAGTGGAATCAGAAAAATATCATCTTCGATTGCTGTTACTTCACGTAGTAGATGCCACCTGTTTTCAAGATGTAAAGACTGTAAACAATGTGTGCTGTTCATCATTCAAAGAAGCAGCAATGGAACGTAGATTAATTCAGGACGATGCTAAATGGCATCGTAGTCTACGTGAAGCGTCAGATCTTCAAATGCCATTTCAATTGAGACAATTGTTTTCCTTAATTTGTATATTTCAACAACCATCGAATTCAGTTGAATTGTGGGATACTTTTAAGGATTCTCTTAGTGAGGATTACTTACGTCTTTACAACCAGCAAACAGCTTATCAAATGACTCTCCGCGATATTAGTAAGATGACAAAATTACATGGTTTTACTCTTTCAACTTTCGGGTTGAAGTTATCAGTGACTTACCACGTACCGTACTGAAAGGAATGAATCTTCCATGCTTCCTATTGCTGATCATGACTCAATTATTCATAAAGTGAATGATGAACAAAGATTCATCATAAATGAAATTATTAACACTATGCTACAGAACAATACAAATAAAATTAATGCATAATTCATAGATGGTCCTGACGGTACTGGCAAGACATTCGTGTACCAATGTCTCATAAAAAAAAGTGCACTGATTTGGGTTTCGAAGTGATACCAGGGCGTGGACTGGAATTGCTGCCATGCTATTACTCAATGGTCGTACGGTACACAGCAGATTTAAGTTACCGCTGAAATTACACGAAGCTTCCTGTTTCATCTATAAAAATTTATCTCGGCACGCCGGAAGGCGGAGGTAGGTTTCACCGGTCAAACTAGGGAATAGGCGAAAATAGGCAGAATATGCAGGTTTTCGTAGAAGGATCAGACCTCATTTATTGCGAGAAAGTATTTTACAATTGGAGCTTAATTAACTTTGTTTTTCGTCCTTTATGCATATTTTTAACATTTTATTGTCTTATGGGGACGGTAACCTACTCGTCATTTGGGGTCCATTTTTATACTTGTGGTCACACTGTCCTTATGCAAGGTTTCGACACTGATATGTAACTATCTAACTGTCTGTTACTTCTTCATGCAAAATTATATCTCCCGCAGAGATGTTGGTTGGTTCCTGAGTTTAGGAGCTGCGACAACGCGGCCATGTATCCCCGTGTACTTTGGATGTGTGTAGAATCTGTCTGATAACCGGTGTTAATTGTGATAGTTGAATTAATCGTGTAATTCAGGTAAGGACTGCAGACGGTCAATTTCAAGTAGTAGGCCTAGTTCCTAATTCTGTTACCAAATGCTACTGTCAACGACACATAGCCGTGAACTCGGCTACTAGGTGCCAACGCAAACAGCAACTCGCAACGGACGTTGGAACTTCCCCTCCGTAGGGAAGCACACTGAGGGATTTTAGCACTCCTAGAAAATCAGACGACTTCGGCCGGCTTTGAACCCGCGACCTTGGACATAGAAGTTCAGCATGCTACCAGTTACGTCACCGAAGCCACTTCCCACAGAGTCAGATGGGAAACTGAATGAGATCTCGGGCATTGGCGTTGTCATGGCAACCTCTGATGGCTCATCCCTCATCAATTTAGTAGCGTTATCAAGGGAACCTCTTGATGGCGCTTGGCATCGAGCCCTATGTTATACATTTATGAAATGTAAAAGAACTTACCACTACAATTGGTAGTGTGTAACCAAATTTGTAAGTTATATTTGGTTGGTGAGAAATGCTCTATGAAGTTCCAACGTTCACCGCTAGGTGTTAGTGACACTAGCATTTGGTAGCCAAAGCTGTAACTAGAATACGGTACTTGAAATTAAACTTGGCGAGAGGGTCTACAGGCGTTCAAATAAAATACCCTGCTATAACCATTGACTGAAATTCATACATAATTTAAATAGAAAGAAAACTGACATGCTATGTTTCTATGAACTTGATACCTGCTTGCTCACATATACTTGAGATAATAAGCCTAATAAGCCATAGGCATTTGATGTTAAGAATACTGAGATGATTGTAACTGTGAATGCCTGAACATGATTAGCGGCTTTTAAGGTTGGAACGGAGTACACTTGTCCAAAATTAAGAAGAATAGTGTTCGATTCCACACAACACCCATCCTGAAAGTGAATATAAATTGCTGTCCACTTAAGGCCATGATCGCCTCCTTCCCAATCCTAGCCTTAATTGTCAAATTGACACACTAATACAGCCATCATAGTGACAGAGGTTATCTGACAGACACATAAATACCCGAGATTTATTTCGCCAGAATTTCCTAAAATCCATCAAATTCACCGCAAATTTAGCAAATTCCATGAAATTCTTTAAAACCCAAAAAATTACCACAAATTACCATTGAATTGCGTAAAGGATCTCCACACAGGGTTTCTGAAGCGCGTGATATTGAACATGCATGAACAGTCATCTTGCTAAGTAGTGGAGGACAAACAAATACACAGGAAATGTTTACCGGAACGGTAATGTGCTAAGCCAGCAGAGTCAGCACTTCGGAAATACTTAAATAACCCTTCAAAACATGAGGAAGTGTCTGTCTCCTCCAGAATCGCTGCCCGACTGCCGAGTGACGTCGCCATGCCTCCGGTAAGTGTGTACTTCTCAGGATTTCCCTAATTGCTTGTCATCCTTTCACTTTACCACACCTTATTACATTTGTACACAATACTTGTTTAAAGCTATCCCTTATTCCAGGGAAGCATTCACATGCATACTACAGCTCTTAGTAATACATTTTTTTTTATCATAGAAGCCCAATTGTTGTCGTTGTGTCCTTACATCCTACTTCATGGCACACTTCCCCACTCACACTTTACTCGTAGAACAAAGTACTGGGTCAGCACTATTATTCCACTCACGCCAGTCGACCTTGCCCTCTAAAGCGCCTTGCTCACAACGCAGTATCAGCAGCCAAGTTATAGCTGCTCTCGCTCCTACCTTAACTTGCAAGACAGTAGAATCACCCCTAGGGAGCAGCCCTTGCTTGTGATCCCTTATCCGCAGATCTTTATCCCTTCGCCCGCCACACCTTCCCGCACTCATTTGACGGTCTCTCACACCCGTTAAAGTTCCCTGATCACATACCACCCCCGACACCTACTCACCCCTGTTTCTACTCCCACAAGGATAAAACAATATCAAGGATTCATTTTCATTTTAAAGTTCACTCCGCCTTGTGAGGCCAAACCTAACAACTATCTAGTCATGTATGTTAACGTGTACATATACGATCAATAACAAATAATAATAATAATAATAATAATAATAATAATAATAATAATAATAATAATAATAATAATGCCTCAGAATGCCTAAATATGGTCAGAAAAGGACAACTCCGGAAATTGGAGCTGAAGGACCGGAAGATTCTACGAAAAATCATGGGCCCTATTAAAGAGGAAGGCAAGTATAGAATCAGGCACAACAATGAACTCTATGAACAAGTGGAAAGCATTACAACAGCTATGAGGAAGAGGAGGCTGATCTTCTATGGTCATATTGTGAGAATGGATAATCAGAGGCTCATCTCCAGAATTTTCAACACTGTCTCTAGAGGGAAAGCAACTAACGCCAAGTGGTCGAAACTAGTCAGAAAAGACCTTGAACAATTGGATATTGACCCCAGTAACATCTATGACAGGAATAAATACAGGACTTTAGTCAGAACATCAGACTCTCTCCAGTCACTAACAGCAAAAACAGTGCGTCCAGGAGTAGGTGTGAAATGGACTCAGGAGCGGAAGGACATTCACAGTGCCAGAATGAAGGAATACTGGGCTAGGAGGAAAGCTACCAGAGATAAGAACCACGTGGTCCACAGCCGGCCCAAACGGAATTTAAAAAAATAATAATAATAATAATAAATAAATAATATATAAAAATAAGTGTCTCTCTTACCTATAAGACTTTTGTATCCCTGGCTGTTCTCTCTCATAAAGTTATAATATTTTTTTAAGAACCAAAATGGCTGCCTGGTAGTTATATGTAGTATGCCTCTGTTAACCTGTATAAGAACCAAAATGGCCACCTGTTAAACTTCACTCCTGCTAGCAGCCAGAAGAGTAAGCTGAGCTGTTATTTCCTGCTGACACAGCACTCCTGTTATCAACAGCTCTCACCAGACAGGCAAGGCAAAGTGTTGGCTGCAAGCAAGAGTATCGGTATCATCAAAACGTGTGTCTGTTATAAAATCCAACATTTATTATAACTCAGCTGTCACCACAGAGGTCCGGGTCCGATTCACCGCTCTATCAAGAAATTTTATTCCTGGTGTAAGGGCTGGAACGGGGTACTCTCGGTCTTGTCAGGTAAAACTGAAAACACATGCGTTCCATTCACACCTCAACCATTTGTTGGGTCAATGCATTGACCATAGGAAAGGGTTGACCATCCTGAGTTCTACAACACCACACACAAATCTTTAGCATTATTGGTTAGTTATCTATATACAGATCAATCCATAATTACCTAATAATAATAATAATAATAATAATAATTAGCAAGCAGTCATCCTCAATACATGCATCCATTAAACCATGGTTTCACAAAACTCTTATCATATTTAGGTGTTTAACACCGTTTTCCCCCTGTAAATCACTATTCACTGTTTTACGGGTGAAATGATCTATCAAGGTAAACGAGTATTTGATTACCTTTTTTTTTAGTTATAACACATACTTTTAGGATTCTTAGTTTCCAAAGTATCAATTTTTCAACATTGGCATAGTTTTCACCACCTTACTATTTTTCATTAAAAACAAAAGATCTTAGGTTAATTTATCATTTTTAGATGTTTAACACTTTTTTGCCCCTGTAAAATCACTATTCACAGTGTTACGGATGAAATGACCTATCAAGGTAAAAGAGTATTTCATTACCTAATTTTTGAGCTAGAACACATAATTTTAGGGTTCTTATTTTCCAAGGTATCGATTTTTCGATTTTCGGGTAGTTTTCACCCCCTACTATTTTTCATCAAAAACAGATAAATAAATCAAAAACATTTATCATTTTTAGATGTTTAACACCTTTTTTCATGTAAAATCACTATACACTGTTTTAGGGGTGAAATAACCTATCGAGGCGAAATATTATTTGATTACCAGTCCTACAACACCTCATACAACTCCCTAGTATTATTGGTTTGCAAAATATTAAAAAGCCAATGACCCTTTAGTTTTGGGTCCTTTGGTTACATTAGATAGGCTATAGGAAAATAGTGGGCGTCACGTCAAGTGATACAACACCTCATACAAGTCCCTAGCCTTATTGGTTCGCGAGATATTAAAAAGCAGATGACCCTTTAGTTTGGGTCCTTTAATTACATTTCCTAAAATAACTCATCTATAAATAATCATTTAAAACGCCGGTCCTCTCACAAAATTAAGTGCGCATACATATAAAATCGCTATTTCACCCCCGGGTAAGGTTAGTTTTTATTTTGGGGTGAAAATAGGATGTCCATAGGAAAGGGGTGTTCACCACAAGTCCTAGGACTTGTCCAAATCCAACCATTGGTTCAGGAAATATCAACATAAGTGTAGTTAGGCCCTTTTGATAAAAAATTAAATCCGTTTCCAACATTTTCAAAACATTTATCATCTTAAAGAGGAAAAAGCGACCAAAAAATGACACCTCAAACATCGTTAACACCATCCATTCCTCAAACATCACCAAAAATGTCAAAACATGGTTTTACCCCAAAATCCATCAACTAAATTTCAACCTATTAAAAAATTAGCTCGGATAAAATACCATTAAGACGACACAAAGCACACCTTCCTATCACTAGTCCTTCCTTCCTGAGCCAACACTGTCGTCACAGAGTATCGCGTTGACCGGCTCAAAGTGAGGTAGAATTTCCGTTGCTTAACTACTAACGGAAGAATTCAGAAAACGCCGAGCAAAGTTTTAAACACACATCTACAAGTTGGAAAACTTCAGAACGGCAAAGAAACTACTCAACATCATAACAAAGAGTAAATGCGGCACGGAATAGCCGAATGAGGTCCAGAGGGATCTACAACATATCAACATAGAAAATCTCGAGGACAGCACCGAGTGCCGGAATAAAATCACAAATGTTAAATTTGAGCAAAGAACATCACGACAACCTGCAAGAAGAAAAAAAATCCTCTCGGCACGCCGCAAGGCCGAGTAAGATTTCACCGGGCAAACATGGGGATAGGCGAAAATAAGCAGAATATGCGGGTTTTCGTAGAAGGATCAGACCTCATTTATTGCGAGAAAGTATTTTATAATTGGAGCTAAATTAACTTTGTTTTTCGTCTTTTTGTGCATATTTTTAACATTTTATTGTCTTATGGGGACGGTAACCTTATCGTCATTTGCGGTCCATTTTTATACTTGTGGTCACACTGTCCTTATGCAAGGTATCGACACTAATGTGCAACTATCTAACGGTCTGTTACTTCTTCACGCAAAATTTTATCTCCCGCAGAGATGTTGGTTGGTTCCTCAGTTTAGGAGCTGCGACAACGCGGTCATTTAGCCCTGTGAACTTTGGGTATGTGTAAGTAGAGGGGTAAGGCGGTTTGTGCTCCCCCCCACCACCACCACCACTACTCTCAATGCAAGCCGATATCTCCGATATCTCCCGAACCGATGGTCGGAGATTCACGAATGAAGTTGTACTCGAGATGACGGGGGTCTTTGCTATGGATCATTGATTATATTTTTAAAACAATTCTTGATTTTTTGTTGTTTTTGAAAGTAGGCGATAGCTTGAAAACCAAACATGATAGAACATTGTGCAATAGCTAAAACGAATGGTCTCTATGACCTTTTTTTTGATTTTTTGAAAATAGTTCAATTTTTAATGTCTTATATTTTGGAAACTAGGAATTGCACAAAAACGTTTGTTTGACATAAATGAATGGCCTTTATCCCCTCTACCCAAAAACCACGTTTCAAGTATCTGGGACAAAAACTTGTGTTCTGTAGTAGTGTGATGAGGGCAATTCTGCTTCCCAGCCTACTTTCCTACGAACTTTGCCGATATCTCCCGAACACATGATCGTATTTAAACGAGCTAGGTGTTGTTGGTGTTGGGGTGATGTCCTCTTTCCTAAGAATGTGTGTTAGTATTTTTAATTTTTTTTTGTGTTGAAAATTGTTGTTTTTGAAATTGGAGCTAATTTGGAAACGGTGAATTTTGGAAAAAAGTTTGTTTGACGTTGTCTGCCCTCTAGGCAGACAGCAAGTTTCAAGTGTGTAGGCCAAAACAAAATGATAGCCTACTTTCTCGCGAACATTGGCGATAATTCGCAAACGCATGGTCGGATTTTAAAGAATGAGGTGTTGTTGGCGTTGGGATGACGTTCTCTTTGCTATGAATGTGTGTTGATATTTAAAAAAAATTGAAAATGTTTGTTTTTGAAATTGTCACTATTTTGGAAACGGTGAAGTTGAGAAAAATGTTTGTGTGACGTTAATGAAAGCTCTCTACTCCCTCTAGACAGAAACCAAGTTTCAAGTCTGTAGGACAAAAGAAAATGAATTTTGAAGAATGGTCGGCATTTCGGAAACTAGGAATTCTACAAAAAGATTTGTTTGACGTAAATGAAAGGTCCCTACCCCCAAAATAAATTTCAAGTCTGTAGGACAAAAACTATGCATTTTAATTTTTTTACCTGTTTTTTTTTTTTTAATTTTTAAAACGAAATGTGGTCGTAGACAGAGAGCCAATAGCGCTGGGCGTGTGTTACAACGAGGCTATCACCGGCCATGCTGAATACAGCAAACGGCTATTTTGAGGAGGCGACAGAGCGAGGGAGCACTTTCCGATATTTTCCTATGTCGGATGAATGAAGGCGAATATTTCAAAATCCGTCATGGCGATCTTTAAACATGTTAATAATTGCTGACCAGTAACACGACAAATAATAATAATAATAATAATAATAATAATAATAATAATAATAATAATAATTGTATGAGGCGAATCAAACCGAGGCTTTGATAGTTGTCAACATCTTTAAGAACTTGCTTTGTATGTTTGACTGGCTTCCGGAACGGCAAACAGAAAATCTGCTGGAGGCTGGCTAGCCGGCCGACTGAGAGCCGGCTAGCAGAGATGCAAATGTTTATCGCGCTCCAGGAATGTCAGTTGAGCTGACAACACCGCTGGCAGGTGATAACAGGTTGGAACAATGTGGCTACTCTGTAACTGAGATAACAGACCCGGCCTCAGACAGCATAGGTCAGCAGCGTGCATGAGCGGGCAAAAGCAGTGAGAGGGGAGAGGAGGGAAACCGAGACACACAACAGGGTATCACGTGACCACTGCAAAGCGGTGAGGGGCGGGGCCAGAGGGCCGGGGAGAGTTGAGGGGATGAGTGGAGAACTCATGACAGCCAATAGCAGGATGAGTTGTATGTCAACATGGAGTCGAGGAGTGAGACACAGGTGAGGAGAGAGAAAGAGAAACATGTGTGGTCATGAATAAAGCGCTGAGCGATGTACACAGGGCTCTCGTACAACATGATTCAATCAATAAATAAATAAATAAATAAATAAAAGGTGCACAGGTTCACACAACATGTAATTTATTGATCTAAGAATTAAAGGTAGAGTTATATCCCAACCACTTCACATGCAGTTTATTTTCTTTTTGTTTCAACGCTTTTTCCACAAGATAATGTTTTGGAAAAGCTGTCCTTTGGGGTCCATGGAGATAAAACCTGCCTTTTATGTGTTTATGGTTTAGGTCCTCGAGTAAATAGGTGACTGGACGGTCCAAGTTGCCTTGACGAATTGGAAATAGTTCGGTCCCCCACAGAGGTGTGGAGCCCTTATTGAAGGCAGACTTAAATTTGCTCACACGAACATAATCCCCAATTTTCAGTCGGTGACGTTTAGGGTCTGTTGTTTTTATGGGGTTAAACAGTTTATCCAGTCGCTGAATAATTTGGGTCACGAGCCGAGGCTTGGTCCCAATTGTTCTATGTTTGGTGTCATTGTAACGTGACACTAGGTCAGGTAACATGTCCTACCAGCGATAAGTGCCCTGAGCGGTAAACACTTTCCACATATGCGTTTTCAATTAAACCGCTGAACCACGCTGGCTTTGAGATTACTGTACGTGGTGTAATGGTGAATATCCAAAGATCTGAGAAAACAGGAGAAATCCTTGTTGAAAAATTATTTCCCCTGCGTAACGTTTTAAGTCTATTATTCGAGGGTGGAGATAATTATTAATACTATAAGAGCATATTTACTTAAACATAATATATTTACTACTCTTTCTCTTTCTTTTCATAGCACAATAACAAACCACTTTCATATTGTACAATCAACTCCCCAGCCAATATCAGTTTTCTCTTCCAAACAATCAACAGACCTAACACTATCTAACCAAATCTTCTTAAATCTCCATAGATAAAACTCTACAGATACTCACTCATAAAAATAACATAAAAGAATATAAAACAATACAACATCATAAAAAGGAATATAGAAAAGCAGCCTCATTGGCACTGCTAGACACGAGCAAAAGGTAGCCATGCTTCTAACCTAAAAGATCAAAAATAAACAGTAATATAAAAACATTGTAACCTCATAGGGTTACACCTGGTCGGTTTGTAGCAACTGAGGTTGACGTTTGGATTGTTGAATAATATGTTGAAAGGCCTAGGTGACTAGTGGACCAGACTTGCGACGCACAGGACCAACAAAGGCCATTTTGGAATACACATCAATGACGGTCAACATATAGCGTACACCATTGTTAACACTAGCATAGGGTATCATTTCAACCAGGTCTGCTTGCCAAAGTTCATCCACACCTCGTGAAATTACCTTGTGTCGCGGATAGTGACGCCGAGCTGGGCGATGCAACTCGTGAGCAATGCCCATTTTAATGGGTGAGGGCTTAAACAATAATTTTGGCATTTCGAAGTTCTTGTTCAATTTCTTGAATTTCCCAATCGTGACCGGTATGGCCGGCTTGACGTGAAGCATGCAACAGCTGTAGCCGCTGGATGAGCTTATTGGGATTGTGCCAGTAGGTCACATCCACTAGGGGTTTTAATTATTTAAATGTCACTCCCGAAGCTAATGGTTTACGACGAGCAATTTGACTGGTGGGAAACATTTTTACAATTATGGTTTTATATTTTTGAGATATATTGGTATTCAATTGTTGAGTGGCATCATATTGTCTTTTGTGGTTATGGGTGTCCAATAAAATGGATTTATATTTGCCAAGGTCCGCTGACGTATAATCATCGGAAGAGGGTGTTTGAGAGGATAGCAGCTTTAACAGTTGATGTTTTTAATGACAGCTTTAGTAAGAGCAAATTTGATCGATGAATCACCAATTTTAAAATAATCATCCTCATAGCGAACACCATACGTGGTATCTGTGTTTCCAATAAATAGATCAATGAGATACGGTTGCAGTGCTGCTCCATAATGATATATTAACATGTTTTTCGGTTGAGCTTTATGTTGTGGGTTATCCAAGAGTTGTGAAAACGGAGACGATCTGGAAGGGCAAGGTTTTTCGACCATGACCAATGATTTCTTTTTTCTCAAAAACTCTGCAAGGGTTGAGGACTTTATTTGAGGCGTAAACGCATTTTCCACCTCATCCTCAACCTCGCTAACACTAGTCAAATCTTCCTGTTCCTCTTCCTCTTCCACAGATTCCTCGTGTAGCGTCTGTGTGGCTTGTGAAACAGTGGGTAGAGTTTCAGATGGCTTGAAAGAGGGTTTAAACATGGATTTTAGCGGAGGTACTAAATGTTGTTGAATAAACAAAGCATGATCCGCTCGTGATCGTTTTAATTGACTAAACTTTTGGCGAATAGTATTTTTTGCTCTAATAATATACTTTTTCAATTGACACTCTGCTAATTCCATGGTGTCTTGACAAATGACTTGAGAGGAAATGAGACAGTGCCTTGAATAGCTATAAAATGATCAAACCCTAAGCGATAACGTCCTTGGTTGAGTTCACTTTGTTTGTCAATGACCAAACAGGCATGACGTTCAGTGTTCCAGCACTTGGCACACAATTCAGTAAACATTTGAAAGGTCATATCCGGATTCACATATTCATTATAAATGGGACGACTATTCCTCTCGTCCTGGCGAAATAAAACAATGACATTGGCATTGTCACGAATCAACAGTTTGGACATTTTAGAATACGTTTGTTCAAGACAGAAGCAATCAATATGTTTGTGACGACCCATGCTGAAATAGCTTTGAATGATGCCTTGTCGTTCAGTGGATATATCATCGAAAATCATGAGTGAATCAGGCTTTACCTCATCCGGGGCAATAACATTTTCTTGCATGGAAAATGTGAAATAACCCATATTTTAATTTTGTAATCCAGAAATGACTTGATCCAGAAACACGTAGGAAGGTTCGTAGAGAGATTTTGCAAAAATATAAATATTTTGAAAACGCACACCATTGGGCGCTGTGATGAGCGTCAGCAAGAGATCGGTCTTTCCACTCCCGGAAGGTCCCACAATGATGCAGCGAATAGAAGACGGAAACAGTGAACCATGGCGTTGTTCACGTGAAGTGGGATAGAGATGGGAAAGCATGTCCCCCACGGGTATTAACTCTTGCTGCTTAATAATCTTCGTATCAACTAAGGCTTAGACAGGCTGTCTATATACATGGAACCTAGCCTTGTCATAAAAAGAGTAGACTCCTACTACAGAATGACGATGGATGTCTTTGGACGTGCGTTGATGGCCAAAGCTAGGTCTGTCCCCATACATGATCCTAAATAAGAAACAAATCCTGCTAATAAACACTATGTGGATAGGTCTGTGTTGACACGCACTAAACAGTTACTTTATGACTTTAAGAGAAAGTGGTTAACCCATGTGAAACATCCTCAAGTGTCTACAGACGTCACTACAAAAAAGTATGTGGATAACAAGTGAAACGTTTTGCTAGCCCCTAACTGTTGGGTGAGAAATGTAACTGTTTACCTTTGCCTAAGCTATGTTGTTTTAATGGGCGCCAAGACCTCAACCCAATGTTGAAATCTAAATTTGTATTTAACAACGTCTAGCTCTGGGAGAACACCTTCAAGAATCTATTCACTCAGATCATGGTATGATTTGATCATTAACCCAACAAACAATTGTATCAGGAGAAGGAATTGGTCTATATCTAATGCTACCTACTGAAAGCAAAGATTGCATTGTAAAAGAAATGAATTTATTATATAAAACAAGTATAGCAAAATTAATAATAATAATAAGTATAAAATTTAAATTGGAGCGTTGTGATTTGAATATTACCGATAGAAAATTACGTGAAAACGGAGTCTGATAAATTATTGATTTTACGCTTATTCCCAAGCTATGAAGTTACTGAAATATGAAATATAAAACCAAGAGAAATGAGAGATTGCGTATTTCTGCGTCATTAGCGCTTACCACTGGAAATGCCCGAAGCCTTTCCCTCGTACTGGATGATGCTGTGAGCTTCCCACAGTCTCCTGGATGTCGTCATCTTCGTCGATGTTTGATGAGATTCTGGTAGATTAGATAATTCTATGGTCCGTACCTCGGACCCAAACGCTCGTACAATCGCACTGGTTAAGTTTTACAAAAGTTAGTCCTCCAATCCACGGAACATCGGAGCGATTCCCGCGTACAACCGTACTCGTTAAATTCTATACAGATCGTCGCTAACTCCACCAAACATCGGAGCCACTCGCACGCGCACCCATACTCGTCAAGTATTTCACAGATTGTCCTCGTACCACGGCGCGTCGAACGATATATGCACACGTCGGCTCCCCCACCATGGTACCGACTTCCAGCTTACGTGGTCTCCCTGATTGGCTGAGCACGCCGCTACTTCCCCTCCTCTGGTTCATTACACACGGCGCGCGAATGAAGAAGTTGATTTCCGTTCCATATATTCGCCTTTTCTTGACGATGCGACCTAGCCTTGCGTAATACTTCCTGACAAGATTAAGCTTGTATTTGAATTCCCCGTGACTCATCTCTCTCAAATACCCTAACTGACAAAACTCCGTAAAATTCCGCAATCACATAATTTTCTATGATATTGTCGTTCGTAATAATTTGCTGGATAGCGTTTTCTAAGACATAGAAAACCTATCTGAATGCTAATAATTTTTATAAAATGCTCCGAAAATACCTTAATAATAATTATAATAAATTAATAATAATAATAAATTAACATGAAAAATTCTCTTGGCTGAACAATTTGCCGCGTAAATAAATATAGAATGGCTTCCTACTGACTTATGCCAGTTGCATAAAAAAACCTCAAAAAACACGTTACATATTCGCCTCGGATCATCGGATGATTTACCGTGACGACGGTCCATTATCCGATTATCCCAGACACGTTAATAAACCCCATCCAAAATACATATTACATAAATGAAATCTCCCTAAATTACAGATATATACACTCATAATTTTTCTTCACGCACTTTGCGTCAAAGTTTGTTGTCACTATGGATTGCACTTTGCAACCAGTCCAATGTTTCTCATATAAAATAGTGTTCCACGAATATTTCCGCCTCTCAAATTCCTCTATGTTGGAGAAATAGACATAATTAATGTGTGAGCACTATGTATTTATGATGTCATATCACACGCATTGAAGGTGTTCTGATATATTTATATCACCATAGAACTTCCTAATTTCACTGGAGGTCCCTTCCTTATGGTGAAATTTAATCTCACTTATCACTGAGCACACGATCACACTATTGTGGCAGCGCCTCGTGACCATAATACATGATCTCTCTTTATAAAAGATGATTAAATTAATATTGACTTCTGAAAAAAAAAACAGTAAATGTGCATTACATATAACACCAAATATTTCTGTGCCGTAATCGCCCTGTCTTGTTAAGTTCCCGTAGACCATATTCTACTTAATACTAGTTCTCAACACAGATCAATTCTTCTCACACAAATAATACCTTTGTACAAATTATCTTAAATTACACACTTACAAATCTTACATGGCGAGGCCGTAAACAGAAATCACGTGTGCTGATATGTATGAGTTTCATGAAGGACTGTCTCGCATTCTGATGGCCCATCTTTTGTCCCGTGGACGCCTTAAGCAAAAATACCCTGTCCAAGCGCTCACCCATCTCTTGGGGACAAATGGGAATTCACCAGCGCTACCAAATTCTGGCCTTGGTGTATCGAGACATTTTAGTGCTCAAGAGCATCCGACAATCCCGTCATATTTCCCTGTACCTTAAAAACTCTCATTTACTTACATACTACCCCTCTGTGTGACTTCTGATACGCCTGCCTCGAAGACCATCTCCTCCCACGCACCAAATACCACACTTACTCATTTGATAGGCTGGCTCGCCAGCTAAACACACTCACTTTATGACACATATTTTCGTAGACTATGTATATTATACGTCCCGTATAATCTGTTTCCCTTACTATCCTCCAGCACATTTGCTGTTTTTCCAATACGTTTGGAAACTATAAATGTTTCTGCGTCACCTGCTTCCAGCCTTGCAAGTGGCTCCCTTAAATGAACGTCATCACGTTGCTCTGCCTACCTATTTCTCAGTGTCTGTAACGATGCCCTGTTGCTACTGTCCACACATGCACATATTAAAATACCGTCCTCTGCTTTAACCACAGGATAATCCCTACATAAATTAGTGTCCCTCGATAGCATGTCTGCAAGAATGTTATCTTTACCTTTAATATATTTTACTGTGAATTCGTATTCCTGCAGAGCAAGAATCCACCTACTAACTCTGTTAGAACTGAGTTTACAAGTCCTCATATACAGTAATGCATGGTGATCTGTGTGGATCTCAAATTTCCCCCCTACTAAATACATTCTAAATTTCCCTAAACTGAAAACAATACCTAAAAGCTCTAACTCAGTAATCGTGTATCTTTTCTCTGCTGCTGTCAGTCCTCGCGAGGCTAAAGATACAATGCACAGATTACCCTCATCATCTTTCTGACATAATACTCCAGCAATGCCTATATGTGAAGCATCTGTCATAACCACATATTCCTTATCTTTTAACGGATATTTCAGCACTACAGCTTTCTCAAAACCTTCCTTCAGCGCTCTAAAAGCCTGATCATGCTTGGACTCCCATCTCCACCGAGTCCCACTTTTAAGCAATTCCCTGAATGGTTCTACCAACCCAGAGTATTTAAGAACGAACCTCCTGAAAAAGTTGCAAATTCCCAGGTAAGTTTTTAACTGTTTAACATTCTGTGGCACCTCTGCGTTAAGTATCTTATTAACCCTACTTTCTTCTGGTGTTACACCTCTACTCGACACTCGATGACCTAAAAATGTCACTTATGACTGACAGAATGACGACTTAGACAACTTCAAAGTGAACCCTGCCTGATCTAACTTCTGAAAAACTATATATAAATGACGTAGATGCTCCTCAAAACTGCGTGAACTAATTACCATATCATCTATGTAAATGGTTACAAACTCTCCTGTGTCATCCCCTAATGCGATGTTTAAAGCCCTAATTAAAGCTGCTGAACTACTCTTTAACCCATAAGGTGTTCTACAAAATTGATAAAGGTTATATTTATGACTAAAAGCTGTAAATGGTCTATCTTCGTACATAAGTGGCACTTGCCAAAAACTGGAACTCAAATCTACACAAGTGAAATACTTCTTCCCCTCAAATGTTTGCATTAATTCCTCTATTGACATAGATTTCAGCTGATCTGAACTAATTCTACTGTTAACCAAACGAGCGTCTAAACAAATACGAACTGTGCCGTCGGTCTTGGGTACCGTGATCAAAGAATTAACATATGGACTGTTAGAGTGCTCAATAATCCCATCTTCAAGCATCTGGTTAATTTGTGCCTCAACTGCACTCTGATAAGCGAAAGGTACGGGATATCTATGTCCTGTGAATACTGACCTATCAATAACGTTCAATGAATGTGTATAGCAATTGGCCATACCAATGCGATCCTCAAAAACTCTCCTATTACACAATAACACATCATAGAGCTGAACACACTGTTCATCCTCTATATTTCCCCGAAATGCAGCATCACGTAACGAGTCCTTTAGACCACCGTTCGTAATCACACTACCCACAAAACATGGAGAACCCCGCTCTACGGCTGGCGATATCTCATTTAAAGTACAAATCACACCTACAATACTACTCCTCTGAATATGGTCATTGAACGCTACTTCTACTTGAGAATCTCCCCATTTAAATTTCTAACTCCCTATATCATAACATAAGTTACCAGACACTCTACTTAGCCACTCTGAACCCAAGATAACACTGAACACTAAATTTGGAATTACAAGGCAAATCTGCTTCTCTACATGAATATTAATTTTAATGTCTACTAAAACTTGCTTAGAAATTACTTTAGACCTCTTCCCAACAGCTGTGATAACAAAAGTGCTTTTAATTGGCATCTCCTCAAAATTTACTCCAGTTCCTTTCATTTTATCATAAAATGCACTACTTATGCAACTCTTCATACAACCACTATCAATTAAATCACCTGTGTACGCCTCGGACACGTTAAATTTAACTATGGGGCTCTTACTAACCACTTCCTGAATAATACCTTCATCATTTAGTTCATGTACTAATTCATTTCTTACATTTAGGTCATAGGGTTCCTGTATAATTGTATGGACAGGGCATGCTACGGACTGAGATTCTGACCTTCCTTCGCAGCCTGGTTCGCGTTTAAAGAACCGCTACAGCTGGCCGTAGTACTACTAACTACTAAACTGGTCTGGTTGTTCTGGGCTGTGTTGTCATTGTTTGGCTGTATATTACTACCACTAGGCTGTCCTCTTCCTTGACCCCTATTCTGGTTGTAATTATTGTCATTATAATTTCTCCCTTGATTTCCCCTGAAATCATTGTTTCTCCCTTGATTTCCCCTGTAATCATTGTTCCTCCCTTGATTTCCCCTGAAATCATTGTTCCTTCCTTGATACTGATTACCATAGCCATTTCCTCTGTTCTGATTTAGCTGATTATTATTATTTCTATTTTGAGCGTTGGCCCCTTTGCTACCGTTCCCTTGAACTTCTTGATGCCTGGCTTCATTAGGTGTGTTATTATTATTACCCTGGTTCCTATTGAAATTGTCCTCATAACCCCCTCTCCCTAGTGCATCAAATGTGCTTAACAATTTTTCTACTTGTGATATAGTCTTTACATTCTGGATACAAGCAGCCTCCTTGATCCTATAGGGAAAGTGCCTAAGTAGCAACCTCACCACATCACTTTCCTCCTTCAAGCCATCCAGATATTTACACACTAATACCTGCCCTAAAAAGTATTCGGTCATGGTGGAGCTTCCTTTAGGGTTATATTTACCACACACTACTCCCTCACGATGCTGCGACTGAATAACCTCATTCCAGAACTTTTCACAGAATTTCATTTTAAAGTCATTAATATCAGTAAACTTGTCTCTGTAGACAGCAAACCAATTCCTCGTTTCCCCCACAAACACTTGTTCTAAAATTTCAACTACCTGGCACCACTCAATACTACCATTTTCCAACCCCTCCCCGAATTTATTTTCTATAGTGTCCATGAACTCCATTGGGCACCCCTGTCGATTGCTGAACTTACCCAGTTCTACCTCCCTGTGTGTGCTATTCACAAAAACTGGCCTATTCTGACTATTTTCTTGCCTGATCCTAGCTTTTAATTTTAACTCTAATTCTGCGATTTTCTCCTCAGCCTTCCTCTCAATACTGTTTACTGTTAATTTAATGTTTCCTTCTCAGTAATTTTTCCTTCAGTGGACAACCTGGTTTCACTGAGAGCAGCGATGTCAATGTTGAGTCTGGATAATTCATGAGTAATAAGAGCCGTTCTTCTTTCAGGCCTGTCGTTATCTTTTAAGTCAAGCAAAGTTCTGACGTTCCATGTTCCAATGATAAAATTGTGTGTCCTTATTGACTTGGTAGTTTTTGTTTTTCGACCGCATGAGGGGTGACCTGCTGGGTGCGGCCGCCCAGCCGGACAGTAGATGTGACTTCCGATGTTTAGCCCACCTTTTCTAGGGCCTTCCCCATGTGGGGTGAGCAGCGGTAATCCTAAACAGGCCTGCTCAAACACAGATGCAGGACCGAACTCCTGAGTAGCCACAGAGTCCCAGGAAGACGACCATCACACATCTGCTGCCAACGTGCAGGTCCGAACTAGGGGCTTCCAGTTACACCCATAACCTGCCCCCACCATCCATATCCCATCGCCGTTGGACTTTAGAAAATAAGTGACTGATGGAAGAATTGCCACTGGCGTGTATTTGTTTAGGGTGGATCACAACTTGCCAGGAAGTGACCCACTCACTATGATCTCGGAGTCGTGTCCTGCGGCACATATGAAATGAGACATGCAAGACCAGACACAGAGACTGCAACGAACTGCCGCGGACTCAAAATATTACTGAGGTGCGCCTTCACAGCCAATTCGTCTGGCATGGCCTCTTCCGCCTTCACGACCATTGGGAACCATAAGAGTAATGGATTCTTCTTCCGCCCGCTTTGCCGTTGGGCCTAAACACATGTGCCCCATCCGTCAGCTCCGCCGTACCGAAGTTTATCTTCTCCGCCTTCACTGCCGTTGTGGTCTTCACTCGTAACCCTGAGCTGGGACCCTTACCAGATGATACACACCGGGCCAGTGCGCTCTGGGACTCACATAGACAGGGGCGCCACTCCCTGGGTAGGGCTACCTCCGAAGAGGGTCCCTACCTGCTACCTGCAGGTTATACCATCTTCTGGAAGGGAAAGGAGGAGGGAGAACATCGTATTCATGGTGTAGGATTCGCTGTAAAGACCAAGCTAGTTAATGATTTCCAAATTACTCCCACTGCAATCAGCGAAAGACTTATGACTCTCCGCATTCCACTCTCTGGAGGTTCATTCATGACTCTCATATCTGCCTATGCTCCAACTTTGAAGGCCGATGATGAAGTTAAGGGCCAGTTCTATGACCAGCTTGGCACAATCATCTCCAAGGTACTATCTACAGATAAGCTCTTACTCCTTGGTGATTTCAATGCAAGAGTTGGGAAAGATAACCGGCTATGGCAAAATGTGATGGGTAAACAAGGTCTTGGATCCTGTAATCCCAATGGACTTCTTCTTCTTGGTCTTTGTGCAGAACATGAACTCTTCATCACCAACACTCAATTCCGATTACCTGACCGCTTCAAGACCACGTGGATGCATCCACGTTCTAAGCATTGGCACATCCTTGATTACGTCATTACCCGACAATGTGATAAGAAGGACATACTTATTACCAAAACAGCAAGGAATATTGACGATTGTTGGACGGATCACAAACTTCTCATCTGTAAACTCAGGATATCCATCAGCCCAAAACCACCAAGGCGTTTCCAAACCCCATCCAGAGGAAAGTTTAACACCTCCAAACTTCAGGATGAATCTATTTCCACAAACTTTGAGAATATGATCAATGCCCAGCTATCAGATCATCCAGTTAAAACAAGTGACATTCGAGAAGAATGGACCAATCTGAGGGAGATAATCACTAAGTCAGCTGAAGAAACCATTGGTTTGGTAAAGCAGAAAAGTCAAGACTGGTTTGATGACAACAATGAAGAAATTTTGCGTCTCATCAACATCAAAAGGGAAGCCTATCTATCTCATCTTCAAGACCCATCCTCAAATACGAAGAAAGCTCTGTATTTAGAACTCAAGAGTAAGTGTCAGACACAAATAAGAGAGATAAAGAATACTTGGTGGCAGCGGAAAGCTGAGGAACTTCAGAGGCTATCTGATACTCGTGATCTGAGGAACTTCTATGCAGGGATTAAAGAGATATATGGCCCACTTCGTTCTTCATCAGGTACACTAAAAAGTGCTGACAACTCTGCCACTCTTACTGACAGCCATGATATCTTAGAGCGTTGGAAGGAACATTTCTCCATCCTTCTAAATCGTCCCTCAACAGCTGCTGAAGACTTCCTCCGTGATGTGCCGAAATATCCTGAACAACCATGGATGGCTGTACCTCCTTCTTACACGGAATTCAGTGTAGCTCTCAATCAAATGAAACCAAGAAAGGCACCTGGCCCAGATAACATCCCACTGGAATTAATTCAAGCTGGAGGTCAGTCCCTCAAAACGCGGATTTTCACTCTTATTCTCAAAATTTGGGAATTAGGAGAAGTACCTGGTGACCTAAAGAACGCCACTATCATCACAATCTTCAAGAAAGGTGATCGTAGTGTTTGTGGCAACTATCGCGGTATATCGCTACTATCTACTGTGGGTAAAATTCTCGCCAGAATTTTACTTAACCGCCTTCAGGTTATCTCAGAAAAGATCCTCCCCGAGTCCCAGTGTGGATTTCGATCTTCCAGAAGCACAACTGACTTGATTTTCTGCATAAGACAACTACAAGAAAAATGTAGTGAGCAACAGAATCCACTCTTCTTAGTCTTTTATGATCTGGAAAAGGCCTTTGACTCAGTTCCAAGATCTGCTATGTGGGCGGTGCTACAACGCTTTGGCTGTCCTCGACGCTTTGTTGATCTAATCCAAGCTCTCCATGATGGCATGACCGGTCAGGTTTGTCAGCAAAATAAGATCTCTGACGAATTTCCTATCACTCATGGACTGAAACAAGGCTGCGTACTTGCTCCAACACTGTTTGCATTGTATTTGGCTGCAATGCTCTATAAATCGCCCACAAACATCCCAGGTGTAGATGTCAGGTACCGATTTGATGGAGGGCTCTTCAACCTAGCTCGATTTCGCTCCAAGAAGCTAACTCAGGTTACGAAGATAACCAATATGTTGTATGCAGATGATGCAGCATCGCCTACACTCACGCCAGTGGAGTTGCAACAGACTGTTAATTGCTACAAGAATGCATGTGAACGTTTTGGTCTCACCATTAATGTTCAGAAGACCAAGGTTCTGGCACAACCCTCACCAGGCACTTCCCTTCCGCACTTCAACATTTCTATCTCAGATACTCCATTGGAGCAGGTAGACCACTTCTCGTATCTGGGCAGTCTGCTATCTGTACACGGCAATTGTGGGCAGGATGTTGAGAAGAGAATCGGTGCTGCCCATGCGGCATTTGGGCGACTATCGCACCGGGTCTTCTTGAATAAAGATCTGACCGTGAAGACGAAGCTCATGGTGTACCAAGCTGTTGTTATCTCAACATTGTTGTATGGCTGTGAAACCTGGACCCTCTATCGACATGACTTCCGAAAGCTTGAGCGCTTCCATCAACAGAAGCTTCGATCCATCCTTAAGATAAAGTGGGAAGACCACATCACCAATCTTGATGTTCTTGAGAAAGCGCTTGCTAATAGTATAGAATCATCCATCATTGGTCATCAACTTAGATGGATTGGACATGTCCAACGGATGGATGATACGAGACTACCACGCCAGGTTCTGTATGGTGAACTCACCTCCGGCACCAGACCTCATGGAGGCCCTAAGAGACGTTACAAGGACCAATTCAAGCAGAATATGAAGTTGACAGGTCTCAATCCACAAACCTGGGACCAGCTTGCTAAAGACCGTTCAACTTGGCGCCAGACCATCCCGGCTCCTGTCAAAATGTTTGAAGAAGAACGTCGTAGAATTGTTAAGGCCAAGCGACAAGCACGTAAGCTCCGTGCAGCACAGCCACGCCCTCCACCAACAGTTCTGTGTGATCTGTGTGGACGTTTGTTTCATGCACGCATTGGGCTGTTCAGTCACCGCAAACATGCCCACAGACCTCAACCTTAGATTATTTTAGACTGTTTTGGAAGAAGATGTATACTCGGAAACGAGTTAAAGCCGACGACGACGACGAATGTTTCCTTCTGATTCTTCTACTTTATCATATAGCTTTGCTTGTTTCTCCTCAATCTTGCTAATGCTCTCTCTATTACTCTCTCTTAAATCATTTACTTCTGCAACTATTTGTGAGTGGACTTTCTCAATTCTACCCCCCAGCTGTTCCTTAACCTCTTTAGTAGCTACCTGAATTTTGTCAATTTCTCCCCCCAATTGCTTTTTGACCTGCTGTGTTTCCAGTTGCACTAGTTCATTTAAATTTTCAGCCTGTGTACTGATTCTAATTTCCAACTCCTCCTGTACTTTTCCTAATTTTCTGTCTACATCTGCAATAATCTCTTTAGCCTTTTCTTCCATCACCCCCCTGATCTCACCTCTAATCAGTTCGAATTTGTCACTCATTTCCCTACTGTTTTGTTCTAATTTAGCATTTAAAGTTTCAGTACTCTCTCCATTTTCCTTACTGTTTTGTTCTAATCTGGCGTTTAAAGTTTCATTACTCTCTCTATTTTCCCTACTGTTTTGTTCTAATTTAGCATTTAAGGCATCTGTACTTTCTTTATTTTCCCTACTGTTTTGTTCTAATTTAGCGTTGTTTTGTTCTAATTTTGCATTATTCTGTTCTAATTTTGCACTTAAGGCATCACTACTAACTTTGTTCTGATACATGAACTCAAGAAGTAAAGTTTTTAATTCTGGTTGGCCGCCTACACTCCCTGTTTCAGTATCGGGATTTACCTCCGCTACCCCGGTACTACCATCACTCGACATACTGCTCGTATCATCACTCTCCCGTTGATGACCACTACGTAACCTCATCTGTCTTTCTTTCTCATCCCCCATAATGATATACACTGATACATACAACAAAAATACAGGCACAGAAATATATACCCTTCTCCTTCCACA
Source organism: Meconema thalassinum (assembly GCA_946902985.2). Taxonomy (NCBI): domain Eukaryota; kingdom Metazoa; phylum Arthropoda; class Insecta; order Orthoptera; family Tettigoniidae; genus Meconema; species Meconema thalassinum. The sequence continues at coordinate 1,356,534,314 of OX336388.2, forward strand.
AATGCTATTAGGTTTTCAGCCCCAAGTTGTCGGCGACAAATGAAACGTTTTGCTAGCCCCTAACTGTTGGGTGAGAAATGTAACTGTTTACCTTTGCCTAAGCTATGTTGTTTTAATGGGCGCCAAGACCTCAACCCAATGTTGAAATCTAAATTTGTATTTAACAACGTCTAGCTCTGGGAGAACACCTTCAAGAATCTATTCACTCAGATCGTGGTATGATTTGATCATTAACCCAACAAACAATTGTATCAGGAGAAGGAATTGGTCTATATCTAATGCTACCTACTGAAAGCAAAGATTGCATTGTAAAAGAAATGAATTTATTATATAAAACAAGTATAGCAAAATTAATAATAATAATAAGTATAAAATTTAAATTGGAGCGTAGTGATTTGAATATTACCGATAGAAAATTACGTGAAAACGGAGTCTGATAAATTATTGATTTTACTCTTATTCCCAAGCTATGAAGTTACTGAAATATGAAATATAAAACCAAGAGAAATGAGAGATTGCGTATTTCTGCGTCATTAGCGCTTACCACTGGAAATGCCCGAAGCCTTTCCCTCGTACTGGATGATGCTGTGAGCTTCCCACAGTCTCCTGGATGTCGTCATCTTCGTCGATGTTTGATGAGATTCTGGTAGATTAGATAATTCTATGGTCCGTACCTCGGACCCAAACGCTCGTACAATCGCACTGGTTAAGTTTTACAAAAGTTAGTCCTCCAATCCACGGAACATCGGAGCGATTCCCGCGTACAACCGTACTCGTTAAATTCTATACAGATCGTCGCTAACTCCACCAAACATCGGAGCCACTCGCACGCGCACCCATACTCGTCAAGTATTTCACAGATTGTCCTCGTACCACGGCGCATCGAACGATATATGCACACGTCGGCTCCCCCACCATGGTACTGACTTCCAGCTTACGTGGTCTCCCTGATTGGCTGAGCACGCCGCTACTTCCCCTCCTCTGGTTCATTACACACGGCGCGCGAATGAAGAAGTTGATTTCCGTTCCATATATTCGCCTTTTCTTGACGATGCGACCTAGCCTTGCGTAATACTTCCTGACAAGATTAAGCTTGTATTTGAATTCCCCGTGACTCATCTCTCTCAAATACCCTAACTGACAAAACTCCGTAAAATTCCGCAATCACATAATTTTCTATGATATTGTCGTTCGTAATAATTTGCTTGATAGCGTTTTCTAAGACATAGAAAACCTATCTGAATGCTTATAATTTTTATAAAATGCTCCGAAAATACCTTAATAATAATTATAATAAATTAATAATAATAATAAATTAACATGAAAAATTCTCTTGGCTGAACAATTTGCCGCGTAAATAAATATAGAATGGCTTCCTACTGACTTATGCCAGTTGCATAAAAAACCTCAAAAAACACGTTACACAAGGTGCACGAGTTTTATGACAAACTGCCTCAGCTTACAGTGAATGGCTATACCGCTAATCATCACCGCATTATTCACGTGGAAGACCCACAAGTAGAGGAAGATGTCTGTACCAAACGTTACGTGACCTATATTGAAAAGCCTTTATAAATTTATTCCATCTGTATTTTTAGTGTACCTGACAAATGAAAAACCTGTGAATGACAGAAACCATTTACCACTACTCCAAGACCAGCACCTGACGTATGTGCTTGCATTATGAAGGAACCTTTCATATGAAATACGCAATGCCTGATGATAACCATTTACAAATAGAGATAAATGGTCATAGAATGTTGGTCCATAACCATGATATGGTCAATGCAGGTGATGAAATGTCCTTTCATCTCATGTTGACATGGGATGAAGAGCAATCGGGAAAAACCATAAATGATTTCCCACTTAATGTGGAATTGGAATATACAGTCATGAAATAACAAGCTGACGTTAGTTGTGACTTAAACTTTCTTGTGAAAGGTTGTTGGTCATCATCATGGTGAAACAAAGATATGTGTTGAAAAATACTAAAAAAGGACTCTGTCGTTGGCAAAGGCTGGGCTTAAGGCATTAGCGGGCAAGCCCTTGCGAAAGAAAAAAAGAAAAATTAACGTGTTGACCATAAGAAAAGCCCTTCGAGCAGCACAGAGACATGTTATTCCAAAACAACGGCGACAGGGTTCAAAACAAGGGCGAGTGATTTCCGTCCCCAAACGATCGGGATTTTACCTGCTTTATTTGCTGGTCTGGCTACTCCGGGTTCACCTTTGGGCGGTGCCAGTGCGGTGGCGAAAACCATTCAAGCTGCACAGCAGGGCAAGCAACAACTAACAGAAAGTCAGCGACGTAATGAAACCTTGGAAGCGATTGCTATGGGGGCTAGAAATGCCAATTTAAAGCCAGCCTTTTATCAACAAGGATTTGGGATTTCACCATTTCGAAATAAAAATTAAAAAAATAAATTTAACCTCAGCCTTAGCGAGACATCTCCTGACTCATTACCAAGTGGAAAGCTATGCTAAACAACTAAAGCTTTCTCATTTTCGAGGTGTGTTTATGCGGAACCAATTACCACCACGGACCTGGAAACAGGAATGTGCTGTTGTAAATTTGGATGATCACCGAGGACCAGGAACGCATTATGTAGCTTATGTCAAAGAGGGATCCACTGTATGGTACTTTGACAGTTTTGGAAATTTGCCCCCGCCCATGGAACTAGTCACCTATTTTGGAAACAGGATCAAGATATATTATAATGTGAAACGTGAGCAAACGTTTAACAGCCAACAGTGTGGACGTTTGTGTTTAATTTTTTATATAAGACGCAGCATAAGCAAGAACGTCAACAGTATCTCGGCAGGAAGTAAAACGTTTACCCTGCATGGACGTGGACCTGAAGTCAGCCTAGACTTTTACCCGCCTATTGAATTGAGTGAAAGACCTTATGGTTTAGGACTTGTTTCACTTGAAACGTACAATAAAATATACAACATACGTGGAAATGTGAACAACAAATTTAATATTACGATTCTGTACTCACCCTGAAATCGGGTGGATATACGATAGATGATATTTATGAACACATTTATGTGGTGTTGATCAATGCATATGGTTTAAAGTCATTTCTCGATGCAACGCGCAAGTTTGAACTTGTAGGAAATACCAGTACTCATCGCTGCAGTATTTTCTCCACGTTCAAAATTGACTTAAACACACCCCGTTTCCATTGGTACGTTACTAGGATTTAAACCACGCGTGTTAGAGCCCAACAAAACATCAATCAGGCAATGAAGTGAAATTAATTGAGGACCATCATGTGTCAATTACGTATAATATTATTAGCCAAGTATACCCCAATCAAGAACCATCGCATTCGCTTTATGACTTTATTGTGACATCTCCCAATGGCTATATTATTCGTGAAAACCCTCCAGTGGTGCTTTTTCATTCTGTGGCTGTCGATGGTATAAGTAATATAACATTAAGACTGATCAATTGAGAGCAACAACTCATTCAACTAGATTCTACCACACCAGTGACTTACAAGTTGGTGCTAAATTCACGAAGTTGGTGTATAAAGCAACAACACCATCTAGGAATGGTGTTAGCTGTTTGCCGCGTGAATACACGTTAACATCTCAGGACAAGCAGATTTTACAGCATTTGGGTTACCATGTCAACCCCCATGATGAATTCTATCCTAGAGGTTGCGAACCACATCGAGGAACAACCAGGGGTGGTAAGAATTGATCTCCATTCCTATCAAGCTCAAACACCTGGACTCAATAACAATGATGAAATTCAATTTGTTATCAACAACCAAGATATTTACACCCTACCGCATGAAAGTGTCATTCAGATAGAAGGTCGACTCACCAAAGCCGATGGCTCAACACCCACCACATCCAAGTTAGCCAACCATGCTTTTGCCTTTCTGTTTTCTGAGGTGCGCCATGTAATTAACTATATCGTGGTGGATAGCACTCGAAATGTGGGTATTTCCAGTGGCATGAATCTATACCCCTCTTATAGTGAGGAAGAAGGTAAAACACTTTTCATGGCACGTTGGTACATACATACGACTGGATGGTACATACCGATGGCACCTTTACTGGATATTTACCTCTTAAACTGATTTTAGGCTTTGCCGAAGATCACCAGCGCATTGTGGTCAACGCAAGGCAAGTGCTTTATCTGGTGAGAGACAGGAGTGATAATAATGCACTCAAGGGAGCCGACAATGCCCCCATAGATTCAAAAATTCAACTACAACGCATGCTATGGAAAGTGCCTCATGTGACCCTTGACGATAGAAAAAACTGGACATACTCAAGATGGTAAAAAGTGATAGCCTCTACCCATGGAATTAAGAAGCGGGGCACTCCATGAGTACCCTCCATTGCCCACCACCAACACACACAGTTGGTCTGTAAATTCAGCCCGCTATACTGAGCCCGAATAGCTCATGCTGGTGATAGCTTGTACACGAACCATGGAATGTATAATGCTCAAGAATTGTGAAAGCACCCACAGCAGCATGCCACTATATTGGATGTTCTTTTGACTTCATTAAGAAGCAGTATAAAATTACCCTACATGATCAAAGAAGTTCTCTTTGATGTGCAACCTGAATTTAAAGTAATCAGACATTCAGCTTAACTAGCCACATTTTTCATGGGCTAATAATATTTTATTTATGGTTTACGACCGAAGGTATAACACCGCCGATACGCGGAAGGAATGAACTTAGACGCTAAATGACTCGGAAGTGATCGAACTGAGCACACCTACTTCCGTGAAGGAATGACTTTAATCCGCGCTTGCATGGCGAGCGGATGTGAAATTGTGAAGGTCCCAGGTGACCAAGTCTAAAGTATCATTGACGTTCAAATTGTGTAAAGTGAATACGACTGAAAGTATTAATTATAGCACGAAGTGTGCTGGTGACGCGAAAATTTCGTCCAAGATTGTGAATCTTATTATATTTCTATTCTGTGAAGTGTTGACCACATGGTTACAGCGTGCTTCAATGGCTGACCAGTGACAAATAAGTCGTGTAACAGTAAGACCCGAGTGGATAATCTGGTCGTCATATTCAACAGATACAGTGAAATATTTACGAGCCGTGCAAAGGCCGACTGTAAAACAAATAAGATTAAGCTGATATTCTTCGATATGGTATCTAAAGCGTGTGAAGTTGTTTAGCTTCAGTGGAAAGACACGTGTCTAGTGTCAAAGCCAGTTTATGTGTTTTAGCAGACAAGGTAATTTTTAAATATAGTCTGCTGGTGGAAGAAGGTGGAAAATCGGTGAATTTCAACAAGCTTGAAGCTGTGTCCATTATTATACGAATTTCAACGACTCTACAAGATGCCTTCATTTCACCACGTGCTGAGGCATAATAATCCTATATCTAAGAAGAAAAGGGCTATGGCTTAAACATCCGAATGGGAAAAACGCTGAACACCTAAGCCACACTACAACAATGGATGACCACCCGAGGATAACCATGCTTGTGGCCGAGCAGAGAAGATATTTGTGGTTTGTCTGGATGAAAGGCAAAATCCTCAATCCTCGTGTCTGGATAATTATCTACAATAGCTGTGAGTCATGATTTCCTAATCTATTTCTGTACGGTGGATGGTCATGGGTGGATTAGTCTGTAGCATCCGTAACTCATTGTCAGTCATCAAGGTAGGCTTCTTTCATTCTTTTTGACCACCTCCTTAAGGTGATTTTTCACGCTTCTGAATGCTTCCCTTTGCATTTCGTTACTCGGCACTGAGCTAGTCACTAGATTGTGTGTGTCCACACGGTGCAATATTGTTCTTAGAAGGTAATTCCGCATGACGGAACACCAATTTAGTCATTTGTGACAGGGGCATATTTTTAATTCTGCTCCAGCTGATATTTGGTCAAAGTTTTTGAAGTCCCCATTTCTATTATTTTTGTACGCCACTGACGTCTTTATTTAACATTATAGTGTATCGTTTAGGTATGGAAGAGATCCAGCCTGTTGTTATTGTAATGTACATTTTTAATGAGTGAGCAGTTCGCCACTAGAATTCAGATAATTCACATCGCTGTACATGAGTCAAGTAATATTATGAACTTACTCATAAAGTTTAGGTTACACGATTCGTATCATTTCGATTAGTTCCACCTAAGGTTAAGGTGTGAACCAGTATTTTATTATCATTTAAACTCATTCGCTGTGAGCTTCAGTAGCGCTACACAATGTCAAAGCCTTTCAAAGAGAGAGGAATATATTTCTGTTACGTCTATTTGGTTTTCAGAAGCCAAACATATCATTCCACTTGTAATTGATTCGTCTTTAACGTTATAATAACTTTCTTTACATGTGTATAATCCTTTAGAGTGATTGCTAAGAACACTCAGTCTACATTTACTGCGCTTTAATGTGTTGAAAGATCAGTGATAGACATTTTCTTTGAGATTCACTGACGCGCTATGATGCGTAGTGCCAAGCGATGGGAGCACAATGACAGGTGCTTGTCCAGTCCACGCCAATGACATTGCCCAAGGTTACTTACGATCTCTCTTGTGAGACAATTGACTATCGACTTCATTTTTTATTTTCTTTATTTCTAGACCTTGCTAGGAATGTTCTTATGGGCTATGCTTTGTTTATGCTCATGCTATTGACCTTGATTCAGTATCGATTTTTGTAAAGTTGTTCTGGTACAGGTGTATTGATAAGTAATGCTAAATTTTTAATATACTCGCAAGTATTTGTGAGCGAGCCCCAATATGTTTTGTCATGATTTATAATGAATTTGAGCAACCATTTGATAAGTTGGACCCTTAAGGCTATTATGTATTCTCACTTGTAAGTGAATGATTATTTACCGTGTTTTTAATACACGCAGGGTTGGTTACCACGTTTATTAGAGAAAGCCGGCCAGATCTATGTTACAGAACAAGTTTAGACCGAGGAGGAAAAGGTATGGTCTCTTTCGAGTACCGATTGTGTTATTGTTAACGTGCGAGCCACGTATCCTTTGTTGAGGTGTACCACGTGTTGGTAGCACGCTCTTGCGACGCCTTGCATATGGTCAACTATCTTAATAATCAATGGAGTCATAAATCTACGACATTAAACTTAGGACTAAATCATGAATCATCAATTTATTTCCTAAACCGGCGATGCTAATAATACAGTTAAACCTTAATCGTTGTTAAATTTTGATCTTGTACCTGTAGTCGAGCAGACCAATGCATTGCGCCTTCGTTCGTTCTTACTAGTAAGTTTAGTAGCTAACACTGATAGACTTTGACAGAGATCGCACGAACCCAGAGTTCAGAAACCGTGGGGCGCGACCCGATCAGGGGAATGCTGTTTTTGCACAGTTTGATTCTCAAGTTTAGATACCCTGATAGATGACGGTGGACAACAAACAGTTGTTCATCTGTTGCATGCAGGATTAATAAGATGATTATTTGTGTGTACCACTTATTTATTTACTGGTATGTTTCCCACTATTACCCTACTGTCTCTTGTAATGTAAAACATCTTTGTTGTTTGTATGTAATTGTACCAGTGTACTGTAAAAATGATGACTGACAATAATCAGTTTTTGTATAGTTTGTGTATCACGGACGTCTGACGCCGTTGATCAGATTAAAGCAGGAGTAGTTCAAATAATTATAGTATAAATATAAATATGGGATGGTACCAGTCCTTTAACTTTGCTGTCTTGTTTGACATGTTTTGATGCCATGATGCCTTCTTCCTAGAAGCATCAGTTTTTGTATAACGATTTTTCTTGTGGTACCATTTCCCCAGTTTTGCTTCGTTTTGCTGTATTTGGATCTGTCGAGGGGATTCTACGTTAATTTTAGGAGTTGTTTATTTTTTTCTTTGCCTTTTTGCTACGGAATAGCCGTTTTATCACACCCTCCGACCGTAGGACAGGGGTTTGACCTTCCAAATAAACCAACCATGAGTATGTCTTAAGTCTGGATTTTAATTATTTAGTAGTTTTGACCTTTTGGGGGTGCATTTTCTTTGGGCGTCTATGACAATCACTGTGATGGGAACCTGATCCTTAGGGAAGCAGAGTCCTGTGCCGGCTAGTCCCAAGAAGTGCATTCCGATCCTCTCCGGCAATGTGTCTCGAGGTAGAGGTCATCTGGGAGGCCACGTTACGGTTGGTGGTAACCAGATAACCTCGTCCAACGGGCACAATACAGAGAGACCTCTCTACATGATCGTGGGTTTTCAAACCAATCGCAAGTATCAACAAACCAAAGATGCCACGCAATTTGATCACCTGCAATTGGTAAATGCACGTCTTTTCCTCAACGGGGCTGTGTTTCCCTATGAAGGACTGGATTTGGAATTTTCAAAAAATAAGTTTGGCCTCCAGTACGAATTGATTTCTAAATTTAGATGGTCGTATTATGCCGTCACCCCAAGCGTTTAAGGCAAGGGCGCCACTGATTGTCTTTGACTGTTCTTACCTGGAAGAGTCTGTCAAGCCATCCAATATTGACATTCGACTAGATTTTAAAACCATGACAATGTACCAGCCAATACGACGGCCTACTGTTTGATTATTCATCACAAACCAGTCAACTATTATCCACTGTCCAACCAAGTGACGAGTGTATAAATAACAGGTCAACCCACGTCAAGCCGCTCAGTCATGCCTTACTTTAAAGCCTCAAGAGGTGTCACACCCATGAATTTAAACTCTGAGGAACAACATTTCAAGACTTTTGCAACGTGGCCGGTGTCTTTCATAAACCATCAAGCCTTGGTGGCCGCTGGCTTCTATTATTTAAAAACAAGAGATGAAGTGAAATGTGCCATTACCATTGAACAATAGCAAGAGAGCGATGAACTCATGCAGGAACATCAACGCTGGCCACCAGCCTGCCCGTACCTGTGCAGAATGGAGGTGGGACATATACCCTGCTATTCAAGCTATCCCTCACTAGTGCCTCTGAGTGATGAAAAAGCAAGTTACGATACATGTGGACCTTATGGTGTGATGGTGGTTCGGTGAGCAGCTCATTGTCAAAAACACCCAGTTTAGAGACATTGGGACATCATCGGTGTCATGGACGTTACAAACACAAAAGACTGTATTGTTGTATGAGTTGGTATCGTCCCTATCCCAAAAACTAAAGCCTGTAAGACGTGTTATGACAATAAAATGGTGTAATAAAAACTTAGGTGGTTGTTCTTGTTATTATTATTTTTCATGTCCCCCCGTCCTATCCTAACCTCAATTTTGTTTATAACTTGCATGGTAGTAAGTCTATGTCATGGGCACACTTTAGTGGGCAATGGTCAGTCAGTCGTCAGTTGAACTTGGTCCAAGCAAGCGGCAACATGTTGCGCACACTCATTGTGGATTGCCAAGGGTTTAAAATTGGTGACAACAAATTTATACCGCATTTAAACAAGTGGGCATTATCGATTGTACCACTTTTTGGATATCGCAAACTACACATTTGATATTTAAACCGCCTCATGCTTTTGATTTGTTCTGTGAAAAGGACCGTAAACAAACCCAGTGGATTGAAAATCATAGGCAACTAGACTGGAATCAAGGAACCATTTCCTATAAATATTTGGACACGGTGATGAAAGCGCACTTGGCCTCGGCCAATGTGGTATTTGTGAAAGGTAATGAAAAACGTGAATGGTTGCAACCATTTTTGGCACCTTACTGTCAATATATCGACCTCATGGATTTGGGCTGCCCCTCATTGCAAACCCTAATGGACCGCTGTCCCTGTGACAACATTACCAATACAGCCATAGCGCATGCGTGGTATCTCTTTCATTAGTTAACCACTAATGCATAGTGGGAGTTGTTAAATAAAATTAAAACTCTACAGAACGTGATACCATGGAGAAAGGCAATGCTACAGACAAAGCAATCGGCAAGTTCTTTGTGTGCAAAAAGAAACTAGACAGTTTTACCAAAGATGAATTATTGGCGCTCCCCAAGTCGTTCATTTATTATGTGGCCGCCAACGCGGTGAAACAATCTGGCAACATGTACCAAAATCATGGACTCAAGACCCTGTGTTGAGTGAATTGCAACCCCGTACGGATTACGATCACCATAAGCAACTGGCCATGACAAAAAAAAACTCTATGCGTCAGTGCGCGACTTGCCAGCTGGTCAAACTGTATCACGGTCATAAAAGTCAGTGTAAAGACTTTGTTGAATCATTCCACGGGTGTCATGGCGAGAAAAAGCAACAACAACAAAAAAACACAAACATCGTCCACAGAGGAGGAGGAAGATCAAACCTCTTCACCATGCATGGAAAAGGATATGCCAGACCTGTACTGGCAATGGCGTCATTGACAAAGTGAATCAATACTTACCTTTCGAAATCCATCTTCCAGGTTATCGTTTTTGTGGCCCTGGAACACATCTTGAAAAACGTTTGCAGCGTGGTGATGTACTCTTTAATCTTTTGGATCAAGCATGTTAAGAACACGATCTTTCTTATTACCATGCCTATCCCCCCCCCCTTTTCACCACTACGTCTTCGTTGGCAGGAGAAGGCTGTGGCGGTCGTTTGACCCTCACAAATATTTGCCCCCACCCCACCCTCCTATGGGAGGCTTCTGAACTGATAAACTATTCGAACTTTGAAATTCCCGCTCTCCTCCCCTGTGCCATAATGTACTTCCGCCTCGGAAGCAACGAGATGCAACGAGAGTGTACGAGATTGTTCTACCATATTCCAGAAAGATATTTTGTAATTCTGAACACGCGGCAAATTGCCGCGATCTGATTGGTCAAGGCGCGTGCGCCATTGCGCCCAGGAGCCTATGCGAGCTCGAGCGTCTAACTGACGCTAGCCATTCTGTTGGGAGCTTTTGACCAAGCAAGTCGCTTAGCCGTAGCGATGTGAGAACTAAGCATTTTGGTGCCCAAGGTTTCGGACCTCGTGGCCTGGACGATGTGGGCAGTGATTGCAAGGTACTGTATTATTTGACCGCAGAACATTTGAGCTTGTTTATTATTTATTTATTCTCCCATTGGAGTTCTTTTACTAAAATTTGCAGCTTCTAGTGCGGGGAAGAAGCTTTGCGTCTATTGACTTTTAGACTGAAACTACGTAGCGCTACACTATACTGAAATTCGGCCTCCGATCTTACGGACGCCATCCTATCTTGTTTTCAATATTTTACGTTATCTTTATATTGTTATGGACATCACCAAGTATTGATTTGAAATTATTTTCCACAACTGTGCAATATTTTGGATGGGGTTATTATTTAAATTCCCAGCGGCATAACTCTTGCCATTAACGTCAGCTGGTCTCGCCATTGTTTAAGTGCCTCGCGGCACAAGATTGTTTTGAGCCTAGAGCCCTCTGCTTACTCATTGCTTTGGTTGCAATGCATTATATTTAATTACGAGCCGTTTGGCGCTCGGTAAACCTTCCTAGGTTGATTTAATTTAAATTCACCACCAGTTTGAAATCACGTGCTCGTGATTGTAGTATAGCTTCTGTGGTCTCATATACCACGTTTTCCCGCCCGCTTGCTGCCTCGGTTGGCAGATTTATTTGGTTTGTTCTGCTCTTCTGAGCCCTGTTCTCGGTTTCATTTTCTTTTAATGTGTTATCTTACTGGGCCTGCTGTTCCCAAGATCCGACCAGTTTAAGGGGTTCATTTTTTCAGGCCCAGTGTCTTATTTACTTGTGCCCCAATCCCGTATGTAATCCCTTTCTTGAATATAGTTTTGTTATTATGCTTTTAATTCATGACCATTATTCTAGTAGTCAGCAGTCCTATACCCAACCAACGGGTACGTCCAGAGCTCCAATCCCTGATCATCCTGATCATAGCCCCTCCTTTCCCCGGGGTTCCAGGTAGCATTAAAAAATCTACCCTGGGGAGTTGAAGGGAGGGCTGTACCGTTATTACCTAGGTAGTATCGGGACAGTTTGTATTCTTTTTTTGTAAATCCCTATGGTTATGAAATAAAAACAAAGGTTTAAAAAAGTACGAATTTTTTTCCTTTTTTTGTTTAAAATCATGTTGTTGATGGCCTGATTTTTCATTTTCACATTTCGCACTTGACTAATTCACATATTGCCATTTGCCATTTGCCATTTTCAATTTCCAGTATTTTAAAAATGTCCGTTTCAAGTTTTGCCTTTTTGATGATATGGATTTTCCATTTTGTTGATTACACTTTTTAAAAATGTTCGTTTGAAGTTTTTTTGAATTTTCATATTTCACATATGGCCATTTCCAGTTTTTTAAATGACAGTTTTACGTTTTTGAATTTCGCTGATATCGAAACATGGATTTTCCATTTTGCTGTTTTCACATTTTTTCCATTTGGTGTATGTCGAAAGTTCATTTTTGTCAATGATGTTGATGTGAGTGCTTGATCATGATGATGATGCAGTGTGTTTATGGGTTTGCAAGAAACGTCGAGGTCTACGGCTACTGCAGGTAAGATTGTTTTACAAAAATAATAACTATTTACCGCTACATTTGAAAGAAAACAAAACTAGTGACAAAACAAAATGACTATTAACCATTTACATATAAGTGTTGATTTCCCACCCTCCCCACCCACCCCACCACACCGTATTTGCTCTGGTCATACATACACACCAGCTTTCTACTCATACATTCACACAACCATACCTGCCTTTTGGAACAAACACAACCACTTTATTTATTCCCAAAAGCATATTTTCGACATGCACACTCATTCCAAAAGAACTTTTTAGTTTACCATTTACATATTAAAAAATAGTCATTAACGTTGCTAAAAAAACTATTACTCATTTCATATTAACAAAAAAACACTTTTGTACAGCTTTAAAAGAATTAAACTATATACCATGACCCATTTTCGAAATTCCACAGCCAATCAAAAATTTAAAAAAAATAAGATTGCACTCGGATTTTAAAGAGAAAAAGGCCTAAGTGGGTTGCCATCATTAACAAAAAAATACTATTTACAAAATCCACTATTTACAATGGCAAAACCAATATTTACAAAATATAAAAAATACTAAATCTGCGAGTTACAGAAAAGCCATGTCCCTAAACGAACAAACAGAAAAATCACACCTCCTCCTCCTTGGGGTCATAACCCCAGGGCAGGCTGGTAAGCAGGTCATCAGCTCACACACGTTTGTTATCCATGGAGGCGAGGGTGCGATTTCTCTGTTCCACAAGATACAAATGATGGTTGCTGGATTGTATCCTGCACTGTGTATGGGACATAGCTTTGCCAGTGCGTAAAACCGCTAGGTAGTCGTCTACACGTAGCGATCCTACAACTTTTGCTCTTTTGCCTTCCTTACAGTATAGTGTGCGATAAGCATACATTTTAGAGGCCAAACCTACGAATTCCGTCATTATGGAATCACCGCATTAATCTTTTAAAATGCCCATTTTCTTCTTGATTTTTATAGGCAGCTGAAACACGTTGTCAGCGCTATAGTAAGAGGTGTCGAACCAGTCATTATGCTGCCTCATGACGTTTGGAAAACTCATAGTAGAATCGATACATGAGTGATTTCGAAAAGTCTAAAATGACTTGGCCAAAATAAATGGGCTTATCCATGGTCACACTGGTCTTACTCAATTCAATAGTGGCCAAATCCTCATCGATAATGTTGATCGATTTAAAATTTGGCTTGGCAATGTACCGCCGGGCACCCCACCGCCCGTCCCAGACATTAACCAATTTAATGTCACGGTATTTGCGGACATTCTCTATGGACATGCCATAGATGCAGTTGTTCATTAATTTAAAAATAATAATTTCAAACTGCTGTGTTGTCATTTGACGGTGCTCTGTGTTGAGTCGCATGTATGGCTCGAGCCATGCTTTTTGAGCAAAAGAAATACCTCTATGAATATTCTTCAACACTAAGCCTTGGGCGAGGCATTGCACCAACATTTGGATATGTAGCACATACCGATTTTTGTTGTTAAGTGTGCCCATCAGTATTTCAATTTTCACTTTACTGTGAGGGGGAACCATTTGCTCTAGGCAGAATGGGAAATCGGCATGTTGATAATACAAGGATGAGGGATATTCAATATCCACTTCTAACACATATCCACGGCTTGTTTCTTGACTATCCATGTTCACATCAAATTCTGACACTTGTTTGTCAGTCATTTAAGCAAAATCCGTATAGGGTAAAGGCTGGCTCATAGCGTAGCCATACAAATTATTAACTTCATAGTACTGTACATTAAGTACGAATCTGGTTTGTCTGGTGATAATCAGGCATGTAGGCATTGTTCGCTTTGGCATGGCGCTGGTTAAGCGACACAAAGCCACTGCGAATGCCCATTTCATGAAATAGAACCATGTCTACATCAGTGAGTAAATCCAATTCCACTTGAGTATATTTCAAAGCGGCATCGAACGAAAGCCCAGGACTCGTATAATAGTGAGCCGGGTCAAGACCGTAAATGTGTTGACACAACTTACGGAATTTTTGAAACGCATCGGTGAGCAGCTATACATCCAGTTTTAGGTAATGCATAGCATATTCACCTAGCGTCTTAATGCCAAACACTCTTCGAACTTGACATGCATGTGCATAGTCTACATCGGAAACGGTACTGCGTGTTAGTTTAGAGTAAAATTTGTCTTGTGGTGGGAGAGTTTTTTGCTTTAACACGTCCCAGTTGTTGCAGAAATCAAACGGGAATATAACTTTCCGAATGCACAATTTAAAATGCTCAGGATTTTCAAATTGCTTTCCAGTGTATTTTAATTCCTTTTCATCCAAGCCATTCACAAGGAGGATGCCATAAACTTAAAGGAATAAAAAAATCTAATGCTAAAGTTGCCCAACTGCCATGTCAGGGCTGTAAAACGCTCATGGTTTTGGGGGATAATGGAAAACGAGCCCTTGTTGTTATGACCCAATTCAAGAATCAAAAACTGAATGTCATAATTCGCCAGATTGTGGAAAAAGACACTATATCGATGAGCACGATACTTTAAATTGCATTGGCTGTGCGTGGCTCCACGAAACTCTCCCGTAAAGTGCGAGTGATCACGAACGGTGTCTTCAGCACTGATCAGTGGCTTTTCGCAAATATGGCATGTAGTGGAATGCTCATACTGCTGCTACTGTTCTGGAGATAGGCTCATGGGTACTGGGTGGTCCAGTAATCCCTGTACATGGTCGGCCAACTAAACAAGTTCATCCAAAAACCATTTCGCACAATCTGGTCCCTCACGGGATTTGTAAAAGGATTGCATGGGGTAATAGGCACACAACACATTAAATCCTATGACAAAGGGCTCATGTTTTTGAATGGGTGTGGTTGAGCTGATGGTGGGATCTTGTTCACATCCCGCCATGGGTGTGGGTGAGAGTTTCGAAATCTGCATACACCACATAGGGAACAGTGTCGCGCTTATGAATGTTCTTGAATTTCAACATAGCCTTGTCCCCTTGTGGCAATATCAATCTCACCGCTTCCTGAGAAACACAATCTACCCTATGGCGTTCCAAAAGTGTACGGGTTTTAAAATATTTCAAGCAACGATCGCAAAACGTTTTGGACGCTTGTCCTTGGACACTTGACTGCTCAGTAATCTACTCAAATTCTTAAGAAGGCAATAGTGATTCACCTCTCCGTAAGACAGATATAAAAGATGAATGTGGTGTCGTTTCGGTTCATTTGTAGCATAAAGAGGACCCACAATCTCATCACCATTAAGGCCATACACCATGAACGAAAAGTCATGGTTATCTTGTTCAAACCTGTGGATCTCGGTTAAGTCCACAAGGAACGATACTCTAGTTAAATTTAAATTTTGTTTTAAATCCTGAAACTTGTCCTTGTACTTTGCTGGTCGAAAACCATGACGGTCTTGTGCTGGCTGCAAATACGCGGCCACAGCCCACAGAAAACATTCATCATCAAAATTTTCAATGTTGACCACAGCCTTTTTCGAAGTTATTGCAGGCGGTGTTTTAATAAAGCTAGACCCAGCATTCAACGGGTTGAATTGAAAGATGTTGATTTGCAGGTGATGGATTTTGTCTAACGCTAAACCACTGGGTCCTTGTTGCAGTTTATCAAATTTTGATAGCAAGGCATTCACCACATGGCATTGATACCACTCGTTCAAATTATCAGCTATCAAAAGCTCTCGCATGTCACTGCCAATATAAAATATTTTTATTCTCACCGTCCTTGTTTTTATATATAAAATCGCACAAGAGTTGTGTATTGACCTTTAAAGCCGTATGCAACCTTTGCGCTGTACAAATTTGTTCTTTAAAAATGTCGAAATATGATTCGATAAAGTCTTTTGGGATTAAACTCTCACGAACATTGACCACACGACCAGAGCACACACGTGACTTGAAACAGGACTCAAGGGGTTCCCAAGTTAGGCTATCTGCAGTGGCAAAATACATTATTAATATAAAAGAAACAATCCCACCAGAGTTTTCAGCTGTAGACAGCCCGGTAAACAATGGTTTCCACACACACACACACACACACGCGTCTCTTTTTCAGCAGTGGCTGTAGCGGACAAGCGTTTTTCCAACACTCTAAAAAGAAATAAAATAAACCATGATAAGTATATCAATTCCGAATAGCACCTTTCATATACAAAAAAAAATCAAACAGGTTTTTTATATATAATTTTAAAAAAATCTTACCTTGCTTTGTAAAAAGCCCTGCGGTTGCCTTATTGTAGGTTCGAGTGGAATGGGTTTCCCTCGTTTTTCTGCCTCCCACAACAGGTATGCAGATTATTTAAAACAAACAAAATAAAAACAATTCATCAATAAAATGGTAAACCAATATTAATTTAAACATCCATTAGCATTAAAATAAACTAAACAGTGTTGATCTCACACTTACCTCTAATATATAATGTATCCAATATAGTCACTGTCTGCGTTGAGCACACAAATGCATTCACCTTTCACACGGTTAATATACAGCCTAATTTAACACAGGAACGTTTACCATAGGAATGACAGACAAGGCGTCATGACAAGCTGAACACTCTATCACCTCACCTCTCCCCCCCATGCCCCCTCCCCCTCCACCCCCCCCCCCTCTCCCCGCTCTTGGCAGTCTTTGCAGTGGTCACGTGATTTCCTGTTGTGTGTCTCTGTTACCCCCTTTCCCCTCTCACTTCTTTGGCCCACTCATGCACGCTGCTGTGCTCAGCTGTCTGAGGCCGGGCCTGTTATCTCAGTTACAGAGTTGCCACATTGTTCCAACCTGTTATCACCTGCCAGCGGTGTTGTCAGCTCGACCGTCATTCCTGGAGTGCCATAAACATTTGCATCTCGGCTAGCCGGCTCTCAGTCGGCCGGCTAGCCAGCCTCCAGCAGATATTCTGTTTGCCGTTCCGGCTGCCAGTCAAACATACAAAGCAAGTTCTTAAAGTTGTTGACAACTATCAAAGCCTCGCTTTCATTCGCCTCATACAATTATTATTATTATTATTATTATCATTATTATTATTATTATTATTATTATTATTATTATTATTATTATTATTATGTCGTGTTACTGATCAGCAATTACTATCATGTTTAAAGATCGCCATGAGGGATTTTGAAATATTCGCCTTCATTCATCCGTCATAGGAAAATATCGTAAAGCGCTCCCTCGCTCTGTCGCCCCCTCGAAATAGCCATTTGCTGTATTCAGCATGGCCGGTGATAGCCTCGTTGTAACACACGCCCAGCACTACCTGCTCTCTGTCTACGACCACATTTCATATTAAAAATTGTAAAAAAAAACAGGTAAAAAGTTATAAAATGCATAGTTTTTGTCCCGGAGACTTGAAATTTATTTTAGGATTAGAGGGGGTAGGGACCTTCCATTTATGTCAAACAAACTTTTTTGTAGAATTCCTAGTTTCCAAAATACCGACCATTCTTCAAAATTCATTTTCTTTTGTCCTACAGACTTGTCATCCCAATGCCAAAAACACCTCATTCGTTAAAATCCGACCATGCGTTCGCGAATTATCGCCAATGTTCGCGAGAAAGTAGGCTATCATTTTGTTTTGGCCTATACACTTGAATCTTGCTGTCTGCCTAGAGGGCATAGGGACCTTTCATTAACGTCAAACAAACTTTTTTTTTCCAAAATTAACAGTTTCCAAATTAGCGCCAATTTCAAAAAACAGCCATTTTCAAAACAAAATTCCAACACACATTCTTAGCACAGAAGACGTCACCCCAACGCCAACAACACCTCGTTCGTTAAAATACGATCATGCGTTCGGGAGATATCGGCAAAGTTCGTAGGAAAGTAGGCTGGGAAGCAGAATTCCTCACATCACTACTACAGAACACAAGTTTTTTCCCTAGAGACTTGAAACTTGGTTTACATGTAGAGGGGGTAAAGACCATTCATTTATGTCAAACGTTTTTGTGAAATTCCTAATTTCCAAAATATAAGAATTTCAAAATTGAACTGTTTTCAAAAAAATCAAAAGTTTTATTATAAAAATAAAGGTCATAGAGACCATTCGCTTAAGCTATTGCATAACATTCTATCATGTTTGGTTTTCAAACTATCGCCTACTTTCAAAAAGAAACATTTTCAAAATTTTTTAAAAATATATAATCAGTGGTCCATATCAAAGCCCCCGTCAGCTCGAGTCCAACGACACCTCATTCGTGAATCTCCGACCGTGGGTTCGGGAGATATCGGCTTGCATTGGGAGTAGTGGGGGGGGGGGAGCAGAAAATGCCTAACCCCCCTAATTGTGTAGAATCTGTCTGATAAACGGTGTTAATTGTGATGGCAGCCTTAGTCTGTAATTCAGGTAAGGACTTCAGACGGTCAATTTCCAGTAGCAGTTCCTAATTTTGCTACCAAATACTACCGTCAACAACACCTAGCAGTGAACTTGGCTACTAGATGCCACCGCAACCAGCTACTCGCAACGAACGTTGGAACTTCCCCTCGAAAGGAAAGCATACTGAGGGATTTTTAGCGCCCTTAGAAAATCCGACGACTTCGGTCGGCTTTGAACCCGCGACCTTGGGCATAGAAGTTCAGCATGCTACCAGTTACGTCACCGAAGCCGCTTCCCACAGAGTCAGATGGAAAACTGAATGTGATCTCGTGCAATGGCGTTGTCATGGTAACTTCTGAAGGGCCATCCCTCATTAATTGAGTAGTGTTGTCATGGCAATCTCTGATGGCTCTTGTCATTTTCTTATAATTCCGAAATCATTTTGCTCATCCCTTGGCGTAATGGTGGGTCATATCAAAAATTCCTTCAGACAAAATTTTAGGTAATTAATAGGGGAATATTGTCCAATTTATACGGTTTTGATATTGTGCCTATTACGAGAGATATGATTAATGTTTCCCGAAAAACCCACTTTTTCCCACCCCTTTGGTCAATGGTTGGCGCTATCAAAAACTTTTCAAACATAGAATTTTGGACCTTATCCGACACATAGTATGAAATTGGAATGGATTCGATATTTCACACATTAAGAGAGTTACAGAGATATATCACTTTTTCGAAAAAATACCCCCATTTTCACTCCCTTCGAGCGGTTTTTCCCATTTACAAACTCGACCGAGATTTTATAGGGATACATATTATGTGAAAAATTCAAAGGGATTGGTGTAAAATTGCGGTAGTTATCGTGTCCACAAGAAAGTGATATATGTACGTATATAGATACATAAACCCCTACATAAATTATATATAAACTTTTGAACTGACGGTGGTTTTGGGGTCTAGGGGATGTGAAACGCGAAGATATGTCGAAATTTTCCGGAAGTCGAAACATGGTACCCATTGCAATAGTTAGCTTTCTAATGAAATCTGCCTAAAATGGACAGCTGAGAGGAAGAAGTAGCATTCCGAGAGGATGAAGAGATTTTGGGAAGAAAAGAGGGTAAACCCCCGAAGATGAAATCGTGAATTCTAGTTTAAACACTCCCCTATAGGGGAACAATCGATAGATGGTAATAATAATAATAATAATAATAATAATAATAATAATAATAATAATAATAATAATAATAAATAATAATTAGAATAAGAATATAAAATCAGATAGTAAGAATTGTAAACTAGGACAAGGAGATTAATAAATTGTGTGATGTTAATTTCAATTATGTTTATGAGAGCAGCCACGTCACCAGAAGAAAGTGATTGTGTTTTTATTTTAAATACAAAAATGAAGATTTAAATGGTGCCAAAGAAAAAGATCAAATATAATACAACGGGTGACAGATAAACTTCATTTTGAAAATTTTATTTTGTATTAAATCTCCTTATATGATAGGAAAATGCAAAACTACTTAATAAAGAGAGTTATTATATGCAGTTTAGGTAATATTGATAAACTTTTAAAAATTCGTATATATGTTTAGAATCAATAAAAGCAGAGTACATTTTAATTTTGTTGTTACATAAAAATTAAGCACTTTTATCATGTGAAATGAAAATCCACAGCCTGCTTCCAGTCTCCGACCGGGTCAGGAATGGAATGAATGAAGCCCCCATCTAGCGGCGAGGATATGAACCGTGCCGGCTGCCGAGGCCTGACGCACTCCTCTGGGGCAATGATTAAATGAATGACAGATGAAATGAAATGATAGTGGAGAGTGTTCCTGGAATGAAATGTTGACAGGGAAAACTGGAGTACCCGGAGAAAAACCTGTCTGCCTCCGTTTTGTCCAGCACAGATCTCACATGGAGAGACCAGGATTTGAACCACGGACCCAGCGGTGAGAGACCGGCGTGCTGCCGCCTAAGCCACGGAGGCTTGAGACTTTTATCATGTATTAGTTGGAAATAATTTATTCTATGTAAATAGTTTTGAGGGAAACCCTCCAACTGTGCATCCTTTTAATTTTCAAGGAGAGCCCCGAGATTTCGACTGCCTAGGGGCCTTCACGGTATTTAATACGGCACTGGTTATAGCTACCGGTACTGGATTTATTCAATAGCACTTTAAAAGTATACTTGTAAGGTGTTGCTTCAAGACCAGCTGAGGCAGGAAGTCTCCATCGCGGTGACTTGCGTTGCCATCCTCAGTAACCGGAAGCTCAGTGAGGTCACACAGAGTAAACTGTTTTCTCTTGGTGAGGTAACAACAGCGCTTCATTTGTTTTCCTCGGCACAATTCGTACTTTAAGTGTTTAATGTGTTTGTGCAGGAAGGCAGCAGGCGCACTCTGTCTTGTTTGAACGCAACTATTTTTGGACGAGTGTAAACATTCAAAAATAGACGCGCTATACGATACTAAAACTGAAGTAGCTCTAAAGCGCCGACATTTAGAGTCGTCATTAAGTCAAGAATTTTTATTTTCGACTCCTGTCGCTCCATCAAGAGTGAATGACGTGACTTCATATTCCTATAAGCCGCGACTGCCTCGGCATAGTAGCAGAGTAACTGGATTAGCTGTAACGATTATATGTTCAGTACATCCTAATCATAAGAGTTAAAGAATTACTGTCCCGCCTCTTTTGGACTTAAGGGCTCATGCTCATGTCAGCCAATAAATATGTTATCGTTATGGCAGATAATTGAAAAATGCCGCGAGTTCTGTGTCCCTGCATATATTTGTTTCCTTGATTATGAAAAGGCCTTTGACTGTGTCAAGTGAGACAAGCTGTGGGAAGTACTCAACGAATATGGAGTCACAAAACACTTAACGTTATTATTGAAAGATCTTTATACCAGTCATAATGCAACAGTAAGGGTGGATGATGAATGCTCAGAATTTTTTAATGTGGCAAATGGAGTCAGACAAGTTTGTATATTATCACCCCAACTGTACAACATCTACGCAGAGTAAATAATGAAAAGAGCATTTGATGGTTGGGATACAGTAATGGAATTTCAATCGGTGGTAAGAAAATTAACAATCTACGCTTTGCTGATCATCACCGACAAAGTCAAGTCCCAATTCAATTCCTACAATATCTGGAGTTGCTGCATGATTGTGTATACCTGGGCTCCATAATCAGTAGTAACACGGGACATTGTGATAAAGAAATAAAACAACGTATTGTCCTAGGTCGTGCTGCAATGGTTAAACTTACAAAGATCTGGCAGAACCGGGCATTATCCAAAACAGTGAAAATGCGATTGGTAAAATCATTGGTGTTTTCTGTTTTCTTATACGGTTGTTAAACCTGGACTGTGAAGGCTAATGACAAGAGCCGAATAGATGCCTTTGAAATGTGGTGTTGGCGGAGGATGCTACGTATACCATGGACAGAAAGAAGAACTAATGCCTCCATTATAGAAGAACTGAGCATCACAAAACGTTCATCTTCCCGTGTTAGTGAAAGTTACCTCCAATTTCTGGGACACACTTTGAGGAGAGAAGGAGACAATTTAGAAAAGACCATTCTACAAAGGAAAATTGAAGGTACCAGGCCAAGAGGTAGAACAACAAGTAGATTGTTTGACCAAGCAAAGAAGATCACCGCACAGTGGGTCGAAATCGAAATCTAGGGAGACAAAATTACTTTTACGTTTTAATCATGAATTTAGAGTGCAAGCAACGTATATAATTTGTTTACTTCATAATAAACATCAGTTAAGACCTTTTTTAAGCTACGTCTACACATGCAAGAAATTGTCTATGACTAGGAGTTGGATAGAGCATTCAGTTATCACTTCAGAACAATTTTCTACCCCTAATTTACTTTTAACAAAGTCACAAAGTTCCACTTTGTCATAATCGTCGAACCCAGTGCTTCAAACAGTTGTAAACGTGTGAGAACTGGTTGCGCGGCATCTTCTAAAACGTAAAAAAAACTAAGTAAGTTGCAAAAAGATGCAAAAAATCTTATAATAGGCGTAAACTACAAGACCTTATCTACATTTTAACATTAAGTAGAAAGTGACGCAGAGTGACGCGACATACTGAAAATCTAAGTGAAAATGTAATTTTAAAAATTATAATTAAATAATATATAATGCAAATATAGTTAAAATTATGTAACAATTAAGTCCATTAATAACTGAAACACGTTACAAAGATTAGTGCTACAGCTGCATGTTCCATCTTAAAGCATCACACTAGCCACAAAGACAACCAAACCACAGCCACTTACATTCACCCTCCAATTCAAACTGCTCGAACAGTGGTGACAGATTTACACTAAGGTGCGTTTATATCCCAGAATAGTGAGCAGCAATTGTATGAGAATGCTGTAGAAGTAATAAATTTTGATTTTTGAATTATGAATATAAATAATTTTGTCCTCCTAGATTTCGGTTTTGACCCACTGTACACCGGCCTACCTCTTCGCGATATCTTACGAAGGGCTGAAGATCGTTTAGGATGGAAACGTCTCGTCAACGGAGTAGTTGCTAATGAAGTGAAGAAATGAGTTCACGACGCTCAGCAATGGGTAAAACGACTAATGATGATGATGGCCATAACCAAGTACCAAAAAGTGTCAAAATATGTACATATTATATGCTGTATGTAAATATACAGTATATTTTAAATATGGACAATAAAACTAAAAAGTTCCAAAATATGTTCAAGTATTTGTAAATATATTTTGCAAAATATGGACGATGGCTCCCTACTGTAAATATTGTAACGAGGCCAATAATCTCGTATTCTATTTTTATCGAATCATTTCTGTAGCAATAAGGCTGCCGCAAGCATAAAGAGAACCAAACAATTATTATTTCTTATTACGCAAGTATTTTTAAATGTAACAATCGCATGTATGATTGAATGGTTCCAGTAGATGGAAACTGATCCCTTCAGCGCAGTAATGGCGGTTATTTATATAAAATATATTACACACAGGGAGATTTGTGTTTATTTACTTCTATCTGATCTCCACTTCGTGGCGCAGTGGCTAGGATTCTTGACTGTCACCCCTGAGGTCCGGGTTCGATTGCCAGCTCTGCAAAGACATTCAATTCTGGTCTGAGGGCTGGAACGGGGTACACTAGGCCTTGTGAGGCAGAACTCTCAGAGGTAGAGTTGATTCCCACCCTGATATAACCGAACAGTACGGAACGAAGTCCCCGATTCTTGGATGTCACGGGTAATCTCGAGAACCACTGGGTGGATTTTGATGCGGCTTTCACCATTCTGTAAAGGTAATATCGAGGAAGATTTATACCTTACCTTACCTAGATGGCCACTCAAACCTAAGCAGGTTTTTGGCCTCGCCAACAGCACGGCGCCATCTTTCTCGGTCATCCATTATGTCCTCCGTGACTCCGATTTTTCTCATATCTTTTTGAACTTGGTCCCACCAGTGAAGTCTCGGTCGTCCCAATGGTCGCCTTCCTCTGGGTACACCTTCCAAAACTGCCCTTAAATTCAATTCTCTACTACTTCTATGTACATGACCAGCCCAGCGTAGTCTTTGGCTTTTGGCACGGGCGACGATATCCGGTTCTTTGTAGAGATCCCGCAATTCCTTATTTGTTCTAATTCTCCACTGGCCATTTTCTACTATCGGTCCGAAAATGCGTCGTAGTATTCTATTTTCAAAAGTTACTAATTTCCTTTCAGTTTGCTTGGACAATACCCAGGTTTCTGAGCCATACGTGACAACAGGAAGTATAATGCTTTTATAAATTCTCACTTTAGTTTTTCTAGATATAATTTTACTCTTTAAGAGATTTTGCAGAGACCAGTAGCTTTTGTTGCCACTGAGAATTCTTGATTTTATTTCTGTTTCTTCCATATTATTCTGGTCTATGATAATTCCCAGATATCTGAACTCAGTACATCTGTGAAAAGCGTATGAAGCAACTGTTAAGGGGTTTTGTACTTGTGCTGCATTCCTTCCTACAACTAGATATTTTGTTGTGGTGTTTGAAGATATTTTGTTTTTTGTTCATTTATCATTAGACCTATCTCCTTGGCTTCTTCAATAAGGGTTTCTGTGAGTATTTTTAGATCGTATTCGCTTTCTGCCATGAGTGTTATGTCATCAGCATAAGCTAATATGTTTATCTTGGTTCCCACTTCAAGGCCTGGGTGGAGCTGATTTACTCGTTTCAATGTTTCTTCTAAAGCTAAATTGAATAATAAAGGCGAGAGTCCATCTCCCTGTCTTACTCCAGTGTTGACATTAAATTCTTCGGTATATTCATTATTGATTCTAATTTTGCATTTGGACCCTTCTGTGCACAGTTTTGCCATAGTGATAAGTTTTTCTGGTATTCCATTCCGCTGCATGTATTTCCACATTTGTTTCCTATTGACACTATCGTATGCCTTGTTGAAATCTACAAAAAGAAGATGGGCTGTTTTGTTAAACTCCCAATATTTGGAGATTACTTGCTTTAAGACAAAAATTTGGTCTGTTGTAGATCTTTGGCTTCTAAATCCTGCTTGGTGATCTCCAAGGAAGATGTATGTAGAAAATAATTTATTTATGATCAAAGGGAGCCAAGTAGTAACGATTTTAGTGAAAAGGTCGAAAAAAGAACCTGGCGTCCGTGAGCTTTTTAAGCTTACGCTGGGCAAACCGTCAAAAATATCAATATACTATGAGTGTGAGAATTATAGTTCAGCATGAAAAATTCTACAAAAAAGTCCGCGAGAGCATATCTCTATCTTCGATACATCGCCCACTATAAGTGTTTTTAGTTTGGACGGAAGGGGGATTTGTATCTCATGCACCTAGCCATTCTTAAATTACGTCTGACAGGAATTCCTTGCACATTCATAACTGTTCTCGGGCGAAGCCGGGGCGGGTTGCTAGTTACACCATAAATCACCACACTTTTAAGTACCGGTACATGGGGTGATGGGGGACAAATTATAATGTTACATTGTTAGTAACCTACTTAAGGTGACGGGGACTAAGGTAAAATTTAGCATGTCCACCCAAAAACACCTATTATAGCTCTTTGCCTTCACTTCTCTCCAACCAGAGTAGTTAAAAGGAACGTAAAACCAACAACATTAATTAATTAATTCTTCTCTCCAACATAAAATCCTACAATAATACCTCTACAATTTCTTTTACCCTAAACCCACTCTTAATAAATCATATTCTGCTTTGGTCGTTTGGGCCACCATTGGATCACGGTGCTAGTGCTTTGGCTGTTATCTGCCAATTCTGGTGATTTCTGGTGGATTGTTTGGCGGCTGCTCTTGTGCTGACATTTTGAGACTTTCTATTGGATCGGTTATCTTTCATTTTCTTGCTGAACTCTATCTTACGTGGGCCGATAACCTATATGTTAGGCCCCTTAAAACAACAATTATCATCATCATCATCATCTATCTTACGATCCTTGGACCATTTCCTGAACTCATTGTGGTGAATTTCTGTAATGCATGTGAGGAAAGGCCAGGTTTCGACTATAAATATTATTATTAAATAACCGAAACTGCTGCTGTACCAATGCTGTCAATCATCGTAGCACGCCCCTCCGCGAGGCAAATGGTCAACAACCAAGACCGTCACAAACGTACACCGACAATGGAGACCAATATATTTGCTGAACTGAGGGGGCAGGCGATGACAAAACTAGCATCCTTCTAGTCTCAAATTCATTTGCACCAACTTCAAATATTACCACTATTGCACTTACTAACTACTGCCAAATTACAATTTGAGCAATAGGTATTACACCCATCGTAATTATTATATAAAAATAAAAAGTTCATCATCAAAAACTTAAAAATCCTCAGGGTTAAAAGGAGCACCAGAAGGAGCACCAGGTCTCCGTATCACAAGGCATAACGTAGTCTATACTGTGTCTTCTTGCCAGAGACTAGAGATATAGTGAGTATCAGGCACATGAAAAACGACACAGGGAGGTGAGTTGAATCTCTGTGAAATTGAATAGAGTTGACAGTGAGTTCGGGGTTGCAGGCAGAAAATCGCCTGACGGGTTTTCGGAGCGTAAGAAGAGGTGATTTATGATATCTAACTTAGACGAACACCATATCAACACAGGTTATCATACAGATTCTACATGCATGTAAGTACATGGCGCTGATGACTGTGATGACTTAAATCCCTTGTTTCAACTACAAAAAAAATGAAGTAAGAACGTCTATCGATACCTCGCGTTTCCGGGGAGTGATTGTCCGCGTACCCATAAGGTAGTGTGGATTTCAGCTTCCTTGCCATAGTTGTTCTCGTTTCCAGGGATGATGTACGTACGAGGTCTACGCTCGCCAAATGTACGATATTTTGTCCCAGCGTACTGTGCGAAATTTTTCATGGCCGCGATAAATAACTGAAAAACGAGAAAACTCCATTTTGAAGTACGTAGGCGATCTGTTTAACCGTAAACGAGGCGTTAGGAGGCCACGGCTGTCTCCTACCGAAATCCTAGCACCAATTACAAATATACACATTAGTACAGCCAACACAATGACACAGGTCTAAGTACACAATGCTACATATGGCCACGATGTCGCCAAGTCGCTAAATGAATCAGTAGCAAGAACAACTAAGTTTGACCTTGCAGTGAGAGCCAGGTGCAGGGAAACGCTCGGACAAGCGGCTGAATGTGAACGCGCTGCTCTACCGCAACGATTACGACTTTTAAAATAATACAGCAAACTACACATGTTGGGCCCAGTGCCAACAATAACAAGTCCTCGAGCTGTCTTCACCGTGGAGAGCGAGGCTCACCACTTGTGGCCAGTTCGGCCGAGACGGTTACAGGCAGAGGTTCGAGTTGGACCGCTAATAAAAGCCAGGAAGGAAGCTTGTTTTTTTACGTGACCGTTAATTTTGTGATCGTGAGCCACGGGACCTCCTTTTTACGTTGAATCCCAACCACAGGGCATGGCATTTCACTGCGCAAATCTCACATGCAATAATAATGTTATTGGTTTTACGTCCCTTTTAACTACGCTGGCTTTTAGAGACGCCGGGGTGCTGGAATTTTGCCCCGAAGGGGATCTTTAACGTGCCAGTAAATGTACTGACACGGCTCCCTCGCATTTGCGCACCCTCAAATGCCAGCTGACTGCGCCAGGTTTCGAACCTGCAACCTTGGGCTCAGTAAATCTCACATGCATTGACCGTGAATCGAACCCGGTCCACCTTGGTGAGAGGCGAATAGCTTGACCGCTGCGCCACCACGCCTCCGGATCGCTAATAAATCACAATGACAAACATGACGGCAGTAAGTAGATTAGCTTCAAATTGTGCATACTTGAGATGAAGTTAGTCTATTTCCCTGCATTACGCTTGAAAATCAATTGGGCAAACGTACAGTATTGCTCCACCACGGAGCTGCCCGACCACTGGACGAGCAAAACACATTTAGAGCGGGATGGTTATGTTAAAAGGGAAGGAAACCCCCGTTAAATATATTTAAAAAAATCTAAACAGGTCTACGTGTACGAGGATATAGGTAGCCATTTATTGACGATCCATGTTCGCTATTTCATTTTGGGTGCCTTCTGGGGTCTTGAAAACATATTGAGACTCCAGATATAAAGGTTCTGAACTCGATTCCCAGCTCTGCCAAGAAATGTAATTCTGTTCTGAGGGTTAGAACGACGTACACTCTCCCTCCTGAGACAAAACTGAGAAGAGATGGGTTCGATTTCCACCTCAGCTGTCGTAGAAGTAGTTTTCCGTGGCTTTCAACTCCTACTCCAGGCAAATGCAGGGATCATCCCCAAATTAAGGCCACGGTTGCTTCCTTCCTAATTGTACCCGCTGCCACAAATGAGACTGTCTTAATAATATGTAATTATTTTCTCTTTGGAAGGTGTTATTGATAGTGTAAGACGTCATGTGACCAGCTATCGCCTCGTATGTGTTGAACGGTACTCCAGCACAATATGTTTCTAACTTTCCTATCATCCAAACCATGCTAGTTGTCTCCAAAATTAGGGGCAGATGACCTCGTAGTTCCACCCCTTAAAACAACAATAACTAATAACTAACTGTCTCCTAAATGTTAGTAATTTGCCATGAATTCGTCTTTTTTGTCGACATAACGTCCTGGGCTTTCAATGTGCGATCGTAATAACGACGATCTATTGCGAGAATTGTGTTTTGATAGGCTGTATTTTAATTAATACACTATGACCGTGAGATATGATCTTTTGAATGAAAGTAGCGTGTATGTGTTTTTCTGTGTTTTTTTTTTTTTTTTTTTTTTTTTTTTTTTTTTTTTTTCTACATAATAAGGTCCCCCGAGTATTGGAGAACGTTGTCAATGCAACCATTCTCCCAAGCCGCAGGCGACGCCATTTTTTAATTTTATTTTTTTATTTTATTATTTTTTTATTGTGGTGTACAGAGGAGATATTATCGGATTTCGCACGGGACAACGTTCCGCGCTCACCGGGGAATTGGAACTGTAGATGATTAAGGCGCGAGAAAAATTCATTGAAATATCTAAATTTTGCGCCACCGCCATACTGCTTTTATGCTCATCAGGTTATTGAAAGTTACATAGCTGGACTTATTTTAATGTCCCTAAGGTGGGAGACCCAGCTTAACAGAGGAAAAAAGGCCAATATTCATTCGATTGTTAAATATGCTACACATATCGTTGACAAATGCTGCACATATCCCAATATTGGTGTGCGTCCTGGCAATCAGAAGCAACTTCAATAATGTAAAAATTCTTATTATAACATTTTAAAATAAAATTTTCAAAATTTCCCGCCTATTAAACAATGTATCACTGTTCCCCTCATAAATTCCAAGTTTATAAGAATTTTCGTACTTTTCCTTTTTTAAAGTGTGTATCAAACCTCTACCTACAAAATGAACCTCAATCACTAACATACACTATGATTTAGATATTTGTATACAGATTTTATTCTGACCACCTGAATATTTTCAGGAAAAAAAAAGGCCAATATTCATTCGATTGTTAAATATGCTACACATATTGTTGACAAATGCTGCACATATCCCAGTATTGGTATGCTTCCTGGCAACCAGAAGCAACTTCAATAATGTAAAAATTCTAATTATAACATTTCAAAATAACACTTTCAACATTTTCCCGCCTTTTTAAGAATATATTACTGTTTCCCTTATAAATTCCAAGTTTATAAGAATTTTCGTACTTTTCCTTTTCTAAAGTGTGTATCAAACCTCAACCTACAAAATGAACCTCAGTCACTAACATACACTGTTATTTAGATGTTTTTAAAGAGTTTTTATTCATTTTATTTTATTTTATTCAGGTGCTCAGAATAAAAACTCTATAAAAATATCTAAATCACAATGTATGTTAGTGATTGAGGTTCATTTTGTAGGTTGAGGTTTGATACACACTTTAAAAGAGAAAAAATACGAAAATTCTGATAAACTTGGAATTTAGAAGGGAAACGGTGATACATTGTTAACAAGGCGGGAAATTTTGAAAAGTTTATTTTAAAATGTTATAATTAGAATTTTTACATTATTGAAGTTGCTTCTGGTTGCCAGGAAGCATACCAACACTGGGATATGTTCAGCATTTGTCAACAATATGTGTAGCATATTTAACAATCGAATGAATATTGGCCTTATTTTCCTCTGTTAAGCTGGGTCTCCCCCCTAACATACTAAATTTCAATGGGATTGTTATAATAGTTTCATAGATTTTGAGAACCGGTGAATTATTTCCGATGTTTGATTGTTATATACTGTAGGTAGACCTTAGAGTTATGTACTGTACCCGAAATTTGAATATTTCATGATGAAAATGATGATATTTCTCGAGCCCCATGAAAAAATTTAACATTGCAATATAAATCTTGGAAGTTGGCTCAAGAGAGCTTTGTTAGCGAACGCAGACAGTGGGAGAAACCAGTCACGTGATCAGAGACGCCCCAGAATATTCTCGATCATTGGAAAGTGCCAAGCAACAAGGCATTACCGCGCAATATTACCAGTTAATTGTTATAAAATATATCATTGGATATATGCTTACAGCCAATGAGAGGAGGGTTAATGGAAGCAGATATGGATTTTTACCTAGTTAATGTGATTAACTATTCCATTTAAGCCCTATGTAACAATTTTACTCCATTGAAATTATCAAGAAAATTAAGAGAAGATATTAGTACCGTACTTGGTGTGATGAACTATCACTAACCATTGGATAGACCAATTAAAAGTCTCCATTATCAGACGTATTTTGAGTGAATTCAAAATAGAACAAAGTTTGAGCGTTAAGGAACATGTGCTAGGCAATATAACACAAGAACAAGAAAAGAAGAGAGCAGGTGGCTTTAACATATATATTCAGAAAATAGAACATGCATTTTCATATCTTTACAGGTTAACACAATTTGAAAGAACAATGTTTTCTTTCCTAACAAAATAATTGCAAAGATCCTTAAACATTAAGACCGGGTAATTGCTTTTATGCACAAATTAAATAAATTTATCTTGTGAAGGAAGAGGGTAGAAATGCAGCTTATAAAGAGTGCTGAAGGCTGACAGGGAGCAAATCCTGCCGTACCTTTGAAAGAAAGTAGGGGAAACTGAAAGCAGTTACCATGAAAAGACATAGTCTATTAAGGGGGCTATTGGCAGACAGGGGCCTAATCCTGCAGTACCCTATGAAAAGGAAATTTAGGAAACTGGTAAGACAGTTACATAGAAAAAGCATAGCTTATAAAAGGAGCTAGCAACTGACAGGGGCCTAATCCTGCAGCACCTTATGAAAAGTGAGTGATAGAAGTTGCCAAGATGCAACAAACTATTTCCGAAGGAAATGCAAAGGCAGACACAGGTACGAGAATTAATGAGACTTTTCTCAAATGACATATGGCCATGAAATAATTTTCAAAGCAGAAAATGACAAAAGCCAGTAGGTATGTAATCCTTGAGAAAATGACAAAGCAAGCCGAGATATTAAAATTGAGAAAACTTAAGTAGGCTTGTATAAATCTAACATGATACAAAGATTTGCATTTGAAAGAATATAGATTATCTAACATGAATCTTGCTTTAGAAAGAAATAACATGTAAAGTAGAACAGTACATTACACATTACACGGTACAGGTTATGTGATAGAATATTTAACTTGATAACGAAGTGCGGGTAGCAACCCATATGTTCGTAGAACCCTTGAGCAAGAAGAAGATGACATAGGTTATGTCAAGTTGTGGTGGATTTCACAAACGTAGAGCTTATAGTAAGCTATTGAAGACCTAAATAGGTAATGACCTATTTACTTCGTAGTAGATGCACACTGGAATAGTTTTCCGTAGCACTAGAGATGTAAAGTTTATATCTTAATGTACATTTTGTAGACATGTTGCAGGAACACGCAATATGTGATCTAGGTTTGATCACTTTAAAAATGTCTTGACGACTTGGCGAAGGCTTTAAGAACACTTCATTATGCAGAAATTACAGATGATAAGTTGAACAGTTGAAGTTTATCGTCCGGTAGCAAGACGGGTGATCAGCATGGCAGCTGACGATTGAAAGCACAAAGAGGATGGTTCAGCAAGCTTAATAAATAGTTGACCTGCCAATGTTCTCGTGTTTTCCATGGCACAGGATTGGAGACTTCAGACCACGTTGTGAAGAAGACGCGCGGTGATTGGCTGGAGCGAGGCCACGTCACGGTGATAGCCAATAAGCGTGTAGCTTATACAGACCAGTATACCACGAGAATTCAAGGCGTGTGGAGTGACCTTAACACTTAGAAAAATGTCTTAGAGGCGAGCTATGGCTTATAAACAAACAAGTAAGTAAGTAAATAATTTTAAACATACTTGGTTTAAACGAGGAAGCGTAATACAAAGAGAAATGTCACACGCACGTGGTGACCAAATGAGGTTATGAAAATTAAATTCTGGTCTGACTTTAGACACTTTCACAAACTTACAAAATTTAACCAATAAATTATTCGCAAATGCGAACATACTGCCAGAGGGGCAACAAGAAAAACACAAGGAAACAGGACTAGAGTGGCAAAGGAGAAGCAGAAGAAATTGGACGAACACACTGTCCAAAAGGAGTATTTAATTTTACCACTCTGACCCTATCGTCACGACCGGTGTAGCACTTCACTACTCTACCGGTGTGCCCAACAAGAGGAGGACTGGATTCTCTTAAGAGAATCAAATCTCCCTCCTTAAGGTTTGGGTGAGCGAGCTACCACTTCCCTCTTCTCTGAAGCAAGTTTAAATACTCCAGTCTCCACCGTTTCCAAAATCTATCCCTAAGAGCTTCAACTCTTTTCCAGAGAATGGGTAAAGAAAATCGAGCTTGCAGTCGACGAGAGGGGAAGGAGCATTTAATGAGCTACCTATCAAGAAATGACCAGGAGATAAAGGAAGTAAGTCTGAAGGGTCGTTAGACAAGGGAGACAAGGAACGGGAATTAGCAGTGCCCTCAATAAGAGTTACAAAAGAATTGAATTCTTCAAAAGATAGGATAGAATTTCCTATAGCTCTTTTAAGATGAGCTTTAACCAGCTTAACACAAGCTTCCCATCTCCCACCATGATGTGGTGCGTATGGAGGAATGAAGTGCCATTTGAATGTTTTCAAATGAGCAAAATTAGACAGTTGCTCGTTGGCAGAACGAGAACAGAGTGCTTTTTGCCATTGATGAGAAGCACCAAGAAAGTTTCTGGCGTTGTCGGAGAAAACCTCAGAGGGAATTCCTCTTCTAGCAATAAAGCAACAAATAGCAGAAAGAAAGTGGAAGCATTGGTGACCAATTCGAGATGAATGGCGCCAGTGATCATACAAACAAAGAGTGCGATGTACAGCTTGCCAAGAATTTTACGTTTGGCCTTAAGGCTGTTAGTTTGGTACAGGAGCGGACCAGCGTAATCAATACCAGATAGAAGAACGGGTCTGCTGGAAGCTGAACGGAAAGAAGGAAGATCAGCCATAAGTTGCTGAGAAAACTTAGGTTTGGCTTTGAAGCAAGGAATGCACTTTCTCACAACGGAAGTGACTTCGTGCATGCCATTGATGGGCCAATACTGCTCACGAATTAAACATAAGAGCGTATGTGTGCCAACGTGCAAATGTTGGTAGTGGAACTGACGGATTACCAGTTTAGTGTCGTGATGTTTTGAAGGAAGAATTATGGGGTGTTTCTTATCTTCAAAATAATCAGAAAAAGACAACCGACCGCCCACTCTTATTAATCCATTATCATCAAGAAAGGGGCATAAAGCGAATAGTCTATTCCGCTTTTTGAAGGATAGACCCTGGGATAGAGAATTAATTTCTTCTGAAAAGACTTCAAGCTGAGTAAGCAATAAAACATTGGTTGTAGCGGACTGTAATTCAACAGTGGAAAGAAAAACTTTAGGAAGCAAAGGTTTTTCTAAAACAATGAATTTCCATCTAAGCAAGTAAGCTACAACACGAACTAGCTTTTTAAAAGAAGAATATCTTTCAAGCAATGAAGGGATAACATTAGTTACAAAAGAAGAGGCGACTTTACGAGTTTCAGGAACAGTCGTTAAAGCAGAAGAGGGAAAGGCTGGCCAAAAGGAAGGTTCTTGCAACAACCAAGTTGGACCATGCCAGAAAAGACTAGATTTAGCTAGCTGTTGTGGACGGCATCCACGAGAAATAATGTCCGCAGGGTTCTCCTTACCCGAGACATGTTTCCATTGAGAGTAACTAGAAAGAGTTTGGATTTTTTCCACACTGTTGGCGACGAAGGATTGCCAATGCGAAGGGGGCTTCGTGATCCAAGCTAAAGTGATGGCAGAGTCAGTCGAGTAATAGATATGACTGAAATGACAATTAAGATTGGAGACAAACTTTTGAGATAATTCGGTTACGAGCAGGGCAGCGCATAACTCTAAGCGAGGCAATGAAACTGTTTTCAAAGGGGTTACCTTTGACTTGGTACAAATTAAATTACAGAATGAAGGAGGAGTGTTACGACTGACAACATAGGTGCAACATCCGTATGCCTTAACGGAGCTATCTGCAAACAGATGTAGCTCTAAATTGGAAGAGAAAGAAGTGGGGATAAGAACCCTGGGGGTGTCTATAATGGACAGATGAAGAAGATGAGTACGAAAGGAAAGCCATCTTTCCAAATGAGAAGGAGGGATGGGATCATCCCAATCGGTTTTAAGAGACCATAGTTCCTGCATAAACATCTTAGCTTTGACTATGATCGGAGCTATGAATTGAAGCGGGTCATAGATTTTGGCGATTTCGGAAAGAACTTGTCGCTTGATTTGAGGAAGAATAAGGGACAAGCTGACTTGATAGAAAAAGGAATCCGAAACGGGATACCAATGAAGTCCCAAAACTTTAGTAGAATCAAACGTGTGTAAGAGCTCGACTGGTGTGTCAGTGTTGCCATTGGATATGAGCAGAGCTAGTACTTCTTGGGAATTAGAATTCCATATGAAGGAGAAAGCCTCCTCCTTGAAGCAACGCTTGGAGATCACGTGAGTGCTCAAGTGCTTCAGAAGGGGAGTTAAAGGAATGAAGAAAATCATCCACATAAAAAGACCTTTTGAGAAGATTTGAAATATCAGCAGAAAAGAGGTTAGAGTCTTGTTCAGCGAGATGCTTTAAAGTGCGTATGGCCAAGAAAGCAGATGGCTTTAGACCATATGTGACAGTTTTCAATTGGAAGTTCTTAATGGGTTTGGAAGGGCTATCACGCCAAATAATTTGTTGCAAATTGTGCTGTTCAGAATTGATCAAGATTTGCATATACATTTGTTTAATATCGGCTATTCGGGGCAGATGACCTCGTAGTTCCTCCCCTTAAAACAACAATAACTAACTAACTATAACAATATCGGCTATGACACCAACAGTAATCAAGTGAAAGTTTAACAAAACGGAAGAAAGATCAGACTGAATGGCGGGACCTGTGAGTAAGGTATCGTTTAAAGAAATACCATTGGAATCAGGGGCGGAACCATTGAAAACAACTCGAATGTGTTCCCTAGTGGAAGGGTTTTTCCAGACGGGGTTATGATTCAAATGAACACTGTCTTCAGAAAGGGTTTGTTTATGGAGAATTTCCATGTGACCAGAGGCTTCGTAGTCTTCGATGAATTCCACGTATTGAGCTTTGGCAGAAGAATCTTGTTTCAACTGATTTTCTACAGCGAACAAAGCCTTAAGAGCGCGAGGATGCGAATCTACTAAAACTGGAGGGGAAGGAATACGAGGCATAGTAACAACAAATCTACCGTCTGAGTTACGAGTGGTAGTTGTGAGATAAAGTTGTTTGCAAAAGTCATCTTCAGTGGAAGAAGACGGGGTGGAATCAATAGACTCAATTTTACAGAATTTTTCCAAATTGTTGTCCAACTCAACGTGAGTTAAGTGACATAAGGATGGAGACTGCACAGTGGCAAGAGGGATATGACCCGTGACCAACCAACCAAATTTGGTGTGGTGGGCGTAGATGCTAGAAGTTATATTGATTCTAGAAGGTAGCAAATTTTGCCAAAAGACATTAGCACCTAGCCAGTACTGTGGATTGTGTTGATGTCATTTAATTATGTTTTGTGATATACGAAGGTTTCTTGCCGTATATGGAAGTTTGTGAAATACGAGGGTGATTCCGTATTAAATGTATTGAAGTACTGCAGTTTGAGTAATGAAAGCATTGTTGAATATTAGTAGAGTTTTGGAGACTCCTAAATGTGATTAGGTCTGCGACACGAAAGTCGTTTGAAGGCGGAAATTCGTTGGGAAAAGATATACTATCCTTGTCTATTATACTATTATTAAATTTCCATTAAACCCGGAATTGTAACAACAATATGAACTAATCTTTGCTGATCGGTCATATTTATACCGATGATGACTATTAACATGATTTTGACATTAATTGGTATAGCATTTGTAAATGAAGAAGTATGGCAGAAGATAACTATACTTGAGAAAGAGTTAATATTTTTTATTAACAAAGTCATATCGTTAAAGAATGATTCTTTTGAAACGATAGAGTGTAAATAGTGTATATAAATATTTCCATTTGTTTAAATTAAGGGTTTTCATTATTTATAATACTTAATATTTTTAAATGTTTTTGAGATAGAGGATAGTTTGAAAGAGCGAATGATTTTGATATGAGTGTTTGAAGTTAGCTATGATTATGTATGAAAGCTTTGTCGGTCATGAATGGCAGAAGCAAGTGTTAGCAAGAATGTTGTGTAGTATGGATGCGTTTAAACGAGAAATGACCTTAATAGAGGAAGTTTTGTAAAAGTTATTGTTTGAAATACGAGATGCTTTAACGCATTTCATTTTTACGTATTCGGTATGGCAAGAGGGTAGTCCATGCCAGGTGGCAGACAAGTCCCGATATAAGCAAGGCCGAGCAGGAAACAAATGAGCCGAGATATTGCAGGTGTGTGTAGAGGAATCTGACAGCTGAGTCACAGCTATTATTTAAAAACCAGTTCAAATATGTGGAAGGCATGCACCTGAGAAATGTAAACGTTTTAAAAACGGAATGCCTGTCTCAATGCAGAGCCAGTAGAATGTTTAAAATTATTTTATAATTTTGTAGAAGGCAGAATTTTTAATATTTTTACCAGTTATGTTAGCTTGTGTGTAAGGAGTTTTGCCAGCAGCAGTGGCGTGAATGAATGATTATAATAGGGTGTTATTTTGTTAGTAAGTGTTATTTAGTTTTTATTAATACATTTATATTTTATATGCCTTGTCTCTGTCCTTGATTATTCTATAAAATGGAGACGTGTTATGGAACAGCCTAAAATAGATAGGATATCTATTTCTTTCAAACGTAGCCCTGAGATATTAAGGTAAGTTTGCACTCTACCGTATAAAGCTAGTTCGTTTTATATCCATAACATGTTCCAAGCCTACTGTGAATAATCCTGAAGAACTCGTTGGCGTGATTGCGATAATTCATTAGCCGGCACTTTCACCTTTTATAATCCAGATTTGCTTTGGATTGACCAGCGAGTACCTTCTCGATTATTTCGGGTACAGTACCAGTAACTTAGATTACGGTTATTGCTTTGGTTCATTATACAAACGTTCACTTCGATTGCAAGATGAGGACACAAAAATAATAACTTAATTTTAATATTACGCACATGCGCCGTCTTTAGGTTGTAAAACCAATTGAATCAGAGTATATGCCAGTAGATTAAATCTTGTATGAACATTTACCGTATCAATTTTCACTGCGCTCGGATGATTAATTCGAGAGAAAAATCTATTTAAATACTTAAACTTCGCTCGGCAGCCATGTTGGTTTTGTACTTAACAGGTTTTTGAAAGTCACAAAGGTGAACATTTAGTAGTATTCTCTATCACCATACAAAAGCTCAGGGTGGCATCAGTCACAATTTCGGAGATATAGTGTAACCTTCCCAGGTTTCAAGGGATCGAACCCTTACTTTCAGGACGTGCGATTTTAATTATCGTCCATATATTTTTATTTGATGCCTTTTTATGTTTAATAATTATTTAGGGAAGTGTATGATGTAATTGATTTTCGATTAATTTGTTTAGGTTTTAAGAGATTGTAATTGGCAGGATCTAAGTCAGGTTATATGTGAATATTTTAACATTGGAATAATCTTCAGTCAGTTAGTCTGGAATTGTGTCCAGCAACCAGGAAATAAGGCTTGTCACCGCGGGGTTTCTCCCGAGAGCCGAGTGGAAGGTGAGTCATACAGGTGGTAGGCTTGACAACCCTGTGCTAGGGGTGTGTCTTTGATACATCGTTCGAGCAAAACAACAACTCCTTATTTGGGACTGTTGTGTTTTCTTGTTGTTGTCATTGGCTGCACCCGTTGGGGAAGCCAGGTAAACCAGTGATGTGTGGGGGGAATGATGGCTGTCATTAGCTCGGTCGAGGCAAGTAGGGAGCACTCAATTTTCGGACTCCGTGTAGGGAGGACTCAATTTTTAGATTCCGTGAGGGACGGAACTCATTCTTAGGACTCCGCGTGTAGTGCGGCGGTAATTCTTGTTGTGGACTCCGTGAGGAAGTAGAGTTTGTATTTTGGACTTGTGTGATTTTGTGGAGAAGGAAGTATTTCAGACGATCTCAAGTTTGTGTTCAAGGTGCAATTACTGAGTGGCTGGCTATACGTTCTCTAGGGAATTATGAGCCTAGTCTCAAACAAATCGCCAAGATTGTTTGTTTCGAAACGCATGAAGTATTGTGAATTAACGTCTGTGTACCAAAATTCTGAGACCATAACGGTAAATTGCTGTACGACGAACACTAGTAAAATATGCTACGTGTTAGTAAATTCAGGAACGAACTAGGTGCGACAATCCAACACGCGGATTTAAAGCCTCTTATTATAATCAGATCCGCGAAGCAAAGTAAATCGTTGGATGCATCAATCGAATAATGTACATATTCTTCATAACTGAAAAGCTTGCGTGTGAAACATATAGTAATTGTGTTGCGAGTAAGGAGGACTGATTCTTTGGAAGCACTAATCCCAGAATCAGTAGAGACTGCTGAAGTCATCGCCTGTAAATACCAGTCATCATTACTTCCAAGGGTCATCAATATGTCATATGTGTACCTGTGTAAATGTGATAGGGAGTGTTAGTATAGTCTGTACGACGAGGATCCTGCGTAGTGCATTTTATGTCTGGTATCAGAATAGATTGTGATTTTTACCAGATCACTAGTGTCTTTATTTCTGAGGTGACCATCATAGTTAAGAGTGAATGTACCGTATATTGCTGCTGCTTATACCGTACAGGTGTTTAACCCCCACGCACCCCGTGTATATAGTTATTGAGAGGGTGAACAGTTACAATTGGTCGCCCAAGTAGGGCAGAACAGTTACAATAGAATGCCAGTGAAATAGTTCGCGTGCCGCCCGGATAGATTGGTAAACCATATTAAAATTTGAAAATAATTGTCGAGATCGGACAAGGTATTAATATGTCCTTGCCGAGTTGCATTGAATTCGCTCCGGTCGTTAGATTTTATTAGAGACACACACATACGTACACAGACACACACACACACGCACACGCACAAAAGGTGGTCTCATAAGCCTATTTCTTCATAAGATGAAACAAGTAGTTCCATGAAGAACTATATAGCCTATTTCCATATATCCTACTTATGTTTATTGCCTCTATCAACATACAAAATTTCAGTTTGATTGCTGTAATACATTCATAGATATTGAGAACCGTCTAAATTTCGGATGATCGCCATATTGGATTTTAAGATATGTAGGCCTTAGAGTTATGTACTATTACTTGAAGATTATTGCGTAAGTGATTTTTGAAAGGCGGCAAAAATACGATACGTATGTCATACGATGTTGTATGAAATCCAACCTGCTGTTTTG
Organism: Meconema thalassinum; assembly: GCA_946902985.2. NCBI lineage: Eukaryota > Metazoa > Arthropoda > Insecta > Orthoptera > Tettigoniidae > Meconema > Meconema thalassinum. The sequence continues at coordinate 1,356,574,505 of OX336388.2, forward strand.
GGCTCCATGTCAGGCCATAAGCTTCATTTCCATCCAACTCTGAAAACTCTGCCATGACGCGTTACGCGTCCAGACAGGGAGGGTTGGGGGTGCAACAATTTCGAATTTCGGGGACGGAATGTCAATCATCGATCAGAAGGGGTTGATTTCGTGTCACCACTACTTCTAAGGACCTTTACAGCCCTTTCAGCGATTAAGACCTCGTTTCAGCCCTTAAGAAGGGCCTAATTCGAAAAATCATACAAACGGGGGTTGCAGGGGAAAGGGTGGTGACAAAGGCACAGCTCCTTTTTTGAAACGGTAGGGGAAGACCCCCGCATTCACAGCACTGATAAACATCTCGATTAAAACCTTCCTTAGGGGTGAATCGAGAGGGGGTGGTTTGGTCCCATGCCAGTTGAGGGTGTTAGGGGGTGTGGACATTGCCGGAGGCCTTAAGAACTTACTGCAATCAGCAACTGAGGACGGTGTGCAGGTTTTCAGATGGTTAAACACACCCGGTACCTTCTCAGACGCCCCCAATGGTAGTCCATGTTTAGGGGATGATGAAGGGGATTGAAAATGCCCAAACGTCAAATGTAACGATTTCTACGTGTTTGTGGAACCTTTAAGAGCAAGACTTATTCATTTTCGACTGCTTTGGCAACCTGCGACAAGTCCTGCAGCGTTTTTCGCAAACTTCAATTTGCGGTTTTCGAAAATGGGCTGGTTTTCGGGGTGCTACCCCGAAACTACTCAAGTTGGGGAGTTGTGCTGAAGCATATGCTTGGTAGGCGTCAGGACAAACGTCATACTGAGATTTCGAGCTTGTAGGTCAACTTTTCAAAATTTGGTGGCCTTTGAAAAAAAGTGGTGCTTTAATTTTTTTGAGCAGTATAGAATGTCGGTGAAATATGTCACATAGCCGCCATGTTGGATTGGTGAGACGTAATAAAATTTGATGAGTACGGTCGGGGTCAGCCAAAATAGTTCTATGACCTTACCGAGTTCCATTGAAATCGCTCTTGCCATTTAGATTTTATTAGAGGAGGACACCCACACATACACACACACACACACACACGGACATAAGGTGATCTCATAAGCCCATTTTTATTCATAAATTAAAATAGTCTAAAAATACGGTTTGTCCTTTTTGGCACACATAAAAAATGTTTGTTTTTTAGAGACATGCCTACTTTTAGCCTACTTTTGATTTGTGCAAAAAGTGAAAGTTGACTTATGGGATACACGAAAGGAGCCTCCCCGAAGATTGTGTCTACATTATAATTCAAAGAGAATAATATACAATCGGGCGTATCCTGGGCAACGTCAGTCAACTAATGAAACACTGATGGCTGATCGTTCACACCAGAAATATCAACCGTTGAGCCCTGTTCAGGGCCACAGTTAACAATTGGACTATAGCCTATCTGTTAATATAGAAGGTATATCACCAACCAAAGAGGAGCTATTACAAGATCTATGCAGCCGACACAAATGCCATATACTGTGCATACAGGAAACACACCGAAGTACGGGTATTGATATGCGCCGACCAAAGGTGAATGGAATGTAATGTGCTATTGAGAGACCCCACGGTATGTGCGGAAGTGCTATATTTGTCCAGGCAGATGTCCGGATACTTTCGACTGCTTTTAGAGATGAATACGATATTGAAATTCTCACCGTTGAGTTGAATAATTGCACAATTTCCTCTGAGTATAAACCACCCAACATCGACTTCAAAGCAAACGTTCCGTTCAACTTTGAGAATCAACATACACAGATAGTTATTGGCGACTTAATTGTCACAGTACTTTATGGGGCTATACAAAAATCACGACATGGATGGCATACGTTGTTGGCATGCTAAAGAACTCATTAGAATTCAGTAGGCCGTGTTCAATGGCAAAATTAATCTCGGGATTTTCGGCCAACACAAAGTTCCTCCATTCTCTACTAGAAAGCGCTGTAGTGTCAATGAGCTTAGATACTAACCTCCTTGACTTTCATAGCGTTCAAAGGAACGACGAAATTCGACATGCAAGCTGCCCTCTGGGTGTCAATTAACAAAGCTTGCACCCGGCACCCGAGGCCATACGATATTATTATTATTATTATTATTATTATTATTATTATTATTATTATTATTATTATTATTATGGGGCTATGAATCCGTTGATGATAGTGCCCTTGCATTACAGGAATGGCCAGAGGTAAGTCACCTTACTCTCATACACGACTCTAAGCTCCCAGCATCTTTCAACAGTGGGAGATGGAGACGGGGCTACAAGCCTGATCTCTTATTTAGTAGCAATAACATTAGCCAGCAATGTGTGAAGTCAATGTGTAGTCCACTACTGAAAACACAGCACAGACTAATAATGTGCCAAGTGTTTGCAGCAGTAAGACCTCAGAGCCTTCCTTTCCGTATGAGGTATAATTTCAAGAAAGCTAATTGGCCAAAAATCACGGAGTTGTTGGATAATGCCGTATCTACTATTGAGACAACACCAGAATCTTACGACACATTTTCTGCAGCTGTGAAAAAATGCTCCAGAATGTATAAACCTCGTGGTTGTGGATCATCATATATTATTGGTCTCACTTCTGACCTAGCTGCCCAGATCAGGGAATATAAATCAATGTTTGAAAATAACCCTTTAGAAGAAGAGACAATTGAAGATGGTAACCACCTTACATCATCTTTAGGCGCAGTAAAACGAGAACAGTGGATCAAAACAGTAGAAGAACTAGATTTGACTAGAGACAGCCACAAGGCATTGAGATTATTGAAGCGCCTCCAACGACCCAAGGAAAATGACAGGTCATTCTAACATCACTGCAAACCAGATTGCACATCAGCTACTGCTGAATGGAAAAGCTATCAAGAAAGGTAAATTGCGCAGAACACGCAAAAAACAACACGAAGAGAGAGACGACTTCACTACCCCTTTCGGTATGCTGAAATTGGAAAAGGTCATTAAAAAACTGTCAAGGCAGCGGGCTAGATGATATCCGGTCGGAACAAATTAAGAATTTTGGACTCAAGACCAAAGAATGGGTTCTGCAGCTCTTCAATATGATCAAATACCAGATACCGAAGATATGGCGTAGGTCTAGAGTAATTGCCTTACTGATACCCGGAAAGGAGGGCACTGATTCAAAAGATTTCAGACCTATAGCGCTTCTGTGTCACCTCTACAAATTGTTTGAAAGATTGATTTTAAATCGAATTTTACCTGCCATTGACACACTATTAATACCACAACAGTGTGGGTTTCGTCCTGGCAAGAGATGTACCGGTCAATTACTGAACCTAACACTCATAAGATCACAGGTGTAGTCTTTGTGGATCTAACAGCAGCATATGATAGCCTGCTGTCAACCATCCAATCCTACTAGACAAGGTCGACAATCTGACAAACTATAATGGTTTAACTAGACTCATCACTGCGCTTCTCCAGAACCGAAGGTTTTTCGGCGACTTCCAAGGACAGCGACGCCGTTGGAGGATACAGAAAAATGGCCTACCTCAAGGAAGTGTGTTGACCCCGTTACTTTTTAATATTTACACGAACGATCAGCCAGTATCTCCAAACACCAGAAGCTTCCTATATGCTGATGACCTCGCCCTGGCCACACAGAGCACGGATTTTGAAACAGTTTGTAACCTAACAATAGTAGGTTACAGAGTTTCTTTTAGGTATTTTAGTTTGTTTTATTTTGTTGGGCTGCCAGCCTTCGACACTCGTAGGTAGGCCGCCAGGGAGAGTATTGTGTGGTCTCTGTCCATAGAGATTCTCAGTGGTGGCCATGGCTGGTAGCATGAGGTGGCCTTGACATATGATAGCTTCCTTGATCTAGGAGGTCAAGATGGCATGTGGACGTTGCCATGGTGATGACTTGTTGATAAGTGATTTTGTGGCAAGATGGAGGCCAGTTGGTGAATATTTGTGTATGAAACATAGTTTTTGTTTGTTTTGATAAATGAAAGATTGAATAACTCTGAGTTTTGACATATGGAGTATGGACATGGGTTGTTTGCAGTGGAATTTGAGGCAAGACGGGAGCTGAAGTTTTTTTTGGAAAATGTAATGTGAAATGGTGACAGTGTTGATTGGGTGTATGATGCCAAGGCATAGGTACTGGAAGCTTGCCTATATTAAATAAATTGTGTGTATTTTGTAAAGTTGGTGTCCTAGTCTTTGTGTGCATTCAAGCAAGAATATTGCCCCACAACCTGAGGTGGCTAACAGGTTGGTTATATTAATATATTACAATGTCGCCCAACGTAGGGGATGAAAGAAGATAGCTTGGTGAAGTTCTTAAATTATTAAAATGGTGCCCAACGTGTAAGCAAGAAGAAAATGAATCACACAAAGACAGGAGTGGGGATGACCGAAAATAGTAGAAATATTGAAGCTGAGATGATGGCCATGTTGGAGACGCTTCTGCTCCGCTATGAAAAGTACGAAGAGATGGAGGAGAGGATCACCTCCCAGGTTACCTACCAGATGATTAGTTGTAAAGAGAAGTTGACGGAGAAGCTTGATGAGGTCAAAGAGCACATGGCTAGCCTATGTATCATAGAAGAGAAGGTTGAGAGACTAGAATCTGAGTGTGTAGCTTTGAAGGAGGAAGAAAAAGGGAAGTTGGAAGAACAGGGAGTCGAGGTCATATGTGTTGTAGAAGAGAAAGTTGAAATAGTAGAATCTGTGAGTGTGTATGTTGAAGAAGAGGGGAAGATGTATGAAGTACTTGATGAAAGGGGGCGTAAGAAAAATAATCAAGAAGTGGAAAAGATAAGATGAGGTTGTAGAGGTATATATTGGAGAGACAATTGCAAGCAAAGAAGAGAGAGCAGTTGTGGAGGTAGATACAGAGGTCGCCGCCGACGTAAAAGAAGAGGATGTCAGATGGAGGAGGAGAACAAAATTGATGACAAGGAGGAAGATGAGATAGAACATAACGTGAAGAAGCGTAGGAGGAGAAAGATGAGGATACGCAGGAGAACAAGTTGGAGGAAGAAATGGACAAGATGGAAGGCAAAGAGAAGGAGTAAGAAGTGGAAGAGATGTCAGGCAGATCGAGATATGAGACTGAAGGATCAGAGGAAGAAAAATGAGAAAATAAAAGGGATTAAGGCAAAGAGAAAAGAAAAGATGAGTGGAAAGGAATTGCTACGCATGATAAGGCAGATGAGGAAGCCCGAAAACATAAGGGAAAGAAGAAGAATGGGAAAGACTTAATGATGATGATGTTGATGACGACGTAGATGATTATGATGACGGCACAGACAGGTCTGATGACGATTCTGCCATTTCTTATGACTATGATGATGTAGGATTATTTTCCGAGGCTGGAGGAGTGTCTGATGGACTTGGTGAGATGACTTAGGCTGCTATATTGGAGGAGAATATATTTGTGCTGGTGATTCTGGTTAATCTAGAACGGTTGTTTCTACGATGATTGTGCCAATGGCTTTTCTGACTATGATGTGTGATTTGTTTCTGTATGTGATTTTGTTTTGTTAGTGTATTTCATTTTTGTATTTCATTTATGTTTTTGTTTTGAGGGTTGAGAGTGAATTTCTAAACTTCATTTAGAAATTCTCTCTCAAAGGGGGCGTCTCTGTAACCTAACAATAGTAGGTTACAGAGTTTCTTTTAGGTATTTTAGTTTGTTTTATTTTGTTGGGCTGCCAGCCATCGACACTCGTAGGTAGGCCGCCAGGGAGAGTATTGTGTGATCTCTGTCCATAGAGATTCTCAGTGGTGGCCATGGCTGGTAGCATGAGGTGGCCTTGACATATGATAGCTTCCTTGATCTAGGAGGTCAAGATGGCATGTGGACGTTGCCATGGTGATGACTTGTTGATAAGTGATTTTGTGGCAAGATGGAGGCCAGTTGGTGAATATTTGTGTATGAAACATAGTTTTTGTTTGTTTTGATAAATGAAAGATTGAATAACTCTGAGTTTTGACATATGGAGTATGGACATGGGTTGTTTGCAGTGGAATTTGAGGCAAGACGGGAGCTGAAGTTTTTTTGGAAAATGTAATGTGAAATGGTGACAGTGTTGATTGGGTGTATGATGCCAAGGCATAGGTACTGGAAGCTTGCCTATATTAAATAAATTGTGTGTATTTTGTAAGGTTGGTGTCCTAGTCTTTGTGTGCATTCAAGCAAGAATATTGCCCCACAACCTGAGGTGGCTAACAGGTTGGTTATATTAATATATTACAATGTCGCCCAACGTAGGGGCTGAAAGAAGATAGCTTGGTGAAGTTCTTAAATTATTAAAATGGCGCCCAACGTGTAAGCAAGAAGAAAATGAATCACACAAAGACAGGAGTGGGGATGGCCGAAAATAGTAGAAATATTGAAGCTGAGATGATGGCCATGTTGGAGACGCTTCTGCTCCGCTATGAAAAGTACGAAGGGATGGAGGAGAGGATCACCTCCCAGGTTACCTACCAGATGACTAGTTGTAAAGAGAAGTTGACGGAGAAGCTTGATGAGGTCAAAGAGCACATGGCTAGCCTATGTATCATAGAAGAGAAGGTTGAGAGACTAGAATCTGAGTGTGTAGCTTTGAAGGAGGAAGAAAAAGGGAAGTTGGAAAAATAGAGAGTCGAGGTCATATGTGTTGTAGAAGAGAAAGTTGAAATAGTAGAATCTGTGAGTGTGTCTGTTGAAGAAGAGGAGAAGATGTATGAAGTACTTGATGATAAGGGGCGTAGGAAAAATAATCAAGAAGTGGAAAAGATAAGACGAGGTTGTAGAGGTATATATTGGAGAGACAATTGCAAGCAAAGAAGAGAGAGCAGTTGTGGAGGTAGATACAGAGGTCACCGTCGACGTAAAAGAAGAGGATGTCAAATGGAGGAGGAGAATAAAATTGATGGCAAGGAGGAAGATTAGATAGAACATAACGTGAAGAAGCGTAGGAAGAGAAAGATGAAGATACGCAGGAGAACAAGTTGGGGGAAGAAATGGACCAGATGGAAGGCAAAGAGAAGGAGTTAGAAGTGGAAGAGATGTCAGGCAGATCGAGATAAGAGACTGAAGGATCAGAAGAAGAAAAATGAGAAGATAAAAGGGAGTAAGGCAAAGAGAAAAGAAAAGATGAGAAGAAAGGAATTGCTACGCATGATAAGGCAGACGAAGAGAAAGAAGGGAAAGGAGAGAATGAAGGTGAAAAGCAAGTGGCTGACGCACAAGCAGAAGACAGACCGTGCGCATGCTCAGGCCCTGCTACAGGTTTGCATGGCCCAAGACGTGGAACTGCCTGCGGTGGACGACCGCAAGCTTTCTCGAACCGGTACCAGGATACGGCCCAACAAGACCAAGCAGGAGCAAGCGACTCCCGACCAAGAAGGACAGAAGGTGGAGGTGAAGAATGTGGACCAGGTCCCCCTGCCGTCAGAGGGCAGCACGGAACTCAAGAAGGATGAGGAAGAGAAGGATGTGAAGGACACCGTAAAAGTGGTAAAGGAAGTGTGGGAGGCGGACGATACTGACGGTGAGGAAGTGGAAGGAAGTACTATGAAATCTGCGGCGCAGAAGAACAGAAGAAGAAGGCAGCCAAGAAAACTGAAGGAGCAGGCGATACACAGTCGGAAGACAGTGAAGCAGATGGTGAAGACGAAGATGACTATGATGACGGCACAGACAGGTCTGATGACGATTCTACCGTTTCTTCTGACAACGATATTGTTGATGGTTTTTTCCGATGGGGCGGGATTGTCTGACGGACTCGATGAGATGGCTTCGGCTGCTCTATCGGAGGAGAATATTTGTGCAGGTGGTTCTGGTGAACTTAGAAATGGTTGTTTCGGCAATGATGGTGCCAATGGTCTTTCTGAAGATAATATCGCCATTGAAATGGAAGTTGGTGATGCCACTATTGGCGAATATGATCCTGTTATTTTGTTGTATAGAAGACGATGTATATTTGTAACTTTGTGTTTTTTTTGTTGTTGTTAGTGTTTGCTTCATGTATTTCATTTATGTTTCTGTTTTGAGGGTTGAGAGTGAATTTCTAACCTTCATTTAGAAATTCTCTCTCAAAGGGGGCGTCTCTGTAACCTAACAATAGTAGGTTACAGAGTTTCTTTTAGGTATTTCAGTTTGTTTTATTTTTATCGGGTTGCCAGCCATGGACATTTATTTGGTAGACCAGAGTCTTATGAGTTCAGCGCCTTTGAGTTTCTTGGTGGTGGTCTGGCCTTGGCTGATTGCAATAGCTTCCTTGATCTAGGAGGTCAAGATGGCATGTGGACGTTGCCATGGTGATGAGTTGTTGAGAAGTGATTTTGTGGCAAGATGGAGGCCAGTTAGTGTATTCTTTTCTTCTTCAGGCAATGAATGTAATGCGCACAGTAACTATTATTAAAAATGTGTATGTTTAAAGGAAGTGGTGTCTTGTGTATTTGTGGATTCATTTAAAGCAAGCTTATTGCCCCCGCGAACCTGAGATAAGTGGTTATGGTAGCCCAACTAGGGGAAGGTTTTATAAAATATTACATTGTCGCCCAACGTAGGGGCTGAAAGAAGATAAGCTTGGTGAGATCTTATTATTATTATTATTATTAAAAGTTGAAACAAATCTGTCTACTGCCCTTGAATGCTTGACAAGCTACTACAGTGAAAACCAGCTAAAGCCTAACCCTTCAAAAAACTCAGGTGTGTGCTTTCCACCTGAGGCACAAGGAAGCTCATCGTGAACTCAAAGTAATGTGGTCTGGTATCCAATTACTGAACTGTGACACTCCAAAATATCTGGGTGTAACCCTTGACAGAACTCACACATTTAAGAAGCACTGCATGAACTGCAAACGCAAAGTGTCGGCAAGGAATAACCACTCCGCAAACTGGCTGGTTCACAGTGGGATAGTCAACCACAAACCCTCCGTACATCTGCAATGGAACTTTGTTATTCCGTCGGAGAATACGCATGTCCTGTTTGGTATTCTTCATCCCATGCCCGACAGATTTGCAAGCTAGTGACTGGCTGTTTAAAGTCTACTCCAGTTGACAAACTCTATTGTCTTGCTCCACCTTGTATACGAAGGAAAATAGCTGCGGACAAAGAGAGGAGTAGAGTGGAGCAACAAAGTGCTCATCCCTTACAGGGCCAAACCCCTCCATTTCAGAGACGTAAGTCAAGAAGAAAGCTTCCTGCGAACGTCTGAGGAACTAACTGGATCACCTACCAGAGCGAGAGTACGGCTTTGGAAAGACAAGGTCTCTGTCATCCCAGGACAAATGACAGTTTCAGAACGTTTGCCACCTGGCTGTCAAGAAGACTGGTCCGTGTGGAAGTCCTTAAACAGATTGAGGACAGGAGTGGGCAGATCCAAAGTCAACCTAGCAAGATGGGGCTATATCGATGCCAGCAACATCACATGTGACTGTGGTGAAGAACAAACTATGCAGCATATGCTCCAGTGTCCATAGTGCCCTTCTTCCTGCACCGAAGATGATCTCCTTTATGCAACACAAAATGCACTTGATGTTGCTAGGTTCTGGTCGAGATTGGTGTGAAGTGCTTTTTAATTTATTTGTGTTATGCAGTTTACTGGGAGCTGCGTGGCGCAGTCGGTAGAGGCTGTGAGCTTCTAACTGAAAGGGAGTGGGTTTGATCCACACCCAGGTAGTGGATTTTAGAAACAAAACTACCACTTTTGGAAACGCAAATAGCCCTGGGGTTCACTCAGCCTACACCAGAAATTAGTACCAGGGTAATTCCTGGGAGCAAAGACGGCCGGGCGTGGAGCTCACAACTTCATCCCATCTAGTGCCTATGTCACAAAAAGTGGAAGCCTCTACCTTCCACTACTCCCAGGGCCTCCATGGCCTGTACTGAGTTGGTTTTGCTTTTTTGATGTAGTTTACTACGCATAATTGAACTGTGTAAATGGTATTTCTGATACGAAAATAATAACGAGCCAAATGCCCATGTGTCTGCTTGTATGACTGTCTGCATATGGTTCGGGTCCCGCCTATCAATTCTAACACGATGGAACTGATTTGAACCAAATTTGGTACAGAGATAGAAAAGGACACCTCAGTGTCATGTTTTATATCGCCGCCATTTTAACCAAAACAAAATGGCGGCCACCCAAATGTTCATCACTTAAATCCAATTAGGCCTACGACTAAACTAATCATCGCATCGCTACCAAATTTTGAAGAAAAAAAACCTTCGTGTGGGAAGCTTCTGGCGCCCAAACTATAAGGTTATCAGCTAAATAATTTCAAGATGGCGGCCATGTGAACCATGCAAGCCTTATAATCCATAACTTACGGGTCCAATGAATCAATGTTCACTGTTTCGTGAGTATTTGTCATTCAGATAGTTTTATAAGACGAACCTCTGTTGTCAACTTAATAACAACATGAGACTATATGTTACGCGCAGACGCCATCTTGAAAGTATAAAATAAATAACTCTAAACTCTTAAGAGCTACAGTAATGAAAATTAGTGTCTAGGTAGGACAGTATATGTGCCCTTGTATGGCCAAAGCAGAAGAACAGACACTCCATAAAATCAAGATGGCGGCTGTGCGAACTAATAGAACATTAAAATCGACAACTCCGAATGATTTTGGGTAATTAAGACGAAGAGGTGAGCATCATATTAGAGGTCTCACGTGCATTAGTCAGAAGATTATCACACTGATTATAGCGCACAGAGGCCATCTTGAAAATAAATTAATACATTTCGGTATCCTAGAGCTATAATAAAAAAATAGAAATGAAATAGAAACGTATATTTCGCTTCGTACACCCAAAGCAAAAGATCAGTAGCTCCATAGATACAATATGGCGGCTAGGCGCACTATTTATGTGTACAAATTAACTCAGGAATTATTGCACAATTAAGGCAAAACTTGGTAGAAGAGGAGTATTATATAAGATTGGTCAATAGCGTTAGTAATAAATGTATCAAATTGAATATAGCGCCTAGCAGCTATCGTGAACGTATTTCAAGATACAACAACGAAAATTAGCATTATTGTAGGACCTTATAAGTGTCTTACTATGACCACGTCAAAAGAACACCAACTTCATACGTTCATGATTGCGGCTGGGCGCATTCTTGAAACTTGGATATCATTAACTCACACAATTAACGCGAAATTTAGTGAGAGGAGTATCATACAAAAGACCTCTCTGGCTTGACACTGAATTTAGCTCGCAGTGGTCATCTTGAAATTATAAAATATACAAACAAATAATTCTATATATTTTACAGATACAATGTCTCAAATCAACATTAATGTAGGACCAAGCTATGCGCTTTGTATGCCAAACGCAAAAGAACGCCTCCGCCATATGTTCAAGATGGTGGCTGAGCATACTATTGAACCTTAAAAATCAATAACTCAGGATCCAATTGCACAAATAACACGAAACTTTGTAAGAGGTGAGAAACAGATAAGATACTTTTCTTGCATTAACCATAACACTATCACACTGCATATAGCACGTAGCTGTCATAGATAGATAGATAGATAGATTTATTTTGTCTGGCAAGATTAGGGCCATTGGGCCCTCTCTTCCATCTAACCAGATTTTACAATTAATACATTATTACATTATTTGCAAAACTTAACAATGGTACTTAAATCTAACAGGAATACATTTCAGATTTGATCACAATACATATAATGGCAGGTAAGCATGGCGTAGGAAAAATTATTGTAATTAGTTAATTATAGCTAAAGTAAGGAAATAATAGGGAAACACAGACACTAATAAAACAGAACCTGATGATGATGTGATGATGTTGATGATGATGATAAGCATCATGGATGAGTTATTACTATAGCCTAATACTGATTTTGCAATGCGCATTTAAAAGGATGTAAGAAAACATTTAGGTAACTAAACAGAAAATAAATAAAACGTAAATTAGAAACACGAATATAACTCAGCATAAGGATTCAAATATTTGGCGTGTTGAGTTCAGGTTTCATTTCTTTTGTAATATGTACAGCTGGCATTGCTGCCTGAAGCTAGACGGGGTTGCTCCTCTGACAGAGCGCGGCAGGTTGTTCCACAGTCGTGCAGTAGAAACTACGAAGGAGTTAGTGTAGCGTACCGTACGGTGTATTGGTATGAGCATGAGTGAATCATTTTTTGACCGTGTACCAAGACTATGTTCGTGTGAGAGGCAGTGAAACTGAGAATGCAGGTAAGCTGGAGAGGAACTTAAGAGTATTTGTCGGAAAAGACATAAAGAATGAAGATCGCGGCGTTGATTTAGTCGCAACCAGCTGAGTTGTTCGTACGCAGGGGTGACGTGGTCGTAATACCGTAAGTTGCACATGTAGCGTACACAGGCATTTTGTGCTAGTTGGAGTTTGTTTTTAAGAGTAGCAGACAGGTCATTGTATACCACATCGCAATAGTCAAAATGAGGCAGTACTAGGGAGGAAACAAGTCGTTCTTTTAACACGCGAGAGAAAATATTCCCAAATCGTCTCAATGAATTCAGTGCGGAAAATACTTTTCTAGAGACGTTGTGGACTTGCTGCGTCCAAGAGAGTTGTTCGTCAATTATCACGCCCAGATCTTTGACTGATTCTCGGAATTCGATTGGGGAGTCGCGCAAGCGTAAGTTTGGTAGGGTGGGATTATTTTTTATTTTACGAAGAATTTTTGGGTGGGAGATTATGATAGCTTGTGTTTTTGTCTCATTCAGTCGTAGTCCATGTGAATTGGACCAATTACAAATTTCAGTTAAGTCCTCATTGAAAGCTTTGATTGCTTGCGATAGTCTTTCTGGTGCAGCATGCAGATAGAGTTGTACATCGTCAGCGTATAAGTGATATTTGCATTTAGTTATCGATGAAGTGATATCATTTATGTAGATCGAGAAGAGAAGGGGTCCTAGAACTGATCCCTGAGGGACTCCTCTCACCACTGAGCGCCAAGAAGACATTTGATTTGAATTACTTTTAACGCGCTGTTGGCGCCCATGTAGATATGAGTCCACCCATTGGATACTGTTCATAGAGAGATGAATTTTGAATAGGCTAGAGAGTAATATGTCATGATCAACAGAATCAAATGCTTTGCTGAAATCAAGCAGTGCTATGATTGTTGCTTGCCCACTATCCATAGCCTTTCTTATGTCATCCGTGACCTTAAGTAGTGCCGTAGTAGTGCTGTGATTTTTCCGGAAGCCAGATTGGTGCTCATCAAGGATGTTGTGCGCTTGCAAATAGCAGGAGAGTTGTTCGTACACGATAAATTCGAGAGATTTGGAGATGGCAGATAATATGCTCACTGGGCGATAGTCACTCACGTTTTTGGCTTGTGTGTTTTTAGGGATTGGAATGACAATAGCCGCTTTCCATAGCGATGGGTACGTACCAGTCATTAACGAGTAGTTGAATATGTGTGTAATTGTGGGAAGTAATGTCAATGATTCGTTTGAATATTTCTATTTCTATATTGTCGATCCCTTTCGATTTTGATTTGATTCTAAGAATGGCACGTCTTACTTGTGACGGGGTGACATGCGAGAAGTAGAATTTTTCTCTGTTGGGGGTGGGGGTGTTGTAGTTGTTGGTGAGAGTTCTGTGTTTTATGTCTGGGTTGACAGAATGTCCTGTATTAGTAAAATAGTCATTGAGTGTGTCAAGAGGTAGATTAATGGGGTTGTCATTTTTTCCTTTGCCTATTCCCATGTTTCTTAGTTCATTCCACGCCGCAGAGGGTTTGATATTACGCCCGAGCAAGTTGTGAGCATGCCTGGTTCGAGCGTTACGTACTGCTTGGGATGTCCTGTTTCGGAGCTTTTTAAAGTCATCATAATTCTGTTGCGTGGGTAATTTCTTAAACTTTCTGTGCGCAGAATCTCGCTTAGCCATTAGTTCTTTCAGTTCCGTGCTGAGCCAGGGTGCTGGAGGACGCGTCGCTCGCACAGTTTTCACTGGAGCATGTTTATCATATAGTCCTGTCAAGTAGTCGTTCATTTTGTGTACTTTATCATCTATATTGTGAATATTCAGTATGTCATGCCATGGTACATTGAGAGCGTCTTCTATCAAGGATGGCGTGTCAATTTTAGAGAGGTCTCTGTACGTGATGGTCCTTGGTTTGGTCTTCTTATATTTTAAAGAGTAGGACAAGTAGATTAAGTCGTGGGCAGAAATTCCAGGTACAGATGTCTGCCCGTATTGAAGCACTTTGTCTGTGTTCTTTACTGATATCAGGTCAATTGTCGTGTGTGATGAACGTGTGTGATGTGTCGGTAGTAGGTCTAATATTTTCATGTCACGTGACGCGAGCATATTCAAGAGTTGCCGAGTTTCAGCTTTGGTATTATCGCCTATATTGGTATTGAAATCGCCCATGACTATTACGTGCTGGTAAAGAGGCAGGATGCGTAATAACGCGTTCTCTACGTCCTCTAAATGACCCAGCGAAGGTGCCTTGTAAACAACGCCGACAGCACACTTTTGATGGGCGGTCTCTATTTCGAATAACATAAATTCGGGTCTTCTATTGTACTGGCTATCTGAGCATGCTAGTAATTTAGGATTTAAGTTCGTCTTAACAAAAGCTCCAACTCCACCTCCTTTCTTTCCTACTCGGTCGTTGCGTAATAGTGTGTAGCCGGGCAAGTTAAATGATTTTGAAAGATGGAGTGGCGATAGCCATGTCTCACTCATCAAGCAAATATGAAATACATCACGTATAATAAGTTCTAGTTCATGAAAATGTGCCGATAAGGACTGTACATTTACGTGCGCTATGTGAAGACCTGTCGGATGAAGTAACAGTTTTTCGAACAGGTAATCACGGGCTGCGGTGGAGTCATTGTTCCCTGGAGCTACTTCTGGCACTCTGTCACCTTCACAAGGCCACGGCGAGAGAGGGGTGGGACGGGTGGAATTCCTTTCACTGCAGGGGGTAAGCTGTACCGAGCTGCTGTCAGAGGTCGTAGACCCACATACTAGGTTTGCCAACTTGGGAAATGAGAACTAAACTAACCAAATTGTACTATACTGAACTAAGACTAAGATTACGCTATACAGGTGAACTAATATTAATTAAAACTAAGGTAACATACAGTGGCCGCTGTCAGCTAGGTGAATGTTCTTTGACTACAGTTTCTAACTAGTTTGGTAGGTCACACATGCGGTTAATCCTAATCTTGCTACCATCGGGTTGCTTGATTAGGATATCGCCCTGCGAACTCCAACAATTTCTAACAGAGAAACGAGAAATTGCAGTTTTCAAAATGGCCAGCCTGGTGGAGGTGAGATCTTCGCGAATTGTCACCTTGCTACCTTTAAGCATTCTTTTTTTTGAGAAACACCTCCTGCCTGGTACGGAATGACACAAATTTCACAATAATAGGTCGCGCTTTTCCCGGGGATTTAGGTCCAACTCGATGGCTTCTGTCAATATCATGCAGGTTAACACTTGCGCCGATATCACGAAAGATGTTTAGAGCCAGTTCATCAGTATTTTCTTCGGCACTTTCGTGCACGCCAAAAATCCTGATGTTGGATCTCCTGCTATATTGTTCTAGGGAGACATACTTTTCTTCAAGCTCGTTTCTAAGGGCTCGTATTTCACTCTCGCGACTCTCAAGCTTTTTGGTGAGATCTGACACCAAGTCCATATTGAACTGGAGTGACTTCTCCAGTTGTTTGACGACAAGTTCAGTCACTCTCTCAGATATGGCAGAGATAATTGTATCGAGGAACTTACCCGAACTGAGGGTCTCGTTGAGCACCTTATTTACGGCCTCCTCAACTAAGTTGGCACTACCGTTGGCGTCACAGGAGGCGCGCTTGCCCTTGCCTCTGGTCATCTTGATTAAGTTATATATTTACTATATAACTACGGAGTTATCACACAAAATAACTTAACACAGTTTACACTTATTATATTACTCTCACGTGTTCCACTTATTTTCAACGTGCCTACACAATAACACCTTCTAATTCACTTTCACTGAGGAGCCGAGCTTACACGCGTCTGCCAAGCAACATGGACACAGCAGTCATATTGAATATATAAGATACTAGCAGCAGTGCGCGGCTTCGCCCGGTGAATTTATTTGTTTTATGGATGATAATAATACTACTACAGAATTGGCACATGATACTTAAACTAACAGAAAAGAAATATTTTTAAATATACCTTTTTGTGGTGATGGTGGTTGTAGTGGGGGTGATAAGTAGTACAGTATAATGGACGTAACATTCAGGTTATTTTCCCGTTATGATAATAATGAATAAGGAAACGGCTGTGTACTAACTACAGCACTGACACATGTAATTTACAAACACATTTTAAGATATGTTTAGAAAGAGGAGTAAGTGAAATAAGACAAAGCCTAGGGCCTATATCTCATTGGCTGTTAGAAATGTAGAGACCAATAGTGTCGTCATTTGTCGCATAGCGCCGTAGAAAAATAATCAGAACACTTTGGAAAACTTCGGCTGTCCCGAGCTCCTGAGGTAGATTAGTATCATTTACCGCCACATAGCGCTCAATGATAAGTTTCGGAATAAATGAAGGTGAATTTGAAAGCACCAACGCTTATTGCAGCTGATAACCTCAATGTACTGCTTCAACACCATTGCACTTATACAGAGGCATAATAATATTATGAACATATTATGTTCATGATGATAACTAGGGCTCGTATGTTGATGCCGTAAAAAAAATTAAAAATGCACTTAAAACTTTCAAAAATGACTGTAATAAATTACCTAAAACTTCGAAAAATGCACTATAACAAGGAGAAAATTATCTTATAACACTTTGATCTTAGCCAAGAGGCCAATATTTCAAGCATTCGAAGACTGCACCATAAAATGGAGAAAATGATCATTAATCAACTCGCCAATATTTCAAAAATGAAATCCTAAGTTCAAACTGAAAAGTCAATCAAAATAGGTTTCTAGCACTTAACGAATGGTTTATGTTCACTTTAGTCTGAGTTGCACTGCACTACGAATGTCATTCTGATGTTGTCAAATGTAAATAATCTGCGGTTATCAGCCAACAAGTTTTTACATCGCAAAAAGCTGCGTTCAACATCAACTGATGTGATCGGAGCGTACTTGATGTGAGGAAGGTTGTTTGCTGATAAATCCTCCTCAATCCCATCCATGCAGTAGTTTTCACCAGAAAGAATGTCAGATTTTGCAGAATGTTTTATACCCGGTGTTTTAGTCCAGACCTTTTTTCAGTTTTGATGCAATACCCGCAACAATTTTACCACGATTGTTGCTAAGACTAGTTTCCACCCGGTTGATTAAGGAAATGCAATCAATATTTCAATATTTTAAATTATCTTGTATCAGCTACTAGCTTCTTCTTAACTCTGAGACACGTAACTCCCTCATATAAAGCTGTGACATGACTACATTGGAAAAAATGACCTCAAAAGGCCGATTTCACTAAAATAGGACAAAGAATCTACCAAACTTAAAAAATGCTCTTAAAATGGAAAAATAGGAAAAGATGCAGAATAACAATGACATATTTGAAGACGGGATGGCCTGTCCGGAGTTTCTATGTACTTCAGCATTGTTTTAGACAGCTCAGTAAAGAGATGACATGTCATCAACATCCGGGCCCTATATAACTGTTTTAAGGGGCCTAAGAAATCCTTTTGCACTAATTACTCCCCGTGGCTGCAATTTATAAGCAGCACAAGATTTAACTATTTTCGCAATTCTGCTCCAGAACACTGGTAGAAGGGACGTGATGCAGCCCGAATTGCCACTCAACAATGAACTTATTAAAATACTCTTACAGTTACACTACTAAGGACATGAATGGTTCTAGGGCCTTAATAAGTGCTTTTCAAGTTCAATTTGTCTGTTATTCTAAATGTAGGGAATGGAGAGCGTTGTCCAAAATAGCAAGCGGACAGTGTTACCAGCAGGGTTTCAAAGTGTAAGTAAAATTTGGTGCAATTAGCAGGAACGGTGTAGATTTGTGATAAAGGGCCTAAATGCAGGGAATGGAGTGGTCTGTCCAAAATTTAAAGTGGACAGTGTCACCCGCAGGGTTCCAAAGGGTAAGTATATAAAATGTGGTTCAGATCGGTGAAACGGTGTAGATTTGTGCCAAAGGACCTAAATGCAGGGAATGGAGTGGTCTATCCGAAATTTCAAGCAGACAGTGTCACTCGTCGGGTTCTAAAGGGTAAGTATGTGAAATTTGGTTCAGATCGGTGAAACGGTGTAGATTTGTGCCAAAGGGCCTAAATGCAGGGAATGGAGTTGTCTGTCCGAAATTGCATGCAGACAGTGTTACTCGCAGGGTTCCAAAGGGTAAGTATACAAATTTTGGTTCAGATCGGTGAAAGGGTGTAGATTTGTGGCAAAGGGCCTAAATGCAGGGAATGGAGTGGGCTGCCCTAAATTGCATGTAAACAGTGTTACTCGCAGGGTTCCAAAGGGTAAGTATACACATTTTGGTTCAGATAGGTGGAAAGGTGTAGATTTGTGCCAAAGGGCCTAAATGCAGGGAATGGAATGGTCTGTCATAAATTTCATGTAGACAGTGTTACTCGCAGGGTTCCAAAGGGTAAGTATACACATTTTGGTTCAGATCAGTTAGGCGGTGTAGATTTGTGCCAAATGGCCTAAATGCAGGGAATGGACTGGTCTGTCATAAATTTCATGTAGACAGTGTTACTCGCAGGGTTCCAAAGGGTAAGTATACACATTTTGGTTCAGATCAGTTAAGCGGTGTAGATATGTGCCAAATGGCCTAAATGCAGGGAATGGACTGGTCTGTCATAAATTTCATGTAGACAGTGTTACTCGCAGGGTTCCAAAGGGTAAGTATACACATTTTGGTTCAGATCGGTTAAGCGGTGTAGATTTGTGCCAAATGGCCTAAATGCAGGGAATGGAGTGGTCTGTCGGAAATTTAGCATAGCCTAAACTATTCCTCTTGAATCTGGCTGTCATATACAAAAGGAATTTTTCGAATCCGACTGGTAGTTCCAGAAATTAGCGCGTTTAAACAAACTAACACACAAACTCTTCTGCTTTATTATATTAGTATAGATTGATATCGACAATTCAGTATATATTACAGTTACAATGTCGAAACGCAGCAAATGTATGTAGTTTCACATATAAGACTTTCTCTGCAAAAGGCGCAAGATAAATGATTCCATACATTCATTACAAGAAATTTCAATTATACTCGATGTGGACAGAGAGTTGAGTCCCAGGGCCCGGATGTTGATGCCGTGGAAAAGTTTAAAAAATGCACTTTTAACTTTCAAAAATGACTGTAATAAATGACCTAAAAATTCGAAAAATGCACTATAAAATGGAGAAAATGATCTTATAATAATAAACTCGCCAATATTTCAAAAATGAAATCTTAAGCACAAACTGAAAAGTCAATCAAAATAGATTTCTAGCACATAACAAAAGGTTTATGTTCACTTTAGTCTGAGTTGAACTGCACTACGAATGTCATTCTGATGTTGTCAAATGTAAATGATCTGCGGTTCTCAGCCAACAAGTTTTTATATCTCGAAAAGCTGCGTTCAACATCAACTGATGTGATCGGAGCGTACTTGAAGTGAAGAAGGTCATTTGCTAATAAATCCTCCTCAATCCCATCCATGCAGTAGTTTTCACTAGAAAGAATGTCTGAGATTTTGCAGAATGTTTTATACTCGGTGTTTTAGTCCAGCACTTTTTTCAGTTTTGATGCAATACCCGCAACAATTTTACCACGATTGTTGCTAAGACTAGTTTCCACCCAGTTGATTAAGGAAATGGAGTCAATATTTCAATATTTCAAATTATCTTGTATCAGCTACTAGCTTCTTCTTAACTCTGAGACACGTAACTCCCTCATATAAAGCTGTGACATGACTAAATTGAAGAAAAAAAATGACCTCAAAGGCCGATATCTCTAAAATAAGACCAACAAAATCTACCAAACTTAAATAAACACTCTTAAAATGGAAAAATAGGAAAAAAAAGTGCAAAGAGATGCAAAATAAAAATGACATATTTGAAGATTGGATGGCCCGTCCGGAGTTTCTATGTACTTCAGCATTGTTTTAGACAGCTCAGTAAAAAGATGACATGTCATCAATATCCGGGCCCTATGACTATACCCGTGCATTTAGGAGAATGTAGGCTATATACGTTCTCTACTAAACGTCTTGTTTTAAATGTTCTCTTGCTGTTGCTAGCAAGGTTCACGTACTGCAGGTAAACGAGCAGCTGGCTCTTAGGTTCATATGTTGAGGGAAGTTGTTTGCTCTTACTTTTCTTGAAAATTCTTAAATATAGCCTATATCGTTCATCACAGCGTAATGACTAGTGCTTGACTGACACCGCGGATGTCCGAGTTCGATTTCCGGCTCTGCCAAGGGATTTAATTCCAGTCTGAGGGTTGGAACGTGTTTCACTCCGCCTCTTGAGACAGAACTGAAAAGAGGTGAGTTCGATTCCTACCTCAGCCATCCAAGAAGTGTTTCCTTAGTTTCCCACTTCTACTCCAGGAGAATGCCAAAATGGTACCTAAATTAAAGCCTCGGCCGCCTCCTACCCAAATCATAGCCCTAATTACAAATATACACACCAGTACAGTCATCGCAATGACACAAGTTATCAGACATTTTCCACTTACACACCAAAGTACACGAAGCCACATGACCACGATGTCGCAAAGCCCCTAAATGAATCAACAACAACTGAATAGATAATAAGCTGTTGTGTGTCAATTATTGATGTTGATGTAGGACAGATTAGCCTTGTGTTACATTGGTGTGTATGAACTCCCCTGTATAAGTGTTGCATCAGATCTATTTAAGACTTTCCAAGAAGTATAACAGCAAACATCCTCCTTCAACAGCTGCTCGTTTACCTGCAGTACGTGGCCTGTGCTACCAACAAGAGTATACATACGAGGGCGTTTCTCTTCAACCTCCGATGGTACATTAAAAACCGAGTGGAAATAATAATGAATTTATTTCCAAACATGGCTGCCTTTTGGCATAATCATCTGAAGATTGAGGCATTTGTCATTCATGGACGAGCTTTCCAATCCCCTCTTCATATAATATTGCCGCCAGTGAGTTGACTGGGCCTTAACGTAGACGCTCTGCCCTCCTAGCCAGGGCAGGAAAGCAGTGGAAATCGCTTGGGACGAGATGCCGGGTGTTCAAAAACTTCTCGCAGAAATTGCTGACGAAGCTGTTGGGGTACAGGGACACTATGAGGACGGGCGTTGTCAAGAATCAGAAGATCTCATTCTTTGATGAATTTCTGCTGCACTATTCCCTTCTGATTGACGAAAATGTGGAATACAGCAGCGCTGTGAGGACGGGCGTTGTCATGAATCAGAAAAAATATTTGTTTGATGAATTTCCGCTGCACTATTCCCTTCTTTTTGAAGAAACCGAATTACACTATCAACCTGACAATAGTCCATTATTATTATTATTATTATTATTATTATTATTATTATTATTATTATTATTATTATTATTATTATTATTTATGATCATTGTTTAATTATCATGCCTATGCTTACTATCGTGTTGTTTTTCCCTTGCTAATACTTGCAGTAATGTACAGTTTATGGTGTATGAGTACTTCAGTACTAGTAATTAGATTTTTGTGAGTTGTATGAATAATGTGAAACGTTTAGCTCAGGGCTGGGAGGCATGGAGAGCTGCATGAAACCAGTCAAAAGACTGAAGACTCAACAACAACAACAACAACAATTTATGGTATATCCTGCCACAGAAAAAATTGCTCCACACGTAGGAAAATATATTGGTTCATTGATTGATTGATTAATAGCATACCGTCATAAACCTATAAAACTTACAATCACATCACCTAGGTGTCATTTACAAACATGCTACATTCTAAAGTACACACACAGTTCAAAACAACGAATTACAGCAATCTTTATGTAGCCTAAATGTGGGCAAGCTCCCGAAGGCTTTTTATAATTCTCTCTTGGTCATCAAAGTTCCACCATATATTGCATAACTGCTGGATCACATAAAATTCTATGTTTCTTAAAAAAAGAAAAGTAAAAAGGGGGAGGGGGGACTAAAGTATAGTTCTTTCCATTTTGTGCACAGATTTACTGGCACCTTAAAGATCCCCTTCTTGACAAAATTCTGGCATCCCTACACCAAAAAGATGATATATCCATAATTTCACTAGCCGTGAAAACCAATATACCAATCCATAACATTATTTACAGTTTATCTTTAGGATAATGACTCAGATTAGTGGGTATGGTTTTACTTTTGAAACAGACTACACAGTTATAAAGAGCCAATCTAGGCAGTATTTGAATGATAGAGAGAACTAAATAAACATAATAATTGAAGGGTCCACGGGAAGAAGGGGGAATGTCACTCAAAATGTAAAATCGAGATATCAGCGCGATCTGGTAGGTCTCTTTGCGACGTATTGAAGGCACAATTGTGTCTGGCTCAGAACAAGGAGAGTCGTGAGAAAATGACGCTTCAAGTTGACGCGTACATATAAGTACAGTACATATAAGTAATGAAACTTTACAACTCGTTTCCTGAACATTTTACATTATTTGACATTCCCCCTTTTTCCCGTGGACCCTTCAATTATTATGATTGAAATGAAATGAAAATCCACAGCCTGCTTCCAGTCTCCGACCGGGTCAGGAATGGAATGAATGAAGCCACCATCTAGCGGCGAGGATATGAACTGTGCCGGCTGCCGAGGCCTGACGCACTCCTCTGGGGCAATGATTAAATGAATGACAGATGAAATGAAATGATAGTGGAGAGTGTTGCTGGAATTAAATTTTGACAGGGAAAACCGGAGTACCCGGAGAAAAACCTGTCTGCCTCCGTTTTGTCCAGCACAGATCTCACATGGAGTGACCGGGATTTGAACCACGGACCCAGCGGTGAGAGGCCGGCGTGCTGCCGCCTAAGCCACGGAGGCGGCCAATTATTATGATTATGATGATAATTTATTTGTAATTAGGATTATGCCTTGGTAACAAATTGCAAAACCTAATGAAATAAAACCATATTCCAACAATAACCCACAGTAGGCATACCTAAAAATTTAGGTAAAATATTACATTCATAAAACCATTCAATCCTCCCTTCTTGCCGATGTCCAACCAACTATTTAAACTGTATTACATCTGTTGGATGTTCCCTCAGAAACTGGTCCTGATGATTACAGAATGTTACTGTATTCTACTATATCCTAGAGGTCTCTCGGTAAACAACAGAAATAGCCTTATCGCTAACCAATACCGGGTACAAACTGCCATATTGCTTACGAATCATTAGGCTATGGTACATTCACTGTAATGAAACAAATAATGCTGTGCCACTGCTGAACAGGACAGAACGACTCCAATTCATAAAGCAAACGAAAATCTTTAGCCAAGTATTTTTTTTCTCCACATCGGTAGAAATATTTTCAGTATGGTATGCTGAAAACTTACATCTCCAAGGAACTTGTACGTTTGGGATGAAAGTTCAAATTTATTATAAAAGCAGGTTTCACGTACCGTACATTAGGTCAATAGTTCTCAATAAATTAAAATAAGCTGTTGTTGATTCATTTAAGGTCTTTGCGACATCGTGGTCCCATGTGCTTGGGTGTGATGGGAATCTGTGGCATTGTGACGACTATACTACCGTCGAGATCTTAATTTAGGTACCGTACTAGCCCGGTATTCGCCTGGAGTAGAAGTGGAAAGCCACGGATAACACCTATTTCTACACACCTCTCTTCAGTTCTGCCTCACGAGGTTGAGTGTACCTTTATTCCAGCCCTAGGACCATAATTACATTTATAGACAGTTCCTTGAATCGAACCCTGATCTCCGCGGTGTTAGTCGAGAACGCTAGTCACTACGCCATAATATAGTTTAAATGAAAATAACCAATAGCAATAGAGGCACGTCAATATTTCGTTTAATTGCAGCGAAGGAGTCATTGCGATTCATTAGTTATTGGTATAACGTGGCCTGTTAGCACGCTCGGGTGCCTTACAGAATGAGATCGCGAGGCACGCAGTGATCTCAAGGTTTCTTCGGACGCGCCTGATAAACATGGTCCACGGAAACGCTCTGTGAATTCTCACGGTGGAGAAGAGGCTTGGTCAATGTCACTTTGTTTTGAGAGGAATGGTGTTATAGGCTCATAACTCGGTGCACGACGAGAGATATTTTTAGCGGCTATTGCACGGTCTCATTTTGCACTCTGACGTCAGACTTGTGTTGTAGGCCATCTTGAATTTCTATGGAATTGTTTGTATGTCCCTCACTGTCCTCAAAGAAAACGGCAAAGAATGATTATCCTTCTTTAGAAACATTCAACCGCAAATGTCCCTGATTAGACAGTGTGAATGTACTTCCTTCTTACAACACGAGTGTGTCTAGACTAAACTAAAATCACCCGAAAAGATGCGGCTACTCCCCTCTGCCGTCATCACGTTATCACCAGTCTGCTGTTGATTGGTCGGGTCTACTTCCCACGTGCTACCAGCTGCTATCGAACGTTCGTCCCTGCTATAGAGCTTACACTTTCTTTCGTTCTTTCACTTGTCATAGGAGAAGCCACCGGCGTATGGTTATGCATTACCAGCTTCCGGTTTAGTAGTGGAAGCAATGGGAACTGTGGACTGCAATTTTCCTTGCATGTAACTAAGCAAATTATTGTTAATACTCAGCAATTTTTCTAGGTTTATGCCATGTCTTGTGTGGGGTTTCACCTACGAACACCAAGCTGGCTCATCAGTGGGCTCTTAGTTCTCCCCGTCCGGACCCCCACAGGAGTAGCGAACTGAAAACGAATACGAAATAAGGGTTATTTCAATTTCTGCTTCCACGCGAAGTGCGGGAGCAGGCGGGCCGTCGGCTAAACTAGTAGCCCTTAGGCCATAGTATAAAATCTTTATTGAAAATATTTTGGTGACGTACGTATGGGTTCTTTGAAAAAGATGGCGCAGAGATCACCCCGACCAGCAAAGCAGCCCCCCGGGGAGGGCTCCCCCACCCACACTCCAGTCGGGGCGACATCCTGCTAGTGTTCCGTTTATTGAGTTTGAACATACAGGGTCTTTCATATAAAGTAAGAACGGCGAGCGGCGGATTTGTTGTCCGTTGCTGCAGTGGCCTTGGCGGAGCGTGTGGCGCGCCACGGCCCCCTGCTGTAGTATAGAAAGCGCGCGCATAGTACATACTTAACCTGCAATAAGCGTGTAGGTGTTCAGTCGCCAGTCTGAATCTCAGATGCTAACAGGGTGAGACAGTTATCATTGCAACATCGTATTTTTGTATGTAAAACTTATTTAAATACGAGTCGGCTCGCCGGGTACGTGATGCATTTGTTCGACAATTTACCGATGAAGTGCCACCTTTACTAGCACAGATTCACGTAATTGAAAATAAGTTTGACACTACTGGCTCAGTGCTCAATAAAATACATAAAATAAAAGATCAGAAACATTACAGTGGCAGAACTCACTCGCGTCAGCCAGAATGTGGTTACCAGATACAATGCCTGTATAACCCAGGAAGGACGACACTTCTAGCATCTTTTATACGGTAATATTTCATAAAGGATTGTACACACTCTTAAAGCAGGAGGCCGTGGCGCGTCACATGCTTGGCCAAGGTCACCGCAGCAGCGAATAACAAAAACGCCGCTTGGCGTTCTTACTTTATATGAAAGACCCTATATACATACATATACATATTTACAAAAATCAAGTATGGCCCTATGGGCATATACAAACAGGACATACAACATATAAAGAACGATAGATATATATAGTTCATTTGCAATAAGGAAGTTCATCTGCCATTGCAGAAATTGTGTCCATGATCATTGAAAATACATAGATAAGAAAACACACGAAGTGTCACTCATTGTCACTTGACACTGTTGCGGCACACGATAAACTTCATTGATTGTTTAGCACACTGTGGTAGAAGGTTATTTTCACTGCTCACTGGGGACGGAACATTACACTCTTTAGTTGTTGCACTGATTGTGGTAGGCATAAAGAGAAAGAAAGGAAAAACGAAATTTGGAACAGAGATGTGGTATTGCCGTTGTAGAAAAGTAAATTTGTGCAGGCTATATGGCTCACTGAGCTTCTAGAGGGCCAGGAAAGCCACCAACCCAAATTATTTCGTTGATTTGAAAAAGGGATAAGGGATTGCTATTGATAGATGGTGGGGTGGGGCGAGAGGTGATGTAACGTGTGGTGAAGGAAGCTAAGTGATTGGTGGTGGGAAGAGGTGAGAGTTTGATGGGGCACAATTGTCATGAAGGATGGCTTGGGCAAGGGGGGAACTCGTGAGAGCTTATGAGAAAAATGGAAAATCATCGTTACTGGCTTTGGTTAGGTATTTGAGGCGAATTTTGGGAGGGGGAGGGGGGTGGGAAGGTACAAGGGTATAAGTTAGCTGAAGGGGTATCGGTAGGCGATGGGCTATGCGTAAGGCATGTCCGTCTAGCTTACTAATGTTAAGATATTGAGGGGGGTCGGCGGTGATCGAGGATATTGAGGCATATAAAAGGATGGGGCGGATGAAGGTCTGGTAAATCTGGAGGATTTGGGGAGCTTTTAGGCCCAGGTGTGTCCTATGGGTGTATGGGTAGCTGCTAGTCGGCGATAGGCTCGGCGGTAGATGGTTTGGAGAAGATGATTCAATAAGAAATTATTTTGAAATGTGATGCCTAGGTAAGTTAACATGGTGGATTCGATTATTTATTGAGCGTATGATGCTTCATGACAATCGTTTGAAATGTATTACATATAATTGCTATTAGAAAAATAAAAATTAATATATATTTATATACATGGATATAAAGTATTACAGATTAACTGGGAGGCACGCATACACACACACACACACAGCTGCAGATTCTCAGATTTCATCACAAGCTGATGTCTAGTCCTTCCAACCAAGTGAGTGCCGCAGGGGTTACTTGATGTAGCTCCTCCATAGGCCCAGTGAATGCTCGTAGAGGACATTCTTTCACAATGTGGCTGATGGTTTGCACTTCAGCACCACAGTTGCAGGAAGGAGACTCCAACCACCTCCATTGGTGTAGTGCAGAAGCAGTTTTTCCAACGCCGCAGCGTATCCTGTTTAGTCTGGTCCAGATGGTGTGCGGGAGGTTGAACCCAGGAGATTTTGCTGTTGGGTCATCGATGTTGATTAGACCATGTGGGTGCAATCTGGCCCATTCTTTCTTCCATGCTTCGTCAGGTCTAAATGGTATGTCAGCTAGATTCATGGCCGTCTTCCAGGCAGGTTTCCGGGATTTCAGTCTTGCTACGTTGTTTCCATCTGTATCCTGGTGGATGGGAAGTGAGCTGTTCATCATCACCTTAGTCCATAATCTGACAAGGGCATTTTGTCGTCTGATGTAAGGAAGTTGAATATGGCTCAGTACGGTTAACCACTGTACAGGAGTAGGGTGCAGGGTGCCAGATATGAATCTCATTGTGTGGCGTAGCTGGACGTCGATCAGACGAGTGTGGGATCTATTCCGCCATACAGCAGAACAGTATTCAGCTGAAGAATATACTAGTGCTAAAGCAGTTGTTCGCAGTGAGTTTGGATCTGCACCCCATGATGTTCCAGCTAGTCTTCCCAGAAGGTTGTTACGACTTTTCAGTTTAGCTGCAAGTTTCTGAAGGTGATTGCGATAGGTTAGAGATCTATCTAAGGTTACACCAAGGCTTTTGGGCGTAGCATTACATCGCAGTGTGTGATTTCTGAACCTGACTGTCGGTTGGTAGTTTGCATTCCTGTTACTGAGGTGAAACGTAGCTACTTCTGTTTTTAGAGGGCTATGTGTCAATCGCCACTTTGTGAAAAATCGTCCATCTTCTCAAGATCCTGGGATAGGATTTCTTCAGCTTCACCTAAGTCTGCTCTTTGTAAGGTGAGGTTGATGTCATCTGCACAGATGAACTTGCGAAGTGTGGTTTCTGGAAGGCCGTGTATGTATAAATTGAAGAGAATTGGAGACAGCACTGAACTCTGTGGCAAACCGTTGTTGAGTTTGTGAAAACGACTGCGGACATGTTCTGTATGAACCTGGAAAAATCTGTTTCCCAAAATATGTTTTATCAGAGTGAAGATCTTGAGACATGGTTTTGCTCTACTGAGTTTCAGGAGGATACCTTCTTTCCAGACTGTGTCATAGGCAGCGGTAAGATCGAGGAACACAGAGACACTTTTATTCTTCCTCTCAAATCCACTTTCTATATAAGAAATCAAAGCGAGCAACTGATCGCTACAGTCACGACCACGACGAAAACCAGCTTGCTCAATCGGAATGAGGCAATCAATCGTAGGAGCTATCCTGTTAAGAATCAGTCTTTCCAGGAGCTTGTAAGTTACGCTTAGTAGGGCTATTGGTCTGTAGCTTTTGGGGTAATTTGGGATCCTTGCCTGGTTTCAAGATAGCAATAATTTTAGTTTTCTTAAACAAGGGAGGCAGTCGGCCTGACTGCAGAACATTACCAAAGAAAGAAGCAAGCCAGCGCTTGGTTGCTGGACCACAATTATTTAAAAGTTCTGGAAATATGCCATCATTCGATGAGAGGGAGAGAATGAAGCGTAAGTTGGACTTTTTTGCGTGATCGGCATATACGGGATTTTGGGCGGAAAACCATGAATTGAGTTTTACGAGGGTTTACAATGATGTGGGAAGAGTTGAATCAATCTTGGAGTGTATTTAAGTAGGTTTGGAGGAGACGAGTGAGAAGAGGAGCTGTTCGGGCAAGGCCAAGTATGGCTAGGTCATCAGCAAATTGATATAATCGAAGGGGAGGAGGGGGGTGAGGTATGTCGTAGGTAAAAATGAGATAGAGAGGTGAGAGGGGCGACCCCTGGGGGACGCCTGCTCTGAGGGGGAAGGTATAGGAATGGGTGTCGCGCAGGCGAATAGAAGCAGTACGATTATTTATTTATTTATTTATTTATTTATCGTATGGCTTTTAGTGCCAGGGGTGTCCGAGGACATGTTCGGCTCGCCAGAGGCTGTAGCTGCTTCAAACGGACACCCCTAGAGTGAGCTACAAGTTCCATTCAATTTCAAGTAGTTCCAACTTTCGCTGCCAGATATCAATTATACCTAGTGGTGAACGTTGGAACTGTGATAGAGCGTTACAACGAAATCTAACCTAGAAATTTTGCTCCACACAAGTTTAGTCTGTGGAAGGATCTTTTACATGCCATAAATCTATGGCATGGGACCGCCGGCTTTACTTCCCCTCCGAAGGAAGGCATACCGACGGCTTCGGCCGGGTTTGAACCCGTTATCTTGAGCAAAGCAGTTCAGCATGCTACCAACTACGTCACCGAAGCCACTAGGGGTACGATGGTGTAGGAAGTTATATATGAGTCGAATGATGGAGGGGGGAGGGGGGGATGGTGGAGTTTGAACATGAGTACTGGTAAGTATACCGTATCAAAAGCTTTCTCGATGTCGAGGCATATAAAGGCAGCCGTGTGGCGGAATTTAAGGTAAGCATGGATTGAAGAGGTCAGGTGGAAAAGGTGGTCATTTGAGGAGAGTCGTCGCCGGAAACCAGCTTGGGACTCTGGGATGAGGAGGAGGGATTCCAGATAGGTGCTTATGCGGCAAGCAAGGATTAGTTCCAATATTTTGGAAAGTACCGGTAGAAGACTGGTGGGTCGATAAGAGTGGAGGTCAGAGGGGAGTTTTGTTTTTGTTTTAGAAATAACAGGATAGAGGCTTTGCACCAGTGGGATGGATAGAAGCCGGTGTAGAGCATGGTGTTGTATATGAGACAGAGGGTATGGAGAAGGGGGGAGATTCTTGGATATGTCTATATGTAAGGGTGTCTGTCCCTGGTACAGTTGTTTTGCGTCGATGGAGAATGCGAATGATTTCATCTGGGGTGATGGGGTAATTTAAAGGGTATCATTTTGGACATGGTCGTTTTGATTACAGAAACTAGGGTTTTGGACCGGGGAAAATACGGTGTAAAAGTGGGCAGCAAACATGTCTGCTTTTTCTTGAAGGAAGTTGGTAATGAGTTGTTGGATCAGATAGGGTATGTGGGAGAAGGGGGTTGGGTTTTCGTCAGACGTCGGAAGGTGGGCCAGAATTTAGAGGGCTGGGGAGTATCGGAGAGACGGGTGCAAGCGTTAGTCCGATCTTTACGTTTCATGGTTTTTATATATGATTTCGCATGTCGATGGTGAAGGCGATGTTGATGTAAGTCGGCAGGATCGCGGGTGCGGATATAGGTGCGGTACTAGGTATGGGCGTGGTTGAGGAGTTGTAGCGCTTTTGGAGGTAATATTGGTTTGGTCGGGTGACAGGAATGGCGGAGAATATGAAGACGATCTGCGGTCAAGAGGGTGGTCTCTGTTTCAGATATAAGGATTTGGAGATTGGGATGGGAGTTTGGTTGTGTTGTAATTTCAAAGAGTGAGGTTAAGGTATTTCGGTAAGCATTCCAGTTGGTTTTCTTAAAGAGATGGATGGGAGAGTGGCGGGTTGGAGCTGAGGAGCGGGAGAATATGTTGGGAATGGATATGAGAGCAGGGAGATTAATTGCGAACTGAAAACGAATACGAAATAAAGGCAGCAGGCGGGCCGTCGGCTAAACTAGTAGCCCTTAGGCCATAGTATAAAATATTTATTGAAAATATTTTGGTGCTGGGAGTACGTCGTGACGTACGTAGCCTATGGGTTCTTTGAAAAAGATGGCGCAGAGGTCACCCCGACCAGCAAAGCGGCCCCCCAGGGAGGGCCCCCCACCCACACCCCACTCGGGGCGGCATCCTGCTAGTACCCCGTTATTGAGTATGAACATATACATATTCACAATAATCAAGTAAGGGCATATACAAACAGGACAAACAATATATAAAGAACGATAGATATAGTTCATTT
The DNA here is from genome assembly GCA_946902985.2 of Meconema thalassinum. NCBI lineage: Eukaryota > Metazoa > Arthropoda > Insecta > Orthoptera > Tettigoniidae > Meconema > Meconema thalassinum. The sequence continues at coordinate 1,356,605,452 of OX336388.2, forward strand.
GCAATAAGAAAGTTTAATTCACGGGCGGTGAAAGCCAATTATCATCTTTTGGAAGCCTTTATAGGGAGGTAAAAGGCTGCTTGAGCTTTTAGTTCTCACAGTTAGAGGCGCACGTGCGCCTCATAAGAAGGGAGGTAGTACACAGTTTTCTACTCCTGTTGGGGTCCAGGCGGGAGGCACCAAGAGCCCCGCTGATAAGCCAGCTTGGTGTTCCTTGGCGAAACCCCACACAAGGCACAGCATAAACCTAGAAAAATTACTGAGTTTTAATTCACGGACCGTGAAAGCCAATATACCAAATTATTGTTGTTAGGAGAAATAAAAGTTGTAAAATGCACCAAGAATGATATGTTCTTCAGCTGTGTACAATGATAAAGCTCTGCATTTGTTTATCCCTTATGTATTAATGATGCGAAATGTCAGCTAACGTTGTGCCACATACAACCAGGGCCGTGGAGAGCGGCGACGGGCCCCGGGGCTGGAATCTTTCGGGCCCCCAAAATCCAAAATATAATCAACAGGAAGGTCAGTTCACTGAACTGCATGTTAAAAGAGGTGGTAAGGGTACACTGTACACAGTGCAATACTACGGCCTCTGTGACATATGTCGTAATCTCTTTTCATAATGAAAACATGATTTTTACACAAAGTCAAGACGTATTTTAAAATACGTTTTACATATAGGGTTTTTATGTTGACATTCTTAAAACTTGCTGCCCTTGAAGAATCACGCCCTCGGGTTTAAGCCTAAACACGGGTAAGTGTTTTGGATGAATGGCGATCACACATCATTGTGCATTAGACAAAGCAAAATATATTTTCATAATTAACCACAGGTATACTCATACGTAAGTCAAGGCATTTAATATGTGCTATCAGCAGATTGCAGCTGATCAGTGATTGTTTTCTCAAAAGAAAAAAATGTGAATTTGAACTATATTTTGTAATTTGCTGTCAGTGGACTTCTTATAATTTAACATTGCTTTGCAGTAAGCAAACCTAGAGCCAGGTTCTCCTAAAAATTCCCAATCCTATCTATGATTGGTGACCATCGGGGGCGGATTTAAGCCAAGATTATGGGGGAGTGGACACACCGGGGATCTGGGGGTATGAAATATCTCCAAGCTCAGAGTGGGGTCCGGATCCTCTTCCGGAAAATTTTGCAAAAATTAGGTCCAAATTATTGAGTTATAGGCAATTTGGGTGACTATTTTTGTGATATTTTGGAGTAAAAATTTGGTGACCATTGACATTTAGTGACTATAGAAAAGACTCGCCGTTATTGAAGTAAAAGCTCTCGCACCTTCAAGCACAAGCAAGTCTGCAGATCGGAGGTTCGAATCACACTCCCTCCAGACAAATGCCGGGATAGAACCTTATTTCAAGTCCAGGGACACCTGCCCTACTCTTAACCCTAATAATTACAGTAATAGTCGCGATGGGCAACGCATTCCCACTTTTCCCAGTCGGCAACTAAGAATACGGCATGCGGTTGTTCACGTCACAGAGGCCATATCTCAGCACAGTGTATACCCTGCTTTTCGTCCAGCAGTGGGTGGTTTTAAGAGGGCGTAAGCTTCTACTCTCCATGACAAATAGTTACAACAATGTTGCCAATACACCTGTCTTGCTGTACAACAACCACTAGCCTCCCCTTCAGTCTACACAATTCGCACGTTTCTTGGTTTTCTATTTTGTTCGCTGATTGAGAATCTTATAATTTACTTCATTAATATTTGTGAAAACTACTGATTTACAGTCAATTCATTCAATAATATGGAGGCCTTCAGAAACAAACCGGAAAATTAACGCGTTAGCAAATACTGAATTATAGGCTATCTACAGTACTAGTTGATGCAAACGATTCCCAACCGAGCGCCAATGGTTCATTGCCCGCCAGTGAGATCGGTTGTATTTTACTTACTAGCTACCAAGTACACGGGTTAAATGTCGCATGCCCCTAAATGAATTAACAACTGTAGCGACAAATATGCCTATTTTTAACTCTTGAATAAGACTACGAATGACACCGCATTCGGTAAGCCGATTCCTGCCGCGGCTTCGTCAGGACCCGGAGTCATTTCCAATTTATAGATAAAGGGAGCAACTCTTTTTATGTTTACGGTACTGAGACATTAAAAGCATATTTCCAAGGGGCAATATATCTTCGCGTCCTGAAAAAATAGTGCTTTGCAGATCGATGCTGCTCTTTGGAATAAACAGCATAGAAATGTCCAATAATAACAACAGTCACTGCACCAGCTCAAAACAAAATTGTATTTATATTAATATTCGGCAATACGTCAACTTGATTTTTTTTCTAAATTAAGCAGAGTTCAATATTTGGTCTTAGAAAAGTCTGCGCGGTTGCCTACATGTAATATATTAATTTCTCCATCGCCATGCACACCACTGACGTTAAGTATTGTTGTTTTATGAGGGAGAACAGTTTCTGTAGGTCATCTGACCTTACCACTGACGTCCCATGAGAGGAATTAGAAAACAAAGTTGAGTAGTTCAGTGTCCTAGCTTAATTGTCATTTTTCTCCTGGTTAATTAAACACTCAGTCCAGAAAAATACTGGAATGTTACCTTAGTTTCAGTCTTTGGATACATTTCCCAACTCTAGTACCAATAGTAATATAGGTTTTCAATAAATCCCTTAGTCAGATTTGATTTGCGCACTAACCCAAGTACCTAGGATTGTTAATCGTATTGAATGAACCAGTTATAATAATAATTATACTGCACCTAAGCAGCCCCTAAACTTAAGAACCAACCAACCAACCAGCTTACAGATCATTCAAATGTTAGCATTGTTTTCTCAATGCAGTATACGAGAAGCTGGACAATTTCGCATGCATTTCTTCTATCTACGTTTGTCAACAGAATCATCCCACCCTTTCACAAGATATTTAGCCAGCAATGATAATTTTTCACATAGTGCGAAAGTGAATTACTAGGGAACGATGATCTCGCTGTTCTGTCCCTTAAATTAACTATAAAGTGAATTACTGTGTGGACGCTACTTTAAAATGTATTTTAGTTACCTGCCTGCACCGCATACGATACGTCTAGTTAGACAATATATTCATTTCAGACACTATCACCTCTAAATATTTAAGCTCGACGTGACGCACCAAACTTGAAACACTTGAGCTAGCTGACCAAACACACCAGGGCAGCCCAGGCTCTCTTGGCCTTGGCGAAATAAGTGAAGAGATGAGAATGTTATTTGAAGGATTGGAGCATAAGCCGAAAGAGCTAAATTTAGAATAATGGAATGCTCTCTCTGTCTTCAGGTATATTCTTAGAACAATACATAGCGAAGCCCCGTCGCCTAAGTTGATTACTTTGAGACAGTAGTTCTTCCCACAAGCGCTTTGTAGAGGAAAATATTGTCCACTTGACATAATGAAATGAAAATCCACATCCTGCTTCCAGTCTCCGACCGGGTCAGGATATGAATTGTGTCGGCTGCCGAGGCCTGACGCACTCCTCTGGGGCAATGATTAAATGAATGGCAGATGAAATGAAATGATAGTGGAGAGTGTTGCTGGAATGAAATTTTGACAGGGAAAACCGGAGTACCCGGAGAAAAACCTGTTTGCCTCCGTTTTGTCCGGCACAGATCTCACATGGAGTGACCGGGATTTGAACCACGGACCCAGCGGTGAGAGGCCGGCGTGCAATAAGTTTCTCAATCCTTGTATCATTGTTCACAGACAGTTCATTGCATTCACTAAATGATCGCCAGTAGCAAATTCAAGTCACATAAAGGCAATAATAAATCAATGCCCGATCGGGCCCATCCTCCTAGGACGCCGGGCCCCCCTGGGAGGGTCGGGCCCCGGGGCACCAGCCCCGCCTGACCCCCCCCCCCTCTCGTCGGGCCTGCATACAACACTCGTCGTCTCTAAATGTTGCACATTTTCTCGTCAATACAACAGATTATGTTTGATTTTTTTTAAGATTGTGACTAAGAAAGTGTTTCTCCAATAGGGTGATAGTATTTAACTGTATGCACGTCGCGTCGCATAATCTTGGCAAGGATGTTTTCCTCCCGGAGCAACTTTACACTGTAGTAGGCACGCAGACAATCCATACCTCCATTAGAAGGTTTTGGGTTCCATAATTCACGCAAAAAGAGGTTCATTCGTTTGTGAAATTTACCCTTTCAGTGATTACTGTATGGTACTGTCCCCGTTTACCTGGATAGTAGGCTGTCAGATATCCGCCCCCTCAATCGGATTGCCAATTATCAATCGCACCGGCACAGTTACATCAATGAAAATGGCACTGACAGATACTATCGAGATAAGAGCACAGAAGTTCACAGGAAATCATTGTGGAACACACCAAAAAAAGACGGGGGTTCATACTTACCGTTACTTACCTCTTAATTATCTCGGGGTTTGAGTTGACAACAGGATCACTAAAGTCTGTTCACACAATAACCTCCACCATGACATTTAAAAATGAACCAGAACGAAGACGAGAACTTTGAACTGTACAAAAGCTTTATTTCAAATAAAGGGTATGATTTTGATAACACAACAAAATCAACGTGGCTATCAGTAGCCCAAGTCAATCTGACTACGTCCTCCAGTAGGACTTGCAAAAATTATCATACAACATGATATAAAACATTTTAGCTCCCAAGAGCTTCAAATAACGTAATATTCATAACACTATTGGATTGGAGAAGGACGTCAGGGTGTGACATATATAGAGCATTTGGTTTCCTTTTAATAAACATGAGAATGGTATTTATAGTCGCAAGGCCAGAGTGTGGACGACCTCACTCTCTGAGAACCAGATGTTGGCACAGCTGCGGGCTACCCTCAGCCTGTTGCATACTGGTCAAATGCACTCCCTTCTCACATGCTATGTTACGTAAGAGTACAGCCTGCACTCTCAAGCTTTTAAATGTCCACAAGACAACTCACATTATATTTACGCAAATCTTTCAAGTACTTTGCTCACATCCTATTGGATCATTATGTTAATTCCCTAAATTTGTTAAGTTCAATCCAATTGTATAATTAGCTCTTAAATGTTTATAACAAAATCACATAAATTATTTATAACAATTAGAAATTGTTTATAATATTTGTCAAAGACAATAAAAATATTATAAGCACGCCTTTAACATCACTCTCGTTCCATATTATTTTCAAAAATATTTACAGCAATTATTTACAATATTAACATTTAAATTGTTTAAATTATTAATTTAATAAATACATTAACCACATGTTCATTCGGTTGGTAATTTTATAATCCTGTTTAATATAATCGACCAATGAAGGTTAGTTATACATGTTAATGTCACAATCTGGTTTAATAAAGGTTTTAATAATGATTTGTGACGGCAACCTTCATTCAAAATCTTATCTCAAATTCTTTCAAAACTCGTGTTAATTATAACAGTAACTCACTTGATTAATCTTCAACGAACTATGACAATCTTACTCCAGCGGAAAATCCTTCGCTAACAAGTTAATGCACAATCTGCATTAAAAATATGCCCAAAATCATCATATATTAATCTATATGGCATTAAAAACTTCCACATAACTTACAAAACTTCCACAAATAATTCTTTAACATTTATTCCTGTGGGAACTTCCTTCATATTCAAGGGCATTATACCTCAGCGACTTTCAACACGCGCTGCACTAGCGATTATACATTCATAGTTCCACTTAAAATTTTTTATAATCATTAATAGTTTCAAAACTGCTTTTCTTTAACCTTCGTGGATTTCATTCATGAACCGAAATGAAGTCAAAACTTGCCAATCACAAACAAATTTAATAGTGAATACGCTTATATACGCCTGTCTGGTCTATCAAAATTTAAGATTAACATCTTAGAAGAAATGTAGTATAAAATTACTATCATCAAATAAAGTGCGACTAAAATGCAAAGTAGTCGAATAGAATCCAATTAGACTGGGGAATGCAAACATCGTTATATAATTCTCTAATTGAGAAAAACTCCTAACAAAAGTACTTGACTTTAATGCATTCAATAATTCATTATTAAAGTTACTCTTTCACAAAAGTGTCTATAATGCAATGTTCATTCATAACTGACGATAAATGTCTGTGTTGCAATCAATTCAAATAACGACTAGTATTTCCAAGATCGTCGACAACGTAAGAGATTTTAACGCTCTAAAATCATTTAAATGTTCTTCCTTCTTGATGATGACAGAAAATTGGTCAAAGTAATTAAACTGGGGTAGAATTACTTTAATAAAATGACACGCTGTCTGAATTTAAATCTGCCATAAAAATCATTAACTTACAGCCAAATCGTGACTACAAAAATATTAATTACTGAAATATTCTAAATATCAGTCTCAACTGATTCAAAATCGTTAACTATGCCCATGACATAACAATGTCTTAATAAATCGTCGAAAAATGCAAAACTCAACAAGGTGTACTGAGAATAAGAATCTCAACAAGAAAATAGGGCAAAAACATGAGGATAAAAATATGGGAAAAATGGTTGCTCAAACATTATTAATAAACTCAAATACAATAAACGTTCACGACTACCTTATCTGCCGATTGACGTTCCAGAGGAAAATTCCCCAAAGAAGACTGCTGATGGATCCATTTCACCACGTTAAAGCTGAGCTCCATCCTCGAAATAGGAAATAGCACCCTCGGAGAATCGAACTGCTTCCTTCTCCGGAAATCGCTCTGCTCCTTGAAGACGAATAGACATCCTTCCGGCAATAATCTTCTTTGTGAGTCGGGACATCCCTGACCTCTCTTGAAAAATTCCCTGAAGTTCCAGTAGACAATCGTCATGAAGTTTTGTAGAAATTTCCGAAGAAATTATTCATATTCAGAGTATGAAATTGTTTCTATGGCTGTTCGATGGTATTCAGCCTTTAATTACGAAACATGGGTGTAGATGGTATTCACCGCATGTTCGCTTGTGTGGAATAGCAATTAGCGAAGTTCCATGTCGCTATCTTACTCCGTTGAAGTATGTCCCAATTGCAATAAGCCCTTTAGCCTTCCATCTGCTCTTCGGTTGTAGAATCAGAAGAACAAACTGCCGTATTCAATTGCTCCATTATACTGTATCGTTCTGTAACCAAGCAATCTGAAGTCTTTCTACTCCACTCGCAGCGTCAGCCGTTGCGTTGATTCTGGCTATACAAAAGTGCTTCTCTTGTGGCGAGATAATCACTTTTGCCAGTCGTATAAAACTGCTAATATCTTTTAAACTAATCGGTCGAAATTGTTCAGCTTTTCTCTATAACTGCATGTAGCACTGCACAATACAATTAGCTTATCGGTGACCGCTAACTGTTCGAAGCTAAACTTGTAGAAGCTTTCTAAGGTCCGTTTCAACTTCACCTAGTTTGACCTGGATCTCGTTAATATAGTGGCCTCGCCACGCGTTATAAAGACGATTCTTTTCACTGCTGTTCACTTCGACGTCTCACTATAATGAATGTATAAGAAAAGAACTTTCACAAATATACTTCGATGATCTGAGAATAAGATCTCAGAATAATCGGAGAACGAAAGAGACTCCTCTCTTCTGCGCAAGCCCTTTTATTAACTTCTCGAGGGGCGTTTCCATCCCTTCCAAAGCGAGATACTACGTCATCGCTAAAAGTTCCAACTTCGTTACTACATGACGGATTTTCAAAATTCAAAAACTGAAAATAAATATCACCAAAATTCCAAATCAATGCTTTTACTGCAAATGGATTTCCACAATTCTGCATTCCAAAAGTAATAAAAATACCATAGTTTCAGCAATCTCCGTCTTCCTTTAAACTATCGTTCATTGGTTCAAACCTCTCCTCCAATAGCATAGTTTCTTCCTCAGCAGAATTCCTCGTTTCCTGCGACTGCGTCGTAAATCTTGGAACATTCTCGACTAAATGCTGACGTCACTGAGAATCTCAGCTCAAGTAGCTTGCTGGCATAACATTTACGTCATCCGTGCTTACGTCATGACTACCCACGTCATAACTATGACAGCCATAACTCTCCTTATAAATTTCAAATATAGCCACCGTGGTCTCTACATAATTCAATTACGGGGGCATTCTCCTCTCACCACGTTTTAAAAACAGTTGCAAATTGTTTTTAAACTCAATGTTACAAGTATCTCAACTCTCTTGAACACGAAATTGAATTATTACTGGCTTACTCTAGGATAGTATCTTTTTAAATTTCCAGCATTGAACTTGCCGTAAACGACATTATTCTCATCATCGTAGAGTTCATAACAGTTGTTTCCATAAGCGTTCGTAATCCTAAACGGCCCCAGGAACACTAATCCAAATTTGGGGTAGATTTTCTTGGTCATATCAGCCTTGACAGGTCTGCGTAATAATACAAGATTTCCAACTTGAAAGGGTGTACCAAAACGTTTTCCAGCTACTCTTTTCAATCGTTTCTCTGCTGCTTTCTGGAGTTGTTCCTTTGCCTTGTCAATCCGCTGCTGTCTTCCTATGTCGGGATCTCTCGGTATGTGGTTGAAAAGATTATCCCACGGCCTTTCTGGGTTTCTTCCTAGATGAAGTCGCATTGGCACTTCTCCTGTGCTCTCCTGCACTGTAGAGTTCAGACATTCCTCAATAAGGGGTACAAATCTCACCCAACCAGAATGATCATTTGGACAGAAAATTCGACAGAATTTCGAAAATTCAGCCATATATCTTTCTGAGGAATTCGATTCAGGGTAACGCACGCTTGAAAATAAGTGCTTAATGCCAAGCCTTTCCATATCCGCTGCAAATTCCACGGACGTAAACTGCGTTCCATGATCTGACAGTAGATATTCCGGTATACCAGCTTTAGGAAATACAGCATTTTCCAGTCTGCTTACTACGTTCCTCGTGTTAGCTTTCTGCATGGGACTCATTGTAACAAATTTTGAGAAAACATCCACGGTCACCAACAAGTATTGGTTACCCTGGTATCCCTTCGGACAGGGGCCAAATATATCCGTCGCCATAAGTTCGTTTGGCTTAGAAGGAATCATCGCCTTCGGTTTTCCCTTTAATAAAGCAGAAGCATACTTTGCTCTTTGACATTTGTCACAGGATCTAATGACCTTGGCAATACTGGAACGCATGTTAGTCCAGATAAATCTCTTTTTAAGTGTATTAAGAGTTTTATCTAAACCGGCATGTCCAGTTGCGTGATGAGCTACCCACACTAAATTGACAACAAGTTTAGGTGGCACGACTATTCGGAGTTTTGTATGCGCAGGGTCAGCATACTTGCATACGATGTCTCCACTCAAGACAAAGTGTCGTGAATTTCTCCGTGTAGCTTCATAGTCAACATCCGTATTGTCCATGTAACCCTTGAGGAACCTGTACATTTTCCTTATTGGAGCGTGTCTCTTCTGTGACACACCGATTCGGGCTAACCTCCTAACGGTTTCTTCATCTTCTTGCTCCAATTGTACATGGTGTATCTGCACATTTTTAATAGGGTTACGTGATAGAGCATCAGCCAGTAAGTTATCTTTCCCAGGCTGGTGGACGATAGTAGCGTTAAACTGTTGGGTGAACAAAGCCCAACGTGTCAATCTATCACTCGACATGTCAGTTTGCAACATAAACTGTAGTGCTTTATGGTCAGTAATAATGATGACCTTATGTCCCAGCAGGATTTTCTTCCAGGCTTGCAAAGCTGTCACAAAAGCTAACGCTTCAAGCTCTGTCGTGAAGTAGTTTTCCTCGTGCTTTTTCAACTTCCGACTAGTGAACGCAATGTAGTGCTTGTTGCCTGCCTCGTCTTTCTGGTATAAGACTGCACTAATGCCTATTCTCGATGCATCAGACTCAATATAGAACACCTTCTCAAAGTCTGGGTACTCCAGTTTCACATTATTTTTGAGCATCTCTTTTGCTTTCTCAAAAGCCTCGTCTGCAGCGGTACTCCATTTCCATCTGTTGTTCTTCTTGAGTAAGTCATACAGAGGAGCCATAATTTCCGAGTATCTTGGACAGTGGCTGCTAATAAATTGGCATGCACCTACAAATTCTCTGACTTGTTTTACCTTAGTTGGCTTTGGAAATCTCGTGATCGCATCTACTTTTTTCATGTTTGGATGATATCCATATTTATCAATAGTATGCCCCAAATAATTTATCTCCTTCTTCAAGAATTGACATTTTCCAAAGTTCACCTTAATATTGGCCTCCCTTAAATTCTCGAACAACTTTCTCAAGTGCACTAAATGTTCTGCGGCGCTGGGTGAAGATACGATTAAATCGTCAATGTAGCAGATTACATTTTCTTTCACTTCGTCAGTGAGCTTACTATCAAGTGCTCGAATAAGTGCTGGTCCACTGTTAACCATTCCAAAAGGCATTCTGGCAAAGACCCATGACGTCTGGTTAAATAGGAATCCAGTGTACTGCATACTATCCTCTTCTAGTTGAACTTGATAAAATGAAGACGTCAAGTCAAGAACGCTGAAACAAGCTCTCCCTTTGAATTTCCGAAGCAGATCTCTAATCTTGGGTGGTCTGTCATTTTCTGGAAGAATCTTCAAGTTGATGGTCCTGGCATCGAGACAAAGACGTATCTGACCATTACTTTTCTTCACTACTGTGATGGGGTTTATATAAGACGACGCCTGTTTTCTAATAATCCCGTCTACCTCCATTTTTCTGATTAACCCTCGTACTTCTTGATAGTATTTCTCAGGAATGGGGTATATTCTTTTCTGGTAAGGGGTTTCATCTGTCAGCCTTATCTTGTACTTATAATCCTTAATCAATCCAGGCTTTTCATCGAAAATATCTTGGAATTCCTTTATCAGATCCTCAAATTCCCCCTGAATTTCTTCAAATCCTTCAGTTTTTCTACTGGGTATTTCTTCTAAATTTTCCACTTCATTAATTATTGTATTCAAAATTTCTTCCCTAAGGTCTATTTCCAGACTGTTTTTCACGTCCTGTTCTTCTATCTCTTCTGTGATTATGTACCCATCATTAAAGCTAATACTTCTGTTCTTCATGTCAATAATAGCTCCGACCTTCGATATAAAATCGATTCCAAGCACCATATCAAAATTGATCTTGCTCACCACAATGAAGATCTGTTCATAATTCCTTCCATTGATCTCAAAGTTCAATAACACTTGAATCTTGCATTTCACTGCCTTATCTTGGAATATCCCTCTCACTTTGACGGTAGAAACAGGTAGAACTGTCATGTTCTCTCCTCTTAACAGACTTTGATAACATTCCTCTGAAATGATGGAAATAATAGCACCAGTATCCATCAGGGCTTTGTACTGCTGTCCATCTATCCGTACAGCAATAATAGGTAAGGCACATGGTCTTTCCTCTTTAACAATACCCCTCTCTTCTAGTAAATCTTCATCGGTAACTTCGTATATCTCATTAATCGTAATCAGGTGTGGTGTGGCAATGTATTTACAGGTTCTCACTGACGTTGAGAAATCGGCGTTTTTTTTTTGTGTTACCGACCTCAAAATTCTGCTGGCTCGTAGAAGGCCCAGGATCGATTACAACATCCTGCCTTTTCTTTTGATTGTCAGCTTCTTTATCCCTTAATTCTTTTAAGTATTGCTGGCTTTCCTTCTCTCTTTGCTGATACTGATCGGGTGTCATAACCTGACCTTGAGTATTCTGGTTTCTATTTTGGTTTTGGTTATTCCTATTATAGTTACGGTTATACCCATTATTGTTGTAATATCTGCCTCTTCCATTGTAGTTTCCTCGGTTGTAGTTCCAACCTCTTCTCTGTTGATACGGTCGGTAACCTTGTGATCTGTAATTTCTAAACTGATTATTCCTGTGAGGACCTACATTGTCAGTTTTCTCCTGCTCTGGCTTGTCAGTTTGTTGGACTTGGTCCATGTATACCGTATTGATTTCTTTAAACTCCTGCCTTTGACCTTTCTGGACTACGTTAGGCATTGGACTTGTGTAGTCTAACCTTCTTAGTAATTCATCCATGCTGGATAAATCCCTGATGTTGGACGAAATTATAAGTCTTCTCACCTCAACTGGCAGCATACGAGAAATCGCATCTATTAGTTGCTCCGTGGACAATGGGGGTTGCAAAAATCTCAAGCGGGACAACTGACTCGTAAAGAAATCAGCGTACCTCGTTGGAAGAGTACCTGAGTATTTTCTTGAATACACCTCCGCTCTTAACGAATTCTGCGCTTCTATGGACCAAAATCGTTTGATTAATGCCTCTGCAAACTCGTCAAAGTTACTGAATGTGTATCTAAATGCGCAAAACCATTCAAGGGGTCCTCCAATCAGATATCTCTCTACTATCTTCATCTCTCTCTCTCTGGGAATGTGAGCTTCGATGAAATAATCTTTGAGATTCCTTACATACTCTATAGGTGTCAAACTATCAGTGTTACTGAATTTTTGTGGTTTGTCTTCGAAATTCCTGATGGCCGTCACGTTCCTCGGATATGAATCCGGATAGTTTTTCCCACTATCTCGATAGTTCCACTCAGGTTCCATATTCCTCTCGTCATCCTCCTCTCTGAATCTGGATACACGTTCTTCAGGAGTCACGTCTCTCTCTTCTGGCTCTAGGTTATGTCTTCTAGCATAATTCCTATTCAATTCGCAAGCTAAGCCTTCTGTATCCTTGTCAGTGATTTCCGTTAAGACTTTCTTGATAATCTCTTCTTTGTAGTTCTCCATTAAACTAGCCTCTCCTAACTTCAAATTTTTCAGTTTACTCGTCGTTTCATTTACGTCAGAGACAACTTTATGAATTTGATCCTCTAATGTAGATTTTAAAGTTTGCATATCCTGATCTAGTTGTGTTCTATCGTCAACTTGTTTTTCGGATAGCGAATTTATCCTGACGCTTAAATCTTTCCTAATCTGTACTACTTCATTGTTAATTTCTATCTGCGTACTGGCAAGTTTTCTTTCAATCCTTTCCTGAATTTGGGTTACATGTTCCCCACTTGACTTATTCCACTCGTCTTTCCATACCGCTACGTTTGCTGTTAACATTTCGGCTATGTCTACTTCGATATCCTCTTTTAATACTCTATTGTGGTCTAATACCTGTGTTCTCATGACCTCTACATCATACTTCAACTCTGCTAAAGACGTTGTTGTTCTAACTGATTCATCGACTAACCTAGTCGCTAATGCAGTTATATTACGCGTACAAAGAGTTTTTGAGTTTTCGATTTCTTCCCTGACTTTATTTACATCAGTTTGGACTTTAGTGATATCTACGAAAACTGTGTTGACCTCTACCTGAAACTTAGTTATGTCACTTTGCACCTCAGTTATATCCGCATGAATGTTATTAATGTCTACCTGAACATTGGATACATCAGTTCTAGCTTTTTGAATTTCTTTTTGGACTTCCTCGACCTTGTCTTGGACAGTCGCAACATCGTTTTTGACAACAACAACTTCGGCTCTAGCACAAGAAATATCCCCTCGGACATTAGCTACATCTAGATTTAACATTGTAAGGTTTTTCTGTACCTTAGACACATCAAATTTAACATCATCAACATTTTTATGCACATTAGATACATCTGTGCGAATGTCAGTTACAGTATTTTCAATTCCTAGGGTATTAATCTGTAAACGCGACATATTATCCTCCAAATTAGCAGCACTAGTCTGAAGAACCTTCAAACTTTCACCCATGCTAGCTTTCAAATTACTAGCATTCTCCTCCATTCGACTATTATTCTCCTTCATGCTTTCATTCAGCATCTGCTTCATACTACTAGTCATGCTTGCTTTCAAATTAGCAGACATATTACTAGCATTCTCCTCCATCTTTGCATTCAAATTAGCAGACAAATTACTAGCATTTTCCTCCATCATCTGCTTCATGTTAGCAGACATTTCTTCTAACATCATCCTCAAACTTTCATCTGCCAATACAATATTATTCAAAAATGGATTGCTGTAGGGACATACATCAAAAGAGCAAAATAACAACATTTGAGCAACACTTTTCACCATATATAAATTTGATCAATTTTCTGTCTTAAATCTAACTTATAACTACCTTATAATTAATATTCGAAGATACTTCATGTTGAAACAAACTCAAGCACATGTTCAAATCTCTTTGGCTCATCTTAAAATATCCTAACACAAATAATTTACATTTACAATCCAAATAATTTAATTTTATCTTTAATATGACTAAAATGTCATAAGCCGGTCAAATAAAATAAGATTCCAGATTATAGGCGATTTTTCTAAGTTTCCTGCCCATTTAACCTTTCTCAAGTTGTATAAGATCTGATCTTTTCTGAGTGTAATTTTCCTAATACAATACAACATTTAATTCCTATATAATCACACTCTTAACTACTACAATTGGCCTAGACATCTAACAAAGAATCAACCTCTTTATTTGAGTCTAATCGAACCTCACGTTTTAGGTTTGCCACTCTTTACTGGCGTTCAACCTGGTAATCCAGTTATGTTGAATCGAGCCCCAACGTTTTAGGTGCGCCAATCTTTCTGTCCCCGTTTACCTGGTGATCCAGTGTTGTTGAACATGCCCCACGTTGGGCGCCAATCTTTCTGTCCCCGTTTACCTGGATAGTAGGCTGTCAGATATCCGCCCCCTCAATCGGATTGCCAATTATCAATCGCACCGGCACAGTTACATCAATGAAAATGGCACTGACAGATACTATCGAGATAAGAGCACAGAAGTTCACAGGAAATCATTGTGGAACACACCAAAAAAAGACGGGGGTTCATACTTACCGTTACTTACCTCTTAATTATCTCGGGGTTTGAGTTGACAACAGGATCACTAAAGTCTGTTCACACAATAACCTCCACCATGACATTTAAAAATGAACCAGAACGAAGACGAGAACTTTGAACTGTACAAAAGCTTTATTTCAAATAAAGGGTATGATTTTGATAACACAACAAAATCAACGTGGCTATCAGTAGCCCAAGTCAATCTGACTACGTCCTCCAGTAGGACTTGCAAAAATTATCATACAACATGATATAAAACATTTTAGCTCCCAAGAGCTTCAAATAACGTAATATTCATAACACTATTGGATTGGAGAAGGACGTCAGGGTGTGACATATATAGAGCATTTGGTTTCCTTTTAATAAACATGAGAATGGTATTTATAGTCGCAAGGCCAGAGTGTGGACGACCTCACTCTCTGAGAACCAGATGTTGGCACAGCTGCGGGCTACCCTCAGCCTGTTGCATACTGGTCAAATGCACTCCCTTCTCACATGCTATGTTACGTAAGAGTACAGCCTGCACTCTCAAGCTTTTAAATGTCCACAAGACAACTCACATTATATTTACGCAAATCTTTCAAGTACTTTGCTCACATCCTATTGGATCATTATGTTAATTCCCTAAATTTGTTAAGTTCAATCCAATTGTATAATTAGCTCTTAAATGTTTATAACAAAATCACATAAATTATTTATAACAATTAGAAATTGTTTATAATATTTGTCAAAGACAATAAAAATATTATAAGCACGCCTTTAACATCACTCTCGTTCCATATTATTTTCAAAAATATTTACAGCAATTATTTACAATATTAACATTTAAATTGTTTAAATTATTAATTTAATAAATACATTAACCACATGTTCATTCGGTTGGTAATTTTATAATCCTGTTTAATATAATCGACCAATGAAGGTTAGTTATACATGTTAATGTCACAATCTGGTTTAATAAAGGTTTTAATAATGATTTGTGACGGCAACCTTCATTCAAAATCTTATCTCAAATTCTTTCAAAACTCGTGTTAATTATAACAGTAACTCACTTGATTAATCTTCAACGAACTATGACAATCTTACTCCAGCGGAAAATCCTTCGCTAACAAGTTAATGCACAATCTGCATTAAAAATATGCCCAAAATCATCATATATTAATCTATATGGCATTAAAAACTTCCACATAACTTACAAAACTTCCACAAATAATTCTTTAACATTTATTCCTGTGGGAACTTCCTTCATATTCAAGGGCATTATACCTCAGCGACTTTCAACACGCGCTGCACTAGCGATTATACATTCATAGTTCCACTTAAAAATTTTTATAATCATTAATAGTTTCAAAACTGCTTTTCTTTAACCTTCGTGGATTTCATTCATGAACCGAAATGAAGTCAAAACTTGCCAATCACAAACAAATTTAATAGTGAATACGCTTATATACGCCTGTCTGGTCTATCAAAATTTAAGATTAACATCTTAGAAGAAATGTAGTATAAAATTACTATCATCAAATAAAGTGCGACTAAAATGCAAAGTAGTCGAATAGAATCCAATTAGACTGGGGAATGCAAACATCGTTATATAATTCTCTAATTGAGAAAAACTCCTAACAAAAGTACTTGACTTTAATGCATTCAATAATTCATTATTAAAGTTACTCTTTCACAAAAGTGTCTATAATGCAATGTTCATTCATAACTGACGATAAATGTCTGTGTTGCAATCAATTCAAATAACGACTAGTATTTCCAAGATCGTCGACAACGTAAGAGATTTTAACGCTCTAAAATCATTTAAATGTTCTTCCTTCTTGATGATGACAGAAAATTGGTCAAAGTAATTAAACTGGGGTAGAATTACTTTAATAAAATGACACGCTGTCTGAATTTAAATCTGCCATAAAAATCATTAACTTACAGCCAAATCGTGACTACAAAAATATTAATTACTGAAATATTCTAAATATCAGTCTCAACTGATTCAAAATCGTTAACTATGCCCATGACATAACAATGTCTTAATAAATCGTCGAAAAATGCAAAACTCAACAAGGTGTACTGAGAATAAGAATCTCAACAAGAAAATAGGGCAAAAACATGAGGATAAAAATATGGGAAAAATGGTTGCTCAAACATTATTAATAAACTCAAATACAATAAACGTTCACGACTACCTTATCTGCCGATTGACGTTCCAGAGGAAAATTCCCCAAAGAAGACTGCTGATGGATCCATTTCACCACGTTAAAGCTGAGCTCCATCCTCGAAATAGGAAATAGCACCCTCGGAGAATCGAACTGCTTCCTTCTCCGGAAATCGCTCTGCTCCTTGAAGACGAATAGACATCCTTCCGGCAATAATCTTCTTTGTGAGTCGGGACATCCCTGACCTCTCTTGAAAAATTCCCTGAAGTTCCAGTAGACAATCGTCATGAAGTTTTGTAGAAATTTCCGAAGAAATTATTCATATTCAGAGTATGAAATTGTTTCTATGGCTGTTCGATGGTATTCAGCCTTTAATTACGAAACATGGGTGTAGATGGTATTCACCGCATGTTCGCTTGTGTGGAATAGCAATTAGCGAAGTTCCATGTCGCTATCTTACTCCGTTGAAGTATGTCCCAATTGCAATAAGCCCTTTAGCCTTCCATCTGCTCTTCGGTTGTAGAATCAGAAGAACAAACTGCCGTATTCAATTGCTCCATTATACTGTATCGTTCTGTAACCAAGCAATCTGAAGTATTTCTACTCCACTCGTAGCGTCAGCCGTTGCGTTGATTCTGGCTATACAAAAGTGCTTCTCTTGTGGCGAGATAATCACTTTTGCCAGTCGTATAAAACTGCTAATATCTTTTAAACTAATCGGTCGAAATTGTTCAGCTTTTCTCTATAACTGCATGTAGCACTGCACAATACAATTAGCTTATCGGTGACCGCTAACTGTTCGAAGCTAAACTTGTAGAAGCTTTCTAAGGTCCGTTTCAACTTCACCTAGTTTGACCTGGATCTCGTTAATATAGTGGCCTCGCCACGCGTTATAAAGACGATTCTTTTCACTGCTGTTCACTTCGACGTCTCACTATAATGAATGTATAAGAAAAGAACTTTCACAAATATACTTCGATGATCTGAGAATAAGATCTCAGAATAATCGGAGAACGAAAGAGACTCCTCTCTTCTGCGCAAGCCCTTTTATTAACTTCTCGAGGGGCGTTTCCATCCCTTCCAAAGCGAGATACTACGTCATCGCTAAAAGTTCCAACTTCGTTACTACATGACGGATTTTCAAAATTCAAAAACTGAAAATAAATATCACCAAAATTCCAAATCAATGCTTTTACTGCAAATGGATTTCCACAATTCTGCATTCCAAAAGTAATAAAAATACCATAGTTTCAGCAATCTCCGTCTTCCTTTAAACTATCGTTCATTGGTTCAAACCTCTCCTCCAATAGCATAGTTTCTTCCTCAGCAGAATTCCTCGTTTCCTGCGACTGCGTCGTAAATCTTGGAACATTCTCGACTAAATGCTGACGTCACTGAGAATCTCAGCTCAAGTAGCTTGCTGGCATAACATTTACGTCATCCGTGCTTACGTCATGACTACCCACGTCATAACTATGACAGCCATAACTCTCCTTATAAATTTCAAATATAGCCACCGTGGTCTCTACATAATTCAATTACGGGGGCAGTACTTTACGTAGACTAGGGCGAAGATGTAAATGAGCATTTTTTTTTAAGTGTCATCATTTTTTTGGTCTATTAACCTACGGTAATATTTTCCATACTGAAAACTAGGCACGATTGGACTTTAACGTGGAACCGCATGTGCTATGAAATACGGTATCGCTTTCTTGTAATACCTGGAATATGTATATAATTATAAAATGATGATTGGTTAAATAAGTGTTAATAGATACCGTAGGCTATTAGAATTATAATGATTAAATAAATATTAAAGAAGAAACGACGAGTTGTTAGTAAATATTAGGACTACCGGCACGGTGAATAGCCTATAACTCGTTTCGTCACGTTTTAACATTTAAACAGGTCAAGTTAATGCATAATATACCAATATAACAACCGGGTAGTAAATGATTATAATATTCTCACTTATAATATATTTCATTGTCACCAATTTAATACAATTTTGTAGTCTAGGTGTTAGACAACTGCCGTTGGAAATGTACAAATCGCACACTTTAAGGTTAGATGTTTGTTATGGTCGTTTCTGTGCGAAGTTTTACTAATTACTCTCTTAGGAGACACTTGTCTTTGAAATATTCAAGAAAGGCCAGCCCTCCAGTTCTTATTGCATGATTTGAACACCTAAAAACAAAAACAAAATTCGAAATAATAATGAAAATAATCACGGACGATTCATTGCCATTGAAAATCAACGGAGATTCGCGGACCGGAAGTTCGCTATGCATAAGCTTCGGTGACATTTTAACTCGTGGAAGCTCTATAAAAGACTGTGCTCCTACTAGCTCGTTGTCTTGGTTCTTTTGTTACATCTACGGACCACGCCAGAAGGGTATCTCACGCCACGCCATAGGGCATCTCTTCTACTTTGACGCCAGAGTGCGCCGCCTTCAACTATCATCACTTGTTCATAATTGACACGCCATACGGCGTCTATTCTACTTCAACGCCACAAGGCGTCACCTTCAACTATTCGATCATCCACCGGACTCGACAGAAGGTGCAACTACTCCCATTTTTCAATCACAGAGGAGCCGCCTCTCTCCTTTCGTGGGCACGCCACTCCCACCTGGGCCTCAGGATGGCCACCGACTGCTAATACTCAACGTCTCGTCGCCAGACCGCTACCCATAGCTCCAACAGTCGCTGGACGGCTACACTTGGTGCTTGTTCTTAAAGGGGCTGTAAGAGTACTTTTAAACTACAAATGAAATCTTTGTCTACAAACATTCAATGATAAGTAATCTACTCAAAACATAGCTAAAGGAAACTGTCAAATATATTATACTCATTTCCTTCAGTGTGTAGCCTACAATTTAAACTTGTTGGACATTAATTTCTCCAGAATCTGCTTTTCAAGCCTCACAAGCCATGCTTCACTTCACATGTTAGTAGTGCTGTATAACCAATCTTTCATTAGGCCCATATGGTGCGCATTATTTTATTTGTAATATCTTTCAATTTGAATTATATATTTCAATTGTAATAATGTCAGTTATCAATATCCTACTCAAATCCAATCATCCCTCTTCCCGAGTTTGGGCTCGCCCCATTACTCCGTCTGCCTGAATATTGCGCTCCCGCAATACTTCATATGATGCCGAAACCCGGGAGACCCATTTTGGTACGGTACTTTTACCTTCACTACCTCGAGAAACTTCCCTTTGGGATCTTTCTACAGTATTTCCAATATTCCTTTGTCCCCAAACTCTGGGAACGAAGCATGGATATTCTCACTCTCAAGCCACCTCGAGCCATGTTGCATCCACCATGTAACGACCAGAGAAGTTAATTGCTGCGATATGAATTTCTGGTCTAGCATCTGTGCGACACCAGGCGCTATAGAAATCTGGTCAGTTTTCGAGCCGTGCAGCGACCACTTAGAGCTCATCGGTTTTGCAGTGTAGAACACAGTACAACTTGATTTCAGGGACAAAACTATGCACATACGGTGAAATAAAACATAAACTGCGTAATATTTAGTTTAAAACGACATTTTTTCCGCTGGCTACTTGTATTTTTATCCCTATTCTTCTAAGAATCCCCTCAGAGTCCTGTCATACAAAATCGCAAAAATAAAACTAGGATGATGGTACGAAATAAGTCCCCTACCCTTAGTCACACCGACCCTAGTGTCGGTAGCTTATCTGTTGGCATGCACAGCATTCAACCAGATCCGAAAACTTGCATAGATAATAATAAATGTATGTTATAATGGTGCCATCTCCAACATTTTAATCCTGTCAAGTAATACTTAATGTATCGATGACAATTGTGACCACGTGGCCTTGCCCACGCCAACACAGGTTTACTCAAACCGACACGTCGTTGTAAAGGTTGCCCGCTTCTCATAAGTTAAGCCAATGCAATTTCTCCATTCCTCAGAATCATCTACACACATCAAAAAAAGTTTTGCATCACCTCGGTTCCCAGATCTCCGGCATATAGACGTTGACTGTGTATATATATCCAAGATACAGTCCCTTTGACTGTTCATAGATGTCACTAAAACTGCTCAAAGATGTAAACAACCATGCATGAGCAGGGTCTATTAGACGGAGGGGGTACGACAGCCGATCAGTTCCAGTCATTCCACCAGGACGAAGGTACGCTGCTCATGTTGTCTGTAGTTCTACCATGCCTAGAAGGTCAATACCGCAGTTCGATCGCGTCCGCATTGTTACTTTGTGTCAAGAAGGGCTCTCAACAAGGGAAGTTTCCAGGCGTCTCAGAGTGAACCAAAGCGATGTTGTTCGGACATGGAGGAGGTACAGAGATACAGGAACTGTCGATGACAGGCCTCGCTCAGGCCGCCCAAGGGCTACTACTGTAGTGGATGACCGCTACTTACGGATTGCCGCTCGGAGGAACCCTGACAGCAATGCCACCATGTTGAATAATGCGTTTCGTTCAGCCACAGGACGTCGTGTTTCAACTCAAACTGTGCGCAATAGGCTGCATGATGCGCAACTTCACTCCCGACGTCCATGGCGAGGTCCAGCTTTGCAACCCCGACACCATGCAGCGCGGTACAGATGGGCCCAACAACATGCTGAATGGACCCCACGGAATTGGCATCACGTTCTCTTCACCGATGAGTGTCGCATATGCCTTCAACCAGACAATCGTCGGAGACGTGTTTGGAGGCACCCTGGTCAGGCTGAACGTCTTAGACACACTGTCCAGCGAGTGCAGCAAGGTGGTGGTTCCCTGATGTTTTGGGGTGGCATTATGTGGGGCCGACGTACGCCACTGGTGGTCATGGAAGGCTCCGAAACGGCTTTACGATACCTGAATGACATCCTCCGACCCATAGTGCAACCATATCTGCAGAATATTGGAGAGGCATTTGTCTTCATGGACGACAATTCTCGACCTCATCGTGCACATCTTGTGAATGCGTTCCTTCAAGATAACGACATCGCTCGACTACAGTGGCCAGCATGTTCGCCAGACATGAACCCTATCGAACATGCCTGGGATATGTTGAAAAGGGCTGTTTACGGACGTCTTGACCCACCAACCACTCTGAGAGATTTACGCCGAATTGTCGTTGAGGAGTGGGACAATTTGGACCAACAGTGTCTTGATGAACTTGTGGATAGTATGCCACGGCGAATACAGGCATGCATCAATGCAAGAGGACGTGCTACTGGGTATTAGAGGTAGTGGTGTGTACTGCAATCTGGACCACAAATGCTGAAAGTCTAGCTGTATGATGGTACAACATGCAATGTGTGGGTCTCATGAGCAATAAAACGAGCTGAAATGTTGTTTGTGTTGATCTCTATTCCCTTTGTATTTAACGGTTCCGGAACTCTTGGAACCGAGGTGATGCAAAACTTTTTTTGATGTGTGTAGAATATCATTTAAGGTCTTAAATATTAAATTAAATGAAAACTCTCCATGGCTGTACTGTAGGAAATGTATTAATAATTTTGATGTATTAATCACAGAACACCAAATATCCTAATATTCTAATAAATATTCAGTCGGTTTGTTGCCGTGCAGATATACTGCTGTCTTGATCCTATATATTCTCTCTCATGATGATCCTTCCTCGGTGCTGTAACTCCGAAAATATTTCCGTGTACAATCTCCAAGTAAGAATTCAGTTGTAATTTGTCGTGACGTCGCCAAACTGAAGCGAGATATTTGAAAGGGACAATATATAGGCCTAGGCCACATAGGTACAGTACATATATACTTCTAGGCCGCTTCGGTGGCGTAGTTGGTAGCATGCTGAGCTTCTATGCCCAAGATCGCGGGTTCAAACCCGGCCGAAATCGTCGGATTTTTTAAGAACGTTAAAAAACCCTCAGTATGTCTTCCTTCGGAGGGGAAGTAAAGCCGGCGGGTCCATGCCATAGATTTATGGCCTGTAAAAGAACCTTCGACTAACTACAATTGTGTGAAGCTAAATTTTAGGTTAGATTTGATTAACACTCTATTAATTTCCAACGTTCGTCGCCAGGTGCCGATTGCGGTAGATCTGGTATCCAAGTTCGCAGCTAGGTGTCGTTGACGGTAGCACTTGGTATCAAAAGTAGGAACTACTTGAAATTGATCGTCTGCAGTCCTTACCTTAATTACAGATAACACACACTTATACAACCATCACAATTAACACCCGTTATCAGACAGATGGTACACCCAAAGTACACGGGGCTACATGACCGCGTTGTCGCAGCCCCTAAACTGAGGAACCAACCAACCATACATACTTATAATTGTGGTAAGTTTAACTTAAAACTAATTTTCTACTAATTTTCTCCTAAATGGTTACGTATGTGGAACTGTGCACACGGTTTACAATTTAATCCTCTTTTCAGTTAACAGACTCACCCCCTCGGTCAACACAATCTCACGCTGCTCTATTTCAAAAGCACATCGCCATGGGTGTGGTTTGATTACGTCCGGCCGCGGCCTTTACCCTGTTTTGATGATCAACTATGACATTTCTGATATGTGAAAAACTTTTTATCGAACGGTTCATAATAGAGTGATCAGAAAAAGAAAATAAAACAACGCAAATAATTCGCAAGAATTGTGGCGTTTTCAAAAATTCAAATATTTAAAATTCAATACCCTATTAAACTCCACGTAAGAAAGAACATAAAAATAATCATTTTGACAATCCGATCATTTCAAAAACAAGTCAATTCAAAATGGTTTAACCTTTTGAAACACAAAACATCTAATCCAGTAGAACTCCAATTTTCTGGATTCATTCGGACCGGACCCAATAATTAATTATCCGGTTAATTGGATAAATCATGAAAAAATGTAATTTCTTTAAAAAAAAGCTAAATTTGTGTATACTATAAGATTAATTTAATGACTATAAGACAATGCTTTTGTTACACCTTTGTTTAATTTCTCAATGATTTTTATTTTGTCTCCCAACGATAAGACAATACTTTTCCTTTTGGAAATCATACTGCCGCACAGTAAACTAAAATACACGCACATAATACAATACATTAGGTTAAGGTCACGGCACCGACTGATGTAAGCCGCACTGACAAGCACAATAATACGCGCGAGACTGATGACTCTTCACTTGCGTATGCGGTAGTCGCTACCATGGTGTAACTGGTCGCTACACTACCTTAGCAGTAGGGAGAGTCCAGAACAGCACCCAACTTACTGGTAGGCCTATTCATTGTTTGTTGGAAGATTTTGTATTTTAATACATTCGCTGCGGATTGATTTAAAACGATAAAGAAATGCACAATACCTTACTGCTACTTTAGCCTGCTGTAATAACTATCGAACAAAACCAACTCTCTGGTTTACGGTAATAAAGTAATTTTTGTCATAAAATATTTTCATCAAAGCGATCCGGATAATTGGAGATCCGGATAGTTAAGAGTTCGGATAAATTGGAGTTACTGTAAAACAAAAGAATAACTTTATGAAATTTACGTCCATTTTAACGGGTGATGCTTTAGAGTCACTGGACACAAGAGTTTACCATTGAAGAGTTCTTTAACGTACCTGAAAATCTGCAGATACGTCGTTGTTATAAATGGCGTTAGACTGAGCTGGATCGCTATCTTTATTTGGCGGGCCGACGCATAATCAACTGCGCCATATAGCATGGCTATTTTAAAAGCAGAAGTGTTATTTTCAAGACACATTATGGCAGACCTAGAAAGTAGAGTGTTTTGCGCAACACTCTCTTATCAAATATTACTCGAAAATAATTGACGATGTTGATGATGATAATTGTTGTTTTAAGGGGTCTAACATCTAGGTTATCGGCCCTAGAAAATAACAGAAATGGGCTCTAAAAACAGTTTAGATAGTTATCAGATTTCTGACCCTGCTGTACTGTTGGTGACATTTGTTGCAGCAGTGAAATGGGATAGAATAGGAGAATCGCATTCACTGTACTTGTGATGATTAACTGATAGCATATTGTACTATATCTATTCTTCTGTGTGATATCAAATATGTATTGTAACCGTTTGCATAAGATCGTCAACAGTCCCAGGTCTGTGTAGCTCTAAATACTTCCTTCTGCATTTGTGCTGAGTGGGTTAACTACTGACCTTCAGATCTCAAAACTAGCAGCAGAGCCTATCGCGATAAGTTACACTACAAGGCTGCAGTCTGGAAATCCGAGTATCGAATGCCGGCGCTGACTGCGATCATATTTGTAAGTGTGGCTCACTACAGGAAAACGTCGGGATAGTACTGTCATCGCGGCAGGAGATGGCATTTGAACACGCTGCGACGGGGTGCGGGGAGTCTTGCAGTACGCATGCGCGGCCCGCCTATTCCTAACTTAAATATATCGGCTTGCCGCATGCCAATGGTTGTCATTGCAGCAGGCGACACTCAGCCACTGAAAGACGGAATGTGCTGAGTGATTGAAGCAAGTAGTGACCAACTGAATGTTTTTGAAATGCGCGATACGCAGTGAGCGGGAAGACCCCTGCAGTTCAAACCCGACTGCCAACTCCTGACGCGATATCAGTACCTCACTTAAAGTCTCGGGGCACCTACATCAATTGTAGGGGTCGGGACAAAAGAGTGCAAGCAACACTTTTGGTGAAACCGAACTGTCAGTGCCGTATGTCGAGGATTATGAAAATGTATTAGTTGTTACTGTAATCTTCCATAGAAATACATTCAGTTGGCGCTGCATGTTACTTTCATCTTGTTGCCTCCAACAGTTCTCAGAAAACACTCTAGGCAAAACAGTGACAAGCAACAAGGCGATCCAGAGTACAATGGACTGCCAGAGAAAGCTTATGCTTTCTTATGATTACCGTATGTAGAATATCCCAGCAATTTTGACGTAGACACCGACTATCTGCCGCAGACAGATTGTGAAATTTCCTCTGAGTGGAAGGAGGCAAGTCTTGCTTGGCATTATTTTGATTATAACGAAACTTTCCGCAGTACCGTAAGTTGCTGAGGCTATGTAACTTATTATGCTAGCATAGTACATAGATTATATTTTAGCAACCGTTATAACACACATTTACCTTTAAATCAAGGGGATTGTTTGTTTAAACTTCACTTTGGTAAGTTTAAGGCCTTTTTTTTTTTTTTTTTGACCGAAAAAGACATATTGCATTGTGTGACTTGGCACTCCTGTATATTTTTTCAATTTTAAATTAATTATTGTTAGTCATCATTTTTCTCTTGAAATGTTACATTGTCATAGTACACTACTGTGCGAAAAATAAACTGC
Source organism: Meconema thalassinum (assembly GCA_946902985.2). Lineage (NCBI taxonomy): Eukaryota > Metazoa > Arthropoda > Insecta > Orthoptera > Tettigoniidae > Meconema > Meconema thalassinum. The sequence continues at coordinate 1,356,631,652 of OX336388.2, forward strand.
AAGACGTGTTGAAACTCCTAGTCTATGTCCCACCTAACCGGTTCTACTAAGCTTGATTCCTGACTCTGAAGACACTAAGTTGAAGAAGTGTAACCAAGGAGCTCTTGATCTGTTATTTTAATGTTATGTAAGGGCACTTATAGGTTCCTAATGTTCCATATCTGAAAAGAACATCATAGTTAAAAGATAAGTTACAAACAGATCCTTTCCATTTATGTTGATCTCAATTTATTTTCAGTCACCAGTTCTACCCCAGTTTTTACTGCTACAAATTTAAAGATGACAGATGACTGACGTTCGTTTACTTTTCTGATTAAGAGAGTTGATAAACCTGTACCAGAAATCGTTTCAGTACCATAAAACATTTAACGTTCCTAACAGAAAGCGTCACTCCCTTCGGGACAATAAAGGGTTAAGCCATAGTATTCAGCGACATGGCATTAGAAGGTAACAACTTTTGACCCTAAAGATAACAGCCTAAAAGAAATGATGCATGTGTATCGTGTACAATGAATGAAAGAATATTTAAAAGCTATTGTAGTTCTACACTACAACATTCCTGGGTAAAATCCTTGCACAATATCCAATCAATATGTGCTGAGAAAGGAAACAAGCGCGAGCCATTGGCTGAAGAGATCCGGCAAATGTGGCGATAGCAATAAGTTACGATATTGCTTATCATAATCTCTTCCACTGGCATCATACCGAGGTCTCTTGATAAGCTGGGGGCTCCACAATAATTAGCATATCAGTATGCAGAAACTAATCATTTTAGAGACCTGCACTATTATTCGTTCGTTCCTCAACTTACCAACGGGAACGTAAAGAACTCCATCTTACAACAAAAGCCAATGAAATTGTTTATTATACCCAATGGCTTGGTGGAAGTACGGTTAGTAATACTACTACTACTACTACTACTACTACTACTACTAATAATAATAATAATAATAATAATAAAGTCAAGGGGTCCCAGGAATCAACCTGGGAGGAGTCCTTGTGACTCTGGGCAAATAGGAGTGAATTGAGTCGCTACTTAACACAACAACAGGAGAATCCAACTAGCCTCTTTCACTCCAACTCCAGCATGTAATCTACACGAGGTGCCCCCTGTTAAGCTGAGCAACCCAGTGGAAGGTTGGGTAACCAATCCGAGTGGGAAACTTGGTCGGCGAGCCGATCAGTGCTGGGGGCTCCAAGGCTCACAACCTTGGTAGTTTCTTGGTCAGTGCGAAAAATCACTGACCCCTATCTACAGTTTTTCAACTGTTTTAATTATGGAGGAAAGTTCAGCAGAAGCTACTGCCCCAGGTGGTATCCAATCCACAATCGTCGAAAGTGACTCATGCGGGCTTTCGGATTCTGGAGAGCCCGAAACCAACATGCTAGGAGGTATCGGAGACTCCACTAAAAATCAAACACAATCTTCGAAAATTCTTTGCTACCTTTAATGTGAACTCCCTTTCGAAGGTCGGTAAACTGAAACACTTAACAGACACACACTCTCTCAACATCAAATTCTTATCACCGCAATTCAAGAAACAAAGTTTACAGACGAGCATACTTTCGCATTACAAAGTACAGAATATTGTTAAAGGTAAGACCGACAAACGTGTAATGAAAAATGTTGCTCATCTTGGCACAGGATTTGTTGTTAGGAGCAGTATTTCAGATTCAATCACGGACTTCACATCTCCTAGCAGCCGAGTCTCGACTCTTTAATTCCGTAGGGCAAACAAGATTTACACTATTGTCAACGTCCACGCACCTATTAATCAGGCAAACGAGACAGACCCAAAAGGAACGGTTATATTTTGGGAAGATCTGGAGGACAACCTTTCTCAAATACCCGAAATTATCTTGAAGGGTGATTTCAATGCTCAACTCGTCACTACTTACTACTTTCTTCGGCTTTTCCCAATTAATTGGGGTCGACGGAGCCAACCAGGCTCATTTTGATTTTGGCCGGGGACTTAAGGCCGGTTGCCCTTCCTGACGCCACGTGATTTTCCAGGTGAAAATTCCACCCCGCTGTCACCGGGATTCGAACCCTGGCCATCCGGGTGAAAGGCGAGAAGCTAAGCCACTGCGCCATCACGCTCCCCCAATGGTCAACTCGTCAAAGTAGGAAAATTTCAAAACATTATAGGAAATTATCTCGCTCACCAGAGAACCAACCGTAATGGGGAGAGACTCATTGAATTATGTAGGGCATTGAAGCTAGTGATGAAATCTACAGCTTTCAAGCACTTACCCAAGAAACGGAAAACTTGGACGTCCCCAAATCCCGTTCTTGGTGAATTCCAGATCGATCACGTAGCCATCGCACGGAAGGTGAAACGAGAGCTTCAAAATGTGGAGGTTCTGCGAAGTGCCAACCTTGACTCTGTTCATTATCTTTCTAAACTCACACTTAAACTCATTCTACGAAATACCAGGAAGGTACATCCAAGAAAAATATTCAGGTTTGACACTGAAAAATTAAAAACTAACCAAGATTTCACTCAGAAGCTTGAGTCCTTGGATCCACAGAATTGGGAACAACTACAAGAGGCCCTGGCTGAAACAGTTAAGCCTCACGAAACCGAATAAACATGCCTGGTGGACCAGTGAGTGTGATGTGGTAATAAGGGAAAGACAACTTGCCTGGCATAGATGGAACTCATTGACACCAGATCAAATAGCGTCTCACATTGTTGCAACATCTCGAGCTCCAGCAGATAATAAACACACCAGATACATCAGAAGGCAGCTTCGAGCTCTGAAATTACCAACGCCTCGCACATCAGACTACTCTCGTGCCTTCACATCTGACGAAATAGTTGCCTCATTCAAAGACCTGAAAGCCGTTAAAGCTCCTGGTTTCAATGGAGTTCACCAAGAATTCCTCTTATACCTGGGTAAGAATGCCAAGAGATGGTTGGCAGAGTTCCTTACGGACATTTTAAACACTGGAGAAATCCCACCAGAATTCAAGAAGGCGAAGATAATATCTACAGTATTCTGAAACCTGGAAATCTCGCCAATAGACCTGAAAGTTACAGACCAATAGTTATTCTTAGCTGCTGCTACAAACTGTTTGAGAGACTTATCTGAAACAGAATTAATCCAACAATCTTGGCACACATTCCTGCAGATCAGGCAGGTTTTAGAACAAGTCGCAGCTGTTGTGATCACGTATTATCGCTTACATCACAGCCAATATTGAGGCAGGATTCCAAAAGAAGCTTAAAACATCTGCTGCATGTGTAGCCCTCACTACTGCCTTCGATACTGTCTGGAGAGAAGGCATGATCTTCAAGCTCCTAAAAGTCATACCCTGCAGAACCATCGTTCAGCTGCTGCTACAAACTGTTTGAGAGACTTATCTGAAACAGAATTAATCCAACAATCTTGGCACACATTCCTGCAGATCAGGCAGGTTTTAGAACAAGTCGCAGCTGTTGTGATCACGTATTATCGCTTACATCACAGCCAATATTGAGGCAGGATTCCAAAAGAAGCTTAAAACATCTGCTGCATGTGTAGCCCTCACTACTGCCTTCGATACTGTCTGGAGAGAAGGCATGATCTTCAAGCTCCTAAAAGTCATACCCTGCAGAACCATCGTTCAGGTTGTCAACAACATGCTAAGTGACAGGATATTCCAGGTGTGCTCAGGCAACAGTAAGAGCACCGAGAGAAAACTCAAGAATGACTTACCTCAAAGATCAGTTCTGTCCCTTCTGCTGTTTAATCTATACATCTCTGATCTTCCTGAGACACATTGCAGGAAATTCTGTTTGCTGATGATCTTGCACTAGTCACTCAACACCAAGATCTCAAGAAAATCGAGGAAATCCTAACAAGGGACCTGTTCACTCTAGGTCTATTTCAAGAAATGGAGACTCAGTCCTAGTGCAAGTAAAACAGAAGTGTCATGCTGCCACTTAAATAACTGACTGGCTAACACAAAATTGAATATAAGCTTCTGTAATCGAGTTCTTCGTCATAACTGGTTTCCTAAATATTTAGGTGTAACCTTCGATTGCACTCTATCATTCAAGCAACATCTATTGAACTTATCTAAGAAACTGAAAACTCAGAACCACATTCTCCAGAAACTGTGTGGGATCACTTGGGGATCTACTGCAAGCACTCTACGCCATTCTGTCCTTGGTCTGGTTTACTCCAGTGCAGAGTATTGCTCTCATCTATGGCTTAATAACCCTTATACCCGATACATTGACACACAGTTGAATAACAGCATGCGCCTTATTTCAGGCACAATCAGATCCACGCCAACCCATTGGTTGTCGCTGCTCACGGGAATAATGCCACCTGATCAGCGCAGATCGAATGCCCTCTTAAGAGAGTACCGGTACCATAAAATCTTCAGAAACTCCCAACTACCCGTACAAGAAGACATCCCTGCACTTAATCTTCAAAGATTGAAGTCACGCTATCCACCTTTGCAAGTTGCTGCTGAGATGGCTCACAACAACTTCGACGCTGTGAAAGTTTGGAAGGACCGTTGGGAAACTTCAACGGTTGTCCCTACACAACATATTTTCTGGTGTGCAAATGGCTAGTGGATCCCATCTACCACGCAGACAGTGGGCCACTCCAGAGTTTGTACAGGCCATGGAAGATGCAGGGACTCACTCTACAAGTGGAACTGCTTAACGTCACCGAAATGCGACTGTGGTGCTCCATGGCAAACCATCCCTCACATCGTCCGCAGCAGCAAGCTACGAGCCTACTCGGGTAGCTGGGCTGATTTCTTCATCCCATCAGCGAGAGTACTAGAGTGGATAGAAAGACTGGACATTTCGATATGAAATTATGCTTTCTTGTTATTGTATTACACGGTATTTAATTGTATATATGTAATGTTATGCCATGCGCTAAATAATAAGAACTGCGAGAAGTTCCTAGATACAAGAAAGAGCACAGCAAAAACTATAAGTGGGGTAAAACGTGCCTTCGACAAGAGTCAGCTAGTACTAATTCAGCAAGATTTCGAGAAGAACAACACTCGAGACTTCTACAGAATTTTCAAACCTACACTTCAAAGATCCCGACAGAAAAATTGCTCACAATGTCAATGACAATGACAACTGCCAAATCCTGGCTTAATATTTTTGCAACACTGCTCAACTGTGAAGCCCCAGAATCCACATTTAATTTCGTAGAAAATGCACACGTTCACGCAGATTCACTTCCATCGACAACAGAAGAAATCAAACAGATCACACAGTCATTGAAAAACAATAAGGCACCGGGTGAAGACTTGATAACATCTGAACTATGGAAATATGCTGGAGACAAGGCAGTTGACAAGTTAACAAAAAATAATAGGCGAGATTTGGGAAACAGAGAAACTTCCTGGGGGCTGGACTACAGCCCTTATTCACCCTCTTCATAAGAAAGGCGACAGAAGGTATGTAAACAACTACCGTGGTATCTCGCTTCTCCAAATAACCTACAAGATCCTCTCCAATGCTCGCCGGACTTTAGTAGAACAACAACTAGATCCAATACTGGGAGAATATCTGTGCTGAACAGATTCTGAATCTTACATCGGTCCTTTAATATCTCAAACTTTGGAACAAAGAATTTGTTGTGATCTTCGTTGATTTTGCGAAAGCATATGACTCGATTGATCGATTCACTCTATTTGAAATCTTAAAAGAACTAGGTTTGGACAACAAGATAAGGGCAATCATCCAGGAGACCTTGACCAACACTACGTCCAAGGTAAAATTCAGAGGAGAAATTTCCTACGCCTTTGATATCAGGACCGGGGTAAGGCAGGGAGATGGACTCTCGCCTTTGCTCTTCAATAGTGTGCTTGAGAAAGTCATCCGTGAGAGGTGGAGAGAACTGAGCAACAAAGGAGTTGAAAATGGGGTCAGACTGGGATACAAAAACACGAATCTGATAGTAGATTGTCTAGCGTTCGCGGATGATCTCGCATTTTTTTCTCATTCCACGAGTACAGCCATAGAACAAATCAGCGAACTCCAGAAGCAAGCAGCAAAGGCAGGCCTCAATATCCTCTTCGATAAAACCGAGTTTATAAATAATATACAGCTGACAACTAGAGAATCAGCTATTGGAAGGGGAAAGATCAAGCGGACAGGAAAGTTCAAATATCTCCGAGAAGGAGGCTTTCACATCACGAATGAGAAAAATGAAAACTGCATACCAGTTAACTAAGGGAATATATAACAAGAAATCATTATCGCTAAATGGCAAGTTTCTACATTACTGCACTGTCATCCGACCGGAAGCCTTATGCTGCCTTAGGATGCACAGAAAAGGTCTTATGGAGAAACTTGAAACCAAAGAAAGGAAGATCTTACGTAAAATCTTGGGCCTAGTCAAGGAAAACGGTGATTACAGACGGAGACACAGCCACGAACTCTACGCACACGTTACCAATCTGACGTGATGAGAAAGAGGAGGATTGTGTTCTATAGTCATTTAACAAGACTGAGCCCAATGCGATTGTCAAACAAAATCTTTACTTACTTTCTGGGTAAGAAAAGCAAGGGAGCGTGATTCACAGAGGTAGAAAAGGATTTAATAGAAGTTGGAATTACATACAACGATATTCAGAAGCGTACGCCCCTTAAGATGAAACTAAAACAACACCAGAGTTTCCAGGAAAAGCTTATACCAATAACAGTCAAGACGTGGATTGAAGCCAGGAAACAGCAGCTTCGAGAACACATGAGGCGTTAATGGGCGAATGTTAAAGCTCGAGGAAGAGCAGTTGAATTAACGTGGTCCATAGCTGGCAAACGTCAAGAACAAGAAGAAAGTCAAGATAATCCACCTGAACCTGGTAAAGAAGCACTGCTTAAGTAATAATGCTCTGCCTTACTATCAATATATTCCTGATGCTGTTCTGGAGAACGATACACACAAGCTACTCTGGGACAGGTCAGTGATCACAGATAGACCTACAGTATATCAGCAAACAGGCCACATTATTCTTATTGATGAAGTGCAGAAGAGAACCCTTCTAATAGACATCGCAGTCCCTAACTCGCATAATATCCAACACATTTATGCTGAGAAAGTAACCAAATACTCTGTCTGGAGAGATCCGACAGATGTGGCGACAGTAATTTGTTACTGTATTGTCTATCATAATCTCTTCCACTGGGATCATACAGAAGTCGCTGAAGGCCGACTTCGATAAACTGGAGCTCCACCAAAAACTGCATACCAATATGCAGAAGGCAGTCATTTTAGAGACCTGCTCCATAGTCCGTTCGTTCCTCAACCTACCGACATAAGAGAACTCCACTCCATTTTGCAACAAATGCCGATGAAATGGTGAATTGTACCCAATGTCATGGTGAACATATGAATGATTATTTAGTCGTGTGGTCTCCTGAGGGGCTGAGTGCAGGTCTTTCTAGTCGATGCATGTGGGCGACCTGCGCGCCTGGATGAGAGATGAAATGGATGAAGATGAATGAAACTGAGCAATGTGGAAGGAAGCAGCATTTGCCTGGTGTTGAAAATGGGGAAACCACCGAAAACCATTTCAAGGACGGCTGACGGTGGGGCTCGAACCCACGCGTCTACCGAGCCAGCAGAGACCTAACGCTACGCTTTAGTGAGCATAGCCATTGCTGTCGGTATATGAACGATAATAATAATAGTACCGATAATACAAAACATGATGCATAGGCTGAGGCCCTCACCTATGGTAGTGAGGACTGTGGAGGCGAAGAAGACGGCCTGCACGATGTTCCAGCGGGGATGCACCTCACCTAGAGGCAGTGACACGCCCCCTCTCACGGCCTCCTGAACCGCCAACTCGTAGCTGCTCAGCTCCCTCTCCAGTCGCTGACTGTAGTTGTGAGCGTCGAGCCGCTCCGAGCAGTTGAACACCACCAATAGGTGTTCCCTCTGCCTTCCCACACTCCTGCTGAGCGTCGCCAAGCGCTCCACTTCGGCCGGAAACTCGAGGGCACGAAACACCTGCACACACAAATCCATTTCTACCCTGTCAGTAAAGAAGAGGAGGGGATCCTGAATAGTGGTAATCAATGCACATACAAGTATATAAGCAATGATAAATAGTTTCCATTCTCTTTGTAAAGGTCGGTAGTAGCATATGAATGCAGTCGAGCTTACCTAGAAGAACTGGCCAGTCTGTGTTCATCCTTCAAGAACTGTCTCTTTGAAAATTACAGTCTATTGACTAAGGACACGATTTCTACAAGCAGATCAGTTGAAATTAAAGATAGCGAAAGGTCAAAGGTACAAAATAGCCAACGAACTTGATCGATGTCTCGTTAAATGTGCTCCCCAATTGCTCGGGACCTGCACAATGACGAGAACATCGGAGATATGATGAGATAAAAGAAGCGTAAGGTCCAAAATACTTGTTCAAGTGCATTCCCTTTGCAGGAAACACAGACAGGAGAGACTGATATAATCGTGATATTATGTTAGTTGTAAGCTCCATCACTATCGGGGGACCTTTCCACTATACTGATGAACGAATAATTTGTTCTCCTTGCCGACAAGAGTCATAATTTGCGTATTCGTGAACGCACCCTCAGCTTCTTCATGCTATTAGAAAAGCGAGATCTTTGGCTGCGCCTTGTTTTGGAAACAGACGCTTGGAAGATTTAACAACGGTCCTGCTAAGATCGGGACATTTGAGCACTCAGCTCAAATTTCATCCAGAGATCAAAATAAAGTTTCTAGTTTTATTTTATACCTTTCTCCATTTCGCACTCTCATTTTTCTCGGTTCATTGTTCATTTTTTCCCTTTTAGTGCGCGTGACTTTGTGGTCTTCAATATATAAATTTGTGTGTGATTTTCGTTTTGGGGGTTGTAGTGAACATATTAACTGAATTCGGTGCGGTTACAATATTGGATGCGTGTGATTAGTGCATGGTGTCTGCGAAGCTCGCTAAACCCTCCAGAACCCTTTCTTTCTGACTCGTGACAGAGCCGTAATATCATTACTTTTGCTCCCAGAACTATGATCGTGATGAAAAACGTATGTGCAATGAAGTTAATATTCTCTGAATTTCACTGCGACATAAAGCCTGAGATGGAAGCAGTTGATGCTGCGCATTATTGTAATGTGGTACGGGTGAGCCCTCACATAATATTGGTATGATCGTGTCTTCATTTGACCCCCCCCCCCCCCCGCCCCTACAGAATTGAGTTTGGTTTCCCCCTTTTCTTCATGTATGTGTTTCATGAGGGATGTTTGCTTACGATCGAGAGCTCTAGGTAGCTTATGTCATGTAAAAGATCCTTCCACAGACTAAACTTGTGTGGAGCTAAATGTCTAGGTTAGATTTCGTTGGAACGCTCTATCAAAGTTCCAACGTTCACCCCTAGGTATCATTGACATCTGGTAGCGAAAGTTGGAACTACTTTAAATTGAAACGTGTAGCTCACCCTCTGGGTGTCCGCTGGAAGCAGCTACAGACTCGATCGAGCCGAACATGTCCTCGGACACTCCCGGCACTAAAAGCCATACGATAAATAAATAAATAAATAAATAAATACATAAATAAATAAATGAGGGACCTGTTTGTCTTGTTCTGGCTACCCCCCTTCAATTTATCGCCGTGAGCGATGCTTGATAATTTATGAAGCTATTTTTGGTTCATTAAGGCCTTTTCGTGCATTGAGGAGTTTGGTTAGAAATTAGGCGATGGGTGACTTTTTTTATCCAGCTCAGGAGCTCTTGTTGAGTCAATCAGTGGCGGATGGAGGGGTCATAGTTGGTTACCTTTTGTTATATTCAGTTTTGGTGCGCTAGGTTGGGGGTTAGGGATACGTGTGATCGAGAGCTCCTGGTAGCTTAGTCAGTGGCGGTTGGAGGAGGGTCAAAATTTGGATGTCCTTTCGTTAATTAATTCCGGTCGTTTTGGTAGGGTTTGTACGGGTGTTAAGGGAAGGGATATATTTGTATTAAGGTGGGGAGCTGTTGCGGCTCAGTCAGTGGTGGTCGGTTATTCAAAGTATGCGGGTCCTTTTGTTATTTTATGTTTTGGGTGTGGTTTTTAGTGAGAGGCATTAGTTAAGCGGGACGTTTGGATTACAGCCGAGAGTTCTTGGTGGTTCAGTCATTGGTGGTATTGGAGGCTCAACATTTTGGAGTTCAGTCGTCACTTCCTTTTAGTATGGTGTTTGGTTGGGGAGTAGGGATAGGGGTGATTTTAGATTAAGCTCGGGATCTCAGGAAAGCCCTTCGCTCTTACCGGGGTCGATTATGCTGGTTTCTTTTGTTTATCGGAAGAACTCCTCTTATTCTAGAAAGAAGGTTTTGGGGAAGGTGTACGTCTCTTTGTTCGTGTGTATGGTAACCGGAACCGTTCACTAGGAACTTGTCACAAATGCTTCCCCTTCCACCACTTACTTCCTAGCCTCTTTAGCCAGATTGTCAGCAAGAAGAGGCGTTCCTTCGATCGTCTTTTCTGACAACTCTAAGACTTTGTTGGTGCTTCTGAGCAATTCCAGAAAGCGCTTACTTCCCCTTCTGCTTTAGACCTTTGGCCTAGATACCTTGCATTCCGGGTCCAAGTCCTGGAAGCATCATTTTCCAGTCTCTCTGCTCGCTAATAAGATACGGTGTCTGTTCTCTGGCTTGCTAGTTATCCCGCCTCTTGTCTTGATGTTGAAAGGAGCGCCAACCTGGACAAACCAGTATCTCCATCTTCACGCCCGTGCTCACAGAGCTAGAACGCCGTTCAATGTTGGCACACCGATAATATATACCTACCGCCGGAAATACTCAAATACTCAAATACTCAATTGAAATGTTTTGAGGAAAGGATAATCAGAATCAATTAGACACATATAGTATATACCGTAGGCAAGAATATTGGATATTTTCAACAGACTTGCCCAGAAGCTCGCAATACGAGATAAGGATTAAATTTCGGAAAATTTGGTCTCTCGGCTGGAAAAACCATCGGAGGAACTATGTAGTGTATTTCTGTTTAATTTCACATTTGCGATATATTGAATGGGTGCGGACTCACTATGTTGTCCAATTTGTTGCAGCATTTTTAAATTCGAGGCACTGGCAGTATGGGTGGCATTATGATTGGTAAAACCAGGGAAATAAAATGTCTGTTTACTATCAGTCTGATTTAACCAGTTATTTCTAATACATTCAAAAATGTGTACTGAGTCAAAAAAGGACAAAAATATAGTGAGTAATGTCGTAGGGATTAACAACCTTAGAAGTTTGTAAACATTGACCTATTAATGCGATTGTTATCCGAAATGATATTAAGAACCTTTTAACCCAATTAGGTCTACACCTTCAAGACCTGTAAAATAGTTCACATACTGTAACTGATCTCCTGTTAAATCATTGCAAGGAAATAAACCTACAACATCTTTATTGTTTGACAGTAAAGAGTATACCATAAAAATCTGTATAACTTAGCTGTGGCTACATTGGATTTTCATTGGAAGGTTGTACAGCTAAACCTTCAAGTTTGCCCCCCCCCCCCCCCTTTTGTATGTTACTTCAGGTTTAACATAAATTTTATTTCATCCAATAGAAAATTACAACGTATTTCGTGTTCACTCAATACAGATACTTTCTTCCCTAAATACTTGAGCATTCGGTAAGTAATGGCAACACTGTTGTCAATCAGCGATCCTAGTAGTGACCGTTGCAATATTTTAGTATGTTGTTGAGCAGTATTTGTTGTAAATATCTGTAAAATTGAAAGTCTCGAAATAGCTTATATGTGTGAATACCCCCCTCCATGTTCTGGCTGTAAGGGCATTATTGGAAATACACAGGCGCTGGACAAGTGTGGAGATTTCCATGGAACTTGGTATTGCAGCATTGTCTATCCATCACATTTTAAGAAAAAAAAGCTGAAGATGCGAAAAGTTTGTGCCCACTGAGTTCCGCACACTCTAGCCGAAATTGGAAAGTGGCAGCGAATGGAGACAGCAAGAATGCATTTGGAGTGATATGAACATAGTTGGATATCACTTACTTTCGTATACACACTTCCAGTATAGAGGCACACTTTACTACAAAATTCCTTGATACGACTTGGAAGCTATTAATGTTGTATCATAGTTCCTCTTCATTCTTGGAATCTAGAAGGCGTTTTTTCTATATGCTTCTGCTTTTCTTTCTCTTTTTTTGGGGGGGGGGGGGGATCTTTTCTATATTAAATGAAAACTTTCATTAGATGTGTTATGAAGTTTTCGAAATGTTTGGGTATGGCATCATTAGTTAATTTTAACCAATCCCGTTTCACAAAACACAACCTTCAGACCGTGTCACCGAATCTTCCCGCACTATGTACTGAGTCCTAATTCACCCAAGCTCAAGTTATGGACAGAGCCGAGGATCAAACCGACCTGTAAATTTTTCGATTTATTATGTGAAAATTGGAAATAATAATTTATTTCACTCAAGGATATGTTATTGGAAGTGAATTGAATTATTTAGAAATGTTTTTGGAGAATTTTGGACTATTTTGAAATATTTGGATTTGGAAATTTTGTGGTGAATGAAGATTAACCAAGGGAGAGTCTGATCATTTGAAGCTGGAAATTGTCAAAAGTTTCAAGTTAGCACTCTCAAGACCGGTTTTGGTTAGCCGAGTCGGCAACAACAAATTATGTACACGACCCAACTGTAAGAGGCTGCTAGGACAGGTAGAGTTTTTGACAATAAACCTACAGCCAATCAGAACAGATCGCAAAATTTGTGTGGGAACTACTATAGTAGTGCGTTTTGGCCGGTTCAAAACCCACCGCCACCGCTCCACCGCTGGAATACTAAAATGGCAATATCTCGCGAACCAATCAGGCTAGAGACTGGTACGAGGTGTCATTGAACTTGGGCTGACACCCCCTTTCCACTGGACAACATATTTCCACACCAAAATAAAACCTACCCCTACTATGGGGTGAAATTGTAATTTTTTAGAAAATCTCGCTTTTCAAGTGGAACATGTGAGTCGTCCAGTTGCAAAACTCGTTTAATCCACTCGTGAATAAGAATCATTTTCATGAGAAACGTTTCTCTGGACTTTTCCTCACGTATCTTTTGTGTTTGTTGTTTTCTACTTCTTTCTTTTTGCTTTGTGTTTTTGATTTTGTGTTTGCTTTGTGCTTTTGCTTTTGAATTTTACTTATTGGTTTTCTTTCTTGGTTTTGGGTTTGTGTTTGTTTTCTGTTTTTGCTTTTTTTGAATTTTGCTTTTTGCTTTGTGTTTCTTGTTTTTTGTTTTCTGCTTTTGGTTTTGAATTTTTCATTTTGCTTCGTGTTTTTTGTTTTTGGTTTTATGTTTGTTTTCTGGAAAATGAAAATAAAACAAAACAAGATAGAATAAAACAAAATAAACATAACAAAACAAAATAAAATAAAATAAAATAAAATAAAAAGAAATAAAATAAAATAAAATAACTAAATAAATAATTTACGACATGATCCTTATGCACAAGAGGATTAAACGAGTTTTGCAACTGGACGACTCATGTGAGAGTTTGAAGTCCAATATGGAATTAAACGTTGTTCCACACAAGAGAAATATGTATGGTGGAAAGTCACTGAATTAATATGCTTGTTTCCCGTTTTTTTACACATGTCCACTCATGGCTTTTGTAAGAGGGCGGGTTTTTTAAAGATGGTGGCTGCAGTGTAACCTAACCTAACCCAACCCACGAGGGGTGATCAAAACGTTTTCCAAGTGGTGCTTGTCGATAGGCAAACCAATAATCAAAGAGGGGTATGTCAGACCTTGAGGTGATAACCCCTTTTGATTGATCCATGTTGATTTGTTTCTTTGGACTGATCCCTGTAGACTGACGCCTTTGGAAGGGTCCTTTTTGAAGGAAGTCATTTTTGACAGGTCCTTGTTGACGGATCCCTGTTGATAGGTCCTTGTTGACAGGTCCTTGTTGACAGGTCATTGTTGACAGGTCCCTGTGGTCGGTTCCCTGTGGGCGGGCCCCTATGGACTGGTCATTGTTGACAGGTCCTTGTGGACGGGTCCTTGTTGACGGGTCCCTATGGACGGGTCCTTGTTGACGGGACCCTGTGGACGGGTCCTTTAGACTGATCCCTTTGGACCGGTCCCTTTGCACTGGTTCCTAAAGATATGATGAAATTAAACGTTGTTCCACATGAAACGCATGTGAAGAGCCGATTGCTACTATGAATTAACATGTTTGTTTTCTGTTTTTACGCATGCGCACTTGGGGTTTTCGTAAGAGGGCGGACTTTTTAAATAATGATTTATAGATGAGTTATTTAAAAAATAACCAAAAGATCCAAAACTAATAGGTCATTGACTTTTTAATATCTCATGAACCAATAAAGCTAGGGACTTGTATGAAGGGTCGTTGGACTTGGGATGACACCCCGTTTTTCAATGTATTTTTGATTTTTGTCAAAAGGACCTAAGTACACTTTTGTTAATATCTCGTGAACCAATAAGGCTAGGGACTTGTACGAGGGGTCGTAGCACATGGGATGACATTCCCTTTTTAAATGTATTTTTTGAAATTTTGACAAGGGGCCTAACTACACTTTTGTTGATATTTCCTGAACCCATGATGGGATTTTGACCTGTGAGGTGTCGTTGGACTTGGGCAGACACTCTCTTTTTGAATGTATTTTCGACATTTTAACAAAGGGCCTAACTACACTTTTGTTAATATCTCGCGAACCAATAAGGCTAGGGACTTGTATGTGGGGTCCTAGCACTCGGGGTGACGCTCTGTTTTTGAATATATATTTAATGTTTGTCAAAAGGGCCTAACTGCACTGTTGTTAATATCTCGACAACTAATAATGGAAGAGAGTCAAGTGAGGTGTTATAATACTAAGGATGGCCAACCCTTTCCCATGACCAACGAATTTACCACAAATATTCAAAACAACAAGGTCATTGACCTGAGATTATATAAACTAATACTCGGATATCTACATGTGAGGTGTCATAGGACTTAGAATGGTCAACTCTTTCCCATGACCAATGAATTTACCTAAAATATCCAAAATATTAAGGTCATTGACCTGAGATTTTATAAATTAATAATTGGATACGGACATGTGTGTTGTTTACCGTGAGTAATGAAACATAGCTAGGTAGAGAAAGAACTAGGGTAGGCTACATGTATGGTGACTGACAAGTCTTTCACTATTGGAACTTGTTTTCAGATCAGACTGTAGTACAGAGAGAGTATAGGTTGCAGGCATGGGTTAATAAATGACAAACGGTGTATACAAAATCGGATTTATTGATTCAAGAATTAAGAGTAGACTATCTTTAATTGATTGGTTAAAGAGGATAGCTAATGAAACAAAATGGTGACTACATTGAACTAAACTGAACCAAGCTGAATCAAACCCAACCAAACCGAACCAAACCTAATCGAAAACAAGCCAAGGGTTTAAGTGTAAAACTTGTGGGTGGATGTGGTCATTGGTAATGTCAAAAAGGAAAGGGATAACGCTCTACCTATAGAGGGTAAGGCAAAGCTAGTGCATGGTGCTAATGCACACACCCAAGTACATGAACCACACACAATTATACTATGCAGTTTTTATGGGTTGACTGTTAAAACTTGCTCAGTGGTTACTGGGACAAGATGGTCGCTACACACAACAAGCTTTAAATACCTGAGGCTAATAAGGGGGTCATTTTTTAACGGGTCCCGGAGGACGGGTCCTTGTTGACGGGTCCCTGTTAGCGGGTCCTTTGGACTGATCCCTATGGACTGGCCCATGCACTTTATCCAAATTATGTCAAAGGGACCCGCCCACAGGGACCCGTCAACAAGGACCCATCCTCCGTGACCCGTAAAAAATGACCCCCTTCGAAAAGGACCCGTCCAAAGGGGCTAGTCAACAGGGACCAGTCCAAAGGG
The DNA here is from genome assembly GCA_946902985.2 of Meconema thalassinum. NCBI lineage: Eukaryota > Metazoa > Arthropoda > Insecta > Orthoptera > Tettigoniidae > Meconema > Meconema thalassinum. The sequence goes on from OX336388.2 coordinate 1,356,647,547, forward strand.
ATACATCAACAGAGATCAATCAAAAGGGGTCAATCAATAGGGATCAATCAAAGGTTAAGTTAAGCTACGGCAGCCATTTTGGAAATTTTTGATCACACCTCGTAGGGTTAGACTAGGTTAAGTTAACCTACTGACGCCATCTTTATGATCACACCTCGTAGGTTTAGGTTAGGTTAGGTTAGGCTAGGTTCAGTTAAGCTATGACCACTTTTTGAAAATTTCTTGATCGCAGCTCGTTGGTTTAGGTTAAGTTAGGTTAGGTTAAGTTAGGTTAAGTAAAGCTACGGCCGCCATCTTGTTAGGTTAGGCTAGGTTAAGTTAAGCTACGGCCGCCATCTTGTTAGGTTAGGTTAGGTTAAGTTAAGCTACGGCCGCCATCGGATGGTGTTGCAAACTTCTGATGTGTATTTCCAAATTTCCTGCATAGTCTATTTCATAGAATTTTCCTGTAACTTAAAAGTTCATGCTGATTTTGTCTTTGTGTGTGACATTGTAACTACAATGGTTGATTGGATATTCTTTGTCAACTTTCAAATCATGTAATTCATGTCAGATATGTTGGAATTTTTGTTCATGTGTGAAGCTATCAAGTACCGATACCTAATTGGTTACACAACTGTTTCATAATGAAAATCTTGATCTCTGATTCATTGGAGAACTGTTTACGCTTGTCTGAACCAAGACTAACTGACTACTCACTGCTAAGGTTTAGAAATTACATTTACTCAAATCACATTCTGGTAAAAAAGGATCATGACTACTATAAACTGCTACCACTCTTCCACCACTTTGCTAACACTTTTCTACCATTTGACTCTCACTTTTGCTCTTACTTTAAACTGCACATACTACAAACTATCATTTTTATTATCGAGTTAACTTTACTAGAGATTGGTTTATGCTTAACAGTTGTCATGGAAGTATCAACGACTAGCTATGGTAAGCCATGTGCTTACTATAAAGGATATACATATATTGTAAAAAGAACTAATAAAAATGGAACTGTTATTTGGTGCTGTTCGAAACAATGATCTGAAAAGTGTCGAGGAATGATTAAAACAAAAGGCTCCAACATACTTATTTCAATCGATCATCATTGTAAATCTAAAAATAATACTCATTTAAATGGACAAAATACCCTAACCAAGGTAAAAGAGCAAGACCAAGAAAAAAATAGTGTTTCTCAAGATAGTGCTTTGTTTGTTAAAGAGCATTTATTATCTCCTGAAAAAGACATGTTCGGACAGTCGTTAACGTCTAAGAAACCTCTATAACTATCAAAGACAACACAAACTATGCCAAAGGTTGTTGCATTGCAAGATGAACAAAAAGGATTAGATAGTAATAGTGATGATGATTATATTGATGATAATTATATCGATGATGATAACCATGATGATGATGATTATTATGATGATGATGATGATGATGATGATAATGGTTTACACCCAAAAAAATCATTTGTTAAATTTGTTTACTGGAACAATCCCAGTAAGCTAATCCAGCGGCTTCAGTACTTGCATACCTGTAAACAGGCAGGTCATACTAAATATGAGGAAGAACTTTTGGATATAGAAAATGAGCTTCGTCATGCTAAAATTATTGTGTAATGAATCCATGTAACCGCTTAAACTATTTCTTAACAATACATGTAATATTTTCTACCACTTTGCTACCACTTTGCTACCACTTTTCTAGTATGCTACCACTTTTCTACCACTTTGCAACCACTTTTCTACTACTTTTCTGCCTCTAGCACTTTTCTAGTTTGCTACCACTTTTCTACCACTTTGCTACCACTTTTCTACTACTTTTCTGCCACTTTTCTATCACTTTTCTACCACTTTGCTACCACTTTGCTACCACCTTTCTACCACTTTGTTACCAATTGTCTACCACTTGTCTACCACTTTGCTACCACTTTTCTACCACTTTTCTATCACTTTAAACTGTACATATTAAATATAAAAGCCAACGCTAAATAATTCTATTACCAGAACAGATATAACTTTTGTAGTGTGCAAATCATACTAACAGGTTAGTTACTACTATGGAACTTACTACAACTAACCGAGGTAAACAACGTGCACTCTATAAAGGCTACTCTTATAACTATAGACGACAAAATGTAAAAGGAATAATATTCTGGCGATGCTCAAAACAGAGGTCAACAAGATGTCGAGGCAATATGAAAAGTAGAAATAGTGTGGTTTTAAGTGTGAGTGATCATCAATGTAGTGCTCCAGACAAAACACTGATGGTGTTGACAAAAATCATCAGAATGCTAAAAAGTTAATACAAGAGAAAGATTTCGCTACTCAAAATAGTGCATTGTTTGTATAGCAACGTTTAACCCCTGTTGTAAAAGTTATGTTGTATCCATCTTCCACGTCTCAAGAGTCATCAGCATCACAGACTATGCTACCCTATGTTTTAAGGGGCTAAACTACAAAGTCATCTGCCCTTGATATGCAAGTGGATCGAAAAGGACTAGATAGTAATAGACAAAATAGAGTTGTAGTTTGTATATAACTATTGTACAAGTACTTACATTAAATAAATAAAAATAGTGTATGGGTATTGTCTGTTTTTCTTAATTGCTATCCCCATGTCCCACTATTAATGCAATTGTTAACCATCAACAGTCTCTGACTATGTTCTGAAAGAGAGTGACCTTAAACAATACACTCTATCTATGATTTGTGTACCGAGTACACAATAATACAGTGTGGTCAAGCCATGTTGAGGCAATAGTTATATCAGGTAAGGGATTCGAACCCTTGCTTTCTTGTACAGAAACTTTGAACTTAAGTCAAACACCATAACCACTCGGTCAACCTGAAAGTTACTAATTTAATTATATTTGTGGACTTGAGTGTTTATAAAACTTTTTCCAGTATACATTGACTAAACAACTTGTTTGTTTGAAATATAGCTTTTGTTTTGTTTTGTTTTGTTTGACCATAACATTGCAGTTATGAGTCTTGTGAACTGGGTGTTTAATATACGGTTAAAGGCATTTTAAAATAATTTTAGAAAAGCTCTTAGGTATCGTGTCATGGGTTTTAGTAATGCATTACTGTTCGTTGACTAACATTTACCGTTACACAACATTATTTTGGTGAGCTCTACATGTTGTTGTTTGAGTCGTCAGTCTTTTGACTGGTTTGATGCAGATCTCCATGCCTCCCTGCCCCGAGCTAAACGTCTCATCTCTATATAGCTACCACACCCTACATTCAAGGCTGTTTAACATATTATAACCTTGAATCTCCCCTACAAGCTCTTGGGTTCAATTCCTAGATTTAACACAAACTTTTAAAAGTGGTATGACAACTAAAACTAGTCTACTCAGTCTTGGGTGGTCCAAATAATAGAGAGGGTTTGATTCACACCTCAGCCATAGAGCACCATGTTTTTATTTTTAAATAATGATAGCCATTTGTTCAATTTCACATTTCACACATTGCAATTTGTCAATTTTCCACTTGCATTTTTTTAAATGACAGTTTGATATTTTTCAATTTCATGATATGGAAACATGGATTTTTCCATTTTCATATTTACACATTTGTCAATTTCCCATTTACATATATTTTCTTAAATGTCCGTTTAAGGTTTTTAAATTTTGTCTATATGGAAACATGGATTTTCCATTTTGCTGTTTACACATTTTTTATATATTTATTTTGTGTATGTTGAAAAACGATATTTCCAAAACAATATTTTTTATTTTTCATTTTATGATTTTGTAAATGATCTTAATGTGAGTGCTTGACCATGGCAATAATACAGTCTATCTATGTGTTAGCGGAACCGTAGAGGCTTATTACTACTGCAAGTAAGACTGTTTTACAAAATAACGACTATCTACCACTGCATTCGAAAAACAAAACTATTGAAAAAATATATGTATTTTCCATTCATATATAAGTGCTAATTCTCCCTCTCCCCACCCTACCTCACCGTATTTTCTCTGGTCAAACAACCAATGCTACCCACACATACACAAGCTTTCTATATATCTCTCTCTATATATATGTTTTCTCTTGTCCACAAGATAAAAATTATGGTTGCTGGATTGTAACCCGCAATGTTTATGCAACATACCTTTGCCAGTTCATAAAACCGTTAGGTATTTCTCTACACATAGCGATTTTACCACTGCTCTACCTACGCCTTTTGCTTGTTTGGCTTTATTACAGTCTAGTATGTGATAGGAAGCATTAACTGTATATCAAACCCAGTCCACGTTTGTATTTGTAATCGAAGTAATAATTTGAAAAGAGACAAGTGTAATCAGTTTTAAACATTATCTCTGCTTTTATTTGTTTGTTTATGACATGCATATTAACCTAAAATCAAACCCTAGTCTACCTTAGTGAAAGGCTAACAGTTTAACCACTGCGTCACCATACCCTTTTTTCTTATGCCCGTTGCTCACGGTAAAATGTTTCTTAAAATTTATTTTACAACTAATTTTATAAAAATTTGACGAAAGCAAGCTGTGTTGTTCACGGTAAAATTATTTTATAAAATCCGTGGATGTATCAGGATCGCCATCTACCGATAAACTTCTGAACCAAGAATCAGCTGTTCAACACACATTGGTTTGAGAGTATAGCTCCAACAAACAAAGCAAAAATTGCAAAAATTGCTGCTTTAGCTACAATTATGTCGTACAGGGGTAAAAAGGAAGAAAAGAAATGCTAGGAAGTCCTGGACTCGGGAATGGATAAAAAGAAGAGAAGAGTAGAGGAATACTCTCCTTGGTCGAAAATTAGTTGAGGTTAGAAATCAGAATTCATACAGGAATTTTCTAAGAATTGAGGAAAGCAGTTTTAAAAAACTCCTAGATCTCGTTGGTCCCAAAATTATTCGACAGGACACTTAACATGAGGCAAGGCATTTCTCCTGAAATGAGACTGCAAGTGAGTTCGAAACCCGTTTATCTTCGCCTTCACATCAGCCTGGCTTGTGTTAGGTCGAATTTGTGAAACATATTCGGCGATTGAGATTTCTGCCTCCCTTCTTGCATTTCTATTGTGGTATATTGGCGTTTTAACCTCATACAAACACTGATATTTCTGGTACTCGTCCAGTAAAACACTAACCGCATGGGAGCCCGTATCACACGACACTAGTTAGTATGAAAGCTTCTACCAGTACTGGTGTACATGCTGGTATAGACGCGTCTAGCACCGTGTGATATGTACCTTCCATGCTAGGTTCTGCCTTCCATAATAGCTTCCATACAACTCACGAAATTGGACAGGTGCCATTTTTTCTGGCAGTTTTCATGGAAGTTTGAGTACAATAACCAATCTGATTGCTTGTCATATTATTATTATTATTATTTTTTAGTCATTTACCCTCCAGGTTGGTGGAACCCACGGACTCAGCGAGGGAACTCACCACTACCGCCTCTACGGGAAGTGTCCTAGAGCTGGGAACATCGAATCGGAAGGGATACAACTGGTGAGGTGGGATTGGCACCTCGCCCAGGCGGCCTCACCTGCAAAGCGAACAGGGGCCTCAAGAGGGAAGGTAAGGGATGGTGAGGATGGATAGGCAAGGAAGAGGGAAGGAGGCGGCCGTGGCCTTGAAGAAGGTACCAACCCGGAAGTTCCCGAAGACGAAGTGGGAAACCACGGAAAACCACTTCGAGGATGGCTGAGGGGGAATCGAACCCCCTCTACTCATTTGGGCCACTCGAGGCTGAGTAGACCTCGTTCCAGTCCTCGTACCACTTTTCAAATTTCGTGGCAGAGCCGGGAATCGAACCCAGGACCTCCAGGGCGGCAGCTAACCATGCTGACTGCTACTCTACGGAGGCGACCATATTATTATTATTATTATTATTATTATGGGATAAATATTTAACTATTTAAATTCTAATCGTTATCACGAATGGTATCCGTCCATGGTTACAGTATTTAGGGAAAATAAGAATTTTAAATGGGAGAAAACACAAAACAAAGTTCCAATATTGCTGTACGACGTACGGAGGAAATTATAAAATAATTAAAAGGAAGTAAAAATCCCCGCCCCTGGATAGCCTTGAACCCGGGATCTTCAAATCAGCAAGCGAGCGCGATACCACTAGCACACTTTTCCAACTGACTATACAGCAATTTGTTGCGCTTCTTATAAGCGCGTATGGTTAAATATCGAATTATTACAATTATATCTTAAATATTGATTGGAATGATTTCATTCAGTACCACGCATATTTTCAAATGTACTTAAAGCAAGTTTCATGACCGCTTTGTGTTAATAATGCGAATCGACTGTAAATTTTACCCCCAAACGACAACCGTCCTCCATGTTTTATTTTCGAAAAGTTTGTTTACAAGCGAGCTTCACAATCGTCTCACCACGTGGCGCCAGCATCATCTTCATGTCAGCTTCCCTGATTGGTTCGTTTCGTAAAATTAATTTTACGGAATAGAACATGTCCTATTTTATGGAAAGTTTTATCAAAGGTTTTATAAAACTTGAATTTGACCGTGAGCAACAGAAATTTTATAAAATTAAATTATTGTACAATAAATTTGAAGGAAAATTTTACCGTGAGCAACGGGCATTAGTTTGATTCGTTCTAGGCCTTAGAGCTAGAAATCGAGTTAAGATCTCCAGTGAAAGAGGCACATGTGCTCACCACTATAGCACGTAATGTTTAGCTGGTAACATTAGACAACCGAAAATGATTGTATTTCTATTAGCTAAGCATTTCTGTCATTTGCCTACTGTGTGAGCACTGCCAGCAAGACAGTTTAGTTTAGAACAAGTGTGTGTATGTGTGTGTGTGTATAGATTATTAGCCTCCGGTATTTGAAGCTTGTTGTGTGTATCGACCATCTTGTCCCAGTAACCACTGAGCAAGTTTTAACAGTCAACCCATAAAACCTGCATAGGTTAGTTGTGTGTGGTTCATGTACTTGGGTGTGTGCATTAGCACCATGCACTAGCTTTGCCTTACCCTCCATAGGTAGAACGTTATCCCTTTCCTCTTTGACATTACCAATGACCACATCCACCCACAAGTTTTACACTTAAACCCTTGGCTTGTTTTCGATTAGGTTTGGTTCGGTTTGGTTGGGTTTGATTCAGCTTGGTTCAGTTTAGTTCAATGTAGTCACCATTTTGTTTCATTAGCTATCCTCTTTAACCAATCAATTAAAGATAGTCTACTCTTAATTCTTGAATCAATAAATCCGATTTTGTATACACCGTTTGTCATTTATTAACCCATGCCTGCAACCTATACTCTCTCTGTACTACAGTCTGATCTGAAAACAAGTTCCAATAGTGAAAGACTTGTCAGTCACCATACATGTAGCCTACACTAGTTCTTTCTCTACCTAGCTATGTTTCATTACTCACGGTAAACAACTCACATGTCCGTATCCAATTATTAATTTATAAAATCTCAGGTCAATGACCTTAATATTTTGGATATTTTAGGTAAATTCATTGGTCATGGGAAAGAGTTGACCATTCTAAGTCCTATGACACCTCACAAGTCGATATCCGAGTATTAGTTTATATAATCTCAGGTCAATGACCTTGTTGTTTTGAATATTTGTGGTAAATTCGTTGGTCATGGGAAAGGGTTGGCCATCCTTAGTATTATAACACCTCACTTGACTCTCTTCCATTATTAGTTGTCGAGATATTAACAACAGTGCAGTTAGGCCCTTTTGACAAACATTAAATATATATTCAAAAACAGAGCGTCACCCCGAGTGCTAGGACCCCACATACAAGTCCGTAGCCTTATTGGTTCGCGAGATATTAACAAAAGTGTAGTTAGGCCCTTTGTTAAAATGTCGAAAATACATTCAAAAAGAGAGTGTCTGCCCAAGTCCAACGACACCTCACAGGTCAAAATCCCATCATGGGTTCAGGAAATATCAACAAAAGTGTAGTTAGGCCCCTTGTCAAAATTTCAAAAAATACATTTAAAAAGGGAATGTCATCCCATGTGCTACGACCCCCTCGTACAAGTCCCTAGCCTTATTGGTTCACGAGATATTAACAAAAGTGTACTTAGGCCCTTTTGACAAAAATCAAAAATACATTGAAAACGGGGCGTCATCCCAAGTCCAACGACCCCTCATACAAGTCCCTAGCTTTATTGGTTCATGAGATATTAAAAAGTCAATGACCTATTAGTTTGGGATCTTTTGATTATTTTTTTAAATAACTCATCTATAAATCATTATTTAAAAAGTCCGCCCTCTTACGAAACCCCCAAGTGCTCATGCGTAAAAACAGAAAACAAACATGTTAATTCATAGTAGCAATCGGCTCTTCATGTGCGTTTCATGTGGAACAACGTTTAATTTCATCATATCATTAGGAACCAGTCCAAAGGGACCGGTCCAAAGGGATCAGTCTAAAGGACCCGTCCACAGGGTCCCGTCAACAAGGACCAGTCCACAGGGACCCGTCCACAAGGACCTGTCAACAATGACCAGTCCAGAGGGGCCCGCCCACAGGGAACCGACCACAGGGACCTGTCAACAATGACCCGTCAACAAGGACCTGTCAACAGGGATCCGTCAACAAGGACCTGTCAAAAATGACTCCCTTCAAAAAGGACCCATCCAAAGGGGTTAGTCAACAGGGATCAGTCCAAAGAAACAAATCAACATGGATCAATCAAAAGGGGTTATCACCTCAAGGTCTGACATACCGCTCTTTGATTATTGGTTTGCCTATCGACAAGCACCACTTGGAAAACGTTTTGATCACCCCTCGTGGGTTGGGTTAGGTTAGGTTACACTACCGCCACCATCTTTAAAAAGCCCGCCATCTTACAAAAGCCATGAGTGGACATGTGTAAAAAAAACGGAAAACAAGCATATTAATTCATAGTGACGTTCCACCATACACATTTCTCTTGTGTGGAACAACGTTTAATTCGATATTGGACTTCAAACTCTCACATGTTCCACTTGAAAAGCGAGATTTTCTAAAAAATTACAATTTCACCCCATAGTAGGGGTAAGTTTTATTTTGGTGTGGAAATATGTTGTCCAATGGAAAGGGGGTGTCAACCCGAGTTCAATGACACCTCGTACCAGTCTCTAGCCTGATTGGTTCGCGAGATATAGCCATTTTAGTATTCCAGCGGTGGAGCGGTGGCGGTGGGTTTTGAACCGGCCAAAACACACTACTTACTATTAAACCATATTTGCTTTAATGAAGAGAAATTAGCATTTCCACAGATCAAGAACAGTATATGATATTTATTCGGAAGTATGGAATTATATAATATTGGATAGGAGAAGAGAAAAATAGCATAACTCGATTATAAATGGACCGGACGCGAGGCTAGAACAGGATCTAGGGTGCCAAGCGCGCGAACCGCGGTCACAGCGAGGTGACTTTTACTGAAACGATTGAAGAGAGCGGACCTGTGTTGTAAGGTGCTCCGCAAATTACCATATAGCAACGAGAAGTGCGAGCAGGAGACGCGTCGATAGCAGAGGAAGAGGTGAAGAGTCCGGCAAAGCAACGAAAAGTAATATTCAACATTGAAAGAAGCAACTTTTATAACCACAGCGCACGAAGAGAAAGATTGCATTATTACGAACTGTATTCTACAATCCAGCAAGTAGCTTCACTTATAACAAGCTACTACATTATTGAAGCACTATTACTGCCACATTATACAAGCAGATTTGTTCTTACAATTCATCATGCTTACAACTTCCAGTCAGGGGGGACGAATATACTCTGCTTTCACTAAGAAGAGTACTATGATTCACTAAATCATGAAAGGAGGATAATCTACACTATGGAGCGGGAAGTTCAGAGTTGATCATGAGGTCCTTGGATCGACGTTACCACGACTGCTTAACCATCATGCAGTTTGCTGAATTTCAACAATTCGACTCAAATATCCAGTAGGAACTTAGAGAGATATAAACCATGGACGCTCATAGCTACTTTAACGACGAGGTGAAGAATAAAGAAGCAGATGGAATGCAGTGTTCATTGTTCCCGGTTCCTGCGACCAGACTATCAAGAGTCGAGAAAATAGAAGATTGCTGTGCGGGGAGACCGAGACCAGGTGGTCACCAGCCCAGCAGGAACGAGTTGATCAGCTGCGAGCCACGTTGCTTGCATGGCTCGATCCAGAAACGCGACCAGCACGAGCCAACCAGGGAGCGGAACATTGAAGCCATTGAACGAGGTATTTCCATCGCAGACCGTCGGCAAGGTACAGAAATGACTGCTCTACTATCTCAGTAGTTTTGGTTGTAGTATTTGTTGGAATTAACAGGGTGACCAATTCATATTTTAGATATTTTTTCGTATAACTCATGTTATTATTCTGTCTATTTAGAGATTTTTAGTTAACTTTTATACACGCCAACGTGTGTCGTCTTAGACGTGATTTCATTAGATTTGAACTTAGAATGCCGTTTACGTTTTATTTTATTCAGTAACGTTTTTAATATTCTCACTTTAAGCGAAAACTGATCTATATAAGCGAATGCTCCGATTGATACACTTACGCTATAAGCAATGTAAATGAGTTAAGATCGCTAGAATACATCGTTATTCAAATCAAGATCTATTGTAAAAGACTAAAATGCTGTTATTAACAATTTATAATGTATAAACATTTTTGCAACAATCTTAAATGTTATTAACAATAACATTGACCAAGTATAGTTCCAATTAAGGAATATAAACACTATGTGATGTTAATCAAGTCATGGATAATGTCTGTAACTATATTTATGTCAGATAGGATCACTATTGTGACAATGGAAGTCAGGTGATGCCTATAAATAGCAACAATAACTTAGCAACAATTTTGTCAATACGAAATGAAGACAAGAAGACTTGTAGGTCCGTCTGAAGTCAAGTATGTGTAAAACAAGCTCTTAAATGAATATTTTATTCATTAATGTTTATAAGAAACGGAATGACGGAAGATATTGTTATTAAGTTTAGAAAGATGAGGGGACTACTAGTATTTTGAAACTTACACTCATGTATTACGTGGAATTACAGTACAAAGATATGGTCTATTATTGAAATGCATTATTTAAAGTTACGTGGAATGTTAAACAAAGTATACAGTTGTCAACAAAAGTATTGTGGAAAAATTGAGCACGATGATTTTAAAATTAGAGAAGGAGAAGGTTAGGAGTGTTTCATGAACCGTATACACAGCAGTGTTACATAGTAAGATCACGAATTCTTCTACACGTATGTAGCAAGATGGGTTTTTGTTGATTTTGAAGGAATGCCGTGCAGAATTTTATGAAGGTTATTGTGGTAAAGAGAAGAAAGGAATTGTGTCGTATTTGGAAGCGCAGTTGACGCTATGAAAAGGTATTGTTCACGTATTTGAAATGAAATGAGTATTGCCGTGAGAGCAAACTACTACTACAGTGTGTTGAGAAAGTAATTGATTTTTAGGAGTGTATTTATGTGTTGTTCATGTCAGTAAGCGTTAATATTATATCCATATCGTCGTATATGAAACTATGTAGTTCCGTCTCGATCTTTAATGTAACTATTATTTTATTAATGGTTTTGAATACTAAGAACTATAACTAGCTTCATTGTTCGTTAAATATAGTTCATTGTTTGTGACAAATAATCTAAAGATACAAGAACTTATCGTTTATGTGAACCAGTGTTTTTTAAGTAGGAATGTTTTGTAACGAGAGCGCTAATAGATTGACACATCACGTCAAATCTAGTTCTGATTTGAATACCGCGCTGGACGTAGGTATTTCAACAATGTAAATTAGTTATTAACGTAATTATTATTATCATTAGAGTTTTATCCACGTGTGTTAACATAGATGTATATTGTAGGGTTTTTCATTATTGTAAAACGTCATTGAGTCGAACAGCTGATCTCAGATCAAGCTATATTTCTAACAAGTATGACTAATAATTTTACCATTCGATGTCTATATTCGAAATTTCTTGTTTTAGCAACGCAATTCTTTCAGAATATGCAAATTTAAGGAGTAGATATATTATCTACCATCATAATAATTTTCATTATTACTCTTAACAAATATATTTTAGTGGTAATAGGGATTTCCTTGTTGTATATTTTTGGGAATAAATCCCAGGCACTTGTTTTAGTTTGCCTGTTTGTTTTGTTATTAAATACTGATCATCTTTTCATTTCGCAATCGCCGTGCGATAATACTATCAGTTAGTTACTAGAACTCACTTTGTCTCAACTTTGACCGTTTACGTCCGAGATCCGAGGTTCTCGTACTACCATCTTATTATGGAATTAGATTTGCTAGTAAATGTGTAACTAATTAGTAGTGTTATTGTACGTCCGTATGCGTCAAGGGTTTCCTAGTCATTCGCCCAGTAGGGAAATGTTGATGTGTCTAGCTGGGTATCGACGTCCCTACAATCCTTTACCATCTCAGCGGATATGGGTGGAGGCTAATGCGATATTCGGGCGCATATAGGGTATTTATACTTGGCGCCCAATGTATTTTGGCATCGATTGTGTTGAGACACTAACGTGTTCAACGTCAACCTTGTGAAGATATTGGTGGATTTTTGAAATTAATAAAAATTCCGATCCCACATGTTGAAAATTGTTTAAGTGAATAAACATTGACAAATTTGAGGCATGTTTGTTAAACAAGATGATGATATTTTGGTCATTTAAGCTAAGAGATAGTTAAATTCACGTTATGTTAATTAAACTCAGTTAGGGATTGTTAAATGAGAGACGATCAGTTTAGTAAACTACGGTTAGGTAGATATTAAGATTTCAGTCTATTATTATTACGAAACTAGGGTTATCGAAGTATTCCTTTATTATAGACAGTATGAGTTGGTCACTCTGGGGTTCCCGTAATATAATGTAGAGGAATCCTCCTCATTTCTCAATTGTGTTTTAATTATGTCGTCGGAAGATATGACCCGTATTAGGTCAATCTTGGAAATGATTCGACAGAATCTGAGTCAGCTAACAGGAGATGTTGATGCCCTCAAACTCACACATGAAAATACTAAAAAGCTAGAAAGGGAAATTAAACAGTCATGTGCGACAGTTAAATCTGAGATGAAAGCGGAATTAGCTGTAGCTCAAACTGCCACTAAAGCTAACATCACACTAGTTCAGGAAGAGTGTAGAAAGGTGCAGGAGAAAATACAAGAAGAAAATAGAAAGGCGCAGGAGAAAATACAATAAGAAAATAGAAAGGCACGAGAGGAAGATAAGAAAATACAAGAAGAAACGAGAAAAACGCAAGAGGCTATATGAAAAGCCCAAGAAGAGGCCAGGAAAGCCCAAGAAGAGGCTAGTACAAGAAGAGGCTAAGCAAACTCAGGAGCAGATCAAGAAAGCCTTAGAGAAAGCCCAGGAAGAGGGAAGACTAGCTCAAGAACAGAGTAGGTTAGCACAGGAAGAAAGTAGATTCTCAGTTGAAGAAAGTATGACAGCTCTGGAAGAGACCAAATCTGCTTTCAAACAAGTGAAAGAAGATGTGGCCTCTACCAAAACAGAGATGAGCTCATTAAGGGAAGACGTAACTAAGAAAGTGGTAGAAGCGAAAGTACAGGGTAGCGAGAATATTATTCAGCTAGAAGGTAGAATTCAGGAAAGTATTCACACTGCCACCACAGAACAAAGAAAACATAATGTCAGCATTACAGGGTCCCAAAAGCAGATCACTGAACAGCTCAACAATCTAAACAGTATTGTTGGCAACCTGCAAGGTAAGTTAGATGAACAGCAGAAACTTATTAGGGAAGGTATCAATGTTGATATTGAAGCATGTATTTATAAATCTGTGAATGACATGAAAGAGAATGTAATGAAGTCTAACAAAGAGTATATGTTTGAACTTCATAGTAAAATTCTAAAAGATGTTAGTAAAGTAGAAAAAGAAGCTAAATCGCTTAATACAAACCTTAAATTAGAGCTATATAAACATATCGAAGAGACTAGAGTATCGAGCATAACCGAACTTAAAGGAATTGTAAATAGAGCAGATTCCGGTAAAAGTGAGGAATTAAATGCGATTCGAACTACTGTTGACGAAATTAACTTAGAATTAGCTAAAGTCAAGTCAGGATGAGGAACTACTTGAGATAAGGAACAGGATCAAGGAACTGTCCATTACTGAACCATGTGATCATGACAAACTTAGAGAAGAAATACGTCTAGGAATGAGACGAGATCTAGCAGAATTCTATCAGAGGAGAGATGAAAGTCTTAAGGAGGAGCTAGGAAGACCCGAAGTAAGAGAAGACAGGATAGAAGAGGATGGAGAGAGCGTGTATAGTCGTACACCAGATAGACAACACCTAACTCAGGATACTGAACGTATTAATAGAGAATACGGAGGCTTAGGTGGATACTATAGCCAGGGAGGTCCAAATACTTATCAAAGCGTGATAGTTCTTAAGAACATAGACGACAAGCCGTTCCGTTTCAGCGGTGTTGGCAATATTACAACCGTGGGGTTCTTAAGAAATATGCGTTGTTATCTAGACGATAATCGGATACCTAGTGATAGGGAGATGAGAGTCGTAGAGAAGGTTTTGGAGTCTGAGGCCCCAGCTTGGCATCGAGCCTTCCGTTATACATACGCAAATTTCGAGGAGTTTGCAGACGCCCTGCAAAGAAGGTTTTTGTCAAAAGAACTACAGCAGGACATTCGAGCGGAGATCTATTCTAAGAGATATGCACACTCTACCCCTACGAGATATGCTACCTTCTTTACTTCGCAGCTCGCAATGTTGCAATATCTCTAACCCCCTTTAGCCGAAAGTGAATTGATACATGCAATATCACGACAGCTTCCTAATGATGTCAGAAGACACCTGATAGCAGCTGAAGTTAAAACGCTAGAGGGTATGGCAGAAATCTTGCGTAGACATGACCACACATGTTCTACACCCGATGTCGTGTCAAATAGTCATACTAAACAGACACAGGAACACAGAGACGTGCATACTGTGTTAGTTGACCAGACACAACAAACAGATGACAATAGAAGTAGGCCAGGTCCCACTCGAACAAACGACTACGGGAGTAACCGCTACGAACCACCATATCGCCGAGGGAGATAAGGACGACCGTACCAGGCAAGATATTGGAACAATGGTCAGCGTAGGACTGGTTACCATCGAAGTAATGACCGTAGAAGAAACGATTACTATGATAGTAACAACAAAGGTTCAGCAGGAGGTTATCGCAGATATCGTAATTGGAATGACGATAACTATGCCCAGAGGCAACAACAACAACAGCCTAGGCATCAACAGCAACAACAGCAACAACAAAACAGGGGCTGGCGGAATAACGAAAACGTTAGGCGTTACTACCAGGATAGAGACAGAGAAAGCCAGAAGTACAGAGAAGGCTTAAGAGAAAACAGAGGTAGGAATAACCAACGAAATGAGGAAGTTGAACCTCAACCCTCAACATCAGGTTTAGCGCAACAACAAAACCTGAATGAGGGACAACAACAAAAACGCCGATTGGGAAACGCAAGTAGAGGAGACAGCACTGTTCACAAACGAAGGGCATGAGATCGCCATAAACGAGTTCTATCAAGTATCAGACGATGACTTACTTTATGAAAGAGAGGAGCCAGAGAAAGGAAAAATAGCTAGATTGCCTATTTTACAGATTATGACTGAAGGTGAAAGTCTAAGAACGCTGTTAGACACGGGTGCTAATGCATCAATACTATCTGAAAGTTGTTATAATAAACTAAATGATGGGAAGTCTATGATATCTATGCCAGTGTCATCAATAAAGGTCCGAGGAGTATTTAATGACAAGACAATGAAGTGCAGGGTCCAAGCACTGATGAAATTTACAATTAATGGTCATGTTTACGAACAGATATTCATTGTTCTAAACAAAATTAGTTTTGATGCTATACTAGGTATAGACTTCATCACTAAAACTGGAGCCGATATTGACCTAAGAAATGGTATAATTAAATTTAATGAAAGGAGCAACGAAGCCGGCAGTGAAGAAAATGAATACCTCATAGAAAAAGAAATTCCAGAGGAGAACCTGGAAAGAATTATTTCTGAAGTAGAACTAGAAAAACCAGGTCATTATGGGTTGAAGATAGATAATTTTGAGATCTATGAAAGAAAACTAGAAGAATTAATCCAAATTTATGCCGATGTTTTCGATGGCAAGCCAGGCTTAATTAAGGGATTTAAATATCAGATAAAGATAAAGGACAACTCACCATTTCAAAGGAAAGTGTATTCCATTCCTGAGAAATACCAAGCTGAGGTCGGAGAGCTAATAAAAGGCATGGAAAGAGACGGCATAATCCGGAAGCAAGCAACCCCATACTTAAACCCGATTACTGCAGTGAAGAAAGCAGACGGTACTCTGCGGGTTTGCCTAGATGCCAGGAATTTGATCAGTCTCCTACTAAAAGAAAATGACCGACCGCCTAAGATCAGAGAGCTTTTGAGGAAGTTTAAGGGGAAGTCATGTTTCTCTGTAATAGATTTGACTAGTTCCTTTCACCAAATTGAATTGACTGAGGATAGCAAATGCTATACCGGCTTCCTATTCAACCAAACGACCTATATTTTCGAACGTGTCCCGTTCGGCCTTATAAACTCAAGTCCAGCTTTGATAAGAGCCTTAGATTGCAAGCTTACAGATGAAGTGAAAGTTCATGTTATTTGCTACGTGGATGATTTAATTATTTCATCGGAAAATCCCGAGCAACATCTACTGCATTTGAAGAACCTACTAGAGAACCTGAGAGATGCGAACATCAAGGTTAAGTTCAGTAAGTGCCACTTTTTTCAGCAGAAAATTAATTTTCTGGGGCACACCATCGATCAATTTGGTTACCATCCCAATCAAGATAAGATAAATGCTATTCTACAGTTTCCAAGACCCAGGAAAATAAGAGATGTGAGAGCCTTTGCAGGTCTTTGTCAGGTTTTTAGCGGCCATTGTCCTCGCTACATGAACTATTGAAAAAAAACGTTGGAAATGGAGCGTAGAAGCCGAAAATGCATTTATTTTGGCCAAGCAGATGCTACGAGACAACATCAAGCTCGAGTATCCGGACTTCGAACGTTCATTCATTGTGGAAACGGACGCTTCGAAAGTCGGAATCAGCGCTGTCCTTTATCAGAAAGACCAGAATGGAAATATCCACTACATTTAATTCAATAGTAGAAAGTTAAGGTCTCACGAGATGAATTACTTCACCACGGAATTAGAAGCTTTAGCCGTGATTAATGCTTTGCATCACTGGAAAAAGATTTTAATCGGACACCAGATCATCATTAGAACTGACCATAAAGCCTTGGAGTTTATGCTAAAGTCTGACTTATCTAGCGATAGGATGACTCGGTGGACGTTGTTCCTACAACAATTCAACGCCACAATTGTGCATGTTCCCGGCAAGGATAATGTATTGGCCGACATACTACCCAGGTACCCAACAGCTGATAATGATGTGAAAGTCAACGTGGTAGAATTGGATGACGAAGATCAGGCAACGTTGGAGCGACTGAGGAGAGTAGCAGTAAGCCAGAAGAGAGACACTAGTCTGAGGAACTTATTCAGGTACATGGCAGGAAAAATGCAGGTTGATGACGTAGAATATGCAGAGACTAGGAAGAAAGCCACTCAATATGTGTTAGTTGATGGCATAGTCTGCAAATATGTTGATGCTAACCACGCTAAGGTGAGAATCGTGATTCCACCCAGATGAGAGTTCCTGTAGTTTGGTTAGTGCACAAGAGCATAGGTCACGGAGGTGTAGATAAAACTTATAGCACCGCTCAGGAGAAATTCTACTGGACTAATATGAGAGAATCCATCGCTATTGTAATTAGATCATGTGAGTTATGTCAGAAGAACAAGTATAACTCAGAGCTCTTGAAAGAAAACCCTAAGGCTATAATACCCACTAAACCTTTGGAATTGTTTAGTCAGGACATTTTTGGTCTAGTTCCAAAGGGTAGTAGAGGTAACAAGTATTTATTAGTAACCATGGACGTATTCTCGAAGATAGCCATTATGAATCCGATGCAGAAGGCCACTACTAAGACTGTTCTGTATCAACTCGAGAAAAACATCATTCCCAAGCTTGGAAAGCCTGAAAGATTACTTACTGATCATGGGACGCAATATACTGCTGCGGAATTCCAAGAAGCAATGGAACGACTTAAGGTTGGTCATATTTTTAGCTCAATCCAAAGTCCGCAGACCAATCCGATTGAACGAACGATGCTTGAATGTTCAAAATACATCCGTCTTTATAGTTCAGAGAACCACGCTAATTGGGTAAGCGTAGTACCACTCATGGAGTTCTGTATTAATAACACGAGGCATGATAGCACGAACGAAGTACCTGTTACGCTGCATTTCGACCAGAAACCAATCCGACCGTGGAACGGAATCTTCAACATTCCGGAAGATGACGAACCATCGGTGCAACAGGGCATTGAAACAGCAAGAGAACATCTCAATAAACAAGCGGAGAAGAGGCTAAAGAGAGGTCAAGGCAAGAGGTACAGCAGACCATTGAAACTGGGAGAATTAGTACTGGTCAGGATTCCTGTGAAAGAAGATGTTTTAAAGAAGATATATATTAAGTTCTCTAATGTTTTCAAAAGCCCGTTCAAGGTTGGAAGAGTGTATAGAAACAACTGTTATCAGATCGTAAGGATCGAGGATGACTGACCAATTGGAAAGTTCAACCACGCTAAACTCTGAAGATTCTATCCCAGGATTCATTAAGGGGTGAATTGGTCTCAATAATGGATGAGTAAGGATTAAATAAAGTCTATGTTAAACTTTAATTAACAAGTAGGGAGGGGATCTGAGCCCTAATTTACCCAAGCTCAAGTTATGGACAGAGCCGAGGATCGAACCGACCTGTCAATTTTTCGATTTAGAATGTGAAAATTGGAAATAATAATTTATTTCACTCAAGGATATGTTATGGGAAGTGAATTGAATTATTTAGAATGTTTTGGAGAATTTTGGACTATTTTGAAATATTTGGATTTGGAAATTTTGTGGTGAATGAAGATTAACCAAGGGAGAGTCTGATCATTTGAAGCTGATATTGTCAAAAGTTTCAAGTTAGCACTCTCAAGACCGGTTTTGGTTAGCCGAGTCGGCAACAACAAATTATGCACACGACCCAACTACAAGAGGCTAGGACAGGTAGAGTTTTTGACAATAAACCTACAGCCAATCAGAACAGATCGCAAAATTTGTGTTGGAACTGCTATTAAACCATATTTGCTTTAATAAATAGAAATTAGCATTTCCACAGATCAAGAACAGTATATGATATTTATTCGGAAGTATGGAATAATATAATATTGGCTAAGAGAAGAGAAAAATAGCATAAATCTATTATAAATGGACCGGACGCGAGGCTAGAACTGGATCTAGGGTGCCAAGCGCGCGAACCGCGGTCACAGCGAGGTGACTTTTACTGAAACGATTGAAGAGAGTGGACCTGTGTTGTAAGGTGCTCCGCAAATTACCATATAGCAACGAGAAGTGCGAGCAGGAGACTTCACTGACCTGCAGGAGACGCATCGATAGCCGAGGAAGAGGTGAAGAGTCCGGCAAAGCAACGAAAAGTAATATACAGCATTGAAAGAAGCAACTTTTATAACCATAGCACACGAAGAGAAAGATTGCATTATTACGAACTGTATTCTACAATCCAGCAAGTAGCTTCAAGTATAACAAGCTACTACGTTATTGAAGCACTATTACTGCCACATTATACAAGCAGATTTGTTCTTACAATTCATCATGCATACAACTTTCAGTCAGGGGGGACGAATATACTCTGCATTCACTAAGAAGAGTACTATGATTCACTAAATCATGAAAGGAGGATAATCTACACTATGGAGTGGGAAGTTCAGAGTTGATCATGAGGTCCTTGGATCGACGTTACCACGACTGCTTAACCATCATGCAGTTTGCTGAATTTCAACAATTCGACTCAAATATCCAGTAGGAACTTAGAGAGATATAAACCATGGACGCTCATAGCTACTTTAACGACGATGTGAGGAAGAAAGAAGCAGATGGAATGCAGTGTTCATTGTTCCGGGTTCCTGCGACCAGACTATCAAGAGTCGAGGAAATAGAAGATTGCTGTGCGGGGAGACCGAGACCAGGTGATCACCAGCCCAGCAGGAACGAGTTGATCAGCTGCGAGCCACGTTGCTTGCATGGCTCGATCCAGAAACGCGACCAGCACGAGCCAACCAGGGAGCGGAACATTGAAGCCATTGAACGAGGTATTTCCATCGCAGACCGTCGGCAAGGTACAGAAATGACTGCTCTACTATCTCAGTAGTTTTGGTTGTAGTATTTGTTGGAATTAACAGGGTGACCAATTCATATTTTAGATATTCTTTCGTATAACTCATGTTATTATTCTGTCTATTTAGAGATTT
This sequence comes from Meconema thalassinum, assembly GCA_946902985.2. Classification (NCBI taxonomy): domain Eukaryota; kingdom Metazoa; phylum Arthropoda; class Insecta; order Orthoptera; family Tettigoniidae; genus Meconema; species Meconema thalassinum. Next base: position 1,356,668,010 of record OX336388.2, read on the forward strand.
TTAGTTAACTTTTATACACGCCAGCGTGTGTCATCTTAGACGTGATTTCATTAGATTTGAACTTAGAATGCCGTTTACGTTTTATTTTATTCAGTAACGTTTTTAATATTCTCACTTTAAGCGAAAACTGATCTATATAAGCGAATGCTCCGATTGATACACTTACGCTATAAGCAATGTAAATGAGTTAAGATCGCTAGAATACATCGTTATTCAAATCAAGATCTATTGTAAAAGACTAAAATGCTGTTATTAACAATTTATAATGTATAAACATTTTTGCAACAATCTTAAATGTTATTTACAATAACATTGACCAAGTATAATTCCAATTAAGGAATATAAACACTATGTGATGTTAATCAAGTCATGGATAATGTCTGTAACTATATTTATGTCAGATAGGATCACTATTGTGACAATGGAAGTCAGGTGATGCCTATAAATAGCAACAATTACTTAGCAACAATTTTGTCAATACGAAATGAAGACAAGAAGACTTGTAGGTCTGTCTGAAGTCAAGTATGTGTAAAACAAGCTCTTAAATGAATATTTTATTCATTAATGTTTATAAGAAACGGAATGACGGAAGATATTGTTATTAACTTTAGAAAGATGAGCGGACTACTAGTATTTTGAAACTTACACTCATGTATTACGTGGAATTACAGTACAATGATATGGTCTATTATTGAAATGCATTATTTAAAGTTACGTGGAATGTTAAACATAGTATACAGTTGTGAACAAAAGTATTGTGGAAAAATTGAGCACGATGATTTTAAAATTAGAGAAGGAGAAGGTTAGGAGTGTTTCATGAACCGTATACACAGCAGTGTTACATAGTAAGATCACGAATTCTTCTACACGTATGTAGCAAGATGGGTTTTTGTTGATTTTGAAGGAATGCCGTGCAGAATTTTATGAAGGTTATTGTGGTAAAGAGAAGAAAGGAATTGTGTCGTATTTGGAAGCGCAGTTGACGCTATGAAAAGGTATTGTTCACGTATTTGAAATGAAATGAGTATTGCCGTGAGAGCAAACTACTACTACTACAGTGTGTCGAGAAAGTAATTGATTTTTAGGAGTGTATTTATGTGTTGTTCATGTCAGTAAGCGTTAATATTATATCCACATCGTCGTATATGAAACTATGTAGTTCCGTCTCGATCTTTAATGTAACTATTATTTTATTAATGGATTTGAATACTAAGAACTATAACTAGCTTCATTGTTCGTTAAATATAGTTCATTGTTGGTGACAAATAACCTAAAGATACAAGAACTTATCGTTTATGTGAACCAGTGTTTTTTAAGTAGGAATGTTTTGTAACGAGAGCGCTAATAGATTGACACATCACGTCAAATCTAGTTCTGATTTGAATACCGCGCTGGACGTAGGTATTTCAACAATGTAAATAAGTTATTAACGTAATTATTATTATCATTAGAGTGTTATCCACGTGTGTTAACATAGATGTATATTGTAGGGTTTTTCATTATTGTAATACGTCATTGAGTCGAACAGCTGATTTTAGATCAAGCTATATTTTTAACAAGTCACTGTATGACTAATAATTTTACCATTCGATGTCTATATTCGAAACTTCTTGTTTTAGCAACGCAATTCTTTCAGAATATGCAAATTTAAGGAGTAGATATTTTATCTACCATCATAATAATTTTCATTATTACTCTTAACAAATATATGTTAGTGGTAATAGGGATTTCCTTGTTGTATATTTTTGGGAATAAATCCCAGGCACTTGTTTTAGTTTGCCTGTTTGTTTTGTTATTAAATACTGATCATCTTTTCATTTCGCAATCGCCGTGCGATAATACTATCAGTTAGTTACTAGAACTCACTTAGTCTCAACTTTCACCGTTCACGTCCGAGATCCGAGATTCTCGTACTACCATCTTATTATGGAATTAGATTTGCTAGTAAATGTGTAACTAATTAGTAGTGTTATTGTACGTCCGTATGCGTCAAGGGTTTCCTAGTCATTCGCCCAGTAGGGAAATGTTGATGTGTCTAGCTGGGTATCGACGTCCCTACAATCCTTTACCATCTCAGCGGATATGAGTGGTGGCTAAAGCGAGATTCGGGCGCAGTACCTTTCGTCAAAACGTTTGATGCATACCTTTGATATATTAATAACTTTTATAATCACTCCTGGGGATAGCTGTAAACCATATTTGAGCTTTAGTGGTATCTTTAGGAAACGAAAATATAGTGACTGGATGTTTATTGTTACTTTTACAACCAGGAACGCAACAACTAGACGGAATATTCTGTCAGTGTCGTGCAATTCACATCCGGATTTAACGATACATCACACGTTAAATCTAGAAATCATTAAACATGCCATAAACAAGGATGAAGTGATCGAAAGAACAACATGTGAAGAGCCTAGGTCGCTGTCAAGATCTTCCTCAGCTGCGACGTGGCATCCGAGGTGGTGAGCGGACAGCACGGCCTAGTGTGGCCATGGTCATAGAATAGAGAGTAGACTAACGGCTGAAAGTTTCCATCTTGGTCACGAAGAAAGTTGGTCAACACGCTACGCCCATGGGCGCCCGCAGGCGGGGGAAATGCCCCCTCCCCCTTCACCCCCAGCTGGAATTCAAAGAATATTTCGATTTTCATTGTCACACCAGTTTATTTCTTAAATTGAAGTTAATGATAATTAACTGATTTAGATGTAGGGATAATTCTACAGTTTTATTTAACTTAATAATTTGGGATTATTTGAAAATATCTCCAGTTATTTATAAAATCGGCGAACTGGATTAACATTACCGTTTAATGACCTGCTTGATGCTTAGCCTATTTTTATTTATGAACAAAATAGGCTTATGAGACCACCATTTGTCCGTGTATGTGTTTGTGTGTGTGCGTCCGTGTGTGTGTCCCCTCCTAATAAAATCTAAACGGCTAGAGCGATTTCAATGAAACTCGGTAAGGTCATAGTACTATTTCGGCCAACCCCGACAGAGCCCTTCAAATTTTATTACGTCTCACCAATCCAACATGACGGCTGTGCGAAATATTGACCGGTATTCTATATCTCTGAAACTATTACTGATATCACCCTGAAATTATGTACGATGATAAAGGGCGCTACTAGAAGTTCACCTATGTAACATTCAAACACTTGTTAACTTTAAAACGAACATGGCGGCCAAGCAAAGTTGAAACATTTAAAAAGACTTTTCTCGCGATTTAACCATCCGAATGCAGTGAAACTTCGTACAGAATGCACTCACATCTAATTTAGTTCAATTGTTTACTTACCCTCAAGATGGTAGCTGTGCAAAATTTTTAAATTAAATTTTCATTTCCTGTGTCCTAATCATGCGATCGAAGTCAATGTTTGAATATAAGAACCTACGCAATAATCGTCATCTATTAGTACATAACTCTATGGCCTATCTATATAAAAATCCAACATGGTGACCATCCAAAATATTTAGATGGTTCTCAATATCTGCTAATCTTTGGCAGCAATCACACTGAAATTTTGTATCTTGATAGAGACTATAATAATAAGTTCACATATGGTACTTTCAACATCGTGGTGAGCACAGATCCAGCATGGCGGTGACGAGAAATTTAAATATTTAAAAGGACGTTTGTCGTGATTTAACCATCCAAGAGCAGTGAAACTTGGTACGGTATATGATTATATACATTTTAATCCACTGGCATCTAATTTATTTCAATTGTTTACATAACAACAAGATAGTGACTGTCCGAAATTTTAAAATCTATTTTTATTGCTTGTGTCCTAATCATGCGATTGAAGTTAGAAAAATACACCGACACAATAATATTCATGTAATCCCTATATCCCTATATATATATATATTATAATTGTGAAAGTGTGTGTGTGTGTCCGTGAGTGTGCTAGTGTGTTACCTCTTCACACTAGAACGGCTGGACGGATTTGGATGAAATTTGAAATGTAGATAGCCTATAATATCCTGGATTAACACACAGGCTGCCTTTCATCCAGAAATAAATCATTGTTCCCGTGACTGAAAAGTCGCCAAAAATTCTTAACTGGGACAAAATATCGAGGTTGTCACATAAATACCGGACATAGCTCATTTTACGCCCTCGATACGAGAAACAGCACTTGGTCCTAAAGGACACCAAAAACCACATTTTAAGGCCCTAAAAACAACAATTTCAAAGATATTCCCTGAAAACTATATTCGCTCTGATAAACTGATGAACCAAACGCAAGTCCGTATCCATGGCAACAGTAGCTCAAGACTTGACATCCAATTTTCCATCTCTCCCTGTAAGAGGCAATGTCAATCCATGTATTATCTAAAACACGATCGACTGGCTGCGTGGCTCAGGGGTAGCGTTCTCGCTTGCTGGACCCAAGGTTTCAGGTTCGTATCCTGGCAGAGTCAGCTGGCATTTGAGGGTGCGCAGATGCAAGGGAGCCGTGTCAGAAGAATTTCTGGCACATAAAAGAAACCCTTCAGTGCAAAATTCTAGCACCCCGGCGTTTCTAAAAGCCAGAGTAGTTAAAAGGAATGTATATCCAATAACATTATTATTAAGACACGATGAGAACATTAGAAATCTAAACGGTCATCCCTCTTTCAAGATATATCTATATCATAATTTAAAAATAATTTTCTATGTTTTAGAACTACAATAACAACAAATAGTGTAAGATAACGCCTTCTAAGACCACCTTTAATTTTGTAACACTACAGTAGCGACTAGACTACTAAATATAGGTAGCGATCAATCTATGTTCAATTTCATAAACACAGGGCTCACAAATCCCGTCTAGTTAAGTACAAACATATCAGTCTGGTCGTTATGTGAGTAGCGCCGAAGCTCTGTGGCGGCTATTGCCGTTTCTGTAACACTAAAGCCATCCCGCCGTCACATGCCTCAATGTGCACTTACAGAATTGTGAACCACTCTATTTTAGGCTGAAAATAATTTCTACGAGCGAGTATCCACTCCGCCAGAAACCACAATCACTATCTTTTCCAAGATTTACACAAGACGTGATTTTGAAAGCACTCGTCTTTATGTTGAGGTACATGGAAAGATGCAATAAAATGTTGGCAAATCTGAGTTCAAGGGACTGCTGTTCAGAATAGGCCTGGTGTTAAATCTGCAGAAGCTTTCGGTACAGGTTATACGGCCCATGTTCGTAACATGGAATGTTTTCCTTTGACAATGCATTTGCAGCATGTGCGAGGGCAACGTAGTACTGCTAGAATGACAGAGCTGCTTCACTTCTTTTAGAACCCTCCTCGTATCGGCCCCGAACCTGATATCTCGCTAACCAATCATGGGATTTGAACATGCAGGGTGTCCTAGCACTGGTAGAAATGCCCCCTACTTTCCTATAGACTCTTTATTTAATTAAAAGACAAAAACTAAAAGGTCATTCGCGAGTAGTGGGGTGGTGTATGTTTTCTTGCAAGTCGCGTGTGTGCTTGAATACGTATGGCTATGTTGGGAAAAGGTTAGGTGGTGGGGGAGGACTAGGGTTGAGTGAGGGGTCGTTTAGATGGTATTTTCCCGCTCTATTTAATGGTGAGGTTATTTTCTAAAGTGGGTGGAATTTGGAAACGCAATTTGAGGTAAACGTGTGTTTTTGACATTTTGGCGATTGGTGTTTTTTTTTTGTATGCATGCGCACTTGAGGGCTTTTGTAAGAGAGCGGGCTTTTTAAATGATTATTTATAGATGAGTTTTTTTTTAATATTTATTAAGAACCAAAAAACTAATAGGTCATCCGCTTTGTAGTATCTCGCTAACCAATAATGGGATTTAAACATATGAGGTGTCGTAGGACTCGTGGTGAACTCCCCCTTTCTATGGACGGGGTATATCCACCCCAAAATAAAAACTACCTTTACCCGGGGGGTGAAATATTATTTATTTTTTGTATGCATACGAACTTGGCGGCCTTTGTAAGAGAGCGGGCTTTTTTTAAATGATTATTTATAGATAAGTTTTTTTTTTAATATTTATTAAGAATCAAAAAAACTAATAGGTCATCCGCTTTTTAGTATCTCGCTAACCAATAATGCGATTTAAACATACGGGGTGTCGTAGAACTCATGGTGAACTCCTCTTTTCTATGGACGGGGTATATCCACCCCAAAATAAAAGCTACCCTTACCCGGGGATGAAATAGTATTTTTTGTATGCATACAAACTTGGCGGCTTTTGTAAGAGAGCGGGCTTTTTTAAATGATTATTCATAGATGAGTTTTTTATACTTATTTAAATAAACCCAAAAAACTAATACGTCATCGGCTTTTCAGTATCTCACTAACCTACAGTATAATGGGATTTAAACATATGAGGTGTCGTAGGACACGTGGTGAACTCCCCTTTCCTATGGACGAGGTATGTCCTACTCAAAATAAAAACTACCCTTACCCGGGGGTGAAATAGTATTTTTTGTATGTGTGCGCACTGACGCCTTTTGTCAAAAGGGCCTAACTACACTTTTGTGAATATTTTCTGAACCCCAGATGGGATTTTGCCATAGGCAGTATCCTAGCACTTGGGGTGACGCCCCGTTTTTAGTGTATGATTCATATTTTTGTCAAAAGGGCCTAACTACACTTTTGTTAATATCTCGCGAACCAATCTTGCTAGGGACTTGTATGAGCGGTCCTAGCACTTGGGGCGACGTCCCCCTTTGGGGTTTGAAACTACCCCCCCCCCCTCCAAAATTTAAAAATCAATATCTTGGAAACTAAGAACTCTAAAATTAGGTGTGTTAGCTTTAAAAATAGGTGATGATATAGACTTTTACCTCGATTAGTCATTTCACCCCTAAAATAGTAAATAGTCATTTTACGAGAGAAAAAACGTGTTAAACACTTAAAAATGATTAATGAACCTAAAATCTTTCGTTTTTGATGAAAAATAGCAGATGGGTGAAAACTACCCCCAAAACTGAAAAATCAATATCTTGGAAACTAAGAACCCTAAAATTAGGAGTGTTAGCTTTAAAAATAGGTAATGATATAGGCATTTACCTCGATTGGTCATTTCACCCCTAAAACAGTAAATAGTCATCTTACGAGAAGAAAAAACGTGTTAAACACTTAAAAATGATAAATGAACCTAAGATCTTTTGTTTTTGATGAAAAATAGCAGGAGGTGAAAACTACCCCCAAATTGAATAATCGATACCTTGGAAACTAAGAACCCTAAAATTAGGTGTGATAGCTTAAAAATATGTCGTGACATACGCTTTTACCTGGATGGGTGATTTCACCGCTAATAAAGTAAACAGTGATTTTACAGGGGGTAAAACGGTGTTAAACGGGTAAAAATTATAATTGAACCTAAGATCTTTTGTTTTTGATGAAAAATAGTAGGGGGTGAAAACTACCCCCCAAATTGAAAATATCGATATCTTGCAAATGAAGAACCCTAAAATTACTGATAGTTGAAAAATAGGCGATGACATACGCTTTTACCTCGATGGATTATTTCACTCTTAAAACAGGGAATAGTAATGTTACAGGGGAGAAAGGTATTAAACACCTAAAAGCATAAGCGCTTTGTGAAACCATGCTTTAATGGACCTGTGTATGGATGATTATTATTTGGTAATTATGGATTAATGTGTGTATAGATAACTAACCAGTGGGGAGCGTGATGGCGCAGTGGCCTAGCTGCTCGTCTTTACCCGGACGGCTGGGGTTCAAATCCCGGTGACAGCGGGGTGGAATTTTCACTTGAAAATCACGTGGCGTCAGGAAGGGCATTCGGCCTTAAATCCCCGGCCAAAACCAAAATGAGTCTGGTTGGCTCCGGCGACCCCAATTAATTGGGAAAAGCCGAAGGGCCCCAAACGTTTTACCTGTCTAGACTCAGTGAACCCTGTTGCAGCCTTTAGAAGAAAAAATCGAACTCGGGGCCTCTGTGGTGACAGTGGAGTTATATTAATGATGCTTTTTAAACAAACATACGCTTGCATACTACCGCTGGGTTGAATCTGCACAGAGACACTGGATTTTGTTTGTGTAGTGAGTCCTGGTGATAAGAGCACGGCGATGTCAGCAAGTTTCATATTACTCGTCTCCTTGATAGTGCACGTGCTCCGCACCCTGTTAACGTACATGACTAGAAGTTGTTAGGTAAGGGTTGACAAGGCTGAGTGAACCTTATTGCAACTTTAAAATGAAAATGAATTTCTTGGTATAGTCGGGGTTGGAACCCAAGACCTTAGGGTTGACAACCAAGTATGTTAACCACTACACTGTGAGATGGTTAAATGATAATGTAACAGAACATATAGAAAAGTTTTCTGTAGTTAAACGAATTGACTAAGAGCCATACCATGAGAGGTGTAGGTATTTGGAATTGAATCCTTAGCTGATGACCCTACTACTGTACATGTAAGCTAGAGCAATGCCCGCCTATAAGCTATCATGTTAGAAAAAGAAATTTATGGTTGGTTTTAAACGGAGAATAATTGTGTTTACTGTGAAATACAAATGTGAATTTAAAAATAGTTCATGTCCTACATGATGTTTGAACTCTTTTTTTATTTATACTTTAGACAAATGCTAACATAGTTGTAAGTCAGAAGCCACGGCCACCTTCTTTCCAATCTTAAACCGTACACTGAAGTTAAAATGAATAATGATCACGTTACAGACTCCTAGTTTCAAAGCCGTGACAAATAAGTGAACAAAGTATAAAATTCATGAGCCAGTCAGGAATTAAAGCTGGTGTTATTTCAAACAAAATACAAGCTTTCTATAAACTTAACCACTAAGCTGTCCTATCGACCCTAATGGTTTGGCTGATGGTGAAAATATAATTAAATCTAAACTATAACTAAAATTAACTACACGCTTATATACTAGAAGAAGAAATGCAAAACAAAGGACGGAAAGAATAAAAATGGCCCTCAACCCTCAAGAATGTGGATTGAGGGACTTGAAAGGAAAGACAGCCATAAAAGGTAGATATGAAAGTGAAAGAAGAGAGGGTCCGCCGCAGAGGTAATGGATAAAAAAGGAGGAAAACTGGATCCAGCTCAGGAATCCCTTGAGGTCGCCAACTTCCAAACTGATCAGCCGTAAGCCCCTGAGGGTATAGCGATATCCATGGTGCACCACAAGTGGTTGGGCTACATTCACCCTACCGTAAGTGTGGCTTGAGCAAAAGGCAGGAAATAACATGAAAATAAAAGGAAGTCTGCCTCCTCACACAAGGACGATATCAGAAAAAAATTAAACAAGGGTCAATTAAGTCAAAAAGGAAGAGACTCCCTAGGCCTTGGATACCCTAATAACGTCAGGCTCGGTAGAGAACAAAAGTTGACCAAGTGTGGTCGAAAGGAAAGAAGACAGAGACGAGCCCGGCACAAATCAGTAGAAGCAATGCCGAACACAGCTGGGGCCCCCGTGGTCGCCAACCCGCATACCACTAGATGTAAGCCCATGTTTGTGGAGGGGGTGGAAAATTAAGACCCCTTTTGTTTTATATCACTGGCTTTATGGACGCTAACACATGGCATGCCTTTATAATGCGATACTGGTCCTAGGGGTATGCAAAATTGTATTAGATACTCAGCTAATAATAGTGTACATGACCCCTTATTATTTTTCCTAAGTACAGTACATGGAAGTGATGACCATGATTTCCAAGCCCCTAAGTCAGACAAAAACAAATTATTTCCATTTCCAAAGAGTTGGGGTGGGGTTAGGTGAGTTTTCTAAACGTCAAACTCATGTGGTTTTCCACTTGTACTACAGGTAAATGCCATGATTGTCCACAGACAGTCTGGCTGCGTGGCTCAGGGGTAACGTTCTCGCTTGCTGAGCCCAAGGTTGCAGGTTCAAAACCTGGCGCAGTCAGCTGGCATTTGAGGGTGCGCAAATGCGAGGGAGCCGTGTCAGTACATTTACTGGCACGTTGAAGATCCCCTTCGGGGCAAAATTCCGGCACCCCGGCGTCTCTGAAAGCCAGTGTAGTTAAAAGGGACGTAAAACCAATAACATTATTAATTATTATTATTATATGTCCACAGACAAGTGTAAAGAAAATCAAAACATGTTATGTTTGGATGAATTCCTTACCTACATGACCACATGTACTTAAAATAACAAGTAATGAGCATTCCATGTTAACAATAGTGAGATGGTTGTACACTGCCAATGCTTAGCAGCTTTTTAAGGGTGGCATGGAGTACACTTACTTGAAAAACTAACAAGAGGATTGTTCGATTTTCCCACCACACCCGGGCAATATAAATGGCTCTGCACGTAAGTCCATAACCACCTCCTTCCCATTCCTACCCTTGAGAGTGAAAGGCATACATTAATACAGACATCACAGTGACAGAGGTTATTTGTAAAATACCTAAATATCTGATATTTATCGTGAAATTGACCAGAATTTTGTAAAATCCAATAAATTTTCCGCAAATTTTGCAAATTCCACCAAATTGCCGCAAAATCCAACAAATGACTACCAGATTTATTGAAATGCCATTGATTTATCAAAGAATGGTTTAACTACCTCAAATTCATATAAAATTACCCGAATATAGATGAAAATTCACTAAAATTTACCAAACTTACCCAAGTGGTCTACAAACCATGAAATTTAACCAACTTAAAAGAAATCACTACATGAACTCGAAAATTCCATAATATTTTCCCTTTACATGTATGCTTTTTTGTTTGTTTCGTTTACCTCACGCCCTGCAGACAAATACCTCAACATGTCTTTCTCCTAGACTAGGAGCTCCACATTCAACATGATAGCTGAGTTTCATCTCCCATAAACTCGTCTCTGAAGTGGGTGTCAGGAAAAGGCATCCAGCCGTAAAGACCACACCCTTACGTAGACTTTCATAACCTCTTACGTTCAGGTTTCTAACACTAACGACATTGAATGATTGAACGGTTTCCTTTTCACAATTCCTGTCTAAACTTTCCTCTTCAAGGTTGCAAGATGCTTGCAAGGTTCCTAAAATGCAATTAAATTTAATAAATACCTTAAGATGGTTTGATTTGTTTAATGATATGGTGTTGATGATTGATATATACGTTAAGACTATTTTTTTAGGTCTTGACTGGCCTTGCAATAAGAATTGACTAACCAAACATTAGTTACCTATTAGGGAAACATTTTGGCCACTATGTTGGTTATTGACCAGTGAGTACAGTTCTAGAAAGCTGTTTATCATTTTTTGAAATCATATACAACAGAGGCTTAGACCTATAGACAAAACCGTCTGACCATGTTTTGGGGAATTAAATGTTTTCCTGTCCCCATATATTAACATATCAAAAATACAGTAGCTGGTTTTAAGAGGTCAGGTTTAGATGTATCACTGACATTTATTTCAGATTTCTATCTCATATAGTTTTTTAACTGAGCGTACCTAAAGAAAAAAAACAAGACATTATACCAGAGACAATTAGGATACTTATGTACAGCTTACCAAAAATAATGTTGTGTAACAGTAAATGCTAGTCAACGAACAGTTATGCAGTACTAAAAAAAATCATCATACAATACCTGAGAGCGCTTCTAAAATTATTGATGTGTAACATGTTTCCACTCGCTTGCTATGGAAGTGAAATGCAACACAAACAATGTGCGCGCGCGGTGGCTGAGATTGATACCACGACGTACTGTCGGTTATGTAGCTATGTGGAATGTATATTACATATGGTTTACTTCAAGGTTTGGAGATCCCATTAAAGATATTCCTACAATAAATGATCTTCAAATGGTCATTCTTCGGTGTGAAAATATTCATTATATAATATTTAATAAAAACAATTATGATTTATTAAATGTTTATACGTTTACTGTATTCTTATTTAATGTAAGCACTGATGCACTATCGACCAAAATACAGCACTATCTGGAATATATATTACATACTTGAAGGTTTGATGGTCCAATTAAAGGTATTCCTACAATAAATGATTTTCAAGTTGTCGTTCTATGGCGTGAAAATATTTAATATATGATATTTGCTAACAGGATTTGCCACTGAAATTATTTTACAAGTAGTTATTTTAATGACCAACAGAGTTCCCTGTTAAGAAGGTAGAGCTCTCCTTATGTGGAATATAGGATAACATGTAACATGTAATACATGATATGTGACAACTGTAAGGCTTATGATTTTTTTAAAGATGCCTTTATCCCTATATTAATCACCCAGTTTACAAGACTGATAACTGTAATGTTACGGAAAAATCAAAACAAAACAAAAATCTGCATTGAAAAACCATCAAAAACAAAAGATCTTAGGTTAAATTATAATTTTACCCGTTTAACACCTTTTTACCCCCTGTAAAATCACTATTTACTGTATTAGGGGTGAAATCACCTACCCAGGTAAAAGCGTATGTCATGACATATTTTTTAAGCTATCGCACCTAATTTTAGGGTTCTAAGTTTCCAAGGTATCGATTTTTCAATGTGGGGGTAGTTTTAATTCCTGCTATTTTTCATCAAAAACAAAAGATCGTAGGTTCATTTGTCATGTTTAAGTGGTTAACACATTTTTTTTCTCGTAAAATGACTATTTACTGTTTAAGGGGGGAAATGACCCATTGAGGTAAAAGCCTACATCAACACCTATTTTTTAGCTAACACACCTAATTTTAGAGTTCTTAGTTTCCAAGATATTGATTTTTAAATTTTGAGGGGTAGTTTCACCCCCAAAGGGGGACGTCGCCCCAAGTGCTAGGACCCCTCATACAAGTCCCTAGCATGAATGGTTCGCGAGATATTAACAAAAGTGTAGTCAGGCCCTTTTGACCAAAAAATGAATCATACATTCAAAAACGGGGCGTCACCCCAAGTGCTAGGATACTGCCTATGGCAAAATCCCATCAGGGGTTCAGAAAATATGAACAAAAGTGTAATTAGGCCCTTTTGACAAAAGCCGTCAGTGCGCACACATACAAAAAAAATACTATTAACCCCCGGGTAATGGTAGTTTTTATTTTGGGGTGGACATACATCGTCCATGGGGAAGGGGAGTTCACCACGTGTCCTACGACACCTCATATGTTTAAATCCCATTATAGGTTAGCGAGATACTAAAAAGGTGATGACCTATTCGTTTTTTGGGTTCATTTAAATAAATATTTAAAAAACTCTACTATAAATAATCATTTAAAAATCCCGCTCTCTTACAAAAGCCGCCAAGTTTGTATGCATACAAAAAATACTATTTCACCCCCGGGTAAGGGTAGTTTTTATTTTGGGGTGGATATACCCCGTCAGTAGAAAAGGGGAGTTCACCACGAGTCCTACGACACCCCGTATGTTTAAATCGCATTATTGGTTAGCGAGATACTAAAAAGCAGATTACCTATATGTTTTTTTGGTTCTAAATAAATATTTAAAAAACTCATCTATAAATAATCATTTAAAAAAGCCCGCTCCCTTACAAAAGCCGCCAAGTTCGTATGCATGCACAAAATAAATACTATTTCACCCCCCGGGTAAGGGTTGTTTTTATTTTGGGATGGATATAGCCCGTCCATAGAAAAGGGGAGTTCACCACGAGTCCTACGACACCTCATATGTTTAAATCCCATTAGGGGAAATCCGTGCAATTTGGACTGATGTTACTTTTGGTATTTGCAAGTTTGGTAACCCTTTGTCTCAGTCAAGGTCAGCAAGACAGTTGAGTGTCCCTTTCGCCCTGGGAGTTCTATTTTCGGACTGAAGGTTGAGGAATAATGAGGAAAATAAGTTTGTGACCACATTCCTTGTAAGATTATACGACCGGGAGGTGGGGTGCTGTCAAGTAATTATTTCAGCGAAGAGTGTGTGTTGCTTTCACAAGTACTACTGAAACATCGTGGTAAATTCTAACATGCCTTCATTCATCAATTTTAAATAATGTTCATATTATTTGAACTTTGATTAAATATATGCATGGCGTGTAATTTGGACTGCCCGAGAGTGTGTAATTTGGTCCGTTGAAACAGATTTAATCACTACGTTTCTTCATAGTGACCTTCTCGAGGTGTGGCGGCTAGTATTATTGGCTGTCGCCCTGGATGTCCGGGTTCGATTCCTGGCTCTGCCATGAGATTTTAATTCTTGTGGGAGGGATGGAACGGGGTTTGATTCCCACCTTAGCTATCCTGGAAGTGGTTTTCCGTGGTTTCCCAGTTTTATACAAGGCAAATGCTGGACGGGTCGTAACATAGAGCCACGGCCGCCCCTTCCCAATCCTATCCCCAATTTACAAGTACATCCACTAGTGTAGGCATCATCATAACACAGGTTATCACACAAACTCCACACTCACACAAGTACACGGGCCCCCATGACCAGAATGTCGCAATGCCCCTGAAATAAGCAACAACAACTTTCTTCATAGTTTTATTTCTGATTCTGAAAGAAGATGGTTTATAATCTGTAAGGGTTTTGAGGTTGTTATTGCTTATTTTGGTGGCTGCAACATCATGGTCATACGGCCCTGTGCATTTGGGTGTGTGTGTGGGGGGGGGCGAATTTGTGTGACAACCTGTGTTATTGTGATGACTGTAAAAGTGTGTGTGTATTTGTAAATTGCGAATAGGATTGGTAAGAAGGTGGTCGAGGCCTTAAAAGGGCCGTCCACACGTCAGCGACTTACTTGCGCGGTATAGTTTGCGCAAATCAGACGGAACACTGTGCAGCGTCCACACTGCGCGAGTAAATTTGCACAAACTTCAGTACGACAAGCCCGTGGAGTTGGGGGTAGTGCGCTTGCCTCTCACTCGGAGGCCCCGGGTTCGATTCCCTGCTCCGTCAGGGATTTTAGAAACAGACGTGAGGGCTGAAACGGGGTGCACTCAGCCTCGTGAGGACCATTGAGTAGCTGTCTGACAGTGAGGCAGCGTCCCGATCACGAAAACCAAGATTAACGGCCGAGGGGACCCGATGCGCTGATCACGCATCACTCCAATATCTACAGGCAGCGGTTGCTTGGTAGGCCTAGGCCCTTAACGGGCTGTAGTGCCAGGTTTTTTTTTTCTTTTTCCAGTACGACAAAGTGTGACTTCGGAGTAGATGCTTTGACAGCAATGTGGGCAAGTGACGATTTACTTTTGTTACAGTTATTTTTATTTTTTTTACTGTTTGCTGCTAAAGAAGAGGAGAAGTTAACGTTGTAGATCAAAATGGAGAAAAAATGGCTTTTGAAAAGAAATATATATTCACATGTAAATTTATTGAACGACTTAAGAGAAGATCCAGATGACTGGCGTAATTATTTAAGAATGGATGAAAACGCATATACAGAAGTGCTTTGTTCGGTTACGCCTCTAATTGTACGTCAAAGTACCGTATGCGCGTATCTATATCCAATCTATCTATCTCCTCACGAAAGACTGAGTTGCACTTTAAGGTTCTTAGCTACAGGAAGATCGTATAGGGACTTGAGATTTACGACGGCAATTTCTCATCAAGCGTTGTCTATAATAATTCCGCACACATGCCGAGCCATTTACAGGGTTTTAAGCAAAGAATTCATGAAGGTATGTTACAGTCAATATTTATTTATTAAAGACAAAATGATTATACAATAATTGCAGTTAATAACAACCTTGTGAAATATGAGTTAAACGAGTTTGTAATTTGAAACTTGAAAATATAGACATTGTAGTCATGACGTGCTGTGTGCTTCATAACTTCTTAAGAAAATTTTCTACCACCTACACACCAATCGGAAGCTTGGACTTTGAAGACTCTATATTAGGGACACTGTTGTTAGGGTTAAGAACAAGTGATTCGAATCTGACTGATATAGAATGAGGACAGTACAGAAGCAGTTCCAGGGATGCCAAGGAGATTAGAGAAGAGTTTTTACCGGTAGCTTAATTCAATAATGAAGGCAGTGTTCCCTGGCAGAACAGATTGTGTAATGTATAAATAATGGATAAATATCTTCAATAATGAAGACAGTGTTTACCGACAGAGTGGACTGTGTGAACTGCAGTAATAAACTCAATAAAAACGTATTATGTTACAACCCGTACCTCAAAAAAGTGTTTCTTCAAAATTGGAGATTGGTATTCGAGGGGTTTCTTGGTCATCTACAAACCGCAGTAGGTTGTAGTACCACAAGGTAGGTACATAAACGTCTTCTGCGCTGGTACCTGCCTTCTGTGAGACTTTCGCCTGATATTTTCTTTGCTGCAGGAACTACGTAAAGATTTCACTTTTTTTTGTCACTGAATCTCTGTCTGCGCTTGGTGCTATCTGTACAGATAAAATGGGAAGATATGTAATTAGTATTGACCACTAGCGTACTATAAACATTTCATATTTCACAGGACTGAACTGTTTAGAAAAACATCTTATAATGAATTCACGGATGGATGAATGGACATACGTTATAAAAACTATTCCTTCCTTTAATGTGCTACCGGGTCATCATTTTATTTCCCGCATGTACGCGCCGCTAGGCCGGTGAAGGTGGCCTTGGCAGATGCGGCCGCTAGGCCGGTCAAGGTGGCCTTGGCGTTCTCCCCGCAATGAACACGTGCGCTGCGATCGGCAATGATGCAATAAGCTGTCAGTATCTCCGGCGTATTCAAGCTTGTGAAGTGCTAGTTGATTTGACCTAACATACAGTGCAGTCTCGGGGCAATCTTACAGTTTATGTGTTGCCTTAAAGTGATGTTTCTATACAACAACGTGTATTCATTGTGCTTTGTTATGCGAAGTGATGTTTTCTATAGAACATCGTGTATTCATTATGCTTTCTTATGCGAAGTATTCTTCTGTTAGAGAGTGCCGTTTTTGATTAATATGCAAACAATCCTCACAAGTGAGGAGTTAAAAGAAAATATTCGCCAAGTTATAACGAACTTCACCCAGGAAGAAATTCGCCGTGTGTCTAGAAACTTGTTTACGAGGTGCCAGGCATGCTTGCGAGCTGACGGACAACACTTTGAACATTTCTTGTAAAACCAGGTAAGTTTGTAGATATTTTCACTAGAAATTGCTATTAAATGACACTATGTTGACGCGAAGTAGTGGGGAGAAGTCGCGCACTTTTTACCGGCCAGCGAGCGGGTGTCAACGCGAGAGCTTGCCGCACCGTGATCGGTATCGGATGCGAGACTTAAATTGATGACCCTGTATTTTAGTTCAATGTGCTACGCACATTTTATACGACCGAAAATGTGTAACAAAACTAAAGTTCATTTATATTTATGTACACCATTTATACAACTCTTTTAATTTTTCTATCAGTTTTTCGTATGCAGCATTCTTTTTATTCCTGTCACAATACTCCTTGGATTTTACTTTCCAAAGCCGTGGTAGAGACTTGTAGAGATCGATAAATTCCGCAATAATCTGTTTCGAACAATTTTTTATATCGGACATTATTGTTTATGCCTAATTATTTAACCGCACTGGAAAGTATTTCAAGTTTCATCTAAGGCGAGGCTTGAGCTAACGTGTCTACACGCACAAACTGCACTGCGCAACTTAGTTTGCACAAGTAAAATCTTTGGGGCTGCGACGATTGCACAAGCCGCGCTTCTTGGCTTGCACGAGCTACCGTTTTCCCGTCCATACGTACAAACTTTCCTCTGCAAACCGGTTTGCACAAGTATGCTTGAGGGAAAGCCTGCGCGTGTGGACGGCCCTTTTTAAGTTTGCATCCATCCCAGAATTTTCCTGGAGTAGAAGTGAGCAAACCACGAAAAACCACCTCCAGGATGGCTGAAGTGGGAATCGAACCTTGACCTCTGGGGCGACAGCGAAGAACGCTAGTCACTACATTACGAGGTGGTGTTATCAGGATGATTGGATTCAGTGCGACGGTTGCAAAAGGTGGGCTGATGAAAATTGTGCCGAAATTAACGATGAACTATTTTACTATTGTGCTACATGCCAAAAGTGACGATCAGAATTCGCAATATTGTATTTTATTGTTTAGTATTGCCTAATAAATAGCTTAAATAACTTACAAGTGTTTATATTTAGCAGTCCAAATTACACATCACCCTGGTCCAAGTTACACGCCATCTGGTCCGAATTACACGATATTACATTTTGTTATAAACATATATTTTACGTTATACGCTGAGATAATATTAACATTTATTTGCACCAAATCATTTGATACATTGTACTAATTATCGTTCATAAAATTTGAGAAGGTTTATTTAAGGTCAAAGAAGTTATTGACGTTTAAAGTTAAGTGGTCAAAATTACACGGACTTCCCCTATTGGTTAGCGAGATACTAAAAAGCGGATGACCTCTTCGTTTTTTTGGTTCTTAATAAATATTTAAAAAAACTCATCTATAAATAATCATCTAAAAAGCCCGCTCTCTTACAAAAGCCTTCAAGTGTGCATGCATACAAAAAAAACACGAATCGCCAAAATGTCAAAAACACACGTTTACCTCACATTGCGTTTCCAAATTCCACCCATTTTAAAAAATAACCTCACCGTCAAATAGAGCGGGGGAAATACCATCTAAACGACCCCTCACTCAACCCTAGTCCTCCCCCACCACCTAACTTTTTCCCAACATAGCCATACGTATTCAAGCACACACGCGACTTGCAAGAAAACATACACTACTCGCGAATGACCTTTTAGTTTTTGTCTTTTAATTAAATAAAGAGGCTATAGGAAAGTAGGGGGGCATTACTACCAGTGCTAGGACACCCTGTATGATCAAATCCCATGATTGGTTAGCGAGATATCAGGTTTGGGGACGATACGAGAGGGGTTCAAAAAGAAGTGAAGCAGCTCTGTCATTCTAGCACTACTCAACGTGTTTCAAAGATCTCTAAAATCACAATATTCTGGAATTTTAATTATTTAGAGAGGCATGTGAGGCAAAAGGGTTGTTGGAGAGTTACAAACCCTGGGATGTAACACTGGAAGAAGCTGCACAATGTACATCAGCGGCCAAGGTGATATACTGTATTTAGCTATTGGTATATTAATAGCGACATGTTGACGTTCAAATCATCAATAATTGAGGGAAAAGTACACCCTGAATAGCTTAAGGAAATATAGCCTACTTTTAATTCCCCTTATTCCGATTATTCCGATTTGCCATTCCAGTGTGCATGAGTTCAGTTCCTTCTTCAAACAGTATTCGCAATTATTATTAACAAGGCGCAATGACACGCACTTACAGCAACGGGTGTACATATAGACAAAACCAGTTTTTGTCATGCGGCGTACTCACGAGTATCCGGACAACAAAATCGTTATGTCTCAGCAGAAGATGGCAAAACCAAAATCGTAACTTTCAAATGTGTTCACAAAAGGTAACATCGTACCCTGCATACTTTCTCAACTCTATGAAATTCCCACTTTGCTTCTCAAATCAATACACTGTTTGTATCAGAATTTTCAGAATTATAATGGACCTACCTGTAGCTGAGATTGCTGTATTAGAATAGACCAATTATCAGCAATAATGTATCGTCCCCATTGTCTTCATCGCGAGCGAAGCCGCGGGTACCTGCTAGTATTACCCTTTCACAAATTGATTGCCGGCGGTCGAGATGGAAACTATTCTCCGTTTACTTGTGTCACACGTCACTCTGCTTCGTTGACAGGTACAGTTGCGCGAGTAGGATATGACTCAGCTACAGTAGCCCTCCGTGGTGACATTACGCTTATCTGCGCTTCTGAGACAGGTAGCGCACGCAATGCTGCTTAACTTGTGTGCAACTTGCACTGTGGCATCACTGTGTCCTCCTTACCCCCGCGGGGCTCCTGCTACAATAATCAACAAACGGTGGCACAGCCAGGCTCAGCGGCAATCAAATGTTAAACGGGTAATAGTACATAACTCAAAGGCCTACATAACTTATATAAAAATCCAACATGGCGACCATCCGAAATATGTAGACGGTTCTCAATATCTACGAATCTATTACAGCAATCAAACTGAAATTTGGTATGTTAATAGAGGCAATTAACATAAGTAGAATATATGAAAATAGGCTATATAGTTCTTCACGGAACTACTTGTTATTTTTGTCGATACATGGTGATACAACTACTTTTTACTTGGTTTTAACTAATGGACATTATGACGATGATTTTCAAAGAAGTGCGAACTTTTATGGACAAAAACTCTGGAAGGAATCTGCGGGCGCCCATGACTACGCACTGCAGAATTTTAACAGGTCAAGGACCAACTTGAACAAGTGAAGGTTTGCCTACTACCCCATTTTGTTCGAATGTATTATAGTAAAGAGCAAACCATGAACCATCTCCTATTTGAAAGGTGTGTCTGACTACATGCTATCCTGAAAAACGGATGGATGCAACGTCTGAAGCCTACGTTAAATACGTAGATTTGGATTTCCGGTTTTTAATGCGTCATTGCGAATTATCGGAATTGTATGGACTTACAGCGAATGTACATATATTTTTCGGACCTAGATTAAATCCGGATTTCACATATTCTTGAAAAAAAATGTTATTTTTTGTTTGTTTTTGTGTGAAATTTGGAATTTTATGGATGCCATCGATTTACATCTAGTCCTGTATGTACGGACTTCATTTAAATCCGGATTTATGTATCTTAAGTTCTCACTCATCAAATAATTAACTTGCGGATAATAAATGTTTTCAGGAAACTAGATTTTCAAACAATATAAACAAAATCCGGATATTTACAGCCCTGCCTCAAGCTATCATAATAATCTTTCTCTGTATAGCGCTTACCTAATTTCTACTTCTTTCATTAAACCTGTACAAGATTTATAGTTAATAATAATAATACGTAATTGAATGAGGGCCATTTCTGCTTGAGATATCATGTTGTGTAAGACGGGTGGAGGCTGCTTGTATCCGGGGCGGCAACCCCCTGCTAATGGCTTCCTTCTCAAATAGTTGACATCTCCGTACACATTGCGCTGCTGTATCGGGAGCTGATACTGACCAACAATTTGGCTACGGTACCAAGCTTCATCGTGCGAATCTCTTTACGTTTTAAAAAGTTGTTCGAATCTTCAATCTTTTTACTGGTTTGTTGCAGCTCTCCATGCCTCCCTGTCCTGAGCTAATCGTTTCATCTCTACATAGCTAGCACACCTTACATCCGAGGCAAACTCTTTAACATATTCTAACCTTGGTCTACCCCTACAGTTCTTGTCCTCAACCCTTCCTTCCATAGCTAAGTTTGCTATACCATCAAATCTCTTCTCTTCATTAGCAGTCGCCAGAAACGTCTCTCCTCTTCCACTCGTCTTAATACCTATTCATTTGTTACTATATCTACCTATCTGATCTGTATCATTCTCCCGTAATACCACATTTCAAACGGGTCTATTCATCTCTTTTCTGCTGCGCCAACAGTTCATATAGTACCACGCTCCAGACAAAGGCTTTCAAAAATGGCTTTTCAATACCTAAACCTATATTTGATATCAACAGATTTCTTTTCTGTAGAAATCCTTTCCTTTCCTGAAGCAAACTTTTTTTGTATCCTCTTTTAAAATGATGTTCTTAAATAACTGTTTTGAGTTTTTAGGTATTCAAAACGTTATTTTAGGTTTTCTTCTACTTCCTATCAAGTGTTAGGCCAGGTGGCCTGTTACGGTCTCGTTCCATCTCTTTGTAGGTCGACCCACGTCTCTTATGCCTCTAGGTTGGTATTTGAGGACTTGTCTGGTGATCCGGCCGGTCTTCATACGTAGTATATGGTCCTTCCCAGCTGATCTGTAATTCTGCACTGTGTTGAAAAATTGGCTTTACTTTTTGTTCTTTAAGGATATCATCAGATCTTTTCCTATCCCATGGTGTGTATCCAGCTGTTCTCCTCATGAAGCACATCTCGGCGTTCGTTAGTCTCCGTGCATCCCCTTTGTGAAGGGTCCAAGCTTCGCTACCATATAGAAGGGTAGGTTTGGCTAGGATGTTGTATAGTTTGAGTCGTGAGTGCCTCTGGACTAAAGGTGGCCTGAATATGTTATTTATTAGTCCTGTGACCTTAGTGAAGTTGATGATTTTGTGCTGCAAATCGGTTTCTTGGATGTAACTGAGGTTATAGCCGAAATATTTGAATGTTGATACCTGCTCAAGGGTTGTATTTTCTACGTATTGCAATTTTTGTTCTCTCATGGTTTTTCCCGATGAAGGCCATAACTTTAGTTTTGGTGGAAATCTCCATGTTGTAATTTCTTGCTGTTGTGTGAAGATTATATACTGATCTCTGTAAATCATCTTCAGATTCTGCAAAAAGTACCAAGTCATCTGCAAACAGTAGAGAGTCTATATCAGGTTGTCTATCTATCTTAATGTGACCATGCGTTTTTGGTCTCCATTCACTGGTGATTTTATTTATTATATGTATATGTTGAACAAAAGTGGTGAAAGACAACAGCCTTGTCTAACTCCCTGGTCAATGGTTGTACAATTCTGACAGCAATCACATTTTGGTTGTAGATATTTTGAATTGCTTTTATTATATGCGATGGGGTATTAATTACTTTCTACTAAAATCTTCCAAATTATCCCTCTGTCTATTTTATCGAATGCCTTCACAAAATCAATAAAGGCTAAATGTGTTTCCAGATTAAATTCTTTCCTTTTCTCAATGAGTATCTTCAGTGTGATATCCATCGGCGCATGATCTGCCTTTCCGGAATCCATTTTGTTCTCCCAGGAGTGGTTCATAGAAGGTTTGTATTCTTAGTCTTATAATGCTGGAATCGATTGTATAACCAATGTTGAGTAAACTGATTCCTCTGTAATTATTGCAGTCTTTGCCATCACCTTATTTATGAATGGGTATGACAATTGCTCTCTGCTATCTATGGGGTGAAGTTTCTCCCTTCCAAATTCTGTTCAAAAAGTTTAGAAGTCGTTCCTTGAATCTTTTGTCACTGAATTTGAACAGTTCCATATTAATGTCGTCCTTCCCAGGAGATCTGTTACTTTTACTGGTCTGCAATACTGACTCTAGCTCGTTAAATCGGATGTCATCTGGTCTGTTAGTGTCTATGGGGTATATCTCCTCTGCTTCTGGGTCCACAGCTCTTGAAAATAAGTTAGCCAAGTTTCCTTGTTTATCACTTGAATATCCGAGTCACATCGTAGTTCTCTGTTTAATTTCTTAATAATATTGAATGTGGAGGGCGTTGGTCTTGTTACATCTCATTCTAGGTTGTTTATGAATCGGTCCCATTGTTCTCTGTGGTTTTTTCCTACTTTCTTGTTTTGCTATTGCCCTTTTCCGTTTGTATTCAGTGAAGTCTTCGGCATTCTTTGTTGTTAAATATCACTTATAAGCATTTTTCTTGTCTTCAATAACCTTCTTGATATCTTCATCCCAGGCTCTCAGTCCTTGTTTCCTATTCCAACGCTTTTTCTTTCCTATGCTTTCATTTGCAACTTCCTTCAAAATAGTGATTAGTGACACACTGGGGTAGGGGCAAACTGAGCCCTACCTACCTTTTCTTCAGAGTCCGCTCCCACTGCAAGTCACCTTCAGCAAACACACTCGGACAGAAGAAACCTAAAGATGAAGGAAGGTAAAGAGGAGGAATCCCACAGGCTTATCTACAGATGCCACCCCGTAACCTACAGAACTACCACCAGCGAAATAAAGTCACACTACTGTCGACCAAAGTATTATGTGCACTCGAGTTTGAAGGTTGTTTGTGAAGTAACCAATAGACCTACATAAAATCCAATAACACATCATTTTCGTTTTTCTATTTTACGTTAGTTCATGTAGGTTTGGAATTTTAAATTTATATTTTAATATTTTTTATCGCAGTTGGAACACAAAAAGTGCACGTTTATAAGCGTGTTTCAACCATGCGTCACATTTAAGATTTATTATCTCAAAACCCTGTCATTAGATCGAATCCAAATTTTAACACAATATACATTGGAATGTTGTATAACTGGTGTATTAATTTCAAAATTTGGTGTGTCCAAGAAACAAAGTTGTTATCATTTTTGTAAGGTAACTTTTTCTCGGGTCGGGGTGGTTGGAAAATGTAGTTCTTGGTCGCGTTATAATCCTTATTCATCAAAAAGTTATGCTGTATGACTGTGAAATACGTAAATTAACTCACTTATTTTTATCGGTTTGTAATTGTACGGGGAAATAACACATGGTTCACCAGCTAGCCGCTCCGGGAAAAACTGTACAGCGTTGCTGAGATGGAGTCCATCACTTCCGAGCGAGGAGTGCCATGATGCATGATGACTCCATTTCGGCAACGCTGTACAGCTTTCGCCGGAGCGGCTAGCAGGTCAATCATGTCTTATTTCCCCCTACAAATACAAACTGATATAAAATAAGTGAATTAATTTACGTATTTCACAGTCATACAGCATAACTTTTCGATGTATAAGGATTACAACGAGACCAAGAACTATATTTTCCAACCACCCCGAGCCGAGAAAAAGTTACCTTACAAAAATAATAACAACTTTGTTTCTTGGGCACACAAAATTTTGAAATTAATAAACCAGTTAGTTATACAACATTCCAATGTATATTGTATTAACATTTGGATTCGATCTGATGACGGGTTTTTGTGATAATAATTCTTAAATGTGACGCATGGTTGAAACACGCTTAAAAACGTGCACTTTTTGTGTTCCAACTGCGATAAAAAATATTAAAATATAAATTTAAAAATTCCAAACCTACATGAACTAACGTAAAATAGAACGACGAAAATGATGATGTTATTGGATTTTATGTAGGTCTATTGGTTACTTCACAAACAACCTTCAAACTCGAGTGCACATAATACTTTGGTCGACAGTAGTTAGCTTAATAGAACAAAATTTTAATCCTGAAATAAAACAAGTTAACATTATTTAAACAACGGGTGGATCAGCAAGCACAAAAAAATTAATACCCTATTAATAACCTACCTATAACTCAGTGGCGATCCTTACAAGCTTACGACCGGTACAAAGTTAACATTTACACGGGTAAACATTAGAAAAATTTCAACTAAGCAACAAAAACAAAATTTACAAGAAATTTACATGGGAAGCTTGGTGAGCAAATTGTAACATAAAAAATACCATAAGGTAACAAATGAAGGAAGATTAGGAATGCTTAAAATAAGAAAAGAATTAATGAATTACCAAAACACTTAAAACAGACTTGACATACCGTCAACTAAAGCCACTAGTTCCAACGTAGAAGCAAGAATGAATTAAATAAAACAAAATTACAGTAAACAAAATAATATGACAGTCGGTACACGCAGGAATACTTACAAAACAGAAAACCACGAAAGAAAAACAAGAATGAAAAATAACAACTAATTATCAAGAACACAATGAAGTATAGAAGTTATATGCATTTTAAAATTGGACCTATCAGCAGGCTTAGAATCATGTTGGCAGCACTGGCGTAGGCCTATATTAGTTACTCCAAATTAATCTAGAATGCCAGGTACTACACGTGTGCAAAGTTTAGAGCTATTGGCTTGCATACTTTCTGATATATTGATTTTAGGGTAACAAAAATAGAGACAGTATTTATTAACAGTTGGCAGCCCTGGTTACTCTTAAGAATCGGCATAGTCATATCTGTTATGGTACACATAGCACACTCGAAATTTGGTTGAAATCCAAATGATAGTATAGAAGTTACATGTATTTAAAGTTAGACCTCTCAGCAGGCTTAGAATCATGTTGGTACCACTGACGTATATAAGTTACTCCAAATTAATATAGAATGTAAGGTACTATACGTGTGCATAGTTTAAAGCTGTCGGCTTGCATACTTTCGGATATATGGGTATTTGGATAAAAACATTGATAGCATTTATTAACAGTTGGCAGCCCTGGTGGCTCTTAAGAATACGCTCAGTCATATCTGTTTATGTACACATAGCACATACGACATTTGGTTGAAATCCAATTGATAGTGTAGAAGTTATATGCATTTAAAATTTGGACCTATCAGCAGGCTTATAATCATTTTGGCAACACTGCCATGTATGGCCTCCTGGAAATTTAACTGCAATATTATTATCTACACGTGTGCCATACTCCAAATTAATCTAGAATGCCAGGTACTACACGTGTGCATACTTTCTGATATAGTTAATATAGAAGTTACATGCATACATATGATCTATTGTTGTGTCAATTTTGAATGAAATCCATTAGTTAGTATAGAAGTTACATGCATTTTAAAATTGGACCTATCAGCAGGCTTAGAATCATGTTGGAGCTCAAATTTCAATTGCGATTTTTCAGCAGTTGGTAGCACTGACATCATTTTCAAATATGGTCGTGAGATATTTTGATTCGATTGCTGCAGCAGTTTAGGAGTTGATAGGGGGGACGCACACACAGCCAGACAGACAGACAGACAGAAGGACAGACAGACACACATTTGCTCAATCTCATAAGTCTACTTTTCCCTCATTTTTGCAAAATGTGAAAAGTAGGCTAATTATTTCGGAATTATAAGAAAATGCCAAGAGCCATCAGAGGTTACCATGGCAACGCTTCTAAATTGATGAGGGATGAGCTATCAGAGGTCGCCATCACAACGCCATTGCATGAGATCACATTCAGTTTTCCATCTGACTCTGTGGGAAGCGGCTTCGATCACGTAACTAGTAGCATGTTGGACTTCTATGCCCAAGGTCTCGGGTTCAAAGCCGGCCGAAGTCATCGAATTTTCTAAGAGCGTTAAAAATTCCTCAGTATGCTTTCCTTCAGAGGGGAAGTTCCAACGTTCTTTGCAAGTTGCTGGTTGTGGTGACTTCTACGCAGAGGTGGCCAAATTATTAGACTAAAGATCTGAAAATCTATTATTCAATTTTGCTGAGTACACATTTATCTGTTTTTCTGTGGCAACTGACACTGGAGATGTTGCAATGGTATAGGGGCATTTGGATAATGTTTTTAAGATTTTCTGTCTCATAGTTTGGCAAAACTGTTACAATTGATTGTCTGCTGTCTCAAGGAACTATTTATTTCTGTGCACATGTGATTGTTTGTTCGAAATTTACCAAGAATTTAGTGATTGCTTAGTTAATATATTTCTCCTAATTCCATCAGGAGAGCTCTGGTGTAGGGGCAGATGACCTCGTAGTTCCGCCCCCTAAAACAACAATAACTATAGAGCTCTGGTGCTTTATGCTGACATATTTAAACCTATATTTGCGACGTGATTGGAAGGCAATGCATAACATCGACCTATCAAGGGAATTTTAAGGTTATGGGGAGGAAAAGTGATATGTCCCCAAGGAAAATTGGGATAGCAAGAACATTGCTTGCTGAAGAACACTACACACAGCAGGAGATAGCTACAAGACTCAATAGTGCACAAAAATCAGTGAGTAGAATTAAGAAAATGGATGAAAACGGCGAGGTTTACCAGTCACAACGAAAAGGAAAATGTGGTAAGAAAAGTAAATTAAGCCCTAGAGCTGTACGAAAACTGGTCTCAATTTCACGAAACCATTTCTCAGCTATGAGCAATGAACTAAGAAATAATTTGAAGAGTAGTGGCTTAGATGTATCTGCTAGAACTGTAAGAAGAACATTGTACAATAGCAGATTGAAATCTAGCCGACCCAGAAGAAAAGCAAAGATCACTCCAGTAGTGGCAAAAAAGAGATTACAATGGGCAAAGGTCCTGGAAGATTAGTCTACAGACGACTGGAAGAAGGTATGTAACATCAAAATAGTAGTTTTACAAAAATTAACTATGGTACTTTTATCATAGGTTTAACAATGCTCACTGGAAACTTATGACAATTGTTGTTATTATTGTTCCTTTATTACTTGTAATAATGTAAACATTGCACTACTAAAATGAAAATTTGTTTGTAAGTTTGCTTCAGTGATGAATCTATATTTGAAGTAAGTGAAGAAACGAGTCAGTACGTTCGTAGGAGGCCAGAAGAAAAGTTTCATCACCAGTGCATACAACAGACAGTAAAACACCCAACGAAAACACCCAAAAAAAGACCTGGGAACACTTTAAAAACATTGATGATATCTTTAAAGAAAATTGATTGCATAACGGGCTCCAGAATATTTAGTGTTGGAACGTTGGAACATTTTGCGATTTTGTACTGATTTAAAATAGAATTATGTTAGGCCTATATTTATGCAACACTTGAGTGATAATAATATATATTGTAAACACAACACGATCGGATATTTCCGGCCGTTGTCGTAACTATGCTCGGAGCAAGATGCGCGTGGGACAGCGGTGAAAATTTCTCTCCCCAAGGTATTGTGCTGTGCTCTGTGTCAGGCGTCAAGTCAGTAGTGGTGTTTGTAAAAGTTGATTCGTTGATTGTTGTTGTGTTTGTATTTTCTATTGGCTATTGATGTCCAATTGGACTAGTAGTAATGGGAGAAAAGAAAGTCAAACATGCAAAACTACTTTAAACCGTTAAACATCAATAAAATGATGTGGTTAGTGTTAGTGAATGTGGCAATCCTTCAACGAGTAAGGAACTGTTAACAAGGACTGCAAGCATAGAAAAACAGCCAAGTTGTTCGTCAGAGGAGGGCTCAGAGGCAAATGTGAGCAGGCCTAAGGCCGTTGTAAGTAAACATAACATGGATTTGGACATTGGCTTATTTAAAAACAAAGTGTTGACAGACAATGAAAAGTTCAAAGTTTTGAATGACAAATGGGTTCCTCAGAGCAACTTTAACTTTCCTTTTAGATCGCATGGGAACCAACAACGAAAATTTTCGTTTTCATGGCTAAAGAAATATACCTGTCTTTCGTATTCTGGAATTGAAGACTCTGCATACTGTGTCCATTGTATGCTTTTTTTTTCTTTTCAAAAAAAGAAGTAGGTAAGAAAAGCAAAAGCTCGAAGCTTGTGGTTTAACGTGACTGTTAGTCTCGCGATCATGCCACGGGACCTCCTTTTTACGTGGAATCCGAACCACAGGACATGGCATGTCACTTCGAAAATCTCACATGAATTGACCGGGAATCGAACCCGGTCCGCCTTGGTGAGAGGCATACAGCTTGACCGCTGCGCCACCACGCCCCCCTGAGGTAGGTAAGAGTAACGCTCACATACTGGACAACGTGTTGAAGAAGGTTTTTATAACTGGAAAAAAGCACTAGAAAAGTTTGAAAAACATGCAAACTCACAGTATCATAAAGACTCATGTGTAAGCGCAGCTAACTTTAAAAGGCACGAAAGGCACGATGCTGTTTTTGTTATGAAAGAACTGCTGCAACCTCTTGAAGTAGCGTTAGAGGAGATTAAAAACTGGAATGATAGGGAATCTTCTTCAGGAGCTCTAATACTACTAAACTCAAGGTGAATTTATAATTTCTCTCATGGCATCAGAAAAACTGCTTGGTTACACAGTAAACCTAAGCAAAAAGCTTCAGGGAACAGATTTAGATTTATCGTCTGCATTTACACACGCTGAAACTGTGATTGAAAGCTTAAAATCTCTAAGAAAAAATACAGATCAAGAATTTCACTCGTTGTTTGAAGAAGCTACCAAAATTGCTAATAACTGCGGTTCAATAATTTCGATGCCTCGAACAGTTGGAAGACAACTGAACAGAAGCAACATACCAGCAGAAACTCCAGACTTATACTATAAAAGATCTGTTTTCATCCCTTGGATTGACTCTTTCATTATTTCATTGGAATCTCGATTCATCAAGCATAAAGACTTATTAAAGAGTTTTGAGTGATTACTGCCATCAGCCAATGCATCACATACACATAAAGAAACCTTCCGAGAAAAAATGCAACTTGATTTCTTACAGCTGCGTAATTTTTATAAGAATGACATAATTGAAAGTGGAGGAAACAACAAAGGCCTGCTTATGGCTGAGTTTGAACTGTGACACAAGAGCTTCAAGACCCACGCTAATATCCCTAAAAAAGCAATCGATGTGTTGAATCTATGTGACAAGGACTTGTTTCCTAATATCCACACATTGTTGAGAATTTTCATCCCTTGACTACAAGCACTGCTGAAAGGTCATTTTCTACACTACGTCGGCTGAAAACATATCTTAGGAATACCATGGGTGCAGACAGGCTGACTGGACTAGCAGCACTGAATATTCACCGGGAAATTGAAGTCACCAGTACAGAGGTAGTTTCCGTTTTGAAAAAATCTGATAGGCGGCTGGATTTTGTTCTGTGAAATTTGAGTTTCCACTTTATTCAAACAACGTTAATGTTAATTCATTAATACATGATTTGTATTCAACTATTTGTTTAAACTTGCATTCAGCCTGTGTAATTAAGTTCAACTTGAAATTCTAGAAATGTTTAAGATTTTTTATTATAATATTAGTTATTAAGGAAAATTAAAATAACATATATTTTCACGTACAGTACATAAAATATTTGCTACAATCCATAACACTATGGTATACAATTACATCTCGTAATTTTTAAAATGTAATTTTTAGTTCCAATTAAATTTACATATTCAAAATCAAAATGTTATTATTAATTTCCTAAAACATATAGTAGTTCTTGGTATAAACAACTCAAAACTTAGTAAATGATTGCAGATAATTGATGTTACACATCAATCTGACGATCCTGGTAGCTGGATATATAGTTATGATAATAGTGAGCAGAGAAATCCAGTCGTTATCACTCTGATCGTGATCAAAACTTAATTCTTGATTTAAAAAAATCATGCAGTTCCTTTTTATTACTTGTATAACCTTAGCTCAATGGTACTGTAACTAAATTTTGTATAAAACCAATGCACATTTTGTTTAAATAATCTCCAGTCCAATAGCATCTTTTGTATTGGTTTTAACAGAGCATTCTACAGTATGTTTGATCTTATAGAATATCTTTTTATGCATATGATCTCAAATATACATATTTACATATAAGACTAATAATGGACCCATTCTCTTTCCATAGCTGAAATCATGTTATTGAGGAAAGCCCCCTCCAAACCAAAAGTCTGGGTGCACCCCTATTTTCCAAGCTTTAGCCTAACAATTTGCCAAGTTGACGTTGACGGTAGTATTTGGTACAAAAATTAGGATCTACTACTTGAAATTGACCGTCTGCAGTCCTTACCTGAATTACAGACTAATACAGCCATCACAATTAACACCGTTTATCGGACAGATTCTACTCACACACAAAGTACACGGGGCTACATGACCGCGTTGTCGCAGTCCCTAAACTGAGGAACCAACAAACATCTCTGCGGGAGATAAATTTTAGCGTTAAGAAGTAAAAAACAGGTAGATAGTTACACATCAGTTCCAAACCTTGCATAAGGACAGTGTGACCACAAGTATACTGTAAAAATGGACTCCAAATGACAAGAAGGTTACCGTCCCCATAAGACAATAGAATGTTAAAAATATACATAGAAAGACGAAAAAACAAGTTAATTAAGCTCCAATTTTGTAAAATACTTTCTCGTAATAAATGAGGTCTGATCCTTCTACGAAAACCTGCATATCTTGCTTATTATAGTCTGTCATCTACTGTCGACCAAAGTATTATGTGTACTCGAGTTTGAAGGTTGTTTGTGACGTAACCAATAGACATACATAAAATCCAATAACATCATCATTTTCGTCGTTCTATTTTACGTGAGTTCATGTAGTTCTAGAATTTTTAGTTTATATTTTAATATTTTTGATCGCAGTTGGAACACAAAAAGTGCCCGCTTTTTAAGCGTGTTCAAACCATGTGTCACATTTAAGAATTATTATCTCACAAACCCGTCATCAGATCGAATCCTAATTTTAACACAATATACATTGGAATGTTGTATAACTGGTTTATTAATTTCAAAAATTTTCGTGTCCAAGAAACAAAGTTGTTATCATTTGTGTAAGGTAACGTTTTCTCGGCTTGGGGTGGTTGGAATAAGTAGTTCTTGGTCGCGTTGTAATCCTTATACATCAAAAAGTTATGCTGTATGACTTTAAAATACGTAAATTAATTCACTTATTTTATATCGGTTTATATTTGAACGGGGAAATACGACCTCGCCTCAATCGGCAGTGATGGGCTCCATCTCAGCAACGCTGTACAGCTTACCCCGGAGCGGTTGGCTGGTGAATCATGCCGTATTTCCACGAACAAATACAAACCGATATAAAATAAGTGAATTAATTTACGTATTGTTACGTGCCACCCCCCTTGTGGCACTTCCTTTAACTAGATTACGGTGGGCGAAGCACAAACACCAATTACTGCTTTAAAGAAATATAATTTTATTGCAGCCCACAAACATACACAGTGCACACACATACACACACTGAGTCTAGCTTCAGAAAACACTGCTAGTCACTATTAGTTTCCACATTTATGTTCTCTCCGTCTGTGAGGCGTTACAGTGTTCCAGCTTACACTCACACGTACAGTCTACACAGGTACTCTACAGCCTTGTCACTGCCACTTCACTTACTTCCAGAGTCCTCTTGCTGCTCCTTGCACGCTCTTGCTCGTCCCGTGTCGATCCCACGACCACGTATTCCACGAAGCACCGCGACACCTCCAAGCACTCACAGTCCTGACTCAAAGTTGCACCCTGGCAGGCAGGCTTCCTCTCTGTTACCGTAGACGTCCAGTAATAATCGCTGTACTTCCCCGTACGCACTCACTCGACAACACTTCAGTACACACTAACACTGACCAATACTGCCCAATACACCGTCCAATGCACTCCCATACACACTGCCTCCTCGCCGCGGCTCGCTGGTATATATGGGATCAGTCCCTGGCCTGGAAAGTTCGAATGTCACAACCCATTGCCGCATTGAGTCTGTTCTGGTTGGTTCCACATCCAGAATTTTCGCGTATTCTCTGGCCGGCTCGCACTGACTCACAAGTGCTTTGTTAATGTATGGCCGTGGGAGGAACCGAGAGGGTGTGGGCACTCTCTCCCTTCCCCTGCGGGGTTTGTCCAAGGCCACTAGACTGTCACACTGCCCCTCCCCCCGGGAGCCTCCTGCCGCCCCGCGGCAACACGCAACACTGCTCCCCTCCTTAAAGCAACTCGCCTCGAGTTGTTCATCGAAAAGGCTGTCCAAGGTCTGAGGGTGTGGCATTGACGGCGCTGACAAGCCCCTGTTTAGGCTGGCCGTCACTCGCTTTTCTAACCGTGAGGCTGTTCCTCGCCGACAGCTGCTAATTAGATGACCTCTTTCACTCCGTAGCCAACAGGTGACTTTCCTGCTGCAACGGCGTCCCAGTGGTGGTTTACGCTGCTCTGGTGGAGGGTAGCCAACCTCCACCGCCTCTTCGTCTCCAGCGGCGTTACTCCTCCTCGGTGGCGTCACCCATGCTGTCCTCTTCGCCGCCGCCATTCCCAACACGATGGTCTTTACCTGTCTTGGGTAGCACTTTCCACTGAGCATCGAATACTCACGTACCACGGCGTCGCAATGCCCATCCACGAAGATGTACGCCGCCTCTCGGTGCACGTGCTCGGGAGGCGAGCCAGCCAGCGCGAGCTCTTCAATTGACTTACTCGCGCGCCCGTTCCTCCCTTCTAGCTGTAGGTGGTACATGGCAGGTAGCTGGTAGTCCCCACGATGCTCCTCCAGCGTCGCGACGATCCCGTTGTACCCAGTCCCCGTCCGGACGTCGTGTAGCACATCCGCCAGGCGAAGTCCTAGGATGAGCTAAACGGCTCCGTCCTCCAGCGTGCACCTGGCATGGTTCGCCACAGTATCGAACCCGGTCCCGAAGATCTGCCATGATGAAGCCTCATCGACGTGCGGCGTCCTCACACTCGTGACGCTGTTCCTGCCATCAGAGCTGCTAAGCCTTGGCCCGATTTCCATGCCCGTTGCGCTTCCCAGTGGCTCGTCCCTGACTCGCTGAGCATTCCGAACTCCGGACTCCACGAACTGTTTGTCTTGGCCATCAGCGTCCTCTGCCGCGCCACTTTCCATATCACCTCCAAGCTTGTTATACTCCGGTATTGATTTCAGGTCTGATTTCAGCTCGTCCTGACTAGTTCCATGCTCCACTTTCTTTTCAGAATTTTCGGAACTTTCCCCAATTTTCTTTTCCAAATTTTCCGAATATATCACCATTTTCTTTCCCAGGTTTTCAAAATGTTCCGTCATAGTAGTATAATTCGCAACACTCCAAATATTGCATCATCATGACCAGAAATTGCGTAATCCTGATGACGTCATGGGTCCTTAGAGCGAGCACGTGGTCCAGGAGCGAGCATGTGCACTGCACGTGTTGGCTTGTTTTTGCGTTGGTGATAAAAAGTTAATGGGTGTTGACGTCATGGGGGTTGTTTATTAGGATGCTAACTGTCATCTGACACCCATGCGAGTGTGAGCATGTGTGCCACTGCCAGCAATCCACACATGTGGTGTGCAGCTGTTATGTTTTTTTTTGTCCGCGCCGGGTGGGCTGAGCGGAGAGGCGGTTTCTATCCACACATGTGGTGTGCAGCTGTTATTGTTTTTTGCTTAGGATGCTATCCGTCATTTGACACCCGTGCAAGTTTGACCATGTGCAGCAGTGTGATTGATCTCGTCTGCAGTGTTCGCGTGAGACAGAGTTGACCTTTAACGTCATTGGCTAAGAATGTAATCTTTGACTTATTTAAGCAATAGTGGAAAAAAAGAAATGTTTGCGTTAGAAGCTAGTTTGCAGCATATGGTTTCTGGAGTGTGGGTGGGGGTGAAGGATATATAAATGGACGAGTGCATGGAAGAGTTTAACTTTTACTTTTGCGCGAAGAGTGTGTGTGTGAAAGAAATAAAGAAAGTCAACGACGAGGAACAAATTGTGTGATGGAAGCTCTAACGAAGTTCAATAACTTATCATCTTGTATTGAGTATTCTAATAAGAAACTAGCAGAACTAGTCATTGATTTACCGTATGTGGTCCAAATTATTCGCTCCGTACAGACGAGGTTTGGAAGAAAAATAGTGGTGGACATTAACATTGAAGATGAAGTAACAAGTGTATTTCTACCAGCAGTATTTTCAAAATTAAGCGCATCAGAGATCGATGAACTAAACTCAATGGGAGGCACACTGATGCTGGTGTATTTGGGGTTGAAGAACCGCTCACATCAAGTCATTTTGAAACAGTACTCGAAGGCAAACTGATGACGCTGTATTTTGGGTTGAAGAACCGCTCACATCAACATGTTTTAAATCAGTAATTTTCTTTTTTTGGGTGAGTATTGGATTATATATATATATTATGTATTGATTGATATAACGATTGATATATTTAGTTGCTAATTATTTCTTAATTTGTTTAATTTTTCAGATTATCTAAAAAAACTAATAAAACGAACAGCATAATGAAGTGGAAAACTGTTAATTTCCTGAGTGGGACTGAACATAGATCGCACCCGCTAATAGAGTATCATCGTGTATGCTTTCAACACCCGGAAGAAGAGGAAGAAGATGATAATGAGGTGAGTCGTAATGAGAAAGAAGCTTGTTTTAACAAATCTTCGAGTGTAATTTCGACATTTTCAGTCTACGTTACCAATGTTAGCAAATCAGATGATAGTCAGCGAGAGGTGACAGAAACAGTTCTAAGATATCTATTGAAAGAATTATGTGAAGATGAACATTTTATTTGTTTCTTCGGATACAATACATTTGATGAAGTTTTCAAAATCGAATTTTCCATGACTTGTTACGATGTAACAAAATTGAATGAGTATAGAAACAATTTGCTTGGTAAACTTCAGGATGAATTTCCTTTTGAGGCTGTTCATTGTTCATTGGAGATTACAGGCAGTAATTTATCACAATGGCTTGAATATACTTTAAAAGATTATAGGTTTATGGTAAACCGATGTTACAGCAACTGCTGGTGGTGTATTAACAATAGTGCAAATTGGACGTATGCTTAGACATCAGTGATGGTACACCAACTGTTGGTGGTGTATTAATATTAGTGCAAATTGGACAATTGCTTAGACAACAGCAACAATGACCTCGCCTCCTAGCAAACGTAGAAAGGTTGATATTGTAATACATAATAACAGTGAAAATATAAGAAACCAATTGGACAATGCATTTGAAAGTGTTTCTAATTTTAGAAGTGAACTAAGCGGTGCTATTTCAGTATCATACCAAATCGGGGAAAACACTCAAACCGACTTGATTGAGAACAGTGATGAGTTGATTGAATGTTGGAGAGTTATTAGTGAGCACATATTGCAACAAGCTGTGAATTTCGAAGAAATTACAATTCAAATAAAGGATGAATCTTTCTTGAGCTGTGAGTTAATTGAAACGGCATTCAATTCTAGAGTGTACACACTTGCAGTATCAAATGTTAAGAATGAGTTTTTGGATCCTCGCGAATTTTTAGCGAATGCTAATATTTGGTTTACAAAGTATGTTAAGAAAGCGTTAACTGTACAAGCTTTAAAGGTGAATTCAGTTTTGTGTGCACAATATGTGCTTCGCGACATATCAGAAACAAAATATTTTGCTATCAAAAATGAGGTAGTTTTCGAGTATACTTATTTAAATGAATTTTATAATAAGAATATCATTGAAGGTACATTGACAAAAAAGAGCGAATTTGAAGCAAATGGTTCCGGGTGGGCTTTAGAAAAAATTCATAGTTTGAGAATTAATATAAATAAATATGTTGGATTTCAAGTAGGAATGTCCAATACTAGTCGATTGCCTGACGTAATAGTCAATAAAAATGCAGTGCTAAATTTGTATGATACAAAGGAAGCTTGTTTTGCGTGGAGTGTGGTTGCTGGTTTGTATCCAAAAACTCGAAACGTGAATCATCTTTCTTCCTATCCTAATTACAGAGATGTTTTAAATTTAGATGGTATTCCAATTCCGATGGAAATGAAATATTTAAACAAGTTTGAAAACCAAAACAATATTTCTGTAAATGTGTTTGGAGCACAATATGATGAAAACAATTGGGGAACAAACGAAGTAAAAGGAAAAAAAACTTTTACTATTGTACCTTTGTATGTATCAGATAAAGTATATGAAAGGAGTGTAGACTTATTGATGTTGCAGATTGGAAACAGTGAAAGTTATCACTTTTGTTTAATTAGAAATCTTGCTCGCCTTGTGCGTTCAAGCCTCACTAGCACTCACAGAAGGATTTATATATGTAGACGTTGTTTGTCATATTATTTTCTTGAGGATGAGTTAAATGTTCACTTTGCAGACTGTAAACAGTTTCCTGTTGCAAAAAGCATAATGCCGAGTGATGAACAAAGATTTGTTAATTTTACAGAATTCCGAGTTAAAGACACAGTTCCATTTATAATATATGCAGACACTGAATGCGTCTTGTCTCCAATTTCCTCCTGTTTTCCAAATAGTGACATTCATAACTCTACTTTAACACATAAACATATTCCTTACAGCATTTCTTTATACCTTCATTGTAATTTTGATAGTGAATTGTGCAGTTTCAAACTCTTTAGGGGAAATAATTGCATTGAATTGTTTGTAAAGGAACTTTATAGTATTGTGGACAGTGGCGGCCGGTAATAAGGTTGCAGTGTTGCACAACGACCAGACTAATTCATGAAAAACAATTAATACCATAATAATATTTTTAGTAATAAAAGTTGTATGTCTCCTTCTATATGTATAGGAATTCATAATTCTGTTCGTTAATAATTCAGGAAATCTTATAGAAAGTTACTGTGAACTGACTGAGAAAGCGTAGCGCGCCAGCCGTCTAAGAGCGCTCGTCCATTTGGTCGTTGCCAGGTCCAAGCACCGACCAGATCTCAATACTGAAGGGTATGGCAGAGATGCTAGAACGAGGAATCCCTATCCCAACAGTTAAAACGGCTGGTCGTTGCCCGCTCAATGCAACCAGGAGCCGAGGCACAGGCGCGGACGGAGACAACCGAGATGCTCCGTCAACTGTCGATACTATGTATCGCAATGTTGGGCGTACTTGTGACACTGGCAGTTCTGGCCCTCGTATATAACGTACGTTGTTTTGTTCTCGTGAAGGCTTTCATGTAGACTAACTTATATTCCATTCAATCCGATGAAAATGTGATGTCTCTGAACTGCGGCATTCGTTATGAATGAGGTACACCGTTTTACCGCGCAATTCAATGCAGTTTTCTCCGATATCAAGCAGTCTTCTTTTGCCCTATCACCTCATGGGCGCCCGCATGCGGAGGGGGGAGGGGATTGGGGTTTGGGGAGGGGGGAGGGGGATTGGGGGCGGGGGGGGGGGCAAGGAGAGGCCGTGCCACCACCCCCAGAAATCCCGAGGATATTTCGATTGTTCATTGTCACACCAGTTTATTTCATAAATTGAAATGACTGATGGTTAACTGATTTAGATGGGGGGATAATTCCACAGTTTTATTTAACTTGGTCATTTGGGATTATTTAAGAATATCTTCAGTTATTTAAAAACTCGGCGAACTGGATCAACATTACCATTATAATGAACTGCTTGATTTTTATTTTTACCTGTTTTTAAGAGATGAACATTATGATGATGATTCACAAAGAAAAGCGAACTCCAATGGACAAAACCTCTGAACTAAAAAAATAATATATATATACCTCCCATTCAGGCGCGGATTCAAGGGTGGGGGTGGGGGGGTCACGGGGGTCATGACCCCCCCCCCCCCCCAACGGAGACCAAATTTTTTAGCAAACTAAAAAAATACAACACAATAACCTGACAAATAAAACTTAACGAATTTTAACTGAAAAACAGTTTTTTTCATTTTATTCAATACTGAAAATATCTTTATTGCAATTATTATGTTCTCTTACAACTCTACATATTTACAACTTCATACCTGTTATATAAAAACGATTATTTATATAACAAAATCAACTCGTCTATTTTGTTTAGCAAACCTTGTGATTACCGATTCGATGTTTATAGTTATGTCACGATGAATGTGCAGCAACGCACGGATAGGAATTTGGGGCTTTTTTCGCACCAAAAATTATGCCGACGTCCAAACCGCAAGCTTGGTTGGCAATTTAAGCTGTGACTTTCTCCCTTTGTCGGTACCAACTCGACTTGCCGAAACTGTAACGTACCTTATTATTTTTCTCGAAGCTCGATGTAAAAGTCGCAAAACACGCCGTTGCAATTTGTACGAATATTTTTGGTGCGCTAAACGCAGCAAATTTCTATCCATGTAGCTTGCAAAAAAAATTGGTCTGGTTTTGTACGTTTGTTTATTTTGTGATTGCGTTTTAGTGATACCATTTTTCTAAACAATTTCGATTCTCTGACCCCCCCCCCAAAAAAGCCAAACTCTGGATCCGCGCCTGCTCTCATTCATGGTATAAATTCCATGCACCCAACGGTTTGAGAGCAACCAAATAATGAATGTCATGCAACTAGTAAGAAATGAAACGAAAATTGCGAGGAGGGGGGGGGGGGTGGCGTAGAATAAATCCTGCGGGTGCTCATGTACCACGTTAATGAAAATACTGCAACACCCAGAACAATTATCCGCCAGCCGCCACTGATTGTGGATAAACTTCAAACATATTACTTATCGGTTAAGCCAATGTTAAAGATGACCGAAAATGAAGAAAGATTATTTTTGTCAAGTAAAAGGTGTCACATTTGCGAGAAACCGATTGCAGTTAATGAACTCAAAGTACGCGATCATTGTCACTTAACTGGAAAATATAGAGGAAGCGCACACAATAGTTGTAATTTAAATTACAAAGTAACAAAGGTTTTGCCTATAGCATTTCATAATCTAACAGCCTATGATGGACATTTTATAATTAAAGAAATTTGTGAGAAACGTGATGGAGATGTGTTACATAATCCTGGTAATATAAGTTTGTTGGCGGTGAATATGGAACGTTATAAAGGGTTTACAAAGTATGTACGGGTTA
This sequence comes from Meconema thalassinum, assembly GCA_946902985.2. Taxonomy (NCBI): domain Eukaryota; kingdom Metazoa; phylum Arthropoda; class Insecta; order Orthoptera; family Tettigoniidae; genus Meconema; species Meconema thalassinum. Next base: position 1,356,707,843 of record OX336388.2, read on the forward strand.
AGAATGGATTCATTCAGTTAAGATTTATCGATACATATAATTTCTTGTCCTGTTCACTAGATCAATGTTCATCTTCGTTAAGTGAAGATTCAAAGCAAATAACTCGACGTTATTTTAATGATGATGCACAGTTTCGACTTACTGCGAGAAAAGGCGTGTTTCCCTATGAATACGTCACGAGTATGGATGTACTTAACGAAACTAAATTACCTGAAATATCCAAGTTTTATAGCAGTCTTAATGATCAAACAATATCGAATGAAGAGTATGAGTTTGCTCAATCTGTGTGGGAAACGTTTTCCTGTCAAACATTAGGAGAATACGCCGATTTGTATTTAAAAGTTGACACACTTCTTTTGGCAGATGTCTTTGAAAATTTTAGATCGAATGGCATGGAAACTTATGGCATTGATGCAGCTCATTTTTACACTGCTCCATCTATGTCTTGGTGTGCTATGAAAAAGATAACCAACGTTCAACTTGAATTGCTTCAAGATATTGATATGTTACACTTTTTTGAACGATCTATTCGAGGAGGAAATGTTCAGTGTATAACACGACATGTGATTGCTAATAATAAGTATATGAAAACTCATGATGAGAAAAAGCAAGAGTCCTACATAATGTACTTTGACGTTAATAATTTATATGGATATGCGATGATGGAATATCTTCCAACGGGTGGCTTTAAATGGGTTGCAAATGTTGAAGGGTTTGATGTTTTAACTATTGATGATACTTCAGAAATTGGATATATTTTGGAAGTAGATTTGACTTATCCTCAAGAGTTACATGACAAACATTCAGATTACCCTCTATGTCCCGAAAAGTTGACAAAGCTAATGGCTACCCTAGATAATAAAGAACGTTATGTTTTGCATTATAGATTGTTAAAGCAATGTATTCAACTAGGAATGAAATTAGATCGTATTCACAGAATAATTGAATTCAATCAGAGCCAATGGCTAAAACCATATATTGATGTGAACACAGAGAAACGAAAACATGCCAAAAATGATTTTGAAAAGAATTTTTATAAATTGATGAATAATGCAATTTTTGGTCGTTCACTGATGAATGTGAGGAAGTTAAGGGACATCAAATGGGTCACCAAATGGCATGGAGCTCGTGGTGCTAGGTCTTTAATAGCTAAGGCTAATTTTAAACATAGAATTATATTCGATGAACAATGTATGGTCATCGAGATGAGTAGACTAAAGATTTTTCACAATCAACCAGTATATGTTGGTGCATCTATATTAGATTTGTCTAAATGTAAAATGAATGACTTTCATTACAATGTTATTTTAGCAAATCCTGAATCAAATGTGAGGTTGTTATACACAGACACCGATAGTTTTATGTATATATTCTATTATGATATTTATGAGTTCATGAAACAGCATTCAAATTTGTTTGATACTGGAAACTATGAAACAAACAATCCTTTTGGCATTGTGAGACAAAATAAAGGTGAAATTGGTTTAATGAAAGATGAAAATGCTGGAAGGATTGTTGAAGAATTTGTGGGGTTACGACCCAAAATGTATGCAATAAAATTGTGTGATGAAATGAATAGCTTGTGTAAGGCTAAAGGCATTAAGAAGAGTGTGAGTAAAAGTATGAATATTGATGAGTATCGAAAGTGTCTTTATAACAGAGATAAAGTCAACAAAGTTCAAGTTTGTATAATTTCAAAATCTCATTCTGTATTTACTGTTCGGCAAAATAAGTTGGCAATTTCATCAAACGAAGATAAAAGACACATAACTGAAAACGGAATTGATACTTTACCGTTTGGTCATTTTTCTCTGAAAAAAAATGATTAGAAACAAAATTGAGATTAAAGCACATCATCTCAGTTACTTTATTTCTTTCACACACACACTTTTATTCTGTTAATAATACTAATTTTTGTGTGTTCCTTTGCTTATGAAAAAAAAAGAATAAATAATAACCCAAATTTTGTGTGTATTATTTAACCCCCCACCACCATTCCAATTTTCCAGAAATATATATATATGTATAATTACTGTATATTACATATCATTTAGTAATGGTGCGTTGTAAGAGGACCAACTCTACCACTCGATATAAACGAACAGGAAGTGGATCATTAATTAGTCGTGTACTTAATAAAACTATTGATAATTTACCCGTGGAATTACACATCCCGGGATATGAATATTGTGGACCAGGAACAAAATTAGAAAAGCGATTGAGCCGTGGTGATCCAGGAATAAATATATTAGATAAAGCGTGCAAAGAGCACGACATTGCTTACGCAAAGCATAAAGATTCAAACAAAAGAAGAGAGGTTGATGAAATTTTAGCTTCAAAAGCTTGGTCTCGTGTAAAATCCCGTGACGCATCATTTGGAGAGAGAGCGGCTGCACTAACAGTGGGTGGCATAATGAAAGCTAAGTCTAAGATTGGAGGAGGTAAGCGAAACTTAAATAATAAAAAAAAAAACAAGAAAAGATTAAAAAAAAGAAGAACATCGAAAAAGCAAGGTGGTATTTTACCCCTACTTCCGATATTTGCAGCCTTGTCGGGCTTGGGGGGTCTAGCAGGCGGAGCAGCATGGGTGGCGTCTGCTATAAACAAGGCGAAAGCTGCTCAAGAAGAACTAAAAGAAATGAAAAGACACAATCGAATGATAGAAGCAATGCGAGGAAAAGGAGGTCAAGGCATTTATTTAAATCCTCCTGCATACAAAAGATAATTAATCAAATACCAAATAAAGCATTAAGTAATTTCGATTTAGCTAAATACGCACATCAATTAAAGATTCCAAATTTTAGAGGAGTCTTTATGCGAGATACGTTACCAAGATATCCTCGAAAAAATGAAAACTGTATTGTTAACCTTGAACCGATGGATAAATCCGGTTCACATTGGGTGGCTTTCAGTAAACGAGGTAAATATGTGCATTATTTTGATAGTATTGGTAATTTAAGACCACCATTAGAAATTTTAACATATCTTAAAAATTGCTATCTACAATATAATTTTCATTCATATCAATCGATTACTTCTTCGATTTGTGGACATTAATGTTTAGTCTTCTTGTATTGTATAAATAAGGGAAACACAGACCGTCTTTAAACATTTCAAAGATGGCTTTCGAAAGACGGATAACTCTTGAAGGTAAAGGCTCGAAGATTGATGTTACATTGGAGAACCCGATTCATCTTGTAGGAGCAGAGTTTTTTGAAATAGGACTTGCAGGATTGTATACATCTAATTCTATTCGAAATGTTACCAACAGAAATAATCAATTTCGCATTCATTTTACTAATTTTTTATCAATTGATTTAGTGGTACCACCGGGTATTTATGAATTTGAAGATCTAGCCTCAACATTTGATGATTTACTTAGTTATCAGTCATTGTCGAAACTTATACCAGAACATTTAGAAAAAACAAAAATGTATGTGGAAGAGGATATAGATGGAAAAAGAGACAACCGTCTCGTTTTGTCTTCTCCGTTTAATATTGATTTCACTGTAGCCAACAGTGTAGCAGGGCCTTTAGGTATTGAAAAGAAAGTTTACCCTAAAGAGAATAAAAGAGAAATTGAAATTGATCGAAATAGAATCGATAATGAAGTAACAATTAGCGAGAATAATAACGTTTTGGCTATAAAGTTGAACGAAGCGGATAGAGCGAATTTAATAATACCCAATGCTAGCTATACGTTAAAACAATTAAGTGAAAAGATTAATGAATTATTAGTTGAACATGTATTAGGTGACAAAGACAAATTCCCATCATTTTATATTAATTATGATAAAGTCTTTTATCATTGTAAACTATATTCGAAAGTGTTTGCTATAGATTTTGGTGTTGCAGATTCCATTGCAGATTTGTTAGGATTTTCTCATAGAAAGTTCGAGGCAAACACAACTCATCATTCTGAATATATGATTAAAATTAACACTGTTAATAGTATTCGAGTATGTTGCAACCTTGTGCTTGGTACGAGTTCTTATTTGAACCATAAACCAACACACTCTTTATATAATTTTAAAGCTCATGTTCCTGCTGGTTACCCGATTGTTGTACAACCAACAACAATTAATTTTTTGCCTATGAACACCAAGGTTATTCAACATGTATCTGTGCAACTTGAAGATCATCTTCAACACCTCATTGATTTGCAAGATGAAGATTTAACTGTAGAATTAATTATTCGTCCAGCACGATATCTTGCTATATAAAGTAATGAAATACTGTTATGTTTTCATTCTACTTGAGTAAGCTTACTAGAAAACATTCACAAATATGGTTATACTATATAATACTCAAAGTTTGAAAAAAAAGAAGTCGACTCTGATTCGAAAAAATAATATAAATCAATCAGCTAAAATTTCTAAAAAAAAAAAAAAAAAACAACAACATCGCACCTTGAAATCTAAGAAACAGTTATCGAGTAACAACAAACATTTCTTACAGTCTTTAGGCTATCGCGTACTTTAATTTCAATATAAATATATATGCAGTTGTTAATCTTATTTAGTTTCTATCTATAGTTGAAGCTGTTAACATGTTTAGCATGTTTAACATAACAGATAAAAGAGAGGTTGACAACAGAGTTGTGCGACGAGAAGAAAGAGTTTATCAACCTTATTCAGCTAATAAATTCGAAAATAGTGATGAAATTCGAATACCGATTCAAAATGAAGAAAACATAGTTTTATTATCAGAAGGTGTTCTTCACTTAGAAGGTCAAATTATTACTTCTAACATAAATCCAGCTGCTTCTACTACAGCACATCCTGACCAAAATTTTGGGGCTAATCTTTTTAGCGAAATTCGCATCACGTTAAATGGTAAAGAAATTGATCGTACACGCCATCTAGGTATAACAAGTTCTATAAAAACCTTTGCATCATATTCAAAAAACGAATATACAGCTTTACAAAATGCTGGTTATTTTCCCTCTTTAACAACACCAGCAAGTGAAGCAAATATTGTTGATAGTAACACAAAACGTTTTCATATAATACTTCCTTTAAGCAACCTGTTAGGTTTAGCAGAGGATTACAGAAAGCCGATTTTAAACTGCAAGCATGAGGTAATACTTCTCCGATCGTCAAGTGACGCACGTGCGTTGCAATCGACAACCGAAAACGATCTTTCTAAGGTCAAGTTATTTAAAGTTTATCTAAAAATGCCCGTTTTATTATTATCGGACGAAGAACAAATTAAAAGATTAAAACTAATGCAGAAAAATATTCCCATTCAGGTTGGTTTTCGATCATGGGATGTTCATGTCTTGCCTTCTCTTCCTAGAACAACTAAATATAGTTGGACTGTAATGACAACTTCTGAAACTCAAAAACCACGTCAATTTTTATTAGGTTTTCAAACTAGAAGAAATTTACTAAACACATGCTCTTCCTATTTTGACCATTGTAACATTAAATCTATAAGAGTTTTTTTAAATTCAATTTTTTATCCCTATGAAATGCCAACTTCTGAAATTGCCATAAATGACTACAGCGAGTTGTATGACATGTTTGTTAAATTTCGTAATGTATATTATCAGATCGATGATGTTCGTTCAGAGACTCTGGTTTCACGAGATGAATTTAAGTCTCATTGTCCGATTATTGTAATTAATTGTCTCGAACAAGTGGAAGCAGTGAAGACATCTTCAGTCGATGTGCGAATTGAAATCGAGACAAGTGAGAATATACCTGAAGATACAACTCTTTATTGTGTTCTTATTCATGATCGTCAAATATCTTACAGACCATTAACGAATGAAGTAATTATCTAAACCAATATATGCTAAGTTATAAGCAAGCAAGTAAACAAGTATTCTCACTTTAGTTGCAATCATGGAATTGACAACAACAAACTCTCCTTCTACTGATGCTGGCACGTGGAATAAGAAGCAACCAATAGTTGCAGACATTCGCAAGCTACCAAACGGCAGTTTGGAACTTGCTTACTGTATTTTAAATAACGGCAATATACCTTCATTCAGCTCCGTTATCACATGGGTTGCAGCATATTGTGAAAAAACTCTTTCTTCTTTTTTTTTTTACTCTATTAAGAATAAATATGAATATTTAGTTGTATATAATTTGCCACAGGAATTTTCTTTGTTTGCACTTAAAGCACTTTCCCCCGACTCATTATTTGATCTTAATACGATTGATGGAATGTCAGACCTAATGTTGAGGCATAGCCAACGTTTACCTACAGATTGTCCAAAACATTTACCATCTCTAGCAATGGGAAGCAATAGTTGTGCTAAATTCAATGTCAATGCTGTTCAACATTGGTTAAATTCTTCTGATGGCATCATGAAAATCGTGTGTTCGATAATAAACAAGTTTTGAAACAATGGACTTCGAGGTTTTAATAAGTTTGATTGGAACTACTTTCCTATAAACGTACTGACTATATATGAACCACAACGAATTCGTCTAGAGTGGGAACATCTACCAGATCATCTAAAGAGGAAATTTCAACTGTTTCATCTTCGCTGCAAATGTGATAACTGTAATCGCTATCTATAAAGGGTGATTAATTAAATCTACTAGTGTCGTTGACATGTTTTTAGTTTGCTTTTTAACACAGTATATATTTTTTTTTGTCTACAGAAAATAATCATCTGGACAACTAAAAGAAGAAGAAGATCATCTCAACACACCCACACTCATCTGGACAACTAAAAAAAGAATGAGATTACTTCAAGAGAAATAAAATTGTATTAATTGTAATTCTAAATGAATAAAGAAGAAAAGGTCTTTTGTACCATTTCATAATAAAGTTCTTATTAATGATCAATTACCTCCTCACTCTACATGTAAATAAAATAATAATATTGTCAGGTGAGGGATTCGAACCCTCGCTTTCAATTTCTGAAAATTAGATCTTAAGTCTAACGCCTTAGACCACTCGGCCAACCCAACACATGCAAATCATGCATATTAGCCAACGTGTTTTGTTGATTCATCTCAGTTCGCATTTAGCATTGTGTGGTGAACATCTTTTCTTTGTGAAGTAAAGCAGCATCATGAAGTATTTTAATTGTGTAAAGTATTCCAAAAAACAGTTAATGCAAATGATATTGAGTCAAAAAGAAATGAATTTAAAATCTGAAAGAGATCGGCTAAAAACATTTAAGACCTGGTCTTCAGACAGTTTTACGAACACTGCATGGTTAGCAGCTGCAGGATTTTACTATTATGGATATAAGGATATGGTTAGGTGTGCTTTCTGTAATCTGCAACTTAGTTATTGGGAAGAAGATGATGATCCGTTTGAAGAGCATAAGAAATGGGCCTTTTCTTGCCCCTACGTAAACAATATTTCTCCTAGCATAGAATTGAAATCTGAATATGAAAGACTTAAAACTTTTCAAAATTGGCCTCTTCCCTGTCCAAACGAATTTAGTTTAGCGTCAGCAGGATTTTATTATACTGGTCATGGTGATAAGGTGAAAAGTATATTCTGTAAGATTGAAATTGAAAATTGGAGGGAAAACGATAATCCTTTAAATGATCATGAAAAATGGGCGCCATATTGTCCATATTTAAGAGGGTTTTACGTCGGCAACGTTGATTTAAATCCTGAAAATCCTACTATTATTCCATATAATACAAGTTATGATACGTGTGGAAGCAATATATGTTGATGTGATGTGATTTTTTGTGCAGTGTGCATTCTCAGACGTAAACGTAGACATGCTGAAGTTTGTTAAGCAGTCAAACACTCTACCAGTAATTTCATTTACTAATGCTGAAAACCAGAGTAAAAGTGAAAACAGAAAGCATGGTGTTTTACTACCGAACACAATTCGATGTATCATTTGCGGTCCATCGAACTGTGGCAAAACAAACGTAATGCTAAATTTATTGTGTCATAAAAATGGAGTTCGTTTTGAAAACGTTTATATTTATTCTAAATCACTTGCTCAAAGTAAATATGTTGAATTAAAAAAGTTTTTGGACTCCATAAAAGAAATAAAAAGTGATTTTTTCCGATAATGATGAAGTTATGCCTCCAGAAATGGCTAGAAAAAACTCTATATTTGTTTTTGATGATGTAGCCAGCAATAAACAACAACACATGAAAGATTATTTCAGTAGAGGTCGTCATCACAACGTTGACGTATTTTATCTTTGTCAAACATATTCTTGTATACCTAAACATCTAATTAGAGATAACGCTAATTTTTTAATTCTTTTTAAACAAGACGGAACAAACTTGCGTCACGTATATAACGATCATGTAAATACAGATATGAGCTATGAACAGTTCTTTGATATTTGTTCGTATTGTTGGCAAAACTCTAAGTTTGGCTTTTTGGTTATCGATAAAGATAGCGATTTACAAAATGGTCGATATCGCAATGGATTTGATGTTTATTTTCAGTTATAAATATGACTTCAAAAAGAGCTAAATGCCCATTCGTGTTATAGCTTTTGCGTGGTTAACAACTTAACTATGACATCGTTTAACAAAACCAATAATGTGTCTATCGGACGTCCGACTTCACGACATGATATTGCAACTAAATCATATGTTGATGATAAGCTACTGCAATATGGAAATCAACTAACAACAACAACAACAAGCGACGGACATCTAAGTATTAACGGCAAACGGTTAAAAAATGTTGGAACGCCAATACATGTTGAAGATGCATGCAACAAAGGTTATGTACTGAAGTTATTAAATGAGCTAAATAAAATCGAGTCTAAAGAAGACATACAACGAAACTTTAACGACCTTAAAGGTTTAATTTTTTCAATTTGTAAAATAGAGAAAAAAGAACTTGACTTTCAAAACAAACGTCTCGCGGGCTTAGCTTTACCATCATCTGCAAATGATGCAGTAAACCTTATTGCAATGCAGCAACATACATCGAATATAAAAAAATATCTTGAGACCCGAATAACCGAAGTGTTACAACGAGTAGAATTCATTCATGGTTTTAGTGCGAGAATTTTCAGAAGATCACTTTCCGTATGATCAAGATACTCTCGACTTGGGTAACAAAAGAATAAGAAATGTTAAAGATCCAATTCAAAATCAAGATGCGGTAACGTATTCTTTTCTTAAAACTCATGTAACAAATGAACTCGATGGAATTAAAAAATCTCTTTTGAATATAAACAGAGATGATGAAACTGTAGATATGTTAAATAGAAGAATAACAAACATATCTCAACCAATCGATTCGTTAGATGCAATAAACAAATATTACTTAGAAAACTTTGCTGCCTCTCGAAAAGATCTAGAAGACTTAATCACTAAATTTAATAAACAAAACTTTTTAAACGTAGACGATGGTGGAACTTTAGATATGATGAGTAAACGAATTACTCACGTAAACAATCCCATATACGATAACGATGTTGCAAATAAGACGTTTGTTGAACAATATGCCGCTTCCCGACGTGAATTTGATCAATTGAAACAAACTGTAAACAATCTACAACATCAAAAACAAACAAATGTTGAGTTTCCTGTTAACGACCAAGATGTGACAAATAAACGGTTTGTAGAACACTATGCTGCTTCACGAACTGAAGTTAATCAACTAAAAGAAATTTTAAGCAATTTACAAACTCGTATTGAGGGTGTTGCTAACAATCTCAATATTGTTAAAAAAGAAGATCTTGAAAGTTATGCTGCTGCATCCAAAGAAGAATATATCAAGTTAAAAACTGAACTAGAAAAAATTGAGCAATTGGTTAACAAAGAACCACTCGAAAGTTTTACTGCATCCATAGAAGAATATGGTATATTAAAAGATGAAGTAAAGAAAAAGAACTTATCGAAATTTATTCTGAAATTCTCCAACACACCATCAATCCATTCACCAGTATACACGCTTCATAATCATAACATACAGTACCAACTTCCCTACAAAGGCATATTAAAACCAATTTTTGTTTCACCAAGATCTCCAATTGTGTATGCAATTTTAAATATACGTCAAGAGATTGAACTGGATGGCAGTGTTATTGTTGTTGAAGAGCAAGATGAAATTCAGTTTCGACTTAGAGACCCTAAAAAACATAAAAATGATGATCTTCCTCTTCAAATCGATTTCGAATATACTATAAATAAGTAAAACAACCACAATTTCCGTTTAGTCATGGAGAAGAGCTCGAAGATTAAAGCTGAAAGTCGAGTAATGGATAAACTTTCTCGCTTAAAAAAAAGATGTTAAAGGCAAGTATCTTTCACTTCAAAATGATGTTAGACGAAAAGAATTAGATATAGAGACTAACTTTAAACCAGTAACAAGTTCATTAAATCAACTTGTAGCTATTGCTAATACGTCAACTCAAAATAAAGAAAATCGAAAAAGAAAAGGAAAATATGACGATTCTGAATCCACTGCTACTTCAGACGAAGAAGATGCAGATAGCATCAAAATAATTTCACTACTTGACCGCTACTTTGATCCGTTCATTAAACAAAACGTGGATAGAACATATGGTATAACGATAAGAAATGATAAACAATACTTGGGACGTGAACGAGTTTTCTTTGATAAAAAGTGGATAAAAGTTGGCGGTGAAAAATTTCCTATAACAGAAGGTCTACTTGAATTGATTCAAAGGAAAGTACCAGACCCCACTCTAATAGATAGGAGTGATTTAAGTTCATATTTGAAATTATTAAATGTTTCAAACGTGCACAAAAGAAATTATACAAGCAATGCAGCTCCAAGAGGAACGCAATCTTATAAGTATAGACATATAATTGAACCCCTTCTCACTGAAGACATAGATAGAATTATAAAAACAGCAGATGAAAATGAAGAAGAAGCAAATACTACGATGCATACTGGATATGGTAAAAAAAACACATCGCGCCACAAGCCATTTGGAAATTTGAAGGCGGAAACAATATTGAATTCGTTCACTGGAATGAACCAAACAAATTGGTATCAAGACTTAAAAAATTAATTGCATCGAAAGCTGCAGGTCACACAGGACTCGACAGCGAAATCTTTGCAATTGAAGAAGAACTAAGAAATGCAGGATATATTGAATAAAAATTCAAACGTTTGTAAAACAATGCACAGTATGTTATAAAACATTGTTTGGAAAATAACTATGAACGAAATCAGACGAGAAATTGCAAAAGAACTTCACGCACCGCTTAGAAAAAAGTTTAAAAGACGACGTGTTATTAGCAAAGGAATCGATGACCTCCATGAAGCTGACCTTGTGGACATGTCCAAACTTGCAAAATGGAATAATGGATTTAAATATTTATTAACCATTATTGACGTTTACTCGAAATATGCATGGGCAATTCCTCTTAAAACCAAAAAAGGAAGTGAGATTGTAAAAAGCTTAAAATTTGTTTATTCTCAAAGTAAAAGATTGCCGAATTATTTTCACACCGATCGAGGAACGGAATTTTATAACAGTGAATTCAAAACATGGTCTCAGAAACAAAATCTAAAGCATTATTCCACTGGGAGTTCCATTAAAGCGAGCGTGGTAGAAAGATTTAATCGAACTCTTAAGGAATCGATGTGGAAAGAATTCACAACACGAGGTTCTTACCGATGGGTACATATTTTGCCTGAGTTACTAGTAAAGTATAATCACAAAATACATCGCAGCATCGGCATGAAACCTATTGATGTAAAAAGAAACAATCCACCCAGCTTGCCAACACAATATAATGAAACTTTAAGAAAACCAAAATATAAAATCGGTGACATTGTAAGAATATCAAAAATCAAGAAACACTTCACTAAAGACTACGAAGCTAATTGGACAACGGAATTATTTACAATTTATAAAGTTCAAAATACTAATCCACGAACATATCGTTTAAAAGATAATAAAAATTTGCAGATATTTGGAGCGTTTTATGAAGCAGAGTTACAACGAACAAAACATCCTAATATTTACTTAGTCGACAAAGTACTACGTAGAAAAGGAACCCGAGCCTTCGTATCTTGGCTTGGATTCGATTCAACTCACAACTCATGGATCCCCAACAAAAATATCTTCTAATTACAACAGTGTAAGTTTTTTTTATACCTCGCAAAATATTATTATTATTATTATTATTATTATTATTATTATTATTATTATTAATGTGTCTCTATATATATATTTTTCAGCTCACTAAAACCAACACACGCAAGAAAGAAAAGAATGATTGTACTTACCCGTGCACAAGACCAGCATATTTCAACTCTGCAAACAACACCGCATCTTCAATTCTCCGCAGCTTGTTGGAAAAAGAACTACTTACCACTTTAAGAACGAAGATCATATCATTTTTCACTATTTCATATTATATAATTAATGTAAACCACAAATGATCAAATAAATATATTTAAAAAAAAATTAGACTGCACAATTAGTTAAAAAAACAACCACTGCCCACCGTCCATTTTAATTTAAAATTTGAACATCATCATCATCATCATCTTCTTCTTCTTCTTCTTCATCATCCTCTTCCACTCGATGTTCTTCTTCCTCTAATGACCGATCAAACACGGCCATAACCTCTTCCGCTAATGAAGGATCAAACGAGTTGTAATTCATCAAGCCGATGGTTCTCAGTTTGTCAATAATAATATTGACATTGTGTGCTGTCACCCCGTTGAAAATCATCTCACGGCAGTGGCACTGATCTCTCAACAGCTCGAATATTTCACAGCTAAAAAGCTCCTTTTCGCTAGCTGTCAGAGTGTTGTACCACACCTCCTCCTCCATTTTCGTCGCACTGACGATAAAATGTAACCCTTGTTTCAGGGCACTTTCCGCCAACAACATAATGTCTCGCAATTTCATTAACATTTCAATTAACCCCTCGCACAGACTCACGTTGTTGCAGATAATGATACCTAACTACTGCTCCATAGCAATCTCCTCTTATATATATTAAGAAGTTAGAGCACCAAAAAAGATCTTTAAAACATTTCACATGAAGCTCTGGGAACCGACATCCAATCTCGTTCTCGCATTAAAAATTACACACTTGAATAATGACGTCTAGGAATCTAAAAACAAACAGATCAAGATTCATTTCACACACTTGAAGATATACATGACATATAAAACACTGTAACCAGATTGAGACCATGAAGCAAGCCGGAACACAAAAAATGTTAACATCATTTAAATTAAACAGACATAACATAGCGACAACGAGTAACACAAGTTCACTCCCACGCTCTGGTGATATATGCTGTACTTAAACAGAGTCTGGCTTTACAACGCCACTTTACTTATTTAGCGAGCGCGAGCAAAAAACTTTAACAAGCATGCGTCACATGTGCGGAGAGAGCGGGCTGGTCTCACGCCTCGCCCACACGGCGCGAGCAAAAAAACGGAACAGATGCACGCCACATGTCTGGTAGCGAGCCAGCTATGTCGACCGCCTCGCCGTACACTCTCATTCAAAAGTTATGACACCCAAGACTCTCTCCACTTCCTTGAACAATTACCTAAATATAATTCAATAATCAATCAATAATTAATAACCATGATACACAACTGACCTCTGCTGTCCTCTCCATGCGAACACAAGGCGTGGTGGTCATCCTAGCCATTAACCAATCACCTGATCCCACCTGGACCACGTGCTCGCTCTAAGGACCCATGACGTCATCAGGATTACGCAATTTCTGGTCATGATGATGCAATATTTGGAGTGTTGCGAATTATACTACTCGTCATTTTCTTTCCAAAGTTTTCGAAATGCCCTTCCATCCTCTTCTGGCCGTCTTCCATCTTCTTCTGGACATCGTCTATCTTGGAAGTTAACTTTTCTAACAGGAGTTGTATTTTCGCATCCATTTTAATAGGGATGTAGCCTGAGAAAGTTCGCGCCAGATAGCGCTCGTGTAGTACTGGGTAAGCGCAAGGCGATCGTCCTATGTTTCCCCCAGTCAGCTACGAGGAGTGTATAGATTGTGACCGAGTTTTCTAAGCTAAATTAATTATATCTTCTCTAATTTTACCCCAAGACTATATTAATTAATTCTATAGGTATATCCTCTAATATGTTATGAACGATTTTCAGCGTTTAAGCGTTAAACAGCTGTAAAATGAGCTACGGACTAGAGGCGCTACAACTAGTGGCAGGAGGGAAGAATTAGTAGGCTACAGCGGTAATAACAAAATTCTAACACGCTTTATTATTCTAATTATGAATAGGAGTCAGCATGCTTGAGTATTGTAGGCCTATATTGATAAATAGCCTATATCTCCATAAGACTTAAATCATAAATAGAGATTTCCCGGTCAATGCATATGAGATTTTCAAAGTGAAATGCCTTGTCCTGTTCGGATTCCACGTAAAGAGGAAGTCCTCTGTGCCTTATGATCTCTAGATTAACGGTCATGTAAACCTATAATCTTCCTTTTATAAATAGAGATTTAAATATTCACTGGCTCCCCTTGCTTATAGACTTCGATTCGTGTATTTTTTGGTTGATAGCGTACATGAAACGGTCCTTTTTTTAAGGTAAACATAATCAAAGAAAGTTGATACCGGTATTGTTTACCTCAAAATGCATCGCAACGTTTGGTTCTTTTGTAATTTGTCAATTTCTTAATACAAATCGTTTCCGTACCCCTTGGAAACGACTGAGGGGTACAGTATTTAAAAAGTTTGAGAATCCCTGTTTTAAGACCATCAACTGTTTCCATTCATCTGGCTAACTTAGGCCTATGACTCAAGAATGTAGAAGTCAGTCACTACCGGTACCACATTCTCCGTCGGGCAGCTGTAAGTTGACGATTAATTCTGATTTCAAGAAACCAACCATAATACGTTTTTGACTGTTAATGTTGTGACATTTATTCTTGAAGTATTTGTCCGAGTAATGATGCCTTTGAAAATGGGAGTCACAAATGTTACATTCACTTCTTCCTGTATATTGACGATTTCTTCCCGTACCGTACTTCAATGGAGATAATTTATGCAGATTCCGATATTGTAGGCTTATCGTGGTAAACTGGCAATTTTTTTGTGTATGGCCTCTTCCTTATTTTTGTTGTGTTCGTGGTCCACGGAAAAAGCGATGGAACAGTGCCCGGTTTTAATCTTGCTCTCTCACCTTCAAATACAAACGCATAAATTCAGTGATTGTTATCGATATGTCTATTCAGTTTATAGGTAGGAATTATTTCCCTTTGTAAATCACACTTGCCCAACACAGTTTTCGTGAAGTCATCGAGTTGAAAACGATAGGAACACACTTTAATATTTTCGGTCAGATTTTCTTCACCGAAATGTTTCTTTCTAATAGCATGTAACCATTTCTTCCTCATTTCTTTATTTTGTGAAAATTGGTGACACGAAATCGGATTTCCCTGATTTTTGCAAAGAGGAACACTGCAATAGCTCGGCATAGTCACGAAAATAGCAATTTAAACAACTTAAATTCGTGGATATTAGCGGCATGTGAACACAGGAGACAAATGAAGAGCGCCTTGCGCTTACCCAGTACAACAGCAGTGCGCTCTATCGGTGCTAGTTCTATACATCCCTATTGTCTGACTTGTGAAAGGCATGCACTCTCTGGAAAATTAGTGAACTAATGACCTGCACGAGTTATGAAACCAGGACCTTCAGGTGTTGTGTTTGTGCTTGGGTTCGTAATCCGGCTTCTGACATCAGTTGTTACGTGCCACCCCCTTAGTGGCACTTACGTTAACTGGGCGAAAAGCACAAACACAATTGTTCCTTTAAAGAAATATGATTTTATTGCAGCCCACAAACATACACAGTGCACACACATACACACACTGAGTCTAGCTTCAGAAAACACTGCTAGTCACTATTAGTTTCCACATTTATGTTCTCTCCGTCTGTGAGGCGTTACAGTGTTCCAGCTTACACTCACACGTACAGTCTACACAGGTACTCTACAGCCTTGCCACTGCCACTTCACTTACTTCCAGAGTCCTCTTGCTGCTCCTTGTGCGCTCTTGCTCGTCCCGTGTCGATCCCACGACCACGTATTCCACGAAGCACCGCGACACCTCCAAGCACTCACAGTCCTGACTCAAAGTTGCACCCTGGCAGCCAGGCTTCCTCTCTGTTACCGTAAACGTCCAGTAATAATCGCTGTACTGCTCCGTACGCACTCACTCGACAACACTTCAGTACACACTAGCACTGACCAATACTGCCCAATACACCGTCCAATGCACTCCCATACACACTGCCTCCTCGCCGCGGCTCGCTGGTATACATGGGATCAGTCCCTGGCCTGGAAAGTTCGAATGTCACAACCCATTGCCGCATTGAGTCTGTTCTGGTTGGTTCCACATCCAGAATTTTCGCGTATTCTCTGGCCGGCTCGCACTGACTCACAAGTGCTTTGTTAATGTATGGCCGTGGGAGGAACCGAGAGGGTGTGGGCACTCTCTCCCTTCCCCTGCGGGGTTTGTCCAAGGCCACTAGACTGTCACACTGCCCCCCCCCCCCCCCGGGAGTCTACTGTCGCCCCGCGGCAACACGCAACAGTATTTCACAGTCATACAGCATAACTTCTTGATGTATACGGATTACAACGCGACCAAGAGCTATATTTTCCAACCACCCCGAGCCGAGAAAATGTTACCTTACAAAAACGATAACAACTTTGTTTCTTGGACACACAAAATTTTGAAATGAATAAACCAGTTATACATCATTCCAATGTATATTGTGTTAAAATTTGCATTCGAGCTGATGACGGGGTTTTGAGATAAGAATTCTTAAATGTGACGCATGGTTGAAACACGCTTAAAACGGGCACATTTTGTGTTCCAACTGCGATAAAAGATATTAAAATATAAATTAAGAATTCCAAACCTACATGAACTAACGTAAAATAGAACGACGAAAATGATGTTATTGGATTTTATGTAGGTCTACTGGTTACTTCACAAACAACCTTCAAACTCGAGTGCACATAATACTTTGGTCGACAGTAGTTTGCCCGGTGAAATCTACCTCCGCCTTCCGAGAGGAATTTTTTAATAGGTAGAATAGGATTATAAATAGGTTTTTATGTTTAAAGTGTAGCAAAAGTTGAGATAAAACGCGCAAAGCATAAAATTAAAGAATTGTTAGTAGAAAATCGGATTGCAACGTGGTCACTTTCGTAACATTATACGCATTTGTGTGTTCGTTACTGACATGTGCTAGCCCACTGCAGTCTGCTGGCGACGAGTGACGTCTCCACGACCTTCATGCAACCAATAGTAGGCCTTTAATCATGTCATGTGGTTCCGGCATTCTGGAATGTTCCTGGCCGCTATAAAAGATGGTACCTCCTTCTGAGTTTTATCTATTCTTCATTCTTCGGATCGTCACTCTTCTACGCACTATTCGACAACCACTGTCACGCTGCTCGACATTCAACATTTCATATTTATTGATACTCGTCACTATGCTTGAGTGACCGCACGTCGCATCCAGACGGCCTTGACCGACCTGCAACCACCGGATGCCATAAACAACATAGTATTTGAGACCATGCTGGTCTATACCTGCCAAATCTTCGAACTATCATCGTAGCGGCAGTTTTCCCTGACTGTTCGCGTGCATCATCTGTGACGTCATTGCCTGGACACTAATTATGTGTCGATTCTTCAACTAAGAAGAGAGAAGAAGTGGCCTGGATCTTCTCTTTCCTCTGGATGTCGCTTGAACTGCAACCTTCAAAGAGGCCACTGCCGCCTCCTGCTACGAGACTCTCAACTCTATTGGTATGACATCCTAACAACGCTCGCCGACTTGAACATTTACCCGCCACGCTAGCCTGGTATTTTTCAGAGCTGGCTCTACAAGATCTTCACATCTTTTTTAACCAAGTTAAGTCCATGTTATCAAATTTAATTATTGCCTTACGTATCAAATCTAATGTTATCATTTCTTCAATTGGTACAATCCATATTAAGATTGTATCACCTTCTAGTCAAAAAATATTACTGCGCTTTATCAGAGCTTCTATAATTAGTCACTTTCAAATTTGTTAATTTGTTATTAATTCATTCTGCTTTATCGCACGCATGTGCATTTTATTGTTCATTGTTCTCATATTTTGGTTGTTACAAAGCAATAAACCATATGTTATCAATCCTTTTGGTTTCTGGTGATGTACTTTTAATGCCCACTATCCCGCACCGCCTTCAGTTTAATTGCTCTCTTACAGTAGCTATTTTGACCGGGCTCAAGCCTGATGCGTGCTCTATTATGGGAACGGTTTAGGGAGATTTTTTCTCCATAAATTTGGTGCCGAGACCCGGGATTCAAACTATTTCAAACATTGCACACCAGAAATCAAAAATAATATTAATGTTTAAATTGTTTTATAATGTAGCCGTGTATATTTTTCAGCCTAAACTTGAGTCAAACAACAGCAGAGAAGGATTTGGAACGGTGCAGGTTCTCGCTTTGTTCTTGCATACTTCACCTGAAGTAAGAAACGCAAGACAAATAAAGGTGGTGAGTTTACTCCAGTTTTCAATATACAAGTATTAATACTCGTCCCTCATATAAGGGTAAATTAACCCGTTTTAGAACTTTTCTCTCAGATCTTACAGAACGGGAACGTAATTTAGATGTAATTTCTCAAAGATTAGAAAACTATGAGCAAGCTTTTGAAAAATACTATGAGATTCAATGCAGTATTGAAATTCAAAGCCCCGAACAACAGAGTGATCGTAATGAAACTGAACGACTTTATTATCAAGGCCATGTTGAAGCAAAAAACTTACTCAGAACTTTAACACTTGAGGCTAAGAAAGAATATTTAACCCCTTCAGTTTCTACCTCCGCACCTAACCGCGCAATCCTCCCCAAAATTGAATTACCCACATTTCGTGGCGATGAAAGTTTATGGGAACCATTTTTTGAATTGTTCACTTCATTAATAAATTTATGACAATTAAACCCTTCCGTTGATACAAAAGTTCCATTATCTGCGCTCAGCCATTCAAGATCAGCCGCTTAAGCTCATTCAGGCACTCGCTCTGACAAGTGACAATAACGAGGTCGCTTTAGAATTGCTCAAAGATCGTTACGGAAATTCAAGGCTTAGTGTTAAAGAATTAAGTTCCTTGACCAGACGGCGTGTGTTT
The DNA here is from genome assembly GCA_946902985.2 of Meconema thalassinum. Taxonomy (NCBI): domain Eukaryota; kingdom Metazoa; phylum Arthropoda; class Insecta; order Orthoptera; family Tettigoniidae; genus Meconema; species Meconema thalassinum. The sequence continues at coordinate 1,356,726,940 of OX336388.2, forward strand.
GTCTTTTGTTCTGTGTGTGTTTGTCTTTTGTTTTCTGAGTGTGTTATCCATGTAATGGCGCTTCGTCACGTGTGCTAATATGTTCCATTATAGTATTGAGATAGAATAAGTGTTTTATTAACAGCTGGTGACCGTAAATTGGACGAAGAAAATGGAAAAATTAAAACGGGAACGAGGTTTAGTGCGACGTTTAAACACAAAATCGTTGAATGAGTTCAAACAGTTATTAGACGTAGATCCACGCGTAGCCGACGACGTTACAACTGCATTCAAAATTTTAGAGGACAAAGCAACGCGTCTCTTCATGATAGAAGACAATATATGGGATCTATGGTTCGCAGCAGAGGATTTCAACAAACAAATCTATGAAAAGGAGTACGAAGCCGCCGAAGCATATAAAAAAGAATGGATAGCAGCCAAAACCAGGTATGAGAGTGTACTTTTTGATCGATAGAATGTCGTATCAAAAAGTGGAAGTGAAGCAAATGTCTCGTCTTCGCATAAAAAGAACTTACGATTACCTAAATTGGAACTGAAGGCGTTTGATGGTAATGTGAGAAATTGGTTAGGTTTCTGGGGACAATTTCGCAAGATTAATGATGACGAAACTATTGCTGATGAAGAAAAGTTCCAATACTTAATACAAGCAACAGTGCCGGGTCCAATGCTAGGGAACTTGTTGAGAGCTTTCCTCCTTCAGGCCCTAACTATAGTAAAGCCATTGAACAGCTGAAATCAAGATTTACTCGTGATGAACTACTAATATAGATATACGTTCGTGAACTACTTGGTTTGGTGATGACACAGGCTGGCAATCATGATGTTATATCTTTAGCAAAACTGTATGACAGATTAGAAACTCAACTTCGAGCTTTAGAGACCCTAGGAGTGACAAGGGAGAAATATGCTGCCATGTTGTATCCGTTGATTGAGTCAGCTTTATCTGATGATATCCTAAGAGCCTGGGAAAGGGAACCAGAGGCGAGGCGCCCATTAGGGCGCTGAGGCTCAGCCTATCCGTAAAAATAATTAAATTAGTTTTCTTCCGCTGTTATTGGTGTCTTTCGATTGATATTCCAAATATTATATATTTGAACTCGCGCTGCCTAGCACTGTGTTTGCTCACAACCAAATCAACCAATAGCTATTCACCTCGACTCAGCCTGGCGCGCGCAGACGCAGTAGCAACTACTTAGGCGGCGGGGTAAAGAGGGGGGTGTATCTTTTAAATGTGTGCGTTAAGGCTTGCCCAATGACCTGGAGGGAGAAACCCCTAAACGCTGGTTGTAAGAAACTGCTGCAATCTAGGGGTGTTTGGCAGAACTAAGACAGCACAGTATAATGAATGATACTGGTTACAGAGCAGGGTTGTCAACGATAACAAATGCAAGATAGCATAATTTTCTGACATGACAAATTATTGAGCATGGACATAAATCTGAACAGGACCCAGACATACGCAAAAAATGAATTTAAGATAAACATAACTTAACTTGCAGAATGATATATTTTTTTAAATGTGCTCTTTCGACATGTTGGCAGTCCTGGCTACACGGTGAATGATACGAATCTGTGTAGCCTATTGCCAGTGTGAAATGTAAGTGCAGTGAAGTGTGTTTATATTAATCTATTTGTATCTTACTGTGTGGTGTGTTCGTGTTACAGTGTAGTTGAAAACAAATAGTAGGCATCCGTACGCTAATCTACACGACACATGCGTTTCAATGGATGCATTCAATACATCTCAAGATCCATTGAATTTTCTTATTGAAAATCCAACATTTTTTTCTCAACTCTCTTTGGAGGAAGCCCACGCCAAGCTTGTCACTTCAGAAAACCGATGGAAAGTTTGTAAGACGGTTTCAGAGACAATGGTACGAGTCGAAACCATGGTTGAGTGGTAGTGCTACCCGAAATAGATTATTTTGTTTTTATTGTGTGCTTTTTGCTAAAGACAATTTAGAATGGGGAAAAAGAGGGGTTGGTGAGGAAAGTCTTAAAAATTTTCTTTCTAAGTCAAAAAAACATGAGTGTTCAATTTCACACATCACAGCAGCTGTTAAATATAATCATTTAGGTACCACTAGAATTGACCATGCACTTTCTGAGGCGATTCGTCTTGCAGCTTTGAAACACAATGAAAAAGTCGGGCGAAATAGGAATATAATGAAAAGACTGATTTCAACTCTCTGTTTCCTAGCGCGGCAAGAGTTAGCTCTCAGGGGTCACGATGAATCTGAGACGTCTTTAAACAAAGGCAATTATTTAGAATTATTGGATTTCGTGGCAGAGGAAGAACCGTATATGAAAGATCATTTATTATCCGATGGGGTATATAAAGGCACTTCCTCTGACACACAAAATGAACTACTCGAATGCATTACGGAAGTAGTTAAAGAACAGATTTTTAGTGAACTTGAAAATAGTCCGTTTATTTCTATACAGGCTGATAAAACCACGGATGTCTCAGCTACAAGTCAAATGAGCGTTATTTTCCGTTATGCCAATAACGAATCGGGAGAAATTGAAGAGAGATTCGTCGGATTTTATGACGTTTCAAAAGAACGAAGTGCTCAAGGTATAGCTGCTGTTTTGCTTGACGTCCTCAAAACCTGGAAGATCTCGATAGGGAAATTAATATCCCAAACGTACGATGGATGCAGTGCAATGGCAGGTAAAAATGCTGGTGTTCACTGTATTGTAAAACAATAATATCCTCATGCCCTCTTCATCCATTGCTACGCGCATCAATTAAATTTGGTTCTGCTTTATGCTTGTAAAACAATTACGCAAGTTAAAATTTTTGTAGCAAACCTCGCAGGATTCTATACTTTCTTTAGCCGTTCTGGTAAAAGAAGCGATCTTCTTAGAGCAAGGGGTTTCAAATTGCCAAGCTCATGTGAAACAAGATGGAACATTCATTCGCGCGCTGTTGCAACAATTATCCTTCACTATGCGGAACTAAAAGCCGCATTTCATGATATTATAGACAATGATGGATGGGATGATAATTCCTTACTTCAGGCAATTGGACTCAGCAATATATTGAATGATCTGACGTTTCTTTTTTTTCTGCAGCTTTATAATTTGATTTTTCAGCATACGGGTGTATTGTTTGACATCCTGCAAAGCAAACCCGTAGATATAAGACGTTGCAAGTACGAAATTGAAAATTGCACCAAGGCGGTTGATAAACTAAGATGTGAAGAAGTATTTCTTACCTGCATAGAGAAAGCTCTCTCCTAAATTCAGCAGTTGAACTTAAAACTACTCTAAATGAAGCAGGATCACAGAAATTGAAGAGACTTGCGTTTGAAATAGTTGACACTATAGTAGTGAATATGGAAACCAGATTCCAGGACTTTCAGAAGCTAGATTTTACGGAATTGGTAGATCAGAAAAAAAATTGTATTACAGTAGGCCAAATAATTTACCGACATTTATTCCCTAAAAAATTGTTTAAAGTGTATCCATTCTTCGATCATGAAAAACTGACAGGAGAACTTATGTTCGTTTATAGTAGTGAGGATAAACACCTATCGCCTAGGGATTTATTCAAATACATTATACACAATGGATTAAAAAATGTGCTCCCCGAGTGCTTGAAGCTACCTTCCTTGGTACTTTCAGTTCCGGCGACCACTGCTTCATGCGAAAGAAGCATGAGTACATTGAAACGTGTTAAAATGTACCTCCGCAACACAATGACGAACGATAGACTATCAAATTTGGCAATTCTGGCTATAGAGAAGAGGACTGTTAATCTTCTTCCAAACGTCAAGAATTCATTTCTCGAGTTATCGACGTCTACGCCCAGAAAAAGGACAGAAGGATCGAACCTATCTACAAAAAAAAAAAAAAAAAAATGGTGAGTGATAATGTATTAATTTGCTGATGCTCCTTGTCGAATTAGATTTAATTATTTGAAATAACACATCTGCTCTATTATGACTGTGTAAGTGAAGAATACACTTTAGTTGAGATAATTGTTTATTTTATTTTTTTCCATACATGGTATGAGTAACTGTGTGTACCCCATTAAAGTAAAAAAGGCCCGACCTCTGATGAGTTAAGGGACACTGGGGGTGGGGACACAGCCTTTCCAGTAGACTAAAGCTGTGCATTTGAGGAGTTGAGCACGTTTGTTATTTTCGGAATTCATTCAACTTCAGCCTACCCTACAAAAAATATCACACTTCGCCACTGAAGGGAACGTACGGCAAATAGAGGTGAAATGCATGATCCTAGTGACTAGCTAATCTGCTGGAGTTCTTGAAACTTGAGGTTGAGAGTGAAGAGCGCCTTCAGTTGGCTCGCAGTGGTATTTCTAGTAAAAGAGGTGTCGCTAGTGATAGTTTTGACAATGGCAAAACAAGCTACCTACTGCAGCGTGCATATATTCAGGGAGTTCTAAACAACAAAGCTCAGATGTAAAATGTGTGTGGTGTGATAAAACTTCACATGCGGCTACAGAGTGCTTTAAAGGAAGAATTTATTTATTTATTTATTTATTTATCTATCGTATGGCTTTTATACCGGGAGTGTCCGAGGACATGTTCGGCTCGCCTGAGTCTGTAGCTGCTTCCAGCGGACACCGTTAGGGTGAGCTACAAGTTCCGTTCAATTTCAAGTAGTTCCAACTTTCGCTACCAGATATCAGTGATACCTAGTGGTGAACGTTGGAACTTTTATAGAGCGTTCCGACGAAATCTAACCTAACAATTTAGCTGCACACAAGTTTAGTCTGTGGAAGAATCTTTTATATGCCATAAATCTATGACATGGGACCGCTGGCTTTACTTCCCCTGAAGGATTTTTAACCCTCTTAAAAAATCCAACGACTTCGGCCGGGTTTGAACCAGCTATCTTGGGAACAGCAGTTCAGCATGCTACCAACTACGCCACCGAAGCCGCTAAAGGAAGAATGATGTCGTTGGATGAAAAAAGGAATTTGCTCACGAAAAGGAATTGTTGTTTTGTATGTTTAAAAGGTGGTCACGGTGCTAAGAGGTGCCGGAACTTTGTCAAATGACTTGTCTGTTTTAGGCGCCATGTGACAGTTACCGGTGTGTCCAGATTTACCTATCCAGAGTAAGAAAACTGAAAGTGTTGAAGTAGGCCTAAAGAGTGCGGAGTCACAAGCTCTCTCACAGAAGTCAGGGTACACTCTTTTGCAAACAGTAATTGTTAATAGGCTATTGTCCGTAATGGTAAAGTTAAACTAGTACGTGCACTTTATGACAGCGTTGCTCAAAGATCCTATATTTCTACAGATGTTGTGAGAGAACTAAATGTAAAACCATCTGGGAAGGAAATGTTGAGCCACAGTCTTTTCGGGGGATTTGAAACGAGTCAAAAGCAACACAACCTCTATGACATTATTTTGAGAAGTTTAAATGGTGAATATCAAGGATCTATAAGTGTATTAGAACAGGGCAAAATTTGTGGTTATGTACCAAGAGTTGAAAGTCGAAACCTGTACCCCAAACTCAATGAGAAAATAATAAATCTGTCTGACACAGGGAGGAATCCACCTGATATAGGATTGCTGATAGGAGCAGACATTTCAGGATCGTTCTTGACTGGCTCATGTGTACATTTGGATGATGCTCTGGTAGCAATTGAAACACGATTAAGTTGGACGATTCAGGGACCCAGAAAGACTGTAAATAATTCTCTAGCTGTCATAACCTACAACTGTAACTTGGATTTGTCAGATTTATGGAAGTTGGAGGTGATAATAATAATATCGTATGGCCTCGGATGCCGGGTGCAAGCTTCGTTATTTGACACCCAAAGGGTAGCTTGCATGTCGAATTTCTTTGTTCCTTGAAGCACTATGAAAGTCAAGGAGGTTAGATATCTAACCTCCTTGAATACTAGAGCGCTTTCTAGTAGAGAAATGAGGAACTTTGTGTTGGCGGAAACTCCCAAGATTAATTTTGCCATTATGGACACGGCCTACTGAATTCAAATGGGTTCTTTGACATGCCAACATCTTATGACATGGTGTCGTAATTTTTGCCGCCTTTCAAAAATCACTTACCATGGCCAGGAGCGAACCTGCAAGCTTGGGGTTAGTAGACCGACACGTTGGCCACTCACCCACCGTGGTATTAATGAATCATGGAGGGAAGGTCATCCGGATCGCCTGGATAACAAAGCTTTGGCAGAAAAGGGACTTATCGGAGTGACAAACCGCCTGCGTGCTTCTGGGAAATTGAAAGAATATCATGGAGTATTTCAAGACTGGCTCCAATCTGGCATTGTAGAGATAGTTCCTCAAAATGAAACTAGAGGGTACTACTGGCCACATAGGGCTGTCATCAAGGCTACTAGTCAGACCACAAAAATACGCCCGGTTTTTGATGCTTCAGCTAAGGACCACAAAGGAACATCATTGAATGACTGTGTTTGTAAAGATCAGAATCTAATCGAGTTGGTTCCAAAGCTACTGTTGCAATTCAGGCAATGTGCCATTGGTATTACTGCTGACATCAAGAAGTAATTTTTACAAATAAGCCTATCGTCGAGGGATAGTGATTTCCTAAAATTCCTGTGGTGGAGCAGTGCTGATGCTCAAGAAATGATCACATTCAGACATCGACGTGTAGTATTTGGTGTGACTTCGAGTCCTTTCTTGCTAGGAGCTGCCATAAACCATCATCTAAATCATGCTCCAGAGGACATGAGACAGACAGCAAATATTTTGAAGCAATCATTCTATGTAGATAATTGCATTACTAGCCTTGAAACTGAAGAATCAGTTAATAAATTTGTTCAGGAATCTACTCAGTTGATGGCATCTGGACAGTTTGATCTTAGGGGGTGGGTAACTGCGCCTTTGTTTGGCAATGTGGTTGAGAAAGGCAAATAAATCGTTCCAATTTTAGGCGTATCATGGGACATTGTAAATGATCTTTTGTTTTGTAATGTCAGTGGACTTAAATTAACTGGAGAATCCATTACGAAGAGAGTTCTGCTGTCCATAACCCAGAATATATTTGACCCCGTGGGTTATACCAGTCCCACTACACTCTTCCCAAAACTGCTCCTGCAACAGACCTGGAAATTGAGATGTGGTTGGGATGTTGAATTACCCGAAGAAATAACCCAGCAATTTTCTGCACGGTTAAAACATTTGCATTATTTGGGTAACTGCCAGATTCCTTAGAACCCTTCATGGACTGTGTAAAGATTCTTCATGTGTTTAGCGATGCCAGTAAATTGTCATTTGCCACTTGTATCTTCCTGCGGGCAGAGTTTGCTGGAAAGGTTCCGTTCGCCTTGTGGCATGTAAAGCAAGAGTGGCACCCGTAAAACAATTGACAATTCCTAGACTGGAGTTGCTAGCAGCAGTCATAGCATCTCAACTTGCCTACCGCGTTAAGAAGAGTTTGGATCTTTGAAACTGTAAGACCTACTACTGGAGTGATTCAACGGTTGTGCTAGCATGGTTACAAAGGGAATAAGATTGGAACACGTTCGTTGGCAACCGAGTACGTGAGATCAAGCTGCATAGCCATCCTACTGACTGGCGTCATGTTCCCGGAATTTTGAACCCTGCCGACCTTCCCTCAAGAGGCTGTAATGCAAAGATATTGAAAGAAAACCAGTGGTGGGAGGGACCGCAATGGCTAAGGAAAGAACAAAATGAATGGCCCAGGTCCAAAGAATCCCCACCAGAAGAGGAAGCAGTAAATGCTGAAAGGAAGAAAACTGTGGTGTCCAGGACATCTTGTGAAAGGTTGAACTTCACTTCATGGCTCGCCTACTTTTCAAAGTACTCGAAGATTGTAGGAATGATAGGATGGATATTTCGATTTATTGATGGGTGTCGCAAGAACACAAGATGTGGAGAACTGAGCTATGAAGAAACTCAGAGAGCAGAGAAGAAATTAATGAAGTGCATACAAAATGATAGTTTTGATAATAAAGAGGCAAGATTAATCAAAGAAATGCAGGCCTTTGTTGACGAAGAGGGACTCTTACGAGTCAGAACGAAACTTCTATTAGGGGATGAACATAACCATTTTAAATGACCAATGCTGAAAGCAATGGGACTCTACAGCCGTAATGCTCTTCCAGAGGATATGCACCTCTCTATGCATAATTGCATGTGATGATGGCCTCCTCCCTTGTAAAATTTCAATCCGGAAGTAAACTAGTCCCCCGTTCGGATCTCCGGGAGGGGGCTACTCGAGAGGGGGTTAACATCACATAAGTGACAAAGAGGAAATCTGACATTCCACGGGTCGGAGCGTGGAACGTTAGAAGTCTGCTAGGAAGTGGAAGGTTAGAAAACTAATAAAGGGAAATGAATAGGTTGAGGTTGGATTTGGTTGGGATGAGTGAAATGCGCTGGTAGGAAGAACAGGACTTTTGGTCAGGAGACTATAGGGTCATTAACACTAAATCAAACAAAGGCCAAGCAGGGGTTGGTCTCATATTGAGTAGGAAACTTGGACAGCGGGTGGAATATTATGAGCAATATATTGAACGGATTATTGTAGCAAAAATCAATACAAAACCTACGTGCACCACAGTGGTACAAGTCTATATGCCTACTAGTCAAGCTGATGATGAAGATGTTGAAAAGGTCTACGAAGAAATAGATGAAATTCTGGGGTATATCAAGGGTGATGAAAATGTTATAGTGATGGGAGATTGGAATGCTGTGGTAGGACAAGGAAGAGAAGGAGATAGTAGGAGATTTCGGATCAGGTGAAAGGAATGATCGAGGAAGCAGGCTGATGGAATTCTGCGCCGAGCATGAGTTGGTCATAGCTAACACCTTATTCAATAACCACAATAGAAGAATATACACATGGATGAGACCAGGAGATACAGGGCGTTACCAAATCGACTTAATTATGGTCAATCAGAGGTATCGAAACCAGATTTTGGATTGTAAAACATATCCCGGTGCTGACATAAACTCTTACCACAATCTGGTTGTAATGAAATGCAGATTAAAGTTGAAGAAACTGAAGAAAAGTCAAAAGCAAAAAAGGTGGGCAATAGACAGACTGAAAGAGAAGGATGTAAACGAAAGATTCAAGAAGAGTATAAAGGAAGGACTAATGAAAACCCCTAAACAACACAATTGCAGACGAATGGGCACTTTTGAAGAATGAAATAACAAAATCCACAGAAGAAAACATTGGTAGGAAAGAAAGAATAGGTAGAAAACCTTGGATCACTAAGGTTATCTAGAATTGATGGATGAAAGGCGGAAACACAAGTATGCAAGAGATGAAAAGGGGAACGCAGAATACAGACGTCTGAGAAATTAGGTTAACAAGAAGCGAAAGAAGAATGGTGGAAAGAGAAATGTGCAGGTATAGAAAATTGTCTGAAATTAGGAAAAGTAGACGCAGCTAATCGAAGGATTAAGAATACTTTTGGGGAAAAGAAGACTAAGAGCTGTAATATTAAGGACACAAATGAAAAGCCTCTAACAGATAGGGAAGAAAAGGTTGAGAGATGGAATGCTTACATAGAGTGTTTGTATCAGGGAAAGGAGATTGAGAATCGTGTAATGAAAAAGGAGGAGGAAATTGATGAGGATGCAAAAGTAGATTTAATATTGAAATCAGAATTTGACCAAGTATTGGAAGACTTAAGCAGGAACAAAGCACCAGGCATATATGATATACCGATTGAGTTGCTACGCTGCATAGGAGATGAAGGTTTGATCAGGTTATTTCACTTGGTGTGTAGGATTTATGAGACAGGTGAGGTACCCTCTGATTTCAAGAAGAATGTTATCATCCATATATCGAAGAAAGTGGGAGCTGACAGATGTGGAGATTACCGTACAATCAGCTTGATTACTCATGCTTCAAAGGTCCTGTCAAGAATAATTTACTAGAGGATGGAAAGCCAGATAGAAACGGAGTTGGGTGAAGACCAGTTTGGGTTCGGGAGAAATGTAGGTACAAGGGAAGCTGTACTAAGTCTTAGGCTGATTTTGGAAGGTAGAATAAGGAAAGATAAGAGAACGTTCATGACATTTGTAGACTTAGAAAAGGTTTTTGATAACGTTGATTGGACAAAATTATTTGACATTTTGAAAACTCTTGGAATAAAGAACAGGGATAGGAGGGTGATATACAATCTATACAGAAACCAGACAGCAGCTGAAGGACATGAGAGAGAAGCTGTTATTCAGAAAGGTGTAAGGCAAGGCTGCAACTTATCACCCATACTTTTCAATCTTTACATTGAACAAGCAATGAAGGAAATTGTAGAAAAATTTAAAGTGGGAGTGAAGATTCAAGGAGAAATAATTTCAACTCCGAGATCTGCCGATGACATAGTCTTCTTGGCCGACACGTCTGAGGATTAGAATGAGTTTTTGAATGGTATGGACTCCGTCTTGATGAAAGAATTCATGATGAAAATTAATAAATGTAAAACAAAAATATTGGAATGCAGCCGAAATAAATCAGAATCCTCTATGGACATCAAATTGGCAGGTGAAAAAATAAAGGAAGTAGGAGACTTCTATTACTTAGGAAGGAAAATAACCAGTGATTGACGAAGCAAACAGGATATAAAAAGTAGGTTAGCTCAGACAAGGAAAGCATTTCTACAGAAAAGGTATCTGTTGACATCGAATATAGATTTAGGTGTTAGGAAGTCATTTTTGAAGGCCTTTGTCTGGAGCGTGTCACTCTATGGAAGTGAATCTTGGACTATTGGTGCAGCAGAAACGAGGAGAATTGAAGCGTTTGAAATGTGGTGTTACAGGAGAATGATGAAGATCAGATGGGTAGATAGGGTTACAAACGAAGAGGTATTAAGACTAGTGGGAGAGGAGGGATGTTTCTGGCGACTGCTAATGAAGAGAAGAGATAGGTTGGAAGGACACATACTAAGACACCCAGGAATAGCAAACTTAGTTATGGCAGAAGGGTCGAGGACAAGAACTGCAGGGGTAGACCAAGGTTAGAATTTGTTAAACAAATTGCCTCGGACGTAGGGTGTGGTAGCTATGTAGAGGTGAAACGATTAGCTCAGGATAGGGAGGCATGGAAGGCTGCATCAAACCAGTCAAAAGACGGAAGACTCAAACAACAACAACAACGACATAATGTTGTCAGGCAAGCAAGTGTTAGTGCAAAGATTGGTCTTACAAAAGCACTGTCATTTACAACATGCTGGATTGCAAACACTGTTGTCAAATTTACGCGAGAAATGCTGGATAACGGGTATTTGGAGACTAGCCAGGAAAGTGATCACTCAATGCGTCACATGCAAGATGCTTCACGGAAAAGCAGTTGAAACTCCATTTGCTCCACTACCCAATGATCGGATAAAATATGCGGCTGTGTTTCAGGTCACTGGCATAGACTTAGCTGGTCCCCTGTATCTGAATGGGGGTGAGAAGGTTTGGGTGCTACTCTTCACTTGTGCCATCTATCGAGCAGTGCATCTGGAACTTACAAAATCCCTCAGTACAGATTCATTCATCATGGCTCTCAGGAGGTTTATTGCTAGAAGAGGGAGAATCAATACCATCTATACCGACAATGGAACCAATTTCACTGGTACAAACAATGCTTTGAAAAGTCTGGACTGGAATGAGATAATGTCCTCAGTACATGGGATGAAATGGAATTTCAACCCACCTACAGCTGCTTGGTGGGGCGGTTGGTGGGAACGCTTTGTGAGGACACTCAAGGAGCTACTAAGAAGAAACTCAGGAAGAGCAACACTCACCTATGAGGAGTTGGGAACTGTGATTTATGACTGTGAAGCCACAATGAACTCCAGGCCTCTCACTTACATTCATTCATTCATTACGTAGAAGATGAGTTTGAGAAATTGATGCCTCTGACGCCAGCTTGTTTTCTACAAGGTATTCCGCAAACTGAGGTCCCAGACTTGGACATCATAAATACCAGGAGTCTTAACAGAAGAACACGGTACTTACAGACTTTACGAGCAAACTTACGTCAGCGATTTCGTAATGAATACTTAGTCCTGTTGATTCACAGGGGCCAGAGACGACAAGATAATGCCAATGTTGGAGATGTGGTGTTGGTCGAGACTGACAAGAAGAGGATCAACTGGCCACTTGGTGTCATCCTGGAGATTTATCCAGGGTCAGACGGCTACATAAGGGTAGCCAAGATAATGACTGCTGTAGGGGAGAAGGTAAGACCGGTGCAACGTCTGTATACCTGAGAGGTGTCTGTAAGCTCAGATATCACACCTCCCCTGGGACAAGTTGTTGGACACCAGCCCAAAACATCTGTCCCAGGACCGATTTTTACCAGTTCAGGAAGAACAATTCGAGTGCCCCACAGACTTGATTTGTGATTGTAAGAAGGTTGCAATTTTATTTGCCTGTAAATTGCAAGGTGGGAGTGTGTTAAAGAACTAAGTTCCTTGACCAGACGGCGTTAGTTTGTCTTTTTTTCTGTGTGTGTTTGTCTTTTGTTTTCTGAGTGTGTTATCCATGTAATGGCGCTTCGTCACATGTGCTAATATGTTCCATTAAAGTATTAAGTTAGAATAAGTGTTTTATTAACACTTATGATTCAAAGACATATACAAGCTTTGTTTAATCTACCTAATGTTGAATCTGATAATGTTATATCTCTTCCCAATTTAATTGAAACAGCAGAGCTTCACACTCGTGCTTTGAAATTTTGGGATTTTTTCATAATTCATCTTGTTTCTACCAAATTTGATTCTGCTACCCTAAAAGCTAGTGAGATGGAATTATCTCAGCATTCGCAATGCACTTACGAGGCTCTTGTTAAGTTATAAAGGCCAGGTGCCAAGTTTTGTCCGCTATAGCCTGCCAAAAAAGTACTGGTATTTCCGCTAACATTTCTTCAAACCACAAGTTCATTGGTCATGATCAAAGAGTTTTGAGGTCTCATGCCTTTGCCGCACATATTCAATCGGCTAATCAGATGCAAAGTTGTGTTTTATGTCAACAGTCTCATCACTTATATCAATGATCCAATTTCAAAGCCTTGTCTATGGACGAGAGACGCAAGCTAATAGTTCAACATAAACATTGTTTCAATTGTCTTTCAAGAGCACATTCATAGAATAATTGCCGTTCTGAACGCCTGTGCTTTCATTGCAAAGCCAAGAATCATACTCTGTTACATAGACATGAGAAATCACGGTCATCAGCCCCTAGCAGTTCTTCTCTGAAACCTAATTCTGAAATTCCTTCTACTAGTGCTGAGTCGTTTACTCAAAGTTCCCCTTCCCTTAGTAAGATTCAAGTATTGCTATCCACTGTGCAAGTTTTACTTAAGAATGCACATGGTAAATGGATTACGGCTCGAGGGTTACTAGACAATGCTGCTACTAACAACTTCATAAGCGAGCATTTAATTCGTAAATTAGGTCTGCAAGAACATCCTACTTCAATAGAAGTAACTGGAATTAATCGTTCAAAGTCCAAATCTTTAAGTTTCGTCAAGGTCGACTTAAAGGATTCTCATAATTTTAGCACTCGTTTTCAACTAGATTGCTTAGCGATTAATTCTAGAGGCAATGAAACTCGTAGCTCTTCTTTCCCAGTTCATAACTGGCGCATTATGCATTTCATAACATTTGCCTATCCACGTTTCAACGAAACGTTGCCTGTTGATATTCTTTTCAGTTCCAGCATTTTTTGGCAATGTTTGCATTCTGAGAAAGTTCAAATTGCTCCTAGTGTCTTTTTTTTCGCAAAACTAGTTTCGGATGGATTGCTACTGGACAAATACATCGCAGTCCTGTTCAGTCTGTCTCACACTGTTATCAAGCAGGATTTAGACCACAACGTAGTTGCACGGACCAAGTTCTCTCCTTAACCACCTATATTGAGGCAGGGTTCCAGAATCGCCAAAAAAACATCAGTAGCATTTATAGACCCTAAGGCAGCTTATGACACTGTTTGGAGAGAGGGTGTAATTTATAAATTACTTCAAGTTATCCCTTGTAAGACACTGGCTCGTCTTGTAAGTAACATGCTGAATGATAGAAGCTTCCAGGTCATCATGGGCAGTGAAATTAGCAAACCAAGTAAATTAAATAATGGACTTCCTCAAGGATCAGTGGTTGCCCCACTCTTGTTCAGTCTCTATATATCAGATTTGCCTTCCACAAAATCAAGGAAGTTTGGATATACTGACGACTGGGCAATTGCTACTAGAGATCCATGTTTCGAAAGTACAGAAGAGACGCTGACAAATTATCTTTCTGCACTGGGAGATTATTTTCGCAAATGGAGACTTCAGCCAAGCACAACTAAGACCGAAGTTGCTTGCTTCCACCTGAACAATAAAATGGCAACAAGGGAACTTACGGTTTACTTCAATAACATCCTCCTTCGCCATAACAGACATCCCAAGTATTTGGGTATAACACTGGATAGAACATTGTCATTCAAAGAACACCTACGAATGACTTCTGCCAAAATGAAGACAAGAAACAACATCTCACGGAAATTATGTGGCACCACTTGGGGTGCCAATGCAACTACTCTTCGTTGCTCAGCTCTAGGTTTAGTTTATTCTGTTGCTGAGTATTATGCTCCTGTGGGGATAAATAGTCCGCATGTAAGATAAATAGATGTACAATTGAAAAACACCATGCGCATGATAACAGGAACAATTATGTCAACTCCTACACAATGGCTTCCTATTCTCAGCCACATCCCACCATCTCATTTGCGGCGATGCAACATTTTGATAAGAGAATATAGAAAGATCCAGACCAACAAAGAACTACCAATCCATGGAGACATTGGTGATCTACATGTGAAACGATTACGTTCAAGACATCCACCTATCTGCACAGCGGAGAATCTTGCAACTAACAAATTCAACCTGACTGAGAGATGGTCTTCTGATTGGAATTCGTTTGCCCCCCCCCCCCCCCCAGAGAGTACAGTAAGCAGGTGCCAGGGTTCACTCAGCCTAGAAAGACCTGGTCAAAATTAAATAGAATCCGGACCAATCACGGTGTATGCGGCGATCTCCTGTACAAGTGGAGGAAAAAGTCTTCGTCATGTTGCGAGTGCGGTGCTGAAAGACAGACTGTTCGGAACCTAGTTCAGGAATGCCCACAAACATCATACGGTGGTGACTTCAGCGACTTCTTCCTAGGGACACCACAGGCACGTCATTACGTTTCGGAACTTGATGTTAAATTGTAAATAATTTTCATGTATGCCATACGATAAATAAATAAATCATGTTCATGCCGATTTGGGCCATGACTTGATAAAATTTTGAGATATAGAAAATGTCCAAGCCGCAACGCCTCCTTCCTCGAATAACGAGATTTGGGAAAAGCTATTTCGTGAAAGTACTATTCGTACCTCTCAAGGTAGATTTGTTGTAACTCTTCCTCGAATTTCTGATCCCTCTTTCATTATTGATTCTTACCCTAGAGCGCTTAAAGCTTTGTTTGCCGTCGAAAATCGTTTCAAGCAAGATAAAGCTATGAAAACTCAGTACACCTCTTTTATGGAGGAATATGAGTCTGCTGACCATATGGAAGTGATTTCCAAAATTGAAGATGAAATAATTCTTTTAAAAATATAGTTTATTTAAACCATCACTCTGTCTGGAAGAACCCTTCCACACGGGAACAGATAAGAGTGGTATTTAATGGTTCTTCTCCTGATGTAAATGGTATTTCGCTCAATGACACTTTGCATTCAGGACCCGCAATTCGGAATGATCTTACTTCTGTCTTAATGAATTTTCGACTTTTTCCCATTGCAGTCTTAGCTGACATCAAGGAGATGTATAGACAAATCTTGGTAAATCCCGAGCAGCAGGATTTGCAAAGGATTTTATGGCGAGACGAACATACAAAACCCATTAACATATTCCGCATAAAATCCATAACTTATGGCCTAAAACCCTCTTCCTTTCTCGCAATTCGCTCTCTGCATATGCTGGCTGAACTAGATGGTCATCAGTACCATCCTTTAGCCTCTGAGATACTTAAAATCCTTTTATGTGGATGATCTCCTCCATTCCTTTTCAAATTTAACGGATGCTTGTCTTATTTATGAAGATCTTAATTCTTTGTTGCTTGGAGGTGGTTTTCCGCTCCATAAGTGGAACTCAAATTCAACTGATTTTTTTTCAAAATTTTCATCTGACTCATCCACCACTGGGTTCATTGAGCTGCCTACTGAGGAAGCTACCGTGAAATCCCTAGATATTTTTTGTTCCCCTTTTTCTGATTATTTTTCATATAAGGTTCAGTTGTCGGATTTGAATCCTCAAACTAAAAGGGAAGTCTTATCAGAAATAGCCAAGATCTTCGACCCACTTCAGTACCTAGCCCCTGTTGTAATTATCGCAAAAATATTTATGCAACGACTCTGGTTATTGAAATCAGAATGGGATGAATTAGTACCCACTCCCTTTCTGAAGGAATAGTTGGAATATCGAAGCAGCTTATCTGATCTTTCTGAAATTCTTATCCCCCGCCTTTTAATTTCAGATCCCATGTGTCAATCCTTTGAATTGCACATTTTTGCGGACAGTTCCGAGAAAGTCTATGGTTGTTGTGCTTATATAGTGGGACGTCCGACCACCTCTTCTGGTGGATTTTCAAATTTGATTTGCGCTAAGTCCAAAGTAGTCCCGCTTAAGTCAATTTCCTTGCCTAGACTGGAATTGTGTGCCGCCTTAATGGCCGCTGAATTATCTGTCAAATTAAACAAAAGTCTGAAGATAAAATTTTCCCACACGTGTTTTTGGAGTGACTCCTCGGTTGTTTTGGCTTGGCTTTCGAAACTCTCCTCTCATTGGAGCACTTTCGTTTCGAATCGCGTTTCCAAAATTCAGGAAGTATCCCACTCAGAGCAGTGGCGTCATGTTCCTAGTAAGGAAACCCCCGCGGATATCATATCACGTGGCTGTTCACCTATAAAATTGGCTACTTTTGATTTATATTGGCATGGGCCGCCATGGCTTTTGCAAAATTCCGCTTTCTGGCCTCGTCTTTCATGTAATGTGTCGACAGAAGTTCCAGAAACTCGCATTGTTCTCACTTCCTCTTATGTTGTTTCGGCTACGATTAGTCTTTTTCCGCGCCATTCCTCATTCTCTAAATTAATTGGTGTAGTAGCATACCTCTTTCGCTGGAAATATTTTGTAATTAATCAGCCTATCAAAACTCAAGGTTTTCTCACAGCAGTAGAGCTGGAATTTGCAACGTGAAGAATTCTACTGTTAACCCAACAGGAGGTATTTTCTTCTGAAAGGCAAATGCTTTCAATTAGTCATGATTTACCCAAGTCTAGTCGACTTCCAGCCCTTACTCCATTTCTTGATAACAATGGTTTAATAAAAGTAGGAGGTAGATTGTCATTTTCGAACTATTCAAATGAAAAAAGCATCCTATAATTCTTCCATCAAAACAGTATGTGACAGCTCTCATAATTCAGAAGTTTCATTACCAGCATTTACATGCAGGAACTCGTACTTTATTGTATTTGATTCGGGAACACTATTGGCTCATTAATGGAGCTCACGAAGTGTCATCTGTAGTTCGCAAGTGTATACCTTGTTTTAAGGCCAAACCACGTCCTATCACTCAGATTATGGGTCATCTCCCTCCTTTTCGTTCTGAGCCTAACAAGCCCTTCGCATTTACTGGTATTGATTATTTCAGTCCTTTCACCTACCAAGTGAATTCCCCTACCTCTAAACGCAAGGTGTTGAGCAAGTTATATGTAGCTTTATTCATTTGTATGATTACAAGAGCCATGCATCTAGAATTGGTAAACAACGCTTCCGCTTCATATTTTTTGGCCGCCTTCTCTAGGTTCACCGCTAGACTAGCTGTTTCTTCTGAAGTATTTTCAGATAATGCGAAAACCTTCATCAGTGCTTCTGATCTTCTAAAAAAAGTCCCTTACCTCTCCTTCCGCTAACGAACAGCTTTCGAATTTTTCTTATAATAAAGGTTTCAAGTGGCAATTCACCCCCCTTACGCTCCTAACCACGGTGGTCGTTGGGAATCGTGCGTGAAGCTCACTTAGAGGCAATTACGGAGTGACATAATTTCATTACTGACATGTGCTAGCCCACTGCAGTCTGCTGGCGACGAGTGGCGTCTCCGCGACCTGTACTTTCTTCTGTACTTTCCTATGAAGAATTTGATTCCCTCATAATTCAGATTGAAGGAATTGTTAATTCTAGACCGCTTACTCCTTTATTCAATGATCCTAATGATCTTATTTCCTTAACGCCTGGTCATTTCTTAATTGGTTACGCTTTAGCCTCCACTCCTCCCTTGTTGATTCAGCGCTTTGATACCAATCTGCCAATTTATTGTAGGAAGATAGAATCTTTCCGAAATTCTTTTTGGCGTCGTTGGAAGCTGGAGTATCTCAGTTTACCTCAGCGAAGGGAAAAGTAGCACTTTCTCATCATAATGTACGTGTGGGTGATATGGTGCTCCTTCGGGACCCCAATCTCCCCTCTCGTATGGAATCTTGGCAGAGTGGCCCAGTGCCACTCTGGTCGCGATAATCATGTTCGAGTGGTAGACATTCTTACCACCAAAGGTCGTTATACTAGACCTATTTCTATGATTTATCTTCTACCACTCGATTCTTAGTGTTTTGCTTCTTTGTTGTTGTTTTCTTTGTTTGTTTGGTGGTTTTCGGAGCATGGTCACTTTCGTGACATTATACGCATTTGTGTGTATGTTTCCTTCATCTATGTGATAGCTCTCTTTTACTGCCCATGTATTTTGCTCCCGAAAAAACTCCAAACAGAAGTTATTTAGTTCATTGCATTGTAATTAATCAAATTATATATAGTCCTCCTGTATTTTATTCTAAGCTCTTAACTCCGAGTGTTGCAGTGTCCACACCCTTGGCACATAATTTCATTACTGAAATGTGCTAGCCCACTGCAGTCTGCTGGCGACGAGTGGCGTCTCCGCGACCTTCATGCAACCAATAGTAGGCCTTTAATCATGTTATGTGGTTCAGGCATTCTGGAATGTTCCTGGCCGCTATAAAAGATGGTACCTCCTTCTGAGTTTTATCCATTCTTCATTCTTCGGATCGTCACTCTTCTACGCACTATTCTACAACCGCTGCCACGCTGCTCGACAGTCATCACTTCATATTTATTGATACTAGTCACTATGCTTGAGTGACAGCACGTCGCATCCAGACGGCCTTGACCGACCTGCAACCACCGGATGCCATAAACAACATAGTATTTGAGACCATGCTGGTCCATACCTGCCAAATCTTCGAACTATCATCGTAGCGGCAGTTTTCCCTGACTGTTCGCGTGCATCATCTGTGACGTCATTGCCTGGACACTAATTATGTGTCGATTCTTCAACTAAGAAGAGAGAAGAAGTGGCCTGGATCTCCTCTTTCCTCTGGATGTCGCTTGAACTGCAACCTTCAAAGAGGCCACTGCCGCCTCCTGCTACGAGACTCACAACTCTATTGGTATGATATCCTAACAACGCTCACCGACTTGAACATTTACCCGCCACGCTAGCCTGGTATTTTTCAGAGCTGGCTCTACAAGATCTTCACATCTTTTTTAACCAAGTTAAGTCCATGTTATCAAATTTAATTATTGCCTTACGTATCAAATCTAATGTTATTATTTCTTCAATTGGTACAATCCATATTAAGATTGTATCACCTTCTAGTCAAAAAATATTACTGCGCTTAATCAGGGCTTCTATAATTAGTCCCTTTCCAATTTGTTAATTTGTTATTAATTAATTCTGCTTTATCGCACGTATGTGCATTTTGTTGTTCATTGTTCTCATATTTTGGTTGTTACAAATCAATAAACCATATGTTATCAATCCTTTTGGTTTCTGGTGATGTACTTTTAATGCCCACTATCCCGCACCGCCTTCAGTTTAATTGCTCTCTTACAGTAGCTATTTTGACCGGGCTCAAGCCTGATGCGTTCTCCCTTATGGTAAAGGTTTAGGGCAGAACTTTTCTCTACAACGAGAGTGTAAATATTTTACATAATGATAAGTTATTTATCAAATTATAACTTTTAGGCTATATTTGCTCTCCTTAAAGTGATTTTCACACCTTAGCCCGTTTAATTAACTTTGTTTATTTAGCACTAGCAGAGACGATGCATTATTGCTGATAATTGGTAGCCTACATTCTATTATAGCAATCTCGGCTACAGGTGGTGCATTTTAATTCTGAAAATTCTGATACATACAGTATATTGATATGAGCAGCAAAGTGGAATTTTCATAAAGTTGAGAAAGTCTGCAGGTTACGATGTTACCTTATGTGAGCACATTTGAAAATTACGTTTTTGGTTTTGCCATCTTCTGCTGAGACATAACGATTTTGTTGGCCGGATACTCGTGAGCACGCCACATACAGTTGCCCATGGGAAAGACTGATTTTTTCTAAATGTACACCTGCTGCTGTAAGTGCGTACCATTGCGCTTTGTTAATAATAATTGCGAATACTGTTTGAAGAGGTAACTGCACTCATGCACACTGGAATGGCAAATCGGAATAATCGGAATATGGGGAATTAAAAGCATTTTTCCCTAAACTATTCAGGGTGTACCTTCCCCACAATTATAGATGATTTGAACGTTAACATGTCGCTATTAATAGACCAATAGCTAAAATATCTCTCATCTTGGCCGCTGATGTACATTGTACAGCTTCTTCCATTGTTACATCCCAGGGATTGTAATTCTCCAACAACCTTTTTGCCTCACATGCCTCTCTAAATAATTAAAATACCTGAATATTGTGATTTTAGAGATCTTTGAAATACGTTACCCTCGCACATGGTGTAGATGTATTGTCAAAGAAAACATTCCATGTTACGAACATGGGCCGTATAACCTGTACCGAATGCTTCTGCAGATTTAACACCAGACCTATTCTGAACAGCAGTTCCTTGAACTCGGATTTGCCAACATTTTATTGTATCGTTCCATGTGTAATATCTCTGTACCTCAACATACAGAAGAGTGCTTTCAAAATCACGTCTTGTGTAAATTTTGGAAAAGGTGGTTTCTGGCGGAGTGGATACTCGATCGTAGAAATTATTTTCATTAAAATAGAGTTGTTCACAATTCTGTAAGTGCACATTGAGGTATATGACGGCGGGATACCTTTAGTGTTACAGAAATGGCAATAGCCGCCACAGAGCTTCGGTGCTACTCACATAACGACCAGACTGATATGTTTGTACTTAACTATACAAATGCAACACTGGAAGACACAATTAGAAGGCGCTATCTCACACTAATTTTTGTTATTGTAGTTCTAAAACATAGAAAATGATATATCTTGAAAGAGGGATGGCCGTTTAGATTTCTAATGTTCTTATCGTGTCTTAATAATAAAGTTATTGGATTTACGTTCCTTTTAACTACTCTAGCTTTTAGAAACGCCGGGGTGCTAGAATTTAGCTCCGGAGGGGATCATTAATGTGCCAGTAAAACTACTGACACGGCTCCCTTGCATTTGCGCACCCTCAAATGTCAGATAACTGCGCCAGGATACGAACCTGCAACCTTGGGCCCAGCAAGCGAGAAAGTTACCGGAGCCACGCAACCAGTATATCGTGTTTGAGATAATAAATGGATTGGCATTGCCTCTTACAGGGATAGATGGAAAATTGGATGTCATGTCTTGAGCTACTGTTGCCATAGATACGGACTCGTGATTAGTTCATCAGTTTATCAGAGCATACTGTTGCCATGGATACAGACTTGCGATCAGTTTATCAGAGCGAAGATAGTTTTCTCGGAATATCGTTGAAACTGTTGGTTTTTGGATCTTAATATGTGGTTTTCGGTGTCCCACGGGGACACACCTAGTATTGTTTCTCGAATAGAGGGGCGTAAAATGAGCTACGCCCGGTCTTTATGCGACAACTTCGATATTTTGTCCCAGTTAAGTATTTTGGTGACTTTTCAGGCACGTTGCCCGTTCCACGGGAACAATGATTTATTTCTGGATGAAAGGCAGCCTATGTGTTAATCCAGGGTATAAGCTATCTCCATTTCAAATTTCATCCAAATCCGTCCAGCCGTTTTAGTGTGAAGAGGTAACAAACTAACACACACACGGACACACAAACTTTCACAATTATAATTATAATATATATATAGGGATATAGGGACCAGCAACCAACTCAGGCTTCGCCCGGTAACTTTAACGGTTTGCCCAGCATAAGCTTAAAAGGCACACGGATGGCAGGTCCCAGACGCAATTCAGAAAAGCCGAGTGAACAGCGAAAATCCAAACCCATATATTCTTCTCTGAAGTCTTAACTCGACAGTTTGATGCTGGCCGAAGCTGGGGTGATAGGCTCACTCGCTAGCTCGTAAACTCGTACCGAAGCTAGTAATTTAAATTTCCACTGAATGGAGATTGTTGGAAGAAATGAAAACACTTATAATGGGCGATGTATTAAAATATAGACATATGCTGTCGCGGACGTTTTCGTATAACTTTTCATGCTGAACAATTCTTACTCTCATAGTATATAGATACGTTTTACGGTTTACCCAGCGTAAGCTTAAAAGACGCACGGACGGCAGGTTTATCTTCGACTCGATTCACTGAAATCGTTACTGTTCGGCTTCCTTTGGTCATAAATAAATTATTTTCTACAGAAACCTACCTCGAGAAATCCATTACGGAATGGTGGAAACAACTTCTAAATCCAACCAGTGGTTCTGGAGATTACCCGGAACATCCAAACATCCAAACAAACCCGCGGCGTAAAGCCAGCGAAGCTGACTTTGAGCGCGTTTAAAAAGCCTTTCAGCCCAAAGGGCCTTTAGAGCTGTTTAGGTTAAAAAAAACAGCACTTGGTTTTTTTTTTTTTTGGGGGGGGGGGGTGATTACCATTTGAATAAATAGCTGGTCAGAGTGTGACCTTGTGCCCAGAGCACGGAAAGAGAAGAATCTGATAGAGCCAAAGGGGCGCAGTTGTAGGAGAAGAAAAGAAGTAAGAGAGAGAGAGAGAGTTATGCCAAGAGAGGCTTGTAGTTAATGAGAATATTAAGGAAATGAATTTGAGGTCATTAGAGGCAAGAAGTTATTGATTTATTCTATGATGATTCTGGGGCGTTTGTGCTTCGCCCCAGTAGCTTGGCAATCACCCAACGTGTTGACGGGATGGTTTGGGTTTTGGGTAGCCTTTCTGTAGAGTTTAGTTGCCTGTTTTTTAATGCGGGCCTGAATTGTTTCAAGTGTATACTCCTCATGGAGTTGAACATTACGCTCGTACCATTGTGCTCCTGAGAGCGAGCGCAGTGCTTTGTTTTGCACAACTTGCAATTTCTTAATGGTAGATGGGGCAGCATAGTCCCAAACGGAACTGGCATATTCCATAATTGGACGTACGATTGTACGGTACGCAAGGAGTTTGTTTTTGATATGCAGGCCGCTGTTGGACCTTAATATGGGCCAAAGCTGCGCTAGAGTCGCTTTCGCTTGATTTGCGCGTTGAGTAACTTCCTCAGCGAATGGCAATTTGCGGTCTAGCGAGATTCCCAGGTATTTAGTATTTGTCTGCCATCTGATCACTTCGCCAAAGAAGTGGAGATCGTTAGTGGCTGTGTTTTTGACTCTTTTAGTGAAAAGAGTGGCAGAGCACTTATTAACGTTAATTTTAATGCGTCAGTCTCTCAGCCAAGGTTCTAGATCGTTAAGGGCGCTTTGGAGATTGCGTTCAATAACATGTGGATTCCAGGAAGTAGTGGAAATTGCTCCGTCAGGGATTTTAAAACTGCTTACGAGTGGAGTTTGACGTTATCGGTGGAGGGGATGTCAGATACATTGTAGTTGAATAGGGATGGAGAGATAACGTTGCCCTGCGGTACACTGGCTTTAATTTCCCTCAGAGAGGATTGGGCATTTTCCACTTGAACATAAAATTGACGCTTCCTGCAATCTTGAATTTCCAAACCGCAATCTTCAGTGACGAAGTTCACAGATTGAGTTTTCAAACGTTCGCCAGTATGACCTTCTGTTTCAAGAAAAGATATAAACCTTTCAACTGGTTTGTGATCTTTTGGTGAAACATACCGGAGCACAACTGACAATTGATCTATATGAGATACATCGGGAGTTGAACCAACGGAAAGGCTGTAATGTAGAGCTAGAGACACCTGTTCTAAAATATATGTTCTAACTTTTTTGCCCATGATATTTATTAACTCTTCGCAGATCGTTTTGGATAAATACGAAGGAACACCTTTTCCAGCATTTCCGTATCGTACAATATGATCCCGCAAAAATGGATCAAACTGCCCAAGAAGTTCAAGTATACCTAATTAATTCCCATTATCCGGCTTTCCAACGTGCTCATTCGTACCTCGGAATGACAATCCTCGTTCTGCCAGAGTGATGATAACAGCAACTACTCGTTTTATAACATCGCGCCAATAGTTTTGTTCTTCAAGTAGTCCATTTCTGAATAGATCTGGCAAATTTTCATGTTTCTGTTTTTCCAGGTAAATTAGCACTCTCTCGCGATGATTCAAATTCTTCTCATGCTACTGTAAATGAATCCCGACGTTCTTCCAATAATCATATCCTTCACGCGCAAGTCTGTTCGATATTTCTGGCGGCAAAAAATACTTGCAAAAAAGCAATAGACTCTGCTTGAAAATAAAACAAAAAAATATTATTATAGTTTGAGAACAAAAATTAATTATACGGTATTCAAGACATAACACCCGTAACTGAAATGTTAACCCTTTTAGTCTGGAGATTAAAAAGTAGCATCGTACCTCTCCAAAAACGATGTATTTTTGATCATTTATTGATCATAAAAATTTCGATCATTTATTGAATATCTATGAATTTAATAAATTTACCTGATTTTTCTTATTTTTGCGCTGCGTTTCAAGTTTAATGAAAACGTTTATTAAATTTTTTATTCACTTTTGACTGTTTTTTTTTTTGCGCTTCGGTTGTTCCTTTGTATTTTTTGAATTATATTGTATGATCATATTTTTTGTGGACTAAAAGAGCGGTTTTTTAACAATTTATTTGTAATTTCGAGTTACACAACTATGCAAAATTTGATTCGTTTTGTTAAGATAGAAATATTCAAAATTGTTGTTGCAAGATTTGATTTGCCACAATTGAAGTTAAATAAAAGTGTTTATAATTAGAGCTGGGATTTCTATGTAATTACATATTTTGTTCCTTGCTATATAGGTGCTGGGAAAAGTCATATGTTCATTTTATATATTTTTTCATATTTGTGGGCATTCAACATATTCTTAGTGATAATACATAAAATTACATATTTCAGCGTTTTCCTGTTTTAATATGAAATAAATTGCTGAATAAAGTTTAACATTTAATGTGGGGCTGTTGTCTGTCCTCTCAACAGGGGGATTAAGGTAATTATGAGTAACAGGTATTTGAGAGGATGAAAGGTTTATCTAGAGGTTCCAATTAGCTGCAGGAAAACTGTTACTTTACATGTGTCAGTCATAAATCTTTCATCCCTTTTAGAGTTAATTGCTTTACAACTAGCCACTTTCATGTTGGAGTTTCCAGCAATATTTCTCTAAGCGCATTTTTGGGACCTCTTTGTTATGTACTTAGGAATTTCCAAATCTATTCTTAGAGCTGTCTTCCTTTGAAATGTCTCAATTAGGTTTTAGTTTCTTTTGAATATGTGTGATATATTCATATAATATGACTCCAGAGAACATTGAAAAATACTTAATAGTCCACTGTGCTACAAAATTTAATGAATAAACGTGCTTTGAGTGTTAAAAATAATACGTTTCTGTTGAATAAGTGTGTGATATATTCATATAATATAACTCCAAAGAAAATTGAAAAATACTTAATTGTTCACTGTGCTACAAAATGTAATATAAAGCGTGTTTAGAGTGTTGTAACTGACAAAATGGTAAGTTTATATTAATTATATGACATTACATATTTTGCCCAATCTACATATTTTGGTGCTTTTTTGTTACATATTTATGTACATATTATCCCAGCTATAATTATAATCATTTAAAAAAATTGAGACGAATCATCATCATCATCATCTTGAACAGTTTCCAGCCACTGGCCGGGTCTGTTTGGAACACAAGCCTCTCCAACGTCTTCTGTCTTCTCACCATCTCTCAGCCTCCACCCTTGTCCAGTCTTCTCCTCTCTTCTTCACGCTTTCTTCCACCCCCTTCAGCCACCTGTCTCTCGGTCTTCCTCTCGGTCTCTTTCCTTCTCACTTCGTCTCGTGTATCCTCCTGGGTATCCTCTCTTCCTCCATTCGTTTTACATGTCCATACCATCTAAGTCTAGATTTCTCTATACCATCCTGTAATGGTTCCTCCTTCATTAATTCGCTGGTCCTTTCATTTCTTATTCTGTCCATCTTTGTAGCTCCAATACTGCTTCTCAAAAACCTCATCCCACTGGCCTGTATTTTGCTCTTCTCCCTTCCTTTCATAAACCAGGTCTCCGACGCATGCGTCTGGATAGGGATTGTCTAAACTTCCGAAAAAAGCAAACTGATCAATAAAAATTATCTAAAACATTTGATCTTATTCTTGTCAAAAATTCTAAAGATTTGGTTGCGTTTTAATATACTTAACGTGATACGCTCGTTGCTGATAATATGGACCATGCTACCAGAAGTGCATATGGTGCTCAAAAATACCTCGTTGTTACACATAAGGGAGAACTTATTGAATTCTGGAAGCGAATAAAATTGAACTAGAATTCCAAAAACAGAAAATTAAAAAAAAACATTACAATCGTTTGTGATTAAAAAAAAGCATAACATTTCAAAAACTGCCAATGTATCATAAATACATGAAGGGCTCAATTGTTAATCAAAGCTTACACTTCGCAGATGAATAAATGAACCAATCTCGTTTTGTATTCTCTCCATTCGATTTCTTTCCAAAGAATAAATTTTGGGAGCAATATCTTGACGTCGATTCCTTATCATATCTGCGCTTGGACGATTCAAACGGTCCAGTAAATTTGACAGACCATGTGTAACCCAAAACTGTAGGTCTTCACTGGTTAATTTTCCCCAATGTCCTGTATCAGAGAAACGGTTCAAATTTTCGGCACCTGGTTGTCCAGCTTCATTTTCATCCTCGAAAGAAGAACTGGATGTTTGAGACCTTGAGAAGACCGGATCATTATCCGGGTCTTCTGCGTGACCAGTGGTTAGGATCTGTCAATGCGAGACCTCCTTTTTCGGGAAGGACTAGAAGTGAAGCTTCTAGTCTAATAAGAAAATGAACTTTACTAAGTAGGAACAGATTGAACATTGATGAGTAAATAGGAATGGAAACAGTTTGCCAATAACAGTGGTATTTTATTCAAAAACCAACTTTAAAAAGATTAACAATAAATAAATATATAAACATGTAATGGAAATGTGACCTTTGACAGGCCAACAACAAGCGAACAAGATTTCATAAGTTTGAAAAGGATTAACAATAAATATATAAATATGTAAGGGAAATGTGACCTTTGACAGGCCAACAACAAGCGAACAAGATTTCATAAGTTTGAAAAGGAATAACAATAAATATATAAATATGTAAGGGAAATGTGACCTTTGACAGGCCAACAACAAGCGAACAAGATTTCATAAGTTTGAAATGCCAAGAACCCTGAGAATAAGTAACCACTTTGTGGCCAGTTAGTCTGAAGTAGAACTATGCAGGGTAAAATAGTGAGTAACTATAGTGCTCAAATGAAGACTTAAAATTTAGCCTAGGACTGCACACAGAGAGTATGCTAGTTTATTTACAGAAAAATCAATATTTACATGCCAGTAGGGATAGCATCCCACTAGTTGCCTGATAGTTACAAGGCGAGGTTGTTTACAATTGAAATGGGAGCATTCCCAAGAACACTTTGATAGATTAAATGAAGAACAAGCCATTCACTACGTCAGATAGGTGAACTGGTGTTAAGCCCAATAGTTTGTACAAAAATAGAGAAAAGAATGATTTGGTTTGAAGGAAAGTTAACATGCGAAAGAGAGAGAACAGCCGTTTTCTCATAGCCTACAATTTAAAGGCATAATACATGCTTAAACCACTTAATAGAAAGAAATAAGTTGAGTTTGGCATAGTTTGACAAGTTGTTTAAGTCGGGTAACATAACCCTAAAAAGAAAGATACATTTTTAAGATTTAGAAATTTTTGAGGTTATAATAAACACTTAGCTTTTTGGCGTTGGTGTAGAGGAATTTCCACATAATATAAATAGAGGAAGAGCGTGTAGATCACTTTTTTCCGTCTTGGAAATGTTGAAGACTTCGTGCCCAGCACAAAACTGACGTAGGCCAATCATTGATGTAAACTTATATAGACTTTGTAGAACTAGGTTTTGATCACTTTTTTCCGTCTTGGAAATGTTGAAGACTTCGTGCCCAGCACAGAAGAAAATTTGTTTATCGTTTTCTTGCTCACGACAAACTGACGTAGGCCAAGTATCGATGTTAACTTAAATAGATTTCGTAGATTTTAGAATGCACTGCTGGTTTGACTAGAAGCATTTTGCGATGTATTAGCACACAGCGTTGAGGCACATTCAAGCGTTGTGCAAACAGCGTGAAGACAGCTGACGACGAGTGATTGGCCTTGTGACTTGCTGGAGACAGACGAGACAGACAGTTGATGTAGGCCAGGGCAGGCTATATACCGGAGATCACGCGGAATGCGTGACGCGGACAGGTGGCGTCGGCCAATCCGAGAGCATGGAAGATTCTCGAAAACTGCTGAGGCCAATCAGAGCAAGGGGCCAACTGAAAATGAACCTCGTGACCAACATTAGTTCCGGAAATCATTACAGTGCCATGGAACACGTGCTAGCAAGAACAGAATGAAAAAATGGAATGACATGACAGGTGAGAGGTTATGTTATAATAAAAATAAGTGAACTTTGTAAATTTCACTGAAAAGTGAACAACCAGTGTTAGTTTTGTTTTGCTCCTTTGATCCATCGCTAGTGGCAGATCCTTGATTTTCCGATGAATTTGAAGAGGTTTCATTCCTAAGGAAAAATGTAGTCAGTTTTTGGCACTTTCTCTAACACCACACTTTCCTGGTAAGGTTTGTCTTTGGCAAGTTTTCTTTTCTGTGCACCACTAAAATATGTACGTGAAGACATTTCTGAGTAGGGGTTTTAATTCAACCCGATACACAGATAAAACCGTTCATCGAACACTAACGAATTAAAATTGTCGATCACAAAACCGTCGATTTAAAGTCTGAACTCAAGCGGGAGCTCGTTACTTGTTTCCGAAATTACTCTACAGACCAGAATGCCAGAATTTGCAAAACTCTTTCCGATCTTATCTATGGCTAATCTATGGTTAATTCAAATAGTCATGGCATTTTGGGAATTTTGTGACCCGACCGTGGGAATATCAGTTAGTTGCTTCCAATCCCTAAACAATAGAGCGAACAGAAAGTTGACATTTCGATTAACTTGGAATGTGTCAAACAATAGTTAAGTTATTTATGAATTGGAAGTAAAATAAGAAGGTAAAGTTTATGGGAAAAACCCGGGCAGAGAGAATTTACGAAGAGCACTTTACGAAGTATAAACCAAGAAATTAAACTGTATTTTTTTTGCCATTTTTGGGTGGGATTTTATTCAATTTTGGGGGGCCCTTTTGAGGCGGGGGCCCCAGGCAATTGCCTATTGTGTCTTATGGTTAATCCAGCACTGCTTGTTTCTAATATCTAGCAAGGCCGAGTGACTTTGCCTTAAAAGCCAATACCATTCCTGTTTCGTGCGAAGATCACGAGTGACTTGCCACCTATGCCTGATCATATTTTTCCTCTTGATGAGGGATTGAAGTGTAATGGGTATGGATGGAGGTTTATTGCGTCTGTGTGTGGGGCCAGTTACGGCTGTGTTGGCTGCGTCTAGGATGGATGAGGTTAACTTCTCTACAAGGGAGTCTATGTCTCCCTTGCAGCGAATGCTGGGGTTACCAGCAACGGTGGTTTGTAAAGTTTGTTTGTAAAGGTCCCAGTTGATTTTTCGGGTATGAAGAGGGATGATGGGAAGGGAGGGAGTGTATTGTGAGTTAAGTGTGAGAATCATGGGGTTGTGATCTGAATTGAGTGCTGTAAGGTTCTTGACTGTTATGAGAATATCCAAGCGTTTGGTGATGGCAATATCAAGGATATCCGGTAGTTCATTTGCATCGTGAGGAAAATAAGTATAACCAGGTGGTCTGTGGACAAGACAATCGTGATCATCGCAGAATTTTGCCAGCTGCCTGCCCCTGGGCTTGGTAAGCCGGCTGCCCCAGAGCTGATTCTTTGCAATGAAATCACCTGCAAGAATGACAGGAGTGTCATCCGCAGGCAGTACCAATGCAAGCTCATCAGGGACAAACGGGATCCCTGGAGGCCAGTAGCAGGAGACAAGCCTATAGTTACCAGAGCTAAGTTCGATATGTATGACAGTAGTTTCAAGAAATTGCAAGTAGGCGGGAGTAGTGATTCTAGAATGGTTGAGCCCCGCTTTCACTAATATGGCGGTGCCACCGCTAGTACGGTTTCCAGGTCTATCGTTCCTGTACATTCTGTACCCGTGGAAGTACAGTTTGATATCGGGTTTGACGTCTGTTTTGCCGATTAGCACTACTTCGTACTTCTTCTCCTGAAGTAGTTCTACGAAGCCATATTCATCAGACGTGTAGGCCTAGTCTTCCGTAGCAGAGGAGACTACTGGGGTTTCATCATTTGACGAGTCCGGTATAACCATCGCTGTCTGCTATGGGTATAACAATAGGACTGGTAAGTAGAGATAGAGATACCGGTAGAGAACTGGGAAACAATAAGAGATTTATCCCCACTTTCCGGCAGTAAGAATGTGATAAGATATTTAGCCACACTTTTCTTGATCACAGTAAATGACCAAATGTCTCTTTAAAAATATGGACTAAAGATTCAAATATACTACTATCAAATGGAACAAAACTACAATTAGGTATTTTAGGTAGGCCTACTCGCATATCATTTAGTCTTTTTTAGGTACAACAGAATTCATGAATATGGCTCTTTTGATTCGGATAAGTATTAACATATTTTTGTATTTAGAAGTAATAAACAAAATAGGTAAAATCCTAAGGATCCGGTGCCTACTTATTATTAAGTTAATCCATTAGTTTTTTAAATACAGAGATTAAAATAAATTTGGTTGGTTGGTTCCTCAGTTTAGGGGCTGCGACAACGCAGTCGTGTAGCCCCGTGTACTTTGGGTGTGTGTAGAATCTGTCTGATAACCGGTGTTAATTGTGATGGCTGTATTAGTGTGTGTATCTGTTTTAGGTAGATTTCATTAGAAAGCTAACTATTGCAATGGGTACCATGTTTCGACTTCCGCAAAATGTCGACATATCTTCGCGTTTCACATACCCTAGACCCCAAAACCACCGTCAGTTCAAAGGTTTATATATAATTTATGCATGTATATATACACTCACCGGTATAAAAAGCGAAACACTATGAATTTCAGACAAAACTCGATGTTGGACCGCTTCAAACCTTGTATTAATCAAATATTATGACATTACAACAATATGGCAATGAATCATAAGTTAATTACCCTAAATAGCACAATAATTGCTACAAATTATTTATCATAGCAATCACAACAGTGCACAAACATGAATTTGGAAATGTCGAAACCTGGAAACCATCGTACTGTCCTCCGACCCGTTACACTGTATGATTACGAATGATTACTTAACACCGGGTGAGTTAGCCGAGGTCGTTGCGGCATGACTGTTGGCAGTCGCTCACATCCGGGAGGCGAGGAGGTTCGAATCCCCCCGCCGGCAACCTTGAAGATGGTCTTCTGTGGTTTCCCATCTTCCTTCCAGGCAAATGCCGGGGTTGGTCCTTAACTATAGGCCACAGCCGCTACCTTCCAACTCCTCGACCCTCCCTTCCAACTTTCCTCCCCAACGGTACTTGTAGCTCACCCATTGGGTGTCCGTCTCGAAGCAGCTACAAAAACTGGCGAGCCGAACATGTCCCGGACACTCCCGGCACTAAAAAAGCCATACGCTAAAAAAAAAAAAATACTTAACGACTTAGTCCGTTTGTCCACTTGTTTGCACAACATTTCCATTGGCTCAATAACGGGTATTACCACCTCTAGCTACAGTTACAACTGTGATTCGATCAGGCATGCTCAGGATGCAATCAGAAATGTTTTCTTGTGGTATGAGCTCCCATTCTTCCCAGAGCAAAGCTCGAAGTCAGGAGAACGACTCCTAGCACGTCTCTCAAGCATATTCCAGACATGCTCTAACGGGTTTAGGTCGAGACTACAAACAGGCCACACCATGCGCTCAATTCCGACTTCATCCAGGTGCTCACGTACACAGACGGCAACGTGTGGGCGAGCGTTGTCATGCTTCGGGATAAAGTTCTCCCCAAAGATAGGTGAAGAAAGGCACGACGTGATGTACTAAAATCTCCTTGATGTACTGGTGGGCTGTCAGGCTCCCATTGTCAACGAACACAAGCTCCATTCGCGTATCCGTGGTAATCCCGGCCCAGACCATCACAGAGCCTCCATTGAACGGTTCCTTGCAGAGAAGGTTCAGGGTGAATTAGGTTCCCCGGGCCTTCTCCATACTCTCTCCCTCCCATCCGATGCCCTCAAACAGAATCGGGATTCATCCGTTAACAGCACTGAGCTCCTCTGCTCCACAGTCCAGTTTCGATGGACGTTGGCGAATTGCATACAAGCGGCATGGTGCTCACGTCTAAGGAGATGTCCTGTGGCGGGCCTCTTGGACTGTAAATCCACTTTTTACAACCTCCTTCTTACTGTCCTTTCACGGATGTTCGTGCCCCATACTTTCTGCAAGCGATTTCTGGCCTCCACAGCTGATGTGTGTCGATCACGAAGAACTTGCATTGCAAGAAAGCGATCATCGCGCTCAGTAGTGCTTCTCCTACGACCAGAACCGGGCCTCCTCGAGTAGATATTGTCCTCTCTGTACCTTTTAACAGTGCTGTACACGTTGGAAGAAGACGTGCCTATAACGTTTGCCACATAGCGTAAACTGCGCCCATCCTAAACTAATGCCACTGCCCTTGCTGCGTTTTCAGTATAAAGAGCCATTATGATCTGACTTAGAAGCGAAAATAACTATTGTAGACTAGCCGTAATGTCCACAAAAATACGCGGCCCGAGAATTCACAGCAATAAACCTTACGACAGCCGTCTGTGGTTATTTTTGTCCAAAGGCGGGAAACAGTAATATTGGTGCTGTAATTGTCACGATCAACATTGTTTATCAATTATTGCACTGAAACTTCTCAAATGGGCTAATTAACTCATGATACATTACCATATCCTTGCAATGTCACAATATTCAATTTGTACCAGGTTTGAAGCCGCCCAACATTGAGTTTTGTCTGAAATTCGTAGTGTTTCGCTTTTTATGCCGGTGAGTGTGTGTAGGCTATATATATGTATATCAGTTTCTTGTGGACACGATAACTGCCGTAATTTTGCACCAATCACTTTGAATTTTTTACATAATATTCATCCCCTTAAAATCTCGGTCGAGTTCGTTAATGGGCAAAATCGATCAATGGGGGTCTTTTTTTCTTTGAAAAAGTGAAATATCGCTATAACTCTCTTAATATCTGAAATATTGAATCCAGTCAAAGTTCATACTATGTGTCGGATAAGGCCCTAATATGTATGTTTGAAAAGTTTTTTGATAGCACCAACCATTGACCAAAGGGGTGGGAAAAGGTGGGTTTTTTCGGGAAACATTAATCATATCTCTGTCAATAGGCACAATATCAAAACCGTACAAAATGGACAATATTCCTCCAATAATTACCTAAAACTTTTGTCTGAAAGAATTTTTGATATGACCCACCATTACGCCACGGGGTGAGCAAAATTATTTAAATGATAAGAAAATGCCAAGTGCCATGAGAGGTTGCCAATGACAACTTTACTAAATTGATAAGGGATGAGCCATCAGCAGTTGCTATGACAACGCCACTGCACGAGATCACATTCAGTTTTCCATCTGTCTGTGGGAAGCGACTTCGGTATCGGAACTGGTAGCATGCTGAACTTCTAAGTCCAAGGTCGCGGGTTCAAACCCGGCTGAAGTCGTTGGATTTACTAAGAGTGCTAAAAATCCCTGTGTATGCTTTCCTTCGGAGGGGAAGTTCCAACGCTCGTTGTGAGGTGCTGGGTCCGGTGGAATCTAGTAGCCAAGTTCACAGCTAGGTGTCGTTGATAGTAGTATTTTTAATTATGTAGCCTATTTTAGGTAGATTTCATTAGAAAGCTAACTATTGCAATGGGTACCATGTTTCGACTTCCGGAAAATTTCGATATATCTTCGCGTTTCACATCCCCCAGACCCCAAAACCACCGTCAGTTCAAAAGTTTATATATATGTGTGTGTGTATATATATCAGTTTCTTGTGGACACGATAACTGCCGTAATTTTGCACCAATCACTTCGAATTTTTTACATAATATGTATCCCCTTAAAATCTCTGTCGAGTTCGTTAATGGGCAAAATCGGTCGAAGGGGGTGAAAATGGGGGGCTTTTTTTTCTTCGAAAAAGTGAAATATCGCTATAACTCTCTTAATACGTGAAATATCGAATCCATTCAAAGTTCATAATATGTGTCGGATAAGTGCCAAAAATTTATGTTCGAAAAGTTTTTGATAGCACCAACCATTGACCAAAGGGGTGGAAAAAAGTGGGTTTTTCGGGAAACATTAATCATATCTCTCTTAATAGGCACAATATCAAAACCGTACGAAATGGAAAATATTCCCCTAATAATTACTTACTTACTTACTTACTCCATGGCGCTACAACCCGGGGTGGGTTTTGGCCTCTTGGACAACTGCTCTCCATGTTGGTCTATCCATCGCCTTGCTCCTCCATCCTCTCACTCCCATTGCGACGTGGTCTGCAGTCACACCATCCAACCATCTCTTCTTAGGACGTCCTTTCCTCCTCCTGGAGAATAGCCTCCCTTTCAACATTCTCTTGGGCATCTGGCTCTCCGGCATCCTCTCTATATGTCGCAACCATTGGATTCTCTGCGCCTTTATAAACTTTACGATATCTTGTTTTCCAATCAATTCGTTTAGTTCATGGTTATATCGTATTCTCCATCCATCTTCCTCTCTAACAGGGCCATATATTCTTCGCAGTATTTTCCTTTCAAAACACTTCACAATATTCTCATCATCCATAGTTAATGTCCAAGCTTCAGAGCCATAGGTCACTACTGGTCTTATCATTGTCTTATATATCTTCATTTTGGTTGTTCGCGATATAAGTTGATTCCTGAGCATCTTGATGTTTGCATAGTATGCTCTGTTTCCAGCCTGTAATCGATCTTTAATACAGTTTGTCATATCACACTGGTTGTTAATAAGTACTCCTAGATACTTAAATTGTGTCACACCCTAAAATGTCTTATCGCCTATTTTAATATCATGCGGGGCTCTTCTTGTGTTAGATGTGGACATTACCATGCTCTTAGTTTTACTCTCATTCACTAATAACCCAATATTTGTAGCCTCTTTATCTAATTCTAAATATACTCTTTTCAGTGTACGCTTCTCTCTTGCTATGATCACTACATCATCTGCATAAGCACAGATCTGACTTGATTTGTTAAAAATAGTGTCTCCCTGGTCCACTTGACTGATTGCTTTATGAAGTGCAAGGTTAAAGAGTACATCAGACAATCCATCTCCTTGTTTTATACCCATATTAATTGTAAAGGGTTTACTCAGCTTATTTCCATTTTTCACTCGTGCCCATGTGTTATCTAGTGTCATCCTTATCAGCCGGATTATCTTTCCAGGTATCCTCATTTCTCCTAGTAATTCATATAGTCTTTCTCTACATACACTATCGAAAGCTTGTTTAAAATCTATAAAGAGCATGTGAAGGTCAATATCATGTTCATAAAACTTTTCCATCATCTGCCTAATTACAAAGATTTGATCCGTTGTACTCCGGTTGGGCCTAAAACCACACTGATATTCACTCAGAATTTCTTCTGAAAATATCTTCATTCTTTCTTCCAAGATACCTGATAGGATCTTGTAAATAACATTCAATAGAGTAATTCCTCTGTAATTCTCACATGCTAGTTTATCTCCTTTCTTAAATATAGGACATATTAATCCTCCCCTCCATCCATCTGGCATGTTCTCTTCTTCCCATATTCTTTCCAATAGTTTATGTATTCTATCTTCCAATGCCGCTCCTCCATATTTTATCATTTCTGCTACTATACTGTCTTCCCCTGGTGATTTGTTGTTTTTCATTTTCTTCATTACATTTGCCACTTCAAATCTTGTAGGACTCATAATACTTGCATTCTCATTCTCTGATTCTGTAGGACTCATAATACTTGCATTCTCATTCTCTGATTCTGATCTAATTACTTCTTGTCTCTCGTTTTGTTGCATATGTTGTTCAATTTCTGGCTCTACACTTTCACTTAGAAGTTCCTTAAAGTGTTCAGACCATCTATCTAACACTTTGTTCTCATCATTCAGTATCATCCCTTGTCTATCCTTGCATCTTCTTTCCCTCGGTTGGAAACCTTTCCCCATTTTACCAATTGCCGCATAGAATTTTCTTACTTCACTTCCCTGGTTTAAGTCTTCTATTTCTATAAATTGTTTCTTTATGTGTTCCTTTTTCTTTCTTCTACATACTTTGTTGGCATTCAACCTCAGTTGCCTATAATGTTCACAGTTGCTTCTTGTTTCTCTCAAGATCATCTTTTCTCTTGCTCTATTCTTCTCTTCTATTGCTTCCCTACACTCTTGATCAAACCATTCATTCCGGGTTTGCTGCCTCTTTCCGATTATTTCTTCTGCAGCCTGTTTAACTACTTCCTCTATTTTCTTACACTCTTCATTGAGATCAACTCTCTCTTTTTCTTCTTCTAATTTCTTTAGTATTTCTCTCTGATATTCCTCCTTAATTCTTTCATCTCCTAGTCTTTCAACGTTTATACTGTTCTTCCAGGTTTTAGATTTTGTTTTCGTTTTAGCCAGCTTTTCTCTAAGTACTGCTTTGACTAGATAGTGATCTAAACCACAATTTGGTCCTCTACAACTCCGCACATCTATAATTGATGAAGAGTATCTTGCATTGATTAACACATGGTCTATTTGATTCACGGTTGTAGAATCAGGAGCCTTCCAAGTACCTAGATGTATTCGTTTATGTGGGAAACATGTGATTTTGATCACCATATTGTTCCTGATGGCAAAATGCCCAAGTAGTGTGCCATTTTGGTTATTAACATCATGTAGTGTATGTTTCCCTGCACATCTCATAAATAGATCCTTCCCAATCTTTGCGTTAAAGTCACCCATTATTATCAATGTATCGTATCTCTGTATCTCACCGCATATCTGTTCCAATTGTTCATAGAACTCTTCCTTCTCATCCTCATCTTTCTCTTCAGTTGGTGCATACACTGACAATATGGATATGTTCCTGAATCTTCCTTTGATGCGTAATTTACAAAATCTTTCATTTATGGCTTCATATTCCATAATACTATTCCTTACTGACTTGGATACCATAAATCCTGTACCATGTTGTCCTGTTCTGCTATTTGGACCACTATACAATAGTGAATATTCCCTTTTATCTATCCTTCCTTGTCCTTGCCATCTTACCTCTTGTAACGCTACAATGTCTAAATTAAATTTAGTTATCTCTTCTCCTATTTCATTCATCTATCCTGTTCTCAACATCGTTCTTACATTCCACGTCGCAATATACAAATCTTTTTTCCGTAATCCAGGCCGAGGTTGTCTTCTGTTAAATCCGTCCATCCGAGGCAATTGTCCTTGTTTCGTAACAGGTTCTTTTTATGGTGTGGGGTTGTTATCCCCACGTCCAACCCCCAACCTGGAGGGCCAGAGTATCCCGTTTAGTCTGGATCATCACCTTCGACCTGTCCGGCTTGGGAGACCCTACCAGTAGCTAAGCTACCGCCGGCATAGCTCTCAGGATCATTTGACCACGCAAGCTCCACCACCGCGTCAAGGTAAGGATACCATTGGTGGAGTCCCCTAATAATTACCTAAGTTAAAACTTTGTCTGAAAGAATTTTTGATCTGACCCACCATTACGCCAAGGGATGAGAAAAATTATTTCGGAATTAAAGAAAATGCTAAGTGGCATCAGAGGTTACCATGACATCGCTTCTAAATTGATGAGGAATGAGCTATCAGAGGTTGCCAAGACAACGCCATTGCACGAGATCACATTCATTTATCCATCAGACTCTGTGGGAAGCGGCTAACTGGTAGCATGCTGAACTTCTATGCCCAAGGTCGCTGGTTCAAAGCCGGCCAAAGTCGTCGGATTTTCTAAGAGCGCTAAAAATCCCTCAGCATGCTTTCCTTTGGAGGGGAAGTTCCAACGTTCGTTGCAAGTTGCTGGTTGCGGTGGCATCTAGTAGCCAAGTTCACAGCTAGGTGTCGTTGGCGTTAGTATATGGTACAAAATTAGGAACTACTACTTAAAATTGACCGTCTGCAGACCTTACCTGAATTACAGACTAATACAGTCATCACAATTAACATCGTTTATCAGACTGATTCTACACACACCCAATATACACGGGGTTACATGACCACGTTGTCACAGCCCCTAAACTAGGGAACCAACCAACATCTCTGCGGGAGATAAAATTTTGCGTGAAGAAGTAACAGACTGGTAGTTACACATCAGTTCCAAACCTTGCATAAGGACATGGTGATCACAAGTATAAAAATGAACCCCAAATGACAAGAAGGTTACCATCCCCATAAGACAATACATTGATAAAAATATGCATACAAAAACGAAAAGAAAAGTTAATTAACCTCCAATTGTAAAATACTTTCTTGCAATAAATGAGGTCTGATCCTCCTACTGTGACCGATCCAGTCAAGGTCAATTACCGGCCCCGGATTATGGGAGATTGAGAGGAGACCGAGGGTCAGCATGACGGCATGGCATGACGCAGCGAGGTAACCGCTAGAGTGGGGGAATGCTCCAGAAGCTTCCGACCCCTCCGCCCCTTTTCTCGAGAGGAGGTCAACTCGGTTCTGAAAGGTTCAGTGATACGGTGTGGCCCGGACGAGGAAGTTTTCTTATGCGACACGGCGAGGACGAGTGTGTGACATAGTGATGAGAGATGTAAGCCACGTGAGTTAAATTCCGCATCGGGCACTGGATAGTTTTTTTAAGTGCATGCTTAATACTCGTCGCCGCATGTTGGAAGAAATCATTCGTGAAGCGCGGTGGGAGTTGTGTTTGGGTGAAGTGTCGCCATCGCGATATCCATATATCGGCACGCCGGCACGTGAAGGAAGGACCACAACTGATTGACGGAGGTATGTGTAGATTTATGCCAGTGCCGCGATTGGGTTATGCAGAGTGCGTAAGATCACAGAATTCTTCGCCGTTCTTTATATTATGAAGTTTTACGCACGTGATCCGGGTCAGCTAACGGACAAAAACGCTGAAGGAAGGTATTATGGCAATAATCTGATAAAGTTGTGTACGCCTAAACATTTGAACATCTGAACATTTGAGCGAAGGCCGGAGAGAAACCTGAATTATAACGCCGACCGGTTACGTCATTTAAAGGTGAACAGCCAAGCTGGCATTCAAGAGACACGGTGTGCGCCTGAGGAAAGGGATATATCTGCTTTAAGCTTGCGTTGATGGTTGCAGGTTACGCAGACGAGGCGAACAGTCTAAACATAGAGTGTGAGACGTGAGCAGGTCAAGTTGAATGAACTAAGAAGCGGATACTGTAACGTGTAGATGTGAAAGTGTTACGGCGTAGTGGAATGCAATATGGTCACACAGCAAGGTAAACAATATGAACGCAGACCCGGACATGTTGGGAATCTACACGGACCTCAATACCCAAAGTATGTTTCAGTAAACCCATTAGGGGTTGCCAGGGGATGAGCGGTCGCGAGGAAATGGATGCGTGGACATGGAACGAGATGATAAGAGACGCCGACGCCAGCGCCGTTGGTGGAGAGGTGCAGTCGGGGGCGGTCATGGTCGTCGCCTGGAGATTGACAGATGTAGAGGACGCATGCTTACACTGGAGCACCGGGAGACGTGGGTGGAACGACGCTGTACGCATGAACAGGAAACATCGACGCTTCTTATTCCCAAGGACCAGGATTCATCACGACGCCGGATCCAAAGTAAGATATCTTTTTCTCACTCCTGTTCATCGTAAAGAAGAGAATCTCCATTTTTGAATCGCCATGCCATAAGATGACTTGGGGTCGTGTAATTTAATCCCATTCACATAGTTTAACGCTATTAACAATCAATGATTCTAGGTTAAATAAGAGCATCACTCTCGTTTTTCTGAGGTTGTGCAGAGTTTTTTTTTAAATTCGAGTCGTCTTGACTTTTACGAACAGCATCAATGTCAATGTTATGCTTTGAAATATAATTATATAATAGTAAGGTTAATAATAATAATCAAAGTTAAAGGTTGATAAATATTGCTATAATCAATACCGAAATATAGTCGGAGATAATCACGCATGGCCATGAAAAAGAAATATCGCTCGAGATAATTGGGCATGAAAATCATGGAACAAGTTTTATTCCAAAGGGTCTCTTATGAAATTCAGAAATGTGATATGAAATAAGACGCTGGTTTTGGTTAATTCTTGTCTGGTGTGATATGGTTCCTTGGGCAAAGTATCATGTTATCGTACGACTTCATTGTAAGGTTGAATTATTGTGTTAAGTGTGGGTTCGAGGTATGCTATTAAGCGCAATTTTTTTTGTAATGAGATTAATATGGTATTCCGTCATATGTGACGAGGTAGATTAATGTGGTGATATTCAGTTATATGTAACAAGGTTATTCAGGGGGATATGTATGACCCTGAAAATTTGTAATTGTACGGACAGGTTCCTCACTAGATGGATGGATGTGCTGCATTTCCTCATAGGGTTGAGTGTGGAACAGAGCTATGATGTACTTGAGGGTACGCTCTGTAGTAAGGTTACTCAGATCCTCACACATAGTGGTTGACTGAATGGCTATGATTAAATGTTGGTCACGAAAATGAAACACACTGAGGTATACTATTATGAAAGTTGTGAACCAATTCTAGACGTCAGCATATGACATATCGGTAACTTACTTATGCAAGTGGATATATTAATGAGGACCAAGGTAATTGGGACGGTCATGCCTGTAGACCAGATAGAACAATAAGAATGCGCTGTGTAAATATTTAAACACTAGTTGTAAATGTAAATGATTTATATTTCGGTTGGTTATCGAATTCCACATTAGGTGAGGTCCAGTTGAT
This sequence comes from Meconema thalassinum, assembly GCA_946902985.2. Taxonomy (NCBI): domain Eukaryota; kingdom Metazoa; phylum Arthropoda; class Insecta; order Orthoptera; family Tettigoniidae; genus Meconema; species Meconema thalassinum. Next base: position 1,356,768,357 of record OX336388.2, read on the forward strand.
GTTGGGAAAATTTATGGTGTGATTTTGTTTGATGCTCTTTAGATGGTAAATTTCAATTCGATACAGGAGGCCGTTCATCGATGTATAAAGGTAGATTGTCATGTTATGATATGTGTTTTTTTCTGAGCACATGCCACAGGTAAACTTTGGACTAAGTGACCAGTAATATTTTTTTTTATTATTATACGTGTGCACTAATGGAATAATAGTTGTGTTAATTTTGGCTGGGCAGTCTCCTGGTCGAATTTCTAAGTAGGCAGGTAGCATGTTTGGTTATCCTTTGGCCAATAAAGGAGCAGATGTGAATTTACGAGGGCTGTTTCTTTTTTATCTGTTTGTAAATTCGAATTAGGGGGTTTGCTTTTGAATCCTGGTTCATTTTGTTTGCCATCCCGACCCGTAAACGACCCGAGACCCTTTGTCTCTAGCTCGCTGGAGCTTTGGTTTTATTCTTGTCTGTATGAACCAAGATTCACGCCCTAATTCTCTTTTCACCCACTCCCTTGGCCGTTCCTTCTGATGGGGCCGGGATGTTGGCCGGGTGATCGCCTGTCCCATTGGAGAAACGGGCACAGGGGGGGGGGAGTGGCGCCGCTTACGTGTTGGCTCGACGACGATGGTGCGTGTCGTCTCCGTCATGGGCATGCTTTTACTCAATCATTTGTTGTGGTGATGGGAGTATACTGAGTGGTCAGATTCGTGCCTTTGATGGGGGCGAGATGCTTGCCAGGTGTAATTCTTTCGTGTAAAATTAACCTCATATCACACTGAGCCTTTAGTGAACCCTTTGATAGGGTTGGTACACGACCTCAAGTCATGGCTATACTCGACGACCTACATTCCTTTGTAGGCCCCTATATTTAAGTTGTATTGTAAGATGTCACAAGTAGTAACCGCAGAAAATATAGCTGATATATTGAAACAAATCCAAGATGGATTAAATGGTTTAACCACTGAAATGAATAATGTTAAGGATAGTATTGGGTCAATTAAGACAAACATGAGGAGCGATATGGATCGCTTACAGACGGCACAAGAGGGTGTCGGTATTCAGATAGCAGAGGTACAGAGGACACAAGAGGGTGTCGGTATTCAGATAGCAGAGGTACAGAGGACACAAGAGGGTGTCGGTACTCAAATAGCAGATAAAGTTGATGGTCTCAGAACCGACTTATTAGAAGTCATGGGATCTAATCTTAAGAGTTTAGAATCTCATTTGCAGAAAAACATTGATGCTGTAGAACGTAATCTTAGGCTATTAGGAAAGGCTATAGATAATAAGATTAATCTACTCGATAAAAAGGTAGAAACTACATTTCAAGTGCTCACCGCGGAGCTCAAAGATTCTATGGCACGGCAAATCAGGGATACTCAGAGTTCGCTTCGGGGGAATATTGAAGGACTTGAGGAGAAGTTGAACAGTAATATTAAAGGCATGGGACAAGATTTGACGGCAAAAATTGAGCAAATTGGTCAATCTAACGAGGAAACCCTGGATAAGTTGAAACAGGACGTGTCAGGTTGGAAAGAAGAGGTCGCGAAAGACGTGAAAAACATGCAGATACAGGTTGAATCATTCCAGGACACGTATGACATGAAAATCACTCATTCCCAAACGACGTTATTCGAACATGTGAGAGAATCTATCCACACTTCCATTGTTGAGTTGGAGGAAAGATCATTATCCAACAGGGAAGGCAACTCACTCGATTAGGCAACTTAGAGGCGGAAATGACGCAGATAAAAGACAAATCGGAGTCAGAAAGGGTTAGATGGTCCGAAATTGCAAACACGCCACCTCTTAACGGGACGGAAAGTGAAAACACCCCATCTTCTAGAAAGGCGGGAGAGGTAGTTGCAACGCCGAGAATACAGAGTACAAACCCCGCGGGACACCTATCATTAGAAGTATAGACCACCAGCCGTGGAAATTCTCGGGGAACAATGGGACTAACAATGTCACACCCATCGAATTTATGAGGGAGGTCCGTGAATATATGGCAGAAAATAAGGTACCACGTGAGAGGGAACTAAGAGTTATTGAGAGGTCCCTGGAATCGACAGCATTAACTTGGTTTCGCGCATTTCGATACACGTTCACGAGCACGGACCAGTTCGAACGACTATTGATCAAACGCTTTTGGAGCCCTGAAGAACAATTGAACATACGGGCGGAACTATACGCTAAACGGTATGCGACGTCCAATCCGACTAGTTACGCGGGATATTTCGCATCGCAACTCGCCAGGCTGCAGTATTTGACTCCACCGGTGCCGGAGGACGAATTGGTCCAAGCCATTATACGACAATTACCTGTTGAGGTCCAGAAGAGTGTAATAGCGTCAGAAGCCGAGACTTTAGAGGGATGTGAAGAGATTCTTCGAAAACTTGACCACACTAGTGCACAGTTACAGGCGAGGTCCGGACGACAGGAAAATAGAGATGTAAACACGGTCGTGATTGACAAAATTGCGCAGACGGAAGAGGGAACGCCGCGGGAGACGGACAGGCCAAGAGACACAGGGTACTATCGGAGTCGAGAAAGGAGCTACGGTGGAACAGACGAGCGACCCAGGTGGAGGAATAAACCGTACGAAGAGCGTAGGAGATCCCGATTCAACAATACGAAGAGACGATATGGTGAATATCAGCGAAGGCAGTCAAATCAATATTATCAGAGACAGAATGCCGATAGGGATTTTCGTTCGCAGGGATCGCGGCCGAGCTATAGGGAAATACATCGAGAGAGCCAGGAATATTTACAACAATTACGGAGTAATCCATCCACACCACCGGGAGAAGCTGACCGACCACCTGACACAAGTCGGTCAGATCAACAAAAAAAACTTCAAATTAAGAAATTCCTCAAACCTTAGTCCTCCCGAACTGATTGAAATTCGAGAGATATTTCAGGCTACCGACGAAGACTTGATTCATGAGGAAGACGTTATCCGCCGCGGGAAAGTGTATCCTTTGCCAATCATAACAGTAGAGGTGCTCGGTAAACAAGTAAAAACCCTGATTGACACCGGAGCGATGATTAGTGTGGTGTCTCAGTCATGTTTGGACGAGATAATGGAGGCAGGACCCGTATATACTCTACCAGTAGCGAATGTAAAGGTTAGAGGTGTAATTCCCGATCGCTCAGTGAGATGCAAGCTGCAGGCCCTGTTGACGATCAAGATTGCGGGGAGGTTTTATGAGCACGTGTTCGTGGCCATCTCCAACATCAATTTTCAAATAATCCTGGGTGTTGACTTCATTTCGGAGTACGGCTGGATTATAAATATGCAAGAGGGTGTCATGTATGTCGGAAACGAATCGCCGAGCAGAGGATCGAAAGAGTATATCAATGCCAACTCGAGCACGCTCTTCTTGGAGAACCCACTTGAGAATATCGTGGAACGTGAAGAAGAGACGATCACCCACATGCCCGTTGGTGTAAAGGAAATTTTGGATCCAACTGTCCAGAAACAGTTTGATGACCTAATACAGGAGTTTCGGGAGGTATTTAGCGACAAACCTGGAGTTAACAAGAACTTTCAGTACTATATCAAGTTGAGTGATGATTCACCATACAGGAAACACATATATCCAGTCCCAGAGAAATGGAAGGAGGAGGTAAAGGCCATGATAAACGCCATGGAGAAGGATGGCATAATAAAGAAGGCTCCGACTTCTTTCCTAAACCCTTTAGCGGTTGTAAGGAAGCCAAATGGTCGCTTGAGGATTTGTCTGGATGCACGTGGAATAAATGCACGCATTTTGGCAGAGTAAGACCGCCCACCACAAATTAGAGAGCTGCTGAGGAGCTTTAAGGGGAAAATATTTCTCAACCGTGGATCTCACAAATTCCTATTATCATGTCGAGTTAACCGAGAACAGTAAGCAATACACTGGCTTCCTGCATGAGCAGAAGACCCACGTCTTTAACCGCCTTCCCTTCGGTTTGAAAAACAGCGGCCCTGTGCTGATTCGAGCGCTGGACAGCAACTTGAGTGAAGAAGTCAAGAAACACGTACTATGTTATGTGGACGATTTGATCTTGGCATCCACGTCAGTAGAGGAGCACCTGAAACACTTGAGATTGTTGTTTGAGAACTTGCTTACGGCCGGATTTAAGGCAAACCTGGAGAAATGCAATTTCTTTCACCGAGAAATTCGGTTTTGGGGACATCTCATTGACGAACATGGATATCGGCCGAACCCGGAGACGATTGAGGCGATAGCTAAGTTTCCCATACCAGAAAGGGTGAAACAAGTGAGGCAGTTCCTGGGAATTACTTTATTCTTCTCTAGTCATTGCCCCCGTTACACGGATGTAGTTGCCCCTCTGCAGAGCATGCTCAGGAAAAACAATCGGTGGAAGTGGGATCAGGCGTGTGAAGAGGCCTTCACGCAAGCTAAACACATGCTCCTTAACAACGTTAAACTGGAGTACCCAGACTTCTCCAAAACGTTTTATATTGACACCGATGCTTCAAAGGTAGGAGTGAGCGCTGTGTTGTACCAGTTGGATGACGAGAAGAAACAACATTATCTGGCATTTGTCAGTAGGAAATTGCGACAGCCTGAGCTTAACTACTTTGCCACGGAATTGGAGGCGCTGGCTATAATTTATGCTGTAACGATGTGGAAGAAGATTCATTTAGGGCATAAGGTCGTGATTGTGACGAACCATCGCGCGTTACAGTTTATGTTAAAGTCTGACATTTCAAGCGAAAGAGTCACGCGCTGAACCCTTTTCCTGCAGCAATTCGATGCAGAAGTTGTTCATAGGCCCGGAAAGCAAAACTTTCTAGCGGATGTTTTGAGCAGAAACCCACGTGAGGAGGCTGTTTTGCACCAGGTACAGCTAATACCGGATGATCAGGAAACGGTGGAACGTTTGAAACGCCTGAGCCAGGCGCAACGGCGATATACTCCGTTAAGACGGATATACCGGTATTTGAAGAATCGCATGGGTGCAGATGACCCCGATTATGCTCGAACGGCAAAGATTGCTCACTTTTATCACATTGTTGGTGACGTGATTCACAAGTTTGTCGATATAGACCACACAAGGCTACGTATTGTAATACCGCCGAAGTTGATTTCAGCAGTGGTTTGGTTGGCTCACTGATCTATTGGGCATGGAGGATGTGATAAAACCTTACATGCCATAAGAGAAACATTTACCTGGGAGTATATGGGAAAAGCCATACGAGCGGTAATCAGGACATGCGACATCTGTCAGAGGTGCAAGTTCCCATCGAACGTATCTAAGGAGAAGCCGAGGGCTATTATACCGACCCGTCCGAATGAATTAATGGCTACGGACCTGTATGGCCCCCTTCCGAGGTCCACCAGGGGTAACCAATACATCTTGGTGACGATGGATGTGTTTACCAAATTAGTCATGTTGCGCCCTATCCAGAAGGCTACATCCCGGTACGTAATTCGCAGGATTGAAACTGGCGTGATTCCAACTGCAGGGAAGCCAGAGTTCCTCCTGAGCGATCACGGAACGCAGTTCACGAGCGCCGAATTCCAAGAGGCAATGGCACGACTCGGCATAAGGCATATCCTGAGCTCCATAAGATACCCAGAAGGAAATCCAGTTGAAAGGGTAAATGCTGAGATTGGAAAATACTGCCGGATTTACTGTCATGAACAACATCATAGATGGATGGAAGTGGTACCCATAATTGAACGTTGCTTGAACTCTACAACACATGAAAGTACCAGACAAATTCCTTGTCTTCTGCACCATGGACGAAAACCAAGTAGACCTTGGCATGCTGTTATACAGGCACCCCCAGAGATTGAGCCGTCGGCGCAAAGGAGAAACGAACTGGCTCGGGAAAGGATGCAGCTACAGGCGCAGAAACGGGAGAGAAGGAAGGCTGGCCGCCGTTTTCGCCAACCACTTCGAGTCAATGACCTGGTGCTGATTCGGGAACCTACGGCATCAAAGCTACCACTCAGAGTGTATGGGAAATTTGCGCGCCCATTCACGGGACCCCATAGGATTGCCAGAGTGATGGATAACAATTGCTATAGGGTGGTTGACAACGTCACGAATGCACTTGTTGGAAACTTCAATGCCGCGAATCTGCGGAAGTATCACGAGCAAGCCCATTAGTCAACATTGAGGAGATGACTGAGAGGATCGTTCACATGCATCATTTAAAGGAAAATATAAGCTATGTTCCCACCGCTTATATTTTGAAGGCCGCGGGAGAGATGTGACCGATCCAGTCAAGGTCAATTACCGGCCCCGGATTATGGGAGATTGAGAGGAGACCGAGGGTCAGCATGACGTCATGGCATGATGCAGCGAGGTAACCGCTAGAGTGGGGGAATGCTCCAGAAGCTTCCGACCCCTCCGCCCCTTTTCTCGAGAGGAGGTCAACTCGGTTCTGGAAGGTTCAGTGATACGGTGTGGCCCGGACGAGGAAGTTTTCTTATGCGACACGGCGAGGACGAGTGTGTGACATAGTAGTGAGAGATGTAAGCCACGTGAGTTAAATTCCGCATCGGGCACTGGATAGTTTTTTTAAGTGCATGCTTAATACTCGTCGCCGCATGTTGGAAGAAATCATTCGTGAAGCGCGGTGGGAGTTGTGTTTGGGTGAAGTGTCGCCATCGCGATATCCATATATCGGCACGCCGGCACGTGAAGGAAGGACCACAACTGATTGACGGAGGTATGTGTAGATTTATGCCAGTGCCGCGATTGGGTTATGCAGAGTGCGTAAGATCACAGAATTCTTCGCCGTTCTTTGTATTATGAAGTTTTACGCACGTGATCCGGGTCAGCTAACGGACAAAAACGCTGAAGGAAGGTATTATGGCAATAATCTGATAAAGTTGTGTACGCCTAAACATTTGAACATCTGAACATTTGAGCGAAGGCCGGAGAGAAACCTGAATTATAACGCCGACCGGTTACGTCATTTAAAGGTGAACAGCCAAGCTGGCATTCAAGAGACACGGTGTGCACCTGAGGAAAGGGATATATCTGCTTTAAGCTTGCGTTGATGGTTGCAGGTTACGCAGGCGAGGCGAACAGTCTAAACATAGAGTGCGAGACGTGAGCAGGTTAAGTTGAATGAACTAAGAAGCGGATACTGTAACGTGTAGATGTGAAAGTGTTACGGCGTAGTGGAATGCAATGTGGTCACACAGCAAGGTAAACAATATGAACGCAGACTCGGACATGTTGGGAATCTACACGGACCTCAATACCCAAAGTATGTTTCAGTAAACCCATTAGGGGTTGCCAGGGGATGAGCGGTCGCGAGGAAATGGATGCGTGGACATGGAATGAGATGATAAGAGACGCCGACGCCAGCGCCGTTGGTGGAGAGGTGCAGTAGGGGGCGGTCATGGTCGTCACCTGGAGATTGACAGATGTAGAGGACGCATGCTTACACTGGAGCGCCGGGAGACGCGGGTAGAACGACGCTGTACGCATGACCAGGAAACATCGACGCTTCTTATTCCCAAGGACCAGGATTCATCACGACGCCGGATCCAAAGTAAGAAGTCTTTTTCTCACTCCTGTTCATCGTAAAGAAGAGAATCTCCATTTTTGAATCGCCATGCCATAAGATGACTTAGGGTCGTGTAATTCAATCCCATTCACATAGTTTAACGCTATTAACAATCAATGATTCTAGGTTAAATAAGAGCATCACTCTCGTTTTCCTGAGGTTGTGCAGAGTTTTTTTTATTCGAGTCGTCTTGACTTTTACGAACAGCATCAATGTCAATGTTATGCTTTGAAATATAATTATATAATAGTAAGGTTAATAATAATAATCAAAGTTAAAGGTTGGTAAATATTGCTATAATCAATACCGAAATATAGTCGGAGATAATCACGCATGGCCATGAAAAAGAAATATCGCTCGAGATAATTGGGCATGAAAATCATGGAACAAGTTTTATTCCAAAGGGTCTCTTATGAAATTCAGAAATGTGATATGAAATAAGACGCTGGTTTTGGTTAATTCTTGTCTGGTGTGATATGGTTCCTTGGGCAAAGTATCATGTTATCGTACGACTTCATTGTAAGGTTGAATTATTGTGTTAAGTGTGGGTTCGAGGTATGCTATTAAGCGCAATTTTTTTTGTAATGAGATTAATATGGTATTCCGTCATATGTGACGAGGTAGATTAATGTGGTGATATTCAGTTATATGTAACAAGGTTATTCAGGGGGCTATGTATGACCCTGAAAATTTGTAATTGTACGGACAGGTTCCTCACTAGATGGATGGATGTGCTGCATTTCCTCATAGGGTTGAGTGTGGAACAGAGCTATGATGTACTTGAGGGTACACTCTGTAGTAAGGTTACTCAGATCCTCACACATAGTGGTTGACTGAATGGCTATGATTAAATGTTGGTCACGAAAATGAAACACACTGAGGTATACTATTATGAAAGTTATGAACCAATTCTAGACGTCAGCATATGACATATCGGTAACTTACTTATGCAAGTGGATATATTAATGAGGACCAAGGTAATTGGGACGGTCATGCCTGTAGACCAGATAAAACAATAAGAATGCGCTGTGTAAATATTTAAACACTAGTTGTAAATGTAAATGATTTATATTTCGGTTGGTTATCGAATTCCACATTAGGTGACGTCCAGTTGATGTTGGGAAAATTTATGGTGTGATTTTGTTTGATGCTCTTTAGATGGTAAATTTCAATTCGATACAGGAGGCCGTCCATCGATGTATAAAGGTAGATTGTCATGTTATGATATGTGTTTTTTTCTGAGCACATGCCACAGGTAAACTTTAGACTAAGTGACCAGTAATATTTTTTTTATTAGTATGCGTGTGCACTAATGGAATAATAGTTGTGTTAATTCTGGCTTGGCAGTCTCCTGGTCGAATTTCTAAGTAGGCAGGTAGCATGTTTGGTTATCCTTTGGCCAATAAAGGAGCAGATGTGATTTTACGAGGGCTGTTTCTTTTTTATCTGTTTGTAAATTCGAATTAGGGGGTTTGCTTTTGAATCCTGGTTCATTTTGTTTGCCATCCCGACCCGTAAACGACCCGAGACCCTTTGTCTCTAGCTCGCTGGAGCTTTGGTTTTATTCTTGTCTGTATGAACCAAGATTCACGCCCTAATTCTCTTTTTACCCACTCCCTTGGCCGTTCCTTCTGATGGGGCCGGGATGTTGGTCGGGTGATCGCCTGTCCCATTGGAGAAACGGGCACAGGGGGGGGGAGTGGCGCCGCTAACGTGTTGGTTCGACGACGATGGTGCGTGTCGTCTCCGTCATGGGCATGCTTTTACTCAATCATTTGTTGTGGTGATGGGAGTATACTGAGTGGTCAGATTCGTGCCTTTGATGGGGGCGAGATGCTTGCCAGGTGTAATTCTTTCGTGTAAAATTAATCTCATATCACACCGAGCCTTTAGTGAACCCATTGATAGGGTTGGTACACGACCTCAAGTCATGGCTATACTCGACGACCTACATTCCTTTGTAGGCCCCTATATTTAAGTTGTATTGTAAGATGTCACAAGTAGTAACCGCAGAAAATATAGCTGATATATTGAAACAAATCCAAGATGGATTAAATGGTTTAACCACTGAAATGAATAATGTTAAGGATAGTATTGGGTCAATTAAGACAAACATGAGGAGCGATATGGATCGCTTACAGACGGCACAAGAGGGTGTCGGTATTCAGATAGCAGAGGTACAGAGGACACAAGAGGGTGTCGGTACTCAAATAGCAGATAAAGTTGATGGTCTCAGAACCGACTTATTAGAAGTCATGGGATCTAATCTTAAGAGTTTAGAATCTCATTTGCAGAAAAACATTGATGCTGTAGAACGTAATCTTAGGCTATCAGGAAAGGCTATAGATAATAAGATTAATCTACTCGATAAAAAGGTAGAAACTACATTTCAAGTGCTCACCGCGGAGCTCAAAGATTCTATGGCACGGCAAATCAGGGATACTCAGAGTTCGCTTCGGGGGAATATTGAAGGACTTGAGGAGAAGTTGAACAGTAATATTAAAGGCATGGGACAAGATTTGACGGCAAAAATTGAGCAAATTGGTCAATCTAACGAGGAAACCCTGGATAAGTTGAAACAGGACGTGTCAGGTTGGAAAGAAGAGGTCGCGAAAGACGTGAAAAACATGCAGATACAGGTTGAATCATTCCAGGACACGTATGACAGGAAAATCACTCATTCCCAAACAACGTTATTCGAACATGTGAGAGAATCTATCCACACTTCCATTGTTGAGTTGGAGGAAAGATCATTATCCAACAGGGAAGGCAACTCACTCGATTAGGGGGGCGTGGTGGCTCAGCGGTCTAGCTGTATGCCTCTCACCAAGGCGGTCCGGGTTCGATTCCAGGTCAATGCATGTGAGATTTTCGAAGTGAAATGCCATGTCCTGTGGTTCGGATTCCACGTAAAAAGGAGGTCCCGTGGCTCATGATCTCGCGATTAACGGTCACGTTAAACCACAAGCTTCCTTTTTCACTCGATTAGGCAACTTAGAGGCGGAAATGACGCAGATAAAAGACAAATCGGAGTCAGAAAGGGTTAGATGGTCCGAAATTGAAAACACGCCACCTCTTAACGGGACGGAAAGTGAAAACACCCCATCTTCTAGAAAGGCGGGAGAGGTAGTTGCAACGCCGAGAATACAGAGTACAAACCCCGCGGGACACCTGCCTATCATTAGAAGTATAGACCACCAGCCGAGGAAATTCTCGGGGAACAATGGGACTAACAATGTCACACCCATCGAATTTATGAGGGAGGTCCGTGAATATATGGCAGAAAATAAGGTACCACGTGAGAGGGAACTAAGAGTTATTGAGAGGTCCCTGGAATCGACAGCATTAACTTGGTTTCGCGCATTTCGATACACGTTCACGAGCACGGACGAGTTCGAACGACTATTGATCAAACGCTTTTGGAGCCCTGAAGAACAATTGAACATACGGGCGGAACTATACGCTAAACGGTATGCGACGTCCAATCCGACTAGTTACGCGGGGTATTTCGCATCGCAACTCGCCAGGCTGCAGTATTTGACTCCACCGGTGCCGGAGGACGAATTGGTCCAAGCCATTATACGACAATTACCTGTTGAGGTCCAGAAAGTGTAATAGCGTCAGGAGCCGAGACTTTAGAGGGATGTGAAGAGATTCTTCGAAAACTTGACCACACTAGTGCACAGTTACAGGCGAGGTCCGGACGAGAGGAAAATAGAGATGTAAACACGGTCGTGATTGACAAAATTGCGCAGACGGAAGAGCGAACGCTGCGGGAGACGGACAGGCCAAGAGACACAGGGTACTATCGGAGTCGAGATAGGAGCTACGGTGGAACAGACGAGCGACCCAGGTGGAGGAATAAACCGTACGAAGAGCGTAGGAGATCCCGATTCAACAATACGAAGGGACGATATGGTGAATATCAGCGAAGGCAGTCAAATCAATATTATCAGAGACAGAATGCCGATAGGGATTCTCGTTCGCAGGGATCGCGGCCGAGCTATATTGAAAGACATCGAGAGAGCCAGGAATATTTACAACAATTACGGAGTAATCCATCCGCACCACCGGAGGAAGCTGACCGACCTCCTGACACAAGTCGGTCAGATCAACAAAAAAAACTTCAAATTAAGAAATTCCTCAAACCTTGGTCCTCCCGAACTGATTGAAATTCAAGAGATATTTCAGGCTACCGACGAAGACTTGATTCATGAGGAAGACGTTATCCGCCGCGGGAAAGTGTATCCTTTGCCAATCATAACAGTAGAGGTGCTCGGTAAACAAGTAAAAACCCTGATTGACACCGGAGCGATGATTAGTGTGGTGTCTCAGTCATGTTTGGACGAGATAATGGAGGAAGGACCCGTATACTCTACCAGTAGCGAATGTAAAGGTTAGAGATGTAATTCCCGATCGCTCAGTGAGATGCAAGCTGCAGGCCCTGTTGACGATCAAGATTGCGGGGAGGTTTTATGAGCACGTGTTCGTGGCCATCTCCAACATCAATTTTCAAATAATCCTGGGTGTTGACTTCATTTCGGAGTACGGCTGGATTATAAATATGCAAGAGGGTGTCATGTATGTCGGAAACGAATCGCCGAGCAGAGGATCGAAAGAGTATATCAATGCCAACTCGAGCACGCTCTTCTTGGAGAACCCACTTGAGAATATCGTGGAACGTGAAGAAGAGACGATCACCCACATGCCCTTTGGTGTAAAGGAAATTTTGGATCCAACTGTCCAGAAACAGTTTGATGACCTAATACAGGAGTTCCGGGAGGTATTTAGCGACAAACCTGGAGTTATCAAGAACTTTCAGTACGATATCAAGTTGAGTGATGATTCACCATACAGGAAACACATATATCCAGTCCCAGAGAAATGGAAGGAGGAGGTAAAGGCCATGATAAACGCCATGGAGAAGGATGGCATAATAAAGAAGGCTCCGACTTCTTTCCTAAACCCTTTAGCGGTTGTAAGGAAGACAAATGGTCGCCTGAGGATTTGTCTGGATGCACGTGGAATAAATGCACGCATTTTGCCAGAGTACGACCGCCCACCACAAATTAGAGAGCTGCTGAGGCGCTTTAAGGGAAAAAAATATTTCTCAACCGTGGATCTCACAAATTCCTATTATCATGTCGAGTTAACCGAGAACAGTAAGCAATACACTGGCTTCCTGCATGAGCAGAAGACCCACGTCTTTAACCGCCTTCCCTTCGGTTTGAAAAACAGCGGCCCTGTGCTGATTCGAGCGCTGGACAGCAACTTGAGTGAAGAAGTCAAGAAACACGTACTATGTTATGTGGACGATTTGATCTTGGCATCCACGTCAGTAGAGGAGCACCTGAAACACTTGAGATTGTTGTTTGAGAACTTGCTTACGGCCGGATTTAAGGCAAACCTGGAGAAATGCAATTTCTTTCACCGAGAAATTCGGTTTTGGGGACATCTCATTGACGAACATGGATATCGGCCGAACCCGGAGACGATTGAGGCGATAGCTAAGTTTCCCATACCAGAAAGGGTGAAACAAGTGAGGCAGTTCCTGGGAATGACTTTATTCTTCTCTAGTCATTGCCCCCGTTACACGGATGTAGTTGCCCCTCTGCAGAGCATGCTCAGGAAAAACAATCGGTGGAAGTGGGATCAGGCGTGTGAAGAGGCCTTCACGCAAGCTAAACACATGCTCCTTAACAACGTTAAACTGGAGTACCCAGACTTCTCCAAAACTTTTTATATTGACACCGATGCTTCAAAGGTAGGAGTGAGCGCTGTGTTGTACCAGTTGGATGACGAGAAGAAACAACATTATCTGGCATTTGTCAGTAGGAAATTGCGACAGCCTGAGCTTAACTACTTTGCCACGGAATTGGAGGCGCTGGCTATAATTTATGCTGTAACGATGTGGAAGAAGATTCTTTTAGGGCATAAGGTCGTGATTGTGACGAACCATCGCGCGTTACAGTTTATGTTAAAGTCTGACATTTCAAGCGAAAGAGTCACGCGCTGGACCCTTTTCCTGCAGCAATTCGATGCAGACGTTGTTCATAGGCACGGAAAGCAAAACTTTCTAGCGGATGTTTTGAGCAGAAACCCACGTGAGGAGGCTGTTTTGCACCAGGTACAGCTAATACCGGATGATCAGGAAACGGTGGAACGTTTGAAACGCCTGAGCCAGGCGCAACGGCGATATACTCCGTTAAGACGGATATACCGGTATTTGAAGAATCGCATGGGTGCAGATGACCCCGATTATGCTGGAACGGCAAAGAATGCTCACTTTTATCACATTGTTGGTGACGTGATTCACAAGTTTGTCGATAGAGACCACACAAGGCTACGTATTGTAATACCGCCGAAGTTGATTTCAGCAGTGGTTTGGTTGGCTCACCGATCTATTGGGCATGGAGGATGTGATAAAACCTTACATGCCATAAGAGAAACATTTACCTGGGAGTATATGGGAAAAACCATACGAGCGGTAATCAGGACATGCGACATCTGTCAGAGGTGCAAGTTCCCATCGAACGTATCTAAGGAGAAGCCGAGGGCTATTATACCGACCCGTGCGAATGAATTAATGGCTACGGACCTGTATGGCCCCCTTCCGAGGTCCACCAGGGGTAACCAATACATCTTGGTGACGATGGATGTGTTTACCAAATTAGTCATGTTGCGCCCTATCCAGAAGGCTACATCCCGGTACGTAATTCGCAGGATTGAAACTGGCGTGATTCCAACTGCAGGGAAGCCAGAGTTCCTCCTGAGCGATCACGGAACACAGTTCACGAGCGCCGAATTCCAAGAGGCAATGGCACGACTCGGCATAAGGCATATCTTGAGCTCCATAAGATACCCAGAAGGAAATCCAGTTGAAAGGGTAAATGCTGAGATTGGAAAATACTGCCGGATTTACTGTCATGAACAACATCATAGATGGATGGAAGTGGTACCCATAATTGAACGTTGCTTGAACTCTACAACACATGAAAGTACCAGACAAATTCCTTGTCTTCTGCACCATGGACGAAAACCAAGTAGACCTTGGCATGCTAGTAGGTATAATAAGCCGAAGCTGGCGCAGGGGCTAATGTGCAAGATGGCTGCCACGCGCAACTCTCTTATGTTATTCTTATGGGAGGGAGAGTCATAGCTGGCGCAGGGGCTAATGTGCAAGATGGCTGCCATTCACAACGAGCTTAGGATTATGGATGCTCTGAGCCAAGATATTATTTATATTTTGTACAAGGGTGAAAGAAGGGGGGGGGGGGGTTGTTCAACGTCTAGTGACTTAGCGCATGATGTTTTTTTAATAGTCATTTTTTATTTTCATATTTCTCACACGGTTATTTACAATTTGCAATATTGTCGTTTTTTTATTTATTTCATTTTTCAAGTTTTGCACCTGATCAATATTCAAAAGTTGATTTTACATTTAACTGTTATCACCTTTTCAGCTCTCACACACATGGTGGGATATGCTTTACACACATACGTTAAGCCAACCAGGACGTTAAAATGGTAGAAACCGCCGTTAACAACACCGCAAGGGTTGTAGCCTTGTCTTACAGAGTTGTAGCCAGTACTCTACACCCCCTCTGTGAGGGGCTTAACATCAACCAGTCAAAGCTTGAGTATGTCATGAAGCTGATACTCCAGTAAGTTAACTATAAATGCTATACGTAAACTCTTATCACAGGTGTATCAACAAGGTTTGCAATCTTGAATGACGAATACACCTCAAAGGTCTACTCTCCCTTCGTAAAGGGCACCGCGCATTATAGTTAAGTTTAAAGAAGTATATGCTTTTGTGCCTCTCCTCTTTTCTCTGGGCTTGAGACCAGCACTAGGGCTTAAGCCTAGAGGCAGAGTTAACACACACACACAAACACACACACACAAACACACACACACAGGCGTACGGAGAAATTAATCTAGCACCAGAGGCCTTAGATTAGATTTTTATTTATCCATTTGATCAATTACATGTATACAATACATTTTTTTATATAGAACACGTCAAAAATTACAGAGAAATCAATCTTGTGCCATAAGCCTTTCATTCACTCACAGGCTTACAGAGAAATCAATCTCACGCTAGATACCTTTTCATTCACACACAGACTTATGGAAAAATTAATCTTATGCCAGAGGTCTTTTCAATTATAAGTACAAGACCTGAGAGTATGTGTGGAAGGTGACCACTTCCTTTCCACTCCTCATTCCACCACAACATCTGGTAGGTTCCATTGAACACAATGAAGTTTGGGAGACACTGTATTACTTTGTTGACTTGATATGTATAACTTAGTTATTTAAGTGTGGTCAACGGTTTTGTAATGACCATAAGCATGTGTAGCTATACCATCAGAGTCAATTACTCGTTTATCATCACGAGGACACAAAGCAATTTTGTTTAGTTTTACAGATGATATGTTATGTTGTTTAGATGCGATAATGTTCATCGGTATTCTTTTTACCTCGTTCTTCATGAGACAATCCTTATAATCTTGAAAACTTAAACAATTTTTGACAACACCTTTGCTAATACCTTTAATCTTTTTTATTTCTAGTCCATTAATGTTTAAAGCATACATTTTAGCTCTAAGTCCAGCAAATGCTTTAATAATACGTCCACAAGCCTCGTCTTTAAATTTTCCCAAAGTTTTCTTGTTTGATGAAGAGTAACATATGTGATTAGTAGGATAATCAGATGTGTCCAGGTGTTCTAAAAATTTCAACTTGTCTTGATAAACATCTTGGGTGTTAACCAAATATATAAACGAGTCTGTGTCCATATACATGAGTTTAAGATTTTCGATCCCATAATAGGGTAGCAGGACATCATAGTGGTGTGAATACATAAGAGTTTTTGAAATATCCAGGATACACATTCCAATATATATAGGCTTATTGAATACAATGCTACGTTTAGCCATGTGGAATGCAGCTAGGTTAGGACCATAAATTGTTCTGTCGATAAATGTTGGTTTAGCGATTAGCTTTTCAGCTCTTTTGCTGTCAGTTACAAGACGTATATCTATTCTTTTACGAATATTTTCCATTGTTTTTCCAAAAATTGCATTGTTAAATAATTTGTAAAGATTTTTCTCAAAATCATTTTTAGCTTGTTTTCGAAGGTTGTTATTAAAATCTACGTATGCCTTTAGCCAAGGTCTCTGTTGAAACTTTAACACACGATGAATTTTTATCAATTTTAGTCCATGATTTAGAGCCTGTTTAAGTGACATGTAATGAACAACGTACCGCCTTCGATTTCCAAGATGAGGAATTAGTTTTTTGAGAGACGAATCCTTAGGTTGTATACACTCTGGTAGGAAAGGTAAATCGTTGTGTAAATCATGAAGGTTGGATGGATAATCGACATCAATGTCCAGAATGTATCCAACAGGATCGTCTTCCTTTAGCGTTTTTAGATCAATGGTATCTGGAGAAACCCACTGAAATCCACCGTAAGGAAGGGAGTGGCACATAGCCCACCCGTATTGGTTGTTGGCATCATCATAGGTAATAAACTGCGATGGTTTCTCGGAATCATATGTTTCCATGTATTTATTGTTAGCTTCAGCATACCTATGAGAAACCTGGCATATGCCTCCACGTATTCCAGACTCTATTAAAAGAATCTGATCGTAATCCTGTAGCAATTCCAGTTCAATGCCAGTGTAAAGGAGCATTGCCTCGAAACTTAAACCAGGTGAAGTAAAGAAGTGTGCGGCATCCACTCGATGTGTTTCTAATGTTTTGTTTCTAAATGTTTCAAAGCTGTCTGCAAGAAGGAGTACATCTGAAGTTAGGTAAAGGTCACTATATTCCCCTAGAGTTTTAATTTTGAACTGATTCCAGACATTTTCGGCATGTTCATAGTCTTCCTTACTAACATCTTCTTGACTTAATTTGTTAAAGAATGCTTCTTTTGGAGGTAAACACGTCTCACTTAACTTTTCCCAAGAATCAATGTAATCATAAGGAAATACGCCTTTACGAGTCATGAGCGTTGCATTTTCTGTTTCAGGGTATGATGTTAAGTTTGTAACTAAGTTTTCCAAACTACTAGACATCAACCGAAACGTATCCACAAATCGAAGCTTAACATTTCCTACATATTTGGTGAAGGAGATGTAATTTTCTTGAGAGTTAGGGATAACGTCCACTCTCTCAGTAGTACATCCCAACTGTTTTACAATGAAATTTGCATCGTATCCACTCATATTATGTAGAAATACGGGAACAGGGTAACGTGTTTTACACCTCAAATTACAGTTATTATGAGCGCTTCCACGATATTCGCCTGTAATATGACAATGATCTCTAACTTTCCAGTCCTCTTTGGTAAATGTTTTATAGCATAAATAACAGGTTTCAGAAGATTGGAACTCTGCTTCTTGATCATGAGTTAAAGCCTTTGGAACATTTAAGCTGTAAAGGTGATCAATTTCATTAGCTATCGATATCAAACAGTCCATAAACTTTTCTGCAGCGTCAGATCCACGATAAATAAAAGGCTGGCTCGGAAGGTTTGTCTTTATATGTTCCACAGCTGGCGAGGGTTTAACATATACACCAAAGCTCATTGGAACATGGCTTTGGTATGGGACTGTATAACTTGCCTCAGGATTAGGTAGACATGTTTGGTATGGTAAAAGTATACTTTCAAAATCTGCATAGATAACGTAAGGTATTCTAAGCATTTTTTCCACATTTAAGAACTTGAGAATTGGGTTTTTAATAGGCATTTCAACCCTAGCAATGTCATGCAGGACACACAAAGCTCTATGTTCTTTTAGTTTATCTATCCCTCGTTGACCATATTGATTATCAAAGTGAGTAAAACACCGTTTACACGTATATATCTTATGTCCATGGTGGGTGATCTGATGTCCTACTAGTTTATCAAAATCTTTGATAAAGACGTAGTGGTTCTGGCCAGATGATGAACTTAGCAGAAGAAGGTCGTGGTGGTCTTGTAGCTCTTGATCTACAACCTTTAGAGGAAACAGTTTGTTATCTTCTTCCAGTCCAAATACATTAATGGATATGTTGTTGGCTTTCTCAAATTTCGTAATGTCAGCTAGCGATGTAGGGAA
This sequence comes from Meconema thalassinum, assembly GCA_946902985.2. Classification (NCBI taxonomy): domain Eukaryota; kingdom Metazoa; phylum Arthropoda; class Insecta; order Orthoptera; family Tettigoniidae; genus Meconema; species Meconema thalassinum. The sequence continues at coordinate 1,356,787,009 of OX336388.2, forward strand.
CGAAACGACTGAAAAATCATACTTGTTTTCCAGGTCCTTGTATTTACTAACGCGTTGAGCATCCTTTTTAACCAGTTTTGCTAAAATGGCATACATAAAACACCTTTCATCTTTCAAGTTTTGTGGATTAATGCAAGCTTTTTTTGCATTTACAGCTGCTGGTAAAGGAATATATGTGCTACCACGCAAGGGATTATACTTATTTATTTTCAATCGCACTCCTTCAACTGCTAGCAAAGCCCAATTACTGCCTTTTAGCTCGGATTCCTCCATTTCCATGGTTAACTTTTTAAATTGCGTTTCCAAGAAACTACTTAAATCTGTTTCCAAAAATATGGCCTGATTACGAGTTTTAAAAGCACGATCTGTAATTTCATTGGTATATGTATGAATAAATCTACATTCAGCCACAAGATTAACTTTTAACGACTTGTGGTTCGCTTGTTCTTTTTGTATAACATGGATTATTTTATGCTTGGACTCGTTGAGGTATGAATTTAAATCCTTACACGTATCACACCGTATAAAATAGGATTTTAGACGACAATCAAAAGACGTTTCATATTCATTAAGTCCGTTTTTATCAGGAACCATTGAGAGTAGGTGATGTTTTGTAGGTTCAGATATTTGTATTTTGGCTGATGACATAACATTACAACATTCTTCATGACGACGTCCGTTGTAAGCATTGTTGAATTTGATTCCACAGGTTTTACATTGATGGAATTGTCCACACGATACTTCATGACGCTTTCTAACATAGTCTCGAACAAAAGTTTTTCCACACACTTTGCATATATAGCTTGGAATAGTTTGCTCCATGATGGATGTTCTTTTCTGATAACAGTTGATTTTTTTAAGAAATAAATCACACCTGTGAAAAAGAGAGACAGAGCGCTGTACTTTCCCATCAACCTAGTTGAGAACAGTTGTGTAAACTGTTTATAGGATACAATATATTTAAGAGGTAAGATAAACTTTTTTACATTGTTGGCAATAATAATATTTATAATACTATAAAATAATAATAATAAAAATGTATTCTATGACTTACTGCTTACAATCTAACATTGAATTTACAAACATCCCTGACTGTCACCTAAAACAGCGTTTCAATCCCCTGAGCTTTCCTAAACGAATACACATGCTTACAGCTTACATATTCTATGACTGAACATACACTATTTACATGTAAATACCACAGATATGCACGCAGTGGTATTCTTTCATAATAATAACATGGCTTACATTGAGGCCCATGGAGACTAAACAATTATTGCGATTTTTATAAATCTTCAAGTTTCGTTTTGGAAATATACCATCTAAATACGTGAGTCATAATTTTGAACTTACTAGTAGCCTCTAAATTACAGATTGGATACAACCCTAGATGCTATGTTAAAACTTACTGCGTATGATAAGGCTGTAGACTGGACGGTGAGACGGTCTTTCACGATGTGAACACTGTGAGAGGTAGTAGTCCACTGGCGATATGCTTGCTAAGGGTCCTCTAATATTCCCTAGTCAAGGCTAACTGCTGCTTACTGCGTAGTACTGGTGGGTGAGACGGTCTTCCACGATGTGATCACCGTAAGAGGTAGTAGTCAACTGATTGTATTCTTGCTAAGGGTCCCCTAATATACCCTAGTGGAGACCAACAGCTGCTTACTGCGTAGTACAAGGCTGTAGACTGGTCGGTGAGACGTTCTTTCACGATGTGATCTGTTTGAGAGATCAGAGTCAACTGAAATTATCCTTGATATACATCCCCAAATATACTCTACCCTAATACAACCGGTGGTTAACTTCCTACAGAAATACCACTATAGAGACATGTAGAATCTTAACACAAGGTTATGAGTGAAAAAAGATATGTACTAACGGTATTATTTTTTCATAAGAATAACATGGCGGTATTTATACCCCCTATACGCTAAACTAATATTTGGATAATTTTAATTCATGAAGTTTTGTTTTGGAAATATACGATCTAAATACAATGGTGATAATTTTAAACGTTCTAGTAACCTCTAATTGAGAGATAGGGATGCAGGCTTTGATGCTATGTTAAATATAATCAGCTACTTACTGTATATCACAAGGCCGTAGAATGAATCCTTAGAACACTTTTAAGACGATGTGATCTGTTTGAGAGATCGGAGTCAACTGAAATTATCCTTGATATACGTCCCTTAATATACTCTACCCTAATACACTCAGGGCTTAACCTCTTACAGAAATACCACTATAGAGACATGTAGAATCTTGTTACAAGGTTGTGTATGACGTTCGACATTTGCTACTTATCAGTGAAAAAAGATATGTACTCACAGCATTATTCTTTCATAAGAATAACATGGTGGTATTTATACCCCTAGACGCTAAACTAATATTCGGAGAATTTTAATTCTTGAAGTTTTGTTTTGGAAATATAAGATCTAAATACAATGGTCATAATTTTGAGCGTTCTAATAGCCTCTAAATGGTAGATAGGGATGCAGGCATAGATGCTATGTTAAATATAATCAGCTACTTAGACGACTTTTCACGATGTAACCAGCTCAAGAGCTAACAGTTATCTGAAAATATTCTTGCTGAAGGTCCCTTATATACCACCTTTTTCTAGAAATAAATTACACCTGTGAAAGAAATGACAGAACGATGAACTTTCACATTAACCTAATAATAATAATAATAATAATAATCCCTTACATTTTTTATTTTGTCGTGTGATCTCTTGAGAAGCTGAGTGAAGGTCTTTCTAGTCAACGCCCGTCGGTGATCTGCTTGCAGGGATGAGAGATGGATTGGATGAACATGAATGATCCAGAATAAGGATTTGGGTAGGAAGCAGCCGTGGCCTGTCAGAAAGTACCATTCAGGCATTCTCTTGGAGTAGAAGTGTGAAACCACGGGAAACCATTTCAAGGACTGTCAACACTGAGGTTCGAAATGTAATTGAAGTTCAAAATAGTGACAAAATGTAATTGAAATTGACAATACACAATGTAATTTAGATTGAAAAACGCACATTTTAGATTGTAAATACCGGTACTCACAAAGTGTAATTGAAATTCAAATTACTTACAAAATACAGGTGAAATTGAAAATGCTTACAAAATGTATGGTGGTTTCAAATTACTCAGGTTGATAGAAAAAAAAAGGACAGGAGCCGTTCAAGAAAGCGGAAGCAATGCTGTACTCAGTAAGGGTCCTGTGGTCGCTAACCCACGTCCTACAAGTTGCGAGCTCCTGGGAGAGGAAGTTGTAGCCATTAGCTACCTGTACACATTTTCCTGGAGTAGAAGTGTGAAACCACGGAAAACCAAATCATGAACGGTCGACAGTGAGGTTCGAAGATCAATTAAGGTTCAAAATACTGCAAAATGTAATTGAAATTGAAAATACACAATGTAATTTAGATAGAAAAACGCAAATTCCAGATTCTAAATACTCACAAAGTGCAATGAAAATTCAAAATACTTACAAAATGCAATTGAAATTGAAAATGCTTACAAAATGTATGGTGGATACAAAGTACTCAAGTTGACAGGAGGAAAAAGGAGAGGAGCCGATACAAGGAAGCGGAAGCAATGCTGGACTCAGTTGGGGTCCTGTGGTCGCTAACCCACGTCCCACAAGTTGCGAGCTCCTGGGAGAGGAAGTTGTAGCCATTAGCTACCTGTACACATTTTCCTGGAGTAGAAGTGTAAACCCACGGAAAACCATATCAAGAACGGTTGAGAGTGAGGTTCGAAATGCAATTGAGGATTAAGATACTGACAAAAATGCAATTGAATTTGAAAAAACACAATGTAATTTAGATTGAAAAACGTACATTTTAGATTCTAAATGCTCACAAAGTGCCATGAAAATTGAAAATACTTACTAAATGCAATTGAAATTGAAAATGCTTACAAAATGTATGGTGGATTCAAAGTACTCATGTTCACTGAAAAAAAAAAAAAAAAAAAAAACACAATCGGAGAGGAGCCGATACAAGAAAGTGGAAGCAATGCTGGACTCAGTTGGGGTCCTGTGGTCGCTAACCCACGTCCCACAAGTTGTGAGCTACTGGGAGAGGAAGTAGTAGCCATTAGCAACCTCTACACATTTTCCTGGAGTAGAAGTGTGAAACCACGGAAAACCGATTCATGAACGATCGACAGTGAGGTTCGAAATGCAATTGAGTTTCAAAATACTGACAAAATGCAATTGAAATTGGAAATACACAATGTAATTTAGATTGAAAAACGCACATTTTAGATTCTAAATGCTCACAAAGTGCAATGAAAATTCAAAATACTTACAAAATGCAATTGGAATTGAAAATGTTTACAAAATGTATGGTGGATGCAATGATCTCATGTTGACAGGAATTTAAAAAAACGGAGAGGACCCTATACAAGAAAGTGGAAGCAATGCTGGACTCAGCTTGGGTCCTGTGATCGCCAACCCACGTCCTACAAGTTAATCCATCTTGGGGGAGGATTGGTAAGTAATCGATCATGGCATTTAGTTACGGTACCTCCTGGCATTTTCCTGAAGTAGAAGTGGAAACAACAATACCACTTCCAGGAAGGATGAGTGAGAAATCTGACAGACTTTTTCTCGGTTTTTATCAAGATCAACCAGAAAAATACGTCGATTATAATTCATTATTTTTAAATTTGGCGGTTGCGTGCTACCCTTTATGATATGTCAACTGGAGTTAGCTACTTACAAGTCTATATATATTATCACTGCAGAGACACTTACGTATGAAGGTCTTTCTAGATGTCCAATTAGAAGCAGATGATCTCGTATATCTTTCCATTAAATCAACAATAACTAACAGATGTTTCACTTGTCAAGGTCACTTTCCTGACACACACACACACCAGTACTTACTATCCCCATTATAAACTTCGCTGAGTGATTGGCTACCTAAAGGTGGGTAACCGATTATATTCAAATTAAAAATATATAAATAGTAATATCATTCACTTTATAGTAAAGAAAGGCATTGGAAATCATTACAAATCATGCTTTACACCAAAGGATTAGGGTATTATTATTACATTAGTTGAAAAGCGTACATTAGAATAATTATTTTCTTATTTACAAGCCAGCTGATTGCCAGTCCCCCGACACGCTGTGTACGCCGCTCTGTTATCAGAGTTATGTAACTACTGTAACAAGATATATCGAGTACTCTGCACCCTGACAGAGCGCAGCACAATACAGGATATTATCTTATTTCAGTAGTTACATAACTCTGATAACAGAGCGGCGTACACAGCGTGTCGGGGGACTGGCAATCAGCTGGCTTGTAAATAAGAAAATAATTATTCTAATGTACGCTTTTCAACTAATGTAATAATAATACCCTAATCCTTTGGTGTAAAGCATGATTTGTAATGATTTCCAATGCCTTTCTTTACTATAAAGTGAATGATATTACTATTTATATATTTTTAATTTGAATATAATCGGTTACCCACCTTTAGGTAGCCAATCACTCAGCGAAGTTTATAATGGGGATAGTAAGTACTGGTGTGTGTGTGTGTGTCAGGAAAGTGACCTTGACAAGTGAAACATCTGTTAGTTATTGTTGATTTAATGGAAAGATATACGAGATCATCTGCTTCTAATTGGACATCTAGAAAGACCTTCATACGTAAGTGTCTCTGCAGTGATAATATATATAGACTTGTAAGTAGCTAACTCCAGTTGACATATCATAAAGGGTAGCACGCAACCGCCAAATTTAAAAATAATGAATTATAATCGACGTATTTTTCTGGTTGATCTTGATAAAAACCGAGAAAACGTCTGTCAGATTTCTCACTCATCCTTCCTGGAAGTGGTATTGTTGTTTCCACTTCTACTTCAGGAAAATGCCAGGAGGTACCGTAACTAAATGCCATGATCGATTACTTACCAATCCTCCCCCAAGATGGATTAACTTGTAGGACGTGGGTTGGCGATCACAGGACCCAAGCTGAGTCCAGCATTGCTTCCACTTTCTTGTATAGGGTCCTCTCCGTTTTTTTAAATTCCTGTCAACATGAGATCATTGCATCCACCATACATTTTGTAAACATTTTCAATTCCAATTGCATTTTGTAAGTATTTTGAATTTTCATTGCACTTTGTGAGCATTTAGAATCTAAAATGTGCGTTTTTCAATCTAAATTACATTGTGTATTTCCAATTTCAATTGCATTTTGTCAGTATTTTGAAACTCAATTGCATTTCGAACCTCACTGTCGATCGTTCATGAATCGGTTTTCCGTGGTTTCACACTTCTACTCCAGGAAAATGTGTAGAGGTTGCTAATGGCTACTACTTCCTCTCCCAGTAGCTCACAACTTGTGGGACGTGGGTTAGCGACCACAGGACCCCAACTGAGTCCAGCATTGCTTCCACTTTCTTGTATCGGCTCCTCTCCGATTGTGTTTTTTTTTTTTTTTTTTTTTCAGTGAACATGAGTACTTTGAATCCACCATACATTTTGTAAGCATTTTCAATTTCAATTGCATTTAGTAAGTATTTTCAATTTTCATGGCACTTTGTGAGCATTTAGAATCTAAAATGTACGTTTTTCAATCTAAATTACATTGTGTTTTTTCAAATTCAATTGCATTTTTGTCAGTATCTTAATCCTCAATTGCATTTCGAACCTCACTCTCAACCGTTCTTGATATGGTTTTCCGTGGGTTTACACTTCTACTCCAGGAAAATGTGTACAGGTAGCTAATGGCTACAACTTCCTCTCCCAGGAGCTCGCAACTTGTGGGACGTGGGTTAGCGACCACAGGACCCCAACTGAGTCCAGCATTGCTTCCGCTTCCTTGTATCGGCTCCTCTCCTTTTTCCTCCTGTCAACTTGAGTACTTTGTATCCACCATACATTTTGTAAGCATTTTCAATTTCAATTGCATTTTGTAAGTATTTTGAATTTTCATTGCACTTTGTGAGTATTTAGAATCTGGAATTTGCGTTTTTCTATCTAAATTACATTGTGTATTTTCAATTTCAATTACATTTTGCAGTATTTTGAACCTTAATTGATCTTCGAACCTCACTGTCGACCGTTCATGATTTGGTTTTCCGTGGTTTCACACTTCTACTCCAGGAAAATGTGTACAGGTAGCTAATGGCTACAACTTCCTCTCCCAGGAGCTCGCAACTTGTAGGACGTGGGTTAGCGACCACAGGACCCTTACTGAGTACAGCATTGCTTCCGCTTTCTTGAACGGCTCCTGTCCTTTTTTTTTCTATCAACCTGAGTAATTTGAAACCACCATACATTTTGTAAGCATTTTCAATTTCACCTGTATTTTGTAAGTAATTTGAATTTCAATTACACTTTGTGAGTACCGGTATTTACAATCTAAAATGTGCGTTTTTCAATCTAAATTACATTGTGTATTGTCAATTTCAATTACATTTTGTCACTATTTTGAACTTCAATTACATTTCGAACCTCAGTGTTGACAGTCCTTGAAATGGTTTTCCGTGGTTTCACACTTCTACTCCAAGAGAATGCCTGAATGGTACTTTCTGACAGGCCACGGCTGCTTCCTACCCAAATCCTTATTCTGGATCATTCATGTTCATCCAATCCATCTCTCATCCCTGCAAGCAGATCACCGACGGGCGTTGACTAGAAAGACCTTCACTCAGCTTCTCAAGAGATCACACGACAAAATAAAAAATGTAAGGGATTATTATTATTATTATTATTATTAGGTTAATGTGAAAGTTCATCGTTCTGTCTTTTCTTTCACAGGTGTAATTTATTTCTAGAAAAAGGTGGTATATAAGGGACCTTCAGCAAGAATATTTTCAGATAACTGTTAGCTCTTGAGCTGGTTACATCGTGAAAAGTCGTCTAAGTAGCTGATTATATTTAACATAGCATCTATGCCTGCATCCCTATCTACCATTTAGAGGCTATTAGAACGCTCAAAATTATGACCATTGTATTTAGATCTTATATTTCCAAAACAAAACTTCAAGAATTAAAATTCTCCGAATATTAGTTTAGCGTCTAGGGGTATAAATACCACCATGTTATTCTTATGAAAGAATAATGCTGTGAGTACATATCTTTTTTCACTGATAAGTAGCAAATGTCGAACGTCATACACAACCTTGTAACAAGATTCTACATGTCTCTATAGTGGTATTTCTGTAAGAGGTTAAGCCCTGAGTGTATTAGGGTAGAGTATATTAAGGGACGTATATCAAGGATAATTTCAGTTGACTCCGATCTCTCAAACAGATCACATCGTCTTAAAAGTGTTCTAAGGATTCATTCTACGGCCTTGTGATATACAGTAAGTAGCTGATTATATTTAACATAGCATCAAAGCCTGTATCCCTATCTCTCAATTAGAGGTTACTAGAACGTTTAAAATTATCACCATTGTATTTAGATCGTATATTTCCAAAACAAAACTTCATGAATTAAAATTATCCAAATATTAGTTTAGCGTATAGGGGGTATAAATACCACCATGTTATTCTTATGAAAAAATAATACCGTTAGTACATATCTTTTTTCACTCATAACCTTGTGTTAAGATTCTACATGTCTCTATAGTGGTATTTCTGTAGGAAGTTAACCACCGGTTGTATTAGGGTAGAGTATATTTGGGGATGTATATCAAGGATAATTTCAGTTGACTCTGATCTCTCAAACAGATCACATCGTGAAAGAACGTCTCACCGACCAGTCTACAGCCTTGTACTACGCAGTAAGCAGCTGTTGGTCTCCACTAGGGTATATTAGAGGACCCTTAGCAAGAATACAATCAGTTGACTACTACCTCTTACGGTGATCACATCGTGGAAGACCGTCTCACCCACCAGTACTACGCAGTAAGCAGCAGTTAGCCTTGACTAGGGAATATTAGAGGACCCTTAGCAAGCATATCGCCAGTGGACTACTACCTCTCACAGTGTTCACATCGTGAAAGACCGTCTCACCGTCCAGTCTACAGCCTTATCATACGCAGTAAGTTTTAACATAGCATCTAGGGTTGTATCCAATCTGTAATTTAGAGGCTACTAGTAAGTTCAAAATTATGACTCACGTATTTAGATGGTATATTTCCAAAACGAAACTTGAAGATTTATAAAAATCGCAATAATTGTTTAGTCTCCATGGGCCTCAATGTAAGCCATGTTATTATTATGAAAGAATACCACTGCGTGCATATCTGTGGTATTTACATGTAAATAGTGTATGTTCAGTCATAGAATATGTAAGCTGTAAGCATGTGTATTCGTTTAGGAAAGCTCAGGGGATTGAAACGCTGTTTTAGGTGACAGTCAGGGATGTTTGTAAATTCAATGTTAGATTGTAAGCAGTAAGTCATAGAATACATTTTTATTATTATTATTTTATAGTATTATAAATATTATTATTGCCAACAATGTAAAAAAGTTTATCTTACCTCTTAAATATATTGTATCCTATAAACAGTTTACACAACTGTTCTCAACTAGGTTGATGGGAAAGTACAGCGCTCTGTCTCTCTTTTTCACAGGTGTGATTTATTTCTTAAAAAAATCAACTGTTATCAGAAAAGAACATCCATCATGGAGCAAACTATTCCAAGCTATATATGCAAAGTGTGTGGAAAAACTTTTGTTCGAGACTATGTTAGAAAGCGTCATGAAGTATCGTGTGGACAATTCCATCAATGTAAAACCTGTGGAATCAAATTCAACAATGCTTACAACGGACGTCGTCATGAAGAATGTTGTAATGTTATGTCATCAGCCAAAATACAAAAATCTGAACCTACAAAACATCACCTACTCTCAATGGTTCCTGATAAAAACGGACTTAATGAATATGAAACGTCTTTTGATTGTCGTCTAAAATCCTATTTTATACGGTGTGATACGTGTAAGGATTTAAATTCATACCTCAACGAGTCCAAGCATAAAATAATCCATGTTATACAAAAAGAACAAGCGAACCACAAGTCGTTAAAAGTTAATCTTGTGGCTGAATGTAGATTTATTCATACATCTACCAATGAAATTACAGATCGTGCTTTTAAAACTCGTAATCAGGCCATATTTTTGGAAACAGATTTAAGTAGTTTCTTGGAAACGCAATTTAAAAAGTTAACCATGGAAATGGAGGAATCCGAGCTAAAAGGCAGTAATTGGGCTTTGCTAGCAGTTGAAGGAGTGCGATTGAAAATAAATAAGTATAATCCCTTGCGTGGTAGCACATATATTCCTTTACCAGCAGCTGTAAATGCAAAAAAAGCTTGCATTAATCCACAAAACTTGAAAGATGAAAGGTGTTTTATGTATGCCATTTTAGCAAAACTGGTTAAAAAGGATGCTCAACGCATTAGTAAATACAAGGACCTGGAAAACAAGTATGATTTTTCAGTCGTTTCGTTCCCTACATCGCTAGCTGACATTACGAAATTTGAGAAAGCCAACAACATATCCATTAATGTATTTGGACTGGAAGAAGATAACAAACTGTTTCCTCTAAAGGTTGTAGATCAAGAGCTACAAGACCACCGCGACCTTCTTCTGCTAAGTTCATCATCTGGCCAGAACCACTACGTCTTTATCAAAGATTTTGATAAACTAGTAGGACATCAGATCACCCACCATGGACATAAGATATATACGTGTAAACGGTGTTTTACTCACTTTGATAATCAATATGGTCAACGAGGGATAGATAAACTAAAAGAACATAGAGCTTTGTGTGTCCTGCATGACATTGCTAGGGTTGAAATGCCTATTAAAAACCCAATTCTCAAGTTCTTAAATGTGGAAAAAATGCTTAGAATACCTTACGTTATCTATGCAGATTTTGAAAGTATACTTTTACCATACCAAACATGTCTACCTAATCCTGAGGCAAGTTATACAGTCCCATACCAAAGCCATGTTCCAATGAGCTTTGGTGTATATGTTAAACCCTCGCCAGCTGTGGAACATATAAAGACAAACCTTCCGAGCCAGCCTTTTATTTATCGTGGATCTGACGCTGCAGAAAAGTTTATGGACTGTTTGATATCGATAGCTAATGAAATTGATCACCTTTACAGCTTAAATGTTCCAAAGGCTTTAACTCATGATCAAGAAGCAGAGTTCCAATCTTCTGAAACCTGTTATTTATGCTATAAAACATTTACCAAAGAGGACTGGAAAGTTAGAGATCATTGTCATATTACAGGCGAATATCGTGGAAGCGCTCATAATAACTGTAATTTGAGGTGTAAAACACGTTACCCTGTTCCCGTATTTCTACATAATATGAGTGGATACGATGCAAATTTCATTGTAAAACAGTTGGGATGTACTACTGAGAGAGTGGACGTTATCCCTAACTCTCAAGAAAATTACATCTCCTTCACCAAATATGTAGGAAATGTTAAGCTTCGATTTGTGGATACGTTTCGGTTGATGTCTAGTAGTTTGGAAAACTTAGTTACAAACTTAACATCATACCCTGAAACAGAAAATGCAACGCTCATGACTCGTAAAGGCGTATTTCCTTATGATTACATTGATTCTTGGGAAAAGTTAAGTGAGACGTGTTTACCTCCAAAAGAAGCATTCTTTAACAAATTAAGTCAGGAAGATGTTAGTAAGGAAGACTATGAACATGCCAAAAATGTCTGGAATCAGTTCAAAATTAAAACTCTAGGGGAATATAGTGACCTTTACCTAACTTCAGATGTACTCCTTCTTGCAGACAGCTTTGAAACATTTAGAAACAAAACATTAGAAACACATCGAGTGGATGCCGCACACTTCTTTACTTCACCTGGTTTAAGTTTCGAGGCAATGCTCCTTTACACTGGCATTGAACTGGAATTGCTACAGGATTACGATCAGATTCTTTTAATAGAGTCTGGAATACGTGGAGGCATATGCCAGGTTTCTCATAGGTATGCTGAAGCTAACAATAAATACATGGAAACATATGATTCCGAGAAACCATCGCAGTTTATTACCTATGATGATGCCAACAACCAATACGGGTGGGCTATGTGCCACTCCCTTCCTTACGGTGGATTTCAGTGGGTTTCTCCAGATACCATTGATCTAAAAACGCTAAAGGAAGACGATCCTGTTGGATACATTCTGGACATTGATGTCGATTATCCATCCAACCTTCATGATTTACACAACGATTTACCTTTCCTACCAGAGTGTATACAACCTAAGGATTCGTCTCTCAAAAAACTAATTCCTCATCTTGGAAATCGAAGGCGGTACGTTGTTCATTACATGTCACTTAAACAGGCTCTAAATCATGGACTAAAATTGATAAAAATTCATCGTGTGTTAAAGTTTCAACAGAGACCTTGGCTAAAGGCATACGTAGATTTTAATAACAACCTTCGAAAACAAGCTAAAAATGATTTTGAGAAAAATCTTTACAAATTATTTAACAATGCAATTTTTGGAAAAACAATGGAAAATATTCGTAAAAGAATAGATATACGTCTTGTAACTGACAGCAAAAGAGCTGAAAAGCTAATCGCTAAACCAACATGTATCGACAGAACAATTTATGGTCCTAACCTAGCTGCATTCCACATGGCTAAACGTAGCATTGTATTCAATAAGCCTATATATATTGGAATGTGTATCCTGGATATTTCAAAAACTCTTATGTATTCACACCACTATGATGTCCTGCTACCCTATTATGGGATCGAAAATCTTAAACTCATGTATATGGACACAGACTCGTTTATATATTTGGTTAACACCCAAGATGTTTATCAAGACAAGTTGAAATTTTTAGAACACCTGGACACATCTGATTATCCTACTTATCACATATGTTACTCTTCATCAAACAAGAAAACTTTGGGAAAATTTAAAGACGAGGCTTGTGGACGTATTATTAAAGCATTTGCTGGACTTAGAGCTAAAATGTATGCTTTAAACATTAATGGACTAGAAATAAAAAAGATTAAAGGTATTAGCAAAGGTGTTGTCAAAAATTGTTTAAGTTTTCAAGATTATAAGGATTGTCTCTTGAAGAACGAGGTAAAAAGAATACCGATGAACATTATCGCATCTAAACAACATAACATATCATCTGTAAAACTAAACAAAATTGCTTTGTGTCCTCGTGATGATAAACGAGTAATTGACTCTGATGGTATAGCTACACATGCTTATGGTCATTACAAAACCGTTGACCACACTTAAATAACTAAGTTATACATATCAAGTCAACAAAGTAATACAGTGTCTCCCAAACTTCATTGTGTTCAATGGAACCTACCAGATGTTGTGGTGGAATGAGGAGTGGAAAGGAAGTGGTCACCTTCCACACATACTCTCAGGTCTTGTACTTATAATTGAAAAGACCTCTGGCATAAGATTAATTTTTCCATAAGTCTGTGTGTGAATGAAAAGGTATCTAGCGTGAGATTGATTTCTCTGTAAGCCTGTGAGTGAATGAAAGGCTTATGGCACAAGATTGATTTCTCTGTAATTTTTGACGTGTTCTATATAAAAAAATGTATTGTATACATGTAATTGATCAAATGGATAAATAAAAATCTAATCTAAGGCCTCTGGTGCTAGATTAATTTCTCCGTACGCCTGTGTGTGTGTGTTTGTGTGTGTGTGTTAACTCTGCCTCTAGGCTTAAGCCCTAGTGCTGGTCTCAAGCCCAGAGAAAAGAGGAGAGGCACAAAAGCATATACTTCTTTAAACTTAACTATAATGCGCGGTGCCCTTTACGAAGGGAGAGTAGACCTTTGAGGTGTATTCGTCATTCAAGATTGCAAACCTTGTTGATACACCTGTGATAAGAGTTTACGTATAGCATTTATAGTTAACTTACTGGAGTATCAGCTTCATGACATACTCAAGCTTTGACTGGTTGATGTTAAGCCCCTCACAGAGGGGGTGTAGAGTACTGGCTACAACTCTGTAAGACAAGGCTACAACCCTTGCGGTGTTGTTAACGGCGGTTTCTACCATTTTAACGTCCTGGTTGGCTTAACGTATGTGTGTAAAGCATATCCCACCATGTGTGTGAGAGCTGAAAAGGTGATAACAGTTAAATGTAAAATCAACTTTTGAATATTGATCAGGTGCAAAACTTGAAAAATGAAATAAATAAAAAAACGACAATATTGCAAATTGTAAATAACCGTGTGAGAAATATGAAAATAAAAAATGACTATTAAAAAAACATCATGCGCTAAGTCACTAGACGTTGAACAACCCCCCCCCCCCTTCTTTCACCCTTGTACAAAATATAAATAATATCTTGGCTCAGAGCATCCATAATCCTAAGCTCGTTGTGAATGGCAGCCATCTTGCACATTAGCCCCTGCGCCAGCTATGACTCTCCCTCCCATAAGAATAACATAAGAGAGTTGCGCGTGGCAGCCATCTTGCACATTAGCCCCTGCGCCAGCTTCGGCTTATTATACCTACTCATGCTGTTATACAGGCACCCCCAGAGATTGAGCCGTCGGCGCAAAGGAGAAACGAACTGGCTCGGGAAAGGATGCAGCTACAGGCGCAGAAACGGGAGAGAAGGAAGGCTCTCCGCCCTTTTCGCCAACCACTTCGAGTCAATGACCTGGTGCTGATTCGGAAACCTACGTCATCAAAGCTACCACTCAGATTGTATGGGAAATTTGCGCGCCCATTCACGGGACCCCATAGGATTGCCAGAGTGATGGATAACAATTGCTATAGGGTGGTTGACAACGTCAAGAATGCACTTGTTGGAAACTTCAATGCCGTGAATCTGCGGAAGTATCACGAGCAAGCCCGTTAGTCAACATTGAGGAGATGACTGAGAGGATCGTTCACATGCATCATTTAAAGGAAAATATAAGCTATGAGCCCACCGCTTATATTTTGAAGGCCGCGGGAGAGATGTGACCGATCCAGTCAAGGTCAATTACCGGCCCCGGATTATGGGAGATTGAGAGGAGACCGAGGGTCAGCATGACGTCATGGCATGATGCAGCGAGGTAACCGCTAGAGTGGGGGAATGCTCCAGAAGCTTCCGACCCCTCCGCCCCTTTTCTCGAGAGGAGGTCAACTCGGTTCTGGAAGGTTCAGTGATACGGTGTGGCCCGGACGAGGAAGTTTTCTTATGCGACACGGCGAGGACGAGTGTGTGACATAGTGGTGAGAGATGTAAGCCACGTGAGTTAAATTCCGCATCGGGCACTGGATAGTTTTTTTAAGTGCATGCTTAATACTCGTCGCCGCATGTTGGAAGAAATCATTCGTGAAGCGCGGTGGGAGTTGTGTTTGGGTGAAGTGTCGCCATCGCGATATCCATATATCGGCACGCCGGCACGTGAAGGAAGGACCACAACTGATTGACGGAGGTATGTGTAGATTTATGCCAGTGCCGCGATTGGGTTATGCAGAGTGCGTAAGATCACAGAATTCTTCGCCGTTCTTTGTATTATGAAGTTTTACGCACGTGATCCGGGTCAGCTAACAGACAAAAACGCTGAAGGAAGGTATTATGGCAATAATCTGATAAAGTTGTGTACGCCTAAACATTTGAACATCTGAACATTTGAGCGAAGGCCGGAGAGAAACCTGAATTATAACGCCGACCGGTTACGTCATTTAAAGGTGAACAGCCAAGCTGGCATTCAAGAGACACGGTGTGCGCCTGAGGAAAGGGATATATCTGCTTTAAGCTTGCGTTGATGGTTGCAGGTTACGCAGGCGAGGCGAACAGTCTAAACATAGAGTGTGAGACGTGAGCAGGTTAAGTTGAATGAATTTAAGAAGCGGATACTGCAACGTGTAGATGTGAAAGTGTTACGGCGTAGTGGAATGCAATGTGGTCACACAGCAAGGTAAACAATATGAACGCAGACTCGGACATGTTGGGAATCTACACGGACCTCAATACCCAAAGTATGTTTCAGTAAACCCATTAGGGGTTGCCAGGGGATGAGCGGTCGCGAGGAAATGGATGCGTGGACATGGAACAAGATGATAAGAGACGCTGACGCCAGCGCCGTTGGTGGAGGGGTGCAGTCGGGGGCGGTCATGGTCGTCGCCTGGAGATTGACAGATGTAGAGGACGCATGCTTACACTGGAGCGCCGGGAGACGCGGGTAGAACGACGCTGTACGCATGACCAGGAAACATCGACGCCTCTTATTACCAAGGACCAGGATTCATCACGACGCCGGATCCAAAGTAAGATATCCTTTTCTCACTCCTGTTCATCGTAAAGAAGAGAATCTCCATTTTTGAATCGCCATGCCATAAGATGACTTGGGGTCGTGTAATTTAATCCCATTCACATAGTTTAACGCTATTAACAATCAATGATTCTAGGTTAAATAAGAGCATCACTCTCGTTTTCCTGAGGTTGTGCAGAGTTTTTTTTTAATTCGAGTCGTCTTGACTTTTACGAACAGCATCAATGTCAATGTTATGCTTTGAAATATAATTATATAATAGTAAGGTTAATAATAATAATAATAATAATAATAATCATAGTTAAAGGTTGATAAATATTGCTATAATCAATACCGAAATATAGTCGGAGATAATCACGCATGGCCATGAAAAAGAAATATCGCTCGAGATAATTGGGCATGAAAATCATGGAACAAGTTTTATTCCAAAGGGTCTCTTATGAAATTCAGAAATGTGATATGAAATAAGACGCTGGTTTTGGTTAATTGTTGTCTGGTGTGATATGGTTCCTTGGGCAAAGTATCATGTTATCGTACGACTTCATTGTAAGGTTGAATTACTGTGTTAAGTGTTGGTTCGAGGTATGCTATTAAGCGCAATTTTTTTTGTAATGAGATTAATATGGTATTCCGTCATATGTGACGAGGTAGATTAATGTGGTGATATTCAGTTATATGTAACAAGGTTATTCAGGGGGCTATGTATGACCCTGAAAATTTGTAATTGTACGGACAGGTTCCTCACTAGATGGATGGATGTGCTGCATTTCCTCATAGGGTTGAGTGTGGAACAGAGCTATGATGTACTTGAGGGTACGCTCTGTAGTAATGTTACTCAGATCCTCACACATAGTGGTTGACTGAATGGCTATGATTAAATGTTGGTCACGAAAATGAAACACACTGAGGTATACTATTATGAAAGTTGTGAACCAATTCTAGACGTCAGCATATGACATATCGGTAACTTACTTATGCAAGTGGATATATTAATGAGGACCAAGGTAATTGGGACGGTCATGCCTGTAGACCAGATAGAACAATAAGTTGCGCTGTGTAAATATTTAAACACTAGTTGTAAATGTAAATGATTTATATTTCGGTTGGTTATCGAATTCCACATTAGGTGACGTCCAGTTGATGTTGGGAAAATTTATGGTGTGATTTTGTTTGATGCTCTTTAGATGGTAAATTTCAATTCGATACAGGAGGCCGTCCATCGATGTATAAAGGTAGATTGTCATGTTATGATATGTGTTTATTAGCCTACTTTCGATTTTTGCAAAAAATGAAAGTAGACTTATGAGATCAACACAGGGCGAAAAAAGTGTGTCTGTCTGTGTGTGTGTATGTGTGTGTGTGAGTCTGTGTGTGTGTGTGTCTGTGTGTGTGTGTGAGTGTGTGTACTCTGAATGTCTGTCCCCCCCTATCAATTCGAACACGGTGAATGCGAATTGAACGAAATTTGGTACAAAGGTAGCACTGGCAAAGGACACCTCAGTGTCATGTTTTATATCGCCGCCATCTTGACGGAAACGTAATGGCGGCCTCACAAATGTTCAAAGCTTAAATCAAATTACGACTAACCTAATCATCCGATCTCTACCAAATTTTGCAACAAACATACCTTTATGGGGGGAGCATCCTTTGACCAAACCAATAGGTCATCAGCGTAATAGTTTACGGATGGCGGCCATCTTTGAGTGAAAATCGATTCCCCCTATTAATTCGAACACGGTGCAACCGAATGGAACGAAATTTGGTACGGAAGTAGTACTAACGAAAGGCACCTCAGTGTCATGTTTTATATCGCCGCCATCTTGACGGAAACGTAATGGCGGCCACACAAATGTTCAAAGCTTAAATCAAATTACGACTAACCTAATCATCCGATCTCTACCAAATTTTGCAACAACATACCTTTATGGGGGGAGCATCCTTTGACCAAACTAATAGGTCATCAGAGTAATAGTTTGCGGATGGCGGCCATCTTTGTGTGAAAATCGATTCCCCCTATTAATTCGAACACGGTGCAACCGAATGGAACGAAATTTGGTACAGAGGTAATACTAACAAAAGGCACCTCAGTGTCATGTTTTATATCGCCGCCATCTTGACGGAAACGTAATGGCGGCCACACAAATGTTCAAAGCTTAAATCAAATTACGATTAACCTAATCATCCGATCTCTACCAAATTTTGCAACAACATACCCTTATAGAGGACGCATCCTTTGACCAAATGAATAGGTCATTAGCCTAATAGTTTGCGAATGGCGGCCATCTTTGTGTGAAAATCAATTCCCCCTATTAATTCAAACACGGTGAAACCGAATGGAACGAAATTTGGTACAGAGGTAGCACTAGCAAAGGGCATCTCAGTGTCATGTTTTATATCGCCGCCATATTGACAGAAACGTAATGGCGGCCACACAAATGTTCAAAGCTTAAGTTAAATTACGACTAACATAACCATCCGATCTCTACCAAACTTTGCAACAACATACCTTTTTGGAGGGAGCATCCTTTGACCAATCTAATAGGTTATTAGCCTAATAGTTTGCGGATGGCGGCCATCTTTATGTCAAAATTGATTCCCCCTATTAATTCGAACACGGAGGAACCTAATGGAACGAAATTTGGTACAGAGGTAGCACTAGCAAAGGGCACCTCAGTGTCATGTTTTATATCGCCGCCGTCTTGACTGAAACGTAATGGCGGCCACACGAATGTTCAAAGCTTAAATCAAATTACGATTAACCTAATCATCCGATCTCAACCAAATTTTGCAACTACATACCTTTATGGAGGGAGCATCCTTTGACCAATCTAATAGGTCATTCGCCTAATAGTTTGCGGATGGCGGCCATCTTTGTGTCAGAATCGATTCCCCCTATTAATTCAAACACGGTGAAACAGAATGGAACGAAATTTGGTACAGAGATAGCACTAGCAAAGGGCATCTCAGTGTCATGATTAATATCGCCGCCATATTGACAGAAACGTAATAGCGGCCACACAAATGTTTAAAGCTTAAATCAAATTACGACTAACATAACCATTCGATCTCTACCAAACTTTGCAACAACATACCTTTATGGAGGGAGCATCCTTTGACCAATCTAATAGGTCATTAGCCTAATAGTTTGCGGATGGCGGCCATCTTTATGTCAAAATTGATTCCCCCTATTAATTCGAACACGGTGGAACCGAATGAACGAAATTTGGTACAGAGGTAGCACTAGCAAGAGGCACCTCAGTGTCATGTTTTATATCACCGCTATCTTGACGGAAACGTAATCGCGGCCACCCAAATGTTAAAAGCTAAAATGTAATTACGACCAACCTAATAATCTAGTCTCTACCAAATTTTGCAACACCATATCTTTATGTGGGAAACATATTCTGACCAAACTGCAAGAACATCAGCCCAATACTTTGCAGATGGTGGCCAAGTATGTGTGCAAATCGATTCCCCCTATCAATTCAAACACGGCGAAACCGAATTGAACGAAATTTGGTACAGAGGTAGCACTAGCAAAGGGCACCTCATATTCATGTTTAATATCCCTATAGCACGTTGTATTTCAACAAGCTACTACAACCAACATTCAATCATACTCCTTGAAAAGGACAAAGAGTTATAACAATACCCATGCATTTAGGAGAAAGTAGGCTATATGTTCTTTACTGAACATCTTGTTTTACTGAGCACATGCCACAGGTAAACTTTGGACTAAGTGACCAGTAATATTTTTTTTTATTATTATGCGTGTGCACTAATGGAATAATAGTTGTGTTAATTTTGGCTGGGCAGTCTCCTGGTCGTATTTCTAAGTAGGCAGGTAGCATGTTTGGTTATCCTTTGGCCAATAAAGGAGCAGATGTGATTTTACGAGGGCTGTTTCTTTTTTATCTGTTTGTAAATTCGATTTAGGGGGTTTGCTTTTGAATCCTGGTTCATTTTGTTTGCCATCCCGACCCGTAAACGACCCGAGACCCTTTGTCTCTAGCTCGCTGGAGCTTTGGTTTTATTCTTGTCTGTATGAACCAAGATTCACGCCCTAATTCTCTTTTCACCCACTCCCTTGGCCGTTCCTTCTGATGGGGCCGGGATGTTGGCCGGGTGATCGCCTGTCCCATTGGAGAAACGGGCACACTACGAAAACCTGCATATTTTGCCTATTATAGCCTATCCCCTAGTTTGCCCGGTGAAATCTACCTCCGCCTTCCGGCGTGCCGAGAGGAATTTTTAAAATTTTAGTACAGACTGCAACTTAGAATTTTTCAAATAGTTCCTACTTTTGCCGCCAAACGCCACCGTCAACGACTACTAGGCCTAGTTCAGAACTTAGCTACTAGACGCCACCACAGTCGGCTTTTGGCAACGAACGTAGAAACCTAAGAGCGTTGTTTACATTCTTAACCTATCCAATTTAGCTTCACACAGGAGTAATTAGTGGAAGGTTCTTTAACATGCCATAAATCTATGACATGGGACCGCCGGCTTTACTTCCCCTCCGAAGGAAGGCATACTGAGGGATTTTTAACGCTCTTAAAAAATCCGACGGCTTCGGCCGAGTTTGAACTCGCTATCTTGGGCATAGAAGCTCAGCATGCTACCAACTACGCCACCGAAGCCGAAAAAAAAATTTAAAGAATAGAAAATTAAAAACTCCTTTCTCCGGGCATATTTCTTAAAGTAGGAATGGTTGATAAATGAAGGTTTTCAGCTATTAGGTTCTGAAATGTACAAATAGTCCGAGCTATTTAGCTGGAAGGTAGAGAATGAAAATTTCAAATGCATGCAGGACTCGAACTCCTGGAGATTATTTTTCCCGCATAAGCTCAGTGGTAGAACAACGGCTTACAAAGCCGGAAGTTACGGGTTCGAATCTCGTTTGCGCCGGATATGTTAATACTCTATCTTCTATCTAAATGGCTTTCTTGTACGATACAAGGCCTAATAGCTGAAGGCCTTTATATGTCATCAATTCGGTAGCGAAAATCCAATTCTTGGAATAATAATAATAATAATAATAACAATCGTATGCCTTAAACTACCTGGTTTCAAACATTTAAGCGATCTACCAGACAATCACTGCCACCTAGCAGCGAACCCGGACCTCTCTTGGGTAACCTGTGGCTGAGATTTCATTAAAGAAGCCTTGTAATCACCAAGTGTGATACGAGGGATCTTTTCCCGCCCTTCGAAAATCTGTCTTCCTCGACAGGAAAATCGACCCATGATCTTTGGATTCGGAGGCGGACACTTTACCAGTGGTCCATGGATCTAACAAGGCAATTTATCCAGATGCTAATCAATATTACCAAGTTTTTTTTTGTAATCTATTTGAAACACCATTGTGGTATATAAGGCCCTTGCTTATCGCGTGTGACTACCTCGTGGTGTAGCGGCTAGCGTTCTTGGCTGTCACCCTGGAGGTCCGGGTTCGATTTTCGGCTCTGCTAAGGAATTTAATTCTGGTCTAGGGCTGGTACGGGGTACACTCAGCCTCGTGAGGCAAAACAGAGAAGATGTGGGTTTGATTCCCACGTCAGTCGTCCTTCGTCTTCTCCATGCAAATACCGGGATGGTTCCTATCTTAAGGCCACGGCCGCCTCGTTCCCAATCCTCCTTTGAATTACAAATATACACATTACTACCACAGACAAATTCTATACACACACACCCAACTACAGTGGGCTACAAGACCACGATGTTCAAGCCCCTCAAACGAAATAACAACTATTTAGCGCGTATCCGGCATAATGGCTGGTTCGCCTGGAACTCTTTATGTAAATTCCTCCGTCAATGAGGGAGTCTCTTGACAGAAGACTCTTTTATAACGAGTACACATTAAAACCAGCTACACTTACCGATTCACCCTTGTAGCTGAGACACGCTCCAGAGAAGACTGGCTAGCTCATCCACCGAAAAATCAAGATTAGAACCCCGACGGCGGTAACCTTGGGTGTATTTCCCCCGGGTTTTTGCACACACACT
This sequence comes from Meconema thalassinum, assembly GCA_946902985.2. Lineage (NCBI taxonomy): Eukaryota > Metazoa > Arthropoda > Insecta > Orthoptera > Tettigoniidae > Meconema > Meconema thalassinum. Next base: position 1,356,809,223 of record OX336388.2, read on the forward strand.
CCAGGCAAATAGTGGGATTAAGTACCTATCCCAATCGTAGACCATGACAATCACACAAGCACAATGACACAGGTAGCACACGCAAGTTCATGTGGTTGATGACCAAGACGTCCGTAGCCCCTAAAAGAAAGCATATTTGGCCAGCTCAGTGGCGCAGACGGCCGTAGCCCCTAAAAGGAAGCATATTTGGCCACCTGAGTGGCGGAGCAGGTAAAGATTTCGATTAATGTGCTCAAGGTTACAAAATCGAATCCCAGCTCAGTCGATTAGTATTTAAGGATGTTTGAATGGAGGCCTTGGCAGTAGGTTTACTAGCACGTTTAAAAACTCCTTCTGGGGTAAATATTCCGGCAACCTGGAGCAGCGTATCCAAAATCCACTGCAGTTATTGAAAATGAAAATCCACAGCCTTCTTCCAGTCTCCGACCGGGTCAGGAATGGAATGAATGAAGCCCCCATCTAGCAGCGAGGATATGAACTGTGCCGGCTGCCGAAGCCTGTCGCACTCCTCTGGGGCAATGATTAAATGAATGACAGATGAAATGAAATGATAGTGGAGAGTGTTGCTGGAATGAAATATTGACAGGGAAAACCGGAGTACCCGGAGAAAAACCTGTCTGCCTCCGTTTTGTCCAGCACAGATCTCACATGGAGTGACCGGGATTTGAACCACGGACCCAGTGGTGAGAGGCCGGCGTGCTGCCGCCTAAGCCACGGAGGCTCTCCACTGCAGTTATTACTATTGTTAATTAATAATTAAATAGCGCAAGGCCACAGGCTCTCTGAGCTCGGTAGACGAGTGTTTGATTCCCACCGCCTCGCCGGCCGTCCTTAAGTGGGCTCATAGCCATCTTCGCAAGATCAAAACTCTCTACCTTGGCTGTTTTTCAATGTAACTGCGTGAAATTATATACACCAGGAAAGAAGACCTTCTAGTTGCATCTAATGTCCAAAAATTTTATTATTTTCGTAGTATGATGAAAATAATATCAATATCAATTATGCAACGAGCCTATAATGGCAATAATTAAGACATGAGTATGTTTATAAAACGAGCGTATGCGAGTTTTATAATTTCCATACGAGTGTCTTAATTACCATTATAGGTGAGTTGCATTCGACTGTTTATGTTCGACGATAATTATTATAACTATTTTATGTTCGAACATAAATATTCATAAATATCTGTCGAGATTTCGCCAGTTTTATGTACTGAATAGAGCGCATGAGACGCAGAGAATGCCTTGTATTTGACCATGGCCTCCTCGATTACCCTACTATGACACTAGGCCAGGCAGTGAAATTTAAATTAGAAGGTCGTGCAACTCAGCGCATCTAATTATCTAATTGGTCAAACAACTGTTTCTTGAGCTCTGATTGGTGGGAGAAACTGTTTCATAATGAAAAATAGTGTTATAATGAGCCTCATTGTGGTACAGTTTTCTGACATATAATAGTCATAGTCGAACATAAACACTCTTAAAAAGCAATACAATTTACCATATTAGGTAATGCAAGATATTTTCCGTATTACTTAAAGATTTCCTTGCTAATCAATACAATTCAAGCAACATCTATTTAATTTAATTAGAATAGACTTTACATTAGATAAAAGCTGAAGGAGACTCCATTGAAGGGTCGAAACATGTACATCAATTCAAAAGATGTTTCATGAATTGTATTGATTGGCGTATGGTATTATTTTTAGGAGGAAAACATTATTATCCAATGTTTCTATGATAGTATCCCACAAAAACCCATGATTCGTCAAAACTACCCATGATATTCAATAGAATTTTGCTTTTTGCGTAGCAAACGCCATGTAGTCGAAGATGAACTGCTGTAGTACAAATGCTGTAGGACATATTTCTACATATTTCAAATTTTCAGTATGGTAAGATTTCTGATATTTCCTTCATAACAGTATGGGAAGGTGGGCCACAGTGAGACAAGCTCATTAAATCCTTTTTTTTTTTTTTTTTTTTTTTTTTTTTTTGAAAGAGGGACATTTTTAATATTTCTTAGAGGTTGGCTCTCCTGGTAGCAGCCATTTTTTCTGTCTCACTGTGGCCCACCTTCCCCTACATATCAACAGTTCACTGATTTTTGAATGATCGTAATTATTTAGTCCATCCTCTACAAAGTAGTTAATTATTGTTATTTTAAGGGGCGGAACAGCGAGGTCATCTGCCTCCTAAACAAAGTAAAGCATTTGCAAAGTTTCATGGAATTTGAACAGTAAATGTGAGAGTTAGCATGTTCTTTGTGGGTTACTTACCATATAAAATTGGATAATAGAATTCTTTTTTGAAATATTGTCATTATAATACAAAAAAAAATTAGACATTAGATGCAATTAGAAGTCTCATTTTTTGGTTTACAAAATGGCATGCAGTTACGTTGGAAAACAGGCTAGGTAGAGAGTTTTGAATCCTGACCCTGCGGAGATGCGGTGTATGGAACCCCTTAAAAGTTATTTTCCCAAATTCGGCTCCATCAAATGCTGGGACGGTACCTTCCAGAAGACGACGGCCGCTTCATTCGAACTCCTTGCACAGTTTTATTCATTTTCATTCGTTTCATCTCTCATTTATTCCTCTGATGAAGTTGGTTCTAGGAAGGGCATCCAGCCGTAAAAGCCACACACCACATAGGAAATCATATCACCTCATCCGTGACCCCGTAGTCAGGTAGGCCTATACTATAGTAAGGGTTAGAAATATGCAGTGTTATAGCTACGCGCGTTAATGGGGCCAGGCTATAATCGCACTCAGGAGGAGAGTTCGGCCATCCTTGAAATGGCTTTCCGAAGTCTCCCATTTTCAAGTTCAGGCAAATGTCGGGATGCTACTTTCTATGCCACGGCCGCCTCCTTACAACTCCTTGCCTGCTTCACTCATATCTCGTGAGGTTGCGTCAGAAAAGGCCGTAGAAACATTCGCCGCTTAGAAACTCATTTCAGAAACGGAATAATGAGTTGTTATTATTATTACTGAGTTATGAGGGAAGGAAAGTGAGCTCACCATTCCTCCAGCGGCCGTGTAGAACATGAGGGCGACCAGCAACCCCACATGACTCATGGCTGACTTCATTTTGATCCACTTGAGCTCTGCACCGTCCTGGTTCGCACCCTCCACGGCACAAGTCATGCTGGACCTGGAAGCTCACTGGACTGTGGTCCAAGCAGCACTAGGCCGCGCGTCGCCGCGCGATGTGCCTGCCTGCACTGGACCACTATGCGGTGACGCAATCCTAGTGGACGCAGACGCAGCCAGGGGGAGATACAAGTCCAGCCGCGCTCATGGTGTTGTAGTTACACCATGGCCGCGCTGAGTGTCCGGCTCTGACGTTTGGCGATGGTGGGAGAAGAGGGTAAAGAGAACAATTTAGCCAACTTACGACAATGAGATGCTGTTAATAGAACCTTGAAACTTGCCATCATTGTAATTCTTCTCTAGCGTCTTCACTATGTAACATGGAAGTCCCACACCCTTTTTGCAATTTTATGCATCATTTTGTTATTCCGACATTTTGCGGTTACAAAACCTAAATTCTTCCATCGCAGTGGAATTCCGCCTATGTTAGCGAAGTCGCTTACTGTCATGAAGAATGTTGTCACCTGTACCAATCAGCGGTTTTCCCGGTACCGGTAAGTCGGTCTTTAAATTTAGCTCGATGTTGCAATGGCTCTCTTCTGTTGCTCTTTGTGCTAGTACAGGTTTGTTGTTTTATTGTCTTGTGTGTGCACACATACCGGTTAACTGTGTGTAATTATATTACTTTAGTAATATGGTCAGTGGTTTGTCAGAATTAATTTAAAACCAGTGAAATATTTTATGTAGTCCATGCTGTTTTATATTTCGCGGTACAGAACCGGCAACGCTGTCTCCCTCCCTCATGAGAAATGTCAGAGCCGGACACTCGACGGCTGTACTCATGTACTGTAGACCAGGGACGTTAGGGTAGGCTATGAAGTCAATATCATTGTAAGTATCATTACGCGGTACACGGTATGACTACTGTACCACTCCCAATCCAACATCATACGGAAGCTCTGTAGGGTTGACAGACGTTCCGTTTTACCCGGAACAATTCCGTTTTTTTTTCTTGTTTTGTTCCGCGTTCCGTTTTAATCTTTAGCGGAACGCCAAATATTCCGTTTTTGGTTAATTTGGTAACATATTCAATTTCGCACCACTTTTCAAATGACCCGCTTCAGAATTGATTGTAATATCTAGCGTGTTTTCTGGTGATACAGGTGCAAGTTTGAAAGAGAAAATGATTTCAATGTCTGTATCAGATATATGGATAAATGTTATAGATTAAACAAAATTAAGGAATATCTTAGTCCCTTGTGAAGTTAATAATCAGCATTTCCCCCTCCAATGCTTTTACGGAGAGAGTTTTTCTTTCTGTCATGAATATCAAATGTGGAGATGATAGAAACAGAAGCTCCATTAGTTTGATAAATCAAGAATTGTTCACATATTACAATTATGACGAAAATTGTAGTGAATTTTATCAGTAGGTACTTACAAATAAAAACCTTGCAAAGGGTCGTTCAAATGAAAAGCATTTGTAAATTGCTGGTGTCATAGGCCTATATGATATGCCAGCAATATCTAGTTTTAATTTTGTGTATTTGATTATGAATAATGCTTATTTTTAATACATATGTGTATTATTTATTTCAACATTTAACAACTTTGACTAAACTACAATACCGGCCGCGGTGGCCGAGAGCGCAACGCGCTACCTCGTGCCTCGCTGGCATCGGGAGAGCGTGGGTTCAAATCCCACCTCGGCCGTCCTGGAAATGGTTTTCGTGGTTTCCCATTTTCACCAACAGGCAAATGCCGGGACGGTTCCTTTCAATATACCTTCCCTGACCCGCCATTGGCTGCATTAATAAAATGATCATTAAAATACAATGTTTTGGGACGTGTGTTTCGTTTTTCAATTCTTGAAATCTGACAACCCTATAACGGAACGTATGACTATTTGGAGCTGGAACATAAAAACTAACAGAAAAGTCCGATAATCTGCTAGCTACCAAAACTTTCGCAATTGTTACTCTCGTCCAAAAATGAGCGACTACAATTTTGACGTATGTTGATAATTCTGGGTGAGCTATATTCTTACAACTATTCGGTGCGACGTCCTCCAACCATTGGCCCACACCAGTAAGGAAGTTTACGCTCACCTGCATTTAATATGTGTACGTGTTCATTTGTCCTCGTGGTATAGCGGCTAGCAATCTTGGCTGTCACCCCGGAGGTCCGGGTTTGATTCCCGGCTTTGCCAAGAAATTTAATTCTGGCCTGAGGGCTGGAACGGGGTATACTCAGCCTCGTGAGGCAAAACTGAGAAGAGGTGGGTTGGATTCCGACTTACTTCACCCCCAACCCCGTATAAACTAGAATGCTGAGGGGTAGGAGTACAGAGACAAACGTAATACTGTATAACATCTCGTATTAACTTACTATCATTGTTTACAGGAGCAGCGATGCATTAGTATGAAATTAGCACGACATTAACTCACATGCAGTAGCTACACTCACTTACGCGCTGCGCTAGGCCGTGGGAAAAAGGAAAAGAAGCTTGTAGTTGAACGTGACCGTTAATCTCTTGATCATGAGCCACGGAACCTCCTATTGGCGTGGAATCCGAACCACAGGACATGGCATTTCACTTCGAAAACCTCACATGCATTGACCGGGAAACGAACTCGGTCCGCCTTGGTGAGAGACCTTAACCACTGAGCTAACTGCGGACTAGGTATACGTGGGTTCAAACCCCACCGTCGCGTTGGCCGTTCTCGAAATAGTTTTCCATTTTCGGGACGGTTATTATTATTATACAGGCCGTTTCCTTGGCCAGTTTCATTCATCTTCATCTCTGATTGAATCTTCTCATGAGGTTGGCGTCAGGAAGGTCATCCGGGTGTAAAAATCACCCGCCACATAGACTTTCACCGCATCTCATCCCAACCCCGTTCAAAACGCGAATGTAATAACAGCGTACGGGGCCAGGTTATCTCCGGACTCGGAAGACGAGCGAGTTCGAACCCCACCGTGGGCCATCCTTGAAATGGCTTTCCGTGGTTGCCAGGCTACTGCCGGGACAGTACTTTCTAATAAGCCACGGCAGCTGCCTTTCAACGCCATCCATTTAAACTCTCATTAACTCCCTGATAAGGTTGTCGCCAAGAAGGTCTATCGGCCGTAAAACTCATTCACCATATGAAGAAATACCGTACCATCTGCTGAAGAAGCTTTCAGTAATTAGAGCGTGTGTTGCACAGAAAGTACAAGCTATAAGGTAGGTGGTATACATGAAATACTTCGTCACTCAGCCTATCAATAAATGATTGTCAAAGTTGTGTTCCTCCACTGCAAGTGCCTGGCAACATTCGCAACTATCTTTCTTCTGGAGTACTGCCAACGTAACAAGATACTGGCAGCAAGTTAAACATCGTTCAAACAAGCAATATTTCAAAGCCAATCTAAATAATGTTTCTGGCAATATTTCAGGACCACTTTAGAAAATGAAATATACCAGCAACTTGGTAAGAGGCGCTGTTCGAGTCTCGGCCCTGGTGAAAGGTGCAGGGCAGATTAATGGACCACGCGCCCGGATTATTATTATTCCAAGAATTGGACTTTCACGACCGCGTTTATGACAAATGGGGGCTTTCACTTATTAGGTGGTGTGTTGTACATAATGCTAAACAGGCACCCGCTGTGAGTAACCATCACTAAGTGAATATGCCAGTACGGGCCCTTGCTAATGAGAATTACAATATATTTCAGTTGGTCAACACGATTGTGCCCAATTAGATTGGGCGGGGAGTACAGGCCGACGAGAGGGAGGGGCAAGTGGGGCTGTAGCCCTGGGGCCCCGGATTTGCTGGGGGCCCGAGGCGGTAAAAAGACTTAGGGTGGACAACTTGATTTAATTTAATGTTGAAACTATTATGACATTTTCTGATATGACTCTATTCGATGTAAATACAGCCAGTGAATAGCTTCCAAAACATTAAAAAGAAAACATATACCGTAGTCTACAGTAAATTAATTTTATAAATAACCATTGTAATTTTCGTTTTTCTTCCGATGAAATGGCAATGTTCAAGAGCTCTTTGTGGAATATAGGCCTAAAGTTTCTAATTCAATCTCTGAAGCAATTGGCCCTTTACTTCTTACATTTCTCAAAGGAGTATGGCTTATTCTTGTGGTGCCTAAACATGTTTAGATACAATGTAAATGGAATTTTAATGTATAGTGATAAAAATCTTAAAGTAAAAGAACAAACTATGAGAGAGAGAGAGAGAGAGAGAGAGAGAGAGAGAGAGAGAAAGAAAGAAGAAACAGACAGTGGCTGAATTACTAAAATCAAAGTAAATTAATATTCAGTTGGCCACGCTAAATTCCACGGCGCTTTCTTTGGGGGGAGGGTTATAAATTTGCAAGCTTCAAAAATTATGTTACAGGTTGATTAAAAATGGAGAGGCCCGTTTCGTCTCTCTACAGCCCTGCAGGAGTAAACATAATAATGTTATTTCACTAACCTGAAAGAAATATTACATGAATTATTTGTGTACACTAACGAAGTTTGATGTTTTTTAGTCGGTCAACATGATTTTACCCAATTGTGTTGGGTTATTCCCTAATCCGGAAAAATATTTACATGAGATTAATAAGTTAAAGTGTTTTTTTTTTCAGCATTAGGGAATAACCCATCGCAATTGGGTACAATCGTGTTGGCTGACAGAGAAACATCAAACTTCGTTTAATAAGGCAACACTGAAAAATGACACCATAATGTATACGCTTAATTAGCACATTTTTTGAACAAACGCCCCCTTTTAAATTCTAAACGTGTGTTAATAAGTGTGCAAGTATCACGATGTTGAAGTGCCGCTCTCAGGTTACTTGAAATTCTTAACTTCTCTAGGCACCTGCCCCTTGCCCTTGCCCGCAGCAAGATATCAACAGTTGTAGGAGTCGGTTTCGTGATATTGCGATGCACGCCCGTCCGGAGATTAGCTAGCCACGAGTATTTTGGGTGTGTGAGTAAAATTTGTGTGATAGCCTGTGTTATTGTGATGGCTGTACTAGCCTACTAAATTGGGGAAAAGATATCTGTTCCACCGATCATCATGAGGAGTCTCTATTACGGTGAGCACTCATCTCTCTATATATAATAATGAAAGTTTGTCTGTTTTTTCTGAATTTCTACGGAAATTTGCGTTATTTACGCGTTTCAGACTGTTTTATGACGGAAGCGCGCGAAAATATTTTTTTTGTCTGTCTGTCTGTGGACAACTTTGTTCCCTTATAACTCCAGAACAGCTGGGTGGATCAACGTAAAACTTGGTACACATATCCTTCAGAGGCACGACACTAATCATTGATGTAACTCTTCCCTGTACCTCTCACAAAAGGGGGCCTACCCCCTTAAAACACTTGCTGAAATAGGCATAGAAGGGCAAGACAAATCTCATTTTCAGCCCCTCAATGTGAGAAAAAAAACTCGGGGGCCACCGAAAACCACATTTTTAGGCCATAAAACCAACAGTGTTTGAGATATTCCCAGAAAACTAATTTCATTTAATACAATAATGAAACAAGAAGTTCCGTGACGAACTAAAGAGCCTACTTTTCTTAAAATTTAAGATTCATGCCAATGACTAATCTATATGGACCTATCTAGAATAATGACGAAATTAAGTTGGTAATATCGAAATTTCTAATTAGTTCGAAATATACCTGGCATAATGTAGCCTAATAGAGCCCTACAGTTGGCAGCCAAGGTGACTGAATATACTCTTAGTTCCATCTCTTAAGCTACAGAATACAAAATTTGGTTGAAGTCCAATGGATAGCATGGACGTTACATGCAGTTAGACAATGGATCTATCAGTGCGCGTAAAATCTTGTTGGCAACAATGTCATGCATGTGTTGGTCAAAAATTTGTCTTCCCAGCTTGAGACATTATCCATGTCAACAGTGGAGGATTCTCCGCAAATTGCTCTAAATTTTATATCGTGGCGCTTTCTGCAATTCTCGAGCTAGCCGTTCGTGGCTTTGAAATCTCTGATACCTAATTCTTCCGCAAAATCCAATGCTTTGGCCTGTATCATTGGTCCGGACACAGGGACGTTCTGACTTCTTATTTTGCTGAACCACCCTAACACTGACTTATCAACAGCACCATTACCACTTTGAAACTCTGTAATTTGCAGCTCATTACCATTAAGATGCCATACCTTAATCATCTCTTCTTGGGTTTTCACAATTTCTGCTGTCTGTGTCTTTCCAATCTTAAACACTTCATATGGTTTCCGTACACCTCATTCCTCACGTTTGTGATAATCGACGATGTCTACTTTCTGTTTTAAAGTTAAACTTTGACGAGGAGCCATTTCAAACAAACTCACTTGCTACTGTAACGCACAGGTCCTAAAATAGATTTCAGAAGTTTTACGGTAAAACTGACCAGATAGTAAAAGTGTGAATTCCCTTATCCCGACCATTTCAAGTCCAAGAGAACAATGAAAGCAATACCGTTAGGCCTAGGGTCATTTTTGGTGCAGTGCAGAAGATAGAGGATGGGAAGGCTAGCGAACTGGTTTCCAGGAAGCACAGGATGTGTCGAAAGTACATTAACACAACAGTGTGTTTATACAAGACTAATAGACCTACAGAGATGCGATTTCTTATCAAAACAAGTGTCCGCTAAGAGAGGTTTTTTTTTTAATACGGCCTGGCTGTCCGTGTCCGTAATAGCAAGTGACCGCATAAGAGGGATTAATTATTTATATAATATACTTAATAGCGGTTAGATCACGGACCTAGAAAATCGTCAGTTATGAAGGGGTGTCCGCCTGAGAGGAGTGTCCGTTAAGAGAGGTTTCACTTTATTTTTTTTTATTTCATTGCTTACCTGTCACTAGGTGATGAGACGTAAACCCCCCCCCCCCATTTCTTACTTCGTGAAATTCATTATTTCGCTGATCTGAAACCGTTGACTACTCTATGGCAAGAATGGGAGGAATATTTTGTTTTTAGTTTGGAGGGTATGCCCATAGAAGTTTTATCTCCTTTTGTGATTCATCGTCAAGATGTTCAGTTCATAAAGCAGGTTAAAAATAGTGGTATGACCATGTATCGATAAAAATAAAAATCAAGCATTTCATTAAAATTGTAATGCTAATCCAGTTGGCTGATTTTCTAAATAACTGGAAGTTAAGTTAAACTGTGGAAGTACCGGTATCCCTACATCTGAATCTACCTAATAATTCAAATACTGTAGCACTGTTTCCAAACATCTAGTTTGTATTGGCCTTTACAACGTATCATCACATATTTCCTCTTATTCATAACCTATCAGGCATACTTCGCATTGCTCATGGTCATGATATGTACTTAAATGTGCACAATTTGTCTGATAACCTGTGCCACTGTGATGTCTGTACTAGTATGTGTATTTGTAATCGAGGTAGGGTTTGGGTAGGAAATGGCCGTGGCCTTAAGTTAGGTACTGCCCCCGTAAATTGAATTATTTAGGGACAAAATGAGAGTATTTTCCGTCCCCATGATAAAATTTAACTAGCAAATATAATTTCTGGAAGTGTGACACAAGAGGGTCGTGTTACAAGCTCGAGACTGTGGGAGAGCCCGATCACGTGATATGTTGCACAATGGACGCTTCTAGAAGGCTATATTTAGCATAGCAACAGCGAGTTTGGAGATAAATATTATAAATATTGTTATAAATTATGCTATTGGATCCTAGCACAGAGCCAATGAGAACAGGTCTTATTGAAGACGGGATCAACTTTAATTACACAACAAGATGAAATTATTCATTTAGGCCCTTAGAAGAAAATTTTCTTATTTGGTAATGAAGAGAATATTAAGAGAAATTATGTCTGATACTTTAAAAACCGCAGATCGGTTAATCTACGCAATAATAAGCATGGGTAATCTACCCGCTAAAATTATGATGGGAGATTGATATGGCCGCCAAAAATTCGACTTGGAGAGGGTGATCCAAGGATCGAGGCTCTTATTCCAACAGACTTAGAAGAGTGAGGAAGTGTTTTTACTGGGTTAACGGAGATCCCAAGGCTTAGTCCGAGTGCGACGACTGTCGACTTGTGGAGACGCGAGGATAGCTAGGTGGAACGGTAGAGATCACCGCACTTCCATTCTACGTGAAGTTGCGAAGAACATTGTATTGATTATATCTCATATATATTTGAGATTTGAAGTTAAATAAGCGAACACATATTAAGAACAGGTCGCCTACTATACATTGTGAAAAGTCGAGCGCTTAAATATTCACCGTTTCGACAATATAAGCCTGTTAAGTTAAATTTCCAAATGTGTCGGAAACAAAGCTGAATAACATTATAAATTGCAACGTGAAGTTGGCGAATGCAGTTCAAGTGAACAGTGGCGGAGAACTTTTAAGATTAACGCAACACATAAACATTAACAGAATGACTATTATTATTCTTCAAACATTATCATTCAGCATAATTAACATTGTTGATATGATGAACTAAACAGTCATGCGCCAGAGACATATTCGATAACAGGAGTTAAGATACAACGATGTAGCTTCGTTAGACAACGTATTCTTGAATACAGACGTAGTGTACGGTCCATCTTGTGCATTTTCGTCAGTCTATGAACACTAATATAACATCTAGCGATGGAAACATTTCATTCACTATTTATATGAATATTTCCATAATTATATTCCAATGATGAAGCTGATGCATATTTACGACGGAGAATGAAGGCTTTACAGACGATATTTATCAAGATGCTAGGGTAGCCCAGCAACACAGAAGCATTTGCCAGAAGGATGTCGTTCGAGCCCAGGCGAAGGTTGGTGAATTCCAGAGAGAGACGTTTCTTATCTCTGAGGTCGCAGATCCGAGGTTCGAATGCAGATCCATCTCAGTGTCTTGTACTGAGGAAACATCTAAAGTATTGTGGGAATACTTACATTGATCTTCACGATTTCGTCTAAATAAGGTATTAGTGTATCTCATTGTTATATAACCGGGTGAGTTAGCCGTGGTGGTTACGGCATGACTGATGGCAGTCGCTCACATCAGGGAGGCGAGGAGGTTCGAATCCCCCCGCCGGCAACCTTGAAGATGGTCTTCTGTGGTTTCCCATCTTCCTTCCAGGCAAATGCCGGGGTTGGTCCCTAACTATAGGCCACAGCCGCTACCTTCCAACTCCTCGTCCTTAAATTCCAACTTCCTTCCCTCCCCAACGGTACTTGTAGCTCACCCATTGGGTGTCCGTCTCGAAGCAGCTACAAAACTGGCGAGCCGAACATGTCCTCGGACACTCCCGGCACTAAAAGCCATACGCTAAAAAAAAATGTTATATAGAGCTTGATTAGTAACATTCTGAGCCGGCGATCTTATTCCATATTTTCAGCGATCTTATTCCATATGTTCGGCGATTTTATTACATATTTCTATATTTTCACATTTCATGTATTTCAGTGCTTTTTGTATTTTACACTTCAGATGTGTGTTGAGATTTTTATGCTGCAAGATTATTTAGAAGATGATTGCATTTCATCTATTTTTTTCAATTTTATTCTACGGATCAGTTGTGGAACTGACATTAAAAATTTTGTTTGAGGAATCATATTGCCTCATAGGAGACTAGTCGTTTCGACACTCGAATTTTTAATAATTTCATTTAAACCAAGTATTCTGACATGTATCATAGCTTCAAATTAAATTCTTATTAAATTTAATTTGAGCACTTTAATGTAACAACATATAACTTCAAAAACAGAATAAACATCGAATGATATTGTTATATCATTATTGTACATAAACTATCGACGATCTAAGAAATACTAGTCGTTTGATAAGACCGAAGTCTTAATCCTATGAACATTCTTTGTGTAGAGTGGAAAAACATTACGACATTGACAAACCTTTCTTATTATCTGTAAAGCTAAGAGCTTTGTTCATTTAATATGTTAGAGGAAATACCTTTTGATAGAAGATTATTCAAATCTTTGGCTAGGAATTCAAAGCTAGTTTATCCCGGTCAAGATTGAATTCTATCTGACATTATAAATAACATGTGTGTTATTTTATCCTGTTTGTGTAACATCACGTCATTTGTGGACATGATATTACATCGATAAACAATTTATAGCTTGACAAGTGAGAAGAGACAGGAGTATTATTTTTATTACATGTATTTGCGACAGACGAGTTAACAGTTAATTATCTTGTTGTGGAGTAAACTTTAGGAGGTTAATCACGACTGTCTAATATCGTTCATTACAATTGGAAGTTTCGTTTGAAGAACCTACGCATGTATAATTGTAGTCCAGTAGTCATGTGCAATGATACTGAGGGTCATGCCATTATTTGAGAGAAGTTCCTACATAAGATATGTTAATAACAATTAATCCCTTTTGGTTATTGTTTAACATAGTAGATGATAATTGTTTATGCCATATATATTGTTATATGAGGATTTGTAGAGCTATGGAGTGCTCGTGCGAGGGAGTTCCGCATTTTAAGGAAGTCAAAGTATTGTTGTTCTTTGATTAAAAAAAAAGGCATGTATCATGAAGAGCCGTTGTATACAAGTAGTCCAGTTCTTGTGAATTAACGATTTAGCTGTGTTAACAGGAGGGTTTCAGCGGAAAAGCGACTTGAGAAAGATTGTCTACTCACGTCTATAATACAATTATTAAATTTTATTAAACCCGAAGTTATGTAATTACGTACAGTTTACCTTAATTAGTCGACTGTATTATCAATCAATCAATCAATCAATCAATCTTTATTGTCATTTAACAACTTATCGTTGTATTAGACTACGTCACATTGTTAAAAATACATTTTCAATTTACAATAAAATCACAAAGTTATGTATAATATATTACCAGCTTACTGAATTCTATAAAATAAAATAAGAATAAAATAACACGAATACAGTAAGAAGAAGTTGATCTTCTATAGTCCATCTGGGTAGAGTGTAATTTTCTCTTCAAATTCGACCAAAGTGTAAATACTGCTGTTAATGAGCCATCCCTTAATGGATGCTTTGAAAATGTTTATAGACTCCTGCTGTAGTTGTGTTGGTAGTTTGTTGAAGATTTTAATTCCATAGCATTTGTAGTGGTCTTGTGTTTTCTTTAACCTGACATGAGGTGTATCTAGCTGGTTTCTTATTCTTGTGGTGTGTGAATGCACATCCCTTCGATTTTTATATACACTTAGATTTTCTTTAATATACACTAAGCTATGGAATATGTATATTGATGTAAGAGTCATAATTCCAAGTTCTTGGAAGTGATTTCTGCAGGATTCTGTACTAGGCTTGCCTTGTAGACATCTTATTGCCTTCTTCTGCCATCTGAAAACATCTTGTGCCCCTGTTGAGTTTCCCCACAATATTATACCATAAGTTAAATGTGAATGGAAAAATGCATAGTATGCGAGAATCATCTGATTAGCACTAACTGATTGAGTCTTCGCAATAAAAATAAGACTCGTGCTAATTTTGTACATAATTTTTGTGTGTGAATGTCCCAGTTTAATTTAGAGTCTGAATGGATTCCCAACAACTTAACAGAGCAGTGGCGAATCCTGATGTTTACAATGTGTAGGACGTAATAAGATAGGCTACTTATTAACCTAAGATAATTATTATAGCTGGGCCAGATTGAGATATTAGACTCGGTCTAATATTAATTATTCAGTCGCACAGCACCTGCACAGCACTATTACGAACACATTACTCAAAACAATCGAATACCACTCCATAGATGTGCACGCTGGAAACAGACTATCCATTTATCCGCGCGAAATGGGAACCAATAGGCTAAGCCGGTAGCGTTGGTTTAAAATCAACCAATAGCGAGACTTGAGGATCTCAGTCCACATCCTCAGAGTGCCATTAAACAGACCAAACCTTCCCCTTCCCCCTCAGGGGCTACCCACACATTTCTAAAGCTATAAACACGTGCTTTGAGGACGCAAGGCTTACTTCCTCACAGCTTTCTACTCCGGGCGGTGAAGGTCACACTTCACCCATCTAGGGGTGAAATGTAGAACTAGTTGCAAGTACTGGACTGACAGTAACAGGGAGACAGAGCTTATCGAGAGGGCGCGCAAGGTGGACCCAAAGATTATTTTACAAAACATTTTTTTTTTTAAATAGTTACAGCTGAGAGCTGACTGTAGGATGATCCTCACGTCCTATATGGAGGAATCGCCACTGTAACAGAGCTGCATTCATGACTACTTGAAGCCAATTTGACTAAGTGAAAATAGATTTCTTCTGTTTAGAAATAGTTTGTTTACCTTTAGCCAAGAAGTTGATTCAACTAATAATTTGTTTCTTTTCTCTTCAAGGCAAGTTAGGTCTCTATCACTTGTTATTACAGTGATGTCATCAGCATACAGTATTGACTTGGCATTTATATTACTAACAATGTCGTTTATATAGACCAGGAAGAAAAAGGCTCCAATGACTGAACCTTGGGCTACACCTGTATTTACAATGAGCGGAGCAGATTTTTGGTTGTCTATTACAACTATTTGCCTACTCTTGTGGAGATAGGAGGTAATTAATGATAATTCACAATCTTTGACTCCATAATAGTGAAGTTTTTGTATTAATATATTATGATCCACAGAATCGAAAGCTTTACTTAGGTCTAAGAGTGTGACAGATGTAATAAGTTGAGATTCAAATCCAGCAATCACTTCAACAACAACAGCTTCAACAGCTTGAACCGTTGACTTACCAGTTCTGAAACCAAATTGGGTACTATTAAACAACTTGTGCTCCTCAAAGAATGCTGATAATTGTTCTTTCATACACTGTTCTATTATTTTGGAAATAATTGGGACAATTGAGATTGGCCTATAGTTACAGTGTAATGAAACCTATATAAGACGATGTGTAAGCCGTATATTAAAACTACAGAACGTTATAGAAGGGTGGTTATGTGAAAAACCAGTGTATATATTTAGTTAAGAATTATATTGTAACCGAGAAGTTAGAATCTCGAAATGGATATTATTATAAACATATTACATGTAAATATTTTTGTGGAAATAATTTAATTACTAAATAATTTAGTAGGATTTATTAATCAATTGTTTTGGAATAGTGTGTGTTTATGAGCGGATGTTTTGGGAATGAATGATTGTTCATTGTTAAGAGCATATGTGGAACCGAATTGATCTAGAACAATGACGGAGTGCGAATGAAAGTGTGTATAAAATTTTAGAATGATTGTTTAAGAAACGAAGTAGTTATGTGAACTTTTATAAGATATAAATGACAGTGGCGGCCGGTGGTAAGTAAAGCTGGGTGTTGCACCAAAATTTCTGATGTCGCAATTTTATATGGGAAGTTTACACATGTAACAAAAATTAATTAACGTTAGATAAACTACAGTTCTATAAAAACTGAAATACATGGGTTTTCCAAAATAACTGTACGTTCGACAAATAGACAAATTTTAATGGCTCTTTTGGGCTTCTTCCTATAGGAATTCATAAAAAAAACAGATTTATGTATTTAAGCCCTATGCCCGAGTTCATGGGAAGAATTTTAAACACAGCAGGTTGTCTAAGGTTGGATCTCAATCTCCGGGATAATAAACATTCTCAACATAAAAACATGGCAACCGAAAAGTTTGTACGTTAACGAAAAATGTTATTACTAACAAAGACGGGCACATATTCTGCATAAGGATAGGATTTTTATCATTTTAAATGATCTTGTCGACTTCGTAGTTACGCTGGGGCCTGGCGTTACGTTACGGTGACGGGACGAAATGTACCGAGCATGCACTGAGGTGTGTGACGTCATAATACTGCCTGAGCTTCCTCCTTTCCCGCGCGCTCCGGTGAGCGTGACGTCATCCAGCCAGCTACCTCCTTTGACCTTGGTTTGCACTTGCTAACGGACTTTGAGTTCACGCAGCATTTGTAGCATTTAAAATGATATAAAGTCTAGTCTTTCAGACTGACTATCAGTCTTTTTTTTTACTATAGCTTGAACCCCATCAGAGGAACCAGCCATGAAGTGCGCTCTGTCATACGTCGGCGCAATTCATTTTTGCGGAGTTTCGTTCAATTTCTGCTTCTTTAATTCATCCAGTAAACACGCTGCTAATGTGTGTGCATCATGTTTTGTTTGCCTCTTACTACGTATCGGTGCACAACAGCCATCTGAAATATGTTTGAAATATCACTAGTTTCATCTGCTATAATGGCAAAAATTTCCGATTCCTTTATTTGCTTTGATTCTTCTTCTTGGCAAACCTCCATCATAATCTGTAAAAATTAATTTTGAATTGTTTTGGACGTTCCTTTGAAAACAGTTGCCCTTACCAAATGACCTTTAACACAGCATCCAACTCAGCGGTAAAATTAATTAGTTCTCTCAAAACACATGGATTTGTTGATGTTACACTTTCATCATGATCACGCAAGACCAGTCCGAAAGAACCACAGAAACGAATACAGTTTATTACAATATTTAACACATATATATCTATTGTGCCTAACATCTTCGTTATATTCCGCAATTTACCTTCTATAGGCACTGTCCAATTGTGCATCTTCGTTAACAGTTCCAAAAAGTGTCAATTTCAAACAGCTGAAGATTGGTTGGTTGGTTCCTCAGTTTAGGAGCTGCGACAAGGCAGTCATGTAGCCCCATGTACTTTGGGTGTGTGGAGAAACTGTCTGATAACCGGTGTTAATTGTGATGGCTGTATTAGTGAGTGTTATCTGTTTTTAATTCAAGTGAGGACTACAGACATTGAATTTCAAGCAGTTCCTACTTTTGCCGCCAATGGCCACCGTAAACGACTACTAGTTCAGAACTTGGTTACTACACGCCACCGCAGTCGGCTCCTGGCGACGAACGTTGGAACCTAAGAGCGTTGTTCAAATTTTTAACCTATAATTAACTTCACACAGGTGTAATAAGTGGAAGGTTCTTTAACATGCCATAAATCTATGACATGGGACCGCCGGCTTTACTTCCCCTCCGAAGGAATGCATACTGAGGGATTTTTAACGCTCTTAAAAAATCCGATGACTTCGGCCGGGTTTGAACCCGCGATCTTGGGCATAGAGGCTCAGCATGCTACCAACTACGGCACCGAAGCCGCTCAGCTGAAGATTCATGTTTCTTTATTTTAGGGATTATTTTCCATAACTCCTATTTTCGTCCACGCGAATTCTCCACCAACAAACATGTAAAACAGAGTAAAGCGTTTTTAATATCGCATTCACATAACCAATTATTATTGCCTTAAATATCTCCTTTAAACGCCCTCGTATACTTATATTTTGGACAATACTTATCCGGTAATGGTGCACCGAGTGTTTTTACTGTAAGTTTATCGTCATCAGGGAGCTGGAAAAACTGTCTGACTAGCAAATTACTTACTCTATTCATTTTCACTCACACTCCACAATACAATTAATGTTTCAAACTAAACATTCCGTTAAAATAAAATACTACGGTAACTTACAAGATGCACAGATGATAAATCTGGGTGCTACATCGGAAAGTGGCGCGAAAAGCAAACTAACAAAACACTGAATTTTGCTAGCCAAGAAATTTCGTAGTGAATGCATAGGTCTACTCACGATCAACCAAACAATTATAATAATAATAATAATAATAATAATAATAATAAAAATGCATAGTTAAGTATCTGCCTGGAACCAAAATACTCAAATCAACTAAATACAGAACTAATCGCAACCCAAATACCGCAAGAACAAGAGTGGTAAAAGAAAACATAAACCGCTAAAGTACACCAACAATACGTCGCAAAATAGTTCAGCCACTTATCTACTGTACTTATAGCACGGTGGCGTTCTTAGGCTCGCTTCACAGAACAATTGACAAAAATATTAAATGAAGTTATGATGAGAAAACATCTAAAAATAATTGGGTATGAACCAACTAATGTCTCCCTATGAAATTCCGATATTTGTACCGTTGTGGGTGGTATAGCATTCTCTAGTGGTGTGGGAAAGAAACTACCCTTCAGGGCAGATGACCTCGTAGTTCCGCCCCTTAAAACAACAATAACTAACTAACTAAATAACTAACTAACTAATCTACCCTTCGCGGGGTAAGAGAAATCGAGGGTGTTGTCATTTCCAAAGAGTGGTGCAGTCTAACGGGGCCATTTGGAACTGAGTGTTGCCAGGGGGCTGGCAGCTCGTCTGCAACTCCCTACTACCCATGCTGGTCGGCATGCTATGCACAAGCTTGGCCTCGCCCAGCCTCGTCCTGTACGCCGCGCTGTCTGCTTGGGAGTTGCCACAAGAGAGCTAACCCCCTGGAGTTTGATTTGAAGGCGGCAGCTTTTATAGGTACAGTGTGAAGCATTTGGATAAATAATATCAAAATATAGATGAATTTAACACATTTTTGAGTGCATTAGATCTATAAAACTAAAACATTAAAGGAAAAGAAACTACGAATTAGGTGTAAAATTATTGGGAGTTGTGCAACGCTGCAACAATGTCACCAGCCGCCACTGATAAATGATAATTTTTACGTGTTTTATAAATGCGCACACACAAGCAGTCTCTCTGGACTAGCGAGAATGATTCACCGTTCGCATTGGAGAGCGATGACATAATATAACAGGTGTAGACTCACAGCCTTGTATTTATTGTATAAACCAGTTTCGAGTTCGGCGTGGAGCCGATATTTCATTGATGAAACCAAGTTTCTGCACGTGCGTTCTACAACGCAGGTTTGTGAATGAAACCATGTGTCTGGAATGCCATTAAGAGGCTTCATTAAACGTTTTTATTTTACGCTGTGTAGGCCTAGCACAAGCCAAGTTTTATATTCATAATTTTTAATACAGCATTGTAATAAGATGTAGAGTTGAAAGGAGGTGTGAATGATTGCGTGTTTTTAATTTTAATGTCTATTGTTAAATTCGTTTATTGTTATTTTGTTTATAGTAGATTAGTTTACCCTTTTGTTAATAAATTTTGTTCAGATTGTTTTCCATTGTTGTTGGAGTGCAATTCATTTTAAATATTAGGAGCAGAGTATTGTGGATGTAGTGTAAGCGAAGCTGAAGTCCCAGTCCCCGAGGTAAGTAAAGGTGAGTGCCCCATGTAGTTGGTTGTTGATCCACAATATTCTTGTAACTGCTGTCTGTAAATCCCTAAAGGCCATGTTGGAAGCGATTTCTAATGTTGTATTTGCCGGAGCAGTTAGAAATAGGCAATCCAGCAGGGGCAATGGATATTCCAACAGGATTCTTTCCGGATTATCGGGTACAGTACCATCCCAGCATTTGCCTGGAGTAGAATGGGGAAATCACAGAAAACCATTTCCAGGATGGCTGAGGTAGGATTCGAAAAGGCCTCTTCTCAGTTTTGCCTCACGAGGCTGAGTGTACCCTGTTCCAGCCTTCAGGCCAGAATTAAATTTCTTGGCATAGGCAAGAATTGAATCTGGGCCTCTGCAGTGTCAGCCAAGAATACTAGCCACTACAGTAAGACATATGCCAGCAAAGCAAATGGTGTATTTTGTGATAACACACACTACTACAAACGGCGGTTTTGCCAGTCAGGGTACGCATCTCCTTTTGCTTGGCTCCCACTACCAGCCACACACAGAACCACATTCCCTGTCTGTTTTAGAGATTTTGTATCGCACCATATATTTCTTCAAAATGCAGCACTTTCATTAAAGGTAAAGATATCCAATACATACAAAAATCAACCTTTATCCTCTTGATCCAAATATAGCCTACTGTTTGAGAGTTATTAAAGCATAACCATAAGGTTTGTACACCTGTTACTGACAATTGGGAACACTACAATGGTGTGGTGTGTACTACTGTATGTTCGTACAAATGTTGGCCAAAATAGGATCAGTCGTTTGTAAGTTCTTTAAGGGCAACTGTAAGCTTGGTACGCCTATTAGCCTATTCTTGGTAACACTACCATAGCCTTAAGCTTAATATTAGGAGTCTAAAAAGGAAAATTAGGAAATTATACAATAAAAGACATGATAGTGACAAGTATATGTTGAAATTTAAGTCCTTATCAAGAGAGCTCGTCTTAAAAAAGAGGTTGCTCATGACAGTTATATGCAAGGATTACTTGGTTCGGGAGGTGATGGGTGGAAAACATTTTACGGTTATGTTAGGAGAAGAAAGGGAAATTCAAATAATTTGTCGATGATAATGTCCGGTGACGGTAAATTAATTACTGAGAAACAGGCCATTGCTAATGAATTAAATGTCTTTTACGGTAGTGTGTTCAATAAATCCAATAGCAGTGTGTTGGACCTTAACGACGAATCAGGGGCTCCCCTGTTCCAAATAAACCAGTCAGCAATTGTAAAGCTAATACAAAAACTACGTTTCAATGTATCAAAGGGTCCTGATAATATTGTTAGTGAAGTACTTAAACTAGGAGGTAGGGCCGTGGCACGTTACTTGGAGGTGATGTTTAATGTGTCCATAAACAATGCGCAAATCCCAGATGACTGGAAAAGAGCTATGGTAGTCCCAATATTTAAGGGAGGGAGCAGACTTGAATTGGGCAACTACAGGCCGGTTAGCCTTACGTCCATCGTTTGTAAACAGATGGAGCAGCTCATTTGCGACTACTTGAGGGAACAGTGGGAAACATTATCATGGTTTAATGATAGGCAACATGGATTTCGGAAAGGTTACTCATGCGAGAGTCAGATGCTATCACTTTTTCAAGACATTAGCGAATCGTTAGACCATGGAGTTTCAGTCGACGCCGTGGTTATAGATTTTGCGAAGGCATTTGATGTCGTTCCGCATGACATGCTACTCCATAAATTAGCTTCGACGAAGATTGATAGAAGAGTAATTTTATGGATCCAAGAATTTTTGACGGGTCGTTCTCAGAAAGTGAAAGTCGAAGGCATATTCTCGGATGAAATTACCGTAACGTCGGGTATCCCTCAGGGCAGCGTAATCGGAACTTTGTTATTTTTGGCGTTTTTAAATGACTTACCAAATGGGATTCGCAGTGACTGTCAATTGTTTGCGGATGATTGTGTAATATATCGAAAGATACATGACTCACAAGACAATGCAGTGCTTCAAGAGGACCTGAACCTGGTCTATAAGTGGGCGATTGTAAATAAAATGAAAATAAACACAAGAAAATGTAGTCTCTTAAAAATAGGGAAAGTGCGAAGGCAGGATTTTCAATATAACATTGGCTTGGAAATACTTGTAGAAGAAGATTCTTGCAAATATTTGGGCGTTCACGTAAGGAATGATATGAAATGGAGTAGTCATGTAGGATGTGTAGTTTCAAAAGCTTACAAATCCCTGCACTTTGTAATGAGGGTATTAAAAGGAAGTAGTACCTCTGCTAAAGAATTAGACTATTTGTCACTTGTAAGACCTATTCTGGAATATGCCTCGGCGGTTTGGGATCCATATCAAGTCGAGCTCATCAATGAGTTGGAAATGGTACAAAGAAAGGCCGCTAGATTTGTGCTCAGTGACTTTAATCCCAGGAGCAGTGTGAGCCGTATGATAAAGAAACTTGGGTGGGAATCACTGGAGGCTAGGAGGATGAAATCTAGACTCTGCGCTATGTACAACACGTATACAAATCAACCGGCATGGGGTGAGCTTAGCAAACGATTGGGAAAGCCCACTTACAAGGGTAGGAGCGATCATCCTTTCAAAGTTAAGGGCCGACCACAGCGAACAAATTATGGTAAATATTCTTTTGTAAACCGTGCCATTGATAACTGGAACTCTCTACCTGCCGCAGTCTTAGAGCCTTTTCCCAAACATATAGGTGTGTTTAAGAAAAGACTGACTATTTGCATAAATACTCCAGTTTAATTGTTGTATAATTGTTATTGAATTATATAAACAATTCATGCTTTTGGGCTAATGCCGTGTGTATTTTTAATTTAAACCATACGTTTCGGAGAAACCTTGCGTTTATTTCCATTGAAAAAGGAGGCAAGGTTTCTCCGAAACGTATGGTTTAAATTAAAAATACACACGGCATTAGCCCAAAAGCATGAATTGTTTATATAATAATCCGGGCCGTGAAAGCCTTAATATGCAAATTGTTATTGAATTGTTATGTATAATTATTTATTTGTTATGTATAACCAATTTGCCACCGGGGGACACACCCCCCATTGCAAATAAATTAAAAAAATATATATATACCATGTATTGGTGGTGCAAACTATGCTTAAAATTGGGCCAATCGTTTGGGACTTCTTTAAGGGGCAACTGTAAGGTTGATTATACCTAATTCTGACAGTTGGCAATAGTTATGTCAATGAAAATAATAAGTCAGATATGTGGAGGAAATACTAACACCATACAAAATTTTGTTATGATTAGAGCAGCCATTCATAAGTTAATTCTGAATTGATGAATCTAACATTAATCTCATTTGAGAGTTCTTTAAGGGATACAGCTTAAATTTCATCAACAAAATTTGAAGATCACAGAATAAAAATAATCAACTGACAACAGATCCCAAATCTTTATGGTTGATATACTGTACAAAACAAGTTCCAGGCAACAGCTAAGATGCCACAGGGCACATCTCAACCTAATGTAACTAACACACACTTTAAAATACATCACAATAACACTGATCAAACAATTCCTACACTCACACCAGAACATGGGGTTGATGACCAAAAATATCCTAAGCCCCTAAAATGAAACTTCAAAAACACTAAAGCTAAATATTTGCACTTCATCTTGGCAGGTATACCTATAAATGGGAACAGCAGGCAGTATTAAACTGAATATACCTTATTAATCCAATGGGACCGACAGGATAGCAATGGAATTCACCATCACTGAAAGTTTTGTCTGTACAGTTTACGCCACCGATTTTGACCGGTTGGCCCTGGTGGCGCAGTCATACCGAGGACCTGCGGGCCTCAGGCATTTGAAATTGATGTGTGAGCAGTCAGCAGCACGTTAAGCCATAATCGTGCTGAGTGCTCTGCTGATGAATAAATGCAATACAGTAGTAGACAGTAGACTGATATTTATCGTAGCTACTTCCAGTTCATTGAGTGTGTGTCGTGTTACTTATATTGGAGATTGTATTAGTATGTTGAGCGAAATGGCATATTCAATCAAAAATTCATGGCAAACCTCTTCACAGTATGTATATGAAAAGTGAAGGATGTAGGGTGAGGTCTTAATTTCTCTGGAAAAAAAAAAAGGTGCAGATTAGAGGGGTAGCTGCAACGAAAGGGCCAGAGAGGACCGTTAGAAGGAAGTTAGTGTGAGGAACAGAGTACTACATTTGGAACACCAGGTAAGACTCAATATACTACGGTATCTCTTGGTGTGGAAGCTGCCGGCAATATGTCTCATACCACATGCAACATCATCTTTCTGTGACGAAGCACTCGATGATGCACTGATCTAAACATGTCAGCGTTTGCTTATCTCAACAGCCGATTACTCTGGCTGTCAAATTCCGGTCTAACTTGTGAAATGCGAGGGTTTTATTATGCAGGTCAACCGAATTATCGTACTCTTGTATAATTTTCTGGGAATGGTGACTATTTATTTTCAGTTGTGATCGAAATGATGGACTGAAAATAAATTTCTATCAGCCAGAGAGATTCCAGACTATCAATGGAGCACGTGCTCTGAGGATCCCCTGTCAGTTGTTACCACTCAACTCGCTTAAATGCGCGAGCTCTCACAGTCACCGGTCAAAAACAGTGGCGTAAACGGTATCTTCTTCGTCGCAGTATAGTAAATTAAGTAGGCTCTTAAAAATCTGTCAAGTCCTATGTCCCTAAATACAAACCCACACATCACATATATTACTATATTACTTCGATTATTGCAGCTCTATAGTGCTTTCTTTCACCAATCGAGAAAGTATAGCAGGAGAGAAGTACCAGCAATCATGGTCCATCTTTTGATTTAATATATATACAGTAAATCAAAAACTGGGATTCTTTCGACACATAATGAGAATGCAGGATTTGAGACATCTGAAACAACTATTACAGTACAATCTCACCTTAAAAAAAAAAAAGAAAGTTGCACTAGATAGAATTAAACAAAAAAATTATGAATATCAACCTCCAGTTCACACTCACCAGGAAGAATATCACAACGCATATATTTCCAACACAAGAAAGGGCATGAAGATCCGAACATATGAAAAAGTTGACTGCAAGGCTCGAACAAAGTGAACCCATGCAGTCATAAAAGAAGACATCGAAAACTACTGAAGATAAAGATACGGAATATGAGAATACTCCAGTTACAAAACTCTTCACCTCATCATCATCATTCTATCTGAGTGGCAATGATATTCTAAATTATGGTTTATTATAATACATCTTACTGGGCGATGGGATACGGACGGTGGGGGCAGGTTATGGGTGTAACTGGAAGCCCCTAGTTCGGACCTGCACGTTGGCAGCAGATGTGTGATCGTCGTCTTCCGGAGACTCTGTGACTACTCAAGAATTCGGTCCTGCATCTGTGTTTGGGCAGGCCTATTTAGGATCACCGCTGCCCACCCCACATGGGGAAGGCCCTAGAAAAGGTGGGCTAAACATCGGAAGTCACAATCTTGGTCCGGCTGGGCAACCGCACTCAGCAGGTCACCCCACATGCGGTTGAAACTCAAAAACAGTAAAGAATCACAAATTGATTATTGGATCATGGAACATCAGAACTTTGCTTGATTTGGACAATAACGTTAGACCTGAGAGAAGGTCAGCTCTCGTAACCCACGAGTTATCAAGACTAAACGTTGACATTGCTGCTCTCAATGAAACTAGGCTGTCTTCTGAAGGCAAGATTACCGAATCTGGATATACCATCTTCTGGAAAGGAAAGGAGGAGGGTGAAGGTCGTATTCATGGTGTGGGCTTCGCTGTGAAGACCAAACTGGTAAATTATCACCAACTTACGCCCATTGCAATCAGCGAAAGGCTCATGACTCTCCGCATATTACTCTCAGGAGGTTCCTTTATGACACTCATCTCGGCCTATGCTCCTACCTTAGATTCTGATGATGAAGTAAAGGCTCATTTCTATAATCAGCTAAGTGAAATCATCTCCAAGGTACCATCTGCAGATAAACTCTTGCTCCTCGGTGACTTCAATGCCAAAGTTGGGAAAGATCACAGGCTATGGAATAATGTGATGGGCAAACAGGGACTTGGAAAATGTAATCCCAATGGACTGTTGCTTCTTGGTCTTTGTGCAGAACACGAACTTTTCATTACAAACACGCAGTTCCGGCTACCTAACCGCTTCAAAACCACGTGGATGCATCCTCGTTCCAAACATTGGCACATTCTTGATTATATCATTACCTGGCAATATGATAAGGACACTCTTATTACCAGAACAGCAAGGAATATAGACGATTGTTGGACAGATCATAAACTTCTTATATGTAAGCTCAGGATATTCATCAGACCTAAACCACCTAGGAACATCAAAAATTTGACAAGAAAGAAGTTTAATACATTCAAACTTCAGGATGAATTCATGTATAAACATTTTGGAAACAGGATCGTCACCCAGTTATCAGAAAACCCAGTAACAAATGACATTCAGCAAGGATGGGCCACATTACATAAGATTATCACACAGTCAGCTGAGGAAACCATTGGTTTTATAGTGCGGAAAAGACAAGACTGGTTTGATGACAACAATGAGGAAATTCTGTCTCTCATCAATGCCAAAAGGAATGCCTATCTTGCCCATCTTCAAGACCCAACTTCCAACACAAAGAGAGATAAACTACTGGAACTCAAGGGTATATGCCAGATGCAGATAAGGCAGATTAAAAATACTTGGTGGCAACAGAAGGCTCAGGAACTGCAGAGACTATCGGATGCTCGAGACTTGAGGAACTTCTATGCAGTACTCAAGGAAATATATGGACCATCTCGCTCATCATCAGGTACACTGAAAAGTGCTGATAATTCTACTACCTTTACTGATAGTCAAGAAATCTTGGAACGCTGGAAGGAGCACTTCTCCAATCTCCTAAATCGTCCATCAGCAGCTGCTGAAGACTTCCTTTGTGATGTGCCGCAACAACCTGAACAACTGTGGTTGGCAGTACCTCCTACTTATCATGATTTCAGTGCAGCTCTCACCCAATTGAAACCCAGAAAAGCACCTGGCCCAGATAACATCCCTCTGGAACTAATTCAAGCCGGAGGTCGTTCACTCAAAACAAGGATTTTCACCCTTATCCTCAGAATATGGGAATCAAGCAAGGTACCTGGAGATCTAAAGAATGCCACTATCGTCCAAGGTTTGTAGAATACAGGTTGGCTCATAACTCTCGGCCAATGGGAGAGCGCGCGGGAATACGTCACGGGCCTGCTGCGTTTGAATCAGTCGTTAGTCCGTAGCGCATTACGAGCTCAGTAAATAATATTTTTAAGGGCAGCAGCCATTTCAGAGTGTCAACTAATGATATGTTGTGAATAATAGATGATGCTGAACGCTTAATTACATGACTAATTTAATTATACAGCTCCTTCAACATAATAAAACTGATATATATATATATATATATATAAACATACTCACACCCGACTATATCTCCAACAGGCGCAGATCCACCTATCCCCATTGCTTCACTAAGTACTGCATTATTATTTATAATGCTGTCATTGCTGTCCACTGGTGCCTGCACGTTCGTCTTCATTTCCGCCACTCTCGGAGTCAGCAAAACTGTCACTGATAACAGCACCACGATGTTGGTGACACCGCGGAATGTCATTCTCACTTTCGCCAACCACATTACGAATTAATTGAAGCAGGTGAGGTGCGTCTGCGAAAAAAATAGATTTTTTCCTGTGTCATCAGATGCATGTAATGTGTAGTTTCAATGGTAATACCGAGTTCTTTCCACAGTGCCATATTCCCCCCGCCACAGTCCGAAACAACATCGTATTCAATATTATGTAGTGACATAACTGCTTCATTTATAATGTCTTTCGACATTTTCTTGTCGAAATTAATGTACACAGGTTGCTTCCAGCTCTGAAATAACCCTCTTGCCATTACAACTTGCATGTATGTATGTGGGCTTACGACTTCGTCTGCTTTAGCATCATATTCATAGAGTGATGACACTTTCATTTCGTCGAAAGAAAGAACAGTGACTCTCTCTCGACCATTCTTCTTTCGTCCACTAATTTTCATTACTTCTATTACGTTTTTTCAATAAACCGTTTCGTAATTCAACATTGCCGGCCCAGCGCTTCAAAGTTGATAATCCAGGTAATGGATATTTCAGTGTGACTAGTATACATGTATGCTCGGAAGCTTAAATATCTTAAGGTAAATAAATGCCTTCGCTATTTCCTCGTTTGTCCATCTTGCCTTTGTTTTCTGTTTCCTAACAATGTCGACTTGATTTGGTGTCAATAAATCTTTGAACGTATCTTTAATTTTCTTGTCAAAATCACATTCATACTGCTGAATAGAATTCTCTAATTCCACGTTTCTTGATTGCAAACAGTTTGCTCTAGTCTCTAAGTGTTGCATGTTTTCCTTCACCCGTGGCTCATGATCTCGAGATTAACGGTCACGTTAAACTACAAGCTTCCTTTTTGTTTTCCTTCAGTTTTTTTTGTCCCTTCAAGTAATGCGTTGTATTTAATGAGAAGATCGTCATATTTTGTGTCAGTATCATTGGCATTGGCGTCATTGACGACGGCATCATTGTCACTGGAAAATGTCGAATCCAATATTTCGTTCAGTAATTGTTTGTTTTCTTTTTTCTGGGAGCGTTCTGTACGTGAAGTTGTGTCTTGGCTCTGTGTTTGAGGCAGTAAATTTAAAGAAGGTATTGACGTATTTTTTAATATTCTAGGGTGAGTATGTGTCAGTCGAGCTCGAATTTCGTCTTCAAAATCACTTGGTATGAAATGTTTCCTGCAAATCCGTTTGTTATTCGGATCGAATTTATCTTTCCTATGGCATTTCTTTACCCACGTTTTCCTACGATTAGCATCCTTTGGAAATGTGAAGAAAGATATTTTTCTCCCGTTTTCTTAACAATTTCCGAATTACTTTTGCAGATTGCAACACTGCAAATTTTTCAGGCATCTTAAACAACTGAAAGAAAAGAAAACCCAACGTAAAGAAACAACTTACCCATGGGCTAGAATATGCAAAGATAGATTCCATAGTAATCTGATGTAGGCTAATTAATTTACATAATATACACCTGTTTATTAATGTATAATACACCACGTAACATAATTCATATCTTGAACAAAATAAATACTGTATTAACAAACAAGTAAATAACACGTAGTTTCCTCTGTCCACTCTGTAAATGGAGATTGGGGTGCCTCTCGCAGGCCCGATGACGCGTTACCCCCACCCTACTGCCAGCGGAAAGCAAGTTACGAGCCAACCTCTCTTCTACTAACCTTGACTATCGTCACTATCTTTAAAAAGGGTGATCGCAGTGTTTGTGGCAACTACCGTGGTATATCACTGCTATCAATTGTGGGAAAGATTCTTGCAAGAATTCTACTTAAATGCCTCAAGGTTATCTCTGAGAAGATCATCCCAGAGTCACGACGTGGATTTAAGAGCTTCCAGAAGCACAATTGACTTGATTTTCTGTGTGAGACAGCTACAAGAAAAATGTAGAGAACAACAGAATCCACTCTTCTTAGTCTTTTATGACTTGGAAAAGGCATTTGATTCAGTTCCAAGACCAGCCATGTGGGCGGTGCTGAAGCGGTTTGGTTGTCCTCAGCGATTTGTAGATCTAATCAAGGCATGACAGGTCAGGTTTGCCATCAGAATAAGATGTCCGATGAATTTCCTATTACCCATGGATTGAAACAAGGATGTGTACTGGCTCCAACGCTTTTCGCGCTGTACTTGGCTGCAATGCTTTATGATTCACCCACAAACATCCCAGGTGTGGAGGTCAAGTATCGTTTTGATGGAGGGCTTTTCAACCTAACTCGTCTCCGCTCCTTGAGGAAAACTCAGGTTACTAAGGTTACGAACATGTTGTATGCAGATGATGCTGCGTCGCCAACTCTCACACCAGAAGAGCTGCAAGAGTCAGTTAATTGTTACAAAAGTGCATGTGATCGCTTTGGTCTTACCATAAATGTCAATAAGACTGAAGTCTTGGCACAACCTTCACCAGGCACACCTCTTCCTCAGTTCAATATATCCATCTCAAATTTGCCATTAGAACAGGTAGACCACTTCTCGTACCTGGGCAGTGCCATTTCTGTGACCTGTACCTGTGAGCAGGATGTGGATAAGAGAATTGGTGCAGCCCATGCAGCATATGGACGATTAGCGCACCGGGTATTCATGAATAAAGATCTGTCCACGAGTACAAAGCAGTAGTCATTTCTACATTGTTGTATGGCTGTGAAACGTGGACCCTTTACCGACATGATCTTAGGAAGCTTGAGCGCTTCCACCTACAAAAACTTCGATCAATC
The DNA here is from genome assembly GCA_946902985.2 of Meconema thalassinum. Lineage (NCBI taxonomy): Eukaryota > Metazoa > Arthropoda > Insecta > Orthoptera > Tettigoniidae > Meconema > Meconema thalassinum. The sequence continues at coordinate 1,356,839,793 of OX336388.2, forward strand.
CTGAGGATTAAAAGGGAAGACCGCATTACCAATATTGTCATTCTTGAAAAGGCTCAAATTAACAGCATAGAATCATCCATAATAGTTCACCAATTTAGATGGATTGGTCATGTCCATCGGATGATGTGAGATTACCTCGTCAAATGCTATATGGTGAGTTATGCTATGGCACCAGACCTCATGGCGGTCCTAAGAGGCGCTACAAGGACCAATTTAAGCAGACCCTGAAATTGACAGGTCTTGATTCACAAACCTGGGACATGCTGGCTGAAGACCGCTCAAGTTAGCGCCGTACCATCTCGGATATTGTAAAAACCTTTGAAAGGGATCGACGCACACATGATGAGGCCAAGTGTCAAGCTAGGAAACTTCGAGCAGCCCAACCACGTCCTCCTCCAGCAATACTGTGTGACTTGTGTGGTCGCTTTTTCCATGCCAGGGACTCTTTAGTCACCGTAAACACATCCACAAACTGGACTGAAGGAAGAAGATTTATACTCGGATTCGAGTTAAAGCCGATGATGATGATGATGATCTTACTGAGCAACACTTAAGTCCATTTGTAAATGCTACGAGAGCCAAATTGAAAACACTTGAGGATGATGTCTACTATAGTCTCTTTTTCTTAATATTTGTCATCAAATGACTTCTCAAATACTCTATTCAGTGACATCACTTCAGTTTGCAACACTTGTCAATCATCAGTTGATTCAGATACCTCTAGCTTCCAAAGCTGAAGATGCAAGGGGTGAATATATTTCAAGCCATTTAAGATAAGGAATTATGGAGCTTACAATGCATGAAGAAGTTTAATTAGTTACTGTTTTTTTAAGGGGTGGAACAGCAAGGACATCTGCCTCACTTTAAGAAGTTTAAACACTATTTTTCATCATGACAAGTATCTTTATTACGTATCATGTTACAAGCATACAAAGAAGGTAGTAAAAAATGTATCACTTTCACATTAATAAAAATATAATTCTCTATCACACATTTCCACTTAAATGCAACACTGTTAGTTTGGAACGTTTCACTTATTTGCTCTTCTTGGATTTTTTCGGCTCTGGTTTCTTTTGTTTTAGTTTAGAAAGTACTGTATATACAGCAACTATTAAAACGATGAACAGAGTTACAACTTTCCACACAACTGGATATTCTCGAAGGGTATCAGCCACCATTTGAGTAAAATCATCACTGCAATCAAAGAAAAAACAAATGAACTAACAAAATCAAGTATGTACACCTGGGCATTCGATGCACCAGTTATGAAACAAGCGAAAAAACACTCCTGCAACATAGCATGAATCAAAAGTAATTAGATTTATTTACTTTTGGCAATTTACAATACATATTTGAAAAAAAATCTAGGCACTCTTAATTTATGAAAAGAAATTTAAAAAAGTATGTATTTTATTGAAAATGCAACAGAATTTAACATAATACCCTATACAATTCAGTAGGCTTAGCCATAATCAATTTTGTCATTGCTTTCACTAGCAGATTTGTGTTTACCTTTGTGTTTTCTTGTTTACCTCAATGTAAGGTTAAATTGGGTCCACCCGGTAAAAACAATGTGTTATAAATAATTTTAAAAAATTGACGACAGTTGTACATATTTCAAACAATTTATGGACTTTCTCAGCAATTTTTGAAGTTATTTTTGAAAGCATTTCCTGAGAAGTGTTTGAATATAGTGTTATGTTTTTGTTCGTTCATTATTGTGGTTTCATTTCCAAAAGATGATGTTTTGAGTTTTTATTTACAGACAAAAATCCATTTGTGGGTGGTCAGTTTTATATACTACAAGCTGTACCCGGCATGCATTTCAATGCCAACCAAAGAAAGTGTCGGCGTTGTAATTTTGTTTCTTGAAGTGCTTTTGGATACACATTATTTCTTTCCGATTTCCATTAACTAGCCCTAAACTATTGTAAAATGTATTTACTAATTCAGAAACATTCGTGGGAGCGTGCACAACTGTGATGGTCCCAATTTGTGACCAGAATGAAATAATTTTATATATTTTATTATTATTATTATCATCAATGATTTTTTAATTCTTCATTATTACCTTTTATTAGTTATTATGTTAACTAATATGTTTATATCTATTATTATGCGGTAATGTAGAATATTATGGCAATTGAAAGGACTTGGAGCGATAATTATATTAGAAATAACTTACGACGCTTGACTGAATATTATTTCTGAAGAAAATACGAACAAGAGAAGAAGAGGGTGTTCGCGGAAGGCCGGCTTATCCACCGCTTCCCGGTAACGACTTGAATAGACACTTATGTCTTTCACATCAAGTATTCTACCAGTATACAAATCATACTAAGAATGTATTCTTTGAAGACTCTCCATTATCAATACCTGGCAGGCAAGGTAATGAATGGGGCTGCTGGACCTGTGAATGAGTCCTTTGCAACTTTATACAAAAGGTGGGCTGGACCTCCCGAGAAATGCTACAAAGAAGTATTGTCATTATTGATATGTGAAAGGCGTGCAAATTGCCTAGTGACTTCAGAAGTGGGGGTGGGCGCGTGCCTGGGAACATTTTATATATGACGGCCGCCCAAATGATATTATTATTGAACTGCTGAGAGAAGACGGAATGGTGCTGTGTGGAGCAGAAGAGTGGAACGTGTAGCGAGATGGACTGGGAAATTAACCATCATTTGTAACGCGTGCTAAATAATACAGTTAACTATTTAAGTATATGAATTTGATAAGACAATCCGTCTCATCAAACTGTGGCATGGTTGTGTACAAGTCTATTGTCACAGGGATGATTTTTGGAATTTATTCCGTCATCCACATATAAATTCATTACGTTGAGGAAGATCAGGGCCATCAGGAACTCTCTACGCAACAATCCAACTACAATGATCTTCAATGCGGTGAGCGATTTAAACAGTTTTACTCCAGTCAAATCAGAAGGCTCTCATGCTTATTAAATTCAATCTATATTTTATTCAATTAACTCAGTATACTCCAATTTCCAATCAAGACCCATAATACAAGTACATTCAGTAGATTCTTTAATTTAATATTATTATTATTATCTTTAGTATTTTATTCTTTTTGCACTTGTTTTTATATATTAAATTCATTTTTAAATTCAAATGTTTGACTGGTTTCCTTTAGTAGCTAGAAATTACTATAAGGCAACACCACACTCCTGAACTAATTATCGAAAGGTTAGATTACGTAAGTTTCACTACAGCTGGAGATAGGAATTTCGCTGCTCTACCTCTGTTTAACCGAGGATTAATATATTATTTTGATCATTATATATGAATGGTCTAGCGCCCTGGCAACACATAATACTACACACATATTTTTTAGTGATGCTGACAACAATACAGATACACTATTAAATTAATACACAATTAAATGTTTCATATTGTTCACCCAAAAGTGGGCGACTATTTAATTATTAACCTTTGCATATAATCAGTTTATTATTATTATTAACATTATTCAATTATCAATAACCCATTACAAATAACGCCCAACTAGTGGGGCAAGATTCAGTTCTCTAAAACATTACAAATGGCCCCCAACTATGCGGCACGAAAACCTAACGATATTTACGGAAGGAGTGAGTGTAAATTCAGTGCAAATTGTCAGTGATTTTGGGGGAAAGTGAAGTGAATTAGTGTATTATTAGTGATTGATTTTGGGGGAAAGTGAGGTGAATTTTGGAACAGTAAATTTTATACGGTGTACTTCGAGATGGCGGATGAGGAACAAAGGAAATTGAGGAGTAGGGGTAAAGGCGAGAAAGCTAATTATACGAAAGTTGATAGTGGTACTGAGGCTGAGAGTGTAGTGGCTTATACCAAGATGTCGGAGGTAAATCTTGAGAGTAATCCTGAGAATAATCCCGAGATTAACCCCGAGACGAATATAGAAGTACATCCTGAAATAAATCCTGAGACTAGTGGAGGGCAGGAGAAACAAAAGCCTTTGGATATTTCGGAAAATAAATTTGATGCGATCATAGGAATGTTTCTGGAGATGAAACAGGACAATGATAAGAATATTCAGGAGATGAGTAGGGAGATATGTAAGGCGATATACAAGAAGCTAGAAGATAGCAATAAGGAACATCAAGAGTTGATAGAGACGATAGAGGATTGTGAAGCAGATGTGCAGTATTTAGAGACGAGTGTAGGTGAAACTAGGACAGACATAGGTAAAATTAGCTTAGATGAGGAAGAGCAGTTAGCGAAGATAGTAGGAGAACGCATAGTAGAGTTGGTAGAGACGATAGAGGATTGTGAAGTAGATGTGCAGTATTTAGAGACGAGTGTAGGTGAAAGTAGGACAGACATAGGTGAAAGTAGCTTAGATGAGGGAGAGCAGTCAGTGGAGGTAGCAGAGATGATAGGTGAAAGCAGGATACCAGGAGAAGAGATTTTAGAACGTAGTAAGGAAAAGGAGAAACAGAAGATATTAAGATTTGAATTAATAGAAAAAGAGAGTAATTTGAAAGAGCGGAAGTAGGTAAAATAAATTAAGTATTAAGCACTCAAGAAATATAAATGCAGAAAATCATATATGAAGAGACTAGGCAGACCAGGGAAGAATTCAAAGCCTGTATAGAGGAAGTTAATATGAAATTAACAGAGATAAAGAAGCGTGCATTAAGTCATAGTCAGAAAGACATAATGATTGAACAAGAAAAGCAGAAGACTGAGATAAGGAATCTCAAGAATAGGATGAAAAAGCACAAGCAAAGCACGATGTTAGAGGAAATGGTGGGGAGAGATAGTGGAGAAATGAAGGGAAGGTATGCAGGAAGAACTTTAAGAAGTAAAATGAAAGGGGAGAAAATGAAGTTGTTAGAGGAAATAGAGAATATAATGAAAGAGAGTGAGAAAGATTATGAAGTGCAGTGGTGTGCCATAGAAGGTAGAATAGGAGAAGTAATAGGGGCAAAGGTGAAATACAGTGTTACTATTGATAAATATAGTACGGGGGAGGAAGAAACTATTGTTATGAGGAAAGAGGAAAGTGTAACTATAAATAAATATAGAAGCGAAGAAGAAGGTGATAAGAACTTAAAAATGCCAAATATAGTAGTTATGTAAGTCGGTATTACTATTTTGAGTGAACCGTATGAGCTAAATATCCGTAATGATTTATTAAGTGAATTTATGGAGGTATCTAAAGAACCTACCGTTATTAATTTTAACTCAGTCTTAAAATTACAAGTGTTAGGGGCATGTATTGTGCCCTTTTAGCAAGAAATATGCCAATCACAGTATACCAGCGTAGCTCAATTCGGAATTTTCGGGGCAGCGGTAAGTTCCCCCACTCTGTGACTCACATATTTTGGATTAATTAGAGGATACACTTGCAAAAATAACAACAAAATCAACTCCTATTTTAACACATTTAATTAATAAAATTAATGGCCCTACAAACACTTTAACAATTTAATTACTGACCCATAATCATCTACTTGTTCCAAATGAACAAGGAATCACAAATATGAAAAAACAAATATTCTATTTAAACATATGGTTTCCACATAAACCAACAATTCCTACTTAGTCTTACTTCCATAAAGCATCAACTGTAAGTTTTATATAACTCCGAGCTCTTTTGGCTCCCTGCTTTACATAATAATGGTGTCATTCTTGTACACCTCAAATAACATCTTTTTATATCTTCTTAATCCTCCAAACAAATGTATAATTACATTTAAAATTTTATGTTAATTATCTAACTCAATAATTTGGGCATGTTCACACATTCAGCTGTTATCATCTCTCTTTATTTTCACAAATATATTAAGGTAATCAGGAAATCACTTGTGTACTCCAGAGCGTGAAGATACTTGACACAGTCAAAAAAACTATAGTTACTCCCGAAACTTAGTTGCCTTCAATTAACTCGTGGAATCCTACTTCCGTATATCATTACAATAGGGATTGTTATTTATCTCTTAAGACCATTATCACATAAGAAACTACGATCTGAACAGGCAAACGAAAATATCAGTCTACAAGGACCTCGGTTCAACGCCCGGGTCGTTAATAACTTTAAACACTCACGGTATCTTTACTACATCTTACGAGACGGTTTCGGCCCACCCTTACTCTAAGAGAGCCGGGCCATTATACTCGGGCGCGATTTATGACACGGAGGGTGACGGGCGACTCTCTGTCTAACCCACGTTAGCAGCTCCTTTCCAAGGCTTTCAAAACAAACCTTCACATTATACTCAGTCCTGGGGAGAGACCGGGCTTTTACTGTACTGTATCCATTCAAACAAATATTCTTTGGTTCATAGACCACTTTCGTAACCTTGGCATTTATTAATTATGAGAGGGTCCTCATTGATTGGGAAGATTAATACACATTCGACGACGAAGAATTAAGGGGCTTTTACCAGAAGAGGATTCTGAGTTCGAATCTCTTCACATGCCTCGGGAACCATTCCCTTATAGAGGACTTATACAAGACGCGATTTAAAGTCGGCCGTGGCCTACATGACATACGCTCAATAATACCATACATTAGCTCCCTTTTAATACATACACAATGCCTCGTGATACTAAGTCACAAATAGAGGACTTATACAATTATCAATTCACTACAATCAACTACCCTCCATAAGTAATTTACCAAGTATTTTAACCTTTACGCGTTCCTAGCGTGACATTTTAATATTATTTGCGCTCCTTTGCGCTATGCATTATTTTAAGCCGAAATGTCTTCCCAAGAACTGATAAATCTCATTAGTAACAATTCATATTATTTTTAATTCTTATATTAATCTTTTCCGTTGCCGATAAATCGCTCCCTTTTAAAACATTCCCTTGATCATCATATCTTACACATATCTTAAGGCTTTAACGCTCTTATGTTCACATCAATTTATTTGATCTTTATTTAATATTTCCATACTTAGTTATTAGTATTATCTTTTTTCTTTACACAAGCTCAAAAGCTATTTCTTTCATATCTCAACTTTACTTTATTTAAATATCTTTCATGATAATTTCTGATATTTCGCTTGCTCTTATGACATTCGTTAAATACATTAACATTTTATTCACATATTTCCTCTACGGGATTTATTCTTTACATAATTATTTATAATTTCTCAAATTTCTATTATTGTTCAGACCGCGTTCTTGTTTATTCAGTATTTATTTCTTAAAACACATCCCTTTTACTCAAAACTCCGGTGGATTTGTACACAACCATTTCCTGACACCAAAATAGAATGAAATTCAGTACTCACATGTTTTTAAGATCGTCCCATGATCTTTATTCTTGTGCGGTGTTTCATTTTGGGCCCACTTTGAACTTTTACTCCATATTAAAGGAATTCATCTTCTGTACAAACACTTCTTGACATATATTTAAGACACTTAACATTGACGACATTTTTATACACTGATGTGTCCCTTTAGAACACATAATAAACACTCAAAAAATATTAATTTAACACCCAATCTTGATAAATTTACACTTCACAATTCTTGATCACTAGGCCGTATTTCTGAGCCTATCACACGTGACCTCTTAATTTCCCGTTTCCAAGGGTGAAATTTATTCAATGTCGGCTTCCTATCCTGCAGAATACGAAAGTCTCGAAACATCTACTGTTCCCTGGAATCCAAATTCTTCTACTCCTATCCTGGATGACCGGCTATTTATCTAGCTTGAACGGCTTCTTTGTAGATCTGGCTTATCGATCCTAGCGAAAGTCTATTCGGATCGAGGTCTCCTCGATAACCTCTCGATGACCTATGGATTTAGTTTATAGCAGCTAGTACTTCTCGAGTCTAGTACTTTTAGAATAGTTCGCCTGCTTTCTGGAGATAATGTTTATAGTCTCCGTGCTTCTTTATTTGATCGGTTCTAGCACTCCTACGTTTCTGATATACGTTCCGAACCTTATTCTGTTCTTCCTTTTTTGGGTTCTTTAATTTAGATAACAGTTTATCTTCTCTTACGGTACTTCCGTACGTTATGATATATTCGTTCGTCTATTTAACGACCTATCGCCTTTAAGTCCGACGTTCGCAGCCTGCTCTGACTATATCTTACGAACTTTTCACTATAACTTGTATACAGTCGGGCCTAAATCCTGTAACTAGGATTTTCCTACTCTTTCAATACGGCGATACTTTAAATTTCTTCTTTACCACTCCTTATGGAGGCAAGCAAGTTGTTAATACTGCGACGCCTATGGCTATCGGATATTACTTCTGCGGTGTAACACAGCGTTTCTCCCCTCAAGGAGTACTAGTAACTGTCTTCGATGTGACGCAGAGTTACGCCCAGCGGCTTCGGTGGCGTAGTCGGTAGCATGCTGAGCTTCTATGCCCAAGATAGCGGGTTCAAACCCGGCCGAAGCCGTCGGATTTTTTAAGAGCGTTAAAAATCCCTCAGTATGCCTTCCTTCGGAGGGGAAGTAAAGCCGGCGGTCCCATGTCATGGATTTATGGCATGTAAAGGATTCTTCCACAGACAAAACTTGTGTGAAGCTAAATTGTTAGGTTATATTTCGTCGAAACGCTCTATCAAAGTTCCAACGTTCACCACTAGGTATCATTGATATCTGGTAGCAACTTGAAATTGAACGGAACTTGTAGCTCACCCTAAGGGTGTCCGTTGGAAGCAGCTACAGACTCAGACGAGCTGAACATGTCCTTCGACACTCCCGGCACTAAAAGCCATACGATAAATAAAAAACTTCTTTAAAAACAGTACATTGTTGTTTTTCTTCACCGCGTGATGAGCGCCTATGCTTGTAGACCGCAGACGTAACTTGAATTTCAAGGTAACTAAAATTAACTAAAAGGTAACTAAAAGATACCTAAAAAGTAACTAATTTTTACTTCATCCTTACAGTGGACACCTTGGGTGGAATTCAGAGACATTTCTTGAGGACACCTTGAGGAGACCTTGGGCTTGAGGAAGACTTAAGGAAGCTACTGTATTTGCATTCAGAGAGCTTCCTTGAGGCAGCCATTTAAAGGCTCCCTTGAGCCTTCCTTAAGGAGACCTCAAGGCTTCCTTGAGCAGAAATACTATTCAGAGTTCTTTCTTGAGGAAGCTTTGGGCTCAAGGACTCCCTCGCGACTGCACACGACTGGTCGTGTGCTAAGGTAGGGGACAAGCTACCTTAAGGAATCCTTATCACAAGAAAAATGGCGTATTTTTGTCGGACGACGACTTTCTTGATTATACTGAAGCATTATTTGAAGACGAAGACGTGCCAAGACGATATATAAGAGATTTCTAGAATCCATAGAAAATATTTTCGGAGCTGCTGTTTTTCAAAAGATGTTGTGACAAACATGATTTTGCCTTTAGTTTAGCTTGAAAGACGGCGAAGTAGAAGATGACTTCCACTCTCTCCAATGTTACAATTTTAATTATTACTGTACGGTTTTATGCCATGATAAACTTTCAGGTAATAGGAACATTCGAAATGAAATCAAATAGCGGTACGAAAAGTACCTAATTAAGGTACGGTAAAAGTCTCCATTCTTTTGTTGGTTAGGTATGGCACTACAGTTTAGGTTAAATTTTTTACGTGTATTATTTGTTTATTTAAAGATATTTTGACTGTATTGCATTAATATTCATCACCCACGATAATTTGGCTCCCGTCCGTTTGTTGATGGACTGAAAACTGTATTTTCCACCGGAAAAGAGCCTTAATTTATATCATAGGCCTACCGGTAGGTAGACTGCTTATATACCGGTACTGTATCAGATTGATATGTAGGTCTACCTGATTTCTATTCCACAGAAGCTCTTATGTCGACGGACTGGATGAATGCCAACTTTGAACTACGGCATACGATCACCCGTTTTGCAGTCCACGGTTTTCATTTTAAGATATGCACAACAAGAGAATTTCATGACCCAGGCCCCCAATGCACCTGCTCTCTGTGTGGTAGTGCTTGTGACAGATATCACGCTATTTCCTGCGCCCAGAGGAAAGTATCGCTAACACGTTTCTGCTGCGAATAACTATATACAGTATATAGCAAACAGAACCTGTCAGACACTTTGTATATAGACACTTTGATAAGTAAGATTTAAGTTATCAGTATTAGTTTTGTATCTCGGCATGGCTATTAGCTGCAATAAATGATTATTATATGTAGGCCTACGTGTTTATTATTAATTAGGTTATACATAAGTTACACGATTAGCCTGTTAGCCTATTTTGATGCTAGACTTCCATACTTCCATATACTGATACACAGCCCTAAATAACCTACAATACCGGTAATGTAAATAAGCCTATTAGCCCATAGCCTACCATACCGTATCTTAGGAATACGTACACAAGAAACACGCATTAGATGACTTCTAGTAATAATCCTGTTTCCTGGCCTCATTATTGGGTTAAAAGTGGTTAGATACAAACATGTACACTACTGATAGGTTTATAATACGCAATCTACTGCACGAGGCCGATTACCAAGACCCTAAAATGAATTAACTACAATATAACATGCAAAATAGTGATCTCTGTAGGGAAAACCATTTTGCTTCTGACTGCATTAATTAGAGACACATCCCAGACATTAAATGGAAAGAGTATTGGATGAAAAATGTAGATTTTCACCACTTTTGTTTGCCCGTAGAAATGGAGTTAATGAATTCGAATAAATTGTATTTCTTGGGTAGGCGTATATTTTGGCTTCAGCATAGTCCCTCATGGCATCTTTGAATTTCCTGTGAAAAATGAGTGACTTAATACTCTAGCCTAGGTGAAAGTCATGAAACAGGCTGTTGCTGTTTCATTCAGGGCCTTAGACATCATGGTCATCAACCCCATTTACTTACCGGTATGTGGATAATTTATCTGATATCGAATGGGTTATTGTGTGTCTGTGTATTTGTAATTGAAGCTCGAGTTAAGGAGAAGGTGACTATGGTCTTATAGGAACCATCCCAGTATTTCCCTGGAATTGAATTGGAGAATAGCAGAAAACCACTTCTAAGATGACTTACATGGGGATCGAACCCATCTCTTGTTTTTCCTCATAAGGAGCGAGCACCTTGTTCCAACCCACAGGCGAGAATTAGAACGCCGTAGGTGGCCTGGATATGCTCACGATACGAGAATATTCAAAACAGCTTCATCAAATTAAGATTCAATGAACGTGCACGTAGGTCTTTGGATTCTAGGTAGCATAAACCTATTAGATGCTTAGGGGAACTGAAACCTATTAGAAATTCTAAGACTAAACGTACAAAACTCAGGATGAAGCAAAAATAATACTTTGGGATGCTAAACGTTAACTCACTACTCAAATTTGGTAAGCATAAAGAACTGACACAGATGATGCATAGACATAACATATCAATACTGGCATTGCAAGAAACGCGATATCAGGACAACGATGTAATGGACACAAAAGGATATAGAATCTATAGTGGAGTTAGTGAAGACTAGCGGACCCGTGCGAGGAATCTTGGTTGTTCATAAACCACACTTTTCCCCATAGGTTTTACAATTCGAACACTTCTAAAAAAAATTGATATTTATGAAATTAGAATGCAATTTGTCACTGATAATGTAATTTGTGTGCTGTAACACTCACTGGTTATTCGATATTTATGAAATTATACTATACACACTGTGGGTTATACAGGCACACTTGCTAGTGCCTATACTATAGGTACCGGTACTCATTCCTTTGGTTTACTATTTCTGAAATCCATGCAAAATGATAAAGGAAAGACCTCATAATGTTAAAATGACATGAAACGGGTGTCACATCGATCAAAATGTGAACTCAGGACGAAGCAAAAATAATACTTTGGGATGCTAAACGTTAATTCACTACTCAAATTTGGTAAGCATAAAGAACTGACACCGATGATGCATGGACATAACATGCATAACATAGCGTTTTTTCATACATCAACAGTATCTGCAAATCGCACACTTCGTATATTTTTTTAAAGTAATTTTTAAAGAAATTATTGATATTTATGGAATTAGAGTGCAATTCGTCACTTGAAATGTCTATTCTCTTTCATTTGAATGCTCATTTTCACGATCGGTCGCTTGTGAGTGCCGTAGGAGGGATCTATACTACTGAAATAATGTATATGCTAGGTAAAAATATGCTGGTGTTGAGCGTGGCGTTTGCTGTAAATAAGAAAGTTATCAGCTCAGTAGTTAACTTCCGTAGTGCTTCAGAGATTGTCTCTTCTAACCGCAGCAGAAATGAAGGGTATACTCTTATCAACGCACATGCCCCAGCAATGAGGACAACAGGCTCAATCCCAAGAAAGTGTCTTTGTGTTGGCAGAATTGCCAGAATGCAACATAACCTGAGGTGGCCTCGTCTCGAGGCACGTTTTTATACAAGAGTGACCGACTGAACTAATAATTTCATGATTCTTGATCAGGACAGTCGCTACCAGAGCCAGGTTCCGATCCTGCATTTAACACTTGTGGCTACGCCTTAATGTTACTATTATCTTATTGTTAGTTTCATTTATAGTAGGTTGTTTTCTTAATTAGGCATCTGTCTCAACATTTCTAAATAACCAAAATTGAAATTTAACTTGTTTCAACAGCAGTTTTTTTTTCAATGTTCTGCCTCCTAACCAATAACCATCTGTAAGTTACATGTATTAAAAACTCTGATGTCTCAATCTCGTTTTTCTTTCAACATGCTACAAAAAGGCTAGAGCCTTAATCAGTCACAGTGCAAAAATGGCAAACCTTCTTGGGATAAAAAATAAACTATTTGTAAGTAATCCATATTCCTATTCTGATTACTATTATTGTTTCAAGAGGTGGGACAGCAACGGGATGTGCCCCTATCTTTTTATTCTACCGGCCAAGTTACATCGACAACAATAGCCTACAAGTTCAGCAGCTGTTTGCAATGTTCTATAGTTTACTTTTTATTTTAAATACCTAATGCAAGGGTTCATTTTCATAGGTATTTATTTACATACTATATACTGTACAATTAATAAATACATTTCATTTGGGACAGGAAGTCAGCTGTTTCAGAATTAATTCCTGCTCCTTTAACTTGATATTAATTTCCCTGACTTGCTTATCATGTAATTCTTTGTCTTGCGCCAACATGGTTTGTATCCGAAGACACCTTTCTTGTATGCTAGTTTTTTTCTTCAGAGCCACTGCATGAGGCTCTCAACTTTTCTTCATTGGAAAATCCCTCAGTATGCCTTCCTTCGGAGGGGAAGTAAAGCCGGCGGTCCCATGTCATAGATTTATGGCATGTTAAAGATCTTTCCACTAATTACACCTGTGTGAAACTAAATTGGATAGGTTAAGAATATAAACAACGCTCTTAGGTTGCTACGTTCGTTGCCAAGAGCCGACTGCGGTGGCGTCTAGTAGCTAGTTCTGAACTAGGCCTAGTAGTCGTTGACGGTGGCGTTTGGCGGCAAAAGTAGGAACTATTTGAAAATTCAAAGTTGCAGTCCCTACTTGAATTAAAAAACAGATACACACACTAATACAGTCATCACAATTAACACCGGTTATCAGACATATTCTACACACACCCAAAGTACACGGGGCTACATGACCGCGTTGTCGCAGCCCCTAAACTAAGGAACCAACCAACCATTCATTGGAAATGGCTCTGAAACACACAACACCTACATGTAACTTATATTATGAACAAGGTCTGGAATTCCTTTGATAGTTCATGTAAACTATTGATTATATTAAATGGGCGTTGTTATAAAGAAAACATTTTACTGTGATATAATTATAATTAATTTCATGGATATGTGGTGAAATCTTCATAAGAATGTGGTGTGATGAGTCCTTACTGTTGAAAGGGTTTGACCTCTTCACCGTCCCTGACAAAAGTACCCTAATTTAAAGGTTGCATCTATTTAAGTTTGTGGCAAGTACAATTGATAAGAATACTTTCAAGAGGTTCATTTAATAGAATTTTTTGAAATTTCTCAGTGCTCTAAAATACAAATCAGATAATATACCGTATTTACTCGAATACGACCCGCCCTCGAATAAGACCCGCACCCTGATTTTGAAGAACAAAATTTAAAAAAAAAGAATTTTTACTCAAAATTATTTACTATCTTAACTAAATAAAAAGAATAGCATTTATCCAAAATAGTTTCCAACAGTTCTGAAGTCGTCCTAAAATAACACACATCAAACGATTAAAAATACAAATAAAAGTACACAAACACTTCATTCATCGTCATCAGAAGTACCAACTTCGGAACTTTTACACCATCACTTTCCCACTAAATGTCGTCATCACAGCCATCCATAGGATTCGAAATACTACATTTCTTGAAGCTCTTCTGTATGAGATCTCCAGAGATACGATTCCATGCCGTCAAAATCCACGAACACAGCAGCTGAACTTTCGGGCGCTGAATACGACCAGTTGGAGTCGGTGCGTGCTTATCGGCCGCCATCCGCTCCATACACAGCTGTTTCAAGGCTGCTTTGAACGGGCGGTTCACGCAGCATAGACGTCATCCCACCCAATCACGAATACATGACTCGTCAATATCATATTTCCTACCGGGCACGATTTCCAATAACTTCAGCTTCCCTCGCAACTTTCAATTTCTCACTCACAAACGTTTCGTAGCATTCATATTTACACTCGAAGAACGTGCGTGTGACTATGACGCCGCGTGCTTACGGTAAAACAAAGTTATAGCCGGAAGAAGGCTAGCACCATCTAGCGGATACTCGCAACACCCGATATCGCGCGCAGCGGGCAATTTAGATCTTTCAAATTTGGATGACTCAAATAAGACCCGCACCCCAATTTTTCACGTCCGAATTTGTTTAAAAATGTGCGGGTGGTATTCGAGTATATACGGTAATGCACGACTTGCACAACACTGCTTTGTGTGGAATTAAGCCATGAAAGGTAAAATTATAATTACTTAATTTGCAGGTAGAACTCAAATCGATTTCACTGGACAGTGAGTGGCTGTGGCCTATCAGGAAGAAAGGAAGCTTGTTTTACGAGTCCACTAATTTTGTGATCATAAGCCACGTGACGTCCTTGTTATGTGGAATCCAAGCCACCACATTTCACCTCATCAGCCCCTAATGTTGAGGATGGTAACTTCCCTTGCCACTACCAACTACAGGGTGATTCATGTAAAACGATTTTATTTGCATAGGAATACAATGAAATGTTTCATTTACCTATCCAAGGTACTGACAACCTTCAACGGCACAGTCATTTCATTACAAGAAACTGGCATGGTTCTATTTTTAATCAGAATTAGAAGTCCTTTACAACTTTATTTACAGTAGTTCCCTCTCCTTTATTATTATTATTATTATTAATCTTGATTGGTCACATTGGACCACTTGAGTCGTTCCACAATCACTTCTTCTTTGAAGGTAGTACTGCTTGGTTCTTGCGCTCTTTCCAGTACTTTTTCATTCTTTCAGATCGGGATTTTCTCAACTCATCTGAAATCTCCATAGGCTTTCTGTGTGTCATTTCTGCAGAAAATTTGTGAGTTTTAAGTATGGTGTTAATTTTATTTTTCTCCTCGGCATCTGTTATCTTGAGTCCAACTGCTTTGAGATCTTGTTGGATTTCTTGGATCCATTTACCTCCAGTTTTCTTTCCTAGATTTCTCATCACCAGTTGGCGTACAATTCTGTTTTCTGGAAGCCGTAAGATGTGAAAAAAATATGAAATTCTTTTCTTCTTCATTGTGCTGGTGATTGGATCAATCTCACGATAGACAGTTTCATTTGGGAGAATCCTCCAGACTCCCTCAACCTGATACTTTTTATTTATGCACGTTCTAATGATTCTTCTTTCCGTTTTGAGGAGCTGATCAGTTCTTTGTTCATTTTTAATTTGGAACAATGTTTCACAAGCATAAGTGGCTTCAGGGAGAGTTACAGTTTTATAATGTTGGATCTTAGTAGCTATTGATAGGCATTTTTTATTATATGTTGACCAGGTTAGAGATTGTGCCTTTTTCATTTTATTTGTTCTATTTATCCAAGTTACTTTTTCGTTTAAGTTATGTGTTATAATTTCTCCAAGATACTTAAATTGAGGAACTAGGTTAATTTTATGATCATTTATATAGACTTCATTTATATCTAAGGGTTTCATAGGCATGATCTCAGTTTTTTCAAAGGATATCTGTAATCCTATCCCTTGAGCAATTTCTTGGAGACTAGTGATCTGAGTACAAACCTCTTCCTTGTCTAGTGCTAAAAGAGCCAAGTCATCTGCAAATCCTAAGCAGTTTATTTTTATTGATGGTTTTGTTCCAATTTTGATCTTAGGAGGGTTTTCCTTTTGCCAAACCTTCATGATATAATCAAGAGCCACATTGAAAAGCAGAGGGGATAATCCATCACCTTGTCTGAGACCAGTTTTTACTGTGAAAGCTGTTGATATTTCTCCCCTAAATTTAACTTTCGAATTTGTGTTTGTTAATGTTAATTGAATGATTTTTATCAATTTAGGATGGAGACCGTATGATCTGAGGATTTTTAGCAGTGTCAGTCTATGAATACTATCATAGGCTTTCTTGAAATCTATAAAAGTGATAAAGAGTTGCTTATTTCTGTTTATGTAATATTCCATTATTAATTTCAGGCTAAGGATTTGGTCTGGACAACTTCTGTAAGGGCGAAATCCTCCTTGATATTCTCCAAGTTGTGGTTCCAGAATGTTTTTGATCCTGTTGTAAATTATACGAGAGAAAATTTTATATGTGCAGTCCAGAAGGGTAATTCCTCTGTAGTTATCTGGGTTCGTTTTGTCTCCTTTCTTAAATAATGGATGGATTATTCCTGTGGTCCAGTGTGCAGGAATTTCTTCAGTAATCCACATTTTAACTAGATGTTGATGAAGATTTATAATCGCAGGTTTACCAGCATTTTTCCAGATTTCAGCAAAGACTAAGTCTTCGCCACAAGTTTTGTAATTTTTTTGTTCTTTAATTGCGAGTTCTACTTCATTAATGTTTGGAGGATTTATTAAATCAGGTGAAGTTAAAATAGGTGTATCAGTGTTTACTTGCAGGGTTTCCCTCTCCTTTAATGTTCATTATAATAAATAACTACGGTATCGTTATAATTCTTTGAATGTTATAGTTATGTAAATAGTTTTTTTGTGCAGTTCATGAGCAGAGAAGCTATAAAGTCTGCTACAATTTGTAGTCTCATCACAATATTATGTGAATGTAGCAAATTTGGGAGTAAGCACCCTTGGTTTTCCGATGTGTGGCAGTGTGCCTACCATCGTATGTACACTTATGCAGTACAATCTGCAATCTATCCGAGAAGGAAACATTATAATTCAGATACCCCCTTGCAAAATGGGGCTATTTTGTCATAACCATGCTCATGCTCCACAGGTGGATAGGCCTATGTAGTGGTTTTCTCTCCACAGTGTATGTCTACCCCTTATTATTCCTGTTTTCCAACGGGGTCGGGGATGAGATGCGATGGAAGTCCTTGTGGCGATGGTTTTTACGGCCGGATGCCCTTCCTGACGCCAACCTCAGGAGAGGAGTTAATGAGAGGTGAAATGAATGATGGTGAATGAAACTGGGCAAGGATGTGGAAGGAAGCGGCCATGGCCTGTCAGAAGGTACCGTCCCAGCATTTGCCTGGTGTTGAAAATAGGAAACCACGGAAAACCATTTCAAGGACGGCCGACGGTGGGGCTCGAACCCACACGTCTACCGAGTCAGCAGAGAGCTTGGCCCCATGGCCTAATGCTGCGCTTCAGCCAGCGTAGCCACTACTGTCGGTGGTTTTCTCTCCACAGTGATCCCCAATAATTTCATCTGTACTGTACTCCTGTGTTAGCTAGCCCATAGTGGCAGTTAAGTTGCTCTTTACTGCCACTGTCCTTCTATGGCATAAATATTCCATAGAATACCATGTTATACAATTGGGAGGCTCTCGATATGCCAGCATTCCTATCTCGGTACACTTATTACACACCTAATAAGACCCAGAATATCCAATGGAACAATATGCTAGCACCATTGATATAGGCAGGGGGGAACGTAGGAGTCACTGTGACAGTAATTTTCAGTGGATCTTCAGTCCTCACCTAACCTGTCACTATCAGTAATATTTGGATACTAGTTGTTTTGGCACCAATTTCATATTTTCGTATTTAACTCCATAATGGAATTTTTGTTAGGCCCGTATTGACAAATGAAACTTAATTCAGAAAGAATCTCCGTCGATCAATACTTTTGATTCATATACCAATTTCATATGTATGGGGGGTAATAGTAAGCTTAACAATCATGTTATGGTTTTAGTATCCACCACATTATTTCAACATTATAATACAATTTTTATTCCATAGGCCTAACCATGTAAAACACATGATCTACTGTACATGACATCAGACCCATATAAACAATTCCACCATGTTGTCTATCACAGTATTTCAAGAGGGTCTGTTCCGACGTCAATAGCAAAGCCTTCCCCCATACAACTGTGACCTCATTTATGCCATGCGGCACCATATGAAACACTGATGTCATTTTTTTTCATAAGTAACATTTACTATTTTTCATGAAAATGAAAATCTTTAAATGCTTCTCCTGAAGGAAAGGTACAATTCATTATCTCTCTCCTTATGAGCTTTGCAAACTGCATCTGCAGCCTCATCAAAGAGCCACCAACTGTTTAGTTATTATCGTAAGGCCTTTCCTGGAGTAAATAGGCCTATAAGTCACAGTACAAGAACATTTGCACAAAGCTTGATAATAACCTTCACCTGTGGCACTAAAATGGTTTATTCACATGCTATGTTTATTGTACTCTGGGAACTTGAGGTTTTCATGCAGCATCTTTTAAAATTATAGTATGCTGCAATGAGTGGTAACTTGCCTGGCATGTCTTTGAACTATGCAGCTTTCAAGCTGAGAAGATACCACGTTCTTGAATGGAGAGAATCATGCAATGAAACAAAATTTTCATAAAAAGTGACATACTTTCAAAGTCTGTGTGCATTCCATTATATGATTTCAAACTTTGTGCATACCTCCGGTTTTGGTTGCTTATTGCGCGTAGGCCCTAATAGGTTATGGTACGGTAACCTTAAAAGTAGGCTACTACTTTACGTTTTTGCTACTCTTTCATTTATGTTCCTTTTAGTCAGTAGGCCTATTGGACGTATTGGTGCTTTAAAATAATCAACAGGTGTATCAGTGTTTACTTGCAGGGTTTCCCTCTCCTTTAATGTTCATTATAATAAATAACTACGGTATCGTTATAATTCTTTGAATGTTATAGTTATGTAAATAGTTTTTTTGTGCAGTTCATGAGCAGAGAAGCTATAAAGTCTGCTACAATTTGTAGTGCGGAAAAGACAAGACTGGTTTGATGACAACAATGAGGAAATTCTGTCTCTCATCAATGCTAAAAGGAATGCCTATCTTGCCCATCTTCAAGACCCAACTTCCAACACAAAGAGAGATAAACTACTGGAACTCAAGGGTAAATGCCAGACGCAGATAAGGCAGATTAAAAATACTTGGTGGCAACAGAAGGCTCAGGAACTGCAGAGACTATCGGATGCTCGAGACTTGAGGAACTTCTATGCAGTACTCAAGGAAATATATGGACCATCTCGCTCATCATCAGGTACACTGAAAAGTGCTGATAATTCTACTACCTTTACTGATAGTCAAGAAATCTTGGAACGCTGGAAGGAGCACTTCTCCAATCTCCTAAATCGTCCATCAGCAGCTGCTGAAGACTTCCTTTGTGATGTGCCGCAACAACCTGAACAACTGTGGTTGGCAGTACCTCCTACTTATCATGATTTCAGTGCAGCTCTCACCCAATTGAAACCCAGAAAAGCACCTGGCCCAGATAACATCCCTCTGGAACTAATTCAAGCCGGAGGTCGTTCACTCAAAACAAGGATTTTCACCCTTATCCTCAGAATATGGGAATCAAGCAAGGTACCTGGAGATCTAAAGAATGCCACTATCGTCCAAGGTTTGTAGAATACAGGTTGGCTCATAACTCTCGGCCAATGGGAGAGCGCGCGGGAATACGTCACGGGCCTGCTGCGTTTGAATCAGTCGTTAGTCCGTAGCGCATTACGAGCTCAGTAAATAATATTTTTAAGGGCAGCAGCCATTTCAGAGTGTCAACTAATGATATGTTGTGAATAATAGATGATGCTGAACGCTTAATTACATGACTAATTTAATTATACAGCTCCTTCAACATAATAAAACTGATATATATATATATATATATAAACATACTCACACCCGACTATATCTCCAACAGGCGCAGATCCACCTATCCCCATTGCTTCACTAAGTACTGCATTATTATTTATAATGCTGTCATTGCTGTCCACTGGTGCCTGCACGTTCGTCTTCATTTCCGCCACTCTCGGAGTCAGCAAAACTGTCACTGATAACAGCACCACGATGTTGGTGACACCGCGGAATGTCATTCTCACTTTCGCCAACCACATTACGAATTAATTGAAGCAGGTGAGGTGCGTCTGCGAAAAAAATAGATTTTTTCCTGTGTCATCAGATGCATGTAATGTGTAGTTTCAATGGTAATACCGAGTTCTTTCCACAGTGCCATATTCCCCCCGCCACAGTCCGAAACAACATCGTATTCAATATTATGTAGTGACATAACTGCTTCATTTATAATGTCTTTCGACATTTTCTTGTCGAAATTAATGTACACAGGTTGCTTCCAGCTCTGAAATAACCCTCTTGCCATTACAACTTGCATGTATGTATGTGGGCTTACGACTTCGTCTGCTTTAGCATCATATTCATAGAGTGATGACACTTTCATTTCGTCGAAAGAAAGAACAGTGACTCTCTCTCGACCATTCTTCTTTCGTCCACTAATTTTCATTACTTCTATTACGTTTTTTCAATAAACCGTTTCGTAATTCAACATTGCCGGCCCAGCGCTTCAAAGTTGATAATCCAGGTAATGGATATTTCAGTGTGACTAGTATACATGTATGCTCGGAAGCTTAAATATCTTAAGGTAAATAAATGCCTTCGCTATTTCCTCGTTTGTCCATCTTGCCTTTGTTTTCTGTTTCCTAACAATGTCGACTTGATTTGGTGTCAATAAATCTTTGAACGTATCTTTAATTTTCTTGTCAAAATCACATTCATACTGCTGAATAGAATTCTCTAATTCCACGTTTCTTGATTGCAAACAGTTTGCTCTAGTCTCTAAGTGTTGCATGTTTTCCTTCACCCGTGGCTCATGATCTCGAGATTAACGGTCACGTTAAACTACAAGCTTCCTTTTTGTTTTCCTTCAGTTTTTTTTGTCCCTTCAAGTAATGCGTTGTATTTAATGAGAAGATCGTCATATTTTGTGTCAGTATCATTGGCATTGGCGTCATTGACGACGGCATCATTGTCACTGGAAAATGTCGAATCCAATATTTCGTTCAGTAATTGTTTGTTTTCTTTTTTCTGGGAGCGTTCTGTACGTGAAGTTGTGTCTTGGCTCTGTGTTTGAGGCAGTAAATTTAAAGAAGGTATTGACGTATTTTTTAATATTCTAGGGTGAGTATGTGTCAGTCGAGCTCGAATTTCGTCTTCAAAATCACTTGGTATGAAATGTTTCCTGCAAATCCGTTTGTTATTCGGATCGAATTTATCTTTCCTATGGCATTTCTTTACCCACGTTTTCCTACGATTAGCATCCTTTGGAAATGTGAAGAAAGATATTTTTCTCCCGTTTTCTTAACAATTTCCGAATTACTTTTGCAGATTGCAACACTGCAAATTTTTCAGGCATCTTAAACAACTGAAAGAAAAGAAAACCCAACGTAAAGAAACAACTTACCCATGGGCTAGAATATGCAAAGATAGATTCCATAGTAATCTGATGTAGGCTAATTAATTTACATAATATACACCTGTTTATTAATGTATAATACACCACGTAACATAATTCATATCTTGAACAAAATAAATACTGTATTAACAAACAAGTAAATAACACGTAGTTTCCTCTGTCCACTCTGTAAATGGAGATTGGGGTGCCTCTCGCAGGCCCGATGACGCGTTACCCCCACCCTACTGCCAGCGGAAAGCAAGTTACGAGCCAACCTCTCTTCTACTAACCTTGACTATCGTCACTATCTTTAAAAAGGGTGATCGCAGTGTTTGTGGCAACTACCGTGGTATATCACTGCTATCAATTGTGGGAAAGATTCTTGCAAGAATTCTACTTAAATGCCTCAAGGTTATCTCTGAGAAGATCATCCCAGAGTCACGACGTGGATTTAAGAGCTTCCAGAAGCACAATTGACTTGATTTTCTGTGTGAGACAGCTACAAGAAAAATGTAGAGAACAACAGAATCCACTCTTCTTAGTCTTTTATGACTTGGAAAAGGCATTTGATTCAGTTCCAAGACCAGCCATGTGGGCGGTGCTGAAGCGGTTTGGTTGTCCTCAGCGATTTGTAGATCTAATCAAGGCATGACAGGTCAGGTTTGCCATCAGAATAAGATGTCCGATGAATTTCCTATTACCCATGGATTGAAACAAGGATGTGTACTGGCTCCAACGCTTTTCGCGCTGTACTTGGCTGCAATGCTTTATGATTCACCCACAAACATCCCAGGTGTGGAGGTCAAGTATCGTTTTGATGGAGGGCTTTTCAACCTAACTCGTCTCCGCTCCTTGAGGAAAACTCAGGTTACTAAGGTTACGAACATGTTGTATGCAGATGATGCTGCGTCGCCAACTCTCACACCAGAAGAGCTGCAAGAGTCAGTTAATTGTTACAAAAGTGCATGTGATCGCTTTGGTCTTACCATAAATGTCAAT
The DNA here is from genome assembly GCA_946902985.2 of Meconema thalassinum. Classification (NCBI taxonomy): domain Eukaryota; kingdom Metazoa; phylum Arthropoda; class Insecta; order Orthoptera; family Tettigoniidae; genus Meconema; species Meconema thalassinum. The sequence goes on from OX336388.2 coordinate 1,356,862,648, forward strand.
AAGACTGAAGTCTTGGCACAACCTTCACCAGGCACACCTCTTCCTCAGTTCAATATATCCATCTCAAATTTGCCATTAGAACAGGTAGACCACTTCTCGTACCTGGGCAGTGCCATTTCTGTGACCTGTACCTGTGAGCAGGATGTGGATAAGAGAATTGGTGCAGCCCATGCAGCATATGGACGATTAGCGCACCGGGTATTCATGAATAAAGATCTGTCCACGAGTACAAAGCAGTAGTCATTTCTACATTGTTGTATGGCTGTGAAACGTGGACCCTTTACCGACATGATCTTAGGAAGCTTGAGCGCTTCCACCTACAAAAACTTCGATCAATCCTGAGGATTAAAAGGGAAGACCGCATTACCAATATTGTCATTCTTGAAAAGGCTCAAATTAACAGCATAGAATCATCCATAATAGTTCACCAATTTAGATGGATTGGTCATGTCCATCGGATGATGTGAGATTACCTCGTCAAATGCTATATGGTGAGTTATGCTATGGCACCAGACCTCATGGCGGTCCTAAGAGGCGCTACAAGGACCAATTTAAGCAGACCCTGAAATTGACAGGTCTTGATTCACAAACCTGGGACATGCTGGCTGAAGACCGCTCAAGTTAGCGCCGTACCATCTCGGATATTGTAAAAACCTTTGAAAGGGATCGACGCACACATGATGAGGCCAAGTGTCAAGCTAGGAAACTTCGAGCAGCCCAACCACGTCCTCCTCCAGCAATACTGTGTGACTTGTGTGGTCGCTTTTTCCATGCCAGGGACTCTTTAGTCACCGTAAACACATCCACAAACTGGACTGAAGGAAGAAGATTTATACTCGGATTCGAGTTAAAGCCGATGATGATGATGATGATCTTACTGAGCAACACTTAAGTCCATTTGTAAATGCTACGAGAGCCAAATTGAAAACACTTGAGGATGATGTCTACTATAGTCTCTTTTTCTTAATATTTGTCATCAAATGACTTCTCAAATACTCTATTCAGTGACATCACTTCAGTTTGCAACACTTGTCAATCATCAGTTGATTCAGATACCTCTAGCTTCCAAAGCTGAAGATGCAAGGGGTGAATATATTTCAAGCCATTTAAGATAAGGAATTATGGAGCTTACAATGCATGAAGAAGTTTAATTAGTTACTGTTTTTTTAAGGGGTGGAACAGCAAGGACATCTGCCTCACTTTAAGAAGTTTAAACACTATTTTTCATCATGACAAGTATCTTTATTACGTATCATGTTACAAGCATACAAAGAAGGTAGTAAAAAATGTATCACTTTCACATTAATAAAAATATAATTCTCTATCACACATTTCCACTTAAATGCAACACTGTTAGTTTGGAACGTTTCACTTATTTGCTCTTCTTGGATTTTTTCGGCTCTGGTTTCTTTTGTTTTAGTTTAGAAAGTACTGTATATACAGCAACTATTAAAACGATGAACAGAGTTACAACTTTCCACACAACTGGATATTCTCGAAGGGTATCAGCCACCATTTGAGTAAAATCATCACTGCAATCAAAGAAAAAACAAATGAACTAACAAAATCAAGTATGTACACCTGGGCATTCGATGCACCAGTTATGAAACAAGCGAAAAAACACTCCTGCAACATAGCATGAATCAAAAGTAATTAGATTTATTTACTTTTGGCAATTTACAATACATATTTGAAAAAAAATCTAGGCACTCTTAATTTATGAAAAGAAATTTAAAAAAGTATGTATTTTATTGAAAATGCAACAGAATTTAACATAATACCCTATACAATTCAGTAGGCTTAGCCATAATCAATTTTGTCATTGCTTTCACTAGCAGATTTGTGTTTACCTTTGTGTTTTCTTGTTTACCTCAATGTAAGGTTAAATTGGGTCCACCCGGTAAAAACAATGTGTTATAAATAATTTTTAAAAATTGACGACAGTTGTACATATTTCAAACAATTTATGGACTTTCTCAGCAATTTTTGAAGTTATTTTTGAAAGCATTTCCTGAGAAGTGTTTGAATATAGTGTTATGTTTTTGTTCGTTCATTATTGTGGTTTCATTTCCAAAAGATGATGTTTTGAGTTTTTATTTACAGACAAAAATCCATTTGTGGGTGGTCAGTTTTATATACTACAAGCTGTACCCGGCATGCATTTCAATGCCAACCAAAGAAAGTGTCGGCGTTGTAATTTTGTTTCTTGAAGTGCTTTTGGATACACATTATTTCTTTCCGATTTCCATTAACTAGCCCTAAACTATTGTAAAATGTATTTACTAATTCAGAAACATTCGTGGGAGCGTGCACAACTGTGATGGTCCCAATTTGTGACCAGAATGAAATAATTTTATATATTTTATTATTATTATTATCATCAATGATTTTTTAATTCTTCATTATTACCTTTTATTAGTTATTATGTTAACTAATATGTTTATATCTATTATTATGCGGTAATGTAGAATATTATGGCAATTGAAAGGACTTGGAGCGATAATTATATTAGAAATAACTTACGACGCTTGACTGAATATTATTTCTGAAGAAAATACGAACAAGAGAAGAAGAGGGTGTTCGCGGAAGGCCGGCTTATCCACCGCTTCCCGGTAACGACTTGAATAGACACTTATGTCTTTCACATCAAGTATTCTACCAGTATACAAATCATACTAAGAATGTATTCTTTGAAGACTCTCCATTATCAATACCTGGCAGGCAAGGTAATGAATGGGGCTGCTGGACCTGTGAATGAGTCCTTTGCAACTTTATACAAAAGGTGGGCTGGACCTCCCGAGAAATGCTACAAAGAAGTATTGTCATTATTGATATGTGAAAGGCGTGCAAATTGCCTAGTGACTTCAGAAGTGGGGGTGGGCGCGTGCCTGGGAACATTTTATATATGACGGCCGCCCAAATGATATTATTATTGAACTGCTGAGAGAAGACGGAATGGTGCTGTGTGGAGCAGAAGAGTGGAACGTGTAGCGAGATGGACTGGGAAATTAACCATCATTTGTAACGCGTGCTAAATAATACAGTTAACTATTTAAGTATATGAATTTGATAAGACAATCCGTCTCATCAAACTGTGGCATGGTTGTGTACAAGTCTATTGTCACAGGGATGATTTTTGGAATTTATTCCGTCATCCACATATAAATTCATTACGTTGAGGAAGATCAGGGCCATCAGGAACTCTCTACGCAACAATCCAACTACAATGATCTTCAATGCGGTGAGCGATTTAAACAGTTTTACTCCAGTCAAATCAGAAGGCTCTCATGCTTATTAAATTCAATCTATATTTTATTCAATTAACTCAGTATACTCCAATTTCCAATCAAGACCCATAATACAAGTACATTCAGTAGATTCTTTAATTTAATATTATTATTATTATCTTTAGTATTTTATTCTTTTTGCACTTGTTTTTATATATTAAATTCATTTTTAAATTCAAATGTTTGACTGGTTTCCTTTAGTAGCTAGAAATTACTATAAGGCAACACCACACTCCTGAACTAATTATCGAAAGGTTAGATTACGTAAGTTTCACTACAGCTGGAGATAGGAATTTCGCTGCTCTACCTCTGTTTAACCGAGGATTAATATATTATTTTGATCATTATATATGAATGGTCTAGCGCCCTGGCAACACATAATACTACACACATATTTTTTAGTGATGCTGACAACAATACAGATACACTATTAAATTAATACACAATTAAATGTTTCATATTGTTCACCCAAAAGTGGGCGACTATTTAATTATTAACCTTTGCATATAATCAGTTTATTATTATTATTAACATTATTCAATTATCAATAACCCATTACAAATAACGCCCAACTAGTGGGGCAAGATTCAGTTCTCTAAAACATTACAAATGGCCCCCAACTATGCGGCACGAAAACCTAACGATATTTACGGAAGGAGTGAGTGTAAATTCAGTGCAAATTGTCAGTGATTTTGGGGGAAAGTGAAGTGAATTAGTGTATTATTAGTGATTGATTTTGGGGGAAAGTGAGGTGAATTTTGGAACAGTAAATTTTATACGGTGTACTTCGAGATGGCGGATGAGGAACAAAGGAAATTGAGGAGTAGGGGTAAAGGCGAGAAAGCTAATTATACGAAAGTTGATAGTGGTACTGAGGCTGAGAGTGTAGTGGCTTATACCAAGATGTCGGAGGTAAATCTTGAGAGTAATCCTGAGAATAATCCCGAGATTAACCCCGAGACGAATATAGAAGTACATCCTGAAATAAATCCTGAGACTAGTGGAGGGCAGGAGAAACAAAAGCCTTTGGATATTTCGGAAAATAAATTTGATGCGATCATAGGAATGTTTCTGGAGATGAAACAGGACAATGATAAGAATATTCAGGAGATGAGTAGGGAGATATGTAAGGCGATATACAAGAAGCTAGAAGATAGCAATAAGGAACATCAAGAGTTGATAGAGACGATAGAGGATTGTGAAGCAGATGTGCAGTATTTAGAGACGAGTGTAGGTGAAACTAGGACAGACATAGGTAAAATTAGCTTAGATGAGGAAGAGCAGTTAGCGAAGATAGTAGGAGAACGCATAGTAGAGTTGGTAGAGACGATAGAGGATTGTGAAGTAGATGTGCAGTATTTAGAGACGAGTGTAGGTGAAAGTAGGACAGACATAGGTGAAAGTAGCTTAGATGAGGGAGAGCAGTCAGTGGAGGTAGCAGAGATGATAGGTGAAAGCAGGATACCAGGAGAAGAGATTTTAGAACGTAGTAAGGAAAAGGAGAAACAGAAGATATTAAGATTTGAATTAATAGAAAAAGAGAGTAATTTGAAAGAGCGGAAGTAGGTAAAATAAATTAAGTATTAAGCACTCAAGAAATATAAATGCAGAAAATCATATATGAAGAGACTAGGCAGACCAGGGAAGAATTCAAAGCCTGTATAGAGGAAGTTAATATGAAATTAACAGAGATAAAGAAGCGTGCATTAAGTCATAGTCAGAAAGACATAATGATTGAACAAGAAAAGCAGAAGACTGAGATAAGGAATCTCAAGAATAGGATGAAAAAGCACAAGCAAAGCACGATGTTAGAGGAAATGGTGGGGAGAGATAGTGGAGAAATGAAGGGAAGGTATGCAGGAAGAACTTTAAGAAGTAAAATGAAAGGGGAGAAAATGAAGTTGTTAGAGGAAATAGAGAATATAATGAAAGAGAGTGAGAAAGATTATGAAGTGCAGTGGTGTGCCATAGAAGGTAGAATAGGAGAAGTAATAGGGGCAAAGGTGAAATACAGTGTTACTATTGATAAATATAGTACGGGGGAGGAAGAAACTATTGTTATGAGGAAAGAGGAAAGTGTAACTATAAATAAATATAGAAGCGAAGAAGAAGGTGATAAGAACTTAAAAATGCCAAATATAGTAGTTATGTAAGTCGGTATTACTATTTTGAGTGAACCGTATGAGCTAAATATCCGTAATGATTTATTAAGTGAATTTATGGAGGTATCTAAAGAACCTACCGTTATTAATTTTAACTCAGTCTTAAAATTACAAGTGTTAGGGGCATGTATTGTGCCCTTTTAGCAAGAAATATGCCAATCACAGTATACCAGCGTAGCTCAATTCGGAATTTTCGGGGCAGCGGTAAGTTCCCCCACTCTGTGACTCACATATTTTGGATTAATTAGAGGATACACTTGCAAAAATAACAACAAAATCAACTCCTATTTTAACACATTTAATTAATAAAATTAATGGCGCTACAAACACTTTAACAATTTAATTACTGACCCATAATCATCTACTTGTTCCAAATGAACAAGGAATCACAAATATGAAAAAACAAATATTCTATTTAAACATATGGTTTCCACATAAACCAACAATTCCTACTTAGTCTTACTTCCATAAAGCATCAACTGTAAGTTTTATATAACTCCGAGCTCTTTTGGCTCCCTGCTTTACATAATAATGGTGTCATTCTTGTACACCTCAAATAACATCTTTTTATATCTTCTTAATCCTCCAAACAAATGTATAATTACATTTAAAATTTTATGTTAATTATCTAACTCAATAATTTGGGCATGTTCACACATTCAGCTGTTATCATCTCTCTTTATTTTCACAAATATATTAAGGTAATCAGGAAATCACTTGTGTACTCCAGAGCGTGAAGATACTTGACACAGTCAAAAAAACTATAGTTACTCCCGAAACTTAGTTGCCTTCAATTAACTCGTGGAATCCTACTTCCGTATATCATTACAATAGGGATTGTTATTTATCTCTTAAGACCATTATCACATAAGAAACTACGATCTGAACAGGCAAACGAAAATATCAGTCTACAAGGACCTCGGTTCAACGCCCGGGTCGTTAATAACTTTAAACACTCACGGTATCTTTACTACATCTTACGAGACGGTTTCGGCCCACCCTTACTCTAAGAGAGCCGGGCCATTATACTCGGGCGCGATTTATGACACGGAGGGTGACGGGCGACTCTCTGTCTAACCCACGTTAGCAGCTCCTTTCCAAGGCTTTCAAAACAAACCTTCACATTATACTCAGTCCTGGGGAGAGACCGGGCTTTTACTGTACTGTATCCATTCAAACAAATATTCTTTGGTTCATAGACCACTTTCGTAACCTTGGCATTTATTAATTATGAGAGGGTCCTCATTGATTGGGAAGATTAATACACATTCGACGACGAAGAATTAAGGGGCTTTTACCAGAAGAGGATTCTGAGTTCGAATCTCTTCACATGCCTCGGGAACCATTCCCTTATAGAGGACTTATACAAGACGCGATTTAAAGTCGGCCGTGGCCTACATGACATACGCTCAATAATACCATACATTAGCTCCCTTTTAATACATACACAATGCCTCGTGATACTAAGTCACAAATAGAGGACTTATACAATTATCAATTCACTACAATCAACTACCCTCCATAAGTAATTTACCAAGTATTTTAACCTTTACGCGTTCCTAGCGTGACATTTTAATATTATTTGCGCTCCTTTGCGCTATGCATTATTTTAAGCCGAAATGTCTTCCCAAGAACTGATAAATCTCATTAGTAACAATTCATATTATTTTTAATTCTTATATTAATCTTTTCCGTTGCCGATAAATCGCTCCCTTTTAAAACATTCCCTTGATCATCATATCTTACACATATCTTAAGGCTTTAACGCTCTTATGTTCACATCAATTTATTTGATCTTTATTTAATATTTCCATACTTAGTTATTAGTATTATCTTTTTTCTTTACACAAGCTCAAAAGCTATTTCTTTCATATCTCAACTTTACTTTATTTAAATATCTTTCATGATAATTTCTGATATTTCGCTTGCTCTTATGACATTCGTTAAATACATTAACATTTTATTCACATATTTCCTCTACGGGATTTATTCTTTACATAATTATTTATAATTTCTCAAATTTCTATTATTGTTCAGACCGCGTTCTTGTTTATTCAGTATTTATTTCTTAAAACACATCCCTTTTACTCAAAACTCCGGTGGATTTGTACACAACCATTTCCTGACACCAAAATAGAATGAAATTCAGTACTCACATGTTTTTAAGATCGTCCCATGATCTTTATTCTTGTGCGGTGTTTCATTTTGGGCCCACTTTGAACTTTTACTCCATATTAAAGGAATTCATCTTCTGTACAAACACTTCTTGACATATATTTAAGACACTTAACATTGACGACATTTTTATACACTGATGTGTCCCTTTAGAACACATAATAAACACTCAAAAAATATTAATTTAACACCCAATCTTGATAAATTTACACTTCACAATTCTTGATCACTAGGCCGTATTTCTGAGCCTATCACACGTGACCTCTTAATTTCCCGTTTCCAAGGGTGAAATTTATTCAATGTCGGCTTCCTATCCTGCAGAATACGAAAGTCTCGAAACATCTACTGTTCCCTGGAATCCAAATTCTTCTACTCCTATCCTGGATGACCGGCTATTTATCTAGCTTGAACGGCTTCTTTGTAGATCTGGCTTATCGATCCTAGCGAAAGTCTATTCGGATCGAGGTCTCCTCGATAACCTCTCGATGACCTATGGATTTAGTTTATAGCAGCTAGTACTTCTCGAGTCTAGTACTTTTAGAATAGTTCGCCTGCTTTCTGGAGATAATGTTTATAGTCTCCGTGCTTCTTTATTTGATCGGTTCTAGCACTCCTACGTTTCTGATATACGTTCCGAACCTTATTCTGTTCTTCCTTTTTTGGGTTCTTTAATTTAGATAACAGTTTATCTTCTCTTACGGTACTTCCGTACGTTATGATATATTCGTTCGTCTATTTAACGACCTATCGCCTTTAAGTCCGACGTTCGCAGCCTGCTCTGACTATATCTTACGAACTTTTCACTATAACTTGTATACAGTCGGGCCTAAATCCTGTAACTAGGATTTTCCTACTCTTTCAATACGGCGATACTTTAAATTTCTTCTTTACCACTCCTTATGGAGGCAAGCAAGTTGTTAATACTGCGACGCCTATGGCTATCGGATATTACTTCTGCGGTGTAACACAGCGTTTCTCCCCTCAAGGAGTACTAGTAACTGTCTTCGATGTGACGCAGAGTTACGCCCAGCGGCTTCGGTGGCGTAGTCGGTAGCATGCTGAGCTTCTATGCCCAAGATAGCGGGTTCAAACCCGGCCGAAGCCGTCGGATTTTTTAAGAGCGTTAAAAATCCCTCAGTATGCCTTCCTTCGGAGGGGAAGTAAAGCCGGCGGTCCCATGTCATAGATTTATGGCATGTTAAAGATCCTTCCACTAATTGCACCTGTGTGAAGCTAAATTGGATAGGTTAAGAATGTAAACAACGCTCTTAGGTTTCTATGTTCGTTGCCAAGAGCCGACTGCGGCGGCATCTAGTAGCTCAGTCCTGAACTTGGCCTAGTAGTCGTTGACGGTGGCACTTGGCGGCAAAAGTAGGAACTATTTGAAAAATTCTTAGTTGCAGTACTTAAATTAACAAACAGATAACACACACTAATACAGTCATCACAATTAACACCGGTTATCAGACAGATTCTACACACACCCAAAATACACGGGGCTACATGACCGCGTTGTCGCAGCCCCTAAACTTAAGAACCAACCAACCAACCAAGAGTTACGCCCCACACGGCTGTCTGGATACTGATATGCTGTGATGTAGTCTTACGCCCCTCACGGACTGTCGGAATGACTGCATGCGTAGTAACACCCTCACGGGTTGTCAGAATAACTGCATTCGGTGTTTGATGTAGCACAGTGACGTGCCCTCAGGCCGTTTGAAACTGCATGATTGGCTTGGTGAGGCCAGGAGTTTTATACCTTTTCGCTACAAAAAGATAAGACTCTAGTCCTTTCTGTGGCCAATTTCTAAAATAATGGTGGCACAAATATAAAAATTATACCTTCCGAAAGCTCGTCTTCTCAATGTCAAATAATCTCATTGCCCCTAAGAATCGATCGTGCAATTCGGAGATATTAATTAATTTCTCGTCCTCAATTGTGTGGGTGTTGCATTTCTTTTGCTTTCTCCCCTCCACACAGGCCTTGGTAATTCCCCGATGACGTCGTCTTGCGTTTGCAGTTTTCTCCTGCGCAATTATTAAATGGTTTCTCTTTACTAAAAAATCTCTCATTCGAAATGATTCACTGTACTGTACTTGTTTACTCATTATTATACTTGTAAACGGGTTAAATTTAAGTATTCCTCTTCTGGCGCATAAGCGGTGTTGTCAATTTCCAGCAACGTAAGGTCGATTTCCGAGTCAGGCTTCCTTGTTTAATCTTGGGAAATTTCCACTCGGTTATTAATACTCATGACTCGCTCCCTTCTGAATGTCAAGAGGGGTGACCTCATCTCACGAACACCTGGTCCTCGCCTCTTGCACCATATTAGGCTAGCATCTTAGCTGGATCTTTCTTTAATTTACATTAGAAACTATACGTTTCTTTTATTTCTTCCCCAAATGCATGGATTCGCCCTCATTGGACCCTATGGCACATGGGTTCATCTCTCCCCTCCTTAGGTAAATAAATTTTCGAAAAATTTTGAGGAAATTTATTTCAATTAATCATATCTGTCATTATTCGTCGAAGCCATCATAACGTCGTCCGTATCTACTGTTGTTTTTACTTCTTTAAAGTCGTATCCGGTAATTGTATAGGTCGGGTATGCTCTGTCCCTACCCTTTCTTTCTTTCTTTCTTTACTTGTCTGGACTTTAAGTCCCCAGAACCTCATTCTTCTTTACGGGTTTGGTCTATCCCTACCCGTTTCTTTATTTCATCATTTTCCTTTCTTAAATTGGAATTTTCTTCTTCAATAAATTCAATTATTTCTTTAATTTCCCAATACAATTTCTCCAATTCGCATTCGCACTCGAATGCTTGAGCTCTATTTTCTATTTCTTCCTTATTCTTGTTTATGTCAAAAGCGGATTCATCTCTACATGTTTCCATAACCAGGGCTTGTTCATTTGCTTCATCGAAATCTTCGGGAGGGTAATATAATTTCAAATTTGCTGAATTCATGGTCACTTCGTGATCCGTTTCACAGTGCCGAATTCTATATGCGTTATTCCTCAAATCTCTGATTATTTGATATGGTCCGTGGTACATTTTCTGGAATTTCTTGTACACACGGTTCCCTGGATCCGAAATGGCTGGTCTTTTTACTAACACCATTTCTCCTGCTAATAATGGTCGATGATACCTCTTATGCCTATTTCTTCTCTGCCTCCTGTCGGCTTGAGCTTTTAGATGCTCAAAGGCTCTTCTAATGCGTACATCTCTTCCAGGCTGAGCGTCTGCTGGCCTAGGAATTACCAGACTCCAAGGTCTTTCTGGTTGCTCATTCCGATGTAACGTTATGGGTATCTCTCCTGTGGATTCATGGATTGTATTATTTATACAAAATTCGATAATATCCAAGATATCTATCCACTTCCAATTTTCTTCGGCACAGTATATTCTACAATACTTGGCCGTCTCTCTCATCACTCTTTCTACAGGATTTGCCTCAGGATGGCGAATACTTGACAAAATCTGACGTATTCCAAGTCTTTCTAATTCTCGTCTGAACTCTACACTGGTGAAACAACTGCCGTGATCCGACAACAAATTCTCAGGTTTCCCCAGAATCGGTATCACTTTTTCTTTAAGTCGTTTTAACACCTGTTTGGTACTAGTCTTCTGTATGGGAGCAAGGACAACCATTTTAGTGAAGACATCCATAGCCACCATTATGTGTCGATTTCCTCTTCTTGCCTTTGGCAAAGGTACAAAATTATCAATAGATATGATTTGGCCGGGCCTTTCGGGCAACAATGGTATAGGCTTCTGTCTCATCAGAAATGCATTAGGTTTGATCCTTTGACATAAATCACATGTCTTTAACTTGTCACTTACAGTTTCTCTCAGTCTCGGCCATACAAATGCTTCTTTCAGCATCGAGACTGTTTTGTCGACTCCCATATGTCCGAACGATCTATGGGCTAACCATACTATTTTCCTCTGCAAAATTGCAGGTACAACAATCCTTAATTTTGTATGGTCAGAGTCTACAAACTTATATAACAATCCATTATAAAACGTGTAGTCTTGAGCTATCTTATTAGCTTCCGTGTACGCTGGTGTTCCTCTTATCAAGCTTCCCTCAAGGAAAGATATGAGCATGTTCATCCATGGATCCTCCCGTTGTCTTTGACTAATACTTCTTAACTCATTAAGAGTATGCTGATCCCTGTCTTCCAAATCTATAGCCATTACTTCCTCTTCTATGGACTCTGGCTGTCTACTTAAGTAGTCTGGAACTATATTTTCTTTTCCTGGGCAGTACTCTATCTTGACATCAAATTGTTGAATGTATAAAGCCCAACGCATCAACCTTTGACTGGATAAATCAGTCTTCATCAAAAAGGTTAAGGCTTTATGATCCGTTCTTAGAATGACCTGAAACCCATATACGATCTTCCGCCAATATTGCAACGCGTGCAATATCGCTAACAGCTCGATTTCGCTGATCGTATAATTTTTCTCGTGTGGTTTCAGTCTCCTACTTGTGAAAGCTAGATAGTTTTTCTTCTCAGGGTTTTCCGGGTTTTCCTGATATAGCATTGCCCCTATTCCAATCTGGGATGCGTCTGTTTGAATGATAAATCTCTGATTAAAATCAGGATATCCTAGCTTCACGTAATTTAAGAGCATTTCCTTGGCCTCCACGAATGCTTTTTCTGCTTCCTCCGTCCATTTCCACTTGCCCCCCTTCTTCAGAAGGTCCTGTAGTGGTGCAACAGTCTTGGTGTATGATGGACAATGTCCTGAGAAGAACCCAATCAATCCCAAAAACTGGCGAACGTTCTTTACCTTCAAAGGCCTTGGAAAATCCCTTATCGATTCCAATTTGCATGGATTTGGTTTAACACCATCCTTGTCAATCACATGCCCTAAAAATGTCACTTGCCTTTGACAAAAATTCGACTTCTTTAAATTTATTTTAAAATTTGCCCTTCTTAAGTCTTCCAATAATTTCTTCAAATTTTCTAAATGTTCCTCAATGTTCTCCGAGGTAAGCAAAATGTCATCCACGTATCGGATAGTGCAATCTTTCACTTCCTCTGACAGGTTTCGATCAAGCGCTCTTATTAATGCAGATCCCGCGGTCTTCAATCCAAACGGACATCTTCTAAAACAATATGTTTGTTGATCGAACTGAAATCCAGTCAACAAGCTGGTTTTCTCTTCCAGTTCGAGATGATGATACGAAGAAGTCATGTCAATATTTGTAAAAATCTTCTTGCCTTTGAACTTCCTCAGTATTTCTTTTATGGGTGGTGCCGAATCATTTTCTGGTATGATTTTTGCATTTAAATTTCTGGCATCTAAACATACCCTTACTGAGCCATCCGGTTTACTCACAATCACTAATGGACTAACATATGGTGTCGCCATCTTTTCTATGACACCTGCATTCATCATCTGCTGCAGTGTTTTCTTGGTTTGTGGGTAATGTTTTTCCGCAACCGGGTATGGTTTTTGTTTGAACGGTGCCCAATCATTGACTTGGAACGCGTATTTAAAATTTTCAATCTTCCCTGGCTTGGAATCAAATACGTCCCTATAATTCAATAATAATTTCTTTAACTGTTCCTTATTTTCGAGGCTGACTTTAGCTTCCTCCACTTTTCCTGACAGGTTGGCCTCGAACTCAGTTTCCAAATTATCTTCGAGTTCTATGTTGAGGACTTCAAATATCTTTTCTATGTCCTTATAATCTTCCTCAATCACTTCTTCCATATGCCATACCTGTTCTCCTATTTTCGCATCCTGTTCCTGTAGGTTAATGTTTTGCTCATCCACATCCTCTCTTTGAACTCTAATGCAGTTTTGCGCTAGGTCTATAATGACCTTGTTCTCACGGATAAAATCAATACCTAATATGACATTATACGGTAATTGATTTACCAGCAAAAAGCACTGCGAAATTTCAGCGTTACCCATGATCAAATCAATGTATACCTGAAATTTACATGTTAAAGATTTTTCAGGGATAATCCCCTTAATCTTTACACTCGATGTGGGAATCTTTAATACTCGGCCCCTTGTTTCCAGTTCATTTAGAAGGGTTTGTGTAATTAGACTTATTGTGGATCCGGTATCAATCAATGCTCTGACCAGTAGTCCTTCTATCCTAAGCATAATTATAGGTAATTCTCTTTTAACAGGTGGGATTCCTTCCACATCCTCGTTAATTAGCTCATCTGGTCTTGCTATCCAATTCACAATCTCTACCTCCTCCCAGCTCCTGGTATGTTTCCACTTTTGACAATTTAAATTTGGAGTTTTTTTTTATCCTGAGGGCTCCCTTTTCCCTCATTCTTTAACTGAGCTTGTAGTTCCAAGCTTTGAGCTCCGTCTAGTCGGTCGGGTGATTTCCGGTTCTTAATTGCCTCACTCCAACGGACTTTCTGCCTATCAGGTTCATCTGGTCGTTCGTTCATATAACGAAGACTTTCCTGATATCTTTCTTCTATTTCGGCCCGATATTCATCATCCCTATCCTCTGGCCTTACATTCCTTCTGGGATAATTCTCCCATTTCTTTCTGTTTTCTTGCCTTTGATGGTTATTGTTATAGGGTCGGCTCTCTTGTTGCCTATAACCTGAACTCCTAGGATTTCTTCCTCGATATCCTCCTCTGTAGTATGGCTGTATCCTTCTAGGCTCCTGGTGCCCATACTCTCGACCTAGTCCTTGGGTATCCGTGCTGGTGGACTGATTCCTGGTCGCTGGTTTTTCTCCAGTTTCCTGACTGCTGGCCATGTGTACTTGCTCAGTTTGTCTTTGATGCCGAGGAGTTACGTGCGAAGTCGTCATATCTAACTGACGTAATACACTCTACACTTCCACAGCACTTCTGGCTTTGGATGAGATTAACAGCCTCTGAATCTCATACGGAAGTTGTCTTGCAATGGCGGCACACAGGTCGTTTTCTGCCGGAGCAATATCAAGTTCGCGGAATTTACACAGCTGAGCGGTGAAAAACTCCGAGTACTTAGTAGGTGCATTGGTGCTGTACTTCCTAGAGTACAGATCCAGCCTTAAATTCTCCTGGACGTCTGCTGCCCAATATCGTTTTAAAAATGCTTCCCTAAAGCCTTCCACCGTATCAAAGGTGTATCTGAAGCTTCTGAACCAGGTGAGACAATCACCTGCCAACAGCTTTTCTCCGATCCTGAGGAACTTTCATCTCGTTTAAATACTCTGCAACTTCCTTTAGCCAGTATTTTGGAGTAATAGACATGTTATTACCCGTAAACTTTACTGGTCTGTCCTCATTGGATTTAATAATGTTTATTATCTGGCCATTTGTCTGATTCATGTACGGGGTTGACATCGCCATCGGATATCCTGGGTTCTTATAAGGGCTCTCCCCTCCTAAGTCCCTCTCCGTATCTGTGCCTTGTTCACGGGAATCTACCCATCCTGTCTTTGGAAACTCCTCCTGATTCTCGAATTCTAACTTCCTTTCCCTTCGGGCACTTTCTTCATTAGCCATGAGTTGGATTTCCATTTGACTATTCTTATGTTCAGTCCTCTCCAATCTGGATCCTAATTCATTTTGAATTCTTTCCTGATTTTTCTTACTGGTTTCCAGTTCTTGTTTGATTTGGTTTTTGTCGTTCCTGAAGCCTTCCCTGAAGACATTTAGTTGGTCTTCTACCTCTTTCTTGATGACCATGACCTGTTCTGTTATAATTTCTGGTTTGACGTCACCTCTGGTATCTAGGTCTTCTTGTATTTCCTTTATCTTTTTCTCCAGCTCTCTTTGTCCTTTGACCAAGTTTACTTTAATTCCTTCCAGTTTTTCCTCAGTTTTCCCTTGACTCTTATATAATATCATCAAGTCATTTTGGATCTGGCCTACTTCCCTATGAGTTTTTCCTATTTCGACCTTTAATGTTCCGATGGTTCCCTGAACATCATTAATACCCTGACTTATTTCATCTATCTTATGGGTACTTTCCTTATTTTCGTCCTCTCGTTGTTTTCTTTCATTCTGGAGATGCTCCTCATATAGACCTAAACTTTTATCTATTTTCGTTTCGTACGTCTTCCAGTTATCATCTACCTGCCTAATAAAATGATCAATCTGATCTTTCATACCCTTAACATCCTGTTTATTTTGATTTTTCATCTCAGTTACTTCGGTTTGAACTCCATCGACCTTTCCCTCGAGTTCTCATACTTTGTCCTTTACCCCTTTAAATTCTTCTCCTAATTTCTTAAAACTTTCTTTTATCTCATCCCGGGAACGTTCACAAATATTCTTGTTAAATTCTATCTGAGCTGTCAATTCTGTCTGCACACCTTGGATCTGGGTTACAAGTTTCTTTTCACATGCATCACCCTTTGTTTCTATGTTAATTAATCTAGTTTCCAAATTCTCAAAATTTTCTTGACACCTAGTTTGGGACTCTCCCATACTTTTGTTCAAAGTATCTAATTTGGCTTGCAATCCTAAATGAAATTCTTCATTTTCCTTTTTAATCTCACTGGCGATTTCCCCTTTTAACTCAGTTAACTTGTCCCCAAACGTAGTGTCAAAACCTTGGAACTTGTTATTTATTTTATCTATCTCAGCCTTTACTTCATTGTTCATTTCTACACTTTTAACTTCGATAGCTTCTAATTTAGTGCCCATATTATCACTATCAGTTTTTAGTGACTCTAAACTCTCATTTATGGATTCAAACACTTTGTTATTTTCATCCTTTTGGCTGTCCAACTTATTGTTTATAGATCCTAACCCTTCTTTATTTTCGGTCTGTTGGCTATCCAACTTATTGTTTATGGCCTCCAAGAGCCGTTGCACTTCTTCACTCAATGCCATCTTATGAGAATACAGTGGGCCACTAATGCCACCACACTAGTACATGCTTGAGAGATGATACTCTGAATCATTGTGTCCCAATTTCTTTAAAAATTTACTTTGGTACAGGTATTTACTACAACGTACCCTTTTAATACTTTTATTCAATTTCATAAACCTTTATGGAAGTATTTAAAATTCAAAGTTTCGAAAAACCATTTTTTTTCAAAAAATGAAAATTTTGATTTTTCGAGAAAAACTCGAGTTTTCCCTAGGAAAACTCAGCCCTGCGTACTGGGCGCCAAAATCTAAGATTTGCTAGGGGGGTTGATAATATAATTCAGGGCTGCTCGGTATGAGTTTCCAGGGACCCATGCGGTCAGTTAATATTTTATGTTGTAGCTACTCCTATCATTACTTTACTTTACATGATATGACCGTCTTAAGTGTTCCTCTAGTTATTAATCCAGCACATTACTTATATGCCCCCATGTGCCCTTTTAGCAAGAAATATGCCAATCACAGTATACCAGCGTAGCTCAATTCGGAATTTTCGGGGCAGCGGTAAGTTCCCCCACTCTGTGACTCACATATTTTGGATTAATTAGGGGATACACTTGCAAAAATAACAACAAAATCAACTCCTATTTTAACACATTTAATTAATAAAATTAATGGCGCTACAAACACTTTAACAATTTAATTACTGACCCATAATCATCTACTTGTTCCAAATGAACAAGGAATCACAAATATAATAAAACAAATATTGTATTTAAACATATGGTTTCCACATAAACCAACAATTCCTACTTAGTCTTACTTCCATAAAGCATCAACTGTAAGTTTTATATAACTCCGAGCTCTTTTGGCTCCCTGCTTTACATAATAATGGTGTCATTCTTGTACACCTCAAATAACATCTTTTTATATCTTCTTAATCCTCCAAACAAATGTATAATTACATTTAAAATTTTATGTTAATTATCTAACTCAATAATTTGGGCATGTTCACACATTCAGCTGTTATCATCTCTCTTTATTTTCACAAATATATTAAGGAAATCAGGAAATCACTTGTGTACTCCAGAGCGTGAAGATACTTGACACAGTCAAAAAAACTATAGTTACTCCCGAAACTTAGTTGCCTTCAATTAACTCGTGGAATCCTACTTCCGTATATCATTACAATAGAGATTGTTATTTATCTCTTATGTCTTATAAGACCATTATCACATAAGAAACTACGATCTGAACAGGCAAACGAAAATATCAGTCTACAAGGACCTCGGTTCAACGCCCGGGTCGTTAATAACTTTAAACACTCACGGTATCTTTACTACATCTTACGAGACGGTTTCAGCCCACCCTTACTCTAAGAGAGCCGGGCCATTATACTCGGGCGCGATTTATGACACGGAGGGTGACGGGCGACTCTCTGTCTAACCCACGTTAGCAGCTCCTTTCCAAGGCTTTCAAAACAAACCTTCACATTATACTCAGTCCTGGGGAGAGACCGGGCTTTTACTGTACTGTATCCATTCAAACAAATATTCTTTGGTTCATAGACCACTTTCGTAACCTTGGCATTTATTAATTATGAGAGGGTCCTCATTGATTGGGAAGATTAATACACATTCGACGACGAAGAATTAAGGGGCTTTTACCAGAAGAGGATTCTGAGTTCGAATCTCTTCACATGCCTCGGGAACCATTCCCTTATAGAGGACTTATACAAGACGCGATTTAAAGTCGGCCGTGGCCTACATGACATACGCTCAATAATATCATACATTAGCTCCCTTTTAATACATACACAATGCCTCGTGATACTACGTCACAATTAGAGGACTTATACAATTATCAATTCACTACAATCAACTACCCTCCATAAGTAATTTACCAAGTATTTTAACCTTTACGCGTTCCTAGCGTGACATTTTAATATTATTTGCGCTCCTTTGCGCTATGCATTATTTTAAGCCGAAATGTCTTCCCAAGAACTGATAAATCTCATTAGTAACAATTCATATTATTTTTAATTCTTATATTAATCTTTTCCGTTGCCGATAAATCGCTCCCTTTTAAAACATTCCCTTGATCATCATATCATACACATATCTTAAGGCTTTAACGCTCTTATGTTCACATCAATTTATTTGATCTTTATTTAATATTTCCATACTTAGTTATTAGTATTATCTTTATTCTTTACACAAGCTCAAAAGCTATTTCTTTCATATCTCAACTTTACTTTATTTAAATATCTTTCATGATAATTTCTGATATTTCGCTTGCTCTTATGACATTCGTTAAATACATTAACATTTTATTCACATATTTCCTCTACGGGATTTATTCTTTACATAATTATTTATAATTTCTCAAATTTCTATTATTGTTCAGACCGCGTTCTTGTTTATTCAGTATTTATTTCTTAAAACACATCCCTTTTACTCAAAACTCCGGTGGATTTGTACACAACCATTTCCTGACACCAAAATAGAATGAAATTCAGTACTCACATGTTTTTAAGATCGTCCCATGATCTTTATTCTTGTGCGGTGTTTCATATTGGGCCCACTTTGAACTTTTACTCCATATTAAAGGAATTCATCTTCTGTACAAACACTTCTTGACATATATTTAAGACACTTAACATTGACGACATTTTTATACACTGATGTGTCCCTTTAGAACACATAATAAACACTCAAAAAATATTAATTTAACACCCAATCTTGATAAATTTACACTTCACAATTCTTGATCACTAGGCCGTATTTCTGAGCCTATCACACGTGACCTCTTAATTTCCCGTTTCCAAGGGTGAAATTTATTCAATGTCGGCTTCCTATCCTGCAGAATACGAAAGTCTCGAAACATCTACTGTTCCCTGGAATCCAAATTCTTCTACTCCTATCCTGGATGACCGGCTATTTATCTAGCTTGAACGGCTTCTTTGTAGATCTGGCTTATCGATCCTAGCGAAAGTCTATTCGGATTGAGGTCTCCTCGATAACCTCTCGATGACCTATGGATTTAGTTTATAGCAGCTAGTACTTCTCGAGTCTAGTACTTTTAGAATAGTTCGCCTGCTTTCTGGAGATAATGTTTATAGTCTCCGTGCTTCTTTATTTGATCGGTTCTAGCACTCCTACGTTTCTGATATACGTTCCGAACCTTATTCTGTTCTTCCTTTTTTGGGTTCTTTAATTTAGATAACAGTTTATCTTCTCTTACGGTACTTCCGTACGTTATGATATATTCGTTCGTCTATTTAACGACCTATCGCCTTTAAGTCCGACGTTCGCAGCCTGCTCTGACTATATCTTACGAACTTTTCACTATAACTTGTATACAGTCGGGCCTAAATCCTGTAACTAGGATTTTCCTACTCTTTCAATACGGCGATACTTTAAATTTCTTCTTTACCACTCCTTATGGAGGCAAGCAAGTTGTTAATACTGCGACGCCTATGGCTATCGGATATTACTTCTGCGGTGTAACACAGCGTTTCTCCCCTCAAGGAGTACTAGTAACTGTCTTCGATGTGACGCAGAGTTACGCCCCACACGGCTGTCTGGATACTGATATGCTGTGATGTAGTCTTACGCCCCTCACGGACTGTCGGAATGACTGCATGCGTAGTAACACCCTCACGGGTTGTCAGAATAACTGCATTCGGTGTTTGATGTAGCACAGTGACGTGCCCTCAGGCCGTTTGAAACTGCATGATTGGCTTGGTGAGGCCAGGAGTTTTATACCTTTTCGCTACAAAAAGATAAGACTCTAGTCCTTTCTGTGGCCAATTTCTAAAATAATGGTGGCACAAATATAAAAATTATACCTTCCGAAAGCTCGTCTTCTCAATGTCAAATAATCTCATTGCCCCTAAGAATCGATCGTGCAATTCGGAGATATTAATTAATTTCTCGTCCTCAATTGTGTGGGTGTTGCATTTCTTTTGCTTTCTCCCCTCCACACAGGCCTTGGTAATTCCCCGATGACGTCATCTTGCGTTTGCAGTTTTCTCCTGCGCAATTATTAAATGGTTTCTCTTTACTAAAAAATCTCTCATTCGAAATGATTCACTGTACTGTACTTGTTTACTCATTATTATACTTGTAAACGGGTTAAATTTAATTATTCCTCTTCTGGCGCATAAGCGGTGTTGTCAATTTCCAGCAACGTAAGGTCGATTTCCGAGTCAGGCTTCCTTGTTTAATCTTGGGAAATTTCCACTCGGTTATTAATACTCATGACTCGCTCCCTTCTGAATGTCAAGAGGGGTGACCTCATCTCACGAACACCTGGTCCTCACCTCTTGCACCATATTAGGCTAGCATCTTAGCTGGATCTTTCTTTAATTTACATTAGAAACTATACGTTTCTTTTATTTCTTCCCCAAATGCATGGATTCGCCCTCATTGGACCCTATGGCACATGGGTTCAGTATCGATACACTTTTTGACAGTGGCTGTCAGGTTTCTTGCATCAGTGCAGCATTTTATAATAATAGGAAGGAAAATGGTATTAAATTTGAGGAAATTCCAATTAGAACTACTTTCATGTTAACTGCGGTGGGTAAGAAATCTCACATAATTTCTAAACAAGTGGTTGTAGACATTTTAAAAGGAAGGTAAGATTGGAACACAGGTATGTTTATTGATTCCAAATCTGGTATATTCATTAATTAGGGGTTCTAATTGGATGTCACAACATTCTGTCCAGCTAAGTTATAAGGAGGGTAGTGTTAAATTCAGATGGATGGATAAAGATGTGATCATGTCATTTAATAATTCAAGTGAGTTGTATGGTGGTTCTAAGAAGATATGTATGATTGAGGAGGTATTAACGACTAAAGGAGTCGGTATTTGTAGTGAGGTTATTGGTGAAATTGTTGGGGTATATCTTGAGAGGGAACCTTGTTTTTTACATTTTTTTGGCAGTATGATGACGAAGGATTATCTAGAGGATTCCTTGCGTGAGGCTGCATTACAGAGTGCGTTAGAGTGTGATCGTGTGGATCGGTTGTTGAAGGTGTTTAAAGAGAATTAGTATATATTTGAGAACCATATTGGATTAGCTAATTGCTACGAACATTCATTATATGTACATGATCGCAGTATTTTTGTAGGTCATCGCTACCCCGTGCCTTACAAATTTCAGGAAGCTGTGAGTAGGCAGATTGAAAGCATGTTGCAGGATAAAATTATAGAACCCAATATTAGCCCATATATTAATTCGTTAAGGGTAGTTCCCAAGTCAGAAAGGAAAGTAAAGCTATATTTTGATGCCCGTAATTTAAGTAGGCAGATTGAAAGCAAGTTGCAGGATAAAATTATAGAACCCTATATTAGCCCATATATTAATTCGTTAAGGGTAGTTCCCAAGTCAGAAAGGAAAGTAAAGCTATATTTTGATGCCCGTAATTTAAGTAGGCAGATTTTTGTGAACAGTTATTATTTCAGTAGCTAGGATGTTTATGCAAGGATTTAAAGTAAGTCATTTTGTAGTGGAGAAATTAAGTTTTTTATTGGTCATACGGATTCCGCGAAAGAAAGGTAATCATGAGTAGAAAGAAGTGTAATTTTGAGACATAAAGTAAGTGAATACGGATTCCGCGAAAGAAAGGTAATCATGAGTAGAAAGAAGTGTAATTTTGAGAAATAAAGTAAGTGATTACGGATTCCGCGAAAGAAAGGTAATCATGAGTAGAAAGAAGTGTAATTTTGAGAAATAAAGCAAGTGAATACGGATTCCGCGAAACAAAGGTAATCTTGAGTAGAAAGAAGTGTAATTTTGAGAAATAAAGTAAGTAATACGGATGATAAAGAAAGGTAATCTTGAATAGAAGAAGTATAATTTTGAGAAATAATGTGAATAACTACGGGTGATAAAAAGGTAATCAATCGCGAATTTTTAAAAGAAGTCATACACAGGTGATAATGTGTTATAATAACTCTAAAAATGGCGAAAATAAATGTTTTTGAACTCGCGAATTTCACATGAAACGCGAATTTTAGCTTTTTCGTTTTTTTTTTTTCTTTATAGTGCTCTTCCGATAATTCGCGGCAATTAATGCACAATGGGCCGATAACCTAGATGTTAGGCCCCTTAAAACAACAATTATCATCATCATCTTAATGCACAAATTTCCGCGTTTTTTTGAAAGCCGCAAATTATCTGCAGTAATGTTTTTAAGCCAGGCAAAAAGAAAACTATTGGTTAAAAAATTGAATTGTATTTTAAGAACACGCAGAAAAAAATAATTATAATACTTTATGTTCGGCCCTGACTATTATATGTCAGAAAACTGTACTATAATGAGGCTCATTATAACACTATTTTGCATTATGAAACAGTTTCTCCCACCAATCAGAGCTCAAGAAACAGTTGTTTGACCAATTAGATAATTAGATGCACTGAGTTCCACGGCCTTCTAATTTAAATTTCACTGCCTGGCCTAGTGTCATTGTAGGGTAATCGAGGAGGCCATGGTCAAATACAAGGCATTTCTGCGTCTCATGCGCTCTGTTCAGTACATAAAACTGGTGAAATCTCTACAGATATTTATGAATATTTATGTTCAAACATAAAATAGATATAATTATCGTCGAACATAAACAGTCGTATGCAACTCGCCTATAATGGTAATAAAGACACTCGTATGGAAATTATAAAACTCGCATACGCGCATTTTATAAACATACTCGTGTCTTAATTATTGCCATTATAGGCTCGTTGCATAATGTACTATTATAACATAGTATTGTAAGACACACTACGTAGATTAGGCCTATACCAATATTAAAAACAAAGAGAAATGACTGTAATCACTTTTTGTTTCTTAGATGGTTTATTTGTTCTAGTTTTAGATTGTACAATTCTGAAGAAAACAATATATGAGAACGAAAATTCATCTCGATTTTCTATATAAGAGAGTTAGTTTAGTTAGTTATTGTTGTTTTAAGGGGCGGAACTACGAGGTCATCTGCCCCTATATAAGAGATACCGGTAAGTGTGACTATAGACACACTAGCTTGATTGTGGGAACTTTCGGGATTTCCGTTGCATCACTCCTTTACTTGACATGCACTGGATCTCAGTTTACCTCACCGACAGTCAAATTCCTTACAATATCCTCATCGCTTTCATGTCTGAAACCAATATCGTCTTTATCGAAGTCCAACTACTGAATGTCACTTTCTTCTGCATCTTGGCATTCATCCAGGTTTTGCCCTAATGTCATCGTAGCGAGACACCTTGCCCGTTTAAAATATCGTCGTCATAGAAGCCGACAAACGCATGTTTTTGTGCGAGTGTAGTAGCGGTAATTTTCTCTCATGACTTGACTGCATGGAGAGCATCCAACGAACACGGAATGATCGGAAACTTAACGGTAGATAGCGGACTTCGCTTTCTGCATACAGCGATCTTTATCAAGTTATTGAGGTTTTAAGGACCAGAACAGCAAGGTCACCTCCCCCTTCATCCTAGTAACTATTCGACGCGTGGCGTCATATAGTGCGCCTATCAGACATGATTATCTAGATGGCAAATATCCATATCCAAATGTGCCACTGTTTCCTGAACCAGTCTTAACCAGGTGGTCTTCTTGGTTTCATTCTGTAGTGCCTGTCAGAGTACTTGAAAGATATCGTTCAATTTATGAATGAAGTAGTAGGGACTGATAACTCTGGTGTTGATATCCTGAACAATGTTTCACATGACGAAATACTTGAGATTCAAAGAATTTGGCACAGACATCACAGTACTCATCCCTTGATTAGAAGGCCAGTCTTATCAGACTGTTCACCTTCTAGATGGACATCTACGGAGAATTCAGCAAGCCCTTAAACTTACGGTACCAACATTAAGGAGCTGTTGGAGGGTTGTGGAAATGTATTAAAGAGAGAAAATACATTCAGTTTTAGTAAAGGCTGGGTCCCATGCTCTTAGAATATTAATCAGCCTGATATCTGTTGACCCTGGGAACAAGATTAACAAATGTGTGCGTTTGATCCAGCAGAAATAGTGCCAATGAACATCAATGAGGACCTTGCAAAGAAAATTAAAAAGTTGTCATTCTGTGGAACACAGGAAAAAAGTGAGGTCATAAGAGTATACAACGAACTGCAAACTTTAATCAAGAGGCAGATGCACGACAGGACCAAGACAGACATTGTTGGAATGTACATTTGTATTTCCAAAGTTCTCAGAATCTGTGTTGAAAACCATTTTGATACCCTGTTCAAATGCTAACTGTGAACTTTTGTTTTTCAGCTTACACTAGCACGTTAAGTGATAAGTGTTACCGTTAATCACAAGGGAATTTGGATCTCTTCACTGAAGTATACATTGAAGGATGACTGAAATGTGTTATGTTTTCCATGATATTTAAAAACTCCCGCCTAAAATTTAACATTTTGAAAGTACCGAAAAGTGCACTTGAAAACACCGAATTTGCCACTTTAAAATACCGCTTTCTTCATTCTGAAATCACCGAAAAATTCCTATCCCTAGTAATACAAGTATAACTGATGGTAAGTAAGGAAAGTCGCTTAATATGAAGTGAATGATTGTGGTCTGAACGAGCAGGTAATGGCGAAGTGTTGCGCCGATCTATGATATTGTGTGTCCTGAAGAGCACAGAGGAAATATAAAGCGTATTTTGTCGGCTATAAGCTTGTGTATTTGAGTGTGATATATATACATATGTGGGGTAAATTAGCACACAACATTTGCACTGAAAGATGTTGCCTTAGGTAATATAAGCTAATAAAGTTTCATTTTTTCCATAATATGCCTTTGTTACTAGATACATATAATTCCTGAGAGACTGGAGTAGATCTGGTTATTCGCATCACATACCAAGTGTTGTGAAGTGATTAAGTGAATTGATCAGTAGGCAGTCCTACAAACTGGCCATAGTGTATTCAGTTCGACACCAGGCTGAAAATTGAATTCTACGTCCTCAAGATATAAGCAAAGGTGTATACCATCCAAATATACTTAAGTGCAACGATGACTTATGTCCAAAACAAGAATATAAAAGTGAAGGGTATTTTGATGTACATTGTTTACAGGTCGCTTTAATTATGTAAAGAAGAAAGAAAAATACATTATGAACAGTGAAAGACTGGAATGATGAGATAAAAAAAAAAACTTGAAGGGTATAATTTTTTTTAAGTTGGTAATTGCTTTGAAGAGTATAATATTGTCGATGTTTGTAATTTCTTTGTAGGGTATAATATTTCATATTTATACAAGTGTTGAAGAGAAGTATGGTGATATGATTGTTGACATATACCATAATTCTCTGGGGTGAATTGTGATGGTCCCAATTTGTGACCAGAAAGAAATAATTTTATATATTTTATTATTATTATTATTATTATTATTATCAATGATTTTTTAATTTTTCATTTTTACCTTTTATTAGTTATTATGTTAACTAATATGTTTATATCTATTATTATGCGGTAATGTAGAATATTATGGCAATTGAAAGGACTTGGAGCGATACACATTATATTTGAAATAAGTTAGACGCTCGACTGAATATTATTTCTGAAGAAAATACGAACAAGAGAAGAAGAGGGTGTTCGCGGAAGGCCGGCTTATCCACCGCTTCCCGGTAACGACTTGAATAGACACGTATGTCTTTCACATCAAGTATTCTACCAGTATACAAATCATACTAAGAATGGATTCTTTGAAGACTCTCCATTATCAATACCTGGCAGGCAAGGTAATGAATGGGGCTGCTGGACCTGTGAATGAGTCCTTTGCAACTTTATACAAAAGGTAGGCTGGACCTCCCGAGAAATGCTACAAAGAAGTATTGTCATTATTGATATGTGAAAGGCGTGCAAATTGCCTAGTGACTTCAGAAGTGGGGGTGGGCGCGTGCCTGGGAACGTTATATATATGACGGCCGACCAAATGATATTATTATTGAACTGCTGAGAGAAGACGGAATGGTGCTGTGTGGAGCAGAAGAGTGGAACGTGTAGCGCGATGGATTAGGAAATTAACCTTCATTTGTAACGCGTGCTAAATAATACAGTTAACTATTTAAGTATATGAATTTGATAAGACAATCAGTCTCATCAAACTGTGGCATGGTTGTGTACAAGGCTATTGTCACAGGGATGATTTTTGGAATTTATTCCGTCATCCACATATAAATTCATTACGTTGAGGAAGATCAGGGCCATCAGGAACTCTCTACGTAACAATCCAACTACAATGATCTTCAATGCGGTGAGCGATTTAAACAGTTTTACTCCAGTCAAATCAGAAGGCTCTCATGCTTATTAAATTCAATCTATATTTTATTCAATTAACTCAGTATACTCCAATTTCCAATCAAGACCCATAATACAAGTACATTCAGTAGATTCTTTAATTTAATATTATTATTATCTTTAGTATTTTATTCTTTTTGCACTTGTTTTTATATATTAAATTCATTTTTAAATTCAAATGTTTGACTGGTTTCCTTTAGTAGCTAGAAATTACTATAAGGCAACACCACACTCCTGATCTAATTATCGAAAGGTTAGATTACGTAAGTTTCACTACGGCTGGAGATAGGAATTTCGCTGCTCTACCTCTGTTTAACCGAGGATTAATATATTATTTTGATCATTATATATGAATGGTCTGGCGCCCTGGCAACACATAATACTACACATGTATTTTTTAGTGATGCTGACAACAATACAGATACACTATTAAATTAATACACAATTAAATGTTTCATATTGATCACCCAAAAGTGGGCGACTATTTAATTATTAACCTTTGCATATAATCAGTTTATTATTATTATTAACATTATTCAATTATCAATAACCCATTACAAATAACGCCCAACTAGTGGGGCAAGATTCAGTTCTCTTTAACCCATTACACAACAACAACTCGCCAAAGTTTCATCGCAATCGGATGAATGGTATATGAACGCACACAAGACTTTGTTGAAACGATTCGCGCACCGTCAAAAATCAGAGAAGAGGTGAGAATAGAAGACTCTATACTACAAAAGATCTAGAAGGCTATAATGAAGTGGCAATAAAACTGCAAGAAGGGAGTATGAAAGAGACCTAGGAGGGAGGAGACCAGTTGGCAGACCTAGAAAACAATGGACAGATCTAGTGAAGAAGGATGTACAGGAAAGAGGCCAGGATTGGGAGAGGATTGTGAACGAAGAATGGTTCATGGGACAGAGATGGAGGGGGGCTCGTATACCATACCTGGGAAACTGGAGTTGGTCAAGGATGATGATGATTATGAATGGACAATATACTCTGATACAGAATTGGGGTTGTTCAAGTTTGGCTGATAAAGAGGCATGTTCTTGGCTTATGAGGGAGAGAATGAATGGAAAGATATTCGTGAGATATTGGGAATTGAAGTGATAAAAGCCATTTTTCAGGGTTGCCCAAATCTATTAAAGAAAGCTTTCCAGTCGGTCAAGTCCGCAATCATTTTGAATAATCTGGCTTCAATAGGAAATTTAAAAATATGTTGATGTTCATATTATCTTCCATTAGGGCATCCTCAATAGGTGGTGGACTGTTAAAAGTCTCCATGGTAGTAGTGGCAGGCAGCTGTGACTTTCAACTTATTTTTTCTACATCCACATTTGTGCCCACAGCAGGTTGTACCCCGACAGAAGATAAGTTTTAATAAGGGCTCAGGGGCAACAGGTTGGTTGGTTCCTTAGTTTAGGGGCTGTGACAATGCAGTCATATAGCCCTGTGTACTTTGGGTGTGTGTAGAATTTGTCTGATAACCAATGTTAATTGTGATGACTGAATTAGTGTGCGTTATCTGTGATTCAGGTAGAAGGATTGCAGACGATATTTTTTTTCATGTAGTTCCTACGTTTGCTACCAAATGCTACCGTCCACGACACCCAGCCGCGGACGTGGCTACTAGATGTCATCGCAGTCAGGACCTGGATCGGTGGTTGTGATAGGCACTAATGTATGATCGAGCTTCTGTTTCCAACCCCCAAAGATCAGAAGACGGCTCATTTCCCCGCCACAGCTGCATCGCTGCTCCTTCTGTATAAGGATGCTAATTTTGGTCTCATGTTTGAAGCGGACTTTGTGAAATGCAAGATAAGTGATGTTATAATATGTGGAGTTCCTTATACTGTATATTCCAGAACAACTACCACACACTGATGTGATGAGTTGGGGTCACAAAGCACTGAGTTACACAATTCAATGACTGAGGTTGCATCAACATTACCCCTTCCTGTAACACGGTGATGTTGCGTTACAGCCAGAGAATGAACGAGCAAGTGTTATAATGTCTGAAGACCTTTTGTTGCTGTTGTTGTGACAAAAATTTCCGAGTTTCTACTTTCCTTGGACTAGTTTGTATAAGGATATATTTTAATCTGCAGGGGTTAAGGCAGTGAGAAGAAAAGTACATACCTGCCAACCTATCAAACTGAAAAAATCGGGAGATTTTGAAGACCATGTCTAAACCTATTTCTTCGCCATATTACCGAGGAACCGACAAAATCACTCAGATCGAAAAATCACAATAGCCTACCGGCATATTAATGCCAACAACATCTAAGTTATACACAAATAATTTCACGTGTTAAACGGATACAATATTCCGCAGCCTACAACTAGCTCTGATCCTCAGGCTATTATGAAACGTCTAGGAACATGCACTGAATTGAATTAACCATCAACTATTTCAAACTAAGAGGTACAGTATTCAAATCCAACTAAGCGGTATGAATAGTTATGGAGAATTATCTATAAATTATCGATACGAAGCGAAACTGCAGTATCGAAACACACTACACGTAAAATCGATCTGTTCGATGGATGGCTGGAGTTTGTCATCTCACATTTTTAGACCGAAATTACGCGTGAGATTTTTGAAAAATCGTGAGATTTAATAGGTTAAGCGGGAGAAGTGGTGTAAAATCGGGAGTCTCCCGCCTAAATCATGAGAGTTGGCAGGTATGAAAGTATGAGTACATCCACATCCTGTCCAACAACGTTGTCACTCTCACTCAGTGTATCTAAAGCAGTCTGATCAGTCAGTGTGTCGGCATCATTAGGACTTGGCTGACATGAGTCTCCTTTGTCATTTAGTTTATTGTGAGTCAACTTTTTTTTGTTCTTGAGAGAAACTGATTTTGGGGCACACTGATGACAGAATGTTCTTCAAAATGTAGGCCTATATCAACTGATGTTTTCACTATGCAACTTCCATTTTGTTCAGTTCAGCTACCTTGGTACTGTTTAAAGTCTCGGAGTATCCATCGAAAACAATTTTGCAGCTTTTTGCACAACAGAGTTTCATCGTATAGTACATTATGTACTGTAGGTGTTGCAAATATCTTGTATTGTGATTCCTTATTCCACACCACCTTATGCAACAGGAAGCTACCATCCACAATATTTGTTGTTGAAATAATCTGCTAGAATATCATTGCTACGTTTGCACAAGGAAATCCGTTGGAACATAACAAGAGGATCTAGTTATACTGGTATCATGAAATTGTTGCTTCTATAACAAATACCGGGCAATTTTTATGATACGCTGTACCCGTTCCACAGTGACATGCGATGACCCAGCTAACATAGAATCGCACATCCTGCGTTGCGGAACACACGAACACTGAAAATAAAATAAGGAATGTGTCGGAACCCAGCTGAAATTTAAAAAAATCAGCTATGGGTAGCACGAGACGAAGAGTCTCAGGGTCGTTTACGGGCTTAATTAACAACGATAAAAAGAAAGGGGCGACATCAAGCTGGATTTCTAGCTAACCACATCCTTCCTGGTGAAGCCTTACAACGAATCAGGAAAGGAAAAGGGAAAAAAATGCCATCACGAAATAAAAGAATTAAAAAAAAACAATGAAAGATTTATTGAATGGTGGGTAAAATAATAGGTTGAGCGAGTTCATAACAAGCCCATCCATCTCCATCCTGCCTTAAATTGTTCACATGATTCAATTAAAAAAAAAAACTAAAAGTTCATCTTGTCCACTCAGGATCACCTAAGCACTTTTCACACGCAACACAATCACTCGTGATTCCTGAGGCCTAACATCAATTTACACTCAACAACTATTCATGTGAACTTCAAATAGTTATATCATTTTTCACATATTTACATTCAAAATTGCACTGAAAATTCCTATATGGAAAATACTTATCACTCCTAACATCATCATAATCATAAATTCTGATATAATCTGGTGTGGTCAAATTATGTTATATATTCAGTAATAAATTGGCATATTATTAACTCAATTCAGCCATAATCAGAGGTTTCTTTTGTTTCAGCAAATAATCATGTCAGATAAATGGCAGGAATTCTCATCCAGGTTGAAATAATTAAAGTATCATAATAAAAACTTGGATTAATTAAAAGTATTCGGAATATCTAACTTGGATCACATTAGAGGTGTCCTTCATATTTTATCACATCTACAAAAATGCCAGATTTTGTTGTAATTAAATAATTTGAGGATTATGAGTGCACTCAACAACAACATTAATTGCCATACAAAATGATTACCATAAATTCTCAACCCTTTGGATATCATCATCCAATAATCACATGAACCAATATTCATTCAGAAAAACCACTTCATTAATTCATTATCAAACATCATTAATTCACAATAACTCCTTATAATTGTTCAGCGCATTGCCTGAACCAAGAACCAGACTGGGTTTATACTAACCTACCAGTCAATATATTTATTCTGAACATGGTAACCTCCCAAACCGTGGCAATATCTTCACATCATAAACTTGGCAAATTCCTCAATAGTGAACATTCAAAATGCATCATAAAGATGTATAAACTGGCTTTCAATAGTAACAAAATTGATTCATCAAAGCTATGGTCAAATAAATGCGTTCAACAACCTCTCAAAGAAAGTATAGATCACTGAATTAATTATCAATAAGGTCCAAGCATGAGTTAAATTTAATGATAATATTCCTCTGGATAAATTTCTAAAAATCTGTATTCATAAACATGATCAATGGTTAAATATTCCTGATTATATAAGGTTTATTTCTGACTGATTTATTTCTGATCCAAAACCTGTCTGCTAGAGGAACTAACCATTCCAAAATCCTTGGTCATGTCTCAAATCAACCAATAAAATTCAATTAAATTAATGTTCTCAAAAATGGAATGCAGACATGAAAAACTAGTGGATCATAGACAAGAATCAAAAGATATGATCCTGTTGACATTTATCGTTACTGGATTTTAAGAAAAATCAACTGATACGTGACTGACACTTATAATTTGGTTCGCTTATAATCCATCCTATGATGAAAAATATGGAAACTAGGCGATTAACACCACACTATTGCTCGAGGCAATAGGCCCTACTGTCATAGACTAAAGATGAAATGATCCCTAACTGTAGGTCAGGCGTTTGACACCACACTACTGCTCGATGGCGGTAGGCCCTACACGCCGGCTCAAGATGAAAATCCCTAAGGTGGGTAAGGCGTTGAACACCACTCTATTGCTCAAGGCAATAAATAGGCCCCATGCGTAGACTAAGGAGAAATGCTTTGGAATGGAACCAACCACAACGGTTCGGTCACATATCAATGATATACTCGCTAAAGCGACTTAATTGCAAAAGTAAAATGATCCATTCGAAGAAGAAATAACTAAAAGCAAGACTACCCAAATGGCAAGTCTCATCAAGATCCTCACATATGAAAATATCAGTACCAGATTGCAGGCATCGAGTCAAGAAAAACACCCGAGTATATAAACCAACACCAGTATTATGTCTTAACTCTACATAAAAATCAGAACTAAGTTCAAATGTATCAGCGCATTGCAAAAGATTAGAAAATAATATGCTCATATAAGTCTGCAAGACATCTTTCACATACCTGTGTATTCATAATGAAAGCAAATCAAATATTGTAAATGATGTTTAAGTATTCCCGAGTGCTCATTAAAAAAAATTGTTTCATGGCGAAAAACTCATATGGATTCCCACTTTACCTTATGATGGGTCAGTCATTCGTAAATGTTCGCTTCCAGAGATTGACGAAAGCCAGTAAGATCCACAAAAATTCCAAAAGATCGACATCTTGTTTCCTCATCTTGGATCTGAAATCGGCAATCTTCTTTCCCCGGGTCGACTTTGGTACCACCACTCCGCTCGGCCATCCTGCCTGTTCGGCGTTTAACGCTCCATGTCCGTGTAGAAAGATCCCATCTCAGAAGTGGTTTCGATCAAGTTCCAAAATTTCCCTGGGTTGAGTAGCATTGATGGTAACCCCATTATATTTTCTGTCATCATGCCACTGTTCCATAAGTTTATCCAGGATTAAGTTCATTCATTCACCAAAATAATTATAAAAATCGCAAAATTATCAAATTTGATGTTGCATGAAGATAGTTTTTATTTTTATACACCCTGTAGTTTGTGTCTGACATAAATATAACACACTTGGCTATAGTTTGCGCGTGTTCATTAATGTTCGAATAGGAAGTCACTTGTGAAACACTTCATCGCTGACAATGGTTTAATACAATGCTCAATTGACTGGTTCATTTATTAGAAACCCATGGTTGTCAGAATTAAATTGGATATACTGCATCAGCTGTGTATCGAAAATGTAGCATTAATATAGTCCACAAATACTTTCCGCCTACATGCACATATACTAGATTCATTAAATTGTCTACTGATCAAAGTTCCAAGCAAGTATTTCATACGAAGAATGTAGAATATGCATCGTAATACAACTGGAATATTGCACTAGAATGTAGTCATGCCGACCTATTGATGGCAAGGCTGCACTCGCTAACGTATGTCCAAGCTTCCTGCAACATGGCGATGGAAAAACTCACCACAAAATGCCTGCACTCGAATAAGCTGCAACGTGCAGAGGTGCCAACCTTTGAAGTGGGTTATCAGTAATCCCTTATATTGCCCCCCCCCCAATTTTCACGTCAAATCCAAAGCATGCTCCTTCCCTCGCGATACTACCACCTTTGCCCCACCCGGAAGCAACCTATAGTAAAGAATATCATATTACACAATAATATTTGCACATTACCTGCTAGTTATAAAAAATTCCTTGTAGCTTGTTTTGTCCCCCAGTAGCTGGTTTTCCGTGAACATTTTCTTGTAACATACTTCCCCCTGTGATGACATTTTCGTCTTCTAAATCATAAGCGATTCCAGTGTAGATGTGCTTAATGTAGGTCTGAATTCTGTCTGATTTTTCCTAACACTGAAACTTCTTTCTGTGAGGTACACTACACATAATATTGCAAAAACCACATGACTTAAGGTCTTACTGTCCACTTTTGTTTTTAAGCTTAGCAATGTTGTCCCAGTTTACACCAATTCTAGGTCCTTGTAAAATATATTCAGGTTAAAGTATCACAATGATAAACAGCAAAAATTCCTCTTCTAGTTTGTCATGTTCACTTTCCTTGACCAAACTTGGGAATCTTTGAACAAAATGAAGAGATGAATAGGAAACCTTCATTCTAAGAGAAATATCGAGATGTTTTACGATCGGTGCTGGTCTCAGCCGTTTGACGAGATTCCCGTAGTTTTCACGATAGAACACGGAGAAAAATCGCGATTTACATAACTGGTGTCAATTTTAGTCGATCGACGAGATTTCCAGTGTCCTTGAGGTGGGCACGGGTAAATATAGCATAATTACGCAATCGGCGCCGCATGCTCTACGCTTTACAAGAATACACTTGTTCTCGTCATCGAATGAGGAGAAATATTGCAATGTATCGCAATCGCTGCTGCTTTCGGCCATTATAAGAGAATCACTATTTTCTCGCGGTTGGTCACTGAGAACGCGATAATATGCAATCGGTGCCGCACGCGGCCGATCAACGATTGTCTGCCTGTGTATCTGTCCTGGCAGAAAGGAGGAGGCAAGCTCGAGGTTGAGCATGGTTAAAATTTTATTCACGAGCAGATATGGACATGTATGGTCGGCGCCGTGATTCCCGCTGTCCCTATGCTGTGGTTGGGAGTTCACGGTGTATCCCGAGGAGAAATGAGTATCGCGATGCTACGTAGACTGTCATTTCTAAGTAGGTTGACGCACTTCTCGCTCCCCGTACGCTTTTACGTATTCGATCATGGAAAAAGTGGCGAGTAGGTTTCGGGATGTTTCGTGATGGGTGCCCAATCACCTTTGTCAGGATCCCCGCAGTTCACTATTGGGCACGGGATTTATGATTTTACGCAACTGGCGTTGATCTCGGTTCGTTTGACTAGATTCCCGCAGGCAAGTGAGTTCGGAGGATGAACGTTCGAAGTAGGTATCGAATATTACGAATTATTCTGAGAGGATTGCATGAATAATACCGTATTTACTCGAATGCGACCCGCCCCAGAATAAGACCCGCACCCTAATTTTGGAGAACAAAATTTAAAAAAAAATAATACTCAAAATTATTTACTATCTTCACTAAATAAACAGAATAGCATTTATCCGAAATAGTTTCCAACAGTTTTGAAGTCGTCCTAAAATAACACACATCAAACGATTAAAAATACTAATAAAAGTACACAAACACTTCATTCATCGTCATCAGAAGTACCAACTTCGGAACTTTCATCACCATCACTTTCCCACTAAATGTCGTCATCACTGCCATCCATAGCATTCGAAATACTACATTTCTTGAAGCTCTTCCGTATGAGATCTCCAGAGATACGATTCCATGCCGTCAAAATCCACGAACACAGCAGCTGAACTTTCGGGCGCTGAATACGACCAGTTGGAGTCGGTGTGTGCTTATCGGCCACCATCCGCTTCGTATACAGCTGTTTCAAGGCTGCTTTGAACGGGCGGTTCACGCAGCATAGACGTCATCCCGCTCAATCACGAATACATGACTCGTCAATATCATATTTCCTACCGGGCACGATTTCCAATAACTTCAGCTTCCCTCGCAACTTTCAATTTCTCACTCACAAACGTTTCGTAGCATTCATATTTACACTCGAAGAACGTGCGTGTGACTATGACGCCGCGTGCTTACGGTAAAACAAAGTTATAGCCGGAAGAAGGCTAGCACCATCTAGCGGATACTCGCAACACCCGATATTGCGCGCAGCGGGCAATTTAGATCTTTCAAATTTGGATGACTCAAATAAGACCCGCACCCCAATTTTTCACGTCCGAATTTGTTTAAAAATGTGCGGGTGGTATTCGAGTATATTCGGTACAAGAGGGCACATTTTCTTTCGAATTCGAATCACAAGTTATACAAGTTTTCGAGATAACCAGTTAGATTAACCGTTGGAACCAGAATTCGAAGGGAAAATCGACATAAAGGAATTTCGAATTAACCATAACGGATGTCGCAAATTTTAGAGACGGATAGATTTTTAAAATACAAGTATTTCGAAGCTTTTTCGCGATTTCTTTTCGAAACTGTATCATTTCTCAAGATTGCGACATTAAATTATTTTGCGTTATTTCTGGACTTCAATTTGAGTCTCCAAATTTAGAGGTCAATAACAGAAATGAGAGGTTTCTGTTGTGTTTCGGAAGTTTTCACGAATAAACGTCTCGCGGAAAGTCAGGTTTACTAATAAAACAGAAAGATATATCACACAAAACAAAAACTCTTCTTGATGCCGAAAATATACGTTGAACCGATGTATACCACTCAAGGTATCCTCAGTATGCATTTCCTTGAGGTCGGGCACGGGGAAATATAGCTTACGCAATCGGCGACACTTGCATAAAACTTGCTCCATCGCTATCTGTGAGCCTAGGGGCAAGAGTTTAAAGGATTTAAACCGGCCTCTGCGAATTTTCGTTACCTCCATCTAGACATAAAATTAGCTACTTTTCGTTGCTTACGTTACCTGTTTGTAAAATTAGCTACTTTTCCGTTACTTTCTGTTGCCGGTAAACACATTCCAACTTTCCTTTCTTTTGCATTGATTTTTTTTTTCTCGTGATAATGTAACTTTTCCGTAATAACTTCCCCTTTGACCGTAATCGTGAGGTGAAATCCGTAATAATTACGGACAATCCGTAATAGTTGGCACCTCTGAACGTGTATCAACTGCGCATTTACAAGCCCAATGTTAGCCTGTGCAGTGCCGTAAGAATAGACATGTTCACTGTGCTGAATTATAATGTTAGTTGTGTCGAATTTATGCACTCACTGAAGTGAAATAAAGCCGATGTCTGCTAGTGACAGTAATGTAGGTCTTGTAAAGACGCCCGTATTGAAATGTTCTTCACTTGTGTTCGTAATGAACTGTTCTCCGCTGTAACAGAAACTGTATCATTATGCACTCGAGTCTGTAAGACATTGTAACGGACTACACTCGTGTTCATAAAGTATTGTACCGGACTGCACTCGCGTTCGTAATCCACTGTATCGAACGACCAATGTACTGCAGAGAAGCGAACTATCGTACTGTACTGTAGCGAATTATTGTAATCAACTGCAGCGCACTATTGTAATGTACTGTTGTAATCAACTGCTGTAAAGAGCTGCTCTGCACTGCTCACATTTTATCTGGCAGCCAGCCTGTCATCTGACTTGCTCTCCCTCCAAGAGTAGGGGTAGGGATGAAAATGCTCCTGAAGTCATACTCCCTCTGTCGAAGTGCAATAAATAAAACCATTATAATAATCCATGCTTCCTTTAGTGTACCCAAACAGGACAAGGGGAAAAATAAAATTCCTTCGTAAATTTCTGCTTACTTGACTTGGTCTTCGTGTCGTGACATTAAATTAATAAATATCCTTATATGAATATCCCATCATCAGAGCGAATGAAGAGCTACTGGGCGACTCGGAAAGGAAACTTACTGAAGAAGAGGACCAAGAAATGATTGACTGAAGTGGTCCAATGAGGCCGTAAAAGAAGAAGAAGAAGAATATCCCATCACGCATGCAGGTCGGTTAACAGCCATCATTCTCCTTCTACCTGATCTTACGTCATGCTCCCACAAAGCAATATTCGCGACACCTGCGCACTCTTTTCCTTCGTATAATTTCCAACCTGGTCAGCATAGCCGATCATACCAAGACCTTCTAGGGGCCGATAACCTCGATGTTAGGCCCCTTAAAACAACAATTATCATCATCAACATCATACCAAGACCATATTGGGTACAACGCTAATGTTCCTATCCAATTATCTCGTGAACTAAGAACTCTCCATAAAACATGAGTAGGACCTTCATTGTAGAGAATTTAATTGTCTTTAGGTTTAGTAAGAGTAATATTTTCCCTTAGGTCCAATAGATTATGAGATATTAGCAACACAAAAATAGGTACCGTCCTTTACCTCGCTCACCCCCATCCATCAGGACTTTTGGTACGTTCATTAGTAGACCCTCCAATTCTGCAAAGTTTCAAAACTTTGGGAATATACAGTATATCACGTCACCAACAACTTTATCAAAATTCTGATGGGAGGAACTAGGTGCCAACTTTAACTTGCATAATGCTTGTACCATAATTTTTCATTTCAAATGTTTGAAAAAAATATGAGAGTAATATTCACACATATACGGTAACCTCCAAATATTCATGCACTGAATGAATCGAGGCAACTGCTTTGAGTTTACCTCTATGTTATTTTTTCAGCCGTTTTCTACAAAAACAGTTTTGATGTTAAAATATTACTGTTATTGTTTAAAGAAGCTTAACCATATGATAATCAGCTCTTGACTTGAAAAGATGCAATAAAGGCTAATAATTAAGATTTATTTCCTTTTAGTTATTCTTAGTGGTAAAAGCTGATTGGACTCCTTTCTTATTCAATTTGTAATTGGGGACAAATTTGATCTTTTACATTTTAAAATGTAAGATATTCCTCCACCTTTCTAACTCAAGGTTCGATAATGGTGCTACTAAAATATTTATAGGATATTTCATCACTTTAAAATGGTAACAACTCAAAGTCATTATACTTACAAGGGACTTTTAGGTACTGGGACAACCTCCATCCGTGCATTCTTGTACCAGTTACCAACGAAAGCAGTGAAGGAATTCACATCATATCGTGGAATATTGTAGCGGTACATCTTACCCTGGCGGAAACTATAACATACAAAAACATAATGCTTCATTAAGAACAAGTGTACGGTACTATATAACTACTTGTTTTACAAGGGTAAGCGGGGTGTCTAAATATTTGCACCCATAACCTACATCAGGTGGGACATTCACCACTTTTGTGCTTATACAAATGGAATCTTGTCTGATTATCTACATTATTGTGGCATTTGTACCACATTGTGTACTTCAAATTAGGGCTGGGAATGTAGTGGCTGTGCCCTGTATGTTAGGTACCATCTCAGCATTTCCCAGGTGTTGGAAGTGGGGAAACCATGGAAAATCTCTTCTAAGTGAGCTACAAGTAGGATTCACCCCAAACTTTTCTTCTCAGTTGTCTTCATCCAAGATCACCCAGTTTAACTCCTCATACCAGGATTCAAATCCTTAATGGCAGAGTCACACAATTGGAGACAAATTTTATCATTCTTTTATATTTTAAAATATAAGATATTATGTCTATGGAATCTTATCTGATTATTTACATTATTGTGGCATTTATACCACGTTGTGTACTTCAAATTAGGGCTAGGACTGAGAATAAAGTAGATATGGCCCGTTTGTAAGGTACCATCCCTGCATTCCCCTGGAATTGGAAGTGAGGAAACTATGGAAAATCTCTTCTAAGTGAGTTGCAAGTAGGATTCACACACACTTTCCTTCTCAGTTGTTACACAGACAGCTATTAAACTCACTCCTAGACCATGAGAGCTACATTACCAGGACCCTGGATGGCAAAATGTTAGCAATAAAAGCCCACCCAATGAAACTAAAAAAACACAATGTGACAACAAGGTACAATGTAGAACATTGTACATCTCAAATCTCCCAGTCAATTTCCTCTGTGCAACTATGTTGGGCCAACATACTAGAACTCTTCACCCGAGGTCTTCATTTCTATTCAATATCTACATCACGGTGGCTTTGGAAATATCCTTAAAAATTAAACATATGTGATAATTTCCAAGCTAGAAATATAATCCAAAAGCCTATTTAATCTTCTTCTTCAGTGCGAAAATAAAAACCCCCTGCACATATACAATATTATAGCCAAGGAGAAGAGAAACCCATAAATCACTGCAGAATGTAATGTTTTAACCAAAAATAATAATAATAATGTTATTGGTGTTACGTCCCTTTTAAATACTGCGGCTTTTAGAGCTGCAGAAGGGGATCTTTAACGTGCCAGTAAATCTGCTGACACGGCTCCCTCGTATTTGCGCACTCTCAAATCCCAGCTAACTGCGCCAGGATAAAAACCTGCAACCTTGTGCCCAGCAAGCGAGAACGTTACAGCTGAGCCACACAGCCAGTCTGCTTCAACCAAGTCCCAACGACAAGTTTACATGGGAATCTTTGCAGCAGAGGTCAGGGATCGTAAGTATTCAAAAGTGCCCCTGGGCTCGGAAACTGAGAGACAGAAAGAATACTTACTGTGTGGTTGCCAAGAGCAACTGTACAACTGGAATACTTCACAAACCACAATTAATAGTAAATAATTAGTTGAATGACGAATAAACTTACAAAATGAAGGTAGGAACTTGCGAGACACCAAAGCGACGACCTGTTGCACCACCAGCAGTCTGTTTGTTGATGCGAGCAACGTTCATACGGGTCTTTAGCTTGGCTCCCACTGACTCCCATGTAGCAATCAGTCGCTGACATTCAACACAGTCAGTACTGTAACTGTAGGCAAGGTTGAAAAATGAATGTGTGGTTCAAGCATGTAGACAAATTAGATCAGAACAGTTCACAGTGTGTTAGGGGCAGATGACCTTGTAGTTCCGCCCCTTAAAACAACAATAACAGTGTTACCATGACAACATGAGTAAAGGAATAGGCAAATACCAGGGCCAAACAATCTCTCTCTGGCTGGACCTGGTACAGTTGAACCTTGGTTCAGTAAGAGACTTCAGACACATGAAATTAATATAAGATGAATTGTGTTAATAAGCTCAACAAACCTATTTTAAGGAATTACTGCTTTTAAGAAAAAAATATGGTAGATAGAATGTGAATTATACCACTATCCAACAAATCATTAGATACTTCAGTTACACTCAACAAAAACTAGCTTTACTTTTAATGTAGAAAAACTGTTGATACATTTATTACTCTACGTACTCCATAATAGTTTACTTTTTACATACATTCTCTGCAAGTAGTTAAATATTTGATGGATTTTATTGATAAGTTTCCAAGATAATGGATATCTAAAAATGTCTCTGCACTTCTGAAAAGTAAATTCCTTATGAGGAAGAAAGTAGGCTGAATATTAATATTCTAGATATATTAATTTTTCATTGTTATTTCATCAATGGCATTAGCAGTTTAATATGCGCATTAATGCAAATTGTTTTCATTTGTCAATTTATAAATTTAACACAAGAAAAAATGTTTAAAACCCACATGTTCTTCCCGTGGGTTTTATTTATGCAACAACACAAGGGCACACCTTTTAACTCTCACTGGCACTTACAAGAAAACTCAACTGTAAGTGTACAGTATAGTATGTATAACCTTAACAAGTTAACTACAAACATGGTGACTTATAGAATACTTTCTTATTGTTGGGTTGTATTCATTGTTGCTACTCATGTTTGCCGACCACTTGCAGACACTGGAACTGACATTTATAATGTAACTTCAGAGGTGCCAACCTTTGTAGTGGGTTATCAGTAATCCCTTATATTGCCCCCCCCCCCACAGAAAAATGTTCACGTCAAATCCAAAGCATGCTCCTCCCTTCTCGATAATGACACAATCTTTGCCCTACCCGGAAGCAAACTTAAGTAAAGAATGTCATATTACACAATATAATTTGCACATTACCTGCTAGTTCAGTGATAAATTCCTTGTAGCTTGTTTTGCACTACGTAACTGGTTTTCCGTGAAAGTTTTCTTGTAACATACTTGATACCAAGCTGGCTTTAGAAAGCGGAGATCGTGCGCAGAACAAATATTCAACCTCAAGAGCATCCTCAGATCAAGAGCTTTGAGAAGCCAGAACACTGTAGTAATATTCGTTGACTTCAAGAAGGCGTACGACTCAATTGACAGGCAGGCTTTATTTAACACCCTAGAGGAGTTCGGAATTGACAGGAAGACGAGAGAAATAATCAAACAAACTAACGGATACCATGTCAAAAGTGAAGTTCTTCGGAGAAATCTCTGATCCTTTTGAAATAAAAACAGGGGTCAGACAAGGAGATTGCTTATCACCTATCCTCTTCAACATTGTTCTGGAGAAAATCATGAGAACCTGGGAGGAAGCTTTGGACATGAAAGGAGTAAGGGGGATACATCTGGGAAGGAAAGGACAGAACCTGGAAATTAAATGTTTGGCTTTTGCTGATGATCTTGCCCTCTTAGCCCAAAGCCGAGATGATGCCCAAAAAATGCTGGATACTCTGCACGAAATCGCTGAGAAAACGGGTCTTCAAGTCTCCTATGAAAAGACAGAATACATGGAATACAGACACCTTGGAGAGAGACACATAAAAGTGAAGCATGGGACTGTCAAAAGAACTGAGAAGTTTAAATATCTAGGTGAATGGATAGAACCCAATGGGCTGGATAAAGAAGCAAATAGGGCAAGAGCTAGAAAATTGGGTTTGGCGTATAGGTTAACCCAGAACACATACAACAAACGAGCAATATCCTACAAGGCAAAACTCAGACACTATAGCACAGTAGTAAAGCCAGAGGGTCTGTACATCTCGGAGTGCTTGACACTGAATAAAAAAAGGGGATCTTCAGGAACTGGAAAAAAAGGAGAGGAAAATTTTGCGGAAAATTTTAGGACCACAGAAAACTGCTGACGGGACATGGAAGAACAGAAAGAATGATGACCTAGTAAACACACTGAAAAAATTACTGTCACAATGCGGAAGCGAAGGTTGAAATTCTACGGACATTTGGTGAGAATGGACGAGAACCGACTGACTAAGAGGATATTCAAGTATATTATAGAGCTGAAGGCTACAACTAAGTGGGTAGAAGAGGTTAAAAGAGGCGCCAAGGAAAGTGGACTCACAGTGGACGTGATCCACAACAGAAAAGAGTTTAGAAACCGAATTGACAACATCAAGATGTTCGAGGAGAAAACACCTAAAATTAGAGCCAAACTGGTAATATCCGAGGAGGAGCGAAAGATCAGAAGTGAACGAATGAAGAGGTTTTGGGAAGAGAAGAGGAGATTAAC
The DNA here is from genome assembly GCA_946902985.2 of Meconema thalassinum. Lineage (NCBI taxonomy): Eukaryota > Metazoa > Arthropoda > Insecta > Orthoptera > Tettigoniidae > Meconema > Meconema thalassinum. The sequence goes on from OX336388.2 coordinate 1,356,905,411, forward strand.
CAGAAAGCCTTAGGTTCCATGCGGTCCACAGGCGGCCAAATTCGGAAGAAAAATAAAAATTCTTTCCCCTGTGATGACATTGTAGTCTTCCGAATCATAAGCGATTCCAGCGTAGATGTGCGTAATGTAGGTCTGAATTCTGTCTGATTTTTCCTAAAGAGGAGAGGAGCCCTTGCAAGGTAGGATTGAGACATCAAGACTGAGGTGGTATGGACACTTAAAGAAAATGGAAGAGAAGAAGATTCCAAAGAGGATACATGAGATGCAGATGCAGAAGAAACGACCAAGGGGAAGACCAAGAGATAGATGGCTGAAAGGAGTGGAGGAATGTGTCAAGAAGAGAGGCGAGGACTGGACCAAAGTGACAGTGGAGAGTTGGTGAGAAGAAAGGACTAAGTGGCGAGGCTTATGTTCCAAACATACCCAGCCTGGGGCTGGAAACTGTACAAGATGATGATGATGATGATTTTCTTAACACTGAAAATTCTTTCTGTGGGAGAGTTACTGTGAGGTACTGATAATATTGCAAATACCACATTACTTAAAGTTTTATACTTTAACAATCCACTTTAGTTTTCTTTAAGCTCAGCAATGTTGCCCCAGGGGTAGATGACCTCGTAGTTCTGCCCCTTAAAATAACAATCTAACTAATGTTGCCTCAGTTTACATCAATTCTAGGTCCTTGTAAAATATATTCAGGGAAAGTATCACACTGATAAACAGCAAATTCCTCTTCAAGTTTGCCATGTTCACTTTCCTTGACCAAACTTGGGAATCTTTGAATAAAATAATCAAGAGATGAATAGGAAACCTTCATTCTAAGAGAAATGTTACACGATCGAGGCTGGCCTCAGCCGTTTGAAGAGATTCCCGTAGTTTTCACGACACACGGAGAAAATTGGGAGAAATAGCCATCTCTCACGGAGAAAAATCGCTATATACATAATCGGTGTCACTTTTAGTCGATCGACGAGATTTCCATTGTCCTTGAGGTGGGAACGGGAAAATATAGCATAATTACGCAATCAGCGCCGGTTGCTATACGTTTGACAAGAATCCAGTCGTTCTCGTATTCGAATGCGGAGAAATATCGCAATGTATCGCAATCGCTTTCGGCCGTTATACGAGAATCAAGATGTCCTCGCGGTTGGTCACTGAGAACGCGATAATATGCAATCGGCGCCTCACCCTGCCGTTCAACGATTGTCTGCCTGTCTATCTGTCCTGGCAGAATGGCGGAGGCAAGCTCGAGGTTGGGCATGGTTAAAATTCACTAGCAGTTATTGGACATGTTGCATGGTCGGCGTTGTGATTTCCTCTGTCCCTATGCTGCGGTTGGGAGTTCATGATGGATCACGAGGAGAAATGAGTATCGCGATGCTACGTAGACTTTAATTTCTAAAAGGGTTGATGCACTTCTCGCTCTCCGTATGCTTTTAAGTATATGGTCATGGGCAAAGTGGCGAGTAGGTTTCGGGATGTTTCGTGAGGGGTGCCCAATCACCTTTGACAGGAATCCCGCAGTCCTCGTAGTCACAAGTTCGCGATTGGGCTTGTGTTTATGATTTTACGCAACTGGCGTCGATCTCGGTCCGTTTGAAGAGTTTCCCGCAGACAAGCCGTGAGTTCGTACGATGAACGTTCGAAGTAGGTATCGAATATTATGAATTATTCTGATAGGATTGCATAAATAATACGACAAGAGGGCACATTTTCTTTCGAATTACGAATTATACAACTTAAAAAAGTTTTCGAGATAACCGGTTAAATTGTCCGATGGAACCAAAGTTCGAAGGAAAAGTCGACATAATGGAATTTCGAATTAACCATACTGGATGTCGCAAATTTTCGAGACTGATAAGATTTTTAAAATATACATTTTTTGAAGTATTTTCGTGATTTCTTTTTCGAAACCAGATCATTTCCCACGAATGCGTCATTAAATTATTTTGCGTTATTTCTGGACTTCAATTTGAGGTAGTCTCCAAATTTAGAGGTCAATAACAAAAATGAGAGGTGTCGGTTGAGTTTCGGAAGTTTTCGCGAATAAACGTCTCGCAGAAAGTCAGGTTTCCTAATAATACAAAAAAATATTTCACACAAAACTAAAAACTCTTCTATATACCGAAAATATACGTTGGACCGATGTATACCACTCAAGGTATCCTCATTATGCATTTCCTTGAGGTTGGGCATGGGGAAATATAGCTTACACAATCGGCTCCATCGCAATCTGTGAGCCAAGCGGCGCGAGTTTAAACGATTTAAACCGACCTCGGCGAATTTTCGTTACCTCCAACCATCCAGAGATAAAAATTAGCTACTTTTACTTTCGTTACCTGTTTGTAAAATTAGCTACAGTACTTTGTAGTTACTTTCGTTACCGGTAACTTTCCTTCTTTTTCATAGAAATGTATTTTTTTCGTGATGTCACTTTTCCGTAATAATTTCCCCTTTGACCGTAATCGTGAGGTGAAATCCGTAATAATTACGGACAATCCGTAATAGCTGGCACCTCTGCAACTTGAAAGTTGGCAAAATGAACTGATCGTCATCTATCGTTGTGCCATCATTCCACTGACCGTGTAAGCCTATTCATCTTGTAAATCCACAAGTGTAGTGCAAGTCAGACGTCTGAAAGCATTGTCCTACTCTCTCAAACTTGTCACAAAATTAACATACTAGACATATCTGTACTGGAACATGAACAACATGCAAGCCAGAAGTGTTGCCATGGAATACTCTGGAAAAGACATGGGAAAGACAAGTGTTTATGTAAAGAAAGTAAAACAGCTGTTCCAAGTTGGATGATGATGATGGTGTTTGTTATTTAAAGGGGTGGAACACTGAGGTCATCTAGGGCAGATGATCTCATAGTTCTGCTCCTTAAAACAACAATAACTAACAAGGCAGGAGTGTTGGGAAAAGTAAAGGACCTTGGAAGACAGCCTGTGCCTCTATAGTTAATGCCATCAGAAGAGATGCCATGGGAGAGAGGAGCTCGACACAAGTGGAAGCAATACCAGACTTGGCGAAGGTTCGTAAGGTTGCAAACGAGTGAGCTACTGGGGGTGGGGATGCCATAACCCAACAAAGCAAAAGAATGACTCTCTAAAACTATAAAACAAAATGCTTACAACATAATAAACCAATCACCGGTGGTGGCTCCACTTGATGCCTGTGTCAGATGCTCAAAGTTGTCATCAGACAACTCTTTCACTGCTGGCTCTTTGTTACTGTTAAATGTGTGGAGAATAAGTTCATCATTCAAGGGCCCTGTAACATGAAAAACAAAAACCCTAATTTTAACTCTGAACATAATCAAGTCCTACAGTATTAAAGAGACAACTTTGTTAGACAGGACATCTCAAAATAATAGAACCCATTTTCAGGATATACCCTGTGGGAATACAGCAGTCTAAATCTGAAAGTGCAACTTAGGCAGGAAATTTGCTACAGATTTATGACATTTTTAAACATAATTTTAAGTGCGAGTTGAATTCTGAGTCTTCTGATAAAAGCAATACAGATAATACCTGAGGGTGGCCTGTATTCTTTATGTATGGTAGTGTATCTTCTATTTCAGCTACCTGAGCAGAGTATATTAACATTACCTACCCAAGATACCACAATTATTGGGCTCCCTTACCTGCACTGACTAACTGAAGAACATTTTTACATAGAACATCAGAGTGTTATTCAGTCAAACGACTTGGGCCTAAGAAGCAATCAAATATTACTAAATTTTGAATGTGTATGCATTATCATTCCAACTCGACTAATAAGAAAAAAGATATTGCTCAAAGAACTGCAAAAGCAGCAACAAACAATCCCTAGCCCTGTCCCATATGGAAATCACCATTCTGCACGATATAGGGTTGCCTCAACCATTGTTTTTATGTCGAGTTCTCTCAGATAGGATACAAAAAAAGTAGGTCTGCAGTTTTATGACGAAAAACAACTAAAACTAAGAGTGCTTCAAAAATAATTTTTAGTCTAGTACGTAACTATACAAGCTGGCTTCACACAATGGCCCTAATGTTGGAGCCAATGCCATTTTCCAATACAGTGCACTCGCGATAATTCGCAGCAATTAATGCACAACCTTCCACGAATTATCGAAAACCACGAATTATCCGCAGTTAGGTTCTTAAGCCTAGTAATAACAAAACGCAAAAAAATAGTTACAACACTTTATAACATTATATTGTAAGTCACACTAGAGGTACCGGTATGTGGATTATGCCAACAATAATTCCTAAGAAAAAAAGGCTGTCATCACTTTCTTGTTTTTTAGATTGTTAAATTTTCTAGTTTTATATTGTACATTTCTGAAGAAAACAATATACAGTCGAACTTCGATATCTCAAAGTGCCTTCGGAGATAAAAATTACTTCGAGATATCGAATTTTTTCAAAAAGAAAGAAAAAAAAGAGGGAGGGATACCATTACAGTATTATAAACATACGAATAGACAACTGTTGCTACTTCTAATATTACTGTTACTAGAACTTCTCCTATGGGCCTACCAGCTACGGTTTAATGCTATCGTATTAATTATTTACAAGTTTCAATCCATTCTATTATATTGTGTCTATTTTGTTAAATTACTACACAGTTATACAGTATTACCAGTACATTTTCATTTTACAGTACTTACAAATTCAAATCTTTGAAAAGAAGTCCGTCAGTTTCTTTTGTTTACTTTTCTGCTACACCCGGTTCTCACGAAGTTTTCTAACCATTACTGGCACTCTTTCCTTGCTTCTTTTCCCACCGTGACACGTTTCCCCTTTAAATGCGAGGGTCTTTTCTGGCAAACATTTAAAAAACAGACCAGTTTCATCGGCATTGAAATCATCACGAGGGTCGTAATCAGCCAGTAGAGTTGGTAGAACGTCTCGTCGATAGTCTTCACAGTCAACCTCAGATACACTAGCATTTTCACCTGACATAACTTCCTGCACAATTCTGTTTCGATGTTTAAATTTTTCTAGCCATCCTGTACTAGCCTGGAACGATTCTATGCCTAACTCGTCAGCAAATTTACGTGCTTTTTCACGAAGTATGGAGCCTTGAAGTCGAATGTTTTTGTCCCTCATACACTTTACCCACGTAAACATAGCTTCCTCCAACTGAGGGTAACTTGAGCTCTTAAAACGTTTCCTCTCCGATGAAAAACGTGACACCTGAATAGCATTAGCAATCTTGTCTTTATTTTTCATAATCGTTGACAGTATGTTAGCTGGAATGCCGAATTCAGAGGCAATATCTTTCTTCCTTCTCACACCCTTTTCCACTTCGTGAATTAACTTTAATTTTTCACTCGCACTTAAAACATTTCAGAACTTGTTTCTTCTCCATGGTGTTTGCATTATCAATTTACACAGTAGGTCAGAAACTACAGGACAGTGCTCTCTCACCAGGCTGATCAGCCAAGGACACAAAGGGTGCGGGCATGCCATAAATAGCCGGAGTTTCCCTGTTACTGTTATTGTCTGAGGTGCACATAGTGATGTAAAATGTCTAGGCATTTATAAGTCGGGGCAAATGTCCAGGATAAATGCCCGGGAAAATGCCCAGGCATTTTGGGCATTTACCTCTATTAAAAACATATTCATAATGCAACGCTTATATAAATATTGGTGTAGCCATATATGTATCTACATATATGTATCTACATATATGTATTCTATATATTTATCATTAAAAACAGGAGTTGAGGCCAAAATAGGCTGCGGAAGTTGTTGTAGGAATTCACAGTAAGAACTTGATTTTGGTTCTGAGGCTGAGCTTGTGCTCGGTACTGCAGATTTGTTGTTGAAATCATCCACTTCAATTAGTAAAGGTTCATAAGGGGATTTTCATTCGAAAAGGCTTTTCAACCACTGTAATTGTACCTAATTGAAGCACTTTTTTTAAGATCCTGAGGGCACTTAAAACACTTCTTTATGTGCTTTTCCATTTTGTTACAATGTGACTGTTAATAGTCCTTATTACAATATTTACAAGATACTCCTTTCCCTTTCAAATTAAAAAAGTTCCAAATAGGTCCTTTTTTCCTAAGCATTTTGTAATGATTTAATCTAACACTTAAAAATATAAATAGCCTAAGAAAGAAGTAAGGTTATCTCAGACTCAACCACTCAACAGACAGCTCTACTTCACAACTAACTGGGCTGGGCTGCTGGCGGTAGAATACCTTGCCACAACCACAACCACCCTACCCCCATTCCAAGATCACAGCACAATGGCTGCCCAGGGCCTAGCCCATCCACCCTCCTCCCAAAGCCACTATTCACACCATAATCAACTCCTACCTAATTTTCCTAAATATAAATGAGTAGGCCTACAGGCCTAACTCATTAATACAATGTTTTATTCAAACCAGATATACATAATTCCCATTTAGATGTTATTGACAACATTGACACAAGATATTTAAATTATTATTAGCAATATTCGGGCATTACTAGATTATCCATGGAATGTACCTTCGATTAATGGTTTTTATTATGTTTTAGATGCTCTAGTAACAATCACAAGTGGTAAAAAGTAAAAACAAAAAGTTTTCTTGAATGCCCAGATTTTGGGCACTTAAAACTGCTTTGGGCAAATGCCCATTTATAGATGTCCTGTCCACTGGGCATTTGCCCGACCCACATCACTAGATGCACATAGACCCGAACTCGTCTCCTTCCCCTCAGGCTGCTCTGGAATGTAACAGACCACACAATACTGACCGAAATAACTTCTCCAAGTACCATACCGTATTCAAGGTGAACAAAAATCTCATATTCCAAGCCCTAAGTCACAACTCCAGTCTTCAAGGCAATTGTATTTCACCCCAACTTCGAGATATAGAAAAATATTTCACGCCTGGGGAATGAAATATTCCTCGAATTATCGAAATATTTGAGTAATAGAACTTCGAATTATAGAACAAAATAATGTAACATGTGAATTAGATACAATACCGCCGGGTAATGAAAATTACTTCGAGTTATCGAAAATTCGAGATATAGAAGTTCGACTGTATAAGAAGGAAAATTCATCTTGAGTTTCTAGATGTGTAGTAGACACACTAGCTTGACTGTGGGAACTTTCGGGATTTCCATTGCATCACTCCCGCACTCTATTATATACGGTATCGGTGCTGGATCTCCGTTTTCCTCACCGATAGTCAAATTTCTTAAAACTTTTAAGTCTGAAACCATAATCGTCATTATCGACATCTAACAACTGAATGTCACTTTCCACTGCATCTTCGAATTCATCCAGGTTTTACCTTGCTTGTTTGAAATATCGTCACAGAAGCCGGCAAACACTTGCTTTTGTGCGAGTATAGTAGTGGTAATCTTCTCCCATGACTTGTCGACTTCATGAAGAGCATCCAACAAACAAGCTCTCGGCATAACACAGTATATCAATTAATATGATAAAATTGGTCCGGCCAGATCAAACATAAAATGCCAGCGTTTCGCCCCAGTGTGCCGTTGGGCTCGTCAGTTGGTACAAACACACCTCACCAATACGCATGGCTAACACATACCGAGAAGGCCATCACAAGACACAAAATACAAGTAGTATTGACGTGAAGAGTGATGCCAATGTGCTACGGAAGTCAAGCTCCCTTTCATAAAACAAAAACCTTACCTTGGCAATCCAAATAGGTTATGAATATTCCCAAATGGGAATATGATGTAATTTCCGTTTGATCAGATAAATTATCAATTAATATGATAAAATTGGTCCGGCCAGATCAAACATAAAATGCCAGCGTTTCGCCCCAGTGTGCCGTTGGGCTCGTCAGTTGGTACAGACACACCTCACCAATACGCATGGCTTACACATACTGAGAAGGCCATCACAAGACACAAAATACAAGTAGTATTGACGTCAAGAGTGATGCCAATGTGCTACGGAAGTCAAGCTCCCTTTCATAAAACCTTACCTTGGCAATCCAAATAGGTTATGAATATTCCCAATGGGAATATGATGTAAATCCGTTTGATCTGGCCGGACCAATTTTATCATATTAATTGATAATTTATCTGATCAAACGGAAATTACATCATATTCCCATTTGGGAATATTCATAACCTATTTGGATTGCCAAGGTAAGGTTTTTGTTTTATGAAAGGGAGCTTGACTTCCGTAGCACATTGGCATCACTCTTGACATCAATACTACTTGTATTTTGTGTCTTGTGATGGCCTTCTCAGTATGTGTTAGCCATGCGTATTGGTGAGGTGTGTCTGTACCAACTGACGAGCCCAACGGCACACTGGGACGAAACTCTGGCATTTTATGTTTGATCTGGCCGGACCACTTTTATCATATTACAGTAATTGATAATTTATCTGATCAAACGGAAATTACATCATATTCCCATTTGGGAATATTCATAACCTATAACACAGTATATATCGATCTTTACAATACGATCTCCGTGCATCTACCCTTCACAACTCACTGATCAGCAAGCTTGGGGTGTGACTGTTGGGAAAGGGAGGGTAGGTACTGAATGAAAGTGCATTCCTCTTTTTTCTGTCCGGCTTTGAAGATAAAAGAAATCCCTTTTGACGACATGTTCGTATGTTTCCAAGACTGCAGCATTCTGGTAGCAGTGCGCACGTAGGTCTAATTTTACATCGCTGAGAAACGCGGTTAGCCTTCTCAAATCTCGATGATTTAGGGTGAAATTCAGAGACATTTCTTGAGGACACCTTGAGGAAACCTTGACTAAGGAGGCCTTGAGGTTTCCTCCAATATGAAGGTCTCCTTGAGATTGATTTTATCGTCAAGAGTCATTTACTTAAGGTCTCCTTACTCAAGGGATCCTCAAGGCTTCCTCGAAAGTAAGATTCACTGGTAGCAATCACATACGAAAAGTTTCACTAGTGTTATTCGAATAAGAATTAAAGCTGACGTGTCTTACAGTATAGTCTGATGTTGCACGATATTAACGTTGATTTGTTAAACATTATAATTGATTGTCAGCTAGTCACGTATGATACATGTGTGATTAGCGCGTACTTATTTCAATATTACTTTTTGAGACTTTTGGCAACGGTCAGTGTAGCTTTTGTTTCCAGACAAGCTATGAAGCAATCTTCGCGGCCCGGTATTTCAAACGTAATTATGTCCAAATGGGGACATAAAGAAATTGTTGTATGCAGAGGATAAACATTTTGTTTTGCAAATCGTCCTCCAGTATAAAAATATACTTGAAAATAAGAAGACTGACGAAGTTACCGTGGAAGAAAAGAAGAGAACATGTCAAAATATAACAGAGACGTTCAACTGCGTGCCTGAGCACAAGGTAAGATGTACTCAATTTTCGTATTATTTCTGTAGTAAGATGCACCTGTTGATTATTTTAAAGCACCAATACGTCCAATAGGCCTACTGACTAAAAGGAACATAAATGAAAGAGTAGCAAAAACGTAAAGTAGTAGCCTACTTTTAAGGTTACCGTACCATAACCTATTAGGGCCTACGCGCAATAAGCAACCAAAACCGGAGGTATGCACAAAGTTTGAAATCATATAATGGAATGCACACAGACTTTGAAAGTATGTCACTTTTTATGAAAATTTTGTTTCATTGCATGATTCTCTCCATTCAAGAACGTGGTATCTTCTCAGCTTGAAAGCTGCATAGTTCAAAGACATGCCAGGCAAGTTACCACTCATTGCAGCATACGATAATTTTAAAAGATGCTGCATGAAAACCTCAAGTTCCCAGAGTACAATAAACATAGCATGTGAATAAACCATTTTAGTGCCACAGGTGAAGGTTATTATCAAGCTTTGTGCAAATGTTCTTGTACTGTGACTTATAGGCCTATTTACTCCAGGAAAGGCCTTACGATAATAACTAAACAGTTGGTGGCTCTTTGATGAGGCTGCAGATGCAGTTTGCAAAGCTCATAAGGAGAGAGATAATGAATTGTACCTTTCCTTCAGGAGAAGCATTTAAAGATTTTCATTTTCATGAAAAATAGTAAATGTTACTTATGAAAAAAAATGACATCAGTGTTTCATATGGTGCCGCATGGCATAAATGAGGTCACAGTTGTATGGGGGAAGGCTTTGCTATTGACGTCGGAACAGACCCTCTTGAAATACTGTGATAGACAACATGGTGGAATTGTTTATATGGGTCTGATGTCATGTACAGTAGATCATGTGTTTTACATGGTTAGGCCTATGGAATAAAAATTGTATTATAATGTTGAAATAATGTGGTGGATACTAAAACCATAACATGATTGTTAAGCTTACTATTACCCCCCATACATATGAAATTGGTATATGAATCAAAAGTATTGATCGACGGAGATTCTTTCTGAATTAAGTTTCATTTGTCAATACGGGCCTAACAAAAATTCCATTATGGAGTTAAATACGAAAATATGAAATTGGTGCCAAAACAACTAGTATCCAAATATTACTGATAGTGACAGGTTAGGTGAGGACTGAAGATCCACTGAAAATTACTGTCACAGTGACTCCTACGTTCCCCCCTGCCTATATCAATGGTGCTAGCATATTGTTCCATTGGATATTCTGGGTCTTATTAGGTGTGTAATAAGTGTACCGAGATAGGAATGCTGGCATATCGAGAGCCTCCCAATTGTATAACATGGTATTCTATGGAATATTTATGCCATAGAAGGACAGTGGCAGTAAAGAGCAACTTAACTGCCACTATGGGCTAGCTAACACAGGAGTACAGTACAGATGAAATTATTGGGGATCACTGTGGAGAGAAAACCACCGACAGTAGTGGCTACGCTGGCTGAAGCGCAGCATTAGGCCATGGGGCCAAGCTCTCTGCTGACTCGGTAGACGTGTGGGTTCGAGCCCCACCGTCGGCCGTCCTTGAAATGGTTTTCCGTGGTTTCCTATTTTCAACACCAGGCAAATGCTGGGACGGTACCTTCTGACAGGCCATGGCCGCTTCCTTCCACATCCTTGCCCAGTTTCATTCACCATCATTCATTTCACCTCTCATTAACTCCTCTCCTGAGGTTGGCGTCAGGAAGGGCATCCGGCCGTAAAAACCATCGCCACAAGGACTTCCATCGCATCTCATCCCCGACCCCGTTGGAAAACAGGAATAATAAGGGGTAGACATACACTGTGGAGAGAAAACCACTACATAGGCCTATCCACCTGTGGAGCATGAGCATGGTTATGACAAAATAGCCCCATTTTGCAAGGGGGTATCTGAATTATAATGTTTCCTTCTCGGATAGATTGCAGATTGTACTGCATAAGTGTACATACGATGGTAGGCACACTGCCACACATCGGAAAACCAAGGGTGCTTACTCCCAAATTTGCTACATTCACATAATATTGTGATGAGACTACAAATTGTAGCAGACTTTATAGCTTCTCTGCTCATGAACTGCACAAAAAAACTATTTACATAACTATAACATTCAAAGAATTATAACGATACCGTAGTTATTTATTATAATGAACATTAAAGGAGAGGGAAACCCTGCAAGTAAACACTGATACACCTATTTTAACTTCACCTGATTTAATAAATCCTCCAAACATTAATGAAGTAGAACTCGCAATTAAAGAACAAAAAAATTACAAAACTTGTGGCGAAGACTTAGTCTTTGCTGAAATCTGGAAAAATGCTGGTAAACCTGCGATTATAAATCTTCATCAACATCTAGTTAAAATGTGGATTACTGAAGAAATTCCTGCACACTGGACCACAGGAATAATCCATCCATTATTTAAGAAAGGAGACAAAACGAACCCAGATAACTACAGAGGAATTACCCTTCTGGACTGCACATATAAAATTTTCTCTCGTATAATTTACAACAGGATCAAAAACATTCTGGAACCACAACTTGGAGAATATCAAGGAGGATTTCGCCCTTACAGAAGTTGTCCAGACCAAATCCTTAGCCTGAAATTAATAATGGAATATTACATAAACAGAAATAAGCAACTCTTTATCACTTTTATAGATTTCAAGAAAGCCTATGATAGTATTCATAGACTGACACTGCTAAAAATCCTCAGATCATACGGTCTCCATCCTAAATTGATAAAAATCATTCAATTAACATTAACAAACACAAATTCGAAAGTTAAATTTAGGGGAGAAATATCAACAGCTTTCACAGTAAAAACTGGTCTCAGACAAGGTGATGGATTATCCCCTCTGCTTTTCAATGTGGCTCTTGATTATATCATGAAGGTTTGGCAAAAGGAAAACCCTCCTAAGATCAAAATTGGAACAAAACCATCAATAAAAATAAACTGCTTAGGATTTGCAGATGACTTGGCTCTTTTAGCACTAGACAAGGAAGAGGTTTGTACTCAGATCACTAGTCTCCAAGAAATTGCTCAAGGGATAGGATTACAGATATCCTTTGAAAAAACTGAGATCATGCCTATGAAACCCTTAGATATAAATGAAGTCTATATAAATGATCATAAAATTAACCTAGTTCCTCAATTTAAGTATCTTGGAGAAATTATAACACATAACTTAAACGAAAAAGTAACTTGGATAAATAGAACAAATAAAATGAAAAAGGCACAATCTCTAACCTGGTCAACATATAATAAAAAATGCCTATCAATAGCTACTAAGATCCAACATTATAAAACTGTAACTCTCCCTGAAGCCACTTATGCTTGTGAAACATTGTTCCAAATTAAAAATGAACAAAGAACTGATCAGCTCCTCAAAACGGAAAGAAGAATCATTAGAACGTGCATAAATAAAAAGTATCAGGTTGAGGGAGTCTGGAGGATTCTCCCAAATGAAACTGTCTATCGTGAGATTGATCCAATCACCAGCACAATGAAGAAGAAAAGAATTTCATATTTTTTTCACATCTTACGGCTTCCAGAAAACAGAATTGTACGCCAACTGGTGATGAGAAATCTAGGAAAGAAAACTGGAGGTAAATGGATCCAAGAAATCCAACAAGATCTCAAAGCAGTTGGACTCAAGATAACAGATGCCGAGGAGAAAAATAAAATTAACACCATACTTAAAACTCACAAATTTTCTGCAGAAATGACACACAGAAAGCCTATGGAGATTTCAGATGAGTTGAGAAAATCCCGATCTGAAAGAATGAAAAAGTACTGGAAAGAGCGCAAGAACCAAGCAGTACTACCTTCAAAGAAGAAGTGATTGTGGAACGACTCAAGTGGTCCAATGTGACCAATCAAGATTAATAATAATAATAATAATAATAAAGGAGAGGGAACTACTGTAAATAAAGTTGTAAAGGACTTCTAATTCTGATTAAAAATAGAACCATGCCAGTTTCTTGTAATGAAATGACTGTGCCGTTGAAGGTTGTCAGTACCTTGGATAGGTAAATGAAACATTTCATTGTATTCCTATGCAAATAAAATCGTTTTACATGAATCACCCTGTAGTTGGTAGTGGCAAGGGAAGTTACCATCCTCAACATTAGGGGCTGATGAGGTGAAATGTGGTGGCTTGGATTCCACATAACAAGGACGTCACGTGGCTTATGATCACAAAATTAGTGGACTCGTAAAACAAGCTTCCTTTCTTCCTGATAGGCCACAGCCACTCACTGTCCAGTGAAATCGATTTGAGTTCTACCTGCAAATTAAGTAATTATAATTTTACCTTTCATGGCTTAATTCCACACAAAGCAGTGTTGTGCAAGTCGTGCATTACCGTATATACTCGAATACCACCCGCACATTTTTAAACAAATTCGGACGTGAAAAATTGGGGTGCGGGTCTTATTTGAGTCATCCAAATTTGAAAGATCTAAATTGCCCGCTGCGCGCGATATCGGGTGTTGCGAGTATCCGCTAGATGGTGCTAGCCTTCTTCCGGCTATAACTTTGTTTTACCGTAAGCACGCGGCGTCATAGTCACACGCACGTTCTTCGAGTGTAAATATGAATGCTACGAAACGTTTGTGAGTGAGAAATTGAAAGTTGCGAGGGAAGCTGAAGTTATTGGAAATCGTGCCCGGTAGGAAATATGATATTGACGAGTCATGTATTCGTGATTGGGTGGGATGACGTCTATGCTGCGTGAACCGCCCGTTCAAAGCAGCCTTGAAACAGCTGTGTATGGAGCGGATGGCGGCCGATAAGCACGCACCGACTCCAACTGGTCGTATTCAGCGCCCGAAAGTTCAGCTGCTGTGTTCGTGGATTTTGACGGCATGGAATCGTATCTCTGGAGATCTCATACAGAAGAGCTTCAAGAAATGTAGTATTTCGAATCCTATGGATGGCTGTGATGACGACATTTAGTGGGAAAGTGATGGTGTAAAAGTTCCGAAGTTGGTACTTCTGATGACGATGAATGAAGTGTTTGTGTACTTTTATTTGTATTTTTAATCGTTTGATGTGTGTTATTTTAGGACGACTTCAGAACTGTTGGAAACTATTTTGGATAAATGCTATTCTTTTTATTTAGTTAAGATAGTAAATAATTTTGAGTAAAAATTCTTTTTTTTTAAATTTTGTTCTTCAAAATCAGGGTGCGGGTCTTATTCGAGGGCGGGTCGTATTCGAGTAAATACGGTATATTATCTGATTTGTATTTTAGAGCACTGAGAAATTTCAAAAAATTCTATTAAATGAACCTCTTGAAAGTATTCTTATCAATTGTACTTGCCACAAACTTAAATAGATGCAACCTTTAAATTAGGGTACTTTTGTCAGGGACGGTGAAGAGGTCAAACCCTTTCAACAGTAAGGACTCATCACACCACATTCTTATGAAGATTTCACCACATATCCATGAAATTAATTATAATTATATCACAGTAAAATGTTTTCTTTATAACAACGCCCATTTAATATAATCAATAGTTTACATGAACTATCAAAGGAATTCCAGACCTTGTTCATAATATAAGTTACATGTAGGTGTTGTGTGTTTCAGAGCCATTTCCAATGAATGGTTGGTTGGTTCCTTAGTTTAGGGGCTGCGACAACGCGGTCATGTAGCCCCGTGTACTTTGGGTGTGTGTAGAATATGTCTGATAACCGGTGTTAATTGTGATGACTGTATTAGTGTGTGTATCTGTTTTTTAATTCAAGTAGGGACTGCAACTTTGAATTTTCAAATAGTTCCTACTTTTGCCGCCAAACGCCACCGTCAACGACTACTAGGCCTAGTTCAGAACTAGCTACTAGACGCCACCGCAGTCGGCTCTTGGCAACGAACGTAGCAACCTAAGAGCGTTGTTTATATTCTTAACCTATCCAATTTAGTTTCACACAGGTGTAATTAGTGGAAAGATCTTTAACATGCCATAAATCTATGACATGGGACCGCCGGCTTTACTTCCCCTCCGAAGGAAGGCATACTGAGGGATTTTCCAATGAAGAAAAGTTGAGAGCCTCATGCAGTGGCTCTGAAGAAAAAAACTAGCATACAAGAAAGGTGTCTTCGGATACAAACCATGTTGGCGCAAGACAAAGAATTACATGATAAGCAAGTCAGGGAAATTAATATCAAGTTAAAGGAGCAGGAATTAATTCTGAAACAGCTGACTTCCTGTCCCAAATGAAATGTATTTATTAATTGTACAGTATATAGTATGTAAATAAATACCTATGAAAATGAACCCTTGCATTAGGTATTTAAAATAAAAAGTAAACTATAGAACATTGCAAACAGCTGCTGAACTTGTAGGCTATTGTTGTCGATGTAACTTGGCCGGTAGAATAAAAAGATAGGGGCACATCCCGTTGCTGTCCCACCTCTTGAAACAATAATAGTAATCAGAATAGGAATATGGATTACTTACAAATAGTTTATTTTTTATCCCAAGAAGGTTTGCCATTTTTGCACTGTGACTGATTAAGGCTCTAGCCTTTTTGTAGCATGTTGAAAGAAAAACGAGATTGAGACATCAGAGTTTTTAATACATGTAACTTACAGATGGTTATTGGTTAGGAGGCAGAACATTGAAAAAAAAAACTGCTGTTGAAACAAGTTAAATTTCAATTTTGGTTATTTAGAAATGTTGAGACAGATGCCTAATTAAGAAAACAACCTACTATAAATGAAACTAACAATAAGATAATAGTAACATTAAGGCGTAGCCACAAGTGTTAAATGCAGGATCGGAACCTGGCTCTGGTAGCGACTGTCCTGATCAAGAATCATGAAATTATTAGTTCAGTCGGTCACTCTTGTATAAAAACGTGCCTCGAGACGAGGCCACCTCAGGTTATGTTGCATTCTGGCAATTCTGCCAACACAAAGACACTTTCTTGGGATTGAGCCTGTTGTCCTCATTGCTGGGGCATGTGCGTTGATAAGAGTATACCCTTCATTTCTGCTGCGGTTAGAAGAGACAATCTCTGAAGCACTACGGAAGTTAACTACTGAGCTGATAACTTTCTTATTTACAGCAAACGCCACGCTCAACACCAGCATATTTTTACCTAGCATATACATTATTTCAGTAGTATAGATCCCTCCTACGGCACTCACAAGCGACCGATCGTGAAAATGAGCATTCAAATGAAAGAGAATAGACATTTCAAGTGACGAATTGCACTCTAATTCCATAAATATCAATAATTTCTTTAAAAATTACTTTAAAAAAATATACGAAGTGTGCGATTTGCAGATACTGTTGATGTATGAAAAAACGCTATGTTATGCATGTTATGTCCATGCATCATCGGTGTCAGTTCTTTATGCTTACCAAATTTGAGTAGTGAATTAACGTTTAGCATCCCAAAGTATTATTTTTGCTTCGTCCTGAGTTCACATTTTGATCGATGTGACACCCGTTTCATGTCATTTTAACATTATGAGGTCTTTCCTTTATCATTTTGCATGGATTTCAGAAATAGTAAACCAAAGGAATGAGTACCGGTACCTATAGTATAGGCACTAGCAAGTGTGCCTGTATAACCCACAGTGTGTATAGTATAATTTCATAAATATCGAATAACCAGTGAGTGTTACAGCACACAAATTACATTATCAGTGACAAATTGCATTCTAATTTCATAAATATCAATTTTTTTTAGAAGTGTTCGAATTGTAAAACCTATGGGGAAAAGTGTGGTTTATGAACAACCAAGATTCCTCGCACGGGTCCGCTAGTCTTCACTAACTCCACTATAGATTCTATATCCTTTTGTGTCCATTACATCGTTGTCCTGATATCGCGTTTCTTGCAATGCCAGTATTGATATGTTATGTCTATGCATCATCTGTGTCAGTTCTTTATGCTTACCAAATTTGAGTAGTGAGTTAACGTTTAGCATCCCAAAGTATTATTTTTGCTTCATCCTGAGTTTTGTACGTTTAGTCTTAGAATTTCTAATAGGTTTCAGTTCCCCTAAGCATCTAATAGGTTTATGCTACCTAGAATCCAAAGACCTACGTGCACGTTCATTGAATCTTAATTTGATGAAGCTGTTTTGAATATTCTCGTATCGTGAGCATATCCAGGCCACCTACGGCGTTCTAATTCTCGCCTGTGGGTTGGAACAAGGTGCTCGCTCCTTATGAGGAAAAACAAGAGATGGGTTCGATCCCCATGTAAGTCATCTTAGAAGTGGTTTTCTGCTATTCTCCAATTCAATTCCAGGGAAATACTGGGATGGTTCCTATAAGACCATAGTCACCTTCTCCTTAACTCGAGCTTCAATTACAAATACACAGACACACAATAACCCATTCGATATCAGATAAATTATCCACATACCGGTAAGTAAATGGGGTTGATGACCATGATGTCTAAGGCCCTGAATGAAACAGCAACAGCCTGTTTCATGACTTTCACCTAGGCTAGAGTATTAAGTCACTCATTTTTCACAGGAAATTCAAAGATGCCATGAGGGACTATGCTGAAGCCAAAATATACGCCTACCCAAGAAATACAATTTATTCGAATTCATTAACTCCATTTCTACGGGCAAACAAAAGTGGTGAAAATCTACATTTTTCATCCAATACTCTTTCCATTTAATGTCTGGGATGTGTCTCTAATTAATGCAGTCAGAAGCAAAATGGTTTTCCCTACAGAGATCACTATTTTGCATGTTATATTGTAGTTAATTCATTTTAGGGTCTTGGTAATCGGCCTCGTGCAGTAGATTGCGTATTATAAACCTATCAGTAGTGTACATGTTTGTATCTAACCACTTTTAACCCAATAATGAGGCCAGGAAACAGGATTATTACTAGAAGTCATCTAATGCGTGTTTCTTGTGTACGTATTCCTAAGATACGGTATGGTAGGCTATGGGCTAATAGGCTTATTTACATTACCGGTATTGTAGGTTATTTAGGGCTGTGTATCAGTATATGGAAGTATGGAAGTCTAGCATCAAAATAGGCTAACAGGCTAATCGTGTAACTTATGTATAACCTAATTAATAATAAACACGTAGGCCTACATATAATAATCATTTATTGCAGCTAATAGCCATGCCGAGATACAAAACTAATACTGATAACTTAAATCTTACTTATCAAAGTGTCTATATACAAAGTGTCTGACAGGTTCTGTTTGCTATTTACTGTATATAGTTATTCGCAGCAGAAACGTGTTAGCGATACTTTCCTCTGGGCGCAGGAAATAGCGTGATATCTGTCACAAGCACTACCACACAGAGAGCAGGTGCATTGGGGGCCTGGGTCATGAAATTCTCTTGTTGTGCATATCTTAAAATGAAAACCGTGGACTGCAAAACGGGTGATCGTATGCCGTAGTTCAAAGTTGGCATTCATCCAGTCCGTCGACATAAGAGCTTCTGTGGAATAGAAATCAGGTAGACCTACATATCAATCTGATACAGTACCGGTATATAAGCAGTCTACCTACCGGTAGGCCTATGATATAAATTAAGGCTCTTTTCCGGTGGAAAATACAGTTTTCAGTCCATCAACAAACGGACGGGAGCCAAATTATCGTGGGTGATGAATATTAATGCAATACAGTCAAAATATCTTTAAATAAACAAATAATACACGTAAAAAATTTAACCTAAACTGTAGTGCCATACCTAACCAACAAAAGAATGGAGACTTTTACCGTACCTTAATTAGGTACTTTTCGTACCGCTATTTGATTTCATTTCGAATGTTCCTATTACCTGAAAGTTTATCATGGCATAAAACCGTACAGTAATAATTAAAATTGTAACATTGGAGAGAGTGGAAGTCATCTTCTACTTCGCCGTCTTTCAAGCTAAACTAAAGGCAAAATCATGTTTGTCACAACATCTTTTGAAAAACAGCAGCTCCGAAAATATTTTCTATGGATTCTAGAAATCTCTTATATATCGTCTTGGCACGTCTTCGTCTTCAAATAATGCTTCAGTATAATCAAGAAAGTCGTCGTCCGACAAAAATACGCCATTTTTCTTGTGATAAGGATTCCTTAAGGTAGCTTGTCCCCTACCTTAGCACACGACCAGTCGTGTGCAGTCGCGAGGGAGTCCTTGAGCCCAAAGCTTCCTCAAGAAAGAACTCTGAATAGTATTTCTGCTCAAGGAAGCCTTGAGGTCTCCTTAAGGAAGGCTCAAGGGAGCCTTTAAATGGCTGCCTCAAGGAAGCTCTCTGAATGCAAATACAGTAGCTTCCTTAAGTCTTCCTCAAGCCCAAGGTCTCCTCAAGGTGTCCTCAAGAAATGTCTCTGAATTCCACCCAAGGTGTCCACTGTAAGGATGAAGTAAAAATTAGTTACTTTTTAGGTATCTTTTAGTTACCTTTTAGTTAATTTTAGTTACCTTGAAATTCAAGTTACGTCTGCGGTCTACAAGCATAGGCGCTCATCACGCGGTGAAGAAAAACAACAATGTACTGTTTTTAAAGAAGTTTTTTATTTATCGTATGGCTTTTAGTGCCGGGAGTGTCGAAGGACATGTTCAGCTCGTCTGAGTCTGTAGCTGCTTCCAACGGACACCCTTAGGGTGAGCTACAAGTTCCGTTCAATTTCAAGTTGCTACCAGATATCAATGATACCTAGTGGTGAACGTTGGAACTTTGATAGAGCGTTTCGACGAAATATAACCTAACAATTTAGCTTCACACAAGTTTTGTCTGTGGAAGAATCCTTTACATGCCATAAATCCATGACATGGGACCGCCGGCTTTACTTCCCCTCCGAAGGAAGGCATACTGAAGGATTTTTAACGCTTTTAAAAAATCCGACGACTTCGGCCGGGTTTGAGCCCGCTATATTGGGAACAGCAGTTCAGCATGCTACCAACTAAACCACCGAAGCCGCTTTAAATTAAATTCACATGATGTTATAAAAAATTAAAAAATAATAAATATATACTAGATATTTAATATCCAATGAGTTGTTTCAGCTAATATGTCGTCTTGTCCACAATATGTTGTTATTATTACGGTACCAAGAGGTTGCTCAGCTCTTGACCATTTGGCGAGATTTCCTTCGTCCCCGCGGTAGGTCGCGAAGAAATGTATGCGATGTTACGCGATCGTCACCGAATTCTGTCTTCGCAGTCAAATGCGGAGAAATATCGAGATGTTACACGATCGGCGCTGGTCTCAGTTGTTTGGTGAGCTTCCCGTAGTTTTTACGTTAGAACACGGAGAAAAATCGCGATTTAGATCATCAGCGTCACTTTTAGTCATTCGACGAGATTTCCATTGTCCTCGAGTTCGGGCACAAGAAAATATAGCATTATTACGCAATCGGCGCCACTTGCTGTCCGTTTGACAAGAATACAGTTGTCCTCGTCATTGAATGCGGAGAAATATCGCGATGTATCGCAATCGCTGCCGCTCTCGGCCGTTTTACGTTGTCCTCGAGATATTATGCAATTGTCGCCGCACCCGGCCGTTCAACGATTGTCTGCCTGTCTATCTGTTCTGATAGAATGCCGGAGGCAAGCTCAAGGTTGGGCATGGTTAAAATTCACGCGTAGTTATGAACATGTTGTTCGGTCGGCGCCGTGATTCCCTTTGTCCCTATGCTGTAGTTGGGAGTTCATGAGTTCAGGGTGGATCACGAGGAGGATTTAGTATTTCGATGCTACGTAGGCTGCCATTTTTAAGTGGGTTGATGCACTTCTCGCTCCCCGCACGCTTTTAAGTATAGGGTCATGGGAAAAGTGGCAAGTAGGTTTCGTGATGGGTGCCCCGTGATGGGTGCCCAATCACCTTTGACAGGATTCCCGCAGTCCTCGTGGTCACAAGTTCACGATAGGGGACGGGTTTTATGATTTTACGCAACTGACGTCGATCTCGGTCCGTTTGACGAGATTCCCGCAGGCAAGTCGTACGGTCAGCCGGCCGTCTTGAGGATGCGATTTTGGAGGATGAACGTTCGAAGTAGGTACGGTATCGAATATTACGAATTGTTCTGAGAGGATTGCACGAATAATATGACAAGAGGGCAAGTTTTATTTCGATCGAGAACCACGAATTATCAACAAGTTATCGAAATAATCGGTTAGATTATATATCCGATGGAACGAAAGTTCGAAGGAAAAATCGACTTATAACGGAATTTCGAATTAACCATACTGAATGTCGCAAATTTACTTGACATATTTTTTAAATAAGTTATATGTATTTCGAAGATTTTTCGCATTTTTTCGAAACGGTAACATTTCGCAAGATTGCGACATTAAATTGTTTCGCGTTATTTCTGGACTTCAATTTGACATAGTTTCCAAATAACAGAAATCAGAGATTTCTTTTTAGTTTCGGAAGTATTCGCGAATAAACGTCTCGCGAAAAGTCAGGTTTTCTAATACAGTAACACAGAAAAATATTTCACACGAAACTTAAGACTTCTTGATGCCTAAAATATACGTTGAACCGATGTATACCGCTCAATGTATCCTCGGTATGTATTTCCTTGAGGTCGGGCACGGAGACATATAGCTTAGTACTATGCCAATAGGCACGGCGCCGCTTGCGTGAAACTCGCAATCTCTGAACCTAGCGGCGCGAGTTTAAATGATTCAACCCGCCTTCAGAAAATTTTCGTTACCCGTTTGTAAAATTCGTTACTTTCGTTACCCATTTGTAAAATTCGTTACTTTTTCGTTACTTTCGTTACCGGTAGACACCCCCTTAAGGAAGGCTCAAGGGAGCCTTTAAATGGCTGCCTCAAGGAAGCTCTCTGAATGCAAATACAGTAGCTTCCTTAAGTCTTCCTCAAGCCCAAGGTCTCCTCAAGGTGTCCTCAAGAAATGTCTCTGAATTCCACCCTAGTCTCCACAGATTGTATCGAGTTAAAATTCTTTTAAACGACGGAGAGATTATTTTCTTTAATGCAATGATTAGTAGGGGTCTTCGGTACTGAAAGTTTGGGTTCAGTTCGGTAAAAAAAAGTGCTTCGGTTCTCGGTACAAAATCGGTTCGGTACAGCTCGGCTGATTTTCACACGCTAAACTAGAGTAATTTGTAAACCATTAACAAAAAAGTAACACATGACTTCTAAAGATTAGGTTAAAAAGTAAACCAAATATTTGGCAAATAGCACAATTTTTATTTAAAATACAGAAAAAATGTATGGCTAATTATCTCATACAATGTTCCATTAACTTTCAAACTTGCCCTTTTAGTGTGGTGTAAGGCAGGCTATAAACACAGACATCCATTGTCTTGTCTTATGACAATAAATCTTGTCCCATCGGCTTTATCGCCTTTAAAGTGATCACTGGTGGTCGGTATTTCCGGGATACCCCAGATCACTACGGTATTTTTGTCTCTTGTACCGAACCAAACTTCTTAGAGTTTTTTATCGTCTCGAACCGAGGTCGGTAATTTCCTTTGTACCGTACCGTAACCGAAAATTCGGTGCACCGTCGACCCCTAATGATTAGTTGCTGTAAGAATTACTACTGTAAAGAAAATATCTCGGAGACCCGCGAATTAACCACATGCAAATTATCGGGAGTACACTGTATATGATAAAGGAACAGACAGCAAAGTTATCTGCTGGGCAATTGGATATGATAAAACATTGGCTCCAATCTTGGATGCTTTCCACTGTGTGGCAGATTTTTGACCTAACGACACAGGGATTGGCTCTAATCTAAAAGTGATGTTCTCACAATGTTTATGCACAATAATGGAAACATCTTACTATATCCAGAACTACATCTAGCAGAGTCCATACTATGCAATCTGGCAAATAGATACCATAAAAAATGGAAAGTCATTGCTGATGCATGGTAACACGTTCAAGGTTTGTTTAGCTTGCCAAGTGCAGAACGGTTTCTTTCCCAGTGATAAAGGTAAAATATAATACTGTAGTATGCATTCAAAGCAGTAAATGCGGCACAACCTGACGACTGCTACTTAATGTTATTACAGGAAAAATAATTTATTTGATCCGCTTATTCAATACACTCTGTTAAGACATTCTTACAGGTACATGTTTCGAGGTATTCTACACCTTCTTCAGCCTGCTTGGCAACTATAAGTACACTTTCTTGTTAAATGACACAAATTGCATGAAGAACAAATACACTTCATATATTCCATATCAATGTGTTGAACTATTTTAAAAAAATATATTGCATGCAAATATATGGTAAATAATGTTTAAAAATTGAACATAAAAAACACTGAACAAAACTTAATTATATGTGGACCCTGTCATTGGTCCTATATGTTGGATGTGCATTCATTAATGCTTAGATGGGACAATGGCCCATTGACCTTGCATATATAAAAACAGAGTTCAATGTGATTACAAATCTGTGCCTGACTGTATCGAACTTTAGGACTCATTTTCCTAAATGTATGAACATGTTAAAATATTATTCGGCCAGAGATATGCGTTATTGATTATGTTTGTTTGGTCTTTGTTTCATGATTAATATTAATAAAAAATGTCTTCTAATGGACATAAGATGATGTGATGTAAATATACCATATCAGTTTCCGTCGAATAGGGCGGATGGGTGGAAAGCTTGCTGTCGTAATCTGTGTAATACGGATGCTCCCATGATCAACCTTGAGGGACAAAAAGTCTTATTCTCTCTGGAAAAATTAAAAATTTTTTGGTTGAAATATCTTGAAAAATTGCAGGAAGAAAGATCTTCGTAAAAATATTGTATATAGCCATGACCGTCCTTGTATATAAAACTTACGCAAAATAATGTTTGGTGGCATATAGTCTGGCTGGTATGCAAAAAAAAGCTGGTGGGATGTTGACTCTATATAAGGGAGGAATGAAACGAAAAAGCTTTGTAACTTTTTACCAGCCCTTCTTGGGCGACTGATTTAAAACTTCCCAAAATCATCCTCCTATTTTTGATCGGAAGTACTTCATCATATACCACACAATTGAAATGGCAGGGTCGTGGAGTGTTGGACACACATTTGGTCAACCTAACTGGTATCATTTGGGCGTTCAACTATTAGGTGTAATTCCCTATAAAGAAAACTAATTATAACCTTCAAAATATGTGTATTAATATCAACTTTAAACATATGGCGGGGACTCTCGTCGAACAGACTATGGTTTACTATCTTCTCTCCTCGGCAATGACGAAAACATGTGACCCAAAATGAATGTTGGAATATAAAGATGTTTGTTACTCACTCATCGACGATCTAGCAGATAATCTACGAGACATGCTCGATAGATCAGTTCTCCCCAGCATTTCTAAGATTTTCCACACGTGGTTTGAGGTTAGAGATGTTTACTGGTTTACATAGCCACATCTCTGCGAGAGAAATGAATGTGCTTCCGTACCCAACTTGAATTGTGCTAACAGAGATAACATCGTTGTGATATGTAGCCGTTTCGAGTACATTCACAAGCCATGCTTTCAACAAAACTGTTTCTCCAAATAGGCCTACGCCAAATTACGAGAACGCGACCTTTCCAATCAGACGCTACAATAGAAGTGAAGCCCCGCTATACACGAAAATCCCACCTCTCATCTTGTAAACACATGTTTTCGTCTTTCTCCGCCAGGGTCATGATACCCTCCAACCCATACAAAATACACCAATAATCTCGAACCCATGTATATTTCTTACAACTCGTGGCGCGAAACTCTTCTCTGACGTCAGAACCTTACACAATTTACACAAAGCTTTCTTCAAGACAAGGGAAGTTATTCTCGGCCCAATCTAAATTTGGCCTAGAGTTTCATGCTGTTGCAACATCTTGTAGCTTACCTACACAATCCGCTGTCTTGTATACTGACATCTCCCATACAAATTAAATGAAATATTCCTGACTGAGTCCCCGAGATACACAAGATATATATACACTAAATAAAATGAAATTCTACAACCTAAATGATGATGATGAACAAGAAAAGAAATGGTATGAACAAATTACCCTAACCTGACTTCTCTTGCAGTCAACCAAATAAGGGTTTGGGAACATTGTGACCGGAACAGTCACAATACGCCCCCATGTGATTCACACGGGTGAAACAAGTGTGGATCACAAACACTCAAACAAGCAACGCACTGAAAACACAAAGAATTACACTATTACATAAATAAACCCTGGAAGACATATATACATACACACTTGTCAAATTTTCACACATTCTCACTCTCTCGAATGTCTTATTGTGTCCATTTCCTAGCCTCACTGATTTCTCTCAAGTGTCTTAGGTCTACCACTTCATTTTCTTCGTCTCATCATGAGACCCTATCGCTTCACAAGCCATGGTATTTGCCTGCACAGGCCTTATCATACCATCTATCCATCTAACACTCGATGCCACTTTGCTGGTTAGCATTCTTCGTCACATCTCTTGAGTTTTGTCATGCCATCACGTTATGTTGACTGATTCTCTAAGAGTCCATGCCATATTATTTTACAGAGTGATATCTACGGAGATTCCTAATATTATGTGTACTGACAGACTTACCATCCTGGTCCGTTAAACTATAGGCACACTCACCAATACGTTTAACCACCTTAAAAGGCCCCTGAAATAGATGAAAAAACTTCCCTATCTCCTTATCTACAGCTGAAGACGGATATGGAACCCTCAGAAGCACCTGATCGCCTACTTCAAAAGAATCAAACTTTACCCGCTTCTGCTGGCGCCTACGCTTATTCCCTGCCTTGATTAAGTTGTCCCTAGCCAGCTGGATACAAACATCCTTCCCAATCTCCTCTCCCGTGACCAAACCTAGCATTCTAGCAAGCTCATTGGTAGGCTTCCTACCATACTGAATTTCATAGGGAGTGCATTTTACACTCTCATGGAACGTACTATTGAACCATCGTTCAATATCTCCTAACTTGGAGAACCACGCATTGTGGCGATTGCTCACATAGGTGCGAAATACTCTCCCTAATTCTCTCATAACTCGTTCGGACAAATTCCCTTGAGGATATCGAATAGATGAGAATATGTGCTTGATACCCAATTCACTCAACTTGGTTTTCCAGATCTTTGAGGTGAATTGACTACCGTGGTCTGATAGTATCCTGAGAGGCACCCCAAACTCAGGTACATACTTATCAGTGATCTGTAGGACACAACCCTTCCCGGTCGCTTTTCTCAGGGGATACAGTTTGACGAGTTTACTGAATGCGTCAACAACCACGAAGATATACTGATATCCAAACTGAGCTTTAACCAATGGACCATACAGATCGACACAGAGTAAATCCCTTGGTTTTTCTGTGATCACCATTTGCCGAGGTCCCTCAAGAAACCTCGTTGGGCATTTACACCGTTGACACGAGTCACAACTTGCCAGAACTTTCCTAATCTGCCTTCCCATGTTCTTCCAAATGAAATGCTGCTGAACAGCAAAAAGAACCTTGCTTGATCCAAAATGCCCTAAAGCCTTGTGATGATACCAAATCATCGTTACCTGCAATGAGCTTGGCACACACACTCTCCAGGCACCTTCATGGCACAGCCTAGCCAAGAAACCACACTCCAACTTGTACCAATACTTTCCAACCTTAATTCTACTATCCACATCCATACCTCTCAACTGAGTCAAGATATCACCTAAGACCTCATCCTTCTCCTGCTCTACAAGCAGATTCCTTAAGCAGCGTATCTCATAATCACACTCGCTTACCTTGGTTACGCAGATAACACCTTCCTGTACCTCCAGTACCTGATGACCCTCATCACCCCCAATGTTTCTACTCATGAAGTCAGCCACAATGTTCTCAGTACCCTTAATATGCCTTACCTCAAAGTTATATTCACTTATAGCCAATATCCACCTTGACATCCTGTTCGAAGTGAGCTTGCAGGATCCAATAAAAAGTAATGCATGATGGTCAGTCAGTATCTGCAACTTACTGCCCAACACATAACTCCTAAACTTCCCTAGAGAGTATACGATTGCTAACATCTCTATTTCAGTAATTGTATATCTCTTCTCCTCCATGCTTAGCCCTCTGCTTGCTAATGAGACAATCCCTAGATTGCCCTCACTATCCTCCTGACACAAAATGCCTGAGATGCCTTGCATGCTCGCATCAGTCATCAAAATGTAGGGACAATCCAGACGAGGATACCTAAGCATGACAGTCTCTACAAAGCCTCTCTTCAACTCCTTAAAAGCCTCATCGTGCACCTGGGTCCATACCCACTTAGTACCCTGCTTCAGCAATTCCCTAAACGGTTCTACAAGACAGGAATATTTAACTACGAATCTACGAAAATAATTGAAAACCCCTAATATTGACCTCAATTGTTTGGCGTTACGTGGTGTAGCAGTGTTGTGAATCTTGTCTAATCGTGACTGTTCGGGAGACACCCCTTGTGTTGTGATAGTATGCCCTAAAAATGTGATTGATGTTGTGCAAAACAGAGACTTCTTAAGTTTAATTGTAAATCCCCCGTCCCTTAATTTCCCCAAAACAATGTCTAAGTGATCCAGGTGTTCCTTTAATGTGTAAGATGCAACAATTAAATCATCTATGTACATTGTCACAAACTCGTGTGTGTCCCTCCCTAACACTAGATTTAAGGCCCTAATCAACGCTGAACTGCTGGTCTTTGTTCCGAAAGGAACGACCCTGAATTGGTACAAACCACTCTTAAAGCTAAACGCAGTCAACTTCCTGTCCTGTTCTCTCAACGGTACCTGCCAAAATGATGCACTCAGATCCATAGTGGAAAACCATTGCTTACCATTGAATTTCTGAACCAGTTCCTCAACACATTCTGGCCTCTGTTGGTCCCCAGATATCCTACAATTGAGCTGCCTGGTATCAATACACAACCTGACCGAGCCATCACTCTTCCCAACCACAACTAAGGGATTCAGATATGCACTAGTTGAAGGCTCAATAATACCCTGATTCAGCATAATGCCTATTTCTTTCTCCACAGCATCAGCAAATTTGTGAGGTATCGGGTACTTGGGTCCTGAAAATGGAGAATGATCTACAATTTCGAACTGATGCGTATAGACATGTGTTAGCCCTGGCTTGTCACTGAAAACTTCTTGGTTTAGCTCTAAAACCTCTAACAACTTATCCCTCTCCTCAACACTTAAACCACTCTTATCCACAGCCTGCTGGAGTTGATCACACTTATCACCCTCCACAGCAATGTGACATAAATCCACAACTTCCTCCTCATCGTCAGCCTTACCTTCTGCCATATCCCCTACAGTGACCTCAGTAACACATGCCTTTACTGTCTTATCTACACTCTTGCATTTCATTCTCATCTCCTGGCTTATATTCCCCCTCACAAAGTTGATGACACCCCGGTCAAAATCAATAACAGCACTATGCTCGTTAAGCCAGTCTATCCCCAAAATCATTTCATAAATTAGGTTAGGAATTACCAAGCAAGTCTTGTGGTCAACTTCATTACCAAAC
The DNA here is from genome assembly GCA_946902985.2 of Meconema thalassinum. Classification (NCBI taxonomy): domain Eukaryota; kingdom Metazoa; phylum Arthropoda; class Insecta; order Orthoptera; family Tettigoniidae; genus Meconema; species Meconema thalassinum. The sequence goes on from OX336388.2 coordinate 1,356,934,221, forward strand.
CTCATGGGCAACAATACCTGCTTTCCCACTCTTTGGGATTTATTACCAACAGCAGTTACCACATATGTCGACTTAACTGGAATTTCTTCCAACTTACCACCGTCCTTGATTAAAGTATCATAAAATCCCTTACTGATGACACTTCTCTCACTCCCCGAATCCACCAATGCCTGCACTCTCTTACCTAGTATGCTCAACTCAACAGTTGACATAAAAGCCTCCTTCTCCCCGATACATGAGAACTCCTGCTGGTCAGCTAGCAGATCCTCCCGACTCATAGGCATAAAATCCTCCTCACCCACAATAACACACTGCTTGACTTCATTTCTTACGGACTGCCTGACTGACCTCCCTGCACAGCCCGTTCGGAGTTTAAAGCTCCTTGACCACCTTGTTCTTGTCTCCTCTGGTTCACCTGTACTCTTTCGTTACCACCTTCCTGACGCCCCCCACCTCTCTGATAGTTACCTTCCTGTCGCTGTGAATTATCCTGATGCCCCCCACCTCTCTGATAGTTTTCCTGCCTCTGCTGATAATCTCTTTGCTCCTGATTAAATCTACCCCTATTAAACTCCTGATTATTCCCCCTATTGCCCCTAAATTCCTGTTTGACCTCTGGCCTCTCCATGTGCTGCTTGCCTAAAACGTCAAAGCTCGTAAGAAGCTCTTCCAACTCTTCTACCGTCCTTACCTTCTGCATACAAGCTGCCTCCTGAATTCTAGGTGGGAAGTGCTTCAACATGACCCTAACCACATCACTGTCAGAGGTCAGCCCATCCAAATTCTTCCAAATAAGTACATGTGCCAAAAAATATTCTGTCAGGGATACCCCTTCTCTCTCCTTATATTTCCCAAAAGTTAATTTTTCCCTTTCCCTGGACTGTACCCCCTCCCCCCAGAACTTAGCTTTGAATTTATCCCTGAATTCCCTTAAACTATTCATGTTAGGCCTGTATATTTGGAACCATGCTTTCACATCCCCTTGAAATGAGTTAGACAAGATCTCCAACACTGTTTCCCATTCGACAACCCCGTCTTCTAGATCCTTGCTGAATTTCTTCTCAATGGTTTTTAAAAACTCCATAGGGTTGAACTGCCTTGAGTTAAATTGTGGCAGACCAGGGTCCCTGAGTAGCAAACTAGATGGCATCACAACCCTTTGACTCATCGGTCGCTCTTTCAACTCTCTCCTGACCTTTATCAGCTCTTCCTGCAGCTTTTCGTTTTTCTCGGTCAATGCCACCTGCTTCCCTCTCAGACCCTCAATCTCTCCCAACTTATTTTCAACGGCACCTACTCTATCTAAATATTCCCTCTTATTCCCACTTACAGTGTTGCATATCTCATCACACTTTCCCGTTACATTCTGTACTTCTGCCCTTGAACTAGCTATCTCTGACTTAATTTTCGTTATTTCCACATCTTGCTGGTTCTGATGGCCTTCCATTCCTTCTAGCCTACTTGTGATCCCAGCCTGATTCCCCTGCATTTCTGCCCTGATTTCCTCTCCCTGTTTGCTAATTTTCCCACTTAATTCCAGGTTCATACTCTCCATTCTACTATTAAGGACAGACTTATGGTCCCGTATTTCTTTGCTGAGACTCTCTATCCTTGTGTTCGTGGCCCTGTTGCTCTCCTGAATTTCCTTACTTACAAATTCCTTCACTTCTACTATCTGTTTGGTCACTGACTCTACCTTCTCATTTACAGAGCCTACCTGCTCCTTAATTTCCTTACTCATAGATTCTCCTTGCTTCTTAATCTCTTTTATTTCACTCAGTAGCATTTGGATCAAACTATCGTTCATAACCCCCCCATTTACATTTAAGTTACTACCTTCAGCGATCAGCTGCGACTCAGTAGTAACAATGGTAACATATGTTCCCACTGTCTTTTCCACATCTTCCTCACTGCCACTTCCCCCAGTTTCCTGATTACCTGACATTTTACTGTTTGATTTACACACAACCCTTGACCTTAATTCTAAATTGTCTGATGTGGACATACCCCTTAAAACAAAACAAATTACTGTGAACCCTAATACTCCTAAGGTGTCTATCGGCTGTGTGCATATGTGCCCTAATGATACCTGCTAGGTTTCCCTACTCTTGCCCCACGTTGAGGTGCTATGTTGTAACTTTTTACCAGCCCTTCTTGGGCGACTGATTTAAAACTTCCCAAAATCATCCTCCTATTTTTGATCGGAAGTACTTCATCATATACCACACAATTGAAATGGCAGGGTCGTGGAGTGTTGGACACACATTTGGTCAACCTAACTGGTATCATTTGGGCGTTCAACTATTAGGTGTAATTCCCTATAAAGAAAACTAATTATAACCTTCAAAATATGTGTATTAATATCAACTTTAAACATATGGCGGGGACTCTCGTCGAACAGACTATGGTTTACTATCTTCTCTCCTCGGCAATGACGAAAACATGTGACCCAAAATGAATGTTGGAATATAAAGATGTTTGTTACTCACTCATCGACGATCTAGCAGATAATCTACGAGACATGCTCGATAGATCAGTTCTCCCCAGCATTTCTAAGATTTTCCACACGTGGTTTGAGGTTAGAGATGTTTACTGGTTTACATAGCCACATCTCTGCGAGAGAAATGAATGTGCTTCCGTACCCAACTTGAATTGTGCTAACAGAGATAACATCGTTGTGATATGTAGCCGTTTCGAGTACATTCACAAGCCATGCTTTCAACAAAACTGTTTCTCCAAATAGGCCTACGCCAAATTACGAGAACGCGACCTTTCCAATCAGACGCTACAATAGAAGTGAAGCCCCGCTATACACGAAAATCCCACCTCTCATCTTGTAAACACATGTTTTCGTCTTTCTCCGCCAGGGTCATGATACCCTCCAACCCATACAAAATACACCAATAATCTCGAACCCATGTATATTTCTTACAACTCGTGGCGCGAAACTCTTCTCTGACGTCAGAACCTTACACAATTTACACAAAGCTTTCTTCAAGACAAGGGAAGTTATTCTCGGCCCAATCTAAATTTGGCCTAGAGTTTCCTGCTGTTGCAACATCTTGTAGCTTACCTACACAATCCGCTGTCTTGTATACTGACATCTCCCATACAAATTAAATGAAATATTCCTGACTGAGTCCCCGAGATACACAAGATATATATACACTAAATAAAATGAAATTCTACAACCTAAATGATGATGATGAACAAGAAAAGAAATGGTATGAACAAATTACCCTAACCTGACTTCTCTTGCAGTCAACCAAATAAGGGTTTGGGAACATTGTGACCGGAACAGTCACAGCTTTAAGTAGAGAATTGATACTATATTAGAATAAACAGTTTGAAAAAAAAAAAAAAAAAACGGAGGAGAAAAACAATTGAATGCAGTCCCTTACCTTGTGCCGTCGTATGTGTCGGGTGTGGAACCTCACTGGAAAGTGTAGTGCCGAGCGGAGGGCTCCTCAGCTGTGTCGCACATGGGAAGAGGAGAGGCGGGGAGAGAGGGGAAGCAGATAGGGGGAATGTGGACTGGGTGAGATATGTGACGTGTCTTGAAAGAAGGAAGTGTTGAAAACAGTACCAGAGCTACCATGTTTGTTGCGATGATCTAACCCGTTGCTAATGAAACTCTAAAATCTTCACGTTCAAATTCAATGTATTGAATAGGCGGATCAAATAAATTATTTTTCCTGTAATAATTTGTGTCAATACGGGCCAATATGAGCAACATTACGAGCTACTTAATGGGAAAACATTCTTACGTTCTGAAATTAGCCAAAATACCAGAATTAATAGTTGGGGAAAAAATCTGGAGATGATGTAGCAATAGAAGTTTACTCCTCCTCTGACTATAACCCACCCAGCCATCCCAAATACGATCACGACGTGTATAGATTCCAGCTGACTCGGCCATTTTTAGCAACATGTACAGTATTGCTAACCCTATGCATTTGGTACTATTTCGGATCCGGTATAGTAAAACAAAAGAGCGCAATCAAGTTAATGTGAATGTGCGCCAATGTTCATTACAATAATGAATACTGTTCTACATACAAAACAAACCTATCCTAGGCTTACGCCCCAGACCCCTTGCTTGTAGAGCAATGGGTAATTTTTGTCCAGACATTCATCTAACCAAGTGGTGACCAATTATTTTGTCCAGACAGTAGTCTAACCAAGTAGCGACCAATCATTTCGTCCAGACAGTCGTCTAAGTAGCGACCAATGGTTTAGTCCATACACCCATTTTAGTTCTAGTGTATTGTGCATCGGACGTGTTGGCAGCAGTGATAGGACTTCAATGTGTGTGTATCAAATATGGCTGCCGTCCTTGAATGAGCAAGAAATAAAAACATTTATTTAGGCCTACATAATAAAACAAATATTTCTGGTGCAGCAGCGACAATTAACAGTAATTTCAATTTCTAATGCCTTGGAGGCTGGATTTAGACAGCTCCTTAACCCGGTCCATGAGGCAATTATAATTTACTACATGGATAATTCTTGCCAGGCGTATCCACGTCGCGGGGATGGGCAACGGTACTGTAATATACCATGGAACTACAGTACCGGCTAAGTTCTGGTGAGGACCCAGTCCTATGGGGTATAACATAGGCCCCGTGCGAAGACCTCAACGGAATCTGCAGCGGAGAAGATGGACTTCGGAACGGTGGAGATTGCGGAAGAGGCAACCCGGTACTCAGGGAATAGTAAGAGTACAGCATCAATCGGCAGCGTCTGTTTCTCAGGTTAGGGGCGGCTGCAAGGGCGTCTTGTTTCCCATGTTAGGGGCGGCCTGTATAATAGCTGGCAGTAGCTTCATAAAATGCCTTTGGGAGTGGTGACCCCATCGTAATAATAGCCTAAAATGGAAATGGCACTTCAAATGATTCGGAGAAGGTTAGGGCGTACCCTGCAGGCGACGCGCAGTTCTTTTGGTACTGGGGGAACTGTGAGAAATGGGCGACCAGTAACCGAAATGAAAGTGGGAATCATGAATGTCATGACCCTGACAGGCAAGGTGGAGGAGGTGGTAGACTTCATGGAGAGGGAAAATGTTGGAATGATGGGGCTGAGTGAAGTGAAATGGAAAGGAAGAAATTGAGGAAAGGATATACATTATACTGGAGTGGTGGCCAAGAGGCAAAAAATGGCGTGGGACTGATAACCTCGAAACAATTGGAGGAGTATGTTGGAAGTGGTCGAGTGTGTGAGTGACAGAATAATGAAAATTAGAATGAAGATAAAAAATGACATGATGGACTTCATACAAGTGTATGCACCACAGACTGGAAACAGAGAAGAAGATATTGAAGTATTCCTGGAGGATGTAGAAAGAGTAATTTCAGATGTAGAAGTGGTGATCATGGGAGATATGAATGCACAAGTCGGAAACGAAAGACAAGGAAAGGAAGAAGTCATTGGACCATATGGATATGGGAAAAAGAACCGGGAAGGAGAGGAACTTGTAAACTTTTGTGAAAGGAATGGACTGATAGTGGGTAATTCATGGTTTCGGAAGAAAAACAGCAGGAAAATTACGAGATACGGTTGGGTGGAAAGGACTAATCGCAGAAAGCTGATAGATGTGACAGCTTTACCAGGAGAAGCATTTGATGGGGACCATAGAGCTGTGGTGGCAATATTTAGATGGGAAAAATTGGAAAACCTAAAGGAGATCAGAGAAAGTAAAATAAAAGTATGGAAATTGAAAGACAAAACTGTACAGGAAGATTTTCAGGAGAGATTGAAGCAACAAATCCCAGTTACTCAAGTGGAAAACATAGAAGAGGAATAGTCCCACTTTAAAAAGGCATTTGTTGGTGCAGCAGAGAGTGCTTGTGGTAGGACGTCAACAAGAGTGAAAGAGAAGGAGACACCGTGGTGGAATGAGGAAGTGAGGAAAGCAGTGAAAGAAAAGATGTCTGCATGGAAAGAATGGAACCGAGATCAAACAGAAGAAAGCAAAAGGAAGTATCACGACAGCAAACGGAGGTGTAAGAAAGTGGTAGGAGAAGAAAAGAAGAAAAGTTGGGAAGAATTTACACGAAGAATGGAAACAGATGTAAGTGGCAGTAAAAGGATGCTGTATGGGCTTCTAAGAAGTAAGAGGAAAGAAAGAGTTACCACAAAGCTGGTGAAAAAGGAAGATGGAGAGTTGTTAACACACCCAGAAGAGATAAAGGGACGATGGAAGGAGTATTTCGATAAGCTATTGAATGTGAGCAATTGTACTGGTGAGATGGAAGTAACACAACCTGACGACTCTATAACAGAAGATGATATAACAATGCTGGAGGTGGAATTAGCAGTACAGAAAATGAAGATGGGAAAAGCAACAGGGGTGGATGAAATCAGTGTAGAAATGATGAAGGCTGCTGGACCTGTTGGTATGCAATGGTTGTATCGACTGCTCAAGTGTGTGTGGAAACGGAAATGTGTACCAGAAGACTGGGAGAAAGGGCTAATAATACCAGTGTTTAAGAAGGGGGACAAGAAGGTGTGTGATAACTATAGAGGGATCACCCTCTTATCACAGATAGTAAAAATACTGGAAAGGATATTAGAAAAAAGAATGAGAAGAAAGGTGGAAGGAGAGTTGCAAGAGGAACAGTATGGCTTCAGGAGTGGAAGATCCACAGTGGACCCAATCTTTAGCTTGAGGCAGGTGATGGAAAAGAACTGGGAATATGGAGAGGATTTGATCATGACTTTCATAGATCTAGAAAAGGCATATGATAGTGTCTCCAGAGAGAAGGTATGGGAAACCATGGTTAAGAAGAGACTGGGAAGAGAAATGTTGGAAATGGTGCAAGCAATGTACAACAACTGTGTTAGCAGGGTACTGACCCCAGTTGGAAAGACAGATTGGTTTAGGAACAAGACTGGACTAAGACAGGGGAGTGTGCTGTCACCTCTCTTGTTCATAAAGGTGATGGATGAAATTGTAAAGGAAACAAAGGAAGCATATGGACATAAAGAAATGAAGTTACTGTTATTTGCAGATGATATTGTGGTCTGGGGAAGGAACACCGAAGAAGTGCAAAAACAACTAGATGCACTGAACGAAAATATTCAGAAGTACGGCCTGAAAATCAGTATAGAGAAAAGCAAGACCATGGTGATGACAAGAGGGGAAAGACAAGGAAAGGGCACTGTGAAAATTGGAAGTCAGAGTTTGGAAATTGTGGACACGTTCAAATACCTAGGAAGTGAATTGATGCAAACTGGTAGGTTGGACACGGAGATTGGCAGGAGGGTACAGAAGAGCAATGCATTCTATCAAAGTGTAAGAAAACTTGTTTGGGATAAGGAAGTACCAAGGAAAAGCAAGGAGGTAATGTATAAAGTGTACTATGTTCCCATATTAACTTATGCAGCTGAGACCTGGACCCTGACAAGCAGGCAAGAGAGTAGAATCCAAGCCTGTGAAATGAAATTCCTAAGATGTATGATAGGAAAGACAAGGAAAGACAGAGTGAGGAATGAAGATGTTAGGAAGGAAGTTGGGATGGGAAAACTAAATGAGAGAATTGAGAAGAATAAACTAAGGTGGTTTGGACATGTAAAGAGGATGGAGGAAAATAGAATACCAAGACAGATGCTGGAGGCGAGGTGCAAGGGTAAGAGAGCAAGAGGAAGACCTAGAACAAGGTGGATGATTCAGTGAAGAACAGCGTAAGAAAAAGAAATCTGGACTGGGACAAGATCGTGGAAGAAGAATGGTGGAAGGAAAGAGGAAAGTGGAGAAGTGCCATAAATAGCCCGACCCGGCAGGAGCTGGATAAGGGGAAATGATGATGATTCAATTTCTAATGACTCCCAGAAAGGTATGTGAATCATGAATCATAATATTTTCAATAATCTGCCATGTAAAAGTGTAAAAGCCAAAAGTAGCTGTTGTCAAACTTTAATGACTCATAAACCTGGCACAAAAAAACAGTCCAACCTTAAGACCACCCCAAACGTTGTACAGAATACTGTAATTATCTGAGCAACAATACTTTGTAACTTCAAGATTCTCTTTCCGAGGTTTCACTACTTCTATGCCAATAGGAACAGTTAAATGAGAGGGTATAGAAAACAACTAAGCAACAGGAAACAGTAGCCTAGTAACAAGTAATCAACTTACCATCATAGAGAAGAGGAATGCCATGTCTAAAAAATATCAATGCTGGCTCCTTGGTAGGTTTGTAGAGCCGGACCAGCTGACTATCGTGTGCTTTCACCACCCAAGCATTGAGTTCGTCGACCAGATCTTCACGCAGATGAGTGAGCTCATTTTCATACTGGTCACACTCCTCACAGTCCTTCTTGGCTAAAAAGAATATTATCATTATCTACCTGGAAATAGGGTTTGATGTCCAGGGGGAAGAAATCATGATGATTATATGTTAATAGTTGTTTTAAGGGGCTTAACATCTAGGATATCGGCCCAGGCAAGATTCAAAGGGAGAGAGTAAAAATATGTTTGAATGAACCATAATCTAGAACAAACAAAACTTAACATGACTCTTACACACATTTTAATTCCTATCATGCCAAAGGGATCACAGAAACAACAACCTTCTCAGATGAGCAGAGGTAGAGCATTCTACTCATGATCACAATATTGTGGGTTCATTTCCCAGCCAGGTCTTTTAAAGGTGAGAAAAATACACAGCACTAGTCTCTTAACTCTTTGAACAAACTTATTGTACAGTATGTGGCTCTCATCACAGTAAAACTGGGGTTCATTGTTACATTGCGATGCGGCCGCGTCTAGGGAATTTTTAGGGACATCAGTGACGTCACGGTGATGTCGCGCGCTGCCTCGGATGTTGCGGCTGACGTATTGCCGCTTTGCATGCCGGGAGTCGGTGCGCATGCTTGTCAGCTGATTAATACGTCAGTTACGCGCACGGTGTTGTTCGAAGAGGTCTTCCATTTTTTTCACCTGTTAGCGGTTGGTAAACGTAATTTTAACAATTATTATTCCTGTGAATAATCTATAGAACAAGATTTTGATATTAGCAGTGTCGTATGCGGGATTGTGTTGGCGATTTGTAATAAAATTGTTGAATTCCTGAAGTCGTTGTATTCAAATAAAATGTCGTTACGTGTTATACATGAGGGAATGTGTGTTCGAAAAATACTGGTTTTTCCTCTACATGTGGAATAATACGAACTGTGGGAACTATCGATAAGTTTGTTTTTACGTTGTTCATATATTTGTTTTGGTTTTTGCATTCAATTGAAAAGTTGTACTGTATTCTTCTAAAGCCATAGATAATGTCATTTGTCTAAACGATAATATTACGTCAGGCAAGGTGGGAGGGAGGGAATACGCCTGAGTAAAACAGTCTTTCGTACCAGACATATATTGGTCGGTTTTTACGTTTCATACAGTATGTTTGTGTGGCGTCATTAGACAGTCTGTAATGGATGGTGATTTCTAATTAAGTATTTTCAGTCAATATTGGAAAACCTAAAAATACTGAACTTTTCTGGGTGGGGGGGCAGGCTTGCCCCCCCCCCCCTCCCTCCAAAAAACATTGACCACAATATTTTATATGGAAATTAGAATGCTTTAGTTTTTTGGTTGTTTTTGCGTATGTTATCGTATTTGTGTTTCCGCATTTGTAGCCAACATTGAAAAAAAAAATGCTATACACAATTCGTTTTGTAGTTTTTTATAATGCTTAATTCTGTTATTGAGTTGTCACCACCCGAAATAATATATAATCAATGTTTTTCCGTAAGCTTGCCACTTCGTTAAGTCGTTGATACTATCACAGAAGCCGACAATTTTATAATTAACAATTTGAAATAATTACGATATGTATCGTAATATGTAATTGAGCTATATATGCCAAATTTAGATTTCGATGCGGAAAATTAAAAATATCAATTGAAATCGCGAAATTTTTCTATGCATCGGAATCTTTAATTGAGCTATGTAGGTCAATTGTAGATTTCGATGCACTGTTTTTTTAATTATGAAATTACAAGAATTACGATGTATCGGAATCTATAATTGATCTATGTAGTCCAATTATAGATTTTGATGCAGAAAATTAAAAATATCAATTGAAATCTTGAAATTTTTCTACGCATCGGAATCTTTAATTGAGCTAAGTAGGTCAATTGTAGATTTCGATGGGCTTTTTTTTTATGAAATTACAAGAATTACGATGTGTATCGGAATCTGTAATTGATCTACGTAGTCCAATTATAGATTTCGATGCGGAAAATTAAAAATATGGACTGAAATTGGTAGACGCCATTTTGTTTTTAGGAGAATTTTATACGCGGCCGCATCGCAATGTAAAATTATCCCAAAAATGGAGGAGAGCTAATCCTGGAGAAAAAAATAAATTGTTTAACTACTGTAATAAGCCAAAATACCTCTGGTAATGTTCAGGGAAAAATCTGGGGATGATTTAGTAATAGATGTTTACTCCTCCGCTTTTTATAACCCACCTGCCATCCCCCTTTTTAATCACGACATATAGGCTATATGAAATTCCAGCTGAGTCTGCCATTATACGCCTGATTTAGGGACAAGTACAGAATTGCCAACCCTACGCATACAGGAGCCTACTTAACTTATTTCATATCCGGTATCGTAAAACAAAAAAGTGCCGCTAAATTCCAGTCTAAGTTTGACATGGATTGTGCGAATTGCGAGATAACCATTTCCAATTTCATGTTCGCTAGAACTCTTCAATAATATTCATCCAGACCAATAATTGTTAGGTAGCACAGCCTGCAAATATAAACACCCCTGGTTTTTGACACACACAATGGGGGTAGTCACGCATCAATAATCTTTATCCAGACCAATGGTAATGCCAATTATTGCTTTCTCACATAATTACAACAATATGTGTGTCATGTGGTGTATTTTGTATCCCACATGTTGGCAACAATGAACGGCCATCAATGTGTGCATCAGAATAACAGTTGAAGAACCTCATGCGCCTCAGGAACATGGCTGCCGTCGTTGAACAAGCAAAAAATAAACACATTTATAACAAATATTTCCGGTACAGCAGTGTTAATAACTCCCAGAAAGGTATGTAGATCATATATTTTCAATAATCTACCAGGTAGACGTTTATACGCCAGGAGTAAGTACTAATTCTGCAGACTGTGTCAAGGATCATGTAAGTATAAGAGATTCATCACTTTTGGTTATAGAATTTCCTAGAGAGAACACTGCTTGAGGCTATGGATTGTACTGGCAAGTCTGGCAACATAAAAAGTAAAAAGCCATATGAATGTAGCCTTTATTACACGTAAATGAACAGTATGTTCTGCGATGAGTTATTGATGAAAATAACACAAACATAACTGCGCCTTTCGCGAGGCGCCGAAATATACGTCCAGATGGGAAAATAATACATTTTGATATATATCAATGTTGGCAATAGATTTGTCACGAAGGACACAGTTATGCCGTTCTAGAGCTTAATTCACCTCTAGGCTAGTTAAAAATGCTCTCATACTCTACAGAATTGTTGGGATATTCGATGAATATAAAGAAAACTGTCCAAATGCACACACTACATTGCCATAACCTCACTTTTTGCCTAGCATGCCCGCTGCCACCCACCCCTCCCCGTAGCCCTAAACCACAAATTTTATTGCAATGCAAAGGAGAATGGGTAAGAAAACAAACAAGAGATGAAATGCACACATTTATTCTCTATATATTTTTATTCGAGAGTAGTCCATATTGCCCACTAGTTTTACACATGGTCAACACCAGGAAGATGAAAATTGCCGTATTGTTCTTACTATCATTATAATTCTTACATCCCGGTGCTTGGCAATTTTTCCTCCCTTGCAGTGGCATGATTGACTCTCAATTCAATTCAAATAAACAATCAAAATACTGAACAAATCAAAACAACCAACAACACCACGAGGAAAATCAATCAAAACAGACTATTCCCGGTTCCGCCAGTCGGTTTGATGTGAACGTTCATGAGTGCCATCTACGGAACCTTAGTGCTAAAATTAATTCTTCATTAGTTGGCAGAACATCCAGTACAGGGCCTTACCCCGACCCACGCGCTCCCTATGAACTGTCATCCCCCTGGACTGTGAGAACATGCCTCTTCGTAACTTTTAACAAGGTATATTATTGGAAATGTAGTATTTATGATTGAAAAACCTTTCTCGGAGTTGTTGGCCACTGCTGCACAGGAAATAATTACCTTTAACGTAAATAAAGCATTATTAGTCGTGTTCATTTGAACAAGGTCGGCCATTTTCCATTCACCCCGGACACTACGTCATACCCACGTGACACGTTGCCAACATGAATAATGAAATAATAGACAAAACCATTGACCTGGATTAAGATTATTGATGCGTGACTTCCCCACTGTGTGTGACAAAAACCAGGGGTGTTATCTATTAGCTAACGCAGCCCGCAGGGCCGTGCTATCAATCCACCATTGGTCTGGACGAAAATATTGGTCTAGGCAAAACCATTGGTCTGTCACATGCGATATAGTTCCGAAGGCATGGGGTTGGCATTATGGACTCCTTCACGAAGATGGCAGTCAGGGCAGCAATTTCAACTATATAAGTCGTGCTCCTATTAGGGCGGGATGGTGGGTCTAGGCAGCGGACGAGTCAACATCTATTACTATATCATCTCCAGATACCATTACTAGTTATTTTGGCCAATTTCATTACTTACAATGTTTTAAAAACATGTTCTCATACTCTGCAGTGCCACAGAGTAAGTCTCCTCCAGTATTAATATCATATCTTCACTCTTCAAACAAACCTAAATACATTTTTCCAGGGAAACTAAAACATTGTCTTGATTATTGTGACGTTGCGTACAGGAGTGCAGGATCTGGTTCACAAAATCAGCTGCAGTGAGGGCAGAATGCTTGTGTGCGTTATATCTCCAACTTGCAGTATTTTAACACTGTCATTTACTTGTATATCATAGCCTTGTGAATGGTGAACATAACATACAATGAATGTCCTCCATCAATAGCCTACCAGTATTGCAGAGTTTCTCAAAGTGTGATCTGCAGAACCCCAGAAAATTTTCCAGATTTTGAAGGCGGATGAACCAACTTACTTGCGTATGCGCATTGTCAAAGCTCTGGACTTGGTGTAAACCCTGCCGTCAACACCGTGAAAGTTTTTCCCAACTCCTTCCCCTTTTGTTCTACATGTCAGGCCCCACTAAGGGAATGGCGAACAAGTGAGACAACCATTGAACTCTAAAGTTATGAATGAACAAGATAACATCGTCCACTCTCTATCTTTATCACCCACAAGAACAATGTGCGGATATTCGTTCTTTGTGGTGACGGCTGAGGCCGATGTGCTAAACAAAAATTTATAATTTGGATACAGATGTGACGGGCACCCCTTTGGTCATGCATTAGGCCACTTTCCAGCATTCTTTTATCAAGTTGAAACCCTTAGTTTGGATAATATCACGACAGCCCTGTATCTCTAGGCCCATTTTGTTCTATTCCAATCCCATCGGTATAAGGGATATCAGCAATAGAAATCACAATCAACAGCATAAATGCAATAGGCTTAGGCAACAATAATTCCAGTAACTTAGCATAATATACATTTTAAGATATTGAAATCAACCACCATAATACACCTCTACTTCAAACACAGTTTTACAAATGAATGACCACTCACTAAATAAAACGACGACATATTTTTCTTGTCTCACCAAATTCAGAAGTTCGTCATCGTTAACAGATTCTAGGCCGGCCGAAATGGCACACCTTACAGATGACAAAAAGAAACTAGTCACTAATACGTGGAAAGTTACCAACAGGAGATTCTTCATCATTAATAGTTTACGAAAAATCAAATTAATATGGCAACAGCAACAACTGTACTGTTAACTTGGCACAATAAACAATCACAGACATTTAATTTATAACTTCACTGTATGCCAAAGATTTCATCTAGGATTTGACACGCCGCGCCATGGAAAAATACGTTCCTTCCTTTTAGCCAGGCCTAAGAAAGTCCATACTACTTTCTCCGTCCGTTAAATAATTATTCTTTTGTTTGGGCCCGAACTCGGTAACTTATGTTTCTAAAGTTGGTTGTCACTAGATTTTAGGGGCTTTCCGTTTATTTTGTTGGTCATTGGGAAAATTATTATATATTGCCATGGCAACGTAATCATGGACGTTGATGGATACATGTGATGTGGAGTTCGCAAATCAAAGTAATACGTCTCGACATTTGGTGATTTACAGAAAGGTAATGGTAGTTTCAGTCAATAAAATGGCAGTATATTGTTGGTTGATTGAGTGTGAATTAAGTTCTGTATTTGGTCGTGCTAAGTTTATAATAATAGAGACTTAATGAGATCCTGTATAGGTTAACTGATCTTAAGGTCTTCAATATTTGAGAAGTAATGATAGATGTGGTGTGTGTTGCCCGTAATCCAGTCATCGGCTAGAAGTTTAGAAAATCTGCCCGCGTATGAATGAGAAATTATTATATTATATTGAAAATGTGTTAACACATACCAGTAGACTTTTTCTATTGGGATTAATGCTGTACATTATATTTAGGAGAAGGATGAACATCCTCTTTATTCTCTACATGTAGTCTACATTCTCATCATTTCTCAAACCTTTGTTTCACTTGTTGTTCATGATGAATAGTCTGTCACTTTATTGCAGAATTACCGTGTTGGCAAGGTCGTGTACTGCTCTGAATTGTGATGGCGATATCTAACCAGCATAGGCACCTGTGTAGATTTCCCTTGGATTATCGTATGGTAGTAGTTTTATACAAATCTTTTGTATAAACCAGGTACAGTATTTTCCATTTTAGTCACCTTTATCTGTGATGTAGATTTGTGTCTGTTCATTCCTGTAGTTAGGCTATTAGTCAGTTAGGTAATTAGTTATTGAGGTTTTAAGGGGCAGAACTACGAGGTCATCTGCCCCTATCAGTAGATAGCGTAAGCTTCACCCAGATGTTTTCCATGAGGAAGTTTTGTTTCCAATTTGACAAATCATGATCATTATGTCTATGTTGACACCTTGGAAGAATTATACATGTAATTGCAAGTTTCCACGGTTAACATAGAGCCAAAAAATTAGGCTTGTGACTGTTTGGAGTATGATAAGTTATAAGCAGGGCCCGGATAATGGTGTACTTAACTCCCTCCTCCCAAATGCCTTGCTGTTTGGTGGGTTGTAATATCTGGACTTGTAGCGATGAATTCATAGACTTGCTAATATTACGAAATGCCTTAATTGGAACAACTGTGAATGTGGATGCCATTGCTATTGTAACCTGGGTACCAATTGCCAGATCAGGTATACTGCCACTTGTCGCACATCAACTATGCACAGTGACTGACCATATACATAACTTCTTTTGTGCCTCATTGTGTAGTGGCTGTCACTGCGGAGGCCCGGGTTTGATTCCCAGCTCTGCCAAGAAGTTTAATTCTGGTCTGAGGGTTGGGCAAAAACTGAGAAGAGGCTAGTTCCAATCCCACCTCAGCCATCCTGGAAGTGGCTTTCTGTGGTTTCCCCACTTCTATTCCAGGCGAATGCTTAATTAAGACCACAGCTGCCTCCTTCCTAATCCTCATCTGAGTTAAAACTACACACACTAATACAGCCTTCACAATAACACCAGTTACCAGACAAATTCCACACACACCTAAGTACACGGGGCCACATTACCACAATGTCGCAAAGCCCCGAAATGAATCAACAATACAATATAATTTCTTTGTGTGGCTTCAACACTGCAGCCCCCAGTGGGTGGGGGTTCAGACTACACCCATGGTATCCTCTGCCTATCGTACGAGGAGACTAAAAGGAGCAACCTTGGCTATTCTTTGAGGCTTCCTACTTGTCTTATGAATTGTGCCCCCCTCCCAAGGGTGGGAGGGATGGAATACACCCACAGGCAGAGTTGGACGGTTGGCACACGTGCTGTGAAAAATAGTTAGTTATTGTTGTTTTAAGGGGCAGAACTATGAGGTCATCTGCTCCTTTGCTGTGAAAGTATTCTGGAAATACATATAATCTGGTGTAACAGTATGTTAAAGTTGTAGTAATTTCCAAAGGAGATACATTTTTCTTTACATTGCACTTTGTCAGTACATGTGTGTGTACTGTATATAGTTTAATGTAAAGTTTTCACATATTTGGTAGCTGCATTCATGTACATGCAGTGCTAGGCCATGGGGCCAATCTTTCTGGTGACTGGTTTTGGAATTTTTTTGGTCATGTTTACTGTTTTCAACATCCCCCAATGGCCTGGCCGGTACCTCGCTTCATTCCAACTGCTTGGTCATATTCATTTATTTCATCCTTTTATCAGCTCCTTGTGATGTTGCCATTGGTTACGACATCCGGCTGTACACATTGGCTAGGTGGAACCGCATCGACTTAAATTAATGCAATATTTCAATGGTGGTATTGTATTGGATGGCGGTTCATTGAAATCTTGTTTCAATTTTTATAGCAATACATTGTATCTCATCTCCGATCCCTCTGAAAAAAAAAAAAATATGTGTAGGTATGCCGGCAGCTAAAGCGCAGCTAAAGCGCAGCGTTCGGCCTTGGGCCCAAGCTCTCTGCTGACTCGGTGGACATGGGTTCGAACCCCACCGTCGGCCATCCTTGAAATGGTTTTCCATGGTTTCCCATGTTCAACTCAAGGCAAATGCTGGGACGGTACCTTCTGACAGGCCACGGCTGTTTCCTGCCATATCCTTGCCCAGTTTCATTAATTCATCTCTCATTCCGGTGCGCAGGTTGCCCACGGGCGTTAACTAGAAAGACCTGTACTCGGCCTATTAGGAGGCCACACGACCGAAATATGATGGGGTAGGTATACATGCACTTGTTTTGAACTTCTCCAGTCCTTCTTCAACAAAGCAACAATGTCATCTTTGCCTAACTTTAAAACGATAGATTTTAGCATTTAATGTGCACATTTCAAAACACACATGTTGCGAGATAATGGGTGAGGTTAAAGACCAATTGTAAATTTATATTTAAAGGGCATAGAATATTTTCAAGAATATTGACAACTTGTCTGTAGGACACACTCTTTCCCTTCTCTCTTTTAATACACTATTAAATATACAATATTCCTCTGATGCAGATTTTTTTCTGTGTATTTCACAGTAATATGATGTGGCTCCGTACATTTGGCCTGCAGGGGTCCTTTTATCATGCCCGAAACAGGAGGTTTTAATTGCCATTAAACTGAGGTGGGGGTATTGAATGTAATTGGTAATGTGTTGCACCATTACGTTCAACCACATCTTCCAAATGTCCAGGGCCGGATTTAGATTTTATGCGCTCCTAGGCCCGTGGGTTATTGCCGCCCCCTCTTCATACTATCATAATGAAGGGAGAATTTGGACCTCAGAAAGGTCTTTGTGAAGGTAATTTTTATTTTATTCTAATGTATCGGGAAGTAAAATTAATTAAATAAATTACAATGATGAGAGAATCAACTGTTTCTTAATTTGTATATATCAACTATAAATAAATGGCCCAACGAGATATTAAAATAAGTTTAAACCTTTTAAGGCTCATTATACACTAACAGATATGGATCTACATATACACTAGGCCTACATCATACAACTTACAACTATGCATAGGCTAATTAATTATTCAAATTAAACTGATATTAATATTCAAGACTTAAATTTTCCCCTAATAAATCATTAAAGATTCCTGTTCTAAAGCTGAAGTCGAACAATCTGCTGTTACAACACATTCGTTGGGAAATGATGGCCACAATATAAATTGGAAAAGTGTCAAAATTTGGAAAGTTTAATTTAAGTAATCAAATTATACGGAATCCGTGTATTGTAGTCTATAACATTTTATGGAAATTTTCTGACAAAAAAAATTGCAGATTAATTTTGCGACCCTCAGCATGGTGCGCCCCTAGGCCGGGGCGTTAACTGGAATTGTGTTGCTTTACAGGCTGAAAATTCATGTTCACCAAAAATAATCCTCTTTGAGTTTACAGCTTCTTCAGCCTGAGGATTGATCGGAGCTAGCCAAGAGGTTTTACTGCGTTGGAGTGTACTTGGCTGTGGGTGATCAGTTGTTCTCCACCTTCCTGCAGCGTAGCCGATCATCTGAGTGCAGCCCGGCATGGTCTTCTTCAATCCTGTCTCCAGTCGACTAAGCCATTGACGTTCACACATCAGAAGTTATGACTCACGTGTGAAAGAATGTACAATGTGTACCATGATTGAACATACATTAATAAAACAATTGAAACTGCCTGGAAAATCAGCTTTCTCATTTCCTCGACAATCCTCTACCCTGCCTATAGTTTTTCTGTAGATGCAGTTGAAAATCATTTAACCGTTGAGGGTAAGTAAATTGCAATGAAATGACATTTCTTGGGCATATTCAATTTATTTAGGGAAGGAGGTATATCTGACATCAGTCATAGTGGCGTACTGGGTCGGAATATGGGTACGGTCTTTTTGAGGTTATGGTACCATAATATTGCAAACTTGCATGAAACTTCATAATGTATTTCTTTTTAACGTTAGAACTTCAAAAAGGCCAATCGCTTGCACTTTACACGTAATAAAAGGGCTAAACAACTAAAAAGTAGGATATAAATAAACGACAGTCCATTTTTTTCTAAAATTCATACCAACGTTATAGAACAGAATGCATGTACAAAATTTAATTTTCGGGTGTCCGTTGCCTCTTAATATCCAATCTACGTAATATATTGTCGTTCAAAAACAAAACAGAGTTGCTTTATAGCAACAATAACGATGTATATCCAGATTAATCAATCTCGATTCGATTTTCTCTCATTTCGTAAGTTGGCTAACATACTCGGCGAAAGCAACCTAGATCTTTCGGTCACTTATATTTCTTGCATAATATACGGCCAGTTATTGCATCTCAGTGGCGATGGAATTCGCCACGTGGCGACCATGTGCTTTTGAGTTGGAGCCCAAACAATGACGCAATCGCACAGAATTTAACGAACCGCGGATTTACCAGAGAGTTCCTACTCTGTTATTATATGCTCCTTGCTTTTAGCCAAATGAATATATTTCAAGGAAATAAAGTTATATATATTCCTTAGCAAGGAGCATATAATAAGAGAGACGACACTCAATGCTAATTTTCTGGACGCTTATATTGGCTAGAATTTCGTAGAATTTCAGGTCCACGTGGCAATGTTTGAGCTACAATGGCTACCAATTTCGCATATAAAGTAACTACGATTGACTGTGATCATTACGAACGCACATTACTACGTTCGGAACCAATTTTTAGCGTCTGACATTGAATCAAAAGCATTCGTTATTGCACCTCAGGAGCCGATATCGTTCCAAAAATGAAATACCAATGATGAGTTTTGGTGTGACATGTTGGTATGATTTCCAAATCTACGAGAACTATTTTTGCATTTTTTTTGCCTATTTGAAAGCCTACCGGTGCTTTTAATACAATATAAATGTTCTTAATATTGACTAAAAGCTGTTAAAAATGATATAATCGACAGTAACTAGAGATTGCTTCGTTATACCATCATAACCTCAAAACATTCGTAACCCCTCCTCGCCCCCACCCATGCTGCACTTTATTCACCAGT
Source organism: Meconema thalassinum (assembly GCA_946902985.2). Taxonomy (NCBI): domain Eukaryota; kingdom Metazoa; phylum Arthropoda; class Insecta; order Orthoptera; family Tettigoniidae; genus Meconema; species Meconema thalassinum. The sequence goes on from OX336388.2 coordinate 1,356,953,853, forward strand.
AATGTAGCTGCAATGAAATGCTATGTTCATATATTTCATTCTCCCATAAATTCTACCCCCACCCTCCTCTACCGCATGAGATCAATATAACATCAATATTCTATAGGCCTACAGTAATGTGGATTCAGGATGAGGAGTAGGTTTCAAGGAATGATAATTATTTTGTGAAAGACAGATTTCATTTATTTGAATACCGCTTTCTGCATGTTTACATTTTGTCTTTTACATTTGATTGTACAGCTGAAAACACCCTTCAGAGATGTGAATACCAATGGTTAAGCTCGTTCAGAACACAGAAACACATGAGATCTTGAACGTGGTCAGTAGGCTACTTGGATGGTTGATGGCACACTGTTTTAAGCCACCCGACCGCCAACTCCAGCCTCGGAAACCCTCTTTGGAAAACTGGACCAGCCCCGGGTGGAAGATAAACTGCAAATGTCGAAAGCACAAGTCGAAGCAAAAATTAAATTTCAATGTATGCCTACACAGATAAATGCAATGCATGTAGTAGTATTATTGGAAATCAACACCACATATATGCAAATGGTCGGTAATCTGCCTTTCAATATAGCAGAGGCAGAGTGGGGAAATGTTTGTTTGCAGTAGGACTGTGAAGAGGAGCAGCACACATGAGTTGCTCTTCTGCCCAGTCCTAGTGTAGGCTGGGCGACTGATACTTGTTTCATTTATTACCCCTTATCTTCATGAAGCTAGAGGAGGTCTCAAATGACAAATGTGATAAAGCTGAAACAGATTTGTAAACAGAAAAGTTTGGCCAGGGGTCTCTTATAGTTCAGAAGTTTTCAACACTGTACCACGACCACTTTTAAAACAAGTTGTTTTGTTGTTGCTTTTATCATTCGAGGGGCTTGGACATGGTGGTCATTGAGACCCATGTACTTAGGTGTGTGTATTTTTTTTACGATAACATGTTGTAATATGGTGACTGTATTAATAATATATTTATTACAGCCAATGGCCAAAGCAAACAAAATAAGAAATATAACTACATAACTAGTCACAACAACTTCCCTTCAAGGACTTATTCCTCTTCATGCAAGTAGCAAGGTGATAACGCTCACATGTTTTCTCTCAGAGAGAATAAACACAGTTTATATCAGGTGTGTGAAACTGTAATGTGCGGCAAACTCTGTGGTGAAAACCATGTACCACATATCGGGTAACAAGAAGACGCAATTCGTAATTGGCAACTGACCACTCTCTGTTTATCATAGCGCCAGTAGAGTAAAAATCGCTCCAAATCTCTGCTTTCTTCTGATGATGCTCTCGCAATAGTTCTTGATATGGTGACTGTATTAGTGTGTCTTTGTACTTTAGGTGAGGATTGGGAGGCAGGCAGCCGTGGCCATAAATAAGGAACCATCTTGGCATTTGCCTGCAGTAGACGTGGTAAACCACTTCCAAGATGGCCTAGTTGGGAATCGAATCCACCTCGCCTCAGGATTGCCACATGAGGCTTAGCATACCCCGTTTCAGACCTCAGATCAGAATGACTTTAATGGGCAGGGCCAGGAAACAAACCCAGACCTCTGGGGAAAGAACCGAGAATGCTAGCCACTACACGAGGTGGTCAAACAAGAATTGTGTCCAGGCATGTATCTAGGCCTAATGGGTAAGACTAGGGAGTTGTGTGTCTACAAGGTATAGGGGAGCTGAAAGGCATGGTAGCCTTTCTTCCTGGAACTACAAACTGTCATTCACTCATTGAGAACAGTTTCCAGCTAGACTGTAAAGAACCCATTACAGATTTGGGTGCTATTCAGCACCTAGAACAAATACTAGGTACTGAACTCCATTGTCATGCACAGGAATACAATGCTAACTTTCTTACATATTTCGAGTGATCAAGCTAAGAGAACTTTAACCCTCAGTGTAAGAAAAATTTCCCTACGATGCCAGAACAACCCTTGTTCTCTCAGCTATAAAATGCATGTTAGCAGGCTCCACCATCAAATAGGGAGGTACAATTTGACATGCTGCATACATAAAATGATGATTACTAACACAGTAAGACTGAAACCTACAATGATGCAGCACTCAAAAGGAGCTACAGGCTAACGTACACTACTGAATGAAGCCCTACTGTACTCCTAGGCTTTTACATCCAACAATGTAGTAGACCTACACCTTGCAGGCTCTAGGCTAAGCATAATAGAGGACCAGAGGGAAGATAACAAAGTAGCCAATAAAGCCTACTATTATTTTGCTGGAGGGTATCTGTATTAATATCTTCTAGCAAGTACACAAACAAACAATATTAACATATATTTCTAGAGCCAACAAACATTCTTTGTCGACTTCATCGCCCATGCCTAGGATTGTATCAATCCTTGCCTTATTCCCTGGTGCATAGGACACCAGAAGTCACAGCCAAGCAGAGTGTATGTCAAAATAGGACCAGGGTCCAAACCTGGGTGCTTCCATCACAAGTCACTTTGTATCTTTAATACTGTACTTGTAGTATTTGATTAGACAGCTGCATGCATGCATGCATGCATGCAAGTATTAGCATAGATAGGGAAATTATGGACATGGATAGGCCCTACAGCATATCAAACTACTTATGTAGCCTACCGTTAACTAAACTAAAGCTGATCCAGCACAAAGACTTGACAGAAGTCTTCAGCAAGATGAAAACAATTGTTTGGTACATTTGGCAGGAATAAATTACATATTGTCCAATATGTACAAGACTATCGATTAAAACTACAGGAGAGGAGACCGAGCCGTCGTAACATTCAACAAGGTATATTACTGAAAATATAGTATTTATGATTGACAAACCTTTCTCGGAGATGTTGGGAGTCGTTTTACTTTCTCAATTGCCACTGCTGCACCGGAATAATTCCTTTTAATTGATTATTTACGAAAATAATGCTTTTAGCATCGTCTTCATTTCACTATGGACGCCATCTTGGACACTACGTCATACGTCATGTGACACACGAGAAACGAACATCTGAGTACGTTACCAACATGTCAAATACAAAATTCACCATATGACACGTAAAGTTTGAAATTGTTACAAATTTCCACTAAGTTAAGCACTGTCTTGCGGAAAATTACTGCTAGTACCACAAGCAAGGGGGTCTGGGGCGTAAGCCCCAGGTTAGGTTTGTTTTTGTATGTAAAACATTAATAAGATAGAATTTATGTCCGCTACTAGGTTAGGTACTGCCTGGTCGAAAATTACTGCTAGTACCACAAGCAAGGGGGTCTGGGGCGTAAGCCCCAGGTTAGGTCTGTTTTTGTATGTAAAACATCATAAATACATAATTTTTCATTACATTACTTCATCGATGCTCTTTTGTTTACTCGTTCTATACCCGATGTGAAATAGTACCAAATGCGTGGGGTTGGCATTCCGGAATTAGTGAGCAACATGGCGCCGAAAGGCTTCATTTCTGCTATATAAGTCGTGTATCTATTTGGGACGGTTGGGTGGGTTTATGGCAGCGGACGAGTCAACATCTATTATATTAACGTCTCCGGATACCATTACTAAAGGTACTTTGGCAAATTTCATTTCCTAAATTTTTTTATACCTTTGGTCTCCTCTCCTGTAGCGCTACCGTCAGCATAATTATACCGACAGAAACTATGACAAAGGTTTACATCTTAGCAATTAAAACCTACCCTACATATCAATGTTGTCCCACGTTTAGAGCGAACGTAGCTGTCGCCATTTCTAATAACACCGCTGGTCACTTGTTATTCAATTTAGTATTGGATCCAACATAATACAGATTAAGTCACTAAAAATGGAGTATACTGCAACAGTTGTCGGCATGCGGGCCCAAACAGTAAACAAAACGCACATGGCGGTCTTTGTTTTGATTCGAATCGCCCATAACTAGGGATGGGCCAAGACCAACTACAATCCTCAGACCTTAATGTAGAAAAAACATGGCGGCAATGGTTGCCCTACCAATAGCTAATATCATGTCATCGGGGTTGTCACAGTTCGTGTAAATTATTATTTTTACTCACCTAAGAGCATAAAAGATATCACAAGACGAGACTAGGTTCCGAAGAAATATGCATCAATAATTTAGACTTACCTGAATTAATTTATCTATATAGTGCTGGCCTCGAATTATAGGTTTCTTCGTCTTCACACAAAGGGCAGCTACAATAGTCTCACTGTTTCTGTGGTTGAATAAGAAGCTTTTTGGCGAGTTATCACGATTTGTATTTAAGTTCAGTAATTATAGATTAATATTATTAGCATAAAATCAAACAGATTCTGAAGTAGGAGAGAAGAAAGTACCCGGTTACTGAAGTGCTGTCCCAGCACATGCAGAGTATTTGTGTACACAATCGGAATGAGAATAGTTGCCTGAAATAATCGAACCAATGCTACATATATACAATTCAATTAAGACCTCTCGTAGAATTGTCTAAAATCTCGGCTAAAACATCACACCGAATTAGTTGATTGAAATATGCAAAGAAGTCGTCGTGTGGATATCTGAACATAATTATGGAGATTACCACACACAAAGGACACGATAATATGTTACCATCTAACCTATTAAACATTCGCTGTTACCGTTTGGAATAGTTGTACGCTGGAAATAGTAGATTTTGTAAAGTAATGTAGGTAGGAAAGCACCATCTCCCTCTTACGGAATTATCGCGGCACACCATCTCGCAATATAAGTACATAATTGGCAAGTTACTCACAAAACTTTATTACACACATCATAATAAAAAATAACTTGCAAGCTGTAAGAATCACAAAAGTATGAATAATGACGGAACACAATGAGTTCACTGTTTGGCACAGGGGAAACATCTTCCTTAACCAATTGGCAACTCAAACTAACACTTGGGGCGCTGCGGTCGGTCTGGATAAGTAGGGTTTAAAATACTCAATAACACGCGTTTGATATGGAACACTTTTTATTTTTCGGTTAAAATCAGTAAATGTGGTCTCTAAAGTAATGACAGTGTTATTTTTAATTGTATATATGTATAACTGTGCGATACACGTGATCTAATTTGTGTGTTCCACTGGATTTTTTGGTGTCATTTGCATATTATCAAGCATCAGTTTTTATGGTTGATGTGGATCAGCTGATTCAAATTTACACAGGGCTACACTTCGGACATTATTTCGGTACTATTATGCGCAATATAATGTAAATGTCGATCCTGAGTCAACGCCGAGGACATTCAAATAGAGAAATACGGTACATAAACAAATAAATAACACACCGAAGCTGTGCTACTTTTATCATTCCGAGACTAGCATCCACGCAAACCAGACGCCACTGTTCCAAGCTCCGATTTATATCGTGAATTGATGTCAAACTGATGATCCGCCAGCCTACAGCTCGTAATCGCTAAGTTATTCGATATTCGAGCTATTCCACTATCAGTCATATAGGCCTAATTTGCCTCCCCGTGGGCACTGTAGAAAGTGATTCCGCTACCATTCAAATATTCAACACCAAACCCAGCTTTTAACCATCCAAATCAAGCAATTCCTGTCGCCCCACGAGTTTTAATACAAGTTAAACTCATCCCTTCTCCCTACCAAGCAGCCAATAATTAATTATTTAATTAATTATTCAAGTAACTTCAATCTTACCAGCGCGCCCATCGTAACAGCTGTTTTTAAACTGAATAACCTTCGCTGGCTTTACGTCGCAGGTCTTCTGTCTGTCTACCTCGACAAGTGTTAGATCCTTCCCGGGGTGGAAAGGTATTATTATTAGGTATTAGGTATCATCACATTTCGGCTATTGCTATTTGCATCTTTTGGAAAGTGATGAAAAGGTATATCCGCAGCCCTCTTATACATCGACTTACAGCCGTAAACTGAGCAATACACTTTGCTTTTACTCATTTTTCACTCTATCAACGAGTAAAACTTATTACTTATGTATAAAGACACGAACAATTTACCACGATCTGTTTACCAATACAAGAAACCATATACAAACAGTCACCACGTGACAAATGTACCCTACTTGGTAAGTTTCTCATTTTTACCGCTAGATGTCATATCAGATAGCTGGAGTTGCCAATAAAACAGAAGTTCACTGTAATATTTGGCGTGTATACAAGGCAGTGTAGAATATCTTCTGCTAGACTGGTAAAGATTTACGGAGGCACATGAAGCTGAGCGTTCAATATAACGTCAACGGATTGATCTTGCCGTAGATGCTCATTGCATTTTCCCTTTACGTACTTAAGTTCGACACTACCGGTACTGAAGTGTACTAAGCTATTATTATATCGTCACTAACTAGCACATCATTGCGGTGTATATTCTTGAGACACTTCTATTAATGCTTTAGTCTTAGGTACTTCAACATCTGCAGTAAATGACACAATGCCATCGGTCGACTGAACAATCATCACACAATCAAACTAGTCCATAATAAGCGTATTATCACATATTTACACACGATTGCAGTATATTACCGCCAACTGGACTTTACAGTCATACTGAAGACACTAAAAAATACAGATGAGCAATAGTTTATCCCAACTTTCATCAAACGAAGCTAATCAAAGCTAATATTGTATCCCAGCAACGAATGTAAACAAACATTATCTCGGGCTTCCGCAAACGCCATTTTCACACTTTCGATACCTGCATTAAGGTCTGAGTATTGTAGTTGGTCTTGGATGGGCGCGACTGAAGCCTGGAATCGAGAGTGTCGACTCGATCGACTCCGAACACCGGTCTCGGTTCGCATGAAGCCTCGCGACTCCACGTTAATCTCATGCGTATTGCGGGGCCGCTTCGCATGAAGCCTCGCGACTCCAAGCTCACGTGATGGGTATTGCGGGGCCACACGGTCCCTTCGCATAAAGCCTCGCGATTCCAAGCTAACCTGATGAGTAAGGCCCGGATAGTTATGTGTTTATATATATTTAATTTTACTAAATATTTTCTATTTATTTACATATATTTGCCGTTTTTATAAATAAATACATATTATGGCGAATTTATTCGTAAGTAGGCTACATATTTCATGTATTTGGTGGTATGTCGCACTCCTTATATAAATGCTGCCGACAATTTTCGACCCTTGGCAATTCCATTAATTTGCCTCTCTATTTCGTGAATGTACCCCTGTCTCTGTATTGTAGTAGTATTTCAAGGCAGGAATTCCCTGGCCATTAAATAGACTATAGCAGGGGGCTGGAGAAGACTCGCGACTCCAAGCTCCCCTGATGAGTATTGCGGGGTCGCTTCGCATGACGCCTCGCGACTCCGAGCTCACCTGATGAGTATTGCGGGGCCGCTTCGCATGAAGACTCGCGACTCCAAGCTCATATGATGAGTATTGCGGGGTGGCTTTGCATGAACACTCGCGACTCCAAGCTCATCTGATGAGTATTGCGGGGTCGCTTCGCTTGAACACTCGCGACTCCAACTCACCTGATGAGTATTGCGGGGTCGCTTCGCATGAACACTCTCGACTCCAACTCACCTGATGAGTATTGCGGGGTCGCTTCGCATTAAGCCTCGCGACTCCAAGCTCACCTGATGAGTATTGCGGGGGGCACACGGTCGCTTTTTTTTCAGAATCTCTCATTATTATTATTATTATTATTATTATTATTATTATTTACAATCATTGTACCAAATTGTTGTAATATTGCACTTTAGGCAGGTTGTATTACTATTATTGTTATAAATAATAATCATCATAATAAACACAATAACAATTACACCTACAACATTACCGATGATAACCCATAACAGTGTCCCGCGCCTGTTCCTTAGCGAACACTGCTCACGCAATTCGTCCAGTCTTCTTCCTCTTCTTCTCCTTCTACTTGGTACGGTAGTGGGCAAAACTCTTTACCCAATTGCTACTGTGCAGTGGTATGTAGGGATGGGTTGCGAACGGAGTCGCGAAGAGTCGAGACTGCTGCCGCTGGAACCGATACTCTCGACTCCAGTCTCGACTCCACTGATGCACTAACGCCATCTAACATCTGTTTTAGGAACTGCTTGAACATGTATGCCACACAGCGCCAGCAGCAACGTTGTTCGCCATCGCTGCGGCATGTTTACAATACAGCTGACAAAATCTTGCTGCTAGCTTGCCAGTTATACTTTTTTGGTATTGAAATGCATGGCAAGCTATTATAACCTGCAAAACGATTCAATAGAATGATGGCGTCACAGTGAAAGTGCAGTGAAATAGCAGCTAGTGTAAATATTTGATAAAAGTGGTAAAATATTATAACAGAGGCTTAAAATCTATATAGTTACTTTCCTCAGATCAAGTGTAATACGGAATATTGATAGTATTTAGAAATTCTTGTTGATAATTTAATAAACTTAAACTAAGTTGTGGGAACGTGTATCCAAAGATTCGGTGACTTCTTCAATCACTGTTTGAACCAAGTAGAGCAGTGGTGCTTTTACGAGACTTCACCCGATTGGAAGATATACGTATTTCACATTCTTCTTTATTGGTAGGTTATTAGATTAATTCTATTAGGTAGTAATAATTCAATTAAATTTAGTGTAATTTGGTGTAAACATCTAGGCTCACTTAGATCTCTAGTATGACGACAGTAAACAGTGTTAGTATCTCGTCAGGTTGTGTAACCGTAACGGATTTATGCTCGTCGTGCAAAATAAAAGTAAAAAATGCAAATAAAATCATCACAAGATCTCAGGTAAAATTGAATGAGGAGAAAAGTGAAACCGATTGTCGTAATGTAGGCCTACCGCTACCGTCATGCGAATGTCATAACCTGAGAAACGAACTGTCCTCAAAAGACGAAATTATAAAGCTGCTAAAGGAAGATATTGCTAAGTTAATGGAAGAGTTGAATAAATTAAAAGGAAACAGAGAAGAAAGCAAGGAAACTTGGTCGACAGTGATTGCTGGTAAGGTAAGATTGAATAAGCCTAGGCCTATAAATGGAGTACATGTAACTGAAATTCCCGTCTCAAATTCATTTGGAGTGCTTGTCGAAGAAAATGATGACTTTCCTCAAGAAGAAAAGAAGAAAGTGATAAAGAGAAAATCCAGGAAGATGCGGATATTTGCGGATAGCCACGGGCGAGATGTAGCAGCAAGCGTTTTGGAGAGAAGCCGAGAAATGGAGGTCACTTCGACAGTGAAGCCAGGAGCTCAGATTGCAGAAGTCACGAACGGGATGATAGGAGAGTGTGCGTCCCTTACTGCAAAGGACTACGCAGTGATCATCGCTGGAGCAAACGACGTCTATAGAAATGAGAGTAAAAAGGTAATCAAAGATTTAAAGGGTACATTGCCATCCATGCAAAAAACAAATGTCATTATTGTAAATATTCCGCAGAGACACGATTTAATTCCCAAGTCATGTGTAAATGTAGAAATAGAGGCTACAAATGGAAAAATTCATAAAATTTGTAAGAGTTTTCCAAATGTCCAAATTGTAGATGTAAGTAAATTAGACAGGAAGTTCCACACTCGGCATGGCCTACACTTAAATAGATTAGGAAAAGAGTATCTTAGTGATGAAATCTGCAAAATTGTAAATTCAAATGGTAAGAATAATTCAACAGTAATATCATTAGAGTGGAAGCAGGGAAACTGGTAGAAGAAGCCAAACGTGAGGTTTGGCATTCACATCTTTTGAAGTCAAATTTAACGGAGTGCAACAATGGTATTTCGGATTTGTCTAGCAACAATAATAATAACAATTATGATAATAATAATGTAAATAAATCACCAACACAAGCTTGCAAAAGTAACAAATTTAAAATTTACCACCAGAATGTCCAGTCTCTTTATAATAAAATTGATTACATAAATCTAATGCTTAAAAATGAACTTAAAGACATCTCAGCACTATGTATTTCAGAACATTGGCTGAAAGAGGAACAACTCGAATTAATTCAATTCCCAGGGTTTATACAAGCTAGTAAATACTCTAGATCTAATATTAGCCATGGTGGTACTTGCATCTTCTTAAGAAATAATTTAGATCATGAACAGATAACAGCTTATGATTATCTAATTATGGAACAGGATTTTGAATTCTCTGCCGTAAAAATTCAGCAGTTTAAGTTAATAATTGTATGCGTATACCGTTCTCCGTCAGGAAAGTTTCCTCTATTTATAGATAAACTAGAATTGTTACTGAATAACATGAGCAAAGTAAATTTCGATATAATAATTTGTGGGGATGTAAATGTGGATTTCTTAAAACTTGATAGAAATTGTGAATTATTAAACCAGTTACTAATTTCCTATGGACTGAAACCTACAGTAAATACACCAACAAGAATAACAAAATTTAGTAAAACCACTCCTGATCAAATTTTTATAAATACAGATAAATATCACCATTCAATAGAAGTCTATTGTCCGGGTTTTAGTGACCACCATGGACAAATACTGAGTTTTGAAGTATCCGAAGTAATCAATAATAATGATAATGGAGTAAAATCAAAGTGCAGGTCATTCACTGAATCAAATGTTACATATTTCAATGACTTATTAAATAAGGAAACATGGTCAGAAATTTATGAACTAGAAAATGTAAATGATAAATTTAATGCATTTAACAGTACCCTAAAACACTATTTTGAAATAGCATTCCCCTTTAAACGAAGAACTGTTCAAAATAACAAAACTAGCAATTGGATAACAACAGGGATTATAAATTCATGTCAAAGAAAGAAATTTCTACACAAATTATATAAACAATACCACACAACACCTGAATTCAATTTATACTACAAAAAATACACTAGCATATTAAATAAGGTAATAAGACTAGCAAAGAAAATGCATAATGATAATTTTATTTCCCAATCATCTAATAAAAACAGGGCTATGTGGTCTGTAATAAAGAAAGAAACTGGAAAATCTGCTAAAATACAAAGGAACATTACACTGACCAGAAATAATAAAGTGATTAATAATCCAGAGGAAATAGCAAACACTTTTAATGACTATTTTCTGGAAATTCCGCAAAAATTATTAAATAAATCACAGGTAAATACACTAAATTCTAATAATAAAATAAATATATGCAGTGATTCTTTATTTATAAATCATGTCACAAGTGAAGAGGTAAGAATAGTTATAAAAGAGCTAAAAAATAAATTCTGTGCTGGCATTGATGGCATCCCTGATGCAATTTTAAAGAAATGTGCAGAAAATATAATAAATCCACTTACGCACTTAATAAACAGTTCAATTCTCTCAGGAACTTACCCGGATATTTTGAAGTTATCAAAAGTAATTCCAGTGCACAAAAATGGTTCAAAAGATGAATTAGATAACTATCGTCCTATTACCTTACCAACTGGTATTGCAAAAATTGTGGAAAAAATTATGTATAAGAGACTGATAAGTTTCATAGAAAAAAATAAAATATTATCAAACTCACAACATGGATTTAGAACGGAAAAATCTACACAGACAGCAATTTACGAATGTAGTAATAGTATACTGAAATTAATTGACAATAAGGAACATGTAACTGGCCTATTCTTGGATTTATCGAAAGCATTTGATGTAATTGACCATAAAATCCTCCTTACCAAACTAAATCAATATGGTGTTAGAGGTCTAGCTAATAAATGGATAGAGTCTTACTTAACAAGGCGTAAACAAATAGTAAGCTTGAGACACAAGGATGATGGAACCAAATTACTTAATGAAACATTGTCCAATGAGGGAATTATTGAATTTGGAGTACCCCAGGGATCGGTTTTGGGCCCACTACTCTTTCTTCTATATATCAATGATATAACACAGAACGTTCATTCACATAAGGAAATTTTGTTTGCGGACGATACAACACTCGTAATAAAAGGTGAAACTAAACAGGTCATACAGCAGTCTGCTGACTCCGTTACAGGAGAGTTAACCAAATGGTCACAAGATAATCGCCTCATAATAAACTATAAAAAGACAGTATGTCTAAATTTCCACACTATACAGAATAGGAATCCTGCGATGCCCAATATAACATTAAATGGTCATCAAATAGAAAATAAATCAGAAACAAAGTTTTTAGGACTATGGATACAACAAGACTTGAAATGGAATAAACATATACAATATCTGAATACTAAACTGAACTCGATGTGCTTTGCGTTACGTATTTTGAAAACCTGCACTAGCATGCACACATTAAGAAATACTTATTTTGCTTATTTCCATTCATACTTAAGATATGGGATCATATTTTGGGGTATGTCGCCAGATGTACTAAGCACGTTTAGGATACAAAAGAGAGCGATTAGAATTATGGCAAATGTACACTCTAGAGAATCATGTAGACCTCTGTTTAAAGATTTAAACATTCTCCCACTGCCCTGCATATATATCTTTGAAAGTATTATGTTTTTTAAAAAGAATTTAATGAATAAAGATGTTTTTCTTAAAACAAACAATGATGTTCATAGGCATAACACAAGACAAAATCAAAACATTCATATTTCACACACACACACAAGCATATATCAAAAAGGAACTTTTCACACTGGAGTTAAATTATACAATAAACTACCCCAGTATATAAAACTGGCCCCAAAAATAAAAACCTTTGATAGAATGTTGAAAGCTTATCTGCAGTGCCATTGTTTTTACTCAGTAGTTGAATATTTTAGCGTATAGGAGTGATGGAATCTATAACTATATTTTACTTTTTTAATTTAATTTTAATACCTAGCTGTATGTTGTTGTATTTATAGAATTAAGTTTTCATATTATGATAATAGAGTGAGGTGTAAATAGTTGTGCAATAAGATTGTATCTATTAAGATTTGCTATTATAATAAGTTATAAATAGTTTTAATCTTAGTAATATATACCTGTTAGTTCTTTTATTTTATGCATGTAAATTCTGACGTGTCCTATATCAAAAATGTATTGAATGCATGTATTTGATCAAATGGAATTAATAAAAATCTATCTATCTATCTATCTATATGCAAAGTCGTTCTTTGTTATGATCTACTGTAGGATTCTACAGTATGAGAATATGCTGCATAGTGATGGGATATTTATTTTGCCGGCAGGATCGTTATATGGAATGTCGAATAACAATTACGAAGTTCTTGGCACTGTGTGTGTATTTTACTTTCATTATAGGGTGTTTCATTTACGTGTCTCAAGTAACAAATGTTGGGTGTTGAATTAATGTAAGATTTGGCCTATGTTATGGTTTGTTAATTGCTTTGTTTAAGATGTGCGCACAGGCCTCTCATATTGTGACGGTCTTGTTATCCATCCACGTTCGTCCCTTGATACCTTGTGTTACGATGAATACAGTAGGATTATTAGCCAGCAAACATAGAAGATTGTTTCGGGTTATCATCGGTAATGTTGTAGGTGTAATTGTTATTGTGTTTATTATGATGATTATTATTTATAACAATAATAGTAATACAACCTGCCTAAAGTGCAATATTACAACAATTTGGTACAATGATTGTAAATAATAATAATAATAATAATAATAATAATAATGAGAGATTCTGAAAAAAAAGCGACCGTGTGCCCCCCGCAATACTCATCAGGTGAGCTTGGAGTCGCGAGGCTTAATGCGAAGCGACCCCGCAATACTCATCAGGTGAGTTGGAGTCGAGAGTGTTCAAGCGAAGCGACCCCGCAATACTCATCAGATGAGCTTGGAGTCGCGAGTGTTCATGCAAAGCCACCCCGCAATACTCATCATATGAGCTTGGAGTCGCGAGTCTTCATGCGAAGCGGCCCCGCAATACTCATCAGGTGAGCTCGGAGTCGCGAGGCGTCATGCGAAGCGACCCCGCAATACTCATCAGGGGAGCTTGGAGTCGCGAGTCTTCTCCAGCCCCCTGCTATAGTCTATTTAATGGCCAGGGAATTCCTGCCTTGAAATACTACTACAATACAGAGACAGGGGTACATTCACGAAATAGAGAGGCAAATTAATGGAATTGCCAAGGGTCGAAAATTGTCGGCAGCATTTATATAAGGAGTGCGACATACCACCAAATACATGAAATATGTAGCCTACTTACGAATAAATTCGCCATAATATGTATTTATTTATAAAAACGGCAAATATATGTAAATAAATAGAAAATATTTAGTAAAATTAAATATATATAAACACATAACTATCCGGGCCTTACTCATCAGGTTAGCTTGGAATCGCGAGGCTTTATGCGAAGGGACCGTGTGGCCCCGCAATACCCATCACGTGAGCTTGGAGTCGCGAGGCTTCATGCGAAGCGGCCCCGCAATACGCATGAGATTAACGTGGAGTCGCGAGGCTTCATGCGAACCGAGACCGGTGTTCGGAGTCGATCGAGTCGACACTCTCGATTCCAGGCTTCAGTCGCGCCCATCCCTAGTGGTATGTATCTTTTTTTTTTTTTTTTTTTTTGTATGTTAGGAAATGGGCATAGCACGGATGCTCTGGACCCAGTCGCAGCCCTAAAAAATACTGTTACACGTGAAAAGTATCCAATATTTGAACTATAAACTACTGGAAAATTGTGACACAGATATACAAGGACACAAATAGGTACTAATCTTCACACCAAGCGACGTATCTTAGTGACTTACTACTTGAACACAAACATGACATCGTCACACGTAAGGGTATGGAAATTAAAAAGTAAGGGAGCATTCGTGTAGGAATCTAAGGAAGGCATGAATAACAGAAGGAATAGGAGTATGAAGGAGCACGGAAATGTGGAGAGGGAGGGGGAAACCTAAAGAACGCAAAGTATGTAGAAATGGGACTCGTTGAGTGTCAAATATAGGGCATTGAAAAATTAAATGATTAATAGTACCGATTGCCTGAGAACAGTCGCAGAGAGCCGAAGGACGAAGCTTACAGCGGGCCATATATACCGGAGTCAAAGCATGATGAAAACGTAAACGGATAATCGTAATAATATGCCGTCGAGTGTAGGATCCATTATAAAACCAAGGGTGTCTAGGGATAGTAGGTTGAATTCTATAATATAACCTGGCTTTTGTGCGTGTATAATCCTGCCATTGGTGTAACCAAACATTAAGTAATTGAGATTTGAGAATGGGGAGATAATCTGAGGCGGGGGTAGCCACATTCATCAATACAGCATGACCCAAAGCCGCATCCTTGGCCGCTTTATCCACTAATTCATTCCCCGAGAGGTTGGCATGGCCGGGTATCCAAGAAAACACTATCTGAAAGCCCGAATGATATAGGTCATACGTTAATTGTACAATATTAAATATATACCAATTATTCGTAGTTTGGACATGCTGTAAAGCCTGGAGGACACTTTGAGAATCAGATAGAATTAATGCTTTAGTGATGTTATTCCGTTTAATATATAGAAGGGCTTGTCGAATAGCAAAGGCTTCAGCCGAAAAAATAGAGAGGGTATGCGGTAATTTAAAGGAAGCAAGATAAGATAGAGAGGGGATATAAAAAGCAGCACCCGTATTCGAAGGAGAGGGACATTTTGATCCATCTGTATAAATTGTCGTATATTGTTGATGATTCAATGCAAGATTATATACATATTTGCGGGCAATCGTAGGGGTAAGCATAGAAGACATACGAGATACATGCGAGGAATGTCTCACTACATCAGGTTGAAACATTAATACCGAGAGCGGTGCATTATAACAAATGGGTTTTCGTGTTTGAAGAATTTGTGGGCGAAAACCCGAAAGCTCTAGATAAGCCAGGAGAATAGAGGGAGGTGCATAGCGTTTGAATAAACTTTTTTGATGATATTCGGAGAGAAGTTGTAGTTTGGGAAGAATGGGTGTTGTTAATAGTGCCATTTGTCGTAGGAGATATCGTGAAGACAGATAACGTCTCCGAAGGTGAAGCGGTTGCTCTGCCGCCTCGACGAGAAGAGCTTGTGTGGGGGTGGAAGAAAGGGCCCCGAGAACAATTCTGAGGGCAGAAAATTGTAGTTTATCCAATTCATTGAGGCGTGTTTTCGGCATGACGTCATAGTAGTGACTACTGTAATCAAGGACAGATCGAATAAGATTTCTGTAAAATAACAATAATATCTGAGGATCAGCTCCCCACTTACGACGAGTTAATGACCGTAAGATATTTAATTTCTGGAACACATGAGCTTTTAAGTGAGATATTTGAGGCGTCCAGATCAACTTATCATCTATAATGAGTCCTAAATATTTTGTATGGTGTACAATAGGAATGGTACCCTGATTATAACGGATAGGCAACCGGTCACACACCCGTTTATGAGTGAAGAGCAAAGCCGCGTTTTTGAGCGGAACAGTATCAAGGCCATGTGAGAACAGCCATGAATGTAATATCGTGAGAGCACGTGACATGATCTGCCGACACATATTTATATCAGAATGGGAACAATATAGGAGTATATCATCAGCATATTGTATTAGGCGGACATGAGGAAGTAAAAGCCTCTCAATCTCACTAGTATAAATAAGGTATAAGATTCCACTCAAAATATCACCCTGCGGCAAACCAGAAGACGAATACCTGTAATTTAACCCAGTAGGAAAGTTGGAAAGTGTGATATGCCTTCTTCGGAGAAATGCCGAGATGATTTTAATAAAACTGATCGGAAATTGTTGTTGGTGTAGTTTTTGCAGTAAAAGGATGGTATTCACATTATCATAAGCCCCTTTAATATCTAAAAAGACTGCTAATGTTGAGTGTTTACGGCAAAATGACAACATGACATCAAGAAGAAAAATATTCAAGGCGTCGGTAGTAGATTTCCGTTTAGCAAAGGCGTATTGAGTTTTCGGAAACAGATCATAATATTCTAAAGTCCATACTAAGCGTGTCAACAGAATACGTTGGAATGTCTTCCTAATACAGGACCCAAGATGTATACCACGATAACTTCCTGCTAAATCCGGATTTTTCCCTGGTTTTAAAATAGGAACTACTAAAAACTCATTCCAATCCTCGGGAACATTGCCGGAGGCTAAGACGGCATTAAAAAGATCTATTAGAACTTGTTGTGCATTATTGGGGAGACTCTTAATGACGTGGTATGAGATATAGTCTGGTCCAGGTGTAGTAGATTTTTTTGGTGATAAGGCTGATTGACATTCGGAAACAATAACCGGATGCAAAAGACAAGAAAACATATGGTTGTGTTCCAGGGATGGAAAGATAATTTCTTGTTCTACAAATTCAGGAGTCATCGTGTGATAAAATTCTACTGACTGATCATAATTCAAACGATGCAGACTTGGACCTAAGTGGCGGCGCGATAAGGTTTTTAACACAGTCCATATTTGAGTAATGGGAGTCTGGTGATGTATATGAGAGACGTATTCTCTCCAAGCCGATCTTCTTTTATCATTAAAAGACTGCTGGCATTTTGCAACAAACTGTTTATAATGGCGATAAGTATACGGAGTATTGTACGTTCTAAAAAGTCGTAATAAATGTTTGCGTCTTTTCACCATTCTCGTACATTCCTCGTCCCACCAGGGTAGTAAGGACCTGCTCTTTCCAGAGGTGCGTGCATTGGGAATTAACGGATGATAGGTGTCAAAATAGCGAACAATGTAAGTAAGTAGCAAATTATAGGAGGAACGAATCGGGGGAGCCGTATTACAATAGTGCTGTTGGATATAGGTGAAAAATTGAGCTGAATCAAAACTTTTGAAACTCCTAGTAAAAACCGGAGTATGCAAGGTATTACTAGGACGAGGAGCCGAATCAAAGGTCATCAAGATCGGATAGTGGTCACTTTGGTGTAAATCAGGGGTTGTGTGCCATATAATTCGGTGGGCCAGAGAAAGGGAAACAAACGTTAGGTCAACCGCACTGGGGGCCTGAGCAGGAGGAGAAATACGAGTGGGTGAACCATCATTTAAAATCTGGAGATGAAACTGCTGAGCAGTGGTCATGATATTCCTACCCTTGGGTGTTGTGCGGACACAACCCCAGTCGGTATGATGGCCATTAAAATCCCCACCAATAATGTGGGAGGTGAAGGAATTACAGTAGGAAAAAAAGGAATACCATTGTCGGAAATTACCTTTGACAGCCGGAGGAATATACAAATTAGTGATATGTAGGGAGGCAACAGTTATAGTTAGCACATAGGTTCTGGGGAGAGGAAAAAGAAATGGGGTAACTTGGTACGAAAGTCTTTCATGGATTAATGTTAGGACACCACCACATTGCAGTCCATCTTGGCGCTCAATATTATATCGTGGAACGTGAAAAGATAAATTTGGGGCTAGCCATGTTTCCTGGATGAGAATGGTATCAGGGGTGTACTCTTGGATTATAAGTAATAATTCATGTCTCTTGTTTTGAATGCTACGTGCATTCCATTGAATAATTTTCATGTTGAGGTAACAGAAGTACCAACAGATTGTAATATTTTACTAGAAGACGGTCGGGTTTCAGCAGGAAAGGATAAGAGTGAAATCTTCTCAAAAATATTTTTAAGTAAATGGGCCCATTGGACATTGGAACCCAAGAGTTCCATCAAATGCATAACATCCTCTGTAATATCTTGAGGCACACCCTTGGCGGGAGGCATTGTAAGTGAGGGAGTGGGAGTTGGCCCCACCTGGGACGGTTGCAATGAAGCAGAAGGGGGCACATAGCCTGAGGCTTTGTCCCCATGGATAATGGACAAAT
The DNA here is from genome assembly GCA_946902985.2 of Meconema thalassinum. NCBI lineage: Eukaryota > Metazoa > Arthropoda > Insecta > Orthoptera > Tettigoniidae > Meconema > Meconema thalassinum. Next base: position 1,356,972,471 of record OX336388.2, read on the forward strand.
ATGCAGGTCGGTCATACCCCAAAGGGGAAATGACCTTAGGGGGGCTCGTGACGATCGTGGTAAACTTGCGTTTCTTCTGTACAGAATTCGGTGTAAGAGAAGCTTGCTGTGTAAGGGGGGGAAATTGCTGCGGGACTGAAAGGGGTTGAAACGGATGTCCTGATAGGGAATGGAGAATTTCTTGATACGTTTTATTTTCAGTGCACATCCTAGTTTTAATGTCAATTTGTTTTGCGTGGTACTCACACCTCGGTGAGCCACTCATATGATTTTCATCGCAATGTACACAGCGCACCAAAACCTGAGTACATTAAGCCGTTTCATGTCCTTGGGCGCAACGCCCACATCTTGGTGCCCGAGCTCTACAGTTTTGTCCAGTGTGCCCATATCTTTGGCATCTATTGCAAATAATAGGGCGAAAGATGAAAACCTGCACTTCTAACATCACATGAAATATAGAAACATGGGTGGGCAAAGTTTGAGTTTCAAAGACAATCTTCACCGTACCTGTAGGTAATAAGTCGACCTTCCCATCCGTGACTTTTCTTCTGTTCATGCGTTGAATTTTTACAATGGGGCAAGGCGCCTTCAAATATTGTAATATTTCATCAGTCGAGAAAGAAGTGTCAACCCCGCGGATCAGACCCACTCTATGTATATTAACTGAGGGAATGAACGCCTTTAAGCTTTTTCCTTGAGCAGTGGGTGCTGAAGAAAGTTATTGGCATCCCGGGAGGTTCGAAAGGTGACCTGAATTCTATTCCTACCTTTGCGGTGGATTTCTTGTATCCCAACAATCTTACGTTCGTAAAAAAGTTTACCGAGACCCATCGGATGTAAATTACCTATCCTGTTGGTGGGATCAGAAGATTCCACCATGACATAATATGGTCCAGTATGATGCTCATAATACTTGCGGGGTGACTCATTCACAGTAGGTGGTATGACGGGAGCTATAGAGAGTGGTTGTGTAGGTCGTGTATCAGTCGAGGGAATCAGAGGTGTTACATTAAGGACAGGTGCCGTGAGATCAATGACTTCTGTAGTAAAAAATTCCATCCCTTCCTCGGGAGGACGCGTATCTTCACCCCCTCCACTATTATCACCCATGTTGTCGTCAGAAGAATGGTATGTGACTGACCACACAGGAAGGAAACACACACACTAAAGAAACAAAATGGTAGGACACACAAAAACTATTGGATACTCTCACCAACAAGTATTGCTACGGAGCAGGTACACGTCAACCGTCACACTCGGAAGGTCACACGATACTGTATGTATCATTGGTTGCGTTTACGGTAGCAAACAGTTGTTGTTGTTGTTGTTGTTGTGGTAAGATTGATGGACACAGTTTCCTCTTCGCCCAATTGCTTCTGTACAGATTCACCGCAGTAGGATTTATCCGTCACACGTCAAGTTTGTAAAACACATACAGAAGTTATCTAACCTAACCATTCACCTATAAAAGCTATCCATATGGTCCGCAGCACACTAGTATGCACGATACTCTAGGAAGGATTAGAGAAAAAGCAATACACACATACTTCTTGTCAAATCGTCAAACGAGCAAAAAACAGCAAACAATAGATGAGACCATAAATTATAACGTAAAAGGGAGATGGTCCAAATACTCCATTATGGCCTCGACCAATGGAATTACAGGATTATGCAACATAGAGGACATATTTAAGGGCAATGTATAACCTAACGATCTTAACTTTCGTAGCATCACTATCCTCGGTTCATTGAAAACGTCCCACTGAAACATCAGATGACTAAGTGTACCCCTCATTCTACCACACACCTAGCATTCTCGCGAAGGTTCATGCGTGCCATATGCACCGGCGTCAGAGCGTGCTGAAAACGTAAACGTATTATAGTACTAATGTGGCGTCTCGTATATTTGCCTACCCGAAACCATGGTGTTGTTCTAATAGTGGGTTGTACCAGAAAATAATTACGAGCCTTTAAGGGCGCGATATTAGACCATTCAATTTGCCTTTCATTGAGAAGCTGGGAATAGATAGCAGGCAGGAAGTCCGTAAAAGGTACAGCAATATTATAAACTACTCCAAATCCCTGTGCTGTCCACTTTGCCATGCGATCAACATCCTCGTTTCCTGGGATACCCGCATGCCCCGGGATCCAAGTGAGCATAACCTCCTGAGCCATAGTCTGAAACTCATACAACATTTGCGCAACTTGATAAACATACCAATTGCAAGAGCTACTCGGATTCGATAAAGCCTGAATGACACTCATTGAATCCGTGCAAATCATTGCTGGGGAAATTCTGTGTGTACGTATATACTGACAAGTTTGGCGAATAGCAAATACTTCAGCTGTAAAAATCGTTAGATATTTTGGCAAACTATACGTTCGTATAATCTGTCGATCCGGAGCATAAAATGCCGCCCCCACTCCATCTGGTGGCAACATTCTTGAGCCATCTGTATAAAAAAAGGTATAATGGGAATATTCATTGACAATATCCCGAAAGCTTCGTAAAATTACGTGCGGAAAACGCTGATACATGCGGAATAGCGCCGGTAAGGAAGTGTGCAAGATATTTGGCTGATATTGTAAGACCCTATAGGAAACCGTGTATGGTAAGGGTTTGAGCATCTGTAGTATATCTGCCCGAAAAGCTTGCAAGATTTCATATGCCAATACCAAAGCCGGCTTATTCGGACGTGTAAATCGATTTCTCGAATAATACTCCACAAGCAACTGTACTTTATTGAGAATCGGTGACGCCGACAATGACATTTTAGCAGCCAGGTACTTACTGGCTAAAAATCTCCGTCGTAAGTGTAAAGGTAATTCTCCAGGTTCAACTAGTAATGCACAGTTGGGACTGGACGAAAGCGCCCCCAAAATAATACGTAAAGCCCGGTACTGCAACCTGTCAAAAGTGACCAACCGACTACTCGCCATCATGTCGTAGAAAAACAACCATACTCCATCTGGGAACGAATAATATTCTTATACCGTTAGTAATAAATGAGGATCCGCCCCCCACCTCCGGCGTGCTAGCGCTCGGAGAACATGTAGTCTTTTTTCAATTCGAATAGCGAGTATTTGCACCTGGCGCGACCACAACAATTGGTCATCAATATGTAATCCCAAATATTTGATGCTACGAACTACCTCTATGGCTCCTTGTCTAAATAAAATTGGAGAGCGATCAACTTGCCTTTGATGAGTAAAAATTATGGCAGAATTTTTTCTCGCCGACGTGTCAAATCCGTGATTATGGAACCATGTATGAGCAGCAGTTAATGCATCATATATATCCTGACGACAGAGCTGAATAGTATCACGCGAACAATAAATAAGAAAATCATCTGCGTATTGAATGATTCGTGCATAAGGAAGAATAACCGATTCCAATGTATGAGTATAAATTGAAAAAAGAATACCGCTTAAAATATCACCTTGAGGCAATCCACGAGAAGTCTGACGGTTATCAAGTACACCAGTGCGGGTGTGTAAAAAAAGTCGACGATGATGTAAAAAATTCCGTATTAAACATATGAAAGGTAATGGGAAAAGCAGCTCCCCTAGACGATGTTGCAATATGACTGGATCCACTGCATCATAGTCCCCCTGAATATCCACACAAACGGCAACCGTGTGTAGTTTGCGAGCCTTCGCTAATAAGATATCCGTCAAAAAAATCGTAAGAGCGTCGATTGTGCCTAACCGCTTACGAAATGCAAATTGTGACCTCGAAAAGAAATTATAGTACTCCAAACACCATTGCAATCTTCGTAATAAAATCTTTTGAAATAATTTTCTTAGACACGAACCAAGATTAATGCCTCGATAGCTTAGGGGGTCGCTAGCATCCTTCAAGGGTTTTAATATCGGCAGAATTTCAAAATTATTCCATTACGCAGGATACGTACCATTTGTCAGTATCGTATTGTATAGCGCAATCAAGACCGTCAGTGCTGGGTCCGGGAGATGTGCAATCATCCCATAAGTAATGTAATCCATACCCGGACTCGTGGATTTAGTGTGACGCAACGCAGTCGAGATATCATGGCGCGTGATTGGTTGTAGTAAAACCTGAAACTTATTCGAAGTCAAATAAGATGGTATAGATGCGTGTTCGGAAACTGAATCTGGCGTTAGAGAATGATAAAACATTTGAAAACCTGTTTGCGTGAGTCCTGTACTAGGACGAGTACGACGAGTATTCGATAAATGTTTTATCAAAGACCATAAGGTGCTCAAAGAAGTATGGGAATTGAATGTACTAATATGATTTTGCCACGCCAAACGTCGTTTTTCATTAAATGTCTTCTGAAGCTGAGCAGTGAGACTTTTGTAACGTAAATAATTATCAACCGTCCCATGTACTCGATATCGTTTTAAACATGCCTTCCTCCGACGAACAAGCAAAGCACACTCTGCGTCCCACCAATGGACCATACCCGGATGCTGTGACGAATACGATGTTATCGTGCGCTGTGGGTGATAACAATCAAGAAATCGTTGTATCAGCTGTAATAAAGAATAATACCGTTGATACGTCGATGTTCGAGAAGTCCCCAATCCATCATTTATAAAGTGTTGGAAAATTTCATAGTCGAAATTTCGTAAACTCCTTTTTATGGTAAAAAGACATGGACGCTCAAGATTCTCACCCGGTTTCGCATAATATATAAGAATTGGAAAATGATCGCTCTGATGTGTGTCCCCCAGTGTTCTCCATTCCAATTGATGTGCAATATCCGCTGTGTAATAGTCAAATCTACCGCACTCTTTGGACGTCCCGGTGGTGTTATGCGCGTAGGCGACCCATCATTAAGAATATTCAAAGCATAGGTTTGAAGGGCATGCACAATATGGCGACCTTTAGGATTGACACGCTCACTGCCCCAGAGTCCATGATGGGCATTAAAATCCCCGAGAACGATATGTTTAGGACATTGTGCAATATAGTTGAAATACATCGACCATTGACGTTGCGATCCCTGAACTTGGGGAGGGCAATATAAATTACTAAAAATAGTATTGCCGATTTGAAAACACTGATGAAAACTCCGTGGTAGAAGATAAGAAATTGGGATAACTGAAAAGGGGATATTATTTCGAATAAGTGTACTTATACCACCATAACCAGGACCATCTTCTCGAACATTATTATATAGTGGGATCGTAAAACGATATTGGGGTGATAACCAAGTTTCTTGTAAAAAAAAATAACATCCGGGTGCAAGTCATCTATTAATTTTAGTAATTCATGCCTCTTGTTAACTATACTCCTGCAATTCCATTGGAGGAGCCACACGTCTCTTCAAAAAACAAGAAGATAAAAGCAGTGAAATTAGTGACCCATGGTCTGGTTGTCATGCTGTATTGATTTTTGCAACGGGGGTAACAAAGGGAATACCCTATCTAACAAATTTTTAACACAATGTGCCCATTGCGCATTATGCCCTAACAAGTCCATAAGTTGAGTAAATTCTGCCAAAAAAGTTTTTGTTGGCTCCGATTCAGGTGACCCTGAACCAGGCCCGGGACTGTGTAGAGTACTTGTCTCCGACGTCTTGGCTGAGAAGACCGGTGGGGGCTTTTCCAATCTCGGTTGATGAAAAATCTGGCGATAAGCACTCCTATCATATCCCAGAGGTTGTACCACTTTAGGGGCTGCGTGAACAATTTCTGTAAACTTGCGCTTTCGGGCCGGCTCATTCTGCCTGACACCTGGAGCTGAACTTAAGGGCGGAAATTGTTGAGGTAAAGTTAAGGGATTAAATATGGGTCCCATTTGACCTTTCATTATCTCATTATACGATTTATTTTCCACACACATCCGTCTTTTTATCTCAACTTGCTGTTGATGTATTTCGCAACGAATGGCACCTGCCGGGTGATTCTCTGCACAATTGGCACATTTAGATAATACTTCCTTACATCCCGAAGTGAGGTGTTCAGCGGCACAATTGCCACAGCGTGGGGCTCGAGCACGGCAATATAACTGTACATGCCCGTAACGTTGACACTTGGTGCACCGTAGAGGCGAGAAAATATACAAATTAACTTCTAGCATAACATTAAAAATGCTGACATAGGGCGGTAGGTTCTGAGTCTCAAAAAAAAATTCACAGTCCCCGTAGCTATGCGTTCCGTTTTGCCATCTACAGTTCTGTTTCGAAAGAAGCGCTGTACCCGTAAAATGGGGACGGGAGCCTCTATATACTTGATTAGTTCCTCATTCGTAAGTGACGTGTCAACCCCTCGCACAAGTTCAACCCGTTGGACATTAGAGGAGGGGATAAAAGCTGTCAAATTCCTCTCCCGTAGGATCGTATTTTCCAAAAAAGCATTAGCATCGCGATAATTTGCGAATTGTATTTGTACTCTATTTCGTCCCTTCTTCTGAATTTCACGTATGCCCGGTATTTTTCTTTCATAGAAAAGTCGACCCAAGGCCATCGGATGTAAATTTCCAACCGCCTGAGCCCCTTTCCCCTGAACAAAAATTATATATGGTCCAGTATGATGGCTTGGATAACGATAGTCCGTGGCCGGGGTTCGTACTAGGTCAGTTGAGGATCCCATCATCGGTTTCGTTGTCTCCTGGGTCGAAATACTCGGTTGCTCACGAACGATTGACATACCCTCCATAGGGATAATACCATCCACGATAACATGCCCTATATTGTCTGGGGGTTGGCCCATTAACGTCCCATCACTCTGAGCCGCCTTCTCGACCGTACACGACTAGTATATAAAACTTGTTAACGGCCCTATAATACACTGGCACTAGACACCAAAACCAAGCACTAACGAAATACAAAACTAAAAGTACACTCCAACGGATCACACACACACGCAAGCCGCAAGCTTTTGAGGTGTTGCTGTGAGTACAGCTGTCGTGAAACTGTAGCAAACAGTTGATGAACTGTTGAAGAAAGTACGCTGTGAACACGGTGTGATGGAGCGCTCCCTAAACATGTTCCATGGAGCGGACGCCATTATATGGAGCGTAGAAAAACTTCGCTCCATCCACGGAACATGTTTAAACCAACATGGCGTATAGATGAAGTAGATTTGAAAACAAATGTAAACATTGTGGAAATCGCTCAAAATAGTTCCTAAACTGATGAATACTGAAATAATAATGAAGAACACAAAATCACGTCCCTCTATAACCTATAAAATGACCTGCATTGAGTTAAATTCGTGATATATCTTTATTCCGATTTACGGACCGCAGTTGCGACAAATTTTAACCTATGTGTGAAACTACATAACCTGATATATCGGATGATACAGCCTTTCTTTTGTTCCAAGTATTAAAGATTATATGAATTCAGGTGTGTGGTTTCCTTTTTAGTGGCAATGTGCATTTATAAAGTTTTTAAATCAATGTTTCAGCGTTTTTTCATCACTTGTCTGGGGTAATTTGGTCTGAAAATACGATTTTAACCTATGCTTTGGGCATGTACCTTAAGCAGTACACGCGTAGGAACAATTTGATAATAAGTGGAATGCCAGAAATGCCGAGGGAAAATGTGTACGACCTAGTGATCCAAGCTTCCAGGGCATTGGGTGTTGAGTTGGGACTCCGCGACATCGATGTCGCTCATCGTTTGCCGGCGAGAGGCGGGAACGTGGGGCGAATCGTAGTGAAATTCACTAACAGGTGGAAGAAGGACGAAATAGTGAATGCGAGAATTCAGAAGAGAGTTATAACAACCCAGGACATTGGACTGAATTGCCCAACACGCAATATTTTTATAAATGACCACCTATCACCCAGGAAGAAGATGCCGGATCCTGAAGCAGAATGGGAAGATATTCGGAACCTGGACAAGAGACTGCAAGATTTATGTCCGGGAAGCTCGAGATGGCCCAAGCACACTCATCTGCAGTGAAGCGAAGATCGCCCACCTCGAGAAAAAATACGGACAATAAGTACTGCAGGTATCACACATCCAAAGTTGCATTTTATAGATTTAATGGACGTAGACGATTATAAACACAACGAAACATTAAGCTCTGTTGAAATTCATTGTGATTCTATAGAAAACTATAATTTACAGACTAAAAATCAGATTTTGAATTCTAAATTTAAATGTATCTACATCAATGCACGAAGTGTTCGGAATAAGTTCGTGGATATTATGCTCCTTATTGACGAGATTTTAGAAATAGATTTAATAGTCATAACAGAAAATTGGTTGTCAGACAAAGAAACACACTATTATAACATTCCAAGCTTTGAATCACACCATGTAACACGAGACGGGACTGGAGGAGGTCTGTCAATTTATGTATCTAGAAAATGGGCAACCAAGGTTATTAACACAATTAATAGTTATCACAGTATACTTCAAATTGAAATATTTCAGAAACACAGAAGATACAGTGTAATTTCTTACTATAACCCAAGGGAGACTAATGCAAACGAATTTATGCTTGACCTTGAACGCATACTTTGCAATACTAACCCAAACACACTACTCATCGGAGACGATAATATAGATTTTCTAAAAGACAGCATTATTCACAGGGCCTATTCGTCTTTACTGAATTGATTTAGTTTTTATCCATGCAATACAAGACTGCCAACAAGAATAACGCCTACTTCTTCAACTTTAATTGACCATATACATTCTAACTTTGCCAATGATAACTTCTATTTGTATAATGTTATGAGTGACCTTAGTGATCATAATATTTTAATTCTAGAAATTACATCACAACCAGAAGTGAGTACGCAATTCAATAATCGTTCAAATATACAAACATTTACGAAAATAAGTTATGCCAAACTGAACAATTTCTTTTCAAAAAATAAATTGCCAAATCTATCTACTGACGTCAACGAAGCATATAATCAGCTTTGTGATTTCATTAGTAATGGACTTAGGACAGCTAGTATAAATATTAAGCAAAAACCACAGGTAAAAGGCACACATAATCCATGGGTAACACATGAGTTTCTGGAAGCGGTAAAAAGAAAAAATAATTTGTATGCAAAAACTAAAACTAAAAACCCTTCAACTGAAACCATTAAAGAGTACACACAATGTAGTAGGGATGTGACTAGAATGAAAAGAGCACTGAAAAAGTTATACTACAACAATGTAATTAGGGAAGGGAATACGATGAAAGGAATGTGGAAGGCAGTAAGTCAAATACTTGGCAAACCTCATAATACACGAAACATTGTAGAAATTGAATATGAAAACGTACGATACACCTCTGGCCAAGATATATGTAGAGCATTTAACATGTATTTCATAAATGTTGTAGAAAACTTGGTTAAAGATCTTACTCCAAAGAACCCAATTTTGCCTTCGAACCAGACGATCTGTAACTCACTATACATAAAACCAACAAATGTGACGGAGGTTAAACAAATCATTCAAAACCTTGCGAACAAAAATAATTACACAGACGATGGAATAAATAACATACTCCTTAAGAGATGTGCCAATCATCTGGCTCCATTGCTTGCTGATATAATTAACTTGTCACTGCAAACAGGAGTAATACCAGATAAATGTAAATTAGCAAGAGTGGTGCCAGTATTTAAAAAAGGTGATGTATCTAATTCCAGTAATTACAGACCGTTGTGTATATTATCCTCACCTGTAAAAGTACTGGAAATAGTAATCAAAAAACAAGTTCTGAATTTCCTAACAAAAAACAATTTCTTCTTCAAATATCAGTATGGCTTCCTTCCCAAACATAGCACTGATTCAGTAGCATTTGACGTAGTGTCACTTATACATAAAGCATTAGACAACAATAAAATAGCAGCAGGACTATTTATAGATCTTGCTAAGGCATTTGACACAGTTAACCATATCTTGTTGCTAATTAAATTATCAAATGCAGGAATTAGAGGAATAGCCTTTGAGTGGTTTAAAAACTACCTGTCTAACAGGAAGCAGTATGTTAATATTAATAAAACTAAAGGGTCCATCTCTGATGTTAAATGCGGTGTCCCACAAGGGTCAGTGCTTGGACCATTGCTGTTCCTGATATTTATTAATGATATAGGTTATTTAGAGTTTACTGGTAAAATATTTCTATTTGCAGATGATATATTTCTACTTTACGAGAGCGCATGTGAACAAAGGATTATGGAGAATATGCAAAAGGATCTAAATATACTAACAACATGGCTTTCAAGAAATAATTTAATCATAAGCACCTCAAAAACAAAATACATGCTATTTCATAAACCAGCTTACAGTTCAAACATTTCCAACATAGTTAAAATTGGCAATGCGCCCATCGAACGGGTTAAACAATACACATATTTAGGCCTAACTTTGGACAATAACCTAAGTTGGAATGATCATGTCACAAATGTGAAAAAGAAAATTATAGATAGATAGATAGATTTTTATTAATTCCATTTGATCAAATACATGCATTCAATACATTTTTGATATAGGACACGTCAGAATTTACATGCATAAAATAAAAGAACTAACAGGTATATATTACTAAGATTAAAACTATTTATAACTTATTATAATAGCAAATCTTAATAGATACAATCTTATTGCACAACTATTTACACCTCACTCTATTATCATAATATGAAAACTTAATTCTATAAATACAACAACATACAGCTAGGTATTAAAATTAAATTAAAAAAGTAAAATATAGTTATAGATTCCATCACTCCTATACGCTAAAATATTCAACTACTGAGTAAAAGCAATGGCACTGCAGATAAGCTTTCAACATTCTATCAAAGGTTTTTATTTTTGGGGCCAGTTTTATATACTGGGGTAGTTTATTGTATAATTTAACTCCAGTGTGAAAAGTTCCTTTTTGATATATGCTTGTGTGTGTGTGTGAAATATGAATGTTTTGATTTTGTCTTGTGTTATGCCTATGAACATCATTGTTTGTTTTAAGAAAAACATCTTTATTCATTAAATTCTTTTTAAAAAACATAATACTTTCAAAGATATATATGCAGGGCAGTGGGAGAATGTTTAAATCTTTAAACAGAGGTCTACATGATTCTCTAGAGTGTACATTTGCCATAATTCTAATCGCTCTCTTTTGTATCCTAAACGTGCTTAGTACATCTGGCGACATACCCCAAAATATGATCCCATATCTTAAGTATGAATGGAAATAAGCAAAATAAGTATTTCTTAATGTGTGCATGCTAGTGCAGGTTTTCAAAATACGTAACGCAAAGCACATCGAGTTCAGTTTAGTATTCAGATATTGTATATGTTTATTCCATTTCAAGTCTTGTTGTATCCATAGTCCTAAAAACTTTGTTTCTGATTTATTTTCTATTTGATGACCATTTAATGTTATATTGGGCATCGCAGGATTCCTATTCTGTATAGTGTGGAAATTTAGACATACTGTCTTTTTATAGTTTATTATGAGGCGATTATCTTGTGACCATTTGGTTAACTCTCCTGTAACGGAGTCAGCAGACTGCTGTATGACCTGTTTAGTTTCACCTTTTATTACGAGTGTTGTATCGTCCGCAAACAAAATTTCCTTATGTGAATGAACGTTCTGTGTTATATCATTGATATATAGAAGAAAGAGTAGTGGGCCCAAAACCGATCCCTGGGGTACTCCAAATTCAATAATTCCCTCATTGGACAATGTTTCATTAAGTAATTTGGTTCCATCATCCTTGTGTCTCAAGCTTACTATTTGTTTACGCCTTGTTAAGTAAGACTCTATCCATTTATTAGCTAGACCTCTAACACCATATTGATTTAGTTTGGTAAGGAGGATTTTATGGTCAACTACATCAAATGCTTTCGATAAATCCAAGAATAGGCCAGTTACATGTTCCTTATTGTCAATTAATTTCAGTATACTATTACTACATTCGTAAATTGCTGTCTGTGTAGATTTTTCCGTTCTAAATCCATGTTGTGAGTTTGATAATATTTTATTTTTTTCTATGAAACTTATCAGTCTCTTATACATAATTTTTTCCACAATTTTTGCAATACCAGTTGGTAAGGTAATAGGACGATAGTTATCTAATTCATCTTTTGAACCATTTTTGTGCACTGGAATTACTTTTGATAACTTCAAAATATCCGGGTAAGTTCCTGAGAGAATTGAACTGTTTATTAAGTGCGTAAGTGGATTTATTATATTTTCTGCACATTTCTTTAAAATTGCATCAGGGATGCCATCAATGCCAGCACAGAATTTATTTTTTAGCTCTTTTATAACTATTCTTACCTCTTCACTTGTGACATGATTTATAAATAAAGAATCACTGCATATATTTATTTTATTATTAGAATTTAGTGTATTTACCTGTGATTTATTTAATAATTTTTGCGGAATTTCCAGAAAATAGTCATTAAAAGTGTTTGCTATTTCCTCTGGATTATTAATCACTTTATTATTTCTGGTCAGTGTAATGTTCCTTTGTATTTTAGCAGATTTTCCAGTTTCTTTCTTTATTACAGACCACATAGCCCTGTTTTTATTAGATGATTGGGAAATAAAATTATCATTATGCATTTTCTTTGCTAGTCTTATTACCTTATTTAATATGCTAGTGTATTTTTTGTAGTATAAATTGAATTCAGGTGTTGTGTGGTATTGTTTATATAATTTGTGTAGAAATTTCTTTCTTTGACATGAATTTATAATCCCTGTTGTTATCCAATTGCTAGTTTTGTTATTTTGAACAGTTCTTCGTTTAAAGGGGAATGCTATTTCAAAATAGTGTTTTAGGGTACTGTTAAATGCATTAAATTTATCATTTACATTTTCTAGTTCATAAATTTCTGACCATGTTTCCTTATTTAATAAGTCATTGAAATATGTAACATTTGATTCAGTGAATGACCTGCACTTTGATTTTACTCCATTATCATTATTATTGATTACTTCGGATACTTCAAAACTCAGTATTTGTCCATGGTGGTCACTAAAACCCGGACAATAGACTTCTATTGAATGGTGATATTTATCTGTATTTATAAAAATTTGATCAGGAGTGGTTTTACTAAATTTTGTTATTCTTGTTGGTGTATTTACTGTAGGTTTCAGTCCATAGGAAATTAGTAACTGGTTTAATAATTCACAATTTCTATCAAGTTTTAAGAAATCCACATTTACATCCCCACAAATTATTATATCGAAATTTACTTTGCTCATGTTATTGAGTAACAATTCTAGTTTATCTATAAATTGAGGAAACTTTCCTGACGGAGAACGGTATACGCATACAATTATTAACTTAAACTGCTGAATTTTTACGGCAGAGAATTCAAAATCCTGTTCCATAATTAGATAATCATAAGCTGTTATCTGTTCATGATCTAAATTATTTCTTAAGAAGATGCAAGTACCACCATGGCTAATATTAGATCTAGAGTATTTACTAGCTTGTATAAACCCTGGGAATTGAATTAATTCGAGTTGTTCCTCTTTCAGCCAATGTTCTGAAATACATAGTGCTGAGATGTCTTTAAGTTCATTTTTAAGCATTAGATTTATGTAATCAATTTTATTATAAAGAGACTGGACATTCTGGTGGTAAATTTTAAATTTGTTACTTTTGCAAGCTTGTGTTGGTGATTTATTTACATTATTATTATCATAATTGTTATTATTATTGTTGCTAGACAAATCCGAAATACCATTGTTGCACTCCGTTAAATTTGACTTCAAAAGATGTGAATGCCAAACCTCACGTTTGGCTTCTTCTACCAGTTTCCCTGCTTCCACTCTAATGATATTACTGTTGAATTATTCTTACCATTTGAATTTACAATTTTGCAGATTTCATCACTAAGATACTCTTTTCCTAATCTATTTAAGTGTAGGCCATGCCAAGTGTGGAACTTCCTGTCTAATTTACTTACATCTACAATTTGGACATTTGGAAAACTCTTACAAATTTTATGAATTTTTCCATTTGTAGCCTCTATTTCTACATTTACACATGACTTGGGAATTAAATCGTATCTCTGCGGAATATTTACAATAATGACATTTGTTTTTTGCATGGATGGCAATGTACCCTTTAAATCTTTGATTACCTTTTTACTCTCATTTCTATAGACGTCGTTTGCTCCAGCGATGATCACTGCGTAGTCCTTTGCAGTAAGGGACGCACACTCTCCTATCATCCCGTTCGTGACTTCTGCAATCTGAGCTCCTGGCTTCACTGTCGAAGTGACCTCCATTTCTCGGCTTCTCTCCAAAACGCTTGCTATTACGAATGTAATTGGTGTTCTAAAAAGGTTAAGGGATTATGGAATAAGCAATCAACATTTAAGGAGCATATATGCCTCTCTTATTCATTCTCACCTTATGTACATGAACATAATATGGAGTAAATGCACACAGGAATCAATAAATGAGCTCGAAGTACTCCAAAAAAGAGCAATTAAAATCATGTATGGTTACGATTTTAGGAAACCGACTGTACAAGTATTTCAGGAGACAAACATATTGCCATTACGAAGCCAGCTCAACTACTCTGAAGCTTTATTTATGTTCAGATATAAACATGGTCTTATTAGTCTTAATACTGAACTTCAATGCAGGAAAGACATTCATACTCATAACACAAGATCAGCAAACCAGTTATACATGGAGTCAACAAACACAACTAGATATGGTATTAAAAGTATTTCCTATTCTGCCAGCACAACTTATAATAACTTACCTCCTAAACTGAGACAAATTGTAAACTTAAACAAATTCAAAAAGGAAGCACGCAGGTACTTCCTGAAACAATATGTTGAAGAATATAGATGAACTCATAAGCACTGAATAAATGTTCCTACCACCTTAGTATATTCTAGTATTAAGTTAGTTACTAAGCCATATTTGTAAAGGGCGGTCCCCCCTTGAGCTATCAGCTCACTGGGACTTTCTGTACCCTATAAATAAATAAATAAATAAATACTGTACCTCGACGAATATATTGTTGTGTAGGCAGTATAGAGATAATCAAACTTCTAGGCTACCGATACTGTATAAAAAATACCTTTCATTTGGAGCAAGCATAGGCTACCGGTACTGTATAAAAATACCTGCATTGTACTGGGCCTACCCCAAATTCTGAATTAATTCAATACCGTAGGATACCGGTACTTGTTGGGTTAAGGATTAGTATGCAATAGGATATAAGAATTACCGTAGGTCTGTCTGTGCCTGCATTATTAGGTGATTCTTCCAATAGAAAACTGAGTGTTTGGCTGACCAGAATGTAATGACTGGGAAATACTAGTAGCCTATCAGTATTTTTCTTTTCATGGTATTATCAGATTTATCTTAACAGTTCTCTTGCTTCTTGGATGCTGTTTAGGTCTAGATTAGCCTCCCCCCCCCTGGCTTTCAGCTTGGACTGAATGAAGTTAATTTGGTCATGTATAGGCCCTAGCCTATAAATATGTTTCTATGTTTGAAAGAAACCAGCTTCCCTTGGTAAGCATTTTAAGTACCAGTAACCATTAGGCTACTTTTCTTTTCATGGCATTAGCAGCCTTATCTTAACAGTTATCTTTCTTCTTGGTTGCTGTTCAGGTCTAGATTATACATCCACATTCCTTTCAATGTAATGAATATTACCACCGTACTGGTACCATTGGCTATAATCGGGCATGCTCAATAGCCAATGTTCACTGCAGTAGGCTACCAGTACCATACATCAAGAAGCTGGGAATGATTATGTACTGAAACTCAAGATATTATATATATATATACTGTATATAAATTTCTTTTCTTACACAAGGAGAGAAAATAGCACTCTTCAACATACTGTAGCACTTACCCAGTTTGTCCTTTATTTCCTTCACTTACGGTATCTCAACATGCCTGAGTATTAACATTTTGTGACAATTATCGTATGCACATACTGTATTTTGTCCATGCTTCAAATAATCCAACACCAAAATTTCCATCCTTGACTTCCTTTTGTCAAACGAGCGATGATTTTCTCTCAGGGGACAGGTTAGGTCTCTGTACTCAAATAGGAACTGACTATTAAGTAAAATGCATTATGAGAATGGATTTAGAAATTGTGACATAAGGCTAATTTATTTCACTCACTCTCTTGTGTGTATGCTACATATTGATCTATATTTTAACAGTAGCCTAGGCTACAGGATACATTTCAAAATAATGTGGTGTCAGTATTGGTGCATGTATTTTTAACTGAGGCTAGGATTGGGAAGGAGGCTTTAAGTTACAAGCTTAGTAAGTTAACCTGTAAAGGAAATTGTTAGTAAAATGATAACTTAAAGGGAGTGAGGTTTAAATGAGGGACCCAGAAATTTTATTTCTAGATGCTGGTTATAATTTTAAAGTGTGGAACCTTGAGGTCATCTGACCTTATTAGATAGGGGAAGGGTAATGATCCAGATAAATACCTCTAGTTGACAGGTAGGGACAATGTGATTTATATTCTTGTAATGTTTAAAATTAATTTTGCTATCTAACCTGATTTTTTTGTAAATACAATTAATTTTTATAGTACAGTAACTAAAATCTGTATAGCACAGTTAAGCTGATGAATGAATCCAAAAGCTTCAAATCCTTGAGAAGAAAACTAGAGTGAAAAAGAAAAGATATAAGAAGCAGGAAAATATCAGCATGAAGGATACCTAGGAATAAATTAAATAGATGAGGCAATGCTAACAAATAATGAAGTCATCATGTGTGGATGACTGGTAAGAGGTTTACTGCTAGACTTGCAGATTCTTGACCCTTCTCATAGGTTATAACCCTACATTAATAAAATCGAAGCTATATTGATATTCTTGAATAAATATTCGGTCTATTGAGACATAGGCCTAACCTACCTTGTTCAATTTGAAGGGATTAAAATGACTTCAATTGTAATAAGTCTTGGGATATACCATCTTAATATACCGTACCATACGTTAAACTGTTAAGTTTTCTTTACCGTAGCCGAACTAGCATAACACAATAAATGCCGTAGCAGAAAGGCAAGAAATTTACGAACGTAGGCCTAATATTATCGGGAGCAAGGTATGGTTTGATACATGTTCACAGCCTTCGGTACATAGTTTCAGACAAATCTCGTTCCGAGTTGCAAAACTAAAGGTAAATTAGATACTGATCTAATATCAGCATTCACTCTCACAAGATTATCTGATCATTTCAACATCGCAGGCTCGAGGATAGTACATCGGCCTTGTCCACTTTCGAACAACGCGCGCTGCTACAGATCAGATGGAGAAAACCGTTCACAAGTACACCTAAAACCTGATCCAGCTCCCGATGCATCAGCTTTGGAGCAGTTGATCAACTGTTTGCTACCGTGAACGCAACCATTGGTTAACCGTCGACTACCGATTGAAAGCGTAAGACCAGTGAGTAGCGGGGAATCGTAAACAAGAATATGACGCAACGCGGAGAGATACATATGAGGAAAACATAGGAATTAGAGACGAGGACACAAATGGTATTAACTCTTCACACGGAAGCGACCCACCTTGGTGACTCGCTACACATACACATACATGACCGGGTCACAAATATGGATATGGGAAAGGATTACCCTTTCAAATCTTTAAATTAATATTGTCGAAAAATGCTACTATGCTACTAACCAGTGGAATTGTAGGCGTATGTACCAATGTGGCCACATTTAAAGGAAGTGCATACCCTAAATCGTATAAAGCTCTCAACATTAAAGCACGTTGATGGTCGTATAGTGGACATTGAAATAGAATATGATTTAAGGAACCCTCCATTTGTAAACACGAACATAGAGGATCATCACGTCGTTTTATGCGGAATAAATACACCGGCGTTAATGCATGGTTAAAACGTAGACGAATGATTGTAATGATATGTCGTCGTGTGTATTTCCCTCCCTGAAACCATGGTTTGTTTAAAATAGTCGGTTGTAACCCAAAATACTGTTTGGCCTTAATTCTGGCGTAGTTAGTCCACGTGCCTTGCCAGTCCTCCTGTATCGTCGAACTAATTATAGAACGCAGATCTGACATTGGTATGGCGATGTTGTAAGTTTTCCCGTGTCCCTTTGCTGCATCTTTGGCAAGGTTATCCGCTATTTCGTTTCCCTCAATGTGACAATGGCCGGGTAACCCACATGATACTGACTTTAAAACCCTCCGTGTGTAAAGTGTACAATTGTTGCACTAATTGACATAAAAACCAGTTGTCAGCCTCTCTAACATTTTGAAGTGATTGCACTACACTCATTGAATCAGTACAAATTAAAGCATGACGAATGGCATGTATTTTGATATAAAAACACGTCTGACGTATGGCAAAAATTTGGGCTGCAAATATCGAGAAGTCAGGGGGTAATGTATACTGAAAGGAGATTTGTAATTCCGGAGCACAGAAGGCTGCTCCCACACGCGCAGGGTTAACCATTTTAGAACCAACTGTGTAAAAAAAAGATACAGGAGATCAAAGGATTCGTTATTTCCCGAAAAATACGGGGAATGATTACAGGATGATGTTGAAACGTCTGATAGACTTGGGGTAAGGAGTTCTGAAGAATAGGGGGTTGAAAGTACGTTGCAGCATACGGAATAGTATATATCGGTAACCGCATGACTTTTAATATATTATGGCGGTGCGGTTGAAGCATGGAATATGCGGTTAGTAACGCAGGACGAGAAACGGTGGGCAATAATCGACGCGTATAATATTCCTCTAATAGTTGTAATTTAGGGACGATAGGTGATGTTGTTATCATCATTTTTCGTAGCAGGTACATACATGCAAGATATCTAAGCCGATGCTGAAGTGACATTTCTCCGGTTTCAACTAACAGGGCTCCTGTGGGGGTTGATTGAAGCGCACCTATAATTATACGCAAGGCAGAAAACTGGATTCTATCTAACCGAAGGAGCCTAATGCTGGGCATTGAATAAAAAAAAAGGAATTGTAATCCAGTACAGAAAGGAGATGTTACGAAAAACCGTTAATAATGATTCTGGGTCCGCCCCCCAATTGCGTCTAGTGAGAGACTTTAGAACATTAATTTTACTGGCGAGATGACTCTGAAGGTATTGCGTATGTCTCTCCCATTGCATTTTCCTGTCAATATGAATCCCTAAATATTTGACACTTGTCACCACCGGAATGTGACCTTGACGGTATAATATAGGAGAACTGTCGTAAATTTGTTTGTGCGTAAAAATCATCGTAGCGTTTTTTCCTACGGATGTTTCAAATCCGTATTGATGTAGCCAATCATGGGCATGAGATAAGGCGTGGTATATATCTCTTAGACATGAGGAAAACTCTTCTCGAGTGCAATATATTAGAATGTCATCCGCATATTGTAGAATGCGAGCGTGCGGTAATATGACTGTTTCTAAAGTACGGGTGTAAATTAAGTATAAAAGCCCGCTTAGAACGTCGCCCTGGGGAACACCATAAGATGTATGTCGAGAATCAAAGACACCGGCTGGGGAGTTTAACGTAATATGGCGATGGCATAGCATATTGTGTATTAAGCACCTGAAGGGAAGGGGAAAATTTAGATCCCTTAGAAGTTGAATAAGAAGATATGGATCAAGAGAATCATATGCATTTTTGAGGTCAAGGAACACAGCTACTGTGTGCATTTTCTTTCCTTTTGCTAGGAGTAGATCAGTAAGGAATATATTTATGGGGTCGGATGTACCAAGATTTTTTCTAAATGCAAATTGGTTTTTTGGAAACAGGTTATAATATTCTAGGCACCATTGAAGCCGTCGGAGAAGAATATGTTGGAATTTTTTTCGGAAACAAGATCCAAGTTGAATACCACGATAATTACTCGGTAATCGAGCATCTTTCATGGGTTTAAGAATCGGTACAGTTTGAAAAACATTCCAATCCTCCGGGAAGGTCCCTGTGCATAAGATGGAATTATATAGTTGAAGAATGATACTCTGAGCGTTTACTGGAAATCGAGCGATCATTTGATAAGTCACTCCATCAATCCCTGGGCTGGATGATTTTTTGTGCCGAAATGTGTGGCTTAATTCGCTACTTGTAATAGGCTGCATTAAACTGGAAAAACGTTCCAGGGAACCAGATGTACAAGATGTAGGCAAGCGAATAACTATTTCTGGTGTCCAAGTATGATACAGGTCATGGTATCCCTGCGCCGAAAGTTGGGAGGGGGATGAGATAGTACGATTATTAGAGAAATGTTTAATCGCCGTCCAAATACTGTTTAGGGACGTAGTACTGCATAATTGGGTAGTATATAATTTCCACGCTTCCCGTCTTTTATCATTAAATATACGTTGTATTTGCGTGGTGAGACTTTTGTATCGCAAATAAGATGTTGGAGAGCCATAATGTCGAAAAGCTTTTAAACTCGCCTTGCGCCGTCTTACCAGCTGTCCGCATTCTTGATCCCACCATGAGGGTAAGGCGCCACGATTATTTGGAGGACCTGTCGATGGAATTAAAGGGTGATATATATTAAGATAGGCGCGGATATTCTCTAATAAAAGGGCATAACTCTTACTGAGCCCCTGTGTATGCTGTGAAAGTCTATCCTCTAAAAATCGGGAGAACAACTGATAATCAAAAAATCGTAAATTTCGCTTAACCTTAGATACGTTTTTTGGGATATGTCGGGTACGCGAGACGTCATAGTCGATTATAATTGGATAATGATCGCTTTGATGCGTATCCTGCACGGTCTTCCATGTCATCTTATCAGGTAAGTCTAAAGTAGTGACACTTAAATCCACCGCACTTTGGGGACTACTTGGTGGGGGGTAATGCGCGTGGGTGATCCATCATTTAAGAGATGTAGGTGTAAATCCTGTATAACTGCAGCGATGTGACGTCCTTTTGGATTAATGCGACCACTGCCCCACAAGGCGTATTGTATTGTATTGTATTGTATTTTTTATTCATCCATTCAATCATATAATGTACATTGTACAATGATATAGGACACGTCAATTCACAAATTATACTAATACTAATTTACAATCACAATAATAATATAGGCCTACACAAGGATAACCTTACATCATTTAGTCCTATGAATACATAACCATTGATATTCTAAAAACTCTTTAACTGAGTAGAAGCAGTGCTCCAGCAAGAACTCTTTAGTTTTTATTTTGAACTTTATGTAATTTGCTGTACTTTTAATATTATTTGGCAAATGATTATACAGCGTTATAGCTGCATGGAATACACCATTTTTACATAGTGTTGTATTTGCAGCGTGTACATGAAGATTGTTCTTTTGTCTGGCCTGGTAGTTATGTATATTTGAATTCATCTCAAAGATATCCTCATTTCCTAAGCTTTGTTTGACAAATAATAGAAGTTCAAAGATGTAAATACATGGCAAAGGTAAAATTTTCAGTTGTTTAAACAGAGGCTTACATGTATGCAATCTAGTAGTTCCTTTCATTGTTCTAATTATTCTTTTCTGGATAATAAAGATTTGGTGAGCAGCAGGTGAATTTCCCCAAAATATGATTCCATATTTCATAAGCGAATAGCAATAAGCAAAATAAGTACTAAGAAGAGTTCTCCAGCTAGTCGATTGTCTTAATACTCTTAATGCATAACAACTTGAGCTTAGTTTCTTGGCAAGTTTAGTGGTATGAGAGTTCCATTTTAGGTCATCCTGCAACCAAAGGCCTAAGAATTTAGTAGAAGAGGCGTTACCAATTTTAAGGTCATTTAAGATTATGGAGGGAGAATTAATACTTTTATTCTGAGCTGTGTGAAAGTTAAGAGCCACTGTTTTACTAGTGTTGATAAGGAATCCATTATTGTTGAACCATAAGGACAGCTGAACTGTTACTTCCTCTACTGATTTTTGAAGTTCAGTGTCATGTACACCCCTCATCAAAACACTTGTATCATCTGCGAATAGTACAGTTTTAAATGCAGGTATCTGAGATGGCAAGTCATTTACGTAAAGGAGAAAAAGTAGTGGCCCTAGAACGGACCCCTGCGGAATGCCATACTTCAAAAACATAGGATCTGAGTGGTAATATTTAAATATGTTTGTGGTATTTTCTAAACTTTTTTGTTCGACGATCTGTTGGCGATTATTTAAATATGACTGAAACCACTTACTTGCGATACCCCTGATACCATATTGATGGAGTTTATCAATTAGTATCTGATGATTTATCACATCAAAAGCTTTAGACAGGTCCAAAAACAGGCCACATACTCTCTTCCTTTCATCAAGTGACTCAAAAGCAGGATTTAAAAATTCATAAATTGCTGACATTGTTGATTTTCCTTCTCTAAAGCCATGTTGAGAGTCAGTTAACAATTTATATTTGTTTATGAAGCTAATTAGACGGTTGTACATTATCTTCTCTAAAATTTTTGAAAATATCGACAATAAAGAAATAGGTCTATAATTGGTTACGTTTTCTCTATCTCCCACTTTAAATAATGGAATTACTTTTGCAATTTTAAAGATATCTGGAAATATTCCTGACATGAGAGATTGGTTACAGAGGTGTGCTAAGGGGGTAATTATATTTTGGATACATTTTTTAATTAGTATATCAGGAATGTTATCAAATCCTGAGCAATGTTTATCCTGTAGGTTCTTTACAATATTGAGGATTTCTGCTCCTGTAACATTTTCAACAAACATTGATTTCCCATTAAATGTTATATTCGCGAGTGTTGATTTTATTGCTTGTATATTGTTTACATTTAGTAGTTTTTCAGCTATGGTAGCAAAATGCTCATTAAAAATTCTTGAGACATTTTGTGGGTCATTGATCTTCTTGGAGTCTTCTGATAACGTTATGTTATTTACTGCCGGTTTTGTTTGCCTGGTTTCATTTTTTATGATATCCCACATAGCCTTAGTTTTATTTTTAGATTCCAGGATATAATTATCATTTGACATTCTCTTTGCTAATTTTATAACTTTGTTAAGTATGGTTTTATAGGTCTTGAAATACATGTTAAATTCATTGGTGGTTTCGTGCGTACTTTGAAAATCGTGGAGGAAACGCTTTCTTTTGCATGAAGTAATTATTCCAAGAGTAAGCCATTGTTTTGATGGAGAAGAAACTTTCAGTCTGATACTCTTCAAAGGAAATGCAATATCAAAATGAAAATGAAAATCCACAGCCTGCTTCCAGTCTCCGACCGGGTCAGCGGCGAGGATATGAACTGTGCCGGCTGCCGAGGCCTGACGCACTTCTCTGGAGCAATGATTAAATGAATGACAGATGGAATGGATTGATAGTGGAGAGTGTTGCTGGAATGAAATTTTGACAGGGAAACCCGGAGTACCCGGAGAAAAACCTGTCTGCCTCCGTTTTGTCCAGCACAGATCTCACATGGAGTGACCGGGATTTGAACCACGGACCCAGCGGTGAGAGGCCGGCGTGCTGCCGCCTAAGCCACGGAGGCTACGCAATATCAAAATAATACAGGAAAATATTAATGAATTCCTGGAATTTTTTGTTTGTATCTATTGACTTGTACACACCTTCCCAAGTTTCTCCTTTTAACAAGTTGTTGAAATAGTTTATATTGTGCTGACTAAAGCTTCGACATTTATCAAACTGAGCATTGTAAACTGGGTTTGAAATATTTAGAGTTATTATTTGAGCTCGGTGGTCACTGAAACCTGTGTTGATTACTTCGAGAGAGTTGCAGTTCACATTGTCATTAATTATTATCTGGTCAAGTGAGGTTACACTAGTTTTTGTTATTCTTGTGGGTACTGTTACTGTGTGAATTAGATGATGGGAGCTTAACAAATTTAGCAATTCCCTTCTCTCCGTACTTTCCTCTAAAAAGTTAATATTGAAATCTCCACAAAGAACTATTTTTTATTAAATTTATTTATTTTATTTATTATCACTTCTAGTTTATTCAGAAATAACTTTGCACTATTTCCTGGTGAACGATATATACAGATGAGAATTAAATTTTCCTTTGGGATAGAAATAGCTGTTGCCTCAAAATTTTTATCTATGCATAAGTCATCGGGAATTGGTATAGGCTTAAATTCTATGTTTCCTTTGATATAGATACATACACCTCCATGCTCTGATGTTGATCTACAGTAGTAGCTAGCTAAAGTAAACCCTGGTATGACAGCATGATTGATTTGTTCAGGTTTCATCCAGTGTTCAGACAAGCACAGGATGTGGATATCTTTGAGTGATGTTTGTAGAAGCATATCGATATGAACTAGTTTATTATTAAGTGACTGTACATTTTGGTGAAATATTCGGATTGAGGAACTCTGTGCATTTGTACTGTTGTTAAGCTTGGGGATTATAGTTCTTGCAGGAGCACTTACCTCTGTTCTAAAAAACTCTCGCCACCAAGTGAATTCACTGATTCTACAGTAGTCGGACTTGCAGTATGCGGTAGTGGGATGACTGGTCCGTGGGAGTGGAACTTTTTGTTGATTTCCTCCGCTACTTGTGAACAGATCTGTTGCTTTCCTTTGGTGTTTAAGTGAAGACCATGTCGGGTAAACAGTTCTCTTGGTACATCAATATCAAGAAAGTGAACATGCTGATATAGTCTGGATAGTGCTCTAAGCTTTTTGTTCGTCCTCTTTACCTCCTTGTTGACACACGATTCTTCCATTAGATCATGTCTGAGTGGGATGCCTAAGAGTATAACGTTTGTACCTGAAAGTAGTGGGAGCTTATCTTTGTATGTTTGTATTGCACCATTCGCTTCGTTTTTCGCTACATCGTTCGTACCCCCCCACAAAACAACATAATCTTCATGAGTAAGGTTTCTGCACATTTCAACACAATTTTCCAGAACATTTTTTACTCTAGCGCCTGGTTTGGTGACGCTACTTACCGCAAAGTGCGTGATGTGCATTAAAATCCCCAACGGTAATATGTTTAGGAAATTGTTTTATGAACCGAAAATATGCCTGCCATTGCCGACGGGAACCTTGTATACCCGGGGGACAATAAATATGACTTACATGTAGATCTTGTACAAGGAATGTGTGATGATGAGTATGAGGAATATAGAATTGAGTAGAGAGAGGAGTGTATCGTAAGGTCTTTTTGAATAGCGTCATTATGCCACGATATCCTGGACCATCCTGACGTTCGACCAGGTAGTTGGGAATCGAGAATCTATACGAGGCATGAAGCCATGTTTCCTGTAGGAATATGATATCCGGATTATACTCCTGGATTAAAAACAATAATTCATGCTTCTTATTTAAAATACTCCCGCAATTCCACTGGAGGAGTAACATGTAGCACGCATTTAAATTAGACCACTGTAGGACTACTACTTACTAGGGTATTATATTTTGTGGTAGGAGGATTGGGAAGTAATGGAACTATTTTGTCTAATAATTGTTTCACATAAAAGCTCCATTGAGCGTTGTGCCCTAATAATTCTTGTAATTTCAGGAAATCTTCAATGATGTCATGGGACGGGTCTCGTGAAGTGCCAGGTGTTTGAGAACACTGTTTCTTCGGAATTTCCTCACCCATTGTGGCGGGTTGCAAAGCCACCCCTACACCACTACCAGATGGTTGCTTTAAGATCTCGAGATAGGCCCGTCGGTCGTAACCTATGGGATTCACCACTTTCAGCTTTGGGGACACTAGTTCTGTATATTTTCGTTTTCTCGGCGGATCCTCTCTACGCGTATCATGAGACTGTTCTAAGGTTGGAAATTGCTGCGGGAGTGTAAGAGGATTAAACGGTACATTGTAGTTAGCCGTAATAACTTCGTGGTACGATTTATTTTCGGTACACATTTGACGTTTTATGGACTTTTGTTTCTCCAATTCGGGGCAGCGTGCGGCGCCTGCCGGATGATTATCACCACAATTAGCACATTTAAACAGAGTCTCCTTACATGTTTCCGTAAAGTGTCCTTGCGCACAGTTACCGCAAACTTGGGCGCGAGCCCGGCAGTGTAGTTTTACATGCCCGAATCGTTGACAGTTCAAACATCTAATGGGGGAAAATATGAATAATGTTACCTCTAAGAGCACATTACAAATAGATACGTAATCAGGTAGTCGTTGTGTTTTAAAGAAAATTTTCACTGTTCCTGTAGGAAGGGATTCTAACTTGTCATTGATCATCGTTTTCCGAAAAAAAACAAAAAAAAAAAAAACGCTGCACTCGCACAATTGGGACAGGCGAATCAATATATTTTAGGATTTCATCGTGCGTTAAGGATGTGTCCACGCCCCTAATTAGCCCAACACGTTGGACGTTAGTGGACGGGACAAATGCGACCAAGTGCTTTGCTAGTAATAAGGGATTTTGTAAGAAGGAGTTAGCTTCTATGGCCTTGTTAAATTGTACCTGAACACGATTGCGGCCTTTGCGTTGAATATTCTTTATACCCTCGATCTTATTTTCGAAAAAGAGCTTTCCTAATGCCATCGGATGTAAATTGTCAATATGTTGATCACCCTCACCTTGCACAAACACCGTGTACGATCCTGTGTGATGGTCATAATATCGATTGTCATTTGACAATGGCTGTCGCTTAGCAATAATTGGAGATGTTTCAGCAGTGGAAGTTGTTGGAGTTGATACTAGCTCAACCTCCGACACTACAAGCATACTTTCAACGGACGCTACACCCTCGTATTCCACGTGTTCAAATTCGTCCGGTGGTCGCCCCATCTGACTACCACCAGTTTCGGACTACATGTTGAATAGTTATCCCCTATTAAGGAGGGGGTACTAACCTGATTAAACACTAACGAGACCTAACACACTAAACAAATAACAGGCCACAAACCCGAAGTCCACACAACACTCAAAAGCACGTTCCCTACACCCGATACCACTCACTGCACAGATGCACACCGTATGGAGGTTGGGATACGAATGCTCTGATTAATTCGTCCAGTCATCTAGTATGGCAACTCTAGCTATCTGATATGACATCTAGCGGTAAAAATGAGAAACTTACCAAGTAGGGTACATTTGTCACGTGGTGACTCTATAGATAGATAGATAGATAGATAGATAGATAGATAGATAGATAGATAGTTTATTAATTCCATTTGATCAAATACATGTATACAATACATTTTTGATATAGGACAGGTCAGGACATCTATAAAATAAAAGTACTAATAGGTATATACAGTAATACTAATAGTATAACTATTTATAACTTATTATTGGCAACTCCAGCTATCTGATATGACATCTAGTGGTAAAAATGAGAAACTTACCAAGTAGGGTACATTTGTCACGTGGTGACTGTTTGTATATGGTTTCTTGTATTGGTGAGCAGATTGTGGTAAATTCTTCGTGTATATACATAAGTTATAAGTTTTACTCGTTGATAAGAGTGCAAAATGAGTAAAAGCAAAGTATATTGCTTAGTTTACGGCTGTAAGTCGATGTATAAGAGGGCTGCGGATATACGTTTTTATCACATTCCAAATGATGCAAATAGCAATAGCCGAAAAGTGACGATACCAAATAAATACGGGCAACAAGAGCGGGTTGGTCCACTCACCACTACACTCACTGACGACAGGACGAGTTGTTCACTTACGCCGAGCCAAGCCGCACCTAGAGAGCCAAGCACAGTCTCGCCGAGCCAAGCCGTACCAAGACAGCCAAGCCTACACCAGCCGAGGGAGGACAGCCAAGCTTCTTCAGTCAGGTATCCTCCGCTCCCTAGTTCATTTCCAATAACCCTACCAACCGCCATCACCTCGCTCTGCGATATCCGAGCCATTCCACTACGAGTCATATAGGCCTAATGTTGACTTCGCAGGGTTAATACCTACCATCCAAATCAAGCAATTCCTGTCTACCCCGAGTTTTAATACGGTACAAGTTAAACTCATCCCTTCGCCCTACCAAGCAACAAATAATTTCTAGAGTCTATGGTACAGTGAGCAAACTCAAATATAGCTTTTAAACGTAACAGTGCCATGACCCGAACTGAACAAAAACAAATACCAGCAGACAACCGATGCTTGATAATATGCAATTGACACAAAATCCAGTGCAACACACAAATTAGATCACGTGTATCGCACATTTATACATATATACAATTGAAAATAACACTGCCATTATCTTAGGGACCACATTTACTGATTATAACCGAAAAATAAAAAGTGTTCCATATCAAACGCGTGTTATTGAGTATTTTTACCCTACTTATCCAGACTGACCGCAGCGCCCCAAGTGTTAATTTGAGTTGCCAATAATAACAGATCTTACGAGATATAATCTTATTGGACAACTATTTACATCTTATTCTATTATCATAATATGAAAACTTAATTCTATAAATACAACAACTTACAGCTAGGTATTACAATTAAAATAGAAAAGTAAAATATATTTATAGATTTCATCGTTTCTATACACTAAGATATTCAACTACAGAGTAAAAACAATGGCACTGCAGATAAGCTTTCAACATTCTATCAAAGGTGTTTATTTTTGGGGCAAGTTTTATATACTGGGGTAGTTTATTGTACAATTTAACTCCTGTGTGATAAGTTCCTTTTTGATATATGATAGATAGATAGATAGATTTTTATTAATTCCATTTGATCAAATACATGCATTCAATACATTTTTGATATAGGACACGTCAGAATTTACATGCATAAAATAAAAGAACTAACAGGTATATATTACTAAGATTAAAACTATTTATAACTTATTATAATAGCAAATCTTAATAGATACAATCTTATTGCACAACTATTTACACCTCACTCTATTATCATAATATGAAAACTTAATTCTATAAATACAACAACATACAGCTAGGTATTAAAATTAAATTAAAAAAGTAAAATATAGTTATAGATTCCATCACTCCTATACGCTAAAATATTCAACTACTGAGTAAAAACAATGGCACTGCAGATAAGCTTTCAACATTCTATCAAAGGTTTTTATTTTTGGGGCCAGTTTTATATACTGGGGTAGTTTATTGTATAATTTAACTCCAGTGTGAAAAGTTCCTTTTTGATATATGCTTGTGTGTGTGTGTGAAATATGAATGTTTTGATTTTGTCTTGTGTTATGCCTATGAACATCATTGTTTGTTTTAAGAAAAACATCTTTATTCATTAAATTCTTTTTAAAAAACATAATACTTTCAAAGATATATATGCAGGGCAGTGGGAGAATGTTTAAATCTTTAAACAGAGGTCTACATGATTCTCTAGAGTGTACATTTGCCATAATTCTAATCGCTCTCTTTTGTATCCTAAACGTGCTTAGTACATCTGGCGACATACCCCAAAATATGATCCCATATCTTAAGTATGAATGGAAATAAGCAAAATAAGTATTTCTTAATGTGTGCATGCTAGTGCAGGTTTTCAAAATACGTAACGCAAAGCACATCGAGTTCAGTTTAGTATTCAGATATTGTATATGTTTATTCCATTTCAAGTCTTGTTGTATCCATAGTCCTAAAAACTTTGTTTCTGATTTATTTTCTATTTGATGACCATTTAATGTTATATTGGGCATCGCAGGATTCCTATTCTGTATAGTGTGGAAATTTAGACATACTGTCTTTTTATAGTTTATTATGAGGCGATTA
The DNA here is from genome assembly GCA_946902985.2 of Meconema thalassinum. Lineage (NCBI taxonomy): Eukaryota > Metazoa > Arthropoda > Insecta > Orthoptera > Tettigoniidae > Meconema > Meconema thalassinum. The sequence continues at coordinate 1,357,002,007 of OX336388.2, forward strand.
TCTTGTGACCATTTGGTTAACTCTCCTGTAACGGAGTCAGCAGACTGCTGTATGACCTGTTTAGTTTCACCTTTTATTACGAGTGTTGTATCGTCCGCAAACAAAATTTCCTTATGTGAATGAACGTTCTGTGTTATATCATTGATATATAGAAGAAAGAGTAGTGGGCCCAAAACCGATCCCTGGGGTACTCCAAATTCAATAATTCCCTCATTGGACAATGTTTCATTAAGTAATTTGGTTCCATCATCCTTGTGTCTCAAGCTTACTATTTGTTTACGCCTTGTTAAGTAAGACTCTATCCATTTATTAGCTAGACCTCTAACACCATATTGATTTAGTTTGGTAAGGAGGATTTTATGGTCAACTACATCAAATGCTTTCGATAAATCCAAGAATAGGCCAGTTACATGTTCCTTATTGTCAATTAATTTCAGTATACTATTACTACATTCGTAAATTGCTGTCTGTGTAGATTTTTCCGTACTAAATCCATGTTGTGAGTTTGATAATATTTTATTTTTTTCTATGAAACTTATCAGTCTCTTATACATAATTTTTTCCACAATTTTTGCAATACCAGTTGGTAAGGTAATAGGACGATAGTTATCTAATTCATCTTTTGAACCATTTTTGTGCACTGGAATTACTTTTGATAACTTCAAAATATCCGGGTAAGTTCCTGAGAGAATTGAACTGTTTATTAAGTGCGTAAGTGGATTTATTATATTTTCTGCACATTTCTTTAAAATTGCATCAGGGATGCCATCAATGCCAGCACAGAATTTATTTTTTAGCTCTTTTATAACTATTCTTACCTCTTCACTTGTGACATGATTTATAAATAAAGAATCACTGCATATATTTATTTTATTATTAGAATTTAGTGTATTTACCTGTGATTTATTTAATAATTTTTGCGGAATTTCCAGAAAATAGTCATTAAAAGTGTTTGCTATTTCCTCTGGATTATTAATCACTTTATTATTTCTGGTCAGTGTAATGTTCCTTTGTATTTTAGCAGATTTTCCAGTTTCTTTCTTTATTACAGACCACATAGCCCTGTTTTTATTAGATGATTGGGAAATAAAATTATCATTATGCATTTTCTTTGCTAGTCTTATTACCTTATTTAATATGCTAGTGTATTTTTTGTAGTATAAATTGAATTCAGGTGTTGTGTGGTATTGTTTATATAATTTGTGTAGAAATTTCTTTCTTTGACATGAATTTATAATCCCTGTTGTTATCCAATTGCTAGTTTTGTTATTTTGAACAGTTCTTCGTTTAAAGGGGAATGCTATTTCAAAATAGTGTTTTAGGGTACTGTTAAATGCATTAAATTTATCATTTACATTTTCTAGTTCATAAATTTCTGACCATGTTTCCTTATTTAATAAGTCATTGAAATATGTAACATTTGATTCAGTGAATGACCTGCACTTTGATTTTACTCCATTATCATTATTATTGATTACTTCGGATACTTCAAAACTCAGTATTTGTCCATGGTGGTCACTAAAACCCGGACAATAGACTTCTATTGAATGGTGATATTTATCTGTATTTATAAAAATTTGATCAGGAGTGGTTTTACTAAATTTTGTTATTCTTGTTGGTGTATTTACTGTAGGTTTCAGTCCATAGGAAATTAGTAACTGGTTTAATAATTCACAATTTCTATCAAGTTTTAAGAAATCCACATTTACATCCCCACAAATTATTATATCGAAATTTACTTTGCTCATGTTATTGAGTAACAATTCTAGTTTATCTATAAATTGAGGAAACTTTCCTGACGGAGAACGGTATACGCATACAATTATTAACTTAAACTGCTGAATTTTTACGGCAGAGAATTCAAAATCCTGTTCCATAATTAGATAATCATAAGCTGTTATCTGTTCATGATCTAAATTATTTCTTAAGAAGATGCAAGTACCACCATGGCTAATATTAGATCTAGAGTATTTACTAGCTTGTATAAACCCTGGGAATTGAATTAATTCGAGTTGTTCCTCTTTCAGCCAATGTTCTGAAATACATAGTGCTGAGATGTCTTTAAGTTCATTTTTAAGCATTAGATTTATGTAATCAATTTTATTATAAAGAGACTGGACATTCTGGTGGTAAATTTTAAATTTGTTACTTTTGCAAGCTTGTGTTGGTGATTTATTTACATTATTATTATCATAATTGTTATTATTATTGTTGCTAGACAAATCCGAAATACCATTGTTGCACTCCGTTAAATTTGACTTCAAAAGATGTGAATGCCAAACCTCACGTTTGGCTTCTTCTACCAGTTTCCCTGCTTCCACTCTAATGATATTACTGTTGAATTATTCTTACCATTTGAATTTACAATTTTGCAGATTTCATCACTAAGATACTCTTTTCCTAATCTATTTAAGTGTAGGCCATGCCGAGTGTGGAACTTCCTGTCTAATTTACTTACATCTACAATTTGGACATTTGGAAAACTCTTACAAATTTTATGAATTTTTCCATTTGTAGCCTCTATTTCTACATTTACACATGACTTGGGAATTAAATCGTGTCTCTGCGGAATATTTACAATAATGACATTTGTTTTTTGCATGGATGGCAATGTACCCTTTAAATCTTTGATTACCTTTTTACTCTCATTTCTATAGACGTCGTTTGCTCCAGCGATGATCACTGCGTAGTCCTTTGCAGTAAGGGACGCACACTCTCCTATCATCCCGTTCGTGACTTCTGCAATCTGAGCTCCTGGCTTCACTGTCGAAGTGACCTCCATTTCTCGGCTTCTCTCCAAAACGCTTGCTGCTACATCTCGCCCGTGGCTATCCGCAAATATCCGCATCTTCCTGGATTTTCTCTTTATCACTTTCTTCTTTTCTTCTTGAGGAAAGTCATCATTTTCTTCGACAAGCACTCCAAATGAATTTGAGACGGGAATTTCAGTTACATGTACTCCATTTATAGGCCTAGGCTTATTCAATCTTACCTTACCAGCAATCACTGTCGACCAAGTTTCCTTGCTTTCCTCTCTGTTTCCTTTTAATTTATTCAACTCTTCCATTACCTTAGCAATATCTTCCTTTAGCAGCTTTATAATTTCGTCTTTTGAGGACAGTTCGTTTCTCAGGTTATGACATTCGCATGACGGTAGCGGTAGGCCTACATTACGACAATCGGTTTCACTTTTCTCCTCATTCAATTTTACCTGAGATCTTGTGATGATTTTATTTGCATTTTTTACTTTTATTTTGCACGACGAGCATAAATCCGTTACGGTTACACAACCTGACGAGATACTAACACTGTTTACTGTCGTCATACTAGAGATCTAAGTGAGCCTAGATGTTTACACCAAATTACACTAAATTTAATTTAATTATTACTACCTAATAGAATTAATCTAATAACCTACCAATAAAGAAGAATGTGAAATACGTATATCTTCCAATCGGGTGAAGTCTCGTAAAAGCACCACTGCTCTACTTGGTTCAAACAGTGATTGAAGAAGTCACCGAATCTTTGGATACACGTTCCCACAACTTAGTTTAAGTTTATTAAATTATTAAATTATTCACAAGAATTTCTAAATACTATCAATATTCCGTATTACACTTGATCTGAGGAAAGTAACTTTATAGATTTTAAGCCTCTGTTATAATATTTTACCACTTTTATCAAATATTTACACTAGCTGCTATTTCACTGCACTTTCACTGTGACGCCATCTTCCCTTAGCCCTTGTGTGTGTGTGTGAAATATGAATGTTTTGATTGTCTTGTGTTATGCTTATGAACATCATTGTTTGTTTTAAGAAAAACATCCTTATTCATTAATTCTTTTTACAAAACATAATACTTTCAAAGATATACAGGGCAGAGGGAGAATGTTTAAATCTTTAATCAGAGGTCTACATGATTCTCTAGTGTTTACATTTGCCTTAATTCTAATCGCCCTCTTTTGTATCCTAAACGTGCTTAGTACATCTGGCGAATCCCCAAAATATGACCCCATATCTTAAGTATGAATGGAAATTAGCAAAATAAATATTTCTTAATGTGTGCATGCTAGTGCAGGTTTTTAAAATACGTAACGCAAAGCACATCGAGTTCAGTTTAGTATTCAGATATTGTATATGTTTATTCCATTTCAAGTCATTTTGTATCCATAGTCCTAAATATTTTGTTTCTAATTTATTTTCTATTTGATGACCATTTAATGTTATATTGGGCTTCGCAGGATTCCTATTCTGTATAGTGTGGAAATTTAGGCATACTGTTTTTTTATAGTTGATTATGAGGCGATTATCTTGTGTCCATTTGGTTAACTTTCCTGTAACGGAGTCAGCAGACTGCTGTATGACCTGTTTAGTTTCACCTTTTATTACGAGTGTTGTATCGTCCACAAACAAAATTTCCTTATGTGAATGAACGTTCTGTGTTATATCATTGATATATAGAAGGAAGAGTAGTGGGCCCATAACCGATCCCTGGGGTATTCCAAATTTAATAATTCCCTCATTGGACAATGTTTCATTAAGTAATTTGGTTCCATCAGCCTTGTGTCTCAAGCTTACTATTTGTTTACGCCTTGTTAAGTAAGACTCGATCCATTTATTAGCTAGAACTCTAATACCATATTGATTTAGTTTTGTAAGGAGGATTTTATGGTCAACAATCAGCCGCGGCTGGTGAATTAAAGGCTCTTCGGCGGAGCCTCTCTTGAAAGATTCTATAAATATACATATTTAATTGAGGAATTTACAATTTATATTGATTGGAAACATTTATAAATTTCACTCAATCCATTCAGTCACGAGTCAATATATTTGGAACTGTTGATAAAGAATGTTTTTTCAAATGGGTAGTAGCGCCGTTAGGCTGCGCCTTAAAAGTCCTATTACTTCCTATGTAACAGGGATGGGGGGCGTGGTTATGAAAGCTCCATTGGTTTCCATTGTATCGCTGAAGACTCAGCCGACTACAGCCTAAGGCAGGCTTGCCAACGACGACAGGATGTTCTTATTCTGTGGAATGCATTTAAAGTTGTTCATGGAGACACAAACCACTCTCATGAATGTTTATGCTTTCCCTCTTTCACTCTCCTAAGGATTATTAATTGACAAGTTACCAAAAACAGTTAGATGACTAATAAGTGATATTCATTATTGAGAACTCAAATGGTATCCCTTAAAGTATAATAACTAAAATATTTCCGCCAGATAGCACCATGAGGTGGCAAGGGGTAGCAGAACCATCTACCGAGTTTTAAGAGAAGTATTCTGTTTAAAATCTGCCGCCGTTCTGCGATTGTTTGGTAGTGTACAACCGTGAAACAGACTCCTCTGATCGGGACTGATTAAAATGGGGAGTAGGTTAAATTAGAAAAGGAATGCATTGCCTCTTCCTGAATTTCGAAACTAGGTAAGTAAATTCATTTTAATTAGAAAAAGAATGCTCCATAAAATAACATAATGGTGCCAATCTGTTTGACAACTAGAGTTCTGTTTCGACCTCCCCCAACTTTCACCGTGAAATTAAAAATTAAAAATCGTATAATGCCTTATACCAGCATTCGGCACTACGTGCGAGCCTTCCCCAGCTCCAACACCACGAGCCGCGCCTGGTCAACAACATCAAATGCTTTCGATAAATCCAAGAATAGGCCAGTTACATGTTCCTTATTGTCAATTAATTTCAGTATACTATTAATACATTCATAAATTGCTGTCTGTGTAGATTTTTCCGTTCTGAATCCATGTTGTGAGTTTGATAATATATTTTTTCTATAAAACTTATCAGTCCCCTATACATGATTTTTTCCACAATTTTTGCGAGACCAGTTGGTAAGGTAATAGGACGATAGTTATCTAATTCATCTTTTGAACCGTTTTTGTGCACTGGAATTACTTTTGATAACTTCAAAATATCCGGGTAAGTTCCTGAGAGAATTGAACTGTTTATTAAGTGTGTAAACGGATTTATTATATTTTCTGCACATTTCTTTAAAATTGCATCTGGGATGCCATCAATGCCAGCACAAAATTTATTTTTAGCTCTTTTATAACTATTCTTACCTCTTCACTTGTGACATGATTTATAAATAAAGAATCACTACATATATTTATTTTATTATTAGAATTTAGTATAATTACCTGTGATTTATTTAATAATTTTTGTGGAATTTCCAGAAAATAGTCATTGAAAGTGTTTGCTATTTCCTCTGGATTATTTATCACTTTATTATTTCTGGTCAGTGAAATGTTCCTTTGTATTTTAGCAGCTTTTCGAGTTTCTTTCGTTATCACGGACCACGTAGCCCTGTTTTTATTAGATGATTGGGAAATAAAATTATCATTATGCATTTTCTTTGCTAGTCTTATTACCTTATTTAATATGCTAGTGTATTTTTTGTAGTATAAATTGAATTCAGGTGTTGTGTGGTATTGTTTATATATTTTGTGTAGAAATTTCTTCCTTTGACATGAATTTATAATCCTTGTTGTTATCCAAATGTTAGTTTTGTTATTTTGAACAGTTCTTTGTCTAAAGGGGAATGCCGTTTCAAAATAGTATTTTAGGGTACTGTTAAATGCATTAAATTTATCATTTACATTTTCTAGTTTATAAATTTCTGACCATGTTTCCTTATTTAATAAGTCATTAAAATATGTAACATTTGTTTCAGTGAATGACATGCACTTTGATTTTACTCCATTATCATGATTATTGATTGTTTCGGGTACTTCAAAACTCAGTATTTGTCCATGGTGGTCACTAAAACCCGGACAATAGACTTCTATTGAATGGTGTTATTTATCTGTATTTAAAAAAATTGATCAGGAGTGGTTTTACTAAATTTTGTTATTCTTGTTGGGGTATTTACTGTAGGTTTCAGTCCATAGGAAATTAGTAACTGTGTTAATAATTCACAATTTCTATCAAATTTTAAGTAATCCACATTTACATCCCCACAAATTATTGTATCGAAATTTACTTTGCTCATGTTATTGAGTAACAATTCTAATTTATCTATAAATAAAGGAAACTTTTCTGACGGAAAATGGTATACGCATACAATTACTAACTTAAACTTGCTGTATTTTTACGGCAGAGAATTCAAAATCATGTTCCATAATTAGATAATCATAAGCTGTTAACTGTTCATGATCTAAATTATTTCTTAGGTAGATACAAGTACCACCATGGCTAATATTAGTTCTAGAGTATTTACTAGCTTGTATAAATCCTGGGAATTGAATTAATTCGAGATGTTCCTCTTTCAGCCAATGTTCTGAAATACATAGTGCTGAGATGTCTTTAAGATCATTTTTAAGCATTAGATTTATGTAATCAATTTTATTATAGAGAGACTGAACATTCTGGTGGTAAAGTTTAAATTTGTTACTTTTGCAAGCTTGTGTTGGTGATTTATTTACATTATTATTATTATTATCATAATTGTTATTATTATTGTTGCTAGACAAATCCGAAATACCATTGTTCCACTCACTTAAATTTGACATCGAAAGATCTGAATGCCAAACCTCACGTTTGGCTTCTTTTACAAGTTTCCTTGCTTCCACTCTAAAGATATTACTGTTGAACTGTTCTTACCATTTGAATTTACAATTTTGCAGATTTCATCACTAAGATACTCTTTTCCTAACCCATTTAAGTGTAGGCCATGTCGAGTGAGGAACTTCCTGTCTAATTTACTTATATCTATAATTTGGACATTTGGAAAACTCTTACAAATTTTACGAATTTTACCATTTGTAGCCTCTATTTCTACATTTACACATGATTTGGGAATTAAATCGCATCTCTGCGGAATGTTTACAATAATGACATTTGTGTTAAGCATGGATGGCAATGTACCCTTTAAATCTTTGATTACCTTTTTACTCTCATTTCTATAGATGTCGTTTGCTCCGGCGATGATTACTGCATAGTCCTTTGAAGTGAGGGTTGCACACTCTCCTATCATCTCGTTCGTGACCGCTGCAATGGGTGCTCCTGGCTTTACTGTCGAAGTGACCTCCATTTCTCCGCTTCTCTCCAATACGCTTGCTGCTACATCTCGCCCGTGACTGTCCACAAATATCCGCATCTTCCTGGATTTTCTCTTTATCACTTTCTTCTCGAAGAAAGTCATCATTTTCTTCGACGAGCGCTCCAAATGAATTTGAGACGGGGATTTCAGTTACATGTACCGGTACTCCATTTATAAGCCTATAAGGCATCCAACGTTTAGAATGAAGCACTGGTTAGATAGGGATATTCTTCTCTCTTTCTGTTGCACGCGAGACATGTATGACGCTGTCATTTTCTAGCGTTCCACTGTTGCCATATCATTCAAAAAAAATTCTTTGTCGAAAAAAAACCCAGCATATTCGGATAAAAGCTATGTTTTGCCGATCTTTTTTGTCCTATATTAGAACTACGTAAACTTGATAGAAATGCTAGAAAAATTGGATATCCATATTTAAAAAAAACTATAAACTGAGTCCCCTCTTTAGTAAAATCGATCTTATATCATGTTGCATTGACTTTGTGATGCCTATTTTTCACACACATGTAGCTAAATATGCCGTCTTGATGATGGATTATTGAAATATTTTATACTGGCAATATTACAATTTTCATGTAGGTAAAACTTCTGAATATTCTCTCATAACCGCATAGCTGCATTGAAAAAGTTCGTATGCTGCCAACTTTTCTATTTTTAAAGATAACCATGTCATGTCAGTTTGAGAGTTGTAGAAGAATGTTTGAAGAAGTTTTCTACCTGCTTACCCAGAGTGTAGGTTTAATTGTTTACACAGGCCGGCCTGTTCATTGACCGCGGATGATAAAAATGAGGTTTCGAAGGACAGCGGGGTGCAGCATGCTACTCAGAGCTTTATTACTGTGGCCTTCGAGCTTGAATTTCAGTAGTTCGGCTGTCTCTATCTTGAGTGTGTGTGCAACAGTTCTGTTAGATTGAACGTGTTGTGTTTTACGTATTTCACATACAACAATGGATAGTTTTGTGAAAAGAAAGCGTGGTCAAGTGCTCAGAAGGAGGGAAAAACAGGTCGTAATTAATGTGTTCAGTTATTTTAAGAATCTTAAACCCAAAGAAAGTATAAATCATGAAAGGCAAGCCAACGAGGAGTATTTTCTTTAATAACGTACTTCAACTTTAACTGCAGTCGAAACTTCACACATTTCCTTGTGTTTGTACTTTATTTATTTTATTTTGATTGTTTTCTTTATGTCACATTGAGCATACGTTATAGTTAATTTAATTTCGTTGTATGTGTTATGTTAACCTACTATTAGTATTAGTATACAGTACTTAATTCAAGTCTTCGTCAGTGCACAATCGCTGAATATGCGGAAAGTGTACGCGAAGCGCTTTGTACTGCCTCCTCTCATGGAGTGGCAACCCTGTCGTAACGCGCCATAAGACCAATGCTTCATTCTAAAAGTTGGATGCGCTATAGGCATATTCAATCTTACCTTACCAGCAACCACTTTAGACCAAGTTTCCCTGCTTTCCTCTCTGTTTCCTTTTAATTAATTCAACTCTTCCATTACCTTAGTAATATCTTCCTTTAGCAGCTTTATAATTTCATCTTTTGAGGACAGTTCGTTTCTCAGGTTATGACATTCGCATGACGGTACCGGTAGGCCTGCATTGCGACTATCGGTTTCACTTTTCTCCTCACTCAATTTTACCTGAGATCTTTTGATTATTTTATTTGCATTTTTTACTTTTATTTTGCACGACGAGCATAAATTCGTGACGGTTACATTACCTGACGAGACACTAACACTGTTTACTGCCGACATACTAGAGATCTAAGTTAGCCTTGATATTTACACCAAATTACACTAAATTTATGTTAATTATTATTACCTAAATGAATTAATCTAATTACCTACCAATAAAGAAGAATGTGAAATACGTATATCTTCAAATCGGGTGAAAACTCGTAAAAGCACCACTGCTCTACTTGGTTCAAAGAGTGATTGAAGAAGTCACCGAATCTTTGGACACACGTTCCCACAACTTAGTTTATGTTTATTAAATTATCAATAAGAATTTCTAAATACTCTCAATATTCCACATTTCACTTGACCTAAGGAAAGTAACTTTATAGATTTTAAACCTCTGTTAATATTTTACTACTTTTATTAAATATTCACACTAGCTGCTATTTCACTACACTCTCACTGTGACGCCATCTTGCCTTGTATTGGTAACCAGATCGTGGTATATTCTTCGTGTCTTTATACATAAGTAATGAGTTTTAGTCGTTGTTAAGAGTGCAAAATGAGTAAAAGCAAAGTATATTGCTCAATTCACGGCTGTAAGTCGATGTATAAGAGGGCTGCGGATATAAGTTTTCATCACTTTCCAAAAGATTCAAATAGCAATAGCCGAAAGGTGACGATACCAAATAAATACGGTCAACAGGAGCGGGTTGGACCACTCACCACTACACACACTGACGACAGGACGGGTTGTTTACTGTTCGCGCCGAGCCAAGCCACACCTAGACAGCCAAGTACGGTACAGTCTCGCCGAGCCAAGCCGTACTAAGACAGCCAAGCCTACACCAGCCGAGGACAGCCAGGCTTCATCAGTCAGGTATCCTTCCCCGCCCCCTAGTTCATTTCCAATAACCCTACCAACCACCATCACCTCGCTCTGCGATTTCCGAGCCATTCCACTACGAGTCATATAGGCCTAATTTGACTTCGCAGGGTAAATGTCTACTCTGCAAGAACCTGCGACCAGTCCGATATTCAACACCAAACCTACCTGCTAACCATCCAATAAATCAAGAAATTCCTGTCTCCCCCGAGTTTTAATACAAGCAGCAAATAATTTCTAGAGTCTATTGTACATTGAACAAACTCAAATATACGGTAGCAGTTAAACGTAACAGCGCCATGACTCGAACTGCTCAAGAACAAATACCAGCAGACAACCGATGCTTGATAATATGCAATTGACACATAATAGAATCCAGTGGAACACACAAATTAGATTACGTGTATCGCACAGTTATACGTATATACAATTAAAAATAACACTGTCATTATTTTATGGTCCACATTTACTGATTATAACCAAAAAATAAAAAGTGTTCCATATCAAACGCGTGTCATTGTGTATTTTTTACCATATTTATCCAGACCGACCGCAGCGCCCCAAGTGTTAGTTTGAGTTGCCAGTGAATGGGTAAAGATTCAGTTGTGCCCAAAATGTCTACAAAAAGAAGAAGACCCTAATGGCAATCATGCGCCATGTTATCGTGTTTTTCCCGCCAAATGTGTCAGAATTGTGTTTGTGTAGGAAAATTGTTTTGAGGAGCGTTAAATATTTTTGCCCGTTAACCTAGAGATGGATGTTGCAGACGTGCAGGTTGGCCAATTACGAGTTAATGATGAAGTTGGCGCAAGATGTCAAAAATTGTTCCAAGATTTTTTGGAGGAGTGAGTATGGCAATTCTGTTACATTCCTGTAAGGGGGTTTGTGGTGCGCTGGAATGTATTTTCCTTTAATTGCTCCATGTTAATACTAATGGTAGCGCGTGGAAGGAATCGCAATACTGTCTAAGCAAGCATTATTCTTATCCATTGGTTTCAATCTTTTATCTTCCCTTTCACTGTTAATACTGCTCAAAAAAATGTATTTGTTGGCATGCACACTTCCATCATAGTTCTTGACTGTAGAAAGACATCATATCTCCTAACAACTGACACTTTGATAAACCCACTGCTTTATTGTCGAGTGCAGTGACTTGGCATGGAATGTCTTGGAGGGTAAACTGCGAAAAGTAACCCGGGGGAGACTTAGTTGCATCCCATATGTACTCCTTTGTGACTGTTACACATAGCATTGTTGTTTCATTTAGGGATTAGTGACATCGAGGCCATCAGACCGTTGTACTTGGGTATGTGTGTAATTCACTAGTAACCTTTGTTATTGTGATGTCTATGGCTATGTACCTAACTATGAATAGGATTATAAAGGAACATTATGTACTATCTCAACATTTTTCTGGAGCAGTGGGGAACCATGGAAAACTACTACTGTGGTTGCCAAGAGAGCAATCGAATCCATTTCTTCTCACTTCTATTGTTGAGGTTGAGTATACTTATAATAGTATAAGTGCATCTGCTGAGACTATAATGTTGGGTCAAGTACTGATAGTATCAGCAGATGCCCACATTACCAAGGTATTGTAATTGACGCCTCCAAATATTGCAAGAATTGCATCTGTATTGACGTCTTCAGGCCTAGACCAGATCCAATGTATAACAAATAAACCAGAATTGTCAAGAAACATATATACCAAAACATCAAGCATTTAAGGCTGTCTGACAATTTTCGGAATGTTTTTAACGAAGCAAAACAACTGAAAGATAAGTACAGTGATAATGATGCAAGACATATTCTATTGATATTTGGCTATCATCTTTATAAATATTTGTAATAAAATATTACAAACCAAAAAGTAACTTCTAGAACAGAGTTATTGTTGATTTAAGGGGCGGAACTTTGACGTCATCTGCCTCTATTTTCAAGAAAAGAAGACACTGAACAGTGTTTTTAAGAGACAGACAACCAAATCAGATCTTAAAAGGAAAAAGAAAAAAAAAGGTTGACAAAATTTTACGCTACAAAGCAAAGAGCCGAGAAGGGCAAGATATATCGATTTTTAGATTTCAGTGCCATCTGTTAGCCAGATCTTTGAACTAGATGATGCGAGCATTGAATGTGTCATCACAATACAGTCAAGTCTTCAAAATAACCTTGGAAACAGGTTGTGTAATTTAACAAAACCACCTAAGTCGCAATGTTTAATTCCCATTGTGACTTAAGGTATGGTTTATTCAATGACGTTCCTGCACTGTCTTCTTGGGCCAAAATACGAAATAACCAGCTCGTGCTTCATGATATCTATAGTTACAATAATTTATAATAGAATTCATGTATTGGGCTGCATATTTTGTAAATGGCAATTTTAATGTATGTGAACCGCTAGCTCAGGAACCTGGTCAGGGAATCCCCGGTGTCTTTCTAGCTTGACTAATTGTACAGATTTGCGATGCAAATAATCTCCCTCCAAACCGCCCTAAGAAGTTGGAAGTACCGTAAAAGGCACGTCTGCTGAAAGGACGAAATACCTGTTCGACAATATTCGAGATTGCGGAAGCAATTCAAGGTTACACCAATAACCGGAAAGTTCATGGCCACTGTGTTCTTCGATTGTGAAGGCGTTGTGTACACTGAGTTCATGCGGAAGGCCACGACCATTACAGCCGATGGTTATTGTCAACCATTGGCGTCGCTGCGCAACGCTGTAAAAAACAGGAGACGTGGAAAGTTAAGCTGAGGCATTGTTCTCCTGGACAACAATGCAATACCGCACACAGCACGTGCGACACAGGCATTGCTGCTACGTTTTCGATGGTAGGTATGGATGCAGCCACCATACAGTCCGGATCTGGCACCATGCAATTTCCATCTGTTCGGCAAGCTGAAGGACCATCTGGGTGGACAGCGAATTGACAGTGATGAACATGTCCAAACACCGGTTCTCGATGGCTCCATGACTAAGGAGCGGACTTCTATCGTCAAGGTATTGAACGATCAGTAGACTGTGCTGACTGTTGTATACAGAGACTTGGTGACTATGTCGAAAAATAGTGTGATGTATCTGTGTCCCTTTGCATTATAGTGTGTCATTCAATAAATGGTACTTGGCCTGCCATACTGTGTGTAACAAACTTTTTGAATGCCCCTCATATTATTATTGTTATTATTAACATTATCACAGATACTATTGTTTCCTGATCTTGTTTGCACTCCTTAAGACAGAACATCTGTATACTTGAGTCTTGCAAGACTAAAATTTTCTGTTTCATTTTCATTATCTTGAACATGTCTACATATTTACAATACCTTCGAGAGAATACGACTCCAATATATTTATGAAATATTATTTTAATACAAAATGCTGATCTTCCTTCATCCAGTGAAACAGTCAGATTTTCTTAAATCTTTAATATATTGTCCGAGTACTATACTCAATTTACAAATTGATTTTCTCGAAATTCAATCAATTCTGTCTTATAACTTCAAAGTTTCATAAAATAATAAGTTTTTAAGCTAAATAATTCTAGTTTTCCTGAAAATGGTCGCAAATTTACCAACTATCAAAATATAAAATAAATCAAAAATGAGATTTTCCTACTTAAGGTAGGCCTATGGTTTCCTGTAGAACGTCACATATATATAAGTACATGTTATTTAAAAGAGAGGGCCTTAGCAAGTGTAGGCCTACAATATTGTAATAATTTAATTGATATTACAGTAGAGTCTCGCAAACTCGGCACACGGTAACCCGGCACTCCAGATTTCTCGGCCACCCTGACAGGAGAAGACAATCATTTTTGTTTGTTTCTGTGTTTCCGCACAGAGCGTTATTATTTTCTCTTTCGTCTTCTCCGTCAATGGAATTATCGACAGTTAAATATGATGCGAAACAAGTTGACCTACAGTACATAGTTGGAAGAGTAACGACAACCTAATAAATACAGGTAAGTACAGTACTGTAAATGCACAAACTGTTGGCAGTAAGAAGTAAACAAATGGTTCTCGCGCAGAGCGTTGTATTTATTTGATTGCGCGTTCTCCGTGACACGCAGCAAGACCTTCTGTTGTATGCAGATATTGTAGCGGCTGTCACAAAAAATGATGAAATTGACGATCATGATGAAGTTGAAGATAGCGGAGTAGTGGAACCAAAAATCACTCATACCGAGGGACTTAATGCCACTGGAACTACTCTTCGGTACTTTGAACAACAAGGTGCATCCGCTATGGACATTCTGTTTCTTCGCCGTCTTCATGACGAGGCTTCAAGAAACAGGTTTCAATGCGAAAAGCAAAAGAACATTACTTTTTTTTTTTTGCAAAAAAGTAAATGGTCATTTTCATTAAGTGAAAAAACTATTTGCATACAGGAATTGTTTTGTACATATACTGTACAGTGTAGGCCTACATATTATAAAAATGATTCGTACGCCTAGTTTTTCTAAGTTTTCTTCTATAATTTACAGTAATTGTTTTCCTTGATTCTTATGCAGTACAGTAGTACAGTACTGAACTATATACAGTTGAACCTGCTTTATACGTAACTCTGTTCTGCGTATTTCGTATTTGTACGTAATTTCTTTTAGGTCCCGGCAAAGTGTAATTTAAAAGCGTGTTAATTTAACCTTATTTATACGTAATCCATTTCTACATAATTTGCTGTTATACGTATGAAGTGTCAGTGAAATACATCTGAGTTTTGCATAGCCTGATTGTAATTTAATGAGCACGTGTTGTTATAAAAGAAACTACAGTGCTGTATTTATGTAGTTTCCTCTTTGTCGGCGTAGACAGAGCGGTCAGGTTTTGTTGCTGAAACATAACACAGAGTTTCTGTCTCATGTGGGACATGCTCTAGATTGTTCACACGAAAACAATTCTCATATTCAAACAAATTTATTTTCTTTTGTTTCCGCGATGAAACTGTTGACTCGGCTGGTAACGTAATCTTTAGCGGCATTGTGAAGGTCAAAAACAACGCAGCTAGAGGAGGAGCGAGATAGAGAGCGAAGGGAACTCGCTCGGTTGGCTTTTGTTATGCCGCCAGTAAGTAAGGGTCAACGATGTCACTCTGCAAAACTCTGTGTTTTGATTGATATGAGAATTTCTTTCGTGGGAACAATGGACAAGTAAAATGTCCTCGGTGCCGGTATCTGGTGTGTACTATTGAACAGTAGTTTTATCATTCACTTGCTTTCGATTAGCCATGGAGAACACAAAAAGGAAAAGTTATACACTACATGAGAAAGTAAAATTCATACGAGAAGTGGACGCTAATCCGCACAAAACAAAAACTGAAATTGCTTCAGACTTAGGGATTGCTTATACCACACTATGTACAGTCATCAGTAAAAAAACGCTATTTTGGATGAGTTTTTAAAACTGGGTTCGAAATCAGCAAAGCGCAGCCGTCAGCAAGAAGGGAGGTATGTAGATTTGGAGAAAGCACTTTTCACATGGTTCCAGCAAAAGCGGGCTGCAGCTCTACCAATTAGTGGCGACATGCTGAAGGGCATAGGTGATAGATTTAGCTAAAATGACGAGTATCACTGCTGATTTCAAGGCTTCGTCTGGATGGTTGCAAGGGTTTAAAGATCGTCATGGAATCACAGGGAGAGCAATTTGCGGTGACTAAAAAGCTGTGGACGACATCACTGTGCAACACTGGAAAGAAGAGGTTCTGCCGGGTATCATAAGCGATTACCAGCCTACGAACATCTACAATTGTGGTGAGACCGGTTTATTCTACAGTCTCCTTCCTAATAAAACATTAGCTGAAAAAGGTGACTCCTGCCATGAAGGGAAGAAAATTAAAATTTGCGTAACAGTTCTTCTTGCCACCAATGCAGATGGATCGGATAATCTTCCTCCACTTGTGATAGGAAAATCAAAGAATCCGAGGTGTTTTAAGGGTGCGAAAACAAAATCTACGGAATATGAATCCAACAGAAATTCTTGGATGACTATGCTTCTAATGGAACAGTGGTTGAAACATCTGGACATTAAAATGAAAAAGAAACAGAAGAAAATCCTTCTTCTTATGAATAGATACTACCTTAGAGGTTGTTCTTAAATTGTTGCTTCACTTCCCCCTAAATACCATCTTAAAGTTCTTCTTTTATTCAAATACTTCCCAGAGGCAGGCAGAAGCATTTCGGAGGAGTGTGAGAAGCATGTTATGAGCAAGGATGTCCCTCAGAACAGCAAAAAGATCATATATCGGACGTACTATGTCCCTATCCTGACGTATGCCTCGGAGACCTGGGTTATGAAAGGAAGGGAGAAGAGCAAAATACAGGCCAGTGAGTTGAGGTTCTTGAGAAGCAGTATTGGAGCTACAAAGATGGACAGAATAAGAAATGAGAGGACCAGAGAATTAATGAAGGAGGAACCATTACAGGATGGTATAGAGAAATCTAGACTTCGATGGTATGGACATGTAAAACGAATGGAGGAGAAGAGGATACCCAGGAGAGTACACGAGACGAAGTGGGAAGGAAAGAGACCGAGAGGAAGACCGAGAGACAGGTGGCTGAAGGGGGTGGAAGAAAGTGTGAAGAAGAGAGGAGAAGACTGGACAAGGGTGGAGGCTGAGAGATGGTGGGAAGACAGAAGACGTTGGAGAGGCTTGTGTTCCAAACAGACCCGGCCAGTGGCTGGAAACTGTGCAAGATGATGATGATGAATTATGGACTGCCACTCTGGACAAAGTGTAAGACGTACATTAATTTAAATCATAGCTTACCCACACAAAATTCAGTACATAACTGCCATATTTATTGTTGGCAATACAGAGTGACATTGTGTGTAGTGAAGCCATCGTTACTTCTGACGTGATGTTTTAGTGCTACGTTAGAGCTATGTAGTGGTCAGAAATGAAATCACTCGAACCAGCCAATCGCAGGCAACCATTCAATTGATATATCACGAAATATATAGAGTTTCGTTGAATATCTTTTATGATTATTTTCCGTATTGATATTA
Organism: Meconema thalassinum; assembly: GCA_946902985.2. Classification (NCBI taxonomy): domain Eukaryota; kingdom Metazoa; phylum Arthropoda; class Insecta; order Orthoptera; family Tettigoniidae; genus Meconema; species Meconema thalassinum. The sequence continues at coordinate 1,357,019,656 of OX336388.2, forward strand.
CAAATCCACTAAATATTACTTCCACTTTACAATACAACTTTGTGTGAGGCGCTATCTCCTCTTCAGGTACATGTTTCGGACCATGCACCGGTCCTCCTTCAGCCAATTCAGCAAAATCTCAGTCCAGTATAGTCACCATTTTGGTGAACGTCACACACATTAAAACACACAAAAATATGTTGTTGAAAATGACACTGAGATGACTGATGATAATTAAAAGCTTTAAAACACTATGCTGATCTTAGTACTGCGTTGCTCCATGATTACTCTTCCCTGTTTTGACATTTGTGCTCTTGGATGTAATTCTGTAAATGATAAACCAGATTAAGTTGATGAACAAAAACCATGTGAGTGAGTAATGCGTGTATCGCCACTACTAGCATGATATTAGTAGGTTTATTCATGGTTCCGTATTGATTGTTAGTTAAGTATAATAAAAGGAAGAGAGAATCCACCTGATCAATACTTTTATTATACTTAACTACTTACATAAGCGAGGAAAGGTCCATGCTGCGCGCCTTCGTATGGCGACTGGCTGAAGTGTCAACCTCGCTGATGATTCACGCATGACTCGCTCAAGTGGTTCTTGTTCATCAATTCAATCTGGTTTATCATTTACAGAATAACATCCAAGAGCACGAATGTCAAAACAGGGAAGAGTAATCATGGAGCAACGCAGTACTAAGATCAGCATAGTGGTTTAAACTTAAAAAAATAAATGTAAAGCTTTTAATTATCATCTGTCATCTCAGTAAAACCATCTTGTTAAGCCAGTAGATTCGGATAACAAACGTGCGGATTCGAATAACAGCCATGTGGGGTGGATGCGGATAAAGTTTTGTTTATCCACGCTGGGCTCTACCAATAGTCACACAAGTGAGTAAGTGACCGAACTATTTCACATACTGTAGTTCTGACAACAGTGATGTTCGTGGTAATAATGTTGGAAACACAAAGTGGTTTTACACCATCTACACTGTATGAAACATGGGCGAGTGTAAGTACACAGTTGTCGAAACAATATGGGACAGGGTGTTCAAACCGTCCGGGATTGTCGGACTGGTACTGACTTCGGTACCATGAGTATGAAGTGAAACCATGGCACAACAATTGGTGATATGAAATTAATCATATTTATAAAGTTTTCTTATTGACGTTTTAATCGGAAATAAAATACCACAAGTATTTATTAAATTTAATACACCTTAGTCAATAAATAATGAAAATGGAATACATTATACCAGTTTTGGCCACATTGTGGCCCTCTTCAGTAATTGTTTACTAAAATAAATCAAAACTATTTGAATTATGAGCAAAGTTATTGAATCAATATTAAACTTGGGTTTTCCTTTTCTTTGATAGAAAAAACTTTTCATAAAAAGTATTAAAAAACAGATCTGTATGAATGTGGGCTTTAAATTGATGATAATCTAAAATAATTTTCAGAAAAAATACGTATATCTAAAATATCTGGTGATAGTAATTTTTTTTATAAATAGATTAAAATTTTGTTTTAAAATATTTTGATATGGTTTTTCATAAGATGAAATGAAGCTCTTTGCTGAGGGGAGCATGGTTTGGAAATGTATTGTATTTATTCTTTGCTTCAATGAAAATTTAATATGTGGTATGGATGAAGCTGATGGTCTTTGACTGAGAAAATGTCGCGTTGATATGTATGTTGAAGTTGGATTACAATAGGTGTTAATATATGCGTTGGATTTTATAGTAGTGCTCATGGAAGATAATGCAATATGTTTAGTATTTAGTTAAGAATGCCCTAGTTGCCCAAGGTGAGCAACTAAAAATTCAGGGTGGGTGACACCCACACTCACTCCCTCTGTGTGGCTTCAGCCGTGATACATCAACTTTGTCCGTCATAATCTTGGGCATTACTGATCGATTTTTGTTTCCTGTTTACTTTCCAGATTCAAAGAGGAAGGTGTTATCAAGTACCTCGAAGCTGTCAAAGAACTGACCAGTCCAGAAAAGAGCACCGTTGAGGTTAGCTTTGAAGATGTGGAGAAATATAACCAAAATCTTGCCACCACCATTATAGAAGAGTACTATAGGCAAGTTATATGTGTTAACTGTACTTGTGTTTTTGAGATGGATGTTTAATATTGATAGTTACGTATTTAGATGCATTCATTTATTTGCAAATTACGAAAAAATAATAATTATAAAAACTAGAATATCTCTAACAAATATTGTGCAGTTATACATTTCAGGAATATTAATTAACAGTGCACTGAGAACATATATTATTTGTGTTCCACTATTGAATGAATTCCTTGATTTAATATCGGTTGGTTCCTCAGTTTAGGGGCTGCGACAACGCGGTCATGTAGCCCCGTGTACTTGGGTGTGTGTAGAATCTGATAACCGGTGTTAATTGTGATGGCTGTATTAGTGTGTGTATCTGTTTTTTAATTTAAGTACAGAAATTTTTCAAATAGTTCCTACTTTTGCCGCCAAACACCACCGTCAACTACTACTAGGCCTAGTTCAGAACTTAGCTACTAGACGCCACCGCAGTCTGCTCTTGGCAACGAACGTAGAAACCTAAGAGCGTTGTTTACATTCTTAACCTATCCAATTTAGCTTCACACAGGTGTAATTAGTGGAAGGTTCTTTAACATGCCATAAATCTATGACAAGGGACCGCCGGCTTTACTTCCCCTCAAAAGGAAGGCATTCTGAGGGATTTTTAATGCTCTTAAAAAATCCGACTGCTTCGGCCGGGTTTGAACCCGCTATCTTGGGCATAGAAGCTCAGCATGCTACCAACTATGCCACCGAAGCCGCCATGATTTAATATCTCAGCATTGTAGGACTTTCACTCTATGACTACTCTGCACTATGGGGGAAGTTTAGCACAAAGCATGCTAGGAGTGCAGGCATTTAAGATAGTTACATACATACATTAATTTGCAGATGTGATGATGTCAATGGTAGCAAATTACAATAAATATGCAATTCCAATAATTAATAAAGTTGAGATAAATACCCCGACAATAAACCAAAAACTACCGATTTTAAACAAAAGAAATCGTACATACATACACAGTACTGCCATAAGTTCTGTCAGTAAAAAGCGCGCTGTAGTGTGGTAATTGTGAATGAAGAAGCGTGGTAATGCTGTATGTCACCTTCATGACTCCACCAGTAGACGGCTTGCAGTGTGCTATATTACCGTATTTCCTCGCATAATGGTCGCCTGCGCGTAATCGTTGCACCCCTACTTTTCGAATGAAAATTTGGTTTATAAAATTTCCTCGCATATTCTTCGCACCCTACCTTTCGAATGAAAATTTGGTCATTACATTTCCTGAAGTACTCAGCGCATAGCACATTTGTATTTGCGCGCCAGTCCGCTACACACCCTGCCGTATTTCTATTGTACGCGAGCTCTATTGCTAACCAGCTGTGACCTTGTTTGAAGAAAGAAGTCTCTCTTTCCTTCGGTGCGTAGACCTATGACTCACGCCATGCGGCAGGTAGCCGGCCAGCCGGCCAGCCGGCATACGCACGTGTCTACACTCTGGTGTATTTCAAACAAAGAACATCCCATCCCCGACACTGTTGAAAATAATATTACAGAAATAACGGGTCATAATCTTGACTGCTTATAATCGCTTAACATAAGTTTGGTAAAAGAATATTTACACTGTGGCGATATTGCTGACGTGATTTTGCATTGTCGAGTGGTATTGGATGTCAGGCGGTAATATTATAACACTATGACTGGAAACAAGGGCTAATACTCGACTGAATAATTGACAATAATGTCTTGTGTAACCGGAGCTCGCCGGTGGTCATTTGATATTGGTCCCGCCACATTCTTGAATTCTTTATTTCGAAATACAGCTGTACCTTGTCAGACACTTTTGCGGACTCTTGTAACGAGGACCAGTGTGTGCTTTTTCAGTTTTTCAGTTGTGTTTTTTTAGGTGTTCGCAATGGGCAAATATAATAATTATACGGCGAACTTTAAATTAAAAGTGATAACGTACGCTGAAACACACGGGAACCGAGCTGCAGAACGTGAATTCACAGTTAACGAAAAATTAATTCGGGACTGGCGGAAACTTAAAAATAAGTTGAAAAACACTAACCCGCACAGACGTGCATTTCGAGGACCGAAATCTGGAAAATTTCCTGAAATTGATAAGGAAGTGCTGGAGTATGTTAGAGAAGTGCGCAACAACGGTTGCAGTGTTACGTACGATATGCTTCAAATGAAGGGGTGTGAAGCAGCGCGTCGTCACGAAACCCAGTTCAAAGCTAGTCGTGGCTGGGTAACGAGGTTTATGCGACGAGAAGGCCTATCTGTGCGAAGGGGGACGACTGTTTGTTAGAAATTGCCGTCAGACTACACGGACAGAGTGATCCGAGTTCCAACGGTTTGTAATCCGTCAGCGCCAGGAAACTCCATTTCTTCTGTCGCAAATTGGAAATGCCGACCAGACGCCAGTTTTTCTTGATATGCCTCACAGTAGGACAATTGCAGAGAAGGGTGCTGCGAGCATACCGTTCAAAACAACTGGCAACGAGAAACTTCGCTGCACGGTTATGCTCGCAGTTACCGCAGACGGGAGAAAGTTGCCGCTTTAGGTAATTTTTAAAAGAAAGATGATGCCGAAGGGTGTGAAATTTCCACGTGGCATTCACGTGTGCGTGCAACATAAAGGTTGGATGGACCAGGTGGACTGGGTGAAGACTGTGTGGAACAAACGACCAGGTGCGCTGCTAAAACAATGAGCGATGCTAGTAATGGACAGTTTTAGGGCTCACCTTGTGAATGAGGTGAAAGAGATCCTAAAGGACACCAATACTCAGCAGGTGGTTATTCCCGGCGGATTGACTTCCATCCTTCAGCCATTGGACGTTTGTTTAAATAAACCTTTTAAGGACAATCTGCACCGGTTTTACAATGAATGGATGATCAGTGACAACCACGAAGTGACGCCCACAGGAAAATTTAAGCGGCCGTCCTTGGAATGCTTTTGCACGTGGGTTGTTAGGAGCTGGGATCTTATTCCACTTGAAACAGTTGTGAAGAGCTTCAAGAAGACCGGAATTTCGAACGCTTTAGATGGCACTGAGGACGACAAATTATGGCAGAGTAACGAGGAGCAAGACGACCACCAAACGCTCTCGGGGAGCAGCGAGGAGAGTGAAAATTCTTCCGATGCAGATGATTAGATTTGGTAAGTTCTCTAAATTTGAACAAACCACCATAACAGTTGCAATATAACATTTTCAACAAAAATCGGTAACGTAATCACGGCATTTTTTTTCAGATCGGCAAGATGGCCGCCATGGATGAAGATAACCTATAGACGACCTATTTTTATTAGTTTATTTTAATTTTATACGTGTAGTAAATAGTTATTCAAATAATAATTTTTGGAATGATTACTTGTCGTTTTTTTTTCTCTCAAACAATCCTCGCACACTCTTTTTTTCAACAAATATTAGGCCAAAAATCTGCGACGATTACGCGAGGAAATACGGTAGTAGATAGCAGTGAAAGATGGAGTGGGGAGTATATTATGAGGATCATATTGCTGTATTGGCGTTATTTCATTTCGGAAAGCGAGTTGTGGAAATTGTTTCTACGCTGAAATCTCTCGGTATCAATGAACAATTTGTATTTCGGACAGTAGCATGGTTTAAACAAAGAGGTGCAACTGTTGATAGCGTCAACTTGGGCTATCCTAGGTGTGCATGCAGAAGAGAATTTGTGAACATTGTTTGTGCAAGGAGAAAGTTCCATGTGTGCAGCACCGACATCACCCTGCTTCTGTCATGGTTACCTGACAGGGAGCTTTGGAGGTGCATTTTTGCAAAAGTGGAGTAAAGACTTCTGCAGCTGTCGACCAGACAATGTTGGAAAAGATGATACCACATATCAATTCGGATAGGGCTCCTGCACACACAGCAAAAACCATGCATCAGTGGTTGGCAAATGCCCCACGGTTCATTGCTGCTGACTGGTCTAGTGGAACTCCGGACCTTAATTCATTGGATTATTCTTTGTGGCAGAAGCTCGAGGCGATAGCATGTCAAAAACGGCACCGTAATATTGAGATGTTAAAAAAAAAACAGCTGTCAGAATATTCCACTGGACACGATTCGTGCAGCTATCGATGAGTGGCCTCAACATCTTCACCACTGTCTTGCCGCACAGGGTGATCATTTTGAATAAGAGGATGTTCATTCTGTAGAATTGTTGTGTTCTTTCAGAATATATGTACCTAGGGTTTGCATAGTTTTATTTACAAGTTATATGCATTGAAAGTAATGACAGAACGTATGGCGGTATTGTTTACAACTACAAAAATACATTTAAGAATATAAGGATTAATCTCTCGATAAAAAGTGATAATAATACCATAATAATAGAAATTTAAAAAAGATAATAATAATCACAAACCATACTCCTCACACATATTGGCACTTTGCTTCACAGTTAATCAGGCATAACAGACTAACGTTTCAGTGGATTTGACCAAAGTGTTCATAATTTGTTAATAAATAAAGACACATTAGCAGAAGTTACTACAGTAGAATTATCTAAGCATATTTACAATACTGTTTTCCTTAGAAGTTTGGTATAGTTTACGCCGGTGTACCCTTTTTGCTGAGTCGTACAGAGAACAATGGGAAAACCTCAGGCATGTGGAATTGATATGTCAGATGTTAGTTGTGCGGAAAGCTTGGCTGTGTCATAATTGTGCTGTGTGTTACTTGTAGTTGATTTCACATAACCTAAAACATTTACCGAAATACAACCACAATTAAATTACCTGGCATTGTCTCCCTTCTACTTAACCACGTGCAAGTAAACCCAATAGTTCAAGTTCATCCAACCGAAACACACGCATATATTGTTATGAAAGTTTATCATTTTTAATTTTTGATCGTAGTCTTCGAGGATTAGTTTTCCAATACCATACTTACAAAAGTTTGGTTTCACAGGTTTTACCTCTAACCAGCTCCTAAGTTATCCAGAAAGTGAGGGCGATTCAGTCCCTCTTGCAACACACTTCAGTTCTCCAAGTTGGAACGTGTTACAAGCCTGCCAACTTAAGATTTTGCAGTGTTCAGATGACACTTGTGTTAGCCGAACGTCTTGACACTTCATCTTATCTCCGCCTAAGTGCTGACAACACATGGGGAGTTCTTCGTTTCTTCGGCAACTGCTGATGTCCGTGGGAAGGTGACCTTAAGCCCACCAAAACTAAATCTCATAGAAAAGACACTAGATCTTCAAACAACTTTGCCAGCTGGCATTTGGAGGGGGGGGGGGGGGCGCTGATGATTAGTGACACGAGCCTAACAGTGATGCCATATTCCCTATACGTCACTAATATCGGGCCGCGTCTAGGGACATCTTGATCATCAACCATGTGTGCCTGGTGTGTATTGTATCCGTGTGGCAACTCGCATTCCTGCGGTGACTGCAATAGTGGGTGTAGCTATAATTATTCTGGGCTGCAATTGGGTTAGGTGCCCCAGGACCTGAAACAAGGCATTCTTGCTTAACATGTCTGTCGTCAAAACATAAAGACTATTCTGTACATTGCCAATGACGACAAACTTTTATCGATGTAGCTTCTTCCATTTAGCTGAGTTGAAAGTTTCGGCCACCATAACATGCAAAAAACATGGTAAAAGTGACATAAGTATTCTTCACTGTACTCTTTTAAGTAGATGCAATCAAAAGCACTGTCTCTTGCTGTTACGGTACCAACTGTGACAATTGAAACTACAAGGTGCATGGTTGAAGAATTAGCGGCAATAGCTTGTGCTACTTGCTCAGCCATAACTCATTGTTAATGGAACGATTCTATTGACGTTTATTTCTTGAACCAAGAAGTCAATTAATTGCTGAAATTTGTTTCTTAGAAAATACTGTATCAAATATTTTTGTTAAAACTAGATACATGTTCACAAATTCCTGTAAAATTTGTATTCCTTTCTTAAAACAAGAATCATCAAAAACTGGTTTTATTAGCACTGTTCTTATAGCAAATTTGGTTATACAAAAGCTGTCATTAAGAAGGATTCCCTTAAATGCGGGGTTTTACTGCATCTGTAAACCCTTGAAATGTGGCAAGAAGATACATACCTGCCAACTCTCCCGATTTAGGCGGGAGACTCCCGATTTCAGACCATTTCTCCCGCCCTCCCCGCTTAACGTATTAAATCTCCCGATTTTTCAAAAATCCCACGCATAATTTCGGATTGAATGTGCGAGATGACACTCCAGTCGTCTATCGAACGGATAGACTTTACGTGTTTTGAAGTTATATCTCGATACCGCAGTATCGCTCTGTATCGATACCGGTAATCGACAACTGCGTACAAACTCCCGCTTCCCGCGTTGCGTCGTGCTGTTATAAAAAGTTCTCTGAAGTTGGCTTCGAATACGTCCTTGTTTGAAATCGTCGATGGTTAATTCAGGGCTTGGTCCTAGATGTTTGGCATAATCACATGTGGGTGAGAGTTATTGTACGCTACGGAATATTGTATCTGTTTCACACGTGAAATTATATGATTTGCGTATAACTTTGTTAGATGTTGTTGGCGTTAATATGCCTGTAGGCTATTGTGGTTTTTCGATCTGAGTGATTGCATCGGTTCCTCGGTAATATGGCAAAGAAATATGATGTGACATTTAAAAGTTTATATAAAGATGACTTTCCGCATATAACTGAGTCAAGAAGAGGCGCAACATTTGCATTTTGTAGTGTCTGTATGTGTGATTTCAGCATCTCGCATGGTGGAAAGGGGGACTTTTCAAAACATGTGCTCTCAAAGAAACATAAAGACAATGTACAGTGTGTTGGGAAAAACCAGAAACTTGATTATTTCAAGTGTAAGGAGGAAGACACTGACAGTATAACACGTGCAGAAGTATTGTTCACATCGTTTATTTTTGAACATAACCTCCCTGTCAATTGTTCCGATCACGCTGGTCCTTTATTTAGGAAGATGTTCCCAGACTCAAAAATTGCCGGGAGATATGGCTCAGCCAGAACTAAAACGTCGGCCATCCTTGCAGAAATGTGCATTCCCAATTCTGTAACTTCCAACTTAAAGATGTGACATCTCTTGAGGAAGAAGAGAGAATTGATGTGAAGTGGGCACTGGTAGGCCAAATGAAATGTAGTGGTGGGGTACTCAAGTATGACAAATTGTCTAAAGTTATGCTTTCTATTCTGACCATTCCGCATAGATATGCAGAGTGTGAGAGAATGTTCAGTCTTGTCAGAAAAACAAGAACTCCGTTCAGGTCGTCTCTCTCCGACAAGACTTTGGACAAACTTATAACTCTGAAGTCGATTCAGAAAGGGAAGTGTTTCGAGCAAGAATATAGCAAGACCTTTTTGAAGAGGGCAAAATCAGCCACAATCACCTGCAACTACGACCAATTATATGATCTTCGATTCGTCACTACTGTTGTATGCCTGAGTGTGGTCGAAAGAAAGGTATGCTTGTTTGATAGACTACTTACAATTTAAAATTACTTAAGTACATTTGTAAACTGGGATGTCATATCAAATTAGTCATGTACAGGTTAATAGTGTAACTTATATATTTGCTGTAATGTCTTATGTTGCGTTGCACCCCCCCCCCCCCCCCCCCCCCCCATCGCCGCTTCGTCGATCTCCCGATTTTTCATTTTGAGAGGTTGGCAGGTATGAGATAATCTTCAACATTTCATTTTGTTTACAAGTGTAGTAAGGTATATAACAAGATGTTCAGTAAAGAACATTTGGCCCACTTTCTCCTAAATACATGGGTATTGTTATAACTCTTTGTCCTTTTCAAGTAGTATAATTGAATGTTGGTTGTAGTCATCATCATCATCATCATCATTTCCCCTTATCCAGCTCCTGCCGGGTCGGGGTATTTATGGCACTTCTCCACTTTCCTCTTTCCTTCCACAATTCTTCTTCCACGATCTTGTCCCAGTCCAGATTCCTTTTTCTCACGCTGTTCTTCACTGAATTGATCCACCTTGTTCTAGGTCTTCCCCTTGCTCTCTTACCCTTGCACTTGGCCTCCAACACCTGTCTTGGTATTCTATTTTCCTCCATCCTCTTTACATGTCCAAACCACCTTAGTTTATTCTTCTCAATTCTCTCATTTAGTTTTGCCATCCCAACTTCCTTCCTAACATCTTCATTCCTCACTCTGTCTTTCCTTGTCTTACCTATCATACTTCTTAGGAATTTCATTTCACTGGCTTGGATTCTACTCTCTTGCCTGCTCGTCAGGGTCCAAGTCTCAGCTGCATAAGTTAATATGGGTTCATAGTACATTTTATACATTACCTCCTTGCTTTTCCTTGGTACTTCCTTATCCCAAACAAGTTTTCTTACACTTTGATAGAATGCATTGCTCTGCTGTACCCTCCTGTCAATCTCCATGTCCAACCTACCAGTTTGCATCAATTCACTTCCTAGGTATTTGAACGTGTCCACCACAATTTCCAAACTCTGGCTTCCAATTTTCACAGTGCCCTTTCCTTGTCTTTCCCCTCTTGTCATCACCATGGTCTTGCTTTTCTCTATACTGATTTTCAGGCCATACTTCTGAATATTTTCGTTCAGTGCATCTAGTTGTTTTTGCACTTCTTCAGTGTTCCTTCCCCAGACCACAATATCGTCTGCAAATAATAGTAACTTCATTTCTTTATGTCCATATGCTTCCTTTGTTTCCTTTACAATTTCATCCATTACCATTATGAATAAAAGAGGTGACAGCACACTCCCCTATCTTAGACCAGTCTTGTTCCTAAACCAATCTGTCTTTCCAACTGGGGTCAGTACCCTGCTAACACAGTTGTTGTACATTGCTTGCACCATTTCCAACATTTCTCTTCCCAGTCTCTTCTTAACCATGGTTTCCCATACCTTCTCTCTGGGGACACTATCATATGCCTTTTCTAGATCTATGAAAGTCATGATCAAATCCTCTCCATATTCCCAGTTCTTTTCCATCACCTGCCTCAAGCTAAAGATTGGGTCCACTGTGGATCTTCTACTCCTGGAGCCATACTGTTCCTCTTGCAACTCTCCTTCCACCTTTCTTCTCATTCTTCTTTCTAATATCCTTTCCAGTATTTTTACTATCTGTGATATGAGGGTGATCCCTCTATAGTTATCACACACATTCTTGTCCCCTTTCTTAAATACTGGTATTATTAGCCCTTTCTCCCAGTCTTCTGGTACACATTTCCGTTTCCACACACACTTTAGCAGTCGATACAGCCATTGCATACCAACAGGTCCAGCAGCCTTTATCATTTCTACACTGATTTCATCCACCCCTGTTGCTTTTCCCATCTTCATTTTCTGAACTGCTAATTCCACCTCCAGCATTGTTATATCATCTTCTGTTCTAGCGTCGTCAGGCTGTGTCACTTCGATCTCACCAGTACAATTGCTCACATTCAATAGCTTATCGAAATACTCCTTCCATCGTCCCTTTATCTCTTCTGGGTGTGTTAACAACTCTCCATCTTCCTTTTTCACCAGCTTTGTAGTAACTCTTTCTTTCCTCTTACTTCTTAGAAGCCCATACAGCATCCTTTTACTGCCACTTACATCTGTTTCCATTCTTCATGTAAATTCTTCCCAACTTTTCTTCTTTTCTTCTCCTACCACTTTCTTACACCTCCGTTTGCTGTCGTGGTACTTCCTTTTGCTTTCTTCTGTTTGATCTCGGTTCCATTCTTTCCATCCAGACTTCTTTTCTTTCACTGCTTTCCTCACTTCCTCATTCCACCACGGTGTCCCCTTCTCCTTCACTCTTGTTGACGTCCTACCACAAGCACTCTCTGCTGCACCAGCAAATGCCTTTTTAAAGTGGGACCATTCTTCTTCTATATTTTCCACTTCAGTAACTGGGATTTGTTGCTTTAATCTCTCCTGAAAATCTTCCTGTATAGCTTTGTCTTTCAATTTCCATACTTTTATTTTACTTTCTCTGATCTCCTTTAGGTTTTCCAATTTTCCCCATCTAAATTTTGCCACCACAGCTCTATGGTCCCCATCAAATGCTTCACCTGGTAAAGCTGTCACATCCATCAGCTTTCTGCGATTTGTCCTTTCCACCAGGAAGTAGTCAATTACTGATTTTGTTCTTCTATCACCCCACCCATATCTCGTAATTTTCCTGCTGTTTTTCTTCCGAAACCATGAATTACCCACTATCAGTCCATTCCTTTCACAAAAGTTCCTCTCCTTCCCGGTTCTTTTTCCCATATCCATATGGTCCAACGACTTCTTCCTTTCCTTGTCTCTCAATTCCGACTTGTGCATTCATATCTCCTATGATCACCACTTCTACATCTGAGATTACTCTTTCTACATCCTCCAGGAATACTTCAATATCTTCTTCTCTGTTTCCAGTCTGTGGTGCATACACTTGTATGAAGTCCATCACGTCATTCTTCATCTTCATTCTAATTTTCATTATTCTGTCACTCACACACTCTACCACTTCAACATACTCCTCCAGTTGTTTCGAGGTTATCAGTCCCACGCCATTTTTTGCCTCTTGGCCACCACTCCAGTATAATGTATATCCTTTCCTCAATTTCTTCCTTCCTTTACCTTTCCATTTCACTTCACTCAGCCCCATCATTCCAACCTTCTCCCTCTCCATGAAGTCTACCGCCTCCTCCACCTTGCCTGTCAGGGTCATGACATTCATGATTCCCACTTTCATTTCGGTTACTGGTCGCCCATTTCTCACAGTTCCCCCAGTACCAAAGGAACTGCGCGTCGCCTGCAGGGTACGCCCTAACCTTTTCCGAATCATTGGAAGTGCCATATCCATTTTAGGCTATTATTACGATGGGGTCGCCACTCCCAAAGGCATTTTATGAAGCTACTGCCAGCTATTATTCAGGCCGCCCCTAACATGGAGAACAGACGCCCTTGCAGCCGCCCCTAACATGGGAAACAGACGCTGCCGAATGATGCTGTACTCATTCTATTCCCTGAGTACTGGGTTGCCTCTTCCACAATCTCCACCGTTCTGAAGTCCATCTTCTCCGCTGTAGATTCCGTTGAGGTCTTCGCACGTAACCCTGTGCACGGGGCCTATGTTATACCCCATAGGACTGGGTCCTCACCAGAACTTAGCCGGTACTGTAGTTCCATGGTATATTACAGTACCGTTGCCCACCCCCGCGACGTGGACGCGTTGGTTGTAGTAGCTTGTTGAAATAAAACGTGCTATACGGATATTAAACATGAATATGAGGTGCCCTTTGCTAGTGCTCTCTCTGTAAAAAAATTCATTCAATTCGGTTTCACCGTGTTTGAATTGATATGGGAATCGATTTGCACACATACATGGCTGCTATCTGCAAACTATTGGGCTGATGACCTTGTAGTTAGTCAAAAGATGCTTCCCACAAAATTTGGTAGAGATCAGATGATCATGTTGGTCGTAATTTGATTTAAGCTATTTACATTCGAGTGGCCACCATTACGTTTTTGTCAAGATGGCGGCGATATAAAACATGACACTGAGGTGCCCTTTGCTAGTGCTACCTCTGTACCGAATTTCGTTCAATTCTTTTTCAACGTGTTTGAATTGATAGGGGGGATCGATTTGCACACATACATGGCCGCCATCTACAAACTATTGGGTTGATGACCTTGTAGTGTAGTCAAAAGACGTTCGCCATATGAATATACATTGTTACAAAATTTGGTAAAGATCGGATGATTAGGTTAGTCGTAATCTGATTTAAGCATTGAATATTTGAGTGGCCGCCATAACGTTTCCGTCAAGATGGCGGCGATATAAAACATGACACTGAGGTGCTCTTTGATAGTGCTACCTCTGTACCAAATTTCGTTCAATGCGATTTCACCGTGTTTGAATTGATAGGGGGAATCGATTTGCACACATACATGGCCGCCATCAGCAAACTATTCCGCTGATGATCTTGTAGTTTATTCAAAATATGCTACCCACATAAAGGTATGTTGTTGCAAAATTTGGTAGAGATCAGATTATTAGGATGGTCGTAATTTGATTTAAGCTTTGAACATTTGGGTGGCCGCCATTACGTTTCCGTCAAGATGGCGGCAATATAATACATGACACTGAGGTGCCCTTTACTAGTGCTACCTCTGTACCAAATTTTGTTCAATTTGGTTTCACCGTGTTTGAATAGACAGGGGGAATCGATTTGCACACATACATGGCTGCCATCCGCAAAGTATTGGACTGATGATCTTGCAGTTTGTTCAAAATATTCTTCGTACATAAAGGTATAATGTTCCAGAATTTGGTAGGGATCGGATGATTAGGTTAGTCGTAATTTGATTTAAGCTTTGAACATTTGGGTGGCCGGCATTACGTTTCCGTCAAGATGGCGGCGATATAAAACATGACACTGAGTCTTTGCTAGTTCTACCTATGTACCAAATTTCGTTCAATTCGGTTTCACCATGTTCGAATTGATAGGGGGGACAGACATTCAGAGTACACACACTCGCACACACACACACACACACAATTTTTGGCCCTGTGTAGATCTCATAAGTCTACTTTCATTTTTGCAAAAATGGAAAGTAGGCTAAAAATTAGCTTGAAAATAATAGAGCATCGAAACATCATTCTGTATGTTGTTTTATTCATTTTCATTCGTTGTTACTAGAATCTTCTGCACTACACGCAGTAGTATGTAGTAATAAGGCCATTTTCTCATCTAAAGGCTACTGTATGTTGAAAGCTTATCTTTCAGTTTGTTATGAGGTGATTGGTATTACCACAGAGAAAAGATTAGAAAAGTAAATGCATATTCTCTACTCTTTGAAGGATGATGATCACCACTTCTGAGCCAAAGCCAAACCGTAACTTAAGGACAGCTTTTCGAATGTTGTGTGCCGAGCAGTCATTGCCAGTGATGTGCTTTGCCAAGTATTTGACAACAGAAATAAAAATTCACACTGAATTGTATTGCACAGTTAATGAACCGAGAAATAAGAGAAGTGCTGATATGTCACAAATATGTTATTTTGTGGCATTTTAAAATTTTGCATTATTATGTTAACTTACATTTTAATGGCACCAATTGTCTGCACTGACCAGTATAATAACATTATAGGTATTTTTTAGATCAGAAATCAACAAACACATATTTGGGTATATGCCCCTATGGGATTGCATAGGTGTTCATAGTCAAAAAGCATATTTTTCTGAAACACACTGTTTTCTTTACAAATGTTAAATAATTTATCTTTCATTTAAGAAAGTTAGAAATATTGATATTGCTTCAAAATTTGCTTATTGTTAAGAATTAATGACAAACGGACTGAACATTCAGTTGACAAGAATCACACTTTGTGGTTTCTACGTTCGTTGCGGTGGCGTCTAGTAGCTAAGTTCTGAACTAGGCCTAGTAGTCGTTGACGGTGGCGTTTGGTGGCAAAAGTAGGAACTATTTGAAAAATTCAAAGTTGCAGACCTTACTTGAATTAAAAAACAGATACACACACTAATAGAGCCATCACAATTAACACCTGTTATCAGACAGATTCTACACACACCCAAAGTACATGGGGCTACATGGCCGCGTTGTCGCAGCCCCTAAACCGAGGAACCAACCAACACTTGGTGGTTTGCTGCAACTGTCCTCCTTTCTTCTCATTTTAATAAATATTGTAAAAGATTATGGCCCCTGAATATACCCATCAGGTTTTTTAAATGTTAAAACTAGTCGAGTACTGTATTACATTTGTCTTCTTTCAGGATTTACCCATTCCTATGTCAGGCTGTGTTCAACTTTGCCAAGGACCACACAACAATAACAAAGGATAAGGAATGCTTTGTGAGCTTCATTGATGTGCCCACCCGTCACAAAGTGCGAGAGCTGACCACAGCTAAGATCGGGACATTACTTCGCATTACTGGGCAAGTGGTCAGAACACACCCTGTGCACCCAGAATTATTATCTGGAACATTCACATGTCTTGACTGCCAGACAGCGATAAAAAATGTGGAACAACAGTTCAAGGTAAACAGATTTATTTAATAATTTATTTCTTCCTACTGGGGTGGGGTTCCTCAAGAGATTCTTCCATCCTTTTTGGTTAACTTTGGTTTTCTTCCAGGCTCTAGGTCCTGTTCTTGCTGGATACTCCTCAACACTTCCCAATGTACCGTATTTCCTCGCATAATCGTCACACTTTTTTAGCCTAAAATTCGTGGACAAAAGCAGGGTGCGACGATTATGCGAAGAATATTTAAGTTCAAAGAATATACTGTATCATTATTTGCTGCGCAGGCCAGACATTTGCGTAGCGTGAGTCAGCCTGCAGTCAGAGACAGGCTTCTTTCTTCTAACAAGGTCACGACAGGTTAAAGCTCGCGGAATGTGCTGACGAAGCTGGCCGTTCGCGTCGTGGTTCATAGCCCGTAGGCATAAAGACGAGATTACTTTTTGGTGACAAGATCACGCCAGATTAGGCTTATAAGCTCGCGAAATGTGCGCTGGCTGTTCAGGTCACCGTTCATAACCAACAGGCATAAAGACGAAATTACTTTCTGCTGACATGATCATGCCAGATTAGGCCTATAAGCTCGCGGAATGTGCTAAGTGATGAGGCTGGCCGCTCGCGTCACAGTTCACAGCCCGCAGGTATAAAAACTATATTATTTTCTGTTGACAAGATCACGCCAGATTAGGCCTATAAGCTCGTGGAATGTGCTCTGGCCGTTCACGTCACAGTTCATAGCCCGCATGCATAAAAACGAGATTACTTTCTCTTGACAAGATCACGCCAGATTAGGCCTATAAGCTCGCGGAATGTGCGCTGGCCGCTTGCGTCACAGTTAATAGCCCGCAGGCATAAAGAAGAGTTTACTTTCTCCTGACAAGATCACGCCAAATTATACGCTCGCGGAATGTGTTAAGTGACAAAGCTTGCCACTCACGTCACTGTTCATAGCCCACAAGCATAAAGACGAGATATTTTTCTTCTGACAAAGTCGCGGCAGCATGTGCAACTGACTGGCGCACAAATACGAATAATGCTATGCGACGATTATGTGATGACATTTTATAAACCCTATTTTAGTGTTTGAAAAATGTGGGGTGCGACGATTATGCGAGGAAATACGGTAGTTAGGTCTTCCTCTTGAGCACAGTCCACTTGGCCCAGTTTATCACTCTTGCAGGATCACTTTCAAAAGAAGGAAGCTTGTAGTTTTACGTGGCTCTTAATCTTGCGATCGTAAGGCACAGGACTTGTTCAATGTGGAATCTGAATACCTGAGCATAACATTTTACCTGGAAAATGCATTTACTTTACCAGATTATATGGCCTGTCCAACTTTACCAAATCAGAATCATCAGACAGCTGGCACATTCTCCTCCTTCATCAAATATTGTGCCTTAGATTTTTTGTGGGATTTTCTGTTCAAATCTCCCAAGCTGCTCTTCATCTCATTTGGACAGCACCCAGAGCTCTACAATGTGCATTAGAACTGATCTTACCAGGGTCTTGTATAATACGTATTTAGGTCTTTTGGACATACGATTAATATAACCATTAAAACATCTTTAGCCAGGGTGAAATGTGCACCTTCAGCATTTTATGAGATGTGTTATTATCTTTTCATATTGTACAAGCTAAGTATATAGAACTGTCAACCCATCGAAATGTTTCCTTTCCAACTGTGACTGTTCCTGTATGGTTTAATGTTCCCCACTGAACTTGTATATTGTCTTCTATGAATTTATCAGTAGTCCCATATATTTATCAGCCTTTTCAAAAGAAAGAAAGAAAGAAAGACAGGAATCGTTCAATCTAGTCGTTGTATGGTACTGCTCATCTACATCTGTGTAGGCCAAGATCTGTGGAGTCTTGTAAAATATTGTCCATCTTGTCTGAAACAAAGTATCTCTAACTACTTTCTAAAAGGCAATGTTAAAGAGGAGACAGGCGTTAACATCACCCAATCTGAAGCCATTCTTTTTTTCTTATGGTTAGATATGCCAGCATTCTGATACAACCCTGGAGTGTTTCTTAATTCTCCCATAGCTGAGTCAAGCTTTTTCCAACGTCTTAAGATTATGGTTGATCTAATTGCCTTGATCTTGTTTTTCAGTTCACCAACCCCACCATCTGTCGTAACCCTGTGTGCAGTAACCGGCGGCGCTTTCTATTGGAGGTGGATAAATCGCAGTTTGTGGATTTTCAGAAGGTTCGCATCCAGGAAACTCAAGCTGAATTACCTCGTGGCTGTATCCCTCGTAGGTAAGCAGTTTGTGCAAGGGTCATTAACTTAACTCTTGCTAAGGAGTCATGCTGGTAGCATTATTACTTTGTATAGAACAGGAGATAAGGGGTTTGGACATCATGGTCATTCAACCCTGTGTACTTGGGTGTGTGTGTATGTATAGGATTTTTCTGATAACCTGTGTTATTGTGGCATCTGTAGTAGCAATAATACTGTTATTGATTTTAGAGATGCTGGGTTAAATCTACTGACACGCCTCCTTCACATTTGAGCACCCTTAAATGCCAACTGACTGTGCCAGGATTTGATCCTTCCTCTTTGGTCACAGCAGACGAGAACTTACTGCTGTGCCATGCTGCCTGTCTGTCTGTAGTAGTGTGTGTAGCTGTGACTAGGATTGGGAAGGAGACTACCATGGTCTTGAATCAGGAGCCATCCCAGCAATTACCTGAAGTAGAAGTGGAAAACCACTTTTAAGATGGTTGAGATGGGAATCAAACCCTTCTCAGTTATACCTCCAGACGTTGAGTGTACTTCGTTGCCAGAATTAAATTTCTTGGCAGAGTTGGGAATCAAACTCGGGCTTCAGGTGTGACAGCTAAGACCACTAGTCACTACACCATGAGGTGGTCTAGGAAGTAGTTTAACATGCTGTTGATATGCAAGAATTGAACCGAGTGTGACCTGTTCAAATATTGTGGTATTCTTTATTTTTTTTCTTCTACTTGTTTGCTAAGGAGTTTGCTTTCTCATAAAGATGGTTTCTTGGATTTCTCTATCATCAGTACCTCTATATATCAAACACTAAACTCAAACTTCTAAATCGGAGGGCTTTAGAAGATGTGGTTCATGTCAAAATCTTTTAAATTGCTTTTGTATAGTGTAAAGATATTCATAACTTCCTTAAAAAGTTAGGGGTTTGGAGGCACAGATGGTCCTTGAATGTTAAATGAAGATGACAACCCCTGCCAGAATTGTGTTGCTTCAAGCTCGCAAACCACCAAAATCTGGAGTGCATCAGACTTTTCGAATGGAAATCTTTATTTGTATCTCTATATTCTACAGGTGGGGCATGAACTAGCTTCTATTTAATGCTCAGACCTTCAGATATGGACTGGGGAGGTCTTAAGGGTTCAAAATAGTCTGGGTTCAAAATAGTCTGACAGGGATTGAATTGTCTACACCACGCCCTACATCCGAGGCAATCTGTTTAACATATTCTAACTTTGGTCTACCCCTACAGTTCTTGTCCTCGACCCTTCCTTCCATAACTAAGCTTGCTATTCCTAGGTGTCTTAATATGTGTCCTACCAACCTATCTCTTCTCTTCATTAGCAGTCGCCAGAAACATCTCTCCCACTCATCTTAATACCTCTTCGTTTGTAACCCTATATACCCATCTGATCTTCATCATTCTCCTGTAACATCACATTTCAAACGCTTCAATTCTCCTCTTTTCTGCTGCACCAATAGTCCAAGTTCCACTTCCATATAGTGCCATGCTCTAGACAAAGGCTTTCAAAAGTGACTTCCTAATACCTAAATCTATATTCGATGTCAACAGATTCCTTTTCTGTAGAAATGCTTTCCTTGCTTGTGCTAACCTACTTTTTATATCCTATTTGCTTCGTCCATCACTGGTTATTTTGCTTCCTAAGTAACAGAAGTCTTCTACTTCCTTTAGCTTCCCCCCCCCCCCTCAGGGGCTCACATCTAGTGGGACGTGGGTTGGCAAGCACGGGAGCCCAGCTGAGTCCGGCATTGCTTCCACTTACTTGTGCCGGCGGGCTCCTCTCCGTCTTCTTTCCTATCGACCTCCCTGGGTCACCTCTTCTTCCTTTCCGACCCCAACGGTATTAGGGTATCCTAGTCCTAGGGAGTATTTCACTTTCTCCCCCAGGGGCTCACATCTAGTCCTATCGACCTCCCTGGGTCACCTCTTCTTCCTTTCCGACCCCAACGGTATTAGTGTATCCTAGACCTAGGGAGTATTTCACTTTCTCCCCCAGGGGCACACATATAGTGGGGCATGGGTAGGCGACAACGGGACTCCAGCTGAGTTCGGCATTGCTTCCACTTACTTATGCCGGGCT
The DNA here is from genome assembly GCA_946902985.2 of Meconema thalassinum. NCBI lineage: Eukaryota > Metazoa > Arthropoda > Insecta > Orthoptera > Tettigoniidae > Meconema > Meconema thalassinum. The sequence continues at coordinate 1,357,040,040 of OX336388.2, forward strand.
CCTTTCCGTCTTCTTTCCTGTCGACCTCCCTTGGTCAACTCTTGTTCTTTTACGACCCCGACGGTATTAGGGTATCTGAGGCCTAGAGAGTCCTTCAATTTCCAGTCTTAATTGACCCTTGTCTCATCTTTCCTGATCTCTCCTTTTTCGAGGGTTCAGACCTCTTGTGTTCTTTTCATTATATTTCCTTTTCTCTTTAGGATTCCCGCAGTGTTTTTTGTTCATTGGCTCCCCACGTATCTAAATTCTCTTTAGCGAATTTTTTGCATCTACACTCCATTTTGTAGGTATTTTCAATCTATGTTGCATTTTGAGGTCTTTTCGATCTAAATTGCATTTTGCAAGTATTTTCAACCTCAATTGCATTCTGTAAGGATTGAAAATCTAAATTTCTTTTTAGTAAGTCTTTTAATACAGGGGCTGAAACTTTTGTGAGTATTTTAAATTTCAATTGCATTTTGTAAGCATTTTCAACCTAAGCCGCCTTCTGCAAGTATTTTCAATATAAATTGCATTTTGTATGGTGGGCATTTTGTAAGTACAGTAGAGTCTCTCTTAACTGATCTTCGCTTATCCAACATTCCGTGCTATCCGATACGTAAGACACACACACTGTAAATCTATTTTCCTTCCCAGCGTACCATTTATATTTACACTAGACTGTACTCTAGAGCAGGGGTTCTCAAACTTCCTGTACTCGAGGACCCCTTCAATTGTTTATGTAGTCATTGCGGACCCCTGAAAACTGCCTTTAATTTTTGTTGTAAATTTTTTAATGGTTGTCATTTTAAAAGATAAACAATATATACAAAAAATGGTGGGTTTTAAAAACAATTAATCTGTTTGTTGTAGTATGTATATAGTTTATTTAAATTGGAATAAATACTGGAAACAACATGACTTACGTAAGTATACACAAATTTTCTTAATTACAGTAGGAGTAGACTTTAAATGCAATCTTAGAATAAAACGTTATCGGTGTTTTACCGTTATTTTAGTGAGAACAACGGCATGTTTTTTGCTTTTGACTATCTCTAAAATGTTGGGATTTATTTTAGAAAGCTTTAGCCTTAAATCGGTTTCAATGTTCTTCAGTCTGTTTCTTTTTGCTGGCTTCAGGTTGCACAGTTCAGAAAAGGCGCGTTCACACAAATATGTCGTACAAAAGGGCACAATATGTTTGAGGGCTTTTTTTGGCAAGTTCTGGTACCTCAGCTTGTACAAGTAGCCAAAACCTTGCCAAGTTATTTTCTTGATAAACAATCTCCCAGGCTCTGCTGCATGAGAGTTCCACCAATTGGTCTTGCTCAGTATCAGATAGGTCGATGAGGTTACCAATACTTCTCATCTTGAATGGATACTTCATCCAATCATTATTAGGATTAGGTTCAGGAAAGTAACTTCTCAGACTCTGAACTAGGCCTGTTAAATGCTCAGCAAGCATTTCTTTTGTATTTGTAGGCATCACTTCTTCAGATGTTATTAAAAATTCCTGCAAAGTTGTAAAATTGTTGTATGAATTCTTAAGCATACGGTCAGACCAAAGCTGCAGTTTTCCTATCATAGCTTCTACTTGCCCTTCTACACGGAATATGTCAGTGACAGACCCTTGAAGTTTCGTATTTAGGACATTCAAATCCTGGAAGATATCTGCCAAATATTCAACCTTGAACAACCACGCAAACTCACACAACTTGTCATTGAGAAGAAAGTTTTCATATTTTTCTTCCAAAAGAAATATTCTAATATCATCACGCAATTCAAAAAAAACGTGTTAGGACATTAACTCGGGAGAGCCAGCGAACTTCAGTGTGAAGCATGCTCACTTCCAATTTCTTCACAAAGCTGAGTAAAAGTACGAGAGTTCAAAGGTCGGGATTTAATATAATTTACAACTTTCACAACTTCTTTTAAAGATGTTTCTAGATCTTCTGGCATTTGTTTTACAGCCAATGCATCTCTATGAATAGAGCCGTGGATCCACTTAACTTTGGGACCGACAGACTTGACACGAGCAATTAGGCCTGTCTTTTTGCCGGCCATGGCCCCTGCTCCATCGGTACTCACACAAACACAACGTTGCCAGTCCAAGTCATTTGATAAAATAAAATCATTTAATGCTTCAAAAACATCATGGACATTGTTATGAAGAATCTCTTTGCAAAACAAAAGCTCTCCTAAAAGCCAATTTTCATTTTCATTCCTAACAAAGGCTAACAAGCGAGATTTGTTTGATAGGTCTGTACTTTCGTCAAGCTGCAAAGCGTACATTTTTGTAGATTTTAACCTACAAAGTAACTGCTCTTCAATATTTTGAGACATGTCATCAATTCGACCTTTTTAGAATCGTTTGAAAGTGGAACTGTACTTAATTCCTTAGCAGCTGCCTCTCCTATCATTATATTACACATTTTTTTGGCCGCTGGTAAGATTAGTTCTTCTGCAATCGTATATGGCTTTCCAGATTTAGCTATGAGTAATGCTATTTCGTATGACGCCACAGTAGCTTTTTCAGCAGCGCTACCTGACGCCATTTTCTCCATTGATGTTTTCATCTTTTCCATTTCTTGACTTTTTATTTAAAAAAACTCAAATGACTTATCAGCAAAGTCTGGATGTTTTGTTTCTAAGTGCCTCCATAATTTCGCAGGTTTCATAGCTTCATTCGAAAGAATCTCGTAGCATAACACGCACTGTGGTTTTTGTTCATCATTAGATTGCACAAAACCTAATTTTAAATACTCTTCAGAATATTTGCGGCGCTTAACAGTCTTACGTAAATCAGTGTTGCAGCTAGAACTAGCTACTGAAGTTGAGCAGCTAACCTCACTTTCACGATCTTTGTCTCTTTCTAATTTATCAACTGAACGTTTTACAGTCCCTGTCTTTAACCAACGATCCATGATACAGGCCCAAAATTAACACTTCCTTTCGTAAAATGTTTCCACCATTAAAAATTAAACATCACAACAAAGCAAAACAAACCATCACGACAAGCATCAAAATAGCGACAAAAGTCAACTGAATAACATATGCCGATACGTTTGCTCCGCTGACAGAACAGATGAAAGCAATTTTGACCTGATCATAGGATTGGCTAAGCTTGCCACGCACATATTTTGTAATACAAACTAAAACTTTTATTTGCAGAAACAGGAGTTCTTGGTATGTGTAATTAATAAAATTAGATTCTAATATTTTTGCGGACCCCTTAAAATATGCTTGCGGACCCCTGGGGGTCCGCGGACCACACTTTGAGAAACTCTGCTCTAGAGGGCCAAACAACAATGAATCATGATCTGTGAATATTACTTTCTGCCGCGACCCAGTCATTGTCGTCTGACTGCATACATTATCGCTAGTGCTTTAGGCCGCACTGTGCGTATCTGTGTGGTGATTGTTTTTCCTACTGTTTTATGATGGCTTCGATAAGAAAGAGGGTGTTAGTGTCTATGGAAGATAAACTGAAGCTGAATCAGCATTACAAGTGGCCCAAGATTGTGGTGCTGGATGTGTAACTGTAGGTGATTGGAAGAGAAACAGAGTGGAAATAGAAAAATTGTGTTCAGAAAGAGGGACAACCAAAGTCTTAGAAGAAAGGGAAATCATGAAACCAGTTCTTTCACATGGAAATACGAGGGCTATTCCAAAACTAAGGTCGGGTAAAAAAAAAAACATCAAAAATCTAAATTGTTTCCAAAACAATTGTTTTATTGACATTCCTTACGTCTTTATCTATTTTTCTATATAATTTCCATACTCATTTACACATTTGTCATATCGTTCCACAAGCTTTTGAATGCCTAAGTCGTAGAACTCGGCCGCCTGCGAAGCTAACCAGTCTTGAACAGCTTCTTTCACTTCATCATCAGTGTAGAAGCGCTTACCGCCAAGAAACTCCTTTAGATAGTGGAACAGGTGGAAATCGGCGCCAAGTCCGGACTGTACGGTGGGTAGTCCATCCTGTTCCCATCCAAATTTCTTGATTAGAGTTTGCGTGTCATTCGCAGTTTGGGGTCTGGCATTGTCATGCAACAACAACATTCCAGATGACAAAAGACCACGTCCCTTACGTTGAAGTTTAGTCAGGGTAGCGCAGTAGGCGGCTTTATTGATTGTTGTCCCTGAAATAGTGAATCGTCGATCTTCACGAATTTTGTCGTCAACCGCATGAACCAACTTGTCTGAAATCACTGATGGTCTGCCAGAGTGGGGTTCATCGTGCACATTTTCCCGTCCTTCATTAAAGGCTCGCACCCACTTGCGCACTTTACTGTCACTCATTATGTTAGGACCGTACACTTCAGTAATCTGCCGATGAATTTCTGCCGCAGAAATGTTTCTTGCAGGCAGAAACCGTATCACTGCCCTTACTTCACAATCGGCGGGCTGATTAATTGTCTTAAACATTGTGAACTGACACTATCAACAGCACACAGCAACAGTAACAACGCTACTGGCAACTTTTGCCGCGCAAGGCATGCCAGGAGTCGGCGCGCATGCGTGTTTTGCCCTTGGTGCCGCTTTCTAATATATACGGCGAATCGGACCTTACTTTTGGAATTACCCTCGTATAAGAGAAAAGTCAGGAATGTAGTGGCAGATACCCTGGTCATGCACCAACAATAATAAAGTAGTTTTACATGATCAGTTTCAACATTGCGGTGTATCTACTTGATATTCTAGCCCACTGAGTTTCATGAGAAGTATTGTTCATGAACATCAATATTGCTGATACACTGTTGTAAGGCTTGGAATAATATCCAGATTCTATCATGACCTGTTAAATATGCACAGTAAATTACTTTGCCATTCCTAGAATTTTTTAAAGACAATCAGTGCACTGACTTCTGATCATGACGACATTTGTGGATAGTTTTATTATTTTTAGGGCACCTAATAAGACTGTATTTATCGAAACATCTTGGTGGCATTAATTAATTTGAACCCTGACACTTGGCCTAGAGGATGATTGCCACCCAGCTTATAGCTTAAGGATTTGGGGGGAACGCATGGTCAGGGCGATGTCACCCTGAGCCACATTACCTTTGCCAAGGGGTGCTACTTCTCATATGAAATGGCTATTCAATTTTCCTCACAAGGCTGATTGCCCCCTGATTTAGTCCGCACGCCAAATCATAGTCTTTTGGCGGAGCCTGGAATTGAAACCAGGATTCCTGGGCAAGAGGCAAGCGTGTTACCCCTACACATGGGGCTGGCAATTTTTCCACTAAAGAAAAAAATGCCATTTGGAACATTTTAGCAAACTGTGTAGGCTACAGGAAACAATATGATTGTAATTTTTGATGTTTTTGAGGGACATGGGGTCATATATAAATATAATGTATAATAATATAAAATACCAGCTGCAGTGGCCGAGGGCGCTAACGTATTACCTTGTTCCTCGCTGGCATCGGGAGAGAGTGAGTTCGAATCCCACCTTGGCCGTCTTGGAAATGGCTTTTGTAGTTTACTATTTTCACCACCAAAGTCAGGACGGTTCCTTTCAATAGATCCACAGCTGATTTTCTTCCAATATCCCTTCCTTGACCCTTCCTGAAAAGAAAATTAATGATCATTGGCTGTATACGAAAATTAATAATGATTATAAAATTGCCAATTATTTTCCCTTTTTAGTAAGTATGAATTTAACCATGTGTCCGTGTTGACATACAATATTAAACCACCCGTTTCATCTTTAAAAACAATGTAGCTATAATTTACCCACTCAACTTATAATCTATCTATATATATAAAGCTCAATGTTTGTCTGTCTGTCTGTCTGTCTGTTATGTATACAAATCCACACAGTTTCACCGATCTGAACCAAAATTTGTATACTTACCCTTCGGAACCCTGCGGGTAACCCTGTCCACTTGAAATTTCCGACAGACCACCCCTTTCCCTGCATTTAGGCCCTTTGGCCCAAATCTACACCGTTTCACCGACCTCGACCAAAATTTGTATACCTACCCTATGTAACCCTGTGAATAACACTGTCCACTTAAAATTTCGGACAGACCACCCCATTTCCTGCATTTAGGCCCTTTGGCAAACTTCTACACCGTTTCACCGATCTGAACCAAAATTTGTACACTTACCCTTTGCAACCCTGCGGGTAACCCTGTCCACTTGAAATTTCGGACAGACCACCCCATTCTCTGCATTTAGGCCCTTAGACTCAAATCTACACCGTTTCACCGATCAGAACCAAAATTTAAATACTTACCCTTTGGTACCCTGTGAATAACACTGTCCACTTAAAATTGCGAACAGACCACTCCATTCCCTGCATTTAGGCCCTTTGGCACAAATCTACACCGTTTCACAGATCTCAACCAAAATTTGTTATTTACCGTCTGGAACTCTGCGAGTAACACTGCCTGCTTGAAATTTCGGACAGACCACTCCATTCCCTGCATTTAGGCCCTTTGGCACAAATCTACTCCGTTTCACCGATCAGAACCAAAATGTGTATACTTACCCTTTGTAACCCTGTGGATATCACTGTCCACCTAAAATTTCGGACAGACCACCCCATTCCCTGCATGTAGGCCCTTTGGCACAAATCTACACCGTTTCACCGATCAGAACCAAAATTTAAATACTTACCCTTTGGTACCCTGCGAGTAACACTGTCTGCTTGAAATTGCGGACAGACCACTCCATTCCCGGAAAGAGGACAGGGTCCGTCCCAAAGACAATGGAAAGAAGGGGTAAAACCGGACCCAGCTCAGAAAACCCTCAGGGTTGCCAGCTCCCGAATTCACCAGCCATGAGCCCTTGAGGATGTAGCACTATCTAGGGTGCACCAGAAGTGGTGGGGCTACATACACCCTTCCTCCTTGAGGGTCTTGAGCAGAAGACATGAGATATTAAGAAAAGAAAAAGAAGGCTGATGCCTCGAAGAATGAGGCTATCAGGAATGATTAAACAAGGGCCAATTAAGGCGGGAAAGTGAAAGAGTCGCTAGGCCTCGGATACACTGATACCATCGGGGTCGGAAGAGAACAAGAGTTTGACCAAGGGAGGCCGACAGGAAAGAGAACTGAAAGGAGCCCGGCACCAGTAAGTAGAAGCAATGCCGGACTCAGCTGGGGTCCCGTGGTCGCAAACCCACGTCCCACAAGTAGTGAGACCCTGGTGGGTGGAGGGGGGAGGAGGGGGCAGGTGTGAGAATAGCTTACTGATTCATCGCAAGGTGACATGAGAGAAATGTCCAGTCCCCGCCGTGTTACCTGGTATTGCTGACTATGCTGATGTTCATACAGGGTCTTTGCTCAAACCACTGTAGTGTTACGAAAGAATGAGTGATTCACCGGTCAATGTGAATTGGAACGGGACCCCCCCCCCTCCGAACGTCTGTCATCATATTTCGACATCATCTGCGATATTCTCAGGTTTGTGCAGCTTGGACCCGAGCTGTACTCGATAAGCTCTTTCACTACACGCATCAAGTATAGGCCTAAGCCAGAAAATAACGTTCAGACTTTGGAAGACATCGAAGGTAGAGATCTGAATTACCTATATCAGATTTAAAATTACACCATGTTCGTTTAGTAGTCATTTTTCATTGCCTTATTATTATCATCATAAGGGCAAATGACCTAGATGTTACGCCCATTTTACCACTAATCACCACACACAATAAGTCTTCATCGCCTGTGAATTTTGAAATATTTATTTCTATCACGGTAGTTTGTAAGTTTGTCGTGTCAATTCAACTGTAGTTTTCATTACCATCCTCATCAAAAGGGCAAATGACCTAGATGTTACGTCCATTATACTACTAAGTAACACCACAGTCTTCATCGCCTGCGATTTTTAAAATGCGTATTTCCATTATTTTGTAAGTTTGATATACCCGTTCAGTAGTAGTAGTAGTCTTCATTATCATCCTCATCAAAGGGGCAAATGACCTAGATGTTACGTCCATTATACTATTAAGCAACACCAGAGTCTACCTAGCCTGTGATTTAAAAAATATGTATTTCCATTAGTTTGTAAGTTTGATATACCCGTTCAGTAGCAGTCTTCTTCATTATCATCCTCATCAAAAGGGCAAATGACCTAGATGTTACGTCCATTATACAGTACTACTAAGCAACACCACAGTCTTCATCGCCTGTGATTTTTAAAATGTGTATTTCCATTAGTTTGTAAGTTTGATATACCCGTTCAGTAGTAGTAGTCTTCATTGTCATCCTCATCAAAAGGGCAAATGACCTCTCATTCCTTTAAAGTATCAATTTTTCCCATTCGTTGATAAGTTACATGTGCCAGTAGTCGCTTCTATGTTCATCATCACTATGTAGAAGATGTTTTGCGTCAGAAGAAAAGACAACTGGATGCTCAGGAACGTTAACGATATATCGACTGCGAAATCTGGAAGCTTCTTGGAGGAATTGCTTCAGACATTTATCGTACAGTTTAAACCTTAACAAGACGAAACTTTTAACCAGATAGCGATCTAAGTGAGAGCTCTGTGGCAAAAAATAATCAAGTCTTTCCCGAAATATGAGTCCTAAAAATAACTTTTTCTATTATTTTCTAAGTTTCATATGTCAGTTATGTAGTAATTTTCAATATCATCCTGATCAGTAGGGCAAATTACCTAGATGTTACGCCCTCAACGTCATTGGGGGCAAATGACCTAGATTTTAAGTCCATTATATTTCTAACCACCACATAAAGTCTTCTACGACTGAGATGTCACGAATTCTGGGACCGCTAACGACATATCTTGACTCGGACTAGACAAATATCACGAGAATGATCATTATTTTACAGAGCCTCCCATAGTGACTTAAGTATAAACATTGTCACTGGGTTTGATAATGTAAGAAATGAATACATAAATAAATATAATTTATGATGTTGAGTGTTAAGGAGACTGAAATATTATCATCATTCCACCGGGCGAAGCCGGGTACTACTGCTAGTCTACTATATAAAGCTCAAATACCACTGACTGACTGATTCATTCATCACGAAATCTCAGAAACCACCGAACGGATTGGAATGAAATTTGGTATGCAGCTTCCTCAAGGGCCGCAAACGCCCACTAAGAAAGGATTTTTGGATATTCAGGTTCTAAAGGGGTGTTAAGGGGGTAGACCTGCATTTCATTGAATAACAATATCTCCCGATTGGTTTCATTGGGGGATGGGATACTCGGCATATAAACTCATCATTAAAAAAAAGAAGACACGTGTCTGAGGGTTTTTCGATGTGGTGTATATTATGAGGTGAAAGGGGTGAAAAGTGGGGGTTGAAGGATTCCTAACGGAGCGTGTATCCCTTAAACGACATAGGCCAGGAGTTTGGAACTCAGCGGGAAAAAATCAGCATAAAAAAATAAGTAAATAGGCGTTTGACCGTTTTTTCATAAATCCAATTTAAGGGGCCCATGGGGAGGGGTGAAATTATGGGGGGGGGGGGGGAAGTAATATGTCTGAGTGTAAAATTATACATGGCCTATGTTGTAGACAATAACATATTACATCTTTTTTGTCTCTTGCTATTTCATCATACGACGAATACTTACGGAGTTATTAATGATTTTGTACTTTTTGGTCGGAATTTTCTAAGTCCCAGGAATGACATAAAAATTGATTCGAATGAAATTTCAAAAAAATTGCTTTTTTAAATACTTTTATTATATTTTTCACGTCTTTTAGGTTCCGAAACCAACATGATATTTTTATGTTTTTTTTTTTTCGTCCCATGCATTTTTGGTTTCAGGTGATAGAATTATTTTCCACTACGACCGATGCTTATCTACTATATAAAGCTCAAATACCACTGACTGACTGTTTGGAACTAAGCGGGAAAAAATCAGCATAAAAAATAAGTAAATAGGTGTTTGACCGTTTTTTCATAAATCCAATTTAAGGGGCCCATGGGGAGGGGTGAAATTATGGGGGGGGGGGGGCGACGTAATATGTCTGAGTGTAAAATTATACATGGCCTATGTTGTAGACAATAACACATTACATATTTTTTGTCGCTTGCTATTTCATCATACGACGAATACTTACGGAGTTTATTAATGATTTTGTACTTTTTGGTCGGAATTTTCTAAGTCCCAGGAATGACATAAAAATTGATTCGAATGAAGTTTCAAAAAAATGCTTTTTTAAATACTTTTATTATATTTTTCACGTCTTTTAGGTTCCGAAACCAACATGATATTTTGATGTTTTTTTTTTTCCGTCCCATGCATTTTTGGTTTCAGGTGATAGAATTATTTTCCACTACGACCGATGCTTATCTATTTATATAACTAATGTTATAACGGGATTCCAAATGTTATTGCGGGCGAAGCCGCGGGTAACAGCTAGTGTAGCTATAATTTACCCACTCAACTTATTCAATAGGTTTGTAACATGCTACTGCTGAATTTGAATGGCTCATGGGCCAGAAATGTATCTATGAATCTGCATGCATAAAACTTCCAATTAAGAAAGGTGGTACAGCCTCTAAACACTCAGTAAGTACTCTTGTGTTCCAGTGTGGAGGTGATTCTAAGAGCAGAGACAGTTGAGCTGGTGCAGGCTGGTGATCGCTACGACTTCACGGGTACCTTGATCGTCGTGCCTGATGTCGGGGCTCTGTCCTTGCCCGGTGCCCGAGCCGAGAGTGCTAACCACCATAAGTCGGGCGAGAACATCAGTGATGGCGTGCGGGGCTTGAAGGCTCTTGGTGTGCGAGATCTGCACTACAGGATGGCCTTCCTTGCTTGCAGTGTTCAGTCCACCAACCCAAAAGTAAGCATACATATTAACTGATACTGTTTTCCATGTCAAAGATATCTGTGGAATTTTTGAGGAAACAGTTGTTGGCATGGCAAAGATCTGTTTGTCATTCTAAATCATCATCATCATTTCCCCTTATCCAGCTCCTGCCGGGTCGGGGTATTTATGGCACTTCTCCACTTTCCTCTTTCCTTCCACCATTCTTCTTCCACGATCTTGTCCCAGTCCAGATTTCTTTTTCTTATGCTGTTCTTCATTGAATCAATCCACCTTGTTCTAGGTCTTCCTCTTGCTCTCTTACCCTTGCACTTTGCCTCCAGCATCTGTCTTGGTATTCTATTTTCCTCCACCCTCTTTACATGTCCAAACCACCTTAGTTTATTCTTCTCAATTCTCTCATTTAGTTTTCCCATCCCAACTTCCTTCCTAACATCTTCATTCCTCACTCTGTATTTCCTTGTCTTTCCTATCATACTTCTTAGGAATTTCATTTCACTGGCTTGGATTCTACTCTCTTGCCTGCTTGTCAGGGTCCAAGTCTCAGCTGCATAAGTTAATATGGGAACATAGTACACTTTATACATTACCTCCTTGCTTTTCCTTGGTACTTCCTTATCCCAAACAAGTTTTCTTACACTTTGATAGAATGCATTGCTCTGCTGAACCCTCCTGCCAATCTCCATGTCCAACCTCCAGTTTGCATCAATTCACTTCCTAGGTATTTGAACGTGACCACAATTTCCAAACTCGGACTTCCAATTTTTCACAGTGCCCTTTCCTTGTCTTTCCCCTCTTGTCATCACCATGGTCTTGCTTTTCTCTATACTGATTTTCAGGCCGTACTTCTGAATATTTTCGTTCAGTGCATCTAGTTGTTTTTGCACTTCTTCGGTGTTCCTTCCCCAGACCACAATATCATCTGCAAATAACAGTAACTTCATTTCTTTATGTCCATATGCTTCCTTTGTTTCCTTTACAATTTCATCCATCACCATTATGAACAAGAGAGGTGACAGCACACTCCCCTGTCTTAGTCCAGTCTTGTTCCTAAACCAATCTGTCTTTCCAACTGGGGTCAGTACCCTGCTAACACAGTTGTTGTACATTGCTTGCACCATTTCCAACATTTCTCTTCCCAGTCTCTTCTTAACCATGGTTTCCCATACCTTCTCTCTGGGGACACTATCATATGCCTTTTCTAGATCTATGAAAGTCATGATCAAATCCTCTCCATATTCCCAGTTCTTTTCCATCACCTGCCTCAAGCTAAAGATTGGGTCCACTGTGGATCTTCCACTCCTGAAGCCATACTGTTCCTCTTGCAACTCTCCTTCCACCTTTCTTCTCATTCTTCTTTCTAATATCCTTTCCAGTATTTTTACTATCTGTGATAATAGGGTGATCCCTGTATAGTTATCACACACCTTCTTTCACTTCATCATCTGTATTTGAAGTTTGGCGTCTCTAAACGCCGCAGTAGTTAAAAGGGATGTAAAACCAATAACATTTTTATTTTCAGTTTGGCGGGGAGGAGTTGATCATGGAGGAGATGACAGCCAAGGTCATGAAGGAACAGATGACTGATGCAGAATGGAACAAGGTGTATGAAATGAGCCGTGATCGCAACTTGTATTCAAATTTGGTGACTAGCTTGTTCCCTTCCATTCATGGAAATGATGAGGTTAAGAGAGGTTAGTGCAAGAGTTCTCAAATAGATAGGGCAGAAAATAACATCACCCTACTATCTGAAAGATATGTTACATGTTGTCTGATTTTTAAGAGCTTTAAAATCTTTTAGTATTCCTTCCTTCGGAGGGGAAGAAAAGCTGGTGGGCCCATGTCTTAGATTCATGGCATGTAAAGGAACCTTCCACTAAAATTGGTAGTGTGTAGCTAAATTTGTAGGTTATTTGGTTAGAAACTCTCTATCAAGTTCCAACGTTCGCCACTAGGTGTCAGTGTCAGAGGCATCTCTGTTAGCCAAAGTTGGAACTTCAGTACTTGAAATTGAACTTGATGGGGAGCCTGTGGGCCCTGCTATGGCCATTGGCTGCAATTCAAATATAATTAATATGTATTAGGAGACAAACACTGCTTTTTTTGTATTTTACAGTTCTAGCCTTTTACCATCAACTCAGCAGAGTACTTGTATGTTTTTTCTGCATATTTACAATTCTAGTTTGGGGCTTGACACTTAAGTATATCTCAGCAATAGTAGCTACACCTTCATAATTTAGTTGGTGGAGGGAAACTTTGTGGATGGGATTGTAATTTCTCAATCTTGAAACCTTGTAGATATTCATAAAGTTTCTGCTGTGCTTTTAGCGGGTTGTTGGAGGGCAGCGACAGTTTGTGGGTGGCATTGTGAGTTTGGTAGTGTTTTGTAGAGCTATTTGGTCTTGTATATTTGGATCTGAAGATGCTCGCTTGACGAGCAAAACATGTCATCCAATTTAAACCCCACCCTTTGTTAGTGTGTTAATAATTAATTTCTTTCAGATAATACTGTAGGTTTGTGCTGACAAGTTAAAGCTCTCTCACAGCACTTGTTGAATTGCAGTTTCTAGAGTAATTAATATGAGGGAATTCTTTTGTCCATATCTTTGCAAATTTATTGTTGATAGCCTATTTTTCTGGATTTGTTTTAACTTTTCCACGTGCCCTGCCATTATGAGACAATTACTATAGAGCATCCAGCGTTGAGAAAGGACTGTGGCGCCTTATGGGGACAGTGTTGCTAACTCTAGGCAGAGGTAGTGCTGACGTCATACGCGCTTCGAGTACTGCGCTTTCATAAGTTAGCGACACAACACAACGTCTGAAATAGAACACGCCCTGGAAGGAGCAGTTTTGCAGCTGTGAGCTTGCATTCTGGAGTCACAAGTTCCATAAGATGTTTCTTGAGCATGTAGTCTTCATAATGGACACCTTTGGACGTAAGCCATTCTCGCATGCTTTGTCGTTTCCATGACATTGTCGGAATGCGCTCTTTGTTCCTACGGTGGTACGATGCACTGTCAAGCACAATTACTGACCGAGGCGGGAGATTGGGGAGTAACTGGTGTTTAAAATAATGTTCGTAACACTCGCCATCCATTTCATCGTGCGCATCGGTGGTATTCTTTTTACACAGGACTACAAACTTTGCGTCGTTCACAAGTCCGCTTTCGTTACCTGTATGGACAATAGCGAATCGGGGCCCACGCGCTGTTGATGCCTTTAAGCCAGGGGAAAGTCCAGCCAGAAAAGCATGCCTTGATGACTTAACTGTACTGTCTTGCCAGTGTCTTTCAATGCAATGTCCCGTGTTTACCCAGGTTTCGTCTGTGTACACGATATTCCTCTTCTCCGCTCGAAATTTCTTTATTTGATATAAATACGTATGGCGCCAAGCAACTAGATCATCTCTGTCCAACATAAGAGCTTTGTTACCACGCTTTTCGTAAACGAAACCAAGATCTTTTAGAAGGGCATGAAACGTGCTTCTTTTAAAATTCGGAAGTTCGGGGTCTGTATTCACGGCCGTTAACACAGATGATAATGTCGGTGGCTGATTTCTTAAAAAGATACCATGCACTTTGCGCCTTATAGCACTTTTAACAAAATCACTAAATTTCGTAAGTCTATTGTCTTTTCTTTTCACTTTTCTCTTCTGCTTCTTATTAGGTGTCCCCAAGGGGCCACGAGCCGATTCTCTGCGCAGTTTGAACACTAATGCTCTGGATGTACCTGTAGCAACAGCAGTTTCTTCGGCGATCCAACTCACACTTTGGCCGGGATTTCTGCTCTTTAAATAATTGAAAACGTTTACAACTATTGTCCTCTCCTTACTTCTCAGCGTCTCACCTCGTTTTCGTTTCACCAAAACACCAGCCATTTCGATTCGATCGAACAGAAAGAAAAAAAAAAACAGACACACAATAGTAACACCAATGACAGATAGTGCTTCAAAGCTTATGTTGCCGGCGGAACTGAGCACGTGCTCCACTCTGGGCGAGCATGCAGCGCGGGACGTGGCTCTTCTTTCCAGCGTGCAAACCTCGAAAATTTGTAAATAACTAAGACATAATATAAACGTTACTTGTATGCAATAACAATGGTAATCAATTGGCAGATAATTGTAGGAAGCTATTATGACGAAAAATATATATGTTCAGAGTTCCTTAATGATAAAAGGTGAGGTAACAAAACCAGTGTAGGGGGGGTTTCCGATAAAAGTAAAAGCCCATAAGACCCACAGTCTTTTCTAAACGCTGGATGCTCTATAGACAAAGTACTATTAGAAAGACTTTTTGAAGGCTGAAGTGACTGCCACAAGTGGTCTGCAACGCGTTGTCATGCGTGAGCGTGGATGAGAGTGAACTCCATTTTCTCTGGCCCTGAAATTAAATGAGAAAATATATCTCAAAAAAGTCAAAATAACAAGTAAAAACATAATACAGACCAACCTATATATACTTGGGGCAGATGACCTCAATGTTTCTCTCCCTTAAATACAACAATCACCACCTACACAGGACTTTTTTTAAGCAAATGATTTGCTGTATCTGTCTTAGCAAGATGTGTATAATTCTTAATGAGTATTTTTTAGCTTACAAGTTAGTTGCTTCCTGATTGTAATTTTTCCACAGTTGGTACGAACTGTAACTTGAATATTGTGTGCAGGTATTGTGCTAATGCTGTTTGGTGGTGTACCCAAGACTACGCTAGAGGGTACGACCCTGAGAGGAGACATTAACTGCTGCATTGTCGGGGACCCCAGCACGGCCAAGTCTCAGCTGCTCAAACAGGTACCTAGCACATTACCTTATCAAATATTACCACATTATCCTAATTTTACGAAGGAATTTTTGTTTGTTTTATTTTTAATAATAGTTACCAGCAATCACATAAGTACATTAGAAACTACGTATTTATATTTTAAAGACCTGTCGATAGATAACATTTTAGTTGGAAACATATCAATACCTCACGAAATAGTCCAGTACCATGCAGTTGGATGAAAATTGAAAGCTGTATTTCTATTGCCATAATGGGTGTTACAAAGTTATATCCTGCCATTAAAATATTTCTACAAGTTGCTTGATCTAGCGAGAAAAATAGTTTACAGTGGGTGCATGCTACAGAAAACAAATACAGTAGAACCCCTATTTAACGTTTTTCGAGGGTCTGGTATTTTTTAACCTTAAATGGGGGTTTACCTTAAATCAAGGTTCTGATAAAAAACAAATCTTTTCCAGACCTCTTTGACTGTATTGACTTGAATTGCACCAAAACACATAATTAACACAATAACAACAATAAAACAAGGAGATACCTACCCTACAAACTATACAGTATTTACAACTTTTTCTGTAGCACTAATACAGTAGTCAAAAATCGTAGTTTCCCAGCACATTACAAAATTAGAACGTACACAAAATACTTACACAATTACAGTAATATAATATATAGAGAGTTACTTTTCCTATATAAAACACACATTTGCACAACTTTCACAGTGTCACATTTTTTGAAATACAGTAATCAAACATGGTACTCTGCTTTTTAGCACTTTTGGATTTTAGGTTCAGAATGTCCTTCTCCAATTGATTTACTCTGTCTATAACAGAGTTGTCCACTTTGAATGCTGGCGGTTGCATTTCTTCATCCCTAACATCATCGTCTTCGTCAATACCATCATCATTCTGCTTTACGTCATCTTCGCAGATTTCCTCAACATCCCGGATGCATGTAGTGATGGCATCATCATCACACACCACAAATTCATCAAAAGTGATGGGCAAATTGTCACATACCTGCACCCAATCATGCATGTCCACTCCTGCTTCATCACCGTCTTTGTCGTGAGTGCTCATTTCATTAAATCCAGCATTATGAAAGCAATTTGAGATGGTTTCCTTAGTTACCATTTTCCAAGCTCCTGTGAGCATATGCATTGCTTGCAGGATGTTCAATTTAAGCACTTCATTCCTATCAATAAAGGCCAGTGCCTTAAGGACAAGAGCTTTCAGATACTTGCTTTTCAGGCTATGAATAATCCCTAGATCCAAGGGCTGGAGTCTGCTAGAGCAATTTGCAGGGAAGAAATGCACTTTCACATTCCGCAGGAATCCTAAGTCTTTTGGATGAGCAGGACACTTGTCCATAAAGAGAACAACCTTCCTGTCTTTAGCACCCATTCGTGCATCAAAAGCTTGCAAGAACGTTTTGAACAATTCCGCAGTCATCCAAGCACTTTTGTTGCTATAATATTTACATGGCAGCAAAGAATTGTTCTTAAAGCAATGTGGTTTCTGGAACTTTCCAATTACTAAGGGTTCTAGCTTGTCGCTGCCATCTGCGTTGCAGCATAAGAGAACAGTAATTCTCTGCTTGCTCATTCTTCCTCCATGGCATGCTTCTCCTTTAACACTTAAGGTTTTAGAGGGCATGAGTTGGTAAAACAGGCCAGTTTCATCCACATTGTATACATCCCGAGATTCGAAACCTTCCAAGAGGGCTGGCAGCACCTCTTCTTTCCAGTGTTCAACACTTTCATCACTAACTACAGCACTCGCTCCACATACTGCCCTGCAAGTTATCCCATAGCATTTTTTGAACCTATCCAGGCAACCATTTGAAGCTTTGAATTCTGTAAGCCCAAGTTTCCCTGATATTGTAGATGCTTTCATTTTTATCAATGCCCCGTCGATTGGTAAGTTTCCAGCATGTGCTCCATTGAACCACTCCATTAGCTTCGATTCCATTTCTTCGTACGGTGACTTTTTAACATTTTTTCTTTGCTTTGCTTTTGAGCCGCACTGTGTTTCTTGATCCAGAATCTTCTCCTTATTCTTCAATATGCCTGACAATGAAGACTGTGCAAGTCCCAAGCGTCGAGCCATTTCACTAACGAGCACATTTGCGTTTATCTCCACTTCCCGAATCAAGTTCACTTTCTCCGCGACAGATAGTGTTCCTTTTAGCTGCCATAGTCAACTTCACTAAAACAATGAATGTGAGTGAGCAAACTGATATACAGCTGGATTATCCACACGAACTGATGCAAACTTGCGTAAACTGACGATATACTGTAATGCCGCTACGAACGTACAGACTCGCGTAAGCATTTGATGCGGCGCCGCGCCGGCGGGACTGTTAGCACGCTGTACATCGTGTCTTCGGCCGCGGTCGGCTGAGTACGTGATCGCTCGTGCATGTCGCGAGGAATCGATATGGAAGATGATTGATCGTATCCAATATAAATGCTGGAGTTCCTTTTCTGCCTTGAATCATCCTTAACGAGCTTATGACGTCTTTTTCATAGGTTCTTAATGTCGCATAACCATAACACACGAACTGATGCAAACTTGCGTAAACTGACGATATACTGTAATGTCGCTATGAACGTACAGACTCGCGTAAGCATTCGATGCGGCGCCGCGCCGGCAGGACTGATAGCACGCTGTACATTGTGTCTTCGGCCGCGGTCGGCTGAGATCGTGATCGCTCGTGCATGTCGCGAGTAATCGATATGGAAGATGATTGATCGTATCCAATATAAATGCTGGAGTTCCTTTTCTGCCTTGAATCATCCTTAACGAGCTTATGACGTCTTTTTCATAGGTTCTTAATGTCGCATAACCATAACACACGAACTGATGCAAACTTGCGTAAACTGACGATATACTGTAATGTCGCTACGAACGTACAGACTCGCGTAAGCATTCGATGCGGTGCCGCGCCGGCAGGACTGATAGCACGCTGTACATTGTGTCTTCGGCCGCGGTCGGCTGAGATCGTGATCGCTCGTGCATGTAGCGAGGAATCGATAAGGAAGATGATCGATCGTATCCAATATAAATGCTGGAGTTCCTTTTCTGCCTTGAATCATCCTTAACGAGCTTATGACGTCTTTTTCATAGGTTCTTAATGTCGCATAATCATAACACACGAACTGATGCAAACTTGCGTAAACTGACGATATACTGTAATGCCGCTACGAACGTACAGACTCGCGTAAGCATTCGATGCCGCGCCGGCGGGACTGTTAGCACGCTGTACATTGTGTCTTCGGCCGCGGTCGGCTGAGATCGTGATTGCTCGTGCATGTAGCGAGGAATCGATATGGAAGATGATCAATTGTATCCAATATAAATGCTGGAGTTCCTTTTCTGCCTTGAATCATCCTTAACGAGCTTATAACGTCTTTCTCATAGGTTCTTAATGTCGCATAACCATAACGAATCGAAATAAATACTCGCGAATTTTAACATTTCCTAACGCTAAATGCGGGTTTTGGCGTAACGCGAATTACGTTAAATCGAATATAAAATTGCATTGCACTTATGGAATACTTTTCGTGACTTGAAATTTCTTCCGTTAAATGCGGGTTTACGCTAAATCGAGGTCACGCTAAATCGGGGTTATACTGTAGCTAGTGGGAAGCATGTTGGAAGTTGCCTGAGACAGATGGTGAACAAATTTTATAGGCCAGCAGTCTGGGGATGATCACAAGATTAAAAAATTCACATTTTGTATTAAATGTGGATTTTGCCACAAATTCAATTATCATATCTCCTGTATACTAATATAGAAGTCTGTTACTCTTCCACTAGCCAACCAATTTAGCTGAAGTTCTGCATGCACATAATTTATATGCCAGGATAAAACATAGAAATATTGCCATTTCGAAATGTGTCACAGTTTCAATATGGTAACAGAAGTTATGGTTGGTTCCTCAGTTTAGGGGCTGCGACAACGCGGTCATGTAGCCCCGTGTACTTTGGATGTGTGTAGAATCTGTCTGATAACCGGTGTTAATTGTGATGGCTGTATTAGTGTGTGTATCTGTTTTTGAATTCAAGTAAGGACTAGCAGAAGATTCATTTCATTTCAGTAGCAGGTGCCGCCGTCCAACAGGTTGCATATATTCACCCTTACGGCAACACTGAAAATGGCTTCAAAGCTGTCTGCGTTATGTTTCAGACCTGTCCATATTGTCTGTTTATTTATTTTAATCTTGCTACCTTATTTGCAGAATGTTGATAAGAAATGTGAGAAACAATAGATTATAGATAATTTTGTGCTGAATCAGGTTGCTGAGTTCAGTCCTCGTGCAGTGTACACATCTGGCAAAGCCTCTACAGCAGCCGGTCTGACAGCAGCAGTGGTTAAGGATGAAGAGTCGTTTGACTTTGTCATTGAGGCAGGAGCACTTATGCTTGCGGATAACGGTGTGTGCTGCATCGACGAATTTGACAAGATGGATCCCCACGACCAGGTTGCCATCCATGAGGCTATGGAACAGCAGACTATTTCTATTGCTAAGGTTTGTGAACCTTTTTATCACACCTCTAGTTATTGAGTATGACTACTGATTGGATTAGTAGAAATTGATGTTTTTTCAGTCGGTCAACACGATTGTACCCAATTGTATTGGATGTTTCCCTAATCCTGGAAAAAAAAGTTACATGATAAAAGTTACATGGGATTAAGAAATATAGGGTTATTATCTTTGTGCGCCCCGGTAATCGCGGCAAACTATGGCGTTATTTGGCTGGTCAGATGTGGAGCGTGTTGACCTTGCAATACCCCTCTCCACTGACTCATGTCGTTAGTTCACATGTGTTTTGTCATTCATATGGACGTGTATCTGCAAAGCTTAGACGTTAGTGTTGCATATTTAGTGAGTATTGTGATTACTGTGATTGTTGGTCATGCCTAGACACCAATTCACATTGTGCGAACGTGTGTATATCCATAATTCGTGTATGAAAAGCAGAAAGTCTTGTTCTGAAACATGATGAAAATTTCGAATCAAGTTTCCAGGAAGACCTGTGCCTAATGCCAGTACAATTAGGAGACTCGCTAAACGAGTCAAGAAAACAGGCTCCGTAAATAATAAAAAAGTTAACAGACAATGTTGTGTTCTTACAGAACAAAAACTAGAAGAGATTGTTGTTCATTCTTTCTTCAGAAGACGTCAGGCAAGTTTTACAAGAGAGGGGGAACATTTTCAGCATCGACTATGAAAACTGTAAGTACACATTATTGAACATGTTTGGTAAAAGTGCGTGCCAACCACCAACTGAATCGTGTACGCGCGCCCATGATCAGTGTCAGTCAAAGCCGGCTTACCTTGCCGTGTATACCGGGGTGCACAAAGATACATTTCATGTATTTTTTTTTTTTTTTTTTTTCAGGTTTAGGGAAACACCCAATACAATTAGGTACAATTGTGTTGACAGACCGAAAAACATCGATTTCCATTACTAAGGCAACACTGAAAAATGCCTTCAAACACCATAATGTTAGGACTAAAAAATATAGAAAATAAGTAACATTTTAATTTTCCTGAAACTAAGAAGAGAAAAAAAAATCAAAATAACTCAATAGTGATTCTGCACAGAGTAACCTTTCCTCTTGCATTATTTGCCTATTATCCTTTATACTTGTCATAATTGTTTCCTTAGTGTGTAATCCAGTGATATGTTTGCCATATTTCAATTTTCTGTATAATGAGAAGAGTTGGCCTCCTTTGTAATTTGGTGAATATAATACAGGCAGGAGTGCGTGCAACTCTTAATGCCCGGACGTCCATCCTGGCAGCAGCTAATCCCATCAATGGACGTTACGATCGTGCCAAGTCGTTGCAACAGAATATCGCCTTGTCCGCTCCCATCATGTCTCGGTTTGACCTATTCTTCATTCTGGTTGATGAATGCAATGAGGTAAATACCTGCAACCATTGATGTATTTAAAATAGAATACCTTTTAGCCGTCATGGTGACAATGAATTACATTCACTTATCATTAAAAATATGAGAAAATAGTTTGAAATTAATTTTGTAGCACTTTAATTTTTAAAAACAGCATTTTGTAGTCCTTTGAATTTAAAAAAATTAACATTTTGTAGCATTAGTCACTAGGTATGATAATAATTGAATAGGTTCAAAATTAATAAGCACAGAAACTAATTCAAACAGGCTCGCTCAGCATTGGATACACGGATGTTTCTGAGAAACAACATAATGTGAATTGTACATTTACTTAACTTAAGGTAAGCATCATGCAACAGTTAATTTACCAAATAATGAAATGTATGTCAAACACTCATTTTTCCTGTTTAAATGGGGCCAGGCCTGCCTCTCACCCGGAGGCCCCGGGTTCGATCCCCGGCTCTGTCAGGGATTTTAAAACTGACGTGAGGGTTGGAACGGGGTGCACTCAGCCTCGTGAGGACAGTTGAGTAGCTGTCTGACAGTGAGACAGCGCCCCGATCACGAAAACCAAGATTAACGGCCGAGGGGACCCAACGCGCTGATCACGCGTCACCCCAATATCTGCAGGCCGAATGGCTGGGCAGCGGTCGTCCTTAGCCTGTGCCAGGGGTTGACTTTTGAAATGGGGCCCAGGGATGAGGTGCATTGAATTTCTATTTGCCGGGTGGTTTAATGGTCAGATGCACTTCTTGATTCCAACCTCGTAAGACAAGTTATAAAGAGAAGAAATGAATGGAACTTAGTAAGGAGTTAGAAGGAAGTAGTTGAGACCTGGAAAATGGGAAAGCGCGGAAAACCATTTCATGGATTTCTCACGAAGTTGGAACCAAGCTGTTACTGGTAAGGTCGTTTGATGCACAAACATAGATGGGAGATAGAGAGTTAAAATGTGTGATGTATGTGGGATTCGAACCAGCAACCTCTACTGATGCGCTACCTACTGAGCTAATGGAGGATATTTTAATTCACAATTTGCAATGATACATCTATGATACTGTGATTGTTGCCCACTGTAGGCTGCCCATAGATTCCAAGAATTGGATTTTCATGCCTGCAGTGATGACTTTGAAGGCTTCAAGCTATTAGATTATATAATGCACAAATAGTGCAAGCCATGTAGATAGAAGATAGAGAAATAGTGTGAAATTAAGTTTACTTAAAATCAGAGTTTGAAATGTATCTCATTCCTGCTTCTGTTTGTACTGTTTTCCAATGGTAGGACTGGGTTGTTGCATGTTTGTAGATTCAGGCTTCAACCTGGCACTCTCTGTAAATGCTGAGTTCTTAAGGCATCTAACCCAAATAGTTACAAATATACATGGCACAATAGACATGACAATAATAAATGTTATCACCTGCATCAAGGAGCCCAGGCTGATGAGGTCTAAACAAAGCCAAAACAAGTTTTAAAATTCTTCCTGTGATTTAAGGTGGTGGATTATGCGATTGCCCGAAAGATTGTGGATCTCCACAGCAATGTGCAGGAGACCATTGAGCGAGTGTATACCAGGGATGAGGTGCTTCGTTACATCACCTTCGCTCGCCAGTTCAAACCTGTCATCAGCAAGGTGAGTTATGTACCATTGACAGGGTGCAGCACACTAGTATTGCAGCATTATAAGAGATTCATTCAAACAGAAATGTTTTAAAGATCCAGCTTTATTTCTTATGATGATCCCCTCGTGACTCCACTGAGCCCTGCATTGCTTCTACTTATTTGTGCCAGGCTCTGATCTTTCATCTTTCTGATCAACCTCTCTAGGTCAGTGTTTGTTCTCTTCTAACACTGACTGTATTACAGTATCCAAGGCCTACAACAATGTTCCATTTCCTGCCTTAATTGGCCCTTCCTAATATCCTCTTACCTACTGTAAGAGGCCCTAAAGGGGCCACCAGCACTTAGAGGGCTCACGGTTGGAAAGATTCCCGAGTTGGGTTTGTTTTTGTCCCATTTTTCAGTGACTTTGGAGCCTACCCTCTCCTCTTTACTTTTCCTATCTGCCATTCATGGTGTTCCAAATCACTCATCTCTTTCCCCTAAGATGACATGGAAGTCAGGAAAGAGAGTGAGGACGTGTTCCAGGCGGTTGGCGGAAGTGCTTTAGGGTGAGAGTCATTCGTGGTGCTAGCTATAGTAGGTAGCACATACTAAACCAATATTTTATTAAACAAAAGAGCACACAAAATACAATAAATTACAAAATTGTCGTCTTCTGACGTTTTCCGAAAAATTCACAATCAACTCAAAAAGAAAGATTACAATAAAGGATGTCCAATTAAAAGGTATATTATTTAACCAAAACCTATATTAAAATTAACCTAGTATAACCTAACCTAAACTAACGGATCCTAAAGGAAGGGAAAACCCCAACTATGTGGTCATTTGAAAATTATAAAAATGTACAAAAGAAAATATAATATACAGTGGTATCTCGTTAGTATGTTTTTCAAGGGACTGAAAAATTTGGACATCATATGCGGGAAAACGTACTACCGAAAAACGCCATACTGCATTTACAACGTATAAGAAAGAACGCGGCGTATATATGGACGTTAAATTGCCGACCTTAGTAAGTGATTGTATGCACTACTACAGTCACGACACAAACATAGGTTATCAGTAACTTACACGGAATAAATAACATAAAAATGAATTACTGTACCTCTACACTACAGTATAATACAGGGTCTTGATTTCTGCTTAGCAAGGACATTCTCGCTAGCGCTCCGCCAGTGACGGCTCATTTGCCGGCGACCACACACACATATGTAGGCCTACGGCAGAATACGGTGCTTAAAATCAGTAGCCTACCATGCAGTTTTACTGGCCATGATTTACAGTAGATGCTGAAAATGTTCCCCATCTGCTTCCAAACACATATACCGTATTTACTCGAATACGACCCGCCCTCGAATAAGACCCGCACCCTGATTTTGAAGAACGAAATTAAAAAAAACAAAACTCAAAATTATGTACAATCTTAACTAAATAAACAGAATAGCATTTATCCAAAATAGTTTCCAACAGTATTGAAGTCGTCCTAAAATAACACACATCAAACGATTAAAAATACAAATAAAAGTACACAAACACTTCATTCATCGTCATCAGAAGTACCAACTTCGGAACTTTTATCACCATCCCACTAAATGTCGTCATCACTGACATCCATAGCATTCGAAATACTACATTTCTTGAAGCTCTTCCGTATGAGATCTCCCGAGATACGACTCCATGCCGTCAAAATGCACGAACATAGCAGCTGAACTTCCGGGAGCTGATTACGACCAGTTGGAGTCAGTGTGTGCTTATCGGCCGCCATCTGCTCCGTATACAGCTGTTTCAAGGCTGCTTTGAACTGGCGGTTCACGCAAACATCCAGTGGTTGTAGCATAGACGTCATCCCGCTCAATCACGAATACATGACTCGTCAATATCATATTTCCTACCGGGCACGATTTCCAATAACTTCAGCTTCTCACTCACATTAAACGACCGCAAACCCTTTGTACAACTCATGTTTACACTCGAAAACGTGCGCAACACGTGCGCGAGACTATGACGCCGCCTGCTTACGGTAAAACAAAGTGATAGCCGGAAGAAGGCTAGCACCATCTAGCGGATACTCGCAACACCCGATATCGCGCTAGCGGGCAATTTAAATCTTTAAAATCAGGATGACTCAAATAAGACCCGCACCCCAATTTTTCACGTCCGATTTTGTTTAAAAATGTGCGGGTGGTATTCGAGTATATACGGTAATACAGGGTCTTTCTTTATATTTGATCAGCAAGGACATTCTCGCTCTTGCGCTCCGCCAGTGACGACTCTGTTGCCGGCGACCGCGCACGAATATGTTTGAAGCACGGGCTTGCTTGAATCACTTCAATAAAGAGCTTTCTAGTTCAGGAAACTGTCCCTCTTGCAAACGTTTCCTTTTGCAGCTCACACCTTCTTCAAATGCACGTTCGATTTCCTTCCTTTTGCTGAGAATCGTGTTCAGTGTAGACGGAGGAATGTTCCACTTTCGCGCTATATCCACACGCTTCATGTGAGGATTGCAGTCCACGTCTCAAATGTATTTCATCTTCTCATCATTAGTTATCTGCCGTAGTTTCTTCTTATCCATTATGAAACACGCAATAAAATAGGTCATAACTGGACGTGAACACTAAGAACTAGAAGACAATAATGCGCCTACGTGAGAAATAAACGAAGGGAAGGGATGGAAGGTGCAGCGGGAGAGAGACACGTCACCTGTGTTGCGTCATAGCTATAGCCACTTCTACGCCGTCAAACACAATAAAATCATCTACACTGTCAATAACTATCAGAGAATATGAGGCAATATCGCGTCGTGTTTTCCAGAAGCCGAATTTTATAATGAAATAAGAATAAAATACGGTTCACTAACAAATAGTTCAACGGAAATTTGATCGTTGTAAGCGGGAATAGATAACGTATTAAGGGGATATATCAACATGAATTTAGTAGGATAGGGACTTGAGAAAGGAGAGAAAGGGCAGCGGGAGAGAGACACGTCACCTGAGTTGCGTCATAGCTATAGCCACTTCTACGCCGTCAAACACAATGAAATCATCTACACTGTCAATAACTATCAGAGAATATTAGGCAATATCGCGTCGTGTTTTCCAGAAGCCGAATTTTATAATGAAATAAGAATAAAATACGGTTCACTAACAAATAGTTCAACGGAAATTTGATCGTTGTAAGCGGGAATAGAGAACGTATTAAGGGTATATATCAACTAGGATAGGGACTTGAGAAAGGAGAGAAAGGGCAGCAGGAGAGAGACACGTCACATGTGTTGCGTCATAGCTATAGCCACTTCTACGCCGTCAAACACAATGAAATCATCTACACTGTCAATAACTATCAGAGAATATGAGGCAATATCGCGTCGTGTTTTCCAGAAGCCGAATTTTATAATGAAATAAGAATAAAATCCGGTTCGCTTACAAATAGTACAACGGAAATTTGATCGTCGTAAGCGGGAATAGAGAACGTGTTATGGGGATATATCAACATGTATTTTGTAGAATTAGGACTGGGACTTGAGAAAAACATCGTGCTAAACGGGAAAACGTCGTAACCGAGTTTGTGCTAACGAGATTCCACTGTAGATCACGAGGAACAGTCAACTTAAGGTTTCCTTGAAATATGACCATAAGTTGTAATATCAATCTAACAGCTATTCTAACAACAAACAAGTGCCGGTATGAATTTAACTACAGAAAAAAAGAAATCCCAACTAATTACAATTTACCAAACAAAATAAGATATTTAATGATTAAATTGATAACCCTATGAGGATCCATGTGCAATTCTAAGAACAAACCACCAAATATGACTGCTCTGAGTCTCCCTCCAGACTGGTGTCTACTATGATTAGATGGGAACAAGACTCATCATAAAACCTGTGAGAAGAACAAAAGTTTCTCCCCCCACTTAAAAAATATGACCTAAACAAGGATGACCCTAATATTATTTTAGATTTTCCAGGGGAGATAATGCCGATCCCAACTAAACAAAAGAAAACCCCAAATGCACAGGTGCACCAAGCAACAAAGGAAACCACCAAACAAAAACAAGAAAAAAAGGAAGCTTGTAGTTTAACGTGACCGTTAATTGCGCGATCTTGAGACACGGGACCTCCTTTTTTATGTGGAATCCGAACCCACAGGACATGGCATTTCACTTCGAAAATCTCACATGCAATGACTGGGAGGAAGACGGCTAGACAGGGAGCCACCACGCCACCACACAAAAACAAGAAATCACACACAACATAAACGTCTAGCCATATGTTCAACTGCAATTTGAGAAGAAAAACAACAATAAATGGTTCACAGCTGAACACGTAACAAATCCCTACATAATTATTACATTATCACACACGTGGTTCACAACAAAGATGTGACCAAAATGCAAGACAATGTAACTCGAAATTTAGAAATCACACACACTGGCACTATTCTCTCAATCCCTGAACAAACTCAACCCTAAATAAGAAAAAGCAAGAATGACATGGAACCATTTGTACTTATGGCTCAGCTACCTTAATTTTTTTCTTGCAATCCTGTTCTCAACCAGTTTTAAGTTGGCCAACCAAAATATTAAAGGGGAGAATATTTTAATGCATGGCGCTTTATAGGCTGTAACACTCTTCTCTGTACCTGCCATGCATTTCAGCATTGTCACATGACATAGCGCATTTGTATCTATGCGTCGATTGGTTGCATACGCTGCAGCGAGCTTATAATCTGGCGTCTTTGACCTTGTCAGAAGATAGGAGTCTTGTCTCTCTGCCTGCACGTTATGACCACGCAAAGCGAGCGGCAAGCATCGTCACTTAGCAGATCCGTATTTGTGCACTGGTTGGTTAAAGTTAAACATTAATCTCAAATTATTTTCTACACTTAATTTCGATATGATATGACATTTGGGAACAACATCTTATTTAACAAGCAGACTGAGTTTATTGACCAAAATACTCAATGCAAACTCCAACACATCCACTTGGCACTGCCTTGAACGTGCCTTTTCCTTCGACCCCCCCCCCCGGTCGTTTGATTCTTTGACCATACCTACTTCACTTGATTCAGTTTCTCAACTTGCAGGTCTACTTGTGGCAAAGCTGCAGGATTATTTCAAGACAACAAATTTAATGATTTGATAATTTGGACCAATCATGAACCTTGAGAAGTGTTGAGTAAAGTCTGTCATTGTATTGACGAGGCTGATAGGGATCTTTGTGGTTTTTAGCATTATAATTCCATAATTTCACATCTTGAATTCCAAATTTAGCATTTTTTTTGGTAGCATGTATTATTTTCAGATTTAACACTATGTAGTAATTACTTCCGGGTGTGTAATGTAAGGGTGGTACAAAGCGTGCATCAGACAAAAATTATCAGTTTACCGGGATTGAGACGCATTGGAATGTAGTAAAGAACACTGGAAGACAGAGGAAATTTCGAACTACAAACGAACGTGAAGGCAAGTGGCAAATTGATCTGAAAGAGGGTAAGATAAGTTAAATGCAAATTGCAAATTGTTAAGATATCACAGCGAGGTTGAACAAGTGTACTGCAAACTGCCCACCAAGAGAGCGAGACCCGCGACGAAAACGCTACCTGGCGAAACAAGGCTTAAACGAGCAAAAGCCATAGGAGGCAGATACTGCATACGTGTAACACAGGAGGCAAGGCATTCTCAACTGGCAACGTCATAGTAGACAAAGACGGCTTACATGTAACAAAGGAAGCAGGGCATTCTCAACGAGTGCACTTGAGAATTTCGGAAGACATGCAACACAGAGGAGATTCAACGCACGCATGTTCAATTTACAGTAAAACATTCACGATAGATACTTGCTAGGGACTCGTAGAATTCCAACCCGCATATCCTCTCTAACGCTAAAAAGTATATATGCATATACGCGTCTAGAACATAGGCCTCAATAACAACTGATTCACAACTTGATCAACAAAGAAGACAACATGAAACCCTTCTCGAAATCAGAAAACAAAGACGCACGCGAGAAACGGAAGTCGAGAGCTCCCACTAGGTACCGCTCACAAAGCTCTGAAGAAGAGATTCAAGCAGTAAACCAACAAACCCAAACAAACACAAACAAACGAACCCAAGGGAAGGAATCAAAAGAAGTGAAAGACATGTTTTCTGAAATCCTAACAGAGCTTCAAAACTTAAAGAAACAAAATGAAGACTTTCGAAAGGAAACAAGAGAGGAAATAAACAGCATCAAACAAGAACTAAGGACAACAGAAGAAAATTCACGTAAAATAAACGACGCCCTTGAACGGAAAATAGAAAATGTGGACAACAGAACGCAAGAAAAACTAGACAAACTATCCGAGAAAATACATGCCCTAGAGCTACAAGAGGAGCAAAGATTGAAGAGGGAAAGAAAGAACAACATTGTCATTAAAAGTAAAGAGTTATTACATGAGAACCTAACAAGCAAAGTCAAATCTATACTGGACAAAATAGAAACTGAAGTCAAGGTAGAAAGCGTATTGCAGATTGGAAGAGACAGCCACGGTAAAGGGATAGTGAGAGTCACATTCAAACACTTTGCAGACAAGTTGAAAATAATGAGAAACAAACACAAGCTAAAGGGGCAAGACCTCTATGTTGACGACGACCTCACCAAGAACGAAAGAGCAGTACAAGCGAAATTAAGACAGATAGCCAGGGAGGAGAGGAGCAAAGGTAACAGTGAGGTGAAAGTGGGCTACCAGAAGATCCTCATAAACGGCCAATGGATTAATTGGGAGGATCTAAAAAACGGGGAGCTGACCGCCGCACTGTGATCAAGCAACCGGCGGTAACAAAGAAAGAACTAATACTTGCCACACTCAACGTAAGGTCTCTGAGAACTGAAGACAAGGAACTTGAACTGGAAAATGCTCTCTTAAACATAAAGTACGACATACTAGGACTTAGTGAAGTAAGACAACTCGGCGAAGGAATCCGAGAAAAACCAAATGGAGACATCTTCAGCTACATCGGTGAAACCAAAGGGCAAAAAGGAGTGGGCTTCATGATCAAGAAGCACCTAAAAAACAACATTCGGGAAATTCGAGGAATCTCAGAGAGAATTGCGCTACTATCCTTAGATCTAGAAGGGAATACCATCGTAATTATACAAATCTATGCCCCCACAGAGAACAGTACAGAGGAGGAAATTGAAAAGTTTTACGAGCAACTAGAAGACGCACTGGACAACTTCAACACACAAAGAACGTTTGTAATGGGGGACTTTAACAGTAAAGTGGGAATCAAGGAACATACAGACGAAGCACCTATGGGACCATTCGGATACGGAATTAGAAATGGGAGAGGAGACAGATTGATCCAGTTTGCTCAAGGACACAACATGAAAATTGTGAACACCTTCTTCAAGAAAATGCCAGAGAGTAGATGGACATGGAGAGGCCCGAACGGCAGGACAAAAAACGAAATTGACTTTATACTTACCGACAACGTAAAGGAAGTAAAGGATATTCAAGTGATCAACGGGCTAAAATTCGACACCGACCATAGAATGGTGCGCTTAAAGCTAACACTAAAGAAGAATAGACGGCCATACTTCAAGACCAGGATAACTAGCCCTGGACAGATCAACCAGACAGAATACGCCCAAGAAATCCAGCAAAATCTAAATCACCTGAAGCAACAAAACCACATAAGCACACAGCACCTCTACACAGAACTCATAAAATGTATAACATCTGCATGTAACAACTCAGCAATATCAAGAAGTAAGAAGGGACGGCGCGATAAGCTAAAAGACAGTACCAAACGCCTAATCGAGGAAAGAGAAATATTGAAAGCACAAGCTGTAGATAACAACCAGAAAAAGTTAGAGTACGGGCAGCTTAATAAGCGCACAAAAAGGGAAATTAGAAAGGACATTAGAGACCACAACACAGAAATCATCAGAAAGTACGCAGAAGAATCAAAATCAATCAGAAAGATGAGAAAAGAACTAGCACCAGACAAACAATGGATGCTTGGAGTGAAAGACAAAAGAGGTAAAAGACAAGCAACAAGGGAGGAAATAACGAAACAGGCCACAGACTTCTACAGAGAGCTGTACTCCAGTGCACACCAGAGAAGACACTCAGACAAAAGTGATAAGGGGCTGGAGGCACTATACGACGAAGAAATTCCTCCCATCATGACCAGTGAAGTCAGAGCAGCAATAAAGGAGGCGAAAAACGAGAAATGCCCCGGAGAGGATGCCATCTACAACGAATATCTGAAAATGGGTGGTGAGGATCTCATAGAAGTGATAACAAGGCTATTCAACATGATACTTGAAACAGAAGAAATCCCAACAGAATGGAAACAGAGCGTTATTGTTCTGCTTCACAAGAAAGGCGCTAAAGATGACATTAATAACTACAGACCAATCAGTTTAATGGCCAGTCTCTACAAACTTTTCACGAAAATCATGACTAGAAGGATGTCTAAACTACTAGATGAAAACCAAGCAGTGGAACAAGCCGGATTCAGGACAGGCTTTAGCACAATTGACCACCTGCAAGCAATGAACCAGCTCTTGGAAAAAACGCAGGAATTTAATCTCGAACTATACATTGCATTCGTAGACTATAACAAAGCCTTCCATTCTGTGGAACATAGTTGTGTGCTAGAGGCATTGAGAAGCCAAGGCATACAAAAGGGATATGTCAGACTACTGGAAAAGCTCTACGAAGGCTGCCAAGCGAGGGTAAGAACGGAGAGGGAGGGTGCGAACATCAACTTAGAGAGAGGCGTGAAACAAGGCGACCCCCTCTCACCAAAGTTGTTCACATGCCTACTGGAGAACCAATTTAGGAAGTTGGAATGGGACAACAAATACGGCATCGAAATAAACGGGGAAAGGCTGACACACTTACGGTTCGCAGACGATATTGCACTGCTAGCAAAATCGGCAACAGACTTGGAACAAATGCTAGCGGACCTGGACACTGTCAGTAAAGAAGTAGGTCTATCTCTGAACCCCCTAAAAACAAAAATGATGACCAACTCACTGGAAGTACAAATCCTCATCAATGGCAAACCACTAGCCTACACACAGGAATACGTCTACCTTGGACAAAACCTGTCATTTGACTGCTCCCAGGAGAAGGAAATCAAGAGACGAGTTGGACAAGCATGGAAGAAGTTCTGGTCCTTAAAATTTATATTGATGGACAAATCCCAGAAAATAAGTCTAAAGTCAGAAGTGCTAGAAAAGTGTGTAATGCCGGTACTGCTATACGGCTGTCAAACCTGGGCGTTAACAGAGAAGCAAAGGCAAACAATCCGGGTATGTCAACGCAAAATGGAACGGAAGATCCTTCAAGTTTCCTTGAGGGACAGATTACGAAACGAGGAGATAAGAAGAAGAACTGCCATGAAAGATGCCGTGACAACAGCTGACAGTCTAAAATGGAAGTGGGGAGGCCACGTGGCCAGAATGAAAGACGATCGATGGACGCACAAACTAACGGTATGGGACCCCAGAACGGGAAGAAGGAACGTGGGTAGACAGAAGACCCGCTGGGATGACTCAATCGTAAGGAAGACAGGCAAACACTGGACGAGGATAGCACGGGAGAGACAAGAATGGAGACGTATGGAACTATAAGAAGGGAAGAGAAGGAGAGCTTCAACAATGAAAGATCCTGGTAGACAGCACACCTATGACATGAAAGATACACTTCTGCAACCTGTAACAAGCCAAACAGCACACGTAAAGCGAAGTGAAATGTAGTGTTAGTGAAGTGAAATACAGTGAAGTGTAGCAAGTGGAGTAAAAACTTCTACACAACTCCTTAGGACTTGCTCGCCTAACGAGTTTAAACCAGAGCACGTCCCTGTTCGCAGGAGGCCTTTGCCCTTATGGGATTATCTAGGCTATATTTATAGTAATTTTGTTAGAAATACCATACCAAAATTATGAAAATTTATACTGTAATTATTGTACTTACAAACCAACAGTTTAGTAAAAATATTATATTTGGTCGAACTGTGAAAATTTGTTGCATTATAAATTCCGAACAAAAAAAAAAATTAAATTTGTATTTTTCACGACAGTTGGAATACTAAACACGGTTTTTCAGTTATTAGGTTGTGTTGTGTATGTGTAAAAGTGCTGTTGAAGAGACGGTAGTCGTTACCACTGTAGATTTACCTTCGCCTGGCAGAGAAAGTGTGTGTGCATGATAGCTCAGTTGATAAAAGCATAGGGCAGGAAATCCGAAGGTCCCAGATTCGAGTCCAGGTCACGTTAAACATTTTAACTTTCTGTTTCACGTCTCAGTGGCTTGTAATTCGTGTACACAATACCTAATGTTTCCAGTTCATAACTCTTTGCACACTGCTTGATTGTCACTTGTTTCTACCTGTAGCTACCTCACTATAGAACGCTACC
Organism: Meconema thalassinum; assembly: GCA_946902985.2. Lineage (NCBI taxonomy): Eukaryota > Metazoa > Arthropoda > Insecta > Orthoptera > Tettigoniidae > Meconema > Meconema thalassinum. The sequence goes on from OX336388.2 coordinate 1,357,073,535, forward strand.
ATACTTTTAATCAGTAATATTCTATACGAAGCTGAAGAACTGACCACGAATGAGGATCAACACAAAAAGAGAGAGCGTGTGGTGGATGGAAACGGTGGGCGTTATGAATCTCTTCAAACTTGTGGGACACAGTTACGCGTGATGAGATTGGCAGGCAAGCAGCCTAGGCATGTGCATCTAAGTACCGTATTTCCTCGCGTAATCGTCGCACCCTACTGTTCAAACACTAAAATAGGTTTATAAAATTTCATTGCATAATTAGGGACACTTGAATTTCTTGAATGAAAAGGTGCTGAATTCTTGAGTAAAAAGAGAAAAAATTATTGAGTAACGAGGGAAAATTCTAGGGTAGAAAAGACCAATTCATAGATAATATGGATCTTAGGGAAATAGAAAAGCAGTCAGTACTTTCAAATATTTATATTGTAACTTCAAAATTATCTGTACAAAAGACAGAAATCACAAACATTAAAGACAAAGAGATACAGTAGAGCCCCTTTTTAACGAATCTCAGGGGAATTTGATATTTCTTCCTTAGAAGGGGGTTTTTCTTAAAAGGGGGTTCGAAGAAAATAGGCTATATATCACAAGAAATAATGATACCGGTACATTTATGTCTTCAACTAATGTAATGTCAAGAAATAATAAATGAACATGTTAAGAAATACTAAAAAGTCAAATTAACACAAGAATAACAGAAAATATTTACGAATTCCTTAGTGGTCCATTGGGAGCACAAGCTGCAGCAAGGAAAGGAGAAATAGGTATTACTGACTTGTAATTGTAACTTGAAGGAACAGAGGCCTAACATATACAGTGGAATCTCGTTAGTACGTTTTTCAAGGGACTGAAAAATTTGGACGTCATATGCGGGAAAACGTACTACTGAAAAACGCCATACTGCATTTACAACGTATAAGAAAGAACGCGGCGTATATATGGACGTCAAATCGCCGACCTTAGTAAGTGATTGTATGCACTACTACAGTCACGACATAAACATAGGTTATCAGTAACTTACACGCAATAAATAACATAAAAATGAATTACTGTGCCTCGACACTACAGTATAATACAGGGTCTTTATTTCTGCTTAGCAAGGACATTCTCGCGCTCCGCCAGTGACGGCTCAGTTACCGGCGACCGCGCACGCATATGTTTGAAGCACGGACTTGCTTGAACCACTTCAATAAAGCGCTTTCTAGTTGAGGAAACTGTCCCTCTCGCACACGTTTCGTTTTGCCGCTCATTCCTTCTTCAAATGCACGTTCGATTTCCTTCCTTTTGCCAAGAATCGTGTTCAGTGTAAACGGAGGAATGTTCCACTTTCGCGCTATATCCACACGCTTCATGTGAGGATTGCAGTCCACGCCTCGAATGTATTTCATCTTCTCATCATTAGTTATCTGCCGTACTTTCTTCTTATCCATTATGAAACACGCAATAAAATAGGTCATAACTGGACGTGAACACTAAGAACTAGAAGACAATAGTGCGGAACACGAAGACGATAATGCGCTTACGTGAGAAATAAACAAATGGAAGGGGGTGGAGGGCAGCGGGAGAGAGACACGTCACCTGTGTTGCGTCATAGCTATAGCCACTTCTACGCCGTCAAACACAATGAAATCATCTACACTGTCAATAACTATCAGAGAATATGCGGCAATATCCCGTCGTGTTTCCCAGAAGCCAAATTTTTTAATGAAATAAGAATAAAATACGGTTCACTAACAAATAGTTCAACGGAAATTTGATCGTTGTAAGCGGGAATAGAGAACGTATTAAGGGGATATATCAACATGAATTTAGTAGGATAGGGACTTGAGAAAGGGCAGCGGGAGGGAGACACGTCACCTGTGTTGCGTCATAGCTATAGCCGCTTCTACGCCGTCAAACACATGAAATCATCTACACTGTCAATAACTATCAGAGAATATGAGGCAATATCGCGTCGTGTTTTCCAGAAGCCGAATTTTATAATGGAATAAGAATAAAATCAGGTTCGCTTACAAATAGTACAACGGAAATTTGATCATCGTAAGCGGGAATAGAGAACGTATTAAGGGGATATATCAACATGTATTTTGTAGAATTGGGACTGGGACTTGAGAAAATCATCGCGCTAAGCGGGAAAACGTCGTAACCTAGAACGCGCTAACGAGATTCCACTGTAATACAAATAGATAGGCTATACTGTATTACTAAAACAATGAGATGTTTTACGGTACTCTGTTTACTGAATTATCAATTCAATCGTACATGCAGTATAGATCAAAAAACGCTCCAAATGCCTTAAGAAAAGAAACTTTTCAACCATGTCTGCTTGCCTACTGATTGACGTTTTCTTGCTGCGAGAGCTTGCCATGGACGAAAAATCAACACCTCCGTTGCGATTGCCTCCAGCTGTTGCGTTATTGCCATATCCAGTGTACTCAATCCTTCACTGTGAGATATCGTTTTATCCTTTTGTTCTACATAACCTCGTTCTTCTTATTCTTCACCACCCTCCTCATTTTCATCAGTGCTTGTCCCACGGCTGCAACATCCACACCGGGTGTCCCATAATTTAGTGTACACCTAACGTTCAAATTAACACCAGTGTCTGATAACACGGAACGTCGGATAAGTGAAGATCGGTTGAGCGGGACTCGACTGTACTTCAATTAGGTTGGCTGTTCCCTACACTTGTCGTTGTTTCACTATTTCATGTGTAGTAATTATTTCCTATAAAAGAAAAAGAATGTATGTTTCCTAGGAAAGAAAATTTCATAGTTTAAAAAATATAGTTAGCATATTTCTAAGAAATTTTCATTTATTAGTGTTTACCGTATAATTTTGAACCCTGTAAAGTTTACATCAGCATTATCTGTGGTTTTTTTTTTCTCCCTCCTTGCTATTTACAGATACAGTACATTATTTCCAATTCTAATAATTTTCTTTAAAGTTGTTGTGATCTCATGGTTGCAAGTATTATTTAAATACTACATTTATCAGAAAGTAGTATGGCTAACATGGAATTACAATAAACTGCTAAATGTACAATATACTGAATGCTCTGATCCAAGTTCTACTCTGCTTGACTACAGATACAATAACCAGGTGAAAGTTCCAGAAGATAGTCAAATGTACAGCTTTTCTGTGAAATTGTCCTTGTATTCAGTATCCTTTCATTTCTTAGAACTTGCCGATAAAATAGCAGTTGAAATGAGTAGTGGAGGGTTTGCAGTTGAACCAGTCTTGCCATTCTACATTATTGCTTGTTCTTTTGATAGGAGGCAGCATCTATTCTAGTGGAGCAGTACACTAAGTTGAGACAGCGTGATGGTGCCGGTAGCTCCAAGTCGACATGGCGGATAACTGTGCGACAGTTGGAGAGTATGATCCGTCTCTCTGAGGCAATGGCCAAGATGGAATGCTCAGAAGAGGTAAAGTTCGTGATTTATGATTTTAAAATACTCGTTAGTTATTGTTCTTTTAAGGGGTGGAGCAGGGGGCGGGAAAAAAACTAAACATAGCACTTAGAATTGTAAATTTAGTGTTTTGTGCCATCCAAAATTTTCAGATTTAGCATTTTTTAGCAGATTGGTTGGAAACAAGGATTATGTGCAATAAAACATACAAATCACGTGATATTGCTCATCATGTAATTTATAAAATATGCATATATTGACAATGGACTTAAACATACAAACAATGCATTTAATAATTAAAAGTTAGCATTATGAGCTGGAAAAGAGATGCAATAGAGAATGTTTACCAAAGAATAGATATTTTTTTAATGTTTCTCTTATTAATTTTCATAAAAATATATGCATTATTTTTAAGAATCTTTAAATTTTATTTGCCAGCGCACAAGAGCCGCACCCCCATTTTTAAACCGTAAAATTAATACATTTATTTTGACTTGCTGAAAAGCTACACTTTTAATTCACCTTTACAGTGTAACAGTTAAGATTTTTAAATGATTATTTTCTCTGTAGGAATTGAGTTATTTGGAGGTTTCACCAAATTCTTGGTTTCCAAAGCATAATCTATTTGTGTTTTGTATTATGCGCTTAAACACCGTCCCAGCATTTGCCTGGTGGTGAAAATGGGGAAACCATGAAAAACATTTTCAGGACAGCCGATGTGGGTTTCGTACCCACACTTTCCCGATGCCAGCAAGGCACGAGGTAGCTTGTTGACTAATAATATTGCTACCTACCTACAATCTATTCAACTTACATACCTCCTATATCATCATAACACGTTTTGCATGTTTAAATCTCACTTCATGCAACAAAAAAGTGGTTAGGTACATTTCTGGAAAAATGCGATTTTACCTTATATGGGTTGTTTTGAGATTTTGAGAGAACTACGAGGCTTACAGACCCCGCTCTGCGCTTAATTTAAAGCTAATTAATGGCCTACAAATTATATTCCACAAGTTCTGCTCGTAGGATCAATGGTTTTGACGCAGTTTCGGTCCAAAGAAGGTCTATACTAGAATTTTCAATTTTTGGAAAAACTGGCCTATTTTCAAAGTGCTGTAATTCGGTAACCAATTGATCTACAGAGCTCCAGTTGGGCTTCATTTGTCAAACATTTAATGCTCTTAACAAACTTATAGAATAGCTTTCGACGAAGAATGCATGGATTAGGAGATATAGAGCAGAATCTGAAACAAGTCCAAAAATTTCACGTTTTTTGGTGTGTAAAAATTTTTCTACAGCTTTTTGAGAGTTGAAAACTTAGGTACATAGCCCTAATGGGCCCAAACAACATACTAAAAAATCAGAGATACATCATGTTTTGCGAATTTATTGTCGTTTTTGACTGGCCTAACATCAATTTACTAGTTTTCACATTCTATCACTAATGTCAAAAGCCACAAACTTTACTGTCAAGAGGTCTGAGATGTGACTATTCTAATGAGTGTGGCTGTAACACAATTTAGTGGATAAATGTATCTGATTATACAGGAACAAATGTGTTATAGGTGCTACCGAAGCATGCAGTAGAGGCTTACCGTCTACTGAACAAGTCCATCATCCGAGTGGAGCAGCCAGACATCCACCTGGATGAGGAGGGAGTGGAGGATGAGCCGATGGACATTGATAATACACCCGCCAACGATGAGGAGCAGCCTGCAGACAGCCAGGGTGAGCCTCCCTGTCCACATAGTTGTCATTGCTTGAGATATGGGTAGTACAGCATGTTCATTTCTAGCAATGAGGGCAGCCCCCACTGCTGTCATTGATGCCATCAATCATTGCTGTAACTTGAGCCCTGCACTGATAAACAGAACTTTATCCGCATCCACACAACTGTTATCCGCTCCGCATCTGCACGTAATTTTTTCGCATTCACACGTTTGTTATCCGAATCTACTGGTATTACAATAATATTTATAATTAAATAAAGCATAAATTACTAAGGCAACACATTTAGACATTAGAGAAAAAAGTCGTTCCCTTAGGCTATGTATGTCATGTGCTGTGTTTAAATTGAATGTTATACAGCGAGAATTGCAACCCATTGCTGTTCGGAGTGTTAATTATGCTTAATGACATAATTTGAATAAGATTAGCTTAAATCATAATCTGACATTTGTCATGAAAGAAAAACATAACGGAAAAATATGTCGTAAACATACCTCTTCTAATGTTATTAATCAAGTTCGGATTGTATTCTAAAAGCTATCCGCAAATTTTCTCCAAACATTATCCGCACAGCCATGTAAACTATATCCGCATGGCGAAAAATGTTGCGGATATCCGCATCCGCGCAGGGCTTTAGCTATAACACAGCTATTCCCTTTAATCTCTCCCTGCCGGTCGTCGTGTTCATCCTTCATCCGTGTTTCTATGGTCCTACATGTGCATTCATTGATTGTATGTCAGTTCATTTTCATCTTCAAGTTCATTTCCACAAATAGTATGGTAGACTCGCGGCTATCCGGCCTAATGTGGCAGAACGTCAAGCCGGATAGGCCGGAGTTCTATATTCTCTCTTCCGATCCAAGCCGTACCATTATGCTTACCGTTCAATATCGTTTTTCTTACTTTCTTTTCACTTCCACTACTTTGGGCAGCACACCACTTTTCAATTTCTGCTCGAATTTTCTTCCAGTCTCCAACTGTACTTTTTCCTACCCTTAACTCCAAAGCAATAGTTTTGGCTGTTACCCCAGAATCTAGTCGCTTCATAGCACGTAGTTTCTCATCTATAGTCCCTACAACATTTTCGTTGATCACCCTTTCCGCAATCTTTCATAAAATACTGTACTGTACAACGGAGCACACAAAACAACCATTTACGAATGTACGCACTTTGAACTTCCGATAAACGACTGACGGAACAAAGAACAGAGCTGCTCTCTACATGTGTTCATTGTTGTTTGTGAGTGCTGAAAGAGGGCTTCTGTGTCCCGTTTGTTAAAGAGTTCTTTTTGCGATAACACATTCATAGGGGCCGGAAAAATTAGCACCTATTTGTTTAAAAATTGGCATCTATTTTCTTCAAAATTAGCATCTATTTACAAAGTTAAAAGTCATCACATTGTAATATTATTTTAAAGACTCCCAAGTTTATGAAGAGCAGTTATAGTCCTCAAACGAAAGCATTGTCAGTACTTCAGCATTGGTTTCTTTCAAATTGCACCGTCTGTCTGTAACCACTGTGTTGTAATGGGACAACACACGTTCGCTATCTACATTGTTCGTTGGGTCCACAACAATTCAAAACAGTATTTAGCAAATATGCTGAACTTTGTCTGAACTGCAGTTAATGCAAGCATATCATATTTTTCACTTTCGTCTGGGTTTGAATTGCATTTTTCAGAGAACGGTAATCAGACCAGATTTCGTTTTATGAGAGCACTCCAAACAATTTCTCAAGCTCAGCTAATTCATCAATCTTATTCAAAATTATATTTTTTGGATACAGAGCTTGAGAAATTGACACAAAATGCTTATGTTTGGGGTCTTTAGCTTCCAATGTGGCTAGCTTGCAATTTGAAGAATGAGCAGCTTTGACAAATGTGTCCCTACATGCAGCCTGCTCTAGAGGAGTGAGCTTAATCAAAGCACTTTTAGTTGCTGCAGAAAAATTCCCTGCACAAATTAAGGTAAGACTGGTGTCAAGGTTATGCAATTTTGGGTAAAGGAGATGAGAGGGAGGATACATAGACCCTTCAAGTTCAGTAAGGTGGTCAACCAATCCAGCTGCATGATCGGTGACAAAAACCATGTGGGAGTGAAGTCTATTCACTTCTCGGTCAGGTACTTAATACCACAGTTTTTGATGTCTTTCATGTCAGACATCTTGAAAAATGTAACATCATCTGTAAAGTAAGGACTTAAATAGAAGACAGCCTGAAACCAGCTATTCCATCGGGGTATGACAGGTGCAGGAAAAAGCTTTGCTTCCTTCGAAGCCCCATACTTTGATTTTAAGAAATGTAAATAATTATATTTTCACTTTCTTGTGTTCAGACTTTACCATCGCAACCACATGATTTAAATCTGTCATCACTGCGACCCAACAATTGACAACCAGGCTGTTCTTATGTGCCCAGCACTGTACATGCATTAAATGATCCCCTATGACCACTCTTAATGTTTCATAACGTCGGGTCATGTATGGGTCACTCTCACTAGCGAACACTTGAACCGCATCATATTGTACACCATAACTCCGCAGAGCTTCTAAAACCGCACGGGAGCAGTTTGTAGCATTCCCTGCATCAAGGTAGTTCACAAAAACAACGTGCAGCTCTCTTTTCGATCCGGCTGGGACTTGGAATATGATGGTAAAAACACAACGGCCCATTCTATCTGTAGTTTCATCACAGAGTATGTTGATGTTCTTCCCCATCAGAGCCTCTGCAGTTCTTTTCTGGTGGTAAGATGCAACTTCTAGAAAGGAAGAAAGACCTCAAATTATAACACAATAATTTAAAATTACTGGATCAATTGGGTACGGGTTAAGATAGTTCGATACGGAAATCACGCTCAAATTTGGTCTCCTTCAATTCTGAGTGCGGTTTTGATGTCGTAATATCTAAACCGTACCCGATGAATGAAGTCGAAACTAACCTGGTAAATAAAATTCACGTAGAGTTTTCACACATGGCAGCTCTTCAATTGAAAACTTGGTAATCCAGGCTCTTAGCTCTTTGTTTTCGAGCTTTTCCAGAGGTATATTTGCTTTGGCAAATACTTCAACTGTGCGTTTCGAGAAGTTATCTCTGAAATTTTATTCGTAGTTTACAACTATCCAACTGTGTAAGCACAGAAATTTGCATTCCTTGAGACGTACTAGCAGCAAGGGTTGAACTTTTGTTATCGTGTCGCTTACCCACGTGTTTTTCCGACTTAACATGTTTCGCAACTCGGCAATTACAATATTTACAAAACACTGTCACTGAATTTGTGGCACATAAACCATCCTTTGCATACTGCTGAGCCCTTTCGCGCGCAGTTATCGTCGTGCGCCCCATAACCTAAACAATCGCTTGATTTTCTTCTCTCCACTATTCACACGCACCTTACACGAAAGCAGTTTCAACTTTGAAAGAAGAGTATGAACAACAGGAAAACAACACTGTGTCTACTTCATTATTTCCGTGGCTCTCGATTTACTTTTCCCGAATAATCGATACATCCTATTCCCATTGTAAATATCGATTAAAGTCAGCAAGTAGCGATCGATCGACTACTTTTCTATATATCGATCAGAGCGGTCGAAAGATGTATGCGTCATATTTGCAGTATTTCTCATGATTACACCGAAATATGTGGTTTTTGCCAGTAAAATAACACATTTTCGCAGAATTCGCACCAAAATCGCATATTTGTGCTAATATAGCATTTTGTCGCATTTTGAATTTGGTTACCACAGCGCTTCAGAACACCTTAAAACTATTAAAAAAATTGTTTTAGCACATATTACAAAAATTTGCATTTATCGCAAATGCGAATTTTTCCAGTCCCTACGTATTAACAACACTGTACTGTACCTTATAATTGTGGCTCCATATGTGCCAGAAGTACAAGATATGCATATGATATTTTGAAATACCACATAGGGTTCTAGCAGAAGCCCGCTTGTTAAAGCTTTGGAAAAGTACTGGTACAGTGTTAGGTAGTCAGGATTTTTTAAGCTTGAATGAATTTCTATCAGTAGCTGTTAAGAAATCTGGAAAATATGCAGCATTCCTATGGAAATTCCTGTTCTCTGCCAAATAGTAATTCCACAATGAGGGTACTGTTTACTTCCACAATGTACACTATTGGAGCCCTAACAATCACCACTGGGCACGATAGGCTGCCTATCAAGTGCAGTGGAGAGTGAATGTACCGTATATACCCGAATGTAAGACGACCCCGAATATAAGACGAGGCCTAGTTATCAACTGCCTCTTACAGATTTAAAAAAAAAATACTCGCTAACTCATAACTTGCACAATATATGCCCTCAAGGTCGTGCTTTCATTTTTATAACGTCTCGTGTTATCGGAAATCCCTCTGCCCACTTTTCCAAGACATACTCAATAATTTCTCTGTTCAAGAATGGGAGACGTTTTTAAATTAAGATACATTGATCACTCAATTACTGCTCGTAAAACTGACTGGTTGTTCTTGTAAAGATTGTTTTAAAACATATTTCCGTATGCTTTCGAACATATAATTTATCCGCTTAAAATGACATGTATGCGTAAATCCTAACCTCAAAATGTGCGCTATTCGTATATGCATGGTAATTCAACATAACAAACCATATTTTAATCTTCATTAACGCATTGATTTGTTGCGAGTTACAAGATGCCAACACCACATACTACTTTGCAAATAATAATAATTAAAAAAAAAAAAAAATTATTTTTTTAATACCCTGAATATAAGACAACCCCAAATTTTTATAACACAAAAAGTGGGAAAAAACCTCGTCTTACATTCGGGTATATACGGTATGTTGTGGAATCTTTTAGCACCGTATTTTTTAGAGGGCCATTTAACAGGCATACCTTACCTACACTTGGTACGCCATGAACTTGCACTTCTACTGGAAGATGTGCCACTTGGGGAATACAGTAGAACCTCGATGCATCGTTCCCGGAATTGTCGTTTTCCGGTATGCATCGTTCTATTTATTTAGTCCCGAAAATTTTCCATATAAACTAATGTTAAATTTCCCCGCATCTATCGTTCCTCGAACTATCGTTTTTTCGCATGGATCGTCAAAAAATCACTAGTCCTTGGCCACAATTTTCCTGCATTGATCGTTTATGAGAAAAATATATGCAAACGTTCTTTTGAATTTGAAGCGGCATAGAATAGCGGCAACCTGTTATGCGGGAATGTACAAGGTACGGTATCATTATTTGCTGCACGCTTGTGTGCTTTCTTAATATTATTATTACTTATTTATTATGTAATTCCGTGTATTACACTGTCATCAAGATCAAGATATAATTCTTGTATTTTCTCATTGTGGACAACATGTGTGTAAGATCCCACACGGGTATCTGTTGCGAAGTTTTCACGGAAGTGGCTGATGGTAGACTGGCACTGGGTGTCCCTTGCAAAAGATTCCGCCAATAGCTATTGGGCCTGTTTCCACGTCGGCAAACTGGAGCAGGCAGAGCTTCGTATGGCGGCTCATTGAATCTCGTCATTCCGAGGCCATCTCACGGAAGCGACGGGTCCACTCAAGTTTCATTCCCCTGGAATGGCGCTAAGCGTGATCGGTGTTTAGCGTGCCGTAGGCTGACTGTTTGCGTAGCGAGAGTCTAATCTGTGGCATGAGTCATAGCCTGCAGTGAGAGAGACAGGCTCCTTTCTTCTGACAAGGTCACGTCAGATTATAATCTCGCGGAATGTGCTAAGTGACGATACTGGCCGCTCACGTCGCGTTTCATAGCCCGCGGACATGAAGACGAGATTACTTTCTTCTGACAAGGTCACACCTGTTCTTTTAAAGTCCCAAGTCGTCCCGAGTTTCGCCGAAGCGTATGCCGCCTTAGCGAAGGTGAAATCCTTCATGTACTCGCATATCAGTGATCATGAAGAAGAGACCATTATGCAAGTAGAGAAGGCTTTGTTTCGTCTGAAACGCAAAGCTTCGCCGAAACAAAAAACAATGACTTTTTTACTAAAATGAGCAAGTGATAAAATGACACACATGAAATCATATCGCGTACATCGTGGTTGCAATATTTTGATGCCTCTATGAAGTTTACATGAAGAAATATGTCCAAATACAGTAACCGTACTTTATTATTTTTTTTACTCAAATTTTTATGTTACCCGCATTTATCGTTCTCCCGCATCCATCGTCATCTTCCCCCTCCCCCTTGAGAAACGATGCATCGAGGTTCTACTGTACTTATTATGTGGTTTAAACAGGATGGAGCTCCAGTACATTAACCATTTGTAACCATCTGAATGAGACACAGGTAGAAAGTGGAGGCCCTTTCTCTTGGCCTGCCAGGTCACTGGATTTAACAACACTGAACTTCTTCCTGTGGGGGCATTTGAAACGAACAGTTTACACCCAGGAGCCAGAAAGTCCTGACTGTTCTCAACAGCTCTTTGCTGAAATCTGCAAAACAATAACACTGGCTGCAGCACACAAGATATCCATCCATTCAGCGGCATGCCCAAATGTGTATAAACTAAGCAGGTTATCACTTTGAGCCCTTGCTCATTGTTAGTGAAGTTTGGTTCCCCCCATTACCTACCTGTCTTTGTCTGACCCTGATGACACGTTGACCCTTCTTAGGGCCACACACACTTTCATTCACTGAAAATGTGCGTAAAAGACGACATTTCTCATACATCATGATATGGTAAAAACTACTAAATCAAAATCAGCCCCACAACTCAGGACTGCCCAACCTACGGCCCGCGAGACTGTTATGTGCGGGGCTTGCACCATATCGCCAAAACTTCGAAACAAGTTCCAGTCGTCACACTAAACTAAATTATCATGAACTTTATTTCATATTTGATTATTAATTGTGTCAAATGAACATTGAGTGTATTGAATATCATCGTATTTCTATTTTAAAGGGATTTATAAAAATATTTAGTTTTAGTGTTTTATGTTTTTATCCACTACAAATAAATATAGAAAATGGCAACAATACTAAGAAAACTAAGCTCAGACAGACACAAAACTCACCATATTGCACCTATATGTTTAAAATAGAAATTCCATACCCCTCAAACCCCCCGGAGTGTCATTGGTCTGCAAGGTCCCCCAACTATTTACCCCTCAGTTAAAAAAGGTTGGGCACCCCTGCTCTAACCTATAACTGTGCACCATAGTGTTCAACTTGCTCTTAACATCTATGCTATACTCTCCTGGTATATTTATATTTAATTCTCTTTTAACATTTCTGATGAATTTATAAGTTGCATATTTTAATTGTGTCTACTTAAGAGCTACAAAGGCTCATTTCAGCCCCTGAGGACGAGGGCTGGCTTAAAATATCAGCAGATGTCAAGATCCGGACTTCAATAGTGGTAGCAAGTTTGTAAGTTTGTATTTTGCTCGGATATCACACAGACGTAGCCTGGTAAAGGATATGCTACACCAATTATTATTCAGAAAACTAATAGACATATTAACTCTGGCCAGTTGGTCAGGACTGTTGTCGTTCCCACAGGCAGACTGTACCCCTTATCGGGATGAGTTGAGTGGACCCTAATCCTAGAGGCCAGAAGGAGGAATACAGGTGTCCTAGGGATTGTTAGCTAAATAAAAAAATGTCTTTAAGGTTTAACATACCGTATTTACTCGAATACGACCCGCCCCCGAATAAGACCCGCACCCTGATTTTGAAGAACAAAATTTTAAAAAAATAATTTTTTACTCAAAATTATTTACAATCTTAACTAAATAAACAGAATAGCATTTATCCAAAATAGTTTCCAACAGTTTTGAAGTCGTCGTAAAATAACACACACCAAACGATTAAAAATACAAATAAAAGTACACAAACATTTCATTCATCGTCATCAGAAGTACCAACTTTGGAACTTTTATCACCATCACTTTCCCACTAAATGTCGTCATCACTGACATCCATAGCATTCGAAATACTACATTTCTTGAAGCTCTTCCGTATGAGATCTCCAGAGATACGATTCCATGCCGTCAAAATCCACGAACACAGCAGCTGAACTTCCGGGCGCTGAATACGACCAGTTGGAGTCAGTGTGTGCTTATATACCGCCATCCGCTCCGTATACAGCTGTTTCAAAGCTGCTTTGATCGGGCAGTTCACGCAGACATCCCGTGGTTGTAGCATAGACGTCATCCCGCTCAATCACGAATACATGACTCGTCAATATCATATTTCCTACCGGGCACGATTTCCAATAACTTCAGCTTCCCTCACAACTTTCAATTTCTCACTCACAGTAAATGACCGCAAACATTGCGTAGCATTCATGTTTACACTCGGAGAACGTGTGTGTGACTGTATGACGCCGCGTGCTTACGGTAAAACAAAGTTATAGCCGGAAGAAGGCTAGCACCATCTAGCGGATACTTGCAACACCCGATATCGCGCGTGGCGGGCAATTTAGATCTTTCAAATTTGGATGACTCAAATAAGACCCGCACCCCAATTTTTCACGTCCGAATTTGTTTAAAAATGTGCGGGTGGTATTCGAGTATATACGGTACTCACATACAGGATCTTTCATATAAAATAAGAACGGTAAGCAGCAGTTTTGTTATTCGCTGCTACGGTGGCCTTGGCCGAGCTTGTGGCGCGCCACGGCCCCCTGCTGTACTATTGAAAGCGCACGCGTAGTACATACGAGGGCTGTATTCTTTTTCAAGTTCCGATGGATCGTATAAAAACAACAGATTGACACACTAAACTGATTTTACTACTCAATGTTTGCTTGTTATATTCATATGTCTCAACATAATCACCAAAACGATTGAAACATTTGTCGTATAAGCTTTCCAATGCCCTCTGCAATATTCTGCCGCCACTGGGGTGGGTACGTCAGGAGAGTCTCCTGAAGTTTTTCCTTTTTGGCTAGGCGTTGCCACCCAACCGTACCTTCAATTCTCGAAAAAGGTGAAAACCATTCACGACCACACTGTACCAATGTTACGATAGATTTTTCAAAGAATTCAAGTGTGAAGTTTTGGACCATCTGCCGTTTAGTCCAAACCAGCACTGAAACTAAAAAGATAAATTCAGTCCTACAACTCACATTGTCCGTTCTTCTTTAATATTGGGGGAGGCAACCGAATGACCTCACCATATTTTGTTCACACGCTAAGTTTCTATCTTATAACTTTCCAGACATGCTCTCAATTTGACAAGTTCTTTCCTAATGATTCCGAGTCCCACTCATCAGCCACTGGTGCCTGCACCCGCTCAAGTCTAATAAGGCGCGCGCGAAAGGCGAAAATTTTGCCATAAGCAAAGTTACAATGTTTTTGTACTTACGTTGGTACTTCGTTTTGCGAACAAATTTTACAGGAACACCAACGCTGAAATATTGTTGAAGTTGCAGTTCTCATGTAATTTTCCATGCCAGATAGCATGAGGCAAGGCTACACGTGCCACAAAAGTTGATGATCAAAGTATTGCACCATATAATGAAATTGGTCCTTTTACATGAATTTTGGATCTTTGTTTTGTTCATTTTTTGGTATGGGTAAGTTTCATATTTATTTTCAGGGTTTCCAGGGTATTTTGCAAAGAATATCTTCAATTTTGCCATTGCTGGTTGTACCACCGGTACAGACTATAAACTAGTATAGCTCAGTCAGATATATTCAATGATTAGGGACACTCTAATTTCTTGAATGAAATGGTGCTGAATTCTTGAGTAAAAAGAGAAAAAAATATTGAGTAACGAGGGAAAATTCTTGGATAGGTAATTAAAATTCTTGAGTAGAAAACAAAAATTCTAAGGTAGAAAAGACAAATTCTTAGATAATATAGATCTTGGGGAAATAGAAATGCAGTCAGTACTTTCAAATATTTATATTGTAACTTCAAAATTATTGGTACAAAAGAAAGAAATCGCAAACATTAAAAACAAAAAAGATATTTACAAACTTTACCTCCCTTCTTCATTTCATGTTTTACATTCATTATTGTAGGATGACAGCAATTCCAAATTTGTCATTGTTAGATTAGTTCTGAAATCCGTAAACACACAAGAAAATTTTGAAAAGAATCTTTCACAATTTACATTTGACACTGGAACCCACAGTGCCCTTAATGCACCATCAACAAAGGGTTGATGATCCTCTCGCATTGCCTGAAGAGCATCTTCCACCGCTATTTCTGCATTCTTCTTCAGAATATCCTGAAGATCCCTATATGCGAGCACTCCTTCATCAACGGGAATACCCTTCAGTGACGGTATTTTGCTGAATAGGGCCTTCAGTTTGTCTCCTGCTGTAGACTGCGACAAGACATTCTGCCTGTAGAAGAGCTCAGACACTGGCTCCAAAAGTGTGCGGGCTGGGTCCCCCAACATCAGGTTGTCCAACTTCGTATGCATATGGCCTGACGTCTTCTTTATTTCCTCCATCGCTCTGCCCCTAAGATTACCTTTCAGGGCATCCAGCTCTTCCTGGACCTTGTTGCTGAACATTCCTGCAGCAACCACTTGTAAACGCTTCTTCAAATTCTGAAGTTTGGGATACACTTCTGCAGCAATTGGTTTGGAATTCGTCTCCAGTCTGAGCAATAGAGGTTTCATCACTGATGCTACAGATTTAACGAAAAGAGCTTGCACATAAAGCACTTATAACTCCGATTCTGTTATATTCTGCAGATGCGAAGATGCAGCGGTGAATGATTCTTTTCCATCATTGGTTTGGAAAAACTCGAAAAGAATGGTCCAGTTATCTGCCAGCCACTCAACTGCTTCCAGCCAGGAATTCCACCTTGTGGCAACAGGAATTGGAAACATCCCAGCCCCCGATTCTTTCTCCTGCAGGAACTGTCGGAAGGCGTGTCGTTTCTTTCTGGCATGTAGAAATGTTTGCTTAACGGAAACAACTAATTTGTTCAGGGACGACAGACATTCTTTCACCACAACACCAACCAGATTGACCTTATGTGCCCAGCATTGAATGTGAAGAGAGTCTTCTGGCAAGAGGAGTGACAACCCACTAAAACACGAGGTCATGTATTTGGCCGAGTCAGTTACTAAGGCCACAACTTGGTCATAGTTCACTTTCGTGTCGCGCAGTGCATCTGTAATCGTTCGAGCACATGTCCGTCCATTCACTGCCTCCAACGAAGTGACTGCCGCCACATACTGGTCCTGTGATGCGGAAGGCTCCACTGTAGACAGCAGAACAACGAAAATTGCCCTGCCCAGCTTGTCGGTTGTTTCATCACACATAACAGCAACTTGTTTGTTATGTACGGCCATAACAACCTTTTCCTTCCTCGATTTTGCCAAGAGAGGCAAATAATCCCTACGAAGAACATTACTTCCTGGAAGGTCTCCACCGCCTACAACGTTCTTCTTCACCCATTCCTTGAAAGCTGGGTGATCTGCCTTTTCCAAGGGAATGTTAACTGATACCATCATCTCTACGGTCGAAGAGACAAAATTCAGTTTGGCAGCCTAATAAAGTCAGAAAAAATCAAATAATTAGTTTGTGCAATTAAATTATCAACAATTCATGCATTACAACCAACCACCACAGATACATAACATAAAATAGTGAATGCATCCCTCCACAAAGGGGCTTGGCGGTGGGAAGGGCATCAGCCTGTGAAACAAGAGCCTAATCCACTTGTGCGTCACAGTTCGCACCCGCGACCCTACAGGTGTGGGAAAAGCGGAAGGAAAAGAAGTAGAAGGAGAAGAATATCATACAGAATTAAAAATACTGTATTTAGAACTTCGGCTTGCGATTGGAGTCAATTTGAAAAAATAAATAAATAAGAAAGCATCATATTCCGCACTACGAATTTGCGTGTTCTAATTGCGTCCGTGTGCATGTGCGAACCGAAATGTTAACGAAAACACGAAAAGTTAATGGAAAGTTTCATTCACAAAAGTTAAAGATATTTTGTTTATCAACATGCTCGAAAAGTTAATGAGCACGCTATTTTATTTATTAACAGTCAAAAATGTTCCTAAACATTGTTTGTTAACAGTGTTTATTAACAAAGTTGACGAAAACATCTTGGTGTGGAAGTACCTTAACAGATCACGGTTATTACGTCACCCGCAACAAAATAAAAGTATTCACAAGAATATAACAATTGAATGTTACGTACCTTTGCTCCTTTTGAACATTCAGCTGCCTCGAACATTGTTGTCTGCCGCTTGCGTGTCTTTGCTGCTTCCACGTGGTGGCGGCTAGAAATGTGCTTTTTTACGGCATCAGAAGTTTCCCAAGGTATTCTTTTATTGCAAAAGCTACAGAGCATTACTTCTCCAGACCTCTTCATTCCGTCCTGCGAGAACTGTTTTATTCGTTCATCTAAGCACACTTTCGGTGGCATGGTGAACTATCCTGATAAATTTTCGTGCGACGAAGACCTCGACAAATGGTCTAGAACTATCGAGTTGGGAAGTGTTCTTGCAACATTCTAAAAGCAGACTGGTTACAGTGTAGTAGGACAGCAGTGCGAGAGCCGAGTTCATGGTTACGCAGTGTTGCATGTTACGCGGCATCATTTCGTGATTTACAGCGTGACCGTTGTCTCTTGTTTCTCGAACCCACTCCAGAACTTTTATGTCCACATTTTCGTACTTTCCTTTTTACACACCGCGGAAGGGCTTACAAGTTTTCTTTGTTCCCAATAATTTATCCTTCTGGTTACGCCAATAACGAATCATACACGGCTGCACTTCATATTTACGACTCACCGCTTTCACTCCATTTTCTGCGGCATATTCTAGCACTTTGAACTTGAAGGATGCTGTAAAACTTATTCTTTTCTCATTTTCAGTCGTTGTCTACTGCACGCTTCTTACACACCGCCGTGCGGTACGCGAGGCACGGAACTCGTAAGCGAGGCAGTAGGGGGAGAGAGTAGCCTTTTTTGTCGAGGTCAACAGGTGTTTCAGGCAGAAGCGCAGGTTTTACAGTTTCGTGAGTTGCATGATACAGTAGCATGGCATCCAGCTATAATGTATACTATAGATTTTGGTTATTAAGAAATGATTGTGTACCTTCTTGTGTTTTATTTAATGATATGTAGTAGAGTATTAATAGTATACATTTGTTTAAAAGTGACAAAAATAAAAATAAAAGTTTTTTAAAATTTCCATTCAAAAATGAGGGGGCGGGTATTCGGGTATATACGGTAATTAAAATGTATTAACATAATAATTGAACGTTTTACAAGAGGTAAATTAGCTGTAGGATGCCGCACATACGACTGATGTTACACATCCACGCCTTGAAAAGGTTGTAATAAAAGTCGGATAACGGTTTAATGCATTATTTCTCTAGTTGCAATAAATTTCGCGAGTAAACCTAAAAATTCGTATATGGAGCCGAAATGCCAAAATTTCGCGAGTAGATAGTGTTCCAAATTACATTTAAATTCGTAACACATATCCTATATGCCTTTCTCCCATCATATTTAACACTTTTGAAAATTTCGCGAGTCGCGAAATTAGAGTGTCCCTATCAATGATACCTTTGCAAAAAAAAACGACCTCCGAGAGTGCCTCAAGATTGTAAGGGAAAATATTCACCAACTTTAGTAAAATTAAATTGCAAGATTTATTGATGAGGTAATAAACAAGAAGTTCCGTGACGAACTAAAGAGCCTCCTTTTCTTAAAATTTAAGATGCATGCCAATGATTAATCTCTATGGATCTATCTAGAATAATGACGAAATTAAGTTGGTAATTTCGAAATTTCTAATTAGTTCGAAATACTGTATACCTGGCATAATGTAGCCTAATAGAGAACTACAGTTGGCAGACCTGGTGACTGAATATATTATTAGTTCCATCTCTTAAGGTACAGAATACAAAATTTGGTTGAAGTCCAATGGATAGCATGGACGTTACATGCAGTTAAACATTTGATCTAACAGCGTGCGTAAAATCATGTTGGCAACAATGACATACATGTATTGGTCAGAAATAATCTGATCTATTGTTGTGTCAATTTTGAATGAAATCCATTAGTTAGTATAGAAGTTACATGCATTTTAAAATTGGACCTATCAACAGGCTTAGAATCATGTTGGCAGCACTGGCGTAGGCCTATATTAGTTACTCCAAATTAATCTAGAATAACAGGTACTAGTCTATACGTGTACAAAGTTTAGAGCTATTGGCTTGCAAACTTTCTGAGATATTGGTATTAGGGTAACAAAAATAGAGACAGTATTTATTAACAGTTGGCAGCCCTGGTTACTCTTAAGAATCGGCATAGTCATATCTGTTATGTTACACATAGCACACACGAAATTTGGTTGAAATCCAAGTGATAGTATAGAAATTACATGTATTTAAAGTTGGACCTCTCAGCAGGCTTACAATCATGTTGGTAGCACTGACGTATATAAGTTACTCGAAATTAATATAGAATATTGTGGTGTTTGAAGCCATATTTTCAGTGTTGCCTTAGTAAACAAGAGTTTAGTGCTTTTCAGTCGGTCAACACGAATGTACCCAAAAGAGATGGGTTATGCCCTAATCCTGAAATAAATTACATGAGATTAATAAAACACTAGGATGACCAGTTTCGATCGTCAAGCGATCATCATCAGATCCATTACACTTAGGCTACAAAATCTATGTTTGAAATACAGGTGAAAATATTTACAATATGTACAATTATTTAGTTGCAGTATTGGTACTGCAACTGTCAGTGTATGCTAAATGCAGTATATATGTTAGGTGAAATGCTAAATGGTGATAGCTATCCGGAGATTGTACTTTAGAGAGATTATATGGTTGTAAACTATGGTTAAACTATAAAATTTTTGGCTGACTACTTATCTGATTGTCTTCCGTATTACAGCTACTCGCAGTTTTCGTGCTCACTGGAACTCGCTGTGCGGTCGACTGCGGTGGTTATCTTAACGACTGGTTTTTCCCCTGCCTCCTCCCCCCTGTCCCTACGTGCTGTGGGGAGTGATAGCGATGTGTTTATGTGAGGTGTTGCCAACCTAGATAAGATGTATGTTATTGAATGAGGTGGGTCCACAACTATTAAAGACCGTGGATTGGCCCTCGCCACGCGTGGAGCATAGCCCATTCGAACTAAGCGTTGACGGTCTTATGAGGACGTCCCGGCACCTTTAATACTGCCGCGAATATGGGCCTTGGTTTATTGCAGAAGCAAAGTACATCGTACACCTGATCCAGATAACATTTACCTATTAAAAACCCACTAATTTCCCCCCTTTTTTATCTAGCTTGGCTGTGTCGCTAAATTGTGTTTTGTTTCCGACAGGGTGTGTTTTTTAGTAGCGTGAAGAGGGGTGAGCTCTCCATGAACGTGTGTTCATTTACATTGTTGGGATTGTTTCGTTTGGCTAGGTGTATCTCGATTGCTTCCTTTATGTCAAGAGCTCTGCCTTTCGATTCGTGATGCATTATTTTAAGGTCCGACTCTATGTTGGTAAAGCTGTGCCCTGCGTCACACATATGTTCGCACACGGCTGAATGTGTTCCGCTGACATCTTCATCAATGCACTAGAAAATGCGTTCTTAGAAAAGACTTCAACAAAGGGAATAGTAATATGGAAAAGATACGTAGATGATGTAATTTGCATCTACGATACTGAACTAACAAGCGAAGAAACAATTCTCCAATCCATTAATAGCCTTCACCACTCTATCAAATTCACTAAGGAATCCGAAATAGACCGGAAAATAAATTATCTCGATATAACTATTGAACGTAAAGACAACGACCTTTCATATTCCATATTCCGGAAAGCAACACAAACCTCGCATGCAATCGACAATCAGTCTAATCACCCCAGTACGCACAAACTAGCGGGTTTCAATTCAATGGTGCACAGAGCTTTAAACATACCCATGTCAAAAGACAACTATAATAAGGAAATAAGAACTATTATGCAAATAGCAAAGGAAAACAACTTCTCGCCAAGCAAAATAAATCAAATTATAGCCAAACATAAAAATAAAGATAAAACGATTCCCAAACCGGACAGTAATGAGAAAAAATTTGCGCGTTTCAAATATGTGAATGCGAATACATATAAAATCACTAACCTATTCAAAAACAAGGCATAAAGATAGCTTTCACGACGAAAAACACAACCGCTAGGCACCTCCTAAATAGTAATCTAAATAAACGTGACCCGTATTCAAGGTCAGGGGTATATTCTGTAACGTGCCAAGACACCGATTGTCAAGCTAATTACATCGGGCAGAGTGGAAGGCGAGTAGACACACGTTATAATGAACATAGGAATGCGATAAGATACGGAACACATTCAGCCGTGTGCGAACATATGTGTGACGCAGGGCACAGCTTTACCAACATAGAGTCGGACCTTAAAATAATCCATCACGAATCGAAAGGCAGAGCTCTTGACATAAAGGAAGCAATCGAGATACACCTAGCCAAACGAAACAATCCCAACAATCTAAATGAACACACGTTCATGGAGAGCTCACCCCTCTTCACGCTACTAAAAAAAACACCCTGTCGGAAACAAAACACAATTTAGCGACACAGCCAAGCTAGATAAAAAAAGGGGGGAAATTAGTGGGTTTTTAATAGGTAAATGTTATCTGGATCAGGTGTACGATGTACTTTGCTTCTGCAATAAACCAAGGCCCATATTCGCGGCAGTATTAAAGGTGCCGGGACGTCCTCATAAGACCGTCAACGCTTAGTTCGAATGGGTTATGCTCCACGCGTGGCGAGGGCCAATCCACGGTCTTAAATAGTTGTGGACCCACCTCATTCAATAACATACATCTTATCTAGGTTGGCAACACCTCACATAAACACATCGCTATCACTCCCCACAGCACGTAGGGACAGGGGGGAGGAGGCAGGGGAAAAATCAGTCGTTAAGATAACCACCGCAGTCGACCGTACAGCGAGTTCCAGTGAGCACGAAAACTGCGAGTAGCTGTAATACGGAAGACAATCAGATAAGTAGTCAGCCAAAAATTTTATAGTTTAACCATAGTTTACAACCATATAATCTCTCTAAAGTACAATCTCCGGATAGCTATCACCATTTAGCATTTCACCTAACATATATACTGCATTTAGCATACACTGACAGTTGCAGTACCAATACTGCTACTAAATAATTGTACATATTGTAAATATTTTCACCTGTATTTCAAACATAGATTTTGTAGCCTAAGTGTAATGGATCTGATGATGATCGCTTGACGATCGAAACTGGTCATCCTAGTGTTTTATTAATCTCATGTAATTTATTTCAGGATTAGGGCATAACCCATCTCTTTTGGGTACATTCGTGTTGACCTACTGAAAAGCACTAAACTCTTGTTAATATAGAATGTCAGGTACTATACGTGTGCATAGTTTAAAGCTGTCGGCTTGCATACTTTCTGATATATGGGTATTTGGATAAAAAAAATTGAGAGCATTTATTAACAGTTGGCAGCCCTGGTGGCTCTTAAGAATACGCTCAGTCATATCTGTTTATGTACACATAGCATATACGAAATTTGGTTAAAATCCAATTGATAATGTAGAAGTTATATGCATTTAAAATTTGGACCTATCAGCAGGCTTCTAATCATTTTGGTAACACTGCCATGTATGGCCTCCTGGAAATTAAACTGCAATATTATTATCTATACGTGTGCCAATTTTGAAATAGCTCCCATTCATACCTTCCAAGATATCCAACACGGAGCTCAAATTTCAATGGCGATTTTTCCACAGTTGGTAGCACTGACATCATTTTCAAATATGGCCGTGAAATATTCAGGTATAGATCTTTACTCCTACCAAATTTTGTTTCGATTGCTGCAGCCAGAAAGACAGACAGACACACATTTGCCCGATCTCATAAATCTACTTTTTCCTCATTTTTGCAAAATGTGAAAAGTAGGCCAAAAATATTGCACATTCTTTCAAATTGATAACCTAGCCAGTGTTGTCCTATTTTGTGATGACTAGGGTTCTGAAGTTAACGACTCAAAGAAGTACAAAATATGCAAGCAAATATGCCCTAAAAAAAGCTGAATATGACCTAAAATCAGGAAAATTTAGCATTTTAGAGAAAAAACCAATAATATAACACACACACATTTACTCATACAAACATTCGGTGCATATTCGCAGCTCTGGTTTACTGATTCTTTTTACACGGAGGTTAGACTGACTCAAAGAACAACTTATTTGGAATATGCAAAGTAAAGTTGTTGCTATTATTATTTCATTAATAGTAATTGTTGTGATGTATGGTCCTCAGGAGATGGTGCTGCAACTAAGAAGAAACTCACTCTGCCATTTGAAGAGTACAAGAAAATCTCCAACATGCTGGTGGTTAAAATGCGTAATGAAGAAATGTGGGCTGAGGTTGAAAGTAAGTACAGGGAATATTACTGCTTTGTAAGTATATACCATATGAAAATGATTGCCAGAATCTCCTCCAAAAGTACGTATTTTATATTGTCACTTGGCTTTGACTTTAGTGAAGAAGCGCCGGGCACAAGAAGCCCCGTTGTAGGATCAGAATGACCGGTAAGTGGAGGACTGAACAATTGTTCAGAGGGTGGGTTTTACTGCTAGATGTCCCCCATACTATTAATAATAATAGTCATGTTTAAAACAAGGTTAACAAAATAAATATATTTAACAAAGGTGGTATACAGCAAGGAATTAGGGCGCAAGATAAATACACTTGGGGCCTGGTTGAAATTGGGAGGATCCCCTTAATTTGGCCTAGCCGCGGGCATAGCAAACCCGCAAGAGTATTTAATGTTTAATAAAATAATTGGCTCAGGAGAGCGGGCACAAGAAAACCTGCCAACCGAGGCAGTCAGGGGTGGACAAGCGTGGCATGAGGAACCACGGAAAACCATATTACCACACGAGCACGTGTTTGCAACCAAGGGCAGCTTTAACATTGAATAGGCCCAGGAGGGCTTACAGGATAGCAGGAGCTATCGAAAAAAAACTTGCGCAGCAAACAAGTAAAACAAAATGAGCAGAGGCCTCGCGGCCTGAGTAGCCGAGTACCACGAGGTACTTAATAAATGGCGTAGCCAATATGACGACAAGACAAGGGACATGCCGCCAGAGCAAAATAAAGTTCCCCATCCAAAATGCACAACATAGTTTTCATTTATATCTGAAAATTAATACTGGTTCTCGTCCTTTAATATCAGCACAATAACTATTTGAAAGTTAGGTTGGCTTCTGGATAACGGCCGTAGTCGTTTCATGTTCAACACGAATTTGAATTATCATGGCCAAGGGTAGGCGTAAAATACAGTTTTAGACTCGGAAACTTCTGGCGAAGACATATGTCAGAATATATAATTAAACAACATGAAAGAGATGAATTTCCTAGTACTGTGTGGCCAACACAAAATACAGTTCTAAAGTTCGGCAGACGCATAAGTTTCACCCGCACTCAAACAGCAAGTATAAAAAACAACTCCATCGGGAGTAAGAAATAAAATAACTCAATTAAAATGTAGAATGTTTTTCAGAGTACCTTAGATTAGGCCTCATGGCCTATACCAGCACAAGGCTGGCCGATCCGAGCGGCCAGCTCACAGCGTTTTTCCACTACATCGTGGCGAGTTCACTAACAGAGTATATACAGCTCGAAGGCCACAAGCAGAGTGTCTTCAGCCCGAAGGCCACAAGCAGAGTGAGAGAGCGTCAGTAGGACGCAGAGTAATCACAGCTCTCCGCGCATGCGCGCGCTCGTCGACCAATAGTCGCGCAGTGTTGTGGCGCGGCCGGTAATATGAAATTCAGTCTAGAACAATCCAGTACAATCTTGTTCTTTCTGGTGGTGTCGCGCTACTTCCGAGGCCGGAAATACGTCGTCAGGCAGAAGGGGTAACTGCGGGAGTTTGACATAGTTCGAAATGCAGAGTTCAGGCCCAGCTCGCGGGACAGCAGCTCGGCGAGAGGTGGAGGGGTGGGGACGAAATATTGTGGCAGTCATCTGACTGGCACAATTAACAACTTAAAATTGTCTACAAAGATATTCTTGAGAATATTGGCAAATGAGTGCAGAGTTATAAAATCAATATTAATTTGTTAAATAGAAATTCAACGTTTTTATAATGTAATAAGTTCAGAGCCTATGCCATCATGTTGGTAAATTTCAATGTTAAAAATCATAGAGGATAAATTAGAATGCTGTGTTTTTATTGCATCTTTTCTTCAACAAGTGAATGCTAATTAGCAGTATTTTCCCTTTCTTTCTAATTTCTAATATGTTAATTTCATTTACAGTCGTTGACAGTCAATAGTAAATACATCCACAATAATTGGTGAAGATGGTGATTGTTGCTTTCAGGGGCTGCATTATTAGTCCCTTAAAAATTCAGATTTATGGCTATTTTTACCCTTCATTTACTAACCATGACAGCTTATCACATTAAACAAGTACATTTGAAAGTCAATAGCCACTGACATATCAAAACAAACTATTAGTTCCGTGAAGAATTAAATAGCCTGGACACGAGAAATGAAAACAAGATTTTTAAAAATTGCACAGCCACCATTTTTAAGTTCTCATAAAATTCCATTAAATTAGACGTCAGTATATTAAGGCTTGTGTGAAGCTATACCGCGCCAAGTGTCGCAGCGCTCTGATGAAAAGTCACGAGAAAAATCCATTTAAATTTAGCGTTGCCGCCATGTTGGATTTGTGCTCACTAGGTTATTGAATGATCCATCGGTGAACATACCGTACATACCCGAATATTACCCGCCCCCGAATAATCCCCGCACCCTCATTTTTGTATGGAAATTTAAAAAAAAAACTTTTTTGTTTGTTTTTGACTATTTATTTTAAACAAAAATGTATACTATTGACACTGGAATACAGTAAAACTTGTTTAAGAAGTTCCTGCATAAAAAGTTTTTCCACTGAAGACGTCCGATATTCTCGGTCCCGCGATTGAATCATCTCGCCAATCCCCGCGAAAGATACTTCCGGTGTTCCGAGTGAAAGAATACAGCGGTTCCGAGTGTCCGCGGGTCTCCAGTGAATCATCTGACCGGGCGAACTATGTTAAGGCTACATGACGTCTCGCCATGACAGCAGCAGCTCATTGGACAGTGTTAACCTTGAAACATGTGTGAGGAGATATGGAAAACCCTGGCTTCTGCCGGGAATACTTCCGCAAACTGCAAGAAAATTAAAATCAGGAAATACGACGACGTAGAACAAGATCTGCTGGTATGGTTTAAACTGCAGCGAAGTTTAAACATTCCAGTGCGTGCGCCGAGTTCGGCTCGGTCAAACAGGACACGGGCTGCCCGCGCGAACGGAACGACCGCAGCCCGTCGTGGACTGGGGTGGTCAAACTTAATACGGACAAGTCAAGGCGCGGACTTTGTGGAAAATCACAACTGCTCACTTACCCGCCGCGGTAGATCGCCTTCTGTTTAACCAGGATGATGCGATATTACACAATGCAGAGTTCGCAGCGGTCGGGCGGCCGAGTTTGCGCTTCCTGTTTGACCGAGCCTTTACTGATGCCATACTATCACGCAACTAACGAAACTGACGCTCGTGTTTGGTTTGCGCGACCAGTCAAGCCATTAGACGGAAATAAACAAGTACACCCGAACAAGCACCATAATAGCGGATACTCGGGCATGACTGGCAATTTATATCTTTAAAATTTGGATGACTCAATTAATACCCGCACCCCAATTTTTCACGTCCGATTTTGTATAAAAATGTGCGGGTGGTATTCGGGTATGTACGGTATGTGTCACTGTGTTGTTTGTACTAGTGTGTGTACCTTCATATGAGGAAGGATTTGGGTAGGAAGCTTAGCCTCTATCAAATACCAAAAAAACTGTCAGGTGTAGGGAAGTTATACCCATTACAATATAGGTTCAATAATTGAAGACCTCGTTTCCAAAACTCACTAAGTCAAAAATGATGATTTTTCAGGACAGACATTTTTTGTACCGGAGCCTACTTTGGCAATATTACTTCATTATGAAGTAAAGAGACGTTTTTCAAATTAATATGCAGAACAGTGATAACGAACCAAAACCCTATCTTGAAGTTATTAACGTTAAAATGCCGATTTTTTCCCAAAAGTAAACTAGGTCACTTGATTTAGGTCAATTCTGGAAAAGAACTACAGACTTAGTGAGTTCTGGAATAAAACATCTACTTGCACATGCTAAGTTACACATTTGGTAGATCGGAAGCAAGCATGTAAAGCAATGGGATTTTAGTGATTTATTCTAGATTGCTCAAACTTCCCTTGAAAATCAATGAGGAACAGAAAAAAGTTATTAAATTGTCCAATACCTGCCATTAAAAAAAATAACAATACAAATATATAACAAATAAATTCCAAGAACAAACGCACTTGCACAGCCTTAACTTTGTACTACACAAATGGCTCTTCTTCAGCATAGTGTATTTCTGTGTGATCAACCAGATCTGCATCATCACCGAAGTTCTTCAGAGCTTTATTGTAGTACAACTGACCTTGTTCGGACAGAGAAACAAACTTCAGAAGTGCTGCAACATCTTTCTTCTTCTCTGAAGATATTTTATTGCATTCCGCTACTACATGGACCAATCTGTACGAGTTCCTCCAAGAATGGACTGATTTCTTCTTTAACACTTCGTATTCATTGAAGTCTCCATTGTAGGTATTCTTGGCAAACACTTCTTTCTTTCCTTTTTGTACAGAAGAACACGCTGCTCCCTCATCAAGAATGGGAGCTTAGTTTTCATTATATTATTGGCGCTCCTTTTAAAATCAAGTAGCCGCCAATCTCTCTTTAAAAGTTTAACAGCTCCATGTTTTTCCAGAATAGCATGATAATCTTGTGGCTCTAATAGTTTTTCACGAGTTCTGTACACTTTTTCGATTCTTTCAAACACTCGGTCCGGAGGCAAAAAACTGTGTCCTCTTATAGGAAATATGTGTTCCACTTTATTAAAAATTTCACTTTTGTTTACATAATCTAGCAAGAAGCCCATGATGGTAGAGTTCTTGTTTTGACTTGTGGCAGAGTCTGAGAACAGTCTCAATGTTTTCTGAGATTTAATGCCTTCTGGTTTTGCTTCTTGACGAACGCTCTCTTCAAGACAGTGTAGGAAGTTATGCAAGGCTGATGCAACTTCGTTCGATCCTCTTCCTGACTGATCTTCTGTGCAAGAATATATGAATGTGTTTTCCACATTTTGGACGTTTTTATGAATTATAAAAGTTAGGTTGTACAACCAAAGCTGTTGAGCATAAAAAGTCTCGGAAATTCTAATCATGGGAAGGGGCTGGTTCTGTTGCATGTCAAATGCTACTTTCAGAACATTATCTTCCTCTCACTTCAAAATTTCATAAAATTTTTTGGCTCGTAATTTGTGCAATCTGTAACATCCCATCAGGTCTGCCCTTTCGGCTGGTGATGTAGAATTATTTTGTATCTTGATTTGTAATTCTTCACAGTGAACATGTGTCGGTTTTCGGGTGCCCAAACCCGATATTGAATCGTGTTTGGAAAATTCTATGAAATTTGTTATAAGATGCGACTGATTTTGAAGCACTTACCCTGGCCTCTCTCCACAATCGCCAAATCTTCTTGACGGAAAGTGTTGGGTCCATGTAAACTCGTGCGCTCTTTGCCCTCCCATAATGGCTTTCTCTGCACTTCAATGTCTTAATGAAATTAACAATTGAAACCTCAGTTTCCATGTCTTTGGCTTTAATACGACCTCCGCCCCTGTTCTCTTTACATTGTTCACCTGTAGCATTGAAGTTCTTAGATAAACGATTCAATCTGAATCTACTCATTCCTGTTACCGAACAGAAAGATTGAGCACAAACTTGTATAATCTGGCCGGCTTTCCTCCGTATAAAATATTTTGTTAATAACCTAGCACGGGGATTGCCTACATTTCTTGGTCGATGTGATTTCGGTTCTTTTGTTACAATATATTTTAATAGTACATAATGCAACGAGCCTATAATGGCTATAATTAAGACACGAGTATGTTTATAATTTCCATACGAGTGTCTTAATTACCATTATAGGCGAGTTGCATACGACTGTTTATGTTCGACGATAATTATAACTTTACATGTTTTAACATAAATATTCATAAATATCTGTTCAGTAAATAGAATTTTGTGATCGGGTGGTGCGCTAGGTAGCATATCTCCATGTTCCAAGCTCTCTGGCCGACCGACGCATGCGCTCTGTGTGCTTGCAATGCCATATGCAGGCCATATGTTTACATCTGCCGCCCCTCAGTAATATTGTCACCGGAGTCGTTTCAAGAAAATGCGCTGTGTAGAAATTAGTGTTGGTGATTCTAAGGTACAGTGCTATTTCTTGTCTCATATTCGCCAGTTTATTTACGCGAACATATGGACGGTGCGTATTCCATGTCGGTAATTTATTATAGTTCGATGTTGTGTTTATGTCCGACATGTTGGATTATGAGCGCATGCGCGAAGGTATCGTTACCAAATTGGTCAATGAACGAGCTCTGATTGGCTGGAGAAACTGTATCATAATGGAAAACAGTGTTATAATGACCATCATTATGATACAGTTTTCTGACACATATAGTGAGGGTCGAACATAAAAGGAAGTTATCTTGCTCTACTTTTGATTTGTTGTCATACAGTTTGTCACGGAAATGAGTGATGTCTCTTGACTCAACAATCCTACCTTGCATGTATAGTTCGGTCTTCCAGCATGATTACAAGTGATACAAGATGCAGGATGAGCACTTGAACTGTTTCTTGCATGCTTGCGTTTTGTTTTATCCCAGGTGTTTACATCTTTTCTTCTCTTCCTGCTTCGACCGGAGTCTTCTAGAGGACTCTTTAATCCTTCTAAATCAAAGTCACTCATCTTGTACACTTTCTTAAAATGTAGAAACTTTCTCTTAAACACAGCTCATCAACATACGACACATGAAACAGCCAAGAGGTTACTGGCAGGAAACAGGCACGTTAGACTTAGCAGAGTTTGGAAGACATCACGGCTTGGCGGGAAACAGGAGCTTACTCATACGCATGCGCATAAGACTTAGCAGAGTTTGGAAGACATCACGGCCTGACTTAGTACAGTTTTGGAAAAAAATGCAATATCCTAGGTTACAATTTATGATGACATAGTGAGTTCTGGAATAAAATATTAGTAGCATACATAGGTCTACACCTTACGAACAAGATCCAAAGGATTTCTCAATTTCGTCCAAAACTGACTTAGTGAGTTTTGGAAACGAGCTCTTCAATTGTGTTGACTGATTGGAAAGCGTTTAAATGTCATTTTTCAGTTTTGCTACAGCTAGTGTCATGTCTTGTGTGTGTGTTGCAGAAAGGGACGAAGGGGGCATGCGTCGTAGTGAGGTTGTGGCTTGGTATCTGGAGCAGATCCAGGACCAGATCGAGACTGAAGTCGAGCTCCTGGAACGTAAAGCCTTGGTGGAGAAGGTGTTGGACCGTCTCATATATCATGTAAGTGTGTTTTTATTTTTGCTTCTTTTTTGTACTATTATGCAGATTAAATTCACAACAGCTCATGTAATTCTACATTGGTATTCCAGAATAGCCTCCATAACCTAGCATACATTGTAAGGGCAAAGTAAACTCTAGTTAATGCATTTGAATTCCTGCCATTTACAGTTTCCTTTCTCCTTTTGAAGAGAGTTTCACTGTAATGGGCCAAACCTTTGTCTCCTTTTACCCTTTAGTTCTCTCTCACTGTCCCCATTGCAGGATAGTGACTCTCTGCCTATCACTTTCTGAGTGCATTCCATGTGAAAAAACATTAAAGAGGTTGGTATCTGGAGCAGATCCAGTTTCCAATTATTGATGACTTCTACATTGCCCTATAATATGCCAGTATTATCTTTATTGTCTGGATTCATGGTTAACCGGGTATCATGCTAGACTGCGGTCTTATAGACCTTGGGTTAGATTCCTGGCTGTGTCATGGGATTTTAACTTTGTGTGATTAAACCTTCTGGCTCAAGGGGTTTGGTGTTTGTGACAACTTCATCATTCATTTTATCCTTATTCTACTGAATATATTAACCCTAAAGGAACAAGAGTAGTGTTTATAAATTGAGTTAATACATACCTTGCTGTTCCAGCACTCAAAATAACAATCATCATGTACGTCAACTATGAATGTGTTACCTAACTGTTATCATTGTGTTATTGCTCATTTGCTGTACCAATAACATGTTAGTGAAAAGGCCACAAAAATTATAACACCCAGTTGCCCAGGACCAGTGGCGGCTAATTGTTCTGGGCGTTGCTCTATTTTCATTAGGGGAGGGGGGCTAGTTGGTATGGTAAAAGACTGCTTGATATCAGAGAAAACTGTACGGTATTCAATTGCACCGTAAAACGAATGTACTTCATTCATCACAAATGCCTCAGATTTCATAGAACATCGCCTGGTTATCGGATTAAATGGATTATAAGTTATTCTACGTGAAAACCTTCACGTGAACAAAACAACGTAAGTTATATAAGAGGACCAGAAAGAACTGTGAGTGTCACAGGTATGTGCAAATTACATTGCAAGACATGGTATCAGTGGTTGACCAAGCAGCTCGGCTCCCTTGTTGCAATCAGCAGGTAACGACCAGCCGAGTTAACTGTTGGGATAGGGCTTGGTTCGGCCACTGTCTTGGCAAACCAGTTTTTGTGTTTCCCTATTTGGGTTGTTGACTTCCCGCGTTGGCCATTACAGGGCTTACTCGGTCTAGCATCTCTGTGATACCATTCACTATTGAGATCTGGTTGCTGCTCGGGCTTTTCAACGACTGAACGGACGAGTGCTCTAGACAGTTGGCGTGCTAGACAGTTTACAGTAATTTACTATAAGATTTCCTGAATTATTAAGGCGACACTCCTGAGATAAACAGATATTTTTACCTAATGCATGGATTTTCACGAAACTTTGTGGGAATGTCACCCAAACAAAACTAGAGATATCACAAACATTTGTTTTATATACAATTAATAGTTTTTCCAAAATAACTTTTTTTTTTTGGAATTTTTAATTAATTTTTTTCATAGATTTCAAATGACATGTTAATGGAAAATTGGAATTAGGTAGATAATACTTCTTTAAAAAACACTACGTACCGATTTTTCTGTAAATAATTGATATAATGAGATATTATAGTACTAAATTTGTGTAATATTTTTGTTCAAAAATTTTGGACTTTTAAATCCCTACTACTGGGAAGAATTCTGCAATCAAGAATTCCATACGCAGGTTTCCTAATATAGCTGTGATACATATACCATACTAATTTTGTTACATTTGGCAGAATATTATGGGAGAAAATGGGATTTAAATGTAAAATTACAATTGGCAGGAAAATTAAAGCGAAGTTCAAGTGATGTTATCTTCCTACCTAATGCGTGGATTTTCACGAAACTTTGTGGGAATGTCACCCAAACAAAAGTAGAGATATCACAAACATTTGTTTCATATACAAATACAGTATAACCTGTCATATCTGGACTAATGTGGCGACCGGCCGATCCAGATATGGAAAAATCCGGATATCACAAGGCTATTTTTACAAATAGCTAGGTGACCAGAAATAATTCACGAGTTTGTTGTTGATTAATTTTAATGTTTTTAACGGATTAGTATCATTTTGTTAACTGTATACTGTACATAGGCTAAGAAATAGAATTGCTTTAAACTAAATTAAAATAATTAAATTATAATACATATGCTTTACAGTACATGTACGTACATAAATACACTGTACATTCTGCTTCTACATAATTTTTTTGAAAATGTTTGTCATTTTCTGTTGCTTCACGCACTTCACTTAGGCCTACTGTTTCTACATTAGTTTTTGAAAAATTTGTGATTTTCTGTTGCTTCACGCACTGTACACGCTTTATGGATGCCATGTCCCTCAATCTTCTTAAAAGCATCACTTCAGTCACACTTGTTTCATCTTGATTTTCTACATAAGTGATTAAAGATTCTATGGTCTTGAATGCCTCCGAGTGACTCATTATAGGGGCGTTGTCCTCTTCTTCGGGTTCAAAGATATTTTCCTCATCATTGCACACCATTTCTATAATGTCACTGTCTGTAATTTCGTTGACTTCGTCTTCATATACTAACCAACCTCGTTGTTGATTTTTTTCACAACCAGGCAGGCATTGCACAAGCTCAGCAATCTGATGATTTTCTTCATTGCAGGCATAAGTTTCATTGACGTCTTCTGTTTTCTCCCCCGTCCATTTATCAGTAGCTTTGTGATCTAAGAGCTTCCTCCATGACCTTACCAGCATCAACGGTTTTATTTCATCCCATGCCTGGGATACCCACATTATCACGTCTAACATGTCCACCTTCCTTAACGTCTCTGTAACACTTTCTTTTTCGTCCATTCCAGCAACCAACACGGAAAGTAACCTACGATGATAGGTTCGCTTTAGTGACTCAAGCACGCCTTGATCCATAGGTTGACAACGTGATGTCACGTTTGGTGGTAAGAACACACCCTTTATATCTCCATCTTTAAGTTCGTCTTCACTTGGATGTGAGGGTGCATTGCCAAGTAGGAGCACTGCTTTTCTTGGCAAGTTATTTTTCAACAAATGTTTTTCCACTTGTGGCACAAACTGCTTGTGATACCAATCACTAAATATTTCGCAGTTCATCCATGCGCTGCGCTGGTTTCTGTACCAAACTGGTAGGCCAGACAAGTCTTTAAAGTTCTTGAAAGCCCTTGGCTTTTTGGATTTTCCAATGAATCCTAATGGAAGCTTGTGATTACTGTAGCGTTGCTGCAGGCTAAAATGGTTACCCTCTCCTTTTTCTTCTTATACCCCGGTGCACTGTCTTCTTTCTTGGAAGCCAAAGTGTAGGTGGGAAGCATTTTATAGTTGAGCCCAGTCTCGTCTCAATTATAGAGCTGCTCTCCAGTAATCCCTTGTTGATCAATTAGACTGTGTAAAAATATTTTAAATTTTTCAACGTCTTCTTGGTTAGCCGATAGCTTTTCACCACTGATCTGTAGTTTCCGCACACCATGACTATTTTTCCAGCTTTCCAACCACCCCTCACTTGCTTTAAACTGTTCATCCCCTCCAATTTCCTTGTTAAAGTGTGGTGCCTTTTCTTTTAGTAAAGGACCTGAGATAGGTAAACCCTTGCTCTCTTCTTTGGGTAAACCAAAGAAACAATGCCTCATTAACTTGGTTGTTAGCTGCCTTTTTCATCATTTTAAGTTTTTTAACACCACTTGTTGACGCTTGTGACGAGCACCACTTTTCAATATCACTCCGAGCCTTTTTCCAGTCACTCACAGTTCTTGTTCCTACTCCCATATCCGCGGCAATCTTCTTGGCTGTTTCACCAGCATCTAACCGTTTTAGAGCACGGAACTTTTCTTCCATCGTAACAACAGTTTTTTTTTCCTTTTTTCGGACATTTTAGCACAAAAAAAAACCAAGGTTAAAAGATAACAATAACGATAACAACGGTAAACAATAACAGTAACAACAGAAACACACTCGCAAAACAAACTGACGCTTCAAGACTCACGCACAGACTGAAGGGTAGAAAGAGAGGCAGCCTCGTGTTGACGTTGGTAACAGGCAGGCAGAAGCCGTGAATGGAATATCGCTTATTCACACAAAGGGATGAGTTTCCGGGAAGATGTCGTTGACCAAGTCAGGCCACAACCCCTCGCGGTCAAGCATGCACACAGCCTTCCAGCGCTGCAACTTTCACTAGTCTTCCCTGGCTAGCGTAATGTATGCTCGCTCTCAACCACGACTTAAAAATTCATTCGGAGATGTGTCCGGATATGGGAGGGTTCGGATATCACAGGTCCGGATGTGACAGGTTGTACTGTAATAGTTTTTCCAAAATATTTTTTATTTTATTTTTTAATTTTGGAATTTATAATCCAATTTTTTTTCATAGATTTCAAATGACATGTTAATGGAAATTTGGAATTAGGTAGATAATACTTCTTTAAAAAACACTACTTATCGATTTTTCTGTAAATAATTTATATAATGAGATATTATAGTACTAAATTTGTGTAATTTTTTTGTTCAAAAACTTTGGACTTTTAAATCCCTAATACTAGGAAGAATTCTGCAATCAAGAATTCCATATGCAGGTTTCGTCATTTAGCTGTGATACATATACCATACAAATTTTGTTACATTTGGCAGAATATTGTGGGAGAAAAATGGGATTTAAATGTTAAATTATAATTGGCAGGAAAATTAAAGCAAAGTTCAAGTGACGTTATCTTCCTGATCCATTACCTAGAAGTCACCAGAACCGTATGTTTTTCCTTCCTTTTGTTTCTTAGCAGCTTCTGTAAGAATATTGGTAATTCTGGAAGCTTGTCTAGTAACTTGATACACAACTTCATGAGGTTACTTGCGCGCGAACTTCACAGAAGTGAGCATACTGGCTACCGCCACAGAACTCACAAGAAAGAAGAAACATACAAGAATAACAAAACTTATAGTTGTCAGGATTATTGTAGTGACATCAGGAATACCAATACAAGCATACAATGTTGCTCAATGACAGTCGAGTCAAGTACTGAAATATTAGTCCTTTGCAGGCTTTATAAATTCATCTTACAGCTCGATTCTGTGGAAATATATGCGGGAGGGGGGGATTTTGGCCCATCCCCGAAATGCGTAATTGCAAAGAACAGGGATATTTTATTGATTTGATTGAATGAAAATATGACAATGACATCATAAATAATCTAAGAAGCAGTTCAGCAGATGCCATGCCCATTTTTGCTGTGTGCAGACTGACAAACAAAGCATTATTAAGGTAATAAATTGTTTGAATTCAACGGAATAACTTTGTGACAAGAAAGAAGAAATCCAATCCTTTCAATTTCAGTCATAAAACAAACAAAAAATCACCAAAATGAACATAATATCGACTTCTATCTCCGGAGTGTCGCCTTAAAGAACAAAATTATGAATTCCTACACATATAAAAGGAACCATACAGCTAAAAATATTATTACAGTACCGTATTTCCTCGCATAATCGTCGCACTTTTTTTGCCAAAATTTCGTGAAAAAAAGCAGGGTGCGGCGATTATGCGAAGAATATTTAATTTCAAAGAATATACTGTATCATTATTTGCTGCATGGGCCAGTCATTCGCGTGAGTCATAGCCCGCAGTCAGAGACAGGGTTCTTTCTTCTAACAAGGTCACGACAGGTTAACGCTCGCGGAATGTGCTGACGAAGCTGGCCATTCGCGTCGTGGTTCATAGCCCGCAGGCATAAAGACGAGATTACTTTCTCCTGACAAGATCACGCCAGATTAGGCCTATAAACACGCGGAATGTGCGCTGGCCGTTCGCGTCACAGTTCATAGCCCGCAGGCATAAAGACGAATTACTTTCTGCTGTCAAGATCTCGCCAGATTAGGCCTATAAACTCGCGGAATGTGCGCTGGCCGTTCGCGTCGCGGTTCATAGCCGGCAGGCATAAATACGATATTACTTTCTCCTGGCAGAATCACGCCAAATTAGGCCTATAAGCTCGCGGAATGTGCGCCGGTCGTTCGCGTCAAAGTTCATAGCCCGCAGGCATAAAGACGAGAGTACTTTCTGCTGACAAGATCACGCCAGATTAGGCCTATAAGCTCGCGCGGAATGTGCGCTGACCATTCGCGTCGCGGTTCATAGCCCGCAGGCATAAATTTGATATTACTTTCTCCTGACAAGATCACGCCAGATTAGGCCTATACGCTCGCGGAATGTGCGCTGGCCGCTCGCGTCTCAGTTCATAGGCCGCAGGTCTAAAGATGAGATTACTTTTTGCTGACATGATCACGCCAGATTAGGCCTATAAGCTCGTGGAATGTGCGTTGGCCGTTCGCGTCGCGGTTCATAGCCGGCAGGCTTAAAGAAGAGGTTACTTTCTCCTGACAAGACCACGCCAGATTAGGCCTATACGCTCGCGGAATGTGCGCTGGCCGTTTGCGTCGCGGTTCATAGCCGGCAGGCATAAAGACAAGATTACTTTCTCCTGACAAGAACACGCCAGATTATACGCTCGCGGAATGTGTTAAGTGACGAAGCTTGCCGCTCGCGTCACAGTTCATTGCCCGCAAGCATAAAGACGAGATATTTTTCGTCTGACAAAGTCGCGCCAGGTTATAAAGTCGCGGCAGCGTGTGCAACTGACTGGCGCACAAATACGAACATGCTATGCGACGATTATGCGATGAAATTTTATAAACCTATTTTAGTGTTTGAAAAGTGGGGTGCGACGATTACGTGGTGGCAACGATTATGCGAGGAAATACGGTATTAATTGTTTTTCTTAAAGAAATCTGGTCCTTGTGCAACACTGCAACCTTATTACTGGCCGCCACTGCCCAGGACTGCCACCAATATAAATTTCAAATCCTGGTCAAGTACCTGAAAAATTAAACCTGAAAAAAAAAAAAAAAAAAAACATAACTCATGAGTTGTTCAAGGTAAATCCTTGCTGTATTTTGCAGTCTTATCAGTGATCTTTATTCTTTAATTTAAAATAACACTTCGTACTTCCATATTTAACTTAGTTTCAATGACACTCTTTTGAAGGAAATAAAAATGTCTTCCAACAGGATAGAATACAAGGGAAACAAAATAACAGGCTAAAACGTATGTATTGTGATATAAAATGCCCAAATGTGTTATATGATCAATGTGTGTCATGCCTGAATACGTAGAAGTAGAAACAAAATACAGTACTTATTCTAAACAGTTCAACCAATATAAAGTCAGAAGGCATATTATAATATCCTGCAGTATCTTCGTCATCTTCACATATATCTCCTTCAGACCCCGAATCATTATATAAAATGTCAACAATCTCCCTCTCAGAAACATTCTGTCTGTAGCGCACTGTATTACGAATCATGGAGGTTGGAATCTACAGACAGAAACTCGACTTGACAAAATTATTTGTTTCTTGTTGATCTCTTACTAATGCTGCCATCTACTGGATTTTTGTTATAACTGAGACATCTGGCAACGGTCCTGAACCGACGAAATGCGAGTATAGCCCATAATATATTTTCTGTATGCATCTAAATGTTACTGCGAGAATAGCCCGACACATGTCTTCAACGATATTAATGCTGCTGCTAGCTTAGCCTGCACTAAGACCGGAATGTGTTAATATATTGTTTCTTTAAACTGAACATTAATCTCTCATTTTTATTTGCTCACAGAGTTAATAAAATAATGTGATGGTGAATTTCCACAAGAAAATAAAAATAAAAATGGAAAATCACAAATGAATTCATTAAATGTTCCAGCACACTGTTTCCATAAACAAAAGCCAAAGTTTATTTGTTTTGTTTGAATTTCACTAAATTTAAGGGGGAAAAAGTTAATTTGCACATGATAATAATGCAGTGCAAGGAATAGTCTTACTATGGTAAAACCTGGTGAATTAAAAAAATCTGTAATTGAAAATATCATGTTATTTCAAATTTTACTTTGAAGTTTGGTCCCATCGGATATATGCTTCATATAAAATAACGCGGTTATTTCGATACTTTAGATGGGTACTTTGTCATACAAAAGAAAATTGTCCTTTCGTGATGATATTCATTCAATTCCCCCCTAAAATAAGCAATATTAAGTGCCAACTTCTAATGTCTACCCACTGATATGGCATCTTAGAAACAACCAGCGGTCTACTCAACTTGCCTTCATTCGTCACCACAGCATAAAGTCAGCGGAAGTTCTGTCCAAAGAGCCGAGTGCAGCGCCGATCTTGAAACCAACTTGCGACTTTGCTGTGTAATCGACCATGAACTTGTGACTGCCACTGTGCTAGGACAGCAGAAATATTGTTGAATATTTTAATATGTTTCCATACACGTGTCAAAAGTGCTGATCACGTAATTTTATAGAACTGTTCGCGTCACGCGTCCACGCCCGATCATGCAAACATGTGACAGCTAAGATATTTGGAATCTTGTCAAACTGGCGGAGAGAGACACCGAGTGCAAAACATCGCGATATTTTTACGTTTCTGGCCACAAACTCTGAACCATAAGGATAGCGAGTATTTCTCAAAATGGGCCAGCTTTGTGTTGATTGACTGACTGAAGGCTACAATATTAACCAGTGATAGGTGCTATGAACTGCACTTTCCACCTTAGCTCATTGATTCCTTTGGCAGGTTAGACTATTTTCGGTGCCAGAGCGGCAGCTTGTATATACTTCCTCGCACTATATTTCTCCTTACAACGTGTAAGAGAACATTCCGCTGTAATGTCCGCAGGGTTTACTGCCAGTATCATGCCTGATCTCGAGTATTATATACATAGATATAACCCTAGGATGAAAAATTAATAAAAACCGATAAATAAAATTTTAAAAATCTGCAAAATTGCAAACAAAATTCGCGAATCTATTTAAACACCCAAAAAATCCATAAAAATGGATAAAAGCCGTTAAAGCGGCAGCCTTATTTTATTGTATGATTCATAGGCTGATGAACTGACAGTGCGATTGGCCTGCGATCTTTTTTGATATTTTGCTACTAGGAACTTGGTTGGTTCCTCAGTTTAGAAGCTGCGACAACGAGGTCATGTAGCCTCGTGTACTTTGGGTGTTGTAGAATCTGTCTGATAACAGGTGTTAATTGTGATGGATGTATTAGTGTGTGTTAACTGTAATTCAGTTCGGGACTGCAGACTATAAATTTCAAGTAGTTCCTACTTTTGCTCCCAAATGCTATGGTCAACGACACCTAGCTGTGAACTTGGCTACTAGATGCCACTGCAACCAGCACCTTGCGGCGAACGTTGGAACTTTAAGAGCGTTAATCAAATCTACCCTACAAATTTAGCTTCACACAATTGTAGGTAGTGGAAGGTTTTTTTACATGCCATAAATATGACATGGGCCTGGTGGCTTTTTTTCCCCCTCTGAAGGAAGCCATTCTGAGGGGTTTTCAATGCTCTTAATAAAATCCGACGACTTCGGCCGGGCTTGAACCCGCAATCTCGGACATAGAATTTCAGTATGCTACCAACTACGCCACCAAAGCCACCACTAGGAAGTTTGCTAGTTGGTTAATTAACCAGCAATAAGTCAAGTTTTTTAATAACCCTATGCATGAACAAAAATAACAGAATTTGCTTGAAAAATGACCAAAAATTTATTTTGCTTCTAAATTTGAAAAAAATAATCTGGTGATTTGCACTTAAACTCTATGCTATGAACACATGTAATCCCATCAAAATATGGAAACCTCGGTGGTTTAGAAAATAAAGAATACAAATTTATTGTGATATTCCAGGACCAGGTTATCATCCCTCTGCTCCACTTGGGGCTAAAGGGTGATCATGGAGGCAAGCGGGATGCAGATGACCAGTCTCTACAGGATGATCCCATGTTGGTCGTACATCCCAACTACGTGGTGGATACATAGTCGTAATAGATTTGTGTAAATACATTAATAAACTTTTCTACTATTATTTTCATTGATGTCATTGTTATTTATGAATTCTCATACCTATTCTGATGAAAAGTTCGAACAAACTCGTCGTTTGTGCTAAAAAGTGTGATATTTCAGCACTCCTTGTTTAAATACTCAAATTACAGTGTGCCCAGCTATGTGATTAGACCCATCCGCGATGTCCATTTCCCTTAGCTTGTCAAAATTGAGTGAGACTCGCTGGTAATATACTTGTAGAACTTTATTTATACCTCATGTAAGTGAAAGTTTGGGGTTAGTCTTTTATAAGGTGGAGGAAAATGGATCCAAGAAATCCAACAAGATCTCAAAGCAGTTGGACTCAAGATAACAGATGCCGAGGAGAAAAATAAAATTAACACCATTCTTAAAACTCACAAATTTTCTGCAGAAATGACACATAGAAAGCCTATGGAGATTTCAGATGAGTTGAGAAAATCCCGATCTGAAAGAATGAAAAAGTACTGGAAAGAGCGCAAGAACCAAGCAGTACTACCTTCAAAGAAGAAGTGATTGTGGAACGACTCAAGTGGTCCAATGTG
Organism: Meconema thalassinum; assembly: GCA_946902985.2. Lineage (NCBI taxonomy): Eukaryota > Metazoa > Arthropoda > Insecta > Orthoptera > Tettigoniidae > Meconema > Meconema thalassinum. The sequence continues at coordinate 1,357,114,738 of OX336388.2, forward strand.
ACCAATCAAGATTAATAATAATAATAATAATAAGGTGGTGCGCCTACCTCACATACAATCGGTTGGTAGCCAACAAAGTAAAGCAAAAAGGGGAACGCAGACGTAGTGGAAGTTGATTGCCACCTCGGTCAGTTTTGAGATTATGATGGAAAAAGGTATCTGGTCGCATGTAGCATGAAATGACATGTTAAGTGTGCATACAACTGCCTCCTATGGGTAGATATTTGCAATTGAAATTCCATGTGCGCGGAAGAAAAAACCCGGTATTTCAAGATGGTGGGTATTGGGAAGGTGGAGTTCTATCCATCAACTAGCGAATGTGATAATATTGGTCACAAACGAGACATGGAAGATTGGAAGTATGTGAAGAGAAAGATGTTGAAATATCCTGGGGAAGCGTATTAAAATCAACGGGGACGTCAAATGCCAGCAAAAACAGAACCAAATGAGGTGAGTGGAAAAAGGACCTCCGTAACTTCTCCTATGAGAATGCCTGAATCCCAGAACTTCCCATTAATAGGCATCAATTTGGTAATGACTAGGGCCCGGATTTTGATGAAAAGTCCTCTTTTTTCTGAGTACGCTGAGACGATGCTTAGTGGTAATTAAGTGTATTCTACAATAATGTTAGGTATATGGGGTTTTTAAAAGTCATCCAAGTGCATTTTTCCTCCATTTTGCAGAATAAAGTCATTTTCTAACATATAGGGGCATTTTAGGTAATTTTTCATGTGTTATACGTTTATAGGTCATTTTTAGCCTACTTTTCACATTTTGCAAAAATGAGGAAAAAGTAGACTTATGAGATCGGGCAAATGTGTGTCTGTCTGGCTGGCTGTGAGTGTGTCCCCCTATCAACTCCTAAAAGGCTACAGCAATCGAAACAAAATTTGGTAGGAGTAAAGATCTATACCTGAATATCTCACGGCCATATTTGAAAATGATGTCAGTGCTACCATCATCATCATCATCATCATCATCATCTTGTACAGTTTCCAGCCCCAGGCTGGGTCTGTTTGGAACATAAGCCTCGCCACTTAGTCCTTTCTTCCCACCACCTCTCCGCTGTCACTCTGGTCCAGTCCTCGCCTCTCTTCTTGACACATTCCTCCACTCCTTTCAGCCATCTATCTCTTGGTCTTCCCCTTGGTCGATTCTTCTGCATCTGCATCTCATGTATCCTCTTGGGAATCCTCTTCTCATCCATTCTCTTTAAGTGTCCATACCACCTCAGTCTTGATGTCTCAATCCTACCTTGCAAGGGCTCCTCTTTCACCATTTCCCTGACCTTTTCATTCCTCAACCTGTCTCTTCTTGTTACTCCGATCCTACTTCGCAGGAACTTCATTTCACCTGCCTGTATTCTGCTTATATCTCTTTTCCTCATTGTCCACGTTTCTGAAGCATAGGTCAGTATCGGGATATAGTAGCTTCTGTATAACACTTCCTTGCTTTTTTGTGGGACATCTTTATTCCACAGTAAGCTCCTAATGCTTCTCAGAAATGCTTCTGCCTGTCTGCCACGTTCCGTAATCTCTTTGTCATTTCTCCCATTTTCCTCCACTATACTTCCCAAGTACTTGAGACTTTCCACCTTCTTCAGCTGTCCACCTCCAAGTGTTATCCCACTCATTGGTCTGTCCTTTTTCCTGGTCGTTAGCAGGATCTCACATTTACTGATGTTGAACTTCCATCCGTACTCTCCCACTGTTTCTTCCCAAGCCTTCAGTTGCTCCTGAATTTCCTCCTCCTTGTTTCCCCAGACCATGAGATCATCTGCAAACACCATTGCTTTCATCTTATCTTCTCCTATCTTTCCTGCTATCCGTGTCATTACCTCGTCCATAACCACAATAAAGAGAAGGGGTGACAGCGCACTACCCTGTTTCAGGCCACTCCTTTGTCTGAACCAGTCTGTACTTTCCCCTCCAACTTTCACACAACTCACACTTCCACAATACATCTCCTTCACTCTGCCTACAGTCCCTTTTTCCACTCCCATGTTTTCCATTGCTTTCCAAACCTTCTCCCTACACACACTATCATAGGCCTTTTCGATGTCCAGGAAGGCCATCAACAGATCCTCTCCAAATTTGTAGTGGTGTTCCTGGAGCTGTCTCACTGAAAATATGAGATCCACTGTTGATCTCCCAGGTCTGAATCCATACTGCTCCTCTCTCAATTTTCTCTCCACTTTGGCTCGTATTCTACTTTCTAATATCTTTTCATATATCTTGGCACAGTGAGGTATGAGTGTGACTCCCCTGTAATTTCTGCATTCCTTTCTGCTTCCTTTCTTAAATATTGGGACAATTAATCCTTTCTTCCAATCTTCTGGGGTCTTTTTCTCCTTCCATATCACCCTCATCACACGGTACAGCCACTGTTTCCCAACCTCCCCTGCTGCCTTCACCATTTCAACACTCACTTCATCCATACTCGGTGCCCTTCCTCCTTTCATCTTGTCTATAGCCATCTCCAGTTCTCTCCAAGTCAGGTTCTTTTCCAATCCTGTGTTGTCTTCTCCATCTTCCAATGCATTGTCTTCCTCCCTATGACCATTTGGATTCAGCAAATCCTCAAAGTACTTTTTCCACACTGTCTTGAGTGTCTCTTTGTTGTGTACCTCATTTCCGTTTTTGTCCACCATTACCACATCCTCTCGCAGACCTCTTCTCTTACTTTTGACCATCCCATAAAGTACTTTCTTATATCCTCTGCTGTCTTCCTCCATCATCTCTGTCCACTTTACCATCCACTTCTTCCTCTCCTCTGCGACAATCTTGTTTGTTTCTTTCTTCTTTATCTTATAATCTTCCCTTGCCAGATCAGTTCTTTCCTGGAACCACACTCTGAAAGCCTTGTTCTTCCTTCCCACAGCTTCTTTTACTCTCTCATTCCACCATGGTGTCTCTTTACACCGCTTTCTGTTGCTTGTTCTTCCACATACTGCCACTGCAGCTTCCACCATTGTGTTTTTGAATTGATTCCATTCCTCTTCCCCTGTTTTAGGATTGTCTGTTGGCATCCTTTCCCTTATTATCTTCTGGAATTCTTCCTTGACTTCCTTTTCCTTGAGCTTCCATACTTTGATTCTCCTTTCCTGGTACTCTGTCCTCTTGCTATCCTTAACAACTCCCAGGTTCATTACAAGTATTCTGTGGTCGCTATCTAAGGCCTCTGATGGTATTACCTTTATATCTCTGACACTTCTCTTCATTTCCCAGTCGTACAGCATGTAATCTACCAAAGATTTCTTTGTTAAATCTTTGGTAGATTACATGCTGTACGACTGTCAGTGCTACCAACTGTTGAAAAATCGCAATTGAAATTTGAGCTCCATGTTAGATATCTTGGAAGGTATGAATGGGAGCTATTTCAAAATTAGCACACGTGTAGATAATAATATTGCAGTTTAATTTCCAGGAGGCCATACATGGCAGTGTTGCCAAAATGATTCTAAGCCTGCTGAGAGGTCCAACTTTAAATACATGTAACTTCTGTACTATCATTTGGATTTCAACCAAATTTCGTGTGTGCTATGTGTACCATAACAGATATGACTATGCCGATTCTTAAGAGTAACCAGAGCTGCCAACTGTTAATAAATACTGTCTCTATTTTTTGTTACCCTAATATTAATATATCAGAAAGTATGCAAGGCAATAGCTCTAAACTTTGAACATGTATAGTACTTGGCATTCTAGATTAATTTGGAGTAACTAATATAGGCCTACTCCAGTGCTGCCAACATGATTCTAAGCCTGCTGATAGGTCCAATTTTAAAATGCATATAACTTCTATACTAACTAATGGATTTCATTCAAAATTGACACAACAATAGATCATATTATTTCAGATTATTTCTGACCAATATATGTGTGTCATTGTTACCAACATGATTTTACGCGCACTGTTAGATCCAATGTTTAACTGCATGTAACGTCCATGCTATCCATTGGACTTCAACCAAATTTTGTATTCTGTACCTTAAGAGATGTAATTAAGAATATATTCAGTCACCAGGGCTGACAACTGTAGTTCTCTATTAGGCTCTATTATGCCAGGTCTACAGTATTTCGAACTAATTAGAAATTTCGATATTACCAACTTAATTTCGTCATTATTCTAGATAGATCCATATAGATTAATCATTGGCATGAATTTTAAATTTTAAGAAAAGTAGGCTCTTTACTTCGTCACGGAACTTCTTGTTTTTTTATTGAATATGGTTAAATGCTCATTTTAAAGTTATGTTGTTAGTATCTGTATTTCTCAACATGTCAGCGTTAACATTCTTGGACTTGCAGTGCTCATCTGTTTTCATTACCCGTTTCTTATCTATGCAGCTGATTTAATTTTTCTTGACGATGCATTTGTGTGTACAGTTTGCGTCACTGATATCTTCACGTGCACGTGAGTATTGCTTCAGTCTGAGAAAAGAAACGGGGTAATCCCCTCAGCGCTATGTGGTTTGTGTCGAGTTTATCTTTATTAGAAGTGTTGACAGCTCTGACGGCGGATCTGGCCTCTGATCGTTCACTCAGTTACCCGCCAATTATAGGACTTTTAAGGTGTGTTTGTTTTGTAGGTGTGTGACGTTTTGTTGTGCAGTGCTATTGAAATGCCAAAACAAAAGCAGTCAACTGCAAGCCGTTTAAAACAGTATGTGTCAGATTTCTGTGAAAATATATTCTCAACTGATGGAACTATTTTGTTCTGTAAAGTGTGCGAAATCAAAGTCGCTGCAGATAAATGGTTCACCGAACAACACGTCGGGCGCGATAAACATTTGCGAGGTCTTGAAAATGTGGAAAAAAGGAAAGTGTCTCAATTACTGTTAAAAGAAACTGTTTTGACATCAAATAAGTCATCTTCCTTTTATAAAGAATTATGTGAAGTGTTTGTTAGTGCTAATATTCCACTAGGAAAACTAAGCAATCCGAAATTAAAATTTCCTCGAACGCTGCACTGGTCATACTATTCCAGACTAATCAACATTGTGTAAAAACTACCTATCAAAATGTTACGAAGACACGTTAATGTGTGAATGGGGAAAAAATGTACGTATCAATTGACGAGACTACAGATTCAGAGGGACCTTAATGTAGGAAATGTAGCAATAGGGACCCTAGAAACAAACAGTCCTGGGCAAACTTTTCTGCTGACCTCAGAGGTTTTGGAAGCGGTTAATCACACTCAGATATGCAAACTGTTCGATAAGTCCATGTGTTTAATATGGCCTATGGGAATACTACATGAGAATGTGCTCCTCTTAACAGATGCAGCACCTTACATGGTAAAGGCAGCAAAATCTATCAAAGCATTTTACAATAAGATGGTGCATGTTACTTGTGTGGCCCATGCTTTTCATCGAATTGCAGAAGAGGTCCGATCAAAATTTTCAGAAGTAGATAGACTAGTTTCCATAGTAAAGAAAGTCTTTGTCAAAGCACCATCCCGCACTTAATATTTCAAAGACAAGGCCCCTGATGTAGTTTTACCCCCCGCACCAGTTTTAACACGCTGGGGTACCTGGTTGACTGCATGCATATACTATTGTGACAATTTTCAGATAGTGAGAGAAGTAGTGAATGGCTTTGATAGGACAGATGCTAAGGCTATTGGGAGTGCACAGGACCTGTTTTCTGATCCTCAAATGGAAGGTAAATTGGCTTGCATAAAATCAAATTTTTCATTTTTGCCAGAAACCATAACCTGCCTAGAAGAAAGTGGCATGGTATTGGCCAAGTCAATAGAGTTAGCCGGGAATGCTGAAGGTTGTATAAAACATGTAAAAGGTGAGATTGGGGACACGGTCAGACAGAAAATAAAATTTGTATTGGACAAGAATAAAGGGTATCAGACAGTATTTTATCAGGAGAAGACTTCAGAATTTACATCTTTAAAGAAGATTGGATAGCCAGTGACATGGTGTTTTTCAAATATGCTCCTATTACATCAGCGGAAGTGGAGAGAAGTTTCTCGAAATTGTAAACATTATTAGCTGACAACCGCCGTTCCTTCACCTTTGATAACTTGAGGATGACGATGGTGGTGTATTGCAACGCTAACTAAGGTATGTTTAGTTGGCAATAATTTTTTTCACTTTGTAGTAGAAATGAAAATGACGTATTGTTAATCTATTGATTAATAGTTCACACTAATTATACTAAGAATGTTTGTTATTCAAACCATTATTTGTAAAAGACAATCATGAAAATGATCATTTTTATGTAATTTTTTAATGATGATATTAGATCATTCTTTAAAAAAAAAAAGGTCATTTTAAGAGAATTTTAGGGGCATTTTATAGGCCATTTTTCGATAATTTTAAGGTCATCAACATCCGGGCCCTAGTAATGACATATTTGAATATAACCATATTAATAATGTAGAGAGTAAGTTGGGAAATTGTATCATCATCGCCGTAGTCTGTGTGTGGAAATACTCTGATACCGTGCTTTATTTTATTGAGAGCTAGTGTGTTCACGTGGAATTGGGGCTAGGATTGGGAAGAATGCGACCAAGACATGTTAGGTACCATCCCAACAGTTATTTGGAATCCAACCCGAGCCGTCTGGACGGGGAGCTACTACGCTTACCTATCACTTGCAGGCACTGTAGAGAAGAAGCAGCTCGTATTGTCTTAGTAAGATTCTACGATAATCTAAATACTCTTTGCTACAGTGAGGGAACTCCCTATAGAACGGAGCCTCACAGAGGCCGTGTGGCGGCCGGGGCACTGTGTATTGCAACGTGTCGAGCAAGGCATTGGCGCTGGCAGTAGCATAGCGCCCCACTTTTACACTTTTTAACATATTTAATAATCATATTTACTTACATGAAAAAAAAAGGAAGTATTAACCACCGTGAAAATCAAGAAAATCCAATACCTACAGTAAAACTTCACTTATACGATTTTCAAGGGACCAAATGAAAAAAACGTATAAGCGTGAAAAACGCGTAAATGAAAGTCGCTAATAAAAACTGCAAAATGTATGTGACATTATGGGTTATACAGCGACTTGGTGTTATATGCGACGTGGGCCCTCGCTCGCGCCCGCCGCGAGCCGATCCCCCGTCAAGCACTTTGCCGTAAAGCGCTTCTTGGCGCCACAAGTTTCCCTCCTTTGCAGTGTGCTTTAGCAGTGTGGGGTTCAGTTTAGTCAATTGTTCACGTCTTTAGTGCTCAGTGTGATGTTCCAATGCGATTTTCATTACGTGAACGTGTGTAAATACCTTCATAAAGTACAGGAAATCTTTCGCGAAAATGAGCTTAAAGACTATATTACAGTTGAAATACAGTCAATCGGTGGTGAGGAACTTCAGAACGTAAATGACAATTTCATAAAGAGGTGCCAGCGATGTGTAGCAGTGAATGGCGAACATTTTCAGCACCAGCTGTGAACTACAGTATAGGCTATAGGCCGCGCGAGGTAGGCATTACGGCAAAGTGCCTGGCGGGAGACAGGCCCGCAGCGCGGGCAAGCGATGGCCCCCGTTAAGAAGTGAACAACAGCAATCGTAATGCACTTCCTCTTCCTTTCACCCATGTTCACTGCTATCAAGGTTAACCACAACTGAAGCACCGAAGCAAGTGATGTTGTATTTCGCAACACACGCAATTCCGGCTGAACATAGCTTCAAGGTCGCTCTCGCCACAACATTGCGCCGCGCGAGGGATGGTTTCCGAGAAACGTACAATGCGTGTCATAAGTCTCTGGCTCCAATATTTTTAGAGATTTTAGGTAGGGAAACCGTTGTAAACGTATAAACGACGCATTTTTCTCTCGGGGACGTAAGATATGATCGTATAAGCGTGAAAAACGAATAAATGTAAAACGTATATCGGAAATAAATTAACATGGAAAGTATAGGGATTTTGCCGGGACCAAGAAAAAAATCGTATAAGTGTAGAAAACGTATAAGTGTGAATCGTATAAAAGAAGTTTTACTGTAGTGGACACATCATGAGAAATACAGCGAAGTACCATCTCCTACAGTCGATTCTTCAAGGAAAAATACCAGGGAAGAGAAGTGTTGGCCGAAAAAGAATATCCTGGTTAAAAAATCTCACAGCCTGGACCTCAAAAACATCTACTGAATTATTCCGAGCTGCAAGTGATAGGAACAGCACAGTCAAGATGGTAGGCAACATCCGGAACTGATAGGAACCAGAAGAAGATATTTTGTATCGGTGCAGTTATTTCTTTCTCAAAAGCCTCCAGAGTATGCGGAATGTTTCTGTATACTCATTGTTTCAAGGTCGCTCAAAAGTAAAAATTGCACGTAGCTGAAACTTACGAACATATTAAACTGGAAGACTTCTTCTTCAGAAAATAAGCTCCACCGACTAAAAAGCTTTCTTTAAAATAATAATTCAACCAACATAAACATACCAAGAAAAGAAAACAGGTAACTCTCTCAACAAATAAATACCGTATTTCCTCGCATAATCGTCGCATATTTTTAGAATAAAATTCGTGGAAGAAAGTAGGGTACTTCGATTATACGAAGAATATTTAAGTTCAAAGAAGAAAACCACAAATTTTAAATATATACTGTATCATTATTTGCTGCACGCTCGTGCGCTCTCGTATTATTATTTGCTTATTATGCCATTCCGTGTATTCCACTTTCATAAAGATCACCGTATAATTCTTGTATTTTCTCATTGTGGACAACACGTGCGTAACATCATGCACGGGTCTCTGTAGCGATGTTCCCACGGAAGTGGCTGATGCTAGACTGGCGCGCGGTGTCGCTTGCATAAGATTCCGTCAATAGGAGTCGGGCCTGTTTTAACATCAGCGAACTGGGGCTAGCAGCGCTTCTTATGGCGGCTTATTGAATCTCGTCATTCCGAGGCCAACTCACGGAAGCGACAGGTCCACACAAGTTTCACTCCACTGGAGTGGCGTTGAACGCGATAGCTGTTTAGCGTGCCATGGGCTAGCTGTTCGCATATCACGAGTCATAGCCTGCAGTCGGAGAGACAGGCTTCTTTCTTCTGTCAATGTAGAATAGCGTGCATATGCCGGCCAGCTGGTCGGCCACCTGTTGCATAGCGCGAGTCATTGCCCGTACGCACAGAAGGAAAGACGGATTTCTTTCCTCAAACAAAAAAAGGAAGATTGTAGTTCAACGTGACCGTTAATCTCACGATCATGAGCCATAGAACCCTTTTTTACGTGGAATCCGAACCACAGGACATGGCATTTCACTTCGAAATTCTCACATGCATTGACCGGGAATCGAACCCGGTCTGCCTTTCCTCAAACAAGGCCACTGCTGGTTTGCAACAGAGATCGCGTACGATTGAAATACAGCAGCGTGTGTAACGGACTGGCATGCAAATACAAATGTGTTATGAGCTGAGTACGCCATGAAATGTTATGAATCAAATTTTTATTCGAAAGATAGGGTGCACCGATTATGCAATGACATTTTATAAACCAAATTTGTATTCGAAAAGTAGGGGTGCGAGGAAATGCGGTACCACTAATTTAAACTCCCATATCTTATCAACTAAGGAGGATCATTTAGTACAATAACCAGAAAAAAAAGCATGGGAAACTAGCTAGACTGTTCATGTCACAAAATATATAGGTCACAAGTTACGGATGCTGCACGAGGTATATTGCCTCAACCACATGCACACAAAATCTAAGCTATCACAACATAAACAAGGTAGTTACGAGCACGGGGTAAATGAAAGAGCAAAACCGAACAGTCTATTGCCTCACCCACATGCACACAAAATGTAAGCTTTCACAACATAAACAAGGTAATTACGAGCACGGGGTAAATGAAAGAGCAAAACCGAACAAGGATATTGTCGGTTTAGAGGTAAAACTCACTAAGTGAGTGGACTTTTGTATGTACTTAATGACTTTTACCTCTAAACCGAACAAGGTTATGTGACCAAGGAAACCAAATTAGATCTCACCTTTGTGTACACGATTTTAAAAATCCAGTCAATAAATAAACACTTTAAGAACACAAAAATCATGAGAGACCAATTACCGTATATATCTCGCATTCATTACTGACGCCATCATATAAATGACAGTAATAACCTTGAGGTAGAAACACGTTCGATTTAGCGCGCCACAACAGTCGCCATTGTCCAGGAACTTACCCGAAGCGTTACTAACAGGAAGAGCGAGCAACAACGAGTTGATCCGAACTTCGATACGAGCCGATTAGGGATCGAGGCGCCGCGTGCAAGCATACGGCGCAGCGTGAGTCTTAGCACGCTGTACATCGTTCGCCGCGTCTTTGGCCGTGGCTGGCTAAATTCACCGCCTTGAAACACGTTCGAATTAGCGATTAGCACGCCACAACAGTTGCGCAAGTAGGTCTACTGTTACATCGCAAATTTTGTGTTTTTTCGGGAATACGGTCATTTCCCGCGTATATCTCGCACCGAAAATTTTCACACATATTTTCGGTCAAAAAAGTGCGAGATATACGCGAGCAAATACGGTAAGTATTTTTAAGAAAAGAAAGGACAGACAAGAAATAAATACAGAAGAGTACGTACCTACCAAAACTAAGGAGCGTCACCACATGAGACTGTACTCCATAAACCCCACCATAAAATTGGCAGTCATGAAAGCAAAATATAGGGTCAAGCTCCGTAAAATCCTATAATAAGATATATTGATAAATTATTTCCCCACAATAGTTAATTACATTTAAGATGACAAAAAGTTCAAGCTTTGTGATGCTTTGAGATCAAGGGAACAATGCCGCTCCAACTAACAATGACCAATAAATGCAACGCCACATACGACGACTTGCACCTTGATGGGTTTGGTCATCTCATAACACCCTGCATCTGAAGACTGTGCTATAAAGGAATGATCCAGCACTGTACGCACCGAGTGTATAAAATGCAATGTATTGTTCCATTTCATACTGTTCTTGAATACTGAGACATTTCTGTGAATTAGATCACTTATAATTACGTAATACATCACAACACGATTTTAAGACGGTTTGGTTGCCCCGAGCATCTTGTCTGACTGATACAGTACAAGCAGTCCATGATGGTATGTTTGGACAGATGCTTTACCAGAATGATACATCCAAAGAATTCCCCATCAGTAATGGGCTAAACCAAGGCTGTGTACTGTACCTGGCAGCCATGCTCTACGAGATATCATCTGTTAACAATGCAGATGTGGAACTTGAGTATAGATGGAGGACTCTTCAATCAGACCAGAATCCGATCAGAAAGGTTTACAAGCCTCACCCGTGTAATTGAGCTGCGATAAGCCGAGGTCAATGCTGCTCCAGCTCATACACCTGACAAGCTGCAACTATCAGTTGACTGTTTCACAAAGGCATGACCATCAACATTCCTAAAACAAAGGTACTCGCACAGCCAGCCTTTCCCGATTTCAGTATATCTATCTTTAATATGCCTCTGGAACAAGTTGAAGTATTATCTCCAGTAACTGCTCATCAGAGAAGGACGTTGAGAACAGGATACGTGTTGTCCAAGTAGCTTTTGGACATCTCACACATCAGGTCTTCCTGAGGCTGGCTGTGTGGCTCAGCAGTAATGTTCTCGCCTGCTGTTCCCAAGGTTGCAGGATCGAATCCTGGCACAGCCAGTTGGCATTTGAGGGTGCGCAAATGTGAGGGAGCAGTGTCGGTAGATTTACTGCACGTTAAAGATCCCCTTTGGGGCAAAATTCCGGCATCCAGGTGTCTCTAAAAGCTGCAGTGTTAAAAGGAATGTAAAACCAATAACATTATTATTAATACACCAAATTGATGGTGTATCAAGCAGTTGTCATCTCCACCTGCGCTATGGATGTGAACCATGATATGAAGAAATTAGAACGCTTTCACCAACAGAAGCTCAGATACATTATGAACATCAAATGGGATGACTACATTACAAACCAACAGTTCTTGAGAGGGCAAAGATGAACAGTATAGAAGCCACCCTTGTTGTCCAATTCAGATGGATTGGGCATATTCAGCGCATGAGAGATGACAGACTTCCTCAATGGATCCTGTATAGTGAAATTAGTACAGGCAAGAGACCTAGTGGAGCCCCTCTGAAGCGCTATAAGAACCAGCTTAAGAAGACCTTGAGGAGTACAGGCATTGAACCAAGTACTTGGAAGAGGATGGTCCTCGCTGGGGCTTGACTACTGCAGCAGCTGTCGCACATTTTGAGCGAGAACATTGAAGGCAAGCTGTAGATAAACACCAGAGGCGTAAACTATGTCAGGTTCAACTACGATCTCCACTCTCTATAAGGGGCTACCTATGTAGTCAAATGTTTCATGCCCAGATTGGCTTGATAAACCATCAAACACATCTCCATGCCTAAAAATATACCGTATTTACTCTGCTATCAGACCCCCTCGCCTATAGTAGCCTACCCCTGTTAATTTTCGAGAGCCATAATACAAAATTCTTGGAAATCACATATAGTACCCCTCCTCAATTATTGAGAGTCCTGGCCGTCATTGTCTAGCAACGAGCGCGGATGAGATATGGCCGGTGGTTGGTCAGGCAAAACAATCGCAGGGAAAGTGTGATATCTTTTCAGAAGTGGTTGGCAATAATCATGGAATATAGTTGTCTTTGTATACCAGATGTTGGATCATTGTTGGCTGCTTGGGCCATGCCATTCAATCGTACGCGAGCTCTGTTGCTAACAAGGCATGACCTTGTTTGAAAAAGAAGTGTCTGTCTTTCTTTCTGTGCGTACGGGCTAGGACTCACGCTATGCAAGGTGGCCTGCCGATATACTGTATGCACGCTATGAAAGAGGTGGCCAGGCGGCCACAAATGCGGTGTTGTTAGTCGCAGGCCGACATATGCACGCATTTTGTTTATTTTGATTAAATATATCATACTATGTTCCTGTGTAGCATGAAAATAAAATAGCTTATTATTACTCTCTCCCTTTCCAAAAAGAATATTACCCCCCCCCCATTTCGGAACTAACAAGAAGTTCCGTGAAGAACTATACAGCCTACTTTTCATGCCAATGATTATTCTACAGTATATGAATCTATCTAGAATAATGACGAAATTAAGTTGGTAATATCGAAATATCTAATTAGTTCAAAATATACCTGGTATAATGTAGCCTAATAGAGCACTACAGTTGGCAGCCCTGGTGACTGAATATATTCTTAGTTCCATCTCTTAAGGTACAGAATACAAAATTTGGTTGAAGTCCAATGGACGTTACATGCAGTTAGACACTGGATCTATCAGCACACGTAAAAGCATGTTGCCAACAATACCATGCGTGTGCTGGTCAGAAATAATCTGAAATATTATATCTTGTTATACCAATTTTGGATGGTACACATAGGACATACGAAATTTGGTTGAAATCCAACTGATAGTATAGAAGTTACATGTATTTAAAAATTGGTACTATCAGCAGGCTTATAATCTTGTTGGTAGAACTGACGTATATAAGTTACTCCAAAATATTCTAAAATGTCAGAATATACGTGTGCATAGTTTAAAGCTGTTGGCTTATTTACTTTCTGATATATTGGTATATGGATTTAAAAAAATAGAGAGAGCAATTATTAACAGTTGGCAGGCCTGGTGGCTCTTAAGAAAACGCTCAGTCATATCTGTTTATGTACAGATATTACATACAAAATTTGGTTGAAATCCAATTGATAGTGTAGAAGTTATATGCATTTAAACATTGGACCTATCAGAAGGCTTAAAATTATTTTGGCAACACTGTCATGGTTGACCTGGAAATTAAACTGAAATAGTCTTATCTACATGTGTGCCAATTTTGGAATAGCTCCCATGCATACCTTGCAAGATATCCAACATGGAGCTCAAATTTCAAGTGCGTTTTTTCAGCAGTTGGTAGCACTGACATCATTTTCAAATATGGACGTGAGATATTCCGGTGCACATCTTTACTCATACTAAATTTGGTTTTGATTGCTGCAGCCGTTTAGGAGTTGATAGGGGGGGACACACACACACAGACAGACAGACACACATTTTCCCGGATCGATCTCATAAGTCTACTTTTTCCTCATTTTTGCAAAATGTGAATAGGCTAAAAACATAGGTATCTAGTATTGCATCTATTAGTGCATTGGTAATGTAGAGTGTATATTCTTCATAATCAACATTTGTTCATTTGAACACATTTTATAATTTTTGGTACCAATATGAAAGATCTATAAATATTAAAGAAATGTTATACAGGCTAAAATGGCAACAAATCCATCTAGCATTACCATATGAACACTCCACCTGCCAACAAAACTGTGAGAAGTACATGCTCAATATTATGTTCTACTATGGACTGGATGTAATGTAGGTGAATTTCAAAGAAAACTGAGGAAAAATATACTTTGGTGTTAAAGGGTTAATTAATTATCTCAAATAAATGCTTCATATCCAAGTAAGCAACATTTCACACCCTTCATTTAAAAAACCTGTGAACTAGGTAATCCATCCATATGTGTAAATTGTTGAATTTAAGGCATTTCAAACAGAAATACATGTATGAAGATCTTGTTTGGTGTTTGCTATACCCATGTGCTAATGATCGTACATTAAAGGTAGCTATTAACTAAGGACTAAAATTAGGAAAGATTTTGTCAAAATGTTTGTGTGGAGTGATTTTATGTATGGCTGTGAAACATGGGTCTTAGCGAACAAGATATAAAATGCCTGGAAGCAATGGAAATGTGAATATGGAGGAGGATGCTGAAAATAAGCTGGATAGAGAAAAAGTCAAACCAAAAGGTCCTTAAGGAAGTAGATGAAACAAGTTAGTTGATCAACACTATAGAAAAGAGGAAAAGAAAAACCCTTGGCCACACACTAAGCCATAACAATTTCCTAATGATCGTGTTGGAAGGAAAGGTTTTGGGGAAGAAAATAATAGGAAGACCAAGGAAGAAGTATCTGGATTCTGTGATGGACAGACTACATTTTCAGGAATATTCAGCAGAGGAGAGACGAATGTGGTTGCAGCGACAAGGCCTTGCCTTTAGGATATGATGATTAAGTAATGCATAAACTTGGTACTGACGTGTTGCTACTCCCCGGTGACTACTAAACAATTGTGAAATTTGTAGTTTCAAGTCATAAATAAGAAGACAACATTAAATTCCTAAACAAGTCTGGTCTCATCATTAGTAATTCAACAGCATTTAAAGAATCACAAGACTGGCATGTCATGACTTATGCAATTATTTTATTCAACATCAATTACAACAATGATTATGAAATCTATGAATTATGAAAAAAGAAAGGTGAATCTATGGCTCATGACTGTGGATTGGTGGATGACACTCAAACAGGACTGTTGGTCTTGACAATATTATTGAGAAACTGTAATATGAAGACTGAAGAAATATACTGTTACTCTCTTAGGATTTTTGCTGGGACTGATAAATATCATCACCCAATTAAACGTTAAAGAATTTTATGGAATTTGTCATATATGTACATTTGGTATGGTTTCTCTGCATTGCATACTACAGCTCGTTCTGGCTCCTGATCTAGAACATTGTCATATACAAACTGTGAACAGTCTCTGGAAAGTTTGCAGGGAGAACACTGCTGTTGGCACAATAAAATACAACTCAAAGTGGTGCCACGGCATCGAACTTCAAAATAGTTTGCCAGGAACCTATGGTTCTACAGTTAATGGTCTTTCTCTCATTGGTAATCGAGCCCAATGCTTCCGTCCAATATACCAGGCTTGTGCTGACGCTCACAATGATTGTATAAGAGCCACATTTCTTCCAGTGTATAAGAGCCACATTTCTTCCAGAAGTTATTCACTGAGAACTGAATAGAAATGATGGGACTGTAGAGTCACTCCACACTGTTAAAAAGTGTTGACAGAGCCACACAGAGAGAAGTAGGTCCAGGTGTTCTGCTGTGATCACTTCTTGTTCCCCAGCTGTGTGATGAGCCCGTTGATCTTATCTCCCAACACGCGGTCACAGTAGCCCTGCACAAACAGCAGTGCCTGCACATCCTTCTGCTCAAACGCTATCTTGCTTGCCTCCTCGAACAGTCTGGAACAAACAAACATTCTCCCTTTGAGTGTAATGTTTGAGAGAGTGCTTCATAAGTTGGTTCATCAGTAGGCGAATTTCATATCTTTAGATAGTCAACACACACAGTGCTTTTCCCTGGGATATGCCATGCTGCCGTCAAGGCTCAAAATTGATTGTGAGAATATTAACAGTAAACTTGTTGATGCAAATCTTATAGTGAGTACTGGGAACTTTTTGTCTAGGGAAGAGGGAAGGCACTAAAAATATACATTTTTCAGCAATGTTATTTTATAGATGAGAACCATTAATCTTGCAAAGATACCGTAGAATGGGGCAATACCGGTATAGTGGGGCAATAGCAATCATTTGGCCTGTAGTTTGAAAGTCAAGCTCTCCAGCCAAACTGCGACAATAATAGCGCCGTTGTGTATTGTAGTAACAAAGGTAACATTATGGCTGAGCGCCAAGAATTCGCTCAGTTGTTACCTGCAATCGGCTATTGAATGTTGTGAGGAACACATTATTAAGTGTAAAACAAGTTAACAGAGAAAACTTCAGTTGAGGAGCTTCACAGGCTGTACAAATACAGTAAGTTAATATCATTAACTATTCCTCAGTTAGTTGGGTATCCTATGAACATTTCCGTAAGTTTCTAAGCAATGCCACTTTGAAGTTATAGGGCTTTATATGAAAAGTTGTCTTGTTATAGGGTAATACCGATTATGGTGAGAACATATGTCAAGAAATTTGGGCCTGATGGAAGGTGCAAATAGAAAATGCAGTAAAGGCTGTGCGACAGGGAAAAATGAGCATCAGAAGAGTTTGCTGTGTCGTACACAACCCTTAACGACAAGTTAAGGAATAAGTATAAACAGAGCTCTAAACAGGGAAGAGGAGAAAACGCTTCTTGAAGGCTTATTGACATGTGCCAAGTGGGGTTTTTTCCACTGAGAAACGCGGATGTATGTAACATCGTGCAGGGTTACCTTAACCACGCAGGGAAAGTGGAAAAGAGATTCAAAGTCAATCGGCCAGGACTAGAGTGGGTTCATGCATTTCTGAGAAGAAACTCTGAACTGACTGTGAGAATTGGAGAGAACACGAAAAGAGTTACAGCAGTTTCGAGAGAGATCGTAACGGAATATTATGATAATTGTAGGGAAACGTTGGATGGAGTTCCTGACTCTAATATAATTAACTATGACAAAACAAATTTTTATGACGACCCGGTACAGGTGAAGGTGCTGGTCAAAAGAGGCGTGAAGCAGTTTTCATTTTTCTTATTCGTTTTTTTAATGTGCATCTTTTTATTTTGTAATTACGGTAGTTTCTGTATTTTTTTTAAGTAAAATTTTGATCGTTATAACCCCTGAAATAGTGTAACACCGATAATCAAGCGAAGAGTGGGGTAATTCCGATCAGCGATTTCTTTCCATTACTCGCGATATACTCCATTGCTTTGATATTCTATTGTTATCAAATGGACGAGAAAGAGTCACACATTTTAAATATAACATTGCGTAAATATGGTTTTATTGGTATGGGAAATATCAATTAAAAAATCCGAAAAATGATCGGTATTACCCCGTTTTACGGTAATTATTAGAAAATGCTATATGTCTTTACACTAAACAAATATAGCCAAGTGATTACTAACTATACTATCTGATGTTAAAACAGCATACCCAAACATTTTGTAGCCTACTTTTGATTTTTGCAAAAAACATGAAAAGTGGTGAGATCGACATGGGCCAAAAGTTTGTGTGTATGTGTATGTCGCCCCCTATCAATTCAAACATGACGAAACCAAATTGAACCAAATGTGGTACAGAGGTAGCACTAGCAATGGACACCTCAGTGTCATGTTTTATAATAGCTGCCATCTTCACGGAAACGAAATGGCGGTCACCCAAATGTTCAAAGCTTAAATCAAAATACGACTAACCAAATCATCTGATCTCTACCAAATTTTGCAACAATATACTTTCGTATGGGAAGAGTCTTTTGCCCAACCTACAAGGTCATCAGCCAACAGCCATTTATGTCTGCAAATCGGTCCCCCCTATCAATTCAAACACGACAAAACCAAATCGAACTACCTTTGGTACAGAGGTAGCACTAGCAAAGGACGACACAGTGTCATGTTGTATATCGCCATCATCTTGACGGAAACGAAATGACGGCTACCCAAATGTTCAAAGCTTAAATCAAATTATGACTAACCTAATCATCCGATCTCGACCAAATTTTGCAACAATATACCTTAATGTGGGAATAGTCTTGTGCCCAAACTACAAGGTCATCAGCCAAATAGTTTCAAGATGGCGGACGTATGAATCGTGCAAATATTATAGCCTAACTGTAACTTACGATTCAACAAGGCCCAGCCTAACCATATCTGCTTATCGTACAGAAGGTGGTTTAAACTGTCCTCAAGGAGGTGACCGCTAGGATATTTTCATTTTATGTTAGAATATTATACCGCAGCAGTCCAGGCTGACTGTGCCGTATAGTGCTGGCACGTGCAGTCGCGTTGGGTCAAAATGGAGGCTATTGTTTGCTCGCTAGTCCATATTTCAGTAGATGATATCCTTTTAGGAATGTACTGAACAAAATAATACAAATTTTGTATCAAATGGTTTATAAAAATGACAGAAAACGCTAATGAAATTATTGTTCATTCCAAGACAAAATATTCTATGCAGATATACTAAAGCTGTTGTTAACACAGTATTAGTACTGGGCATGTGTAGCGTCCTAGACTCCCACCCTGGAGGTTTGAGGTTCAAATCCAAGTGGGTTCAATTTTTTTTAACTTGATTTTTTTTATATTTATATAATGTCAAGCATATATAGTGTGTATTTGCAATCGAAAATATTATATATACTTCCTAGCAACCTGGCTCGGCTTCACCCGGGAGATCAGTTATGATTGCATTATGTGATAAGCCCCCTTTTTTTTATGTCCATGAACTACGACCTATATCCGTTTCACGTCTCGGCATGATGTGCTAAAATCACTCACTGGACTATTAATTATATTATTATGGAGATGCATGTGCAACGAATTGTTGTCAGAAGTAATATTTGAGAATAGCGAGGTGCATGAAACACAAATCCCCCTTCCATCCAATCTTAACTTGACTGTGTATTTTAAGGAACGAAAAGTTCACAGGTGAAATGAAGTAAAGCCGAGTTGCACTTCCAGGGTAACTCCAAACACAACCACTCTTCTCTGAAGTCTTAACTCAACACGACTCGACACTTTGCTGCTGGCTCTATCTGGGGTAATAGGCTCGCCCGCTTGCTAGGCTGTAACTGGGGTGATAGACTTGCCCCTAGCTAGCTCGTAAACTGTCGCCTCAGTAATTGAATGGAGATTGTTGGAAGAAATGAAAACATTAAAACACTTATAGTGGGCGATGTAAAGAGAGAGATATGCTCTCCGGTATATTTTTGTAGAACTTTCCATGCTGAACAATTCTTACAGTCATAGTAAATTGATATTTTTAACGGTTTGCCCAGCGTAAGCTTAAAAAGCACACGGACGGCAGATTTTTTAAAAACTTTTTCACTGAAATCGTTACTGCTTGGCTTCCTCTAATCATAAATAAATTATTTTCTACAGAAATCTTCCTCGAGATATCCTTTACAGCATGGTGAAAACCGCATCAAAATCCATCGAGTGGTTCTCGAGATTACCCGTGACATCCAAGAATAGGGACTTTGTTTTATACTAAGTAGAGATAACACCACATATTTCAACACTCGAGTACAGCGATTAAAATTTGTTGAAGATTAACTGGTAGGTTTTCCATTTTGTAAGGTTCGTATTGACGTGTACAAATTCACATATAATGGGCGGAGACCCCTTACCCCATTATTAGTGAATAAAATTCGTTGTCCTTGATCTGCGGTAGAGTCTGTTGTTGTTGATTCTTTAAGGGCTTTGTGGCATAGTGGTCCTGTAGCCCAGTGTGCTTGGGTGTGCGAAGGAGTTGTCTGATAACCTGTGTCACTGTGATGTCTATACTAGTGTATGTACTTTTAAATGAGGAAAGCTTTGGGTAGCAAGCTGTTGTTGTTGTTGTATCATTTGAGAGGCTTGGGCATCAAGGTCATTTAGCCCCATGTACTTGGGAGAGTGTTGAATTTTGTCTGATAACCTGTGTTATTGTTATGGCTGTATTAGTGTGTGTATTTATAATTCAGGTGAGGATTCAATCAATCAACGTATAATATAGCACTTTGTATTTCAAAAAAGCTACTAAAATCAACATTCAATTATACTCCTTGAAAAGGACAATGAGTTATAACTATACCCATACATTTAGGAGAAAGTAGGCTATATGTTCTTTACTGAACATGTTGTTTAATGGTAAATTTGGAGAAAAAAAAGTTTTTCTTGCATTTGAGTAAATATGGTATTAGTGATGTTGTTCATCACAATTACGGACCGGAATTTGAGGTTTTTGAAATTGTCATTTTAGGTTTTCAAAAACATAAAATAGTTTTTTTAAAGGTATTTAATAGGTAGAATAAGTGGCTTCGGTGGCATACTCGGTAGGATGCTGAACTGCTATGCCCAAGATCGTGGATTCAAACCCAGACGAAGTCATCGGATTTTTAAGAGCGTTAAAGTCCTTCAGTATGTCTCTCTTCGGAGGGGAAGTAAAGCCGGTGGGGCCATGTCATAGATTTATGGCATGTAAAAGAACCTACCACTACAATTGGTAGCATGTAGCCAAATTTGTAGGTTATATTTGGTTAGAATTATCTATCAAGTTCCAACGTTCGCCGCTAGGTGTCAGTGACATATGGTAGCCAAAGTTGGAACTACTTGAAATTAAACTTGCTGGGAGCCTACCGGCGTTCAATGAAAATACCCTGCTATGGCCATTAGCAGCAATTCATACATAATAATAGGTAGAATAGGTTTTTAAAGTGTAGCAAAAGTTGACATAAATTGCACATTAATGCCTAATTGTTAATCTGATTCTAACGAGAGTGCAAATATTTTACACAATGATACGTCTTTTATCAAATTATCACCGGGAACTTCACACTCATATGGAATATTTGCGCTCCTTAAATATGTTAATTATTCAAATTCAATAAAACCAAGGATGCCAGAGGTGATTTTCAAATTCTAGCCCGTTTAATTAACTTTGTTTATGAGGGAGAGAGATAAAAGCAGAATACAAGCAGTGGAAATGAAGTTTCAGCGGAGTTGTATAGGTGTAACCAGAATGGACAGAGTCAGAAATGATAGAGTCGGAGAAATGTTAAAGGAAGAACCCCTACAGGATAGGATTGAAAAATCAAGGCTACAGTGGTATGGACACGTGAATAGAATGGGAGAAGAGAGAATACCATGGAAAATATTGGAAACGGAGTGGAAGAAAAAGAGACCTAGAGGAAGACCAAGAGATAGGTGGATAAAGGGGGTGAAGAAAAGTGTCAAGAGAAAAGGAGTTAATTGGACTACAGTGACAGAAGAGAAGTGGTGGATGGACAGAAAATGATGGAGAGGCTTGTGCTCCAAGCAGACCCAACCTGTGGTTGAAAACTGCTCTAGTTGATGATGATAATGATTTAGAATATGGGGAACTTGTAAACAATAAGAGATTTATCCCCACTTTCCTGACAGCCAATAACCAAACAATAAGATACTGTATAAGCTGAAAAGTGCTGAAAGTATTTGATTTTCAGGCAGGTAGGAATTCTCCCGATCAACTAGAGCTACGAATAAACTCTATCTTGGGGTTTACTTTTAAATATTATGGAAATGAAAATCCACAGCCTGCTTCCAGTCTCCGACCGGGTCAGGAATGGAATGAATGAAGCCCCCATCTAGCGGCGAGGGGCTGCCGAGGCCTGACGCACTCCTCTGGGGCAATGATTAAATGAATGACAAATGAAATGATAGTGGGGAGTGTTGCTGGAATGAAATTTTTGACAGGGAAAACCGGAGTACCCGGAGAAAAACCTGTCTGCCTCCGTTTTGTCCAGCACAGATCTCACATGGAGTGACCGGGATTTGAACCACGGACCCAGCGGTGAGAGGCCGGCGTGCTGCCGCCTAAGCCACGGAGGCTTTCCAAATATTATGGAATAAATTTCAAATAAACTACAATAAATGGAACAAAACTACAATTAGGTATTTTTAGGTACTCGCCTAGGATTTTTTAGGTACTGCAGAATTCATGAATATGGCTCTCTTGAATATGGTTCGTAAAAGCATTTAACTTTTTTTATATTTAGAAGCAAGGGAAAAAAATAGGTAAAAAACTTAAGAATCCAGTCCCTAATCATAATACTATAGGGCATAAATTCTGCTCCATCTCAGTTAAGGGTCCCATCTTTTGGATTTAAGAGATTGAAATATAAATTGCATCAAAGGAATATTGGTATCAATAAGCAAAAAACTTACAAGAAATTTAAATTATGTAAATTCATAGTAAAATAACAACTTACGCAGCCTTGACATAATATTTCACTTTGAGGTCATCCTTCACCTTTGGCAAATAGCGCCTTGCTTCCTCCAAATTTTTGTGCTGCAGGCAAACATCTACAAATGGCTGTGAACAGAGAAGAAGCAATGGATTAGTATTATGGATACAGATGACAGTGGTATTCAAACTTCAAAATTACTGTTACATAGCTTTGGAAATTCAAACATTAAAATAAAAGTACATTGATTTATTTTATAAAAATGAAGATAAAATCCACTGAACTTTCAGTAAAGAAAGAAGCTGAAAAGTACATTATATTGACAAAGTCACTCTTGGAAAGAGATTCAAATGGTAATGAGGATGAATGACTTACCGTATTAAGGCAAGTACGCAACATTGAAATATTAGGAGTCATTTTTCAGTGTTACCTACTGTAGGCAATCGATTATTAGAATTTATTAGTCGGTCAACACAAGTGTACCCAAATAGATTGGGCAGGGAGTTATAATTAATTTCCTAGTGCCTAAAATAAATTACATTAATTATTTATAGTTTAATAAAACAGCCTCCGTGGCTTAGGCGGCAGCACGCCGGCCTCTCACCGCTGGGTCCGTGGTTCAAATCCCGGTCACTCCATGTGAGATCTGTGCTGGACAAAACGGAGGCAGACAGGTTTTTCTCCGGGTACTCCGGTTTTCCCTGTCAAAATTTCATTCCAGCAACACTCTCCACTATCATTTCATTTCATCTGTCATTCATTTAATCATTGCCCCAGAGGAGTGCGTCAGGCCTCGGCAGCCGGCACAATTCATATCCTCGCCGCTAGATGGGGGCTTCATTCATTCCATTCCTGACCCGGTCGGAGACTGGAAGCAGGCTGTGGATTTTTTTTCATTTATAGTTTAATAAAACATTTCCCACATAAATGGGGGCCTAATTGGATGACTAGTTTCTTTGGAAAAATTAAAACTATAAAACAAATAGCTAAAGAAAATAATTCCAACCCCAATAAAATAGACCAAATTGTACATAAGACACATGAGAAAAAAAAAAAACGCCACAAAATAATGAGGATAAGGTCACGTGATTCAATTTTGTGAACACAAACACAAAATTACTAATCTTTGAAAAACAAACATTAAAAAACCCTCGGTACCCCGGAAGGCGGAGGTAGATTTCACCGAGCAAAGAATGAAAAATCCACAGCCTGCTTCCAGTCTCCGACCGGGTCAGGAATGGAATGAATGAAGCCCCTATCTAGCGGCGAGGATATGAACTGTGCCGGCTGCCGAGGCCTGACGCACTCCTCTGGGGCAATGATTAAATGAATGACAGATGAAATGAAATGATAGTGGAGAGTGTTGCTGGAATGAAATTTTGACAGGGAAAACCGGAGTACCCGGAGAAAAACCTGTCTGCCTCCGTTCTGTCCAGCACAGATCTCACATGGAGTGACCGGGATTTGAACCACGGACTCAGCGGTGAGAGGCCGGCGTGCTGCCGCCTAAGCCACGGAGGCTTCCCGAGCAAAGAATAATATTTCTAATTCACTACATTTGCCAATTGTTGTATACCTATGAATGTTCTACGTGTTTAGCATACGAGAAGCCCCATCTTATAATTCCAAAAGCATTTTGCTATTGGCGTAAAGATGGGTCATATAAAAAATTCTTTCCGACAAAAGTATCAGGTAATTTTTAGAAGATTCTTGTCAATTTTAAACATTTTTCATATTGTGCCTATTAAGGGAAATATGTTTTTTTTTCTTTATGTACAAAAAAGAGGGCGATACTTAATTGGATGACATGTTTCGATTGTCACGCGATCATCATCAGATCCTGCTAACTTAGGCTAAGATAAGGTACGATGTTGATGTATTACAATTATGTACAAATATATATATATACAATATTTAGATTACAAAAGTTTGTAAAAACTTGTGTAACGTATGGACCCATCACTTCCGCGAGTTTGCTTAGGAATGACGAGATTCAATAAGTCGATATTCAAAGTGCTGCTAGCCCCAGCTCGCCCACATGAAAACGGGCCCAAATACTATTGGCAGAATCTTACAGTACACATGGAACACCTCATGCCAGTCTAGAATCAGCCACTTCCGATGGAACATCGCAACAGACACCCATGCGTGATGTTACACACATGGTGTTCACAATGAGAAAATAAAACAATATACTGTACGGTGGTCTTGTTGAAAGTGAAATACATGGGATAACAAATTAAGCAAATAATATGAAGAAAAGGCACAAGCATGCAGCAAACCATAATACAGTATATTAAAACTAGGGTTATGGGCTCAGAGAAAATTAATCTTGTAGTATGCTAACAAACCGTTGGTGAAGACATGCCAGAATTATTATGCTGACTCATAGAGCATTTGGGACGTTTATGGCACAAAAAGGAACTTTGTTACCCTCTCATTACCGTAAAAGGCAACTGTAGCTAGTAACGGTGTTGCAAGTAAAGCATTACTCCCCCACCCCTGAAAAGGACCAAGTTCTAGTGAATTAGTGGAAGCTGAATATGGCAGCGATATTCAGGACCCTGGGCGCCGTAAAGTATCTAATGTACAGTACATACCATATAGTTTGCTTGTTGACCAATCTAACCTCTAATATACTCTTGTGTAAGGCGCCTCTGCACAAAGGGCTTTTTCTACATTTATGTACATTTTTATAACCTAACCACTCAAGTAATCTCAGCAGGAAAATGCCCAGTCCACAGCTGATATGATATGACCACCGGGTGAGTTAGCCTTGGTGGTTACGGCATGACTGATGGCAGTCGCTCACATCCGGGAGGCGAGGAGGTTCGAATCCCCTGCCGGCAACCTTGAAGATGGTCTTCTGTGGTTTCCCATCTTCCTTCCAGGCAAATGCCGGGGTTGGTCCCTAACTATAGGCCACAGCCGCTACCTTCCAACTCCTCGTCCTTACATTCCAACTTCCCTCCCCAACGGTACTTGTAGCTCACCCATTGGGTGTCCGTCTCGAAGCAGCTACAAAACTGGCGAGCCGAACATGTCCTCGGACACTCCCGGCACTAAAAGCCATACGCTAAAAAAAATAAAAATAAAAAAAAAAATATGACCAGTCACCAATGTATTAAAAAAAGAGTTTTTTCTTCTTTGAAATTAAATAATTGCATAAACATCGCACCCTGCTTTTCTTTCATGAATTTTACTATAAATAAGCGACGATTATATGAGAAAACTAGCACATTATACATAAACTAACAGAAAAAAACAAATGTAGAAATATATACTCTGTGAGCTGCCTGAATAGGATTGACATTTGGCCGGAAGTTCCACGTCAGTCATCACCCCTCTACCTCTTGACCAATCCATGTTCCAATAGTTGATGTCATAATACTCTGCGTTGCAATATCACAGCCCACGTGCGTCAGTGTCTGGTCAGCTGTATCTCTGGCTTGTACAGTGCGATCGCTTGTTATTCTAACTGTTTGGCAACCTTGTTCCCTAACCACATGGCGAGGCGAGAACTGTCAATCCTATTCTGGTAGCTCACAGAGTATAACTTTTTGTCGTGGTAGAGGGAGTGATACGTGTACGGTATAATGGACGTAACATTCACGTCATTTTCCCGTAATGATAATGATAATAATGAATAGGAAAACGGCTATTTACTAACTACAGTACTGACATAATATATGTAATTTACAAACGAATTGAAAAATATGATTAGAAAGAGGAGTAAGTGAAATAAAAGACACTGGCTAGGGCCAATATCTCATTGGCTGTTAAAAAAGTAATGACCAATAGTGTCGTCTGTTGTCGCATAGTGCTGTAGGAAAATAATCAGAGCACTTTGGAAAACTTTGGCTGTCCCGAGCTCCTGGGGTAACAACAGTGGATAAGGATCGGAATAAATGAAAGTAAATTTGAAAGCACCAATGCTTAATGCAGCTGATCTACACCTTAATGTACTGCACCAACACCATCGCACTTATACAGAGGCATAATATTTTCATGATGATAACTGTTTTCAGGGGCCTAAGAAACCTTCTTGTACTAATTCCTCCCCGTGACTGCAATTTATAAGCAGCGCAAGATGCAGCCCGCTTTGTCAGTCAACAATAGACTTATTATGATATTCTTACAGTTACACTACTACGTACATGAATGGTTCTAGGGCCTTAAAATGTGTTTCTCAAGTTCCTTTTCTCTGTTATTCTAAATATAGAGAATGGAGAGGATTGTCCATAATATCAAATGGACATTGTTACCAGCAGGGTTTCAAACGGTTTGTAAAATTCGTTGTAATTAGGTGAAACTGTTTAGATTTGTGCCAAAGGGCTTAAATGCAGGGATGGGAGTGGTCTGTCCGAAATTTCAAGTAGATATTGTTACTCGTCAGGTTCCAAACGGTAAATACATAAAGTTTTGTTCAGATCGTTGAAACGGTGTAGATATGTGCCAAAGGGCCCAAATGCAGGAAATGGAGTGGCTTGTCCGAAATTTCATGTAGACAGTGTTACTCGCAGAGTTCCAAAGGGCAAGTATACAAATTTTGGTTCAGATCGGTGAAACGGTGTAGATTTGTGCCAAAGGGCCTAATAGCAGGGAATGGAGTGGTTTGTTCGAAATTTCATGTAGACAGTGTTATTCGCAGGGTTCCAAAGGGTAAGTATACAAATTTTGGTTCAGATCGGTGAAACGGTGTAGATTTATGACAAAGGGCCTAAATGCAGGGAATGGAGTGGTCTGTCGGAAATTTCATACAGACAGTGTTACTCGCAGGGTTTCAGAGGGGAAGTATACAAATTTTGGTTCAGATCTGTGAGACGATGTAGATTTGTGCCAAAGGGCTTAAATGCAGGGAAGGGAGTAGTCTGTCCGAAATTTCAAGTAGATATTGTTACTTGTCGGGTTCCAAAGGGTAAATACATAAAGTTTGGTTCAGATCGGTGAAACGGTGTAGATTTGTGCCAAAGGGCCTAAATGCAGGAAATGGAGTGGCCTGTCCGAAATTTCATGTAGACAGTGTTACTAGCAGAGTTCCAAAGGGCAGGTATACAAATTTTGGTTCAGAATGGTGAAATGGTGTAGATTTGTGCCAAAGGGCCTAATAACAGGGAATGGAGTGGTTTGTTCGAAATTTCATGTAGACAGTGTTACTCGCAGGGTTCCAAAGGGAAAGTATACAAAATTTGGTTCAGATCGGTGAAACGGTGTAGATTTGTGCCAAAGGGCCTAAATGCAGGGAATGGAGTGGTCTGTCCGAAATTTCATGTAGACAGTGTTATTCGCAGGGATCCAAAGGGTAAGTATACAAATTTTGGTTCAGATCGGTGAAACGGTGTAGATTTGTGACAAAGGGCCTAAATGCAGGGAATGGAGTGGTCTGTCGGAAATTTCATACAGACAGTGTTACTCGCAGGGTTTCAGAGCGGAAGTATACAAATTTTGGTTCAGATCTGTGAGACGGTGTAGATTTGTGCCAAAGGGCTTAAATGCAGGGAAGGGAGTGGTCTGTCCGAAATTTCAAGTAGATATTGTTACTTGTCGGGTTCCAAAGGGTAAATACATAAAGTTTGGTTCAGATCGGTGAAACGGTGTAGATTTGTGCCAAAGGGCCTAAATGCAGGAAATGGAGTGGCCTGTCCGAAATTTTATGTAGACAGTGTTACTCGCAGAGTTCCAAAGGGCAAGTATACAAATTTTGGTTCAGATCAGTGAAATGGGGTAGATTTGTGCCAAAGGGCCTAATAACAGGAAATGGAGTGGTTTGTTCGAAATTTCATGTAGACAGTGTTACTCGCAGGGTTCTAAAGGGAAAGTATACAAAATTTGGTTCAGATCGGTGAAACGGTGTAGATTTGTGCCAAAGGGCCTAAATGCAGGGAATGGAGTGGTCTGTCCGAAATTTCATGTAGACAGTGTTATTCGCAGAGTTCCAAAGGGTAAGTATACAAATTTTGGTTCAGATCGGTGAAACGGTGTAGATTTGTGACAAAGGGCCTAAATGCAGGGAATGGAGTGGTCTGTCGGAAATTTCATACAGACAGTGTTACTCACAGGGTTTCAGAGGGGAAGTATACAAATTTTGGTTCAGATCTGTGAGACGATGTAGATTTGTGCCAAAGGGCTTAATGCAGGGAAGGGAGTGGTCTGTCCGAAATTTCAAGTAGATATTGTTACTTGTCGGGTTCCAAAGGGTAAATACATAAAGTTTGGTTCAGATCGGTGAAACGGTGTAGATTTGTGCCAAAGGGCCTAAATGCAGGAAATGGAGTGGCCTGTCCGAAATTTCATGTAGACAGTGTTACTCGCAGAGTTCCAAAGGGCAAGTATACAAATTTTGGTTCAGATCGGTGAAATGGTGTAGATTTGTGCCAAAGGGCCTAATAACAGGGAATGAAGTGGTTTGTTCGAAATTTCATGTAGACAGTGTTACTCGCAGGGTTCCAAAGGGAAAGTATACAAAATTTGGTTCAGATCGGTGAAACGGTGTAGATTTGTGCCAAAGGGCCTAAATGCAGGGAATGGAGTGGTCTGTCCGAAATTTCATGTAGACAGTGTTACTTGGGTTTTATATATATATAGATTTACACATGCTAATGCAACAATCACAATAACGCAGGTTATCACAAAAATTCTACACACACCCATGTACACGGGGCAACATGACCACGATGTCTAAGCCCCGGAAATGAAATATTAACTGTGGATACGATAGCATAGAGAATAGCCCAATACATCCTTGAGCAACACTGAAAAATGGCTTCAAATACCATATCCTATCTCCAATTTACACATGCTAGTGCAACAATCACAATAACGCAGGTTAACACAAACATTCTACACACACACACCCATGTACACGGGGCAACATGACCATGATGTCTAAGCCCCGCAAATGAAATAACAACTGTCTACACATGAAAACTGTAAAATGGTGATAGGAGAATGTAGGAATGTTTGCCACTATTTTTATCTGACAGGATAGCATTACATTACATTTTGCTAATATGCTTATTAATTGTGCATACGATAGCATACAGAATACTACAGTCCAATACAATCCTTGATTCACAATCGGTCAGTTTTCCCATGTGTCGTTTAGCAAATTTTACCGGACTATCATGATACAGAGTAAACCGTTGTTGCCTAGTGACAACCTGTCCATCAATGGTGCGGCGTTGACTATCGTGATATAGTGTTAGTCGCTGTTGCCTAGCGAAAATATGTCCGCTAAGTTATTAGATCGGTGAAACGGTGTAGATTTGTGCAAAAGGGCCTAAATGCAGGGAATGGAGTGGTCTGTCCGAAATTTAAAGTAGACAGTGTTACCCGCTGGGTTCCAAATGGTAAGTATACAAATTTTGGTTCAGATCGGTGAAACGGTGTAGATTTGTATAAATAACAGACAAACAGACAAACCAACATTGAGTTTTATATAGGTACGGTACTTTTGAAGTCCTTATTACTTTTTTCTGTTTATTTTCAATTTACCCGCAGGGGAAGAGTGGGTAGGAAAGGTAACAGTTTACACAAAATACATTTGCTTGAAAAAATAAGGAGAAAACTTCTTCTTTAACTTTCAATTGTTTTTTTTTCTTTTTTTTTTTTCCAGAAAGGTGAAACTGTTTTTTTCTTGTAGTGGATTCTTCAAATACATGTATAAACCGGGAGTGATGTGGAGTTGGTGAAATCTCATCACGAAAACAATTTATCTTTATGTCTGTAAGGCCTGTTTCCCTGTAGGACGACAATACTGTGACTTACTTCGTATCCGATCGGCGACTTCTTGCTCTTGGCAAACTTATCCAGCTCCACCCACTCTTCCATCTCTGACAGGCTGAGGATACGCAACCACCAGTACCTGTAACATTATTGACTCTAAAAAAAACTAAAATGTGATGTTATTCATCATAATTATTTACTTCTCATATAACCACTACTTAATACATGCCATGAAATATAAGAATTTCTTGAATTTCTGTCTAATCAACACTTTTTATTGTTAATTTAGTGTCCTTGTGGGTACATGTTTCGGAATTCTCTCAATTCCTTCTTCAGCCCATCTACGATATTGGGAAACATTTATAAAAGACAATGTTGCAAACCCTTTCAAAAGTCAAAAAACACATAATTAAATAACAACGAAACACATAAAAATTGTTAAAAATTTTAAAGTAACACATGCAATTTTTAAAATAAAAAACACTTCATGACTTCTTACAACCTTCCCACAGGAATGTCATTGACATCCATTGTACTACCGGCATTTCATATGTGATGAATAATAAATATCCTTATGTGTGAATAAATAAAAATGGAACATTTTGAAAAAGAATTTTAAAATTATCTAAAATACTGTCCGTGTCCTTGAACGAAGTCACATTCTTGAACTAGTAATGTTGATAGCTGAGTTCAGGTAATACATGGCATTTGATACTCTGAAATGTTGAGGCATTGTCAAATGTGCTGACGGTTGAGGTCTATGTTGTTTAAAACATTATTCTTGGAAGCTGACTCATCCTTGTTGTAACAAAGTAATTTTTGAAGAACATCAAGATGATATGTTTAAAATCTTGTTCACGGACATTGGTCGAATTTGAGTTTGGACATGCCTGATGAAAACTAATGGATCAATTATTGATTCTCATACTGACGACTTATTCCGTCCTGCACGCAGCACGAAGCTTTACCTCCAGTGAACCACGTTGTGTTGTCACCACCGACTTCAAGTAAAAGAGTAAATACACAATTATTATATATGAATTGCAGCCAAATGGCCATAGCAGGGTATTTTAATTGAACAACCGTAGGCTCCCAACAAGTTCAATTTCAATACACACTTAAGAATTGAGATTGCTGGCCCTAACCCACTCTCACTTATAAAACAGCAGCCACCACATCATCAGCTAATATAAGATTGAGTGTTATCAGCAAACCAAAGTTTTTTCGTAGGTCAGCAAGATCCACTCACAAGGTTAAAATGTGGGCCATGGTTAATACGGCTCCACAGGTACAAAGTGGAGAGGGGGTCATCCCTCGTCAGGTATGAGTGGATGGATCTTGCATCACCTATCTTTCGCCAATTCAAAATGATAGGACTCCCTCTGTGATCAGAAACAGCTCTGCCACACACAAGTAGTACCCTTTATTGCTCTCAATTTACTAGGCATTGGATCAACTAACCACTGACTCTCCCAGAATGTTAGTACTTGTCGGCATAACTGAGAGCGAATATCTCTACCAGGTACCTCCATTGGCCGCGGTGGTAGTGATACCGCCTCTTTGTGATTCGTGTGTCAGCGCTGCACAACCCGGCTAGAAGGTCATGGATTCGCTGCACTAAGGGGTGTTGCAGGAAACATAAAGCAATTGACTGCAATTAACTCAAAGTGTTGGTACACAAGAAAGTGGATTTGTGCATCCTTCAGTTCAAACTGCAGAGCTTCATAGATGGCGACGAGCTCCGCAGTAAATACACTACAGGTCTATGGCAAAGAGATCTTGCACTATTGATAACGTAAGCACAAAACGCTTTCTCGTCCACCTTCAAACCATCCGTGTAGAGAATGCTATGGAATTACTTAGGACCTCGGAGTAGATCTAACCAAATTTCCGTACGCGAGACTTGCCACGGAAGAACCTCGTTAGGAGCCCGGTCCACACAGGGACCTACAGCCACTCCTATTCCATTACACGAGCTATCAAGTCTAATATCAACCAGCTGGTTGGCGTACCTCTGGAGGTATTGGGTACTGAAGAGAGCTCTATAGCTCGGATAATGCAGCATTTGACGCACATAACTAAATAAGTCAATATAGATGGAATAATCATGTGCCAATCATTTACATTGTTGTTGTTTTAACTAATTGTTTCATCTCTAAATAGCTAGCACACCCTACGTCTGAGACAATCTGTTTAACATATTCTAACCTTGGTCTACCGCTACAGTTCCACAGTTCGTGTCCTCGACCCTTTCTTCCATAACTAAGTTTGCTATTCCTGGTTGTCCTACCAAGCTATCTCTTCTCTTCATTACCAGTCACCAGAGACACCTCTCTTTTCCCACTCGTCTTAATACCTCTTCATTTACATTAGTAGATATTATAATATGCAGTCTACATGAAATGAAACTGTATCGAAGTTCTTCAATACAGTCTGTGTTGTGTGTAGTTATCTACCTTATTCCATATAAGTTGAGAGTCAATTACAACACGCCAGAGGTACAAAGAAGAGCTCTTACCTATATGAGCACACTACCTTCGATTGAAATATTACAGACACCATATCAATTGTAAACTGGCTTTAACTTCACGTCAGTAAGAGGTAAGAGCTCTTCTTCGCGGCTCTGGCATGTTGTCATTTGACTCTCAACTTATGTGGAATAAGGTGTAATTAATGGTGTAAAGATTAGCATCATAGTGAGAGACGATGATTAGCTCATTCTGCCAACTTTCAAGTTACATTACAAGTGCCAATTTCAATGTCTGAAAATAGTCTGTAAAAATAGTGACTTTATAAAATGAGTGGCAATAGTTGATTGGTTCCTTAGTTTAGGGGCTGCGACAATGCGGTCACGTAGCCCCGTGTACTTTGGGTGTGTGTAGAATTTGTCTGATAACCGGTGTTAATTGTGATGGCTGTATTAGTGTATGTTATCTGTGATTCAGGTAGAAGGACTGCAGATGATCAATTTTTCAAGTAGTTCCTACTATTGCTACCATCCACGACACCTAGCTGCGGACTTGGCTACTAGATGCCATCGCAGCCAGCACCTGGCAGCGAATGTTGGAACTACTATAGCGTTATCAAACTAACCTACAAATTTTAGCTACACAAGTTTAGTTAGTGGAAGGTTCTTTTTCATGCCATAAGTCTGCCGGCTTTACTTTCCCTCCAAAGGAAGGCATACTGAGGGATTTTTAACGCTCTAAAAAAATCCGATGACTTCGGAGTGTCAACAGTGAATACAATTCAAAAGATTGAGGTGATGGTAAGTAATTGTCAGTAACTTATTTAAGATGACGTAAGTAATTGTCAGTAACTTATTTAAGAAACTCTGAAGAAAGAGAGAAAAACCGTCAAGGACGCAGAAATGGCAGCATCTAGAGCTATCAACGAATTGGAGGAACTAAAACAGTACCAGCGCAAGAACAACTTGATAGTGTATGGAATACCCACTGAAAGAGAGGAGGATGTATTTCACAAAATCTCGGACATTGGCAAGACGTTAGGAGTTGAAATCACCAGGGCAAACATAGACGCAGCTCACCGCCTCCCGTCAACAAAGCCTGGACCTCAACCGATAATTGTGAAATTAAATAATAGGTGGAAGAAGGAAGAGATTCTCAGTAGCAGAAGACAAAAGAAGACCCTGAAGACG
Organism: Meconema thalassinum; assembly: GCA_946902985.2. Classification (NCBI taxonomy): domain Eukaryota; kingdom Metazoa; phylum Arthropoda; class Insecta; order Orthoptera; family Tettigoniidae; genus Meconema; species Meconema thalassinum. Next base: position 1,357,148,620 of record OX336388.2, read on the forward strand.
AGTGAAATTGGTTACAGTAATGGTGGTAATATATATATCAATGAACACCTGACCCCAAGAAATGAAACCATCGCCAAAAAGTGCCGTGAATTGAGAAAACAGGGAAAAATCTTTGCAACTTGGGTCAGAGACTGCAAAATATACATTCGGAAAAATCAAAAAGGACCCTCAAAGCTTATATCAAATGCTGAAATACTGGATGAACTCGCCCTCTCAAACTAAAATCTATGTAATAGTAAGATATCTACTAAGTATTATCCCATATGGAACTAGAATTACAGAAATTAAATTTTTTAGGTAATGCAAATAATAATACACTAGAATTAACCGAGTGTAACTGTAATACACTTAGCGATTATTATAAGATTAAGGACAGTAAACAGATAATAACCGATACCAGTACACTAAAATGCGTACACATAAATGCACATAGCATAAAAAACAAGTTCAATGGTATCCAAATAATGTTAGACAGAATCAAAGGTGTAGATGTCCTAGCAATCTCAGAAAATTGGTTAACAGAACAAACAAAAATGTTTTTCAATATTAAGAAATATGTTGCATATCACATAGTTAGAAAGCAAACTGGAGGGGGAGTATCTTTGTATATTTCAAACAAATGTAGCAGTACCCTTGTAAAGGAAATAAATTCCACCCACAGCATACTGCACATTACTGTGAGAAAAGGCCATCAAGAATACAATATAATCACTGCTTACAACCCTCATAAAAGCAACATTCCACACTTTCTAACTGATCTCGAAGTAATTATTAGTTCTTACTCAACGAATCCTGTTATAATACTAGGTGATATGAATATCGATCTATTATTTGGGGACAGATATACTAGTAGTTATATTAACCTAGTCAAATCATATGGTCTAGTCTTATGTAATACAAAATATCCAACTCATGTAACACAAACTAGCTCTACTCTAATTGATCATTTATTGGTGAACGACTGTGACAAAATATGTAATGTCTATAATATTGATAATGATTTGAGTGATCACCATTTACTCATCTGTGAAATGAGAAACAAAAAGATAAACAGGAACTCAATATGTGATGATAGGCCAATAGAAAAGGATAAAATAAACTACAAAAAACTTAATAAATATTTAATAACTCAAGAATTTGTATGCAATGAAACTAACATCAACGACTACTACAATAAATTCTGTGATTTTATTAATAAAGGAATAGAAGCCTGTACTAAGAAATATACGAATAAGGAGCCAAGTGCCCCATCAATAAAACCCTGGATCACACAAGATCTTTTAGCACTAATACACAGGAAAGATAAGATATATACAAAAACCAAAGTTAAAAATCCATCTGCAGAAATTTTAGAAGAATATAAAATTATTAGCAACCAAGTTACAAAACTTAAGAGAAACCTACAAAGAAACTACTTTGACCAAAAAATTCAAAATGCAAATAATCAGAGGGAAGTGTGGAGTGTTGTTAATGAGATGTTAAATAGACCAAAGAAGGGGAAAAATGAAATTGTCAAACTTATAGTCGACGGCACAAATGTCGAAAAAAAAGGAAAATATATGTGATGAAATTAATAAATATTATGTCAATATTGCTAACAGTATATGGGAAAATCAAGGAAACGGTTCTACCTCGGACATTACAAGCTATAAAAATACTACTAGCACTAAGACAATCTTTATGTTACCTACTGATGCTAATGAAATACAATCAATTATAAACTCCCTAAAACACAAAAACAATATAAGTGAGGACAACACTACTAATGTCATGCTACAATTGTGTCTTGAGGGCCTTACACCATATCTTGTCAAAATAATAAATCTTTCACTGATGACTGGTATATTCCCCGATGCCTGTAAAGTCTCTAGGGTGGTCCCGATCTACAAAAAAGGGGACAAAACCCACCCATCAAATTACAGACCCATTAATATTATATCTGCCATCAGCAAGGTTCTAGAAAGCGTTGTTAAACGAAGACTTATGAATTTCTTCATGAAAAATGATTACTTTGCAAACTGCCAATATGGGTTTATTCCAAATAGAGGAGCTGATAGTGCTATATTTGAAGTAGTAACTGATGTAGAAAAGGCATTAGATGAAAACAAACTAGCTGCTGGTGTACTAATTGACCTTCAAAAAGCCTTCGATCTGGTTAACCATAAGATTCTCCTTAATAAACTAGAATTTGCAGGCATCAGAGGAGTGGCACATGATTGGTTCAAGAACTACCTCACTAACAGAAAACAATATGTTGCAATTGATAATGTAAAAGGATCTCAAATGAGAATTGACACAGGAGTACCTCAAGGTTCTGTCTTAGGACCAATTCTTTTCTTGGCCTATATTAATGATATAGTATTATTAGAATTGAAAGGCAAGCTTAAACTATTTGCAGATGATATTTTTATACTCTATCTGGGAACATCTGAACAGGAAATTATGCTAAATATTAATTATGATCTCAATAAGCTGGTGGATTGGTTGAGAGCACACAAAATGGTTATCAATATCACTAAAACAAAATATTTATTCTTCCATAAACCATCATACAAGATTGAGACCACAAACATAGAAATAGAAAGGGTTAAATCGGCAACATACTTAGGTATCACACTAGATAGTACACTAACCTGGGAAAATCATGTAGAAAATGTAAAACATAAAATCAGCCCTTTAATTGGTATTATTTTCAGATTAAGATATAGCTGTCTTACTAGCCAACAATTGAAAAATATATACTTTGCTCTGATACATTCACATCTAATGTACATGAATTTCATATGGGGATATTGTAAGAAGGAGCTGATAAAAGAACTTGAGATACTCCTGAAACGTGCTATAAAATCTATCTTTGGATTACCTTGGCTCACACCCTCAAATGAATTGTACTCAAGAACTAAAATTATGCCACTGCAAAAACAAATAGCTATGTCAGCAACAGTATTTGTATACAAATTAGAAAACAAATTGATACACACACACATCCATTTTACCCATGCAAATGACACTCATCATTATGCAGCAAGAGGAGTAAATCAAATATTCACCAGCCATTCCCAATCCATTAAATTTGGAACTAAAGGAATTATGTCCTCTATAATAAAAGAATACAACTCGCTACCATAGGCATAAGGGAAAGTTTCTCTATAAAAACATTTAAGAGGAAAACAAAAGACTTCCTATTAAGGAATGAATAGCCAATGTACAATAGCCTTAAGCAATGCAATGTATCATACCGTATTATCTCTGTAAAGTTAGTCACTAGCAATCTAAGTTACTATTAAACTAAACAATAATGTTACAAAAATTATATATATGCCATGCTGTAACTATGTTACTTGATTGTCCCTAACACGAGCTCAGGCTCATTGGGACCTATGTAAATAAATAAATAAATAAATAAATAAAAGATGACATGGGCTCTAACCAATCAGCCATGACTGCCCACAGCAATGATAGTGAAACAACAGCCCTAAACACTCCACATTGTTTCTCCCTCTGTGATGGTGATCGTTATTTTAAGGGGTAGAACAGCAACATGCCACTGCCCAAGGTCTCACCTGCGATCAGGCACCTTGTACTCGGCCCTCAGTTTGTCTGCTAACTTCACCTCGCCCAGGGACAACAGCCTACGCACGGTGTCGTGCAGTGACAGCCCCACAAACTCTCGCACAAACTTCTCCTCCAACCCCTTCTGGTACCGGTGCAGACGCTGTTGCTCCTCGCACAGGCTGGCACAGAAGTCGTTCCGAGCTCGACGATAGCTCTCTTGCGCGGCAGACAGAGAAGCTTCTGTTGCTGTGTTCTATAACAGTGAATCACCACTCTGTCATTTTAACTTCATATAACAGAAGAAATATAACATACAAATATTAACACATGCAGCAGGGACATGGACAATAACCAAATGGGGAGAAGAGAATTCAAGCAGCTGAGATGAACTTTCTCTTAGGAGCATCACAGAAAGACAAGAAAGATAGAATGGGTGGGTTGCACGAGTCGGGGGTGTGGCGGGCCGATGCGAGCGCCATCTCTTGCCCCTCCCGAAAAAGCAGCGTCCGCCATATTGTTGTAAAAGGCCGGAGTAATCACGGGTGGTGAGAAGCGTGTGAGCATCAACTTTTAAGTAATAAAATGCCTTTTGTGGAGAATTATTTGTCAAACCTGACTCATTTTGCAAGAGTCGGTATGAAGAAAAATGTTTTCTGTCTGGATTTGATCCATTTGACTTGGAGTGGGGACAATAATCAAGGACCACGGTCGCATAGGTTATTTAATGCAGAGGACAAATTTTGCCACGAAAGAAGCCGTGAAGAATTTTAAGTCTATGGAGGCCCACAATTTTTGACCAGTGGCTTTGTGTTTCCGCCTCGGTACATCCCCACAGGTTATATGGTAGAAACCCCCTCAAAGACCAAGGCAATGTGAGGAGTAAGGTAGCTGCCACTACTTTGCTCACTAAGTCAGTGCAGCAGCCTTTACCTCAAGTTAATGCGAAAGCAGGGATATGATGTGATGATAATAATAATCATAAGAAAGCCAAATGTGACAAGACTTAACGTGAAGTACCAGGCGGTAAGATTGTCCTGCTAGGAAAGGTTAGTTCAACTCAGTCAACATTGACACATAGCCTATTTCTCCTTCTCCATCCTCTTAGCTCTTGGTACTAATTATCTTCTCGTTTACAGGTTCATCATTCTCAAAGGCACAGCTTGGAGCCACTGAAGTTGTGGATATTAGCTGAAAAAATGGGAACATTCTCACAGCGCACTGCACCTGCATGGCTGGGCGTTGTGAGAATTGTTCTCATGTAGCAGACACTATTTTCATGATGGAGGTGGCTGCCAAAGCTAAAGATGACCAATCCTGCATGGACAAACTTAACGCCTGGCTGCCTCCCATAATGTCCTCAGCTTGATGAGACAGTGGACTGCTCCTACTCTTGTTAATGGCTCTCTGGGTGACACGATCTTATCGGGCAGAACCAATACAAGCCTTGCGAGACGGCGATGTCGGTCCAGAAGAGTAGCCCAGTTCTAAATTAGGTGCCAGTTTGGGTTATTTTCATCCCAAAGGGTAGCTAGAGATCCTAGAAATGAAATTAGAACATTAGGGGATGAGCACATAACCTCCTCGTCAGTCACAGCGCTCTAAGCGACCTACCTGTTACGAAATGACGGCTGCATACTTTAGTATGAGGTTTCACGTCACAATCTCTCAGGTCTTTCCGATTTATGTGAGAAAGCCACAGTGCTTGGCGTCTCTTGCTTCGTTTCTTCACGAGTTCGCATTGGCTCTTTATGACTGATGGTATGCTGAAGAAATGTACACCCTCCTGGTGATCAGCTCCATCCTTGTTAGTCCTCGTGTGACAAGCAACAATTGCACAGCATACCATCTCGAATTCAACGATGAAAAGGGCTCTTTATACGTCTTATCATCCAAAATGCAAGTACCTCCCTATTGTTTTCCAACTGGCCTTTACAACAATATGGCTGATAGACTGATTCTGAGTATGGCGCATAGATGGCGTTAGCTTTGCAGGGCTAAAAGTAGGCAACACACATGGCTTGTACAACCATGGCCGGCTCTACGGAAGGCCGCGGCGAGCGAAAATTGGCAACCTCGCCGTGAATGGCCAGTCTGCTCTGCCTAGCCCACTGAGTTTCATGGAAAATGTGTCACGCGCTCGTGTTTTCTTCAAAATACTCTATGTAAATGAAATTATACCATTGATTATTACTGTATAGTGGCTAGCTACAATGCCAAAGACTTGTGTTGTGCCGAATTGTAAGTCTAATTATCGTTCATCGATACAAACTGAAGGATTTCTGACATTGTTTGGGTTTCCTAAAAATCCATAATTGAAAGCCATATGGGAACGTGCTATTCCTCGAGCCAATTGGGTACCTACGAAATATTCCTTCGTATGTATTAAACACTTTCTTCCTGAAGACGTAAGTTATGTTGAAACATACAAGGATGGTGATGGGAATAATAAGGAATTCACACGGAAGAAGCCTGTATTGTTACCTCGTGCGGTTCCAAAGGTATTCCCAAACGTACCATCGTATTTGAGTAAGTGCTCCTCCAAGATAAGGAAATCTCCAGAGGAAAGAAGAGAAGAAAAAGAACGGAAAAAGTCTGCAGAGGAATGTGAGAAGACCCTTGCTGAGGAAGCCAACAAAATTACGACTTTCGAGTCCTTTGTTTGTGATATACAAAATAAATTGGTGGAGCATAAAACAGACTGGTCTGTAAGTACTAGTGAAAACTATTGTATTTTGTATAAATTAGATGTGTCAAGCATACCTAAAATAAGGTAAAGTATAAGGGTAAACAATGATTTTACGGTCGAAATTCATATCAATGGAGGCGTAATTCCTAACGCTGTTGTTCTTCATTCTGGCTCTGTAATATTTCGAAATTCATTATTAAGTAAGTGGAGTCAGTTGTTCCAAGCAATAGAATTTTGCCACGACTTTTTCTTACCTGTAAGTTCTGTAAGTTCACTAGTCGTCCAGATTAATAGTTTAATAGATAACCTAAATACTGACCTTGAAAACCAGGGAGACGAAACTTCAGAGATTCTGTTAAAAAGTTAATGTTTCTGCAATATCAGTTTATACTTACTTTTTTAAAGAAACCTAGATATTACGTCACTACAACTCTAAATGCATTCCTCATTTGTATGCAGTCTACAAAGTGTTATAACGCAATTAGATTTAACCATATTTTATCCCTACCTCATACCCGAGTTTAACAAAAATTAGCAACTTCCTTCGCCATATCCCCGAAAGCTGATGAAGAGAACAGTAACTTTCTAAGTCACATTGTGAAAGATTTATCAAATTTAGAAAGGGTTGTAAATTTACAGATTGATGAAATACATGTCAAACAAACTTTAGTTTAAAAAAATGGGCAATTCTTTGGTGTTGCTACAAATGAATCTTTCGATTTAGCTAAGACAGTTCTGGCCTTTCTCGTTAGTTCTGCTTTTGGAAATTTGAAAGAGGTTGTTAAATTTAGTTCCAGTGAAACAATTAACGGGTTTGCAACTAGCTGATATTGCGAAAGGTGTTATCAGGCAAATACAGGATTGTGGCCTAAATATTCTGTCATCATAATGGTGTGAATCGTGCTATGTTCAAAGAACTAACCGAACATTCTGATAGTAATTACTGGTTCCATATTGATGGAAACCCCCTAAAAACCTTTGTTTTATATGACAGTGTCCATGTATTAAAAATATACGAAATAATTGGCTGAATTTAAGTGGCATTGATAAGTCATTTATTGTTCCTGTATGGGAAGATTTAGACTCATTTTCAAATGTTTTAAGTTCATATGACTGTAACCCTGATTTTAAAGAGGTAACTCAAGCATCATTTAGTGACATACGAGCGATCTACAAAAAGGAATCCGATTTACTGATTAAGTATTGTTATAAAGGTACTGCTTTTTTTTTGTCAGAGTAATCCTAATGTGGTGGTCCATTGTTAATATTAAGCGGCCTCTCACCCATGTTGTTAAACGTAATAGTCTTCAAATGCCTTTCCATAATCCTGAAGACAAAGGGTTGGCTTTCCTAAAGGCATTCCTCCAATGGTTGTCCACGTGGAAAAAGAACGATGAAAATAATTCCTCAAGAAAGAGTTGTTTAACCAATGAAACTTACAACGCTTTGTATGTAACAACCTATGTATTACGTGAGATTATTATTTATGCTCTACAGAATATGAACCCCTCTTATGTGTTAACTGGCAAATTTCAGAGTGACCAATTAGATTCCAGGTTTGGGTAGTACCGCCAACTAACAGGCGGCAACTATAATATATCAGTTACTCAGGTAATGGAGGCCGAATTGAAAATAAGGTAGAAAAGCGTACTTGGCCTTCATTCAGCCAGATATGGAGCAGTTACTTTTTCGAAAGAAATGATAATGTCCTCTTCCGATACAAATTCAGGAGAAAGTACAACAAGCAGCCTTTCGTCAGCTACTGTTGACGATACCTTTTACAGTATTTTAGAAGACAAGTACACTGAAAACATACAATTCGATGAGTCGGGTTTTATATATGCCTGTGGTTACATATCGTTCAAACAATGTTCAAGAATAAAATGTGAAGAATGTTTGGCTTTGCTTAGAAATAGAGAAAAGATAAATGACAGCTACTTCAATCAAATAAATAGGGGCGGACTTTCAGTTCCTGCAGATTTTATTTTATCAGTGTGTAAACATGTTGTTGGAATTACGCAGGCACTAATTTCTGATAAGTTTGAGGAACAATTTTTAAAATGTAAATGTAACAATCAACGCCAAGTAATTCAAAATCTTAGTCTACTCGGTATTTTATCAGATATTGAATTGTCAGAAACTGCCGAGAAAACTTGTACTTGTGGATGTAATGTTATGACAATAGTCACAAGTATTGTCTTAACAATGAGTAACATTTTGTTAAATAATTACAGGAAGTTGAGGAATGAACGGGTAACTTGCCATAGTAATCACAGAAAACTTCCTATTCTTTGTTAGAAACCAACCTGTTGTATATTTTGTAAATGTTAAAAAAATATTGAAAGCAAATTGGTTTTGTTACTCCAAGTAAGCCCTACTCACTCTTGACAATCCTTTTACTTTAATGTTGAAAAGAACAAATATTATTTCGTTATATCAATTTGTTTTCGTGGCGAAGCACACGCATCAACAGCTGGCTGGCTGCTATGGCCATCCCAGTTCAGAGAAGTGCAGCGTTGCAAGGTCGAACGCCGCGGCCTTCCGTAGAGCCGGCCATGGTACAACCCACCCATTAGAAGAGATGGGAGAGAGGTTTGGTTTTGCAAAATTTGGACCGAGACAGGTAAGCTGAATTAATATGGACGCATCATGCAAATAAGGAAAATAGAATTCTAAAGGTGCCAGTTTGGGTGGAGTAGCGGCAGAGTGCTCACCTCACATTAGTTAGTTAGTTATTGTTGTTTTAAGGGGTGGAACTACGAGGTCATCTGCCCCTTCACCTCACATTCACATGTTCATAGGTTCAATCAAAGCAAAAAGTCAGTCAATAGCTTTTAGATGAAAAATGAAATGTTAGTTATTATTGTTTTAAGGGGCGGAAATACAAGGTCATATGCCCCCCACCCCCAAAATAAAACAACAAAAAACTGGAAATTCAGAAAACTTCTGTCATATGATAATACAGCATCTGAATGTTCCTTTGAGTATACTACTTTTTTGCCATTGGTACACTCCTGCACTTTCCGCATTTGTGAACGCTCAACTTGTGCCTGCTCTGGTAGTCAAGTTGTGCGTCGAATAATTACAATGAAGACAACCCTCAACAGTGGTACTAACGGGTGATGTGCTGAATGTGCAAATAGCTAGATTTGTGACGGTACGGCGTACCAAAACCTCTGATCGGGGGAAAAGTCAAATATATAACAAAATGTTTAGAACTGTGGAACGTTATTTGTAAGTTAAGGTCAACTTGGTCTTTGACTGGACTGTACTTCTAGCAGTACACAAGGTGCTAGATGACTCATCCTTACCCTCCCTTGCCGCGCAACAGTTCAGCTTTCACTAATATCCATCAATGTCAGTGCAGACAGAACATTCGACTGCCCGTCACCATTTTACGGTTTTGTTCTGTTTAATCGTGTAGTGTTTTGGAATCAAAGTGCGTACATTTTGCTAATTATGTGTTGTTGAGCGTGTACGTGCCTTTACAATGCATAAAATAACTAATTATTTTAGTAAACCGAACAAACCTAAACTAGACGAAGAAACTGAAAAATTCACGACCCTTCCAATAGAATTAAGATCAACAGGAGTCAACACAGCCAACATCCTCCAGCGTTACTTCATCATCTTCTAATGGCGACATCAAAGGAGGTGAACAGTGCCAGAACAAAGGAACGAGTTTTGTGAAAAATACAGTTGGCTTATTGTACACAAAGAAACGCTGGGGTGTGAGGTTTGCCGGAATGTTGGATATAGAAAGAAAATCTGATTAATTTATAAAGGTGTTCAGCAAAAGGTAAAACTATCGTATTTAGAAATCTATATATCAATACAAGCTGTACCCGGCATGCGTTGCAATGCCAATCAAAGAAAGTGTTGGCGTTGAAATTCTGTTCCTTGAAGTGCTTTTGGATACACAACATGTTAACTGCCTCTAAGCTATCGTAAAATGGATTTTCTAATTTAGAACCATTCGTGGAAGCGTGCACAACAACTTTCAAAAGTTTCATCGCTGTCACTCATTTGTTGAATCTACTCGTACGCTACCTGTTGTGAAATGGATTTACTAAGTCGAAACCCTTCCCTGGCGTGTACACAATAACTCATCAATGATTCATCGCAATCGGATGAATTGTATATGCACGTATACGGAGTTTTGTTTAAACGATTCGTGCGCTGTCACTCATTTGTTGAATCTACTCGTGCGCTACCTATTGAGAAATGTATTACTAAGTCGAAGCCCTTCCCTGGCATGTACACAATAACTCATCAAGGTTTCATCGCAATCGAAGAATGTTATATGAACGCAATAGGGGATTCTGTTGAAACGCTTCGCGCGTCGTCACCCATTTGTTGCATCTACTCTTGCGCTACTTATTGTGAAATGGCGGGTACACAATAACTGATCAATGTTTCATCGCAATCGGATGAATAGTATATGAACGCATACCTGATTTTGTTTAAACGATTCGCGCTCTGTCACTCATTTGTTGAATCTACTCGTGCGCTACCTACTGTAAAATGTATTTACTAAGTTAGAAACCGTCACGTAAGTGTCCACAACATCTCACCCAAGTTTCATCGCTATCGGACTAATGGGATATGAAGACATAGGGGACTGTATCGAAACGCTCCGCATGTCGTCGTTCATTTGTCGAATCTACTCGTGTGCTACCTACTGTGAAATATATTTACTAAGCCAGAAACCTTCCTTGGAGTGTCCACCATATTTCACCCAAGTTTCACCGCTAACGGCAGAATGGTATATGACCTTATACGGGACTTTGTTGAAACGCTTCGCGCGTCGTCCCTCATTTGTTGAATCAACTTGTGCGCTGCATATTGTATAGTGGATTTACTAAGCCAGAAATTTTCCATGACGTGTACACAACATCTCACCCAAGTTTCATAGCTACGGACGAATAGTACATGAATGCATACGGGACTTGGTTGAAACGCTTCGTGTGTCGTCGCTCATTTGTTGATTCTACTCTTGCGCTACATATTGTAATATGGATGTACTCAGCCAGAAACCTTCCCTGGAGTGTACACAACATCTCACCCAAGTTTCATCACAATCGGATGAATGGTATGTGAACGTATACGGGACGTTGTCGAAACGCTTCGCGCGTAGTCACTCATTTGTTGAATATAAACGTGCGCTTCGTATTCTAAAATGGATTTACTTAGCCAGAAACCTTTCCTGGAGTGTACACAACAATTCACCAAACATGTATCACTATCAGACGACTGGTATATGACTTTATACGGGACTTTGTTGAAACGCTTTGCGTGTCATCGCTCATTTGTTGAATCTACTGGTGCGATACCTATTGTAAAATGTATGTACTAAGCCAGAAACCTTCCCTGGAGTGTACACAACGTCTCACCCAAGTTTCATCGCTATCGGATGAATGGTATATGAAATTATATGGGACTTTGTTGAAACGCTTCGCACGCCGTTGCTCATTTGTTGATTCTACTCGTGCTCTACCTATTTTTAAAGGGATTTACTAAGCTAGAAACCTTCCCTGGAGTGCACACAAAATCTCAGCCTAGTTTCATCGCTATCGGACGAATGGTATGTGAACGCAAACGTGACTTTGTTGAAATACTTCGCGAGTCGTAGCTCATTTGTTGAATCTACTCATGCGCTGCCTATTGTAAAGTGGATGTACTAAGTCAGAAAATTTCCCTGCAGTTTACACAACATTTTACGCAAGTTTCATAGCTATCGGACGAATGGTATATGAATGCATACGGGACTTTGTTGAAACGCATTGCGTGTCGTCACTCATTTGTTGAATCTACTTGTGCGCTATCTACTGTGAAATGTATTCACTAATTTTGAAACCTTCACGTAAGTGTACACAACATCTCACCCAAGTTTCATCGCTATCGGACGAATGGTATATGAACACATACGGGACTTTGTTGAAATGCTTCGCGCATCATCGCTCATTTGTTGAATCTACGCGTGCGCTACCTATTGTAAAATGGATTTACTAAGTCAGAAACCTTCCTTGGAGTGTACTCAACATCTCACCCAAGTTTCATCGCAATCGGACGAATGGTATATGAACGCATAGGAGACATACCCACAGACAAACTATCACGTTACATTGATTTTTATATATATAGATTCCAAAAAGCCCCCCCACCCGGTAACCCACAGTACCGGAACCTCTTTTTTTTTACAAATCAAGCACTGGCTATGTCCATGGCTGTACCCTGTTGGACAAACAAAGCAAGAAAACAGTCGTAACTCCTCCAAGGGAATCTATTCCCTAAAGTCATTTCTATGTTACAAAGAAACGTAAGTCATGTTCCAACAATAGCACAGAGGTAACTAGTGTCATCTGGGAATTTAAAATCAGTTCTGTGATATCCACAAAGCTACCCATCAGCACTTGCTGCATCTAAGTCTTGAAACTGCGTGGCAGTCAAGGATGCATCATTGGTGTTAAACACAATTGCCCAGACAGCAGGAGATTCAGGTGGAAATCAACACTGCAGACTTAACAGTTCCAAAGGGGATTCTCACAGAAATGGGTACAAGAGAGAGCAGAAGACCTAGAAAAGTACGGACATATATAATGGAGGAAATGGGCAAAAGATACGAGGTAGGTACGTTCAATATATAATGCAACACCTCGCTTCGACTCATATAGTTTCATTAAATTCCTATAGGTGGCAGCGCTATAATTAGCTTTCAAAATGGCGTCTGTAACGGAGGTGTGTTCCAAACAGAGAGCAGCTATCGAGTTTATTTTGGCGGAAAGACAGGGCATCACAGATATTCATAGGTGCTTGCAGAATGTTTCGGACACCTGGCAGTGGACTAAAGCAAGGTGAGTCGTTGGGCGAGGCGTGTGACATCATCACAGCAAGCTCTAGCAACTCTGTCTGATCACTCACGTGCTGGCCAGCTGCACACAGCTGTGACTCCTGCAAGGTTGGAACGTGCGGACACTCTTTTTCGAGGTGATCGACGGATCACAAACACCTTGCTGCTGAACTTGACGTCTCTGTTGGTAGCGCTGACACACTTGTCCACCAATTGGAGTATTCGAAGGTATGTTCCCATTGGGTTCCTCAACGCAAGACCTCACATAAGTCAGCACACCCGAGAGGAGCTCACAAAACTTCAGTGGACTGTTCTTCCGCATCCACCCTACAGCCTAGACCTCGTACCTTCTGACTTCCTGTTTGGCTCAATGCAGGATGCACTCTGTGGGAAGCACTACGCGGCTGATGGGGAACTTATTGATGCAGCACGACGTTGGCTCCGACATAGGCCCTCACATTAAGGAGGCGTAAGGCTGTAGCACTGAATGGAGATTATGTTGAAAAACAGGAATTTGTAGCGAAAAGATTGGGGAATAACATGGTGTACTTGAATCTTGAATACAACCAACCTGCTTTTAGAAGAAAAAGGGTTGTCATTATTTATATAAAGTACCTCGTAGATGGGAAAGTAGAAAAATCTGTAGAAGGAAAAGAGTGGAGGGTGATCCTTGATTCACAACCCAAAGACAGGAAATGAAGATGTACAAAAGTGATATTTTATAACATTCTATCTGGGAATTAGCAATCCAGTCCCATATTTGAATACAAAAGCTCAGATCAGGTGGACACCATTAAATATCTTGGAATTATTTTCGACCACAAACTTACATTTAGAGAGCACATTAACTATATATACACACATCAAAAAAAGTTTTGCATCACCTCGGTTCCAGGAGTTCCGGAACCTTTAAATACAAAGGGAATAGAGATCAACACAAACAACATTTCAGCTCGTTTTATTGCTCATGAGACCCACACATTGCATGTTGTACCATCATACAGCTAGACTTTCAGCATTTGTGGTCCAGATTGCAGTACACACCACTACCTCTAATACCCAGTAGCACGTCCTCTTGCATTGATGCATGCCTGTATTCGTCGTGGCATACTATCCACAAGTTCATCAAGACACTGTTGGTCCAAATTGTCCCACTCCTCAACGACAATTCGGCGTAAATCTCTCAGAGTGGTTGGTGGTTCAAGACGTCCATAAACAGCCCTTTTCAACATATCCCAGGCATGTTCGATAGGGTTCATGTCTGGCGAACATGCTGGCCACTGTAGTCGAGCGATGTCGTTATCTTGAAGGAACGCATTCACAAGATGTGCACGATGAGGTCGAGAATTGTCGTCCATGAAGACAAATGCCTCTCCAATATTCTGCCGATATGGGTGCACTATGGGTCGGAGGATGTCATTCAGGTATCGTAAAGCCGTTTCGGAGCCTTCCATGACCACCAGTGGCGTACGTCGGCCCCACATAATGCCACCCCAAAACATCAGGGAACCACCACCTTGCTGCACTCGCTGGACAGTGTGTCTAAGACGTTCAGCCTGACCAGGGTGCCTCCAAACACGTCTCCGACGATTGTCTGGTTGAAGGCATATGCGACACTCATCGGTGAAGAGAACGTGATGCCAATTCTGTGGGGTCCATTCAGCATGTTGTTGGGCCCATCTGTACCGCGCTGCATGGTGTCGGGGTTGCAAAGCTGGACCTCGCCATGGACGTCGGGAGTGAAGTTGCGCATCATGCAGCCTATTGCGCACAGTTTGAGTTGAAACACGACGTCCTGTGGCTGAACGAAACGCATTGTTCAACATGGTGGCATTGCTGTCAGGGTTCCTCCGAGCGGCAATCCGTAAGTAGCGGTCATCCACTACAGTAGTAGCCCTTGGGCGGCCTGAGCGAGGCCTGTCATCGACAGTTCCTGTATCTCTGTACCTCCTCCATGTCCGAACAACATCGCTTTGGTTCACTCTGAGACGCCTGGAAACTTCCCTTGTTGAGAGCCCTTCTTGACACAAAGTAACAATGCGGACGCGATCGAACTGCGGTATTGACCTTCTAGGCATGGTAGAACTACAGACAACATGAGCAGCGTACCTTCGTCCTGGTGGAATGACTGGAACTGATCGGCTGTCGTACCCCCTCCGTCTAATAGGCCCTGCTCATGCATGGTTGTTTACATCTTTGAGCAGTTTTAGTGACATCTATGAACAGTCAAAGGGACTGTATCTTTGATACAATATACACAGTCAACGTCTATATGCCGGAGATCTGGGAACCGAGGTGATGCAAAACTTTTTTTGATGTGTGTATTAATAGCACATGCTTTAAGATCAGGAAACTGGCCTATAAAGAAAGATGAACTTGTTAGAAACTACCTTAGGGAATTCATTAGTTTTGCAAACTCTAACTCTTTTGAAACACTAAATAGATCATTTTTATTTATATTTTCTTAACTGCTAATGTTGACAGGTATTATTTTAGTGACACAAATTTCATTTAATTGGCCATAGATATAAAATATTTATAATATTAATTGTATAGTTTTAGTCTGAAATGATTAATAAGTAATAATTAAGCATGTAGTACGACTACATTGTAATGGGGCATGCTGAAAATAAAATAAATTTAAAAGAAAACTGTGTATTAGGTCCTGAATATAACGAAGCTATCAGTCATTCCAATTGGTAAAAGAACGTATCACGAAATAAGAAATAAACAAGAAGAATTGGCAGCTCCACATCTCAACTCTATGAATCATATTTCTCCAAACTTGCTCTTAAAGATGTTCTAAAAGGTATTGTTACGTGCCACCCCTAGTGGCACGTTTGTTAACTGGATTACGGTGGGTAGAAAGCACAACACAGGATGTTCCTTTTAAAGAAATAATTAATTTTATTTCGGCCAGAAAGTTACACAACTCATCAGCAATTACAAGCAATTAGAACCTTACTCCAGTTTCCTCAAGTCGAGAACACTTCCCCTTTCACTTGTCAATGTGCCACAGAAGTTAATCCTCCCGCTAATGAGCCTGGTGGCCTTGACAGAACTACATGCAACTTCTTCCTTTTGTGCACAAATTACAGTTACTTATGATAACTTGCTACACGCAGCTTCGCTGTTCACGAGCTGGGAAACAATGTCACTGGATTTCGTAACCACAATATCTCAGACACTCAGTGAAATCACACTCACTCAAAACACAGGCAGTCCCCTGTATGCTTCTCACTTCCTCGCTGTCAAGAGAAACAGCTTCACTAGGGGTTTCGCAAGTCACCACACTTCTGTCGCTCATGATAAACGTTCACACTAGCTCGTAAAACACAACAACTGCTGCTTGACAGGTCGCTCTTATATAGCAGGCTGGTGACTCAATAAATGCTTCTAGACCCATCCAGGGTTCACGGCTTCTCGAGGTTTCCATCGCTGGCTCAGTCACGAATATTCTGGACCATCCCTTTGTCCTAGTAGTCCTGTTGCATAAGGCGCACGCAATACACTGAGGCCGAGCAGTCCAGCCCTGGGGCAGTTGTGACACATGCGGCAAGCGATGAAACAAACTCACAGCCGTAACACCACCCCCTTCCTAAAAGGCTGATCGTCCCGATCAATCATTGGTCCGTCTGTGTCCCTCCGTAGGCTGCCAGGCGATCTCGATGCACGATCTTCATCCTTGCCCTCGGGCTCCGCTGGATCCTGTAGACGACATCGTTGATCCGTTTCACGACTCGGTATGGGCCCTCCAAGGACTTCTGCAGTTTGGGTGACAGGCCTTTCTTCCGTAATGGGTTGAAGAGCCAGACCAGGTCGTCCTCGTGGAATCCGCGGGCATCTGTCTGCTGGTCGTATCGGGTCTCGATCCACAGTTTCCTCCTCGCGAACGCGTTCACGTCCTCCAGTTGGTCGACCAGTTCTTGACAATACTGGCTTACCGGGACCGGATCATTCCCAGGTCGGCCGAAGGCAAGATCGACAGGTAGACGGAGCTCCCTCCCATGGCCCGGGCTGGTGTGCAGCCGGTGGCTTCAAGCACGGCGGCGCGGTAGGCCAGGAGAAATAGTGGAAGATGTTTGTCCCAATCCCTCTGGAGCTCGCTGACGACTATTCGGAGATGGTTCTCGATGGTGCGATTGAATCGCTCTACCATCCCGTCGGACTGAGGGTGTAGCGGTGTTGTCCTTGTCTTCCGGATTCCCAGCAGCTGGCATAGGTTCTGGAACACCTGAGACTCGAAGTTCCTCCCTTGGTCGGAGTGCAGCTCCAGGGGTACTCCGTACCGGCTGACGAATTCCTTCACCAGGGTCTCTACAATCGTCGCGGCTCCTTGGTTAGGGAGCGCATACGCCTCCGGCCTTTTGGTAAAGTAGTCGCTGACGACCAATATGTAGCGGTTCCCTGCCTCGCTTAACGGGAATGGCCCAGCAACATCGTTGTAGGTCTTCAGTGGACCCCGTCGTATTCGTCCTGGGCCCTTGCTGGCTGCGCAATCGTGGCACCTCGCGCAGTGGTTCTCTACGTCAGTTCGGCATCCGATCCAGTAGAACCTCTCTCTCAGCTTCCCCAGGGTCTTCTTTATCCCTAGGTGTCCACCAGATGATCCTCCATGGACTTCCTTCAGGACTTCCTCCGTCATAGCCTTTGGAACGACGACTTGTTCCCGACATGTCTTCCCGTCGGTGCTCTCCCAGGTACGGCATATGAGGCCATCCCTCACAACCAGAGAGTCCCACTGCGCCCAGTAGGACTTAAACTTTGGGCTGCAGTCACTCACAATGTTCCACCCGGGTCTGGGGACACAGGCCCCCTTCCATTCGGCTATCAGTCCCAGGTCATCATCTTCTGCTTGTGCCCGCATGAAAGATTCGCGGCTCCAGCTCCCTTGAAGTTCCACGGTAGTCCTTCGGCACTGTATCCCGGTGTTCTCCTCCCTTCGGGCACGGAAGGTGCAGTCTTCGGGGCACGGTCTTCGTGACAGGGCGTCGGCGTTAGAATGCAGTTGGCCTTTCCTGTGCTGAATCTCAAAGTTGTACTGTTGAAGCCTCTCTAACCACCGCGCGAGTTGACCCTCGGGCTGCTTGAAGTTCAGGAGCCACCGCAGGGATGCATGGTCGGTCCTGATGAGAAATTCTTGCCCGTACAGGTACTTGTGGAAGTGTTCAATGGTCTTCACGATGGCGAGCAGCTCCTTCCTGGTGACGCAGTAGTTCCTTTCTGGATTTGACAAGGCCTTGCTGAAGTAGGCCACTACTCTCTCCTCGCCGTCCACTACTTGCGACAGGATTCCCCCTATGCCAAAGTCGCTGGCATCGGTATTGACGATGAATCTTGTTCCATGTCTGGGGTAGGCCAGAATAGGCGCGGTGCACAGAGCCTGCTTGAGTTGTTCGAAGGCACTGTGGCATTCTGCTGTCCATGTGAAGAGTTGGTCCTTCTCAGTCAGTCGATGTAAAGGTTTGGCGATGTCGGCGAATCCTTTCACGAAGCGACGGTAATAAGGGCAGAGTCCCAGGAAGCTTCGTAGTTGGGACTTGTCCTTTGGAACTGGCCACTCCCTCACAGCTGCGGTCTTCTCTGGGTCGGTGCGCACCCCTTCCTCGGAGACGATATGCCCAAGGTACTGGACCCGCTTCTGGAAGAGCTGACACTTCTTGGGGCTCAACTTCAGCTGGGCAGCCCGTAGCTTCAACAAGATCTCCTTCAGGTTGCTGTAGTGCTCCTCGAAGCTTCTCCCCAGAACGATGACGTCGTCTAGATAGACCAGGCAGGTTTTCCAGTGTAGTCCCCTCAGAATGGACTCCATTAGCCTTTCGAAGGCCGCAGGGGCGTTGCACAGACCGAATGGCATGACGGTGAACTGCCAGAGCCTGCTGCCCACAGAGAACGCAGTTTTCTTGCGGTCCTTAGGGTGGACCTCCACCTGCCAGTAGCCACTCTTCAAATCCAAGGTGGAGAACCATCTCGACCCTGATATGGTGTCCAGGGTGTCGTCGATCCGGGGTAGAGGGTAGCTGTCCTTCTTCGTGACGTCATTCACCTGCCTGTAATCCATGCAGAACCTGGTGGAACCGTCCTTCTTCTTCACTAGCACGACCGGAGAACTCCAAGGACTATGTGATGGCTCGATCACCCCTCGCTCCTTCATCTCTTCTACCATCCGGTCGACTTCGGCTTGCTTGGCGAGCGGGACACGTCGGAATGGGGCCCTAATCGGTGCGCTGTCCCCAACGTCGATTCTGTGCTGGACCAAGCTTGTCCTGCCGAAGTCTTTGCTCCCCACGGAGAAGACGTCCTGGAATTCGCGTAGCAGGTCCTGAAGTTGGCGTGATTGTTCCTCGTCTAAATGGTCCTGGGATCCTTGGTACAGCTTCTGTAGTTCTTCTGGCAGTGTACGTCTTCTTCGGTTGTCCGTCTGCAGGTGTCCGTCCGTCGTATCTGTGATGCGGGCAATCCAGGTAACGGGCTCACAGACTCCTAGGTTGGTGTCCCGGTGAACCGTAATGTCGTAGTCGTTCAGGTTGGACAGGCGGACGTACGGCCGAGACGTCGTGTTGAAGAGAGTCTTGGCAACTAGCAATCCTTTTGTCTGGAAGTCCTCATATTTTGGCTCAATGACAGCCGCCACTCCCTCAGCAGTTCCGTCGACAATTACGGCAGCGCTGACCTCCGTCCTGGCGGGAACGATGACGTCTTCTCTCAGCCTTACTCGTCGTGCGGTGATGGACTTGTGCGCAGGTTGCAAAGCAAGTTCCTCACCTCCGAAGTGCAGAGTGTTGGTACTCAGATCCAAGATGATATTGTTCTGGTCCAGGAAGTCCAGTCCGATGATCACTTCATTTGATACGTCAGCCACAAGCACTGGATGCTTTATCGCCCGTCGACCAATGATGAACTCCAGTGATGCTTCGTCATGTACCGGTGAGGTCTCTACGGTCGCGGTTATTAGCTGGAGGTTCCTTTGTGTGGGTTGCACTCTCCACTTCGGGATCACGGTGGGACTGACGATGGTCCTCGATGCTCCCGTGTCGATTAGCATGGGCCAGCTCTCTCCGTTGACGACTCTGTCGACCATCAGGCTGCTATTGTCCCTCCGTAACTTCGTCTCACGAACCTGGACTGCCGGGGCTTGACGACTGTCACAAGCCAACCTTTGCCCCCCAAGGCTGGCTAATACTCGTTTCCCTGAGTCGCGCGGTTTTCAGACGACTGATTTCCCGTCGGATACCCTCGGCGGCGGCGATCACCGCAGTCCTTGCTCAGGTGGCCTTTCTTACTGCAGGTCCAGCAGGTCGGTAGTCCTTCCGGGCCGCCTCTCCGGTTGCCTTCCGGCTGTGTCGTTGCTGGTGGTGCCGCGACTATCGAAGAAACGGCTTAGCGCCTCCATTAATTCGTCGGCCAGGGGCTTGGTCTCGTTGGTTTTTTACTGGTTCGTCGACGTCCACTTGACGCACCCGCGCGTGCATTCTGGATGCCTGTTTTGCCGTCTCGAACTCAAGTGCGTGGCTCAGCGCATCTGTCAGGGTCTTATTAAGCGCGAGTCGCAGCGCCTGTTGAGTGTCCGAGTCCCGTAGCCCGTCGGTGAAAGTCTGCGTCGCTATCTGCTCCAGAAAGTCGGCCGGCGCTGTTGGGTAGGCGAGCCTTACGAGACGTGCGATGTCCATCTCAAACTCCTGCAGGGTTTCCGCGTTCTTTTGTACCCGGGTCCGGAGCTGCATCTGGTAGGCCTGCTGAAGATGGCTATCTCCATATCGGGACTCCATATGGGCGATTAGTGAAGCGTAGTCCTAGGATCCAGTCGGGATGGCCTGAAGGACGTTAAGGGCGCCCCCTCTCAGCAATACAATGAGAGCTGTAGCCTTTTCCGTGCTGTTCCAGTTGTTTATTGAACAGGCTGCCTCGAACAGACGTAAATAGGTGCTCCACGGGACCTTTCCGTCTAAGGTTGGGGGCGTCACTCTGCTCTGTCCCGTTCCTGATATTCCCGGTGTACCTGTGGGTGGGCGTCGGCGCAGCTCAGCAACTTCCTCTTGAAGAGCGTTGAATCTCGCTTCCATCCCCGTCGATGGGCGTTGGTTCAGCTCAGAAATTTCCTTTAGTAAAGCGTTGAATTTTTCTTCCACCCCCGTCAGTGGGCGTTGGCGCAGTTCGGCAACTTCCTCTTGTAAGGCGTCGAACTTCTTTTCTACTGCTGTGACTTCCTCACGTAGGCCCTGGCAGACGGTGTTGACTTCCTGACCCAGACCCTGTTCCAATTTCTTTTGACTTTCCTGTAATTTCATCAGCAGACACTCTTCCAGATTTTTCTGGCCATCCAGAAATTTGGCGGTTAGGTCCTCTCCTAGCTTATTCTGACCGTCTTCTAATTTGGAAGTTAGGTCCTCGGCTAAACTTTTCTGGCTGTCTTCTATCTTCTTCAGGTCCTCCGCTAACTTATTTTGACCGTCTTCCATCTTCTTCTGGCCGTCTTCTAGCTTCTTCTGGCCGTCTTCTAATTTGGCAGTTAGGTCCTTAGTTAAATTCTTCTGGCCGTCCTCTATTTTGGTTTCCATGCCATTTAACTTTTCTAGCAATGCTGCCAATTGCGCCTCCATTTTAGTTGTTTGTCTTGTAAAGGGCATGCACTCACAGGAAAATTAGAGAAAATGACCTGCTCGGGTTTTGAAACCAGGACCGTCAGGTGTTGTGCTTGAGTTCGTAATCCCGCTTCTGACACTAGTTGTTACGTGCCACCCCTAGTGGCACTTTTGTTAACTGGATTACAGTGGGTAGAAAACACAACACAGGATGTTCCTTTTAAAGAAATAATTAATTTTATTTCGGCCAGAAAGTTACACTACTCATCAGCAATTACAAGCAATTAGAACCTTACTCCAGTTTCCTCAAGTCGAGAACACTTCCCCTTTCACTTGTCAATGAGCCACAGAAGTTAATTCTCCCGTTAATGAGCCTGGTGGCCTTGACAGAACTACATGCAACTTCTTCCTTTTGTACACAAATTACAGTTACCTACGATAACTTGCTACACGCAGCTTCGCTGTTCACGAGCTGGGAAACAATGTCACTGGATTTCGTAACCACAATATCTCAGACACTCAGTGAAATCACACTCACTCAAAACACAGGCAGTCCCCTGTATGCTTCTCACTTCCTCTCTGTCAAGAGAAACGGCTTCACTAGGGGTTTCGCAAGTCACCACACTTCTGTCGCTCATGATAAACGTTCACACTAGCTCGTAAAACACAACAACTGCTGCTTGACAGGTCGCTCTTATATAGCAGGCCGGTGACTCAATAAATGCTCCTAGACCCATCCAGGGTTCACGGCTTCTCGAAGTTTCCATCGCTGGCTCAGTCACGAATATTCTGGACCATCCCTTTGTCCTAGTAGTCCTGTTGCATAAGGCGCACGCAATACACTGAGGCCGAGCAGTCCAGCCCTGGGGCAGTTGTGACTCATGCGGCGAGCGATGAAACAAACTCACAGCCGTAACACCATGTTGCATGTTAATGTATCATAAAAGGGCAGTGTATAGAAAGTACTCCAGGACTCATTAGTCACCAACAACTCTGTATATATAAATATACTGAACCCATTTTCACTATCTACTATTCTCTGTTTTGAAATAGTCCAGTCCAACAAGTCCGGCACTTGCTTGCTGAGATGGTAGAAGAGTGGAGGAAATAGACTCTCTTCCTCGATGAATATAGCTCTGTAGTTAAGTAGATAGTCCCACGGCATAGCTGTGCTCATTAAATCATGCACCAACCGCGAGGGCAGCTGGAGCAAGTCTCGACATTGCAGGTCCAAATCCCGGCGCCGACAGTGGCTATCCTAAGTGTGGTTTATCCCTGGGTTTTCCACACTCCCTCCAGGAATATGTCGGGATAGTACCTTATTTCAAGTCCCAGTGCACCTACCTCATCCCTGTCCCTAATATAGTTACATGCACTACTACAGTCATCACATAAACTCAGGTTATCAGAAAAGTTCAACACACACCCAACTACATGACACCATTAAAAACACTGAAGTATGGTATAAAGCTCATAAATTGACCCATGAAGCACAAGTACAACTCACCTTAGGGTCATAGTTCTCTCTGATGAAACAAGCAGCCTGAGCATTGAAGTCATCTTCCTGGACGTAAATATCGCGGAGAGTCTCCGGGTTATGATCTCGGCAGTATTTGAGGTAGAGCGCTTGAGCCACAGGGTAATTCCTGATGGTGAGCTGCCGATAAACAAACATGTTGCAGTGTGCTGAACAAGAGCTTATAACACACCAGGAGCTAGTGGCGAGATGAGTACCTGGAACTCTCCGAGAGGCATGTTCTCTCGCAGCTGGTCCAGCACGGTGTGGACCATGTCCGTGTTGCCACTCTCTATGGCCTTGACGAGAGCAGGACGGTACTCCTCCAGACGCAGGAGCAAAGGGACCTGCAGGCTGGCTCGGGGCTCGTAGTCTATCAGCTGATACACACAATGATACAGTACAAATCCTATTCAACCAAATTCTCACACTTAGCTGTTCAACTAACACAAAAACGATTAAAGGTGACTCGAAACTCCAAGTTGCAGATAAAGTTTCTGTGTGGCATGATTCAAAAGAAACAAACAAATCCAATACCAGGTGGAAATTCTCAACTCCAAAGGCTCTACTAGGCAAGGCTGAAGTGGTTTGGTCAAGTTAAAGGATGAGGGCCTGTAGAACTACAAGAAGGGGCTATGAAACAGAAGTATAGTATAACATTAATTTTTGGCTCTCAAATTTTGTTTTCTTCAATTTTATGCATATTTGTCATGTCCCCAGTTTAAGGCCAAAAAAGAAATGATATTTTTTCACTGAACATACATACATTACATACATTTTCATTTGAGACTGTTTTGCCTTTCAGCATCAAGTCTAGTCTTCAAGCCTCCATGATCCTTTATTAACAGTTAGCACTGCAGCCTCCTCTGCTTCCACACCTCTCACATTGAAATCATTCAACCCAGAATCTAACCATCGCCTCCTAGGTCTACCTCTACTTCTCTTACCCTTCACAGTCAAACTCATTAACCTCTTAGGTAATCTTCTCCCCCACCATCTGTGTCGGCTCATATGAACAGCTTCATCTAGCGATTTCATTTCTAGCTTTTATCTTTTCTTTACGAGCACCTTCCTCGCCATTGCTCCCATCTATTTGTCCCAGCAATCATTTATGCTACACTCATGTCAGTTACCTCTACTACCCAGTAATCACTTCCATACAGGCGTACTCTACTTCTTTTGTCCAGTCAGAGGATACATTTCCCAAAATCCATGCCAATTCGAGTATCCTACACAACCATTACAGCCCTGTTTCCCACTATACTTCACCATTTCTAGCCGAATTTCATCTACCGCTGCCGCTTTGTAACACTGTATTTACCACCCTCTCTACTTCCTCAACCGTGACACAGTTCCTGTCCTCATTCTCCTCCTGCATATCTCAAAATCTGTCACATTGCCCAGATAGGTCTCCATTTACATTTAGCATGTTTTCGAAGTATTCCTACAGTCTTCTCAATGCGTTCTTGGTATATACAATGAGCCGAAAAATGTCTTTTAATTTTTTCCATCGGAAACGAAAGCTTGGTGTATCGTCTTCAAAATGAGATATAATTCATACATATATTCCAACTGTAAGTGCATGAAAATGAGATTTAAATAACCTCATGCGCACGTGTCATGGGGCGTGGCTGCATTGTCCTGCCAACATCCTACAGGGATTAGGCTATATTGTCAGATTTTCTCTGCATTCTTCCAGGGTATATAGTTCATAGTTTTGGTTGTGAACAATAGATGTCATTACTTGTATATTCCAAAGACTTCAGTGTTGAAATAACCTCTTTGGTGTTGGATTCCATTGCTAAGCAACAGACATAAACAAATGTGTCAGCTTCCTTGTGTCCGTGTGATCTTTCTCATTGTGACTTGTGTGGTTTTTCTCTTTGTGAGTGCGTATAATATGGGTTCTAAAAGTCGATCTGGTGCGAAGAAAAAGCGGAAATATCAACGTAACAGACAAAGTAAGATGACTTGTCAGTGTTAATAGTGCTGTCAATGTAAATAGCGATCAGAAGGTAGGCCTAATGTAAAGGCTGGTGCTTCACAATCCAAATTGTCTTCTGTAAATATTGAGCCGAATAGTGTTAGTGACAATTACAATATAATCATTGATCTAGAGGAACCAACCTATGGTGCAGGCGAGGTTTAAGAAGCCCAAGTGTATGTGTTATGTTCACAACTTGGTTCTAAAACTTCAGTGATGTTTTTCTTGAAATTAAATTCTTGTACACTTCGTATACTTTAAATAAACATAAATAACCTTACAGTTGAGGTAGGGAATTCTTTAATACATCAAATTAAAGCTAATGAATGTGGGAATGTTGTAAACTAGAACTTTTGTCATATTGTGAAGGATACTATTTATATAATTATTTTAGTTATTATAATTAATTAATTTTAAACATTTTTTCAAATTTATTGTCTAGTTCTGTATCTATTAATGATAATTTGAAGATCCTAGTTCACAACATTCTATTAAGGCAATATTTCAACTTAGTGAAATCTGGGCAATACAATTTTTGGAAATCTTATCACTTTTTGAAAATTGTCATGTTTTTTTATTAAACTATTTTTTTTATGGTTAAGATAAAGCAGAAAATACTGATTTCAATATATGATTATCTTAGTCCAATGGTGTGTGCTTTGTGGTAAAAATCTCAAACGAGTTGGTTAACAAGTGTAGATTTTATTTCTAACGTTTAAACATACCTTAAATGATAAAATGCTTTAATATCAAACATTGTAAGTTGTCGGCATTGCCGGTATTAAGTTTCTGCACAATGGCTATTCAAATATTAACCCACATAACGGTAATGCAGTCATCAATTTATTATATACAAGCTGTACCCGGCATGCGTTGCAATGCCAATGAAAGAAAGTGTTGGCGTTGAAATTCTGTTTCTTGAAGTGCTTTTGGATACACAACATGTTAACTGCCTCTAAGCTATCGTAAAATGGATTTTCTAATTTAGAACCATTCGTGGAAGCGTGCACAACAACTTTCAAAAGTTTCATCGCTGTCACTCATTTGTTGAATCTACTCGTATGCTACCTGTTGTGAAATGGATTTACTAAGTCGAAACCCTTCCCTGGCGTGTACACAATAACTCATCAATGATTCATCGCAATCGGATGGATTGTATATGCACGTATACGGAGTTTTGTTTAAATGATTCGTGCGCTGTCACTCATTTGTTGAATCTACTCGTGCGCTACCCATTGAGAAATGTATTACTAAGTCGAAGCCCTTCCCTGGCGTGTACACAATAACTCATCAAGGTTTCATCGCAATCGAAGAATGTTATATGAACGCAATAGGGGATTTTGTTGAAACGCTTCGCGCGTCGTCACCCATTTGTTGCATCTACTCTTGCGCTACTTATTGTGAAATGGATTTACTAAGTCCCCTTCCCTGGCGGGTACACAATAACTGATGAATGTTTCATCGCAATCGGATGAATAGTATATGAACGCATACCTGATTTTGTTTAAACGATTCGCGCT
The DNA here is from genome assembly GCA_946902985.2 of Meconema thalassinum. Taxonomy (NCBI): domain Eukaryota; kingdom Metazoa; phylum Arthropoda; class Insecta; order Orthoptera; family Tettigoniidae; genus Meconema; species Meconema thalassinum. The sequence goes on from OX336388.2 coordinate 1,357,175,313, forward strand.
CCGTCACTCATTTGTGGAATCTACTCGTGCGCTACCAACTGTAAAATGTATTTACTAAGTTAGAAACCGTCACGTAAGTGTCCACAACATCTCACCCAAGTTTCATCGCTATCGGACTAATGGGATATGAAGACATAGGGGACTGTATTGAAACGCTCCGCATGTCGTCGTTCATTTGTCGAATCTACTCGTGTGCTACCTACTGTGAAATGTATTTACTAAGCCAGAAACCTTCTTTGGAGTGTCCACCATATTTCACCCAAGTTTCACCGCTAACGGCAGAATGGTATATGACCTTATACGGGATTTTGTTGAAACGCTTCGCGCGTCGTCCCTCATTTGTTGAATCAACTTGTGCGCTGCATATTGTATAGTGGATTTACTAAGCCAGAAACTTTCCATGACGTGTACACAACATCTCACCCAAGTTTCATAGCTACGGACGAATGGTACATGAATGCATACGGGACTTGGTTGAAACGCTTCGCGTGTCGTCGCTCATTTGTTGATTCTACTCTTGCACTACATATTGTAATATGGATGTACTCAGCCAGAAACCTTCCCTGGAGTGTACACAACATCTCACCCAAGTTTCATCGCAATCGGATGAATGCTATGTGAACGTATACGGGACGTTGTCGAAACGCTTCGCGCGTAGTTACTCATTTGTTGAATATAAACGTGGGCTTCGTATTGTAAAATGGATTTACTTAGCCAGAAACCTTTCCTGGAGTGTACACAACAATTCACCAAACATGTATCACTATCAGACGACTGGTATATGACTTTATACGGGACTTTGTTGAAACGCTTCGCGTGTCATCGCTCATTTGTTGAATGTGCTGGTGCGATACCTATTGTAAAATGTATGTACTAAGCCAGAAACCTTCCCTGGAGTGCACACAACATCTCACCCAAGTTTCATCGCTATCGGATGAATGGTATATGAAATTATATGGAACTTTGTTGAAACGCTTCGCGCGCCGTTGCTCATTTGTTGATTCTACTCGTGCTCTACCTATTTTACTAAGCCAGAAAATTTCCCTGCAGTGTACACAACATTTTACACAAGTTTCATAGCTATCGGACGAATGGTATATGAATGCATACGGGACTTTGTTGAAACGCATTGCGTGTCGTCGCTCATTTGTTGAATCTACTTGTGCGCTGTCTACTGTGAAATGTATTCACTAATTTTGAAACCTTCACGTAAGTGAACACAACATCTCACCCAAGTTTCATCGCTATCGGACGAATGGTATATGAACACATACGGGACTTTGTTGAAATGCTTCGCGCATCGTCGCTCATTTGTTGAATCTACGCGTGCGCTACCTATTGTAAAATGGATTTACTAAGTCAGAAACCTTCCTTGGAGTGTACTCAACATCTCACCCAAGTTTCATCGCAATCGGACGAATGGTATATGAACGCATAGGAGACATACATACCCACCCACAGACAAACTATCACGTTACATTGATTTTTATATATATAGATAATCCAAAATTAACTCATCAACGCAGGGCTCAAACCACTAGACCTAGAAAGCTGAAATTTTGCATGTTGGTTGATCTGATGTTGTAGAGGCTCACTAAGAAATGGTTTTTGAAAATTCAATTTGTAAGTGAGATTTTTCGGCCCTTTAGCACTGATAATCCAAAATTGACTCATCAACGCAGGGCTCAAACCACTAGACCTAGAAAGCTGAAAGTTTGCATGTTGGTTGATTCGAGGTTGTAGAGGCTCACTAAGAAACGGTTTTTGAAAATTCATTTTGTAATTGAGTTTTTCGGCCCTTTAACTCTGAGCTTGGACAAAAGGTACAACAACCGGATTTAGCTCATTTTAAGCCGCCATATACGAGAAACAATACTCGGAGGTCCTGTAAGGACCCCAAAACACACTTTTTAAGGTCCTAAAATGAACGGTTTCGGAGATATTCCCAAAAAACTGTTTTCCCTCTGAGAAACAGATCAACGTTGCCATGGCAACCGCTGCAGTTTCACAGACCGGGGATAGTTTTCTGGCAATATCTCGAAAACCGTTCGTTTTAGGGCCTAAAAACGCGGGGTTCGGTTCCCACTTCCCTGAAGTGGAAACCACGAACATTGCTCCTCGCATTGATACGCGTAAAATGAGTTACATCCCATATTTCTACGAGTAAATCGACTTGGAAAGTCTCATCTATCATACTAATATATAAAAATGAGATGGTGTTTGTCTGTCTGTCGTCCTGTTACTCAATCACGCAAGAACCGCTGGTCCGATTGAAATGACGTTTTGCATGGAAAGGTGCTTACCACTTTTCGTGTATCTCCAACGGTTAGCGAGTAAAACCTAAATATGTGCAATAAAACATGGTCAACGCCGAGCGATGTTAGTCTATGCTAGCCTCTACATGAACTGTTTTATTTATAGTGGTAGTTTGATGATGATGATGATGATAATTGTTGTTTTAAGGGGCCTAACATCTAGGTTATCGGCCCCTAATGATCTGGGTGATAGCAATAATGAAATGGAAACCAGAACAAAATTATCTGAGACGGAAAATACGTACAAAAAGGAACTCAGATGGAAAAAAAACTCACAATATGGTCTTACAAAAGGGAATTTAGAACGAAAAGTTGCACAAAAAGAATAGATTGAAAAAGACCCATAAAACGGAGGCTAGATTCAAAAGACGTACAAAATGCAATGTAGCGTCGAAATACTTACAAAATGCAACTGAAATTCAAAATACTTGCAAAATGCAAATGAGATCGAAAATATGTACAAAATGCAATTGAGGTTCAAAATACTTACAAAATGCAATTGAAATTTAAAATACACAATGCAATTCAGATTGAAATAGGCCCTATCCCAGTTCCAATCCAAATTATTCTCAAAGTGCAATTGAAATTCAAAATACTTACAAAATGCAATTGAAAATGCTTACAAAATGTACGGTAGATTCAAAGGACTCATGTGGATTGACAATACTTACAAAAAGCAATTTAGATTGAAAATACTTGACAAAATGTAATTTAGATTCAAAATACCCACAAAATGCAATTGAGAATCAAAATATGTGCAAAATGCCCACCAAACAAAATGCAATTTAGATTCAAAATTCGTGCGAAATGCGATTTTGGTTGAAAATACTTACAAAATGCAATTGAAATTCAAAATACTCACAAAGGTCCCTCCTCCATAATGAAAGACTTACTAAAAAGCAATTTAGATTGTCAATCTTTACAAAATGCAATTTTGGTTGAAAACAATCGCGAGATGTAATCGAGATCGAAAAAACATACAAAAAGCAACGTAGATTAAAAATGCCTTTAAAAAAATTGCTAGAAGGGAATTTAGATACCAAGTAACAAAAACAGTGTGGGAATCTTAAAGAGAAAAGTAAATATAATGAAAAGAGGAGAGGAGAGGAGGAGAGAGGGAAGAGAGGAGGAGAGAGGGGAGAGAGGAGAAGGTCCGCCCCAAAGGTAAGAGACAAAAGGGAAAAACGGACCCAGCTCCGGAATCCCTCGGGGTCGCCAACTCCCGAACTCACCAGCCGTGAGCCCCTGAGGGTGTAGCATTATCTACGGTGCACCAGAAGGGGTAGGGCTACATACACCCTGCCTCCTTAAGGGCCTTGAGCACAAAGCAGGAGGTAAAAGGAAAAGAAAAAGAAGGCTGACCCCTCACAGAAGGAGGGTATCAGGAAAGATGAGACAAGGGCCAATTAAGGCGGGAAAGTGAAAGACTCCCTAGGCCTCGGATAACCTAATACCGTGGGGGTCGGAAGAGAACAAGAGTTGACCAAGGGAGGTCGACAGGAAAGAAGACGGAGAGGAGCCCGGCACAAGTACTGTAAGTGGAAGCAATGCCGGACTCAGCTGGGGTCCCGTGGTCGCCAACCCACGCCCCACTAGATGTGAGCCCCTAGGGGGAGTGGTAGTTTGTGGGGTCCGAAACAAAACGTGATTTTGAGTCTAATTTTATACTCTTTGTGCCGGTTATTGTATGTGAGTATTTGGATCTTTACTCTGTTTCACAATGTTATAGTGCTTTCTACTTTGCACGGCCTCCGTGGCTTAGGCGGCAGCACGCCGGCCTCTCACCGCTGAGTCCGTGGTTCAAATCCCGGTCACTCCATGTGAGATCTGTGCTGGACAGAACGGAGGCAGACAGGTTTTTCTCCGGGTACTCCGGTTTTCCCTGTCAAAATTTCATTCCAGCAACACTCTCCACTATCATTTTATTTCATCTATCATTCATTTAATCATTGCCCCAGAGGAGTGCGTCAGGCCTCGGCAGCCGGCACAGTTCATATCCTCGCCGCTAGATAGGGGCTTCATTCATTCCATTCCTGACCCGGTCGGAGACTGGAAGCAGGCTGTGGATTTTCATTTTTCATTAATCTTACTGCAGCACCGGGCAAATTTATTTCAATGAAGTTGGTATTTTGCCTTTCACGGCCAATAAAAAAAAACGCACAAAACACGGCGTGAACCTAGAAAAGTTGCTGAGTTTTAATTGCTTGGCCCTGAAATTCAATATACAATCATTTTGGAAGCCTTTATAGGGAGGTGAAAGACTGTTTTAGCGTTTAGCTCTCGCAGTAAAGTAGCGGAGGTGTTCTAAATAAGAATTGACCTATGGCTCAGTTTGCTACTCCTTTAGTAGTCCGCAAATAGACCACAAGAGCCCGCTGATGAACCATTTTGGAGTTTCTAGGCGTAATCTCGCACAAGACACACCATAAACTTAGAAAATGTTTCTGTGATTATTACTTGGGATGATTGAAGTTTGTTCTGTTACTGTTACTCTTTATCATGACATGGTACGTAGTTTCCGCAATATTACTTATTGCGGATATGATAATTGCTATCATTTGTGATGTATCTTTAGCATAATGTTTATATGTTTAAATATAGTATGAAGACGTTAAACGATAGGTGTTCAATATTTAAGATAGGTTATTTAACGTTTACTACATAGAAGCTGATATTTATTTCCAATATATAAACGCACTTTCTCACCTACAAAGCGGAGGCAGACAGACTTTTCTTCGGGTACTCCGGTTTTCCCTGTCACAATTTAATTCCAGCAACGATCTCCACTAGCATTTTATTTCATCAGTCATTCATTTAATCATTGCCCCAGGGGAGTGCGACAGGCTTCGGCAGCCGCCACAGTTCATATCCTTGCTGCTAGATGGCGGTTTCATTCATTCCATTCCCTGACCCGGTCGGTCGACTGAAAGCAGGCTGAGGATTTTCACTTTCCTACCTCTGATTAATAATTAGGTGAGTGAAAATGCATGTAGTCTACACATGTAGTTGGTAACATGGAAATAACATAACTACATTAAGAATGTGTGATAATTATATTAATGATTTAGGCCAGCAAGTACTAAAAGCCGTTCGAAGAACGGGTACTTCAGCTAGTATAATATAATCGTTGTGTTTATACGAGAGCTGAGCAAGCCTTCATGAACTATTACTGAATACATTCTCTTTACTCACAAGAGGGCCTATTCATAAGGCATTTTAAACTCAATTTCACGCAGGAACATTATCGAAACAAGCAAAATATAAATAAAACTTAATTCCGTGATGCAGTATTATTGGTAAGTGAAAATAAGTCACCATTTTGTACCTACTGTAAGATTCGTGTGGTCGAAATAGCCGTGGGGTTAGTGTCATTGACTGTGAATCTAGAGATCTCGGGTTCGAATTCCGGACGGGTTAGATATTTTTGAAACCAGATTATCGTTTTAAACGATATTTATCATATCAATATGACTCATTTTAACAGAATCCATATGAAATTACGTGTTGGTCTGTGAATCAAGAGGTTAGGGAAATGGGCAAGCCTTTCATGATCTACTGCTGTGCACATTGCATTTACTCGCAAGTTGGCCTATTTATAGGGAATTTAAGTTTATGAGCGGTGTCGCGTCTATTAATCTAGTTGATCCATATCGTATTCATTATTTAGGCTAGTACTGGTAGCCCAATCGACAGGTAGTTTCAGATAGAAAACGGTCGGAATTTAATGAAACTTAGGGATGTTGTTGAGGGATGGTTAATTAACATTTTTTCACGTTTTGGACCTCGAGGACCCTGTGCGAAAAGAGTAGGGGGGAGGAAACTGCAAAGGTTTCGACCTTCTTCCGGTTTTTACTCAATAACTGTTTTCCCTTACGTCCTACCGCAAAAGCATTCTTATGCGTTTTTGTAGAACGTTAAATTTCCTACAATTTTGACTATTCAAACATATTTGTATGTCAATTCATTTCCGAGATATGGCGCTTAGTACAAAATGTCATTTTACAAAATTCACTAAAAAATGCTAAAAAGGCAGAATTCCACCGTATTTCTTCTGTTATATCCAAATTATGATGAAATGTTGTTGTAATTATGATTCCTGGTTACAATCCCCAACTTTGGAAACCCCCATACCACCCCCGCTCGCCCCCTTCCCCCACTCAACCCCAATTCACAAAAGCTAATTTTCTTCTCGGATGAAAGGCAACCATATTCACATCGTGTTGTTATTGATAATAGTTACTTTTCGGATCGACCTCCCGCTCCCTTCCACTACATAATTATCACAGGGCAGGTAAAAAAAAAGACGTAGTCCTTTCGTGGAAAGAATTAATGTAATTAATAATATTAAGGTATTATTATTGAAAGGTACTCATATATAGATGTACATATCATAGTAGGTACTCATTTGTACTCATTACAGTTCCTGTTGGGAATTCGTAGCCATTGGTTTTGCTTCTAAGTGGTCGTCGACCTCCTGAGTGAACAGGCTATTAATGACGTCCTCGTCGTATTCTTCGACTATGTCTGGTGAGTCCTCCTCGGTCAAATCAGTTGCGGGGGCATTTTCACAGGAGTGGCCTGTGCAGTGCTTGCACATTGCTGAGCACCTAAGCCTGCTTTCTTGCAGCTGCAAGCTCCGGTGCTACAGCCTTTGCTGCTCTTACAGGAAACAATCTGGAGGATGTTATTCGGCGCAGCATTTCTGGTTGTGGGGATTGGTAGTACCCCTCGCGTGGTTAGGCTCCAGCCTCAAACTAATGGGAGAAGTTCATTGCCTAACCACACCTGTACTTGCTGGTAAGTGCGTAGGGAGTGGTACTTGGCAGCGTCCCTTGTTGGTGGTAGGCGGGCTAATTGCAATTTGGGGCAGATGACCTCGTAGTTCCGCCCCTTGAAACCTCAATAACTAACTAACTAACTAACTAATTGCAATTTAGCTTTCGTCACTGATCGTGTGAATAATCTGTATTGCAGGTCGTCGAGATTGTCATTGTCAATGTCACCTCCATAAATTGCTGCCAGGAACTTTTCTCCAGCGTCGCTGATCTTCAGAGGACTAGCGTTTGGTGTGAGGTACGGAGCCACTGCTGCAGAGAGGGAGGTATTCTTCATGTAGGTGCTGCAAATTTTGTTCTACCCCAATCCATGTGGTGCTGACGTGGTACCACAACCACTCACTGCGTGGAGGAAAAGTATGTCCTTGAGGGGAATGGAGCAGGAACTTAGCGAGTACAGGACACTGGGACCACTGCCTCTTCCACTTTTCTGAAGATAGATGTTCTTTGTGGACATACCTAATGCTGTCAACAGAATAAGTATGTCTACATCTTCAGCAGTAATGATGACGCTATCGAATTCGCTGGCCTTGGATATGGCGGTGTTGACGATCATCACGTCGGCGTCCTCATATGCCTGCTTCACTTCGATGCTTGCATCCGCCTTTCGTGTCATCAACATCAAAATGAATGCGCTACAGATTATGCACACGATCAGTGACGAAGGCTAGATTGCAATTAGCCCGCCTACCACCAACGAGGGACGCTGCCAAGTACCACTCCCTACGCACTTACCGGCAGTTTGAGGCTGGAGCCTAACCCCGCGAAGGGTCCTACTAATCCCCACTAACAGAAATGCTGCTCCGGATAACATCCTCCAGATTGTTTCCTGCAAGTGCAGCAAAGGCTGTAGCACCGGAGCTTGCAGCTGGTGCAAGCACTGCACAGGCCACTCCTGCGAAAATGCCCCCGCAACTGATTTGAATGAGGAGGACTCACCAGACATAGTCGACGAATACGACGACGGCGAGGACGTCATTAATAGCCTGATCACTCAGGAGGTCGACGACCACTTAGAAGCAGAACCAATGGCTAAGAAATCCCGACAGAAACTGTAATGAGTACCTACTATGATATGAACATGTATATATGAGTACCTTCCAATAATAATACCTTAATATTATTAATTACATTAATTCTTTCCACGAAAGGACTACATCTTTTTTTACCTGCCCTGGGATAATTATGTAGTGGGAAGGAGGGGGAAGTTGATCCGAAAAGTAACTAATATCAATAACAACATGACGTGAATATGGTTGGCTTTCGTCAGAGAAGAAAAGTAGCTTTAGTGAATTGGGGTTGAGTGGGGGAAGGGGGGAGCGGGGGTGGGAGTGGGGGTTGCCAAAGTTGGTGACTGTAACCAGGAACCATAATTACAACAACATTTCATCATAATTTGGGTATAACAGAAGAAATAAGGTGGAATTCTGCATTTTTGGGCATTTTTTTAGTGAATTTTGAACAATTACATTTTTTTTCAAAGCGCCATATCTCGGTAACGAATTGACATACAAACATGTTTGAATAGCCAAATTGTAGGAAATTTAACGCTCTACAATAATGCATAAGAATGCTTTTGCGGTAGGACGTAAGGGAAAAAAGTTATTGAGGAAAAACCGGAGGAAGGTCGAAACTTTTGCAGTCCCCCCCCCCTCTCCTCTTTTCGCAGAGGGTCCTCGAGGTCCAAACTTGAGAAAATGTTAATTAACCATCCCTGAACAACATCCCAAAGTTTCATTAAATTCCGACCTTTTTCCACCTAACCCCACTTTTTCCAACCTGTCGACTGGACTATGGTGGAAGCTACAAAACCTCTAATAAAATGAGTTCCGTATTATAAACTACAATATCTGTAAAACACTCCCTTTTACAATAGATTAATATTTGTGCCAAAAATATAATGAAATACCGGTGTATCAACAATTTGCCGTCTTTGAAATAGTTTTCAGTGGTTTCCCCATTTTCAACTCCAGGCAAATGCTGGGACGGTACCTTCTGACAAGCCACGGCCGCTTCCTTACACATCCTTACCATCATTCATTTCATCTCTCATTAACTCCTCTCATGAGGTTGGCCATCTCATCTCATCCCTGACCCCGTAGGAAAACGGGAATAATAAGGGGTAGACATACAATACCGGTGTATCAACAATTTCATGTGAGGTTTCTTCTATGTCAGATGTTACACATCATACACGACTACTGTAAGGCTCGTAAGTTTTTTTTATAATACTCCAAATGGTTTACCTGCCGCTTGATCTAACATTCTAATTTATCTCCAAATTCCTCCCATGATTTCCTTTCGGACTCTACCATTATTTGTTTAGTTCTGTTCCTTTCCACTACATGCTGTCTACTGGATTCCTTGTTTGGAGCTATTTTTTGTAAGTCTTCTTTTTACTTTTACATGCAGACTTCCCTTTGTCATTCCACCAGGATGTGCACTCTTTCCTGTCTTTTATACACTGTTATCCCAAGACATGCCTTTGCAACAGAAATAAAACGTTTGTGGAAGGAAAAAAGAGTTAGAGATATCATCATGAACTTCTAAAGGCAATGCCTTGTCTCTGCAACCATTGCTCTCTGTCTTCAGCGCCTCGTTTCCCGGTCAATGCATGTGAGATTTTCGAAGTGAAATGCCATGTCCTGTGGTTCGGATTCCACGTAAAAAGGAGGTCCCGTGGCTCATGATCTCAAGATTAACGGTCACGTTAAACTACAAGCTTCCTTCCTTTTCGTTTCATCTCACAGTAGGAACCATATTGAAGAGTTAGGGTGATGTCTTGCACGAAAAATTCTCGGTCAACCTCGGCCATTCATCCCTGTGATTTTTCCTCCCCGGAGATTAGTTAGGAAAGTGTTATGTCGCAGGATGAGGCCTGTGAATTTAGCTTTTCTTTTATGGATAGTTGGTCTCAGTTCTATTTTCCCTTGAATTTCTTGCAGGATGCTGATGTTAGTCCTCTTTTCAATCCATTTAACCTGTAATATTCTCTGCCAGACCCACATTTCAAACGCTTCAAGTCGCTTCCAATCCTGACCTCTGATCGTCCAAAATTCACACTCCACAGAAAGGACATGACAAAATTCTTTTTAATTGCAATATCCAAATTTGCATTAATCAAAAGATTTTTCTTATTATTGAATGCCTGTTTTGCGAGTACTATCCGCCTTCAAATCTCTTTACTACACCTGTTGTCATTAGTGATTAGACTTCCCTAATAAGAGAAACTGGTGACTTGTTCCACTAACTTGTCAGTAAGCTTGATGTTTATGTGAATATTCTCAGGATGTTTACTCACAACTAACACCTTCGTCTTCTTAGCATTGGTTGGTTGGTTGGTTCCTCAGTTTAGAGGCTGCGACAACGCGGTCATGTATCCCCGTGTACTTTGAGTGTGTGTAGAATCTGTTTGATAACCGGTGTTAATTGTGATGACTGTATTAGTGTGTGTTATCTGTTTTCAATTCAAGTGAGGACTGCAGACATTGAATTTTTTTTCAAGTAGTTCCTACTTTTGCCGCCAAACGCCACCGTCAACGACTACTAGTTCAGAACTTGATTACCAGATGCCACCGCAGTCGGCTCCTGGCGACGAACGTCGGAACCTAAGAGCGTTTGTCGAATGTTTAACCTATTTATATAATTTAGCTTCACACAGGTGTAATTAGAGGAAGGTTCTTTAACACATTGCTGACCGGATGCCTGGACATGTCACATCCCCTGTGGACTGGACATTTTGCTACTGAGAACTATTTCAGTGCACTAGTTTATAAAAAGTACATAATTGTGGAAATAACCTAGATATTATCTTTCTAGTTGATATGAGTATACACATACCCCTAGTAGTGCTCAAGTGTGTGATGTATTTGCAAACATGACACGATGTGCAGTGGCGGCTTACAAAAATAGCAGATGGAGTATATTTGAGGTTAGATTGGTCAACAATCAAAGTACGGTATGTACTTTGGTTGTTATTACGTCGCCTAGAGACCTGAATATCACTCTCTCATATAGTTTCCACTAATTCACTATAACTTGTGCCATTTGAACGATAATATAAACGATAAATCTTATCATCTGATTATACAAGTCCTCCATCTTGTCATTGATTGAACCAACAGAAGGAAGTTCGATGTTTCGAAACAAAATCAAAGAATAAAAGAAGGCCATGAATAGACGGAAGATGGCACATATACATCTACAAATATCCTTCTCAATGTGCTAGACCGAAATAATTCAATACATGGTCAAGAGATGTCGCAGGAAGACCGAAAACAATGACGTGTATAAAACCGAGATTTCTCGGGGCCCGTCATCTACCGCTGGCGATCGTACTACGAGATTTCTCGGGGCCCGTCTTCCATGTGTTAACATGCCATAAATCTATGAGATGGGACTGCTGGCTTTACTTCCCCTCCGAAGGAAGGCATAGTGAGGGATTTTTAACGCTCTTAAAAAAACCGACGGCTTTGGCCGGGTTTGAACCCACGATCTTGGGCATAGAAGCTCAGCATGCTACCAACTATGCCACCGAAGCCGCTTCTTCTTAGCATTAATGTTCTTGATTTGTTGGGAGGAAGAGGAAAACCCAGTGTTATGTAGCAATACAAGACTAAGCTGAATACAGTGCTCAGTATTGACATAGTGCGAGTGGCTGCCTTAACTCTTAGAATACCAAGGAGCGCAAAAGCGTTCCTCGGCGTGTTACCGAAAACAGCCAGGAACGCAATAGCGCTCCTCGTGCAGGCAGTTTTATATACGCTTGTAGTTCTCAGTTTTCTAACAGATCGCAGCACAACGCAGATTATCCAGAATCGGCAAGGGCTGCAGTTCCTAAATTTACCACAACTATCGCGGTAATAGTTTTATTTACGGAGATATTATATTTTAGAAAGTGCCCACTGTTTTGTCTACCACGCACCGTTGTTAGTACGAATATGGCCTCAGCCGCTCGGGATGTGTTCATAAACGATGATGATCTAGCAGAGTATATCAATAGAGTGTGCGCTGATGATGATTACATAGAGTCTGATGAAGATGTAGCAATATCAGGGTCGTGTAGTAATGATGTTGGTGATTTTATTTCTCATACAGGAAGTGAGAGCAGCGATGACATTCCGCAGTACCATAAACCTCGTAGTATTGTCATTAGTGAAAGTAACAATTTTACTGATTCGGAGAGTGACGGTGACGCAAATAAAGACAGTGTAGGCGGTAATGACAATAATGCCTGTGTATCTAATACAGGGTTTAGTGAAGTTCCAATTGATAGTGACCGTCGGTTCTACCCATCTGACATGAAGTTGTACACGTACTTCGATGAGCGACGAACACTGAAATATTGGAAGAAGGTGGCATTTTGCACCTTTGCTCGAATGGTGATGAATGATATACAAAGAAAATACTTCGAGTAAAGTTATGACACGGCTCAAGTCCATAGAATAGGAATGGGTCCAGGAAAGAAACCTACAAACCAAAATGCTAAGCTTCATCCACCACGGGAAGGGGAACTTTTGGTGAAATTAAGTGGTATATTATTAAAAAGATGCATTGTGTGCAGCAAAATAGATGGAGGCCCAGTAAAAAGGTCACGAACTGCGAGTTCCGAGAGTATTAAAGGTCGTCATGGTATCAGCATAGGGTATCACAAGCGCTAAAAGTGAACCAGCATAAAATGTGCAATAAGTACAGTGCATTGTGTATTAAAATATTTTTTAAATTACAAACTATAGAACCTAAGATAATGAAACTTTCCAGAGAGTAAACCAACAACATGTGACTGCAGACAATAACAACCGTTTGTGTGTAATTTTCATTTTGAATTGTGTTTATTTCTCTCAATTTTGACTTTTCTCTTTTTATTTTCAGAGCAATAAAACAAATATTTGTTTGTATGTTGTAGTGTTATTGTAACATAGTGTGTTACTTAGTAGAATGGTAAAGCAACTCATTTTCAATGATCAGAAAAAAAATTGGGGGTATATCTTCAAAAATACAAAAGTTATAATGATTTTAGTACAGCATTGCAATTTCTTGAAAAGAAGCCTGGTATTCTTCACATATACCACCTATAAGCGACTGGTATTAAAAGGTTAATATTTATTGTCTGAGCTCTGTCAATTTATTATCTGGAATAGGATAATATTCACATTGGAATTATTGCGAAATCTTTGTTACACTGTATGGTGGTATCAGGGATATCGAAAAGGCCTTTGACTCTGTGAACAGAAGGGTAATGTGGAAAATTTTGAAAGAATTTGGCATTCCGTCGAAGATTTTGAACATAATAAGAGAAATCTATGTGGATTATGAATGTCAGATCTAGCACAAGGGGAAACTGACAGAACCCATGCCAGTCAACTCTGGTGTACGTCAGGGATGCATCCTCTCACCAACCCTGTTCCTACTTGTTCTAGATAATGTGATGAAACGAGTGATTGGCAGAAGGAAGAGAGGCATACAATGGGGTTTAAGAGACCGCCTAGAAGATCTGGACTTTGCTGACGATATCTGCCTTCTAGCACAACGATTCAGAGATATGGAGGAGAAGCTGCAGAAACTGGAACAGGAAGCAGCGACTGCGGGACTCAAAATAAATACAAAGAAGATGAAGGAAATGAGAGTCAATGTAAAACTCAAGGACCGACTTGTCATAGATGGTGTGGAGATTGTGGATTCCTTCGTTTACCTGGGAAGCATAGTGACGAAGAATGGTGGTGCAGAAGAGGACGTAAAGAGCAGGTTAGAAAAGCAAATGGTGCTTTTGTTCAGCTGCATCCTGTATGGAAGAACAAAAATATTTTCAAGAAGACAAAGATCCGGATATTCAACACCAACGTAAAGTCAGTTCTCCTATATGGATGTGAATCGTGGAAAGTCAGCAAGCAAGTCATGCAACAACTCCAAGTGTTTATAAACCGATGTCTTCTTCGAATTATTGGTGTATGGTGGCCAGAAGTAGTCCCAAACACAGAAGTATGGTAAACGACTAACCAACGACCTATTGCAGAACAAATAAAAGAAAGGAAATGGCGATGGATTGGACATACGCTCCGCAAGAAACAAGGAGCTTTGAGAGGTCAGTCTTGGATTGGAACCCGCAAGGTGCACGGAAACGGGGTCGCCCGAAAAAAACCTGGAGGCACACTGTTGAGAATGAAGTCCTGGCTGCTGGAAAGACATGGAAGGAAGTGAAGAGCTTAGCCGCTGACAGAACTGGATGGAGGTCTTTCTTGGATGCCCTATGCTCCTCTAGGAGCCACAGGAATTAAGTAAGTAATGGTGGTACCAGGCCTCTGCTACATGATGAGAACATCTTACCTTGACAGCCAACTGCTTGCGACCACAGTTGTTAGCCTTGTCTGCTATCTCACTGTAAGATACACCAGGAGCATAGCCCAGCTTGTCTGCAATCTCTCGGGCCACTTGCTCCCGATCCAATTGGGTTTGTTTCACCTGTTAACAAGCATAGTATTAAGTTAGTCTTGTCTGCTACCTCGCTACAGGATATGCCAGAAGCATAGTCACTTTGTCGTAGAATATGAAGTGTCGTCACTCACCTTGTAACAGGCCCAGTGAGCCAGAATCCGGCTTGACCCCTCCACATCTGGAAGACGCAAGTACTTGGCTATCTGGATGGCGAGGTAGTAGTGTCTCCGCAACACAAGGCGATCCAACAGTATTCTTAATGTTAAATGTTGTAATCTGGGCTTCAGTTAAGGGCAATGATTCACTGTATTTACTCCAACAGAACATAGTTATATTATAGAAAGCTTTCCAGTCTGTCAACACAAATGTGCCCAATTACATTAGGTGGGAAATATTACATGAGATATTGTACCCATCTCATATGGAAATGCTCAATCACGTGCTGGCTAGATGTGCGGTTCGGGGCATGTTACGTCCAACCCACTCCGTGATTTCACATTGGATATGATAGCACTTTTTTATAGGATCTACAAGGCTAGATTGAAAACAAACATGTTTCAAAAGACATGAGTTTATTGTATAAAACTCCCAGGAAATGAAATGAAAATCCACAGCCTGCTTCCAGTCTCCGACCGGGCCAGGAATGGAATGAATGAAGCCCCCATCTAGCGGCGAGGATATGAACTGTGCCGGCTGCCGAGGCCTGACGCACTCCTCTGGGGCAATGATTAAATGAATGACAGATGAAATAAAATGATAGTGGAGAGTGTTGCTGGAAAAATCCAAATTTCAAAACATTAAATACATAATAAATTCATATAATCTTATATTATCGCGTTACCTTGCTTAGGTATTCTTTATCATTGAATATTCATTTACATTTCTTTCCACAGCATTTTTATTTACTTAGACAGAGCATGCCTATCACTTGATGTTATTTTATCTAAGGCTTTTGCAGACATTTAACTGTGTTATTAACATCCCTTATGGGCTTCATTCATATTTTATTTACTTTAAATCTCTTTATAATTATTCATTCAAATTCTGTTACTTTTATCAATAAGCCTTAGTCTTCATAACCAATCATCATCATCATCATCATCTTGTACAGTTTCCAGCCCCAGGCTGGGTCTCTTTGGATCATAAGCCTCGCCACTTATTTCTTTCTTCCCACCATCTCTCCGCTGTCACTCTGGTCCAGTCCTCGCCTCTCTTCTTGACACATTCCTCCACTCCTTTCAGCCATCGATCTCTTGGTCTTCCCCTTGGTCGTTTCTTCTGCATCTGCATCTCATGTATCCTCTTGGGAATCTTCTTCTCATCCATTCTCTTTAAGTGTCCATACCACCTCAGTCTTGATGTCTCAATCCTACCTTGCAAGGGCTCCTCTTTCACCATTTCCCTGACCATTTCATTCCTCACCCTGTCTCTTCTTGTTACTCCGATCCTACTTCGCAGGAACTTCATTTCACCTGCCTGTATTCTGCTTATGTCTCTTTTCTTCATTGTCCACGTTTCTGAAGCATAGGTCAGTATCGGGATATAGTAGCTTCTGTATAACACTTCCTTGCTTTTTTGTGGGACATCTTTATTCCACACTAAGCTCCTAATGCTTCTCAGAAATGCTTCTGCCTGTCTGCCACGTTCCGTAATCTCTTTGTCATTTCTCCCATTTTCCTCCACTATACTTCCCAAGTACTTGAGACTTTCCACCTTCTTCAGCTGTCCACCTCCAAGTGTTATCCCACTCATTGGTCTGTCCTTTTTCCTGGTCGTTAACAGGACCTCACATTTACTGATGTTGAACTTCCATCCGTACTCTCCCTCTGTTTCTTCCCAAGCCTTCAGTTGCTCCTGGATTTCCTCCTCCTTGTTTCCCCAGACCATGAGATCATCTGCAAACACCATTGCCTTCATCTTATCTTCTCCTATCTTTCCTGCTATCCGTGTCATTACCTCGCCTATAACCACAATAAAGAGAAGGGGTGACAGTGCACTACCCTGTTTCAGGCCACTCATTTGTCTGAACCAGTCTGTTCTTTCCCCTCCAACTTTCACACAACTCACACTTCCACAATACATCTCCTTCACTCTGCCTACAGTCTCTTTTTCCACTCCCATGTTTTCCATTGCTTTCCAAACCTTCTCCCTACACACACTATCATAGGCCTTTTCGATGTCCAGGAAGGCCATCAACAGATCCTCTCCAAATTCGTAGTGGTGTTCCTGGAACTGTCTCGCTGAAAATATGAGATCCACTGTTGATCTCCCGGGTCTGAATCCATACTGTTCCTCTCTCAATTTTCTCTCCACTTTGGCTCGTATTCTACTTTCTAATATCTTTTCATATATCTTGGCACAGTGAGGTATGAGTGTGACTCCCCTGTAATTTTTGCACTCCTTTCTGCTTCCTTTCTTAAATATTGGGACAATTAATCCTTTCTTCCAATCTTCTGGGGTCTTTTTCTCCTTCCATATCACCCTCATCACATGGTACAGCCACTGTTTCCCAACCTCCCCTGCTGCCTTCACCATTTCAACACTCACTTCATCCACACCTGGTGCCCTTCCTCCTTTCATCTTGTCTATAGCCATTTCCAGTTCTCTCCAAGTCGGGTCCTTTTCCATTCCTGTGTTGTCTTCTCCATCTTCCAATACATTGTCTTCCTCCCTATGACCATTTGGATTCAGCAAATCCTCAAAGTACACTTTCCACACTGTCTTGAGTGTCTCTTTGTTGTGTACCTCAGTTCCGTTTTTGTCCATCATTACCACATCCTCTCGCAGACCTCTTCTCTTACTTTTGACCATCCCATAAAGTACTTTCTTATTTCCTCTGCTGTCTTCCTCCATCATCTCTGTCCACTTTACCATCCACTTCTTCCTCTCCTCTGCAACAATCTTGTTTGCTTCTTTCTTCTTTATCTTATAATCTTCCCTTGCCAGATCAGTTCTTTCCTGGAACCACACTCTGAAAGCCTTGTTCTTCCTTCCCACAGCTTCTTTTACTCTCTCATTCCACCATGGTGTCTCTTTACACCGCTTTCTGTTGCTTGTTCTTCCACATACTGCCACTGCAGCTTCCACCATTGTGTTTTTGAATTGCTTCCATTCCTCTTCCCCTGTTTTAGGATTGTCTGTTGGTATCTTTTCCCTTATTATCTTCTGGAATTCTTCCTTGACTTCATTTTCCTTGAGTTTCCATACTTTGATTCTCCTTTCCTGGTACTCTGTCCTCTTGCTATCCTTAACAACTCCCAGGTTCATTACAAGTATTCTGTGGTCGCTATCTAAGGCCTCTGATGGTATTACCTTTATATCTCTGACACTTCTCTTCATTTCCCAGTCGTACAGCATGTAATCTACCAAAGATTTCTTTGTTAAATCACTGCTGTACCACGTTACCTTGTGGCTTTCTTTCTTCCGGAACCAGGAGTTGCCTACCACTAAACCGTTTCTCTTGCAAAAATCCAGCAACTTTCTCCCTTCTTCATTCCTGCTACCCCATCCTTCTGCTCCCAATACATTTTCATATCCTTGCCTTTCACTTCCTACATGTGCATTCAAATCTCCCATGACAATGATGCTCTGACCATTCAACTGCTGTTGTAGCTCCTCCTCAAAGTCTTCCTTCTCTTGAGCTGTACATCCAACTTGAGGGGCATATACCTGGGCTATCTCCAGGCTTCTTCCCTTTACAGTTACTCTGATCTTCATGATCCTGTCACTTATTCCCTTTACCTCTTCCTTCATTCCATCTCTCACAACTACTCCTACTCCGCTGCTCCTTCCTTCACTGTTCCCACTCCAGTACAACCGGTACCCTTTCCTCAGTTCTCTGCGACCTTCTCCTTTCCATCTTGTTTCTGCCAAGCCCAGTACATCCAGTTTTCTTCTCTCCATCACATCTACAATCTCCTCCACCTTTCCTGTCAGTGTCTGTATGTTTAATGACCCAACTCGTAGTCCATTAGCATATCCGGGTCGTCGTCGTTTGCATCCGTCCTTTCCGAGGCCTGTTCCTGGTTTGAAAGCAAATATGATATCCACTACTGGCTTGCTAGGCCTATCGTAGCTTCATAACCAATCAACACTTTTAAAACAAATATATGCCCATCCATGAATTCACGTCCCATCACAATCATTTCCATGCAGTAGGGTGGTTTATAAGTGGTGTATCACATGCTATCACTTTTCATTTTTCAGTTACCATATAAACTCAAATTTGAGTTAACCCGTTTTATATCTTACATGCATCTTAAGGTAGGAATCAAATATTTAATGATCAACTTATTTCTTACTTTTTATGGTTAAATAGTATCCGATTTTTACAAACTTAATGTGGGGATGATTTTTAAAAACCCACTAATTCAATTATTTAATTCACAATTACATAGCACCTCTTGTTTAAAAATTTGCATGTTCCACTACACGCTTTAATATCCATTCAGCAAACCTTACCTTTTGTATACAAAGCTCCATTGTATTCCACCCTCGCGTTTAGGAACGGACGGCCGGTCGCTCGCCCTTCCTCGCTTAACGCTCCATTCACTGACTTTAAACTTTCTACTGTTTCACTCCCTTTAAGACAAAACGGATGATGATCCAAGCTACCACATTACTTCATTAACAGTATCCCTTACTGACTCATATTTATTTCATTTTCCGTGTGACCCGTGCTATAGTTTGAGATCATAACTCATTACCTTTCATTTCACATATTTATACTTAGCAATTGCCCTGCGGGACTTAGATTGCAACACAATAAGGCCCTTGGCTCGAATCCCTATTCGACCAGGCGCAAACAATATTTGGTCGGTTAACATAGCGTTGTTGGTACAGTACAGGCCATGTGAATCTAGGCTCAGGGACATTCGGTGGCCCCTCCTGTCGAAATCACATATCGTAGAAGCACTAGTACTCTCCATATTCATACTTCAGCAATCGCCCTGCGGGACTTAGATTGCAACACAATACTGCCTTTGGCTCGAATCCCTGTTCGACCAGGCGCAAACAATATCGACGACTTCCGACAATTATACCTTTTATCTCCAAACTTATGCACGTCACAGGATATATGCACTTCATTTGCTGGCATTTACTTTATTTATTCTTTATATGTCTTATTTCAGCACACAACTTTTATATACCTTGGATCGTCATCGTATCTATAAGAACTTTGCTCTTATTAGTATTTACTTTACCATAGCTCAATAGCTTATAACTTCATATATCATTTCATTGGTGATCGATTATCACCTGTTATTACTTTTATCACTTGCTGAATAGCGTTATTTTATTATCATATTAAGGTATCCCAATGACCCTTCAATTATTTTTATTATCTCACGTATTTCAATTATTTTACTTACTTAATCAAAGCAAGCAAGCTTGTAGTTTAACGTGACCGTTAATCGCGAGATCATGAGCCACGGGACCTCCTTTTTACGTGGAATCCGAACCACAGGACATGGCATTTCACTTCGAAAATCTCACATGCATTGACCGGGAATCGAACCCGGACCGCCTTGGTGAGAGGCATACAGCTAGACCGCTGAGCCACCACGCCCCCACTTACTTAATCATTCAACTCGAGTTTATTATTATCATCATTTTTATCAACATACATTAATTCATTATTAATTCGCGGACTGCAATTTATTTACTATAACCTTAACATCTCGGAGTATAAAACTCATCATTTCTCATTTTGGAGTATAAAACTCAATATTTATTATTATTATTATTATTATTATTATTCAACGGTGCTTGTTTCATTTACGTTACTTTCATTTATTTGGCATATATTTTATTTGCCATTTTACTTTATTACATTCGATTCCTCCTTTTAGATCATTAATTCATTGTTATTTAACCATTTTTACGGGCTTTCAACATTATTATTATTATCATTTTTGCACTTTTATCATTATTTTTAACATTGTTGCAAACCGTCTTGGCGGTTGCCTTATAACCTCTTAATATCATTTGATTACTCATTGTGCATATATTTTTATACATAAAATCACGGAAATAGCATATGATACATTCACTTTAATATTATAAACATGTTTGACTCACCCACATTTCAGCTCATGACGTGATTTGTGGATGATTGCACCCACATAATTTCTTCAGCCAATCATCTTCATATCATAATAGACCTTTTCTAACACTTGGTCATCATATCGACATACGACAATACATTGATACATTTTCTTAATTTCACTTTTAACACTTGTTAACATAAATAAAAATTCACTTATTTCACTATTTACAATCGAACACGGACCAATTCAAGGCGTACCTAGATGGTTTCTCCCTGTACAGCTTTGAACGTGTGATTCTCCTATTCCTCCCTTCGGTAAGTCTCTCTCTTCCTATAATTTCCGAGGTCGTAATTGTCTCTTTCTTGAACCTCCTTCTAGATAGCTTTTCTCTCTAATTAATGCTATATCTGTCCTTCTACAATTGCGCTTTACTTTTCCTCTATCATGGCCTATCGCAATTTATAGTTCTCTTCCTACTGTGATCTTCCCTGAAGATTGTATAAGAGTGTTCTTCAATTTAAATGTCTTTTCCTGCGCGCTATAACTTCTCTCTCTACATTCTATGTTAGGAGTTCCTATCTCCTATACTGTCCTCCTATTTTTCGCACTTCGATCTTAATTGTTCATGAAATGCTATCGCGTCTTCTGCCTTTACTTTGCCTGAGCGCGGCTTGGTTTCGAACCAACGCTACTTGCTAACTTCGTTTGGTATTTTACTGTTTATCGCACTTGATGTGTATTTGTCTCTTGTGAGACTCGAACTATAGTGTCTCTGAATGTAGTTCTTACGATTTTCTCGTTAACTTGCGCATTTCGTTCCCGAGGCTAGACCTAACTCGTTCGTACTTATTACTTTTTAAGTAACATGCCTATACAAAGGCTGTTAACAAATTAGCTAACTGCGTATAGCACTCGAACTGTGGTTTTTGAAGATTCTTCTATAACTTGCCTCTAACAAAGTCTATCTCTCGACTGACAAACTGTCATTATAACGTGACTGTACTTTATATCTGGTAGACTGAATCTAATGCGACGTGCACCTCTGCACAGCTTCTCGCAGACTGGTGAGACTTCTCTCACACTGAATACTTCTTCCCTCGACTGCTCCCTATTTATTCGTTTCTGTCTAGAAATTAGTTCTTTTCAAATTTGGGAACTGCATTTCTGATTCCCTGGTCTAATCTTCTTCATAATTTAATCTAAAGTGTGTTTTATAGATATATTTTGATTGCCGGCTGGCAGAATGAAAATCTTTCGCTAGTTTATTTTTAATTAATTAAATTAGTTAATATCCCTTTTGCGGGGTCAGCCTCTAGTCCCCTTCTGGTCCGCGGATAGCCTTCCGCTGAATTATGATGACATTTCTCTTACTCTGCAGTATCTCAAGTGCCTTATTCGGGCCTGCCAACTCACTGATTTTTCTCGTCCCTGTATTTTTCCTTACTCTAGGTTTAATAATTCTGGTGGGTTTATTTTGTTAAGTTTAATGTGGTAAAGCCCCTTTCTCTTTACGTGTGAAAACTGCTGACTTACAAATTCCTGGGTTAAGTCTTTTAATAGCCTCTCGAGAAATAGTTCCCCTTCAGCTGTCCACTTGAAACATAATAATTTTGGTGAAGTTGCTTATTCATAGGAATTTCGAGTAGTATTTATTGCCTCTTGACTTTGACTCACCCTAACATTTTAATATCTCTGCTAATAGCTTTTTCCTTTTAACCTGCCAAACTAATGGAGTTTATGTGCCTGAGCTTTGACCATCTGCATCCCCTTGTGGTGTTCCTGTGGTCGTTCTACAGTGGGCTTACTTTCGTCTTTTCTTGCCATCTTTATAAAGTTTTAAAATATCCCTATAACTGGTCAGGAGTTCGATCTTGTGCCGATCCCAGATGGGCACAATATTTACCACAAAATAACATGTTTTATGTACAAAAGGATGGGGGAGGGGTATTTAATTGGATAACATGTTTCGATCATCAAGCGATCATCATCAGATCCTTCTCACGTAGGCTCAGATAAGGTACGATGTTTATATATTAAACTTATGCACAAATATAGGCCTATATACAATATTTAGATTACAAAAGTCTGTAAGGGTCATCATATTGACAAATATTACTGCTCAGTCAGTTTCAAGCACTTCTATAGTTGTTGTGTTATTATTAATGTAGTTTAAGTTTGTTAACTTGTAACTTATTATTGTGATGAAAGTCAGTTATGATGTTGAAAAGGAAGCAAGCTTGTAGTTTTATGTGACCGTTAATCTTGCAATCATGAGCCACAAGACCTCCTTTATACATGAAATCCGAACCACAAGACATAGCATTTCACTTCGAAAATCTCACAAGTATTGACCGGGAATCGAATCCGGTCCACCTTGGTGAGAGATTAACAGTTTGACCACTGCGCTACCATGCCCCCTACAGGTATGATGTCTACAATATTTTGTTATATATGAAACTAATTCAACCATTGCTATTTAAACTGGTGGCCTATTGTAATGTGGTTAGCTTGTCAAAACTAGACAAATGATACAATACATTAGAATTGAAAAAGGCTAGAATCCTAAAGAGTGTCTGTTGTTGCTCACTGCTTGCCTCGGACTTCAGTACGGAGCATAGTGTCAATTACATACAGTAAAATGACTACATGAGCATTATGTACAACTTATCTATATATGTGTGTCTATGAAAAGGTGCTAACTCTCTGCTTCTAGTTACGGGATATTCCAGTTTAAACTGGAAAATAACTTCAAATCTATTTTATCATGCAAATTGGCATTCTTTTGTCTCAAATTTAAATAGAGATTGACTGAGAAGGCATACAAAATTAAATGGATTTTTCTAGCATATTCTCTAACTTCTAAGTTAATATTTTTGGATGACAAATAACTGTGAATACCAAAAACAACTATTTACTACAGGAGTAGGCTATATATCCCAGAAATAGTGTTGTCTCAATACCCAACAACTGGGCCCTACTTATATGGTTGTATATGCACATATGGTATAAGCTGGTATGTAAAATATAATTACGTGTATTCTAACCAAGCAATAAGACACATTTAAGAAATTACTGTAACTGATTATACAACTGCTTAGGGATCCAATCCCTATACAACAAGTGAATTTGCCCATCAGAGCACATTGGGTCACATAATCATAAGTATTGTTATTTCCCCTCCTGATAACGACTTCCTATTTTCCCCACTTGGGCTGTGATATTGGAGTTAACCACTCTTTCATAAATCACCATTTGGGTGGTGGGGTGTTTAACACACTTGAGAAGTAGGCTACACAACAGGAATAATCAAAGGCATCTAAATACAGGTGACAAAGCCCTCTCAAATAAAACATATGACCTGCTGCTAGAATTACTGTATTCAATATTAACACACATGTGCAAGGATTCTTGTCTGTACTTGCTAACTAATTCCCTAACACTCAAAATATATGGCTTTGACATGTGACCTGAAACTGGAGTAGTACTGGTTGATGCTTACAACTTAAGTAGCTGATGACCTTCTTTCTATGGAGTTGCAAAGAACTATTCCTATGACTACAGATTCTGGGGTGATTGTCCCAGAGAATATTTCCTGACTGAATGAAGTACTGGTGATTCAACTCGTTATTTATTGTCACACGCTGACTGCTTACTTGAATGAGACTTATTGCGAGTGTGACTTCTGGATATAACTTGGTCATATATAGCAGCTTTACAATAGCAGTTCGGGTTTTTACGATGACTCGGTACTAATCGCTCACCGACTACTGTACTGACTTAATGACCTACTTTTCGTATCTCTCAGTGTCTGACAAACACAAATAACTATTACCACGATACTACATAACAATCTCGAAGATTTGACCAACATAATAAAAAGCCGTAACTGACTATAAAATCGGAAGTCTGTCGGCAGAGTCACCGGTCGCAACTCGACACAAAATTTTGGGGACCAGCTAACACAGCGAAGTCTTAAATATCAGTCTCTCATCCACATGATGATCCACCACTCCAACAGGTCAAACCAATCAGATTCACAGTTACAGACACTAACTTCAAATAACCCAAGCCACACCACAGCCTTGTTCCAGGGCAACGACACTGACTTTGCCCTTGGACACTCTGTTACTACTGATATCGCGTCAGGAGTTGGCAGTTGGGTTTGAACTGCAGGGGTCTTCCCGCTCACTGCGTATCGCGCATTCCAAAAGCATTCAGTTGGTCACTACTTGCTTCACTCACTCAGCAGATTCCTTCTTTCAGTGGCTGAGTGTCGCCTGCAGCAATGACAACCATTGGCATGCGGCAAGCCGATATATTTAACTTAGGAATATGCGGGCCGCGCATGCGTACTGCAAGACCCCCCGCACCCCGTCACAGCGTGTTCAACTGCCATCTCCTGCCGCGATGACAGTATATTTGTGCAAATTGCAACATACTTTAACAATAGTTACAGTCTTTGTGCTCAATTGGACAACACAAATAAGAAATAGACCATTTTAAAACATACATGACAGGGCTTTATGGGTTCGATTCTAATGTAACTGTACAGTCACTGTCACAATTGAACTTACGTAACTACAAGGATAGATTTAATTGTAAAGGATACTCTGTGTAAGTAAGTGGAATGCCAATACGAGGATGACGAACAGCATTCAAGACACGTAAGATACGGCACATTTTCACATAAGGGTCTGGGTTATGGTTTGGTATAAAGCCCTTGCCAAACTTCGCTGCCTGTGGACATTAACAATTGTGACAAGTGTGGTAAACAAAATGATATTTAACTGTTAAATCACGAATCCCATAAGAAGGAAAGGCATAAACTAGCATCAAGAACATATATGTTGGGACCTATTTTGGGCACCTACTGTATTTTCTGGATAAAAGGTCCCAACAAGCACTTTTAACTGCTGTTTATACATTTTATTAATAAATAATGTTATGAGTTTAACCATTAACCGACTGAGCCACTCAGCTTGACCTTTAAACAGTAAACCCATAATAGGAAACAAATGGCTTACATACTTATTGTTGATCTCAAAGGAATTCAATCAATCTGATCAAATATTTATTATTTTACATGGATGATTAACTAAACCAATGGGCCATTTCAGTGAATGTTTTGAAAGGTTCAGTTACAGATAAGAATTGATAATGAAACCACCTTCAGGACTTGAATCAGTCTTTACCACAGGGGACATTTTCCATTTTATCTGTAATTCCGCTTTTCTTTTCTTTCTTTTTAAAATTTTCATTTCAAAATCTTGTCTCCCTGTCATACTGTAGACTGTTCTAATTATCTACAATTTGAATATTCCATTGCAGGAAATACAGACAAAATGAAACAACTTGATTAGCAAATTACATACAAGATTGTGTCTTTACAAAAATAAGAATAATTGAGTAGTCCGTTTGCAAAGGCCGCTAAGTGCATCATAAACGAAACCGAGTAAATGACGAAAAACTGCTACGACCAAACTATTTAAGCTAATACTATATTTCTTACCCATGAAAATCAACATAAAAACATTTATTATTCAGTTAAAATCTGTGAAATCTACGGTTGGATCTTCTGTCCTAAATCATAAATTAAAATATTGACTTACCGGTTTTTGCACACGTATTGTGCAGTTAACGACATTTGCTCCCGTAACGAAGAGAGTCGTTAATGAAACTTAATTGCAAAACCCGCTATTTTATTTTTTTACGAATGCCATTTGGATGAGATTTTTAATAAAGAACTATTTTGGTTTCAATTTTGTTTATTAGGAAAAATATATTTTGGAAAAATCGTTGGGTGCGATAAAAAGAAAATTATGTTTTCAAAATACATCTTAAACACCGTGCAACGTCATTAGACAGCATAAAAATGTACAAATTAAGAAAGTGCACAAAACAAGAAGAAATGGTACTTAAGTTAGGTCAGGTCATTCTCGATACCCATCAGCTCAAAATCTGCTGGTTCTTCGTCTTCTTCCTCTTGAGGTTATTGTTGCGAATGGCTTCTTGCTCCTGGAAGACCTCACTGATGAATTTTAGGTTGCCGTTCGCTGGCCAGTTTTCGCCGAAATACTGCTCTAAAAGCCATCAGACTTCTTGTAGTTTAGTTTCTGAGTGCAACACCTACTTGAATTGGTGAGGGACCCGGATGTTTCTTAAAATTCGTTCCCCTTTTCATGATGCTCTTTCCCTCACCAACATCAAAATTGTAGAACGGCTCCCCTCGGACCAGACACGTTATTTTTTTGTTTTGCCATTTGTGAACACGATTTTCTTTGCTTTTTGGAATTGGAAATGTTTACTACCCACATACACTTTCCAATTCCTAACAGAACATTCATCTTGTTCCAGACGAACTACTGTCGCAAATTTCTCAATGGGTTTGATGTATCCGGAAGGATTTTCAAAGACACTCCCTTTGCGAAGTTGCCTTCAGTATTTCCAAAAACTCTGTCAGGTGGGATAAATGAGCGGCCCACAATTGGGAACCATAGGCCTAGCTGTATTTCCTCTAGACATGCGGGAGCTTCTAGCAGTGACCAATGATATAGCATGCTGATTGTAGTCTTGTTTTTGTTCTGATCCCCACAGCCATCAGAGAATAAGCGAAATATTTTGCACCTAAAAAAATGTTTGCTGGCCAGTTTGTGAAGAAGTGTCGACGCTCTTTGGTTTGATCCTTTGGCATGTTGATGTTCTAACCAGACGTAAGGAGTTGTTCTCAACACCAATATCAACGGGTTTAACTACTTCAACTTGCACTATTTCTCCCACTACTTCTGCTTAGGGGCCAACTTGGGTACAAAATACAATGTATTTCACAGTACTTTTAAGAAATGCTTATCAATTTGTTGAATAAATTAACAAGTAATCCATTTAGATACTTGCCATTCATACTCCACAGGCTATAATAGAACATTCATTAAGTACTCACAATTTTCCAGGAGAGTCAGCCCCCCCCCCCCCCGAAAAAAATTGTATATACGCCCCTGCTTCTGCTGTTTCTGTTCTTCCCTCCATATTTGGAACATCCACAATAGTATTACAGTCCACAAATGCAGTAACTGCTTCACTTAAATCACCAAGATCATTCATTTTTCTGGCTTGAAATGCCCACAACCAAGAAACAACCTGTCGCTCAAATGTGCTTTTGAACGGTGTATTTCGACAAGGCAGCATGTCATTGTTGCGTACGCTTCCTGGATAGTGCAGCCAACTCAAATCTGAAACACAAAACTATCCTTCCCGATCGAAATAAATAAGTATTTACTATAAAGAAATTCTGTTGGAGGAATAAAGGTAGTTCTTGTACCAGTTAGCGTGTTTTGCAGCCGTATGTGGCAAGGCAGACGCCATACTTATGGAACTTAGCGGTCTTTGGACACGTGGAACATTAAACTGGCTTTGCAACCGTAGCCAACATGCATTTAGCGGTTTATGCAAATGAATGCGATTTTTGTTGGCCATTTTCAACGGTTTTGAGTGGGATATGCACCCTGAAACTTATTCCATCGTGTAGCCAGTTAAAAGACGAACGTGACGGTTTGCTCAACTCAAAATCGACAAAAAGTGCACTTAGCGGCCTTTGCATCTGGGCTATTCAATTCAGCTCCCTTTCCTGCAGGGAAATCCATTTTCAAAGTTGAAAGTGATAGAATAAATCAAAACACAAAGTACCGGTATTTAAAAAGATAACAAATTTAACAAAGATTTTCTTGTTGTTGCTAAATCATTTAAGGGCTTGGGATACTGATGTCTTCAGCCCCTAAAGTTTTTCTGGTGAACAGGTTATCAGACATGTTCACAAGTTTCCAGGTTATCAGGGATGTTCACAAGTTCTCTGTTAAATTTGAGTTATAAAGGTTTAGACCACATTTTCATTAATACTGATAAAATTTATGTGATAAGCTGAAATTCAAAAACTGAACTAAAATAAAATAATTTAAAAGTTACTGTGCCTAATAATATTCTAGAGTTGGTGGCACATTATGGATTAGGAAACACAACTCAAACTACTGCTAGTGATATGTTATTTCAGATGTGGATGAACATAATAAGAACAATCAACCAGGCAAACCTGATTGTGTTGGTTGGTAGTGTATAAGAATTTACTAACCTGAATGAGGCTCTTCTGTGTATCCGTGTCAAACTCATAACCTGCAGCTTCAATGCAATGTTGAACAGCCACATCTAGTTGATCCTTCACCAAGTGGATATACTCATCTGCACGATGACTTTGTTTCTGTGAACAAGGATACAGTTAGTTAGTTGCTGTAGTTATTGTTGCTTTAAGGGGCGGAACAGCGAGGTCATCTACCCCTAAAAGGTGGACACAGTTAAATGTCTCATTTGCATTTCATTCCAGTATTAAACCAAAGCTTGCTGCATGAGTCAGGCATTTTCATCTTTCTCCCGGCATAGCACAGCGAGCAAGAGAACGTGATTAAACTATAATGCAGGCATGATGGTCAGTTCTGGAGAAACTGAGGACTAGGGATTGATTACCAGTTGTGGTCACATTTTCAGCACCTGCATTTAAGATTAGATCGAAATTTGTTAGGGAAAGAAAAATAAACCACATTTCTATTTGGAGATTGTATAAACCTGAAAGATACTTTTTTAGCACAGTTCACTTAACTTTCGAAAGTCACCCCAACACACCTTGGGGATGTATGTAGCAGTTTTTGAGAAATATTTTGGATCAATAGAAAAAATACCCTTTATAAAACTGACTGTAAATGAGGTCATCAGCCGATCATTTCACATTTTGATTCACTTCTTCACAAATTATGGCAGGAATGAAAGTAGTGCCCCATGAATTTCATGTAACCAAACATTCATGAACTTTAAACCTCATTAGAGACATTGCAGTTAATATTCTGTAAAGGGTGTTACAAATTTACAAGCCTTCTCTAACAAAGTTCTAGATTTGTTGTTGAAAGTCTGATTGCAAGAAGTTCATGGCACACTACTCCAATTCTTGCTATAATTGGGGATGAAAACTAACTTGCACAAGTTTTACAGAGCAAAATATGGGTAAAATTGTTACACCCATAACAAATGTCAAGTGTTGGAACTTGAGCTCACATACCTGAAACTGTCGAGATGCTTCAAGTAGGTAGGAACCGGGTTGAGTGCTATTGATTCGGAAGATCTGTTGGACCACTATGGGGACCTTCTGTATCATCTCATGAGTGAATGCCGAGAGAACACGCACGCCGTCCATCTCAGGAACCAGATGTATAGTCGAGTCATAGCTGTAGTTGATGTAGTCTCCCTGACGACCAACCAGCAGCAGCACTTTGTCCCAGTATCCAATGACAGCTTCTGTACCACACCTGTATTGGAATACAAGAATAAGAATATACTATTCAATTAACGTAATTCAACCACACCTATTTACATTTTCTCTTATATTTCCGAGAATACAATATTCAACAAACAAAGGCTCTTTTCACCTGTACAGACAAAATATTATATACACCTGATGTGGCTTTGCAGATCAACTATAACAATCCAATTCACACATTTCAAAAATGTATTTCTTGTGCCTAAAACTCCTGCTACCTCTTGTTGAAATCCTCCCAGCTAAATTTCACAAGAATATCCATTTCTGAAACCAAACTGTTTGTTGTCTATCCATGTGCAAACTCTTCTGATATAATCAGCCAATACTTCTTCCCTTCACTTACATATTACATTTCAAATGAACAGGCCTATAATTATGTATCGGACTTACTATT
Organism: Meconema thalassinum; assembly: GCA_946902985.2. Lineage (NCBI taxonomy): Eukaryota > Metazoa > Arthropoda > Insecta > Orthoptera > Tettigoniidae > Meconema > Meconema thalassinum. The sequence continues at coordinate 1,357,205,690 of OX336388.2, forward strand.
ACCACCCTTTACCTTTTTCAACAGCTTCCTTCCATTCCTTTGGATTAACACTGTTATATACATAATAATAATAATAATGTGGGAATCGGAAGATGATGAACCGTTTTTGGGTTTCCCGCCAGTCTCGCCACCGCCCGGTGGCGCCACGTCGAGTAGTCGAGGGGAAGTCGCGAGAAAAGAGGACGATCAGTTTTGTGTCAAAGTTCTGTTCAATCTCATCTTTTGTAATCTTATCTTTAAATACAGTTTTTATACTTAAAACTACTTCAAGACGTGTTCGGTTATTCGCTTGCCAAAATCCCTTCCCTCATTTGGGGGCTCGTCCGGGATGCGAAGGATTTAAGAGTGCGGAACGGCAATTTTAGCTAAAGCGAAGGACGACAAGGCGTGAAGTGAATACATTTTTCTGACAAGATCGACGACGACGACATTGGTCCGTGGAATATAGAAGCCGAGCAGTTGTTCAACTTCCAAAGACGTGGTGGTTCGAGCAGGCTACAAAAGACGAATTCTAGGATCCTGAAGCCTAAGACGACGACGAAAAGAAAAGTGTTTATCGCGAGTGCCGAAAGACAAAGAAAAATGGCGGACAAAGTGGCGTGTTAACAAGATATTGAAAAAGTGAATAATAACATTAAGACGGCGCCCACGGCCGTGATTAAAACGTTACATAGCATCATTTTCGAAAAATTGCCACCTGATCGAAAGAACACGCAGCATTTAAGGGAATTCCCAGGATTCGAGTTTGAACGTGACTCACCAGAACACCTGGAGAAATTAAAGTTCATTGAGAGCGAATTCACCGAGGCTAACCTGATTGCCATTTGCACAGTGTTAAACATTGAATATCCGGGAGAGAAAGCCATTCTTGTGCAACGCTTCTGTGACAGCTTAATAGACTTTTCGTGGCTGGGGATGCCTAAATCTGAAGATGATGATGATGAAGAAGAAGAAGAAGAAGAAGAGGAGGAGACTGGTAAAAAGAAAGATGCGATGAGCAAGATGAAAGAGGCAAACGAAGCACTGGCGGAGGAATTACGTGAGTTAAAGGAGAAAATGCCTGGGATGAAATCCACGAAACATTCAACCTCTAGCACGCCAGGATCATCATCGGATTCATCCAGCTCGTTCGAAGACCAGAAACTCTCCAAAGCAATAGGAGGTAAAGAATAAAAAATAACAAAGACCAAAAAACAAAGCGAAGACTGGAGAAGAAAGCTCAGGTGAAGGGGAAGTCGACCAGGACGTGGTGGACTCGCGGCACACAGCAAACCGGGGAGTCACACACAAGTTTGCGTTGACTTTCCGAGATGTAGAGGGCTCTGTCAGAACCAATGGCGGCAGCGAGAACTATCCGGTGCGATGTTGGATTGAGGACTTCGAGGAAACAGCAACTTTGTTGGGCAGGGACGAGATGCAAAAGAGTCGCTGACAGGCCTGGCTAAGTTGTTCGTGCAGAGTGAACGTTGCATCACATCCTGGCAAAAGTTGAAGAAAGCCCCGAAGAAGAATTCCGAGATGATACCAGTGCAGCAGAGGTTCATCGACTGCTAACCAACCGACGAAAAACAAAAGTTGAAACTCTTCAGGAATATTTCCTGGTGATGCGAGAAATAGCCAGCAGGTCGGCAATCGATGATAAATCACTGATACAATACGTCATCGATGGAATCGAGGATGACACTGGATCCAAGATGATTATATATGGACCAAGGGACATCAAGGAATTCAAGGACAAGTTGAAGATCTACGATAGTGCTTACGCACGAAACTCCCAGAAGGTGACGAAAATGAGAAGACGACAAACAAACATACACCAAGAGAAGACAACAGGCAGACGCAGACCTCGTCTGTAAAGAGATGTTACAATTGCGGTCAGAATAACAGTTATGAGTCCAGCGAATGTCCAAGTGCCCAAACCCTGAGCAGAATGCAGAGAAGAAGACAGTGAACGTCGCTTTGGGAACGAAGTCGAATATGAAGATGAAGGAATTGTTGCTCCAGGGCCAGAAGATCAACGCATTGGTGGATACGGGCTCCCCAATCAATCTGATCTGTGAAGACATTTACGCAGAGATGGTCGATCCGGAGCTGAACACAACTGCCATAGTACTCAAGGGTTTCGGAGATAGTGAGGTGCCACCCCTAGGATATTTCCAACCGACGTCCAGGTTGACGACGACACTTACTTGACTGATTTCTATGTGGTGTCTGGAGATGTACTCAAGTTGCCAGCTATCATGGGTAACGACTTGCTGGACCAAGTGGTAACTACCATCAGCAAAACCGGTGTCAAGATTTCCAAGAAGTTATCAGAAGCGTACTTGTTCCGAATCGACGTGGTAGCAGTCGAGGAGTTGGACATAGGAGAGGCATCGGAAGAGGCTGTTTTGACAGGGTGTCTACTGTAAGGATGAAGTAAAAATTAGTTACTTTTTAGGTACCTTTTAGTTAATTTTAGTTACCTTTGAATTCAAGTTACGTCTGCGGTCTACAAGCATAGGCGCTCATCACGCGGTGAAGAAAACAACAATGAACTGTTTTTAAAGAAGTTTTTTATTTATCATATGGCTTTTAGTGCCGGGAGTGTCCGAGGACATGTTCAGCTCGTCTGAGTCTGTAGCTGATTCCAACGGACACCCTTAGGGTGAGCTACAAGTTCCGTTCAATTTCAAGTTGCTACCAGATATCAATGATACCTAGTGGTGAACGCTGGAACTGTGATAGAGCGTTCCGACGAAATATAACCTAACAATTTAGCTTCACACAAGTTTTGTCTGTGGAAGAATCCTTTACATGCCATAAATCCATGACATGGGACCGCCGGCTTTACTTCCCCTCCGAAGGAAGGCATACTGAAGGATTTTTAACGCTTTTAAAAAATCCGACGACTTCGGCCGGGTTTGAACCCGCTATATTGGGCACAGCAGTTCAGCATGCTACCACCTACACCACCGAAGCCGCTTTAAATGAAATTCACATGATGTTATTAAAAATTAAAAAATAATAAATATATACTAGATATTTAATATCCAATGAGTTGTTTCAGCTAATGTCGTCTTGTCCACAATATGTTGTTATTATTACGGTACCAAGAGGTTGCTCAGCTCTTGACCATTTGGCGAGATTTCCTTCGTCCCCGCGGTAGGTCGCGAAGAAATGTACGCGATCGTCACCGAATTCTGTCTTCGCAGTCAAATGCGGAGAAATATCGAGATGTTGCACGATCGGCGCTGGTCTCAGTTGTTTGGTGAGCTTCCCGTAGTTTTCACGATAGAACACGGAGAAAAATCGCGATTTAGATCATCAGCGTCACTTTTAGTCATTCGACGAGATTTCCATTGTCCTTGAGTTCGGGCACAAGAAAATATAGCATTATTACGCAATCGGCGCCACTTGCTGTCCGTTTGACAAGAATACAGTTGTTCTCGTCATTGAATGCGGAGAAATATCGCGATGTATCGCAATCGCTGCCGCTCTCGGCCGTTTTACGTTGTCCTCGAGAAATTATGCAATCGTCGCCGCACCCGGCCGTTCAACGATTGTCTGCCTGTCTATCTGTCCTGATAAAATGGCGGAGGCAAGCTCAAGATTCACGCGTAGTTATGCACATGTTGTTCGGTCGGCGCCGTGATTCCCTTTGTCCCTATGCTGTAGTTGGGAGTTCATGAGTTCAGGGTGGATCACGAGGAGGATTTAGTATTTCGATGCTACGTAGGCTGCCATATTTAAGTGGGTTGATGCACTTCTCGCTCCCCGCACGCTTTTAAGTATACGGTCATGGGAAAAGTGGCAAGTAGGTTTCGTGATTGGTGCCCCGTGATGGGTGCCCAATCACCTTTGACAGGATTCCCGCAGTCCTCGTGGTCACAAGTTCACGATAGGGGACGGGTTTTATGATTTTACGCAACTGACGTCGATCTCGGTCCGTTTGACGAGATTCCCGCAGGCAAGTCGTGCGGTCAGCCGGCCGTCTTGAGGATGCGATTTTGGAGGATGAACGTTCGAAGTAGGTACGGTATCGAATATTACGAATTGTTCTGAGAGGATTGCACGAATAATATGACAAGAGGGCAAGTTTTATTTCGATTGAGAACCACGAATTATCAACAAGTTATCGAAATAATCGGTTAGATTATATATCCGATTATATATCCGATGGAACGAAAGTTCGAAGGAAAAATCGACTTATAACGGACTTATAACTGAATGTCGCAAATTTACTTGACATATTTTTTAAATAAGTTATATGTATTTCGAAGATTTTTCACATTTTTTTTTCGAAAAGGTAACATTTCGCAAGATTGCGACATTAAATTGTTTCGCGTTATTTCTGGACTTCAATTTGACATAGTTTCCAAAAAACAGAAATGAGAGATTTTTTTTAGTTTCGGAAGTATTCGCGAATAAACGTCTCGCGAAAAGTCAGGTTTCCTAATACAGTAACACAGAAAAATAATTCACACGAAACTTAAAGACTTCTTGATGCCGAAAATATACGTTGAACCGATGTATACCGCTCAAGGTATCCTCGGTATGTATTTCCTTGAGGTCGGGCACGGAGACGTATAGCTTAGTACTATGCAATAGGCACGGCGCCGCTTGCGTGAAACTCGCAATCTCTGAGCCTAGCGGCGCGAGTTTAAATGATTCAACCCGCCTTCAGAAAATTTTCGTTACCCGTTTGTAAAATTCGTTACTTTTTCGTTACTTTCGTTACCCATTTGTAAAATTCGTTACTTTTTCGTTACTTTCGTTACTTTTGTTACCGGTAGACACCCTGTTTGAGAATCAGAAAGATGGTCAATGAATACGCGTCGCACAAGAAGAAGAGTACCAGCGTTGAGATGAGCACCACGATGAAACAAGAAGTACCAATTCACAGTCACCCAAGACGCTTATCACTAGCTGAGAAAGAGATTGTAGATAAGCAAGTGCAGCAGTGGCTCCAAGATGACGTCATCCGACCGAGTACGTCCGAGTACGCTAGTCCAGTGGTAGTTGTGTGGAAGAAAGATGGGACTCCAAGGGTATACGTCGATTACCGTCCAGTGAATCGAAAAGCTGTTAAAGATCGATACCCACGACCACTCATAGATTACGTCCTGGACAAGCTGAGTGATGCCCGAGTATTCAGTACTCTTGATCTCCGAAATGGATTTTGTCACGTCGCAGTCAAGGAAGAGGGCAGCAAGTATTAGGCCTTTTTTTTTACCACATTCAGGCCAATATGAGTTCCTGAAAGTTCCATTTGGTTTCTGCAACTCGCCTCCTGTGTTCCAACGCTTTATCAACTGCGTATTCAGAGAACAAATTCAAGCCGGCGCAGTCCTAGTGTACACGAACGACGCAGTAATCCCAGCAAAAGATGAAAATGATGCCATAGTGAAGCTTGGGCAAGTGATGGAGGTAGCTGAAACTCATGATCTGGATATTAAGTTCTCGGAGTGCCAGCTCCTGAAAAAGAAAATTCAGTTCCTAGGACACGTTGTAGAAGATGGAACAGTCTCACCATCTGCTAGGAAAGCAGTCGCAGTTCTGCATTGTCCAGAACCCAAGTCGCTAGCCGAAATCCACAGTTTTTTGGGCCTTTCCGGACATTTCCGGAAGTACATCCCAAACTATGCCAAGATTGCAAAGACCCTCAGTGATCTGTTGAAGTCAACTGGTGGATTCAAGTTTGAGCAAGAACAGAGGATTGCATTCACGAGTCTGAAAAAAGCCTTATCCGAAGATCCAGTCCTCATCATCTATAATTCGGCTTACGAGACGGAGGTCCATACTGAAGCAAGCAAGTATGGTTATGGAGCAGTGCTACTGCAGCGTTTCCCAGGCATCCTGTTCAATACCTGAGCAAGAAGACGACGCTACAGCAGGAAAGGTACAGCTACGAGTTCGATGTGTGAGCTGTGGTGACGGCCTTGAAAAATCTCCGAGTGTACCTGCTTGGAATCAAGTTCAAGATCATCACCGACTGCTCTGCCTTCCAGAAGACGTTGGACAAGAAGGATCCCACCCCGATAGTTGCAAGGTGGGCCATAATGTTAGAGAAGTTTGATTACTTGATCGAGCATAGACAGGGTGCGAGAATCCCTCACGCCGATGCCTTGAGTCGCCATCCAATGGTCCTCTACGGTCTCGTCGATGGACTCGTTGCCAGGTTGAAACGATCTCAACAAGCTGACGAAGGTCTGTGTGCGATCATGGAGCACCTGAAGTCGAAGCCATACAAGGATTACACCCTGCAGGATGGTATTCTCTTCAAGTTCTGTGATGGACAAAACCTACTTGTCGTCCCACGACCAATGCTGAACGAGGTGGTGAGAGCCGCTCATGAGGAAGGACATTATGCTGCCCTACGCACAGAAGAGGAGATCAAGAGATAATTTTATATACCCGATTTGAAAAAGATATTTGGCCGTGTCATCTCTAACTGCGTGAAGCGTCTGCTGGTCAACCACAAGGCTGGGAAACAAGAAGGACTCTTGCATCCCTTGTTCAAAGAAAGCACACCGTTTCACACTTACCATGCTGACCATCTCGGACCTTGGATTCAACGAAAAAAGGATACAAGCATATCCTCGCAGTAACGGACAGCTTCACAAAGTTTGTGTGGCTGTATCCCACTAAAACGACGACCACGAAAGAAACTACAGCGAAGCTGGACGTGCAAAAAGGAGTATTCGGTAATCCTGCGTAGATCGTCACCGACCGTGGAACCGCGTATACACTTCACACGAATTCGAAGAGTACTGCACTGCCAATAACTTCACCCTCTCGCTGATCACAACCAGACTCCCTCGTGCCAATGGCTAGGTAGAAAGGATGAACTCCACCATCATCTCCGCGCTGGCTAAGTTGTCCATCGAAAACCCAGGAGATTGGTACAAACACGTCGAAACCACTCAGAGAGCCATAAAATTCACTTTCAATCGCAGTATCAAGCACACACCGTTCAAACTTTTGACAGGAGTCAAAATGCGCTGTGAAAATGACCTGAGAATAGTTGAGTTGATCAATGAAGTGATGGTAGACGAGTTTGAGACCAGGAGAGATGAACACCGCGAAGAAGCAAGAGCACAAATCCAGAAAGTGCAACAAGAAAACAGGGTGTCTTTTGATCGACGTCGACGGCCTGCACGCCAGTACCAAGTTGGCGATATCGTCGCCATCAAGAGGACCCAGTTTGGATCAGGTACCTTCGGTGGCGTAGCTGGTAGCATGCTGAGCTTCTATGTCCAAGATCGCGGGTTCAAACCCGGCCGAAGTCGTCGGATTTTTAAGAGCGTTAAAAATCCCTCAGTATGCCTTCCCTTGGAGGGGAAGTAAAGCCGGCGGCGGGCCCACGTCATAGATTTATGGCATGTAAAGGAACCTTCCACTAACTACACTAGTGTGAAGCTAAAATTTGTAGGTTATATTTGATTAATGCCCTATTAGTTCTAACTATCATCGCCAGGGGCTAGTTGCGGTGGCATCTAGTAGCCAAGTTCACAGCTAGGTGTCGTTGACGGTAGAATTTTGTAGCAAAAGTAGGAACTACTTGAAATTGATTGTCTGCAGTCCTTACCTGAATTACAGATAACACACACTAATACAGCCATCACAATTAACGCCAGTTATCAGACAGATTCTACACACACCCTAAGTACACGGGACTATATGACCGTGTTGTCACAGCCCCTAAACTGAGGAACCAACCAAAAATAAATAACTGTATGTTTAAACATTAATCAAGACATTAAATGTTTTGCCTTAAGCAGTTCATGTATTCCTTACTCTCTTTTTCAAGCCTAATGTTATGTTTCTTCTCCTGATATTGTTTCCCATCAACACGATGAGTTATTCACAATAACTAGGACTAATTATCATGGATTGAAATTATAAACTAAATAATACATCTGGATATAAAGGTCATTCACCTAATTATTTTATGTAGTGTCTACTTTGTGTATTTATTCCAAGTGTTTGATTAGATTATGATAATTAACTGCCCAAGAAAATTGGGCTCTCTTCTATGCACTGACCGACTGAAGAACAATATTTTTAATAGAGTCTAACATGGCAACACTGAAGAAAATGGGGTAATTGTTCAGGAGTGGTGAACCTGGATTCTACACCTGCACTTGAATAATATACTCCTATGTCATTGTCATGATTTTGATACCTTATTTCATATTCTGGGTGTCATTACCAATGTAATCAATGTTCTACCAAAATTGAATTCTTGGAATTCTGTCCAACAGCAGGCTACTGGTTTGTGTTGACATGTGCCATTTCTGTGAAAGAAAAAAAAAGGCAGCCAGGTCACCTAGAATGAAGAGGCTTTGGGGGAAGAAGATGATGATGATGATGATGATGATGATGATGATGATTATGACAGCTAAATTCCCTGTCAAATTACTTAAATGTATTTTGCTTGATTTAAGTGCTCCAATGCGGGCATAAACTATATAAATAATTAAAACTCAGCAATTTTTCTAGGTTTATGCCATGTCTTGTGTGGGGTTTGGTCTAGGAACACCGAGCTGACTATCAGCGGACTATTGGTGTATATACTTGGACAATTGCTGAGTTTTAATTCACTGGCCGGGAAAGCCAATATACCATCTCTTTATGTAAATAATTATACATTTTTTTCGTATTTATGCTATATATTTTATAAGTGGATTAGCATATTCCACCACAAAAAACTAGTCTGCCGTTGGACAGAATTCCAAGTAATTAATTTTGGTAGAGCTTTGATGGCTGAGTTGGACATCTAATCTTCTATAGTTAGCTTTGAAGCTATTTTTCAGTGCTGCCTTATTGACAATTTTCGCATGTCCCACTAACCGACTGGAGAGTTGCAATATCAATCATGTAATCTTCCTTTTAAGGCGCCTACACACTAGGCAAACAAAGGCCAGCAAATGACAACCAACCGCTTTGTTGATCGAGATTTGCTTGGTGTGTACAGGAGGCAAATAAGAGCCAATGCAGTGGTTAGCCTTGGTTGAAGTTCTGACCTCTGGTGGTAACATCGAAAGATTGGCGTAGTACAGATGCCGGGTAGAGTCTTCTTGGGGCTTACATAATTCAATAAATATTGAAAATCTGTAGTTTTCATTCCAAAAAATATATAAAATAGTCCATATTCCAATTTAGCTTTAAGGTCAGACATTAATTTTGTCCCACCACACTGCTCCCTACTTTTGAAAAGAGAGGTTATCCACCAAAATTCTTTTTCTTCCTTCTCTGACCAGCTTCTTGCACTAAAATAAATGCTGCACATGAGACAACTAATAAATTCTCTTCTTCCCATATAATATCGGCCAGTAAAATTGTAATTACTGTAAAACGCTGCTTTATAATAATACCTATCAATTTATAATTACAAATGGTAGCAACTTCGACGAGTTTTCAGAGCCAACTGCGACTCTAAATGGCCGAGTACCTTGCCCCAACCCCTTGGTTAGTTAAGGATGAGAGGCCGAATGCCATTGTGTTGGCGACCAATGTTCATTGATCTTCGTTTGCCAAGTGTGTGCGCACCTTTACGATAATCTGCAGTTTCTATATTATGGTATTTACAGAAATATTGCAGGTAATCTCCTATCTGTAAGATTATAACAATGCAACATATAAAGTAAAAAGAAGTGAACTCACCACACCAGTTGTTTTGGACGACTAGGACATTTTGTGTTGAAATCACAATAGTTCTTCCGAAGATCTGCTGATCCTATCCACAAGTGTCCGGAGTCAGAAAACAGAGCTACGTGGCGATTGTTCTGAGATACTGCAATTTCTACCACAGTTCTGATATTTTCGCGAACCTCTGGTCCCTGAAAACCAAAACAAACTGCATAACTTACTTTTTTTGATGTCGAGTGTAAAATAACATTTCTCGCAAACTATATTTGGTTAATTCTGCATCTAGCGGAACTTACACTTTAAATAAAATTATTGTTTAAGTAAATAATATTTTAGAATCGTTATTTACTTCCGGCGTTTTGGCTTGGTATATTTTCACACTGCTGATAGTTTAATTACCACATTCCTAAACGTTGTTAAGCACTTGAGAAAGTTACAATCTCAGGATTTGTCTAGAGTTAAAACGAGAAATTACAGGAAACAATTCCGTGGATAGCCAACTGTATATGAGTCATATTTTGGAAATAAATATGGATTATATTAAGGGTGAAGAAAGAACAATTATAAAATATGAAGTATTATTTATTTTGATATTGTTTCTTTTGTACAGATGTATCTTTCCATGTTTCCTGCACCATTCACATACCTATTCTTAGTTTACATAGGTAGAATGTGAATCATTAATTTCGTGAACTATCACAAGCAATGATTGCAAATTTTCCGCCCTGTCAATACTTATTTATTTTAGGATAATTCTTCTACATGTTTCGGGACATCCTGTGTTCCTTCTTCAGCTAGTCTACAAACAAGCATATGATACATATTTACACTTCAATAAACTACATAGGGTAAACTACATAGTGATTGGCCACTTAAGGTTTGTTTGATATTGCACACAAAGAAAGTAAACGAGATATATAGTTTAATTTTTTTATTGAGTATTATTAACATCTATGTAGTGTCTGCTAACGTGCAGTACAATTTCAACTTGATCAGATAATAATATAATTCCCAAATTTCAATAAGTTTAGAAAGATGCTAAAAGTTACAGTTATTGGCCACTTTTGACAGTTATTGGCCGGTATAATTTCAGTGATTGGCCACTTATTCCTAAATGAAGGCAATTAGCCTAATTGACACAATTCCGAACTGATTGAATTACAGAAGTATTTCTTTGTACGTACTGATGCAAAAAAATATTCATTTCCGTCCATAGTGTTGATATCACTCGCCTTTAAAATAGGTGGTCTAAATTAGTTGATGTTTTGTGATGTAGTCATCAAATACGATTCCATTTTTATTTAGTTAATTTACACAGTTCATAGAGTTCATCATCTGATGACACTTCGCAGTTAAGGGAACTGTCCGAATCGTCCTCTTTGTAGCAATCGTGACAAAGGAAATCTTCTTCATCGCTTTCAGGAATGTGAATCTGGTGGAATTTCGGTATGCACTTTCTGTGGTACGTTTTGCGACAATAATCGCAAACAACACTGTCGTGAAGAACTATTCTTCGCTTGCAGATGCAGCATTTGATACATGCTTTCATTGGAGTGCTTTGTAAAAAGAGTCTTCTCTTAGCGTGGTCGTAATTGAAATGTGTCGGTGAATTGTCTTGGTGTGGAGAAACTTTACCCGAGGTTTCGTTTGTTTCGAACACGGAATACCCTGATGGAAGATTATTTGACTTCACTGTTTGTGTATTTACCTCTAATGACTGCCCTTCTGTAGGTGAATATTCCTTCCCTATTGCTGGTTCGCTACGTCTTGATGCTTCATCTGTAGGTTTACGTGAATTCTTTGCTTTGCTGGTCATGCAGTTCTTCTCTTCCCGTTTTCGTTTCCTTTCTTCTTTATCTTGTTGGGCCTTCATTTTCGCCTCTTGTTTGTTTTTATACATGAGTTTGTATTTTTGGGATGTAATCGCAAATGGAAATCTCTCAGACACGCGCTTGCCTTTCCTTTTAGGGGTTTCAGGCCAAACTAAAAATTCACCCATGTGATCATTTTTAGCCACTCTTATGACAGATGATTTATTAGATTCTCGTGAAACACTTCCCTGGATAGGATTGTTGGAGATGTTGATGTTACCTTCTAATGGATATTCATCATTTACGTGTGAGGTGGTGTTACTCGAAGTTGTAGGTAGATTAACTGCTATGTTTGCAGGCATTTCCTCTGATGTCTGGGAATTAGCTTGTACTGATTCCCCATTTTTGGCTTGAAACTTTCTCCATATACGGGAAAGAATGATGAACTCCTCATTATTTGTCTCCTGGCCCATAATATCCTGAATTGTTTCAAACTCTTTAATCTTTTCTGCTCCAACAACTTCACAGAATTCTTTGTAACTTATAGATGTGGTATCTAGTTGTAAAGAAGGCAGTAGGCCTATTGCTTCTCTCTCACTTCTTGATGACCCTAGGCATTTGGTATAATCCACAGTGTCGGGGTCAAACGGGTACAACACACATACACGAAATCCATTTATCAACGATTCAGGTTTTATACTTGTGTGTACTACCTCCTTCAAAATTGGTGCAAAGTTTGCTTTGTTTATAACTTCACCGGGGTGATTTGTGTACCATTCCCTAACAGCCCTTCTCCAAGAAACTTTCAGTGGATGGAATGCTGACACATCTGCTGGTTGTAGAATACGAGTCGCATTAGGATAGAGAGCAATGAGTTGAATTTGCAGTTCTGAACACAGCTGGCTCACTTGGAAAGTTAAGTGGGTTTTGTGTCCATCAACGAAGAGAACCACTGGGAATTTTATCCGATGTTCCAAGAGGAATGGATGGAAAACATTGCTGATGTATTCGTAGAAAACCTCGGCTGTCATCCAACCACTATCATTTCTTCCTACACCCCAACCATTTGGAACGGACTCAGCAATTTTTTCAGGTATTCTTTGGTATGCATAAACGATCATTGGGCAACAAACTAATCCACTTGCCGAAAAAGTGAACATTACGGTCAAATTATCTTTGGATGCACCCTGATCTACTGAATACACATTCTTGGAACCTTTCGGTGCGAGGACCTTCCCAGTACTTGGGCAAATTTGAAAATTACTCTCATCACCATTAAATACCCGTGACGGATCAGACATTGCCTCACATAAGTTGTTTTCGTCTATGTACATCTGAACCTCTCTAAACCACCCTCTTATATCCTTTTCACTAACACATGAACTTGCTGCTGTCACTCCTTCACTTGCTCGTTCAGTCACTTCAGGGTGACGCCTCAAAAAAGCCTGTAAATAGAGTACAGTTTTAGATTAAGTTTGAAATAGGCCTAGAAGATATGTAGTGAATGTTAAGAAGACATTATTTCAGCTCATCCCCTATTCAAGTTTTGTAAAACTATCATACCTTCACCCAGCCATCTCCAGGACGATTATTCCTAAACGTATTAGGGCGTGGATGTACGACCAGGAATTGTTGGACGCTTGTTTTTAAGTCCTCCTTTTTCCTTGGGAAACCCTTCCGAGATAGTTCTATTATCCACCTGAAATAAGATAAGAAGGTAAGGAGTACCTGAGAATGACATAGGCTTTGTTATAAAATGCGATGCAAGCGCACTAAGGAAGAGGAAATGTAGAGGCCTACCTCACTAATGTTGTCTCTTCTTCATTTGACAGAACTGTAGAGGGACCAAATGTATCTTTATGGCTTGGATTTTTTATTCTGAACTGGAGACTAGATCTCGGTACACCAAACATTGTAGCTACAGCACGTACAGAAGCGTTATTTGACTGAACGTAAGCCAGTGCTCTCTCCATTGCTTCTGCACTATAAGCCTGCTTGGGAGCCTTGGGCTTGATGGATAGGCCCTATTTAAATGTCTGCACCTGTGTTAACATTTGGACACAGTTATTAGCCACTACGAATGACAGTGATTGGCCACCTGGCCAATAACTATTTTCCCACAATTATTCATACACAGTTATTGGCCACACCAAAACGGCACGTAATATTGTGATTGATGGCATTTCAATTAGGCTAAACATCATTCCATGCCTTAAACTTCATCTACGTACAATATAACTATTTCAGAACAATTCATTCTCCTATGAGATGGCCGAACAAATTCCTCAATCCTTAACAAATGTGTAAGACATACCTTAAAATTTGGAGGGAGGTTCACATCAACAATCACAATACGCCATTACTCAACAGTCACGCTCCTGGTGACAAGGAAAGTAAGCTGGCATCAACAAGGAAGGTACACAGCTGCTATCTAGTGGCATCAGCTGTAGTCAGACCGTAACCAAAGAGTACAAGAGGCAAAGAGATCACAAGATGGACAATCACTGTAGGGTGGCTAATCACTGTATGGTTTACCCTATAAAGTGACCTGTTTTAAGGCATATTCTAAAGGGTACCGTACAGTCATTCTCTATTTGATTATATACATCACATTCTCAGTTTGGCTGGTGGAATTTCTTGTTGGTGCACATTTTCTGAATGAAACAATAGCCTGCAAAGTGTGCGTTAATTTACCTGACATCATGGCATGAAACTCTTCCCAGATTTGATTCTGACTTCCCCAAAATTCATCAGAAGCTTTTCACAGAGATGGGTGCATATGGGAACGGCCACTTTGAGTCTATTTTGTCCAGCCTTGTAGTTGAAGGGATGTTCGACCGTTTGTTTAGAGGCAGTGATACTCTGCTTGGGTATATTACAAGTATTCCTACTGCTTGTGCATGACAAGATGACCAGTCTACCCAGCATTGCAAGCACGTTCTAACTGGTTGTCAATGGCAGTGCAGGTCTTAAAAGATCCTCTTGGGTGGCCATAGCATTCTTGACTGTCACCCCAGAGGTCCAGGTTCGATTCTTGACTCTGCCAAGGAATTTCAATCTGATCTGAGGGCTGGAACAGGGTGCACTCAGCCTCATGAGGCAAAATTGAGAAGAGGCAGGTTCGATTCCCACCTCAGCCTTACTATAAGTGGTTTTCCGTAGATTCCCCACTTCTACTCCAGGCAAGTGCTGATATGGTTCCTAACTTAAGGCTATGGCCGCCTCCTTCCCAATCCCATTCTCAATTACAAATGCACACACTTGTATAACAATCACAATAAAACAGGTTATCATAAAAATCCTATATACACCCATGTACACAGAGCTAAATGACCATGATGTCATTGAAGCCCCTAAAGAAGTGAACAACTTTCCCTTGAGAGTTCATGCATCAATCTTGAAGGTGTGAATTTAGTTTGCGTTGTGGTTGGGGCCCAGAGGACCTCGGCTAAGCTCCTGAACTGACTTCTTCTGTTACCGAATCCGCAGAATTTTGCGCATTGCAATGGCAGGAGGTTTCCTCACACAAATACTGGATGGCTGTTTCTTCCTTCCTGGGGTCAACACAGACATGATAATGACTTCAAGTTTGGCTTTAAAAGCGACATAAAAAAACTTCATTTGAGGTGCGGTTAGCTGGAGGTTTGACATTTGCTTTATAAAAAGAAAAGTTAAAAAATTGCTATAAACTGAGAAGACATGAGTGGAAACTGCGAACGACAGCTTTAAGCAATGGCAAATTTTGAAAATGAATAAAAGTACTGCAGTTATGATGAACATTTTGACAATTTAGACATTTGTATCTGGTAGCAAAGATGTTACTGATAAAATGTGAAAATTTGAGTTTCTAGTTTACCTAAGAAAGAAGCTTCTACTAAACAGTTGCATTCTTGACTATTCTACACTACCAGCTTCCCTTAAAAGAATGTTCAAACTTTCTGGACCTGCAAATGTAAGAGAACGATCAGAGCATACACACGAAATGTATACGGTAGTGGATTTTTATTGCCACGCTCTTCGTATAAATTCAATACAGTGGCGGATCCAGATGTTCACCTCGGAGGGGGCACTCTAGGATTTCAGAGTAGCTAGAGAAAATATGTAATAAAATTACTAAGTTTGTATTTAATCTACACACACTACACATAACATTCAACCACCAGATTTTATAATTCTACAAGAAATTCATTATATTCAAGTGGTTTATTGGTTTCAGTTTCAATAACACAAGTCATTGTCATTATGTAAAAAAAACTTTTTTAATTCTACAGAATATGTACATTTCCACATTTTAATGCACATTACACAGTCTAATATGTATTAAAACATATGCAATCATAGTGACTATCTGAAGACAATATACAAGTCTACTGCATAAATGTTACAAAATATGTGCATACTACCGGTACCAACATTGTCAGTCACTGAGTCACAACTAGTCACATAAATATAAATACCGGCCACGGCCAGTCAAATAGTCAAGTACGCGCTCCATGAAACAAATGGTTATGAAATATATTTCTACTTCTCCTACACATAACAAATTCTATGTCAATGTAGCGATTATATTAACAGTGTTCCCATTACATACTATATGATTATTTTATTTTTATTTAGCGTATGGCAATAATAAAACTGAATTACAACATAATAAATATACAAAATTAATTTAACTAAGTCATTAAATTTATAGGCCGGCCCCGTGGTGTTGGAGTAGCGCGCCTGCCTCTCACCCGGAGGCCCCGGGTTCGATCCCCGGCTCCGTCAGGGATTTTAAAACTGACGTGAGGGTTGGAACGGGGTGCACTCAGCCTCGTGAGGACAACTGAGTAGCTGTCTGACATTGAGACAGCGCCCCGATCACGAAAACCAAGATTAACGGCCAAGGGGACCCGACGCGCTGATCACGCGTCACCCCAATATCTGCAGGTCAAATGGCTGGGCAGCCCTTAGCCCGTCATGGGCTGTATAGTGCCAGGGGTTGACTTTTTATTATTTTATTTTTATTAAATTTATAATTTAATATCTAAATTCTCTATCCATTGAAGGGCTGCCTCTGTCACTTCACAGAAATCGTTAAGATTTCCAGGGTACGCTGCAACGATATAATGTGTTGGTTGGTCTGATGTTCACATACTATATGATAACAAACATTGACTACATTCATGAATGGAGGCAATACAGCAAAAATTTTACTTGTAGTGCAGTTTGCAGAAAGAAACATTTTTATCGGCAATATCAATGTGGCAGACAACTGGTTTTTCGGGGGAGGGGGGCACTTGCCACTGATTCAATATATGAAATTTGCCAACTTTGGTTAGATGAACAGTAGCCAAATCAAGTACAGTGGTCAGTTAGAGTAAGGGAGGGTAACAAATGCAAGAAATTACGCATGTGGATTGCACTGTGTAGCCAGGACTCCACGCGGGCTCGCGACTGGGTAAGTGCGGAATAGATCATTCGACTTCAAACGTTACATCTAGAGGATTTGCTAGAGTTTATTTTTCCCTGTATTTTTACGACTTTGATGACCAAAGAGGCATTGAGCTATTACGCCATGTTATGTACACTGGTCTTGAGAACAAGCCATATAGAGTAAAAATGTCATAATGCGTGCAGCAATCTTTGGCTTTGGCCATCAATGTACTACCATTGAGCTAACACGACACAAAAACATATATCTAGGCAAGGGGGCATGAATGGAGCTAATGTTTGGTTGGTTCCTCAGTTTAGGGGCTGCGACAACGCGGTTATGTAGCCCCGTGTACTTTGGATGTGTGTAGAATCTGTCTGATAACCGGTGTTAATTGTGATGGCTGTAACAGTGTGTGTTATCTGTAACTCAGGTAAGAACTGCAGACGATGAATTTCAAGTAGTTCCTACTTTTGCTACCAAATGCCACTGTCAACGACACCTAGCGGTGAGCTTGGTTACTAGATGCCACCGCAACCGGCACCTGGCGTCGAACGTTGGAACTTAATAGAGAGCTAATCAAATCTAAGCTACAAATTTAGCTTCACACAATTGTAGTTAGTGGAAGGTTGTTTTACTTCCCCTCCGAAGGAAGGCTAACTGAGAGATTTCTAATGCAAAATGTATGCTAACACAATCACATTGCTCTGTACCGTACCCCGCTGTTCAGCTGAATTCCAATAATTAGATTTAATTTTGCGTCAATGATGATCACAGAAACTTTCAACTACTAGTAATAATAATAATAATAATAATGTTATTGGTGTTACGTCCCTTTTAACATCTGTGGCTTTTAGAGACGCCGGGGTGCCGGAATTTTTCCCCGAAGGGGATCTTTAACGTGCCAGTAAATCTACTGACACGGCTCCCTCGCATTTGCGCACCCTCAAATGCCAGCTGACTGCGCCAGGAATCTGCAACCTTGGCCCCAGCAAGCGAGAACGTTACCCCTGAGCCACGCAGCCAGCCTTCAACTACTAGTCTCGTAATGTACAGTCCAGAGAGTATTTATTATAGTTATAGTGTTGTTTTAAGGGGCGGGACAGCGAGGTCATCTGCCGTATCCAGAGAGTATAGGCTAACACATAGAGATGTAAGACTCAGAGTTTATATATCTTGATGTTCCAGCCACCAATACTCAAACCGTTTCCTGCTTGAGTGTTGTCTGCATTGTCTAAAGATTAACTCTTTTTTGTAGCATTCATTAACGGATATTGATTAATCAATATTAATCAATTAACGCATCATATTCTGGTGGTAAGATTTAGAACTTGCTATTTGTACGTCAATAATGAGTGTTTTTTTTAACATAGGTTTACTGTTCAACAGGGCGAGTCCCAGGAAATTTTAACAGTCAAAACATTGATGTCGAATATACAGCACAACAAATCCTTTCCAGAAACAACTGATTTACGTGAACAGTGATTTCAATTAGCCTACTGATATTTGCTTACAGTGGCGTATCCAGGTCTTGCGGGGCCCTCGGCGATATGATAAGGAGGGGCCACAACAATAAGAAATAAAAAAATATCATATCAAATGGAAAATAGTTTGGTAATAATAATAAAATAAAGAATTGTTACAATATTTTGAATAAACTACAGTACATTTTTGGCCTATTTTCATTTATGAAAAAAAAAAGGCTTATGAGATCACCTTTTGTCCGTGTGTCTGTGAGTTCATGTGTGATTCGTGTGTGTGTGTGTCCTAATAAAATCTAAACGGCTGTAGCGATTTCAATGAGACTCGGTAAGTTCAAAGCACTATTCCGGACGACCTAGACCGTGCCCTTCAAATTTTGTTACGTCTCACCAATCCAACATGGCGGCTGCGCGAAATATTTCACCAGCGTTCAATATCTCCGAAACTACTCACATCAAAAAAAGTTTTGCATCACCTCGGTTCCAAGAGTTCCGGAACCTTTAAATACAAAGGGAATAGAGATCAACACAAACAACATTTCAGCTCGTTTTATTGCTCATGAGACCCACACATTGCATGTTGTACCATCATACAGCTAGACTTTCAGCATTTGTGGTCCAGATTGCAGTACACACCACTACCTCTAATACCCAGTAGCACGTCCTCTTGCATTGATGCATGCCTGTATTCGCCGTGGCATACTATCCACAAGTTCATCAAGACACTGTTGGTCCAAATTGTCCCACTCCTCAACGACAATTCGGCGTAAATCTCTCAGAGTGGTTGGTGGGTCAAGACGTCCATAAACAGCCCTTTTCAACATATCCCAGGCATGTTCGATAGGGTTCATGTCTGGCGAACATGCTGGCCACTGTAGTCGAGCGATGTCGTTATCTTGAAGGAACGCATTCACAAGATGTGCACGATGAGGTCGAGAATTGTCGTCCATGAAGACAAATGCCTCTCCAATATTCTGCCGATATGGTTGCACTATGGGTCGGAGGATGTCATTCAGGTATCGTAAAGCCGTTTCGGAGCCTTCCATGACCACCAGTGGCGTACGTCGGCCCCACATAATGCCACCCCAAACATCAGGGAACCACCACCTTGCTGCACTCGCTGGACAGTGTGTCTAAGACGTTCAGCCTGACCAGGGTGCCTCCAAACACGTCTCCGACGATTGTCTGGTTGAAGGCATATGCGACACTCATCGGTGAAGAGAACGTGATGCCAATTCCGTGGGGTCCATTCAGCATGTTGTTGGGCCCATCTGTACCGCGCTGCATGGTGTCGGGGTTGCAAAGCTGGACCTCGCCATGGACGTCGGGAGTGAAGTTGCGCATCATGCAGCCTATTGCGCACAGTTTGAGTTGAAACACGACGTCCTGTGGCTGAACGAAACGCATTATTCAACATGGTGGCATTGCTGTCAGGGTTCCTCCGAGCGGCAATCCGTAAGTAGCGGTCATCCACTACAGTAGTAGCCCTTGGGCGGCCTGAGCGAGGCCTGTCATCGACAGTTCCTGTATCTCTGTACCTCCTCCATGTCCGAACAACATCGCTTTGGTTCACTCTGAGACGCCTGGAAACTTCCCTTGTTGAGAGCCCTTCTTGACACAAAGTAACAATGCGGTCGCGATCGAACTGCGGTATTGACCTTCTAGGCATGGTAGAACTACAGACAACATGAGCAGCGTACCTTCGTCCTGGTGGAATGACTGGAACTGATCGGCTGTCGTACCCCCTCCGTCTAATAGGCCCTGCTCATGCATGGTTGTTTACATCTTTGAGCAGTTTTAGTGACATCTATGAACAGTCAAAGGGACTGTATCTTGGATACAATATACACAGTCAACGTCTATATGCCGGAGATCTGGGAACCGAGGTGATGCAAAACTTTTTTTGATGTGTGTATTACCGATATCACTCTGGAATTTTGTACGGTGGCAAAGGGAACTACTAGAAGTTCACATACGTGACTTTTGAAAACCTGGCAACTACAAAATCAATATGGCGGCCAAGCAAAGTTGCGACTTTTAAATAGACGTTTCTCGCGATTTAACCAACCAAACACAATGAAACTTGGTACAGTATATGTTTATACACATTGTAATGCACCGACATCTAACTTCGTTCAATTGTTTACATAACCTCAAGTTGGTGGCTATGCGAATTTTTAAAATCTCGTTTTTACTTCTTGTGTCCTAATCATGCCAATGAAGTTTGAATACTACACGTACACAATAATCTTCATGTAACAGTACATAACTCTTAAGACCTGTTAATGCACATTCAGCATTAACAGTTTTGCTAATCTAGTTTAGATTTTCTTTGGAGTCAGTCACCATGGAAATCAACAGATATAGGCTCGACAATATTCATTATTCATTTTCATTGGCATAGATGGCAGTGGAATAAAGTGGTGCAATAAACGAATGGCCGGCGTACTTTAATTGATTTCAAATACTGTATTACATTTTATTCATTTTCTTAATTACATTAAGTGGTCCTCCGCAAATAACCTTAAATAAACGTGATATATACTGCGACCACCAGAGGTAAGGTTCGGTCGTGAACACACTTTCTAATTCGCGATCAAACATTTTGGTCTTCTAGCGGGCCGCATAATTTTTTTTTCAGCCCGAGCCTAGCCATAGTATGTAATTCTGAGCCTCTTATTGGCTGTTATGTCATGCCATTCTCCTGGTTCCGAATAGAGACGGTAGGTAGTAGCAGGGATCACATCTGATCAAACATGGAGGAAAGTTATCGAGTGAGATGTGGATAATATTCGATGTTGAATTGCATTATTAGCGTGAAACAGGCATGAAACGTGCTTTAGATCAAGTTTAAAACAACCCACGCAGAAAATGAATGCGTTCCAATCAACATGTAAGGTCCAAGTGCAATCATTCGACATTTAACCACATGTAAAGACCTATGATAATACACTTCCTTTACGAGCGGAAGTGTGCACGAGCACAGTATAGATACCAATACAGTATGGACACTTCGGCAAAACCGGAAGAACGGATTTTCAAAAAAACAATTGATAAGGGGGAGCACCAATACACCTGTAAGCCGCTAGGTAGCACCACTTATGGACAACCACATGATAAACAGCTGATTGATGAATGTATATTTTATGTCATTTATTTAACTCTATTTCAACACACTAGCTCTCATTATAATCAGATATTTTAGGAAAATAAATAACAAGAAAATAGAAAGTGTTAATACTACTGTGTTTTAATTCTAAGAAGTGTGGAATTTAATGTTTAACACCACATTCCTCCTCCAGTCCTGTGGTGTCGCATTGTGATTGCATCGTGACCAGGGGCGCACCCAGACTTTTGGTTTGGAGGGGGCTTTCCTCAATAACATGATTTCAGCTATGGAAAGAGAATGTGTCCATTATTATTCTTGTATGTAAATATTGTTACGGCTGTGAGTTTGTTTCATCGCTCGCCGCATGAGTCACAACTGCCCCAGGGCTGGGCTGCTCTGCCTCAGTGTATTGCGTGCGCCTTATGCAACAGGACTACTAGGACAAAGGGATGGTCCAGAATATTCGTGACTCAGCCAGTGAAGGAAACCTCGAGAAGCCGTGAACCCTGGATGGATCTAGAAGCATTTATTGAGTCACCGGCCTGCTATATAAGAGCAACCTGTCAAGCAGTTGTGGTTGTGTTTTTCGAGCTAGTGCGAGAGTTTATCCTGAGCGACAGAAGTGTGGTGACTTGCGAAACCCCTAGTGAAGCCGATTCTCTTGACAGCGAGGGAGTGAGAAGCATACAGGGGACTGTCTGTGTTTTGAGCGAATGTGATTTCACTGAGCGACAGACGTATTGTGGCGAAGTGCCGTACGAGTTACGAAATCCAGTGACATTGTTTCCCAGCTTGTGAACAGCGAAGCAGCGTGTAGCAAGTAACTGTAGTTTGTGTACATGAGGAAGAGGTGCAGGTAGTTTCTGTCAAGGCCACCTGACTCATTAGGACGAATTAACTTCTGTGGTTTGTTGACAAGTGAAAGGGGGCAAGAGCTCTCCATAAGGAAGAGACTTGAGGAAACTGGAGTAAGGCTCTAATTGCTTGTATTTGCTGTTGAGTGGTGTATCTTTCTGGCCGCAATAAATTTAATTATTTCATTTAAAGGAACAATCTGTGTTGTGCTTCAACCCACCGTAGTCCAGTTAACAGAAGTGCCACTGGAGGGGGGGGGGCACGTAACAACTGGTGTCAGAAGCGGGATTACGAACTCAAACACAAGCACAACACCTGACGGTCCTGGTTTCAAAACCCGAGCAGGTCATTTTTTTATTTTAATTTTCCTGTGAGTGCATGCCCTTTACAAGACAAACATCTAAAATGGAAGCGCAATTTGCAGCATTGCTAGAAAAGTTAAGTGGCATGGAAGCCAAGATGGAAGACGGCCAGAAGAAGATGGAGGACGGCCAGAAGAAGATGGAGGACGGCCAGAAGAAATTTGCCAAGGACCTGAAGGATGACCTGAAGAAGCTGGAAGACGGCCAGAAGAAGATGGAGGACGGCCAGAAGAAGTTAGCCGAGGACCTAACTGCCAAACTAGAAAACGGCCAGAAGAAGATGGAAGACGGTCAAAATAAGCTAGCGGAGGATCTGAAGAGGATAGAGGACGGCCAGAAAAAGATGGAAGACGGTCAGAATAAGTTGACACAGGACCTGAAGAAATTAGAACTGGGTCTGCGTGAGGAAGTCACGGCAGTAGAAAAGAAGTTCGACGCCTTACAAGTGGAAGTTGCCGAGCTGCGCCAACGCCCGCTGATGGGGGTGGAGGAGAAATTCAACGCCTTACAAAAGGAAGTTGCCGAGCTGCGCCAACGCCCACTGACGGGGGTGGAAGAGAAATTCAACGCTCTACAAGAGGAAGTTGCCAAGCTGCGCCAACGCCCGCCCACCGTTACACCGGGAATATCAGGAACGGGATATAGCAGAGTGACGCCCCCCTACCTTCGACGGAAAGGTCCCGTGGAGCACCTACTTACGTCAGTTCGAGGCGGCCTGTTCCATAAATAACTGGAACTACACAGAAAAGGCTACAGCTCTCATTGTAGCGCTGAGAGGTGACGCCCTTAACGTCCTTCAGGCCATCCCGACTGGATCCCAGGACTACGCTTCACTGATCGCCCATATGGAGTCCCGATATGGAGATAGCCATCTTCAGCAGGCCTACCAGATGCAGCTCCGGACCCGGGTACAGAAGAACGCGGAAACCCTGCAGGAGTTCGGGATGGACATCGCACGCCACGTAAGGCTCGGCTATCCAACAGCGCCGGCCGACTTTCTGGAACAGATTGCGACGCAGACCTTCACCGACGGACTACGGGACTCGGACACTCAACAGGCGCTGCGACTCGCGCGCAATAAGTCAGTGGCAGATGCGCTGAGCCACGCACTTGAGTTCGAGACGGCAAAACAGGCATCTAGAATGCGCGCGCGGGTGCGTCAGGTGGACATCGACGAACCATCCAAAGCCGACAAGACCAAGCCCCAGGTCGATGAACTGATGGAGGCGCTAGGCCGGTTCTTCAAGGGTCGCAGTACCACCAACAAAAACGAAGCCGAAGGACATCCGGAGAGGCGGCCCGGAAGAGGACTACCGACCTGCTGGACCTGCCGTAAGAGAGGCCACCTGAGCAAGGACTGCGGTGATCAGCGCCGCCAAGGGTTTCCGTCGGGACAGTCAGTCGTAGGGAAACCACGCGGCCCAGGAAAGCAAGTATCAGCCAGCCTTGGGGGGCAAAGGTTTGCTTGTGACAGTCATCAAGCCCCGGCAGTCCAAGTTCGTGTGACTGAGTTAAGGAGGGATAATAGCAGTCTGATGGTCGACGGAGTCGTCAACGGAGAGAGGTGGCCCATGCTAATCGACACGGGAGCATCGAGGATCATCGTCAGTCCCACCGTGATCCCGAAGTGGAGAGTGCAACCCACACAAAGGAACCTCCAACTAATAACCGCGACCGGAGAGACCGCACCGGTACATGGCGAAGCATCACTGGAGTTCGTCATTGGTCGACGGGCGATAAAGCATCCAGTGCTTGTGGCTGACGTATCAAATGAAGTGATCATCGGACTGGACTTCATGGACCAGAACAACATCATCTTGGATCTGAGTACCAACACTCTGCACTTCGGAGGTGAGGAACTTGCTTTGCAACCAACTCACGAGGCCGTCACCCCACGACGAGTAAGGCTGAGAGAGGACGTCATCGTTCCCACCAGGACGGAGATCAGCGCTGCCGTAATTGTCGACGGAACTGCTGAGGGAGTGGCGGCTGTCATCGAGCCAAAATATGAGGACATCCAGACAAAAGGATTGTTAGTTGCCAAGACCCTCATCAACACGACGTCTCGGCCGTACGTCCGCCTGTCCAACCTGAACGACTACGACATTACGGTTCACCGGGACACCAACCTAGGAGTCTGCGAGCCTGTTACCTGGATTGCCCGCATCACAGATACGATGGACGGACACCTGCAGACGGACGGTTTGGAAGGTTTCTTTATGTTTATATGATGCAATGTTTTTAAAGTGTTCCCAGGTTTTTAGGGGGGGCTTAAGCCCCCAAAGCCCCCCCCCCCCCTGGGTGCGCCCCTGATCGTGACGATGAAAGGTTATGATATGTTTTTAATGATTAAATTAACACACGATATATTGAAAAGTGTGGGGGAAATGTGGATTTTGTTTCTTAAACTTTTGTAGTCTGAGATAATGCAATTCAAGTTTTCTACAGAAACTGTAAATAAGTGTTAATTTTTAATGTTCTTAGCTTCCTAACGTAAATACCCGGGAATTTATTTAGTCAATAAAAAGTCATGTTGATGGGTGGGGACAGCCTTATTATGCAGTGTTATTTTCACATTTCATGATATGCCTAGGCTACTTCTTACTCCTTATTTCTTAGCCTACTCACACTTCCGTTCATTATCTTGTGTTCCAAGAAGAATTCAATACCGGTACTGTAAGTCATGTGCTAAGGAATCTCTTTTCATTACCTTTATTAGTTCCACGTCTTTGTATGCCTATTATAGGAGCAACAAGTAGCTTTCAGATTCAACAAATAGACTATACATTTACTGGTAGATTGTTTTGTTTAGCCTACAGATGGCCTAAAAATAAGTAAAGTAAAGCTGAAATACAAGCTCAGGGCTTACAGTAAGTAAACCGGCCAACCACCCTTCGTACAGAGGCCTGCTTCTTTAATCCTAGAAGCCAAGGTCACACCCAGATCTCCATTCGGAGATCCTAAAGTCGTCATATTATAGTTTTGGACTGGGTTTTGATTCTTGGTTAATGCATGTTAGAATTCCAGAGTTGCATCCCGTGGTTCAAATTCCAAATATAAAAAAGAAAGGTTCTGTGGCTTATGATCACGAGAGCCACGTGAAGCTACAAGTTTGCTTTGCTTTCTGTCGCTAGTGAATGTAATAAAGTAATATAACTGGTAAATAACACTATGTGCAATGGTGTCGCCAATCAATCAAGTAAAACGCTCAGTCCTAAACTTGCTCTAACCATAGCTTAACACCAATCAGACCTAACTTTAACCTCGTCACGACTAATAAGTTGCCATCTATCCGCACCGCACTTTTTACTTGTCAGTGGTATGTCAACTCCTTATTCTCCCCATTCTGCAGAAATGGAGATAATGTAGGATGAGTTTTCCATGCGATGGATGGTTTTTACACCTGGATGAGAGAAATGTTAGGCTCATAATGCTGTGTTGCTTTTGGAGAGGCCTGGGGCAGGTCTTTCCAGTTGGTACCTGTAAGCGACATGTACATCATAGCAGAATTAATACTGGTCATTAGGAGGCCTAACTACATGCCATAGTTTCAGTTACTAGGCCCAAGAGTTAACAAAGGGCTATCGTGGTGTTATCAGTTCACACTCTGCGCAGAGTGCTGGGATTCAGTTTCAAGTCTTAACAGCAGTCTTATTTTAAACACTAAAGTTTCAAAGTATGTATAATTTTATTAATGCAGCCAATGGCCATGTACTTTTCTTTTCAGGACGGGTCAGGGAAGGGATATTGGAGGGAAATTGGCCGTGGATTTATTGAAAGGAACCGTCCCGGCATTTGCCTGGTAGTGAAAATGGTAAACCACGAAAACCATTTTCAGGACGGTAGAGGTGGGATTCGAACTCACGCTCTCCCGATGCCAGCGAGGCACGAGATAGCACATTAGCGCTCTCGGCCACCAAGGCCGGTTCAAAGTAGGCCTATGTATGCCTCTTGGTAAGCTATAATCTGGAGTCATTTATATAACCATATTTTTTGACATACCGGTACTGTATATATTATTATAGTTCCAATTAGGACCTCTTTGGTCTATGACCCGTGTACTTGTGTGTGCATGGTATTTGATAATCAGTGTTGTGGTGAATGTAATGTAATTGTTGTTTTAAGGGGCGGAACTTCGAGGTCATCTGCCCCTAGAGTATTATGGTGACTAGCAGTGTTTTTAACTTGAACAGTACTCCAAAAAAGGTTTTGCATATTGGGATTTAGTGTTTTGCTATGTGTACTATCCTACCAGCGAATTGTTACCGGTGGCGGAAATCGGAACTAATGCACTCCGCCCAGCCACACTCCTGCGATAGACGTGCAGTTGTCGCCAGAGAAACCTCATCGCATGTCATTTGTGTGCATGATTCGTGCTGGGTCGTGCGCTGTGCGGTGTGTTCTCATTGTACGACTGTGCATGCGTTCCCCCTCTTGGCCAGCAACCGCTCGCGGCAGCCATAGCGAGGCGAGCTGACGTAATGTATACACAACAGCCGTGCTCCACGTCTAGCAGTAACAATTCCCTGGTAAGGTAGTATGTAATGGCATACAAAGAAAAACAACACACAATATGTTGTGCAAAAGAGACAAACACTAAAAGCTTAACAAAAGTGGCAATCTTTTTCTAGTTGGGGCATATCAATACCATGTATGGCCACCACGAGCCCTAAGGCATGCTTGCCGACTAAGAGGCATACCGAACTACGAACCAACCGGGTTTGGGGCAGATTATCCCACTCTTTGAAAGCAGCTTCAATCAGTTGCTGAATGTTTGTTTGTTTGTTTGTTTGTTAGAGGATTGGGACAGTGCGAAACTGCACTCTTAATCTTTTCCCATGGATGTTCGATACTGTTCATGTCCGCAGAATATGCAGGCCACTCCATTCTCAGTATGCCTTGCATCTGAAGGAACTGATGACCACCCTAGCTCAATGAGCATTATCGTCCACTAGTGTAAAGCCCTCACCCATTGTGGCAGCGAATCCTGTAACGACAGGTTTGAGGATGTTGTCTCTGTATACCAGACCGGTCATGTTACCGTGGATAGGAATTAGAGGCGTACGTCGACCAAACATGATCCCACCACAAAACATGACAATTTCCTTGCTGTTGGAGGCGTTCCTGGATGAAGAGCTTGTGAAATCTCTCACCCACCCGTTGCCACACTCGATTGCTCCTGTTGTATGGGTTTCTTCTCACGCCCAAGTACACAGGGCTGACGACCATGATGTACAACCTCCTACATGAAACAACAAGCATTAGCATAGCCACCTGGCTATGGCTTCATGAGACAGTGACGGCAGAGAATCCCAATCTTCGTGCTCCAATAGAGGAACAGTTCGACTATGGTATAATGCGCCGGATGTTACAGCCATTCCAATAGACCAAGAGGCACTAAGGAGCGATCTGGCCACCATGTTAGACAACTTCTGTACATCGACTGCAATCTGTTGTTTCATTTCAGGGGCCTGGACATCGTGGTCATTTAGCCCCGTGTACTTGGACGAGTGTGGAATTTTGATTGATAACCTGTGTTATTGTGATGCCTGTCTGAGTATGTGTATTTGCAATTCCGGTGAGGATTGGTAAGGAGGCGGCATTGGCTTTAACTTAGGAACCATCACAGCATTTGCCTGCAGAAGAAGTGGGAAATCTCGGAAGACCACTTCCAAGATGGCTGAGGTGGGAATCAAACCCTCCTCTTCTCAGTTGTGCCTCACGAGACTGAGTGTGCCCTGTTGCAGCCCTTAGACCAGAATTACATTCCTTGGCAGAGCCGGGAATCAAACCCAGACCTCTGGGGCAACAGCCAAGAATGGTAGTCATTACGCCACAAGGTGGTCCATGACTGCAATCTAGATCTGCTGTAAATATTCTCAGAATTGCTCATTAACATCACACATAGTATGGATATTTATTGTTATTTATGGGGCGGAACAGCAAGGTCATCTGTCCCTCTTAACACAAAATAATACAAATTTTAGTTGAGTTAAAATTTATAGGTGGATGCCTAATATTAATTTTAAAAATAATAATAATATGTATGGAATAAAAATTCAGAAAAGAAAAAGTTCTTTGAGCAAATGCACATACAGGTAAGGTATTTTTCTCACCAAGATACGATGAACTATATTATTAGTAGGGCCATGATTCTTATGCAAGATATGTTTACGTAATAGTAATAATGTGTGAGTCCTCCAGAGAGACTCGTGCGGGTATTTTTAAAGTTAACACCCATATACTGTACATTCTAAGAAGACTATTGAAACCGTAGTCTCCGAACTACCATTAAAACGAAACAAACAAACCAACCCCGTGGCACTACAGTCCATGAAGGGCCTAGGCCTACTAAGCGATCGCCACCCAGCCATTTGGCCTGCAGATTATGTGGTGACGCGTGGTGAGCGCCTCGGGTCCCCTCGGCCGTTAATCTTGGTCTCCATGAGCGTGGCGCTGCCTCATTGTCAGACAGCTATTCAATTGTCCTTGCGAGGCTGTGTACACCCAGTTCCAGCCCTCACGCCGGTTTCTGAAATCCCTGACGGAGCCTGGAATCGAACCCGAGGTCTCCTGATGCGAGGCAGGCGCGCTACCCCAACACCACCCGAGCTATATTACTCCATTTAATTGGGCATGCAAAATAATTTGAAGATGGAATGTTTGGTGCATGGAGCATTCTGGGAGGGGGGAAGGGGAATTAGAAACCATAGAAATTCACTTCTATTAGGACCAAGAGGTGGATTAGAATCCATCCCTTTTCACTTAGATCACCTCGTGGTGTAGCAACTAGCATTCTGGTCTGAGGGCTGGAACGGGATACACTCAGCTTTGTGAGGCAAAACTGAGAAGAGGTGATTTGATTCCCATCTCGGCCATCTTGTAAGTGGTTTTCCTTGGTTTTCCACTTCTACTGCAGGTAAATGCCGAGACGGTAAGCTACCCCTAACGTAAGGTCATAGTCGTCTCCTTCCCTATCCTCACCTAAAATTATAAATGCACACACTAATACAGCCATCACAATAAGGCAGTTTATGAGACAAATGATACACACATCCAAGTACACATGACTACAGGCCAAAATTTAAATTCTCCTTGGCAAAACCAGGATTCAAAACTGGGCCAACCAGTTAGAAGGCAGCTATGCTTACTTCTAGACCATGGCAGTAGCTGTGGAAACAATGGGCTTATATGTTTGGCTATTTTTATTTCTTGGATATGAATATTTCTTTTATCCCCTTACTTCACTCCCAAAGTCTTTATCGTCATAATTGACAGTGTCATGGAGCCCTTTCATTCTAGAGAAAAGGATCATCCATGCAGCCTCAACGTAGATGGAAAGTAGAAGAGGCTAAGAAAGGAATGGGGAAGTGACTGTGGTCTATGGGAAAGCCACCATCTCAGCATTTTGAGATGAGAAACAAGGAAGCTAACTTGAAATGACAGGTGAAGGGACATGAACCAACTTATTTCACAAACCAGGTCTTCAGTGTGGTGATGTGATTTGCAGTTAATGTTGTACAACATCCTTAGGCCTCAAACCCCAATCCTTCCATTTTCTAACGGGATGGGATAACCCAGAACTAATGGATCGTTGCACCTGTCTAAAACCATGGAGGATTATGTTAAGTCCTTTGGCTGTCCAACAATAAAATTGTAAGTTATTTTGATTTAGAAGTTATTGCTTTATGAGATTACTTCCAAATCCTTTGTTGTAATGCAATAAACAAACATTCCTGATATCGCCATGATCTCAAATCACTGATTTGATTTCTGATAGAGAGAGTCAGTTTTTGAAATAATGAACTGCTTCAGACCTGTCTATCACATTTGTTGACAACAAGACAAAACTATAGTTATCAGTCACAGAAGCTGCAGGTTATCTGACATGAATTCTAGTTTCTCCACTAAAAGGTAGCGATAAACAATATGTTGGTTTTTGGTGTAAAGATTTGCCTAGGTAGCTCCATTCAAAAATTGCACATTAATTTTCTTAGTAGGTAGCTAAAACCTTGCAGGTATAGTATTATTAAATTTCTTTCGTGTTAGACCAACTTAAATGTTACAGTATTTAGGAAGTTAAATTTGCTCCTCAATGACAATGCCAGGGCATTAAAAATCACTATTGAGAAAACCTCTTTACGATTAAACACTCGCTACCATATTTTATATACTCTAGGCTTCTAGGCCAACCAACTTCAGGATGTAGTCACAAAATTGGTGAGCTTCACCTCTGAAAATTGAAAACAGGAAAAAATAATGTTTCTTAAAAAAAAAAGTCAAATGTTTCCATGAAAATATATCAGAATACCCAAACATTTGCAGAAAAA
Organism: Meconema thalassinum; assembly: GCA_946902985.2. NCBI lineage: Eukaryota > Metazoa > Arthropoda > Insecta > Orthoptera > Tettigoniidae > Meconema > Meconema thalassinum. Next base: position 1,357,236,684 of record OX336388.2, read on the forward strand.
TATGCCTGTTTGAGTTGGAATGTTTAGGCTTTCATGGCCAGAAAATAAATTACTGCAAATTCTTCTAGGTACGGTACTATGGATATGATGGGGCACAGACATAGAATTCACTGTAATATTTGTACGAGTTGATTCTACATAAACCATGTAAACAAGTAAGTAATACTGTAATGCAGAAAAATGTGCGATTGCAAGCAGAAGTTTGTTCTTGACACTTTTCATTCTCTCTGTGGAGTTACTTCAGGAAGAATATAGTGGTCGTAACCAGATGTGGCTGGTTGAACAATATAGGGGAAATCTGCCGGGACCTTTCCTTTTAATAGGTCACAGGCTTTTCCAGTACCTTGCCCAGTTTCATTCATCTCTAATTAACTCTGATGAGTATAATATTTCTTGAATTGTAATCTTCTGTAAATCTTTCTGCCTAATCAACCCTTAAATGAATAAATAATGTGCAAATAGTAGGACATGTTCTGGATATTAATTACATCCTTCATCAGCCATTACAATTTTAGTATGTCATTATAAAGACACACCACTCTGTCCTTCACACATCCTTAAAAAGAAAGGAGACAACTTTTCCTAAGCATCACTTCACAAACCATACGATTCCTGACCCCCACAAAAATATGAATAATCAAACGGTAGAAATTAAAATTGATGCACATTCTGAAATTTATACCGTACCACATACTATGACAAGTGTAGCAAGCACAATGCCTATGCAACATTGACATAGAGGTACTGGTACTGGATACTTGAGATAAACATTTATACCAAATTCTACACCTTTAGCTTGTATCACATGAAACCTTGGCCATGTTTACAGCTAGTATTAAACAGATTATTTCTGCAATGATGAGAATCAAGTCCTTGCCCAACAATAGAATAGGATGTGAGTTGCAGCTTGCCATTATCTGAGGAATTTCCGACATCCCTGAACAGGTTTGAACAATGTGGCTTAATGTAAACATTGAAATCTGTTGCTATGACTTAAGATAACTGTAAATTTTAAAACCATTGAGCTTTAAAATGGTATATGAAACTTAAATTTATGAAAATGTTTGGATAGGCAGTAGGCTATTTTCATGTAGATTTATATAGAATATATTTATGACCAAGACATTACATTTTCGCGAGACCACCTCGTGGTGCAGCAGATAGCTTTCTTGGCTGTCACCCCCGTAGGTCTGGGTTTGACTCCCGGCTTTGCCAAGAAATTTTGATTCTGGCCTTAGGGCTGGAATGGGTTACAGTCAGCCTCGTGAGGCAAAACTGAGAAGAGGAGGGTTCGATTCCCACCTCGGCCATCCTGGAAGTGGTTTCCCTACTCAAGGCAAATGCAGGGATGGTTGTTAACTTAAGGGCACAGCCACCTCCTTCCCAATCCTATCCCCTATTTACAAATACACACACTAGTACAGCCACCACAGTAACAAAGATTATCACACAATAAGCCCACCCAATTTCTCAATTCCCGAGTGATATAAGTGCAAGGCTTGTTGACACCCAGAGTTTGGTGTTACATCTCCTCACTTATGCAAGGCTCCACTCTTGTATGATTATTATGTACCGGTATTCATTTTCAAATAACATGGACCTATACAGTATTGCTTTAGTGGTACCATGTTCTGCATGTGACATAGTGAAGAAAAATCATCCCTACGATCGTTGCTGAAAGTATAGAAGTATCCAGGAATTTGATCAGTGTGTATCGAAGATACAGTCGTTGTTGCTTATTTAAAGGGCTGAGACATCGTGGTCATATATCCCCGTGTATTTGGGCGTGTGTGGAATGAGAGGGAGGTATCACTTGAGAAGAAATTGGGTGGGCTTATCATTTACATGGGTGGGCAAACTTTTAGTGGTCTCACAGAATTAAATAAAATTAAGGGCATTGTGATATGTCTATGAGTTAGGAACATCAAGGTTAACAGCCCTGGTTTTTAAGTCACACAGCCTTAATGCCATGCAGAGCGTAGTGAGGGGTTGCTAACCTCAATAGTTTGTCTCTGAAAGCAACACTATTTACAATTTTGATGGACTGGAGTACCTTGTCATTTCATGGGATTGTAGCTTTGGGTACACGACAATCCAAACTTCTCCAGAACTCTTCAGGAATAGCACAAAGTCCCATAGGTGAGGGAGCAAATGTTAAATCCGATTTGCATTGTAGCTTGTAATTAAAGCTCTTAATTCACTGTAAAGGGCTGCAGCTTAACAAATTACAGTTAATAAAACTCATCAACTAACTTCAGTCAGGAAACCATTTACCTCCTAGGCTAAGTGGGGTTAGAAAACGGACACATTAAAGGAGACAATAGCTTCTCTAGGGTGGAGATTTAATGTTTGTTGGGCAATATTACCTAATCTCAGCCTAGCACTGCCCTCCTTGTGGTTTAAAACACTTCCTTTGAGAAATAAAGGCTACATACCCTATATATTGGCGTGTAGATTTGCCACGTTTGCCAGTAAATCCTCCTGATTACAGGCCTTTATCCAGTCATTATATCTGGATTAGGAATGAGGAATTTGTGAATTAATGGATAGGTGTTTGAGGGACTGACATCTCATGGATATTAAAACCAGAATTATTCGATGAAACGTGTGATATTTGTATTTACCGCTCCAATGCACGAGAAACCGGAATGCTGTTATGTCCAGTGTGACAAGAACTGCGCAATAAATTACCGCACAGATGTTGGTTTCCCACATTTCTGCCATTGGTTAAAATGCAAAATTATATTTCTGAGTTGATTTTAATAATTACAAACAATGTTTTCTTCAGACAAAATCGACAGGCCGCACTCAATGAATACGGGTAGACTGCTCTCTCGCGGATACATGGTGAACCGTCGCCGCCATGCGTGCGTGCGTGCGGTGCTTCCGGAACCGGCCGATTCAAAACCATGACGAAAAATTTACATGGTAAAGGCCTGATGTGTCCTTACTGTATGGTTACTATACTGTGGCACGAGTGGTAACGTGCGAGCTTGGTAACTTTGTGTCCCGGATTCAAGACAGCCCGAGAGCAGAAATTTCTACTTCTTTTGAATTATTTTATTATATCCTCCCTCCTTTTTACAGCATGTTTTATGCCTTGCTTTATTGAAATTATCTGTATGGGCGATTGAAATAATAAATATTGTTAGGCGGAATTCTTCCATGTTCTCACTTCAATTTATAATCCTCTGCTTACTGTTCAACGCGGCTAGCGTTCTTGGCTGTCTCCCCAGAGGTCCGGGTTCGATTCCCAGCTCTGCCGATGTATTAATTTTTTTATTTATTTATTTACAAGTAGACGGGCTCAATGACCACCATGTCCAATTTGCTCAAATGAACAAGAGCAACATCAGCGTCGACTTCTACAGTGGTCAAGCTGCTTGCCTCACCAAGGTGGACCGGGTTCGATTCCCAGCTCTGCCGATAAATTTCAATTCTGGTGTGAGGACTGCAACGAGGTACATTCAGCCTCGTGAGCCAAAACTGAGTAGAGGTTGGTTCGATTCCCACCTCAGCGATCTTGGAAGTGATTTTCCATAGATTTCCACTTCTACTCCAGACAAATGCCGAAATTGTTCATAACAATGCAACGACCGCCTCCTTGCGAATCCTCACCTGAATATCAAATACTCACCATACTACATACACCACAATAACACAGGCTATCAGAGAAATGTATTTATTTATTTAAGAGTAGGAGGGCTCATTGACCACCATGTCCAATTTGATCAAATTAACAAGAGCAACATCAGCGTCAACTTCTGCTTGCCTCTCCCCAAGGTGGACAGGGTTCGATTCCCGGTCATTTCACGTGAGATTTACGAAGGGAATAATCACGTTCTGAGTTTTGGTTTCTAACTAAATTAGAGGTTCCGTGTCTAATGATCGCGAGATTGTGTGTTTGAGTCTTCAGTCTTTTGACAGGTTTGATGCAGCTGTCCATGTCTCCCTGTCCTGATCTTTTCATCTCTACATAGCTACCACACCCTACATCCGAGGCAATCTGTTTGACATATTCTAACCATGGTCTACCCGTACAGTTCTCGACCCTTCCGTCTAACAATATTTATTATTTCAATCACCCATACAGATAATTTCAATAAAGCAAGGCATAAAACTTGCAGTAAAAAGGAGGGAGGATATAATAAGATAATTCTAAAGAAATAAAAATTTCTGCCCTCGAGCAGTCTTAAACCCGAGACACAAAGTTACCAAGCTCGCACGTTACCACTCGTGCACATTTCCGCTCGTAAAGGAAGTATATTATCATAGGTCTTAATACATGTGGTTAAATGTCGAATGATTTTACTTGGACCTTAAATGTTGATTGGAACGCATTCATTTGCTGCGTGGGTTGTTTTAAACTTGATCTAAAGCACGTTTCATGCCTGTTTCACGCTAATAATGCAATTCAACATCGAATATTATCCACATCTCACTCGATAACCTTCCTCCATGTTTGATCGGATGTGACCCCTGCTACTACCTACCATCACTATTCGGAACCAGGAGAATGGCATGACATAACAGCCAATAAGAGGCACGGAATTACATACTGTGGCTAGGATCGGGCTGAAAAAAAAAATGCGGATATTCTAATTTACATTTGTTACAGTGATAGTATATACAGAGCCTTTATAATAACCACAGTGTTATGACAATATTACTACGATCTTACGACGCCAAATCGTGCCTACCAACCTCGCCGGTCATAACTGCCGCGCTATGGAACGTATAACCTGTAAACAGTTTGCAATGGCAACCCTAAGTCATTGAATCAGAAGCATTTTTGATGACAACAAATTCTTCCCACGCCTTAGAAGGTCAGGTCCAATTTATTCTTATTTTAATTTCTATCCTTTCACTGTGGCAGAGGAGAGTATTAAAATATTAATACGCAAACGAGGTATAATAAAGGGCAGCGTGACACGTATTAAAAGCTTTATAAATGGGTTTAACAGTGAGCAAGGAATTACTGCTATCACATCACGCAGAGAGAGAGTTTAGAGGAACTGAAACAAAAGTATGAGGAGGTTCAATGTCAATTAGAAATCAGTGAAGAGGGCGAAACGTACGAAGCTGATAGGGAATTGTTTGAAGACACATATCATCAAATAAAGGTCGTCATAGACAGAATCATCACCCATCATGAAATACCAAATCTTTCAAGACACTCCAGTCAAGGGGATATCTCAGAAGTAACTACATTGGGGCCCACATCAAATTACCTACCATTACACTGAAACCATTTGGAGGCGAATATGAAAACTGGAGAGGATTTCATGATTCTTTGTATCTATGATCCATAACAATCAAGATTTGCATGACATTCAGAAATTCCACTACTTAATTAGCAGTTTAAGAAACGAACCCCTATTAGGGATGTAGCCGGAGAAACTTCGCGCCAGATAGTGCTCGTGTAGTACTGGGTAAGCGCAAGGCGATCGTCTTATGTTTCTCCCAGTCAGCTGCGTGGAATGTATATTGTGACCGAGATTTCTAAGCTAAAATAAATTATATCTTCTCTAATTTTACTCCAAGACTACATTAATTAATTCTACAGGTATATCCCCTAATATATTACGGACGATTTTCAGCCTTCAAGCGTTAAACATCTGCAAAATGAGCTACGGACCAGAGGGGCTACAACAAGCGGGAGGGAGGAGAATTAATACAGCGGTAATAACAAGATTCTAACACGCTTTATTATTCAGCATGCTTTCTTCTAAAGATTAAAATTACGTTACTTGAGTATTGTAGGCCTATATTGATAAATATATCTCCATAAGACTTAAATCATAAATAGATATTTAAATATTCACTTGCTCCCCTTGCTTATAGACTTCGATTCATGTATTTTCTTAGGTTGATAGCTTACATTAAACTGTCGTGTTTTAAGGTAAACATAATCAAAGAAAGTTGATACCGGTAATGTATACCTCGAAAATGCATTGCAACGTTTGGTTCTTATGTCATTTTGTCAATTTCTCAATAAGAATCGTTCGCGAACCCCTTGGAAACGACTTAGGGATACAATTTTTTAAAAGTTTGAGAATCCCTGCTTTAGGGCCACGAACTGTTTCCATTCGGCTGACTATGTCTCAAGAATGTAGAAGTCAGTCGCTACCACATTCTCCGTCGGGCAGATGGAAGTTGACGATTAATTCTGATTTCAAGAAACCAACCATAGTACGTTAGTGACTTAATGTTGCGACATTTATTCTTGAAGTATTTGTCCGAGTATTGATGTCTTTGAAAATGGGAGTCACAAATGTTACATTCACTTCTTCGTGTATATTGACGACGATTTCTTCCCGTACTTCAATGGAGATGATTTCTGCAGATTCCGATATTGTAGGCTTATCGTGGTAATCCGGCGATTTTCTTGTGTATGACCTCTTCATTATTTTTTTTTGTTCGTGGTCCACGGAAAAAGCGATGGAACAGCGCCCGGTTTTAATCTTGCTCTCTCACCTTCAAATACAAACGCATAAATTCAGTGATTGTTATCGAAATGTCTAATCAGTTGATTGGTACAAAATAGGAATTATTTCCCTTTGTACATCACAGTTACCCAACACAGTTTTCGTGAAGTCATCGGGTTGAAAATGATGGGAACAAACTTGAATATTTTCGGTCAGATTTTTCTCACCGAAATGTTTCCTTCTAGTGGCATGTAAGCATTTCTTCATCATTTCTTTATTTTATGGAAATTGGTGAAACGAAAACGGGCTTCCCTGATTTTTGCAAAGCGGAACACTGCAATAGCTTGGCATAGTCACGAAAATAACATTTTAAACAACTTAAATTCGTGGATATTAGCGGCATGAAAACACAGGAGACAACTGAAGAGCGCCTTGCGCTTACCCAGTACAACAGCAGTGCGCTCTATCGGTGCTAGTTCTATACATCCCTAAACTACAGCATAGTTTGGCAGAGGTTAATGGCCAGATTCCAAAACAAGTAATTAATTTCTTCAATTCACATAAAGCGGTTATTAGAGCAAGACTCAATCCAGAAGGAGAATGCCAATTCTCTTAGAGAGGCTATAAACACAAGTCAGGGCAATGTGAAGGCATTACAGGCCCTTGAATTAAATGTTTCAATTAAAGATTTGTTATTGTCACAATTGTTAATCAACAAATTAGATCAAGCAACTAGGAAGACGTGGGAAATACATACTTCAGGTTCTGAGTTAGAATCCCTGGAGGCTCTATGGACATTTTTAGAGAAGAGATGTTTAGCACTTGAGGCAATCAAGCCAGGTACACAAGTTCAAGATTATCAACAGAGTAAACAGCCAAGTCGAATTACATCCAAACATAGTGTTATCAATGTGCATGCAAGTGTTGATTACCAATGTGTATTTTGTAGGGCTCACATTACATATATAAATGTGATTCCTTCAAAAAACTTAATATCCATGACCGACACAATGTTGTAAGAGAGAATGGTTGGTTGGTTGGTTGGTTCCTTAGTTTAGGGGCTGCGACAACGCGGTCATGTAGCCCCGTGTACTTTGGGTGAGTGTAGAATAAACTATGTTTTAATTGTTTGGGCAACAATCATAATGTCGATCAGTGTCAATCAAGCTCGTGCAAGATCTGCGGTAAATATCACAATACACTTCTGCACAATGAGATGAGACGTGATCGCACCAGGCCAATGGCTACGTCACGTGGGACAGAGCGCAAACACATCTCTCGCCATACAGCACGGCCGAGCACACAGATTACCTACTACCACAGATTACCTACTACTACAGATAGCCGACAGCCATGCTAATTTTTGGCAAGACTTCAGCGCTGTCTGGTGTATGACCGCGGTACTAGTTGAGCACGGCCGTGCGGGTAGCCTACCCCACCCCTTCCCCTCGTTCCGCTAAATATTCTCGTCCTAACTGCTCTGCCCACTTCAATGTTCCGAAAATCACAATCTTCCCAATACTTATAGCACACGTTTTTAAGTGTGGAGATAATAATATGATCTACACGAGATAAATCACATTCAAAATAGCAATAACAGTTTTTTTTAATAATACCAAAGTGGGAAATTGTGAATTCCGGAACTCTGAAATGAGCAATCACAGCATTTAGGACATGACCTCATCAATAATTTACATGTTTACATTTCTTTCAGTTGCAATTGGAGCATATTGCATTGACAAGAATTAGGCTACTATAAGGTCTGCAGCATATTATTACTCAATTTAAAAAAAATGGTCCCTTCCAATTAACCACTGTAGGCCCAATTATAACCGTTAGTTCCGAGATTAAACTAGAAAGTAAAAGTACTAGGAAGGGAGAATATTCATATCTTAAAATGCTTGATACTGTTCGCAATAACAGGAAAATTTTAAGAGAGAATACTAAGGAAATAGGTGGTGTAACCTGATCCTCATCACACTAAAATTGTTAGTGTAATTAATGCCAAATTCATTAGTTTCAGAAAAATAATTGGATATCACAAAATGTATATACAGTAGTTCATTTGATATTCCCTTTAAAATATATCCAGTCCACCAATTTTGAAGGGTGAAATACAGTAAGTACATGTACATAAACAAATTTCATGGCACACTAATACAGTAAATTCTATGACATGCTGTGAAGGGGAAAGGAGAAATAGGACTTTCAATGAAAAACAAGAAACACACTCAATACTGCTAGAAATCATCGTTTTATTTAAAAAGTTTGTCAACGAAGAAAAAATAACAGAGAGAGAAAATCAAACTTAGCAAAAATACAGTAATCAAATCTGGTCCTTTTAAAAGTATGTGTTGAGGCATGTTCTTCTTTCTTGCCAAGGTATAACGGTAGGCTACAGCACATGATAATGGACCTATTACCTCCTTGACGCCATGGCTGACACCGATGAACCGCAAATTCCTACAACACATGCAAGTTTGTATGTTGAAACAGTTAACTTAATAAATGTGTAATGCTTGAAATGGAGAACTTGAATTTGCTGTTATGTGTATGTTTGCACCTACTATAACTATATTTTAAAAGAATCTCTTATTGTAGAATCATTGTGTTTTTTATATTAATTTTAGGGCTTTTGATAACATATTCATTTAGCCCCATATATTTGGAAGTGTATAGGATTTATATGATAATCTCTGTTATTGTGGTATCTGTAGTAGTGTGTAGGCTATACTTTCTGTAATTCAGATGAGGACTGGAAAGGTGGCAGCCATAGTTAGGGACATTTATTTTTAAGAATTTTTAATAATATGTACTAAAATGAAATTGAAATACCAACAGGAACAGTTACAAATTCCCTGTCTACTCAGCCAAGATATTCTGCAGATCTCTCCTGTGGGCCTCAACATTATTTTATTTTATTCCTTTCCTGATGGAAATCCGGTAGTACCTTATTTCAACTCCTGGGGCACCTCCCCAAGCCTGTCCCTTATAAAGCTACACACACTACTACAGTCATCGCATTATCGGAGCAATTCTACCCACACCCAACTGCATGGGGCTGATGACCAAGATGTCCCAAGCCCATAAAATGAATTAACAGCAGACAAAATCAAGTCATTATGTTATTTTGTGTTGTGTTGGATTCTGACACATGTATGCGTTTGACAGAGTGCCATTTAAGCTCATGAATAGGAATGAATGAATACGACTACCCTACTTGTTTCACGACAGCCTAGAATAAATACACACGAGACACGACAATAGAGCACTTTAGAACAGTAACGAGAGCGAACTTTCAGTGGAGATGTTGGCAACCATGTGAATACAAACAATTTATGACCAGAACGTAAAACTATGCCAGCACTCAGAGCATGTTAAAACAATTGGGATCAGTTCAGTAGTTTGCAAACGACTTGTTTATGTTACGGTGAGTAGTCGTTGAATTCATTCGACTGTTTTCTAAAAGCAGTCAAACAAGTCGATGGTTTTAACTTTTGTCAGTCGACTGCTGATGCCCATCTCTACAAACCAATTGACAACCAGAATCAATTTGAGCGTACACACCCTCCGACTTGCTAAAATGCTATTAATATTGGATCCCAATATAAAATATTTTCTGATTTAATTTTCCTGGAAAATCTATTCTATGTTTGCATCGATCATTACCATCACGCTATGGGGAGAATTTCATAATAATTTTCTTGTAATTCATTTATCACGCGGTAGAATAAATGAATGAAATTCAGTCATAAAATAAATAGAACTCTAAGCCATAATTGGTAAGCCCATGTTCAAGTTGTGTAATAATTCAAGAATGCACCCAATTCTCATTAAAAGTGTCTAGACTGTGTTAAGGAGTTCCAATGAAATGACATACATATATATTTGGACAACTGGACGTAGGCTATTTCATTGAAAGAATCTACGAACAAGAAACTGTATAAAACTATAGGCACCTACAGCCGTCAAGCTGTCCTCACAGTACCCGCTGGAGATTTACATCACCACTCTATCTGTATGGTACCTCGAGATAAGCCTAAGTGCGCCAACTGTGAGGAAACACATAAACTCTTCCATCCCTGCCCTCATGTCTTTGCCACTAACCCCCCCTCCCACACAGCACGCCACTGCTCTGACACAGTTGTTAGGCCTGCTACAACAACTCTCAGCCATAACCCTGTAAACTACAGCTAAACCAAACCCAGAACCCCCTAATACACTTCATTTGCAGAGCAATAAAATCCATAAAACAACTCCGCAACTAGCTTCACAAAACCTAAATTATAAACGAAAAGACTACTCCACAAACACCAAAATCAGTAAACCTCCCTCATTTCAGCCACACTACACCTTAAACAGACATAGAAAGCATAGTCATGACCCCTTCATGGAGTAGGCTATTGTCTAAACACGATCATGTCTCCTTCAACTTTACTGAAGACTTCATTAAATTCTATTAAAAATTCATAAACTCATTCCACAAATCTTAAAATCAGTATACATCCCTCATTTCAGTTACTCTATTCAATAAACAAACATAGAAGGCGTAGCCATGACCCCTTCATGGAGTAGGCTATTGTCTAAATCTGACCACGCATACTACAACCTTACTCTAATTCAAAATTACAGCCAAATGATCCATCTGACTGGGAGGTTTGCCTGGGATGATGGGCCAGAAAACCGGGAGTTCAAGCATAACCTAAATATTGAATACTTAACATTTCCAATAACTTGGACAACTGGATTTAGGCTATTTCATTGAAAGAATCAACGAACTGTATAAAACTATAGGCACCTACAGGTATACTTAACTTATTAATTAAAGCTCTACAATAAACATACAGCACAATGAATTGTAGCATGAAGTTATCCTGAAGAAGTCGTTTGATTAGAACGACTACTTAAATTCGAATGATTCCATTCGCTTGGAATTAGTCGTTTGCCAACGACTTGTTTCATTCCAATGATTTCCAACGATTGCTTTGGGATCAGTTGTTTACAACGACTACTTCAATTCGACTGATTCAATTCACTTGGAATTAGTCGTTTGCCAACGACTTGTTTCATTCCAATGATTTCCAACGATTGCTTTGGGATCAGTCGTTTACAACGACTACTTCAATTCGAATGATTCCATTCGCTTGGAATTAGGTGTTTGCCAACGACTTGTTTCATTCCAATGATTTCCAACGATTGTTTTGAGATCAGTCGTTTGCAAACGACTTGTTTATGATACGGTGAGTAGTCGTTGAATTCATTCGACTGTTTTTTAAAAGCAGTTGTTTTAACTATCGACTAATTCGACTGTTTTCAGTCGACTGCTGCCCATCTCTACACACAACTAATTTTCTACACCAGCCGCTACTGAGCACGAGCTGTGACTGGCTTAGACATTAGCATCCTACGTGTTGAAAAATATTGTAAGTAACGTGTAGGAATAAAATACTACCTATAGGTATGTCAACCATTACATTGGCATATAATAAATGAATTATATTTATCTTGTATCTATCTATCCCACGATATAACATAATACAAGGTGAATAGTCCTTTAGAACAAATTGTTTACTGTGATACTGGAAGAAACAATACAACACAGTGGTAATAGTTCTAGCCTGCACCTATTTGTTAATAAAATTTCATGAGATTTCACTCAGATCTCTGTTGTAGTGGCTTATTACATGTGCACCTTGTAACTTAATAGTACATTATGCAACGAGCCTATAATGACAATAATTAAGTCACAAGTTTTATAATTTCCATACGAGTGTCTTAATTACAATTATAGATGAGTTGCATACGACTGTTTATGTTCGACGATAATTATAACTATTTTATGCTCGAACATAAATATTCATAAATATCTGTCGAGATTTCACCAGTTTTATATACTGAACAGAGCGCATGAGATGCAGAGAATACATTGTATTTGACCATGGCCTCCTGGAATACCTCACTATGACACTCGCCACGCAGTGAAATTTAAAATAGGGGGCCATGGAAGTGAGCGCAGGTACGATGCTATCCTCACCTAATTGGTCACACAACTGTTTCTTGAGCTCTGATTGGTGGGAGAAACTGTATCATAATGAAAACTTGTACTATAATGAGCCTCATTATACAGTTTTCTGACATAATATTTACATTTCGCCAGTGTCGAACATAAACATATTAACCAATCTTCTTTACACTGTTTTATGAGTTAACACCACATCAAAACTGATGAGGATTTATTTTAGTTGGACACAGACGCTTATTTATTAATGTAATATACATCTATGATTGATGAAGATTGCCTCTCTCACCTTTCAGAAAATAACTAAAATTTTAATTCTGCGATTAATGTAACTAATCCACGTGTGTTTCTATTACACAACAATTAAGGGTAACTCCAGCATATCTTCTAGATTTTTGATGTGTCTGGTGAGTGGTTTTGTTACTGCTTCTGCAGGTATCACCCTTCTGAAAGATGTCTCATCGTTTCTAATTCTATTCTTAATCCTCTGCCAGAGGAGAAATAGTTTTGCAACGCATGAATACAGTGCTGTAGCTGCTGAATTTTCTAAAAATAATTATGGAATGATGGGAAGAAAAATAAACATAGCCTATTCTAAAATAACATACGCATAAAATGAAACCATTCTGATGAACTTAATATGCTTCAAATTCAGAGTACAAATGCGTTCACCATTTGGTGCTTAGTTCATTTGTATATTTGGACCAAAATGTAGACCTCTGAAATAAATTTTAATGTTGGACTTTGCTCCACAGAACAAGAGCACACAGCCACCCATAGGACCAGTGTGTGTTAAGATTTTAGAACCTGCAATTACAGTTCTACATCAGTAATGGCATTACTACACATTCGACCAACTGAATACTTGCCACTTCACCAGTAACTAACATGTGCAAGAACTGATCTCCTCAAGAACTTGAGTACACATATGCAATAGGCTCATGATACTGTATGTATCTCTGCAAGATGTATCAAGTTGAAAACATTACGGTAACATAGACTCTTACCTGGTCTTTCTCAGGAGAGTAGGCCAAATTGCCACATTCATCTGCTATTTCGAGAACAGCAATTTACGATTTGTTTGTTCACAGAATTTGGTAGGCCTACCTGTGGAATAAATAATAGTGAAAGTTAATTAATATGTCAAGTAGAATATCACCTGTACACTGCGTCTAATATCAATTCAAAACTAGGCTACCGGTACGATATATTTTTCACAGACACTACAGAAACAAGTTTTCACTTAAACTCTTAAAATAAGCGTACTTACTTGGCGTAGCAGAAGAAGAACTGTTCACTTCTCATTACCAAGAAGACGATTTGATGAAAGAAAGATGAGAAAGAACACAACATTAGCTTATTATAAAATATTAATATACGGGCAATATTGTTTACACCAAACACGACATAAACAGAGCGTCCATGTTGGTCAATGCCGCCAACCCAGTAGAAATAATATTTATTTAATGATAAGTGACGTAATTATCGTCGGTGAGCAAGATAATTGCAAGGAAATGTCAATTAGGAATTATGTGTATATTTATTGACTAAATATAGGGATATATTTGCAATTCAATTAAAACGTGTATCATGCATATGTTGGCAAGACGATATGCAGCGCTTAATCCGCTCCTTACGTCTGGCCGCGCTACTACACCGATGGTACCAAATAATCCCTATCTGGTTGACACCCCCTGCCTACTACTACAGCATACAGCTAATGACCACACAGCGCGTCCACTAGATGTCACTCACTGCGCTGTAAAGGAATCCAATCTGTCAACAGTCGTGTTATCAACAGCAATAGTAAAAGTCAAAGACAGTCATGGTAATATGCATGAGGCCAGATGTTTGCTGGACTCAGGTTCTCAAACTAATTTCGTGAGCGAAGAATTAGCTCAATTATTACATCTTAGGAAACAAAAACACATTACACCAGTAACTGGAATAAACGGAGCAGGGGTTCAAACCTCACATTGCGTTACAATTCATTTACAGTCTGCGGTCAGCTCGTTCAATATAGATGCTACATGCCTAGTGCTATCGAAGATTACCAACAATCTACCAAGTAGAAAAATTGACATTTCAAGATGGAATTTACCCGCCAATATACAATAGCCTATGCTGACAGAAATTTCAACATTCCAGGCAAGATCGATTTGCTACTCTGTGCAGACATATTCTTTAAGGTCATACTAGAAGGTAAGAAAACTCGTGATGGGTATCCAACCTTGCAGAAAACGCAACTGGGATGGGTAGTAGCTGGTCAGGCAACCCTGCAACAACAACAAAGGGAAAATGCAACGTCACTATTCATTCAAATAGACCAACTAGACAAACAGCTTAAGATTCTGGGAAATTGAAGAATTGCATACGTCACCAATCACCTAGGAAGAAAGAGATTGCGAAGAGCACTTTACGAAGAATACAACGCGTGATGCTACGGGAAGGTTCCGAATTCGACTACCCCTTAAACAAACTTCATCGCAGCTAGGGAATTCATATCCACAGGCAGTAGTGAGATTCCACGCCACTGAGAAAAAACTTAATCGTGATCATACGTTAAAGCAAGAATATTCAACATTCATGAATGAGTATTTACAACTTCGTCACATGAAACCAGTACCTACGTGCACCGAAGATGGAGGATACTTCATGCCAACCCATGCAGTATTCAAACCGACAAGTACCAGCACTAAAACTCGTGTTGTCTTTGATGCGTCCGCAAAAACTGACAGTGGCGTATCTTTAAATGGTAATTTACTCGTAGGCCCTACAATACAAGACGACCTGCATGCTATTGTATTACGTTTCAGGACCCACAAGGTTGCTCTTGTCGCAGATATTACAAAAATGTACCGCCAGATTCAAGTTGTCAAAGTCACGAAGCTACAACGAATACTATGGAGGAACAATAGTACAGAACCACTGCAGTGTTATGAACTCACGACAGTGACTTATGGAACGGCAAGCGCTCCGTTTCTAGCTACGAGATGCTTACAGCAGTTAGCTGATGAAGAGACGAAGGAATTTCCACAAGCAGCAGCTGTCCTCAGAAAGGATTGTTATGTTGATGACCTTCTAAGCGGAGCTAATACTGAATTAGAGGCTATTCACTTACAGCAAGAATTAGATACACTACTGTTAAGAGGAGGATTTGAACTTAAGAAATTGTGTTCTAACAGCAGTAAGGTCATGTCAACAATACCAGAAGAAAATAGAGAAACCAAATCGCCAACTCAACTCGACAGTGCAGACACGGTAAGGACATTGGGAATAATCTGGCACCCATCAACAGATCAATTTCAATTCGACATAACTGTCAAAAGGTTTGTTCACGTAACCAAGAGAAGTGTACTCTCGTCTATTGCTGCAATTTTTGACCCTTTGGGTTTATTAGGTCCAGTTATCCTCTCATGTAAGGTCTTTATGCAACAACTCTGGTCTCTTCAATTACAATAGGACCAAGAACTACCATGTCAGCTTCTTAACAATTGGAATGCAATTTACTCGCAACTGCCAGAACTTAACGATATTCAAATTGACAGGTACATTTTAAGTGATAACAAGATTATAAATTATCAATTACATGGTTTTTGTGACGCCTCTGAATGTGCTTACGGAGCTAACGTATACATTCGTACTACAGATGAACAAGGGATTATTACATGCAATTTCATGTGTTCTAAATCAAGAGTCGCGCCACTTAAACAAATGTCAATTCCACGTTTAGAATTGTGCGGCGCTCTCCTATTAGCAAGGTTACTGAAGCGATATTGGATATTAGTTCTATTCATTCCTGGACAGACTCAACAATTGTCTTACAAAGGATTTCTTCACCGTCGTCGAAGTGGAAAACATTTGTCGCCGATCGGGTCTCTGAAATCCAGGACACGCCAAAGACATGTACATGGCATCATGAATCTACACAATAGAATCCAGCTGACGTATTGTCACGAGGAAGCGGACCCAAAGCATTAAAATTAAACGACCTCTGGTAGCACGGGGCGTCCTGGTTGTGCCAGCCTGAAGAATTATGGCCAATTACTACCGTGGAATGTACCTCAGAAGCACTCGAAGCTAAACCCACAGCATGTGCAGTCACCAGCTGCAACAATGAAGATATCACTTCACGGTTTTCCTCATTGTTAAAAATGAAACGTGTCTTAGCTTACTGTAAGCGATTTATCTACAATCTACAGCATCCTCGTACGAAGATTACAGGAGAATTACGTACTGAAGAATCCAACAATGCACTACTTTGCTGTGTACGATATATTAAACACCAGGAATTTCAAAGGGAAATTCAAGACCTCCAATTGAGGAAGGAAGTTGACAAGAGAAGTCAGTTAAAATCACTCACTCCATTTCTCGATAAAGACAGATGTATCAGAGTGGGCGGGCGATTACGCAATGCAGACGTAGCATACGACCAGAAACATCAGTTTATATTACCAGCGCATCACCATGTCACGAAATTGATTATCCGCGACGAACACTTAAGACTACTACATGCCAGCACACAGCTGCTGGTTGCTTCATTAAGAATGAAATATTGGATTCCTCACGCTAGGACAACTGTCAAAGGTGTCATTCGCAAATGCGTGACATGCTACAGGTTCAAGGCTAATAGCTCATCGCAATTAATGGGTCAGCTGCCTACTGAAAGAGTTAAGCCCACTCGTCCTTTCCTATATACTGGAGTGGATTTCGCGGGGCCATTATTTATAAAACAAGGTTCTCCACGGAGTAACACGAAAGTTAAGTGTTACGTTGCACTTTTTGTCTGCTTAGCCACCAAGGCCATTCATTTGGAACTTGTAAGCAATTTAACTACCGAAGCCTTCATTGCTGCTTTAAGAAGGATAGCCCGGAGAGGGAAAGTACTTCAAATTCACAGTACCAACGGTTCGACATTCATCGGAGTCAGAAATCAACTTCGAGAACTTCATGAGTTGTTCCAGTCAGAGCAACACCAACGACACACTGAAAGGGTTGGAATTCAATAAGGATTTACCTGGATATTCATTCCTCCACGAGCACCACATTTTGGAGGGCTTTGGGAAGCTGGGGTAAAATCTATGAAATTTCATCTTACTAGAGTTACCATGCACGCTCACTTGACATTTGAAGAAATGACTACGCTCCTCTGTCAGATAGAAGCCATTTTAAATTCACGACCAATCACTCTTCTGAACAATGACCCGAATGACACATCCTATCTGTCGCCAGGACACTTCCTGATAGGAGAACCCATGATGGCCATTCCAGAACCAGATTTAGCCTTGTCAACCACTTCCAGGCTTTCCAGGTGACACCATCTTCAAAAAATGAAGCAACATTTTGGAATAGGTGGTCATCTGACTATCTGGGCAGCTTGTAGCAGCGCATGAAGTGGAGGTCGGCACAGCCCAGTGTGCCTACAGGAACGGTGGTCCTTATTAAAGATGACCATATTCCACCATTGGACTGGAGATTGGGCGTCGTTCAGCAAACATTCCCAGGCAAGGACGGCTTGGTGAGATTCGTTGATGTCCGCACGTCTTCGGGAGTTTATAGGAGACCTGTGCACAAGTTGTGCCCACTCCCAATTGACCAATGACTTCAGTGTATGCTTCGTCAATGTATTTGTGTATTTGTATAATTAAGTGCATTGGCAGTTTTAAGAGGGATCTCGATTCTAGTGATCTTATTTTCAGGGAACTTATTTTTCATTGTTTAATTGTATTTCTAAGTAAAATATGCGAGCACATTTTAAGTGGGCCGGTATGTTAATGCACATTCAGCATTAACAGTTTTGCTAGTCTAGTTTAGATTTTCTTTGGAGTCAGTCACCATGGAAATCAACAGATATAGGCTCGACAATATTCATTATTCTTTTTCATTAGCATGGATGGCAGTGGAATCAAGTGGTGCAATAAACGAATGACCGGCGTACTTGAATCGATTTCAAATACTGTATATTACATTTTATTCATTTTCTTAATTACATTAAGTGGTCCTCCGCAAATAACCTTAAATAAACGTGATATATACTGCGACCACCAGAGGTAAGGTTCGGTCGTGAACACACTTTCTAATTCGCGATCAAACAAGACCTACATATTAAAAAATCCAACATGGCGACCATCCGCAATATTTAGTCGGTTCTCAATATCTACGAAGCTATTACAGCAATCAAACTGAAATTTTGTATGTTGATAGTGGCAATTAACATACGTAGGATATATGAAAATAGGCTTTTGTTCTTCACGGAACTACTTGTTTAATAATATGAAAGAAACCTTTAAGTCACATTGAAGATAATTATATTAACAATGAAATATTAAAATATTACTTTGCGATTTGTTCCCCCCCCCCCCCCCCCCCCGGAGGAAGTCTTCTATTATTTCACTGAAATCTAAACTTCCTAATCGGTCACAGCTGCACTGAAAAAAAGTCCTCTCGGCACGCCGGAAGGCGGAGGTAGATTTCACCGGACAAACTTGGGGATAGGCGAAAATAGGCAGAATATGCAGATTTTCGTAGAAGGATCAGACCTCATTTAATGCGAGAAGGTATTTTATAATTGAAGCTTAATTAACTTTGTTTTTCGTCATTTTATGCTTATTTTAAACATTTTATTGTCTTATGGGAACGGTAACCTTCTTGTCATTTGGGGTCCATTTTTATACTTGTGGTCACACTGTCCTTATGCTAGGTTTCGACACTGATGTGCAACTATGTAACGGTCTGTTACTTCTTCACGCAAAATTATATCTACCGCAGAGATTTTGGTTGGTTCCTCAGTTTAGGGGCTGCGACAACGCGGTCATGTAACCCCGTGTACTTTGGGATGGCTGTATTAGTCTGTAATTCAGGTAAGGACTGCAGACGGTCAATTTCAAGCAGTAGTTACTAATGTTGCTACCAGGTACTACCGTCAACGACACCTAGCTGTGAACTTGGCTACTAGATGCCACCGCAACCAGCAACTCGCAACGAACGTTGGAACTTCCCCTCCAAAGGAAAGCATACTGAGGGATTTTTGGCGCTCTTAGAAAATCCGACGACTTCGGCCGGCTTTGAACTCGCGACCTTGGGCATAAACATTCAGCATGCTACCAGTTACGTCACCGAAGCCGCTTCACACTTAGATGGAAATCTGAATCTGATCTCGTGCAAGTGCGTTATCTTGGCAACGTCTGATGGCTCATCCCTCATCAATTTAGTAGTGTTGCCATGGCAACCACTGATAGGTCTTGGCATTTTCTTATAATTCCGAAATTATTTTTCTCATCCCTTGGCATAATGGTGGGTTATATCAAAAATTCTTTCAGACAAAAGTTTTAGGTAATTATTATGGGAATATTGCCCATTTTGTACGGTTTTGATATTGTGCCTATTAAGAGAGATATGATTAATGTTTCCCGAAAAACCCACTTTTTCCCACCCCTTTGGTCAATGGTTGGTGCTATAAAAAAACCTCTTCAAACATACATTTTTGGGCTTTATCCGACACATAGTATGAATGTTGAACGGATTCGATATTTCACATATTAAGAGAGTTATAGCAATATTTCACTTTTTCGAAAAAAAAAAGCCCCCCATTTTCACCCCCCAACGACCGATTTAGCCCAGTAACGAACTCGACCGAGATTTTATAGGTATACGTATTCGGTAAAAAATTCAAAGTGATTGGTACAAAATTACGGCAGTTATCGTGTCCACAATAAACTGATATACATATACATACATAAATTATATATAACTTTTGAACTGACGGTGGTTTTGGGGCCTGGGGATGTGAAACGCGAAGATATGTCGAAATTTTCCGGAAGTCGAAACATGGTACCCATTGCAATAGTTAGCTTTCTAACGAAATCTACCTCTGGTTGGTTCCTCAGTTTAGGGGCTGCGACAACGCGGTCATCTAACCCCGTGTACTTTGGGTGAGTGTAGAATCTGTCTGATACACGGTGTGAATTGTAATGGCTGTATTAGTCTTAATTCATGTAAGTACTGCAGACGGTCAATTTCAAGCAGTAGTTCCTAATGTTGCTACCAGGTACAACCGTCAACGACACCTAGATGTGAACATGGCTACTAGATGCCACCCCAACCATCAACTCGCAACGAACGTTGGAACTTCCCCTCCAAAGGAAAGCATACTGAGGGATTCTAGTGCTCTTAGAAAATCCGACGACTTCGGCCGGCTTTGAAACCGCGACATTGGGCATAGACATTCAGCATGCTACCAGTTACGTCACCGAAGCCGCTTCCCACTTTATCAGGCGGCTT
Organism: Meconema thalassinum; assembly: GCA_946902985.2. NCBI lineage: Eukaryota > Metazoa > Arthropoda > Insecta > Orthoptera > Tettigoniidae > Meconema > Meconema thalassinum. The sequence goes on from OX336388.2 coordinate 1,357,257,411, forward strand.
TGGTGGCGTAGTCGGTAACATGCTGAGCTTCTATGCCCAAGATACCGGGTTCAAACCCGGCCGAAGCCGTCGGATTTTTTAAGAGCGTTAAATATCCCTCAGTATGCCTTCCTTCGGAGGGGAAGTAAAGCCGGCGGTCCCATGTCATAGATTTATGGCATGTTAAAGATCCTTCCACTAATTGCACCTGTGTGAAGCTAAATTGGATAGGTTAAGAATGTATACAACGCTCTTAGGTTTCTATGTTCGTTGCCAAGAGCCGACTGCGGCGGCGTCTAGTAGCTCAGTTCTGAACTTGGCCTCGTAGTCGTTGACAGTGGCGCTTGGCGGCAAAAGTAGGAACTATCTGAAAAATTGTTAGTTGCAGTACTTAAATTAACAAACAGATAACACACACTAATACAGTCATCACAATTAACACCGGTTATCAGACAGATTCTACACACACCCAAAGTACACGGGGCTACATGACCGCGTTGTCGCAGCCCCTAAACTTAAGAACCAACCAACCAACCACTTAATCAGATGGAAATACTGAATCTGATCTCGTGCAAGTGCGTTGTCATGGCAACGTCTGATGGTCCATGCCTCATCAATTTAGTAGTGTTGCCATGGCAACCACTGATAGCTCTTGGCATTTTCTTATAATTCCGAAATCATTTTTCTCGTCCCTTGGCGTAATGGTGGGTCATATCAAAAATTCTTTCAGACAAAAGTTTTAGGTAATTATTAGGGGAATATTGTCCATTTTGTACGGTTTTGATATTGTGCCTATTAAGAGAGATATGATTAATGTTTCCCGAAAAAACCACTTTTTTCCACCCCTTTGGTCAATGGTTGGTGCTATCAAAAATCTTATTTGACATAAAGTTTTGGCACTTATCCGACACATATTATGAACTTTGAATGGATTCGATATTGCACGTATTAAGAGAGTTATAGCGAAATTTCACTTTTTCGAAAAAAGCCCCCCATTTTCACACCCTTCGACCGATTTAGCCCAGTAACGAACTCGACCGAGATTTTATAGGTATACATCTTCGGTAAAAAATTCGAAGTAATTGGTGCAAAATTACGGCAGTTATCGTGTCCACAAGAAACTGATATACATATATATATACATATATATATATATATATACATAAATTATATATAAACTTTTGAACTGACGGTGGTTTTGGGGTCTGGGGGATGTGAAACGCGAAGATATGTCGAAATTTTCCGGAAGTCGAAACATGGGACCCATTGCAATAGTTAGCTTTCTAATGAAATCTACCTAAAAGGAATATGAATTATAAATTAGTTTGAAAAGTATAATTAATTAATTAAATTTTAAAACATCCATGGTGCGAGGCTCCCCGGACCGCGGGCGGCTCCCCTCCTCGCCCTCCCCTAGATCCGCCCCTGTTTGTTTAAGTGCTAGTTAATTGTTTCTACATGAAAATCGTCTGGAATTTCAAAACACCCCGAATTCAACTCACGGACTGAACACATTAGTCCGAAGGGTCTGAAGCGGCCCGCGGGTCGAATACATCGGCTCTACATAATCCTGGTTTTCCTTCGCCAAAGAACGGCGCCTACTGAAGACTTGGAGTAGTTATTTGTGCTATTAGGTTATTTACCGTACTTTATTAAAAACATATCTTATTTTAAAATAATACATAGGTATGGGTATAACTGTATTTGTTGTTTGAGTCTTCAGTCTTTTGACTGGTTTGATGCAGCGCTCCACGCCTCCCTGTCCTGAGCTAATCGTTTCATCTCTACATAGCTACCACACCCTACATCCGAGGCAATCTGTTTTAACATATTCTAACCTTGGTCTACCCCTACAGTTCTTGTCCTCGACCCTTCCTTCCATATTTTTTATTTATTTATCGTATGGCTTTTAGTGCCGGGAGTGTCCGATGACATGTTCGGCTCGCCTAAGTCTGTAGCTGCTTCCAGCGGATACCCTAAAGGGTGAGCTACAAGTTCCGTTCAATTTCAACTAGTTCCAAATTTCGCCACCAGATATCATGATACCTAGTGGTGAACGTTGGAACTTTGATAGAGCGTTCTGACGAAATCTAACCTAACAAATTTTGCTTTACACAAGTCTAGTCTGTGAAAGGATCTTTTACATGCCATAAATCTATGACATGGGACCGCCGGCTTTACTTCCCCTCCGAAGGAAGGCATACTGAAGGATTTTTAACGCTCTTAAAAAAATCAAACGACTACGGCCGGGTTTGAACCCGCTATCTTGGGCACAGCAGTTCAGCATGCTACCGACTACGCCACCGAAGCCGCTTTCCTTCCATAACTAAGCTTGCTATTCCTGGGTGTCTTAGTATGTGTCCTACTAACCTGTCTCTTCTCTTCATTAGCAGTCGCCAGAAACATCTCTCCTCTCCCACTCGTCTTAATACCTCTTCGTTTGTAACCCTATCTACCCATCTGATCTTCATCATTCTACTGTAACACCACATTTCAAATGCTTCAATTCTCCTTTCTGCTGCACCAATAGTCCAAGTTTCACTTCCATAGAGTGCCACGCTCCAGACAAAGGCTTTCAAAAATGACTTCCTAATACCTAAATCTATATTCGATGTCAACAGATTCCTTTTTTGTAGAAATGCTTTAAAAAAATATAATTGAATCGGCCGGAGCTGAAAATCATTAAGTCAGTTTTCACTACTTTTCAGGAGACAGATAAAACGTCATTGGTAGAACAGAACTTAACAAACACACTATATTAGTCATCTATGTAGTGAAGCAACTATTCAGGTTAAATTTGTCTTAGTGGAATATCAATTTTAATTTAATAAACATATTTTTCGAATCAATTTTGGAAACGTGTCTTAATGCCTTTCAGCTCCGTGGTCAGTTTATTGTGACATAAAGCCATCCTGAATGAATATTTCAGATGGTATTTTATTTTAAAATGGATTTGTAACATAACAACCACCTGAACCCTGTACAAATGTAATTCACATTAGCACTGAAACACGCGGGAATCTTGCAGCGCGGCCTACATTAAGTACGGAACACGGCGCTGAATGGGAGCAAGTCATTGCCTTAGGGGGCACATACAGCTTAAGGAGCCACAACAATAACGATTTTAATATTATAACTGTGCCTGTCATAAATCTCCTACTACAATGATATACATTTCCATGGAAACACATCTTGCATATTTTCACATGATTAATTAATTAAGCAGGCGGCTTCGGTGGCGTAGTCGGTAGCATGCTGAGCTTCTATGCCCAAGATAGCGGGTTCAAACCCGGCCGAAGCCGTCGGATTTTTTAAGAGCGTTAAAAATCCCTCAGTATGCCTTCCTTCGGAGGGGAAGTAAAGCCGGCGGTCCCATGCCATAGATTTATGGCATGTTAAAGATCTTTCCACTAATTACACCTGTGTGAAACTAAATTGTATAGGTTAAGAATGTAAACAACGCTCTTAGGTTGCTACGTTCGTTGCCAAGAGCCGACTGCGGTGGCGTCTAGTAGCTAGTTCTGAACTAGGCCTAGTAGCCGTTGACGGTGGCGTTTGGCGGCAAAAGTAGGAACTATTTGAAAATTCAAAGTTGCAGTCCCTACTTGAATTTAAAAAAAGTCCTCTCGGCACGCCGGAAGGCGGAGGTAGATTTCACCGGACAAACTTGGGGATAGGCGAAAATAGGCAGAATATGCAGATTTTCGTAGAAGGATCAGACCTCATTTAATGCGAGAAGGTATTTTATAATTGAAGCTTAATTAACTTTGTTTTTCGTCATTTTATGCTTATTTTAAACATTTTATTGTCTTATGGGAACGGTAACCTTCTTGTCATTTGGGGTCCATTTTTATACTTGTGGTCACACTGTCCTTATGCTAGGTTTCGACACTGATGTGCAACTATGTAACGGTCTGTTACTTCTTCACGCAAAATTATATCTACCGCAGAGATTTTGGTTGGTTCCTCAGTTTAGGGGCTGCGACAACGCGGTCATGTAACCCCGTGTACTTTGGGATGGCTGTATTAGTCTGTAATTCAGGTAAGGACTGCAGACGGTCAATTTCAAGCAGTAGTTACTAATGTTGCTACCAGGTACTACCGTCAACGACACCTAGCTGTGAACTTGGCTACTAGATGCCACCGCAACCAGCAACTCGCAACGAACGTTGGAACTTCCCCTCCAAAGGAAAGCATACTGAGGGATTTTTGGCGCTCTTAGAAAATCCGACGACTTCGGCCGGCTTTGAACTCGCGACCTTGGGCATAAACATTCAGCATGCTACCAGTTACGTCACCGAAGCCGCTTCACACTTAGATGGAAATCTGAATCTGATCTCGTGCAAGTGCGTTATCTTGGCAACGTCTGATGGCTCATCCCTCATCAATTTAGTAGTGTTGCCATGGCAACCACTGATAGGTCTTGGCATTTTCTTATAATTCCGAAATTATTTTTCTCATCCCTTCGCATAATGGTGGGTTATATCAAAAATTCTTTCAGACAAAAGTTTTAGGTAATTATTATGGGAATATTGCCCATTTTGTACGGTTTTGATATTGTGCCTATTAAGAGAGATATGATTAATGTTTCCCGAAAAACCCACTTTTTCCCACCCCTTTGGTCAATGGTTGGTGCTATAAAAAAACCTCTTCAAACATACATTTTTGGGCTTTATCCGACACATAGTATGAATGTTGAACGGATTCGATATTTCACATATTAAGAGAGTTATAGCAATATTTCACTTTTTCGAAAAAAAAGCCCCCCATTTTCACCCCCCAACGACCGATTTAGCCCAGTAACGAACTCGACCGAGATTTTATAGGTATACGTATTCGGTAAAAAATTCAAAGTGATTGGTACAAAATTACGGCAGTTATCGTGTCCACAATAAACTGATATACATATACATACATAAATTATATATAACTTTTGAACTGACGGTGGTTTTGGGGCCTGGGGATGTGAAACGCGAAGATATGTCGAAATTTTCCGGAAGTCGAAACATGGTACCCATTGCAATAGTTAGCTTTCTAACGAAATCTACCTCTGGTTGGTTCCTCAGTTTAGGGGCTGCGACAACGCGGTCATCTAACCCCGTGTACTTTGGGTGAGTGTAGAATCTGTCTGATACACGGTGTGAATTGTAATGGCTGTATTAGTCTTAATTCATGTAAGTACTGCAGACGGTCAATTTCAAGCAGTAGTTCCTAATGTTGCTACCAGGTACAACCGTCAACGACACCTAGCTGTGAACATGGCTACTAGATGCCACCCCAACCATCAACTCGCAACGAACGTTGGAACTTCCCCTCCAAAGGAAAGCATACTGAGGGATTCTAGTGCTCTTAGAAAATCCGACGACTTCGGCCGGCTTTGAAACCGCGACATTGGGCATAGACATTCAGCATGCTACCAGTTACGTCACCGAAGCCGCTTCCCACTTTATCAGGCGGCTTTGGTGGCGTAGTCGGTAACATGCTGAGCTTCTATGCCCAAGATACCGGGTTCAAACCCGGCCGAAGCCGTCGGATTTTTTAAGAGCGTTAAATATCCCTCAGTATGCCTTCCTTCGGAGGGGAAGTAAAGCCGGCGGTCCCATGTCATAGATTTATGGCATGTTAAAGATCCTTCCACTAATTGCACCTGTGTGAAGCTAAATTGGATAGGTTAAGAATGTATACAACGCTCTTAGGTTTCTATGTTCGTTGCCAAGAGCCGACTGCGGCGGCGTCTAGTAGCTCAGTTCTGAACTTGGCCTCGTAGTCGTTGACAGTGGCGCTTGGCGGCAAAAGTAGGAACTATCTGAAAAATTGTTAGTTGCAGTACTTAAATTAACAAACAGATAACACACACTAATACAGTCATCACAATTAACACCGGTTATCAGACAGATTCTACACACACCCAAAGTACACGGGGCTACATGACCGCGTTGTCGCAGCCCCTAAACTTAAGAACCAACCAACCAACCACTTAATAAGATGGAAATACTGAATCTGATCTCGTGCAAGTGCGTTGTCATGGCAACGTCTGATGGTCCATGCCTCATCAATTTAGTAGTGTTGCCATGGCAACCACTGATAGCTCTTGGCATTTTCTTATAATTCCGAAATCATTTTTCTCGTCCCTTGGCGTAATGGTGGGTCATATCAAAAATTCTTTCAGACAAAAGTTTTAGGTAATTATTAGGGGAATATTGTCCATTTTGTACGGTTTTGATATTGTGCCTATTAAGAGAGATATGATTAATGTTTCCCGAAAAAACCACTTTTTTCCACCCCTTTGGTCAATGGTTGGTGCTATCAAAAATCTTATTTGACATAAAGTTTTGGCACTTATCCGACACATATTATGAACTGTGAATGGATTCGATATTGCACGTATTAAGAGAGTTATAGCGAAATTTCACTTTTTCGAAAAAAGCCCCCCATTTTCACCCCCTTCGACCGATTTAGCCCAGTAACGAACTCGACCGAGATTTTATAGGTATACATCTTCGGTAAAAAATTCGAAGTAATTGGTGCAAAATTACGGCAGTTATCGTGTCCACAAGAAACTGATATACATATATATATACATATATATATATATATATACATAAATTATATATAAACTTTTGAACTGACGGTGGTTTTGGGGTCTGGGGGATGTGAAACGCGAAGATATGTCGAAATTTTCCGGAAGTCGAAACATGGGACCCATTGCAATAGTTAGCTTTCTAATGAAATCTACCTAAAACAGATACACACACTAATACAGTCATCACAATTCACACCGGTTATCAGACAGATTCTACACACACCCAAAGTACACGGGGTTACATGACCGCGTTGTCGCAGCCCCTAAACTAAGGAACCAACCAACCAATTAATTAAGCGTCATTATTTCCATTTTTATTCTGAGCAAACTAAAAAAAACAATGTTAACGTTTCATAGAAAGACTAATTAAAGCCACAACGGTTTTGAGTGAGATTCATTTTGTAGCAGATGGTTTAACACCCACATTAGAAAAAGAAAACTCCAAAAATTCCTACCAACACCGGAGATATCAGGGAAACGGTGAAGGCCAGCACAAAACAAGAACCAATTTTGAAAAAAAAATATAAAAATTATTACCATTTGAATTTTGAAAATGTTTAACTTTGCTTCTAATAGCAAGGTGTGTGTGTTTCCATGGAAATGTATATTACTGTTGTATAAGATTTATGACAGGCACAGTTATAATATTAAAACCGTTATTGTTGTGGCTCCTTAAGCTGTATGTGCCCCCTTATGCTTTCCTCCTCTGATCGCACTACATGTAGCAGTGGTTTCTGACTTAAACAGAAGGCTGACCTAATACTTTCCTATGCCCTTCCAAGGCCCTTGGGTCAATACTTCAGAATACCAATTGTTTACAAAATGACCATTTTTAACTTAATGCGTTTCAGCTCCGACCGATTCAATTAAGACTTACAGTGAAATGGGAGACTGCTACAAAAAGAAAACTACGAAAATAATTAATAACCCCTGGCACTACAGCCCATGAGGGCCTAGGCCTACCAAGCGACCGCTGCCCAGCCATTTGGCCTGCAGATTGGGGTGACGCGTAGTCAGTGCATCAGGTCCCCTCGGCCATTAAACTTGGTTTTCGTGACCGGGGCTCTGCCTCACTGTCAGACAGCTACTCAATTGTCCTCACGAGGCTGAGTGCACCCCGTTCCAGCCCTCACGCCAGTTTCTAAAATCCCTGACGGAGCAAGGAATCGAACCCGGGGCCTCCGGGTGAGAGGCAGGCACGCTACCCCAACACCAAGGGGCCGGCACGAAAATCATTACGGCAAACTATTTCATATCAACCACATAAAATAGGCTACTCGTAATACTGATCAATTAGATAACTAGCACACGATGCGTGCAAACACATGGCAAATGGTAGGACATGCGTGTTCTCTTAATGCACATAATGGCAATAATTATTTATTTATAAGTCGTATGGCTTTTAGTGGCGGGAGTGTCCGAGGACATGCTCGGCTCGCCAGAGGCTGTAGCTGCTTCAAGCGGACACCTATAGTGTGAGCTAAAAGTTCCGTTCAATTTCAAGTAGTTCCAACTTTCCATACCAGATATCAATGATACCTAGTGGTGAACGTTGGAACTCGTGATAGAGCGTTCCAACGAAATCTAACCTGGAAATTTAGCTTCACACAAGTTTAGTTAGTGGTAGGATCTTTAACATGCCATAAATCTATGACATGGGACCGCCGGCTTTACTTCCCCTCCGAAGGAAGGCATAGTAGACCTACTGAAGGATTTTAACGCTCTTAAAAAATCCGACGACTTCGGCCGGGTTTGAACCCGCTATCTTGGGCACAGCAGTTCTGCATGCTACCAACTACGCCACCGAAGCCGCTATGGTAATACTGTCAGAATCGTTCGTTCATACATTCATATAATGAGCAGTACCGGTATTGATTTTGTTGAGGGGCTTGAGCATCGGGGGTAATTTAGCCCCGTGTGCTTTTATGTGTGTAGAATTTGTCTGATAGTTGTGCTAGTGTGTGTATTTGTAATCCGGGTGAGGATTGGGAAGGAGGCGGCCGTGGTCTCAAGTGAGGAACCATTCCGGCATTTGCCTGGAGTAGAAGTGGGAAACCACTAAAACCACTTACAGGATGGCTGAGGTGGGAATCGAACCCATCTCTTCTCAGTTTTACATTACGAGACTGACTGTACCCATTTCCAGCCATCAGAACGGCAGAGCCGGGAATGGAACCCGGACCTCCGGGGTGATAGACAATAATGCTAGCCACTGCACCACGAGGCGTTTCTAAACGAATCTTGTTCACATACAATACAGTTCATAGTTGTAAGGTTGATTATGATGATAATTGTTGTTCTAAGGGGCCTAGGTTATGGGCCCCTACTGAAATGAAATGGCATGAAATGAAAGGATGAAGATAAAAACACCTCACTGCCATGGATGAAACGGAAATGGTTTAGATAAAACAGACAGTGAGCCCCAACAATGCCTTATTTGAATAAACATAGTAGTTAGTAATTGTTGTTTTAATGGGCGGAACTACGAGGTAATCTGCCCCTAATAAAATAGTAAAAGGGGGATGGTAAAAAACAATAAAACGAATAAGGCATAGTGAACAATAAAATAGATGAGCATAATAAAAAAAACAGACTTAACCTGAATTAAAAGTCTTAACTCACATTAAAACTTAAAAAAAGTAACCACTCTCCCTCATGAACCAGATGACGAAGTCTGATGACGGCCCGTCATCACGGAGAAGAAGAGAGAGGGTGTGAGGCAGTTTGAGAGTCCTTCGTAGATCGGCCAGGTCCACACACTAGAAGAGAATGTGTGAAACGGTAAGGTGGGCGCCACAAGTACACACACGGGGGTCTTCTCTCTTTATCAAGTGGGAGTACGTAGCAATCCCATGGCCGATCCGGAGCCGACAGAGTACCACAGCTTCCTTCCGGAGAGATCGGAAGGAAGATTTCCACACCTCCGTTGTCTCATTGATGCCTCTCAGTTTGTTGGGCAGAGGCGTGGCACGCCACGCTTCCTCCAAAGCGACAGGATCGAATGTCGCAACTGAGAGCGTACATCACTAGCAGGCACCTTATACGGTAGCGAGGGCATTGCGACTGCCTCCCTCACCGCCTGATCAGCAAGCTCGTTTTCCGCAATACGCTGCCGAAGTCAACGTCACTTCCGCTCCGTTGCTAAGCAACTGGAGCAATACAACATGGCTCCCTTGTAGCTTGCTTCAGTCTTTGAGCCGTCATTATTTCCTATTTGTATCGTATAAAACTGTACATGCATGGATGTCCAGAGGCAAGAAAGCATAGAAAAGTATATTTTCCACAGTAAAGTTGTAAAATATTGCGTACGAGATGCACATTAAGTCTAAGAACATAAGTCGTAGAGATGAGGCCTACGATATTTACCTTAAATTAAGTGAAAACATGAAAATATAACATTTCTGGATATTGTGAATCACGTCCCGTATGAATGACCAATACTACGGAAAATAAAGTACCATAGGCCCTACTAGTAAGTGACGAATAAAATGAACTTAAGGTCTATCAATGCATAAGAGAACAGTTTAAAATATTTGGATGAGAGTTTAGGCCAAATCTCTTCAACAGCTATAGAAGAAACAAAGACTGCATTTCAATACAATTTGTGTGTTTACCACAACGCCGCGTTTGTCTGAAAACGAATCAAATTAACAAAGCCTAACCTGTGTGCTCACTAACAGGTTAGAGAAGTCTACAATTATGGCCTATCGTCCTACGTCATTCTAAATAATGGGGCACTTTTCGTACCCTAGCTCTAAATACAATCACAACAAGACTTGCCACTCCATCACTTCAGAAATAAGCAGTATTCATTGGCTTGAATAATGTCACTATAGCCTACGGTACTGTAACTTTGTTGCAGGGTGTAGGCCTACATGATAATTGTTTTCCGAAAGTGCAAAAAATAAAATATTTAGGCAGACATTTTCAGTCTGGGATAGGCCTAATTGTTATTTGGAAACACAATTCACTGCTTAAATAAATTAAGTGAAAAATCACCGCTCAGAAAAGTTGTAGGATAAAATTTATTGGTGTTAGTAAATCAGCTCTAAGGTTATGTAGGTTGTCGTTTATAATACTTATAGTACAAACCATATTTAATTACAACTACACTCCCCACATGAACCAAAAACCCCTTTATGTGACATATATGTCCTAAATATATCTCTATATTAGATATACTCTATCCACTAAATGATAAATATTTATAATTTGTAGTACCCGCCATGCAATTCTTGCCTCAGGAGTGAGGTCACTTTATTCATACTATCTCGCAAAATTCTCGTACTTTATCCATAAAATTTCACTTCTATTTTGTAGCTCCAACACTGTAGATGATCTTCACGGGAGGCGTTTGCCTTATATCACGCGTATTACACATTTTTATCCACAAAATTCAAGACGCTGCGCAGCGTTAATGCAGCTTCCTATGTATAAAAAACCTAGCAACCAGTTGTTTGGGTCCAATGTGGCTGCGCCCATGCGGTTGCTAGGCGCGTCACTTCGGCAGCGTATAGAGCTCGTGCACATAATGTTATTTTAGTTGCTGGCGCTCGTAGCGGTGACTTGTGTAATCTCTCAGGGGGAAGGCAGTAGCTTGTGCAACTACAAGCGCAGGGAAGAACTCAATGTTGAAATGTCGTCTCTAGATATTTGTGTAGGATTTCGAGAAGTTCAGTGGGATGCATCGTATTTCAGAGCTTCTACTTTAAAGAAGGGTGCAAAACTCTGTGACAGTCATCATATACTACAAGCAAGAGAAGCGTTAGGAGAAGAAATAACCTGCTTGTGTTTGAGAGAAACAAACATCCATCAGCCGCCTTATGCTGTTAAAATTAAAGTAAGCATGTGTTTTGTCTTTCTATATAATAACGTAGCATAACTTAATATTTGTATATATTGCAGTTTTAAGTGTTTTAAGAATTAATTTACACAAGATTAATCTTTTTACAGATTGATTGCGGTCGAAAGGTTAAATCTGCTGAGTGCGATTGCAAAGCCGGACTTTCACAATGCTGCAAGCATATTGCTGCATTGTGTATTTATATTGATACTGAGAGAGATTCTTCCCAGACTTCCTCTCTGCAACAATGGGAGAAACCAAAGAACATTATTGCGGAGTATTGTAAAGGAGGGAATGTAGAAGAAATACTAAATGGGCCATCAAATAGGCGACCAACGTATTTTGCGTCGGAAAGTGTTGAATCCTTAAGTAAAGCACAATTATATGAACAAATTAAGGTCATAGACTGTGCTTTCTCGAAAATTTTGAAAGCAGAGTGTGAAGGTGAATCTTTCTTTATCTCCACCTGCATTGTTCAAAACATCGTTGAAAGCGCTGTAGAGATAAGCGAAAAGGACTTCTTATTTCAGTGTCTAACCAGTTGGACAAACAAACAGCTAATAAACTATTTAGATGCTATGTTGTGAATAATTTGCCTGGTGGTAACATATCACTAGCTTCCATAAATTATGAGTGCATGTTGCCAAATGATATATTGAAGTTTTATTGTAAAAATGTTAAAGTAACAAATTCACAGAAGCGTGCAATTGCAGTTGAGACAAGGGAACAATCTTTATGTCCTTCCTGGTTCCAGCAAAGGAAGTTACGCATTTCGGACAGCCAGAATGTACACCAGATCAAAACCCTACAGAGTGGAAATTACGAAAGACTGGCATTAGCGTTTCTTTCACCTAAGAATGTAAACACTTCTGCAGTGAGATATGGCAGAACTAATGAACGGAAGGCACTTGAGGAGTACTGCTTATTAAACGAATGCCGAGTGGTTCAACTCGGGTTGTTTATAAATGAACAGCAACCATGGTTATGTTGCAGTCCAGATGGGATACTGGTAGGTCAGGATTTTGTTAATCTTCTCGAGATTAAGTACCCTTATTCATGTCGAGAAAAACCCATAGTTGAAGACAATAAGTGCAATGTCCCGTATTTAGATATAACTACTGATGGTAACGTAAAGCTGAAGGAAACTCACGTTTATTATACTCAGGTACAGGTATCAATGTACATTCTGAACCTTCACAACTGTGACTTGTTCATATATTCTCCAAAGGGAAGTGTTAAAGTGAACATTTCCAGAAATTATGACTTCCTTTCCAGTACTATTCCTTCAGTAGAGAAATTTTATTTTGAACATTACCTTCCAGTAATATTTAAAGATGCTACAGTGAATGCACTGTAACTATATTCAAGAATTATCACTAATCGGATAATGGCTGATGTACGAATTGTATTTCTCAATGCTGAGAATTCAACTTGAAAATTTAAATTTATTATGTTGATTGCATAATTAAAAATCAAATTATTTTGCTGTTACAAATTCCATTACGGTATCGAATTTTCTGACAATTATTTGCAAAAATCTGTAGTAAGCTTAACTAAAAATAGTTAGTCTTGTGATAGAATTATTGGAGGACTGAAGTTTACCAAGACTCCTATGATGTGAACAATTTTGTCTATATGAGGAAGTAAATCCATAGTGAGTTTGTTGCTTAATATTTTATAAATTTTCATTCTCTGAATAGCTCTTTCAACATGAATTATTACTGACGCAATATCGTATGTTGTTTCAATTTCTTCAGCTGAAAACTGAGGATTAAATGCAAAAGGTGGCATTACCATTACAGCATTTCTGTTCTCAATACAAGTTCTTATCTGTGGGAAACCTTTGTCACACATAACTATATCCCCTGGCTGAATAAAGTTTAATATACCGGAATTAACTGTGATGTAGCTGTCAGTCGCTCTTCCACCATAGCATTTGGATATAAAAGAAATGTAACCTGATGGAGTAATGGCAACAAGAAATTTGACTGTAAATGAATTCTTATAATGAGAAAACATTAAAATTCTTTGACGAACACTGTTAGGTCTTTCACAGGGCACTTCACTGCAATCTATAATGCACGTGCAATTTTCGTAGTGTTTTTTTAAAAGCATTAGGCATTGTGCTTTTGATAGAGGATCGTTGTGGCCAGAAAATCCACTCCTTTGTTTTCTCAAAAATATGATGGAGAGCGAATTTAAAAGTAGCAGATGCTGTAGTCCTATGGCAGTTAAAAATTACGCCTAGAGCGGCGAAACTAATACCGAGTTTACATTTCATTAGCAGTAGAAGCAGCATGTTTTCTTTAGTAAATGTACAGTTATGATGAACAGAGGGTAACAAGGATAACAGGATATGAAACACTGCAAATTTAACACCTGCTATTTCGAGAAGATGCAGTTCCTTGTCTTTCACTGACCTGTATCCATTAAATGTACGTTTGGTGTCCATGAAGTCCACGTGAACACCACAATCTCTCTTAAAACAAGTGTCGGTCGTCGTCTGTTTATTCACTTGAGGCAATGGCAAATTTGTTTGAACTTCCGCTTCACAATTATTTTTCAGAGCAAAAAATAACACGTTCACACTGGTGTTGTTACCATCGGTGGTCATTACTTCAGTCTGCGTGCTTACATCACTGAATGATTTCGAAAAATCGTCCATGGTACTATTTTCAAAGTTTTTATTTTCATGTCTCCGTTTTCGCCTCTTGTATCAAGTCGTTACTCGGTGCTCCTCTTCTTGCTGACGTTCGATAGAAACAAGCGGTTTTATAAACAATCTCGGTACATAACCAGGACTGTCAGGATCTCTCGTAGGCATTCCATTCACAAAATGCCGACTACAAACACGCGAGTTGTTTGTGGGTTCCCATGGTTTACCATCACTAGTTCCTCGTTTCAGTGCCGCAATCCAGGCATTTCTCCTAGTTTCATGCTGCTTTTTATTCGGAAACAAAAAACTTAGTTCCAGGAGGACAGTTAATATACGTGAAGTTGCAACCAACCACAGAACAATTTTTTCTACTGTTTCGAGAACCTTTTAGCATGTCGAAGTTGAATCAAGCATATACAAGACCATTCAACACAGGTACAGACACTCGACTGCGATTCCCCCTGACAGTTTAAGTGACTTGCCGCCAGAGCGTAGCACCCATCATGTGCACGAGGTTGCGTGGCTCAGCGGCAACGTTCTCGCTTGCTCTGCCCAAGGTTGCAGGATCGAATCCTGGCGCAGTCAGCTGGCATTTGAGGGTGCGCAAATGCGAGGGAGCCATGTCAGTAGATTTACTGGCACGTTAAGGACACTCAGCATGAAGCGGGATGCATCGCAAACAGAATGCAAAAATTCGAATTCGGGTTCATGTTAATTTTGTGGGATTCAATTTTGACTTCTATGCGTGCAACTAGTAAATCATTACAAGCTGAACAGATCGACTTACAAACGTGTGCTGCCTTGTGTAAAACTTTAGAAGAAAAGTTAGGCAAGTTTCGTGATAAGTTCGATATTTTCGAGGATCAAGCTGAGAAATTGTTACCTGATATATCGTATTCTAAAATATCGTCGCGTGAAAGAAAGAAACAACCGAACGACTGAGGCGCTCCTGAAGTAGAATTTTGACTTGTGAGAATTTCAGAATAACAAGTTTTCTCGAAAACATCGATAAACTCAACGTCGAAATAAAAAAAGGGCAAAAGTTTATAAGGACGTTTCCAAGAAATTTGCATTTTTGAATAATTTTTCAATGAGCGATGAAGAACTCGGTGAAGCGGTAAACAATTTGGTTGACTTTTATGATAAAGATTTGGAAGAATGTCCAGCTGAACTGAAACATTTTCATTCTTATATAAACAACAAATACACCGCTGCCGAAAAATCTCAGTCAGTTGTATGAGATTTTAATGAAAGACCAATTGGCAAATGTATTTCCGAATGTAGAAATAACTCTCCGAATTTGTTGACTTTAACGATAACGAACTGTACTGCAGAACGTTCTTTTTCACAGTTGAAACGAATTAAAGCGCCTCGAAGAGCTAGTATGCGACAAGAACGATTGGGCATGTTAAGTCGTCGTTGCATAGAATCAGACATTTTAAGGAAAGTCAACTTCGATGATGTTATTGAAACTTTCTGCGAAACAAAATCCAGAAAAAAGTTTTTCTGAAAATGTACATGTGATCTAAATTGTATTCATTTTTTAAATTTGTAAATAAAATCTCTTTCAAAGTTATGATTGACTATTTTATGAAGGGGGAAGGGGTTGAAAAAAAATAGGAAAAAGGGGCCTCAAATTAACAATTGCCTACGGCCACTGTGAGTCTTAATCCGGCACTGGCCTCGACAATATTATGAAACGAATCATAAACCGCGTTCGTTGCATTGGCATGTGCTTCCCAGCGCGTATCTGACAATGAATTCAAAGTTTTAGAGTTTTTTATATAATTTTTCAATACGCCCCAAATGTGAGGGTTTGCAGAAAAGAAGTTATACAATGATTGCATTATCGAAAAAAAAAATCAACTGCGTAAAAACAGCTCTTAACAGCAGATTGTCCAACTAAATCGAGGGAATGTGTACCTCAAGGAACATAAATCGCATATTTATTCAGTTCTAATATTTTGGCTTGCAGACCCTGATACTTTCCAGACATGTTTGGTGCGTTGTCATAGGACTGTCCTCTACAATCTTGAATTTCCAAACCGCAATCTTCAGTGACGAAGTTCACAGTTTGAGTTATCAAACTTTCGCCATTATGACCTTCTGTTTCAAGAATTTATTTACCCCCCCCCCCCCCCCCCACCAAAAAAATGTTACTTTTCATTTTTATCAGAATAATATTATCCATTTCAGGTCCGTATTGAATATGTTTACTAATAAAACTATCAATTCTCCATAGTCTATTTATACAATTGGGTACATGTTTCGCACAAACGTTAGTGCTTCCTCAGCCAAAATATGCATAAAGACATAAACAAATATTACGCACTTATCAAATACATACAATGAAAATATTGGATGTCACAAACTATTGCATTGTTTTATCTATGGAATATTTTCATTGTATGTATTTGATAAGTGCGTAATATTTTTTTTATGTCTTAATGCATATTTGGGCTGAGGAAGCACTAACGTTTGTACGAAACATGTACCCAATTGTATAAATAGACTATTAATATTGTATTGAAAAGACGGAGAATTGATAGTTTTATTAGTTTTCATTTTTAGGTGGATTTTTTTCATTTTTGGGGGGCCCTTTTGAGCCGGGGGCCCCAGGCAATTGCCTATTTGTGCCTTATGGTTAATCCAGCACTGATTACTGGTATATCAATATTACGACGTATTCAGTCGAGAGCAAAGGATTTAAACAGACACAAAACCTGCGATTTCAACTAGGCTAGAAAGAGCATCCGAGAAAACCAAGGTAAAGAGCAAACTGCTTCGTTACTAGCCGCTGCTGAGCTGGGGAGCCAATATCATGTTGCCAAGACGTTGCACAATGACGAGCGGGTGAGCGAAGCTCTCGTCTACATTGCGTAGCATTATGTTATCATGTCCAAGTCAAAGCAGAGAATGAACAATGTTGCTACATCGGGACTCCGGGAGTCAGGACGTGTCACGAGTGCCAGAGGAGATGGGAACGAATTAAAAGTGCGTAACTGCGTCGCGGCTGACATTCCTGGGTCGGGCTTTACACCAGCCTCGGCGAGCAAGCTGACGACTGAGCTCGTCCAAAAGGCTCCCGTCGCCAGCCGCACACCGCTGTGGTGGACGCTGTCCAGTTTAACAAGCCCCCCCCACGATGTGCCGCTAAGAAACCGCAACCTGTTGAGCTTCCTAGCACAGGCAGTTTTCAAACACCGCACATGTGGCTCCCACGTTAACCTCTGGTCGAAAAGGGGTCCAAGGAACCGGTACGTAGCAACAACAGGCAAAGCTACATTTCCCAGATAAGCTCAGGATCGGGATGGAGAGTGCGCTTTCGGCAGAAATGGACAACCGAGGTCTTAGCGGTAGAGAACCGAAAGCCATGTTCTAGTATCCACCGTTCCACTCTCCGAATAGCTTGTTGGAGCTGTCGTTCAGCGACTGCCATATTTTGTGCACTATAATGTACAGCGAAATCGTCTACATACAGCGACGGTACCACCGCTAGGCCAGCAGCAGCTACTATACCGTTTATGGCAATCGAAAATAAAGTTACGCTAAGCACCGAAAGATAAGAGAAGGTTCATGGCATTTGTAGACTTAGAAAAAGCTTTTGATAACGTTGATTGGACTAAATTGTTTTACATTTTGAAAACGATTGGAATAACGTACAGGGTTAGGAGGGTGATCTACAATCTATACAGAAACCAGACTGCAGTCATTCGAGCTGAGGCACATGAGAGAGAAGCTGGTATTCAGAAAGGTGTAAGGCAAGGCTGCAACTTATCACCCATACTTTTCAATCTTTACATTGAACAAGCAATTAAGGAAATTGTAGAAAAAATTAAAATGGGAGTGAAGATTTAAGGAGAAATAATTTCAACTCTGAGATTTGCCGAAGACATAGCCATCTTGGCCGACACACCTGAGGATTTGAATTAGCTTTTGAATGGTATGGACTCCGTCTTGAGGAAATAATTCATGATGAAAATAAATGTAAAACAAAAATATTGGAATGCAGCCGAAATAAATCAGAAACCTCTATGGACATCAAATTGGCAGGTGAAAAATAAAGGAAGTAGGAGACTTCAGTTACTTATGAAGCAAAATAACCAGCGATAGACGAAGCAAAGAGAATATAAAAAGTAGGTTAGCTCAGGCAAGGAAAGCATTTCTACAGAAATGGAATCTGTTGACATCGAATATAGATTTAGGTGTTAGGAAGTCATTTTTGAAGGCCTTTGTCTGGAGCGTGGCACTGTATGGAAGTGAAACTTGGACTATTGCTGCAGCAGAAAAGAGAATTGAAGCGTTTGAAATGTGGTGTTACAGGAGAATGATGAAGATTAGATGGGTAGATAGGGTTACGAACGAAGATATATTAAGACTAGTGGGAGAGGAGAGATGTTTTAGGCGACTGCTAATGAAGAGAAGATATAGATTGGTAGGACACATACTAAGACACCCAGGAATATCAAGCTTAGTTATGGAAGGAAGGGTCGAGGACAAGAACTGTAGGGGTAGACCAAGGTTAGAATATGTTAAACCGATTGCCTCGGATGTGGTAGCTATGTAGAGATGAAACGATTAGCTCAGGACAGGGAGGCATGGAGAGCTGCATCAAACCAGTCAAAAGACTGAAGACTCAAACAACAACAACAACAACAACAACAACAACAACAACAACAACAACAACAAGCACCGATCCCTGTGGGACTCCGTTTTCCTGAACGTAATATTGCGAATATGTCCTCCCTATTCGGACACGGAATAGGAGAAGGGACAGAAAATTCGCAATAAAGACCGGCAAGTTACCTCGGAATTTCCATTGATGCAGGGTAGAGAGGATGCCGTAACGCCAAGTGGTGTCATAGACCTCCTCGAGGTCAAAGAAAACAGCGACTAGGTGCTGTCTCCGGAGAAAAGCGTCCTGTATAGCGGTCACCGGGCGTACCAAATGGTCGTTGGTACTCCGAGACGCCCTGAAACCACACTGGTATTCAGACAGGAGTCCTCGATTCTCGAGGACTCACACCGATCGCCGATTGACCATCCTCTCAAAGAGCTTGCACAGACCATTTGTGAGACAAATAAGTCTGTAACTCCCTGTCAAATTGGGATCCTTATCGGGCCTCAGGATAGGTATAATTATACCTTCCTGCCATTGCGCTGGAAACACACCTTCCAACCAGATACGATTAAACACCCTGAGCAAATATCGAATGCTTTCATCGTTAAGGTGTTTAAGCATCTGGTTGTGGATATTATCCGGGCCGGGAGACGTGTCCTTGAAGAGCGCCAGCGCTTCGCCGAGTTCCCACTCCGTAAAGGGCACGTTGTAGTCCTCTGAAGTGCGGGAAGCAAAACAGAGCTGGGAGCGCTCTGCCTCGAGCTTCAAAGCAACGAAATCTGGAGCATAGTTATCCGAACCGGAGATATCGGCAAAATACGATGCGAGATGGTTTGCAACGCGATAAAGATCTGTAACCAATTCATTATCAATGGAAATTCCCGGTACAGTAGAAGATGTATGAATTCCCGAAATGCGTCGTAGTTTAGTCCACACTTGAGAGGAGGGGGTATGTGCCGTGATAGACGACACATACCGTTCCCAGGATTGTTTTTTACTCTGGTGGATAAGAAACCGTGCCTTGGCACGAAATTTCTTAAACGCCACCAAATTGGCCATGTTTGGCCGTCGCCGATAATGCTTATGAGCGCGACGACGGTCTCTTATTGCCGCTGCAATATCCTCTGTCCACCAGGGGACGAGTTTGCGACGAAGAGTCCCAGAAAAGGATGGAATGGACTCTTCGGCGGCAGCAAGAAGCACATCGGTGACGTGCTGTACCTCGTCATCGACGCTCCGGCAACCAAGATCAACGAACACAGCTCGTTCTTGAAACGAGGGCCAATTTGTCCGCTTCTGGTTCAGAAGAGTAAGAACGATCGGGAAATGGTCACTGTCACAGAGGCCGTCGTGTACATACCAACCAAATAGGGGGACCAGCGCACGGCTACACACATTCAAGTTAATGTGTGAGTACGTGCCGTGCGCTAAGCTAAAATGCGTAGCTTCCCCTGTATTTAAGAGAGATAAATCCAACCCTTGAATTAAGCCCTCCACGTCCCTTCCTCTGGGGCAGGAAGATGGTGATCCCCAAAGGGGGTGATGGGAGTTGAAATCACCCATGATAAGGAAAGGGACTGAAAATTGAAGGAAAAAGGAAGCTTGTAGTTTAACGTGACCGTTAATCTTGAGATTATGAGCCACGGGACCTCCTTTTAACGTGGAATCCGAACCACAGGACACGGCATTTCACATCGGAAGACTGGAAATTGATCAACAAGATCAAAGACGTCATTAATATCAAAGGGATGGTTGGGTGGAAGGTACACGTTGCATACAGTAGTCATAACAGGCAATGACACGCCAACTGCAATAGAGTCCAGATCAGTGGTTAGTGGAAACTCTTCACTATAGCAGTCAGAGCGAACAAAGGTGCAAACACCCCCGGAAGCCCGGTCGGCGTCTTGTCGCTCTTTAGAGTACAGTCTGAAACCTCTCAGAACAGTCTCCTGATCAGGCCGGAGGTTCGTTTCCTGTAGGCAGACTATACTAGCTGCGTATTGTGATATGAGCTGACGGGGCTCAGTCAAATGCCTGTCATAACTGTTACAATTCCACTGTAACAGTGCCATAGTGTGAACTTTTAAACTAGGGAATAAGTTGGAACAGCAAGCTACAACTTAACCTCTGGCGGATCGTCATCCATTACGTCGACAATAATCTCCATGTCCTCATTCGAGGCCGTGAAGTGGGCCGACCCAGTGGAAGATTTCCGGGACGCAATTCGGTGGCGGGAGAAACTCCGTGGGGAGCGCGCTGACCTGTTGACCGGAACGTCCTCAGGCGCAGAAGCATCCGCAGCTGGTGGGGCGGATGGGTTCCCCGTTTCAGGAGGAGTAAGGGATCGCGTGGTCCGGTCTCCGTTCTTCCCCGCCTCTCTAACAGATGTAGACGGACCAGGAGTAGAACTCCTGATGCCGCTTCGGCACGGTTTTCGCCGACCGTTTGAGCGGGGAGGAAGTTGAAGGCGAAGCAGCCTTCACTCGCACAGCCTTCTTTGTGGCCGAAGGTGGGGTAGAAATCACCTTCGGGCTCTTGTTCCGATTCGGGGGTGTAGATTTCAAGATGGGCGCTGGTACATTTGAAAGTTTCATAGCTGAGACAAAAGATGAAGTAGCCGGGACCAAATTTGGGATTATAACGCTATAATCAATCGTTGGAGCAGGAGCAATCGTGGTATGGTACTTCTTGCGGGCCTCCTGGTAGGTGAGACCATGCAGGGTTTTGATCTCCTGTATTTTCTTCTCACTCTGGAAGACAGGGCAGTCCCTGTCCCGAGGAGAATGAAATCCAGGGCAATTAGTGCACTGATACGGTGTTGTGCACTCTTCCGCTTCGTGTGGTACCCTACCGTATGTTCCGCAGATTGCAGGGCTCGAGCATTGGGATAACACGTGCCCGAACTTCTGGCAGTTATAACACCTCATTGGTGGAGCGATGTAAGGCCGTACGTCACAGCGGTAACTTGTTGCCTTGACTTTCTCCGGGAGCACAGAAAGCTCAAAGGAAATGATGAAAGCACCAGTATCCACGACTTGACCATTGACCTTGCGCGTAATGCGCCGGACATTAGTCACGTGACGGTGCTGCATATCCTCCTTGAGGTCCTCGTCAGTGTTCAGAATCAAGTCTCGGTGGAAAATATCTCCTCGGACTAGATTCAGAGACTTGTGCTTTTCCACTTTGACAGGGATCTCGCCAAAGTGGTCACAATGCAAACGTTGTTCAACTTGCTCACCAGTCCTAGTCTTGAGCAACAAGCTACCGTTCCTCATCTTTTGTACTTTCTCAAGCTCACCATGGACACCTTCTATGTGACGAGAAAACAAAATACTCTTTACCAGCTTGAAATCACCCCCATGTGTTCTTGTCGCTACCAGAAACTTGGGGGTGTTAGCACCCAGATTTTCACGCAAAGATTGTTCTCAGGGGGTTGATCGTCGTAGGGCAGGCTGTTCCAGCCGAGCAGCTCGCCCGTGACCAGCGGAGTACTCGCCGCCTTGTATGAGTAAACCTGCAACATGCAATACACCTCTGCTGTGGGGGCTGCCATCACTGCGCAGTCGATACAGCATGAGTGGCAGGAAGCGCATGGACTTGTACTATGACCTTCGCCCAGTGACGTATTGGCTCTCACGCCCAGTCCCTCTCCAACCGTGCTCCGAGCATTACTGCTGAATACTCGCGTGTATGCATACTCAAACTCATGGATTTGGAATAGCCTGCCATAGGGAATCAAAAGTTGAGTGTTGGACCACCCTGTTTGGGGATTTTTCTTTTAGAACCCATGGCCAGAACATCCTCCCCGAATGCCACCGACATCCGATCACGGGCCGCCACAGTAGGCGCTACGCAGCCAGGGCAAGGCCCACCGAGCTTGGAAGGCATTGCCCGGGGGTCCGATGTTTTACGATGCCGTGTCGGCATGTACCCCTCGGCATATACTGGATTTTACAGCTTTGACATTCGGCTGTGCGGGGACCTGCATAGTCAGGCGGATACAACTGTACGGGTACATGGCGCAGCCACCTGTCAGCTTGGCCAAGACCGAACAGGCTTTCGAGCGGAGTCACACGCGTAAGTGGCCCATCCCCCTAACACACGCACATATAGAAATTTTGGTTGCCAAACCCTGAAAGCATGAACGGAAAGAAGTGCGATCTAACCTAATGAGAGTTATATCGCACGGATGTATGTCTTTTAGAGCTGACTGGTAAAGGGGACCTATCCGAAAAACCGTTTTAGTCGCCTTGTACGACTGGCAGGAATGACAGTGGATGTATTCGCTCTCTCCCACCCACGGGGGTCCAATTCACAAACCAACGCGGAGTCTTTCAAGTATAGCCAAGGTCTCCCCTTTTAGTCGCCTCTTACGAAGGCAGGGGATACCGTGGGTGTATTCTAATCCCCACCTACAGGGAGGAGTTGTAACGAACGTTAGTGTATAAAAGAAAAAATAAAGCTAATTAACCAGGACAGTGTACTTTCAAGAACTGCCGCCCACCTGCGGATTATAGGAGGCACGAGGTCAGCGCGACGACATATACAGCAGCATTGCCATGGGGCTCTACTTTCCATATCAAGCAACTACTCAGGAGCCTGAGTGTACTCCGTTTCAACCCTTCCGGCCAGATCTTAAATCTCTGGCGGAACCGGCATCAAACCTGGGTCTTTCTAGGTAAGAGACGAGCGTGCAACCTCTAACCCAGAGGTTAGTTATACATGTCCGGTCAAAGAACAAAGAGGGGTGTATTTTACTTTCACAAAATCCTCCTTCCTGCATTCGTTTCACAGATGATTCAAATATTTCATGTTGTGGACGGGTTGTCGGGAGGTCACAGTAATAACAGCAAGCGATATTGGCCCACAGTGGAAGTAAAGAACATAAAATCCAGCAATTCTTCTAGATTTATGCCGTGTCTTTGGCGGGGTTGCGCCTAAGTGCACCAAATCAGTCTCATCAGTGGGGTCTTGGTGTCCGTGCCCAGACCACCGCTGGGGTACTGGACCATTGATAGATGGAACGAGTTATTTCATTCCCGGACCTCGCACACCCAGCTCTTTTGCCGTAAAGTATTAACTGATTGAAGGTGAAGAGAAAAAAGAAGGAAAGGTATGATCCAGGAAGCTCTAAGGAATGGCGCAGACGCACACCGCGACCCCGAAGGCGACGCCCCCAGACGAGATCCCAACAACACCCGCCAGAGCCTAACCTAATCTCTGCGTGCGGAGATTGGCGAACTATACATTGGAACTCTCTCCGATAAACGGAGGCATTCGTATTCACCTTAGGACCTATGTATAGACTAACCGAATTTCCGAACGCGGGACTTGCCACAGAGGTACCTCGCTAGTTGTCCGGATCATGCAGACTTACAGCCAGGCCTATTTCAATACACTGAATAGGTACTAAAAAAATCGTAATGTACACTGAGTGGCCAAAAGTCACGGGAAGGGTAGTCCCATGAGAACATGTGCCGTGTATGACTCCTGGGCGTTGCGACTAGCTGCGGCGGAACAGAGCAGTCTGGGTTCCCGAGGTCAACAGTGTCGAGGGTGGATCTTCAATATCGCATAGATAATGTTACCATCCGCGTAAACCGCCGCACGGGACGACCACAGGTGTTAAACGAACGGACATCACGTCACCTCAGCAGAACTATACGGGACGATTGAAGGGCTACTGTGAGTCAGATCACCGCCCAGTTGAATGCTGGGAGTCAGCAACCCATTTCTTAACGAGTCGATGCCTCGTCGTATTGCTGGCGTTTCGAGGGTTCTCGGAGGAGCAACTCTAACATCATATTCCGTGACTTCCCATGACTTTTAGTCACTCAGTGTATATTTCAATAAGATTTGATAGAAACATTACGGTGAGTAATTCTATTTGATTGATAACTTTCAGCCGGTTAACACAAATGTATGCGGAAAATGTGAGAGTCTACCTGTAAATATATCCTCATGTGATTTGCATAGGTTATGAGGATGACATGTTGTTTCAGATGAGGGGCTTGAACATCGCGATTATTCATCCCCGTGTACTTGGATATGTGTAATTTTGTCTCAAAACCTGTGTTATTGTGATGGCTGTATTAGTGTTTGTAATTCAGGTGAGGATTGAGAAGGAGGCGGCTTTGGCCGTAAGTTAGGAAGCATCCAAGCATTTGCCTAGAGCAAATGTGGAAAACCAATAAATTTCAAGATGGCTGAGGAGGGAATCGAATCCACCTCTTCTCAGTTTTGGCTCATGACGCTGATTGTACTCCGTTCCAGCCCCCAGACCAGAATTAAATTTCTTGGCAGAGCAGGGAATCGAGCCCGGATCTCCGAGAGTGCCAACCTGTGAGTGATGATATTTCCCCAGATTTGCCTCAAAATTCTCCAATATTTAAATTTGGGCGCCAAATACTTCACGAGATAAACGTAATAGGTCGTCAACTCTCTGGCTGTGAAATACATCTGCCTGAATTAAGTCATGTGGGCGTGGTGGGGCTCTCTGAGACATGGCTTACCCAAATAGTTAGCGATAGTGAACTGCCTCTCAGTGCTAACTTTAGTATATTTCGCAGGGGGTAGGGGAGGGGTGTTGCTAGCAGTGAACAGTGCTTTACCGTGCAAAAGGAGATCAGACCTCGAGCGGAACTGAGAGTTAATGTGCGTGGAGTTACTCTTTCCAGGCCGCAACATATTTGTGGGTTGCTTCTACCGGCCACCGAGCAGTCCCCTGTACAGTTTGGAGCAGTGTCTAGGTAGACTCAGTGCTTGCAGCTCTATCGCAAGGCGAATTGGTGTTAATGGGTGACTTCAATCTTCCCACATTAAAATGGACCTCCCCAACAACAGGTACACCTGACAATGATGGCTCCTTCTTTACAGGTAACTTTATTACTTGCCTCAGATTAGACCTACAGCAGCATAACATGTACCTAACGCGGGGCTCCAACGTCCTGGACTTCATATTATCTTCACTAAAACTGAAATCCAACACTGCTGGTAGAAACATCTTTGTCTCTGACAATCAATCCCTCGACACCACTCTGTTCCTCCCCACCCCACACTCAAAAGTAGTCAAGGAGCCACCCTCGCACCCGAACTTCAACTGGCGCGGAACTGGCTGGCCAGCAATATGCCGCGCCTTGGAATGCCTGTCCTGGACCCTACTCGAAGGACACCTCACGTGGAGTCGGCAATCTCCCTGCTGTACGACTGGCTGCTTGCTACCATCAAAGACTTCGTGCCGGCACGGCGGCCTACCAACAGCAAGTACCCGTTTCAGACTTCCTATGAAACTCGGCTGGCCATGGGAAACAAGAAGTCCTGGCGCCTTTGGAAGGACTTCCCCAACCCCCACACTCGAAATACATTCAATCACATTCGCCGGCACGCAAGAGGTCTGCTCTGGAGAGACTACACGGGCCATATAAACGCCATCACTGAGAACGTCCGGGAAAACCCCAAGCTCTAATGGTCCGTCAACTCAAGGAGGCGGACTGAAAGGATTCCCGCCAGCTTAAAACACCAGGGAATCACAGCGGAAGGACCAGCTCGCAATGAACTCTTCAATAGGTATTTCTTTGAAAATGTGTCCACTCCCACCCAAAATCAACCCCTTCACCGGTAGAAACAGCAGCAAATTGCACTTCATCGAAAATAATAACAACACCAATGAAGTCCTCAGTCTACTTCAATCTCTCCGTATCAACAAAGCTAACATCCCGATGATATTGGTCCCATTTTCCTGAAAAACACAGCCACTTTCCACACCGCTTTCCAACCTATTCAACAGGTGCTTTGCCAAGGGGTATTTTTCCACTGCCTGGAAACAGGCCAACATTGTTCCGATTTTTCAAATCTGGGGACAAAACAAACGCATCACCTTACCGACCAGTACCCACAGAAGTAACCAGCAGAGACTACCAGCAATTCCAGGAATGATACTAGTCGCTGAAAGATCTCACGAGCAATATGGGAGTGCCATCTTTATTAGATCAGGTATCACAGTATTGTCCACTGACTGTTCTGATGAAGATAATATAGAGATACTAACAGTGGAGCTATGAAGTTGCACAATATCTTCAATATATAAACCACCCAATTCTCCGTTCTCCTTTAAGAAGACTAAAAATATGGACAACAAAGACACTCACTTTGTAATTGGAGATTTTAATAGTCATAGTAATTTATGGGGTTACCTTCATGATGACGAAAATGGTGAAGCTGTAATAAATTGGGCTGAATCAAATGAGCTGTGCCTTGTACACGACCCGAAGTTGCCTCCGTCATTCAACAGTGGAAGATGGAAACGTGGCTACAACCCCGATTTAATTTTTTTCAAGCGAAACCATTGCTGGGCAGTGCGTAAAGACCGTAGCAAACCCAATCCCAAATACACAACAAAGACCTATTGTGTGCCAAGTTTTCGCTGCATTTCGCCCTCAGTGCTTGCCATTTCGAAGAAGATATAACTTCCAGAAAGCTAAGTGGAACAAATTTACGGCATTACTTGATGAATCTGTTCTTGAGCTGGATGCATCTCCAGAGAATTATGAACAGTTTGTGGCTACTGTCCAGAAATGCTCCCGTCAGTGCATTCCACGGGGTTGCAGAACAGTATACATTGCAGGTCTTACCCCAGAGATAAAAGACTTATACTCAGAGTACATTTGTTCCTTCAATATGAATCCATTTGGAAACGAAACAATTCACCTAGGTCGTAAACTCAATACTGCTCTGGCAGAAAGAAAACGGAACAAATGGGCTCAAACAGTATCTAACATCTACATGTCACAAAACAGTCAAAAAGCTTGGAGCCTAATGAAGAGATTAAATAATGAACCATCCAACAGAAAATTGCATTCTAACATATCTCCCAACCAAATAGCCCATCAGCTAGTGTTGAACGGCAAAGTCGAGGAGCACATGAAGAAAACCAAAATCCAAAGAGACTACGACAATGAAACAAGTGACTTTTCGTGTGTCTTCAGCTTAAAAGAACTGGAGATGGCCATACAAATGTGCAAGAATGGTAAAGCTGCTGGTCTTGATGACATCCGCATAGAGCAAATAAAAAAAATTGGTAAAAACACAAAGGAGTGGCTTCTACAACTTTTTAACAACATCATTTGCCGCAAACAAATTCCAAAAATATGGCGGAAAGCAAAAATCATAGCCATCCTGAAGCCTGGCAAAGATCCATCTGATCCTAAGAACTACAGACCAGTTTCGCTGTTATGCCATTTATACAAAGTGTTTGAGAGAATGCTCCTTAACAGACTATCTCCAAAACTTGATCCACTTCTGATCCCAGAACAAGCAGGCTTCAGACCAGGAAAGAGCTGTACTTCACAGATATTGTGCCTAACACAGCACATCGAAGATGGTTTGGAGAACAGGAAGATAACTGGTGCAGTTTTGGTGGATCTAACGGCTGCCTACGATACTATTCAACATCAAATCCTGCTTGGTAAACTGTACCAGATTACCAAGGATTTTGGACTCACAGAAATTGTTGCTTGTCTTCTACAAAACAGAAGGTTTTTTGTCGAGTTCCAAGGAACCCGCAGTCGCTGGAAAACCCAACGAAATGGTCTACCACAGGGCAGTGTTCTATCACCTTTTCTGTTTAATGTGTATACTAATGATCAGCCTACATCTCTGCATACCAAGAGATTTATCTATGCAGATGACCTCTGTCTGACAGCACAAAGTGAAAAGTTTGAAGAAGTGGAGCAGATTCTCTCTGATGCACTGGAGGACCTTTCACTTTACTACAAGAGAAATCAACTCAAACCCAATCCATCCAAGACACAGGTTTGTGCTTTCCACCTCAGAAACAGGGAAGCAGCAAGGAAACTCAATATTAGCTGGGGAGGAGCTCACCTGGAACATTGTTTTACCCCAAAATACCTAGGGGTAACTTTAGATCGCACCCTATCTTACAAGAAACATTGTATGAATGTTAAACAAAAAGTATCTACACGAAATAACATACTTCGTAAGTTGATAGGGGCCGACTGGGGCGCCCATGCTGAAACACAACGTATGTCTGCATTAGCTCTGTGTTATTCAGCTGCTGAGTATGCTAGCCCTGTATGGTATCACTCAGCTCATGTAAAACAGGTTGATGTTGCCCTCAACGAGTCCTGCAGAATAATTACTGGTTGCCTGAAACCTACACCTGTCCACAAACTACATTCCTTGGCAGGAATAGCCCCTCCTGAGGTACGCCGTGAGGTCATAGCACAAACGGAACGAAAAAAGTCCGCAGAGGACCATGCTCACCCCCTTTTTGGTCACCAGCCTCCAAGAAGGCGGCTAAAATCAAGGAAAAGCTTCCTGCAAACTACATCGATGCCTACTACAAAACCCGAAGTAGCCAGGATACAGCTATGGCAATCCACCATACCACCAGATTGGATGAAGGCCATGGAAAGGCTTCCAGCAGGCCACAACAACAACTGGGAAACTTGGCGGTCACTCAACAGACTTCGGACTGGTGTTGGGAGATGCAAAGTTAATCTCCACAAATGGGGATACCTACAGGAATCAGAACTCTGTGAGTGTGGGGAGAGACAGACCATGATACACCTCTGTTCCTGTGAACTGTGCCCGTGCTCTTGCACAACGCAGGAGTTAATGGAAGGTCATGAAAAGGGTGTGACAGTGGCCCGTTTCTGGGCAAAGACAATTTAATTCGAGACATTGTTGTATGTATTATTTCTTTTTAATATTGTGTATCATCCCTCTGTGTATGTTGTAATGCTTTTGACTCGAGTAAATAAATAACCGACCAGTCTCTACACTACCCACACTGTCCTTTATATTTGAAAAAATAATCCACCAGCGTCTCCTGTCGTTTACTTCACCGTATATTTCAATCAGCCAGCATGGTTTCCTTCCTGGAGTCTCGTGCCTCACTAACTTGGCCACTATTCTCAGCTACGCAACACATGCCATTGCAGAAAGTTCCCAGCTTGATATCTGCTACGTAGACATATCAAAAGCATTTGATTCGATAGACCATACCCTTCTACTCCACAAAATCGCTGAACGGTCCAATAAACACGGCAATCTCCTGACACTCCTCGCCGGCTTTCTACAGAACCGACAACAGTGAGTCGTAATATCAGGCACTTCATCCCCTTGGCTACCTGAGCTCTCCGGCGTCCCACAAGGCCAGTGCCCTTGGATCACCGTTATTTTCATTATTTTTGGACGACCTACCATCCAAACTCTCTGACACAGCCGATACCCTACTCTTCGCAGATGACTGCAAGATTTTCAAGGAAATTAAGACACCAGCTGATGCCGCACTCTTCCAGTCCTCACTTAACGCTCTATCCGCCTGGTGCCGCACATGGAAGTTGAAACCAAACCCAGATAAATGCAGCTTATTAACAATTACCCTACGCAATTCCCCATAACCTACAACATATTTCTTACTTGACAGGCCCATCACTGCAGTTGCGCATCAGAGAGATCTCGGGATCATATTCCACAACCAGCTACGATTTAAAGATCACATACAAAACTCCTTATCCAAAGTCATGATATTCCTTGGCATACTCTACCGCTTCTCTGAAATATCAAATCCCACTGCTCATCGCCTCTATTATATACACCTTGGGATCAAGCATTTAATCAGCGATTTTCAGTGGACAGGTCTCCTCGCCACCTGGTAGCTACCAGGACAGGAGAGGGTGATTTTTAACGGGTAAAATCTATAATTTTTGCTGAAGAAATCGACGAGAAATTTGGAGACCTTAACGGGATTTCTGAGCTCCGGAACGGGCAGCTCCTGCTGCACACCGTCGACCGGAAGCAAACCGAAGCGTTGCTGGCATGCACGCAGTTCGGCGAAATTCCCATTAAGGCTGAAAAACACGGAACGCTGAATGAGGTCCGCGTGTTATATTCCATCGCGACCTCATTCTCAACAGCGATGCGGAATTACTGCGGGATCTGGGGATGAGAGGCGTCACTAAGATTAGGGGCATCGCCCGAAAGTAAATGAGCTATAGGAGTTTAAACTCACCGGGTGCTCAAAAAGTAAGTACCCCCGCTGCGCTTATCAATATCTCATCATCATCATCATGTTTTTCAGTCAAGCGACTGGTCTGCCCCTACAATGAGTCTTCTCCACGTTGTTCGGTCTTGTGCTGTCCTTTTGACCATTTCATAATTTCGTAGGCCAGAGCTATGTAGGAAAGATCTCATGAAAGTGTTCCGTGGCCTCCCGCGAGGGCGTTTTCCAGGTATTTTGCCTTCTAGTATATCGATCATCAGGCCACCATGTCGTAACCTGTGGCCAAGCCAGGTGGATCTCCTTCTATATATCTGGCGGATCATTTGCCGTTTTTCCTTTATTCGATCCAGCACCGTTATGTTGGTCATTTTCTCTACCCAGCTGATCTTTTCCATTCGGCGCCAACACCACATCTCAAACGCTTCTAGTCGTTTAATGTCACCTCTATTCTCGCGAACCAATAATCGGATATGGACATACGAGGTGTTAAATGACTCGGGGCGAAGTCTTCTCTCTTTATGGACCACGGTTTTACCCAATTAACCAAAAAATGCAAGGTCATCGACACGAGATCTTATAAATCAATCATCGGAGAGGGTTATGTGATGTGTCATATTACTCGGGGCAAAGTCCCCTTTCCCATGGCTCATGAATTTTCCCTAAGGACCCAAAACTGCAAGGTCATTGACCTCAGATTTTATAAACTAATAATCGGGGAGGATTATGTGAGGTGTCAAATGACTCAACATGACGCTTCCTTTCCCACAGCCCACACATTTACCCAAAACTGCAAGGTTATTGAGCTGAGATCTTATAAACCAATCATCGGAGAGGGTTACGTGAGGCGTTGTATTACTCGGGGCAAAGTCCCCTTTCGCATGGCCCATGAATTTACCCAAAATACCCAAAACTGCAAGGTCATCGACCTGAGAATTTATAAACTAACAATCGGAGAGGGTTATGTGAGGAGTCAAATGACTCGTGATGACGCCTTCTTTTATATAGACCACTTAGTTTTACAAATTTTGCAAAAGGGACCAACTGTACATTTTGAAAAATTTATTTTTGGACTTTTGTATTTCATTTAATGTTTTTAATTTATTATTTATAAAAAGTTTATTTTTTATTTATTTTTATTTTGACAAAAGGCATAACTTAACTACCGATATAATTTTGAAAATTTTGATTTTTTGACTTTTGGATTTTATTTATTATTTATTTTGATTTTTTGATTTGACTAAAAGAGCTTATGTGCATATTTAGAAAATTTTGTTTTTTACTTTTTAATTTTATAAATGTTTTAATTTATTTTATATGTAATTTTTACTTACCATTTTGTTTTTAGTTTTTTTTGATGTTGCCAAAGGTCCTAACGAGTGACACTAGGCGCTTGGGTTTGCTGATTGTCGCGCAGCTATTCCCCCTAATAGTTCGCGAACCTATAATGCTAGAGACTTGTATGGGATGTCATATGACTTGAGATGAAGCCCTGTTTTTTATGGACTATTTATTTTTACCCTAAGATAAAAACTACCCTTACCCGGGGATGAAATAGTGCATTTTTTTACACGCATGCGCCTCGCAGCTTTTGCAAGATGGTTGGCATTTTAAAGCACTAATCTGTAAGGTTATTGACCTGAGATTTCTTGAACCCATAATTGTAAAAAAAAAAAAAAAAATTAAATTAATGCATTTAATAGTTATAGATTTTGTTGATGAGATTTTACGAACCTGAGATTTTTGAATTCATAATTGTAGACAATAGATTTAAGATTTAAAGTAAGTAATTTAAAGTAATGCATGTAAGACTGTTTTATTTTTAGATTTCAGAATTTAGATTTTATATTGTAGATTTTACATTTAGCTAAAAGACTAAACCATAATGTTATAGACTTGAAATTTTCATTAAGTTAACTAATTATTAAGAAATGACATATAAGGATTTGTGTATTCTGAATTACTTTCCCTTTACTATGAATTATTTATTTTTACATTCTAGATCTTAGAATTTAGATTTTATATGTTATATTTTGGATTATGTGGAAAGACCAAACAGTAAAGTCATTGACTTGAAATTTTGGATAGCTAATATATTAAAGAAAGAGTTGGACTTACATTCTTTTACTATGAATTTTAATTTTAGATTTTAGAATTTAGATTTTAGATTTAGAGTTTATATTATAGATTTTACATTTAGCTAAAAGACTATATCATAATGTTATAGGCTTGACATTTTCAGTAACTAATTATTAAAGAATGACATATAAGGATTTGTATTACTCGGGATTACATTCCCTTTACTGTGACTTATTTATGTTTAGATTTTAGAATTTAGATTTTGCGAAAAAAAAACCAGTAAAGTAATTGACTTGAAATTTTAGATAACTCATCATTAAAAAATGACTGGAATTACATTCCCTTCACTATGAATTTTTACTTTTAGATTTTAGAATTTAGATTTTATATTTTACATTTAGCTAAAAGACGAAACCGTAAAGTCATTGGCTTGAAATTTTGGGTAACTAATTATTAAAGAATAACATACAGTATAAGGATTTGTATTACTTGGAATTGCATTTCTTTTACTATGCATTATTTATTTATAAATTTTAGGTTTTAGATTGTTGTTTTCAGAATTTAGTATTTAGATTTTGTGAAAAGA
This sequence comes from Meconema thalassinum, assembly GCA_946902985.2. NCBI lineage: Eukaryota > Metazoa > Arthropoda > Insecta > Orthoptera > Tettigoniidae > Meconema > Meconema thalassinum. The sequence goes on from OX336388.2 coordinate 1,357,290,780, forward strand.
CCAAACTTGGAGGTTATTGACTTGAAATTTTTGGTAACTAATTAATACTAGATGATTGACTCGAGATTTTGCGAACAAATAATTACATTTTATTTATTACAAACATCGGAGCAGCAGTTAAGAGTACCACAAGCTAGCCTATATTTTTTTATTCGGTAAACCATGCTGTAAAAAGTTAAGTTCATTTTGTTTGAACATGACCGTACCTTTGAATTAACATTTCGATTATTGACATGACATTTCTGAAATTGATAATTTGTTAATGTTATACTACAGCTTAAATGAAAAAGCGCAAACCCTTTATTACTAAGGCAAGTATTTTTCTTTTACTTTGGGCTTTACGACGTAACTAGAAATATAAGTTATATATATATTTTTTTATGTTTTACATTCTTAAGAGCAAGAATGGGTTTACACAAAGTTCTGTAACATGACACCTGACTGAGTTAGTTATTGTTGTTTTAAGGGGCTGCGAGGTCATCTGCCCCAGACACCTGACTGACCGCGGCAGGATAGCTTGATAGGCTTTTTTAGTGACCACAAGTATTATTATTATTAGTAGTAGTATTATATAACATGTAAATACACTTTTAACGCATGGCTATACACGCAGATACGTTTAATTAAGAAAAACATGTTGTGTAACCTAAGAGTTAAGCTCTATAAGCACGCTATATTACATTAGAGAATAGAATATTGACTATTTATTACACACGGCTATGCAGGTAGTTAATACTAATTTTTAGGCCATGAGCGACCTTTGCGATAAGAATTTGCTAACCAGACACGAGTTAGCTACCAGGGAACACTTTGACGACTATGCCTGTTTTGACCAGTGGATAAGGTTCTAGACAGCGGCCAGTTATTTTGTGTTATATATATAACACATGCTTAGACCTATATATAAACCGAGCGACCATGTTGGTTTTTACAAAAACGAGACATTATACCAGAAACGATTAAGATAGCCACGTAGAGCTTATCAAAACACCGCGCCGTTGTGTAAACGGTAGGTGCTAGTTACCAGGCGCTGACTAATTACTATACACATGGACACGGTCCCTTTAAATTGGCGAATATTAAATTAATTATTTAACGTTATTTTAAGATGCCCTGAACTGTCTATTAAACACAAATTTTACGGGACTGCTACGATACGTAACACAGTTAAGTATATGGGCCTAATAGCCATGATATTTAAATACCCTAACTAGACGGTTATAAGAACATTGATATTGTAAACCACATATTATTATGATTTATATGCACCTAAGTACACAGAGCTAATGATTTATATATTATTATATACACCTACCATTTGTTTTCACGAGTTAGCCATTGGGAAATGGTATCCGGGTGTAAAACCACACAACATATAAACTTTTATCCCACCTTATTTGCAAACGTTAATAAGAAACAATAAAACAGTTTAGTAGCATGCTGGTCTGTTGACTGTAGTGGGAGTATGGACAAGCTGATCTGGCAGAAAGACATATCTCTAGTTACCATGATGCGAGAATCTGCTTGCATTACGTCACAGTCACAGTTCTTAAATCCTCACTTTTATCTTAACGGGGCGCACTTAACCGTGATAGGTAAAACTAAAAAGTAACCTTAAAAGTGCTTTTTGGACGATACGTTTTGACAGGCCACGGCCGCTTCTTTCCCAATTCTATTTCTTTGTATAGTGGCTAACACTTTTGACTCTAGCACTGGAGGCCTGGGTTTAATTGTTGGCTTAGACAAGACATTTATTTTTGATCTTAGAACAGTAACGATGTATACTTAATTTTGTGCGACAATGCTAAAAAGACATGGGTTCGAACCCCTTGCCCGGCATAACTATTACCGTAACATTGGTTGCTAGCACTGTACAATTATGGCACTGAGTATACAAAATCGCAGATATAGTACATTATTTAAGGTCACTCTTTCCGAACAGCCAGATTCTGTTGATGGTTAACAATTGCATTAATAGTGAGACGCGGGGATAGCAATTAAGAAAAACAGACAATACCCATACATAAGACAACTTTCTTTCTCTTTTTAACATTGCTTGCTATAGTTCAATAAAACAAAGCTAGCGGTAGATAGTCTTTTCCCACGGCGAGCAGTGACCGATGTTTTTAAAAACAGAGAGAGCTTTAATTGTTTTATGGGTATAAAAACCTCATCCTCATCATCATCATCACCATTATAATCACTATTACTATTTAGTCCTTATTGATTTTCTCGCAATACTACCTCTTGCATAGTCTGTGTTGCCTTTGAAATTGTTGATGGCTCTTGAGGCGTAGAAGATGGACTGAACATAACTTTTATAAGAGGGGTCAAACACTGCTCAATAAACAATGCACTATCTTGAGTAGCAATATATTTTTCTTGTACTATCATTTTAGCATTTTGATGATTTCTTTTCAACACCAACCGTGTTTTGTCTGGAGCACTACATTGATGATCACTCATACTTAAGACCTCACCATTGTTATTACTGTTCTCATCCCCTCGAGATCTTTTTAACCTCTCTTTTGAGCATCGCCAGAATAATATTACTTTTACATTTTGTCGTCTATAGTTATAACAGTAGCCTTTATAGAATGCACGTTGTTTACCTTTATAGGTCATAGTAAGTTCCATAGTAGCAACTGGCTTGTCGGTCTGTTTTACACACTACATAGGTTACAGCAGTTCTGGTGAGTGAGATTTAGCGTCGGCTTTTATATTGGCTTATATAGATGCTTATTTAGCGGCTTATATTAATATTACATGTATTGTTAAGACTTAGATTAAGAGGTTACGTGGAACCATTACACAATTATTTTGGCACGACGAAGCTCATTTTCTATATCCAATAGTTCTTTCTCATATCCAGTACGACCAGCCTGTCTAAGGGCATGCAAGTGCTGAAGCCGCTGGATTAACTTACTGGGATTGTTCCAATAAACAAATTTAACAAATGATTTTTAAGTGTAAACAGAGCATTACCATTACTATCATCATCATCACTATTACTATACAGTCCGTTTTGATCCTCTTGCAATACCACTTCTTGCATAGTCTGTGTTGCCTTTGATAGTGTTGGGAGGTTTTCAGACGTTGACAACTGTCCTAACATGACTTTCTGAGGAGATGATAAATGCTTTTTAACAAACAATGCACTATTTTGAACAGCAATATATTTTTCTCGGACTTGCTCTTTTACCTTGGTTAGAGTATTTTGTGCATTTAAATGTGTATTATTTTGAGATTCACAATGATGCTCGTTTGAAGTAAGTACGTTGGAGTCTTTTGTCTTAATCATTACTCGACACTTTTTGGATCTTTGTTTGAACATTGCCTAATAACAGTTCTATTTTAATTGGTTGTTTTTACAATATATGTATATCCTTTATAGTAGGCACATGGCTTACCATGGCTGGTTGTTGAGACTTTCATATCAACTAATACACACGAATTAAATTTTGGTTAAGTTACCTCAGTAATAATAACAGTAAAAATAAATTTGAACTGGATTTATATTTTTTAAAGGTGGAATCTCCAAAGTACTGTCAGGAATAATAATTACATGAACAATTTTTAGACTACAAACGATTTACACACATTCCTCAATGTTAAGATTTATACTGAATACAATTTATAGTGATCATGATTTTTATTGGCTGTGATTGATAGTAGCCGCGATTAGTAGGCGCGATTGATACTGGGTGCGTTTTATAGCAGGCTCAATTGATAGTAGGTGCGATTAGTAGGCGCGTTTGATACTGGGTGCGTTTTATACTGAGCATGATTTATACTGGGCACGATTTCACCGAGCGTAATTCATAGCAGGCGCGATTAGTAGCCGCGATTTATACTGGGAGGGATTTATAGTGATATATATTATGTTGGCTTACAACACACTAAGATTCCAACGAATTCTAAAGTACTTTATGGTTAATGATTGACTAAGAGTGGTAACTAACTTTACCTAACCTTACCTAACCTCACCTAAACTAACCTCAGCTTACCTAACCTAACCAACTAAACCTGACTTGACCTGACAACATAACATCAGCTAACTTTACCTAACCTAATCTAACCTAACATGACCTGACCTGACTTCACTAAACCTTACCTAAGCTAACCTCACATCACCCGACTTGACCTCACCTACCTCACCTAACCTGGGATCGACAGTAATCTACTAATCTACAGAGAAAAGTTTTGACCGTGGGCTCAACTCAACATCACGATACCGCAAGTTAGCACGGGGCCGCGGTTTGGTACACATAACGTAACGTGGAACACAACGGTACGTAACGCATTTCAGTTCTGTTCCGGGTCCCTGCCTTATCCCACAAAATGACATATGGTACCTTTACGACACAACGCATGCAAGTTTGCATTCAAAATCGTGGTGACTACAGCGGTTAACACATGTCTTCTCGCGCGTATTTGAACCTGTGACCTGGAAACTTTACTCAAATAGGTATGTTGCCAAGACAATTGCTTAGCCTTTGATTGCATTCCTCTAAATCTAAACTATTGACGGCCAGAATGTTTGCTCGAGTGCAATCGCCTCCAAGGCTGAATGGCGGGGTGGGAAGGAGAGAGCCGGTCGGCTACGGCTGTGTGCAGTAGGGGCTGGGTAAGATAGGACAATACACGCGCGGCTACGCTAGTATACCTTTCGTAATCGCGAAATACACACATAATAGGATAATTGCCAATTCAGCCAGCAAAACTATTAATGTAACATTGTTACAGATTACTGTTAAACATGAGCATTTGTTATTTTTCTGGCATTAATTCTTGTTGCCTCTTTTATTTCACCATTGCCATTTCGTGAGATGAAAACTAGAGGGGTCTATCTACATTTTTTCACAATTAGTTTTTCATTGTAAATGGTGCTGGGAAATATTTACTAGCATTACTGCTTTACAGATGTTTTTCACCAAAACAAAGAGAACACAATAATTTATGTCATCAGGCGTTCGGCGGTAAAAAAAAAATCTTCAAGAGGATAAACAGGTATGGTTTTAATCAGAGTCGCTGTATTTACATCCACTAGATCACAATTATAAGAGCTAACAATTATGGCAAAATTAGATACAAAAACCTAAATTCTATGACACTATTTTCATTTTGACGACTAAATAATTGGTTCGGCCACTGTCTTGGCAAACCACTTTTTGTGTTTCCCTATTTGTTTCCACTCTGTGTGGTTGTACATATCTGTATTATTTGTCTTCATTGTATTTATTCATTGTCAAGTTTGTTTTGTTTATGTTGGTTAGTTGTCATGATTTATTTGTTTTGATTACATGTAGTATTCCCACTGCCGTGTTTCCAGTAGGATATTTTTGCTTAGAAGGTATTTTGGTATTTCTAAGTTGGCCACATTGATTCTTCTTTAACTTGTTTTTGAACTCTCTACTGTGATTGGCTGCTTTCGGCCTATCAGAGGCCTCCGACTTGTTTTTGAACTCTCTCCTGTGATTGGCTGCTTCCAGCCTATCAGAGGCCTCCTTGCTGTTTGTAGCGACCAATCACGTTTTTCTTCTTCGTTGTTCTCTAAGTGTAGCCATGTCAATGCTGTGCTTCAACGCTGGTTGTGATATATCAACGAACATCCAGCTAATCATTTCTATAATTGATGCTATCTTCATAGTAACCGTGCTTAGCAATCATGTCCTATGCACATGATTCATATTTTGTTTGGGCAGTGACATTACGGTGATTTTCGATCTCATCAAACCATGCTTGATGTTGCTACGCGCCATGTCGACGAATTCTTCAATCCGCGGCGTCGGATAGTTTGTTGTAATGTGTTTACTTCCATCTTCATTTACTGCCTAACAATTTGTCTTCACGCGTATGAATAATGATGATGCTTCGTGTGATAAGTAATTCATCGTGTCTGGAAGCATGTTACAAGGCCAGGCATCATCACTAATTGGAGGTTGACGCTAAGCTAAACTACTTTACTATTGTGACAATACCGTGCGATTGGCATATCCCGGTATTTGTATGATAGCAACTACTTTGACTTCCTGCAACATCACTGGAATGGAAGTTGACGCTGGGCTTAACTACTTTACTATTGTGACAATACCGTGCGATTGGCATATCCCGGTATTTGTATGATAGCAACTACTTTGACTTCCTGCAACATCACTGGAATGGAAGTTGACGCTGGGCTTAACTACTTTACTATTGTGACAATACCGTGCGATTGGCATATCCCGGTATTTGTATGACAGCAACTACTTTGACTTCCTGCAACATCACTGGAATGGAAGTTGACGCTGGGCTTAACTACTTTACTATTGTGACAATACCGTGCGATTGGCATATCCCGGTATTTGTATGACAGCAACTACTTTGACTTCCTGCGTTTCACACATAATTTGTTTTATTAACAATTCATTTTGGGCTTACAGTATCGGCGCATCACTGTAAGTCAGTCCTGGTTCGACGACACATTCTCGTTCCATGCGACCTGTTTTTTCATTATTTGTTGCAACTCCACTTGTGTTGCATATTTAAACTATATCATTCTTTGGAAAAGGCGTGTATTGCATGCCGCTCTATGATGTACTGATCTGCAGCTACGTTCAGGACAATATATGTGTTTTAGGCTCAAGACGTAACGTGTGTTAATTCTTTGCGAGTGTTTCTTCAATTGTGTAAATTTGTGCCAGTGTTTCTCATATGTTTATGTGCCACTTTTGAATATTTGTTTTATGTGCCACCTATTTGATAATATATCTTATTATTAGTTAGTGGTGGTGTTGTGTCCTTTATGCCTTCCTGGACCTCCTTATTTGGTGACAATAATATTGTCTGGTCCTCCACATGTTTGCTAAATTGTCATGCGACCTTTGTAAAGTCAACTCTTTTATCATTACATCTTTATCTAATGCTTCGGCCAATAAACCTTTATACATTGTCCACTATTACCAGAATACTCTTGGTGGGTTGTTGACTTCCCGCGTTGGCCATTACAATAATAAAACCTCAATCAGGAACAAATTGTCGGCACACAGACAGCACAAACAGTTACGCAGATTGTCATCACTGAGTCTATTGCGTAACCGTGGCTTGTTAAGTTTCTTCATAGAAAATAAATCGTTCACAAACATAGGTGGAACCAAACATAATTTAGGAAGCCTCATGACGGACGCGTGGATATTCTTTTCACGGAAAACCTTCGTGAAATTTTCGAACACTTCTAACGTAAAATAATTTGCCCTTGCGCGAATGACACTGCAGGTCAATCAGTTCCATCTGCAAATGAACAGGGGCGTCGTCATATGATGTGGCAAAATGAAACAGAGCATACTGTAAATAAAATAAATAAATAAATAAATAAATAAATAAATAAATAAACGTTTGATTGACGCTTTCGCGGCCCAGAATATCATTCCAATCTTCGCCAGTAGATATGTGTGCAGAGTGTGAAATGAAGCTATGATACAAAATAGTAGGCCTACACTGTTTCCAAGAATAAACAGATTGCAATGCCTAATTAGAAGTAGAATACTCACTTCGGGACCGTCAGCTATTGCTTCATTACCTGTTTTTAGCCACTTCAGCTTAGTTCATCGGTCATTCTTCTTCTTCAAGTGCCTCGTCTTCCAAGAACATTGGCGATCAGTAGCATGATCTGCTGTTTGTCCATTGCTGTTCTAAACAGTGACACTGTATTACGTCTAAACCACTGGCTTAAGTTCTTTAGCCGATATTCGTCTGAGTCCTGGACCGCTAATGCCATCAATCTTCCCTTGGATAATTAATTGCAAGAGGTGGTATTTGTTGTTGCGCATAAAATGACCAAAGTATTCTAGTTTTCTCCTTTTGATGATACTGAGAATTTCCAAGTCTTTGTTCATACGCCGCAGTACTTCCACATGTGTGACTTTAGCTGTCCATGATATCCTTAAAATCCTGCGATACGTCCACATTTCAAATGCTGTCAGTTTCTTATTTAAAACCTCGGTAAGTGTCCATGATTCAACTGCATAGAGCAGGACACTAAAAACGTAGCATCGAAGCAGTCGGGTGCGTAATGGCAGACTTAAATCGCGGCTGATCAAAACTTTCCTCATTTTCATAAAAGAACTTCTGGCCTGCTCAATTCTACAGCGAATTTCTTGATTTAAGTCCCAGTTATCATTGATTTGACATCCTAAATATTTATATGATAAAACCCTTCCAATTCTTTCATTACCAAGTGTAAGAATGCCCTGAATTTCATCTTTGTTTCTACTAACAACCATCCACTTAGTTTTTTGTACATTTAAATGTAATCCCATGGCGTTACTCTCTTCAGAAATAGAATCCAGTAGTGTTTGTAGATCATCCATACTTGTTGCAAGGATGACAGTGTCATCAGCATATCGGATGTTATTAATGATAGATCCATTTACTACTACTCCTTGAGACTTTCCATCAAGAGCATCTTGGAAAATCTTTTCAGAATAGATGTTGAAGAGGAGTGGAGAAATAATCCAACCTTGGCGAACTCCCTTCATAATCGATACTTCTTCAGACAGCTGACCATCAACACGTACAGCAGCACGTTGATTCCAGTACAGATTTCCAATTAATCGGAATTCACGTCCTTCTAGTCCCAGGTCACATAAAATGTTCATCATTTTATCGTGTTGAACGGTGTCAAAGGCTTTTTCATAATCGATGAAACACATGTAAACATCGACACGAACATCACAACATCGTTGAATCAACACCTGAAGACTGAGCAATGCCTCCCGAGTTCCGAAACCACTCCTGAATCCAAACTGTGTGCCACCAATGTTTTCCTCACATTTATGATATAACCTTAAGTGCAGGATTTTAAGGAATAACTTCAGGGCATGACTCATTAAACTGATCATTCTATAGTCATTGCAGCACGTTGCATTGGTCTTTTTGGGAATCGGTTTAAAAGTTGATTTGAGCCAATCATGTGGTATGTATCCACTTCGATAGATGTTATTGAACAAACCCACCAGCAAGGAAAGAGATCGTTCATCCTTGAGAAGCTTTAGTATTTCAATGTGCAATTCATCTGGACCTGGAGCCTTTCCACTCTTCGATATTGTTATGGCATGTTCAATTTCAGCTCTTGTAATGTATATGCCATCGCCCATTCGAATACCATGATCAACACTTCTGTTGTCTTCGAATAGAGTTTCAGTGTAGTCCTTCCATTCTGTCAACTTCTCTTCAGTACTAGGGAGAATGATGCCATATCTATTTTTGAGAATCCCAATCCCTCTGCTCTTATAAATCCCAGCTGCTTGCTTAACCTTTTTATACATGTTGAACGAGTCATGCTTTGCACACAGTTCTTCTATTTCGCTACATTCCTTTGAAAGGTGTTGTTCTTTGGCAGTACGGATTTCTTTCCGTATTAATTTCTGCAATTCTCTGTACTTTATCGGATCATTATTCTTGAAAGGTCTTCTGCAATCGATCAATTGTAGAATTGTATCTGTCATCCAAGGTTTGCTTTTCCTACTCTCCGTGGCATGTAGTTTTTCTCGACACACTTCATTCGTCGGTCATTAACTCACTCAATTCTTTATGGAGTGTGTTGTAATGGCGTTCTATGGCTTATTTGCGTTGACCTGCGATTATTCAGTCGCACGCTATTCACATCGAATTAGCTCCTTAAGCCTTAAAAAAATTAAAGACTAATAAAAAACGCAACTACTAGTCATTTTTAAAAGGGTGTAGCGGCGGAAGGTCACCAGATCTCCATTTCTTTGGCGTCTTTTACATTAGAATAGTCACTCATGAACTCCGGTTGAGATAATCGAACTCCAATCTGCTTGTCAACATGCAGCTGCAAACGAGCAACTCGACCTGTCCTGACCCGCGGCGTTAAGACTTTGCGCGCGATTTTGAAGCCTTTCAGCCCTAAGGCCTTTAGAGCTATGTCGGTTGCAAAATGTTGAATTAACAGCACTTGTTTGAGGGGGTTCGGTGGTTACCTTTGTGAAATTAATTGGTCAGAGAACAGCTATATAGTAGGGCTGGGCCATGCCAGGCCGATCGTGTCGTCTCAAAACTCACGAGTATTAAAACTCACGAGTCTCAAAATTCACGAATTTCAAGATGAGGGTTAGTAAAAGTATGTTCTAACCGGTTTCTGTACATGGGCCAGTCTCAAAACTCACGAACCAAGCCATAGCCACCTATAAGGTTATACGTAGGTAGCCATGGCCAAGCCAGTTCATTGCGAAAAGGTCCATTTTTAGAGCCAGCCAGAACTGCTTGCCCTCTTGTAATTGGCACCTCTCTCATCAAGATGTTGTTGTTGATTCTTTTAGGGGCTTTGCGACATCGTGGTTGTGTACTTGGGTGGGCATAGAATTTTTCTGATAACCTGCGTCACTGTGACGTCTGTACAATACAAACGAAATCCCATTCTAAAACTGGGTGGACAAACATGGGTTGAAGGGCAGTGTGCTCTCCGGAGTCGTGAGTTTTGAGACTATTATTATAATGTTCATTCAGCTACTAGTTTATTGTCGTGAGTTTTGAGACTATTTGTTACTATTTTTAGCTCGTGAGTTTTGAGACTCGTGAGTTTTGAGACGTAACCAGCTCACGTGTAGCACACTGCGTCCGCGTGAAATTTGTACAGCATGGACATCACTGCTCTAAACTAATGTATTCTTGGTATTGGGATTTCATTTTCCGCCAGTGTATAATATACTAATTGTTTTTCAGTCGGTCAACACGTGAATGTTTGCTATTAAATTGGTTGGGGAGTAAAACGTAACTTAACACCTGCTAACCTGGAGAAAATTACATGGATTAATTATACACTTTTCCAAAGGAATAATAAATAATAATGTTATTTGTTTTACGTCTCTTAACTACTGCGGCTTTTAGAGACGCCGGGGTGCCGGAATTTTGCCCAGAAGGGGATCTTCAACGTGCTAGTAAATCTACCGACACGGCTCCCTCGCATCTGCACACCCTCAAATGCCAGCTGACATCGCCAGGATTCGATCCTGCAACCTAGGGAACAGCAAGCGAGAACGTTACCGCTGAGCCACGCAGCCAGCCTTTTCGAAAGGAAATCGGCGTGGGAAAAATAATTATGTCTGTCTGTCAGGTAGTCAGCCCGAAGGCTGGTTGGAACCTCAAAAAGTACCGCCGTTAGGTTATGTGGGTATATACCCACAAAAACCCAAAGTAGCGCTATATTGAGGCGTACTAGGCAAGATGATGAGTGAGGTAGTTTGTCATTGCTTTCCTCACTGAGTCAGAAGAGCAGTATTAACCCTATGAGTAGAACCTTCCACAGCATCCACAGGCACTGAATGTACCCTGAATGTCATTACTAAGCACCACCCATACCTCAGTAGATTCCATATAATCATAGCCATGAGTGAGACTGAGACATCGGTGAAAAGCCACATTTTACTCTAGCCTGTGCCAACAGACAAATGCAAATGTTCTGCATTCATCAAGATATGGCAGAAACATACGTGGACACTAAAAATCCAATACCGCTGCTGTATGAACCGACGCTAATAGGTAGGTCAACACGGAACTTCACTTTACTGTATCACGGGCATTAATCAGTTTCCACATTCTGGGCACTTAACGCCGCAAAAACTCATCCAACTCTTGCGGTTGGCAGGTTTATTGTATTATCAGTAGGAACCCTACTGCTTTTGGCGGTACAATACGCAATTACCCTTTAACGGTGAAGATTTCTGGATTATCGAGCATTCAACAAAAAATTAAATCACACAAACAAAATCAAATGACGAGACTTCTATAAGTAGTAAGTAAAAATAAATCTCTACTTTAATATACATATTTTGACATTTAATAAAGAAAATTAACCCTGTTTAGTTACTATAATCATTTCAATGAAAACAACAACAAACAAGTAGTTCCGTGAAGAACTGTACAGCCTATTTTCATATTTCCCTCTAATGTTAATTGCCACTATCAACATACAAAATTTCAGTTTAATTGCTGTAACAGATTCGTAGATATTAAGAACCGTCCAAATATTTCAGATTGTCGCCAGGTTGGATTTTTATTTTTGTACTATTACATTAATATTATTGTGTACGTGTGGTATTCAAACTTCAATCGCATGATTAGAACAGAAGAAGTAAAAACGAGATTTTAAAATTACGCACAGCCGCCATCTTGTGATTATGCAAACAATTGAAATAAATTAGATGCCAGTGGATCAACATTTGTATAAGCATTAAACGTGCAACGTTTCACGGCACTCGGATAGTTTATTCGCGAGAAACGTCCATTTAAATATTTATACTTCGCGTCGCCGCCATGTTGGATTTGTGCTCACCAGGTTACTGAAGTCCTATAGGTAAAGCCCTGCGCGGATGCGGATATCCGCGGATAAACCCGCGGATATCCGCAAATTTTTTCGCCACGCGGATATAGTTTGCATGGCTGTGCGGATAGCGGATACGCTGCGGATAATGTTTCGAGTAAATTTGCGGATAGATTTTAGAATACAATGTGGAACTTACGATAATATTATATAGCCTATTGCGTACGAAATATTCAGGCACGTATTTCACTTATACACAGGGAGAATATTTTACTCTTATGCTTTCAACTACATTTTATTAAGTACCGTATGTTTGTAGTAGATGGTCTTGACATCTCATCAATTCTCACTGCCATTATTACTATACGTACGAGATATAATGCTGTCAATAAGCCTGTTAGTTCATCGTGGTGACATCATTAACATTCCTCAAGTCAGCTACTTCGCGGTCTAAGCTATCCTGGAAGATCTGGTTCCAGGTTTATCTGTAGATTTATTTCCAACTTGGCGCTGACACACGTTGACTGTGATATTACAACGCAGAGAGTTATGACATCAACACTTTATGCTTTATCTAATAAATTAAAAATAATATTGAAATATCAGCGGATTTGGATTAAAGTCATGCGGATGCGGGGCGGATGCGGATAACAGTAATGCGGATGCGGGGCGGATGCGGATAACAGTCGTGCGGATGCGGGGCGGATGCGGATAACAGTCGTGCGGATGCGGATAATGTTTTGTTCATCCGCGCAGGGCTCTACCTATAGGTGAACATATGTTCTTAGTCTCTATGAACATTAAAAAAATCAGTTTGGTTGCTGTAAAAGATTCATAGATATTGAGAACCGTCTAAATATTTCGGAAGCTCGCCATTTAGCATTGTTATATGTATAGGCCATAGAGTTATGTACCATTCAAGGACAATTATTGCCTAGGTTCATTATTCAAAGTTTCACTTCGATCGCATGATTACGACACAAGAAATAAAAACTTAATTTTAAAATTTCGCACAGCCGCCATCTTGAGGTTATGTAAACAATTGAATTAAATTAGATGGCAGTGCATTACAATCTGCAAAATCATTTACTGTACCACATTCCACTGCGCTCAGAGAGTTAAATCACGAGAAAAGTCTATTAAAATATTTCAAATTCGCTTGGTCGCCATGTTCGTTTTGTGCTTTACAGGTTTATGAAATATACATAGGTTAACTTGTATTAGTACCCTTTATCACTGTACAAAATTGCAGGGTGATATCTGTAATAGTTTCGGAGATATAGAATGTCAGTGAAATATTTCGCACAGCCGCCATTTTGAGGTTATGTAAACAATTGAACTAAATTAGACTCCAGTGCGTTACAATGTGTATAAACATTTGCTGTACCAAGTTTCATTACGTTTGGATAGTTAAATCGCGAGAAAAGTCTATTTAAAAGTCTCAAATTCGCTTGACCGCCATGTTGGTTTTGTAGTCACCAGGTTTTTGAAAGTCTCATAGCTGAACTTCTAGTAGTGCCCTTTATCATCGTACACAATTTCAGGGCGATATCGGTAATAGTTTCGGAGATATTGAATGCTAGTAAAATAATTCGCACAGTCGCCATGTTGGATTGGTGAGACGTAACAAAATTTGAAGGGCACGGTCGAGGTCGCCGGGAATAGTGCTATGAACTTACCGAGTTTCATTGAAATCGCTCCAGCCGTTTAGATTTTATTAGGGGGACACACACACACACACACCTCACACACACACACGCACACACACACGGACAAAAGGTGATCTCATAAGCCTATTTTTTCAAAATTGAAAATAGGCTAAAAAGCCATACACCACTAGGCTACACATAATAGTGAGGTTAAGGAAGGGGGATCTAAAAAGAAAAGTTTGGAACAGAATCTTAGGGTTGTGTTTGGAGGAGTTGGGGGTGAACATACTGTAAGTCACCAGACCTACGAGGAGAGAGGGGAGTACAGGGACACAAAGAAGGTCCCGTTTTTCACTTATATACATGACAAGGCTGGGTTCAAAATGAAAGCGGACCTTTGTTACAAAATTGTTCATATTCATTGTTTTTTGCAGTCTTCCAGATATCTTCCGTCAAAACAGCATTTTTTTTAATGAAACACGTAATTTTGCCTCATGTTTTTTAATATTTTTAAATTCTTTTTATAAAGGTTGCTCCTTTACTTTTCATTTGAGACGAATGTCCTCCGAGTTGTAGAGCATTAAATTTCCTTCAAAATTAGTATACTGAATATAACCTGTAACAGAACATAAGGTAAAGCAATTTGAAATTTCAGATGCGATATATGAAACAAACCTGTGTATTGCACTTTCTTGGTTCATATTGGTCATATCAATGTGGCTGAGTGGATAAGAGCGGTAGATTTTAGACCAAGGGGCCCCGGTTTCGATTTCACGACCGGGGCATGGTTAATTCCCCTAGCTCGGGGACATCTTGTAATCTGTTTTTTACTTTTTGATAACGAAGGAAGTTTAATGGAAACTATGTTCCAAGAATATTATATTGAAGTATATTTTAAAGAATGCGATCGTTATTTTGAGGATCTGAACGAAGTTATAGTCTGATAACTTATTCGACAGATCTGGTTGTGAATATTTATTGACAGGATTCACAAATGTAAAAGTATGGAACTTTATAAGAATTGTATTAGAGAAAGAATTGGAAAAAGTTTGTAATATGAGGAAAGGTAAACACAAGTTACGACGTAGCCTAATATTGAAAAAGTAAAATGTTTAAGAAATACTTGAGTGAAGTATAACAGCTGATTGGAGCTTACATTGAAAATTTTATTTATGAAAAGAATTTAAGTGTTATTGAAAGAACAGTACTTTATTATATTACTTGTTAAGATAATTTATCGAAAGAATCAATATTTTTATTATGGTATTGTTATTAAATGTGTTTGAGATGCAATAAAAATTTACTAACGAGAAGTTAAGTGTTTTGAGGATACAATGTTATATAAGGAAGGAACTGCGAAGTATATCTAGGAGAGATATTTATTGTATTCCCGTGTTGACGGAGGAACATATTGTATTCATGGCAATGAGCGCAGTTATGTCATTGTTTCATTATAGTTGAAGAAATATCTGCGTAATATTTATGATATTGAAAGTAAGAATTGTTAAGAGGCAGTATTATTGTATAGAAGTATTTGAAGTTATTGAGATAGTCTCAACAGTTGAAATTCCTTGAAAGAAGTAGGACAGCGGATCCTAGTTGAAATTTTATCTGAAATAAATTATAGGAGCAATGGATCTTTGATAAAGCTGAAAGCTGAGTTCTATTTAAATGGTTCTAAGTAGACATTAATATAAAGGTAATTATTTTACGGAAAGGAAAGTTATATTTATTAACTATTTTTAATTTTTACGACAGACCAGTAAGAGGAGGTGAACAAACTACGTATGTCTATACTTAGCTGTACGGATTATAGAATCCTGGATTGAAATATTTTTACCGATAAAGACAGTAATGTGAAAGATTTTCTAGATTCTGAAAGGATTAAGTTGAGAGAGGAAGGAAGAAAGTTAATGTATGTATTTCAAGTTTGAAGTAGGCATTTTTGCCAGTTGTAAATATTTTATTTAAAGATGTTTAGTTGACGAACTTCATCGTAAATGTTGTAATATATATAAACCGTGTATAATATTGATAAGAATTATTTAATGCTATTTAAAGCGTATTTTTAATGTTAACATATGATAGTCGTTTTTTGTTTGTTATGTTTATCGCTTCTGAGGAAGGATATTAGGAAAGTAGGAGACGGGAGTTATTTTGTATAGATTAATAAATAGTATTTGTAATGACGGAGATCGACGTCAGGGGTAAATTTATTTGTTTTGCGGGGAATTTAAAATTAACAACACTAATTTTATTTTTGTTAACTCCCGTGATCCAGGGCACAGCAGTCGTGTGCAATAATGTATTAGGAATTATTTTATTTGAGCTTGCATAAGCAAGACAGTTAATTATATGTTTCTTAGAGGAACATTATTAATCTGTGGAAGTTTTAATGTTATTAACGAATTATTTTCAAACTGAACGTAAGACTTGTTGAACATTTTAAATTGTAACTGGAATCAAGAACGAACGTGTCAAGAATAAATGACAGGCACGTGACTTACGTTTCCCTGATCTTTTTAAAGAAATTTGGCATTGTCTTTTGTATTTAATAGGTAGATGAATGTGCTATAGGGTGGAGGTTTTTCCTAGGAGCCGGATCCGTATCCTTACGCCCGAGATTTTCGATTTTCGTATTGCCGAATAGTATTTAGAACCCTTATGTTTTGTAGTTAGTTACTATAGCACATTCAGTTGTATTCCCTTGTCCCTTATTCAGAGTGTATTCGCCAAGTAGCACTGTGTAGTTTTTCTAGCCGGGAACTTCAAGATGCTACGATCTATTTTCCAGCTGCGGATATTGGTGGATCATTCCTGGCTTATAAGAGTACAGTACCAGTTCGAATACGATTTTAGTCGTCGGGCATTAGAAATATTAATGTTCACGTTCAAGGATAAGATTCATTTTCTTTTCTTCTGTTGTGATGGCTTTCAAATATGCAGGTGTTCGCTTAACCCACGGCTACCTTGATCGCATCACTTAGCCACGTGCGTTTCAACTGCATTGTGGGTAGCGGAAAAAATACGGAGCTATGAGAATAATAGGAATATTGTATGTTCTCGCGGTTATGGGCTGTTCTTAATGCAACTGCCGTGCACTCTTAACTAACACTCAAACTGTCATATCATTGGCATTTGTAGACTAGTCAGTGAGGTGTTTACACTGATACGGTATGATTAACATACCCTCATCCACAAATTGGTACGGTATTGCTTTCAAGCTAAAAATTAGAGTTTAAAGTAGCTACCACTGGCTGGAAATTCGCAAGTGAGTTTTCACCATCGTAGCCAATTTTAGGAAAATAGTTGACTCAAAGAACAACGAGTTACAAGGTGGAGAAGAAGGTTCAAAGTTTTCTTTAATTCAAATTCCACATCAGTAAGACTAATAGTTCATGAGCCAATGCACATGAGACTTCATTTTGCTGTTCTCAGCGGCTTCAATATTTGAAGTTTCTTTTTAAACTTTATGGCAGTCATGGGCAAAGTAAGACCCGAGGGCCAACTGCGGCCCTTGAGCAAATCTAATGTGGCCCCCGACATGGTTTCGAATTATACTTCCTACATAGGTCATATTTTCTGTTCTGTGTAGGCATCTAGAAGTGAAATATGCTAGACCTATGCTTGAGAAATAACCCGATGGTGAACAACACTTGGTGCAAAAAAAGGGACTCCCATAAAATCACAAGATACAGCTGGGATGATAAACAGGTACAATAATAGATTACATACTAACAGATCGGAATGTATGGGAGAATGTGAGTGATGTCAAAGTCAATCCAAGTGAAGACCTTGGAGGGGACCATAGACTACTAGTTGCAGTTATTGGAGAGATAAGACCTCCGAGGGTCTGTAACAAAAGAGTCCCAAAAATTAAAATTTGGCGGCTAATCGAACCATGTATTAAGGAAGAATTCAAGAAAGGTGTCCGCAAAATGTTGCCAAAAGAAGAACTGACATCGGTAGATGAAGAATGGAACACTCTAAAGAAGGTCATGGTAGATACAGCAGAAAACGTATGTGGAAGACATAGCAAAATAAGAAAACCTAAAGAAACTAGATGGTGGAATGATGATATTATTTTTATTATTATTATATATAATATTTGCAAATGGGGGTAATTCCCCGGTGGCAAATTGTACAATTACAGAAAATCACCAACAATAACATCAAACACAATATACACAATTCACAATTTAGGAACTATAGTAATTACATCGTAGTATTTACACAAAATTTCAATCTTCTCTTAAACACATCAATATGTTTGGGGCAAGGCTCTAAGACTGAGGCAGGTAATGAGTTCCAATTATCAATACCACGGTTAATGAAATAATATTTCCCATAATTTGTACGCTGTGGTCGGACCTTAACTTTATGTGGATGAGCTGCCCTGCTCAGGTAGGTGGGATTTCCCAGACGTTTACTTAGTTCTCACCATGCTGGCCGATTAGTGTAAGTGATGAACATAGTGTATAGTCTGGATTTCGTCCTTCTATCTTCCAGAGATTCCCACCCTAGATTTTCTATCATTCGAGTTACACTACTTCTAGGATTGAAATAGTTGAGCACAAACCTAGGGGCCTTTCTTTGTACCATCTCCAGCTCATTGATGAGCCCTACCTGATATGGGTCCCAAACCGCTGACCCGTATTCCAAGATTGGCCTCACCAGGATCAAATATCCTAATTCTTTTGCGGTAGAGCTACTGCCTTTTAATACCCGCATTACAAAATGAAGTGATTTGTGCGCTTTGGAGACGACACAACCCACATGAGTACTCCATTTCATATCATTCCTTACATGGATGCCGAAGTATTTGCACGAGTCTTCTTCTACAAGTATTTCCGAGCCGATATTATATTGAAAATCATGCCTCCGCCCTCTCCCTATTCTCATGAGACTACATTTACTCGTGTTTATCTTCATTTTGTTGTCAACCGCCCATTTATGAACCAGGTTGAGGTCAGTTTGTAACTGAGCGTTGTCTTGTGATGTTAGAATTTTTCGGTATATTACACAATCATCCACAAACAATCGACAGTCACTTTGAATCCCATTTGGTAGGTCGTTAATAAGTGCCAGAAATAACAGGGGCCCAATCACACTACCCTGAAGGACACCTGAATTTATCAAAATGTCCTCCGAGAATATACTACTTTAACCTTTTGCGAGTGACCAGTCAAGAACTCTTGAACCCATAAAATTACTCTTTTATCAATCTTCATTGCCGCTAATTTACGGAGTAGTGTGTCATGTGGGACGACATCAAATGCCTTTGCAAAATCTATAATTACAGCGTCAACTTGCACCCCCCTGTTAAGCGAGTCATGAATATCCTGAAAGAGTGATAACATTTGGCTCTCACATGAGTACCCTTGTCTAAATCCGTGTTGCCTCCCATTAAGCCATGATAACCCTTCCCACTGTTTCCTTAAGTAATCACAAATAAGGTGCTCCATCAGTTTACATATTATGATGGATGTGAGGCTAACAGGCCTATAGTTTCCCATTACCAATCTGTTCCCTCCCTTGAATATTGGGACTATTGTAGCCCTTTTCCAGTCTTCGGGTATTTGTGTGTTATCCAGAAATAAGTTTAGGAACGCGGAAATTGTGTTGAGTGGCATTGTGCGGCGGGGGATGTCCCACTATGGCAAGTAAGGCCGTTAATGCTCGCATGGACTGAGTGTGCGCACAACTGGGACTAGTTTATGTGGACGCTGGCTGCTGGATCGGGGACCGTGACTTCGCTCGAGATGGACTACATTTAAATCGACGAGGCGCCTACAACCTGGGAAACCTGCACGAGAGGGTCATTGAATCATACCGGCATTCGTGAGGAGGAGTTGGACCGGAGGAAGGCTGCCGTCACAAGCGGGAGAAGCGATTAAGCGATTAAGAAGGCTATTAGATGATAGCAAGAAGAGCACTATATCGAGCAAGAACGCAGGCAGATCCACGTGTATTAGAAGAGAAGCTTACAGCTTACAGACAGAAAAAACTACATGTGAAACAGCTTGTTGTAGCCGAAAAGCAGAAATGTAAGGAAGATCTGGCTACCAAAATAACAAAGGATGGGAGTAAGAAACTATTGCACAGTGCCATTAAGAACAGAAGAATTGCAAATGAATCTATCCAATCAATAAAACTTCCTAATGGTGAGGTGACGAGAGAGAGTACTAAAATACTAAACAAGTTCAAAAGGCACTTTGAAACTTCACTTAACTGTAATGAAAATGTAAATGTTTCCGATGACAGGCCTTGTGATTTTAACAGCCTGAATGCAGATAGTTTGAAATGGTTGGAAGTAGAGACAGCAGTATCTAAGATGAGGAACAACAAGTCACCTGGCAATGATGAATTCAGTGTTGAGATGATTAAAACTCTTGGAGAGATCGGTCAACAATGGATGTACAGAGTACTCAACAGAATATGGAAAGAAAATACAATACCCAATGATTGGAAGCAGGGAATCATCATCCCATTATTGAAAAAGGGTGATAGGAAGAAATGTACGAACTACAGAGGTGTCACTTTGTTGTCGCATGGCTTAAAAATTTATGAGTCCATCCTTGAGGGAAGGATAAGAAAATATGTTGAACCTGCACTTGAAGAGGAACAACATATGTTTAGACCACATAGATCAACTGTGGACCTTATTTTTGCAACCCGAATGCTCAACGAAAAGTACTGGGAGAAAAATAAAACACTTATAACTGTTTTTCTGGACATCGAGAAAGCATATGACCATGTATCACGCATGCATATAAGGGAATGTTTGAGTCGTAAGAAAGTGCCCAAGGTCATCATAGCACGAGTACAACGATTATATGATGAAACTAAGAGCTGTGTACAGGACCAGGATGGGAAATCAGGTTGGTTCGAAACAAAGACCGGAGTCCAACAGGGAAGTTGCCTTTCACCGCTTCTCTTCATTATCATAATGGATGAAGTTTAAAAAGCAGTTAAAAGCAAGGATCAAGAAACTAATGTCTTAGTTTTAACCGAAGATGTCTTGGTGTGGGACGAGTCAGAAGAGGAGGTGGGTCTTAAAATCAGCAAAACCAAGACAGTTGGTTTGGGGATGAGTAGAAATCCTTCAACGGTCCATCTAAGACTTGAAGATGAGGAAATAAATGTTGTAGAAAAATTCCAGTATTTATGTAGTATTCTTTCCTCGGACAATACCATACATCAAGAGATTAACAACAGAATACAGAAAGCTTCCAATTTCTATCAGGCAGTGTGCCAGCTACTTTGGGACGAAACATTTCCAAAAGCTTCCAAGATAAGTTTGGTTGGTTCCTTAGTTTAGGGGCTGCGACAACGCAGTCATGTAGCCCCGTGTACTTAGGGTGTGTGTAGAATCTGCCTGATAACCGGCGTTAATTGTGATGACTATTAGTGTGTGTATCTGTTTTTTTAATTCAAATAAGGACTGCAACTTTGAATTTTTCAAATAGTTCCTACTTTTGCCGCCAAACGCCACCTTCAACGACTACTAGGCCTAGTTCAGAACTTAGCTACTAGACGCCACCGCAGTCGGCTCTTGGCAACAAACGTAGCAACCTAAAAGCGTTGTTTACATTCTTAACCTATACAATTTAGTTTCACACAGGTGTAATTAGTGGAAAGTTCTTTAACATGCCATAAATCTATGACATGGGACCGCCGGCTTTACTTCCCCTCCGAAGGAAGGCATACTGAGGGATTTTTAATGCTCTTAAAAAATCCAACGGCTTTGGCCGGGTTTGAACCCGCTATCTTGGGCATAGAAGCTCAGCATACTACCAACTACGCCACCGAAGCCGCCAAGATAAGTTTGTTCAAGATATACTTAATACCTATACTAACATATGGACTGGAAGCAGCAACCCTTACTGGACCAATAAACAGTCGTTTCCAGGCAGTAGAAATGAACTTTCACCGTTCTTGCCTTCAAAAGACGAAAATGGATAAGATAAGGAATGAGGATATCCGACAACAATTGGTATTGGAAAGTAGCCTGCTGGAGACACTTGAACTCAAAGGATTGAAGAGGATGGCTCCCCACAGGATTCGTTGAGTGTACTTTGGCCAGAGTGTCCCCGGGAAGAGACCAAGAGGACCTCGCAATGTATGGGGGAAGCAAATTTATAAGGACCTTGAAGCTAGAGATAAGAACTGGCATCAAATACAAGAACAACATTTAGGGATAGACAGGACAAATTGGAGACGGCTCATTTATAACCGCACCCGGCTTGCTGGAGCGAAGAAACGATGATGATGATGTATCTAGAAGAGAAAAACTGTTTCAATCTCATTGTGTTTATGCGGTTTGTACAATAGAATTGCAGGTAGAACTGATTGAGTTACAATGTAAACTTAACAATGAATTGAAGCAACTATTCCTCAGCGTTTCGAAAATTGAGTTCTACTAGGCCCTACCAAAATCAAGCTTTCCAAACTAGAAATCTCATGCACAGAAGATAACTGCCATGTTCACATCTTCCTATATCTGTGAACAGGTGTTTTCTACAACGACGCTTCGCAAAAAATGCGCCATAAATAGATTGACAAACCACCATTTAGCTGTGCTACTAACAATCAGCTCATCCCAGTTTCAACCAGATTATGAAATACTTTTAGAAGCAAAGTCACAAGTTACACTTGTCACATACTCCTTCCTCTTCAAAAAAATAATGAATGTGTGTGTTTTTTTTTCCCCGAAGTTTTCTACTATTTGTAGCCTATAAATTTTGCTTGATTTAAAGTTCAGAAATAAGAAGTTTATAATCTATCTATTAACATGTATTGTTTTTATTTCGGCCCGCAAAGATTATTTTGTATTGCATCTGGCCCTGCCCCTAAAAAGTTTGCCCATGTCTGCTTTAAGGGCTTGGGCATCGTAATCATCACATTTTGTGTTCTTGTGTGCGTTTAAAATTGTCTACTAACCTATGTTATTATGGTGTCGGTAGTAGTTTGTGTATTCGTAACTGAAGGTAGGAGTGATATGGAGGTGGCAGTGGACTTAAATTTCGAACCATCTCAGCATTTTATCTGGAGTAGAAGTGGGATACCACGGAATACCACTTCCAGGATGACAGGTTGGTCTCGAGTAGATGGTAAAGATTTGAAAAGCAATTCCAGATGCAAGCCAACACACTTTATTTTGTGTGTATAAAAATAATCCTACCTGAAAATTCATTCAGCAGATGCTCATTCAGTTAGTAGCTTTCGTTTCTGATAATTTCAGTTTCTCTCTTACCATATCTTTAGAAAGAAAAGTCATGTAAACAATTGAATGAACTCAATACGATAGGGGTTTCCTCTAGCAGTGTGGTCCAACCTGCGGCCCGCCTGTTCATTTTTGTTGGCCCTTGTCCTTCTTAATGCCCTTCTCTCTTCGACAATTATAATCTGTGGCGTGCCTACTTTAATTATCACTTGCACTGTTCAACAACACCATGGATATTGAAGTGAGTGAAGTGCCCTGGAACCTTCAAATGGAAATTTGTGATCTGCAGGCAGACCCATTCTACCAGACTAAAAAGTGTGATGTCCCTGAAAATTTCTGGAAACTGATTTCTAAAGAACGTTTTCCTAAACTGCTTAAATTCTCTCTGCAAGTGTTATCGCTGTTTGGCAGTACGTATGGGTGCGGAAGTGCATTTTCTGCAGAAAATCGAAATCGAATTGAAAGTGCTTCACCGGAATAGAGTCTGAGACGTTGCCTTACTGAACTTACAGTGGACATTGATACACTTGTATCAGGAAAACAGTGCCAATCATCACATTGATTTCTCGACTGTAAAATGAAGTGGTATATTAAACTAGTAATATTAAACTTCTTTTAAAATAAATTTTAATAAATGTTTTTGAATAAAGTATGTAATACGTTTTCGGAATGTCTCTGGTCCTCACATTCCTATACTAAAGTTTGACTGACCCTCGGGTAACTAAAGGTTGGACCACCCTGCGTCTAGACCTAGAGGATGAAATATTACTGTTTTATATTTGTCCAACGTAAGAATGAGGAATGGTTTTCATCCCGAGGTTACAAAGGGTTTTGACACGACACGTGCGTTGGCCTGAGTGGGTCTGATTTTTCCTTTAAACCAAGGTGGTCAACATTTTGAACACTTGCTACCCTGAATATGCAGGGTACCTTGCTTTTTTTTACAGATCATTATGTCGTCGTCCAACCTGGCTATGTACCATTGGATAAAAACGGTCCTTTTCAGGACGAATAAAAAATCACTCATTGGAACGGTGCATAAGTGGCCATAGTACATTCACTGTAAACGGCATTAAGTGAAAAAAATATGTACCAGTCCGGAGATCGAACCTGCAACCAGGCAGCTTGCCTGATGCAACAGCAGGAAAGGTGATTTAGCCACCTTAGCTACTGATAGCCATAGCGAATTGTTGGCACGTATTGAATCTATTCGTAGCCCCCAAGAAACCTGTCCAAACGTAAGGTGGTGTTATTCGGAGCTGTGATCGTTTAAAACATACATTATAGTTGAGGTCATTGAAATATCACTACCGCTAATGATTTCTACTATATTCGGGAGCATGAACTCAACGGTAAAGTTGTACTAAGGCCGTAAAGGAGCAGGTAGTAATGTTTTTAGGACGACTATGATATATGAGTTAGTTGGGTTGCCTTCCTCCAAAAAAAATAATAAGGCGGCTGGTGAACCACTCTGTATAATCCAGTGAAAAATCTTTAGTCCAAGTCATTATTTGCTAAGACGTTGTATGTAAATCGACTGATAACGTGAAACTTCGGTGGTTAGAGCTTTGGTCTTTCACCCGGGGTTAAAAACCTATCAGAATTGTATTTTTTGCTTGATTTTTTAAATTTTTCTTTCTCCGTTAGGGTCTTCTGAGGACCACGAACCAATTTCAATGTTTAGTACTTTGTTGTTCTTTCTTCTTCCTCCACTGCTCCTTCATCTTTTCGCTGTGTGTCTTCTTTCTCTCTTCTGACCATTTTGAGCCTGTTTTCTTATATTGCCTTCCTTGGAGTTCTTCCATTCCTAATACCTTTCTTTTAAAAATTTATCTCTCTAGTGCATCTTCTTCTCTTACATTGTTTCTTTCTAAATCTTTCTTTACTTCTTGAAACCAGGCTGTTGACGATTTCTTTTTCCAAAGATAATTAAAAATCTGTTTGGTTAACCTGCTATCATTCATTCTATATAAATGTCCGAAAAATAACAATTGCCTCTTCTTTATTGTCTCCGTTATGTTTTAAACGTTCCAATATACTTCTTCGTTACTTCTTAATTTCCAAAACTCTGTAGTTCTTAACGGACTGAGATTTTTTTTTTTCTTTCTGATAGTTCTAATTTATCCAATTTATAATTTAGTATTAGACATTCACTGGCGTATAAGCATTCTGGTTTAATTACTGTTCTATAGTGCTGTATATTCAATTTCTTAGATAAACATTTTTTATTATAGACATTCCTGGTTATACCATATGCTCTTTGAATCTTGAGCACTCTTTCTTCTACAGCAGATTATTCTAAGCCATTCTTCTGAATTATTTCCCCCAAATATTTGAACTTATCTACCCTCTCAATTTGACTAATTTTTGTTATGAGGGTTTCTGGAGCATTTTTAATATTTGTCATAAATTTTGTTTTTTCTATAGAAATATTTAACCCTGTTTTATTGGCTATCTCTTCTAATAGATTGATTTGTACTGTTGCATGAGCTAAGTTTTCAGAAAGTATGGCAAAATCATAAGCAAATGCCAGACAATTTACTTTAACACCACTGTTTTTTCTTCCTAGTGTTATCGGTGATATATTCTGCTCCTTCAATTTCTTATTCCAAATTCGTGCTTTTTTTTTTTTTTTTTTCAGGATACAATTGAATAGGAGTGGAGGTAAACCATCGCCTTGCTTTACACCTGTATTTATTTTGAATGGTTTTAAAATTTCTCCCCAAAATTTTACCTTTGAAATAGTGTCTGTGAGGGTTTCACAGATTAGGTTTGCCAGTTAAGATTTAACTCCAAATTCTCTGATTACTTTATCTAGAGTTTCCCTGTCGACAGAATCAAAAGCCTTTTTAAAATCTATAAATGTCACTATTATGGTTTTAGAAGATAATTGTCCATGTCGAATTATGTACTCTAGGTTGAATATCTGTTCTGAGCAAGATCTGTCTTTTCTATAGTTGTTGACATCTTGCTTATTACCTTTCTTGTACAAAGGGTGTATAATGGCCACTTTCCATTCTTCCGGGATCGTTTCCGTTTTCCAGATTTCTTGAGAAATGATTTCAAGGTTTTTTGGTTGGGACCACTTTATGAGTTCAGCTGTAATGGAGTCTTCTCCACTAGCGTTGTTGTTGCTATTTTTTGTTTTTGTTTTTTTGTTTTTTCGGGTTCTAATTGCTCTTTCAATTTCCTCAATAGTAGGCAGTTGATCTGTTTCTAAATTTTCATGTAATTCTGGAAATTCTAGCTTGTTTTGTTCTCCACAGTACAGAAGTCGATCAAAGTACATTGCTAGTGTTTCAAAATTCTCGATATCAGTTGGACCTATTCTGCCATTTTCACCTTTGAAGCAAATACTTGGAGCTTGGTAACCCTATAATTATTTTTGAAAGTCTGATAGAAATTTCTGGAATTGTTTTTGACAAAATTATCCTGCATATCAACAAGTTGTGACTTTTCAAACGAGCGTTTATTACTCTTTATGATTCTTGCTGTTTCTTTCCTTTGTTGTTTAAATTGATCAAAATGTTCGTTATTTCCAGAGCATTTCCACTTTTTCCATAATTTTGCTCTTTCTGCTAGAGCTTCTTCACAACTTTCATTCCATCAAACTTTCTTTTTCGTTTTAGCTAAGCCAAATACATTCTTTGCTGCATTATTGATTTCTTGGGACAATTCTTGCCAGGTTTAGTTATTTGAATTTCTTCCCGGAAGATTTTTATTTCTTCTTGCGGGAGAAGTTGAAGTTTAATTTTGGAGAGATAGTGGTCAGAGTTAAATTCTCTATTTCTTATTACTTTAACATTCATAATTTCTTTCATATTCTTACGAGAGATAGCCACAGGGTCTAATTGGAATTTTCCTAACATTGGATTTGGAGAAATCCAAATTTTAGCTTTTCTGGGCAGTTTCCTGAAGAATGTTGACATTAATTTCAACTGAAAGGTTTTGCAGAGGTTAATCAGTCTCATGCCATTTGTATTTGTTCTTTTATGGGCCAGATATTCCCCTACTATTTTTCAATAAGCTTTTTCTCTCCCAATTTGTGCATTAAAATCCCCCAGGAGTATCACCACATTTAATTTTGGAATTTATTATTTTTCATCATCTAAAAGTTCCCAAAATTCTTCTACTTTAGTTTGATTTTTCTTGTTGTCTTCATTTATTGGTGTATGGTAGTAAACAAAGGTATAACTTTTAGCCTATTTTCATTTATGAAAAAAATAGGCTTATGAGATCACCTTTTGTCCGTGTGTCTGTGTATGCGTGAGTGATGGTGTGTGTCCTCTCCTAATAACTTCCAAATGGCTGGAGAGATTTCAATGAAACTCGGTAAGTTCATAGCACTATTCCGGACAACCCCGACCGTGACCTTCAAATTTTGTTACGTCTCACCAATCCAACATGGCGGCTGTGCGAATTATTTCACCAGTATTCAATATCTCCGAAACTATTACCGATATCACCCTGGAATATTTTACGGTGATAAAGGGAACTACTAGAGGTTCACCTAAGTGACTTTTGAAAACCTGGTAACTATAAAGCCAACATGGCGGCCAAGCGAAATAGACGTTTCTCGCGATTTAACCAACCAAACGCAATAAAACTTGGTACAGTATATGTTTATACACATTGTAATGCACGGACATCTAACTTCGTTCAATTGTTTACATAACCTCAAGATGGCAGCTGTGCGACATATTTCACCGGCATTCTATATCTCTGAAACTATTAGCGGTATCACCCTGAAATTTTGTACGGAGATAAAGGGCACTACTGGAAGTTCATCTATGAGACTTTGAAAACCCGGTTAACTACAAAACGAATATGGCGGCCAAGCAAAGTTGAAAATTTTAAATAGACCTTTCTCGCGATTTAATGATCCAAACGCAATGAAACTTGGTACAGGAAATGTGTATACACATTGTAATGCACTGGTATCTAATTTAGTTCAATTGTGTGCATAACCTCACGATGGCGGCTGAGCGAATTTTAAAATTAAGTTTTTATTTCTTATGTCGTAATCATGCGATCAAAGTGAAAGTTTGAATAATGAACCTAAGCAATAATTTTCCTTTAATGGTACATGACTCTATGGCCTATACATATAACAATCCAACATGGCGACCATCCGAAATATTGCTGGTTTACCCTTAAATATTCTATGATTTCCGTATTCTGTAACATTATCATCCAAAAATCTTGTTTCTTGCACTGCAAGGATTTGTATTTCATGTTTGTCCAAAGAATGTCAAGTTCTTTCTGTATACCAGTTTTTAATAAATTTACATTTAAAGTGCATGCCCAAAATTTCATCTTAAACTTGAGTCTGGAAGGAAACCAAGGATTCTCCGACTCATCCTTATTGCAGATGTTGGGACTCCCCAGAACCATATGTCCCGATGCATTGCAAGATGCAATGGTGGATTTCTCTTCTGAGCTGCCACCTTGTGTAGTGCTTTTATTGAGCAGACTTTCCATTATGCAATTGAAATTATGCACTGTACCAGTTAGGAAATAAATTCCAAGATAAGATCTGATTGTTAGTCCGAAATGATTGTTTTTTCATGGTTTACTCCACTAGGTTCCTCCGCTCTTTCCGCTGTTGGGAATAAATTCCTTGTCCGCCTTCAAGACCGTTGACCAGATTGATTGATATATGGCGACCATATACCTTTTACTCTTATTTTCCTGAGCACTGGGATGCCTCTATCACCATCTACACTATTCTACTGTATATGCCTTTGAGGTCTTCACCATAACCCTGGCAACGGACCCATACATAAGACTATCAGCCGGGTTGGTTGGACCAAGGATTTTTACAGAGGTGTTACTCCTCTATCACTCACCCTTAGTCCTGACTTGTGACAGGCAGAGCCTGGCTTCCCAAACATAGGGCCCTGAGACGTTATAAAATTGAGCGTTATGTTGTTCATTTTGCAATGGAAAATATATATTTAATTAAAACAAAGTTCGCCACAGGATCTGCCCGAGTGACATCTACTAGCAACCAGTTGAACTATGCGTGTGCTAACCATGGCCTACTAGATGAGAGCTGCGCTCTAGATTGGCCTTGACATTCCCAGTTAGTAAACCCATGCATACGGTGTAATCGAAAAATGTCCTCTTGTTGCCGATAGAGCACACTCGCCCCCAAGGATAGGCGCAATTAAAAATTAGCTGTGCAGTAGATTTATTAAATTTGTATCTCCCAGTGATATGTTTAGACCAACAAAGTTTTGTTTTGTTTCAATTATTTTAAGTAGTCACTGTTAATATACTTAATTCCTACATTGTTTGGAGTATTTGCTGATGAAATTGTAAAATGCTAGGGTAAATTATAAACTATGGTTTGAAAGCCGCTTCTCAAATCCAGTATGTCATACTGTTGTATGCCATTTTGCACTTCGAATAGGAATAAAATAGGAGCTGATAAGGACAAAGAGTTATACATTTAGGAGAAAGTAGGCTATATGTTCTTTCCTGAATATCTTGTTTTTCTCCTGTGTATGTGTCCACATTACATGATTTGAGGAAGACCTGGAATTCCCTCTGGGTATATTAGCATATTTGTACTTGCTTGTTCACAAAATTGATATACATACTTGCAGGAGTGGCCGGTGGGCTCCGACACACAAACATACAAATGCATTAGCAGCATGCCATCTATCACAATCCCTGGCATTATCATTCAAGAGTGTGTGGTTAGATCCAACTGTACCGCAGACCTGCTTGCTTCCCTCCATTGTAAGTGTTCGCTACGATTGACATGTAAAAGAACCTTCTACGAACTACAAATGTGTGAAGCTAAATTTGTATGTTAGATTTGATTAACGCTCTATTAAGTTCCAACGTTCACCACCTGGTACAGGTTGCAGTGGCATCTAGTAGCCAATTCCTCAGCTAGGTGTCGTTGACGGTAGCATTAGTTAGCAAAAGTGGGAACTACTTGAAATTGATCGTCTGCAGTCTTTACCTGAATTACAGATAACAAACACTAATACAGCCATCACAATTAACACCGGTTATCAGACAGATTCTACACACACCCAAAGTACAAGGGGCAGCCCCCAAAATGAGGAACCAACCAAGGTGTTTCTTTATTAAACGTAGTGTATTATTTGTCAACTTCTTGTAAGAAATGTTGTCGCTTCTTTAAACTTCCATATTTTCTAGGAAGAAACTTGACAACCCCAAAGGCATGTTATGATTAATTGTTGTTGTCTTCTTAGCAGGTGAAGATGATGGAGAATACCTTCATAGTTGCTCTTTTATTAATATGGAGGATAACTCTGGGGATCTCCCACAAACTTGTGGAGAGCACTGAAAAGTCTCAGTTGCTCATTATGCAGGTGAAGGCTATAGTAGAGGAGCACTTCAGTGATGACAACCACCGGATGACAGTGTTTGTGGAAGAGACTGTACCATCATCCATCAGCCAGCACATACTACTCCACCTCCACAACCATGGAAGCTCTGACATACAAATGGTGTCTGGGGACCAGCTGACAGTCCTGATGCACCAACAGATCAAGTGGCAGGAATACAGCGATCATGCTCTTCACCACAGCAAGAGTAACTCCTTCCTGCTCTTTGTTGATCAGAGTTCAAAGCTGGGAGCAAGCATGACTCGTCTCCACCAGCTAACCAACTGGAATCCAGGAGCAAAGTTCCTGCTTGTCATTACTATTCCTGTTATTGATGACTTAGACACTGATTTCATTTTTAATAAACTGGAAGAACAGCATTTCCAATGTTGGACTTGTTTTCAAACATTTATCACAGGAGAAGATTACATTACTTACGTACAATCCCTTCCCAACACCTCGACAACCACTCACAGTGCCATGTCGGCCTCATGACATGTTCAGAAACAAAATGATTAACTTGAACATGCATACTTTCAGGATATCAATTTTTCCCCTTTACCCATATGTTACAATAACACCAGACTCTCGGCAGTATAAAGGGCCTGACATGGAGATGCTTAAAACCCTCCTGGTTCATATAAATGCTACTTGGAAGTATGTACCAGCAGGAAAATATTTATTTGGTTTGAGATTTCCAAATGGCACTTTGGTAGGTTCTAGTGGTGATCTTGGGTACGCTCGAGCAGATATTTCGCTGGTGTCTCGGGCTCCAAAGGTGGATAGATTGGACATGGTAGAATTTCTTTATCCGCATGGTCAAACCAACCTAGTGGTAGCTGTCCCTAAAGCAGGCCATATTCCTCAGTATCAGAATATGTTCTTGGCATTTAGCACCACAATGTGGATATGTGTGATAAGCAGTATCTTTGTGACAGCAGTTGCCTGGTATATGGTGTCAACAAGGAGCTTCTCTCGAGTTCTTTTTGACACACTGGCCTCTTCTATATCTCAAGGGTTGAACAGTAAACAAAGTGGTATACTTGAGCACTTCCTCTTCATATGTTGGCTGTTGTATGCCCTAACAGTAGCCAGTGCTTTTAGTGGATCCTTCACCAGCAACCTGGCAGTCCTCAAGTATCTCCCAGACATCAACACCTTACAACAATTACTTGACTCTGGCTTACCGATAAAAGTACGCCCAGGAATTATAAAAACATTTCAACAAGACATTGATGATGGTGTTGGTTTGTTGAAGCACCAATTTGTAGTGGCTAATCCAAACAAGGATTACCTTGGGGAGATAGTAGAGAGTGGAAATATAGGAGCAGTTCTCACTGAAAAGTTAGGTCTGTTCGTGAGACAAAAGAGTAACTATGTTAAAGATGGGAAGCCATTGCTTCATATAACTAAGTGTTCTCTTGTAACAGTTCTATACTCATATGAAGCAACTAAATATTCACCTTACACAGCAAGGCTAGAGTATCTAATCCAGCGATTGGTTCAAGGAGGTCTCTATCACAAGTGGTTCACAGATGCACTTTATGAGGGATACTTAACTAAGGAGTTAGTAAAACTTGATGGTGGGAAAACACAACTACATGTTTTAAGTTTGAGTCATTTACAAACCCCCTTCTTCCTCCTCCTCATTGGTGTCATTAATAGCTGTCTTGTTTTCATCCTTGAGGGATTGTACAGCTTGTATACTACTGTAAGGCTAAACAGGCAGCTGCCTAGATTCACTATCAGTTCAATATTAGTGATACCAAATCAAAAAAGTAACTCCACAACTGAGTCTCAGAGGACCACTTGTATTCAAGAATAAATGCCGACCAGCTCATGGTCGGCAGAGTGTGGATGCGTAGCCAATGAGAAGACATCCTCAGCTACATTTCAATAGGTTATGGGCTGCTACTTCTCTGGTAGCTACTCAATTGTCCTCACAGGTTCATGCCAGAGCATAAATATTTTGTGAGCTAGAAATCAAACATGGGGCCTTCTAGGTAAGAGAGGCTAACTTGCTAGCTCTACACCATAGTAAAGCACAGTGTTTCTTATTTTTCTAATAACTTGTAAAAATGATTGCTTATAAAACAATTTATGTTCGACCCTGACTATTACTGTATGTGTTAGAAAACTGTATCATAATGATGGTCATTATAACACTATTTTTCATTATGAAACAGTTTCCCCCACCAATCACAGCTCGAGAAAAAGTTGTTTGACCAATTAGATAAGGTTAGCATCGCACCTGCGTGGAGTTCCAAGGCCTTCTGAACTGCGTTGCCTAGTGTCATAGTGGGGGTAATTGAGAAGGCCATGGTCAAATACAAGGCATTCTCTGCGTCCCATGCGCTCTGTTCAGTACATAAAACTGGCGAAATCTCGACAGATATTTATGAATATTTATGTTCGAACATAAAATAGTTATAATTATTATCGTCGAACATAAACAGTCGTATGCAACTCACCTATAATGGTAATTAAGACACTCGTATGGAAATTATAAAACTCTCATACGCTCGTTTTATAAGTATACTCGTGTCTTAATTATAGCCATTATAGGCTCGTTGCATAATGTACTATTATGAAGTACTGACTTTATAAAATAAGTATGAGTAAGATACTTGATACAAAGACCAGAGGGCCTGAGGAACTAGAAAATGTGGTGATCACAGCCAGAACTAAAAATCCAAGGTGGTGAAAATGCTGAGGCTAATAACCCACGCATGTTAAAGACATGTTATCCCTAGCATGTTACAGATATCAACAGCATCAGATGTATATTTATCATAATATAAGAAATCCAAGCCTGATTGAAACTTCATTACATTAAGACTGGATTGAGTTTGGTGACGAAGGGAGTACTACTTGACGATTTTCCCTTCATAGGAGATGACCTAGTCTTCCAGTGTCAAGTAAAATACATAATAGGAAAAAAAAACAAAAAAAAACCCTCGTTCCTTGAAAGATAGGGAATTTTATACCCCTTTGTGTCAGTGACCAACCCCTACCTCCAAGGTGGGAGATTGGACAGGGACGTTAGTTGTGAGTCCCAGGACTCACAGTAGTTGGTAAGGCCCTACAGGAACCCTGAAAAGCGATGGCTAACCGGGCTCTTGTGAAGCATCAGCAGAGAGGGGGGGACTTTGGTACAGCAAAGCTGACAGATGAAGCAACCCTCCCTTCTAGGGATTAAATAAGAAGGGAACCATTGCCCTGTGGTGGAGAGGAATCTCCAAAGGCTACGGGAGACAACCCCTACAGAAAACAGCCAGCTTGGAGACTATAGGTGGCAGTGGGCTAGTAACCCACGCATGTTAAATTGAATTGCTATAAAAGAAATTGAAGTGAAACGTAACTTAATGGATGCTTTTAGCCCGAAACGGAAAATGCACTTGAAGTGAGGAAGACCTGGAAGGAAGTTAAAGCAAGGACTAGTTGACGATCACAATGAAGACGTTTCACGAATGCCCTATGTTCCAGTAGGAATGAGAGGAATTAAATATGTACAAGTTGTCTGTGCTTATAAGCTGTGGTCCAGGCAGGATGTTCGCTTTAGACGTTTCACCGTTATCATGTGTCCGCTCCTCCCGTTAGCAATGGGCTGATTTTAATGATAATTCTCTCTCATAAATTAAAATATGAATTGGTTCACACCAATGTTAACACTTCAAATATGCTTATTATTATTATTATTATTAATAATGTAAGTATAGCATGAACAATAAGAATAAATACTTGTATGTTGATTTTAATGGCTTGGAAGGTTAACTTCTCCCATTTCTTTTAAATCACAAGAATTCTTTTTAAAAATGCATAGCCAGGTAGGTTGCGAAAAAAAATGGTGGACGCAAGGGTGATATACTTCATTAATGTGTTGAATATTTTTGCCAATTCTAGGCAACCTCTCGTTTAAGGACAGGCAATTTTAGATGACAAACACAGAAGATTTTATGAGACTTGAAGCTTTATGCTTATAAACTAATAATTTAAAAGGAGTACTTCACCAGATTCAAATTGAAGTCTGTAACCAGTTGTCGAGAAAAAGTTAATTTGTTCATTTACCTGTAAGGCTGGAAGTTCAGGAAAATGATATAAGCATATAGTTGTTACATCACTTTACATATTTCGGTAAGTAGATGCCTTTAAATTTAGAAGATACTAATGAACCCGGCAGACGTTGTCCTGCCCGAATATATAGAGCAGGTTCAGCAAACATATTTGAATTTTCGATGAACTTATAGGCCTATAGTAAGTGACATTTGACATTGATATTTAAAGAAAAAACTCAAATCATCTCTATGAAAGCCTACGTCAAATACCAATAATTCAACATCACCGCCACCTATGGTACAAAAACATAACTATGAATTATTTTCAGAAAGTCAATTATTCATGAACTTTTCAGAAGAAATCACTGCCAAGGGAACGGGCTTGGGAGAATCAGTGGGGAAAGAAGACCCTGTTGAGCTGAGACTTCGGTTTTCACTAATAAGGCTAGTGGTTTCCATGACAACAGCTATTGTTTTTTTGACTTGTGGTTCTAAAAGTGTGTTCATCCTACATTTTGGTCCCTACTCCATCTACTGGGTCCAATTGTGAATCGAAACCATACAGGGATTCACTCAAACATACATAAAAAATGCCATCAAAATTGTTCCAGCCGTTTAGGAGGAGTTTAATGACATACACACGTACAGAAGAATTATATATAAAGATAATACTGTTAATTCGATAAATCTAAGACTATACAAGTTGACTATAGCCTAACGGGGTATTTTTCTAGGCACATGATTGAAAACTTAGAAGATCTGAGCTTCACAGATTTGAAGGAGCAACAGGGCAAGTTAAAGAAAGACAGCCACATGTACGATAAAGCAACCCCTATAAGTAAATTTTGCCACGGCAGCTTCGGTGGCGTAGTTGGTAGCATGCTGAGCATGTCCAAGGTCGCGGGTTCAAACCCGGCCAAAATCGTCGGATTTTTTAAGAGCGTTAAAAATCCCTCAGTATGCCTTCCTTCAGAGGGGAAGTACAGTCGGTGGTCCCATGTAGATTTATGGCATGAAAAAAAAAAAAACTTTCACTACCTCGTGTGAAGCCAAAATTTGTAGGTTAGAATTGATATCGCTCTATTAGTTCCAACGTTTGCCGCCAGGTGCTGACTGCGATGCCATATAGTAGCCAAGCCCGCAAGCCAGGTGTCGTGGACGGTAGCATTTGGTAGCAAAAGTAGGAACTACTTGAAATTATTGTCTGCAGTCCTTACTTGAATTAAAACAGATAACACACACTAAAACAGCCTTCACAATTAATACCAGTTATCAGACAGATTCTACACACACCCAAAGTACACGGGGCTAAATGACTGCGTTGTCGCAGATCCTAAACTAAGGAACCAACCACATTTTGCCACATGAGAAGAACAGCTGTCAAATCGACCCTGCAAAGTCGCCTAGTTGGTAGTGCAGGGGAGAATGTACTGGATTTTCTAACAAATTCATTAATATGTATTAATAAATAATTCTCCCTTGTAAAAGTACAAACTGCATGCAATCATACACTTCGAAATTGACTTTGCGATGGGAAGTAATCGACTACATTCCTTCTGTAAAGCTTTCTATTTGGAGAAGTAATGCATTTATATGTCACTTGTTCTCTTTGAAGAGCATTGCAGAACTGAACAATATGTACAGAGAGTTTATTTTGTATCTGACGGAGATCCTCGCTTGCCCACTCACCCGCGCCGCGAGCCTGTCTCCCGCCACGCACTTTGCCGTTATGCGGCGCCTGCACGGCACTGAGTCATTGAGTATAGGAATTTGTACTTACCTAGTTCACAGCTGGTGCTGAAAATGTTCGCCATTCACTGCTACACATAGCTGGCACCTTTTTATGAAACTGGCATTTACTTTCTGAAGTTCCTCAGCACCAATTGACTGTATTTCAGCTGTAATATAGTCTTTAAGTTCATTTATAGTGTGAGGGTTTCTCGCATACACTCTTATTTTTAAGCGTCCCCCACAAATAAAAGTCACATGGTGATAAGTCTGGGTTTCGCGGGGGCCACACTTTCTGACTTATAATCCTCGTACCGAAAATGTGATACAAAGGAATTTCCTGTACTTTATGAAGGTATTATATATATAATACACACACGTTCACATAATGAAAATCGCATTGGAACAGCAAACTGAGCACTAAACACGTGAACAATTGACTAAACTGAACCTCACACTGTTAAAGCTCTCAGCAGACTGCAAAGGAGGGAAACTTGTGGCGCCAAGAAGCGGATTACGGCCAAGTGCTCGGTGGGACCGGCTCGCGCCGCGGGCGAGGGGCCAAGCGAGGGTCTCTGTCAGATACAAAATAAACTCACTGTATTACTCATCTTTCAGCCTCAATTATTATGAAAATAACTGAAAAACGAGAGAAGAGTGCACACATCAACACAAATCACATGTTATAACATCTGTTTGTTTGTTTATGTTTCCATCGCCCTTATGCTAGTTCCAGATCAACGGCAGCACCATCACACTATTTCAACACATCTTCCCATAGATGATAAATATTATACAACATACTTTTTTTTTTGAGTACCCATGTCATCATATAAATCTGGCACCCTGTTGTTTTTTTTTGTTGTTTTTTTTTTTTTTTTTTTCAAGGCATAAAAGAGAAAAGCTTATTATGTGGTAAGAGAAAAATTTATGACAAATGTTTCTTAACTGAATGAAACATGTGTATGTGTCTGCACATGAGGTAGTCAAATACTGCATTACAAAACATTTGTCATTAATGAAACTCCACATGCCATGCTGGCTGCTGAATGCTAGTGTTGGACTCCCCGTATTTTGCCAGAAGGGCGAATGCGTCATCTACAAAAAAATTCAGTATCAATAGAAAATTGTTTGTACTGACTTCAGTAAATTAGTATTTGATGTTCCATACAAATTTATGAAGCCTTATGTGTTTTTCATCTTCTAATAAAGATTATTTACCACTGAACCCTTTGGTTTGTCACCCACAAGTTTTAAAAAATGTGAGTTTTTGTCGTATTCGCCCTTTTGGTGGAGTAAAGTTTCCATACCTATCTTATCCGCCCCTAAGTTTGCCTTTTTGGCAGCATCTGAAAGTTATATTCAACTTTCCATATGTCCTGCTTTAACCAGCTCTCTGTTTATTTTGATACATTTGTACCTGTTTCGAGGGCATATCCAACAGAGAAAGAATACTAAATGAGTACGGTATATTATTGAACCCAAAATCAATAATCAACTTTAATTTATTGCATTACTTAAAAAAAAGTACAGGTGCTCTAATGGCTGCATGATAATGGCAAGGATAACAATGAAACTGATTTAAAGTTCCTCTGGGTATTCATCTTCATCAGTTTCCTCCAAATTTTCTTGGACATTTCTAGATTTTGGCAACTGTAGGTATTGCTGATGGTAAATTGGTGGGATAATGTTCATTGAGCATAGCTTCTCTAGGTCCTTGAAGTTCTTCATAGGCACAGGAGTCGTGTCTTGCAGGCCCGTTGGAGCATCTCTTGCTTTTTCTTATATTTTTGCCTTCTCACTGGCAATATTTCTACAATTGACTCAAAAAGTATGTGCGTAATATAATGCCACTTTTCTTCCTTTACAAACTTGACTGAACAGATGCCCGTAAAGGGAATTCGCTTCTTATTAACCATCGTATCAGTATCAGCAGAATTACTCTTCCAGTCTTCAAACTCATTATCGTTCAAACCGTGACATAAATATGGTCGAGGATTAGTTCTGGAATTCCTGATTATTGTTGGCCATTCACTCGGAGCCCAGATTGTTATTTTATGGCAAGCTGCTTCAATAGAGGCATGCATTGAATACACTGGCATGTATGAGTGACTTGGAACAAGGTATGTCAGTTTGATCACCTGTAATGTTGTACATTTCTGTAACACTTGACTGAGGGTGTTTATCACCTGTTTATTCTTATTTTGTCCCAGACAAGAATCACAATATAAACTTTAAGTAGTTATTTCATTTCTCACATCAATATCATGAATGTACTTCTTAAGAATGGTGCAAACTTTGTTAGCTCCTTGTTTTCCATCACATTCTCCCCAGACATACAAAAACAAGGAAGATTGTAGTTTTACGTGACCGTGAATCTTGTGATTATGAGCCACTGGACCTCCATTTTACGTGGAATCCGTACCACAGGACATGGCATTTCACTTTGAAAATCTAACGTGCATTGACCGGAAATCGAACCCAGTCCACCTTGGTGAGAGGCCAACAGCTTGACCGCTGCGCCACCACGCCCCCTCCCCTAGTTGAACACTCATAAAAAAACAAATTATATACAACGTACTTCCTACTGTAATACAACAGCATGCTCTCTCCCATGGGTGTATTGACTACATTCTGTAGGTCAAATGATGTATGTATCTTCTGGTCGCTTAGGAGTATCCCTTCTACATGTTGCTTTTCTTTAAGGTGGTTATCCAACTCTGATCTTTGTTCCACAGTTACGCTTTCTTCTGCCATTTTGCATACCTTTGGCAAGTAGAACATCTGTCTTTCTTTCGGGTCTGAAAGCCGATATTGAATATCTTCTTGAACACTTGGATACTCACGGGATCAGTTGCTTGTTATTTGTACTGTCTGTACACATTCGAAATACAGTATTTTTCATTTAAGCTGGCAGGTACTTTCGTGTTATACTCTTCCTGCAATAATGTGACGGTACCGCTGTCAACCGCATAATGAATTCCTTACCTCTTTTACACTGCTATTTTTGCTTTTGTTATGTGGCCCATGGCGACCTTGAATATCTGGCTTAGCAGCAATAAAATCTATTGAATTTTTGATGGTGTATCTAATAAGTTTCTCGGTTATCGCAAGCACACATCTTAAACACACATGCACATGCTCTCCATGTGGGAAAAGTTAGTGAGTGATTACCTACCCTTGACTTCTTCAACTCTTCTCCTTTTCACTGGTACTAACTTTACATTATTTAAATTAACGTTTCTTTTATCTAATCTGGATGAAAGCTTCCAATAGTTTCATAAATTCTCTCTCTGTCCTCTTCTTTAAATTTGCTGCATTCGCTACTGCGACTTTTCCCGACACATGGATTACCTAACACACATTTTTGTGACACTTTCTTGCTCCTGGTTGACAGATATTTTCAGACCAAGCAGACGGATCTTCTTCCGCAATTCTTCGTTTGGGATTGATTTTTTCTCTCTCTTCCCACTCTGCTCTACAATTAGAAACTCACGGCTCGTGGTTGAGAGTGATGTTCCATTTGAATCTTGGGTCACTCACTTCAGGTAGTTCTAGATCTGTAGTCGGATGTTCATCATTTGAACCACTGCAAGGTACAAATGAATTTTGTCGTTTGTCTTCCAGATGGGGATGATTATTGTGAGTTGTATTGCTTCCCCTTCCAGTAGTCAAATCATCAGCTTCTCGAAAATCGCTCTCATGAATCACCGTTGCACCACTATTAGGGCACATCTCATCACTTCCCTACATAGGCACCATTTCACGCTCAAGCACATAGTCGAAATTTGTAATTTTAGTACTGTTATTACTCAGATCTTGGTCCACCAAACACTTTGTAGATCATAAGTAGTAATTCCAACGTAACTTTGGCTATTCTTATGTTTACAGTTTGTTTCAACATGCTCAGCTTTCTTGCGCTGATCAATTGAATCTCTCCACCAATCTTCTCCCTCTGAATAACAACAAGCTGAAATGTTTCTGAATAAAGAAATAATCTAAGTAAACACACATCTTGAAAGCCGTCTTTATACCTACACTTTTACTTTCATTGTGAGGCATTGCCAACTGGGTATTAAAAATGATGCAAAAACAGTCTACCATAACTTCAGTTAGCTATGTTTAACAAACCATACACCAGGACTGTAATTCTCAGCAAAAGGTGAGATTGATCCAGAAATCCTCAATGGAAGCTGGGGGAGAAGCTTATTTCCTCACAGTTTGCTACTGACAAGACCTGGCATGAAGTATGGGCTGCATCAAAACCAGACCATCTTGGTTTAATAACTGATCCCTGCAGAGAACCGCCTGGTTTAAATTTACTGAGAAAGGTATGGACATCATTGAACAGGATCCGTACAAATCATTGACGATGCAATTTCTGGTTGCACAAGTGGGGAAAAATTCAATGCCCATGCTGTGACTATGCCAATGTACCCCAATGTACTCAGTTGCCCTCGAGTGTCCAAGAAAGAGATTTGAAGGAACCATCCAAGACCTACACAGTGCCACCGATGATGCTGTCAACTGGCTGAATACCCTGGACATAGTGCTGTAAATGTCTAAACTGTTATGGTACCTACAATCTACTTTGTAAATATTGTATATATTTTAACCTTGTTGTTATCTGTTTGATTTTAATGCTTTGCCGCAATGTATCCTCATTGCCATATGAAATAAATAAATAAAATCAAAGCATATGCACAAAGGGATTCCAATTACTGTGCTTATTGTGTGTTTTGTTTGCAAACAAACTGGCATAAGCATGAAAACTAGTTCAATTGTTTTAATTAATGATATTTTACTGATTTTATGTTGATATTTAGTTTTTAACTATTAAGATGCATACACATGCCTTACATTATCATTAAGAGGATTATGCCCACAGGTAATGTCAACACAAACCATTCCAGTTTCCTACTCATCAACAATGCAGATAACGTGTCATGTATATAAGAAAGCGGGTGCGGTAAGAATGAAAGCAACGTTAGACTCTTATTTCAATAGAATTCCATGGGTGTTCACCCTTCTGGATGTGGGATTCGCCCTTTTGGCAACAAACATTTATGATTTTGAAACTTCTAAACCAAGTACTTTTCCTGACGTTATTTTCAAAACTAGATGTTCGCCGTTGTGCATTTCGACCTATTGATATTAGAAATTACATAAAGTGAAAATTGCAAAAATTGGTCTATTCGCCCTTGTGGCAACACACGGCCATATTTGATGTGTAATGGTTCTAATGTGTCAGTGTACTAATTTCTTTGATGTGTTTCTTTTCACACTGGGGGCAGTGTTGACTTAGGTTTATAATTTTGTAATATATTATCAGTCTCCCATAAGTCCAACCCCTCGTCCACGTCGTGGGAGACTGGCAACGGCACAAAGTAGGAAGATAGTAGTTTTACGTGACCGTGAATCTTGTGATTATGAGCCACGGGACCTCCTTTTTACGTGGAATCCGAACCACAGGACATGGCACAAAATAGGGGATCGCCTGTAGGGGCGAAGTACAGTGGGGACTTTGTGTGCCCCAGGACCGTTACGGTAGCTGTGAAGGTCCTACAGGCCCTGAAAAGTGACGGCTAACGGGGCTCTGGTGAAGCTGCGATAGGCCCAGCAAGCCAGTAGTGGATGAAACCAAATGCTTTCAAGAATGGAACGAGCCTCGGACATGATGGATATAATAGACGACGACACAGCTGTACACGCGGACTAAGATTTGGAACTTTAAACATAAGAACGCTGACGGGGAAGGTGGAGGAGATAGTGGATATGATGGAAAGAAGGAAGTTGGATTTATTGGGATTGGCAGAAACAAAGTGGAAAGGGGAAGGAAGGAGAGAACTGAGAAAAGGCTATAGACTGTACTGGAGTGGGAATAAAGAGGGAAAGAGGAATGGAGTGGATGTAGTAGTACGAGATGGTTTAAAAGAAGAAGTGAGGAGAATAAGTGATAGGATGATGAAAGAGAAAGTAGCACTGAGGGGAGAGACCGTAGAAATAGTGCAAGTGTATGCTCCACAAGTAGGCTGTGCCTCTGAAGAGAAGGAGGAGTTTGAAGAGGAATTGCAGAAGCAGCTGGTAGGAATAAATATGATTGTTATGGGGGATCTGAATGCCCATGTAGGAAGAGAAAGGCAAGGTTATGAGAGTGTTCTAGGACCAGAGAGTTTGGGCGCAAGAAATGAGGAAGGAAAGAGACTGTTGGACTTCTGCCAGAGGAACAGCCTGCTAGTTGGGAACTCCTGGTTCAAGAAAAGAGAGAGCCACACAATCACATGGTACAGTGATGACTTGACCAGGAAGTCGGTGGTCGACTATATACTGTATGAGAAAGAACTAAATAAGAACATCACGGACATCAAGGTTATACCATCGGAGAGCCTGGATAGCGACCATCGATTGCTGAGAGGGAGTAAGGAGAAGAAAGGGACTGAGAACCAGGAAAGACGTATAAGGATATGGAAACTGAAAGAAGGGGATAGAAGGGTCGAGTACCTCAAAATGGTAAAGGAAGGAATTCCAACAGATGAAGAAAGAGGGGTCGAAGAGGAATGGGCTAGATTTAAGAAGACACTAGTAGGTGCA
Source organism: Meconema thalassinum (assembly GCA_946902985.2). Lineage (NCBI taxonomy): Eukaryota > Metazoa > Arthropoda > Insecta > Orthoptera > Tettigoniidae > Meconema > Meconema thalassinum. The sequence goes on from OX336388.2 coordinate 1,357,333,715, forward strand.
GCAGAAGCAGTATGTGGGAGGACAAGTAGTAAGAAGAGGTGGAAGGAAACACCATGGTGGAATGAGAAGACAAAAGATATAGTAAGGGAAAAGAATAGAGCCTTTAGGAGGTGGTACCAAAATAGGATGGTAGAGACAAGGGAAGAGTACCAGGAAAGAAAGAAGGAGGCGAAGAGAGTAGTGGCTGAGGAGAGAAGAAAGTGGATGGAAGAGTGGACAAAGATGATGAAGGAGGATAGTGAAGGTACAAAAAAGGTCCTGTATGGGATGGTAAAAAATAAGAGGCGGAAGGATCCTACGGATTATGTTAGAATGGTGAACAAAAGGGGACAAGAGATAGAAATTAGGGAAGTACTGAAGAAAATGAGGAAAGAATATTTTGAAGAACTTCTGAACCCAAATGGAAACCACGGCGAGGAGGAAGAAATCGGGGAAGAGGAAGATGAACTGCAAACAGAAAAGGACTTAACATGGAAAGAAGTGGAAGATGCAGTGAGGAAGATGAAAGGGGGGAAGGCACCAGGTGTGGATGAGTTGAGTGTGGAGATGGTGAGAGCAGCAGGAGAGGTGGGGATACAATGGCTGTACAGAGTGATGAGGACAGCATGGAAGGAAAGGAAGACCCCAGAGGACTGGAAAAAAGGAATAATTGTCCCGATCTTCAAGAAAGGTAGTAGAACAGAACGCAGAAACTACCGGGGAATAACACTGATGAGTCATTGTGCAAAGATCTTTGAGAAAGTTTTGGAAAGGAGGATTAGGAAAAGGAAGCTTGTAGTTTAACGTGACCGTTAATCTCGAGATCATGAGCCACGGGACCTCCTTTTTACGTGGAATCCGAACCACAGGACATGGCATTTCACTTCGAAAATCTCACATGCATTGACCGGGAATCGAACCCGGACCGCCTTGGTGAGAGGCATACAGCTAGACCGCTGAGCCACCACGCCCCCCAGGAGGATTAGGACAAGGATAGAAGGAGGGATGAGGGAAGAGCAACATGGCTTCAGAGCAGGAAAGTCCACAGTGGATTTGATTTTTGCTGTAAGGCTGTTACAAGAACAGCACTATGAGTATGGAACAGATCTACTGATGGCCTTCCTGGACATTGAGAAAGCATATGACAGTGTATGCAGAAACAAAGTATGGAAGTCCCTGGAGGATAGAGGAGTAGAGAAATGGACTATAAAGAGGATAAAGGAGATGTACAAGGGAAGTGTGAGCTGTGTGAAAGAGGGAGGAGAGAGATCGGACTGGTTGGAACAGAGAAACGGCCTGAAACAAGGAAGTGCACTGTCACCGCTACTTTTCATTGTGGTGATGGATGACATAATGACCCGAGTGGCACAAGTAATTGGGGAAGGAAAGATGAAAGCAATGGTGTTTGCAGATGATTTGATGATTTTGGGAAACAAGGAGGAGGAGGTACAGGAACAGTTGGACGTGTGGGAAAGAATAATACAAGGATAGGGGATGAAATTTAGCATAAATAAGAGTGAGATGGTGATCACAACAAGGAAGAAGGAAAGAACCACAACGGGAATAACAATTGGTGGGGAACAGCTGAAAAAAGTGGAGAGTTTAAAGTATCTGGGAATCCTGATACAAGATAATGGAAGAAACGATAGAGAAATAAATGAGCGGGGGAGACAGGCAGAAGCATTCCGGAGGAGTGTGAGAAGCATATTATGGAGCAAGGATGTCCCTCAGAAAAGCAAAAAGACATACTATGTCCCTATCCTGACGTATGCCTCGGAGACCTGGGTTATGAAAGGAAGGGAGAAGAGCAAAATACAGGCCAGTGAGATGAGGTTCTTGAGAAGCAGTATTGGAGCTACAAAGATGGACAGAATAAGAAATGAGAGGACCAGAGAATTAATTAAGAAGGAACCATTACAGGATGATATAGAGAAATCTAGACTTAGATGGTATGGACATGTAAAACGAATGGAGGAGAAGAGGATACCCAGGAAGATACACGAGACGAAGTGGGAAGGAAAGAGACCGAGAGACAGGTGGCTGAAGGGGGTGGAAGAAAGCGTGAAGAAGAGAGGAGAAGACTGGACAAGGGTGGAGGCTGAGAGATGGTGGGAAGACAGAAGACCTTGGAGAGAATTGTGTTCCAAACAGACCCGGCCAGTGGCTGGAAACTGTGCAAGTGGATGATTATCAGCTGAGGAAGAGCTAATTTAGCCTGAAACATGCAATGAAATTTTTAAAGTATTAATTCTATCGAAATGTATTGGCTAGGTGGAAAAAACAACTCTGCATTCTTTACAAGGGAGAAAAAAATTAAAATTGTTGTCAATGCAGAACCAACAATATCATTAAGGTCTTCACTTTGAGGGAGAGTGTGCATGGACATGGACCACATGGACAAAACAATGGACAGAACGGGAAATTGCTAATTATTTCCAAAACTATTCTAGGCATGTTTGCTTTTTATCTGCACTACAACAAAGACAGCTCATGTTCAAGACTAAAAATAGGTAAGGTCTTCAGAAGCACTAAAAAGCTCAAAATAGTCATTTAAAAATTAGATGATGCATCGATGTACCACTAGTCCATAAATTTCTCGTTTTATGTGACAGCAAGATGGGGTTTCAAGATCTCAGCTACCTATTAGAGAGAACATAATGTTATCGAGACCGATTTCTCACTTCCAGTTTATAATTTGAGGATACTTAAAACACTCCCTTATGGACTGAATTACAACCATATATATTGTGATATGTTATACAGTGCGTTCGCTTCCCCCTGCAGCCGGGCGATTCGTTCACTTTCCCTGGCGGAGCGAGCAGCAGAAATGCAACAATGGTGGTTTCCGTAAAACAGTGAGTTTACGCTTGCCCGTGCAGTGTATACGATGTTTAGTTTATCTTTACAGTGTATAAAATGTAGTGCAGTGTGTAAGACGTGTCATAGGTGTATTGTAAAATCCATTTATATAGAAAATTACGAGAAATTCCCGCTTAAACAAAGAGTGTTGATGTATGAAACGTATGTAAAAATAGAGTCATGCAGAGCGGTGTGTAGGCAATTTCAAATTCTCTACGGTTTCAGTTCCAAATACAGAGACTGTCAGGTGTCTTGTTAATAAATTACGGACAAGGGGAACCCTAAACGCTGCATGTCCTAGGCCAAAGAGAAAGGTTCCTGACAGAGGAAAATCTCTTTGAAATTAATGCATCATTCACTCGCTCTCCAAATAAGTCTCTAAAACGTGTTGCACAGCAAGTTAAGTGTTTCGAAGACCTTAGTCCACACGGCTACTAAAATTTTAAAACTGAAACCATACAGAGTAAATGTAGTCCAAGAATTACGACCCCTTGAGAATGAAAAACGAATCACTTTCTGTACTTAGATTTTACACAACATTGTTGATCGGCAGTTAATAATTTTCTCTGATGAGGCGTTGATTCATTTAAATGGTCACATAGCTTCACAAAACAATAGATACTGGAGCACAGAAAACCCCCATCTGATTCTCTAATGCTTGCCTGGAAATCGCCCGGCCACAGAGGGTAGCGAACGCACTGTACATGGTGTCCAGGAAAAAAATTCCAATATTTACAGAAGAGTTAGCATGCAATAGAAGAAGAAAAGCTCCTATCAACATTGGTCGTAAATATAATATATTAATAATAATATCGTATGGCCTCGGGTGCAAGTTTTGTTATTTGACACCCAAAGGGTAGCTTGCATGTCGAATTTCGTTGTTCCCTGAAGCACTATGAAAGTCAAGGAGGTTAGATATCTAAGCTCCTTGAACACTATAGCGCTATCTAGTAGAGAAATGAGGAACTTTGTGTCGGCGGTAACTCCTGAGATTAACTTTGCCATTATGAACACGGCCTACTGAATTCAAATGGGTTCTTTGACATGCCAACATCGTATGACATGGTGTCGTAATTTTTGCTGCCTTTCAAAAATCACTTACCATGGCCAGGAGCCAACCTGCAAGCTTGGGGTTAGTAGACCGACACGTTGACCACTCACCCACCGTGGCAAGCTATATAATTTTCTCTGATGAGGCGTTGTTTCATATGGTCACATAGCTTCACAGAACAATACATAATATATTTTGAGTTATGGACTTATTTGCATGAGGAGCATATCTTGCACAATGTTTTCTCATTTGTTTCATGCCAAAGTGTTCGGAGTGCAAGAAAGCCTATGCTCCTTGTGCAAAATAAGACCATAACTCAGAAGATATTTAGTTTATGACAAATGTTTATAGGAACTTTATTTATTCTTTTATTGCATACTAACTCTTCTGTAAATACAGTATTGGAATTTTATTTTTATTTAGCATATGGCTTTTAGTGCTGGGAATGTCCGAGGACATGTTCGGCTCTCCAGAGTTTGTAGCTGCTTCTATACAAACACCCGTGGGGTGAGCTACAAGTACCGGTCAATTTCAAGTAGTTCTAACTTTGGCTACCAGATGTCACTGACACCTAGTGGCGAAAGTTGGAACTTGATACAGCGTTTCAATGAAATATAACCTACAAATTTGGCTACACACTGCCAATTGTAGCGGTAGGATCTTTTACATGCCAGAAATCTATGACATGGGCCCGCAAGCTTTACTTCCCCTCTGAAGGAAGGCATACTGAAGGATTTTAATGCTCTTAAAAAATCCGACGACTTCGGCCGGGTTTGAACCCGCAATGTTGGGCATAGCAGTTCAGCATGCTACCGACTATGCCACCGAAGCTGGACATTTTCCTGGACACCCTTTAATAGATTCTCAGTAATTTGTTGAATTTTAAAAATTTCACTTTCAGTCTATTGGCACAGGCTAGAGTAAAATGTGGCTTTTCATCGATGTCTCAGTCTCATTCATGGCTGTGGTATTATGGAAGCTACTGTGGTATTGTGGTGCCGAGTAATGACATTCAGGGCGCAGCGAGTGCAGCAGGCAGCTTGTAGTTTTACGTGACTGTTAATCTCGCCATCGTGAGCCGTGGGACCTCCATTTTATGTGGAATCCGAACCAAAGGACGTGGTATTTCACTTAGAAAATCTCACATGCATTGACTGGGATTCGAACCCGTTCCGCATTGGTGAGAGGCAAACAGCCTGACCACTGCACCACCACGTCCTGTGGTACCTGTACCTGTGTGTAGTGTGAAAGGTCCTACTCATGGGGTCAGTGTTATTGTTCATAATAATAATGTTATTGGTTTTACATCCCTTTTAACTACCCTGGCTTTTAGAGACGCCGGGATGCCGGAATTTTGCCCCAAAGGGGATCTTTAACGTGCCAGTAAATCTACTGACATGGCTCCCTCACATTTGTGCACCCTCAATTGCCAGCTGATGGCACCTGGATACGGGCCTGTAACCTTGGGCCCAGCAAACGAGAACGTTCCCGCTGAGCCACGCAGCGAGTTTGTTATTGTTCTCATGTTACCCTTGTTCTCATGAAAGCAACAGCAAACTACTTCACTCCTCACCTTGCCTATTATGCCTCATTAGTCATTATAGTGCTGCATTGGCTTTTTGTGGGTCTTCACCTACATAACCAAGATGGTACATTTTGAGGATCCGACCAATTTCCGGACTGACTAACATAGTAGCATAATAAAAGGCAAAACTAAAATTGGCCCACACAACCTCCAAATGCCTTGAAATATAATGCCCTCATAATTATAATCAATTTAAAAAAAAAAGGATTTTTGCCCAACAGATATGCTCTACTTGTAAGGTTGACTTACCACAGGCTCCAGTGCAGTGTCTGAAGGAGAAAGGAAGAACAGTTCTCTATCTTTAGCTAAGAGAATTCGAGTCTGACGATCTTCAGAAATTATACACCAACTACTGGGAGGGCAGTTAAGACCTGAAAAATATGATAAAAATACATGTTTGATAATGATCTACACCAATGGTCCCCAGCTACATTTGCCCACTACAGAGGCAGTTGGTGACCACTTTAAAATACATGAATATGAAGTAAATTCCATAATGCTGTTTTTAATGCTAGGTTGAAGCAATTAAATAGAATACACCAACATATTTCAAGACAATAGACAACACGGAATAAATGGCATAAGAGTCCACGATGAAACATAATTCACTACAACATGACAACTATAACTATAGTAACTACAGAAGGGAGCTGTGATCTGCTGTCATCTTCAATGAAGTTTTTAGGTTGTTGAGCTATTTCTATCACCTCCTGAATGATTCTAAATGTGAAATATTTCTCTCTACAGAGGACAAATAGCAGGAAGGTCAAACTCACAGGAGAAATATTTCGTGATGATCTGTTTTGCCGTTTAGGATGTAGCAACTTGTTAATCTGTTTCATGGAATGGCCATTCTTCCGAAATGTCATGCAGGAACTCAAATATTTTAAAATGAAACATCTGTGGCATAAATTAAGAAATATTTCACACCTACAACTGTTTAAGAGGAGATAGCTAAACACCTCAATAAAGATGATGGCCATTTATGAAGCTGATCATATCTGCCCTGTAAAGTTAAGTTCTTTGACTCAGGTCAAGGAGTAGGGGCATGGTCTCTTACCTAATGTAATGTATTCTATGGTGACGATAGTCCATTGTTACTTTCTTTATCATATTTCTAACTTCGATAACAAAACAAGCAGTGTACTGGTTTATTCTATAAACTTTATCTCAGCCTAATAGTCTCAAAACATAATGGATAAACCTACATAACACATAATGGGTTGTACATGGCTGAGCATTGGTAACAGTCATAAGGGAAAGAAGGAAGCTAAATTGTGGATGTACAGGGACTTATTCAGGCTGTATGTAAAAAATAAAATAAAAATCATTAAACAAGAGACTAATTGTTTTTCAGAGGTGCAGGTACAAGAAGATAAGTCACTACCTGGTTGATTAAACCTCCACAATGATGTAGGGTAAGGCCATGAGGCCAGTCTATCTATGGATTGGGAAGATTAGTGGGTTCAAACCCCACTGTTCACCACAAAATGGTTTTCTGTGGTTCCCCTATTTTCAACTCAATTGCCAGGACAGTACTTGCATAAAGGCCACAATCACTTAATTCTTGCCCACCTCATCCCTCATTTAACTCTGATGATGATGTTGGCATCAAGAAGAGCACCTAGAGAAGACCCATCTGCCACACTAAAAACTCATCTCTCACCCCTGACCCCATAACAACAGGAACATAGAAATGATTACATTAGTGATGGGCTACATTGATTTACTTAGCTGCTGGTATGATTACAATAATTATTCTTAAAATAACAAAACCCTTTTTTCATTCTTTTATTAAAGGTGGCGAGGCAGAAATATTATTTCTTTTGAAGAAAACAAAAATAAAAGAATAACTAATGTAATTTGACAAGTCAACATTGAGCCATTACACAATAACGCATGGTTGTTAGCATGCCAATGTAGCTGCATGTTAATGTGTGGATGACCGGCTACATGAATCAGGGAGTGAATACATAGGGAGATGCTCTCACCATTACTTCATACATCATATCAATAGTATGAAGCCATCGACCATATTTCTTTTGTGTTTAAAAAAATAGCTGCTTCTGAATTACAAACTAAGAAATCTTGAACATTTTGTCATATACCAGGAAACTTATCTGTATTATTAAAAATTCAGGTTTTGTCTGTACAAGAAATGTTATATTTTCTACGGGCTTCATTGGTTGAATTCTTGCCTGCATGTATGAACAGGCATCACAAGTAAACAGTTGAATAATTTAACGAAGGCCATTAGGGCATCAATCTAGGCTACAAATATTTTTTGTAGTACTATGACAAAGGGGGGTTTACAGGGCTCATTTTGGTTTTCCAACTTTATCTTCGTAACGACTAGTTTGATAAAGAAACTGTAAACGACAATAATTGTTGGAAATAAAATTTTAAACATTATATGTTCCATTTAATCTTCTAACAGAATGATGTATCATGACGTTAAAAGTATAGCGTGGCGTGGTATGTGGAAGTACTCACATTTTTGCGCCCTGCTGAACATGTTGCTCCTGGCTGTGTACGAAAAGACACTCTAATTCCTCTAGTCTCATAGTTTCCCATTAAATTAGTTCCATTAATAGTTGCTTCACATACCAACAGGTGATGCAAGGATACGTAATCTATGAACCCAAAAATAAAGGAGCAAAAGCACCGAGTCTATAATTTGGTATTGATGAACTCCAGAAAAATAAGTAATAATATTCCAAATTGTTTCTAGGGGGTCTTGGCATATGGGGGCATCCAAAATATTCTCTGTGCTCTATTTCAGGAATTTATTTCTTATTTAAGTTGAGCTATTAAATATGCAATTGTGAAATCTGCCTTATTTAAACGTACATGTTTGGGTATGTCATTGATACCTTCTTCAGTGTAATTGAATGATATTTAATTCTTAAACTAGGTTAACAATGCTAAATAAAAATGGATATCCTTACAAAAAAAATGAAGAGCTCACAAGTAGATTAAATGTCATATAACTTAATAGAAAGAAGTTGATAGTAAAAATGAAGTTATGAATAATATTGGTGAAAATGTATAAAATAACATATTAGAAATCTACCTTGTGAGACTGCCTAAGTCAAACTCCTTTAATTTGGTTCACTAACATAGTAATAGAAGACATTGCTGCCAGATGAATAATGAAAAACGTAGTGGTATAAGATGCCGCTTCCAGGTGGATAATGTGGTGAAAAATGTAAAAAACTTTAATGGTAGCCTATATAACCCTCTAATCCCAATATACTCCAGTCAAGCCCCACTTGTCGGCTCACTCTTGCTGCATCAGCTGTTCAGGTCAATTCTTAACTCAACATCCAAGCATATTACATGTGTATATACCCAGGGCCGGTCTTAGGGGTTTCAGCGCCCTGTGCGAAATTCGATTTTGCGCCCCTCTGTGCGAGGCGGGTTGCCTAACTCTGGCAAAAATTATGAGGTATCATAAAGAAGAATCATGAAAATATAAAGTCGAAAATGCATGCACCGAATTATCGGATGAAATTAAATAAAATGAACCTAAAGTACATTTACCCATTTACTATATTACTCGAATCAATCAGGCTCTGGTTTGGGATGGGAACATGTTCAGAAAGGCGGTTAAATCAACCAGTAATCTACACCCTTTAACATCTGTGATGCCTCGCCCTCACTGCAAGTGGACAGAAGAAAGGAGAGCAGAACATTCGTCAAGAATGAAGATCTACTGGCAGACAAGAAAACAAGCATTACAGTGATCATATGAGTGAAGAACATCATGGCCCATTGATGGCCGAAACGTCTCAAAAAAAAAAAAACTTGAACATGCTTTACTTGCGTTGTAGTAAGGGGATAGCCAAGGTAACACACAAAATATCGGCTGTACGCTCGCATGATGCAAAAATGCTGGACTTTATTAACTAATAGGTGATGCGTAACATATTATAATACAGTGGAATCTCGTTAGTACGTTTTTCAAGGGACTGAAAAATTTGGACGTCATATGCGGGAAAACGTACTAACGAAAAACGCCATACTGCATTTACAACGTATAAGAAAGAACGCGGCGTATATATGGACGTTCAATCGCCGACCTTAGTAAGTGATTGTATGCACTACTACAGTCACGACATAAACATAGTTTATCAGTAACTTACACGCAATAAATAACATAAAAATTAATTACTGTACCTCTACACTACAGTATAATACAGGGTCTTTATTTCTGCTTAGCAAGGACATTTTCGCTCTCGCTCTCGCGCTCCGCCAGTGACGGCTCAGTTGCCGGCGACCGCGCACGCACGCATATGTAGGCCTACGGCAGAATACGGTGCTTAAAATCAGTAGCCTACCATGCAGTTTTACTGGCCATGATTTACAGTAGATGCTGAAAATGTTCCCCATCCGCTTCCAAACACATATAATACAGGATCTTTCTTTATATTTGATCAGCAAGGACATTCTCGCACTCACGCTCCGCCAGTGACGGCGCTGTTGGCGGCGACCGCGCACGCATATGTAGGCCTACGGCTGAATACGGTGCTTAAAATCAGTAGCCTATCATGCAGTTTTACAGGCCATGATTTACAGTAGATGCTGAAAATGTTCCCCATCCGCTTCCAAACACATATAATACAGGATCTTTCTTTATATTTGATCAGCAAGGACATTCTCGCACTCACGCTCCGCCAGTGACGGCTCTATCGCCGGCGACCGCGCACGCATATGTTTGAAGCACGGGCTTGCTTGAACCACTTCAATAAAGCGCTTTCTAGTTCAGGAAACTGTCCCTCTCGCACACGTTTCCTTTTGCCACTCACCCCTTCTTCAAATGCACGTTCAATTTCCTTCCTTTTGCCGAGAATCGTGTTCAGTGTAGACGGAGGAATGTTCCACTTTCGCGCTATATCCACACGCTTCATGTGAGGATTGCAGTCCACGTCTCGAATGTATTTAATCTTCTCGTCTTTAGTTATCTGCCGTACTTTCTTCTTATCCATTATGAAACACGCAATAAAATAGGTCATAACTGGACGTGAACACTAAGAACTAGAAGACAATAGTGCGGAACACGGAGACAATGTGCCTACGTGAGAAATAAACAAAGGGAAGAGGGTGAAGGGCAGCGGGAGAGAGACACGTCACCTGTGTTGCGTCATAGCTATAGCCACTTCTACGCCGTCAAACACAATAAAATCATCTACACTGTCAATAACTATCGCGTCGTGTTTTCCAGAAGACGAATTTTAAAATGAAATAAGAATAAAATACGGTTCACTAACAAATAGTTCAACGGAGATTTGATCGTTTTAAGCGGGAATAGAGAACGTATTAAGGGGATATATCAAAATGAATTTAGTAGGATAGGGACTTGAGAAAGGAGAGAAAGGGCAGTGGGAGAGACACACGTCACCTGTGTTGGGTCATTGCTATAGCCACTTCTACACCGTCAAACACAATGAAATCGTCTACACTGTCAATAACTATCAGAGAATATGAGGCAATATCGCGTCGTGTTTTTCAGAAGCCGAATTTTATAATGAAATAAGAATAAAATCCGGTTCGCGTACAAATAGTGCAACGGAAATTTGATCGTCGTAAGCGGGAATAGAGAACGTATTAAGGGGATATATCAACATGTATTTTGTAGAATTGGGACTGGGACTTGAGAAAATCATCGCGCTAAGCGGGAAAACGTCGTAACCGAGAACGTGCTAACGAGATTCCACTGTAACTATTTTTCAGTTGTGATGCAAAGTGTCAACATAACAAAATCACTGGAAACATACACTTACAGGAATCAAGCTTTACTAATTCAAACGACTTCGACACACAGGAAAAAAAACACACTAAAACCCAAAACCTTATGAGAAGGAGCTTTCCGTGCTTCGACTGAAGCAAACTGCTTTACTAACTGGGCTAAAACGAGTAAACGCGCAACATCGTTCTCTATTGAAATTAAAGCAAGTTTTGACAGTCTCTATTGGCCAATTGTAGCACGCAGGTAGGTTTTAATCAACTTCAATTTTGAAAAGCTACTACGTTCACGCGAAGCGACAGTTACCGGCAAGGTTAAGAGAATTCGCAAAGCTACATCGACGTTTGGAAAAACGTCAATCATATTCGTGCTGTAAATAAACTGCAACGCAGCGCGAGGGTTTTTTGCGTTTGGTGGTACGCAAGGGCTCAAATGTTGCAGCTCAGAACATAGATCCATCCCACTTATGTCAGACTCATTATTTCTACTGGAAAGCTGCTTTTGCAAGTTCAAGCAACGATCCATGAGTGGACTACTATCTTTAATAGACCCAGGCAGTACCTTTAGATTGTACAAAAATCCCCATGTATCGGAATGCTGAATATCTATAACTTCAGCCATAATTCTAAATTCTCCCGTATTGATTATGATATAGTCTATTATAAAAAAAATGTATTGTAAAGTGGATATTTGTATAATATATCGGAATGCTCTTTAACCCTAGAACTGCTGCAGGTTTATCTGTCAAATGCTGCAGTACATTCCCATAAAATTCATACTATGGGAATTTAGTATCTGTAAGCAAACTGTGTTCATGAATATAACTTATCATACATCAATAGAAAGCTGAAAGACTGTTCTATATTATTCTTATAGAGGTGAATCGTTCAGACTCATCAGTTTGAATTAATCATAAAAAGTGTTTTATATAAAAAAAAATATATATAAAAATTGACTTTTCTGCTCTAGAAAACTATATTGCCAAGCTAAATGTTTGTCAGACACATCATAAATGAAAAGTTCACAGTTTTTTGTTACTATTTCTAGAACCAGTTATAAATAATTCCTGTTATTCACTAAAAAAGAAAATTATTTGTACAATATGACATTTCTCCATTATGCACATATATGAGAAAATCACCTTCTGCCTCTTCTGTAAGCTAAATGCGTTCATGAATAGGCCTATAACTTATCATACATCAGTAGAAATCTAAAAGACTGTTCTATATTATTTTTATAGAGGTGAATCATTCAGACTCATTAGTTTGAATTAATCATAAAATGTATTTTATAAAAAAGTAAAAAATAAAATTGACTTTTCTGCTCAAAAAAACATATTGCCATGTTAAATGTTTGTCAGACACATCATAAATGAAAAGTTCACAGTTTTTTGTTACTATTTCAGGAACCAGTTTTAAATAATTCCTGTTATTTACAAAAAAAAAAGTTATTTTTACAATATGACATTTCTCCATTATGCACATACCGGTATAAGAGAAATTCACCTTCTGCCTTTTCTGTAAGCAAACCGTTTTTATGAATAGGCTTATAACTTATCATACATCAATAGAAAGCTGAAAGACTGTTCTATATTATTATTATAGAGGTGAATCATTCAGACTCGTCAGTTTGAATTAATCATAAAAAGTATTTCATAAAAATAAAAAAATAAAAAATTATTTTCAGCTCTAGAAAACCATATTGCCAAGTTAAATTTTTGTCAGACACATCATAAATGAAAAGTTCACAGTTTTCTTGGTACTATTTCAAGAACCAGTTTTAAATAATTCCTGTTATTTACTAGAAAAGAAAGTTATTTTTACAGTATGACATTTCTCCATTATACATATATATGAGAAATTCACCTTCTGACTTTTCTGTAAAACAAACTGTGTTCATGAATAGGCCTATAACTTACCATACATCAATAGAAAGCAGAAAGACTGTTCTATATTATTTTTATAGAGGTGAATCATTCAGACTCATCAGTTTGAATTAATCATAAAAAATATTTCATAAATATAAAAATAAAAATTGACTTTCCTGCTCTAGAAAACCATATTGCCAAGTTAAATGTTTGTCAGACACATCATAAATGAAAATTTCACAGTTTTTTTGTTACTATTTCAAGAACCAGTTTTAAATAAATCCTGTTATTTACTAAAAAAAATATTTTTACAATATGACATTTCTCCATTATGCACATAGCCTATATGAGAAATTCACCTTCTGCCTTTTCGGTAAGCAAACTGTGTTCATGAATAGGCCTATAACTTATCATACATCAATAGAAAGCTGAAAGACTGTTCTATATTATTTTTATAGAGGCGAATCATTCAGACTCATCAGTTTGAATTAATCATAAAAAGTATTTTACCAAATATAAGAAATAAAATTGACTTTTCTGCTCTAGAAAACCATATTGCCAAGTTAAATGTTTGTCAGACACATCATAAATGAAAAGTTCACAGTTTTTTGTTACTATTTCAGGAACCAGTTTTAAATAATTCCTGTTATTTACTAAAAAGCACTCAATTTCTGAATCTACATAGGCTTGTTGGCTGCCATTTTGCTCAATGCAACTTCAATGTCAACATGAAAGTACTTCCACTTCTGCAGCCAAATAATAGCCTGCTTATTGTCATTTGTTTGCCAAAGAGTATCACAACGAAAGATAAAAGCATCGGGAACCAGCATGACTTGAAATTAGTGCTATCTGATGGCTAACAGTAGTACTATATTTGAATACCGAGACCGTCTTTCAGAGAGACGGTCGCACTTGATTAAACACCACACCGTCTTCCTGGAAGACGGTCCGCAGTTCTAGGGTTAAAGAAAAATAATCTCTTCCTTCAGACTTAAAAGCTACTGTTAGGAGATTGTCAAAGAAACTTTTTTTGAAGAGTCGTTGTGGCTTCACTTGTTTGCCCTTAGCCTGAGCTTCAGCCTCTGTCAGCTCCGGCTCCAACTCTGACTCAGAACTGTCACTCTCAGTGCCTGACTCGATAACTTGGTCCGAGTCCGAGTCATCTTCCTCAATCAACCGTTTAGGGCGTCTAGTCTTCCTTCTCCGTCTACCTTCTTCGACCTCAAGAGACACAGACGCAATGATTTCCTTAGCCGATATTATAGCGCTGTCATAGCCACCTTGGGAATATTTTTCAAGGTATGCGATACAACCTTCCGCGAAAGAAGACGCCTTTTGTAGGCCTATATCAATTGCTTCTGCTTGCATGGCTTTGCTAACTATGTTTACTTGAAATAAAATGTCGTGCCATACTACAACAGCAACGACAAATTCGAATGTCACAATTTTTTTCTCCAAGTATTCAGCTTCATGGCGTAGCCCCGATTCAAAAGCAGGATTCTCCTTAATGGCCTTTAAGGCTGCCACTACCCCATTCGTATCGTATCTAAGAGGCCTCACTGCATCTATGCAACACTCCCAGCGAGTGTCGCTCAAATCTTTTATAGTCAAATTACAAATGTGAGCCAACAAAATAGACCACCAGCCAGGAGACGACGAAAATAAAACATATATCCGTTGAATAATGCCAAATAGAGTAACGCAGTGAGGACAGCATTCGGCTGAGTCAGATAATACTAGGTTTAAGGAATGGCCACCACATGGAAAATAATTTGAGCGCGGGAACTGTTTTACAACGCGAGCTTGAACTCCTTTATGTTTACCTTTCATATTCGCGCCGTTGTCAAAGCCTTGACCTCTAAGGTCTTCTAGCTTTAGCCCCGTTTCGCGCCGTTGTCAAAGCCTTGACCTCTAAGGTTTTCTAGCTTTATCCCCGTTTCTGTCAAAGTATTAATGATCAGATTGGCACATTATTGGACTGATCAGTAGGATTTGTTTGAGAAGATCTCCCGTCAATTGATGTTGAAGGTCGGACGAAATTTTTAAAAGCTTCTGCTGCCTTCTTGTCTTCTTCTGCATGCTGCAACCTTCGTTCTTTGTTTGCAGCTCCACTAGCTTTACCGGAGGAGGCCATTGTTGTAGGGTTTCTCGTTCTTCGACCCGACTTTACACCATCCGCACCACGCACTCGAATGAACGACAATTAGCAAGGGCCATAACACTCCCGTGTATTGTGCTAAAACGTCCTACCATCTACGAGCGGGTCGACGCCGACTTCGCCCAGCCACACGTGCCGTTTGTTATGATTACTTTCTATTTGACTCTGTCTCCAGCTCGTGTCACACCCGCACCCCTTTCTCCAACCTCACTCCCCTCTCTCCCTGCATCCTCGCTTCCTTTCTCTCTCCTTCGCCTTGCCACAGCTCTGCTACAACAGCGAACCGAACCGAAATATCACGGAAATGCCCGAGCGCTGCAGAAGGGCGATTTGGTTGGTCCCGGGCCCGGATGTCGAGCCGGGTTGCGTTTCCACGATAGTGAAAAGGCAAGGCATGGGAGAGAAAGATATAGTGTTTGCTAATCACTATTTCACTGAGTTTAACTTCAGTCCGTCACGGTCTAAGGTGCGCGTAGGGTTTTCAGTCGTGAGAGATAACATCAGTTGAACTTTAAAAAAAAAAACTGATTCCCATATCTGTTTGACGAACTCGCATTTACCTATCTTTCATTTGTGCAATAGGAAATAAATCGAAATTTGCCATCTTTGGGGGACGCCTTCAGCGCCCTGTGCGACCGCACATGTTGCACACCCCTAAGACCGGCCCTGTATATACCGCATGAACCACTCAGAATGTGACTGGCCAAAAATGATAATGTTTGAAAATATTCAGATAATCTCAATTAAATACATTCATAAAACAGTAGGCTACCATATTTGGATCCTACAATTTGCTATCAACTTCATTCTTCTTCTTCTTTCCTCAATTTTGGCCATCTCTGGACCACGTAAAATAACCCATTGCATTCACCGTCTCTTATTTCCTTTATCCTTTCTTGCCTTCCAGTACTACTTCATTACTTCACTTTGTCTCCTTCTTCTCTCTTCCGTCCAGATGTTAACCCGCTTCTTCTTTTCCTTCTCCTGGAAACCCTTGACATTTTTGATCATATTTCTGAAAAGTGGTCTGTCCTGAATAATATCTATTGTTACTTCCATATCCCTTTTTATACTTTGTACCCATTGATTACCATTCTTGCTTTTGTATTGCAACCATTCTGATTGCAAGGCTCAGCTCTTTTGGGTTTGTTAGGTAAGAAAATGGCGCTTGCTGGGAGGGCAGTTTGCATCTCTGTGTGGCATGGCAGGTAGCCTTGCCAATGAAGTTAGATGTTTTGTATATTCCTTTTACGATGTTAGTTTGTTTTTATTTTTATATCTTTGATTTTTTCTTGTCGTTTATTCTTTCGACCTAGATAGGGTATTGTTCTTAGTTGGTATCTGTGTAGATTATCTATGGAGATTGTGAGTTCCATTAGAGAGGCTGTAAAAGATTATAGGAAGCCACGTTAGTATCTGTTGAGATGGTTAGATGAGAAAAAGAAATATGTTAGGTTTGAATTATAAAAGTGGATTGCTGATAGATAACGAAGAAGCTGTATAGTGAGAATTATTAATGAATTAAATGAATACCTGTGTTCCTATGGTGAGGTGCAGGTTCCTCTATGTTTTAATTGATGGTGATCTGAGTAATAAACGGTTAATAGAGGAATGTCCATCACATATATCAGGTATATGTACTATATGTCTGCCCTGTTGTTAAAATAAAATATCCCTTGTGAGTATAATCAACCACTACCCCGATAAGGAAGAGTATGTACGGTTACAATTGGCAACCCAAAGTCGGGCACGAATAAGGGAAAGTAGAAAAAGAAATGGAGGAGGATATGATGCGGGATATGCTACAAATGCTACTAAGTAAATTCACCGGTATGGAAGAGTCTTTAAGATCAGTAAGAGAGTCTTTAAGTACAAAAATAGAGTCAGTGAGTAAGGAGATAGGAGAAGTGAGGCAGCAAGGAGAGTCTATGAAAGTGCAAATAGAATCTATAGGTGAGCAGGTAGAATCTGTAAAGGTGTACGTAAACGAAGCAATAAAGAAGCAGGCTGAAGCAACCAATGCTAAGATTGAGGAGTTAAGCAAAGAAGTACAAGAACATAAAACTGTGATGAGAGAAGGAATAGCGAAAAGTAAGGATAGCGTGGATAGCCTTAAGGAGGAACAGGTGACATTGATGGAGAGGAATGAGAAGCTCAAGGAAGAGAGAGAACGAGATGAAGAAGAACAAGGTTATATGGAGAAAGTGAATGAGATATGTGCGATTAAGGAGCAGGAAAATTATCCGAGATGTGGGGGGGGGGGGGCGTGAGAAAGCAGGTGATATGGAAGAAACTGAAGGAAAGGAGGCAGGTGAAAGAAAGGAAAAGGTACAAGAGAAAGGAGAAGCGGATAACGGAGAAGGTGAAATGGAAGAAACTGAAGAGAAAGGAGAATCAGATGAGGTTGGTAATGAAGACAGTAGCAATCAAGAAAAAGAGGCTAAAGATGAGGATGAACGTGTAAGAGTGAGCCATGGAGAAGACAACATACTAGAAGAAGATAAGGTGAAGAAGAAACACGGGAAAACAAAGTGGAAGAAGAGAAAGGAACTGTTGAGTAAGACAAGACAGACGAGGAAGAGGTGGAAAATGTGGAAAGGAAGAAGAGAGAAGTGGTTGAGAATGAAGACAAAGAGGACCAGGAGAATAGATAAAAGAATGAGTTGGAAAGCAAAGAGAAGGAGTAGGAAGAAGATGAGATGTCAGGTAAAGGAAGATAAGAGAATGAAGGATCAGACCAAAGGAAGAAGAAGAAGAAGAAAGGAAAATATGATATTAAATCAGAGGAGACAGACCAAAAGAAGAAAAAGAAAGGAAAATATGATACTGAATCAGAGGAGACAGACCAAGAGAAGAAAAAGAAAGAAAAAATATGATACTGAATCAGAGGAGACAGACCAAAGGAAGAAGAAAAAGGGAGGTTTGGAATACAGGAGATGGGGAGGCAGGAGGCATCGTAGAAGGCGACGAGGAGGAAGGCGTGGGAGACGCAAGAATTACAGACGACGAAGCAGGCGTGGAGGCAGGAGGAGAAAATGTATTATTTTCATATGTATGTATTTTTAATGTATGTGATCCTCACGTGCTTCTCATGTGAGAATCACATAGAGGGGCGATTGCAACCATTCTGATTGCAAGGCTCAGCTCTTTTGGGTTTGTTAGGTAAGAAAATGGCGCTTGCTGGGAGGGCAGTTTGCATCTCTGTGTGGCATGGCAGGTAGCCTTGCCAATGAAGTTAGATGTTTTGTATATTCCTTTTACGATGTTAGTTTGTTTTTATTTTTATATCTTTGATTTTTTCTTGTTGTTTATTCTTTCGACCTAGATAGGGTATTGTTCTTAGTTGGTATCTGTGTAGATTATCTATGGAGATTGTGAGTTCCATGAGAGAGACTGTAAAAGATTGTAGGAAGCCATGTTAGTAGCTGTTGGGTTTCTCTATGGAGATTGTAATGAGATTGTTGTTGTGTGTTTTGGGAAGATGAAATTAGCTAGGAAGATTGCTTACAGGTTTTGGCAAGTGGTCAGAGTAGATGTTATCTTGAGGATATGATATGGTTTCTTTTTAGGAGAATAAATGGAGAAAGGCTTTTGAAGAAAGTGTTTTGATGATGTGCTTGGAATGGTGCTAGTAAGAATTGCATTGGAGGCAAGTACAGTAAGGTGAAAGATATAAACTGCATGAGTGTATCAGGTATAAAGGAGGTGTGTACAAGCAAGAGAGAGATGTGTTTTGTAAGAGAAAAATATCCCTTGTGAGTATAATCAACCACTACCCCGAAAAGGAGAGAATGTACGGTCACAGTATACATGACTGAAAATTTGTTTTGCGAGTCTGGTGACATTCATCCTCATTACGTGTCCCAAGAAATTAACCCTCCTTTTCCTGATCGTATCGTAGATTTTTTCAATTTCTTTATTCTTGTAGAGGTCGTCATTTTAACTGTATTTGAACTCTCCACTTTCTGTTTTTAATGGTCCCAATATTTTTCTAAGTATCCTTCTTTCCTTATTCTCTAGCTTTTCTACTTCTACATTCGAAGCATAGAGACTTTCCGGCTTAATTACCGTATTGTAATGTCGGATTTTAGTTGCAATAAAAAGATCTTTCTTATTGTAGGTATCCTTCGTCAGTTGAAAAGCTTGTTCCAATTTTCGTATTCTTGCTCTATTTGCTTCTTTGTCTAGTCCATTAATTTGAATCATTTCTCCCAAATACTTAAACTTTTCTACCTTGTCAATTTTTCCGGAGTCTGTTATTAAAACTGGAGTAGAATTTCTAACATTAGTCATAAATTTGGTCTCCTCAAAAGATATCTTAAGTCCAACTTTATCTGCTATCTTTCTCAAAAGGTTTATCTGGACACAAGCTCTTTGTATATTTTCTGAAAGAATGGCAATGTCATCAGCAAAGGCCAAGCAATTGATACCTACCCCTTTAATTTCGATCCAAGTCTTATTTCATGGTAGAGTCCTCTTTCCTTGAGCCTTTCTTCCCATTCCCTTATTACCGTTTCTAGACATATAATCTATTTGAGAGCTTTTATTTTATTTTAAATTCATTTTTTTTTGTAAGGATATCCATTTCTATTTACCATTGTTAACATAATTTAAGAATTAAATATCAATTACGCTGAAGAAGGTATCAATGACACCCCGAAACATGTACGTTTAAATATTTATTAAACATCATTTTCACCGTATTGACAAGGTGGATTTCACAATATTACATATTACCATCAGTAAATAAGTTATGGATAAATCTGATAACATTTTTAAAATGGTTTATTTAACAATATCATGTAACATTTTCTTTAATTTTTACTTTTATATTGCTATTGTTTTCCGGATCAATGTGGTTTTCCTCCAACTGTGGTTAGGTATCTGTTCTGTGAGAAACGCATTGGCTATAGGGATGTTTGTCAAGTGAGATAGAGTGGTGGAGGAAGCAAGCAACATGTTCATAAGTTCTATATTATCCTTTTGTATTGATTCCTGTATGGGTTTATCCTAGATTGAAGTTAAATATGGCTTTGTATTTCCATATTGGAATAACTGCTTCCTGAAGGATCCTCTGAATGAGTGAATTAACACATCATAAAATTGCAAAGATTTTGGAAAATTTTGGAAAATTGATCCAGTTAGCTCAATTCAGCCCCGGTGTACCATTACTGCTTGCCACACTATTGTCAGTGTGCCAATTTGAGAAATGTCTTTGGTGAGAATAGTATAGTCAATATACCTTATAGAATCGAATGTTCTCGAAAGAAAACATGTTGTATTGTCCCGTTTGAGCTAATATTTTTAACACAAAATATGATATAATGGTCTGGCTAACTCAAAAAAATTAGTAGTGTTTCGCCCCAGTGTACCATTGGGCTCTTCAGTTGGTATGGTACACCTACCTTTCCTGGAAGTAATGACGTAGCTCACCGGCACAGTTATATCGAGGGCACTGTACTATGATCCCTTTATTCGAATAAAGAGAGCATCCCTGATTGACATGAAAGTTAATGGTAAGTTTTACAGCACCATAAATTTTTCAGATGATATAGCTTTGATAACAGAGATTGAAAAAGACATGCAAAGGCACTAAAACACATGAATTAATTACTATACTCTGTATTACCAATAATGATCGCTGACAGCTGTCAAAGCTAGCACGTGGGGAAATGCTGCATTGCCACTGAGGGAGATCATGACTCATAAAATTCCAAGAGGATGCAGGAAGACACAAATACTGGGGAAGTTAGCCCCCCTGCCTGGCGGTCTAATGACCATGGCGAGTCAAGGTGCAGTAGAACACTGAGTCAAACTATGTGCTCACTGCTGTGTCAGCATACATTGCAACACTGCTCGCTGTTGCTATGGAGACCTTTACCCCTCTCGTCTCCACTCCTCACCTCACCCTTCTAGCGGATGACAGCTTTCAGTGTTCATCTTTTCTAAATCAGAGTATAACTGTGAGGTGTGGTATGAGGATAAATAAAAAGGAGACCAAGATAATGACATGCACTAGGGATGGTGACGTTGCTAAATGTGATAACGGATGGAGAACACCTAGCCCAAGTAAGGGGGATTCAAATATCTTGAGGAGGAGGAGGAGGGAGACAAAATAATGGTGTGTGGCCTGGCGCAGCACCTGTAAGTTGACAACTGTAGGTGATTCACAAGAATCGTAATGAGGATAAAATGAATGATGAACACATCACAAAGACCCAGTGTCCGACCCAGAGGAATTAACTACTGCATACAAAATTAAGATCCCACGACCTGGCTGAGTATTCAACCCAGAGTGTCTAAGTTCAAAGTGTAGTGTGCTATCCACTCAACCACAGAGCTGGACACTATTACAGATGATGACAAGCAACATCAATGTATGTTGCATTACAAGTAAACCCACCTGGAACTTCTGGCAACATGCGCAGTTTGGGCTCTGCCACGCTGTTGACCAGGTAGAGACGGTAATTTCTTGTCAGGACTGCAATGCCTGTTCCACTAGAGCTTGCAAATATCTTGGCCTCAATAATTTTGGCATCTTTAGCATCCTAGTGAGAAAAAACATATGTTTTAGAATGGTTCAATTCTGTAAAATATGTAGGATGACCACCTCATGTACAGGATGTTTAATATTTTGGGATTTATTTTACTTGGCTATTTTGGATATAATTTTGGCCCCAAAACATACTTAATTCTTCAATTCAAAGAAAAGAGGAACTTCACCTCTTTTATCTTGAAGGAAGCAGAGGTAAATTTTCCATTAATTCTGGAGGTGACCAAATCCTGACTTTTACACTTCTACTTGACAAATTATTGGTAATATATCATTTTCATACCTTTCTGGGAGTCATTAGCAATTGAAATTACTGTCAATTATTTTATCACTACGGTACTGCACCGGAAATGTGTGCTAAATTACGTAAATATATGTATTTATTTCCTGCTCATTCAACAACGGCAGCCATGTCTTTCAGGCTCATGAGGTCTCTTTATCTGTTACTCAGATGCACACATTGACATCACATCACTGCTGCCAACATGTGAGATACAAAATACCTCACACGACACACATAATATTATAATTATGTAAAAAAGCATTCATGGCAAAACCATTGGAGTGGATAAAGATTATTAATGCGTGAGTTCCCCCCATTGTGCGTGACAAAAGCCAGGGGCCATGCTACCAAGCCATTACTGGTCTAGGCAAAAACTGTTGGTCTGGATAAAGATTATTGATGCTTTTTATCTAATTTCAGTCTTAGTGGATCAGATCAGATGTTATTTTAAACAAGTAAGTTAGTTCCGTGAAGAACTAAACAGCCTATTTTCATATAGCCTACTGGTCTTACTTAGGACACAAGAATGAAAACCAGATTTTAAAAAATTGCACAGATGCCATTTTTAAATTTTTATAAAATTCTATTAAATTAGACGTCAGTATATTAAGGCTTGTATGAAGATATACCGCACCAAGTTTAACAGCGCTTGGATGATAAGTCGAGAGAAAAATCCATTTAAATATAGCGTTGCCGCCATGTTGGATTTGTGCTCACCAGGTTATTGAATGATCCATCGGTGAACATATGTTCAACATACAAAATTTCAGTTTGATTGCTGTAATAGATTCGTAGATATTGAAATCTGTCTAAATATTTTGGATGGTCGCCATGTTGGATTGTTATTTGTGTAGGCCATAGAGTTATGTACCATTAGACAAAGATTATTCTGAAGGTTCATTATTTAAACGTTCACTTTGATCGCATGATTAGGACACGAGGAAAAGAACTTAATTTTTAAATTTCGCACAGCCCAATATTCGGGTTATCAAAACAATTGAGTTTAATTGGATGTCAGTAGATTAAACTTTTTAAGAACATTTACCGTACCAAGTTTCACTAAGCTCGGATGATTAAATCGCGAGTAAATTCCATAATGTTAAAACTCGCTTGACCGCCATCTTGGTTGCATGATCACCAGGCTACTGAAAGTTCCATGGGTCAACTTAAGTTAATAGCCTCTATCAACATACAAAATTACAGTTTGACTGCTGTAATAGATTTGTAGATATTGAGAGCCGTCTAAATATTTTGGATAGTCGCCATGTTGGATTGTTATATGGGCTATGTAGGCCATAAAGTTATGTACCATTAGATGAAGATTATTGCGTGGGTTCATTATTCAAACTTTCACTTCAATCGCATCATTAGGACACAAGAAATAAAAACATAATTTTAAAATTTCGTACAGCCGCCATATTGAGGTTATGAAAACAATTGAACTAAATTAGATGCCAGTGCATTACAATGTGTATAGAAATTTGCTGTACTAAGTTTCATTGTGTTCGGATGGTTAAATCGCGAGAAAAGTCTATTTAAATGCTTCGACTTTGCTTGACCGCCTTGTTCGTTCTGTAGCCTACTTAAGTTAACTTAACAGGTTTATGAAAGTTACATAGATGAACTTCTAGTAGTACAGTTTATCACCGTACAAAATTTCAGGGTGATATCTGTTACCGTTGCGGAGATATAGAATCTTCTTTTAATTCAGCGTTTGTCCCGCCTGGTGGCAGGGTCCGCTACATGGATTCGATAACTCCATTTAGTTCTGTCCTGGGCCATGTCAGGGTGGAGATTGACGCTCTTCACATCTTTGTGAAAGGTATCGGCCCGTCGTCCTTTTGGTCTATTACTGGCGACTTCCCAGTCGGTCGCAAGTGACGCCAGTTGTTGTTCGCCATTTCATCCAAGCTGCAGATATCCTTGCATTGACCTCTTCGACAAGTCGGCCATCAGCAATGGAGATATAGAATGCCAGTGAAATATTGTGTGGCCGCCATGTTAGATTGGTGAAAGGTATTAAAATTTGAAAGACACGGAGATCAGACGAGGTAGTAGTATGCACTTACCGAGTTTCATTGAAATCGCTTTGGCTGTTTAGATTTTATTAAGGGGGACACACATACAGACACACGGACAAAAGGTGATATCTTTTCCATAAATGAAAATAGACTAAAAACCCTATGTTTCACAATATTGGCTATACAGTAGTAAAATGGGGTAATTTATACTATGTAATAAATATTCCACCTAGTGGATTATGTAATTAATTAAAAAGACTGCTTATGACAAATTGCACCCTTCATCAGCCATTGATTCAAAATCATTCTCTCTAGCAACAATATAAAGACATTTATTAAACTTGGGATATAAACATTATTTTAAAAATATATAGCCTATTAAGTTAACATTTCTTAAAACATATAATATAAAAACAAAATGTCGTAACATGGAATACATTAAAGGGTTTCAGGAAAAACCTAGCTCAAAAACCAAGGTCATCTGGTCTGAAGAAAGAAGGAGGAGACTCAGCAAACGCATGCAGAGATTCTGGGAGGAGAAGAAGAGATTGGCAAGTCAGCCGATTGTTCACCGCGAGCCACAGTTGGCCAAAATCAACAGAAGAAGTAGAAGAAGAAGAAAAACATTTGAAACAACACAGTCCTTTTTACCTGAGTGAAGAAACAACCTTTTGTAGCTTATTCCAAATACTTATAAGTTATAACATTTCCCTTATTCTTGTGATGGTCTTTTTTTTTTGTAAAAATCAAAACATTATAAATATCTGTGTTGCTTTAAAACAAATGTTCGTAACTTTATTGTGGTTGATAAAACGTCATGGCAATAATCACATTTGATTTTTCTGTTAGACAGTTAACTTAATATGAAATTATTTGCGTTGTCTAATTGTATGATCTTGGCGGAATCCATTAACTGTCTTATTCTTCATTTGATGCTTCCAAATTCCTATCTCAAATTCAATCATTCATCGTTGAAAACAAGTTGTCTAAAAATTCTTTTTGAGTTACTGGTTGTTTTACTTGTCCACAATGAATCCTCTTGCATTTGCACCAGTAGCTGGAGTGAGTTAAGAGCTCGTACAATCACTACATCATGTCATTGCATTCCTTGCTTGCCACGGTGGGTGAGTGGTTATAGTGTCGGACTACCAACCCCAAGATTGCAGGTTCGCCCCTGGCCATGGTAAGTGATTTTTTGAAGGCGACAAAAATCACGATACTCATGTCACATGTTGTTGGCATGTTAAAGAACCCATTTTAATTCAGTAGGCCGTGTTCAATGGCAAAATTAATCTCGGGATTTTCCGCCAACACAAAGTTCCTCCATTCTCTACTTGAAAGCGCTGTAGTGTCAAGGAGTTTAGATATCTAACCTCCTGGCCTTTCATAGCGTTCAAAGGAACGACGAAATTCGACATGCAAGCTACCCTCTGGGTGTCAATTAACAAAGCTTGCACCAGGCACCCGAGGCCATACGATATTATTATTATTCCTTAAAGTCTTTATATGTCTTTATATTGTTGCTAGAGAATAATTATGATTTTGAATCAATGGCTGATGAAGGGTGCAATTTGTTATTAGCCCTGTAACATTACCATCTTTTTAATTAATTACATAATAACTTAAAGCTATTGACTACTGTCGACCAAAATATTATATGCACTTGAGTTTGAAGGTTGTTTCCGAGCGAGGCGCACCATGATGCGTGATGGAGCCCATCTTGGCAACGCAGTACAGCTTTCACCGGAGCGGTTAACTGGTGAACCATGTCTTAATTCCCCATACAAATACAAACCGAAATAAAATAAGTGAATTAATTTACGTATTTCACAATCATACAGCATACCTTTTTGATGTATAAGGATTACAACGCGACCAAGAACTACATTTTCAAACCACCCCGAGCCGAGAAAAAGTTACCTTACAAAAATGATAACTTAGTTTCTTGGACACACAAAATTTTAAAATTAATAAACCAGTTATACAACATTCCAATGTATATTGTGTTAAAATTTGGATTCGATCTGATGACGGGTTTGTGAGATAATATTTCTTAAATGTGACGCATGGTTGAAACACGCTTAAAAACAGACACTTTTTGTGTTTCAACTGCGATAAAAAATATTAAAATATAAATTAAAAATTCCAAACCTACATGAACTAACGTAAAATAGAACGAAGAAAATGATGATGTTATTGGATTTTATGTAGGTCTATTGGTTACTTCACAAACAACCTTCAAACTCGAGTACACATAATATTTTGGTCGACAGTAGGCGGAACATTTCTTAATACATAGGCTAGTATAAATAACCCCATTATAGTGTTTGTCAATACAGATCCAGAGTGAATCAATGCATTCCTATATATTGCACAGTAGTACCTTATCCGTGAGGTTGGCAATACTGTCCATCATTCACGCGTATAATGGCGAACTCAGCTGGAATTTTATCTATATAAGTCGTGATCTTAAAAAGGGGGAGTGGAGGAGTAAACATCTATTACTACATCATTTCCACTTTTCTTTTTCTATTTTCATCTTTACAAAAGGAATTTTGACTAATATCAGTACCGGTACTTAAAGAACTTTCTTCTCCAGAATTTGGTCTCCTCCAGTGTTACTAATATTCCTTTTCAGACCATGTAAGCTACTCCTTAAGGAGTAAGGAGGAGAACACTGGTATCAAAAAAAAATTACAAAATATTAAGCCATAGCTCATATTATATTGTTTTTAAAACTTTGTAATAAAACTTATGGTCAGACATGGGGATATGTTGGGTTTTTATACTTTCACAGATGAACAATAAATGCAATTCATCAACCGGCCTCCTTCGACTGGTTTGAAACTCACCTTGCCCATGCTGAAAGTATGTTGGTAAGTTCCAAAAATGTCATAGATGAGTACTGAGCCATCCTCTTGAATACATAACAGATCTTCACTGGCTGACCATCCCAGAGCTACAATTGGTCCACTATTCCATACAATCGAAGAGATGTGTCTTCCAGAAGATGTATAGATTGAAATAACCGGTTTTGTAATTCCTTGTACTTTCACAAATTTCTTGCTGTCTCGAATAACAGCCACAGGACCCCCATAAGGAGCCGTGGCAATCAACACGTTATCCATGTTCAGTTCATTCTGCCAAGCCATGTTGTAGATCTCGAACTTCCTGTAACATGACATGACATTTAGTGAAACAGAAATTAATTTACTACTGGTACCCCATAACATTAGCACACAATTCACAAGTTTACATGCAGTGACTGTGTCTAGAGAAAGATTGCTTATGCCCAGAATGTGCGTTTTAGAAACATCGTAAGTGTTAGTCCCTGTTTTCCCCTTTTAGTTCCTCCTCAGTCTACAGCTACAATTGTGCACTAACAGTGTCAAAGTGTTCGTTCATTTTCTGTGTTTCTATCCTGCTTATCCTGTCCAAAGATTGTTTGTAGATCTACCTTGTTGTATCTACCTACATAAATTTATATATACACTGTACATGTCTGAGGTGGCTACTAATTAATGTGAGAAATACTTCCCCTTATCCTATTGTCCTGTAATTTACATGGTGAACGTGAGGAATTCTGCTGGACCGTTTCACTAGAACCAATAAATTAGATGATTCATTCTGGAATGTATAACGCCGCAAGTACACACACCACAAACAAGAGAGACTACTTGATTTAATGGGACAATTACAACAGTAACTTACGTCTTAAAGAAAAAATACAACTCCATAAATTCCACCAAATGTGAGCCTATAACCAGCACGATATGAAAAGAAACATCCCCATTCAACTGGGTTGATAGATTACGATCAATTTCAATGTCAGTAGCTAAACAGCAAGAGTCCTGTTTCCCCTGACTAAGAGGTTTTTGAAAAGTTTTTAATAATTTTATTAACAGCCTCACTCCATTATAATAACAGATGAATTCCATTACCATGTAATGTAATCATATTTGTAAAGGACATGCCAATGTAAACCTTTGTAAACATATCCACAGTACGGTACTGTATAATGAATCACTACATTTCTAAAGGCCCTTGAGGGTTTAGCACTATCTGGGGTGTACCATAATTGTGAGGCTATATGGTACACACACCCAGCCTTCTTTAGGGCATTGAACAGAAGGCAGGAGATATCATGAAAAGAAAAATAAGACGTCTAACCCCCCGAAGAATGGGTAGGCCTATCAGGAAAGATGAGGCAAGGCCAATTAAGGCAGGAAATTGAAAGACGCCATAGGCCTTGGATACTCTAATACTGTTGGAGTCGGAAGAGAACAAGAGTTGACTAAGGGAGGTTGACAGGAAAGAGGACAGAAAGAAGCCCAGCACAAGTAAGTGGAAGCAATGCCAGACTCAGCAGCGGTCCCTTGGTCGCCAACCCACATCCCACTAGTCATGAGTCCCTGAGAGGTAGATTAAATGGGACAGTCTTATAATGCCCCATGGGATACCAATCTTCAGAAACCAACTGACTTCAATCTAGTACCTTATGAGCAACTCCCTGCATTAACTAGATATGCACATGTGTACCATACATGCAAAACTGTATTCTTCTCATATAGGAACTTCCACTTCCATGAACACAATGGAATGGTGCAGATTGTGCTTAGTTTTTGAAATTCTAGAGTCATTCCCAGTCAAGCAGGCTTATTTTTATTATGAATGTTTTCTTGTAACAATTTACCATAGGTTGTAAACAACCAAATATTTTGGAAGATCATAATGGGTGTGGCTGTTGTCACACACAGGTTAGAATTCAATGTAGCCTAATGTCACTCTCAGTGACAGGATGAGTGCTTACTGACAAGCATGTTTCCTAACCACAAAAGAGCAAGATTCTGAATTTCCAAAGCAGAATGTCTATATTACCTTAAAACTCACCGAAAATATACTGAATTATCCATACAAAATAAATGTTCACTAATTGCAAAAATATTGTAGCACATTTTAGTGCAGAAGTAAACAAATAAGTGAGGTTATACACTGTCTGAAGTACCAATTACCTGAAGTAAGTGTCCCTTCCGAGAGGACACCAATCTGCAGTTAGCATCGCCGACATATTTTTCTATTCAGATACGTTTCATCGAATCATAAACGAAAAATCTACCATACGTAACTAAAAAAAAAAAGGACACGAAAGACGAAACTGTCAAACTTCACATCACCTCCCACCTCTGCCTTCATAATCGATCGTAACAATCGAACGATATATCTGCACGAATATAATCGATGTTATAATCGATATGGTATGTAGATAATCGAACTCCCGTTTTTACGATCAGCGTGTGATCAGTGGCGGGGAGATTAATATGTCCAATCAAGACCAACTACAATACTCAGACCTTAATGCAGGTCTCGAAAGTGTGAAAATGGCGTAAGCTGAAGCCCCGGCATATTGTTTGTTTACATTCGTTGCTGGGATACACTATGTAGCTTTGATTAGCTTCGTTTGGTGAAAGTTGGGATAAACTGTCGCTCATCTGTAAGGAAGGCAAAAGAAAGGACATATGGGAAGATTTTTATGCCACAGATGCCATGATAAACAAGGAATGGATGAGAGCAGAATATGACCTTCGCCATATAGTGACAAGACTAGCAGTTCATGGCTTCCACCATCGTGTGTGCAAGACAGAGAAGTTCCATAAGGCTGACACAGAATGGCTATGCAGATTATGTGGAAAGCACTGTGAAAGGTACCATGTGCTGGTGTGTACCGAGAGAAGGACATCCCTAAATTCTTTCTGCAAAGACTAAATTTTATTTATGTATGAGAGTGTGAAATGTGTGTACATATGTATACTGCATTATGGCCATTTGGCTGCATTAAATATTATTATTATCTGTAATTTTTAGTGTCTTCTGTATGCCTGTAAAGTCCAGTTCGCGTTAATGTACTGCAATCGTATGTAAATATGTGATAATACGCTTAATATGGACTGGTTCGTTTGTGTGATGATCGTCCAGTCAACCGATGGCATTGTGTCATTTACTTCGGATGTTGAAGTACCTAAGACTAAAGCATAATACAGTAGAAGTGTCTCAAGAATATACACCGCAATGATTTGCTAGTTAGTGGCAATATAATAATTGCTTAGTACACTTCAGAAGTGTCGAACTTCAGTACGTAAAGGGAAAACGCAATGAGCATCTACGGCTAGACCAAACCATTGACGTTATCTTGAACGCTCAGCAATATGTGCCTCCGTAAATCCTTACCAGTCTGGCAGATGTTCTACACTGCCTTGTATACACGCCAAATAATACAGTGAACTTCTGTTTTACTGGTTAAGGAAGATGTTCCCCCTGTGCCTAACAGTGAACTCATTGTGTTCCGTCATTGTTCATACTTTTGTGATTCTTACAGCTTGTAAGTTATTTTTTATTATGACGTGTGTAATAAAGTGTTGTGAGTACCGTACCTTGCCAAATATGTACTTCTATTGCGAGATGGTGTGCAGCGATAATTCCGTAAGTGGGAGATGGTGCTTTCCAACCTACAGTACTTTACTAAATCAACTATTTCCAGCGTACAACTATTCCAAACGGTAACAGCGAATGTTTAATAGGTTAGGTGGTAACATATTATCATGTCCCTTGTGTGTAGTATTCTCCATAATTATGTCCTGATATCCACACGACGACTTCTTTGCATATTTCAATCAACTAATTCGGTGTGATGTTTTACCCGAGATTTTAGACAATTCCACGAGAGGTCTTAATTGAATTGTATCTCTATGGCGTTGGTTCAATTATTTCAGGCAACTATTCTCATTCCGATTGTGTACACAAATACTCTGCATGTGCTGGGACAGCACTTCAGTAACCGGGTACTTTCTTCTCTCCTACTTTAGAATCTGTTTGATTTTTTGCTAATAATATTATTCTATAATTACTGAACTTAAATACAAATCGTGATAACTCGCCAAAAATCTTCTTATTCAACTACAGAAACAGTGAGACTATTGTAGATGCCCCTTGGGTGAAGACGAAGAAACCTATAATTCGAGGCCAGCACTATATAAATAAATTAATTCAGGTAAGTCTAAATTATTGATGCATATTTCTTCAGAACCTAGTCTCGTCTTGTGATATATTTTATGCTCTTAGGTGAGTAAAAATAATAATTTACACGAACTGTGACAAGCCCGATGACATGATCTTAGCTATTGGTAGGGCAACCATCGCCGCCATGTTTTTTCTACATTAAGGTCTGAGGATTGGTCCAATGTCCATGACTGCAGCGGCTTCGGCGGCGTAGCAAGAGGAAATTACTGGGATTTGTAACCCCTCCCCACTGGAAAATCGGCATGGTTGTGATTTGTGTCACATTAAAAAGAAGGGGGTGGGGGATGGTTTATTAAGTGTATAAACAAATCTTGTATTATGAATTACACTAGGAAATTTATAATAACTCCCTGTCGGATGTCCTTGAAATGGTTTTCCATGGTTTCACATCTTCGACTCGAGGCAAATGGCGGGACGGTACCTTCTATTAGGCCACGGCCGCTTCCCTCCAATTCCTTAATATTAATCTCCATTTATTTAATGTCTCTCCAACTCCTCTTGTGAGGTTAGCGCCAGGAATGACATCTGCCTCTAAAAACCATCTCATCTCACTCCTGGCCCCATAGAAACGTGAATAATGAGGGTCCAGGATAGACACACTTCGAGTGATGGTTAAACAACCCTTTATTTATTACACCGCAGCAGACTACCTCGCGATGTAACGGGTAGCATTCTTGGCTGTCGATCCGTATGTCCGGGTTCAATTCCCGGCTTTGATCTGAGGGCTGGAACGGGATTTACTCAACTTCGGGAGACAAAGCTGGGTTGGATTTCCACCACGGCTATCCTAGAAGTGGTTTCCCATTTTTACTCAGGGTAAATGCCGGGATGGTTACTAACTTGAGGCCACGGTCACCTCCATCCCAATCCTCGCCTCAACTATAAATACGCACACTAATACTGCCACCGTAATAACACAGGTTATCAGACAAATTAAATTGTAGCCTATTATGGTGTCCCTAATGCCCGGTGACACTTTTCTTAATTTATTACACAAAAACTACAAATGATACAGCTATCGCATGTACCGTTATGCCATATTAAAGAGGAACTCAAATGGGTTAGTTTGAATGTTACCTCCAATGCTCGTAGTTCCCGCATTCGCTGCAGCTGGCATTTTGTAAAGATGGCGAATTCTGGCGAAGAGCGTACTTTTTGTGTTTTGGAATTCTACAAAAATACAAATGCTACAGATGTCGAGATGTACAACGGAAGTTCAGGACTAAGTACGGTAAGGAAGCACCAAACAGAAAGTCTACTGTATTTACGCTTGGCATGACAAATGTGAGTACTGCAATTGTGTCCTAAGTCACAGTATAGATACCAATACAGTATGGACACTTCGGCAAAACCGGAAGAACGGATTTTCAAAAAAACAATTGATAAGGGGGAGCACCAATACACCTGTAAGCCGCTAGGTAGCACCACTTATGGACAAACACATGTTAAACAGCTGATTGATGAATGTATATTTTATGTCATTTATTTAACTCTATTTCAACACACTAGCTCTCTTTATAATCAGATATTGTAAGAAAATAAATAACAAGAAAATAGAAAGTGTTAATACTACTGTGTTTTAATTTTAAGAAGTGTGGAATTTAATGTTTACCACCACATTCCTCCAGTCCTGTGGTGTCGCATTGTGATTGCATCGTAACGATGAAAGGTTATGATATGTTTTTAATGATTAAATTAACACACGATATATTGAAAAGTGTGGGGGAAATGTGGATTTTGTTTCTTAAACTTTTGTAGTCTGAGATAATGCAATTCAAGTTTACTACAGTAACTGTAAATAAGTATTAATTTTTAATGTTCTTAGCTTCCTAACTTAAATACCCGGGAATTTATTTAGTCAATAAAAAAGTCATTTTGATGGGTGGGGACAGCCTTATTATGCAGTGTTATTTTCACATTTCATGATATGCCTAGGCTACTTATTACTCCTCATTTCTTAGCCTACTCACACTTCCGTCCATTATCTTGTGTTCCAAGAAGAATTCAATACCGGTATCTACTGTAAGTCATGTGCTAAGGAATCTCTTTTCATTACCGGTACCTTTATTAGTTCCACGTCTTTGTGTGGCTATTATAGGAGCAACAAGTAGCTTTCAGATTCAACAAATAGACTATACATTTACTGGTAGATTGTTTTGTTTAGCCTACAGATGGCCTAAAAATAAGTAAAGTAAAGCTGAAATACAAGCTCAGGGCTTACAGTAAGTAAACCGGCCAACCACCCTTCGTACAGAGGCCTGCTTCTTTAATCCTAGAAGCCAAGGTCACACCCAGATCTCCATTCGGAGATCCTAAAGTCATCATATTATAGTTTTGGACTGGGTTTTGATTCTTGGTTAATGCATGTTAGAATTTCAGAGTTGCATCCAGTGGTTCAAATTCCAAATATAAAAAAAGAAAGGTTCTGTGGCTTACGATCACGAGAGCCACGCGAAGCTACAAGTTTGCTTTGCTTTCTGTCGCTAGTGAATGTAATAAAGTAATATAACTGGTAAATAACACTATGTGCAATGGTGTCGCCAATCAATCAAGTAAAACGCCCAGTCCTAAACTTGCTCTAACCATAGCTTAACACCAATCAGACCTAACTTTAACCTCGTCACGACTAATAAGTTGCCATCTATCCGCACCGCACTTTTTACTTGTCAGTGGTATGTCAACTCCTTATTCTTCCCATTCTGCAGAAATGGAGATAATGTAGGATGAGTTTTCCATGCGATGGATGGTTTTTACACCTGGACGAGAGAAGTGTTAGGCTCATAATGCTGCGTGGCTTTTGGAGAGGCCTGGGGCAGATCTTTCCAGTTGGTACCTGTAAGCGACATGTACATCATAGTGGAATTAATACTGGTCATTAGGGGGCCTAACTATATGCCATAGCTTCAGTTACTAGGCCTACGTCAAGAGTTAACAAAGGGCTATCGTGGTGTAATCAGTTCACACTCTGCGCAGAATGCTGGGATTCAGTTTCAAGTCGTAACAGCAGTCTTATTTTAAACACTTAAGTTTCAAAGTACTGTATGTATAATTTTATTAATGCAGCCAATGGCCATGTACTTTTCTTTTCAGGACGGGTCAGGGAAGGGATATAGCAGGGAAATTGGCCGTGGATTTATTGAAAGGAACCGTCCCGGCATTTGCCTGGTAGTGAAAATGGTAAACCACGAACACCATTTTCAGGACGGTAGAGGTGGGATTCGAACTCACGCTCTCCCGATGCCAGCGAGGCACGAGGTAGCACATTAGCGCTCTCGGCCACCAAGGCCGGTTCAAAGTATGTATGCCTCATGGTAAGCTATAATCTGGAGTCATTTATATAACCATATTTTTTGACATACCGGTACTGTATATATTATTATAGTTCCAATTAGGACCTCTTTGGTCTTTGACCCGTGTACTTGTGTGTGCATGGTATTTGATAATCAGTGTTGTGGTAAATGTAATGTAATTGTTGTTTTAAGGGGCGGAACTTCGAGGTCATCTGCCCCTAGAGTGTTGTGGTGACTAGCAGTGTTTGTAACTTGAACAGTACTCAAAAAAGGTTTTGCATATTGCGATTTAGTGTTTTGCTATGTGTACTATCCTACCAGAGAATTGTTACCGGTGGTGGAAATCGGAACTAATGCGCTACACCCAGCCACACGCCTGCGATAGTCGTGCAGTTGTTGCCAGCGAAACCTCATCGCATGTCATTTGTGTGCATGATTCGTGCTGGGTCGTGCGCTGTGCGGTGTGTTCTCATTGTACGACTGTGCATGCGTTCCCCCTCTTGCTCAGCAACCGCTCGCGGCAGCCATAACAAGGCGAGCTGACGTAATGTATACACAACAGCCCCACTCCACGTCTAGTGGTAACAATTCCCTGGTAAGGTAGTATGTAATGACATACAAAGAAAAACAACACACAATATGCTGTGCAAAAGAGACAAACACTTAAAGCATAACAAAAGTGGCAATCTTTTTCATGTTGGGGCATATCAATACCATGTATGGCCACCACGAGCCGTAAGGCATGCTTGCCGACAAAGAGGCATACCGTACTGAGAACCAAGGAACCAACCTGGTTTGGGGCAGATTATCCCACTCTTGGAAAGCAGCTTCAATCAGTTGCTGAATGTTTGTTTGTTTGATAGTTAGAGGATTGGGACAGTGCGAAACTGCACTCTTAATCTTTTCCCATGCATGTTCGATACTGTTCATGTCCGCAGAATATGCAGGCCACTCCATTCTCCGTATGCCTTGCATCTGAAGAAACTGATTGACCACCCTAGCTCGATGGGCATTATCGTCCACTAGTGTAAAGCCCTCGCCCATTGTGGCAGCGAATCCTGTAACGACAGGTTTGAGGATGTTGTCTCTGTAAAACCAGACAGGTCATGTTACCGTGGATAGGAATTAGAGGCGTACGTCGACCAAACATGATCCCACCACAAAACATGACTGAATTTCCTTGCTGTTGGAGGCGTTCCTGGATGAAGAGCTTGTGAAATCTCTCACCCACCCGTTGCCACGCTCGTATGCTCCTGTTGTATGGGTTTATTCTCACGCCCAAGTACACAGGGCTGACGACCATGATGTACAACCTCCTACATGAAACAACAAGCATTAGCATAGCCACCTGGCTATGGCTTCATGAGACAGTGACGGCAGAGAATTCCAATCTTCGTGCTCCAATAGAGGAACAGTTTGACTATGGTATGATAATGCACCGGATGTTACAGCCATTCCAATAGACCAAGAGGCACTAAGGAGCAATCTGGCCACCATGTTAGACAACTTCTGTACATCGACTGCAATCTGTTGTTTCATTTCAGGGGCCTGGACATCGTGGTCATTTAGCCCCGTGTACTTGGTCGAGTGTAGAATTTTGACTGATAACCTGTGTTATTGTGATGCCTGTCTTAGTATGTGTATTTGCAATTCCGGTGAGGATTGGTAAGGAGGCGGCATTGGCTTTAACTTAGGAACCATCACAGCATTTGCCTGCAGTAGAAGTGGGAAATCTCGGAAGACCACTTCCAAGATGGCTGAGGTGGGAATCAAACCCTCCTCTTCTCAGTTGTGCCTCACGAGACTGAGTGTGCCCTGTTGCAGCCCTCAGACCAGAATTACATTTCTTGGCAGAGCCGGGAATCAAACCCAGACCTCTGGGGCTACAGCCAAGAATGGTAGTCACTACGCCACAAGGTGGTCCATGACTGCAACCTGGATCCGCTGTAAATATTCTCAGAATTGCCCAGTAACTTTACACATATTATGGATAGTTATTGTTGTTTAAGGGGCGGAACAGCAAGGTCATCTTTCCCTCTTAACACAAAATAATACAAATTTTAGTTGAATTAAAATTTATAGGTAGATGCCTAATATTAATAAAACAAACAAAAATAATATGTATGGAATAAAAATTCAGAAAAGAAAAAGTTCTTTGAGCAAATGCACATACAGGTACAGTATTTTTCTCACCAAGATACGATGAACTATATTATTAGTAGGGCCATGATTCTTATGCAAGATATGTTTACCTAACAGTAATAATGTGTGAGTCCTCCAGAGAGACTCGTGCGGGTATTTTTAAAGTTAACACCCATATACTGTACATTCTAAGAAGACTATTGAAACCGTAGTCTCCGAACTACCATTAAAACGAAACAAACAAACCCCGTGGCACTACAGTCCATGAAGGGCCTAGGCCTACCAAGCGATCGCCACCCAGCCATTTGGCCTGCAGATTATGTGGTGACGCGTGGTGAGCGCCTCGGGTCCCCTCGGCCGTTAATCTTGGTCTCCATGAGCGTGGCGCTGCCTCATTGTCAGACAGCTATTCAATTGTCCTTGCGAGGCTGTGTACACCCAGTTCCAGCCCTAACGCTGGTTTCTGAAATCCCTGACGGAGCCTGGAATCGAACCCGTGGTCTCCTGGTGCGAGGCAGGCGCGCTACCCCAACACCACCCGAGCTATATTACTCCATTTAATTGGGCATGTAAAATAATTTGAAGATGGAATGTTTGGTGCATGGAGCATTCTGGGAGGGGGGAAGGGGAATTAGAAACCATAGAAATTCACTTCTATTATGACCAAGAGGTGGATTAGAATCCATCCCTTTTCACTTAGATCACCTCGTGGTGTAGCAACTAGCATTCTGGTCTGAGGGCTGGAACGGGGTACACTCAGCTTTGTGAGGCAAAACTGAGAAGAGGTGATTCTGATTCCAATCTCGGCCATCTTGTAAGTGGTTTTCCTTGGTTTCCCACTTCTACTGCAGGTAAATGCCGAGACGGTAGGCTACCCTAACGTAAGGCCATAGTCGTCTCCTTCCCTATCCTCACCTAAAATTATAAATGCACACACTAATACAGCCATCACAATAAGGCAGTTTATGAGACAAATGATACACACATCCAAGTACACATGACTACAGGCCAAAATTTAAATTCTCCTTGGCAAAACCTGGATTCAAAACTGGGCCAACCAGTTATAAGGCAGCTATGCTTACTTCTAGACCATGGCAGTAGCTGTGGAAACAATGGGATTATATGTTTGGCTATTTTTATTTCTTGGATATGAATATTTCTTTTATCCCCTTACTTCACTCCCAAAGTCTTTTTCATACTAATTGACAGTGTCATGGAGCCCTTTCATTCTAGAGAAAAGGATCATCCATGCAGCCTCAACGTTGATGGAAAGTAGAAGAGGCTAAGAAAGGAATGGGGAAGTGACTGTGGTCAATGGGAAAGCCACCATCTCAGCATTTTGAAATGAGAAACAAGGAAGCTAACTTGAAATGACAGGTGAATGGACATGAACCAACTTATTTCACAAACCAGGTCTTCAGTGTGGTGATGTGATTTGCAGTTAATGTTGTACAACATCCTTAGGTCTCAAACCCCAATCCTTCCATTTTCTAACGGGATGGGATAACCCAGAACTAATGGATCGTTGCACCTGTCTAAAACCATGGAGGATTATGATAAGTCCTTTGGCTGTCCAACAATAAAATTGTAAGTTATTTTGATTTAGAAGTTATTGCTTTATGAGATTACTTCCAAATCCTTTGTTGTAATGCAATAAACAAACATTCCTGATATCGCCATGATCTCAGATCACTGATTTGATTTCTGATAGAGAGAGTCAGTTTTTGAAATATTGAATTAATGAACTGCTTCAGACCTGTCTATCACATTTGTTGACAACAAGACAAAACTATAGCTATCAATCACAGAAGCTGCAGATTATCTGACATGAATTCTAGTTTCTCTACTAAAAGGTAGCGATAAACAATATGTTGGTTTTTGGTGTAAAGATTTGCCTAGGTAGCTCCACTCCAAAATTGCACATTACTTTTCTTAGTAGGTAGCTAAAACCTTGCAGGTATAGTATTATTAAATTTATTTCGTGTTAGACCAACTTAAATGTTACAGTATTTAGGAAGTTAAATTTGCTCCTCAATGACAATGCCAGAGCATTAAAAATCACTATTGAGAAAACCTCTTAATGATTAAACACTCGCTACCATATTTTATATACTGTAGGCTTCTAGGCCAAGCCACTTCAGGATATAGTCACAAAATTGGTGAGCTTCACCTCTGAAAATCGAAAACAGGAAAAAATAATGTTTCTTAAAAAAAAGTCAAATGTTTTCATGAAAATATATCAGAATACCCAAACATTTGCAGAAAAATATGCCTGTTTGAGTTGGAATGTTTAGGCTTTCATGGCCAGAAAATAAATTACTGCATATTCTTCTAGGTACGGTACTATGGATATGATGGGGCACAGACATGGCATAATACCTAGAAGAATTCACTGTAATATTTGTACGAGTTGTTTCTACATAAACCATGTAAACAAGTAAGTAATACTGTAATGCAGAAAAAATGTGCGATTGCAAGCAGAAGTTTGTTCTTGACACTTTTAATTCTCTCTGTGGAGTTACTTCAGGAAGAATATAGTGGTCGTAACCAGATGTGGCTGGTTGAACAATATAGGGGAAATCTGCTGGGACCTTTCCTTTTAATAGGTCACAGGCTTTTCCAGTACCTTGCCCAGTTTCGTTCATCTCTAATTAACTCTGATGAGTATAATATTTCTTGAATTGTAATCTTCTGTAAATCTTTCTGCCTAATCAACCCTTAAATGAATAAATAATGTGCAAGTAGTAGGACATGTTCTGGATATTAATTACATCCTTCATCAGCCATTACAATTTTAGTATGTCATTATAAAGACACACCACTCAGTCCTTCACACATCCTTAAAAAGAAAGGAGACAACTTTTCCTAGCATCACTTCACAATCCATACGATTCCTGACCCCCACATAAATATGAATAATCAAGGGTAGAAATTAAAATTGATGCACATTATGAAATTTATACCGTACCACATACTATGACAAGTGTAGCAAGCACAATGCCTATGTAACATTGACATAGAGGTACTGGTACTGGATACTTGTGATAAACATTTATACCAAATTCTACACCTTTAGCTTGTATCACATGAAACCTTGGCCATGTTTACAGCTAGTATTAAACAGATTATTTCTGCAATGATGAGAATCAAGTCCTTACCCAACAATAGAATAGGATGTGAGGTGCAACGTGACATTATCTGAGGAATTTCCGACATCCCTGAACAGATTTGAACAATGTGGCTTAATGTAAACATTGAAATCTGTTGCTATGATTTACGATAACTGTAAATTTTAAAACCATTGAGCTTTAAAATGATATATGAAACTCAAATTTATGAAAATGTTTGGATAGGCAGTAGGCTATTTTCATGTAGATTTATATAGCCTATATTTATGACCAATACATTCCATTTTCGCGAGACCAACTCGTGGTGCAGCAGATAGCTTTCTTGGCTGTCACCCCCGTAGGTCTAGGTTTGACTCCCGGCTTTGCCAAGAAATTTTGATTCTGGTCTTAGGGCTGGAATGGGGTACAGTCAGCCTCGTGAGGCAAAACAGAGAAGAGGAGGGTTCGATTCCCACCTCGGCCATCCTGGAAGTGGTTTCCCTACTCAAGGCAAATGCTGGGATGGTTGTTAACTTAAGGACACAGCCACCTCCTTCCCAATCCTATCCCCAATTTACAAATACACACACATCCACCACAGTAACACAGGTTATCACACAATATGCCCACCCAATTTCTCAATTCCCGAGTGATAGTGTACGGCTTGTTGACACCCAGAGTTTGGTGTTACATCTCCTCACTTATGCAAGGCTCCACTCTTGTATGATTATTATGTATTCATTTGCAAATAACATGACCAATACGGTATTGCTTTAGTGGCACCATGTTCTGCATGTGACATAGTGAAGAAAAATCATCGTTGCTGAACGTATAGAAGTATCCAGGAATTTGATTAGTGTGTATCGAAGATACAGTTGTTGTTGCTTATTTTAAGGGCTGAGACATCGTGGTCATATATCCCCGTGTATTTGGGCGTGTGTGGAATCAGAGGGAGGTATCACTTGAGAAGAAATTGGGTGGGCTTATCATTTACATGGATGGGCAAAATTTTAGTGGTCCCACAGAATTAAATAAAATTAAGGGCATTGTGATATGTCTATGAGGTAGGAACACCAAGGTTAACAGCCCTGGTTTTTAAGTCACACAGCCTTAATGCCATGCCGAGCGTAGTGAGGGGGTTGCTAACCTCAATAGTTTGTCTCTGAAAGCAACACTATTTACAATTCTGAGGGACTGGAGTACTTTCAGTCATTTTCAACAATCATGGGATTGTAGCTTTGGGTACACGACAATCCAAACTTCTCCAGAACTCTTCAGGAATAGCACAAAGTCCCATAGGTGAGGGAGCAAATGTTAAATCTGATTTGCATTGTAGCTTGTAATTAAAGCACTTAATTCACTGTAAAGGGCTGCAGCTTAACAAATTGCATTTAATAAAACATATCAACTAACTTCAGTCAGGAAACCATTTGCCTCCGAGGCTAAGTGGGATTAGAAAACGGACACTTTAAAGGAGACAATTGGCAACTCAAACTAACACTTGAGGCGCTGCGGTCGGTCTGGATAAGTAGGGTAAAAATACTCAATAACACGCGTTTGATAAGGAACACTTTTTATTTTTCGGTTATAATCAGTAAATGTGGTCTCTAAAATAATGACAGTGTTATTTTCAATTGTATATATGTATAAATGTGCGATACACGTGATCTAATTTGTGTGTTCCACTGGATTTTATGTTTCAATTGCATATTATCAAGCATTGGTTGTCTGCTGGTATTTTTTGTGCAGTTCGAGTCATGGCGCTGTTACGTTTAAAAGCTATATTTGAGTTTGCCCACTGTACCATAGACCCGAGAAATTATTTGCCGCCTGGTAGGGCGAAGGGATGAGTTTAACTTGTATTAAAACTCGGGATAGACAGGAATTGCTTGATTTGGATGGTAGGTATTAACCCTGCGAAGTCAAATGAGGCCTATATGACTCGTAATTGAATGGCTCGGATATCTCAGAGCGAGGTGATGGCGGTTGGTAGGGTTATTGGAAATGAACTAGGGAGCGGGGAAGGATACATGACTGATGAAGCTTGGCTGTCCTCGGCTGGTGAAGGCTTGGCTGTCTAGGTATGGCTTGGCCCGGCGAGACTGTGCTTGGCTGTCTAGGTGCGGCTGGCTCGGCGTAAGTGAATAACCCGTCCTGTCGTCAGTGAGTGTAGTGGTGAGTGGTCCAACCCGCTCTTGTTGCCCGTATTTATTTGGTATCGTCACCTTTCGGCTATTGCTATTTGCATCTTCTGGAAAGTGATGAAAACGTATATCCGCAGCCCTCTTATACATCGACTTGCAGCCGTAAACTGAGCAATATACTTTGCTTTTACTCATTTTGCACTCTTATCAACGAGTAAAACTTATAACTTATGTATAAACACGAAGAATTTACCACGATCTGCTTACCAATACAAGAAACCATGTATACAAACAGGCACCACGTGACTAATGTAGCCTACCCTACTTGGTAAGTTTCTCATTTTTACCGCTAGATGTCATATCAGATAGCTGGAGTTGCCAATAGCTTCTCTAGGGTTGAGATTTAATGTTTGTTGGGCATTATTACCTAATCTCAGTCTAGCACTGCCCTCCTTGTGGTTTAAAACACTTCCTTTGAGAAATAAAGGCTACATACCCTATATATTGACGTGTAGATTTGCCACGTATGCCAGTAAATCCTCCTGATTACAGGCCTTTATCCAGTCATTATATCTGGATTAGGAATGAGGAATTTGTGAATTAATGGATAGGTGTTTGAGGGTGGCATCTCATGGGTATTAAAACCAGAATTATTCGATGAAACGTGTGATATTTGTATTTACCGCTCCAATGCACGAGGAAACCGGAATGCTGTTATGTCCAGTGTGACAAGAGCTGCGCAAAAAATTACAGCACAGATGTTGGTTTCCCACATTTCTGCCATTGGTTAAAATGCAAAATTATATTTCTGAGTTGATTTTAATAATTACAAACAATGTTTTCATCAGACAAATTCGACAGGCCGCACTCAATGAATACGGGTAGACTGCACTCTCGCGGATACATGGTGAACCGTCGCCGCCATGCGTGCGTGCGTGCGTGCGGTGCTTCCGGAACCGGCCGATTCAAAACCATGACGAAAAAATTACATGGTAAAGGCCTGATGTGTCCTTACTGTATTGATATCTATACTGTGCCTAAGTAAAGAAGTGGACGTCCTACAATGAGTGAAGACCGTTAACCGGTGAGAGAGGCATTCATAAGATGTTCGAAAATATCAGCTCGTAGAGTGTCCCGTGAGCTGCAAGTAGGCCTATTACGTACGATCGCTTGGAAGACACTACGTAAGAGACTACGTATGAAGCCGTATAATTTGCAGGTCTTGCAAGAGCGAAATGACAAACAACAGCGTTGGATTTTGTATCCGCAACAATGTATGGAAGAAGATGACGACTTCGTGAATCGCACAATCTTTAGTTACGAAGCGGCATTCCATACGAATGGCAAAGTCAACAGACATAACTGTCGAGAGTAGGGTTCCCAAAATCCTCATGAATTCGTGGAATATGAGAGTGATTCACCTGAAGTAAACGTTGTCTGCGCAATATCATCGCGGAAATTTTACGGAGCATTCTTCTTCGCCGAAAACACTCCAACAGGACATACGTATCCGGATATGATATAGGAATGGCTGTTTCAACAAATGCAAGAAGATTTCGATGATTTCATGTTCCGGCGAGATAACAGGTTGGGGCCCCACCCATAATCATTACGACTTTCCTGATTTTCTGAACAACGAGCTACCTCAACGCTTGGTCAGACGAGCAGGGAAGAATGATAACCGTTTCAACCACTGGTCTCCCAGTTCCCCAAATCTAACTCCCTGTGATTTCTCCCTATGAGGATACATCGAAGATTGTACCTTTACCTTAAATTTTTGAAGAACTCAAACGTAGGAATGAAGACGTTGCCACGACTGTATCTGAGGATATGCTCCAAAGAGTACGGCAAGTGTTTGATTATCGTGTAGGCATATGTCGAGTCACATGTGGTTCCCATATTGATTCATTGTGAAATCAAACATGAAAAAAAAAATATATCTGTTCCTCTTTAATATGATATATACCGGGTGAATCAGCTGCCACTAATAAAACTAGCGGACCCGTGCAAGAACTCTCGCATGTGTATAAACCACCCACCTGGCTTTATTGTTATGTTTATTTGTTTAAACGCACTTTTTAAACAAATTGTCGATATTTATGAAATCAGAGAGCAATGCATCACTGCTGCTGGTTGCACAATGGGTTGTGTGCGCCCCATGTGTACAGACTACCCGCCCAGCTTTAGTGCTATGCGGCTGTACGTGGCACAGTTCTGGCAGGGGCTATAACCTTGTTTATTTGTTTAAAAGCACTTTATAAACAAATACATATATTTCCGTTGACTTTTCAAGAAATGCAAGATTTGTTTCTGTACTATTGAGACGATTTGGAAGATTTTGGTACAAACCACACCTTC
The DNA here is from genome assembly GCA_946902985.2 of Meconema thalassinum. NCBI lineage: Eukaryota > Metazoa > Arthropoda > Insecta > Orthoptera > Tettigoniidae > Meconema > Meconema thalassinum. The sequence goes on from OX336388.2 coordinate 1,357,377,932, forward strand.
TAACTCCCTCTGGTTTAGGAGTTTGAGTTTTGTGAAAGATACACTTTAGCGTATTATATATATATAGATTGTTTTATGCAGCCCAACTAGCGTTGTTATCAGAAAGGTCGTTATTTCTCTGCTTGCATCCCGTATGGTACAAATGCACTGCAAGCATAATCTATCCCGCAAACGATACTGAACACTTATGTTTCCCTCGATGTGACTGCAGACTAATACGAGGGAAAATTAATAGCGTTCAGTATCGTTTGCGGGATAAGCTTGCAGTGCATTAGTACCATATTGGATGCAAGCAGAGAAATATCGACCTTCCTGACAACACACGTTAGTTGGGCTGCATAAAACAATATTGTTAGGGGCAGCTGATTCACCCGGTAGGCCCTATACGTAAGTTGTCATTTGTAGTGGTTTTTTTTTGTAATAAATTAAGAATAGTATTACCAGACGTGGGTCCTGAAATGACCGCGATGTGCAATACCCTAATTGAAACACTTAGACTATTATACCTCCGATTTCACAGAAGTACCCCTCGGGCAGCCAGAGACGAAGTCTGACATCTTCAGATGTTGTGAGTGCTCATTGCTCTATAGAAGGTGTGAATGGCGTGGCGATGAACCTATGCAGCCTATAAACAGGAAATAGTGCAGATCGTAGCATACTTGTTGCGCTCATGGACATGCGTGCCACATCTTCAGTATCCGCGCGTGGACTCGTATTGATTGCGAGCTCGCAGTCTTCTTGGTATCGCTAGGGAAGGCAGTTGGTCACTACAGCGTGCTCTGAACTCACCTCACCTCTACTCCGGACTGGACTTCTCTGCGATTACCTGTTGAGACCCGGCATGTGACATCCAGTAACAGGTACTTGACTCTCTCTAATTAGGCACACAACTCCAACTCAGAGAAAGAAAACTCATTTTTAGATTAATTGTCATGGCCACCTTGCTGACTGTTATAAGCGTATGGTGCGTATCTGCTTTCAACACACCAATTAGATACAGTCTAGCTAAATTAATTGGATGTTATCCTTAAGGAATTATTTTCTTTGTCCTTACTTTCGTTGTTCTTAACCTTTCTGAGCACATGTGGTAAGAAAAATCTTTCTTCGTCAACTGATTACAATATTGAAGCTAACGATTCTGAACTGAATCCTTATTCCTCTGGATCACTTGCCCAAGACTTTTTCGATATTTTCTTTTCACTTTTGGATGCTATTGGGTTTACTCTTCTCTTGCTGAGTAGTGGATAATTTTATTTCATTTCATTAATGGGACTGATGGTCTTGTAGTTGAATCTTCTGAGATTTCCTCAGTTTCTAGAGATGACTGCCTCCAAAATACCATCTCACGTAGGCGAGATGTCATGAGAGGCTTGTAGAAAGGGATGATGTCCGCCATGCGAACAGTGTTGGGGTAGGGCGCTTAAGCACGCAACATCCCGTGCGTGCAATTTCTCCGACTGCCCTCCCCATTCATAGGGTTCTCTGAGGGCGCAGATAAGAATTGTGGGTTTCATTTATACCATAACAATTAATTTGCAAATTTAAAAAAATGTTTTTGTTCAAAGAGTTTCAACTCCATGGCTTTAAATATATGTTGTTTATAATATGTTGTTGTAATTTTAGTAATATATATAAGCTTATACTGTCATTGTTTAGCGTTAAAATTCTCTGGTTGTTTTTAATGGAGTGACCAAGGAATTAACAAAGAATGTTATTCGTGTTTTAAGACAATCGCATGTTTTATATTTGTACCTTAGTAATATTTTGATCAAAACAAATACATTAGAAGTTATATTTGACTTTGCCATCGTTTCAGTTACTTGTCGAGAAATCGATTCGTTGCACGTTAAACCAAGCAATGGATATTGAGGATATCAATAAAACATATTTTACAGTAGAACAAATAAAATTTTAAAACATATTTTGTTGCAATCGTATTATTAAAGGGCGAAATGTCTTGCCGCTTTTGTGAGCACCTACATTACCTCTTTTCACGTTACGACATCGAACTCTCGGACATCTTTCTCCCTACAGTAAGCTAAAAGTAAGCGCAACGTGACACGAAGACAGTTCTGCTCAGCAGATCGAAATGACCAAACTTGTCAGTTGTGACGAGTGGAAGTTTCTCATTTCACTGTAGAGAAAATTTTCAAGCGAACTTTCCTGTTTTTTGTTGTTTGAGGGGCTTGGACACCGTGGTCATTTAGCCCCGTGTACTTGGGTGTGTGTGCAATTTGTTTGATAACCAGTGCTTTTGTGGTATCTGTTGTAGTAGTTTGCCACGGTGTGTGAGTGGTCAACGTGTCGGTCTACTAACCCCAAGCTTGCAGGTTCGCTCCTGGCCATGGTAAGAGGTTTTTTGAAACGCGGCAAAAATTACGATACCATGTCATACGATGTTGGCATATCAAAGAACCCATTTGAATTCAGTAGGCCGTGTTCATAATGGCAAAATTAATCTCAGGATTTACCGCCAGCACAAATGTCCTCATTTCTCTATTAGAAAGCGCTATAGTGTTCAAGGACTTTAATAGTGCTTCAAGGAACAACGAAATTGGACATGCAAACTACCCTTTGGGTGTCAAATAACAAAGCTTGCACCCGGCATCCGAGGCCATACGATATTATTATTATTATTATTATTATTATTATTATTATTATTATTATTATCTGTTGTAGTGTGTGCATTTGTAATTCAGATGAGGATTTGGAAGGAGGCGGGCTTGGCCTTAATTTAGGAACCATCCCGGCATGTGTCTGGAGTAGAACTGGGGAAACCACGGACCACTCCTAAAATGGCTGAGGTGGGAATAGAACCCACTTGTTCTCAGTTACACCTCACGAGGTTGAGTGAATCCCGTTCTAGCCCTCAGATCAGAGTTACATTAGAGCCGGGAATCGAACTCAGACCTCCGGAGCGACAGTCAAGAACACTAGTCGTTACATGAGGTGGCTGAATTCCTCTTTGATAAAACAGTATGTTCCACGTTGAAGATTTGCCCTTTTCTTTCAGAGAGTTTCGAAAGTATTACAATATGTTGCATATTTGCCACGAGTCTTATCTCGACGTAGGCGGGGTTAAATTAAGGTGTCTCGTCTGCAAGAACTCTAGTTACGCGATTATTAGACATTTATTTTGGAAGTAACTTAGATTTACAACGTATTTATTTCGTTATTACGGGGGCATGATGGAGCAGTAGCTTTGCTGCTCACCTTTCACATGGACGGCCATGGGTTCGAATTCCGCTGATAGTGGGGTGGAATTTTCACTTACAATATCACGTAAATTCAGGAAGGGAATCCCGCCTTATATCCCCGGTCAACGGCCAGTGAACCAGGTTGAGTACGCTGACCCTAACACATTGGAATAAGCCGTATTTAGTTATCTCTTTAGCCTACTTTTCACGTTTTGCAAAAATTATGAAAACGTAGACTTATGAGATCATCCGGGAAGATATGTGCGTGTCAGTCTGACTTCTGTCTGTATGCCTCTGTCCTCCTCCCCCTCCCCCCCCCCCCCCCATCAATTCCTAAACGGCTGCATATATCGAAACCAAACTTTGTATGAGTGAAGATCTATACCTGAACATCTGAACGCCATAGTTCAAAAAGAAGCCGGTGATACCAACTGAAGAAAATAATCATTAAAATATGAACTCTAAGTTGGATATCTCTGAAGGTGTGAATGGCGACCGTTCCCGAATTGGCACACATACAGAACATAATATTTAAAATTAATTTTCAGGAGCCAGTACATGTCAGTGATACCAAATTCATTCTACGCATTCTGATAGGTTCAATTTTTAACTGCATGTAACTTCCATAATAACGAATGGATTTCATCCGAATGCTTTTAATGTGCAATGCATGATTAAGAAATCATAAAGGGGCCAGAGTTGCCAACTGTGTATTAATGATCTCAAAATATTTGAATCCTAGAGTCAATATCTTGGAATATGTGACCGGAAAAGAACTTCAAACTTAGATCTGTGTAAGTCCATGATATTTTAAAATTAATTTTCAGGAGCCAGTACATGACAGTGATACCAAATTCATTCTACGCATTCTGATAGGTTCAATTTTTAACTGCATGTAACTTCCATAATAACGAATGGATTTCATCCGAATGCTTTTAATGTGCAATGCATGCTTAAGAAATCATAAAGGTGCCAGAGTTGCCAACTGTGTATTAATGATCTCAAAATATTTGAATCCTAGAGTCAATATCTTGGAATATGTGACCGGAAAAGAACTTCAAACTTAGATCTGTGTAAGTCCATGATGTTTTAGACAAATTTAGTGTAAATCATCAATGTTAGTGCTACCAACATAATTCTACGCATACGTGTAATGTTCACTGTTGAACTAGATGCAACTGCTATACTAATTTATGAATTTATACGTAATTTTTCACGTTCAATTTACGTCTTAGCAGACATAAGTATGTCTATTTAAAGAATCCTCAGTACTACCAATTGCCTAGCAACATTTTGAGAACATTTGAGCCTTAAACTCAATTTCGTAGAATCTGTTAAAAAAAACAGTTTGAAATATTCTGCACACTATAATATTGCAGATGCATTTTGAGCAAAAATTATATGTACTGTATGTACATATCAGTGTTACCAAATTAGTACTATGTACGTTTATGTGTTCCGTGTTGAACTGCATACAACTCCCATAACATTTAGTGGATTTATACCAAATTTTGTATATGCAGTGAATGCAGTGAATGCCTACTTGTGTACATGCTCAGTCTTACCAGCTACCTAATATAGGTGGTTTCGGTGGCGTAGTTGGTAGCATTCTGAGCTTCTATGCCCAAGATAGCGGGTTCAAAGCCGGCTGAAGTCGTCGGATTTTCGAAGGGTGTTAAAAATCCCTCAGAGTGCCTTCCTTCGGAGGGGAAGTAAAGCCGGCGGTCCTACGTCATAGATTTATAGCATGTAAAATAACCTTCCACTAATTGTGTGAAGCTAAATTTGTAGGTTAGAATTGATTAACGCTCTATTAGTTCCAACGTTCGTCGCCTGGTGCCGGTTACGATGGCATCTAGTTGCCATGTTCACATATAGGTGTCGTTGACGGTAGCATTTGGCAGCAAGAGTAGGAACTACTTTAAATTGACCGTCTGCAGTCCTTACCTGAATTACAGATAACACACTCCAATACAGCCTTCACAATTAACACCGGTTGTAAGACAGATTCTACACACACCTAAAGTACACGGGGCTACATGACCGCGTTGTCACAGCCCCTAAACTGGAGAACCAACAAACTACCTAATAACTTTTCTTAGTCATTTGAGACGTAGACTCTCAATATCTCAGAATCCACGTAAGGAAAAAATTCGAACACGCTGTACTTCTCTATTAGGCAAATCTCATAATGTCAGCATTTTAAAGAGGTATAATTGGCCTGTTCGCCATCTCTTGATGAATACAGTACTTTTGCATTTGTCAGTTGGCACAGGCTAGAGTAAAAGGTGGCTTTTCACTGATGTCTCAGTCTCACTCATGGCTGTGATTATATGGAAGCTACTGAGGTATGGCTGGTGCTTAGTAATGGCATTCGGGGCACAGTCAGTGCCTGTGAATGCTGTGAAAGGTTCAACTCATAGGGTTAGGACTACGGTTCTGACTCAGTGAGGAAAGCAATGGCAAACTACCTCACTCCTCTTCTTGCCTAGAACGCCTCAAAATAGTGCTGCCTTGGGTTTTTGAGGATCCAACCAGCCTTCGGGCTGACTACCTAACAGACATAATTAGAGGAATAAGGATTGAATCTTAAATTTTAAGAAAAGTAGTCTCTTTAGTTCGTTACGGAACTACTTGTTTATATTCATTTCAGTATGAATACCAATATAATTATTGTTCTCACGGTATGGACGATTCACATATTGACTATCGATATTATAGGTTAATTCAAATAGTTCCTATGTACGTGGCAAATAAATGAGGTACAGCAGCTAACATTCTTGGCTGTCGCCCCGGAGGTCCGAGTTAAATTCCTGGCTCTACCATGGAATGTAACTCTGGTCATAGGGCAGAACCTCGTAAGGCAGAACTGTGAACAGGTGGGTTCGATTCCCACCTCATCAATTTTGGGAGTGGTCCGTGGTTTTCCACTTCTACTCCAGGCAAATACCGGGATGGTTCCTAATTTAAGGCCGCGGTCATCTCCTTCCCAAACCTCATCTGAATTACAAACATACACATTATTACAGGGTAAAAATACCTTGTAGTTCCGCCCCCTCAAAACAACAACAACTAACTATCACACAGTATTACAGACACCCAAAAATCACAGGCTATCAGACATATTTTACACACACACAAGTATATGGGACTAAATGACTACGATGTCCAAGTGCCTCAAATGAAACAATAACAGCAATACTATTACAGTATGTTCAATGAATCCATAGGCTATATTTTAAAATAAAAAAGAAACTGAACGCTATACTTCCCGCAGTAATATGTTCAATTTACGGAATAACCATACATCAGATGATACATTGCGTATTAATTACTGTGCGCGTGTAAAAATCAGTAATAGGATATATCAGAAATAACTAACATGTCATGGAGATGAAGATGATTCGCTGGACTCAGGGACTTACTAGACTGAACCGCATCAGGAATGGCAATGTTCGAGCTACATTTGGTGTGGCTCCAATCCATGGAAAAATGCGGGAGAGCCGTTTGCGTTGGTATGGTCATGTACTGCGTAGCAATCACTCTTCAGTCGCGAGAACTGCACTTGACATCAGTCCAGAAGGCCGACGACCACGAGGGCGACCGAGAAAGCGCTGGCTGGATACTATGCGGGAGGACATGCAACTAGTGAATGCCACAACTAGAGACGCTCAAGATCGAGCAGTATAGAAGAAAAAGTGCAGAAAAGCAGACCCTGCAATAAAGCGAGATTAATGCTAGGAAGATGATGATGATGAAATAATGGTGTTTTTTTTACTAATCCGCGCTACCATGTAAGTTAAGCTGTGCAACCACTTTTTTGCGAGGCAAAGAATAATAACGGCAAATGTTTTCTAACTGAATGAGTCATATGTAAATGCCCACAACTATCGTCGGATTTTATCAACGTCGATCGTATTTGATTTAAATAAAGAAAAATCAAGAGAAGAACCATTGCACGATCTTTGGAAAGTAGCCTAACACCGCGCAGTTCATTGGTTGTTTCCTCAGTTTAGGGGCTGCGACAACGCGGTCATATGTGTGTGTGTAGATCTGCCTGATAACCGGTGTTAACTTAATTGTGATGGCTGTAATAGTGTGTAGTTCCTACTTTTGCTACCAAATGCTACCATCTACGACACCTAGCTGTGAACTAGGCTACTAGATGCCACCGCAACCAGCACCTGGCGACAAACGTTGGAACGTTAATCAAATGTTGCCTCCAAATTTAGCTTCACATAATTGTAGTTAGTGGAAGGTTCTTTTACATGAGTTCCGCCCCTTAAAACAACAATAACTAACTAACTCTTTTGCATGCCGTAAATCTATGACATGGGCCAACCGGCTTTAATTCCTCTCCGAAGGAAGGCATACTGAGGGATTTAAACGCTCTTAAAAATCCTGCGACTTCGGCCGGGTTTGAACCCACGATCTTGTGCATAGAAGCTCAGCATGCTACCAACTACGCCACCGAAGCCGTCCGCAGATCATTGTTACTCAGTCTAATTATTGATCAGATTTTATGATATAAGCCGCTTGAGAAACAACAGCAACTGTTCTCCACCCAATCCACTTCTTCAGCATTCGGAAGAAAACAAGAATACCGAGTCACTAATATTCTACACACCTACCTATAATACCTGCAGGTTATGATGTTTAACGACCATCAAAACGCCCGTAGTTCGTGTTACGTGCCGAACACTGCTGCTGTACAAATCATCAACATCTACTCCTGTGTGCTAGGCCACACTTCGGCCTTCATTACCCAAATGCACTCTCAATAACGCCACGTTGTACCTATAGACCCTTCTTCTTCGTTGCGTTTGTGTACTTGTTAAAACGGAAATGTAAATGAGGTGGCGCAGCGGTCAAGCTGTATGCCTCTCACCAAGGTGGACCGGGTTCGATTCCCGGTCAATGCATGTGAGATTTTCGAAGTGAAATGCCATGTCCTGTGGTTCGGATTCCACGTAAAAAGGAGGTCCCGTGGCTCATGATCGCGAGATTAACGGTCACGTTAAACTATAAGCTTCATTTTCAATAGGTTTGAAAGATAATGATACTAATATATAAAAATGAGATGGTGTGTGTCTGTGTGTCTGTCTGTTACACAATCACGCAAGAACTACTGGTCCGATTTAAATGAAATTTTGCATGGATGTAGCTGATTTACCAGGCCTACATATAAGCTACTTTTGATTTCGATATTTTGCACTATTTAAAAATGGCGACTATTTTCATATTTCCATTTCAAATAAAAAGAGAACGCTAAGAAATAGCAAACTTTTGATGCATTGTACAAGCTTTAGAATTTAACATTCTATCAGAAAGGTCCTTATCAATTTTCGTGTATCTCCAACGGTTAGCGAGTAAAACCTAAATATGTATTTTAAAACACGGCCAACGCCGAGCGATGTTAGTCTATGTTAGTCTCTACATGAACTGTTTTATTTATAGAGGTAGTTTGTGGGGTCCGAAACTAGACGTGATCTTGAGTCTAATTTTATACTCTTTGTGCCGGTTATTGTATGTGAGTATTTGGATCTTCACGCTATTTCACAATGTTATAGTGCTTTCTACTTTGCATGGTATGCTTTCATCCTTTTTATCGATTTGTTTTTCGTTAAATGAATATTTCAGTTGGCCAATATTTATCTGCTTTTTGTCGTTTTTTACCATGATCAGAAACCCAAACTCACAGACGAATGTGTCGGCGACTAACGACTTTCACATTAGTTTATTTAGTGTTCATATTAATCTTACTGCAGAACTGGGCAAATTTATTTCAATAAAGTAGGTATTTTGACTTTCACGGCCAATAAAGAAAACCGCACAAAAAACGGCGTAAACCTAGAAAAGTTGCTGAGTTTAATTGCTTGGCCCTGAAATTCAATATACAATCATTTTGGAAGCCTTTATAGGGAGGTGAAAGACTGCTTTAGCCTTTAGCACTCGCATTAAAGTAGCGGAGGTGTTCTAAATAAGAATTGAGGTATAGCACAGTTTGCTACTCCTTTGTTAGTCCGCAAATAAACCACAAGAGCCCGCTGATGAACCATCTCGGAGTTACTAGGCGTGATCTCGCACAAAACACGGCATAAACTTAGAAAAATTTTCTGTGATTAATTTGTTTTTGTTATTATTACTTGGGATGATTGAAGTTTGTTCCGTTACTGTTACTCTTTATCATGACGGTACGTACTTTCCGCAATATCACTTATTGCGGATATGATAATTGCTATCATTTGTGATGTATCTTTAGCATAATGTTTATATGTTTAAATATAGTATGAAGACGTTAAACGATAGGTGTTCAATATTTAAGACAGGTTATTTAACTTTTACTACATAGAAGCTGATATTTATTTCCAATATATAAACGCACTTTCTCACCTACAAAGCTGAGACAGACAGGCTTTTCTCTGGGTACTCCAGTTTTCCCTTCACAATTTCATTCCAGCAACAATCTCCACTATCATTTCATTTTATCCGTCATTCATTTAATCATTGCAGCCGGCACAGTTCATATCCTTGCTGTTAGATGGGGATTTCATTCATTCCATTCCCTGACTGAAAGCAGTCTAAGGATTTTCACTTTCCTACCTCTGATTAATAATTTGGTGAGTGAAAATGCATGTAGTATACACATGTAGTTGGTAACATGGAAATAACAAAACTAGATTAGGAATGTGTGATTATATATATTAATGATTTAGGCCAGCAAGTACTAAAAGCCGTTCGAAGCTAGTATAAAAATAAATATAAAATATCGAAAGCAGTTATTGCAGGTGAAAAGTCTTAATACTGATGGAAGATGAATTGCGCGTGCTTTTCATAAGCTTGCCACGGTGGGTGAGTGGATAGCGTGTCGGTCTGCTAACCCCAAGATTGCAGGTTCGCCCCTGGCCGTGGTAAGTGATTTTTGAAAGGCGGCAAAAATACGATACGCATGTCATACGATGTTGGCATGTCAAAGAACCCATTTGAATTCAGTAGGCCGAGTTCATAATGGCAAAATTAATCTCGGGAGTTTCCGCCAACACAAAGTTCCTAATTTCTCTACTAGAAAGTGCTATAATGTTCAAGGAGCTTAGATATATATTATCTAACCTCCTTGACTTTCATCAAGGAACAATGAAATTCGACATGCAAGCTACCCTCTGGGTGTCAAATTACAAAGCTTGCACCAGGCACCCGAGGCCATACGATATTATTATTATTATTATTATTATTATAATGATTTTATTGTGTTTTCACATTTCTCCTCTTCAAGACGAGATTATTTGTGAAGATGCTTCTGAGAGATGTAAACGTTGGAAGTGAAGCAGGAAAGTACAATAGAGTACACATTTTAGCGCGAACTGTTTAGAATAACAGAATACAAGTATGGGCAGAATTACCACTCCCACTTGTTTACGACGTTGAAACTGTGTGCTTTGCGTTCTACCAGCAGCTTAGTCTGATGATTCTATGTTTGACTATTCTGCGGTTTCTCATTCCAATGAAATATTAATAGTCAGTGTTGAAAATATTTTAATAGTGGATCCCATTTGACATTTTGTTATCATTTTGACATGCCCTCATTACTGACGGGGACCTTTAAGTAAACTCAAAAATGTGAGTATAGAATATAACAGAATTCATAAGAAAAGTTCACAAAAATTGCATATATATTAATAGCCAAACTGTCATGCCAAGAAACGAATTGTCAAATTCCAAACCACTTAGCACAGCACTCAGGAACACTGGCTTTACAGGCCAACTTCAATGATGAATATTTTTGTGTTTCTGTGTTGTGATATCAGCACCGAGAAATGGGCTGATTTCTGCATTCATTAGACAAGACTTTAACAAGTGACCTGGATTAGGTTAAAACTTAACGAGTGAAGTACATCATCTTCTGACGTCACAGTTTATCCAATTTATTAATGTTTGGTTCCGTGAGGCTTTGCGCGATTTCACGTGCACCACTACTGTGATGGGGAGGTATAGCCTATACGATTCACCAGAGTAGACATTACGTCAGCATTACTCTTTCACTTTGATAAATCATGCAACCCGTATAATCTTTATTTGTTCGATGGAGATGTTCCTTACCATTTAATTCGTATTAATTAGGGACTTGGGATATCTTTGGTCATTATCCCCGTTTCCTTGGGTGTGTGTTTGATTTGTTTGATAACCTGTGTTTCTGTGGTGACTGTAGTAGTGTGTGTAGCTGTCTGGGACGGGGGGAGGTGCCCCGGGTCTAGAAATAAGGTATTATCCCGCCATTGCTTGGAGGAAGCTTGGGAAATCACGGGGAAAAACCACAATCAAGATAGCCGCTGTCAGCGCCGGTATTCGACCTCCGATCTCCAGACTTGCTGCAACTCCCCGTCGCAGACGTAGAGAGCGATTTTCCGTGCATGGTTACGCCGCGCAGTGGGGTGCCACCATTAGAATCAGAAGCGGCTTCGGTTGCGTAGTTGGTAGCATGCTGAGTTTCTATGCCCAAGGTCGCTGGTTCAAACTCGGCCGAAGCTGTCGGATTTTTTAAGAGCGTTAAAATCCCTCAGTATGCCTTTGGAGGGGAAGTAAAGCAGGCGGTCCATGTCCTAGATTTATGGCATGTAAAAGAACCTTCCACTAACTACACTTGTGTGAAGCTAAAATGTGTAGGTTAGATTTGATTAACGCTATATTAGTTCCAACGTTCGCCACCAGGTGCTGGTTGCGATGACATCTATTAGCCAAGTTCGCAGCTAGGTGTCGTGGACGGTAGCATTTGGTATCAAAAGTAGGAATTACTTGAAATTGGTCGTCTGCAGTCCTTGCCTGAATCACACACTAATACAGCCATCCCAATTAACACCGGTTATCAGGCAAATCCTGCACACACCCAAAGTACGCGGGGCTACATGACCGCGTTGTCGCAGTCCGTACACTGAGGAACCAACCATTAGAATCAGAAACACTGCGGATCTCGATATGTCCACAGAAACAACAAACATTCGATCATTGGAGTACACTGTGTTGACGCATTCCTAATTAGCACCACTTATTCCTTATTCCAAGTTCACCTGGTGTAGCTTCTATGTCAGAAGATGAGCTATTACACTTGTTAGGATTCTACCTCATTCATGTCATTATCGTTATTGTTGTCTCGTGGTTGACATAGCCACACAGAAAGACACAAATATTCACCATTTCCTCAGTTCTCCAGCAGATATGTGCAGTATATAACACCGATCAGTGAGCCTGTAGGGCGGCACCTCCTCCTCCATATCTCGTTGCTGGGGAGAGAGGGTGACGATGTAGATTCATTATTCAGGGCAGCTTAACGTTTATGACCCTCGCCTCTGCGTGGAGACAGAGCTTGAGCCTTTACTCACTTCCCCTTCTTTTCATTACTTGTTATTTATGATGGCCGTGGTTTGCTAAGTCCCCGTATAGAGCGGTTGGCACCGTTTTCACAGAGATTTATCAAAGCTGGAAATTTAGGACACGTGTACCGAAACAGACCGATATATATTCATGTCCGATTGGTGTAGTTTCTGGTTGAAAATGAAAAATGAGACACATTAGGCCAATCTAGAATGTAGCACGCAACCAGCGCAGCGGTATAATCAGAATCAATGATCAAGACCAGGAGCAGATGACCTCGTAGTTCCGCCCTTAAAACAACAATAACTAACTAAATAATGATCAAGACCTATAGAACTTAATGGCACTAAAGTATCTAGGATCCATTATTATCTCAAGCTGTGATGTCACTTCTGATATCTGAGCGAGGGTAACGTAACTTGGTTCAAATGGAGTTCTCAGTGATAAAAAAAAAGATGCCTCCGTATTTAAAGGCAAACCATGGGCAAACGTTTACAAGACCATGGTACGCCCAGCGCCACTCTATGGGGCAAAATGTCACCCAATGAAAAATAAAAAACCCATGAGCAGACCCTACACACAATGGAGATGAAGATGCTCCGATGGACCCTAGGACTGACTCGATGAGACCATGTATGGATTTTAGACGTTCGGCGAAGATTGTGGAGAAAGTGAGGGAAGTTCGGCTACGCTGGTATGGTCACGTAGGCTTAGTTGCTAAAACAGTTCTTCAAATTGACCCAAGTGGAATGCGACCGCGTGGAAGACCAGCAAAGCGGTGGACTGACAATATCAAGGTCGACATGCACAGCCTGAAATGGAGGAGATGTAGCAAAGCAGCGGACCCTGCGCAGCGGGATGAACACTAGGATATAGGATATATCAATGCCATATTACAAGCCATTTTAGCCTATTTTCATTTATGAAAAAATAGGAAAATAGGCTTATGAGATCACCTTTTGTCCGTGTGTCTGTCTTTGTGTGCATGTGTGTGTGTGTGTGTGTGAGTGATGGTGTGTGTCCCCCCTAATAACTTCTAAACGGCTGGAGCTATTTCAATGAAACTCGGTAAGTTCATAGCACTATTCCGGACGATCCCGACCGTGCCCTTCAAATTTTGTTACGACTCACCAATCCAACATGGCGGCTGTGTGAAATATTTCACCAGTATTTAATATCTCCGAAACTATTTCCGATATCACCCTGGAATATTTTACGGTGATAAAGGGAACTGCTAGAAGTTCACCTATGTGACTTTTGAAAACCTGGTAACTACAAAGCCAACATGGCGGCCAAGCGAATTTGCGACATTTAAATAGACGTTTCTCGTGATTTAACCAACCAAACGCAATAAAACTTGGTACAGTATATGTTTATACACAAGGGGCGTGGTGGCTCAGCGGTCTAGCTGTATGCCTCTCACCAAGGCGGTCCGGGTTCGATTCCCGGTCGATGCATGTGAGATTTTCGAAGTGAAATGCCATGTCCTGTGGTTCGGATTCTACGTAAAAAGGAGGTCCCGTGGCTCATAATCACAAGATTCACGGTCACGTAAAACTACAATCTTCCTTTTTGTTTATACACATTGTAATGCACCGACATCTAACTTCGTTCAATTGTTTACATAACCTCAAGTTGGCGGCTGTGAGAAATATTTAACCGGCATTCTATATCTCTGAACTTCCAGTAGTGCTCTTTATCTCCATACAAAATTTCAGGGTGATACCGCTAATAGTTTCAGAGATATAGAATGCCGGTGAAATAATTCGCACATCCGCCATCTTGTGGTTATGTAAATAATTGACTGAAGTTAGATGTCGGTGCATTACAATGTGTATAAACATATACTGTACCAAGTTTTATTGCGTTTGGTTGGTTAAGTCGCGAGAAACGTCTATTTAAAAGTCGCAAATCCGCTTGGCCGCCATGTTGGTTTTGTAGTTACCAGTTTTCCAAAATTCACATGGTTAACTTCTAGTAGTTTCCTTTATCACCGTAAAAAATTACAGGGTGATATCGGGAATAGTTTCTGAGATATTGAATGCTGGTGAAATATTTCGCACCGCCGCCATGTTGGAGTGGTGAGACGTAACAAAAATTGAAGGGCACGGTCGGGGTCACCCGGAATAGTGCTATGAACATACCAAGTTTCATTGAAATCGCTCCAGCAGTTTAGAAGTTATTAGAGGACACACACACTCACCTCACACACACACACACACACGCGCGGACATAAGGTGATCTCATAGGCCTATTTTTTCAAAATTGAAAATAGGCTAAAAATACATTGATAACAAAGGATAAGTAGATTCCTTAGATAAGAGTTTAATCACACCCGCAAAAGGTTGTAGCAACCCTTTAGGAAGAATTATATTTTATAAATAACGGCAATTAAAAAGAATCGAAGAGAAAAAGAAAGACGCGCTGAACTTAAGTTAGTTTTGGTGATTCGTTCAAAGTTTATTATATTTGATAAGTTTCCTTTTTATTTGCCTTTTCCTCAGAAAGTATTAGCAGGAACTAGTAGCATTTAGCGAGAAATTGGAATGAAAAATTGTTCCGATATTTAGAACATGGCATTACCATAGATTCCTCTTCCATTTAAAGCCCTAGCATACATTTTGCTTTTGTTTCATGTCCCTTTGCCCTTGCTTCTAACACAGCCTCTTTCTTAAAAGTGTTCTTGTGTCTAATAAAAATAAAATGTACTTTGGTGAATTTACTAATAGGACGTACGATTCTGGGAAAGTAGGAACGATATGAAACAAATAAATGTAGAGTAGGAAAGCTTAAAAGTTCGGAGATCAATATGACGCAAAAACAAAATGTTGAAACTTTTGAAGATTTTGGAGCTCCTTTACGAGCGGATCCTAATGGTGATTGTAAGAGTGGTTGGTTGGTTCCTCAGTTTAGGGGCTGCGACGATGTGGTTATGTAGCCCAGTATATTTTGGGTGTGTGTAGAATCTGTCTGATAGTCAGTGTTAATTGTGATGGGTGAATTAGTGTGTGTTATCTGTGATTCAGGTAAGGACTGCAGACGATCAATTTCAAGTACTGTAGTTCCTACTTTTGATACCAAATGCTTCCATCAACGACACCTAGCTGTGAACTTGGCTACTAGATGCCACCGCAACTGGCACCTGGTGGCGAACGTTGGAACTTAAAAGAGCGTTAATCAAATGTAACGTAAAAATTTAGCTTCACACAATTGTAGTTAGTGGAAGGCTCTTTTACCTGCCGTGGATCTATGGAATGGGCCCGCCGGCTTTACTTCCCCCTCCGAAGGAAGGTATACTGAAGGTATTTAACGCTCTTAAAAATCTGATGACTTTGGCCGGGTTTGAAATTGTAAGAGTGTGTGTAACTGTGTCCCCAGCACATTAAATAAGGTTATCGTGTTGGAAGTCATTTTTCAATGTTACTTTAGTGAGTCGGTCAACACGATTGTACCCAATTGTAATGGGTGTTCCTCTGATCCTGAAAAAAAGTACATGAATTTATTGATCACTGAAAAGTATTAAATTTCGATTAAATAAGGTAATATGCCTGTTCGCTTGGGGGCGTGGTGGCTCAGCGGTCTAGCTGTATGCCTCTCACCAAGGCGGTCCGGGTTCGATTCCCGGTCAATGCATGTGAGATTTTCGAAGTGAAATGCCATGTCCTGTGGTTCGGATTCCACGTAAAAAGGAGGTCCCATGGCTCATGGTCTCAAGATTAACGGTCACGTTAAACTACAAGCTTCACTTTTTTCGCTTGTTCGCTTGACGAACGAAACTAGTCATCGAATTAGCCCCCTATTTATGTGAAAAATGTATAAATAATTCATGTAAATTATTTCAAACACTAAGAAATTAATTGTAACTCCCCGTGCAATCTAATTGGGCACTCTAATGTTGACCGACTGAAAAGCTTCAACTAATAGCTACCATAATTTGCCTAGACTGGACAATCCAGGAGGTGTGGAGCAAACCTTGACCAAGTCAGCGCTGGGATTCGAACTTTCAAACGATACTGTCGATCCTGATGTGAGCACGGCTGTCTAAGGGGTTGAGTTGTTGTTTTCAAACATATGAACACAAATCTGCCAGCGGGTTCTCAGGAAACAGTTAACTAATTTCAGTATTTTATATTGTGACGATGAAGTGAACAAGATCAATGCGCACAGCTCTGATTGGATTACTCACACTAAGTTAACGTCACATTTCACAGCTGGACGATAACGCTCAGGAAGCTGGGTGGATAGCGCCGGTTCTACTCTTGTATATACTCACCACTTAACTCTTAATACCTGACTCAACAGGACAGTGCCTAACATTTGTTGAGGATAATAACCAAGATAACACGAAACTTTAAATGTCATGACACATAGAGTTATATGTGGGTGTTTTCTTGCAATGAATTGTCCCAACAATTATCCGCATAAATAAGGTAGTAGTATTCGTCTTTGTAAATTTTGATTGTTCGTTTAATGCTTCTATATTTTATCCCTGGACGAGGTGTACGATGATTAAATATAACTTAAATTTTATTGTTTGCCTGGTTGCTATCCAAACAATAGGAAGAAACTTAAGAAATAGTAATTCTGAAAAAGATATCGAAGAAATGACAAAACTTGCACTAAACCAAAACGTCTTCCGATTCAAAATTTTACAAACAATCGAAAGACCTAGCCATAGGGAACCCATTTAGCGTAACAGTAATCAACGTTTCCTTGAACTGTACAGAAAATAACTTATGGTGGAAAGAGAGATCTAAAGAAACACCGGAACAGTGTACTTTCGACACAAAAGCACTCACAAAGATATCCTTATAAAAATACTTAACGGACTATACCAACAAAGAAAACTCACGGTTGAACCAAATACGGGACAAAAACTAAACTGTCTCGATGTATCTCCATTGACAACCACTCCTATCACACAGAAACGCTTTAGATAGAAAAAAAAAGAAAGTGTCGGAAAGGAGCATATGAACAATCTCCTAAAACGGAGTGTAACATTTGGGTCTTAACAAAACGCACACGGTATAAAATGACACATTTATTCAAGAACCAAGGTTTGAATGTAGCATATAAAACCAATAACACCCTGAAGAAACGCATACATAACAGCAACTAAACTGCAACGCAAATTGCTTAGGAGGATGTGGCAGAAACATTGTAATTAAGCCTATATACAAAACTTGCCAAATAGTCATCAACTTGAGAAAAAATGTATAGCAATGACCATGTGTACCTAAAAACCTTGCGCTATGAAACTAAAGATAGAGCTCTAAACTTAAAAAGTCCATCGAAATTTTCACATCAAAGAAAAACATCCCTTGTGTCTAAACGACCACGCATTCTTAGCACTATTCCGGACGATCCCGACTGGGGACTGTACGGTGGATGATCAAACAGTTCCCAGCCAAACTTCTGCAGAACAGTTGCTGTCATTATCTTGCTCCTAGCGATTTCCACCTTTCCTTACACCTCAAAAATTCCTAGCCTCCGGTCAGCATTTTCACACTGACGAAGAATCGAAGACGAATATCACTCGCTGGTTTCATTCGCTGGCGGCAAACTTCTATTACACAGGACTAGACCACGCTATGACAAGTGTCCCAATTCGTTTGGTGCCTGTGTCGAACAATAGCTGACACATTGCTGTACCTGTTGCCAATAAAGGTTTGCATATAACTATGTTCTCTTCAAAAAAAAGAAAAAATAGAGAAACTTACTTTCTGGATGCGCCTCGTGTATATTTGTTTTGGACTACAGAAGAGACTGAAATGTCATGTTTCGCTCATCCAGGGAGCATCATCAGATTCAGATATGTACAAGACAAAATAGCTCTACAAAACATTACCAAACCTACAATAATACCCACTAACAGTCACTGCCCTCCGAACACAAAACAAAATAAAAAGAAAAAACGACTAAAACTTAGAAGGTGTGGCAACTATTACTGATAAATAATAAAGCATTAAGCATCCGAGACTGGCTGCGTGGTGCAGCGGTAACGTTCTCGCCTTCTGTTCCCAAGGTTATAGTATCGAATCCTCGCGCAGTCACTTGCCATACGGAGGTGCGCAAATGCGAGGGAGCCGTGTCAGTAGATTTGCTGGCACGCTAAACATCCTCTTCAGGGCAAACTTCTGGCACCATGGTGTCTCTAAAAGCCGCAGTAGTTAAAAGAGACGTAAAACAATAACATTTTTACTATTGTTGTTGGTTTCTCAGTTTAGGGGCTGCGAGAACGCGGTCACACTTTGGGTGTGTGTCTGTGTAGAATCTGTCTGATAACCGGTGTTAATTGTGATGGCTGTATTAGTGTGTGTTATCTGTAATTCAGGTAAAGACTGCAGAAGATCAATTTCAAGTAGTTCCTACCAAATAATGCTACTGTCAATGACACCTAACTGTGGACTTGGCTACTAGATGCCACTGGCACCTGGCTGTGAAAGTTGGAACTTAATAGAGCGTTAATTAAATCTACCGTATACATCTAGCTTCACACAATTATTGTTAGTAGAAGGCTCCTTTACGTACCATAAATCTCTGACATTGCTTTGCTTCCCCTCCGAAGGACGGCATACTGATTTTCTAGTGCTATTTTTTCTTGCATATATTTGAATCTGTTATATATATTTTTTAATCACATGTAATTTATTTTCAGATTATTTTTCGCATGTCCCAATAATAAGCATTATATTGTGTTGACCGACTGAAAAGATGCAATATCAAACGTACGGTATATACAGTACAAGACACAGACAGCACTTCAATGTAACTGGCCAGCCACATTGCTACAGGTAAAAGTTTCTCCACGAGCACGCACACCATATTATAATATACTGTATAATTTTTGCAACGTCCAATAGGAATCCTCAGCATGCTGAGCTTCTATGCCCAAGATAGCGGGTTCAAACCCGGCCGAAGCCGTCGGAATTTTTAAGAGCGTTAAAAATCCCTCAGTATGCCTTCCTTCGGAGGGGAAGTAAAGCCGGCGGTCCCATGTCATAGATTTATGGAATGTTAAAAAACCTTCCACTAATTACACCTGTGTGAAGCTAAATTGGATAGGTTAAGAATGTAAGCAACGCTCTTAGGTTTCTACGTTCGTTGCCAAGAGCCGACTGCGGTGGCGTCTGGTAGCTAAGTTCTGAACTTAGCCTAGTAGTCGTTTATGGTGGCGCTTGGCGGCAAAAGTAGGAACTATTTGAAAAATTCTAAGTTGCAGTCTGTACTTAAATTAAAGAAACAGATAACACACACTAATACAGTGATCACAATTAACACCGGTTATCAGACAGATTCTACACACACCCAAAGTACACGGGGCTACATGACCGCGTTGTCGCAGCCCCTAAACTTAAGAACCAACCAACCAACCTAGGAATCCTCAGCATAAGCTTTACATGCGGACTCCTATAGAAAAATACTGCACATGGAAATAAACATACATGGAGTTACCATAAGGGTTCATTGGTAGTTTCCCGGCAAGTACAGGGCGCCAGGAAATGTTATCCGCCGGCTTCTTCCAGAGCTAGCATCAGTAGTTTAGTTGGCAGGGTGAATCCCACACGTGTGGGCTGTAGGCTGTCGAAATCATTAGTGTGTATAGCAATTAGCGAGCGTGTGAGTCATCAGCACTTCCAGCATCTGTTATGAATGGCTGTGGTGAGTACAAAGTTTACTGTCTGTTTTGATACAAGCGACAGTCGTGCTGCCAACGTAACTACTGACGATAGCTCTCGCAGACGCATGTAGGCACTGCGGAGAACATTTCCTGGAGACCTGTAGTTTCAACAAAGAAATACGACACATTGTTAAAAGGAAATATCGGAAAGGAACGCTTACATTTCTGTACAAGGTGGAGTTGAAATAAGGTTCTTTATTGAATAAGGTATATTTTTAACTGTTACCTGTTTGGTCGCAAATTAAAATACTTTATATGAAAGATAATAATAGTATTCTCATTTCCCCATAAACGTTTTCACTGAACTTCTGAATCTCGAGCATATATTTCTGGTTTGTAAAAAACAGCTTTAAATGTGTTTTTTTTAAGAAGTAATGGTTGTTTTACCATGTGCAGCGCGTTATTAACAATTCCCATTTATGCAAATGGTTTTAAAATAAATGTTGGTTACATTGTTCGTGTGAGCCATTTAATTCACGCGCTATTGTGCTTTAGAACAAAGGCTGTTAAGTGCGAAATCCCCGCTGCTATCACTGACCTGCGGCTGAACTCAGTGGCGCGGGGCTTTAAGGCTCGTCGCTCGATAATCCCCTAACTTGCGCTTCCTTGGTGCATAACGGTGGGGTATGTGCACATTCCTTGTTTTATGTGTTCCCGCATTGTTATAGAGTGATCCAGCAGAACATTTTAACCGCAGTCCAAATTTAACCCATTTAAGTACGAGGAAGGTGTCTTTCTCCCACTCATAAATACGTTGGTTGTTTCATTGTCAAAGACAATCGCTCGATAACGGTACAGCAAGGAAAGTCCACAATGCCAAGGATATTTGCGTCTGTCAGGGTGCAGGACCTAATGGATACCAGTGTTGTAGTATTTGATTATGCACAAAACTAACATACACGTGCATTAAAATTAGCCAAAAATGGTCCTCCAGAATGGGAACACTTACTGTCGACCAAAATATTATGTATACTCGAGTTTGAAGGTTGTTTGTGAAGTAACCAATAGACCTACATAAAATCCAATATCATCATCATTTTTGTCATTCTATTTTACTCATGTAGGTTTGGAATTTTTAATTTATATATTTTTTTTTATCGCAGTTGGAACAGAAAAAGTGCCCGTTTTTAAGGGTGTTTCAACCATGCGTCACATTTAAGAATTATTATCTCACAAACCCGTCATCAGATAGAATCCAAATGTTAACACAATATACTGTGCCCTTGCGTATAATAGCGTCATTATACGAGAATCAGTCTTCGGGGCGCGTTCAGTCCGGGTATGCTTTCACTAGAGCTCAAATACCAGACGACTGCTTTACAAATACGAGGACCATATGCAAAACTACAAACTAAGAAATGAGTGAAAAACAAATAAAATTAACACCTTTTAATAACTGAATATAAACAACAAAACATAAAAATACAACATAAACAAAGTCCACCCTGAAGTTTACTCCCACAGTACAAGAATTTACACAGATCTGAGTGGCCTAGGAAGGTCCACTCCAAAGAAATAAAATTGTGGATTAAATTCCACTTGTCTGGTTAATTTGTATGCACGCGTATAACTACGCTAGAAAGGAAACAAGTACTTTTGATGGATATTTGCTCACAGATGGAACAGCCAATATCCTCGCAAACCCCTATACTGCAAACCATTATTATGGCTTTATGGGACACACTCGTAGAATAACATACCAAAACCTATAATTTTACTGACACACGCAACCATTAAAAATTTATAAACTAACAAATCTCCAGCGAGATCGCAGTGAGTCAGGAAACTCCCAGCAAAACAGAAGCTTGCCCAAAGGCTCAAATTGCTCAACACAAAGATGACAACAACGTGACCGAACATCGAGACCATCCGAGGTCAATGAACATGACAGTAAACAAACCAAGAAATAAGATGCCTAAGACCGGCTGATATTTACATGAAATAAAAGCATGGATAAGCTAACACGCTGGGAATCGATCGATCAAAACGCGAACAGCTCCCATTTACCGATTACAATTATTTTATCATTATACAGGCTTTATTTTAATATATAAGATAAACATTTACGAAGGACGGAAACCTGGTCCGTGAATACTAATGAGCACAGCTTGCTCCTTATCTGATGGAGTGCGCCGGGTAGAAATACCTTCTCTTACCACTCATTAACATCTGTGTTCACTCGAGCCCTCCTTGTCGAAGCTTTGAGTCATGCTATTTATAAAAAGAGACTGGACAGTCCCGTTACGCCACCTGTTAATCGCGACACATAAATTCACACACTTCTTGCCAATTCCATTTGAATTGCAAGAACATCGTAGAAGGGATTCCAACATTTTCCTCGCAAGGATTAAATGCGGATCCTGGACAGAGCTTCAGACAGAACCAAAGTTCCCGAAAACTGCTATCCCATAAAACACATATTTGCAGACTCAACGAAGCTTTTGGACTGAACACAACACATATCTACCATGGGCCGACACTCCAATCAAATATCCCTAGATTTTGTGTCCCAAGACACTAAAAGAGTAACTTCACAAACAAATAAATTAATTGGCCATATGACCCCTCACTTAACAAAAATGCAACAAACGGCAATTAACACACAAGCCTGTGTAACAATAAAAATCTATACAATACAAAGATTTCCCACCAATTCTATTATCTACTCTAGTTAATTCAGTTTCGCTTCTGTTATGATATCGGTTCCCAATTTGTGCCACTTAGCCGCGCATTTTACGGTAGCGACACGCACTCGAGTACGCTTGCCCCGTATACTTGACATCAACAAAAAAAAATCTTCACACAAATAAAATACAACATGTCACGTTGCTCATGCACTAAACTAATGTGTGTCAGTACAACAAGCATCTACAATAAAACACGAAGACAAAATGAAAATCATATTTACACAAAATAATATGTTCCCACAAAACCATAACCAGCTTGTCAAATAAATAAATAAATTTATTCAGTACTCATTCCTCTTTCGGCGTCGTCTCATCGAATATCGCCAGACATTCTCTCTACAAAGTGTTTAGCTCATCTCCGACCACATGGAGCCGAAGAAACGTTGGTTCGATGTCTTCCTCTGGGTCTGGAGTTCCATCTTGACGTTGAATAAAAATATAACAAAATGTTAGTTATAGTCACACGTAATTCTCTATCTAAATTTTGCCAATAGCTACTTCTTTCACCATTTGTCTAGTGCAAAATTAATCGTAGACTTTCCCTAATAGTTGTAGTCGTGGGAGACTACTAAAATTGTACATATACAACAAATTTCACTTTAAGCTGTGCGCACACAACTTCTTATAATGTTTTCAATAATGAATATATCTCTGATAAATTTAACACAGTATACCCTCACGGTATCGAAAAGAATAAGCGATCACCTCATGGTGTCACCAAGAATCAACCTCGTCGTCACTCAGACGACAGTATTTATGTGAATTTTGCAAAAGGACGGAGGGAGAGGGAAATCTATCACTAACTTCTATAATAATGCGACTATTGGCATGCGACAGGTATCAAACAGTTTGAAATATTACACAGGTCACAATGGAGAATCGATCATGGACTTCATTAATCCAAACATTCCCGCTTTTATCATCAGGCCGGCGTCAGACGCTATCTTGGCGCTATAAATGGTGACCCTCTCTGATTGGTGGTTCATGACGTCAATGTCGCAGTTTTGAACAGAAGCCTCTGTCCTATGATTGGTTGAAAGTTCCTCTCGTCTCTCTCACCCAGGAACTATCTTACTCACAACGCTAGGGTGACAAAGAATTACGGTCTGAAATGAGTCAGGACCCCAACACACCTTTGTCTGTTACTTGCACCTGTCAAACATTCCGATCTCGTCACTTCTTTGTTTCAGGACTGGGCACGTCCAAACGTACTGTCTCCATATAAGCTTGACATTTCGCAATCCAGTCTGGCCTTCCTGTATGATTCTGGCAGTAAAATCAGAATATAATGAAATGAATAATTAGAATCATTAATATGCGTAGCTTATTAAGGGTTCAATACATTGGAATGTTGTATAACTGGTTTATTAATTTCAACATTTTGTGTGTCCAAGAAACAAAGTTGTTATCATTTTTGTAAAGTAACTTTTTCTCGGCTCGGGGTGGTTGGAAAATGTAGTTCTTTGTTGCGTTGTAATCCTTATACATCAAAAAGATATGCTGTATGATTGTGAAATACGTAAATGAATTCACTTATTTTATATCGATTTGTATTTGTACGGGGAATTAAGACATGGTTCACCAGTTAGCCGCTCCAGTGAGAGCTGTACAACGTTGCCAAGATGGGCTCCATCACGCGTCACGGCGCGCCTCGCTCGGAAATGATGGGCTCCATATCAGCAACGCTGTACAGCATTTCCCGGAGCGGCTAGCTGGTGAACCATGTCTTAATTCCCCGTACAAATACAAACCGATATAAAATAAGTGAATTAATTTACGTATTTCACAGTCATACAGCATAACCTTTTGAAGTATAAGGATTACAACGCAACCAAGAACTACAGTTTCCAACGACCCCAAGCCGAGAAAAAGTTACCTTACAAAAATGATAACAACATTCGTTCTTGAACACACAAAATTTTGAAATTAATAAACCAGTTTTACAACATTCCAATGTACAGTACATGTATATTGTGTTAAAATTTGGATTCGATCTGATGACGGGTTTGTGAGATAATAATTCTTAAATGTGTCGCATGGTTGAAACACGCTTAAAAACGAGCACTTTTTGTGTTTCAACTGCGATAAAAAATAATAAAATATAAATTAAAAATTCCAAACCTACATGAACTAACGTAAAATAGGACGATGAAAATGATGATGTTATTGGATTTTATGTAGGTCTATTGGTTACTTCACAAACAACCTTCAAACTCGAGTGCACATAATATTTTAGTCGACTGTAGTTGCCAACGATGTGAGAAGGCGCTGGTGATGATTGCGTGAACGTGCACCGATTTCCGTTTTGATGGCCATTCTGTCTGCAAAGTGCATCCCACACAACGGCATCTACGGTTTAGGAATTAGATCAAAGTCGCGTGGACTGAAAGCTCGTTAATGGGAAGGGTGTTGTAAGACTTCTCACCTCTACCGCTGCTCGAGGTCCTTGATGGGAGCCGCAGTGAGGGTTGGAGCCTTATCATGGAGAAGTATGTAGAGATTTGAAGCCATTCTATTTTCAGTGTTGAACGACTGAAAAGCTACAAAACGTTATAGAGAAGTATGCCATCTCCCAGCAGTGTCGGACGTTTCCACCGATGTTTACGGCGCAAATGGTCGTGCAAAAATGCGTGGTAGTACTGGACGAAGACGGTGTGGCCCTCACGAATAGGATGCCACTCAAAAACACCTTGTCTGTCAAACACCGAAATGAGCATGACCTTTATGGTTGGTGGATTCTGTGATGATGGAGCCAGTTGCCGCCATTCAGCTGACTGTCGCTTGAGTTCTGGTTCGTTCGATTGCATCCAAGTTTTGCCTCGCCTGTGTTTATGGAACATGTTTATTTAAAATGTGTAAACTAACTTAAATTGAAGGCACTTAGTTACATAGTAAGTTGTCAATACGTTTACTGTTGTTATTGAATTGTTTGCATGTTTTATTATTCTTGACTGACATACTCTACAGTAGTGTGAACTATTTTTGAACGAAAATAATTATTCCTTACATGTAATGTAGCGATTCATGTCATCAATGGGAAGCCACTTGTAACGTTTGACACACACACACGTCATATACTTTCAATAATACCTGAAATATGGAAATATTGTGGTTGGTTCCTCAGTTTAGGGGCTGCGACAACGCGGTCATGTAGCCCCATGTACTTTGGGTGTGTGTAGAATCTGTCTGATAACCGGTGTTAATTGTGATGGCTGTATTAGTGTGTGTTAACTGTAATGGTAAGGACTGCAGGTTTTATATGAAGTTGTGAGGCAGTTCTTGCTCAAGTTCGGGACATCTTGTTCATTAGTCCTCACTGGTCAAATTCATGAGTAGTATTATGGTAGTGGAGTTAAAGTTAACTTTACTTTTCTACATTGCCTTTTAAACCATCATATAAAATGCATAATTACAGATACATTAATACTTCAAGGTTTTTTTTTTTTTTCAGTTTTGCTGGGGGGTTATAGATGAACATATTATTTTCTTCTTATAGGTTACATTTTTATAATTGGTCCAAAAATGCCGACTATGCTATCTATATTTTTATACTGAATGTTCAAAGAAGGATTCAGGAGTAGGAGAAAAATAAAATAGTAGGTACGTATTTGCTTATTATTTCTTTGTTTTTGAAAAGTGCTTATACGACCATGGAGGCAGAATCGAGACATACTGTGAAGCCTAATAGAATCTCCCCTTTGAGATGCAAAAAGATCGTTGTCCTTAGGCCAAAAACCACTCCAATTAGTCTTGGAATTTAGTGGCATAAAAATTCAATGACAATTCAAGATTTCTTCTTGGAATGTTAGAATACAGTTGCTGTTGGTTGATTTAAAGGCATTGCAACAAATTGGTCATGTATACCCGTGTACTTGGGTGTGTGTGGAATTTGTGTGACCTGTCTTATTGTGATGGCTGTATTAGTGTGTGTATTTGTAGTTCAGATGGTAATTGAGAAGGAGGCGGCCATGGCCCAGCATTTGCCTGGACTAGAAGTGGGAAAACCATGGGAGACCACTTGCTTGCAGTACAAGCAGTAACAGCCGTCTAATACAGTAGCGACCAATGGTTTCGCCCAGACCAAGTAGTGACGAGTGGTTTTGTCTCACCATGGCTTTACAAGAGTACAGTGCAACTTTTCAATTAAATTGAACAACTAAAAGTAATTTATGAACATTCCTAACTCACCACCACACTTCGCACTTAAACACATGTAATTACATTGGCATGTAACGACGCACTTCATACAGCTGACAAATATGGCGGCAATTCAAGCCAAAACATCAAACAAATGAGCAACAACGTCCTACCCTATCCACCGCACGGCTAGAAATTCTGTCTTTAGCCTAGGGCATAACACAGTCCTACCCGAACCGACGTATGGATTAGCTGCACGCGTTAAGGAAGGGGATCAGGATGTCTAAAGTCTCGGAAGACGAATGGATCGGCCGTCCTTGAAATAACTTTCCGAAGTTTCCTATTTACAAAAGCAACAAAATATAGGGACAGTTCCTCTAATAGGCCACGGTCACTACCTTCTAGACCCTTATCAAGTTTCATTCTTCTTCATTCACATTATCTCTTACTAGCAGTATTGCCCGGCTTCGCCCGGTGGATTTATTTGTTTTGTGGATGATAATGAATACTACTACAGAACTGGCACATATTACTTAAACTAACAGAAAAAAATATTTTAAAAATATAACTTTTTGTGGTGGTGGTGGTGGTGGTGGTGGTTGTAGTGGGGGTGATAAGTAGTACAGTATAATGGGCGTAACATTCAGGTCATTTTCCCGTAATGATAATAATGATAATTATGAATAGGGAAACAGCTATTTACTAACTACAGCACAGACACATGTAATTTACAAACAAATTTAAAAAAAATGAATAGAAAGAGGAGTAAGTGAAATAAAAGATACTGCCTAGGGCCTATATCTCATTGGCTGTTAGAAATGTAGGGACCAATAGTGTCGTCTTTTGTCGCACAGCGCCGTAGGAAAATAATCAGAACACTTTGGAAAACTTCGGTTGTCCCGAGCTACTGAGGTAGCAATAGTATCATTTATTGCCACATAGCGCTCAACGATAAGGCTCGATATAAATGAAGGTAAATTTGAAAGCACCAACGCTTATTGCAGCTGGTAACCTCAATGTACTGCACCAACACCATTGCACTTATACAGAGGCATAATATTTTCATGATGATAAATTGATAACTGTTTTAAGGGGTCTAAGAAATCTTTTTGCACTAATTAATCCCCGGGACTGCAATTTATAAACAGCGCAAGATGCAACTATTTTCGAAATTCTGCACCAGAACACTGGTAGGGGTGACGTGATGCTGCCCGAATTGCCAGTCAACAATAGACTTATTAAAATATTCTTACAGTTAAACTACTACGGACATGAATGGTTCTAGGGCCTTAATACTTGGTTTTAAGTTCAGTTTGTCTATTATTCTAAATGTAGGGAATGGAGAGCGTTGTCCAAAATATCAAGTGGACAGTGTTACCAGCAGGGTTTCAAAGTGTTAGTAAAATTTGGTGCAATTAGGAGAAACGGTGTAGATTTGTGATAAAGGGCCTAAATGCAGGGAATGGAGTGGTCTGTCTGAAATTTCAAGCAGACAGTGTTACTCGTCGGGTTCCAAAGGGTATGTATGTGAAATTTGGTTCAGATCGGTGAAACGGTGTAGATTTGTGCCAAAGGGCCTAAATGCATGGAATGGACTGGTCTGTCATAAATTTCACGTAGACAGTGTTACTCGCAGGGTTCCAAAGGGTTAGGCATATTACTGTTTCCTTAATTCCTGCCGCATTGTCATATTATTATTTTAAAATTAAATTAGTATACAAATATTGGTTCAGATCGGTGAAACGGTGTACGTATCATTAACCATAACGCCAGCGCATGCGGACATAGCTGTTCGGCAGCGCTTGTTCTACCGACTTACTGAACAAAAATCAATATTTAAGGTTATCTGAGAGGTGTAGCCTAATATTACATACCCTAAACTATTCCTCTTGAATCTGGCTATCATATAAAAAGAATTTTTCGAATCGGACTGGTAGTTCCAGAGATTAGCGCGTTTAAAGACACAAACACACGAACACACAAACTCTTCAGCTTTATTATATTAATATAGCTTATACTTCCTGTATGAAGGTTGGCGCCAGAAAGCGCATCAGGTCGCTAAATTCTTTGGTCATATAGAAACTCATAGAAACGGAACTAATGGTTATCGAACCATCTGAGAAAAGAAGCAGAAGAACAATCTTGAATTTCCTCAAAACAATGGAGAACTTCCTGTCGTGGAGCCTTTAGGAGTGTGGGGATACTGAACAACATGGACTGGAATGATATCTGTTTGTGTTATTTCTCTGTGCTCGCTCCGTGGACTGCAGTGACTGATTGTCCCGCCTCTTTTCGTTAGAGTCTGTCACATAAATCGCAGCCTTCATTAAGCTCTCCAAAGGGCTGTTGGTCGTTTCACTCGATTTACTAGAATGTTCTCGCTCACATAGAGCCTGTAAACTTACCGTTCTAACAGGGGGTTTGATAAGTTCACTGCCTGTCGTTCTTCAGAGGCCGGATAGGCCTTGTCTTTCTCTAAATATACAGGGCACGCCATCTTATTTTGTTTTTAAGGGTATTTTAAAAGAAGTACCTGAGCCGTGGCTTGTGTTGGTGCAGTACATTGCATTTTAATTGGTGACAGAGACATGTTCTTACAATTATAGGAAGCTTTCCAGTGGGTCAACACAAATTGTGCCCCTACATTAGGCGGGAAGACAAGTACCGTAAGTAAACACCCTAACGAAAGAAATGTTACATGAGATATTTATCACAAAATAACACGCTTCTATGTACAAACACGTGTGTGTGTGACATGTTTCGATCGTCAAGCGATCACCAGATCTGCTCATTTAGGCTTACATAAGGTACGATGTTTATGCATTACACTGATGCAAAGACATATATACAATAGTTAGTTGTTGTTTTAGTCGTCGGTCTTTTGACTGGTTTGATGTAGCCCTCCATGCCTCCCTGTCTTGAGCTAATCGTTTCATCTCTACATACCTACCACATCCTACATACGAAGCGACTGGCTGTGTGGCTCAGCGGTAATGTTCTCGTCTGCTGATCCAGAGGTTGCAGGATTGAATCCTAGCGCAGTCAGCTGGCATTTGAGGGTGCGCAAATGCAAGGGAGCCGTGTCTGTAGATTTACTGGCACGCTTAAGATTCCCTTCGGGTCAAAAACCTGGCACCCCGGCGTCTCTTAAAGCCACAGTAATTAAAAGGGACGTAAAACCAATAACATTATTATTATTATTATTACATACGAGACAATCTGTTTAACATTCTAACCTTGGTCTACCCCGACAGTTCTTGTCCCCGACCTTCCTTCCATTACTAACTTTGTAATTCCTGGGTGTCTTAGTATGTGTCCTACCAACCTATCTCGTCTCTTCATTAGCAGTTGCCAGAAACATCTCTCCTCTCCCACTCGTCTTAATACCTCTTCATTTGTAACCTTATCTACATTTAGATTACATAGTTTGTAGAAACATGTGTAACGTGTCAATCTTATTTACATATATTTTTGCCAGTCGATTGTAACAGGCCATCCAATTAATTTCCCTCCCCCTCCCCCCCCCCCCCCATTTGCACATAAAAGTGTGTTATTTTGTGATAAATATCTGTGTAATATTTTTTCAGGTTAGGGTGTTTAAATACTTGTTTTCTTACACGTAACCACACAATATGGTGCCGGTACATATGAAACAATTTTTTAAATACAATAAATAGGTTACAAGTTTATTATGATTATCAATGAAGAGTAAATTAATTATGTTAATATTAATGAATGAGGCATATGCATAATAAAATAATAATAATAACTAGAAGACCCGTGCTGCTCCGCAGCATTCACTTCAACAATCCTACAGCACTTCTGTCCATATGACATTTGCATGTCTTCATGCTAGTGACCTGAACACTCATTTACGGTACCGTCGCTTTTGGGTAAATGATGAAGTAGACTTATGAGATCAAATGTGTGTGTGTCCCACTATTTACCCTGCGTAAGCTTAAAAGGCGCACGGACGTCAGGTTCCAGACGCAATTCTGAAAAGCCGAGGTGAACAGCTAACTCCAAACACATAAGCTATACTCTTCTCTGAAGAATTAACTCGACACGATTCGGCAGTTTGATGCTGGCTGAAGCTAGGGTGATAGGTCGCTCGCAAGCTCGTAAACTCACTCTGAAGCTAGTAATTTAAATTTCCACTGAATGGAGATTGCTGGAAGAAATGAAAACGTAAAAACACTTACAGTTGTCGATGTGGGAGCTGTCGCGGACTTTCTTGCAGAACTTTTCATGCTGAACAATTCTCAGAGAATATCGATATTTTTAACGGTTTACCCAGGCTTTTTTTTAGCGTATGGCTTTTAGTGCCGGGAGTGTCCGAGGACATGTTCGGCTCGCCAGTTTTGTAGCTGCTTCGAGACGGACACCCAATGGGTGAGCTACAAGTACCGTTGGGGGGCGGGAAGGAGAGAAGTTGGAATGTAAGGACGAGGAGTTGGAAGGTAGCGGCTGTGGCCTATAGTTAGGGACCAACCCCGGCATTTGCCTGGAAGTAAGATGGGAAACCACAGAAGACCATCTTCAAGGTTGCCGGCGGGGGGATTCGAACCTCCTCGCCTCCCGGATGTGAGCGACTGCCATCAGTCATGCCGTAACCACCACGGCTAACTCACCTACCCAGGCTAAGCTTAAGACACATGGACGTTAGGTTTTTCCTCAACTCAATTCACTGAAATCGTAAATGCTCGGCTCCTTTTGGTCATAAATAAATGTTTTTCTACCTAATCCTTCATCGAGAAATCCTTACAGAATGGTGAAAACTGCATCAAAATCCATCAAGTTGCTCTCGAGATTACACGTTATATCCAAGAATTGGGAACTTTGTTTTATACTAAGTACAGTAGATAGAGATATCCACACAATTTAAGGCTACAGCGGTACAATTTGGTGTTTTGTCTACTTATGAACAATGGTATAAATTTAAAATAAAAGATGGGTCTCTTATATTCGAATTTAGAGATGTAACTCTTGGTTAACATATAGAGGTGTGCAAATTAATTGAAATAAATAAATAATTTTAATTAGTTATAATTACTTTTATTCAAAATTATTTTATTGACCAACTTCTTTTGTTGACCTACTTATTGTTTCCTCTCCCGTGGAATTACACCTTTTTCCATAAGGAATTGCGTCTGGAAACTTTCAGATTATTGGATTCCGAGGGATATCTGAGCTGGGTCCATTTTCAATTTCTCATTGACTTTAGAATTCAAGTCAGGTGATTTCAATGTATAGTTCATGAATCTTTGAATAGTTCAATAACGTTCATCAGTTAAAAGACCCCAAATCCCTCCACTCTAAATTCACAGGTAAAGTAGAGTGAAGTAATAAAAACAAAACGTGTGGCATTTTGCATTTGCAAGGCTCATCTGTTAGTGGAAAATCTAAAAAATCATTTTAGTTTGAGTTTCTTAAATGAAAATATAATTAGGAGTCTTGGTTAAACATTTGAAGTAATTTCATCGCCTTGTAAACATACTTAGTGCATTAAACCGTGAAAAGTAAAAATGCAATTGTGGAAAACTGACATCGAATCTAATAATTTGCACATCTCTGTAAAGACAGCTATCGCCTCCACCCCTACAGATAGAATAGTAAGTAAAGGCGATTGATGAGAAATTAAAAGATAACTCACACAGAAGGAATTAATATTTGTTAAGCTGTAAATTTGATTGAGTATATCTTTGTTATAGAACTGAGGGAATGAAATAACAGGATGTAGGATAGTAATCACCGATGTAGGACAATATTTTTTTTTTTACCATTACCGCAGGACAGTTAACGTATTAGGGATGCGGACGTCCTTGTATAATTGTTATTTAATCTGTGCCCCGTTTGCTGAGGTCTGTGCTCCTCCGCAACATTCGTTTCAAAATTCTAATAGTACTTCCTTCCATTCGACATTTGCTGTTCGCTTGCCTTTTGGATCTATTTGAACTTTGACGTCATGAAAGGATTTTGCTCGCGATAGTGCGGCATACAGTAAAGTTGTCCGTGGCTAAACACTGGTTTAGGTAAATAAATGCCTACTTGATCTAGTGTTTGATCTTGGGCTTTATTGATAGTTATACAAAAAGTCAAACGTACTGGAAACTGCCTCCTTTTGAAGGAAAATGGCATAGAAGTATCTGATGGCGTAAGGTCAAGGCGAGGGAGTAGGACATTGTTTCCAACTTTTACGCCAGTAATAATTTCCAGGTGTAAGCAATTGTCATGCATCTTCCAAACCAACAGTCTAGTACCGTTCAACAGACCTCGGGTAACATTAATATTTCTCAACAAAATCACAATTGAGCCTTCTTTTAGTCGAAGGATATGAGGTGGCAATGCACTTATGCCTATGCTGTCTAAAAATTATATCGGGAATTGTAGAAGTTTACTCTCATGTTCAGTAATCAATTTATTCACACTGATGTAAGTTCTCGAAGATCCTGGGATTAGGTCTAAAACGTTGTCATTGATTTCTTTACAATGTTCATTTTTAGGTGCTAAAATCGCTATTTTTGAAAAGCGTGAAATATTTTTCAGAGTGGGACTAATTCTGAATTTTCTCCATCGACGTGAGGGTATTCACCGTTACCAATATCAAGAAGTTTGCAAAGTCACGTTGATCTGTATCTGATCGCATATTTTTGTCGAGTTTAACAATTTTGAATAATGGCCACAAAGGAGAGAACCTTACTGACATTTGAACTGATGCTTCTTTAGATGCGTGAGGCACAACAGGCAATACCTGCCTAAAATCTCCACTTAAGATGATAATTTACTCCGAAAGGCACGTCGTTATTCATGATGTCCTTGAGCAACCGATTTACACACATCAACCCGTGCTTATTAGCCATAGGGGCTTCATCCCAGATGATAAGTTTTGCTGAACGAATATAAAAAACTTCCTTGCTGTTAACTTTTATTCCTGATACAGAACTTTCATGTAAATGTAGAGGTAACTTGAACTGGCTGTGTACAGTGCGCCCGTGAGGTAGTAACATTGCTGCAACACCAGTCCATGCAACAGAAACTACATTTAGCCCCAAATTTGTGCAACTGTGAATCAAGCATTGGTAAAGAAATGTTTTCCCGGTGCCCCCTGGATCGTCAATGAAATATGCATTACTCATCCTTTCATTGCTGTTTTGTACTGACCCCAAAATTTCTGTAATTATAGCCGTTTGGTTTCCATTTACTTGGTTTATCATCCGACTTAATTGATCCTCATTAAGTTTTGGATAATTCATTGGTAAATTTGTCTGAGGGAAATTATCAATAATAGCTGGCAATTCGAGAGAAGTAATGGGAAGACCATGGAGATTTAATGTATTAGAAATATGTATAAGAGTGAACTGATATGCAATGTTAGGTTCGTGAAACTGCAGATAATCTTCTGATAATGAATTCTTGAAAATATCCCATAACTATCTTACATTTGAAGGGGTCTGAAAGATACATATGTAAGAAAGAGTTGTCGTAATTGAGAAGGCATCTGAAATTGTGACGCGTCTGCCAAACAACGCTGCCATTCAGAATCGTGAATCAGCAAACCTCGCTCCTTAGCTGTTTCTTTAAAAGTAGAATAGACAACTGCTTTGTATGTTCGTAGATCCTGGAAGCTGGTAGCACCTATGACGTGAAGCAATAACAGGCGTAAATAATACCTTTCAGTTTCTGTAGGCGAAACATTATACATTCTGTCTATAGTTTTTGAAACATTTTTTTCTTTTTTGCCACTGGCAGTTGCTCTTATTCCAGACGTAATGTACTGGTTTTTCAGGATATATATACGTACCGGTACTTCTCGCTTGCGAATCTTGATTTAACTTGAACCACGCTTGTAATTCCGTGTTGCGCAACTGTGCTTGAAGTAAAATATCAGGAGCGTTATCATTTTTAAAATAAATATTTTGCAAGTTTGGCAAGTGAACTGGTAAACGCACGATAGAATGTGACTGTTCATGCATGTGAAATGAAAATATCCTGAATGCGGCTTCTGTTGGACGAGCATATCTAACCTTTAGCAAATAAGTAATTTCATCGTAGTTCACCGTTTCGCCTTCAGGATATATTTTAACAATGCAGCAGTCATGACCTTTATACACATACGTGTGGATGTATTTAACACTCCGAACACTTGAGCATATTTCAACATTAATATGAGCTTGCAAGTAAAGTAAAAGAAAAGGATTGTAGGGAACAAAGAATCGACTATCGATTTCAATGTCAATGCCTCGATTTTTTTTATAATAATCCGTCCATTATTTCTTCTCCTATACGAAGGGCAACCATTGGTATTATCTTTGGTCTCTTCCTGAAACTGTTCAGGGAAATCTTTCTTACATACGCCATCTTTCATAGACTGAAGAAGGATTCAAAGATCCACGAGGACCATGTACCATATGACGCCTTACCAACTCGTATAGCGCTTCATCCTCGAGATCTGGTATTTCGGCTAACACCACACTGTCAATGTCAGAAATTTCTCGAAACTTACAATATTCCGTTAATGTTAAGAGTAAATGGATGTGCGGGGGACCTTGTTTTTGAAATTCCACTGTATATAGATATGCTTTTACCGAAAATGTCCTTAACATTAATCAATCGTAGCAATTCCTTTACTTTTCAATGGAAAACTCTCACTTCAATATCAGGCCTATTATTAGCCGTTTCCCAGAGATGAATGCTGTTAAGTATTTCTGGCCAGCCCGCATTATAGGTGAACGCAATGAATAAATCTGGCTTTCCAAACTTCCTCACTATCGCCATCGCATCCTGATAATTTTTCAATATTTTCCTTGGGCTACCTGTAAAAGAAGATGGCAAAACTACAATACGACCGACTCTGAGATTTTCATTTTCTGCTCGTACATGCAAGGCGTCTGCTAAACCAGTATATGTATCAACTCGTAACTTCGTTTGTTGATGACGTATATATATTAACC
This sequence comes from Meconema thalassinum, assembly GCA_946902985.2. NCBI lineage: Eukaryota > Metazoa > Arthropoda > Insecta > Orthoptera > Tettigoniidae > Meconema > Meconema thalassinum. Next base: position 1,357,413,951 of record OX336388.2, read on the forward strand.
GGTCACCTTCCATACGACAGTAGTAATCCACGAATAAATATCCATTTTGCAAACTTGAGCAGCGACAACTAAGTCAACATGACCTCCATGAACACCATTCATAGACATATGCATTTTGTAATCATCGCTCGTATTGATAGCAGTTTCGTACATATCGCTGTTGCCAACAATAAAGGAAGAATAATTATTCCACTTGTCTGTAACATGTTTTACAATTCGCTTTCTAACCTGTGTAAATAAACTGTGATTGTTGTACTCACAATATGCCAATGACCTGAACAGACAATCACCGTCACCTTTAATTTTTATAACATTTGTAATTGAGTGTCGCCTCTCATTCATCATAATATGATTCATTGTATTGATTGAGCACACAACCTATAAGGACGAATGATGAAACGAAAAGAAGACAGTTTGTAGCTGGTGAGACCAAAGACTATATAACAGAAAGATCGGATACACAATACAAAATGGAGGTTCCAACATTCGACTGTAGCGGCATCTTCGTGAAATTAGTTGTCTTTCGTATACAGTATTTGTTGTCAAAGAGATGTTGACATGACAGTGTCATTAGCAAAATGACTGCTGATTGTGTATGAGCATTTCAGTCTTAAAGCAATCCATTTTTTGAGAAGTTTTAATTAAATTATGTGCACAGAATCCCCTTTTACTTATTGTATAAATACATGCGACATTAGCGCCCTAGTGGAACAGGTAGAAGTTAACGATATCATGTATGGATACATGCGACATTAGCGCCCGAGTGGAGCAGGTAGAAGTTAACGATATCATGACCTAATTAGGGAACTCTGTTAATATCAAGTTAGATTTATTATTGGGGCGGCGTTGAATATCATGATACAGTGTTAGTCGTTGTCGCCTAGCGACAATATGTACGTCAAGTCATTCGATTCTATTTTCGTGAGCCCTTGAAGGAAGTAATATTCGCAATTATTTTAATACTCGAATGATATAATCAAGTAAGGTGGGTATCAATCGACGGTGCTTGACGGGTATTACATTTTAAGACAACAAACGTCGTCGTAGCGCAAATACTTCCCGAGATATTTCAGTTTTAGTAAAGGGTGAAATTTTTTGAAAACTATTTTAATATATAAGATGATAAAAATGTCACAAACCTTTCTATAATATCCATCACCATTCACACGGATCAATCAGCAATGTTTAACAGGTAATCTCGGCATGCGGCTTTAAATATCTTTATTGTTTTAGAATTTCTGATATCGGCCTGAGGTCAATTACATAGTCGAGACCCAGCTACAGTAAAAGATCGGCTGAACATTACTTAAGATTCTTTATAATACCACTGAAGAAGGCCATAATATGGCCGCTGGTACATTTTAATAATTAATGTATACATTATTAATTTAATTATTATTCACTAAGGTGTAATATACTATACTGTATTTATTTAATATCCATTGGTTTTCATTTATATTAAATTGTCAATAAGGAAAGCTATTAGATATGATTAAGTTTATATCGCTATGTGTCATTACTTGCTCCATTACTGCGAGGGAATAAATTGTGTTTCATAAATTATTTCCTGACATGTGGTGGTTAGTAAAGTAAAGTCTCTTTGGATACAAGATGACCTGTTAGCATGTTTGGATACACCAGTACGTCACTGAATTAACTAGACTAGATGCATGATACATTTGGATTAATAATCTCAACTATTCTTTACATGGTGTATCAACCAGAGATGTTGCCAGCCTTATTCTGGTGTTTTGTACTGGATCTTTGACCATTCTAATCCCCGTTTCTTCCGGGTTGGGGATGAAGTGAGAGCAGTTCCTGTGTGATGGCTGGTTTTTACGGCCGGGTGCCTTTCCTGACGCAAATCTCATTAGAGGAATTAATGAAATATGAAATCAATGATGATAACTGAAACTGGACAAATAGTTGGAAGGAAGCCGCCATGACCTATTACATCGCTTCCCAACTTGTGGTTCGCGAACCTCCAGGGCGTTCGCACAATATTTCAAGGGGTTCGCCAAACACTTTTCTGTAATGGCGGGTTTCGAGGTTAGGCCTATTACTGTTTCCTTAATTTCTGCCGCATTGACATGTAATGCCCTGTAATGCCCCGTGTTACATAAGTGTAACATCGGGAATTTATTACATTATAAAAATAAAAAACAACAACGCCTGGCACTATACAGCCCATGACGGGCTAAGGCCGACCAAGCGACCGCTGCCCAGCCATTTGGCCTGCAGATATTGGGGTGACGCGTGATCAGCGCGTCGGGTCCCCTTGGCCGTTAATCTTGGTATTCGTGATCGGGGCGCTGTCTCACTGTCAGACAGCTACTCAATTGTCCTCACGAGGCTGAGTGCACCCCGTTCCAACCCTCACGTCAGGTTTAAAATCCGTGACGGAGCCGGGGATCGAACCCGGGGCCTCCGGGTGAGAGGCAGGCGCGCTACCCCAACACCAAGGGGCCGGCTTTATCACATTATTTCCACAATAAATTAATATTTATCGCGAATGCCCGATTTACAGTTATGTAACAACGTTAGGAATGCATTTGATTTCGCTGCAATGGAAATTTAGTCTGCCAGCTTCTGTATGTTCTAACAAAGAACAGTACCGCGACCCCACTAAGAAACAGTTACTGTACAGTTACATGTACATCAGTGGTTCACCCAACTCAGATCGTTGTAGAAGAGGTTCGTGAGTCGAAAAAGGTTTGGGAACCGCTGACCTATTAGAAAGAACCGCGTCGGCATTTGCCTGAAGTTGAAAATGGGAAACCACGGATAATCATTTCAACGATAGCCGATGGTGGGGTTTGGACCCATTCGCCTTCCGAGTCAGAAATAACTTAGACCCACTGCCTTGTGCCGTAACACGTATAGCTAACGCGGTCGGTTCAGCCTGATTCTGGCTCTGTTGTCTTTCGCAAGGAGTTGAAATTTCGTGCGGTGGGTAAGCTAGTAGTCGAATGAGCAAGTTAGTAGCTTCGCTGTAGCCTACTTGTTTAAAATCTTCATATCACAATTTACAAAACAAAGTGACGTGCAACCTCATTTTGAAAATTCCACATGAGCGGCTTCGGTGGCGTAGTTGGTAGCATGCTGAGCTTCTATGCCCAAGATCGCGGGTTCAAACCCGGCCGAAGTCGTCGGATTTTTTAAGAGCGTTAGAAATCCCTCAGTATGCCTTCCTTCGGAGGGAAAGTAAAGCCGGCGGTCCCATGGCGTGATAAAGAACCTTCCACTAATTACACCTGTGTGAAGCTAAATTATAGTTAAACATTTGACAAACGCTCTTAGGTTCCTACGTTCGTTGCCAGGAGCCGCCTGCTGTGGCGTCTGGTAACCAAGTTCTGAACTAGCAGTCTTTGACGGTCGAGTTTGGCGGCAAAAGTAGGAACTACTTGAAACAAAATTCAATGCCTGCAGTCCTTACTTGAATTGAATACAGAAACACACACTAATATGGCCACCACAATTAACACTGGTTATCAGACAAATTCTACACACACCCAAAGTATACGGGGCTACATGACCGCGTTGTCGCAGCCCCTAAACTAAGGAACCAACCAAACACAATCCACATGCGCAGACCGGGATAACGCCCTGATTAGCAACAGTCAGGACCCCGCGGCGTAGATTTGCATATTACCAGGACTGCGAAGAGGAGCTGCAGAAAACTCGGCTATCGGTGGTTCGAATCTCGGCGCAGAGAGTGGCCATACTGGGTGTGGTTGCCCCGGAGTTTTTCCATACTTTCTCTACGCAAAGATGGTACTTCGTCTGAAGTCCTGGGACACTTTCACCAAACCTTACCCTAATAATCACACGTACTACAGCCATCACAGAAAAGCAGCTTATCAAAAAAAAATCATATACAACTAAGTACACAGGAATGATAGCCAAAATCTTCGTAGCTCCTAAAGTGAATTAACAACATAAAATATGTAGATTGAGGCTTTCACGGCCAGGAATATTATTAAAATTATTCATGCTTTTGGGATATTGCCGTGTGAAATAAAATTAAAATTCGAGACGTTTCGAGAGGAACCTTGCCTCCCTTTTTGAAAAATTACTTAGCCACACTGCCTTGTTCCTTAACACGTATAGCTAACGCGGTCGGTTGAAAAAGGAGGCAAGGATCCTCTCGAAACGTCTAGAATTTTAAATTTTATTTTCACACGGTAGTGTTCCAAAAGTATGAATAATTTTAACATAAAATAGGTTACTGCACTATTTTATTTATTTATTTATTTACATATGTTACGCCCTCATTGGAGCACTTAACCAAAACAAGTATATACATGTCTCAAAAACAATATTAAAGATTCAGCTTCTTATTTTTCTTCTTTTCCCAAAACATTTTCATTCTAGTCGACCTTGCCGCTCTCTCTGCATCGCTTATGGTGTATGTTTTGCGAGTGAAGGTTTTTAAGGGAAGTCGGATGTTCTTGTTTTTCAAGATATTCTTCTCATCTTTGTTTGCAATTTGGGACATTGTCAAGCCGAGTTCATCCAGATCATTTTGAATTTCCATAAACCAAGAGTTCTTTGTTTTACTTTTGGAAAAATAATTAAATAATACTTTTAATTGTCTGGTAACCGGCAGGCGTGAGATATGACAAAAAAAAAAAAAAAAACAATTCGCCTTTTTCGCATAGTATCGACTATAGACTCAGTTACTTTATAAACCACCTCATTTGGTAATAGACGCCATTGACCATCCACCTGATGTTTTTTTATTAATTATAGTTCTGAGAATTCTTCTATCAGTCTTCTGTAATGTGTCAGTAACTGATCGAGTGTTTAACTTGAAAAGTGTTTCACAAGCATATATTGCTTCCGGTTTAATAACTGATTCGTAATGTCGTAATTTGGCATTTATGGAGAAAGATTTTTTTTTTTTTTTTGTAAATAGACCAAGTAATATATTGCGCTTGTCTTAACTTTGTTGATCTATTTTCGATTGACGCTTTCTCATTCAAATTCCATGTTATAATCTCCCCTAAATATTTAAATTTATGTACAACTTTGTGTTAACTATTATATTATTATTATGTCGCCTCCGTAGCGTAGAGGTCAGCATGGTTAGCTGCCGCCCCGGAGGTCCTGGGTTCGATTCCCGGCTCTGCCACGAAATTTGAAAAGTGGTATGAGGACTGGAACGAGGTCTACTCAGCCTCGGGTGGTCCAAATGAGTAGAGGGGGTTCGATTCCCACCTCAGCCATCCTCGAAGTGGTTTTCCGTGGTTTCCCACTTCGTCTTCGGGCAAATGCCGGAATGGTGCCTACTGTAAGGCCACGACCGCCTCCTTCCCTCTTCCTTGCCTATCCATCCCAATCTTCCCCTCCCTTCCCATCCCTCATGAGGCCCCTGTTCGCTTTGCAGGTGAGGCCGCCTGGGCGAGGTGCTGATCACATCTCCTTAGTTGTATCCACCCCGACCAGATGTTCCAAGCTCCAGGACACTGCCCGTAGAGGCGGTAGTGGTGAGTTCCCTCGCTGAGTCCGTGCGAGCCACCAACCTAGAGGGTAAACCGACTAAATAAAATTATTATTATTATTATTTATTCAATTCACCATTACAAACATGGGTTACTCTAAAGCACGGGTTAAACCAAGTGCTTTACAACAATACATAAAAACTATAATACAAACTATAATACATATCATGTATATACAAAATATAAGAGTTCATAATCACTCATTCATTAGCAAGGAAGGATCGCACAATATTGCATGTGGACAATAGGACCGAATGCTGCATACTCTTGTAGATGGTCGGCGGAAGATCCATTTTATTATTATTATTATTATTATTATTACATATGATCCCAGCAGGGACACCCCGTTGAATTATTACTGGATCATCCCCTGTGGTGTTCCAGCCGTATTCATAACTATTTTTTGTTAATTGGTAGGTAAGGTTTGTATAAGTTTAACAAAGAAATGAACACGTTGTTCTCTTTTGTACAGTTCGATACTAACACTGTAAGACTGTAACTTCTATTTCAGAGTGGGAATGTTGTAGCGGTTCTCAGAGGGAGTAACCTCTTGAATATGTAAGACGCGTCTATACGCACTATAAATATGTTGAAATGGGAACTCTGGAACGCAGAGCTTCAATTTGCATCTGAATGACGTAAGAGCACTCGCCCATGTTTCAAGCTCCCTACCTGGGGACATCGGGCAATCTTCCTACTTCTCTTTATTGGTCTTCTTCGTTTCTAAATCGACAAACGATCATTAGTTCAGTGAAAACAATCCCCCCCCCCCCCCCCAAACTAATCTATGGAAGTGTAGCTACTATTGCTCTGATACACTTAAGCAGTAAGCCCTAAACTACTGTAAAATTGTGAACTACTATGTGGTAATGAACAACAAGTACTCTGTTGTGTTGAGGGTAGAACTCTAATTACAACACACGAAATATTGTTTGTCTACTATTAATGTGTTGAAAGATCTGACATGGAGACTTATCTGAAGTTGTGAACAGGATGCTCGGACAGCCACTTTTTGATGTTAACTATAACTCTGAATTCTTTAAATTTGAGTAGCTTTCTTGAAAGCAGTAATAACTTAAGAAGTTTTCAGATTATATTTTGAAAAGTAACTTACCCAATTGAGTATTCTTTGTTTATGATTCTCCCGACTACACAAACAGATTAACAATAAGATCCTATTGATCAGTCCTCTCACTCTACCAATTGCACTCGTGGATAAATGTTCTTTCAGTTAGGATCGTGTATTTGGGTGTAGGCTATATGGAATTGTCTGATAACCTGTGATAACTCAAGCAGTATATGTAATCGCAATTGTAGGACCTATAATTGGGGTACGTTCCTCGGGATTTGAAATAGCAGCGCTTACAATGGAAGTCATTAACTTTGTGCTTCAAATCCTATGACCTTTACAGGACATAAAGATTAGCGCTTCTTACTACGTTTCGCAAGTGTTTGATAGGCTACAATTCACCCGAATTGTACGAGGTTAAAATTCAGTACATATTAACTAAATTAAACAACGTCAGTGCTGTGTACTAAAGGCTCAATCTTGCGAGGCTGTAGATAGGAATAGTTTTATTTGTTTAAATTTAATTGTTATTTGCATTTTTGTTTTATATTTGTCACTTAAATGTAATAAAGCTATATAAAACACTTTCCATTACTGTTTGAAATATTTAGAACAAATTAAAGCATATTTTTAAAATAAGATAAATTAGATGAAATTCTAAACAGGAAATGAAGAGAAATGGATGACTTGCGTAATTAATGGAGAACACATGATGATAACTTTATTTATCTTACTTTTTTCCTATCCCCCTCCCCCGAGATTCAGAACACCCTTCCGGAGAATTGTTATTGACCGAAATACTGTTAGTATTCTCTGAGTACGGTGCATGAGGAAGGCTCCATGCTCGGGTTGGACAGGTGTGGAGGGTTGGTACAGCCCCTCGTGAATGAGTCATGACCATGAGTCACTCCCTAGGAACAGGGGAGCTCAGCTAAAAGAGTTAATTTGCGTAAATCTTCTACCACCCCAACTGATGACCATGATACAGTGCCACACACACACGGGCATGTGTTTTATTTATTTATGTACGGTATTTATTTATTTGCTCGCTCGGCATACCCATCTTTCATGGGTCAAAATGACTGGACAACACACATAGACTAGATGTTCAGTAGAGGGCATATAGCCTACTTTCTCTTGAATGTATGGATATAGTCCTCTTGCCCTTGTCATGCATTATAACTTCCTAGAATTAATGTGGCCAATAATTGAAAACGGGAATTCGTTTTGCTCACTGAACTGGTTCGAGGTTGACACCAATTGGGTGTCTTACGTGTCAAAAATACGGTTACAGCATTATAAACCAGATTTACATATCTTGACAGAGCTGGGAATTGGACCTTCGGGATGCTAATAAACAAATCTCGCCACTAATGTTAAAATTGTATCTTATATAAGATTCCTTGTTTACTAACTTACGTTCTAATTCCGCTATTGCGGAGGAATTGTTATCAACTCTAGAATAATACGCCCAACTGCCATCTTGAATGTATGGATTGGATGTTCTTTTGCCTTGGGCCTTTTATGCGTTCCTCAGGTTCCACTGAGGATCAGTTTGGGACTTTGACGAATCTAATGGGATTGTTTTTTTTAAATTTGGTAGGGATCCGTTGATTTGTATAATCAATACATGATTTAGACGTTAAACACACGAGTGACCGCCATTTTGTTTTCATAAAATGGCAGCGATAAAAAACATGACATTGGAGACCTTCTACAAATGTTGCCTGTCTACCAAAGTTGACTGGATTCCGTTTGGTCATTTGGGACTTGATAAGGAGGGGCGGAATACACACACACACAGACACACGGACATTTGGCCCGTGTATATTTTCATAAGTGTACTTCCATTTTTTGCAAAAAACAATCGCTGCTAAATAAAGACAGTCTGGATAGCAGAAAGAAAATTTCAAGATTGAAAATGACCCGTCAGGAATTTAGATTAGCGAAGCACTGTAGCGAACTTATAACATACTTTCGACTTTTGTGAAAAGAAAATGAACGTAGGATTATGAGACCTACACGGATTATTTGTCCGTATGTGTGTAATCATGTCCCCTATCCATTATCACGAGACAACATAACCAATTTATTCACATTTGGTACATAGGTAGCACTAGCAGAATGCACTTCAATGTCATATTTTATTAAAGTTATTGTAACTCTAAAATATTCAGAGTTAGTTATTTATAAATTCTAAAATTTGAAGATGGTTACTGTGCGCTATTTTCAGTGTTATAAGTCTGACGAACGCTAGCAATCTCTCTTATATAATACTCTTTCCTTGCCAAGTTCCGTGTTTCATTTGAGGCGCTTGGGCATCGAGGTAATTTTCCCCATTGTAGCTGGGTGTGTGTAGAATTTGTCTGATAACCTCGTTATTGTGGTATTTGTAGTACGGTAGTATGTGCATTTGTAATTGAGGTGAAGATTGGGAGGTCGACAGCCATGGCGTTAAGTTAGAAACCATCCCGGCATTTGACTAGAGTAGAAGTGGTAAACCACGGAAAACCACTTCCAGGTTGGCTGAGGTGGGAATCTAACCCATCTCTTCTCAGTTATGTCTCGAGACTGTTCCAACCCTCACACCAGAATTAAATTTCTTGGCGGAGCTGGGAATCGAACGCGAACTTCAGGGGTGGCACCACGAGGCGGACTCAAGAATCCCCGCTTACTAATTTTCGTTGTAATTCACCATTGTATCCTGTGAAATTGACTTGAAAGTTATAATATTTACATCCATCCACCATCCTGAATGTATGGAACGCTAGAGCTGGTAATAATCGATTTTCAATTAATCGATTAATAATCGAATAATCGATTAATTTGAAATTAATCGGAAACGATTAAGCGATCATTCTTAAAACCGATTAATCGATTAACCGAGTAATCGATTAATTGATTAACTGAATAATCGATTAATCGATTAACCGCAAAATCGATTAACTTATTAGTAGACACGAGATAAGAAAATACGTTTTGAAAATTGTTTAAATGAGAAGTCATCGCTTAAGTAGAGTTACGCTTATTTTCGGAATGATGTATAGACATCTATAGAAGTTAAATTTTGCGTTAAGATACGTGTCCTTCCTTGTTTATGTTAACAATAACCAAATAACAGTCAGTGACCATGGAAGGACAAACATCAATCAAATTGGGAAGGGTTTCAGAAAAAAGAAAATGGAGAGTTTTCAGCAAAGCTTTTGAATCTTGTTCAATTTTTGTAGGGAAGGCTGTTTAAAATTTAGGACAGGAACATTTTTGTTTTATTCGGATTAGCCTAATTTCCACTAAGACCTGTAGGTTGTAACTCTTCAGGCGGTCAACTTGTACTTGCTCAAAGGCTGGGCGGAGTCCAATGTATAACATATATGAATTATAAGTAAATAACACTCCTGGGAAAATTGCACGTGTTAGTTATGATCACTATTACAATCACTATCACTATTACGTCGCCACACTCGAATGCTCCAACTGGGTAAAAGATTTCTCGAGCCCTTCATCCAGGAAAGCCACCAACAGCAAGGAGGTTCAATCATGTTTTGGGGTGGAATCATGTTCGGTCGACGTACGCCTCTAATTCCTATCCACGGTAACATGACTGGTCTGGTGTATAGAGACAACATCCTTGAACCTGTCGTTACAGGATTTGCTGCCACAATGGGTGAGGGCTTTACACTAGTGGACTATAAAGCTCGTGCCCATCGAGCTAGGGTGGTCAATCAGTTCCTTCAGATGCATGTCATACAGAGAATGGAGTGGCCTGCCTCTTCTGCGGACATGAACTGTATTGATCATGCATGGAAAGAGCCCAAGAGGGCAATTTCGCACCGTCCCAATCCTCCAACAAACAAAGAGCAACTGATTGAAGCTGTTGTCCAAGAGTGGGGGAATCTACCCCAAACCACGTTGGATTCGTTGGTGGTCAGCAAGCCTCGTCTCGTCGTAGAGCTCGTGGTGGCCATACACAGTATTGATATGTCCCAATATTAAAAGGACGGTTGTGTGCTCAGTCCCACATTATCACTTTTGTTATTCGTTGTGTATTTCTGTCTCTTTTGCAAAGCAGATTGTGTGTTGGTTTTCTTTGTATGTACCCTATATAGTGTATAATATGATAACATACACATAGCAAAATAATCAAGTTACTAAATCACAATATGCGAAACCTTTTTTGAACATTGTATAAGTTTAGTTTGTTTAATAAGGGTTTGTGAATTACTTGAGTATTATGATCGTGTATACAAATAAGAATAACACAATATAATAAATAAATTAAAATTAGAGCATGCACTTGAATTCTATTATGCATAAGGTTACATATATCAGCGGAGCCTTGGTAGTACATCTGTTACGCTTTAACCTGCCTACTCCCGCCGGGGTCATTGTGATCAAAACTAATACGTGTAATTTTTCAAGGAGTTTATTTACTTGTACTTATATTAATTATACATTGCAGCCCGCACAGTCATTGTACAAATTCATGTTGACCTACTGAAGAGTTACAACTGACAGTTTTTGTATAGGCCATACTGAAAGAATGGCTTCAACAGTTCACAAACAAGATGCATTATTTAAAAATTAATGTGACAATATATTTCAATAGACGGTCTGTTTTGGTGCAAAAATACTAGCAAGTACACATGTTCTGGGGCGAGGCAGCTCCGCTTTGCAGTCACAATGTTTCCAGCAATTGAAAATACTCCTTCAGCGCTGTAGGTGGTCGCGGAGAATATCAAGTATTTTGTCGCTAGTTTAGCGGGTCTTGGATATATTGTTTATTAATTTTCCACCTGTGAAAAAGGGTGAGTATGCAAGTCAGGCGGTGAATTCCCAAGATAGACGTCCAGCCCGTCTTTTGCAATGATTGCAATATTTACGCTACATCTACAATATTTCCTATTTTTACCGCGCATTTTATAACTTCCCTACCATGAAATCATTGAGTTTTTATCGAACATGCCTAAGTGTTGACTTTAGACATACCTTCGTTCGTAAGACGTCACATTTGTATCTTTGGAGTCGAAATTTAATGTTTTTCGGACGGACAATACCCAATAATTGTCTAATGGGTGATTCCCTAATCCCGAAAAAGACTTTTTACATGAGATTAATAAATACAATTGGATGACCAGTTTCGATCGTCAAGCGATCATTAGATCTTTACACTTCGGCTATTAATCTGTGTCGACAAGTAAGGGTTATGATATTTACAATACATGCACTTATTTATTTGCAGTAGTAATTAATCTAGCATAAATAGTAAATATATTGTTACGGCTGTGAGTTTGTTTCGTCGCTCGCCGCGTGAGTCACAACTGCCCCAGGGCTGGGCTGCTCTGTCTCAGTGTATTGCGTGCGCCTTATGCAACAGGTCTACTAGGACAAAGGGATGGTCCAGAATATTCGTGACCCAGCCAGCGATGGAAACCACGAGAAGCCGTGAACCCTGGATGGGTCTAGAAGCATTTATTGAGTCACCGGCCTGCTATATAAGAGCGACCTGTCAAGCAGTGTGTTTGTGTGTTTTACGAGCTAGTGCGAGCGTTTATCCTGAGCGACAGAAGTGTGGTGACTTGCGAAACCCCTAGTGGAGCCGATTCTCTGATAGCGAGGGAGCTAGAAGCATACAGGGGACTGTCTGTGTTTTGAGCGAGTATGATTTCACTGAGCGACAGTGGTATCGTGGCGAAGTGCCGTGCGAGTTACGAAATCCAGTGACATTGTTTCCCAGCTCGTGGGCAGCGAATCAGCGTGTAGCAGGTTATCGTAAGTAACTGTAGTTTGTGTACATAAGGGAGAGGTGCAGGTAGTTTCTGTCAAGGCCACCGGACTCATTAGCACGGATTAACTTCTATGGTTTGTTGACAAGTGAAAGGGGGCAAGAGCTCTCCATAAGGAAGAGACTTGAGGAAACTGGAGTAAGGTTCTAATTGCTTGTATTTGCTGATGAGTAGTGTATCTTTCTGGCCGCAATAAAGTTAATTATTTCTTTAAAGGAACAATCTGTGTTGTGCTTCTACCCACCGTAATCCAGTTAACAAAAGTGCCACTAGGGGGGTGGCACGTAACAACTGGTGTCAGAATTGGGATTACGAACTCAAGCACAAGCACAACACCTGGCGGTCCTGGTCTCAAAACCAGAGCAGGTCATTTTTTCTCTAATTTCCCTGTGAGTGCATGCCCCTTACAAGACAAACATCTAAAATGGAAGCGCAATTGGCAGCATTGCTAGAAAAGTTAAGTGGCATGGAAACCAAGATGGAAAACGGCCAGAAGAATTTAACCAAGGACCTAACTGCCCAACTGGAAGACGGCCAGAAGAATTTAACCAAGGACCTAACTGCCAAACTAGAAAACGACCAGAAGAAGCTAGAAGACGGCCAGAAGAATTTAACCGATGACCTAACTGCGAAATTAGAGGACAACCAGAGGAAGGTGGAGCACAGCCAGAATAAGTAAGCAGAGGACCTAACCGACAAATTTCTGGATGGCCAGAAAATAATAATAATAATGTTATTGGTTTTACGTCCCTTTTAACTACACTGGCTTTTAGAGACGCCGGGGTGCCGGAATTTTGCCCCGTAGGGGATCTTTAACGTGCCAGTAAATGTACTGACACGGCTCCCTCGCATTTGCGCACCCTCAAATGCCAGCTGACTGCACCAGGTTTCGAACCTGCAACCTTGGGCTCAGCAAGCGAGAACGTTACCCCTGAGCCACGCAGCAAGACATTTGATGGCCAGAAAAATCTGGAAGAGTGTCTGCTGACGAAATTAGAGGAAAGCCAAAGGAAATTAGAACAGGGTCTGCGTGAGGAAGTCACGGCAGTGGAAAAGAAGTTCGACGCCTTACAAGTGGAAGTTGCCGAGCTGCGCCGACGCCCGCTGATGGGGGTGGAGGAGAAATTCAACGCCTTACAGGAGGAAGTTGCCGAACTGCGCCAACGCCCGCTGACGAGGGTGGAAGAGAAATTCAGCGCCTTACAAAAGGAAATTGCTGAGCTGAACCAACGCCCGCCGACGGGGATGGAAGCGAGATTCAACGCTCTTCAAGAGGAAGTTGCCGAGCTGCGCCGACGCTCGCCCACAGGTACACCGGGAATATCAGGAACGGGACAGAGCAGAGTGACGCCCCAACCTTCGACGGAAAGGTCCCGTGGAGCACCTATTTACGTCAGTTCGAGGCAGCCTGTTCCATAAATAACTGGAACAACATTGAAAAGGCTACAGCTCTCATTGTAGCGCTGAGAGGTGACGCCCTTAATGTCCTTCAGGCCATCCCGACTGGATCCCAGGACTAAGCTTCACTGATCGCCCATATGGAGTCCCGATATGGAGATAGCCATCTTCAGCAGGCCTACCAGATGCAGCTCCGGACCCGGGTACAGAAGAACGCGGAAACCCTGCAGGAGTTCGAGATGGACATCGCACGCCTCGTAAGGCTCGCCTATCCAACAGCGCCGGCCGACTTTCTGGAACAGATTGCGACGCAGACCTTCACCGACGGGCTACGGGACCCGGACACTCAACAGGCGCTGCAACTCGCGCGCAATAAGACCCTGGCAGATGCGCTGAGCCACGCACTTGAGTTCGAGACGGCAAAGCAGGTATCTAGAATGCGCGCGCGGATGCGTCAGGTGGACGTCGACGAACCAGCCAAAGCCGACAAGACCAAGCCCCTGGCCGATGAACTGATGGAGGCGCTAGGCCGGTACTTCAAGAGTCGCAGTACCACCAACAAAAAGGTAGCCGAAGGACATCCGGAGAGGCGGCCCGGAAGAGGACTACCGACCTGCTGGACCTGCCGTAAGAGAGGCCACCTGAGCAAGGACTGCGGTGATCGCCGCCGCCAAAGGTTTCCGTCGGGACAGTCAGTCGTAGGGAAACCGCGCGGCCCAGGAAAGCAAGTATCAGCCAGCCTTGGGGGGCAAAGATTGGCTTGTGACAATCGTCAAGCCCCGGCAGTCCAAGTTCGTGTGACGCAGTTACGGAGGGATAATAGCAGCCTGATGGTCGACGGAGTCGTCAACGGAGAGAGCTGGCCCATGCTAATCGACACGGGAGCATCGAGGACCATCGTCAGTCCCACCGTGATCCCGAAGTGGAGAGTGCAACCCACACAAAGGAACCTCCAGCTAATAACCGCGACCGGAGAGACCGCACCGGTACATGGCGAAGCATCACTGGAGTTCGTCATTGGTCGACGGGCGATAAAGCATCCAGTGCTTGTGGCTGACGTATCAAATGAAGTGATCATCGGACTGGACTTCCTGGACCAGAACAACATCACCTTGGACCTGAGTAGCAACACTCTGCACTTCGGAAGTGAGGAACTTGCTTTGCAACCAGCACACGAGGCCGTCGCCGCACGACGAGTAAGGCTGAGAGAGGACGTCATCGTTCCCGCCAGGACGGAAGTCAGCGCTGCCGTAATTGTCGACGGAATAGCTGAGGGAGTGGCGGCTGTCATCAAGCCAAAATATGAGGACATTCAGACAAAAGGATTGCTAGTTGCCAAGACTCTCATCAACACGACGTCTCGGCCGTACGTCCGCCTGTCCAACCTGAACGACTACGATATTACGGTTCACCGGGACACCAACCTAGGAGTCTGCGAGCCCGTTACCTGGATTGCCCGCATCACAGACACGACGGACGGACACCTGCAGACGGACAACCGAAGAAGACGCGCCCTGCCAGAAGAACTACAGAAGCTGTACCAAGGATCCCAGGACCATTTAGACGAGGAACAATCACGCCAACTTCGGGACCTGCTACACGAATTCCAGGATGTCTTCTCCATGGGGAGCAAATACTTCGGCAGGACAAGCTTGGTCCAGCACAGAATCGACGTTGGGGACAGCGCACCGATTAGGGCCCCATTCCGACGTGTCCCGCTCGCCAAGCAAGCTGAAGTCGACCGGATGGTAGAAGAGATGAAGGAGCAAGGAGTGATCGAGCCATCAGATAGTCCTTGGAGTTCTCCGGTCGTGCTAGTGAGGAAGAAGGACGGTTCCACCAGGTTCTGCGTGGATTACAGGCGGGTGAATGACGTCACGAAAGCTACCCTCTACCCCGGATCGACGACACCCTGGACACCATATCAGGGTCAAGATGGTTCTCCGACTTGGATTTGAAGAGTGGCTACTGGCAGGTGGAGGTCCACCCTAAGGACCGCGAGAAAACTGCGTTCTCTGTGGGCAGCGGGCTCTGGCAGTTCACCGTCATGCCATTCGGTCTGTGCAACGCCCCTGTGACCTTCGAAAGGCTAATGGAGTCCATTCTGAGGGGACTACACTGGAATACTTGCCTGGTCTACCTAGATGACGTCATCGTTCTGGGAAGCAGCTTCGAGGAGCTCTACAGCAACCTGAAGGAGATCTTGATGAAGCTACGGGCTGCCCAGCTGAAGTTGAGCCCCAAGAAGTGTCAGCTCTTCCAGAAGCTGGTCCAGTACCTTGGGCATATCGTCTCCGAGGAAGGGGTGCGCACCGACCCAGAGAAGACCGCAGCTGTGAGGGAGTGGCCAGTTCCGAAGGACAAGTCCCAACTACGAAGCTTCCTGGGACTCTGCACTTATTACCGTCGCTTCGTGAGAGGATTCGCCGACATCGCCAAACCACTGCATCGACTGACTGAGAAGGATCAACTCTTCACATGGACAGCAGAATACCACAGTGCCTTCGAACAACTCAAGCAGGCTCTGTGCACCGCGCCTATTCTGGCCTACCCCAGACATGGAACAAGGTTCATCGTCGATACCGATGCCAGTGACTTTGGTATAGGGGGAACCCTGTCGCAAATAGTGGGCGGCGAGGAGAGGGTAGAGGCCTACTTCAGCAAAGCCTTGACAAAGCCAGAGAGGAACTACTGCGCCACCAGGAAGGCTCTGCTCGCCATCGTGAAGACCATCGAACACTTCCACAAGTACCTGTACGGGCAAGAATTTCTCATCAGGACCGACCATGCATCCCTGCGGTGGCTCCCGAACTTCAAACAGCCCGAGGGTCAACTCGCGCGGTGGCTAGAGAGGCTTCATCAGTACAACTTCGAGATCCAGCACAGGAAAGGCCAACTGCATTCTAATGCCGACGCCCTGTCACGAAGACCGTGCCCCGAAGACTGCACCTTCTGTACTAGGAGGGAGGAGAACACCGGGATACAGTGCCGACGGACTACTGTGGAACTTCAAGGGAACTGGAGCCGCGAATATTTCACGCGGGCACAAGCAGAAGATGATGACCTGGGACTGATAGCCGAATGGAAGAGGGCATGTGTTCCCAGACCCGGGTGGAACATTGTGAGCGACTGCAGTCCAAAGTTCAAGTCCTACTGGGCGCAGTGGGCCTCGCTGATTGTAAGGGATGGCCTCATCTGCCGGACGTGGGAGAGCACCGACGGGAAGACATCCCGGGAACAAGTCATCGTTCCAAAGGCTATGACGGAGGAAGTCCTGAAGGAAGTCCATGGAGGATCATCTGGTGGACATCTAGGGATAAAGAAGACCCTGGAGAAGCTGAGAGAGCGGTTTTACTGGATCGGATGCCGAACAGACGTGGAGAGCCACTGCGCGAGATGCCACGATTGCGCAGCCAGCAAGGGCCCAGGACGAAAACGACGGGGTCCACTGAAGACCTACAACGTGGGCGGCCCCCTGGAGAGAGTGGCCATCGATGTTGCTGGGCCATTCCCGTTGAGCGAGGCAGGGAACCGCTACCTATTGGTCGTCAGCGACTACTTCACCAAATGGCCGGAGGCGTATGCGCTCCCTAACCAAGAAGCCGCGACGATCGCAGAGACCCTGGTGAAGGAATTCGTCAGCCGGTACGGAGTACCCCTGGAGCTGCACTCCGACCAAGGGAGGAACTTCGAGTCGCAGGTGTTCCAGAACCTATGCCAGCTGCTGGGAATCCGGAAGACAAGGACAACGCCGCTACACCCCCAGTACGACGGAATGGTAGAGCGATTCAATCGCACCATCGAGAACCATCTCCGAATAGTCGTCAGCGAGCACCAGAGGGATTGGGACAAGCATCTTCCACTATTTCTCCAGGTCTACCGCGCCGCCTTTCATGAAGCCACCGGGCGCACACCATCCCGGGCCATGTTTGGGAGGGAGCTCCGTCTACCTGTCGATCTTGCCTTCGGCCGACCTGGGAATGATCCGGTCCCGGTAAGCCAGTATTGTCAAGAACTGGTCGACCAACTGGAGGACGTGCACGCGTTCGCGAGGAGAAAACTGCGGATCGAGACCGACCGAATGAAGACCCGATACGACCAACAGACGGATGCCAGCGGATTCCACGAGGACGACCTGGTCTGACTCTTCAACCCATTACGGAAGAAAGGCCTGTCACCCAAACTGCAGAAGTCCTGGGAGGGCCCGTACCGAGTCGTGAAACGGATCAACGATGTCGTCTACAGAATCCAGCGGTGCTCGAGGGCGAAGATGAAGATCGTGCATCGAGATCGCCTGGCAGCCTACGGAGGGGCACAGACGGACCAATGATTGATCGGGACGATCAGCCTTTTAGGAAGGGGGTGGTGTTAAGGCTGTGAGTTTGTTTCGTCGCTCGCCGCGTGAGTCACAACTGCCCCAGGGCTGGGCTGCTCTGCCTCAGTGTATTGCGTGCGCCTTATGCAACAGATCTACTAGGACAAAGGGATGGTCCAGAATATTCGTGTCCCAGCCAGCGATGGAAACCTCGTGAAGCCGTGAACCCTGGATGGGTCTAGAAGCATTTATTGAGTCACTGGCCTGCTATATAAGGGCGACCTGTCAATCAGTGTGTTTGTGCGTTGTACGAGCTAGTGCGAGCGTTATCCTGAGCGACGGAAGTGTGGTGACTTGCGAAACCCCTAGTGGAGCCGATTCTCTGACAGCGAGGGAGCGAGAAGCATACAGGGGACTGCCTGTGTTTTGAGCGAGTGGATTTCACTGAGCGACAGTGGTATCGTGGCGAAGTGCCGTGCGAGTTACGAAATCCAGTGACATTGTTTCCCAGCTCGTGGGCAGCGAATCAGCGTGTAGCAGGTTATCGTAAGTAACTGTAGTTTGTGTACATAAGGGAGAGGAGCAGGTAGTTTCTGTCAAGGTCACCGGACTCATTAGCACGGATTAACTTCTGTGGTTTGTTGACAAGTGAAAGGGGGCAAGAGCTCTCCATAAGGAAGAGACTTGAGGAAACTGGAGTAAGGTTCTAATTACTTGTATTTGCTGATGAGTAGTGTATCTTTCTGGCCGCAATAAAGTTAATTATTTCTTTAAAGGAACAATCTGTGTTGTGCTTCTACCCACCGTAATCCAGTTAACAAAAGTGCCACTAGGGGGGTGGCACGTAACAATATGTTATTTTTTGTTGAGATACTGATAGTTGTGATTGATCTTAAAGTTTGCTTGCTTAGTGCCATTATGTGATTGTTATTAAATGGTCAGGTTATTGTGTCAGCATAATCGTCCTCACGCTGTGCACAAAAACGGACCACACATCGCTCAAACTGCTAAGTGCACCAATTAATAACTATCTGTATCTTAACAAAAAGCACATATCTTGATTAGTTTGCTACTTTAATTGCTACTGCAAATAAATAAGTGTATATATTGTAATTATCATTCCATACTTCTCCATATACAGTAGATTTAATAGCCTACGTGTAAATGACCTGATGATGATCACTTGACGATCGAAACTAGTCATCCAAGTGTATTTATTAACATCATGTAGTATTTTTTCATGATTAGCGAACAAATTTCGATTTCTAAGGCAGGCCTGAAAAAGGGCTTCCAACACGGTAATCCTTGGAGTGAAGTTAAATGAAACCTCAAAGCGGGCGGAGCAGTGGCTAGCATTCTTGCTGTCACCACAGAGGTTTGGGTTTGATTCCCTGCTCTGCCAAGAAATTTAATTCTGGTGTGGGGGTGGAACGTGGTACACTCAGCCTCGTAAGGCAAAACTGATAAGAGGCGGGTTTGATTCATACCTCAGTCATCCTGGATGTGATTTTCCAGGGTTTCTCATTTCTAGTCCAGGCAAATGCCGGGATGGTACCTAATTTAAGGCCACGGTCGGTTCCTACCCATATTCTATCTGAATTACAAATACACACACGGGTACAGACATCGCAGTGACACAGGTTATCAGACAAGTCTTAAACACACCCCAGTACACGGGGATACGTGACCACGATGTTGCAAAGCCCCTAAAAGAATCAAAAACCTCATCCATCTTGGGACTGCCCCGGCTAACCATGTCGAATGATTGCACTAAGAAACCAAGTTGTGTCATAGTTTGTTGATTCTGTGAGTGCGTAGTTAAAAATGCGAAATACATTGAATAATCGACAAAACAAATCAAAAACCGATTAATCGATTAATCGATTTTTCTGTAAACCGATTAATCGACTAATTTATTAATAGATTAATCGTTATTTACGATAATGATCGATTATTCGTTTTCGATTAATCGATTAATCAAATTCTGAAATTAATCGATTAAAAGTAACAGCCCTAAAAAGCATCTTACACGGGACTATTGTACATATTTGCTGCTACGTTCCATCATTGTAATACAGTCGAACCTTGATCTATCGAATTGTTAGAAGATGTCAAAATGAATTCGACTTATCAAAAATTCGAGTTATGGATAAAATGTAGAAAAAGTTACATTTATGATATACTGGTTGGGTAGTCTACTGTATGTAGGCTTACAGTTGACTAAATGTATAACAAT
This sequence comes from Meconema thalassinum, assembly GCA_946902985.2. NCBI lineage: Eukaryota > Metazoa > Arthropoda > Insecta > Orthoptera > Tettigoniidae > Meconema > Meconema thalassinum. The sequence goes on from OX336388.2 coordinate 1,357,434,256, forward strand.
GGAGGGTTGTAATGATGGCAGCTTTATTACATTATCTAAGTAAGTAAAATTTAACAATACAAAATAGTCGACAAAGTGCGATACTAGCCGGAATACCATATCGTTGGTGGTTGGTTCCTCAGTTTAGGGGCTGCGACAACGCGGTCATGTAGCCCCGTATATTCTGTCTGATTACCGGTGTTAATTGTGAATGCCTTATTAGTGTGCGCTATCTGTAATTCAGGTAAGGGCTGCAGACGATCAATTTTAATTAGTTCCTACTTTTGCTACCAAATGCTACCGTCAACGGCACCTAGCTGTGAACTTGACTACTAGATGCCACCGCAACCAGCACCTGGCGGTGAACGTTGGAAATCATAAAGCATTACTCAAATGTAACCTACACATTTAGCTTCACACAATTGTAGCTAGTGGAATGTTCCTTTACATGCCATAAATCTAGGCCCATGACATTTGCCCGCCGGCTTTACTTCCCCTACGAAGGAAGGCATACTGAAGGATATTTAAAGCTCTTAACAAATCCGACGACTTCGCCTGGGTTTGAACCCGCTATCTTGGGAACAGCAGTTCACCACACTACCAACTACGCCACCGAAGCCGTTGATAATACAGTAATTCGCGTTATTGAGTAGTCTGCAGTCGTATGTGCAGGCCTACAATACAGTAACTGCGGAATAGGTGCCTCACAGCTACTATCCCTGCATTGGCTTGCCAAGAAGTGATAGTGTGTCCATGTGCAAGTTGTGATTAGTTTTAAGCTGCTAAATTAACAAGTGGAGTAGGTACCTTCCCTATCAAAGGGTAACATTTGCTTGAAATAATTAAAGAAAAAAAAAACCATTCGGAATGGTCTCGGTGAACCCAGAGATTGGAACTTAGAACTAGGACCTCTGAACGATGGCGGCTTCGGTGGCGTAGTTGGTAGCTGAGCTTCTATGCCCGGCCGAAGTCTTCGGATTTTTTAAGAGCGTTAAAAATCCCTCAGTATGCCTTCCTACGGAGGGTAAGTAAAGCCGGTGGGCCCATGTCATAGATTTATGGCATGTAAAAGAACCTTCCACTAACTACAATTGTGTGAAACTAAATATGTACGCAGCCCCTAAACTGTGGAGCCAACCAACCTCTGAACGATGCATTTCCTTTTCCTCTCATGGGACGTGGCTTAGCAGGCTCAGTTAACACAAATAGTGAGACTTTACAGTGTACTGAATACATACTGGGATAATTCTGGAACATTTTTACTCTTCTTACATCACACGTACATTGCATTGTATTTGCGTGGGACGCTTTGCTAAATACTTCAGTCATTAAATACAGAAGCGTCCTATTAGGGCCACTCACTCATTACTCCCGGCAGAGCAATCACTGACAGCGTCCACTCTGATCGGTGTAATTGTGAGCTTTATGTGCTGATGGGGAGCATGCGGGAATCTCTTTGGCTACAACGGCTCTTCATTGCAAAACTCACTAACTTCCTCAGTTAGAGGCAGATTATCTCGAACATACACCCCTAAAACTACAATTATCATCAACTAGATTAGTGATTAATGATTAGAAATTTAGAAATATGCACTTAACTAGGAATTAGATAGTTATGTTTTAAATATTTTATTCCTTAAGTACCGGTAGCTTTACAAAAATTTCACGTTTTGCACATTGCGAGGTTTTAAAATAAAACTTCCTCGCCCCGCACAAATCATATAAATCCTTAAGGGGAAATAGAATCGGCTATCTTCACAATGTTAATTTATAGGTACATTTTCTTGGAAACCATGATAGCTACAAAGCTCAAATTTTTACAGCGTATGAACACAGGCATTGTGCGTAAACTGAAACAATAATATTTTTAATTGAAATAATGACGGAGATATTATTTATTTTACCTACCAGTTTTTTACCTCCTGTCTTAGGTTAAAAAAATTGTCTCCCTCATCATTCCCATTAAAAAAATATTATCGTTTCAGTTTACGCACAATGGTGTGTTCATACGCTGTAAAAAATTGAGATATGTAGATATCATAGATTCCAAGAAAATGTAGCCTACCTATAAATTAACATTGTGAAGATAGGCGATTCTATTTCTCCTTAAAAGGAAACAATTTGGGAAGTTAGCAAGTAAATTATGAAATGCTGTTGGCTATAATCTGTGTGTTTGGTAACATTCACGTATTCCTCTTGTTTTCTATTGCGTCCCATGAGCTATGGTGTCCGTAATTCATCATACTTTTATAAAATAACTAGCAGGTACCCTCGGCTATGCTCGCGTCATAGTCGTTTCATATTTTTATTCAATGAAATGCAGGTTTAACCCCCTTACGACCCCTTTAGAACTTGAAAATCCAAAAATCCTCCCTAAGTGTACGGTTTTGACATACAACGAACATATCCTCAAAATGCCATGTTTCCAACTTCAATGTTTTTGGCTGGACGATGATGAGTGATTGAGTGAGTCAGGACATTTTATTTCATTTTTTTTTCTTTTCAGAATTTCACCCCTCCCGATGAACCTCTTAAATTTGATTTATGAAAACAAAACTGTAGAACACATATTCACTTATTTTTAAGCAGTTTTCCCCCTGAGTTTGAAGAGTGAGTGAGTCAATCGGTTAGGACACTTTCTTTCCTGTTTTTTTTTTTTTTTCAGCATTTCACCCCTCCCCATGGGCCCCTTAAATTGGATTTATGAAAAGAAAACGGTCGAACACCTATTTACTTATTTTTTAAGCTATTTTTTCCCGCTGAGTTTCAAACTCCTCACCTATGTCGTTAAAGAGATACACGCTCCGTTAGAAATCCTTCAACCCCCAACTTTCACCCCTTTCACCTCATAATATACACCACATCGAAAAACCCTCTTCTTATTTTTAGCCTACTTTTCACATTTTGCAAAAATGAGGAAAAAGTAGACTTATGAGATCGATCCGGGCAAATGTCTGTCTGCCTGGCTGGCTGGCTGTCTGTCTGTGTGTGTGTGTGTGTCCCTATCAACTCCTAAACGGCTGCAACAATCGAAACAAAATTTGGTAGGAGTAAATATCTATACCTGAATATATCAATGCCGTAATTGAAAAATATGTCAGTGCTACCAACTGCTGAAATATCGCAATTGAAATTTGAGCTCCATGTTGGATATCTTGGAACCTATGATGGGAACTATTTCAAAATTAGCACACGTGTAGATAATAATATTTCAGTTTAATTTCCAGGAGGCCATACATGGCAGTGTTGCCAAATTGATTATAAGCCTGCTGATAGGTCCAATATTTAAATGCATATAACTTCTACACTATCAATTGGAATTCAACCAAATTTTGTATGTGCTATGTGTATATAAACAGATATGAGTGAGCGTATTCTTAAGAGCAACCAGGGATGCCAACTGTTAATAAATGCTGTCTCTATTTTTGTTACCCTAATATCAATATATCAGAAAGTATGCATGCCAATAGCTCTAAACTTTGCACACGTAATAGTACCTGGCATTATAGATTAATTTTGAGTAACTAATATAAGCCAGTGCTGCCAACATGATTCTAAGCCTGCTGATAGATCCAATTTTAAAATGCATGTAACTTCTATACTAACTAAAGCATTTCATTTAAAATTGGCACAACAATAGATCATATTATTTCAGATTATATCTGACCAAAACATGCATGGCATTGTTGCCATCATGATTTTACGCGTGCTGTAAGATCCAATGTTTAACTGCATGTAACGTCAGTAGGATAAATAAGCCGGTTCTGGCACAGGGGCTAATGGGCAAAATGGCCGCCGCGCGCAATCACTCTATGTTATTCTTATGGAGGTTTCATTCAGAGCTGGCACAGGGGCTATTGGGCAAAATGGCCGCCACGGCCTGAGACCGTGGATTACGTCACAGGGAGAGGTCGGCCGTGTAGTTGCCAAATGGAATATTTATTATTATTATTATTATTATTATTAGGTAATTGTTAATTGATCATGTATAATCAAGACCAGCCTTATATTGTCCACTTTTTGGTGTAGTGGCTAGCATTCTTGGAGGTCATTCCTGAGGTTCGAATCCCGGCTCTGCCAAGAAATTTAATTTCTGGTCTCATGAGTGGAACGGGGTACACTCAGCCTTGTGAGGCAAAACTGACAAGAGCTGGCTTTTGATTCATACCTCAACAATTCTGCCTAACCCAACTTCACCTAACCTAACCTAACCTAACCTAACCTAACCTATCCTAACCTAACTTCAAAGTCAAAGCAAATATAAAAGCAAATGTGAAAGCACACATAATAAACTAAGTTATAACCTAACCTGACTTCACCTAACCTAACCTCACCTAACCTGTCCTAACCTAACCTAACGTAACCTACCTAATTTAAAATTGCAAGCGAAAAAAATTTAGCAAAAAGTATGAGAAAAAAGTGAGAGCAAATGTAAGAGCACAAATAATAAACTTAGTTATAACCTAACCACACCTAACCTAACCTAACCTAACCTAACATAACCAAACTTCAAAGTGAGAGCAAAAATGTAAGAGCAAATGAGAGAGCACAAATAATAAACTTAGTTATAACCTAACCTAACCTAACCCACAGAAACCTCATTTAAAGATTTTAGATTTTATGTTTTAACATTTTAGATTTTTGATTTTTTTCATTTTACATTTTTTAGATTTTACATTTTACATTTTTGATTTTTTGTATTTTAGATGTTAGTTTTTTTTAGATTTTACATTTTAAATTTAAGATTTTTTGATTTTAGATTTTACTTTTTACATTTTCCGAAAAGAGTAAACTACTAGGTCACATACCTAACCTCACCAAACCTAACTTTGCCAAACCTAACTTAAGCTAATTCAAAGGCTAATGCACATACACAAAGTATATAAGGGTACAAGCAACTATCCTTATGCTAGTTTTATAGGTTACTGTACAATATGATAACTACCCCAACCGTTTTTTTTTTCATTTGTTGTTTACACATATGACAATTTTCCAATTCCCCATTTTCATTTTTTTAAATGTTAGTTTTAAGTTTTTCAATTTCATAACATGGAAACATGGATTTTGCATTATGTTGTTTACACATTTATCAATTTCACAATTTCCCATTTACAGTTCTTAAAATGTCAGTTTAAAGTTTTTCAATTTCATGATATAGAAACATGGATTTTCCAATTTGTTGTTTACACATTTGTCAATTTACCAAATTCCCATTTACAGTTTTTAAAATTTCAGTTTAATGGTTTTTTTTATTTTGTCAATATGGAAACATGGATTTTCCAATTTGTGTTTTACATGTTCATTTTGCATTAGGAGTGGAGAGAGGTGAGTAGTAATAAAAAATGTACAAGCAGTTTCCATACGGTACAATATTTTTTTATTTAAATACATGTACACTATTTACACATAATACATTTTTATATATATTCCTTATTGTTATAAATTGTACACTTGTTTTTATTTTGTTTTCTATTTTATTTATTTTTGATTATGAATGCCATTTCTTATTTTGTTTTATTTTTATTTTTGTAGTGCTATTGTTTTATTTCCTAAATTGTTTTGTTTTATGTATTTGCTAGTTGCAGGCAGAAGATTTTGATATTCATAACTTAACTCTTTAAGCATGGTTAATGATTGAGTAATGACCATAGGCATGTGTACCTATACCATCAGCATCAATCACTCTTTTATCATCACCAGGACACAAAGCAATTTTGTTTAGTCTTATAGATGATATGTCATGTTGTTTAGAAGCGATAATGTTCATTGGTATTCTTTTTACATTGTTTTTCATGACACAATCCTTATAATCTTGAAAGCTTATACAATTTTTGACAACACCTCTGTTAATACCTTTAATCTTTTTGATTTCTTTACCATTTATGTCTAATGCATACATTTTAGCTCTAAGTCCAACAAATGCTTTTATAATTTGTCCACAAGCCTCGTCTTTAAATTTCCCCAACGTTTTCTTGTTTGATGTAGAGTAACATATGTGATTAGTAGGATAATCTGATGTGTCCAGGTGTTGTAGGAAATCCAACTTGTCTTGATATACATCTGGGGTGTTAACCAAATATATGAACGAGTCAGTATCCATATACATGAGTTTAATATTGTTCATGCCATAATAGGGTAGCAGGACATCATAGTGGTGGGAATACATGAGAGTTTTTGAAATATCCAGTATACACATTCCAATATATATAGGCTTATTGAATACAATGTTACGTTTAGACATGTGGAAAGCAGCTAGGTTAGGGCCATAAATTGTTCTGTCGATAAATGTCGGCTTTGCTATTAGCTTTTCTGCCTTTTTGCTGTCAGTCACAAGACGTATGTCTATTCTTTTACGGATATTTTCCATTGTTTTCCCAAAAATGGCATTGTTGAATAATTTGTACAGATTTTTCTCAAAATCATTTTTGGCTTGTTTTCGAAGGTTGTTATTAAAATCAACGTATGCCTTTAACCAAGGTCTTTGTTTAAACTTTAACACACGATGAATTTTTATCAATTTTATTCCATGATCTAAAGCCTGTTTTAATGCCATGTAGTGAACAACATATCGCCTTCGATTTCCAAGATGAGGAATTAGTTTTTTCAGAGACGAATCCTTAGGTTGTGTACACTCTGGTAGGAAAGGTAAATCGTTGTGTAGATCATGAAGGTCAGATGGGTAATCAACATCAACGTCTAGAATGTATCCCACAGGATCGTCTTTCTTTAGTTTTTCTAGATCAACAGTATCTGGAGAAACCCACTGAAATCCACCATAAGGAAGGGAGTGACACATAGCCCACCCGTATTGGTTGTTGGCATCATCATAGGTAATAAACTGCGATGGTTTCTCAGAATCATAGGTTTCCATGTATTTATTGTTAGCTTCAGCATACCGATGAGACACCTGGCATATGCCTCCACGTATTCCAGACTCGATTAAAAGAATCTGATCGTAATCCTGTAGCAATTCCAGTTCAATGCCTGTGTAAAGGAGCATTGCCTCGAAACTTAAACCAGGCGAAGTAAAAAAGTGTGCAGCATCCACTCGGTGTGTTTCTAGTGTTTTGTTTCTAAAGGTTTCAAAGCTGTCTGCAAGAAGGAGTACATCTGAAGTTAGGTAGAGGTCACTATATTCCCCTAGAGTTTTAATGTTGAACTGATTCCAGACACTTTTGGCATGTTCATAGTCTTCTTGACTAACATCTTCTTGACTTAATTTGTTAAAGAATGCCTCTTTTGGAGGTAAACACGTTTCACTTAACTTTTCCCATGAGTCAATGTAGTCATAACAAAATACCCCTTTACGAGTCATGAGCATTGCATTTTCTTTTCCAAAGTACTTGTCTGTTTCAGGGTATGATGTTAAGTTGGAAACTAAGTTTTCCAAACTACTCGGCATTAACCGAAACGTATCCACAAATCTAAGCTTAACATTTCCTACATATTTGGTAAAGGAAATGTACTTTTCTTTGGAGTTAGCGATAACATCCACTCTCTCAGTAGTACATCCCAATTGCTTTACAATGAAATTTGCGTCGTAGCCACTCATATTATGTAGAAACACAGGAACGGGGTTTCGTGTTTTACACCTCAAATTACAGTTATTGTGAGCACTTCCACGGTATTCCCCTGTAATATGGCAGTGGTCTCGAACTTTCCAGTCCTCTTTGGTGAATGGTTTTCGACACAAATAACAGGTTTCAGAACATTGGAACTCTGCTTCTTGAGCCTGAGTTAAGGCCTTTGGAACATTTAAGCTGTAAAGTCTATCAATTTCATTAGCTATTGAGATCAAACAGTCCATAAACTTTTCTGCAGCGTCAGGTCCACGATAAATAACAGGTTGGCTTGGAAGATTTGTCTTTATGTGTTCCACAGCGGGTGATGGTTTAACGTATATACCAAAGCTCATAGGAACATGACTCTGGTATGGCACTGTATAACTTGCTTCAGGATTGGGCAAACATGTTTGATAGGGTAAGAGTATACTTTCGAAATCTGCATAGATAACGTAAGGTATTCTTAGCATTTTTTCCACGTTTAAAAATTTGACAATGGGGTTTTTAATAGGCATTTCAACCCTAGCAATGTCATGCTGGACACACAAAGCTCTATGTTCTTTCAATTTTTCCATTCCTTGTTGTCCATATTGATTATCAAAGTGAGTAAAACACCGTTTACACGTATATATCTTATGTTCACGGCGGGTAATCTGATGTGCTACTAGTTTATCAAAATCTTTGATAAAGACGTAGTGGTTCTGGCCGGATGATGAACTTAGCAGAAGGAGGTCGCGATGGTCTTGCATCTCTTGATCCACAACCTTTAGAGGGAACAATTTGTTGTCTTGTTCCAATCCAAATACATTAATGGATATATCGTTGGCTTTTTCAAATTTGGGAATGTCAACTAGCAATGTAGGAAACGATATTACAGAAAAATCATACTTGTTGTCCAGGTCCTTGTATTTACTAATGCGATGAGCATTCTTTTTAACCAGTTTTGCTAAAATGGCATACATAAAACACTTTTCATCATTCAAATTTTCAGGATTAATGCAGGCTTTTCTTGCTTGTATAGCTGCTGGTAATGGAATATATGTGCTTCCACGCAAGGGATTGTACTTATTTATTTTCAATCGTACTCCTTCCACTGCTAACAAAGCCCAATTACTGCCTTTTAGCTCAGATTCCTCCATTTCCGTAGTTAACTTTGTAAATTGTGTTTCCAAGAAACTACTTAAGTCCGTTTCCAAAAATAGGGCCTGATTTCGTGTTTTAAAAGCACGATCTGTAATGTCATTGGTAGATGTATGAATGAATCTACATTCAGCCACAAGATTAACTTTTATCGACTTGTGCATTGCTAGTTCTTTCTGCATAGCTTGTATTATTTGCTGTTTGGACTCTTTAAGGTATGAATTTAAATCCTTGCACGTATCGCAACGAATGAAATAGGATTTAAGTCGACCTTCAAAAGATGTCTCATATTCAATAAGTCCATTTTTGTCAGGGACCAATGACAGTAGGTAATGTTTTGTAGGCTCTGCCTTTTGTCTTTTAGCTGCCGACACAACATTACAACATTCTTCATGACGACGTCCATTGTAGGCATTGTTGAATGTACTACCACAGGTCTTGCACTCATGAAATTCACCACACGATACTTCATGTCGCTTCCTATGATAGTCTCGAAGAAAAGTCTTTCCACACTCTTTACACATATAGCTAGGAATGGCTTCTTCCATTATGATTGTTGATTTCTGCAAACAGCTGCTTACTGCGTATCACAGGGCTAGAGGTTGGTCAGTGAGACGGTCTTTCACGATGTGAACACCGTGAGAGGTAGTAGTCAACTGGTGCTATTCTTGTGAAGGGTCCTCTAATATACCCCTAGTCTAGACCAACAGCTCTTTACAGCGTATGACAAGGCTGTATACTGGACAGTGAGACGGTCTTTCACGATGTGAACACTGTAACAAGTAGTAGTCAACTGATTATATACTTGCTAAGGGTTCTCTAATATACAATAGTCAAGACCAACAGCTACTTACTGAGTAGTACAAGGCTGTACAATAGTTGTTTTGACAGTCTTTCACGATGTGGTCACTGTGAATAATGGTAGTAGTCAACTGATGATATTCTTGATAAGGGTCCTCTAATATACCCCTGGTTAAGGGTAACAGCTGTTCACCGCTTATGACAAGGCTAAAGACTGGTTACTTCAACGGTCTTTCACAATGTTAACACTGTGACAGGTAGTAGTCAACTGAAAATATTCTTATGGCCTACTCAAGGTTATCAGGTACTTACTGCATATCAAAAGGCTGTACACTCATGTGTGTTAGGCACTCTTTTTTGCTAAGGACCCCAATATTCCCTACACAAGGCTATACATGTTAGTTCTAAACACTTAGTGGTTAATTGTATATTCAATTTTTGTACAAAGCTTATACAAGCACGTTTTATGAGGTAAAACTTTGTTAAATAACTGCATGCGACACGCAAAGTATGTTTCCGCTATCTAGCGGTGACTATGAGTACTACTTGAACGACCAGCATGCTACCTAGCGCTCCATTTCAACACTCGCTCACTGAACGATCAGCATGCTATCTAGCGGTCGATAGCAATACTCCTCAACTACCAGCCTGCTATCTATCGGTCAATATGACAACTCACTCAACTACCGACATGCTACATGGCTCTTTTGGTCAGTTTTTTGTTGGCTTTTTTTGGTCAGTTTTTGTTGGCTTTTTTGTTGGCCTTTGTTGGCTTTTGTTGGCTTTTGTTGGCTTTTTTGTTGGCTTTTGTTGGCTGTTGTTGGCTTTTGTTGGCTTTTGTTGGCTTTTGTATTAGCTCTTTCATATTTGCTCTTGCTTGTGGGGGCTTATTATTTGGTCTTGGAAAGTATGTCAGTCCTTTTTTTATGGCTGCAAAATGCTTACAGCCATGTTTGTAAGCAGCAACAACAACAACAACAACACACAAAATTCAAAAAAAATCCAAAGTACTCTAAGGTTTATCAATGACTCTCAACTCTTACACTTACCTCTATCCCATGCCTAGTCAAAAAAGTAGTGTATTTTTCAAATTTTTCAAAAAAATATTTGGAAAGTAGGCTATATCATTAAACTAAAAATCCTGAAAAGACATATGTTAACTCCAACACCTACCTCTATACCACTCTCAGTCCAAAAATAATGTATTTTTCAAATTTTCCAAAACATATTTCCGAAAATGGGTTATATTTCCGAAATTAAAAAGTTAACAAAACATGTTTGTTTGACATAAATGAATGGCCTTTGCCTCCTCTACCACTGTACCAAGTCCCAGGTCTCCAGGACAAAAAAAAAAAAATTTTTTAAAGGGTTTTATTTCCAAAATTAGGAATTTTACAAAAAAGTTTGTTTGACATAAATGAATGGCCTTTACCCCCTCTACCCCCACACTAAGTCTCATGTCTCTAGGACAACAAAAATAAAATTTTCAAAATGGGCTTATATTTCCAAAATTAGGAATTCTACAAAAAAGTTTGTTTGACGTAAATCAATGGTCTTTACCCCCTCTATTCCAACACCAAGTCTCAGGTCTCTAGGTCAACAAAAATAAAATTTGGAAAAAATGGTCACTATTTTGGAAACTAGGAATTCTACAAAAAAGTTTGTTTAACATAAATGAAAGGTCTCTATCCCCTCTACTTGTAAACCAAGTTCCAGGTATGTGAGACAAAAATGAAAAAAGTTCAATTGGGAAAGTAGGCGATTTTTCATATAACCAAACATTCAAAAATGTGTTCATTGGGCTGCAAATAATGGCCTCTATGTCCTTTATTTTTATAATAAAACGTTTTTATTTTTTTCATTTTTTTGAAAAAAGTTCAATTTTGAATTTTTTATAATTTAGAAACTAAAGAGTTTTCAAAAAATTTTGTTTGACATAAATGAATGGTCTTGACCCCCTCTACCCCCAAAATAAATTTCAAGTCTCTAGGACAAGAAATAACAGTAGTGGAGTAGGGGGGTTCTGCTTTACTTGGCGTGGCCGCCATGTTGGTTTATTGGGCACAGGAGTGTCAAGTGAAGCAGAACCCGTACTACTCCACTACTGTTATTTCTTGTCCTAGAGACTTGAAATTTATTTTGGGGGTAGAGGGGGTCAAGACCATTCATTTATGTCAAACAAAATTTTTTGAAAACTCTTTAGTTTCTAAATTATAAAAAATTCAAAATTGAACTTTTTTCAAAAAAATGAAAAAAATAAAAACGTTTTATTATAAAAATAAAGGACATAGAGGCCATTATTTGCAGCCCAATGAACACATTTTTGAATGTTTGGTTATATGAAAAATCGCCTACTTTCCCAATTGAACTTTTTTCATTTTTGTCTCACATACCTGGAACTTGGTTTACAAGTAGAGGGGATAGAGACCTTTCATTTATGTTAAACAAACTTTTTTGTAGAATTCCTAGTTTCCAAAATAGTGACCATTTTTTCCAAATTTTATTTTTGTTGACCTAGAGACCTGAGACTTGGTGTTGGAATAGAGGGGGTAAAGACCATTGATTTACGTCAAACAAACTTTTTTGTAGAATTCCTAATTTTGGAAATATAAGCCCATTTTGAAAATTTTATTTTTGTTGTCCTAGAGACATGAGACTTAGTGTGGGGGTAGAGGGGGTAAAGGCCATTCATTTATGTCAAACAAACTTTTTTGTAAAATTCCTAATTTTGGAAATAAAACCCTTTAAAAAATTTTTTTTTTTTTGTCCTGGAGACCTGGGACTTGGTACAGTGGTAGAGGAGGCAAAGGCCATTCATTTATGTCAAACAAACATGTTTTGTTAACTTTTTAATTTCGGAAATATAACCCATTTTCGGAAATATGTTTTGGAAAATTTGAAAAATACATTATTTTTGGACTGAGAGTGGTATAGAGGTAGGTGTTGGAGTTAACATATGTCTTTTCAGGATTTTTAGTTTAATGATATAGCCTACTTTCCAAATATTTTTTTGAAAAATTTGAAAAATACACTACTTTTTTGACTAGGCATGGGATAGAGGTAAGTGTAAGAGTTGAGAGTCATTGATAAACCTTAGAGTACTTTGGATTTTTTTTGAATTTTGTGTGTTGTTGTTGTTGTTGTTGCTGCTTACAAACATGGCTGTAAGCATTTTGCAGCCATAAAAAAAGGACTGACATACTTTCCAAGACCAAATAATAAGCCCCCACAAGCAAGAGCAAATATGAAAGAGCTAATACAAAAGCCAACAAAAGCCAACAAAAGCCAACAACAGCCAACAAAAGCCAACAAAAAAGCCAACAAAAGCCAACAAAAGCCAACAAAGGCCAACAAAAAAGCCAACAAAAACTGACCAAAAAAAGCCAACAAAAAACTGACCAAAAGAGCCATGTAGCATGTCGGTAGTTGAGTGAGTTGTCATATTGACCGATAGATAGCAGGCTGGTAGTTGAGGAGTATTGCTATCGACCGCTAGATAGCATGCTGATCGTTCAGTGAGCGAGTGTTGAAATGGAGCGCTAGGTAGCATGCTGGTCGTTCAAGTAGTACTCATAGTCACCGCTAGATAGCGGAAACATACTTTGCGTGTCGCATGCAGTTATTTAACAAAGTTTTACCTCATAAAACGTGCTTGTATAAGCTTTGTACAAAAATTGAATATACAATTAACCACTAAGTGTTTAGAACTAACATGTATAGCCTTGTGTAGGGAATATTGGGGTCCTTAGCAAAAAAGAGTGCCTAACACACATGAGTGTACAGCCTTTTGATATGCAGTAAGTACCTGATAACCTTGAGTAGGCCATAAGAATATTTTCAGTTGACTACTACCTGTCACAGTGTTAACATTGTGAAAGACCGTTGAAGTAACCAGTCTTTAGCCTTGTCATAAGCGGTGAACAGCTGTTACCCTTAACCAGGGGTATATTAGAGGACCCTTATCAAGAATATCATCAGTTGACTACTACCATTATTCACAGTGACCACATCGTGAAAGACTGTCAAAACAACTATTGTACAGCCTTGTACTACTCAGTAAGTAGCTGTTGGTCTTGACTATTGTATATTAGAGAACCCTTAGCAAGTATATAATCAGTTGACTACTACTTGTTACAGTGTTCACATCGTGAAAGACCGTCTCACTGTCCAGTATACAGCCTTGTCATACGCTGTAAAGAGCTGTTGGTCTAGACTAGGGGTATATTAGAGGACCCTTCACAAGAATAGCACCAGTTGACTACTACCTCTCACGGTGTTCACATCGTGAAAGACCGTCTCACTGACCAACCTCTAGCCCTGTGATACGCAGTAAGCAGCTGTTTGCAGAAATCAACAATCATAATGGAAGAAGCCATTCCTAGCTATATGTGTAAAGAGTGTGGAAAGACTTTTCTTCGAGACTATCATAGGAAGCGACATGAAGTATCGTGTGGTGAATTTCATGAGTGCAAGACCTGTGGTAGTACATTCAACAATGCCTACAATGGACGTCGTCATGAAGAATGTTGTAATGTTGTGTCGGCAGCTAAAAGACAAAAGGCAGAGCCTACAAAACATTACCTACTGTCATTGGTCCCTGACAAAAATGGACTTATTGAATATGAGACATCTTTTGAAGGTCGACTTAAATCCTATTTCATTCGTTGCGATACGTGCAAGGATTTAAATTCATACCTTAAAGAGTCCAAACAGCAAATAATACAAGCTATGCAGAAAGAACTAGCAATGCACAAGTCGATAAAAGTTAATCTTGTGGCTGAATGTAGATTCATTCATACATCTACCAATGACATTACAGATCGTGCTTTTAAAACACGAAATCAGGCCCTATTTTTGGAAACGGACTTAAGTAGTTTCTTGGAAACACAATTTACAAAGTTAACTACGGAAATGGAGGAATCTGAGCTAAAAGGCAGTAATTGGGCTTTGTTAGCAGTGGAAGGAGTACGATTGAAAATAAATAAGTACAATCCCTTGCGTGGAAGCACATATATTCCATTACCAGCAGCTATACAAGCAAGAAAAGCCTGCATTAATCCTGAAAATTTGAATGATGAAAAGTGTTTTATGTATGCCATTTTAGCAAAACTGGTTAAAAAGAATGCTCATCGCATTAGTAAATACAAGGACCTGGACAACAAGTATGATTTTTCTGTAATATCGTTTCCTACATTGCTAGTTGACATTCCCAAATTTGAAAAAGCCAACGATATATCCATTAATGTATTTGGATTGGAACAAGACAACAAATTGTTCCCTCTAAAGGTTGTGGATCAAGAGATGCAAGACCATCGCGACCTCCTTCTGCTAAGTTCATCATCCGGCCAGAACCACTACGTCTTTATCAAAGATTTTGATAAACTAGTAGCACATCAGATTACCCGCCGTGAACATAAGATATATACGTGTAAACGGTGTTTTACTCACTTTGATAATCAATATGGACAACAAGGAATGGAAAAATTGAAAGAACATAGAGCTTTGTGTGTCCAGCATGACATTGCTAGGGTTGAAATGCCTATTAAAAACCCCATTGTCAAATTTTTAAACGTGGAAAAAATGCTAAGAATACCTTACGTTATCTATGCAGATTTCGAAAGTATACTCTTACCCTATCAAACATGTTTGCCCAATCCTGAAGCAAGTTATACAGTGCCATACCAGAGTCATGTTCCTATGAGCTTTGGTATATACGTTAAACCATCACCCGCTGTGGAACACATAAAGACAAATCTTCCAAGCCAACCTGTTATTTATCGTGGACCTGACGCTGCAGAAAAGTTTATGGACTGTTTGATCTCAATAGCTAATGAAATTGATAGACTTTACAGCTTAAATGTTCCAAAGGCCTTAACTCAGGCTCAAGAAGCAGAGTTCCAATGTTCTGAAACCTGTTATTTGTGTCGAAAACCATTCACCAAAGAGGACTGGAAAGTTCGAGACCACTGCCATATTACAGGGGAATACCGTGGAAGTGCTCACAATAACTGTAATTTGAGGTGTAAAACACGAAACCCCGTTCCTGTGTTTCTACATAATATGAGTGGCTACGACGCAAATTTCATTGTAAAGCAATTGGGATGTACTACTGAGAGAGTGGATGTTATCGCTAACTCCAAAGAAAAGTACATTTCCTTTACCAAATATGTAGGAAATGTTAAGCTTAGATTTGTGGATACGTTTCGGTTAATGCCGAGTAGTTTGGAAAACTTAGTTTCCAACTTAACATCATACCCTGAAACAGACAAGTACTTTGGAAAAGAAAATGCAATGCTCATGACTCGTAAAGGGGTATTTTGTTATGACTACATTGACTCATGGGAAAAGTTAAGTGAAACGTGTTTACCTCCAAAAGAGGCATTCTTTAACAAATTAAGTCAAGAAGATGTTAGTCAAGAAGACTATGAACATGCCAAAAGTGTCTGGAATCAGTTCAACATTAAAACTCTAGGGGAATATAGTGACCTCTACCTAACTTCAGATGTACTCCTTCTTGCAGACAGCTTTGAAACCTTTAGAAACAAAACACTAGAAACACACCGAGTGGATGCTGCACACTTTTTTACTTCGCCTGGTTTAAGTTTCGAGGCAATGCTCCTTTACACAGGCATTGAACTGGAATTGCTACAGGATTACGATCAGATTCTTTTAATCGAGTCTGGAATACGTGGAGGCATATGCCAGGTGTCTCATCGGTATGCTGAAGCTAACAATAAATACATGGAAACCTATGATTCTGAGAAACCATCGCAGTTTATTACCTATGATGATGCCAACAACCAATACGGGTGGGCTATGTGTCACTCCCTTCCTTATGGTGGATTTCAGTGGGTTTCTCCAGATACTGTTGATCTAGAAAAACTAAAGAAAGACGATCCTGTGGGATACATTCTAGACGTTGATGTTGATTACCCATCTGACCTTCATGATCTACACAACGATTTACCTTTCCTACCAGAGTGTACACAACCTAAGGATTCGTCTCTGAAAAAACTAATTCCTCATCTTGGAAATCGAAGGCGATATGTTGTTCACTACATGGCATTAAAACAGGCTTTAGATCATGGAATAAAATTGATAAAAATTCATCGTGTGTTAAAGTTTAAACAAAGACCTTGGTTAAAGGCATACGTTGATTTTAATAACAACCTTCGAAAACAAGCCAAAAATGATTTTGAGAAAAATCTGTACAAATTATTCAACAATGCCATTTTTGGGAAAACAATGGAAAATATCCGTAAAAGAATAGACATACGTCTTGTGACTGACAGCAAAAAGGCAGAAAAGCTAATAGCAAAGCCGACATTTATCGACAGAACAATTTATGGCCCTAACCTAGCTGCTTTCCACATGTCTAAACGTAACATTGTATTCAATAAGCCTATATATATTGGAATGTGTATACTGGATATTTCAAAAACTCTCATGTATTCCCACCACTATGATGTCCTGCTACCCTATTATGGCATGAACAATATTAAACTCATGTATATGGATACTGACTCGTTCATATATTTGGTTAACACCCCAGATGTATATCAAGACAAGTTGGATTTCCTACAACACCTGGACACATCAGATTATCCTACTAATCACATATGTTACTCTACATCAAACAAGAAAAC
This sequence comes from Meconema thalassinum, assembly GCA_946902985.2. Taxonomy (NCBI): domain Eukaryota; kingdom Metazoa; phylum Arthropoda; class Insecta; order Orthoptera; family Tettigoniidae; genus Meconema; species Meconema thalassinum. The sequence goes on from OX336388.2 coordinate 1,357,451,384, forward strand.
GTTGGGGAAATTTAAAGACGAGGCTTGTGGACAAATTATAAAAGCATTTGTTGGACTTAGAGCTAAAATGTATGCATTAGACATAAATGGTAAAGAAATCAAAAAGATTAAAGGTATTAACAGAGGTGTTGTCAAAAATTGTATAAGCTTTCAAGATTATAAGGATTGTGTCATGAAAAACAATGTAAAAAGAATACCAATGAACATTATCGCTTCTAAACAACATGACATATCATCTATAAGACTAAACAAAATTGCTTTGTGTCCTGGTGATGATAAAAGAGTGATTGATGCTGATGGTATAGGTACACATGCCTATGGTCATTACTCAATCATTAACCATGCTTAAAGAGTTAAGTTATGAATATCAAAATCTTCTGCCTGCAACTAGCAAATACATAAAACAAAACAATTTAGGAAATAAAACAATAGCACTACAAAAATAAAAATAAAACAAAATAAGAAATGGCATTCATAATCAAAAATAAATAAAATAGAAAACAAAATAAAAACAAGTGTACAATTTATAACAATAAGGAATATATATAAAAATGTATTATGTGTAAATAGTGTACATGTATTTAAATAAAAAAATATTGTACCGTATGGAAACTGCTTGTACATTTTTTATTACTACTCACCTCTCTCCACTCCTAATGCAAAATGAACATGTAAAACACAAATTGGAAAATCCATGTTTCCATATTGACAAAATAAAAAAAACCATTAAACTGAAATTTTAAAAACTGTAAATGGGAATTTGGTAAATTGACAAATGTGTAAACAACAAATTGGAAAATCCATGTTTCTATATCATGAAATTGAAAAACTTTAAACTGACATTTTAAGAACTGTAAATGGGAAATTGTGAAATTGATAAATGTGTAAACAACATAATGCAAAATCCATGTTTCCATGTTATGAAATTGAAAAACTTAAAACTAACATTTAAAAAAATGAAAATGGGGAATTGGAAAATTGTCATATGTGTAAACAACAAATGAAAAAAAAAACGGTTGGGGTAGTTATCATATTGTACAGTAACCTATAAAACTAGCATAAGGATAGTTGCTTGTACCCTTATATACTTTGTGTATGTGCATTAGCCTTTGAATTAGCTTAAGTTAGGTTTGGCAAAGTTAGGTTTGGTGAGGTTAGGTATGTGACCTAGTAGTTTACTCTTTTCGGAAAATGTAAAAAGTAAAATCTAAAATCAAAAAATCTTAAATTTAAAATGTAAAATCTAAAAAAAACTAACATCTAAAATACAAAAAATCAAAAATGTAAAATGTAAAATCTAAAAAATGTAAAATGAAAAAAATCAAAAATCTAAAATGTTAAAACATAAAATCTAAAATCTTTAAATGAGGTTTCTGTGGGTTAGGTTAGGTTAGGTTATAACTAAGTTTATTATTTGTGCTCTCTCATTTGCTCTTACATTTTTGCTCTCACTTTGAAGTTTGGTTATGTTAGGTTAGGTTAGGTTAGGTTAGGTGTGGTTAGGTTATAACTAAGTTTATTATTTGTGCTCTTACATTTGCTCTCACTTTTTTCTCATACTTTTTGCTAAATTTTTTTCGCTTGCAATTTTAAATTAGGTAGGTTACGTTAGGTTAGGTTAGGACAGGTTAGGTGAGGTTAGGTTAGGTGAAGTCAGGTTAGGTTATAACTTAGTTTATTATGTGTGCTTTCACATTTGCTTTTATATTTGCTTTGACTTTGAAGTTAGGTTAGGATAGGTTAGGTTAGGTTAGGTTAGGTTAGGTTAGGTGAAGTTGGGTTAGGCAGAATTGTTGAGGTATGAATCAAAAGCCAGCTCTTGTCAGTTTTGCCTCACAAGGCTGAGTGTACCCCGTTCCACTCATGAGACCAGAAATTAAATTTCTTGGCAGAGCCGGGATTCGAACCTCAGGAATGACCTCCAAGAATGCTAGCCACTACACCAAAAAGTGGACAATATAAGGCTGGTCTTGATTATACATGATCAATTAACAATTACCTAATAATAATAATAATAATAATAATAAATATTCCATTTGGCAACTACACGGCCGACCTCTCCCTGTGACGTAATCCACGGTCTCAGGCCGTGGCGGCCATTTTGCCCAATAGCCCCTGTGCCAGCTCTGAATGAAACCTCCATAAGAATAACATAGAGTGATTGCGCGCGGCGGCCATCTTGCCCATTAGCCCCTGTGCCAGAACCGGCTTATTTATCCTACTAACGTCCATGCTATCCATTGGACTTCAACCAAATTTTGTATTCAGTACCTTAAGAGATGGAACTAAGAATATATTTAGTCACCAGGGCTGCCAACTGTAGTGCTCTATTAGGCTACATTATGCCAGGTGTACAGTATTTCTAACTAATTAGATATTTCCATATTACCAACTTAATTTCGTCATTATTCTAGATAGATCCGTATAGATTAATAATTGGCATGAATCTTAAATTTTAAGAAAAGTAGGCTCTTTAGTTCGTCACGGAACTTCTTCTTTAATGATGAGTTTATATGCCGTGTATCACATCCCCCAATGAAACCAATCGGGAGATATTGTTATTCAATGAAATGCAGGTTTAACCCCCTTAAGATCCCTTTAAAGCTGAATATCCGAAAAACCTCCCTTAGTAGACGGTTTTGACATACAATGGACATATCCCCAAACTGTCATGTTTCTAACTTCAATAATTTTGGCTGGGCGATGATGAGTGAGTGAGTGAGTCAGGACATTTTCTTTCAATTTTCTTTTTTCAGAATATCACCCCTCCCCATGAACCCCTTAAATTTGATTTATGAAATAAAACTGTCGAACAGCTATTTACTTATTTTTAAGCAGTTTTTCCCCCTGAGTTTGATGAGTGAGTCAGTCAGTCAATCAGTTAGGACATTTTCTTTCCTGTTCTTTTCCCCCCAGAATTTCACCCCTCCCCATGGGCCCCTTAAATTGAATTTATGAAAAAAAAAGAACGGTCAAACACCTATTTACTTATTTTGTATGCTGATTTTTTCCGCTGAGTTTCAAACTCCTCGCCTATGTCGTTTAAGAGATACACACTCCGTTAGGAATCCTTCAACCCCCACTTTTCACCCCTTTCACATCGAAAAACCCTCAGACACGTGTCTTCTTATTTTTAATGTTGAGTTTATATGCCGAGCATCACATCCCCCAATGAAACCAATCGGGAGATATTGCTATTCAATGAAATGCAGTTCTACCCCCTTAGCACCCCTTTAGAACCTGAATATCCAAAAATCCTTTCTTAGTGGGCGTTTAAGGCCCTTGAGGAAGCTGCATACCAAATTTAATTCCAATCCGTTCGGTGGTTTCTGAGATTTCGTGATGAATGAATGAGTGAGTAATAATAATAATATCGTATGGCCTCGGGTGCCGGGTGCAAGCTTTGTTATTTGACACCCAAAGTCAAGGAGGTTAGATGTTAGATATCTAAGCTCCTTGAACACTATAGCGCTTTCTAGTAGAGAAATGAGGAACTTTGTGTTGGCGGAAACTCTCGAGATTAATTTTGCCATTATGAACTCGGCCTACTGAATTCAAACGGGTTCTTTAACATGCCAACAACGTATGACATGCGTATCGTATTTTTGCCGCCTTTCAAAAAAATCACTTACCACGGCCAGGAGCGAACCTGCAATCTTGGGGTTAGTAGACCGACACGATATCCACTCACCCACCGTGGCTAGCTAGTGAGTGGTATTTGACATATAGTAGATGTTAACCCCATTAAATGGAAACATTAATTAGGCTACAGTTGTTTAAACCAAGTTTATGATGCACTATTGAGGTCATAATGGTTTCGTTTCATCGCACTGTGACCAAGACTAGTCCGTTAGACCTAAGAATAATTTTGTACTATAGTCTAATTTCATAAGCATGAACATTTTCTCTACCGAAAATCTGTAATTAATGATGCAATCCTTAAAAACGTATTTTCCACTTGAAATGTGAACGAAACGTGCCATTAAGGTACAGAACAAATTACCCTGACTACTACAATGTTGCCCAAAATGATTATGTTCTTTCTGTATCACCTAAACGTCACGACTGCAGCTTACGCTTGTTCGTTAAGTAATTCTAAGGTTTTTAATTATTCTTCGTGGCCGTTTGAAATGTCGCATGCTGAACCAAAATTGCGCTGTTGTTCACAGCTATTCAAATAGTAATTGTTGTCCCAGAATAAAGAATAGAATATTCACAACCGTATTGTTGACAACATTGAAAGCTATTAGATAAAATATCTCACCATTCGAGACTCGAAACTGCGACCTCCGGCTCTGTACACAGTTGCTCTGACCTCTGAGCTAATGGAGTCAAAAGTCAACCCCTGGCACTATCCAGCCCATGACGGGCTAAGGCCGACCAAGCGACCGCTGCCCAGCCATTTGGCCTGCACATATTGGGGTGACGCGTGATCAGCGCGTCGGGTCCCCTCGGCCGTTAATCTTGGTATTCGTGATCGGGGCGCTGTCTCACTGTCAGACAGCTACTCAATTGTCCTCACGAGGCTCAGTGCACCCCGTTCCAACCCTCACGTCAGTTTTTTTAAATCCCTGACGGAGCCGGGGATCGAACCCGGGGCCTCCGGGTGAAATTCTCATTAGCGTAATAATGTTATTGGTTTTACGTCCCTTTTAACTACACTGGCTTTTAGAGACGCCGGGGTGCCGGAATTTTGCCCCGAAGGGGATCTTTAACGTGCCAGTAAATCTACGGACACGGCTCCCTCGCATTTGCGCACCCTCAAATGCCAGCTGACTGCGCCAGGATACGAACCAGCAACCTTGGGCCCAGCAAGCGAGAACGTTACCCCTGAGCCACGCAGCCAGCGTTCTGATTCTGGATTCCAAAGCCCACACTGGGCTACTAACTCAGTATGTTTATGCGAAACATATCTTGACATCTCTACATACAGTAGTATAGAACGAAGTCCCCAATTCTTGGATGTCACGGGTAATCTCGAGAACCACTAGATGGATTTTGATACGGGTTTCACCATTCTGTAAAGTATATCTCGAGGAAGGTTTCAGAAGAAAATAATTTATTTATGATCAAAGAAAGCCAAGCAGTAACGATTTCAGTGAAAATGTCGAAAAGAACTGGCGTCCGTGTGCTTTTTAAGCTTACGCTAGGCAAACCGTTAAAAATATCACTATACTATGCGTGTAAGAATTGTTCAGCATGAAAAGTTCTACAAAAAAGTCCGTGAGAGCATATCTCTATCTTCAATACATCGCCCACTATAAGTATTTTTAGATTGGACGGAAGGGGGATTTGAGTTGCATGCACCTCGCCATTCTTAAATTATGTCTGACAAGAATTCGTTGCACATGCATCTCCATGATCATATAATTAATTGTCCAGTCAGTGTGTTTAACCCATCATGCCGAGACGTAAAACGGATATAGGTCGTAGTTCATTGACATCGAAAAAAGAAAAGCGCTTATCACGTAATGCATTCATAACTGTTCCCGGGCGAAGCCGGAGCGGTTTGCTAGTTACTGTATGTTATATGAACATATTATGTTCACATATCTTTGTATTTAACTTTCCTATTCACCATACGTTTAGGTATGAGTTAGAACAATGTTAAAATGCATGAGAAGTGGGTTTATTGATTCGTCAGTTAGTTCCTAAATTACCAGTCGTGAACTGGTACCTTTTCATATACATTTTGCGCACTCATTACAAGGTTATTTCCTGTTTCCATTTGAAGTATTCAACCTTAATTGTGTACTAGCTATGACAGTTGTAGAAAAGAGACTTATAATCACAAATGTGGTAAATTATATCTCCGAGTTTCTTATGTACCATCTTCCAAAAGGTCGATATGTGCACCCTTGGTGACGTGGCAGACACCAGTCCTTTATTCTATAGGTAGTTCTTACCACATATGCCTACATCGCAACATGTAAAGATCTATTTCAGCGAATGTAAGCGTGATACTTTCTTGCAGCTTTGCTAAATCACGTGGTATAGCGGGCACGTACGGTACACATGAATGTAACCATATACGATGAAATCGCATGGAGTTAAGTCAGGTGACCGTGCAGGCCAAAGAAGAGGGAAATAATCTGGAGTAGCATGTCCGTCCTACGACTAGCAAGTACAGCATTGAGATTATCACGGACAGATTAATGAAAATGTGCTGCATAATTAAGTCCTCACTATCTTCTTGAAATTGCGCCTGTAACTACTCGTTCATCATGTCTATGTGCACTGTACCGATAACAGTTCTTTCCACAAAGAAAATGACCTGTAGACGTTTGATAATGAAACTGCACAAAACACGAGAATCACGGATGTGATCCACAGTTACGCGAGGTTTTTCCGTGCTCCAAATGCCCACCAAATTTATCAGGCAAGAAGCTTCCTGTCCAGTCGTCGCTGCTACATTTGTTTTCAATGTCACTGCCTTTAACGGCTAAATGTGCAAGCACGCCATGGCGCATATTATGGATGGAAACTAGGAGAGATTCTGTAAGTATTATTTAAGTCGTTTTACTGTATCTGGTACAGCTGGTGCACAATTAAGTTTCGAAAGCCGGGAGGGAATAACCCTGTCCAAATCGTGAGGTATAAATGGTCTAATAATAAAGTTTAAAATGTCCTTAAGGGGAAGGAGCTGTTAACTTCCTGTGCTCCAAATGTGAGAAGCCAGGATGAAGTAGAAGCTAATCTTGCGCTTGAATTCCATCTTGGCCAGGTACAAGCTTGTCTTCTTATTAAGCCTCCTGAGAGGTCGTGCACCAAGTTGAATCTCGCACCCTTCCCTCTGGCTCCAAATAAACGAGGGGTTGGAATGACCGCCTTAATTCCTCCAGTTATAAGATATTGGATTAATTAGACAATAAGGCTAAGCAATGTGGAGACATTAGAAAGTTCTGAGACATAGGTCTATGTGAGTTTTGTTTACAACCTTGTGATTAAGAGTTCAATTCTGAAATAGGCTACTGTAAACCAGAAGTCTATTTATACTGTTCAGCAATCTGCTTAGTGCAGAGGACGTCTGTGTTGGACACATGGAGGGGAACTTTACTGTTCATTGAAGCAGAGAGAGAACTGCTTGTCCCAAATTTGCTAGTTTGGTCATTATTAGGGCTCGGATTCGAGCATATTTGCATATATTTCCCCTGAATAGTACACATTGAAAGAAGCCTTTCGGTGGTATTTTCACCTCACTGGGACCAACAGAATTGAAATTTATCGAGCATATAAATGCATAAAACTGCGGTTTTCAGAATAGAAGCATATAAATGCATATTCTTGTGGTTTTTGTCTAAATAGTTTGTTTTTCTTCGAATCCCCCCATGCCGAATTCGGGCCCTGACCATCCTTAAGGTTCGAAAACAGAAATAATTATTGAAAAGCCTATCTGGTGCGAATAATAAAACCGCAGGTTTTTAACCTTTAGTGAGGTCGTGCTCGTCATTGAAACTTTTATTGACTGATTTAAGAAAATCATTCAAAACTGAAAACATAAAATTCTTGTTGTACAGACCAATGCATATCTACTTCATTGACTCGCCTAATTTTGAACATTTTGTAAATGAACTTTTAAACTGTAACTTTTATAAGATAACTTATCTTATAATATACTTGAAACTTGAATGCGAGTATATCGCTGTGTATCATACATACAATTAGAGAATAAAGCCCGTATATAAAGATATGTTATTGGTTTTCTCGTTCCACTTTCCTTCCTGTAGTTTTTAACGGTGTTTTTCGAGCATATTCTGCATACTTAACCGCATATAATGGGTTTATCGAGCATATCTATCGAGCATAAAACACATGGTTTTCGAGCATATCTGCAGATTCTTTCGAGCATATCGATCCGAGCCCTAGTCATCATCATTAGTTACCAGCTTATACGACGTGTCATTGTCTCTCAATAGCGCTGAGTTGTTTAAGTCATATCTCTCTTTCTCTAATTATTTTTGTTTTATTTATGGGCTGACACGAAGTATACTTGTGTGTCTATAGAACTTGTCGTACAACCTGTGTTATAGGGGTATTTATAATATTGAGCCTAGGATTAGGATGGTTGTGCCTTTAAGCTAGGAACCATCCTGGCATTTGCCTGGAGTAGGATTATTTTCCCCTCGATGTGACTACAGACTAATACGAGGGAAAAATAATAATGTTCAGTATCGTTTGCGAGATATGCTTGCAGTCCAATAGTACCATATGGGATGCAAGCAGAGAAATATCGATCAGCCCACGAAGGCCTACCAAGCGATCGTTGCCCAGCCATCTGACCTGCAGATTGTGTGGTGATGCAACGTCAGCGCGTCGGGTCCTCTCGGCCGTTAATCTCGGTTTTCGTGACCGGGACGTTGCCTCACTGTTAGACAGCTACTCAATTGTCCTCAAGAGGCTGAGCGCACCCCGTTCCAACCCTCACGCCAGTTTCTAAAATACCTGACGGAGCCGGCAATCGAACTCGGGGTCTCCGGGTGAGAGGCAGGTGCGCTATTGTTATTATTGTTATTATCAATGCTTCCAAAACGGGACAATTGCTTGTTTTGTTTGTAACCGACGGGACGGGTAGGAGATGGACTCATGGATAATAAGTAGTTCCGTGAAGAACTAAATAGCCTATTTTCATATATCCTACTTATGTTAATTGCTTCTATCGACATACAAAATTTCAGTTTGTTTGCTGTCATAGATTCGTAGATATTGAGAGCCGTCTAAATATTTCGTATGGTCGCCCTGTTGGATTTATATACATAGGCCACAGAGTTATGCACTATCATAAGAAGATTATTGCGTATGTTTATTCAATCGCATGATTAGGACACAAGAAATAAAAACGAGATTTTTAAATTTCGCACAGCCGTCATCTTGTAGTTATGAAAGCAATTGAAGTAAATTAGATGTCAGTGGATTAAAATTTGTATAAGCATTTACCATACCGAGTTTCACTGCATTCGGATGGTTAAATCGCGAGAAACGTCCATTTAAATATTCAAATTTCGCGTCGCCGCCAAATTGGATTTGTGCTCACCAGGTTATTGAAAATCCCGTATGTGAGCTTATGTTTGTAGCCTTTATCAAAATACAATATTTCAGTTGGATTGCTGTCATAGATTAGTAGACACTTAGATCCGTCTAAATATTTTGGATGGTCGCCATGTTGGATTTTTATATATGTAGGCCATAGAGTTATGTACTATTAGATGACGATTATTGCGTAGGTCCATTATTCAAACGTTTACTTCGATCGCATGATTAGGACACAAGGAATAATATTTAAAAAAAACCTACAGCCGCCATCTTTAGGTTATGTAAACAATTGAACTAAATTAGATATTAATCCATTACAGTGTGTACAAACATTTACTGTACCGTGTTTAACTGCGCTCGAATGGTTAAATCGCGAGACAAGTCTATCTAAATGTTTCAAATTGGCTTGGCCACCATGTTCGTCTTGTACTTAACAGGTTTTTGATGGTCTCATAGGTGAACTTCTAGTAGTACCATTTATTACCGTACAAAATTTTAGGGTGATATCAGTAATAAGGTATAGAATGCCGGTAAAAATTTTTGCACAGCCGCCATGTTGGATTAGTGAGATGTAATAAAATTTTAAGGGCATGGTCGGGGTAAATAGTACTACGACCTTACCTGACCTTTCATTGAAATCACTCCAGCCGTTTAGATTTTATTAGGGGGGGGGGGGCAAACACAGACACACACATATACACACACACGTGGACGAAAGGTGATCTCATAAGCCTATTTTTTCGTAAATGAAAATAGGTTAAAAATAAACGAGTCGAATGGTCACCCTGATTATAAGTATACATTACGTAGATTAATACACTCATTACTTTGAGTTCCAGCTTTGGGCTCGACGATGAAACAAGAAAGAAAGAAAGAAAGATAGAAAGAAAGAAAGAAAGAAAGAAAGAAAGTGTCTCAATGTTTGCGCGAGTGTACATTGCCAGGTCTCGGAAAGTCTGCAAGAAAATAACCACCATGATTGGTTGGTGCAATAAGAAGCCAGGTCCCACCAGAGCCCCAGTGTTAATCTCCCCGCTCTGTTTAATGTTTGCTAGCTGGGGTCGGCCAACTCCCCGTTCCTCAGTATTTTTCCAGCTCCTAGCTCTCCCCCAGTCTGTAGCGCTCCGCTGAGTAGAACGAGATGAAATCCAGCTCGCCTCCCCGACAAAGGGAACACTTCCTGCAACCATAATAAATTGTGTTACAAAATAAAACAGAACTAATGACACATCCTACCGGCGAAGCTGAGCAGTCTACGAAACGAACCACTGGACCATGGCGGGAGATCCGAACTCTGAAATAATAATAATAATATCGTATGGCCTCGGGTGCAAGCTTTGTTATTTGACACCCAGAGGGTAGCTTGCATGTCGAATTTCGTTGTTCCTTGAAGCACTTTGAAAGTCAAGGAGGTTAGATATCTAAGCTCCTTGAACACTATAGCGTTTTCTAGTAGAGAAATGTCCCGGCTCCGTCAGGGACTTTAGCAACTGACGTGAGGGCTGGAACGGGGTGTACTCAGCCTCGTGAGGACAATTGAGTAGCTGTCTGACACTGAGGCAGCGCCCCGATCACGAAAACCAAGATTAACGGCCGAGGGGACCCGATGCGCTGATCACGTGTCACCCCAATATCTGCAGGTCAATTGGCTGGGCAGTGGTCGCTTGGTAAGCCTAGGCCCTTCATCGGCTGTAGTGCCAGGGGTTATTTATTTAGTAGAGAAATGAGGAACTCTGTGTTGGCGGAAACTCCCGAAATTAATTTTGCCATTATGAACACGGCATACTGAATTCAAATGGGTTCTTTCACATGCCAAAATCGTATGACATGAGTGTCGTAATTTTTGCCGCCTTTCAAAAATCCCTTACCACGGCCAGGAGTGAACCTGCAAGATTGGGGTTAGTAGACCGACACGTTAACCACTCACCCACCGAAGTCTGAATTCCGATGCTACACTGGCCAACCTTAGGGTAGTTTGCCCCCCAGTTTTGTCACAGTACACCAGGAAATTTGTACCTTATTTCAAGTATCATTACGAAGTAATGCAACTTATCACGCATACTTTTCAATCTGTACATTGAACAAGCAATGAAGGAAATTAGAGAAAATTTAAGGTAGGAGTAAAGATTCTAGGAGAAATCATATCAACTTTGCGATTTGCTAACGACATTGTTCTTAGCCGATTCACGATTGCGTTTTTAAATGGCATGGACTCCCGTCTTGAGGAAAGAATTCATGATGAAATTCAATAAATGTAAAGCAAAATTAATGGAATGCAGCCGAAATAAATCAGAAACCCGTATTGATGTCCAATTGGCAGGTGAAAAGCTAAAGGAAGTAAGATACTTGTTTCTCAGGAAGCAAAATAACCAGTGATGGACGAAGCAAAGAGGATATAAAAAGTAGATTGGCTCAGGGAAGGAAATCATTTCTAAAGAAAAGGAATCTGTTGATATCGAATATAGATTTAGATTTTTGAAAGCCTTTGACTGGAGCGTGGCACTCTATGGAAGTAAAACTGGGACTGCTGGTGCAGCAGAAAAGAGGAAAATAGAAGCATTTGGAACGTGGCGTTACAGGAGAATGATGAAGATGACGAGGTATTAAGACGTGTGGGAGAGGAGAGATGTTTCTGGTGACTGCTAATGAAGGGAAGATATTGGTAGGACACATACTAAGACACCCAGGAATAGCAAACTAAGTTATGGAAGGAAGGCTCGATGACAAGAACCGTAGGGGTAGAACAAGGTTGGAATATGTTAAACAGATTGCCTCGGATGTAAGGTGTGGTAGGCATGTAGAGATGAAGCAATTAGCTCAGGACAGGGAGGCATGGAAAGCTGCATCAAACCAGTCAAAAAACTGAAGACTCAAACAACAACATTTCAAGTCATGAAATACTTAACCCTAGAACCTTAAAAATTACTAATAAACAATCATTACAGTCATTACAATAACATAGGTACGTTATTACCCTTTTTTAGCGTATGGCTTTTAGTGCCGGGAGTGTCCGAGGACATGTTCGGCTCGCCAGTTTTGTAGCTGCTTCGAGACGGACACCCAATGGGTGAGCTACAAGTACCGTTGGGGAGGGAAGTTGGAATTGAAGAACGATAAGTGGGAAGGTAGCGGCTGAGGCCTGTAGTTAGGGACCAACCCCGGCATTTTCCTGGAAGGAAGATGGGAAACCACAGAAGACCATCTTCAAGGTTGCCGGCGGGGGGATTCGAACCTCCTCGCCTCCCGGATGTGAGCGACTGCCAGCAGCCATGGCGTAACGACCACGGCTAACTCACCCGGTACCCTTTTAATATTTGATTGCCGCTGAGCGTGGCAGCGCCACTGTTTGTTGTTTATTGCAGCAGCTGCCCCGCGGGGCGAAGCGGGGAACACAGCGATGACAGAATGTATTTTACACATAAGTCAAGCAGCATTGCGCGTCACAGGAGCTCATGTCACCATGGACAGTTAAACGATGACTGTGTGTATTGGAACTGAGTCATATCCTACTCGTGCAACTGTACCTGTCAATGAAGCAGGCTGACGTGTGACACAAGTAAACAAGGAATAGTTCCCATCTCGACCGCCGGCAATCTATTCGTGAAAGGGTAATAACCAGAAATGTAAGACACAAGCACGTGTAAGAGGGGGTGAAGCCCATGATGTTCAGAGCTCCTGCGTGAAACAACATCAACTTTAATAATTTTGTGGCATCTGGCAATGTAGTTACTATAGTACCGTTAAGCCAATTTATACTGAACTGAGCATATCAAACAGTAGCATTAATAATAATAATAATAATAATAATAATAATATCGTATGGCCTTGGGTGCCGGGTGCAAGCTTTGTTATCTGACACCCAAAGGGCAGCTTGCATGTCGAATTTTGTTGTTCTTCGGAGTGCTATGAAGGTCAATGAGGTTATATATCTGAGCTCCTTGACACTATAGCGCTTACTAGTAGAGAAAGGAGGAATTTTTGTGTTGGCGGAAAATCCCGAGATTAATTTTGCCATTATGAACACGGCCTACTGAATTCAAATGGGTTATTTAACATGCCAACAACGTATGACATGCGTGTCGTGATTTTTGCCGCCTTTCAAAAATCACTTACCATGGCCAGGAGCGAACCTGTAATCTTGGGGTTGGTACACCGTCGATAACCACTCACCCACTGTGGCAAGCCTTATATTAATTATTCACAAGTTTACAAAAGTCTAATTCACTGCATGGTATCGCTAGGCTTTGATAACATCTTAATCACGTTTTGGAAAGGTTTTAGTAAGCGTTTCGCTCAAATCTGATTTATACTAAAACCACACCTCGATGTCGTTTAAAGCCCTCTGTTTCTTTTACACTCTCTCTCTTTTGTCTACAGTCTTACGTTTGATATTTATCACAGATTTTCGAACTACTTCAGGCCAAGCGAATTTCCTGAACATTTCTGAGTACGCAGACAGGAATGTTTTGTATTTATTTGCCATCTACTGCTGACTGGCTTGGCTGTGTCGGGATTCGACCCCACAGACTCCAGCATAGTGAGTGAGCACCTTACATAGTCTACTACGCTGGTTTATTCTGAGCATCCTTTCTTTTGAATAGCCTACTATGATATACCGGTACGTTACTGTATTTTCCAGATTAGCTTTTGAACTAAAAGATAAAGCTCTCCTTTGAATGTTATCACCACAGGGCAGATACGATACCTCGATGATGTTAATTTAGGGCCATGTGGCATCGTGTCCATTAACTCCATGTACTTGGGGGTGTGTAGAATCTGTCTGATAACCAGTTTTATTGTGGTGTCTGTATAAGTGTGTGTATTTGTAATTGGGCCAGAGATTGGGGCAAAAGTGGTCCTTTAACTTAGGTAGCATCCTGGTATTTGCGCTGATGTTTCATTTTAAGGTGCTTGGACATCGTGGTAATGTATCACCGTGTTTTTGGGTGAGTGGTCTGATAACCTGTGTAATCGTGGTGTCAATACTAGTGTGTGTATTTGTAATTCAGTTGAGGATTGGGAAGGAAGCAGCCTTGGCGACAAGTTAGGAACCATCCCGGCATTTGCATGGAGTAGAAGTGGGAAACCACGAAAAACTACCTCTAGAATGGATGAGGTGGGAATCGAATCTACCTGTTCTCAGTTTTGCCCCACGATGCTAGACTAATAAACACGGTAATGTAGCTCTGTTTGTTTTGAATGTAAATGCGTTGAATGGAGAAGGAAACCACGAAAACGTGTATGGGGCATGAATCGAACCCACCTCTTGCCAGTTATTGTTACCCCGCCGCATAGCCACGCGCCTTCAATCAAGCACCACGATCGTGACGGGGAGTTACAGCTAGTCCGTAGATCGGAGGTTCGAATCTCGGCGGCGACAGCAGCAATTCTGAGTGTAGATTTCCCCCGGTCTTTTCCACACTTCCTTCTGGTAAATGCCGTGATAGTACCTTATTTCAAGTCCCAGGGCACCAACCTCAGCCTTGTCTCTACACACTACTGCAGTCACCACAGAAACACAGGCTATCATAATAATTCACCCAAGTACACGGGGTTGATGACCAAAGATGTCCTAAGCCCCCAACAACAACAAAGTTATTCTCACGAGACTGAGTAATGCTTATGCCAACCCTCAGACCAGAATTAAATTTCTTGGCATAGACGAGAATTGATCCGAGGGCCTTTGGGGTATGAGTCTCAAAAAGTGTTCCTAATTTCCAAGACTATAGAAGGCGACGTACCGGTACCTTAATACGCCTCTATATAGTAAGTTGTGACTGTGTTATGCAACTGCTGTTCTTGCAACACAAGCAGTAACGTGAGCAGACAGTATGAGGTCCTTGCATATCTGAACGCGCTGCGGTGAGAAGTTTGTCGATAGTTTGCCCGCTATGTGGAGCGCTAATTGTCAAGTTGTGAACACCTCAAGGCTGCAATCTATATCCCGGCCCTCTATTGTAAGGATATGCCGCAGTCTTCGTGTTTCTCGCATATTAAATGATTAAATCCAACCATGAAACATACTTCTCAGGTGTTCAGTGTTCCTTGCAACAGAGCTTGTTAACTAGACTGTGATGTTATTGGTCCCATTTAACTACTAAAGCCTATAGAGACGTCGGGGTGCCGGAAATTTGCGCCGAAGGGGAACTTTAATGTGCCAGTAAATCTATGGACACTGCTCCCTCGCATTTGTGCACCCTGAAATGCCAACTGACTGCGCCAGGATTCGATCCTGCCACCTTGGGAACAGCAAGCGAGAACGTTACCGCTGCTCCACGCGGTCACTCGTACAGAATACGAGATTGTATTTAAATCAATTTGTGTTAGGCATGGAAACGTAGTATGCCTATTTGTTGCCTCACGCATTGACTAGACTACGTTAATTGATACAAAGTTGTTTTATTTCTGGCCTTGTTAATGGAATGATGAGCAATGTATCATAACAGGAAGCAACACTGAATTATGTTTCTGCAAAAGCATTGTTATTTTTTACAGTAACGTTTAGGTGTCCCGTTTTCAACTCATAACATTATGATCACCACGTTTTTTGAAGGTTTGCTGATGTTTTTAACTGAAGGTCGCGTCATTCAGTATATGAAGAGAGTTTCAATATCAACATGGCGGCGACGCGAAATTTTAAATATTTAAATGTTGTTTCTCATGATTTAATCATCGGAGCGCTGTGAAACTTGGCCCAGCATATCTTCATACAAGGCTTAAAGCTTTGGCGTCTAATTTAACACAATCGTATGTGAAATTAAAAATGGTAGTTGTACAAAAAAAAATTAAATCACTTCTCTATTTCTCGTGTCCTTAACAAGCCATAGAAATGTAGGTTGTAGGAAATGAACCACCATATTAATATTCATCTGCTGGCATCTAAATATAGCCTGTATATTTTTATAAGTCCCATAGGTGAACTTATATTAATATCCTCTATGACCATACAAAATTTCAGTTCGATTGCTGTAATAGATTCGTAGATATTGAGAACCGGTGAAATATTTCGGATGATCGCCATGTTGGATTGCTCTATATATAGGCCATAAAGTTCATCCTTGTTCCTGGCGTGCTTGATTTGCATATCTAACGTTGTGATGTATCGTTAAATTCGGGTTTGAATTTCACGACACTGACAGAATATGCCGTTTAGGTGTTGCGTTCCTAGTTTTAAAAGTAACTATGATCCTAAACATCCTGTCACTATATGACCACGACCTAAATCAACAACAACAGCAATAACATACGACTCTGAAGCAGGCTGTACATGTTCAGATTTTCTCTACTCGAGCTGTATCGTGTATTCAGTAAACCAGTCGCACGGGCGCTGACAAACTTATATTTGCTGAATTGTCGATGTCATTAATAGAACATACATATTGTGTTACATTGATGTATAATACAATATTTGGACTACAATTATTGAATAATCATAATTTGATAGCATCTGATTAGATCATTATTGAGTTAATGCATTTTGTAAAATTGTGAGTTATTATTGATTACTGATGACGTAATAGTATGCTATGGTTTATTGACAAATTCATCATCACAAGCAGATTTAAAAACTGCGCTATATTCCACTCAGCTAGTCTTCCTGTACTGGATCCTCTGCTTTGCAAAATATTGATAGTCCTACCGGTGGTGGATATGCTATTGATTATCATCACTATCTAGGAGATATTTCTTACACATTTAGCTTACTCCATTGGAAAAGATTTACTCCAGAATTAAATTCCAGTCCCCCATTCCGGCTTCAAGCGAGCAACCAGCTTTGGGATCTACTGTGGATCTCCAGCTCAACTGCCTGTTGGTCGGCTCGGAGCTGCTCTAAGCTATGAGAGAGCAGACTTTGTACCCTGTAAAAGGGAAATAGCTATATTGTGTTGGCGTGTCAAGTTTCCGAGCGTTCTTCAACCAGGCCGAGATAATCAAGTGTGAAGGCATGTGTGCATTGCCTTTGAAAAGCGGGAACCTGGTGCTCTCAGTGAGCACCTTATGCCCCTTAATTTAATGATTTTTTGTTTGTTTTTAAAATGAATAACCTTGCGAGATAAGGCAAGCATGAGGTGGGGAAATACCGGTGGCGAGCACTTGGTATTGTGCTTCCAAGTGATGTTTGTGTCTGCGTCGTTTTCTGATTTTCTTTCAGTTAAAACAAATTTCAATCCTTGCATAAACTGACTGTTAATGTGACCCGTTGTTGGAGTATTACTTACAAGTTAGTTGTAATGTGAAGCACACAACATAACCTCAAATCGCGCTATCTCTTGGCACTTATTTGTGCCAGAGTGACGTTGCTTGGCCTCTGAGAGGATGCTGCTAGCTGTGCTCGTCTTGGGATGATGTCGAGCAGGGAGCAAACAAAGGCTGGATGGTACTTGTCAGCCTCACAAAGGTTGAGCTGACGGCTAATTACACTCGAACGTTCTGTCCTCTTGAGTTATTCTCGTGCCGTTCTGTCCCGTAGGGGCTTGGAACATCGTGCAAAACACGTACCTACTGTACTGTAAGATGTGTTATTCTACAAAGCGCGAACTAACCTTGGGAGCACCGGAGTTTTGAAACACATCCAAATCTCTCCCCTCTCCTGGCCCAAGAGATGGTGCGGCCATCTATAGGGGCCCGCCCACCCTTCATGGGTAGGAATGAAATGACTTACCAGCCTATGTAGGCCTATGTATGTTATGTAACATCACCCCAGAACAGAGGGTTCGGAGGATCTGCCCCAGGAAATTAAAAATTATAAACCAAATAACATTTACTTTTATCATTTAAAAAACTCCAAACGAACAAAAATCAAAATATCAAACATTCTGTAAATTAAGCAATCTTATCTTATATATAAAAGTGAAAGTCTGTATGTATGTGGGTGGGTGGGTGGGTGGGTTGGTTCCGTATACAAATCTACACCGTTCCACCAATCTCAACCAAATTTTGCATACACATAGTTTAGGACCCAGAAGGAACCGCTGGCTACATTAATTTTCGATAGTCTTTCTCATTCTTCTGATTTCGGCCCTTTTGCACTCAAGCACAGGCTAATCAAATCATAAAATATACTCATGAAGGAATGGCAAGGCAGATAGTTTCCATGGCAACATAGCTCAAGTCGAGACACGGCCGGCTGGATACAAGTTGCGCTCTGCACTACCGGTATAGAAAATGAGGATCTTTACTTGAAATCCCGTTAGTTACTCAACTGCTCACACAGCACTGTCAACTGAGTTTAGCTTAACAAAGACTTGACACTATCTACAATATATCTCTCAAATCCACTCACTCACTCATTCATTCATCGCGAAATCTCAGAAACCACCGAACGGATTGGAATGAAATTTGGCATGCAGCTTCCTCAAGGGCCGCAAATGCCCACTAAGAGAGGATTTGTGGATATTCAAGTTCTTAAGGGGTGTTAATGGGGTAGGCCTGCATTTCATTGAATAGCAATATCTCCCGATTGGTTTCATTTGGGGATGTGATACTCGGCATATAAACTCATCATTAAAAAAAAGAAGACACGTGTCTGAGGGTTTTTCGATGTGGTGTATATTATGAGGTGAAAGGGGTGAAAAGTGGGGATTGAAAGATTCCTAACGGAGCGTGTATCTCTTAAACGACATAGGCGAGGAATTTGAAACTCAGCGAAAAAAATCAACATAAAAAGGAAGTAAATATGTGTTTGACCGTTTCTTTTGCATAAATCCAATTTAAGGGGCCCACGGGGAGGGGTGGAATTCTGGGGGAGAAAACAGGAAAGAAAGTGCCCTAACTGATTGACTGACTGACTCACTCATCAAACTCAGGGGAAGAAAACTGATTTAAAGTAAGTAAATAGCTGTTCGACAGTTTTTTTTTCATAAATAAAATTTAAGGGGTTCATGGGGAAGGGTGAAATTCTGAAAAAAGAAAATTGAAAGAAAATGTCCTGACTCACTCACTCACTCACTCACTCATCATCGCCCAGCCAAAATTATTGAAGTTAGAAACAAGACAGTTTGGGGATATGTTCATTGTATGTCAGAACCGTCGACTAAGGGAGGATTTTTGGATATGCAGGTTCTAAAGGGGTCTTAAGGGGGTTAAACCTGCATTTCATTGAATAACAATATCTCACGAGTGGTTTCATTTGTGGATGTGATACTCGGCATATAAACTAATCATTAAAAATAAGCAGACATGTGTCTAAGGGTTTTTCGATGTGGTGTATTATTATGAGGTGAAAGGGGTGAAAAGTGGGGGTTGAAGGATTCCTAACGGAGCGTGTAGGCCTATCTCTTAAACGACTTAGGCGAGAAATTTGAAACTCAGCGGGAAAAAATCAACTTAAAAAGTAAGTAAATCGGTGTTCGGCCGGTTTTTTTTCATAAATTAATTTAAGGGGCTAATGGAGTTTGGTGAAATTATGGGGGGAGAAAGTGTCCTAACTGACTGACTAACTCACTCACTCATCAAAGTCAGGGGAAAAAGACAGCTTAAAAAATAAGTTAATAGGTGTTCAAGCCTTTTTTCATCAATCCAATTTAAGGGGCTCATGGGGAGGGATGAAATTCTGGGGGGGGGGGGGAAACAGGAAAGAAAGTGTCCTAGCTGATTGACTCACTCACTCATCAAACTCAGGGGGAAAGCAGCTTTAAATAAGTAAATAGGTGTTCGACCGTTTGTTTCATAAATCCAATTTAAGGGGTTCATGGGGAGGGGTGAAATTATCAAAAATAAATGAAAGAAAATGTCCTGACTGACTCACTCACTCATCATCGCCCAGCCAAAATTATTGAAGTTAGAAACATGAAATTTTGGGGATATGTTCCTTGTATGTCGAAAACGACCACTAAGGAAAGAGTTTTGGATATTCAGGTTCTAAAGAGGTGTTAAGGGGGTAAACGTGCATTTCATTGAATAACAATATCTCACGAGTGGTTTCATTTGGGGATGTGATACTTGGCATATATACTAATCATTAAAAATAAGCTGACACATGCCACATGGTTTTTCGATGTAGTGTATATTATGAGGTGAAAGGGATGAAAAGTGGGGGTTGAAAGATTCCTAACGGAGCGTGTATCTCTTAATCGTCATAGGCGAGGAGTTTGAAACTCGGAGGAAATCAATCAGCTTAAAAATAAATAAATAAATAAATAAAATAAATAAAATAAATAGGTGTTCGACCGCTTTTTCAGCAATGCAATTTAAGGGGCCTATGGGCAGGGGTGAAATTCTGGAAGAAAAACGTCCACTAAGGAAGGATTTTTGGATGTTCACTCTCATCGACCAACCAAAGCTATTAAAGTTAGAAGAATGATATTTTGGGGATATGTTTGTTGTGTGTCGAAAACGTCTACTAAGGAGGGATTTTTCGATATTCAGATTATAAAGGGGTGTTAACGGGGTTAAACCTGCATTTCATTGAATAACAATATGACACGACTATGACGCGAGCGAAGCGAGGCTAAAAATGATATGGTGTGTGTCTGTGTATTACTCATTCACGCAAGTACCACTGGTCCGATTTACATGAATTTTACATGGAAGTAGCTGATTTACCTGGTTAACTTATAGGTTACTTTTGATTTCAATACTTTGCACTATTTAAAGATGGCGACCATTTTAGTGACGTCACTACACCATTTGGTTTCAAACTTCCATATTTCCACTTCAAATAAAAAGAGAACGCTAAGAAATAGCAAACTTTTGATGGCATATACGAGGTTTAAAATTACATTTTCTATCCGAAAGGTATCTCTTAACGGTTAGCGAGTAAAACCCTAATTTGTGCTATAAAACACGGTCAACGCTGAGCGGTGTAGTTGGACAAAATGTTCCAACCTTAATCTCCCTCTGCGCAGCACCTCGCCTATCCCCTGTTTTAACTGTCACCTTCACATTTTAATTTATTTACGACGCGTAGCGAAGCACGGGTACTTCAGCTAGTATATTATATAAATCAAGAAACCAGAGTTTTTCAGTACATAGCCTATTATGTCCTTCCATGCATTTAATAATTTATTGGTACCAATGTTTTGTCGCAGCACATAAATGTTCATACAAGTCCAGCGTGACATAGTCTAAATTCAATGAAGCTCAGAAATGGAACCATGTGTTGGGGAAAGTGACTCTGGCTAAAATTAAGCCCTGTGTCTAGGATTAGAAAGAGGTTTTGTACCATTCCACTGTCAGCAAATGAAATGAGGAAACCAAGGAAGCTATGCTATGGCTGTCGGAGTCTTCGATACTTGGCCGCCCCGATAATGAGCTATTCTGAGTTTCGACTCTACTTTGTTTGTTTATGCCACCGCACAACATTCGTGAGCAATAGAAGGCGTGTCGTCTCAAAACTCACGAGTCTCAAAACTCACGAATTTCAAGATGCGGGTTAGAAAAAGTAGGTTCTAACCGGTTTCTGTACCTGGGCCAGTCTCAAAACTCACGAACCAAGCCATAGCCACCTATAAGGTAGCCATGGCCAAGCAAGATCATTGGGAAAGGGTCCATTGTTAGAGCCAGCAAGAACTGCTTGCCCTCTTGTAATTGGCACCTCTCTCATCAAGATGTTGTTGTTGATTCTTTTAGGGGCTTTGCGACATTGTGGTTGTGTACTTGGGTGGGCATAGAATTTGTCTGATAACCTGCGTCACTGTGACATCTGTACAATACAAACGAAATCCCATTCTAATAACTGGGTGGA
Organism: Meconema thalassinum; assembly: GCA_946902985.2. Taxonomy (NCBI): domain Eukaryota; kingdom Metazoa; phylum Arthropoda; class Insecta; order Orthoptera; family Tettigoniidae; genus Meconema; species Meconema thalassinum. The sequence continues at coordinate 1,357,473,099 of OX336388.2, forward strand.
CAAACATGGGTTGAAGGGCAGTGTGCTCTCCGGAGTCGTGAGTTTTGAGTCTGTTATTATAATGTTTATTCAGCTACTAGTTTATTGTCGTGAGTTTTGATACTATTTGTTACTATTTTTAGCTCGTGAGTTTTGAGACTCGTGCGTTTTGAGACGTAACCATAGAAGGGTCTCAAACTTAACACTATTATTATACAGTACGTTCAATAGGAAGCCCATAAAATAATATATTATTTTGTCACACTCAAACACTATGTTCGATGCTTCATACTAGTTGAAAGACTGAAGGCAATGCCCAATGCATATGCCTTAATAATTTATTTGGCATTACTTTTCCATTTATAAATTCTTAAGTATTGCGTTCCGTTCTACTCCTCTTATGTCCTACTGGAGGGTTGCAAACGTACTACTTGTAAGGTTTGTAATTAATTGTAATTAGTTGTAATTAATTAACTAGGCTAGTTGGGAGTACAAATCTGTTTTGTAACTTGATTAGTGAGTTTATGAAGCCTAGGTGGTAGGGCTGTAAACCACCAGGGCCAGAGACTTCGCTCGCAACACACTCCGTCCGCGTGACCGGGGATTGAAGCTTGAAGTAGTCCTTGTTCCATGAACTTCAACCAGACTTGCTGCCATCTCCAGGACATCGGAGGAATTTTTAGATAATGTTCTGTGAACGACTGATCATACATTGTTTGTGATCAACATAACCATATCCTCAACTGGAAACATTTCCTAGTTCAGTTCTGTTGTACTTTGTCCACTCTGATGTTGGAGTTTATTTATAGAAGTTATTTTAATTTACAATAATCAATGCATCACAACAAGCGAATTACTAATAGCATCTAAATTGTAGACGGCGATGTGAATAGTCACCTAGATCTTACGGTAGACTTTTAATTGTGATGTGCAAGGAGTTAATCCACATACTAGTTAAAAGGTTACGTTGTATTAATCAAATAAAATACTCGTAGAACGTTCTCTAAGTTCATGTTCTGAAAGGATGGTCAACAATAAGGTGCTGATGGATACGGTCAACAAGTTCAAACATTAGCAACACTCGCTCTGATCAACTTTTTGTTGCCTACTGTAAACCAAATGTCTAAGATCGATGTCTTTACATTGATTATAAGGAACTGTAATGATTCAAAGGGTTTCTGGTGCTGGTGTATGTTTGATAGCACGTTGGTATGTGTTTCTTTCTGTTGTTTCAAAATTCAGAAAACACCGTCCTTGGCTCTCGTGCGTTCTCCGGTGTGCGTTATTTTTGTTAGTAGCGCTCTGAAAATGGTTTCTACTTACTGAGCCACGTTATTGAAGCCAACTGCTATTAACAAACACCACGAAAACACTTTCAAAATAAGGAAATTGTCATAATTAACTTTCAAGTAAGTTAATAAACTTACCAAAAAACACGTCGCCATGTTGGATTCCAGCTTCACTTCACCGCAATCACCTGTTGCGAGAATTGGCGACTGTCTGGACGAAATTATTGGTGAAAATTACTGATTGTATTACTAGGTAAAACCATTGGCCTGGATAGGCCTAAATATTGTTGATACGTGACTACCCACTGTGCGTGACAAAAACCAGGGGTGTTTATATTAGCTAACGCGGCCCGCAGGGCGAAAACCGTTGGTCTGGAACCAATTATGTTGGCACTACAAATAGAATGCAATAACACTTTCTAGCGATAAAATATTCAACTCCTGTATCTTAGTAACATTAGCCATTTCTATGGTCAATTTTGCAGATTTTCATGGCGGCGGACACCGGACAATGCACGAGTTCCCCGTTCTTATCTAAATGTTGTTCTACAATAGATAGTAACTTCTCCTTGATGAATTTTCTAGTGGTTGAAGACATGGTAAAACCAAAAGCAAAGGGTCTGATTCCTGCGATACCGTTGTGATGAGGGGAGCAACTGTCCATAGAACGGTGGGGAGTAGATGAACACCTCAAGTCACTTACGGCATCATGGATATCAGCCCCGTGTACTGGGATGTGTATTGAGCTTGTCTGTGTTTCTGTAGCTGTGTTAGGGTTACTAATGGGGTAGCTGCATCGGGACTTCAATTAAGGTACTATCCCGCCATTTACCTGAAAAGAGTGTGGAAGAAACCGCGGGAAAAAACCTCACTCAGAATAGCCGCTGTCAGCGTCCGGATTCAAAACGTCCAATCACCGGACTTGAAATAGCTCCCCATTGGTTACGTATAATTGAGGCGTATGAAGTACATGTCTGTCTGTCTGTCTGTTGGGTAGTCAGCCCGAAGGCTGGTCGGATCCTCAAAAAGTACCAAGGATGCGCTATAATGAGGCGTTCTAGGCAAGATGAGGAGTGAGGTAGTTTGACATGGCTTTCCTCACTGAGCCAGCACAGCAGTATCAACCCTACGAGTGGAAGCTTTCACAACATCCACAAGCACTAGTTGTGCCCTGAACGCCATTACTCTGCTCCAATCATACCTCAGTAGCTTCCATATAATCACTGCCATGAATGAGACTAAGTCATTGGTGGAAAGCCACATATTACTATAGCCTGTGCCAACAGACAAATGCAAATGAACGGTACTGCATTCATCAAGACATGGGCACAAAAAGTACCTTGACTAAATTCAAATGCCGAAATTTCCTCAAGCCAGTGTGAGGTATACGGCGAAGTTTTCAGCAACCAATCAGTGCATCATCCCTTCACTCCTGATAGGTCCTGATGTGGAGTGCTCTGATAATAACGTGCTCACAGAAACAGGACGCATCATCTACATTATTGGATATTATTTTTCCTGTGGTGCGTGACTTATGGAACACCTGTAGAAAAGGTTTAATATGGTTGTATGGCTCAAATTAATAGCATGGTCTATATGTTTGCAATATACGACTAGGGGGTATGATTTTGTGGTCCATCAAACACAATACTGTAACTTACACTGGTTTAAAAGCAAACTACGCATTTTCAATAATTAACTACAACGTTGATCATGTTTTCATTTAATACTTTAGATATATGCCTTATGCCTTAATATAATTCATGGTTCTTTGCCAAGAATAATGTATATTTTTCTAGAACAAAGACTGAAGATGCGGCTTCGGTGGCATAGTTGGTAGCATGCTGAGCTATGATCAAGATCACGGATTCAAACCAGACCGTAGTCGTCGGATTTCTAAGAGCATTAAAAATCCCTGAGTATGCCTTCCTTCGGAGGGGAAGTAAGGCCGGCGGGCCCATGTCATAGATTTATGACATGTAAAAGAACCTTCCACTAACTACAATTGTGTGAAGCTAAATTTGTTGGTTAGATTTGATTAACGCTCTATTAGTTCCAACGTTCGGCACCAGGTGCCGGTTGCGGTGGCATCTAGTAGCCAAGTTCACAGCTAGGTGTCGTTGACTGTAGCATTTGGTAGCAAAAATAGGAACTACTTGAAATTGATCGTCTGCAGTCCTTACCTGAATTAATGATAACACACACTGTATGGCTGTATTAATGAACACTGGTTATCAGACAGATTCTACACACACCCTAAATACACGGGACTGCATGACCGCGTTGTCGGAGCCCCTAAACTGAGGAACCAACCAAAGACTGAAGGATTTTCCGGGAGCACGTTTCTCCTATTTACTGGAAAACTCACAAAACTGTAAATGTCGGTGTTTGGATATATACTCGCATGTTGTCTCCTCACCTTGTGTGAGTGTGGTCTGGCTGTGAAGAGCGATCACGGAGCTTGGAACTAATACCAACGGGCAGCTTATGGTTTCTCCCGCATTAAACTTCAAATTATATATTTTAATGACTTCATGGGATGAGTATATTATATTTTCTACTGTCTGTTATGAACGGTTTGCGCACTCGTAATCTTTGATTTCCTATTTATGTAGCCTATCTCTTACTTTATATTTCATCACCTTCATTTTGTGTTAGAAATGTGAATGCTTGAACATTAAAGATGTTTCACCCTAGTTTACAAATTGTTTAAAGTTCATGTCTTGCAAACTCTAATTCCTTCACAGGCACAACACTCAATTCTGAAAATCTCTTCCCAGAGATATTGGCGACGATTCCTAAACCCAGACATAACTACAAGGTATTGTCACTTACATAATATTCCCCTCGTGTTCGAGTAATACACCAGGCTGAAGAAGACACTACATTTTTATAACTCAGTCCTTAGATGATGCGTATATTGTGTCAGAGCGGCCACGGTGACCGAGAGCACTAACGCGCTATCTCGTGCCTCACTGGCATCGGGAAAGCATGGGTTCAAATCCGACATCAGCCGTCTTGAAAATGGTTTTCGTGGTTACCAATTTTCACCACAAGGAAAATGCCGGGACAGTTCATTTCAATAGGTCCACGGCCGATTTCCTTCCAAAATCCCTTCCGTGACCCGTCCTGTAAATAAAATAAACGGCCATTGGCTGTATTGATAACACTATTATTATTATTATTATATATTGCGTCAGACCCTCACTATATAAGTTGAAAGATAGTTGCGCGTACGGAGTCAAACATGAACGTGCTGTTTGATGCAGTTTTTGCATATCGTGACAGGAGATGGAATTTTGTGAGGTTTGAAGCCATTTTTCAGTGCTGCCAAAGTAAACTTTGGCGCCTTTCAGTCGGTCAACACGAATGTACCCAAATAGAGCTGGGTTATGCCCTAATCCTGAAATAAATTACATGAAAAATGAAAATCCACAGCCTGCTTCCAGTCTCCGACCGGGTCAGGAATGGAATGAATGAAGCCCCCATCTAGCGGCGAGGATATGAACTGTGCCGGCTGCCGAGGCCTGACGCACTCCTCTGGGGCAATGATTAAATGAATGACAGATGAAATGAAATGATAGTGGAGAGTGTTGCTGGAATGAAATTTTGACAGGGAAAACCGGAGTACCCGGAGTAAAACCTGTCTGCCTCCGTTTTGTCCAGCACAGATCTCACATGGAGTGACCGGGATTTGAACCACGGATCCAGCGGTGAGAGGCCGGCGTGCTGCCGCCTAAGCCACGGAGGCTTCGAAATAAATTACATGAGATTAATAAATACTAGTGCATCAAGTAACTCCGGAGACGAAACGAGAATCACCCCTCGTATCCACCTCGCAAACTGCGTGGAAAAAGTGATAGCGTCATCTCTTGTTACCACAGGGATGTGCTTCTGGTTGATTTCATCACTAGTGAATATTGCCTGTTACTGTGAAACACAGGTGCTAACCTACTTCGACGTGGCTTCAGGGACTGGACGCAGTTTTGTCCATGCCGACATCGATACCTAGAATTAACGTTGGAACTTCCGACTTGAAGTTTCAGTGCTACGCTACTGCTATCTAGCGGTTAGAATTGAAACACTTTAACTAGCCAACCACAGGCAGCCATTCAAATCGATATATCACGAACAATTGAGTGTCGTTCGCTAAATCGCAACATCGTGAACGAAACTCGAATTGTCGTGATATATCGATTTGAATGGCTGCCTGTGATTGGCTAGTTAAGGTGACTTCAATTCTCACCGCTAGATAGCTGTAGCGTAGCACTGAAACTTCAAGTCGGAAGTAAGGATGGCTCTACTATAAAATGGTGACTGTGTTGAACATAATTGCGTATAAGTGCCATAGCTCTGTGAATCCTGTAAAATAAGATTTTGTATGTGAGCCCTTGTTACCTTATCTTTAAAGCGCCTGTGCACAACCACAACGCTCTGCTTCACCAACAGATAGAATAAATACAAACAAACAGGAAGTGAATTATCTGATGAAAACAGAACAAGAGGTACAATCATAAACATAATCATAAGAATTTTCATGAAATGACGGATTTCACTATCTGACTATGACATATACACTGGTGCAGTCTGCACACACGGCCAAGTACACGGGGTTAAATGACCACAAAATCGAAAGCCCCTAAATGGATTAAATTTGAAAGTATTCTCTACACGATGGGCACATGCAGTCTCGTTTATTGATTTTCAGTTTGTGGGCACTTCTAAACACATATCCTATATTCAAGAGTAATTTACTACTTGGGTTTGATAGAAGCATTAGTTTATTCCTTAACATGGATCACCTCAATCATATGGTGTGGAGAAGCGACTTTCTTGATCTCAGTAACCGCCATTTCCACAGAGAGTTTGTAGACCACTCTATTTTGGTGCCACCACTCCAATATCGGTCCTGCTGCTGTGTCAGCTCTAAACAAATCTCGACGTCAGGTATCGATCTATCGCCCTTAGCGTCGACCTTTAAGCTTGAAAATGTCAAGCAATGTAGACGGACAAACAGCAAGCGGCATCCTCCCCAAATTAGATATGACAGCGCGACATTACGCTCGGAGCAACTTGAGCTTCACAATCCCATTCCACTCTTCACAAAACGCTGTGCGCTCTTGTGTTCAGTGGAACTAACCATATTTTAATGGCTATTACATTAGAGGGCTTCATATTCTCATTATTTATAGCCAGACTGATGCTATCTGCGTGTCAGCATTGGGCAATAAATGATTTAAAATTATCCGTACTGGCAACGGTGGCCGAGAACGCTAATACGCTTGCATCGGGAGAGCGTGGGTTTGAATCCCACCTCAGCCGCCCTGAAAATAGTTTTCGTGGTTTCTCACTTTCACCACCAGAAAAATACCGCACAGAGTTGGGCCCTTGCAGGAAAATGCTGGCAAAAGTCCAAAAATCAAATCCCGGACTTCTTAGTCAACTGTTCCGTTTCCATACAGTAGAAGACCACGTGCATCATACTGTATGTCGATAAGAAAATGATCCAACTGCACTCCACGCTGCGAAAGTCTGAACTGCCAAGTCACCCCACGCGACTCATTGAGTACTGCTCGGGTCCAAGCTGCGTGAACCTGAGAGGAATGTGGATCGCCGTCTGTGAGACGTGATGAGGTTTCCCGAGCGTGCATAGTAACAGAACCAAATACATTGGTCGGTGACTCACTCACTCATTCGCAACACCACATTGGTTTGATCAACGGCCCTATGTTAGCAGTATTGGAATAGAAAGGAATACCAGATATCTCGACGGGCTGTTGACAGATCCTTCTCTTCTCGCCTGACCCTTCCCTGCCCCTTCCCCTCACCCCGCAAGTTCACAGAGCTTGGACCGGAGCAGTAGTTGATAAGCGGAGAGAGTGCTGTGTTTTCAAGTTGTTACCATCCATGCTGTGTTCATCTCAGAAATAATTACCTCAATGGAATCGTCACCTGGAGGTGTGCTTTGTAATATAGTTCACAGTTACATTCCTATAATTTCGGTAAGGGTCCGGGCACGTCCGGGCTATAATTTTAACTTTCTCTGCTACTCAAGATAGTCATATTATAATTCATCAGCAAAAGTTTGCGAAAATTTGCGTATCTCTGCTGCATAATACTTCCTTTAAGCCAGCAATAAAGTGTTCAAAAGGTATAGAGAACGTTTCACGAGAAAAATGTGCCGAGCGAAGACGAATCACGATGTGCTTAATAGGCTCCTGATTGCATCTGACCCATACATCCCAAGCATGGACGAAGTACACACTACAAGAAAGACATCTTTCGATAAAGACGTTTTAGATTATGGTGCTGCCCCCAAACATTAACCCTATGTGTGGAAGTAAGTCAAGTGGTAAAAGTTCAGATTCTGGTTAAACGCATCTATATGCAGTGTTAATTAGGTATGTACAATAAATTAAGCTGTTATTTTGTTATAATAATGTGTTTCTGTTACTTACGTACTTAATATACCGTTCATATAGGCCTAATGTTTGCCATCTTTTTTTTTTTCCTTTTACCAAGATATTCATTTCTGGTCTGAGGGCTGGAACGGGGTACACTCAGCCTCGTGACGTAAAACTGAGGAGCGGAGGGTTCGATTCCTACCTCAGCCATCCTGGAAGTGGTTTTCCGTGGTTACCCCACTTCTACTCCATGCCGGGATGGTACTCAACTACGCACACACAAGTACACGGGGCTACATGACCACGATGTCGAAAAGCCCCTAAATAATCAAAAACTTATTGAGACATGATGACTATTGAGACCTCCAAAGTTAAGCAATAATAGGGCATGATCAATCCTCGGATAGGCGTTCGCGAGTTACCGACATGTGAAAAAGTAGAACAGAACTCGTTACCCGAGTGTAGATTAACTTGAACTCTCAATATTTTTTTAAACGGTTGTCCGCACTGGATACAACACTGAAGAAGCGAAGAAAGGAGAGCATGTGAATCGATAAGGATTCTGGAGATTTATATACTATGGATATCTCCATTACAAAAATCACAAGACTACAAATATTAACTATTAAAAATCAATCCAATTTTTTAACCCCGATTCAAGTTAAACCCCAGGCTAAAGAGCGCTTAGTCGCACCAAGACCAACTACAATCCTCAGACCTTAATGTAGAGAAAACATGGCGGCGATGGTTGCCCTACCAATAGCTAAGATCATGTCATCGGGCTTGTCACAGTTCGTGTAAATTATTATTTTTACTCACCTAAGAGCATAAAATATATCACAAGATGAGACTAGGTTCCGAATAAATATGCATCAATAATTTAGACTTACCTGAATTAATTTGTCTATATAGTGCTGGCCTCGAATTATAGGTTTCTTCGTCTTCACCCAAGGGACAGCTAGAATAGTCTCACTGTTTCTGTGGTTGAATAAGAAGCTTTTTGGCGAGTTATCACGATTTGTATTTAAGTTCAGTAATTATAGAATAATATTATTAGCAAAAAATCAAACAGATTCTGAAGTAGGAGAGAAGAAAGTACCCGGTCACTGAAGTGCTGTCCCAGCACATGCAGAGTATTTGTGTACACAATCGGAATGAGAATAGTTGCCTGAAATAATCGAACCAACGCCATAGAGATACAATTCAATTAAGACCTCTCGTGGAATTGCCTACAATCTCGGGTAAAACATCACACCGAATTAGTTGATTGAAATATGCAAAGAAGTCGTCGTGTGGATATCAGAACATAATTATGGAGAATACTACACACAAGTGACCCGATAATATGTTACCATCTAACCTATTAAACATTCGCTGTTACCGTTTGGAATAGTTGTACGCTGGAAATAGTTGATTTAGTAAAGTACTATAGGTTGGAAAGCACCATCTCCCTCTTACGGAATTATCGCGGCACACCATTTCGCAATATAAGTACATAATTGGCAAGGTACTCACAACACTTTATTACACACATCATAATAAAAATATCTTGCAGGCTGTAAGAATCACAAAAGTATGAATAATGACGAAACACAATGAGTTCACAGTTTGGCACAGGGGAACATCTTCCTTAACCAATAAAACAGAAGTTCACTGTATTATTTGGCGTGTGTACAAGGCAGTGTAGAACATCTGCCAGACTGGTAATGATTTTCGGAGCCACATGTTGCTGAGCGTTCAAGATAACGTCAACGGTTTGGTCCAGCCGTAGGTGCTCATTGCGTTTTCCCTTTACGTACTTAAGTTCGACACTACTGACGTGTTAGTTATTGTTGTTTTAAGGGGCGGAACTACGAGGTCATCTGCCCCTACACCTCTGACGTGTACTAAGCTATTATTATGTTGTCACTAACTAGCAAATCATTGCGGTGTATATTCTTGAGACACTTCTATTATGCTTTAAGTCTTAGGTACTTCAACATCCGAAGTAAATGACACAATGCCATCGGTTGACTGGACAATCATCACACAAACGAACCAGTCCATATTAAGCGTATTATCACATATTTACATACGATTGCAGTACATTAACGCGAACTGGACTTTACAGACATACAGAAGACACTAACAATTACAGATGAGCGACAGTTTATCCCAACTTTCATCAAACGAAGCTAATCAAAGCTAAATAGTGTATCCCAGCAACGAAAGTAAACAAACATATGCCGGGGCTTCAGCATACGCCATTTTCACACTTTCTAGACCTGCATTAAGGTCTGAGTATTGTAGTTGGTCTTGGTCGCACCGCGAACCTGGCCCACACGCCGCGCCGCTGGCTCGCTTGCTTCGCTCGCGCAGCCAGCGGCTAATTTAATTGAGTACATAGCAGAATTCAGGCTTCCTCACCGCCTTCTTTTCAAGCCTAGAATAATAGCGTACTAATAAGTGTCCGTCTTCAGTTCTGTTCCAAATATCTCTTTCCTTTGAAGGGTGAGAAAAATCCACAGAAATTCAAATCGTAAGATGTCGGATCTTAATAGACTTAAGATTAAATTTGGTAACCGCAAGACTAAATTAAAATTAAATCCAAATACAATCTTAGAGTTATAATTTTTCTGCAACATGGTAGTGCAAATGGAACATCGAAATTGGTGTCTAGATCATCGTCTCCCAACTCCATATTTCATGGAGTTCGCCAAACACTTTTCCATAATGGCGGTTTTTGAGGTTAGGCCTATTACTATTTCCTTAATTTCTGCGGCATTGTCGTATTATTATTATCATTATTATTTTAAAATTAAAAACCCTGTAATGCCCCTTGTTACATATGTGTAACATCGGGAATTTATCACATTATTTCCACAATAAATTAGTATTTACCACGAATGTCTGATTTACCGGTAGGCTATGTACCAACGTTAGGGATTCATTTGGTTTCGCCAGCTCATTTGTGTTCGAACAATACTAACAACAGTACCGCGACCCCACTAAGGAACAGTTACATGTAGATTCTATATTTAAAAGTCAGTGGTTCAACCAACTCAAATCGTTGTAGAAGTTCGCAAGTCGAAAAAGGTTGGGCACCGCTGGCCTAGATAGCACTATCCAGAAAGATCTTTGCCAGACATTTGAGTTGAGGCCATCCACATTAACACATCCACTGTATGGTTGATCAGGAATCACATACAATAATAAAACCTGAAACCTTGTGTTGGGCGAGGGGAGCAATCCGGCCGACCACTTCTCACAACGACGCTTTCGCTTGTATATGTATACGAGCAGCTCCATACAAAATAACAAATATAGCTGCCGCAGGGCAGGAGGAATATATATTTCGTTTGTTATCGAACATGGGAAGATATCTTGTGAGATGTAAACGAAGGAGCTGTCCCACTGGGCTCGTAGCCAAGAAAGATTTGTGGAACCGATAGCAAACCATCAATACAAGAGACAGCACTCGAAGTAGTATCCATGTGTTGAAGTTTGTTGTAACATCCCCGACTGCAAACTGTCTTGTGACGCACTTGTGGTTGTGAGTTCCTCGTTTATCACAGGCATAATTTACTGAAATTAGTGATGATGAAATATCAGAAAAACATTCAGTCTTTCATTAATATTAATTAATTAATGTATTTATTCATTCTGATAGTAGGGAAGTTATGACTTAGGCCCTCCGTTACACCTAACCATAAGAAAGAAAGAAAGAAAGAAAGAAAGAAAGAAAGAAACACACACAAACAAACAAACAAACAAACAAACAAACAAAAACAAGTGAGGTTGATAGTGTTAATTAATTTTTGGGTTTGGAACATCTTGGTCATCAGCCCCATGTACCTTCAATTTGTCTCATAACCTGTGACTCGGTGGTGACTGTGTGCGCTCAATTAATTGGGGCCGCTGGAGACAATCTGACTCATTTTGGTTTTGATTAGGGATTTAAGGTTGGATTCCCTTCCTGACGCCATGTGATTTTTCAGTAAAAAATTGCACCCAGCAGTCACCGGGATTTGAACCCCTACCTCCCTTCTTTTCGTGCTTTATATCAACCATATCTCCTCCTTAACTAAAATAAATATAGCCTAATCTTTATGTAGAAGATTTCCAAATATATTGCCACACTCGTATCAACGATATCAAATACAATAAGGGTTATAAACACTGATCTTCATCAACTTCGTGAATACGCCGGTGGCAACTCTCTCCTCAATCCTAAGAAGATCCAAACTATCATCAACGGCTCTCGTAAGTTGCTAAACTCATTAAAAAACAACTACGTTTTCCTCTGGTAACACTGCATACAATCACCATTCCCTTTAGTAAACAAGTAAGGAACCTTGGATTGACCTTAACGGAAACTCTCGACTGGTCACCACATGTAAGAAATACGCGTGAAAAGATGTACGCATCCCTTCATCCACTCGTGCGTCATAAGAACTAGACATTACGATTAAACTCATCCAGACACTAATACTAGCAATTCTCGACTATTGTGACATCGTTCTCGTTGACGCGACTCATGGACAAACTATGAAACTTCAACAAACATTGAACTCTTGTCTTCAGTTTGCTTTTAATCTAAGATACGATGCCCACATAACCCCAAACTACCGAACTCTTCCGTGGCTCATACCTGATGAACACCGTAAACTTCACTTATTGACATCATCTATTGATTTCTGCATGAAAGCACCCCTACGTGCATGTTATCAAAATTTCATTACTTGTTCTCATATTATCATAATCCTAACACTCGATATGGCTCTTCCCTCACCATCCCCATCACTCATCTATGTTCAACCGTTCTTTTGCTTTAGCTTGTCTCGACTATGGAATTCAACTCCTGCCGATATCAGAAATACTAAAACAATAAAATTTAAGGCCGCATGCCGAGATTACCTGTTGAATACTGCTGATTGACCCGTGTGAATGGTGATGGATGGAAGGAAGCATGACTGAGCTGGGATAATATTTAGGAAATTTATAGAAAGGTTTGTAACTTTGTGATTAGGCCTACGGTATTATTAGTCGATTATTAGACTATTATTCATATGCCACATTCATTAATATTAGTATTTAACATAATTAATTTACTCTTAATTTACCTAGAAAAAATGCTGAGTTTTAATTCACTGGTCATGAAAGCCAATATACCATCTTACTTTTAAGGTATTTAATGTATTTAAAAATGTCTCATATGTACCGGTAGCATATTGCGTGGTCATGTGTAAGAGAGCCATAATTTCGCCACTACTAAAGACATGAAATAAATCTATATAGTTAAAACACTAAGGCGATTTTTGTTACCACGAGATTGAGAGAACGACAGAACCTCTTTACTTCGTAGAGCACTCTTACGAAAGCTCTTGGCCTGTAGATTTGCAGAGTGTCTTTAAAATAAACAAATATGTTACACTATATTTTAAATTAATAAAGAAAAATGCAGTATTCTTGCTGCACACGCATGCGCACAATCCGCCTTGGCTCATGACAGAAATGGCGGTGAGAAGTCCATTAAAATATAATTTACTTAATGACTGTACGCACCCATGTATAAAGCTTCCGTGTATTTGAAAACGGACATTAACCAAGTCCTGACAATAAAATATAGTAACAGTATAAACCTACTAGCGGACCCGTGCGAGAAATCTCGCATGTTCATAAACCACACTTTCCTCAGTAGGTTTATAATGAGAGACTTAAAGAGAAAGATTATGTTTTTATTTCAACCAAATAATTATAGAACACTATTTACATTTCAGGATAAAGGAAAGACCTCAGAATGTTAATATGACATGAAACAGGCGTCACAGCGGCTCATGCACAGCAAATGGAGCGCATTTTCCTTCAGCAACGGTGTTTGCAAATCGCACACTTCGTACAATTTTTTAAAGTCATCTTTTAAAGCAATTATGGATATTTATGGAATTAAAGTGCAATTCGTCACTGCTAATGTCTATTCTCTTTCATTTGAATGCTCATTTTCTCGATCGGTCGCTTGTGATTGCCGCAGGAGGGATCTATACTACTGAAATAATATATATGATACGAATGTGCAACATTGATTTTTTTTGTTAATGGAATGGACTTTCTCCAGACAGCGGGTTATGAAGACACTGAATGGTGTACACCAGTGACTGATCAAGATTGCGCGAATAGCTATGTGGTTAAGGTGTCTGACTGTGGATCGAAGATGCCCAGGTTTGATCCCACCTCTAGGCATTTTTTTTTTACCACTGAAATATTGTTTTATCATGGAGTATTATTAACGTTTTACCTTTTATAATAAACATTTATTGCAGCCAATGGCCAAAGAACATAAATACTAACGTAATACCTAAATACATGAATTATCACGTTAAAATTGCTCGCAATGTGCATTGGTATAACTATTATTCATCCAAGCAGAACTGTGCTAGAGTCTCTCTCCTGTCTGGACACATGATATCGTTCACAGAAATTGTTGCATCGCTTACACACGCATTCTGAGCACGGTGTGTGATACGATTTAGTCAAGCATAGGCGGTGATGGAAACCGTGTACTGCTAATTGGGTCACCAGGTGACGCAGCTCGTAGTTTGCTTGTGTCCAATCCTGTGTCATCATAGCATCTGTAGCGTAGAACTCGCTCCATATATCTTCTTTCTTCCGCTGCAGCTCAGCAAGCGCTTGCGTGTAGCTGGCACAAATGGCAAGAGCATCTTCATTCGAAGTTCTTCAATAAGGAACGGCTCTCTAGACAGCTACTGTGCGAGATCTGGTTGTTTTAGATACCCCCCAATACTCTTTTTAAAAAATATGCTTTAACTTTCTCCAGTGTATATAGATTATTTCTGGTAAGATCAGGCCAGATAACTTCTATACCGTAAGTTAGTACTGGTAGTATTTTCACTTTGAATAGTCTCATAGCCGTTTCGAGGCTTAGTGTTTGTAAGTTTCTTATAGCTTTAATTGCACAGCTCTTTCTGTTATATGTTTGGTGAAGCACTTGCCACTAGGTTGCAATGTGACACCTAAATATTTAAAGTCATTTACTATTTTAAGTGTAGAGTCATTTATGGTGATTTGTATACCGGACGGTATTTTGTCCCCATTTCTAAAGACCATCATTTCTGTTTTTGTTTGATTTATGTACAAATTGTTTTCTTGACACCATTTAACCATAACATCGATCGCCTCTTGCAATGTGTGCGGGTTACAAGAGCTAACTGCTATGTCGTCAGCGTAAGCATAAATGTAAATATCCCTTCTGTCTTGGATGATTCTTATTAATTCTTCAGATGTAAGAATGAATAATAAAGGGCTCATAGGATCTCCCTGAAGTACACCATTAGTCTGTAGAATTGTATCTGATGTAGAAAGGCCATCCGATATTCGTATGGTGTTGTAGGCGAGTATAGATCTAATAATTTCAATCCAGATATTATCAATTCCTAAGGTGTTCTCCAGCTTCGATATTATTAGTCCTCTGTCCAGTAGGTCGAAAGCCTTCGTGAAGTCTAAGAATACAGTATAGAATTTTTCTTTCTTTTTAAGTGCATCTTTGATGTTATGTAATAGTAATTCTGCAGCCATTATCGTAGATCTGTTGTTTCTAAATCCAAATTGAGCATCGGGGAGTGATTTGTCGATAGGTTCCTTCAGTCTTTGTGTTATTATATCAGTGAATATCTTGAAAAGATTACTTTCCAATGCGATGCCCCCTGTCTTACCTTTTGTAAGTGAGTTATGTATGAGTTGACTGGAATTACAGTATTTCTTGCATAAAGGTCGATTCACACTATACGTTACGTAACCTTACCGTTTCCTTTCCATCACATCACCGTGCATGAAAGTTAACTGTATTTTAAATGAGTACATGCACACTGCACGTTACATACACCTTCCGTGAGCCTTCCGTTTCCCGACAGGATTGTTTGGCAGCAATGTTTACGGAACGTATGCGGTCACTTATTGACAGTGTGCACTAGCAACCATTTCCATTCCGTGTCTAGAAGGCGTGATTTGGCGTTCTGTGTTTATTCACTGGCATTAACCTGGGTTAGGTTTGGTTACAGTTTGCGGTTACACTCGCCAAAACGAAATAGGTTATAACTTAAGAAAAGTTAGCAATATGGCGACGAAAGATGTATTAGAATTGATAAGGTGAATAAATAATGGTGTTGGAATTGATATGGTGAATAAATAATGATGATGTCGACCATATGATTGTGTTTCCTACAATATATAGAGGGCGACACTATTTTTTAAAATATCGCAATGGCTCTGAATGCTTCCAGAGAACAGTATTTCCCCCCAGGGGCTCACATCTAGAGGGACGTGGGTTGGCGACCACGGGACCCCAGCTGAGTCCGGCATTGCTTCCACTTACTTGTGCCGGGCTCCTCTCCGTCTTCTCTCCTATCGACCTCCCTTGGTCAACTCTTGTTCTTTTCCGACCCCAACGGTATCAGGGTATCCGAAGCCTAGGGAGTATTTCACTTTCCCGCCTTAATTGACCCTTGTCTCATCTTTCCTAATCCCGCACTGTTTTTGTTAATTGGCTCCCCGTGTATCTACATTCCCTTTAGCCTTTTTTTCGCATCTACATTCCATTTTATGAGTATTTTCAATCTACGTTGCATTTTGTAAGTCTTTTCGATCTAAGTTGCATTTTGCGAGTGTTTTCAACCTCAATTGCAATCGTGAAATATAAAATTACAAAAACCACAAAGAATTTGATATTAGCCTATATGATTTCATTTGTTGAGTGCTGAGTGGTTCAAGTTCAAACATGATTTGATATCCGTACTTTCAATAGTAGTTTCAGATTATGTTTGAATTGGCGCTTCTAAGATGGTTAAAATTTCAGTAACCACAGTAGTAGCTTGGTTAGTAATTTCACCACCAGACTATACCCGGGTTAACATCAAAGCTACGCCCCCATGTGATTCACACGGTTGAAACAAGTGTGGATCACAAACACTCAAACAAACAACGCACTGAAACCACAAAGAACACACTATTACATAAATAAACCCTGGAAGACATATATACACACACACTTGTCAAATTCTCACACATTCTCACTCTCTCGAATGTTTTATTGTGTCCATTTCCTAGCCTCACTGATTTCTCTCAAGTGTCTTAGGTCTATCACTTCATTTTCTTCGTCTCATCATGAGACCCTATCGCTTCACAAGCCATGGTATTTGCCTGCACAGGCCTTATCATACCATCTATCCATCTAACACTCGATGCCACTTTGCTGGCTAGCATTCTTCGTCACATCTCTTGAGTTTTGTCATGCCATCACGTTATGTTGACTAATTCTCTAAGAGTCCATGCCATATTATTTTACAGAGTGATATCTACGGAGATTCCTAATATTATGTGTACTGACAGACTTACCATCCTGGTCCGTTAAACTATAGGCACACTCACCAATACGTTTAACCACCTTAAAAGGCCCCTGAAATAGATGAAAAAAAAAACTAAACCAACCCCTAAACTGAAGATAGATAAGAACTCTGAAACACACCTGATCGCCTATCCAAAAAAAAACTGAATTTAACCCTCCAAAAACTGTAAGCTGCCAACTTCCTACTCATCTCCCTCAAACTTACCTGCCAAAATGATACTCTCAATGAAGGTCGACATATCCTGTTTCAGCATAATGCCTATTTCTTTCTCCTCTGGTTCACCTGTACTCTTTCGTTGCCACTTTCCTGACGCCCCCCACCTCTCTGATAGTTTTCCTGTGCTGATATTATCCTTATCCTGTTTCTTTCTACTTCTATAATTCCTTATTTCCACCTCCCGTTTATTCTGTCTACTAGAATCTCCCTGCTGACTTTCACCTAACATCACCTCCAAATGTTGTTCACTCTCACCTAACGTCTCCTCCCACTGCCGTTCACTCTCCTCTAAGTTATTATCACCTCCCATCCCTTTCAACTGCTGTTCACTCTCGTCCACGCTACTATCACCTACCGTCCCTTTCAACTGCTGTTCACTCTCGTCTACGCTACTATCACCTACCGTCCCTTTCAACTGCTGTTCACTCTCGTCTACGCTACTATCACCTACCGTCCCCTCCAACTGCTGTTCACTCTCGTCTACGCTACTATCACCTACCGTCCCCTCCAACTGCTGCTTCTCTGCTGCTTCGTCCACACACAACTTCACAGATTCTACCTGCCTGCCTACCTCCTTTCTAATAGCCTCTCCTTGCTGCCTAACTTCTCCTACCTCCTTACTTACAGGATCTTTCACTTCTCTTTCCTGCTTGTTCACTGCCTCTATACCGGACTCTAACTTCTCTGAACTAGACTCTACCTGCTTGCTCCACTTATCCACACTAGGCTCAAACGTCTCACTCACAGACTCTCCCAGCTTGTCCAACTTTTCCCTACTGGACTTACACGTCTCACTCACAGACTCTACCAGAGATTCTAACTCCTTACTGACAAATACTCCTAAATAGTTTACTTCCTTACTTACAGATTCCTTCCAAGACTCTATCTCCTTATGCATAGACTCTCCCTGCTTCTTAATCTCTCCTTTTATTTCTCTCAGTAGCATAAGAAGCAAACTAGTGTTCATACCCCCTCCATTTAAATTTAAGTTGCTACCTTCAGTGATCAGCTGCGACTCATTGGAGACAATGGTATCCGATTCTCCCGTTGTCTGTTCCTTACCTTCCTCACTACTATTTCCCCCCGTTCCCTGATTAACTGACATTTTACTATTTTAATTTATTCGCAACCCTAGACATTAATTCCATATTGTCCAATGTGGACATACCCCATAAAACAAAACAAATTACTGTGAACCCCAATACTCCTAAGGTGTCTATCGGCTGTGTGCATATGTGCCCTAATGATACCTGCTAGGTTTCCCTACTCTTTCCCCACGTTGGGCGCCATGTTGTAACTCTTTACTAGCCCTTCTTGGGCGACTGATTTAAAACTTCCCAAAATCATCCTCCTATTTTTGATCGGAAGTACTTCATCATATACCACACAATTGAAATGGCATGAACAAATTACCCTAACCTGACTTCTCTTGCAGTCAACCAAATAAGGGTTTGGGAACATTGTGACCGGAACAGTCACAGTACTTTCAATAGTAGTTTCAGATTATGTTTGAATTGGCGCTTCTAAGATGGTTAAAATTTCAGTAACCACAGTAGTAGCTTGGTTAGTAATTTCACCACAGACTATACCCGGGTTAACATCAAAGCTCGCCAAAACGGCCTGGTTAGCTTTTGTATTAACTAAAGTATACCATACGCCAAACCGCGTCTTATATTCCAGCATCATCGACGAAAAATTGATTGAGCGTGTAAGAAAATATGATGAGCCAAGGCGGATTGTGCGCATGCGTGAGCGGCAACTTTTTTGCCTGCTTAATTAAGGTCCATACCCGTTGCGTTAAAAGTTGTTGTATTCACACCATACTATACCGTATGATTTTCTGTATTTTGCTCTTTTAACATATCATGAACCCATTTTCTTCGTTTCCTCTTTCTTGTAGTACGCTCCTCCTCGTCTAAAATAATAATAGCACATAGAACTAATTTTTTTCTGGACCACATTCTGTCTCTAAGTCCTGAAATTGCCAACTTTTCTTATAACCTGTTTCGTTTTGGCGATTTTGTGGTTACCGCAAACTATAACCAAACCTAACCCAGGTTAAAACCAAAGGGAACGAAAAAACACGCCTTCTAGACACGGAATGGAAATGGTTGCTAATGCATTCTGTCAATAAGTGTCCGCATACCTTCCGTAAACCACGGCCAACGAGAAAGACAGGCCATGGCGCGTAAACCTATTCCTTTTGTGACGTAGGCAATGTAGTGCTTGATGGTGCTTGTACGTTTAAGTTGAGAGCAATTCATGAGCAGAAGAAATGCGATATTTTATATCAATCTTCTTGGAATGGTCCCAGTTTAGATGCTCCGTGTGTTTTCCATCACGGTAAATTATACTGTATAGGTTTACAAAACTACGCCAGCTATAGATAGCCTATTTACATGTTAAAGTTACTCGTAACAAAAATCCACGCGAACAAGGATTCGAGGGTTTGTTGTGTCTTTAATAGCTGCAACGAGTAGAGTAAGTTGAGTTGTAGAGCCTGTGACCTTCGTTGTGAGTTATATTATGTGCACATGAGTATAATTAGATCAAAGAGTCTTGCAGTGAAAGTATTACTTAGTTACTGTTTTTGAAGGGGCGGATCAGAAATTAATACGTTTATAGAAAAGATCTGAGGAATAAACTCGCCACCAACTGACAACTCATATCAATACCTTCTACGAAGACAAGTGGTAAATTAATACCAGCATTTATACAGGTTCAATGATGCAGACAATAGGACTACCACACCGGCAGTAAAACGAAGACCATAGAATATTATGTTCGCGAATATCTTTCTATTACAAAAACGTTTGATACATTTATGTATATCGTTCAATTATAAGAGTTATACATGCATGCATTGTCCGGCACTGTTCATAGCTTTTCATAACCTTCCTGAACGCTCTGTAACCGTCTAGTAATTCCACATAATTAACAAGCAACCGCCAGAGAAAGGTAACTTACTCCTGAAAAGTATTAACTTGTGATCAACTACAACGATTAAAGATACGTGATCTACTGGTTCTACTTAGAGTAATGAATAAATAAGTAAATTGTGGCCAAGTATTGGACTTCATAAGACTGATCAGTGTAAGACTTGAGTTGTAATTACCATGTATGTTTTGCCAGAAGCCATGGTTGTGTTGGTTCAATGCTTTTTACAGCGTGTTTTCTGATATGATATGGGTTAAGTATTCTGTGATTTCTTTGCAGACAATACGGTTTATGTTCCTGTCATACATAACCCTACCGGAATTGGTGCAACAGCACTACATTGCTGACGTCACGAAAGCGCACCAGGGCCAGTATTTCTCGTTGGCCGTGTCCGTAGACATATCGTCGTGACAAGGAACGGTACAGTATGGTGTGAATACAACAACTTTTAACGCAACGGGTACGGACCTTAATTAAGCAGGCAAAAAAGTTGCCGCTCACGCATGCGCACAATCCGCCTTGGCTCATGACAGAAATGGCGGTGAGAAGTCCATTTAAATGTAATTTACTTAATAACTGTACGCGCCCATGTATAAAGCTTCCGTGTATTTGAAAACGGACATTAACCAAGTCCTGACAATAAAATATAGTAACAGTATGAACCTAAACGAATGTGCAACATTGATTATTTTGTTGTTAATGAAGGACTTTCTCCCGACAGCGGGTTATGAATATACTGAATGGTATGCGCCAGTGAGTGAATAAGAGTGCGCGAATAGCTATTTGGTTAAGGTTACTGACTGTGTATCAAAGGAGGCCAAGTTCGATCCCAGCTCTCGGCAGTTTTTTTTACCGCTGAAATATTGTTTTATCAAGGAGTATTATTAACGTTTTACTTTTTGTAAGTGAGTTATATAGGAGTTGACTGGAATTACAGTATTTCTTGCATAAAGCAGGCAAGAAATCTACGAAATACATCCATAATTAAGCTCGGTGCGCAGATTTCTTTCAATGCAAAGCTATCTAATATAAGGGCGGAAGACATGTCACTTATATTGACCAAGGAAGAGAGTTTAGATGTTTTGCATGGTATAGACCGGTAATGAAGCGAGTGTAATAAGTCTCTTAAACAAGGATTCTTTGAGCCTTAGCAGTTTTTGCTTGAAATTGCTAGCGGAGACTATGATATCGCGAGCACAAACTCCTGTGCAGATTTCGTACACAGTCGGAATGTTTCGTCATTCCTCGGGATTTCTGGAGCGGCAAAGAAGAACAAACAGGAGACACTTCACCAGGCGAGTGAAACTGGTATAGGGCGATCGGTTCCCAAATTACTTCATGATATCTTTAACTTCAATCTGCTCCACCCGGGCGCTAATGTCGCATGTATCCATAGAATGAGTAGAACAGGATTCTGTAAGTTACACATAATAGCCTATATAATTAAAACTACTCGAAGAATGGATTACTCTGAGACAAATTATAACACACAATGCTTTTTAACTGTTTAAAATCTTACTAATTGTACGTTCTTTATGATTCCTTAGTTTAGGGGCTGCGACAACGCGGCCATGTTGCCACGAACGTTCTTTATGAAGCATATGTTGTTATGAGACTATAAATAATGTAAGCAACTACAGGCCTGCTTCAGCTGCTCCTCACTTGCCCTTTCAAGGCTCATGCGCAATCGGTAGCCGTTTTGCTAGTGACACATGCCAACACCTGTTTGAATGACAAGCATACCTAATTTCACAAAACAAATTGAATTTGCGGGTGTTATTTGTGTCAAATTTTACAATTGACATAAAGGGTAACATTACAGTGAATTAAAAGACAAGTGAGTAGGCCTATAGGCTACAATTATCTTTGTACCTTATTTTTTGCAATAGCACGAATTTTTATTTGCCATCAAGACGAGATACAAGTATGCGATGGTGTTCATTTTAAGTTTACAAAGCTCTTTTCTTTATTGATAGTTGGCATAACTATCAAGTCAAATCGGCCCCTGTAGTATAAAGAAAATGGTTGTTACTGTATGTACATAAATAAGGTATTTTGTTCAAATGGCTGGTTTCTTTGTGTAGCCTACGTTGCAATACCGGTATTAGTCATTATTTATACAGAAGTTTTGGTATGTTATTGCACATGAGAAAACTGTTGAGCCGATTGTGAATCAAGGGCTTTAATTGACTGTAGAATTCTCTATGCTATGGTATGGACAGTTAATCAGCATATTAGCAAAATGCTATCCTCACAGAGAAAAATAATGCCAAATATTCTTACACTTTCCTTTCACCATTTTGCAGTTTTCACGTGTAGACAGTTTTTATTTCATTTGAGGGCCTTGGACATCGTGGTCATGTAGCGCCGTGTACATGGGTGTGTGTGTGTGTGTGTGTAATTTTTGTGATAACCTGTGTTTTTGTGCACTAGCGTGTGTATGTGTAAATTGGGGATAGGATTGGGAATGAAGCAGCCATGGCCTTCAATTAGGAACCATCGTGCTACTTTCCTGGAGTAGAAGTAGTAAACCACGGAAAACCACTTCCAGGATGGCTGAGTTTGGAATCGAACCCACCCCTTCTCAGTTTTGCCCCACGAGTCTGAGTGTACCCCGTTCCAGCCTTCAAATCAGCATTCAATTTCTTGAAAGAGCCGGGAATTTCCGTAGTACGACTCCCAACACATTACGATATATATATGCAGGGAATCCACCCACCTGGATGGCTTCCTTCTGGATGTCTTTGAAATCACGCCATGCGCTACGGTACTCCTTTGTTTTCCTCAGTTCATGCGTTGCCGTATGAAACATACAAGGCATGTCCAAAATGTTGTTTCATGAAATTCCACTAATGAACCGTACCTTTGCCTGTTATGCGACAATAATTTACAATACGTTGAAATTCTGACATTACAAATACTGGACGACTTTCCCGGTTTACTTCGTAAATAAGCATACAATATTATGGTAATCGAAGCCATTTTTCAGTGTTGCCTTAGTTAAGGAAATTTAATGTTTTTCAGTCGGTCGACACGATTGTACCCAATTGTAATGGGTGGTACCCTAATCCCGAAATAAAATGCGAATATAGTCCCTGCCAGAACTGTGTCGCGTCGAGCCCGCATAACAATGAAGCCGGGCGGACGGTTTATACACATGCGAGAGTTCTCGCACGGGTGTACAGTGTAGGGTCCTCGACGAACAAATGTAAACATTGTTCTGCATTGTATTTTTCTTGCGAGAAGTCTACGCTTGGTTACTTTGGGCTTTCCTGTTGTAATGGTAAAATTGATCTGCCGGAATATAAAATACCTGACAGGCTGAAATAATTTTTTACTTGAGATGATATCTCAAGGAATTTCTGAGATAATACTCGACAGTACAACAATGCTATGCCCTTTGTTTCCTTTGGTGCCAATGTTACCGTGCCACATGAATACGTTCCATATTGACTTAAAATTTCTGGAATGTCACATCATTGCATTTCTTCCTTATATTCCAAAAATATAAGCGAAGGTTCTAACGGCCAGTTGTATATATTAGACTCCTCAGAAACTATCAAGTCAGATCTGTAAATCAAGTGAGTTATTGTATCAGGGAGGGCACACTTCACAATTTAGACAATATTTTGCAAGGGCATAAGCCCTACATTCAGCATTCAAAATACCCCTAACTTAAAAGAGAGTTCAGTGTCGAGATAAAATTAAATTGCAATCCAGCGGACGATATTCGATTATCATGGCTCATTATATGGGGTGAAGCCACAATGGCAAATATTCATTCAATAATGTGTGTGAATCGACTTCTAACATAATTTTATTATACGTAACAACATTATTCTCTCTTGTGGGAAAGTTATTGTTTTTGGAGGAGACTTCAGATAGGTTTTGCCTGTTGTGCCTTCTCGCCAAACTGTTATTCACAATTGTAGTAAATACTCTTCTTCCTGGCCCTTCTCCAAAATACGCCCCTTACATAAAAACACGCGATCAAAACCAGATAAAATGCAATATTCTGATTCTTTGGTACAAGTTAACGACGACTACCCTCTGTGGATGGTGAGGAATCAAATGTTATTGAATTACCAGCCAGACATCCAACTCATGATGATATCCTGGCTGAGATTTACAGCGAAACATTCACTTCTGCGAAGGAAGTTCGCATTCTTACACCAAAAAATGAACACATTAATGAAATTAATTTTAAGGTCATTGAACTGATATCTAGTAGCTCAAACATACACACCGGCGTTAACAGATTAATACTGAATATGAAATCAGTTACTTCAGTTTCCTACAGAATACTTGAATTCCTTGGAAATAAGTGATTACCTCCACATATACTTACTATAAATTTTGAGCCATAGTTATGCTCCATAGACATATGAATGTTTCCCAAGGGCTCCTAAATGGAACCAGATTATTTGTAAGAAATATGTATCAAATTTGCTTGGATTTGGAAATAATAACTGCAGATAGTATATGGCAGAGAGCTATAACCCTTGGACTTGATTTAACATCATCCGATAAAACACTTCCATTTTCCAATTTCCAATTCGGTTGGCGTACTTTATCACAATCAATAAAGCTCATGGGGAAACACTGGAACGTGTAAGTCCCTATTTGCCTCATCAAGGTTTCAGTCATGGCCAGTTATATGTTGCGAAGTCGATCTTTCGACGCCCTTAAAGTTGCAACAATGTCAAAAAGTAATCGTTCAAAAAATGCATATAAGAGAATCCTTCAATAAATATTTTCCCAATGACCGTCATGTTTTGACGGGTTCAACTAGTAATAAATAAAAAGACGAGCAGATATGTCACGCTCTCCAAAGACTGTGATTCTTAGGGTGTAGGATTGAGGTAGGTGAACCAGGATTTGTAATAAGATACCATCTCAGCATTTTCCCGGAGGGAGTATGGAAACACCACATTGAGAATTGCCGCTGAAGTCCCGGACTTGCAGTTGTAGTGCGTGACTTAACGCAAGGTGATGAGTGAATTTACACAGTAAAGTCTTCTCAGCATAGTACAGGCGCTTTGTATCAATGATATTAAACAAATCACATAGGTTGGAAGTTCGATGCACTCGCATGTCACAGTACGAAATAATATTGGTTTTTCGTGTGTTTAGTATCCTTGATGATATATTCCTTTCACAGCATGGTTCTCCAACATTATCACCTTTTCTGTTATTTCTGAATTCTTTGTAAATTTTTCATTTAAAATGTATATAAATCTGTATTTGTTTTCATTTTTTAAAAGGGGCGTTAAACTTTATTCTTTAAAGATATGTTCGACAATTCAAAGAAAATTTCCGTTACTAAATCGTTTTAGGGGCTAGAGACATTTTTGTCATCAGCCTCGTGTACTTGGCTGTGTATTAAATTTGTCTGATTGTAATAATGTGTGTAACTGTATTTTTTAGGGTCTAGAATTGGGTTAGGTGCCCCGGGACTTCAAATAAGGTACCATTCCAGCATTTGCCTGGAGGGAGTGGGATAAAACCTGGGCAAAGAACAATAAGGATGGCTACTGTCAACACCGGGGTTTAAAACTTCAATATATGGGCTTGTAGCCTATATATTTTTTAGAATTTTATGGCTCTCAAGTTGTGTCGATTTGACTGAGAAATAAGGACAACTGCTAGATATTGTAAAATGAGCAGCGTAATTAATCCGTTTATTTTCCATCCACAAAACACTGCCATAAAATTTGGAAAGTGTTTTTTGATTAATTGAAATAAGTTTTAGAACCTTTCCCTAACAGTTTACAGACACGCCAAGGTAATTGCCCTTGGTTGTAATATTTAATCACTCTCAAATCGTATGGGAGTGAGCTGTGATTGAGTCCACTACTCTGTCCTTTACACATCTTGTTGTTGCTGTTCATTATTTAGGGGCTTTGTGACATCGTGGTCATGTAGGCCCGTGTACTTGGGTGTGTGTAGAATTTTATATCCGATAAACTGTGTCATTGTGATGTCAGTACCAGTGTGTGTATTTGTGATTGAGGTAGCATTTTAGTAGGAAGTGGCCGTGGCCTTACGTTAGGTACCACCCCGGCATTTGCCTGGAGTAGAAGTGGGGAAACCACGGAAATCCACATCCAGGATGGCTGGGGTAGGAATCGTACCCGCGTCTTCTCAGTTTTGCCTCACGAGGCTGAGTGTACCTCGATCCAGTCGTCAGACCATAATTAGATTACATGGCAGAGCCAGGTGACAGCCAAGAATGCTAAGCACATCTGAGTCAAGGCTAACTAACACTGTACTCCGCCCGTTCCCAAATCCAGCACAATTGATTTCAGGAAATGAATTAACTTTGCATTTAGTGCCCATCACTTTTAATTAAATTGTTTTGTCCTTGTGAAAAGTTTCCCCAAATGGAGTTGGGCAGTGAGCCGTGAGACGAGGCACTGCATGAGAAGCTGTGGGGGATCAATACGGTGCACGTCGCTACTCAGGGGAGTAGTACGCACCTCGTGGCGTAGTGACTAGAACCGCGGAGCGGGTCTTATCTATACTAATATAATAAAGCTGAAGAGTTTGTGTGTTTGTGTGTTTAAACACGCTAATCTCTGGAACTACCAGTCGGATTCGAAAAATTATTTTTGTATATGATAGCCAGATTCAAGAAGAATATTTTAGGCTATGTAGCATTAGGATACACCTTTCAGTCAACCTTAAAGATTGATTTTTGTTCAATAAGTCGGAAGAACAAACCCTCCCGAACAGCTTCAATAATACCGAAGTCTATTGTTGCCTGGCAATGCGGGATGCATCACGTCGCCCCTACCAGTGTTCTGGTGCAGAATTGCGAGCTGCTTATAAATTGCAGTCACAGGGAGTAATTAGTGCAAAAGGATTTCTTAGGCCATTAAAACAGTTATCATCACGACAACCTCTGTATAAAGGCGATGGTGTTGGTGCAGTATACTGAGGTTATCAGCTGCAATAAGCATTGGTGCTTTCCTATCCTTATCCTTGAGCGCTCCAGTTCTGTAGTAGTATTCATTATCATCCATAAAACAAATAAATCCACCGGGCGAAGCCGGGCACTACTGCTAGTAGTCTATAAATAAATAAATAAATAAATAACAGCACAACCACGAGCTCTACGCACGTGTGGAAAATATAACTGATGTGACGTGGAAAATAAGAATTTAATTTTATGGCCATATGACATGAATAAGCTCTGTGAGATTGACAAACAGGATCTTCACCTACTTTCTAGAGAAGAAGACCAAGGGGGCTTGGTTCACTGAGGTAGGCAGAGATTTACAAGAAATTGGGATTCTTGTGGCGATGTGCAGGAGTGCGTGTCACTTAAGATGAAACTGACAACTCGCCGGAGTTTCCTAGGAAAGCATAAGCTTAAAATAGGCATGAATTGGACGGAAGGAAGGAAGTAACAACATCAAGAATTTATGCGACAGTACTGGGCAAATATTGAAGCTCGACACAGACACAAGTTGAAATAACGTGGTCCTTAGTTGGATGAAACGCAAGAAGAAGAAGAAGAAGAAGAAGAAGAAGAAGAAGAAGAAGAAG
The DNA here is from genome assembly GCA_946902985.2 of Meconema thalassinum. Classification (NCBI taxonomy): domain Eukaryota; kingdom Metazoa; phylum Arthropoda; class Insecta; order Orthoptera; family Tettigoniidae; genus Meconema; species Meconema thalassinum. Next base: position 1,357,500,873 of record OX336388.2, read on the forward strand.
AAGAAGAAGAATAAATAAATAAATAAATAAATAAATAAATAAATAAATAAATAAATAAAATGTGTAGGCCTATTCGGAACAATGTAGAAATGAAATATATCGAAACGCTAGGAATACGATTTGTATATGGAACATCATCAGTCACGTTGATACAGTGTTTGGACAATATCACTTTCCACTTGCAGATGCTAACAGATGCGGTAGTATACCACAATTACGACGCAATCTCTGTGTGCGTGGAACTGGTCATCTGCAACAAATGGTTCGGTACATGGGCAGTGATGTGACCGCAGACCGTCATGCTAATGGACTTCTGTGGTTTTGCAACGACTACAATCTACAGTAGTGTCACAATGGGGATAGTACTGTTAACATGTCGTCATGTCCAATGCAGGAAATTCCTTAATGAAGCTTCAAAGGTTTCCACTTTTGTAGTAAATCATCACTAAATACCAAATTATATACCGTTTAAGCATTTGTGTCTACCAAGTTAGGATGCCATGTGTAAATGGCCATAGGATTTTGGCTTTATCACTGGTGCATTTGAAGTTGAAGGTTTGTAAGGGCCAACTAAGCATACCTTTATTTAATGGCCGTGTTGAGAGAAGTATTGATCGCGATTTATTACACACACAAAATTCCCTTAAACACAAAATGGTGGCATCCATGACTTCATAGACGACACTCACGGTTTAAACGATACATACATGTTCTGTGTGTTAATAAGGATTTACATACAAACCCCTTACCTGAGGCTTACGCCTCATACCCTCTTACTTGTTGTATGAGCAGGAATGTTTGTCCAGATAGTGGTATAGCCTAGTAGCGGCCAATAATTTCGTCCAGACAGTAGTCTAAGAAGCGACCAATGGATTCGATGACGTCGCTGTTCCACCCCTTAAAGTAACAACAACTAACTAATTAGTCTAATAGCGACCAATGGTTTTGTCTCACCATGGCGTTAGAAGAGTACAGTGCAACCTTGCAATTAAATTTATTACATTTATTAACCATAAGTAATTTATGGGCATTCGTAACTCATGACCTTTATGAATAACCGTGGTAGTGCTGATGCTATCTATACTGATTTCTCTAGGGCTATCGACAACGCACATCACAACCTACTGCTTCATAAACTTTCCAACTTTGGTATAACTGGTTATCTTCAAAATCTATCTTTCAAATAGATCCCAATCAGTTATAATTAATAATAATAATAAGAAGAAGAAGTCTAAATATATTAACGTTACTTCCAGTGTCCCTCAGGGTTCTGTACTTGAACCTCTACCCTTTATACCTTTTGTGAACAATATCCCACTTATAATTCATAATTTTAGGTTCGTGATGTACGCTGACGACCTTAAACTTTATATGCCCATCAAATCTATAAATAGCTGTGAGTTACTGCAAGAAGACCTACTTCTATTCAGTGAATGGTGCGATACATGCAAACTGAATGTTGACAAGTGTAAAGTTTTGTCAGTTTTATTGGAAAGTAACCTCTAACCCAGGTATAATTATTATATCCAAAATGAAACGCTAGGTAGAGTGTCTTCGATTAGAGATCTAGGTGTGACAATCTAATATAACTTAATTTCTTGTTCGATGAGCATATTTCAAAAATATGTCGTGAAAAGTTTCCGGACCCTGGGATTTTTTAAAAGGAAATTTTTAAATTATTTCTTGGACATAACTCTTTCCAAATTATTTAATATCTACTTCGGCCTAGGTGAGAATACTGTAGTAATAAAATTGACGCCATCGAACGTGTGTAAAAGAGTTAAATGGCTCTGCTACAGAAGGGGACGACCGCACCATAGAGCTAAGTACTGTATGAGAGTTATTGCTAAGTGTACGGCCTTCCACCACTGAACAGTCGGCGCAGACAGAATGACTTGAGATTCCTTTGGAAGCTGGTAAATGGCGGAATTGATTCTCATCAGTTGCTAGCTAACTTGGGTCTTCACGTTCCTCAGAGAATCACCAGACGGAAGTACACGTTCTATGGGGTCAGATTGAGAATTAATGTTCACAAAAATTCATGTCTGATGCGGTTGCAGTCAACATACAGCTTGATGGAGAGTAAAAGTGCTGTTGATATTCACTTCGACTCTCTGTCAACTGTTGTGAGAAACATCTCGGTTGGGTTGTGAGATATTGAAATTAATGTATATTGTGTTCATTTCTATTTGTATTTGATTTATGATTGATAGGTTGCTTGAATATGTGGATGGTTGATTGATTTATAATTGAATATACGAGCGACTGAAGTAACGTAATCTTTTGTTGTTTTCTAGATCCTCGGATGTCACTTGTATTATGTTTCTTTCCAGTTTCTGATCTTTTTCTTCCTATCTATTTATGTTTTTTGTATAGATTTTCTGTGTCTCTAAATTTCCCTTTCACTGTAGATAGTTTTTAATTTTCTGTAAACAATTACTTTAATGTTTTAATGACATTTCGGATTGTATGACTGAATGAATGAAAGCTAGAGGTAAGGATGTTTGTCTGTATGGTTGTGGTTTCTGATAGATAATAGTGCCTTTCTATTTGTGTTCGTTTTTGTTGTTTTTGTTTTGTTTACACTTGTAAATTGTAAATTGTTAATTATTTTATTGGCACACGTGGAGTATGTCTGACAATAAAGAATACATGCATACATACTGGGCCTTTGGTTCCGAGATACAATGGGGACCGAATGCCGAATCAGCCACCACGAGATCTCTTCCCAAACAAACCATATAATGCATTCAGACTAGCCTCAGCACAAGATTGTTATCTCGGGTAGAGTCGGGTTGGGAAAGGTGTAGTTATAAAACTAACCCAAAATCAAAGCTAAAAGAACAACACAGTCTTAAAATAAAATTTCACGCAATTTATTGAAGTTCAGATCCCTATCCTACTCATTATTGGAGATCTGATGGCTAATTCATAATCTAATATAACTAAATAATGCCCCTCTGAAAAATAAGTAACATTTTATCAAATATCATAACGTCCCCTTAAGAAGTCCTACAAAACAAAAATTTAATGAAAAGCAAACTAGGAACGTGGTGCAAAATTGTCCCTACGCAAATATCAATGTCAACTAAAAATAATTTAACAGTCACATCGCTCCAATTTCAGTAGCTAATGGCTGTCATGTCGCCGTTAGACAACGAGCAAAGAAGGACCGAATTTTATAAAGCAAAAATAAAAATATGCTAAGTTACCTTGGCACCACTTCAACATTTAATTTTAATCATCTAGCTAATGTCTGTTTTAACCCTACTATTTACAAAACATGCGAGAACAAAAAACGACCTGAAAATGTTTATGTGATTAATATACAGGATGGACCACGCAAGTTGAGACTGTATATCTCAAAAACTAAGCGTTGCATAAAGAACTGCCTGGAATAAAAGTTGCATGATATTAAGGGGGAAAGAACGTTAGGATGGCAATTTGATGGTCATGTGGCGTTTCTTAAATGGGAACCAACATTTCTTATTTTGTTTCCTTGTTACTCATACAAACTTTACCAACTTTTGTATAAAGCACTTGTTCGTACACCAACGTACATAATAACGTCAAGTATGAATGAATTACATGGATGCCTGCACGAGATGTTTTAAATAACAATTACCATGATCGTTGGATAAGTCCCGTTAATTGACCTTACTTCCGCGGACTTTTTCTTATGGGGTTACCTGAAAAACCAACGACTTCGGACAAATTGAAGGCGCGGATACGCAAAGTTTGTGCCAGTATTGACAGATACATGCTTTTACGGACACATCAATCGTTCATTCACAGAGTTGGTAAATGTATTGAGGTGGAAGGCCATCATTTTGAACATTTATTACCCTAAAGTCCGATGCGTATGCAATAACTGGTATTACGCTGTATACTACCTGTAATCAATATCGCATTGTCTACATCAGGGACAGAACCATGTACTTATAAAATTGGTGTACGAAATGCTTTTTTGTTTTGTATCAGCAATAAGGGAACATAATAAAAAAAAAAAGATACGAGCCTTACAGTAGTCGCATATGATGTGTAACATTTAACATCTTATCCCACTCGTATACTACACAGCTTGGACATTCTTAAAATGTTAATTTATGCTCCGTTTTCATACTGGTACTATGATGAATGTATAGATATGATATAATGACTATTTTTACACCAAAGAACGACAACTTGAAGAGGATTTATTGTAGAAATATTTGTAATGGCGCCTCCAAACCTTGAAGTAATCCGTATGTTATAGGCTACTAGCTATTTTACCCGGCGTTGCCCGGGAGGTGTATTTACTTGTTATAGAAAGATACATGCCAAAGTATTTCTCAAAGTATATTCACTTTGCCCCTAAGTGAGTTTAAAACATAGTTATCCAGGGCTCTGAAGTTAATCAAGTGCAATATTAACTCACTGTAAATCTAGACGAAAAGTACTGTGGAGTACAATAACGTAGTAGAGAATGCATCAATAAAAAAAAGGGCTGTATATGCACATTTCTCAAGGATCTAGTCTGACAATTACAGTACTTTCCTGATAGTCTTTATTTTTGTTGTAATGGGTGTAATTTAGACGTTTTGTTCACATAGAGCTCTTTAATTTTTAAATTATTGCATCCACTTTTTTGAAAGGAAACAATATTTAAATTATTCAATGTTTGGAATATAAAGTCATCATTCTGGAGTCAAATATACTTACGATTTTTAACCCCGCACAAATGGTGTGATTAATGAGAAATGGCTTATTCATGTACATAAGTCAGTGTGTAGGCTACTATAGCTGCATATTAGGGAACAGTGTTGCTGTATTTCCATGCCTATTATCTCATATTGGGCGTATTTGGTAGCATGCTGAGTTTCTATACCTAAGGTCGCGGGTTCAAACTCGGCCAAAGTCATCGGATTTTTGAAGAGCGTTAAAAATCCCTCAGTATGCCTTCCTTCGGAGGGGAAGTAAAGCCAGTGGGCCCATGTCATAGATGTATGTGGAGTAAAAGAAGCTTCCATTAACTGAACTCTTGTGAAGGTAAAATTTTTTAGTTTAAATTTGATTAACGCTATTAAGTTCCAACGTTCACCGTCAGGTTGTGATAGTGGTGGTACCTTTTAACCAAGTTTGCAGCTAGGTGTCGTTGACGGTAGCATTTGGTAGCAAAAGTAGGAACTACTTAAAACTGACTATCTGTAGTCCTTACCTGAATTACATATAACACCCAATAATACAGCCATCACAATTAACACTGGTTATCAGGCAGATTCTACACACATCCAAAGTACACGGGGCTGCATGACCGCGTTGTCTCAGCCCCTAAACAAACAGAGGAGCCATCCAACCTATCTCACCTAGTTAAAGTAAATGCAACAACGTATAATCCCAGTTTAATGTTAAATACGATGCATTGATTGAGAACACATTGGGCTTCTTTAGCCCCTAAAATATTTCGTAAGATAAGAAATATATTCTCTAAATCCATACCGTAATGATCACTAAAATGCTATAGCGGAGTTCAGGGAATTCGTGATAACTACACCATTACACATTATCATTCGTCAGTAAGCACTAAAATAGCTAAGACATAGGAAATCAGCAAAATGTGGGATGAACACCCATTTTATTTGAAGAAATAATAGATCAGATATATGTACAAAGAACAGCACTCGTTTGTCAATAACCCAAGTGTTGTCATGGCTACCGCTAGCCTTAGTCAACACTTTATTTATATCCTCTTTGGTCAACACTAATATCTTTGGATTGTCTCTGTCCATTGCGGTACCTGGTGTCATTCTGTGTTACCACCGCCACATCGGTCCTGGTGGCAAATTGTGTTACTACCGCCGTAGCTACTGTTTGGTCCTTATCATCCAAAATCTAATCACAAAGAAAATAATGCTACTTTAAGAATAATCTGCAATAGTATGTCGAATGCAGGGTTTGCCAATGTATTTCTTTTTTAATTTCATTTCCCTATTACGACCCCTGTTAATAAAAGAGATACGGTTTCAGATTTTTATTGCGTTCAGATTTCTAATGTTTTTATCGTACTTTAGATAATAAATGGTGTGGCCACTGCCTGCTGGATTGCATCCCTCCTGGCTGCTTTAAACTGACTGCCCATTAAAAAATATTACAGTATTGGTTTATTCGTACAACCTCGTTTCCAAATATAGGCGCTGTGTTCGCAGCCTTTTCAAGTCACTGTTACAGACATTTGTTTTGTATTGATGTTAATGGTGAAGTTGTGTTTTGTATTTTTTGATGGCGTATTGATGTGTGTGCTTTTGTAAATCAGAACATGTCAAGTTTGAATCCCCCCAGGGGCTCACATCTTGTGGGCGTGGGTTGGCGACCACGGGGCCCCAGCTGATTCCGGCATTGCTTCCACTTACTTGTGCCGGGCTCCTCTCTGTCTTCTTTCCTGTCGACCTCACTTGGTCAACTCTTGTTCTCTTCTGACCCCGACGGTATTAGGGTATCCGAGGCCTAGGGAGTCTCTTCCTTTCCCGCCTTAATTGGCCCTTGTCTCATCTTTTCTGATACCCTCCTTCTGCGAGGGGTCAGCCTTCTTTTTCTCTTCCTTTTACCTCCTGCCTTGTGCTCAAGGCCCTTAAGGAGGCAGGGTGTATGTAGCCCCACCACTTCTGGTGCACCCTAGATAATGCTACACCCTCAGGGGCTCACGGCTGGTGAGTTCGGGAGTTGGCGACCCCGAGGGATTCCTGAGCTGGGTCCGTTTTCCCCTTTTGTCCCTTACCTTTGGGGTGGACCCTCTCCTCTTTCACTTTCCTATATGCCTTTCATGGCTCTCCTTCCTTCCAAGTCCCTCAATCCGCCTTCTCCGAGGGTTGAGGGCATTTCTTTTCCTTCTGTCCTTTTATTTGCCTTATTCTCCTTTAGTTTTCCATTTCTTCTTCTAGTATGTAGGTTAGTAGTTAGTTTTAGTTTTAAGTTCGCTTTTCATTTTCATCTTCACGATCACCCAAACCATCAGGGGCCGATAGCCTAGATGTTAGGCCCCTTAAAACAACAATTATCATCATCATCATCAAGTTTGAATGCCGAGGAATCTCATTTCATGAGTTACCATCGGACAGTTCACTGGACTTATAAATACACACTAATACAGCCATCACAATAAGACGGGTTATCAGACAAATTCAACACACCACCAAGTACACGGGGCTACATGAGCACGATGTTCCAAAGCCCCTAAATTAATCAACATCCCTTTCTTCGGCGGCCGGAGGCATTTCTTTTCCCTGTTTTTATTTCCCTTATTCTTTTCTTTTCATATCGTCTAGTATGTAAGTTAAATTTAAATTATTTGGAAGTAGTTGTATATTTTTAATCATCCCTACCGTATAATTACGGGAAAATGAGCTAGACATTTCGCCCCTTGAAAACAATCACTTCCACCACCATGTATGTTTCGCTTTCCTTTAAATTGAAAATTTGCCCGTAAGTATGTGTCTAAATTAATAACATGTTTGCAACCGCATTGCCCACCAACAGCTGAAAGTGACCTTCTGCCAGCAAAGAGTTAAGCACAATTTCAGCCCTAGTATGTAGCATCGCCTTGGACCGTTCCTTAACCTTCAAGAAACACTTGGAATACACAGGCCAAAAACTCAAATCGCGGAACAATATCATGAATAAATTGGCTGGCACATCATGGGGTGCTGATGCAACTTCACTACGCACGACTGCCCTCTCCATGGTTTATCCTGTAGCAGAGTATTGTGCCCCAGTGTGGCACGGTAGTGCTCATACTAAAAAGATCGATGTTCATCTGAATGAAAGTATGAGGGTCATAACAGGTACACTGAGATCCACCCCCAACTCCCTGGTTAAACACTATCAGTATCATATCACCTCCAGACCTAAGACGACAGGAAGCAACAGTACGTGAGTGGAGAAAGGTACATCAACAAAATCACCTACAGGATCTCCCAATTCACGAAGTGCTTAATGATCTTTCCTCCAGTCGTCTTAGATCAAGGAACCCAATATGGCATAACATACCTGACATTAATTGCACGGAACAATGGCGCCAAAACTGGAGGTCTGCTCCTGTGAGACATCAAGGTATTCTAGATCCTACTATAAGACTTCCGGGATTTAACCTGAAGAGAAATCAGTGGGTAAAGTTAAATCGCCTAAGAAGAGGTCACGCCAGATGTAACGCCATGCTACATAAATGGGGACTTCATGATTCTCCTGCCCGTGACTGCGGAGCTCCTCTTCAAACCGTAGAGCATATTATTCAATAATGTCCGATGAGGAAGTATGCTGGATCACCTCAAGATGTTATTTCTGCTGCATCTCCCTTTCTGGACTGGCGTCAACAACTGGACATCTCGTTGTGAATGCGAACGCAACCTATGTTCTTGAGATTTATATATTGTACATATGATTTAATTATTTATATATACATTTATTATATTGTAATTCATCTAGTTGCTAGCCATACGTTAAATAATAAATAAATATCATATTATCCATAATATACAATTTTGAGCTTAAGCCGTGTTTTATTTAATCAAACTCGACGCGTTTCGAAAGAAACCATGTCTTTCTTCGTCGGGAATAAACGGAAATACGACTAAATTGTTGCTAAGGGAAAGCAACAAAGAAAGTAAAAAAGGTTCCCTAAAATGGACGCCATTATAGCCCCATGTTAGGGACAACGAAAAGCTTGTGAATGCGAACGCAACATATGTTCTTGTCATTTATATACTGTACATATGATTTACTTATTTATATATACATTTGTTATATTGTAATTCATCTAGTTGCTAGCCACACGATAAATAATAAATAAATATCACATTGTCCATAATGTAGAATTTTGAGCTTATGCTGTGTTTTATTTAATCAAACTCGACTCGTTTAGAAAGAAACCATGTCTTTCTTCATCAGGAATAAACGGAAATACGACTAAATTGTTGCTAAGAGAAAGCAACAAAGAGACTAATAAAGGTGCCCTAAGATGGACGCCATTTTAGCCCCATGTTAGGGACAACGAAAAGCAGCAGTGCATTACTTTCTGAGGGTTCTGATAATAGGTAGCCAGGACACACTGAGAATGTAGCCGGTGTCGCGGTTGAAATTATCTGGGTGTTTACGTATTTCAACCGCCTCCCTGATGATTCTGGGACGATATTGCTTTATACGGGCAAGAACATCCACTCCATGGAACATGACATCATGGCCAGGTGATAAAGCATGATCAGCAACAGCTGATTTATCAGGTTGAATGAGCCTGATACATCTATTATGTTCCTTAATGCGAGTACATATCGTTCTCGAAGTCTGCCCGATATAAGCCTCCCCACAAGTACAGGGACCTCTGTAGATACCCACTGCTGCTTTTCGTTGTCCCTAACATGGGGCTATAATGGCGTCCATCTTAAGGCACCTTTTTTAGTTTCTTTGTTTCTTTCTCTTAGCAACAATTTAGTCGTATTTCCATTTATTCCTGATAAAGACAAACATGGTTTCTTTCGAAACTCGTCGAGTTTGAATAAATAAAACACGGCATAAGCCCAAAATTCTACATTATCGATAGTGTCACGGGCCGTGAACGTCTAAATGATCATATTCTTTATGCTGATTGAATAACAAAAGAACTAACTTAGTGCCATGTTTTCAGGTTTTTTCAATCTCCATATTAAGCCTCAAAACTTAAAAACCCTTCGTTTTGTATATTTTTTTATTTCCTTTGTACTGAAAATTTGCTTGTAAGTATGTGTCTGAATTAATAGCATATACTTTATGCTGATTGAATAACAAAACAACTAACTTAGTGCCATGTTTTCGCGTTTTTTCGATCTCGACATTAAGCCTCTAAAGTTAAAAACCCTTCGTTTCAGGTATAGTCCCCTTAAAAAGGCGCTGCAACCTAGTGGTGAATTAATATACAGTATATCCAGTACGCGTCTGAGTGTTGAATGGGCAGGCAGTTTAAAGCAGCCAGGAGGGATGCGATCCAGCTGGCAGAGAAAATGCCGCGGCGATCACAGTGGGTTGATGCTGCAACCTATCTTGTGCTAAATGGACAGGCAGTTTAAAGCAGCTTGGAGGGATGCGATCTAGCTGGCAGTGGGTGTAGCATGGCCTCTCACCGAAATAGATAGAAACTTGGTGGCCCCGTCTTGAGCTAGTGTTTCCATGGAGATGGCCAGCCTTGCCATTATTTTATCAGTATATTTTCTGACTTTATTTGCCTTTGCTCGAGTGCAAAAAGGTCGAAATCAGAAGAATGAGAAAGACTATAGAAAATTCATGTAGCCAGCGGTTCCTTCTGGGTCCTAAACTATGTGTATGCAAAATATGGTTGAGATTGGTGGAACGGTGTAGATTTGTATACGGAACCAACCCACATACATACATACATACATACATACATGCATACATACAGACTTTCACTTTTATATATTAGATACATTCCACATGGTATCACTGCCAGCTGGATCGCATCCCTCCTGACTTGCTTTGGCCGTCCCATTTTTCAAAATCACTCCCACAAAAATATCCAGGAACCGAGTGGAAAGATGTTACACATCAATAAATGTTGGTTCCCGTTTTAAAAAAACATCACGTGACCATCAAATTACTGTACCATCCAAACGTTCTCCAAATAAACTACGACATATATCATGTTCTTTTCCCCTTAATATCATGCAACTTCTATTCCAGACTGTTCTTTATACAACGCTTAGTTTTTGAGATATTGTACAGTCTCAACTTATGTGGTTCACCCTGTATATATTTTTTTAGTTTTCTCTCTCTTCCGTAGTCCATAACGAATATATATACTAGCCTGGAACCGTTTAGCACATTAAAACAATAATAATAATAATAATAATAATAATAATAATAATAATAATAATAATAATAATAATAATAATAATAATAATAATAATAATAATGTTATTGGTTTTACATCCCTTTTAACTACTGCTGCTTTTAGAGACACCGGGGTGCCGGAATTTTGGCCCGAAGGGGATCTTTAACGTGCCAGTAAATGTACTGACACGGCTCCCTCGCATTTGTGCACCCTCAAATGCCAGCTGACTGCGCCAGGATACGAACCTGCAACCTAGGGCCCAGCAAGCGAGAACGTTACCGCCGAGCCACGCAGCCAGTCCGGTCGATTATGTCTCCAGATCCATAACATTCTTGAGATACTTCTTATCTTTCTTTCTTTCTTTCTTCAATGATGGTAGCAGTTTTTATCTAGATTGTGGCGTTTGGTAGAGGTAAATCGTTTCTATGGCCTTCAACAAAGAATAGTTCTATTATACTCTTTGATAATAACGATTTATAACTATACTCATACATTTAGGAGAAAGTAGGCTATATGTTCTTTACTGAACATCTTGTTTTTATATAAGAGATAAGCATCGGTCCTAGTGGAAAATAATTCTATCACCTGAAACCAAAAATGCATGGGACGAAAAAAAACATCAAAATATCATGTTGGCTTCGGACCCTAAAAGACGTGAAAAATATAATAAAAGTATTAAAAAAAACTATTTTTTGAAATTTCATTCGAATCAATTTTTATGTCATTCCTGGGACTTGGAAAATTCCGACCAAAAAGTACAAAATCATTAATAACTCCGTAAGTATTCGTCGTATGATGAAATAGCAAGAGACAAAAAAGATGTAATGTGTTATTGTCTACAACATAGGCCATGTATAATTTTACACTCAGACATATTACGTCCCCCCCCCCCTTCCCACATAATTTCACCCCTCCCCATGGGCTCCTTAAATTGGATTTATGAAAAAAAACGGTCAAACACCTGTTTATTTATTTCTTATGCTGATTTTTCTCGGCTGAGTTCCAAATTCCTCGCCTATGTCGTTTAAGAGATACACGCTCCGTTAGGAATCCTTCAACCCCCACTTTTCACCCCTTTCACCTCATAATATACACCACATCGAAAAACCCTCAGACACATGTCTTCTTATTTTTTATGTGTTCATATGCCGAGTAACACATCCCCCAATGAAACCAATCGGGAGTTATTGTTATTCAATGAAATGCAGGTTTAACCCCCTTAAGACCCCCTGAATATACGAAAATCCTCCCTTAGTGGACGGTTCCGACATACAATGATCATATTCCCCGAAATGTCATGTGTCTAACTTCAATAATTTTGGCTGGGCAATGGTGAGTGAGTCAGGACTTTTTCTCTCAATTTCCTTTTTTCAGAACTTCACCCCTCCCAAAGAACCCCTTAAATTGGGTTTATGAAAAAGACTGTCGAACACCTATTTACTTATTTTTAAGCAGTTTTTTTCCCCTGAGTTTGATGAGTGAGTCTGTCAGTCAATCAGTTAAGACACTTTCTTTCCTGTTTCCCCCCCCCCCAGAATTTCACCCCTCCCTATTGGCCCCTTAAATTGGATTTATGAAAAAATGGTCAAACACCTATTTACTTATTTTTTAAGCTAATTTTTTTCCACTGAGTTTCAAACTCCTCGCCTATGTCGTTTAAGAGATACACGCTCCGTTAGGAATCTTTCAACCCCCACTTTTCACCCCTTTCACCTCATAATATACTTCACATCGAAAAACCCTCAGACACGTGTCTTCTTATTTTTAATGATGAGTGTATATGCCGAGTATCACATCTCCCAATGAAACCAATCGGGAGATATTGTTATTCAATGAAATGCAGGTCTATCCCCTTAACACCCCTTTAGAACCTGAATATCCAAAAATCCTTCCTTAGTGCGCGTTTTCGACTTACCACGAACATATCCCCAAAATTTCGTGATTCTAACTTCAATAGTTTTGGCTGGGCGATGATGAGTCAGTCAGTCAGTCAGTCAGGACACTTGTTTTTATATAAGATATATATATATATATATATATATATATATATATATATATTTATTTATTTATTTAATCAAAGGGCAGATGACCTCATAGTTCCGCCCCTTAAAACAACAATAACTGTATAATATTTTAATCACATGTAATTTTCTTCAGGTTATTTTTTCACATGGTCCATTCATTGGGATGATATTGTGTTGACCGACTGAAAAGATGCAATATCAATTGATATAGAAGGTTCAGAAAATGCAAATTAAATCGTAAATAAGTAGAAATTTAAAAACAATGCATTTATTCGATCCTCCCTTAATGGCAATGTAAAAAATGCTACACATGTTAAAAAAGGCTCAGGAGGGCTTCTCGCTTCGCTCAAAGTCTTTCAACAGTCTCCATTACCCATTAACTTAGGCTTCCCGTGCACTCTGCTGCATGACGTCACGCACTCGCCGTCTCCGTATCGCATAACGCCATACCCCAGGAGTAAACTCAGACTCAACAGACTCCATTACCCTTTAACTTAGGCTTCCCGTGCGGGGGCTGAATGGCGTCACGCACTCGCCGTCTCCGTTCGCATAACGCCAGACCCCAGGAGTAAACTCAGACTCGGTGCATATGCACTGAACAACATGATGACTTTATACACGCCGTAACCGTGACGCATAACGGTAGATCTAAGCACAACGATGCAGTCGACAAGATCATTTGAAATGACAATATGTGTGAAAGTCGCGCCTCTAACGAAGCATTTCAGAGATTCAAGAAAATTTAGCACTTCCTCGGCTGCTGATGCGCCGGCCTTGTATAATAACGCAGGCAACTCTTAAAGATCCACCCACTGCCAGCTGGATCACATCCCTCGTAGCTGCTTTAAAGCTGGCAGATCAAAATCAAGGCTTGGATCAAAACTACATCGCAACCGCTCTTCATATTTTTTTTAGCCTAAGACAACATGGTGGATATCAAACTGCACTACGGTGTGAAGGAATATCGTGTGGTGTCATAGTATTAGTAGAAGACAATGACAGAGGAGATATCAAATTAAACTATGTTACTCAAACCATTTACTTAACCGAGAGTCGATCTGCTCGGCACTTGCTGTAAAAGTAGCCTAACTGCCTGGAAATGCCTGCCCATCGTAATCCTTCCGCTTCCTCTCGAAGACACAATGCAAGCTCCAAAGCTAAGAAAGTAAGTCGCACGCGAATTATTTATCTGTCTGTAACATGCTATTGTGGGATTCTCTGTGTATCACAGTCGAATGTTGCTTCATTTCACCATTTTTGAATTAATTAATTAGTTAATTAACGAAATGGGGCGTGGTGGCACAGCGTTCAAGCTGTTGGCCTCTCACCATGTCGGACCGGGTTGGATTCCCGGTCAAAGCATATGAGAATTTCAAAGTGAAATTCCATGTCCTGTGGTTTGGATTCCACGTAAAAATGAGGTCCCATGGCTTATGATCTAGAGATTAACGGTCACGTAGAACTAAAATCTTCCTTCCTTTAATTAACGAAATATGTTGCAATCAATGACCATATTCCGTCATATATACTGTCATATATACTGTATATACAGTAAAATACACTGAGGATTACAACGTAACTAGATTCTAACATTGTATTTTTTTAGTGGATAACTTGGTCAGGAATTCAAGCCTCTGTCTGCAAATGAGCACAGAGTTCCCACAGCGCTTGCACACGCAATCTTAATCTCCTGGTGGTATTTTATGATATCATACGATGGAATCCGTGTACCGCAAAATCTGGTCATCACATGTCTCAGTTCGTAAGTTGCTTTTTCTCCGTCCTGAGGTCTCCTAGCATCGCATCGCTGGCATAGAAGTCACTCCAGATTTCTGCTCTAGTTCAGGGGCATTTCTCGCTTACAGAAGAAAACCACTTCCTGCCTTTGTAGACTGATTAAACAATGATTTTTGAGAGAATATGTAGTGACATTTCCGGTAACAGAATAGGAGTGCTGATCCTTTTTAAAGGCGGCTTCGTTAGCGTAGTTGGTAGCATGCTGACCTTCTATGCCCAAGATCGCGGGTTCAAACCTGGCCGAAGTCGTTGGATTTTTAGAAGGTTAAAAATCCCTCAGTATGCCTTCCTTTGGAGGTGAAGTAAAGCCGGCGGGCCTATGTAATATTTAGGGCATGTAAAAAAACCTTCCACTAACTACAATTGTGTGAAGCAAATTTTGAGGTTAGATTTAATTAACGCTCTATAAGTTACAACGTTCGCCGCCAAATGGTTATTGCGGTGGTATCTACTGTCGATCAAAATATTATGTGCACTCTAGTTTGAAGGTTGTTTGTGAAGTAACCAATAGACCTAAATAAAATCCAATAACATCATCATTTTCGTCGTTCTATTATACGTTAGTTCATGTAGGTTTGGAATTTTTAATTTATATATTAATGTATTTTATCACAGTTGAAACACAAAAAGTGCCCGTTTTTAAGCGTGTTTCAACCATGCGTCACATTTAAGAATTATTATCTCACAAACCCGTCATCAGATCGAATCCAACTTTTAACACAATATGCACTGGAATGTTGTATAACTGGTTTATTAATTTCAAAATTGTGTGTGTTCAAGAACGAAAGTTGTTATCATTTTTGTAAGGTAACGTTTTCTCGGCTCGGGGTCGTTGGAAAATGTAATTCTTGGTTGCGTTGTGATCTTTATACATCAAAAAGTTATGCTGTAAGACTGTCAAATACGTAAATTAATTCACTTATTTTATATCGGTTTGTATTTGTACGGGGAATTAAGACATGATTCACCAGCTAGCCGCTCCGGGAAATGCTGTACAGCGTTGCTGATATAGAACCCGTCACTTCCGAGTGAGGCGCGCCATGACGCGTGATGGAGCCCATCTTGGCAACGCTGTACAGCTTTCACCGGAGCGGCTAACTGGTGAACCATGTCTTAATTCCCCGTACAAATACAAACCGATATAAAATAAGTAAATTAATTTACGTATTTCACAATCGTACAGCATACCTTTTTGATGTGTAAGGATTACAACGCGAGCAAGAACTAAATTTTCAAACCACACCGAGCCGAGAAAAAGTTACCTTACAAAAATGATAACAACTTTGTTTCTTGGACACACAGAATTTTAAAATTAATAAATCAGTTATACAACATTCCAATGTATATTGTGTTAGAATTTGGATTCGATCTGACGACGGGTTTGTGAGATAATAATTCTTAAATGTGACGCATGGTTGAAACACGCTTAAAAACGGACACTTTTTGTGTTCCAACTGCGATAACAAAATTAAAATATAAATTCAAAATTCCAAACCTACATGAACTAACGCAAAATTGAACGACGAAAATGATGATGTTATTGGATTTTGTGTAGGTCTATTGGTTACTTCACAAACAACCTTCAAACTCGAGTACACATAATATTTTGGTCGACAGTAGTAGCCAAGTTCACAGCTAGGTGTCGTTCACGGTAGCATTTGGTAGCAAAAGTAGAAACTACGTACTTGAAATTGACCATCTGCAGTCCTTACCTGAATTACAGATAATACAGCCATCACAATTAACACCGGTTATCAGACAGATTCTACACACACCAAAAGTACACGAGGCTACATGATCGCGTTGTCGCAGCCCCTAAACTGAGGAACCAAGTACCAACCAACATCCTTTTTACAACTCAGCAATTGGTCTAGGTTTCTGCCGTGTCTTGAGTTGAGTTTCGCCTAGGACACCAAGCTGGCTTATCAGTGGGCTCTTTGTGTTCCCGCCCGGACCCCCCACAGGAGTAGCGAACTGCGCGCTACCTCCCTTTTTATGAAGCGCACCTGCGACTCAACTGCGAGAACTAAAAGCTCAAGCAGCCATAACCTCGCTATGAAGGCCTCCAAAAATATGGTATACTGTATTGGCTTTCATGGCCAGTGAATACAAACTCAGCAATTCGTCTAGGTTTGTGCCGTGTCTTGTGTGGGGTTTTGCCTTGGACATCAAGCTGACTCATCAACGGGTTCTTGGTGTCCCCGGCCGGACCCCCATAGGAGTTCGCTACTCCTGTAGGGGTCAGTTATTCGCTGTTTTCACGAGCAGTATTGTACCGCATATTTTCTGCAGTAGAACAGAGTGGCTACATTTACTGCGTGTTTGCCAAGACAATTAATGTTTCGCCTACAATGCAGTAAGAGGCAGTGTACGGTGAAGTGGAAGCCGTTCAAAACGAGATATAATTAATATTTTATTCACGGTTTACGGCATATCGTAAAAATGACAAGACTATATTTTTTTGTAACTGTTATTTTGTGTGTATTGTTGCTCATTCGACATAGAAGATAGCGCCAGAGAAAATGGTGGATACATCCAGTGCTTGATTTGTAAGGAAAGAGGTTCCGGTACTGTGGGCTACTGTGTGGTGGAGGGGGCTTTATGGAATATTGAAATATCGAGTTCTAAAAAAGATATTTTTACGCCTTTCTGAACACATTTACAAATTAATCAGTGGACAAAGTAGCAATCTGATTTTGATTGCAATTTTAAATTAAATCGAGACCGCTGTAGCATCTTTTTTCTTACCATAGCCGTTGGCCTATATTACATTTTAATGTAGGCCAACTTGGCTACCTTTCAAACAATGTACTTTATTTTAATATGATTTCTTTATGTAATTTAAAAAACTAAATACATTCAGTTTGAAAACACACACATGTTCACCAACTACCTTTTATTTCTTGTTTTATAATTTTGCCTTTACAGTTTTCTGAAATAATTATTTATTATAAAAGGTCCTGTACTTAAACATGGTTTACCTCACAGTTTATAAAATTGTCCAAAGTTTAGAAAAGTTTTCGTTGTATGTGCCTCCTCTCTCTCTCTCTCTCACCTTGCTGTTCGTATCCAGAGCGGAGTGCCGCCTCCGAAGCAGCCAAGATTCCACGTTCTTTGAAGTACAGTCCAGTAAAAGACCAAGTTGACCTTGACTTATTACAACAGCGTTCCACAGTTTTAAAAATTATGTTATATATTCGACTTTTCCCCAGATGAGAGGTTTCGGTACGGCGTACCGATGCGTACCGTCACAAATCTAGCCCTGGATACATCTACAGTAAACTACTGCAAGGAAATGGAACCCCACCTATTCTCAGCATTACCACTTTGAACCTGCCGTCACCATTCATACTGTCACATGTAGCCGCATCCAGGGAAAAGCAGCTTCTCATTTTCAGACAGTGCAATGTATGTCTACCCCTTATTATTCCCGTTTCCAACGGGGTTGGGGATGAGATGTGATGAAATTCTTTGTAGCGGATGCCCTTCCTGACGCCAACCTCATGAGAGGAGTTAATGGGAGATGAAATGAATGAACTGGGCAAGGTTGTGGAAGGAATCGGTCGTGTCCTGTCAAAATGTACCGTCCCAGCATTTGCCTGGAGTTGAAAATGGGGAAACTACGGAAAACCATTTCAAGGACGGTCGATGGTGGGGCTAGAACCTACATCTACTGAGTCCGCAGAGAGCTTGGCCCCATGGCCTAGCGCTGCGCTTTAGCCAGTCTAGCTACCGCTGTCGGTATAATATTCAGACAGTACAATCATCATCATCTTGCACAGTTTCCAGCCACTGGCCGGGTCTGTTTGGAACACAAGCCTCTCCAACGTCTTCTGTCTTCCCACCATCTCTCAGCCTCCACCCTTGTCCAGTCTTCTCCTCTCTTCTTCACGCTTTCTTCCACCCCCTTCAGCCACCTGTCTCTCGGTCTTCCCCTCGGTCTCTTTCCTTCCCACTTCGTCTCATGTACTCTCCTGGGTATCCTCTTCTCCTCCATTCGTTTTACATGTCCATACCATCTAAGTCTAGATTTCTCTATACCATCCTGTAATGGTTCCTCCTTCATTAATTCTCTGGTCCTCTCATTTCTTATTCTGTCCATCTTTGTAGCTCCAATACTGCTTCTCAAGAACCTCATCTCACTGGCCTGTATTTTGCTCCTCTCCCTTCCTTTCATAACCCAGGTCTCCGAGGCATACGTCAGGATAGGGACATAGTACGTCCGATATATGATCTTTTTGCTGTTCTGAGGGACATCCTTGCTCCATAACATGCTTCTCACACTCCTCCGAAATGCTTCTGCCTGCCTCCCCCGCTCATTTATTTCTCTATCGTTTCTTCCATTATCTTGTATCAGGCTTCCCAGATACTTAAAACTCTCCACTTTCTTCAGCTGTTCCCCACCAATTGTTATTCCCGTTGTGGTTCTTTCCTTCTTCCTTGTTGTGATCACCATCTCACTCTTATTTATGCTAAATTTCATCCCATATCCTTTTATTACTCCTTCCCACACGTCCAACTGTTCCTGTACCTCCTCCTCCTTGTTTCCCCAAATCATCAAATCATCTGCAAACACCATTGCTTTCATCTTTCCGTCCCCAATTACTTGTGCCACTCGGGTCATTATGTCATCCATCACCACAATGAAAAGTAACGGTGACAGTGCACTTCCTTGCTTCAGGCCGTTTCTTTGTTCCAACCAGTCAGATCTCTCTCCTCCCACTTTCACACAGCTCACGCTTCCCTTGTACATCTCCTTTATCCTCTTTATAGTCCATTTCTCTACTCCTCTATCCTCCAGGGACTTCCATACTTTGTTTCTGCATACACTGTCATATGCTTTCTCAATGTCCAGGAAGGCCATCAGTAGATCTGTTCCATATTCATAGTGCTGTTCTTGTAACTGCCTTACAGCAAAAATCAAATCCACTGTGGACCTTCCTGCTCTGAAGCCATGTTGTTCTTCCCTCATCCCTCCTTCTATCCTTGTCCTAATTCTCTTTTCCAAAACTTTCTCGAAGATCTTTGCACAATGACTCATCAGTGTTATTCCCCGATAGTTTCTGCAATCTGTTCTACTACCTTTCTTGAAGATCGGGACAATGATTCCTTTTTTCCAGTCCTCTGGGGTCTTCCTTTCCTTCCATGCTGTCTTCATCACTCGGTACAACCACTGTATCCCCACCTCTCCTGCTGCTCTCACCATCTCCACACTCAACTCATCCACACCCGGTGCCTTCCCTCCTTTCATCTTGTTCACTGCATCTTCCACTTCTTTCCATGTTAAGTCCTTTTCTGTTTGCAGTTCATCTTCCTCTTCCCCGATTTCTTCCTCCTCACCATCTTTTCCATTTGGGTTCAGAAGTTCTTCAAAATATTCTTTCCACATTTTCTTCAGTTCTTCCCTATTTTCTATCTCTTGTCCCCTTTTGTTCACCATTCTAACATACAGTACAATACTGCTCATAAAAGCAGGAAGTAACTGCCAGTGGAGCCCTGACCTAATACGCGTGAATTATGCGACAAATAGAACATTGCCAACCCGCGCATACACTACTACTCATCAATAATCTTTATCCAGACCAATGGTTTTGTCAATCAATGATTTTTCACATAATTATAAGGTAAATTTTGTTGGTTGTTTGGTTCCTCAGTTAAGGGGCTGCAACAACGCGGTTATGTAGCCCCATGTACTTTGGCTGTGTGTAGAATATGTCTTGGGGCAGATGACCTCATAGTTCCACCCCTTAAAACCTCAATAACTAACTAACTTGAATCTGTCTGATAACCGTTGATAATTGCGATGGCTGTATTAGTGTGTGCCATCTGTTTTTAATTCAAGTAAGGACTGCAGACATTCAATTTTCAAGTAGTTCCTACTTTTGCTACCAAACGCCACCGTCAACGACAACTAGTTCTGAACTTGGTTACTAGATGGCCCCGCAGTCGGCTCCTAGCGACGAACGTTGAAATCTAAGAGCGTTAGTCAAATCTAACCTATAATTTAGCTTCACACACGTTTAATCAGTGGAAGGTTCTTTTACATGCCATAAATCTATGACATGGGACCGCCAGCTTTACTTCCCCTCCGAAGGAAGGCATACTGAGGGATTTTAACGCTCTTTAAAATCAGACGACTTCGGCCGGGTTGAACCCGCGATCTTGGGCAATGAAGCTCAGCATGCTACCGACTACACCACCAAAGCCGCGGTGTATTTTGTATCCCACATGTTGGTAACAGTAATGTGACGTCAATGTGTGCGCATCGGTAGCAGTTGAAGAGACCTTATGCGTCTGACAAACGTGGCAATTGTCGTTGAATGAGAAAGAAACAAAAACACATAGTTGCGTAATTTAGCACATATTTCCACTGCAGTAGTGATAATGGACAGTAATTTTAATTGGTAATGGCTCTCAGAATATGAAATAGGTTGAAAATCATAATATATTTTATGTTCGACCCTGACTATTATATGTCTGAAAACTGTATCATAATGATGGTCATTATAACACTATTTTTCATTATGAAACAGTTTCTCCCACCAATCACAGCTCAAGAAACAGTTGTTTGACCAATTAGATAAGGATACCTTCGCGCATGCGCTCAAAATAAAACATGTCTGTATAAATTACCGAAAGTGCACCGTCCATATGTTCGCGTAAATAAACTGGTGAATATGAGACAAGAAATAGCACTGTACCTTAATATCCCCAAATCCAATTTCTACACAGCGCATTGTTTTCAAACGAATTCGGTGACAGTTTTACTGAATACTGGTGCAAAATCTGCACATATGGCATTGTAGCACACAGAGCGCATGCGTTGGTCGGCCAGAGAGCTTGGAGAACAGAGAGATCCTACCCAACGCAGCACCCGATCACAAAATTCTAGTGATTGGACAGATATTTATGAATATTTATGTTAAAACATATAATAAAGTTATAATTATCGTCGAACATAAACAGTCGTATGCAACTCGCCTATAATGGTAATTAAGACACTCGTATGAAAATTATAAAACTCGCTGACGCTCGTTTTATAAACATACTCGTGTCTTAATTATTGCCATTATAGGCTCGTTGCATAATGTACTAGTACAAGCGGACCCATGCGAGAACTCTCGCATAATGGATTGTTTGCGTCCCATGTGTACAGACTACCCGCACGGCCATAGTGCTATGCGGGCTGTAGGCGACCGAGTTCTCGCAGGGGCTATCGTCTGTTTGTTTGTTTGTTTGTTTAAAAGCACTTTATAAATAAATAAATATATTTCCGTTGACTTTTCAAGAAACGCAAGATTTTTCCTGTACTATTGAGACGATTTGGAAGATTTTGGTACAAACCATATCTACTAACTCCCTCTGGTTTAGGAGCTTGAGTTTTGTGAAGCATACACCTTATTAGCCTTAGCGTATTATATAGTAAGACTAGATGAAACCCGTCAAAACATGACGGACAATGGAAAACAAATTTACTGAAGAAGCTTCTTATATAAGTTACATTCTTTGTACGATTACTTTTTAGCACTATTGCAACTTTAAGGGCGTCAAAAGATAGCACTCTCAGCATTGCAACATATTGCTGGTCATGACTGAAAACGTGATGAGGTCATCATCATCTTGCACAGTTTCCAGCGACTGGCCGGGTCTGTTTGGAACACAAGCCTCTCCAACGTCTTCTGTCTTCCCACCATCTCTCAGCCTCCACCCTTGTCCAGTCTTCTCCTCTCTTCTTCACGCTTTCTTCCACCCCCTTCAGCCACCTGTCTCTCGGTCTCCCTCTTGGTCTCTTTCCTTCCCACTTCGTCTCGTGTATCCTCCTGGGTATCCTCTTCTCCTCCATTCGTTTTACATGTCCATACCATCTAAGTCTAGATTTCTCTATACCATCCTGTAATGGTTCCTCCTTCATTAATTCTCTGGTCCTCTCATTTCTTATTCTGTCCCTCTTTGTAGCTCCAATACTGCTTCTCAAGAACCTCATCTCACTGGCCTGTATTTTGCTCTTCTCCCTTCCTTTCATAACCCAGGTCTCCGAGGCATACGTCAGGATAGGGACATAGTACGATATATGATCTACTTGCTGTTCTGAGGGACATCCCTGCTCCATAATATGCTTCTCACACTCCTCCGGAATGCTTCTGCCTGTCTCCCCCGCTCATTTATTTCTCTACCGTTTCTTCCATTCTCTTGTATCAGGCTTCCCAGATACTTGAAACTCTCCACTTTCTTCAGCTGTTCCCCACCAATTGTTATTCCCGTTGTGGTCCTTTCCTTCTTCCTTGTTGTGATCACCATCTCACTCTTATTTATGGTAAATTTCATCCCATATCCTTGTATTATTCCTTCCCACACGTCCAACTGTTCCTGTACCTCCTCCTCCTTGTTTCCACAATCATCAAATCATCCGCAAACACCATTGCTTTCATCTTTCCTTCCCCAATTACTTGTGCCGCTCGGGTCATTATGTCATCCATCACCACAATGAAAAGTAACGGTGACAGTGCACTTCTGTGTTCCAGGCCGTTTCTCTGTTCCACCCAGTCCGATCTCTCTCCTCCCACTTTCACACAGCTCACGCTTCCCTTGTACATCTCTTTTATCCTCCTTATAGTCCATTTTTCTACTCCTCTATCCTCCAGGGACTTCCATACTTTGTTTCTGCATACACTGTCATATGCTTTCTCAATTTCCAGGAAGGCCATCATTAGATCTGTTCCATACTCATAGTGCTGTTCTTGTAACTGACTTACAGCAAAAATCAAATCCACTGTGGACCTTCCTGCTCTGAAGCCATGTTGTTGTTCCCTCATCCCTCCTTCTATCCTTGTCCTAATTCTCCTTTCTAAAACTTTCTCAAACATCTTTGCACAATGACTCATTAGTGTTATTCCCCGATAGTTTCTGCATTCTGTTCTACTACCTTTCTTGAAGATCGGGACAATTATTCCCTTTTCCCAGTCCTCTGGGGTCTTCCTTTCCTTCCATGCTGCCTTCATCACTCGGTACAACCATTGTATCCCCACCTCTCCTTCTGCTCTCACCATCTCCACACTCAACTCATCCACACCCGGTGCCTTCCCTCCTTACATCTTCCTCACTGCATCTTCCACTTCTTTCCATGTTAAGTCCTTTTCGGTTTGCAGTTCATCTACTGTACCTCTTCCCCGATTTCTTCTTCCTCGCCGTGGTTTCCATTTGGGTTCAGGAGTTCTTCAAAATATTATTTCCACATTTTCTTCAGTTCTTCCCTATTTTCTATCCCTTGTCCCCTTTTGTTCACCATTCTGACATAATCCGTAGGATCCTTCCGCCTCTTATACTTTACCATCCCATACAGGACCTTTTTTGTACCTTCACTATCCTGCTGGTCATGACTTAAAACGTGATGAGGTAAATGGCCCAATACGTTCAAGAGTTTCTCCTTGAGCTTGATTGATTGTGATAAAGTAGGCCGAGCGAATAGGACATTGTTGCCTATTAAAAGAAAATGTACTGTACCTGCAAGTGTTTTATCGGAAGGTGTTAAATCAAGTCGTAGGATTTGAGCTCTCTGCCTAATATTACTGCACCTATTATATCCGAATCCAAGCAATTTCTTACATATTTCTTACAATTAATATATTACCATATATGAGTCCTTGGGAAACGTTCAGATTTCTAAGGAGCATAACTATGGCTCAAACGTTCGGAGTATGTGGAGGCGAATCACTTAATTCCAAGAAATTGAAAAATTCAATAATAGGGAAATGAAGTAGCTGGCTTTCATCTTCAGTATCCAATCTGGTAACGCTGATGTATGTGTTTGAACTACTGGATATAAGTTCAATGACTTTTAAATTAATATCATTACATTGTTGCAGGTTGGCAAATATTTTATATTCCAGCAGATCAATTTTACCCTCACAACAGTAAAGACCAAAGTAACCACGCATAGATTTTACGCAAGAGAAGTACAATGTAGAACAATGTTTACATTTGATCGTCAAAGACCTTACAGTACACTGTACTGCATAATATCTGGAATTGTTACTGAAATGGCCTATTTATATTGGATTTTAAATGTGGCTTCGTATTATTCGATAACACTATAGTGTCCTGCAATAACGGAGCCGCTAAATATTACATGGCAAATACTACTTCCATTGCCGAAATCAAGTGCGTAGTTAGACTCAGTACGCGAAACAAATAATCATTAAACAATTGTCTTATACAATGAAGTTCAACATGACCGTCCAGAGACTTTCATACTCAAGTTGGTTGGTGAGGAGAATGCGATGAGACTGATCGCTTAAAATAAATTCCTTATAATTGTTCCTGCCAGCGAAATTTTTTGCGATAGCTTGAAAACGCAGCTCAGAATGACGTTCTTCATTTTGTTATAAACAGTACGAAACTGCTCTAAATAAGCAATTTCCATCACCTGTTATAGGTTATGGCAGTACATTTTGCAGGGGAACATAGAATCAATTCGCCAACTACTGGAACGACCATAGGCCTATACTCAATACTCACTTCGGCAGTCACCCTAATGGAGGCAGTTTTTGAATTATATGTCCCGTGCATGTCAAAAATCGTATTAACACATGGGGGCCCACCTATTCTTGTCTATCGCCCCGGAGACCCGGGTTACATTTCCTGCTCTGCCAAGAAATTTAATTCTGGTCTGAGGGCAAAAACGGGGCACATTCAGTCTCTTGAGGTATACCTAAGAAGAGGAAGGTTTAATTCCCACCTCGACAATCTTGGATGTGGTTTTCCGTGGTTTCCCACTTCCACTTAAGGCAAATACCGGGATGGTTCCTAACTTAAGGCCTTGGCCGTCTCCTTGCCATTTACCACCTTAATTACAAATACACACAGTAATGCAGCCATCACAATAACACAGGTTATGAGAGAAAATTTCACACATACACACCCAAGTACACGGGGCTGAGTGACCACAATGTCGGAGCCCTTCAAACGAATTATGTTTGCCAAGTGTCTCTTATGGCGAAAGCAATTGTGGACACGCGCGAGTGCCTGGAAAACTACTTTTTTCTTTAATAATTTAAGAGTATATCGACGATGCATAATTATAACTTTTAGTCTAGGACGCTAATAACTTGACCACCGAAGCATTGGGAAGAAATTGCAATATTAAGGTACATAAACAACATAGCCTACACATTCAACTGTCGGTTAATGTTCCTCAAAATTTCCCTTCTTAAATATTCCCCTCCTTTATAATTCTCCATCACGTGAAAACGTGCCATGTTTTGGGTTTTAAATATATCGATGCAATGGTGCTGCCATCTGCTGTCAGTTACTGGAACTATATGGGCGATGTACTGCCATCTGTTGTCAGTTATAAGAACTGATTGCAGATATTTAAACGGCGTACTGAGGACAACAGTTTGCTCTTTTGATCACATGCTGTAATGCAATGGTAAAACGGAAATAAAACGTATTGAGAGGGAATGTAGAAATATGTATCTTTTACAGACATAAAACCTTACTAATACTCCTTGATTAAACAATATTTCAATGGTAAAAAAAAAAATACATATATCGGCGAGGGCTGGGATCGAACCGGCGAACCTAGGAATCACAGTCTGTCGCCTTAACCATATAGCTACTCGAGCAATCTTGTTCTGCAGCAGACGCAGCCATTCATTATCTTCAAAAGCTGCTGTCTGAAGGAAATAATCCATTTCATTATCCAAATAAATCAATGTTTCACATTCGTATACGTTCATACTGTTATTATATTTTATTGCGAGAACTTGGTTAATGTATGTTTTCAATTACACGGAAGCTTATTAAATAACTTACATTTTAATGGAATTCTCACCGCCATTTTGTCATGACCTCAGTTGGATTGTGCGCAAGCGTGAGGGGAAAGAATTCTGCAATTTTCTATATTAATTCAAAAATATACCGAGAGGGAATGTAGAAATATGTATCTTTAACAGACATAAAACCTTACTAATACTCCTTGATTAAACAATATTTCAGTGGTAAAAAAAATTAAAATATCGGCGAGGGGTGGGATCGAACCGGTAAACCTTGGATCCACAGTCTGGCGCCTTAACCACATCGCTACTCGCGCACTCCTGGTCAGCAGCTGACGCAGTCGTTCTTTATCATTAAAAGCCGCTGTCTGAAGGAAATAATCCATTTCATTATCCAAATAAATCAATGTTGCACATTCGTATACGTTCATACTGTAATTATATTTTATTGTCAGAACTTGGTTAATGTATGTTTTCAATTACATGCAAGCTTATTAAATAACTTACATTTTAATGGACTTCTCACCGCCATTTTGTCATGACGCCAGGCGGATTGTGCGCATGCGTGAGGGGAAAGAATTCTGCTATTTTCTATATTAATTCAAAAATATACCGTAATATATTTGTTTATTTTATAGACACTCTGCAAATCTAGAGGCCAAGAGCTTTCGTTAGAGTGCTCTACGAAGTAAATCGGTTCTGTCGTTCTCTCAATCTCGTGGTAACAAAAATCACCTTACTGTTTTAAATATATAGATTATAGGGGCAAATGACCTCGCTGTTCCGCCCCTTAAAACAACAATAACTAACTAACTAACTAACTAATAATATATTATCCAAGTGTACGTGTAGTATCCAGGATCAGAGTACTCCTATACAATTACCAGATTTCCTTGGGTCTTAGAGAAGTAGTGGAATGTTTAAATGCTCCATAGGTCGCCGTGCTGAGGCACTACGTGCATATAAATTCATTGTGGTTGTATGTGTCTAAGAAAGCACTGCAAGCGATATCCCAGCTCCGAGTAATCAGACATTTTTTAAATAGTTTTTAGCACATCAGCATATATGTTGCTGAGTTTAATCTCACGCGCGCTGTTGGGAGAGTAATTAATGGCTCGACCTGGTCCTCAACGATACATGGCAGGGTTTTTATTAAAACTTCGGCCGCAGGCTTCTACCCGAGTGGTGTGTCCGACACTACGTCTGGTGGGAGGTTATAGATCACTCACCCTGCTCGTCAAGTACACAAAGTGAAGACCGTAGTTCACGCCACGGTTTTTTGGCCGGTGAGCCCCGATTGTTCATGTGCAATTGAAGCGTGGGTTGCTTTCCACGCAACTGAAAACTTACGTATCAATTTCACATGCCTGATACTCGCCGACTGTCCACTGTACGACTTGAAAAACCAGTACTGACCGGCCAAAAACCGTGGCGTGAACTGCACGAGCACCGTAATAGTCCCGCAGTGAAGAACAAATCTTGAAAATAAGACCGCAGTTGTTATCTGCTGTTGTCCGGGCAGGCGTGTTTAGCCACTTGCACCACCGCGGCACGCCACGACCAGGACTCATTTCCAAGTCTCACTTCGCGAGAGTCTAAACCGTCAGCGGTAGCTACGCTCGCTAACGCGTTCGAGCCGTCCTTGAAATGGTTTTCCGTGGTTTCCCCATTTCCAACTCCAGGTATATGCTAGGACTTTACCTTCTGACAGGCCACGGCTACTTCCTTCCACATCCTTGCCCAGTTTCATTCATCTTCATTCATTTTATCTCTCATTAACTCCTCTCATGAGGTTGGCGTCAGGAAGGGTATCCGGCTTTAAAACCTCCCGACACATAGACTTTCATCGTATCTCACCCCCAACTCCGTTGAAAAACGAGAATAATCAGGGGTAGACATGCATACTCCGCGAGAGTCAAACTCCCGGTCTCAGCGAAACTTCGCTTTGTATATTTAACGTATGACATTTGGCGGAAGAAGATGTGCTAAATGGAGGAGAGCTGTCAGGAACATCGACCCCTCATAGGAGTGAGAATGATGTATAGAGAAAGAAAAAGAAGATTTAACGTATGGCATTAAGATACAGGATCAGATTTAAACATGTTATTTACATAAAAAGATGGATTATAGCTCAGGTCTAGTGAGTTGATCCACTGCATACAGTTGCAAAGATTGTCAGCAAGAAATCAGACATGTCCCTTGATATCTGCTCATTAGTTTGTGAGGTTGAAGAGGGGAAGAGGGATTCGGCATAGATACCATGGTTGGTCCGAATCCTATTGAGAGTAGTCAATGATTTCCTGGATAAACCAAAACCAAGTACAGGATTCTTGTTATTGAGAACGAATGAGATTTGCGAGCTGGATGAATGCTGGTGAAGCCACAGGAAACACATTGTGATGGGAGGTATCATATCCAAATGCATTTGGAAGGAAGGAGGGAAGGAAGGAAGCTTGTTGTTTTACGTGACCGTTAAACTTGTGATCATTAGCCACGAAACCTCCTATTTACGTGGAATCCGAACCACAGGACAAGGTATTTCACTTCGAAAATCGCACATGCATTGAAAGGGAATCGAACCTGGTCCACCTTGGTGAGAGGCAAATAGCTTGACCGCTGCGCCACTACGCCACACTAATTCATTTGGGTCATCCCTGGACAATATAGCGAAATTGTACCTGTTTGAATATGAACGCAAGAGGTGGTTGGTTGGTTGGTTTCTTAGTTTAGGGGCTGCGACAACGCGGTCATATAGCCCCGTGTACTTTGGGTATGTGTAGAATCTGTCTGATAACCGGTGTTAATTGTGATGGCTGTATTAGTGTGTGTATCTGTTTTTTAATTCAAGGAAGGACTGCAACTTTGAATTTATCAAATAGTTCCTACTTTTGCCGCCAAACGCCACCGTCAACGACTACTATGCCTAGTTCAGAACTTAGCTACTAGACGCCACCGCAGTCGGCTCTTCGCAACGAACGTAGAGACCTAAGAGCGTTGTTTACATTCTTAACCTATACAATTTAGCTTCAAACAGGTGTAATTAGTGGAAGGTTCTTTAACATGCCATAAATCTATGACATGGGACCGCCGGCTTTATTTCACCTCCGAAGGAAGCATACTGAGGGATTTTTAACGCTCTTAAAAAATCTGACGTCTTCGGCCGGGTTTGAAAACGCAAGAGGTGAGTGTACGCACTGAGTTATCATGTTGCACAGCGACCAGTCTGCTGCTGCAGTTACTCTCTTCAGCAGATATCACAGACCTTGTCACCATAGACTTGTTGGGTTGTGCGATTGGTCGGAGAAGATAATTATGAGAACTCGCCGTGAACACTCATCAGAATTCAGACACTCACACGCATACACTCTCTCTTGGCAATACCAAAATTAATTTGGGGATGACATGTCAACACAGATATTTTCCATGGACCTCGACAACATGTATACAAAGTTTCGCCGAGATCGGACGCTTGGAGCTTGTTAGATGAAGAGATCAGCTTCGTGGATATCGTGGAGACGACACCACAGCCAAAGTCTATTGAATAAAATCTATCTGACATGTGTTTTTGTATTGATGATTTAGGCAAAATTCTCTGACTGTTATCTGTTAAAGGTGCAAAGGTTTGCACTTTTGATATCCGCTTGTTTGTAGTCTTTATGCTCAAAAAACTATTGGACATCTTTTTCTTATTATATTTGAATTGCAGCCAATGGCTATAGCGGGGTATTTCAATAGAACGCCCGTAGGCTCCCAGCAAGTTCCATTTAAATTTCCAACTTTGGCTACCAGAGATGCCACTGTCACTGACACCTAGCGGCGAGTGATTGTAACCAAATAACCTACAAAATTAGCTACTGTACCCATGTGAGTAATCTCGATGGAAAATATGCTTCCGCCTCCAGCTAGCGTCAGGACTCAGGCGTGTACCGTTCCCCCATTGAGCAGTTGCATATTTTGGATTTGAGACTAAAAGATATCAACTCTACAATGATAAGGCACCACTCTATTCTAAGACTTTAATTCAGTAATAAAATCATGGCTTCAAACAAATAAAACAATCCCAACAAACATAAAACAAAATCAAACAAAAATTACTTCCACAATCCACTAATATCATCATAATAAAATCATATCATAACTCAAACCTTTACCCTTATATTAACTTCACAATATACTCTAGTGCGCTGATGCTCATTAAACTTCATAAACAAACTGTACTTGAATTCTTCTGTCATCTACTGTGACTTCTTTAATTTTACAAAATTACTTATTAAACCTCGTCTTAATTTGACAATTATGTGTACCGTGTGTGTTTGGTCTCTCTCTTCCCACCAAATGCTTTACATGCATTAGCCTATTCAGGTGTTGCACAACAAAACCTACGTGCAACTCCATAATTATGTAAAGCTACCCCTACACTTCACTCTATTTATAGCTCCACTGCATGCCGTTGTGATTTCATCTTCAAAACGTTAGTTATCGCTATGTCGGATGGTATTATTAAGCTACCCTTGCGAGCGTAGCCTGTGGCGTTAAGTAACCAACTTCTGAAAAAGGTGTCAGTGACAGTAACAAATGCAACTTCCAACCATTCGTTAGATTGCTAAAACCATGAACCATCAGGGTGATCTATAATTACCAATGTGTTCTTAAGCCACATAACTTCACTACTCAATATAATAATGTTTCCTTTCATGTCATTAACAGGGTCTAAAACCTGCCCTTTTTAAACCTTCTTTCACGGTTCGCTTGACAGCTCAGCCCCTCTTCCGAGCGGCATGTATACAATGGGGTGGAGTGAGGTCCCAACAGTACCTCGACCCTCGCTTCCTGCCACATGGCTTATCTCCCCAAGCAGTAATACGATTTTTAAAGACAATACCGTGGTCACAGTGACGCACATATCCCAATGGATTTAAACTGAATGGTATGCAAATAGGTACTGGATGAGCTTAACATTTATTCCTACCCTGAGGATATAATAATAAGGAAGGAAGGAAGGAAGCTTGTAGTTTAACGTGACCGTTAATCGTGAGATCATGGGCCACGGGACCTCCTTTTTACGTGGAATCCGAACCACAGGACATGGCATTTCACTTCGAAAATCTCACATGCATTGACCGGGAATCGAACCCGGACCGCCTTGGTGAGTGGCATACAGCTAGACCGCTGAGCCGCCACGCCCCGATATAATAATAACTGGCACCAAATAGGTCCATTACAACCTGAAGGCACGAGATTCATAAAAACATTGGTCGATCTGGATAACCGGTATCTTAATAAATTCTGCGGCCAGTCATACACTGCCGTTCATAAGATTCGCTTCACAAGAGCCGAATCACTCAATAATAAGTTCTCGGGCGATCAGATAGAGTGCAGAGGTGTCCAACGTTCTCCTCTCATCTATCACAGGATTCGAACCCGGAACATTCCATATCCATCATCAGAGTTAGGGTCCAAACACTAATTACACTCTGGCACAAAGCACATATCCCAGTATGCCCACGGCTATACGAGATTTCATACGTCGAATAGATTACCTGGTTCCATGACCTAATGTTATGATCTTCGTCCGTTAATTATTAAGAGAAATCTATCAATTACTCTATAAGCTTTTACACAAGCTGCAAATTCAATTCACTAGAAAGCTCTTCCATTTCCTTGCATAATTATATTCCCATTAATACAATATATTCTGATATTAAATTCCTTTTTTCGTCCCTTAATGTAATCTTACTGTATAATCTTACTGCTTAGATTGATAAGTCTTCCCATTAGCGTAAATATTTCTTACTTACAACATTTTACCTGATGTATTCATTCATACCTTTATTATTTATTATTATGATTACTATTCTTACTGACATAAATTGCCAAAATCCGACACAACTTAACCATCTTAAAAATCGAACACCCGTGTTCGTTACGTTACGTTTACATAACTGATTTGCCATTTTATTAATAGTGGTAACGATTAATCCACTCACTGATGCAAAACAACATCTCAACTCTACTAAAATCAACACAATAATGATTAAACCTGGAGGGTCTACCTCCTAATATTGATTCTTACTGGCATATTTTATAATTCTGAAATCACACTACATGCAGTGGGCTATACTTCTACATAATCATAATTTGCGGGGTACTCACATATCTAGGCTCATCATGGTGGCTCCAACCACTTATATCTTTCCGGGTCGCCTGCCATTTGCAGATTTAGTGCGACATTTGCATCTTGAATATACACATTTTATGATACATTTCTTTCACCAACCACACGGCACTTTTCATTTCTATAAAGAAGCTATTGCTTCCAAAACACATGACACTTTATGACACTTATTATACCATTAATTTAAAAGATATTTCACATATGATTTATACATAACACACGTCACTTTTTACCCTTTTCATTGGTTGAAATTCCCTGGCAAAATATCAGAATTGCAGGTATCGAAGGCATCTTCCGTGCTCCTACCAACTCCTGATTGAAAGTCTGGTTCATCTGCCTCCGGAATCACCAACAGTCTATCAGTAATCCTACGGTAAACTTCCTGCTTTGCATAAATATGCTTACTTCCATCCTGAGCGTTCCTATTTGGTATTCTTAAGACATTACCAAATACTTCATCAAGTTTCTCCCAGCGCAGTCCAGCGCAATAAGACACGTATAACCAGTCAATATATTATACACTGCGCTTAACATTGTACATAGTTTTTACACAGATTATTACTTTCAATAGTTCTGCAACTTATATCACACGGTACTTCCTATGTGAACACAAACCGTTGCTCGTACTGCTGACTACACATGCAGCACGATTTTCCTTAATAAAAGCCTTCTAAAAGTTTTACTGCACGGCTTTCCAAGTTGAAGTCTGGGCCTCCTTCCTTGACTTCGGTAATACGCATTTCACACAATAACGTTCGTTGATTACCGTACTCCTTATTACTTCCTGACTATACATTATTATCTTCTCACTTGGTGCATTACGCTGCGCGGATATAATGATTAACACTAAATGTTCAAGTCCTTTGTGTGAGCGTCCTCTCCTAAGCCAGAGCAACATACGTTCCGCGCTCGAGTCTGTTCAAAAACTGACAACAACTGACCTCTGCCAAGGGACGACTCCCTTATATTGGTTTCACACAAAAAGTAGAGCTAGAATTCCCGCGCTATATCAACTCCTCTCCCAGCATGATTCTGGTCTCGAAACAATGCTCATCGGGTTCCTTTTTCTTCACTGATCCCAGAACTATCTGCGTGCTGAAGGATCGATCGGCCAATTAATTAATATTAATTGCTTTTTCCATAGCTTGGGGACGCGGTTTCAGTGGGAATCCCTGGCGACATCGTCAAACCCAGCCGCGAACATCCATAGTCCTGTGTCCTTACGCACTCCATTAAATATGCGTCAATTTCGCAGATTAAAGGCTCTAAAATTAGCCTCCTGGCTAAAGATTCACCTGTGTGCAACTCTCATGTCATTGCGTTACTCCAATCACGAGTAATCAATGATTTTCCTTGGGATCTCTCCCCTCCCTTCTTAGTCCTATTCTCAAACGGGGAAGAACTGGGTCATTATTCAACCCCCCGACCTCTTCCAGACGACTTAACTAGGTCAGCGAGATTGACAGGGCTCCAAGAGTCTCCTCCCACAATTCTGGGGCTATTAGTAAAATGTCAAACTCTCTACTTCTGCGTTCTAAGTCCAGCATAGCCTACTCCAAGTAGTCCAATAATGCTGTATTCCGCTCATTTTCCCTGCATTATTTTAATAAATAATGTCATTATCAACTGAAATCACACCAGTGATTAAATATATACTTTCCTCCAGGGGTTTTTACAACGAAACTCCCTCAGCAGATCTCGGGTTCGTTCCCTGGTGGAACCTTTATTCTGAGATCACAGTCTCTGAGATCTACGTTCGATATCAGTCAGCATGACCCCCTCGGGTTCACTACACACTACCAATTGTAGTGGTAGGTTCTTTACGGGTACATGCCATAAATCTATGACTTGGGCCTTCCGGCTTTACTTCCCCTCTGAAGGAAGGTAGCCTATACTGAAGGATTTTAACGCTCTTAAAATCCGACGACTTTTGCCAGGTTTGAACCCGCATCTTGGGCATAGCAGTTAAGCATGCTACCGACTACGCCGCCGAAGCCGATTATTGGACCTCTTTGGATGTGGCTTTAATTAAGATATAACTTTTTCTTCCGGGAACATTTACTCCCCTAATATTTTGATGCATTTATGATGGATAAACTTGAAAATAAAGCATCTGCTCGCTGAGAATGGAGCGTAAGTAATGGTAGAGTGTGGGACGCGAGTTTCCACTGTCCAATAGGATGAGATAAGGTCCGAGAGAGGGATAATTCAGGTCATTGAGTAGCCTATGTAGAGGTGTGAATTTGAGGTCGTTTGAGACCTCCTCCATCCATGTATTTTTGGAATCACTTTTGTAGCCAATATGTTCACTGATTGTGAGTTATGCTATCATGCAGCTTTGAGCTTCTCAATCAGGAGTCTTCCCATCCTTCAGCCTGAATTGCAATATCCAACGAAATGGATTCTTGTACCAACCTGATCAAATTCTCGTAGAGAGACAGACACGGTGTTTCTACATCGTCCAGAATCGTATCTTCATCTTTTGTGCCCTATTTTCTTTTTAAATACGAACCTTCTAGGGATCATTGTGCCTCGAAAAATATCAGCTGTTGATT
Organism: Meconema thalassinum; assembly: GCA_946902985.2. Lineage (NCBI taxonomy): Eukaryota > Metazoa > Arthropoda > Insecta > Orthoptera > Tettigoniidae > Meconema > Meconema thalassinum. The sequence goes on from OX336388.2 coordinate 1,357,536,047, forward strand.
AATAGCCGAAAGGGCTCATGGGTAATGTCTGTAGATCATATTGCTACCTTGAATAACGTGACTTGTACCAAACACATGCGATGTTTTATTTCAACGCAGGCCTATTCCGAATCTCAGCCAACCAACGATACTGTCAAATACATTCCGAATCTCAGTTCTGGGCCAACGATGCTCTCTAATACATTTCGAATCTCACTCTGAGCCAACGATGTCATCAAGTACATTCCGAATCTCAGCCGTGGGCCAACAATGCCATCAAGTATATTCCGAATTTCAACTCTGAGTCAACGATGCCATCAAGTATATTCCGAATTTCAGCTCTGAGCCAACGTTGCCATCAAGTATATTCCGAATTTCAGCTATGAGCCAACGATGCTATCAAGTACATTCCAAATCTCAGCTGTGGGCCAGCGTTGCCATCAAGTACGTTAAGAATCTCAGCTCTGAGCCAACGATGCCATCAGGTACATTCCGAATCTCAGCTCTGAGTCAACGATGCCATCAGGTACATTCCGAATCTCAGCTATGAGCCAACGATGCCATCAGGTACATTCCGAATCTCAGCTATGAGCCAACGATGTCATCAGGTACATTCCGAATCTCAGCTATGAGCCAACGATGCCATCAAGTACATTCTGAGGTTTGGCTGCGTGGCTCAGGGGTAACGTTCTCGCTTGCTGATCCCAAGGTTGCAGGTTCGAAACCTGGCGCAGTCAGCTGGCATTTGAGGGTGCGCAAATGCGAGGGAGCCGTGTCAGTAGATTTACTGGCACGTTAAAGATCCCCTTCGGGGCAAAATTCCGGCACCCCGGCGTCTCCAAAAGCCAGTGTAGTTAAAAGGGACGTAAAACCAATAACATTACAACAACAAGTACATTCCGAATCTCAGCTCTGAGCCAACGATGCCATCAGGTACATTCCGAATCTCAGCTCTGAGCCAACGATGCCATCAGGTACATTCCGAATCTCAGCTATGAGCCAACGATGCCATCAAGTACGTTCCGAATCTCAGCTCTGAGCCAACGATGCCATCAGGTACATTCCGAATCTCAGCTATGAGCCAACGATGCCATCAAGTACGTTCCGAATCTCAGCTCTGAGCCAACGATGCCATCAGGTACATTCCGAATCTCAGCTATGAGCCAACGATGCCATCAAGTACGTTCCGAATCTCAGCTCTGAGCCAACGATGCCATCAGGTACATTCCGAATCTCAGCTCTGAGCCAACGATGCCATCAGGTGCATTCCGAATCTCAGCTCTGAGCCAACGATGCCATCAGGTGCATTCCAAATCTCAGCTATGAGCCAACGATGCCATCAGGTACATTCTGAGTTTCATGGATGACGTCATCGATGTCTCAGCTCTGTTTCATCAAATCCATTTGCTAGTGGAGAAGATTGCTAAATCCAGCGGTGAATTAGCCGCGCTTGTCTATTTCTTGGTCTACTTTACTTCTATTTTTGATCAGCAGCATCCACCAGTAACCTTTATTTGCCTTAATAGGCTACGTATTAAGTTACGAATATTTAATGAAATGTAATATTGCTGTTAGATGTCCAATACTTAGAACGTTACAAGGCAAATACTGTATCTCGTGCATTTGCGCACATTGACTAAATTCTCGTACATATCGCAACTCTGCCACGAGTTTACGGGTGAACACTGGTTTAGACCCATGATGTGTATAATCTGCTCTTCAAAATTTACGACACCATGTCATACGATGTTGGTAAGTCAAAGTACCCATTTGAATTCAGTAGGCCGTGTTCATAATGGCAAAATTAATCTCGGGAGTTTCCGCCAACACAAAGTTCCTCATTTCTCTACTAGCAAGCGCTATAGTGTTCATGGAGCTTAGATATCTAACCTGCTTGACTTACATAGTGCTTCAAGGAACAACGAAATTCGACATGCAAGCTACCCGTTGGGTGTCAAATAACAAAGCTTGCACCCGGCATCCGAGGCCATGCGATATTATTATTATTATTATTATTATTATTATCACATAATAACAAATGGACAATCCATACAATGATTGTTTGGCGTGGTTGTCCGAGCGCCCGCTAGTGCTTTGCGTCACCCTCCCTTGATTTGTTCGCACCGCCACGGTAGCTACAACGTTAGTGCGGTGCGGAACCATATTACCTCAATATATAGCCATGAACCGCTCTGCTACGGAAGTGGAGAGAACGGATTCTTCCGTGGTCACTCTCTTGTGATGCCACAGCCAGTGTGGCTGGCCGATGTGCTAGAGACACGAGTGACGAGTATACGCTCGCGCTTGTTCAGAAGCGTCCTACACCTTCGCCTTCTTCTCTCACTGCATCTCGTCCCACTATAAGAGACGGGTCACCAAGTGGGACAACAGCTGGTACATCCTGTTGCATGGTGTACATCCAAGTATGGCAGTTATATTCAATGGCGGAGTGTGGCTATATGAACAGCTAAGGTCATCTACGTATGTTCGATGCCAAGAGGCCAGGCATACTTCTTAGCTTATCATGCTTATCTTAATGCGACTGAAAGAACCGGAGCAGGACTCACAGCATCTCATACAATCGTAACAGGGACCACTTGATCAGTGCAACACTACCCATAGACCGACGACGACGGACAATGAATGAATGAATAATCGTTTAAGGAATAATAACTTGGGATTTCCTGAACATACTGTATAATGAATGCTCTGCAAAGCATATTATCCAAAATATTATTTGTGAAATTAATTTTGATTACGACAATTTTTACCACTAAAATCAAATCTTATTACATTACTTCATCTGAGGCGAGCCACGGCAATCCCATTTAGCTTGTGAGAATTCTGTAAAAGTACATTCTCCCCCGCTGCTTCTTGACAGATAAACAGCGCAGCGTTACGGGGAAAAGGGACAGGAGGGAAGTGAGGGAGAGCTTCATTCACACTCGCGAGTGATACATTGTACTGCTCAAGGTCTAATGGGAATGGCCCTCCTTTGGCTCCAGACATGAGAATGACTTACACTCTCTGCTAAATTAATAAATAATGTAATGCTGCTGTACAAAGTTACTAAAACACAGGAAGAAAATTAGAGAGCTTGGGTATCTTCCAACGAGTTATTTTCTGTACTGGTGGGAGCACGATTCTCCGCTGGAGAGAAACTTTCAGCGCTTAATATTGAACTCTGTCTAGTGTTTGGAAGGGAATAGCTCCAGCAGAGATCTGCGACGGGGGAATACACTACATATTTACAGAAGCAAATACATTGTAATGCTATTTTATTAGTTGCACCGTGTGAAAACTTTTGTTGTCTTCAAGAGAATTTTGATTTTCCTCGACATACATGCTACAAAGTTCTGTATAATTATATCGCTTTGTAGACCGTACATCCCCAGGGCGCATGTCACTAGCAACTTGCTTAGTTCCATATCACACATGATCAATATTGGTTTTAAATCTGGAGACTGTGGTGGCCAGTTGATCACAGTGAATTCTGTGCCATGATCCATTAAGTCATGTTTCTTATGTTGAGCCGAGGTAATACAAGGTAATACTGTATATTGATTCCCGGCCGGGCTGCGGAGATTTTATTCTCCAATGGTTAATTTCCCTGGCTCGAGGTGTTTGTCGCGCTTTCTTCATTCATTTTATCCTCATCAGGAAGCACAGATCTCCTACGTCTGACAATATGATAGATTTGCGTTAGATTTCCCCGTAGGCCACACGCCATTCAATCAATTGTTTGTGCATGGATAACTCAAATAAATAAATAGATAAATAGGCATAAATAAATAAATAAATAAATACATATTTCTCTGTTAGTCAAGTAGAGGAGGAACAGTGGAGATGAAATTTACTGTGACCGGTCTATGCTTGCTTCCTCTCAGTTAATATTCTAAGGATATCACTGGTCGTGAATACTTGCTGGGAGCACGACGGATCACCGAAGGATTAGTTTTAAGGCCCACCAAGCACGGCCTAGTAAGTCATTCCTTCTAGTCCCAATCCATTGCTCGTGCACTTCGACGAAATTATCGAATAACTAAAATTAAAATAACTCATCACTAGTTCTGGCACTGTTCTTTACCACAAAAGAATTGGATCTTCACACTCTATAGAAAATTCGAAGATAATACCACTTCTAATGTATTATGGGATCTTCGAATCCGTTCCTGTCTTTCGCGTTTGTCTTGGTGAAGCTACGAGTACAACAGTATGCCCTATGGACACACGTGACGTCATGATTCTCTCCCGTTCCCCAGCACCACACAGTCTACTCGCATTATGGAGATTCAATGACATGCACCTGGTAGAAGCGGTGCACAGCATGTTAGGAATGTTGTACTTTAACTTGAATGTCATTTCTTTTCGGAATAATGATGAATAGTGGTTGAGCATAGAAAAAGGAATACGAAAAGGAAATTTTATTCAGAAATAAATGTCCAACGATAAAAAACAAAGTATAAAAATTATAAATGTGGCGACTTGCTCTGAATTATATTCCTGGGATTTCAATAAAATGGCATATAGTAACTTAGAGAGAAGTATTTTTAAATCCATGTAATATGTTTTACACATGCACACATCATGATCATCATGCATTCGTCCGGGATAATTACAAATTATTAGCCAAAAATAAAACTGCACCCACAGAAATATTATTTCTTATACACGGATAGGTAAGTTGTTGCTTATTTTAGGGACTGTGACATCGTGGTCATATAGCCCCGTATATTTGGGCGTGTGAGGAATTTGTGTGATAAGCTGTGTTATTGTGATGACTGTACTAGTGTAAGTATTTGTAAATTGGGGATAGGATTGGGAAGGAGGCAGCCGTGGCCTTACGTCCGAAGTAGAAATGGGGAAACCACGGGAAGCCACTTCCAGGATGGCTGAGGTGGGAATCGAACCCGGACCTCCGGGGTCTGGAGGCATCCTCAAATGCCAATTAACTGCGCTGGGATTCGATCCCGTATCCTGAGCACAGCAGGCCACACAGCCAGCCTCTGGTCATGTTATAAATTGCCTTACCACAGATATTTGAGATTTCCTCGTAACCCCTGAAAATGATTTACATTAGATTAATAAATTCACTTGGATGACGAGTTAGAGTCGTCAAGCGATCATCATCAGATCCGTTACACTTGGGCTTTTAAATCTATGCCTACAAGTATGTGCGAGATGGTATTTAGAATATATACACTTAATTAGTTGCAGCAGTAATTATATACTAGCGCAACTTGTCAGGATTTGTTAGTACATGTGATTGACCTTCAATTTCGGTTGCTTGGTGTGATATCTGTGATTGTAAAAATCACATGTAACTAACAAATATTAACAAGTTTGTCAGGATTGCGGAAAATAAATAAAATGAAATATGATGTCCTCATTTCTTTCTTACCTACTCTACAAACACCTCCTCCCACACCGACAACACCGCCTCGATAAGACGTTTCCCGCTAAAAACCTCAGCAGCAGTGATATAGCGACATATTATTACTATTCAGTGATTTTCAGCAAATGTAAGTTGGTAACATTGCTTGTAAGCTATGCAATTAGGTTACGGCAAAGTGGGACAGACAGTCCTGTCGACACCCACTGGATCTAAAATGACACCATTCGAGTGAATAGACAGCATGCTGTCATCGCATCTCCCTTTCTGCCCATTACGGTCGTCATTGGTCAGCTATTAATCACACGTTGCACATTGAGGCCATCGTTACAGGCCGGACGTTTGTTTTAGACGAGTGAAAAATCTTAATGGAAGCCTGGAGGCGAGTTACTGCAGTACCTGTGATGTTATCAGCTGCCCCAAGCGATCCGATGATTGACACATCTGTTTCACACTTCTGCTAGGAGTACAGTCATTGGCAAATATAATGACATTCTGTTCGTAACTATGTAACGTGTACTTCCGCGACACACAATACTTCGATGTGGACTATACTGTCTGCTCAAGTCTGGAATTCTATTACATCAGATCGGTGGTGACAAGTGTGAAGCGATAGGGTGAGAGAGTGAGTGTGTGTAGGCTCACCCACAGGCTTCAAGGTCAAGGGCAATCGTCTAAAACAAACGTCCGGCCTGTACATTGGCCATTGTTCACAAACAAAGCTCGTTTTATAGTACACACTAGAGATAACAGTCATTTGTTTCAAATCGAGTACGGTAATTTTTCTTCATGAGAATGAATCTGTTCTAGAATCTAAAACAGACAACATACAGTATAATGGTGACTGATTAAACTACTTATGATTTAAAGTAAATAAAATAAACAGGAAGTTCAGATAAGCGTAAGGAGCGCATAAAAGGACTCGGAAGAACAACTTTGAATAGATCCATATCCTCCAAAATCACCCTGCTTAGATGAGGCTACTGCAGATGTAGAAGACTCATAATAATTCAGTCATCTAATACTTTTTAGCAATTCGGATGTGCCTTTTAGGTCTCTCATTTATTTTACATGTTTTATAACATCGGCTTTCTGTTATTAAACAGCTATGGAAACTATTTCAAACCATTAGTATTTAGTGACAGTGGCTAGTCAACAAAAGCATACACATATACTGTAGTCATCGTTTTCCTATGGTACAAAGGTTGAATTTCCGATAACACTTTAGTTAGTTAGTTATTGGAGTTTTAAGGGGCAAAACAACGAGGTCATCTGCCCCTGCCGATAACACTTTGAGATCACTTACATTTCTATTGAATGTAGAGGAAAAGTATGGATAAAGGTGGCAGGGAAGATGCGGCATAATATCCAGACGTCGTAGACGTCATGGTTGTTGCTGTGGGAGTTCGTGATTTTTTTTTTTATTCATATGGGCTGCTCCACAAATAAGAAATTTAAGCATCTCATCAAAAAATCAAATTTATGATAATAATAATAGTATGTATGTATGTCTACCCCTTATTATTCCCGTTTTTTCCTACGGGGTCGGGGATGAGATGCGATGGAAGTCTTTGTGGCGATTATTTTAACGGCCGGATGCCCTTCCTGACGCCAACCTCACGAGAGGAGTTAATGAGAGATGAAATGAATGATGGTGAATGAAACTGGGCAAGGATGTGGAAGGAAGCGGCCATGGCCTGTTAGAAGGTACCGTCCCAGCATTTGCCTGGTGTTGAAAATTGGAAACCACGGAAAACCATTTCAAGGACGGCCGACGGTGGGGCTCGAACCCACGCGTCTACCGAGTCAGCAGAGAGCTTGGCCCCATGGCCTAATGCTGCGCTTTAGCCAGCGTAGCCACTACTGTCGGTAATAATAATAATAGTAATAATAATAATAATAATAATAATAATAATAATAATAATAATAATAATTATTATTATTATTATTATTATTATTATTATTATTATTATAGTTGGCCTCAAGGGGCGTGGTGGCGTAGCGGTCAAGCTGTTGGCCTCTCACCAAGATGGACCGGGTTCGATTCCCGGTCAATGCATGTGAGATTTTCGAAGTGAAATGCCATGTCCTGTGGCTCGGATTCCACGTAAAAAGGAGGTCCCGTGGCTCATGATCGCACGAATAACGGTCACGTAAAACTAAAAGCTTCCTTAGTTGGCCTCAGCTACCTTGTGTATTAGTGAGGTGGACCCATCTGGGTGATTTACTCTCCAGTTTCGATGTTTCGTTCACACATCGGTTTAGAAGAGTACCGAAATTATTTTAGTGACCTATGGTTGAGATTTGATTCTTTTATTCTTGTAGTATCTAAATGTGAAATTAGAGGACTCTTACTTGCTGGCGTAATACGATTCAAAGCCTCGTGGATTTGAGCACCCTTCAAAAATCAGACTTCTTTGTTTGGGAACCGAAACCGTGAACTTGGAATCATGAGCCAAGAATTCTACCAATGATCCACCAAAAATCTCAGTATTATTGAAACCGTACCTGTCATATTCGAGTTCTATAAGCTTTGGCCGATGTTGCAAGTTTGGCAATTATGTCTGCCCGTGTGCAGTATACTGTAAGTAGAAGGGTGGTGGCTTCTACCAGCAGGCGATGATGTATACAAGACAAAAGAAAAAAAAAATCCCGCTGCGTGTTTCCTTGGCTGTTTTAAAGCAAACATTTTGGAATATAGCCAGTTCTTGCGACTTCAGCAAGACGCTGCCAAAAACTGGAACAAAAACTATGTGACTCTACAGCATCTCTGACAGCCTTTGTGGATCGAAAACATCGGAAAGACATACGTACAGATAAGCGGCATATCCTCTTCTTAAGATAACCTTTATAAACATACACTGTTGTTGCTCCATCATTGTCGTTAATGAACAGAGGAGAGACAAAGTTCATGAGCACTATAATAATCAACCTCGTCATACTCGGTGTCATAAAATACATAATGGCGAAATTTAGAACGAAGTAAGATGCTTGTGTATCCTCCTCAATGCGCACATTTTTTCGGCTTCATACAATCAAGATGGTGGGCGTGCATTATACTAAAATATACAAAACAATAACGCAGGATCTAATTCAGCATCTGTCACCAATCTTGGTAAACTGGGACACATTGGCCTCTTGTACTATTCATGGGGCTCTGAGATTAAACATCAGGCGTAAAAGCCATCCTCAGTACTTCACATCGATAGTTCGGAATAGAATTGAGCAAAAATGATACAATTTGGCAATGAGGTAATAAGGCATAACTCCTATATTAGAGTTTTATAATGCTCAAGACAATATTCATCAGTTTCATACATTTAGAATATCTGGCGTGTAATTAAAACATTGAATCCTTAACTCAGGTTGTAACAAAGAAATTGCCATGAACTTTGGTAATTATGCTTAGTTTAAGAGATTTCACTTTCCAGGTCACCAGGGTGTGCACAGTATTTGCATATCCACCCTCATTATTCACATTTTGACTTTCTATGGGATGGATGGTTGTTAAGGGCAAATACCCTTCCCAACTCCTACCTCACAAGGAGTTAATGAGAGATAAAATGAACGAAAACGAATAAAACCGAGCAAGGGGTTGGAAGGAAGCGGCTGGGTCTATTAGAAGGTACCTCCTTGTGTTGAAAATGGGAAATAATATCAAGTTCACCCTATCGTGGGGCTCGAACACATTCGTCTGCCAACCGCTTAACGAGCTGCCTGTTGTGTTCACTCCTTCTGAATTACCACGACTACTTCAATCCATACCCTTAGATCTTAACTTAGGCACGTTGGTATCACCCTTCCTCTTAACATACCCTCCAAAATTATGTATGCATATATACTCTGAACACTTCCTGAAAAACATGCAACGGATCAGATTTCCACAAATCCACCAACCAGCCTTATGCAATCCCCAATTTGGGAGCACCACTTGTAATCTTATATCTTATATATATATATATACATAAAAGGATGTTCGTTTGTTCGTCTTTTATGCGTTCATAAACCATTCATTCGATTGCGATCAAATTTTGGTGAGTTGTTGTGCACACTTCCGAAATCAGTATAGGCATAGTTAATCTAATGTACAATAGACAGCGCGCGAGTAGTTTAAACAAATGCGTGTTGGCGATGCGTTCATATACAATTCATCCGATTGCGATCAAATTTTAGTGAGTTGTTGTGCACAGTTCCGGAAAATTTATAGGCGTAGCAAATCCAATTTACAATAGATGGCGCGCGAGTAGCCTCAACAAAAGGACGTGCGTTTGTTTCCAGAAAGTTCCACATGAGTTCATATACCATTAATCCCATTGCGATGAAACTTGGGTGAGATGTTCTGTACACTTCAGGTAAGGTGAAATCCACTTAACAATAGGTAGCGCACGAGTAGATTCAACATATGAGCGACGTCGGCGAAGCGTTTCAACAAAGTCCTGTATGCGTTCACATACCATTCGTCCGATAGTGATGAAACTTGGGTGAGAGGTTGTGTACACTACAGAGAAGGTTTCTGGCTTAGTAAATCCACTTTACAAAAGGTATCGCACAAGTAGATTAAACAAATGAGCGACGAAGCGCGAAGTGCTTCAACATAGTCCCGTATGCGTTCATATACCATTCGTCCGATAGCGATGAAACTTGGGTGAGTTGTTGTGTACACTCCAGGGAAAGTTTCAGGCTTAGTAAATCCATTTTACAATAGGTAGCGCACAAGTAGATTCAACAAATGAGCGAAGACGGGTGAAGCGTTTCAACAAAGTCCCTTATGCGTTCATATACTATTCGCCTGATAGCGATGAAACTTGGGTGAGATGTTGTGTACACTTCAGGGAAGGTTTCTGGCTTAGTAAATCCACTTTGCAATAGGTATCGCACAAGTAGATTCAACAAATGGGCGACGGCACGCGAATCGTTTAAACAAAGTCACTTATGCGTTCATATACCATTCATCCGATTGCTATGAAACTTTTGTGAATTGTTGTGCACACTCCAGGAAAGGTTTCTGACTTAGTAAATCCTTTTTTTTTTACAATAAGTAGCGCACGAGTAGATTCAACAAATGAGTAACGGCGCGCGAATCGTTTAAAAAATCTGTATGCGTTCGTATACCATTCATGTGATTGCAATGAAATTTGGTGAAATGTTGTTTGAACACCCGCGAAGATTTCTGATTTATTAAATCCATTTTACAATTGGTAGCGCACGAGTCGATTCAACTAATGTGCGACAGTACGTGAATCGTTTCAACCAAGTCCCGTATGCGTTCATATACCATTCATCCCATTGTGATAAAACTTTGGTGAGTTGAGTACAGTCCTGCGAAGTTGTATGAATTAGTAAATCGGATTTTCAATGGGTGGCGCACAAGTAGATTCAACAAATGAGTGACGGCGCGCGAATCGTTTTAAGAAAATCCCGTATGCGTTCATATGCCATTCATCCGATTGCGATGAAACTTTGATGAGTTGTTGTGTGCACGCCAGGGAAGGTTTTCGACTTAGTAAATCCATTTTACAATAGGTAGCGTACGAGTATATTCAACAAATGGGTGACGGCGCTCGAATCGTTTCAACAAAGTCCCATATGCGTTAATATACCATCCATTTCATTGCGATGAAAATTTGGTGAGTTTTTGAGCACGCTCCCATTTTTTTTTTTTTTTGAGATAGTAAATCAATTTTACAATAGTTTAGAGGTGGTTAACGGAAAAAGAAAAAAATGGGAATACAAGAATACTTCAACAAACAAAGTTACAACGCCAACATTTTCTTTGATTGGCATTGCAACGCATGCCGGGTACAGCTAGTTTAAATTAAATTACAAAGAATAATTAATTAATCTCTTATGAGATAGTACCACCGTTGGATACTATCGGTAATAAAATATCTGAGAACAAATATTCCACACTGGGAATGCAATTTACAACAACAATAGAACAAATTGTTTAAAAACAAAAAAGATATTAAAATTGATGAAAACTCTTTTTGATCTTTGGGTGAGTGTAGAAAGCCTGAAAAGTCCTAACTCGTGCATAGGCCTTACCCAAAACTCCTAACAACGTAGACTAACTATTGATATCCAAATAACAAAAACTGTTATACAATATGAAATCATGCATGTATTCTGACGACTTGGCAAATACATATAAGGCTGAATTTACTAAAAAAAAAAGGATATTGAGGATTTGAATATCAAATAAAAAATTGCATTTAACTAGAACACAACTCCTCCAAGCACATTTTCACATATTAGCCTTTGATGACTTCTCTCGTTCGCAGCACCCCAGATGACAGATGAAAATCGCCAAGCATCCCCCTCCCGCCTGTTCGACGTCGTGTTGAATGAAGATCACAGGTTAGCTTCTCAGCCACCCTTGTGACGATTTAAATGAAGATCAAAGGTTAGCCTCCCAGTCACCCGTGTGATGTATCGAATGAAGATCACATCCAATCCGTAAAATGTCGTGTTGAATGAAGATCACAGGTTAGCATGCCAGTCTCCTGTACGATGTGAACTTGTCAAGGGACAAGTGGCGATAATAAAGTCAAACGTCATGAGGTAAGATCAGGAGCACCAACACACAGCAACTTATAAAACTTTACACTCGTTATTATTTATGTTTGTTTTTGTATCCTTCCACTTGTATGACAAATAGTCGATCCAAAACTGCGAAATAAAATATGACACAGAATAATAATAATAGTAATAATAATATAACAGGAGAGAAAGGAACTAACAATGAGAAAGGAATTCCACTCTCGAAGAATGAAGGAAATTTTAAAACATAGAAAAGTAGCCAAAGTTGATTTATCGTACCCACCAAAAGGGTTATTGGAAATAATAACATTACCAGTAATAACAATAATAATAATAATATATATTTTTAGTCGGTTTACTCTCCAGGTTGGCTTTTCCCTCGGACTGAGCGAGGGATCCCCCCATTACCGCCGCCAAGGCAGTGTCCTGGAGCTTGAAACACCTAAACTGGGGAAACAACTGAGGAGGTGGGACCAGCACTTCGCCGAGGTGGCCTCACCTGTAAAGCGAACAGGGGCCTCATGCGGGATGGGAAGGGAGGGGAAGTTTGGGAGGGATTTGTAAGGAAGAGGGAAGGAGGCTGTCGTGGCCTTACGATAAGTACCATCCCGGCATTTTCCCGGAGACGAAGTTAGAAACCACGGAAAACCACTTCGAGGATGGCTGAGGTGGGAATTGAACCCCCTTTACTCATTTGGACCACCCGAGGCTGAGTAGACCCCGTTCCAGTCCTCAGACCACTTTTAAAATTTTGTGGCAGAGCCGGGAATCGAACCGCGGACCTCCTGGGTGTCAGCTAAGTATGCTGACCACTACACCACGGAAGTGACATAATAATAATAATAATAATAATAATAATAATTTGGTGGGCGTGGTGGCTCAGCGGTCTAGCTGTATGCCTCTCACCAAGGCGGTCCGGGTTCGATTCCCGGTCAATGCATGTGAGATTTTCGAAGTGAAATGCCATGTCCTGTGGTTCGGATTCCACGTAAAAAGGAGGTCCCGTGGCTCATGATCTCAAGATTAACGGTCACGTTAAACTACAAGCATCCATCCAATAATAATTTGATAAAATAATGAACCTACATCTATTGGTTACGGACCAACACAATTGGATACGTTGTCAACACAATAAAAATGCTGTTATAAAATTATATAATGAAATCAATGAATATCAATACCCTAAATAATACTACCATGGGGGATCATAATAATATTCGTTACAGCGTGAATATTTAAGGCATTATCATCAACTGATTAGCATCTGATGGCGATTGACTGACATTTATTTATCAAAGAATTAAACCATCACATCATTGGAACAAAAACAGAGTATTTGCATGTACCAAGTTATAGACAAGGTAATTGTATCATTGTATCAACATTAGCCAACGGCCTGGCCATGTTGAAACACCGGATCCCATGAGAACTCCGCAGTTAAGCAGCATTGAGCGTGGTTGGAACTTGGATAGCATGCCGGTTCTATATACTGCGAGCTGTTGGCAAACATGAGGAGGAGGGGAAAGGCCCTGGCCAACCTACCGCACGTAAACACCGGCTGAGGATAGCCTCTTCGGAGGCTCGGAACTGCCTTCGGGCAGAATACCAATTACATTTACATCAACATTAATTTGCATCGTATTAGATTAAAATATTTGGTGCAGTATAATATTTGTGTACATGATTATTGTTGTGGTCCTTGCCAAAGCCCGTATCGGTAGTTTAATGAGCGATCCTGAGATAATTGAATTATTTGCATATTGCATAATTAAATTTCAATTATTCAATTGAAATAAATTCATTACCCAAGTAGTGATTTCCGTTAATTTGACAAGTTTCAACTAATGTTTACTAAAATACACCTCGATATTAATTTTGGTAACAATATAATGCAGACACAGAATGTGTAAAATAAAAGTATGTTACTACAAAATGTTTGTACGAGGGCTGTTTTTTAAGTAAGGGCCATTTTTTTATTAACCGAACATTTTATTTTGAAGCCACATTTATTTTTAGGTTTTACATACCTTCCTCTATTTTTCTACATAGTTGCCTTGTTTATTTAGGCACTTGTAATACCTTAAAACTAAGTTCTGAAATCCCTCTGCATAAAAGTTTGCCGCCTGCTCTGTCAACCAAGAATTTACACTTGAGAAAAGTCCATTGATTTATCATGAATCTTCGGTCCTCGTGAATTTTCGTGTCAATTGCAGTCACCAAGTCATCTGTGATCACAGACCTGAGCGTTGATCGTCATGAACATTTTGACGGCCACTTCTGAACTCGGGCACCCATTTTCACTCTTTACCTTCCCTCATTGCATTATCACCATACACCTCACAAAGCTGAAGATGAATGTCTGCAGCCGACATGTTTCTTGCACTCAAAAAGCGTATCACACGCGGCGGGCGAATCAATAATCTTGAACATTGTAAAGATTCTCAGTTCAGCGTACAGGTTAGCTACACAGCTGCAACTGACGCCTGCTTGTTCGCAAAGGATGCTGGGAGGTAGCGCGCACGCTTGTTGCGGCGTGCGCACTAACTACGGGATTTTCAAAAAAACGGCCCTTACTTAAAAAACAGCCCTCGTATATTTGCGATTGTTGTACACGCTATTTGACGAGAAATACCGGTAATAAAAATGCGCGTTGTGCTTGACATTTTATATTAGTAACTTCACGCATTATTCATCTCTCCGTAAAATATCCCGTGAATATTATGAATAGTTTGGAAGAAATTCCAGCTCTCTCTCTCTCTTCCTTTCATTCTTCGTCCTATCTTTTTTCTTTCTTTGTTGCAAACACGTGCTTTCTGCGACATCTTGTGGTTGCGGGACGAAAGAACAACTCAAGTCTTGGAATTGAGAGACGGGAGACTGACACTTCATTACAGAAGATACAATCTGGAACAGAAGAGACGCCAACTGGTTGTTAAATTATTTATTGTGCTGGCTGCCGACTGCTCTTAGCACTGCTCAAATATTGATCGGGCTCTCAGCTCTCTCTCTGCGCTGAGTGCTCTATTGTTCTTGTGTTATGTCACCTCTATTGTGTGGATATTTCCAGCCTCATCTGAGCCTCTCTGTTGTACAACGAGAACACACTGATTTGTTGTTGCTTCATTTGAGATCAGCCTGTGTTTGATTTCCAGCTCTCCCAAGCAGGATATGTCATATCTCTCGTATCTAGTGAGAAGGGAAGACCCCCCTCCATTTCTTAAACCTGTGGAGCCGTATTCATCGCAGCCACAATTTAATCGAGTGTATGGATGGATCTCGCTGGTCTGCAGAATACGCTCAAGCTTACATTAGCCGATGACGTGGTAGGTGCTGATCACGTCATCCGCTTTATAAGAGAGAGTGGGTTGGGGGCCACAAATCTAAATTGCCAAGTGTATTTTAACTCAAAGAACGTGCTCTTTTTTGAATTGAAAATCATTTTTTGGTATTCCGCGTATTTTTGTTTGTTATTATAGTTTTATTAATATTACTTATTTCATATTTAGACGTTTACTTCTACTAAAATAATTTTGTATTAAACTGTGTTACGAGGAGCAGATGACCTCACTGTTCCGCCTCTTAAAACAACAACAACAACAACAACAACAACAACAATCATAATCATCATCATCAACCCATCTTGGGACCAAAGTTGGAATGGAGTCCATCAGCAAGTGAGGACAACTGAGAAGAAAAATGGGTTCGAACCCCACTCTTTACTTAAAGCAAATATCACAACTACCTCTTTTTTCAACCCCAGCTCCAGTTAAAATCACTTAAGTACAACACATTATCAGACGAATTCCACATCGATACATTTGCACGGAATTGATGACGCTCCAAGTAGGCCTACATGAAAAATCCACAGTAAATTATACAAATACAACAACAACTATTTCTTGATGCATTCCCTCAGAACAGGGTGGATTCGGTGGCGTAGTTGGTAGCATGCTGAGTTTCTATGCCCAAGATCGCGAGTTCAAACCCGGCCGAAGTCGTCGGATTTTTTAAGAGCGTTAATAAAATCCCTCAGTATTCCTTCCTTCGGAGGGGACGTAAAGCTGGCGGTCCCATGTCATAGAAGTATGGCATGAAAAAGAACCTTCCACTAACTACACTTGTGGAAGCTAAAATTTGTAGGTTAGTTTGATAACGCTATATTAGTTCCAACGTTCGCCGCCATGTGCTGACTGCGATGGCATTTAGCAGCCAAGTCTGAAGCTAGGTGTCGTGGATGGTAGCATTTGTTAGCAAAAGTAGGAACTACTTGAAAAAATTAATCGTCTGCAGTCCTTCTACCTGAATCACAGATAACACACACTAATACAGCCATCACAATTAACACCGGTTATCAGACAAGTTCAACACACACCCCAAGTACACGGAGATACATGACCGCGTTGTCGCAGCCCCTAAACTAAGGAACAATCCCTGAGAACAGGATCAAGAAATATTCATACGAGTATAGAAGTTCATCGCCCATATCCAGTTGATGAGTCTTAGCAGTAAGTAAGGAGGAACACGGCTAGGGGATGGGAATTCCTCAATATGCCTTCCCAAGGATCTTACGTGTTCCAGTGATGTGAATCGTCGAATTTGTCGAGGCCTTGAGTAAAAATTCCAGTTTATCTCTCGTTAATCCTCGGAATAAATGGTATGGAAGTTACATTGGACAGCATCGTGTATATAAGATACTTTCCAAATGACGACCACTGTGCATGTGGCATTGGCGATGGTTCTATATTGCTTAGCTTATTCAACTATCTGTTGTTGGTGGTGGTGGTGGCCTTATAAATACCCATTTATTGGAGTAAGGGAATCACAGTCATCTCTGTAATCGCATTGTATTTGTATGTACCGTGGGTAAACATTGTATAATAGGACATTTAATTCATGGCTCCCGTAGTAGTTACTTTCAGTTAGGTTTGTAAAACGCGCTCTGAGGGTAGAAATAACGTTCCATCCAGCATTGACCTGAAGTGATACGGGGAAAACCCGTAACAAATGTCACACTCAGAACGACCGCTGTACAGCACCTTAGACTGGTGGCATACCGGAGTACTCAAATCATGGGCAACCGCAGGATTTTTTTTTTCCAGGGGATGGGGCAAGTAATATTTTTCGTTTCATTACCTCACTAGGTGATGAGACGTACGCCTCCCCCGCCGCAATTTGCGTTTCATTTCTTACTTGCTTCGTTATGGTGGTAACGTAATATTCATTATTTGGCTGCTCTGAAACCGCTGGGTACCGGTACATTATCTTTATGACATGAATGGGAGGAATTGTTTTTTTTAGTTCAGAGTTTTTGACCGTAGTAGTTCACTTATCTTTGTGAATTATAGTCATAATATTCATTTCGTAAAAACTGGTGAAAAGTAGTTGTATCACCATGTATCGACAAAAATTAAATCAAGCAGTTCATTAAATTGGTAATTGACCCGTTTCTATTATAAACTGGTCGCGAAGATTTCGCAATATTGGAAAGACTGCCATCTACCGACAAGTGTTTAAACTGACATCGTATCTTAGGCTATCAAAACGCACCCGCTCCGTAATCTTAGAGATGATGAATTAAGGAACACTGCGTTGGTCAATAATGAAGTTTTTGATTATTACGAGAGGAGATTGTGGTGTTTGAAAAACCAGTCGTTAAGATAACCACCGCAGTCGACCGCATAGCGAGTTCCAGTGAGCACGAAAACTGCGAGTAGCTGTAATACGGAAGACAATCAGATAAGTAGTTAGCCAAACATTTTAGAGTTTAACCATAGTTTACAACCATATAATCTCTCTAAAGTACAATCTCCGGATAGCTATCACCATTTAGCATTTCACCTAACATATATACTGCATTTAGCATACACTGACAGTTGCAGTACCAATACTGCAACTAAATAACTGTACATATTGTAAATATTTTTACCTGTATTTCAAACATAGATTTTGTAGCCTAAGTGTAATGGATCTGATGATGATCGCTTGACGATCGAAACTGGTCATCCTAGTGTTTTATTAATCTCATGTAATTTATTTCAGGATTAGGGCATAACCCATCTCTTTTGGGTACATTCGTGTTGACCGACTGAAAAGCACTAAACTCTTGTTTACGAGAGGAGAGTTGAAGAGAGACGAGAGCCATGATGTAGGAAGCAAAATTATATCTATCTAATGTGTTTTGAATCGATGTTTAAATTTGCCTTGCTGCGTCTTACCGTTCCCGATAGTATCTCCGTATAATCGTTATCTTGGAAGGAAACCAGTTTTCAGTATGATATGTATTTTGAAGCTGTCACCTGTGAACTTCGGAACATCTCTGGAATGGATAAGTCTGATCTTGTTTATATTTATTTGAAAAGTATCTTCATGCAGTGAAGTAGAACAAGCAATTTGGTTAATAACGTTATGCGCTCCAATCTTTTCAGTGTTAATGTGTCCTGACTATCTTTCGAATATTAAAACTAGATTGGAGATCGTTTATTTATTTGAGGATATATTGTCTATTGTTCATGTTCCTCCCCTTTTTATGTAGGTTTCTCTCCTTTCCTAGGGACTGGGCAGACATCGCCTATGTTTGTGTCGGAAATACGTTTCATTTCATAATTACGGTTCTGGAAGTTGTATTTAAGGGTGAGTTAAGGTTATTTGTTAAAGTGGGTCTTGACTGAAAGCTGAGGGTCATTTTAGTTCTGTTCTTGTTTGTGTTGCTTTCAGTCAAGGAACAACATGTGAACTTATTACGTTTATTCAATGAGATGTATTGGTTATTCTTTCGAGTGGTGATATGTGTGTTCCTTGCATCTGTCCGGAAGTTGCGATTTTCATCTTGCTTCCCGTTAGATAACCGAGTCTCGTGCTTTCGTTCGGAAAGAAGGTTTAATTGATGAAATCATTTGTTCGTTATTTTTTGTTCGTTTTGGTAGTCTGTTCCTTTCGCAATTTATACTGAAATGATCTATGTTTACTATCGGGTTTGTATGTCACCTCATGTTCATTTAATGTAGTTCGCATTCGTGTTTGTTATATTCTGGTGTGGTCGTTTGTTTTTCGTTTTGGTGTTATTATGTATTTCTTGTTTTGGTATGACATACATTTATTTAAGGGTGGCCGGATAGACAGTTCATGGGATACATGACTTCATAAGCTGCTTAGAATATTTCTTGTGACTACGTTCCATGTAGTTAGCCAGTGGTGGAGCGAAAGTATTATTTTAATTATTATCAGTATTTACGATAGGCCTAGCAAGCCAGTAGTGGATTTCATATTTGCTTTCAAAACAGGAACTGGCCTCGGAAAGGACGGATGCAAACGACGACGACCCGGATATGCTAATTGACTACGAGTTGGGACATTAAACAAACAGACACTGACAGGAAAAGTGGAGGAGATTGTGGATGTGATGGAGAGAAGAAAACTGGATATACTGGGCTTGGCAGAAACAAGATGGAAAGGAGAAGGTCGCAGAGAACTGAGGGAAGGGTACCGGTTATACTGGAGTGGGAACAGTGAAGGAAGGAGCAGCGGAGTAGGAGTAGTTGTGAGAGATGGAATGAAGGAAGAGGTAAAGGGAATAAGTGACAGGATCATGAAGATCAGAGTAACTGTAAAGGGAAGAAACCTGGAGATAGCCCAGGTATATGCCCCTCAAGTTGGATGTACAGCTCAAGAGAAGGAAGACATTGAGGAGGAGCTACAACAGCAGTTGAATGGTCAGAGCATCATTGTCATGGGAGATTTGAATGCACATGTAGGAAGTGAAAGGCAAGGATATGAAAATGTATTGGGAGCAGAAGGATGGGGTAGCAGGAATGAAGAAGGGAGAAAGTTGCTGGATTTTTGCAAGAGAAACGGTTTAGTGGTAGGCAACTCCTGGTTCCGGAAGAAAGAAAGCCACAAGGTAACGTGGTACAGCAGTGATTTAACAAAGAAATCTTTGGTAGATTACATGCTGTACGACTGGGAAATGAAGAGAAGTGTCAGAGATATAAAGGTAATACCATCAGAGGCCTTAGATAGTGACCACAGAATACTTGTAATGAACGTGGGAGTTGTTAAGGATAGCAAGAGGACAGAGTACCAGGAAAGGAGAGTCAAAGTATGGAAACTCAAGGAAAAGGAAGTCAAGGAAGAATTCCAGAAGATAAGGGAAAGGATGCCAACAGACAATCCTAAAACAGAGGAAGAGGAATGGAAGCAATTCAAAAACACAATGGTGGAAGCTGCAGTGGCAGTATGTGGAAGAACAAGCAACAGAAAGCGGTGTAAAGAGACACCATGGTGGAATGAGAGAGTAAAAGAAGCTGTGGGAAGGAAGAACAAGGCTTTCAGAGTGTGGTTCCAGGAAAGAACTGATCTGGCAAGGGAAGATTAAAAGATAAAGAAGAAAGAAGCAAACAAGATTGTCGCAGAGGAGAGGAAGAAGTGGATGGTAAAGTGGACAGAGATGATGGAGGAAGACAGCAGAGGAAATAAAAAAGTACTTTATGGGATGGTCAAAAGTCAGAGAAGAGGTCTGCGAGAGGATGTGGTAATGATGGACAAAAACGGAAATGAGGTACACAACAAAGAGACACTCAAGACAGTGTGGAAAGAGTACTTTGAGGATTTGCTGAATCCAAATGGTCATAGGGAGGAAGACAATGTATTGGAAGATGGAGAAGACAACACAGGAATGGAAAAGGACCTGACTTGGAGAGAACTGGAGATGGCTATAGACAAGATGAAAGGAGGAAGAGCACCGGGTGTGGATGAAGTGTGTTGAAATGGTGAAGGCAGTAGGGGAGGTTGGGAAACAGTGGCTGTACCGTGTGATGAGGGTGATATGGAAGGAGAAAAAGACCCCAGAAGATTGGAAGAAAGGAT
This sequence comes from Meconema thalassinum, assembly GCA_946902985.2. Lineage (NCBI taxonomy): Eukaryota > Metazoa > Arthropoda > Insecta > Orthoptera > Tettigoniidae > Meconema > Meconema thalassinum. The sequence goes on from OX336388.2 coordinate 1,357,556,820, forward strand.
TAATTGTCCCAATATTTAAGAAAGGAAGCAGAAAGGAGTGCAGAAATTACAGGGGAGTCACACTCATACCTCACTGTGCCAAGATATATAAAAAGATATTAGAAAGTAGAATACGAGCCAAAGTGGAGAGAAAATTGAGAGAGGAACAGTATGGATTCAGACCTGGGAGATCAACAGTGGATCTCATATTTTCAGTGAGACAGCTCCAGGAACACCACTACAAATTTGGAGAGGATCTGTTGATGGCCTTCCTGGACATCGAAAAGGCCTATGATAGTGTGTGTAGGGAGAAGGTTTGGAAAGCAATGGAAAACATGGGAGTGGAAAAAGGGACTGTAGGCAGAGTGAAGGAAATGTATTGTGGAAGTGTGAGTTGTGTGAAAGTTGGAGGGGAAAGAACAGACTGGTTCAGACAAATGAGTGGCCTGAAACAGGGTAGTGCGCTGTCACCCCTTCTCTTTATTGTGGTTATGGACGAGGTAATGACACAGATAGCAGGAACGATAGGAGAAGATAAGATGAAAGCAATGGTGTTTGCAGATGATCTCATGGTCTGGGGAAACAAGGAGGAGGAAATTCAGGAGCAACTGAAGGCTTGGGAAGAAACAGTGGGAGAGTACGGATGGAAGTTCAACATCAGTAAATGTGAGATCCTGTTAACGACCAGGAAAAAGGACAGACCAATGAGTGGGATAACACTTGGAGGTGGACAGCTGGAGAAGGTGGAAAGTCTCAAGTACTTGGGAAGTATAGTGGAGGAAAATGGGAGAAATGATAAAGAGATTACGAAATGTGGCAGACAGTTAGAAGCATTTCTGAGAAGCATTAGGGGCTTAGTGTGGAATAAAGATGTCCCACAAAAAAGCAAGGAAGTGTTATACAGAAGCTACTATATCCTGATACTGACCTATGCTTCAGAAACGTGGACAATGAAGAAAAGAGACATAAGCAGAATACAGGCAGGTGAAATGAAGTTCCTGCGAAGTAGGATCGGAGTAACAAGAAGAGACAGGGTGAGAAATGAAAAGGTCAGGGAAATGGTGAAAGAGGAGCCTTTGCAAGGTAGGATTGAGACATCAAGACTGAGGTGGTATGGACACTTAAAGAGAATGGATGAGAAGAAGATTCCCAAGAGGATACATGAGATGCAGATGCAGAAGAAACGACCAAGGGGAAGACCAAGAGATAGATGGCTGAAAGGAGTGGAGGAATGTGTCAAGAAGAGAGGCGAGGACTGGACCAGAGTGACAGCGGAGAGATGGTGGGAAGAAAGGACTAAGTGGCGAGGCTTATGTTCCAAACGGACCCAGCCTGGGGCTGGAAACTGTACAAGATGATGATGATGATGATGATCAGTATTTACTTTTTAACTTATTTTCCCCTTGCCTTTAAATTGAGTTATTTCCGAACGATCTCCAATCTTTCAACGCATTAGGCTTCTCGACGTCACGATCTTCTTCTCTTTTTTAATCTTGTTTATTTTTATACTTGTGTTTTACTTTTGATAACATGCATATTTTATTCCAGCCCCGTTATCATCATCATTCTCATTTTTATGCGCCCCTCACATTCCCTCCTTGTTATATCTTTTTATATTAAATTTATTTGATATTTTACAAACTTTACTTGAAACGTGTTTTCATTCCATAGTTAATTCTCCGTCTAATTCTAAATGCGAATATACTCAACATAGGTTAGGGTCCACATTCCTTTGAGGCCAGTCCCCACTCTGCGCATACGGGGAGCTTTTACGTTCCCCTGTCTCGACCCATGACCCAACTCCATAGCTCTCCAGATCAACTGCTCACTGGATTGATGGTAGTCTAGCTCAGAGCTGCTCAGATATAAGAAAGTGGAGCTACTGCAAACCTGTCCCACCCGGGCGACTCGGACACGTCAGGTAGTGGAGACAGCTCGGAGATGAGCACTGACTTCCCACAGGGCACCTGCGTACGATGTGGACGACCTATTCGAGAGGCATGCCGCAGTCGATCACTATAAGAAACGATGCACGTCGATACTGAGGGGTCCACTCTCGGACCACGGCTATTCTGAGTGTACTTCCCCGGCATATTGTTCACTCTTTCCTGATAATTCAAGGATGAAACTTTGTTTTAAGTACCAAGGTCCCCACGCTAATACATACACTGGTCAGCAGACAGGTTGCACACACAATACATCCAAAATATATATATTGTACCCATGTGAGTAATCTCGATGGAAAATATGCTTCTGCCTCCAGCTAGCATCAGGGCTCGGGCGTGTACCGTTCTCCCATGTAGCAGTTGCATATTTTGGATTTGAGGCTAAAAGGTATCAACTCTACAATGATAAGGCACAACTCTATTCTAAAACTTTAATTCAGTAAAAACTTCATGGCTTCACGCAAACAAAACAAATCCCACAACCACAAAACAAACAAAAATTATTTCCACAATCCACAAATATGAACATAATATTATCATAATAAAATCATATTATAACACAAACCTTTACCCTTATGTGAACTTTACAAAGTACTCTAGTGCGCTGATGCACATACAACTTCAGAACAAACTGTACTTTAATTCTTCTGTCATCCAATGTGACTTCATTAACTCTACAAGATTAATTATTCCTTGAACCTTGTCTTAATTTGACAATAATGTGTATCATGTGTGTGTTTTGATCTTTCTCTTCCCACCAAATGCTTTACATGCATTAGCCTATTCTGGTGTTGCACAGCAGTCTACGTACAACTCCATAATTATGTAAGCTACCCCTACACTTCCTCTATTTATATAGTTCCCCTGCATGCCGTGTGTGATTTCATATTAAAAACATTCGTTAACGCTGTGTCTGACGGTACTAATAAACTACCTTTGCGCGAGTAGCCTGTGGCATCTGGTAACCCACTTCAGAAACAGATGTCAGTGACAGTACCAATGCAACGTCTAACCATTCGTTAGATAGCTAAAATCATGAACCATCAGGATAATCTATAATTATCAATGTGTTCTTAAACCACATGACTTCATTACTCAATATAACAATATTTCATTTCATGTCATTAACAGGGTCTAAAATCTGTTCCTTTAAAACTTGCTTTCACGGTTCGCTTGACCGTTCAGACCCTCTTCCCGAGCGGCCGATACACAATAGAAGTGGAGTGAGGTCCTACATTACCTCCCCCTCGTTTCCTGTCTGAAGGCTTTCTCCCCAAGCAGTAAAAGATTTTACAAGACAAACACTGTGGTCCCAGTGACACACATATCTCAATGGATTTAAACTGAATATTATGCAAATAGGTTCTGGATGAGCTTTCACATTTACTCCTGCACTGAGGATAATAATAATTGGCTCCAAAATAGGCCCATTTCAACATGAAGGCACGAGATTCATAACACATTAGTCCATTAGGTAACCGGTATCTTTAATAAATATTGCGGCCAGCCCATGCTGCCGTCTGGGATTCGCTTCAACGAGCCGAATCACTCAACAAATAGTTCTCGGGGAATCAGATAGCGTGCAGAGGTGTCCATTGTTTTCCTCCCACCTATCACGGGATTCGAACCCGGAACATTCCATATCCATCATCAGAGCTAGGGTCAAGATCACTATATACGCTCTGGCATAAATCACATCTCTCATTACGCCCACGGCATACGAGATTTCATACGAAGAATAGATACCCTGGTCCCTTCTAATGCTATGATCTGGGTCCTATAATTACCAAGAGAAATCTATCAATTGCTCTATAAGCTTTTCACATAAGCTGCAAATTCAATTCACTAAAAGCTCTTCCATTTCCTGGCATAATTATATTCCCATTAATACAATATATTCTGATATAAAACTCTTTTCTTAATCCCGTAACGTAATCTTACTGTATAATCTTACTGCTTAGATCGATAAGTCTTGCCCTTTAGCGTAAATATTTCTTGTTTACAACATTTTGCCTGATGCATTCATTCATACCTTTACATTCATTATTATTATTATTATTATTATCACTGACATAAATTTACCAAAATCCGACACAACTCCATCTTACAAATCGAACAACCATGTCCGTGACATTTACATTTACATAAATGATTTGCCATTTTAATTAATAGTGGTAACGATTAACCCATTCGCTGATGCAAAATAACATCTCAAATCTATTAAAATCAACACAATAATGAGTAAGCTTGGAGAGTCTATCTCCTACTCTGATTCTTACTGGCATCTTTATAATTCTGAAATCACACTACATGCAGTGGCCTATACCTCTACTTAAACATAATTTGTGGGGTACTCACATATCTTAAGGCTCGTCACGGTGGATCCAACCACTCATATCCTTCCTGGTCGCCTGCCATATGCAGATTCTAGTGCGACATTTTCATCTTGAATACACACATTTTCTGACACATATTTTTCGTTAACCACACGACACTTTGCATTTCTATAAAGAAGCTATTGCTTCCAACACACATGACACTTTAAAACACACGTCATTCTGTACACTTTTCCTTGGTTGAAATTCCCTAGCAAGGATATCCAAAATGCAGGTGTCGACGGCATCTCCCGCGCTCCTACCAACTCCTGATTGAAAGTCTGGTTCGCTTGCCCTCGGAATTCACCAACAGTTTATCCATACTCCTACGGTAAGCTTCCTGATTCGCATAAATATGCTAACTTCCGTCCTGAGCGTTATTATTTGGTATTCAAAGACATTACCAAATGCTTCGTAAGGTTTCTTTTAGCACATTCCATCGTAATTAGACATGTACGATCAGTCAATATTTGATACATTGCGCTTAACACTGTGCATAACTTTACATAGATTATTATTTACAATAGTTCTGCAACTTATCTCACACGTTGCTTCCTAAGTGAACACACCATTGTTCGTTCTGCTAACAAAAACTGTGTAACGACGACTGTTTGCGACTCTCTGTGACAAACTGTTGCCAACTGTGTAAACTGCGTTAAGACTGGCTGCAACACTGGCGTGCGACTGGGTTAAGACTGGGCTAAAGACTGACGTGCTACTGGGGCTCTGCCAAGGATCGACTCCCTTATATTGGATTCCCACGAAAAGTAGAGCTAAATTTTCCCGCGCTATCTCGACTCCTCTCCCAGCACGATTCTGGTCTCGAAACCATGCTCATCGGGTTCCTTTTCCTTCACTGATCCCAGAACTGTCTGCGTGCTGAAGAATCGCTCGGCCAATTATTTATTTATTTAATCGTATGGTGATACAATACAGAATACAAATAAGACAAAATTAAACTTTAAAGTCCTTCCTTTTCAACCATTCGGTTAGACTAGGTGTGAGATCAAACAAGTCGTCAGGAATTCCAGGGTATGAATGAAGAGGACAGCGTAGGACCAGGTGTTCAATCGTCTGTTCTTCTAAGTTACATTCACACATTCGTGAACTGATCCAGCCCCACTTGTACCTGAAATAATTACAACACCCATGTCCAGTCCTCAACCTGTTGATACGGCACCAGAGGTTCCTTGGTAGGTCAAAACCATTTGGCTTCTTTGTGGGATCAAGATGGTGGACACTTGTTCCCAATGTTTTTGTTGACCACTCATGCTTCCAGCTTTCCTTTATGTCAAATCCATCCGCGATGAGTTGCCTTGCAGTGACACTTGCCGGTCTTCTGGATTGCAATCGTTGTTGTGACGGATGGCAGAATTCCTGATGCAGTGGCAAAGAGGGTGATGCAAAGATTTTCTTAGCCTCCCTCAGTAGAGCTTGCTTCCGCCTTAAGTGAGGTGGAGGGATGTGGCTCAGCACGGGTAACCAGTGACATGGAGTTGATTTGATGGTACCAGTAATGCAACGCATTGTATCGTTCAGTTTCGTGTCTATCTTCTTCACATGTACGCTTCCCAACCAGACAGGCGCACAGTACTCAGCAGCTGAGTAAACAAGACTGATGCCAGTTAAACGTAGACAGTCAGCAGAGGCTCCCCAGGAGGTACCACTGAGCTTATGCAGTATGTTGTTTCTTGCGGCGACTTTGTGAGAGAGCTTGGTGATGTGCTCTTTGTAGCTCAGGGTTCTATCTAAAGTGACTCCGAGATATTTTGGGAAAGGATTGTACCTCAGCTCTTGTCCATTGAACAGGACTCTAGGTTTGTAGTTTGCGACACGATTCGCTAGATGGAAACAAGAGACTTCAGTTTTTGTTGTGCTTGGGATCAATCTCCAGGTTTTAAAGAAAGTTGACATCTTCTCCAGGTCCTCCGTAATGATTTGTTCGCCATCTTCAAAGTTATTGCTCTGAGCTACCAGCGCGATATCATCAGCATAGATGAACTTACTTGATGTTGTAGTTGGTAAATCATGGATGTACAAATTGAATAGCAGTGGGGCTAAAACAGATCCCTGTGGTAGGCCGTTATTAAGTTTTCGTTTGCGGCTTTTAGTGTTTCCTAGGAACACTTCAAATTGCCTTTCACTAAGCATGCTAGATATTAGATCCACAATTTCTCGGCTTGGTACAACTTGCAATAGTTTGTAGATCAGTCCTTGTCGCCAAACAGTATCATACGCAGCTGTCAAGTCGATGAAAACAGCTGTTGATTTCCGTTTACCTTGAAAACCTGCTTCAATGTGTGTAGTTAGGGCAAGAACTTGATCAGTGCAGCTGCGTCCGTGTCTGAAGCCAGCTTGTTCAGGAGGGATAACAGCCTCAATGAGCGGTGCTATTCTGGTTAGAAGGATTCGTTCAAAAAGTTTTAATATGCAACTGAGCAGTGCTATTGGACGATAGCTTTCGGGGCTGTCTTCAGGTTTGCCAGGTTTGAGAATGGCTATAACATTTGACAGTTTGAATTGTCTGGGCAGTCTGTTCTCTTTGAGAATGTAAGTGAAGAGAGAAGTGAGCCAGCATATACAATACGGACCCATGTTCTTAATGAACTCATTATAGATGTTGTCGGGACCAGCAGCCTTGCCGATTTTCAGTTGTTTGATTGCACTTTCTACTTCCGCTGTGGAGAAGGGATTGGAAAGCGGTTCGTTTCTTGGGGCACTGTGCTTGAGGTTAGAGAGGTTACATTTTACCACTCTGGTATGATTCTTGTCTCTCTTTGCCCTTGAGAGGTCTACGATCCTGTTGGCAATAATGTCAGGACTCAGTTTAGTATGCGGCTTTTTGGGGTGTTGCTTGCCAGTTAGCCCATTCAAGACTCGCCAGGCTTTCCTACTTGACTTTGCGAAGTTCATTTCTTCGAGTGTTGCTTCCCATTTCTCTCGTCTATTCTTGTTTAAAGAGTGGAGTAGCTGTGAACCCACTGTTTGATTTCCAGAACTTTGGTATTCTTGGTATAAAGCCTCACTTTCTTCATTCCAGCCAGGCACATATTGCTTTCTGTAACCCCTAGGAATGTTTGACTTAGCAGCTTTGATAACTAGTTTCACAAATTCATCGTAGTTGTTTTCTGTCGGCTGTAGATTCTCCGCAACTAAGCTGGAGTCAAGGTCTTTTGAGAATCCATCCCAATTAGCTCGTCGAAAGTTCCATCTGGGTAAGGGCATTGAGTTTACAAGGGGAATTTTCAAACCAATTTCCACCATAACAGGTCGATGTTGACTGTTTGGGAAGTTGGACAGAACAGTACGAGTGGTGTTGAGTGGTTGGTCTAACTGATCTTTAGACACGAATGTCAAGTCTGGGTTGTAATCCTTATCCCAGCGTGCAGACTCGGCCAATTAATTAATATTAATTCCTTTCTCCATAGCGTGGGGACGCTATCTCCCTGGGAATCCCTGGCAACCTCGTTAAAACCAAGCCGCGAACAACCATAGTCTCTGTTCTTCCGCTCTTCATCAAATATGCGTCAATTTCGCAGATTAAAGGCTCTAAAATTAGCCTCCTGGCTAAAGATTCATCTGTGTGCCACTCTCATATCATTGTGTTACTCCAATCATGAGTAATCAATGATTTTCCTTGGGATCTTCCCACCCCCTTCTTACATCCATTCTCAGTCGGGGAAAAACTGGGTCATTACTCAAGCCCCCAACCTCCTCCAGACGACATAACGAGGTCAGCAAGATGGACGTGGCTCCATGCTGCACCTCCCACAATTCTGGGCCAATTAGTTAAACGTCAAACTCTGCACTTTCCGTGCTCCAAGTCCAGTATAGCCTACTTCAAGTAGTCTAATAATGCTGTATTTCGCTCAATTTCTTGCATTATTTTAATAAATAATGTCATTATCAACTGGAATCACAGCAGTGATTAAATATACACTTTTCTCTAGGGTTTTTTTTACCATGAAACTCCCTCAGCAGACCTCGGGTTCGTTCCCTGGTGGAACCTTTATACTGAGATCACATCTGAGATCCACGTTCGATATCAGTCAGCATAACACCCTCGGGTTCAGATTCCCCTTGCAAAACTTATAGAAATCAATTGCAAGTGATTTTCTGTAAGTAACCAGCTGACTGTCTACCACTGTCTGTGTTTACATCTGGGGTCCTTCACCTCGTCTGGCTGCGAGTAGGTTAGTTCAGTTCCCCCTTACACACTGCGCTCTCTCTCTAAGCTGTTTATTCTCTCGACGGAGGGCTGCATTTATGGCCTCGGCCTCCCTCGCCGCTTCAACCATTTCATTGTAGAATTCTCGCAGACATTGGCATTCTTGTTGTTCGTCCCTTACACTGGGCAAGCTGTCTGCTTCTCGTTCCGTCTCGCTGCGTGAACGTTCAGGTCTGACTGCCCGGTTGACTTCGCTGTCCACGTTCAGTTGGGTGTGCGCTGTTAATACTTCTTCTTGTTCGTCGAATTCTTCTGGCGAATAATAAACTTTTAAATTGGCTGCATTCATAATGACCTCGTTTCCAGTTTCTAAATGCTTTATCCTGTATGCATTGTTTTGAAGGTCTCTAATCACCTCGATCGGGCTTTTTCTAACTCATCCCACTTGTGTAGTATCTGATTATACCATACATAATCTGTTGCCAATGCCTCTGCCTCTTTGTATATTGCAGTTCCCCTTGCTAAACGTCCCTCGAAGTAATCGATCATCATCTTCAGCCACGGGTCTTCGCGTTGTAGGTTGGTAAGATTCTTCAAATCATCCAACGTCTTCTGATCTCGATTCTCAATCTGGACAGCTAGCGCTTCCTCTTCTCTAGGGTAACGGCTTAATATGTCCGTTATTACATTTTCTTTCCCTGGACAGTATTCTATTTCCACATTGAATTGCTGAATATACAGGGACCATCTTGTCAATCTCTGGCTAGACAAGTCTGTCTTTAACAAAAATGTTAAAGCTTTATGGTCTGTTCTGAGGACTATTTGAAAGCCATATACGAGTTTATGCCATGTTTGCAACGCGTACAAAATTGCGAGCAACTCTATCTCTGTAATCGTGTAGTTTTTCTCATGGGCTTTCAGCCTCCTACTTATAAAGGCAATAAAAACTTTCTTTTCAGGCTGGTCAACATTTTCCTGGAATAGCATCGCTCCGATCCCAATGAGTGATGCATCCGTCTGTATGATGAACTTCTGGGTATAATCCGGGTATCCCAGTTTCACGTATTCCAAAAGCATTTGTTTTGACCTCACGAATGCTTCCTGACATTGCTCCGTCCAATTCCATCTGCCGCCTTTCTTCAATAGGTCCTGCAATGGTGCTACTGTCGTAGTATAGTTTGGGCAGTGGTTCGAAAAGAATCCAATTACTGACAAATACTGTCGGACGTGCTTAACCTTCGTGGGTCGAGGGAAATTTCGAATTACCTCCAATTTATCTGGATTAGGCTTGACTCCATTTGCATCAATAACATGCCCTAGGAATTTAACTTCCCTCTGACAGAAGTGCGATTTCTTGATATTAACCTTGAAGTTAGCTTCTCGAAGGTCATCTAGCAACTTCTTCAGGTCTCTCATGTGCTCCTCCAGAGATTCTGACGTGAGTAGAATGTCGTCTACATATCTGATGGTTCTCTCTTTCACATCGTCTGATAGATTGCGATCTAACGCTCTTATCAGGGCTGAACCAGCTGTTTTCAACCCAAAAGGTAGCCTTAAAAACGTATATGTGTGTTGATCAAACATAAATCTTGTCAACAGACTAGTTTTCTTCTCTAATTCAAGATGGTGGAAACTGGAAGTGATGTCCAAGTTTGTGAATACAGTCTTCCCTTTGAACTTCCTGAGGATCTCTTTAATAGGTGGCACTTGGTCAAACTCCCGAATAACCTTCAAATTTAAATATCTCAGGTCCAGACATACCCTAACAGTCCCGTCTGTCTTCGGTACGATTACCAATGGGCTTGCATAAGGCGTAGGTGTCTTCTCAATAACACCGGCCTCTAACATCTCCTGAATTGCCTCTTTCACTTTAGCATAATGCTTTTCAGCTATAGGGTAGGGTTTCTGCCTAAATGGTGTCCAATCACTGACTTGGAAAGCATAAGCGAAGTTCTTTATACGACCAGGTCTCGAATCAAAGACTTCCTTCTGTTCCATTAATAACTGCTTTAAATTTTCCTTCTCTTTTAGCCCAATTTTCGCTTCTTCTAGCTTTTCCGAAATATATTCTTCCAATTCGGGTTCCAGATCTTTCTCCATGTCTGTGGCTAGTGTTTTCAGTTCTTCTTCTAACTGTTCAATAGCTAACACTTCTTCCTCAGCCACATCTCTGTATGTATGCCATACTTGTTCATCTGACCCTGGTTCAATCTCATTGAGTGCGACCTCCAAGCCTTCGTCTTCCTCATTCACATGGAACATAACCCTGTCCTGTGCTAGGTCTATTATCACTCTGTATTCCCTTATAAATTCTGCCCCAATAAGTAGGTTATAAGGCAGTTTGTTTACTAATAGAAAACTCTGTGAAAAAATAGAGCCTCCTATCTGTAAATCTAGGAATACCTGATATTTACATATCATCGTTCTGTCTGGAATTATCCCTTTTATTTTGACACTAGAGATCGGTATTTTCAAAATATTCTCTCTCTGGGCTATTTCATTATATAGAGCTTGTGTCATAAGGCTCACTGTAGAACCGGTGTCTAACAGACTTCTTATTTTCAATCCTGCCACTCTTACAATTATAATAGGCAATTATCTCTTGACCATGACATGTGATCCTCCCGTATCCTCGATTAGCTCTTCTGGTTTGGCTATCCAATTGATGATGTTAACAGACTTCCATCCATCAGTCTTGAACTCTTCTAATTTTGGCGCTTTTTTTTTCTTCAGCGCCCGTCCCCTTGGAGTTTCTTCTCTCCTGTTCGCTGCGCTGTAGCTCCAAACTCTTAGCTCCATCTCCATATCTGTCTGGCGATATCCTGTTCTGCATAGCTTCTTGCCAGCGGACTTGTTGTTTCTGGGGCTCATCTCCCCTTTCCTCGAGGTATCGCAATGAAGCGTGATATCGTTCCTCTACCTCGTCATCGAAGTTCCTTCTTCTTTCTTGGGGTCTCCAATTTCTATTGTTGACTTCTTGGCCATTGTTACCTCCATTGTTTTGGTACGGTCTACCCCTGGTATTCTGCTTATTCCACGAATTTCGGCCTCTTCCTCCTCTACTAGCATTCCCTTTGTACTTTGGCTGCCATCTTCTGGGTTCCTGTTCCCATTGACGTCCGTTGGAATCTAGTATTTCAGTGCTCGTAGCTTTGTTGTTCCTTGGAGCTTGATGTTGGTCAGTCTGCGTGTTGGTCACGTGTACCTGTTCCACGGTTCGACTCTGACGCATCGTATTTGCTGTTGTGAGGTCCAGTTGTCTAAGAACTGCCTCCATTTCTATAGCCGTTTTCGCATTAGCCGAGATTAGCAGTCTTTGGATCTCGTATGGAAGCTGCTTGGCGATAGCAATACATAATTCCAGCTCGCTCGGTTTTTGATCCAGTTCTTTGAAACGACACATCTGAGATATGAAAAACTCCGCGTACTTCGTTGGGTTGCTGGTACTGTATCTTTTGGAATACAAATCCAGTCTCAAATTTTGCTGTGTGGCTGGATCCCAGAACCGTTTCAAGAATGCCTCTCGAAACTCCTCAACAGTATCGAAAGTATACCGGAAACTGCGAAACCATAATGCGCATTCTCCCTCTGTTAGTTTCTCAAAGGCTCGTAGCCTGCGCTCTGGCGGTATCCGCGCATCATTCAGATATTCAGACACTTCCTTCAACCAATATTTTGGTGTCATATTACAGTTGCTACCTGAGAATTTCCTTGGTTTTTCTTCGCTTGCCCTGATTATGTTTATCACCTGGGTGTGCGTAGCATTTTCATGTGGCGTTGATGCTGCAATTGGTGCACCTGGCGTCATATAAGGACTTTCGCCTGGGCCTGTAGCATTCCTGATTATAGGTTGGGTTTCTAAGTCTGCCCACCTTGTTTTCCTCATATCTTCCATGCTGCCTTCACTTGACTTAGGACTTTTCATAAGGGTTTCCTCCTGTGCGATTATCCTGGTCTCCATTTGATTGTGGCGCATCTCCGCTCTTTCAAGTCGAGTAATTACCTCCTTCTCGATTCTGGTAAGTATATCTCGATTTTCCTCAGCTACTTGAAATATTTTCTTCTTGTCTTCTTTCAGACTTTGTTTGATATGGGAGATTTCATCCTCTACAACTTCCTTAATTTGAGCAAGGGTCTTGTCGCTTGCCTCTGTCTTCTGGCCTTCTCTTATTTCGAGTTCTTCTCTCAGCCCTTTAATTTCCTCTTGAATGTGTCCATTGACTTTTGACAATTCATTCCGGACCTTGATGTTCTCACCTCTATTCTCCTCTTGCCTTTTGTTAACTATAACAATATCGCTTTGAACTTGGTCCAGTTCTTGATGAACTTTGCCCATCTGACCTTTCACGTTGCTTACTAGCTCTTTACTTTCATTAGCGATAGCCTTAATCTCGCTTATTTCCTGACATTGATCTAATATGTTCTGATCCTGCTTCTTGAGGTCACCGTTAATTGCTCTAGCATAGCTTTTCAATTTCTGGTCCCATTTAGAGTCGTTCTCTTCTAACCTCTGATCTACCGTTCTCGTAAATTCTGAAAATTGTTTCGCTTGGCGTTCGAGATTCGCCTCATTTTGGATTTGAATATCCTTAATGTCATTAGACAGCGCATCTAACCTACTGTTGGTTTCATCCTGAGCATGCTTACATGCTTGTAAGTTACTTTCGAGCTTGGCTTCTATAGCCTCGAAACGTTTATCTGTTTTAACCTGCATTTCTGATACAATGCTTACAACAGTTTCTGTTACTTCGGTCTTAATTACCTCTTGCATTTGACCTAACTTATCATTCAATTCAACCTTATTTGCCTCCAATCGGTTGTTTATTTCAACCTGATTGGCATTCATTGCCAGCTGATTGGCATCTAAACGATTATTCAGTGCAACCTGATTGGCATCTAAACGATTATTCAATTCACTCTGATTATCATTAATTGCCTCCTGATTGGCATCTAAACGAGTGTTTATTTCCTCCTGGAAAGCCTTAGCTTCCAGCTTATTTTGCTCGTTAACAGCATCAAAATGCTGTCTTAAGCCTGCGATCAACTGCACAATCTCCTCTGTACCTGACATTTCTACAATAATATACTGTGAGATGCAGGCAGGCTTCCTGGAAATATGTGTGGATACATTTTGAAGAGAAACATCAAACACTGTACACACATTGTAAAGTCGTACAAAACCTGTCAATATTATGATAAATTGTGGATCTGGTATGTAGCGCTCGTACCCTTGGGTAATCCTCTTCTCAATAGAGAGATTCCGCGTTACATCAAAAGCCTACTGAACTCAAAAATCACTCAAACACAGTTTGAGGCAAAAAAAAAAAACAATTACTATGGTTTTCCCCATGAAATACCATAAAAAATCTATGGGTTTTCCCTAAGTCCCATAAGCTCCACGAACTCTGGGCGCCATGATAAATAAAAATGAGATGATGCTTTGCCCACACACGGGCGACATGATAAATAAATGCAATGACCGATTCGTGCAATGCCAAGATCGCTCATATTGCACTAACGTAGGCGGTTCCATAATGAGTTAATACCGCTCCACGTTGCTTGGGCCATGATAAATTAAAGAGGAATCTATCAAAATTTATATTGTTCGTATCGGAGCTTAGCTTAAGATTAGGTGCGGTCATTCCCTACTTCATGTTAATTGTTACTTTAATAGAGTTGTGTGCATTAGATCTAGACCGACTTCAGTTGTACCTATAGCTCAAATCACTGTACAAGACATCAATTTCCATGTACCCATGTGAGTAATCTCGATGGAAAATATGCTTCTGCCTCCAGCTAGCATCAGGGCTCGGGCGTGTACCGTTCTCCCATGTAGCAGTTGCATATTTTGGATTTGAGGCTAAAAGGTATCAACTCTACAATGATAAGGCACAACTCTATTCTAAAACTTTAATTCAGTAAAAACTTCATGGCTTCACGCAAACAAAACAAATCCCACAACCACAAAACAAACAAACAAAAATTATTTCCACAATCCACAAATATGAACATAATATTATCATAATAAAATCATATTATAACACAAACCTTTACCCTTATGTGAACTTTACAAAGTACTCTAGTGCGCTGATGCACATACAACTTCAGAACAAACTGTACTTTAATCCTTCTGTCATCCAATGTGACTTCATTAACTCTACAAGATTAATTATTCCTTGAACCTTGTCTTAATTTGACAATAATGTGTATCATGTGTGTGTTTTGATCTTTCTCTTCCCACCAAATGCTTTACATGCATTAGCCTATTCTGGTGTTGCACAGCAGTCTACGTACAACTCCATAATTATGTAAGCTACCCCTACACTTCCTCTATTTATATAGTTCCCCTGTATGCCGTGTGTGATTTCATATTAAAAACATTCGTTAACGCTGTGTCGGACGGTACTATTAAACTACCTTTGCGCGAGTAGCCTGTGGCATCTGGTAACCCACTTCAGAAACAGATGTCAGTGACAGTACCAATGCAACGTCTAACCATTCGTTAGATAGCTAAAATCATGAACCATCAGGATAATCTATAATTATCAATGTGTTCTTAAACCACATGACTTCATTACTCAATATAACAATATTTCATTTCATGTCATTAACAGGGTCTAAAATCTGTTCCTTTAAAACTTGCTATCACGGTTCGCTTGACCGTTCAGACCCTCTTCCCGAGCGGCCGATACACAATAGAAGTGGAGTGAGGTCCTACATTACCTCCCCCTCGTTTCCTGTCTGAAGGCTTTCTCCCCAAGCAGTAAAAGATTTTACAAGACAAACACTGTGGTCCCAGTGACACACATATCTCAATGGATTTAAACTGAATATTATGCAAATAGGTTCTGGATGAGCTTTCACATTTACTCCTGCACTGAGGATAATAATAATTGGCTCCAAAATAGGCCCATTTCAACATGAAGGCACGAGATTCATAACACATTAGTCCATTAGGTAACCGGTATCTTTAATAAATATTGCGGCCAGCCCATGCTGCCGTCTGGGATTCGCTTCAACGAGCCGAATCACTCAACAAATAGTTCTCGGGGAATCAGATAGCGTGCAGAGGTGTCCATTGTTTTCCTCCCACCTATCACGGGATTCGAACCCGGAACATTCCATATCCATCATCAGAGCTAGGGTCAAGATCACTATATACGCTCTGGCATAAATCACATCTCTCATTACGCCCACGGCATACGAGATTTCATACGAAGAATAGATACCCTGGTCCCTCCTAATGCTATGATCTGCGTCCTATAATTACCAAGAGAAATCTATCAATTGCTCTATAAGCTTTTCACATAAGCTGCAAATTCAATTCACTAAAAGCTCTTCCATTTCCTGGCATAATTATATTCCCATTAATACAATATATTCTGATATAAAACTCTTTTCTTAATCCCGTAACGTAATCTTACTGTATAATCTTACTGCTTAGATCGATAAGTCTTGCCCTTTAGCGTAAATATTTCTTGTTTACAACATTTTGCCTGATGCATTCATTCATACCTTTATATTCATTATTATTATTATTCTCACTGACATAAAATTACCAAAATCCGACACAACTTCATCTTACAAATAGAACAACCATGTCCGTGACATTTACATTTACATAAATGATTTGCCATTTTAATTAATAGTGGTAACGATTAACCCATTCGCTGATGCAAAATAACATCTCAAATCTATTAAAATCAACACAATAATGAGTAAGCTTGGAGAGTCTATCTCCTACTCTGATTCTTACTGGCATCTTTATAATTCTGAAATCACACTACATGCAGTGGCCTATACCTCTACTTAAACATAATTTGTGGGGTACTCACATATCTTAAGGCTCGTCACGGTGGATCCAACCACTCATATCCTTCCTGGTCGCCTGCCATATGCAGATTCTAGTGCGACTTTTTCATCTTGAATACACACATTTTCTGACACATATTTTTCGTTACCACACGACACTTTGCATTTCTATAAAGAAGCTATTGCTTCCAACACACATGACACTTTAAAACACTTATTAAACTATTAATTTAAAAGACATTTCACATATAATTTACATAACACACGTCATTCTGTACACTTTTCCTTGGTTGAAATTCCCTAGCAAGGATATCCAAAATGCAGGTGTCGACGGCATCTCCCGCGCTCCTACCAACTCCTGATTGAAAGTCTGGTTCGCTTGCCCTCGGAATTCACCAACAGTTTATCCATACTCCTACGGTAAGCTTCCTGATTCGCATAAATATGCTAACTTCCGTCCTGAGCGTTATTATTTGGTATTCAAAGACATTACCAAATGCTTCGTAAGGTTTCTTTTAGCGCATTCCATCGTAATTAGACATGTACGATCAGTCAATATTTGATACATTGCGCTTAACACTGTGCATAACTTTACATAGATTATTATTTACAATAGTTCTGCAACTTATCTCACACGTTGCTTCCTAAGTGAACACACCATTGTTCGTTCTGCTAACAAAAACTATGTAACGACGACTGTTTGCGACTCTCTGTGACAAACTGTGTCCAACTGTGTAAACTGCGTTAAGACTGGCTGCAACACTGGCGTGCGACTGGGTTAAGACTGGGCTAAAGACTGACGTGCTACTGGGGCTCTGCCAAGGATCGACTCCCTTATATTGGATTCCCACGAAAAGTAGAGCTAAATTTTCCCGCGCTATCTCGACTCCTCTCCCAGCACGATTCTGGTCCCGAAACCATGCTCATCGGGTTCCTTTTCCTTCACTGATCCCAGAACTGTCTGCGTGCTGAAGAATCGCTCGGCCAATTAATTAATATTAATTCCTTTCTCCATAGCGTGGGGACGCTATCTCCCTGGGAATCCCTGGCAACCTCGTTAAAACCAAGCCGCGAACAACCATAGTCTCTGTTCTTCCGCTCTTCATCAAATATGCGTCAATTTCGCAGATTAAAGGCTCTAAAATTAGCCTCCTGGCTAAAGATTCATCTGTGTGCCACTCTCATATCATTGTGTTACTCCAATCATGAGTAATCAATGATTTTCCTTGGGATCTTCCCACCCCCTTCTTACATCCATTCTCAGTCGGGGAAAAACTGGGTCATTACTCAAGCCCCCAACCTCCTCCAGACGACATAACGAGGTCAGCAAGATGGACGTGGCTCCATGCTGCACCTCCCACAATTCTGGGCCAATTAGTCAAACGTCAAACTCTGCACTTTCCGTGCTCCAAGTCCAGTATAGCCTACTTCAAGTAGTCTAATAATGCTGTATTTCGCTCAATTTCCTGCATTATTTTAATAAATAATGTCATTATCAACTGGAATCACAGCAGTGATTAAATATACACTTTCCTCTAGGGGTTTTTACCATGAAACTCCCTCAGCAGACCTCGGGTTCGTTCCCTGGTGGAACCTTTATACTGAGATCACAGTCTCTGAGATCCACGTTCGATATCAGTCAGCATAACACCCTCGGGTTCAATATATATCAGGGGCGGTTCCTGAGGTGGTGCCCGTGTGCCATGGCACCACCAATGTAATGAAGAGAGAATATGTGACTTTTCCCTCTCAAGAACAGTTTATATTACATTTACATTTTGGGGAAATTTTATGCATATTCTGCATTTATTTGAACGAGCGTCAAACTGACATGCGTTCTGGTGGCGCTTTATTGAATTACTGAGCCAGAGCCAACCGGCACTACCTACGAATATCAGACCGCATCAGACACAGTACTGCAATAAGGACTAGTTTGGCTTGAGTTTGTTTGTGTTGTGTTGAGACGCATATTACCCTGAGGTAGAGCCAACGGCCCCGTGACGCGGAGCTTCAATTCTATCCACGAGATAGCAGCACGTCACAGGTTCAAGCCCACATTACATGCCAACTGCTGAACTGCTTTATCTTTCAACCACTAGAGTACAGCATATGGCCACACACCTCCAGTGATACCAGCTTGACGATATATCACTGTATCTAGACTATTAAATAAATTCAAACCACAAAATAGTTTTAGTTCTTTATTGTTTGACATTTAGCAACTTTTTCAGGCTCATATTGATGACGGGGATTATTTGTTCTCTCTTTGTAATGTAAAAATTCGGAATTTTTCAACGAGTTTTACTGTGTTTCGTTAATTTAATTTGGCGGCACAGTTTCACGTCCCAAGCGTAAACACAAATTCTCAAGTTTGACTGCAAATGTGTATGAATAGTGTCCGTCGTTAAATAGCTTTTGTGTTCATTTATATTAGATGCAGGGGTTATCCTTTCCAATCAATCCGTATGTACGATAAGTAAGGTTGTCTTAGAGGTAGGTCATCGTGTTCATTTCATCTCACCTATTTATTTAGAGATAGCAACTGAAATTGCGACAAAGAGGCTGTGCGCGCGTGTGTGTTAGCAATAGCCATGCTTATTTATTCCTATATAGACATGTTACTTAAACTTGCATAGCTTTGTGTATCATGCGGCATTGACCATATAAACACCGTTTTAATCTAAGTGTGCTTTTTGAATCGATATATGCAAGCTAGGTCCCTTAATAAAATTTGATTTGTTTCATGTTTGAAGATCGCATAGCTCGAGCGCGACGTACGAAGCCGTAGAAATCTCAATGGGCTCTGTGTCACATTTCGGAAGTGTAACAGTGAATAAAATAAGCGAGTTGTTACAATCTTCATTTAGCAATAGGAACCTCACTGAAAAAATAGACATAAAAAACTGGGTAGGCCACTTCCTAATTTAAATCTCCAGCAACGGTCAAAAAATCGATGCCACAAATTCAATCCGGAAATTTATAGCAAAAACAAATGGATTTGTGGTTCCGAAGAAGACAATGCATTCTTCTGTCTTCCTTGTGTGTTGTTCGGCGGTGATGGGAGTTGGAGTAAGACAGGTATTAGGAATATAGGACACATATGGTCTAAAATTAAAGTCCATGAATCATCAAAGCGACATATGGATAATGTTTTAAGTCTCTCATTTCTGGGCAAAACGAACATTCAAAGCAGGTTGGATAGTCAGTACAGACAAACTATTATCACTCACAACAAACAAGTAGATAAGAATAGGTATGTCTTAAATTTAATTATAAACTGTATCCGCTCTTGTGGTGCCTTGGAATTAGCCCTTAGGGGACATGATGAAACAGAAACATTCGAAAACAAAGGCGTATTTCGCGAATTGATTCAGTTTAGTGCTGAATTGGATAAGGACTTGAAAGTTCATCTCAGCCAGTCGCCTGTGTGTAAATGCATCTCCAAGACTATTCAAAACGAACTGCTCGAATGCATGCGCCAGGTGTATCACGACGAAGTGTCCAAAGAAATAAAGAAGGCTGACAATATAGCAATAACCGCTGATGAACAAATGATGTGTCTTGCAATTATCAATTGGTTATTGTGTTGCGCTACGTTGTTGAAGGAAGAACAGTAGAAAGATTTTGGAACTTTATTAATCCCGAAGGCCAAAATGCTCATGTCATCGCAGACAGCATTTTAAGTGAAATCGACCCCTTAGTGGGTGATCAACCCACTAAATTGATTGCCCAAAGTTATGACGGAGCATCCGTTATGAGTGATGGATTAAATGGTGTGCAAAAGTTAATCAAGGATAAGTACCCTAATGCAAATGTTATTCATTGCTACGCGCAACAACTTAATCTCATAATGTCCACAGCAGCCTCCGTTAATCGACTGGCTCGCATCTTTTTCGCTCATCTCACAGGAATTTGTTCATTTTTTCGCATTCGCCACAAAGATCGAAAGTGTTGCGCGAGATCACAGAGAAAAGTTTGCCTCGAGTATCACTCACACGATGGAATTACCATTCGCGTGCTGTGAAAGATATTTATGAAAATAGGGAACACCTCGTCAAAGTTATGGAATCCATCGAAAGCAATGGGTCCATTAAGTTACCTTCCACCATTGAAAAAGCTGGAGCATACAAGCAAAGGCTTAATGACAAGAAATTCATTTTCTGGCTAACATTTTTCAATAAGATAATGCCTCATGTTGACATAATTTTTAATCAGCTGCAAAAGAGAATTACTGACCCAATTAAAGTGAAACAAGACATTCAGCATTTTGAAGGCATCATACAGGCAATCAGGGGCAATATTGATGAAATAATGAATGAGACTTTTATCAAAAGAGGCGAATCCTTACCTTCTAAAAGACCCCGGATTGATGAGGACTGTAGAAAAAGGGACGCTCTGGAAGTATGTGATGCTATCCTTTCAGATATAAAAATTCGCTTTCAGTTCACTGGACTCCTCACAGCTACCAACCTATTCGCAGTTCAATATTTTGACAATTATATCAAAAGCTTCCCAGACCTGTACCTTGACGAAATGACGAGCGTATATACATTTCTAGATAAAAGAAAGTTGAAGGGTGAGCTGCAAGTATTCTATGCTAGGCCTGAATTGAGAGCGGTCTCTGGTGCCGTTCCATTTCTGTCGTTGATTCTGGAAGATGAGCTATGTGATACTTTTGAAGAGACAATCAAAATCTTGAAGTTGCTGATCACAATGCCTCTCTCAACATCGGAAGCGGAGCGGTGTTTCTCAATGCTCAAACGGATAAAGACCTTTCTTCGGAACACAATGAAGGAAGAGAGATTAAGTGCCTTAGGAATGTTGTCGTGTGAGAAATCATTTGTGAACAAGATTGAGAACTTCAATTCAAAGGTGATAGACGTATTTGCTACAAGAAAGAACGAAGAATGGACTTTCAGCACCGCTCTTGTTAATTCAAATGAAGGTGTCGATCGAGGTTTTGGAACAACTATTTTTGGTGAGTAGGCCTAACATATGTTGTTTTCTTCAAATTATTTTTCTGAGAGGTTTGTTCAATTATAATTCTTAAAAATGGTTTTTATTTAAAATGCATATCGATCAAAATATGTGTATGATATAATATTGTATGGCCTCGGTGCCAGTCCCCGTGTGGGTGCGGGATAGAATACACCCACGGTATGCCCTGCCTGTCGTAGGAGGCGACTAATAGGGTCGACATGGCCGAATAACTTGCCAGTTTTTGATTTGTTCAGATCCCCTGTGGATGGGGAGGGCAGAATTCATCCACGGTATCCCCTGCCTGTCGTAAAAGGCGACTTAGAGGGGGCCTTATAAAGGTCGATTTTGGTTTTCAGGTCCCAGCTCTGGTTTGACCAATAGAAACAAACATGCATGCTGTTAGGGGAAGGGCCACCAGCTTGGCCATCTGGCCAGAAAGCCTAGACGGTATGCCCCATCCCGTCAGGTGGGTGCGCCATGTACCCTACAGTAGTATCCGCCTTACAACGAAGGTCCCTGCATGGCCGAATACTGGAGCTGAATAAATCCTGTGCATGCCGAGGGGGAAGTGCCTGTTCGAGGCACTGGGACCCCGGGCAATATCTGCTATGCCAGGTAGGTATTGCCTTGGCTGGGTGGCGCCCACAGTGATAGCCCCCGTTCGGAGTGGGCAGTATTCGGGGAGGATTTCGTCCGGGATGCGTAGTAAACGATCACGGACACCTGTACAGGGTACCCTTAAAAAGCCGTCTCTGGAGTGTATACGCCTTGGGATGAGGCATTTAATAAGAAGTTCCCTGTTGACAGGTCTCCTCGCTACCTGGTAGCTACCAGGACAGACGGGGGAGATTTTAAACAGGTAAAATCGATCCTATTTTCAGAGGAAATCGAGGGGAAATATCGCGACCTTAACGGGATTTCCAAGCTCCGGAACGGGCAGCTCCTGCTGCATACCGTTGACCGGCAGCAAACCGAAGCGTTGCTGGAATGCACGCATTTCGGCGAAATTCCCGTTAAGGTTGAGAAGCACGATACGCTAAATGAGGTCCGTGGAGTTATATTCCATCGCGACCTCATTTTAAACAGCGACGCGGAATTGATGCGGGATCTGGGGAAGCGAGGCGTCACCAGGATTAGGCGCATCACCCGGAAAATTGGAAATGATAGCGTCGATACTGGCGCTTTCATTCTTCATTTTGAGGGTGATGTAGTGCCTAGGCAGGTGAAGGTCACGTCGTACCATTGCGACGTTAGACCGTACATCCCTCCACCTATGCGCTGCTACAATTGCCAGAAATTCGGTCATGTTTCTGCCAGATGCACTGCCAAGGCGGTGTGTAGAGAGTGTGGCAAGGGGACACATGACGGTGTGGGGTGTACGCCTCCCCCGACGTGTCCTAACTGCCAAGGAAGTCACTCTCCGCGGTCGAAGCAGTGCCCTGAGTTCTGCAAGGAAGCAAAGATCCAAGAAATCAGAACATTGGATCGGCTTTCATATCACGACGCTCGAAAGAGATACCGTGATATGACTGCACCCGAATTTCCGGTATCTTTCGCGGCTAAGGTGACGCCACCTATCACCCCTGCCACTTTCGTTCCCCGTGCTGTACCCTCGACGACGAACTTCTCTGAGATCGTAAAGTCTCCCCTCGCTGTCCAAGCGAGACCTGTCAGCCCGAAGAAGGTTAAACAACCTTCTTCGGCCATTGTGAAAAAGGCGCCGGTTATACCATCTAAACCGGCGCAATCGGAGAAGAAGTCATCTTCCTCTCCGAAAAGGTCGGAGAAGAAGTCTTCCCCTGCCAACGAGGCAAAGAAGACTTCTGCGACCGGGGCTGGATCGTCATCCAGCCCATCTGATAAGACAAAGATAGTGGAGAAGAGGGAGACGGTTCGTCGCCGTCTCTCTCGCCCTCCTGCTGACGGGGTGGCTACTGTCTCTGCTGGCCTTTCCGCTCCCACTACCACCAAGGGAGCGAAGCCTGCTGAAGCCAAGCCCGTCCGTATGGAGGAACTCCCCTATAGAAAAGAAAATAGATCGGCGGAGGAGAGGGGAGCGGTTCAGCGCCGTTTCTCTTCCTCTCCTAAAGGCAGGGCTGCTCACGTATCTGCTAGCCATCCCGCTCCCACCACTACCAGTGGAGCGGTGCCAGCAGGAGCGACCTTGTTTTATAAGGACCCGGCGTCTGTGGGGAAGGGACCATCTACTTCCCCAAACACACGTCGGCGCCGATCCAAGAAGAAGTCTCTTCGGGGCGTGTCGGGGACAGACACCCAGTCTTCGGACCGGGAGAAAGTCCCTCGACACCGCTCTCGCTCTTCCCCAAGGGCGAGACCCGTGAGGTCCGACGACGACCGTGCGCAACCCAAGAGAGCGCCCGCTCCATTTTCTTCGTCTTCGGACGGAGATGTGGAGATTGAGGTGTGCTCTCCTGCCCCATCATCTCCAACTAGAGATGGGGAAGGGTGGCAAACGGTCAAGCATAAGTAGAAGACCCACTTCTACTTAAGTCCACACCATGGCACTATTACAATGGAACTGTAATAGCTATTCTGTTCATCTCGCTGAGTTACGACAATTAATATCTTCGTTTTCGGCAACCATTGTCTGTCTTCAGGAATCCAGGTTTCGTCCTGGACATGAGACAACAATGCGTCACTTCAAACTCTTCTCTAAAGACCGGATGGACGGAGCTGTGGCCGCTGGTGGCGTCTGCACTCTCGTCCACTCTAGCCTCTTTAGTGAAGAGGTGCCGTTGCGTACTCAGCTAGAGGCAGTTGCAGTTCGTACTTCGTTGCCAGTAATGGCAACAGTATGTAACGTGTACATCCCACCTGATTCTCAGCCGGATTACGACCAGCTGGTGGATCTAGTCTCTCAGCTCCCCCCTCCTTTTCTCCTTCTGGGAGATGTTAATGCCCACAACACCATCTGGGGCTCCGCTACCACTAGCGGTAAAGGGAGAGATTTTGAGAGGCTGATCAGGCGGCTGGACCTGTGTCTGTTGAACACAGGGGAGCCTACGCACTTCTCTATTGCACACGGTACTTATTCAAGTATCGATATTACCCTGTGCAGTCGTGCGCTGGTTCCCCTGCTACAGTGGGGTGTACACGATGACCTTTGTAATAGTGACCATTTTCCAATTATCGTTACTCTTCCGAACCAGAGAGCCATCGAGTTACCAAGTCGATGGCTTCTCCGTTGGGCTGATTGGCCAACTTTCACGGCACGTGCGGTGTTTGCCGAAGATACCTGTGAGAGTGTCGACGATCATACCATTCACATAACGAATGGTATTTTGACTGCTGCTGAGGAAACAATACCTTCCTCATCCGGCAACTCACGCCGGAGGCTTGTCCCTTGGTGGACAGCCGAGATTGCAGCAGCCATTAAAGATCGTCGACGTGCTTTCAAATGCTATCGGAGGCAAAACACTATGGCCAACCTTATCACCTTCAGAAGGATGCGTGCTAGAGCCCGATATCTGATTCGGGAGAGTAAGAAAACGACGTGGGAAAAGTATGTGTCATCCATGACGGCGCATACTCCTTCATCTCAAGTGTGGACTAAGCTTCGTCGGATCTCCGGACTCCCGACATCACTATCGATACCCGGAGTGTCCATCAATGGGGACATCATCACGGACCATCTCGCCATTGCCAACAGCATTGGCTCGCACTTCTCCGATGTATCCTGCTCCGGGAGTTACGATCCTACATTTCTGACTCTGAAGCGGGAGGCAGAGACTCACCCCTTGTCCTTTGCCACTGCTGCTTCGGAGTCCTATAATGTACCATTCCCTGAATGGGAACTGCGAAGTGCGCTTGCACTGTGCAGGGATACGGCTCCTGGACCGGATAACATACATAATCAAATGTTAAAACATCTGTGCGAATCCAGTATGAAAGAACTGTTGATCCTCTTCAATCGTATATGGATTGAAGGAGAGTTTCCATCTCAATGGCGAGAGGGGATCGTGATACCGATTCCTAAGGCTGGAAAGGATCCCAAGTTTGTAAGCAGCTATAGGCCCATTTGTTTGACAAATGGCCTATGCAAGCTGCTCGAAAAGATGGTGAACCGTCGACTGGTGTGGTTCTTGGAGGATAAAGGTCTCCTGTCTGAGTACCAATGTGGATTTCGCTCTCATAGGTCCACCACTGACCATCTGGTGCGACTTGAGAGCGCCATACAGGAGGTTTTTTTCCGGAAGCAGCACCTAGTCACGGTTTTCTTTGACCTCGAGAAAGCCTACGACACCACATGGCGCTACGGGATCCTTTCCACCCTTCACAAGTGGGGACTCCGTGGTAACTTACCGACTTTCATTGCGAATTTCATGTCCGTCCGACTCTTCCGTGTAAGGGTCGGTAGGACATTATCGCAGTACTATACCCAAGAAAATGGAGTTCCTCAGGGTTCATTGCTGAGTGTCACCTTGTTCGCGATTGCCATTAATGGCATTGTTGCCGCCGCCGGGTCCGCGGTAGTTCCATCGCTGTATGTAGACGATTTAGCTCTGCATTACAGCTCTGGAAGTATGGCAGTCGTGGAACGGCAATTGCAGCTAGCCATCAACCGGGTCGACAGGTGGGCTCACGACCGGGGTTTTCGTTTTTCAGCAGCGAAAACCTCCGTCGTCCATTTTTGTCGGCTACGGAGGCTACATTTACACCCTGAACTACATCTCAGGGATGCTGCGTTGCCGTTGGTTGACACTTATCGCTTCCTGGGGCTCCATTTTGACAGCAAGTTAACGTGGCAGCACCATATACGGCAATTGAAAATGACATGTCTCAGGAAACTGAACATGCTCAGGTTTCTTAGTGGCACTACGTGGGGGGCTGACCGTGCGGTGCTCCTACGGTTCTACCAAGCCCTCGTCCTGTCCCGGCTAGACTATGGTTCTGCGGCATACGGTTCAGCAAGGCCGGCAACCTTGAAAATGCTGGACAGTATCCACCATAGTGGCGTTAGGCTGGCTACCGGTGCCTTCCGGACCAGCCCGATACCCAGCCTACTCGCCGAATCGGGTGTTCCACCTTTAAATTATAGACGCCAACATATGCTTTTAGCATATGCTGCCAATGTGCGTCAAATGCCGCAACACCCGACCTATCAAGCTCTCTTCGGTACCCAAAACCACCAGGGTTACGCCAACCGGCCTCGTGCCACTCGGCCGGTTGGTATTAGACTTGATAGCTCGTGCACTGAAATAGGAGTGGCTGTAGGTCCCTGTATGATCCGGACATCTAGCGAGGTGCCTCCGTGGCAAGTCCCGCGTCCGGAAATTCGGTTAGATCTTCACCAAGGTCCTAAGGTGAACACGGATGCGTCCGTTTACCGGAGGCAGTTCCACAGCATAGTTCACCAATTTCCGGACGCTGGCATTCTATACACGGATGGTTCGAAGGTGGACGAGAAAGTGGGTTGTGCTTACGTTATTGATGGTGCAAATACCAAGATCTCTTTGCCTGAGGCCTGTAGTGTGTTTACTGCGGAGCTCGTTGCCATCTATGAAGCTCTGCAGTTTGCACTACAGGATGCACGAATCCACTTTCTCGTGTGTACCGACTCTTTGAGTTCGTTGCAGTCAATTGCTACATGTTTCCCGCAACACCCCCTAGTGCAGCGAATCCATGACCTACTAGCCGGGCTGTGCCACGCTGACACTCGAATCACCTTTCTGTGGCTTCCAAGCCACATGGTAATTGCGGGAAATGAGTTAGCGGATCAAGCTGCAAAAGAGGCGGTATCACTACCACCTCGACCAATGGAGGTACCCGCTAGAGATATTCGCTCTCAGTTACGCCTACAAGTTCTGGCTTTTTGGGAGAGTCAGTGGCTAGCTGACCCACTGCCCAGTAAACTGAGAGCGATCAAGGGAACTACTCGCGTGTGGCGGAGCTCCTTCCGGGTCCGGAGGGAGTCCGTCATTTTGTGTAGGCTAAGGATAGGTCATACAAGATCCACCCACTCATACCTAATGAGAAGGGAAGACCCCCCACTTTGTACCTGTGGAGCCGTATTCACCGTGGCCCACATTTTCACCGAGTGTGTGGATCTTGCTGACTTACGAAGAAACCTTGGTTTGCAGACGACACTCAAACTTATATTAGCCGATGACGTGGTGGCTGCTGATCGCGTTATCCGCTTTATAAGTGAGAGTGGGTTAGGGCCAGCAATCTAAATTTTCCAGTGAACATTGACTCAACGACTTGTTCGTTTTTGAATGATAATGTTTTGTTTTTTCCGTAATTTTTGTTAATTTTTATAATTTTTATTTTTTATTTAATTGTTTGTTTTTGTTTTATTAATTTTTGGTCTTTTGAAATTTAGATGTCCACCTCAAAATTTTAAATTCAATTCAAAATTTGTATTCTTTAATCTGTGTTAAGAGGGGCAGATGACCTCGTAGTTCCGCCCCTTAAAACAACAATAACTAACTAACTAACTCGGTGCCAGGTGCAAGCTTTGTTGTTTGACACCCAAAGGGCAGCTTGCATGTCGAATTTTTGTTGTTCCTTGGAGGGCCATGAAAGTCAAGAAAGTTAGATATCTAAGCTCCTTGACACTATAGCACTTTCTAGTAGAGAAAGGAGGAACTTTTGTTTTGGCGAAAAATCCCGAGATTAAAATATTTGTAGTAGTTACGCAATTTCTCAATTCACTTCAGCTGAAACTTCAATTAAAAGCGTCTTCTTCAATAGCACAGTTAAATAATGTTAAACATATAACTTATTGCATAAAATATGCACTACCGGTAACTGCAACTTTGAATGATTTTATTGCAAATTTTGTATTTGCTGGCACCACCAAGTGAAAAATCACCAGCCGCCACTGATATATATCCCCATGTGAAAGACCTCAGTAGTGTTGTGGTGATGGTGTATATAAACCAATGATCGTGTGTGCAGGGTCCAATGGAGAAGAATGGCAACGTGTGCAGCGACGCTGTGGAAAATGGCAACAAGGACGCCGCCTCCACACTACGCGGCGCCAGCAGTGTGGAAGACTTGAGCGAGTACACAGACGCTGACGAGTCAGTGTCGTCCGCCCCAACCGAGTTCCTGGCCGAAGTACGTACTGTATATTCCCTTTTGGAAACATGCATTTTACATTAGGGTATGGTAATTGTCACTGTGACCAAGAAGCCATGGCCACAGCCTTCCTCATAGAGATCTAGCCAATTAACAAGACCTCTGGCTGCTCATGCGATCATGCTTCGTCAAACAGGCCTTGCTGCTCCTTGAAACAACAATCATCATCATCATCATCATCATCGTCATGAAAGTAGCCTATGTTATGTCTATTTTAACACTGTATAAGCTATAATGTGTTCTCTTGAATTACTGACAATTGGGGAACTCTCTGTGTAACAGGAACTAAACTCACTTCACCTATATCCTTACATGTATTATATTAGTACAGACATCATAGTGACACAAGTCATCAGGCAGATTATCTACTCACACCCAAGTACACGGGGCTGTATGACCACGATGCCACGAAGCCCCTAAAATAATCAACAACAACTAAATCCTTTGATCTCCGGACTTGCAGTTTCCCATCGCAGTCGTAGCGTGCGAATTAACGCAGAGAGTGACGTACGCTCCTTTTTGTTGCCAGTAATGGGGCAAGTATCCTAGTGTTATTGGTCTCATGCTTAGACCTGGTTTGTCACCGTGGATTCAATCTCGTATTGCGTTTCAATCAATAGCGGTCATACGGTCAGTGACCTCCCTCACTTATCCCAGCCATTACGTGAGGCAGTCTACAGCGGTCTGTCCTCTTTTATTTTCAATATTGCGTTGTCTACCTAAGCTAGAGACGGAACTCGAGCAGCAACGCTACTCACTTAACGGGTCGGTGATTTACGACCAGGAGTTCCATTTCATGCCAGACGACTGGGACATAACGTTCGTATTGTCTCTGTTAGTACACCTCCCGCACATTAGCCGAGTGAGAATTACAATCGTTTCCTGTCCCTTTGTCATCCAGATAGCCTGGCTCTGTCTCATGAGGGATCGGAAGGACAATTGAGATGTGATTTTGGTTCGCATTCCAGATGACCTAGATGTTTCATACCTTAAACAATAATCACCCTCTGCAGTGGCGACAGTAACAATAATACTAATTGTAATATTGTGTTTTGTATTTTATATAAAGTCTACTTACCTACCCCAGATTGGTAGGTCATTAAGAGGCCCGTAGCGTCTAAGAAGGCTGCTGCCCGGGCCAAATTCTAAAGAGGAAGGGAGGTCATGTAGTCAGCACAAGGCTTCCCTCAATCGCATTTTTGGTTTCCAGACAGGTGCCGCTACACACTGTAGCTCCCCAATAAAATTGTCATTACGACGCTGGACCAATGCCTTAAAGTGTTTCAGAGAAGGGACAGTTGTCATGCATGGGCCATACGCACCACTCACTTCGAGTGACATCTTAGCCCAGGGTGGCCGTCAGAACAGTGACTAAACGTATTTGGCAAGAGCTTGTTGACACTCGAGATAGATTTGGATGGTGATAATAACTTACCTAAATTACGATTCTACTACTTTTAAAATATTGTCTAATAAATTAACAGCAATGTTGCTGTTGCAATTAATTAATTAATTAATTTAGGAGCTTTTCACTCTCTCCGATAACCTGTTTTATTGTGTTGCCTGTAGCGGTGGGTGTATTTGTAATTGAGACTAGGATATGAAAGAAGGTGACCTTGGCCTTAAGTTGGGAATCATCCCGTCATCTGTCTGCAGTAGAATTGAGAAACTTCTTCAGAGATGGCTGAGATGGGAATTGAACCCACCTCTTCTGCCTCATGCCTCACGAGGCTGAGTGTACTCCCGTTCCAGCCCTCAGACTAGAATTCAAATTCTTGGCAGAGCCGAGAATCCACCACGGACCTCCCGGGTGACAGCCATGAATGCTTGCCGCTATACCAGGCGGGTAGTTGTCAGAGTACTGCTTGATCCACAGCTGGTTACAGAATGAGAGTATAAGTGTTTGATTGGTATTCTCGTGTGGATATTTCGTAGTGTAGAATATTGTTGTTTCATTTAAGGGGCTTGTACATCATGGTCATTCAGGCCCGTGTACTTTGGTGTGTGTAAGTAATTCTGTCTGATAACCTGTGTTATTGTGATGACTATATTAGTGTGTGTATTTGTAATTCGGTTGAGGATTTGGAAGGTGGCGACCATGGCCTTAAGGTAGGAACCATCCCGGCGTTTGCCTGGATTAGAAGTGGTAAACCACTTCCAAGATGGCTTGATCCACAGCTGGGAATCGAGCCCACCTCTACTCAGTTTGGCCTCAAGCCAACATTAAAAATCTTGGCAGAGCCGGGAATCGAACCTGAACCTCCAGGGTGAGAGCCAATAATGCTTTCCACTACTCCAAGAAGTAGTCTGTCCACTTCCTGATTTAGCGGCTAACATTCTTGGCTGTCACCTCGGAGATCCGAGTTCGATTCCTGACTCTATCAAGAAATTTAATTCTGGTCTGAGGGCTCATGAAGAGCTAGAAATTAAGGCACGAAAAACAGGACTCAAGATTAATTCCAGTAAGACCGAAGATATGAGGCTGTTTTCAAATACCCAAGAGCGATTGTGTCTAGATGGACAGGAAATTGAAAATGTAGATCAATTTGGCTACCTGGGAAGTATGGTAGACAAACAAGGTGGGGCTACAGAGGATGTTAAGTCACGCATAAGGAAGGCTAATGGTGCATTTGTACAGTTCTATCCACTGTAGAAGAATCGTGCCATATCTCAACGAACGAAATTGAGGATCTTCAACAGTAACGTCAAGTCAGTCCTCCTCTATGCATGTGAGACCTGGAAAGTCACTACAGGAATTACTAAGATGCTGCAGACCTTTGTAAAGCGGCGTTTGCGCAGGATCTTAAACATTCATTGGCCGGACACGATTAGTAACGAAGATCTATGGGAAGTGACTGGGGAAACACCTATTGGAAAGCAGATCGAACAGTGGAAGTGGAGGTGGATAGGACACACGTTGAGAAAGCGGGATTGAGCCATAGAGAAGCAAGCCCTGGAATGGAATCCGCAGGGACAACGAAAGCGACCACGGCAGACCTGAAAGAGATCTGTACTGGAGGAGGCAAGTGAGGCAGGGAAGACCTGGGCAGAACTACGTCGGATGGCCCGCAGCAGAGTCCGCTGGCGAAAATTCATTGAAGCCCTATGCTCCTGAAGGAGCCAAAGGAAACAAGTCAAGTAAGTCAAAGTGAGGGCTCATGAGGCAAAACTAAGAAGAGGTGGGTTCAATTCCCACCTCAAACCATCCTGGAAGTGGTTTTCCGTCTACTCCAGGCAAATGCTTGGATAGTCACTAAATTAACGCCACGGTCACCTCCTTCCCAATCCTCACCTGCATTACAAATACATACACTACCACAGACAGCACACTAACACTAATACGTAACCAAGTACACGAGGCTAAATGACCAAGATGTCGCAAAGCCCCTTAATGAATTAACAACAACGAGGTAGTCTATTGTAGAATGTAGAAAGAGTGTAGGGTGGGGGAAGCTTTTTTGTTAATAACTTCCATTATAAAGTGGATTAGGCTATCATGTCTGTGCTCTGATTGATTGACTTAACAACCTGTGCTTGCAGCTTCTCGATAGTGAGAGACCGTTTCCTCTATCAAAAATAATGGATGTTTTTCATCTTCCTCTACTTCTAGAACAAGCCTCCGTGGCTTAAGCGGCAGCACGCCGGCCTCTCACTATTGGGTCCGTGGTCCAAATCCCAGTCACTCCATGTGAGATCTGTGCTGGACAAAACGGAGGCAGACAGGTTTTTCTCCGGGTACTCCGGTTTTCCCTGTCACAATTCCATTCCAGCAACACTCTCCATTATCATTTCATCTGTCATTCATTTAATCATTGCCCCAGAGGAGTGCGTCAGGCCTCGGCAGCCGGCACAGTTCATATCCTCGCCGCTAGATGGGGACTTCATTCATTCCATTCCTGACCCGTTCGGAGACTGGAAGCAGGCTGTGGATTTTCATTTTCATTTTCATTTTCTACTTCTAGAACAATTCTACTGTGGCTAGAAAGCTACAGCTTCGTTCCTTCTAATAAAATATGTTGGTCTTTGTTAAAGTAATGTACCCGTACGTTTTGTCGACCTGGATATGTAAGCGTTTCCCACCTTAACTGGTGGGCTGGCCCGAGCCAGAGGCGTAGATGTTACAATTGAACAGCGCAGGTACTATGTTCTGCAGGTCATTGATTACAGCCTCACTCTGAGTCATGGCTCCCTATTGACTCGCTAATAAATGTGCTGACACACAGTTGACACATCAATGTGCAAATTGCAGTACAAATTAAACCTTGCGTTACCATGGCCAACTGAGGTAGGGTCACACGGCCACCTCTCTTATACAGCCTACCAAGGAACGTGGTCGAACGAGTCTAGACACGAACACGAGCAGCGGTAAGTTCGGAAATTGAAGGTTCGAATGTAGGCTCTGACAGCGGCCATCCTGAGTGTGCTTTCCCTGGGTTTTCCACGCTCTCCCCAGTAAAATGTTGGAATGGTATCTTATTTCACGTCCCGTGGCATCTACACCAATCCCTGGCCTTAATAATTACAGCTACTATATTCACCACATAAACACTGGTTATCAGACAAATTCAACAAACACCCAAGACGAGAAGTCTAACTTACCGAAGAATTTACATATTATAGAAAATGGATAGTTGATAAGTAGCGCGTTCGTGGTTGCCTTGGGAAATTCTTTCAACCTGAGAATTTATGCCGCGTAGGAGAGAAGCCCGAGCGAGTCTTCGTTAGTTGGTCATGGTGGAAGAGTCTCCCTATTATACCCTTTATGTTCAGGGCCTCATTAGAAATGGATTCGTGTGGAAGGACGAAAAATAATTTCGGTAGTCACGTTCCTCATTTGTTGTTTGCGCAACTCTGTTCGAAACAGAGCCAGTAAAAGTTTGTTTTAATATTCATAAGCTTATATAAATCACATGCCAATTGCATATGAAGTGCATTTCTTTAACGCGGTAAGCTATAGTACAACGTCACTACGATGAAAGTTATATGCGTAATCTTTCACTTTCAAGGAGAAGCTGGACAGTGTTCCGCAACTAATCTACAGTCGAACTTCGATAACTCGAACTTCTATTACTCGAATTTTCAACAATTCGCAGTAATTTGTTTCCTGAACAAACTTCCTATAATTTACGTGTGGTCCTTTTTAGCTTTAAGTCGAATTTCTATAACTGGATTTTTTCGATCTCCAAGCTTAAATTATATCCCAGGCACTTAAACTTGTTCTTTATCTCGAATATTTACGAATTTTTACCGTGCAACTTGTTTCATACATCACTGAATGTGATGGAAGCTCGTGCACATAAAATGAAGCAGAAGAAGATGGAGTATTTCTTCAAGTCACGAAAAAGTGGATAAAGGCCCATCTGCATTTTGCATTGTTAAATTGAACTTACTTAGATAATGCAATAAAGCTGTCACCATTACCAAAATACACGAAGGAAACTGTAAGCCTACCTACAGTATTTTACGACCAGCTTATATCACGAATTTAACTTTTTTGCTCTATAACTCAAATTTTCGATAAGTCGAGTTTATTTTGACGTCCCCTAACGATTCGAGATATCGAGATTCAACTGTAGTTTCTACATCAGTTGAAGTTGTTTAGTTACTTAGTGCTAGTGCTTATAATACGAAGTTATTTGTTTGAATCCGACATTTAAGGCATTTAAATGCAAGTTCATCTCTAGATTTATCGGCTCATAAAAGAACTATTTGGAGACAAAATTCCCACAATCCGTCATCTCTATAAACCATTTGTATTTTACTGATGTATAACGTTTGACATTATTATTATTAATATTATTACATACATACATTTTCATTTGAGACTTTTTGCCTTTCGGCGTCCAGTCTAGTCTGCAAGCTTCTGTTTGCGAACAAGGCGTCTCCATGATCCCCTATTAGCAGTTAGCAATGTGGCCTATTCTTCTACACCTCTCACTTTGAAATTGTTCAACACTGAATCTAACCATCACCTCCTAGATTTACCTCTACTTCTCTTACCCTCTACAGCCGAACTCATTAACCTCTTAGGTGATCTCTCCTCCCCCATTCTCTTCATATGATCCCATCATCTGAGTCGGCTCATACGAACATCTTCATCTAGCCCTAGGGTATTCATTTCTAACTTAGCCTATTAGGTTAGTATTATTATTATTACCTTCTTCTTTTACAATTTTGGTGTATTGAAATGTTAAAACCAATGGAAATTATGCTATAACGTATACGTTTAGTAAGGAACCTTGCCTGTTTTGTCGAAAGTGATCTAATAATGAGATCTTTCTTTTGTCGTGTGGCCTCCTGAGAGGCCGTGTGCAGGTCTATCTAATCGACGCCCGTGAACGACCTGCGCGTCGGGATGAGAGATGTAATGGATGAAGATGAATGCAACTGGGCAAGGATGTGGAAGGAAGTGGCCGTGGCCTTTCAGAAGGTACCGTCCCAGCATTTGCCTGGTGTTGAAAATGGGAAACCACAGAAAACCATTTCAAGGACGGCCGACGGTGGGGCTCGAACCCACGCGTCTGCCGAGTCAGCAGAGAGCTTGGCCCCATGACCTAACGCTGCGCTTTGGCCAGCGTAGCCACTGTTGTCGGTAATAATGAGGTTACGTATAGTGTATAATAAAGGAATGTTCCTCTCTCTATCAATAGATGGCTGTCTAGAGTCCATGCATAAATGTAGGTAGGAGATAATTTTAAGGAGTATCAAAGAAAAATGAACTATGCCCTGTAATTGCATGCAATAAATCCAATGTTCAAATCATAATTTCTGCCAATTATGACATACGACTTAGAGTTGTGTCTTATTGAAGAGAGACATGAGAAAAATTACAAGCGTGTGGAAATAAATGTTTAAGATCTGTTATGCAGAATATGAGATGGACAGAATGAGGAGGGAGGAGTATGATGGTGATCTTAATAATGGAAGAAAGACTGCGCATTACAAGACTGACATGATTTATCCATGTGTAAAGGATTCCGAATTCCCAGAAAGTACTTTCAAAGGATAGTATCTGGAAGGAGACCCGTTGGATATACGAGCATAAGGTGCTTAGATGAAATGAATGTAGCTCTCCTACGAGAAACGATGTTACAGGATATAATAAAATAGAATAAGTTCGCAACTGTAGAATTAGATGGACGCACCTAATCCACTCACATACTACCCGGCTCACTGGATGGATATCTAGATGTTGATGATGATGAGGATGATGATGATGATGATGATAAGGTTGAGGAGGAGGATGGTGAGGAGAGGATAAAATGCTTGTGATAAGAGAATGAAAGAAACATCCGTCTTAACAAGTCAGATAAATCATCTAACGTTTAGCTGGCCATATATTTCTTCTTCTTCTTCTTCTTCTTTCCTAGCGTGTATCCCGCGATGGTGCAGGGTCCGCTTGTTTGGTTGCTGTTCGCCACTTCTTCCTGTCAAGGGCATCGTCAGGTTTAAGTCCACACATCACCAAGTCTTCCTTGATTCTGTCCAGCCATCTTTTCTTTGGACGTCCACGGGGTCGATTTCCTCCTGGATCGTATTGGAGGGCTGTTCTTGCCACACAGTTCTCATCACTTCTAGTGGCATGGCCATACCACCGAAGCCATGCTTCTCTCATTTTATCGGTAATGGCTGCAACTCCCATCTGTTTCCGGATATGTTAATTCCTGACATGATCAAGCCGTATAACACCCATGGACCAACGTAACATTTTCATCTCCATCCCATGTAGGGCTTGTTAGTGCTTGGTTGAAGCTGACCAACATTCTGTGCCGTAAAGTGCCACTGGTCGTATCATGGACTTGTAAACTTTCCCTTTCAAAGGGATAGGTACTTTCTTATCGCACAGCACTCCTGTGACTTGGCGCCACTTCATCCACGCAGTGTTAACTCGTGCTCGAGCATCGAGAAGCGTTTCGCCATCTGAAGTGATAAGGGAACCGAGATATTTAAAGTGTGTAGTTTTAGTGAGATGATGCTCTTCAATGCTGATGGTACCGTTGGTCTGTGTACCACATTGCATGTATTCAGTTTTCCCTATATTGAGTTTCAAGCCATTTTTTGTTCAGACATTCCTTCCAGCACAGAGTTCGATTTACTAGATTTTCACGAGTTGGATCTGCGAGAAACACATCATCAGCATATAAGATCGTCCATGGATGAGGTGTCTGAATGTCAGCTGTCACCGTATCCATGCACAGAATGAACAGAAGCAGCGAGAGTGCTGATCCCTGATGAACTCCAACAGAGATAGGGAAAGCGGGTGAAATTCCAGCTGGACAGCGTACCATACTTGTGACGTTGCAGTAGAGGGACTGAATACATCGGACGTAAACTTCTGGGATTTTGTGAGCTCGAAGCGATCTCCAGATGAGCTCATGTGGCACCCTGTCGAAAGCCTTCTGGAATCCAAGAATGCGAGACGTAAAGGTTGGTTATTTTCTCTATGTTTTTCCACAAGTAGGCGTACAGCATGGATTGCGTCGGGCGTACCAACCCCTTTGACAAAGCCACATTGGTTAGGAGATATCTGGATCATGCAGCGCAGACGACTGTCAAGAATACGCTCAAAGACTTTCATTGTGTGTCAGAGCAATCAAATTGGACGATAACTGAAGCATTCGCCAACATCTCCTTTACCCTTCCAAATTGGGATGGTAGTACTAGACTGCCAGGTTGTAGGTATGCAGCCATCCTCAAGGACGATTGAAAAGTGCCGTAAGAATTTTAGCACCAGGATATCCAAGCAACTTCCAGATTTCAGATGGTATGTCATCTGGTCCTGTCGCTTTGCCATTTTTCATTTTACTTACAGCCTTTAATACCTCTTCTTCGGTAATTTGAGGTACAGGTCCTGAAATTGGATCGCTGGTCAATTCAGGTGTGTGTGGAAACTCTTCATTACACATTTCCTTGTAGTAGTCATGCCATCGATGTAGTATGGCTGTGGGATCCCGAAGAGGCTGGTGGCTCGCATCTTTAATCTGGAGTACATGTCCAATATCTTCCGTTGCTCGATGGCGGGATCTTGCAAGGCGATAGATCTTCTTAGCACCTTCTGACGTATTAAGTTGGTTATACAGTTCCTAATAATGGTGGCTTTTTACTCTGGCAACAGCGTGTTTTGCAGCAGATTTCAGCATCTTGTACTGATGTAGATCTTCACTCAGCCTTGTTTGGCGTCAAGTTTAGAAAGCTTGCTTCTTTGCTTTGATGGTCATGTGAACGTCTTCGCTCCACCACCAGGTCTGTTTATCAATAAAACGTTTTCCCTCCTTCGTTATTCTGAGGGTTTCTGGCCATATATTGGGGCCATGATATCTTGTTCAAGTATGCTCATGCTCAGGATTGTTCATGTTATGCACAATTAGAAGTAATTTTATACAGAGGATAGGTCATATAAGGTCCACTCACTCGTACCTGATAAATAGGGAAGCTGTGGAGCCGTTGTCACCGTGGCCTACATTTCAACCAGATGTGGGGATGTTGCTGATCTGCACGATACACTCAATCTCATATTAGCATAGAGGCTGCCGATTGCGTCATCCGCTTGGTGGGAGAGAAAGTGGGTTAGGATAAAGCATTTAAGTGTTCCTTAAGTGACTCAAAGAACAAATATTCTTTTTTGAATTGAAACTGTATAAAGTGTTCAATTTGTCTTTATTTCAGGTTATATGGAATATTCTTGTTAAATAACACTCTACTATCTAGGCGGACTAAGTCATATTTTGAATGATCTAAATATTGCAATACTTTTGACGATGACGGTTATTTCAAAGCTGTGGTGGTCTGCAAACATTCAACTTATGTTGGCTGGAATATTAAAGACTGTACCCTCATGAATGTTGAATATGGATAACCATTTCTAAGTCGTTGTAGATAACTGCAATTCAATAATTATATTACTTATGTACTGAATGTCAAACAACCAGCAAGTTTACTTGATTCTTAGCTTGACTATCATATGTGTACCTCCATTTTTTGTGAAATCCAAATCACATTCTAAACAAAACTCACTTCCATTAACCACCTTGGAGAGAGGCAAGCATCTTGATCGCTTCACAATAACTTACCTTAATATTATTGCATACTACGTACCGTATCAGTGATCCCATTCAATGTGGAAGCAATTGTCGGGGATAGGATATATGTGTTTTACACTGAAGAATGAATGAATGAATACATTTATTTATCAATCAATCACTCAATCAATCAAAATATCACAATGTTTGACATCTACAGAGAATTGTTGTAACTGTAATCATTTGGACTATAATTGGGGTAAGTACCTCGGGACTTGAAATAAAGTCCTCACAAGCATTAATTTCGAGCGATTATGGAAGAACCCAAGAATAATATCAGCACCATGACACGATTCTAGGGTCTTCTCCACAGTCTGCCGTTTCTCTACCCCAACTACCGTCAATACCGACAGCAGTGGCTACGCTTGCTAAAGCGCAGCAGTAGGTCATGGCACCAAGCTCTCTGCTGACTCAGTAGACGCGTGGGTTTGAGTGAGCCCCATCGTCGGCCGTCCTTGAAATGGTTTTCCGTGGTTTCCCATTTTCAACACCAGGCAAATGCTGGGACGGTACCTTCTGATAGGCCACGGCTACTTCCTTCCACATCCTTGTCCAGTTTCATTCATCTTCATCCCTCCCATCTCTCATCCCGACGCGCAGGTCGCCCAAGGGAG
This sequence comes from Meconema thalassinum, assembly GCA_946902985.2. Classification (NCBI taxonomy): domain Eukaryota; kingdom Metazoa; phylum Arthropoda; class Insecta; order Orthoptera; family Tettigoniidae; genus Meconema; species Meconema thalassinum. Next base: position 1,357,595,877 of record OX336388.2, read on the forward strand.
TCGAATAGAAAGACCTGCCCTCGGCCTCTCAGGAGGCCACACGACAAAAAAAAACGTAAATGAACACTATATGTGTGCGTGCATATGAAAGGGTGCCAGTTCCAGGCTTATAGTTTAGGAGCTATTTCAGTTTAAGCTGGTAATTGACACATCTGTCACTCTACTTCTCATGCATATTACCGTAACGATCTTGACTCACAACTAAACAGACTGAATACTCGTAAGCTGAGTTTAATAGGAACGCCGTGATATTGTCAGGATCGGCAACCATTGCAGCATCATTGTTATAAGGAGCTGCAAACTGCGCCCCTGCAACCTCCTAGTAAAAGTCGCCTCCGGATATTACTACATTCGTCTCGGTAGTGCTACGACGCGACGGGAGCCATTGTGCAGGGTAGAGTACCAATATCCTGTCTTTGGGATATTACAAATAAATATTATATGCCCAATGTACTGTATCAAATACATCCAGTTCAAAACCATGAAGAATATACAATCTCTGTCATTTCATGCTATGGCTGTTGTTGCTGGTGTTTTAGTTGTTGTTTCATTTAGGGGCTGGGACATCTTTGTCGAGTTCTTTAGTGAATGTGGAATTTGTCTGAAAGCCTCTGACTGTGATGTATGTAGAAGTTTGTTCAACTGTACCTTGATGCGGTGGAGAGATTTGTCTGTTTGGGAGCCATAATCTAGAACAAAGGAGGCTGCTAAGATTAGACAACAAGACGACTTCCAATGGTTCGTATGGGGACTCTCAAGCCAACAAAGATTTCGAAAGACGGGTGCATCACAAAAGATCTGGTCAATGCGCTGATATTCTCGCCACATATGCCTCAGAAATATGGACCATCAAGTGAACCCGAGGAGGTTATGCTGACTGGAATTGAACGTGGTTCTCAGAGACTGTGATCTCAGTATAAAGGTTCCACCAGGGAACGAACCAGAGATCTGTAGAGGCAGTTCATGGTAAAAACCCCTCGAAAGAAGTGTATATTTAATCACTGGTGTGATTTTGGTGCAATGACATTATTTATTAAAATACTGCAGGGAATAATGAGCAGATTACAGCATTATTAGACTACTTGGTGTAGGCTATACGAGGCTTGAAGCACGGAGAGGACAGAGTTGACATTTTACAAATTAGCCCAGAATTGTGGGTGGGGCCCAGTGGAGCCATGTCCATATCTGTGACCCCATTCTGTCGTCTGGAGCAGGGGGCAGGCCTGAATAATGACCCAGTTATTCCCCGACGGAGAATAGATTTGAGGAGTGGGAGGAGAGATGCCCAGGAAAATCACTGATTACTCGTGATTGGAGCAACGAATTGAGATGAGAGTTGCTCACAGATGAATCTTTTGGCAGGAGGCTAATTTTAGAGACTTTTACCTGCGAAATTGGGGCATATTTAATGATGTGCGGAAGGACTGTAAAACGACCATTGTGCGCGGATAGATTTGAGAATGTTGCCGGGGAATACCCGTAAGATAGCGTCCCACGCTATGGAGAAAGGAATTAATATTAATTAATTGGACGAGCGATTCCTTTGCACGCAGATAGTTTTGGAATCTGTGAAGAAAGAGGAACCCAATGATCATGGTTTGGAGACCAGATTCACGCTGTGAGAGGAGCCAAAATTACGCGGGAAGATTTCGCCCTACTTTCAGTGAGAATCTGATATAAGGGAGTAGACCCTTGGAGGAGCGCTCTGTCTCAACCCAGTCTCTCTCAGTTCAAGCTCGGTCTACGCGCAGTTCACGTGCAGTGTGCACCCAGTTACAGCCCAAGTTGCAGTCTTACGCAGTCTTCACGACGTTAGAAGTTACCCAGGTGCAGCACAGTTGCAGTAAGTTGCAAACAGTATGCAACAAGTACGAGGGCAGTACGAGACAGTATGTAAGCAGTCTACAGCAGTCTTCAAGTAAGGTACGAGCAGTCTTCAAGTGAATCTTCAGTCAGGTACAGCCACTTTGAAGCAAGTTCGTCAAGGCAGAACGCATGGCGGTTCTACTCATAATAGACGCCGAACAAAGACTGGTACATGTAAATGAAGCATATAATAAGCTTGTATGAATAATAGTCGTGCTATAGGCATAATCAGCAGTACGAACTATGCCGTGTTCAGTTACGAAGCACCGTGTAGGCTAACGGCAGAACTATTGTAAATAATTATTTGTGTAAAGTATTGGACAGTGTTGAGCGCAATGTGTATAGTATTGACTGATCGTATGTGTGTAATTACGATGGTATGCGCTAAATGAAACTCTATGACGTGGTTGGTAATGTCATGAGAGTACCAGATGATAAAACTCAGGACGGGAGCTAGCATATTTATGCAGCGCAGGACGCTTACCGTAGGAGTAGATAATATAAAACTGTTGGTGAATTCCGAAAGCAGGTAAACCAGACTTTCAATCAGGAGTTGATAGGAGCACGGAAGATGCCGTCGACGCCTGCAATTTCGATCTTTGCTAGGGAATTTCAGCATTGAAAAGTGTATAAAGTGACGTGTGTTAAGTGTACAACATATGTAAAATATCCTTTAAAGTAGTGATTAGATAAGTGTTTCACATGTTTGGGAGCAATAGCTTCCTGAGAGTTATGCAACGTGTCGTGTTGTTGATGAAAATTATGTGTTATAAAATGTGTGCATTCAAGATGAATATGTCGCGTTAAACCTGCTAATGGCAGGCGACATGGAGAAATATGATTGGTCGGAGCCACCATAGACGCCTATAGAAATGTAAGTACCCCACAAGTTATGATTATGTAGAAATATGGGCCACTGCATGTTGTGAATTCCTTAAAGATGCCAGTAAAAATCAGTTTAGGAGGCAGATCCTCCATGTTTAATCATTATTGTGTTGATTTTTATAGAGTTGAGATGTTAATTTGCATCAGTAAGTGGAGTAATTATTCCCACTATGAATTAAGAATGGCAATCAGTTATGTAAATGTGACGAACGCGATTGTTCGGATTTTAAGACGTTTAGCTATGTCGGATTTGTGGTTAAGTTATGTGAGAATAATAATAAAGTAATGATTTTTGGTCATTTATGTCAGTGAGATTAATGGTAATAATAATAATGAATATTAAAAGTATGAATGAACACATCAGGAAACAAATAAATGTTGTAAGCGAGAGATTTACGCTAATTGCAAGACTTATCAATCTAAGCAGTAAGATGATACAGTAAGATTACGTTACAGTAATTAAGGAAAGAAGTTTTATATCAGAATATTGCATATATTCAATAATGATGCAAGGCATGAAAGAGCTTTTAGTGAATTGAATTTGCAGCTTATATGAGAAGCTTATAGAGTAAATTGTTAGATTTCTCTTAATAATATAGGTCGGAGGTCGTAGCATTGAGTAGGGGCCAGATGGTCTATTCTACGTATGAAATCTCCTATGTCGTGGGCATAAGTGGAGATATAATTTTATGCCAGAGTTGTAGTGTGTACCCTAGCTCTGAGGAAGGATATGAAAGTGTTCCGGGTTGGGATCCTGTGATAGAGACGAGGAGAACGAGGACACCTCGAAACTCTATGGTCTCCCGAGAACTTATTTGATGAGTTATTCCGCTTGTGGTAGCGAAACTCAGGGCGACAGCTGCAGTGAGCGCCTATATTTTACTTGAGACATCGGTCACCCGTTAGACTAATGCATTACGAACCCCGAACCTTCATGTTGAATGGACCCGTGTGAGGCCAGTAATTATTATTATATCCTCTGTGTAGGAGTAATTATAAAAGCTCATTCAATACCTGTTTGCATAATAGTCAATTAAGATCCTTTGGGATATGTGTGTCGGTCAGACGACAGTATTTGTCTTGTAAATCTTTACTGCTTAGAAAGGAAAGCATTCAAAACCTTTAAGGAGGGTCGAGGTAATTGGTGGAACACCCATCCCACTTTCTATTGTGTGCGGACTCCTCTAGCCGAGGGTCTGCAGGGGCACTCGAGCCGTCAAGGCAAGTTGAAAGGGACAGATTTTCGACCCTGGTAAATGACATATAATGAAAGATTGTTATGTTGAGTAATGTAGCCATGGGGTTTAGGAACACATGGATAATTATAGATCATCCTGATGGTTCATCATTTTAGCTATCTGACGAATAGTTAGATGATGTATTTGTACTGTCACTGAAACCAAGTTTTGAAGTTAGTTACCAGATGCCAATCGCCACGAGAGCAAGGTAATCTGATTACCATCCGACACAAGCTATAACGTAACGTTTTATTTAGGAATCACATACAGCATGCAGTGGAACCATATAAATAGAGGAAGTGGAGGGGTAGCTTACATAATTATGGAGTTGCACGTTGATTGCGGTGCAACGTCCGAATAGGTAAATGCATGCAAGCATTTGTTTGGTGAGAAGAGAAAAATCAAAACACGCACGGCACACATAATTGTTAAAACCAAGAGGTTTAAGGAATAATTAATTTGTGATATTAAAGAAGTCACATTGTATGACTGTTATATTAATGTACAGTTTGTATTGAAGTCGTAGGTGCATCAGCGCACTAGAATATCTTTATGTAGTTCACATAAGGGTACAGCTTTATGGTTTAATATGACTTTATTATGATTTCATTTTTGTTTATTTGTGGATTGTGGAAGTAAATTTTTTTGTTTGCTTTGTTTTTATGGTTTTGGGATTGTTTTTGTGTTTGAAGCCATGATTTTTATTTACTGAATTAAAGTTTTTAGAATAGAGTTGTGCCTTGTTATTGTAGAGTTGTTACCTTATAGCCTCAAATCCAAAATATGCACTGCTCATTTGGGGGAACGGCAAGCGCCTGAGACCTGATGCTAGCTGGAGGCAGCTGCATATTTACCATCGAGATTACTCACATGGGTACACAAGACACATGATAAGAAGAAGATAGAAGCGCTGGAGAAGTTGGTATACCTCCCTGCCCTGCGAACATCGTGGACTAAACACCGCACCAACGGTTCGGTTCTTGAGGAACTCAAGGTCAAGGTCAGACTAATGTAGAAGATTAGCCAAACTTTCTTGAGAGACTTGTCTTATCTCAAGACGTACTGGCGCCATGAAGAAGCTGGTGATGCGAGGGCAAGTGCAGGGAAAATGACCCTAGGGACGATCGCCAATAAGATGAGTTGACAGTTGGCGATGCTGGTAGGAAAATCTCTCCACGAGACCTCACAGCTAGCTCATACCCGGAGAGTATAGTGGCAACTTTCCACCTACACTTGACATGTCACCACACCCTGTCAAGGGTACAATGACCAAGGAAAGAAGGAAGCTTAGTAACTCCAGAATTAGAATACCCTGCAGCTTGAAATGAGGTGAATGCGTAAATAACTGCGAAAGTCACACTCAGGACGACAGTGCAAGTACCGTTTAGCCTCTATCAGCCAAACATGAATATTATGTTACACATTCGGTGCGTGTCACCATGAGTCGTTAGGAACTTTCTTCCGAGTTCTAAGGAAAACGGTTTTGTGCTTACCGTTGCAATCAAAATCTTGTTGAAAATTTAATTTGATTTGTCTATTCGATGTAACGGTCTCGGTTTAGTACAGTACATTCGATAAGAATCCTATATTTTTAAGGTGTCGGTACAACATACGCTGTGCCTGCTGTCTTCAAGCGATTGTTGTGGTAGAGAGCAATTAATACCTGATGGCGCAGACCTGCGTGAACTCGAGGGCTTTGAGGGAAAGGCAGGAGAAGGAAGGTAGTGATTAGGGTCAATGCTGCTGTGCTACTGGGAGTGAAACAAAACCTCTTGTCACCAGCTGTTGCCACAACAAGTTTAGAGAGTTCTCTTCAAATCTTAACTCGCAATACAATTACAGGTACCAAGAGCTATACTTCAGTACCAAGGAGTGAAGTGAATGTTCCTCCCCTATCAATCGCGCTAAAGCACAAGCACTCGCCCACATAGAAGATTCGATGTGTGCGCAGCTGAGGTTTTGCGCCATCCGGTATAAATTGCAGTATGGTGAGCAGCCTTACTCAGCGGTCACCGTCAGTATCCTGGGGTTGACCAATATGGGGTCACTCGATCGATATAACGTAATGTGAATACATTCTTTGGACTCTCTCTTATTCAAGGACAGATAACCACGATGTTCCTCCCGTTAAACATCGTCGTCGCCATTACCATTGTCATCTCTCTTATTTAGGGAACAGGCGTTACACAGGGTACAGAGGTGAATTTACAACTCGTCTCTGAACTTGCAATACCTCGTATCCCACACTGCTCTTCGTTTCCATTATTTTCCTTATGACTGTGCAGGGGCATAAAGGAAAATTAGCTTAAAATTCATTGTACTGCAGAAAAGTATATTATTGTGTAGTTATGCGCTCCTACAGTAGGCTACAGTATATTTTCCTTTAGGACAAGCTACGCACTTTTATAATATTTGTATAATTTCTATACATCTAATTTTTCCACTCTCCATTCAAATGCATTGACTCATTATTCTTCTTAAAATATTATTATCTTATTAATTAAAATAATTAGGTAGACAATTTCACCTTTTTCTAGAACTGAAATATCTTGGGAAGTATTTGCGCTACAAAAAAATTACGAGCCTTACAGTAGTCGCATATGATGTGTAACATCTGACATAGAAGAAACCTCACGTGAAATTGTTGATACATCGGTATTTTATACTATTATTGGCACAAATTTTAATCTATTTTAAAAGGGAGTGTTTTACAGATATTGTAGTTTATAATACGGAACTCATTTAATTAGATGATTTGTAGCTTCCACCAGCACTAGCCTAAATAAAGAATACGATATGGATCAACTAGATTAATAGAAGTGACACCGCTCATAACTTTAAATTCTTTATAAACAGGTCCTCTTGATTCACAGACCAACACGTAATTTCATATGGATTCTGTTAAAATGAGTCATATTGATATGATAAATATCGTTTAAAATGATAATCTGGTAGCAAAAATATCTACCCCGTCCGGGATTCGAACCCGAGATCTCTAGACTCACAGTCATAGGCGCTAACCCCATGGCTATTTCGACTACGCAAATATTCTGCACAAGATGGTGACTTATTTCCACGTTCCAATAATACGGAATTACGGAATTAGGTTTCATTTAAATTTTGCTTGTTTCGATAATGTTCCTGCGTGAAATTGAGTTTAAAATGCCCTCTTGTGAGTAAAGAGAATGTATTCAGCAATAGTTCATGAAGGCTTGCTCAATTCTCGTATAACCACAACAATTATATTATATTGATGACTGCATTACCGTTATGTAGGTTAATATTTGAATAGCCATTGTGCAGAAACATAATACCGGCAATGCCGTCTACTTACAATGTTTGATATTAAGGCATTTCACCATTTAAATACCGGCACTGATACGAAGACTTCGAACATGTACTATGTGCTTTGTTTCAATCACTACGTTTGTTGTCTTAAAATGTAATGCGCGTCACGCATTATCGATTGAACCCCATCATAAATGTACTAAAATAATTGCGAATATTCATTTCTTCAGGGTCACATTTTACAAAGCCACACGATAGCCCGGTCAAGTTAGACATGCAAGGTTACAAAAATTCGCATAGAGCTGAAAGTTTGTATTAATGGTCGAAACACCATTATAAATGAAACGTGAAAAGTTCCCATCGATCCGACAACGGCAAAAATATATTCAAGGTCAAAGTTCGAAAATATGGGTTTTTTGCGTTTTTCAGCCAAACGGTAAGTTTTATCATAAAAATAGATCAGACTAAAATTGTAGATCATGCCATTATCTATAAGAATTGGTTCAACACTTTTTCTCCTAATAGTCACCGTTTTTTGAGATATAACGATTCAAAAAGTTGAAAAAGTTGTATTCTTCATAATATGCACACGTTTCCACGCCACCTGTGAGGTAGTGTACTTGGCGCGTTTTTTTAACGTGTTTTCCCCGGTAGGCCTCTTCCATTATCTATTGTGAGCCTGTTTAATTCAATAATATTTAATGATAAAAAATGGTACTATTGGAAATGATGAAAGCGGTGTGAATTTTAAGAAATTGGGGGAAATTACTCGGAATCATCTAATATTTCTGCTTCCTCATGTTCTTGTTCTTCTTTTTCTTCTCGTTCCTCTTCTTCTTCTTCTTCCTGCTGGGTGCAAGTAAATTGTCCTAACAGCGACGAATCACATGTCTCCTCGCTGATATCGTATGAACACTCTTCTGATGGCAAATCAACATTGGAGCATGACTGGCCTTGACAACTGGTACATGCTAATGAACAAAATAATCCAACTTTTTTCAGCCGCATTTAGCATTACATCCCTTTTTACAATTGCAAACAACTTTGTTGTGGAGTTTTCCGGTGCAGGTGGGAGTAAAGTCTGGGTTGGTTCCAATGTATTGTCGATTAACTTCCAACCCTACTCTTCTGGGTCTAGTTGATTACCAAGCCACACTTGATAATATACCCGAAAGAGATGTTGATGAGCAGAAGCGAAGGTTGGAGGAAGACAAGGTAATTGCACTTGTTTTTTGTTCCAACTGATGTTGGAGCTTTCCAAGGTTTAAAAAAATAAATAATTTCTTCGGTTGGAGTTCGAGCAGTAAGTAATATCAGTAAGTCTACGTCTTCACCAACAACAATAGTTGTATTTGTCAAGTTGAACTGTTCTATTGCTCTTTCAATTATCAGGACATCAGCAATTGTAATGCTAAAAGCGGCTGCAAAGAAGTTGGATTATTTTGTTCATTAGCATGTACCAGTTTTCAAGGCCAGTCATGCTCCAATGTTGATTGCCATCAGAAGAGTGTTCATACGATATCAGCGAGGAGACATCTGATTCATCGCTGTTAGGACAATTTACCTGCACCCAGCAGGAAGCAGAAGAAGAATAAGAAGAGCAAGAAGAGGAGGAACAAGAAGAAGAAGAAGAGGAACAAGATGAAAAAGAACAACAAGAACATGAGGAAGCAGAAATATTAGATGGTTCCGAATAATTTCCCCCAATTTCTTAAAATTCACACCGCTTTCAATCATTTCCAATAGTACAATTTTTTTTTATGACTAGCGGACCCGTGCGAGAAATCTCGCACGTTCATAAACCACACTTTGCCCAATATGTTTATAATGAGAGACTTAAGGAGAAAGGTTGTTATGATTTTATTTCAACCAAATGATCATAGAACACTATTTACATTTCATTCAGAATTCCAAGTTCTACGTTCCCTAACTTAAGAAGGCAATCACTGAAAATTGGATCATCATAACACTCACCAGTTATTCGATATTTATGAAATTATACGATTTGAGAATTCATTTCTTTGATTTACTGTTTCTAAAAATCCATGAACAATGATAAAGGAAAGACCTCAGATGTTAAAAAAGACATGAAACAGGCGTCAGAGCGGTTAAAATGTGAAGTGGACAGCAATTATGGAGCGTATTTTCCTACAGCAACAGTATTTGCAATTAGCACACTTCGTACATTTTTTTGAAAGTCACTTTTTAAAGAAAGTATAGATATTTATGAAATTAGAGTGCAATTCGTCACTGATAATGTCTATTCTCTTTCATTAGAATGCTCATTTGTCACGATCGGTCTCTTGTAAGCGCCGGAGGAGGGATCTATACTACTGTAATAATATATATGATTAAACATTATTGAATTAAATAGGATCAAAATAGATAGTGGAATAGGCCTACCGGGGAAACCACGTTAAAAAACCGCCAAGTACACTACCTCACATGTGGCATGGAAACGTGTGCATATTATGAAGAATACAACTTTTTCAACTTTTTGAATGGTTATATCTCAAAAACGGTGACTCTTAGGAGAAAAAGTATTGAGACAATTTGTATAGATAATTGTATGATCTACAAGTTTAGTCCGATCTACTTTTATGATAAAACTTACGGTTTGGCTGAAAAACGCAAAAAAAAAAAAACATATTTTCGAACTTTGACCTTGAATTTTTTTTTCGTTGTCGGATCGATGGAGACTTTTCACATTTCATTTATAATGGTGTTTAGATCATTAGTACAAATTTTCAGCTCTACGCGAATTTTTGTAACCTTACCCCTCTTTGTTGGGCTAACTTGATCGGGCTAACGAATATAGAATCTACAGTAATAACTTGACGGACATATTGTCGCTAGGCGACAACGACTAACAAACTAGCATGATAGTCAATGCTGCACCAATACTGAATCTAACTTGATGGACAGATTACCGTCTTAAAGATTGTCTCTAGGCGACAACGACTTACTCTGTAACATGATAGTCCGGTAAAAATTGCTAAAGGACATTGCCCATCATAAAGATGGTTGACCTGGACGATTTACGATGCCATATAAGTTTTATTTTAAATTAGTAAACAAAAATGTAGTATTCCAGGCACTCGCGCGTGCGCACAATCGCTTTCACCGTGAGAGACAATTGGCGAACATAATTCTTTTGAAGGGATGGGACATTGTGGTCACTTAGTTCCGTGTACTTTGGTGTGTGTGTGTAAAATTTTCTGTGTTAACTTGTGTTATTGTGACGGCTGCATTAATGTTTGTATTTGTAATTAAGGTGGGGAATGAGAAAGAGATGGCCAAGGCCTTTAGTTAGGAACCATCCCGGTATTTGTCTCGAGTGGAAGTGAGAAACCACGGAAAACCACATCCAAGATGGTTGAGGTTGGAATCGATTCCACCTCCCCTCAGTTTTACCTCTCGAGGCTGAGGGCGCCCCATTAAGGTTGTTTTTCTTTTAACAAATGCTGAAGATGGTCCCAATGACGACCGAAACATGTACATTAACTGAATAGATGTGTTTCGTTAATCAGTATTGACAGGTGATTTTTTTTCTTTTTCTTATTTACATGGAATTCTAAAAGTAAAGGTTAAAATTCTCTTGACCCCTCATATGTCCCCTATCACTTTAACTAAATTTGTTTATTTTGCATTTCAATAAATTTGTACACTTTAACTTTTCAACTCTTTGGCCCTTTTTTAAATTTAGTAACTTAACGTTCGTATGTGATATGCATTGCTTTGACGAATTGTATTTATTAGAATTACTATATAAAACCTTGTTGAATATCTATGTGTTGTATGTTCACAGTTCCTGTCGGCCCTCATGCTGAAGGACTACGAGGCGGCTCTCAAGTACTGCAAGCTCAGTGAGTACCACTCAGCAATCTACAACTTAAGTTGTCTCTCTGACACATGTTACATGCTGTACAGTTCACATCCAATAACTAGATAATGTTATTGATTTTACGTCCCTTTTAACTACTGCGGTTTTTAGAGACGCCGGGGTACAGGATTTTCGCCCCGAAGGGGATATTTAACGTGTCATTAAATCTAATGGCACGGCTCCCTCACATTTGCGCGCCCTCAAATGCCAACTGACTGCACCAGGATTCTATCTTGCAACCGTAGGAACAGAAGGCGAGAACGTAACCGCTAAGCCACACAGCCAGTTCCAATAACTAGAAACGTGTAATGTAATATACTGGCACTTGGCCAGGAGTGTAGCAATGTGGAAGAGGCACAACGAAGTTGAATAGTACCGGTACTTGGGTATTGTGGAGTATAGTGGAGGGATAGCAGTAGTTCCTGGCCAAGTTAACCCTACATCAAACTAACCTTGTCATTTCATATTGCATTTCAAAGTGCCCTCAAAACACTCGTGGTCATGTATCCCTGTGTACTTGGATGTGTGTTGAATCTGTCAGATAACCTGTGTCATTGTATGTATTTGCAACTGGGGCTAGGACTTGGGTAGGAGGCAGCCGTGGCCTTACGTTAGGTACCTTCCCAACATTTGCCTGGAGTAGAAGTGGTATGCCACGGAAAATCACTTCCAAAATGGCCGATATGGAAATTGAACCCACTACTTCTCAGTTTTTCCTCACGAAGCTGAGTTAATCCCGTTCTAAACTTCACAAAATTTGTAAGAAAATCCTTGGGAAATAAAACATGAACACATGGTTGCGTGATTTAATGCAGTAGTAGGGTATTCATAATGTACTTTCTTTAGTTGTTAACTTATTTAGCTTTTGGAGCACATTGAACAAAGATAATTATAGTCTATCCATATTTACATAATAATCTATACACTGAGTCACAAACAGATATCCAGATTTGTGATGTATTCAATAGCCTTATTTGCTGCGAAGAGGAATTTCTGCGGGTCACCATAGAATGCTCGTAAGGGGCACGCTTGGACAATGTGCTGAACTGGTAGCATGCTGAGCTTCTATGCCCAAGATCGCGGGTTCAAACCCGGCCGAAGCCGTCGGATATTTTGAGGGCGTTAACAATCCCTCAGTATGCCTTCCTTCGGAGGGGAAGTAAAGCCGGCGGTCCCATGTCATAGATTTATGGCATGTTAAAGAACCTTCCACTAATTACACCTGTGTGAAGCTAAATTGTAGGTTAGGTTAAACATTTGACAAACGCTCGTAGGTTCCGACGTTCTTCGCCAGAAGCCGACTGCGATGGCATCTGGTAACCAGTTCTGAACTAGTAGTCGTTGACGGTGGCGTTTGGCGGCAAAAGTAGGAACTACTTGAAACAATTCAATGTCTGCAGTCCTTACTTAAATTGAAAACAGATAACACACACTAATACAGTCATCACAATTAACACCGGTTGTCAGACAGATTCTACACACACCCAAAGTACACGGGGCTACATGACCGCGTTGTCGCAGCCCCTAAACTGAGGAACCAATCAACCAATGTGCTGAACCGTTTGACGTTCAACACCACAATCAAAGCGCGGGGAGGATGTCATCCCCCATTTAGTTGTTAACTAACATCATAGAAGTGGATTTTCGTGGTTTTCCCACTTCTACTCCGGATGATTTGATGGCATGTATCTTCTTCAGGTTGTTTAATATTTTCCAATAATTGGGATGGTAGTCGTGTTGACCTATTGAAAAGTTACAATATTATTTGTCAATACGGCAACGTTGAATAAATAGTTTCAAGCTTTCTAATAAATATTTTTTAAATTTAAAATATTTTTTTCGTTCAGCGGTGGTTTCTGTCTTCACGGTTAGAAACATTCTTCGATGTGGCATCTTCATTCCGGCAAAGTGGCGAACAGCAGGAAGCTCCATCAGTGGTGAGCAGACGCGCTCTACTTGCGCGGAAGTTAATTGCTTGCCCGTCGCTCCTCCCTGCGACGCTAGATACTGCATAGAGCAAGCGAGGCAGGATCCAATATTCACACCGGATGGCGAGAGGCTATTGATCTCAGCTGTTGCTCTGGAGCTGAACTTTTCATTACATCCGCATGCAATTTGCTCCTTGAATGCACCTCTCAGGAGTACAATCTGCATTTCTCCCGGTGACGGCAGTGACTGCAGAGAAACATCATATTCAGAGCTCGTACTCTCGTCGAGAGTGTCTTAAATGCCAAGGAAGGAGTTACTGAATTTCAGAAAATTAAGTTTTTCCCGTTTATTGTGGCTCATTCAAAAAACTTCTAAAATATTCTAGGAAAAGAAAACATCAACAACACATGATTGCGTAATTAGATGCATTGGTATTTATAACGTACTTTCTTTAGTTAAATGGTAGCAATGTAGGTTTGTGAAATCATTATGAGGCTAGGTATACTGCACGTGCTTCAGTGATTACTGATGTAGAAGCTATGTGTGTACTGTACATGTGTTTCCCTTCTCAGCGCCTGATCTAATTTTGAGGGTACCAAGATTTTACTCCAAATATAGCACTATTGTTGAACTAATCAGTCATTCCAAATGAATGTTAATGCCAAATTTAAGGTAACTCTTGAAAAATGATTCGTAAAGCGCTATTCCAATTTGTACCGAACTTTGTATGAAGGATGTACTCACCACCTACTCTTAATTTACTTGCATTTGGATTATCAAGGTGCTGTCAACCGTGGTAACTAATGTATAATAATAATAATAATAATAATAATAATAATAATAATAATGATAATAATACTAATAATTATTATTATATATCTGTCTGTTAGGTAGTCAGCCCAAAGGCTGGTTGGATCCTCAAAAAGCACCGCTGTTAGGTTATGTGGGTATATACCACAAAAACCCAAGGCAGCGCTATATTGAGGCGTACTAGGCAAGATGAGGAGTGAGATAGTTTGCCATTGCTTTCCTCACTGAGTCAGAACAGCAGTACTAACCCTATGAGTAGAACCTTTCACAGCATCCACAGGCACTGACTGTTCCCTGGAGGTCATTACTAAGCACCACCCATACCTCAGTAGCTTCCATATAATCACAGCCATGAGGGAGACCGAGACCTCGGTGCAAAGCCACATTTTACTCTAGCCTGTGCCAACAGACAAATGCAAATGTACTGCATTCATCAAGAGATGACAAACAGGCCATATATATATATACATATAATTCGTTGAGGCCATCTAGGACCACGTTAAGTTTTGCTACACTTGGCAATTTGTTTCGCCTTCCTCTGAGCCCAGAATTCCCTCATTCTCTGTGAGTGGGCCATCATGCGCTCCGCTGTCCAGGTGGTACCTTGTCTTCTTTTCGGGTTCGATGTCTCGTCTCGGGTTAGCCCATTAGTCAGTATCTTTTTGCGGAAGAGATCTCTATTGAAGGCGTCGTCGGGTTTTAGATGCAGTATTTTGAGGTCGTCTTTGGTATTCATAAACCAGGGCATTGTAGTTTTGGGTTTGGAGTCAAAGAAATGAAAAATCTGTTTAGTCAGATTATTATTATTATTATTATTATTAATAATAATAATTTAATTTATCGTATGGCTTTTAGTGCCGGGAGTGTCCGAGGACATGTTCGGCTCGCCTGAGTCTGTAGGGTGAGCTACAAGTTCCGTTCAATTTCAAGTAGTTCCAACTTTTGCTACCAGATATCAATGATAACTAGTGGTGAACGTTGAAACCTTATAGAGCGTTCGGACGAAATATAACCTAACAATTTTTAGCTTCACACATGTTTAGTCTGTGGAAGGATCTTTTACATGCCATAAATCTATGACGTGGGACCGCCGGCTTTACTTCCCCTCCGAAAAAGGCATACTGAAGGATTTTTAACGCTCTTAAAAAAATCCGACGACGTCGGCCGGGTTTGAACCCGATATCTTGGCCACAGCAGTTCAGCATGCTACCAACTACGCCACCGAAGCCGCTATTATAATAATAATATTGGCGTTTGGCCTCTGGAGAAGCCTGGCGCAGGACTTTTAACTTGACGCCCGTTCTGATGAGGATGAAATGAGTGGTGGAGACATACTTGAATGATTTATAAAGCGCAAAACCAACGTTTACTAAACTTGATGAGAATGAATCTGCCGATCGGCAGGCCATCGACCTCTGTGATTGTCTGGCTCCCACCGATACAGTGACTGACTGACGTCTTATAACCTGAGCTCTTTATAGTGGGGAAGCGAGGTTCTTGCTGATCAGTTTGAACTGGGGTTGAATGTCTGATACGGTTTCACCTTAAACCGACATCGGGATACAACCATATTATCATTACAGGGTTGTTTAGTAGATTGGTAAATAATAATAATAATATCGTATGGCCTCGGGTGCCTGGTGCAAGCTTTGCTATTTGACACCCAGAGGGTAGCTTGCATGTCGAATTTCGTAGTTCCTTGACTATGAAAGTCAAGGAGGTTAGATGTTAGATATCTAATCTCCTTGAACACAATAGCGCTTTCTAGTAGAGAAATGAGGAACTTGGTGCTGGCGGAAACTCCCGAGATTAATTTTGCCACTATGAACTCGGCCTACTGAATTCAAATGGGTTCTTTGACATGCCAACATCGTATGACATGCGTATCGTATTTTTGCCGCCTTTCAAAAATCACTTACCACGGTCAGGGGCGAACCTGCAATCTTGGGGTTAGTAGACCGACACGCTATCCACTCACCCACCGTGGCAAGCTAGATTGGTAAATAATTACGATATACTCGTATATCCAGACTAAAACTCTACAATAGGATATGTCTTAATATTTTGCTTTAGCGGAATTCAAGAATTTGTCAACATCACATTTGGTTCGTATTTTCCATTTACAATCTCTTCTTGGAACAATTAACAATTAATATTATAGCTTTTGATTAATTGTTAATAAGGCAATACTGAAAAATGGCTTCAAAGCTATCTTTATTGGAACAATTAATATGAGCTAACAACTCCACCAAGTTCAGGTGGCTGTCTCTTGTCAGAGACCTTACAAAGGAAACACTATTTGGGAATAAACAAGAAGTTCCGTAGCGAACTAAAGAGCCTACTTTTCTTAAAATTTAAGATTCATACCAATGATTAATCTATATGGACCTATCTAGAATAATGACGAAATGAAGTTGTTATTACCGAAATTTTTAATTATTTCGAAATATACCAGACATAGTCTACTCCAATAGAGCACTACAGTTGGCAGCCCTGGTAACTGATTCTATTCTTAGTTCCATCTCTTAAGGTATAGAATGCACATACAACATTTGGTTGAAGTCCAATGGATAGCATGGATGTTACATGCAGTTAGACATTGGGTATATCAGCGCGCGTAAAATCATGTTGGCAACAATGTCATGCATGTGTTGCCCAGAAATAATCTGAAATATTATGATCTATTGTTGTGGCAATCTTGGATGAAATCCATTTGTTAGTATAGAAGTTACATGTATTTAAAAATTGAACCTACCGACAGGCTTAGAATCATTTTGGTAACACTGTCATGTATGGCCTCTGGGAAATTAAACTATATTATTATTATCTACATGTGTGCCAATTTTGGAATAGCTCCCATGCATACATTCCCAGATATCCAACATGGAGCTCAAATTTCAATTGCCATTTTCAGCAGTTGGTAGCACTTATGTCATTTTCAAATATGGCCTTGAGGTATTCAGGTATATATCTTTACTCACACCAAATTTGGTTTTGATACCTGCAGCCGTTAAGGAGTTGATAGAGGGACACACGCACAGAGACAGACAGACACACATTTGCTCGGGTCGATCTCATAAGTCTACTTTTTTCTCATTTTTTTCTACAAAATGTGAAAAGTAGGCTAAAAAGAATTGGATAACGTAATTATAAGTATTCCACTCCAGGTGAAGGAATGTTCCATGCATCCTTGCATTG
The DNA here is from genome assembly GCA_946902985.2 of Meconema thalassinum. Taxonomy (NCBI): domain Eukaryota; kingdom Metazoa; phylum Arthropoda; class Insecta; order Orthoptera; family Tettigoniidae; genus Meconema; species Meconema thalassinum. The sequence goes on from OX336388.2 coordinate 1,357,612,974, forward strand.
CCGCTACAGTTGCATGCTACCTAGGTGAAAACGACAATGGAAATATATCTATTATTGCGTTATCTTTACAATCAGAATCTCCTCGTTTTAATTCACGAGAAACTCGATTCATTCAATCAGATTGTTGCTATTGTGTACACCATTCGCCATGTCTAAATGGAACAACAAGGAGTCAGTTATCGTGACGGAACTGTCTTGGCTACGCGCTGTGAGCGGCCTTCCACTAAGTACGGTGTGCTGAACAGGGCTGTTCTGCTGGTTAGAGCTCGGCATTAGAAAAAAGAAAGCTTGCAGTTTTAAGTGCTTCTTAACCTCGCGATTGGGGCAGATTGCCTCGCTGTTCCTCTCCTTAAAACTTCAATAAATAATTAACTAACTAACATCACGATCTTAAGCCACAATACATTCTTTAAAAGTGAAATCTGAAACACTGGACGTGAGTTTTCATTTTGAAAAGCTCACACGCATCATTCAGAAATCTATCCTGATCTGCTTCGATGAAAGAAGGTAGACTGCTACACCACCACACCCTTAGTTCGTACTAGAGAACATAAACATATGGTGGATATTGAAATACGCCATTTATTATAATAATGAATGCTACCTTTAGAAATGACATTCAGGGCACAGTCAGTGCCTGTGGATGTTTTGAAAGGTTCTATTCATAGGGTTAGTAGTCTACTGCCGTTCTGACTCAGTGAGGAAAGCAATGGCAAACTACCTCACTCCTCATCTTGCCTAGTACGCCTCACTATAGCGCTGCCTTGGGTTTTTGTGGGTATCTACCCACACGCCGGTACTTTTTGAGGATCCAACCAGCCGTTGGTCTGACTACCTAACAGACAGACCTTATGTCACAAAGAAAGAATTAGCGTTGTAGTAGTAGTTCGATGATAGCTTCAGCTAAGTAACCTACCAAGTTCAACGTAGTTTCTGCAAATTAAGCAGCTCGTTTTAAAACTTAGTCTTATACTATAAAAATAACCCCTGGCACAACAGTCCGTGGGGGCCTAGGCCTACCAAGCGACCGCTGCCCAGCCATTTGGCCTGCAGATATTGGGGTGACGCGTGATCAGCGCATCGGGTCCCCTCGGCCGTTAATCTTCGTTTTCGTAACAGGGGCGCTGCCTCTCTGCCAGACAGCTACTCAATTATCCTCACGAACCTGAGTGCACCCCGTTCCAGCCCACACATCAGTTTCTAAAATCCCTGACTGAGCCTGGAATCGAACCCGGGGCCTCCGGGCGAGAGGCAGGCGCGCTACCCCAACACCATGGGGCCGGATAGTCTTATACTAAGTCATACCCATTGTATGAGAAAAAAAATAGGAATCATGTTTCATTGAACAATACAGAATCGCAAAAAAGACAAGTTATGTAAAGAGGCAAACACCTCATGTAGAAAAGATGTCCAACTCCACCGCACTTCTCTCGGAGGAAAAATCATTTGTCTGCCCCAAGAATTTTTTGTGGTTATTATTGTTATTACTGTATTAGTCATTGTAGGAACTTGGGAAATTTTGGTCATCAGCCCCATGTACTTCGGCATGCATTGAATTTGTCTCTAACCTGTATTTCTGTGGTGACTAGTAGAGTGTGTAACATTAAATATTAGGTTCGGGGATTAGGGTAGGTGTCCCGAGACTTCAAAACTAGGTATCATCACAACATTCCCTGGATAAAGTGTGAAAAGTACGCCCAGGATGGTCACTGTCAGCGCCGGGCTTCAAACTCTGAATCCCAGACTTCCAGCTCTCGACTGCAGTCGCGGTGCGAGACTTGAAGGAGACTTGTTGGAGACAAAAATCGAATGGCTTGGCTTCTATAAAACAAAAAGGGCATCCAACGTTTAGAATGAAGCATTGGTCTTATGGCGCGTTACGACAGGGTTGCCACTCCATGAGAGGAGGCAGTACAAAGCGCTTCGCGTACACTTTCCGCACATTCAGCGATTGTGCAGTGACGAAGACTTGAATTAAGTACTGTATAATAATACTAATAGTAGGCTAACATAACACATACAACGAAATTAAATTAAATTAACTATAACGTATGCTCAATGTGACATCAAGAAAACAATCAAAATAAAATAAATAAAGTACAAGCCCAAGGAAATGTGAGAAGTTTCGACTGCAGTTAAAGTTGAAGTACGTTATTATTAAAGAAAATACTCCTCATTGGCTTACCTTTCATGATTTATACTTTTGTTGGGTTTAAGGTTCTTAAAATAACTGAACACATTAATTACGACCTGTTTTTCCCTCCTTCTGAGCACTTGACCACGCTTTTTTTTTCACAAAACTATCCATTGTTGTACGTGAAATACGTAAAATACAACACGTTAAATCTAACAGAACTGCTGCACACACACTCAAGATAGAGACAGCCGAACTAATGAAATACAAGCTCGAAGAGCACAGTAATAAAGCTGTGAGTAGCAAGCTGCACCCCGCTGTCCTTTGAAACTTCATTTTTATAATCCGCGGTCAATGAACAGCCCGGCCTGAGTAAACAATTAAACCTACACTCTGGGTAGGCAGGTAGAAAACTTCTTCCAACATTCCTCTACAACTCTCAAACTGACATGACATGGTTATCTTTAAAAATAGAAAAGTTGACAGCATACGAACTTTTTCAATGCTGCTATGCGGTTATGAGAGAATATTCAGAAGTTTTACCTACATGAAAATTGTAATATTGCCACTATAAAATATGTCAATAATCCATCATCAAGACGGCACATTTAGCTACACGTGTGTGAAAAATAGGCATCACAAAGTCAATGCAACATGATATAAGATCGATTTTACTAAAAAAGGGACTCAGTTTATAGTTTAAAAAAATATGGATATCTAATTTTTCTAGCATTTCTATCAAGTTTACGTAGTTCTAATATAGGACAAAAAAGATCGGCAAAACATAGCTCTACCCGAATATGCTGTTTTTTCGACAATGAAAAGTTGTCGACTGATATGGAAACAGTGGAGTGCTAGAAAATGACAGCGTCATGCATGTCTCGCGTGCAACAGAAAGAGAGAAGAATATCCCTATCTAACCAGTGCTTCATTCTAAACGTTGGATGCGCTTTTAGAGAGTTATTTCCTAGCTCATAGCGTCTTATGAAGTTCGTACACAACTTTGGCTTCTTATTGGAATTTCATTGAAACTATGCGAACCCTCCTGAAGTTTACACGAGCACACAGTGAGGTCACTGACCGGAACGGGACTGCGAACCATTGTGCTCAAGTCCTGAAATCTGAGTTGCTCACGTTGCATTCAATTATCTTTTTGTTAGCGTATCCCCAAAAATACATTTGTTTCACCTTAATCCCCCGAAGTATGCGGCACTTCAGCTGTTCTACTACAATTATTATACTGTTTCCGTCTTTTCAATACTGTTTGTATTTAAGTTAGTGTTAATTTTAAGTTCAAGTGCTAAAAAATAAAACAACAACAAAAACTACTACAATAACAACATGAACAAACAGTATTGAAAAGATGGAAACAGTATAATAATTGTAGTAGGATATTCATTACGGACCTAAAATGGAGATTAATACGCAACTTCAGCTATTTCCATGACATAGAGTTCGCTGTTCCATCTTTGCCTTTTCTACTCTTCTATCGTACACATCTTCATCACTCATTTCCTTCTCCCTCAAGTCGTCCTTAGCGCAGTCCAACCATTACCTCTCCAGTCGTCCTCTGTTTTTTGTACCATTCACCTGCAGGCTGCTCGTTCTTCTTCAAATATAGCCTTCATCTCTTCTCAAGATGTCCACCTCGTGGCGCAGTGGCTAGCACACTTGGATGCCACCCCTCACCCATCTTAGAAGTGATTTTCCGTGGTTTACCACTTCTATTCCAGGCAAATGCTGAGATACTTTCTAACCTAACGCCATGGACGCCTCCTTCCCAATCCTAGACTCTGATACAAATACACACAGCTACAGCCATCATAATGAAACAGGTTATCTGACAGATTCCCCACACACACAAGTACACGGGGCTACATGACCATGATGTCGCAAATGAATCAACAACAACATTTCTCAAGATATGCTCATACCAATGGAGCTCTCTCTCTCTCTGATCTTTTCATTACTCATCTTGTCACGTCTCGTTTTTCACATCGTCCAACTCACTACTTCCAACTTATTTTCCAGGTCTCATCATGATTATAATAATAATTGATTTATTGAAGCCAATGGCCATACAGTCGTAACATTATTAAAATAACATTAGTCTGGTGGTAATCTTTGGTTCTATACAGGTTAAGTAGTCAATCACAACAAAATTGTCTTTATCTATACCACTTGACATGGTATTGTATATGTCGCAAAGTTTACCACAAAGCGAACAATGTACTGCAATGTGAAAGTTCTTGTTTACGTAAATCTAGAGGTGAAACCCATGTGCTGTACGGTGAATCTGTGGCAGTTGGTATGAGCTTTGGTTCCATTCATCTATAATCTTGGCATCCGTAGAGTAGAATTCGCTCCACATTTCCTTCCTCTTCTTATTCACAGTACACATTAACGTAGTTCTCTGTATCCTGAAGTTGCCGGTAGTAGTAGTTGAAGTCTTAATTCTTCAATAAAGAAGAGCTCTCCCGCTAGTACATTAACTACACGGGATGGCGTGATATTTGAAAGACATAAGGCTCTCTTTAGGTAGGTGGCCTTAATCCTTTTTGGTGTGGCCATACGTTCTCCCGACCATGTGTCATCATTGGAGCGACTTTAAGATGGATGATTCTATGGACAGATCTTGAAGTTGCCTAACATCACTCATACTTCTCATGGTGCCATTTACACGTTGTCTAATGTGAATCGTGAAAATAGTTCCTGTTGTTTGAAACGTAACCCGTAGATATCAGAAATGTGTTACAGGTGTAAGGCCAGTAAGAGGTCTGTCTTTATAATAAAAAAAAACATGCGTTATCCTCCTTTCCTGAACGTGAAGGAAGGATGACGAAATCTGAATTGTGTCTGTAAACGACGGCTTAATATGTCAAATTCTTCAAAGTTTTTTTTTTCAACTTGAGTATCCAAAATAACATGTTAGCGAGGAAACTACACGGGTGTTGGCTTTAAAATATTTTTAGCATTCATTCTACTGTTCAATATCTTTGTAAGTCTAGATGTATAGCTATTGGTAAAATCGTCTTTCAGGGACGTACTTGGTACGGTATTCTTAGAATTTGTTGGACTTCTAGATACTTGTAAAAGTCTGATCTGAATGCAGTGCATCCATGCCCAGTACTTTCTTTTCACTAAATCTGCTATACAGCGCCAGTGCATTGTCAAGGATTTTTAAATATAACCATAACAAACGAAACAAAACCCCTTGGCGCAACAGCCCATGAATTCGCCACAATTTTGCACGATTAGAAAACAATCTTAAATTACAATATCAACGCCTAGTTCATTAATATAACCTATTTATCTCTCTGTCATTCAGGTTATTACCTGAATCTTGGTGTGGATTTTGGGCTTCTCTTGGTACAATCGACATGATCTTCTGTGCAAGACAACCCCAGGAGAAGTGCAGACAACAAATGACACCTCTTTTCTTAGTGTTCTATGACCTTGAAAAGGCCTTTGATACGGTTTCTCGCAGCGCTATGTGGATGGTTTTGAGGCGCTATGGATGCCCCAAACATTTTGTTAGTTTCATCCAAGCTCTCCATGATGGCATGGTTGGTCAGGTATTACACGAGTGTCCAGAAGTTAAGCATAAGTTACGAATAAGCAGAGCAACAGGAAATATGCCGCAAATCGCATGGCATATATACCTACCAACCTTAAGTGTTCGCTCTGTATAGGAAAGGAGAATTCCCTGCTTTGACTAGCGGCGTAACCGCAAGGTAAACACAGCCAGTACCTGCACCCCATATTCCCCCAGTCGTGTTTGCCTTGTTATAGTGTGTGGAGTGTAGCCTCGTGGTGAACGTGACAACATAATGGCACACCGACGCTATTTGGATCCCGTTTTAGCAGGGTATACTACTCGGCCGCCTGGAAGCAGGCCAGACACAGACCGAAGTCGCCGTTTCCTTGAATGTGCCACAAAGTGTCATTTCCAGGCTTTGGAGACGATTTCGAGACACAGGAGATGTTAGTCGTAGGCCAGTACCAGGTCGACCAAGAGTAACCATGCCACAGCAGGACCGATATTGGCCTTAACCACCCGACGAAATCGGAATGCACCTGCACGACAATTGTCGGTGGAGCTTGCAGCCGTTCCCCGGCAAACTGTGTACCGGAGGCTTTGAACAGCAGGGCTGTTTGCCAGACGTCCAGCGGTGTGCGTCCCGCTCACTCCAGCACAAAGACGGGCCCGTTTACTGTGGAGCCGTCAACGTCGAAACTGGACCATGCATGAATGGAGGCATGTACTCTTCACAGATGAATCCCGCTTCAATTTGCAGAACGATTCCCGTCGCACATTAATTTGGAGAGCACCGGGTAGCCGATACAACCACAGGAACATCGTGGAACGGGACCAGTATAGTGGTGGTGGCGTCATGGTGTGGGGCGGCATGATGTTGAAAGGCCGTTCGGACCTGCACATCTTCATAGTTGGTCTGAGGAACACTGTGATAGCTCGGAGATACAGGGATGAGGTACTGAGACCAAATGTTTGACTCTTCGGAGGTGTGGTTGGTCCAGACTTCCTCTTAATGGACCACGCTGCTCTGGTGGATGAATTTCTGGCTGGGGAAGACATTCATCGCATGGACTGGCCAGCGAGGTCTGCGGATCTGAATCCTATAGAACATGCCTCGGATACATTGGGGAGGCGAATTGCACCCGTCAGCCTCCACCAAGGACCCTCCAAGACCTTCGCATTGTCCTTTCGGAGGAATGGGATCGACTGTCACAAGAGCTCTTGGACCATCTGATAAAGAGCATGCCACGTCGCTGTGAAGCATGTGTGGTCGTTAGGGGTAACCATACACCCTATTAACAGCATATTGTGTTGTGGAAGACATTGCCAAGTTTTGTTAGTTGTTGTCTAAGGTGTACCTCAGCTATCAGAACCTTTCTGACACTATTTTTTGGACAAGTTGTGTGACATATTGAGCCTGTCAGAGGAGCTTTCAGGGTCGCCACTAACCGAAATGACTTCCCAGACAACTCACCTGTCAAATACATAAGCCGAAGAGGATTGGGTGCACTTCTTATAGGTCCAACGCACGAGAAGCGTGATCACGGGGGGATCTGGGTAGACATGGTGTTTGTCATAGACAACCCAAGAAGTAAGTTTCATCGCAGAAACACTTAAACTACGGAATAAGAACACCCAGACTTAAGTAAACTCGTGATTAATATATTTAAAAAGGCAACAAAAACTTATCCTAGTTCGGAGGGTTTGTCTCGGCTAATCCGCAAGCTAATAAAAAAAGTAAAGGGTCAAAATCCTACACTGAATTAAGTTGAAAAAAACCATCTCGAAAGATCTAACACACAAATGAAAACAACAACAACAACAACAACAAAGCTTGGGTAGTGGCACGGAAAAGTAAACCCTACACTATCAGAAATGGGTTACTAAAAGGCAGAAACTAAATTAATAAAGCAACAGACAAGTGAAAGTTATGGTGGTACCACTCTCGTATTTACAATTACATTTACTGAATTTAGCTAAGTCCTGACAGTATAACAAACATTTACGGCGAATGACGTCCGTAACCACAAACATTACATCAAAAGCTACATGACAAACACCACAAAAAACATTAGATTTTTAAACCTAAAAACACTTATAGTGGGCGATGTATTGAAGATAGACATATGCTCTCGCGGACTTTTTTGTAGAACTTTTCATGCTGAACAATTCTTACACTATTTTTAACGGTTTGCCTAGCGTAAGCTTACAAAGCGCTCGGACGCCAGGTTGTTTTTTCGACTTTTCCACTGAAATCGTTATTGCCCGGCTTCCTTTGATCATAAATAAATTATTTTCTACAGACATCATCCTCGAGATACCCTTTACAGAATGGTGAAAACGGCATCAAAATTGATCCATTGATTCTCGAGTTTACCCGTAACATCCAAGAATCGGAGACTTTGTTTTACACTAAGTAGAGATGCTTCATGATTATTAGAAGTGTAGATTAAGTTTATCGATGGTTTATGGCGATTGACTGATGAATCCATGACACCTAGGCTAAACAAAGTGAAGTCTTCGGTAAGATCAATCACTTGCAAACATCGTCTCTTTAGTCGGGACAATAACCCGAGTTGACAAACTCGGACACAACAATACAACTGTCAGAGGCGCACAGCCCTTCTGATTCAGTCTCGGGCTACTCCCGGAAAATACGTGGTCGCAGATATAAATCTGTAAGACTGCGCTCAACAGGCACACAAATATAACATCAATAGCCTCTAAACATGGTGTCAGCATAGCCAATAACAAAAGATAAAATCTAGCTTCATATAAAAACACACTTAGAAATAGTCTCTAAATGATATCGCTTCCCAACGGCGTCTTTCATGACGTAAGCAAAACATGTGATTCCCACAACATGGCCACAGAGCCTTGATATAGAGAATGATACAATCTCAAACGGTAAAATTTACGATGCTGAAGCATCTGTCTAAAGTAACTCAAAGTTAGTCTTACAATACAGCGTGGTGCTTCATGGGTAACAGTAACCTGTTCTCGCTGGTGTTTGCAACACACTAGCTTCACTGCGCCAGGCAGCTTGTAATCACAAGACGCAGGCAGCAATTCACTAAATAAAGTCCTGATATGAATTGTGCTGATACAATCTATAACACATAATAACTAACAATAGTTGTACCACGTAAAAATACGGCGTACGATGATATGTCGTGTATGACATTCCAAATAGTAATAACAAATAGATATGTCACTCCCTTGGAGTGCTTTGGTTGAAAAATACATGCCACTCGGCTGTTTACATTCCACAAGATAAAACTTCCTGTGTTCCATACTTGACAGAAATAAATGAAAAATATTGACGACAATCTCACTTCTGCTGAGATGTACTGTACCCGTTCCGTTATGGTATGCGACGACCCAGCTGACATAGCATCGCACACCAAACGTTACGGTACACACACACACACACACACTGAAAATTTGAAATGAAATAAGGCATGTGTTGGAATCCAGGAAGAAAAGAAACAAAAAAATCAATCAGCTATGGGTAGCACGAGACAAAGTGTCTCTGGGTCGTTTACGGGTGAAAGCAACATCAATTATTAATACAAAGAGCGCCATCCGCCTGGATTCCCATCAGTCACATCCTTCCTGGTTAAGCCTTAAATTACCAGGAAAAGGACATGAGGAAAGGTAGCATCACGAAAACATTTTAAACAAAAAAACTTTAAATTTATTAACATCTTTGCTTGGTCAATGCGAGAATATCAAAAGAAAATCCTACCTAGGAATATGGTGGATAAATTAGTTAGGACGAAATGTTCATATCAACTCCAACCATTTCCCCTCAAAATTTACGTTCACATGTTAAACAAAAATAACTAAAAGTTTTTCTTGGTTGCTCAAGATCACCGAAGCACAAACACTCGAAACACGACACTCGTGATCTCTGAGCCCTATCAGTATTTAATCATTAACATGGATTGCATGTGAACTGAAAATAATTATTTAAACACACATATATTACAATATATCAATTATGTTGAGCGTTGGTTTATGAAAAATGTCGGTTAGCTCCCATCACCATATTCACACATAAGCTTTATAATATATATTTTAATCAAAATTCAATAGTGTTCATATATCAATGATAATTGTCTAAACATCAATCTAGTCACTTAAATTACTTAAACTCTGAATATCAACTATCAATCATTGTGACTATCTCACAATCCTCATGTGAGGAAATCCATGGAAATTCCATCATTTTATTAATCATTATTCTTTAACCATCTCGAAATCGTTATCTTTTAATCATCATCATCAGTTCACTCTAAATTACTATCATTTCTTTCACTTATTATTATTTTTGATTCAGATGTCATTACAAATTATTTTATCTCATCTCAGCAAGAATTATCAGATCAGATTATTTAAGAAATTTATTATATCCAGACCTGACCCGGTCGGAGACTGGAAGCAGGCTGTGGATTTTCATTTTCATTTTTCATTATATCCAGAGCGTTTTTTAAACAGCATAAGTTGTTTCAAGATCTCCAGAAAATTTCAACTAATCAGCTTTCGGAGGTGTCATAAAATTTTATAACATTTATCGGAGTGCCCGAATATTTATAATCAATTAACTGCAAGGATTGAACTTATCTTTCACTCAAGAACAATATTTACTGCCATTTACCATAATTGCCAACAATCCACTATATCAGGATGCTATCATCCATCAAAAAATCTTATGAACCACAGTTCATCCACAAACACTACCTCATTAAATTCATTAAACCACTCGATTTAATTTATTACAATATTATTATAACGATTCCACACAACATATCATTCAGCATTCGGTTTGACCTACAAATTAGACAGGGTTTGCTCGAACCTATCAGTCACTATTTTCTCCCAAGTGGAAACTTCTCATAACTAGTGGCAATGTTCTCACAATAAATTGGCTCCAATTATTTATACTGCTGACCTCTTAAGCAGTGGTAAAATGACTGTGTTAACATCTCAGAAAAACAACATGTAAATTGCTGAGATAAATCTGAATGTGCATCAAGCATGAATCAAATTCATAAATATTACTGCTCTGGATAAATTCCCCCCAAAAATATGTATCCTGTCGGTTAAATGCGTTCAAATAACAGGTCAAAAGTTTCATATTCCAAATGGTATATTCTCTGCCTGAGATTTACGTCTGATTCGAATACTTCCTATTAGAAGAAATAATAATTATTTGAAAAATCCCAGATTGTTTCAAACAATGTTCAAAAGAACTGCTGAATTTAATAAATTACCATACTCAAAAATAAATCAGGATCAATTCAAGAATTACTATAGTGTAATTCTGCTTACATTTATCATTATTATGTTTTATACGAAGATCGAAAATATCTGACTGTCAATTGTAGTTTTATCCTCTTGCTGTCCAAATCCATTCAGATGAAAGTATGAGGCCCTAGTGCAGGTTAAGTGGTTAACACTACACAGCTGCTAAAAGCAACAGGCCCCGCATCGAAGACTTGGATGAAAAAACTAGTGTGGGTAAAGCGTTTAACACTACACAGCTGCTAAAAGCAACAGGCCCCACATCGTGGACTAGATGAAAGAATGTTTCGGATTGGAATGAACTACTACTGTAAAGTCAGATATAATCGACACATTCTCGCTAGAGCGACTTAAATCATCAAAAAAAAAGACCCACTCGAATAAAGCTAACACAACTCCCCACATCCACGAAAGAAAACGTGGAAAAGAAAAAAAGCACCTGTTTGCAAGCATCAATCGAAAATAACACTCGATCAAAAAACTAACACCAAAGTGTTATGAATTGACATCGCCAATAAAAAAATCCAATATAATTCCTATTAACTCATTGTAAAAGACTAGAAAAGGTTATTATCTGAAACTGCATTACGTAAGCTGCATGCCTTCATATCCACGAAGAAAAATCTTATTTCACTCATATCTGAACAATTCACTGTAATACTTGCCCTATTATGCGTATGTGCTCATGTCTACATCATATCTAAGAAAAATACTCATGTATGCGCTTACAATACCTGGTTGTTGAAACAGCTGCTTTAATATCCAAATTCCACAGATCGTCGAGTACCCTAAAATTCGCAAAAGACTTCCCGGAAGATCGACGCATTCCCTAACGATTCATAAAGATCGCCGACATCGGATGCCTTCACCTCGAATTGATACGCTCCTCACTCGGGGTTGATCTCGGGACCGCCACTCCGCTCTGCCATTATGCCTCTTCTGTGTTTAGTGCCTCATATTAAAGTTTGAAGTGTCCATTTTGTAAAGACTCTCCAAAATATGCCATAACAGCGTTTGACTGTTCATCATGAATGGTTACCCCATTATAGTGTTCATAATGTTTCGCCACTGTTCCAGAAGTATATGTTAAAGTCGATGTATTTATGCACTGAACGCTTTATGTGAATGTGCCGAAAGAAATTTATGTGAAATGTGAAAATTATTTTCAAACACCCTGTGTTCATGTAAGTGTTCACGTTGTAGGCACATAAGCCAATGTCCAAATTTGAAGTTATTATCACTCATTCACTAGATCCACTTGACTAATTTATGATTCATTGTACAGTTTCGAGAACTCATGGTCGCCCATGTTCCCTTGACTAATAAATGATAAACTGTGTCTCGAAATGTAACATCCAAAGCTCATCAAGTTATAAGCTTGTAAGTGTGTGTGATATTATATATTGTGCTACGGTACGAATGCATTATGTGTAGTCACGGCCCAGCACGCCTGTGCATGTCGGTGATCTGAACTAGATTTGAAGAAGCAAGCCAGGTCGGCTGTCCCTGCACGCTGTTACAAACGTTGCTACACAAATCACAAAGTCCAGCTTATTTGCTGTCACGAACTCGATTGAAGCGTCATGCTATTACTTCGCTTAAAGGAAATAGCTTACTCAAAGTTTCTGCATCACTCGGATACCGTAAATCCATGAACTGTCGACTAGCTTATTCGAACCGATGGTCTTCAGGACTAGATATGATTTCACTGACTTGCAGAACGAACGAAAAGCAACTACTTCCAGCCAGCCGATCAACTGCCTCTACCTTCTCACCCCTCCTGCGTTCTCCTCTCTTGCTCAGCACGTGATCATGCATCCTTCTCGCGGTGGGGTTGCGTCACGTCCGCTCTGACGTCAAACACCCAGCGACTGGAGTACCAATTGCATAACTATTCATGCGTTACTTCCATTACGGGGTTTCAAATTGATAAGCGATATTAATGATATTTCCTCTCTCTCTTCTGATATTCTTGGAGGTCTTGATATTAGGAAATACATAAATAAATGACTTCCTTGTAGATTACGTCGCGAGTCATGATCTTGATGTGTCGCTCCCTACTGCCAAGTTTCTAAAAAAACAAAATTTCCATCGCTATCGCATTCTTTCCAAACATATACTTCCAACATGTCAGCGTAGCCGATAGTCCCAAGTGCATATCGGGTACAGTACAAAATGATACATGAGGTACCAGGGTTCGATGCTATGTTAGCATGGTTAACTAGAATCCCTGTACGTTCTATCTACAGAACAAATGTGGCTTCATAGCTTCACATAAACTGTTGTAGCCAAAAATACATAAATGTGATGATATATGTCGATCATCCAACGATACGACCATCTTAAAGAGCAGTGGCGTGACTAGAAAGTTACAAAGAGGGGTCACGGCCAAAAATTAAATAAGGAATGGCTGTCCATCCTTTCTGTAATTAATCCAGGCTAAGGGTTGACCAAAAATAGCTCGAAAACTATGGTCGTGTCAAGAAAGCAGTAGGAACATCACGTTCTACTGACATTCAACAGATTGCACTAAACGGTGTCTAACTCACACTGAAAAATAACAACAATGAGTGCTATCTATAAAAATCCTACCTGGGCTGGTCATCAAGGAGTTCGGTTAAATAAACTAAATTAATCTACCACAGCAAAATCCCGTATAAGAAAGAGATACAGACTCACAGTACTATCGCCTCACCTCATTCTCACAAGAACTGAGGCGTATAAAGCATCTGGACGGTTCATAGGGTGACTCCAAAGTTAGGCTTCTCAGATCAAGCCTTTCCTGGTCCAGGCTTCTACTGCGTCCTCGTGTTCGTCTCACGTTCAGTATCTCCTCCATGCGGTCGGTCTTCGGGTTGATGGGCATCACATATCAATGTCCCGCGTGGTTGAATGGTCCCTCTGGCATGGTGAAGTCTCCTCTCGAACATCTCCTTCACATCATGAGTGTCTACTCCTTACTACTCATGGTAAACCGTAGTAAAGTATCGATGCACATGTGGTTATAATCGTGATTGCACATTTTCAATAATAATTTCCACACGTGGGTAAGCACAGAATTTAGTCTTAGTGTCGTAGCAATTATGTAAATTCTCTCAGAGGCTTTACACAGTAATGTGGCAGACTTCAATACAAAAATGGTCTTCACAGTCTGCATTCACTGATTTTACAACACACACTTGGTGTCATCTCACAGATTCTAATAATGGCAAGAACCACTTTGTATCGTCGCAATCCGAAGTTGAAAAATGGTCGCGCTACAAGCCGCAATGTTACTTTTAACAGTGACGTGCTTCTCGTACCCGATAAACGTTGTATGACAGATATTGTCTGATATTTCGTGTCCCTCGTGGACTTTGATTATCACTGACCCTCGTGGTAGAAATGTGGTGTTTCCACGCGGTCTAAAATGTCGAAAATATTTCACTGCACACTACACGGTGCGTAATTATACTCGATGTCTTCAGATTACAATTCACATCACCTCGTGGGTGGACTAATTCCTCGTCTCAACGGACGGACTTTATAACACGTCCAGTATGTATGACTCCAAACTCGGTTGTGTAGCACTGTACACTACACGGTGTTAAATAATACCTTACAATAGTAGATTATAATTTTACTTCACTTCACCTCGTGGGTGGACTTGTATTCTTCGTCTCAACGGATGGACTTGACAACAGGTCCAGTATGGACGACTCCAAACTTGGTAGTGTCGAGCTTCGCTTCGCCTGCTGGGTCCAAGCGTATACTCGAGTCGTTGAGAGTCTATTGACTTCCTCTTCGCTTATCTGCGGCGTAAATTACCTTCACGAAAAATAATATCATAAACATCACAATGTTTAATTAATACTGCATGACAATGTGGTACGTTCTGAGGCTTTTAAAATCAAAAAGTGGAATAACAGTTGCTCAGAAAAATTTCTAGGATGAATGTCCAAAGTCAAGACAACATCCTTTCTCGTGACAAGCCATGTGCTGGTTCCAGGCTGCGTTCGGTGATGAAGCATGGCACGTACATTAACATTCACAGAATTATCACCGAGCAATGAGCTCAGGCGGGCTCAATATGGTGTGTAATTCAGCTTCCGTTTGTTCAGCAATCCGTCTGACATTCCTATCAGGCAGTATGGCCTCGTTTAGTGATTATGCTTAACTTTTGGACACTAGTGTATATCGGAATGATTTCTCAGAAGAATTTCCAATTGCAAATTGATTCAAGCAAGGATGTGTACTTGCACCTACACCTTTTGTCCTGTACCTGGCAGCTATGCTTTATGAGACATCGCCTGCAAACAACTCAGGTGTGGAAATTAAATATCGGTGTAACGGGGGCTCTTCAACCAGGCCAGACTCCGCTCCAAAAGATTAACCTATTCCACTCGGGTCACTGAATTGCAATATGCAGATGACAATGCTTCTCCAGCCCACACACCAGAAGAGCTTCAGCAGTCTGCCAACTGTTTCAACAGAGCTTATGAACGTTTTGGCCTGACTGTCAACATTCAGAAAACCAACGTGCTAACTCAGCCTGCCCCCGGAACAGTCCCCCCAGATTTTGATATCAACATATCTGTCTCAGCTCTGGAAACGGTGGAACACTTCTCGTACCTTGGTAGTATTCTATCAGCGAACTGTAGTCTACCTCTGAGAAGGACGTGGAAAACAGAATGCAAGCTACCAATGTGGATTTTGGACGTCTTCCACATCGTGTGTTCCTGAACCGAGATCTAACGGTAAGTATCTGCACGAAAGTATTGGTGTACCAAGCTGTTGTTATTTATACGTTACTCGACGGATGTGAAACCTGGACCCTAATTCGCCGGGACATCAAGAAACTGTAACGC
This sequence comes from Meconema thalassinum, assembly GCA_946902985.2. NCBI lineage: Eukaryota > Metazoa > Arthropoda > Insecta > Orthoptera > Tettigoniidae > Meconema > Meconema thalassinum. The sequence continues at coordinate 1,357,628,800 of OX336388.2, forward strand.
TTTCATCAACAAAAACTTATATCCATCATGAACATCAAATGGGATGACTATATAACTAATATAGAAGTCCTTGAGAAAGCAGTGCTAAAGAGTAATGAAGCCACCACTCTTGGTCATCGGCTTAGATGGGCAGGCCATCGTATGAGTGACAGCAGACTCCCTCAGCAATTCCTGTGTAGTGAACTCAAAACTGGCAAGAGGCCATGTGGTGCTCCTTTAAAACGATATAAAGACCAACTTAAGCAGACCATGCGAATACTTGGCATACTCTTGCACTGGATCACCCTCGCTGGCGTGCTACCATATCAGCTGCTGTTGCACAGTTTGAGCAGGAACGTCAAAGACAGGAAGAGGAAATTTACCAGAGGAAGAAGATACGTCAAACACTACCACGTCCTCCACCCTCCATCGGATGCAACATTATGTGGCCGCATGTTTTATGCATGAATTGGTCTGATAAGTCATCAGCGCCATCTTCATCGCCTGGACTAAGGATTATGGAACTGCAAGCGAGAAACGTAAACTCGGATACGAGTATCAGCCGACGACGACGATCACTAGGAACTCGTCTGGATTGCCATAGAAAGATGGCAGATGATATTTCTGAATTATATGACGAACAGTTTGGTTGACGGCACCGCAGTCACAGTTTGGAGAAGGTATTCTTCCTCTTATGGTGGGAATTGGCACACCTGCCACTGTTGGTTCTTATTCGGTTAACAACCAACCAATCCTTGCGTGGCAGTTCGAACCCAGGTAGTTTGGTCGATATGCATGCCATCCTAAGTGGTTCTCTTATCTGTTCATGCATATATTTCAATTATCAACAGGGGAAGGCTTTGTTCTCGTCATCCTCCCCTGGAAACTGCAAGGAAGTTAGTTGATAGTGGTTCTAATGCAACTGAATGATGGACACAAACATGGCAAATGAACGTTACTCTTGCAGAGAATGACTACCTCAATACGCATAACCAAGTAGCAAAAATTACACACTCTTGCCTTGCTGTGAAGCCTCAGCATGCGTTGTAAGGTCCATGTTTTGTTTGCTTGCACTGTGCTTTCGTGAAATGAGTTTGGTCTTCTCAGTACCTTCAAGCTACACAGTTAGCTGCAAGCAGGAGCTGTTCCGATCACATTGGAATGTGCTCAGTTGTACTATCTTCATAACTCAGTTAGTTATTGGAGTTTTAAAGGGCGGAACAGCGAGGTTATCTGACCCTCACTGGACCTCACAACGCTGATTACGTAAATGTTCTGCTCTTGTGTGGCTTTATTTTTGTTGTACAAAAATCGTTTTGAAGATCTAACTGGATAAACCTGGACCATCAACGCTGTGCATTCAAAGTGCTTCATTTATTACCGATTTAGTATGAATGCACGAGTGCCGTAGAGGATTTTGATTTTCGTTTTACATACGTTTGTGTGTTTTCATATACGATCTTCAAATTAAAGGATAGTTTGGCTTTCGATTGAGGTGAATTGAGAACTAACAGCCTTACATTTCATTTTAGTGTTAAGAATGGTAGATATTTAAATTTATCCAAGTACAGGGCGCCAGGGAATGTTCTCCGCAGTGCCTACAAGCTGCTGCGAGAGATTACGTCACCAGTTACGATGGCAGCATGGCTGTCGCTTGTATCATAACAAACAAACAAACAATAATCTTTATACTCACCTCAGCCATTTCATAACATACTGTTGCCATCTTCCAATAATCTAACTATACGCACTGACGATTTCGACGGCCCCACCCTATCAAGGACACTGTGCTGCCAACTAAACTGATGACGCAACTTCTCGCAGCTGCACGTAGCCACTGCAGAGAACATTTCCTGCCACCCTGTATTTGTTTGAATGATTATGTGAAAGAGGTTTCGAAAGTATCTAAAATGCATGTAGCCTTCCATGTTTGTGGGCATCTTACATTTGATGACACCGCAGCAGATGTTTCCCATGATTGGATATTTTTACCAGTCATCGTCATGATGTGTTTCAGCAAGTCTTTAAAACGCTTCAGAGGGGCCCCATGAGGTCCTGTGCCGGAGCAAAGTTCACCATAAAAAAATGTCGTGGAAGCCTGGTATCACTCATACGGTGAACATGACCTAACCATCTCAGCTGATGAGCGATGATGGTTGCCTCAATGCTATTTAGATGCGCTTTCTCGAGAACTGCAGTGTTGCTCACATAGTCCTCCCACTTAATATTCAAGATGTATCTCATCTTTTGTTGGTGGAAGAGCTCAAGTATTTTGATATCACGGCGATCGAGTGTCCAAGTTTCACAGCCATACAGTAGCGTTGAGATGACGACAGCTTTGTGCACCATGAGTTCGGTATACATCTTTAGGTGTTTATTCATGAAGACTGCTCATAAACCGGCCGAATGCTGCATGGGCAGGCCCAATTCTTTTATCAACATCCTGTTCGCAGGTACACTGTTTAGACAAGATGCTTCCAAGATATGAAAAGTAATCAACCTGCTCCAGTGTTGTGTCTAACAAGGGAAGTATCAGGTAAGACAGGTCGAAACCTATCTTGAAACTTTGAGGACGCAATCGTTGTACTATAAGAGGACAACGTGTGGAAAATCAGCTGCTAGATTGAACTGCAAGGCTCCGAAATCATGTGGCGAATCTCTCATATAAATCAATGGGAAGTAGCGAGTGCCGTACATGTTGGAAGGGACAGCCCTGACCAGGCATTCAAGGCCGGTGGGAAGTAGCCACACGACCCAGTCAGCATATATGCCCCGCCTCGCTACTACTCCGAGCAGGGGCGTATATAGAATTTTATTTCGGGGGATGCCCAACCGGGGGTAAGGAGGCATGGTATAGCCCGAAGAATAGGGGTTCCGGGGTTCTCCCCGGGAAACTTTTGTATAATTTGGGGCAAAATGATGAGTTTTAAGGCTATCTGGCATCACTTTTTCAACCAATTTGTTGTGATCTTTTATGTTTGGTTAATGTCAAACACAGCTAAGGCAATTTTATGATACTTTTTATTAATACCCCCCCCCCCCCCCCAGGGTCTCACATCTAGTGGGACGTGGGTTGGCGAACACGGAGCCCCAGCTGAGTCTGGCATTGCTTCCACTTCCTTGTGTCGGTCTCCTCTCCGTCTTCTTTCCTGTCGACCTCACTTGGTCAACTCTTGTTCTCTTCCGACCCCGACGGTATTAGGGTATCCGAGGCCTAGGGACTCTCATCCTTTCCCGCCTTAATTGGCCCTTGTCTCATCTTTTCTGATACCCTCCTTCTGCGAGGGGTCAGCCTTCTTTTTCATTTCCTTTTACCTCCTGCCTTGTGCTTAAGGCCCTTAAGGAGGCAGGGTGTATGTAGCCCCACCACTTCTGGTGCACCCAAGATTGCTACACCCTCAGGGGCTCACGGCTGGTGAGTTCGGGAGTTGGCAACCCCGAGGGATTCCTGAGCTGGGTCCGGTTTTCCCCCTTTTATCCATTCCCTGTGGGTAAAGCCCTGCGCAGATGCGGATATCCGCGGATATCCGCAAAATTTTTCGCCACGCGGATATAGTTTGTATGGCTGTGCGGATAGCGGATACGCTGCGGATAATGTTTCAAGTAAATTTGCGGATAGTTTTTAGAATAAAATGTGGAACGATAATATTGCTTATTTGATATGCCAATCTACAGCATCATGCTTAAAAGAGGAAAACTCCTATAGCCTATTGCGTACGAAATATTCAGGCACGTATGTACAGTACTCGAGAAGATGATTTTACTCATATGCTTTGAACTACATTTTATTAAGTACCGTATGTTTGTAGTAGATGGTCTTGACATCTCATCAATTCTCACTGCCATTATTACTATACGTACGTGATATCATGCTGTCAATAAGCCTGTTAGTTCATCGTGGTCACATCATTAACATTCCTCAAGTCAGCTACTTCGCAGTCTAAGCTATCCTGGAAGATCTGGTTCCATGTGTATAGCTATCTGTAGATTTATTTCCAACTTGGCACTGAAACACGCTGACTGTGATATTGCAACGGATAGAGTTATGACATCAACTACAGTATGCGGACATGGATGGGTCGAGAAGCAGATGGATGATAATGTAACATTCATTTTAGACATATCACAACAGTACATAGCCAAAGGGTTCGACTTTCTGCTCAAATGTCTAAAAGATACAGTATAAAGCAACACATTGAAAATATTATTGTAATGCCAGTAGATTCGGATAACAAACGAGTGGCTAAAAGTCGCGTGGATGCGGGGCGGATGCGGATAACAGTCGTGCGGATGCGGGGCGGATGTGGATAAAAGTCGTGCGGATGCGGATAACGATTTGCCTATCCGCGCAGGGCTCTAACTGTGGGGGCGGACCCTCTCCTCTTTCCCCTTTCCTATCTGCCTTTTATGGCTCTCCTTCCTTCCAAGTCCCTCAATTCGCCTTCTTCGAGGGTTGAGGGCATTTCTTTTCCTCCTGTCCTTTATTTGCCTTATTCTCCATTTTTTTTCATTTCTTCTTCAAGTATATACGTTAGTAGTTTTAGTTATAGTTTACATTTCATTATCATCTTCACGATCACCCAAACCATTAGGGGCCGATAACCTAGATGTTAGGCCCCTTAAAACAACAATTATCATCATCATCATCATCATTTTTATTAATACAACCATCTTGCTCACTTGATAGTATTTACATCGAAAGAATTAATGTTACTGTTTTGATTTACAACTCACACTATAATATAGCATTGCCAAATCGGTTCATAGCTTCATCGTCTGTGAGATGTATGTCTGTGAATAGATTACAATACTAGACCGTTGAGTCTGTTTTCAACAGTAGAATTTCTTAAGTATGTTTTCAACCAACTCAAAACTCCGTTCGGCAGCACCGGTAGCTGCAGAGAGGCAAATTTGCCAAAAGTTTGATAATGGTATAAAAGTTAGGGAAAAAAAACTTTTGTCACACGCTTCAAGGGCACTTGTTGCTGTTCTTGGTTCGTTCATAAGAGCGAAGGTACTGGAGAGTAATAAGAGGTTATGTTGTTACACATAAGATCAGAGCAAACTGACTGACACACTGTTTACATCGCTCTACCTTCGCCTCGCTTTGCAACGTTGCCATACGTCACTTAGTAACAATAGTAAATGATTATATTGGTTTTCAATGTTTTAATTCATAAACAAATAATATATGTGACATCATACATACGCCCCTGAGTCCGAGTGCCACAGGCATGTCCAGCTCTGCCTGCGTACCAGGATCGATTTCGGAGCCTTGCAGTTCAATCTTGCGGCTGATTGTCCGCACGTTGTCCTCTTATAGTGTCTGGCTGCGTGGCTCAGGGGTAACGTTCTCGCTTGCTGAGCCCAAGGTTGCAGGTTCGAAACCTGGCGCAGTCAGCTGGCATTTGAGGGTGCGCAAATGCGAGGGAGCCGTGTCAGTAGATTTACTGGCACGTTAAAGATCCCCTTCGGGGTAAAATTCCGGCACCCCGGCGTCTCTAAAAGCCAGTGTAGTTAAAAGGGACGTAAAACCAATAACATTATTATTATCCTCTTATAGTACAACGATTGCGTCCACAAAGTTTCAAGATAGGTTTCGACCTGTCTTACCTGATACTTTCCTTGTAAGTTGGAGATATTGAACTTAGGAAGAGGTAATCCTGTGGCAGGTTGTGCAAGTACCTTAGTTTTCTTTGCATTGATGGTAAGACCAAAGTGATCACACGCTGAGTTAAAGCGATTGACCGACTGTTGGAACTCTGTAGGTGTCGGAGCAGGAGATACGGTGTCATCGGCATAGACCTACTGTAGTTCTGTCACCCGGGTAACTTGGGTATGTCTTAGGAACTAATGAAGGTCTATCACTAAGGAACAAGCTTTATATTCATATCTAAAACAAACTTATTACACACGCTAACTTTTATGTTATTTTCTCCTCCATATGACAGGATAGCCAACAATGAATACCAAGAATACTTTTAACGTAACCCCACGGCGTAGTCGTTCACGTTCATTCAGGCACCATGATTGTGATGACAGCTACAGCAAGTCCGGACATTGGTGGTTTGAATCCCCACACTACCAGTGAATAGTTTCAACAACAACAACAACAACAACCTCACTTAAAGTATAACATTATGTGAAAAGCAATAGAAAAGGAGATATGAAAATAAGGCATTTCATGTAAAAAGAGGCCGTGTACCGTTACGCCCACCTTTCCACCCATATATTATTTTTAATTTGACATAGTCTACTTATAAATTAAGTTCAATCATGAAATATGGCCTGAATTTAATCTGGATAGTCAGACTTATTTTAATCACCTTAAAATCAAAAACTGATCATTTTGACTTCCGACCCCCTCCAACTCCCCTTAACGCCGAGAGTTATAATATTGCAGAATATTCAAACAGTTCATAAGTTTCAGTCCGGTAAATCATTTGTATGAAGTGAACCACTCTCAATTGAAGTATTGCAAGCCCAACTAATTAATTTAATTAATTAATTAAATAACTAATATACATAATACTAATAATGCCTGTTAGAAATGTATTCTGTTATTATTGCCAACATGTTTTGATAAGTTTCTTTTTAATTTCGCATTCCTAAATAATCTGAGGGGTGAGGTAGGGGGTCAACCAAACCTACCCCGGGGCAGAAAATTCAACGCATTTATGTTACAATGTGTAACACAAACATATTGGTCGAGCTTTCAAGATGCTGTGCATGGGCTATGCACTGCCTGTGGAGTAATACTCTAAGCAACTGTCTCAGTGAAGCCCTAGCCTCATTTTGACGATCCGCTACTGCTCGGTGGAGACGCCCCTATCCATGAGAGGATGAAACAGGAATAAAAAATAATGAGTACTTTCTACAGTTATGTTGCGGCCTCAGGGATATTCGACGTTCAAGGATGAAGAGATAGAACAAATAGACTGTTGATCTGACCTGTTCTGGAAGACAGTTGTTTATCTCTGTCTGCCCCCCCCCCCCCCCGAACAACGCACTCGCTGCTGTAATGGACCCGAACAACGCACTCGCTGCTGTAATGGAACATAAAGAAAATTTCGCTCTTCTCCAATTAAGGCAGTCGAGGATTCTACAAGAAAAATGAAACGTTCATATTTCCCCAGCTTCAGGCCATTACCTACATTGGTGTAACGAGTCCTCCTGATGGGAGTTAGCATGAACCAAAACAAGTTACTCTCTTATAACATAAAATAAAATATGGCCTACTCTGAATGACCACGTTATCTGTGTTCCAAAGACTGACACTGAGTTAGATTGATCTGTTTGTTGGGCGCCATAGGAAGCAATAAAAGCTGCCACCTAAAATGTATAATGAAACAACTAGCTCTAATAAAACACTTGTGAGATTCTCAAATTCAGGCCGTGGAAGATTCCATCTTTAACCATAATACCATTTGTGTAGAAGGAAGGTTTGTCTCAAGTATATAGTTCTAGCTACTGGAAAGAAAGATTTCATTTGAATAAAGAATTTACTAAGCAAAATTTGTGTCCGGCTTAACAAGATTCCGATAAAAACAACACAAAAGAAATATGATACTAATGCCCTTTGGGAAATAAATACAAGGTCACAGGTGGCTGCTGCTCTTGCCACTGATCTTAAGACGTTGAATTCAAATGACATGCAGCCCTTGGAACTTTGGGACACTTTTAAAACCTCATTGAAGAGGGTTGGAGATCATTTTCTTAAGAACAAGAGACAACATAAAAAAGGAAGGCATGGATGACGGATGAAATATTGAATCTAATGAATAAACGAAGAGAAGTCAAAGGAAGAGATAATGAAGAATATTGGTTGATTCATAGATTGATAAAGAATAAGATCAGACAAGCCAAGGAAGCTTGGATGTCAGATAGGTGCAAAGAAATTGAAGAACTTAATATAAAATATGATACTTTCCAGGTCCATAAGAAAATCAAAGAAGTTTCAGGTAGACGCAGGAAAAAAACACAGTCAACTTAGTTGATAGTCAAGGTAACACGGTATTTGAAGTTGAAGAAAAATTACAGGTTTGGGAGAACTATATACAAGAGCTTTTTTAATTATCATCGTCCTTCCCGACCCGAAATTCCTTCAGTTGTTGGACCCATGATCACCATGGATGAAGTGAAATATGTGATTAGGATAGCGAAAAATGTCAAGATGACATTCCAGTGGAATTATTGAAGATCTTGGATGTTAGCATTGTGACGCTCACTAATTTATATAGCAAGATATACAACACGGGCATATTACCAGAAGACAGGCTCTTGTCTACATTTATTGCTCTTCCGAAAAAAACGATGGCTAAGTCATGTAGTGACTTTAGAACAATCAGTCTTATGAGTCATGTGCTCAAGATATTTCTCAAAGTTATCCATAATCGCATATACAGGAAATGCGAGATGAATATCAGTGACACGCAGTTTGGGTTCCGCAACGGTCTAGGAACTCGTGAGGCATTATTTGCGCTTCAAGTTCTGTTCCAGAGATGCCGTGAGGTAAATCAGGATGTATATGCATGTTTTCTGGACTATGCAAAAGCCTTTGACCGTTGTCAGCATGATAAGTTGTATAATGCACTCAAGAACTCAGGAATAGATGAGAAAGACATTCGGATCATCATTAATTTATACTGGGGTCAAAAGGCTAGTATCAGAATTGATGGACATAGATCGAGATCAGTGGAAATAATTCGTGGTGTGAGACAAGGATGCATTCTTTCACCGCTTCTTTATAATATCTATGCAGAACAGATTTTCTCTGAGGCACTTGATGGCATTCAACAAGGTATTAAGGTCAATGGTAATTATATTAATAATATACGGTACGCAGCTGATAATGTATTGATTGCAAATAGTTTCGAAGGACTTCAAGCGATTGTTACTATGGTGTATCAAAAGAGTAAACAATATGGCCTTGACCTCAACATTAAGAAAACAAAATATATGATAATATCGCGAAAACCAGCATTGTCACAAGTCCTTTTAGTCGATGGACATCAGATTGAGCGAGTCAAGAGTTTGGTTTATTTAGGACAGAATATTAATGAGAATTGGGATCCTTCGGTTGAAATAAGATACCGTATAGAGAAGGCTAGATCCACCTTTATGACAATGAAACAACTACTATGCTGTCGAGATCTCAGTATGACGCTTAAGAAAAGAATTGTGAAGTGTTATGTTGTCTCCACCCTTCTTTATGGTGTTGAAGATTGGACCTTGTCTGTAGCTACAGATAAGAAGATTAGAGCTTTTGAAATGTGGATATACCGGCGGATTCTTAAACTCGCGTGGACAGAACATGTGAGTAATGCCGGGGTTCTTCAGCGTGTGAGCAGCCAACCTGAGCTGTTAAACACAATTAAGAAGAGGAAGTTGGAATACTTGGGACACATGATGAGGAATCCAAAATACCGTCTGCTCCAAGTTATACTTCAGGGTAAAATTGAAGGTCAGCGTGGACCGGGAAGGAAACGAATAACTTGGATGGATAATTTAAGAACGTGGTTTGGGCTGTCTTCCACGGAACTCTTCAGGATTGCACAGGATAAGAAGGTGGTAGCCAACGTCCGTATCGGATAAGGTAGAAGAAGAAGAAGAATTAAGCAAAATTGACACTGTGGTAATCATCAGAAATACGAAAGTGAGGTTTAGAAAATTAATTAAAATACCACATAAACGTACGAGAATTGGAAGTATTATATTTACTAGAAATGCAAACCTACTGAATTTACTGAATCTAAATTGTTAAGAGCAAGAAAATTGAGAGCTTGAATATGAGTCATCATTAGGCTCACCAGCAAAGAAACGAAGTTCTTTGACCACCATGATGAAAGCGATTTGAAGACCCTCGTAGTTTGACATCTTCTTCTCGGTTTTAGCGGCGAAGCGTAGAATAATGCGAAAGTTCGTAATGAGCTGTAGCGGTGGATCATAATCCAATTCCCGCATTTACGTGGTCTGCATCGTCACTACAGAAAACGTTGTATTCATGGCTGATATTTGTCATAGAATACGTCAGCAAAATGTACTTTGTGTTCACCATGGAACTGAATAAAATGTCCGTCGACGTTTGAACACGTGGAAAGACTACCGTCACTGGCTCCCCACGTCACATCACCGTAATAATAAATTGTCCTCACGGCACCGTGATAATATTTGAACACCAAGTGCACCTCGAGAATCAACCTCGTGAATTATGAAGAACCTCGTCTTCCACGCTTGTTCAATAATTTATACCTTACTTCAACTGTCCCAACAACGTCCGTTTGTACCAATGAAAAGGTGAAACTGCGTCCGGCAATCAACGCTCCTCTTCCGTGTTCTTCTTTGGTTCGGCTAGCCCGTCTCGTCCCGCGATTGGCTAAGACGGCCCATGTGTCCCCGCTCTTCGTCCATTTTGCCGGGATTACCAGTCAAATATTCCGTTCACGTAATTCGCCTTTTCTTACTTCGAAGTGTTCCCTCAAGTCCGTTGCGAAATGTGTTATTGAGCAGGATGTCTATATTTAGACCGAAGTTTCCCAAAATGACTCATGCCCTCACTAAAACTCTATATGAATATTAAAACCTAGCCTTCCGTATTCTCATATATTCACGTCGCGTAATGTTAAAATATTAATTAGGTCGTATTTTCTATTATATAAAAATATATCTATCGATTCAAATAATGTAAAGCTCAGAAAGTTAAAATAATACTAATAATAATAATAATAATAATAAAATTAACAATTTACAAACTTGGCCCAATATCTGCCGCGTTGATTTTACATATATGGCGACCATCTGACTTGTGTCAGTGGCGTAAAAGCCCCTCTTAAAAATAGGTTACATTCGCCTTGGATTATCATGTATTTTATCGTAACTGCGATAAATTACGTGATTATCTCAGACACGTTCATAAAATCCCCATCCAAAAGTACAAATTATAACCATTATATCACACTACACATATATACAGGGTGTCTCAAAATGTACTAACACTTTGAATGACAATAAAATTATTATTTATGAACATAGAGACAAGTTTAAGGGCTTCAATTATAGAAGAGACATATAATTAAAGACTCATGATCGCAAATGTTCAAATTGATCACCGTCAGTGTCCAGGAGTTCGACAAATCGCCACCAACGCACCGAACCATTGCTCGCATCAGAGATAAATTTGAAGCAGATGGAACCGTTCACAACGTCAACAAGAAACGTTTTGGACGACCACGGACATCCACCAGTCCTACAAAAGAAGAACAGGTGCAGGAAGCCCTCACTCGATCCCCACCGAAATCAGTACGACAAACAGCTCGAGAGACTCACGTCTCAAAAGATAGAGTCCATCGCATCATGAAGCGTCTGCGCTGGAAATCCTACATTTCAACACGAAATTGGAAATTGAATCCAATGTCACGAAATTCCAAATTAACTTTGTCGTAACGTTTGCGAATCCATTGCTTCGCGTTATCAGCTTTGTTTGACAATGACGGTCATCAATTTGAACGATTGCGAACATGAGTCTTTAATTACATGTCTCCTCTCTAATTGAAGCCCTTAAACTTGTCTCTTTGTTCATAAATAATCATTTCATAGTCATTCAAAGTGTTAGTACATTTTTGAGACACCCTGTATACACTCATCATTTTCTCCACGCGTTTTGCGTTGAAGTCAGTTTCACTAAATTGTCCTTAGCAATTAGTCCAATGTTTTTATGTAATGTTTCTGCGGATATTTCCGCCTCCTTCAACAAGCTATGTGTGGGAAAGATAAACATTAATACGTGTATTTCCCTCGGTACATTTATAATACACCTATTTCACATGCATCGTGTGTTCTTTGTAATCCACTGAACTGTCACTCCCGTCTGACATTTATCACTTTATCACTATTGTGGATACATCTCGTGATCCTCATACCCAATCTCTCTTAGAGCGGATTAATTACTTACGTTTCTGAAAGAAAAAAAAACAAGCAGGAAGCTAGTAGCACTATATGAAACACCATACATTTCTGTGCCTTACATATGCTAAAATACATCCCAGAATCACTCCCTGCCGGCCGTGCACAATCCAGACCAGTCACCCCCGCACGAACCTGACCTGATTACATCTCCTTTTAAACGACATATACCTTGAGCATCGAGGTCACTTACCTCGTACTCTCTGTGGCTCAACTCCACACTCCCTGATCTCACATGGCTAGGCCGTAAACAGAAATCACGTGGGCTGTAGCGTATGAATTTCATGAAGGACAGTCTCGCCTTCTGATGGCCTATCTTTTATCTCGTGAACGCCTAAGCAAACGTGCCCTGTACAAGCGCTGCCCCATCTCTTGGAAATAAATGGGACCCCATCAGGGCTGCCAAACTTTGGCCTTGGTGCATCGAGACTCTTTAGCGCCGAACGGCATCCTCCAATCCCGACATCTTTCCCTGTCCCCCAATGTGAACTCTGATACGCCTGCCTGTAAGATCCGAACACCACGCACCAAATTCACAAAGTGCCCAATTGATAGGCTCGCTCGACAGCTACTCTCTCCTCTTCAAGAAACATATTTACGCAGACTGTGAATGCTATACGTCCCGTACAACCGCTTACCCTCATCATTCTCTAACACATATGCAGTTTTTACAATACGCTTAGTATCTACAAAGGGTCCCTCATAGAGATAGAAGAACTTGCTCATGACTTTTTCTATTTTACTCGACTGTTTCGGTACGCGTAACAAAACACGGTCTCCCAATTCGAATTGGTCGAATTTTGTTTCTTTTTTTGTTGCCGAATTCTCTTATGTGTTGATCTAGATAAATTCTGTTTCGCCAACTGGGCAATGTAATCCATCCCCGGTTGTGTTCCCTCATTTAACCCCAATATTCTAGCTAGTTTATTCTGTGGTCTCTTTCTGAAGTGAACTTCGTACGGTGTCATTTTCATGCTCTCATGCTGGACAGAATTCAGCCAAGTCTCGACTTTGGGAAGATGTCCAACCCAAGCCGAATGCTTGTCATTTACCAGAGTCCGAAAAAGACGAGCCACTTCCCTCAATGGTCGTTCTGCAGAATTACCCTGGGCTTCGGTGGAGTAGTCGGTAGCATGCTGAACTGCTATGCCCAAGATAGCGGGTTCAAACCCGGCCGAAGTCGTCGGATTTTTTAAGAGCGTTAAAAATCCTTCAGTATGCCTTCCTTCGGAGGGGAAGTAAAGCCGGCGGTCCCATGTCATAGATTTATGGCATGTAAAAGATCCTTTCAGAAACTAAATTTGTGTAAAGCAAAATTGTTAGGTTAGATTTCGTCAGAACGCTCTATCAAAGTTCCAACGTCCACCACTAGGTATCATTGATATCTGGTAGCGAAAGTTGGAACTACTTGAAATTGAACGGAACTTGTAGCTCACCCTTTAGGGTGTCCGCTGGAAGCAGCTACAGCCTCAGGCGAGCCGAACATGTCCTCGGACACTCCCGGCACTAAAAGCCATACGATAAATAATAACCCTGGGGATATCTTACAGACGAATGAACATGTGTAATACCAGCTTCCTGCATACTGGTTCTCCATTTCTTTGCAGTTAACTGTGGTCCACTGTCAGATAATATCCTGAGCGAAATGCCAAACTCAGGTATATATGTACTTATTAATGCTCAGTCGGCTACACGCAAGACCCGTGGCTTTCCTAAGCGGATATAGCTTGACATATTTACTGAATGCGTCAGTCACTATGAATATATATTCATTAGCAATGCATAGCGCAAAATACATATATGCACGATATTATTACAAGCTGTTTTATAGAGTGTAATAGATATACTTTTGTTTATAGACTACTACAATGAATGTTTTGAATGCTGTGGGACAATCATGTGGCTTAGAGACAAGAAGCTCAGCGAATTGCCAACGCATATTCCATTCCGCATTATCAAGATTCGAAAATTGAAAACAGCATATGGTGATCGTGTACTTTGTGTATGAGAAAACTATGAGACATTTCTGCCTACACGGTTTAATGATATGTCGGAGAGTGTTTTTGATGAAGTGAATAATGCTGTGCAACCTGTACACTTAATTTATGAAGGTTTTAAAAACAATAGGTGCATGGTCCGTTTTATTTAAATAAAAAACAAATGTGAAATAATAATAATAATAATAATAATAATAATGGTAAAATATAAGTGATGACAATGGACTGAAAGAAAAAAAACTCACTATTTTTACTTTTTAGCTCACTTCGACATTGTTTTGAACGTTGTTTTGAACAACGCCAAATAACAGTTCCATTTTTATTGGTTCGTTTCACAATATATGAATATCCTTAATAGAATGCATGAGGCTTACCATACCTAATCACTGATACTTCCATGTCAACTGTCAAGCATAGACTAAGCTCTAGTAAAGACATTTTGACAATAAGAACAATAGTTTAATGTGGGAGCATATATGGCTGCAAATGTGGGAAGCAAAAACAAAAGTGGGAGTAAATGTGCGAGCAAAAAGTGGAAGCACAAATAATAAACTTAGTTATAACCTAACCTAACTTCACCTAACCTAACTTAACTTAACCTAACCTAACTTCACCTAACCTAACCTAACCTAACTTCAAAGTGGAAGCAAATGTGGGAGAAAAAAAGTGTGAGCAAAAAAAAGAGGGAGCAAATGTGGCAGCAAAAATTGGGAGCAAATGTGTGAGAAAAAAAACAAAAACAAGTCAGAGTAAATATGGAAAGCAAAAGAAAAAGTGGGAGCAAATGTGTGACCAAAAAAGTGGGAGCAAATGTGGAAAGCAAGAAGTGGGAGCAAATGTGGGAGCACAAATAATAAACTTAGTTATAACCTAACCCAGGGTGGTCCAACCTTTAGATACCCGAGGGCCAATCAACCTTTAGTATAGGAATGTGAGGGCCAGAGACATTCCAGAAAGAAAACGTATTACATATTTTACTCAAAAACATTTATTAAAATTTATATTAAAATAAGTTTAATATTACTAGTTTAATATACCACTTCATTTTACAGTCGAAAAATCAATGTGAAGCACTTTCAATTCGATTTCTGGTTTTTTATTTAATTTGTTTGAGAGCAGAAAAAGTACTTTCGCAACCATACGTACTGCCAAACAGTGATAAATTCAAATTAGCAGGTTCCGCCAATCAATACCTTAATACCTTAATTTGAATAAAACAAATTACAACTGTCAATACGGACCAAAAATGGAAAATTTTCCCAAACAGTGATAACACTTGCAGAGAGAATTTGAGAAGTTTAGGAAAACGATCTTTAGAAATCAGTTTCCAGAAATTTTCAGAGACATCACACTTTTTAGCCTGGTAGAATGGGTCTGCCTGAAGATCACAAATTTCCATTTGAAAGTCGCAGGGCACCTCACTCACTTCAATATCCATGGGGTTGTTTAACAGTGCAAGTGTTGGTTTTAGGGAGTTAAAATCCTGGAATCTGTTCTGAATCTCTTTCTTGATATCTATTATTATTTCACGAAACATACTAAAATTTATGTAACTTTTTTCTTCTTTCAACTGCTGACAAGTGTGCCATATTATTTGCCTTCAATGGAATTTGCATTACACCAAGTTTTTGCGGAAGCTTTCAATATGTCCATAAAGCTGGGAGATATTTTGTTTTCTGCCTTGTAGTTTCAGGTTTAAAGCATTTAGATGGGATGTTAAATCTGTCAAAAAAGCAAGATTATTTAAAAACTGGATTTCTTCCAGTTTTTCTTGATACTCATGCCCAATGTTTTCATTTTTGAGAAAAGCAAGAATTTCATTCCTATACCAAAAAAAAACCTGTTGCAAGCAATTTCCAGCACTTGGCCAACGCACTTGACAGTGCAATGAAATGTCACCATACTCAGCTTCCAAATTGTCCAAGAATGCAATAAATGCTCTGTGTCGACAGGCTTTATGCCTCCCCTAATTAAATTTATAGTATTTACAACAGATTTCATTGTCTCACTGAGCCTTATAATTGTTCCACAGTGAGCCTCCTGGTGGATAATGCAGTGGAAAATACAAAAAATCAATCCTCTTTCTTTACACAGACCTACTAAACCAATGTTAGGACCAACCATTGCTTTAGCTCCATCTGTTGCAATGCCAGAGCACTTCACAAAACCTCCATATTTAGAAACGACATCATCCAGTGCGTTGAATATGTCAATACCGTTTTTTGCTGGTTTCTAATGATCTTAATTCCAACAGTTCTTCATGAATTTCAAATTCTTCGTTTATTGTTCTGACAAAGATAAAGAGCTGGCCGATGTCAGCTATATCTGTGCTCTCATCTAGAGGTAGAGAGAAAAATTCACATTTTTCCAAAATGCTCTTGAGAGAACCTGAAACTTCACCAGCCATATCATTAATTCTTCTACTAACTGTCTGATGAGACAAGGAAACTGTTTCAAAATCTTTAGCCATCCTATTATCTCCAAATGAAGATGCCATTTTTACAGCACATCTCTTAATGAGCTGACCATTCAAAAAAAAACTTTTTACTTTTAGCTAGCTTTAAACATACCGATGCCTTTAAACCAGCAGTGTTTACTGGTTGCTGAAATATATTCTTCTGTCTTGTTAGTTTCAGCTTCAAATCATTCAACACACAACTTCTGGCACTTCCCTGGTATTGATCGTATTTTGATTTATGCAAGCTGGTATAGTGTCTATTCACGTTATACTCCTTCGAAACACCCAAGACTTGAGAACAGATAACACACTGTGGTTTTCCATTATGTTCAACAAAATGTAACTTTCCTGCCAATTGACTGAAATTGTCGTTCCTCATCTTCAACACGCCGCCATATTAGGTACCGCTCTCGTCACAACGATGACAACAAACTCTCGTCGTACTATATCTCTCGAACAATCTCTCTCTCCCTTTTATAGGGAAATCCACCGCAGCACACGAACGATCGCGAACTTATCGGCAGCCAATCACTGGCAGCCAACAAGTTGTCGCCTGGAGGCAGGGCCGCTTCTTGTGCCGTACGTATTCGTGGAAAGACAGTTATGATTACTGCCGTATTTTTCGGAATCTTTCCTTTCCCACCTGGCTCCTTCCTAACATTACTGAATGAAAGTGAAAATTAAAGTAGGACCCCACGGATTATAACCGTCGAAGAGTGAAGGGCAGTAAGAAGGGCAAGGGCCAACAAAACTGAACAGGCGGGCCGCGGGTTGGACCACACTGACCTAACCTAACCTAACTTCACCTAACCCAACCTAACCTAAATTGAAAGTGGGAGCAAATGTGAGAACAAATGTGGGAGCAACAAGAGGGAGCAAATGTGGGAGCAAAAAAAAAGGGGGGGGGGGCAAAAGTGGGAGCAAATGTGTGACCAAAAAAAGTGGGAGCAAATATGGAAAGCAAAAAAAAAGTGGGAGCAAATGTGGGAGCACAAATAATAAACTTAGTTATAACCTAACCTAACTTCACCTAACCTAGCCTAACCTCACCTAACCTAACTTCACCTAACCTAACCTAGCCTAACTTGAAAGTGAGAGCAAATGTGGAAGCAAGAAAGTGGGAGCAAATGTGGGAGCAACAAGAGGGAGCAATCGTGGGAGCAAAAAAGTGGGAGCAAAAAGTGGGAGCAAATGTGGGAGCACAAGAGGGAGCAAATGTGGGAGCAAAAAGTGGGGAGCAACCATGTGGGAGCAAAATGTGGGAGCAACAATAGGGAGCAAATGTGGGAGCAAAAAGTGGGAGCAAATATGTGGGAGCAAAAAGTGGGAAGAAATGTGGGAGCAAAAGAGGAAGCAAAAAGTGGGAGCAACCATGACTGGTTGTTAAGACTTTTATATCAACCAATGCACATGAATTAAATTTTGGTAGAGTAATCTGAGTAATAATAATATTATTACTATTAATAATAATAAAAATAATAAAATTTAAAAAATAAATTAATGATATTTTTCAAGGTTGAATTTTCAAAGTACTGTCAAGAATGATAATTACATGAAACAGATTCAGAGAATTCTAGAGTACTTTAAGTTTAATCATTGGCTAGGAGTGATATAGAGCTAGCTAACCTAACTTAACCCCAGCTCACTTCACCTAAACTAATGTTATACAAGTTGTGACTTGCTTTGAGACTGGCTATGACGTCACAGATGAATGGTGGTGGGAGGCTGGACATAACTTTTTATTAAACAAAACAAACAAAAAACCTTTTTTGCCACACAGATGAATGGTGGTGGGAGACTGGCAAGCAAGCAACACAGTTCTGTAGCATTCAAAAACGTGTGTGTCTTATTATTATTATTATTATTAAACATTTTACTGCAATAATAGTTACTAGAAAGCGGCCATCCTCAATAAATGATCATGTTAACCTCATACTTTCACCCTAAAACACATGACTTTACCCAGTTCAATATTTAGTTTATAACATTTCAGGCCAATGACCTTACCGTTTTGGCTCTTTGCGTACATGCACATGACTTGGTCGAGCAAATGTTATAGGTTTCCATATTCTAAAAAACATTTACTGTGCCAGACAGCAGTCTCGCTTATTACCGTTTACTAGCATGTTAAAGATCCCCTTCAGGGTTAAAAAAATCCTAGCACACTTAACACATTTTCCGGTCTAGCTGTATGCCTCTCACCAAGGCGGTCCGGGTTCGATTCCCGGTCAATGCATGTGAGATTTTCGAAGTGAAATGCCATGTCCTGTGGCTCGGATTCCACGTAAAAAGGAGGTCCCGTGGCTCATGATCTCGAGATTAACGGTCACGTTAAACTACAAGCTTGCTTGCTTTTTAACACATTTTCAAATATTCACCTCCATCCGTCATAGGAAATGTCACAAAACCAACCGTAATAAGCAGCCCCAGCCGTCCTGCCAAAATAGCAATTCATTTCTTCCGGGCACGGTACCGAGATCGCCATAAGGGATTTTCAAAATATTCACCTTCATTCGTTCGTCATATAGGAAAATATCAAAAAGCGCTCCCTCGCCATGCTGCCCCTCAAAATAGCCATTTCCTGTATCCACCATGGCCAGTCATAGCCTCGTTGTAACATGTGTCAAGCACTACCGGCTCTCTGTCTACAAACACTCTTTATTTTTAAAATTTTAAAAAAGTTTCAACATGCACAGTTTTTGTCCTACATACTTGACATTTATTTTCATGGTAGAGGGGGTAGGGACCTTTCATTTATGTCAAACAAACTTATTTGTAAACTTGTTAGTTTCCAAAATATAGGAATTTCAAAATTACACTTAAAAACATAAAAAAATAAAAAGTTTTATTATAAAAAATAAAGGTCATAAAGACCATTCGTTTGCACTATGGCACAACGTTCTATCATGTTTGGTTTGCAACCTATCACCTACTTTCAAAAACATTTTTTTTTTTTCAAAAATACCAACACACATTCTTAGCAAAGAGGACGTCACCCCAACGCCAACAATACCTCATTCGTTAAAATCCAACCATCCATTCGCCAATTATCGCCAATGTTCGCGAGAAAGTAGGCTATCATTTTTTTCCTCCTACACCCTTGGAACTTGCTGACCGCCTACAGGGCATAGCCACCTTACATTAATGTCAAACAAACTCTTTTCCAAAATTCACCGTTTCCAAAATAGCGCCAATCCAAAAAACAAACATTTTCAAAAAAAACCCACATTCTTATCAAAGAGGACGTCGCCCCGTTCCTAAAGAACACACCGTTCTAGCCTTACATGCTCATTAAATATTACCAAAATGTAAAAAACGCACGTTTACCTCAAATTGCGTTTCCAAATTCCACCCATTTTAAGAAATAACCTCACCATCAAATAGAGCGGAAAAATACCATCTGAACGACCCCTCACTCGACCCTACTCCTCCCCCACCACCTAACCTTATTCCAACATAGCCATACGTATTCAAGCACACACGCGATTATAGGTAGAATGCCCCTCATCCCACTACTCTTTTTGCATTTCTACCCTAGAGACTTGAAATTTATTTTGGGGGTAGAGGGGGTAGGGACCCTTCATTTATGTCAATCAAACTCTTTTGTAAACTTCCTAGTTTACAAAATATAAAAATCAAAATTTAAGTGTTTTCAAAAAATCTAAAAAAATACAAAAGTTTTATTATAAAAAATAAAGGTCATAAAGACCATTCGTTTGAACCTTGGCAGAATGTTCTATGATGTTTGGTTTTCAAACTATCGCCTACTTTCAAAAACAAAACAAAATCATAGGAAAGGGGGCCTCAGACCGAGTCCTACGACACCTCATTCGTTAAAATCCGACCAAGCGTTCGAGAGATATTGGCTTGGACTCACGCGGCGGCCATGACACTCGTTTAAACTGTCATCACTCCCCTACTTAAGTGGCACTTGCCAGAAACTGGAACTTAAATCAACACAAGAGAAATATATTTTCCCCTCAAATGTTTGCATCAACTCCTCTATTGACATTGACTTCAGCTGATCTGAACTGATTCTAGAGTTAACTAAGCGTGCGTCTAAACAAATACGGACTGTACCATCTGCCTTAGGTACTGTAATTAAAGGATTAACATATGGACTGTTTGAGTGCTCTATAATGCCATCTTCAAGCATCTGGTTAATTTGTGCTTCAACTGTACTCTGATAAGCGAAAGGCACAGGATACCTGTGGCCAGTAAATACTGACCTGTCAATAACATTCAACCAGTGCGTATAGCAATTTGCCATACCTATACGATCTTCAAAAACTCTACTATTATTCAACAACACATCATTCAACAGAACACACTGTTCACCATCTCGAGCAACGAGTCCTCTAGACATCCGTTCGTGATTAGGCTGCCCACAAAAGTTAGAGAATCCCGCTCTACGGCTGGCAATATCTCATTTAAAGAACAAATTACTTCCAAAAATACTACTTCTCTGACTTTGGTCGTTGAATGCTATTTCCACATTAGAATTATTCCATTTAAATTTTACACTTCCTACATCATAACATACAGTATATTACCAGACACTCTACTTAACCAATCCGAGTCTAGAATAACACTGAACATTAAATTTGGTATAACAAGACAGATTTGCTTTTCTATGTGATAATCAATATTGATGTCTACCAAAACTTGTTTTGAAATGACTTCTTCCCTACAACTGTGATAATGAACGTACTTTTAATTGGCATCTCTTCAAAATTTACAGCAGTTCCTCTCATTTTATCATAAAAATCACTACTTACGCAACTCTTCATGCAACCACTGTCAATTAAAACATCGGCTCGCGCCTCGGACACGTTAGTATTAATAATGGGGTTTATGCTAGCCACCTCCTGAATAATATCTTCATGATTTAATTCACGTAATAATTCATCTTTAACATTTAGGTCATAGGTATCCTGTATGAGCGTGATCACAGGGCATCTTACAGACTGAGAAACTGACCTTACATCGCAGTCTGGTTCTCGTTTAAATTACTACTCTGGTTCTGAGGGGTTATACTCGCTACGGTGCTGGTCTGGTTGTTCTGTGTATTGTTCACAGGATTATGCTGATTGTTACCACCACCATGCTGTTCTCTTCCCTGACCCCTGTTACGGTTATAATTCCCATTATTACCATAATTCCTACCCCTTTGCTCGTTGTTCCTCCCCTGTTGATAGTTTTTTTCTACCCTGATACTGTTGGCCATAACCATTACCTCTATTTTGATTTTGGGTATTAGTATTATTAGTGTTTCCCCTATTTTGGAAATATTGTCTCTAGCCACTGTTCCCTTGTATCTCCTGACTCCTTTGATCGTTAGGCCTATGATTCTGGTTTCCCTGGTTTCTAACATTTTCCTCATATCCACCTCTGCCTAATGCATCGAATGTACTGAGCAAATTCTCCACTTGAGAAATGGTATTTACATTCTGGATACAAGCTGCCTCCTTTATCCTATATTGGAAATGCCTTAATAACAGTCTCACCACATCACTTTCCTCTTTTAACCCATCCAAGTACTTACAGGTAAGTACCTGCCCTAAAAAGTACTCGGTCATGCTGTGATTACCTCTAGGGTTGTACTTCCCACAAACTACCCCCTCACGATGCTGTGATTGTATCACCTCGTTCCAGAATTTGTCGCAAAACTTAGCTCTAAAATCTGCAATGTCTGCGAAATTGTCCATGTATACAGCAAACCAGCTTTTGGTTTCCCCACAAATGCTTGTTCTAGAATGTCTATTACCTGACACCACTCAATCTGCCCATCCTCTAACCTTTCCTTAAACCTATTCTCGATAGCATGCATACACTCCATTAGACAACCCTGCCGATTACTGAATTTGCCTAGTTCTATTTCACGGTGTGTACTGTTAACATAGACCACTTTCCTGCCTCAACGTAGCTTTCAATTTATTTTCCAATTCTGCCATTTTCTCTACCGCTTTTCTTTCAATGCAATTCACAGTAAGTCTAATACTTCCTTCTGATGCCTCAAGTTTATCGTTTAATTTGTCCTGCTTTTCCTGAATCCTATTTATGCTTTCTTTGTTCTGCTGCCTTAAATCTTCTACCTCTGCAATTATCTATGTTTGAACTTTCTCAATCCTTCCCCCAACTGCTCTTTAACTTCTCTAGTTACTACCTGAATTTTATCAATTTCTCCCCCCAATTTCTTTTAACCTGCTTAGTTTCCAATTGAACTAATTCCTTAAAACTCTCCGCTCGAGTACTAATTGTATTCTTCACCTCATCCTGCACTTTTCATAATTTCCTATCTACATTCGCTATGATTTCTTTAGCCTTCTCTTCCATCACTCCTTTAATTTCACCCCTAATTTGTTCAAATTATTCACTCATTTTCGTACTGTTTTGTTCTAATTTTGCATTGGCTTGTTCCAATTTCTCGCTTAAAGCATTTGTACTCTCCTTACTCTGTTGCATTAACTGTAGAAGTAAGCTTTCTAGGCTTATTTCATTGTTTTCCTGCACTACTTCGTTACCGGGATTTACCTACGACATCCCTACACTATTTTCATCTTCTAGGCCTGTATCAGACTGATTCTGCACTCCCTCACCTCCCAACTGATGACCACTACGCAATTTCATTTCTGTTTCATCACCCATGATGATACACTAATACACAAAAAAATACAGGCCCAGAAATATATATGACCCCTCTCCTTCCACAGATGATCTGCGGTTTTCATCCCACGTTGGGCGCCAAGTGTAACGAGTCCTCATGATGGGAGTTAGCATAAACCAAAACAAGTCACTCTCTTATAAAATAAAATAAAATATGGCCTACTCTGAATGACCACGTTATCTGTGTTCCAAAGATTGATACTGTGTTAGATTGATCTGTTTGTTGGGCGCTATAGGAAGCAATAAAAGCTGCCTCCTAAAATGTATAATGAAACAACGAGCTCTAATAAAATACTTGTAAGATTCTCAAAATCAGGCTGTGGCAAGATTCCATCTTTAACCATAATACCATTTGTGTAGGAGGAAGGTTTGTCTCAAGTATATAGTTCTAGCTACTGGAAAGAAAGATTTCATTTGAATAAAGAATTTAATAAGCAAAATTGACACTGTGGTAATCATCAGAAATACGAAAGTGAGCTTTAGAAAATTAATTAAAATACCACGTGAACGTATGAGAATTGGAAGTATTATATTTACTAGAAATGCAAACCTACTGAATTTACTGAATCTAAATTGTTAAGAGCAAGAAAATTGAGAGCTTGAATATGAGTTGTCATTAGGCTCACCAGCAAAGAAACGAAGTTCTTTGACCACCATGATGAAAGCACTTTGAAGACCCTCGTAGCTTGACATCTTCTTCTCGGTTTTAGCGGTGAAGCGTAGAATAATGCGAAAGTTCGTAATGAGCTGTAGCGGTGGATCAGAATCCAATTCCCGCATTTACGTGGTCTGCATTGTCACTACAGAACACGTCGTATTCATGGCTGATATTTGTCATAGAATACGTCAGCAAAATGTACTTTGTGTTCACCATGGAACTGAATAAAATGTCCGTCGACGTTTGAACACGTGGAAAGACTACCGTCACTGGCTCCTGACGTCACATCACCGTAATAATAAATTGTCCTCATGACACCGTGATAATATTTGAACACCAAATGTGCCTCGAGAATCAACCTCGTGAATTTTGAAGAACCTCGTCTTCTGGTCTGGTACCCAGCGACGCGGAGTCGGCGAAGCCGACTACGTGCGCGTTTGTTATAGCCTGTCAGCCTGAGAGGCCTTTAGAGCTATATCTATTAAACGATATGGACCTAACAGAACTGGAATAGGGGTGTTGGGTGATTACTTTGTGTCATAATTGGTCAGGATGTGACCTGGTGCTCTAGGCATCTTGAAATGCTTAAAATTTAAAGATTGGAAATAAAGTAAAAGAAGGAGCTCAGTTGAGCTAGAGTTTAGAAGAGTGAAAAGTAGTTTAGAGCTGTAGAAGCTAAGAAGTTTTATTCAATGAGAATACGGGGCTTTTTGTGTCGGCACCCGGTGGCTTGGTAATCACCCAACCTGTTCACCATAGGGTTGGAGTAACGTGTTTTTGTTCTGTAGAGTGTGGCTGCCTGCTGTCTGATACGGGTGCTGATGACCAGAAGTTGGTAATCAGCGTGAAGTTGAGCGTTGCGC
Source organism: Meconema thalassinum (assembly GCA_946902985.2). Classification (NCBI taxonomy): domain Eukaryota; kingdom Metazoa; phylum Arthropoda; class Insecta; order Orthoptera; family Tettigoniidae; genus Meconema; species Meconema thalassinum. Next base: position 1,357,653,382 of record OX336388.2, read on the forward strand.
ACGTACCAGGGAGCACCTGATATCATGCGCAAGGCTTTATTCTGAATAACCTGCAGTTTATTGATATGTGTGGGTGCTGCGTAGCCCCACACTGGACAAGCATATTCCATAACTGGACGTACGAGAGTACGGTAAGCCAAGAGTTTGCTGAAGTCATCGAGTGAACTTCTGGCTATAATGAGAGGCTAGAGTTGCGCTAGAACGCCCTTTTCACTGTTGGCGCGCTGTTTAACTTCCTTTGCAAAAATGAGGCCGCGGTTTAGCGTGGTTCCCAGATACTTAGTAGCTGTCTGCCATCTTATTACTTCGCCGAAAAAGGCGAGATCCTGGACGTCTGTGAATTTATGTTTCTTAGTAAAAAGAGTGGCAGAACATTTTTATCAACATTAATTTTAATTCTCCATTTCTCGAACCAGGCTTCGAGATCGTCTAGAGCTTCTTGGAGGTTAAATGAAATTCTATCTCATTTCCAGGAAGTAGTAGAAATAGCAGTATCGTCTGCATATAGGTGGAGGCTAGTGTTATTTGTCTAAGGCATGTCAGCGACATAGACGTTGCATAAGTGGGGGGAGATGACACTGCCCTGCCAACACCACCTAGAGAGAAAGCCTTGCGATACGATTTATGACGTCATAGCCTTCCGGCCGTCAGCGAGCGCGCTACCCAGCGCTGCTGCTATGAACAACCTGTGAGGAAACGCGACTGAGTGTTTATGTATCAAATTACGTTCTACAGACGCGAATAAATAAATAAATAAATAACGTAACCATAAATTAAACATATGGTCAGAAGTTGATGCGATCGATACATTACTCTAGCTAATAAATCGAAGTTTTCGATCATAATCGATACGTATGCATTTCGAACCTTGCGAGTGTGAACTTGACCGAAAACACTGATGTCTCAATAAATGCGATATATAGAAGAATTCAATAAAAAACTTGACAAATATTCACCCCATTTCAACGTGAGATGTAGACTACACAACGAGAAGAAAAGACACAACAACAAATAACCAATTAATCTGTAACAGTTAAAACAGAAATTAATATCTATATAGTCAATCATATCAGTCCAAAGGTCTAGGTTTGATTTCCATCTCTGCCGAGAAATATAATTCTAGTTAGTTATTGTTGATTATTGTTGTTTTAAGGGGCGCAATTACGAGGTCATCTGCCCCTAAAATACAATTCTGATTTGATTGTGAAACGAAATTCACTCATCCTCATGAGTTAAAACTGAACTGAGAAGAAGTGGGTTCGATTTCTCCTTTCTCCTCCAGGTAAATGCTGGGGTTGTTCCTAGCAGAAGACCATGGTCACCTCCTTTCCAAGGGCAGATGACCTCATAGTTCCTCCCCTTAAAACTACAATACCGTACCTAACCTTCCCAATTCTAGCATCACAATACATACATACAAACAAATTCTACCCATATCCAAGTACACATGGCTGATGACAATGATGTCATAACCCACTTACAAAACAACAACAACTAGCCACATAAAGTTTTCATGCATGATAAGAAAACAGGTAGTAATGGCATGCCTATGACAGAAAAGGTTACCTACTGAAATGGAACAGAGCAGCAATCATGAGACATGAGAACATTTACAAAAGAGGAAACTTTTTGTTGTTAATGATTCATATAGGGGCATAGCTTACCCGACAATACATAAAACATGCTAATTACCAGTGATCTTAGCACTTTGTTCTCAACAGAATACAGTGAGTCATCTGCAAAAACATGTTGTTCTCATATTTTCTATGTTACACAAACTGTGCTGTTTTGTAAAAAATAATAATAACTAAAAGATGACCATACCTATCCTTCACTAGTTAAATAAATATCCATATCCAAGTACACATGGCTGATGACAGTGATGTCCTAACCCACTCACAAAAAAACAAGTAGCCACAGAAAGTTTTCATCCGTGATAAGAAAACAGGCTAGCAATGGAATGCCTATGACAGAAAAGGATACCTACTGAAATGGAACAAAGCAGCAGTCATGACACATGAGAACATTTACCAAAGAGGAAACTTGTTGTTGATTCATAAAAGGGCATGATAATGTAATAATTTACAAACAAACACTTGATATAGAGTAATCTTACAGTAACAGTTTTCATATGGCAATATTTACAATATCAGGCATGGCATAAGCTTATCCGACAATACATAAAACATGCTAATCACCAGTGATCTTAGCACTTTGTTCTCAACAGAATACAGTGAGTCATCTGCAAAAACATGTTGTTCTCATATTTTCTATGTTACACAAACTGTGAAGTTTTGTAAAAAAAAAAAAAAAAAACTAACAGATGACCATATCTATCCTTCACTAGTTAAATAAATACCGGTATAGCATTTTCAAAAGATCCTTTCCACTTTTCAATACAAAATTGTTGTATTCCCTATTATATTGGTAGCACTGAATGAAAGTAGAACGAGCAATAACATTCTCTATAGTACATGAATTAGCCAAAATACCTCATCAAACGATGAGAAATAAATCAGGGAATGATGTTTTAATAGATGTTTCCTCCTCCGCTGTCTGTGACTCACCCAGTCATCCCAAATAGGATCACGACTTATGTAGGCAGAATTACAGCTGTGGCCACCATTGTCCACATCAATCATCATCAAACCGGTATTGCCAACCTCGCCCTTACGGTACTATGCTGCACCAACACCCTTCGATTTGTCCAATCCAATGGTTTTTGACGCGTCCAGATCAATGGTTTTGTCAACCGTGCCCCGCTGGCTGCGCTCGGCCAAAGCCGCTCCTACACCGACCATTCTAACCTTCGTTTTGTGGTATCCAATGGTTTTTGACAATGGTTACATCCTAACGTGTCCAGATCAATCGTTTTGTGTCAACCGTGCCCCGCCAGCTGCGCGCAGCCAAAGTCGCACCTGCACACGACCATTCTAACCTTCGATTTGTTCAATCCAATGTATTTTGGCAATGGTTACAGCCTAACGCGACCAAATCAATGAGTTTTGACAATGGTTACAGCTTAATGCATCCCGATGATTTCTTTGATCAACAGTGATTTTGTATCTCACATGTTGGGAACAATGTGTGCGCCCCGGTGCGTGCAGCTAGAGTGAGCCGTGATGACAGTTGAACGAGATGCAAGCGCTGTAGAAACATGGCAGCCGTTTTTAAAATAGCAATAAATAAAAAAAAACATATTTACGAACTTTAGCACATATATGACGTTCAGTAGTGACAATTCAAATTGAAATCAAAGGTAGCGATGAATGAAGATAGAACGCGCGATAAAATTCTGTACAATACATGAATTAGCCAAAATACCTTTTGAAACGATGAGAAATAAATCAAGGAGCGATGTTTTAATGGATATTTCCTCCTCCGCTGTCTGTGACCCACCCAGCCATCCCAAATAGGATCACGACTTATATAGCCAAAATTACAGCTGTCAGCGCTATTGTTCAAATCAATCGTCATCAAAACAGTACGATGACAGTTCAGCCGCTAGTGCGCACCACTTAGTTCATTACATCGTGTACCGAATTGAATCGTTTATTCACCATGGATTGTGGAAATTGCCTCATAACGATCTGTAATTTAAATCGGCGATTCTATGATCAAGTGTAGTATTTTTTTTTTTTTCGCACAACTGTGGTTTTGAAAATGTTTACAGCCTAACGCACCGAGCGTTTTGTGTCAACCGTGTCCCACTAGCTGCGCGTGGCCAAGGTCGCACCTTCACCCGACCATTCTAACCTTCGTTTTGTCTAATCCAATGTTTTTTGACAATTGTTACTGCCTAACGCATCCAGATCAATGGTTTTTGACAATGGTTACAGCATAGCACGTCCCGATGAATGTTTTTTTTAAATCAACAGTGTGTGCTGCTAGAGTATGCCTTGTTGACAGTTCAACGAGATGCAAGCTCTGTCAGAACATAGCAACCGTTAATAAAAAGAGCAATAAATATAAACACATATTTATGTACTTTAGCACATAACTTATATGAGGTGTAGTATTGACCAGGTTTCCTAATTTCAATGTTGATGCAAGTGTATAAGCCGCATTCTACTTTCATTTAGAATTAATATTATATTATTTACAGGGTGGATACATTTTTAGGCATTTGCACCTTCAACAGTCCTTATGCGAACAGTTCCTAAAAATACTCTCGAGCACATATGTTACATTAGATTAAAACTTTTAAAATAGGCCTACATTAACATTCATCCAATGAAACTAGATGTAAAGAAACTTGCAAGACTTCATTCAGTCCATTGTTAAAAATCTGAACAAATAAAAATTTGTTCCAGTGAAACATTCTTCAGATTGTGTTCCATTTTATCTGTGAAATTGAAACAAAAGCCCTCTTAGAAATTGTATGTTAAAATTGCATGAAATATCCCATTTAAAGCGTACACTTACCCTCTCCATTCTAACCTTCGCTTTACAACCAACATTCTCCAAAACACTCTGCTGGTTGTAGAGCTATTTACCACTTTCTGGACTGGACGTTTAATGTGACTGTACACAGAGGTTATTAGTTGCATTTTAAACTGACATCTCCACTATAGGACAACTTCTTGCAATCAGTTCAACGTATGGTATGCTAACACTACATGCCTCAATAATTTCAAGAAATAGTCACCTATTGAAAATACCAATTCATTGTTCATCCTATACTTCAGTGGCGGCCGGTAATAAGGTTGCAGTGATACGCAATGACCAGATTAATTCAATAAAAACAATTAATACCGTAATAATATTTTTAGTAATAAAAGCTGTACGTTTACTTTTATACGCATAGGAATTCATAATTCTGTTCTTTAATAATTCAGGAAATCTTATAGTAAGTTACTGTGAACTGTCTGAGAAAGCAAAGCGCGTCAACCGTTTAGGAGTGCTCGTTACCAGGCCCGAGCACCGACCAGATCTCAATAGTGAAGGGTATGGCAGAGATGCTAGACCGAGTAGGTCCTATCCCAATAGTTAACTCAGCTGATCGTTGCTTGCTGATTGCAACAAGGGAGCTGAGGAGCGGACGGAGACATCTGAGATGCTCCGTCAACTGCCGATACCATGTCTTGCAGGTTTTCATGTAGCCTAACTATTTAATCCGGTGATCCAGTGGCAATGTGATGTTCTCTGAACTGCGGCATTCGTGATGAATGAGGTACATCCGTTTTACCGCACAATTGAATACAGTTTTCTTTGATATCAAGCAGTCTTTCATCCCCCCCCCCCCTTAATGAAAAAGGACAACACCCATAACAATTATCCACCAGCCGCCACTGCTATACTTACAGATTAGTAATTAGCCATGTAAAGAAGTGGATCAAGTAACACAATATTAATTGAACCAGAGGGTCATTATCATGGTGCGCCCTGGAAATCGCGGCAAACTATGGCGTCATTTGGCTGGTCAGGTGCGGAGCGAGTGGACCTCGCAATACCCTGCTCCGCTGACTCATATCGTTAGATCACACGTGTCTTATCATTTATATGGATGTGTATCTGCAAAGCTTAGAAGTTAGTGTTGCACGTTTAGTGAGTATTGTGATTACTGTGATTGTTGGTCACGCCTAGACACCAATTGACACAGCGCGAACGTGTGTATATCCATAATTCGTATATGAAAAGCAGAAAGTCTTGTTCTTAAACAAGATTAAAATGTCGAATCAAGTTTCCAAGAAGACCTGTGCGTAATGCCAGTACAATTAGGAGGCTCGCCAAACGATTCAAGAAAACAGGCACCGTAAATAATAAGCCTTTTAACAGACAACGTTGTGTTCTTACAGAACGGGGACACCAAGAGCCAGCTGATGAGCCAGCTTGGTGTCCTAGGCGAAACCCCACACAAGACCCGGCACAAACCTATCAGAATTGCTGAGATTGTTGTCCATTCTTTCATCAGAAGATGTCAGGTGTGTGTTACAAGAGAGGGAGGGCATTTTCAGCATCGACTATGAGCACTGTACATATTATTGAACATGGTTGGTAAAAGTGTTCAAGTGTGCACCAACCACCGACTGAACATTGTACGCGTGCCCGCGATCAGCGCCAGTCAACGCCGGCTTAGCTTGCCGTGTTTACCGGGGCGCACAATGATAACGACACTGTACATACAATGAAAGAATATTGTAAAATTCTTAATTTCTACTGAACGGCCATGAACAGTTATTGGACAAGCTTCCTCCTCTTATGCTGAGCCAAAGTTTTGGGTGAAAACCTGTCGTTAACATTGTGTACAAAATTATTAATCAAGATATTACTGGCAGTGCCCAGTACAGTCTTTTCAATTAATGCCCTGGCATGCTTTGGGCAGCTGTGCCCCATAAACAGTACAGTGGGCAGACATCTTTGTGTTACATTCACCAAAACACTCTGCTGGTTGCAGTGATGCAAAAATTCTGTCTTGTAGCTATTGAGTAGCTTACTCATAACAACAAAAGTAAATGCAGCACAGTTGACTACATCTGCGTGGGGATAGCATAGTCCTCCTCGGTTATTGGCATTTATTAGGCTGGCGTGATCACTCTGGCCTGCCTCATCGCAAAGAAAGACTTTGCAATAATTGCAATCATATCGCTTTAAAAAAACATATGAGCAATAACCACTGATATAGTGTAAGAGAGGCCAATACTCATCTTGTAGGACTTCTATATCACTATCATCAGCAACACAAGCATCAAAAGCACGTATGTCACATGACTTGTCTTCTTCAAAATACTCGCTCACTGCAGCATTGAGGTCCAGGATGCTCTGAAGGCGCAATTTATTCTCCACCTCAAACACTTGCCTCAGGGAAATATTGTACTGGCTCCCTGCCAGTTGGCGATATTTTCCAAATCGAGCTTCTAAGTTATCTGTCTGTATTTTGCCTGGTAGGAAGAAGCTATGGCCTTTCTCAGAGAGACAAAATTGTGCCATTTCAATCATGCACTTGGTAGAAAGGGTAATTGCCGCATGTGTTTCCTTGCTCAGCTTTCCAGGCGAGTCAATTGTTTTCCACCTATCTAGCCATGACACGATTTCCTGGAGGCACTCGATATGAGAAGAGTTGGTCGTTATTGGTTCCTGAAGAGGATTCCTAAGGCGTTTTCCTTTCCATAGGGTCTTAACGTTCATGATGTCCCACCATCTGCCAATCAACTCAATAAACTGTGCAGTACTGTCCCAGGAGGGCAAGTTCTTCTTCGGCCCAATCTCCCTTATTGCCACAGCCAGAGGTTTATTAAAAATTTGCAGAGCTAGTGGAACATTCTGTCGTTCCAAATTGGTAGGGTACAGGGATTTCAGAGTCAAGGTAAATCCATATTTCAGGAGATTGTTCTTCTCTAACACATGCAACTCCTTCAGTGAACCAAATGATGCAATCTGTAGTCTGTCATGCTCTGTCAAATCTGGAAAATGCAACTCTTGGTGCTTTGCATTCAGCCAGTTATTTCTAATACATTTGAGAATGTGCACAGTGTCAATTGCAAAGAAAAGCTTTCTGTGTGCATCTTTGGGGTGACTATAAATGTAATTTAATTCGGGTGGATCGCTCAGGAGAGATACAGCTTTCCTATTAATAGCACTGTTGTCTGAAATCAGTGCTAGAACTTCAAATCCGACTTCTTCCAGTCCAAGAATGACTTTCTTCATCATATTGAATAATGCCTCACCTCGAATGTTCACAACGGGCATGATGTGAGCAACATCCTTGTATGAAGAAAGCAAGCTGTGGACCATAAACACATAAGCACTTGTTGCACACTCATCGCTATTTACAGCACTACCTACAACCCTACCCTTTTTGTAGTCTAACTGGGGTTTAATGTGAACCTCATCCATCGAAAGGAGGACTAGTTGATCTTCTTCTGATAAGAGTGAAAATGTCTTTCTCATATACAAAAGAAAATTATCACTTTGCTCCTGTATAGGATTCGTCAAAAGCTTGGAACACACTAATTTCAAGGTACGGGGTGCAGGAAGAGTGACATTTCCTGAACCTCTTATAAATCTATAACAGTGAGGAGAAATAGAATGAACCAGCGATGAGAATACAAGAATTCCCAGGAATAGTTTTTCACTTTACGCTTTGTTAGCAAGTGAACTTGCTCTTTTAAGAAGTCTAATGTATCCTTCTTCTCAGGGAACTTACTCTCCAAGTTCTTAAATAAACTGTCCATAACAGATACAGTATCCTCAACACTTTGATGTTCATATGCATCAGGATCAGCATACACGGAATGGGCATTCCTTATAAGTTCTTCAATTTCTAGCACTGTACCTAACTGTCTTGGTAAAGACATGTTATTACAACGTTTCACTTCTGTATTCGATACATACAAGGAGGCACTCAAACCTTCTGTTATCTTAATGCAGCAACGCAAGTGTGGACTAGGATTTTCCTTCATTAAAATAAAATATATACAAGATTCCTCTCTAATAGAATTCCACTCAGGATGAAGACTCACACTGTTTAACTTCACCTTCAGTTCCTGAAAGTTTCTAAATGAAACTGCTTCCAGATTCTCCGCCAATGTCTGCATACTTTCAGCAAGAGCCTTCGATAAACTTTCATGATCAATCCTACGCCTCCTATCATCTGGATCTTCTCGGCAGACAGTTGCAGTGTCAGTTAAATACTCTGGGCAGTTGGGGAACTGAGACGGGACTGCTCCTAGGAATTTAATTCGAACATTAACTTACGATACAATCATTTTATCACCTTGCATTACATTAATTACTCTATTTATTCTAAATTTATTCAATTTTCAACCTGATTCACACACACCTCTTCCCCCACCCCAATAAGAAATGTAGCCTAATGAATTAGATTACTGCAATAGAAAAAAAATTGATTAATCAGGGCCTGCTACAGGTTATCGGTCTCTAACGTCATGCAGTTAGCTTGCAATTTAAACCCCAATATAAATGTGAATACTATCCATATTAACACCCACTTATACCTCCCACTTGAAATTGATAGCCCCATAAAACAAATAAACCTAACCTACAACATTAGCCTGTAGCACATAATTTAGGTTAGAAAATTCTGACTTCTACATCTAAATGAATTTTCGTGAACAGAAGAGCTAGCCTATGCTAAAATTTAGGGGTAGGACTATTTGTTTACTAACCTTTAATCAGTCTCGGTTTATACAACGGAGCAGTAACTAGCTTTCCATTCTTTTCATCATACATACTAGTGGTCCATTGAATTTCATGTGGCTTGAAATGGATGCCACAGACCTACAAAAAAAGAGACTTGGTTACAAAGTTCCTTCCTCCCATTACACTAAACTTGTGAGAATTGGAGCATAAGTATTGATTTAACACGTACCATGGAATATTTCGTAGGAATAAAATCCTTGCGGTGAATGGCTCGTATCCATTTCGACTTTTCACCTTCATCATTAGGAAAAGAGAAAACGTTTACTTTCGGTCCATTGGCGTAATTGCCTTTACAATTTGGAACACTGCACTTATTAGGCATAACTTTACACTGCACTGATAACCATTAAGTATAACTGGGTAGGAAATCTGAGCAAATCAGTAACTGGGACTGTAAACACGACACACAACACGCGGAAAACACACCATAACCTGCAAACTAGAATGTTATGTCTCAATGTCCACGGCCGGTCTTCCGTGACGTCACTCGCTTGTCAACTTCATATCGCAAGGCTTTCTCTCTAGGTGGTGTTGGCCTTGCGGTACACCGGCTCTTATTTTCCTCACTGAGGATTGGGCGTCCTCCACCTGGACATCGAATTTTCTGTTCCTAAGGTAGGAATTTATGATTTGTAATAAGTAGTCTGGGAGACCTCTGTGCTTCAACTTGTATAGCAAACCACTATGCCATACTTTGTCGAAGGCACGACTGATGTCTAGAAAGCAAACTCCTGTGCTGCGATTTTCATTAAATGCGCGCGTGATAGTCTCAGTAAGTCTGAGTAGCTGATGGACTGTGGAATGGCCTTTTCTAAAGCCGAACTGCTCTTCATTAAGTGAGTCATCAATAATGCGCTGGAGCCTGGAAAGTCATCTCGAACAGTTTCGAGATGGTTGAGAGGAGACTAATGGTTATAATTTTGGGGGAAGGTGCCGTTGGTATGAGGTTTACCTATCATAATTACCTTGGCAGTTTTCCAGGCTGTGGGGAAGAAACCAAATCTATAAATAGCGTTAAATAGCTTTGTGAGGCAAGTGAGGACATTTTTGGGGATGTTTTTAAGAAAAGAAGCCGCTACTCCGTCAGGCCCGGGCGCCTTTCGGTTTTTCAGAGTTTTAATTAATTTGAGCAATTCGGCTGGTGTGACAAATTTGAAGTCTGGTGGCAATCCCCGCTGAAAGCCACCACGAAGATCACGATAAACTTCTTCAGTGAAGTCTTCATCGCAAGGTTCGTCGTTTGGCTTACAGGTTTTCTCGAATGTGTCCGCCAGAGCATTCGCTTTGTCTGTAGATTATACCAGTCCACGTTCCCCGTGTAATGGTGGTATGCCTGTCTGTTTCTTAAGACGTTTTCTAGCCATACCGTACAGTGAGCTGGAGTTTCCATCCATGGGCCCTAATTTATCATTTTATGATTTATTACAGAGTTGTAGCATGGCAGCGTGAATTTGTCGCTTCATGCGGTACCATTCCTGTTTCTGTCCTAGATCACCAGAGATTTGCCAGCGCCTCCTGACCATGCTCTTTCTCTTTATTATGTATCTAAGGTGGGCTGGGATGGTGGGTGCTTGGATCCTTTTGTGTTTAGGGCCTATAGCGGCCGTGTTGGCTGCGTGTAGGAGGGAGTTTGTAATTTTCTCCACGAGGGGGTCGATGGCCTCCTCGTTTCGAATGCTGGGATTGCCAGCGACGGTTGACTGGAGAGTGTATTTGTATAGGTACCAGTCCATTTTGCGGTGATGAAGCGGGATTGTGGAGCGAGAAGGGATATAGTCAGATCCTAGTGTGATTAGGATGGGATCGTGGTCAGAATTTAGGACTCTGAGGTTTTCTACCACGATTGGAGTGTCTAGATTTTTGCTGATGGCAATATCTAGGGTGTCAGGAAGTTGGTTTGGATTAAAGGAAAAAAACGTGGGTTCAGGGGGCCCATGTGCGAGGCAGCCTTTTCTTACTTCGAAGTGTTCCCTCAAGTCCGTTGCGAAATGTGTTATTGAGCAGGGTGTCTATATTTAGACCGAAGTTTCCCAAAATGATTCAAGCCCTCACTAAACTCTATATGAATATTCAAACCTAGCCTTCCGTATTCTTATATATTCACGTCGCGTAATGTTAAAATATTAATTAGGTCGTATTTTTTATTATATAGAAATATATCTATCGATTCAAAACATTTAAAGATCAGAAAATAAAAAAATAAAACAATAATAATAAAATTAACAATTTACAAACTTGGCCCAATATCTGCCACGTTGATTTCACAATGGCGACCATCTGACTTGTGTCAGTGGCGTAAAAGCACCTCTTAAAAACAGGTTATATTGGCATGGTCTGTTCATGTCTTCTTCAACTCGTCTCAGTCGATATTACAGTGCTCAAAACGTTATGTATATTAGCCTACTATTTCACACAGCTGATGTCACAATGCCTCAGACATTTTTATGAATTCTAGATGACTCGACAGCCATCGTTCTGTCAAAATAAATGACAATGTATTGAACTCCTATTCAGTCTGTACTGCAAGCAAAAATCAGAATAATGCAAATCACTACATCATCAACATGACATGAGTTAATTTTCTACTGTTACCAAAAGTTACTAAGAAACTGTTTTCAGTAGATGCAATATTAATATCTTCATAGTGCATAAGGAAATGCTCGAAACACTACCCACAAATAACCCTTACTGACTGTTGCGTAGATGGAAACCGTATGGCAGGTCTTCAAATCCCTCACTGATCCATAATTATCCCCCGTTGCAAATCGAGTAATTTGATAAGTTGATGCCGTGAAGATAATGTGCCAAAACGTAATCTCTTTTTCTTCGGGGTAAATCATTATCATAGAAAACACTGATTCCAATCAACACCATGAAGATAAAATTCCGTAAAAAAAAAAAAAAAAAAACAGCTGTTATTCCGGCGTAAGAGCGTTCCTCACATGATCACCATTCTTGGGTATGGCTAATAATTTACTGACTCATAATGAAATACTTCTTGCACTTGTAATAATACTGACGAGTTCCAAAGAAAATTCTTCTGTTAAATGATATTTTCATTCTAATGCATTATGGTAAACGATATTTTTTGTTTGATTACCTAGCGCGTAAACAAACAAAGTCGATATTTTTGATGTGTAACATCTTTCCGCTCGGTTGCTGGATAGTTTTGTGGGAGTGATTCTGAAAACTGGGGACGAAAGTGGATCGGAACGATCGAGCTGGCAGTGGTGGATCGAACGGAAGTATGCACTGCCCGCTCGATCGATCGAACGGAAGTGTACTAGCTGGCAGTGGTGGAAAACGGAAGTATGCACTGCCCGCTCGATCAATCGAACGGAAGTGTACTAGCTGGCAGTGGTAGAAAATGGAAGTATGCACTGCCCGCTCGATCGATCGGAAGTGTACTAGCTGGCAGTGGTGGAACGAACGGAAGTATAACATGCACTGCCAACTCGATCGATCTATCCAGCGGGCAGTAGTAAGACCCAGCTGGCAGTAGTACGAGAAACAATGAGCGCGCGGTGTCGGAAATTGATACCATGACGTACTCTCGGACATGTGGGATGTATATACATACTGAACGGAAAACGCTCATGTGAACTCTGGTGTCAAGTGATTGAAACAAATGACATGGTACATGTTCGAAGTCTTCGTATCAGTATTTAAATGGTAAAATGCCTTAATATCAAACATTGTAAGTAGTCGGCATTGCCGGTATTATGTTTCTGCACAATGGCTATTCAAATATTAACCCACATAACGGTAATGCAGTCATCAATATAATATAATCCTTGTGGTTATACGAGAATTGAGCAAGCCTTCATGAACTATTACTGAATACATTCTCTTTACTCACAAGAGGGCCTATTCATAAGGCATTTTAAACTCCATTTCACGCAGGAACATTATCGAAACAAGCAAAATATAAATGAAACTTAATTCCGTAATGCAGTATTATTGGAACGTGGAAATAAGTCACCATCTTGTGCACAAAATTTGCGTAGTCGAAATAGCCGTGGGGTTAGTGCTTATGACTGTGAGTCTAGAGATCTTGGGTTCGAATCCCGGACGGGGTAGATATTTTTGCTACCAGATTATCATTTTAAACGATATTTATCATATCAATATGACTCATTTTAACAGAATCCATATGAAATTACGTGTTGGTCTGTGAATCAAGAGGAACTGTTTATAAGGAATTTAAGGTTATGAGCGGTGTCGCGTCTATTAATCTAGTTGATCCATATCGTATTCTTTATTTAGGCTAGTGCTGGTGGAAGCTACAAATCATCTAATAAAATGAGTTCCGTATTATAAACTACAATATCTGTAAAACACTCCCTTTTTACAATAGATTAATATGTGTGCTAATAATAGAATAAAATACCGGTGTAGCCTACCAACAATTTCACGTGAGGTTTCTTTTATGTCAGATGTTACACATCATATGCGACTACTGTAAGGCTCGTATTTTTTTTCTACACGGGATCAATGCCGGAAAAAAAATCAATGACTGCCCCTGTGATTTATTTATGGTCATAGCGAAAGCAAGCCGCCCAGGAAACTGCAGTCGTTTAAAATCAAATGGTATGTCAGTGAGAATCATTGGGATCAAAACGTCTTCTCCTTTGTACTTTCCCTTAAGAATGCTTGCTTCGTTCACGTTGTTCATTCATTTTTTCACCACTACCCGTGTGCCGTTACAGAGACGCGGTTGGTTGATATTTCGCAACAATATGACCACCGATCCGACCTTTAATTGAAGATTATGAGGCGGCAATCCTGTCAAATCCAGCGAGTTCAAAAATTCGGGTAGATAGTTGACATCATATTGGTTGGTAGCGGAATCTACTGATTTGTATGACCTCAAATCACCGGCAATTTCATTTTGAATTTTAATTCATTTACATCCATATTTCTGGCAGCCCAAATAGTTCGTTCGTTCAACAAATATGATCTCTGTAATTTTGAGCAACGTTTGGGAACACCTTTTGAATGAGTTCGTTTTTTGAATCAGTGAACTGAGAAAATTGTCAGGAAATGTAGTGCAGCCAGTCAAAACGTTTGAAAGGAATTTGCCATTTCCAATGTCAATGAGTTGTTTTGAAAATATTCCTCCAGAGGGATCATTTTGCAACTCGACACACATATTCTTGCTTAAATTTAGTATCTTGATCTGTTTCCACAAAATATAGGACTTTAAACATGCATTGAGTTCCTCAGCTGACGTTGACCGTGGAATCACTGGCAATGTTTGACGAAAATCTCCTGTTAACAAAATAATCGCACCACCAAATCGGTTTTGATTGTCCTCAGATCTTGCCTGGTTCGGTCTAATGCCTCCAAAGACTTTTTATAAGCCATCGCGCATTCATCCCATACTATCAATTTACATTGCTGCAAAACCTTTGCCATTGCCGAGTTCCTCGAAATGTTTCAGGTCGGAGTTTCGTTGCTTCGCATATTCGACGGCAATGTTTGCGCTGAATGTGCTGTTCGACCGTCTTCCAACAATATAGCTGCAATGCCTGATGAAGCAAGTGCGAGTGTACTTTCATTTTAAGCGAATGTTTGCTAAACTCAATGAAATTGAGGAAGATTTTCCTGTACCCCCAGGATCGTCCAAAATGTAAATCCCTCCAGTTCCAGCATTTGTAACTTTCATAAGAGTATCAAATACATACTTTTGTTGGTGGTTCAACAGCGGAAGATTTTTTCGAACTGACACTCTTAAAAGCATCAAGATCGTAGAGTTTTTCGCCTTACAACGCTTGATTAAAAGCGTTGTGCATCGGGCGGTTGGGTGCGGACATGCCTAATTGAGATAATACTTTGTTTTATATCATTAAGCACATGTTCTCAATTGATATCAACGCCTCGTTGTACATTTCTTCACTGATTTGTAAATGTGGACTTCCTGTTGTAATGCGCATTTGATGCAAGATATCGTCACATATATCATATTTGTATTTAATCCATAAATCAATTGGTTTGATGGGAAGTATGTTGATATAATTATAGAAAACAATTTTCGAATTTGATGAGGTTGTGAAGAAATTACAGCAACATTGAGAGTTTGATCCCAGTGAGCGTCATTTTCTAACAGTTGCAAACGTAGACAGGCTTCTCTGTAAGAGCCACACAATTCACCATTAAAACAGTTCGTAAATGTTGGCATGATATTGGTCCTCGAACATTCACTAATAGCAATCGCAACTTAGACTCTGCCCGTGGCGGTATCTGTTGGCAAACTGTGTTACTACCACCACAACAGTAACAATTGCAACGCATCGATAGACACTGAAAAATTGGATTTTTACGATTCCTGGGCAATTTTTCCCTTCATAAAAACCTTCTTCGGACTTAAACGAATATTTGAAAAATAAATTAGCCCAATTGGTCCAGGCATTCTCGAATTTTGCGCTTAGCGATTCATTTTTATTATAATACTGCAGATATAGATTATGTACTGAAGGTTCATACTGGTTAATTCTAGAGGCTATCAGGTTCGATCTCTGTAACTTACCATATTTTGATACGCCCCCATTAATTTCATCCAAAAGTACCATCCCCTCCCACGCATGGGCGTATAACTGCTCGTAAACATGAGGAGGTCAAATTTATACACTGCGGTTGCCTACCTACCAGGAAATTTTATTAGCCTATTTTCATTTTATGAAAAAAAAAAGGCTTATGAGATCACCTTTTGTCCGTGTGTCTGTCCCCCTAATAACTTCTAGACGGCTCGAGCGATTTCAATGAAACTCTGTAAGATCATAGCACCATTCAGGCCGACCCCGACCGTACCCTTCAAATTTTATTGTATCGCACCAAACCAACATGGCGGCACTGCGAAATATTTCACCAGCATTCAGTATCTCCGAAACTATTACCGATATCACCCTGAAATTTTGAACGGTGATAAAGGGCACTACTAGAAGTGTACCTAAGAGACGTTCAAAAACTTGGTAACTACAAAACCAACATGGCGGCCAAGCAAAGTTGAGATTTTTAAATAGACTTTTCTCGCGATTTAACCATCCAACCGTAATGAAACTTGGTACAGCAAGTGTTTATACACATTGTAATGCACTGACGTCTAACTTAGTTCAATTGTTTACATCACCTCAAAATGGCGGCTGTGCGAAATATCTCACTGGCATTCTATATCTCCGAAACTATTACATATATCACCCTGAAATTTTGTACAGTGATAAAGGGCACTGCTACAACATTCAAAAATCTGTAAAGTACAAAACGAACATGGCGGCCAAGCGAATTTGAAGCATTTTTAATAGACTTTTCTCGTGATTTAACCATCTGAGCGCAGTGAAATGTGGTACAGTAAATGATTATACACATTGTAATGCACTGGCATCTAATTTAGTTCAATTGTTTACATTACCTCAAGATGGCGGCTGTGCGAAATTTTAAAATGAAGCTTTTATTTCTTGTGCGGTAATCATGCGATCGAAATGAAACTTTGAATAATGAAGCTATGTAATAATGTTTCTTTAATGGTACATAACTCTATGGCCTATACATATAACAATCCAAAATATATTGACGGTTCTCAATATCTGCGAATCTTTTACAGCAATCAAACTGGTTTTTTTAAATGTCCATAGAGGCTACGGACATAAGTTCACCTATAGGACTTTCAGTAACCTGGTGAGCACAAATCCAACATGGCGGGGACGCGAAGTATAACTATTTAAATGGGCGTTTCTCGCGATTTAACCATCCGAGTGCAGTGAAACTTTGCACGTTACATGCATATACAAATGGTATTCCACTGCCATCTAATTTATTTTAATTGTTTTCATAACCACAAGATGGCAGCTGTGCGAAATTTTAAAATCTCGTTTTACTTCTTGTGTCCTAATCATGCGATTGAAGTTTGAATACCATACGTACACAATAATCTTCATGTAATAGTACGTAAATAAAAATCCAACCTGGCGACCATCTGAAATATTTAGACGGTTCTCAATATCTACGAATCTATCACAACAATAAAATTGAATTTTTGTATGTTGATAGAGGCAATTAACATGTGACTGTTACTGATTTTTTAAGGGACGCAACAGCGAGGAATTAACATGAGTAGGATATATGAAAATAGGCTGTATAGTTCTTCACGAACTACTTGTTTTTTATTTAACACGGAATTGTAGTCCTAAAGCTATATTAAAAATATTATTTTATTCATTATTTCTAATTTTAAAAAATCAGAACATGAATACAAAACATAGGCTACAAGTACCGTAGTTCCGTGGAGAACTAAAGCCTAATTTCATATATCCTACTTATGTTAATTGCCTCTAAAACATACAAAATTTCAGATTGTAATAGATTCGTAGATATTGAGAACCGTTTAATATTTCGGATGGTCGCCATGTTGGATTTTTATATACGTAGGTCTTAAGAGTTATGTACTATTACATGAAGATTATTGTGTACGTGTAGTATTCAAACTTCAATCGCATGGTTAGTACACGAGAAGCAAAAACGAGATTTTAACATTTCACACAGGTGCCATCTTGTGGTTATGAAAACAATTGAAATAAATTAGATGCCAGTGGATTAACATTTAAGCATTTACCGTACCAGGTTTCACTGCACTCGGATGGTTAAATCGCGAGAAACGTCCATTTAAATATTTAAATAGCCTCTATGAACATTAAAAAATTCAGTTTGCTTGCTGTAGTGTATACGATTCGTAGATATTGAGAACCGTCTACAACAATAACTAAATATTTCGGATGGTCGCCATGTTGGATTGTAATATGTATAGGCCATAGAGTTATGCACCATTAAACGAAAATTATTGCGTAGGTTCATTATTCAAACTTTCACTTCCATCGCATGATAACGACACAAGAAATAAAAACTTAATTTTAAAATTTCGCACAGCCGCCATCTTGAATTTATGTATAACATTGACCTAAATTAGATGCCAGTGCATTACAATATGTATAAACATTTACTGTACCATATTTCACTCCGCTCAGATGGTTAAATCGCGAGAAAAGACTATTAAAATGTTTCAACTTCGCTTGGCCGCCATGTTCGTTTTTCACTCGACAGGTTTTTGAAACGTACATATATAAACTTGTAGTAGTACCCTTTATCACCGTACAAGATTTCAGGGTGGTATCAGTAATAGTTTCGGAGATAAAAAATGCCGGTGAAATATTTCGCACAGCCGCCATCTTGAGGTTATGTAAACAATTGATCTAAATTAGATGCCAGTGCATTACAATGTGTATAAACATTTGCTGTACCAAGTTTCATTCAGTTTGGATGCTTAAATCGCGAGAAGAGGATGCTTAAATCGCGAGAAAAGTCTATTTAAAAGTCTCAACTTCGCCTGGTTTTGTAGTTACCAGGTTTTTGAAAGTCTCATAGGTGAACTTGTAGTGGTGCCCTTTATCAGCGTACAAAATTTCAGGGAGATATCGGTGTTAGTTTCGGAGACATTGAATGCTGGTGAAATATTTCGCACTGCCGCCATGTTGGATTGGTGAGACGTAATAAATTTGAAGGGGTAGGTCGGGGTCGGCCAATATGGTGCTATGACCTTACCAAGTTTCATTGAATAAAAATCGCTCCAGCCGTTTCGAAGTTATTAGGGCGGAAACACTCAGACAGACAGACACACACACGGACAAAAGGTGATCTCATAACCCTATTTTTTCATAAAATGAAATTAGGCTAAAAATGATGAAATGCTGGAGCTCCACCGATTTGGGTCAACACGACACAAACGAAGCACCAAAGTCAAGTTCGGAAAAAAGAAAGGCGCCCTCTGCTTTTCCCGGCAGGAGTAATGATTTTGTGTGTTGTGTGTCACAATATTACTTAACTCTGTTTTAAACCGGGGCTCAGAAATAATAGTTCGAGAATGCACCTTTTCGGATCGTCGTGGTACGGGGACAAAATTCAAAGTGCCTCGACGGGAAACGGGGGAGGGGGAAAAACAGACTGTTTGTCGGTACAATAGAGAAATTACGACTAAGCAAGGCACAATGACTTTTCCGATTTTCTGCCTAACATAGTGTTAAATCATTTATAGAGGAGTTCCGGATTATCTTACTTTTATATTTTTAAGGGTACTTAAAAATTTTGTCTACTACCTAAAACTTGAGGGGGGCAATGCCTGCTTGCACGTTTCCAGTCTGAATTTACAGTGACTCTCATTATTATTCAACCAGAAAGCTGTTCTTCTTTAGGAACAAACCCAAAACTGATGAACTGATGCGTCACAAGAGTACAATACGGTACAGTAGAAACTCATTTTCGAACTGATATTTGCAATTCTTCAGTCGGTCAACACGAATTTGCCCAATGATTGGGCAGGTACAATGTATATAATACGAGGGCAGATCGGAATGTAACGGACAATAAATCTTTTCTCCCCTGGTATTGCAGCCCGAATGTTGAAATTTCACAACGATATAGTTTGAAGTTTGCACTACAGAGGGTATTTTGTTTTCATGTGCAGCTCTAGCGAGAGAAATCTGAACTACGAAACAAACATGGTGCGCATGTT
The DNA here is from genome assembly GCA_946902985.2 of Meconema thalassinum. NCBI lineage: Eukaryota > Metazoa > Arthropoda > Insecta > Orthoptera > Tettigoniidae > Meconema > Meconema thalassinum. Next base: position 1,357,673,102 of record OX336388.2, read on the forward strand.
ACTGTCGTCAACTTGTGAAGAGCAGCTAAGTATAGTATATTTGTGGGCCGAAGGGCATATCCCAAGTGAAATTCCCAGGTACGTGCATGGCGAGTACGACTGTATGGACCATAGCCAAGTCTCCAGGTGGTGTGCATTCTTCCAAGAGGGCCGTGTGAACCTTAGTGATTCGCCACGCTCCGGGCAGCTGGTAAAAAGCTGCAACCCCACACAATTGCCATTGAGGCAGCAATTTTGAAAGACCGGCGTGTGCAACTGCGAACCTTATCGCATAAGTTCAACGTTTCCTATGGTGTGGTGTACGACATTGTTCATCACATGTTGAAATTCCATAAAGTTAGTGCTCGCTGCGTGTGCCTAAGAACCTGACAGACAACCACAAGGGCCAGCGAATGACGACAAGCTTGGATCACTTCACGCGTTACGCCGCAGAGCATGACTTTCTGAAAGAAATCATCACTGGTGATGAGTCGTAGGCATACCACTATTCGCCCGGAACCAAGCAGGTCTCTATGAAGTGGAAACATGCCGACTCCCCAGTACGAAAAAAATTCAAAGTGACTCAATCTGCTAGGAAAGTACTTGTGACAGTGTTCTGGGATATGTGTGGTGTGTTATTGGTGGAGTTTGCTGAACACAGAACCACTGTGAATGCCGCAGCCTACATTAAAACTTTAGTGAAGTTGTGTCGTGCCCATCGTGACAAACGCCACAACATTAATGTTGATGGTGTCAAACTTCTTCATGACAATGTCCGCCCTCTTGTTGCTGCTCCTGTTCATGAGAAAATCGCCCCATTTGGGTGGAAGGTGCTCCAGCATCCACCATACAGTCCGAACCTAGCACCATCGGACTTTCATCTGTTTGGTCCCATGAAGAAATTCATGACCAGCCAACACTTTGCAGCAGATGCGGAAGTGAAATCAGCAGTCCGCAGGTAGCTATACTCCAACCAAACGGACTTTTACCAACAGGGCATATTGAAAATGGTAACATGATGGCAGAAATGTGTTGAAAAAGTTGGTGACTATGTAGAAAAGTAGGTCAAGGTTTAAGTTCATTTGTGATTTGTTTGGCTTTGTTACCTATTAAACTTTTTTTGGGGGAAAAAATGTGCGTTACATTCCGATCTGCCCTAACGAACACTCCTGGAGAAAAAAAATCGTGATTGGTTTATGATCAGTGATCACTATTATAATGGGGCAATTTTTAGGATTACACGTTTTCGACCTCCAAGCGGTCATCACATCCTGATCACTGTGTTGAGGTTTACATTTTATACACTAACAAGGCTGGCAACAAGAATACTGCTGTACGGCTATGGCGACAGCTCTACTGAGGTAAATAACCATATACAAATAGAATTCTAGTGCATTCTCAAATTTCTATTTTTTTTTTTACCTTAATGCTGATTAAGTCCTACCAGATCACCTGGCATTTTCTCTTCTTCTGATTATCTTCATACTTTTCGAACACGCAATAGAAACACACAACGCGAACGTAACAATATTTAAGGTTCAGTGTAGGCTGCAAGTGTGTAGGTGGAGCTGAGGATGTTCATAAGTGAACAGAGGCAGTGGAGGTAAGCAGGGACTGACCAGGTAGTTCCGAGTTGCAGCAAAGCAGCGAGTGTAGTCTTCCCCTATACTCACTCCAGACAAATGCAGGGATGGTATCTTATTTCAAGTCTCCCAGGGCATCTACCCCAATCCCAGACCTTAATAATTCAATTACATACATTACCGTATTACAGTCACCCAGGGCCATGGACCCTAACACTTCTTTGTTCATCCCGTGACTTTGTGGAAAGTATCAATTTTGCATATCCTTTTCAAAGTCCCCTGAAAACAAAATTAAAAAAATAAAAATAAAGTGATGTGGTAAAATGATTCTTTTAAATTCTTGTTTTCACCTACCATATTTAAAAAAAGTTATTTTTCTGAAGGTGAATTTATGTCGTTCTATCTCACTATAACGTTTACACTAATCACAAGAACAAGTCAAATCTTTGTCATAACCAGGAGTAAGAGTCATATTTTGCGAATGTTATAAAGACATTTTCCATCCCATAAAGTCTTTCGAACTTTGCTATTTCTCTGGCAGTTAAAACATGTTCATCATCATTAGTGTTCTGCCCCAGGGCAGGATCTCACATGGCCGCCCTCTAGTCAGTTCTGTCTCCTGCTACCCTCTTCATTTTCTCATAATTGGCTTCTATTCTTATGCTCTCAACCATATGGCATCTTCTCTGTCATTTGTGTCTTTCTCCATTCACTGTTCCTCCCATAGTATCCAACAGTATGCAATCTCTTCTCATCCAGTGTCCAAGCCAATTTTGTCTTTCCTCATCCTGATTACCTTTTATATTTTTCTCTCTTCCCCATTTCTCACTCTTTCTACCCATTTAATCCCTTCCAAACCCACATCTCAAATGCTTCTTTCTTCCTCAGTGTCCATATAGACCCACACTCTATATAAAGCACTTTGCCAGACTCTTTTTCAGGAACCAACAAAGGAGACTCCTTTTCTAATTAAATGCCTCCTTGGCAATTGCGATATGAGTTTTCACCTCCTGTTTGCATCTCATGAAAATGAAAATCCACAGCCTGCTTCCAGTCTCCGACCGGGTCAGGAATGGAATGAATGAAGCCCCCATCTATCGGCGAGGATATGAACTGTGCCGGCTGCCTAGGCCTGACGCACTCCTCTGAGGCAATGATTAAATGAATGACAGATGAAATGAAATGATAGTGGAGAGTGTTGCTGGAATGAAATTTTGACAGGGAAAACCAGAGTACCCGGAGAAAACCCTGTCTGCTTCCGTTTTGTCCAGCACAGATCTCACATGGAGTGACCAGGATTTGAACCACGGACCCAGCGGTGAGAGGCCGGCGTGCTGTCGCCTAAGCCACGGAGGCTCTGTTTGCATCTCATATCTTTTGTTATTATGCTTCCCAAATATTTCAAAGCACTTACTTGTCCAAACTTTCAAATTTATGGTACAAAACATGGCATAAACCTAGAAAAATGGCCAAGTTTCTCATTTATCCTTACTTTTATTTTTACTTATCACCATATATTTTGTCTCTTTGTGGAATGCTGCTGATGTGGCTGTCATTTTTTACGTGTTGCAGTCCTGCAGTACGAGCCAGACAATGTTACAGCAAAAGAGATCTATCCTCTGATTGTTGAGAAGATTCATCTGAGTGAGTATATTGGTATAATTTGCGATCCAAGCCTGGACGATATCTTGTAACATTAAATTTTTCTTTTATATGCAGCAATGTACAGGTTTACCTATTGTCATATAAAACACTACATGAGCCCCTGGAATATTTTATTTATTTTTACAGCTCCGGCAGAGTGTTAGAAACAGAAATTAAATATGACTTCTACTTTCCAACCCTTAAAACAACAATCCCCTCACTGGTATCACATAGCAAGATAGCTCTGGTCTTTCCATAAGGTTCCCCTTCTCAAATAACTAACTAATTAACTAACTGGAGCTGGAATTTGATGATGATGATGATGATGATGAAGAAATAAACTAATAAATAAATACGCACACCTCGTGATGAAGAGGTTAGCTTAAATGGCCGCCATCCTGCAGATCCAGGTTTATAGTATTTCAAGGGTACGTTTGATCCAAAGGACACCAGGTTCACTTTCTGGTTGGATTGCTTTTTTTCTTTTTTTAACTTCAGGTGGTTACTTCCCATGGCTCGGGAACTGAATGTCTGTGACGTCTTCGTTGTCATTTTCATCCCCGTCATGTTGGGCCGGTCGCTTATGGGTGTCAACTTGAAAGACCTGCACCCGACCTCGATAGAGGCCACACGCAGTGGTAGTAGTATTCAGGATTGTGTGAGGTTTCTGGGGGCAAACGTCGATAAATTAACATTAAGAACATGAGAGTTTGAGAAGAGGAGGAAGGCAAGGTGAGTCACTTGTCATTCCATCCCATCCTTTGTGGATTGGAAAATTCATGCAGATCAAATTTTTGTTTACTGGCCAACCTCAAGGGTTTTCCAGAGGAGAACTGCATTTATACAGCCTAATTGATGTGAAATTATTGGCTTCAATTACCAAAAAAAGGAAGAAAGGAAGCTTGTAGTTTTACGGGACCATTAATCCCGCAATCATGAGCCACGGGACCTCCATTTTTACGTGGAATCCGAAAAAAGGGACCTGATATTTCACTTCGAAAATCTGATATGCATTGACTGGGAATCTAACCCGGTCAGCCTTGATGGGAGGTAAGCAGCTTGGCCACTGCACCACCATGCCTCTTTTTCAGTTGCAAAGTTACTATCAAAACTTATAGGATGACTGCCATATCCGTGTTTTTATTTTAAACATTCATCTTTGCTGATTGTATGTGTTGCTTCTGAAATTAATAAATGTGTCGGCAGGTCTTCTCTGGGTCCAAAAAATGTTGCTACCTAGACCAAATTCTCTGTGAGCGCCGCTGGTTAGGAATATCATCAGTTAGTTGAAACCAAATCGGAAAATTGATTGTTGTGGATTTAAAGGCGAAACAGCGAGGTCATCGGCACCAGCGATCAGAAAAGAAACTAAACAAAATTTATAGACTCGTCTTAAGCATCCTAATCCATTAGGCCTATCTTGTTTGTAAAGTTCAAGAACCAACAGGGAGGCACATAAAAGGTGCTTTGATACTTCATTTTATATTTTCTCTTATTGATAATTACTTTTCTTGCTGTCATTTTTGTAACGACTGAAAATCGTTTCCCTACAGCATTTCATTGGAGAGGCGAAACCTCTCATTCCTGCCCTGCAAGACCTTGGACAACCCTAACACGAGCTGCTTGGGTGGTGACAATGTCGCCCATTGTTTAGAAGTTGGAAGCGGGCTTCGAGAATGATCTTAAATTTAAATCAGGCGGGATCAGCGTTAGCTCTGTGTGAAAGCTCAATATACCAACTTTGTGGTTTTATATCTCTGTTCTGCATGACTTGCAAAGCCTAGGGGCTTCCTTGCATCGGGTTGACTAATCTGTGAAGCTACTGACATTGTTTTTTTTTTATGAACACTGCAGCGCTCCAGGAGAGCTGGCGTGCCTCAATCACTCCGATCCTAACTGACAAAGTAAACACACGTAAGATTTGTCCCCGGGGCCACTGGTCACCGGGGACCCTGTGAAAAGGTAGGGTGGACTTGAATTACTTGCAGTGCCAGATTCTAAGCAAAAACTAAAGACTGTGAGAAAACCATGTACAGTACATTTAATTATTTAGTTAATTTTTATGGTGTCAGTTTGAACAGGTTATTTGATTGCGTGCTCGGCTAGCCTCGTGCCCTGAGATATGTACTGATCATTTTATTTGTTATCTGTTTGATATTCCTTTCTTTTGGCCGAGCTAATTCTTATTGTAATTTAGTTTTCCACTCGTTCTGTGTAATTATTTGTTTTCTCGGCCTCATTATGTAAATTCTTGGTTTCCTCGTGGCATGGCGGTTAGACCGAGTTTGCAATCCATTTTATATGACACCATCGTTCAAAATCCAGTATAGGAAATGCCTTTATTTTGTTTGTACCATGTAATTACCTTCTGTAATATATTTATTTTCATCTTTTGGAGGGGTAAATTGATTCTTTTGCTATCTTCTAATTGGGGGATGGGGGTATGTTTTGTGCCTTCGGCTGCCATTAGAAGTTAAGTTCAACTTCAAAGCTCGAAGCGAGTGGATGTAACCGGAGCTCGCTCCACATTTTTATATTTTTTAAATTTCCTAATTGGAATATTTCATTAGACTTCGAGTCAAAATGTTTATTAATATAAATTACCTGTCCGGATAGTGTTTATTTTAATTAATTCTTAATTTTGTGAATTTAACATGTATTTTGTCAAATCGTGCACATGTGCGTGCCTTCATGACTGACTGATCAGAGTCACATGTTTCTTTTGAAGTAATCAACCCCAGTGTCGTGGGATTTTTTTTACTTGTATTTTGTTCTATTTGAATTCATTTCAATTATTTCGTTTGGGATTTTGTTATTTTCTCCTGGGATTATGTTAGCCTAAGTTTATTGCTCTCTTGTTCATTGTAAATTCTCTGTCATTAATTGTGAATATCTATTTTCAAGATACATAAATTTCTAATTTGAAATACCAGTTTTTCTTCGCGGGCCCATGGATCTGCATAAGGGCTCCCTTTCCTCAACAAGCTTGTCTTGAATTGACCCCTCTAGTTTTATTTAACAGCGAACAGAAATTATGAAAAGGGTCGCTGTTCAGTATCTTGGTTTTCAATGAACGTTGAGGCCATATGCTGCAATAATTTTATTTAGGAACTTGTCTATCGTGGCTATCATCCCCGTGTTCTTAAGTATGTGCAGTTTGACTGATAGCCTGTGTTGTTGTGGTGCCTGTAGTAGTGTGTGTATTTGAAATTGAGGCTAAGGAGAGGAACCCACTAAGCGTAACAACCCAAGACAAGTGGACGGCGTCCAAGGCTCTCGTGTATATGATTAAATTTTCCTGTAAATGTATGTTGGCCTGACTTGTAGGTTGGCTCAACAAGGGTCCAGGAATAATATGTGCGCAACTGTATTTGCAAGCCAGAGAAACCTGCTATATCTCCCTCTACCTCTCTCTTGTAATTATAACCCAGAGGGTCAGATGGAAGTGGTGATTCAAAATTGCCCTATGACAATCCAATAGCACACAACTCCAATGGTTTAAAGGTTTTGAGTTATACAATTTCTTTCCTCCCTGCTTGCAGTGGAAGAAGAACAAGACAACAGCACATGCAGCAGCAGCAGTGCAAGCAACTGCAGCGGGGACGACAATGGCAACGGTAAACCTGAGTCTGACTCGGAAGGCACCACGGCCAGCTACTCCAGCTTGGAGGATGAAGAGGCAGATGGCAACGGCAACCCTACCAAGCCGGCGATGCCCGTTGCCCTTGCAGTCCCGAGCACGATCAGCAACACAGGACCAGCCTTCCAGAGCACCAGCTCAGACTCCGAGTCCCCCACGGAGCCCATCAGCCAACAGATGGTCGCCCAGCTCCGAGCCAAAGCACTGCCTACCCGCTCCAAGTGAACCCTGATCCCCTTCCACAAGCTTTCTTTTACACTAGAGACTGAAGTGAATATTTACCCTTTGAGAAAACTCAACATAGTAAGACATTCCAGCCATCATTACAATTATAAAATATGTCCTCAAACATCTGATTAATTTTTTAAATTAAAACAGATATTTTTTTAATGATATAATATATAATGCTATATGGGGAAGAGATGCTGTTGCCATTTATTAAGCAGGGTTTAACACTTGGCTCATCTGAGTGGTCTGCAAGACATATTCAACTGCCATTTTCAGTTTTGTTTCTCATCCTTGCTTATTGGATGGCAACACACTCTACTTTCTGATCATTTTATACACGTTTTAATATTCATAAACATACATCATTGTCTATTTAATAGCAGTAGATATTTGTATGTTCAAAGTATTTTCTGCAGTTATAAGAAGAAATGTAACCTGTTAAAAATTCTGTATAGTGTGAAGGACCTACACATTTGTCTTCAGTACTGCAAATCTTATACATATACTACAGTATTTTGATATTTTCCAGTTATTTGTATGAATCTATGGTATTACATTATTTTGTCTAACACAGGGTCAGTAAACTTCCTATTAGGGGAAGAACTCATGATTTACATATTAGTGGACTGAACAACACTCAAATGAAAACACGATTTTGAGTGGTGACTCATGACTTGAAGGCACTACAACCTGAAATGCTAAATCTAAAACTTGATGAAGTGACTGAGAAGTGCCATCCAATTTCTTTTTTAATGTTAAATGCTGTCAAATGAAGAGCTAGCTGTACGAAATCCAAATGCTTCCTCCTTATGAGATCATATCATGAAAAAAGTACCAATACAGATCTGAATAAATTCTCAAGCTAGGTAGGATAATAATTCATGAAAAATGATTTAAAAAATGTAGGAAACCTGCTCCTAAGAACTGTCTGCAAGGCATTGTGAATATTCATTTGCACGAGTCATTTTCAAGGAGACAGAAAATTTAATGAACATACCCAAGAAAGTGACAAGGAAAGCCAAAGCGGTACTTCAAAATTTAGTATTTGCTCACACCCCTACCCGATAGTTGTGAGATCAAGCCACAAATTGAATGTACCAGTACTGGTAATGTCACATTCTATAGAGAAATTTCCATTCAGTAGTTCCCCGCACTACGAGCATAGTTTCGGAATCTTAGTGTACATAACCACCACTTAAAAGGATGGCACCCTTTGCAATTAAACACACACGGAAATAAACTATGTTGATAATGTCTATGCCCCGGCTTTCTTCAATGTATGCCCAAAATCAAGCATTAAAACAAATTGCTTCTATTAAAATAACATTTAACCTGTGTGGAGCAATGTTTTGTTTCATCACACTAAATTTCTATTGTCTCAGGGTGAAAGTAATTTGAAAATAAGCCATACCTTACATATTTTGGCTTATTTCCTAATTACACAACCTTTTTAGATTGACATTGCTTTTCTATCAGCTGGAGCTATGTAATCTTGCAAGCAGTGAGCAGTGCAAACATCAGCTTTAGTTGTATGTCATATTTTAAGTAAGTTTGTTCCACATATTTATTACAAGTAGCTCAAATACACCACCTGTCATTGATAAGTCCCATTTCTACATTTATAGGCAATCCTAAAATACAAATGCAATTTTAAGAGACAGATGAAGATTAAATTAACCTTTTGGTCTCAAGACCTGTTAACAATATTCATCTTTCATGGTTGTCCCACTGTTTCTTTTAGGAACAACAGGTTAGCTCCTACAGATCTCTTCCAATCTTCAATTAGAATCCAGCTAATCATGTGCAGAGGGCTGAACAAAAGACAGAAACCCCCACTTTCATAGCAAGTATTGTCCTTATGTTGAGCTCAAGAATAAGTCTAGGAAACAAAGGAAAATAACATATTCAAAAAACAACTGAATTTTGGCCAGTTGTTGACCTCAATTAGAGGTGTTACAATAATAATAATATTATTTATTACTGTTAAAGTGAAGAAAGGTGTAACTGCTCATACCACCAGTCTGATTTCTATTTATTAAAGAAAATAAAACTACATGCATTTAAACCTGATGAAGGTCTACTGAATTTTTGTTGAGGTTCCGGTAGCGAGAAGGATTCCACTCGTTTGGATAAAGCATTGCTCACTACAGTGGTCAAGTAGCAGCATTGTACCACTCTGATCTCAAGCTTCTGGGAGCCCTATGATTTAAGATTGGCTGCTGGACTGATCCTGGCTTACCCAACCCCGTAAGGGCAATTGAAACACTGCCTGATATGACAGGTAGTACTTTCAGTCTAGAAACCAAGATTAGCAGCTGAGAGAAGTATTGCACAGACCACACAACTCTCATATACAATATGCAGGCCATGAATCAGAGAATATTGCAACATGTAAAATATCACAAAATAAAAAGTGCTGTTTGAAAGGGAAGAAAAAAATCAAGAGTAAATTACCATACAAAATAGATTTTAAAAATAAGGGGGAATGGGAGAATACACGTACAACTTTATCTTCATATCCCACAATAACAGGTTAAATATGGTGTTTCTCTTTCTGATAGCTTCATTCTGTTTCTGATGATTAATTTGCCTGTACTCAGGGTTACTTCCTCTCCCCCTCCATTTTGACCTTCATTATTTCAATGTTTCAATATTTCCTTGACTGCTCAGTATCAATGTAAGACACATCAACATATCAGAACTATGGCACAGACTGATTCCCTCTAACCTTGAGTAGCCTTGATGGTGATGAACAAAATTTACCTTTGTTTCAGCGACTGCCGATTACCTTATTTTGTATGGACTTGACTATACAGATAACATGGGTAGCATGTAAGATACTGTATGTCTTCTAATCACTCTTGTATTATTGGTGGCCTTTAAGGATGATCAATTATGTAGACTAGTACCTATATCTTCATGTTGCTTGTTGCATCAAGGGTTGGCATACTCCTGTTCCAGGAAATCAAGCACAGAATACTGCATCTTTGTGCTACACCCACCAGTTTCCTAAAGTTGAATATATCATTTCCATTTTAAATGATGATGATTGATGTTTTAGGGGGTCTAACATCTATGTTAACGGTCACATTTTAAAACAAGCTAGATCAATTTCCTGAAACCTTCAGCCATACATGTGCTCAAATGTCAGTTCAATTCCTTTAAAAACCCACATCACAGAAGGAAGCAATTATTGTTAACACTTTGAAATAGGAAGCATTTCAACCACCTCGCCGTGAATTTTTCTTTTTTTAAATATCTATACTTAATCCTGTGCTTTGGATTTTTTGGATTAACAGACATTTCTTTACATTTCAAAGTGTCCCTAAACCAGGATATGCCACATCCTTCACTGCAACAGATTCTATGTCTGTACAGGAGGTCCTTAAGTTTTAGAAATAAAATAATTTTTGTGCCACTTGTACAGTCTCTTTAACCATCCTATCCTTTTTTCACATTCCGACTCCACGTCCACACCAGCATGAAGCAAGTTGGATAGAATGCAAACGGCAAATTATTCGGCGAGAGAGCTAAAGTTAACAACCAAATCACACACCAATGTGCAAGGGACATCTGCAAGGTATGTGATACAGAGGGTGGTAGTTAGCCTATCACACCAGTGGAGATGAGCATAGTTGATACTATAGCTAAGCCCTGAGTGGTACGCTGTTGTCGCGGGGTAGCGGGAAGAGAGCACAGGGAAGCCTAGTAGTTCACATATTTTCCGGGGCTTCAGATGTATTTGTCGCGCTATATCAAGTATGAATATCAGCTATTGGAACATTTTGAAAAGGTTGAATGCTTGGCAAGTAACTATTCTTGTGAGCTACAGACATGTACAGTGGTATTACCCATGTTATACAGGCAAGAAACTGGCACTATTCATTGCATTAGGCACATCTAGTGGTGTTATTTCATTTGAGGGGCCAGGTCATTTATCCCCATGTACTTTGGTTTGTGTTGATATTTTGTCTTATAATCTGTGTTATTGTGGTGGCTGTAATAGTGTGAGTATTTGTAATTCAGGTGAGGATTGGGAAGGAACCAACCTGACATTTGTCTGGAGTAGATGTGGGAAACCACTTCCAGGATGGCTAAGGTGAACCCACCTCTTCTCAGTTTAGCCTCATGAGGCCGAGTGTACCCCATTCCAGCCCTCAGACCAGAATTAAAATTCTTGGCAGAGCCGGGAATAGAACCCGGACCTCCGGGGCAACAGCAAAGAATACTAGCTGCTACATCACAAGGTGGTCACACATCTAGTGTTCTACTGCAGCCAAAATAAAAGCAATATCCAGGTAAGGTCTGCAGTATAATCTGCATCTCTTAAGGACCATAGTCACAGTGTCATCCACATCAAGCAGCTTGCCTTTGGTACTGAAGCATTAAACACTATACATAACATTGATACAAATCTTAACATTCTTACAATATATTTTCAAGCATAATCGATGAAAAAACCATGCTGAAGAAACTATGTTGATCGAAACATGTACATATAAATAATAAATTTAAATTAAATCCATACTGATAAGGTGGAATATTTCAAAAGATCAAAACAAAACAAAATGTTGTCATAAATAACCATTATACACTGATGTCAGCAATGGGTCCAGGTCCAGGACATTGACCAAAAGAGAAGAAAGTAAAATTCAGGCCAGTGAGATGACGTTCCTGAGGAGTATGGTGGGGAATACGAGGAGAGGCAGAGTAAGAAATGATGAGGTCAAAAAAGAAATAAGAGGTAAAAAATTGAATGACAGGATGGAGAAGAATAAATTGAGATGGTTTGGACATGTTATGAGGATGGAGGAGCAAAGAATACCAAAACAAGTGTTGGAGGCTAAGATTGAGGGAAAGAGGACAATGGGAAGGCCCAGAGCAAGGATGGTTAGACTTTGTCAAGAACAGTTTAAGGAATAGAAGACTGGACTGGAATACAGTTACTGAAGAGGAATAGTGGAAGGAGAGGCAACGGTGGAGAAGTACCATTAACAGCCCGACCTGGCAGGAGTTGGACAAGGGGAATTGAAGATGATGATGATGTCAGCAATGGGTGCATGAATTGTACTGCACCAAACTGATGTTGTGAAGTCCATCATCATTAGAAATGTGCTAATGACAAGTTTGTGGGCTATTATGAATTATGATTATGCTTAAATACTTGCTTCAAAATCGACTGGCTATGTGGTGCAGCAGTAGGACCTGCTGTGTCCTAGGTTGTGGGATTGAATCCTGGTTCAGTTGGTTGCCATGTCAGTACATTAACTGAAATATTAGAGATCCCCATCTGGACAAAATTCTGGCATCTCAGCATGTCTTAAGAGCTATGGCAATTAAAAGGGACATTAAATCTATAATTTTAATATTAGAATCATTTTCACAGCATTACATACCACATTGATTTACATAGTAAAGCAGGAATAGATGTTTGACCATACTGAAAATCATTGAAATATACCAATGACTGGTTTTGAAACTAAAGGATTCAATTGGTATCATTCTTCTCTAAAATGAAGCTCTTGGGCCTTCCACCATGTCATACAGGATTTTGCAATAAAGTGAAGGAGGATAACCTAGGGCCTCATGTGTTAACACATCCTATTAGTGGCTAGGGTAATACAATTTTTGCATGTACTGTAGTTGCTTCCTGTAGTTTAGTTCTGGTAACAGACCATTAATGATTATATCTAGCCAGGTGCAGATTTTCATGTACTTGAGATCATTTGTATGCATTCAGTCACATGAAAGACTATCTGTATTGCATTGACATAATATAGCATAGTTTTCAGCAACAGGGAGCACTGCAAAGGGTAGATACATCAGTTCCCTTGTCTAGCACTCAACTAAAACAGAAATTCTTTATGTCAAACAGGAGAAAATTCTCAGTCAAATACCACAGAACACACTTGCTCTGCAGAGCCATGTAAATAAGAGGAAACAATAATTTGCAGTTATAGTTGCCATGGCCAACACATCCCCAATTGGTGCCCTTGCCTACCCAAAAACCAGCCGCAGCAGCCCCGTCAAAGTGATTAGAATGGTTCTGCATCAGCTTCCTATCTCTCAACAGCAGGTGTCTAATCCGTTCTCTCATGGTTTAAAAGATTACGGCTACTGCTGATTGCATAGTTCGTACTTTTTGCATAGGCAATTTCAACATGTAAGCATTCATTTTCATGACGAAGAGTCAAAACAAAATCATGTAATCATGAATCACAACATAAATTAAGGATATTAATACTGCCCCCCCCCCCCCCCCCCAACTGGCTCGGGTGATAGTACCTCGTAAGGGCCCCATGTCAGGGTTACGTGAAGACCTCAACAGGATTAACAGTGGAGAGAATGGACTTCGGAATAGTGTGGATGGATGATGGAGGAGGCATCCCTGTATCCGGGATTAGTAGGATAAAAGGCATCTGTTCTACTGTCGACCAAAATATTATGTGCACTCGAGTTTGAAAGTTGTTTGTGAAGTAACCAATAGACCTACATAAAATCCAATAACATCATCATTTTCATCGTCCTATTTTACGTTAGTTAATCATGTAGGTTTGGAATTTTTAATTTATATTTTAATATTTTTTATCGCAGTTGGAACACAAAAAGTGCCCGTTTTTAAGCGTGTTTCAATCATGCATCACATTTAAGAATCATTATCTCACACATCCGTCATCAGATCAAATCCAAATTTTAACACAATATACATTGGAATGTTGTATAACTGGTTTATTAATTTCAAAATTTTGTGTGTCCAAGAAACAAAGTTGTTATCATTTTTGTAAGGTAATTTTTTCTCGGCTCGGGGTGGTTGGAAAATGTAGATCTTGGTCGCGTTGTAATCCTTATACATCAAAACGTTATGCTGTACGACTGTGAAATACGTAAATTAATTCAATTATTTTATATCAGTTTGTATTTGTACGGGGAAATAAGACATGGTTCACCAGCTATCCGCTCCGGGGAAAACTGTACAGTGTTGCCAAGATGGAGCCCATCACACGTCATGGCGCGCCTCGCTCGGAAGTGATGGGCTCCATCTCAGCAATGATGAATACCTCTTCCGTTAAATTTTTCGGAGATAAAATATTCCCCAGTTGGATCTTCAGAGGGGGTCAGCTAAAGAAGCCACTTACAGGAATTATAGTTGTAAAATACGAATTGCTACTTGGAGTGTTAAGACATTACTTCAAACTGGAGAGTTAAAGAATTTGATAATGGAAATGGAAAGGTTGAGTGTAGATGTACTAGGTATAGCGGAAATGAGATGGCTACAACTGCGCAACTTTTGGAGTGAAATTATTGGATCACCCATTCTGGTACAGCAACTAAATAGACCAGGATATGGAGGCATTCGTATAAATTTACATAAGAAATTAGGAGATAGAGTAAATGGATTTGTACCATAATGAACGAATAATTTAGTGAAAATTGAAACCAAAGAATACAGTGATAGTTCAAGTTTATATGCCGACACGTGATGAAGATGAAGTGGAATAATGTTGTTACGAAGATCTTGGTGAATTAATAAATACTATCAAAGGAGAGGAAAATTTAATCTTACTTGGATAGTGGAATGAGACTGTTGGTGAAGAAATTGAAGCAAATGTTACAGGTAAATTTGAATTTGAAAACAAAAATGAGAGGTGAAAGATTAATAGAATTCTGTACACAACATAAATTACAATAGTTATAACAAATACTGTAAGGTGCGTTCAAAAAGTAACGAGCTGGAGGCATTACAGAAACCAGTACCTGTATGTTAGAAGTATTGGCCCTGGCTGTTGAGGCACTTGTCCCACAGTGACACGAGGCGGTGAATGGCTGTCTCATAAAATTCCCTGGGCTGCGATGTGAACCAGTTCCGTACGTACAGCTGGACGTCGACGTCCGAGGGGAATCGTTGGCCCCGCAGAGCCCTTTTCACGGGACCAAACTTGGTGTAATCACAGGGAGAGAGGTCTGGACTGTATGGAGGGCTGCCGAGAACCTCCCATTTGAATTTCTGCAGGAGTGCCGCGACTGTGTTGGCCGTATGAGGTCGTGCATTGTCGTGGAGCAGAATGACCCCACGGGTGAGATTGCCTGGTTGTTTTGTTTTGATCGCTTGGCGAAGGGTGGTCAAGGTTTGCGAGTAACGCTGGGCACTCACTGTTGTCCCGTGTGGCATGAAGTGTATCAGAAGGGGGCCATCTTGGTCAAAGAAGAACGTCAGCATTACCTTTCCTGCACTCGTGTGGATGGCCTTGCCTTGTTTGGTAGTGGTGACCCTGGATGCTTCCACTGGAGGCTTTGTCGTTTGGATTCTGGTTCGAAGTGATGACACCATCTTCAGCCACCACTCGTGCCAGGAACCCATTCCCCTCCCTCGCATAGCGCTGCAGATGACCAAGACAGTGGGCCATTCGACATGCTTCCTGGTGTGATTGAAGACTGTGGGGCACCAATTGGGCACACACTTTGCGCAAGTGCAGTCATCCCTTCATGATGGTGTGCACACTTCCGACGCTCAATCCGACCACGGCGGCTATGGCGTTCACTGTCACTCGGCGGTCCTGGGTAATGAGTGCATCAACCAGCTGGACGTTGTCATCGGTAATGCAGGGGGGTGCCCCAGACCGGGCATCATCGGCTAACGACACCCGTCCTTCCCTGAAGCGCTTGTGCCACGCCTTGACTCTTGCAAGGGACATGCAGTGTTCGCCGTACATTTGTGACATTCGGCGATGAATGTCCGTCCCCCCTACTCCTTCCGCTGTCAGAGACCAAACAACACCTCTTTGCTCTTCGTTTGACGCCTCCATGTCACTGTTTGCAATGCGACTGGCAGCGTTGGACAATTGATGCATGCTGCTGCTTGCTTTGTATCGTCACGTGACTTGCACGCGCGCCCTCTAGCGACGGGCTGTGATCTTCACGCTCTCATCGGAACCACACCTCGTTACACACACCACGATTAGCCGATGTCGTCACCGGTTTGCGCATTCCAGCCTCCGGCTCGTTACTTTTTGAACGCACCTTGTATATTTCAACACCACACAAGAAGCAGATGTACGTGGAAAGCACCGAGTGACATAAGAAGTCAAAGAGATTACATACTATTAAAGGAAAGATTTAAGAATCAAGTAAAGGATAGTCAAATGTATCCTGGAGCCAACATTTACAGTGTTCATAATCTAGTTATTATCAATTATGAACTAAAATTTAAAAAAATTGCAATGGAATGGAAAGGAACTATGGGATATTTCTAGACTTAGAGATGAGTCTACAAAAATTCTTTAGAGAAATGAAACAAAATTGATTTTCAAGATGATGAACAATGTAGAAGAAAATTGGAATAAAATTAAGAATAGAATATTATAATCAACAGGATCAGTTATAGGAAAAGAGAAAAGAATGGATTACCGGTAGTCAGGAGGTTGTAGATATGATTACAGAGAGAAGAAAATATAAAATCATAACACGAAAATAATCAAGACATAACAAAAGTTTTAGTCAGCAGTTGAGAAAAAATAAAATGTACAGAACTAAAATTGGGGAATGAAACATTACAGGAAGTGTGTGAATTTACTTAGGTAGCACAATCGCAAATGATGGAAGAAGTTGTACAGAGATAACAAGTAGGATTGCTCAAGCTAAGAATGCTTTTAACAAGAAGAACCTGTTTACAGTAATGTGAGGAGTATATGAAAGTGAAACTTGGACAATATATGAAAAGGAAAGAAAGAGGCTCCTTGCATTTGAAGCTTGGTGCTATAGGAGATTTCTGAAAATTAGTTGAAGAGAAATGGTCACGAATGAAGAGGTATTGATACCGCACCAAACCTAATATATCGGCTTCCCGCATGCCAATGGTTGTCATTGCAGCTGACGACACGCAGCCAGTGAAAGAAGGAATGTGCTGAGTGAGTGGAGCAAGCAGTAACCAACTTAATGTTTTTGGAATGCGAGATATCAGTGAGCGGGAAGACATCTGCAGTTCAAACCCAACTGCCATCTCCTGGTGCGATATCAATATTTAGAATAGCAGGAGAAAGGAGATGTTTCATGACACAAATTAAAAGATGGAGAGATCACCTAACAGGTCATAGACAGGATGGATTATTGCGGGATATACTTGAGGGTTCCATATAGGGCAAAAATTATAGAGGAGGACCAAGACAAGAGTCATCATCTTGCACAGTTTCCAGCCACTGGCCGGGTCTGTTTGGAACACAAGCCTCTCCAACGTCTTCTGTCCTCCCACCATCTCTTGGCCTCCACCCTTGTCCAGTCTTCTCCTCTCTTCATCACACTTTCTTCCACCCCCTTCAGCCACCTGTCTCTCGGTCTCTTTCCTTCCCACTTCGTCTCGTGTACTCTCCTGGGTATCCTCTTCTCCTCCATTCGTTTTACATGTCCATACTATCTAAGTCTAGATTTCTCTATACCATCCTGTAATGGTTCCTCCTTCATTAATTCTCTGGTCCTTTCATTTCTTATTCTGTCCATCTTTGTAGCTCCGATACTGCTTCTCAAGAACCTCATCTCACTGGCCTGTATTTTGCACTTCTCCCTTACTTTCATAATCCAGGTCTCCGAGGCATACGTCAGGATGGGGACATAGTACGTCCGATGTATGATCTTTTCGCTGTTCTGAGGGACATCCTTGCTCCATAACATGCTTCTCACACTCCTCCGAAATGCTTCTGCCTGTCTCCCCCGCTCATTTATTTCTCTATCGTTTCTTCCATTATCTTGTATCAGGCTTCCCAGATACTTGAAACTCTCCACTTTCTTCAGCGGCTCCCCACCAATTGATATTCCCGTTGTGGTTCTTTCCTTCTTCCTTGTTGTGATCACCATCTCACTCTTATTTATGCTAAATTTCATCCCATATCCTTGTATTATTCCTTCCCACACGTCCAACTGTTCCTGTACCTCCTCCTCCTTGTTTCCCCAAATCATCAAATCATCTGTAAACACCATTGCTTTGATCTTTCCTTCCTCAATTACTTGTGCCACTCGGGTCATTATGTCATCCATCACCACAATGGAAAGTAACGGTGACAGTGCACTACCTTGTTTCAGGCCGTTTCTCTGTTCCAACTAGTCTGATCTCTCTCCTCCCACTTTCACACAGCTCACGCTTCCCTTGTACATCTCCTTTATCCTCTTTATAGTCCATTTCTCTACTCCTCTATCCTCCAGACACTTCCATACTTTGTTTCTGCATGCACTGTCATATGCTTTCTCAATGTCCAGGAAGGCCATCAGTAGATCTGTTCCATACTCATAGTGCTGTTCTTGTAACTGCATTACAGCAAAAATCAAATCCACTGTGGACCTTCCTGCTCTGAAGCCATGTTGTTCTTCCCTCATCCCTCCTTCTATCCTTGTCCTAATTCTCTTTTCCAAAACTTTCTCGAAGATCTTTGCACAATGACTCATCAGTGTTATTCCCCGATAGTTTCTGCAATCTGTTCTACTACCTTTCTTGAAGATCGGGACAATTATTCCTTATTTCCAGTCCTCTGGGGTCTTCCTTTCCTTCCATGCTGTCCTCATCACTCGGTACAACCACTGTATCCCCACCTCTCCTGCTGCTCTCACCATCCCCACACTCAACCCATCCACACCCGGTGCCTTCCCTCCTTTCATCTTGTTCACTGCATCTTCCACTTCTTTCCATGTTAAGTCCTTTTCTGTTTGCAGTTCATCTTCCTCTTCCCCGATTTCTTCCTCCTCACCATCTTTTCCATTTGAGTTCAGTAGTTCTTCAAAATATTCTTTCCACATTTTCTTCAGTTCTTCCCTATTTTCTATCTCTTGTCCCCTTTTGTTCACCATTCTAACATAATCCGTAGGATCCTTCCGCCTCTTATTTTTTACCATACAGGACCTTTTTTGTACCTTCACTATCCTCCATCATCTTTGTCCACTCTTCCATCCACTTTCTTCTCTCCTCAGCCACTACTCTCTTCGCCTCCTTTCTCTCCTGGTACTCTTCCCTTGTCTCTACCGTCCTATTTTGATACCACCTCCTAAAGGCTCTATTCTTTTCCCTTACTATATCTTTTGTCTTCTCATTCCACCATGGTGTTTCCTTCCACCTCTTCTTACTACTTGTCCTCCCACATACTGCTTCTGCTGCACCTACTAGTGTCTTCTTAAATCTAGCCCACTCCTCTTCCACCCCTCTTTCTTCATCTGTTGGAATTCCTTCCTTTACCATTTTGAGGTACTCGACCCTTCTATCCCCTTCTTTCAGTTTCCATATCCTCATACGTCTTTCCTGGTTCTCAGTCCCTTTCTTCTCCTTACTCCCTCTCAGGTTCATTACCAGCAATCGATGGTCGCTATCCAGGTTCTCCGATGGTATAACCTTGATGTCCGTGATGTTCTTATTTAGTTCTTTCTCATACAGTATATAGTCGACCACCGACTTCCTGGTCAAGTCATCACTGTACCATGTGATTGTGTGGCTCTCTCTTTTCTTAAACCAGGAGTTCCCAACTAGCAGGCTGTTCCTCTGGCAGAAGTCCAACAGTCTCTTTCCTTCCTCATTTCTTCCGCTCCAACCCTCTGGTCCTAGAACACTCTCATAACCTTGTACATGACGCAAATATTAGAAGACATGAGATGTGATTTCTACTACAAACTGAAAAGGAATGCAGAGAAGCGAGAAGAATGGAGAGCTGCTGCCAACCAGCCACATGGCTGATAACTAGAGAGAGAGAGAGAGAGATCATTACTGAACCCCCCATGAAGTGCAGTAGAGATTAATAACGAGCAACTGACGTAAGTATTATCTTGATGAGTTATCACATTATAGCAATTAATTATCTTGTATATACTTACTAAATTAACTAAACAAATGGGGGTGTTATGGTGCAGTGGTCAAGCTGCATGCCTCTCACCAAGACTGGATTCCCGGTCAATGCACGTAAGATTTTTGAAGTGAAATATCACGTCCTGTGGTTCAGATCCACGTAAAAATGGAGGTCTCGTGGCTCGTGATCGCATGGTGAAGTAAAACAACAAGTTTCCTTCCTTTTTAACTACACAAATCCGAAAATGTTCGCTTAATGATCAAAATATGTCCTACACCTAATTATTTAAGTAGCGAAGTGTATAATTGTGATTTTTCTTAATTTCAGGCATTTGTTTAGAATATAATAACTTCAACTGCCCAACATATTTGGGCTTCCTATACAGTATTATGTTGACTGAAAGAAGAACATTTTTACATAGAACCTCTATCAAGGAAAACACTAAAGAAAATGGCTTCAATGTTTTCAATGTATAAAATATGGTGTAAAACTTCATTTTTGAATTGCCTTCTGAAGCAAAATTACATAGTTACAGTTTGCTATCAGGGAGAGGAATTTTTGTACACCCCTTTCTTTTGTCCATTTGGAGAGGTTGTGGAATTTCTTAAACATACTCATTTTGGGATGTTTAGTCTTTCACAACCAGTAATAAATGACAGCATATAATTCTAGGCATTATGCTGAGGCTGTGGGAGTTTCACCCTGGTGTATCCATTAGGCTCATCAGCACATGACTTGATCCCTCCAGAAGGGAACTGGGAGCTCTTAGCTCCTTTAGCCAAGAAGCATTGCAATGTTTCATAAATGTGTCGCAGGTTGCTGACAAGATTGATCGGTACACCACCGCCATGGCACAATACCTAGAAGCATTTGCTGTAGATGCTCATCCTGACTGTTTCTTTCATTAATGAGAGATTCATCATGATCCTGTGGGAACTTCAAAATTTTCATTGTTAGGTTAAATTGCAGATGAAGTACAAAGGAGGGTTTTTTCACTTTCCTCAGTAACTAAAAACCACATTTGTGTATGATGTTCTCAAAAAAATGTCATCAAAAATTTTGGGAAATACCTCATTGTCTTCTTTTAAAGCACTTGTTACAATGTGTGAATTTTTATCTAAAATAAAATTAAAAATATTTAGTACCAGGAATATTTTGTTGCATATATTTTGATTTTTCCCACTTTTGCTTTATACGGCCCTGATTTTATCCTCGGGTTCTTTGAGCTGCTAAATGAAGACAGAGAGATGAAGTTTTATTAATCAATATAATGAAACACATGAAACATGTGACTTACAGTTGATTTCAAGTCATCCTTTATAATAATTCAAAAGTTATTGCATTTTTTTTTGAGACATACACGCAATTCAGACAAGTTTTTCACAGCAAAAATGAGATACTGTACACAAAGTAATAACACTAAAAACATAGCTCACACCCCTGAAAAACAAAGCATGCTGTATAATGAATGATCTTCAACAAGTAGGAGGATGATGATGATATACTGTAGATACAAAACTAATCTTAACACAGTCAATTGAACACTTACATTCACATTTGACAACATACAAAATTATAGTCCATACTTTTAAACAGAGTAAGTTAGATCTTCAAACACTGAAGGAATACTAACATTTATTTTGATGACATCAGCTCAAAAAGCTTCTTTTATACGACAGACAGATGACCTGAGAGAAAAGGACGGTTAAAGTCTTGTAAAAGCCGCATACACCAAAGGAACATGGTGTTAAGGTGTGAAACCCATGTAAAGCTTGGACTTCCTTGGTGGATCAGGTGTAGTGTCTGCAGTGGCGTTTTCTCCTATACCACGGGGTAAGCACCGCTTACCGAGCATATCCTCACAAAAATAAAGGACTTTCTTACGCTCGAGGAACAGTAAAATCGCCGCTTTGAAGGAAGTTTATCGATCTCTACCCCAGTTCTTCACGATCGCCCACCGCTACTTTGTAGAGAAAGAGGAAAGAGCGCGGCCGGTTGCTATGACAACGGCTTGTGTACCTCCAGGAGCCTTCAGGCCCGGAACACCACTATGGCCGATGGAGTGGTACACCAAGAACGACAGGTCGTCCTTGATTGGCTAAGACAGGAGGTGTGGCGTTCCATAGACACATGGCTGTCGTCAAGACAAGTCAAAGCTGGTAGCAGGGTCTGCTTCGATTCGGACAGCTTACCCAGCTTACCCTCGTGAGCATGGAACACCAGCACTGCTTAATATCATTTGGAGCGCTTCCCTAGTCCCCATCCTCCATTGCGCGGTTGTTCGCCCCAAGAGAAAGTTTCTGACCATCAGACCCCACCTTTGATGGGTGCGTTAGTTGCAATTCTGCTTCGTCCGGTATACTCACAACTGTATGTTTTTTAGTGCAATTAGCAAAATGTAGTTTACAGTAACTAGATATTATTGTGTTTGAGAGTATAGTGCGTTGAACAAATTACCGTACGTCATAATTATCATATTTAGCGAGTAGTAGCCTACGTTAATATCCTTTCAGTTTGTAGTTCGTTGTATAAGTTACGATTATCATATTTTAAAGTACACGTCTTAATAGGTGAGAAAGTTTATTATAGTAGTAGTCAAATAAGCATAGAGTTAAATTAATATTTGTTACATGTAGGAACATTCCTTGCCGTGGAAAATTATCCTGTATCTAGAGTAGACACTGCCAGTGACTGTATAGTGTGCGATACCCTAAACACGGATTTTAGTTCCCGTCCTTTCGAACAGAAACGGGATATTATAAAGTGGGGAAGGCAAACACCGATCATTAATATCAGTACAACTGGTAAACATTATCTGAGGCATTTTCATACAAATCACTACGAGAAGCACACTTGGTTAGTGGGATGTAGCGACACCAAAAAAAAATATGTTGGCCTTGTCTCCTTTTCGGAACGGAAAAGAATGTATGGAGTAGGACTGGATACAATGACATGGGGAACTTCCGTAAAGCCATAAAGAAACACAGTTTATCACAAAATCATTTGCAGGCAATTGTTTCGGAAAAAACATTCGGCAAAGTGAGAATAGTGGCGGCTTCGGTGGCGTAGTTGGTTGCATGCTGAGCTTCTATGCCCAAGATCGCAGGTTCAAATCCGGCCGAAGTCGTCGGATTTTTTAAGAGCATTATAAATCCCTCAGTATGCCTTCCTTCAGAGGGGAAGTAAAGCTGGCGGTCCCATGTCATAGATTTATGGCATGTTAAAGAACCTTCCACTAATTACACCTGTGTGAAGCTAAGAATGTAAACAACGCTCTTAGGTTCCTACATTCGTTGCCAAGAGTCAACTGCGGTGGCGTCTGGCAGCTAAGTTCTGAACTAGTAGTCGTTGACGGTGGCGTTTGGTGGCAAAAGTAGGAACTATTTGATAAATTCAAAAGTCTGCAGTCCTTACTTGAATTAAAAAACAGATAACACACACTAATACAGTCATCACAATTAACACCGGTTATCAGACAGATTCTACACACACCCAAAGTACACGGGGCTACATGACCGCGTTGTCGCAGCCCCTAAACTTAAGAACCAATGAATGTGAGAATAGATTGTTTGCTAGATAGCAGAGGACATTCTAAACCGCCAGCACAACGAATTGGTGCTTAAAAACAGGGATATTCTGAAGCGTTTTGTAGATGTTGTGTGTTACCTAGCGAAACAAGAGCTCCCATTTAGAGGCCACAATGAATCAAGTGAGTCATCGAATCAAGGAAACTATGTAGAGCTAGTTATACTCGTTAGTATGATTTGCCACTCAAACAACACTTAGAAAACTCGTCCGTTTTCACTGGGATGTCAAATATAATTCAGAATGATTTGATTAAAGCTGTATCAAAAATTGTTGGCCTAGAGATAAGGAATGAAATAGGGCAAGCTAAATATGTTTCTGTAATTCTTGATGAAACTACAGACTTTAGTACTTTTTCTCAGTTGTCCTGTGTATTTCGGTATGTACGCACAGATTGTAAAGTTGAAGAAAGATTCATGGGTTTCATAGATGTTACAGAAAATCGCACTGCGGCTGCTTTGTACAATATTGTGCAGACTTTCGTTAAGGAATATGGCTGTAAAAATAAATTGATAGCGCAAAGTTACGACGGTGCTGCAGTTATGACAGGTCATTTAAATGGTCTACACGGTAAAGTTCGAGACACTTATCCACATGCTATTTTTGTTCACTGCATGGCTCATAGATTAAATTTAGTGTTGTCTCAGTCATCGTGTTCAATTAAAGAATGCCGAATATTTTTCAGCACATTAAATGGTTTAGCAACTTTCTTTTCCAAGTCATCAAAATGAACGAAACCGCTCTTCAATTCGTTGGAATTTTCGTGCCCGATTAGTACGGACACTACATGACCATAGAATCGATTTCATTGCCTTGTTTGATAACTGACCCTGATGAAAAATGGGACTAGGAATCGATGACAGCTGCCAATGGTTTTCAGGTATTATTGAAGAGCTTCGAGTTCATTTTTCTTTTGAATGTATTCACAGACATTTTCCCGCATAGTGAGGTTTTATTTGGGATAATTCAAACAAATGCTCGCGACGTTGGATACTCTTCCTGAATCTGGGCTAACTTTTTTGACTTCGTTGATTTGAGAACTCAACTCATTGCCGTATATCAAACAAGCAAATTCAGTGGGAAAAGTGCACAAGAACTTTCAAAATTCATTAGTTTGAATGTCTTAATTGGGGCGAATGGGGAAGTTTTTAACCTATGCAACCTAGTAGTAACAATTCCGACGTCTAGTGCATCAGTGGAAAGAACGTTTTCTGCCATGAAACATATAAAAACCTTCGCCCGAAACTTAATGCATCAAGAAAGACTTTCACATCTCGCGCTTCTTTCCATTGAAAAGGAGTTATTGTGCAGCCTGCAGGGGAACACTGATTTTTACGACCGCATAATTGATGAAATCGCAAAGAGGGAGGGAAGAATTGAACTTTGCTACAAGTGATCTGCCAAGGTAAATAGTGACATTAATTAATTTTGTACTCTTTGGTGCATGGATATTTCAAAATTGAGACTGCACAACAGGGATGGCAAATAGGCTACATATTCACTTCACTTATAATATTTCTATTTATCGTCGGAGAAATCGCTTGCCTCTAAGAAATGATCTCGATAATTTAGTGAATGTTTTCCTTTGAAATGCATATTTTTCAAATTATTATATTTGAATCGTGGTTTATGTAATCTTTTTATTTTTGCATTAATGGAAACTTCTCTATTATAATGCAATAACCAACAACTTCTTTTTTTAAATAATGTGATAAGTCTTTAAAATATTATTCAAATTATACGGATGTACATTTAAAATGATCTATCCTTTTTACACCTACTCTTTGAATATAATTTGAATGATATTCAGAGCAATTTTTCGTTTGTTGGGCTACTCTGAAGATTCCTACATCAGTATAATTTGAGGGATATTTGCAAAGAAATATTAACCGAACATGCAATACAACGTCATAAGGTTATCTATTACCAGTAGCATGTTTATTATTTTAATGTTCACTTGGGTCCCATTATAGAAAATAATAATGTTATTGTTTTTATGTCCCTGTTAACTTCTGAGGATTTTAGAGACGCTGGGGTGCCGGAATTTTGCCCCAAAGGGAATCTTTAATGTGCCAGTAAATCTACTGACACGGCTCCTTCGCAGTTGCGCACCCTCAAATGGAGACTGACTGCGCCGGGATTCCATCCCGCTATCTTGAGCTCAGCAGACGAGAACGTTACCACTGAGCCACGCAGCCAGTCATAATAGAAAATTTACGGCTAATAACCTGAACGTTTAGCTCCTTAGACCAAGAAATGTGAACAACAAAAACACAAGCTGCCACACTGTTTAATCATCAAATGACACACGATCAGAAATGCTTGCCAACCCTATTGTTTAATAATTTACTCCACACTTACTATAGTTACAAGGATTCGCATGCCTGAAATTGAAAAGAGAATGAGCTGTGCGGTATTCCAATTTCTTCATTTTTTTTAAATGGGAAGGTCTCATAATTATGTGTGTACGGTAGAGTATTAGTTGCTACTTCAGACATCAACCTCTACATTAACAAGGGCGTCACTAGAACCGGGTGCTGAAGTTGCTTTAGGGTGTAAGCATATACTTTCAGTCTTCTTCACAGCTCACCCTCGAAAACATTCCACGCCATGCCACTGAGTGTCTGCTTCATGACCCCAAGTTGGCAGAGGAAATGGAATTTTTGAAGGGCTGTAAACATCCATGTCGGTACAATATTGGCTTGTAAAAGATCTTCTCTATCATATTTGGAGATTCATCTTCATCATCATCTTCTACAGTTTCCAGCCCCTAGCTGGGTCTGCTTGGAATATGAGCCTCTCCATCGTTTTCTATCCCCCCACCACTCCTCACTCTGTCCCACTCCTCTCCTCATTTCTGCACTCCTTCCTTCACACCCACAATCCACCTTTGGTGATTACCAGACAAAATTAAGTAAATCAGAGCCACAGGTTGTTCAGCAGAATTTTGGTTTTGATACTAGATGGCAGTGCATAACAGAGTAGATCACCTAAGTGGCTCCTACTCAAATGGTCAACACAAAGGTCGCCGAGGCCAAATGATGATTATTATTATTATTATTACAAAGCTTGGGTTGTGATGTATTACTAACAAGGCAAGTTCAAAACTGGGTAGAATGTGTAACTGTGATAATAAGCGAGCACACAGGATGACCTGAGTAGCCCACTGATAACCAGGCTCAACTTTTATGCCTACACGTTAGTTCAACATCAACTTGATTATCTTATTCTTAGAAACTGTCATTAACAGCTTTGACAAGACTGGTGAAGAAGAAAAAAGAAAGAAGGTAAGAAAAAAGGCAATATTATCAAGCTTGAAAGGGGGGAAAAGAAAGTCCAGAAGTTTGAGGCTAGTACATTAGACCAGGCAAATTAGACCAAAAAAAGGCCGTGCTTCCCGAAAAATCTTCCAAAGCTGGAATGTGTTTTAATACCTTTTGGGGGACCCAAATTAGAGTCCTGTGAGTTTGCGACGGATTCTGACTTCTGCTTAATTTTTGGTAGTCCAAAAACCGCAAAATTTTCGCACTTTTTTCAGTTTTTTGCTTATAACTTCTAAACGATGCATTCTAAAGAAAAGTTTTCTTGTAACGTTTTTAAAGAACATTAAATTTTGCGTCGAATGGTTTCTAGTCCGTCTAAATCAGCCCAGTCGTTTAGCCGCAATCGATTTCTGAAATTGGGCCATTTTTACCAACGTTTTAAAAAGTTGATTCTTTGTTTAGTTTTTCGCTTAAAACTCCTACACAACGCATCCTACAGAAAATTGAATTCGAAGATTTTTAAGAGCATTAAATTCTGCGTCGAATTGTTTTTAGTTTGTCAAAATAGGCCGAGCCGTTTAGCCGCAATCGATTTTTTGAGTTGGGCCATTTATACCATCTCTCATGTAATTTCCTTTTCCAATCGTGCAGTTTTCGAAGTGGCAAAGGAGCAAATCCGGGTTAGCCCGGTTCCCCCATTTGGCCTTGACAACCCAAGAGCAGCCACCTGTCCCTTTGTTCTCTCTCCCCCTCAAATCCCTTCATCGGTTTCCCTTCATACCCTACGGAGCCTCACATAACGGGACGTCTCCCTTCTTCAATTTATACCAGTGCAATCAGTGTTCGGCTTCAGTTGTGTGAACACGTTAAAAATGTAAAGTTTTCGTGTGTTATACGACGATGTTGCCTCCGTTTCGTTCAATAAGTTGTTTTTATACTGACTTCTAGAAATGGCAAGCATGAGGTGTTTTATTTGTGGTGGTGATGTCAAATGGGACGATGAAAGAGGCACTATTAAGGAAAGGGCTCTGAAAACCTTTATTGATGCCAGCAAGAGGAGGATGGATGGCCATGACAAGTGGTTGGCGCAGCAAACGTCTGTAATAGCTTGAATCGTACTTTGAATTCGAATTGGCCCCGTACCCACTCTCACTGTTTGATGATGATGGCATGATGCGGAAGAGTAGAAAATCAGAACTGTACAAGCTATTCACTCCAATCAAAGTAGATCTCACTGTGAATGCAGACTACGTAGTGGATGGTGGTTACCTCCTGCACAGAGTTGTGTGGAACAGCGGAGAACAGTTTTCCAATATCATTCAGAAGTACGTAAATTACGTGAAATCCAACTACAAGTCTGACAGTATCGCCATAGTTTTCGATGGGTACCCAAAGGATGTGGCCGAGAAAAGTATAAAGTCAGCTGAAAGAGCGCGAAGAGCCCGTGTTATGTCATCTTTGTCGGTTATATATCAGGAAAATACCAAGGCAACAAGCCGGCTTCGATTGCTTGGGTTCCGCCGCGGCATTCACGTGAAACAAGCCCTTGAAGATGCAGATTCTCTGATTGTGTGCACAGCAATGGAGAGGTCTATGGAAGGTGGCAATGTTTTCTTAGTGGGAGAGGACACCGATCTGTTGGTCATGCTCACTTTTCATGTTGCTGTCTTTGAAGAACCCATCTCCAACGTGTTCCTCATCAAACCCGGGAAACAGAACCAGGAAACTGTCGCTTACAGTCCGAGCAATTGTCAGCTGCCTGAAGACATGAGGAAGTATGCCCTGTTTCTCCATGCCTTCACGGGGTGCAACACCACATCCTCATTTTTCCACCAGGGGAAAATAAAAGTTATCAAGTAATTCATGGCAGACCAAAACCTCTTTCATCAGGCCTCTATTTTTCTTGACCCGATCTCAAGCCCTGGCCAAGTTGCAAATGCAGGTGTTCTCATCATAAAAAACCTGTACACGGGTGGCAGCAGTAAGTCCCTCAATGAAGTGAGGTTTGGCATTCCTTCAGAGCTTATTTACAGGTGCAGGTATGGAGAGTAATGTACTAGATCCAGAGAGATGGGGATGGAAAATAACCACCAATGGCTTAACTCCCATCACAACGACTGATCCACCCGCTCCACAAGAACTTCTCAACTCCATATTTTCGTGCACATGTAAAAAAGGGTGCAAAGCAGCTTGTTCCTGTAGGAAGGCAGGGGTAAAATGCACCACCATCTGCATGACCTGCCAAGGGCACACATGCCTCAATTCCATCTCTGGAGACAAGGATATTATACTGCATCCCACCCAGTGTGACGAGGAGATTAATATCATCGAAGAAGAGCAAGAAATGAATCCTCATTTTCAAGATTCCGAGGATGAGGTGCTAGATGACGTGATCGGCGAAGAGCCACCGTTATCTCCTAAACGGCGAAAGAAATCGTCAACATGAGTACCTTGTACATCTTTCACATTATGATGTTTCATGTACACAACTAATAGGCTACATCTTACTGTACATAATTTATATTGTCGTTTACATAAACATGTTATGTAAATGTATCTTATGTATAGGCCTACATATTTTGTTACTTTCAATAAAACATTATTCATAATAATGCCTTCTTATATTTTGAAACCACATAACATCATTTTGGAGTGTCCAGGTGCGGATCCAATAGAGGGGGGAGGCACGAATCATAGAATTTCTGAAACATGGCCAACTTCAGAAATCGATTGCGGCTAAACTATTGGACTGATTTAGACGTACTAACACCCATTCGACGCAGAATTTAATGTTCTTTAAAGACGTTATGAGGAAACGTTTCTGTAGGATGCGTCGTTTAGAAGTTATAAGCATAAAACTGAAAAAAGAACAAAAATTTCGTGGTTTTTTGACTCCCAAAAATTAAGCAGAAATCAGAACCCGTCGCAAACTCACAGAACTCTTATTTGGGACCCCCAAAATGTATTAAAAAACATTCCAGCTTTGGACTATTTTTCGGGAAGCATAGGTCTAATTTGCCTGGGCTAATAAGACACATATTGTAAAGAACATCCTTTCATAAT
This sequence comes from Meconema thalassinum, assembly GCA_946902985.2. Classification (NCBI taxonomy): domain Eukaryota; kingdom Metazoa; phylum Arthropoda; class Insecta; order Orthoptera; family Tettigoniidae; genus Meconema; species Meconema thalassinum. Next base: position 1,357,702,899 of record OX336388.2, read on the forward strand.
TCCAACACTGACGATGATAGTGTGAGTTCTTGCTCTACTATGTGTGTGTCAATCGTGTACTTGCTTCAGCTCTTCCTCTCTGTTCCCTTAAGTGGGTGTGATAGCACAATGTTTGCTTCCCACTAAAGACAGACCCGGGTCAGTTCCCAGTTAATGCATGTAGGATTTTTGAGGCGAAATGTCATGTCCTATTGCACAGATTCGACATAAAAGAGGTATGGTACCACAGCTTATAATGTAGAGATTCGTCTTTACTAATGTGTTAGCGCAGCTGGGTTTAGTATTTGCATATCCAGAGCAATGTACATTACTAGTGTCCAAAAGTTAAGCATAATCACTAAAAGAGCCATACCGCCTGATAGGAATGTCAGACGGAAGCTGATCACTCACCATGTCACACAATTTCTCCAAAAAAAAAAAGCAGTGTCAGAAAGATTCTGATAGCTAAGGTACACCTTTGACAATAACTAACTAACCTTGGCAATGTCTTCCACAACAAAATATGCTGTTAATAGGCTGTATGTTTACCCCTAATGGCCAGACATGCTTCGCAGCGACGTGGCAAGCTCTCTAACAGATGGTCCGAGAGTTCTTGTGGCAGTCGATCCCATTCCTCCGAAAGGGCAATGTGAGAGTCTTGGAGGGTCCTTCGTGAAGGCTGATGGGATGCAATTTGCCTCCCCAATGCATCCCAGACATGTTCTATAGGATTCAGATCCGCAGACCTCGTTGGCCAGCCCATGCGATGAATGTCTTCCCCAGCCAGAAATTCATCCACAAGAGCAGTGCGGTGCGGTCGGGCATTATCGTCCAATAAGAGGAAGTCTGGACCAACCGCACCTCTGAAGAGTCAAACATGTGGTCTCAGTACCTAATCCCTGTATCTCCAAGTGTTCACAGTGTTCCTCGGGCCACCCATGAAGATGTGCAGGTCCGTACGGCCATGCAACATCATGCCGTCACCACCACCATACTAGTCCCATTCCACGATGTTCCTGTGATTGTATCGGCTACCCGGTTCTCTCCAGAATAATGTGCGACGGGAATCGTTCTGCAAACTGAAGCCGGATTCATCTGTGAAGTGCACATGCCTCCATTCATTCATGGTCCAGTTTCGACGTTGACGGCCCCACAGTAAACGGGCCCGTGCTGGAGTGAGCGGGACGCACAGTGCTGCACATCTGGCAAACAGCCCTGCTGTTCTAAGCCTCCGGAACACAGTTTGCTGGGAAACAGCAACCCCTGAGACGGCTGCAACCTCCGCCGACCATTATCTTGCAGGTGCACTCCGATTTCGTTGGGCGGTTAACGCCAGATATCGGTCCTGCTGTGGGGTGGTTACTCTTTGTCGACCTGGTACTGGCCTACGACTAACATCTCCTGTGTCTCAAAATCATCTCCAAAGCCTGGAAATGACACCTTGTGGCATATTCAAGGATACGGCGACTTCGGTCTGTGTCTGGCCTGCTTCCAGACGGCCGAGTATTCTACCCTGCAAAATGGGGTCGAAATGGCGTCGTTGTGCCATTATGTCGTCACGTTCACCACGAGGCTACACTACGCACACTGTAACAGGGCAAACACGATTGAGGGAATATGGGGCACTGGCACTGACTCCGTTTGCCTTGCGGTTATGCCGCTAGTCAAAGCAGGGAATACTCCTTTCCTATACAGAGCAAACACGTAAGGTTGGTAGATGCATATGTCGTGCGATTTGCGGTCTATTTCCTGTTGCCCTGCTTATTCGTAACTTATGCTTAACTTTTGGACACTAGTGTATATGGTCAAAGAAGGGATTCTGGAAGAAAATAGACTGTGGACTTATTGAAAGGAACAGAGAATATGGGAAAACCACAAAACCATTTTCAAGACGGCTGAGGTGGGATTCAAATGTACGCGTTAGCACCCTCGGCCACCGTGGCTGGTTAAGCCGTTCTGCTTCAAGAGCTTGAAGATTGGGTCTCCGTGTTAGCGCTATCTCAAGAATGCGATCATGTGGTCAGTCTGAATGGCCAATGTATTGAAGATACTGCAGTACACATTTGTACTTATTACCCGTCTGACGAATCCTTGCAGGTGGTAAACGTATGAATTCCTATAATTCCACCCTCTCTTCCACTCCTCGTCCCACTAAGGGATGGATCGCCAAGTGAGACAATCAATTACACCACTTTGATCACCTCATTTTGCCAATTTCAAGGATTTTATTTAGCCATATAAGATGGTCTCTACTCATTACTTACCACACTAACAAAGTGGTGCTAGCACGTTTTGCTGACTGTTTCTCTTATAAGAAGCAAGTTATTTATCCTCTGATGAAAATTTGTTGACCATGATTATGCTACACATATATAATTACTTTTGTGACCATCGTAAATTCAAGCTGCAGAGAATTAACAGTAGGTTGATTATATATAGCATAATCTTGTGCCAACCAAATTGCAATAATATTTAGTAAATAAAATATGCAGCCTACATGAAATGAAAATGTACCAATGTTTTTCGATTAGTTGTTACATTATCGATTATGTTATGTTGTATGTTGTTATTTGGCACAAGAATGATGGTACACTACACAAAAATGCCAACTTTCAAGTTACATTACCGGAGCCATTTCAATGTTTGCAAGTGGTCTGCAAACATGAGTGGCGACAGTGAAAGCAAACCTGTTGAACCCAGCAGCAAGAATATTACAATAAATCACTATGTTTGTAGTGATGGGGAAAAAGTGGTAAGGTTTCATCCTTGGTAACATAATGTGATGTGAACTACGATATGTGTAGCTTGTTGCATTCTCTTGATGGATTCAGTATTTACCGTATTTTATATTTGTCTATTACATAAGCACTTTTTGTCTTTGCTCGTAAGCTAGTTTACTTTTGTTTAGCAATCACTTAAGATGACCATGTGCTGGTGGAATTTCACTGCCAAAAAATAAGAGATAGCAAAAGGATATCAGGATTTGTCTATTGGCACAAACTTTTACAAAATGTGACATTTTATCAGTGGATCAGTCTCATTCATGGGCTTGAAACCATGGAAGCTACTGAGATAAATGTGCTGTTGAAAAATGGGATTTAAGACATAGTCAGTGCTTATAAATGCTCTGAAAGGTGTTACTTATAAGGTCAGTGATGCTGCATTAGCACTTTTTGTTTTGGCTCAGCGAGAGAAGCAATGCTAAATTACCTAACAACGCGTCTGGCCTAATATGCCACATTAGAGCACTGCCTTGGATATTGGGATTGCTGACCATATTACCAACAGTGGGGATTTTTGATGATCCAACCAGCCTCCAGACCGATGACTACCACACCAGATCCAAGGACAATTTTTGTTAAAAGACTCAAGGTATTAAGTTCTTTAATGTTTAACTTGGAACACTGTTCCACCCATTGCCTTGGATTGAACAGCATTTATACATACTTTTACTGCTATAGTAATACATTTACAAAGGTATATTCCTTTGTTTACTTTTCCATTAGCATGTTCACTAAGGAAAAATTACACACTCATCACGACTCAATCACAACATCTATGAAATGAAAAGCTGACGCTCAACTACTACACCACTTCATCATTATCGTGAACCGACTCCAGTTTACCAGGTGTGGTGAATGAGCGTCCTCCATTTATTTCTCTCTAAGAATGTTCCCCCCTCCATAATTTGCTGTAAATCCAGACCTCTCCCTGCAAGATCATTTCTAACCTGGTCGATCCATTTCTTCCCTGGTCGACCTCTCGGTCTCTTGCCTCTCAGTTCTTTCTCAAACCACACTCTAGCTGTTCTTTGTGTGTCCATTCTTTTGAGATGACCAAACAATTTCAGCCTGGCTTCAACACAGATCTACACCACTTCAACTTGTGATAATACAGCTCAATCTGAATGGCATTCAAAGTTACACATAAAACAACACTATACCTGTGAGCCATTCACTGAGAGTATTACACAAGTGCTAACAGTTTTCAGACAGAAAACCAATTCACGAAATCTGGATGAAACCAACGAGTGCAATAATGTAGTCTTCCCTGTCAAATTTGAAACATATCTTGTCAATAACACTCATTAGAAAACCTTAATTAGATTCTAATAAGGCAACCCTTAAAAAATGGCTTCCAAATTTTTGTATTTCTTTAAGTACCGGTAATATAAAATAAAACTGCTTTACCCTTACAAGAAACAAGCTCACAACACGCACATTTGCAACCGAGGAAAGGGCACGACGATCAAAACGTCTTAAGAAGTAGACTGGGAGGAACGCAAAGCCCGAACAATCCCTTCAAAGAAGATCTGAACGATGGACTGACTACAGTTATCCTATGCGGTCATAAAAGAAGTGAAGAAAATACTCACAATTTTAACAGCCACATTTTTTCCCTAAAATATGAAGAAAGTAGAAAAAAAAAAACTGGAAGTTCTTCTTTAATGTAAGGATGGTTTTCAGTTGATCAACATGCAGATGGGGGCCCCATTAATACTAATAAATCTACCAAATACCTTTAAAATTCTGATACATAAACTTCACTACTTAAAATAAATCAGTGGGGTGACATGATTCTTTCCTCATGTATTTATTTAGTTTTTTGAAGATAATTTGAGAGTTCATTAATATTAGCTGCTCAGGATACACAGGCCCCCCCTCTACGTGCTAACCTATTGGATTTCTGCCACACCACACACACAAAAAAAAAGTTTGATACAGTTGTGAACTGAAATTCCTGCTGTATATTTGGAAAGTTGTTTTAGGTGGCTTCTCTGATAATATGCACACAAAAAAATCAGAATTCAGCAGCCAGATTTTTAAACTCATAGAAAAGTGGAAACTTAATATGCCATATACAACAAACTTCAATATATGAGTAGACCCAGTTGTAGCTATAAAAGTTTGAAAGAGATAGGTACATTTTGAAAATGAAAAATTAGTCTTGACTCACAGATACAACTTAAGCTTCAATATCAGGTTTAATATCATTAGAATGTCAACTTCGGAGCAAAAAGTATTTGCTCAGAAATAGTACCCATATTGAACACGTGTTGACATTACTGAAGATCTGCAAACTCTCAGTTCAGGCTGATTTCCCACTCAAGGTTGCAAGTGATAGCCTGGCACAAGCAGTTACATGGAATTGCAATGTTACAATATTTGCATAGTGCTCGTAAGCTATTTGGTGAGATTCTCCCTTTCGAGTATGCTGGTATATACTTAATAGATGCCAAGAGTAGGTATAGAGATGTTTGATATATCTGAAGGGGAAAAAAAAAAACAAATTTGCATTCTATTGAAAAGAGTTTAGCATTATTTTCCAAAACCACATTATTTTGAATTGTTAAATTTCAAGGTTTGAACTTACCTTACTTAGGTACCACTTGTTTGTGGAATAATATACTGGTGTTAAATTTAAATGAAACACCTCTCGTTATAAACCATACCTTAACTGACAAATACAATACAACATACAATTTCTTTCCTCATGAAATGAAATACTGAATCTGTTTCCAAAACAGATACAGTAGAAGAGATTGTCAAATATTTGACGAACAAGTGGCTCTAAAGGTTTGGAAAACTAATAAAATCAGTCAGAATTTCATTGCAACCTTCAAACATTCTTTTATCTACTTTTGACATTTTCATAACAAAATATACATAAGGGGAAACAGCCATCATGGAATAACAAATGAATGTTGCCGATGGCTGAGTGGGGACTGGGGAAAAATTGAATGGATACTGCAATTAATTTTAGCTAAAGAGTGAAATGACATCAGTTTACATTGACACTTATTAGAAGTGAGGGAGGCAGAGTAGTTGTTCTATTGTTTCACAAACAAGTAAAGGTAATAATTCCATAAAGGATTTCATTGATCAAAACACAGAAATGCTTGTATTCCAACTGAGACTGTTTTGGTTTCCTATATTACCAGAGAACTTGACTTCATTGTGAATGGGCCTTCACAGTGAAGAATGTTAGAATTAATATTCATGTGCATTAAGTAGCACAATAGGTGGAGTTTAAAGTCATGTTTCAGACATTGCGCCACCTTCTCCCGACTCATTCGCGCAGAGAGGGAGGGTTAACTTCTCTCTTACAGTCTGAACGAGAGGTAAAATTTGAGCCACTTCACTTGGTTCAATTAACTGCACAGGTGAGACCTGTAAACAAACATTCATTACAAGTTACTCAAGATACTTTGTACAGTGCATCATACATAATACACTTCTACACACAATTACCTTAAATGCTATTCTCATGTTTTCATTTTGCAGAACAAGCATCGGAACCTCTTGGTACCATCTCAAATATGGTAACAACAGTTTAATAATGATACAGACTTAATATACCTCTTAACGGGCTGTGAAGAAGGCAAGATCTGGAGCGAGGTGAAGAGGTTGGCTGTCAATAGGACCAGATGGGGATGCTTTGTCGATGCCCTATGTTCCACAAGGGACAACAGGAATTAAGTCAAGTAACTAACTGGCTGTGGTTTTAAGGTGTTGAAATATTGCCTTCAAGGGATTTTTTAACGAGTAAATCTGGCACAGGACTTTTGCCATTAAATCCCCTCAAATGCCCATCAGTTGGATTTAACAGCTTCATTGTTTATTTGAAAACTAGTGAGAGACTATGTGTAATCATCAACTTACTGAGAAAGAATGACTGCACAGCTTTCTTTCCTTTATCTTGTTTAACTCTCAGAGCCAGTAGTAGAGTATTGGTTGGTTCTTAAGTTTAGGGGCTGCGACAACGCGGTCATGTAGCCCCGTGTACTTTGGGTGTGTGTAGAATCTGTCTGATAACCGGTGTTAATTATGATGAATGTATTAGTGTGTGTATCTGTTTTAATTCAAGTAAGCACTGCAGACGATCAATTTTCAAGTAGTTCCTACTTTTGCCGCCAAATGCCACCGTCGACGACTACTAGTTCAGAACTTAGCTACCAGACATCACCGCAATCGGCTCTTGGCAACGAACGTAGGAACCTAAGAGCGTTGTTTACATTCTTAACCTATGTAATGTATCGTGATCAATACTAATCCCCATCTTTCATCCAACTCAAGTATTTATTCTCATAGAATGTAAATGCATACTGACCTTTAAATCCCTCACATGAGCCTCTCTTGATGTATATTCTCTCAACACATAGTCAGTCTCAAACTCATGATAGAACCGAGTATCGTTGAGGCGCACCATCACATTGTCCACTCGCAGGAAGTAGCGAAGAAGGATGAAGAAGCTGCTGGGCATTACTCTCTGAGCAACAAGTACACATGATTAGCTAGCACATCACAAGGCAACAAGTATGTATAGGCTCTAGACTTGTAATTATAACATTTGACAGATGCTGTATTTTTCTTCACAGAATATGTTGTTAAGGGCTTGGGACATCTTGGTCATCAATCACATGTTGTTGGGTGATTGTTGAACTTGTCTGATAACCTGTATTCCTATGATGACTGTAGTAGTGTGTGTAACTATTCAGGACAGGGATGAGGTAGATGCTCCGGGACTTGAAGTAAGGTACTGAGCCCATATTTTCTGGTTGAAATTATGAGGAGTTGAATATTTTATTAGCATTCGGAGCGGATGAAGTTTTGATGGCTGGAAAAATGACAAGGCTTCAGGCGGTATCAACTCTGTAACATTGTCATTGGCGGAGCGAGCAGGGAGATCTGGTTTTATGAAAAATAAACTAGACACGCGAGGCCCAAGCACAAAAAAAGGGATGACTTTCTCCACATGTCAAGTTCAAGCCGCAGTACAATACAAGGAACTAAATCATGTGAGCTGATCACAGGAGGGATATTTCGGCTATTAAACGAAGCAGTTAATGAACAATTACAATTGTTAGAGAAGAAACAGAAGTTATTTCATTGAGAGTAGCAGAATATTATTAGGGTAATTGTAGTCATTTTCGAAATTTATTTATGGGGTCTGGTACAGCGAGAGAAATTATTATACGAAGAATGAGCGCCAATTTTCCCTAGTTTTTGGAAGAGACGCTATGAAAACCTCGAACTTAGAGAACGTGCCAATTTAGCAAGAGGACTCTTCTCTCGACACTTGAAGCGAACGGGCGTGTCACAGTTCTTCTCCCGAATATAGTGCGGGCGATAATAATTTTGACGGTGAGGCAAGCCACATCTTCCGTCAACTATATAGAAAGACGTACGAAAAAAAATATTACGAGTGCGGTCTTATGCGTCTCATGAGCACAAAAGAAATTCAATAAGTTTTTTTTAAGAAACATTCTACAATAGCGAAGTGCTATAGCTAGCGATGCCTAGAACATTTATGAGTGGTAAAATTAGGAGAGAAACAAATCAAACTTTGCAAATTTTTTCTTACGAACAATTATTGAACTTGAACATTACAATCTATGAGGGATTATTATCAAATTCCCTAATTATCTTCGAACGACGGAAAGCTCCAGTATTTGCGAGCTATTAATAACCAATTCAACTACATTGCATACACTTTTGCAAAAACCAACAATCTACGAAGAATTGTCATCATGTATTCCAAAATTATGTTCGAAAATGAAATTTATTACTGCAGCATGACTTCAGATATTAACAAGGAAGTTCAGATGGCTGAGTAAATATGCAGAAGGGAACACTACGCTGAGAATTATGGAGAATCTGAGAGTAACCAGATGACATTACGCAAAATGATGGAAAATTCAGGAGTAACGTAAATACCACTCTACAAAATGTATAACGATGAAAAAACTTCTAGAACATCAGTACATGTCAGCGCTAAGAAGAAAAAAAGTAGATGGAACTAGGGCGAACCCAGTTCAATGCATGTAGAAGACGAAATTCGATTCCAGAATGAGATCCCAGTTCAAATCCCAGACGAGAATGGAATTGGAGGTCCGAAGACACATTTCGAGCGGAGGAAGAGAAGGAGTTCCAATCGCTGATTACATCAGAGCAGTGAATGGTATTCCATCTGTTAATTTCTTCAACAGCAGCTGAAACCAACACAAGGTGTGATGGTCCCAATTTGTGACCAGAACGAAATAATTTTATATATTTTATTATTATTATTATTATTATTATTATCAATATTTTTTAAGTTTACATTTTACCTTTTATTAGTTATTATGTTAACTAATATATTTATATCTATTATTATGCGGTAATGTAGAATATTATGGCAATTGAAAGGATTTGGAGGGATACACATTATACTTGAAATAAGTTTGACGCTTGACTGAATATTATTTCTGAAGAAAATTCGAACAAGAGAAGAAGGAGGGTGTTCACAGAAGGCGGCTTATTCACGGCTTCTCGGAAATGACATAAATAGACACTTATGTCTGTCACATCAAGTATTCTACCAATATACAAATCATACTAAGAAAGGATTCTAAGAAGACTTACCACTAACAATGCTGGGCCGATGAATGAGTCCTTTGCAACTTTATACTAAAGGTGGGCTGGACCTCCTGAGAATTGCTACAATGAAGTATTGTCATTGTTGATATATGAAAGGCGGGCTTATATCGCCTAGCGACTTCTGAAGAGGGGTCATGCACGTGCTTTACCTGGGAACGTTATATATATGACAGCCGCCCAAATGGAATTATTATTATTGAATTGCTGGAGAAGAGGGAAGATGCTGAGTGGAGCAGAAGAACTTGTAGCGTGATGGAGTCTATAACGCAGTTCTAAACTAGACAGTTGACTATTAAGTATGTGAATTTGATAAGACATTCTGTCTCATCAAACTGTGACATGGTTGTGTACGAGGCTATTGTCACAGGGATGATTTTTGGAATTTATTCCGTCATCCACATATAAATTAATTACTTTGAGGATGATCAGGGCCATCTGGAACTCTCTACGCAACAATCCAACTACAAAGATCTTCAATGCGGTGAGCGATGTAAACAGTTATACTCCAGTCAAATCAGAAGGCTATCATGCTTATTAAATTCAATATATTCTATTCAATTAACTCAGTATACTCCAATTTCCAATCAAGAACCATAATACAAGTAAATTCAGTAGATTCTTTAATTTAAATTTATTATTATTATCTTTAGTATTTTATATATTTTTTTTTTGCACTTGTTGTTTTTATATATTAAATTCATTTTTAAATTCAAATGTTAGACTGGTTTCCTTTAGTAGCTAGAAATTACTATAAGGCAACACCATACTCCTGAACTAATTATCGTAAGGTTAGATTACGTAAGTTTCACTACGGCTGGAGATAGGAATTTCGATGCTCTACCTCTGTTTAACCGAGGTTTAATATATTATTTTGATCATGATATATATAAATGATCTGGCGCCCTGGCAACACATATATTACACATTATGTACTTTTTTAGTGAAGCTGACAACAATACAGATACACTATTAGATTAATACACAATTAAATGTTTCATTTTGATCACCCAAATGTGGGCGATTATTTAAATATTAACCTTTTTTTTAAACTTTATTCTTATTAACAGTAATCAAGTTTAAATATCTCTATAAACCATTACAAATGACGCCCAACTAGCGGAGCACTTTTGTTATTATTAATTGAACTTTAATAAACTAACAAACCATTACAAATGGCCCCCAACTATGTGGCACGAAAACCTAACGATATTTACGGAAGGAGTGAGTGTTAATTCAGTGCAAATTGTCAGTGATTTTGGGGGAAAGTGAAGTGAATTAGTGTATTATTAGTGATTGATTTTGGGGGAAAGTGAGGTGAATTTTGGAACGGTAAACTTTATACGGTGTACTTCGAGATGGCGGATGAGGAACAAAGGAAATTGAGGAGTAGGGGTAAAGGCGAGAAAGCTAATTATACGAAAGTTGATAGTGGTACTGAGGCTGAGAGTGTAGAGGATTATACCAAGATGTCGGAGGTAAATCTTGAGAGTAATCCTGAGAATAATCCCGAGGTTAACCCTGAGACGAATATAGAGGTACATACTGAAATAAATCCTGAGACTAGTGGAGGGAAGGAGAAACAAAAGCCTTTGGATATTTCGGAAAATAAATTTGATGCGAACATAGGAATGTTTCTGGAGATGAGTAGGCAAAATCAGGAGATGAATAGGCAAAGTAGGGAGATATGTAAGGCGATATACAAGAAGCTAGAAGATAGCAATAAGGAACATCAGGAGTGGATGGAGAACTCAGTTAGAGAACGTCAGAAGCGGATGAGGGAGAGAAGATGTGAAAGTATGCCAGACATAGGTGAAAGTAGCTTAGATGAGGAAGAGCAGTTAGCGAAGATAGTAGGAGAAAGCACAGTAGAGTTGATAGAGACGGTAGAGGATTGTGAAGTAGATGTGCAGTATTTAGAGACGAGTGTAGGTGAAAGTATGCCAGACATAGGTGAAAGTAGCTTAGATGAGGAAGAGCAGTTAGCGAAGATAGTAGGAGAAAGCACAGTAGAGTTGATAGAGACGGTAGAGGATTGTGAAGTAGATGTGCAGTATGTAGAGACGAGTGTAGGTGAAAGTATGACAGACATAGGTGAAAGTAACTTAGGTGAGGAACAGCAGTCAGCTGAGGTAGCGGAGATGATAGATGAAAGCTGGATACCTGTAGAAGAGATTATAGAACGTAGTAAGAAGGAGGATAAAAAGAAGATATTAAGATATGGATTAATAGAAAAAGAGAATAATTTGAAAGAAAGAGCGGAAGTATGTAAAACAAATAAAGTACTAAGCGCTCAAGAAATAGAAATGCAGAAAATCATATATGAAGTGATTAGGCAGACCAGGGAAGAATTCAAAGCCTGTATAGAGGAAGTTAATATGAAATTAACAGAGATAAAGAAGCGTGCGTTAAGTCATAGTCAGAAAGACATAATTATTGAACAAGAAAAGCAGAAGACTGAGATAAGGAATCTCAAGAATAGGAAGAAAAAGCACAAGCAAAGCACGATGTTAGAGGAAATGATGGGGAGATATAGTGGAGAAATGAAGGGAAGGTATGCAGGAAGAACTTTTAGAAGTAAAATGAAAGAGAAAAGGATTAAGGTGATAGAGGAAAGGGAAAATGGGATGAAAGAGAGAGAGAAAGATTATCAGGTGCAGTGGCGTGCCATAGAAGGTAGAATAGGGGAAGTGATAGGCGGAGATGCGAAACACAGTGTTACTATTGAAAATGAAAATCCACAGCCTGCTTCCAGTCTCCGACCGGGTCAGGAATGGAATGAATGAAGCCCCCATCTAGCGGCGAGGATATGAACTGTGCCGGCTGCCGAGGCCTGACGCACTCCCCTGGGGCAATGATTAAATGAATGACATGAAATGAAATGATAGTGGAGAGTGTTGCTGGAATGAAATTTTGACAGGGAAAACCGGAGTACCCGGAGAAAAACCTGTCTGCCTCCGTTTTGTCCAGCACAGATCTCACATGGAGTGACCGGGATTTGAACCACGGACCCAGCGGTGAGAGGCCGGCATGCTGCCGCCTAAGCCACGGAGGCTTCTAGTGTTACTATTAATAAATATAATACGGAGGAGGAAGAAACTGTTGTTATGATGTAAGAGGAAAGTGTAACTATAAATAAATATAGAAGCGAAGAAGGAGGTGATAAGAACTTAAAAATGCCAGATAGAGTAGTTATGTGAGTCGGTATTACCATTTTGAGCGAACCGTATGACCTAAATATCCGTAATGATTTATTAAGTGAATTTATGGATGTATCTAAAGAATCTACCGTTATTAATTTTAACTCAGTGTTAAAATTACAAGTGTTAGGGGCGTGTATCGATACACTTTTTGACAGTGGCTGTCAGGTTTCTTGTATCAGTGCAGCATTTTATAATAATAGGAAGGAAAATGGTATTAAAATTGAGGAAATTCCAATTAGAACTACTTTCGTGTTAACTGCGGTGGGCAAGAAATCTCACATAATTTCTAAACAAGTGGTTGCAGAAATTTTAAAAGAAAGTAAGATTGGAACACAAGTATGTTTTTTTTAGTCCAAATCTGATATATTCACTAATTATGGGTTCGGACAGGATGTCGCAACATTCTGCACAGCTATGTTATAAGAAGGGTAATGTTAAATTCAGATGGATGGATAAAGATGTGATCATGTCATTTAATAATTCAAGTGAGTTGTATGGTGGTTCTAAGAAGATATGTATGATTGAGGAGGTATTAACGACTAAAGGAGTCGATATTTGTAGTGAGGTGGTGAGTGGTGAGATTGTTGGGGTATCTCTTGAGAGGGAACCTTGTTTTTTACATTTTTAGGCAGTATGATGACGAAGGATTATCTAGAGGATTCCTTGCGTGAGGCTGCATTACAGAGTGCGTTAGAGTGTGATCGTGTGGATCGATTGTTGATCGTGTGGATCGAGTGTTGAAGGTGTTGTAAGAGAATTAGTATATATTTGAGAACCGTATTGGATTAGCTAATTGCTACGAACATTCATTATATGTACATGATCATAGTATTTTTGTAGGTCATCGCTACCCCGTGTCTTACAAATTTCAGGAAGCTGTAAGTAGGCTGATTGAAAGCATGTTGCAGGATAAAATTATAGAACCCTATATTAATTAGCCCATATATTAATTCGTTAAGGGTAGTTCCCAAATCAGAAAGGAAAGTAAAGCTATATTGTGATGCCCGTAATTTAAGTAGGCAGATTGAAAGCATGTTGCAAGATACAATTATAGAACCCTATATTAGCCCATATATATATATTAATTCGTTAAGGGTAGTTCCCAAGTCAGAAAGGAAAATAAAGCTATATTTTGATGCCCGTAATTTAATTAGGCAGATTTTGTGAACAGTTAATATTTCAGTAGCTAGGATAGTAATGCAAGGATTTAAAGGAAAGTCAATTTTTGTACTGGAGAAATTAAATTTTATCGGTCATACGGATTCCGCGAAAGAAGTGTCATTTTGAGAAATAAGGTGAATAACTACGGGTGATAAAGAGGTGTAATATTGAGTAGAAAGAAGTGTAATTTTGAGAAATAAAGTAAGTGAATACGGATTTAGCGAAAGAATGGTAATCTGAAGTATAAAGAAGTGCAATTTTGAGAAATAAAGTAAGTGAATACGAATTTAGCGAAAGAATGGTAATCTGAAGTATAAAGAAGTATAATTTTGAGAAATAAGGTGAGTATCGACAGGTGATTAAGATGTGTAATCTTGAATAGAATGGAGTGTAATTGTGAGAAATAAGATCAGTAATTACGGTTAAAAAGGTGAGTAATTAGAAGACGCAGGAAAACGATTATACGGCACTTACAATGTGAGATCCTTAAGGAAATATGTGTCATGAGTAATAGAAGTGAAGTTGATGGTAAGTAAGGAAAGTCGCTTAATAATAAGTGAATGATTGTGGTCTGAACGAGCAGGTAATGGCGAGGGTTTGCATCAACCTATGATATTGTGTGTCTTGAAGAGCACAGAGGAAATATAAAGCGTATTTTGTCGGCTATAAGCTTGTGTATTTGAGTGTGATATATATACATATGTGGGGTAATTTAGCGCACTGCATTTGCACTGAACGATGTTGCCTTAGATAATACAAGCTAATAAAGTTTCATTTTTCTATAATATGCCTGTGTTACTAGATAAATATAATTCCTGAGAGACTGGAGTAGATCTGGTGATTCGCATCACATACCAAGTGTTGTGAAGTGATAAAGTGAATTAATCAGTTGGCAGTCCCACCAACTAGCCATAGTGTATTCAGTTCGACACCAGGCTGAGAATTGAATTCTACGTCCTCAAGATATAAAGCAAAGGTGTATGCCACCCAAATATACATAAGTGCAACGATGACTTATGTCCAAAACAAGAATATAAAAGTGAAGGGTATTTTGATGTACATTGTTTACAGGTCGCTTTAATTATGTAAAGAAGAAAGAAAAAGACATTATGAACAGTGAAAGACTGAAATTTAAAATATATATATATATATATTAAACTTGAAGGGTATATGTTTTGTATGTTGGTAATTGCTTTGAAGAGTATAATATTGTCGATGTTGGTAATTTCTTTGTAGGGTATAATATTTCATATTTGTACAAGTGTTGAAGAGAAGTATGGTGATATGATTGTTGACATATACCATAATTCTCTGGGGCGAATATGTGATGGTCCCAATTTGTGACCAGAACGAAATAATTTTATATATTTTATTATTATTATTATTATTATCAATATTTTTTAAGTTTACATTTTACCTTTTATTAGTTATTATGTTAACTAATATATCTATATCTATTATTATGCGGTAATGTAGAATATTATGGCAATTGAAAGGATTTGGAGCGATACACATTATACTTGAAATAAGTTTGACGCTTGACTGAATATTATTTCTGAAGAAAATTCGAACAAGAGAAGAAGGAGGGTGTTCACAGAAGGCGGCTTATTCACGGCTTCTCGGAAATGACATAAATAGACACTTATGTCTGTCACATCAAGTATTCTACCAATATACAAATCATACTAAGAAAGGATTCTAAGAAGACTTACCACTAACAATGCTGGGCCGATGAATGAGTCCTTTGCAACTTTATACTAAAGGTGGGCTGGACCTCCTGAGAATTGCTACAATGAAGTATTGTCATTGTTGATATATGAAAGGCGGGCTTATATCGCCTAGCGACTTCTGAAGAGGGGTCATGCACGTGCTTTACCTGGGAACGTTATATATATGACAGCCGCCCAAATGGAATTATTATTATTGAATTGCTGGAGAAGAGGAAAGATGCTGAGTGGAGCAGAAGAACTTGTAGCGTGATGGAGTCTATAACGCAGTTCTAAACTAGACAGTTGACTATTAAGTATGTGAATTTGATAAGACATTCTGTCTCATCAAACTGTGACATGGTTGTGTACGAGGCTATTGTCACAGGGATGATTTTTGGAATTTATTCCGTCATCCACATATAAATTAATTACTTTGAGGATGATCAGGGCCATCTGGAACTCTCTACGCAACAATCCAACTACAAAGATCTTCAATGCGGTGAGCGATGTAAACAGTTATACTCCAGTCAAATCAGAAGGCTATCATGCTTATTAAATTCAATATATTCTATTCAATTAACTCAGTATACTCCAATTTCCAATCAAGAACCATAATACAAGTAAATTCAGTAGATTCTTTAATTTAAATTTATTATTATTATTATTATCTTTAGTATTTTATATTTTTTTTTTTGCACTTGTTGTTTTTATATATTAAATTCATTTTTAAATTCAAATGTTAGACTGGTTTCCTTTAGTAGCTAGAAATTACTATAAGGCAACACCATACTCCTGAACTAATTATCGTAAGGTTAGATTACGTAAGTTTCACTACGGCTGGAGATAGGAATTTCGATGCTCTACCTCTGTTTAACCGAGGTTTAATATATTATTTTGATCATGATATATATAAATGGTCTGGCGCCCTGGCAACACATATATTACACATTATGTACTTTTTTAGTGAAGCTGACAACAATACAGATACACTATTAGATTAATACACAATTAAATGTTTCATTTTGATCACCCAAATGTGGGCGATTATTTAAATATTAACCTTTTTTTTTAACTTTATTCTTATTAATAGTAATCAAGTTTAAATATCTCTATAAACCATTACAAATGACGCCCAACTAGCGGAGCGCTTTTGTTATTATTAATTGAACCTTAATAAACTAACAAACCATTACAAAGGTAGAAGGTGACTTGAATCATGTAGCTATGTAGTAGACATTTTGAATTTCCATGAGAAATCATTTCTTCGATATTTTTCTATTTTTATTGATTTTTGTCACTTCACACCTTTTATTTTTCACTTTTTCGAATTGGGAATAGGAGTTTTTTTAGATAGACGATTTTCGTTGGTATTTTGGATTTTGTCATATTTTCAGTCTATAATTTTTTTTAAAGCTGGAGATATTTATGATTCGTCAGGATTAATTTGAGGAATTAATTTAGGAACTGATAGGTATTTATAGATTAAGATTCAAGTTAGGATTGTACTATTTTGATGTTAAAAATGACTTTGATAATTTATTCAGTTAGAGAAGATTTTTTGAAGTATCGGACGGTAACAGGTGATCATTCGATATCACGTAGGAGCATCTTGACTTGTGATGGAAAACCAATAGAGGATTTGTTATTCCACTCTTTAAGTTATCTGTAACGGTTGTACTGATTACAATGGATAATGTTAAGCATTCTGAGTGCAACATGAGTTTGTATTATATTCTGAAAAGTAAATTTTAAGCATTGTTGAGTACAACAATTAAGAACGACAAGCAGGGAGGACTGGAATGTATCACTATTAATTTATGATGAGTAATGTTGTGAAATTTTAAAATCTTTGAAGTACTGCGAGTATGTGAAACATGTCTTAAGTAGGAGAGAGATAGTCTGCATATTTTAATTGATGGAAGAACGCAGTGTTGTAATATTGGAGCACGATAGATGCTATGTTGTAGTAAGTATTATATTCCAATCGGTCATGGCGACGTTGGGAATATTAGTTAAGTAAGTAAGTAAGAGAATGGAAGTTGTTTTTATGATGGAAAGTCATGCAATTTTTAAAGAGAGTAACTGAACTGAATCGTCGAGGTCCCCCAACTATTTACAATGTGGCCCTTAGTTAAAAAAGGTTGGGCACCCTTGGTATAGAGTAAAATAATTAATTGTAAATAGTTTAGACGAACCAAATTGGTGGTTTACTGGATAAATTAAGGGTTTTAATTTTATTTAGACTACGGTATTTTTTTTTGAAAATGCAGTTGGCATTTGTTTCCTTAGAAGGTGGTTTTACTTTATTTTTATATTTAATTTGAAGATTAAGGTTCATGTTTGGCCTCGTATTATTTTACTTTATTATTTATTGTTGTCTTAAGAGCCTCCGTGGCTTAGGCGGCAGCACGCCGGCCTCTCACCGCTGGGTCCGTGGTTCAAATCCCGGTCACTCCATGTGAGATCTGTGCTGGACAAAACGGAGGCAGACAGGTTTTTCTCCGGGTACTCCGGTTTTCCCTGTCACAATTTCATTCCAGCAACACTCTCCACTATCATTTCATTTCATCTGTCATTCATTTAATCATTGCCCCAGAGGAGTGCGACAGGCTTCGGCAGCCGGCACACTTCATATCCTTGCCGCTAGATGGGGGCTTCATTCATTCCATTCCTGACCCGGTTGGAGACTGGAAGCAGGCAGTGGATTTTCATTTTTCATTTATTGTTGTCTTCAGTAATAAACCGACGGACACGAGGGGTTCGTTCGTCCGCTATTATATTTTTATAAAATTCAACAATTCGAGATGAAGTTTCTTAGAGGAATAATCGGGAAGACACGGAGGGATAAAATCAGAAATGTGGACATAAGGGAGAGAACTGGGTTCTCAAAACTGCAAGATAGAGACCAGTAAGCTGAAGTGGTACTGACATAATATTATGATGAGAATGGAAGAATATAGAGTACCAAAAAGAATATTTATGGAGAAAATACCAGGAAGAAGACAACGAGGAAGGCCCAGAAAGAAGTGGAAAGAAGGAAAGCATAGAGAAGAGAGGAGTAAAAGAAAAAAAAAGTATTGAAAGGAGGAAATGAATGGTGGAGGGATAGACAACTTTGGAGGTCCTTGATTCGCAACCCGACCCAGGGAACTGGAAACAGGAAATGAAGAAGACTAATTAGATAGAGGTTGTACTATGGGAGTAACTATAGGCGCCAAATACCTTTTTCCACCCTATACACTGCGAGAAGCGCAATTTTCTCATTCACCTTGTTGAATTTGTTACTTTCCCAGAAGTATAAAACCATAGTACAAATGTAGAATAGACTTCTTTCACGTCTATTTGTCAGGCATTTCTTTCAGTGGTTTTTCTAGCCGGGGACCATGAAGATTGTGCGATCCTGCTCATCTTGGATACTGACAAATATTTTTAGAAAGGGTACAGTACTATCGTGGCATTTGCCTGCAGGGAGTATGGAAATATCCAAGGAAAATCCACACTCAGGCTAGGTGCTGTCAGTGTCAAGATTCAAACCTGCGAACCCCGGACTTGCCGCAGCCGCCCTCATGGTCGAATATGCTGAAGGTTGATTTAAGTGTACTATGATGATGATAATATTCATTCAACATCCCTCTAACTACTGTGTCTTTGGAGATGCTTGACACGGTTTTTGAATGTGCCATTAAATCTCCTCTCTGATGTTAAATACTGTCAAAATGCCCTGAATTTGAACAGCAGACCATGATCTTATCTTCAATGGTGTATGTCATTGGTGGCCGAAGGTACAAGCACACTGGTAGAAAGGAAGCAGTGAGCACATCAGCAGATTTGATGAAAAACCATAAGTGTGCCCTGCACTAAGTTTTGTATAAAATGTTTTATTTTCATGCACATTTAATTGAATGTACAATTTTAAGAGTATTGTTTTACTTATAAAACAGAGCCATATTCAGGCATGGGCTTTATGGACTAAGGACCAGCATGGGGCAGCAAAAATGATAAGGCCTCAATAGTTTTTGGTAGTTATTGAGGTTTTAAGGAGCGGAACTACGAGGTCATCTGGCCCGCCTGAATAGTTTAAAAACAAGTTTCTAAAATATGTATAATTAAATCATCATCATCATCTTGCACAATTTCCAGTCACTGGCCGGGTCTGTTTGGAAAACAAGCCTCTCCAACGTCTTCTGTCTTCCCACCATCTCTCAGCCTCCACCCTTGTCCAGTCTTCTCCTCTCTTCTTCACACTTTCTTCCACCCCCTTCAGCCACCTCTCTCGGTCTCTTTGCTTCCCACTTCGTCTCGTGTACTCTCCTGGGTATCTTCTTCTCCTCCATTCGTTTTACATGTCCATACCATCTAAGTCTAGATTTCTCTATACCATCCTGTAATGGTTCCTCCTTCATTAATTCTCTGGTCCTCTCATTCTGTTTCAAATTAAAGGGATAAAGAAGAATAGTCTCAACATGGATGGACAAACAATATCAAGTGGATGCACATTGGAGACTAGCTTCTAATGAAACAGTCTACAAGGAGATGGAATTAGCAATTTATCACAATTAGGAAAAAACACATATCATTCTTTTGACATTTAATAAGGACACCGGAAAGCAGAATCAGTATGAGAATAATAGAAAAATTATGGAACAGCAAGAGTAATATTAACTTAGATGGATTACGGAAATTAAGGAAGATACGAGAAAATTACAAACTGCTATTGGGATTTAAAAAACACAACGAGACAAAATTAAGAAACTCCAAGACAAACAAAGCACACTACAAACCAAGATCAACTAACAAACAATAGGAAGGGTGATTTCAGTTGAAGAACGAAGACTGCAGTCCGATAGAATGAAGAAGTACTGGGCTGATAGCAAAAACAAAAATCCTTGGCATAGAATTGACAAAAGTGGTCCAATGAAGGCCATAAAATAGAAGGGGAAAAAAGGGATAACCACTCTTCATATAGGCCTTTTTGCCATCTCTTGATGAATGCAGTACATTTGCATTTGTCTGTTGGCACAGGCTAGAGTAAAATGTGGCTTTTCACCCATGTCTCAGTCTCACTCATGGCTGTGATTATATGGAAGCTACTGAGGTATGGGTGGTGCTTGGTAATGACATTCAGGGCACAGTCAGTGCCTGTGGATGCTGTAAAAGGTTCTACTCGTAGGGTTAGTACTGCTGTTCTGACTCAGTGAGGAAGGCAATGGCAAACTACCTCACTCCTCTTCTTGCCTAGTACGCCTCAATATAGCGCTGCCTTGGGTTTTTGTGGGTATCTACCCACATAACCTAACGGCGGTGCTATTCGAGGATCCAACCAGCCTTCGGGCTGATTACCTAACAGAGACTCTACATATAATGACTAATGGAAATTTTGTGCACCCTCTTACTGCAGACTGGCTATATTACATATTGCTATGATTTGCTGAAAAATAAGTAGAATTTTTGCTTGCATCTATCTGTTATTGGAATAGGCTCTTATTTTTAAGTTCTTTTTCACATTGATATATTTTCCCCTTGAAACACTTTCTGGGAGAAGATGGTGTGTCCGAGAAGATGCAAGTAAACGTCTGAGTAATTTTTGAGCTATTATTTACCGTATGTATAAAATAAGATGAAAATGAAGAGTCAATTACTAGACAAATGGAATCTTCAGGGATTCACAACTTGAGCAATGTGGTTTGATGACCACTGGACCCTAACAGAGTCAAGCTACTTGTGCTAGACTCCACTCATTCATCTTTCCTATTATTCACTTCTGACCCTAACAGTTGATGTCTTTCAACTTCCTGCCTTCTCTTATCTATTCTCAATACTAGGAGTTGGAGCTCTTCCTTTTTTTTCCTTCATCAAAGTACTGTAATGGCGGCTTCGGTGGCGTAGTCGGTAGCATGCTGAGCTTCTATGCCCAAGATAGCGGGTTCAAACCCGGCCGAAGACGTCGGATTTTTTAAGAGCGTTAAAAATCCCTCAGTATGCCTTCCTTTGGAGGGGAAGTAAAGCCGGCGGTCCCATGTCATAGATTTATGGCATGTTAAAGAACCTTCCACTAATTACACCTGTGTGAAGCTAAATTGGATAGGTTAAGAATGTAAAAAATGCTCTTAGGTTGCTACATTCGTTGCCAAGAGCCGACTGTGGTGGCGTCTAGTAGCTAAGTTCTGAACTTGGCCTAGTAGTCGTTGACGGTGGCGCTTGGCGGCAAAAGTAGGAACTATTTGAAAAATTCTAAGTTGCAGTCTGTACTTAAATTAAAAAACAGATAACACACTAATACAGTCATCACAATTAACACCGGTTATCAGACAGATTCTACACACACCCAAAGTACACGGGGTTACATGACCGCGTTGTCGCAGCCCCTAAACTTAAGAACCAACCAAAGTACTGTAACTGTTAATGTACATAGCCTTGATGTCCATTCCCTTAACTTTTTCAAGCTTGTATGTCAGGAATTTTCTGAGATAATTTCCTGTTGCACTCGTATCTCCAAGATTAATGCATTTTAACAACAGCTAGCGATTTCTCAGAGAATATCTACACAAACTTTAAAGAATCCATGGCCTTCTGAACAATTCATAGAATGCATTGGGCAGGTAATTCACAGAATATATATTAAGCACTGTGTTTACAGCAGGGAGGCACATGAAAATGAAGTAAGAGAACTGTCCCAGAATTAGTACGATTGTGAATGATTTGGATTCAAATGAAGATTGTCTTTCGGATATCAGGTGCTTCAGAAATATCCAGTGATGGTGAAGTCGCAAAAGGCCCTGGTTCATCAGACAATGTCAGTTCAGACTGGGTAACCTACAAGCCTACTCATGCTGATTTTATGAAATTCCTGGATGCTTCGACTTCAGGTTTCTAATTACCACCCAATTAGTCTCTTTCAACATCGATAGACAATATCATGCCATTTTCCACAAACGAAACATTGAAAGATATGTTTGATCGGACACAAAAGGTATGCTAAGGACATATAGTAATACAGTAAGAGTAAGACTTTTTTTTTTGTCACTTCGGAAAATGTGAGTGCAGTTGATGCCACATTCATGTATTGATAGACGGGAACTTTCGTCACAATAATAGTGTGTATTCTATAAATACAGTAAGAGTCATACATTTCCAGAAAATAAAAACTAGTTGAGGTATGTGAGCAGCTGAACAAATTCAAATGCTAAGGGTCAAATCAACCATTATCACTACAACCCTATCTCACTGGGCAACACATGCATCATACTCTGACAGTTTTTCCCTGTAAACAAGGCGCAGAAAGTTGACTGTGCAAATGAACGAGGGTTATACTGAAACTCACGAGCAACGCATTGTAATAAATAATCTTAATTTTTTACACAAACCAAGTACATCATTTTAATCTACAGACTTTTTTGTCACTTTTCAACATAGCCTCCATTTCTTTGCACATGTTTCCCATTGTTCAACAAGTTTGAAAATTCTCTTGTGATAGAAATCTGTACCAGCTGCCCAAAGACACTGATGCACTGCTCTCCGGATATCCTCCACCATATCAGAGTAGGCTTCACAGCTGTTCTTTCACAGAACTGAAGTCAGGGCCTTAGGGATGTGTGGAAGAGTTTCCCACTTATTTTGCCAATTCCTCTTCACAGTGTCACGGGCAGTGTGAGGTCACACGTTATTGTGTTGCAGGATAATCTTCTTGGCGTTTCTGCACAATGCATGACAGTATTTCAAAATCATCGTGATATGTAGTGGGCAGCATTCATGCTCTGTCCAGGTTCAAGAAATTCAACGAGAATGCAACCCTTTGCATCCTAGAAGACACTGGCCATAACTATCCCAGCAGATCGCACCGTCTTCACTTTCGTCTTGGATGGCGAATCCAAATGGTGCTATTCCATGCTAAGGCGTTTTGTTTCAGACTCTCGATGATGGAAACAGCTTTCATCGCCTTTCAGAATACTTAAATAACAATGGGTCCGGGGCAGATGACCTCGTAGTTCCGCCCCTTAAAACAACAATAACTAACTAATAACAATGGGTCCACCTAGTCAATACACATAAATATGATTTAATTTTTATAACATTTTTTAACATGATTGTACATGCTTTAGGCCATTTATTGCCCTTCTTCCCACATTAGGTCAATTTAAGATCAATTAGAACACACTGAGAAACAACAAACAAGGGTTCAATTTGACCGGCCCTTCATGGAAGGGTGTAGCCGATGCAACATCTATCTTTTCTACAATGTTGAGCATACATACAAAAACTTGACTGTTAAATTAGTTTTTCTAGCAATTTTTATTCAGTAGATCTCCTATCATATTTTTAACAAGTGAATTTTTAGCTTCACAGTAACTATTTTATGCAAATATCTCAATACATAAGACTGATCCGCTATTTTACCAAGATTCAAGAATGTTACGGCATCTTTTATTTTTAGTTTGTATATAGAAAGATAATCCTTTTATACCAAAGATAAAAGAGTTAAGTTTTTATGGAAGTGAATATGTTTGTTGTTGCTCAGTGTGTTTTAATTGATCTTAAATTGGCTTAATCCTGAAGAAGGTGATGATGATGATTGTTGTTTTAAGGGGCCTAACATCTAGGTTATCGGTCCCTAATGGTCTGGGTGATAGCGAAAATGACAATGAAATGGAAACCAGAACGAAAATTAAGTGAGATGGAAAATACTTACAAAAAGGAACTCGAATTGAAACTACTCATGAAATGGAGAGCGGTAATACTTACAAAAGAGAATTTAGAACGAAAATACTCACAAAAGGAATAGATTGAAAAATACGCAAATAATGTAGGTTAGGTTCAAAATACGTACAAAATGCAATGTAGAGTCGAAATACTTACAAAATGCAATGTAGAGTCGAAATACTTACAAAATGCAATTGAAATTCAAAATACTTACAAAATGCAAATGAGATTGGAAATACATATAAAATGCACTTGAGGTTCAAAATACTTACAAAATGCAATTGAAATTGAAAATACACAATGCAATTCAGATTGAAAAACGCACATTTCAAATCCAAAATACTCACGAAGTGCAACTGAAATTGAAAATGCTTACAAAATGCAATTGAAATTGAAAATGCGTATAAAATGTACAGTAGATTCAAACTACTCATTTGGATTGACAATAAAATACCGGTCAAAAGTTTAGGACCACATAAGAAAATCATGATATGTCACCTAAAACCTAAACTTGTGGCACTAGAGCTCTGCGATTTTTTTTACTGAGCTCTTACATCTGATAGAATGTATACGTCCTTATTTCATTCAATTGGGCCGAGTGTTGTAGAAGTTATGATTTTTTAACTGTTGCAGATATTGCCCTCAATTTTTATATTTTAGACTTAGCAATAGTTGGGGATCATATTGGTATAAATATACAAATTCTGCAAAAATGCAGGACCCCCCCCCCCCTTTTTTTTTTTTTTGCAGGTTTATACTTTTTCAAGTCAGTGCTAAAATGGTAGATATTCCCTTGTTCTTATCACGCTCGTCGTATGGTTTCCTTGCTACCTACCCGCTTCTAACTTGTCGTGTCTAGTAGTTCCACTTTTACTCAACAAATGGCATCCAAGCACAGATTACTGGCTTGTGGGATTTTGTGGTGAGATTATTTTGTTATCATCAGTACATCGACCATTTTAGCGCTGGCTAGAAAAAGTATAAACTTGAAAAAAAGAAAATAGGTCCTGCATTTTTTTGGAATTTGTATATTTATACCAAAATAATCACCAACTATTGCTAAGTCTAAAATATAAAATTGAGAGCAATGCATGCAATCAGTTGGAATATACAATACATTATACCTCTGAAAATAGTGATCTTTTGGTGTGACCTTCCAACAGTTAAAGAATCATAAATTCTACAATACTTGGCCCAATTAAATTAAATCAGGACGTATATATTCTATCAGATGAACGACCTCAGTAAAAAAATCGCAGAGCTCTAGTGCCACAAGTTTAGGTTTTAGGTGACATATCATGATTTCCTTATGTGGTCCTAAATTTTTGACCGGTACTGTACTTACAAAATGCAATTTAGATTGAAAATACTTACAAAATGTAATTTAGATTCAAAATACCCACAAAATGCAATTGAGAATCAAGATACTTGCAAAATGCCCACCACACAAAATGCAATTTAGATTGAAAATACTTACAAAATGCAATTGAAATACAAATGAACTCACAAGAGTCCCAGACCCTATATTGAAGGACTTACTAAAAAGCAATTTAGATTGTCAATCTTTACAAAATGCAATTGAGGTTGAAAACACTTGCAAAATGCAATTTAGATAGAAAAAAAATACAAAATGCAACATAGATTGAAAATACCTACACAATGGAGTGTAGATGAAAAAAAAAAAAAAAAACGCTAAAGGGAATTTAGATACACGGGAAGCCAATTAACAAAAACAGTGCAGAATCTTAAAGACAAAAGGAAATATAATGAAAAGGAAACAAGGGGTCTGACTCCTCGAAGAAGGAGGGACCAGGAAAGATGAGACAAGGGCCAATTAAGGCGGGAAAGTGAAAGACTCAGATACCCTAATACCGTCGGGGTTGGAAAAGAACAAGAGTTGACCAAGGGAGATCGACAGGAAAGAAGACGGAGAGGAGCTCGGCACAAGTAAGTGGAAGCAATGTCGGACTCAGCTGGGGTCCCGTGGTCACCAACCCACGTCCCACTAGATGTGAGCCCTTGGGGGGGGGGGGAGGCTGAAGAAGGGCCTTGATAAGTAGCCAGAAACATAAACATGCCACAAAATGATATAATAAATAATATTAATAATAATCCGGGCCGTGAAAGCCATAATCTACACAATATTTATATATATTGGCCATGTGGACCCATTGTTATTTCAAATAATTAACTTTGTAAAATACGGAAGCACTCAACTAACCAATATGGGTATGTTTGAAACTATTTCACATTACTTGTCCAAAAATAATCTCCATTTTGAAATTTCTGAAAGTCTTGGGTGATGGTTCCTTTCTGAACTTATGGTCTTAAGTCAATAAACTTGGGACCCAATGGGCATGAACTTTCCGATAACCTAATCTTTTAATCATATTGCACCATTAAGTCTTACAGCAATTTCATTCACAGTGACATACCACGTCTTCTCTCGTGAACTCATCAACTCTTTCCTCGTTGTTTTCCGTGGAGGCAGTTCGAGGGTGGCTACTACGAGTACTTCTGTTCCCATCTCTGAAATGTTTCACCCACCTCGTAATACTGCTGGCGCCAATGCCTGTGGTCACGTGATAGAAGCTAATGATGTCACGATATGTCAACATGTTGTGTCGCGTCTGTAGATTACGAACCTGCAGTAGTCTTTTTACATTGTTGGAATTGTAACAAAGGGTTGCTCATGAGTTTCAGTATAACTCTCATACACCAATACAGTATAATTACCTGTTAATAATTGACAGGCCGGTGTATTATTACAGTTTCCACAGGGTCGGGAACGAGGTGAGATGAATTTCTATGTCGTGCTTGCCCTTCCTGATGCCAACCTCATTAAAGCTAGTCAGAATTGATTTTCCGTCAATCAACATAATAATGTGCCCAATTAAATTGGCGAGGGAAAATCCTTATCTAATCACATCTACTAACCTGGAAAATATTTACTGTATATGAATTAATTATCAATATACTTTCACCCACTTCTTGAAAGAAGGGGTTACAAAAAGATGAATGAAACTGGACGAGGAGCTGGAGGGAGCAGGTACCATCCCAGCATAAACCTTTAGGTACCATAATAATGTGGAGACCACAGTAAACCATTTATGGTCAGCCAATGGTGGGGTTTTAACCAACTTGTTTTCCAGTGATAGAGTGGCCCAACGGCCTTGTGACTTAGCACACATCTGGTCAATCTGTCAACAGGCCAAGTACCACTTGCAAAGACAGGTGAAGTTGTAGTCAGGATCATTATTCCTCACCTTTTTATCGATAAGGGAAATGGATTCACTTACAATTTTAACTGAGCAGACAGCAATGCCATTGTCATGGAGCTCATCCTCAAACAAGGTCAGGTCATGATAGAAAAGGATCTTCTCTCTCTGTCGCAGCTTTTCCAAGTTGATAATTTCTTCTGTTGTGCTGATATCAAAACTGCCTATGAGGGTTCCTTTATAGTCTGTAGTAAAAGTCCAATCAAATGGCTTCACTTCGTCCAAGTTCTCTGCTTCTTGTCTGAAATTTAAAAAGAAGCCAAAGTATCAGTCGAGTATAGCTCTTGTTACAGTAAGACCAGCAAAGAGGCAAAATCAGGAGTTACATTAACCTGGAAACTTTGGCTTCATTTGAGACTTTTTAAATCTCAAATCTTGTATTAAACATAGCAAAATGTCAACCTGACCTAATTATCGGATTTTAATTAATTCAATTGAAATCCATGGCATATCGAGCTAAACTTGAGAGGAATCTGAGGGCTAATCCTGATAGATATAAATGAAGTTTGCATAGTCTCAAATTAAAAAGGATGAAGTCTTACCAATTGTCCCCATCAAACAAACACAGTGATTTATATAGTAAAGTCACCCTTACTTCACGTCGGAGTGGCTTTACAATAGTACAGCAATTTTCTTCCTGTTAGGTTGAAACAGTTGCAACAGTTTATATACATAAAAATAAATTTTAAAAAACTTTCCATATAGCACAATTATCATTAATTCTGGAGAGCATATCCTGGCTTTGACACCTCTACTTGGCTGATGTACGATAATATATGATTTTCATACCTCGTTTCAATTTCTGGGAGTCATTAACAATTAAAATTATTGCCATTTATCACTACTGCACCGGAAATATGAGCTAAATTACGTAAATATGTGTTTTTATTTCTTGCTCATTCAATGACGGCATTCATGATTGCCAGACGCATGAGGTCTCTTCAATGGTTACTCATGCGCACAAATTGACGTCACATTAATATTGCCAACATGTGGTATATAAAATACACCACACGAAACACATAATTAACAGACATGTAGGAGTGATATTGTAATTATATGAAAAAACATTAATTGGCAAAACCATTGGTCTGGATAAAGTTTATTGATGCGCGAGTACCTCCACTGTGCATGACAAAAACCAGGGGGAATACTGTATATTAGTGCTACCTAGCAATTATTGGTCTAGACAAAAACCATTTGTCTGGATAAAGATTATTGATGGGTTGCAATACTGTATTTGCTCATATTTCACGTGTATGATGGTGGACTCCACTGGAATTTTATCTATATAAGTCGTCATCTAAAAAGGGGATGGTGGGTGGATTATAGACAGCAGAGTAAACATTTATTACTAGGCTACATCATTTTCAGATCTTTTTTTATCTTGTTGTTGTTGTTGTTGTTTGAGTCTTAGTCTTTCGACTGGTTTGATGCAGCTCTCCATGCTATCTTACAAAAGGTATTTTTGACAAAGTTCAGCAATTTAAGAATTTGTTTTCCATGGATTTAGGCTCCTCCAGTTTTACTTGTATCTAGCTACCTGCAACAGTAGGTTATATGTAAGCAAGAAAAAGAGGAATGACAATTGCGGAACTTAAATTTTGGAATCTCTTCAAATTTATTTACATCGTATCTTCAGTATCATAGTTTGAGAACTCTGAAAGAACAAACTAGGACATTATAGACTACCTTGATTCCTTCCAAGCATCTGCACAAGCAACCTTCATGCTGAGCTTGCCATTGCTGACCCTCTTGAGAGAGTCCAGAGCGTTGAATTCTATTGCACAGCCAGAGGCATGTTTTAGCACCAGTATGTTGTTCGGAAACACCATGTCCGGCATATGCGGCAACTCTAAACGACGGTTATACCTGCAAAAGAAATGGTTCACAAAGAGAATATCCTCAAAACACAATACGTAAATGAAGTAAACTTTCACTTCTATCTCCATGGTTACTCCAGTGACATCAGGTGGAAATACCAACTGTGCCTACTGTCTCTTCACCAGCTCTGACGATGTGGGGAGTGAACAATGAAAGTTTGGAGCATATTGAGTGTGTGGTTCTCCAACGGTCTACTGGTATGTCAGTTCGATAAAAAAAAAATAGACTAGTGCATTAGGAACATTAAATGTACCGGTATTATTGTGATTAAGAGGCTGAAAACAATCAGACGATAAGAAGAGACATGTTCTTGTGCAGTATAGTATATCGCGTTTCATCACCAGCTTACTCATGCCACACCAAATTCCTGCAAGGTCTTCAGAGCTCATGCCCGGACAATACAAGGAAATGAACCTATATGGACTCCAAACGACTACGAGACTACTGTCGACCAAAGTATTATGTGCACTCGAGTTTGAAGGTTGTTTGCGAAGTAACCAATAGACCTACATAAAATCCAATAACATCATCATTTTCATCGTTCTATTGCACGTTAGCTCATGTAGGTTTGGAATTTTTAATTTATATTTTAATATTTTTTGTCGCAGTTGGAGCACAAAAAGTGCACGTTTTTAAGCGTGTTTCAACCATGCGTCACATTTAAGAATTATTATCTCAAAAACCCGTCATCAGATTGAATCCAAATTTTAACACAATATACATTGGAATGTTGTATAACTGGTTTATTAATTTCAAAATGTTGCGTGTCCAAGAAAAAAAGTTTTTATCATTTTTGTAAGGTAACTTTTTCTCGGCTCGGGGTGGTTGAAAAATGTAGTTCTTAGTTGCGATGTAATCCTTATACATCAAAAAGTTATGCTGTATGACTGTGAAATACGCAAATTAACTCACTTATTTTATAACGGTTTGTATTTGTAGGCGGAAATAACACATCGTTCACCACCTACTCGCTCCCGGAAAAGCTGTACAGCGTTGCCGAAATAGAGCCCATCACGCATCACGGCGTGCCTCGCTTGGAAGTGATGGACTCCATCACAGCAATGCTGTACAGCTTTCCCGGAGCGGGTAGGTGGTGAACGATGTGTTATTTCTGCCTACAAATACAAACCGATATAAAATGATTGAGTTAATTTACGTATTTCACAGTCATACAGCATAACTTTTCTATGCTAGAAGCTCCTTAGCAAAATCTTGTACCAATCTTTCAGAAACATTGTATTAAGTCTCAAAATTTACAATACAACATTCTTGATTTTACAATCTTTCATATAAACGGCTTCAGTGGCGTAGTTGGTAGCATGCTGAGCTTCTATGCCCAAGATCGCAGTTTCAAACCCGGCCGAAGTCGTCGGATTTTTTAAGAGCGTTCAAAATCCCTCAGTATGCCTTCCTTCGGAGGGGAAGTAAAGCCGGCAGACCCATGCCATAAATTTATGGATTATAAAAAACCTTCCAATAACTACAATTGTGTGAAGTTAAAAATTTTAGGTTAGATTTGATTAACGCTCTATTAAATTTCCAACGTACAGCCAGGTGCCGGTTGCGGTGGCTTCTAGTAGCCAAGTTCGCGGCTAGGTGTCATTGATGGTAGCAAAAGTACGAACTACTTGAAATTGATCGTCTGCAGTCCTTACCTGAATTACAGATAACACACACTAATACAGCCATCACAATTAACACCGGTTTAACACACAGATTCTACACACACTCAAAGTACACGGGGCTACATGACCACATTGTTGCAGCCCCTAAACTGAGGAACCAACCAATCATTCATATAAGTCAACAAGCTTAATGTGAATGTCAATCAACTCTAACACTGCAAAAAGAATGGTTCACAAAAGTCTTCCTCGAAACATAACACAAACTAAAAATAAATGTAAGAACTGTTCACTTCTCTCTAGTGACATATGGTGCATCCTCTGTCTCCTCATCAGCTTTGAGGATGTGGGGTCTGAGGTAAGAGGAGCAAGGACAGTGAGTCAGCAATGAAAGCTTGGAGCATGAATCGTCTATCAGTCAAATCAATTCGAAGTTTTTGAAGCTAAGGTGATTCCTACCACTACTAGTCAACAGAATTGCTCTTCGGTGTTGACCAACTCAAGGGCAATTGAGTTATGTATACTAGCGGACCCGTGCGAGAACTCTCGCATAATTTGTTGTGAGCGTCCCATGTGTACAGACTACCCGCACGGCCCTAGTGCTATGCGGGCTGTAGGCGACAGAGTTCTCGCAGGGGCTTTCGCCTTATTTATTTGTTTAAAAGCAATTTATAAACAAATAAATATATTTCCGTTGACTTTTCAAGAAATGCAAGATTTTTTCCTGTACTATTGAGACGATTTGGAAGATTTTGGTACAAACCACACCTTCTAACTCCTTCTGGTTTAGGAGCTTGAGTTTTGTGAAACATACACCTTAGCCTTAGCATATTATATAATAAGATTGATTATACAGGCAAAACTGAAAAATGGCTTAAAACGTTTCAAGACAAAATCTTAAAAATACATACTGACTAGGTTGAGCAGTATTTTGTTTTAGATTTTATCATTGTTAATCAACACGGAAAAAAAAAAGTTTTACATTAAACAAATGTAACATTTCAAGACCACTACTGCCATATAGCTCGATTCCTTAGTGGGTCTACTGTGACCAATAACGAAGGCATGTGCAGGCTAATGCCTCACCTAGGACTCTTTGACAGTTGCTTATACACTGGTTCATTGTGCAATTCAAGGACTTTAAGTTATTCTTGTAAGTTAGAATAAAACCTTGTATGTTTTGAATATGAGGAATACCTGGGATTAGTATAGACCGCGAGTCCCGGCGGCACCAAATTCCCCTAAAACAAAATGGCGGCGTCTGTGACGTCATGAATGACGTCACGAAATACTCCTCTTGCAAGCTTACAGGAAAAGCCTGGGGAATAGGGGGCTTTGGGTGGGGAACAACAAAAAACGTGAAAAACGGGATGGGTATCACGATCTTAACTTGAGCCCCCCGCTCAAGTAAAGATCGCGATAACCATAAAAAATTTGCCATTTCACCTCATTTTCAAACAATCGCGATACACAGAAAAAGATCCACATTTCACCGCATTTTTTAAAAAAAGCCGGTATCGCGATCTTTACTTCACCTATATTGGTGAAGTACACATCGCGATACCCATCACAAATTCGCCATTTCAGCTCTTTTTCAAGCAATCGCGCTACGCAGTGAAAAATAAAGATCGCGATACCCATCACAAATTCGCCATTTCAGCTCTTTTTCAAGCAATCCCGCTACGCAGTGAAAAATAAAGATCGCGATACCCATCACAAATTTGCCATTTCAGCTCTTTTTCAAGCAATCGCGCTGCGCATTGAAAAATAAAGATCGCAATACCCATCACAAATTCGCCATTTCAGCTCTTTTTCAAGCAATCGTGCTACATAGTGAAAAATAAAGATTGCGATACCTATGACCAATTTGCCATTTCTGCACATTTTCAAGCAATTGCGCTACGCAGAGAAAAATAAAGATCGCGATACCCATCACAAATTTGCCATTTCTGCTCATTTTCAAGCAATAACGCTACGCAGAGAAAAATAAAGATCGCGATACCCATCACAAATTTCCCATTTCTGCACATTTTCAAGCAATTGCGCTACGCAGAGAAAAATAAAGATCGCGATACCCGTCACAAATTCGCCATTTCTGCTCATTTTCAAGCAACCGCCCTACGCAGAGAAAAATAAAGATCGCGATACCCATCACAAATTTGCCATTTCTCCTCATTTTCAAGCAATCGCGCTACACAGAAAAAAATAAAGATCGCGATACCCATCACAAATTTGCCATTTCTGCACATTTTCAAGCAATCGCGTTAAACAGAGAAAAATAAAGATCGCGATACCCATCACAAATTTCCCATTTCTACTCATGTTCAAGCAATCGCGCTACGCAAAGAAAGGAAAGATCGCGATACCCATTACAAATTTGCCATTTCCATCCATTTTTAATATTTCACACACACACACACACACACACGGTTTTTGTCAATAGTTACAGCCTAACCTGCCTAGAGGAATTGATTTTTGGAGCCCCGCTGTGGCCACAGCCAAAGGCTGCACCTACCCACAAACTTCTAACCTTCGTTGCGTCCTATCCAATGGTTTTGACAATGGTTACAGCCTAACCGCCCAGACCAATGGTTTAGTGTGAACAGTGCCCCACTAGCTGTCGCACACCTACCCACAGACTTCTAACCTTCGTGGCATCCTATCCAATGGTTTTGACAATGGTTACAGCCTAACCGCCCAGACCAATGGTTTAGTGTCAACAGTGCCCCACTAGCTGCCGCACATCTACCCACAGACTTCTAACCTTCGTTGCGTCATATCCAATGGTTTTGACAATGGTTACAGCCTAACCGCCCAGACCAATGGTTTAGTGTCAACAGTGCCCCACTAGCTGCCGCACACCTAACCACAGACTTCTAACCTTCGTTGCGTCCTATCCAATGGTTTTGACAATGGTTACAGCCTAACCGCCCAGACCAATGGTTTAGTGTGAACAGTGCCCCACTAGCTGCTGCACACCTACCAACAGACTTCTAACCTTCGTTGCGTCCTATCCAATGGTTTTGACAATGGTTACAGCCTAACCGCCCAGACCAATGGTTTAGTGTCAACAGTGCTCCACTAGCTACCGCACACCTACCCACAGACTTCTAACCTTCGTTGCATCCTATCCAATGGTTTTGACAATGGTTACAGCCTAACCGCCCAGACCAATGGTTTAGTGTGAACAGTGCCCCACTAGCTGCCGCACACTTACCCACAGACTTCTAACCTTTGTTGCGTCCTATCCAATGGTTTTGACAATGGTTACAGCCTAACCGCCCAGACCAATGGTTTAGTGTGAACAGTGCCCCACTAGCTGCCGCACACCTACCCACAAACTTCTAACCTTCGTTGCGTCCTATACAATGGTTTTGACAATGGTTACAGCCTAACCGCCCAGATCAATGGTTTAGTGTGAACAGTGCCCCACTAGCTGCTGCACACCTACCCACAGACTTCTAATCTTTGTTGCGTCCTATCCAATGGTTTTGACAATGGTTACAGCCTAACCGCCCAGACCATTGGTTTAGTGTGAACAGTGCCCCTCTAGCTGCCGCACACCTACCCACAGACTTCTAACCTTCGTTGCGTCCTATCCAATGGTTTTGACAATGGTTACAGCCTAACCGCCCAGACCAATGGTTTAGTGTCAACAGTGCCCCACTAGCTGCCGCACACCTAACCACAGACTTCTAACCTTCGTTGCGTCCTATCCAATGGTTTTGACAATGGTTACAGCCTAACCGCCCAGACCAATGGTTTAGTGTGAACAGTGCCCCACTAGCTGCTGCACACCTACCAACAGACTTCTAACCTTCGTTGCGTCCTATCCAATGGTTTTGACAATGGTTACAGCCTAACCGCCCAGACCAATGGTTTAGTGTGAACAGTGCCCCACTAGCTGCCGCACACCTACCCACAAACTTCTAACCTTCGTTGCGTCCTATACAATGGTTTTGACAATGGTTACAGCCTAACCGCCCAGATCAATGGTTTAGTGTGAACAGTGCCCCACTAGCTGCTGCACACCTACCCACAGACTTCTAATCTTTGTTGCGTCCTATCCAATGGTTTTGACAATGGTTACAGCCTAACCGCCCAGACCATTGGTTTAGTGTGAACAGTGCCCCACTAGCTGCCGCACACCTACCCACAGACTTCTAACCTTCGTTGCGTCCTATCCAATGGTTTTGACAATGGTTACAGCCTAACCGCCCAGACCAATGGTTTAGTGTCAACAGTGCCCCACTAGCTGCCGCACACCTAACCACAGACTTCTAACCTTCGTTGCGTCCTATCCAATGGTTTTGACAATGGTTACAGCCTAACCGCCCAGACCAATGGTTTAGTGTGAACAGTGCCCCACTAGCTGCTGCACACCTACCAACAGACTTCTAACCTTCGTTGCGTCCTATCCAATGGTTTTGACAATGGTTACAGCCTAACCGCCCAGACCAATGGTTTAGTGTCAACAGTGCTCCACTAGCTACCGCACACCTACCCACAGACTTCTAACCTTCGTTGCATCCTATCCAATGGTTTTGACAATGGTTACAGCCTAACCGCCCAGACCAATGGTTTAGTGTGAACAGTGCCCCACTAGCTGCCGCACACTTACCCACAGACTTCTAACCTTTGTTGCGTCCTATCCAATGGTTTTGACAATGGTTACAGCCTAACCGCCCAGACCAATGGTTTAGTGTGAACAGTGCCCCACTAGCTGCCGCACACCTACCCACAAACTTCTAACCTTCGTTGCGTCCTATACAATGGTTTTGACAATGGTTACAGCCTAACCGCCCAGATCAATGGTTTAGTGTGAACAGTGCCCCACTAGCTGCTGCACACCTACCCACAGACTTCTAATCTTTGTTGCGTCCTATCCAATGGTTTTGACAATGGTTACAGCCTAACCGGCCAGACCAATGGTTAGGTGTGAACAGTGCCCCACTAGCTTCTTTACTTTTTTTCTGCGTAGCGCTATTGCTTGAAAAAGAGCTGAAATGGCAAATTTGTGATGGGTTTCGCGATCTTTTTTTTTCTGCGTTAGGCGATTGCTTGATAATTAGCAGAAATGGCAAATTTGTCATGGGTATCGCGATCTTTACTTTTTCGGCGTAGGCGAAAATTTTCCATTTCACCTCATTTTCAAACAATCGCGATACACAGCAAAACATCCATGGGATGTTGATCCTTCAACTAACTTACCATAAGCACTCTAATAAGCATATGAAGAAATACAACACTTACCCCATTCGACACCGGAGTCCAACAGCAACTTCATTAGGTGTAATTTACATGCACAGACACTGCCTTCTTACATACGCACTACCAACCATCAAAAATACCACAATCACTATAAATATACCATACACATTATACCATAACTAAATCTTATTTTAATTTATTTTCGCAACGCATACGTATCGCAACCGAGCATTTCAAAATCTCCCTGGCGACTAAAATCCAAAATGGCACTGACCAATCACAGCGCACATCAGCTGGCCAATCACAATTCAAGGCAATGAATGTCTCCTGACCAATCAGGTCAAGTATCATCAGCAAAAATGAGCGTCAACACAAATACGTCATAGGTGACGTCATGGAGGTCACTAACATCCCACTAAACCCCGGGACTCGCGATATATACAACCGAATACCTTACATTATACAGCAGAGCAAACACCCTGTGGCCTACATGTACAAGCATCCTAGTACATTTACCATTCCTGGTTCAGTTATCAATAGCCTTACTAGGCCCTATGTCTCCTGGCCGTTCCCTATTGATATCCATAGTCCGTTACAGCGAAAGGAAGCTGCAAGAGCTGATCGATTCCTTACCTTGCCAGCAGATTGTAAGTTTTTCTCACGAGTGAACTTGCAATAAACGGATCTAGAAGTGTTCATACCTCCATTTGACCACCACTGTCATATCCGTTATATTATAAATACCTGTCGGCCAACACATGGAACTACAATCTGTAGAGGTAACCCACTCTCACACAGACCAATTATCTGAGCTCTCTCAAACTGCAATAACTATTGATACCGTGCCTTTTTCTGTCGTCGAGGCATGGACATCTGATAATACAGGTAGTCCGCCTGGAAACACAACTCGCAGCAGGTAGTACAGTACTAGAGAACTCCTGGCTGCAAGCATTGCACAAAGCTCGACTTTGGTTCAGTTTCCAACTGTTGACTGTAGAGGACTGTTACAGAACCTTGCCGACCATTCAAGTCACTTAGTGGAAGCTGTTACAGGAAAGAGCCCAGATCAAAATAAATTTGCATTACAATGCTGTAGGCTCAACCATGACAGGCATTTTCATACCCAAGGATGTGACATATTTATGTTGTGACCAAATCATAAACAACAATCCGTACTTATGATCAGCCAGCGGTCAAACCAAAGACCATTCAAATTGCCAAGATATCACACTATGTGCAATCTAAATCATTGCATTGCTAGGCCAATAACAAGAACAGGACACCAGTGCTCAAGAACTAGATTCAATATGTCAGCAACACATGAATAGGCTATAGCTGATATCAGTGACACCCAGTCTGATTACTAGTCATTAGCACTCCAGTCCTTGTTATAGCAACCCTACAGGGATGTGGTGTTTCATTTTGCAAAATTTCACAAGCAAAGATCTTGAACTGTCATGCCCATGACCAAGAAGATGTAAGACTCCAAGGCTTTATGAATAATTGGTAAACATATTGAAAACACCTTTCAGTGATGTGGACCAACAAAATTACAGATAGGTCCAGGAAAATAAAAAGCCATGTAGCCCACTGGCCAGGTACAAGCGTTCAAAATTGACACCACTTGGGTGACTTGCATGCCAATGATCCCGTTCCAGAAAGTTACCTCAAACTAGTATAGAGCTTATGCATTAGGTCAATGCCTGCAAAGAATAAAATAGCCTATAACTGAATAACAACTAACAACATAGGCTACTCAGTAAATACAGCAATAAAAGTCCTACAGTTTTGAAAGCAAGATCTTCAGTTAAATACAAAGCGTTCAAAAGACTTACATGCAAAATAAGCAAGCTTCATCGGTGTCTCCGCACGGACTATCGTTTGAGCACTTCGAGTGTAGGATGTGGCTTTGTCTGTATGACACTTGCCATGAATTAAACGTGTGATCTTCAGAATTGACAGGTAAACGTTGAATGTCAACACCGCATTTACTCTGAGGTAACATATTTGAGGGTGATCACTAATTACTTAGCATAACAAATCACTCCTGGTTAGATTGAAGGTTATAGCAGGATTATTCGTTGGCCGGCGCTATGCTAATTCGTAATACTATCAACCAACGGTATTTTTCTCATACATGTTTTGCTGTGTACTTGAGACAAATATAACATGCAAAACTATTGAAACCACGGCTAATTACTTCAGTCCCACAAATAAATATTATCCATTCTTTTCGTGTATATTAAAATTCTTCCATATCCATTTCTGTTATTTTTCGTGCGTGCTGCTGTTTACGGAGA
Source organism: Meconema thalassinum (assembly GCA_946902985.2). Taxonomy (NCBI): domain Eukaryota; kingdom Metazoa; phylum Arthropoda; class Insecta; order Orthoptera; family Tettigoniidae; genus Meconema; species Meconema thalassinum. The sequence continues at coordinate 1,357,741,359 of OX336388.2, forward strand.
AATATCACAACAAAAACTAGCTAACAAATGAAAGTTGGAATACTTCCACCGTGACCCAAATCTTACAGGATAGCCAACCAATGTTTTATTAATTTTGTTTGCTTTCATAGTCTATTTTCGTCATCTGGACAGATGATAATAAAATTTGCTATACCATTTATTTCGAAAGAAAGAATCTGAAGCTTTTGGCGGGAACTACAATATATAAACTGGCCACCGCGCGCTCCTATTAGCCGGAGTTTGACAGCTAGCACAACACGTTTGCAGTGCGTGGATATCCCTTCAGACGCTTGTTAACCGTCTGTGTTGTGTCGGAGTTCCTTTTATTGTAATTGTTTCATTTGCTTTTAGCATTGAGTAATACTATATTTTTTTCTGTTTCCATTTTTACTTCGTTATTTCTATTATTATTTATTTATTTATTTATTTATTTATTTATTTATTTATTTACATTGTTTAGACCAAAGGATCACATTAAGCAAATTATGTTCTGGTGCTGTTCTTCTTGTCCCTCCAGAACTCCTTCATCATCTCACTGTGTCGGATTCGACGTTCCTCCGTCCATCCTTTCCCTGGTCCCCTTGGTCGATCTTCATGTGTGACTTCCCAACTGTGGATCTTATGTCGGAATGTCATTCGATCGTCTATGTCTATTGGTATGATGTTGGCACTTTCGAGATCAATTTGGACTTGGGTAACCCAGACTGTTGTCACTTTAAGTTTTCGTAAGAAAGTCAATATTCTCTTTGTTAGCCGGTCGTCATTCAGTCTCATAATGTGGCCGTAGAATCTCAGTCGTCGCTTGCGGAAATTTGACTCGATGTTAGAGTATCTCTCTGTGATTGTGTGTGATTGCAGACGATATCCATCATCTGTGAGTTTAGGGCCCAATATTTTAAGGATGATTTTTCTCTCAGCCGTCTTGATGTTCTCAAGATCTCCTTTGTAGTTGAGGTTTAGTGTCTCTCTTCACCAAGGACGAGACCCGGAAAGTCCGGCGATAACCGTTCGCCAACCAACAGAGCATTCGCTCCGTTTTCTTCGTCCTCCGAAGGAGATGTGGAGATTGAGGAATGCTCTCCTACCCTATCACCTACTCTTAAGGATAGGGATGGTTGGCAAACGGTTAAGCATAAGTAGACGACTATCTTCTACTTATGCCCACACTATGGCACTATTACAATGGAACTGTAATAGCTATTTTCGACATCTCGCTGAAGTACGCCAATTGATTTCTCAGTTTACGGCAAACATTGTCTGTCTTCAGGAATCCAGGTTTCGTCCTGGACATGAGACAACAATGCGACATTTCAAACTCTTCTCTAAAGACCGGGTGGACGGAGCTGTGGCCGCCGGTGGCGTCTGCACTCTCGTCCACTCTAGTCTCTTTAGTGACGAGGTGCCGTTGCGTACTCAGCTAGAAGCAGTTGCAGTTCGTACTTCGTTGCCAGTAATGGCAACAGTATGTAACGTGTACATCCCGCCTGATTCTCAACCGGATTACGGACAGCTGGAGGATCTAGTCTCTCAGCTCCCCCCTCCTTTTCTCCTTCTGGGAGATGTTAATGCCCACAACACCATCTGGGGCTCCGCTACCACTAGCGGTAAAGGGAGAGATTTTGAGAGGCAGATCAGGCGGCTGGACCTGTGTTTGTTGAACACAGGGGAACCTACGCACTTCTCTATTGCACACGGCACTTATTCAAGTGTCGATATTACCTTGTGTAGTCGTGCGCTGGTTCCCCTGCTACAGTGGGGTGTACACGACGACCTTTGTAATAGTGACCATTTTCCAATTATCGTTACTGTTCCAAACCAGAGAGCCATCGAGTTACCAAGTCGATGGCTTCTCCGTCGGGCTGATTGGCCAACTTTCATGGCACGTGCGGTGTTTGCCGAAGATACCTTTGAGAGTGTCGACGATCATACCATTCACATAACGAATGGTATTTTGGCTGCTGCTGAGGAAACAATACCTTCCTCATCCGGCAACACACGCCGGAAGCTTGTCCCTTGGTGGACAGCCGAGATTGCAGCAGCCATTACAGATCGTCGACGTGCTTTCAAATGCTATCGGAGGCAAAACACTATGGCCAACCTTATCACCTTTAGAAGGATGCGTGCCAGAGCCCGATATCTGATTCGGGAGAGTTAGAAAACGACGTGGGAAAAGTATGTGTCGTCTATGACGGCACATACTCCTTCATCTCAAGTGTGGACTAAGCTTCGCCGGATCTCCGGACTCCCGACATCACTGTCGATACCCGGAGTGTCCATCAATGGAGACATCATCACGGACCATCTCGCCATTGCCAACAGCATTGGCTCTCACTTCTCCGATGTATCCTGCTCCGGGAGTTACGATCCTACATTTCTGACTCTGAAGCGGGAGGCAGCGACTCACCCCTTGTCCTTTGCCACTGCTGCTTCGGAGTCCTATAATGTACCATTCTCTGAATGGGAACTGCGCAGTGCGCTTGCACTGTGCAGGGATACGGCTTCTGGACCGGATAACATACATAATCAAATGTTAAAACATCTGTGCGAAGCCAGTATAAAACAACTGTTGATCCTCTTCAATCGTATATGGATTGAAGGAGAGTTTCCATCTCAATGGCGAGAGGGGATCGTGATACCGATTCCTAAGGCTGGAAAGGATCCCAAGTTTGTAAGCAGCTATAGGCCCATTTGTTTGACAAATGGCCTATGTAAGCTGCTCGAAAAGATGGTGAACCGTCGACTGGTGTGGTTCTTGGAGGATAAAGGTCTCCTGTCTGAGTACCAATGTGGATTTCGCTCTCATAGGTCCACCACTGACCATCTGGTGCGACTTGAGAGCGCCATACAGGAGGCTTTTTTTTTTCGAAAGCAGCATCTAGTCACGGTTTTCTTTGACCTCGAGAAAGCCTACGACACCACATGGCGCTACGGGATCCTTTCCACCCTTCACAAGTGGGGACTCCATGGTAACTTACCGACTTTCATTGCGAATTTCATGTCCGTCCGACTCTTCCGTGTAAGGGTCGGTAGGACATTATCGCAATACTATACCCAAGAAAATGGAGTTCCTCAGGGTTCAGTGCTGAGTGTCACCTTGTTCGCGATTGCCATTAATGGCATTGTTGCCGCCGCCGGGTCTGCGGTAGTTCCATCGCTGTATGTAGACGATTTAGCTCTGCATTACAGGTTTGGAAGTATGGCAGTCGTGGAACGGCAATTGCAGCTAGCCATCAACCGGGTCGACAGGTGGGCTCACGACCGGGGTTTTCGTTTTTCAGCAGCGAAAACCTCCGTCGTCCATTTTTGTCGGCTACGGAGGCTACATTTACACCCTGAACTACAACTCAGGGATGCTGCGTTGCCGTTGGTTGACACTTATCGCTTCCTGGGGCTCCATTTTGACAGCAAGTTAACGTGGCAGCACCATATACGGCAATTGAAAATTACATGTCTCAGGAAACTGAACATGCTCAAGTTTCTTAGTGGCACTACGTGGGGGGCTGACCGTGCGGTGCTGCTACGGTTCTACCAAGCCCTCGTCCTGTCCCAGCTAGACTATGGTTCTGCGGCATACGGTTCAGCAAGGCCGGCAACCTTGAAAATGCTGGACAGTATCCACCATAGTGGCGTTAGGCTGGCTACCGGTGCCTTCCGGACCAGCCCGATACCCAGCCTACTTGCCGAATCGGGTGTTCCACCTTTAAATTATAGACGCCAACATATGCTTTTAACATATGCTGCCAATGTGCGTCAAATGCCGCAACACCCGACCTATCAAGCTCTCTTCGGTACTCAAAACCACCAGGGGTACGCCAACCGGCCTCGTGCCACTCGGCCGGTTGGTATTAGACTTGATAGCTCTTGTACTGAAATAGGAGTGGCTGTAGGTCCCTGTATGATCCGGACATCTAGCGAGGTGCCTCCGTGGCAAGTCCCGCGTCCGGAAATTCGGTTAGACCTTCACCAAGGTCCTAAAGTGAACACGGATGCGACCGTTTACCGGAGGCAGTTCCACAGCATAGTTCACCAATTTCCGGACGCTGGCATTCTATACACGGATGGTTCGAAGGTGGACGAGAAAGTGGGTTGTGCTTACGTTATTGATGGTGCAACTACCAAGATCTCTTTGCCTGAGGCCTGTAGTGTGTTTACTGCGGAGCTCGTTGCCATCTATGAAGCTCTGCAGTTTGCACTACAGGATGCACGAATCCACTTTCTCGTGTGTACCGACTCTTTGAGTTCGTTGCAGTCAATTGCTACATGTTTCCCGCAACACCCCCTAGTGCAGCGAATCCACGACCTACTAGCCGGGCTCTGCCACGCTGACACTCGAATCACCTTTCTGTGGCTTCCAAGCCACATGGGAATTGCGGGAAATGAGTTAGCAGATCAAGCTGCAAAAGAGGCGGTATCACTACCACCTCGACCAATGGAGGTACCCGCTAGAGATATTCGCTCTCAGTTACGCCTACAAGTTCTGGCTTTTTGGGAGAGTCAGTGGCTAGCTGACCCACTGCCCAGTAAACTGAGAGAGATCAAGGGAACTACTCGCGTGTGGCGGTGCTCCTTCCAGGCCCGGAGAGAGTCCGTCATTTTGTGTAGGCCAAGGATAGGTCATACAAGATCCACCCACTCGTACCTAATGAGAAGGGAAGACCCCCCACTTTGTACCTGTGGAGCCGTATTCACCGTGGCCCACATTTTCACCGAGTGTGTGGATCTTGCTGACTTACGAAGAAACCTTGGTTTGCAGACGACACTCAAACTTATATTAGCCGATGACGCGGTGGCTGCTGATCGCGTTATCCGCTTTATAAGTGAGAGTGGGTTAGGGCCAGCAATCTAAATTTTCCAGTGAACATAGACTCAACGACTTGTTCGTTTTTGAATGATAATGTTTTTGTTTTTCCGTAAATTTTGTTTATTTTTATAATTTTTATTTTTATTTAAGTTTTTGTTTTTGTTTTATTAAATTTTGGTCTTTTTAAATTCAGATGTCCACTTCAAAATTTTAAATTCAATTCAAAATTTGTATTCTGTAATCTGTGTTAAGAGGGGCAGATGACCTCGTAGTTCCGCCCCTTAAAACAACAATAACTAACTAACTCTAGGACGATATTAAAGAGTAGAGGGGAGAGCCCATCACCCTGCCGTACACCTGTCCCAATGAGGAAAGGTTCAGATACCGTACTTCACCAAGGAACTTGACTTTGGAAGTGGTTTCAGATAGGGTCTGTTGGATGAGGCGTCGTGTTTTCGGGTCGAGCGTGTATTCTTCGAGTATATTAAAGAGGGATAGGCAGTCGACAGAGTCATAAGCTTTCTGAAAATCGACGAATACGCAGATGGTTGGGAGATTTCGTAAAGCTCGAAGTTTCAGTGTGGACTTGAGGTTGAAAATTTGTTCAGTACTTGATCTGTTTGGTCTGAACCCTGCCTGGTATTCACCAATGAGAGGCTCGAGCTGTTCTTGTGTGCATTGTAGGAGGCAAGCAGAGAAGACTTTGTAAGGTACAGAAAGGAGGGATATCCCTCTATAGTTATTCACATCCAATCTGTCTCCTTTTTTGTAGAGTGGGTGAATGAGTGCGCATTTCCAATCATCTGGGAGTTTTTCACTTCGCCAAATTTCTTGGATGATCTGTGTAATTTCCTGCAGTGATCGTGGTCCAAGATTTTTCAGCAGTTCCGCACAGTTCCGTCTTCTCCTGCTGTCTTTCCATTCATGAGTTTTTTTGATATGACGAGTGATTTCTTCTTGTGTTGGTGGATTAGCGTCTGGCTTGACGTGTTCTGGGGTCGTATGCAAGAAACGTTCAGGTGGTTCGGGACAGTTACAGAGCCCAGAAAAGTAGCGTGCTAGTTCATCGCAAATTTTCACGATTAGTAAGTGCCAGTTTTCCATCCTGTTTCCTAAAAGTTAAATTTGGCGGTGCATAACCCTTAATATTATTCGCGAAGGTCCTGTAGAAATTCCGACTATCGGAGTTTCTGAAATCATTCTCCATGGACTTAAGTTGCTCAGTGATATAATCACGCTTGACTTTCCTGAGTTTTGTTTGTCTGTTTGCGGATGTCCAGGAAGTGTCCCAGGGTTCCTGGTGACCTACTGCTGTTGTATTTTTGGAATGCGATTCGGCGATTGGCAATGGCTTGATCACACTCAGAATTCCCCCATGGATGTTTTGTCTTTCTTTTTAGCGGGATCAGTGCTTTAGCTTGTCCTATAATTTTGCTACGAAAGTCGTTCCAGTTATTCGCCGGTTCCTTTTCCCATTCCTCTACAATATTTGTTTCTTGAATCATAGCTAAATCGAATTTCGGGATATGTGGTTTGCGACGGTGAACTCTCCTTGGGGTGAACTTTACTTTGATTCTTGTAAGGTAGTGATCCGAGTCGATATTCGCGTCTCGTCGGACTTGAACGTCGTGAATGGTTCTGTAGTGGGCGTAGGGAATGGCGACGTGATCAATCTGATACTCACCGAGATCGCCATGTTTTCTGTTTATGCGGTGATTTTCTAAAGAGCGTGGACATAATTTTAAGGTTGAATTGGTGACAGATGTCAAACAGATGCGTGCCGTTAGTGTCCGTGTTTTGGTGTGCGGAATATTTACCGACGATTTTTCAATAGATTTTCCCTTTGCCAAGTTGAGCATTGAAATCTTCCATGAGGATTTTAACGTCGTCACGGGAAATCTTGCTCATGATGTTCTCAAGTTTGTTCCAGAATTTTTCAGCCGTTTCAGGGTTCTTCTTATTGTCAACATTGGTGGGGGCATGCGCATTGATGAGTGTGAATTTTTTGTTGGCGCATTTGATGCGCATGGTCATGAGCCGACTATTGACGGGTGTAATTTCCCTGACGGAGGTGATAATAGATCTGTGTACAAGAAACGCCATACCGAAAATTGGTGCTCCCCATGCGACTCTTTGTTGTGTTTTGCTTTTAAAGATGCGGTAGTTTCCGTAGTCCATAGTGTCGTTGTCTGTCATTCGTGTTTCTTGAAGAGCAAGGATGAGAATTTTTTGTCGGTCAATTTCCTGCGTGAGGTCTTGTAATTTACCTGTTTGGATCAATGTATTAATGTTTATCGTTCCAAGGAATGATTTCTGGTTGTAGGGAAGTTTACCAGAGATCTCCGATACTCTCTGTTGCGCACGTCTGGACTCCCCAGAATCCGAAAGTTCAGTGGCCGTCTGTTGACGGGTGGATTGTGTATCACCTGGGGTAAGATTGTATTTACTTGCACATTCCATATTTGCTTGTACTCAGTACTTGGCCTAGCAGATACCAGGACCATATAGGACCAGAGGTTGTTGAGGCCTTTGGAACTTAGATTTTCAGCCGAGCTCACTGAGCTAACAGATGCTGACCACTCGCCGCTGGATACCAGTACAAACGCTCATGGATTTAAGTAAAGCTGACATCTAACCAAATACTAGTATAGATGCCTTTTATCCTATTAATCCCCGATACAAGGCCGCCTCGTCCACCATTAACACTGTTCTATAGATCATCTATACCACCATCAATGCCGTTGAAGACTTCACCGTAACCCTGGCAAGGGACCCTTACAAGGTACTACCAGCCGGGTCAGCTGGACCTCGGTTTTTTAAAGAGGTGTTACTCCTCTATCACTCACCGTTTTGTCCTGGCTTGTGAAAGGCAGAGCCTGGCTTCCCAAACATTGGGCCCAGGTTGGCGGGGTTTCTATTATTATTATTATTATTATTATTATTATTATTATTATTATTATTATTATTATTTATTACAACCCAGCCAACCTAGGTCCAAAGTTTGAGATGCTGGGCTCTGCCTGTCACAAGCCAGGACAAATGGGGAGTGATAGAGGAGTAACACCTCTTTCAAAAACCAGGGTTAATCTGGCCCAGATGATAGCACCCTGTAAGGGCCCCTACCAGGGTAATGGAAAAGCCACTGCCTTGTAGTTTGGCGTTGGATTGTCAAAGGCTAGGGGAAGAAAACCTTGAACAAAAATAACCTGGTCCTCCAGGTTGGGGGTTGTAGCGATGGGCCAGCTCCCCGTCATACCAAAAAAGATTACCTAAATATATGATAACCGGACAGACGACAAAGGCAATGGAAAATGACAATGAATATTGGACGTTGGAATGTACAAGGTCTGTCAAGCAAATCTAACACCATCCCCATAGAACTCGTTAAATATAACATGGATATTATAGTTCTGTCAGAAACTAAGAAAAAAGGTTGTGGAGAAGAAAATTTTGGGGCATACCGGTATGTACATTTTTGGGAGTGGTGTAGATAAAGGTATAAGAGCAAGGGCAGGTATGTTCATTTTAATCAAAAGAGAACTAAGATCTGAAATTGGAAATTGGTTAATGAGAGAATATTATTAGTTGAATTGTTGATTTTTGGAAGTACCGTACTTATAGTGGGAACCTATGCACCAACTAATGATGTTGCAGTCGCTCAGAAGGACAAATACTAGCAGTGGCGTATACTGGTCTGGATATCAGGGCAACCATTGAGCTTAATATCGCACAAAACATGGTTTTGAAATGCCGTGCGAAAAGAATTCATATTTGAAAACCCTTCATTTGACCATACATTAACTTCACGACTAAATAACAAACACGGCCAGCAATCACGACTAAATAACAAACACGTCCGGCAATAAAATTTAGACAGTTAAGAACTGCCAGAACCTATTCCACCTAGCATATGATGTGAAATGACGTGTATACATTGGCACACAATTGCAGTTCAGGTGTAGGCCTTGTCATATGTATAATATGAACTTTCTCACTGTATGGACGACGGCTGAAAGGAACTTCTAACAAACTCTTTATTTTGTGTATATTAAGGCTTTCACGGCCCAGATTATCATGGAAAAAGGAGGCAAGGTTTCTCCGAAACGTATGGTTCAAATCTAAATACACACGGCATTAGTCCCCCCTCCAATAAAAAAAAATTATATAAACTCTTTATTATACAACCATTGGCATTTAAAGTCCCCGCATGTGTTTGTTCCATAATCTTCTTACAAAATCACAACTGGCACAGTTGACAAAAACACTACATAAATATTCTTCAGCATACACACTTAAATAAATCACACATCAAAAAAAAAAACTACAACTTATAAAACATATTCACATCTATGCGCGCGATAATGAATATTTATTGTAGGCTATTTGTTGCTTCAAACGCTTTTAACTTCAAAGAAACCGTTGGCTGTAGCGGCAACTCGCTCGCTATAAGCGCTGTGCCTGCACGGAAGAAGGGTGGGTGCGGAGAGATGGGGAGAGCGGCGTACGGTTGCCGCTATCTTGATCGGTTTCTACTGCGCTGCAGCGTTGAGTACCCACTAACCATTATTTCTTTCGATAAAGAAGAAAGTGCATGAAAGTCACGATTGTTTGAATGCTTTGTTGAAACTGTAATACAGTGTTATTTATTTTTAATGTAATTTTCTTGGGCTACCGCCGGTAGCCCTAAGAAAACGCCCCTGAATACTAGGATATATTTCGAGATGTTTTAGAATATATACCAAGAAGGAAAGAGATAAGAATCATGGGTGATATAAATGCAAGAACAGGGTAAGAACTAAATAGTACTGCTGTTGGGAAATTTGGAGAGGAAGGAACGATAATAGAAATAGATTAATATACATTTGTAAACAATTTGATTTGAGAATTGCTAATGGAATTTTTGAACACAACCGAATTCATAAGTATACGTGGGTCCACAACACGAGAAATATAAAGTCTATCATCATTATATTATAACTAAACAAATAGGCTCCACTACAATGATAGATGTAAAAGTTTATCGGGGTGCTGAATGTGGTTCTGATCACAAGTTGGTGAAAGGAACACTATTACAAGATAGTAAATACTCTAGAACTAATATTAGCCATGGTGGTACTTGTATCTACCTAAGAAATAATTTAGATCATGAACAGTTAACAGCTTATGATTATATAATTATGGAACAGGATTTTGAATTCTCTGCCGTAAAAATACAGCAGTTTAAGTTAATAATTGTATGCGTATACCGTTCTCCGTCAGGAAAGTTTCCTTTATTTATAGATAAATTAGAATTGTTACTCAATAACATGAGCAAAGTAAATTTCGATATAATAATTTGTGGGGATGTAAATGTGGTTTTCTTAAAATTTGATAGAAATTGTGAATTATTAACACAGTTACTAATTTCCTATGGACTGAAACCTACAGTAAATACCCCAACAAGAATAACAAAATTTAGAAAAACCACTCCTGATCATTTTTATAAAGATAAATATCACCATTCAATAGAAGTCCATTGTCCGGGTTTTAGTGACCACCATGGACAAATAGTGAGTTTTGAAGTACCCGAAACAATCAATAATAATGATAATGGAGTAAAATCAAAGTGCAGGTCATTCACTGATACAAATGTTACATATTTCAATGACTTATTAAATAAAGAAACATGGTCAGAAATTTATAAACTAGAAAATGTAAATGATAAATTTAATACATTTAACAGTACCCTAAAACACTATTTTGAAACAGCATTCCCCTTTAGACAAAGAACTGTTCAAAATAACAAAACTAACAATTGGATAACAACAGGGATTATAAATAATGTCAAAGAAAGAAATTTCTACACAAATTATATAAACATTACCACACAACACCTGAATTCAATGTATACTACAAAAATACACTAGCATATAAAGTAAGGTAATAAGACTAGCAAAGAAAATGCATAATGATAATCTTATTTCCCAATCATTTAATAAAAACAGGGCTATGTGGTCCGTGATAAAGAAAGAAACTGGAAAATCTGCTAAAATACAAAGGAACATTACACTGACCAGAAATAATAAAGTGATAAATAATCCAGAGGAAATAGCAAACACTTTCAATGACTATTTTCTGGAAATTCCACAAAAATTCTTAAATAAATCACAGGTAAATTCACTAAATTCTAATAATAAAATAAATATATGTCGTGATTCTTTATTTATAAATCATGTCACAAGTGAAGAGGTAAGAATAGTTATAAAAGAGCTAAAAAATAAATTTTGTGCTGGCATTGATGGCATCCCAGATGCAATTTTAAAGAAATGTGCAGAAAATATAATAAATCCACTTACACACTTAATAAACAGTTCAATTCTCTCAGGAACTTACCCGGATATTTTGAAGTTATCAAAAGTAATTCCAGTGCACAAAAACGGTTCAAGAGATGAATTAGATAACTATCGTCCTATTGCCTTACCAACTGGTATCGCAAAAATTGTGGAAAAATCATGTATAGGAGACTGATAAGTTTTATAGAAAAAAAAAATATTGTCAAATTCACAACATGGATTCAGAACGGAAAAATCTACACAGATAGCAATTTATGAATGTATTAATAGTATACTGAAATTAATTGACAATAAAGAACATGTAACTGGCCTATTATTGGATTTATCGAAAGCATTTGATGTTGTTGATAATAAAATCCTCCTTACAAAACTAAATCAATATGGTATTAGAGGTCCAGCTAATAAATGGATAGAGTCTTACTTAACAAGGCGTAAACAAATAGTAAGCTTGAGACACAAGGATGATGGAACCAAATTACTTAATGAAACATTGACCAATGAGGGAATTATTAAATTTAGAGTACCCCAGGGATCGGTTTTGGGCCCACTACTCTTCCTTCTATATATCAATGATATAACACAGAACGTTCATTCACATAAGGAAATTTTGTTTGCGGACGATACAACACTCGTAATAAAAGGTGAAACTAAACAGGTCATACAGCAGTCTGCTGACTCCGTTACAGGAGAGTTAACCAAATGGTCACAAGATAATCGCCTCATAATCAACTATAAGAAAACAGTATGTCTAAATTTCCACACTATACAGAATAGGAATCGTGGTCATCAAATAGAAAATAAATCAGAAACAAAGTTTTTAGGACTATGGATACAACATGACTTGAAATGGAATAAACATATATAATATCTGAATACTAAACTGAACTCGATGTGCTTTGCGTTACGGATTTTGAAAACCTGCACTAGCATGCACACATTAAGAATTACTTATTTTGCTTATTTCCATTCATACTTAAGATATGGGGTCATATTTTGGGGTATGTCGCCAGATGTACTAAGCACGTTTAGGATACAAAAGAGGGCGATTAGAATTATGGCAAATGTAAACACTAGAGTATCATGTAGACCTCTGTTTAAAGATTTAAACATTCTCCCTCTGCCTTGTATATATATCTTTGAAAGTATTATGTTTTGTAAAAAGAATTTAATGAATAAGGATGTTTTTCTTAAAACAACAAATGATGTTCATAGGCATAACACAAGACAAAATCAAAACATTCATATTTCACACACACACACACACACACACAAGCATATATCAAAAAGGAACTAATCACACAGGAGTTAAATTATACAATACACTATCCCAGTATATAAAACTTGCCCCAAAAATAAAAACCTTTGATAGAATATTGAAAGCTTATCTGCAGTGCCATTGTTTTTACTCTGTAGTTGAATATCTTTGTGTATAGAAACGATGAAATCTATAATTATATTTTACTTTTCTATTTTAATTGTATTACGTAGCTGTAAGTTGTTGTATTTATAGAATTAAGTTTTCATATTATGACAATAGAATAAAGTGTAAATAGTTGTCCAATAAGATTGTATCTCTTAAGATCTGTTATTATAATAAGTTATAAGTAGTTATATTATTAGTATTACTGTATATACCTGTTAGTACTTTTATTTTATAGATGTAAATTCTGACGTGTCCTATACCAAAAATGTATTGTATACATGTATTTGATCAAATGGAATTAATAAAACTATCTATCTATTATTTTAAGAGGACAGGAGAAAATAAGTTTAATGAGATTAATAAGGAAAAGACTAATATAAAACTAGAAAATGCCAGATTTAATGTTACACTTTTTTTAGCGTATGGCTTTTAGTGCCGGGAGTGTCCGAGGACATGTTCGGCTCGCCAGTTTTGTAGCTGCTTCGAGACGGACACCCAATGGGTGAGCTACAAGTACCGTTGGGGAGGAAATTTGGAAGGGAAGGGCGAGGAGTTGGAAGGTAGCGGCTGTGGCCTATAGTTAGGGACCATCCCCGGCATTTGCCTGGAAGGAAGATGGGAAACCACAGAAGACCATCTTCAAGGTTGCCGGCGGGGGGATTCGAACCTCCTCGCCTCCCGGATGTGAGCGACTGCCATTAGTCATGCCGTAACGACCACGGCTAACTCACCCGGTTAATGTTACACTTTTTCATGATGACAGTATTAAGTTATGCTATAAACAAATAATAGATAATGAAGTAGATGCAAATTTTGACGGAAATACCGAAGATATATATAATTACCTAGTTAAAAATGTAAGGAAGATAGCATATGAAGTCTTAGGAACTGTACAGGGGAAGCGGGAATTAACCAACTGGATCATTGAAGATGTTTTGAGAAAAAATGACGATAAACGCAAAGCATACCATAAGTGGCTAAATACTAAATCAGACGAAGATAGGAAAGCGTATAATGAACAGAGAAACATTGTGTTTACAGAAGAAAGAAAGGTCAAAAATGAACAGTGGGAGAAAGTATGTGCGGACGTAAATTGTCAACTAGGATTTAAGCAATCTGCTGCAGCGTGGAGAGTGTTGAGGGGACTAAGAAGGAATACAACGACCAACATGAAAATTGGACTGATACCTCTAGAAAGAAGGGCGATTTAATATGAGGGCTTATTAAATGAAACCAGATCGGGCAATGAAAATGTAAATTGGGATCTCTCTGAGGAGGATGTTAAACATTGCATAGTAGTAGGAAATAATAGAAAGGCGCCTGTTCCACGTGAGGCACACTTAGAAATGCTAAAGTGTGGAGGTAAAATAATAACATTGTTGACAAAATTGTATAGAAGGATTTTACTTGGAGGAGTTATACCTCAGGAAATGAAATTAGGGTACATAAGCTCTATATTGTTACACCCTGGGTTTCCTACATGGTGTAACCACCCCCATCAGCCCCCCTCTTCAACACCATTCACCCCATCTTACACCTTAAACAGAAAAGGAAGCAACAACACTAACAAACCACGTGGCCATTGCACTCTAAGCCTAGCTAGCTACTTACTCATAGCAGGTTTATAACCCCAAAGTAGAACAAGAATGTGCTTACTCCTGACACAGCACTAACACTTTCAATAAATACACGCCTGAACCAGGAAACAGGGTCTGTCTCTACCCGTCATCAGCCGTCTACGCCGGAGGCCCTGCCCGAGCGACCAGCCGCCTAGGTGAGTGTACTTCTACAGGGTTGATCCCACATACAATTCTTTCCTCAAACACCAAACCCTCTTATAATTTGTAATCATCCATCACTGTGTTTTAATTCGCTAAAGTTCAAACTAGCAAAGCCGCACACCCTTTCACAATAAGACTACAATTAAATCTCTTACATTCTTTTAAAAGTTATTTTGTTGCATTTATCACATTCCTTAAACACCTACTTCTAACCACTGTTATTATCCCGCACAACCCCGTTTCGCTGCGTCGGCTTTCTTGTTACCTCGCCTGCTACTGTAACCTCGTACGACAACTGTGAACATTTAGCACGGTGCGCACTCTTAGACAGCAGTCTGTTAGTTCTCTCTCTCAGCACTTAAGCTCTTTCGCTCCTGCATCGTAGCCACCCCTAACGAGCTACTTAAACCCCTAACAATTGGTAAAGACGCCGCGTTGAGTCCTTCGAAAACGACTCAGCTCAGCCCTCAACATGTAGGTTAGGAAACTTAAACCCCTAACAAATTGGTCGAGGCATCGAGCACACCCCACCAAACACACAGTTAGGGAACCTAAACCCCTAACAAATTAATGGAGACAGGGTAGTTGCATTCTAAGGCTCAAACAACGAGTCTATCAACTACGACCCCGTACCAAAATTTAATTAGCCAAGCGAGAATTTCTTTCGAGTAACCTCCCAATAGCGAAGCAAGTCAAACCACCCCTAGTAAAGACATAAACTTCCCCCCCCCCGCCCTCTCAGCAAATCTAAAAAAAGGACCATTTGGTAAGGGCCTTAATCCGTCCCAGTTGAAAACATAGCTTGACTTGACACTGAGTCGAACCACTCAGCGGCTCAAGCGATTCCTGAAGGGCATCCCTTCTGTAGGTATGCCGAGTTAGGGAAACTACCCTCACGCGTAGACCATACAACACATTAAAACAGGGACCATGGGACCACGCACAGGGCCGACAGGGTCATCCACCAATAATGTAAGGATACATACTTACACTACAGAAAGCAGACAACCGCACACATTTTACACGCTATTAGATGTACAGCATACACGAGTGCGAAAGATACAGGCACGATTACATTCAGTGCATACGCGATTAGGCGCGGCACATGCAAGATTAACAAACACACGATTAGAAGCGACAAATATACGACTAAGGGACGCACACAGACAAGTAAACGCGATACATTCACGATTGCATACGGAAAACAAGAAGGCTAACATGACACATGAACGATTGAACACGACACACGTACAATTACAAATAAACCCAATCCTTGCACAATTAAATACAGAACACGAGAAATTACATTCAGACTATAGACAACTAATAAGGGAACATGCGCATTGAAATATCACCAACCCCATACTAGGCCACGCAGGGAAGCAAACCAAGGATACAACAGGTTCAATTTAGTCATAAACACATGCCCTCCCGTTCAGCCCATACAACAATTACACGAGTTTATACGAAAACATACAGCCCCTAACATATAGTAATATATATATATGTAAAATTAGTGCACAACAATAGCCCTTTTCATCGAAGTGGAGAGAGGATTTTGCAGAGGGTTAAATTTATAGTACCATATTATGTATGTATAGTGTATATGTTGTAAGTGTGTTGTATTATTTGTATTTTGTACTGCACCCAGCAAGGTGAAACCACTATAACTGTACATACAGACAACACTACTCAGCATTTGCCACACCCAAGTACACCTGGACACCTTCACTGACAGGCTAGGAAAGACCCAAAACCAATAGCAAAAGGAGCCAGGGAACACATAACGACTGAGAAACCATACGGGGAACAAATACATTATACAGGATACCATACAAGGGCAACAATTTAACATTCATATTTCCTACACTTCAGTCAGACTGTAGAAGACAGATACATGTTCAGACTACAAGCAAGGCAGAACGCAAGCTAGCACATATTACATAACGACATACGGAAAGGAAACACGATGCGGCAACTCGAGTCAGCGGTACCTTCACTCAGGCACGTGCCGAATGCGGACACAACTACATACGTTGCAACACACGTCAGGAACACAATCACGGGGAATACAAAGTGTCAGGCCACATCGGGCCCACATCTAGTAAACAATACGATCAATCGACAATAAAGGCACACCACCGCGTAAATACATTACTCAAATACATATACACAGTAACACAGACATATACACACATCCCTATGCACTCAGAAGCGTGTCCAACCATTCAAAAGATGAAAACAGGCCTCTAAAGGAATACATACATAAAGGGCATTGTACACAAATCCATATACAAAGGGCGTGTTTTGGCATCCGCAAAAATGCCGACATAACATAAAAATATGGAGGCTATGTAAAATATGCACAGCCTACTTCACACTTAGGGATACCACAACAGGTCTTCCTTAGGATGTTTTTCTTTTCTTCAAATGGATCATTTTATTTTGCAAATTAAGCTCTTTGGCGAATATATCATTGATATCTGACTGAATAATTATAGTTAGTTCCAATCCACGCATCTCACCTTAGTCTTCGTTAGTGGGGCCTACCGCCTTGAGCAGTAGAGTAGTGTTAATCACTTTGACCCACCCTAGGGACCTTCATTAGCCGATGCGCAGGGCGTACCGCCATCGTGCAGTATTGTGGTGTCCAAACGCCTTACCCGCAGTTAGGAATCATTCCGTCATTAGTCTACGACTGTATGGCCTACTCGCCTTGGGCGGTAGTGTGGTGTCATTACACCTTACCTACCCTAGTTTCCACATTATCGTCCAATGCAGAATGGTCAGTCAGCGAACAAAACTATACGTATCAATCACGTGTCGAACGATTATTATTAAATCCAGTAACAGTAAATGTCAACGGGGTCATATCTTTTGATTCCTGCACATGATCCAATAGTTTTTCATACCAAAGTTCCATGTTGAGACCAGTAAATTACATATTTTGACTAATTCATTTAAAGACACAATCAAGAATTTTTGGGAATAGGTAATTTTTACAGCAGACATGTTCTTAAATCAGACATACAACTCATATAATCAGGAATATACTTTCACGCGTTACAGGGACAGGGACATAGTTTAAGGACACTTCGCGAGTGCACCTTACACTATGGGCATATACATAACAATGAAGGCAACAGGAGGTTGCAAAAATAAGCCACTGAACACGTATGGTGCACGAACAAATAAATGACATTAGACAGCACAAGGGGTACGAAATACATAATAGGAGGCGTATACGCACACCCAAGTACACGGTACCTGACATCCACATAAGGACGGTAGAACACAATAGGGACACCTAGGAATAACACTACAATTATGAGTATTTTAGGCCGTGAGCCAAGTAGAATCAAGGAATCATACACTTTCTTGGAGCACAAGTGAGAAACCACGGAACTTCACAATACACCACAAATTGTACAAACAGACAACAAATACACATATACGAAGACTTCACACCACAAATTAACACAAATTACACATACACGCATTTAAATGCAGGAGTGACACTTAAAACAAAGCCCCAGTTAATAATAAGGAGAGAGCAGGATTTGAGAAAACTGCAGAGAAATAAGTCGAGATGGCATTAATTCAACATAGTTCGGACAGAAAATAACTTTTTCCTTCCAAAAAGCAAGTATATAAAAACCTGCTTATTTCCCTTTCTCTTGACATTAATTTGCAAAATGAGCATATTGTTTTCGAGGACAGATTAGAATACCTTCCCTATAATTAAAGGCAATTGCACAAAGCAGGCCCAATATATTTTAACAAATTAGAAGCATTACCCCTAATGAAACCATCGCTAACAGCGCTACTTTGATATTTTGTTATTATTCTTATTATTATTGTTCTTGCAACATTATTATTAATAGCATTATAAAGAGTATTATTATTTGGATCAGTGTTATTATTTTAAAGAGATTAAGTGCAACTATTAATATCTACACAGAAATTAAACGGTAGAGGAAAGAAGGAGTTAGTTAAGTAAGCCAGAATTATTTAAAGTAAGGAACAGGGAAGTTACCTGTCACCCCAGGAAAGAATATAGAAGTTACCTAAGAAATAGTTTATTTATTTATCGTATGGCTTTTGGTGCCGGGAGTGTCCGAGGACATGTTCAGCTCGCCTGGGTCTGTAGCTGCTTCCAGCGGACACCCTTATTAGGGTGAGCTACAAGTTCCGTTCTATTTCAAGTAGTTGCAACTTTTGCTTCCAGATATCAATGATACCTAGTGGTGAACGTTGAAACTTTGATAGAGCGTTCCGACGAAATCTAAACTAACAATTTAGCTTTACACAAGTTTAGTCTGTGGAAGGATCTTTTACATGTCATAAATCTATGGCATGGGACCGCCGGATTTACTTCCCCTCTGAAGGGGCATTCTGAAGGATTTTTAACGCTCTTAAAAATCCGACGACTTCGACCGGGTTTGAACCCTCTATCTTGGGCACAGCAGTTCAGCATGCTACCAACTACGCCACCGAAGCCGCTTAAGAAATAGTAATAGGCATATATGTAAAATTCCACAAGAAGTTAGAATTTTAGATTAATTATTGATGTTTTAATAAACCAACTCAAAACCAACATTATTATTAATAATTAGCAAAACAACACATTCCACACCAAAGAAATTAAGAGGAACGGAGTTCAAAAACAGAAAGACGATAATTACTCTTGATCCAATAATATTTGAAATAGCATTATTATTATTATTATTATTATTATTATTATTATTATTATTATTATTATTATTATTATTATTATTATTATTATTACTTTCAGTATTTTAATTATCATTATCATGGTTATTATTATTATTATTATTATTATTATTATTATTATTATTATTGTTATGATTATTTCTTATGGTCACTATGGCCAGCACTAGCAATCCCCATTTAATTACAACGCCTGCCAGCTAGAGGCAGGAAACGCTTTCACTAGCAGACAGTTCCCTTTTAGCGAGCCACGACGCAACATGCATCTCAGTCGCCAGTAGCAGCCATTTTGAAAAGAGCTCTCCCACAAGAATGACGTATACGTGTTACGTCAAAGAAGCCATGAAGCACGTTATTTAAACGAACGGACTCAGCTTAATCAGCAAAGTAGCAGTCCAGAGGTAATATTTAGAGGCATGGTCATTTATCCTACTAACAAAATAATAAATCCCACAGACCCAAATAACGAAACGAACTATCCCAATACCCTAATAACAACAACAAAAAACACCCAATTCATCCCCACTAATAACAAACCTTAACTAACGAACTAACACCCCAGCTACCCACCTACCTAACGCAAATAACCGCCCATCCTAAATACCAACAAACCTTAACCAACAAGCTAACAAACCCAATATCCAAATAAAAAAGCCTAAATAATAACCCACTTATCCCAACTATTAACTGACCAAACTAACCATCCAACTACCCAGATAACACAACAAACTACCAAATCATATCCAGCATTCCCAGTAAATAACAAACTAACGAAACAGCTGCATGACTAACAAGCTGTTAACTACCTAATTAACACGCTACCAAATCCTATCCAGCATTAATAACTAACAAACTAACGGTCCAAAATGACATGCACATGTATAAGAACATAATTGACTAAGTAAAGCAGAAATCACAAGTACAGTTTTACTTCCTACCCCCCTCTCCATCCCATCCTTATAACCTATGAGTACACGCCACCTAGCTACGGACGTCGAAGGGTAAGACGCACTCGGAGAAGACAGTCCATACATTAGGGTAAAAATAACCACGTGCAGGGAATTAGCCAGCCAATGCACGCAGGGAAAATAGCTCTAACGCACTGGGAATTCGACCGAGCTGAGTTATGACGTCGCTCTCCGGCGAAATCTCCAAAACATGTGCCCACATATCGGGCAGAGGCATAACTGCGCAATCACGCACAATCACATACACTAACATCGTACCTAGGAAGTAAGAAAGTAAGAAAAGCGTATAGATATTCTAGAAATTTCGTAAGAGCTCAACTCACTCAACACTCGAGAAACAAGTCATATATGTTAAGCGTCACAAACAAATTACACTGCGTTTTCGAGCCTGAACATGCCGCTAAATGCGAAGTAAATACGTATGTTCCCTAGAATGCCGCTAAAATGAGAAGTATATATGCCGCTATAATGCGATGGCGAGATAATGCGAAGTTATTTTGGTACATCACCACAGTACTAAACATAGTATGCACCCGTTAGACAAATTACACACCGCCCCTGACCGAAAAAAGGGACCATCTGATGTCAAGGAAAAAGCGCAAATATTTATTTAAAACACCTTGCGTACACAAATCATCGGCGTACATGCACACCTACTCGTAAAATTAAATAATAAGAAGAATATAAGGGATATAAGGATATAAATTATGAAAAGGGAAGGGACAACACAATATTCAAATTCGCTAGATGTCACACACAAAATCACGGCAAAAGTAGCCAGAAGAACATCGGGCCCAACACTCGTTAAACAAGACATGCTATGTTTCCACATTAAACACATTCGTCGATAAGGTCGACCTTCCCAAAAAATTTGTACGGACAGCAACTGCACTATTGACCATGAATAGACATATACTAACATACATTTCACTTCAGACAGTACAAGTTCACTTCCAGGCAGCAGACAGCACGAGTTTTACTCCCAAAACCCACGAGCCACAGGACAGGTGCACATGGACTTGGCGAAATGCAACATGCTTTTTCTTTACAGACTACAGCACGCAGCAGACATTCAACATCAGCAATATCCAGTGACTGTGGAACACTGGATGTTGTACCAAAACACGTAACGTCATCTCTTTCACACAAGCGCCCACTTGCGGCAACACAGATAACAGTGAGAGATGTCATATTTTTGTAAATGGCATGCCTCACTGTTACACAAAAAATTGTCTATCCACAGAAGGCAATTTTACAAGACTAACTTAGGCATAGAACGCCATCGCATAGCTCCGAAGCATAATCCATAAGTTAGGATTAATACGGCCGTTTAGAACATTAGCTACACACTAGAAAATAGTGCGCACATAAGTTTAGATATAGGACGTCAACACAGTCGTAAGTTACTTCTAAGACCACATACTTGTGCACATCTTTGGTACTGAACTCGAATTTTAAGATGCTCAGGATGGTGAGAATGACATTTTGGTTATTTTGTAAAATTATGAGAATATTGCAGTATTTTTAGGGATTGTGCAACATTAAAATTTTATTGAAGAAAAGAAGGATTCAGATCACAGACTACGAAGGAAAAATGTCTACCCAAGCCATGATTTAACCTCGTTACGTATCGTATTTTTGCTAGATTCAGCATAGCAACACTCATTTATGAAGAAGAAAGACCATGATTGACTAATCAAGTTTTTGTTTGCGCGAAGGAAGGAAAAGTTTGCCGCCTGTATTGAAGAACTCTAGTTGACATTTATACTGATTTTTGGCTAAGAAGAGGGAAAATTTACAGATAAAACAATGGAAATGTATCTAAATTAATGAAGATCATGATAGACACACTTGTAAGGAAGTTTGAAGACTCTGTATTAAAATATAAGTGAAGATTCAATCCAGTGATTGCCGCGAATATTCATGACGCGAATATTCATTAGTTTTGATGAGCGGGGTGACGCCAGGGCTCATATCGTTTTTGTGCTGTGGGTAGTCAACGAGAAATGACCTGTGCTCCACAAGTTCTTGAAAGTAGTGAGTGATTAGTAGTGCGGGACGATTGAGTATCGTTGGCCGCGAGGGAAGCAATGTTCATGGGCCAAGCTCGCGTTGTCGCAGCCCCTAAACTAAGGAACCAACCAACCAACTCATAGGAAGAGTCCGGTGACAGTGCTATCATTATAAAGTGCTCAAATATCGAACAGTATTCAAAATAACAATAATGCAGAGGAATGTAATATACGCATTGTATATGAATTTCGAGACGGAATTCTGAGGATTTAAAGCCATTTTCGCAGTGTAAGTCAGACATAAGAAGTGATTTTCTCAAACGAGAAGCGAGACATTGCGAGCGCTGTTAAAGGCAAGGCAACTACGAGTTTGTATCAGGGGCGTATATAAGGGGGGGGGGGTGCTGAGGGGGCTCCAGCCCCCCCCCGAAAAAAGCCAATAAAAATTAAGAAAGTGCTGCTTTGGTAAGAGCATAAAATAATTGTAAATTTGGTTGTACCCTAATCTTAACTTATCGGCTAAGTTATAAACAATATTAAAATTGAAATTATACTAACTCGTGGTGTAGTGGGTAGCATTCTTCGCTGCCGCCCCGGAGATCCGAATTCGATTCCCGGCTCTGCCAAGAAATTTTAATTCTAGTCTGAGGGCTGACTATCCTGGAAAATTGTGAGTATTCTCAGGGGATTGTCATCGCAAAATACCCAGAAATATCAACCAATACCTTAGAGCATATAACTTTGTGTAATTATTTTAGATAAGATTCAAAGTTTATATATAGCCTACAATTATTACTGACAACACAAAAAAGTTGTCAAATACAACACAACACACAAATAAAATTTTATACTTAATGAACTTTATATTATGATCTACCGAGTATGAATGGCATATATCTAAATATTTGTCAATTTACTAAGCAGAAAGGTTTAATAAGCAGTAGAGTAATTGTTTTACGGATCATATGTGGAATTTAAATAACTTTTGTTGGATTTAATTGATTTGTTTAATTATTTTAATAAATTTAATTCGTTCATTTTATAAACACGTCTTGAATGATTTATTTAAATTACGAAGAGAGGTTGTGTTTTGGAGCAATTAAGGTTTGATTTAGCGCCATGCTACACCCATTTACCCGAGAATGGTAAGTTTATCTTACTCTCCTCTTATTCAGTTTGTCCACCCAGTTTTATTTTTCCAAAACACAATCGTAGGACTTGTGCATCCCCCATTTAGCTCTTGTTGGTAGGATTTTCAGTTGTATTTATCTGGGAACCTCAAGATTCTACAATCCAGCTGATTTTCGGATACGACAAGCGGCTTTAATGGTTTAAACGGGTAGAGTACCAACACAACACCTGTCTATACATGTATTTACACATACAATTTCCAAATGCTCTAACAATGTCCATCTCATTCAATAAAGATATTACAGATTTTCACGCCATTTTCATCACCATACAAGAGTATTTCTCACAACTGTATCACAATGTATTTCATTGTACTTTGCTACTCACTTGTAATTTAACTATTTTTACTGTTATAATGTATTGTATTTCTTATGTATTTGTATGTACTTCTTATGTATTTCTTTTATTTCTTAAACTGTATTATTTGATCCACATTTGTATTGACACGTCAACATCATGTAAAGCATTGTTAACATCTTAATCTCATCATCAATATGCAACAAAAAGAAAATGTACCTTCCTCACAACCCACCCTCAACCCCAGTACACACACAACAGTACATATACGACCACATCTAGATTTTCCACTACATCCACGACCACGCAACTACACGACCAGGACAAGAAAAGAAGAGGACAAGGAAGAAGATGAAAGAGGCAGTACTCCCACGAATTTTCCAATTGTTGAGGGCAACAATTAAACCCGGAGAGGGTCGTGTTACACCCTGGGCTTCCTACAGGGTGTAACCACCCCCATCAGCTCCCCTCTACAACATCCTTCACCCTATCTTCAGGCGCGGATTCAAGGGGGTCATGACCCCCCCAAACGGAGACCAAATTTTTTTGCAAACTCAAAAAACGAAAACACAATGACCAGACAAATAAAACTTAGCGAATTTTAACTGAAAAATAGTTTTTTTCTTCATTTTATTCAATACTGAAATATCTTTATTGGAATTATTATTGTGGTGTTTGAAGCCATATTTTCAGTGTTGCCTTAGTAAACAAGAGTTTAGTGCTTTTCAGTCGGTCAACACGAATGTACCCAAAAGAGATGGGTTATGCCCTAATCCTGAAATAAATTACATGAGATTAATAAAACACTAGGATGACCAGTTTCGATCGTCAAGCGATCATCATCAGATCCAATACACTTAGGCTATAAAATCTATGTTTGAAATACAGGTGAAAATATTTACAATATGTACAATTATTTAGTTGCAGTATTGGTACTGCAACTGTCAGTGTATGCTAAATGCAGTATATATGTTAGGTGAAATGCTAAATGGTGATGGCTATCCGGAGATTGTACTTTAGAGAGATTATATGGTTGTAAACTATGGTTAAACTATACAATTTTAGGCTAACTACTTATCTGATTGTCTTCCGTACTACAGCTATTCGCAGTTTCCGTGCTCACTTGAACTCGCTGTGTAATCTCATGTAATTTATTTCAGGATTAGGGCATAACCCATCTCTTTTGGGTACATTCGTGTTGACCGACTGAAAAGCACTAAACTCTTGGAATTATTATGTTCTGTTAAACTGTACATATTTACAACTTCATACCTGTAATATAAAAACGATTATTTATATAACAAAATCAACTCGTCTATTATGTTTAGCAAACCTTGTTGTACCCTGATTTTCACGTTACAATGCCTGATGTTTCTATAACTTGCCCCTGTACATGAACTTAACCTAGAAATCCAACCTAAATCAATAAGATTCATTTCTCCATGTATTTCCCACAAATCTTTCTAATATTATCAGCTGTGGCCAATGAGATCGCGATCCTGTCAATAGGTGATTAGTTATTGCTGTGGATCCAATATCAGGCCATTTGCAAGTGCCGAAAACTGTTAAGCAATAATAATTGTGACTTTCTAATAGTCAAGTTTTGGCCTAGTCTGAGATTGTGTTGGCAGTTCCGAATCAACACTGAATTAAGGTCAACAATTTAAACAATAAAACATCGACAGTCCATCTTGTAATATCTCACACGAGAGATGTAAAATTTTTATAGTTCTTTATCGGGGCGAGTTTTGGCTCGTGTCGGAGCCCGAAAATGTTATATTATGTTCGGCAATACTAAATCAAAATTGGTAACATTGCTTCTTTATCATTTTGCGGCCGCGTAAGGTAATATCCTATATGATTAGAGCACCCTACGGTGAGGTGATCCTTGGCTTGGCTGGAATGTCCGAGAATCAAGTTTCTTTATGTAATGGGTTCGGAACCTTGCGTTTTTCTTATGTCGTTCCTATTTATCTTTGTGTTGGTATATTGGCTTTCACGGCCGGTGAATTAAAACTCAGCAATTCTTCTAGCTTGGTGTCCTAGGCGAAACCCCACACAAGACACGGCACAGACCTAGAAGAATTGCTGAGTTTTATCTTTGTGTTGTTTGAGCATTTACCTTGTTTTATTTTGGGTGTCTCATCTTTCTTTCTTTCTTTCTTTCTTTCTTTCTTTCGTGGATGTTTGGGTTGTATTTTAACTTATTTTCTTTTGCCTTTCCTAGGGCCTTGGTGCTTTTCTTGTGTTTTGGGGATGCTCGGACATTTTCTGCCAAGACCATTGGGGGCTTTGCTGTGGTCGAGTTCCTGGTGCCAAGTTTCATAACCTTAAATTGTGCGATCCACAGCGCTCATAACAATTATTAATTTACTTATTTTCCTTTTAATCTTGACCTACTGATGGTCGTAACTTTCGTTTATTAAGGGTTTTTGTTTCCCTATTATTGTCGTTTCCTGGCGACGGTCGCCGTATTAAAAAAGTAAACCTTTTTCATAATCTTCAGTGTTGTGATTGATGTTGCCTGAGATAGACGTGTTTGATCCGTGTCTTTGCATGAAGGATCTAATTTGTAAAGCAATTAACTTAAGTTAGTTATTTTACGGATTTTCTTCGTATCGAGGTTTCCGTTCCTAAAACGTGTATCATTCCTTCCTTCTGCCTCAACATTGCTCCTTTTCCGGTGTAATTATTCGGAATTTTTCATTTAAAGGTGGTTTATCTCTACCTATTGTACGAGGTTTTCATTTGCCGGTTTATTTTACGTGTTTTGGGCGTTATTATTATTTATTTTGCGTAATTGATTTAATTTGGTGATTTGGGCTCGCCTCCTTCCCCTTGCTCTTTCTTTCCCTTTGTCTATTACAGGCTTAATTTAATTGTATTTTTCCAAGTGTTACTGTCCTTTATGTTTGTAATATCCTTGTTATTGTTTAATATATTTGTTTAAAAGATGTTGCTTTAATTTCTTGGATAGTGCAGTATATGTTTGGTTTAGAAATTAACTCGGTTCTGGGATTAGGGCCCTCTTTCACGCTACGGTCTTCTTAGTACCGGCACACTTGTGATTACCGAATCGATGTTTATAGTGATGTCACGATGAATGTGCAGCAATGCACGGATAGGAATTTGGGGCAGTCCAAACTGCAAGCTTGGTTGGCAATTTAAGCTGTGACTTTCTCCCTTTGTCGGCACCAACTTGACTTGCCGAAACTTTAACGTACCTTGATACTTTTTTCCAAGCTCGATGTAAAAGTCGCAAAACACGCCGTTGCAATTAGTACGAATATTTTTGGTGCGCTAAACGCATCAAAGTTCTATCCATGTACCTTGCAAATAAAATTGGTCTGGTTTTGTACGTTTGGACATTTTGTGATGCGTTTTTAATGATACCATTTTTCTTAACAATTCGATTGTCTGACCCCGCCCCCACCACCACCACCAAAGCCAAACTCTATATCCGCGCCTGCCCATCTTACACCTAAAACATAAAAAGGAGCAACAACACTAACAAACCATCTGGCCATTGCACTCTAAGCCTAGCTAGCTACTTCCTCAAAGCAGGTTATAACACCAAAGTAGAACAAGAATGTGTGTACTCCTGACACAGCACTAACACTTTCAATAAATACACGCCTGAACCAGGAAACAGGTCTGTCTCTACTCGTCATCAGCCGTCTACGCCGGAGACCCAGCCCGAGCGACCAGCTGCCTAGGTGAGTGTACTTCTACAGGGTTGATCACACATACGATTCCTTCCTCAAACATCAAACCCTCTTATAATTTGTAATCATCCATCACTGTAATTTTACTTCGCTAAAGTTCAAACTAGCAAAGCCGCACACCCTTTCACAATAAGACTACAATTAAATTTCTTGCATTCTTTTAAAAGTTATTTTGTTGCATTTATCACATTCCTTAAACACCTACTTCTAACCACTGTTATTATCCCGCACGACCCCGTTTCGCAGCGTCGGCTTTCTTGTTACCTCCCCTGCTACTGTAACCTCGTACGACAACTGTGAACATTTAGCACGGTGCGCACCCTTAGAGAGCAGTCTGTTAGTTCTTTCTCTCTCTCTGCACTTAAGCTCTTTCGCTCCTGCATCGTAGCCACCCCTGAGCTACATAAACCCCTAACAATTGGTAACGACCCCGGGTTGAGTCCTTCGGAAACGACTCAGCTCAGCCCTCAGGTCAAACCTCAACATCTAGGTTAGGAAACATAAACCCCTAACAAATTGGTCGAGGCATCGAGCCCACCTCACCAGACACACAGTTAGGGAACCTAAACCTCTAACAATATACTGTACAAGAAAGGAGATAGGAGATGTTGTCAAAATTATCGTGGAATTTGTGTACTGAGTCCTATAATGAAAACTTTGTCCAGAATAGTTAAGACGCGCTTAGAAAATCAATATATTGATACAGAAGAACAATGCGTTTTTCCGGTAGGTAGATCGTGTACTGATCACATTTTTACATTAAGATTGCTCTTGGAAAGATGTAGAGAAAGATCTATAGATATCGGATTGGTGTTTGGTGACCTGGAAAAAGCGTATGAGAGTGTGCCCAGGCAGCTCTTATGGCAATCTCCAAGAGAAGCACCAATAAGTGAAGACGCCATTAACATACTGCGATCAATGTATTCGGAAAATAAATGCCGGATTAAAGTTGGAAGTTATGTATCCAGGGAAATATATACAACCAAGGGTCTATTACAAGGTTGCTTGTTTATCACCGTTGCTGTTCAAGATTTATTTAGACGTCTGTTTAAGAATTTATTTATTTAATCGTATGGTGAATTATATACACAATTTACATTATACAACATTATCCACATTCTGCAACCAAGTTATGACATTCGGAGTGACATGAAAGAGTTCAGCAGGGTTCCCAGGGAACGAGAACAGAGGGCAGCGTCGGAGCAGATGATCCATTGTCTGCTCCTCTTGATCACAGTCGCACATTGCTGAATTGATCCAGCCCCATCTGTGTTGAAAGAATTTACAGCAGCCATGGCCGGTTCTGAATCTGTTAAGACGGCACCACAGTTTCCTTGGGAGGTCAGAACCTTTCAGTTCCTTTGTAGGATCAAGAGAATGGGCACTTGTCCCCGCTGTTTTTGTTGACCACTCGTTTCTCCAACTTTGGTTTAAATTAAACCCATCCACATACAGTATTTCTGCAGTAACACATGTTGGCCTCCTAGACCGTAGTCGCTGTTGTGAGGGATGGCAAAATTCATGGTGTAGTGGTAAAGTAGGTGAAGCCCTGATCTTCTTAGCTTCTCTCAACAATGCTTGTTTCCTTCTTAGATGTGGTGGAGGAATGTGGCTCAGCACAGGCAGCCAATGGCAAGGCGTTGACTTAGTAGTACCAGTGATGCATCGCATTGTGTCATTTAATCTTGAGTCTACTTTATGCACATGTGCACTTTCCAACCACACGGGTGCACAGTATTCTGCTGTTGAATAGACAAGGCTAATGCCAGTTAGGCGTAAGCAGTCGGCAGAGGCTCCCCAGGAAGTACCACTAAGTTTATGTAGGATGTTGTTTCTTGCAGCAATTTTATGGGAGAGCTTGGTGAGATGCTCTTTGTAGGTCAGGGTTCTATCCAAAGTCACTCCAAGATAAGTAGGAAAGGGATTGTATCTAAGTTGTTGTCCGTCAAGCAAAATATTTGGTTTGTAATTAGAAAACCGATGTGCAAGGTGGAAGTAAGTTACTTCTGTTTTATTCAGGCTCGGAATCAATCTCCAGGACTGAAGGAAAGCTGACATTCTCTTAAGGTCTTCAGTAAGGGTGTTTTCTGCATCTTCAAAATTTCTGCTCTGCGTTACAAGCGCAATATCGTCAGCATAAATGAACTTTCTTGCCGTAGTATTTGGCAAGTCATGAATATACATGTTGAAAAGGATAGTGGCCAAAACAGATCCTTGTGGGAGTCCATTATTCAGCTTCCTCATGTGACTTTTAGAGTCACCCAAGAACACCTCAAACTGTCTTTCACTGAGAATGTTTGATAACAAATTCACAATTTCAAAAGATGGAATAACTTGAAACAGTTTGAAAAGTAACCCTTGTCTCCAGACAGTATCATAGGCTGCCGTGAGATCAATGAAGACAGCTGTGGATTTTAGATGGTTTTGGAAACCTGCTTCAATGTGTGTTGTAAGGGCAAGAACTTGATCTGTGCAACTACGACCGTTTCGGAAGCCAGCTTGTTCAGGTGGTATGACATCTTCAATGTACGGTGCTATCCTGTTCAGAAGGACACGTTCCAGAAGTTTAAACATGGCGCTAAGCAGGGCATTGGGACGATAGCTTTCAGGATTGTGTTCAGATTTACCTGGTTTCAGAATAGCTATAACTTTGGATAGTTTAAACTGTTTGGGTAGGTGATTCTTTTCAAGGATATATGTGAAAAGAGAAGTAATCCAGTTTATACTGAGTGGACCCATGTGTAAGATGAATTCATTATAGATGTTATCAGGACCAGCTGCCTTGTTGGTCTTCAACTGCTTGATAGCTGCTTCAACTTCTTCAACAGAAAACGCCCTGGATAGTTGATTATTTCTCTGGGCGTTCTTTTTGAGGAGAGTGAGGTTACGTTTCACCATTTTGGTGTGACACTTGTCTCGCTTTGCCCTTGTAAGATCTACCATTCTATTAGCAATGGTGTCAGGACTTAAAGTACCGTATGTCTTTCTGGAGTTTTTCTTACCAGTCAGTCCGTGAAGTATTCTCCAAGCTTTTCTGCTCGACTTTACAAAATTCATTTCTGTAACAGTTGCTTCCCACTTCTCTCTCCTGCTTTTATTGAGGGACAGTAGTAGCTGAGTGCCTAATGATTGATCTCCAGTACTTTGATATTCTTTATACAAGTCCTCACTGTCCTTATTCCATCCAGGCACATATTCCTTCCTATAACCCCTAGGAATGTTTGCTTTTGCAGCCTTAATAACGAGTTCAACAAATTCGCCATAGTTGGTTGCTGTTGACTGTAAGTTCTTCTCAGTTAAGTTTTTATCAAGTTCCTTAGAGAATGCGTCCCAATTAGCGCGTTGGAAATTCCATCTGGGTAAGGGCATCGAATTCACAAGAGGGATTTTTAGCCCTACCTCTACAATTACAGGACGGTGTTGGCTGTTTGGAAAGTTAGACAGAACATTTCGTGAGGTATATAAGGGTTGCGATAGTTGAACCATAGAAACAAATACTAGATCTGGGTTGTAGTCCCTATTCCAGCGTGCGGAATGGAAAGTACCTTTGTCCTTTACATCAAACACCAGATGCAAATTGGATATTTCTGCCCATAAAAGTAATGTCTCTCCATTATCATCTACTGTATCATAACCCCATGATGTGTGGTGGCTGTTAAAGTCACCAGTATAGATACATGGATGGTCAAAAGTAGGCAGTACAGCTGGAGTCCAGTTTATGCATGGAGGCTTGTACACATTGACAATTTTTAGGCCGTTAATCTCAATGACTAATAGGAAGGTATTGTCTATGACTGTGGACTCAAGAACTTGGACTGCAGTCAAGCTGGACTTGGCATAAGTGGCTATACCATACTGTGGGTGGTGGATGGCATTTACTAGGGTATAACTTGGAAGATGTCCTCTTCTATGGAAGTCCTGCTCATCTTTGGTATGCGTCTCTTGGATATTAACGATGTCAATATCAAGATCCTGTAGCTGTTTATGTAGATAAACACATTTGGCTGAACTTAGGCCTTCAATATTGAGTTGCATAATGCGTATTGAGTGTCCAATATCTCTAGTTTGGTGGTTCTGAAAAGAACCATTTTTACATTGCATTCTTGGCATTATATGTATAGTTCACCTAATATTGTTGCTCGTTTAGCACCACCCAGGGGTCACGTGTAGGGTTAAGTTATAGGTTACACCTACGGACGTGAGCAACATCAAATGGTCTAGGAAATGTTGTACAATGGGATTACAGATGAACCAGGAGACTTACTTACATCATCTTCTTTTTGCTGATGACCAGGTGATATTGACTCAAGACATAGACGATGCCTCTTATATGATGAGGAAATTAATTGAGGAATATCAAATATGGGGACTAAATATCAATTACAACAAAACGGAATACCTTACATTAGAGAATAATGGTGGTGAGAAACTAGAGGTTGGAAATGCAGAAAATCAAACAGAAACTAAATTTGAATATTTGGGTTCAATAATAGAAGCTGGGGGAACAAGTTCATCTGAAATTGAGAAAAGAGTAAGTGAAGCTAGGAGAACAATTGGAGCATTAAATTTCATTTTATGGAGCAGAAATATTTTAAACAACACCAAGAAACTTATTTACAGTTCATTGGTACAAAGTATTTTGTTGTATGGAGCAGAAACTTGGACGTTAAACAGACAGAAAGCAAACAAATTATTAGTAACAATAATGGATTATTGGAGGAGGGCGGCAAGAAAATCAAGATTGGATAAAATTAGAAATACCAGGATTAGAGAAATTATGCAGGTAAAAAAAATGTACTAGACGTGGTTGAAGAAAGAAGATTAGAATGGTTTGGACATGTGAAAAGGATGCAGAATAGTAGAATACCAAATTTATTGTTACATTAGCATGCTAAAGGCAAACGGAAACGGGTTAAACCAAGAGAACAATGGATGGATGGTAACGAGAAGCATAACTACCAGAGGCTTAACCGAGGAAGATGCTGAAGACCGAAATTTGTGGAGGAGTAGAAAACTTTTGGGTTGAAGGAAAACTACTGTATTGTAGAATATTTCTAATAAAGAAGAAGGTTATTATTACTATTATCATGCGGTTTCGGTGGCGTAGTAGGTAGCATGCTGAGCTTGTATGCCCAAGATCACGGGTTTAAACCTGGCCGAAGTCGTCGGATTTTTAAGAGCGTTGAAATCCTTCGGAGGGGATGTAATAGATTTATGGCATGTAAAAGAACCTTCCACTAATTAAACTTGTGTGAAGCTAAATTTGCAGCTTAGATTTCGTTGAAACGTTCTATCAAAGTTCCAACGTTCACCACTAGGTGTCAGCGAAATCTGGTAGCAAAAGTTGGAACTTTTGAGTTTGTATGGAACTTGTACTACAGCCTCTAACGAGCCGAACATATCCTCGGACACTCCCAGCACTAAAAGCCGTACGATAAATATAATAATAATTATTATTATTATTTTCTTGTTGTTTCTATTGTTTCCCCTCATAGCGGTCGAATATTACCCCCTGCACCGTTTACCACAATAGTTCAAATGTATAATAGTGCAAGCCACGTAGCTCCCCCTCGGTCAAACAATTCAATTCTCTTGCTTCCATCTTCTTGGCTTGCACTATTTGTGCATTACACGACCTAATAGCTTCATTTCTCAATATTGAGAGTTTACGTTTCCCAGTACCCCGTCCCCATGCTCGTGTCACAAATGATCCATTGAAATAGAGTACCGTAGCCTACAAATTGTACCACCACCTTCGGGAAAACAGATTGTGTCATACCACTGACAGCCCGTAGTTCACATTTCCTGCCGCCGGCAAGGATTGGTCAGACGCTTAATAATATACCTACCTTTGTCTTTGATTTTATTGCACTCTCGTTAATTTCCATGGTTCAACTCATGTCCTAGTGTCATGGAAGAAGAACAATTATCTTATATCTTATCTTATATATAATAAAAATGGAAATGTATATCTGTCCGAGATTAATGGACCCCGACACCGTTTAACTGATTGCATTGAAATTTCGTAGGGTTGTAGTGCACACTCCAAGGAAGGTTTTTGGCAACAATAATTTTAGATAGCCCTCTCCATTCCCTTCATTTAGGCCCTTTGGCACAAATGTACACCGTTTCACTGGGCTCAAATCTACACCGTTTCACTGATTTGAACCGAATTTAACGTACTTACCACTTCGAACAAGATGAGTGACACTATCTACTTGAAATTTCGGACAGTCCTCTCCATTCCCTTCATTTAGGCCCTTTGGCACAAATACTGCATTTCCATGCCCACAAGCTTTATAATTTTATTTAAGGGAGTCATCACGGGAATGGGGACTCAAGCATTGGTGAGGATTCATTATTTTACAGTATGAGCGGGAAAAATATTATTTTCCTTGCTTCTATGCATAGGCTACTTTATTTGATTATTTTTTTCTGTTTTGTCGACAGAATCCATACCATCCTTTAGGGTCTTTTTTTTATACTGGTGATGACACTGTTCGTACGGATGGTCTCGACACTGGCGTCTATCTAACAGTCTGTTATTCCTTCATGCAAATATTATCTCTTAAGACTGAATGAAAGCAGAATGGGACCTCATTATATGGCGTTGCCATGGCAACGTTCATCAATTTCGCAGATCGGGAATAGTTTTCTGGCAATATATCGAAAACCGTTCGTTTTAGTAGGGCCTTAAAACGAGGGGTTCATGGTTAGAACGGACATTGCTCCTCGCATTGCTACGTTTAAAACGAGCCACGTCCCATCTTTCTACGAGCAAATCGACAAATCTCATCCAATCCCCATCCCCTTCTCTTATATATAACAAGTAGTTCCATGAAGAACTATACAGCCTATTTTCATATATCCTACTTATGTTAATTGCCACTATCAACATACACAATTTCAGTTTGATTGCTGTAATAGATTCGTAGATATTGAGAACCGACAAAATATTTCGGATGGTCAACATGGTGGATTTTATATATGTAGGTCCTAGAGTTATGTACTGTTACATGCAGACTATTGTGAACGTGTAGTATTCAAACTTCAATCGCATAATTAGGACACAAGAAGTAACAAGGAGATTTTAAAATTTTTCACAGCTGCCATCTTGAGGTTATGGAAACAATTGAAATAAATTAGATGCCAGTGGATTAACATTCGTATAAGGATTTACTGTACCAAGTTTCACTGCACGCGGATGGTTAATTTGCGAGAAACATCCATGTGAATATTTATAATTCACGTCGCCACCATGTTGGATTTGTGATCACCAGGTTATTTAAAGTCCTATAGGTGAACTTAAGTTCATAGCCTCTATGAACATAAAAAAATGCAGTTTGATTGCTAAAATAGATTCGTAGATATTCAGTATCTTCTAAATATTTCGGATGGTCGCCATGTTGGATTGTTAAATGTATAGGCCATAGAGTCATGTACCACTAAAGGAAAATTATTGCGTAGGTTCATTATTTAAACTTTCACTTCGATCGCATGTTTACGACGCAAGAAATAAAAACTTAATTTTAAAATTCGCACAGCCGCCATCTTGAGGTTATGTAAACAATTGAACTAAATTAAATACCAGTGCATTACGATGTGTATAAACATTTCCTGTAACAGATTTCATTGCGTTTGGAACATTAACTCGCGAGAAAGGTCTAATTAAAATTTTCAAATTCGCTTGGCCGCCATGATCGTTTTGTAGTTAATCGGTTTTTGAAAGTCTTATAGATGAACTTCCAGTAGTGTCCTTTATCTCCGTACAAAATTTCAGGGTGATACCGCTAATAGTTTCAGAGATATAGAATGCCGGTGAAATATTTCGCACATCCGCCATCTTGTGGTTATGTAAACAATTGAATGAGGTTAGATGTATGTGCATTATAATGTGTATAAACATATACTGTACCAAGTTTTATTGTGTTTGGTTGGTTAAATCGCGAAAAACGTCTATTTAAAAGTCGCAAATTCGCGTGGCCGCCATGTTGGTTTTGTAGTTACCAGTTTTTTCAAAAGTTACATTGGTGAACTTCTAGTAGATCCGTTTATCACCGTAAAAAAATCCAGGGTGATATCGGTAATAGTTTTGGAGATATTGAATTCTGGTGAAATATTTCGCACAGCCGCCATGCTGGATTGGTCAGACGTAACACAATTTGAAGGGCACGGTCGGGGTAATCCGGAATAGTGCTATGAACTTACCGAGTTTCATTGAAATCGCTCCTGCCGTTTAGATTTTATTAAGGGGGGGGGGGACACACACACACGAATCACACACACACGCACACACACACGGACAAAAGGTGATCTCATAAGCCTATTTTTTTTTTTTCAAATTTGAAAATAGGCTAAAAATGGAAATGTATATCTGTTCGAGATTAATGGACTCCGACACCGTTTAACCGATTGCATTGAACTTCTGTAGGGTTGTAGTGAACACCCCAAGGAAGGTTTTTGGCAACAATAAATTTA
This sequence comes from Meconema thalassinum, assembly GCA_946902985.2. NCBI lineage: Eukaryota > Metazoa > Arthropoda > Insecta > Orthoptera > Tettigoniidae > Meconema > Meconema thalassinum. The sequence goes on from OX336388.2 coordinate 1,357,777,098, forward strand.
GATAGCCCTCTTCATTCCCTTCATTTAGGCCCTTTGGCACAAATCTACACCGTTTCATCAGGTTAAATCTACACCGTTTCACCGATTTGAACCGAATTTTACGTACGAGTAACGAGTACGAGTAACACTATCTACTTGCAATTTCGGACAGCCTTCTCCATTCCCTTCATTTAGGCCCTTTGGCACAAATACTGCATTTCCATGCCCCACTAGATTTATGATTTTATTTAAGGCCGTCATCACTTGAAAGGAGACTTACGGCATTGATGAAGATCCATTATTTTACAGTATGAGCGGGAAAATATTATTTTCCTTGCTTCTATGTATACTTTTAATGATTTTTAGGGTCGATTTTATACTACGTGTGTTTTTAGTCTACGAGTGTTTCAGTATTGATTTTATCTGAAGAAGGAGAGTTTTAGTAAAAATAGCTTCAGAGTTGATTTTGATTCTAATTTTTGTCGTCCAAGTTTGTCAAGTGGGTCCTTTTAGTGTATTACTTTCACCTCCAGATTTGATCATCTGGCTGATATGGTGTTCTGAAAAGGGTTAGTTTGTTTCGTGGCCACAAGGTGTCTCTGCACTGCTATGAGTGGCTCTTATTTAAGTGTGGGTGGACATATAGATTCTTAGATAATATTTATTATGTACTGTCTATTAGTATTCGTTATTCCCCTAATCAAATGCATATACAGTATTATTATGAAGCTGGGATTTTAAGAGTTTATCTGCGGACTGCCACTACCATCTTGAAATGTTGCTGTTCGACAATACACGCAAGGCTAATACAATGAAGAAAAATAAATTCATTGGCCCTTAAAATGTAATAGTTAGGTTAATAATGCATACTAAGATTAAAATAGGCTCCTTAAATATTCAATTATGTTAGCGAAATTTCAGGATTAATCTATTATAAGCACAAGCAGTATAGAGCCGTCGAACCAGGACCTTCTAGTATAGAAGGTGCTGGTCGAACCCACCTACTTAACAATTTCAACACAATATTTTATCAGATAAAAAGCAGGCACAACGACTTTTGAGTGGCAAAATATTGCTCATTATAACAACGACCTTGCTCCGGGTTGCACACATTATGGTACATTGAGCAAAGCTACGATATCCTAATATCCAATTATGATCCCGAGCAACGCCGGGCTTGCGAGCTAGTATCTCTACTTAGTATACAAAGTCCCCGATTCTTGGATGTTACGGGTAAACTCGAGAACCACTGAATGGATTTTGATGCGGATTTCACCATTCTGTAAATGATATCTCGAGGAAGGTTTCTGTAGAAAATTATTTATTTATGACCAAAGGAAGTCAAGCACTAACGATTTCAGTGAAAAGGTCGAAAAGAAAACTGGCGTCCGTGCGCTTTTTATGCTTACGCTGGGCAAACCGTTAAAAATATCTATATACTATGAAAGTAAGAATTGTTCAGCATGAAAAGTTCTACAAAAAATCTCGGGAGAGCATATCTCTATCTTCAATACATCGCCTACTATAAGTGTTTTTACGTTTTCATTTCTTCCAACAATCTCCATTCAGCTACTGAGGCGACAGTTTACGAGCTAGCGAGGGGCGAGTCTATCACCGCAGTTACAGCTTAGCTAGCGGATGATATTATTGCCCCAGATACAGCCAGCAGCAAACTCTCGAGTCGTGTTGAGTTAGAAACTTTAGAGAAGTGTGGTTGTGTTTCGAGTTTCCCTGGAAGTGCAACTTGGCTTTTCTTCATTTCACCTGTGAACTTTTAATTCCGCAAAATTCACTGTCAAGTTAAGATTGGACGGAAGGGGGATTTGTGTTTCATGCATCTCGCCATTCTTAAATTACGTCTGACTAGAATTTGTTGCACATACATCTCCATGATAATATAATTAATAGTCCAGTCAGTGATTTTAACCCATCATGCCGAGACGTAAAACGGATATTGGACGTTGTTCATTGACATAAAAAAGCGCTTATCACGTAATGCATTCATAACTGTTCCCGGGCGAAGGCGGGTCGGGTTGCTAGTATACATATAAAAAAGAATGTTCATCTGTTCGTCTTTTATGCGTTCATAAACCATTCATCCGATTGTGATCAAATTTTGGTGAGTTGTTGTGCACACTCCCGGGATGGTTATAGGCATAGTTAATCCAATTTGCAATAGATAGCTCGCGATTAGTTGTAACAAATGAGTGTTGGCGATGCGTTCATATACAATTCATCCGATTGCAATCAAATTTTGGTGAGTTGTTGTGCGCACTCCCGGGAAAGTTATAGGCATAGTAAATCCAAATTACAATAGAAGGTGCGCGAGTAGCTTCAACAAAATGGCGAGCGATTCGTTTCAACCAAATCCCATATGCGTTCATATACCATTCAACACATTACGACGAAACATGGGTGAGATGTTGTGTACACTTTTGGGAAGGTTTCTGGCTTAGTAAATCCACTTTACAATAGGTAGCGCACGAGTAGATTCAACAAATGAGCGACGACGCGCGAAGCGCTTCGACGAAGTCCCATATGCGTTCATATAACATTCGTCCGATAGCGATGAAACTTGGGTGAGAGGTTGTGTACACTCCTGGCAAGGATTCTATCTTAGTAAATCCATGTTACAATAGGTAGCGCACGATTAGATACAAATGAGCGACGACGTTCGAAGCGTTTCAACAAAGTCCCGTGGCCAAATAGTATAATTGAACTTGGCAGTGCTGTATGGTTTCCATGATAACAAGCCTTGCTTGTGATCTAGTTGTCAACTGTTTTTGCCCAGTGGCGTCGAAACTTCAGATTTCATCATTGGAAAATCCAACTTTTTTATATAGTCTGTCCACGTGCTTGTCGCCGACCAGCCGCTTGTTTGATTGCCTCCAGTGTGCTGCGTTTCATAATCTGTTTTTTATGAGTTATAATTGTTTTGAATTAATTAGTTATTTACTTTTTCGTGTAGGATATATACTTATAGTTCATTAGCCTCCAAAATTAATCTGAAATGTCAGGTACTATACGTGAGCATAGTTTAAAGCTGTCGGCTTGCATACTTTCTGATATATTGGTATTTGGATAAAATAATAGAGAGATCAATTATTAACAGTTGGCAGCCCTGGTGGCTATTAAGAATACGCTCAGTCATATCAGTAGGTAATATAAGCCGAAGCTGGTGCAGGGGCTAATGCGCAAGATGGCGGCCGCGCTCAACCAGCCCTATGTTATTCTTATGGAGGGGCCAGTCATAGCTGGGGCAGGGGCTAATGCGCAAGATGGCCGCCATACTCTGAGACCGTGAATAATGTCACAGGGGGAGTTCGACCGTGTAGTCGCTAAATGGAATATTTATTGTTTTTATTATTATTATTATTAATAATTTTATTAGGTAATTATTGATTGATAGCTTGCCACGATGGGTGAGTGGTTATCGTGTCGGATTACCAACCCCAAGCATGCAGGATCGCTCTTGGTCGTGGTAAGTGATTTTTGAAAGGCGGCAAAAATTAAGACACGCATGTCATACGATGTTGGCATGTAAAAGAACCCAGGGAGAGGTCGGCTATTTAGTTGCTAAATGGAATATTTATTGTTATTATTATTATTATTATTATTATTATTATTATTATTATTATTATGAGGTAATTATTGATTGATCATGTACAATCAAGACCAGCCTTTTATTGCCCCACTTTATGGTGTAGTGGCTAGCATTTATAGCTGTTACTGTGGAGGCTCGGGTTCGAGTCCTGTCTCTGTCAAGAAATTTAATTCTAAGCTGAGGGTTGGAATGGGATACACTCAACCTTGTGAGGCAAAACTGACAGGAGCTGGCTTTTGATTCATACCGCAGCCATTCTGCCTAATCCAACATCACCTAACCTAACCTAACCTAGCCTAATCCTAACCTTACCTAACCTAACCAAATCCCACCTCACCTAACCTAACCTAACTTCAAAGTCAGAATGTACAATACATGTATTGTTTTTTATACCCTCATAAATTAGATACAGAGAATGTCCACCACGATTAAGATCCTCGAGCACACTTTCTGACATATCATTAAAACGTGTAGAAAGGAATGTCTGAAAATTTTCACTAACACATAGTACACGTTCACCATACATTGTGTCCACTTTTTGAATGTTAATGATACGGAAAAGAGTATGCATTGGTAATTCAGTGAGCTTTTTTCTCTCTAACCAACAGTTCTGCCCCCATAGCATTGAGAATATTTATTTTAGTAGCCTGTAAAGAAACAAAAAAATCATATCTATTACAGTTTAGCTATAAGAGACCAGAACCACTATAACATTTTATTCTAATAAGGTGATTTCCATAATGATGGATTGTGTAAGTAAACGTCTTTTGCTGCTTGATGTCACTACTAAACTGATACTCATACAACGGACAAGTGAGTTCATGTTTCGCTGACGTAATCGTATGTTCCCACGCACTTTCTGTGTGTTGCACGCGCCGTAGTGACAAAATTTGAAACTACATGAAATGATTTGCTGACGTAATCGTATGTTCCCCTGCACGCACACGCCGGTCCCTATGGACGGGTCCTAATAAGGAGATTTCCATAATGATAAGAAAAAAAAGCTCACCATAATGATGGATTGTGTACGTAAACGTCTTTTGTTGCTTGATGTCACTACTAAACTGATACTCATACAATGGACAAGTGAGTTCATGTTTCGCTGACGTAATCGTATGTTCCCACGCACTTCCTGGGTGTTGCACGCGACGTAGTGGCTAAATTTGAAACTAGATGAAATGATTTGCTGACGTAATCGTATGTTCCCTGCACGCACACGCCGGTCCCTGTGGACGGGTCCTAATAAGGAGATTTCCATAATGATAAGAAAAAAGAGCTTACCATAATGATGGATTGTGTGTAAGTAAACGTCTTTTGCTGCATGATGCCACTACTAAACTGATACTCATAGAACAGACTAGTGAGTTCATGTTTCGCTGAAGTAATCGTATGTTCCCCCGCACGCACACGCAGGCCCCTGTGGACGGGTTCTTGTGGACGAGTCCCTGTGGACGGGTCCCTGTGAACGGGTCCCTGTGGACGGGTCCTTGTTGATGGGTCCTTGTTGACGAGCCCCTGTGGACGGGTCCTTGTTGACAGGTCCTTTTTGACTAATCCCTTTAGAACGGTTCCTTTTGACTGGCTCATGACCTCTAATGCTATAATGAAATTAAACGTTGTTCCACATGAAACGCAAGCAAAGAGCCGATCGCTACTATGAATTAACATGTTTGTTTTTGTTTTGTTTTTAAGCATGTGCACTTTTTTTTTGTAAGAGGGCAGGCTTTTTTGAATACAGATTTATAGATGAGTTTTTTTTAAATTAACAAAAGATCCAAAACTAATAGGTAATTAGCTTTTTAACATATCATGAACCAATAAGGCTATGGGACTTGTATTAGAGGTCATTGGACTTGAGGTGACAGTTTGTTTTTGAATGTATTATTTATTTTTTTGTTAAAAGGGCCTAACTACACTTTTGTTAATATCTCGCTAACTAATAATCAGAGAGGGTCAAGTGAGGTGTCATGGGACTCAGGATGGTCAACCCTTTTCCATGACCAACGAATTTACCCAAAGATTCAAAACAGCAAGGTCATTGACCTAAGATTTTATAAACTAATAATTGAATATTAACATGTGAGGTGTCATAGGACTTAGAATGGTCAACCCTTTCCCATGGCCAATGCATTTACCAAAAAATACCCAATACATAAAGGTCATTGACCTGAGATTTTATAAACTAATAATCGGGTACGAACATGTGAGATGTTTACCATGCGTGATGAAATATAGCTAGGTAGAGAAAGAATTAGTGTAGGCTACATGTATGGTGACTGACAAGTCTTTTACCATTGAAACTTGTTTTCAGATCAACCTGCAGTATAGAGAGAGTATAGGTTGCAGGTATGGCTTAATAAATGAGAAACGGTGTACGCAAACTCTGATTTATCAAGAATTAAGAGTAGACTATCTTTATTTGATTGGTTAAAGAGGATAGCTAAAACACAAAAATGCTCAGTGGTTACCGAGACAAAATGATCGCTACACACAACAAGCTTTAAATACTTGAGGCTAATAATCAATACACACACTCACACTCGCTTGTTCTAAACTAAACTGTGTTGCTGTCAGTGTTGTCTAATGTTACCAGCTATCCATTTTTTGTGTTGCAGTGGTAAGCCCTTTTAGCTCTTGTATTGGTAGTCTTAACTCGATTTCCAGGTCTGAGGCCTAGAACGAGTCGAACTAAGAAACAAGGGCATGGTGGTGCAGTGGTTAAGCTGTTAGCCTTTTCACCAGAGGGTTCGATTTCAGGTTAATATGCATGTCATAAACATACTAAACAAAACAAAACAGAGATAACGTTTAAAACTGATTACATTTGTGACTTTTCAAATTATTACTTGGATTACAAATACAAAGGTGAACTGGGTTTGATATACAGTTTATGCTGTCTATCACACACTCGACTGTAAGAAAGCCAAAAGAGCAAAAGGCTTAGGTAGAGCAGTGGTAAAATTGCTATATGTAGAGAACTACCTGGCAAAGCTATATCGCATAAACAGTGCAGGATACAATCCAGCAATCAAATTTGTATTTTGTGGAACAGAGAAATGCACTTACGTGAGAAAATGCAAGTTCATGTGTAATATGACCTAACACACAAGTGTTCACCTGTGCACGTGCACAATAAGAGCTAACAAGTCACATTCTGTTTAGTTCGTACGTAACGTTAGGTTAGGGCTAATGCACACACCCTAGTACACGAGGCACATGCCATTTGAGAGCAGGTCGAGGGATCTAACTTGTTGGATGGATGTGTTCTAACGAGTCATTTGTAGTTGAAAGAGAATAATACTTTTTCTTAAGATGTTAAAACTGAGGAGATGGTATGTACAGTAAGACGTATGTTATTTCCTGTGTAATATTACAGACATGGCAGAGAGCACACAGTTCTGTTGCTATGACTACGCTGCAATAATTTGAAACCCTACGTGTTCATTAAGACAATGGGTGATGATTATACAAAGTTAGCAGTCATTGGATATTACACAGGTGTTCCTTCCGGTGTCATGTTGCTGACATGGCAGAGAGCGCACAGTTCTATTGCTACGACTAACGCTGCAGTAATTTGAAACCCAAGGTGTTGATCAAGACAATGGGTGATGATCATGCAAAGTCAGTAGTAATTGGATACCACACATCAACATGGACTAAATCGTAAACGTGTTGTCATAACCAGCAGAAACCTCATTTAAAGATTTTAGATTTTACATTTTAACATTTTACATTTTAACATTTTAGATTTTAGATTTGTTTTAATTTTACATTTTTTTTTAGTTTTTACATTTTAAATTAAAGATTTTTAGATTTTTAGATTTTACTTTTTTTTACATTTTCTTAAAAGAGTAAACTACAAGGTCACATACCTAACCTCATTAAACCTAACTTTACCAAACCTAACTTAAGCTAATCCAAAGGCTAATGCACATACACAAAGTATATAAGGTACATGCAACTATCCTTATGATAGTCTTACAGGTTACTGTACAACATGATCACTACCCCAAACGGTTTTTTTTTCATTTTGTTGTTTACACATATGCCAATTTTCCAATTTCCCATTTTCAGTTTTTTTTAATGTCAGTTTTTAGTTTTTCAATTTCATAATATTGAAACATGGATTTCATTTTAATGTTTTTTTTTCTATTTGTCAATATGGAAACATGGAATTTTTTTACAATTGGTATTTTACATGTCATGCAATTATTCTTATGCTAGTCTTATAGGTTACTGTACAACATGATCACTATCCCAACCAGATTTTTTTTTTCATTTTATTGTTTACACATATGTCAATTTACCAATTTCCCATTTTCTGTTTTTTTAATGTCAGTTATACGTTTTTTCAATTTAATAATCTGGAAACATGGATTTTGCATTTTGTTGTTTACACATTTATCAATTTCACAATTTCCCATTTACAGTTCTTAAAATGTCAGTTTAAAGTTTTTCAATTTCATGATATAGAAACATGGATTTTCCAATTTGTTGTTTTCACATTTGTCAATTTACCAAATTCCCATTTACAGTTTTTAAAATTTCAGTTTAATGTATTTTTTTTCTATTTGTCAATATGGAAACATGGATTTTTTCAAATTTGTGTTTTAGATGTTCATTTTGCATTAGGAGTGGAGAGAGGTGGGTAGTAATTAAAATGTGCAAGCAGTGTCCATTGTTGACAGGTCATTGTTGACTAGTCCTTTTCATACAACATACAAGTGAGTTCATGTTTCGCATGCATTACCTAAAATGTAATACCATGCAAGTGTTTAACATTTTTACAAATTAGCTTATGTATTAGTTTATGTGTGGGGTCTTATGTTGGGCATTTTGTATTGACTTATTTGACAAGTTATTTTGTCAATGCATTTAGTCTTGGTCTTGGAAAGTATATCAGTCCATTTTATCACAACATAATGCTTTCTGCCATGTTTGTAAGCAACAACAACAACACACTATACTAAAAAAAAACAAAAAAAAACTAAATTACTCTAAGGTACTCTCATCTCGTACTCTTACCTCTATCCCATGCCTAGTCAGGAACATTATTTTTCCCCCCCCAAAAAAGGTGAATGGGGAAAGTAGACTATATGTTTAAACTAAAAAAATCATATAGTCATATGTTAACTCTAACACCTACGTTTATCCCATTCTTAGTCGAAAAATATTATATTTTTTTTAATATTTCTTAAAAATATTTGGAAAGTAGGCTATATTTTGAAAACTACTCATCCTATAAAGTCATATATAGACTCAAACCAATGGGTTTTATATCCTTAATCGTTAGAACAAAATATGGAATTATTGACATTTTTTCCAAAAATGATCATTTTGAAAAAGGGGGAATATATTGGAAACTAGGAATTTTACAAAAAAGTGTGTTTGACATAAATGACAGGTATTTACCCCCTCTACCCACAAGCCAAGTCCCAAATCTCTGGGACAACATCCAAAAATGTTTTAATTGTGAAGTAGGCGATATTTTCAAAACGTATCATTCTAAAAAGTCATATATAGACTCAAACAAATGTTCTTTAAGTTATTTAACGTTAAAACAAAACTTAACATTTTTTCATTTTTCCGAAAAAAGTCCAATTTTCAAAATTTTCTATGGTGGCTTATGATGGTGGCTTTTGATGGTGGCTTATGTTGGTGGCTTGTGGTGGCTTATGGTGGTGGCTTATAGTGGTGGCATATGTTGGTGGCTTATTTTTGGTGGTTTACGTTAATACCTTAGTTGTAATGGCTTATTTGACAAGTTATTTTTGTCAATGTATTTAGAGGATTTTTCTCTTGGTCTTGGAAAGTATTTCAACCCTTTTTTTTATGGTAGCATAATGCTTACCGCCATTTTTGTAAGCAACAACAACACACTAAAATTCCAAGAATCCAAAGTACTCTAAGGCTAATGATTGTCTCTCAACTCTATTCAACGCCTAGTCAAAAACATTATATATATTTTTAAAATTTTTCAAAAAAGGTAAATTGGGGAAGTAGGCTAAGTTATATGTTTAAACTAAAAATCATATCAAATCATATGCTAACTCTAACACCTACGTCTATCCCACTCTCAGTCAAAAAATATAATATTCTTCAAATTTTTTCCAAAACAATATTTGGAAAGTAGGCCATTTTTTGAAAACTAATCATCCTATAAAGTCATATATAGACTCAAACCAATGGCTTTTATATCCTTAATTGTAAGAACAAAATATGGAATTTTTAACATTTTTTTTCCAAAAATGTTCTTTTTAAAACGGGGCTATATTTTAGAAACTAGGAATTTTACAAAAAAGTTTGTTTAACGTAAATGACAGGTATTTACCCCCCCCCCCACTATTCACAAACCAAGTCCCAGGTCTCTGGGACAAAATCCAAAAAGTTCAATTTGGAAAGTATGCGATATTTTGAAAACTAATTATTCTAAAAATTCATATATAGACTCAAACCAATGGCTTTTATGTCCTTAATTGGGAGAACAAAACTTGACATTTTTTCAGTTTTTCCAAAAAAAAGTCCAATTTTCAAAATTGTCTATATTTTGGGAACTAAGAATTTCACAAAAAGGTTTGTTTAACGTAAATGAAAGGTCTTTACCCCCTCTACCCCAAAAATAAATTTCAGGTGCCTAGGACAAAAACTGTGCAGTAGTGTGTTTTGGATGGTTCTAAATCCTCCTCCTCCTCACCCTCCTCACAAGATGGCGGCCGTAGCTTAACTTAACCTAGCCTAACCTAACAAGATGGCGGCCGTAGCTTAACTTAACCTAGCCTAACCTACGAGGTGTGATCAAAAAGTTCCAAAAAAGTGGCTGCGACTTAACCAAACCTAGCCTAACCTAACCTAACCTACAAAGTGTGTTCAAAAAGTTTCAAAATGGCGGCCGTAGCTTTACTTAACCTAACCTAACTTAACCTAAACCTACGAGGTGTGATCAAAAAATTTTCAAAATAGTGGTCATAGATTAACTGAACCTAGCCTAACCTAACCTAACCTAAACCTACGAGGTGTGATCATCAAGTCCCAAGATGGTGGTCGTAGCTTAACTCAACCGTACCTAACCCTACGAGGTGTGATCAAAAGGTTCCAAAATGGCTGCCGTAGCTTAACTGATTGATCCCTGTTGATTGACCCCTTTTGATTGATCTCTGTTGATGTATCCCTTTGGACTGGTCCCTGTTGACTAGCCCCCATTGGACGGGTCCTTTTTGAAGGGAGTCATTTTTTTACGGGTCCCGGAGGACGGGTCCTTGTTGACGGGTCCCTGGGTGGGTCCTTTGGACTGATCCCTATGGACTGGCCCTTGCATTTTATCCAAATTATGTCAAAGGGGACCCGCCCACAGGGACCCGTCAACAAGGACCCGCCCTCCGGGGCCCGTAAAAAAAAATGACTCCCTTCAAAAAGGACCCGTCCAATGGGGGCTAGTCAACAGGGACCAGTCCAAAGGGATACATCAACAGAGATCAATCAAAAGGGGTCAATCAACAGGGATCAATCAGTTAAGCTACGGCAGCCATTTTGGAACTTTTTGATCACACCTCGTAGGGTTAGGTACGGTTGAGTTAAGCTACGACCACCATCTTGGGACTTTATGATCACACCTCGTAGGTTTAGGTTAGGTTAGGTTAGGCTAGGTTCAGTTAATCTATGACCACTATTTTGAAAATTTTTTGATCACACCTCGTAGGTTTAGGTTAAGTTAGGTTAGGTTAAGTAAAGCTACGGCCACCATTTTGAAACTTTTTGAACACACTTTGTAGGTTAGGTTAGGTTAGGCTAGGTTTGGTTAAGTCTCAGCCACTTTTTAGGAACTTTTTGATCTCACCTCGTAGTTAAGGCTAGGTTAAGTTAAGCTACGGCTGCCATCTTGTTAGGTTAGGCTAGGTTAAGTTAAGCTACGGCCGCCATCTTGTTAGGTTAGGCTAGGTTAAGTTAAGCTACGGCCGCCATCTTGTGAGGAGGGTGAGGAGGAGGAGGATTTAGAACCATCAAAAACACACTACTGCACAGCTTTTGTCCTAGGCACCTGAAATTTATTTTTGGGGTAGAGGGGGTAAAGACCTTTCATTTACGTTAAACAAACTTTTTTGTGAAATTCTTAGTTCCCAAAATATAGACAATTTTGAAAATTGGACTTTTTTTGGAAAAACTGAAAAAATGTCGAGTTTTGTTCTACCAATTAAGGACATAAAACCATTGGTTTGAGTCTATATATGAATTTTTAGAATAATTAGTTTTCAAAATATCGCATACTTTCCAAATTGAACTTTTTGGATTTTGTCCCAGAGACCTGGGACGTAGTTTGTGAATAGTGGGGGGGGGGGGGGGGTAAATACCTGTCATTTACGTTAAACAAACTTTTTTGTAAAATTCCTAGTTTCTAAAATATATCCCAGTTTTAAAAAGAACATTTTTGGAAAAAAATGTTAAAAATTCCATATTTTGTTCTTACAATTAAGGATATAAAAGCCATTGGTTTGAGTCTATATATGACTTTATAGGATGATTAGTTTTCAAAATATGGCCTACTTTCCAAATATTGTTTTGGAAAAAATTTGAAGAATATTATATTTTTTGACTGAGAGTGGGATAGACGTAGGTGTTAGAGTTAGCATATGATTTGATATGATTTTTAGTTTAAACATATAACTTAGCCTACTTCCCCAATTTACCTTTTTTGAAAAAATTTAAAAATATATATGTTTTTGACTAGGCGTTGAATAGAGTTGAGAGACAATCATTAGCCTTAGAGTACTTTGGATTCTTGGAATTTTAGTGTGTTGTTGTTGCTTACAAAAATGGCGGTAAGCATTATGCTACCATAAAAAAAAGGGTTGAAGTACTTTCCAAGACCAAGAGAAAAATCCTCTAAATACATTGACAAAAATAACTTGTCAAATAAGCCATTACAACTAAGGTATTAACGTAAACCACCAAAAATAAGCCACCAACATATGCCACCACTATAAGCCACCACCATAAGCCACCAACATAAGCCACCATCAAAAGCCACCATCATAAGCCACCATAGAAAATTTTGAAAATTGGACTTTTTTCGGAAAAATGAAAAAATGTTAAGTTTTGTTTTAACGTTAAATAACTTAAAGAACATTTGTTTGAGTCTATATATGACTTTTTAGAATGATACGTTTTGAAAATATCGCCTACTTCACAATTAAAACATTTTTGGATGTTGTCCCAGAGATTTGGGACTTGGCTTGTGGGTAGAGGGGGTAAATACCTGTCATTTATGTCAAACACACTTTTTTGTAAAATTCCTAGTTTCCAATATATTCCCCCTTTTTCAAAATGATCATTTTTGGAAAAAATGTCAATAATTCCATATTTTGTTCTAACGATTAAGGATATAAAACCCATTGGTTTGAGTCTATATATGACTTTATAGGATGAGTAGTTTTCAAAATATAGCCTACTTTCCAAATATTTTTAAGAAATATTTAAAAAAATATAATATTTTTCGACTAAGAATGGGATAAACGTAGGTGTTAGAGTTAACATATGACTATATGATTTTTTTAGTTTAAACATATAGTCTACTTTCCCCATTCACCTTTTTTTGGGGGGGAAAAAATAATGTTCCTGACTAGGCATGGGATAGAGGTAAGAGTACGAGATGAGAGTACCTTAGAGTAATTTAGCTTTTTTTTTGTTTTTTTTAGTATAGTGTGTTGTTGTTGTTGTTGCTTACAAACATGGCAGAAAGCATTATGTTGTGATAAAATGGACTGATATACTTTCCAAGACCAAGACTAAATGCATTGACAAAATAACTTGTCAAATAAGTCAATACAAAATGCCCAACATAAGACCCCACACATAAACTAATACATAAGCTAATTTGTAAAAATGTTAAACACTTGCATGGTATTACATTTTAGATAATGCATGCGAAACATGAACTCACTTGTTTGTTGTATGAAAAGGACTAGTCAACAATGACCTGTCAACAATGGACACTGCTTGCACATTTTTAATTACTACCCACCTCTCTCCACTCCTAATGCAAAATGAACATGTAAAACACAAATTTGAAAAAAATCCATGTTTCCATATTGACAAATAGAAAAAAAATACATTAAACTGAAATTTTAAAAACTGTAAATGGGAATTTGGTAAATTGACAAATGTGAAAACAACAAATTGGAAAATCCATGTTTCTATATCATGAAATTGAAAAACTTTAAACTGACATTTTAAGAACTGTAAATGGGAAATTGTGAAATTGATAAATGTGTAAACAACAAAATGCAAAATCCATGTTTCCAGATTATTAAATTGAAAAAACGTATAACTGACATTAAAAAAACAGAAAATGGGAAATTGGAAAATTGACATATGTATAAACAACAAAATGAAAAAAAAATCTGGTTGGGATAGTGATCATGTTGTACAGTAACCTATAAGACTAGCATAAGAATAATTGCATGACATGTAAAACACAAATTGTAAAAAATCCATGTTTCCATATTGACAAATAGAAAAAAAAACATTAAAAAGAAATCCATGTTTCAATATTATGAAATTGAAAAACTAAAAACTGACATTAAAAAAAACTGAAAATGGGAAATTGGAAAATTGACATATGTGTAAACAACAAAATGAAAAAAAAATCCGTTTGGGGTAGTGATCATGTAAGACCTGTAAGACTACCATAAGGATAGATGCATGTACCTTATATACTTTGTGTATGTGCATTAGCCTTTGGATTAGCTTAAGTTAGGTTTGGTAAAGTTAGGTTTAATGAGGTTAGGTATGTGACCTTGTAGTTTACTCTTTTAAGAAAATGTAAAAAAAAGTAAAATCTAAAAATCTTTAATATAAATGTAAAAACTAAAAAAAAAGTAAAATTAAAACAAATCTAAAATCTAAAATGTTAAAATGTAAAATGTTAAAATGTAAAATCTAAAATCTTTAAATGAGGTTTCTGCTGGTTATGACAACACGTTTATGATTTAGTCCATGTTGATGTGTGGTATCCAATTACTACTGACTTTGCATGATCATCACCCATTGTTTTGATCAACACCTTGGGTTTCAAATTACTGCAGCGTTAGTCATAGCAATAGAACTGTGCGCTCTCTGCCATGTCAGCAACATGACACCGGAAAGAACACCTGTGTAATATCCAATGACTGCTAACTTTGTATAATCATCACCCATTGTCTTAATGAACACGTAGGGTTTCAAATTATTGTAGCGTAGTCATAGCAACAGAACTGTGTGCTCTCTGCCATGTCTGTAATATTACACAGGTAATAACAAGACGTCTTACTGTACATACCATCTCCTCAGTTTTAACATCTTAAGAAAAAGTATTATTCTCTTTCAACTACAAATGACTCGTTGGAAAACACATCCATCCAACAAGTTAGATCCCTATACCTGCTCTCAAATGGCATGTGCCTCGTGTACTAGGTTGTGTGCATTAGCCCTAACCTAACGTTACGTACGAACTAAACAGAATGTGACTTGTTAGCTCTTATTGTGCACGTGCACAGGTGAACACTTGTGTGTTAGGTCATATTACACATGAACTTGCATTTTCTCACGTAAGTGCATTTCTCTGTTCCACAAAATACAAATTTGATTGCTGGATTGTATCCTGCACTGTTTATGCGATATAGCTTTGCCAGGTAGTTCTCTACATATAGCAATTTTACCACTGCTCTACCTAAGCCTTTTGCTCTTTTGGCTTTCTTACAGTCGAGTGTGTGATAGACAGCATAAACTGTATATCAAACCCAGTTCACCTTTGTATTTGTAATCCAAGTAATAATTTGAAAAGTCACAAATGTAATCAGTTTTAAACGTTATCTCTGTTTTGTTTTGTTTAGTATGTTTATGACATGCATATTAACCTGAAATCGAACCCTCTGGTGAAAAGGCTAACAGCTTAACCACTGCACCACCATGCCCTTGTTTCTTAGTTCGACTCGTTCTAGGCCTCAGACCTGGAAATCGAGTTAAGACTACCAATACAAGAGCTAAAAGGGCTTACCACTGCAACACAAAAAAATGGATAGCTGGTAACATTAGACAACACTGACAGCAACACAGTTTAGTTTAGAACAAGCGAGTGTGAGTGTGTGTATTGATTATTAGCCTCAAGTATTTAAAGCTTGTTGTGTGTAGCGATCATTTTGTCTCGGTAACCACTGAACATTTTTGTGTTTTAGCTATCCTCTTTAACCCATCAAATAAAGATAGTCTACTCTTAATTCTTGATAAATCAGAGTTTGCGTACACCGTTTCTCATTTATTAAGCCATACCTGCAACCTATACTCTCTCTATACTGCAGGTTGATCTGAAAACAAGTTTCAATGGTAAAAGACTTGTCAGTCACCATACATGTAGCCTACACTAATTCTTTCTCTACCTAGCTATATTTCATCACGCATGGTAAACATCTCACATGTTCGTACCCGATTATTAGTTTATAAAATCTCAGGTCAATGACCTTGATGTATTGGGTATTTTTTGGTAAATGCATTGGCCATGGGAAAGGGTTGACCATTCTAAGTCCTATGACACCTCACATGTTAATATTCAATTATTAGTTTATAAAATCTTAGGTCAATGACCTTGCTGTTTTGAATCTTTGGGTAAATTCGTTGGTCATGGAAAAGGGTTGACCATCCTGAGTCCCATGACACCTCACTTGACCCTCTCTGATTATTAGTTAGCGAGATATTAACAAAAGTGTAGTTAGGCCCTTTTAACAAAAAAATAAATAATACATTCAAAAACAAACTGTCACCTCAAGTCCAATGACCTCTAATACAAGTCCCATAGCCTTATTGGTTCATGAGATGTTAAAAAGCTAATTACCTATTAGTTTTGGATCTTTTGTTAATTTAAAAAAAACTCATCTATAAATCTGTATTCAAAAAAGCCTGCCCTCTTACAAAAAAAAGTGCACATGCTTAAAAACAAAACAAAAACAAACATGTTAATTCATAGTAGCGATCGGCTCTTTGCTTGCGTTTCATGTGGAACAACGTTTAATTTCATTATAGCATTAGAGGTCATGAGCCAGTCAAAAGGAACCGGTCTAAAGGGATTAGTCAAAAAGGACCTGTCAACAAGGACCCGTCCACAGGGGCTCGTCAACAAGGACCCGTCAACAAGGACCCGTCAACAATGACCCGTCCACAGGGACCCGTTCACAGGGACCCGTCCACAGGGACTCGTCCACAAGAACCCGTCCACAGGGGCCTGCGTGTGAGTGCGGGGGAACATACGATTACGTCAGCGAAACATGAACTCACTTGTCTGTTGTATGAGTATCAGTTTAGTAGTGGCATCATGCAGCAAAAGACGTTTACTTACACACAATCCATCATTATGGTAAGCTCTTTTTTCTTATCATTATGGAAATCTCCTTATTAGGACCCGTCCACAGGGACCGGCGTGTGCGTGCAGGGGAACATACGATTACGTCAGCAAATCATTTCATTTAGTTTCAAATTTAGCCACTACGGCGCGTGCAACACACAGGAAGTGCGCGGGAACATACGATTACGTCAGCGAAACATGAACTCACTTGTCCATTGTATGAGTATCAGTTTAGTAGTGACATCAAGCAGCAAAAGACGTTTACGTACACAATCCATCATTATGGTGAGCTTTTTTTTCTTATCATTATGGAAATCTCCTTATTAGGACCCGTCCACAGGGACCGGCGTGTGCGTGCAGGGGAACATACGTTTACGTCAGCAAATCATTTCATGTAGTTTCAAATTTTGTCACTACGGCGCGTGCAACCCACAGAAAGTGCGTGGCAACATACGATTACGTCAGCGAAACATGAACTCACTTGTCCGTTGTATGAGTATCAGTTTAGTAGTGACATCAAGCAGCAAAAGACGTTTACTTACACAATCCATCATAATGGAAATCTCCTTATTAGAATAAAATGTTATAGTGGTTCTGGTCTCTTATAGCTAAACTGTAATAGATATGATTTTTTTTGTTTCTTTACAGGCTACTAAAATAAATATTCTCAATGCTATGGGGGCAGAACTGTTGATTAGAGAGAAAAAAGCTCACTGAATTACCAATGCATACTCTTTTCCGTATCATTAACATTCAAAAAGTGGACACAATGTATGGTGAACGTGTACTATGTGTTAGTGAAAATTTTCAGACATTCCTTTCTACACGTTTTAATGATATGTCAGAAAGTGTGCTCGAGGATCTTAATCGTGGTGGACATTCTCTATAATTATCTAATTTATGAGGGTATAAAAAACAATACATGTATTGTACATTCTGACTTTGAAGTTAGGTTAGGTTAGGTGAGGTGGGATTTGGTTAGGTTAGGTAAGGTTAGGATTAGGCTAGGTTAGGTTAGGTTAGGTGAAGTTAGATTAGGCAGAATGGCTGCGGTATGAATCAAAAGCCAGCTCCTGTCAGTTTTGCCTCACAAGGTTGAGTGTACCCCATTCCAACCCTCAGCTTAGAATTAAATTTCTTGACAGAGCCAGGACTCGAACCCGAGCCTCCACAGTAACAGCAAAAAATGCTAGCCACTACACCATAAAGTGGGGCAATAAAAGGCTGGTCTTGATTGTACATGATCAATCAATAATTACCTCATAATAATAATAATAATAATAATAATAACAATAAATATTCCATTTAGCAACTACATAGCCGACCTCTCCCTGGGTTATTTTACATGCCAACATCGTATGACATGCGTGTCTTAATTTTTGCCGCCTTTCAAAAATCACTTACCACGACCAAGAGCGAACCTGCATGCTTGGGGTTGGTAATCCGACACGATAACCACTCACCCATCGTGGCAAGCTATCAATCAATAATTACCTAATAAAATTAATAATAATAATAATAAAAACAATAAATATTCCATTTAGCGACTACACGGTCGAACTCCCCCTGTGACATTATTCACGGTCTCAGAGTATGGCGGCCATCTTGCGCATTAGCCCCTGCCCCAGCTATGACTGGCCCCTCCATAAGAATAACATAGGGCTGGTTGCGCGCGGCCGCCATCTTGCGCATTAGCCCCTGCACCAGCTTCGGCTTATATTACCTACTCATATCGGTCTATGTACACATATTACATACAAAATTTGGTTGAAATCCATTTGATAGTGTAGAAGTTATAGGCATTTAAAAATTGGACATATCAGAAGGCTTAAAATTATTTTGGCAACACTGTCATTTATGGCCTCCTGGAAATTAAACTGAAATAGTGTTATCTACATGTGTGCAAATTTTGGAATAGCTCCCATGCATACCTTCCAAGATATCCATCATGGAGCTGAAATTTCTAGTGCGATTTTTCAGCAGTTGGTAGCACTGACATCATTTTCAAATATGGACGTGAGATATTCCGGTATACATCTTTACTCATACTAAATTTGGTTTCGATTTCTGCAGCCGTTTAGGAGTTGATAGGGGGACACACACACACAGCCAGACAGACGGAAGGACTGACAGACAGACAGACAGAAGGACAGACAGACAGACAGACACACATTTTCCCGGATCGATCTCATTAGTCTACTTTTTCCTCATTTTTGCAAAATGTGAAAAGTAGGCTAAAAATGGAAATGTATATCTGTCCGAGATTAATGGACTCCGACACTGTTTAACCGATTGCATTGAACTTTAGTAGGGTTGTAGTGAACACCCCAAGGAAGGTTTTTGGCAACAATAAATTTAGATAGCCCTCTCCATTCCCTTCATTTAGGCCATTTGGCACAAATCTACACCGTTTCATCAGGTTAAATCTACACCGTTTCACCGATTTGAACCGAATTTTACGTACGACTAACGAGTACGAGTAACACTATCTACTTGCAATTTCGGACAGCCTTCTCCATTCCCTTCATTTAGGCCCTTTGGCACAAATACTGCATTTCCATGCCCCACTAGATTTATGATTTTATTTAAGGCCGTCATCACTTGAAAGGAGACTTACGGCATTGATGAAGATCCATTATTTTACAGTATGAGCGGGAAAATATTATTTTCCTTGCTTCTATGTATACTTTTAATGATTTTTAGGGTCGATTTTATACTACGTGTGTTTTTAGTCTACGAGTGTTTCAGTATTGATTTTATCTGAAGAAGGAGAGTTTTAGTAAAAATAGTTTCAGAGTTGATTTTGATTCTAATTTTTGTCGTCCAAGTTTGTCAAGTGGGTCCTTTTAGTGTATTACTTTCACCTCCAGATTTGATTATCTGGCTGATATGGTGTTCTGAAAAGGGTTAGTTTGTTTCGTGGCCACAAGGTGTCTCTGCACTGCTATGAGTGGCTCTTATTTAAGTGTGGTTGGACATATAGATTCTTAGAAAATATTTATTATGTACTGTCTATTAGTATTCGTTATTCCCCTAATCAAATGCATATACAGTATTATTATGAAGCTGGGATTCTAAGAGTTTATCTGCGGACTGCCACTACCATCTTGAAATGTTGCTGTTCGACAATACACGCAAGGCTAATACAATGAAGAAAAATAAATTCATTGGCCCTTAAAATGTAATAGTTAGGTTAATAATGCATACTAAGATTAAAATAGGCTCCTTAAATATTCAATTATGTTAGCGAAATTTCAGGATTAATCTATTATAAGCACAAGCAGTATAGAGCCGTCGAACCAGGACCTTCTAGTATAGAAGGTGCTGGTCGAACCCACCTACTTAACAATTTCAACACAATATTTTATCAGATAAAAAGCAGGCACAACGACTTTTGAGTGGCAAAATATTGCTCATTATAACAACGACCTTGCTCCGGGTTGCACACATTATGGTACATTGAGCAAAGCTACGATATCCTAATATCCAATTATGATCCCGAGCAACGCCGGGCTTGCGAGCTAGTATCTCTACTTAGTATACAAAGTCCCCGATTCTTGGATGTTACGGGTAAACTCGAGAACCACTGAATGGATTTTGATGCGGTTTTCACCATTCTGTAAATGATATCTCGAGGAAGGTTTCTGTAGAAAATTATTTATTTATGACCAAAGGAAGTAAAGCACTAACGATTTCAGTGAATAGGTCGAAACGAAAACTGGCGTCCGTGCGCTTTTTATGCTTACGCTGGGCAAACCGTTAAAAATATCTATATACTATGAAAGTAAGAATTGTTCAGCATGAAAAGTTCTACAAAAAATCTCGGGAGAGCATATCTCTATCTTCAATACATCGCCTACTATAAGTGTTTTTACGTTTTCATTTCTTCCAACAATCTCCATTCAGCTACTGAGGCGACAGTTTACGAGCTAGCGAGGGGCAAGTCTATCACCGCAGTTACAGCTTAGCTAGCGGATGATATTGTTGCCCCAGATACAGCCAGCAGCAAACTCTCGAGTCGTGTTGAGTTAAAAACTTTAGAGAAGTGTGGTTGTGTTTCGAGTTTCCCTGGAAGTGCAACTCGGCTTTTCTTCATTTCACCTGTGAACTTTTCATTCCGCAAAATTCACTGTCAAGTTAAGATTGGACGGAAGGGGGATTTATGTTTCATGCATCTCGCCATTCTTAAATTACGTCTGACTAGAATTTGTTGCACATACATCTCCATGATAATATAATTAATAGTCCAGTCAGTGATTTTAACCCATCATGCCGAGACGTAAAACGGATATTGGACGTTGTTCATTGACATAAAAAAGCGCTTATCACGTAATGCATTCATAACTGTTCCCGGGCGAAGGCGGGTCGGGTTGCTAGTATACATATAAAAAAGAATGTTCGTCTGTTCGTCTTTTATGCGTTCATAAACCATTCATCCGATTGCGATCAAATGTTGGTGAGTTGTTGTGCACACTCCCGGGATGGTTATAGGCATAGTTAATCCAATTTGCAATAGATAGCTCGCGAGAAGTTGTAACAAATGAGTGTTGGCGATGCATTCATATACAATTCATCCGATTGCAATCAAATTTTGTTGAGTTGTTGTGCGCACTCCCGGGAAAGTTATAGGCATAGTAAATCCAAATTACAATAGAAGGCGCGCGAGTAGCTTCAACAAAATGGCGTGCGATTCGTTTCAACCAAATCCCATATGCGTTCATATACCATTCATCACATTACGACGAAACTTGGGTGAGATGTTGTGTACACTTTTGGGAAGGTTTCTGGCTCAGTAAATCCACTTTACAATAGGTAGCGCACGAGTAGATTCAATAAATGAGCGACGACGCGCGAAGCGCTTCGACGAAGTCCCATATGCGTTCATATAACATTCGTCCGATAGCGATGAAACTTGGGTGAGAGGTTGTGTACACTCCTGGCAAGGATTCTGGCTTAGTAAATCCATGTTACAATAGGTAGCGCACGATTAGATTCAACAAATGAGCGACGACGTGTGAAGCGTTTCAACAAAGTCCCGTATGCGTTCATATACCAATCGTCCGATAGCGATGAAACTTGGGTGAGATGTTGTGCACACTTCCGGGAAGGTTTCTGGCTTAGTAAATCCATTTTACAATATGTAGCGCACGAGTAGATCAACAAATGGGTGACGGCACGCGAATCGTTTAAACAAAATCCCGTATGCGTTCATATGCCATTCATCCGATTGCGATGAAACTTTGGTGGGTTGTTGTGCACGCTACCACGACTGTTTCTAAATTAGTTAATCCATTTTACGTTAGTTTAGAGGCAGTTAACGGAAAAATATTGTGTTTACAAAAGCACTTCAATATACGGTACTGTAGAAGGTCCTGGCTCAATGTTCTCAGAATGTTACTATAGGTGTATTATCCATAGTTGGAATCTGACAGTTTGGCGGAGAACCGTTGAACTGAAGGCAGCGTTGCCACATATGCTACTGGCCACCACGTGTGTACTTCCACCCTCCCACTCTTTTCCTCATGCTCATAATATCATTAACACCGTTATCTCATATATTAAAATAGTTTTGAAGAAATTCCACCCTTTACTAAAACTGAAATATCTTGGGAAGTATTTGCGCTACGACGACGTTTGTTGTCTTAAAATGTAATGCCCGTCACGCATTATCGATTGAACCCCACCTTACTTGATTATATCATCCGTGTATTAAAAAAATTGCGAATATTCATTTCTTCAAGGTCACACGAAAATAGAATCTAATAACTTGATGGACATATTGTCGCTAGGCCACAACGACTAACACTGTATCATGATAGTCAACGCCGCACCATTGATGGACAGATTGTCACTAGGCAACAACGGTTTACTCTGTATCATGATAGTCCGGTAAAATTTGCTAAAGGACACATGGGAAAACTAACCGATTGTGAATCAAGGATTGTATTGGACTGTGGTATTCTGTATGCTATCGTATGCTCAGTTAATAAGCATATTAGCAAAATGTAATGTAATGTTATCCTGTCAGAGAATCATAGTGGCAAACATTCCTACATTCTCCTATCACCATTTTGCAGTATTCATGTGTAGACAGTTGTTATTTCATTTGCAGTATTCATGTGTAGACAGTTGTTATTTCATTTGCGGGACTTTGACAACGTGGTCATGTTGCCCCGTGTACATGGGTGAGTGTGTAGAATTTTTGTGATAACCTGCGTTATTGTGATTGTTGCACTAGCATGTGTAAATTGGAGATAGGATATGGTATTCCAAGCCATTTTTAGTGTTGCCTTAATAATCGAAATGTAATGTTTTTCAGTCGGTCAACACGATTGTACCCAATTGTAATGGGAGGTTCCCTAATCCTGAAAAAAATTATTGCATGAGATTAATAAATACACTTGGATGATTGAAACTGGTCATCCAAGTGTAGCCTATTTGTTAATCTCATGTAATATTTTTCAGGATTAGGGAACCTTCAATAATAATCGGGTACAATCGTGTTGACCGACTGAAAAACATTAATTTTCGATTAAGCATACAATAATGAAAAGAGTGGATAGGAACGGATGAAAAGTTGAGCGGGGGGGGGGGGGGGGGGGGGCATTAATGCTTTACGCTATACGCGATTATTTTGTTCACCAAATTAACTTCTATATGTTCGGGTCAGTAGCAGATGCCGCTACAGTCGAATGTCGAGTTCAATTAAAACGATGATTCATATGGTGAGTGAGAGGCGACCCCCAATTACAAATGTTATAAACATTAGAGGTGACAGTCAGTGGCGGCTCGTGAATTTTACCGAGGGGGCACTCAACCGTTTAAGATGTAAGCCGTTTTTGTGATGTTTATCCAGTAATTGACAGAGATGATTTCATACATGAATTGTGTTTTTTCTTCTCACATATTTTTGTAGCTTGATTTCCTTAATTCATTTGGACTAGGCACTACTGTTTTTAAAGAAATAACAAACGTATTAAAAATATTTTCTCCCAGTCATTGGAAAAAGAAGAAAACCGGACCCAGCTCAGGAATCCATCAGGGTTGCCAATTCCCAAGCTCACTAGCGATGAGCCCTTGAGGGTGTATCCCCACCACAAGGGTTCACAACTAGGCCTAGTGGGACTTGGGTTGGAGACCACTGGACCCCAGCCGAGCCGGTATTATTTCCACTTGTGCCGGGCTCTTCTCTGTCATCTACCTGTCGACCTCCATCAGTCAACTCTTGTTCTCTTCCAACCCGGATAGCATTAGAGCATCCAAAGTCTGGGGAGGCATTCATTTTCCAGCCGTAACTGAACCTTATATCATATATCCTGATACCCTCATTCTTCGAGGGGTCAGCCCTATTCTTTTAGTTTCATAACATCTAATACCTTCTACACAAGCCCCTAAAGGAGGCAGGGTGTATGAAGCTCCATCACACGGAATGCACCCTGGATAGGGCTACACCTTCAAGAGCTCAGCTTTTGAGCTCGGGAGTTGGCGACCGGGATGTGTTCCAGAGCGAGATCCATTTTCCCCTTTTTGCATTGACTTTGGGGTGGACCCTCCTCTATTTCCCTCTTCTTCCTGCCTTTAATGGCTCTAGTAGTTTCCAAGTACCTCAATACCCATTGTTTGAAGATTGATTCTTGTTTTAAGGGGATGAACAGCAAGGTCATCTGCCCTTCGAAGATAGAGGGCATTTCTTTTTCGTCATTCATTTCCCTTATTCGTTTCTTTCTTTAATTATTGTCGTTTTCTTCTTCTAGTACATAAGTTAGTTGTATGTCAGTAATTAGTTAAGCTTAGCTGTAGATTTCATTTCATCATTATTTCTCACCAACACCTAAACCACTAAGGGTAGATGACCTAGATATTTCACCCTTTTAAACAACAATTATCTACATCATTGAGGGTGTATCGATATCTAAGGTTCACCGTGCATGGTGGGACAACACACACCCTACCTCTTTTAGGGCCTCTTAGAGATGGCAGAAAAAAGGACAACATGAGGTCTGATCCTACAAAAATTAGGGCATCAGGAAAGAAAAAGACAAGAGCCAATTAAGGCAGGGAAACGAAAGACATCCCAGGCTTCCGATACCCTAATAACGTTGGGGGTAAGGGTTGACATGAAAGATATAAGAGAGGAGCTCAGCTCAAGGAATCTCAGCTGGGGTCCCATAGTCGCCAACCCACATCCCACTAGTAACCAATTTGATAATTTATGTGATCTGAAGCTCTCAGGAAGAAAATGAAGACTACACGCAACAGAGCGATCAGAAGGTAACCATTTGCTTCCTCTCTTGTCACCTTCTCTGGAAATTCCACGTAACCACTTCTCACGCAATGAATTGTCCGATTGTATCTCATGAGACTCCTCGGTATTCTAACTTGCCCAGTTCTGATTTACAAAAGGGCACGCATCAGTACAACATTATAAAATCAATCAGAATACATTCCAACTTCGCCATTAACATCAATACAAAACTTATGTCTGCCACATTGACTTGGTGCTGCTTCCTAGCGCGCCAGGAGGGAAGATATCCAGTGGCTGCATCAGACTCAGGCAGACTGAGTCCACACATTTCGTGACGTAGCGCGTCAGAGGATGGAGAGGGGATACGTGGAGGTATTCGTTGTCATGGCAACGTAAATTACAAAGCGGGCGATTTTTGATGAGTCCTCGTGAGCATCCGGTGCGCTCTACCGACAAGGAGAGGAACTACACATATTTTGTCACGATGGCAAAACAGTGCGAGGAGAGAGGACATTAGGGATGATGAGGAGGGAGGAGGGTGGGAGGGTGGCGTCCTTGAGTCCAATATCACCAGCCGCCTCTGGTGACGGTAATTGTCTGTTCAGGTCATTGGCATATTGTGTGTACAACAGAGTTTATGAATTGTTAAACATGTTACAGACAACTGGAATAATTATTCTTCCTCTATTGTTGGCAACAGCGATATGTACGAAACTGCTATTAATACGATCGATGATTATAAAGTATATATGTCTATGAATGGAATTCACGGAGGTCATGTTCAGTTAGTTGCCGCTGCTCAAGTTAACAAAATGAATATTGACATAGTTACTAATAATAAAACGTATACTGTAAACGCCGAAAATACGCCACTAAATAGAATAATTTCTTTACTGCACTCTGGAGATGGCCGGAGATATCAGTGCTTACTCAGAGTATGGTAGAAAACGTGAATACCAAGAAACAGAAACGAGCACTACGCGACTCAAAATAATATCAGAAACAGATGGTCACAAAACCGTTCTCAGTCACTTATTGATGTGCTGCTTATGATACTATTCCCTACATAGAACCATTCTCTATCGGAAGTCTGTGTAATATTTGTCAGTACTGCTCAGCTGTAGGCTATACTTTTCAAAAGAGAAAAATACTAGTGGTCACTATTCGCATTGCTGTAACGATGGAAAAGTGAAATATCCACCATACACAATACTGTACTTCCAGAAATTAAGCAGTTGTTTACGAATTGTGACGAAATAGGAAAATTGTTCGGCACTTTAATAATGCTATGTCGTTTGTATCCTTTGGTGCTACTGTTGAGCTACTACCAAGCCATGGGCCTTATTGTATAAAAATCAATGGTGTCATTCATCATAGAATTTCCCCTTTATATGACAGAAAACAGGAAAACATTTCATATGGCCAATTATATATCTTATAATTTTCAGAGGCAAATAATTTAAGGTCACTGAATAATGCTAATAACGAACTGAGAGAAGATACCCTCAGTCTTTTAAATGGTATACTAGATCAGCACAATCCTTACGTGCACTCTTATAAGACAATGCACTAGAAAGTAAGCGAAGAGAAAATATCAGCTCTAAAGAAAATCGTCGTCAAATGGAACTGGTAATGCGTTTCTATCATGAGCTTAGCGACCCTATCACCCCAGCTTCGGCCACAATCAAACTGTCGCATCGTGTCGAGTTAATCCTTCAGAGAAGAGTATAGCCTGTGTGTTTGGAGTTTCGCCATTCACCTCGGCTTTTCAGAATTGCGTCTGGGACCTGCCGTCCATGTGCCTTTTAAGTTCACGCTGGGTAAACCGTTAAAGATATAGTGGGATACACACACAGAGGATAGGCAGACACCCACACATTTTATCTCATAAGTCTACTTCATCATTTACCCAAAAGCAACGGTATTGTAATGAATAGCAATATTACAAATACTATCATAAATCAAAATATGTCCAAAGCGAAACGACAACACGTGATTGCTTCCGTGATATTTTGCTATTTATATTTCCTGTAGAATAAGTTTAAAGGCTCAAGCGACACACAAATATATTACTAAATATACGCTCAGTGTAGGCTATTAACTATTAATTCACCCTTCAGACGACAGAAGCTAATCACTGAGAAGAGGCTCTATCCCATCCATATCATCATTGCTGTCCCGGTCCTCGTCGTCACTGGACCCCGCACTGGAGGTTGACGAATCACCGAGGGAAATAATGAGCTCGTCCACAACACCGCCTTAACGTTCCCGATCTTCGCTTAACACTCTGTCCACGACACCACTTTCGTCCAGTTTTCAGCTTTCACTTGCCCAACCCCTTCGACAATACATTTTCCAACCTCTGTCAAATTGAATGCGTCATTGTTAGCCGCAACGTATTGCTTAACTTGAGCCCAGATCATGGAATTGAAATGGCAGTGGTAAGGTGGAAGCTGGATAATCTCATGTCAATGTTTTTAGCCAGTTCATCAACGTGATTAATAAATAAATAACGGACACTAATGAATTATAAGTATATATCCTACACGAAAAAGTAAATAACTAATTAATTCAAAATAATTATAACTCATGAAAACCCCAGATTATGAAACGCAGCACACTGGAGGCAATCAAACAAGCGGCTGGTCGGCGACAAGCACGTGGCCAAATAGCATAATTCAACTTGGCAGTGCTGTATGGTTTCCATGATAACAAGCCTTGCTTGTGATCTAGTTGTCAACTGTTTTTGCCCAGTGGCGTCGAAACTTCAGATTTCATCATTGGAAAATCCAACTTTTTTAATATAGTCTGTCCTAACAATAGCATAGTAGACTGTGTAACTCGAATTCAATATAATTAACACAAGTGCAAAGTTTGGTCATTTATTATAAATGCGGACAGTAATCTGTGTACACATTACATTAATCTTGCGCTTTTCTGATTTAAGCCACCTCCAGTTCAGAGCGGGATATTCTCACTTAGTGCACGGTCTTTCTGCAAAAGAAAAGTGTTTCATTCCTGAATCCTGAAGTTCATCACAACATGCGCGGTTCAACACCTATTCATCATTTTTGGTTTAAAAATAACCTAAATTGGAACACATGCATCCAAAATAATGGTTGTCTGCAGCATCTGACTGCCAGAAAATGGTGGTCATTTATATCTTTGTTTATGTTGCCAACTTCGAGTCACACATACACAGGGGCGGTTCAAGTGGGGGGAGGGGGGTGTCTCACTCCCCCCCCCCCCTCAGGTATTTTCTCAGTCGGCAAATACGACACCAGTCGGCAGTCGGCAAATCCTGAAGAAGTCGTAACATTTCCCAAAACAGCATTTAAAAGAGCAAAACGGGGCATGGCCATACACGATTTGGTCCGATTTAAAAATATATATATTTATTATACTGACAGTCAGCATTTTTACCGACAGTCGGCACAAACGGACGCTGCAATCATTTCGTATAGCCAGGCAATAGACCAGTGCGGCAAGAGGAAGAGTCGGCAAAATAACCATTTTTAATGTTTCACTTCCAGTCCTCGGTTCTCCGGCTGCCACTTGTCATTTCGTTTCTTTGTATGGAAAATGAAGAAAGAATGACAGTTGAGTAATATGGGAGCAAGGACAAGGAATGAACTCATCGGCACATTCCTGGGTGGGTGTAATATCCCGCGTTCATTATGCAGAGCGACTCAGCTTCACAGCATCTGTGCCATGTGGCTAGACACAAGGTGTTGGTGAGCGCATTGATAACTTCAGGTCAAGCCAACTCAATGAGATGTTGTCGGAGGAAAGTTATGACCTGCTACCGCTTGTCTCGGCGCGTCCTCAGATATCCGCGCTATGACAAAATTGACAGGTTTAGGGTTCCAAGGTTCCTCAAGGGGTGGGGTGCTCACTATGGTCAGTGCAGTGGTCAACGAGAATGAGCGAAACAAGTCGTTCCTGAACCAGCGACTTTTACAGTGATAACTAGGTACAAATACAGTGGCAGTGGGACGTGAGTTTTCGCCGGTACGGAACATTTTCACGAAGCATCGGGTCCCCATCAAACGTAAGTAATAATAATACAATAAATACATGCGTATTTTCAGCCATGTTTATGTTTAATGGTGGTAACAAGAAAAAATGCCCGATAATTCCATGAAAGTCGACTTTTTTTTATTTAAATAAAACTTACAGAGTATTTTAAAACTTAGTGACAAGAAAACCGGGGTGGGGTGGAGGAGACAACTCTAAGTAACTTTGTCGAAGGAACGAATATCCGGAAAAGCACCCCTGCGACGCTCGACGTCTTCAAAGGGTTGAACTTAATGCGCATTGGGTAGCTAAGGTACAATTAAAGTAAAATCAAATTAAATCTTTGCGGAATGGATAGAATATCATGGGTAAATTTCGTTATGGCGACTTTTCCTGTAGCTCGATAGGTTTAGGTGCTTAATATCTCTAAATAAAATGCCTTCACCCTGAATAGCAGGCAATAATTCACACACATCATTTTTGGTGACTAGCGCATAAACCTTACACGTTTCCAAAAAATCTATCCATATGAAGTTTACTCATATTTATGTATTCTATCCATTCCGCTAAGATTTAATCTGATCTGATGAGTAATTAAGGTACTTTGACAAAGTCCAGCGTCGTAGGGGAGCATTTCTGGACCTTCGTTTTTAGACTAAGTGGCTTAGAATTGTCTCCTCCACCCCGACCCGGTTTTCTTGTCACTTACTTTTGGAACACCCTGTATACGGTACTCTCCAAAACGATTCGGCCAAACTCGGGCCTGCTCTTTACTGATTTTGTTAATAAATTGTAGATTAGACATCTGTAAACACCCTACATAATTTTTGCGCACTTCAAAGCAATGTGTAAAATCAACAGTTTTCAAACCAGACTGTTCCAATCGGACTACCTTAATATGAGAGCTATTTTGCATTGTATCCGCGTATATATTGCTGTTTTCTACGCATCCCACTTGGAAAATAGGCAGCTCTTGCACCATACTTTTGAAAAGATCGTACGTTATTACTGTACTGTCTAATGTCTTTGCAGGTTGCAATGTGCAAGCCTCCAAGGAAACGCATTAAATTAAGTTAATTCATCTGCAACAGCACCTACGAGCGAACGGACTTCCTTTGAGCCGTTAACCATAGTCCAGCCATCAACTAGCGTATGTGAGCCATCAGGCATCGATGGGTCACTGTCCAATGTCGGACCTTCGCCGTTCGTCGAGCCATTTCCCACCGTAGAGCCATCGTCCACCGTTGCGCCATTGACCGCCGTTGAGCCATCGCCCACCGTTGAGTCATTGTTTACCGTAGAGCCATCGCTTACCGTTGGGCCATCGTCTACCGTTGAGAGATCGTCCACCGTTGAGCCATCGTCCACCATTGTGCAATTTACCACCTTTGAGCCATCGCCCATCGTTGAGCCATCGTCTACAGTTAAGCCATTGCCTACCGTTGAGAGATCATCCACCGTTGAGCCATCGTCCACCGTTGCGCCATTTACTACCGTTGAGCCATCGCCCATCGTTAATCCATCATCTACCGTTTAGTCATCGCGAACCGTTGACCCACCACTATCCCCCAACACATCTGACGTTCGCAAGTTACGAGCAGCTGGAACTTCATCGGATGCCGGTTTTAGTGGTGACGGTCCTACACCGCGTAGTAGCGAATTTTCGTGGATTGTTTTTTTGACCAAGTTAGTGAGTTAATAACGCATTTCAAAAGAGCTGAATGTATTTTGAAAACAATAAAAGAAGACGCCGTTCCGAACACAAAACTTTTTATGGTAGAAATGATAGACTGCTTATATAGAATCCACGATGAAAGCGGTCAGTTGCTTCAACGAGCAAGAGCGGAGGGAAATAACATGCGTGCGGACGCAGTACACATTCAAACGGGCGATTTACCTGTTAATCGCGATCCTGCAAAGCGGAAAACAATTATCACGGCAAACAAACGACTGTACCTGACTTCGTTTGGGGCCTTCCAGCCAAAACTTACCGGTAGTGTATTTCCAGCAAATCCAGACATACCAGAAAATAAGCAGCATCGATGTAATCCGGTCTGGTATACGGATTTTCCCATGTTGGATTACGGGCGTACGCAACTGAAGAATGGTCGCATGCTGGAGTACGTCAGTGGTACAAATTGAAAAGTCGCGGAAAGAAGAAAAAGGTCAAATTACAAGAACATTTTACTTCAGAAGCTCATCAAGTTGCGATGGCTGATTTGTGCCACTTTGTCAATGGAGAATTGAGGAAGAACAAGAAAAGGAGTTACACAAAAAAGTTATCCAGATACTTACTGGCACAGCAATAACCCTTTGTCGGCAAGGTTTGGCTTTTCGAGGTCACGAGGATGGAATCACTCAAGATAATGGAAACTTCACGCAAATTGTGAAGTTACTTTCACGGCATAGTCCGGTCATGAATAGGTGGTTGGAAGAACTGAATACGTGGAAGCACAACGTTACGTATATGAGCAAGGACTCTAAAAAGGAACTCATCCATCTACTTGGAGAGAAAACTCGTGAAATAATTGCAGAAGAGATCAAGGACGCTGGCATGTTCTCCGTCATAGCAGATACTACTCCCGAAATGTCACATAAAGTCCGCCTCGCGTTGAATATCCGATACGTCGTCGAAAAAAGATGAAGAGCACGTTCCTGTGAGCGTCTTTTAAAAATAGACGCTGTAACAAAAAAAAACTGGAAAGGAGTTGGCTGTAAAAATATTTTTAATTTTAAATTCAGAAGAACTTTTACTTTCACTCGATAAACTAGCGTTTCAATCGTACGACTTTGCTAGTATCATGTCTGGCATATACAACGGCACTCAGAAAAAGCTATGCGAAGTGAAAAATAGATATTCCGTATGTTCCATGCCATGCTCACAGGTTAACATTTTCGTAAAGACAGCTTGTAATGCTAGCGCGCTTATCCGAGAGATTTTTGACACTCTTGAAGCATTGTACGTTCTTTCTTTTTTTTTTCAGAAAGAGCTGGATAAAATTGAAAATTCATTTCAACTTAAGAATTTATCAAAAACAAGGTGGACTGCGCGCGCCGATTCGGTGAGAGTTGTTTCTACGTCTTATGAAGAGATAGTCACAGCATTGGAAACAATGAAAACCTCATTCAATTCTGAATTTGATAGTAAAACCCGTACTTTTACGTAAGGCTTGTACAAAAAGCTTCTAGACTTTGATTTTATCTGCGGCATGTACTTTACACAAAACATCAAGTTTAAAATTAAGAACGTGACCGAGCTTTTAGAAGCGGAGGAGCTGAATGTAGTAGACGCGATGCAGCTGATTCAGAGCGCTTTGAAGTCTTTTGAAGACGACAGAATGAACGCTTTAATAAAGAGTGCATCGTCATTTGCGAAAAGTATGCAAGTAAATGCGGAGGAAGACTTCTTAAAGCACCACAGGACCCGGAAACTTGCAGAGACGTTTGACGCACACGTTGAAACGACAGCAGAAATTTCTTTCCTTACATTCTACAGAAAGGAGTTCGGAATACTTGTGGATGTATTTACTACAAGCGTGCAAGACAATCTCGCAAAACTAATTTCTTTGCTAGAGCCATTCCAGATAATTTTCAAGATACCCGCTGACAGAAAAAACTGCACCATCGAACGCGTCCGATCTATAAAGCAATCTCACCCCAAAGTCATCCTTCAAGATGAAGAGCTTGTGATGGTTGAGCTTGAAATCCTGCTTGATGCCAGTAAACAATGCTCATCTTTTAAAGAAATCGCAAAAGTTGCTGTTAAATTAAAGAGAATTATCCCGTGTGGTTATCAATTAGTTTGACTGATTTTAACATCCCCAGTGTCCTCTGCTTCTTCCGAACGGTCCTTCAGCAAGTTGAAGCTCATTTTCAATCATTTGCGGACATAGATGGGTGACGACCGCTTAGACTCCATCACGATGTTGTTTTCAACGAAAGATAAGGTCGACGACATTGAAATTACGGAGATAGTGGAGAAGCAGTCCTTGTTGAAACATCGTAGAGTGGGGATTTAGAAAGAATAACCAGATTTTTTTTCATTCTTGTAATATTTAATCACTTATTTTGTACATTTATCACTTTTCCTGCGACTCAAAATTCTGGAACTAATAAAATATATTTTAAATGAAAGCCGTTGATTAAGTATATTTGTCTTGAGTATCGTTTGCCGCCCCCCCCCCCCCCGCCCCCTTTCCCACCCGTTGCTCAGTTTTTAAGCGTATAGTCGGCAATGTTAAACAGCTAGTCGGCATTTTTAAAATTCTCCCCCCCCCCCTCCTTACCTAGATGTACAAGGTCGAACCGCCTCTACCATACATTAAGCAAATCCTCCATACGATTAGGCACGTAACATTGGTATGGCCAAGGCAAGGCCAGAACGAGCGGTGTCCAACCTAGTTCTTGCCCGGCCTAGTGTTAGTACGTATTACAAGACCAACAAACCCTCTTAAAACATCTTATCTTTGCTTAAAAATTTCAGTAGCCTCTCACATCACACTAGAATTAAATAGTGTGGCTTGCCATGAGATTGTGTCTACAAGATCTAAGAGGCTTCTGTTTGGATATCGCGACGTTTTTAAAGAGACAACTGAACTGTCACATCAGTCTAAACTGCAACGTAGCGGCCACGGTGCCGCGCTGGCGTAGGTAGAGCGTGGGTTCGAATCCAACCTCGGCCGTCTTGAAAATGGTTTCCGTGGTTTCCTATTTTCACCACCAGGCGAATGTCGGGACGGTTCCTTTCAGCAGTTCCACGGCCGACTTTCTTTCAAAATCCCTTCCCTGACACTTCCTGACCCAAGTTAGCGGTTGCCTGAGCGATCGGTCTGTTACCATCCCCAGACACCATCTTTGAGATGGTAGAGGAAATGCCTCGCAGAGTCCGTGAGTGAAGACGAGCTAGGAGGATAAGCGATTAACTAACAACTGCAACATATGAGTTAAATTGGCCTAAACGAAATAGAAGGACTTGAAAGCCAGCATAACAGTTCATTCTTCAGTGAGGGAGATGACGCATAACATCCAGAAACAAAGAGTCGTGAGGTGTCTTGTTTACGACAACTAAGTTGTTCTGGACAAGGAAGATCGAATGCAAGTATGAAGGAGCTTCATCACAAATCTCTCAGTGTCTGACAACGTCGAAAAACTAGAGAGTCATTATAAAGGAAGACCTTGAGTCAAGAAAAATATGGCAAAGTGGTTGGATCAAACGAAGTAAACATAGAGCTGTTGAAATTCTACAGCATCGATTATGGGAAGAAAATAGAGAAAAATTAATGATACTTACTTCAGGTTTAGAAGCAGTTTTTCTGAGATAGATGCTTTGTTTTCAGTCCAAGACGTCGTTCTTGACTAGCTGCTCTATGTGTTTGCTAGCTTTATTGGTACCGGTATCGAAACGCTTTATACCTAGGTACACTGTAAAACATGATATCCTTATCAGTCAGCGTAAAAACCGGGATCAGCTGTTTGAAACAAGTTGGTGTGACATTTTTCATGAACTTTTATGTGCTATTAGTGCTGAACGTAGTAGAAAGATGAGCATATACTGTATTTCACACAATAACATAAGTTCCCAATTTATGAGTAACCACAAGGATCCTGAATTCTTTCCGTACTAATTACAGCTGTATTGAAACTGGGTTCATGAATTATGAGTAAAACAAGTGGTGGTTTTAACACACCCTTTTGCAACATTCATTACCGTATAATTGCTAATTTGTGACCTCGATTAACCGGGTTTAAGCGTTTGAAATGTGGACAAAAATATACATGTATAGTCTACAATCTTTAGGTTACAAAAGTTTGTAGAAACTTTATTTATCTCTTTATAATCCAAAATTGACTCATCATCGCAGAGCTCAAACCACTAGACCTAGAAAGCTGAAATTTTGCATGTTGGTTGATCCTAGGTTGTAGGGGCTCACTAAGAAACGGTTTTTGAAAATTCAACTTGTAAGTGAGTTTTTTCGGCCCTTTGGCACTGAGCAGGGACAAACGGCACACACATTGGATTTTGCTCATTTTAAGCCGCCAAATACGAGAAACAATACTGGTTATATGACATTTTGTAGTACCTCCAACAACTACTGCCATGAAAGCATACATTTTGGAGTCCTCTTTTGCACATTTCAGCACATTCTTTTCATTTCTCCGTACTTGTATGACCGCAAGGATCGTGAAAATTCGGATGCTATTTTCCGCATATATCTCTCACATGCATGCCAAATTTCATGATCCTAGCTGCCTCGTAAGTGGGTCAAAGAGGTAATGAATGTGTGAGGAATGTAAAAATCTTATATCCCTACATGAACTGTTTTATTTATAGAGGTGGTTTGTGGGGTCTGAAACGAGGCCTGATTTTGAGTATAATTTTATACTCTTAGTGCCGGTTATTGTATGTGAGTATTTGGATCTTTACGCTGTTTTACAATGTTATAGTGCTTTCTACTTTGCACGGTATGCTTTCTTACTGTTTATAGATTAGTTTTTTGTTAACTGAATAATTCTGTTGGCCAATATTTATCTGCTTTTTGTCGTTTTTTTTAACCATGATCAGCAACCCAAATTCACAGACTAATGTGTCGAAGTCTACCGATTGTCACATTAATTTATTTAGTTTTCATAATTAATCTTACTGGTGAATTGGATAATCTTATTTCAATAAAGTTGGTATTTTGGTTTTCACGGCCAATGAAACCTCTCACAAAACACGGCGTAAACCTAGGAAAGTTGCTGAGTTTTAATTGCTTGGCCCTGAAATTCAATACACAATCATTTTGGAAGCCTTTATAGGGAGGTGAAAGACTGTTGAGCGTTTAGCTCCCGCAGTAAAGTACCGGAGGTATTCCAGATAAGAATTGAGGTAGCGCGCAGATTGCTACTCCTTAGGTAGTCCGCAAATGGACAAGAGCTCGCTGATGAGCCATCTCGGAGTTACGAGGCAAAACCTAGCACAAGGCACGGCACACACTTTAAGAAAAATTGCTGTGATTAAGTAAGAAATATATCCCGTTGTTTAAGACGTCACATTAACGATCACATAAAATCTCACGCTTCCATTCAGTGGCATGATAAGGTGATCGTTGAGTTAATCGTTAGTGTTGACAAATGGAACAGTATTAACGGGGCAAACTGTACATTTTAAAAATCTGCTCTGTTTGAAGACTTCGTAAATACATATCGGGCAATTTCAACTGAAGTGTTCTCTGTTGTAATACTAACGAGTATATTCAGCTTTTGTTTATAGGATAGTCTTGGGCGTTGGTTATTGCACTTACGCGTCACTCATTGTTTAATGTCAGTCCTTCCATTTGGTTAATTCAAAGAGCTCTATTTAACTGTTATCTCAGTTTTGTTTCTTTTGTTATCGATGACTTAAAGTGTTCAAATTATTATTTAGTTTCGAAGACTAACATGGTTCACTTTCTACTTCATCAATGTCACGGAAAGCAATCAAATCTCTACTATTGAGCTGTCTTAATACTATTTATTTATTCCGGTTCCGCTGGTTAAGTTATGGATTTAGTTGGTAACATAGAAATAACATAACTACATTACGAATGTGTGTTTATATGAATGATTTAGGCCAGCAAGTACTAAAAGCCGTTCGAAGAACGGGTACTTCAGTTAGTAGAAAATAAAAAGTAAATAAGCCTAAATAAGTTTGACAAGTTAAAAAAGGTTTTACAAACTTGTGTAATCCGACGATTGTACAGCATTTATATATTTGTACATTAAGTGTAATGTATTGAACCCGAGGGGGTTAGGCTGACTGGTATCGAACGTGGATCTCAGAGATAGTGAGCTCAGAATGAAGGTTCCGTCTAGGAACGAACACGAGATCTTGTGAGGGAGTTTTAGTTGTAAAAACCCCTAGGGGAAATTACATATTACATCACTGTTGTGATATCAACTGATGCTGACATTATTTATTAATATAATGCAGGGAATATGAGTGGAATACAGCATTATTGGGCTGTATGAAGTAGGCTATGCTGGACTTGAGCACAGAAGTTGGAGAGTTTGACGTTTAACTAATGACTCCAGAATTGTGGGAGGAGATCCTTGGAGCCTTGTCACTCTTGCTGACCTACTTAAGTCGTCTGGAGCAGGTCAGGGGGTTAAATAATGGCCACGTTCTTCCCCGTTTCAGAAAAGAAACGAGAGTGGAGTGGGAATATACCAGGGAAAATTAATGATTACGTGTGATTGGAGCAACGCAGTGACATGAGGGTTGCACACATGTGAATGTTTAGCCGGGAGGCTAATTATCAAGCCATTAAACAGTGAAATCGAGGCATATTTAATGGAATGCGCAAGGACACATTACTTTTGGTGTTAGCGGCGTGATCTGACTAGGTCGCCGGGGATTTTTAAGTAACGCGGCGTCCCCATGCCATGGCAAAGGCAATTAATATTAATTAATTGGCCGATCGACCCTCGAGCACGCATTCAGATATGTGACCAGCGAGGAGAAAGGAACCATATGAGCAGTATTTCAAGACCAGAATCATCCTGGGAGAGAAGATGACACTGCGAGGGAATTCTCGGTCTACTTTTTCTCGTGAAACGAATATAAGGCATGGACCCTTGTCAGAAGAAGTCAGTTGTAACAGACTCTAGCGCGGAGCGAATGTCGCCTGGGTCCAGGAAAAGAACGCGCGCACAAAGACTTGAACAGTTTAGTGTTAATCAGTATATTCACCGTGCAGTGTAATGCACAAATTGAGAACAATTGATAATATAATCATGCAGAGTCATGAAGTAATAATAAGTACTGTAATCAGTGAACCGCAGGATAATGCGAAATGCGCGTTACCGAAGTCGAGAAGGGATGCTCGGACTTCAGTATGGGAAGCCGTGCAGTAAGACATTTATAATACTCTTTATTAAGGACAGTCGTGCCGTATGTGTATAGTCGGCAGTACGAGCGATTGTTAGTGTGCACGGAGGAAATATACCGTGTGAGATACTAGGTAGAACAAGTGAGAGTAAGAACTTGTACCAGTACAATGAAAAATGGTTGAGCGCAGTATGTAAAATATTGATTGGACATATCTTAGTATGCCGGACTGCGCAGGGATAAACTTTATGATGCAATTGGTGAAATTTCATGAACACCAATATAATTAACGTCCAGGACGATACGCAAGCATATTCATGCCAAATCAGGAAGTTTATCGAAGGATAATTGATAGACAGCTGGTGAATCGATATGAATCCGTAGGCAGATAATCGAGACTTTCAATCAGGATGCAGGTAGGAGCGAGGAAGAGTCCGCCAACGCCTGCAGTTCTGATATCTTGCCAGGAAAATTCGACCAGTAAGAAATGTAAATAGTGACGTGTGTTTTGTAGTGATGATATGTGAAATATCTTTAAAATTAATATTATAACAAGTGCTATAAAGTGTTATGTGTAAGGAAGCGATAGCTTCAATATGGAAATGAAAAGTGCCGTGTGTTTTGTGAGGCAAAGGTTATATAAAATGTGTATTATCAGTATGAAAATGCCTCGCTTATTATGCAAATGGCAGGCGTTACTGGAAGGAATGAGTGGTTGGAGTCACCGGGATAGCCTATGTAAGTACCCAAAAACCATGATTTTATAGAAGTTATAGGCCACTGTCTGTAATGTGATTTCAAAATTATAAAAATGTGCCAGTAAGAATCAGTATTAGGAGGTAGACCCTCAAATGTTAATCGTTGTTTTGATTTCAGTAGAGTTGAGATGTTTTTATACATCAGTGAGTGGATTAATCGTTACCACTATTATAAAATGGCAAATCAGTTATGTAAAAACTTAACGTAACGAACACGATGTTCGATTATTAAAATGGTTACGTTGTGTCGGGTTATGGTAATTCATGTCAGTAATAATAATAATAATAATAATTATAATAATAATAATAATAATAATATAAAAGGAATAAACGAATACATCAGGAAAATATTGTTGTAAGAAATATTTATGCTCATTGGAATATTTATCTATCCAAGCAGTAAGATAATACATTAAGGGCTGAGACAAGCAGTTTGATATCTGAGTATATTGTGTTAATGAGAATATAATTATGCAAGAATCTAGGAAATGGAAGAGTTTAACAGTGAATTGAATTTGCAGCTTGTGAATAAGCTTGTAGAGTAATTGATAGATTTCTCTTACTAATCAAAGGACGAGATCATAGCATGGGGTCAGGGAGCCAGGTAATCTGTTCGACGTGTGAAATCTCATATAGCCTAGGGCGTACAGAGATATTTATTTTGTGCCAGAGTGTATTTAGTGTTGTACCCTAACTCTGAGGATGGATATGGAATGTTCCGGGTTCAAATCCTGTGGTATATGAGAGGATAACAATGGAAACCTCTGCATTCATACCTGATCGACCGAGAACTTGTTATTGAATGATTCAGCTCCTGAGAAGCTAATCTATATTGGCGGCAGCTTGGGTCTGACCGTAGCAGTTAAAGATACCGGCTAGCCAGTTCGACCAGTGTTTTATGAATCTCGTGCCTTCATATAATGAAATGGACCTATTGAGGCCAGTTATTAATATCCTAAGGTTAGGGATAAATGTTTAAACTCGACCAGAACCTAAATTGCATACCATTCAGTTTAAATCATATGGGACATGTGGGTCATTGTGACTACACTATTGTATTGAAAGTTACGAGTTACTGCTTGGAGATAAAAGAGAGAGTGGAAAGCGAGACAGAGCTAGTGGAGGACGGAACGAGGGTTTCGTTGCCGACCGCCACAGCCCATTATGCAGCAAGAAGCCAGGGGGAGACGTTATACGACCCTTGAAAGCTGACATTTAAAAGGGACAGACTTTGAAACCCTGTCGTTAATGAAAGAGTCATTGTTATATTGTATAAGGTAATTGTGTGGTTTGAAACACATTGATAATTAAAGATCACCCTGATGATTTAATATTTAGCAACCTTACGAGTTGTTGGAAGTTGCATTTTTTTACTGACAGTATTGCTTAACTCTGGAGCTCGGCACTAGATGCCCCAGGCTATGCCCTCGCAAGGGTAGCCTAATATACCATCCGACACAGCGATAACGAAAGTTTTGAAGTTGAAATCACAACGGCATACAGTGGAACTATAGAAAAAGGGAACGGTAGGGGTATATTTACATATAATTGTGGAGTTGCAAGTACAGTAGATTTGTTGTGCAACCCATGAATTGGCTAGTGCATGCTGCATTTTGGTGGGAAGAGAAAGACAAAACACAAAGGCACACATAATGTAAAGTAAGATGTGTTGTGAGAAACAATTAATTTTGTGAAATTAAAGAAGTCACACAAGGTGACATAAGAGTAAAAGTACAGTTTTTGTGAAAGTTACATGTGCATCAGCGCACTTGAGAGTGAAGGTTGAAGTCAATCTCAGGGTAAATGATTGAATATCATATGAATTTAATAGGATAAAATGTGAATAATTAGTGGATTGTGGGAGTAATAGTTCTGTTTTTGTATTATATTTGTTGGGATTGTGTTTTTATGTGTTTGAAGCCATGATTTAATGCTGAATTAAAGTCTTTAGAATAGAGTTGTGCTTTATCATTGTAGAGTTGATACCTTTTAGTCTCAGATCAAAAATATGCAACTGCTCAGTGGGGAGACGGTACACGCCTGAGAACTGAAGCTAGCTGGAGGCAGAAGCCTATTTCCATGGAGATTACTCACATGGGTACAGTATAAACATCGTACGTTATCTAAGCCTGAGTATTTTATGATTCTCTTTATAATATGTTTTCACACATCATTCTTGTTCCACTGTTCGCTGTGCAACTAGGTTGCCCCATAATTATCTTAGCAAACTTACTTTCAATAGTATCCAGAGTTACAATTCCTTCTTCTACACCCCATACTTCCACTCCATATAGTACTGGATACGTCTGGAAGTAGGTGGAGAGGACGGAATTCTAAAGGTAGCTTACCTACATCAAATGAAGCACCAGAAAAATACGTACTGGGTGGACGGGGTAAGAAAATCACTAGAAAGACTAGTAATGGGGTAGCCTACTTATGGGATGAGATTGTGAAATACAGTGAGGACAGGCATTTAAAAATTAATTCAGGCAAGACTTAAGTTATGGTGTGCAGAAAGGGAAGTAAACTAGCCAAGAATCAAAAGTGGTTCATGTATGGGTCAAAATTACACTCTGTGAAAAAATGTGAGTATCTAGAGACGATACTTGCGAATAATGGAAAATGAACT
The DNA here is from genome assembly GCA_946902985.2 of Meconema thalassinum. Taxonomy (NCBI): domain Eukaryota; kingdom Metazoa; phylum Arthropoda; class Insecta; order Orthoptera; family Tettigoniidae; genus Meconema; species Meconema thalassinum. The sequence goes on from OX336388.2 coordinate 1,357,818,544, forward strand.
GAACAAATTTACAACCGGAAAATCGAAAGGGCTAGCGACATTGGCGAGTGTTAGAAAGTAAGTTACCGAATGTTGACTACAAATTGAATGCACTTCTCGTATCAAATCACATGTATCAGGTGATGGTTGCAATAAAAATGCTCTCTCGCCAATATCGGGCTATCAGAGATTCTATTCTCACTTAAAATGCAATTCAGAGACCATATGATAGCTCTATGCATTCCTTCTCTGGCAAAAATATAAAAAGAGGCGGTTTAGTTAGGTTTAGGTCACAATTATGAGGGAAATGATGCGGCAATAAGGGGTAGGCTAGCCGGCCCCGTGGTGTTGGGATAGCGCACCTGCCTCTCACTCGGAGGCCCCGGGTTCGATCCCCGGCTCCGTCAGGGATTTTAGAAACTGACGTGAGGGCTGGAATGGGGTGCACTCAGCCTCGTGAGGACAATTGAGTAGCTGTCTGACAGTGAAGCAGCACCCCGATCACGAAAACCAAGATTAACGGCCGAGGGGACCCGATGCGCTGATCACGTGTCACCCCAATATCTTCAGGCCAAATGGCTGGGCAGCGGTCACTTGGTAAGGCCTAGGCCCTCACGGGCTGTAGTGCCAGGGGTTTAAGGTGTGGGCTAAACGTTTAAGTTGGTGATCAAGTGGCACTAAGGGGGAATCAGAGTGCAATTTAAAACCAACAGTTTGCGTCGTACTGGACGGCATTTAGCGAGTTTATTACTGTCCTTGGTCCCTAGTTCGAAAGTATGCTCGGTGCCACTCAGATGCCGTTTTTCGCGAATCTCACTGTCTAACTAGTTCGCACAGATATGTTGTGTAACTCTCGCACCATTTAGCGGGAAAATCCAACCGTATTGTTGGTCTTTGGTGCATACATTTTTTCATCTGCCGAGAATACTGCAACCATGAAGGTGTAAGTTTTCCATATAATCCTTCCCAGGGATGTGCTATAATATAGTAAGCATTTGCTTTCGTAATTATTACTAAATATGATACGGTGCCATGCGCATTCCACCTGAACCTTAAATGTTTTCTATTACTTTTTATCAGAAATTCAAGAAAGATGCATTGGAACGCATGATCTGAACATCCATTTTCGAATATCACTTAGCTGATACGGTACTTCGAGAATAGGTGGAAAGATTAGTTTTAAAAGAGATGCCATTTCATTATGACCTGAAGCCTTTTCTACCACCTAAGTGTCAACGTACTGCCACTTTCTTGCCTCTTCCTGCCCCCTTATTGTCTCTTAATAGTCATTGTACGCTTAACTACCACCTTGTTAAGGGGAACAGTAACCTCTTTATTTACCTATTTACACTTTGCTACTTCCTAGGTGTCAACTTGCTGCCTTCTTAGCCTAAATGACACCTAAACGGCCATTCTATGCTTAACTACCACCTTGCTAAGAAGAACAACACCCGTTATTTAACCCTTTAACACTTTGCTACCACATAGGGTAATTAGTACGGTAGTCAATTTAAAAATCAGCAGACAATTTTTTTTTTGGTCTAAATTTATCTAATTTACTCACACATATTTAATTAGAAAATGGAAGGTAACGTTGAAATTCTTTAAGTATGTGATAACTTTACTATGAAACTTGTGCAATTTCACGAGCTCACAACCTACGTCACGGAAAATAAATATCTTCTGAGAAGGATTGATGAGGAATGCTGTGCTATGAGACAACACAGAGATACGTTTTACCGTATCACTTAATTTGCGAATAAAGGCCTGGGCATAGTAGCTTGGTCTGTTTCTTAGAATGAAGGGCTGGACTTTCTAGGAAGCGTCATAAGCTGTGACGTAACATCTATCATTAACATTTACATAGTGTTGAGACGCCATGTCCACGTGTTTGGATTAACGAATAAGAAGCGCTGCTACTGACGTCAAGATGAAGGGTAGGGTAGGAGTAGCTTGTCCATAATGCTCAATGGTGATTGGCTGATGAAAATGATTGAAGAGGTGGAAGTAGGATCTTCAAACATGACAACTGGAGTTGTGTTTGAGGTCTTACTTGTCAGGACTTGACTTTTATCTTTTCATCCGTGAAGGGCAGTTATGTACCTTTTGAATTTCTCCGGCGAGAGTACAATTACTTTATATGCCCTCCCATGTGAGAAGGACTTCTATTATTTTCACTTTTGTAGTGAAAAGTACACATTTCTGCCAGTGGTAGAATTTCGACTACAATCTTAGATTATTTTGTGGAAAGGCATCTCCACTGCAGGCATCACCAAAATCAAAGAGACGCGGATTCCTAGCCCGCCAGTACCAAAATTCCTTGAAAGAGAATTACTATGAACCAAAGTAGCTATTACTACAACAGCTGTCATCATGAAATTCGTCGGTGAGCTAACCCATATGAAATAATCCCAAGCTTTTCTCAGTTTTAATGTAAAGTAATTTCTTGTAACTATTTTGAACTCGGCAATAAATTAAATTCATTCGTGTTATTAAATTCTTTCTTTGTAGCTATATTTTAATATAAGAAATCCTGTCCTCTCATAAATGTATCCTGGTTGGTGCCTCAGTTCACCTCACGACGCGTGATTAAGAGTGCTCCGTGTTCTATATATTTTATTTGTTCTCAAGGCATATGCTTGAAACTGGCACCCACTCTGGATATATTATTGATAAGACTATTACATTTGTCACCTTACGTAAGAAAAATATATTAAGCAAACCATATCAATAGGTGTCAACTTCCTGCCCCATAACTGCCACCTTGCTAAGGGGAATAGTGCTCCTATATTACCTCCTTACACTTAACTACCAGCTAGGTGCCAACTTACTGCCTCCTTACTGCCTCTTAACTGTCACTTTGTAAGGAGGCAAGTTTCTCGTTATTACCTCCTTACCCGTTGCTACCATCTAACTTGCCACCTTATTGCCTCTTAACTGCCTCTTAAATGGCCAATGTACGCTTAATTACTAACTGGCTAAGGGGATACCATTTAATGGTGGTCTTGGGGATAGAATGATTGACATCTGATGAAGTTATGCAATTCTTTTTGTAAGGATCTTACTAAGTGAACCTGTCTTTCACAGTGACAATATTATTTTCAGATTTTGCAAGGTTCTTACTAAGTGAATCTGCCCTTCATAAGTGCTATTTACGTTTTAGAATGCTACAGTAAGGTTATTAATAATTTAATTTAAAAACCGGTGGAAGAAAGGGACCAATATTCCTTTATTTGCTAGGGTTACTCCCTGGATGTCATTCATTAGACAAGTCACACTGAAGATGGTACTCAGCTGTCAAACAGGGGGAAAATTCCTGGATAAAATTGGCGACGGTCCTTCATCATCCAAAATATGGCATTGCCATCTATCTAAAAAGTGACATTGAAGTCTATACGAGGTTTAGCAGACAGGTCCGATTGGAATTCAACAAGTTAAAACATGAAGTCCAACCTCACTTGTTTTATTCGCGACCATTCTCATTAGAAGAGACACTACATGGTTTGGATGCCCTCCAGACTGGAAAAGCAGCGGGATTTGATGGTGTGTATCCGGAGTCTCTCAAGAAATGTGGTCCAGCTACCAAACGATGGCTTGAAAACTTTTTCAGTTCCATTCTACAATCAGGACGTCTTCCGCCGTCTTTCAAGAAGACCAAAATCATTGTAATACTGAAGCCAGGAAAAGATCCAAAGCTACCCCAAAGTTACAGGCCAATTTCCATACTCAGTGTCATCTAAAAATTACTTGAAAGACTGTTACTGAATAGAATTGCTCCTGCAATTGAGCAAGAGATTCCTGTTGAACAAGCTGGATTCCTCCCAAAACGAGACTGCTCTGATCAAGTCCTTGCCTTAACTACATACGGTATCTAGAAACTGGCTTTGAGAAGAAACTTAAAAGTGTTTCAGCCTTTCTGGACCTCTCAGCGGCGTATGATACTGTCTGGAGGAAAGGACTTCTCCTCAAACTCATAAAGTCAGTCCCTTGTCTTAAAACAGTCACTCTCATCAGTAACATAAAGTAATAGACTATTCCAAGTTCACAATGAAAGTGCCAGGAGCAGGTTCAATACATTCAATAATGGTCTACCTCAGGGTTAAGTTTTATCCCCTATGCTAATTTACTTATACATTCATGATCTGCCAGAAACGTTATCCCGTAAATTCATCTATGCGGACGATATAATTACAGTATTACAGTCCAGTGCGCCACTTTAGATGAAGCAGAGGATTTGCTGAGTGAAGACCTTAAGAAGATGAATGTTTATTTCAGAAAGTGGCGGTTTCAAGCAAGTCCTTCTAAATCTGAGGTAACCACATTTCACCTTAACAACCTACAGGTAAACTACCAACCTAGAGTGAAGTTCGGGAACCAATATATCAAGTACAACAGCTCCCCTATTTAGGAGAGATAGTGTACAGGGCTTTAACTTTCAGACAGCATATTGCAAAAATGGCAGCAAAATGAAAATGCCGTAATAATCTACTAAGTAGGTTAGCTGGAACATCATGGGACGCTGATGCCAACGCTCTCAGGACTACTGCTTTGGCTGCCGTATACTCTCCAGCTGAATACTGTGCAGGCGTATGGTTGAACAGCTCCCATTGCCAACTGGTTGATATTCAACTCCGGCAGACAATGCGGATTATCTCTGGCACTCTACATTGCACTCCCTCACAGTGGCTACCTATACTGTGTAATATTGTTCCTCCTCACATCATGAGACAGCAAGCTCTTTCCCGCCTGTGGCACTGAATTATGAATAATGAAGTTCTCCCAATCCACCAAGACGTCAATCAACCTTCTACATCCAGGTTGAAATCACGGAAACCAGCCTTTAAGACGGCTATGGAACTTACTTACTTCAGCTCCATTCGACCCCCGAAATACATGGCAAGTTGAATGGTCTAACTCTCCACCTCGTGGCCAAATTGAAGTACTTGATCCTACCATCAAACTACGTGAATTCCACCTCCCTCGAACTGTCTGGCCCCGTCTCAACAGAATTCGATGTGGCACTGCTCGAACTAGAGCAGCCTCACATCAGTGGGGTTGGATAGACTCGCCTCGTTGTGAATGTGGACATGAAGTGCAAACCATCAAGCACATCGTGCAGGAATACCCTCTATATATGTACTCTGGGACCTTAGAAGAGCTACATGCAGCCACTCCACAAGCACTTGAATGGATTCAAGACCTGGCAGCACATCTATGAAGGGTTCTAATGCTGGAAATTGTTTATTTTGTTAATTTATAACTTATATATTAATTACTGTGTGGAGCGTGATGGCACAGTGGCTGAGCTGCTCGTCTTTCACCCGGACGACCGTGGCTCGAATTCCCGTGACAGCGGGTTGGAATTTTCACCTGAAAAATCACGTGCCGCCAGGAAGGGCACCCAGCCATAAATCCCGGGCCAAAACCAAAATGTGCCTGGTTGGCTCCGGTGACCCCAATCAATTGGGAAAAGCCGAAGAAAGTTAAAGTTTTATATAATTATATTATTACTGTCTTGTATACATCATACGCTAAATAAATAAATAAATTAGGCAAGTGAACATCATCATGTTATGCAATCGAAGATACAGGATTTAGGCCTATTGTCTGAGTGCGTGGTGCCAGTTACCCGGTCTGAGATGGGAATAGCACCTCGCTGTAGGAGCGATAATAGCAATATCAAACAAGCAAATGTGTACAAATAACGTATGGACTCCCACATGAATCACCAGAGTACGTAGCATGCGACGTTCTCTGCTTCTCTTATCTTCTACAAGCGAACTCATTAACTTCTTAGGTAACCTCTTCTTATATACATGGTGAGACAATTATCTAGTTTAGGGTTCATATAAAAAAAGTGTCAACGTAGGGCGGAAGTAAGAAAAATTTTAAGAGCTATAATGGCTTAATTGTTATTTAGTTAAAATCACTACAAATCTCCAAGCTAGGCCTATGCCACTTACAAAAACGGTCATCTGCAATTATCGCGCAAAAAGAAGCTGTGATTAACTCGGCGATTTCAGATTGAACAGATATTTTCTCACCGTATACGTCCTGAAAAGGCGATACTACAATTTTTAACACCCCGTGTATTCACACAATTCGTTGTTATAACCAGAACTAACTCGATGTTGGCAACTCCAGTGGCACCGTTCGCTATAACTTTCCTTTGGAGGGGCTTGGAATATTATGTTGTTTTAAATACTGTATACAGAAATTGGGTCGGGCATTCATGGCCGGTTGTATGCGCGTGAGAAGTTTAAATTTATTGGACTAAGAAGTGCTGTTTTTCTTTGAATAGAAAGAAAGGAAGAAAGAAAGAAAGAAAGAAAGACGATGCAAACTTTTACATACATCCATTTTCATTTGAGACTGTTTTGCCTTTCAGCATCCAGTCTAGTCTGCAAGCCTCTGTTTGGGAACAAGTCGCTTCCATGATCCCCTATTAGCTGCAAGCACTGCGGCCTCATCTGCTTCTACACCTTTCAATTTGAAATCATTCCACACTGAATCTAACCATCGCCTCTGCTTCTCTTACCCTCTACAACAGAACTCATTAACTACTTAGGTAACCTCGCCTCTTCCCATTCTCTTCACACGACCCCACCATCTGAGTCGGCTCATGTGAACAGCTTCGTCAAGCGTATTCATTTCGAACTTAACCTTTACTCTCCATTGCGAATACTTTTCTGCCATTGCTCCCATCTATTTGTCCCAGAATCATTCGTGTTACCCACATTTCAGTTTGTAACGTTTACTGAGACCATGTAGGCCGTGATACGTTTATCTGTGGAATGATTAGTATTCTTCGATAAATTTATTTGGAGGTGGCGTTGGTGAGCTTGAGTGGAGGAAACACGAACTAGTGAAACGAGAGTGTCAACTCTGAGGATAGCAGAGATGAGTTTAGACAATGGGAGTTGAACACTGTGGTTGAGCATTGATAAATAAAAAGTGATTGGAGGTTATTGGAGATGATAAAAGAAAAGTTAAAATCAGGAAAGGGTTGCATTTCTGGCTGTATAATATTCATTTTAAACATAGCACTTGATATACAGAGCCTAAGGAAAACGACTTTTTCCTCAAATGTCTAAATATGTTGCTTTAGCAATTTATGATTTATCTAATAAAAATACTATTGTAATGTCCGTAGATTCAGATAACGTGGGAATGAGGAAAACGTCGTGCGGATAAGGTTTTGTTTATCCGCGCAGGGCTCTAACTACAGATCGCAACTGAGAACTACTGCATTGGCTTTTCTACACCTCTTTCTTTCTTTCTTTCTTTCTTTCTTTCTTTCTTTCTTTCCTTCTTTCCTTCCCCATACTACCATCCAGAGAGAATACACAGCCTAAGACTTAAAATATTTCACCTGCTCCAATTTAGTTCCTCCTACCTGGCTTTGTATTTTATTGCGTTTTTCCATACCAATATAACCGTCGTTTTTGACATGCAGATTTTCATGCCATGTGTCCTACATTTCTGTTCAAGTTGTAACATGTCGGCTTGTTAACTTTTGACAGAGTCCATCATTATAATCAGGTCATCAGCATAGACCAGACTGCTTACCTGGTTTCAACCTAATTGAATCTCACCCAGCCAGTTCATGTCCTTCAGCAAATGGTCGATATATGAAACAAACAGTGGGAAGTACGGGCACGTACACCAAGAGCTCGCTGATGAGCCAGCTTGGTGTCTTAGGTGAAACCCCACAACAGACACGGCATTAACCTATAAAAATTGCTGAGTTTTAGTAGTGGTGAGAGATTCCAGCCTTGCTTCACTCCTGTAACAACCTTGAACCAAGAACTCATCCTACCATCAACTCTCACTGCAGCCTGATCAACATAAATACTTTTGATTGCCTGAAGCAGCCTTCCCTCGATACCATAATACATCAGGATGCTCAGCATCTTCTCCCTGGGTAGCCCACTCTATCGTACGCCTTTTCTAGATCTAAAAAACACATACACAACTTCCTATTCCTCTCGTAGCATTTCTCAATAACTAGGCACATACCAAAAATTTGATCTTGACATGCTCGTTGTGGTCTAAAGCCGTCTTTACCCATCTTATTCTCGGCAAATGATCGAACTCTCCTTTCTACAATACCTGAGTATACTTTGCCCAGGACACTTATCAAAGAAATGTCTCTATAATAATTATTGTAATCTTTCCAGTTACCTTGCTTATAAATTGGGGTGGTTACTGCTTTTGTCCAGTCAGAGGGTATCTTTCCTAAATTCCATGCTAGTTCGATTATCCTATGCAACAATTTCAACCCTGCATTCCGACTATGCTTTACCATTTCTGACCGAATGTCATCTACCTCTGCCGCTTTGTGAAATTGTAGTTTATTTACCACCCTATCTATTTACTCAATTGTAATCCTGTTCCGGTTCTCATTCTCGTCCTGTATAATCTCCAAACCTGCCACATTGCCAGGTAAGTCTCCTGTATTATCTCAAAATCTGCCACATTGCCAGGTAAGTCTCCAGCAAATTTTTCGAAGTACCTAACTTAACCATGTAGTCTACATATTCTGTAATCTTTAGTTGTGTTTTAAAAAGAAGAAAATATATTACTGAAATTATAATCAATCTTAAGAAATGCTCCGGTTTGTGTCGCATCGCTTAAAACAACACAAACACCTAACTCCAATGGCTCTCTTAATGTCGCAGCTTAATTTAATGAGACTGTAAACAACCGTCTGTAATTGTACTCCACACATATCTCCAACCTCACTTACCTGCGTGCTGTCTTTTACGTTCGGTGGGGTTCGATGATCGTCGCTTCAGCCATCCGACATTTCTCCTGCGCTTTAGCGGTGTTTCAGGACAAGACACGCCTGAAGCTGTGGCGAAACTAAAGTATTACAAGAAATATGGGCAGTGCAGAATGATCCAATGCTAAGTATGAAGTCTTAAATAAATAAAATAAATAAATAAATGACACCTGTGCGACGTCACATATCTTTGTCACCGTCTACCACAGCCTACTAGTAGACCAAAACTATTACTTTATAAGTTCAAGAGTTTCATCTTAAGTAGCCAGCTGCAACTTACATGAGCCATTGCTTAAGTAGTAGCCAGATAAAACTGGCTAAATTAGTTCTGATATTATAATTCAGTCCGTAGCTTTCTTCTTGTTGACGCGAATTTCAAACAATCCGATCATTCACATTAATTAATAAAAAGTCTTCAATATTCATATTTTGCAAATAAAAAGATAAGAGAGACCCCGCGTTCTAGGAAGGCTTCGATATTACAGGTATTTTTCGTTATTTTGGCCCATTTCTCATACCATAATTCTATTCCATCAGAGAGTTGGTTTGGGTAGCATTAATGTATTGCTGGATGATAATTTTCTATATTTGCTACCTCTACTATATTCTACGATTTTCCCCCCTTCAATGCATTATTTCCTTTCTTTTTCACGATATTCATTATCGAGTGCTTGGATATTATTAATTTACGCATTTTGCCTCCATTTTCAATCACGACCCTCTTTATATATTGTATGGTATGTTCCTTTTCGCTGTTCTATACGCGATTCAAGGGTTTGGATATTACTTATATTTTCACCATTTTATCCCCCTTAGGAGCACTAGATTCCTTCCTACTACACACTGATTCCTTTAGAATATTGTTTTCAGGTTCCCTTAATAACGTATGTTGATCTTAACCTCTGAATCTTTTCATGATCATACTATGATACTTTGATCACATGATCAAATGTTATGTTATTGCGATCAACTTGTGATTTCTACTTTGATAGTGGCTAGCTTCCAGCGGACAATGCAGATTTCTCAAGCAGACCACAGCCAAATATGTGTGCATATCACAATGTTCGTGGACAATTAGTACGTATTTGCGTCTAGAGTAACAGTAGTCGCAGAATCACGGACCGCGACTGATTGTGGGGGTTATGCTAGTTGTCGTGTACATATTCTATGATTGAACATAGGCTATTATTGATCGCTTGACGAACTAACCGTGTCATTCGCCTAATTATTTTATGTACCGATAGTAAAGTATACAATGTTTAAATTTATTCTGCAGAGTTAGGCTATTAACTCTAACCGCTCAAGAAAATCGGGTTTACCTATAACTGTTGACCGACTGAAGAGCATTTTACATAGATTCTAAAAGCCAACCCTCAATAAATGGCGTCAACATTTTCTGCTTGTTTTAATATTATATTGCACACAAAATAAGAAATATGTAAGAATGTGCAATAATAAGTATCACCTACATAATTATACAGATATGCAACTTAAAATAATATTGGCCTCTTTCGACTTGAATCCGTTATACATGTATTTGTCCACAATCTCAATCATGTGTGGGCTTATAGAATAAAGATATGAAACAATTGTGTTAGCAACACTCACTATATGAAGACAACAGTTTCGCTTATAATTTACATGGTTTCTGGTGACAGTCCACAGAAATCATCGAAAGCGTTAAAATAGATTACACTACATTTTGAAATTAACTATCGGGTGTCTCGCCTAAGACACGTCAGTAGCATTTTCTGCCACGAAGATATTTTCAACTGAGTGTTTAATCAGACCAAATAAATAAAAATTAACAATTAAGAATGTCCATTAAAACTAATCCAAAAAGAAGAAATATTTTTTGAACGTGCAGAAATCAAAGATTTATTGCCTATCTCATAGAACCTCTATTTGAAATTTCAAGTTGCCATTAAAACAAAGACTTGTGTAGTTTTATTTTATCTGACCAATCAATAGAGCGCATTGACGTAGTCTATTGCGATATCCTTAGACCATAAATCCAATAGATGGCTGATTACGTCACATTGTTGAAACCAACATCTCGATCAGCAGACTGAAGGGAACTGCAGATAGTGATGATAGAATCAAGACCAACTAGAATGAAGCTCCTATTGTATTCCTTGACATTGCTTAGCATAGCCATTAACCACTACCCTTCAGTCAGCTGATCGAGATGTTGGTTTCACGTCACAGTACAGGCGCAGTGTGGCAATGCGCCCTCTATTGTATTTATGCTCTAAGGCGATATCAATTCAAGGATATCTATTGATGGTAACCATGAAACAAGAGCAATAGATTTTACTTCAAATAGTGGCCGAGTGAGGCTGATCACACGACCAGAGGAGGCCCGTGCTAATGGACTCAAGGACGCCGCCCCTCCACTGCCTCCTGCAATCGCAATGTTCTTTCTGCTTGCCGCTAGGGAGCACTCAATGATTTGCCATCGCAACCAAGTTCCTCTTCTCGCCGGAAGATGTCTCCTGAACTCGTTTGGACTCAGCTTAGATCATGCTCGAAGGGACTCAGTAAAAATCGCCCGCTTGTTAATTTACGTTGCTATGACAACGAATTCCTCCATGTATCCCCTCTCCAACCCCTATCCCGGTACGCCAGGAAGGAAGTGGACTCAGTGCAAGGCTAGTAAACTACAGAGGTTGCCTCAATATGGAGCTCTTCGGCGAGGGGATCGCGGAGGGAAGGGAAAGGACGTGACGTCACACGTTTCCTCGTAGCGCGCGAGGCGCAAGATATGCAAGGAAAGTCAACTTTTCCACACATTGTATTATATGGATTGCAGTGGTTTAAACACGTGTTTTAAGCCCTTTTTTATAATCATGCCAGGCCAAAGATGTGCTGTGGCAGTTTGTCACAGTTATTATAAAGTTGGAAATGATGTGTCGTTTTTCACGATGCTTAAAGACGCATGCCTTCGCAATCAGTGGATTGCTGCATGTAAGCGAAAATATCATTGCAACCCTCAAACAAGTAGGATATGTTCCCTCCACTTTAATAGTGAAGACTTCGAATTAGACCACAGGGCCGACTTGCTTAATATAAAGCCAAGATTTCCAAGGAATCTAAAACCAAATGGTAAGTGAGCCCAGCTGGCCTACTCTTAAGTTTTGATGACCTGCTAGGATGATTTTAAAGCTGTTAATATTTTTGACATATTTCGTACATGGTATCAGGGGCGTATATACAATTTTTTTCGAGGCGGGGGGGGGGGGGAAATTGTGAGTACTTAATGAATTTTCTATTATAGCCTATGGAGTATGAATGGAAAATATCTAAATGGGCTACTTGTCAATTTATTAAGCAGAAAGGTAAACACTCATTTTCTTTTACAAATTGATAATTATTTTTTAAAGTAGGCTACCGTGAAATACATTGTATGTTGTACGCAAGTTGGCTTTTTTTCGCGGGGGATCTGGAGCCCCCTCAGCTCCAGATATACGCCTTATATACGCGCATGCATGGTATTTTGATTTTGGACAAGATGAAAAATTTCATGAGTAATTCTCTTTACATTGGTAAAAATTCTTTGCAAATATTCCAGAAAGCAGTCATCATTTCAATAAAATCCCTTCGACTTCTGTACAGAGATATGGCCCGTAGGCATACTACAAAGTACATTCACACACATAGGCTAAATCAAGATATACTGGAAAACCTCTTTTCACAATTGCGAACCCGTGGTGGCTTACGCGATCATCCTTCTCCCCTTGACTGCATTTACAGACTGAGTATGATTATTTTAGGAAAAAATCCAGAGTTGTTCAAAAGCAAACAAACACTGCTGATCCAGATTGAGATGAATATGTAATTGCTAAAGCACTAAACAAAGCTGGTATAGTGTCTGAATCAAGTAACGTGCTTCCAGAACCAACCTTAGGGAGCAATGTGCAACCAGAGTTCTTAATTGCCAATACCATGGAACAAAGTGAGGAGGATGGCAAGGCTTATGTTGCAGGTTATGTAGCCCACAAGTTCCAAGATAAATTTCCACAACTTGGGAACTTAACCTATGGAATGCAAACTCAACACGATTATGCATTACCAACCTGGATTAAACACTTGTCATACGGTGATATGACCGATCCCTCAGAAACTTGGCTAAACCAGTTCCGGCACATCTCAGCAAAATTCGTCTCATTTCACGGAAAATACGGATTTCAACGAGGCAAGAACGTTCTAAGAAGACCGACAGATTTTATGTTGAGAGAAGTTCCTGACGTACCGTCTGGGGGGGGGGGGGAGGCAGCTGTGATAACAATTTTCTTCGTCAGATTGAAACATTCCAATTCTATCTTGCATAAGAAGTGGTTATGGGAAGTCACTAACACCCACGATACTGCTACCAAGTCTAGGCGAATTTCCAAGAAATTCAAGAAGATCACAACTTAAATTGTAAGTAGGCTACATTCAGTTATTTTATCACCCATTTACCAATAATTTCATGAGAAAAAACTGTTCTTTGCGTACTCAACAGATGATGTTGACAGTTTCATTACGTTCCTCACATGGCGCGTTTGGTATCTTGTGACGTCATCCGCCTTGTGAGCGCTGATTGGTGAGTGAAAATTGAGGCAACCTCTGTAGTTTATAAGCCTTGGACTCAGTGTGGGTGAGTCTCAAGCCAAGCTAACTACAGGCAAGGAGCGCAAGGATTGTATTAGTACCAACATGAAAGTGCGGGAACTTAAAGAAACTGTGTTTAGCTCATTGAGCTTACATGAAAAAGTTGACTTAAAGAACAGTGGTCGTCCAGTGCCAGTATTGAATATAACGCAAGTTCAAGCTGCGTGTAGGGCCCGTGGCGCGTTTACACGTAAATTTGATGCGTCCGTATATGATAAATGTTTTTGGATGTGTGGGTGTGAGGACAGTAACTCTTTCTTCTGCTTTGTGTGTTTACTGTATGGAGGTGATGACAATTGGACAAAAGAAGGAGTAAATGATTTGAAGCACCTACATGTGGAAATAAAGAAACATGAGAAATCAACTAGACATCGGAATAATACTGTCAGTTTCCAACTTCTCGGCAGATGTAACATTGCCGAAAGTTTAAGTAGTGCGCATATGGAGGCTATTCGTGCTCATAATGAATTGGTTACAAAAAATAGGGAGGTTCTGTCAAAAATAATTGATATTCTGAAATTGTGTGGTGCGTGTAATCAGCCTCTTCGTGGCCACGACGAATCGGCTTCCTCGCATAATAAAGGTGTATTTTTGGAGTTAATAGAATACAGCGAGAATCTTGATCCACTGTTACGTACACATTTTGAAAATGCAAAAGTTTTTAAGGGTACTTCAAAAACAATTCAAAACGAGCTCCTGGAATGTATGTTTCAAGTTTGTAGAGATTTCATAACAAACGAAATCAGGCAGTCATCATTCTTAGCCTGTATGGTTGATGATACTACAGATGTATCGACTCGGACCCAGACAGTGATTGTGTTTCGATACGAATTGAACGGAACGGTACACGAGCGTTTCTGGTGATTTTTCAATGCAGAAAACCATATTGCAGTAGGTTTATCAAAATGCATTTTACAAGAATTACAACTTTTATTACAAGACCATCCCGAAAAATTGATTGCACAAATATATGATGGCGCTGCAGTATTTCGAGGACATTTAGGTGGTGTCAATGTCATAGTAAAAAATGTCTATAAAAGTGCGCATTACATTTACTGCTATGCACATCAGTTGAACAGGCTCCTGGAAAAGGCGTCATCGAGTGTTTCCAGTGTAAAAGTTTTTTTGTTAATCTCAAAGGAATGTCAGTTTTCCTCTCGAATTCTCCAGAAAGAACAGCCGCACTCGATGACGTATGCAGCGTAAGAATACCACGAGTGTGCGAGACCAGGTGGAATTTTCGTTCGAGGTTGGTAAGGACAGTTTTTGAGAATAAAGACTCAATTCTGCAGTGCTTTGAAAACATTCAATCTGAGGCGTCAAAACCCCATACCGCTGAAACAGTGTCACAAGCTGCTGGATTTATTAAGTGGCTGAATGATGATACCTTCTTATTCTGGTTGAATTTCTTCAATAAAGTGATGCCTCATGTGGACATTTTATATGCTCAGTTGCAAAAGGTCGAAACAGACGTTGCAAAAATACAACATGCACTGCATTGTTTTGAGTCTTCATTGCAGAATATCAGACACAGTTTGCCGAATTCAATCCAGACTACACAAGAGCCATTACCAAAAAAAGCGATGTGGAAGCTCCGCACAAGATTTAAATGCCGCCGCAAGATAAATATGTGATTACATGCTCGCTGAGGTGAAAGGTAGATTTGAGTTCAGAAATCATATTTCAGGAGCCAAATTGTTCCTGCTTGAAAACTATGAAGACTACAGGAAACCGCTGCCTGTTGAAGATGTAAACCGTTTTTGTGATGCTTTTCCTGTAATTGACAGAGATGATTTCGTACACGAATTGGGTGTTTTCTACTCACGGCCAGAGTTCTCTCCAAATGGCAACATATCCGGGTGTTTAAAAACTCTTGATTTCCTTATTTCATTTGGACTAGATACTACTGTTTTTAAGGAAATAACAAAGGCATTAAAAATATTAGTGACAATGCCAATGACAACATGTGAAACTGAAAGATGTTTTTCGACCCTGAAGTTGATAAAATCATATCTACGTAATTCTATGGGGGAGGACAGATTAACAACTTTAGGGATGCTGTCAATTGAGAAACAAATGGTGAAAGAAATTCCTAACTTTAACAATAAAGTGATAGAGAAGTTCATTAGTGATACTGACAAGTGCAGAAGAATGGAATTCCACTACAAATGAGAGCTTTTGTGAGGTAAATAGAATTATAGGCTATTGAAATATGCGTATTTTATATGGTTGAGTACCCCCCTCGGTAAAATTCACGGCCGCTACTGCACACGACCTTCCTAGTCTGGCTGCACTGTGCCGCGCTCTGTTGTCGATGAGCAGCTGGAACTCTAACCCGTGTTGCTCCATCACTGACAATAGCTACTGAGCCGATATTACGTGCAACAGATCTTAAGAGATACAATCTTATTGGACAACTATTTACACCTTACTCTATTATCATAATATGAAAACGTAATTCTATAAATACAACAACTTACAGCTACGAAATACAATTAAAATAGAAAAGTAAAATATAATTATAGATTTCATCGCTCCTATACTGTACTCTAAGATAATCAACTACAGAGTAAAAACAATGGCACTTCGGATAAGCTTTCAACATTCTATCAAAGGTTTTTATTTTTGGGGCAAGTTTTATATACTGGGGTAGTTTATTGTATAATTTAACTCCTGTGTGAAAAGTTCCTTTTTGATATATGCTTGTGCGTGTGTGTGAAATATGAATGCTTTGATTTTGTCTTGTGTTATGCCTATGAACATCATTGTTTGTTTTAAGAAAAACATCTTTATTCATTACATTCTTTTTTATAAACATAATACTTTCAAAGATATATATGCAGGGCAGTGGGAGAATGTTTAAATCTTTAGACAGAGGTCTACATGATTCTCTAGTGTTTACATTTGCCATAATTCTAATCGCCCTCTTTTGTATCCTAAACGTGCTTAGTACATCTGGTGACATACCCCAAAATATGACCCCATAACTTTGTTTCTGATTTATTTTCTATGATGACCACTTAATGTTATATTGGGCTTCGCAGGATTCCTATTCTGTATAGTGTGGAAATTTAGAGATATGTTTTCTTATAGTTTATTATGAGGCGATTATCTTGTGACCATTTGGTTAACTCTTCTGTAACGGAGTCAGCAGACTGCTGTAAGACCTGTTTAGTTTCACCTTTTATTACGAGTGTTGTATCGTCCGCAAACAAAATTTCCTTGTGTGAATGAACGTTCTTTGTTATATCATTGATATATAGAAGAAAGAGTAGTGGGCCAGAAACCGATCCCTGGGGTACTCCAAATTTAATAATTCCCTCATTGGACAATGTTTCATTAAGTAATTTGGTTCCATCATCCTTGTGTCTCAAGCTTACTATTTGTTTACGCCTTGTTAAGTAAGACTCTATCCATTTATTAGCTTGACCTCTAATACCATATTGATTTAGTTTTGTAAGGAGGTTTTTATGGTCTAAAACATCAAAGTCTTTCGATAAATCCAAGAATAGGCCAGTTACATGTTCCTTATTGTCAATTAATTTCAGTATACTATTACTACATTCATAAATTGCTGTCTGTGTAGATTTTTCCGTTCTGAATCCATGTTGTGAGTTTGATAGTATTTTATTTTTTGCTATAGAACTTATCAGTTCTCTTATACATGATTTTTTCCACAATTTTTGCAATACCAGTTGGTAAGGTAAGGACGATAGTTATCTAATTCATATTTTGAACCGTTTTTGTGCACTGGAATTACTTTTGATAACTTCAAAATATCCGGGTAAGTTCCTGAGAGAATTGAACTGTTTATTAGGTGCGTAAGTGGATTTATTATATTTTCTGCACATTTTTTTGAAATTGCATCAGGTATATCATCAATGCCAGCACAGAATTTATTTTTAGTTCTTTTATAACTATTCTTACCTATTCACGTGTAACATGATTTATAAATAAAGAGTCACTGCATATATTTATTTTATTATTATAATTTAGTGTATTTACCTGTGATTTATTTAATAACTTTTGTGGAATTTCCAGAAAATAGTCATTAAAAGTGTTTGCTTTTTCCTCTGGATTTATTATTACTGGTCAGTGTAATGTCCCTTTGTATTTTAGCAGATTTTCCAGTTTCTTTCTTTATCACGGACCACATAGCCCTGTTTTTATTAGATGATTGGGAAATAAAATTATCATTATGCATTTTCTTTGCTAGTCTTATTACATTATTTAATATCCTAGTGTATTTTTTGTAGTATAAATTGAATTCAGATGTTGTGTGGTATTGTTTATATAATTTGTGTAGAAATTTCTTTCTTTGACATGAATTTATAATCCCGTTTGTTATCCAACTGATAGTTTTGTTATTTTGAATAGTTCTTTTTTTAAAGGGGAATGCTGTTTCAAAATAGTGTTTTAGGGTACTGTTAAATGCATTAAATTTATCATTTACATTTTCTATTTTATAAATTTCTGACCATGTTTCCTTATTTAATAAGTCATTGAAATATGTAACATTTGTTTCAGTGAATGACCTGCACTTTGATTTTATTCCTTTATCATTATTATTGATTGTTTCGGGTACTTCAAAACTCAGTATTTGTCCATGGTTCATAATGGCTCCCTGACAGTTCATAATTCATCGTCAAAGCTTACAACATTATTAACTAACGTCAGGTCATTAAGTTAACTCCAAATTTAAATATTATTTTTAAATGGCATCATCGGTGAGTTATGTCTCGAGTGTGAATCATATGTTTAAAAGGTTATGGATCGGTCGCCTAGTATTTGGATATTGTGTGTGATAATAGAATTACTTTTATTATGGAAATAATATGTTACTTGATGTGACTAAAGGTAATACGATTTATGACGACGATATGATTAAGACAAGTGTGAGTAACTTGTCATCGTATTAGTATTAGGCTTAGATCATAAATCCAATAGATGGCTGATGACGTCACATTGTTGAAACCAATATCTCGATCAGCTGCCTAAAGGGAACTGCGGATAGCTTGGATCACTGAAATACTACACGTGATGATAGAATTGGACTATTTAAAGTGAGTTCTATTATTTACTAAGCCAGAATGGTGTATTACTATTTATGCTCGAAGGTATCAAGTATTTTCATGTCTCTAGGCTAGACGTTTTTCTTGTTTTGTTGAGACTGCTAGTAAATGATCTCTGAACATAAAAATGGTGTATGTCCCTATGCTGGATTAAATGTAGTGTGGACTACACAATGCAGTCGTCAATCATGTTCAGTGTCAAATTGCAGGTTATGCTACAGATGTGACGGTGTAGTCTTCGATAATAAATATTATACGTAAGTTATGGACAGTGCGTTTGGTTGAGGAAATTTTGAGATTCTTCTAGGATAGGCTACATTGCATCCCTAAATTAGTCAATTCTTCGTAGAATTTCAAAGTTCTGCGTTATTTTTGCGAAGGTTTCTATGATTCATGGAAAATGGAATTTAAAAGGAAACAGTTCATTGATTAAAATATTTTCCTATGTAGCAAATGTAATGCATAGTTGTTTAAAAGCAACGCTTACTAAATCGATATACTTTCTTGTTTCCATTTGCCCACGTTGTTTTGTTCACTTTCATAAAATACTGAAGTGGAAGGGTAACGCTGAATGAGAGCTTATCGTACGATACAATTTTCTTACGTACCGGTACTGAAATCAGCCAAAATACATTTTCTAATGATGAAAAATAAATTGGGAAATGATGTAGTAAGTTAATAGATTGAACTTGTTTAGAGCTCTCGGGCGTACAATCAAAAATGACCAGCTATACAAACAATTCTGTTCAAAAATCAGTAGGCCTAATTCAGAGTTGGATTTGTTATTAATTATTTACAAGAGGGAATCCTGGATGTATGAGTATTACGGAAAACGACAGCCACTTTTAACACAAAATATGTTACATTCTTAAGCTTTGCTACCTTCCGGTACGTAAAGAAACATGCGATGCTTTTCCCAATGCCGTATAAATTACGAAAATGTGTGTTTAAACCCTCATTAAAATCATTTCCCCACCTACTCCTATCACCTTCCATTACGAGTTGCTCTGTTTACCCTTTAGTCAGCTGAACGAGATGTTGGTTTCACGTCACAGTACAGGCGCAGTGTGGCAATGCGCACTCTATTGTATTTATGCTCGAAGGTATTAGGTGAGAAGGTGAAACATTCAAGGTAATGTAATTCATTTATTATTCATCTGTTTCGCATGGGAGTTCTTTGTTCTGTTCTCAAGTTTATTGGTCACCCATGAATGTCTTCATGTGAAGGTTGACGTGCAAATTGTGATGTGGATAAAAGTTTATTAACCTTTCTTTATTTAAGTAAATGATGTCATTGCTTTATCCAAGGTAGAATGTCTTAGAGACCTGTAATAAAAATATTTAACTTCTTTCCTATTCACGTAGTCAGACAACGTTGTAGCCTACAAGATTTTCGTTCGTGTTTTTTTTTCTTTGCAATGTCTGTTGGGAATTATTAACCTTGGTCGACAATCAGCTGATTAGTAAGACAAGTGACGATCGTAGGAACCATGATAGAAAGCAGACATGTTTAAGATTTGCTCCTCGTTTCAAATGCTTGAGGAATTGAAATGATTAATTATTTCATGACATGATATGTTAAATGTTATCGCGTCATTGATTAAGCATATTAAGAAGTCGTTTACATACCTGATACTTCGTTTGATAATATTATGAAAGGAGACAAATGTTGTTGGTCGTAGGCTATACTATGTGTTTAATTACTTTAAAGAGTATGACGTATAAATATTCCTTTGACAACCAAGATACTTCAAAATAGAAGTAAGTACAATTATTGCTTAACCTTAGGGTCCACACCTATTTATTTTATGCATGATATTGTTTTAATTGCCCTTGTGTGTTTATTATGATTGTATATCATCTTTGAAGAATAGATTGTGATGTGTTTGCAGAATACCAGTGTATTATTTCTAGGCTTTAGGCTTGATAGCTGTTTCAAAGTAGATCATGTGGGTTATGATTGCAAAAAGGACTGGTAAATTCCTCCAACATACCCATATCACATATTCTTATTTATTTCTTGTTCTGGGTGCAGCTACCATTGAATTGATATCACAATAGACTGTCCTGAGGCCGCTCTGTTGAGTGGTCAAATAAAATAAAGCTTTAATCTAGATTTTGTTTTTAATGACAAACACAAAACCATTTCCCGTTTCATCTGAACGTCGCATGCAGTAGCTGATGCAGTATTTATTTAGTTGATTACTTCACGTGAAAACACTCAATTAAAAATATATTCATAAACATGGGAGCAAATGCTATTAAGACACCCACTGAAATAATTATCATACATACCACTTGACGATCGGAGCATCTTTCTTCTTGAATTCAAGCCGTTGGAAATTAAAGATTGAAACAAGCAATCGTGATCTATGGTGATGTTCATCTCGGTGCACTCCGCCTGCCACAGACAAGTAGTGGTGCTCAACATTCAAGTGGAAGTAACACACAATCCCACAAGAGCGTGGCTGGGAAAGAGGGCCAAAAACTGACTTCGTTATGGTAAATGCTTAATCTTCATATAAAATTGAAATAATATCTTCATTTTCTATGTAGGGTTTCAAAACCAACGAGGACCGTATTGGCTGTATCTACTGTACAAAGATTATGTCTTTACATCGCTAACTAACCTTAAACCGATTCCTTGGTCATACGCCTGGCGAGGAGGATTGCTTTTTTACGGTAAGATTTTCGAAAGGCAAAACCTGACTGAGATCGTTCATGCATCACATATCGATCAGGGCGGGATATCATTCAGTGAAGGGAAGTAATTGAGTAAAAGTTATCGGATTACAGTACGGTTACTCTTTGGGCATATTTACTTGTAGTCGTTTGTAAAATGTACCGGTAATTTTACTAGTAATTTACTTCTCGAAATAAAATTGTAATCATTACATTTTAGTAGTGGTTACATTGTAGTATTCCCTTCACGTGCCTCTTTGAAGCGTCTTTTCAGTAAGTATAAATACGGGTATGTACTTTCATCCAAGAGATCGGAACACCAGTATTTGCATAGTATCCAGCAATAAATCTTTGATTTTTGCACGTTTAGAAAGAAATGTATTCTTCTTTGGATTAGTTTTAATGAACAGCCGTCATGGCAGAAACTTGATTTATTTGTTTATTTAATAACGTAAGTGTCCCCTGATAAGTACTAACATTTTGTAAATTAATTGTAATCTTACTGAAAAAGTATTTGAATTTATAATTCAGTGAAATGTTTCTCGAATAATTAAACACTGGACTCATTGCATGCCACGCTCCTTGTAAACTGTCCAGTAATGAAGATTGCTTTGCGCTAATGAAACCCATATCAACATAGATTGCCTCATTCACTGATAGATGTGAAAAGAAACATAGTTTAGACCTTCTCCCTCACACATACTCTCGTACAAGTGCTCTGGCCTGCAAACACAAAAAGGTACATGTATCACAATACAAACATATTACATACGGTAATTCCCTTGGCATCTTTCCTTCAAAATAAGTGCTAACCATTGTCATAAACTACAAACCAAATGAGGCTTTCTGCCATTTCTCCTCTATTGCACAATGGATACAAGCCTTATACAGGGTAGGTGCGACCAGAAATCTACGATTCCCCACATCAAGAAGTGCTGAAAGTCGTGAAAACCGTGCGTGGTTTAGCTGGAAAAACATTTTTCGTCACAGTATTTAAACTTGTCTAGCTGACTGATGGTTCGTTTGTGTTTGCATAAGGTAGTGCAGCATAACAAATCGAAGAAATATGGTCCAGGGCGGACCTGCTTACGGCGAATGGTTCTCAAAACTATCCATGTTACTGGAATCACTTAGGATACGTTCAACGGTCTCTCACAAAGTGATTACCCCCTAACTTAGTAGGCCAGTAAAATTAAAATTTTCGGTGGAATTCATTTCGAAAAATCGGTAAATCGATTTAAAACCTTCTAAAAGTCCCAAATACATGAAATATGAAGGGAAGAAGGAAATTGGCCTTTGTGAAGCATATAATGGCTAATATACGTGCCTGATCAGAATTTGGTCTCATAGAAAATTAAAAAAATGTTTGACTCAATATAGACTTTCTTGTTAAAATACAACATTGATTGGTGAAGAATAACTCAGATGAGGTGCAACTCGCACCTTTCTCAAGCGTTGTTGGGTATATGGCAAAGAATCCAATTTTTCATATGAACACAAGTGCCAAATTTGAAATATAAGGTAGGCCTACTCACTAAACTTTCACTCAATGACTTTTTCCATTTGGAATAGCCGTTTTTGAGTCGCAGCTGTCTAAAAGTGACCAAAATGAATTTTTCAAAAACAAAAGTTGCTAAAATTGTCATTTTTGAGTGAACGATTGCGGCTATATCTGTGAACCAAAATTAATTTTAAGGTATCATTAGACCAGACTTTCATGCTCTTTCATTGTACGGGCCGATAACCTCGATGTTAGGCCCCTTAAAACAACAATTATCATAATCATTATTCATTGTACAATGAATTAAATGTTCTATATGATGCTCCATTTCCGAGTTATAAGAGATAAACAAAATAAAGTCCGAACATTTCGCGGTTGTTTGACTGCTGGAAGTTACGCTCACCTCTGCGATGGTTTAAACTCAGATTCCATGTTTTTAGGACCATTAGAAGGTTTTACAACTTTTCCAAATTAATTCCATCTAACGCATTTTTTAATCTTATTTTACTGCCCTTTTAAGGAGTGGTGCGGTGAAAAGATATAAAAGTCATTGGTGCCTTATCTAATTTACGTTCATTCCGTGGAAATACGTAAAAGCAGAAGCACTTTCATTTGTATATGCAGAGAGATTATGTTCTCAGTTTAGTCTCGTGAACTTTCGGTGTGTGTGGAATCTGTCTGATAATCGGTGTTAATTGATGGCTGTATTAGTGTGTGCTATCTGTAATTCAGATAAGGACTGCAGACGATCAATTTTAAGTAGTTCCTACTTTTGCTGCCAAATGCTACCTTCAACGAAATCTATCTGAAAACTTGGCTACTAGATGCCACCGCAACCGGCACCTTTGGCGAACGTTGGAACTTAATAGAGCGTTAATCAATAATTTTTTTCGTTATCGTCTTACCCTCCAGGGTTGCCTTTTCCCACGGACTAAGTGAGGGATCCCACCTCTACCGCCACTGAGGGCAGTGTCCTGGAGCTTTGAGTTGGGGGATACAACTGGGAAGTGTGACTAGCACTTCGCCCAAGTGGCCTCACCTGCAAAGCGAACAGGGGCTCTGTGAAGGGATGGGAAGAGTGGGAGGGTTAGGCAAGGAAGAGGGAAGGAGGCCGCCGTGGCCTTACGTTAGGTACTGCCTCCGAAAAATGAATTATTGGGACTTCAAATGAGAATATTTTCCGAACCCATGATACAGTTTAACATGGTAATATAAATCCTGGAACTTGACACAAACCAGTCGTGTTAGCAAGCGAGAGCAGGCAGGGAGATTCCGATCACGTGATATGTTGCGCAATAGAAGCTTCTAGAAGTTTGAATTCGACATAGCAACAGTGAATTAGCTATGGAATATTATAAATATTGTTATAATTTATATCATTGGACATAAGCACCCAGCCAATGAGGAGAGGTCTTATTGAAGACGGGAATACCTTCAACTATATTATATGGAGAATTTATACATTTAGGCCCCAAGAAGGATATTTTATTCATTGGTAATGAGAAGAAAATTAAAGGAAAATATTACAGATACTTTGAAAGTCGCCGAAAGGACGAATTACGCAGTAATAAGCATTACTAAAGTGCGCACTACATTTCTGGTGGGAAACAGAAATGGCCGCCAAATTTTCGACTTGGAGAGGGAAAGCCAAGCATCGAGGTTCTTTATCCTACAGACTTTGAAGAGTGTAGAGGTTTATACCGGGGTAACCGAGGTCCCGAAGGCTTTGTCCGAGTACGGTATTGAGACTACTCGTGGAGACAGCTCGATCGCAGGGTAGATAGTGGAGATCCCCGTGCTTATAAACTAGGCGAAGGTCGCAAGATACTTAATATTGCGTTTGCTCATTAATAGTTGAGAATAGACTTCGGCCAATTGAACAGTTATATAGTATAGAGTGAATACTCTTATTCGTCGAATTAAAAGTGTATTAGAAAAGTGACGGACGCAGAAGCTGTAAAGCATTTTTAGTTGGAACGAGACAGCAGTGAACACAGTCCAAGTGAGTAACAGTGTTTAACTTTCACATTGGAGCAGCATACTAAACATTATTTCATTATGACTGCTAATGTTCATCGAGAATTGTTATTCGATATTTATCACATTGTTGCGATGATGAACTAAGAACTTTATGCGCCAGGGACATATTTGAGGCAGAGATATAGATGCAACATAGAGCTTCGTTAACCAGTATACTTCTGAATGTAGACGTTATGTACACTTACATCTCGTGCATTAACGTGATTTCACGAACTTTATATAACATCTACGAGCTATAGAAATATTTCATTAACCATCTATATGAATATTTATACAATATTACTGACCTATATCTACGGCGGAGAATGAAGATCCATCATAAGAAGATTTGTCAATATGCCAGGGAGGACCCGGCAACCCAGAAAAATTATGCCAGGGAGAATGCTGTTCGATTCCAGTCGGAGGTTGGTGATTACCGGAGAGGAATTTCCTTCCTTATCCGTGGTCGCTGGTTCGAGGGAACGGACATGGGTCCAACTCAGTATCTTGGATTGAGGAAACAACTAACTTAACCAGATCTTCTAGATATCGTCTGATAAGGTAGCAGTGATATTTACTTTTGTATTTAGAGCTTAATAGTGTCATTCAGAGCCAACGTTTTACTCCATATTTTCTGTATTTCGATGTTTCGACATATATTTATACTTCATGTGTGTAACAAGATTTTATTCTACAAGATCATTAGGGATGATCGTCTTTCATCAATTTAACATTTATATTCTAAGAATCAGTTTCTGAACTGATATGTTTATTTGTTTAAGGAATCAGTATTCCTTATTTAAGACCAGTCATTTTAACTTTCGACGTTTTGAATTTATTTTGATTAAGACTGCAGACATTTAATCGTGAATGCCAATTAAATTCTTTTTAAGTAATTTAATTTGATCATATTATTGTAAGGAAAGCTTCAAGAACAGAAGAAACTACGAATGATATATTGTTGTATCATCATAATTACTATGAACTTTACGTCGATCTGACGAGAAATATTCGTCATATGATAGAAGTCATATACTCATAGACATTCTTTGTATAGAATGGAAACACATTTCGGAATTGACAATCCTTACTTTATTTGAGAAAGCTAAGAGCTTTAGTCATTTAATTTTATTAGGAGATATATCTTTATAGAAGATAATTATTATCTTACGACAGGGAATTCAAAGCTAGGTTATCCCCAGTCAAGATTGAATTATATTGGAAATTATAAATAACATGTGTGGTTATTTATACACTATATGTGGTAACACGTCATATTGTGGACATGACATTGCAAAGACGTGTAATTTAAAAGCTAGATAAGAATAGTGGACGTAATAGTATTTCTATTAAATGTATATGTAACAGTTTGTGGACAATTAAGTAACATTTTATAAAGTAAACTTATGGAGGTCATACACGACATGTATATGAGGCTAAGTGAAGAAATGTTTGTGCTCATGCGAGGATGTTCCGCATTTGAGGGAAATTACAGAAGTATAGTTCTATTGGTAAGAGCATGGCATTGATAGCAATGGAGTCGTTGTGTTAAGAACTCTGATATATGTAAATTTACGACTTAGCAGTGATGACATGAGAGTGAATAAGCGGAAAATAATTTGGGAAAGAAGTTGTCTGCTTATGTTAACTAATACTCTTATTAAATATTTTATTAAAACACGGATTTGAGTATCTACGTGCATTTGACCTTTGTTGGTTGAACGCATTTGTTTGATATTGACTATAAACCCAATTATGACAGGGTGTTGAGTATATTAACATTGGTGAGTGATTAAGAAATTATATGTCAGTATCACATATTTATATACTTGATAGAAAGGTATAACAATGTTTGTAAATATTTTTCACAATTATTTAATTAGAGAAATTATTTTAATAATAATTATTCGATCAGATGTGTTTGGAAATGTAGTGTATTTTTAGTAGGAATGTTTTTGTAAAGAACGTGTTTAAGTTGTTAAGTGTGATTGAACAACCCTATTGGTCATGCACAATACAAGAGAGTGCATGGATGATTGTATTAAAATACGAGATATGGCAATTTTTGTAAATAATAAATGTAACTTTTTAAGGCAAGGCTTCTGTATGCCAGCATCGTGTCGCAATGAATGCGAAAGGAGAAATGAATCCCGTTTTAAAACTCAAGGCCACTATATTACAAAATAATGGAGAGAGTTATTGAAGGCCACGGCGTTATGGATGAAACCAGCTTACGGGCTGATTGTATGTGTGTCAATATATGAATGGGTCTAGAAACCAGATGTGCATAGCAAGGCGCTTGCCAGCTTTAATAGCGTCATAAGAATGCTAGGCTCGCCGGAATTTTTGTTATACGTTTTGTTGGTTCTAATAGGCTTAGACCTTTCAAAATGTATTTCTGTATAACTGACATTATAGTAATTTCAGTAGTGTATGTGTTGTGTTAGTGGAGAGCGTATGAATGTATTACCGTAATTAATTTGTTCATTAGGAATTGTTATTAGTTGTTTAAATATTAGTTATAGTGTACATTTGTTAAATACATTTACTTAGTTCGTTTTTCTTTATCGTCTTTCGAGTGATTTATTTTAAATATATTAGAAACAATGGTATTGTGGATCCATTTTCAGGATGGTGCTAAGTCCCTTTATAGACCCCGAGAAATAAAGGTAGGTGTTCAACTGAGCCCCAGTGTATTTTGTTGTATATTCACGATATCATTGATCAATACTTTGTAAATTTCCGACGACCTTGTTGGAGCGATTTCTGATGGATTTTTAGCCGGAGCCTTATAAGAAATAAGCAATCCAGCTTTGCTATGGATTTCCGACGGGCAACTTCCCGAATTTACGGGTACAGTACCATCCCGGTCCGAAGACGAAATGGGAAACCACGGAAAACTACTTCGAGGATGGTTGAGGTGGGAATCGAACCCCCTCTACTCATTTGAACCACCCGAGGCTGAGTAGATCCCGTTCCAGTCCTCATACCACTTTTCAAATTACGTAGCAGAGCCGGGAATCGAACCTCGGACCTACGGGATGGCAGCTAATCATGCTGACCACTACACCACGTTGGTGACTTAATCAAATCTAACCTAAACAATTTAGCTTCACACAATTGTAGTTAGTGGAAGGTTCTTTTACATGCCATAAATCTATGACACGGGCCCGCCGGCTGTACTTCCCCTCCGAAGGAAGGCATACTGAGGGATATTTCACGCTCTTAACAAATCCGACGACTTCGGCCGGGTTTGCACCCACGATCTTGGGCATAGAAGCTCAGCATGCTACCAACTACAGAGAGATTATGGAAATCGTTCCTTACATTTTTCCATTTCCTTGTCATGTTCTGTGAAATAATAGAATTATTGGAATCGGAAGTGGGAAGTGCTCGATTAAAGTGTAGATGACCTCTCGTGTATTCATTCTACAAGATGAAACAGCAGAAATCCTGTTTGATAGTCCACGTAACAGTCAAAATTCAATTCTTGAGACTTATTTTCGCAAGTTACGGTATACGAGACTCGCTGCAGATGGAGTCTTCACTTACAGAGTCCTCTGGGTCTGAGGTATTCCTGAAACAGAACAGACGAATGTCAGTGTTCGCTGTTTGTCAATGTTAAAGACGTACAAGTTACACTTTTCTTTTTGAGCGGCCCATTCAAAACCTACCGTGCCATGTTGTTAGCACTAACTTTCGCACAGTGGCGTCTGCTGATTTTTGTATTGTGTAGGACGTAAAATTATAGGCTTAACTTAAGATAATTATTATAGCTGGGCTAATTTGAGATATTAGACTCAGTCTAATATTAATTATTCAGTCGTACAGCACTATTACGGACACATTACACAATACAATACAATCGAATACCACTTCAAAGATGTGCACACGCTGAAAACAAACTATCCATTCTTACCGCGCGAAATCGTAACCAACAAGCCCGTAGTGGAGGACGGTGGAGGATATCAGAAGGTCACACTTCACCCATCTAGGGGTGAAATGTAGAACTAGTTACAAGTACTGACAGTGACAGTGAGACAGAGCTTATCGAGAGGGTGCGCAAGGTAGCCCCAAAAACTATTTTACAAAACAATCAATTTAATTTTTTTAACGGTTACAGCTGAGAGCGGACTGAAGGATGATCCTCACGTCCTACATAGAGGAATCGCCACAGCTTTCGCAGCTTGCTTGCTACAATAGATCAGGGAGTGTAGACGGCGTATGGGAGATGGTGGATTATTACACGTATTCAACTACTGTATATACATTTCATAAATTAACTTGCTATGACGGGCTGTATAAAATCGTAGCATGTTTAAAGTTGCACAATCGAACACAGATCGACATAGTGTGGGCAGGGCCGGATTTAAGAGTATGCCGCCCATTTTCCGCCCCCTCTATAGTTCATATTTGCTTAATACATTTGTTTTATACAACAAAAGGATAGAGTCTATTGGCGTTTTCATCTTTTTTAAACATAAAGTTAATTTAGTTTAGATAAAACTACAATTTTAATGGTTTACATAATATTAATTTGTTCTTGGAGATCAGTGATCACTATTTTACACATATTTTTATATTTTAATGCTAATGACTAACTTTTGCATCATTGAAGAACTGTGTTCAATTTGAATCAACTTGTCTTACAAGGTGAAATGAAATTAAACAAAATGTAGTTAATTACTGGTTAATTTGTTGAAAAATATACAAACTTCTGTAAAACAACTCACCCCACGTAATCTTGTTGTTCAAATTTGCATAGCTTTCTTACGAGATTTCTTAATGGCAAACTCGTTATCCCCATATGAGTGTTTTTGTTGTATTTGCCTCAATAACAAGTGATGAATGTGAGTTTAACCGTATTTCAGAAATACTAGTTCGCAGATAGTTCTTAACTCAAGTAATGCAGGAAAAATTGTAGAAGGACTAAAACATATTTTTAAGTAACTTGTATTCTTAAATTCGTACGGAAAATATTATTAACGTCTGAAATACTTTATTTTAACTTTTGAATAAATTGCCAAACTGCCGCCCCTGAAAATTTGCCGCTCTAGTCTGCAGCCTACTTAGCCTATTTATAAATACGGCCCGAGTGTGGGGTCCGCAGAAGTAACATTTATTAGCCGTCCGAGCTGCCACTGTAGCGATACCGTACTTTGATACCACGAAACTCGCATCAATAAACTCTCGTATTTTACGATACTTTCGTACACCTGTGCCATATTGCTTTTACACGCCAAAATAGAACGTTACTTGTTAATTTTGATTTACACTTTCATTAAAGCAAGAAAGACATGTTAGCTCACTAGGGAAGTATCAGGTACGACAGGTCGAAACCTATCTTGAAACTTTGTGGACGCAATCGTTGTACTATAAGAGGACAACGTGAGGAAAATCAGCTGCAAGATTGAACTGCAAGGCTCCAAAGCGTACCTGACATCCTGGTACGCAGGCATGACGGCTGACGGGGCTGGACATCCCTGTGGCACTCGGAGTTGTCGCATGGCAAAGCGTATTTGCAGGCGGTCGCGCGACCGGCCTTGAGTGCCTGAGCAGTCAGGGCTGTCCCTGCCAACATGTAGGCCTACGATACTCGCTACTTCCCATTGATTTATATGAGAGATTCGCCACATGATTTCGGAACCTTGCAGTTCAATTTGGAGCTGATTTTCCGCACGTTCTCCTCTTATAGTACAACGATTGCGTACAAAAAGTTTCAAGATAGGTTTCGACCTGTCTTACCTGATACTTCCCTTGTAAGTATTTACCCAACCTCAATGGTAGAAACTCATTGAGAAATTGAGAATGCTGTGAAGAAAGGGACTTCAACACGACTAGCGACGGTGGCTACGTCACAACGCCAGTGTTAGAGTGGGATCACTTATTCTATTTCACTCACCCTATGACCTCGTCCTCGTCTTCTTCGCTTGTGTCTGGGCCTGGAATACGTTAGAAACCAATATGTCATGTACGCTATTAAGAGCAATTATTTTATTTGTTTATTTATTAAAATGTTTATATTTTATTTTTTAGCCTACTTTCCACATAAAATTATTTGAAAGTAGGGTTATAGCATCAATCATGACGAAACTTTTCTGTACGGTATGCCTGTTCCCCTATTAACTTCTAAATAACTGCTCCAATCACAACTTAATTTTGTTTGGTGGCAACAATGCCTCTGAATATTCCACGTTTGCTATCTTAATTAGCACCACTGTTGCCAAATGTTAGTAATAGGTTACAGTTACCCTTCAAGAACTCATATAGTTGTACCATCGCCATCTATAATTCTCAAGCCGTACTGTTGGTAGAACTGACACCACTGTGGTTCCTGGTTAGGCTGTAAGATGGTAAACAAGCTTAGCTCACATGCTACCTCTTGTTAATAAATAGTTTATTTTGATGATACAGCACTTAAAATCAGGAGGAATTTAGCCTACTATTTCAACTCCCGCGAAATTCCTTGTCGTAAATCAGACCTGCTGAAAGTTGTAGACGTGAGTATTTCCCGAATTAAGTTGTACTAGCGGACCCGTGCGAGGCATCTCGCGTGTTCATAAACCACACTTTCCCCAACAGGTTTACAATGAGAGACTTAAGGAGAAAGGTTGTTATGTTTTTATTCCAACCAAATGATTATAGAACTCTATTTACATTTCAGGATAAAGGAAAGACCTCAGAATGTGATTATGACATGAAACAGGCACCACAGCGGCCCGTGGACAGCAATTATGGAGCGTATTTTCCTACATCAACGGTGTTTGCAAATCGCACACATCGTACAATTTTTTTAAAGTCATTTTTTAAAGAAATTATAGACATTTATGAAATTATAATGCAATAAGTCACTGATAATGTCTATTCTTTTTCATTTGAATGCTCATTTGTCACGATCGGTCGCTTGTGAGCGCCGCAGGCGGGATGCATACTACTGAAATAATATATATGATGCATTACCAAAGCCCGGTATGAATTCAACCAACACATTTTTTACTAATGAAATGAAAATCCACAGCCTACTTCCAGTCGACCGACCGGGTCAGGGAATGGAACGAATGAAGCCCCCATCTAGCGGCGAGGATATGAACTGTGCCGGCTGCCGAAGCCTGCCGCACTCCCCTGGGGCAATGATTAAATGAATGACAGATGAAATGAAATGATAGTGGAGAGTGTTGCTGGAATGAAATTTGTGACAGGGAAAACCGGAGTACCCGGAGAAAAACCTGTCTGCCTCCGCTTTGTCCAGCACAAATCTCACATTGAGTGACCGGGATTTGTACCACGGACCCAGCGGTGAGAGGCCGGCGTACTGCCGCCTAAGCCACGGAGCTCACATTTTTCACTAATACTTTATTAAAATATTTCAGATTCTTGGAAAGTGTTGTGTGCCTGGCTGTAAGGCAAATTATGACAGCACTATGAAAATAACTGTTTATATTACTACGTTTTCCTTCCCTAAAGACGAAGTAAGGAAACATTAAACTTGGTGGCCTATTGTGACTATGATGAGTGCATCAGTGGACAAAAAGTGAAGGATTTATTATCAAAGGCAGTCTCTAAGTTCGTTAGGATAGTTTTTAATAATTTTCCTCAGCGTGTCAATGACGGCAGTGAGCATACCAGCAAGAAAAGGAAACTTCAAACATTGGGACGTTGAGGTACAGTAGAGCATTTTATCATTACCTTATCAGCACATAGCATGATGATATTTATCCTTTATTTTTTATATCTATGTGTGGATTTAGTGGATGTTATGTTGTTGTATTTTCGGAAACATTTTGCGTCAAAATCTATGTGTTTACGCAGTGTTAACAGTCACCAGGTGCTTGCTTTAGGCCTATCAGATGACAGATGGGTGGCGTTGCCGAGCGTAATGATACAACTTGAGAATTATAGACGGCGATGGTTGTACCTGACCCCATTTTGGGCGAAATAAAGTTTTAGCAAGTTTCAGTGTTACCAACTGTTTGTAAAAGGTGGGACCAACCTCATAAAAAACTCGCAAACTACTAATGCAATTTAGACCTAAGTAAAAATGTGTACGAACATAGTGCACACCAACACACAATTTCCAATGGAACCAACCTTACAGGCATCCTTGAAGAACTCGCAAACAGCTTAACCGGCTGTAATGAGAGTAAGCACCAACACACAATTGTAATATAATAATGTATAAAATATCAGTTCGTCCTTAATTAAAGAAAACAAATTACGAGCCTTACAGTAGTCGCATATGATGTGTAACATCTGACACAGAAGAAACCTCACGTGAAATTGTTGATACACCGGTATTTTATGGTATTATTGGCACAAATATTAATCTATTGTAAAAGGGAGTGTTTTACAGATATTGTAGTTTATAATACGGAACTCATTTTATTAGATGATTTGTAGCTTCCACCAGCACTAGCCTAAATAAAGAATACGATATGGATCAACTAGATTAATAGACGCGACACCGCTCATAACCTTAAATTCCTTATAAACAGGTCCTCTTGATTCACAGACCAACACGTAATTTCATATGGATTCTGTTAAAATGAGTCATATTGATATGATAAATATCGTTTAAAATGATAATCTGGTAGCAAAATTATCTACCCCGTCCAGGCTTCGAACCCAAGATCTCTAGATTCACAGTCATACGCAATAACCCCACGGCTATTTCGACTACGCAAGTATTGTGCACAAGTTGGTGACTTATTTCCACGTTCCAATAATACTGCATTACGGAATTAGGTTTCATTTATATTTTGCTGGTTTCGATAATGTCCTTAGTGACATTGAGCTTAAAATGCCTTATGCCAATGCAATGCCGACTACTTACAATGTTTGATATTAAGGCATTTTACCATTTAAATACTGATACGAAGACTTCGAACATGTACCATGTCATTTGTTTAAATCACTTGACACCAGAGTTCGCATGAGCGTTTTCCGTTCAGTATGTCATATACATTCCACATGGCCGAGAGTGCGTCATGGTATCAATTTTCGCCACCGCGCGCTGATTGTTTCTCTTACCAGTGCCAGCTGGATCGATCGAGTTGGCAGTGCGTCTTATACTTCCGTTCGATCCACCACTGCCAGCTAGGGCACACTTCCATTCGATCGATCGAGCGAGCGGGCATTGCATACTTCCGTTGTCCACCACTGCCAGCTAGTACACTTCCGTTTGATCGATTGAGCGGGCAGTGCATACTTCCGTTTGATCCACCACTGCCAGCTCGATCGGTCCGATCCACTTCCGTCCCCAAATTTTCAAAATCACTCCCACAAAACTATCCAGCAACCAAGCGGAAAGATGTTACACATCAAAAATTGTTAAATTGATGATTACATTCAAATAAAATAATATGAAACATGAATATTGCTGCTCGGTCCTTTCCTGCTGCAGCACATTAGTTGGGCGCAGATGGACTAGGTATCAATGTTTATGTGGACACAATGTTTTGTATCTGTTACAATTTTCGATTGATTGTCACTTTTAATAAATCCGAGTATTTTTTTTATTTCATTTTGCACGATCATCGTCACATGTTAAAAACCTACTGATATAATTAATTCATGTTACTCTTTGAAACTTCCCGAGTAATTAAGACATGAAATACACCAATCAATCCACTTTGCTATCGGAAAAATACAGTACATATACACAGAGACGAAAAATCTAGGGGACTTCTAAATGTTCGTTCTGAACACTAAATAGTAATAATGTGAAAATATTTCAGCCTCGCACTTTTTTAAAGATTAAATATTAAGTATTTTAGGGTAGGTATGTTACGAAAAGCAGATGACTTCGATATTCTTCGACTTAAAAATATCAATCGCCACTTCCCTTAAGTTTCTACAAGTATTGTGCTTAAATTGGAGATTAATTAAAGACGTTGGTGAATGGCGATGACACCAGTGGCGGCTGGCGGGATATTGTTCTGGGTGTTGCACTATTTTCATTAAGGCGGTACATGGGCACCAGCAGGATTTTGTCTAGGGGGGGCGGGGGGGGCATGTATTTTTTATTTCATTACCTACATGTCACTAGGTGATATTGAGACGTACACCCCCCCCCCCATCACCCCCCCCCCCCCCAATTTTCGTTTCATTTCTTGCTTCGTGACATTCATTATTTGGCTGCTCTTAAACCGTTGGGTAAGTTACATGGCATGATTGGGTGGAATCTTCTTTTTTTTTAGTTCAGAGTTTTTGTCCATAGGAGTTCGCTTTTCTTTGTGAATCATCGTCATAATGTTCATTTTTTTTAACAGGCAAAAAGTAGTTGTATCGCAATATATCGACAAAATAATCAAGCAGTTCATTAAAATGGTAATGTTAATCCAGTTCGCCGTGTGTCTGTCTGTCTGTCTGTACGTCTGTCTGTCTGTCTGTCTGTCTGTGTCCTCCCCCCCCCTATCAACTCCTAAACGGCTGCAGCAATCGAAACAAAATTTGGTATGAGTAAAGATCTATAACTGAATATCTCAATGTCGTATTTGAAAATGATATCAGTGCTACCAACTGCTGAAAAATCGCATTTGAAATTTGAGCTCCATGTTGGATATCTTGGAAAGTATGAATGGGAGCTATTTCAAAATTGGCACACGTATGGATAATAATATTTCAGTTTAATTTCCAGGAGGCCGTACATGGCAGTGTTGCCAAATTGATTATAAGCCTGCTGATAGGTCCAATTGTAAATGCATATAACTTCTACACTATCAATTGGAATGCAACCAAATTTCGTATGTACTATGTGTACATAAACAGATATGACTGAGCGTATTCTTAAGAGCCACCAGAGCTGCCAACTGGTAATAAATGCTCTCAATTTATTTTATCC
Organism: Meconema thalassinum; assembly: GCA_946902985.2. Taxonomy (NCBI): domain Eukaryota; kingdom Metazoa; phylum Arthropoda; class Insecta; order Orthoptera; family Tettigoniidae; genus Meconema; species Meconema thalassinum. The sequence continues at coordinate 1,357,854,075 of OX336388.2, forward strand.
AAATACCAATATATCAGAAAGTATGCAAGCCGACAGCGTTAAACTTTGCACACGTATAGTACCTGACATTCTATATTAATTTGGAGTAACTTATATACGTCAGTACTACCAACATGATTCTAAGCCTGCTGAGAGGTCCAACTTTAAATACATGTAAGTTAACTTCTATACTATCATTTGGATTTCAACCAAATTTCGCATGTGCTATGTGTACCATACCAGATAATACTATGCGTATTCTTAAGAGCAACCAGGGCTGCCAACTGTTAATAAATGCTGTCTCTATTTTTGTTACCCTAATATCAATATAGCAGAAAGTATGCAAGTCAGTAGCTCTAAACTTTGCATACGTGTAGTAGCTGGCATTCTAGATTAATTTGGAGTAACTAATATACGTCAGTGCTGCCAACATGATTCTAAGTCTGCTGATAGGTCCAATTTTAAAATGCATGTAACTTCTATACTAACTAATGGATTTCATTAAAAATTGGCACAACAATGGATATTATTTCAGATTATTTCTGACCAATACATGCATGACATTGTTGCCAACATGATTTACGCGCGCTGTTAGATCCAATGTCTAACTGCATGTAACGTCCATGCTATCCATTGGACTTCAACCAAATTTGGTATTCTATACCTTAAGAAATGGAACTAAGAATATATTCAGTCACCATGGCTGCCAACTGTGGTGTTCTATTAGGCTACATACCAACTTAATTTCGTCATTGTTCTAGATAGATCCATATAGATTAATCATTGGCATAATCTTAAATTTCACGAAAAGTAGGCTCTTTAGTTCGTCACGGAACTTCTTGTTAAATAACTGAAGATATTCTCAAATAATCCCAAATTACTAAGTTAAATAAAACTGTGGAATTATCCCTATATCTAAATCAGTTAACCATCAGTAACTTCAATTGATGAAATAAACTGGTGTGACAATGAACAATCGAAATATTCTCGGGATTTCAGGGGGTGAGGGCACGGCCCCTCCTGTGGGCGCCCGTACGGTGATAGGGTAAAAGACTGCTTGATATAGGAGAAAACCGTATTCAATTGCGCGGTTAAACGGATGTACCTCATTCATAACGAATGCCGCAGTTCAGAGACATCACATTTCCATCAGATTAAATGGATTATAAGTTAGTTTACATGAAAGCCTTCACGAGAACAAAACAACGTAAGTTATATAAGAGTGCGAGAACTGCGAGTGTCACAAGTACGCGCAACATTGCAAGACATGGCTTCGGCAGTTGACGAAGCATCTTGGATGTCTCCGTCCGCACCTGCGCCTCTGCTTTCCTGGTTGCAGTCAGCGGGCAACGACCAGCCGTGTTAACTGTTGGGATAGGGCTTACCCGGTCTAGCATCTCTGCCATACCCTTCACTATTGAGATCTGGTCGGTGCTTGGGGCTGGCACACTTCGCTTTCTCAGACTGTTCACAGTAACTTACCATAAGATTTCCTGAATTATTAAAGAACAGACTTATGAATTCCTATACATATAAAAGGAAACATACAACTTTTTATTACTGAGAGGCGTGCAGATGTTATAGGACGCTGACCTAGAGACCTTATCGAGTTCTTTAACACATTCCGAACTAGATGGAGCACCTACCATCCAATGACTACACTTTTCGAGTGGAGGTAGAATAAAATTTAATGACAACAACAAACATAACAAAGGGGACGTGAGTAGCTCATGAAATGATATAATGAGGGGTGATGGGACTGAAATAAGGTACACATATTATCAAAACAAATAAACAATAGTATAAAAATAAACCGAGTAGTAAAGAGAATAATTCCGAGATGCCTAACGCGTTCTAGACTGGAGCTCGTTCAAAGCTAAACTCAATTAAAACGGGGTAGCAATAAAACAAGTTAACAATAGTGCAAATAGTATCTTTCTTCCCACCACAGGCTAACTACAAATCGTAGTTAGGAGAGATATTCTAGGAAGTTACGAAGTCACGAAGCCCCAGAACAGAAAAACCTTACCCTTAAACAAGTATGTCACTTACAAGAACACAACTTAAGAACAAACGCAAGCCTAACGCATACATCAATACAATCAATTTCAAACCAAACATTACTCCAACGAAAGATTACAGGTACACTTGACATACAATACATAAAACAAAACGCTTTACCAGAGACTAGTTCAACCGAACAGCAACACACCAAGGAAACGTAAATATCAATGACTTCGTTTACTTCCTGAATAAATCCCCTTTCCAGAAGAAGTACGAGACTCTGTTATCTTGCGAAAGACAAGATGAGGGTGCACAGTAGTCCCGGGTACGCACAATGCACACACATTCTATCATCTCGAAAGGGTAACCCATACGTCTCATTTAATAAACGTAATGAGTTCACGTGTTGTTTCTCGACTGAAGCCACGCAATAAAACAAGAACAAACTGACATGACCCTAGGCGTTCAGTCGAGCCCACTTAAGCAATTAACCTTAACCCACCCTTAACATTAGGACACTGCTTATAAATAAATGACCAGAAGGATGTCGAGGCCCTAAATCATTTACCCATTACACAAATAAATAACAAAAAACAACAACAATTAATTAGCTCACAGCATTCATCCATAGTGGCTTCATCATCATCATCAACAAAACAAAATACATATTACATCATCACCTCCAGGTAACGCCCGAAGCAGCTTCCCATGCTCCTAGTCATTTAATTATCCAGCAAAAATAAACGTAACGCACGCATTGGGGAAAAGGGACAAAGAAAATACAATGCAAGTAACAACAAGAGACCCAAAAACGATTAACCCTAAAACCAACACGATCCCCCAAAACGTATATCTACACAAGGGAAGAACATAAACATAACCAAGATAACGTAATATAAGAACGCGATCTCCAATCTAGAGAGGGACAAGTTAACACTGAAAGAAGTGGGACAAGGTATTCCAAACCAACTTCAAGTTACACATATTTCATGCATATTGGCACTTTAAAAAATATTTAAGGACTTAACGGTCTGAAGAACTCGTCGACAGCTTTTAAAATACATATTCATTTTCATGTTACAACCAGGTCTCCATTAGAATAAGTATGATGAGTAGACTCGAGAGCGGGAACGTAGTACATATATTTATATATAATTTCTGAACTTCTTTTTAAAACCTTTTTGGATCTTACTGACTTTAAACCAGCCATCATGATTCTCGATTTTCATCTCTCCAAATCCAACAAATCTCTCTGACGCATATTGTTGTTATCCGTTCCATTAGGCGAGAAGACATTCGCTATGGGGCGCTTTCTTTTTGACAAGACGAGCCGATATATATATGAGTTGCCTAGATGCAAAACTGTCCATGTCCACTTTTCAAAAAAAATGAGTTGGCAACACTGGAGTGTAGAGCTAGACTTGTTACACATGCCTGAAATGCTATTTATGCTCAAAACTGTCCATCTCCTATGAATACCAGCTCTCGAAAAGTGTGGTTGGATTCAAAACTGTCCATGTCCAAACGTAAGTGAGTCTCAAAACTTGCCTTGTCCCTTTCCACCAATCGCAATGAAGATTGAAATCAGATGACTAATACAAGATGGCCGTCTTATGTATGTATACATTGAGCCCTTGTGTGTGTTTTAAAGTTTATGCTGAAAGTTATACGCACTGCTTTCGTCACAATAAATATGAAACATGTCAGTAATGTTGATCTAGGCATTGCGGAAACAACACCTGACCGTTCTAGGAAGCGAGTACGCCGTGAAGATCAGTGAAGCAAGTTGTTTCTATTCATCGCTGAAGGAAATGCGAGACAATTTCTGCCCATGTCTTTCGACTTCCAAAGGAATTAAAATATCTGATCAGAGTGTCTATTACAGTAGGCAATTATACCTATACAATCTTGCCAGTATAGTATGTTCCTCTTCAAATCAAGGTTTACCACTAATAATGTCTTCATGTACACATGGCTTGAGAGCGAAGGTAAGAAAGGGTCAAATTAAATATGCTCAGCTCTCTACCACTGTTTATGCCATACATACATGAACAACATACAAACTTTGGGCTTAATTGCCGATGGGTGCCCTGGGCAAAATAAAAACACAATAGTTGCCTAGATGCTGTGTCACTGGATGTACAAACACTCAACTAGCGTCAACAAAATAGAAGTGAATTATCCCATTACTGGATATTTATTCATGCCTTCCGATAGAATGATTGGGCTCATCAAAAGGCAACTGCAGAAACGAGAAACGATAGTTTCAACCATAGCATCTTGGAAGAGTATGGGACCCTCCACAAACTAGGGAGAGACTGGGAGATAGATGACTGGAAAGGGCCATTCAAAACGTCATCCAATCCGCAGCATCGTTCCCCTTCCAGATAACAAAAGTAAAAAGAGTCATCATCATCATCATCCGAAATCCACAGAATGTAATTAATTAGTACAGTAGAAGGTTAGTATTTTTGTTAGTAGAATTGCTCTTTACTTATTCTGAAAGGGAGTAGCAGCCTTTCAGAATAAATCAATTCTTTACTAGTCTTATAGACGGTTAAGATATTGATAATATAAGCCAAATAATGGCTACACTGCGTCCTGCTGCACGGCTGAAAGCAAGGGGAAACTACAGCCGTTTGCTATTCCCGAGGATATGCACCTCTCTATGCATAAATACATGTGATGATGGCCTCCTCCCTTGTAAAATTTCAATCCGGAGGTAAACTAGTCCCCCGTTCGGATCTCCGGGTGGGGACTACTCGAGAGGGGGTTAACATCACAGATGTGACAAAGAGGAACTCTGACATTCTACGGATCGGAGCGTGGAATGTTAGAAGTCTGCTAGGAAATGGAAGGTTAGAAAACTTAGAAAGGGAAATGGATAGGTTGAGGTTGGATTTGGTTGGGATTAGTGAAATGCGCTGGCAGGAAGAACAGGACTTTTGGTCAGGAGACTATAGGGTCATTAGCACTAAATCAAACAATGGCCAAGCAGGGGTTGGCCTCATATTGAATAGGAAACTTGGACAGCGGGTGGAATATTATGAGCAATATAGTGAACGGATTATTGTAGCAAAAATAAATACTAAACCTACCTGCACCACAGTGGTACAAGTCTATATGCCTACCAGTCAAGCTGATGATGAGGATGTTGAAAAGGTCTACGATGAAATAGACGAAATTCTGAGGTATATCAAGGGTGATGAAAATGTTATAGTAATGGGAGATTGGAATGCTGTGGTAGGAAAAGGGAGAGAAGGGAAGATAGTAGGAGATTTCGGATTAGGTGAAAGGAATGATCGAGGAAGCAGGCTGGTAGAATTCTGCACTGAGCATGAGTTGGTCATAGCTAACACCTTATTCAATAACCACAATAGAAGAATATACACATGGATGAGACCAGGAGATACAGGGCGTTACCAAATCGACTTCATTATGGTCAAGCAGAGGTTTCGAAACCAGATTTTGGATTGTAAAACATATCCTGGTGCTGACATAAACTCTGACCACAATCTGGTTGTAATGAAATGCAGATTAAAGTTGAAGAAACTGAAGAAAAGTCAAAAGCCAAAAAGGTGGGCAATAGACAGACTGAAAGAGAAGGATGTAAACGAAAGATTCAAGAAGAGTATAAAGGAAGGACTAATGAAAAACCCTAAACAAACTTCAATTGCAGACGAATGGGCACTTTTGAGGAATGAAATAACAAAATCCGCAGAAGAAAACATTGGTAGGAAAGAGAGAATAGGTAGAAAACCGTGGATCACTCAGGATATACTCGAATTGATGGATGAAAGGCGGAAACACAAGAATGTAAGAGATGAAAAGGGGAAAGCAGAATACAGACGTCTGAGAAATGAGGTTAACAAGAAGTGCAAGGAAGCGAAAGAAGAATGGTTGAAAGAGAAATGTGCTGGTATAGAAAATTGTCTGAAATTAGGAAAAGTAGACACAGCTTATCGAAGGATTAAGAATACTTTTGGGGAAAAGAAGACTAAGTGCTGTAATATTAAGGACACAAATGGAAAGCCTCTGACAGATAGGGAAGAAAAGGTTGAGAGATGGAAAGCTTACATAGAGAGTTTGTATAAGGGAAAGGAGATTGAGAATCATGTAATGGAAAGGGAGGAGGAAATTGATGAGGATGCGAAAGGAGATTTAATATTGAGATCAGAATTTGATAGAGCTTTGGAAGACTTAAGCAGGAACAAAGCACCAGGCATAGATAATATACCGATTGAGTTGCTACGCTGCATAGGAGAGGAAGGTCTGATCAGGTTATTTCACTTGGTGTGTAGGATTTATGAGACAGGTGAGGTACCCCCTGATTTCAAGAAGAATGTAATCATCCCTATGGCCTATACCAAAGAAAGTGGGAGCTGACAGATGTGAAGATTGCCGTACAATCAGCTTGATTACTCATGCTTCAAAGATCCTGTCTAGAATAATTTACAAGAGGATTGAGAGCCAGATAGAAACGGAGTTGGGTGAAGACCAGTTTGGTTTCAGGAGAAATGTAGGAACAAGGGAAGCTGTACTAAGTCTTAGGCTGATTTTGGAAGGTAGAATAAGGAAAGATAAGAGAACGTTCATGGCTTTTGTAGACTTAGAAAAGGCTTTTGATAACGTTGATTGGAGTAAATTGTTTGACATTTTGAAATCGATTGGAATAAAGTACAGGGATAGGAGGGTGATATACAATCTATACAGAAACCAGACAGCAGTCATTCGAGTTGAAGGACATGAGAGAGAAGCTGGTATTCAGAAAGGTGTAAGGCAAGGCTGCAACTTATCACCCATACTTTTCAATCTTTACATTGAACAAGCAATGAAGGAAATTAGAGAAAATTTTAAAGTGGGAGTGAAGATTCAAGGAGAAATAATTTCAACTCTGAGATTTGCTGATGACATCGTCATCTTGGCCAACAAGCCTGAGGATTTGAATGAGTTTTTGAATGGTATGGACTCCGTCTTACGGAAAGAATTCATGATGAAAATTAATAAATGTAAAACAAAAATACTGGAATGCAGCCGAAATAAATCAGAAACCTCTATGGAGATCAAATTGGCAGGTGAAAAGCTGAAGGAAGTAGGAGATTTCTGTTACTTAGGAAGCAGAATAACCAGTGATGGACGAAGCAAAGAGGATATAAAAAGTAGGTTGGCTCAGGCAAGAAAAGCATTTCTACAAAAAAGGAATCTGCTGACATCGAATATAGATTTAGGTATTAGGAAGTCATTTTTGAAAGCCTTTGTCTGGAGCGTGGCGCTCTATGGAAGTGAAACTTGGACTATTGGTGCAGCAGAAAAGAGGAGAATTGAAGCATTTGAAATGTGGTGTTACAGGAGAATGATGAAGATCAGATGGGTAGATAGGGTTACAAACAAAGAGGTATTAAGACGAGTGGGAGAGGAGAGATGTTTCTGGCGACTGCTAATGAAGAGAAGAGATAGGTTGGTAGGACACATACTAAGACACCCAGGAATAGCAAGCTTAGTTATGGAAGGAAGGGTCGAGGACAAGAACTGTAGGGGTAGACCAAGGTTAGAATATGTTAAACAGATTGCCTCGGATGTAGGGTGTGGTAGCTATGTAGAGATGAAACGATTAGCTCAGGACAGGGAAGCATGGAGAGCTGCATCAAACCAGTCAAAAGACTGAAGACTCAAACATACACAATTCACATCCAAGGGGAGCCTAATTATAGGTCTGACATCAATGATCCAATGGGTGTATGCAAACGGGGAATACACTATAAACAGGTAAACCCGGACTGCTTAACATACTCTGCCGTGACCACTTATGAAAAATAACTGGAAAATGTTTCAAATCTCCTCGAGAAACACTCTGGTGAGTCCTGGAGGGAGATTAACTCTCTGTTATAGTACAAGAACTTATTAGGCTAGCAGGAGAGGATCAAGACATTGTTCCAGGTATGATGTACTAAGTGCGTGGCAGATTGTCAGATATTACACCATGTACGTTTTAAAAAAAATGCACAAATTTAGATTTATCTTCATTCCATAAATTAAAAATTGAATACAAAAATTTAGATTTATGATCATCACATCCATCGGCAAAATGAGATGCAAAAGTGTCCATGTCCATTTTTATTTTGCTTATATCTTGCAAGCATTGCGATCCTGTTTTTTTTTTTTGTCAATAGCTCAAGCAGATTTGTACTAATTCATACGACAAACAGTGTAGGCTTATACCAATCCACCCGTCAAAACACATGTTCCACTTTTTCTCAAAACCAGTTATGGTGGACATGGACACTTTTGCATCTAGGCGACTCATATATAGGCCTATATATATATATATACGATCGCTCAGACATTCTACTAGTGGCCGCTAGATGGACATAGCGTCAAAATCACGGACTTAAAATAGAAACGGGTCAATTACTAAAAATATTATGACAGTATTAATTGTTTTTCATGAATTAATCTGGTCGTTGTTGAACACTTCAACCTTATTACCGGCCGCCACTGGATGACACTACGCGTTAGCCATACCACAGGGAGGAAACATTGAACATTCAGGAGCAAATTATTTAATGGAGTATATTGTAATATGAATTCGACCTATATAGTACATGTGTGTTTCCCTCACCCTCAGCAAACGTACAAGTGTGGGAAGACTATCTACTGAAATGATCATGGAACAGTAATTAAAATTAAACTGATATTTCGATTTTTGGATATTGTGAAAAACTGAAAATTCGAATATAAATCAACCTGCCTGTTGGCTGCAATAACTCTGTCGTGGAACCAAATTGATTTTGATAAATCGTCCACTTTACCTTTTCTTGATTAAATGATGGTGTCTGCTGATCCCTTTCTGCCGGCACCTTCCAATGATCTCCACTAGTGGTGAAGTTACCTGAACTCCGAGAAGACTCGTACGCTGCATCGGTTCCATCGTTAACACTCTGTCTCGTACCGTGGAGTAAGGCAGAGTCCTCTGCCAGCACCATCCAATGATGTACCTCATTTGTGAAGCTGCTCGAACTCCAACAAAACTCGTACGCTGCCTCGGTTCCATCGTTAACACTCTGTCTCGTACCGTGGTGTGAGGCAGAGTCCTCTGCCAGCACCATCCAATGATGTACCTCGTTTATGAAGCTGCTCGAACTCCAACAAGACTCGTACGCTGCTTGGGTCCCGATGTCACATGTGCCTCGTATAGTTGTTGGATGTTCTAGCGAAGCTCGTTGACAACCAGAAAACGTAGTGATAAGTGACTGAGCAACAAGCAGCAAGTTCACTCGTTTAGTAAGCCATGTCTCCCTACCATGTTAAGTTCCGGTAAATCTGAGTTAAGTCAGGATTAATTCAAAAATGTATAAGTTGGTCGACACGGATTTGTGCCCAATTAGGTTCGACGCGAAATTACAATCCAAAATCGTGAACTGAAACGAGTACCAGGGCAATTCCTGGGAGCAATGGTGAGCTGATGACTCCATCCCTTCCTTGGGTTTATTCAACCTATAACAGAAATGAGTTCCAGGGTACTTCCTGAGAACAAAGATGAGCGGCCAACCCATTCCCTTCCTGGGGTTAACTCAATTTATAACAGAAATTAGTACGAGGGTAATTCCTGGGAGCAAAGGCGAGCTGACAACTCAACCTACAACGTGGGGTTTGGTGGGGTGATTTCCCAGATCCAGGATAAGACCATCGCTCACTACAGTAAGACGTTGTCAAGAGCTGAGAGGAACTACTGTGTGACCCGCCTTGAATGATTAGCCATCGTGAAGACACTGGGGCACTTCAACAAGCGGTCAGCAATTCCCCCTTCACACCAACCATTCCGTCCCTACCTGGCTTCAGAATTCAACATCTGGTAGGATAAACGGCCCAGTAGGTGCAGCACTTGCAAGAGTACAACTTCACCGCTTAACACCGACAAGGACAGAAGCATCGTAATGCGGATGCCTTGTCCAGGAGACCTTGTCCTGAAGACTGCCATCACTGCTAGAATGTAGAGAGGCAGGCGGTAATGGCAGAAATCCGAGATGTGAGGACTATTGCTGCGGATGAATAAGATCGTGCTGCCTTAAGGAGGGATCCATAGGGATGTCGAGTATGGAAGGACATCACCGCACGGAGTCCAGCGTAGAATACATATCGGGTGTAGTGGAAGTCCTTGGAAGTGCACGCCGACGCCAAGAAGAAGGTTGTCCAGGGGCAAGAGGAAGGAAGTGGAGGCTGAGCTATACGGAGGGATCACCGCTGGCCACCTAGGGGTGAATAAGAGCGGTACTACTGGGTAGACCTGTGGTCTGACGCCGAGGTCCTCGTACCAGGAGATGGGGCCACATAATACAACGTGGGAGCACCTTCCAAGCGGATATAGCCATCGACATTGCTGGACCGTTCCCAGTATACGGCGCTGGAAATTGATACCTGGTCTTGACCATTGACTACTTCACCAAGTGGTGAGAGGTCTACGCCATTCTCAACCAGGAAACAGTGACGGTGGCTGATGCTTTGGCGAAGAATTTCTTCTGTCGCTTTGGTGTACCCAGGGAACTACACAGTGACCAGGGTAGAAACTTCGAGTCGACCTTGAGGGAAGTGTTGTAGCACTTACGCGTCCACAAGACCTGGACGACACCTCTCCACCCACCGTCGAAAGGCATGGTAAAGCGTTTCGTGAAGACCACCGAGGAGCACTGGTGAAAGGTGATCTCTGCACATCAAAGGAACTGGGACGAGAGGGTGCCATTTTTCCTCATGGCCTATCGTGCTTCCATCCATGAGACGACAGTTGTTACAACTGCCAACATACAACATAATCTTCGGGAGAGAGCTGCGACCGTCCTGCAACGTGATGTTTGACTCGGCCCCGGAACAGGAGCAGCCGACAAGTGACTGTACCTGGGACCTACTGGACTACCTCAACTACATGAGAGGCCCGTTAGCAGGTATAGAAGGGGTATGCAAAGATAGGGGCGAGGAGTTCAGTACAGTGGAGTTCTGTTGAGAGTTCACTTGGCAGCGGAGTTCGTGACAGCGGTAAGCAGCGGTCAGAGGCAGGTAGCAGAGAAGGGAAGCCAGTACGTCTGTGCGCGCGAGTGTTGTGTGAGTGTGGGTGCCAGCGGCGGTGCCGAAGGTAACGTGATAGGCAGACACGGGGGCGGAACATCACCGAGTGGAGACTGCAAACTTGGCAGGATCATCGAAAAAATATGCCTAGATTTAAAAAAGATTATAACATCGAAACCTTTTATGTTAAATGAGTGATCCTTTCACTGAGTGGTAACTGGTTAGGGCAAGTTTTGTTTAATGCATTAGCGTGACCTTCATATGCTCGGACTAGTTGCGCAATCGTCAAGGGCAGCCGACCAGTACGATGCTGACCGTTCAACAGAAAGCGTTATTTGGTTCGCGGAGTCAAAGTCAATTGTCAGTGTACAGCGGCTCTTTCGGAGAACTTATCCAGGAAAAACAGCACCTGATAACAAAGCTATTACTCGAAGATTTAATCAGTTTAGAGAAACAGAAACCGTGGAGAAAAAAAATCTAGGACAGGCCGACCAAGAACATCAGAGGAAAATGTTGAACGTATCCGCCAATCTCGTGTTAGGAGCCCAAGGAAATCAATTGCTCAACGAAGTCTCGCGCTGAAAATTCCTAAAACAACAATTCATAATGTACTGCAAAAACGGCTACGACTTCATGCGTGTAAGACATCAAATAAAACCTATCGCTCGCCCTAAGCGTACTGAATTTGCTAGTTTTTTGATAAATGAAATTGATGATAATCCAACTTTTGAGAGTGTCTTTTTTACTGATGAAGCAACGTTTCACATAAATGGTTGTATGAATCGTTACATTCGCCGGATATGGGGATCGGAACAGCCAAACGAAATCCACGAGTATGTTCGTGATTCTTCCAAAGTCAACGTGTGGTGCGGATTCCTTCATGACCAAGTTATTGGACCTTTCTTTTTCGCTGAAAAAACAATTGCAGACCAAATTCACCTCAACACGCTTGACCAGTTTGTGTTACCTCAAATAGAAGATATCGAACAGACTCGACAGTGTGTCATTTTTATGCAAGATAGGGCTCCGCCTCACTATCTTCGCGCGGTACGCGATACACTTGAGGCACGCTTTCCAAACGTTTGGATTGGTAGAGAAGCATTTTCTGGCCTCCCAGAAATCCAAACCTAACCACTTTGGATTCCCTTTTCTGGGGGTACATAAATAATCGTTGTTTACGCAGAAAAGATTCGTGATTTGGTGAATCTTTGGGAGCGAATTGCTGCCGCCATCTCTGCTGTTACTCCAGATATGATTCAACGCACGTGGCACGAAGTGGACTACAGATTAGAGGTCTGCAGAGCGACAATCGTAGCTCACATTGAAACTTACTAAGGTATGAAAAGAATGTTATCTTTTCCACGCATTTTAAGGATAAAACCATTACATTACGTTTAATAGTTTTTATAGCAATTATTTAAAATCTAGGCATTATTTTTCGATGACCCTGTAGTTCTACACTAGTGATTAGTATTGCACGCTAACAATTGTGTTTCTATTGTTTTAATGAGTGAAACCCTGGTAGAATACACCGAGTCCCTTTTATCGGTTAGCAACATAGCAGCGCAGCGGCAAAGTGAATCATTGCCGAGAGATAATATTACTGTGCTGCTATGTTGCTAGATCTACATAAAGGACTCTGTATATATTCATAAAAGGTATTGTGATCAACTACAGTGATTAAGGACAAATGATCTAAGGATTGCACGTAGTAGAATAAAGTAACCTAATTAAGAGGTAAATTGTAACGCAGTATTGGACTTCAAAGACAATATGATTATGGTAAGATTTAAGTTATAGTTACCATGTCTGTTTTGTTCATTGATTGCTGGCAAAAGTCACTAAACCTCTGCTAAAATTAAAATTATAAACGGCAATATCTCTGTAACACATTCTCCGTTTACCACACATGTGCATTTATGGCCATAGTATTATAAAATAAATCAGCAATTTGACGCTCGATGTTGGAATTAGTGGATTAGCTCGATTACCTTCGTCAGGTATTGCGTGAAAAATCGTCCCCACTTTCGAAATACATAGTGTGACATCCAGAAATGGTGGAGATCAATGGTTTTGTTAAAAGCTGCTCAAAGCTATGAGTATGTTGGCTGAGTTGAAGAATCAACGCTTATTTACAGTGTTTTATGCTATAATATGGATGAATCCATCTGAGATTTTCATTACCTGGTAGGCAATAGGATACACATAAATAAACGTTCTTAACTCAGACTTAGTTTTACGTGTATTCAAGCGTAACTCAAGGAACTGGTTTAAAAGATCGATAATGCTGAGGTTACAAATCTATGCTACGGCCAGTATTTCTTCGTTGAAAAGACTTAACCATCACATAATTTTGATTGCAGCAGTCCTTCAGGAGTTAATAGGACGACAGGCCGACAGTCAGAACGACGGATACATGCTAATCCTACCGTGATTGATCTCATAATCCTACTTTCTCCTAATTTTTATGATGAAAGTAGGCTTATAAAAACTGTATGGCTGGTTCGAAAGCAATAGTGTGTTATTTTATCGATTATTTTCTATAAATGTAATTTTTATTTGCAATTGGATGCAGTTTCCTTTGTTAAGAAATAATTATGTTGGTAACAACAAAATCTTTATTGATACTCAATTCACATGTTGGCATTACTGCATATACCGACAGTAGTGGCTACGCTGGCTAAAGCGCAGTGTTAGGTCATGGGGCCAAGCTCTCTGCTGACTCGGTAGACGCGTGGGTTCGAGCCCCACCGTCGGCCGTCCTTGAAATGGTTTTCCGTGGTTTCCCATTTTCAACACCAGGCAAATGCTGGGAGGGTACCTTCTGACAGGCCACGGCCGCTTCCTTCCACATCCTTCTCCAATTTCATTCACCTTAATCAATTCCATATGTCATCCCGACGCGCAGGTCACCCACGGGCGTCGAATAGAAAGACCTGCACTAGGTCTCTAAGGAGACCACACGAAAAAAAAACTGCATATAGTAATTTGTTCAACAATAAATTCTTTACTCATTGCAATATGGCGTACCAGCTGATTGTCCCATATCACCTGAACTATAAAAACATAAATCTTTAACAGGTTATGAGCCCAGGTGACTCTAAAATACAAGTGAAAGTGAAAACAGGTGACAGTAAAAACATTTAAAAAATAAACTCAGTGAAGTGAAGTAAGTGAAGTCCAAACAATTGCCACAAGACCCGAAGACGTAGCACATGTCGAGAAACTCAAGGGAGTCGACACATATCCTATGTGCGTGTTTGAGTTAAAAATTATGCTTGCCGCAAAAGAACTGATCAAGATTGTCGACGGGACAGACGTGTTGGTGACCAATCTACCCAGAAGTCAAGCTTCAACAGACCAGTGGAAGACTCGAGATGCAGGAGCCCAATACTATATTGTCACATCCATTGGCAAGCAAGTTAGGCCTCATATCCTAACATGTACAACTTCTAAACAAATGTTTGTTACTCTTCGTACCATATACCAGAGAGACTCGAGCCAACAATAGTGTTTGCTGCTACGAGACTTTTACAACTTCCAATTTGATGCGGAGAAGGACATGATGAGCAACATTAGTGATCTCCAAAACATCCCCTTCAAACTGAACAAACTCGACCAGAAAGTTGACGAGATTATGCTAATTACCAAGATCCTGTCCGTGCTGCCTGAAGAATATACCCATTTTAGCACAGCATGGGACTCTACACCAGAGGCGTCCAGGACCATAGAAAACCTGTTTTCGAGGTTACAGATGGAAGAAAGCAAGTTGAGGCGCACTCCGACAGAAGAGCAAAATGTATCCTTTAAAGCAGAGTTAAAAAACAAACAAGGTAGATCAAAATCTAAAAACAAATGTATAAGCAGTAAAAAGTGTAATATATGTAAAAAGACAAACCATGAAACCAAAAATTGTTTTCTCAAAGACAAGCATCAATGCTCAATATGTAAAAAGTTCAATCATGAAGAGAAAGACTGTTCTTTTAGGGATAAAAATAATTCTAAGGTGGAAAATAAAGTGTAATTTCTTGCAGCTGATTGCAAGGGCTCACATAACGCTATACTAAAATGAACCAGGCGTCTAGTAGTAGACAGTGGATGTTCAACTCACATGGTAAGTTATGAAAATTTGCTAACAGGTGTTGTGAGCTGTAATGAACAAATATTAGTGGCTAAGAAAAATCAGGCAATGTCTGTAGTAGGTAAGGGAACCTTCACCTCTGAGCAGTGTGTTCTCAATGATGTTCACTGTGTGCCTGATTTGTCTAAGAACTTGATGTCAGTAAGTAAAATAACAGAAAATAATGGCATTGTTGTGTTCACAAAAGATGATGTTAATATATACCAAGACAACAAGGTGGTACTAAAAGGTAAGAAAAATGCAGTAGGACTGTATACTGTTGACCTTGATGTTAATATGCATAATGAGGCGCTGTGTGCACAAGGTAATGATGTAGGTAAAGAGTGGCACAGAAAACTGGGTCATTTACCTTAATAAACTGCCTAATATTTGTGAATTGTGATGGTGTGTCCCCCATTGTCGCACATGCTAAAATAGATGAAGTGTGTGAGAAATGTGTAAAAGCAAAACAGATCAGGTTACCATTTAATACAGAAAGGACTAGGGCAACAAGACTGTTAGAAATAATACACACAGATGTTTGTGGACCTCTAGATCCACCCACCCATGATGGCTACAGGTGCATTCTGTGCTGTATAGATGATTACTCACATTTTAGCGATATCTATCTGTTGTTAAATAAAAGTAAAGTTCCTATGTACTTAAAACAGTATGTGACAATGGCCGAAACCAAATTTAATCTGAGAGTAACCAAAATAAGGTGTGATAATGGAGGAGAGTATTCCTTACATGATCTGAAAGATTGGTGTAAAAACAAAGGTATTATGCTGGACTATACAATTTCATGTACAGCCCAATTAAATGGAACAGCAGCATGGTTCAATCGTACTCTTATGGAAAGAACAAGAGCTATGCTTTGTGATTCTAACCTAGATAAAGAGATGTGGGGGGAAGCAGCACAAACAGCTACATACCTGTTTAATAGAAGCCCCACTAGTACTGTTGACACAACCCCAGCTGAAAAATGGACATACAAGAAACCAAATCTGTCTAACCTACACATTTTTGGTTGTGTTGCCTATGCCAAAAATTTGGGTTATCTCAAGAAACTTGAAAGCCGAAGCAAGAAGTGCATTTTTGTAGGCTATGCACCAAACGGATACCGACTATGGGATTAAGAAAACAGAAAGATATTCGTCTCTAGAGATGTGGTATTTGAGAGAAATATAATGAAATTAGATCAACATAACCCTAAAACTGAAATCTACCAAGCAAATGTTGAAGAAACAGAAGAAAACCAAGAAGAAAGAAATGAAAATCCAGATGACAGAGATGAAAATCAAGGTAGAACAGATGAAGAAACAGATCATGAACCACAAGAAGAAGAAGATGTTGACTTCGTAGATTCAGATCAAGAACAGAGATAAGAAAGATGTCATGAACTTGGTTTACGACAAAGAAGAACATTAAAGATACCTAATAAATATGATGACTATCAACTAGATAGCGGAGAAGATGAAGAAGCAATGATGACATACAGGGAGTCGCAAACAAATGAAGACAAAGAAAAATGGAAAATAGCTATTAAAGAAGAAACAGACTCTTTGAAAAAAAAAAACTTGGAAAGTTGGAAGCCCTGAGGCAGCAAGAGGAAAATAACTTTTGTCAAGCCGGTGGGTGTTCAAAGTTAAGGAAGACGGTAGATATAAAGCTAGACTAGTAGTACGAGGATGTGAACAAAGGAGTGGAAATATATGAAGAAATCTTCAGTCCAGTTGTAGACAACTTCACTGAGAGTTCTTTTTGCTATCGCAGCACACTATAATCTGCACATTAAAACATTTGATGTCAAGACGGCCTTTTTGTATGGAACCCTAGATGAGGACATCTACATGAAAATACCAGAAGGCTACAAAGAAGAAGGGAAAATATGCAAACTGCAGAAAGCCTTATACGGACTGAAGCAAGCCCCCTGTAGGTGGAATAAAACTCTCACAGAGATTATGAAACAAGAAGGCATGTCTCAAACTAAGTCAGACCCCTGCATCTTCAAGAATTCTGAGAACAGTTTGTTTCTAGCAATTCATGCAGACGATGGCATTATCATGGGCAAAGACATTCAGAAAATGATACAGCTACTCTCTAAACTTGAGAGCAATTTTGAAATGAAGACAACTCATGAACCCAAAACCTATTTGGGGATAGATATTAACAGAACAGAAGATGGTATCTTCATTTCTCAAGAGAAATACGCTCATAATGTGCTGCGACGTTACAACATGCAAGAATGCAAAGAAGTTAAAACTCCAATAATCCAAAATGAAGAAACAGGTACAACAGAGGACAGCGTGAAGACAGAATACCCCTATAGACAAGCTGTTGGGAGTCTGTTATATTTGTCTCATAAAACCAGACCAGACCTGGCTTATAGTGTGAATTATGAAAGCAGGTCTATGGAGAAACCAACAGATCATTATATACAGAATGTTAAACGAACACTTCGTTCGATATCTGAAAGGAAGCACAAAAATGGGAATACACTATGCATCAAAAATGAAAGATGATATGAAAATAACTGCATACAGTGATTCAGATTTTGCTGGTGATCATAAGAAAAGAAAGAGTACTACAGGCTATGTCATAATGCTGGCAGATGGACCGGTGGCGTGGCGGTCACGCAAGCAGAAAATTGTGGCACTGTCATCCACAGCAGCCGAATACATTGCTGCAGCAGACTGCTGCAAGGAGTATCTGAAATACTTGATACAAGAACTAACTGGAAAGTCTGTTCCCATTGTTCTTAACATAGACAATCAAAGTACCTTAAAGTTGGTGAAATCAGGACAAATGAGAGGAGAGTCAAAGCACATTCAAGTGAGGTATCACCATCTGCATGAGAACTATAAAAACGAACT
This sequence comes from Meconema thalassinum, assembly GCA_946902985.2. Classification (NCBI taxonomy): domain Eukaryota; kingdom Metazoa; phylum Arthropoda; class Insecta; order Orthoptera; family Tettigoniidae; genus Meconema; species Meconema thalassinum. The sequence goes on from OX336388.2 coordinate 1,357,872,111, forward strand.
GTTTTCTCTTCAATTCTGTCCGACCCATGACCAGGTAGCTGACATTTTCACAAAGCCTCTATTGTCTACTAAATTTGAAAAATTCAAAGATGTTCTGCTGAGGAGTGGAATAGAATAGGTCCAAAGAAAGTATTTGATTTTAAATATGACAATAACAATTAAGACTATTTTGAAATTGTGACATTTCATGTTTTATTTTTGAAATATCAACGAGTATGTTATCCAATATATAGTCATATTGTAGTTTAAGTCAAATATTGCTTGTACAACTTTTCAAAATTCGAATTATGATAAAGATTTTGTTCTTACGGGGGGATGTTAAGAAATAATTATGTTAGTAACAACAAAATCTTATTGCTACTCAATTCACATGTTGGCATTACTGCATATTGTAATTTGTTCAACAATAAATTCTTTACTCATTGCAGTATGGCGTACCTGCTGATTGTCCCATATCACCTGAACTATAAAAACATAAAACTTTAACATCCTTGCAGTAATTACTGTATAATTTGGATGCTCCACTACTTACGTATCACCTCGGGTATGGTGTATAACTCGTTCAATCCGACATCCACTGACTCATCGGAATCGGACGCGTCTTCTATGACGATATGGTTCGTGAACCCCGGACTCTCCACGACATCGACACTGAGATGCGCATCCTGAGGCTGGCCTGGGATCTCGTCTGGGTAGTGGTGACGTAAACAACCAACCAGGTGTCGTAGTTGCTCCCAAGCCATTTTCTGAAGACTTTGGAGCCTGCGCAGATCAAGCATTGAAGAGACGGACTGGATAGAGAATGGACCTCCCAAGAATGGTGAGTTCAGTTGCTTAGCTACTTTCCCGCAACCCCACCATGCCCTGAGTGACGAATTTTCACTATTATTTTGGTGATGGTTGGTTCCATAGTTTAGGAGCTGCGACAACGCGTTCATGAGTAGGACTTTATTGTAAACACAATAGCGATGTAGTTATTCAGTGGCTTCCTTCGTTAAATCAATAACTAGAACAGTTTTATAAGAAACGCCGCCGCTTATTATTCTAGAGCAGGGGTCTCAAAACGTTTTAGTTTAAGGGCCATACTGACTTCTCCAACAAGCCCCAAGCGCCAAGACCTACCTAGCTCATCATACCAACATACAGTAGTTAAGTTTTGAATTACGCGTAGTTTCGTTCCAGGACTGGCCAGCGAGTGAGATATTTATGACGCAGGGCACGAGGGTAATTTGCAGTGTAGCGATAGTTTTAAAGGAAAATATTAAATGTCATCATTGCTGTAATTTTTTTTAAAATCGTGTTTACCCTCCAGGGTGGTGGCTCCCAGGGACTCAGCGAGGGAACTCACCCCTACCGCCTATCCAGGCAGTGTCCTAGAGCTGGGAACATCTAATCGGAAGGGATACAACTGGTGAGGTGGGATTAGCACCTCGCCCAGGCGGCCTCACCTGCAAAGCGAACAGGGGCCTCATGAGGGAAGGGAGGGGAAGATTGGGATGGATAGGCAAGGAAGAGGGAAGGAGGCGGCCGTGGCCTTACGGTAGGGACCATCCCGGCATTTGCCCGAAGACGAAGTGGGAAACCACGGAAAACCACTTCGAGGATGGCTGAGGGGGAATCGAACCCCCTCTACTCATTTGGACCACCCGAGGCTGAGTAGACCCCGTTCCAGTCCTCATACCACTTTTCAAATTTCGTGGCAGAGCCGGGAATCGAACCCAGGACCTCCGGGGCGGCAGCTAACCATGCTGACCACTACGCTACGGAGGCGACGCTGTAATTTTATAATGTAACATAATTGCATTAGTTGGAAATGCCCTGTTTTTCATAACATTTGAGCTTACTCCAAGAACTATCTCCAACCTAGGTTTAAGAAATTTAATTCTGGTCTGAGGATTGGAACGGGGTACACACAGCCTCGTGAGGTAAAACTGAAAGGAGGCGGGTTTGATTCCCACCTCAGCCATCCTATTAGTGGTTTTGCTATGTTTCCCATTTCTACTACAGAAAAATGCCGTGATGTTTCCTAACTTAAGGCCACGGCCGCCTCCTTCCCAATCCTTGCCTCAATTACAAATGCACACACTAATACAGCCACCACAATAACACAAGTTATCAGAGAAATTCTATCTTTATGCATATATATATATATACACAAGTACACGGTGCTGAAATGACTACGATGTCAATGCCCCTAAATGAAATATAACACAGATTTTTTAAGCTTCTGGAAATTGCGAGTGGTTTCGTGTAGTTTAACGAACGATGAAACCTTGCAGTTCTTTTGCCATTTTTTCTACCATGGTGTTTATCGTCTTCGAGAGTTTGGGTATGTGTAAGAAGAATTTATTTCAAAACCTGTGTTACTGTGGTATCTGCAGTAGTTTGTGTATTTGAAATAGAGGCCTTAATTAGGCACCATTCTGGCATATTTCTAGAATAGAAGTGGGACACCACAGAAAACCACTCTTCTAGTAAGACAAAAGTGGTAAGCGAACTCATTTACTCTCAGTTTCGCCTCGTGATGCTGAGTGTACCCCGTTCCAGCGCTTAGACTAGAATGAAATTCCTTGGCAGAGCCTGGAATCGAAACTGGGCATCAGCCTAGAACCTTAGCCACTTCACCACGAGCTGGTTGAAACCGTTCTGTTGTTGGTGCAAATGTCACGAATAGAAATAATGTAGCGGCTTCGGTGGCGTAGTTGGTAGCATGCTGAGCTTCTATGCCCAAGGTCGCGGGTTCTAACCCGACTGAAGTCGTCGGAATTTTTAAGAGCTTTAAAAATCCCTCAGTATGCCTTTCTTCAGAGGGGAAGTGAAGCCGGCGATCCCATGTCATAGATTTATGGCATGATTAAGAACTTTCCACTAATTACACTTGTGTGAAGCTAAATTATAGGTTAGATTTGACTAACGCTCTTAGCTTCCAACGTTCGTCGCCAGGAGCCGACTGCGGTAATCAATCAAGTTCAGAACTAGTTGGTCGTTGACGGTGGCGTTTGGTAGCTTAAGTAGGAACTACTTGAAAATTAAATGTCCTACTCAAATGCCAACCTCACCTGCACGAGGCTCTGGTGACCGAGTAACTCCCGGGATAAGGAGTCCCCCTCTATCATGCCAACGGCTCTGTAGAGAGGCGGAGGAGCTGACAGAGGTCAGGGCACTCTCTTGCCCTTGGGGTGGGAAACTGCCCCTAAAGGCGGATGAACCACTTGTGGTCAACGGCGTAGAAAGTCCTCAACGGCGGACCGGGCATATGAATACTATAATAACTCTAATGGCCGGGAAGGCGGATGAAGGCTGCAGCAGACTTGGATTCTCTAGTCGTCATAGTACCTATGCCACTGGAGTAAAGAACCTGAGTCTGTCAAGGATCGTGTGATTGTTGATGTGCAGCAGCATTCCCACGTTAAAAGATACCACGCACAGGCATTTTCCGAAGATCGGTACAAGTGTAACAAGTCTTGCGGTGATCGGGGAGTTGCGACGGGGGCAGGATTGTGTAGTCGGGAAGCTCCCAGTGACAAACCGGCACGTAGGCGACGAGTGTGTGATCGCCGTCGTGCTTGAGGAGAGGCTGTTAAGCAATTCGTGTGCTACATTCGTGACTGAGCAGGCCTATTCAGGACCCACTCTGCTCACCCCAAATGGGGAAGGGGCTAGAAAAGGTGCCCTTAACATAGTCAACCTGAACACATCCCGACTGGGAAGCCGCGCCCAGAGGGAACACCATATGCGGTCGAAAGAATCTACGTATTAATTTTGGAACTTGGAATATCCGCACTCTAATGGACAACGACACAGAAAATCGTCCAGAACGACGAACTGCAAGTGTGTCACGTGAACTGAGAAGATTTAACATAGACATTGCAGCACTAAGTGAAACTAGGCTGGCAGGTGAAGGACAGATCAGAGAGCATGGCGGGGGTTATACTTTCTTTTGGATAGGGAAACAGGTTAATGATCCCCACATTCACGGAGTCGGTTTCGCCATCAAGAATGAACTTGTTCCTACACTTGATGAACTACCTTCGGGTATAAATGAAAGACTAATGATCCTGCGCCTAAAGCTCACAAATAATCAGCGAGCTACTGTAATTAGTGCTTATGCTCCAACTCTCACCTCTGATGAAGACCAGAAAGAAGCATTTTATTCCCAGCCTGACATGCTTCTAAGTAAAATACCCAAGGCTGATAAAATCATTCTCTTGGGAGACTTCAATGCTATAGTTGGTAAGGAATCATCACTATGGTCTGCTGTAATTGGCAAGGATGGTGTCGGAAAATGCAACTCCAATGGAACTCACCTGCTCACCAAGTGCTCGGAACACGATCTGGTTATCACCAACACCCTATTCCGACAGAAAGATAAGTTTCTAACATCTTGGCAACACCCAAGATCAAAACATTGGCATCAAATGGATTGTCATTGTACGCGCCCGAGACCAACGTGATGTCTTAATCACAAGGGCCCTGACTAGTGCTGATGACTGCTGAACCGACCACCGACTGATACGATCTGTGATGGCTCTGCATATTGATGAACAACGAAGGAAACAGAAAAAGCTGAACGCTGATCGTCTGAACGACAACGACACCAAAACCAAATTCCATCAACTCCTATGAGAAAATCTTCCCAGTACATATCCTGACAGTATAGAAGCACATTGGTCGACATTCAAGTGTGCTGTGAAGAATCGGCCGGTTACATCAATAAAAAATATCAGGATGGGTTTGATGACAATGATCAGGAAATTAAGAGCCTCATAGATAAGAAGAGGAAAGCACACACAGCATGGCAGAACAACCCCAACTCAGCTTCCAAGAAACAACGATATCAAGAAGCCAAAGCAGCAGTGCAAAGAGCTACTCGAGCCCTTAAAAATCAATGGTGGTTTCTAAAGTCCCTAGAGATGCAACATCTGGCAGACACTAACAACACCCGGGCTTTTTTCAGTGCCACCAAAGCTACATATGGTCCGTCTACTCAGGGTATAAATCCACTGACATCAAAAGATGGCTTGAACTACTTAAGGACAGCTGGTCCATAAATGCACGTTGGAAGGAGCATTTCCATGAACTTCTCAGCAGACAAACATATGTGCAGGAGGAAATATTTACTAAAATCCCTCAACGACTTATACAGCAGCATATTGACGAAACTCCTTCTCTTCTAGAAGTTGAAGATGCCACCAGAACAATAAAGCTGCAGGACCAGATGGAATCCCTGCTGAATTCTTTAAGGAAGGTGGCCTGGTCCTCGCTGAGCATTTACATAAACTCACTGTCAAAATCTGGAACTCGGAAACCATGCCTGCGGACCTCAGAGATGCACTAATAGTGACCACATTAAAAAAAAAAACTTACAGTAGTCGCATATGATGTGTAACATCTGACATAGAAGAAACCTCACGTGAAATTGTTGATACACCGGTATTTTATAGTATTATTGGCACAAATATTAATCTATTGTAAAAAGGGAGTGTTTTACAGATATTGTAGTTTATAATACGGAACTCATTTTATTAGATGATTTGTAGCTTCCACCAGCACTAGCCTAAATAAAGAATACGATATGGATCAACTAGATTAATAGACGCGACACCGCTCATAACCTTCAATTCCTTATAAACAGGTCCTCTTGATTCACAGACCAACACGTAATTTCATATGGAATCTGTTAAAATGAGTCATATTGATATGATAAATATCGTTTAAAATGATAATCTGATAGCAAAAATACCTAGCCCGCCCAGGATTCGAACCCAAAATCTCTAGATTCACAGCCATACGCAATAACCCCATGGCTATTTCGACTACGCAAGTATTGTGCACAAGATGGTGACTTATTTCCACGTTCCAATAACACCGCATTACGGAATTAAGTTTCATTTATATTTTTCTTGTTTCGATAATGTTCCTGAGTGACATTGAGTTTAAAATGCCTCATGCCAATGCAATGCCGACTACTTACAATGTTTGATATTAAGGCATTTTACCATTTAAAAATACTGATACGAAGACTTCGAACATGTACCATGTCATTTGTTTAAATCACTTGACACCAGAGTTCGCATGAGCGTTTTCCGTTCAGTATGTCATACACATTCCACATGGCCGATAGTGCGTCATGGTATCAATTTTCGAACACCGCGCGCTGATTGTTTCTCTTACCAGTGCCAGCTGGATCGATCGAGTTGGCAGTGCGTCTTATACTTCCGTTCGATCCACCACTGCGAGCTAGGGAACACTTCCATTCGATCGATCGAGCGGGCAGTGCATACTTCCGTTTGATCCACCACTGCCAGCTCGATCGTTCCGATCCACTTCCGTCCCCAATTTTCAAAATCACTCCCACAAAACTATCCAGCAACCGAGCGGAAAGATGTTAGACATCAAAAAGGGGATAGAACCCAATGTGGTAATTACCGTGGAATATCCTTGCTCTCTGTTGCTGGCAAAATTCTTGCCAGAATTCTATCCAGTCGTCTAGCACCACTTGCAGAAGAGTTTTTACCAGAGACACAATGTGGATTTAGGCCCAATCGTGGTACTGTCGATATGATCTTCTGTGCGAGGCAAATGCAGGAGAAATCTAGGGAACAAAATCGCCACCTATACATGCATTCATAGATCTTGTCAAGGCCTTTGACTCTGTTAATAGAGATGCTCTCTGGAAAATCTTAGCGTTAATTGGCTGTCCTACAAAATTCATTAAGATCCTTCGACTCCTACACGACAACAAGTATGGCACCATCCTTACGAATAATGGACCTGGGGAACGATTCGAGATCACTACTGGTGTGAAGCAAGGATGTGTAATTGCTCCTACACTATTCTCTATTTTTGTTAGAACCATTTTTCACCTTGTTAAGGATGAACTACCACAGGCCATAGAAATAGAGCACAGATTTGAAGGTGGTTTATTAAACCTTAGCAGACTGCGTGCCAAGACCAAGATATCGACTGCCTGGATTATGGAACTCCAGTATGCAGATGGCAATGTTGTTCTGGCCAGCTCAGCAGAAGATCTACAGGCCATCCTAAATGCTTTTACAAAAGCATACAAGAGCATAGGTCTAAGTCTCAACATCCAAAATACTCAGATATTGCATCAGTCCGCACCAAAAACCAATGCTACTGTTCCTACCATCACAGTTCACGATGAGATCTTGCTGAACATCCAAAATTTTGCTTACCTTGTGTAGTCACCTATCAGCAAATGCCAATATAGATGCTGAAATTAAATATCGCCTGAACTGTGCTAGTGAAGCATTCGGTCGTCTACGACAAATGGTCTTTGATAACCACAACATCAATGCTTCGACAAAACTTCATGTGTACCAGGCTGTTGTGATACCAACACCCCTTTACGGGTGTGAAACTTGGACCACTTACAGGAGATACATAAAGTGCCTGGATAAATATCATCAGCGCTGTCTGAGAAGGATCCTTGGGGTTGAATGGCAAGATCACTGAACTAACATCAGTATCTTGGAAGAAGCATGTACCATCAGCATTAAGGCTATGGTCATGAAACATCGACTTCGTTGGACAGGTCATGTCGTTCGTATGCCTGATTTTCGCCTTCCAAAGCAAATTATGTACGCTCAACTGAAGGATGGCCGTCGTCACCAGGGTGGACAACAAAAAAGGTTCATGGACGTCCTAAAGTCAGACATGAAGAATTGCTACATCAACACCACTAACTGGGAAACAAAAGCAGCTAACCGCCTGGTGTGGCGTTGTCTTACCCACGAAGGTCCTAAGAACTTTGAACGACAACTTCCGAGATTTGAAACTGAGAAGCGGATTGCTCGGAAAGGACGGGCTTTCCTCAAGGTGAATAACCCACAACAACTGGATCTCAATGCTGGCAATGTTTGTCAGCACTGTGGAAGAATGTGTGGCTCGAGGATCAGAAATCATAGACTCACAAATAACATCTGAGGAAGACAATCATACTCGTCAGCGAGTGATAGCCTATCATTTATTCTCCTGTTGGAAGTCGTTTTTCAGTGTTGCCTTAGTAAATTAAATGTAAGTTCTTTTCAGTCGGTCAACACCAGTACGGACAGCGAATAGTGACAGAAGCTGTACATCGCCCAAATAACAGTGAAGTTCTATAATCCCTTTCCAAGTTACCAACAGGAACCTGCCACTCACTATCCATTACTTATTACCAGACTAAACAAGCAAACTTGAAGGTCAATAGCCCCTAACAATATCATAACACATATCACATAGAACTAATAAATCCTGACAAGTTGAGCAAGTTTGCAATGCACTTCACCCACATACTCGCAAACAATATGATTTAAAGCCTGAGTGTAAAGGATCTGATGATCGATTGACGATCGAAACTAATAGTAATACAAGTGGCGGCTTCGGTGGCGTAGTTGGTAGCATGCTGAGCTTCTATGCCCAAGTTCGCAGGTTCAAACCCGGCCAAAGTCGTCGGCTTTTTAATAGCGTTAAATATCCCTCCGCGTGCCTTCCTTCGGAGGGGAAGTAAATCCGGTGGGCCCATATCATAGTTTTATTGCATGTAAAAGAACCTTCCACTAACTACAATTTTGTGAAGCTAAATTTGTAGGTTAGATTTGATTAATGCTCTATTAAGTTCCAAAGTTCGTCGCCAGATGCCGGTTGTGGTGGCATCTAGTAGCCACGTTTGCGGCTAGGTGTCGTTGACGGTAGCATTTGGTAGCAAAAGTGGGAACTACAGTACTTGAAATTGATCGTCTGCAGTCCTTACCTGAATTACGGATAATACACACTAATACAGCCATCTCAATTAACACCGGTTACCAGACAGATTCTACACACACACAAAGTACACGGGGCTACATGACCACGTTGTCGCAGCCCCTAAACTGAGGAACCAACCAACCTAGTAATCCAAGTGAATTTATTACTCTCATGTCATTTTCTTCAGGTTAAGGGAACAACACCCATTACAATTGGGTACAATCATGTTGACTGACTGAAAAGCATTGGAATTTCGTTTAGATTCGTATATTTAGTTTGTATTGAAATTAGTCTTTTTTAGGAGCAGTAATATTTTTTGTCATATTTTAAAAAAAAACTTTATTAGGCCTACTCAATTTTGTAATAGATCTGATTTTTTAAAGCAATTTTTGATTATATCTTCCATATTTTTAACGATTTTATTAGACAGTATTTCTATTATAATTAACAGTATTTTAAACGGTTTTTTATCTTGGAAGTTTAATCTAAGTTTTACTGAAGATTTATTTTATAGTGATCATTTTATTTCTAATGCTCATTTTGTTAAATAGAATATTGACGTTAGTTTGATGCTCTTAGTTTATTTTATTTAGAAGGTTACAAGATAACCGGAACTGGTATTGTAATATAACTGTTTCCAATATATTATTGACTATAAGTTGGATCATTCGTTTTACCTATTCATAGGTATAAATTTTAATTTTAAGTATATTTAGTTGTCACTTAAATTTAGATTTTCTGGCGGTGGTGGAGAGAGGAAGGAAGGGGGTGTCGAAGTAGTCCATCACTCCACTGGGTAAATTAATTTTATTTTCCAAAAATACCCGAATATCCGCCATACCAAGTTACGACGTGGTCGTATTACACATGCACCATCTTGAATATATAAAATGTATGACAGTCATACCTCGGGATTTGGAATAATTTCCACTAGTCAAGAAGAGGAAAAAAGAAGGGAGCATTTGACGTTTACAGGCTAATTTATAAAGATTTAATAATTGTATAGTTGTAAAAGTAAATCATTTCCCACCAATGATCTGAAGGGGAGGAGAGTTCCGACCTTCTATCGTATGAAGTAACTCCTGAACTTCCAACATAAACGGATACTGTTGACTAAGGTTATGCCAGTAATGATCGATTACAAAAACAGAATAAGAATAAGCAAATTATTTTTCAGAAACTACAGTACGTCTCTAAGGGCTATAGTATCATTAACAACTATGGTACTCGGAGAAAGAAAGATTAACAATTAATATAACTAATATATCTGATACTATTAGTAGTATGTGAACAGACAAGACACAACTTTTCCTACGGTACTTGTTAATAAAATAGTACATTATTCAACGATCCTATAATGGCAATAATTAAGACACGAGTATGTTTATAAAACGAGCTTAGCGAGTTTTGTAATTTCCATACGAGTGTCTCACTATGACACTCGCCACGCAGTGAAATTTAAAATAGGGGGCAATGGAAGTGAGCGCAGGTGTGATGCTATCCTAACCTAATTGGTCACACACACAACTGTTTCTTGAGCTCTGATTGGTGGGAGAAATTGTATCATAATGAAAACTTGTACTATAATAAGGCTCATTTTAGTACAGTTTTCTGACATATAATATTTACATTTCGCCAAGGTCGAGCATGAAGATATTAAATGAAACGAATGTAAACGGAAATATTACCTAGATACGTTTGGACCTCCAATAGCCAACCTTTTGACACATAAATATTAAATCGCATATTTACCACATAATAAACGTAGAATTACGAAATTTTGAAGAAGAAAAAAAGCAGATGTTGTACAGGAAAATGTCAATACTGAAGGTATGATGCATTTGCATAGATTACATATTGTATATCCCGGATGGCGGCCATGCGTTATACTGAAACTTTATATCGATAAATCATAATATTACAATCGAATAATTAGAATGAAACTTAGTGAAAAGGGAGTCTTATAAGAGAGACGTCCGTTGCTCAAATCCCCGAGATATTGCAGCAAAGAGATACCCGCTTTCACCCGGGTGGATAGGCTATACGCTGCAGGTCTATCATATTTAGCTTCATTCTAAGAAATACGCGAACAGGGATCAATACAAAAATATATATTGAACCTTTTAGCATGTTTGTGTGCCCCTTCGTCTCCCACCACTGTCACACCGTAGTTAGAATAAATCAGAATTTTACTTTGAACAATAAATTATAACCTCTAGGCCTACATTTTCCACGACCACCCAAATTGTACGGAATCTTACAGCACAAAAAAAAAGGAATATGAAAATGAACTCATTTATTTCAAAGAAAGTAGGCTAGTTGCCACTTAGAGAACTTCGTGTTTTCCGTGTTCCAAAGTAGACTGAGGACGGCTCAGAGCTCGACACCGTGCATCAAGCAGTTTTAAAGCTATTAAGAGATGAAATCTTCTTGTTGTAGAATTTGAGAGGTTTCTGAGAAAACATTGCACCACAGCTCAACCAAGGATTGCCAACGTTCCTTGATCACAGTAAAGGATTCCTTCTACCTTCAAACGGATGATTACGTCCTGACCTGTCCGGTATAACGTAGAACTTAATTTTCGGTACGGTATGTGAGATCTGTGCTGGACAGAACGGAGGCAGACAGGTTTTTCTCCGGGTACTCCGGTTTTCCCTGTCACAATTTCATTCCAGCAACACTCTCCACTATCATTTCATTTCATCTGTCATTCATTTAATCATTGCCCCAGAGGAGTGCGTCAGGCCTCGGCAGCCGGCACAGTTCATATCCTCGCCGCTAGATTGGGGGCTTCATTCATTCCATTCCTGACCCGGTCGGAGACTGGAAGCAGGCTGTGGATTTTCATTGGTAAGTTCTTATTGGTGCATTTTTTAAATAACCATAGATTAAGGATTAGTAACCAGAGAGTGACTGAGAAACATCTCTTAACATTATTAGAAGCCTTGTAAGCCTACAAGTTATTTAAACGGTAGGTTTATCAATTGTTAAAAAAAACTCTTAACATGGATTATTATCAGGTAAGGCCTACAAATGTTTGAGAGGAAGATTATTTATACATACCTGTTGCACATAAAACGAGCTTCTAATTAGAGCTTTGTGGGAATGGTTAAATGGATTGATGATACAGGGTTCATTTAGCCACTTTCTATGTGTATTTTAAATTCCGGTATTATGTTTAAAACTTTTTACCTATTCGTAAGTTCTTATTATTGTAAAACCATCACTGCTGATGCTATAATATGTTATTTTCATTTATGACCAAGGAATTAGGAAATATTGGATAGAATGGTGCATTGAGTGGTGATACAGTAGGATAAAATGCAACTGTGTTTTGGAAACCTACGGGTTGACACGAATTATGATAGCTTCCTGAGATCATTACTGCCATTTATGATATAAATATTTGACCCCTCACTCTTCCTCAATTTTATCACAATCTAATCGTCACAGCTCTTTGATGAGAGGTATGTTGCATTTAGAAATGACCGTGACGAAAATATAACCGGCGGGGGTGTAGTCCTGGCAGTTCATAATAATTATAAAGGTTTTAAGTTAAATAAACTAATGGCCTTCAAATTTATAAATAAAATATGTATTTTTAAACCTTTGGAGATTGACCTGCTTCTGTAAACGGAAGTCCCTTGTGTGAAACTCTTCATAGAAAACTATTTTACCATAGTTTTCTGTTCAGTTTACTTTCCACCGGATTCAAAGGCAGAGAAATACGATGAATTTTACGCAAGTAGAATCGAACTCACTCATAAGCAACAATACTGTTCTTATTTTGGAAGACTTTAACATTCCGGAAATAACCCCAACATGTTATTTAAAAACAGGCTCTCGGCTTTCTATCTCCTTAAATAATTTTATAAATATGATGAACTTGAAAAGTTTTAATAATATCGTGAATGTGAATGAGAGAACACTTGATTTAGTACTGTTCACCATCTCCTCTATTGCTGTCAATGGAGAGGAATAACCCCTTGTACCGGAAGACAATTATCATCCCCCCTTAAACATTAATGTACGATACCGGCAAAGAGAAGTTAGACACAATATTCACCAAACTCATTCATACAATTTTAAAAAGGCCAATTTCGAACTTCTAATGCAAGAAGTTGATTGGAGTGTTCTCTCGCAATTTTTCCTTGTAGACGAGGCGGTAGATCATTTTTATTCCCGTTTATATCAGGCTTTGAATTCTGTGTACCTGTAAGCACTAGTAGAAGGACCAAACTGTATCCATGCTGGTTTAATTTTGATATAATAGAAAACATTCGGAAAAAATCTTACCATCGGAAAGAAATGCGTAAGGAACAGGCCAATAAGGACTTTCATTGCAAAAATTTTAAAGAGCTTAGGAAAATTCTAAAACGTGATATTCAATCCGCTTACCGACAATACGTGCGTAATGTCGAAAATGCAATCGGAGAGGACGCGAATCGCCTCTGGGCATTTATTCAACACAAGAAACGATCCCCGGCCATACCCGTAATGAAAACGAATGGGGAAATGTTAGAAAACGATAAGCAGATAATCGACGGATTTGCTGATTATTTCTCGTTAGTTTATTCCAAGGAATGCGCCAAGTATGACAATTTAGGTGCAAGTGACTAAGACGTACATAAACAGATTAGTATTTCTGGTGTTATGAATGCGATACTAACAAGTAGTTCCGTGAACAACTATACAGCCTATTTTCATATATCCTACTTATGTTAATTGCCTCTATCAACATACAAAATTTCAGTTTGATTGCTGTAATAGATTCGTAGATATTGAGAATCGACTAAATATTGCGGATGGTCGCCATGTTGGATTGTTTTATGTATAGGGCATAGATTCATGTACCATTAAAGGAAAATTATTGCGTAGGTTCATTATTTAAACTTTCACTTCGATCGCATGATTACGACACAAGAAATAAAAACTTAATTTTATAATTCGCACAGCCGCCATCTTGAGGTTATGTAAACAATTGAACTAAATTAGATACCAGTGCATACAATGTGTATAAACATTTCCTGTACCAAGTTTCATTGCGTTTGGTTCATTAAATCGCGAGAAAGGTCTATTTAAAATTTTCAAATTCGCTTGACAGCCATATTCGTTTTGTAGTTAACCGGTTTTTGAAAGTCTTATAGATGAACTTCCAGTAGTGCCCTTTATCTCCGTACAAAATTTCAGGGTGATGCCGCTAATAGTTTCAGAGGTATAGAATGCCGGTGAAATATTTCGCACAGCCGCCATCTTGAGGTTATATAAACAATTGAACGAAGTTAGATGTCGGTGCATTACAATGTGTATAAACATATACTGTACCAAGTTTTAATGCGTTTGATTGGTTAAATCGCGAGAAACGTCTATTTAAGTGTTGCAACTTCGCTTGGCCGCCATGTTGGCTTTATAGTTACCAGATTTTTAAAAGTCACATAGATGAACTTCTAGTGGTTTCCTTTATCACCGTAGGGGCCGATAACCTAGATGTTAGGCCCCTTAAAACAACAATTATCATCATCATCACTTTATCACCGTAAAATATTCCAGGGTGATATCGGTAATAGTTTCGGAGATATTGAATGCTGGTGAAATATTTCGCACAGCCTCCATGTTGGATAGGTGAGACGTAGCAAAATTTGAAGGGCACGGTCAGGGTCATCCTGAATAGTGCCATGAACTTACCGAGTTTCATTGAAATCTCTCCAGCCGTTTGGAAGTTATTAGGGAAGGACACACACCATCACACACACACACACAGACAGACACACGGACAAAAGGTGATCTCAAAAGCCTTTTTTTTTCATAAATGAAAATAGGCTAAAAAGAATCAAAAGAAAACCGCTGGACCAGACCTAATTCCTCCATACATAATCAAAGGCTGTGCTGGCCTATCCTTTAACTATAATATTTAATACAACCATTCAAACTGGTACTTTTCCCAGTCGTTGGAAAATTACCAGGGTAAGTCCCATACATAAGTCTGATTTTGGTAATTGCAGACCCAGGGCAATGCTGTCCGCCATTGCAAAGCTCTTTGAACAATTATTATATCATCATAATATTTAAGCACGTACAGTACATTAAAAGTGACTCTCAACATGGGTTCATGCCTAAAAGATCAACAGTAACTAATCTAATCAAGTGTGTGCGTTCCATCTATGAAACAGGGAAGCACGGCGAAAGCTGGACATCACATGGCGAAGGGAGCGACTGAAACATTGCCCAACACCAGTTTACCTGGGTGTCACACTAGATCGCGCTCTAACGTACAGACAGCAATGTCTGAACACGAAACAGAAGGTCAGTACTCGCAATGGCATACTCAAGAAGCTGATCGGCAGCACCTGGGGAGCCAGCCCAAGCATCCTGAGGACTCCGGACTTGCACTGTGTATGTCAGCCGCTGAGTATGCCGCTCCTGTGTGTAACGCTTCAGTACATGCTAAGCAGGCTGATACTGCGGTCAACGACACTGCATGGATAATCTCGGGATGCTTCAAACCAACACCAGTGTACAAACTATACCCTATTGTTGGAATAGCCCCTCCCAACATCCGGAGGGCCACTGCTGCGGACGCCGAAAGAACAAAGCAGGAGAATGACCATCGACATTCACTATATGGTCACCAGGCAGCAAGGTCTCGCCTCAGATCCCGCAAGAGTTTCCTTGCTAGGACTGCCGCTGGAGAGAACACCAGAGACAACTCACCTTAACAGATGGAGGAGCTCACTGCCCACAGGCATGTCACCAATGGATGAACTGGCTCGTGGCACCGACCTACCTTATCCTGTGTGGAGGTCCCTCACCCGCGTGAGTGGGTGTCCCTAGATGCAAGACCAACCTGAAAAAATGGGGGATCCTTCCAGCAGACGCAGACACCTCTTGTGAATGTGGAGATGAACAAGACCCAAGCCACCTACTTATCTGCCCCCTCCTGGACAACCCATGCACAATAGAAGATGTTTTTAGAGGAAGCAACAAGGCCATCGCAGCTGCAGGTTTTTGGAAATGCTGACCGGACACGGAAATGAATGTATGACTAATCTAATGGAGTTTACTCACAACGTATCAGTAGCAATGGACAAAGGAAGTCAAGTTGATGTAATTTATACAGATTATGGGAAGGCATTGGATAAGGTAGATCATGATATCCTCTTAAATAAGTTAGCGTAATATGGTTTCTCCTACAATTTGCTGAAGTTGTTCACCTCATATCTCAGTGAACGAAAACCGTTTGTTGCTTGCAATGGATGTGAATTCTATTCATATTATGCCCGATCAGGTGTATTTATTAAAACGTTTTGTTATTCGCGGACGATGTCAACATTTTTAGAAATATTCAGATAGGGCAGGACTGTCAATTACTACAAGAAGATCTCAATAATGTGACATTCTGGAGTAAATTAAATCGCTTGAATGTTAACTTAAAGAAATGCTCAGTAATGAAGTTTACTAGAAACAAATTCCAAGTGATGTTTGGATACCGGATATTGGATGAGTATCTCACTATTAACAATTCTAACAAAATCTTAGGAGTCCATTTTGATTCAAAGCTAACATTTTCATTGCACACTCATGAAGTGGTAGCTAGTGCTTATACAATGTTAGGCTTTATAAGAAGAAATTCTAAAGATTTTATCAACCCAAGAAATATAAACTTATTGTTCAATTCTTTTGTTAGAAGCAGATTAGAACATGCATCCAGCATCTGGAATCCCTGGTACTTTAACCACATTAGTGAAATTGAAATGGTTCGGAATAAATTCCTAAGATATCTGCAGTATAAAATCACGGGTATTTATCCGAAATATGATAGCTATGGAAATATTCTAAGTTACTTAAATTATAAATCTCTGGCTAACAAACGAAAAATCGCAATTCTTGCTTTTGTCTTCCAAGTATTCAATAACCTTTTGTATAGTCCGTATTTAATATCACAGCATGACGAATAGAAGGAGAAAGTGAGAAGACTCCTGAAGTTCAAGCGCGCCCCGCCAGGCAGCGTTAGAGTGGGCAAGTTCCACACTGCCGGGGTCAGCTGGTCTTAGGGATTGTGCTAAGGGAAACGAATTACTTTGTAACTAATACTCTTTTAAAAATTAATTAGCGGTTACAATTAAAATAGCATGGCAGGGCACAAATGAAAATATAATTCACGGAAATAAGAACTACGGTCTTCATTACATGTTACGGAACGCACAGATTCCTGGAGTATACAGTCGGAGAAAGCCCAGATCTTTCTCGTAACATCTGCAGGATTAAGGATGTGAGGTTGTAGAGAGCTTGTCTTGCCACTGACTCCTAACGAATTCCTGGCCTTTTTATTTGATTGACCACCATCGCAAGTAAAGCCAGCCACCCTCGCCCCAGCCTCTTTTAACTGCAAAATCACCTATATTAGAACTTTTGCGTGAATGTCCCCTGAAGTAGCATTTCTGCTTGCATAAACAGCAACTGGCTGCACCCAATATATGCATGAAAGGTACGAATATGAACACTAGAGCGTGATTTGCAAGTACGTTCTTCTGGAGGTCAGGTGTGTGTTCACCTAAATCAACTAATCCATCTACTTTATCAGAAAAGCTATTTAACTCGATTTCTTCTCTTAGCTTCTCTTCTTCGAAAATTACAACACCGTAACGTGAATTATCATTCTTTTCTTCCTTAAAATAGTCTGAAATAGCATTTATACTATGCGTATTAACTCCATAAGGGCACTTAAGTCCTTTACAAAGTTTTCTCAAGTGACTTTCTGAAGGCAGCGGCAACAGATTATGTCGCCGACAATGACTGAATCCTTTCGGTGATTTTATTCTCAACAATAAACACTCTAAAATGAATTAATTGCTGTACCTCATTCCATTGTGAGATTTTTCCTGGCATTTCTTGAGCATAGTGTCTATTATCTTTTCCTTCTTGCTAAAGTGTTCGTTATCTTTGTAATTAAATGCCTGTGAATTTCGAACCTGCTTCTCCAGCAAATTAATTCTCGATTTTGCCGAGTTGAGACAGGATCTAACGCGAATTAAATTACGGTTAGCATACTTTAGGCGCCTTTTGAGCAATATTATAGTCTTTTCAGCATCAGTAAGTACACTAGAATGACCCAAATTCTTATCAACATTGGACTGACCTTTTAATGCCTCATTCGTTGCTCCACTCCCATCTTCAATCTTCTTTCTTCTTTTTCTGGTGGTGTCGAGATTATTTTTCCTGTTGGGAGCTTTACGGGACTTATTCTCACTACTTCGGTAAATTAGGGGGAAAATGAGGCACTGCTCCAGGACGTAACTTCCACCACACACGAGAGATTTCCACTTCTTCATCATTCACTATAAAATTACCTGATGTTACTATCAAATCATCAGAGAAATGAATTTGACAAATTCTAATACTTCGCGTTAACTCCGTATCCTTTCGTGGAATAGCTCTGGCCCATTTTTCAAATTGATTTTTATTCTTCGGTGGTGAAAAAAAATCGTATATCGTCAACTACTCTACCATACCCTGACTTACAGCCAGACAAAAACCAGTACGGCATGTTGAACTATTAAATTAACAAAGCCGCATAAGATATATGTTTGAAGTTCACAACACAAAACGCTGATACCCCCAGGGGCTCACATCTTGTGGGCGTGGGTTGGCGACCACGGGGCCCCAGCTGAGTCCGGCATTGCTTCCACTTACTTGTGCCGGGCTCCTCTCCGTCTTCTTTCCTGTCGACCTCACTTGGTCAACTCTTATTCTCTTCTGACCCCGACGGTATTAGGGTATCCGATGCCTAGGGAGTCTCTTCCTTTCCCGCCTTAATTGGCCCTTGTCTCATCTTTTCTGATACCCTCCTTCTGCGAGGGGTCAGCCTTCTTTTTCTCTTCCTTTTACCTCCTGCCTTGTGCTCTAGGCCCTTAAGGAGGCAGGGTGTATGTAGCCCCACCACTTCTGGTGCACCCTAGATAATGCTACACCCTCAGGGGCTCACGGCTGGTGAGTTCGGGAGTTGGCGACCCCGAGGGATTCCTGAGCTGGGTCCGTTTTCCCCTTTTGTCCCTTACCTTTGGGGCGGACCCTTTCCTCTTTCACTTTCCTATATGCCTTTCATGGCTCTCCTTCCTCCCAGGTCCGTCAATCCGCCTTCTCCGAGGGTTGAGGGCATTTCTTTTCCTTCTTTCCTTTTTTTTGCCTTATTCTCCTTTAGTTTTCCATTTCTTCTTCTAGTATGTAGGTTATTAGTTAGTTTTAGTTTTAAGTTCGCTTTTCTTTTTCATCTTCACGATCACTCCAACCATCAGGGGCCGATAACCTAGATGTTAGGCCCCTTAAAACAACAATTATCATCATCATCACAAAACGCTGATGTACACAAGGCACAATGAACTGAATTTAAGAACTGAATGCAGAGACAATTCAATTTAATTCACACAAATATCTCACACAGTAACTTCTCGCGCACTTTTCTAAGACCCGGCTCGACCCAACAACAGCACACGTTGTTGGACATTATCGCTTGCAGTGCTTGTAGCGGCGGGACCACAAACTACCGTGCTATAATGGCGGAGTCCTCACACTAGGTCCTTCTATTCGTCATGATCACAGTTTAATTTACGTATCCCACCTACCTCAACTCGACCTAAGTTTATTACATTTTACTGCCCAAGAACTAGAACTGAACTGCATAAACATTCCCCAATAATAAGTGCTATTCAATTATACAATGAACATTCAATAGCAAACAACCTTGACTTATTCAGTTACACATATAGTTCCTTTGATTCTGCCTGCTGTGCGATCACATGAACTCGTACGTTCCACCTACCAATTTGCTGCACATACTTATTTTAGTTTCGTATTTAGTTGTATAATTAATTTAGTACAACTCAAAATTATGCCTGTCAATTATATTATAATTTGATAGAATGCCGGTAGTGTAACGAAATGTACATGTGTCTCTTTTTATTAGGCATATGCCTGCTAGTAGCACAATAAATCCAAATAAATAAATAACCTACAAATTCTATGTCATGAAATTGATAAATTTATTCAAATAGCAACATATGTAGTTTTATAGTGCACAGAAGGTTATTGTACTGATCTCCTGAATGTATTTTAACTGATGAATAAAACTAATATAAACGACTTTATTAACTGTGTACTGTGTATTAAACTTTATTAAGTTGGTAGAAGTTTTTCAGTTGATCAGTGATTTGCAGTTTTTATTTTCACATAGTTTCGATAAACAATGTCATGTTCCAATTTAAATAAAAACGCACATACAATTCTTCATCAATAGATGCTCTTGCCAGCTACGGGTGCCATTCGAGAATTTTTGGACGAGCTACAAGCATAGTGTGAGGCTATTTGGGAGGACTTTTATGCAACAGAAGCTATGGTAAACTCTGATTGGAAAGGCCCCGATTATGAGCTCCGCCACACCTGGACACGTTTTGCAGTACATGTTTTGTAGAGTGCATTTGTAGGTTTCGTGTGTATGTGGGAGGGCTCTGTGGCAGATATCATGCACTGAGATTGTGAGATATGAACGAAGGCTGTCGCTAAAGGACTCGTGTGCCGACCAGGATTTATAATCTCGAGTGATTGAATTCCATTGTTTATTATATGTACTGTGTATTACTATGGCCATTGGCTGCATTAAATGTTTATTAATTATTCATAAATAAATAAATAAATAAATAAATAAATAAATTGCACTTCATACTGTCATGAACTGAAATCATATTTTTGCTAGCAAGCTTATCATCCTCTCGTTCGCCGCCATGTTGTAAACAAAAACCAGCGATGATTTGTGTCCCACTCTCGCCTAGCGTTAACGAACAAATCCACGGGGATGGTAGGCGTTATTAAACCGATGGGAGATCGAAACACAGCCTAAGTGTACCATATCTCAGGAAAAAGGATAACATGTCGGGAATCATTTGAAAAGAAAATTACAACTAGCCAACCGTATATTACTGTGGTAGTTTACTACATCTAGCATACTTCAGGTTTATGAACTTAAAAGATCGAGATATTAACCACAAAACGCATTCGTCTCGAACATCAGGGGCAGATGACCTAGCTGTTCCGCCCATTAAAACTCCAATAACTAACATCTTGAACATCGGGGGATGTTACTCATACTTGAGGAAAACACAGGTTTCTATGCATTGTCAAATAAAAATTCATTGAACATTTAATTTTGTACCAATTATTTAATTTTCCACGATATACTTTACAATTAGTACATGAGGATATCCATTACTAAGGGTGGGAAACCCAACCCCCTTTGTGTCTTTATCTAGATAGATAAGGTCACAAATTGCATCTTTCCTTCATTTAAAGAGGGTGGTTCAAAGTAGGCTCCCACCATTCCGTACATAGTTCTCAATCACATCTCATGTCAGATACCAATAAAATATCCATTATCATATGTTAGATGGCATGGAGACCAGCCTGTTGTTTTCGAACCGTTAAAAGAAAGAAAACTCATTGTGGCCACATTATCTTTTTGCAAGTCTTCGCACTGTTCCATTACGGCACCTCAACCAGAACTGAATTCTTTGGTAGAGCCGGCCTCCGTGGAGACCAACTATGCTACCCACCACACCACGAGACGTTACAGGAGGGATCTCTGAGCAAACCTTGCACCACAGCTCAATCATTAAGTAAACAGGAGAGTGAGTATTCTCCATCAACCAAGACCACAAAGTTAAGTCTGAGAGTTGAAACGGGGTACACTGTGCCTCGTGAGGCAAAGCTGGGTTTGATTGCTACCTCAGCCATTCTAGCAGTGGTTTGTTGTGGTTTCCCTCACTTCTACTCCAAGAAAATGCCGGGATGGTTCCTAACTTAAGGCCATGGCGGCCTTCTTCCCAATCCTCGCCGGAATTACAAATACCACATCACTACAGACACTACAATAACACAGGTTATCATACTAATTCTCCATAAACGCGAAGTAACCTAGATTGTTGTTTTTTAGTTTTAGGGGCTTGAACATCGTGTACTTGGGTGCGTGTGAAATATTTGTCTGATAACCGTGTTACTGTGATGGCTGTATTAGTATGAGAATTAGTAATTCAGGTGAGGATTGAGAAGAAGACAGTCGTGGCCATAAGTTAGGAACCATTCCGGCATTTGCTTGGAGTAGAAGTGGGGGAAACCACGGAAAACCACTGCCAGGATGGCTGAGGAGGGAATTAAACTCACCTGTTTGCAGTTCTGCTTCTCGAGGCTCAATGTACCTTGTTCTAGACCTCAAACCAGAATTAAATTTCTTGGTAAAGCCGGTAATCAAACCCGGATCCCAGGGCGACAGTCAAGAATACTAGCCGCCACACTACGATGTGGCTGAATTGACCATGATGTCCAAGCCCCTAAATAAAACAGCAACAACAACATATACATCCAAATTGGTGGACAGAGGACCATCAAAGGTTTTCTCGATATTTATACTAAATTAAGGGTGAGCACCTCTTGCTCAGAGTCGCAGTCCGAGCAAGCTTCAGTCCCCTCCACCCAGAGGCTGTCGGCAATACAGTACAGAACAGCTTCCTCCTGAGTAAGCGAGAGCCTGCCCTGCATCCCAAAATATAGAGGAATATAGGCTACATAAATGCAGATTCATCCCATATCGCGCAGTTAGATTGCTGTATCTTCCTCTAGTAAACATGACTTTGCATGAGCATGCTGATTGTAATGGCCTGTGATATACTGAGATGGTATCTTCTCTTAGTGTTATTTGTAACTCTTCTGTCGGTCAACACGAATTTCCCCCAATGATTGGGCTGGTACAATGTATATAATATGTAAAGAACACTCCTGGAAAGAAAAAGACATGATTAGTTTATGATCACTATTATAAAGGACCAATTTTTGGGATAAACTAATCAGTTTTTTTCAGGAGTGTTCCTTACATATTAAATACATTGTTCCAGCCCAATCATTGAGCAAATTCGTATTGACCGACTGAAGAGTTATAAACAACAGTTTGTACAGGCAACACTGAAGCGGCTTCAAAAATGTACATCTTCTCTTAGCCATTTCAGACGAATGCTCAGGCCATACCAACAAGGTGGTGAACACACACTTCAGCCAAAGAAGAACATGAAGAGTTTCTGATTTTAGTGGTTTGGTAATTGTTGCCTCCTGAGCATTGTGGCATAATTGGAGATAAATAATAAATAAAAATCCCATTTGAGAACCGCGGTTTTAGGAAAACACTGCGCTAACATTCCAGCAGCAGAAACATTCAGGCATTCTTATCAATTAAATTTGTAGCATTTCAGAAGCACTTGTGTACATTGTACATCCTCCACCAAGAAGCACATCACTGCATCGCACCACCCTCCCGAGGCTCGATGCGGATATTGAAGCCTTCCGCCCTCTTCAAGATGATGTCCCCCGTCAGGCGGAATGACTCCTCAGTCACGTCCGAGTGCACCCTGAAGTTCCTCAGGATGGTCGACAAGATAATCTTCAATTTGAGCATAGCGTATTTCCGACCTGGACAAAGAAATATAACGTTATTAGCTAGAGATTTGTTAAAACCACAACGATAGGTTAACAGGTGAATGAGCGAGCTAAGTACAAGTGTAACCAACTGTTAATTATTACATTATTTAATAAAAATGCTGTCAGCAATAACACTGGGGAACACGATTTTTGGTGTCTAAGATGTTAGTCCTTTTTGGGATGTTCTTGGGCCGTAGATTCTGAAAATGTAGCTTTTGCATATCAGCTATCCTTCTCACGATATGGCATATTACGTAGGTTATTCAATTAAGCCTAAATCATTGACAAATAAACACCAGTTCGTCATTAAGATAACATGTATTTTTGAATTTGTAGTTAGTCGTTATACATTTCTTGTTCACTATGACGCAATGCCTAGCAGAAAGAAAACAACACACGTATGACACCTTCAATTTGGCACATCGCCGAATTCACGTTTCTGTGATTTTCTGCGATGTGATATTTCTGTACATTCTTGATGGAGGCTCCAACAATAGTCTGCCATCACATGCGTATCACATCGTCCACAGTAGGCTACTGTCCTTCCGTTATCCTAATTACTACATTACTGTAATACATTATCACAAAATTATCAACATCTAAAAAAACTAAAAAAGACATGAGCTGATAGAACAAAATGGACAGAAGTTTTTAAATTCCATACACCACACACAAATTTTATTTTTGTTCCCCAGTGTAACAAATCGCGGTATATCCTCGGCGTACACTGATTTACATTGTGTTTACCAGACAATCACAGTGATTGCAATGGTATACTTGGTATCTTCATAAAGTGTGAAAACTGGGCAGTGGAGATTATTTCAATAAATGTTCAGAAATGTCTGAATGAGAGAAGAACCTAACGTGAAAAGCAATTTCTAGCGATCTGACATCTGTAATCGATAAAGCGTGATAATGTAGTCAATGAGGGTCACACCTCTCTTTAAAGTGTAAAAAGTATACAATTCATCCATGTTATTTTTTCCAGGTCAGGCAATGAGACAAATAATAATGTCGTTCCCTCCCAATTTCAGTACGCACACTAATTTGTCGACCTACTGAAATGCGATTCTTTAGTAGAGTACGAACGTAGAACTGAAAAAAATGCTTCTAAATCTTGGATACTTAAATATTGGCTATACCTTTCCCCAGTGTCCAAAACTATTTTATTTTTGAAAATATAGGCTTATGAAATCACCATTTATCTGTGTGTATTGAACCCATGTACCATAGGCTTCAAAGGGAGTCGAATTCATGTATTTTGAGAAAGGAATGAAAGAATCATACAGTCTCTAAGGGAACGGAGAGAGATTTCAAGCCAGGATTCTAACCTAACATTGTGCAAACGCTAGGGCCAGGTGTTCATAAGATGAGCTCATGCCTCTTGACATTTATAAGGAGCCAGTCATGGATATTATTAGAACGAGTGGAAAGTTTGGACTGTAAGACGAAGAAGCTTGACTCGGAAATTGCTCTTACTTTGCAGGAATATGGCAACCGCGCTGCTGAGTCAGAACAAGAATAATTAAATTTAACCCGTTTACGAGTATAAAAATAAGTAAACAGATACAGTACGGTGAATCATTTTGGATTAGAGATTTTTGTGTAAAGAAAAACCCTTTAATAATAGTACAGGAGAAAACTGCAACCGCAAGTATACGTCATTGGGAATTCACCGGGACCCAAGGAGTGGGAGAATTAAAAATGAACAGCACCACCCACACAGTTGAGGACGAGAAATTAATTAATATCTCGGAAATGCACGATCGATTTCCATGCACAGGAAGATTATTTTACGTTTGGAAGACGAGCTTTCTGGAGATATGATTTTTATAATTGTGCGACAATTAGTTCAAAGGTTGGTCACGAAAAGGACTAGGATTTTATCTTTTTGTGACTGAAAGGTATAAAACTCCTGGCCTCACCAAGCCAATCATGCAGTCTACGAGCATTCCGGGAGCGGAAGTGCTGCACCACATCGTATACGCAGTATTCAAGAGCCCGTGAGGGGAACGTAACGCTGTATCAGACATCGAAGGCAGCTAACCAGTACTCCTTGAGGGGAGAAACGCTGTATTACACCGCAGAATTAATATCCGATAGCCATGGGCGTCGAAGTATCAGTAACTTGCGTGCCTCCGGAAGGAGTTGCAAAGAAGAAGTATTAATGTATCGCCGTGTTGAAAAATTAGGAAAATCCTAGTTACAGGATTTAGGTCCGACAGGGCAAAAGTTACCGTAAAAGTTCCAAAAATACCGTCAAAGCAGGCTGCGAACTTAGGATTCAGGCGATAGGTCTTTCAGTAATCGACCAAAAGTATCATAACGCACGGAAGTACCGGAACAGCGAGATAAACAGTTTATAAATTTTAAAGAACCCGAACAGGGAAAACAGAGTAAGGTTCGCCACGTATTCCAGAAAATTAGGAGTGCGAGAACCAAATAAACAAAGAAGAACGGAAACTATAGACATTGTTTTCAAGAAAGCAGACGAACTATTATAAAGCGCTAAGACTCGAGAAGTATTAGTGGCTAAAAAATCCATAGGTCACCGATAGGTTATCGAGGGGACCTCGATCAGAACAGACTTTCGCTAGGATCGATAAATCAGATCTAAAAGGGGAGCCGTTCAAGCTAGAGAAATAGCCGATCATCAGGATCAGGATTTGAAGAATTATTATTCCAGGGAAGCAGTAGATGATTCGAGACTTTCGTATTCTGCAGGATAGGAAGCCGACATTGAATAAATTTCACCCTTGGAGACGGGAGATTAAGAGGTCACGTGTGATAGGCTAAAAAGACGGCCTAGTGATCAAAAGTTGTGAAGTGTAAATATATCAAAAGTGTGTGTTAAAAGTAATATATTTTTAGTGTTTTATTGTGTGTTCAAAACGGATACACCAGTGTATTAAAAATGTTGTCAGTGTTAAATATAGTGAATATGTGTCAAGAAATTTTTGTACAGAAGATGAGTTTGTACAATATGGAGTAGGTCAAGAAGGTGGGCCGAAATGTCACATCAAACGAGAATAAAGGTCAGAAAATGACCTTAGACATGTGAGTAAAGAATTTAATTATGTTTTGGTGTCGGGGAAAAATTTTGTGTACAATTCCACCGGAGTTTTGAGTAAAAGGGATGTTTTAAATGAATAATAACTAAATAAGAACGCGATCTGAACGAAAATAAAGTTTTAAGAAATAATAAATAATTATGTGAAATAATAAATCATGTAGAGGAAATGCATGGAATAAAATATCAGTGTATTTAATGAATGTTATAAAAGCAAGCGTAATAATAATAATAATTATAACAAAGATATTTACATAAAGGTAAATTTGAATTATATGAAAGAAATAGCTTTTGAGCTTTTGTAAGGAATGAAAACATGATGTGAGTAACAAGGTAAAGAAATCTAAATAAAGATTAAATTGAATGATATAAAAATATAGAGCGTTGAAGCCTTAACAAATGTATAAGACATGATGTGAATGCATGTTCTTAAAAATGGAGCGATTTATTGTCAACGGAAAAGATTAATATAAGAATTGAGATATGTATCAATTGTTACTATGAATTTATCAGTTCTTTGGAAGACATTAGGCCGTAAAGTAATGTGTAGCGTAATGGAACGCAATTAAATAAAAAGTCACGTTAGGAACGCGTAAAAGTTAAAGTACTTGGTAAGTTACTTATGGAGGATAGTTGATTGCAGTGAATTGAGATATGTTGTAAGTCCTCTAAATTGTGACGTGGATCACGAGGCCATGTGTGTATTATTTAAAAGGGAGCTAAGGTATGGTATTATTGAGCGTATGTCATGTAGGCCACGGCCGACTTTAAATCGCGTCTTGTATAAGTCCTCCAAATGTGGAAATGGTTCCCGAGGCATGTTAAGAGATTCGAACATAGAATCCTCTTGCTGTTAAAGCCCCTAATTATTCGTCGTTGAATGTGTATTATTCTTCCCAATCAATGAGGACCCTCTCATAATTAATAAATGCCAAGGTTACGAAAGTGGTTTATGAGCCAAAGAATATTGTTGAATGAAAATAAGTGAAGTAAAAGCCAGGTCTCTCCATAGAACTGAGAATAATGTGAAGGTTTGTTTTAAAGCATTGAAGAGAGCTGCCACCGTAGGTTAGGCAGAGAGCCGCTTTCCTTGTCATAAATCACGCTCGAGTATAATGGCCTGACCCTCATTGAGCGAGGGTGGGTAGAAACCGTCTTGTAAGAAATGTTAAATACACCGTGAGTGTTTAAAGTTGTTAATGACCCGGGCGTTGAACCGAGGTCCTTGTAGATTGATATTATCGCTTGCCAGTTCAGATCGTAGTTTTCTTATGTGATAATGGTCTTATAAGACAAATGAATTAAATAAAATCCCTATTGTAATATTGTATGGAAAATAAGGAATCCACGAGTTTTGTGAAGATGACTAGGTTTCGGGAGTGATCATAGTTTTTGACTTTGTCAAGTAATCTTTATAACTCTGGAGTACACAAATAAGTTTCCCGATCACCGTAGTGAATTTGAAAATTTGAGAGAGATAGTAAATACGGAGAACATGTGATATGCCCAAATATGGAAGTGAATAATTAACATGTAATTTTAAATGTAATTATATATTTGTTTTGATGATAAGAAAGGATAAAAATAGTTCTTGAGGTGTATAAAAGTATAACACCATTATTATGGGAAAGTATCGAGCCAAAGGAGCTCGTAGTTATATGGAACTTTAAGATAAGTACTTTATGGAAGTGAAAATAATCGTGAATTGTTGGTTTTAAAGAAAACCATGTGTTTTAAAGAGAATATTTGTTTTATTTTTATGCTATTCCTTGTTCACTTTGGACAAGTAGAATGATATTGGTCAGTAGTTATTTGTTTTATTGTTTGTAGTGCCATAATTTTGATTAATTAAATGTGTTAAAAATAGGAGTTGATTTTGTTGTTATTTTTGCAAGCGTATCCTCTATTTAATCCAAAATATGTAAGTCACAGAGTGGGAGAACTTACCGCAGCCCCGAAAAATCCCGAATTGAGCAATGCTGGCATACTGTGATTTGCATATTTCTTGCTAAAAGGGCACAGGGGGGTGGATAGAAGTACTGTGCTTGGATTAATGATTAGAGGAACACTAAAAACGGTCGATTCATGTAAAAGTAAAGTAATGATAGGAGTAGCTACAACGTACAATGTTAACTGACCGTAAGGGTCCCTGGAAACTCACACCGAGCAGCCCTGGATTTAAGGGACACTTGGGCTGAGTTTTTAGGCAAAAATGACAAAATAACAGTTTTTTGTTTTTCCCATATATATATCTTATGGACCCCTATGGATCATTTCAGTACAACAGTTTTCATGCACCGCCATTTTTAAAGGCTCAGCGACATTTTTAATTCTCCTCTGTGTAAAAAGATGATGGAAGGCAAATCATAGAAAGTAGGCTAAACTTTTAAAACTAGAAATCCTAGAAAGTCGTAGGTTAACTCAAACGAAAGGTCTAAATGCTCTTTATCTCTACAACAAAACATTGTATTTTTCACATTTTTCCACAAAAGTTTCATTGGGTGAGCCAAACTGATTAATATAGCATGCGATTTTATAAAAATGCTTTTATCTCCAAACAACGTTTTTAGGTAATCAAAAGCTCCATGTGCATGAGGTATTCACCAATTTTAATTAAAAAATCACTGGATATTCAGGAATACATGTGCTGCAAGATAACATTGCAATATCTCCAGCCACTTTGTAAATTACAGACCAAAAAAAATAAAAAACTATGAAAACATTCTCAAAATTCATAAAACATGATGGCACATAAAGAAAAAATTAATCTGACAGCATACACGTATCACTTTCCTGAAATGTCTCAATGTTATAATATTTAGAATAGTTTTATGTATATGTAATGAAAATATCAAGCGTTTTACACAATTGCTAATGCGCATGGAGCATTTTGATCACACGGTATATTTTAATCATATAATTAGTAAAAAATCCATTACATTTCATCCAATTGTTTTCAAATTTGGTATGTGACTTAGTGTTACTATTCTAAGTATGCAGTTTAAATTTCAACTCATTCTGATAAAAAATGTGGAAGTTGAAAAACTCAGCCCTAGTGTCCCTTAAACAACCCCCTACCAGACATTTCATGGCGCCCAGTACGCAGGGATGAGTTTTCCTAGGGAAAACCCAATTTTTTCTCGAAAAATCAAAATTTTCATTTTTTGAAAAAAAAAATGGTTTTTCGAAATTTTGAATTTTAAATACTTCCATAAAGGTCTTTGAGTTTGAATAAGAATATCAAAAGGGTACGGTGTAGTAAAAACCCGTACCAAAGTAAATTTTTAAAGAAATTGGGACACAAAGGTTCAGATTACTATCTCTCAAGCATGTTCTAGCGATGTGGCATGGGTAGCCCACTATATTCTAATAATATGGCATTGAGTGAGGAGATGCAACGGCTCTTGGAGGCCATAAACAATAAATTGGGAACAATAGACAATACATTGGGCCTCCAAAAGGATGAAAATAAAAAAGAGTTCGAATCCATAAATAAGAGTTTGAATCAATTGGATAGCCAACAGGAGGAAAATAACCAAAAGTTAGGATCCATGAATCAAAGTTTGGAGTCACTAAAAACTAATAGTGATAACATGGGAACTAAATTAGAAGCCATCGAAACTAATAGTGATAACATGGGAACTAAATTAGAAGCTATCGAGGCCGACGGTATAAAAATGAATAAGGAACTGAAGGCTGAGATAGAAAAGATTAAAACAGAAAGTGGGGATAACATGGCAGAACAGCTGAAAGTTATAAAAGATGAGACATTAAAGTCTATGAAAGCCGACAGTAAAGCAAACAAAGAAGCACTGAAGGCTGAAATAGAAGAGACAATAAATACTAAATTTCAAAGTTTTGACGCGGGGTTGGAGACGAAGTTAAATGAGTCAAAAAGGGAATGCCGAGAAAATTTTAAAATTTTAGAGGATAATTTTGGTACTATAGAAACTAAATTAAATAGCATGGAAAAAGCATGTAAAGAAAATGTAGAGGAATGTGAAAAGAAACTTGTAACCCAGATCCAAGGTGTGCAGAAAAAATTAGAAGCTCAGATAAAATCTAACAGCGATATCTGTAAAACATCCCGGGATGAAATAAAACAAAGTGTGAATGAGCTAGGAACCCGATTTGGAAAGGTTGAGGAGAAAGTAGGAACCCTCGAGAACAAAATCGGTGTAGTACAGACCGAAGTAACTGAGATGAAAAATCAAAATCAAAAGGATGCGCGGGATATGAAAGGTCAATTTGAGCTGTTTACCGGGCAGGTAGATGATAACTTAAAGAAGTACGAGGTTGGAATAAATCAAATATTAGGTCTATATGAGGAGCATCTCCAGAATGAAAGAAAACAACGAGAGAAAGAAAATAAGGAAAATACCCATAAGATAGATGAAATAAGTCAGGGTATTAATGATGTTCAGGGAACCATCGGAACATTAAAGGTCGAAGTAGGAAAAACTCATACGGAAGTAGGCCAGATCCAAAATGACTTGATGATATTATATAAGAGTCAAGGGAAAACTGAGGAAAAACTGGAAGGAATTAAAGTAAATATGGTCAAAGGACAAAGAGAGATGGAGAAGAAAATAAAAGAAATACGAGAAGACCTCGATACCATAGGGGACGTAAAGCCAGAAATTATAACAGAACAGGTCATGGTCATCAAGAAAGAGGTAGAAGAACACCTAAATGAAATCAGGAATAGCTTCAGGGACGACAAAAACCAACTCAAACGAGAACTGGAAACCAGTAAGAAAAACCAGGAAAGAATTCAAAATAAATTAGGATCCCGGTTGGAGAGGACTGAACATAAGAACAGTCAAATGGAAATCCAACTCATGGCTAATGAAGAAAGTGCCCGAAGAGAAAGGAAATTAGAATTTGAGAATCAGGAGGAGTTTCCAAAAACAGGATGGGTAGATTCCCGTGAACAAGGCACCGATACAGATAGGGACTTAGGAGGGGAGAGCCCTTATAAGAACCCAGGATATCCGATGGCGATGTCAACCCCATACATGAACCAGACAAATGGTCAGATAATAAACATTATCAAATCGAATGAGGATAGACCGGTAAAGTTTACGGGTAATAACATGTCAATTACTCCAAAATACTGGTTAAAGGAAGTCGCAGAGTACTTAAACGAAATGAAAGTTCCTCAGGATCGGAGACTGAGAGCTATTGAAAAGCTGTTGGCAGGTGATTGTCTCACCTGGTTCAGAAGCTTTAGGTACACCTTTGATACGGTGGAAGGCTTTAGAGAAGCCTTTTTAAAACGATATTGGGCAGCAGACGTCCAGGAGAATTTGAGGCTAGATCTGTACTCTAGGAAGTACAGCACAAATGCACCAACTAAGTACTCGGAATTTTTTACCGCTCAGCTGTGTAAATTCCGCGAACTTGACATTGCTCCAGCTGAGAATGACCTGTGTGCCGCTATTGCAAGACAACTTCCATATGAGATTCAGAGGCTGTTAATC
Source organism: Meconema thalassinum (assembly GCA_946902985.2). NCBI lineage: Eukaryota > Metazoa > Arthropoda > Insecta > Orthoptera > Tettigoniidae > Meconema > Meconema thalassinum. The sequence continues at coordinate 1,357,903,926 of OX336388.2, forward strand.
TCATCCAAAGCCAGAAGTGCTGTGGAAGTGGAGAGTGTATTACGTCAATTAGACATGACGACGTCACACGTAACTCCTTGGCACCAAAGACAGACTGAACAGGTACACATGGCCAGCAGTCAGGAAACCAGAGAAAAACCATCGACCAGGAATCAGTCCACCAGCACTGATACTCAAGGACTAGGTCGAGAGTATGGGCACCAAGAGCCTAGAGGAATACAGCCATACTACAGAGGAGGATATCGAGGAAGAAATCCTAGGAATACGGGTTATAGGCAACAAGAGAGCCGACCCTATAACAATAACCATCAGAGGCAAGAAAACAGAAAGAAATGGGAGAATTATCCCAGAAGGAATGTAAGGCCAGAGGATAGGGATGATGAATATCGGGCCGAAATAGAGGAAAGATATCAGGAAAGTCTTCGTTATATGAACGAACGATCAGACGAACCTGAAAGGCAAAAAGTCCGTTGGAGTGAGGCAATCAAGAACCGGAAATCACCCGACCGACTAGATGGAGCTCAAAGCTTGGAACTACAAGCTCAGTTAAAGAATGAGGGAAAAGGGTGCCCTCAGGATAAAAAAACTCCAAATTTAAATCGTCAAAAGTGGAAACATACCAGGAGCTGGGAGGAGGTAGAAATTGTGAATTGGACAGCAAGGCCAGGTGAGCTAATTAATGAGGATGTGGAAGGAATCCCACCTATCAAAAGAGAATTACCCATAATTATGCTAAGGATAGAAGGATTACTGGTCAGGGCATTGATTGATACCGGATCAACAATAAGTTTAATTACGCAAACCCTTCTGAATGAATTGGAAACAAGAGGCCACGTATTAAAAATCCCCACATCAAGTGTAAAGATTAAGGGAATTATCCCTGAAAAATCTTTAATATGCAAATTTCAGGTATACATTGATCTGATCATGGGTAACACTGAAATTTCGCAATGCATTTTGCTGGTAAATCAATTACCGTATAATGTCATATTAGGTATTGATTTTATCCGTGAGAACAAGGTCATCATAGATCTAGCGCAAAACTGCATTAGAATCCAAAGAGAAGATGTGGATGAACAAAACATTAACCTACAGGAACAGGATGTGAAAATAGGAGAACAGGTATGGCATGTGGAAGAAGTAACGGAAGAAGGATATGAGGACATAGAAAGGATATTTGAAGTCCTCAACATAGAACTCGAAGATAATTTGGAAACTGAGTTCGAGACCAACCTGTCAGGAAAAGTAGAGGAAGCTAAAGTGAACCTCGAAAACAAGGAACAATATTAAAGAAATTATTATTGAATTTTAGGGACGTATTTGATTCCAAGCCAGGGAAGATTGAAAATTTTAAATACGCGTTCCAAGTCAATGATTGGGCACCGTTCAGACAAGAACCATACCCGGTTGCGGAAAAACATTACACACAAACTAAGAAAACACTGCAGGAGATGATGAATGCAGGTGTTATAGAAAAGATGGCGACACCATATGTTAGTCCATTAGTGATTGTGAGTAAACCGGATGGCTCAGTAAGGGTGTGTCTAGATGCCAGAAATTTAAATGCAAAAATCATACCAGAAAATGATTCGGCACCACCCATAAAAGAAATACTGAGGAAGTTCAAAGGCAAGAAGATTTTCACAAATATTGATATGATTTCTTCGTATCATCATCTCGAACTGGAAGAGAAAACCAGCTTGTTGACTGGATTTCAGTTCGACCAACAAACCTATTGTTTTAGGAGATGTCCGTTTGGATTGAAGACCGCGGGATCTGCCTTAATAAGAGCACTTGATCGAAACCTGTCAGAGGAAGTGAAAGATTGCACTATCCGTTATGTGGATGATATTTTGCTTACCTCGGAGAATATTGAGGAACATTTAGAAAAATTGAAGAAATTATTGGAAGACTTAAGAAGGGCAAATTTTAAAATCAATTTAAAGAAGTCAAATTTTTGTCAAAGGCAAGTAACATTTCTAGGGCATGTGATTGATAAGGATGGTGTTAAACCAAATCCATGCAAATTAGAATCGATAAGAGATTTTCCAAGGCCTTTGAAGGTGAAGAACGTTCGCCAGTTTTTGGGATTGATTGGTTTCTTCTCAGGACATTGTCCATCATACACAAAAACTGTTGCACCACTACAGGACCTTCTGAAGAAGGGGGGCAAGTGGAAATGGACGGAGGAAACAGAAAAAGCATTCATAGAGGCCAAGGAAATGCTCTTAAACTATGTGAAGCTAGGATATCCTGATTTTAATCAGAAATTTATAATTCAAACAGATGCATCCCAGATTGGAATAGGGGCAATGCTATATCAGGAAAACCCGGATAACCCTGATAAGAAAAATTATCTAGCTTTCACAAGTCGGAGACTGAAACCACACGAGAAAAATTATACGATCAGCGAAATCGAGCTGTTAGCGATATTGCACGCGCTGCAATATTGGCGAAAGATCGTATATGGGTTTCAGGTCATTTTAAGAACGGATCATAAAGCCTTAACCTTTTTGATGAAGACTGATCTATCCAGTCAAAGGTTGATGCGTTGGGCTTTATACATTCAACAGTTTGATGTAAAGATAGAATACTGCCCAGGAAAAGAAAATATAGTTCCAGACTATTTAAGTAGACAGCCAGAGTCCACAGAAGAGGAAGTAATGGCTATTGAGTTGGAAGACAGGGATCAGCGTACTCTAAATGAGTTAAGGAGCATTAGTCAACGGCAACGTGAGGATCCATGGATGAACATGCTCATATCTTTCCTCGAAGGAAGTTTGATAAGGGGAACACCAGCGTACACGGAAGCTAATAAGATAGCTCAAGATTACACATTTTATAATGGATTATTATATAAGTTTGTGGACTCTGGCCATACACGATTAAGGATTGTTGTACCTGCAATTTTGCAGAGGAAAATAGTGTGGTTAGCCCATAGATCGTTCGGACATATGGGAGTCGAAAAAACAGTCTCGATGCTGAAAGAAGCATTTGTATGGCCGAGACTGAGAGAAACTGTAAGGGACACGCTAAAGACATGTGATCTATGTCAATGGATCAAACCAAATGCATTTCTGATGAGACAAAAGCCTATACCATTGTTGCCCGAAAGGCCAGGTCAAATCATATCTATTGATAACTTCGGACCTTTGCCAAAGGCAAGAAGAGGAAATCGACACATAATGGTGGCTACGGATGTCTTCACTAAAATGGTTGTCCTTGCTCCCATACAGAAGACTAGTACCAAACAGGTGTTAAAACGACTCAAAGAAAAAGTGATACCGATTCTGGGAAAACCTGAGAATTTGTTGTCGGATCACGGTAGTTGTTTCACCAGTGTAGAGTTCAGACCAGAATTAGAAAGACTTGGAATACGTCAGATTTTGTCAAGTATTCGCCATCCTGAGGCAAATCCTGTAGAAATAGTGATGAGGGAGACGGCCAAGTATTGTAGAATATACTGTGCCGAAGAAAATTGGAAGTGGATAGATATCTTGGATATTATCGAATTTTGTATAAACAACACAATCCATGAATCTACGGGAGAGATACCAATAACGTTACATCGGAATGAGCAACCAGAGAGACCTTGGAGTCTGGTAATTCCTAGGCCAGCAGACGCTCAGCCTGGAAGAGATGTACGTATAAGAAGAGCCTTTGAGCATCTAAAAGCTCAAGCCGACAGGAGACAAAGAAGAAATAGGCACAAGAGGTATCATCGGCCACTATTAGCAGGGGAAATGGTGTTAGTAAAAAGACCCGCCATTTCGGATCCAGGGACCCGCGTGTACAAAAAGTTCCAGAAAATGTACCACGGACCGTATCAAATAATAAGGGATTTGAGAAATAATGCCTACAGAATTCGGCACTGTGAAACGAATCATGAAGTGACCATGAATTCAGCAAATTTAAAAGTGTATTACCCTCCCGAAGACTTCGATGAAGCCAATGAACAAGCCCTGGTTATGGAACCATTTAGAGATGAAGAATCCACTTTTGATAGAAACGAGAATGAGATAGAAAAAGGAAACAGAGCTCAAACATTCGAGTGCGAATGCGAATTGGAGAAATTATATTGGGAAATAAAAGAAATAATTGATTTTATTGAAGAAGAACATTTCAATTTAAGGAAGGAGAATGATGAAATAAAGGAACGGGTAGGGATAGACCACACCCGTAAAGAAGAATGAGGTTCTGGAAACCTAAAGTCCAGACAAATAAAAAGGGGAAAGAAAGGGTAGGGACAGAGCGTACCCAACCGACACAATTACCGGATATGACTTAAAAAGATGAAAGAAATCAAATTATCGTGGGATTTTTAAGGAAGAAATATCAGAAGGTACGGATAACGTTATGATGGCTTCGACAGTTAAAAAGGAAATATAAGATTTTTTTCCGGATAATTAAAATAAATTTCCTCAAAAGTTTTCGAAAATTTATATACCTAAGGAGGGGAGAGATGAACCCATGTACCATAGGCTTCAAAGGGAGTCAAATCCATGTATTTTGAGAAAGGAATGAAAGAATCATACAGTCTCTAAGGGAACGGAGAGAGATTTCAAGCCAGGATTCTAACCTAACATTGTGCAAACGCTAGGGCCAGTTGTTCATAAGATGAGCTCATGCCTCTTGACATTTATAAGGAGCCAGTCATGGATATTATTAGAACGAGTGGAAAGTTTGGACTGTAAGACGAAGAAGCTTGACTCGGAAATTGCTCTTACGTTGCAGGAATATGGCAACCGCGCTGCTGAGTCAGAACAAGAATAATTAAATTTAACCCGTTTACGAGTATAAAATAAGTAAACAGATACAGTACGGTGAATCATTTTGGATTAGAGATTTTTGTGTAAAGAAAAACCCTTTAATAATAGTACAGGAGAAAACTGCAAACGGAAGTATACGTCATTGGGAATTCACTGGGACCCAAGGAGTGGGAGAATTAAAAATGAACAGCACCACCCACACAGTTGAGGACGAGAAATTAATTAATATCTCGGAAATGCACGATCGATTTCCATGCACAGGAAGATTATTTTACGTTTGGAAGACGAGCTTTCTGGAGATATGATTTTTATAATTGTGCGACAATTAGTTCAAAGGTTGGTCACGAAAAGGACTAGGATTTTATCTTTTTGTGACTGAAAGGTATAAAACTCCTGGCCTCACCAAGCCAATCATGCAGTCTACGAGCATTCCGGGAGCGGAAGTGCTGCACCACATCGTATACGCAGTATTCAAGAGCCCGTGAGGGGAACGTAACGCTGTATCAGACATCGAAGGCAGCTAACCAGTACTCCTTGAGGGGAGAAACGCTGTATTACACCGCAGAATTAATATCCGATAGCCATGGGCGTCGAAGTATCAGTAACTTGCGTGCCTCCGGAAGGAGTTGCAAAGAAGAAGTATTAATGTATCGCCGTGTTGAAAAATTAGGAAAATCCTAGTTACAGGATTTAGGTCCGACAGGGCAAAAGTTACCGTAAAAGTTCCAAAAATACCATCAAAGCAGGCTGCGAACTTAGGATTCAGGCGATAGGTCTTTCAGTAATCGACCAAAAGTATCATAACGCACGGAAGTACCGGAACAGCGAGATAAACAGTTTATAAATTTTAAAGAACCCGAACAGGGAAAACAGAGTAAGGTTCGCCACGTATTCCAGAAAATTAGGAGTGCGAGAACCAAATAAACAAAGAAGAACGGAAACTATAGACATTGTTTTCAAGAAAGCAGACGAACTATTATAAAGCACTAAGACTCGAGAAGTATTAGTGGCTAAAAAATCCATAGGTCACCGATAGGTTATCGAGGGGACCTCGATCAGAACAGACTTTCGCTATGATCGATAAATCAGATCTAAAAGGGGAGCCGTTCAAGCTAGAGAAATAGCCGATCATCAGGATCAGGATTTGAAGAATTATTATTCCAGGGAAGCAGTAGATGATTCGAGACTTTCGTATTCTGCAGGATAGGAAGCCGACATTGAATAAATTTCACCCTTGGAGACGGGAGATTAAGAGGTCACGTGTGATAGGCTAAAAAGACGGCCTAGTGATCAAAAGTTGTGAAGTGTAAATATATCAAAAGTGTGTGTTAAAAGTAATATATTTTTAGTGTTTTATTGTGTGTTCAAAACGGATACACCAGTGTATTAAAAATGTTGTCAGTGTTAAATATAGTGAATATGTGTCAAGAAATTTTTGTACATGAGATGAGTTTGTACAATATGGAGTAGGTCAAGAAGGTGGGCCGAAATGTCACATCAAACGAGAATAAAGGTCAGAAAACGACCTTAGACATGTGAGTAAAGATTTTCATTATGTTTTGGTGTCGGGGAAAAATTTTGTGTACAATTCCACCGGAGTTTTGAGTAAAAGGGATGTTTTTAAATGAATAATAACTAAATAAGAACGCGATCTGAACGAAAATAAAGTTTTAAGAAATAATAAATAATTATGTGAAATAATAAATCATGTAGAGGAAATGCATGGAATAAAATATCAGTGTATTTAATGAATGTTATAAAAGCAAGCGTAATAATAATAATTATAACAAAGATATTTACATAAAGGTAAATTTGAATTATATGAAAGAAATAGCTTTTGAGCTTTTGTAAGGAATGAAAACATGATGTGAATAACAAGGTAAAGAAATCTAAATAAAGATTAAATTGAATGATATAAAAATATAGAGCGTTGAAGCCTTAACAAATGTATAAGACATGATGTGAATGCATGTTCTTAAAAATGGAGCGATTTATTGTCAACGGAAAAGATTAATATAAGAATTGTGATATGTATCAATTGTTACTATGAATTTATCAGTTCTTTGGAAGACATTAGGCCGTAAAGTAATGTGTAGCGTAATGGAACGCAATTAAATAAAAAGTCACGTTAGGAACGCGTAAAAGTTAAAGTACTTGGTAAGTTACTTATGGAGGGTAGTTGATTGCAGTGAATTGAGATATGTTGTAAGTCCTCTAAATTGTGACGTGGATCACGAGGCCATGTGTGTATTATTTAAAAGGGAGCTAAGGTATGGTATTATTGAGCGTATGTCATGTAGGTCACGGCCGACTTTAAATCGCGTCTTGTATAAGTCCTCCAAATGTGGAAATGGTTCCCGAGGCATGTTAAGAGATTCGAACATAGAATCCTCTTGCTGTTAAAGCCCCTAATTATTCGTCGTTGAATGTGTATTATTCTTCCCAATCAATGAGGACCCTCTCATAATTAATAAATGCCAAGGTTACGAAAGTGGTTTATGAGCCAAAGAATATTGTTGAATGAAAATAAGTGAAGTAAAAGCCAGGTCTCTCCACAGAACTGAGAATAATGTGAAGGTTTGTTTTAAAGCATTGAAGAGTGCTGCCACCGTAGGTTAGGCAGAGAGCCGCTTTCCTTGTCATAAATCACGCTCGAGTATAATGGCCTGACCCTCATAGAGCGAGGGTGGGTGGAAACCGTCTTGTAAGAAATGTTAAATACACCGTGAGTGTTTAAAGTTGTTAATGACCCGGGCGTTGAACCGAGGTCCTTGTAGATTGATATTATCGCTTGCCAGTTCAGATCGTAGTTTTCTTATGTGATAATGGTCTTATAAGACAAATGAATTAAATAAAATCCCTATTGTAATATTGTATGGAAAATAAGGAATCCACGAGTTTTGTGAAGATGACTAGGTTTCGGGAGTGATCATAGTTTTTGACTTTGTCAAGTAATCTTTATAACTCTGGAGTACACAAATAAGTTTCCCGATCACCGTAGTGAATTTGAAAATTTGAGAGAGATAGTAAATACGGAGAACATGTGATATGCCCAAATATGGAAGTGAATAATTAACATGTAATTTTAAATGTAATTATATATTTGTTTTGATGATAAGAAAGGATAAAAATAGTTCTTGAGGTGTATAAAAGTATAACACCATTATTATGGGAAAGTATCGAGCCAAAGGAGCTCGTAGTTATATGGAACTTTAAGATAAGTACTTTATGGAAGTGAAAATAATCGTGAATTGTTGGTTTTAAAGAAAACCATGTGTTTTAAAGAGAATATTTGTTTTATTTTTATGCTATTCCTTGTTCACTTTGGACAAGTAGAATGATATTGGTCAGTAGTTATTTGTTTTATTGTTTGTAGTGCCATAATTTTGATTAATTAAATGTGTTAAAAATAGGAGTTGATTTTGTTGTTATTTTTGCAAGCGTATCCTCTATTTAATCCAAAATATGTAAGTCACAGAGTGGGAGAACTTACCGCAGCCCCGAAAAATCCCGATTTGAGCAATGCTGGCATACTGTGATTTGCATATTTCTTGCTAAAAGGGCACAGTATGTGTGTGTGTGCGTGCGTATGTTCGTGTCCCTAATAAAATCTAAATGGCCGAAGCCATTTCAATGATCTCGGTAAGAACATACTAATACATCGTTAGATCTCGACCGTACCTTTCAAAGTTTGATACGTTCCACCAATCCAACATGGCGGCCGCGTGAAATATTTCACTGGCATTCCATATCTCCACAACAGTAACAGATATCATCTTTAACTTTTGTACGGTGATAAAGGGTACTACTAGAAGTTAACCTATGTCACTTTCAGAAACTCGTTAAATACGAAACCAACATGGTGGCCAAGTGGCCAAGTGAAGTTGAAAATTTAAATGAACCTTTCTCGCGATTTAACCATTCGATCGCTGTGAAACTTGGTAAGATGTGTGGTTATACAAATGTTAATTCACTGGTAGGCTATCTAATATAATTCAAGGGGTAGATGACCTCGTAGTTCCGCCCCTTGAAACCTCAATAACTAACTACTAATATAATTCAATTGTTTTCATAATATCAAGATGGCGGCAGTGCGAAATTTTAAAATTGAGTTTTTATTTATTTCTTGTGCCCTAATCATGTGATCAAAATGAACGTATGAATAATGAACTTATGCAATAACCTTAATCTAATGGTACATAACTCTATGACATGTACAGGGTTATTCACCTAAGATGTTACTCGCCAATATCTTCTAAACCGTTAAAGATATCAATATTCTGTTTTCACTTTTGGAAATGGTGCTAAGGGGCTCATACGTTCACTTATACTGTTTTTTCCTTTCTCTGTGAATAGCTGAGATATTGGTACGAACTTTGTTTTTCTTAATGGAACTATACTAATTTTTGCATACAGGATAAATGATTTCACTGAGACATATTCAACGGTGATATTATTTCCCAAATCGGACGAGTACTTTTTGAGAAATCGATGATATGAAAATTGGGCTAGGCCACGCCTTCTTTCGGTGGCGTGTTGTGTGAGAGCGAATGGCTAGTACATAGCTTGTTGGTGCGTCACAGGTGTAGTCTGTTTCAAAACAAAATGAATGTCCTGCAATCAAAATCGTAGTCCTTATTATCGAAGTTTGGTATTTTGGGAAATGTAAATAAGCGATGAAAAGAAATAGAAAAATGAAGTTTCAGTTGTTGCCTAATAAATTCTTCCGTCACTTAATGTTTGGAATAATGGGATTATTTAACAGAAGTACATTGCTATTCATTTCCTATAACATGTAGAAGAAATAGGGTTATTCACCTAAGATGTTACACGGAAATAACGTCTAAACCATTAATGATATGGGTATTCTGCTTTTATATGCGTAAATGATATCCAGGGTATGGAAAATAATGTGCTACTTGTTCTAATGGGGTAAGTAATAACCGAGATATTGATACTAGCTCCATATTTTGAATGGAACAGCAGGAATTCATACGGCTGGTCTAAAAGTTCAACTGCGTACAAGTTTAGGTATGTAAGTATTTTCAAAATCGGACAGTTACTTTTTGAGATATCAATAACAACAACATACGCTGTTGTGCATGCCGCATCAGACAGCGTGCATTCGGGCAAGCAGGTTCGTGGGTGTGATTCCAGCCACAGAACGGATACCAGGCATGAACTGTAAACTATAGTACACTTAACGTGATGTGCAACGTTATTGTATGACTGGCGAACTCACCACACACACCCAAGCAAACGGGGTTACCTGACCATGCTATCAAAGCCCCGGAAATGAAATTTTGTAACAACTAACAGTCACTCTTCTCCGTACCCCGTCGACTTTCTTAATCACGTGTAGCGGCTTGGATTCTTAGCTGTCGCTGTGGTGGTCTGGGTTCAATTCCCGGCTCTGATAAGCAATTTAATTCTGGTCGGAGGCCTGGAACGGGGCACACTCCTCCTCGTTAGCCAAACTGAGAAGAGGTGGGTTCGACACCCATCTCAGCTATCCTGGAAGTGTTTCCGTGGTTTCCCACGGCTACTCCAGGCAAATGCCGGGAGGGTTCCTTACTGACGACAACGGCTGCCTCCGTCCCAATTCCTCACCTAAATTAGGAATACAGTACTCCACTACAGACAACAAAATAACACAGGTTATCAGATACTTTCTAACATAAGTACAGTACACACACAACCCCAAGCACCAAGATGTCCAAGCCCCGGAAATGAAATAACAACAGCGATTCTCTGTACCCCTTCCAGTGTTTTAGTCACGTACGTCTGGAGAGGTCGCCTCCGTGGTGTAGTGGTCAGCATGCTTAGCTGCCATCCCGGAGGTCCGAGGTTCGATTCCCGGCTCTGCCACGATCAAGCGGTCAAGCTGTTGGCTTCTCACCAAGGAGGACTGGGTTCAATTCCCGGTCAATGCATGTGAGATTTTCGAAGTGAAATGCCATGTCCTGTGGTACGGATTCCAAGTAAAAAGGAGGTCCCGTGGCTCATATCACAAGATTCACGGTCACGTACAACTACAATCTTCCTTCCTTCCTTTAATGGTTTAGACGTTTAGACTTCACCATCTGTTAAATCGTCCCATTATTCCAAACATTAAGTGACGGAAGAATTTATTAGGCAACAACTAAAATTCATTTTTCTATTTCTTTTCATCGCTTATTTACATTGCCCAAAATACCAAACTTCGATAATAACGACTACGATTCTGATTACAGGACATCAATTTTGTTTTGAAACAGACTACACCTGTGACGCTATTTAATCGCACCAACAAGCTATGTACTAGCCATTCGCTCTCACACAACGCGTCACCGAAAGAAGGCGTAGCCTAGCCCAATTTTCATATCATCGATTTCTCAAAAAGTACTCGTCCGATTTGGGAAATAATAACTCCGTTGAATATGTCTCAGTGAAATAATTTATCCTGTATGCAAAAATTAGTATAGTTCCATTAAGAAAAACAAAGTTGGAACCAATATCTCAGCTATTCACAAAGAAAGGAAAAAAACTGTATAAGTTAATGTATGAGCCCCTTAGTACCATTTCCAAAAGTGAAAACAGAATATTGATATCTTTAACGGTTTAGAAGATATTGGCGAGTAACATCTTAGGTGAATAACCCTGTATATAAAAAATCCAATATGGTGGCAATCCGAAATATTTGGACGGTTCTCAATATCTACGAATCAATTACAGCAATCAAACTGTAATTTAGTATCTTGATAAAGGATATGAACATAAAACTCAGCAATTTTTGTAGGTTTGAGCCGTGTCTTGTGTGGGGTTTAGCCTAATACACTAAGCTGGCTCATCATTTCACCTATGAGACTTTCAATAACCTGATCAGTACAAATCCAACATGGTGGTGACGCGAAATTTAAATGTATAAATGTGTTTTTTTTTCTCGCGATTTAACCATCCGAGCGCAGTGAAACTTGGCACGTGAATGCTTATACAAATGTTAATCCACTGACATCTAATTTATTTCAATTGTTTCCATAACTTCAAGACGGTGGTTGTGCGAAATTATAAAATTGTGTTTTTATTTCTTGTGTCCTAATATAATCGAAAGGAACGTTACATGGAAAATCCTTTTAATAGCCGGGAGAGATGTTAATAGAAGGTGGTGTATTCTTGGAATACACGGTACGAGAGATTACAATTTTGATTGCTTTTGCATGTTCTTTCTTTCCTCTTTGTCAAACACCAACGGTGATCTTCTATTTTCTCTTTGGTTCCTGTCTCTTATGCTTTTCATGAGTCTGTTCTAGATATATACCTTCTGTGACCCACCTAGCGTCATCTCGCAGCGAATCTCTGAAGCTCCTCAATTCTTCCTGGTGCTAGAGGACTTACTTATCCATTTGGCCACCAGATCCTGTTACCATCGCCAGCTATTTTCTCCTTGAGCAAGAGGACTATGTCTACTTCTTTACTCACCATGCTGCGCTAGCATCGCCTACTATCAACTCCTTGAAGACCATTCATCAAGAAGAACATTTATTTTTGATAAGTTGGTTATGTTTATATGTTCTCCTTTTGTTTCCTACCCCCCACTCTTTTTCCCTTCCTTGGACCCTCCGTGCTCCGTTGAGCAGGTCTCACTTCTCAGTCGGCAGTTGACTCGATCAGTTAAGGCTCCTCTCGAGCCAGCCTCCTCTAACCAAGAGGCATACTCTCTTCTACGCCATGTTGGCAAAGTATTTATCGTCATACGGAACTTCGCCTTCAACATGAAATCAAGATAAGTACCATCTTAAAGTTTTAACCTCATCTTCATGGTTTTAACTTTCACGTGCTTTTAACGATACTTTTATAGACAGTGTGAGATTATTTATTTTGGGGCAAAAATCATTCTTCGTGGGATTTGCCATGTTGAGCTTTTGTTCGTACAAGCCAACCTTACTAGAAAAGAGCTTTTCTTAAGCTATTTAAATGAGAAATCCTCTCGCTACGTGGGATATTATCTAATACCCGCTGTCTATAATTCACCAAGCTAGTTCCTCCGTTGGATTTACATTAGCCCCATTTTCTACTAAGGTCGTTCTGGAACCTTCTAGATTCGGTATTTCATCTACAAGTCCTGCCGTTGAAATTTTCACTCACTTGTGAGTATGCTATTTAAAATTGAAGAATCTCATTCCTGAATTAAAAGCTCAATAGCTAACTTTCTTCCACCGCTGGAACCGCTGGAATGTTCTATGGCACATTTAATTGTAACTCACAACTTTCTCAAGAAATAGACTCTCACCTATATAGTGCAATCAGTTATTTCCATAATTGCAATAATTTTCTTTCTCATAAACGTTAGTGTTTCCATAGTGAACTTTTCATAAGTTTCAACGAACTATAGTGAAAACCAGTGCTTGCTCAACTTTTCTACCGTGTCGCGATCGTCCGTTTACATTTAAATAAGGCCATGAACATTTTTCCTCAATCCCCTATTTCTCTTTCCTAAACCTCTTACTAACAATCCGTAATAAACTTTTAAATTTAGGTCTGTTTCAATAAGGTGTCACTCTACGAAGTGCCCTTCCATTTTGCTTGTTTATCATTAAGTAATTGCTGTATAATTACGTGTTTTATACACGGTTTAAGCTTACATTTGTTTTTTCTCTACTATCAGGGAAACCCATATTTTCAACTCTTGAGTGAGTTATTTTTAGGTCTCACGAAATGGAAACTGCCCTATTTGTCTCGTGATTCTTAATTAAACATAGGAAGTCTAGAACCTTCCTTTTGATTACCTTTTCAGGTTTCACAGTAAGTGACCTGCACTTATTTGCCTTACCCAACCGTAACTCTGTATAAATATAAGAAGTTGTAGGAACTTCTATTTTATTCTTTATGTTTTTCTTATTGTTATTTTCTAAGTTGTAACCTTTTCTAAAACAGTTACCTATAAATTTCTCAAAGTACACTCCTTGTACTCTATTGAATGTCTAAACTTTAAGCATTTCATTTGCCTCTTTTAAATCTTACAAAGATTTTAATACTTATATAAGGTTTGAAACCTAATAACTTGTTAATTGCCTGGTGCAAGTGTTTAATGTTTTCTGAGGTCTGAGACCCTAAATTTGTTGACTACATAGAAAACATTTATTTGTTAAAGATATCAACTTCCTCCGAATTGTTAAATAAATTAAATATTTGGTTTTGGATTTATAATTTCTCAAATACCACGGTTAAGCAAGAGTCTGTCTTCCCTGACTCTTCCAAAGTTTATGCCATCTTTAATACAGAACAATTCTGCTACTATTGTCTGGCCAGACCATCACCCTTTCCCATAGTACTTTTATGCATGCTTGGGAGGAAATACACTAAAGCCTTTCTCTGGCAAACCGCCCAAGTCTTAGCTGCGGTTCCCGTTAGCTTCGACCAAGCTCGTACCTACTTTAGGTATCAGAGAGTTCATTTTCAGTGGCAACTGCCTCTAAGGGTATTTAAAGTTAAACTTATAAACTTTTGTGGGACTCTCCTCCTATTTTTCTATCCTTTTTCTCCAATCCAAAACCTACTTCCTTTTTTTTTTAATCATCTTCCCTTGGTGGGTGGGTTATTCCTTATCCAATAATCTACCCAGAAGGGGCCAATAGGATGTATGAAAATAGGCTATTTAGTTCTTCACGGAACTACTTGGTAAATACTGCAATTATGTATTCTAACCAATGTTATAATTAAGATGTGTGTTTGAGAACTTCACAAATACTGTGTTTTTGTCTTTTGGAGGGGCACATGCTCTACTCCTACTGATACCAGTTACCCCTTAAAAACGCTATTTACGTAATTGATCCCTTAATAAGGATATCAAATGAAACTTCCCCTATAAACGACCGATTGTAATAAAATTTTCGTTGTATGATCGCTTGACGAACGAAACTGGTCATCCAAGTGTATTTATCAATCCCATGTACATTTTTTCAGGATTAGGGAATAACCCATCACAATTGGGTACAATCGTGTTGACCAACTGAAAACCATCAAATTTCGATTACTAAGGCAACACTGAAAATGGCTTCAAACACCGTAACTTACTGGTCTTATAAAATGTGCCAATTTACTATGTGAATAGAAATGTAACAGTCTCTTCATTAATATTGGACTTCCCTGCTTCAGACACCTAGCTTCACCATTGATAATTATGAAAACTCGTTATTAATTAATTAATTTGACTGGCTGCGTGGCTCAGTGGTAACGATCTCGCCTGCTGAACCCAAGATAGCGGGTTCTAATCCCGGTGCAGTCACTTGGCATGTGAGGGTGCGCAATTGCTTGGGAGCCGTGTCAGTAGATTTACTGGCACGTTTAAAAACAACAACATTACATTATTATAATTAATTAATTTTTAATTGTTTTCTTGTATTTATTTAAATTTATATACTTCTTTAATTTAATTTAATGTAATATAATGTAATTTAATTGAATGTAATTTAATATTAAGTAATTCAATTTACGCCAAATGCAATTTAATCTAATGAGGTGTAATTTAAGTTAATGCAATTTAATTTAATTCCATTTAATTTATTTTTATCTCTCCACTGAAATACTTGCTCACCATGGTTTGGGTGAAACGTCTGACACAAACAGGTTAATGATGCGGTCCATACTGGAAGATACACTAAATAGTAAAATATGATTTGTTTTCATTCGAATTTACCCAATTTTGAAGTTCTGAGTAAAGCTTGGTTTGTAACACAAGAGGTTTTTCTACATACCTAATTAAGTATAAAATTAAGCACTTCAAAACAGGATGAAGACGAATGACAAATAACCGAGGGAGTTATGGAACTGGGCAATTCAATTGTTGCAAGTTATACTCTATTTCAGACGTGCTCTCTTTGTGACGTACCGACACAGCTGCGCGGGCCAGCACTGAAAGGCACAAAGGAGTAGTAGTGACGTCCCTGGCTGTTCTCAGGTAAGAAGCGGTCTGGGTTGAAGGTTTCCGGATCCTTGTAGATGTCACCCCTGCGATGGAGCTTGAAGGTCGCTATCACTACCGTGCATCCTGCAGGCACCAGGTAGTCCCCTGAAACTAGTATACAGTACATGATCAACGTGACATTCAATTATAAATTACCGTTGGTAATAAGCTCTAATCTCTTCTCAGAACATTAATTACTGAAACATGTACAGTATTTGATTTTTTATACTGTATTTATTTACAATGTAGGGTTGGACTTTTGAGTTCGTTAAATTTGTACTATCTATATACGCTAAGGGGGGCCTATGTTTCACAAAACTCAAGCTCCTAAACCAGAGGGAGTTAGAAGTTGTGGTTTGTACCAAAATCTTCCAAATCGTCTCAATAGTACAGGAAAAACTTGCATTTCTTGAAAAGTCAACGGAAATTGTTTATAAAGGGCTTTTAAACAAATAAACAAGGTTATAGCCCCTGCCAGAACTATGCCACGTACAGCCGCATAGTACTAAAGCCGGGCGGGTAGTCTGTACACATGGGGCGCACACAACCCATTGAGCAACCAGCAGCAGTGATGCATTGCACTCTGATTGCATAAATATCGACAATTTGTTTAAAAAGTACGTTTAAAGAAACATATTTATAGAAGCATAACATTACAAGCCTCCGTGGCTTAGGCGGCAGCACGCCGGCCTCTCACCGCTGGGTCCGTGGTTCAAATCCCGGTCACACCATGTGAGATCTGTGCTGGACAAAACGGAGGCAGACAGGTTTTTCTCCGTGTACTCCGGTTTTCCCTGTCAAAATTTCATTCCAGCAAAAATCTCCACTATCATTTAATTTCATCTGTCATTCATTTAATCATTGCCCCAGAGGAGTGCGTCAGGCCTCGGCAGCCAGCACAGTTCATATCCTCGCCGCTAGATGTGGGCTTCATTCATTCCATTCCTGACCCAGTCGGAGACTGGAAGCAGGCTGTGGATTTTCATTTTCATAGAAGCATAACATTAAAGCCAGGCGGGTGGTTTATACACATGCGAGAGTTCTCGCACGGGTCCGCTAGTATACAGTAGTTTGGATAACTGAAACCATCTGTGAGGGAGATAGTCACGTGGTGTATTGATAGGCCCGAGAACCAACTCACAGCCAAGGGGAGGGAGTGGAGCTTCTATAGACGTCTTAGAATGTTTATGTTTAGTCTATCTTTCTGCCTTACAGGAAATGCTATCTAAGACTAAACGATAACTTATTTTTGGAAGTACACAGTACGTTGTTTCAGATGTGCCTCTCATTGCTTCTCTTGTTTTCTGTTAACAAACCTGTAACCAAGTATGGTTGTAACTTAATACAGCTCCTTTACTACCGTGCCTCCCTTGTATTTAAGAAATATAACTAAAAAGGTCCAATTAGAAATGTGTATAGTTTATATTCCCAGTCACAATTTGTAAGCGCTCTTCTCATGCTTCGTAAAGATTCTGTCCTTGACGAGGAGCACAGTCTCATAGGGGCTAAAAGTAACCCCTGGTACTACAGACCATGAAGGGCCTAGGCCTATCAAGCGACCGCTGCCCAGCCATTTGGCCTGTAGATATTGGCCTGACGCGTGATCAGCGCATCGGGTCTTCTCGGCCGTTAATTTTGGTTTTCATGAGCGGGCGCGCTGCCTCACTGTCAGATGGCTACTGAATTGTCCTCACGAGGCTGAGTGCACCCCACTCCATACCTCACGTCAGTTTATAAAATCCCTAAAGGAGCCGGGAATCGAACCCGGTGCCTCCGGGTGAGAAGCGGAGCGCGCTACCCCAACACCACGGGGCCGGCTCCTCATAGGGGCTAGAGACAGCAACATACGGTAGTTTCTTTGTATGTTATGAAAAAATGATATCCCTCTAGCAGGCCTAAATACTTAGAAAAACACAGAGTATTGAGTAAAATATATTTCGAGTTAACTGGGACTTTCTTTGCTAAATATATTTTAAAATTGACTTATTTTGAATATATACGGTTTATATTCCAAACCATATCATTTATGTTGTATTTTTTAGCAAAACATACAAAACCTGAAGTTTTGTTTTATAATGAATCTCCTGAAGTGATGGTGTTAAACATTTCAGCAGTAGTGTACGTTTGGATTAAAAAGAACTCACCGCATTAACTGTTTTTGAGCAATGGTGTTGATGGTGAAGATTATTTAAAGGGTGGCAAGTGGTTTAAATATTGCAAGTGATCGAGAATAAAGCCATGAAAAACAAAAGTGTTGATGTAAATATTACATTTTGTAAGACACAAAACTTTCTTTGAGCAGTTTACTAACAAAAACATTTTTCACAAATATTACGCCATTGTTATTTAATCAGTAAATCAGTTACCTAGCTTGAGGTCCTTGGGCACCTGTCGAGCTATGATGGGCACTGGCGGAAACAATCGCAGACTCTCCAGAATACAGCGCTCCAGCAGATTCATCTCCACGGTGTCCTGGAAGGTGGCCGGCCGCTTCGAATCCCCGAAGATTCCTTTCAGCTCTTCGACCACCTGGTCCTGGAAGATAGGACACTCGTCAATGGGAGTTTCTACTCCACCCCTTCGTCTTTCTTACCCCAGCAATTTCACTTTCAACCCCTCAAATCCAATCAACTGTGATTTACCATGATTCCTTCCAAAAGCATTTACTCAATTAATTGTATAGGACTATATCTCAAATAAGCATAATAATTTGATACCGTGCGTAAATATTTATTTAAATGATAAATAGATATAAATCAATTAAATAAACAAGTAGTTCCGTGAAGAACTATACAGCCTATTTTCATATATCCTGCTCATGTTAATTGCCACTATCAACATACAAAATTTCAGTTTAATTGCTGTAACAGATTCGTAGATATTGAGAACCGTCTAAATATTTCAGATGGTCACCAGGTTGGATTTTTATTTTTGTACTATTACATTAATATTATTGTGTACGTGTGGTATTCAAACTTCAATCGCATGATTAGAACACAAGAAGTAAAAACGAGATTTTAAAATTACGCACAGCAGCCACCTTGTGATTATGCAAACAATTGAAATAAATTAGATGCCAGTCGATCAACATTTGTAAAAGCATTTAACGTGCAACGTTTTACGGCACTCGGATAGTTAATTAGCGAGAAACGTCCATTTAAATATTTATACTTCGCGTCGCCGCCATGTTGGATTTGTGCTCTCCAGGTTACTGAAAGTCCTATAGGTGAACATATGTTCATAGTCTCTATGAACATAAACAATTTCAGTTTGGTTGCTGTAAAAGATTCATAGATATTGAGAACCGTCTAAATATTTCGGAAGCTCGCCATTTAGGATTGTTATATGTATAGGCCATAGAGTTATGTACCATTCATGGTCAATTATTGCCTAGGTTCATTATTCAAACTTTCACTTCGATCGCATGATTACGACACAAGAAATTAAAACTTAATTTTAAAATTTCGCACATCCGCCATCTTGAGGTTATGTAAACAATTGAATTAAATTAGATGGCAGTGCATTACAATCTGCAAAATCATTTACTGTACCACATTTCACTGCGCTCAAAGAGTTAAATCACGAGAAAAGTCTATTAAAATATTTTAAATTCGCTTGGTCGCCATGTTCGTTTTGTACTTTACAGGTTTATGAAATATACATGGGTAAACTTGTATCAGTACCCTTTATCACCGTACAAAATTTCAGGGTGATATCTGTAATAGTTTCGGAGATATAGAATGTCAGTGAAATATTTCGCACAGCCGCCATTTTGAGGTTATGTAAACAATTGAACTAAATTAGACTCCAGTGCATTACAATGTGTATAAACATTTGCTGTACCAAGTTTCATTACATTTGGATAGTTAAATCGCGAGAAAAGTCTATTTAATAGTCTCAAATTCGCTTGGCCGCCATGTTGGTTTTGTAGTCACCAGGTTTTTGAAAGTCTCATAGGAGAACTTCTAGTAGAGCCCTTTATCACCGTACACAATTTCAGGGCGATATCGTTAATAGTTTCGGAGATACTGAATGCTGGTGAAATATTTCGCATAGCCGCCATGTTGGATCGGTGAGACGTAACAAAATTTGAAGGGCACGGTCGAGGTCGCCGGGAATAGTGCTATGAACTTACCGAGTTTCATTGAAATCGCTCCAGCCGTTTAGATTTTATTAGGGACACACACACACACACACACACACACACACCTCACACACACGCACACACACACAGACAAAAGGTGATCTCATAAGCCTATTTTTTCAAAATTGAAAATAGGCTAATAATGGAAGCATCTGAAGAATATTGCACATAACATTCACTACATGCACATTGTATACTTTTCAAGACCTCCGTTTTTGGGCATTAATTCCTGTACTTCTTAGTCCATACAGATTGTTGGAGAGTATATTTCATATCCAAGGCACATCGTGGCTTCAGGTTTAAACATTGCAGTAAAATTAGATTAATAATAACTGTGAATTAACGACAATTGTTTTTCTGTCTTAATCAAGTTCTGTAGAGCAATAGCCTATATAACATTATTTAGTCTTAATGAGCATATTTTGCCCCATCAGTGAAATAAACAATACTGGCTTTCTGAAAGGTTCAGAACTTCTGTCAAGAATTTAATGTGAATATTGTGAAATTTCTGGAAATGTATGTTACCTGAATGTTTTGGTGGATTCCCATGAGCGACAGGAAAAAGCTGCTAGCTGCTGCCGTGGTGTCATGTCCCTGGAACGAGAAGCCAAGTCATCGTGATGAGAGGAGACTGTAGTCCTTGGTAGATAGGCTATTTCAATTACGTTTCAGAATGTATGATTGCCTACACGCAGGCTGAAAGTCAACACTGTGGACTCCCGTAAGAATACGGCCAACTAGGGTGTCAAAACATGCTTCACAGCCCCATTTCGTTCCTGGCTTTCGTTAGTCATATTCAATTATTACGAAAACGAATATTAATTAACTTAATGAATGCAGCTAATGGCCAATAGGATATACATTTGTTTAAACATAGGACAGGACATGGACTGATGTCAACGATGTCCCAATACTACAGTGTCTGGTACTCACCTCGAACATAATGGTGTCCACCTCCTCCTTGATCTCCTCGTCTGTCAGGACATTGCCACTGCGCGCACTCTCAATCATCAGGTCCAGAAAAGCTAGTCTCTTCTTCTGACCTGAAAGGTTACACTAATTGATCATCTTAATCTAGTGTCAGAAAACATCTGGCTCTTTATAGCCCCGACATTGAACACATTGTAATGAACTTCAGTTTACAACTAAAGTTTAACTTAAAACAGCAATACAAGTAAGCACAATATTATTCATAGAATGCAAATACATTTGCCATTGAAAGCACAAATGTTTTAAATATCAGTATTTATACAGTGAGTCCGGGAATGTTCTCCGCTGCGCCTACATGCGTCTGCGAGAGCTAGCTACAGCAGTTACGTAGGTAGCATGGCTGCCGCTTGCATCATGACAAATAAACAGTAAACTTTGTACTCATCACAGCCATTAAAACAGATGCTGGAACCATTCACAGTACATCACTCTTTTTCCGTAATCAGTTTGTTTTAATTCACGAACCACGGTAACTTTATAAGGGAACAACTGAAGCTTGTCTCTTACAGCTTTATGTGCTGTCGACTTAGAGATTCATGTTTGTTGAGCTAATTTTCGTGTTGATTTACTTGGACTACGCAGCATTATATCGGAGATTTCATCAAGTTTTTCGCCCGTTAAAAGCATAGGCCTGCCTGTTCCCGGTACATCGTGAACTGAGCCAGTCACACGAAATTTACTTATCAAATCCCGAACGGTATCACGGTTTCGACACTTGGAATTAGGAAACCGCGCCTGAAATCTTAATTTTACATTTACTGTAAACCGATTGCCTTCGCGAAAAACATATTCCACCAAAAAAAACTCTCTCTTCAGTAGTAAACATTACCGCCTGTATACTGTTGCACTCTTCCAATAATAATCTATCTGAACGCTCGCTGACTGTAATACACTCTGAAGATATGCAGGCTCGCGCACTTATCGCGATACACACCGACAGTTCACACGGGGGAGTCCCGCTTTCAAGGACACAGTGCAGTGCAGCCAACTAAACTCATGGCTCAACCATTCGTAGCTGCACGTACCCACTGCGGAGAACATTCTCGGGCGCCCTGTAGAATGAATTAAAAGTTTAAATTCTACGCCAATTGGCGTATAATTTAAACTTCTAATACAATATTATTCACTTTCCAAAATGGCACTTACACTCGGATACTAACAGGAATGGTAACTAACAAGCGGTGTATTTTTGGAAATATAGTGTCACACCCTTCTCACTGCCTCCCCTCTGGCTAACTGAACAGCTGACCTTTTTGCTCATTCAGTGGCGTAGTTGGTAGCATGCTGAACTGCTGTGCCCAAGATAGCGGGTTCAAACCCGGCTGAAGTCATCGGATTTTTTAAGAGCGTTACAAATCCTTCAGTATGCCTTCCTTCGGAGGGGAAGTAAAGCCGGTGATCCCATGTCATAGATTTATGGCATGTAAAAGATCCTTTCACAGACTAATCTTGTGTAAAGCTAAATTGTTAGGTTAGATTTCGTCGGAACGCTCTATCAAAGTTCCAACGTTCACCACTAGTTATCATTGATACCTGGTAGCGAAAGTTGGAACTACTTCAAATTGAACGGAACTTGTAGCTCACCCTAATAAGGGTGTCCGCTGGAAGCAGCTACAGTCTCTGGCGAGCCAAACATGTCCTCGGACACTCCTGGCACTAATATCCATACGATAAATAAATAAATAAATAAATAAATAAATAAATAAATAAATAAATAAATAAATAAATAAATAAATAAATAAATAAAATAATTCAGTAAGTGTTAAATTAGGGTAACGCTAAAAATGTTCCACGAATGAAAAGAAATGTTTTCAAACATAATCCTATCATTTGTCATCAATTCTAAGATTATTTATATTCAAAATGAAGAACGTCACTGGTGGAGTGGTTCTATTTGTGTCATAGTCATTTTCAATGGTACGTGCATTTCTCTTCAGGGACTTCTCTGTATTTCAGCATGCTAAGTGTAATGATAATAATATACATCCCCTTGGAACTCTGATTGAAGGAACTTAACTGATTCATACTGTTGCTTGGTCCAAGACCAGGAGAAAAGAATTAAGATATAATATTCCACTGTAAAGTGCTGTACCGCAGTGTTGAGTTTTCCACCAACGACGTCATTGACGGAGAGAAACATATGCTAGCTTCTGTTTGGTACAGGTTGAACAAATACTTGGATAAGCATAGAAAGTATGCTGGTTGATTACTGTCGATACATACCCACATCATTCTCATCCTGTTCATCAAGGTCATCTCGGGGTGCAGTCACAAGTCCTTCAGTCTTAGCACTGGGAGCTGTGGTCTCCACAATGTGTGACGTCAGCCCGTTCTTCACGTCTTCCTTCCTAGTCTTCACCACCTGGTGACAGTTCAAACAGAGCTGTACAGACACGACTCCTCCAAAATTAACATTAATTCCATTTAATTCCATTAAAGACTTGCACACAACTACTTTGCAATGTACATTGCAAAATTCATGCAAGTACATTTTCCCATATAGACGATTTCTTTCTGTGATAAGTCGAGAGTACAAAAGACATCTCAAAAATTCCAACACTCAACCATATACAGTACCAGGTAGCACTTTTTGCCGTACTTCTTTCTACTTAAAAGTGTCCCGCATGCACGAGTGATGAACAGGACGCTAAATTAGTGTTTTCAAATCACTTTCTGCCCTCCACCCTTCCTCCGAAAGAAAAGCATCATTTCAGAACACATCAAGAAGTCATCGGGCCCACATATGGTCAGCCGCCATCACCGAGCCGTCCACCAGCCAAACAGCCGAATCCCGCTGACCGACTGCCGCGGCTGACTACAACTGAGCCGCCAACCGGAGAAAGACGGTGATTAGCTGAGCATCCAGTCAAGCCCGTCAACACCCAGACTATCGCTCGGAAAAGGGTGAACCTACTCCTGGTTACCTGCTAAGCACCCAACAGAGCCCCACTGTTCAGTTTGCCCAGACAGGAGAAGGGTGGACCCACTCCTTGAGACCTGACCGCTGTCCCCTGCAAGGCAACTACACCAATTTGATCCAAAAGTTATCACCCAACAACCTCAACCAAATGCTGTCAGGTAATTCGTATTTGATACAGGCCTAGCTCATAAGTTCTTTGGGATGACAGGCTATAATCAACGCGCGGGTCTCGCCAAACCAGAGAAAGCAAATGGCCTTCGCGTCAGAGGAAAGAAGATCGAATATGCACAGTACTTCAATTCTTCGCAACCAGGCCAGCATGATCCGCTACACACTGTACTCCAAGCCGGTAAACCATTAGTTACCACGGACAAATTAAGATATGTGGTATCTGAATTCACAAGTGATGCAACACCCGTTGTTGACGTGAAGGGTGGTAACAATGCTGGATGTATGAAATGATGTTCGCTGACTGGAATTACAGTAAGTATAAAGATGCCAGTGCAGTTGAAGTACCATAAGATCTGTATGGCTCTGGATGCTTGACAAGGCGGAAGAATGACGATGAATGGTTGCACATCGTTGAAATGAGAATGCTGAGATGATCATGTGGTGTGACTCGACGTGATCAAAATCATAATCAAGATGTGAGGAGGATTTTCGGTGTTCTCCATATTTATGAAATACTCAAGAAGAGACAGTTCCGTCGGTGTGGGCACATTACGGGATGAATCCATTCCCACATCGTAAGACGCGCATTGGAATTTGAGAAGCTAACTAGAAGTCATACCACCTTGTGGCGAAATGGCTCGCATTGTTGGCTGCCACCTCAGAGGTTTCGAGTTTGACTCCCGGCTCTGGTAAGAATTTAAAAGTTTTGATATAATCTAGTACGGTGTCTCCCAGTCTCGTGATGTTGAAGGGGAACCTGCCGGATGATTTGGCAGGAGGAGGAGATGAGAGGAACTGACCACCCTACCGCACGTCAACTCCGGCTCAGGATGCCTGGTTAGGAATCTCTTGAAACAGCCAGGAACTCTAAACGGGTTGCCTACATCCCTTGTGGATATTATACTACAGTATATGATCTTTCTTTTTAACTAGAGGTCGTGGACACATGGAGGAGCTCAAGTTGAAGAGGCAGAACGTACCAAATGATCTAGTGCAGCCAGTACGGTCTCAAGGTTACACGAGCCGACCCTAAGATTGCCACGAAGATTTAATGTTAGCTTGCAACAAATCGTCTCTGAGACTGTAATATCCCATGCTCCCTTCCCTGCAGTCTGTGGATAGAGAGCCCCGGAGTACAACTTATGCAAGGTTTATATTCATCTACAATACCGCGCTACAGCTAACAAGAATTTGGTATACCATGTGTTCACTACCAGTCTTACTCACCAGTTCCAAGGACACATCGACTTCGTGTGTCAACCTGTGTGCATGCACGTTCTATTTGTGTAAGGAGACGGATATACCTAGTGAGACGCGTTAAATCTAGTCATTCTTGAACGTCCTGTTCCTTGAGAATGTTTATGGCAAGACAATCAGAAGAAAGGAAGATACAGTACGTGTCCTATATGACGAATTTGGGCTGAACTTCGAGTATAATATTGTAGCAACACAGAGAGAGTGAGTGATAAGGGGAAGTCAGCGCTCCCTCTCCCTCTCACCTTACCGATGTCCATGACAACAACAACAAAAACTTTCCATGTGTTCAAGTGAGACTTGCCTTAAAAATTCTCCTAAGCCATAATATGACGGTTATGATGACAGGACATGGAGAAATAGGGACCTCTCTGAATAAGTTTAGAATCCGAGAGCATATGACGGCGAAGAATCACAAAGTGTGGACCACATCCTATATGAGTGTGATTTACTAAAACACCAAAGGTATAAATTGAGGACAAATGTAATCAAATCAGGAGGCCATTGGTCTGCAAGGCTGAATGAATTTGTTGATAAATATGTAAAATTCTTTAACCTATTTGAACAGAGCATCAATTTTGATAACCTGATGATGGACATAATTATGTCAAGAAAGAAAACAATCGCTTAAAGAACTGAAACATATTACTGTATCTAGGCTAGACACACTACAATCAACCATGTATATAGCCTATAGGTTACATAATGTAAAGAAAAGTTATATCATACTTATAAGATCACCAATGCATGTAGTATTACTTCAATTGTAATGGAGCATGCAGTTAATAAATATGATGTTAAAAAACAATCAACAGAGACAGGCTGTAGGCGATGCTAACTCACCTTCCTAGTGAGCCCGTGGATGACTTCTAGCAGCTTCTCCTGTGTCGCGCTCAGTCCAGACATCTTGAAGAGCAGGTCCGGTCGCAGCCACAGCTTGGTCTGCCTCAAGTGGAGAATGTCGCACATCCTAGGGACAATATGAATCATCAGCTTTCAACATATTCGCTACAGAATGACCTTAGCAAAACGTAACTAGTAACATTACTGCTCAAAGAAAGAACTGCAGATGTCCCACTCGAGCATCATCAAACTACGAAATGATGTTCTAGATCGAGATATGGAGGCAGGCTCGCTCATTGCTCACTGTTTGTGAACATTCAATGAAGGACAGGCGCCATACATACATTGTCATATTATTATTATTATTATTATAGCTTGCCACGGTGGTTGAGTGGATAGCGTGTCGGTCTACTAACCCCAAGATTGCAGGTTCGCTCCTGGCCGTGGTAAGTGATTTTTGAAAGGCGGCAAAAATACGACACGCATGCCATACGATGTTGGCATGTCAAAGAACCCATTTGAATTCAGTAGGCCGTGTTCATAATGGCAAAATTAATCTCGGGAGTTTCCGCCAACAAAAGTTCCTCGTTTCTCTACTAGAAAGCGCTATAGTGTTCAAGGAGCTTAGATATCTAACCTCCTTGATTTTAATAGTGATTCAAGGAACAACGAAATTCGACATGCAAGCTACCCTCTGGGTGTCAAATTACAAAGCTTGCAACCGCACCCGCGGCCATACGATATTATTTTTATTTATGTATTATTATTATTATTATTATTATTATTATTATTATTATTATTATTATTATTATTATTATTATTATATATTGCAAATGGCAAATTGTACAATTACAGAAAATCACCAACAATAACATCAAACACAATATACACAATTCACAATTTAGGAACTATAGTAATTACATCATAGTATTTACACAACATTTCAGTCTTCTCTTAAACACATCAATATGTTTGGGGCAAGGCTCTAAGACTGAGGCAGGTAATGAGTTACAATTATCAATACCACGGTTAATGAAATAATATTTCCCATAATTTGTACGCTGTGGTCGGACCTTGACTTTATGTGGATGAGCTGCCCTGATCAGGTAGGGGGGATTTCCCAGACGTTTACTTAGTTCTCACCATGCTGGCCGATTAGTGTAAGTGATGAACATAGTGTATAGTCTGGATTTCGTCCTTCTATCTTTCGGAGATTCCCACCCTAGATTTTCTATCATTCGAGTTACACTACTTCTAGGATTGAAATAGTTGAGCACAAACCTAGCGGCCTTTCTTTGTACCATCTCCAGCTCATTGATGAGCCCTACCTGATATGGGTCCCAAACCGCTGACCCGTATTCCAAGATTGGCCTCACCAGGATCAAATATCCTAATTCTTTTGCGGTAGAGCTACTGCCTTTTAATATCCGCAAGTGATTTGTACGCTTTGTATGCAAAGGTATAACATAACAAGTCATAACAACAAAGTGACAGCGGGTCAAATACTGTTTGTAGGGGCGTGGTGGCGCAGCGGTCAAGCTGTTGGCCTCTCACCACGGCAGACTGGGTTCGATTGCCGGTCAATGAATGTAAGATTTTCAAAGTGAAATGCCATCTCCTGTGGTTCGGATTCCACGTAAAAATGAGGTCCCGAGGCTTATGATCTCGTGATTAACGGTCACGTAAAACTACAATCTTCCTTCCTTTCAAATACTGTTTATTGTACACCGTCACTGCCCTTTCAGACATGAACGGACTTGAAGCGCAGAATAATTTGTGGGGATCATCCTGGCATCAGGTGTAGCCTAAGTAACGAATCGTCAGTGATCACGAGCTGTAAGCAGTAGAACCTAGAGGAAGGACACAATGAATGACAGTGGCATGCATGTGGTCATAGCTGGTTATTCATCGGAAGTGCCCGACGCCACGCCGTCTGCTCAAAACTGCGATCACCATTGGTTCTCAATCTTACACGCCTCCGACTGCAACGGAATATGAACATAGACCGTAACATCCTGAAAGTCTACAGCTCATGTTTACGTTCTTCAACTTACTTCTTCAGCATATGGGGTATTGTACCTAGGTACATAACAGCACAGCAAGTGGCATGGCACTTGTCACCCACCACCTATCAACTGTGAACAATACATTTTCCAAGACGATTTCCACAATCCCTTCCATTCTCATCCACACCATGAAGGAACTCCTATTGATGTATGCCTCGAGCTCCCACGACACAGATTGATGAGCAAAGAGCTCTGTCAATGTAATATCGTATTTCTTGCTTCATGAGTAATGTGTGTAGTAGGCCTATATTTAATTTTTCACACCTTTATTCATAAATCCTAGAATTTTACACTTTGTGCGGTGTACGTAGCAATACTCACTTGATGACAGCCATGGCGTACTCGAAACCGCCCCCTTCCTGAGTAGCTTTAGTGACACCCATGGCAGTCTCTGAAACAGGCAACAAATAGCATTGTGATTAAGACAAGTATGGACAAGTATTCCGAATTTGTAAAATGGCGTCCATCTTTTAGATGAACCCTAAATTCGAATACTTTGGGAACACTAATGTGGAAGTTATAAAGAACCTTACGCGTAGGGCCTTGAAACTGTAGAAGATGATGATGATGACGTTAAAAGCGATACCGGAGCGTAGTATTATATCGTGACCTCGTTTATAAGGCAGAGTGGGATTTGAAGAAGAACGGCGTTAAGAACATCACCCGTCACTAGCTAGTACAAGGACAGGATACGAGTGATTATGGGCGTCTATTACTTCCTAAACAAGTCACTGGTATCGCACTATCAATGTGGTTGGTTGGTTCTTAAATTTAGGGCCTGCGACAACGCGGTCATGTAGCCCTGTGTACTTTGGGTGTGTGTAGAATCTGTCTAATAACCAGTGTTGATTGTGATGACTGTAATAGTGTGTGTTATCTGTTTTTTAATTTAAGTACTGCAACTTAGAATTTTTCAAATAGTTCCTACTTTTGCCGCCAAGCGCCACCGTCAACGACTACTAGGCCAAGTTCAGAACTTAGCTACTAGACGCCACCGCAGTCGGCTCTTGGCAACGAAATTAGAAACCTAAGAGCGTTGTTTACATTCTTAACCTATCCGATTTAGCTTCACGCAGGTGCAATTAGTGGAAGGTTCTTTAACATGCCATAAATCTATGACATGGGACCGCCGGCTTTACTTCCCCTCCGAAGGAAGGCATACTGAGGGATTTTTAACGCACTTAAATAATCCGACGGCTTCGGCCGGGTACTATCGATGTGGTGTTTTTAGTAGATTCTCGCTGCACCAAGAAATCTTCACGCAGCATAATCTAATACATGCTTGGATTTACTGAAAGTAAATAAGTGCTAAAGGCCTTTCATACGAGGGAGATTGTAAGAATATTGGTAGCATTGTGGTGATTAAATTACAGATCTCTATTAATAATACGGCTAAAATTACATACAATGTTTTCAATTTAAAACCAGTCCCGATAATGTTCCACAATGCAATCACATTTTCTGACAGTGAACTGAATTGTTGTGGCTATTCACTCCAGAAACAAAGCTAACATAACTGAACACAAATTAATATGCTATCTCTACGGGAGGAGTCATATTCAACAGATGCTGATGTCACTTATTCTAGCATGTAATCTTTTTTATTTTAGTGATGGTATTATTAAGGAGGGAACATAACATGTATAGACTGTACGCATGCTAAGTTCTGAAAAGGAACAGCTGCAGCATGTTCTATTGAACCGGTCTGTGGGAAAGTAGATAAACCAGTAGCATGGACTAAATGTTCTTTGATATTGTGCTCATGTATTGTAGATAGAGCCTGAACATGTGACTTTGGACTAATGTTTTCAGTGCTGTAGGTATGTGAAATATCTTGAGCAACGATGAAGCCTAGTACCATAGAAAGATCATTGTTCTATCTTAAATCATTCTTTTTAAGTTTATTGTTTACTATAGCAATGTTTGAAGTTGTTTGTTCATAATGTCTAGTTGAAAGGTTATTTAGAATCATTACTCCCTATGAACAGTGGAAACTTTGCTACAATGTAGGACATGTGCCAAAATCTTTAGTCCATCATATGGAAAATCTATTTAATTGCCGAGAGGGTTATGAGATGCAACGAGCTAGTAGAATGCATGGAAGTAGGGTATTTAGTTCTTCACGGGACTACTTGTCTGTTCCTAGCAGCCATCCAGGATTGTTAGTTAGTTATTGTTGTTTAAAGGGGAAGAACTACGAGGTCATCTGCCCCTATCCATACAGGATGCGTGGAACAGGCCTGGCGAGATGGGGGGCTGTAGCCGTGGGGCTCGGACTTGGTGAGGGGCCCGAGAAAGTAAAAACGCCCAGACTAGACAAATTTACTCAATTTTAGTTGACAAGAAATTTGACACTTCATGATATTTAATCTACCTGAGTCTAATGAATAATATGCTACACAATACTATAAAGAGAGCATGGGAAATGTATTTTGTAAATGACCATTATCTTTATATCTTTGCGGCCAGAGAAACAGCAAAGTTTCCAATGTTCATAGGGAGGAATAACCTTTCAACTAGACATCATGAACCTTCGAATTTTAGTATATTAATTTGTGAAAGGCGTTGAACTTGTTCTTGTGATGAGAGAGAGTACGTTTTTCGGTCAGATACAACGGAAACGACATTGAAAATTTACATTAAACATAATTAACACGTTCCAAAAAGAAATAAATTTAGAAGATTAACAGAGTTTTTTAGAGAGCTTCAAAAATAAAATGCAAATTTGATATTTCCAGGATGTCATGGGACGAACAAATATAGAGGGATCCTTGCTCGGCTTTGGCGTGGAACGCTCAAACTCATAGCTGGCAATACTTATCAGTGACTTCACGGCTACAGGCTGTCGACAAGGGGAATACCCTATACTATAGAATGTACGAAAAGAATCCATAATGGCCAGGTTTAATCACGATTTGGGCTCACTCAGTGGATACTATGGCCAATGAAAGTGGTGAACAGCCCCTACCATCTAGAAGAAGAAAAATGGATATACAGTAATTTAAATGGATCAGGGAACCATGAAGGTTATAGTGTCCAGAGGTTTCGTAGATAGTTCATGGAGCGACCTTATCGACTACAATTCAAGGCAACTGCAGAAAGTAAACGACAGAGAGCTCATTTTCTAAATGAATAAGTTTAACAATTTAGCATATTGAATGCTGTTCTACTCACCTAACAGTATGTTGACCGTGCACTCGCTCATGTAATGGTGGACATCAAACGTCTTCCCTCGCTGTTCCCTATGCATCCTGCGCGATATGATCTGGCTGTTGGAGTTGAACACATTCACGAAGGACTTGAGCACACTCTGGTGGAAGGTTGGGGCAATCAGCTTGCGATGTGAACGCCACTTTTCACCTGCAATACAACACAATACCTGTCAGAAGGGACGTGTATTAGTTACCTCCTGCTATTTGGTCGTGCATGAAACGGTACATGCGTTATCTGAATATAATCTGCCAGCAGCAGCTTTGTCGTAAGAAACTTTCGAACATCTTGCGACGAGTTTGCAGTAATGCTTGCCAATCGTCCCAATGCAAAAGACTATTACAAGAGAAAAGCTTTCCTTACACTTCTTGATGACTTGGAAAATGATTGTTCTTGAAAAAATTACCTAAAAAGGAAGGATGATTGTAGTTCTACGTGACCGTTAATCTCTCGATCATGAGCAATAGGACCTCCATCTTTACGTGGAAACTGAACCACTGGAGGTGATATTTTACTTCAAAAATCTCACATGCATTGACCGGGACTCGAATCCAGTCCGTATTGGTGAGAGGCAAGCAGCCTAAAAATGACTTATATTTTATTTTGCTGGAGTGGGACGGGCAACCGGCTGCCGGGCGCACGTGCCTTCCGCCAGACAACCGAGCTCGTACCGCGGATTGTGCGCAGGTGGAAACCGTAACAAAATACATTAATTAATGGTAAATTCACCATCAAATCATGATTAAAGAACTTATCTTTTCACAGAAGATGCTGAAAATGTTCTCCTTCAACTGACAGACAGGCGTTGTACCGTGTAAATAAATTAGCGTTTACACGTTGTAATTCCCTCCTGTTGTGAGGGATATCTGCTGCCGTATATTGTTCTCGAGCTCCACTAGAGTACGGGTAATTGATCTGTACACTTTGAATGTTAAATTAACCCACAATCGAACAACAAAAGGGCTTAGGTCCGAGCTTCGATTAATTTCAGTAAACCCCCAAGGGGAGGGGGGGGGGGTGCAGGAGTAGCGACATAATGTAACGATGTCTGTCTGTCAGCTGAAGGAGAACATTTTTAGTATCTTCTGTGAAAAGATAAGTTCTAACCTTTAACTGGTGACGTGAGCTCATCCAGATTCCCAAGAAATAAAAGAGCATCTGTACTTCTTTAATTAAATCTTGCAGCTGTTGTTTATGTTAACTTCTTATCTGTGCGCTGACACTACACACCCTCGTTGATGAAAGTTTAGTGACTTAATGGACTTTAATGACCCTGATTAGCTCGCCTCCGCCTTTCGGAACCCCGCGGACAGAGCTCGGTTGGCTGGCGGAAGGCGCGCGTGCCCGGCAGTCGGCCGCCGGTCCCGCTCCAGCAAAAGAATCTCACTGTATAAATTAAGTATTCAATATAAAACTTAAAAGACTATCGTCAAAGATGCATCAACTTTAATTATCGTATACAAATTGTTATTGTTAACTCATTTTTGGGTTGATTGGGAGACCTTGTCCATCAGCCACGTGTAGTTTGGTGTGTGTTAAACTTGTATTTGTGTGATCACTGTTGTGCATTTTAGACAGGGATGAAGTAAGGGGCATAAATAAGGTACGGTATTTATTTAATCTTGTCAGACAACATATAATACACAAACAAACAATCCAGCAATTGGTACCAAAAGTATACACACACCTCCCTATACAGCGGCCACCCTCATAGGCTCTACAAACCCACACAAAATTCAAATGCAATGTGACCAGTATCCAGCCAATTCACAGGCCTCTTTAGTGGCTAGTATTAAGACCTCGAGTGGTTGCAGGTTGTAGGGCACAGCTTGCAGATGAGGAGATGGTCTGCTGTCATTTGCATAATGTAGAGTGACACGCAAATCCCCACTTTTCAGGTTGCTTTTTGATCTGCCAACTCCTGAGCGCAGCCTCCATATTGGTCAAGTTTCCCCATGTTCTAGGCGTTCAGCAAGTAACATCCAACCTGCCAGACTGTTCAATATAGAGTGCCATTTAATTTTCCTAAATATTGGAGAAGGTTGAGTCAGGCGTTCTGTCGAGTGGAGGAAACTTTTCCTTGACTTGAGCCTTGAAGTTGCCGGTTGAAACCCATATAAAGTATGGGATTTCAAGTCAATACCTTAGATCTCTCCAAGATTGCTGCAGACTCACGGCGGATATCTGGTGTTGGGATAACTGCTTGACAATATTTTTTTTCAAGTGGTGTAGATCGCAAACAACCTGTAATAAGTCTACAGGTTTCATTCAGAGCGATATCCACTTCACTAGCGTGACAGCATATGCGCCAAACAGGACAGGCATATTCTGCAGCTAAATAACAAAGGGCTATCGCTGAAGTTCTTAAGATACGAAGGTGTGCTCCCCAGGTTGTACCAGCTAGTTTCCTAAAAATATTGCTCCTTGCTTTTATTTTTTCTTTTAGTGTTCAGGCAATGTATTCTGTAGGTGAGTGCTCTATCAAGTGTCACTCCTGGATATTTGGGAGTGAAGCAATTCTCCAGTTGTGTACCTTCCCAGACTAATTGTAGTACTATCCCGACATTTACCTGGAAAGAGTGTAAAAAAAAAACGGGGATAAACCTCACTCACGTAGCCGTTATCAGTGCCGGTGTTCGAACCTGCAACCTCCGGACTTCCTGCAGCTGCGTCGCGGCCGTATTGCACGATTTAAGGAGCACAGCCACGCCTCGGGACTTGTAGCCTATAACACTAGTTTGACACGAGAGACGGAGAAGTCATAGCCTACTTTCCTTGTATGTTATTTTGGTGTACATGTTATTACATTATAATTGAATGTTCACTATCTTAGGAAATACATAAAATAAGCTACTGCATATTGTCAGTGAGAATAACAAGAAAATAGAAATTCAGAACAACGGAGATGTGTAATCTCTCTTCCTCTTCAGTCGCCGTCTTCTACTGATACCTCCTCGACAGAATGAATTACTCTTGATGAGTTTGGCATTATGCATCAGATAGGACTTCTAGTCACGAAAACCTCAACCCCTGAGAAATAGGAGTAAAGGGCGGAAGTCCAAGTAATTAATAATACATTACATGCATTTATCTATTACTTATTTATTAATATTATTAAGTTATATGCCTGCGGTCATTCTCTATGATCTCATAGACTGATAATTTGAATTTAAAATATTTCCTCTCGAAACTAAAAAGGTACTGTATGAGGAGGAAAGAGCAAAACACAATACATGATCTCTGCTTCACTCCATTGCCCGAGAACGCAAACATCTATCCCACTCATAGCACATGTAGGCTAATATTGCGATGGTATTTCACTGGTATTTCCTAAGGCAGACGAAACTACTTAAATTAGCCGAAATACCTTGTGTAATGATGAATAAGTTTAATAATTGTGGAAATAATGTCGTAAAAGATGTTCTCTCCTCCACGGTCTATAACACGTCCGGTATCCTCTTGTGTAATACGACTTATATGGTATCTATCTCTATCTATCGTATGGCTTTTAGTGCCGGGAGTGTCCGAGGACATGTTCGGATCGCCAGAACACCCATAGGTGGCCTACAAGTTACGTTCAATTTCAAATAGTTCCAACTTTTGCTGCCAGATGTCACTGATACCTAGTGATGAACGTTGGAACTTTGATAGAGCGTTCCAACGAAACCAAACCTAGAAATTTAGCTTCACACAAGTTTAGTCAGTGGAAGGATCATTTACATGCCATAAATCTATGACATAGGACCGCCGGCTTTACTTCCCCTCCGAAGGAAGGCATACTGAAGGATTTTAACGCTCTTATAACAATTCGACTTCGGCCGGGTTTGAACCCGCTATGTTGGGAACAGCAGTTCAGCATGCTACCAACTACGCTGTATCGGCCTCTGTAGGCGTGATATATGGGACAAATAAAATATTGTCAACCCCTCGCATACGGTAAGCGCAGTCGTGTGGTGTTTGTTTCATGCTGCACTCGCATCGTTGTGTTTCTATGTTAAGAAGGAACTGGCTGTGTGGCTAAGAGGTAACGTTCTTGCTTGCTGGGCCCAAGATTGCCGGTTCGTATCCTGACGCAGTCAGCTGGCATTTTAGTGTGCGCAAATGCGATGGAGCCGTGTCAGTAGATTTACTGGCACGTTGAAGATCCCCTTCGGGGCAAAATTCCGGCACCCCGGCGTCTCTAAAAGCCACAGTAGTTAAAAGGGACGTAAAACCAATAACATTATTATTATTATTATTATTATTATTATTATTATATTATGTTAAGAAGGCTTTACGTAAAAAAAACTAAGCTTGTAGTACAAGCAGTAATTTTCTGCCTGACAGAAGCCAATAGTTTCTTGCTCCACTCGCTTAGCTCGCTACGCATGACCTGTGTCGTGTATGTTGGCAACAGTGAATGCGGTCAATGTATATGTCTATGTGTGGCTCGATAACTGTTGAGACACCTAATGTGCGGATGAGCAATGACAATTGCCGTCGTCTGAACAATAAATAACGACTAAAGTCACATATTTACGTAATGTAGCACATAATACACGTGCAGTAGTGATAATAGACAGTAATTTCAGTTGGTAATGACTCCCAGAATATCAAATAACGTATGACAATCATGAAAATGACATATATTCTAACTGGAAGTGTAGGACGGCCACGGTGTCCGAATGGGATTTGCCTCGTGCCTTACCTGAGCTGATGAGGAGGCCTTGTCCCAACCATGGCCTGAAGAACTCGTACTCCACTGACTTGCTCAGCATCTCGGTGCTGCTCAGGACCAGCTGGAACACACAGTGTTATCTATATCTTACTAGCTGTTACCCGCGGCTTCGCCCGCAATAACATCCCGTTATAACATTAGTTGTATAGATTTATCCTGTAGTGGAAGATAATGACGGCAACATGGAGCGTTGAAATTCAAAATCGGGTGCAATATACGACGGGGAGCTTAGATTTAAGCCAGGTCCCCTAGCCTACTGCCATGTCTATTGAGAGTGTTTTTAACGCCTAAGCACTTCTCGGTAAACTACATTTCAGGTCTTTCTCTCAGGCTGCAGAATGACTAAGCCACCAGAAGAACTGACTCTGGAGCATGCCACGTACAGTTGACCATGTGCGAAACAGTCACTTCTCAGATCCACACCAGCTACTTATAAACTCTGCCCCTGAGCCTTGTTAATTGTCATGGAGTAGCAGACTTTCAAAGGAAACTACAGACGTTTGAATTGAAAATGGTAGTCTGATGGGATTGGAGGAATGCGGGGTATGAAGACAGTTTCGCCTTGGCCAACACCTGTAAATATGGTGGCTTCAATCACAAATTTATGCAGAGCTTTAACCTGCAGCGTAGTTCCATTGCAGAGTTTAGGAGGATTTAGATTGCGCAATAACATGACAGGAGCACCAACCTTGAGGATCAGGACATGAGGCTGTATTCCGAGCGGTTTAAGAGTGTTTAAAAACTCCACAGGATAATGAACTGCATCTTCAACCTCTACTACTGGGTCTACTGATTCGTATACCATTTTTGTTGTTGATAACTTCTTAAGGATGGCGATAATTATACTATCAGCAGAGTCATTTGTTGGGGTAAGAATGGCTCTTTCTTCCATCCATGAATGATCAAGGTTCGAATTAACAAACACTTGGGGATAGATCTCTTCGATCAAATTCTCTAAACTGTCAACAACTTCACACAGTTGAGCTGGAATATTTATTTTTCCGTCATTTTCCTCCAACTTTCCATCGCCAATGCTTAGAAGGACACGGGAAAACTCCTCAGCCATAAAATCACCATGGAGGTGTACGCGCATGTTGACAGTCAAGGGAATTGATGTGACTTTGGGCCATATGTAAGACGATTTTAGACAGGCATTTACTTCGTCAGCCCGTCTTCCACGGGGTATAAAAGGGAGGGTCTGTCTAAAGACACCGGCAAGAAGTACTGTGACTCCACCCATAAGTTGGTTGTTACCCCTAATGTCCCTAAGTGTTCTGTCCAATGCCTCGACTCCTCCTTTGTGCGCCATCGTTCATTCATCCCAAACAATGAGTTTTGTCTCTCTCAGCACGCGAGCTGTGCCACTTTGCTTAGAGATGTTACAAAGGGCAGATGCAGCGTGACTGAGATTAAGAGGGAGATTGAAGGCAGAATGCGCTGTTCTTCCACCATCCAGTAGGGTTGATGCAATACCAGAGGAGGCGACTGCGATGGCAATGTTCTGTCGACTTCCAAATGTACTGAGCAGGAGATTAATCAGGAAGGTTTTGACAGTTCCGCCTGGTGCATCTAGAAAAAAGAGCTGACCACATTCTGAAACAACACTTCGAACTATTTCGTCATGAGCCAATCTCTGCTCGTTGTTCAATTTTGGAACATTATCAGCAACCACTTTGGACAACTTAATTGAGTCGTAAGATAGTTCACTGACATATTCTCGGTGAACAACGACGGAGTCTTGTTCTCTAGAAGGCGACGGAAGTCCAAAGCGTTCTAGTTGTTGACCAGACATTTTTAGTACTAAATACTCAAGAAGCACCAGACACCTGTTGTAGATAACGCCCATGATCTGGTTGACATCAGCACACTGCCTCTGAACCTCTCTCACCACATCTTCCGTGAGGCTGTTTTTGTGTTTTTTCCAGTGCATGATGGGATCACTCACTAGACAAAACACCAGTAAGATGGCAAACAGCTCGCGTATCTTGTGGGGAGAGTCGGTGGAGGACGTTTCCTTAGTGTGCGGTCCCAGTGCGCATCATCCTCTAGCAAGCCAAGTGCTTTACATGCCGCTTGAAATGTTGGTTGAACCACTCCTGCCACGATTTTGAGGTCAGTAAAAGACTGAGGGCCAGGGATTTTATGTAAAAGGTGGCGGAGGTAATAGCACTCGGCATTACCAGGGCGAACGGTGTAAACTCTGCCAAGGGTCTGATCTTTTTTCTAACCAGGATAACCTGGGACTGGCTTTCCTTGTTTCCTTCTACAGAACTTATTACCTTTCCAAACGAAATAGGATGGAACTCCACAATATAAAAGTGTTGATGCAAATTTATCGGATCGGCATAGTTCGAAGAAAGCAAGAAGAGTTGTGTTTGAGGGTTATTAAACTCGTCACGAACGTCGTCTCCATTAAAGTAAACCCGCTGGCCGTTCTCGAGGTGGACGGCAAGTTGCATGACCGAAGGATAGCGTTCATGTATGAGGAAGCAGAATATGCGCCAAGCCACCTCTGAGCTGCTGATGTAGCGTCCTGATTCATATCTCGCAACTTCGTCAAACTCTCCGATGCTAAAAGTAGCTTGGTCGGAACCTTTGTTAACATACTTGCAAATTTATTTTATTGACTTTACAGAGTTGCAGTACTCAACATTGATATGAGCTGAGAAGGTGCGAGATAGGACGGGGTTATAGGGTACCACCCAGCTATTGTCAATTTCCACTCCCTTTTTAATAATAGAAACCCCACACTCCGAAGTGGGCAGCCTGCGATATTTGGGATACCCCTCTTTCCCGGTTTGGGTTTCCTTGATGAGAGGTCTGGGGTACTTCTTGGTGCATACTCCTTCCACCATGCAAGACGAACTCCTGTTGAGAACTCCACATGGACCGTAGATCTTGGTTGCCTTGACAATTTCATGGAGAGCAGGGTCAAGATTTGGGTCAGGAATCTCAGCACTGATCACCTTGTCGATGTCTTCAGGCTTTAGCTTTCCTTCCAGCCACAGAAGTATGTGAACGTGAGGTAATCCTCGCTTTTGCCATTCAATGGAATACATGTGACACCTTCAAGGACCACAGATACAACCCTTATTAAGAAGTCTTATCATGTGCTCAACTTTCAAATGGAATACCCGCGCTACCAAATCATGCCTATCTTTAGGTTGTTGACCTTGTTTCAGGTGCTCGACTACTTCGGACCATTTTGGATTCCAGGGGAATGTTATAAAAAGATCAGGACGTCCAAAATGGCGCACGTAAGTCATAGCATCCTGAGTACGTTCATGCATAGAGCGCGGGCCTCCAGTGAAAGTCGACGGCAACACGACCATTTTACCAATATCTGACAAACAGCTGTCAGCTTTACTCATTGCATCCTTCAGGTGCACATATTCCTCACTTCTCAACTTTTTCTGATTGATGCGAATCCAAAGTAGTCTGTCTCAACCTTTGCATACATATCAACCAGAAACTGATTGAGAAGATTGCGAAATAACAAAAGATAAGAATTATCACCCTCAAGCTCAAAACTCCTGACCAACAATTAAAGCTGCCACTTCCTTGGTGCTAGGGGCGTTATAGCGGCCTAGGTGCTCGTCAAGAGGTCTTTTGTCATCAGGAACTGATTCCATAGCTGTTATAAAATCCTGAATGTATATTTTATGCTTGTATAACAGATCCTGCAATTGGAGAACTATCTGAGGTTTAACGTCAGGGACGATGCCACATCGGATGTTTTGTTTTCTATGTCTTCATCTCCAACAAAGTAAATTTGTAAAAATTGAGGCTGCTGTTCAGATGATGGTAATAAGCTCCCGATTCGATGGTATACCTGCCCTTGCACTTTAAAAGTTGGCATGAAATTGCCTTCTTTTACTTCCTTTGCACATTTGAAAACAACTAATATATTTACGTGTATTAGACAGGATGAGTTCCGATTCTGGGTGCTAAACGTTAAGGAGGCTGCGCAAGGATTCAGGAAAATGTTGGATCGGGGGATGCTGTATTTTTCCATTACTGCAACACATTCCAGGAGATTCATCCTTCCATTTCTTGGCTTTCCAAATGTACAAACCACCTGAGAGCCAATATTCAATGTTTTGTTCGCAGAATACTCATTTTGTGGGTTATATTGAAAGCCGGACATTTTTAGTACTGTCCATGGAAGAATCAAGACTTGAGCTCTTTTAAAATTATGTGTAACAACAGCCTTTCTATTTACTTTTGGGTGGCTCTTTGTATATTTGGCCACTGCATCCCTATTGACTTTCTTATTGCTTTCAATATACTTCTTAACTGCCGTAAGGTTTACTTCAGGATGTTCTTTCGCGTATTTGTTTACAGCTATATTTAATTGTTTTTTACGGATGTTGTTAGTAAATCGTTTTCTACGTTTTGAACCTCTATTTGAATTAGTTTGAGGCAGTGATTCGAGGAGGATTTTCGCTGTAGAAGGAGAAGATGTTAATGAAGAAGGCTGAATGAGAAGCGGTATTCACATTGTAAAATTGTAGGCTTGAATGGCTCGTAAACATCAAAATGTCCCTGCTTGAACTCTCCCATAAACCTAAACCTTTTAACAGAAGCTTCACAACCATACGTATTTCCAGTTCGGAGTACACGATTACAGTAGACCTGGAATTGGAAAGGATAAATCTCTACCGCTACTTGCAATTCGATTGATGTACCGTATGTGTAAGGCATAGACATAACAGATACATATTCAGCCTCGTTTATGTAAGGCTGGAAATCTCGTGTCATAGAATACACCTGTAGTCTTTCCCAGTTGTTAGAGGCGTGTCTGACAATGTCAGCACGCACTGTACGTGCATGTGATATGTTGCCATACATTTCGTAAGATAGAGCAGAGAAGAGACAGACACCATCTCCAGGAGTTTTATAGACTTGGTGGGGAACTTCGGTGCCATCTACCTCTAACATTTCTACTGCAGCCTGCTCTTTCGCGTATTTGTTTACAGCTTTATTTAATTGTTTTTTTATGGATGTTGTTAGTAAATCGTTTTCTACGTTTTGAACCTCTATTTGATTTAGTTTGAGGCACTGACTCGAGGAGGATTTTCGAGGTAGAAGGAGAATATGTTAATAAAGAAGGCTAAATGAGAAGCGGGTATTCACATGGTAAAATTGTAGGCGTGAATGGCTCGTAAACATCAAAATGTCCCTGCGTGAACTCTCCCGTAAACCTTAACTTTTAACAGAAGCTGCAGTTCGGAGTACACGATTACAGTAGACCTGGAATTGGAAAGGATAAATCTCTGCCTCTACTTGCAATTCGAATGATGTACCGCATGCGTAAGGCATAGACATAACAGATACATATTCAGCCTTGTTTATGTAAGGCTGGCAATCTCGTGTCATAGAATACACCAGTAGTCTTTCCCAGTTGTTATAGGCGTGTATGACAATGTCAGCACGCACTGTACGTGCATGTGATATGTTGCCATACATTGCGTAAGATAGAGCAGAGAAGAGACAGGCAGCATCTCCGGGAATTTTATGGACTTGGTGGGGAACTTGGGTGCCATCTACCTCCAACATTTCTACTGCAGCCATCGTGAAAACAATCAATGAACAGCAAATACAAAAAAATACAAAAAATAATAATAAGAACCTCCCTTGAGTAAAAAAAATGGAATACACCTAACGTAAAAACAAATCTCTACTTAAAATACCTGATAAATGGAATAGACCTAGCCTAACTTAACAAAATTAACCTTGGTAGAGGTAATTTTCTTTTACCAAAATCTACTTTACATTATAACTATGTAGTACCAAGAAATGATGAAAAACGCCGAACCTAATCCAACAAACAAAGGAACTCTACAGTTACTTCAACTAAAGGCTAATATATAATGCAATATGATGATTATGAAGTGATGGTGAAGGTACGAAGTACAAACAGAAATGAACTGCAATATGATGATTATGAAATGATGGTGAAAGTACGAAGTACAAACAGAAATGAACTCTACAGTTACTTCAACTAAATGATTATGAAGTGTTGGTGAAAATACAAAGTACAAACAGAAATTACAAAGAAGTACTGTTTGAACAGAGAGAGTGGGTAAATGTCGGGAGAGCAGACAACAATGACGTGCACGTTATGACGGTAAAGAACACACTGAGCATTGCCACACAGCTCACTACCTGCAAAGCACCAGAACACTGGTAGGGGTGACGTGATGCAGCCCACATTACCTGGCAACAATAGACTTAGGCATTATTGAAACTGTTAATATAATCACGGTTTTCACGGTTTGACCATGATCCCGAGTGATTTTTATGAAAACCTTTCTTAGCGAGCACCTACGGCCCTTGAGGAAGCTGTATACCAAATTTCATTCCAATCCGTTCGGTGGTTTCTGAGATTTCTTGATGAATGAGTGAGTGGTATTTGACAAATATAAAATAGAAATCGCGGTATTCGCGGTTTGACCATGATCCCAAGTGCTTTTTTTGAAAACCTTTCTTAGCGGGCACCTGCGGCCCTTGAGGAAGCTGCATACCAAATGTCATTCCAATCCGTTCGGTAGTTTCTGAGATTTCGTGATGAATGAACGAGTCAGTGGTATTTGACAAATATATAGCACCTAGGTAGATTATATAATACGCTAAGGTGTATGTTTCACAAAACTCAAGCTCCTAAATCAGAGGGAGCTAGAAGGTGTGGTTTGTACCAACATCTTCCAAATCGTCGCAATAGTACAGGAAAAATTTTGTATTTCTTGAAAAGTCACCGGAAATATATTTATTTGTTTATAAAGTGCTTTTAAACAAATAAACAAGACGATAGCCCCTGGAAGAACTGTGTCACGTACAGCCCGCGTAGTCTGTACACATGGGACGCACACAACTCATTGTGCATCCAGCAGCAGTTGCTCTCTGATTTCATATC
The DNA here is from genome assembly GCA_946902985.2 of Meconema thalassinum. Taxonomy (NCBI): domain Eukaryota; kingdom Metazoa; phylum Arthropoda; class Insecta; order Orthoptera; family Tettigoniidae; genus Meconema; species Meconema thalassinum. The sequence continues at coordinate 1,357,946,868 of OX336388.2, forward strand.
GACAATTTGTTTAAAACGTGCGTTTGAACAAATAAACATATTTATAGAAGCCCGCATAACAGTAAAGCCAGGCGGGTAGTTTATACTCATGCGAGAGTTCTCGCACTGGTCCGCTAGTATATCATACTAATATATAACAAGTAGTTCCGGGAAGAACTATACAGCCTATTTTCATATATCCTATTTATGTTCATTGCCACTATGAACATACAAAATTTCAGTTTGATTGCTATAATAGATTCGCAGATATTGAGAACCGACTAAATATTTCGGATGGTCGCCATGTTGGATTTTATATATGTAGGCCCTAGAGATATGTACTGTTACATGGAGATTATTGTGTACGTGTAGCATTCAAACTTCAATCGCATGATTAGGACACAACAAGTAACAAGGAGATTTTAAAATTTCGCACAGCTGCCATCTTGTGGTTATGGAAACAATTGAAATAAATTAGATGCCAGTGGATTAACATTCGTATAAGGATTTACTGTACCAAGTTTCACTGCACTCGGATGGTTAAATTGCGAGAAAAGTCCATGTGAATATTTATACTTCGCGTCGCCGCCATGTTGGATTTGTGATCACCAGGTTATTTAAAGTCCTATAGGTGAACTTAAGTTCATACCCCTATGAACATTAAAAAAAATCAGTTTGATTGCTATAATAGATTCGTAGATATTCAGAGGCGTCTAAATATTTCGGATAGTCGCCATGTTGGATTGTTAAATGTATAGACCATAGAGTCATGTACCATTAAAGGAAAATTATTGCGTAGGTTCATTATTCAAACTTTCACTTCGATCGCATGATTACGACACAAGAAGTAAAAACTTAATTTTAAAATTCGCAGAGCCGCCATCTTGAGGTTATGTAAACAAGTGAACTAAATTAGATACCAGTGCATTGCAATGTGTATAAACATTTCCTGTACCAGATTTCATTGCGTTTGGAACATTACATGGCGAGAAAGGTCTATTTAAAATGTTCAATTTCGCTTGGCCGCCATGTTCGTTTTGTAGTTAACTGGTTTTTGAAAGTCTTATAGATGAACTTCCAGTAGTGCCCTTTATCTTCGTACAAAATTTCAGGGCGATACCGCTAATAGTTTCAGAGATGTAGAATGCCGATGAAATATTTCGCACATCGGCCATATTGTGGTTATGTAAACAATTGAACGAAGTTAGATGTCGGTGCATTACAATGTGTATAAACATATACTGTACCAAGTGTTATTGCGTTTGGTTGGTTAAATCGCCAGAAACGTCTATTTTAAAGTCGCGAATTCGCGTGGCCGCCATGTTGGTTTTGCAGTTACCAGCTTTTCAAAAGTCACATAGGTGAACTTCTAGTAGTTCCATTTATCACCGTAAAAAATTCCAGGGTGATATCGGTAATAGTTTCGGAGATATTGAATGCCGGTGAAATATTTCGCACAGCCGCCATGTTTGATTGGTGAGACGAAACAAAATTTGAAGGGCACGGTCGGGGTCGTCTGGAATAGTGCTATGAACTTACCGAGTTTCATTGAAATCGCTCCAGCAGTTTAGAAGTTATTAGGGGAACACACACACCTCACACACACACACACACACACCTCACACACACACACACACACACACACACACTCACACTCACACACGCGCACACACACACGGACAAAAGGTGATCTCATAAGCCTATTTTTTTTTTCAAAATTGAAAATAGGCTAAAAATGAGATGGTGTGTGTCTGTGTGTCTGTCTGTTACTCAATCATGCAAGAACCACTGGTCCGATTTAAATGAAATTTTGCATGGATGTAGATGCTTTACCAGGTACATATAGGTTACTTTTGGTTTCGATATTTTGCACTATTTAAAAATGGCGACTATTTTCATATTTCCATTTCAAATAAAAAGAGAACGCTAAGAAATAGCAAACTTTTGATGCATTGTACGAGCTTTAAAATTTAATTTTCTATCCGAAAGGTCCTTATCACTTTTCGTGTATCTCCAATGGTTAGCGAGTAAAACCTAAATATGTGCTATAAAACACGGTCAACGCCGAGCGATGTTAGTCTATGCTAGTCTCAACATTTAACTGTTTCATTTATAGAGGTAGTTTGTGGTGTCTGAAACGAGACGTGATTTTGAGTCTAATTTTATATTCTTTGTTATTGTATGTGAGTATTTGGATTTTCACGCTGTTTCACAATGTTATAGTGCTTTCTACTTTGCACGGTTCGCTTTTTTCCTTTTTATGGATTTGTTTTCTTGTTAACTGAATATTTCTGTTGGCCAATATTGATCTGCTTTTTGTCGTTTTTTACCATGATCAGAAACCCAAAATCACAGACGAATGTGTCGAAGACTACCGACTGTCACATCAGTTCATTTAGTGCTCATATTTATCTTACAGCAGAACTGGGCAAACTTATTTCAATCAAGTTGGTATTTTGCCTTTCACGGCCAATGAAACCCCGCTCAAATCACGGCGTAAACCTAGAAAAGTTGCTGAGTTTTAATTGCTTGGCCCTGAAATTCAATATGCAATCATTTTGGGAGTCTTTATAGAGAGGTGAAAGACTGTTTTAGCGTTTAGCTCTCGCAGTAAAGTAGCGAAGGTGCTCTAAATAAGAATTGAGGTATCGCGCAGTTTGCTACTCCTTTGGTAGTCCGCAAATAGACCACAAGAGCTCACTGATGAACCATCTCGGAGTTACTAGGCGTAATCTCGCACAAGACACGGCATAAACTTAGAAAATTTATCTGTGATTAAAACTGATTTTGTTATTATTACTTGGGATGATTGAAGTTTGTTTCGTTACTGTTACTCTTTATCATGACATGATACGTAGTTTCCGCAATATTACTACTTACTGCGGATATGATAATTTCTTCCAATTTTGATGTATTTTTTAGCATAATGTTTATATGTTTAAATATAGTATGAAGACGTTAAAAGATAGGTGTTCAATATTTAAGACAGGTTATTTAACTTTTACTACATAGAAGCTGATATTTATTTCCAATATATAAACACACTTTCCTACCTACAATGCGGAGGCAGATAGGCTTTTCTCCGTGTACTCCGGTTTTCCCTGTCACAATTTCATTCCAGCAACAATCTCCAATATAATTTCATTTCTTCTGTCATTCATTTAATCATTGCCCCAGGGGAGTGCGACAGGCTTCTACGCGGTCGGTCGACTGAAAGCAGGCTGTGGATTTTCACTTTCCTACCTCTGATTAATAATTGGGTGAATGAAAATGCATGTAGTCAACACATGTAGTTGGTAACATGGAAATAACATAACTACATTACGAATGTGTGATTATATTAATGATTTAGGCCAGCAAGTAACAAAACCCGTTCGAAGAACAGGTACTTCAGCTAGTATATATATAATACGCTAAGGTGCATGTTTCACAAAACTCAAGCTCCTAAACCAGAGGAAGTTAGAAGGTATGGTTTGTGCCAAAACTTCCAAATCGTCTCAATAGTACAGGGAAATTCTTGCATTTCTTGAAAAGTCAACTGAAATTATATTTGTCTATAAAGTACATTTAAACAAATAGACAAGACGATAGCCCCTGTCAGAACTGTGTAACGTACAGCCGCATATCACTAAAGCCGGGAGGGTAGTCTGTACACATGGGGCGCACACAACCCATTGTGATGAATTGCTCTCTGATTTCATAAATATCGACAATTTGGTTAAAAAGTGCGTTCAAACAAATAAGCATAATTATAGAAGTCCGCATAACAGTAAAGCCTGGTGGGTTGTTAATACACATGTGAGAGTTCTTGCACGGGTCCGCTAGTTGAAATAATAACTTCAACAAAACTAACAAAACCCTACCATTGCAAAACGTGCAACAGGGTGTGTCTATGTGTCCGCCATGCCGTTAAAACAGCTTCATGCGAGTATTTTGTTATGAGATTCTCCTTAGCAGTGCACTTGCGAAACTTTCCTTTCTTGCTATATTAATGTGCATTATTTCTGTCTTGTTAAATAACAACTGCAAGGCGATTTATCACCACCATTTCAGCAGTTAAAAGCGTACCACTATTATTGGTGCAAGAGACTTAAGGAACTATTCCTTGGACTGCAGAGGAAGGTGGTCATTTGTTCTAGTAAAGAGCGATACGTTTAACTAAATACTGTACGTCGACAAGTGGTCTTGTGTTTGTTTGGGATTTACATAAATCAAGGAGTCGATCATAAATAACAGTCTTGTATGGATAACTTTATCTAATCTATTTACATTATTGCCATACACAGGTTTTGTCGTGTTTTGGTACGGTAGTTCATTGTACTCATTATTTAGATAGTGGCATTGATATTCTTGACAAAAAATTAACAGAGGCCAGAAGTAGTGCTCAGGATAAACATAATACCTTATTTGTTCGATGTGACATTAGTCACTAGACCAAAAACATGTTCATGAAACTTCGTAACTTAGGAATAGCGTTAGATTTTACATGTTTATTCAAAGTCAATATACATATGTCTTGTTTATGATCAAAAACCAAAACTAGACTACATTTTAAATTACGCTATCTTACTAACAGCGATTTTAAAAAATTACATTGTTCGGTACCTTTAATCTCAAAATTGATTGATTCCTTTTCAATTATTATTTATATACTTGTAGATTTTTATTTAAAGATTTTTCATTAGAGTTATTTTGCCTCTTTATTTCACAATCAGTGTTCCCAAAATCTGGAACAGTGAATTTCAGTTACAGTTTGGCACATGTTTTATTATTAGAATTGAGCTAACACATTTCTGTTCTTCTTGTTTCTCTTGACAAGTTTCTCATTCGCGCCTTTAAAAGGCTAAATTAAAATATGAGTTAGAGTTAGACACATCTTGGCCCACTGTGTACAATATTACACTATTCCAAATATTTCCTCTCGAAACAAAGAAGGTACTGTATGAGGAGGAAAGAGCAAAACACAAGAAATGATCTCTGCTTCACTCCATTGCCCGAGAACGCAAACATTTTTCCCACTCATAGCACATGTAAGCTAATATAACGATAATATTTCACTGTAATGAAGCAAATATCGCCCAGTAATACAATCCCTAAGGTAGACGAAACTACTTAAATGAGCCGAAATACATTGCGTAATGATGAATAAGTTTAATAATATTGGAAATGATGTCGTAAAGGATGTTTCTCCTCCACTGTCAAAAACCTGTCCGCCATCCCCTTGTGTAACACGACTGATATGGTGAAATTTCTGTTGTATCGACTATTGTAGGCGTGACAAATAAAATATTGTCAACCCTACGCATACGTTAAGCGCAGTCATGTGGTGTTTGTGCGCTCGCTTCGTTGTGTTTCTATGTTAAGAAGGATTCACGTACAAAAACAACCCTAACGCCCCAGACCCCCTAGCTTAAAGTACAAGCAGTAATTTCCTCATTTCAGTTCCATATTTGTAATAAAGTGTAAGGACATTTGTTTAATCAACGTTTCACCCTCCGTGGACGTTATTCTCAAGGTACATTGCTCGGGTTGATTGAGGTAGTCTAGATTGTGTAAGAAATGACGCGACTTCGATAAAGTGATTTTCATTCATTTGTGGACGATACGTTGGTTAGTCTTTTGAAATATTTTCGGGATGGAATACCAAAAATTGCACTTTAATGTAGATAATGACCTTGTTAGTCTCAAGGTTAGCAGTGTGGCCTTAGGTTCTGGCTTAGCATCTTGAAGTCAATGCATCTAATCATCTAAGGTAGCTAACGGGATTGTGTGAAAAAAAAAGGCCGTAATAGGCAATTAGGTGCGAGTCTCATTAACAATCGATTAGGACGCGGGGGAGAAAGCAATCGCTGTAGGGATGACAGAATTATAATTGCGACCTACGTGACGCTACAGGTAGAAATTAGCGGGTGCACATTTTAACGGAGTGTTGTAACATCGTTAATGATCCTCCGCTCGTGCAAGCACTTGGACACCACATGACCGCGATAGGGAGTTGCAGCAAGTCAAGAGATAGGTGGTTCGAACAGCTGCTATTCTGAGGGTGGTTTTTCACGATTCTCCCGAGAATCTTCCGTACTTCTCTCACGAAAATGCAGGGGTAGTGCCATAATTCAAATACCGTGATGCCTACCCAACTCTGTCCCTAATACACACTACTACAGTCATCACAGAAACACAGGTTATCGGACAAGTTCAACACACACTTATGATGCTGATGACGTGATGACCAAGAAGCCCCAAGCCCTTATAGTGAATTAATAACAAAACATCAACCCACTTTACGGCAATCATATACGTTTCAAGAAAAGTTTCATAAGTTTCAACCCAACTTTTTGAAATTCTTCTAGTAGTTAACTAGAATTATGGTATCCATAATGTTGAATTTTGAGCTTATGCCGTGTTTTATTGTATCAAATTCGACGCGTTTCGAAAGAAACCATGTCTTTCTTCATCAGGAATAAACAGAAATACGACAAATGATTGCTAAGAGAAAGCAACAAAGAACCTATTAAAGGTGCCCAAAGATGGACGCCATTATAGCCCCATGTTAGGGACATCGAAAAGCAGCAGTGTATTACTTTCTCAGGTTTCTGATAATAGGTAGCCAGGATTCACTGATATTGCAGCTGGTGTCTCGGTTGAAATTATCTGGGTGTTTACGTATTTCAACCGCCTCCCTGGTGATTCTGGGACGATATTGCTTTATTGGCTGTTAGAAAAGTAGAGACCAAGAGTGTCGTCTGTAGTCGCATAGCGCTGTAGGAAAATAATCAGAGCACTTTGGAAAACTTTGGCTGTCCCGAGCTACTGAGGTAACAACAGTGCCATTTAGCGCTGAAGGTTAAGGATTGGAACAAATGAAAGTAAATTTGAAAGCACCAACGCTTATTGCAGCTGATCTACACCTCAATGTACTGCACCAACGCCATCGCACTTATACAGAGGCATAATATTTTCATGATGATAACTGTTTTCAGACGGCTAAGAAATCTTTTAGTACTCCCCGTGACTGCAATTTATAAACAGCGCAAGATGCAACTATTTTCGCAATTCTGCTCCGGAACACGGGTAGGGGCGGCGTGATACAGCCCAATTTGTCAGTCAACAATAGACTTTTAAAATATTCTTACAGTTACACTACTACGTACATGAATGGTTCTAGGGCCTTAAAACGTGTTTCCCAAGATCCATTTGTCTGTTATTCTAAATATAGAGAATGGAGAGGGTTGTCCAAAAAATTAAATGGACCTTGTTACCAGCATGGTTTCAAACGGCATGTAAAATTCGTTGTAATTAGGTGAAACGGTTTAGATTTGTGCCAAAAGGCCTAAATGCAGGGAATGGAATGGTCCGTCCGAAATTTCAAGTAGACATTGTTACTCGTCAAGTTCCAAAGGGTAAATACATAAAGTTTGGTTCAGATCGGTGAAACAGTGTAGATTTGTGCCAAAGGGCCTAATTGCAGGGAATGGAGTGGTCTGTCCGAAATTTCATGCAGACAGTGTTATTCGCAGGGTTCCAAAGGGTAAGTAAACACATTTTGGTTCAGATCGGTGAAACGGTGTAGATTTGTGCCAAACGCCCTAAATGCAGGGAATGGAGTGGTCTGTCTGAAATTTCATGTAGACAGTGCTACTCGCAGGGTTCCAAAGGGTAAGTATACAAATTTTGGTTCAGATCGGTGAAACGGTGTTGATTTTTGCCAAAGGGCCTAAATGCAGGGAATCTACACCGTTTCACCGATTCTGTACGAAATTTCATGTAGACAGTGTTACTCGTAGGGTTCCATAGGATAAGTATACAAATTTTGGTTCAGATCGGTGAAACTGTGTATATTTGTGCCAAAGGGCCTAAATGCAGGGAATGGAGTGGTCAGTCCGAAATTTCATGTAGACAGTGTTACTCGCAGGGTTCCAAAGGGTAAGTATACAAAATTTGGTTCAGATCGATGAAAGGGTGTAGATTTTTGCCAAAGGACCTAAATGCAGGAATGGACTGTCTGTCTGAAATTTAATGTAGACAGTGTTACTCGAAGGGCTCCAAAGGGTAAGTATACAAATTTTAGTTCAGATCGGTGAAACGGTGTAGATTTGTGCCAAAGGGCCTAAATGCAGGGAATGGCGTGGTCTGTCTGAAATTTCATGTAGACAGTGTTACTCGCAGGGTTCCAAAGGGTAAGTATACAAATTTTGGTTCAGATCGGTGAAACGGTGTAGGTTTGTGCCAAAGGGACTAAATGCAGGGAATGGAGTGGTCTGTCCGAAATTTCATGTAGACAGTGTTACTCGCAGGGCTCCAAAGGGTAAGTATACAAATTTTGGTTCAGATTGGTGAAACGGTGTAGATTTGTGCCAAAGGGCCTGGGAATGGAGAGGTCTGTCCGAAATTTCATGTAGACAGTGTTGCTCGCAGGGTTCCAAATGGTAAGTATACAAATTTTGGTTCAGATCGGTGAAACGGTGTAGGTTTGTGCCAAAGGGCCTAAATGCAGGGAATGGAGTGGTCTGTCCGAAATTTCATGTAGACAGTGTTACTCGCAGGGCTCCAAAGGGTAAGTATACACATTTTGGTTCAGATCGGTGAAACGGTGTAGATTTGTGCCAAAGGGCCTAAATGCAGGGAATGGAGTGGTCTGTCCGAAATTTCATGTAGACAGTGTTACTCGCAGGGTTCCAAAGGGCAAGTATACAAATTTTGGTTCAGATCGGTGAAACGGTGTAGGTTTGTGCCAAAGGGCCTAAATGCAGGGAATGGATTGGTCTGTCCGAAATTTCATGTAGACGGTGTTAGTCGCAGGGTTCCAAAGGGTAAGTATACAAAATTTTGTTCAGATCGGTGAAACGGTGTAGGTTTGTATAAATAACAGACAGACAAACCAACATTGAGTTTTATATACAGTGTGGTCCACCCGCCCCTTATTATTTAGTTTTATGAAACCCAACTAACATCGCATTTCTCCCGATGGTCGATATTGCTCTGCGCTCTGACTTTGTGACAGCAAAGTAATTGGATCATGGGTCTAGCAAAGAAAAACCGACCTTAATCTTTTCCCCGCCAAATACTATGGCCCATTCTACTAACATATGACTTACTGCTCCTTGAAATAACACACATACACGTAATACGATCGAATTAATAGCTTACGCCATGTGATCTGTAATATTAGATAGTTAAATCAACACCATATAACGTGATTGAAGACTTTGAGATGGACTTAAACGTTTGAGGTGGGACGGCTACAGTAACTACAGCACGTTTAGCGTGCGGTGTCCACCATGTGTAGGTGGCTGAGAGGGTTAAAGCCTGACCGTACGTGGTGGGCGCGAGCGGGTAGAATGCTGCTTCGAATCCAGTAGTAGGCATGATTTTTTGAACGAAAGCCCACATTCCATTTTAGTCGGGATGTAACTACATGCCACATTTATTGCCTTAAGGCGTATTTTTGTGAAGAGTACGTTGAATTTTGATGATTTATGAAGAGAATACGATCGAATTGGTACGTCATGCCACGTGACCTGTAATGGCAGAAAATTAAAATACTGACATGAATATTAACATAACATATCGAAGTGTTGCTTCGGAGGTCCGGGTTCGATTCCCAGCTCTTCCAAGAAATGTATTACTTGTCTGAGGGCTGAAATTGGGTACACGTAGCCTCGTGAAGCAAATATGAGAAGAAGTGGGTTCGATTCCCAGCTCAGCCACCCTGGAAAAGGTTTTCCGTGGTTTCCCACTTCTACTCCGGCCAAATTCCGGGACGGATTCTATCTTAAGGCCACGGCCGCCTCCTTCCCAATCCTTAATTGCAAATATACACATCATTACAAGCCCGCAATAACTCAGGTTATCAGAAAAATTCTACACACACACACCCAAGTAAACGGGGCTAAATGACCGCAATGTTCTAGCCCCTCAAATGAAACAAAACAACAACATATCGAAGGATATTCTGATCGCCAGTGCTTGCATCGAAGTAAACGTACGTATTCTTAGAAATTCCCATGGTATTATTAGCATATTTTCGATTTTTGCAAAAAATGAAAGAAGACTTATGAGATCTACACAGGGCCAAAAATTGTGTGTCTGTCTCTGTGTGTGTGTGACTGTGTGTCTGTGTGTTTGTGAGTGTGTGTACTCTGAATGTCTGCCCCTCCCCCTATCAATTCGAACACGGTGAAACCGAATTGAACGAAATTTGGTACAGAGGTAGAACTAGCAAAGGACACCTCAGTGTCATGTTTTATATCGCCACAATCTTTACGGAAACGTAATGGCGGCCACCCAAATGTTCAAAGCTTAAATCAAATTACGAATAACCTAATCATCCGATCTCTACCAAATTTTGCAACAACATATATTTATCTTAGCGGTCAGCATGGTTAGCTGCCGTCCCGGAGGTCCTGGGTTCGATTCCCGGCTCTGCCACGAAGTTTGAAAAGTGGTATGAGGACTGGAACGGGGTCTACTCAGCCTCGGGTGGTCCAAATGAGTAGAGGGGGTTCGATTCCCACCTCAGCCATCCTCGAAGTGGTTTTCCGTGGTTTCCCACTTCGTCTTCGGACAAATGCCGGGATGGTAATGCCCCCGTAAATTGAATTATATAGAGACCACGGTGGCTATATTGGAAATTATAAAGAAAGTTATGGCTGTCATAGTTATGACGTGGGTAGTCATGACGTAAGCACGGATGACGCAGACGTTATGCCAGCAGGCTACTTGAGCTGAGATTCTCAGTGACGTCAGCATTTATTCGAGAAAAATCCGAGATCTACGACGCAGTCGCAGGAAACGTGGAATTCTGCTGAGGAAGAAAGTATGCTATTGGAGGGGAGGCTCGAACCAATGAACGATAGTCTGAAGGAAGACGGAGATTGCTGAAACTATGGTATTTTTATTACTTTTTGGAATGCAGAATTGTGGAAATCCATTTGCAGTAAAGGCATTGTTCTGGAATTTTGGTGAAATTTGTTTTCTGTTTTTGAATTTTGAAAATCCGTCATGTATTGACGAAGTTGGAACTTCTAGCGATGACGCAGTATCATGCTATGGAAGGGATGGATACGCCCCTCATGAAGTTTATAAAAGGCCTTGCGCAGAAGAGAGGAGTCTCTGTCGTCTGATAGCTCATTCTCAATCGTCTGATATCTAATCGTCAAAGCTCAGATCATCAAAGCTCAGTTCTTATATAGTTATTTCGGTGAAACGTCGAGTGAGATTAGTAGAAAGAGTCGTCTTTATAACGCGTGGTGAAGCCACTGCATTAAACGAGAGTCGAGCATACAAGCAGTGCAAGTTTAATGTGAGTAAAACTAGGTGAAGTTAAAACGCACATTATAACGCATCTACAAGATTACCTATGAACAGTTAGCGGTCGCCTATAAGCTAATTCTATTGTGCAGTGCTACAGTAAGGAGTGTAGAAAAGTTGAACAATTTCGAGGAGTTATTTTGGAAGATATTGACAATTTTAGACGACTGACAAAAGTGATTTTCTCGCCACCTGAGAAGCACTTGGTATCGCCAGATTCTACGCCACGGCTGACACGACTAGTGAAATAGGGAGACTTCAGATTGCTTTTGTGACACAACGCTACAGTATTATGGAGCAGTTTAATATGGCAGTTTGTTCTTCTATTACCATAACCGAAGAGAAGATGGAAGGCTAAAGGACTTTAATGCAATTGGGACATATTTCAACGGAGTAAGATAGCAGCATGGAACTTCGCTAATTGCCATTCCACACAAGCGAACATGTGGTGAACAACCATCTACACCCATGTTTCGTGGTTCAACGCTGAATACTATCAAACAGCAATGGAAATGATTTCATACTTACTGAATATGAATATTTCTTCGGAAATTACTACAAAAACTTCATGGCGATTTTCTACTGGAACTTCAGGGATTTTTCAAGAGAGGTCAGGGTTGTCCCGACTCACAAAGAAGATTATTGCCGGAAGGATGTCTTTTGTCTTCACGGAGCAGTGCAATTTCCGGAGGAGGAAGCAGTTCGATTCTCCGAGGGTGCTGTTTCCTGTTTGGAGGATGGAGCTCATCTTCAAGTTGGTGAAATGGATCCATCAGCAGTCTTCTTTGGGGAATTTTCCTCTGGAACTTCAACCAGCAGATAAGGTAGTCGTGAACGTTTATTGTATTTGAGTTTTGTAGCGATATTTGAGCAACCATTTTCCCATATTTTTTGTCCTCATGTATTTTGCCCTATATTCTTGTTTGAGATTCCTATTCTCAGTACACCTTGATGAGTTATGCCTTTTTCGACGATTTATTAAGACATTGTTATGTCAGGGGCATAGTTAAATGATTTTGGATCAGTTGAGACTGATATTTAGATTTTTCAGTAATTTGCTTATTTTTTTGTAGTCTCGATTTGACTGTAAGTTAATGATCTTTATGGCAGATTTAAATTCAGACAGCGTGTCACTTTATTAAAGTAATTCCACCCCAGTTTAATTACTTTGACCAATTTTCTGTCATCATCAAGAAGGAAGAACATTTAAATGATTTTAGAGCGTTAAAATCCATTACGTTGTCGACGATCTTGGAAATACTAGTCGTTATTTGAATTGATTGCAACACAGACATTTATCGTCAGTTATGAACGACCATTGCATCATAGACCCTTTTGTGAAAGATGAACTTTAATTATGAATTATTGAATGCATTAAATTCGTGAACTTTTGTTAGGAGTTTTTTCTCAATTAGAGATTTATATAATGATGTTTGCATTCCACAGTCTAATTGGATTCTATTCGACTATTTTGCAGTTTAGTCGCACTTTGTTTGATGATAGTATTTTTATACTACAATTCTTTGAAGATGTTAATCTTAAAATTTTGATAGACCAGACAGGCGTATATAAGCGTATTCACTATTAAATTTGTTTGTGATTGGCAAATTTTTACTTCATTACGATTCATGAATGAAATCCACGAAGGTTAAATGACAACAGTTTTGAAACAATTAATGATTATAAGAATTTTTAAGTGGAACTATGAATGTATAATCGCTAGTACAGCGGACGTGTTGAAAGTCGCTGATGTATAATGCCCTTGAATAAATGAAGGAGGTTCCCACAGTAATTAATGATAAAGAATTTGTTAGTGGAGGTTTTTGTAAGTTCTGTGGAAGATGTTGATGCCATATATATTAATATATGATGAATTTTGGGCCTATTTTTAATGCAGTTTGTGCATTGTTTTGTAAGCGAATTATTTTCCGATGGAGTGTATTGTCATAGTTCGTTGAAAATTAGTCAAGTGAATTTACTGTTATAATTAACAAGAGTTTTGAAAGAATTTGAGATAAGATTTTGAATGAAGATTACCGTCACAAATAATTATAATAATTATTACAACCTTTATTAAACCAGATTGTGACATTTACATGTATAACTAACCTTCATTGGTCGATTATATTGACACGATTATGAAATTACCAACCGGATGAACATGTGGTTAAATGTATTTCTTAAATTAATAATTTAAATAATTTAAATGTTGATATTGTAAATAATGATGTAAATATCTTTGACAATAATGTGGAACGAAAGTAATGTTAGAGGCGTGTTTAAAAATTTTGTAATTATCTTCGACAATATTATAAACAATTTCTAATTGTTATAAATAATTTATGTGATTTTGTTATAAACATTTAAGAGTGTGTTTTATACTCTAAACTATGCTCATTAAACAATTGGATGATAACTTAACAAGTTTAGGGATTGTCAGAATAATCCAGTGGTATGTGAGTAAAGCATTTGAAAGATTTGCGTCAATATATATGAGTTGTCTTGCAGACATTTAAAGCTTTGAGAGGGAGCTGAATTCTTACGCAGTGTGGCGTGACAAGTGAGCCCCATTTGACAGGTGTGCGTCAGGTTGAAGGGTAGATCGCAGCTGGTCAGACAACTGGTTATCAGCGGGCGAGGTCGTCCACATTCTGGCCTCGTGCCTATAAATACAAGTGTCATGTTTATTAAAAGAAACAAAATGCTCTATATATGTGTCTCGTCCTGACTTCCTTATCCAATCCAAATGTGTTTTGAATGTTACGTTATTTTGAGCTCATGGGAGCTAACATATTGTTTGATAACATTGCAAGTCCTTCAGGTGGACGTAGTCAGATTGACATGGGCTACTGATAGCCACTTTTATTTTGTTGAGTTGTTAAAATCATACCCTTTATTTGAAATAAATGCTTTTGTACAGTTCAAAGTTCTTGTCTTCGTTCTGGTTCATTTTTAAATGTCATGGTGAAGGTTATTGTGGGAGCATACTTTAGAGATCCTGTTGTCAACCCAATCCCCGAGATAATTTTTAAGAGGTAAGTAAAGGTAAGTATGAACCCCCGTCTATTTTGGTGTGCTCCACAATAATTTCTTGGTAACTTCTGTGCTCAAACCTCGGTAGTATCTGTCAGTGCCATTTTCATTGGTGTAGCTGAGCCGGTGCGTTTGATTGTTGGCAATCCGATTGAGGGGGCGGATATCTGACAGCCTACTATCCGGGTAAACGGGGACAGTACCTACTGTAAGGCCATGGCCGCCTCCTCCCCTCTTCCTCCCCTATCCATCCCAATCGTCCATCCCTTCCCATCCCTCATGAGGCCCCTGTTCGCTTTGCAGGTGAGGCCGCCTGGGCGAAGTGCTGATCACACCTCCCCAGTTGTATCCCTCCTGACCAGATGTTCCAGGCTCCAGGACACTGCCCATAGAGGCGGTAGTGGTGAGTTACCTCGCTGAGTCCGTGGGAACCACCAACCTAGATGGTAAATTGACTAAATAAATATATATACAGTAGACTCTCGAAAATCCGGACCAATGTGGCGGACGGCCGATCCGGATTCCGAAAAATCCGGATTTCCCGGAGACAGAGTGACGTCGGTCGCGGCAGTGGTTTGCGTGCCGCGATCGCCGCCACTCCGTGCCGATATGTGTACTTTATTGTTACTCGCATAAAACAGTTCTGAACTGCAATTAACTGAACACAGGGGTAGAAAAAATAGATGGTTAATAGTATTGAACAACTTTAATAAGACTTAAGAATTTACATTACAGTACTACAGTATGCAAAATAAATGAAAATAAATCATCAGAAACAGTGTGTAAAAACAAACTTACACATGCGGAGAAATTGAAGGCGCTTAAGCATCACGTTACCTACATTTTACTGATTTTGTATTACAAAAAATATTTTTTGAGCGGTCCGGATTTGCCGGAGTCCGGATTTTTGAGGTCCGGATTTGTGAGAGGCTACTGTATATATATATTTATATTGCGAGCGTCTTTTGACTAAACTACAAGGTAATCAGCCCAATAGTTTGCAGCTGGTGGCCATGTATGTGTGCAAATCTATTCCCCCTATCAATTCAAACACGGTGAAACCGAATTGAACGATATTTGGTACAGAGGTAGCACTAGCAAAGGGCACTCTAGTGTCATGTTTTATATCGCTGCCATCTTGACGAAAACGTTATGGCGGCCATCCTAATGTTAAAAGCTTGAATCAAATTACGACCAACCTAATAATCTGATCTCAACCAAATTTTGCAACAACATACCTTTATGTATAGAGAATCTTTTGACCACACTACAAGGTCATCAGGCCAATAATGTGTGGATAGCGGCCATGTATGTGTGCAAATCGATTCCCCCTATCTTTTCAAACACGGTGAAACCGAATGGAACGAAGTTTGGTACAGAGGTAGCACTAGCAAAGGCCACAGTGTCATGTTTTATATCGCCACCATTTTGACGGAAACGGAATGGCGGCCACCCAAATGTTAAAAGTTTAAATCAAATTACGACCAACCTAATCATTTGATCTCTACCAAATTTTTCAACTACTTACCTTTTTGTGGGAAGCATCGTTTGACTGAACTACAAAGTCATCAGCCCAATAGTTTGCAGATAGCGGCCATGTATGTGTGCAAATCGATTCCCCAGATCAATTCAAACATGGTGAAACCGAATTGAATGATATTTTTTTCTGAGTTAGCACTAACAAAGGGCACATCATATTCATGTATAATATCCGTATAACACGTTGTATTTCAAGAAGCTACTACAACCAACATTCAATTATACTCCTTGAAAAGGACAAAGAGTTATAACCATACCCATGCATTCAGGAGAAAGTAGGCTATACGTTCTTTACCGAACATCTTGTTTTGTTATTAAATTTTAACAAAAAGTTTTAGCATATCTTTAGGCCCGTATCACACGACACTCGCTGGCAAGGAAGCTGCTGTGATCGTTCGTACACAATCCTGTATGATTCTGTTCTCTTCGTCAGTACACCTGCTTGTATGACCGAAGTGTATCACACGCTAGCATTTTGTACGCTAAGTTGTATGAAATAAAACCGAAGGGCTGTCGTTTGAGGGCATTATTTGCAGTTCTTTCGCCTTATTAATGCAAAGCTTTAAGTAAATTAGAAAACATGCCAGGTACGGAATGAATGCATTCCAATTAATATTTAAGATCTAACTGTAATAATTGAATATTTTACCATACGCGTTAATAAGAAGCGCAACGAAAACCTCCAAGTGTGCAAGTGTTATTGCGCCCACTCGCTCTTTCGAAGATCCCGGGTTCAAGACTATCCAACGGCAGATTTTTAAAATTCTTTTTAGCTATTTTATTATACCCTCCCTACCACGTACAGCAAGATTTCAACTTGGTTTTGTTCACATTATCTACGAAGACGATAGGGAAAGTTATTTTCTTGTCTCATTGAAATGGTTATTTTCCCTAAATACTGTTCAAAAACATGGATGGATACTATTCGTTATAATTATTTATTTTTTAGTCGATTTTACCCTCCTGGTTAGGTTTTACCACGGACTCAGCGAGGGATCATTTCATTACCGCCTCTACGGGCAGTGTCCTGGAGCTTGAAACATCTCGTCTGGGGGATACAACTGGGGAGGTGGGATCAGCACCTCGCCCAGGCGGCCTCACCTGCAATGCGAACAGGGTCCTCTTGAGGGATGGGAAGGGAGGGGAAGATCGGGAGGGATAGGCAAGGAAGAGGGAAGGAGGTGGCCGTGGCCGAACGGTAGGTAACATCCCGGCATTTGCCCGAAGGCGAAGTGGGAAGCCACGTAAAACCACTTTGAGGATGGCTGAGGTGGGAATCGAACCCCTTCTACTCATTTGGACCACCCGAGGCTGAGTATACCCTGTCCCAGGCCTCATACCACTTTTCAAATTTCGTGGCAGAGCCGGGAATCGAACCCAGAACGTCCGGGTTGGCAGCTAATCACGCTGACTACTACGCAACGGAGGCGACTCTATTCGTGATGATTAGAATTTTATGTTCGACCCTGACTATTATGTGTCTGAAAACTGTATCATAATGATGGTCATTATAACACTATTATTCATTATGAAACAGTTTCTCCCACCAATCACAGCTCAAGAAACCAATTTTTTGACCAATTAGATAAGGATACCTTCGCGCATGCTCTCAAAATCCAACATGTCTATATAAATTACCGAAAGTGCACCGTCCAAATGTTCGCGTAAATAAACTGGTGAATATGAGACAAGAAATAGCACTGTACCTTAATATACCTAAATCCAATTTCTACTCGGCGCGTTGATTTCAAACGACTACGGTGACAGTTTTGCTGAATACTGGTTCACGATCTGCACATCTGGCATTGAAGCTCTTAGAGCGCATGCGTCGGCCGGCCAGAGAGCTTGGAACAGGGAGATGTGCTACCTAGCGCACCACCCGAGCACAAAATTCTAGTTACTGAACAGATATTTATGAATATTTATGTTAAAACATGTAATAAAGTTATAATTATCGTCGAACATAAACAGTTGTATGCAACTCGCCTATAATGGTAATTAAGACACTCGTATGGAAATTATAAAACTCGCTAAAGCTCGTTTTATAAAGACACTCGTGTCTTAATTATAGCCATTATAGGCTCGTTGCATAATGTACTATTAATAGTTCAATATTTGTATGACACGTTCTGTATTTAGTGCCTTGCTGCGAGGCTCAGCGGTAACGTTCTCGCTTGATGTGCCCAAGGTTGCAGGTTCGTATCCTGGCGCAGTCAGATGGCATTTGAGGGTGCGCAAATGCGAGGGAGCCGTGTCAGTAGAATTTACTGGCACGTTGCAGATCCCCTTCGGAGCAAAATTCCGCCACCCCGGCGTATCTAAAAGCCAGAGCAGTTAAAAGGGACGTAAAACCAATAATGTTATAATTATCTGTATTTACTGTATGTGTGGGGCAGATGAACTCGTAGTTCCGCCCCTTAAAACCTCACTAACTAACTATTACTGTAAGTGTATAGCAAGCGCTTTTCGCACAGATGCCGTTGAAAGAAATTATAGTTTCCGTCTGACATATTTATTCGTGAGCCTACCCACATAACAAATATCTATTTGTTATGTGGGTCGTCGGAGTGAGTCGGAGTTTTCCTTTAAACCAAGGTGGTCAAAATTTCGAACACTTGCTACCTTGAATATACAGGATACCTTGCTTTCGTTCTACAGATCATAATGTCGTCGTCCAATCTGGCTGCGTACCATCGGATAAGTACGGTCTTTTTGAGGACCAAATAAAAAATCACTCTTTGGAACAGATAGATATGCGTCCATAATACATCCACAATAAACGATATTAAGCACAAAAAAAGGACTAGTTCAAGGTTCGAACCTATTGAAATGCGACTTCGTTGGCTCTACACGAGCAATTCTTGATTTAGCCACCATAGCTACCGAGAACCATGATGTATTGCTGGCACGTATTGAATCTATTCGTGGACACTTCCTGTCCAAACGTAAGAAGGTGTTATTCGGATCTCTGATCGTTTCAATCATGCATTATATTTGAGGTCATTGAAAGAACACTGCCACTATTGATTTCTACTATATTCGCGAGGATGTACTCAACGGTAAAGTTGTACAATGGACGTAAAGGAGCAGATACTAATGTTTTTAGTATGACTGTGATATACGCGTTAGTTGGGTTGCCTTCCTCCAAAAAAAATAAGGAGCTGGTGGACCACACTGTATATAGATAGACAATCCGCATAGTCAATACTAAAATATGTAGTTTATTATTAAAACGAACATGTTTCAACAGTCAATGATATCTTCTTCAGCATTCAACATTAATAGCGTTTAACATCGATAAAATAAAAATGGATACCGGTATCCTTACAATAGGATAAAATAAAAATCTATATCCTTAGAATTGGACTAAAGAAAAATGGATATCCTTAGAATAGGATAAAATAAATAAGGATATCCTTGGTATAAAATAAAACTGGATATCCTTAGAATAGGATAACATAAAATGGATATCCATACAATAATCATTTTCTTCTTCTTTCCGATGAGGCCTGCTAGGGACCACGTGCCAATTTCAATTCTTCACACTTAGTTGTTTTCTCTTCCGTTCCCTCCAGTACTCCTTCATCCGTTCACTATGCTGCTTCTTTCTGTCCTCGGACCACTTCGCACCAGGTTTCTTTGGCAATCTTCCTTGGAATCCTTTCATAATTAATACCCTTTTTCTAAAAATCTCTCTGTTCACCGTTTCTTCTTCACTTATATTATTTCTTTCTAACTCTTTCTTTACTTCTTGAATCCAGCTAGTTGTTGCCCTTTTCTCCCAAAGGTACTTGAATATCCTTTTTGTTAATCTGGAATCATCCATTCTGTAAATATGTCCAAAAAATTGCAATCTCCTTTTTCTTATCGTTTCTGTTATATTTTCTATGTTCCTGTATATTTCATTATTAGATCATAATTTCCATACTTCTGCTGTTTTCACTGGGCCTAAAATTTTCCTCATGATTCTCCTTTCTAGTACTTCAAGTTTATCTAATCTATAGTTTAGTACCAGACATTCACTTGCGTATAGGCATTCCGGTTTCACCACTGTAGTGTAGTGCCTTATTTTAAGATTTTTAGATAAGCACTTTTTGTTATAAAAATTCTGTGATACCATATGCTCTTTCCATCTTGTGAACCCTTTCTTCTACCGAAGATTTTTCTAAGCCATTTTCTTGAATTATTTCTCCCAGAATTTCTTTACTTTTTCCACTGGGCCAATATCTGTCGCCAAATATTTTGAAGCGTTCTTGATGTTTGTAATACATTTAGTTTTTTCTATGGAGATTCTCAGCCCTGTTTTGTTGGCTATTTCTTCCAAGATATTGATCATTTTATTAAGATTAACATTAAACGCTATTAATGTTGAACGCTGAGGAAGATATAATTGAATATCGAAACATGATAATTTAAATAATAATAATAATAATAATAATAATGATAATAATAAACTACATATTTTAGTATTGACAAGGTGGATTAAATAACTTAAATGTTTATGTAAACCTTTGACTGGGCATCAAATCATGCAAGTGTACAACAAATATTCTGTAAGTTATAGTGTTAACTTTCTATGATTCTGTTGGTGTACCATCAACCGTGTTAATTTATTGTGGTGTTAGTTCAAAGATGATTTTCCTAATTTATAAGTTGCCGTTGCCTAGCACTGAAGCAAGAACCCCGACTTTCGCCTTGTCATTCTTTCGGCTAACGCACGTCCTGTTATGCAAGTAGTGGCACGCACATTCCTTCTCTTGCCACCTTTCTCGTCTCTTTCCACCGTGTGTCGGCTCTGATATTCGGAGTCTTGGGTATCACACGTGACTCCATAATTTCATAATTACTCTCTCCGTACTCGTGGCGTTGCAACATACTCTTAAATTTGTTACCACCTATTAGTAACAGTTGGTGACACTGGAAAGTTCTTCAAAACTCTCAGGTTGGTACCACCCATTATTAACGGTAGTTAGCAACCCTAGAGTAAACTGAAATTTTACAAATGTGTTTCGGGTATGCGAATTCTGTCCGTACAGAGTTTCGTCCAAGTGGCGTCAGATGGACCGTTGTCATATGGTCGTACAAAGTTTGGACCAAATTGGGTCAGTCATTCGCGAGTTCTTTAAGAGTAACTGCAAGGTTGGTACCACATAATACTCATCATGGAGGAAATAATAAGAGGAGTGCCCTGAGCTCGTTTGAGTGAAGGCAAGCGCTGCGTCCTAAGTGGGCGTAACCTTAACTTTTATTCGGTGTTCCGTGACTTGCATATGGTTGTACGAATCGAATAAGTGTTCTGTTTATTAATTTTAAGGTTCGTATTCTTGAATATCAAAATGTGTACGAATAATGAGTGTAAGTGGCTGTGCTTGAAATTAGGCCTAAAAACTGATGAATGCCTCAACTCCAATTAGAACTTAAAAATCAATTTGGTATAAATACCGTGATTAGTTCGGCATCATTATGATAGTTCCCAAGACGTTCCTTCTTTGGTATAAGTCGCACCTTCAGACACCTGTATTCAATTTAATCAGTGTTTCAGCGTATTATTACGTTTTGTCGTGTCTTTCTTACAAAACTAGCCTTGCATAGGTGCTCTCATATTTCAATTTCAATTGGCTTTTAAAACGATAACGCAGCTTATTTGTGCCAAGTACCGTGATGTACAGAGTGTATTCTGGCTATCCAAGAAAAAATCTTGACTTGTCATTGCAGTTTTAAGTCACTAAAATCCAAGACTAGTTGGAGTGGTTTACGGCTTTAAGCTTAGGAACAGCCATTTTCTTGCTATCCAAAGTGGGCGTGCCGTTTGGCTTTAGCAGCTTGCACTAGGTAGTGCAGCGAAGGCATCTCCTTCCCTTCTTTCCTCCATGATACTCACAGTTGGTAATGCTGGAGCATTGTGGGGTTGTTACCAATAGTTGGCAATCCTGGAGTGAACTGAAGTATTACTATAGTATGTTGGTGGTACCGGTACCTACAATTTTCGTACAACTCACATCGAGTTTGGTCAATTATTCAAATTGCGAGTTCTTCAAAGGTAACTGTAAAATTGGCAAAGAGAAGATTAATGAATCCGGATACATTGCTACCACCACACAAAATGTAATTGTGATCAGAGCAGTCGTTCAGAAGTTAAGAGGGGACAGACAGACAAACACACGAACATCGCTCCGTGATTTATCTCATACCCCTACTTTCAAATAATATTGTTATGAGGAAAAGTTGGCTAGAAAAACAGTACAACAATTTATGAATCTGACCAATTAAAGGAAGGTATTCTAATGCCTAAATTTTGCTTGTTGCATGACCACGTGTTCAGATGTGCACACTAATCATATGTGTAGAAGGCATAAACACAAGAAATCACACAAAATGAAAGTGACGATTCCGTTAGTTGTCCATCATGCCGCCACCAGACATCACCAGCCATATACCTCACATATTTGAATTCATCTATTTTTGTGACACTATCATACAGTATATAATAATAGGATGATTTCCACGTGACCTGTACGAGTTTGATGGGGGCCTAAGGGAAGGTGTATTTGAACGCAGCTTGCATTTCGTGTAGTCGACAAGTGTCGAAACAAGATTCTCACTAGCATCCGGCTAGAATTACAATTTGTTTCACTGTACCCCATGGGCGCCCATACGGGGGGGGGGGGGGCAGGGGGGGGCCAAGGCCCCCCCCTGGATCCTTGAAAAATTAAACGATATGTACATCAGACTGAGAACAAATCTTTTTTTGCAAAAGCGCTTACAGTATTCTAATTAATTTGTACTAAATATAAATACTTCAGATATTTAACATTCCGACAGGCCAAATAATATTAAATACTGTATAGTGGCAGTGGGCGCATTAAGCCTGTCTGGCACACCTCAGATCTCTAATTTTTAGCCTACTTTTCACATTTTGCGAAAATGAGGAAAAAGTAGACTTATGAGATCGGGCAAATGTCTGTCTGTCTGTCTGTCTGTCTGTCTGTCCTTCTGTCTGTCTGTCTGGCTGTGTGTGTGTCCCCCCCTATCAACTCCTAAACGGCTGCAGCAATCGAAACAAAATTTGGTAGGAGTAAAGATCTATACCTGAATATCTCACGGCCGTATTTGAAAATGATGTCAGTGCTACCAACTGCTAAAAAATCGCAATTGAAATTTGAGCTCCATGTTGGATATCTTGGAAAGTATGAATGGGAGCTATTTCAAAATTGGCACAATTACAGATCATAATATTTCAGTTTAATTTCCAGGAGGCTAAACATGGCAGTGTTGCCAAAATGATTATAAGCCTCCTGATAGGTCCAATTTTTAAATGCATATAACTTCTATACTATCAAATGGAATTCAACCAAATTTCGTATGTTGTATGTGTACATAACCAGATATGACTGAGCGTATTCTTAAGACCTACCAGGGCTGCCAACTGTTAATAAATGCTCCTAATTTATTTTATCCAAATACCAATATATCAGAAAGTATGCAAGCCGACAGCTTTAAACTATGCACACGTATAGTACCTGACATTCTATATTAATTTGGAGTAACTTATATACGTCAGTGCTACCAACATGATTCTAAGCCTGCTGACAGGTCCAACTTTAAATACATGTAACTTCCATACTATCATTTGGATTTCAACCAAATTTCGTATGTGCTATGTGTACCATAACAGATATGACTATGCGTATTCTAAGGAGCAACCAGTGCTGCCAACTGTTAATATGTGCTGTCCCTATTTTTGTTACCCTAATATCAATATATCAGAAAGTATGCAAGCCAATAGCTCTAAATTTTGCACACGTATAGTACCTGGCATTCTAGACGAATTTGGAGTAACTAATATACGTCAGTGCTACCAACATGATTCAAAGCCTGCTGATAGGTCCAATTTTAAAATGCATGTAACTTCTATACTAACTAATGGATTTCATTCAAAATTGGCACAACAATAGATCATATTATTTCAGATTATTTCTGACCAATACATGCATGACATTGTTGCCAACATGATTTTACGCGCGCTGTTAGATCCAATGTTTAACTGCATGTAACGTCCATGCTATTCATTGGATTTCAACCAAATTTTGTATTTTGTACCTTAAGAGACGGAACTAAGAATATATTCAGTCGTCAGGGCTGCCAACTGTAGTGCTCTATTAGGATACATTATGCCAGGTATACAGTATTTCGAACTAATTGGAAATTTCGATATTAGCAACTTAATTTCGTCATTATTCTAGATAGGTTCATATTCTGTAGAATAATCATTGGCATGAAAAGTAGGCTGTATAGTTCTACACGGAACTTCTTGTTTTAAATTTACAATATTTGCTGAAGAATAGTTTTACTTCAATTAGTGAATACACTCATTCGTTCTCTACATAGTATATTACATAATGGTGCTCGATCAGGCGCAATCTGCCTCGCATATCACTTTTGCAACAACAGCAAATGTGTAGAAGGGTCATTGACAAACTGGCCGATATGGACTTGAATGTCATGTGGAAAGATGTAACTACTGAAAGGCAGTTGACGAATATGAGATAAGAATTATCTCGTGCGCCCGTCAGATCAGTAGCACCCACCGGAAGGTAGGTAGGTTAAAATCATCCTACATAGTATGTCGGTTATGCAATAGTGCTGGTGTGCATTTGCTTTAAATTAGACACTTGAGTAATATTACAAAGCAATATTGTAATTTATATGCGCGTAGCCAACATTCCATTCGTGTGTATTGTGTTCACAACCAGATGCGATTCGAGACAAACAATCTAGGCTATTTGTTTGAAACTAGGCTCATAATTCCCTTGAGAATGTATAGCCAGCAACTCAGTAATTACACATCGAACACGAACTTGTGATCGTCTGAAATACGTTCCATCTCCACCAAAAACACACAAGTCCAAAATACAAGTTCCACTCCCTCACGGAGTCCTACCAAGAATACGAACCACTCCACACGGAGTCCAAAGGATGAGTACACCACCCTACACGCGGTCCAAAGAATGAGTACTACTCCCCACGGAGTCCTAAGAATGCGTCGCCCTCACAGCTTCGTCAAGTCCTAATAACATTCATCTCTCCTCCACAAATCACTGGCCTACCTGGCTTCTCTCACGGGTCCAGCCAATCAAAACAAAACATTACCATATAAGGAATGCCTTCTTGGTCTTCAAAATACCCTAGACACACCCCTAGCACAGGGTTGCCAAGCCTCCAACCTGCATGAGTCATCATGCACTTGAGCTTACGAGAGAAAACCCCAGGCGACAACAAGCCTACTTCCTGGTTCTTGCACACAATTCCAGACTCTCTGTCTGAAGATTATTCCAATGTTAAAATATTCACATATAACTAGACTTAGATCCTGCCAATTACAAAATTACAATCCCTTAAAACCTAAACAAATTAATCGGAAATAAATCACATGATATTATACACTTCATTACATAATTATAAAACATAAAAAGGCATCAAATGAAAATATATGGACGATTATGAAAATCGTACGTCCCGAAAGTAAGTGTTCGATCCCTTGTGACCTGGGAAGGTTACAACTTTAATAAATCTGCATATTCCAAGTTGGGGGCAGCAAAGTTGTCTTTTTTTTTATCCCAGAGGCGTCAAGAACCTTAAATATGGGCCTGAAATACGCCGGCTCGCCTTTCCGCGATCGTTATTCGTGTCGCGAAATGCTGTACATTTTTATTTTAAAGGTGTGCAATAGTACGGTGGCTCATTTCTTGAGAACAAAGCGATTATTGTACGAATGAACAGCAATCTAACATTGCAGTTGTAGATTCTTAGCCTGCAGTGTTACATTTTCTACAATCGAGGCAATTTATAATACAGAAGTTAAATTATCCTGCAATGTTTGTGCCATAATCAAAGTGACTAAGATTCTCACTCTTAATCGAATATAGACAAAATGGTGAATTCAATAGTGAGAGACTTCGTAATGTTGTGTATGATTTCAATGGAACCCTCTTGCAAGGCAGGCAATTTTGGATGCGTAACATGTACTTATGAAACATAAATATATAAATTTAAAAAAAACTAGAAAATATTTGTATTAGATTGGTTAGACAGTATATTATTCACAGAATAAAGATTAAGCTCGGCTTGATGCTTAATCGTAACAACCAACAATTTGAAATGGGTACGGTACTTCAACAAATTCAAAAAGATATCTGATCATCAGTAAACATAAAGATCATAACTTTCATATTTAGGCCTAATATGTGCCTTAATTAGCCTGACAATTCTGGGAAATATTGTAAAAAAGAAACTTATAAATGAAGGGTGTAAAAATGTACGTTCCAAGTTAATAGGCTGCGTGAGTAGCGCTTTTCTTTCCCAGGCCACTATCAACAATCTGGAAGACATGAACACCATAGATCTGCTGTTTTGCCAAAATGTCACCAATTCGACGTAAATCCATTCGTGGCATGCATTGTAAGAAAGGGCAGAATGTAGTAAATTGATCTTTAAACCCATCTGTGTAGTTGGTGACCTCAATTTAAGCTCCACGATGACGACTGGTTACCTAAATAATCGAAATTTGATTGCCAACGCTGACAGCAGCCAAGCCCTAGTAGGCCTACGATATTTTCAACACTACCTTCAGGGGAATACCACGTATGTATCATGTTTCATGTTCCGGGGCACTCATCTCAAAACTACGGTATCGGTACTCTGAAATAACATTACTTATGCACACTCTCTTAATGACACGTTATTACATAAACCGGAATTTCACTCAGAGTTAAGTACAAGGGGTGAGGTTTACACCTGTTTACAAATAAAGCAACAACATTTATAACAATGACAGTTATTGGATATACAAAGGTTAATTTCCCCCGCTTTAAGGGTAGCCTTAATACACATAAATTTAAAAAACTCAAAAAGTATTTGTATTAGATTGGTTAGACAGTACGGTATATTATTTACGTCACAGGTACAATGGGGGGCGTGGTGGCGCAGCGGTCAAGCTGTTGGCCTCTCACCAAGGCGGACCGGGTTCGATTCCCGGTCACTGCATGTGAGATTTTCGATGTGAAATGCCATGTCCTGTGGTTCGGATTCCACGTAAAAAGGAGGTCCCGTGGCTCATGATCGCGAGATTAACGGCCACGTTAAACTACAAGCTTCCTTCCTTCCTTCCTTCACAAGTACAATAATACGGCGAAATATATCACTTGTTAATTTTATAAAACTCTACGGAATTGTACAATATCTGTTAGTTTCATTTTATCGTCTGTTATTTTCATAAACAGAGAAAAGCTTGAACGTAAGGCTCAATTACACATTGAAAGAAGTGGTTTGTTTACGTTCGTATCACCATTTCTCTTGTTTCAGTCGACAATGCGAATAATGGTAGTAAGAAGTACCTGATATAGTGGTTTTTATCCATTTTACTTAGTGGTTAGTAATAATCAGGCGAAATATTTTTATTGACCAAACTAATTTTTATAAAACCATAGGCTCGAGTTTATCAGTTCGTAGGCTACAAGTGTTTCGTGATTCTAATAAGAGCAATGCGAAGTATTTCCGATTGATTGTTTAGAAGAGGAAGGACGTGACGATCTCCTGTAATGGCCAGTATAAACTAGATACCGTAACCTACCGTATTTGGAAACAGTGCTATTTAAATAATTGGGCTGATTCAGATGTTGGGATATTTCCACAGTTTAACTTAGTGATTTGGGATCATGTGAAAATATGTCCAGTTATTCAGAAAGTTGGCGAACTGGAGTAACGATACCATTTTAATGAACTACGGTACTTGATTTTTATTTTTGTCGATACCACTAGTTTTGTCCTGTTTTTAAGAACTGAACATTGCGGCGTTGAGACACGAAGAAAAGCGAACGTTAACGGACAAAAACTCAAAGAAAACATTCCTCCCATACTTGCCACAAAGTAGCCAATGGTTTCAGAGTAGTCAAATAATGAATTTCACGAAATAAGTAAGACATAAAACCTTCTCTGTGAGTGTGTGTGGAGGGGGGGGGGGGAAGGGGGAGAAGGGGGGGGGGACAGGTAGGTAATGAAACGAAAACATTTACTTGGCCCCCCCCTGGAAACAATCCTATGGGCGCCCATGCTGTACCCTACGTCAAGCCTAAATGATGTGTCTTACCTCGACATCACGTGGGTCGCTGATGACGACTAGAGCGCGGGGCCCGATCCACAGCCGGACCATGTTCTCGTGGTAATAGGTGAGTGAGTACAACCTTTGGAACATCTCTGGAACAGATAGAAAAACACCATCACATCGAGTTGCGTGTACAGTTATCTTATATAGCATAAAACAGCCTTATTATGGTGTTTGAAGCTATTTTCAGTGTTGCCTTAGTAAACGAAGTTTGATGGCTTTCTGTCGATCAACACGATTGTATCCAATGATGGTGGGTTATTCCCTATTCCTGAAAAAAAAAAAAAGATGTGAATAATAAATACACATGGATGCCCAGTTTCGATCGTCAAGCGATCATCATCAGATCCATTACACTTAGGCTATAAAATCTATGTCTGAAAGTATCGGTAAAGGTATTTACAATATGTACACTTATTTAGTTGCAGTATTAATTGGGATAATGCAACTCGTCAATATTTGTTAGTTATAGTCTATGTGATGTTTTGTTAAGATACTGGAAGTGGTGATTGAATTCCAAAATTTGCTTGTTTAGAGTGAATCCTAACATTAGGAATATTTTCAATACAAAAGCAAAAAGGAAGCTTGTAGTTTAACGTGACCGTTAATCTCGCGATCATAAGCCACGGGACCTCCGTTTTACGAGGAATCCGAACCACAGGACATGGCATTTCACATCGAAAATCTCACATGCATTGACCGGGAATCGAACCCGGTCCGCCTTCGTGAGAGGCATACAGCTTGACCGCTACGCCACCACGCCCATTATTTTCAATACATTGAGGTACAGTGACTGGTAGGTAGTCAGCCCAGAGGCTGGTAGGATTCTCAAAAAAAGTACCACCACAGGTCAGATCGGTAGGTACCCACAACAACCTAAGGCAGCACTGTAATGAGGCGTAATAGTCAAGGTGAGGAATGACATAGTTTGCCATTGCTTTCCTCACTGAGTAGGAACAATAGCACTCGCCCTATGAGTAGAACCTTTCACAGTACACACTTGCACAGGTACAGTAATGTATAGAATTTGCTAAAAATATTTAAAAATCACCGATAGTCATACGTTACATTAGAACTGCATTTCTCCATTTTGGATATATTTTCAGGTTTTATCATATGCAGCGGTTGGTGCTTTATAAATCGGCATAAAGCATTGTGCAGTGTCAGTCAGTAGATTTACGTTTTCCTTTGCTGTTAGCAAATTCACTTTTAGTTTATCTTATTATATCGGGTTTTTACGTACTTATATTCTACTGTAATTCGTAATGCTAACGCCTCATGTTAAAGGAAACACTAGCATGTATCAACAAAATCAGCAATGAATTAAATTATGATTATTGTTTTAAGGGGAGGAGCATCGAGGTCATCTGTTCCTTGTAATAAATTATACTTGTCACCCAAGACTAAGAGAGAAGGGTGTATGCGACGCGGGACACAGTTTCACTAACATTGAAACAGACTTAAATATAATTCATCATGAACCGACAAAAAGGAAGCAATCCAGATACACTTGGCTAAAATAAACAACACCAATAATTTAAATGAGCACACATTCATGGAGAGTTCACCACTCTAGTAGAAAACACACCCCGTCGGAAACAAGACACAGCATAACGATGTAGCCAAGTTAGATAAGGGATTAATAAGGGAAACATGTTATTGGATCAGGATGTATGATTTATCTTTTTCTTCAAT
The DNA here is from genome assembly GCA_946902985.2 of Meconema thalassinum. Classification (NCBI taxonomy): domain Eukaryota; kingdom Metazoa; phylum Arthropoda; class Insecta; order Orthoptera; family Tettigoniidae; genus Meconema; species Meconema thalassinum. The sequence goes on from OX336388.2 coordinate 1,357,976,584, forward strand.
AAACCTCAAATGCTAGCTGACTACGCCAGGTTCGATCCTGCAACCTTGGGCACAGCAAGCGAGAACATTAGGCCTACCTCTGAGCCACGCAGCCAGTCTGAAAATATTCCACAAGTACTGTGTCCTCAAAAGTAAAATACATGGGCACTTGGTCAGCCTATGTCTACACAATGAAAAACCATCCACTTACAGTACATGCATATTTTGAACAGAACATCTGATTTCAAAACACCATAAGATCAATCGTTAAACTTCTTCGAGTAAACATCACACACCGTGTGCAAATACTCATCAGTTGGAGTTCTCGGCTGTAAAGCCTGAAGTTATGGTTCGATTCCTGAATAAATTTAATTCTGAAGGCAAGGTCAGGTGATCAGCCTTTCCCGGACACTATTTAAAGTGAAAACTATTGCTTTTGTTCCACTCTTATTATTAATAAATATCCTTGTATTGATATCGCAACAATTCCGCCCTATTGATCGGTCAAATAAAGTTAAACTTTATACAAGACTTTGTTTTTAATGGCAAATATTAAGATTTTTTCGCTTAAAATAGATGTTTCATGTCGTAACAAGTGACGAGAGTTTATTGGGGGGTGATAAAACATTTATGACCGGCCGCAGTGGCCGAGAGCGCTAACGCGCTACCTCATGTCTCACTGACATCGGGAGAGCGTGGTTCGAATCCCACCTCGGGCGTCCTGAAAATGGTTTTCGTGGTTTCCCGTTTTCACTACCAGGCAAATGCCGGGACGGTTCCATTCAATAGGTCCACGGCCGATATCCTTTCATAATCCCTTCCCAGACCCGTCCTGAAAATAAAAATACATGGTCATTGGCAGCATTAATACAATTATAAAACATTCATGGAAGATAGCGACTCTTATATAACATCAACAGTAACACATGAAGGGCTACTGATTTAAAAAAATTACGAGCCTTACAGAAGTCGCATATGATGTGTAACATCTGACATAGAAGAAACCTCACGTGAAATTGTTGATACACCGGTATTTTATACTATTATTGGTACAAATATTAATCTATTGTAAAAGGGAGTGTTTTACAGATATTGTAGTTTATAATACGGAACTCATTTTATTAGATGATTTGTAGCTTCCACCAGCACTAGCCTAAATAAAGATTACGATATGGACCAAGTAGATTAATAGACGCGACACCGCTCATAACCTTAAATTCCTTATAAACAGGTCCTCTTCATTCACAGACCAACACGTAATTTCATATGGATTCTATTAAAATGAGTCATATTGGTATGATAAATATCGTTTAAAATGATAATCTGGTAGCAAAAATATCTTCCCCGCCCGGGATTCGAACCCAAGAATCCTAGATTCACAGGCATAAGCACTAACCCCTCGGCTATTACGACTACGCAAATTATGAGCACAAGATGGTGACTTATTTCCACGTTCCAATAATACTGCATTATGGAATTAAGTTCCATTTATATTTTGCTTGTTTCGATAATGTTCCTGCGTGAAATTGAGTTTTAAATGCCTTATGAATAGGCCCTCTTGTGAGTAAAGAGAATGTATTCAGTAATAGTTCATGAAGGCTTGCTCAATTCTCGTGTAACCACAACGATTATATTACATTGATGACTGCATTACCGTTATGTGGGTTAATAGTTGAATAGCCATTGTGCAGAAACATAATACCGGCAATGCCGACTACTTACAATGTTTGATATTAAGGCACTTTACCATTTAAATACTGATACGAAGACTTCGATCATGTACCGTGCCATTTCTTTCAATCACTTGACACCAGAGTTCACATGAGCGTTTTCCGTTCAGTATGTCATATACATTCCACATGGCCGAGAGTACGTCATGGTATCAATTTCTGACACCGCGCGCTCATTGTTTCTCGTACCACTGACAGCTGGGTCTTACCACTGCTCGCTGGATCGATCGATCGAGCGGGCAGTGCATACTTCCATTCGATCCACCACTGTCAGCTCGATCGTTCCGATCCACTTCCGCCCCCAATTTTCAAAATCACTCCCACAAAACTATCCAGCAACCGAGCGGAAATATGTTACACATCAATAAATACACAAATGAACCGTCAAGATCCTCGCAGTAAAACTTGGTAATCAGCAAGCTGAACCAGCTGCTAAGGTCACATGTACTCACACATCCTACAAAACATGTGATCAAATACTGCCAACCCACTGATAAACACAGCAGAAACAGTGGTAAAATAAGGTCCATGGACAGATAATGGTTTAGAAAAGGCTTACAAATGAAGGTCGAGTTATATTGGATCCGCACTCGCACAAAGTAGTTCCGCTATTCCGTCTTGTCATTCATAAAAATCGTTGAAATCCAGTGGGAGTAGAGCTGATCCCTTCAAGGGACGGAACAAGTCCTATTGAGAGAGGGATAGTTTCTTTTTTAAATTATGATTTAATTATTGATGTTAAGACTCCATTGTCTCGAAAGATTAGTTAAATGCATACACAAAATGATCAGTTTAGAGAAATGGTTAAGTATATAAATTGTTTAGTCTTTTGATTTGCGAACATGCGCACATATGTTTCTCGTGCTTGTCTTTGCTAATTGGAGGTAGGTGGACAGGGAACCTAACAAGTAGTTCCGTGATGAAATAAGGAGCCCACTTTTCTTAAAATTTAACATTCATGACAATGATTAATCTATATTTACCTATCTAGAATAATGACGAAATCAAGTGGGTAATACTAACATTTATAATTAGTTTGAAATACACTTGAAATAGTGTATCCTAATAGAGAACTACAGTTGGCAGCCCTGGTGACTCTGAATATATTCTTAGTTCCATCTCTTAAGGTATAGAATGCACATGCAAAATTTTGGTTGAAGTCTAATGGATAGTATCGATGTTACATGATGTTAGATATTGGATCTATCAGTGCGAATAGAATCATGTTGGCAACATTGTCATGTATGTGTTACTCAGAATTAATCTGAAATATTACGATCTATTATAGTTAGAGGTGTTAGAAAGTGTTGTTATTTTTTTGAAGATTTGTTGATTTAAAATTCAAAAGGTGGTGTTTTGTGTTTTTATTATTTTTTCGGGGGATGACATGTTAAAATTTGGAAAGCGATAAGGTTTGTACAATAAGTGCATTTAAAAATATAAACAATTAATAAAACAAAGTAAAAAACAAAACAGCAGGGTAAAACGTTAAACATGGCTATGGAAGAATGAGATAATACTTATATGGAAGTCACATTTTTATTTTACATTCACCATCTCGAAACACATTTCAGTGAATACCTTTTTCAGTTTTATCCAAATACTGCGGTGAAATCACTGGAAGTAGATCATGGTTAAAGTCTCAGCATTTGCAGCTGTCAATTTTCGCATCCTATCACTTACTGTGATACTGTATTTCGAAAATGACCTTTCAGAATCCACATTTGAACAAGGATACCACACACACTTTAATGCAGCTGTTGCATAGTCTCAGTGAGCAGGCCTTAATCCCATGAGGATCTCTGGAACATTCACATTATCTTCATGACGCAGTTGGTTCTTGATTGCAGTCAGGTAAATGCTGTGAGCCTCTAAAAACTGTTGAGACTCCATCTTGGTAAGAAATGGGGCATTCTTCTTAAATTGGAGCAGTTCTGTGGGAGATACGTTCTTAGGTGCATGCCGAGGATCAAACAATGACCCGATGGCTTCTACAGTCTTCCTGGCTGGATCCGTGGTCCTTAAAGTCCTGACTTTCACTAGAGCTGACTGGGCAACACACGTAAGCTTGGACTTAACCTTTATCTGCATCTTTTGAGGAAGCTGTTCCAAGTTCTGGAGGATCGTATGATTGAACATTCCACCATCGCCTAATAGCTTGAGCTTTACCTCAAGGTCATCTAGCTTCCCAGCCAGTAAGTGAATTGTTGGGTACTTAGATCCCTCCAAGAAATTAAGCAAGTCCATAAGAGAGGCACCAACAACAGAAACATACAATGCTTGTAATTGTATAAATTGTATTGTTGAAGTCGATGTTTGTTGGAAAAATTTGACCCCAGAATTTGAATCTTCCAATGTTTTGAAAAATTCTACCAGGTCTTCCACATGCGTGGCCATATACATTGCAGCCTTAAACCATGAATTCCATCTTGTACATACAGGCATTGGGAAAGCTAGAATTTCATTCTCTTTTTCTGTGTTTTCATATTTCTCCCTTAGAAATGCAACGTAATTGCTTTTTCTTTTTCGCGTATTTAAAAAGGCATTCTTTGTCTTTACTATAGACATGTTCAATTCGTCCAGCTCGTTTTCAAATACGCAGCCGATAAGAATGACTCTATGAGCCCAGCACTGGACATGACTTAATTCTTCAATCAATCCTTGAAGAGTAGTTACACATTTTGTCATGTAGCGTGCTGAGTCCGTAACTACTGCCACTACACGCTCCCGTTCAATTTCATAGGAATTCAAGGTGTCTAATATCGCATTGGAGCAATTTACGCTATTGGCAGAATCTAGAACAACAGAGGCAGCCAGATGGGTGTTCATTTCAGTTGATGGTACTGATGGACGAAAAAGAATGTTGAAAACACACCTACCATTCTTGTCAGTTGTTTCGTCACATAGCAGAAACACGTCTTTGTTTTTTATATCTTCCCTAATTTCTTCCCTCCTTCTTTCGCCAATCATGGGGATGTATTTCTAACGAATCTGATTTGCTGATGGTAAACCTCCACTTCCGCGAACGTACTTATTAAACCAAGTACGGATAGCAGGATTGTCTAGTTTCTCTACTGGTATGTTAGCTTTCACAAACGCAGTAGTAGTGTCCAAAATAAACTCTTCTTTCATATCCTTCACACGACTAGCATTTGATAATGTTTCTTTCAAGGTGGCCACTCTAGGAACACTAACTTCAAGACGCGAATTTTCTCGGCGTTTTGAATGCTTCTCCGATTTGCAATGTTTGTCTAATGCATCTTTCCTGCGATAATCTAACCGACAATCACTATATTTGCACATAAGAATGCCACAAGAAATTATAAATCCTTCATTCTTATATTCTTTAAGTCTGTCTGTGGCAGAAACAGCTACCTTCGGCATTTTTAAACTCAACTGAGCGATGCCCAGTAACAAACACTGTTATCACACGGTTGACTGTAGTCACACGCCAGTATAAATTCGTAACCACACGCAAAATTTATTTCTGAATTCGTGTCATAATATTTAAATTACGTCGCGTCTCATCTTCCTGTACTGCTAAGTTCGGAACTAATACGACGAACACGTGGTCGCCAACTGATTCACGCAAATAACACACTAGCTTCGATGATAACGCACAATTTGCGCACTTTTTATTAAATTATATAGAATTCTCTACTATAATTTACACTCGCTACCGATGTAACAGGAGGCAAACGTAGTTTACATTATGAACAACTATCACATAACCTTTTGGAGGTAGTCGGCCAAACTATTCACGCCGCGATATAACAGCTGTTTACCACAGCGCTAAAATCCAACGAGTAACGAGAATATCGACAGCATATCGTAATATGACGTATATCGTAGTATTACCCCTCGCGAAACTATACAATCGATCATTCTCTCGAATTGAACACCAACCAAATTCGATTATCGGCTTGTGGACAAAAATGTTCGGATTGGTGTTGGGAAAAAATATGAAAATTTGTTTTTATTTCGCAGATTGCGGTATTTGTGGTGTTATTCACAAAATTCGCGTTATTTCGCGATTTAATTTCACTCCTGGGCGGCACGAAACATGTAAATACGTGAAAATAAAACATCCTAACCTCTAAATATGACTTTTCGTTTTATCGCGAATTAACAAAAACTAACACCTCTAATTATAGTACCAATTTTTGATGAAATCCATTTTTTAGTATAGAAGTTACATATAATTAAACAAGTAGTTCCGTGAAGAACTATACAGCCTATTTTCATATATCCTACTTATGTTAACTGCCACTATCAACATACAAAATTTCAGTTTGATTGCTGTAATAGATTCGTACATATTGAGAACCGACGAAATATTTCGGATGGTCGCCATGTTGGATTTTACATATGTAGGTCCTAGAGTTATGTACCGTTACATGAAGATTATTGTGTACGTGTAGCATTCAAACTTCAATCGCATGATTAGGACACAACAAGTAACGAGGAGATTTTAAAATTTCGCACAGCTGCCATCTTGTGGTTATGGAAACAATTGAAATAAATTAGATGCCAGTGGATTGACATTCGTATAAGGATTTACTGTACCAACTTTCACTGCACTCGGATGGTTAAATTGCGAGAAACGTCCATGTGAATATATATACTTCGCGTCGTCGCCATGTTGGATTTGTGATCACCAGGTTATTTAAAGTCCTATAGGTGAACTTAAGTTCATTTCCCCTATGAACATCAAAAAATTCAGTTTGATTGCTATAATAGATTCGTAGATATTCAGAGCCGTCTAAATATTTCGGATGGTCGCCATGTTGGATTGTTAAATGTTTAGGCCATAGAGTCATGTACCATTAAAGGAAAATTATTGCGTAGGTTCATTATTCAAACTTTCACTTTTATCGCATGATTACGACAAAAGAAATAAAAACTTAATTTTAAAATTCGCACAGCCGCCATCTTGAGGTTATGTAAACAATTGAACTAAATTAGAAACCAGCGCATTACAATGTGTATAAACATTTCCTGTACCAGATTTCATTGCGTTTGGAACATTACATGGCGAGAAATGTCTATTTAAAATTTTCAAATTCGCTTGGCCGCTATGTTTGTTTTGTAGATGACCGGTTTTGAAAGTCTTATAGATGAACTTCCAGTAGTGCCCTTTATCTCCGTACAAAATTTCAGGGTGACACCGGTAATAGTTTCAGAGATATAGAATGCCGGTGAAATATTTCGCACATCCGCCATCTTGTGGTTATGTAAACAATTGAACCAAGTTAGATGCCGGTGCATTACAATGTGAATAAATATATACTGTACCAAGTTTTATTGCGTTTGGTTGGTTAAATCGCGAGAAACGTCTATTTAAATGTCGCAAATTCGCTTGGCCACCATGTTGGTTTTGTAGTTACCAGTTTTTCAAAAGTCTCATAGGTGAACTTCTAGTAGTTCTCTTTATCACCGTAATAAATTTCAGGGTGATATCGGGAATAGTTTCGGAGATATTGAATGCTGGTGAAATATTTCGCACAGCCACCATGTTGGATTGGTGAGACGTAACAAAATTTGAAGGGCAAGGTCGGGGTCGCCCGGAATAGTGCTATGAACTTACCGAGTTTCATTGAAATCGCTCCTCCCGTTTAGAATGTATTAGGGGGGAAACACACACACACGCACACACACACACACGGACAAAAGGTGATCTCATAAGCCTATTTTTTCAAAATTGAAAATAGGCTAAAAATGAACCTAGCAGCAGGCTTAGAATCATGTTGGCAGCACTAACGTAATCAGGTAGTCCAAATTAATCTAGAATGTCTGGCAATATACGTGTGCAAAGTTTAGAGCAGTTAGCTTGCATACTTTCTGGTATATTAATATTAGGATTAAACAAATAGACAGAGCATTTATTAACAGTTGGCAGCTTTGCAGGTTCTTAAGAATCCGGATAATCATAACAGTCATGGTACACAAAGCACATACGAAATTTGGTTGAAATCCAATCGATAGTGTAGAAGTTACATGCATTTAAAAATTGGACTATCGGCAGGCTTAGAATCATGTTGACACCAATGTTATGTATCTGGATGAATCTGGACTGATATTGTCTATGTGTGTGCCAATTTTGGAACAGTTCGCATGCATAACTTCTGAGATACCCAACATAGATCTCAAATTTCAATTGCGATTTTTCAGCAGTTGGTAGCACTAATGACATTTTCAGATATGGCCGTGTATATCAGAAGCGCACACTTAGGGTTATACTTAAGGACTTGCATGTGAAGTGCTTCTGAAAGGCATTTGGCATCGTTAGAGAGGAAGGGAAAATCACCGTGGTGGTTTAATAAGTGGAAAGATGTGTGTTTTGATAAACACGATAATTAATGTGTGGTTCCCTTTAGCAATGTGTCCACAGGCTACTGGTATATTAATAGCACTTCGGATAAAAGCTAAAAGAGAAGTTACTAATGTAAGAACCGAAAGGTTGCGTGATAATAGGCTGTATGTGGTAATATCTGGGTAGAATTACATTTATTATTCTGATTTGCCATATCTTACATTCTTAACGCAATTTGATACAGACCACCTATTTCGTTCATAACGTTCAATGCGTACGCTGTAAAATACACACAGGAAGTAGATGGCAATTTTATTCCGCAAGAAGGAAGGTAAGGTAAAGTTTTCAGTGTTGGCTACACAAACTGTCAGTTGTCTACTTATTTTATTTATTTATCGTATGGCTTTTAGTGCCGGGAGTGTCCGAAGACATGTTCGGCTCGTCAGAGGCTGTAGCTGCTTCAAGCGGACACCCTTAGGGTGAGCTACAAGTTCCGTTCAATTTCAAGTAGTTCCAACTTTCGCTACCAGATATCAATGATACCTAGTGGTGAACGTTGGAACTTTGATAGAGCGTTCTGAGGAAATCTAACCTAACAATTTTGCTTCACACAAGTTTAGTTTGTGAAAGGATCTTTTACATGCCATAAATCTATGACATGGGACCGCCGGCTTTACTTCCCCTCCGAAGGAAGGCATACTGAAGGAGTTTTAACGCTCTTAAAAAATCCGACGACTTCGTCCGGGTTTGAACCCGCTATCTTTGGCGCAGCAGTTCAGCATGCTACCAACTACGCCACCGAAACCGCTAGTTGTCTATACGAAAACTATAAAATCATTTGAAACTGATAATTTTCTTAGAAATTAGCACATGCCATTCCAAATTTCTATGTTCATATATTTTGGTTCACTGGAAAGTTTCCTGGGAATTTAGTGTCATTATCATTCATTGCGACACTTTTTCAACACACATTCCTTCTTCGGGCCACTGGATACCGACATGTTAAGTCAACTTTGCCACAGAGAAAAGCATAATGACAAAGCATGAAAACGAAATGGAGATAAACTTAAATATAAATATAATCAACATATTACAGCTCTGCAAAAAGGAAGTGTGTCATCAGACTTACTAAAGTTTTCTCGGGGTGTTCAGTTCATTTTCTGGCATTAGCTTGACCAAGATCCCTCGTAGCTTCCTTTGAAACATTTGCAAAACTGTCCATGTTCCCGTGAACACATACATGTAAATGATCAAAGTCACTGCAATAATAATTAGCACACCAGTCAAACAAAATAACAAGATTTAAAATACAAGCAAAAATGATAACTATATGCAAACACAACAGTACTGAAACCATTTTGTATTGACGTTGAAAATAATAGGCTAATCCACAAAGATTTGTGTTATTTATGCGTTAATAAGAAGCATCATTACTGTCATCTGTAAAAGGCAGATGAAATGAAAATCCACAGCCTGCTTCCAGTCTCCGACCGGGTCAGGAATGGAATGAATGAAGTCCCCATCTAGCGGCGAGGATATGGACTGTGCCGGCTGCCGAGGCCTGACGCACTCCTCTGGGACAATGATTAAATGAATGACAGATGAAATGAAATGATAGTGGAGAGTGTTGCTGGAATGAAATTTGACAGGGAAAACCGGAGTACCCGGAGAAAAACCTGTCTGCCTCCGTTTTGTCCAGCACAGATCTCACATGGAGTGACCGGGATTTGAACCACGGACCCAGCGGTGAGAGGCCGGCGTGCTGCCGCCTAAGCCACGGAGGCTTGTTGTAAAAGGCAGATATGACATTTAAATAGCGGCTTCGGTGGCGTAGTCGGTAGCATGCTGAACTGCTGTGCCCAAGATAGCGTGTTCAAACCCGGTCGAAGTCGTCGCATTTTTAAGAGCGTTAAAAATCCTTCTGTATGCCTTCCTTCGGAGGGGAAGTAAAGCTGGCGGTCCCATGTCATAGATTTATGGCATGTAAAAGATCCTTCCACAGACTAAACGTGTGTAAAGCAAAATTGTTAGGTTTGATTTCGTCAGAACGCGCTATCAAAGTTCCAACGTTCACCACTAGGTATCGTTGATATCTGGTAGCGAAAGTTGGAACTACTTAAAATTGAACGGAACTTGTAGCTCACCCTAAGGGTGTCCGCTGGAAGCAGCTACAGACTCAGGCAAGCCGAACATGTCCTCGGACACTCCCGGCACTAAAAGCCATACGAAAAATAAAAAGTCAATAAAATGAAATGTATATGTGTCTAACAATTAAATCGCTAATGTTTAAATCAATGTAACTTCGAAAATGTAAGTGTTTTATGAATGAAAAACTCCTTTGTTGGTGTATATTGGCTTTCGCGGCCAGTGAATTAAAACTCAGCAATTTCTAGGTTTGCGCCGTGTCTTGTGTGGGGTTTCGCCTAGGACACCAAGCTGGCTCATCAGCGGGCCCTTGGTGTCCCCGCCCGGACCCCCACCATCTTTTTGGAAGCCTTCATAGGGAGATTATGGCTGCTTGAGGTTTTAGTTCTCGCAGTAAAGAGGCACAGGTGCGCTTCATAAAAAGGGTGGTAGCGCGCAGTTCGCTGCTCCTGTGGGGGTCAAGGCAGGGATACCAAGAACCCGCTGATGAGCCAGCTTGGTGTCCTAGGCGAAACCCCACACAAGACACGGCACAAACCTAGCAAAAATGCTGAGTTTTCCGTTGTTGTTGTTGTTGTCAGGTTTGACGAGTGGAATAGGCAAACGGTGCCGTAGTCCTGGGGCCCGGGGCAGAAAAGCCCGTAGTTGACTAATTAACTCAAGGTAATGTCTGATAGTTTGAATTCTTTCCTGATAAGGCTAAGTGAATGGTCTGCAAAACATTATAGAGAAAATATAAAATCAATTTCTTGATTCCCATTATGTTTTTAGTTTGTTAGGGAAATGCTTCAAGTTGAAGAGCTCTTATGGAGCGTAAAATGTCTAAACCAATCTGTGAATTAATTTACTTAGTATGCTTCTGAATATATACCTCACTTGTTGTGGTGAGCATGTATAGTCTGATACAGGAAAAAAATACTAAAATGCACATTGGTTACAATTAAGAAGTAAAATAAAACGATCTGTGGGAGGAAATAAAAGATTTCTTACAAACGGAAGAACAAGGGAACTCATTTTAATTGGATATACTGTACTAAAGTACGCGAATTTTTTTCTGGGTGGGGGAGAGAGGGGGGTATAAAATGCATACTTGAAACATGCAGAGTAACGTCACTGGACGAATAACATTATGGGGGTCTGGAAGTCGCTCTCTACGGCTCTGGTGATTGTTGGTGTTGAAAAGTTTATCCAAATCCAAAAGGTATTGTTATTTTGGAGACAACAGTCAGCTAATAACTTAAGATTAAGTTCGGACTCAAAGCATTTCGCCTGGATGGTAAATTTTGATCTTGACTTGCTTGGAGTTACCTTATTTATAAGATAAACGTAAATTCTAAAATAATAATAATAATACTATTATAATAATGTCCATTGTCTTAGATGCAAACGGCCTGGCCATGTTGAAACACCGAATCCCATGAGAACTCCGCAGTTAAGCGGCATTGGGCGTGGTCGGAACTTGGATGGTATGCCGGTTCTAGGCACTACGCGCTGTTGGCCAACATGAGGAGGAGCGGAAAGGCCCTGGCCACCCTACCGCACGTAAACTCCGGCTGAGGATAGCCTCTTCGGAGGCTTGGGCCTGCCTTCGGACAGAATACCAATGACTTGTTTTACATTGTCTTAGATGTGTGTATTCACTAGTATTTCAGAAAACATTGCCAACGTGCTATTTAACAGCATTTAAAGTAGGCCTACTCAGGTGAAATCCGACTACAAATAAAACAAACAGTTTGAAAGTGTTGTGCAATGTTCTAGAACATACAGTACATGTCTACCACTTATTATTTCCAGTTCTTCCAATTCAAGAATTGTAAGACGGTAGAAGTCTTTATGTGACATTGGTTTGTACGACTGGATGCCCTTCGTATCGAAGGAGTTAAAGGGAGAGAAAATGAATGAAATTGGACAAGCATACTTGGCAGGAAGTGGCTGTGGCCTATTAGAAGTACCATCCCAGCATTTTCCAGGAGTTGAAGATGGGGAAACCAAGGAAATCCATTCAAGGGTAGGATATGAACCCACTCTTGTCCCCTGACTCTAGATACACCGGTCGGTGTACCCACTGGCCGCAATGAACTAAGATTGCTGTGCAGCCCCAAGCAAGCACCATGCCTGACAGTGTGGGCGCGTGGTAAGTGTGCCCTGGACGTGCGTGCATGTTCCTCGATTCATGCATCAACTCGTTCATTCGTTCAATAAAAAGTGTGCAGGGATGGCAAAAGCTGTCCTGCGAAATCTCGGACTAACCTTTTGAAAACATCGTGCAGAGACTCAAAATACTCGTACAGTAGGTACAAAATTCGTAAACAAACGGTAAATATGAGTAGTTGTTTTATTTAGGAACTTGGATATCGTGGCCACCAGCTCCATATATTTGGGTGTATGTATAATCTATCTGATATCGTGTGTTATTATCGTGTCTGCAACAGTACGTGTGTATTTTATCATTTTAAATAATCTTGTCGACTTAGTCGTTACGCTGGGGTCTGGCGTTACGTTACGGTGACGGGACGAAATGTACCCAGATGCACTGAGGTGTGTGGTGCATGTGTTCCCCGACAATCTCTACTTCGTTAGTATAAGACAAAAATCCCCGATTCTTGGATGTCACGGGTAATCTCGAGAACCACTGGATGGATTTTGATGCGGTTTTCACCATTCTGTAAAGGATATCTCGAGAAAAGATTCTGTAGAAAATAATTTATGTATGATCAAAGGAAGCCAAGCAGTAACGATTTCAGTGAAAAAGTCAAAAACAAACTTGGCATCCGTGCGCTTCTTAAGCTTTCGCTGGGCAAACCGTTAAAAATATCAATATATTATGAGCGTAAGAATTGGTCAGCATGAAAAGTTCTACAAAAAAGTCCGCGAGACCATATCTCTATCTTCAATAGATCGCCCACTATAAGTGTTTTTAGACTAGATTGAAGGGGCACGTCCCTGCGCGCTCTGGTGAGCGTGCGGCATCCCGCGCGCTTGACCTTGCTTTGCCCTTGGTTTGCACTTGCCATTCGCGATGAAACAAGATTAGCAAGATAAGTATTATGCAGATAATTTTCTAACATTTCAAAAGTCTTTGGCTTCGAACGAAGCGAGAAGCCTCCAGCCTTTCTAGCTTTTTACAGCATTTGTAGCATTTAAAATGATACAAAGTCTAGTCTTTCAGACTGACTGTCACTTTTTAGCCTACTTTTCTCATTTTGGAAAAATGAGGAAAAAGTAGACTTACGAGATCGATCCGGGAAAATGCGTGTCTGTCTGTCAGTCTATCTGTCTGTCCTTCTGTCTGTCTGTGTCCCCCTATCAACTTCTAAACGGCTACAGCTATCGAAACCAAATTTGGTAAGGCCAAAGATCTATACCTGAATATCTCACGGCCTTATCTTAAATTGACGTCAGAGCTACCAACAGCTGAAAAATCGCAATTGTAATTTGAGCTCTATGTTGGATATCTCAGAAGTTATGCGTGCGAACTATTCCAAAATTGGCACACATATAGACAATAGCATTCCAGATTAATTTTCAGAAGACCATACATGCCAGTATTGCCAACATGATTCTAAGCCTGCCGATAGGTCCAATTTCAAAATGCATGTAACTTCTATACTACCGATTGGATTCCAACCAAATTTCGTATGTACTATGTGTAGGCCTACTACAGCAGATATGACTGTGCGTATTCTAATGAGCCACCAGTGCTGCCAATTGTTAATAAATGCTCTCTCCATATTTTAACCCTAATATCAATATATCAAAAAGTATACAAGCCAACAGCTCTAAACTTTGCACACGTATACTCCCTGACATTCTACCTTAGTTTGGAGTAACTTACAGTTTATACATCAGTGTTGACAACTCGATTCTGAGCCTGCTGATAGGTCCAGTTTTTAAATGCATATAACTTCTAAACTAACAAATGGATTTCAACCAAATTTCGTATGTGCTTTGTGTACCATAACAGTTATGACTATGCGAATTCGTAAGAACAAGCAAGGCTGCCAACTGTTAATAAATGCTCTCTCTATTTGTTTAATCCTAATATCAATATATCAGAAAGTAAGCAAGTCATCATCTCTAAACTTTGCACATGTATAGTACCTAGATTAATTTGGAGTAACTAATATACCTCAGTGCTGCCAACATGATTCTAAGCTTTCTGATAGTTTCAATATTTAATTACATGTAACTTCTATACTAACAAATGGATTTTATCAAAAACTGGCACGATAATAGATCGTAATATTTCAGATTAATTCTGAGCATCATATACATGGCATTGTTCCCAACATGATTTTACGCGCACTGATAAATCCAATATCAAACAGCATGTAACAACCGCACTATCCATTAGACTTCAGCCAAATTTTGTATGTGCATTCTATACCTTAAGAGATGGAACTAAGTATATATTCAGAGTCACCAGGGCTGCCTACTGTAGTAAGTTAGATAGGTCTATATAGATTGGCATCAATCTGAAATGTTAAGAAAAGTAGGCTCATAGTTCGTCACGGAACTACTTGTTGTAATTGAGGTTATGATTGAGGAGCTAGCCGTAGCCATTATGTTTGAAAAGATTCTTGCATTTGCCTGGAGTACAGTAGAAGCATGGAAGCACTTCTCCTGAGATGGGAAACCTCTTCTCAGTTATGCCTCACGAGGCTGTGTGTTCCCTGCTAGAATCCTCAGCCGAGAATTAAATTTCCTGGCAAAGGCGGAGTCGAATCCCAATCTCTGAGGTGATAGCCAAGTACACCGCGAGGTGGTCCTGAATAGAGGGCAACAAATAATCTATTTTACCCCAGAGGAGTGCTTTAGGTTGGTAATAATGTCACTTCACCATCTCAGGATTCACAGTGTCTGGCATTTCCTTGTGCCGCAACCTCCCTTGGTCAACTGTAGTTGTCTTTCGATGCCGACACTTTTACGTGTCAGGGACTAGCCTATACATCCCTGGCAATACAAACATCAACCGAAGCCAGTTATATACAGTAAATGTTATGAGGCTGAGGTGGTCACTACGACCACTGCTGCCATCTAGTTTGATTCCTTAACACTGTGACCAAAATCGATGTCTCTGGCAGTTATTTATTAAGGTTCTGTCAAACAGGAAGCGGGCTGCCCACGCGGACGAAACGACCGCAGGCCGTCGCGGACTGGAGTGGTCAAACTGAATGCGGGCAAGTCAAGGCGAACCAGTATGAAAGCGATCGCCATCAAGTGCATATCACAGTGTTTTCTGTTAATTCAACATGTCCACCAGTTCCTCGGACGAAGAAGAATTGCTTCTTCTGTTCGTTTTGAGTCAAGCGAGACGAAAAAGAAAATGGGTGCATGATACTAATGAAAAAAGACAGGATTTCGGCGAGTATGCTGCGCGTTGAGGTCATTTCCAGACCGAAATCTCCTTCCACGCTTCTCCTCTCTTCACTACATCCTTGTAGTCAGGGTGACGCAAATCACACTCGCGCACAAGGTCAATTAACCTCTCTGTTTCGTCTGCCATGCTTCCAGCCATTCCAGCCCACGCGGTCTTTCTGGAAAAATGACAACTGCTCACTTGCCCGCCGTGAACAAGATTGGTCCGCCGCGGTAGACCGCCTCCTATTTAACCAGGATGATGCAATATTACACAATACAAAGTTCGCAGCGGTCGGGCGGGCTGGTTCGCGCGGGCAGCCCGCTTCTGTTTGACCGAGCCTTTAAACATTAGGAATGTCAGGAATGTAGTTATTCTTCCTAGCTATTGAAACCTGGCATGCGAAACTAAAATGTATGATTATCTTCCATCATACATCATACTACCGAAGTCACCTGATTTTAAGAGAGTTAAAATCCATCGTAGAGGAAGTAAAGCCGGCGGGCCAATGCCATAGATTTATGGCATGAAAAAGAACCTACCACTACAATTGGTAGTGTGTAGCTAAATTTGTAGGTTAATTGGTGAGAAATGCTCTATCAAGTTCCAATGTTCGCCGCTGGGTGACAGTGGTGTCTGGTAGCCAAAGTTGGAACTACTTGAAATTGAACTTTCATTAATCTTCACTCATTTCATCTCTCATTAACTCCTTTCGTGAGGTTGCAGTCAAGAAGGGCATCCGGCCGTAAAAACCATCAGCCACGTGGAATTTCATCGCATTCATCCCCGACCACGTTGGATACGGGATTAATAAGGGGTGGATATAGATCAGTGGTTCTTAACCGGTGGTCCGTGGACCATAGGTGATCCGCGAGTGCCTCGGGAGTGGTCCGCGGGAGAAAAGGGTCCACCAGCACGTATAAAAAAGTGATCAAAAATGAGTATTTCGAAAACGATGTGCGTTGAACTAGAATCGTCCGAATGTATTCGCGGCGATGACAATCAGGTTTTGAATT
Source organism: Meconema thalassinum (assembly GCA_946902985.2). Classification (NCBI taxonomy): domain Eukaryota; kingdom Metazoa; phylum Arthropoda; class Insecta; order Orthoptera; family Tettigoniidae; genus Meconema; species Meconema thalassinum. The sequence goes on from OX336388.2 coordinate 1,357,993,126, forward strand.
GAAATATCTTTAAAAGAAGTGTTATTGAGGAAAGGTTACAACTGATAAGGTGTATTGGGGGGAGGAGGGGGAGGGGTGGGGGGAAGGAGGGGTGGAGGGTGGGGGGCCCATACATGATTCAATTTCAGGCTGAGTGGTCCGCAGACTACTACGCGTTCAGAACCACTGATGTAGATAGATACATCATACGGTAAAACCAAACCGTCATACGTACAACATCTTTCACATGGAAGACTGTCCCATATGAGTACTCAGTGCACGTCTTGAATCACCGACCACCGTGAAACATTACTTGGTCACGTTCAACTATCTGTGGTGTACTTCACATTGTCCACAACCTGCAAACGTTGCATAACGATTGAAACGAGCTAACACATACATTCCTCGCGCCAAGAGCAGCGCAATCACTGAACTGTTGTCGCAAGGTCCCTTCACTGACAGTAAACTGACCTAATCTCATAGCTCTGGTGGTATTATAGAGACCCCAGGTTAGTACAGTTTTCACCCCCCCCCCCCCCCCCCAGTTCAGATGCAATGCTGTTTAGAGCCTCACCTACTCAATTCTGTAGAACTGCAGTACAGTACACACATCAATATTAACACCAGCACGTGTCCCCATACCCTGTATGAGGCAACAGTGTCCAAAACTGCATTTTCACAACCATACTGATCACTCATTCCAGGGCCTGGATTTTGATGACATGTTATCTTATAATCGGTTCACCATTGCTAACTTATACGGAAATCCTGATCATATCTAGGTAGTTCCCACACTGTAGAAATAGTAATTGATTGCGTCATGTTTGGTCATCTTTGTAGTTCTTATTTTTATGTCATTTTCTAAAAGAATACCGGTACATCGTTAGTTGGTCATTATATGGAATTTATTGGTCTATTTTGTAATTTTTGAGTCATTTTCTCATATTTTTTAAAGATTTTATGCATTTTTGTGTGGGGTATTGGATATTATCGGAATTTTAAGTGAGGATGAATGCAGGGACATGAGAATCTTCACAACTTATTGTCGGGCTGAATACTAAAGTAACATTGTTCAGTCCTTACTTCTGCGAAATATCCCGATTCCTGGAGACACACCTGCGCTTGGAAGTAATCCTGGAGTGATGTTGAAAGCGAGGATGGCAGGACAGACTACAGTAGGTTCAGTAACGTCAGTCGAAAAGAGGTTGTGTGAAGTGAAACTTTATGTTTGCATTTCTTTGTGTGTTGACATTATGTCAGCAATATAAATATAGACTATCTATATCAGTGGTTCTGAACCCGTAGACGTCTGCGGACCACTCAGCCTGAAACTGCATCAAGTACGGACCCCCCCCCCCTCCCCCTCCCTCAATACACCTTATCAGTTATAACCGTTCCTCAATCTTACTTATCTTAAAGATATTTCAATTCAAAACCTGATAGTCATCGCTGCAAATACATTCGGACGATTCTCGTTCGACGCACATTGGTTTCGAAACCCCCACTTATTGTCCACTTTGTTATATGTGCTGGTGGAGCCTTTTCTCCCGCGGACCACTCCCGAGGCACTCGTGGCCCACCTGTGGTTCGCGGATCACCAGTTAAGAACTACTGATCTATATGATCTCGAGGAATGTAAAATTTCATTTAAATTTATAGGTCATTGTTTTAAGTTTTCGGGTCATTATTGGATTTTTGCAGTCATTTTATTTAAAGATTTGTAGGTCATCAAAATTCGCACCCTGCGTTTCATTACAAGGTCGTATATTGTAGAAACCAGTTAGAGAATTGGTGCCGGTCCCTGGTATTGAGGTAGCAAGCCTGCCTCACACCCGGAGGCCCCGGGCTTGATTATGCGTGCACTCAGTCTCATGAGGACAATTGAGTAGCTGTGTAACAGCCCCCCGGTCACGGAGTTGAAGATTAACGGCCGAGGGGACCCAACGCCACCCTCTTATCTGCAGGCCAAATGGCTGGACAGCGATGGCGCCACTCTTGGTAGGCCTAGGCTCCTGATGGGCTGTAGAACCAAGGGGTTTGGGGGTTAGAGAATTAGTATCTAAGTTCACAATGTGATTGCACCAAAAAATTAGAAATCATTTAAGCTCAATGATATTCTGGCCCAGTGGCTACATGGTTAACATGCTAGGCGGGTTTGAAGAAAAGGAAGGAAGCTTTTGGTTTTACGTGAGTGTTAATCATGCGATCATAAGCCACGGGACCTCCTTTTTACGTGGCATCTGAACCACGGGAAATGGCATTTCACTTCGAAAATCTCACGTGCATTGACCGGAAATTTGGCATTTGAGAGTGCGCAAATGTCAGGCAGCTGAGACAGTAAATTTACCCGCACTTAAAGATCCCGTGCGGGGCAACATTCCGGCTCCCCGGCGTAGCGTCTCTAAAAGCCGCAGCAGAAGAAAAACAATAATATTATATTATTAATACCTTTTCTCCCGTGTCTTTGTACGGGTCCGCACTAGGGAGCGTAGTGGCACATTAGCCAAGCTGTTGGCCTCTCACCAAGGTGGACCGGGTACGATTCCCCGTCAATGCATGTGAGATTTTCGAAATGAAATGCCATATCCTGTGGTTAAGATTCAACGTAAAAAGGAGGTCCCGTGGCTCATGATCGCATGATTAACACTTCACGTTACCACTGAGCCACGCAGACAGTCAGGGGAAGAGAGAGCTGCTACATCCATTCATTGTCTATAACAACTTTTATTTTGAAGTGGCGTACTGAAGTCGATCCATCGAAAGATCGGGTCATGTGATCAGAGCCTGAATTGCTGCGCACTCTTTATCTTCTTCTGTCAATAGAACCACCCAGCGGCTTCGGTGGCGCAGTTGGTAGCATTCTGAACTGCTGTGCCCAAGATAGTGGGTTTGAACCCGGACGAAGAAGTCGGATTTTTTAAGAGCGTCAAAATCATTCAGTACGCCCTCCTTCGGAGGGGAAGTAAAGCCGGCGGTCCCATGTCATATATTTATGGCATGTAAAAGATCCTTCCACAGACTAAACTTGTGTGGAGGTAAATTTCTAGGTTAGATTTTGTTGTAACGCTCTATCAAAGTTCCAACGTTCACCACTAGGTATCATTGATATCTGGTAGCAAACGTTTGAACTACTTGAAATTGAACGGAACTTGTAGCTCACCCTAGGGGTGTCCGCTTGAAGCAGCTACAGCCTCTGGCGAGCCGAACTTGTCCTCAGACTCTCCCGGTACTACAAGCCATGCGATAAATAAATAAATAATAATAATAATAGAACCACCTTAGTTACTTGTTCACGCTAGCGGCTAACACTCTTGGCTGTCACCGCGGAACCCGAGTTTGATTCTCGACTCTGCCAAGAAATTTAAATCAGGTCTGTGGGCTAAAACGGGGTACATTCAGCCCCGTGAGGCGGGCTTGATTCCCTCCTCAGCCATCCAGGAAGTGGTTTTTCGTGATTACCCACCTCTACTCCAGATGAATGCCGGGATGGTTCCTAAATTAAGGCCACGGCCGCCTCCTTCCCAATCCTCATGTGAATTGCAAATACACACACTAATACTGCTCGGGTCCAAGCTGCGTGAACCTGAGAGGAATGTGGATCGCGGACTATGAGAAGTGATGGTGACGAGTGATGAGGTTTCCCGGTCCGTGCGTAGTAACAAAACCAAATATATTGGTCGGTGACTCACTCACTCATTCGCTACACCACAGTAGTTTGAGCAACGGCCCTATGTTAGCAGTATTGGAATAGAAAGGATTACCAGATATCTCGGTGGGCTGTTGACAGACCCTTCTCTTCTCGCCTGACCCTTCCCTGCCCTTTCCCCTCACCCTGCAAGATCACAGAGCTTGGACCCGAGCAGTACAGCCATTCACAATAACACAGGTTATCAGACAAATTACACACACCCAAGTACAGTAGGCTACATGACCACAATGTCGCAAAGGCCCTCAACGAATCAACATTCATCTCCCCATTGCCTACACTGTTTCCCTATGCATGCCGCCTACTATCTTCAAAAGATGCCCTGTGCATCATATAGATCATATTGACATCTTTCTTGACTATTTGCAAGAATTTGCAGGGATGTATTACTTGAGAGGACATTTGTTTCAAATATTTCGATGCTGTCTTGAATGCTTCGTAAAATTTATCTCATAGTTTCGTGCGGGTACGAATTGAGGGTCTGTGAGTTTAAATAATGTATGGCACGAATAAGAACCTTCCACTAACTACAATTGTGTGAAGCCAAAATTTGTATGTTAGCTTTGATTAATGCTCTTAAGTTACAACGTTCCTCACCAGGCGCTGGTTGCGATGGCATCTAGTAGTAGCCAAGTTCACAGCTAGGTGTCGTGGACAGTAGAATTTGGTAGGGAAAGTAGGCACTATTTGAAATTATCGTCTACAGTACTTGCTTGAATTAACAACACATAACACACACTAATACAGCCATCACAATTAACACCGGTTATCAGACAGCTTCTACACACACCCAAAGTACACGGTGCTACATGACATGAACTGAAGAACCAACCAGCCAACCTTAGTTTAAATATAGAATTATTTAATAGCTTCGGTCACGTTTAAACGGTATTGAGAGAAACATGATCGTCGTTCAATAAATACTTTGAATAACAGTTCCTTATCGAACAAGGACGCAGTATGTTGTAATATTGTGATTGACATGTGTAGAACCTAAAGGCTTTATTTTCCGTAAAATCCTTCTCACCAAAGAAATAACATTAACATTCTTATCGTGAGGCCACAGGCTCCCCCGGGTAGCACAGGACCTTGAACAATCTGTCGCATGTTCGATCCCAACTGACGTTGGCAGATTCATCCAGGGTGGGATAATGCACGGCTCTCCACATCGTACACGACGGCATGCAAAAGAAACGCTCTTGACACTTCAGTGAGTATCTGATTTAAGAAAAAAAACAAAGCCAAATCCAACTCCATACAGGCCCTGGGTGTAGTGGAAGGTAGAGGCTTCCACTTTATGTGACATTGGCACTAGATGGGATGGAGTTGTCAGCTCCATGCCCGGCCGTCTTTGCTCCCAGGAATTACCCTGGTACTCATTTGTAGGCTGAGTGAACCCCAGGGCTATTTGCGTTTCAGAAAGTGGTAGTTTTGTTTATAAAATCCACGATCTGAGTGGGGATCGAACCCAGCCCCTTTCAATTAGAAGCTGAGCGCCTCTACCGACTGCGCCACGCAGCCACATTTAAGAAAAAATCTTTCAGTGTAACTGCACTCAGTTTGAATTTCTTTTTTTCACTTTTATGATAGTGAAAAGGAACGTCAGAATTGCCCTGTAGCTTACCAGATGGTGCATGGAAAGCCAAAAATATGACCATTCCTATTCCTTATTCCTTATTGACCAAGTTTAATATATTCAGATAATTAATACCTTAAGACAGTAATAAGTTGTACTTTTAATTATAGAGTAGTACCGGTTTAACGAAGGATTCGATTATTATCATCATTATTTATTGATTTAAGCGCTTGCCGCGGTGGGTGAGTGGTCAACGTGTCGGTCTACTAACCCCAAGTTTGCAGGTTCGCTTCTGGCCGTGGTAAGTGATTTTTGAAAGGCGGCAAAAATTACGACACCATGTCATACGATGTTGGCATGTCAAAGAACCCATTTGAATTCAGTAGGCCGGGTTCATAATGGCAAAATTAATCTCGGGAGTTTCCGCCAACACAAAGTTCCTCATTTCTCTACTAGAAAGCGCTATAGTGTTCAAGGAGCTTAGATATCTATCCTCCTTGACATTCATAGTGCTTCAAGGAACAACGAAATTCGACATGCAAGCTACCCTTTGGGTGTCAAATAACAAAGCTTGCACCCGGCACCGAGGCCATACGATATTATTATTATTATTATTATTATTATTATTATTATTATTATTGATTTAAGCGAATATTCCCCTACAGGAGAGCGATTAAACTTGATAACATAATGTCATTTGGAGGTGTGCCTCCTCCGCTCCTCCCAAAATCTCTTCATTCGCGCGGAATACTCCCTCTTCCTCTCATCCGACCACTTTTTTTTCCAGGCTGTCGTAATGCTCATGGTTCAAACTTAACATTCGCGATTTTCGTCAGGCACTCAGTTCGGTCTTCGAAATTTTGTATATTGATTGCTTGTAAGTCTCTCTGTACCTCTTTAAGCCATTCTGTGCCGCATTTACTCTGTGTTATGATACCGAGTAGTTTCTTGGGCAATCTGGAGGGGGCCATCCTGTGGATGTGAGTGTAAAATTTGGCTCTGCGTTTTCTAATTTCTTCTGTTATCATATTGGTATTTTGATAGAGTTCAGTACTAGGTCTCTTCGTCCAAATGCCGTTTCTGTTTATTGCTCCGTAGATCTTCCGAAGAATTTTTCGTTCCTGCTTTTCCAGTTCCCTAATCCTGGAATGACCATCGATTACTATTGTTTCAGCGGCATATGTTGCTTATGGAAGAATAACTGTTTTATAATGTCGTAATTTGGCGTTCGTCGAAATGCATTTCTTATTGTAATCGGCCAACGTTATCCTGTAGGTCTTCTGGAGCTTAGTGATTCTGTCTTCATTGGTGATTCGATTAAGTCCTGAGGGCTGTATAATTTCGCCAAGGTTTTTAAAAGTCCAGACTTGGTCGATTATACCGTATTTGGTATTTAAAGGGGATTTATTTTCTGGCTTTCTCTCCATATATTTGGTCTTGTCGTAAGAGATATGTAATCCGGTATTTTGTGCAATCTCATGGAGCTTTTCCACTACGTAAGTCGCTTCCGATCTGTTGCCTGCGACAATTGCAATATCGTCCGCGAAAGCGAGACATTTGACTTTAGTTCGGTTCTCTTTTTTAATACCAATTTGAATGCCCTCTACAAGAAGTTCCCATTCCATAATTATCCTCTCCAGAACAATATTGAAGAGGATTGGGGATAGTCCATCCCCCTGGCGGACTTAAGTCTTGCTTTCGAAGGGCTCTGGTATTTCGCCCATGAATTTCACTTTGGGTATTATTGGTGTCCTTCGTCAGAAGAAGTCGGAAGGGGACATGCACGAATTAGTTGATTAAGTCTGCGATCCATAGACTGATTATGAATTGAGAAGTCAGAAGGTGCTTGTGAAGCAAAGTAAATGGCTCCATCCTGAAGTAATACAAAAGTGGTCGCGGGATCCCGGGATGGGTTCTGTCAAGAGGATAGGGTGTCCTTTTTAGTGGGTAAGAATCCCTTACACTTGATGAGTGAGGACCCTTCTCAAAGTCTTGTGCAAGATTTTCCATTTTCCTCGTAAAAAAAGAAGACTATTGGTGACCACCAGCGAGTTTACTGAGAGAACATGTCTTCCGAAATGTTTACACTCATCTCAGGCTCATGCTGGGATGTCTGTTAGATTTCCTAAGTTGCATATTATTTCACAGCATCCGCAAGCGCTGTTCTGTTCTGAATGTCATTGTCATTACTCAGCGCCACTCATACGTCAGTAGCTTCCATGTAATCCCTACACAGTATAAAACAAAGTCCCCGATTCTTGGATGTGACGGGTTATCTCGAGAACCACTGAATGGATTTTGATGCGGTTTTCACCATTCTGTAAAGAATTTCTCGAGGAAGGTTTCTGTAGAAAAACATTCATTTATGAACAAAGAAAGCCGAGCAGTAACGATTTCAGGGAAAAAGTCGAAAGAAACCTGATACCGGGCGAAGCCGGGGCGGGTTGCTAGTCAGTCATAAATAAGACAGAGCCATCGGTGATAAAGCCACATGTGCAAACACACACGTGCAATACGCTAACATTGTATTCATCGAGCTACTCACCTTTCCTTGATATCCATGGGAAATAATGTTGGAACTATCTCAACTGACAGAAGATTGCCACAAACTTTTATTTAGTGTCTTTAAAATTTCATAACATGTGACATTCTATAATCAAAATTTTAAAAAAGCGGGAATATTCATGATGTTTATAAAAAAAAACGCAAAATTTGTGATATTTGCGAGAATATAGCCTACAGAAATTTGTTTGAAAATCGCGTAATTGCAAATGCGAATTTTGAGTGTCCAAACCACACCATGATCTGCTTCTCGGAGAAGAGAGGTGGAAAATATTTTGCTCCGTTCCTCAATGAACGAAGGTTTTAAGGATTTGATATATATGACATCGTCATCTTGGCCGACAAGCCTGAGGATTTGAATGAGTTTTTGAATGGTATGGACTCCGTCTTCCGGAAAGAATTCATGATGAAAATTAATAAATGTAAAACAAAAATACTGGAATGCAGCCGAAATAAATCAGAAACCTCTAAGGAGATCAAATTGGCAGGTGAAAAGCTGAATGAAATAGGAGACTTCTGTTACTTAGGAAGCAGAATAACCAGTGATGGACGAAGCAAAGAGGATATAAAAAGTAGGTTGGCTCAGGCAAAGAAAGCATTTCTACAAAAAAGGAATCTGCTGACATCGAATACAGATTTAGGTATTAGGAAGTCATTTTTGAAAGCCTTTGTCTGGAGCGTGGCGCTCTATGGAAGTGAAACTTGGACAATTGGTGCAGCAGAAAAGAGGAGAATTGAAGCATTTGAAATGTGGTGTTACAGGAGAATGATGAAGATCAGATGGGTAGATAGGGTTACAAACAAAGAGGTATTAAGACTAGTGGGAGAGGAGAGATGTTTCTGGCGACTGCTAATGAAGAGAAGAGATGGTTGGTAGGACACATACTAAGACACCCAGGAATAGCAAGCTTAGTTATGGAAGGAAGGGTTGAGGACAAGAACTGTAGGGGTAGACCAAGGTTAGAAAATGTTAAACAGATTGCCTCGGATGTAGGGTGTGGTAGCTATGTAGAGATGAAACGATTAGCTCAGGACAGGGAGGCATGGAGTGCTGCATGAAACCAGTCAAAAGACTGAAGACTCAAACAACATATATAGTACGTATCATAATACACTACGGTAAACGCGTCTCTTCCACTAAGCTGAATTTTCATTTTGTTATTCTTTTTTTGTATTTATAATCAAGTGCTGAACCAATGAAGACACACATTTGAAGATCCGTCTCACAGTTATGATGATTATAATTGCTTGAAAACAGTCATGGGCAAAGTACGGCCTGCGGGCCAAGTGCGGCCCTTGAGCTAGTCTAATCCGGCCCGCGACATTATACTACCTACAATTACACATATTTCCTGTTCTGTGTATCTACAAGTGAAAAACTATTTCAATCTCATTGTGTTTATGCGTTTTGTGGAATATCTTTTTGTGCGAAAAAACTCCACGACGAATTTGAATTAAGATTTCAGGACTTCAAAGTTATTGAACAGGACTTGAACGTTTCCAGCATGCCATTTAATGTTGATTGTGAAACAGTAAAATCAGAGTTGCAGCTAGGGCTGATTGAGTTACAATGTAACAACGAATTGAAGCAACTATTCCTCAACGTTCCGAAAATTGAGTTCTACAAGGCCCTACCAAAATCAAGCTTCCTAAACTTGAAATCTCATGCACAAAAGATAACTGCCATGTTCACATCTTACTATATCCGTGAACAGGTGTTTTCTAATGAAGCTTCACAATAATAGCGCCAGAAATAGATTGACAGACCACCATTAAGCTGCGCTACTAAGAATCAGTTCATCCCAGTTTCAACCAGATTACGAAAAACTTTTAGAAGCAAAGTCACAGTTGCACTTGCCACATACTCCTTCCTCTTCAAACAAATAATGAAGGTGTGTTCTTTTTTCCTAAGTTTTCTACCATTGTAGCCTATAAGTTTTGTTTGATTTCAAGTTCAGAAATAAGAAGTTTGTAATCTATAAACATGAGTTGTTTTTATTTCAGCCCGCACAGATTATTTTGTATTGCATCTGGCCCTGGCCCTAAAAGGTTTGCCCATGTCTGTTTTAGAAGCAGAACAAAGAGAAATAGAGCACCGTACAGAGGTGGGCTACAAGCAATATGGAGCCGCCCTTTATCTGATGACACAAGGTGACAATGAGTATCTGTTCAACAACAGAATATTTCACGTTTGTCCCATTTACATATCATTGGTTTTGGCACCGAACGAGATTTGCGAAACTATTGACGAACATGTTTATTTTAGCTGCGTACTCCAGTGGAATAATAAGATGTGACGTAACCGATCCAGGTGTGACCTTAGCACATATTGAGGGCACTACATCAAGGATTTCCACAGGGGTTCACAACTATTGGGATTGCTTCTGGTTAACTCGATCGGACATCCCTTATTCATATTTTTTGTCGACGTTCCTAGGTTAACTCTAGTTCTCTTCCGACCCCGACGGAATGAGGGTATCCAGTGCCTAATTGGCTCCTTTTTTCCTTTTCTTATGGCAATAATAGGGGGCTGGTTGTGTGCAGCCCACCACGCATGGTGCAATACCCTCAAGTTGGTGACCTCGAGGGTCCGCGTCTCTTTCACTCTCTATCTGCCTTTTATGGCTCTACTGCCTTGCAAGTTCCTCAATCATCCCTTTTCGAGGGCTAGGAGCAAATATATTCTACTTTCATTCTTTTCTTTGTCAGTTTCTTCTTCTTGTCCGTGGTGTGACTCGTTGCGTAATGACTACATTCTTGGCTGTCACCGCGGAGGACCGGGTTCGATTCCCGGCTCTGCCAAGAAATCTAATTCTGGCCTGAGGGCTGTAACGGGGCTCACTCAGCCTTGTAAGGTAAAAGTGAGAAGAGGCGGGTTCGATTCCTACTGTACCTCAGCCATCCTGGAAGTGGTTTTCCATGGCTTCCCACTTCTACTCCAGGCACATGCCAGGACGGTTGCTAACTTGAGACCACGATGCCTAGTTATTACTGTTATTGTTCCTTTATGGGGTGCAACAGTGAGGTCATCAGCCCCTTTCATGATGTATATGAGTCCTCTACCTACTTCAGACCGAGATAGAGCAAGGCGCTCTGGTTGCTGATTTCGGATGGTGCGTACGATGGCGTGATAAAAGCCCCTATTTTTTTTTATTTGGATATCTTGTAGCTCAGTTGGAGTCCATTTTATGATACCAAAGGAATATGTGACTGCAGGGTGTTAGCTGCCTAAATGAGATATTTAGCGCTCAGTTTTGAAAAGAGAACACTCATGATTGCTCTTTTTTTTCATACTCACTGCTGGTTTCGTATTTGAAGTTCCGGTATGCCTACCCCAAACCAAGACCCTAGTAATTACAATTACAGTGCATGAGCTAAAACGACCCCGAAATAACACAGGTTATTAGACTGTACACCCACAAATAGACGGAGCTAGTGACTAAAGATGTTTCGGTTCCTTCAAATAATGACAATAGAAATGTTCAGCGGTTCGTTGTCTCATGACACGGACCGGGGTAGCTGAGCGATCAGCCCTTCTCCGTGGCTTCCCATTTCAACTCCATTCAGATTCCGGGATGGTACCTTCTAATAGGCCACGGCTTTTTCCTCCCAACTCATTGCCCAATTTCATTCATCTTCATTAATTCCATCGATCATTAACTCCCATGTTGAGATTAGCATTAGGAAGGGCATCCGTCTGTAAAGGATATCCCCGCTCCCGTAGAAATGGGAATAACATCAGGTGTTCAGCTATTTTGTCATTAATGCACATGTTGATGGACCGTACAGAATTAAAATATCTGATCTCAGTGTAACTCGAACCCGCGACCTTGGACTTTGCATGCCGGTGTTGACCACTGAGCTACAGGGACTCTCTATAATTCTCACTTTGACAGGACTCACGGGTTTGAATCCCGCTGAGTTCAGACATTCGAATTCTCTAACTGCCAGCGACAGATGACTTCGTAGTTCCGCCCCTTAAAACAACAATAACTAACTCTCTAACTGCCTTCTACATGGCGTGTACTAGTTGTGCCTTACACGACATGATAGCTGAAAACTTTCATTTGTATGATTGATGTCGCGTGAATCCAATCGTTGGAACATGCGGTGCCATTGTGATGTGTTGGAATGTCGTCACTGTGCTAACTCGTGGATCGAAAAATCTCTGAGTTAGCAATTCCTGCAATTGCGTTGGTGTGACTTCCGCACAGCCTAGTTGCCACATTCGGCGAGTTGTCTTCACAAAACTAGATATCGCTTCTCCGACAAACAAAGTCTACTAATGGTTTAGGAATCCATTTTAGGTAGATTTCATTACAAAACTACCTATTGCAATAAGTACTTCCGGAAAATTTAGTCATAACTTCGCGTTTTGCATCCTCCAAACCCCAAAACCACCGTCAGTTCAAAAGTTTACTGTTATATACTAGCAACCCGGGAACAGTTATGAATGCATTACGTGATAAGCGCTTTTTTCTTCGATGTCAATGAACTACGACTTATATCCGTTTTACGTCTCGGAATGATGGGTTAAAATCACTGACTGGACTATTAATTATATTATCATGGAGATGCATGTGCAACGAATTCTTGTCAGACGTAATTTAAGAATGGAGAGGTGGATGAAACACAAATCTCCCTTCCGTCCAATCTTAACTTGACTGTGTATTTTGTGGAACGAAAAGTTCACAGGCGAAATGAAGAAAAGGCGAGTTGAACTTCCAGGGAAACTCCAAACACAACCACTCTTCTCTGAAGTCTTAACTCAACACGTCTTGACAGTTTGCTGCTAGCTGTATCTGGGGTAATAGGCTCGCCCACTAGTTAGGCTGTAACTGGGTTGATAGACTCGCCTCTAGCTAGCTCGTAAACTGTCGCCTCAGTAATTGAATGGAGATTGTTGGAAGAAATGAAAACGTAAAGCACGTATAGTGGGCGATGTATTCAAGATGGAGATATGCTCTCGCGGACTTCTTTGTATAGCTATTCATGCTGAATAATGCTCACACTCATGCTACTGTATATTGATATTTTTAACGGTTTGACCAGCGTAAGCTTAAAAAGCGCACGGACGCCTGTTTTCTTTTCGACTATTTCACTGAAATCTTTACTGCTTAGCTTCCTTTGACCATAAATAAATTATTTTCTAAAGAAACCTTCCTCGAGTTATCCTTTACAGAATGGTGAAAACCGCATTAAAAACCACCCAGTGGTTCTCGAGATTACCCGTGACATCCAAGAATCGGGGACTTTGTAAGTAGGGATATAACCATTCAAAATCTCGGTCGAGTTCGTTACTGGGATAAATATGACCAAGGGGGTGGAAATGGGGGTCATTTTTTCGAAAAAGAGAAATATCACTATAACGTTTTTAGTATATGAAACATGGAATATATTCAAAGTTAGAACTATTCTTCATCTAAGGGCCAACACCTATCTCAGTTAAGATTTTGATAGCACCAACCATTGACCAATGGGGTGGGGAAATATGAAATTTTGCGAGAAAAAAAATCAAACCTCCCTTAATAGGCACAATATCAAAAACGTTCAAAATGGTCAATAGTCCTCTAAATATTACCTTACTTTTGTCTGAGAGAATTTATGGTATGACCAACCCTTACGCCAAGGGATGAGCAAAATGTTTTCGAAATTATAAGAAGATGGAGCTTCTTGTATGCTAAACATGAGGGACTTTCGTAGGTATACAACAATTGGCAAACAGCGACTTCGGTGGCGTAGTTGGTAGCATGCTGAACTGCTGTGCCCAAGATCGCGGGTTCAAACCCGGCCGAAGTCGTCGGATTTCTTAAGAGCGTTAAAAATCCTTCAATAAGCCTTCGGAGGGGAAGTAAAGCAGGTGGTCCCATGTCATAGATTTATGGCATGTAAAAGATCCTTTCACAGACTAAACTTGTGTAAAGCTAAATTGTTAGGTTAGATTTCGTCGGAACGCTCTATCAAAGTTCCAACGTTCACCACTAGGTATCATTGATACCTGGTAGCGAAAGTTGGAACTACTTGAAATTGAACGGAACTTGTAGCTCACCCTAATAAGGGTGTCCGCTGGAAGCAGCTACAGACTCAGGCGAGCCGAACATGTCCTCGGACACTCCGGGCACTAAAAGCCATACGCTAAATAATAGACTAATAATAATAGGCAAATTTAGTGAATTCAAAATATGTTTCTTTGCCCATAAGGTCGATCTAATAATATAAACCGACCAGCAATTTCGTTATTTCCAACTCCCGTTTAAGGACCAAAATGTACTCGTACTTCCCATATGACAGAGATGGCTATAATACAAACATGTTATACAACACACAATAAGAAGAACTACCAAACGTTTAGGAATGAATCCAAAGAGGTATCTGAAAGTAGCATCAAATTCTTCTCGTGGTGTAGCTGTTAGCGTTCTTGGATGTCGCCCCCCAAGAAATTGTAATTCTGTTTTTTTTTTGGGTCGTGTAGCCTCCGGATAGGCCGAGTGCAGGTCTTTCTAGTCGACGCCCGTGGGCGACCTACGCGTCGGGATGAGAAATGGAATGGATGAAGATGAATGAAACTGGGCAAGGATGTGGAAGGAAGCGGCCGTGGCCTGTCAGAAGGTACTGTCCCAGCATTTGCCTGGTGTTGAAAATGGGGAAACCACGGAAAACCTTTTCAAGGACAGCCGACGGTGGGGCTCGAACCCATGCGTCTACCGAGTCAGCAGAGAGCTTGGCCCCATGACCTAACGCAGCGCTTTAGCCCGCGTAGCCACTACTGTCGGTTGTAATTCTGGTGTGAAGTCAGGAATGGGGTCTACATTAGCTTCGTGAGTTAAAACTGAGAAGAGGTTGGTTCGATTCCCACCTCAGCCATCTTGGAAGTGGTTTACCGTAGTTTCCCCACTTATACTTCAGGCAAATGCCGGGATGGTTCCTAATTTAAGGCCACGGCCGTCTCCTTCCCTATCCTATTCCACAATTTACAAATACAGCCATCACAAATTACATATACACCCTAATACACGGGGCTACATGACCACGATGCCGCAGTTCCTTAGATAAATAACAACAGCAACAATGTCTTAAAATGTCAATATTAGAAACTGATAACATAAATAAATAAATATTAAAACAAAATTTAGAATGATTTCTTATATTACAAAATACAATAAACTAATAAATGAAAGATAACCAAGTGATGATGCGATAATATCTCAAGTCACATAAATTATATTTGTCGGGCGTTAGAAATATGTCATGTCCCTCTCGTGGCGTAGTGGCTAGCATTCATGGCTGTCTCAGCAGAGTTCCGGATTGGATTTACCGCTCTGCCAAGAGATTTAATTCTGGTCGGAATGTTGGAATGGGGTTCACTCAGCCTCGTGAGGCAGAGCTGAAAAGAGTTCAATTCCCATCATAGCCATCCTAGAAGTTGTTTTCCGTTGTGTCCACTTCTACTCCATGAGAATGCCAGGCTGGTACCTAAATCAATGCCACGGCCGCCTCCCACCCAAATCCCAACCTCATTTAAATACGCACATCGATACTGTCAACACAATGATTCAGGTTATCAGACAGATTACACACACAAAACAACTTTTCCCGGGCTACATGACCACTATGTCGCAAAACCCCCAAATGAATCAACAACAAGCATGTTCACACTCCAAAGGTAGCTCCAGTCACCTTTGCCAGCAACAGTTGGTTGGTTCCTCAGTTCAGGGGCTGCTGTAGCCCCGTGTACTTTGGGTGTGTGTAGAATCTGTCTGATAACCGGTGTTAATTGTGATGGCTGTATTCGTGTGTGTTATCTGTAATTCAGGCAAGAACTGCAGACATTCAATTTTCAAGTAAATCCTACTTTTGCTACCAAATGCTACCGTTAACGACAACTAGTTGTGAACTTGGTTACTATATGCCACTGCAGTCGGCTCCTGGTGACGAACATTTGAACTTAAGAGCGTTGGTCAAATCTAACCTATAATTTAGCTTTACACAATTGTAATTAGTGGAAGGTTCTTTTACATGCCATAAATGTATGACATGGGCCCACTGGCTTTATTTCACCTCCAAATAGAGGGATTTGTAACGCTCTTAACAAGTCCGTGATGTTGGGCATAGAAGCTCAGCATGCTACCAACTACGCCACCGAAGCCGGCTGAGCAACAGTATAAAAGGATATCATTCTAAGGAAAATGGAAGGAAAGAAAGATGGAAGGATAGAAAGAATGAAAGAAGGAAAGAAAGAAATAAGGAAAGAAAGGAATATGAAGAAAAAAGAGGGAAAGAAAGAAGGAATGAAATAAAGAAGAAAAGAAAGAAAGAAAGAAAGGGAGAAAGAAAGAAAAAAGCAAGAAGGAACGAAGGAAAGAAGGAAGGAAATAAATAAAGAAAGAAAGAAAGAAAGAAAGAAAGAAAGAAGGATGGAAAGAAAGAAAGAAAGAAAGAAAGAAAGAATGAAGGATGGAAGGAAAGAAAGAAAGAAAGAAAGAAAGAAAGAAAGAAAGAAAGAAAGAAAGAAAAAGAAAGAATGAACGAAGGAAAGAAAAAGGAAGGAAAGAAAGAAAGAAAGAAAGAAAGAAAGAAAGAAAGAAAGAAAGAAAGATGGAAGGAAAGAAAGAAAGAAAGAAAGAAAGGGAAAAGAAAGGAAGAAAGAAAGAAAGAAAGAAAGAAAGAAGGATGGAAGGAAAGAAAGAAAGAAAGAAAGAAAGAAAGGGAAAAGAAAGGAAGAAAGAAAGAAAGAAAGAAAGAAAGAAAGAAAGAGAGAAAGGAAAAAAGAAAGAAGGAAGGGAAATCTTAATGGTAGGCTAACATTCTTTCTCAATTGTGTCCACAGAAAACATGGGGAAGTCTATTTTCAAATACCTAAAACTAAAAAAATGTATAGTTTGCTCTGCTGATGTGAAGAAATAATATACGGGCACGCTTCGGGACGAGTAGAAGGTCTTCGCTCTGTATCGACAGAACCGGTATGGGTGTCGGATGGTTTTAAGAGCTGGATACCCTTACTAGCGCCAAATTCATCAGAAAAGTTAATGAGAGATCAATTAGATTTAAATGAAATTGGGCTAGGATTTGGAAGACTGCTGCCATGGCTTACTAGAAGGCATGGTCCTTATATTCAGCTTAAGTTGAAAATGAGAAACCAATCCAGTTCAAAAGGACGGCAGCTGGTGAGATTCAAAGTCACTGGAGATGGCCTGATCATGGCCACGCCCCTTAACACACTGAGCTATTACATCGATTTTTTCGGCATATCGAATGAGCAGCTGAAAAATGTTACGTCTCTGAGCGCCATCATGACCAACAACCCCTCAAACATAGATGTAGTATGATGTACAACACTTCCTAAATTATCCCTGTCCCCTACTGAATCTACTGGTAACGAAATATACAGGGCGTCACTCATACAGCTCAGTAAGTTGGGCTGCCTACCGCAATAGGAGCTTTCCGAAAGAAAGATCCCTCATGTGTCGGCAACTTCTCTGTATTAGATGTGCAGCAGGATGATCGAGTCTGAGGCGAAAGCTTTGAATGACTGAATTTGCAGCTTTCGTTAGTGTAATATATCGTCTCGCTCTGCCGATAGGTGAGGGGCTCCTAAACTCCTATGACTATAGACTGTCCAACTTACTGAGCTACTTGTACGTATATAACATGTGTTTCGAAAATAGCTTCAAAATACATTACAGTGATTTCAAATAATTTACTAAAATATAATTATAATCAAAACTATGTTGTAATGGTGTGCTGTTCAAAAATTTGGAACTGACGAAAACTTATTAATAACTCTAAAATTATACAAATGCAAGGATGTCTTATCAATTCTTTCTTTCTTTCTTGCTATTTTTATCTTTTTTATCATTTTTTAAAATTAAATTGAGTTACACATTTCCTTTATGGCTTTGAAGCCTTGATGAACAGAGGCTTGGCGATAGTCAACCTTATCAACACAATGTTCTGAACAGATAGAATCATGCCTGAACCATGTATTGTACAGGTGTGGAAATTGTGAAGTTCACCTTGTTCAATTTGCACGAAATTAGGGGAATAGTCTGATAGGAAGATAGAAACCGCTATCATCAGTTTATTTTGGTATTCTCTGATAACATCGAAGATTAATGTTATCGTGATCATTTAGGAAAGTATCGTTAAGGAAGCGCTGGAAGCTGTTTAGCTATCTTAATATGTTATAAACTAGCAACCCGCCCCGGCTTCGCCCGGGAACAGTTATGAATGTATTACGTGATAAGCGCTTTTTCTTCGATAACTACGACCTATATCCGTTTTACGTCTTGGCATTATGTGTTAAAATCACTGACTGGACTATTAATTATATTATCATGGAAATAACATGTGCAACGAATTCTTCTCAGACGTAATTTAAGAATGGCGAGGTGCATGGAACACAAATCCTTCTTCCGTCCAATCTTAACTTGACTGTGTATTTTGTGGAACGAAAAGTTCACAGGTAAAATGAAGAAAAGCCGAGTTGCTCTTCCAGGGAAACTCCCAACACAACCATTCTTCTCTGAAGTCTTAACTCAACACGACTCGATAGTTTGATGTTGGCTCTATCTGGGGTAATAGGCTCGCCCGCCAGTCGCCTTAGTAATTGGATGGAGATTGTTGGAAGAAATGAAAACGTAAAAACACTTATAGTGGGCGATGTATTGAAGATAGAGATATGCTCTCGTGGACTTTTTTTTGTAGAACTTTTCATGCTGAACAATTCTTACATAGTACTGTATATTGATATTTTAACGGTCTCCCCAGCGTAAGCTTACGCGCACGGACGCCAGTTTTTTTTTTTACTTTTTCACTGAAATCATTACTGCTTGGGTTCCTTTGATCATAAATAAAGTATATTCTACAGAAACCTTCCTCGATATATCCTTTACATAATGGTGAAAACTGCATCATAATCCACCCAGTGGTTCTGGAGATTACCCGTGACATCCAAGAATCGGGGACTTTGTTTTATACAAAGTAGAGATGTTAGTTAAGTAATACCATTATTACATTAATTAGTTACTGTATTTGACACAATCTTCTCGACAAAGTAATCAGTAAACACACCTAAGTTCATGGTGATGATGACCATAGTCCCCAAAATGAAGTGCACTCAATTGGCCCCAAAGAACTTGGGTTTCTTTCGCTTCCAAAAGGAAGTACATTTAATCGGCACCAAATAACACAAATTCTGTACCCCCCCCCCCCCTCCTTTCAAAAAATTTGAAATCTAACCCTCCAATGAATGTACACTCTATCTCCACCACCCCTCCACCCTCTAAAAAAAAACAAGTACTTGAATTCCTTCGCCCTCCAAAATGAAGTAAACTCTTTCAACTTCATTGAAATTACATTCAATCGAAACTCTAAAAGAGTTGTTATTGATTAATTTAAAGGAAGAATTTGGGTAGGAAACGGTCGTAGCCTTAAGTTTGGTGCCATCCCGGCATTTTCCTGGAGTAAAGTGCGAAACCAAGGAAAACCACTTCCAGGATGGCTAACCTCTACCTCTACTCATCTTTGACTCACGAGATTGAGTGGACCCCTTTCCAGCCCTCAGACCAGATTTAAATTTCTTGGCAGAGCTGGGAATCGAACTCGGGCCTCCACGGTGACAGCCAAGAATGCTAGTCACTGCGCAACGAGGCGGACACCCTAAAAGAACATGTAGGCATATTCTGTCACCTCTCTAAAAGAAATTTGTGTTCTGTCACTCTTCGTAAAAGAAACCGTGGCACGTAGTTAATGATGCCTCTGTCAGATCTTTCCATGCCGTATTTTCTGTGAGAGTGAAGACTTTGAAAACACGAAACAATGGTGATGGATTAAAGAACACGGACATACAAATGGAAACTATTCCTGGACAAGCTTATAGAAGCAGCAACTTACCATCATTTCTGCCGATGAACTCGAAGGCATTGCCGATGAAGGGAAGCCCTCGCGGGCCGGGCAGCTTGTTGGCGAGGGCGTGGAAGCGCCTCCTCTTGTGGCGGTAGATGGCATACCAGAGGACTGGCAAGAGCAGCAGAAACACCAGCACTTCACTCATGGCGCACACTCAGTAGTCAGCATTTCCAGTGCACACTCACTTATATGGGCTGACCTGCCGACTGCTCAAGGTGGGGGACTACTTTCAACCAATACCAGGAAGGAAAACAACACAATATGGAAATTGTTATTTCATTTTATGATTTTGGACATCAAGGTCATCAGCCACGTGTGTCGAAAATTGCTGTTGTATATATATTGGCTATATGCAATAGAAGGCCATGTACACCAAGAAATAAATAAATTGTAGCCTACTCGTACTTGAACCCCTCAGGGAAGAAAGTGTTCGGGGACCCTGATGTTGTTGTTAATTTGGCTTAGAGACATATTGGTCAACAGCCCCGTGTCTGATAACCTGTGTTTCTATGGATTAAGGAGGAGGAGTGGGGTAGTCGCTCTAATAGAAAAAAAATCCCTGCACGCCGGAACGCGAAGGTAGATTCCACCAGGCAAAAGATTTCGAATTTACTAAAATTCCCAATTGTTGTACACCTACAAAACTGTCACATGTTTATCATACGAGAGGCTTTATCTTCTTATAATTCCGAGAACATTTTGCTCATCCCTTGGCGTAAGGGTGGGTCATATCAAAAGTTCGTTCAGACAAAACTTTTAGGTAATTTTAGAGGACTATTGACCTTTATTAACGGTTTTAATATTGTGCCTATTAAGGGAGGTATGATTTACTGTATTTTCTCTCAAAACTTGAATTTTCACACCCCTTTGGTCAATGGTTGGTGTTATCAAAAACTGTTTGGCTCTTCTCCGAAGAATAGTGCGAACTTTGAATGAACTCAATTTTTCACGCATTAAGAAAGTTTTAGCGATAATTCACTTTTTAGAAAGAGCCCCCCCCCCCCCTCATTTCCACTCCCGTGGTTCGATTTATCCCATCAACGAAATTGACCAAGATTTTGAATGGTTATATTTTATGTAGACTATACATTTGAAAGATATATAAATTGTTATTAACTTTTGAACTGACCGTGGTTTGGGGGTCTGAAGGATGTGGAACACGAAGATATGTCGACATTTTCCGAAGTAACAATATGGTACTCATTGCAATGGGTTGTATACTAATGAAATCTACCTAAAACGACTTGCTTAGGTGGCGACCCCACCACCAAGCTAATAACCTGCATAACCCAAACCTACTTATTAAAGAAACTAATGTGAAACAAAGCCGGGCAGATTTCTCTATGTTGACCTTTAGCATGAAACGGAAATCTTGGCTGATGGCACGTTAAAACCTTCAATGAAAACAGCAAATTGAAACAAGTGGGGAAGTAAACACAAAATGTCGACTAGTTTACTTTGGTCTAAGCAACGTTGGGTGCTAAGATCGCAGAGAAATACAACACAACACCTTTATATAATCTGGACAATCACGAGAAGGTCCTCAAAAGAGAAACGGAGTGGGCCTTCTGTTAAATAAAATTTCAATAAAAAGTCTCATTGAATGGAATCCTGTCTCTGATTATTACAAGATTTAAAACCCAGTGTTATCCAATGAATGTAGACAGGAAGGATGAATGTCACCAACAGTTTAAAGAACACAAAGCAGAGATACATTCTTATATTAATGCGTGCTGTAAATGGAAAGGCTGGTCTTGAAAATGAGGTATTAGGCATGTTATAGGAAAGCATGGGCCAGATGAGACAAATGATAAAGGAAGGAAGTTCATCAAATGTTCTTTTAGTCATGAGTTAGCGATTGAAGAGACATTGTTTCCATAGAATTATTTGGGTGTACCCATCAATATTATAGCAGTGGGTAAAAGCAAATATCTGTGGGCTCATCTTGCAATCGATTACTACTTGGAAACATCTGTTTTTGAGCATGTAATTTATGAGATTTCCAAATTTTAGGCATGGAATGACTTGCAGAAGTTTCAATGTAACGACAGTATTAAACGCAGCTGTAAGATCAATGAATACACAATTGATGACTTCTCGTGATTCTGGAAGCCAGCTTCTATGGAGATTGTTAGAGAGAGGGCTTGGTCTATACTGCTGTGATTAGGTCGAAAACCTGCCTGTTCAATCGGGATGTTTTCAAGGATCCTGTCACTTATTCTAACGTATACCATTCTTTCCAGGAGCTTATAGATCTCGTAGAGATTATTTTAAGTAAAGTTATGGGTCGAAAATTTTGTGGCTTGTCCTTTGGTTTACCTGCTTTCAGTAAGGCTATAATTTTTGCTCGCTTCATGTCATGTGGCATGTTGCATGTATGGAGAATATCTGTTAATCGATAGCTAACCACTTGCCACAGTGCAAAAGGCATTATGTATGCATTCACTTCAGGTAAAACACTAGGTTGATATCCCATTACAAATCCCGGGGCACCGACCCCAATTCCTTTCTGGCATTATTCTACTCTCGTAGAGATCATTCTGTTGGTGAACTATCTTTTATTCATTTCATTAGTTTTGGTTAAAAATGTCACCAATCTAGAACTGAGAATACTTCCACTTTTAACCATCCCGGCATTTGTCTGGAGTTGAAGTGGAGAAACTACGGAAAAGCACTTCCGGGTGGCTGAGATGGGAATCGAACCCACCTTTTCTCAGTTTTGTCTCCCGATGTTGAGTGTACCCCGTAGACCTGAAAGCAGAATTAAATTACTTGGCAGAGTCGGGAATGCAACGTGGATCTCCGGGGCAAGACCAAGAATGCTAGCCACTACACCACGAGGTGGTCACGAAATGTTCTTAGGGTTCATATAACAAAGGAGAGAAAGGAAGCTCGTAATTCGTCTTGATCGTTAACCTATCGATCATAAGCCACGAGACCTTCTCTTTGGGTAGGATCCAAACCAGCATACCTCAAAAATCCTTCATGTATTAGCCGGGAATCAAACTAGGTCTGCCTTGGGGGGAGGCAAGCAGCTTGACTGCTGCACCATTACGTCCATAGATCAGAGAGACTATTCAATTTCTGACTAAAAATGTTATGAGCTATTAGGTCGTGAAATGCACAAACAGTGCAAGCCATGTACACGGAAGTTAGAGCTCGCAGCGGGCACTTGTACAGACCACCTCATGGAGTAGCATTCTTGGCTTTCGTCCCGGAAGCACGGGTTCGATTCCCGGCTCTGTCAAGAAATGTCATTCTGGTTGAGGTGCTGGACCGGTATCGTTGACACGCAAGTGAGTTACTATGCACAGATAGTGCGAGCAAGCATCGGGCCGAAAATCCGAAGGTCCCAGTTTCGAGTCCACTTCTACTCCCGGCAAGTGCCGGGATGAATCCTAACTTAAGACCACGGACGCCTCTTTCCAAATCACCTGTATTACAAATACACCCAGAAACCACAATAACCAGGTTATCAGATATTTCAAGGCTTAGTTTATTATCTCGATATACACAGCATGACCTAATAGCTGAAAGATAACATTTGGTATTTAAACGGTCGTGGAAAATACAAATTTCAATACTTTATCCTTATTCTCTACAACGTAGAATATTGCTGAGTTCGATGACGTTAACATCGAGATATCAAATGAGTGTTGCTAGACAAGACGCTAGAAGTGGCAACGCTGGGCTGGGCTCCTAATACTGGCGTCAAGAGGTGAATTTCTGCCAGCCCGGTTGCACAGGGGCCTGAAGGGTGTGGTCTGTCCGAAATTTAAAGTAGACAGTGTTACCCGCTGGGTTCCATAGGGTAAGTATACACATTTTGTTTCAGATCGGTGAAACGGTGTAGATTTGTATAAATAACAGACAAACAATGACGAAATCAAGTTAGTAATACTAATATTTCTAAGTACTGTAGTTTGAAATACACCTGAAATAGTGTAGCCTAGCAGAGTAACTTACTACAGTTGGTAGCCCTGGTGATTCTGAATATAATCTTAGTTCCATCTCTTAAGGTATAGAATGCACATACAAAATTTGATTGAAATCAAATGGCTAGTATGGACGTTAAAAGCTGTTGGATATTGGATTTATCAGTGCGCGTAAAATCATGTTGAGAACAATGGCATGTATGTGATGATCAAGTTAATCTGAAACATTACGATCTATTATAGTGTCAATTTTGGATAAAATCCATTTGTTAGTATATAAGTTACATGTTATTAAAAATTGAAACTATCAGAATGCTTAGAATCATGTTGGCAAAACTAAGGTACATTAGTTACTCCAAATTAATCTAGAATGTCAGGTACTATACATGTGCAAAGTTTAGAGCTGATGGCTTGCATACTTTCTGATATATTGATATTAGGATTAAACAAATAGAGAGAGCATTTATTAACAGTAGGCAGACTTGCTGGTTCTTACGAATATGCATAGTGATAACTGTTATGGTACACAAAGCACATACGAAATTTGGTTGAAATCCATTTGTTAGTGTAGAAGTTATATGCATTTAAAAACTGGACCTATCAGCAGGTTTAGAATCGTGTTGGCAGCACTGATGTATATAAGTTACACAAAACTAACGTAGAATGTCAGGTACTATACGTGTGCAAAGTTTAGAGCTGTTGGCGTGCATTCTTTCTGATATATTGGTATTAGGGTTAAAACATAGAGAGAGAATTTATTAACAGTTGGCATCCCTGGTGGCTCTTTAAAATATGCACAGTCATATCTGTTGTAGTACACATAGTACATACGAAATTTGGTTGAAATCCAATCGATAGTATAGAAGTTACAGGCATTTAGAAATTGGACCTATCGGCAGGCTTAGACTCATGCTGGCAACACTGGAATGTATGGATTTCTGAAAATGAATCTGGAATGTTATTATCTCTTCGTGCGCAAATTTTGGAATAGTTCGCATGCATAACTTCTGATATGTCCAACATAGAGCTCAAATTTCAATTGCGATTTTTCAGCAGTCAGCAAATTTGGTAGCTGTTTAGGAATTGTAGTGGGGGGGCACACAGATAGACAGACAGACATTTTCCCGGATCGATCTCATAAGTCTACTGTTTCCTCATTTTTGCAAAATGAGAAAAGTAGGCTAAACTTTTTCGCCATGCGGATATAGTTTGTATGGCTGTGCGGATAGCGGATAATGTTTAGAATACAATCCGAACTTGTTGAGTATCGTTACTAAGACCCGGATGTTTATGACTTATCATATTCTTTCCGTTATGTTTTTTCCATGGCAAATGTAAGATGATCATTTAAGCTAATCTCATTCAAATTGCGTCATAAAGCATGCTCCGAACTGAAAAGGATTGCAATGCTGGCTGCATAACATTCATTTTAAACATAGCACAAGACATGCGCACTGCACAGCCTAGGGAAACGACTTTCTCCTCAAATGTCTAAATTTGTTGCTTTAATACTTTATGGTGGGTCTAATGAATTATAACTATTATTGTAATGCCAGCGAGTTCGGATAACAAACGTGCGGATGCGGGGCGGATGCGGATAGAATTTTGTTTATCCGCCCAGGGCTCTAAGTCCATGGCCGCGTCTAAAAGAGACTGTGACAGTTCCTTGACAATGGTGAAACAAGAGCCTTGCCCAACTTCCTAGCCCAGGAGGCCTTGTGATTGGATCATAGGCTACACCTGCATGAGGCAATTTTCCACTGCATGGAAACGTTAACAATTTATTTTCGTAAGGAATATTCCGTGATCCTGAATCATAATGAATTCCTTATCAGCAAATATGGTGTTAGGCTCTTTCTTCCCTACGCTAAGTGGGCTTCATCTATTTATATCTATATCTTCATCTTCTTCTTATCTATATATATAAAGCTCAAATTTGTATGTTTGTCTGTCTGCTTGTCTGTTTGTCTGATATGTATACAAATCTACACCGATTCACCGATCTGAACCAAAATTGTATACTTACCCTTTGGAACCCTGCGAGTAACACTGTCCACTTATAATTTTGGACAGATCACTCCATTCCCTGCATTTAGGCCCTTTGGCACAAATATACACCGTTTCAAAGATCTGAACCAAACTTTGTATACTTACCCTTTGGAATCCTGCGGGTAACACTGTCCACTTGAAATTTACGACAGACCACTCTATTCCCTGCATTTAGGCCCTTTGGCACAAATCTACACCGTTTCAAAGATCTGAACCAAAATGTGTATAGTTACCCTTTTGGAGTCCTGCGGGTAACACTGTCCACTTTAAATTTCAGACAGACCACGCCTTTCCCTGCATTTAGGCCCTTTGTATACTTACCCTCTGGAACTCTGCGGGTAACACTGTCCACTTAAAATTTGGACAGACCACTCCATTCCCTGCGATTTGGCTCTTTGGCACAAATCCACACCGTTACACCGATCTGAACCAAAATTTGTATAGTAATCTTTCGAACCCTGCAGGTAACACTGTCTACTTTAAATTTCGGACAGACCATTCCATTCCCGGCATTTAGGCCCTTTGGCACAAATTTACACAGTTTCATGATCTGAACCAAAATTTGTATACTAATCTTCCGAACCCTGCGGGTAACACTGTCTACTTTAAATTTTGGACATTCCCTGCATTTAGGCCCTTTGGCACAAATCTACACAGTTTCATGATCTGAAACAAAATTTGTATACTTACTCTTCTGAACCCTGCGCGTAACACGGTCCATTTTAAATTACCCTGCATTTAGGTCCTTTGGCACCGATCTGAACCAAATTTTATGTAGGCTACTTACCCTTTGGAACTCTACGAGTAACACTGTCTACTTTCAATATCGGAGAGACCATTCCAATCCCTGCATTTAGGCCCTTTAGTTCAAATATGCATCGTTTCACCTAATTGCACCATATTTTACATAGCCTTTGAAACCATGCTGGTAACCCTTATATTTTGGAGAACCTTCTCCATTCCCTACATTTAGAATAACAGACAAGAGGAACTTGAAAACCACGTTTTAAGGCCCTAGAACCATTCATGTCCGTAGTAGTGTAACTGTAAGAATATTTTAATAAGTCTATTGTTGACTGGCAATGCGGGCTGCATCACGCCGCCCCTACCCATGTTCTGCTGCAGAATTTCAAAAATAGTTACATCTTTCGCTGCTTATAAATTGCAGTCACGGGGAGGAATTAGTACAAAAAGATTTCTTAGGCCCCTTAAAACAGTTATCATCATGAAAATATGATGCCACTGTATAAGTGCGATGGTGATGGTGCAGTACATTGAGGTGTAGATCAACTGCAATAAGCGTTGGTGCTTTCAAATTTACTTTCATTTATTCCGATCATCCTTGAGCGCTATGTGGCGATAAATAACACTATTGCTAACTCGGGAGCTCGGGACAGCCGAAGTTTTCCAAAGTGCTCTGATTATTTTCTATGACGCTATGCGACAGATGACGACACTATTGGTCTCTACTTTCCTAACAGCCAATGAGATATAGGCCCTAGGCAGTATCTTTTATTTCACTTACTCATCTTTCTAATCTTATTTTTCAATTCGTTTCTAAATTACATGTGTCAGTTCTGTAGTTAGTAAATAGCCGTTTCCCTGTTCATTAATATGATTATCATTACGGGAAAAAGACCTGGATGTTACATCCATTATACTGTACTACTTATCACGTATCACCCGCACTACCACCACCACAATAGGTTATATTATATATTTTTTCTGTTAGTTTAAGTATCATGTGGCATACTCAAACTCATGGATTTGGAACAGCTTTCAGTAGGGGTTCCAGAGATACTGGGAATTGAGATGTAACTGTAAGAATATTTAAAAATGAGTCTATTGTTGGTTGGCAATGCGGGCTGCATCGTGCCACCCCTACCGGTGTTTTGGTGCTGAATTACGAAAATAGTTACATCTTGCGCTGCTTACAAATTGCAGTCACGGGAAGTAATTAGTGCAAAAAGATTCCTTAGGCCCCTTGAAACAGTCATCGACTTCATGAAAATATTAGGCCTCTGTATAACTGCGATGGTGTTACTGCATTACATTGAGGTTATCAGCTGTAATAAGTGTTGGTGCTTTCAAATTTTCTATCATGCACTCTGATCATTATCCTACAGCGCTATGCGGCAAACGATGACACTATTGCTGTCTACCTTTTTAACAGCCAATGGGATATAGACCCTCGGCAGTGTCTTTTATTTCACTCACTCCTCTTTCTAATCATTATTTCAATTCGTTTGTAAATTACATGTGTCAGTACTGTAGTTAGTAAATAGCCGTTTCCCTGTTCATTATTATCATTATCTCTAGGGAAAATGACCTGGATGTTACATCTATTATACTGTACTGCTTATCAGCCCCACCACCACAAAGTTATATTTTTAAATATTTTTTCTGTTAGTTTGTACGTTGCATGTGTCAGTTCAGTAACAGTATTCATTTCTTCCATAAAATAAATAAATAAATAAATAAATAAATAAATAAATTCCCCGGCCGAAGAGGGGTACTACTGCTAGTATTTAGTATTCGTGAGTATGGCTGCAGGCGTTAAATGCTACAACTTAGCAGAGGAAACATAAGATGGGTAGTGGGACAATTGACAAGACATGCAAGAAAGCAGAAGAATCAGCCGAACACACATACTTTTTGAATGTGAGGCGCTGCGAAGATTCAGAATCTCCACACTGGGACTACCGGGTGAAGAAAGAGAGAAAATCCTAGAAGACCCAATAAAACTGACCTGCAGCTTTGTGAAGGGAGCAGGGATATCCAGGTGGAAATGAAGGAAACACATGGTAGCAAAAGATCTTGAAGGTCGACGCTAATCAGGAACTTGACAAACAAGGAGCCCCATGAATAAAAGAGGAAGAAGAAAAGAAGAAGAAGATGGCTGCAGGCGAGGCGGCCTTTTAATTAAGAGACCAAGCAGTTCCATGAGGATCTTAAAGGTCTACTCTTCTTGTCTTATACACGAGGGTCAGTTAGGATTGGATCGCTGCATTCTGTATTGAGACTTTTGTCTTCCCGACTCAACCAAGAAATTATATTCTGGTCTGAGGGTTAGAACGGATACACTTAGCCTGATGAGAATATTAGTGAAAAGAGGTAGGTTCGATTCCCATATAAGTCGTCCTTGAAATGGTTGTTGCCTTTTTTAGGGGTTTGACATCGTGGTTATCAGCCCCATGTGCTTGTGTGTGTGGGATGTTGTCTGAAAACTTCTCCTATTGTAGTGTCTGCAGTATCGTGTGTATTTGTAATTTGTAATAGAAATGTCAATACTTTATCCTTATTATCTACAACGTAGAATATTGCTGGGTTTGATGATATTAATATCGAGATATCAGTTGAGTGTTGCAAGACAAGACGCTAGAAGTGGCAACGCTGGGCTGGGCTCCTAATACTGGCGTCAAGAGGTGAATTTCTGCCAGCCCGATGACGGCTCATGGCTAAAGTCCTGCGCGTATGCAGATATTCACGGATAAACCCACGAATTTCCGTAAACCTTTTTCGCCATGCGGAT
This sequence comes from Meconema thalassinum, assembly GCA_946902985.2. Lineage (NCBI taxonomy): Eukaryota > Metazoa > Arthropoda > Insecta > Orthoptera > Tettigoniidae > Meconema > Meconema thalassinum. The sequence goes on from OX336388.2 coordinate 1,358,022,372, forward strand.
ATACTGTGGTTTGTATGGCTGTGCGGATAGCGGATAATCTGCGGATAATGTTTAGAATACAATCCGAACTTGTTGAGTATCGTTACTAAGACCCGGATGTTTATGACTTATCATATTCTTTCCGGTTTTTTTTTCCATGGCAAATGTAAGATGATCGTTTAAGCTAATCTCATTCAAATTGCGCCATAAAGCATGCTCCGAACTGAAAAGGGTCGCAATGCTGGCTGCATAACATTCATTTTAAACATAGCACAAGACATGCGCACTGCACAGCCTAGGGAAACGACTTTCTCCTCAAATGTCTAAATTTGTTGCTTTAATACTTTATGCTTTATCTAATACATTAAAACTATTATTGTAATGTCAGCGGATTCGGATAACAGTCATGCGGATGCGGATAGCGTTTTGTTTATCCGTCCAGGGCTCTAAAGTCCATGGCCGCGTCTAAAAGGGAACATATGAGGCAGTGACAGTTCCTTGACAACGGTGAAACAAGAGCCTTGCCCAACTTCCTAGCCCAGGAGGCCTTGTGATTGGATCATAGGCTACACCTGCATGAGGCAATTTTCCACTGCATGGAAACGTTAACAATTTATTTTCGTAAGGAATATTCCGTGATTTTGAATCATAATGAATTCCTTGTCAGCAAATAATGTGGTATTAGGCTCTTTTTTCCTATGCTAAGTGGGCTTCGTATTTAATATTCGTGAGTATGGCTGCAGGCGAGGCGGCCTTTTAATTAACAGACCAAGCAGTTCCATGAGGATCTCAAAGGTCTACTCTTCTTTCCTTATACACGAGGGTCAGTTAGGATTGGATCGCTGCATTCTGTATTGAGACCTCAGTCTTCCCGACTCGACCAAGAAATTATATTCTGGTCTGAGGGTTAGAACGGATACACTTAGCCTGATGAGAATATTAGTGAAAAGAGGTAGGTTCGATTCCCATATCAGTCATCCTTGAAATGGTTGTTGCTTCTTTTAGGGGTTTGGACAAAGTGGTTATCAGCCCCATGTGATTAGGTGTGTGTGGGATGTTGTCTGCTAGTGTCTGCAGTAACGTGTGTACTTGTATTTAAGGCTAAGATTGGAACAAGGCGCCCATGCCCTTGACTTAGGAACAGTCCCAGCATTTGCCTGTAGTAGAAGTGGGGAAACCACGGAAAATCACCTCTAGAATGGCTGAGGTGAGAATCGAGCCGATATTTTCTCAGCTTTGCCTCACGAGGCTGAGTGCACCCTGCTCAACCCTTAAATGAGTATTCGATTTCTTGCCAGAGCCGCAATCAACCACGGACCTTAAGGGTGTTCACCACTACGACAACGCGGTCATGTAGCCCCGTGTACTTTGGGTGTGTGTAGAATCTGTCTGATAACCGATGTTAATTGTGATGGCTGTATTAGTGTGTGTTACCTGTCTTTTAATTTAAGTACAGACTGCAACTTAGAATTTTTCAAATAGTTCCTACTTTTGCCGCCAAGCGCCACCGTCAACGACTACTAGGCCAAGTTCAGAACGTATCTACTAGACGCCACCGCAGTCGGCTCTTGGCAACGAAAGTAGAAACCTAAGAGCGTTGTTTACATTCTTAACCTATCCAATTTAGCTTCACACAGGGGTAACTAGTGGAAGGTTCTTTAACATGCCATAAATCTATGACATGGGACCGCTGGCTTTACTTCCCCTCCGAAGGAAGGCATACTGAGGGATTTTTAACGCTCTTAAAAATCTGACGGCTTCGGCCGGGTTTGAACTCGATATCTTGGGCATAGAAGCTCAGCATGCTACCGACTACGCCACCGAAGCCGCTTTTCCATAGATTGTTTTTATCTCCATTCCAGGCAAATGTTGCTATGGTGCTTAAGATCTTGGTCACTTCCTTTCCTATCCTAGCCCCAATCACAAGTACACACTGCATCACAGTTGTTGTTGATTAATTGAAGGGCTTTGAGACATTGTGGTCATGTAGTCCCGTGTACTTGGATGTCTGATAACCTATGTTAATGACATGGCTGTATTGCAGTGTGTAGCTGTAATTCAGATGAGGATTGGCGGCCGTGGCCTTAAATTTAGTATCCATCCCAGAAATCATCTGGAGAAGAAGTGGGAAACCACGGAAAACCACTTCCAGGATGGCTAGGTGGGAATCGAACCCGCCTCTTTCAATTTTTTCCTCATTAGGCTGAGTGTACCCCGTTCCAGCCATCAGACCAGAATTAAATTTCTTGGCAGAGCTGGGAATCGAAATCCAGCCTCCGCGGTGACAGCCAAGATTGCTAGCCACTACGCAACGAGGCGGACACACTATATTACAGATACAGCAATGACACATATCAGAAACACTTGAACAACTAACTAACAACTAACCTCCTGTGTTTATACCTGATGGTAAGGGTGTGATACGATGATTACAGTATTAAAATATTCTAATGGTTGCGAGTAATGTGGTTTAAATGCTGTTCTGTTAAAACATTATCAGCGTTAGTCCTATACTTAAACAAATCATTGAGACGAGACAAAATCCCTATTTGTTAAAAATTGAAAAATGTATGCTCATCGTAGTTTAATAATATTACACTGCCATGTCTTTTCACGGTTTGGGTCTTCTACTGTAGAAAATTGATGTAGGGTACTTCGGTTATTATTAGACCTATCATTAGCAGCATCGTAAGGGGCAGATGACCTCGTAGTTCCGCCCCTTAAAATAACAATAACTAACTAACTAGCAGCATCGATCCTATGGAGTGAACTTACCACATATCTCTTGGCAACTAGACGCAATGGTAAGCCCTACGCTGGCGCTGTGATGTTACTTGTTAATGTGGGTCACTCATAGGTAGTGCTCGAGTCCAAGCTCTGTGAACTTGTGGGGTGAGGTGAGGCGGGAGGCTGGAAGAGAAGGGCCTGACAACAGCCCGCCGTGTTATCTGAAATTCCTGTCTATTTTCCATACTGCTAACATACGGCCATTGTCTAAACCACTGTGGTGTTGCGAATGAGTGAGTGAGTCATCGAACAATGTATTTGATTCTGTTACTATGCACGGACCGGGATTCCCCCACGTCTCTCATCGTCGTCCGCGATCCACATTCCTCTCAGATTCACGCAGCTTGGATTCGAGCAGTATTTGCTCCGCCCCCAAAGCAACACGCGCTCCCAGAACCCGCGACTTGTGCCGGGACAGCACTGCACTAACCAGTCTTTAGGATCCTTAGAAACTGGTCTGCGTCAAATATACGAGAGAAACGGCGAAGGACAACTCAAAGCAAGGACAAGTCTTGAAATTTGGTAAAGAATAGTTAGTTGAAATTATAGAAGTGTGTTTCTGATAACGAAATGCTTGCTTGGAAATGTGTAGTCATAAAATTAGTATTGTTGGCTCTAGAAGTTGTATGTGCCCGTGCCAACCATCCAGCAGGGTGGACCGTGAACCTTGGGTCCATACACACCACTTGAGTTGATGGCATCACTTCTAAGAGTGTGCGTATTTTGGTGTAATGGTTAGCAATGTTGCGATCACCCTGGAGGCTTCGGTGGGGTAGTTGGCAGCATGCTTAACTGCTGTGCCCAAGATCGCGGGTTCAAACCCGGCCGAAGTCGTCGGATATTTTAAGAGCGTTAAAATTCTTCAGTATGCCTTCCTTCTGAGGGGAAGTAAAGTCGGTGGTCCCATGTCATAGATTTATGGCATTTACAAGATCCTTCCACTAACTAAACTTGTGTGAAGCTAAATGTCTAGGTTAGATTTCGTTGAAACACTCTATCAAATGCTAACGTTCAACACCAGGTGTCAGTGACATCTGGTAGCGAAAGTTGGAACTACGGAACTTGTAGCTCACCCCATGGGTGTCCGCTTGAAGCAGCTACAGCCTCTGGCGAGTCGAACATGTCCTCGGACACTCCCGGCATTAAAATGCATACGCTAAATAAATAAAATACCCTGGAGGACCGTCGATTTCCGGCTCTATCATGAAATGTAATTCTGGTTTGTCGTACTTGAACGATATTGTTGGAATGCGAATCACCCTTTTTGGAGTTAATTTCGAAGACTTGCACCAGGCCTGTGTGCTACGCAAGATTACTTTGTACTTGTTAGAATAATCAGCTTACAACACGTAAAGACGGTATGTTCTAACACTCACTGAAAGTTGTTGTTACTTCATCTAGGGGCTTGGGACTCATCGGCCCCATGTACTTGGGTGAGTCTTGAAATTGTCCCATAACCTGTGTTTCTGTGGTGGCTCTAACAGTATAAGCAATGTAATATTGCTATTAACGGCTAGTATTAGCCTATTTCCATCTCCTAGTGATTGTAGTGTTTTGCATTTGTCAGTTGGCACGAACTAGAGCACCAGATATCTGAGCCTCATTCATTGCTGCGATTATGTGCAAGTTTTATTTGTGGATTTTAATTTCAGTTTCATTTCCAGTATCACCCAAACCATCAGAGACAGGTGACCTAGAAGTTTTACCCCAATCATCACAATCTTTCTTTCATTAGTCCCGATACACACATAAATTATACATTTTTACCTTAAAAATTCGATGTCATATTGTTTGTGACTATTGGCTCGAGGATTATTGTGTTTTATTACGAAGCAAATGTGAAACTGCATCGTGACTAGCAAATTTCCTTGGACAATGACACAAACAACATGACGCGTGGTGTCTTCAGTCAAAACTATTTTAATGTGTTATTAAGACACTCGTGAGAAGAAGGAAGGAATAGCAATAGGAGTTCATAACAATTTAAGAGCTTTCAGAATATTATATGATGATGATAATTGTTGTTTTAAGGGGCCTAACATCTAGGTTATCGGCCACAGAATATTATAAATAGGGCCCGGATGTTGATGCCGTAAAAACGTTCAAAAAATGCACTTAAAATTTTCAAAAATTACTGTAATAAATTACCTAAAAATTAGAAAAATGCACTATAAAATGGAGAAAATGAACCCCGTCACAGCTGACCTTGGTCAACAGAGCAAGTAACATTCTATTCCGCTAATAACTGGTTTGCGACGAAAGCAAGAGCATCTATATACCTACGGTACCGTTCTTCTACCGGGTGAGTTAGCCGTCGTCGTTACGGCATGACTAATGGCAGTCGCTCACACCCGGGAGGCGAGGAGGTTCGAATCCCCCCGCCGGCAACCTTGAAGATGGTCTTCTGTGGTTTTCCATCTTCCTTCCAGGCAAATGCCGGGGTTGGTCCCTAACTATAGGCCACAGCTGCTACCTTCCAACTCCTCGCCCTTCCCTTCCAACTTTCCTCCCCAACGGTACTTGTAGCTCACCCATTGGGTGTCCGTCTCGAAGCAGCTACAACACTGGCGAGCCGACCATGTCCTCGGACACTCCCGGCACTAAAAGCCATACGCTAAAAAAAAAAAAAAAAAAAAAAAAAAAAGTTCTTCTGCGTCCAAGATGTATATTTTTCTACTAATAGCAATACTGAAATATTTTACTTCAATATTTTAAATTATCTTGTATCAGCTACTCGCTTCTTCTTAACTCTGACAGACGTAACTCCCTCATATAAAGCTGTGACATGACTAAATTGAAAAAAAAAAAAATGAAAAAAAAACTTAATAGGCCGATTTCTCTAAAATATTACCAACAAAATCTACCAAACTTAAAAAAATGCTCTTAAAATGGAGAAATAGCAAATAATGCAAAAATATGCAAAATAAAAATGACATATTTGAAGAGGGGGTGCCCCGTCCGGAGTTTCTATGTACTTCAGCATTGTTTTAGACGACTCAGTGAAAAGATGACATGTCATCAACATCCGGGCCCTAATACTTGCTTAGGTTTATACAATACTAGCTATTCCCAGCATGCGTTGAAATGCCAATCAAAGTCAGAAAGGAAGATAATAATAATGAATCACCGGCCAAAAACCGTGGCGTGAACTTTATTGGAATAGACAGCGATACCAGATAACACGGCGGGCTGCTGGCAGTCTCCTCATGTTACCTCGCGATGAATCAGCAAGCATTTCTCACACCTTGCATTGCTGTATTAGACTGTGCAAATGGGTTACTGTGGGATTTAAGGGTTCCTGTTAAGTCCCTCGCCAGTTTATGTCACATACATAATTTGAAGCCAGAAACCTTCCCTGGAGTGCACACAACAACTCACCCAAATTTCATCGCAATCGGATGAATGGTATATGAACGCACAGGGGACATAGGCACTATATACAAACTATCCCGTAACATTCATTTATATGGAGAGATGCCAATATGAACAATCATATTTTAATTTGTTTCATTTATTGACTTCATTTCGAAAGAGGAAAATAGCCACAACAGGGAATCTTCATTTCCTTATTCATTTATACTCGATGCAGTATTTCTAACATAAGTTCGGGCACACAATGTTGAAACACCGGTTCGAGTGCGATATCCGAAATTAAGCAGCATTTGGAGTTTTTTCGTGATGTATTGTAGCACCTTTGGATTGAGGAAGGATTTGATAACCGACATCGTCCTAGCAACACTAAAAGGCTCCTGTAACATCTACACTACAGGAATCATGTCTACTGCCCGTAGAACGACTTCAGAATAAATAATTATCTTAATGAACCTAGGTATTAAAGTGACTGACAAAGGTAGGCTACTCTTTCTCCTCGCGGCAACTTGCTCATTGTATCCAAGAATAATATTAGTAGTGTGTTTTGGATGGTTCTAGCACCTCCACCTCCACACCCTCCACACAAGATGGCGGCGGTGCGATATCTCTCGAACTCATGGTTGGATTTTAACAAATGAGGTGTTGTTGAACTCGGGCTGACACTCCCTTTCCAATGGACAACATATTTCCACCCCAAAAATAAAACCTACCCTACTAGAGGGTGAAATTGATTTTTTTTAGAGAATCTCTCTTTCCAATTGCAACATGTGAGAGTTTGAATGCCGATATGGAATGTAACGTTGTTCTGCAAACCAATAATCAAAGAGGGGCATGTTAGGCCTTGAGGTGAGAGCCCCTGTTATTGTTGACGAGCCCCCTGCTGTCGGGTCCCTGTTGATGGGTTATTGTTGACAGGTCCTTGTGGACGAGTCCTTGTGGACAAGTCCTTGTGGACAAGTCCTTGTGGACGAGTCCTTGTCCCTTTGGACTGATCCCTTTGGACCGGCCCCTTTGGCCTGATCCCTATGGACTGGCTCATGATTTTATTTAAATTATATTAAAGGGCCTAACTACATTTGTGTGTGTTGAACTGACGTTGTTCACTAACCCCCACTACTATAATGGGGTAACGATATGAAAGGAAAGTGACGAAATGCACGTGAACACGTGTGAGATGACCTTATTACCGTCCTCCTTGTGAAACAAGTCACATCCTGTTTTGGTTCATACGTGAGAAAATGCAAATTCATGTGTAATATGACCTAACACACAAGTGTACACATGTGCACGTGCACGATAAGAGCTAACAAGTCACAACCTGTTTTGACAGTGGTGGGAATAAGGCTAGAGACATGTACAAGTAGTCAAATTACTCAGGCAGACAACTCCTTTCCTATGGATAACTTATTTCCACTCAAAAATAAAATCTACCCCTACTAGGGGGTGAAATAATAATTTTTAGGTAAAAGTCGCTTTCCATGTGCAACATGTGGGAGTTTGTATGCCAATATGAAATTAAACTCGTTCCACATAAAGTGCATGCATACAACTGAATGCCGCTATGATTTATCATTTTTGTTTTTTGTTTTACGAATGCGCAATTGGGGTTTTTGTAAGAGGGCGGGCTTTTTGAATAATGATTTATAGATACGTTTTTTTTACAAATTAACCAAAGATTCAAAAACTAATAGGTCATCGGCTTTTTAATATCTTATGAACTAAGAAAGCTAGGGACTTGTATGAGGGGTCGTTGGACTTGGGGTGACGCCCTGTTTTTGAATGTATTATTCATTTTTTTGTCAAAAGGGCCTAACTGCACTTTCGTTAATATCTCGCTAACTAATAATCACAGAGGGTCAAGTGAGGTGTCATAGGACTTAAAATGGCCAACCCCTCTCCATGACCAATGAATTTACCCCCCCCCCCAAAAAAAACAGCATGGTCATTAACCTAAGATTTTATCGACTAATAATCAGAGAGGGACAAGTGAGGTGTCACAAGACTCAGGATGGCCAACCCTTTTCCATGACCAACGAATTTACCCAAAATACCCAAAACAGCAAGGTCATTAACCTAAGATTTTATCAACTAATAAACAGAGAGGGACAAGTGAGGTGTCACAAGACTCAGGATGGCCAACCCTTTTCCATGACCAACGAATTTACTCAAAATACCCGAAACAGCAAGGTCATTGACCTAAGATTTTATAAACTTATCAGTAGAGAGGGTCAAGTGAGGTGTCATAGGACTACGAATGGTTAACCCTTTCCCATGACCAATGAATTTACCTCAAAAATTCAAAACAGCAAGGTAATTGACCTGAGATTTTATAAACTAATAATCGGATATCAACATGTGAGGTGTCATAGGACTTAGAATGGTCAACCCTTTCCCATGGCTAATGAATTTACCCAAAAATACCCAATAAATCAAGGTCATCGATCTGAGATTTTATAAACTTATAATCGGATATGGACATGTGAAATGTTTACAGTGAGTGATGAAACATAGCTAGGTAGTGAAAGAATTATTGTAGGCTACATGTATGGTGACTGACAAATCTTTCACCATTGGAACTTGTTTTCAGATCAAACTGCAGTACAGAGAGAGTATAGGTTGTAGGTATGGGATAATAAATGACAAATGGTGTATACAAAATCTGATTTATCGATTCAAGAAATAAGAGTAGACAATCTTTAATTGATTGGTTAAAGAGGATAGCTAAAATCCAAAATGGTGACTACATTGAACTAAACTGAACCAAGTTGAATCAAACCCAACCAAACCGAACCAAACTTAATCAAAAACAAGCCAATGGTTTAAGTGTAAAACTTGTGGGTGAATGTGGTCATTGGTAATGTCAGAAGGGAAAGGGATAACGCTCTACCTATAGAGGGTAAGGTAAAGCTAGTGCATGATGCTAATGCACACACACAAGTACATGAACAACACACAACTATCCTATGCAGTTATTATGGGTTGACTGTTAAAACTTGCTCAGTGGTTACTGGGACAAGATGGTCGCTACACACAACAAGCTTTAAATACCTGAGGCTAATAATCTATACACACACTCACACACACTTGTTCTAAACTAAACTGTCTTGCTGGCAGAGCTCACACAGTAGGTAAATGACAGAAATGCTTGGCTAACAGAAATACAATCATTTTCGGTTGTCTAATGTTACCAGCTAAACATTACGTGCTATAGTAGTGAGCACATGTGCCTCTTTCACTAGAGATCTTAACTCGATTTCTAGCTCTAAGGCCTAGAACGAATCAAACTAAGAAAAAAGGGTATGGTGACGCATTGGTTAAACTGTTAGCCTTTCACTAAGGTAGACTAGGGTTTGATTTTAGGTTAATATGCATGTCATAAACAAACAAATAAAAGCAGAGATAATGTTTAAAACTGATTACACTTGTCTCTTTTCAAATTATTACTTAGATTACAAATACAAACGTGGACTGGGTTTGACATACAGTTAATGCTTCCTATCACATACTAGACTGTAAGAAAGCCAAACAAGCAAAAGGCGTAGGTAGAGCAGTGGTAAAATCGCTATGTGTAGAGAAATACCTAACGGTTTTATGAACTGGCAAAGGTATGTCGCATAAACAGTACAGAATACAATCCAGCAACCATAATTTTTCTCTCGTGGACAAGAGAAAATATACGAGTATATATAGAGAGAGAGATATAGAAAGCTTGTGTGTGTGTGTGGGTAGCATTGGTTGTTTGACCAGAGAACATACGGTGAGGTAGGGTGGGGAGAGGGAGAATTAGCACTTATATATGAATGGAAAATATATTTTTTTCAATCGTTTTGTTTTTTCAAATGCAGTGGTAGATAGCCGTTTTTTTGTAAAACATTCTTACTTGCAGTAGTAATAAGCCTCTATGGTTCCGCTAACACATAGATAGACTGTATTATTGCCATGGTCAAGCACTCACATTAAAATCATTTACAAAATCATAAAATGAAAAATAAAAAATCTTGTTTTGGAAATATCGTTTTTCAACATACACACAAAAGAAATATATAAAAAATTTGTAAACAGCAAAATGGAAAATCCATGTTTCCACATAGACAAAATTTAAAAAACCTTAAACGGACATTTAAGAAAATATATGCAAATGGGAAATTGACAAATGTGTAAATATGACAATGGAAAAATCCATGTTTCCATATCATGAAATTGAAAAACATCAAACTGTCATTTTAAAAAATGCAAATGGAAAATTGACAAATTGCAATGTGTGAAATGTGAAATTGAACAAATGGCTATCATTATTTAAAATAAAAGAACATGGTGCTCTATGGTTGAGGTGTGAATCAAACCCTCTCTACTTATTTTGGACCACTCGAGACTGAGTAGACTAGTTTTAGTTGTCATACCACTTTTAAAAGTTTGTGTTAAATCTAGGAATTGAACCCAAGAGCTTGTAGGGGGGATCCAAGGTTATAATATGTTAAACAGATAGCCTTGAATGTAGGGTGTGGTAGTTATATAGAGATGAGACGTTTCGCTCAGGGCAGGGAGGCATGGAGATCTGCATCAAACCAGTCAAAAGACTGACGACTCAAACAACAACATGTAGAGCTCACCAAAATAATGTTGTGTAACGGTAAATGTTAGTCAACGAACAGTAATGCATTACTAAAACCCATTACACGATACCTAAGAGCTTTTCTAACATTATTTTAAAATGCCTTTAACCCTATATTAAACACCCAGTTCACAAGACTCATAACTGCAATGTTATGGTCAAACAAAACAAAATCTATATTTCAAAACAAACAAGTGGTTTAGTCAATGTATACTGGAAAAAGTTTTATAAACACTCAAGTCCACAAAAATAATTAAATTAGTAACTGTCAGGTTGACCGAGTGGTTATGGTGTTTGACTTAAGTTCAAATTTTCTGTACAAGAAAGCAAGGGTTCGAATCCCTTACCTGATATAACTATTACCTCAACATGGCTTGACCACACTGTATTATTGTGTACTCGGTACACAAACCATAGATAGAGTGTATTGTTTATGGTCACTCTCTTTGCGATCATAGTCAGAGACTGTTGATGGTTAACAATTGCATTAAAAGTGGGACATAGGGATAGCAATTAAGAAAAACAGACAATACCCATACACTATTTTTATTTATTTAATGTAAGTACTTGTACAATAGTTATATACAAACTACAACTCTCTTTTGTCTATTACTATCTAGTCCTTTTCGATCCACTTGCATAACAAGACAGATGATTTTGTAGTTCAGCCCCTTAAAACAACAACAACAACAACACTACCTCTTGCAAAGTCTGTGATGTTGATGACTCTTGAGGCGTGGAAGATGGATACAACATAACTTTTACAACAGGGGTTAAACGTTGCTCAACAAACAATGCACTATTTTGAGTAGCAACATCTTTATCTTGTACTAACTTATTAGCATTCTGATGATTTTTTGCCAACACCATCAGTGTTTTGTCTGGAGCACTACATTGATGATCATTCACACTTAAAACCACACTATTTCTACCTTTCATATTGCCTCGACATCTTGTTGACCTCTGTTTTGAGCATCGCCAGAATATTATTCCTTTTACATTTTATCGTCTATAGTTATAAGAGTAGCCTTTATAGAGTACACGTTGTTTACCTCGGTTAGTTGTAGTAAGTTCCATAGTAGTAACTAACCTGTTAGTATGATTTGCACACTATAAAGGTTATCTCTGTTCTGGTAATAGAATTATTTAGCTTTGGCTTTTATATTTAATATGCACAGTTAAAAGTGATAGAAAAGTGGTAGATAAGTGGTAGACAAGTGGTAGACAATTGATAACATAGTGGTAGAAAAGTGGTAGCAAAGTGGTAGAAAAGTGGTAGAAAAGTGGCAAAAAAGTAGTATTAATATTTTGCAAAAGTTCCGCCTAATCAATACCTTTATTGTACTAAATATAAATGATCACTTAGTGATCATTGGTACATGTTTCGGGGCCTAATTGTTTTGGCCCCTTCATCAGCCTGTGTAGATAAAAAGTCAAGGCAAACAGGTGGTCGGATAGCTTAACACTCATAAAATATTCCCTTCAAAAAAAACCTATTATGGTGCACCATAATGAAATGGGAAAGATGTTTATCCAAAGAAACATAAGGAAATAAAATACATAAATAAAATAAAAATAAAAGAATGAAAGAAGGAAAGAAAGGAAGAAAGAAATACAGTAGTTGAAATTTGGAGAGAAAAATAATAATATATATAGGCTATATAAATATATAGTGTGAACACACTCTAAAATTTGACCCTTTTTTGTTGATCACAGAAATTGTGCATACTTAAAGTGGTCCCAAATCTTCTGAAGTAGAGTATGTGGACGACAATAGCACATTTGAAATAAACCATAAGCTATACCGTGGCTTGCAGATGTCAATGAAGATACAATGGCTCAGCTTTGTGGTAGTTCAACTTACTGCGGTCTGTAGATGCTAAATGAGACATAATCTGCTTCGCGGCAGCATTCCAGGTTATATTAATATTACAATTACAATTCACCAGTGATAAATGTCATGGATCACAATACATCACCATAGATGAGCCCCAAAAAACCATGAAGCTGCAATTTTGTGCCGAAAAATCATCTTGCCAGAAAGCTTTTGAAAGATTAATGAAGGAACAGGTCTCCAGTTTGAGATTAAACCATTAAGAATGGAATATGTCACATATAAGTCTATATCTGTGATGATATTTAGCAATTTGTCAACTTACTTTAGGTTAAACGGTAAGTTTATGTCGGCTAAGGCTTGTCTTCAAATACTAAAGAAAAGTAGTAGAAAAGTGGTAGCAAAGTGGTAGAAAAGTGGTAGCAAACTAGAAAAGTGGTAGAAAAGTGGCAGTAAAGTAGTAGAAAAGTGGTAGCAAAGTGGTAGAAAAGTGGTAGCAAACTAGAAAAGTGGTAGCAAAGTGGCAGAAAAGTAGTAGAAAAGTGGTAGCAAAGTGGTAGAAAAGTGGTAGCAAACTAGAAAAGTGGTAGCAAAGTGGTAGCAAAGTGGTAGAAAATATTACATGTATTGATAAGAAATAGTTTAAGCGGTTACATGGATTCATTACACTATAATTTTAGCATCACGAAGCTCATTTTCTATATCCAAAAGTTCTTCCTCATATTTAGTATGACCAGCCTGTTTACAGGTATGCAAGTACTGAAGCCGCTGGATTAGCTTATTGGGATTGTTCCAGTAAACAAATTTAACAAATGATTTTTTTGGGTGTAAACCATTATCATCATCATCATCATCATCATCATCATCATCATCATCATCAACATCATCATCATCATCATCATCATAATCATCATCATCATGGTTATCATCATCAATATAATTATCATCAATATAATCATCATCACTATTACTATCTAATCCTTTTTGTTCATCTTGCAATGCAACAACCTTTGGCATAGTTTGTGTTGTCTTTGATAGTGTTAGAGGTTTCTTAGACGTTAACGACTGTCCTAACATGTCTTTTTCAGGAGATAATAAATGCTCTTTAACAAACAGAGCACTATCTTGAGCCACACTATTTTTTTCTTGGTCTTGCTTTTTTTTACCTGGTTAGAGTATTTTGTCCATTTAAATGAGTATTATTTTGAGATTTACAATGATGATCGATTGAAATAAGTATGTTGGAGCCTTTTGTTTTAATCATTCCTCGACACTTTTTAGATCGTTGTTTCGAACAGCACCAAATAACAGTTCCATTTTTATTAGTTCTTTTTACAATATATGCATATCCTTTATAGTAAGCACATGGCTTACCATAGCTAGTCGTTGATACTTCCATGTCAACTGCTAAGCATAAACTAATCTCTAGTAAAGTTAACTCGATAATAAAAATGATAGTTTGTAGTATGTGCAGTTTAAAGTAAGAGCAAAAGTGAGAGTCAAATGGTAGAAAAGTGTTAGCAAAGTGGTGGAAGAGTGGTAGCAGTTTATAGTAGTCATGATCTTTTTTACCAGAATGTGATTTGAGTAAATGTAATTTCTAAACCTTAGCAGTGAGTAGTCAGTTAGTCTTGGTTCAGACAAGCGTAAACAGTTCTCCAATGAATCAGAGATCAAGATTTTCATTATGAAACAGTTGTGTAACCAATTAGGTATCGGTACTTGATAGCTTCACACATGAACAAAAATTCCAACATATCTGACATGAATTACATGATTTGAAAGTTGACAAAGAATATCCAATCAACCATTGTAGTTGCAATGTCAAACACAAAGACAAAATCAGCATGAACTTTTAAGTTACAGGAAAATTCTATGAAATAGACTATGCAGGAAATTTGGAAATACACATCAGAAGTTTGCAACACCATCCTTCTAGCCTATATAAATTATCGACATGAAAAGTGTGCACTGCCCCTAACATTAAACCAATTTATCAATAACGCAAGTCAACAATCAAAACATTTTGTGTTGAGTCTATCATTTAATGCATATATTCTGTCTGCATTGAACAGTAACAAAAAACGCCATTCATAATTAATTAAGTTTGCTTTAATTCTTTATGTAATGATAAATACATATTTAAAGTTTTGGCTGACTGTTCAGGGTGAATCGGCTTTGAACACATAAGAGAGGGAATATTTTAAGACTTAACCCCAGCTCACCTAACATAACCTAAATTTACCTAACCTAACCTTGTCATGTAGGTAAGAAACGGGTCAAGCTATGCTTTCGACTACCGAGTTTCAGCTACTTTTCAAGGTTACTCTCCCGAACATTGCCGGAGACTGCTGATAAACACCTATGTTCCCACGGCGGCGGCGCGCAACGACTTACATGACCCGCTTCCCCCTTTTCATTGATCCCTGTTGATTTGTCCCTCTGGACTGGTCCCTGTTGACTAGCCCCTTTGGAAGGGCCCTTTTTGAATGGAGTCATTTTTACGGGTCCCTGTGGACAGGTCCTTTTGGCTGATCCCTTTCGACCTGTCCCTTTGGACTGGTACCTATGGACTGGCCCATGCAATTATCCAAATTATGTCAAAGGGTCCGGTCCAAAGGGATCAGCCAAAAGGACCTGTCCACAGGGACCCGTCAAAAATGACTCCATTCAAAAAGGGCCCTTCCAAAGGGGCTAGTCAACAGGGACCAGTCCAAAGGGACAAATCAACAGGGATCAATGAAAAGGGGGAAGCGCGTCATATAAGTCGTTGCGCGCCGCCGCCGTGGGAACATAGGTGTTTATCAGCAGTCTCCGGCAATGTTCGGGAGAGTAACCTTGAAAAGTAGCTGAAACTCGGTAGTCGAAAGCATAGCTTGAACCGTTTCTTACCTATATGACAAGGTTAGGTTAGGTAAATTTAGGTTATGTTAGGTGAGCTGAGGTTAAGTCTTAAAATATTCCCTCTCTTATGTGTTCAAAGCCGATTCACCCTGAACAGTCAGCCAAAACTTTAAATATGTATTTATCATTACATAAAGAATTAAAGCAAACTTAATTAATTATGAATGGCGTTTTTTGTTACTATTCAATGCAGACAGAATATATGCATTAAATGATAGACTCAAGACAAAATGTTTTGATTGTTGACTTGCGTTATTGATAAATTGGTTTAATGTTAGGGGCAGTGCACACTTTCCATGTCGATAATTTATATAGGCTAGAAGGATGGTGTTGCAAACTTCTGATGTGTATTTCCAAATTTCCTGCATAGTCTATTTCATAGAATTTTCCTGTAACTTAAAAGTTCATGCTGATTTTGTCTTTGTGTTTGACATTGCAACTACAATGGTTGATTGGAAATTCTTTGTCAACTTTCAAATCATGTAATTCATGTCAGATATGTTGGAATTTTTGTTCATGTGTGAAGCTATCAAGTACTGATACCTAATTGGTTACACAACTGTTTCATAATGAAAATCTTGATCTCTGATTCATTGGAGAACTGTTTACGCTTGTCTGAACCAAGACTAACTGACTACTCACTGCTAAGGTTTAGAAATTACATTTACTCAAATCACATTCTGGTAAAAAAGATCATGATTACTATAAACTGCTACCACTCTTCCACCATTTTGCTAACACTTTTCTACCATTTGACTCTCACTTTTGCTCTTACTTTAAACTGCACATACTACAAACTATCATTTTTATTATCGAGTTAACTTTACTAGAGATTAGTTTATGCTTAACAGTTGACATGGAAGTATCAACGACTAGCTATGGTAAGCCATGTGCTTACTATAAAGGATATGCATATATTGTAAAAAGAACTAATAAAAATGGAACTGTTATTTGGTGCTGTTCGAAACAACGATCTAAAAAGTGTCCAGGAATGATTAAAACAAAAGGCTCCAACATACTTATTTCAATCGATCATCATTGTAAATCTCAAAATAATACTCATTTAAATGGACAAAATACTCTAACCAAGGTTAAAAAAAAGCAAGACCAAGAAAAAAATAGTGTGGCTCAAGATAGTGCTCTGTTTGTTAAAGAGCATTTATTATCTCCTGAAAAAGACATGTTAGGACAGTCGTTAACGTCTAAGAAACCTCTAACACTATCAAAGACAACACAAACTATGCCAAAGGTTGTTGCATTGCAAGATGAACAAAAAGGATTAGATAGTAATAGTGATGATGATTATATTGATGATAATTATATTGATGATGATAACCATGATGATGATAACCATGATGATGATGATTATGATGATGATGATGATGATGGTTTACACCCAAAAAATCATTTGTTAAATTTGTTTACTGGAACAATCCCAATAAGCTAATCCAGCGGCTTCAATACTTGCATACCTGTAAACAGGCTGGTCATACTAAATATGAGGAAGAACTATTGGATATAGAAAATGAGCTTCGTGATGCTAAAATTATAGTGTAATGAATCCATGTAACCGCTTAAACTATTTCTTATCAATACATGTAATATTTTCTACCACTTTGCTACCACTTTGCTACCACTTTTCTAGTTTGCTACCACTTTTCTACCACTTTGCTACCACTTTTCTACTACTTTTCTGCCACTTTGCTACCACTTTTCTAGTTTGCTACCACTTTTCTACCACTTTGCTACCACTTTTCTACTACTTTTCTGCCACTTTTCTACCACTTTACTAGTTTGCTACCACTTTTCTACCACTTTGCTACCACTTTTCTACTACTTTTCCGCCACTTTTCTACCACTTTGCTACCACTTTTCTACTACTTTTCTGCCACTTTTCTACCACTTTTCTACCACTTTTCTACCACTTTGCTACCACTTTGCTACCACTTTTCTACCACTATTGTGCCCAATCGGTCACGGCAGATTGGCATCGAACTCAGGTCCTATCTGAGAAGACCAGGCAAATGATTCTAACTAGAATCGAACCATTGATCTGAGGGGGAACAGTTTTAGGGAACCCGAAGAGCAATGTGTTAAATAATGACATATGATAATGTAGCATGATTTCACGGCCTGTATGTGAATATCATAGCAGTTTTAAGGTAAAGAACTGTAAGCAAATGCAAGCAAATATACGTTTTCGAAGCATACAAGAACGAGAGGAGGCCAGTTTGACGTTTTACTAATTGCAGTTGGAAAATGGGTGGCGATCGTGGGCGCCGAGCGGACTACTTTCGTCTGGACCGAGTAGACAGCTCAAAATTAATGACTCGGGTATTCACCGCTTGACAACGATGGAAACTAGGGTATGGATGACTGCCCACGGAAATTAATTAATTACCGCCAAGTGGAGCATTGAAATGGAGTGAAATGTACACCCAGGTTAATATATTCAAGGAGAGATAATTTAGGAATGATTTTACACCTAAATTAAAGCCTATATCTCTAAATGAGCGCATTACCACCGAGCCTGCGCTCGAGAGGAGTGATTTGGTGACTAGCCAGGGGGGAATCACTATGGTGGCGTCCTGACGCGTTGGAATAAGGCAATTAATTGTAATTAATTGGCCGAAGCGATCGCCGGCACGCGAATGTTTATGGAACCTCCACACCTAAATAAACAAGGTGTATATGTCATTTCGGCTGAAAAGGTATTATTTCAAGGAAGGAGTCGCACCCACATGTCTGGTGGACTAGTTTTTACGAGAAGCCTTTATAAGGGAGAGCAGTGCAGACCAAGTCAGTCGTCTTGAGTCGTCTTGAGTTGTCTTCACTTGTCTTCAGTCTGTTCTCAAGTTCTTCTCCAGTATACACGTAACTAATACGCTGCCAGTAAGCGCGCGAAATGTTACAGTATCGACGCTCAGCAATTAAAGAACCATAGAAGCACATCATATAGCTTCATAAGTATAATCATGAAGTGCATCGAAGTAAAATTAATACAGATATTTATCCATTATCTGACGCAAATATAAGTTCGCTACAGCGAAAGAGTAAATAATAATGTTTTTGGAAATTACATATACCAGGAGGTATCGTCAGAGTGGTATATGACATTTTCATCAGGATCACTAAAATTATGGGAGCCTTGGGAGGCATCGCCAATTAATCTTGACAGTGAACTGAACGATATGGAAGGTGACGAGGATCGAAAGCCGTAAACGCAGTTAGACTTTCACTGAGACCAGCGGTTGGCGTAATTGCATCGCATCTCTGAGGTCAGGCGTAAGAGGAGTCCGATTAAGGATCAACCTGTGAATTAGTGAGAAAGTGTACATAAATTGTGTTATAGTGATTTAAAAAGTGTTCATGTGTATAGTGATTAATATGTATTGTGTAAAAGTGAATGAAGCCACTGGTAAGAGTATGTTTATCATGTGGGAAATATGTGAAATCAAGTGTCGTGTCAGATATAGCATGATGGCTTAAATCAAGCGTCATGGTAGGTCCGGAGTTGGAATGCTGGCACCATCCAGCGAAAATAAAAAGTGAGTACCAATTTACAATGTTATTCTAACTAAATAGTTCACCATACAACGATGCATCACTTTGAGACTAAGATGTCACAGTCACTTATTGAACGAGTTTTCACCACTCGTCTTGAATAGAATATGGCTTGGAAGGTGATTTGTTTAGGGCCATTCAGGCCGAAAATAGTGATGAATGTAACGATAACGTTAAATGATAATAATAATAATAATAATCTGGGGTCGGCAACAGTAAAGTTATAGGCAATTTTTGGCCTAAATAATGTTCAAGTGTGTCATGTCTAATATAAAGATACTGTATTTTGGTAAACAGTAAGAAAGTAACGTGGAATATAGCGAGATACGAGAGTTTTTCAGTGTCAATGAAGTGTTGAATGAATATTTGAGATGGTCAATTCTTAGGATTGTATTTGAGGACCATTAAAGTAATGTAAGCCAGTAAATTTATACATTGTTATTAGGAGCTATTTAAAGCTTTGGCTTAAGTGTTATTACAGAGAGAACGCGGGTGCCTTAATAATTGAGTCATCTATGTGAAGTATTGTTTGAGCCGCATGTAAGCGTGCAGAAGTAACGTAGAATCCAGTGATTTACGTTAATATATTGCGGGGACCAAACTAGTATAGCTTGCGCGTTAGGTGAGAAGTTGGCTAATCTACGAGTTAGTATCGCCTTTGCGCACACTTTATTATTCGCAGCGAATTGGAAAGAGCCTGTCTGTATCCAACGCTTGCATGAATTATGGCCACGAGTGAGGTCCGTCGAGACTCCGTGAGCATGTGTAAAAATGATCTGCCCTGGGAGGTAAGAATCATATTCGTCGTTTAGGAAACGCAGATTTCCTTATTATGGTATAATTGAGACAGCTGCCGGTGGGAATCTTATATTCTCGTTTTGATGCGCGTCCAAAGCCACCAGTATTCACCATAGAACGCCAAGACTATCACAGGATCCATCCCCAGCCATGAATGTTCATAAAGAGCCAGTTGTGCCCGATACACTTTAAAGATAGGTGTTATATAATTAGAATGACTCAATTACTTAGGAACCACACCTAGCGTAACTCTACTGTACTGCGATTGTAAACAAACTTGACCTTGCCAGCAGATGAGGGAAGTGGGTTGGCCCACTGAGACGAGCGGCCATCTTGTGCAGCTTGCTGGAACTAATTTTATTGCCTGCTGGGGGAAGGGAACGTCGATCCGCCAGTCCTTTAAATTATGGTCATTGTGGGACAATGAAGAATCTCGATATTTCAATATGCAATTATGATATGAGTGTTATGATGATGCAAAGTGAATTAAAAGATGTGTTGCAACACACATACATTGTTGGATCAAAGAAATCGGATAATATTTGGCCCAGTTATTCTCTGAAGAGGAACACTGAACCGAATAAATTGTTAGGCATCTTTTTAGAATGCATTTTAGCCAGTTCACGCTAATTTATGCAGACGGGTATGTGATTTCTAAGAACATGACACGTTTGTAACGATAATAATTCCGACAAGACCCAGAAAATCGTTGTATGGTGAAACTATAAACAATTCTATCCATGTTTATTTTGGAAGGGAGACGAACCACTTTTTAAAGCGTTTCATATTGATGGTAAGAAGGAAGATGATTCACACGACACAACAAATATTTGTTAATTAAGACATAAAATAATGAATTTATGCTAATCAAAGTAAATGCCATAAGAAACGGAGTAATGTTTTATTGTTTCAGTATTTAATGTCATTTAGATGTGATATGTGATTTTTATGCTGTGATATCCAGTTATGTAAAATTGTGTCACATGATGAACACTATGGAGACCCATAGAAGTCTGAAAGTATCAATGATAGGATGCTAGAAATAGATTCGAGTGCAGTATTGCAATAATGAAGAAGAGACTCACAAAATAACCCTGATTTTAATTGTGGGAGTTAAATATAATTTATCCTTTATTTGTATTTGTTGTATAGCCATGATTTTATACCAGTAAATGTTTTATTTTAGGAATATGGTGTGTATTTCATGTAGAGTAGTTACCTGGTAGACTCAAATCCTGAGCATGTGGTCGTATGGTGGGCAGGAACGTCCCATACCTCGAAAGACCGTGAGTTAGCTGGGATACGAACTCATGTTCCACATGATGACAGTTGGGTACACTATGTTATCAATTGTCTACCACTTGTCTACCACTTATCTACCACGTTTCTACCACTTTTCTATCACTTTTAACTGTACATATAAAATATAAAAGCCAACGCTAAATAATTCTATTACCAGAACAGAGATAACCTTTATAGTGTGCAAATCATACTAACAGGTTAGTTACTACTATGGAACTTACTACAACTAACCGAGGTAAACAACGTGTACTCTATAAAGGCTACTCTTATAACTATAGACGATAAAATGTAAAAGGAATAATATTCTGGCGATGCTCAAAACAGAGGTCAACAAGATGTCGAGGCAATATGAAAAGTAGGAATAGTGTGGTTTTAAGTGTGAGTGATCATCAATGTAGTGCTCCAGACAAAACACTGATGGTGTTGGCAAAAAATCATCAGAATGCTAATAAGTTAGTACAAGATAAAGATGTTGCTACTCAAAATAGTGCATTGTTTGTTGAGCAACGTTTAACCCCTGTTATAAAAGTTATGTTGTATCCATCTTCCACGCCTCAAGAGTCATCAACATCACAGACTATGCAAGAGGTAGTGTTGTTGTTGTTGTTGTTTTAAGGGGCTGAACTACAAAATCATCTGTCTTGTTATGCAAGTGGATCGAAAAGGACTAGATAGTAATAGACAAAAGAGAGTTGTAGTTTGTATATAACTATTGTACAAGTACTTACATTAAATAAATAAAAATAGTGTATGGGTATTGTCTGTTTTTCTTAATTGCTATCCCTATGTCCCACTTTTAATGCAATTGTTAACCATCAACAGTCTCTGACTATGATCGCAAAGAGAGTGACCATAAACAATACACTCTATCTATGGTTTGTGTACCGAGTACACAATAATACAGTGTGGTCAAGCCATGTTGAGGAAATAGTTATATCAGGTAAGGGATTCGAACCCTTGCTTTCTTGTACAGAAAATTTGAACTTAAGTCGAACACCATAACCACTCGGTCAACCTGACAGTTACTAATTTAATTATTTTTGTGGACTTGAGTGTTTATAAAACTTTTTCCAGTATACATTGACTAAACCACTTGTTTGTTTTGAAATATAGATTTTGTTTTGTTTGACCATAACATTGCAGTTATGAGTCTTTTGAACTGGGTGTTTAATATAGGGTTAAAGGCATTTTAAAATAATGTTAGAAAAGCTCTTAGGTATCGTGTAATGGGTTTTAGTAATGCATTACTGTTCGTTGACTAACATTTACCGTTACACAACATTATTTTGGTGAGCTCTACATGTTGTTGTTTGAGTCGTCAGTCTTTTGACTGGTTTGATGCAGATCTCCATGCCTCCCTGCCCTGAGCGAAACGTCTCATCTCTATATAACTACCACACCCGACATTCAAGGCTATCTGTTTAACATATTATAACCTTGGATCCCCCCTACAAGCTCTTGGGTTCAATTCCTAGATTTAACACAAACTTTTAAAAGTGGTATGACAACTAAAACTAGTCTACTCAGTCTCGAGTGGTCCAAAATAAGTAGAGAGGGTTTGATTCACACCTCAACCATAGAGCACCATGTTCTTTTATTTTAAATAATGATAGCCAATTGTTCAATTTCACATTTCACACATTGCAATTTGTCAATTTTCCATTTGCATTTTTTTAAATGACAGTTTGATGTTTTTCAATTTCATGATATGGAAACATGGATTTTTCCATTTTCATATTTACACATTTGTCAATTTCCCATTTGCATATATTTTCTTAAATGTCCGTTTAAGGTTTTTTAAATTTTGTCTATGTGGAAACAAGGATTTTCCATTTTGCTGTTTACAAATTTTTTATATATTTATTTTGTGTGTATGTTGATAAACGATATTTCCAAAACAAGATTTTTTATTTTTCATTTTATGATTTTGTAAATGATTTTAATGTGAGTGCTTGACCATGGCAATAATACAGTCTATCTATGTGTTAGCGGAACCATAGAGGCTTATTACTACTGCAAGTAAGAATGTTTTACAAAAAACGGCTATCTACCACTGCATTTGAAAAAACAAAACGATTGAAAAAAATATATTTTCCATTCATATATAAGTGCTAATTCTCCCTCTCCCCACCCTACCTCACCGTATGTTCTCTGGTCAAACAACCAATGCTACCCACACACACACACAAGCTTTCTATATATCTCTCTCTATATATACTCGTATATTTTCTCTTGTCCACGAGAGAAAAATTATGGTTGCTGGATTGTATTCTGTACTGTTTATGCGACATACCTTTGCCAGTTCATAAAACCGTTAGGTATTTCTCTACACATAGCGATTTTACCACTGCTCTACCTACGCCTTTTGCTTGTTTGGCTTTCTTACAGTCTAGTATGTGATAGGAAGCATTAACTGTATGTCAAACCCAGTCCACGTTTGTATTTGTAATCTAAGTAATAATTTGAAAAGAGACAAGTGTAATCAGTTTTAAACATTATCTCTGCTTTTATTTGTTTGTTTATGACATGCATATTAACCTAAAATCAAACCCTAGTCCACCTTAGTGAAAGGCTAACAGTTTAACCACTGCGTCACCATACCCTTTTTTCTTAGTTTGATTCGTTCTAGGCCTTAGAGCTAGAAATCGAGTTAAGATCTCTAGTGAAAGAGGCACATGTGCTCACTACTATAGCACGTAATGTTTAGCTGGTAACATTAGACAACCGAAAATGATTGTATTTCTGTTAGCCAAGCATTTCTGTCATTTACCTACTGTGTGAGCTCTGCCAGCAAGACAGTTTAGTTTAGAACAAGTGTGTGTGAGTGTGTGTATAGATTATTAGCCTCAGGTATTTAAAGCTTGTTGTGTGTAGCGACCATCTTGTCCCAGTAACCACTGAGCAAGTTTTAACAGTCAACCCATAATAACTGCATAGGATAGTTGTGTGTGGTTCATGTACTTGTGTGTGTGCATTAGCATCATGCACTAGCTTTACCTTACCCTCTATAGGTAGAGCGTTATCCCTTTCCCTTCTGACATTACCAATGACCACATTCACCCACAAGTTTTACACTTAAACCATTGGCTTGTTTTTGATTAAGTTTGGTTCGGTTTGGTTGGGTTTGATTCAACTTGGTTCAGTTTAGTTCAATGTAGTCACCATTTTGGATATTAGCTATCCTCTTTAACCAATCAATTAAAGATTGTCTACTCTTATTTCTTGAATCGATAAATCAGATTTTGTATACACCATTTGTCATTTATAATCCCATACCTACAACCTATACTCTCCCTGTACTGCAGTTTGATCTGAAAACAATTTCCAATGGTGAAAGATTTGTCAGTCACCATACATGTAGCCTACAATAATTCTTTCACTACCTAGCTATGTTTCATCACTCACTGTAAACATTTCACATGTCCATATCCGATTATAAGTTTATAAAATCTCAGGTCGATGACCTTGATGTATTTGGTATTTTTGGGTAAATTCATTAGCCATGGGAAAGGGTTGACCATTCTAAGTCCTATGACACCTCACATGTTGATATCCGATTATTAGTTTATAAAATCTCAGGTCAATTACCTTGCTGTTTTGAATTTTTGAGGTAAATTTATTGGTCATGGGAAAGGGTTAACCATTCGTAGTCCTATGACACCTCACTTGACCCTCTCTACTGATAAGTTTATAAAATCTTAGGTCAATGACCTTGCTGTTTCGGGTATTTTGAGTAAATTCGTTGGTCATGGAAAAGGGTTGGCCATCCTGAGTCTTGTGACACCTCACTTGTCCCTCTCTGATTATTAGTTGATAAAATCTTAGGTTAATGACCTTGCTGTTTTGGGTATTTTGGGTAAATTCGTTGGTCATGGAAAAGGGTTGGCCATCCTGAGTCTTGTGACACCTCACTTGTCCCTCTCTGATTATTAGTCGATAAAATCTTAGGTTAATGACCATGCTGGGTTTTTTTTTTGGGGGGGGGGGGGTAAATTCATTGGTCATGGAGAGGGGTTGGCCATTTTAAGTCCTATGACACCTCACTTGACCCTCTGTGATTATTAGTTAGCGAGATATTAACGAAAGTGCAGTTAGGCCCTTTTGACAAAAAAAAAAATGAATAATACATTCAAAAACAGGGCGTCACCCCAAGTCCAACGACCCCTCATACAAGTCCCTAGCTTTCTTAGTTCATAATATATTAAAAAGCCGATGACCTATTAGTTTCTGGATCTTTGGTTAATTTGTAAAAAAAACGTATCTATAAATCATTATTCAAAAAGCCCGCCCTCTTACAAAAAAAACAATTGCGCATTCGTAAAACAAAAAACAAAAATGATAAATCATAGCGGCATTCAGTTGTATGCATGCACTTTATGTGGAACGAGTTTAATTTCATATTGGCATACAAACTCCCACATGTTGCACATGGAAAGCGACTTTTACCTAAAATTATTATTTCACCCCCTAGTAGGGGTAGATTTTATTTTTGAGTGGAAATAAGTTATCCATAGGAAAGGGGTTGTCTGCCGGAGTAATTTGACTACTTGTACATGTCTCTAGCCTTATTCCCACCACTGTCAAAACAGGTTGTGACTTGTTAGCTCTTATCGTGCACGTGCACATGTGTACACTTGTGTGTTAGGTCATATTACACATGAACTTGCATTTTCTCACGTATGAACCAAAACAGGATGTGACTTGTTTCACAAGGAGGACGGTAATAAGGTCATCTCACACGTGTTCACGTGTATTTCGTCACTTTCCTTTCATATCGTTATCCCATTATAGTAGTGGGGGTTAGTGAACAACGTCAGTTCAACACACACAAATGTAGTTAGGCCCTTTAATATAATTTAAATAAAATCATGAGCCAGTCCATAGGGATCAGGCCAAAGGGGTCGGTCCAAAGGGATCAGTCCAAATGGACAAGGACTCGTCCACAAGGACTCGTCCACAATGACCTGTCAACAAGGACTTGTCCACAAGGACTCGTCAACAAGGACCTGTCAACAATAACCCATCAACAGGGACCAGACAGCAGGGGGCTCGTCAACAATAACAGGGACTCTCACCTCAAGGCCTAACATGCCCCTCTTTGATTATTGGTTTGCAGAACAACGTTACATTCCATATCGGCATTCAAACACTCACATGTTGCAATTGGAAAGAGAGATTCGCTATAAAAAAATTCAATTTCACCCTCTAGTAGGGTAGGTTTTATTTTTGGGGTGGAAATATGTTGTCCATTGGAAAGGGAGTGTCAGCCCGAGTTCAACAACACCTCATTTGTTAAAATCCAACCATGAGTTCGAGAGTTATCGCACCGCCGCCATCTTGTGTGGAGGGTTTGGAGGTGCTAGAACCATCCAAAACACACTACTAATATTTTAAAAAAGTACTTGGAACAACAGCAATCAATAGTTCTAATCGGCACTTGGACGCAGTGGCGGATCCAGGCCTTGCGGGGCCCTGGGCGATATGGGGCCCACAACAATAGAAAATTGAAAAGAAAAAAATGGAGAATAGTTTTGTAATAATAATAAAATAAAGAATAGTTGCAATATTTTGAAAACACTTTCTTCTCTTTTCTTTTCTTAGTCGTTTACCCTCCAGGTTGGTGGAACCCACGGACTCAGCGAGGGAATTCACCACCACCGCCTCTACGGGCAGTGTCCTAGAGCTGGGAACATCTAATCGGAGTGGATACAACTGGAGAGGTGTGATTGGCACCTCGCCCAGGCGGCCTCACCTGCAAAGCGAACAGGGGCCTCATGAGGGAAGGTAATGGATGGGCAGGATGGACAGGCAAGGAAGAGGGAAGGAGGCGGCCGTGGCATTGAAGAAGGTACCATCCCGGCATTTGCCCGAAGACGAAGTGGGAAACTACGGAAAACCACTTCGAGGATAGCTGAGGTGGGAATCGAACCCCCTCTACTCATTTGGAACACCCGAGGCTGAGTAGACCCCGTTCCAGTCCTCATACCACTTTTCAAATTTCGTGGCAGAGCCGGGAATCGAACCCAGGACCTCCGGGGGCGGCAGCTAACCATGCTGACCGCTACGCTACGGAGGCGATTTGAAAACACTACTGTACATTTTTTTTAAATAATATGAAAGAAACCTTTAAGTCCCCTTGAAGAAGATTATGTAAACTATGAAATGTGTCATCCAGTAGAAAAACTCGTTTAATCCACTTGGGAATAAGAATCATTTTCATGAGAAACGTTTCTCTGGACTTTGCCTCGCGTAGTTTTTGTGTTTGTTGTTTCGTACTTTTTACTTTGTGTTTTTTGTTTGCTTTGCCCTTTTGCTTTTGAATTTTACTTTTTGCTTTTCTTTCTTGGTTTTGGTTGTGTTTTTTCTGCTTTTGCTTTTTTGAATTAAGCTTTTTGCTTTGTGTTTCATGTTTTTTGTTTTGTGCTTTTGCTATTTTTATTGAAATTTTCCTTTTGCTTCGTGTATTTTTGTTTTTGGTTTTATGTATGTTTTCTGGAAAATGACAATAAAACAAAACTAAATAAACAAAACAAAATCAAAATAAAACGAAACAAAATAAAAAAAATAAACAAAATAAAATAAAATAAATTAAAATAAAACAAAACAAAACAAATAAAATAAATAAAACAATTTAAAACAAAAGAAAAAGTCGCCTCCGTAGCGTAGCGGTCAGCATGGTTAGCTGCCGCCCCGGAGGTCCTGGGTTCAATTCCCGGGTCTGCCACGAATTTTGAAAAGTGGTATGAGGACTGGAGCGGGGTCTACTCAGCCTCGGGTGGCCGAAATGAGTAGAGGGGGTTCGATTCCCACCTCAGCCATCCTCGAAGTGGATTTCCGTGGTTTCCCACTTCGTCTTCGGGCAAATGCCGGGATGGTACTGTCCCCGATAATCCAGATAGTAGGCTGTCAGATATCCGCCCCCTCAATCGGATTGCCAATAATCAATCGCACCGGCACAGCTACATCAATGAAAATGGCACTGACAGATACTACCGAGATTAGAGCACAGTAGTTAACATGAAATTATTGTGGAACACACCAAAATATACGGGGGTTCATACTTACCTTTACTTACCTATTCAATTTAATCTCGGGTCTGGGTTTTCAACTGGATCACTTAATAGTATGCCCTCACAATAACCTCCACCACGATATTTAAAATGAACCAAGTCGGAAATAAGAAAATTTAAACTGCACAATAATTTATTTCACATAAAGAAAATATAACTTAACAAAATTTAACAACAAAATATACGTGGCAATCAGAAGCCATTGTCAATGCAACCATGTCCTCCTGTAGGACTTGTAGACTTCACATACAAAAATTCAGCTTTCTCTAGCTCAAAAGAACGTAATAATAACAACAATGCACTTTGGAATGGATAAGGGAGCTGGGACGAGACATAAAGCATTTGTTTCCTTGTTCATGAACTTCACATTTTATTTATAACCGCAAGGCTGCTATGTAAATGACCTTGGCCTCTACCATTCAGTTATCTGGCCACCTGTAATACACCCTGCACAGTGTCGCATGCTTGCTTCGTCAAATGGACGCACCTGTCCCACCAATGTTATATGCTAGTTACCTCAGAGCCTAGCTCCTTTTCAAAACACTTTAAATGTTCACATCTCAACTCAAATATTATCACGCAAATCTTTTAAATGCTCCGTTCAAATATCAATGGTTACTCTAATAATCCCAAATCTTGTTTAATTGTATATTCCAATTGTTTAACTAGCGTTGTTTAGAGTATAATAACGAAAACGCTTAATGTTTATAACAAATTGTTCATTAATTATTTATAACATTTTAAATTGTTTATAACAAAATGTTCATTAATTATTTATAACATTTTAAATTGTTTATAACATTGTCAAACGACAATAGAAAAATTTATACACGCCTCTATTAATCCCGTTCGTTTCAAATTATTATTAAAGATATTTACATGGTTATTTACATTATTTATATTATTTATATTAGAAATACATTAAACCACACGTTTATCCGGTTGATAATTACTTAAATCGTGGTGATATAATCGACCAATAAAGGTTAGTTATATTTAAATTTTAGATTCAGGTTTAATAAGATTTAATAATTATTATTTGTGACGGTAACCTCCATTCAAAATCGTTATCTCAAATTATTTAAACACTCTTGTTAATTTTAACAGTAACTTCACATGAATAATTTTCAATGAACCTGAACAATACACTCAGCGGAAAAATACCTCGCTCAAAATGCACAAAATTGCACCAAAATTGGCCCATAATTCATCATATATCTCATTATATATGGCATCAAAATCTTCCACAATACACACAAAAAACCTACACTTATAAATTCATCATCTTCATCAATATTACTATGGGAACCTCCTTCACTTATTACAGGGCATTATTCATCAGCGACTTTTACACGTCCACTGAACTAACGATTATACATCCATAGTTCCTCTTTAAAAATTCTTATATTCATCAATTGTATCAAAAACTGTTATTATATTTAACCTTCGTGGGTTTCATTCATGAAGCGATATGAAGTAAAAATTTGCCAGTCACAAATAAATTTAATAGCAAATACAATTAGACACGCCTCCCTGGTCTATCAAAATTGAGATTAATATCATCAAAGTATCGCAGTATAAAAATACTATCTTCAATCAAAATTCATCTAAACTGCATACATAGTCGAATAGAATACAATTAGACTGTGGACTGCCAACATTATTGTTCCAATCTACAATTGAGAAAAACTCCTATCAAATGTTCATTACTATAGTGTACTCAATAAATCGTACTCAAAGTTAATATTTCAAAAAAATTGACTATAAAGCAATGGTATTTCAGAATTGACGATAAATGTCTATGTTGCAATCATGTTCATAAAACGACTAGTATTTCTAAGATCGTCGATAAAGTAGTAGATTTTAACGCTCTAAAATCTTTTAATCATTCTTCTTTCTTGAGGATGACAGAAAATTGGTCAAAGTAATTTACTGAATAGAATTACTTTAATAAAATGACACGCTGTCTGAATTCGAATTTGCCATAGAAAATCGTTAACTTTACAGTCAAATCGTGACTACAAAAATATGCAAATTACTGAAAGAATATATATTATCAGTCTCAACTGATCCAAAATTATAAAAATATGCCAATGTCATAATAATGTCTCAATAAATCGTAGAAAAAGGCATAAATCAGCAAAGTGTACAGAGTACAGAAATATCAAGCAAGAATATGGGGCAAAATATATTGGACAGAAAATATGGGAAAAATGGTTGCTCAGATATCGCTAAATGGCTCAAATAAATCAAGAAACGTTCACGACTACCTTATCTGTTGATTGAAGTTTCTAGAGGAAAATTTCCAAAGAAGACTGCTGTCGGTTCCATTTCACCACCGTAAAGATGTGCTCCGACCTCGAACCTGGAACCTGCGCCCTCGGAGAATAGAACTGCTTCCTCCTCCGGAAATCGCACTGCTCCGTGTAGACGATAGACATCCTTCTGGCAAAACTCTTCTGTGTGAGCCGGGTCCACCCTGGCCTCTCTTGAAAGTTCCCTGAAGTTCTGGTAGAAATTCGCCATGAAATTCATTGCAATTATTTCCGCAGAAATGTTCATAATTGTGGAGTATGAAGATATTTCCACTGCCATTTGATGTAATTCAGCGATGGATTACGATGCATGAGTGTAGTTGGATGTTCACTACATGCTCGCTTTTGTAGAATGACGATTAACGAAGCTCCATGCTGCTATTTCACTCCATTGATGTATCTCCCAATTGCATTAAAGTTTTAGTCTTCCATCTCCACTTCCGTTATAATAATAGTCGAAAGTACTGCCAGATTATATAGTTCCATTGTAGAATGTAGCGTTGTATCACCAAATGTAATCTTCAGTATCACGGTTGCAATACATGTGTCAGCCGTAGCGTAGAATGTGGTATTATAAAAGTGCTTCTCATGTGTCGAGAAAATCACTTTTGTCTGCAGTCTTAAAATGCGAATATCTTCCAAAGTATAATAGTGAAAATGTTCAACTTTCGTACACGCCTCAATATTGTAATGCACAATTGAATTAGCATAAATGCAGTAGCTAACTCTTGATAGATAATCTTGTAGACTCGTTTATGTGTGCGCTCCAACTTCGCCTAGTTTTAGTAACCGTAAAATTGCACTGCTGCACGCTTAGTGCTTGTTCGATGCTGTGGGCTCTACCACACTTGCTAATGACGACTTGCTTCACTGAATAATATATACTTGTTCTATCGGAATTAAGAACTCGAAGTCTGACAATATGAGAATGAGAAAATGAGCCATGAGCTCTGATACATGAGACATGCTCTCTGCTGTGCAAGGCCTTTTATCAACTTCTTAAGGGGCGTATCCATCCCTACCATAGCTTGTTCCTCCGTCATTGCTAGAAGTTCTAGCTTTGGCTATACTTGACGGATTTTCAAATTTCAAAAACTCATAATTAATTTCTTCATAATTCCAAATCAATGCCATAACTGAAAATAGTTTTCCACAATTCTGCATGCCAAAAGTAATTAAATATGGTAGTTTCAGTAGTCTCCGTCTCCTTCCAAGCTATTTCATTGGTTCGAGCCTCTCCTCCAATAGCGTAACTTCTTCCTCAGCACAATTCCTTGCTTCCCTGCGACTGCGTCGTAAATCTCAGATCCTTCTCGAACAAAATCATGACGTCACCAAGAATCTCAGCTCATCCAGCCTACTTGCATGAAGTCTGCGTCATCCGTGCTTATGTCATGAATATACACGTCACAACTATGACGGCCATAACTTTATTCACATATGCCAATACAGCCACCGTGGTCTCAGTATAATTCAATTTACGGGGGCATTCTCCCTTCACCACGTTTTAAAAACAGTTGCAAATTGTTTTTAAACTCTGTTATAAATATCTGAATTCACTTGAACACTAAATTGAATTATTATTCTACTCTTGTATGATATTTCCTCTATGTTCCTTAATCATAAGTCTCTTCTTCTCTGGGTTGTGTGTGGCTAATGCATTCTCTCCTCTCTACTTTCTCTTCTGTCCTGTATTCCTGTTTTCCAAATTCTGCTGGCTTGTAGAAGGACCAGGATCGATCACTACATCCTGTCTTTTCTTCTGGTTTTCAGCTTCCTTCTCTCGTAATTCCTTCAAATACTGCTGTCTTTCTTTCTCTCTCTCTTGATACTTGTCCGGTGTCATAACCTGACCTTGAGAATTCTGATTCCGATTCTGGTACTGGTTATTTCTGTTGTAGTTCCTATTGTACCCATTGTTATTATAATATCTACTTCTTCCGTTATTATAGTTCCCTCTATTGTTATTCCAGCCTCGTCTTTGATGATATGGACGGTAACCTTGTGATCCGTTGTTGCGAAAATAATTGTTCCTGTGAGGACCTACATTTTCAGTTTTCTCTTCAGCAGGCGTATCAGTTTGCTGAACTTGATCCATGTAGACTGTATTAATGTCTTTGAATTCGTGCCTCTGACCTTTTTGAACCAAATTTGGCATCGGACTCGTGTAATCAAGCCTTCCCAATAGTTCGTCCATACTGGTCAAATCCCTGATATTTGGCGATATAATAAGCCTTCTCACCTCCACAGGTAGCATACGAGAAATAGCATCTATCAACTGCTCTGTCGACAATGGGGGTTGTAAAAATCTCAAGCGCGATAACTGGCTCGTGAAGAAATCAGCGTACCGTGTTGGAAGAGTACCCGAATACTTCCTCGAGTATACCTCAGCTCTTAATGAATTTTGTGCTTCTATTGACCAGAATCGTTTTATCAGTGCCACTGCAAATTCATCGAAATTATTAAAAGTGTACCGAAATGCTCTGAACCACTCAAGAGGTCCTCCATCTAGAAATCTTTCTACGATTCTCATCTCTCTTTCTCTAGGAATATGGGCTTCAATAAAATAGTTTTTCAGGTTTCTGATATACTCTATCGGCGTTAGACTATCGGTATTACTAAATTTCTGAGGCTTGTCCTCAAAGTTTCGGATGACTATCACATTTCTTGGATATGAATCCATGTAATTCTTCCCACTATCACGATATTTCCATTCAGGTTCAATATTCCTATCCTCTTCTTCTTCCCGGAATCTCAATATACGTTCCTCAGGACTAATATCTCTCTCTTCAGTAGCGAGGTTACATCTTCTCACATAATTCCTATTATCTTCACAAGTCAATCCTTCTGGATCCTTATCTGTGATTTCCGTGATGACTTTCCTAATCAACTCTTCTTTATACGTTTCCAACATGCTAGCTTCTCCTAGTTTCAAATTCTGAAGTTTGCTCGTAGTTTCATTGACATCAGAGACAACCTTATGAATTTGTTCCTCTAACGCGGTTTTTAATGCTTGCACGTCCTGGCCTATTTGAGTTCTATCCTCTACCTGCTTTTCGGATAGCGAATCCATCCTCATATTCAAGTCCTTTCTAATTTGAACTACCTCATTATTTATATCTACCTGTGTACTGGCAAGTTTTCGTTCAATTCGCTCCTGAATCTGATTTACATGTTCCCCACTTGACCTGTTCCATTCATCTTTCCAAACCCTTACATTTGCAGTTAACGTTTCAGCAATATCTACTTCAATGCCTTCCTTAAGTAAACGATTATGATCTAAGACTTGGGTCCTCATGACCTCTACATCATGTTTTAATCCAGCTAGTGAAGCTGTTGTCCTAACAGACTCGTCAACTAACCTAGTTGTTAAAGCACTAATGTTACGAGTACAAAGCGTTTTTGAAGTTTCAATTTCTTCTCTAATCTTATTAACATCAGTTTGAACTTTGGCAATGTCTACAGAAACTGTATTAACTTCTATTTGCACCTTATTGATATCGCTTTGCATATCATTAACATCAGAATGAATATTATTTATGTCTACTTGAACGTTTGACACATCGGTTCGAACATTTCTAATCTCTCTTTGAACTTCTTCTACCTTGTCTTGTACAGTAGCAACATCATTCCTAACAACGATTACTTCTGCTCTAGCACATGAAATATCACTCCGGACATTAGCAACATCAAGTTTCAACATATTAAGGTCCTTATGTACATTGGAAACATCTTTATGGACATTGGATAAATCTACTTTAACATCCGAGACATCCTTGTGGACATTGGCTACATCTACTTTAACATCTGAGACATCCTTGTGGACATTGGATAAATCTACTTTAACATCCGATACATCCTTGTGAATGTCAGTCACGGCATTCTGGATTCCCTGGGTACTGGTCTGTAAACGCGACACATTATTTTCCAAGTTTGCAGAACTGGTCTGAAGAACTTTCATATTCTCCTCCATCATCTGCTTCATACTGTTATTCATGCTAGCTTTCAAACTGTTGGACATCTCCTCCAACATCTTTCTCATACTCTCATCTGCCATCTCAATAATATTTCAATAATAGACTGCTTTAGGGACATACATCAAACAGAGCAAGATAACAACATCTGAGCAACATCTTTCACCATATATAAAGTTTGAGCAATTTTCTGTCTTAAATCTAACTTATAATTACCTTATAATTAACTTTCGTAGACACTTCATGTTGAAACAAACTCAAGCACATGTTCAAATTTCTTTGGTTCATTCTAAATATCCTAACACAAATAATTTACATTTACAATCCAAATAGTTTAATTTATCTTTAATATGACTAAACATGTCATAAGCCGGTCAAATAAAATAAGACTCCAGATCATAGGCGATTTTTCTGTTTCCAGCCTATTTAACCTCTCTCAGGTTGTATAAGATCTGATCTTTTCTGAGTGTAATTTTCCTAATACAATACAACATTTAATCCCTATATAATCACACTCTCAAATTCTACAATTGGCCAAGACATCTAACAAAGAATCAACCTCTTTATTTGAGTCTTCACAATCCCATTGACATCGATAACTTGGTAATCCAATGTTATTCGAACACTCCACACGTTGATTGCACCAATCCAACTGGCGTTCAACCTGGTAATCCAGTTTTGTAGAGCCCCACGAAATTGCGGTGCCAATCCTACTGTCCCCGATAATCCGGATAGTAGGCTGTCAGATATCCGCCCCCTCAATCGGATTGCCAATAATCAATCGCACCGGCACAGCTACATCAATGAAAATGGCACTGACAGATACTACCGAGATTAGAGCACAGTAGTTAACATGAAATTATTGTGGAACACACCAAAATATACGGGGGTTCATACTTACCTTTACTTACCTATTCAATTTAATCTCGGGTCTGGGTTTTCAACTGGATCACTTAATAGTATGCCCTCACAATAACCTCCACCACGATATTTAAAATGAACCAAGTCGGAAATAAGAAAATTTAAACTGCACAATAATTTATTTCACATAAAGAAAATATAACTTAACAAAATTTAACAACAAAATATACGTGGCAATCAGAAGCCATTGTCAATGCAACCATGTCCTCCTGTAGGACTTGTAGACTTCACATACAAAAATTCAGCTTTCTCTAGCTCAAAAGAACGTAATAATAACAACAATGCACTTTGGAATGGATAAGGGAGCTGGGACGAGACATAAAGCATTTGTTTCCTTGTTCATGAACTTCACATTTTATTTATAACCGCAAGGCTGCTATGTAAATGACCTTGGCCTCTACCATTCAGTTATCTGGCCACCTGTAATACACCCTGCACCGTGTCACATGCTTGCTTCGTCAAATGGACGCACCTGTCCCACCAATGTTATCATATGCTAGTTACCTCAGAGCCTAGCTCCTTTTCAAAACACTTTAAATGTTCACATCTCAACTCAAATATTATCACGCAAATCTTTTAAATGCTCCGTTCAAATATCAATGGTTACTCTAATAATCCCAAATCTTGTTTAATTGTATATTCCAATTGTTTAACTAGCGTTGTTTAGAGTATAATAACGAAAACGCTTAATGTTTATAACAAATTGTTCATTAATTATTTATAACATTTTAAATTGTTTATAACAAAATGTTCATTAATTATTTATAACATTTTAAATTGTTTATAACATTGTCAAACGACAATTGAAAAATTTATACACGCCTCTATTAATCCCGTTCGTTTCAAATTATTATTAAAGATATTTACATGGTTATTTACATTATTTATATTATTTATATTAGAAATACATTAAACCACACGTTTATCCGGTTGATAATTACTTAAATCGTGGTGATATAATCGACCAATAAAGGTTAGTTATATTTAAATTTTAGATTCAGGTTTAATAAGATTTAATAATTATTATTTGTGACGGTAACCTCCATTCAAAATCGTTATCTCAAATTATTTAAACACTCTTGTTAATTTTAACAGTAACTTCACATGAATAATTTTCAATGAACCTGAACAATACACTCAGCGGAAAAATACCTCGCTCAAAACGCACAAAATTGCACCAAAATTGGCCCATAATTCATCATATATCTCATTATATATGGCATCAAAATCTTCCACAATACACACAAAAAACCTCCACTTATAAATTCATCATCTTCATCAATATTACTATGGGAACCTCCTTCACTTATTACAGGGCATTATTCATCAGCGACTTTTACACGTCCACTGAACTGACGATTATACATCCATAGTTCCTCTTTAAAAATTCTTATATTCATCAATTGTATCAAAAACTGTTATTATATTTAACCTTCGTGGGTTTCATTCATGAAGCGATATGAAGTAAAAATTTGCCAGTCACAAATAAATTTAATAGCAAATACAATTAGACACGCCTCCCTGGTCTATCAAAATTGAGATTAATATCATCAAAGTATCGCAGTATAAAAATACTATCTTCAATCAAAATTCATCTAAACTGCATACATAGTCGAATAGAATACAATTAGACTGTGGACTACCAACATTATTGTTCCAATCTACAATTGAGAAAAACTCCTATCAAATGTTCATTACTATAGTGTACTCAATAAATCGTACTCAAAGTTCATATTTCAAAAAAATTGTCTATAATGCAATGGTATTTCAGAATTGACGATAAATGTCTATGTTGCAATCATGTTCATAAAACGACTAGTATTTCTAAGATCGTCGATAAAGTAGTAGATTTTAACGCTCTAAAATCTTTTAATCATTCTTCTTTCTTGAGGATGACAGAAAATTGGTCAAAGTAATTTACTGAATAGACTTACTTTAATAAAATGGCACGCTGTCTGAATTCAAATTTGCCATAGAAAATCGTTAACTTTACAGTCAAATCGTGACTACAAAAATATGCAAATTACTGAAAGAATATATATTATCAGTCTCAACTGATCCAAAATTATAAAAATATGCCAATGACATAATAATGTCTCAATAAATCGTAGAAAAAGGCATAAATCAGCAAAGTGTACAGAGTACAGAAATATCAAGCAAGAATATGGGGCAAAATATATGGGACAGAAAATATGGGAAAAATGGTTGCTCAGATATCGCTAAATGGCTCAAATAAATCAAGAAACGTTCACGACTACCTTATCTGTTGATTGAAGTTTCTAGAGGAAAATTTCCAAAGAAGACTGCTGTCGGTTCCATTTCACCACCGTAAAGATGTGCTCCGACCTCGAACCTGGAACCTGCGCCCTCGGAGAATAGAACTGCTTCCTCCTCCGGAAATCGCACTGCTCCGTGTAGACGATAGACATCCTTCTGGAAAAACTCTTCTGTGCTAGCCGGGTCCACCCTGGCCTCTCTTGAAAGTTCCCTGAAGTTCTGGTAGAAATTCGCCATGAAGTTCATTGCAATTATTTCCGCAGAAATGTTCATAATTGTGGAGTATGAAGATATTTCCACTGCCATTTGATGTAATTCAGCGATGGATTACGATGCATGAGTGTAGTTGGATGTTCACTACATGCTCGCTTTTGTAGAATGACGATTAACGAAGCTCCATGCTGCTATTTCACTCCATTGATGTATCTCCCAATTGCATTAAAGTTTTAGTCTTCCATCTCCACTTCCGTTATAATAATAGTCGAAAGTACTGCCAGATTATATAGTTCCATTGTAGAATGTAGCGTTGTATCACCAAATGTAATCTTCAGTATCACGGTTGCAATACATGTGTCAGCCGTAGCGTAGAATGTGGTATTATAAAAGTGCTTCTCAGGTGTCGAGAAAATCACTTTTGTCTGCAGTCTTAAAATGCGAATATCTTCCAAAGTATAATAGTGAAAATGTTCAACTTTCGTACACGCCTCAATATTGTAATGCACAATTGAATTAGCATAAATGCAGTAGCTAACTCTTGATAGATAATCTTGTAGACTCGTTTATGTGTGCGCTCCAACTTCGCCTAGTTTTAGTAACCGTAAAATTGCACTGCTGCACGCTCAGTGCTTGTTCGATGCTGTGGGCTCTACTACACTTGCTAATGACGACTTGCTTCACTGAATAATATATACTTGTTCTATCGGAATTAAGAACTCGAAGTCTGACAATATGAGAATGAGAAAATGAGCCATGAGCTCTGATACATGAGACATGCTCTCTGCTGTGCAAGGCCTTTTATCAACTTCTTAAGGGGCGTATCCATCCCTACCATAGCTTGTTCCTCCGTCATTGCTAGAAGTTCTAGCTTTGGCTATACTTGACGGATTTTCAAATTTCAAAAACTCATAATTAATTTCTTCATAATTCCAAATCAATGCCATAACTGAAAATAGTTTTCCACAATTCTGCATGCCAAAAGTAATTAAATATGGTAGTTTCAGTAGTCTCCGTCTCCCTCCAAGCTATCATTCATTGGTTCGAGCCTCTCCTCCAATAGCGTAACTTCTTCCTCAGCACAATTCCTTGCTTCCCTGCGACTGCGTCGTAAATCTCAGATCCTTCTCGAACAAAATCATGACGTCACCAAGAATCTCAGCTCATCCAGCCTACTTGCATGAAGTCTGCGTCATCCGTGCTTACGTCATGAATATACACGTCACAACTATGACGGCCATAACTTTATTCACATATGCCAATACAGCCACCGAGGTCTCAGTATAATTCAATTTACGGGGGCAGTACCTTCTTCAAGGCCACGGCCGCCTCCTTACCTCTTCCTCGCCTATCCATCCTCACCATCCCTCATGAGGCCCCTGTTCGCTTTGCAGGTGAGGCCACCTGGGCGAGGTGCCAATCCCACCTCACCAGTTGCATCCCTTCTGATTCGATGTTCCCAGCTCTAGGACACTGCCCGTAGAGGCGGTAGTGGTGAGTTCCCTCGCTGAGTCCGTGGGTTCCACCAACCTGGAGGGTAAACGACTAAAAAAATAAAATAAAAAAACGAAATAAAATAAAACAAAGCAAAAACAAAACGAAAAAAAATAAAATTAAACAAAACAAAATAAAATAAATACATTATTTTACGACATGATCCTTATTCACAAGTGGATTAAGCGAGTTTTGCAACTGGACGACTCAAATATTAAAATATTTTCTTTGCGACTTTTTTCCCGGCTGAAGTCTGAAATCGAAACCTGCTAAATGGCCACGGGAGGTCATAGCTGCACTGAAAAACTAATATGAATTATAAATTAGTTTGAAAAGTTTGAATAGTATAATTAATTAATCAATTATATTTAGAACAATCTATGGCGCGGGGCCCTGGGCGGTCGCCCTCCTCGCCCTCCCCCAGATCCACCCCTGCTTGGACGTTGGTTTATATAGTAGTGTTTATTTATTTATCGTATGGATTTTAGTGCCGGGAGTGTCCGAGAACATGTTCGGCTCGCCAGAGTCTGTAGCTGCTTCCAGCGTACACCCAGAGGGTGAGCTACAAGTTCCGTTCAATTTCAAGTAGTTCCAACTTTCGCCACCAGATGTCAATGATACATAGTGGTGAACGTTGGAACTTTGATAGAGCGTTCCAACGAAATCTAACCTAGAAATTTAGCTCCACACAAGTTTAGGCTGTGGAAGGATCTTTTACATGCCATAAATCTATGACATGGGACCGCCGGCTTTACTTCCCCTCCGAAGGAAGGCATACTGAAGGATTTTAACGCTCTTAAAAAATATGACGACTTCGGCCGGGTTTGACCCCGCCATCTTGGGCACAGTAGTTCAGCATGCTACCAACTGCGCCACCGAAGCCTCTCTACACAGCGTGGTCCACCCGCCCCTTATTATTTAGTTTTATGAAACCCAACTAACACTGCATTTCTCCCGATGGTCGATATTGCTCTGCCCTCTGACTGTGTGACAACAATGTAATTGGGTCATGGGTCTAGCAAAGAAAAATCGACCTTAAACTTTTCCCCGCCAAATACTATGGCCCATTCTACTAACATATGACTTATTGCTCCTTGAAATAACACATATACACGTAATACGATCGAATTCATATCTTACGCCACGTGATCTGTAATAGTAGAAAATTAAATCAACACCATAGACCGTGATTGAAGACTTTGAGATGGACTTAAACGTTTGAGGTGGGACGGCCACAGTAACAACTACAAGTGCAGGACGCGCTGGTGGCTGATTCGGTAAAAGCACGGCCATAGACGGCGGGCGAGAAGAGGCAGAATAGTGCATCGAATCCAGTGGTAGGCATACTTTTTTTGAATGAAAGTCCACGCTCCATTGCCACATTCATTCCCTTATGATGTATTTTTGTGAAAAGTGGGTTGAATTTTGCTGATTTATATAGAGAATACGGCCGAATTGATAGCTTTCGCCACGTGACCTGTAATGGCAGAAAATTAAAAAACTGTCATTGATATTAACATAACATATCGACGTGTCGTTCCGGAGGTCCAGGTTCGATTCCCAGTTCTGCCAAGAAATTCAGTACTGATCTGAGGGCTGAAATTGGATACACTCAGCTTCGCGAAGCAAATCTGAGAAGAGGTGGGTTCGATTCCCACCTCAGCCACCCTGGAAGTGGTTCTCTGTTGTTTCCCACTTCTGCTCCAGGCTATTGCCGGGACGGTTTCTAACTCAAGGCCCCGGCCGCCTCCTTCCCCATCCTCACCTTAATTGCCAATACATACTCATCCACGGTAATCCAAATGAGCATAGAGGGTTCGATTTCCCCTTCAGCCATCATCGAAGTAGTTTTCCGTGGTTTCCCACTTCGTCTCCAGGCAAATGCTGGGATGCTACCTAACGTAAGGCCACGGCCGCCTCCTTCCCTCCTCCTTGCCTATCCCTCCCAATCTTCCCATCCCTCATAAGGCACCTGTTCGCTTTGCAGGACAGGCTGTCTGGTCGAGGTGCTTGTCTCACCTCTCCAGTTGTATTCCCGTCATATGTTTCAAGCTCCAGGACTCCGCCCTGGAGGCGGTAAATGTGCGATCCCTCAGTGAGTCCGTGGGAAAAGCTAACCCTGGAGGGTAAACCGACTAAAAAAATATGATGTTTCGTGTAATACCGAATTCGGAAACAACGTAACGTTCATGGAATCCAACCAGAAAATGCATCTGCTCGCTATATTACTAGTGCTCCATCCTCAATAATTAACTGTGACCTCTTGTATCATTTCTGTCGTAAGACATCGGTAAAGTTGTCGACACAGACGATCACAGACGATAAAACGTACCGAAAACAAATTGCAAAGCTTCCCCTCTATTAAGTATCGAACCCCGAATCCTTCAATCCGCAGTCCAACGCGTTATCATTTCAGCCACGT
Organism: Meconema thalassinum; assembly: GCA_946902985.2. Lineage (NCBI taxonomy): Eukaryota > Metazoa > Arthropoda > Insecta > Orthoptera > Tettigoniidae > Meconema > Meconema thalassinum. Next base: position 1,358,064,210 of record OX336388.2, read on the forward strand.
TTGCTTTCACTACAGGCGGTGCAGAATACACCACAAGTATAGAAAGTGAGGAGTGGGATGCCACGGGAAACCACTTCCTAGATGATTTAGGTTGGCCTCGAGTAGATGATATTTTATATATTTTTTTATTTAGTCAATTTACCCTCTAGGTTGGTGGATCCCACGGACTCAGCGAGGGAACTCACCACTACCGCCTCTATGGGCAGTGCCCTGGAGCTTGGAACATCTGGTCGGGATGGATACAACTGGGGAGGTGTGATCAGCACTTCGCCCAGGCGGCCTCAACTGCAAAGCGAACAGGGGCCTCTTGAGGGATGGGAACGGATGGAAGATTGGGATGGATAGGCTAGGAAGAGGGAAGGAGGCAGCCGTGGCCTTACAGTAGGTACCATCCCGGCCGATAAGATGATAAAGATTTGATAATCAATTCCACAAGCATGCCAACACACGTTATTCTGTTTGCACAAAAATAATCCTACCTGAGAGTTAATTCAGCAGGAAATTAAATATTCATAAATAACTGTCGAGTTTCGTTTACTGAACATTGCGCATTGGACGCTTGTATTCTTTCATGGCCTCCTCGAATACGCCACTATGACACTTCCCAGGCAGTGAAATTTAAAATAGGAGGCCTTGGAAGTCAGTGCAAGTAGTGGAGTGATGCCGATTCTAACTCCCCCCACCACTACTCCCAATGCGAGCCGATAATTCCCGAACCCGTTGTCGGAGATTCACGAATAAAGTGTCGTTGGACTCGGGATGACGGGGGCTTTGCTATGGACCACTCGTTATATTTTTGAATTTTTTTTTTTTTGTTTTTTTTTGTTTTCGAAAATTGGCGATAGTTTGAAAACCAAACAGGATAGAACGTTGTGCCATGGCTCAAACGAACAGTCTTTATGACCTTTATTTTTTGTAATAAAACTTTTTTATTTTTTATATTTTTTTGAAAACACTCGAATTTTGAAAATCCTATATTTTGGAAACTAGGAACTCTACAAAAAAAAATTGTTTAACGTAAATCAATGGTCCCTACCCCCTCTACCCCCAAAATAAATTTCAAGTCTCTAGGATGAAAACCTGCAGTAGTGGGATGATGACAGAGCTGCTTCCAAAACCAAGTGGTGAGCCCCTGCGACCTTGGAATGGAAGGAGCCATGCTAGGAGGGCGTGCTTGGATTCGTTTTTTTCGTCTCGTCGTGCTCTTTACGGGAATGTCGGTGTCGAAAATGTGAAAATCTGGAAACACAGTCTTTTTGGGGTAAAAACGTGATTTTAGACTTTTTTCTATATCTCACGAACCAATAACGCTAGAGGCGTGTTCGACAGGTCCAAGGACTCGGGGTAACGTCCTCTCTGCTATGGACTACTCGTTATAATTTTTAATAAAATTGGAAACTCGGTTTTGGGGTAAAAACGTGTTTTTTGTGATTTTGTCGATATCTCACGAAGCAATAACGCTAGAGGCATGTACGATGGGTCCAAGGATTCGGGCAGACGTCCTCTTTGCTATGAACTACTCGTTGTAATTTTAAAAAAAATTGGAAACGCGATTTTGGGGTAAACACGTTTTTTTGTGATTTTTGCCGATATCTCACGAACCAATAACGCTAGAGATGTGTACGAGGTGTCCTAGGACTCGGGCTAACGCCCCCTTTCAAATGTGGTAGGTATTGTTTCCACAAAATAATTCACAAAGGGCCTAACGCCATACATGTTGAGAAAAAAATTATTTACCGTTACCTGTTTATAATGTTTATGAAGCTTGGTGGTTGAGAGAGACGATACGGCTGGGTGTGTGTGTTTCAACGAACCTGTCGCTGACCACAAGGACCATGCTTAATAGATCAATCGCTATTTCGGCGGGTCGGTGTATGACAGAACGAGCATGCGTTTTCTGATATTTTACCTTTAACGTGTAAACGGTGATGAGAACTTGATTCTATGTTGGTCGAAGCGAGTACCGAAAACAAACGAGCAGGAGGTGAAGGTCATTTGAGCTTATTGGAAGGCATTGATCTGACTTGACAACAAGTGCAATGGAAAAAATGACCAAGACGCTTGAAGGTGAAATAATCTGACCATCGTGGTGGCAGGGGAGTGTGAAAGGCATGCACACACATTTGTGAAACCACATGTATGCTAAACCAGTGACATCCTGTTTTGCTTCGTACGTGACAAAATGCAAGTTCATGTGAAATTTGATCTACCGCAGGTGTTCGCTTGGGACGTTATCTGTCCACGTGCGCGATAACTGTTAACAAGTCACATCCTGTTTTGCTTCGTACATGACAAAATGCAAGTTCAGGTGAAATTTGATCCGGCACAGGTGTTCGCCTGGGACGTTAGCTGTCCACGTGCACGATAAGAGAATGTTCAAAGCGTGGGAATCGTTGAATCAGTAAAAAGTATGATGCAACTTGTCGGAATGATGTCACAACCAATAGAGAGGCAAGAGCTGCAAACAGCAGTGGTGGGAGGTAAAGGGAGGGAGAGGGGAGGGGGTGATGTATGAGCGAACACAGGAGGAAAGGGAAAGACAAACATGTATGAACATGCATGAAGCGCGGAGCGCTGTATACATAGATCTATAGGTGGTGTACAACATGTGTGAATAAATAAATTAAAAATTGTACAGGTTCACACAACATAGACTGTATTATTGCCATGGCCAAGCACTCACATTAAGATCATTTACAAAATCATAAAATGAAAAATAAAAAATCTTGTTTTGGAAATATCGTTTTTCAACATACACAAAATAAATATATAAAAAATTTGTAAACAACAAAATGGAAAATCCATGGTCAAGCACTCACATTAATATTATTTACAAAATCATAAAATGAAAAATAGAAAATCTTGTTTTGGAAATATCGATTTTTTTCAACATACACAAAATAAATATATAAAAAATTTGTAAACAGCGAAATGGAAAATCCATGTTTCCATATAGACAAAATTTTAAAAACCTTAAACGGACATTTAAGAAAATATATGCAAATGGGAAATTGACAAATGTGTAAATATGAAAATGGAAAAATCCATGTTTCCATATCATGAAATTGAAAAACATCAAACTGTCATTTAAAAAAATGCAAATGGAAAATTGACAAATTGCAATGTGTGAAATGTGAAATTGAACAAATGGCTATCATTATTTAAAAAAAGAAAAGAACATAGTGCTCTATGGTTGAGGTGTGAATCAAACCCTCTCTACTTATTTGGACCACCCGAGACTGAGTAGACTAGTTTTAGTTATCATACCACTTTTAAAAGTTTGTGTTAATTCTAGGAATTGAACCCAAGAGCTTGTAGGGGAGATCCAAGGTTATAATATGTTAAACAGATAGCCTTGAATGTAGTGTGTGGTAGCTATATAGAAATGAGACGTTTCGCTCGGGGCAGGGAGGCATAGAGATCTGCATCAAACCAGTCAAAAGACTGACGACTCAAACAACAACATGTAGAGCTCACCAAAATAATGTTGTGTAACGGTAAATGTTAGTCAACGAACAGTAATGCATTACTAAAACCCATGACACGATACCTAAGAGCTTTTCTAAAATTATTTTAACCCTATATTAAACACCCAGTTCACAAGACTCATAACTGCAATGTTATGGTCAAACAAAACAAAATCTATATTTCAAAACAAACAAGTGGTTTAGTCAATGTATACTGGAAAAAGTTTTATAAACACTCAAGTCCACAAAAATAATTAAATTAGTAACAGTCAGGTTGACCGAGTGGTTATGGTGTTTGACTTAAGTTCAAATTTTCTGTACAAGAAAGCAAGGGTTCGAATCCCTTACCTGATATAACTATTGCCTCAACATGGCTTGACCACACTGTATTATTGTGTACTCGGTACACAAACCATAAATAGAGTGTATTGTTTAAGGTCACTCTCTTTGCGAACATAGTCAGAGAATGTTGATGGTTAACAATTGCATTAATAGTGGGACATAGGGATAGCAATTAAGAAAAACAGACAATACCCATACACTATTTTCATTTATTTAATGTAAGTACTTGTACAATAGTTATATACAAACTGCAACTCTCTTTTGTCTATTACTATCTAGTCCTTTTCGATCCACTTGCATATCAAGGGCAGATGACTTTGTAGTTCAGCCCCTTCAAACAACAACACTACTTTTTGCATAGTCTGTGATGTTGATGACTCTTGATGCGTGGAAGATGGATACAACATAACTTTTACAACAGGGGTTAAACGTTGCTCAACAAACAATGCACTATTTTGAGTAGCAACATCTTTCTCTTGTACTAACTTTTTAGCATTCTGATGATTTTTTGTCAATACCATTAGTGTTTTGTCTGGAGCACTACATTGATGATCACTCACACTTAAAACCACACTATTTCTACTTTTCATATTGCCTCGACATGTTGTTGACCTCTGTTTCGAGCATTGCCAGAATATTATTCCTTTTACATTTTGTCGTCTATAGTTATAAGAGTAGCCTTTATAGAGTACACGTTGTTTACCTCGGTTAGTTGGAGTAAGTTCCATAGTAGTAACTAACCTGTTAGTATGATTTGCACGCTACAAAGGTTATCTCGGTTCTGGTAATAGAATTATTTAGCGTTGGCTTTTATATTTAATATGTACAGTTTAAAGTGATAGAAAAGTGGTAGAAACGTGGTAGCAAAGTGGTAGACAATTGGTAACATAGTGGTAGAAAAGTGGTAGAAAAGTGGTAGAAAAGTGGTAGAAAAGTGGCAGAAAAGTAGTAGAAAAGTGGTAGCAAAGTGGTAGAAAAGTGGTAGAAAACTGGCAGAAAAGTAGTAGAAAAGTGGTAGCAAAGTGGTAGAAAAGTGGTAGCAAACTAGAAAAGTGGTAGCAAAGTGGTAGAAAATATTACATGTATTGTTAAGAAATAGTTTAAGCGGTTACATGGATTCATTACACTATAATTTTAGCATCACGAAGCTCATTTTCTATATCCAAAAGTTCTTCCTCATATTTAGTATGACCAGCCTGTTTACAGGTATGCAAGTACTGAAGCCGCTGGATTAGCTTACTGGGATTGTTCCAGTAAACAAATTTAACAAATGATTTTTTTGGGTGTAAACCATTATCATCATCATCATCATCATCATTATCATCATAATCATCATCATCATCATCATGGTTATCATCATCAATATAATTATCATCAATATAATCATCATCACTATTACTATCTAATCCTTTTTGTTCATCTTGCAATGCCAAAACCTTTGGCATAGTTTGTGTTGTCTTTGATAGTGTTAGAGGTTTCTTAGACGTTAACGACTGTCCTAACATGTCTTTTTCAGGAGATAATAAATGCTCTTTAACAAACAAAGCACTATCTTGAGCCACACTATTTTTTTCTTGGTCTTGCTTTTTTACCTTGGTTAGAGTATTTTGTCCATTTAAATGAGTATTATTTTGAGATTTACAATGATGATCGATTGAAATAAGTATGTTGGAGCCTTTTGTCTTAATCATTCCTCGACACTTTTTAGATCGTTGTTTCGAACAGCACCAAATAACAGTTCCATTTTTATTGGTTCGTTTCACAATATATGAATATCCTTTATAGTATGCGTAAGGCTTACCATACCTAGTCACTGATACTTCCATGTCAACTGTCAAGCATAGACTAAGCTCTAGTAAAGTCAACTTGGTAATAAGAATACTAGTTTAATGTGAGAGCAAATATGGATCCAAAGAGTTCAGGTAAAAGTGGAAGCAAATAAGCAAATATTAGAACCAAGAGTGGGGTTAAAAGTGGTCGCAAAGTGGTAGACCCATTACACAATAATTTCAGCATGACGAAGCTCTTGTTCAATTTCTTTGATTTCCCAATCGTGACCGATATGCCCAGCTTGTCGTAAAGCATGCAATTGTCGAAGCCGTTGAATTAGCTTACTGGGTTTGTTCCAGTATACAAATTTAACAAATGGATTTTTAGGTGTAAACAAAGCACTACCATTATCATGATCATTATCATCATCATCATTATCATCATCATAATCACCATTATCATCATGACCATCATCACTGTTACTATATAGTCCTTTTTGATCCTCTTGCAATACCATTTTATTTATAGTCTGAGTTGATTTTGATAGTGTTGAAGGTTTCTTGGACGTTGACAATTGTCCTAACATGACGTTTTGAGGACATGATAAGTCCTTTTGAACAAACACTGCACTATCTTTAGCCGCAATATCGTTTTCTTGAACTTGCTTTTTAGCATTTTGATAATTGTTTGTAAACAGTAAGCGTGGTTCGTTTCGAGCACTACATTGATGAACACTCACACTTAAAACCTTTCCATTTTTACTTTTCAGATTGCCTCGACATTTTGTTGACCTCTCTTTTGAGCATCGCCAGAATATTATTCCATTCACATTCTGGCGATTATAGTTATAGGAGTAGCCTTGATAGAGTGCACGTAGCCTACCTTTGTTGGTTGTAATAAGTTCCATAGTAGTAACTGACCTGTCAGTACGATGTTCACACTACAAAGATTACAATTGTTTTGCTGATGGAGTGACCTACCATAAGCTTATATATTGGCTTATGTGTTGGCTTTTTGTGTTGGCTTTTTGTGTTGGCTTTTCGTGTTGGCTTTTGTGTTGGCTTTTCGTGTTGGCTTTTTGTGTTGGCTTTTCATGTTGGCATTTCATGTTGGCTTTTGTGTTGGCTTTTCGTGTTGGCTTTTTGTGTTGGCTTTTCATGTTGGCATTTCGTGTTGGCTTTTGTGTTGGCTTTTTGTGTTGGCTTTTCGTGTTGGCTTTTTTGTATTGGCCTTTCATGTTGGCTTTTTGTATTGGCTTTTCGTGTTGGCTTTTTGTGTGGGCTTTTTGTGTTGGCTTTAGTATTGGCTTTTGTATTGGCTTATTTGACAAGTTATTTGTGTCAATGTATTTAGTGGATTTTTTTGTTGGTGTTGGAAAGTAGTTGAATGAGAGGGAATATTTAAAGACTTAACCTCAGCTCACTAACCTAACCTAACCTAACCTAACTTTACCTAACCTATCCTAACCTTTCAACTCTCAGATATTAATTAAATTCTGTGCATAGTCGAGTTGGAACCCAAGACCTCAGGGGTAAAAAAACAATTATTTTTGACGGCTTATTTTGGTAACTTATTTTAATGGCTAACCTAACTTTACCTAACCTAACCTAACCTCAGTTCACTTTGGATATTACTAGTAAGTGTTCATATCCTCTGGTAGGTAGCATGCTAGTAGTACAGGTAGTGCTCATATTTACCGCTAGGTAGCGGAAACATACTTTGCATGTTGCATGTGACACTTGTGAAGTTTAACCACATGCAAGACGTGCTTGTATAAGTTCTCTATTTAAACTCAATATACAATTAACCACTAAATGTTCAGAACTAACATGTATAGCCATGTTTAGGGTATATAGGAGACCCTTAGCAAGAAAGGCTGTCTAACCCACGAGTGTACAGCCTTGTCATACGCAGTAAGCACCTGTTGGCAGAAAACAACAACAACAACAATTTGAGAAAGCCAACAACATATCCATTAAGGTATTTAAAGGAAACAGTTTTTTGTTGGCTTTCTCAAATTGTTGTTGTTGTTGTTGTTTTCTGCCAACAGGTGCTTACTGCGTATGACAAGGCTGTACACTCGTGGGTTAGACAGCCTTTCTTGCTAAGGGTCTCCTATATACCCTAAACATGGCTATACATGTTAGTTCTGAACATTTAGTGGTTAATTGTATATTGAGTTTAAATAGAGAACTTATACAAGCACGTCTTGCATGTGGTTAAACTTCACAAGTGTCACATGCAACATGCAAAGTATGTTTCCGCTACCTAGCGGTAAATATGAGCACTACCTGTACTACTAGCATGCTACCTACCAGAGGATATGAACACTTACTAGTAATATCCAAAGTGAACTGAGGTTAGGTTAGGTTAGGTAAAGTTAGGTTAGCCATTAAAATAAGTTACCAAAATAAGCCGTCAAAAATAATTGTTTTTTTACCCCTGAGGTCTTGGGTTCCAACTCGACTATGCACAGAATTTAATTAATATCTGAGAGTTGAAAGGTTAGGATAGGTTAGGTAAAGTTAGGTTAGGTTAGGTTAGTGAGCTGAGGTTAAGTCTTTAAATATTCCCTCTCATTCAACTACTTTCCAACACCAACAAAAAAAATCCACTAAATACATTGACACAAATAACTTGTCAAATAAGCCAATACAAAAGCCAATACTAAAGCCAACACAAAAAGCCCACACAAAAAGCCAACACGAAAAGCCAATACAAAAAGCCAACATGAAAGGCCAATACAAAAAAGCCAACACGAAAAGCCAACACAAAAAGCCAACACAAAAGCCAACACGAAATGCCAACATGAAAAGCCAACACAAAAAGCCAACACGAAAAGCCAACACAAAAGCCAACATGAAATGCCAACATGAAAAGCCAACACAAAAAGCCAACACGAAAAGCCAACACAAAAGCCAACACGAAAAGCCAACACAAAAAGCCAACACAAAAAGCCAACACAAAAAGCCAATATATAAGCTTATGGTAGGTCACTCCATCAGCAAAACAATTGTAATCTTTGTAGTGTGAACATCGTACTGACAGGTCAGTTACTACTATGGAACTTATTACAACCAACAAAGGTAGGCTACGTGCACTCTATCAAGGCTACTCCTATAACTATAATCGCCAGAATGTGAATGGAATAATATTCTGGCGATGCTCAAAAGAGAGGTCAACAAAATGTCGAGGCAATCTGAAAAGTAAAAATGGAAAGGTTTTAAGTGTGAGTGTTCATCAATGTAGTGCTCGAAACGAACCACGCTTACTGTTTACAAACAATTATCAAAATGCTAAAAAGCAAGTTCAAGAAAACGATATTGCGGCTAAAGATAGTGCAGTGTTTGTTCAAAAGGACTTATCATGTCCTCAAAACGTCATGTTAGGACAATTGTCAACGTCCAAGAAACCTTCAACACTATCAAAATCAACTCAGACTATAAATAAAATGGTATTGCAAGAGGATCAAAAAGGACTATATAGTAACAGTGATGATGGTCATGATGATAATGGTGATTATGATGATGATAATGATGATGATGATAATGATCATGATAATGGTAGTGCTTTGTTTACACCTAAAAATCCATTTGTTAAATTTGTATACTGGAACAAACCCAGTAAGCTAATTCAACGGCTTCGACAATTGCATGCTTTACGACAAGCTGGGCATATCGGTCACGATTGGGAAATCAAAGAAATTGAACAAGAGCTTCGTCATGCTGAAATTATTGTGTAATGGGTCTACCACTTTGCGACCACTTTTAACCCCACTCTTGGTTCTAATATTTGCTTATTTGCTTCCACTTTTACCTGAACTCTTTGGATCCATATTTGCTCTCACATTAAACTAGTATTCTTATTACCAAGTTGACTTTACTAGAGCTTAGTCTATGCTTGACAGTTGACATGGAAGTATCAGTGACTAGGTATGGTAAGCCTTACGCATACTATAAAGGATATTCATATATTGTGAAACGAACCAATAAAAATGGAACTGTTATTTGGTGCTGTTCGAAACAACGATCTAAAGAGTGTCGAGGAATGATTAAGACAAAAGGCTCCAACATACTTATTTCAATCGATCATCATTGTAAATCTCAAAATAATACTCATTTAAATGGACAAAATACTCTAACCAAGGTAAAAAAGCAAGACCAAGAAAAAAATAGTGTGGCTCAAGATAGTGCTTTGTTTGTTAAAGAGCATTTATTATCTCCTGAAAAAGACATGTTAGGACAGTCGTTAACGTCTAAGAAACCTCTAACACTATCAAAGACAACACAAACTATGCCAAAGGTTTTGGCATTGCAAGATGAACAAAAAGGATTAGATAGTAATAGTGATGATGATTATATTGATGATAATTATATTGATGATGATAACCATGATGATGATGATGATGATTATGATGATAATGATGATGATGATGATGATGATAATGGTTTACACCCAAAAAAATCATTTGTTAAATTTGTTTACTGGAACAATCCCAGTAAGCTAATCCAGCGGCTTCAGTACTTGCATACCTGTAAACAGGCTGGTCATACTAAATATGAGGAAGAACTTTTGGATATAGAAAATGAGCTTCGTGATGCTAAAATTATAGTGTAATGAATCCATGTAACCGCTTAAACTATTTCTTAACAATACATGTAATATTTTCTACCACTTTGCTACCACTTTTCTAGTTTGCTACCACTTTTCTACCACTTTGCTACTACTTTTCTGCCAGTTTTCTACCACTTTTCTACCACTTTGCTACCACTTTTCTACTACTTTTCTGCCACTTTTCTACCTCTTTTCTACCACTTTTCTACCACTTTTCTACCACTTTTCTACCACTATGTTACCAATTGTCTACCACTTTGCTACCACGTTTCTACCACTTTTCTATCACTTTAAACTGTACATATTAAATATAAAAGCCAACGCTAAATAATTCTATTACCAGAACCGAGATAACCTTTGTAGCGTGCAAATCATACTAACAGGTTAGTTACTACTATGGAACTTACTCCAACTAACCGAGGTAAACAACGTGTACTCTATAAAGGCTACTCTTATAACTATAGACGACAAAATGTAAAAGGAATAATATTCTGGCAATGCTCGAAACAGAGGTCAACAACATGTCGAGGCAATATGAAAAGTAGAAATAGTGTGGTTTTAAGTGTGAGTGATCATCAATGTAGTGCTCCAGACAAAACACTAATGGTATTGACAAAAAATCATCAGAATGCTAAAAAGTTAGTACAAGAGAAAGATGTTGCTACTCAAAATAGTGCATTGTTTGTTGAGCAACGTTTAACCCCTGTTGTAAAAGTTATGTTGTATCCATCTTCCACGCATCAAGAGTCATCAACATCACAGACTATGCAAAAAGTAGTGTTGTTGTTTGAAGGGGCTGAACTACAAAGTCATCTGCCCTTGATATGCAAGTGGATCGAAAAGGACTAGATAGTAATAGACAAAAGAGAGTTGCAGTTTGTATATAACTATTGTACAAGTACTTACATTAAATAAATGAAAATAGTGTATGGGTATTGTCTGTTTTTCTTAATTGCTATCCCTATGTCCCACTATTAATGCAATTGTTAACCATCAACATTCTCTGACTATGTTCGCAAAGAGAGTGACCTTAAACAATACACTCTATTTATGGTTTGTGTACCGAGTACACAATAATACAGTGTGGTCAAGCCATGTTGAGGCAATAGTTATATCAGGTAAGGGATTCGAACCCTTGCTTTCTTGTACAGAAAATTTGAACTTAAGTCAAACACCATAACCACTCGGTCAACCTGACTGTTACTAATTTAATTATTTTTGTGGACTTGAGTGTTTATAAAACTTTTTCCAGTATACATTGCCTAAACCACTTGTTTGTTTTGAAATATAGATTTTGTTTTGTTTGACCATAACATTGCAGTTATGAGTCTTGTGAACTGGGTGTTTAATATAGGGTTAAAATAATTTTAGAAAAGCTCTTAGGTATCGTGTCATGGGTTTTAGTAATGCATTACTGTTCGTTGACTAACATTTACCGTTACACAACATTATTTTGGTGAGCTCTACATGTTGTTGTTTGAGTCGTCAGTCTTTTGACTGGTTTGATGCAGATCTCTATGCCTCCCTGCCCCGAGCGAAACGTCTCATTTCTATATAGCTACCACACACTACATTCAAGGCTATCTGTTTAACATATTATAACCTTGGATCTCCCCTACAAGCTCTTGGGTTCAATTCCTAGAATTAACACAAACTTTTAAAAGTGGTATGATAACTAAAACTAGTCTACTCAGTCTCGGGTGGTCCAAATAAGTAGAGAGGGTTTGATTCACACCTCAACCATAGAGCACTATGTTCTTTTCTTTTTTTAAATAATGATAGCCATTTGTTCAATTTCACATTTCACACATTGCAATATGTCAATTTTCCATTTGCATTTTTTTAAATGACAGTTTGATGTTTTTCAATTTCATGATATGGAAACATGGATTTTTCCATTTTCATATTTACACATTTGTCAATTTCCCATTTGCATATATTTTCTTAAATGTCCGTTTAAGGTTTTTAAAATTTTGTCTATATGGAAACATGGATTTTCCATTTTGCTGTTTACAAATTTTTTATATATTTATTTTGTGTATGTTGAAAAAAATCGATATTTCCAAAACAAGATTTTCTATTTTTCATTTTATGATTTTGTAAATAATATTAATGTGAGTGCTTGACCATGGATTTTCCATTTTGTTGTTTACAAATTTTTTATATATTTATTTTGTGTATGTTGAAAAACGATATTTCCAAAACAAGATTTTTTATTTTTCATTTTATGATTTTGTAAATGATCTTAATGTGAGTGCTTGGCCATGGCAATAATACAGTCTATGTTGTGTGAACCTGTGCAATTTTTAATTTATTTATTCACACATCTTGTACACCACCTATAGATCTATGTATACAGCGCTCCGCGCTTCATGCATATTCATACATGTTTGTCTTTCCCTTTCCTCCTGTGTTCGCTCATACATCACCCCCTCCCCTCTCCCTCCCTTTACCTCCCACCACTGCTGTTTGCAGCTCTTGCCTCTCTATTGGTTGTGACATCATTCCGACAAGTTGCATCATACTTTTTACTGATTCAACGATTCCCACGCTTTGAACATTCTCTTATCGTGCACGTGGACAGCTAACGTCCCAGGCGAACACCTGTGCCGGATCAAATTTCACCTGAACTTGCATTTTGTCATGTACGAAGCAAAACAGGATGTGACTTGTTAACAGTTATCGCGCACGTGGACAGATAACGTCCCAAGCGAACACCTGCGGTAGATCAAATTTCACATGAACTTGCATTTTGTCACGTACGAAGCAAAACAGGATGTCACTGGTTTAGCATACATGTGGTTTCACAAATGTGTGTGCATGCCTTTCACACTCCCCTGCCACCACGATGGTCAGATTATTTCACCTTCAAGCGTCTTGGTCATTTTTTCCATTGCACTTGTTGTCAAGTCAGATCAATGCCTTCCAATAAGCTCAAATGACCTTCACCTCCTGCTCGTTTGTTTTCGGTACTCGCTTCGACCAACATAGAATCAAGTTCTCATCACCGTTTACACGTTAAAGGTAAAATATCAGAAAACGCATGCTCGTTCTGTCATACACCGACCCGCCGAAATAGCGATTGATCTATTAAGCATGGTCCTTGTGGTCAGCGACAGGTTCGTTGAAACACACACACCCAGCCGTATCGTCTCTCTCAACCACCAAGCTTCATAAACATTATAAACAGGTAACGGTAAAGAATTTTTTTCTCAACATGTATGGCGTTAGGCCCTTTGTGAATTATTTTGTGGAAACAATACCTACCACATTTGAAAGGGGGCGTTAGCCCGAGTCCTAGGACACCTCGTACACATCTCTAGCGTTATTGGTTCGTGAGATATCGGCAAAAATCACAAAAAACACGTGTTTACCCCAAAATCGCGTTTCCAATTTTTTTTAAAATTACAACGAGTAGTTCATAGCAAAGAGGACGTCTGCCCGAATCCTTGGACCCATCGTACATGCCTCTAGCGTTATTGCTTCGTGAGATATCGACAAAATCACAAAAAACACGTGTTTACCCCAAAACCGAGTTTCCAATTTTATTAAAATTATAACGAGTAGTCCATAGCAGAGAGGACGTTACCCCGAGTCCTTGGACCTGTCGAACACGCCTCTAGCGTTATTGGTTCGTGAGATATAGCAAAAAGTCTAAAATCACGTTTTTACCCCAAAAAGACTGTGTTTCCAGATTTTCACATTTTCGACACCGACATTCCCGTAAAGAGCACGACGAGACGAAAAAAACGAATCCAAGCACGCCCTCCTAGCATGGTTCCTTCCATTCCAAGGTCGCAGGGGCTCACCACTTGCTTTTGGAAGCAGCTCTGTCATCATCCCACTACTGCAGGTTTTCATCCTAGAGACTTGAAATTTATTTTGGGGGTAGAGTGGGTAGGGACCATTGATTTACGTTAAACAATTTTTTTTGTAGAGTTCCTAGTTTCCAAAATATAGGATTTTCAAAATTCGAGTGTTTTCAAAAAAATATAAAAAATAAAAAAGTTTTATTAAAAAAAATAAAGGTCATAAAGACTGTTCGTTTGAGCCATGGCACAACGTTCTATCCTGTTTGGTTTTCAAACTATCGCCTATTTTCGAAAACAAAAAAAAAACAAAAAAAAATCAAAAATATAACGAGTGGTCCATAGCAAAGCCCCCGTCATCCCGAGTCCAACGACACTTTATTCGTGAATCTCCGACAACGGGTTCGGGAATTATCGGCTCGCATTGGGAGTAGTGGTGGGGGGAGTTAGAATCGGCATCACTCCGCTACTAGTGCATGTGCGATGCGATTCTTACCTAATTGGTCAAACGGCTGTGTCGTAATGAAAATCTTGAGATCTGATTTTCGGAGAACCTCTATCATAATGAAACTTGAACTATAATGACCCTCTTTAAGATGCAGTTTTCTAGCATATCACATTTATATTTCGGCATGGTCGAACATAATAGTGCATTATGCAACGAGCCTATAATGGCAATAATTAAGACACGAGTATGTTTATAAAACGAGCGTATGCGAGTTTTATAATTTCCGTACGAGTGTCTTAATTACCATTATAGGCGAGTTGCATATGACTGTTTATGTTCGACGATAATTATTATAACTATTTTATGTTCGAACATAAATATTCATAAATATCTGTCGATATTTCGCCAGTTTTATGTACTGAACAGAGCGCATGTGACGCAGAGAATGCCTTGTATTCGACCATGGCCTCCTCGACACCCCACTATGACACTAGGCCAGGCAGTGAAATTTAAATTACAAGGCCTTGGAACTCAGTACAGGTGCGATGATATCCTTACCTAATTTATCAAACAACTGTTTCTTGAGCTCTGATTAGTGGGAGAAACTGTTTCATAATGAAAACTTGTATAGTATTTTTTCTGACATACAATAATTACATTTCGACATCGTCGAACATAAAAGTAGTTCCAGTATTATCGAGACTCGCTCAGCGGAGTGACCTGACCTTGAGTACACTTGGTGGGGTACGATACAGGCCATACGGCAGCTTACGATATCAAACGCAACTGGAACTAATTTTCCCGGCTGTAATCCACACCTACTTGTACTGGGTCACATCACAGCACGCATTCACTCACGATGTATTCCAGTGACGAGTACGTTGATATGATGCTCATTTATGGAGAAACAAGGAAGAACGCATTGCAGTCTCAACGCCTGTATCACGAGTGCTATCCTGACAGAAGACTACCGACTGCCAATTCGTTTCGCAATCTTGAACGAAGAGCGCGGTCAACTGGGACACTTGGAAGGGTATCTCCTGTTAGAGATGTTCTTATAACATCTGATCCAAATGAAGAAGCTGTTTTGGGCACTGTCGTTAATATTCATCATATTAGTACCCGGACACTTGCACAACAGACCAACGTCAGCCGGTCATCTGTCATTCGAATATTGCATATCAATAGATTTCACTCATATCATCTTCAGTTACACCAGCAGCTCCACGAACGTGATTTCGATGCTAGAGTAACATTTTGTCAATGGGCGTTACGCAGTATGACCAATAATGCAGTCTTTTTTGTCAAATGTTCTCTTTTCAGACGAATCACGATTTCACAACAATGGCACCGTCAACCGGCATAACATGCACTATTGGAGCGTGGAGAATCCCCATTGGGTAAGACTGGGCGCATTTCAAGTGCAGTGGGGTGTAAATGTATGGTGTGGGATCTTGGGTGACAATCTAATCGGACCATATTTCTACGACGGCCATCTTACGGGAGCACGCTACCTTCATTTTCTGCAAAATGAACTCCCACAGTTGCTGGAA
Organism: Meconema thalassinum; assembly: GCA_946902985.2. NCBI lineage: Eukaryota > Metazoa > Arthropoda > Insecta > Orthoptera > Tettigoniidae > Meconema > Meconema thalassinum. The sequence goes on from OX336388.2 coordinate 1,358,080,213, forward strand.
AAATGCGCGAGCGATTGCGAATGTGGTGGCAACAGGATGGGGCCCCACCTCACGGATCATTAGTCGTCAGGAACAATCTTCATGATACATATCCAAATAAATGGATAGGAAGAGGAGGACCCCGTTCACTGGCCTGCCAGATCACCCTTGACTTCTTCCTGTGGGGTCACTTAAAGCAGGTAGTATATGCACAGGAGCCTGAAGATCCTGACCACCTTCGACAACTAATCACCGAGGCATGCCAAGCTGTTACACCTCAGATGTTACAGCGTGCAAGACTGTCTGTAATACGTCGTGCTGAAATCTTCATCAAACAAGGTGGTCAACATTTCGAGCACTTGCTACACTGAATACGCAGAGTACCTTGCTTTATTCCTACAGGGGGGTGTGGTGGCACAGCGGTCAAGCTCTTTGTCTCTCACCAATCCCGTGGCTTATGATCGCGAGATTAACGGTCACGCTAAACTACAAGCTTTCTTCCTTTTCTTCCTACAGATCAGTATGTCATCGTCTAACCTGCCTACTTAGCATCGAATAAAATGGTCCTATTCAGGACCTAAAAATTCATTCATTGGAACATGTAGACATGTGTCCGTAGTGCAGCTACTGTAAACGGCATTAAGCGAAAAAAAAACTTATTTGCCTTGGGATTGAACCCGCTACATTGCAGCATGGCTGACGTTACAGCAGAGAAGCACGATTTAACCATCTTAACCATCTTAGCTACCGTGACCCGGGGTAGGATACAGTCACGTATTCAGTCTATTTGTAGTCCTCATAGACACTTCATGTCCTTCGTAAGGCAGTGTTGTTCGGATGTGTCGATTTACACATTCGTTATAGTTGATGGCATTGAAATAACACTGCTGACAATGATTTCGACTATATTCGCGAGCATGAACTCAACCGTAAAGTTGTACCAGGCCGTAAAGGAGCAAGTACTAATATTTTTAGGACAACTATGATATACGCGTTAGTTGAGTTGCCTTCCTCCAAAAAAAAATAAGGAGCTGGTGGACCACACTGTATAGTAGTAGTGAAGGGTTGACAGACTGTGAAATAATCCCTTCGGTGTATTGTCTGTTCTCCGTAATTGTTGCGTAGCGGCTAGTCGCCGTGGAGGCCCGGGTTCGATTCCCGGGATGGTATCTAAATTAAAGTCACGGCCACCTCACCTCCCATCAATTTGCCTCAATTGCAAATACCGTACATGCACTAGTACAGTCATCACACTGATACAGGATGCCTAAATGACAAATTTCACATAACCAAGAACACGGGACTACGTGACCACGATAACGTAAAGCTTCAATAATAATAATAATAATAATAATAATAATAATAATAAACAAGTTTAAGAATCCCACCAGGGCACAAATGCGGAACCCCAGCGTCTATAAAGCCACAGCATTTAAAAGGGATGTTAATTGCATTTGTGACATTGCTTCCCTAACATGAAAAATCAGGACTCGAGAATGTGTTCAGTACGGTAGTGGAAAGCGAGATTTTGAAGTACGATATCAAGGAAGAACGAAACTTTCCTCGTTACTTGAGTAGACTAAGTTAAGAGTTATTTCACCTTCAGACAAATACCTCGCTGTAATCACTCAATCAACAAGGAAAAGCCACGCATATGTTACTAAAAAGTACGATAAATTCTATAGACGCTGACGGGGGCACAACGTAAGGTAACATAAGCGAGCATACTCACCTGACGCCGGCTCTCGCCAACCTAGGAGTATAAAGGAATCCCGAAATTCACTAGATTTCCCCCTAAAATCCCATAATCCCCCAGATTTAAATTGTAGCGATCACTGTGACGTTATGAGGGAAATTCTCAACGGGGTTGCCAATTTACGATTGTGAAGAATCCATAAATTTCCTAGGTTTTACAAAAAAAAAACAGTTTTGAATATGGTCCTAGAATAAACAAAATGAATTAGTTGTCTTGCGTCAACCTCAATATTTCGATTTTGATTTGACCATGTATGGGTCAACATTAGCGCTCGTACTGATAGATTTAGTGAACTACATACGACAAAGGATGTGGTCTAACGCTTGGTGTCCATGATTTGTTAGTTTAGTGTGTATCACCATGCTGCCAACACGTACGAGGCGTTTGGTTAATAGACAAAAGTTGAATAATAAAATTAAAGAGCAGAAAGTAGTAGTAATGCTATTGGTTTTACGTTCCTTTTAACTACTGTGGCTTTTAAAGACGCCGGGGTGCTGGAATTTTGCCCCGAAGAGGATCTTTAACATGCCAGTAAATCCACTGGCATGGCTCCCTCGCATTTGCGCACCCTTAAATGCCAGCTGACTGCGCCAGGATTCGATCCTGAAACCTTGGGAACAGCAGGCGAGAACGTTACCGCTGAGCCACGCAGCCAGTTGAAAGTAGTAAGATTCAGAGACGAACCTGGAAAGAGTCGGCAACAAGATGACGACATTTTAATCATTCAACAATCAACAACTACAAATGAAATTACTTCAAAGAAACGCAAACCTCGCCCACAGAAGACGAAGACAGACGATATTCGTATGGTTTCGTTCAAACAATACATGGACACCAAGCGTTAGACCACATCCTTTGTAGTAAGTAGTTCACTAAATCTATCACTACGAGCGCTAGTGTTGACCCATACATGGACACATCAAAATTGAAATATCTACTTCCGTTTTGACTGACAAGTCATGAACACCAATAGTTCGACCACATCCTTTGTCGTATGTACAGGGTCATTATATATGTGCGCGAGAGTAAACACGGCAAGCTAAGCCGGCTGTGACTGGCGCAGATCGTGGCCGCGCGGACCCGATTTAGCGCACTTTCACCAAACATGTTCAATAATGGGTACTTACAGTGCTCATATGCGATGCTGAAAATGTCCTCCCTCTCTTGTAACACACACCTGACATCTTCCGATAAAAGAATGTCTGTCAATTCTTTTATTATTTACGGAGCCTGTTTCCTTGAATCGTTTAGCGAGCCTCCTAATTGTAATGGCCAGGGGCGGATCTAGGGGAGGGCAAGGAGGGCGACCGCCCAGGGCCCCGCGCTATGGATTTTTTAATTTAATTAATTAATTAATTAATTAATTAATTAATTAATTATACTTTTCAACATTTTTGGGAAACAGAAGAAAGTGTCAGAATAATACATGAAAATAGATTGTGTTGTAACGCTCTCCTTATGGGGAATTAACGATTAAATAAATAAATAAATAAATAAATAAATATATTTTTCAAACTTTTCAAACTATTTTTTTTTTTCAGTGCTTCTATGACCTCCCTTGACCGTTTAGCAGGCTTAGATTTCAGTGTAATAATAGAAGACTTCAGCCGGAAAAAAAAGTTTCTTTCATATTATTAAAAACATGTACTGTAGTGTATTCAGAATATTGTAACTATTTTTTATTTTATTATTATTACAAAACTACTTTCCATTTGATATGATATTTTTTTATTTCCTATTGTTGTGGGCCCACCTTATCATATCGCCCAGGGCCCCGCAAGGCCTGGATCCGCCACTGGTACTGGCATTAGGCACAGGTCTTCCTGGAAACTTGATTCGAAATTTTCGTCTCGTTTCACAACAAGATTTTCTGATATTCATATACGAATTATGGATATACACACGTTCGCGCAATGTGAATTGGTGTCTAGGCATGGCTAACAATCACAGTAATACAATACTCACTAAGCGTGTATAATGGTGAGGCGGTGCGCATATACCGCTCCCTCTCTCACGTGCGGATGACGTCACAACGGGGACTTAGTGTTCGGTGACACGGTACATAGTATTTGACACGACTCTGGTCATAATAATATAACTTGAAGCCATAATTAATGAGAACATTTATTATAACACTGTACATACTTTGTATTGTTAACACTGATAATAATGTTGGTAATTATGAATACACCGTACCTCTAAATAATAGGCTATTAAAAGTCTGTTAACGAGATCTACTATTTTCTTACACTGGTGAATTTACACATTTTGCGATTCAATATTTTCTCTGTGAATTGCCGAATTATTTTTTTCTGTTTAAGTCACGGAACCTATTATATGTTCGGGTTTAAGCTAAACAGAGAATAACCTCATATGCAATATTAATAAGGGTTGGTCGAACGAAGGGGTGTTAGTGTTTAATTTGGAAGGTGTGATCTAATGGGGTGAGTTTTGGTGAATGTGCGGAGACTTGGATTTGGGCGTGTGGATGGGAGCTTTGGTCGGGGGAAATGCTCTAATTTACGGGGGTTGTGAATTGGGTAGATGCCCTAACTAATTAAGCTATTAGCGCTCGGTACGAGTATTGCATATGAGCGTTTAACTAACAGTTGATCACGCACGGAGCTGCTTGTCAGCCGCGTGACTCACCCAAGGCTGTAATAATGAACTTGGCTGCTGCTTAAAGAGCAGTTCTATAGAGTGGGCAATGAGCGGTCGGGGGTAAAGGGAGTCGGGAAGTAAAACAAAGTGTGAAATGAAGGTGTACAAGAGATTGTGTGTGTAAATGGTCACTGGTTTATTGGACCGTAATTGTTAATGTAGGTCCCTCTTTTTAGGGAAGTGTAACACAAATGTAAAACAAGTTATTACAATAGCAGTGTGGGTGTCAAAGGGTAGTAATATACTTGCAAATCTGGTGTTAGGACTGAGACGCACACTTACCTCTAGGTGATAATTCAGGAACCAGAGCGGTAGAGCCTCGGACGGCAATAGACCCTGAGTTCAAGTTGGACCTCCTTCTTATTCGTTTCTCGTTGCTCGGTCAGCATTCCCCAGTGTTTGGTGTGCTAGATTCTTCCAAGTGTGCTTGTGTGTAATTAGGGCAAGGTATTGGCTTACCACTTATGCTAGGCGGCCGCCTCTTGCAGTGTTATAGAAGATGTGTGGATTTTGCTGTATTTCCCAGCTTGGGGTAGTTTCTGGGGTTAGAAGAGGGTGTGGGATGTTGTGGCAGAAGTGTGGTACTCGTAGAGTAGTGGATTGGTTTTAGATGTATTTGTGGATGTCCCACTTGTGGGTGTATGTGGGTTCAGTGGCGTAAGCCACCTCTCCCTTTTGGGGGTGCATGTCCTGAGGGTGTAAACCCTCGGGGCATGACAACACCCTGTCGTGCTTTAGATTCTGTCCTCAGAAACTGCTATCAGTGTAAGGGTGGCTGTGTTGTTGTCGTCTTCCTCCTTCTTCTTCTTATTCTTCTTCGTCTTCTTAGTCTCGTGCGGTGTAGATGTAGATGCTGTGGGTCCAGCAGTTCCTTGGTGGTGTGTAGTTAAAGTGTGCTCTCAGAGGGGTGGGTATTAGGGTTGGAACATATTTTAGTTTCGTACATGTGTAAATAGCAATAGCAAACATAATTCGTGAAGCTTAAAGCGTGAATTCTTAAAACATATCAAAAATCATAAAATATCAACGTCATTTTAGATACATGGCCGTAAGAATAGGTAACAAACGTAACATGGATCAGATATAACAATGTAACGTGGAAGAACAATCGTAATAATAATTGTGTAAGTGCACAACGAGGGGGAAAACATCGCTAGAGCTAGGCATGCCCTTTCGCTGTCGCTGCAGCGGGATGAAAAATTCCCCTCGCATGAGGTGTAAAATGTAACATTTAAAATATAGAGACAGTATAGAGGGAAAGAAAAACAAATGTCTTAAGGTGTAATTGATGGGTTCATATAACATTTTTTTATTACGTGAGGGTGAAGTAAGACATTTTTACAAAATTTAAGTTAAAAGAGTCGAAAGGAAAATCAGTGTATGCATGTGTGTGGAATAAATAAGAAAATATATATGTTTACAATGTGTGACAATCATCGTTATACTGGCGACCTTGTGTTAAAATATAAATAATTATAAACAGTTTTGATGACATTTGTAGTAATAGTATCAATAATCTGAACATCATTAGGGTAATGTTGCCTGTCAGTGTTGATCGGTAGGCCAGTGTGATTTAATACATTTTGTGTAGGGTACCTCTTACCAAATACTACATCATTTTCTATGCGCGCTATTCACTATAATCTATCTTAATTATTTTATTCTTAGACAGCCGTATTTAATATACCTTATTGTGACGTACTTATATACCTTGCGTGCACGCTACTCTCTATACTCATGTACCATCCCATGGCTATGTCCTATTCGGCCGTTTCCGGTGCAGTTTAGTGGTCAAGCTGCTAGTCCACTTACCACCTGTGTTGTATCCTAATGGTCTTCCTGCCGTGAGTAGGAATCCCATCTTGATGATGAGGTACGGCACTTACAAAAGCCGTGCCGTCCCTGATCACCGTATATTGCTCTTCATTTGAGCGTTGTGTGCTCGGGTCAACAGCCTTCAGCATCTCACGGCTGCTGATTGCCATTGCCTGCCGGCGTCATCACCTTTAAAGGTGTGACTACAATCGACGCGCAGTGTATTTGTGTGTGGAAGAGGGAGAGAGTGTGTTGTGTCTGTGTTGTTAAAGGTTATTTACAAAAGGTGTATGCAATACAATCTTTGTCCTCTGTAAATAAATGGATTGCCGTATATATATTATCCTTTGGCTGGCCTGCGGTCTGTAAGAGAACGCATGATTGATTATGACATACATGTTATCTCTGAATATACTTCACTATCGTGCACAATGCATATATTCTATTATGCTCTTTCTAATACTAACTTAAGCTATGCCGGCCGCACCTTATAGTGCTACTTATATCTTAGCATGCCATTCTTGTTTATGTGTAGATGTGTGTCTCCTCAGTGAATACCAGTGTATGAGTGGTCGGAGGTCCACCTTACCTTGTACCATGATCATTTTCGTCGCTCTCACGTTGCTGGAGTGTTGGAGCTCTTATCTCTGAAAAAGAAACCATGGTTAAAAATAATGCCCTTGGCCAAATACGAGGCACGTCTAGAAAGTAAGTTCCGTTTGGTAATAAAATTAAATTGTGTACAGATACAGAAAAAAATATTTATTGCACAACATTCTACACCTCTTAAACTACTTTTCCACATAACTGCCGAACTTTTGCAGGCATTTGTCATAGCGTGGCATAAGTTTTTGGATACCTTCTTCATAGAAGATTGCCGCCTGTGTCTTCAACAAGTTGGAAACATCTTCTTTCAGCTCGTCGCCATTGTTGAAGTGTTGACCGCCAAGTAAAGACTTGAGATGTGAACAGATGAAAGTCGCTAGGAGCGAGGTCAGGGCTGTACGGAGGGTGGTCAAACACGTCCCAGCCAAATCCCTGTAGGAGGTTTTTCGTCACATTTGCAGTGTGTGGTCGTGCGTTGTCGTGAAGAAAAACAACACCTTTTGACAGCAACCCTCGGCGCTTATTCTGTATTGCGCGGCGCAATTTCCTAAGTGTCTCGCAGTAAGCATCTGCTTTGATTGTTTGACCACGCGGTAAGCAATCAATGAGTAAGATGCCTTTCCAGTCCCAGAACACTGTGCACATCATTTTCCGAGTGTTAAGATTTGTTTCGGCTTAACCTTTGCTGGGGATGAAGTGTGCCTCCATTCCATTGATTGCCGCTTACTTTCAGGGGTGTCGTAAGAAACCCAAGTTTCATCTCCTGTGACTGTCTGTGTCAGAAATTATTCCCCGCCTTCATTGTAACGGGTCAAAAACTGAAGTGCACTACCCATCCGTTTTGTTTTGTGTTGCTCCGTAAGAATCTTTGGTACCCAACGTCGGCAAAGTTTACGAAAGTTCATTAGTGATCGTGAGATTTGGGGAAATTCCATAGCGAGAGCACTAATTGTAAACCTGCGGTTTTCCCGGATCTTGTCATCAATCGCGTGAACCAGTTCTTCTGTAACCCAAGATGGACGCCCACTTCGTTCTTCATCGTGCACTTCACTACGTCCTTCATTGAACTGTCGGACCCATCTTCTCACCATTGAATCACTCATCGCATTTTGTCCATACACTTCGCAAATTTGCCGATAAATTTCAATTGGTTTCACTTTCCTAGCATTCAGAAAACGAATCACAGATCTGATTTCACAAGCGGCGGGATTTTCAATCAACACCGACATTGTACGAGTAAACATGCACAACAACGCGTACGTGGCTGACAGCGCTCTCCAAATTGGGCACGTTTCTTCTCCTTGATACAGAGCGTCTACCGCGCATATGCGGATCTGCGCTGCAGCGGAACGTACAACTAGTTGAAGACACAGGCGGCACACGTCTATGAAGAAGGTATACAAAAACTCGTGCCACGCTACGACAAATGCCTGCAACATTTCGGCAGTTATGTGGAAAAGTAGTTTAAGGGTTGTAGAATTTTGTGCAATAAATATTTTTTCTGTATCAGTACACAATTTAATGTTATTACCAAACGGAACTTACTTTCTGGACGTACTTCGTATATATATATATGTTGCGCACATATCGCGCAGCGCTGTTTAAGGGTCGGCTTCGGTGCTGCCGCCCTGGAGACCTCTTCGGACGTCTCGTTGAGCATTTTGAACCTCTAGGGGTCGCTACCCTCTATATTAATTAGGCTGTGTTAATGTTCATCTGGTCTTAATGGCAGGAAATTTATTTATCTCGTTTCATCGCGGCATGCTACCTCGCGGAATACGCTTTATTGAGCCTTTTCTCAACGGCCGAGTGCCGAACATTTAAATCTCTAGGGATCGCTATCCCTATTTAAATTAGGCTATAATATTGCTCATCTGGCTTTATTGCCAGGAAATATATTTGTTCTGTGACGTAACGTCGCGGAATGTCCCCTCGCGAGTAATTAAATTAATGCCCTGTCGGCGCTAGTCGCCGCTTTGTCGGTGCGTTGTCGACGCGTTGTTGACGCCTTTTCCTCCCCTCTGTTATCGGTCTTATACGCCACCTAGTGGGTTCTGCGATGCCGAACTCGTTCCTTGTATCTGTGTAACTTAATCTAATTATATGCTAATCTATATCTAGAAAAAAATTGTCGAAATGTGTCCTTATTCTAATGCCGAGATAATGCTTTTAATTCACTGTTCTGAAATAGCGACTTACTAAGTTTGCTTATGTCTAAACTACCCCTGAAATAGGTACCGTAGCTAAATTTCTTATACACTAAATTTTGACCGGGGCGATCGCCTAGGGCAGTTTGCCCCCTAGGGCTCCACACGTGCGTATTCTTGAGACACCGGTTGCCTCCAAAACCGCCAGACCGAAGCCCTTTTGCATTCCTCCCCCTTATATACTAAACTGTTGACTTCCCCCTTATAACTAAATGTGTTTGTGTGTGAAGGCCTGTGTATGTGCTCTGCTAAAACAGCAAGTACTTCGCGTGGATATCCATGGCTTTATAGTCGCTTCATATGGCATATAGCCGCTTTATTGATCATTTTGGCTATTAATGGGTTGCCCAAACCCCTGTGGGGGTCGCTACCCTCCATTTACAGCTCTGAGGGTCGCTGCCCTCCATTTAGCTCACGGTTCGCTAACCGACATTTGCGGGCGCGGGACAAAATCAATCGGGAAAATCATCCGAGAAAATTATACCATCCGGGAATTTTATCATCCGGGAAATTCATTTATATCATCGAGGAAATATGCGTCGCGGAATTCTCTTCGCCTTATATCCGGATAAGGACTTTCGTGGACCTGGGGGTCCCGCTGGGCCCAGGCGCACATCTTCACTTCCATTAGGTCGGAAGACTCATCCCCCGCCTTAGGGACGCTACTTAACCGTATAGGCTAACTAAGGGTAAAGTCCTAAAATTGGTCGTCTCTAGGTGGATTTTCTATCATGTCCGACGCTGAGTGAGCTATTTCTCCTATCAGACAGTCAAGTTCCCACCTGCAGGTCTGGCTTCGCTGACAAGTAGTGCATAATGGGTTTAACCTTCTCCGACACGGTAGCAGGCTAGGCGTACCGAGATCTTGATGTTTGCCCGCACTACGTCGTCGTCGCTTTGACCTTCCGTCTTTGTGTCCGATCTATCACTGCCTTCTTTGGCTTTGCCTTCCTGTGGCCCTTTTTATCGTCAATTATGTTATCACCTGGTGTGCACTCAGATCCTTGATTATCCGTGTATAGATAATTATGTGGGGGTGTAATTTTAGTGTGCAATGCATATTTTAATGTAATGTGAAATTCTAGTGTATTTTGTAAATTTTTGTGTGTTCTGGGGCTGTAGATCATTCGAATCGCATTGCCTGCTTTAGTCCTTCTTTGCTTATTCGGATCTCTTGTGCTGATGTTTCAGTATATCTCTAGTCATGTTAATAGGGTTGTGGATATAAGGTTTTGTTATCAAGATCCACTCAGGTGTTATTTGTTGAGATAGGTTTTATACTTGGGTTTGGAATGGTGTAGCATCTTTGGACTCTGTAATTATGGTGGCCGAGAGTCAGTAATGCTGAGGGGGTTGTTTTTACTCTTAAGGGATGGGGTGGGTTTTCCCCAGGTGTTTAAATTCAAAATATGTCATGCTGGTATGATAAAATACAAGCCTTGGTGTTTGGGTAGGATGTCCAATGCATGTGGATGGATTTGAGCGCATGTCTGCTACTCAAGTGAGGAAAAGGGGTGTGTTTGGGTGTGATAAGTTTATATTTTGCATGCGGTAGTACTAAGTGAAATGTTTGTTAGTTCATTGTTATGGCCTTTCATCTATGAGTATAGATGTACATTCAGCGCTTAATATTGGCGTCCGACCTCCTCTAGTATTCAGATGGAAGCAGTATGGTACAGGGTGCAGTCAGCCCTTTCTGTAAGAGCATGAATGTCTACCAACCCCTTTGTATAATTGTGGTGTAGTAATCAGCTTGATTACTCATGCTTCAAAGATCCTGTCTAGAATAATTTACAAGAAGATTGAAAGCCAGATAGAAACGGAGTTGGGTGAAGATCAGTTTGGTTTCAGGAGAAATGTAGGAACAAGGGAAGCTATACTAAGTCTTAGGCTGATTTTGGAAGGTAGAATAAGGAAAGATAAGAGAACGTTCATGGCATTTGTAGACTTAGAAAAGGCTTTTGATAACGTTGATTGGACTAAATTGTTTGACATTTTGAAATCTATTGGAATAAAGTACAGGGATAGGAGGGTGATATACAATCTATACAGAAACCAGACAGCAGTCATTCGAGCTGAAGGACATGAGAGAGAAGCTGGTATTCAGAAAGGTGTAAGGCAAGGCTGCAACTTATCACCCATACTTTTCAATCTTTACATTGAACAAGCAATGAAGGAAATTGGAGAAAAATTTAAAGTGGGAGTGAAGATTCAAGGAAAAATAATTTCAACTCTGAGATTTGCTGATGACATCGTCATCTTGGCCGACAAGTCTGAGGATTTGAATGAGTTTTTGAATGGTATGGATTCCGTCTTACGGAAAGAATTCATGATGAAAATTAATAAATGTAAAACAAAAATATTGGAATGCAGCCGAAATAAATCAGAAACCTTTATGGAGATCAAACTGGCAGGTAAAAAGCTAAAGGAAGTAGGAGACTTCTGTTACTTAGGAAGCAGAATAACCAGTGATGGACGAAGCAAAGAGGATATAAAAAGTAGGTTGGCTCAGGCAAGGAAAGCATTTCTACAAAAACGGAATCGGTTGACATCGAATATAGATTTAGGTATTAGGAAGTCATTTTTGAAAGCCTTTGTCTGGAGCGTGGCGCTCTATGGAAGTGAAACATGGACTATTGGTGCAGCAGAAAAGAGGAGAATTGAAGCATTTGAAATGTGGTGTTACAGGAGAATGATGAAGATCAGATGGGTAGATAGGGTTACAGACGAAGATGTATTAAGACGAGTGGGAGAGGAGAGATGTTTCTGGCGACTGCTAATGAAGAGAAGAGATAGGTTAGTAGGACACATACTAAGACACCCAGGAATACCAACCTTAGTTATGGAAGGAAGGGTCGAGGACAAGAAATGTAGGGGTAGACCAAGGTTAGAATATGTTAAACAGATTGCCTCGGATGTAGGGTGTGGTAGCTATGTAGAGATGAAACGATTAGCTCAGGACAGGGAGGCATGGAGCGCTGCATCAAACCAGTCAAAATACTGAAGACTCAAACAACAACAACAACAACATGTCTGTATTTATGTATGTAATTTGTATGTAATTTTGTGGGAATGTTAGAAAGGTGTTTGGAATTGGGTGCGTGGAACTCTGCCTGTATATCTATTTTATGTGAAACTGTATGTTACAATTCTGTGCCTTGTATTATGTGACCGTTTTACCTTGGTCACATTTTGTTCTCTTCCGCTCTCTGTCGGTGTTTAAATGTGCGCTGGCTTGGCGTCTATATGTCGTGTAGATGCCTCATTGCACCTAACGCTTAATAAAATGCTTTCTTACTGTCGCTCTGGGATTATCATCCCTTATCTCTCTTAAAATATGCATGTATCCCTGGGTAACGCCTTTGGGCTGTCCCGATTTATACTATATACCGTGTGGGATTTACCGTTCACGGCTTTCCACGATTTAATTAATAATACCAATGGGGTGCATTTAGTGCCCTTTAGAAACAAGTGTGTAAAATATGCGCGCTGAGCGCCCTGTAGCCTGCCTACGTGCTTTACGTGCAGCCTTGAATTTTATGTATGTATTCTCTATAACCTCTATTTATAGGTGTAATTTTATGAGTCCACCCTATTGTGGGGGTCAATTTACTACTCTGCCCGTGTATTAGGGTCTTTTTAGCTCTCTAACGGCTGTGAACCTCTCTGTTTTTATATATCGTTAACTCCTTGTAAACTGGGGTTCATATTATGTGTTCTGCGGCGTTATATCTATCCGCCCTAACTTCTAATTGTCTGTAATGTTTGCGCTCAATTGTGTTATTTGCATTATGTGGCGGTCGTATATGGCAGGAGGCGTTCACGGCCTCAGCGCGAACCGTAGCCTAGGCGTGTGCCCGCTTATCATGCCGTCATGTCGCCTGAGCGTATCATGTTATGTGAGACGCCTTGATCTCTGCGCGCGTGCCGGCGCTCTTTATGCAGTGTCAGTACCCACTTCCGTAGCTGTGTTCTGCCTGTCTGTCCCGATTAATCACCTGGGCGGCCTAAAGTGGTAATACCCATTGTGTTTTATGGTGGCCTTGCATTCTCTGTACCAAGTGTCCAATGTTCTAGTGAAATTACTCCATTGCTAATAATGCTGAGTCCTGTATTTGTGCAAGCCTGCATTACTACAATGGTTGGGCTCCCGTGAACTTGTTGCTTGCAGTTCAGCATTTGGGTGTTATGTTTTTGTTTGTGTGTCCGTGGGTGCAATCCCTCCTGGTATGTGTCGACCTTGGCTGGTAAAGAATTTGAGGTATGTATGTCGCGATTACTTTTGTTTTGATTGCTAAATGTGTTTGTGGCGTACAAGCGTTGTCGGGTAATAAAAATGATATTTCCTACTGCGGTATTGCTGGCGTTTCGCCATATGTCTACCTAACATGTGTCATACTGCTGAAATTTGTTCCTAGGCCTTTCTCGGAATTCGACTTTTCTACTCTTTGTGTCCCACGTTAATTTACCTACTTTATATTGTTCTATAGCCATCTCGGGCATATTTCTGGGGTAATCCCAACTGTCCCGTATTGAAGGCTCGTATAATATTTGTATTTTGCCCTTTGAAATGTGGTGTTCCAGTCCTTTGTATTAGTAGATGGGTTGGTTCGAATATTTTACCACTGTCCCTGATATGTGTCTACTTCGTGTCCATTTGTGTGTGTGGGTTTAATGCTTTCCCAGTCGGATGACCTGTGTAATTGATCTAATTAATCTTCAGTCGGTCGACCCTTTCTCTCTGGTGTACGGCTCATCTATTCCAGAGGTCGCTCTTTAGCTTCTGTGTGTTCTCCATACTGTGTTTTCGTGCGTGGAATCCGTGTTACTATGTATGTCCCCATATGGCGTCTAGCGTGTGTTTCGTAACTAGGTGTCATTGAGTAACTTTCTCCTTTCCTTGTGTGAATGTGTTTGTGTTCTAATCCCCGTGATTTGTACCCTGTTACAATATTGCGCGTAATTAACAGTCCTTGTCTGTAATGTATAGTTTTCCGGTAATGCGGGTTGTACACGCCTAACAGGAGTATTGTGTATGCTTAGTAGAGCCAGATATGCCCTCTATTGGCGTTTCGGATTCGCTACTTCCCTAATTATATTACTGTAGCGTGTACTGTAAAACTGGCATACATATGTAAGAATATACTGAACCCCCTGAGCTATGGTTCATGTGATATTTTTTATAACAGAACATTTATGATGGGATGTTGGACCTTTGAACACACCCAGAAAGCCACGTGGAGCTGAGAGATCACGCTATACTCTTTGAAGTAGCGGTGAATCGCACTTTTGACTTTGGTGAAATCTGCTAATTATTTATCTGAGGCCTTATTAATTAATTTTATCTTTCCACAAGACTCAGAATATTCCATTTCGTCATGCTGCATTATTAAAACATTACCGGGTGAGTTAGCCGAGGTCGTTGCGGCATGACTGTTGGCAGTCGCTCACATCCGGGAGGCGAGGAGGTTCGAATCCCCCCGCTGGCAACCTTGAAGATGGTCTTCTGTGGTTTCCCATCTTCCTTCCAGTCAAATGCCGGGGTTGGTCCCTAACTATAGGCCACAGCCGCTACCTTCCAACTCCTCTACCCTCCCATCCAACATTCCTCCCCAACGGTACTTGTAGCTCACCCAATGGGTGTCCGTCTCGAAGCAGCTACAAAACTGGCGAGCCGAACATGTCCTCGGACACTCCCGGCACTAAAAGCCATACGCTAACAAAAAAAAACATTTTGGAGAATGTTATTTTCGCTTAAGGTAAGGTAATACCCTTGCAGATACGCAAACGGGAATGTAAGTAGTCGCTCAACGACTTCGTTTTGACGACCTACTTCCTAGCGACACTCAGTGCCTTGCACTACGTCTGGAGAATCCGCCCCGTGTAGGCGTGAAATTGTATCCGTCCTATAAGACGTAGAGTATATTCGCTGTTTAGCGTTGAAAGTGATTATCAAGTGCCATCGAGCACGAGAATACTACAATTCACTGTTGTTTAAGCACAGTGAGCCAAAGAAGAATATTGGGAAGTAATAATTGGCAAGTATAAGTGAATTGCATAACATTGCCGTAACACCACATGTTTGTACCCACGTGTTTGTGGAGGGCCAAGTGCCTAGTGGAAAATATACAGGTAAAGGTGTTACAACTATCTTGAATAAGTGTGATTATGATTGTATAACATATTCAAATTGCCAAAGAGAATTTATCATTTCAAAAATGACGCATAATTCACGGATGCTACGTGATATAAAAGTAGCGTCGTTAACACGTGAAGAATCATAAAACAGTGTTAACTCACATATTAATTCACATCGACGAAATTAAGGCTGTGTTATCTACTACAATTGAAGCCTATAACATTTACGACGAACATTATATTTTTGAAAGTGAAAGAATGAACTTCATAATTTATTTTACTACCCACGTGATTGGACTATTCTACACCATGTTTGAGACCGTCATCATGGGCTAATACCATCACGGTATGAGGGTGATGTTTCTACGGGAACCAGCATGATGGTGGAACTTCCAGAACAGCGAACGAGAAGGAAGGAACCCAGGATGCCATTTCCAGGCATATCCATTACATCCACGAAGTTGTCGACAGGGACAGATCGAACCCTGGTCTTTGGAGGAGTCCAGATGGGAATCCTGATGAGGATGATACCGTTCCAGAGAGCCAGAGATGATTTTGTACAACCCTTGTTGTTGAATAGAGGGCTGAGTGAGAGCTTCTCCATTTCGTGAGTTTTTGGACACCCCTTTCTTGTTCTAGTTTCTGGTGGTATAGTAGGTTAAATGTAGTTTGTGAACCAACCGAACTCAGTGTCAGCCATTTTTATAGGTAGGGAATGTAACTAGTTTAATTAGATGTCATTTATTTCAGTTAGAGTGAGACACCCTTGGGTCAGACATTTTGGTCAGCCCTGGTGCAGCCTGATGAACGTCGTAGAACGTCAAAGCCTATCTTTTGCTAAACGTGACCGTAGTCATTTGAGGCTATTTTGTTCAACCCTATTTGGGGTAATTTTCAAGTCTTTGCTGACCTTAGTTATGGCAATCAGATGCCATGGTTATTAGTTAACTGCATTCTTTGCAGCCATTCTTTGTTACACCCCTGACTGTCGTTAGAACGGTCGTATCAGTTAGGTAATCGACTGTAATTACCAGTTTTGTAACTGCATTATATTTCATTTTAAATAAGCTCAGAAGCTATTCTTGGTCAAGTGTGAACCTGATAAGTAGAAGGAATGTTTCGTTGTCTAGCATCGAACCCAGTTCCCAACGTATCATTAAGCAGATCCAGAGTGTGGAATCTGCGTCACAATTATTATTTTGTTAGTGTCATGTGAAGACACGCAGTTATTTGATGTTGTACAAGCAACTACTGAATTATATTTTTGAGAGCAAAGAGCTCCAGTAATAGTGACATTACTATCATTTACTCGTCTTTGGTTTGGAAGACGGAATTATATTATTGTATTCAGATTTATAGTGTTTTTTATACACGTATTCTTCGAGGTTTTTAACCTATGGTAAAGTTTTTTATGAGGAGGCCAGATGTATAGTTTTATTTGTTTAAATCGCCGGCCGTGATAGCCAATGTGTTGTGTCAGTGGAGCGCAAGAGTGTCGAAACCTGCCAGCGACACAAAACTGGTTTGAAACCCAGTGCCCTTGAGAGCACGCCTGTTATATTGTGAGACAGAACTATTTTGACAAGAGACAGAATACTTTTTGTATTCGCATTTCCTTTCATTGCAACTTAGCTTATGGAACTCAGTGTCCATTCCTGTATCTGATCACATGTTTTATAGATTGTTTTTTGTTAGTTAAACGCACTGTTGCGTGTACCGTCGTTTGACGTGTACAGGTGTGTCAGGTTTTCTATAGTACGTTGTAGGCTACCCTGTTATAGCAGGAAGTTATTGTATGAAGGTATTTTGTGTATGCCTTGTCCGGGATTGTTCCCGTGGACAAGATGTTATTGGAGGGTAACTGTAGTGTGCAGGCCCGTCCCAGAGTTATTGAACGCGAGCTTTGCGCCGCTGGTAACTTGTGTTATTGTGTATCCGAGTTGTTATTGCTCATTGATTATATTCCGACTTTTGAGTCGAGGCTTTTTGGTGGAGAATGATCTCAGTGGAGACACTCCGTGCCCAGGCTATTGTCAATATTATTCGCCATAAACCAACGATAAACCTAAACCGACATCTTAATAATAAAACGCATAATTTTGGTAAAACAAAAGCTAACTAACGAATTCTTTCTATCTAACTTTGTTCTTTTGCATTTTGAACCTGTTGACATGGCCGTGCAGATGAAGGTAATTTCCTTTTGTGGAAATGACTAGGACAGCTGACACTATTGTAGCGACCTGAAGCATGCTCGAACCTTGAGTTTGTAGCTTGTGGAGCGCAGGCCATGCGATGTTAGACGTAGTCTTAACTACGCAGTCGTCACCGTAACCACACACATTAGATGACTATGGCTTACAAAGAGTAAACCAAGGTGCAGGCAGGCATTTTAATAAAACCAGTGTCTATTTCATTACTTATTTATGATGTACAAGTGTATAAATCCTACATGTTACCTTATTGTGTGCTGTTAGCACGTAGTTTCTAAGGATAATTAAATGTTTTTTATGGCTGTACACTTAGCTTTTCAATGTAATTGTTTTCTGTTACGGACGTCATCGCCGTAAATTTTGTTAATTGATAGGACTTAGCTAGATGAATTAACGTTAAATGTAAATGTTGAAATGGTATCATCCTAACTTAGATTTGTTTTGCTACCCTGTTAAATGTAAATTCTGACATTAGCTTGATCTTGTAACTTGACCTAGGGACTTGCGTTGTACCATTTTCCTAGCGTTGCTGTTGTTGCTTTATTATTGTGAGTTAGATCTTTCGCGAGGGTTTTCCGTAATTTCTCAGGTAGGGTCCTGCTCTTTATTTTTGTTTGTTTATTAGCTTGCGGACTAGCCGATTGTAACCCTCCGAACTAGGCTAGGGGCTTGTGAATTTTATCAATAAATTTTCACGGTGTTTTACATAAGTCTGGATGTTTATTTTCTCAGTCTAGTTTTTAAGGTGAACCTTTCCTTAGGCAGCCTATGACCATCGTCACCATGTACCACGATCCCTGTGGACTCCGGACTCTCGTGCCGCTTTAGCCTATTTGGAAGTTCACCTGATCCTCACGGCAATTAAATTATGTATGCCCGACGGGTGAGATGTTAGGGAAGTCATTGCGGTTGTTGGCTATCCTGGCAGCTCCACCGACGGTCGCATAAAATTTCGCCCAACTCATGTGTCGACGTTAACGTGGTGACCGTCAGTTCCATGTTATTTTGGAGGATCTTAATGTTGATTAATGGTAAATTGACAGGACTGGGACGAACTTAGAAAGTCGTACTGCAGTTCAATTGACCGCATGGCATTCATGTTTGATAGAAGTCCATGGGGTGAGGCTTTAGTGTTAGATAAATGAAGGATAGGATTTTCTTTGATGATGCCTCATCCTGAGTAAATGTAATACTTTGCTTTGCTCACCGTTGTCTTTGTAAATGTCTCAGCACTTAGTTTGCATACTCCAGCTGTACTCGTGATATTTATTTAAATGAAACAAGCTTTATACCACCAAGTAACTAATCATAGCTGTAAGTTCCAGTAGAGATTGATCCCTCACTTTCACATATATATTTCTTGTCAATGGATGAGGAAACTATTCGTCGTGTGTTTGGAGAGATGATGGCAGGTGTTAATGCCAACCTCCAGCAGATTACTGCTGAATTAGGTACAGTAAGGACTGATTTAGGTGATGTAAGAGGTGGTTTAGGTGAAAATACCCAAGCTGTCAACAATGTTAGACAGGAATTAGAAGTCAACACCCAGTCTATAAACAATGTCAGTGGTCATGTGGACCAAGTTAGGCTAGAATTTAACAATGTTAGGGCTGATTTAACTCAAGTCAGGGCCGACATGGACACATATAGAGTCGAAGCTAGAAATGATCTGACGGCAGGTTTAGCAGCTGTTAGGGTTGATGTCATACGACACCATCAGGTGGCTAACCAGCGCGTAGATTGCTTAACCGACCAGATGAATAGAGCTAGGGAGGATGTGCAAAACCGATTGGAGGAGCACACAGCTCAAATTCAAACGACAATAAATAGAGTCCAGATAGATATGAGAGCCGACCTGGAGCACACTCGGGAAGAATTTGGGACTCGATTGAATCACGTCGAGGGATTTATGGACAATGTGAAAAAGGACATGGCAACCATGAACATTGGATTGATCTTGATGAGAGGTGCTGCCAATGCTGTTAATAATAACGTAAAGACGATCGTTGATGGCATGATGGAAGTCAAAGACGAACTCAACACCAACAGGAGAAACATTACTGAGTTGACAGAAACCGTAGCAAGCCTACGTGAAACAGTTGACGTTCACCGTGAGGAACACAAAATCGATCTCATGTTATTGAGGGGTGACCTCAACGAACACAAGACCACAGTGGAGGCTAAGGTAGCCGAGGTCAGAGACGATGTCGGAAAGATCCAAGACAACGTGTCGAGAGTTGAAGGAGAGATCGATTCCTTACAAAAACGATTTGAGGAAGTCGCGGTAACCGAGAGGTTAGACCTCAGCTATAACCTCAGAACGGCCATACGCGAAGTAGACACGAACCTCAAGGGAAAAGTCGATAGGATCGAGCTACAACTGAACGACTTAGGCAATAAAGTCGCAGCCAGAACCATCCCAGGACTTGAAGTCATAGAAAGACGTCTTGACAGACTCGAGACGCTTCCTAGAGAGAGACACTTACACCCACAGATGGGAGAATCTCAGGAGACACCCGTATCTCAATCTGCAGGAATGATGCCTACCCATTTCCAACCCAGCGCACCTACAGAACCGCAACCATCCCAATTCACTGGTTCAGCGCAAAGTCAGACTTTGAACTTTGACGCCCATTCTTTTCAACCAGGACCTAATCGACTTAGTCATGAGACTAACACACCTACGCATAACTACATGCAGAATACATTCAGACCCGCACATACGCAGGGAAATGTCACTATAATTCGTTCGAGAGAGGAGCAACCAGCTCGCTTCTCAGGAACTGGAAGTGGTGTTACTCCAGTTGAATTCCTAGCCAACGTCGAAAACGACTTGAGAGACACTATGGTAACTCCGGAGAGGGAACTCAGAGTTATAGAGCGATTGCTAGAGGGGCAAGCCAGCACCTGGTTTAGAGCATTCAGATACTCGTTTACAGGCTACCAGGACTTTAAAGAAGCTTTATTAAGAACGTATTGGTCGAGCGACATCCAGCAGAGCATCCGAGCTGAGATGTACACTCGCAGGTACAGCTCTAATACTCCTACACGTTATGGGAATTACTTCGCGATACAGCATGCGAAGCTTCGTTGTCTTCAGCCCCCGTTGTCTGAACAAGATTTAGTGAACACCATTGTTTGGCAGTACCCTGCAGACGTGCAACGTGTGTTGATTGCTGCAGGGGCATCCACTTTCCAGCAGTGTGACCAAATCTTGCGACGGTTGGATGCGAACACGGAACAGTTCCCGACACACCGTCAGCAGAAGGCTGACAGGCGCGAGGAGAGACAGGTCAACCTGACTACTGTCGATAAAGTGAGCCAGACGCCACAACAGACGCAAACCCAAGAGAACTCTGGGCAACGCGATAACAACTATAACTATAGTAGGAGAGAATGGAACAATACTCCATATGCTCGAGATCAGCGAGATGACCGTCGTAGTCATTGGAACCGGCGATTCGACCGAGGGACGAACGACAACCGACGTCATGAAAACGATCGCCGAGGGAACAATGGTAGAAATCCACAGCACGGAAGTATCCGTAGGGACTATCGATATAGTAGAGGATATGACAGAAATCGAGACCCTAGATACCAGCCAGACAGAGATTGGAAAGGAAGAGCACGGAAGAGCCGTGAGTACCTTCAACAACTCAGAGAACTGCAAATCCGAGAGGAGGGAGCACAGAACCCAACTTCGAGGGAAAATAGAAATTCGGCGCAGGAGACGGAGCAAAACCAGCCCAGCACTTCTCGCCAGGACAGGAAAAAAAACGCCGAAAAATCAATAGATTCTTGTTCGGTTGAGCACCGAGTAACTGCCACCATATTACTCTGGAAGCCAATACAAGAAGATTTGTTGGACGAACGACGAACGACGAACCACAATTATGAATTGACGCGTCTACCCAAGATTGTAGCCACCTTGAATGGATGCAACGTAGTCATTCTCATCGATACTGGGGCGATGATTACTGTAATTTCCGCCGATTGCCATGCCAGACTGAAAGCAAACTCTGAGGTGACAGAGCTGCCAGTTTCCGCTGTAAGAGTCAGAGGAGTCATACCTGACCGCGTTGTAACGTGCAAAATCCAGATTCTATGTACTCTGAAGATTTCGAGCCACGTGTACTTGCACGAATTTCTTGTAATGAAGGGCTTGCATCATGATGCCATATTAGGTGCAGACTTCATTAGAAAATATGATGGAATCATTGACATGGGACGTAATACGGTAGAGTTCAAGCCGAACGAACCCATTCAGATGAACCTAGTTGAAGAAGAACCGGAATTCCTATCCGAAGTCGACGTAGTCGAAAAATTAAATGGCAATGAAATTGAGGAGACACAAGATGCCGACGAAGAGGCAGAATCATTATCAGCACCCATACGAGAGAACCTTGATGCAATATTGAACGAATACAGGGACATATTCGACACCACACCTGGTGAGATATTGGACTACGAGTACGATCTTGTGCTACTGGATGATTCCCCATTCCAGAAGAAGATCTATCCTATCGCCGAGAAACATCGCGAGGAAGCTGCTAAGAAGATCCATGAGATGGAAGCAGCAGGCACAATCAAGAAGTCGCCAACTCCTTTCTTGAATCCTATAACGTCTGTGGTTAAGGTGGATGGAAGCTTGAGACATTGTCTCTATGCCAGAGCCTTAAATGAACGCCTAGCTCCTGAGCACGACAGACCGCCCAAGATTAGGGACATTCTCAGGAAGTTCAAGGGAAAGAGAATATTTTCATCATTGGACTTGGTACAGTCTTATTACCATATCAGATTATCTGAGCATACTCAGAAATATACTGGATTCCTGTTTGATCAGACCACTTATGTATTACGAAAACTACCTTTTGGATTGAAAAATGCCGGAGCTGCATTAATCAGAGCACTTGATGCCAAACTGACTCCTGAAGTGAAGCAGAAGGTGATATGTTACGTGGATGACATCATCATAGCTTCGAAAACAGAGGAAGAGCATTTAAAGACCTTACGCCTTGTTTTTGAGAATCTTCGACAGGCTAACTTTAAGGTGAAATTTGACAAGTGTCGATTCTTCCAGAAAGAAGTGAAATTTGTGGGACACATAATCAATGGGGAAGGATACAGACCGAATCCGGCAAAGATCAGAACTGTTGCTGCATTTCCAACGCCAACCCGTGTGAAACACGTGTGACAATTCTTGGGAATTCTCCAATTCTTTGCTGCTCATTGTGAGAAGTACTCCGAGACTGTCGCACCACTGCAAGGTTTATTGAAGAAGAACTGCAAATGGACCTGGAATGATGAGTGCGAGATAGCTTTCAGGAAAGCTAAACAGATGCTAGTTGACTCAATTCAGTTAGAATATCCAGACTATTCCCGGAATTTTATTCTAGAAACTGATGCATCTGCAATTGGAATAGGAGCTATCCTACTGCAGGAGGATGATGAGAAGAAACGTCATTACATCGCTTTCTTAAGTCGACGTTTGAGAGCACATGAATCTCATTACTTCACCACTGAGATTGAAGCACTTGCAATTGTTTACGCACTTGAGTATTGGCAGGAACTTTTGTTAGGCCAGAGGATTATTGTGAGGACCGATCACCATGCGTTAACCTTCATATTACGAACAAGACTGGCAAGCGACAGGATCACACGTTGGACGCTGTTTCTCCAACAGTTTGATTTGGAAATAGTTTATCGACCAGGCAGAGAGAATGTGTTGGCCGACATCCTCAGCCGGAATCCTGAAGCTACTGTTAATGCCATAGACATCGAGGGAGAATGCGAGGAACACCTTCACCGACTTCGTCATCTACCTGAAGGACAACGACGTGAGGAGGAACTCAGGCATATTATCCGTTTTTTAGAACGAAGAATGGATCCACAGGATGTTCATTATGCGAGAATTGCTGCTGTTGCTGATGATTATTTGATTTATCATCGTGTCTTGTACAAGTTTGTGGACGAGGACCACACTCAACTGCGTGCAGTTATTCCTAAGAGATACCAAGAATCTGTTGTTCTTATGGTACATCTATCCATTGGACATGGTGGAACTGACAAGACCATTGCAACCATCAAGGAATCTTTTACTTGGAAAGGGCTAGGAGCCACCGTTAGACAGTGTTTACGTGCTTGCGACGCATGCCAGCGGAACAAGTACACGTCACACTTGTTGAAGGAACAACCTAGACCAATACTCCCAACTCAACCTAGAGAGTTATATGCACAGGACCTGTATGGCCCAATACCTAAAGCTCGTCGTGGGAATCACTACATCGTTGTAACTATTGATGTGTTCACGAAATATACGATGCTTCATCCGAATCAGAAAGCCACTGCACATCAGATTATTCAGAGGATTAGACGACAAGTGATACCGGAGGCAGGAAAGCCACAATTCCTGTTGACTGATCACGGATCACAGTACACCTCAGCAGAATTTGCCAATGCTATGAACGAGCTGGAAATAGGTCATGTTTTATCATCTATTCGCCATCCAGAGAGCAACCCAGCAGAATGCGTAATGTCTATTATCGCAAAATTCTGTCGATTATATTGTCAAGAAGAACACTGGCGATGGACTGAAGTCCTAGTTATTATGGCAAAATGTATTAATTCAACAGTCCATGAGAGCACTGGTCAAATACCTATGGTTTTGCATTTGAACCAGATGCCGCTGAGAATATGGGATCATGTGATAGTAAATCCACCTTGTTTACAACCATCACATGCCAGCAGACTTTTAGCTGCAAGGGATACTATGGACAGACAAGCTGCCAAGCATTTGAGAAGAACTAGACGCCAGAGATTCAGAGAACCACTAGTAGAAGGAGACCTTATCCTTATAAGGAGACCCGGAATTTCAAGTCCTATAGACCTCATATATGGAAAATTTCTGTCCTTATATTATGGCCCTAGTCGTGTCCGACAGCCTTTGAACAATGGAAGTTATGTAATTGAAGACATTAGGACAGGAGAGCGCATTGGAACCTTTAATGCAGCCAATCTAAAAAAATATCACTCATGAATGAATTTCAAGGCAAATAAAAATGTCATCCCAACATTTTATTTGAAACGACGGAGAGGCAGATGAACCCGCTTAGCTATGGTTCATGTGATATTTTTTATAACAGAACATTTATGATGGGATGTTGGACCTTTGAACACACCCAGAAAGCCACGTGGAGCTGAGAGATCACGCTATACTCTTTGAAGTAGCGGTGAATCGCACTTTTGACTTTGGCGAAATCTGCTAATTTTTTATCTGAGGTCTTATTAATTAATTTTATCTTTCCACAAGACTCAGAATAATCCATTTCGTCATGCTGCATTATTAAAACATTTTGGAGAATGTTATTTTCGCTTAAGGTAAGGTAATACCCTTGCAGATACGCAAACAGGAATGAAAGTAGTCGCTCAACGACTTCGTTTTGACGACCTACTTCCTAGAGACACTCAGTGCCTTGCACTACGTCTGGAGAATCCGCCCCGTGTAGGCGTGAAATTGTATCCGTCCTATAAGACGTAGAGTATATCCGCTGTTTAGCGTTGAAAGTGATTATCAGGTGCCATCGAGCACGATAATACTACAATTCACTGTTGTTTAAGCACAGTGAGCCAAAGAAGAATATTGGGAAGTTTTTTTTAGCGTATGGCTTTTAATGCCGGGAGTGTCCGAGGACATGTTCGGCTCGCCAGTTTTGTAGCTGCTTCGAGACGGACACCCAATGGGTGAGCTACAAGTACCGTCGGGAAGGAAAGTTGGAAGGGAAGGGCGAGTAGTTGGAAGGTAGCGGCTGTGGCCTATAGTGAGGGACCAACCCCGGCATTTGCCTGGAAGGAAGATGGGAAACCACAGGAGACCATCTTCAAGGTTGCCGGCGGGGGGATTCTAACCTCCTCGCCTCCCGGATGTGAGCGACTGCCATTAGTCATGCCGTAACCACCACGGCTAACTCACCCGGTTATTGGGAAGTAATAATTGGCAAGTATAAGTGAATTGCATAACATTGCCGTAACACCACATTTTTGTACCCACGTGTTTGTGGAGGGCCAAGTGCCTAGTGGAAAATATACAGGTAAAAGTGTTACAACTATCTTGAATAAGTGTGATTATGATTGTATAACATATTTTAATTGCCAAAGTGAATTTATCATTTCAAAAACGACGCATAATTCACGGATGCTACGTGATATAAAAGTAGCGTCGTTAACACGTGAAGAATCATAAAACAGTGTTAACTCACATATTAATTCACATCGACGAAATTAAGGCTGTGTTATCTACTACAATTGAAGCCTATAACATTTACGACGAACATTATATTTTTGAAAGTGAAAGAATGAACTTCATAATTTATTTTACTACCCACGTGATTGGACTATTCTACACCATGTTTGAGACCGTCATCATGGGCTAATACCATCACGGTATGAGGGTGATGTTTCTACGGGAACCAGCATGATGGTGGAACTTCCAGAACAGCGAACGAGAAGGAAGGAACCCAGGATGCCATTTCCAGGCATATCCATTACATCCACGAAGTTGTCGACAGGGACAGATCGAACCCTGGTCTTTGGAGGAGTCCAGATGGGAATCCTGATGAGGATGATACCGTTCCAGAGAGCCAGAGATGATTTTGTACAACCCTTGTTGTTGAATAGAGGGCTGAGTGAGAGCTTCTCCATTTCGTGAGTTTTTGGACACCCCTTTCTTGTTCTAGTTTCTGGTGGTATAGTAGGTTAAATGTAGTTTGTGAACCAACCGAACTCAGTGTCAGCCATTTTTATAGGTAGGGAATGTAACTAGTTTAATTAGATGTCATTTATTTCAGTTAGAGTGAGACACCCTTGGGTCAGACATTTTGGTCAGCCCTGGTGCAGCCTGATGAACGTCGTAGAACGTCAAAGCCTATCTTTTGCTAAACGTGACCGTAGTCATTTGAGGCTATTTTGTTCAACCCTATTTGGGGTAATTTTCAAGTCTTTGCTGACCTTAGTTATGGCAATCAGATGCCATGGTTATTAGTTAACTGCATTCTTTGCAGCCATTCTTTGTTACACCCCTGACTGTCGTTAGAACGGTCGTATCAGTTAGGTAATCGACTGTAATTACCAGTTTTGTAACTGCATTATATTTCATTTTAAGTAAGCTCAGAAGCTATTCTTGGTCAAGTGTGAACCTGATAAGTAGAAGGAATGTTTCGTTGTCTATCATCGAACCCAGTTCCCAACGTATCATTAAGCAGATCCAGAGTGTGGAATCTGCGTCACAATTATTATTTTGTTAGTGTCATGTGAAGACACGCAGTTATTTGATGTTGTACAAGCAACTACTGAATTATATTTTTGAGAGCAAAGAGCTCCAGTAATAGTGACATTACTATCATTTACTCGTCTTTGGTTTGGAAGACGGAATTATATTATTGTATTCAGATTTATAGCGTGTGTTTATACACGTATTCTTCGAGGTTTTTAACCTATGGTAAAGTTTTTTATGAGGAGGCCAGATGTATAGTTTTATTTGTTTAAATCGACGGCCTTGATATTCAATGTGTTGTGTCAGTGGAGCGCAGGAATGTTGAAACCTGCCAGCGACACAAAACTGGTTTGTAACCCAGTGCCCTTGAGAGCACGCCTGTTATATTGTGAGACAGAACTATTTTGACAAGAGACAGAATACTTTTTGAATTCGCATTTCCTTTCATTGCAACTTAGCTTATGGAACTCAGTGTCCATTCCTGTATCTGATCACATGTTTTATAGATTGTTTTTTGTTAGTTAAACGCACTGTTGCGTGTACCGTCGTTTGACGTGTACAGGTGTGTCAGGTTTTCTATAGTACGTTGTAGGCTACCCTGTTATAGCAGGAAGTTATTGTATGAAGGTATTTTGTGTATGCCTTGTCCGGGATTGTTCCCGTGGACCAGATGTTATTGGAGGGTAACTGTAGTGTGCAGGCCCGTCCCAGAGTTATTGAACGCGAGCTTTGCGCCGCTGGTAACTTGTGTTATTGTGTGTCCGCGTTGTTATTGCTCATTGATTATATTCCGACTTTTGAGTCGAGGCTTTTTGGTGGAGAATGATCTCAGTGGAGACACTCCGTGCCCAGGCTATTGTCAATATTATTCGCCATAAACCAACGATAAACCTAAACCGACATCTTAATAATAAAACACATAATTTTGGTAAAACAAAAGCTAACTAACGAATTCTTTCTATCTAACTTTGTTCTTTTGCATTTTGAACCTGTTGACATGGCCGTGCAGATGAAGGTAATTTCCTTTTGTGGAAATGACTAGGACAGCTGACACTATTGTAGCGACCTGAAGCATGCTCGAACCTTGAGTTTGTAGCTTGTGGAGCGCAGGCCATGCGATGTTAGACGTAGTTTTAACTACGCAGTCGTCACCGTAACCACACACATTAGATGACTATGGCTTACAAAGAGTAAACCAAGGTGCAGGCAGGCATTTTAGTAAAACTAGTGTCTATTTCATTACTTATTTATGATGTACAAGTGTATAAATCCTACATGTTACCTTATTGTGTGCTGTTAGCACGTAGTTTCTAAGGATAATTAAATGTTTTTTTTATGGCTGTACACTTAGCTTTTCAATGTAATTGTTTTCTGTTACGGACGTCATCGCCGTAAATTTTGTTAATTGATAGGACTTAGCTAGATGAATTAACGTTAAATGTAAATGTTGAAATGGTATCATCCTAACTTAGATTTGTTTTGCTACCCTGTTAAATGTAAATTCTGACATTAGCTTGATCTTGTAACTTGACCTAGGGACTTGCGTTGTACCATTTTCTTAGCGTTGCTGTTGTTGCTTTATTATTGTGAGTTAGATCTTTCGCGAGGGTTTTCCGTAATTTCTCAGGTAGGGACCTGCTCTTTATTTTTGTTTGTTTATTAGCTTGCGGACTAGCCGATTGTAACCCTCCGAACTAGGCTAGGGGCTTGTGAATTTTATCAATAAATTTTCACGGTGTTTTACATAAGTCTGGATGTTTATTTTCTCAGTCTAGTTTTTAAGGTGAACCCTTCCTTAGGCAGTCTATGACCATCGTCACCATGTACCACGATCCCTGTGGACTACGGACTCTCGTGCCGCTTTAGCCTATTTGGAAGTTCACCTGATCCTCACGGCAATTAAATTATTTATGCCCGACGGGTGAGATGTTAGGGAAGTCATTGCGGTTGTTGGCTATCCTGGCAGCTCCACCGACGGTCGCAATACACTGTCTGTAGTGTTTTGGGAAATTTTGGTTATCCCTGGTTTTGGAATTTGGGTGTTATGCGGTTTAGAACTTGCCGTAAATGACTTTAGGTCACTGTAGTGTTGTTAGCGAGGACTAGTACATGTGCTGGCAACTCGCTATTGTACCGCATCGTACTCAATGTTTTTGCTGATATGGCGAGGGTTTCACATTACATGCGATAACAGCAGTCTGGACAGCATGCTGCTTCCTGGTCATGTGCCGGAAACCTCAAGTGTAAAGCCCTCAAGTCTGCAATCTTGCCTGAGTGATGGCAACAACTTGTCTACCATTCCTTGTGAAAAAAGGAAGTTATTACCTCGTGTACTTGTGTATGTCCAATCCTTTGTCGTGGCTATGTGATGACGCTACGTATTGTTGGAGTTATATATTGTTTGTGAGCATTTGTGTTCACTGTATGCTCTCGTGGCCTCTAGTGTTGTGTCTCGCGCTAGGTGTCGGTGTCGATTTTGTCTCTACCGATTCCCTGTGATTGGCTTAGGCACCCGTGGTTAGTGTTCTATTCTTTGATTTTCTTACACTTTCTACGAGTGGGGCTGTTTCCCTTTCTCTTCGTGGCTTTTCCGCCCTTACTAGTAGGTGTCATTGTCCGTGTATGGTATGCCTTCATACGCCGAACGTGTATTGTGTCCCGTATAAATGTGTGAATGTGTTTTGTCCACGCCATGTCGCCTGTGTCAATGTCTATTGCTTGTGTGTACGGCCCTGGCTCCTATTTTGCCATGTCGCGCCTATTGAGGCTAACTTGGGCAGTATTGCTGTATACTCCCGTGTCAGTTTACGTAACTTTGTGTGTAGAAGAACCTACTTATATACATGTTTGCGCTGTGATTACTATGGAGTGTATACTACATGAGATTTCTTGTGTGCATATGACATGCATGCATAATAACCTGTAAATGCATAATCTGCGCTGCTCCTGTTTTGCAATGCATAATCTGTGCAGTGTCCAGAATATGACATATATACAACTTCTGCATATGGTGCATTTATATAATACAGTTTTCCCTTTTAGATATATCACATATATTGTCACACTGGGGACATGTGAAATTATAAGTGCGCGGGATGGCCATTATCTGTAGCAATGTGTAATTGTGTATCCGTCCATCGCCGTGCGTGTGAGCGTTAGTTTCTCTTTGCGGACCTGGGTTTGCGCTCGTCGCGTGGCCTATTTAGGCTTCATTTCGCGTACCTTTATTCATGAGAGTATATCTTTTGTTTAACCCATTTTATCTGCGTCTGAGCGCTCTCGCTCGACAGTGCGATTGTGGGCTAAGCCCTTAACCGTATGAAGTTAATTGTTCAGTGTATGTGTATGTTCTTATGCCTGCTGTGCATTTTGCCATTCGGTCAGCGGTAATTTACTGCTTTACCTGCTACCCAGCCATTTAAATCTGTATGTGTCATGTTTTTTTTTTTTTTGCAATGTTAAACGGCAATTTTATTGTTTTCATTTGCTGCTTGGGACATTTAAAGCTTTGCATGCACCTCTCCTGCGCTTAGCTAAACATTCTCGTCTAGCGTCTAAGCGCCCTTGCTATCCGGGGTGCCTCTCTTCGCCCCGTGACGGCGGCATAGGCCTCTGGTATCCATGTAGGCCCTTCTTTGCTGCCTTCTGCGGGTGTTATCAGCAAAGTTAGTTTGGGGTTTCGTGTACCATAGTGCCCCCTTGTTGGGTATGGTGCGCGCGTGCTTGAAGAGCTGTTTGGAGGGTTGTATCGCGCCTTTGTGTATGATTGGCCATAGGGGTTGGAAGTAGGTTTTTCCTATTGCCCTGTGTACTATGTCTGTTAACGGGCGAAGTGTGGTGAGGTGTGTGAGTTACGTCCTGAGGGGTTGGAAGCAATACTCTTCTGTATATCTGTCCTGAGGGGGTTGGTATCAGTTTCGGTCTCCGTTCTGGCATGGCCGTCCTCTGAATTGGCGCTGTGGGACGTGTACGTGTTCGTGTGCGTAGTGTGCTGGAGCTCGGAGTGGCAGGCTTTTGTTCACCGGCCACGACCTCCTCCTTCTCCTTCGTGTTGTCTGTTTCAGAGATAGACATCTGTGCGAACTTCTCTGTTAGTGTGTCGATGTCCTCTCCTTGTTTTGTTGTCGCTCCTGCTGCGAACTCAAATACCATATTGTTGGCCTGCAGTTCGCGATACGCTTCCCATATTTCTGAGTGTTCATGGTTCAGCGCTATTGCCTGTTCGGCTACTTTTGTGCCACATGTCCCTATATATGTGTGTTCTTCCCTAAGGCTGTTATATTGCTTGAACATGACCTCGTGCAACAGGTGTAGCCTCCAGTGTGACCGATTGAGCTGCTTGCGGAGGGTAGGGATTTTGGCCTTAATTTTGTTTTTCTGCACCATGCTCCGTGGCCGGATAAGTGCCCTAATTATCCTAGTGTATTGGGCGTGTAAGAGCTGTTGGTACCTCCTAAGGTAATCCTGCCTTTTTGCTAATACCTTGTGCCATGCGATGAGGTCTTGATAGTCTCCAATGTTCTTTAACATGGTCAAACGGTATAGGGGGGCCATTTCTATTTGTGAGGGGCGTTGTAAATGATGTGAGTGTTTGTGTATGTAAATATATGTCCTGGGGGTTGCGTGATACTGAGTTCCCCTAATTGATTGTGAGTGTGTATACCGGTATGGCTAATATATTCTTAGTGTAGCCTGTCTTTAAAATGCTAACGCTCCTGTCCTCTGTACAATGTTCTTACTCAATGCCTGAATTGGATAAGTTGGCGCTATTATATTCTCACTGTAGGGTGTGGTAAATTTTCCCTAATTTATCTTGCTTCAAACAATGTCGTGCCCTGCCTGGCAATGCGTTTATAGCAAAATCTGTATCGGGTGGGTGGCTAGAAATTATACTGTGTATCACCCATAATTTATCTGGCACGTGACTCTGTGCAGAAATGTGTATACTCGCTGCTACAATGCGATTGTTACTCCTAGTTTCCCTATAGGGAGGGTGGGAGGGCTAATATGACCTAATGTAATCCTTTAAATTCTGTGTAGGGAGGGTAGGTGATTCAAAAATAACGGAGTCCCACGTGGAAAAAAATCCCTCTAACGTGGCTCTAAGATAATAAAAAAAATCCTACTGTGCTTGGCTGCTTATTGTTAAGCTTCTACTTCGTGTTTCCCTAAGGGGTGAGTGGGAGGGCTAATGTGAAAAATGATATATCTCCCGTACAAAGGAAAAATCTGTGGCGTAGCTCTCTAGAGAAATTTTTCCCAATTTTCGCTTGGCTGTTTCAGGTACTGAAATCGTAGTTCCAAACCTATTTGTCTGAGATCCTTACTGAGTGGGAACTACCATCACTCGTGGGAACTACCTGGCGTCTTCACCAATATTGTTCAGACCGGGAATAAGGGTTGGTCGAACGAAGGGGTGTTAGTGTTTAATTTTGAAGGTGTGATCTAATGGGGTGAGTTTTGGTGAATGTGCGGGGACTTGGATTTGGGCGTGTGGATGGGAGCTTTGGTCGGGGGAAATGCTCTAATTTACGGGGGTTGTGAATTGGGTAGACGCCCTAACTAATTAAGCTATTAGCGCTCGGTACGAGTATTGCAGATGAGCGTTTAACTAACAGCTGACCACGCACGGAGCTGCTTGTCAGCCGCGTGACTCACCCAAGGCTGTAATAATGAACTTGGCTGCTGCTTAAACAGCAGTTCTAT
Source organism: Meconema thalassinum (assembly GCA_946902985.2). Classification (NCBI taxonomy): domain Eukaryota; kingdom Metazoa; phylum Arthropoda; class Insecta; order Orthoptera; family Tettigoniidae; genus Meconema; species Meconema thalassinum. Next base: position 1,358,112,559 of record OX336388.2, read on the forward strand.
AAAGTGGGCAATGAGAGGTCGGGGTAAAGGGAGTCGGGAAGTAAAACAAAGTGTGAAATGAAGGTGTACAAGAGATTGTGTGTGTAAATGGTCACTGGTTTATTGGACCGTAATTGTTAATGTAGGTCCCTCTTTTTAGGGAAGTGTAACACAAATGTAAAACAAGTTATTACAATAGCAGTGTGGGTGTCAAAGGGTAGGAATACACTTGTAAATCTGGTGTTAGGACTGAGATGCACGCTTACCTCTAGATGATAATTCAGGAACCAGAGCGGCAGAGCCTCGGGCGGCAATAGACCCTGAGTTCAAGTTATACCTCCTTATTCGTTTCTCGTTGCTCGGTCAGCATTCCCCAGTGTTTGGTGTGCTAGATTCTTCCAAGTGTGCTTGTGTGTAATTAGGGCAAGGTATTGGCTAACCACTTAAGCTAGGCGGCCGCCTCTTGCAGTGTTATAGAAGATGTGTGGATTTTGCTGTATTTCCAAGCTTGGGGTAGTTTCTGGGGTTAGAAGAGGGTGTGGGATGTTGTGGCAGAAGTGTGGTACTCGTAGAGTAGTGGATTGGTTTTAGATGTATTTGTGGATGTCCCACTTGTGGGTGTATGTGGGTTCAGTGGCGTAAGCCACCTCTCCCTTTTGGGGGTGCATGTCCTGAGGGTGTAAACCCTCTGGGCATGACAATATGAGGCAATTTTCTCAAGGTCCTGCTCGTTAATTCATTGAATATAAACGTATCATTTGATAGCGAATTGCCATGAAATATATGAAACTCGGCGTCCATTGTTGTTGCAACTTCCATAAGTTCATTAGAAAGATACTAAAGATTCTCCCATGAAATAAACTGGAGCCAATCTGGGCCTTCATTACTGGGTTCAAGTTCTTCAGATAATTATTATTAAAAGAAAAACGCACAATGTGCAAATACATATTTTGTACATAAATGATCAATTATGCTAATGCCAGTCTTATTATTGAGGTTGTCCTCATTTTGCAGTTTTGTGCGTGGTACCTTTCACAATGATCGTTGCACAGGTCACACACACAGTCTTTATTCAGTTGGTGGAAATTCTTGGTTTTGCAAAATCTATAGTGAAATCCATGGGTGGCGTAACGTGTTATTACGTGTCGTAGCTCGTAATTAGCTTGTTTCCACTCTTCTGTGATTATGGCATCTGTGGAGTAAAAGTCGGACCAAATGGCATTTCGTTTCTCATTTAAGCTTCGGCGTGCATTCTCATAGGCTTTGGTGTTTGGTAGGTAAAACTGTATTTTGATGTCGTCGATGAAGTAGTCCTCCTTAGTTAATACATATGTCAACCTTGAAGGGGCAGACTTTCCTATGCCTAAAATCCTCTTAAGATATCGGGCCTTGACTTTTTCTATTATCATCAGGTCGCTGAGTGTGAGTTTTTCCCAGGTAATGCTAATCCCATAGGTTGCTATTGGTGATATGGCTGTTCTGAACAGTAGCATTGCTGTACCCAATGATATTTGTTGAGGTTGTTCGATGTGGTAGATGGCTTTTATTGCTGCGGCCGCTCTTTCTTTAACGTGGATATTGTAGGATGTTAGAGTAGTTTGGAGGGTGACTCCGAGGTACTTGAATTTCGGCACTACTTCTAGTGGTTTGTTGTGAAGAGTCATTGTGTTTTTAAGTGAATGCCTTCCTCCTTTCCTGAAGGTCATCTGTTTGGTTTTGCTCTGGTTAATTTGTAGGCCATTTCTTTCTGTCCATGATGTGAGCCTGTTGAGGACCTCTTGGAGCTCTTCTATGTTTTCTGAACCTATTGCCATGTCGTCCGCATAAAGTAAAAGTGATGCTGATGTATCTATGATTACTTCTGTGATATCTGCTGTCATGATGTTGAATAATATTGGGCTGATTGGATCTCCTTGTAGGATTCCGTTTGTTTGGGTTATGTTATTGGATAGGGCTATGCTATCTGATATTTGGACATAGTTATATCTGATGATATTCGAGATTATGATTACTAACGGATGTGTAGCCCCTAGTAGGTGATTGAGTTTCCGGACGAGCGTCGTTCTGTCAATGAGGTCAAAAGCCTTACGGTAGTCTACGAAGACCACAAAGTATTTCTTTCCTGGGTGCCTCATTGTATCCTGGGCTTGTTCAATTAGATATTTCACGGCATGTAATGTGCTTCTTCCCTTTCGGAAGCCGAATTGACTCTCCGGTATCTGGAAATCTATTTCTTCTGTAAGCCTGTTTGTTAAGATTTTCATGAATACTTTGAAGGATGTATTTTCGAGAGCTATACCTCGGTATGAATCAGGGTCATCAATTTCTCCTTTCTTGAACATCACTTTGATTGTTGACGACCTCCATTGCTCTGGGATTTCCCCAGTGAGTATGCATGTGTTGAATAGTTCTACCCAGTAGTCTAGCATGACGAGCAGAGAGTCTTTTAGGTGTTCATTGCAGATGCTGTCAGGACCGGGGGCTTTTCCATTTTTTTGCTGTTGTTATTGTATCAATAATTTCCTGTCTTGTTATGGGGGTGAAATTTACTGTCATTGTTACTGGAGTTAATTCAAACGCTGTTGACTGGTATTGATGATTGAGAATGCTTCTGAAATGGTTTTCCCATGTTTCTATGGAGATATTGCTCGTTACTGGTGATTTTGGTTTCCTAAGCATTAGGAATGGGTCATTTTGAGCGTTTGCAGCGCGTCTCTTGGCATCTTCTTCAATATAATCCGTTCTCCTCTTTTTGATTAGGGATTTATATTTCCTTCTTTGTTCGGCGTATTGTACCAGGTGATTCGGTTCCGATGTGTCCTTCACTCGATGTAGTGCTATTAGGGTCTTTTTCCGTTCATTATAACAGTCTTTATTGAACCATGGTTGTGACATCCTTACTTTCGTTTGAGTTTGACATAATTGAAGGGTTCTTGTACATATTTCCACTGCTTCAGTTAATTCATGCCGTTGAATTAATTGTTTTGCTTTATCTATTTCTTCGCAGATATGCCCTAGTTTCTCTATATCTAGTTTCCTGGATATTTTATTCCTTGGCGGTATGGGTAGTTGGTCTTGGCAGAAGATTTCAAAGGTAGTCGAGATTGGTAGATGTTTCCTAATTGGGGCCATGGCTGAAGTCCATAGTGCCTTTTGACTGAGTTTTTTAATGTCTGTTCCTCTGTAGAAGACTAGATCTATGGCGCTGGTTCCATTCGGGGCAATGTATGTCTTCATATTGGGGATATTAATAAGGACATAGCCTGCTTCTTCCAGTGTCTCCTTAGTCAGTTCCGTTTTAATGGTTGGTTTGTCTATTCTTGCGTTTATGTCCCCTGCGAAGATTACTCTATCATCTAATTTTGTTTGCGATAAGACCTCTGTTATTCTTTCGATTATGTCCTCTATTGACATTTGCGGTTGAGCATACATGCCTATGATTGATAGTAGGGTGGTTTTTACTATAATTGTGTTTTCTTTTTTTATTATTTCTTTTATTGATCCTAAATTCGGTTTGAGAAAGATGGAGACCCCTCCTGCTGGTCTTCCTTCGGTCTGGCGGGCGAATGAATGAGTCCCGTAGTATCCTTGAATGTTGAAATGCTCTGTTAAAAATGTTTCAGTCAGTATGATGACGCTATAACTGCTTAGTGTCTCTGTTGGGAAAAGAGGTAGGGCATTCTTTATGCCTTCGATGTTCCATAGGAGCACATGTGTATATTTATTGTAGTTCTTCTCCTTCATCACGGTGTGACCTCCGAAAACAAAATCGTCTTACGACTGTTCTGTTTGGCCAGTATTCCGGTCGTTCTGTATTTTCAAGGAATTGGAAAGGAAAACCTATTTTGAAGGCCTTGCTGTTACCTCGTGTGTGAAGTTCTTCACAATAGACGTTCTCGTTGATTCCATTTCTCTCTAGGTACCTTTTAACCATCTCTTCTGTGGCATTTCCTTTCAAATTGCCTAGGTAAAGCCATGCCATTTTGTCTGCAGCTTGTAGATCGTCCTCTTGTATCTTTGTTCCCCTGATGGATTGTTTATTTCTTTTATTTGTTACATTTGTCCATTCTGATTCTCTTCTATAGTTATGATTATTATCCCTTCCTTCTGGATCGTTATGGAACTCTTCATTTCCTCTGCGTGTAGGCATTGCGTTTCTGTTCAGTGTCTGATTTATTTTCTCTTCTATAATTATATTTATTTTGTTCGTTACGAAGTCCATCATATATCTCACGTTTTCTTTTATATCCGCCAGATCTTTATTTTCATTGTTCACGGTTTTGTTTTGCTGTGTGAGTGGGGTTATCGATTCGGACGAGTGTGAACTTTGTATTCCGCCGTCAGATGGGTGTAGTTGCTTGCTACTGCTGCTTTCAGGTTCTGGGTTGTGCCCATCAGATAGCGCTAGTTGTCCCGAGGTCGAGCTGTCTTCTCCCACTGATATTTCATCTCTTTGGTATTCCATAACCTCGCTTCCAGGATCGGTCTTTTCGTTGTTCTTGTCATTCACTACATTAGTTATTACATCAAAGCAGTTTCTCAGTTCGCTTACCGCTTTTAGTATGTCTTCCTTCTTCTCATTCTTAAGGTAGCGACTCGTTTCTGCTATATTAACTATCGTTTTGAGAGCATTCTCAATCCGCGTTTTCATCTCGTCCGCCATTGTCGCGTGTTCAGATAATGTTCCCAAGTTTGTGTACTTCGTTATTAGCTCTTAAAAACCGGTAGGCCACACTTCGTAGTGATATAGCCGCTACTATATAGACTAGTCAGAACACCAATTGATTTTCTTACCTTTCTATGTATTAAATAAATGTTTTATTTGACCTGGAGTGAAGACTTGACCCAGTATCGTCTGATTTTTTTTGCAAAGACTATTCTTCAGATCGGCGATTTCTTTCTTCAATGCCAAATAGTCTGCACATAATTCATCGTACCTTTATTTCCAAGCTTCGGACCCCTCACGTACCTCCTCATCTAATTTCTTCAAAGTGTTGACCTCTTCTTCATGAGAACGAGTGCTTAAAAGGAAAGACATTCGTTGAATGCTCAAGTTTATTTTTTTAAACATATAAAGGAACTATAGTACGTTCTTATTCACAAGAACAATATTTCTTACATATGGCTACTAAACTACGGCTGCATGAGGCCCCAAGATTAGATTAATACCATAGCTACACCAGGCTTTGAACAGTTGCATTGTGCGTGTAAAATAAACAAATTTACCTTTTATAATTAAATGAGACTTCAATGTTCAAAAATAAAACAACGCTTACCTTATTTACTCCTCATTCAAGCAGGTATGATTATTGTATTCCTTCAGTGAGTGTTTCATTGTTATGTATAATTTCACCGATATCACTTTTACGAAGCCTCTTTTCCAGTCTCATCGACCTACTTTCGGCTTCTTCCAGAGAACTTTTCCTTTTCCTTGGAGTAATTTGAGTTGATTTTGGCAGATTTTCAGTCGGAAGGGCATCTAATTTTAAATTTCTACTGTACACTGGAGTATAGTTCAACAATGTTGTCGTAGTGGAATATCAAAACTGTCTTTAGTGAAATGAAGAGAACATACACGAGCTGAAATTATTTATTTATTTAATCGTATGGTGAATTACATAAAAACAAATCACAAATCCAAGTTCAAGTTTTGGAGCCATTCCACAGTACATTCTTGAAGATGAAACAGATCACTAGGGCTCCCGGAGTAGGCATGTAGAGGGCAGCGCTGGATGATATGGTCCATGGTCTGTTCCTCCTCATTGCATTGACACAATGGGGAATCTATCCAACCCCACTTATGGCATAGGTAATTGCAACGGCCGTGCCTGGTTCTGAAATTATGATTAATAATAATAATAATCCTCACTAGTCTGATTATGTTAATTGGTTTGCCTATTAATTTCTCTATTACGTATTATGTAATATCTTAGTTTGAAAATGCGTCAAGAGATATTCCAATGTTTTAACGTTAGAGAGAAACAATTTAAAGAATGATTAATGTTCTGCTCACAACTACAGACAGATTAGTTTTAGAAATCATAACTTGCCATGCTTTAAATTAAACATGTCGTCTCACCTACAAGCTCTGACCTATGAGCTCGCTACATCTTTGTCTTGTGGAAATATAACGTATTTTATATTAGACCCTTTTGTTTTCCTGGAGTAGTTGTTGCAACCATACATTGCACAATTCGGTATTGCATTCCATTTTCCGTTGACAGGGATTTCACTCATAACACAGGGATTATGAAATACAATATTTTCACTAACAATGCTCACACCTGTCAACATAAACATATTTCAATCAGCTGCGGATTACACGTGCTTGACTCCCGCCTACACAGCCACAACTCACTGCTGTCTCCCGCTTCCGTAGTGACGTCATGCGCATGTTGAAACACAGATACGCCTCACCATTATACAGGGCGCCCGAGAATGTTCTCCGCAGTGGTTACGTGCAGCTGCGAGTGGGTGCGTCATCGGTTTACTTTGCAGCACTGTGTCCTTGAAAGGGAGACTCCCGCGTGTGGGCAGTGGGCTATCGAAATCGTCAGATAAACAAGCCTGCATGTCTTCAGTGTGTATCGCAGTAAGTGAGCGTTCAGATAGATTATTGGAAGAGTGCAACAATATACAGGCGGTAGTGTTTACTCCTGAAGAGAGTTTTTTTTTTTTGTGGAATACGTTTTTCGCGAAGGCGATCGGTTTACAGAAAATACAAATTAAGATTTCAGGCGCGGTTTCCTAATTCAAAGTGTCCAAACCGTGATACCGTTCGGGATTAGATAAGAAAATTTCGTGTGACTGGCTCAGTTCACGATGTACCGGGATAGGCAGGCCTACGCTTTTAACAGACGAAAAACTTGTTGAAATCTGCGATATAATGCTGCGTAGTCCAAGTAAATCAACACGAAAATTAGCTCAACAAACAGGAATCTCTAAGTCGACAGCATATAAAGCTGAAAGAGACAAGCTTCAGTGGTTCCCTTATAAAGAAAGTTACCGTGGTTCATGAATTAAAACAAACTGATTACGGAAAATGAGTGATGTGCTGTGAATGGTTCCAAAGATTCATAAATCGACATGGACTTGACGTTTTAAATAAAACTTTTTTTTTTTCAGATGAAGCATGGTTTCACCTATCCGGCTATGTAAATTCCCAAAATTCACGAATTGGGTCTTCAGACAATCCCAATGCACTAAGACAATCACCATTGCATTCGCAGAAAAGTGGCGTATGGGTTGCCATATCACGAGCACGCGTAATAGGGCCAATCTTCTTTTTGACATTTCGGAGAATTCTGATGTCTACGGCTCTGAGATGATTTACAAGTTTATTGCTCAGTTAAATGAAGACGAAATTGAATGATCTTTCTTTCAACAGGATAATGCTACAGCACATACGTCCCACCAGTCGCTTCACCTTTTAAATCATTTTTGGGGGATAGAATAATATCTAAAGGCCTCTGGCCACCACGGTCTTCCGATTTAACCCCACCAGATTATTTTCTTTGGCGTGCGGCGAAATCTGAGGTATACAAAACTAATTCAAAAACAATTGAGGAACTTAAAGTGAATATCATTAATTATATGCAGTCCATTCCGCAAGAAACTATAGTGAAAGTCTTCGACAATATGTGTAGACGTGTTAATGCCTGTCTTCGAACACAAGGACAACACTTCCAGCAACTGTTAAGAAAGGCTCTGGTGAGTACAAAGTTTACTGTTTGTTTGTTATGATGCAAGCGGCAGGCGTGCTGCCAACGTAACTGCTGTAGCTAGCTCTCGCAGACGCATGTAGCCGCTGCGGAGAACATTTCCGGACTCACTGTACTTACACCATGGTGTGAACTAACGATATGAGTCAGCGGAGCGTGCCAAGTTTACTCGCGCTCACATATATAATGACCCTGTAGTTCACTAAATTGTTGTAAAGTTTATTGTTTCTATTCTTTTTTATTTTCCTAAAATCTCAATTCCAAGTCATGTTTTAAACATTAAGTTCCCAGCCTGAAGAGCTGGAACTGTGTTTTTTTTTAAATTCCAACACACGCATACCGATATAAATTGGCAATATCGAATACAATACTGCACATAGTCATATGAAAAGCAGCTAGGTTAGGACCGTAAATTGTTATGTCTATGAATGTTGGTTTGCTATCAGCTTTCAGATTGAGGGATTTTTCACACCTATGGTTTGGTCATCCCTGAAGGAAATTCCCCTTGTGACGTCACATGACCTTGGGTTTACATCAGACTACAACTTGGTCAGTTGATATCTTCTTTTGTTTATTCTAGCGCCAAAATTCAAATCTGGGGGATTTTTAGGTAAAATCTAGAGAATTTAGAGATTTTTCACACTCGTAAATTGGCTACCCTGTTGAGAATTTCCCTAATTACGACACAAAGGTGCCAAAATTCAAATCTGGGGGATTTTATGGGGATATCTAGGAAATTTAGGGACTTTCACACCCCTAGGCTGGCAACCCTTCTATGAATTCCCCTCGTGGAGTCACATGGGCTTGGACACGTTAACGCCGCCATCTTGGTCACGTGATCTTGGTCATCTTGAAAGAGCCACCATCTTGTTTATGTTAATCAGCTGCTCTTGTTATCGCGAGAAGTGTCGGCCTACTGTTACGATTAACGATAACTAGAGCCATCATACTAGAGTACCATTCTGGTAATATGGGTATTGACTAAGTGACATTTGGGGATGTAGGAAGACGTGCCGTAATTCATATACTGGTGTAGCACACAGCCCTATCATGCCGCAGACATCACGTAGGAACGATGTTATCTCGAGCAAGTGCACATGTTCGACCACTGAACAAAATTAATTATGCATGCTATAAGGGCACATTTTTCGACCACCTCGTGGTGTAACGGCTAGCGTCGCCCCGGAGGTCCGGGCTCGATTCCCGGCTCTACCAAGATATTTTAATTCTGGTTTGAGGGCTGGAACGGGGTACGCTCAGCCTCATGAGACAAAACTGAGAAGGGGAGGGTTTGATTCCCACCTCAGCCATCCTGGGAGTGACTTTCCGTGGTTTCCCCACCTCTACTTCAGGAAAATGCTGGTTATCAGACAAATTTCACACACACCCAAATAGGCAACAAGGGGCTACATGACCACAATGTTGCAAAGCCCCTACATGAATCAACAACAACACCGTACAGATTTAAGAGTAACTATTCTCTAAAATCATTTAGGCCCTATACCAATTTAAAATGATAGTCACTGCTCTTATATCGTTGAGTGGGTTTGGGTAGCTGAACTGCCCAAGAAGCATGGGTCTTGTTTGGTAACTTCTCCCGACACAGTTGGCGAATGCCCACATAAGATTACTCAATCCCTATAAAGGAAACCGTCCACCTTTTACGAATCTTCATTATCAGTTACTGCTGTGAACATACAGTTTATTCTCTGCGCACGTTCTTCACGCGGAGTCCAGCCAACAAGGTCACAAACTTTCTCTGTCTCTTTCCACACATCAATTATTATCGTATCTATTTTCAATGGCATCTCGTGGTATGTAAAAAGGGGTTTCAGTGGATTACACGCCACGGGGAGGACTGTGGTGTTGTCATCATTCCCTAACGGTAAGATTCATGAGGAAAATGAATGCGATAATGAAAAATACCGTACTATACTCACACACGTAACTATTGACTTACCGCATACCTAATTTACTAGAAGATGTTGCTGTTGGTTCTTTTACGGGCTTTGGGACATCGTGGTCATGTAGTTAGTTATTGTTGTTTTAAGGGGCGGAACTACTAGGTCATCTGTCCCTCGTGGTCATGTAGCCCCGTGTACTAGGGGGTGTGTGAAATTTGTCTGATAACCTGTCTTATTGTAATGGCTGTATTAGTGTGTGTGTTTGTAATTCAGATGAGGATTGAGTAGGCAGTCGTGGCCTTAAGTTAGGAACCATCCCGGCATTTGCCTGGAGTAGAAGTGGTAAACTACGGAAAACCACTTCCAGGATGGCTGAGGTGGGAATCGAACCCGCCGCTTCTCAGTTTGGCCTCACGAGGCTGAGTGTACGTCGTTCCAGTCCTCAAGCCAGTATTAAATTTCTTAGCTGAGCCGGGAATCAAACCCGGGTCTCCGCGGCGACAGCCAAGAGTGCTAGCCACTACGCGACGAGGCGGACTTACTAGACTTCTCTAAAGCATTTAGCACTATTAACCACAATAAACTGCTTACTAAACTACACGATATTGGTATAAGAGGTACGACTTACAAACTATTTGAAAGCTATCTCATAAATAGGGTATAATGAATAAGACTATCAGCGACACATCAGAAGGAACACAGGGTATTCATCAAGGGAATGTTTTCTCCCCTACACTATATAAACTGTTCATAAATGACAGGGATGAAGCCATTAATCATAATAAAATATTTATTTATACTGATGACACCACTATATTTACCATAGATAAATACCCTAAAACAGATTCTGATAGACATCAAGAAGACTTCAATAACATCACGAAATTGTGTCATGACAATAATTTGTATATAAATGGACCCATAACCAAATCTAAAATAATGCACATCAGAGTTGATATTCTTCTTCTTCTTCCTCCTCATCCGATACGGATGAAGAGTTCCGTGTAAGACAACCCAAACCACGTTCGTAAATTATCCATCCTAGATGTTCGTCTCCTTCCCGGTCCACGCTGACCTTCAATTTTACCCTGAAGTATAACTTGGAGCAGACAGTATTTTGGATTCCTCATCATGTGTCCCAAGTATTCCAACTTCCTCTTCTTAATTGATTTTAACAGCTCAGGTTGGCTGCTCACACGCTGAAGAAACTCGGCATTACTCATATGTTCTGTCCACGAGATTTTAAGAATCTGCCTGTAGGCTATATCCACATTTCAAAAGCTCGAGTCTTCTTTTCTGTAGCTACCGACAAGGTCCAAGCTTCAACACCGTAAAGAAGGGTGGATACAACATAACACTTCACAATTCTTTTCTTAAGCGTCATGCTGAGATCTCGACAGCATATTAGTTGTTTCATTGTCATAAAGATGGATCTAGCCTCCTCTATACGGCATCTTATTTCAACCGAAGGATCCCAATTCTCATTAATATTCTGTCCTAAATAAACCAAACTCTTGACTCGTTCAATCTGATGTCCATCGACCAAAAGGACTTGTGACAATGCTGGGTTTCGCGACATTATCATATATTTTGTTTTCTTAATGTTGAGGTCTAGGCCATATTGTTTACTCTTTTGATTCACCATAGTAACAATCTCTTTAAGTCCTTCGAAACCATTTGCAATCAATACAGTATCATCTGCTTACCAGCTTGCCACGGTGGGTGAGTGGATAGCGTGTCGGTCTACTAACCCCAAGATTGCAGGTTCGCTCCTGGCCGTGGTAAGTGATTTTTGAAAGGCGGCAAAAATACGACACGCATGTCATACGATGTTGGCATGTCAAAGAACCCATGTGAAATCAGTAGGCCGTGTTCATAATGGCAAAATTAATCTCGGGAGTTTCCGCCAACACAAAGTTCCTCATTTCTCTACTAGCAAGCGCTATAGTGTTCAAGGAGCTTAGATATCTAATAACCTTGACTTTCATAGTGATTCAAGGAACAACGAAATTCGACATGCAAGCTACCCTCTGGATGTCAAATAACAAAGCTTGCACCTGGCACCCGAGGCCATACGATTTTATTAATATTATCTGCATACCGTATATTATTAATATAATTACCGTACCATTGACCTTAATACCTTGTTGAATGCCATCAAGTGACTCTGAGAAAATCTGTTCTGCATAGATATTAAAAAAGTGGCGAAAGAATGCATCCCTGTCTCTCACCACGCATTATTTCCACTGATCTCAATATATGTCTATCGATTTTGATACTAGCCTTTTGATCCCAGTACAAATTAATGATGATCCGAATGTCTTTCTCATCTATTCCTGAGTTCTTGTGTGCATTATACAACTTACATGCTGACAGCGGTCAAAGGCTTTTGCATAGTCCAGAAAACATGCATATACATCCTGATTTACCTCACGGCATCTCTGAAAAAGAACTTGAAGCGCAAATAATGCCTCACGAGTTCCTAGACCGTTGCGGAACCCAAACTGCGTGTCACTGATATTCATCTCGCATTTCCTTTAATGCGATTATGGATAACTTCGAGAAATATCTTGAGTACATGGCTCATAAGACTGATTGTCCTAAAGTCACTACATGACTTAGCCATCGGTTTCTTCGGAAGAGCAATAAATGTAGACAAGAGCCAGTCTTCTGGTAATATGCCCGTGTTGTATATCTTGTTATATAATGTAGTGAGCGTCACACTGCTATCATCCAAGATCTTCAATTATTACAGCTTGCCACGGTGGGTGAGTGGTTATAGTGTCGGACTACAAACCCCAAGATTGCAGGTTCGCCCCTGGCCATGGTAAGTGATTCTTGAAGGCGACAAAAATCACGATACTCATGTCATACGTTGTTGGCATGTTAAAGAACCCATTTGAATTCAGTAGGCCGTGTTCAATGGCAAAATTAATCTCGGGATTTTCCGCCAACACAAAGTTCCTCATTTCTCTACTAGCAAGCGCTATAGTGTTCAAGGAGCTTAGATATCTAATAACCTTGACTTTCATAGTGATTCAAGGAACAACGAAATTCGACATGCAAGCTACCCTCTGGGTGTCAATTAAAAAAGCTTGCACCAGGCACCCGAGGCCATACGATATTATTATTATTATTATTCAATAATTACACTGGAATGTCATCATGACCAGGAGCCTTACCATATTTCGCTATCCTGATCGCATATTTTACTTCATCCATGGTGATCATGGGTCCAACAACTGAAGGAATTTCGGGTCGGGAAGGACGATGATCATCATTAAAAAGCTCTTGTATATAGTTCTCCCAAACCTGTAATTCTTCTTCTACTTCAAATACTGCGTTACCTTGACTATCAACTAAATTGACTGTGTTTCTTTTCCTGTGTCTACCTCAGACTTCTTTGATTTTCTTATGGACCTGGAAAACATCATATTTACTATTACTGTAAGTTCTTCAATTTATTTGCACCTATGTGACATCCAAGCTTCCTTGGCTTGTCTGATCTTATTTGTTATCAATCAATATTCTTCATTATCTCTTCCTTTGACTTCTCTTCGTCGACTCATTACAGTGGAGCCAAGGGAGGATTACTGGGAGTTAGACCCCCCGCCCCCTATTGGAAAATCCGGCAGGTTGTGATTTGTGTCTGTTTCACCACCGGCGCGGTGACGTACTGTTGTCGCCTTTCGGCCCGGGTCCCCATTTGAGGCTCCACACTTTCCTCTTCAAAACAAATCTGCTACTATAGTACTCCTTTTCTTCTTTTTAGAACGATCTCCCTTCAATTTCACATTTAACTTCTGACTCTCTCAGAACTATCTATCTTTACTCCTTTTCTATCTTCTGTATTTCCTGAATCAGGTCCTATCCTGGCCAACGACTATAACATTGTAATCACCCAATCACCCTAACACATTTGCAGTTGGTACGAAATCATTGGATATAGCACTCAAGGCCCTCGGGCTGATAGGCTAGAATAGTCTGCGAATGCATGGGTCAGGTCAGGTCAGGACGTCTTTATGACAAGCAGTCTACCAACAGAGTCGCGAAGCTTGGCTCATTCTTTTGTACCGCGCGACAATAATGCTCTCACGCAGCCAGCAAGCATGTGCCGACTGCGCTATGTTGGTGTATGTTGTTGCTGCTGCATTTACTGTGCAGTATGTTACCATTGCGTAAAGGTTGTATCTTTAATTTAACATGTGTTTTATAAGAGGAGGTGTGTGCAGAGCAATATTAGAAGCATATTTCAGTTTTGTCTATGTAATCTATTTAGTCTATTTTCAGTCGGTCAACACGAGTGTACGGTACCCAATTAGATTGGACGATGAGTGACAATTAGCTCTTAGAGCCTGAAATAAAAATATACCTGAATCGTGTACACACTTAATAAAACACTTTTCACATAAAGGGGGGAGGGGGATGAGGAGCGCTTTATGAAGTGTATACATAATTATTGTATTATTAATTACACAGGGAAATTAATTGTTACTCCTCGCCCAATCTAATTGGGTGTATTCATGTTGACCTACTGAAAAGTCATTCTATTAATGTAGACTGTTCAAATAACAAGACGACACCCGAGTTTCCAAAGGACCCTAAAAGGTAAGATTTGAGCTATGGATTTTAGGCTAGTATTATAAAGCTTTTCAAGAGGAGCGTGATGGCGCAGTGGCTTAGCTGCTCGTCAATCACCCGGACGGCCGGAGTTCCAATCCCGGTGACAGCGGGGTGGAATTTTCACCTGAAAAATCACGTGGCGTCAGGAAGGGCATCCGAGCAAAAGCAAAATGAGCCTGGTTGGCTCCTGTGACCCCAATTAATTGGGATAAGCAGTAGAAAGTATTATAAAGCTCTTCAATCAAACAACGGAACTATGTCTTTAACTGGTTATAAATCAATAATAATGTTATTGGTTTTAGGTCACTTCTAACTACTGTGGCTTTTAGAGACGCCTGTGTGCCGGAATTTTGCCCAGAAGGAGATCTTTAACGTGCCAGTAAATGTACAGATACGGCCCCCTAGCACCCTTAAATGCCAGCTGACTGCGCCAGGACTAGATCCTGCTACCTTGGGAACAGCAGGCGAGAACGTTACCGCTGCACCACGCAGCCAGTCGGTTGTAAATCAGAAGCATGTCTCGGTAGGATACCTATGCATGGCTTCGGTGGCGTAGTAGGTAGCATGCTAACTGCTATGCCCAAGATTGCGGGTTCAAACCCAGTCGAAGTCGTCGGGCCCATGTCATAGATTTATGGCATGTAAAAGAATCTACAACTACAATTGGTAGTGTGTAGCCAAAGATTTGTAGGCTATTGGGTTAGAAACGCTCTATCAAGTTCCAACGTTCGCCGCTGGGTTTCAGTGACAGTGGCGTCTGATAGCTAAAGTTGGAACTACTTGACATTAAATTGGGAACCCACGGACGTTCATTTGAAATGCCCTGCTATGGCCATTGGCTGCAATTCAAATATAAATATCTATGCAGTTTGAAAATTAAGACATAAGTAAACGTAAATGATGTAATCTCAAACACGCGCCGATATTTTAATTTTCAGATGTAGAAAATGATTGTTTAATAGTCAGAGAGCTGATTTAATGATAAAGATGTAGACTATTTTGTACAATAATATAAACTTACTAGCGGACCCGTGCGAGAACTCTCGCATGTGTATAAACCACCCTCCTGTTGTGCGGCCAGCAACCAGGCACGCGCACACCTTCCGACAGCCAACCGAACTAGGGTCGTGGATTGCGCACAGCTAGAAACCGTAACAGAGTAAATGGTAAATTCACCATCAAATCATGACTAAAGATCTTACCTTTTCACAGAAGATGCTGAAAATGTTCTCCTTCAACTGACAGAGAGGTGTTGTACCGTGTAAATAAATTAGCGTTTACACGTTGTAATTCCCTTCTGTTGTGAGGGATATCTGCTGCCGTATATTGTTCTCCAGCTCCACTAGAGTACGGGTAATTGATCTGTACACTTTGAATGTTAAATTAACCCACAATCGAACAACAAACGGGCTTAGATCCGTGCTTCGATTAATTACAGTAAACACGCAGGGTGGTACAGGAGTATCTACATAATGTAACGATGTAACTTCCTTCAGCTGAAGGAGAACATTTTCAGCATCTTCTGTAAAAAGGTAAGTTCTAACCTTTAACTGGTGACGTGAGGTCATCCAGGCTCCCAAGGAAAAGAATATACATCTGTGCTCCTTAATTAAATCTTGCAGGAAGCTATTGTTTATGTTACCTTCTTATCTGTGTGCTGACACTTCACAACCTCGTTGGTGAAAGTTTAGTGACCCTGGTTAGCTCGCCTCCATGCAATCTGCGACCCGAGTTCGGTTGGCTGGCGGTAGTCGTGCGCGCGCCTGGTAGCTGGCCACGCTTCAGCAAAAGAATCTCACTGTATAAATATGCTTATTTGTTTGAACGCACTTTTTAACCAAATTGTCGATATTTATGAAATCAGAGAGCAATTCATCACAATGGGTTGTGTGCGCCCCATGTGTACAGACTACCCTCCCGGCTTTAGTGATATGCGGCTGTAAGTTACACAGTTCTGACAGGGGCTATCGTCTTGTTTAATTGTTTAAAAGCACTTTATAAACAAATAAATATATTTCCGTTGAATTTTCAAGAGATGCAAGATTTTTCCTGTACTATTGAGCAGGGGCGGTTCGACCTTGTACATCTAGGGGGAGGGGGGGGGTGATAATTTAAAAAAGGCGATTGGCTGTTTAACATTGCCGACTATACGCTTAAAAACTGAGCAACGGGAGGGAAAGGGAGGGGGGGGGGGCGGCAAACGATACACAAGACAAACATACTTAATTAATGGCTTTCATTTAAAATGTATTTTATTAGTTCCAGAATTTTGAATCGCAGGAAAATTTGATAAATGAGCAAAATAAGTGTTTAAATATTACAAGAATTAAAACAATCTAGTTATTCTTTCTAAAACCCTGCTCTACGATGTTTTAACAAGGACTACTTCTCCATTATCTCCGTGATATCAAAGTCGTCGACCTTATCTTTCGATAAAAACAACATCATGACGGAGTCTAAGCGGTCGTCACCCATCGATGTCCGCAAATTATTGAAAATGAAGGACCGTTCGGAAGAAGCAGAAGATACTGGGGATGTTAAAATCAGTCCAACTACTTGATAACCACACGGGATAATCCTCTTTGATTTATCAGCAACTTTTCCGATTTCTTTAAAAGATGAGCACTGTTTACTGGCATCGAGCAAGATTTCAAGCTCAGCCAGCACAAGCTCTTCATCGTGAAGGATGATTTTCGAGTGTGATTGCTTTATATATCGGACGCGCTCGATGGTGCAGTATTTTTCTGTCAGCGGGTATCTTGAAAAATATGTGGAATGGCTCTAGCAAAGAAATCAGTTTTGCGAGATTGTCTTACACGCTTGTAGTAAATACATCCACAAGTATTCGGAACTCCTTTCTGTAGAATGTAAGGAAAGAAATTTCTGCTGTAGTTTCAGCGTGCGCATCATACTTCTTTGCAAGTCGCCGGGTCCTGTGGTGCTTTAAGAAGTCTTCCTCCGCATTTACTTGCATACTTTTCGCGAATGACGATGCGTTCATCTTGCCGTCGTCGTTGATATCTTCAAAAGACTCCAAAGCGCTTTGAATCAGCTGCATCGCGTCTACTACATTCAGCTCCTCCGCTTCTTAAAGCTCGGTTACGTTCTTAATATTAAACATGATGTTTTTGGTAAAGTACATGCAGCAGATAAAATCAAAGTCTAGAAGCTTTCTGTGCAAGCCTGACGCAAAAGTTCAGGTTTTACTGTCAAATTCAGAATCGAATGAGGTTTTCATTGTTTCCAATGCTGTGACTATCCCTTCATAAGACGTAGAAACAGCTCTCACAGATTTGGCGCGCGCAGTCCTCCTTGTTTTTGATAAATTCTTAAGTTGAGTGAATTTTTAATTGTATCCAGTTCTTTCTGCAAGCTTAAATGTCGCTTCGTGCTACCCGAAGAAAAAAAAGTACAATGCTTCAAGAGTGTCAAAAAACACTCGGATAAGTGCGCTAGCATTACAAGCTGTCTCTACGAAAAGTTTAACCTGCGAGCTTGGCATGAAACGTACGGAATATATATTTTGCACTTCTCTGATAGCTTTTTCTGAGTGCCGTTGTATATATTTAAACACAAATAGTGCTAAATGTTCCGGCATAACTCAACAAAATGACAGCGTTTCGCCCCGGTGTGCTATTGGGCTCTTCAGTTGGTTAAAGCACACCTCACCAAGACACTGTCAAGTACACACTGGGAAGGCCATTGCAAGACGTATTTGATACATGTGTATCCGCGTCACGAGCAATGCCAGTGCACTATGGGAGTCGAAACTCCACTCCAAAGCAATTATAACCTTACCTTGGCATTGAATATACAATTTTCAAAAGAAAATTATGTATTGCCCGTTGAGCCATTATATATTTAAACACAAATAGTGCTAAATGTTCCGGCATAACTCAACAAAATGACAGCGTTTCGCCCCGGTGTGCTATTGGGCTCTTCAGTTGGTTAAAGCACACCTCACCAATACACTGTCAAGTACACACTGGGAAGGCCATTGCAAGACGTATCAAGCAGCGATGGCAGAATTGTGCCACTTTGTAAATGGAAAAGGCCACGTAGACGTTCTCCTTGATAAACATTTACGGACGATCAGAATTGAGGAAGAACAAGAGAAGGAGTTCCACAAAAAAGTTATCCAGATATTTATTGGCACAGCAAGAACCCTTTTCTTTTGAAAATTGTATATTCAATGCCAAGGTAAGGTTATAATTGCTTTGGAGTGGAATTTCGACTCCCATAGTGCACTGGCTTTGCTCGTGACGCGGATACACATGTATCAAATACGTCTTGCAATGGCCTTCCCAGTGTGTACTTGACAGTGTCTTGGTGAGGTGTGCTTTAACCAACTGCAGAGCCCAATAGCACACCGGGGCGAAACGCTGTCATTTTGTTGAGTTATGCCGGAACATTTAGCACTATTTGTGTTTAAATATATAATGGCTCAACGGGCAATACATAATTTATTTTTGAAAATTGTATATTCAATGCCAAGGTAAGGTTATAATTGCTTTGGAGTGGAGTTTCGACTCCCATAGTGCACTGGCTTTGCTCGTGACGCGGATACACATGTATCAAATACGTCTTGCAATGGCCTTCCCAGTGTGTACTTGACAGTGTCTTGGTGAGGTGTGCTTTAACCAACTGAAGAGCCCAATAGCACACCGGGGCGAAACGCTGTCATTTTGTTGAGTTATGCCGGAACATTTAGCGCTATTTGTGTTTAAATATATAATGGCTAAACGGGCAATACATAATTTTCTTTTGAAAATTGTATATTCAATGCCGTTGTATATGCCAGACATGTTACTAGCAAAGTCGTACAATTGAAACGCTAGTTTATCGAGTGGAAGTAAAAGTTTTTCTGAATGTAAAATTTAAAATATTTTTTCAGCCAACTCCTCTCCAGTCTTTTTTGTTAAAACAGCTATTTTTAAAAGACGCTCCACAGGAACGTGCTCTTCATCTTTTTCGACGACGTATCGGATATTCAACGCGAGGAGGTCTTTATGTGGCATATCGGGAGTAGTATCTGCTCTAACGGAGAACATACCGGGGTTCTTGATCTCTTCTGCAATTATTTCACGAATTTTCTCTCCAAGTAGATGGATGAATTCATTTTGAGAGTCCTTGCTCATATACGTAACGTTGTGCTTCCGCGTATTAACTTCTTCCAACCACCTATTCATGACCGGACTATGCCGTGTTGGGGGATAGTGGTGGTTCAACGGTTCGGGATGACTCAACGGTGGCCTTTTCCATTTACAAAGTGGCACAAATCTGCCATCGCTGCTTGATGAGCTTCTGAAGTTCCGTGACCTTTCAATGTGTACCACTGACGTACTCCAGCGTGCGACCATTCTTCACTTGCGGACGCCCTTCCTCGTTCTTTTGGAAATAAGCCACAGGCAAAACAAAACACCGCGCCGTAACTTCAACATGGGAAAATCCGTATACCAGGCCGGATTAAATCGATGCTGCTTATTTTCTGGTATATCTGCTGGAAATGCACTAAGTTTTGGCTGGAAGACCCCAAGTGAGGTCAGGTACAGTCGTTCGTTTGCCGTGATAATTCTTTTCCGTTTATCAGGATCGCGATTAACAGGTAAATCGCCCGCTTGAATGTGTACTGCGTCCGCACGCATGTTATTTCCCTCCGCTCTTGCTCGTTGAAGCAACTGACCGCTTTCATCATGGATTCTGGATAAGCAGTCTTATCATTTCTACCATAAAAAGTTTTGTGTTCGGAATAGCGTCTTCTTTTATTGTTTTCAAAATACATTCAGCTCTTTTGAAATGCGTTATAAACTCACTAACTTGGTCAGAAAAAACAATCTACGAAAATTCGCTACTACGCGGTGTAGGACCGTCCCCACTACAACCGGGCATCCGATGAAGTTCCAGCTGCTCGTAACTTGCGAACGTCAGATGTGTTGGGGGATAGTGGTGGTTCAACGGTTCGGGATGACTCAACGGTGGTCAATGGCTCAACGGTAGACGATGTCTCAACGGTAGATGATGGTCTCAACGGTAGATGATGGCTCAACGATGGGCAATGGCTCAACGGTGAGCGATGGCACACCGGTAGACGATGGCTCAACGGCAGATTTTGATTTGAATTGTACCTTAGCTACCCGATTGGCATTAAGTTCAACCCTTTGAAGACGTTGAGCGTCGCAGGAGTGCTTTTCCGGAATCTCTCACCGTTTTCTTTTTTTTTTGGGGGCCCTGAAGATGTCCATTGTGCGTGACTTATTTGGGTTTTGCCGAAGTACAGGTCGAAATTTTCAAGATATCGAACTGAAATTTGGTGCGGTGAAAAGAGTTAGACCCTGTGAGGAAACCTATTGTCGGGCGTTTAAAAACGGTGCAGGGCCGGATCTTTTTTGGGGACCATGAATTTCAAACTTTTTTTTTGGAATCGATATATCTCGGAAACGGATGGTCGTATCGAAAGACGTTAAATGTACAAGTGTAATATCTCCGCGGTATGCAACTTTTTTACTCAAAACCATTTTTTTGATATCTCTCACCGTTTTCTTTTTTGGGGCCCTGAAAATGTCCATTGTGCGTCACATTTTTGGGTTTTAGCGAAGTACAGGTCGCAATTTTCAATATATCGAGCTGAAATTTGGAGCGGTGAAAGAGTTGGACCCTGTGAGGAAACCTGTTGTCGGGGGTTAAAAACGGTGCAGGGCCGGATCATTTATGGGGGCCCTGAATTTCAAACTTATTTTTGGAATCGATAGATTTCGGAAACGGCTAGTCGTATCGAAAAACGTTAAATGTACAGGTGTAAGATCTCCGCGGTATGCAACTTTTTCCCCAAACGATTTTTTTGATATCTCTCACCGTCTTCTTTTTTTGGGGCCCTGAAGATGTCCATTGGGCGTGACATATTTGTCTTTAACGAAGTACAGGTCGCAATGTTCAAGATATCGAGCTGAAATTTGGAGCGGTGAAAGAGTTGGATCCTGTGAGGAAACCTGTTGTCGGGGGTTGAAAACGGTGCAGGGCCAGATCTTTTATGGGGGCCCTGAATTTCAAACTTTTTTGGAATCGATATATCTCGGAAACGGTTGGTCGTAACGAAAGACGTCAAATGTACAGGTGTGTAAGATATCCGCGGTATGCAACTTTTTTGCTCAAATCGATTTTTTGATATCTCTCACCGTTTTCTTCTTTTGGGGCCCTGAACATGTCCATTCTGCGTGACATTTTTGCGTTTAGTAAAGTACAGGTCGCAATTATCAAGATATCAAGCTGAAATTTGGTGCGGTGTAAGAGTTAAGGCCTGTAACGAACCCTATTGTTGGGCGTTAAAAGCGGTGCAGGGCCGGACCATTTTTTGGGGGCCTCGAATTTCATCCCTTTTTTTGGAATCAATATATATCCACAAACGGCTGGTCGAATCGAAAAAACGTTAAATGTACAGGTGTAAGATCTCCGCGGTATGCAACTATTTTACTCATAAGGATTTTTTGATATCTCTCACCGTTTTCTTATTTTGGGGCCCTGAAGATGTCCATTGTGCGTGACATATTTGGGTTTAGCGAAATACAGGTCGCAATTTTCATGATATCATACTGAAATTTGGTGCGGTGAAAGAGTTAGACCCTGTGAGGAAACCTATTGTCGGGCGTTAAAAAACGGTGCAGGGGCCGGACCTTTTTTTGGGGGCCCCGAATTTCATCCCTTTTTTCGAATCAATATATCTCCAAAAAGGCTGGTCGCATCGAAAACGTTAAATGTACAGGTGCAAGATCTCCGCGGTATGCAACTTTTTTACTCAAAACGATTTTTTTGTATCTCTCGCCGTTTTCTTTTTTTTGGGGGGGGGGGGGGGCTGAAGATGTCCATTGTGCGTTACAATTTTTGGGTTTAGCGAAGTACAAGGTCGCAATTTTCAAGATAGCGAGCTGAAATTTGGAGCTGTTGGACCCTGTAACGAACCCTATTGTTGGGCGTTAAAATCGGTGCAGGGCCGGACCTTTTTTTGGGGCCTCGAATTTCATCCCTTTTTTTGGAATCAATATATATCCAAAACGGCTGGTCGAATCGAAAAACGTTAAATGTACAGGTGTAAGATCTCCGCGGTATGCAACTATTTTACTCATAAGGATTTTTTGATATCTCTCACCGTTTTCTTTTTTGGGGGGCCTGAACATGTCCAGTGTGCGTGATATATTTGGGTTTAGCGAAGTACAGGTCGCAATTTTTCAAGATATCGAACTGAAATTTGGAGCGGTGAAAGAGTTAGACCCTGTGAGAAAACCTATTGTCTGGCGTTAAAATCGGTGCAGGGCCGGATCTTTTTTTGGGGGTCCTGAATTTCAACCTTTTTTTTTTGGAATCAATATATCTCAGAAACGGCTGGTCGCATCGAAAAACGTTAAATGTACAGGTGTAAGATCTCCGCGGTATGCGGATTTTTTTTATATCTCTCACCGTTTTCTTTTTTGGGGGCCTGAACATGTCCAGAGTGCGTGATATATTTGGGTTGAGCGAAGTACAGGTCGCAATTTTCAAGATATCGAGCTGAAATTTGGAGCGGTGAAAGAGGTAGAACCTGTGAGAAAACCTATTGTCTGGCGTCAAAATCGGTGCAGGGCGGATCTTTTTTTGGGGGTCCTGAATTTCAACCTTTTTTTTGGAATCAATATATCTTAGAAACGGCTGGTCGCATCGTATAAACGTTAAATGTACAGGTGTAAGATCTCCGCGGTATGCAACTTTTTTACTCAAAACAATTTTTTGACATCTATCGCCGTTTTCTTTTTTTTTGGGGGGGGGGGGGAGGCCTTGGGGATGTCCAGTGTGCGTGACATTTTTGGGTTTAGCAAAGTACAGGTCGCAATTTTCAAGATATCGAGCTGAAATTTCTAGTGGTGAAAGAGATTTAGACCCTGTGAGAAAACCTATTGTCGGGCGTCAAATACGGTGCAGGGCCGAACCTTTTCTTGGGCCCTGAATGTCATCCCTTTTTTGGAATCAATATATCTCGGAAACGGTTGGTCGTATCGAAAAATATTTAATGTACAGGTGTAAGATCTCCTCGGTATGCAACTTTTTTACTCATAACGATTTTTTCATATCTCACACCGTTTTTCTTTTTTGGGGGGCCCTGAAAATGTACGTGTGCGCGTGACATTTTAGCCTCTAGAAAATGCACTGGTCGCAGTTTTCAAGATATGGACCTGGAATTTGGTACGGCGAAAGGGACGCAGCCTGTGAGGAACCCTGTTGTTGGGCGTTATAATCGGTGCAGGGCCGGAACTTTTTTTGGGGCCCTGAATTTCATCCTTTTTCTTGGAATCGATATATCTCTCGGAAACGGTTGGTCGTATCGAAAAACGTTAAATATACAGGTGTAAGATCTCAGCAGTATACAACTTTATAACTCAAAACGATTTTTTGATATCTGTCACCGTTTTCTTTTTTTGGGGCCTTGAAGATGTCCAGTGTGCGTGATATATTTGGGTTTAGCGAAGTACAGGTCACAATTTTCAAGATATCGAGCTGAAATTTGGAGCGGTGAAAGAGTTAGACCCTGTGAGAAAAGCTATTGTCTGGCGTTAAAATCGGTGCAGGGCCGGATCTTTTTTGGTGGTCCTGAATTTCAAACTTTTTTTTGGACTCAATATATCTCAGAAACGGCTGGTCGCATCGAAAAACGTTAAATGTACAGGTGTAAGATCTCCGCGGTATGCAACTTTTTTACTCAAAACGATTTTTTGATATCTCTCGCCGTTTTTGGGGGGGCCCTGAAGATGTCCATTGTGCGTGACATTTTTGGGTTTTGCGAAGTACAGGTCGCAATTTTCAAGATATCGAGCTGAAATTTGGAGCGGTGAAATAGTTAGACCCCGTAAGAAAACCTATTGTCGGGCGTTAAAAACGGTGCAGGGTCGGATCTTTTTTGGGGGCCCTGAATTAACTTTTTCTAAATCGATATATCTCGGAAACGGTTGGTCGTATCGAAAACCGTTAAATGTACAGGTGTAAGATCTCCGCGGTTATGCAACGTTTTTACTCATGACGATTTTTTTGATATTTCTCAGCGTTTTCTTTTTTTGGGGGCCCTGAAGATGTCCATTGTGCGTGACATTTTTGGGTTTATCAAAGTACAGGTCGCAATTTTCAAGATATCGAACTGAAATTTCTAGCGGTGAAAGAGTTAGACCCTGTGAGAAAACCTATTGTCGGGCGTCAAATACGGTTGCAGGGCCGAACCTTTATTGGGGCCCTGAATGTCATCCCTTTTTTGGAATCAATATATCTCGGAAACGGTTGGTCGTATCGAAAAATATTTAATGTACAGGTGTAAGATCTCCTCGGTATGCAACTTTTTTACTCATAACGATTTTTTCATATCTCTCACCGTTTTCTTTTCCGGGGGGCCCTGAAAATGTACGTGTGTGCGTGACATTTTAGCCTCTAGAAATGAACTGGTCGCAGTTTTCAAGATATGGACCTGGAATTTGGTACGGCGAAAGGGACGCAGCCTGTGAGGAACCGTGTTGTTGGGCGTTATAATCGGTGCAGGGCCGGAACCTTTTTTGGGGGCCCTGAATTTCATCCTTTTTCTTGGAATCGATATATCTCGGAAACGGTTGGTCGTATCGAAAAACGTTAGATAACAGGTGTAAGATCTCAGCGGTATACAACTTTATAACTCAAAACGATTTTTTGATATCTGTCACCGTTTTCTTTTTTTGGGGCCCTGAAGATGTCCAGTGTGCGTGATATATTTGGGTTTAGCGAAGTACAGGTCGCAATTTTCAAGATATCGGGCAGAAATTTGGAGCGGTTGAAAGAGTTTAGACCCTGTGAGAAAACCTATTGTCTGGCGTTAAAATCGGTGCATGGCCGATCTTTTTTGGGGGTCCTGAATTTCAACCTTTTTTTTTGGAATCAATATATCTCAGGAAACGGCTGGTCGCATCGAAAAAAACGTTAAATGTACAGCTGTAAGATCTCCGCGGTATGCGGATTTTTTGATATCTCTCACCGTTTTCTTTTTTGGGGGCCCTGAACATGTCCAGTGTGCGTGATATATTTGGGGTTTAGCGAAGTACAGGTCGCAATTTTCAAGATATCGAGCTGAAATTTGGAGCGGTGAAAGAGTTAGACCCTGTGAGAAACCCTATTGTCTGGCGTTAAAATCGGTGCAGGGCCGGATCTTTTTTGGGGGTCCTGAATTCAAACATTTTTTTTAAAATCGATATATCTCGGAAACGGTTGGTCGTATCGAAAACCGTTAAATGTTCAGGTGTGAGATCTCCGCGGTATGCAACTTTTTTACTCGTAACGATTTGTTGATATCTCTCACCGTTTCCTTTTTTGGGGGGCCCTGAAGATGTCCATTGTGCGTGACATTTTTGGGTTTAGCAAAGTACAGGTCGCAATTTTCAAGATATCGAGCTGAAATTTGGTGCGGTGAAAGAGTTAGACCCTGTGAGGAAACCTATTGTCGGGCGTTAAAAACGGTGCAGGGTCGGATCTTTTTTGGGGGTCCTGAATTCAAACATTTTTTTAAATCGATATATCTCGGAAACGGTTGGTCGTATCGAAAACCGTTAAATGTTCAGGTGTGAGATCTCCGCGGTATGCAACTTTTTTACTCGTAACGATTTGTTTATATCTCTCACCGTTTCCTTTTTTGGGGGGCCCTGAAGATGTCCATTGTGCGTGACATTTTTGGGTTTAGCAAAGTACAGGTCGCAATTTTCAAGATATCGAGCTGAAATTTGGTGCGGGTGCGGTGAAAGAGTTAGACCCTGTGAGGAAACCTATTGTCGGGCGTTAAAAACGGTGCAGGGGCCGGACCTTTTTTTGGGGCCCCGAATTTCATCCCTTTTTTCGAATCAATATATCTCCAAAAAGGCTGGTCGCATCGAAAACGTTAAATGTACAGGTGCAAGATCTCCGCGGTATGCAACTTTTTACTCAAAACGATTTTTTGTATCTCTCGCCGTTTTCTTTTTTTTTGGGGGGGAGGGGGGCCCTGAAGATGTCCATTGTGCGTTACATTTTTGGGTTTAGCGAAGTTCAGGTCGCAATTTTCAAGATAGCGAGCTGAAATTTGGAGCTGTGAAAGAGTTGGACCCTGTAACGAACCCTATTGTTGGGCGTTAAAATCGGTGCAGGGCCGGACCTTTTTTTGGGGCCTCGAATTTCATCCCTTTTTTTGGAATCAATATATATCCAAAACGGCTGGTCGAATCGAAAAACGTTAAATGTATAGGTGTAAGATCTCCGCGGTATGCAACTATTTTACTCATAAGGATTTTTTTGATATCTCTCACCGTTTTCTTTTTTGGGGGCCTGAACATGTCCAGTGTGCGTGATATATTTGGGTTTAGCGAAGTACAGGTCGCAATTTTCAAGATATCGGGCTGAAATTTGGAGCGGTGAAAGAGTTAGACCCTGTGAGAATACCTATTGTCTGGCGTTAAAATCGGTGCAGGGCCGGATCTTTTTTGGGGGTCCTGAATTTCAACCTTTTTTTTGGAATCAATATATCTCAGAAACGGCTGGTCGCATCGAAAACCGTTAAATGTACAGGTGTAAGATATCCGCGGTATGCGGATTTTTTGATATCTCTCACCGTTTTCTTTTTTGGGGGCCTGAACATGTCCAGTGTGCGTGATATATTTGGGTTTAGCGAAGTACAGGTCGCAATTTTCAAGATATCGAGCTGAAATTTGGAGCGGTGAAAGAGTTAGACCCTGTGAGAAAACCTATTGTCTGGCGTTAAAATCGGTGCAGGGCCGGATCTTTTTTGGGGGTCCTGAATTTCAACTTTTTTTTTGAATCAATATATCTCAGAAACGGCTGGTCGCATCGAAAAAACGTTAAATGTACAGGTGTAAGATCTCCGCGGTATGCGGATTTTTTTATATCTCTCACCGTTTTCTTTTTTGGGGGCCTGAACATGTCCAGTGTGCGTGATATATTTGGGTTTTAGCGAAGTACAGGTCGCAATTTTCAAGATATCGAGCTGAAATTTGGAGCGGTGAAAGAGGTAGACCCTGTGAGAAAACCTATTGTCTGGCGTTAAAATCGGTGCAGAGCCGGATCTTTTTTGGGGGTCCTGAATTTCAACCTTTTTTTTGGAATCAATATATCTTAGAAACGGCTGGTCGCATCGTAAAACGTTAAATGTACAGGTGTAAGATCTCCGCGGTATGCAACTTTTTTACTCAAAACAATTTTTTGATATCGCTCGCTGTTTTCTTTTTTTTGGGGGGGGAGGGGGGAGGCCTTGAAGATGTCCAGTGTGCGTGACATTTTTGGGTTTAGCAAAGTACAGGTCGCAATTTTCAAGATATCGAGCTGAAATTTCTAGTGGTGAAAGATTAGACCCTGTGAGAAAACCTATTGTCGGGCGTCAAATACGGTGCAGGGCCGAACCTTTTCTTGGGCCCTGAATGTCATCCCTTTTTTGGAATCAATATATCTCGGAAACGGTTGGTCGTATCGAAAAATATTTAATGTACAGGTGTAAGATCTCCTCGGTATGCAACTTTTTTTACTCATAACGATTTTTTCATATCTCTCACCGTTTTCTTTTTTGGGGGCCCTGAAAATGTACGTGTGCGCGTGACATTTTAGCCTCTAGAAATGCACTGGTCGCAGTTTTCAAGATATGGACCTGGAATTTGGTACGGCGAAAGGGACGCAGCCTGTGAGGAACCCTGTTGTTGGGCGTTATAATCGGTGCAGGGCCGGAACTTTTTTTGGGGCCCTGAATTTCATCCTTTTTCTTGGAATCGATATATCTCTCGGAAACGGTGGTCGTATCGAAAAACGTTAAATATACAGGTGTAAGATCTCAGCAGTATACAACTTTATAACTCAAAACGATTTTTTGATATCTGTCACCGTTTTCTTTTTTTGGGGCCTTGAAGATGTCCAGTGTGCGTGATATATTTGGGTTTAGCGAAGTACAGGTCACAATTTTCAAGATATCGAGCTGAAATTTGGAGCGGTGAAAGAGTTAGACCCTGTGAGAAAACCTATTGTCTGGGGTTAAAATCGGTGCAGGGCCGGATCTTTTTTGGTGGTCCTGAATTTCAAACTTTTTTTTGGACTCAATATATCTCAGAAACGGCTGGTCGCATCGAAAAACGTTAAATGTACAGGTGTAAGATCTCCGCGGTATGCAACTTTTTTACTCGAAACGATTTTTTGATATCTCTCGCCGTTTTTGGGGGGGGGGGGGCCCTGAAGATGTCCATTGTGCGTGACATTTTTGGGTTTAGCGAAGTACAGGTCGCAATTTTCAAGATATCGAGCTGAAATTTGGAGCGGTGAAATAGTTAGACCCCGTAAGAAAACCTATTGTCGGGCGTTAAAAAACGGTGCAGGGTCGGATCTTTTTTGGGGGCCCTGAATTCAAACTTTTTCTAAATCGATATATCTCGGAAACGGTTGGTCGTATCGAAAACCGTTAAATGTACAGGTGTAAGATCTCCGCGGTATGCAACGTTTTTACTCATGACGATTTTTTGATATTTCTCACCGTTTTCTTTTTTTGGGGGCCCTGAAGATGTCCATTGTGCGTGACATTTTTGGGTTTAGCAAAGTACAGGTCGCAATTTTCAAGATATCGAACTGAAATTTCTAGCGGTGAAAGAGTTAGACCCTGTGAGAAAACCTATTGTCGGGCGTCAAATACGGTGCAGGGCCGAACCTTTATTGGGGCCCTGAATGTCATCCCTTTTTTGGAATCAATATATCTCGGAAACGATTGGTCGTATCGAAAAATATTTAATGTACAGGTGTAAGATCTCCTCGTATGCAACTTTTTTACTCATAACGATTTTTTCATATCTCTCACCGTTTTCTTTTCCGGGGGGGCCCTGAAAATGTACGTGTGTGCGTGACATTTAGCCTCTAGAAATGAACTGGTCGCAGTTTTCAAGATATGGACCTGGAATTTGGTACGGCGAAAGGGACGCAGCCTGTGAGGAACCGTGTTGTTGGGCGTTATAATCGGTGCAGGGCCGGAACTTTTTTTGGGGCCCTGAATTTCATCCTTATTCTTGGAATCGATATATCTCGGAAACGGTTGGTCGTATCGAAAAACGTTAAATATACAGGTGTAAGATCTCAGCGGTATACAACTTTATAACTCAAAACGATTTTTTGATATCTGTCACCGTTTTCTTTTTTTGGGGCCCTGAAGATGTCCAGTGTGCGTGATATATTTGGGTTTAGCGAAGTACAGGTCGCAATTTTCAAGATATCGGGCTGAAATTTGGAGCGGTGAAAGAGTTAGACCCTGTGAGAAAACCTATTGTCTGGCGTTAAAATCGGTGCAGGGCCGGATCTTTTTTGGGGGTCCTGAATTTCAACCTTTTTTTTGGAATCAATATATCTCAGAAACGGCTGGTCGCATCGAAAAACGTTAATTGTACAGCTGTAAGATCTCCGCGGTATGCGGATTTTTTGATATCTCTCACCGTTTTCTTTTTGGGGGCCTGAACATATCCAGTGTGCGTGATATATTTGGGTTTAGCGAAGTACAGGTCGCAATTTTCATGATATCGAGCTGAAATTTGGAGCGGTGAAAGAGTTAGACCCTGTGAGAAAACCTATTGTCTGGCGTTAAAATCGGTGCAGGGCCGGATCTTTTTTGGGGGTCCTGAATTCAAACATTTTTTTAAATCGATATATCTCGGAAACGGTTGGTCGTATCGAAAACCGTTAAATGTTCAGGTGTGAGATCTCCGCGGTATGCAACTTTTTTACTCGTAACGATTTGTTGATATCTCTCACCGTTTCCTTTTTTGGGGGGCCCTGAAGATGTCCACTGTGCGTGACATTTTTGGGTTTAGCAAAGTACAGGTCGCAATTTCAAGATATCGAGCTGAAATTTGGTGCGGTGAAAGAGTTAGACCCTGTGAGGAAACCTATTGTCGGGCGTTAAAAACGGTGCAGGGCCGGACGTTTTTTTGGGGCCTCGAATTTCATCCTTTTTCGAATCAATATATCTCCAAAAAGGCTGGTCGCATCGAAAACGTTAAATGTACAGGTGCAAGATCTCCGCGGTATGCAACTTTTTTACTCGAAACGATTTTTTGTATCTCTCGCCGTTTTCTTTTTTTTGGGGGGGAGGGGGGGCCCTGAAGATGTCCATTGTGCGTTACATTTTTGGGTTTAGCGAAGTACAGGTCGCAATTTTCAAGATAGCGAGCTGAAATTTGGAGCTGTGAAAGAGTTGGACCCTGTAACGAACCCTATTGTTGGGCGTTTAAAATCGGTGCAGGGCCGGACCTTTTTTTGGGGCCTCGAATTTCATCCCTTTTTTTGGAATCAATATATATCCAAAACGGCTGGTCGAATCGAAAAACGTTAAATGTACAGGTGTAAGATCTCCGCGGTATGCAACTATTTTACTCATAAGGATTTTTTGATATCTCTCACCGTTTTCTTTTTTGGGGCCTGAACATGTCCAGTGTGCGTGATATATTTGGGTTTAGCGAAGTACAGGTCACAATTTTCAAGATATCGGGCTGAAATTTGGAGCGGTGAAAGAGTTAGACCCTGTGAGAATACCTATTGTCTGGCGTTAAAATCGGTGCAGGGCCGGATCTTTTTGGGGGGTCCTGAATTTCAACCTTTTTTTTGGAATCAATATATCTCAGAAACGGCTGGTCGCATCGAAAACCGTTAAATGTACAGGTGTAAGATCTCCGCGGTATGCGGATTTTTTGATATCTCTCACCGTTTTCTTTTTGGGGGCCTGAACATGTCCAGTGTGCGTGATATATTTGGGTTTAGCGAAGTACAGGTCGCAATTTTCAAGATATCGAGCTGAAATTTGGAGCGGTGAAAGAGTTAGACCCTGTGAGAAAACCTATTGTCTGGCGTTAAAATCGGTGCAGGGCCGGATCTTTTTTGGGGGTCCTGAATTTCAACCTTTTTTTTTGGAATCAATATATCTCAGAAACGGCTGGTCGCATCGAAAAACGTTAAATGTACAGGTGTAAGATCTCCGCGGTATGCGGATTTTTTTATATCTCTCACCGTTTTCTTTTTTGGGGGCCTGAACATGTCCAGTGTGCGTGATATATTTGGGTTTAGCGAAGTACAGGTCGCAATTTTCAAGATATCGAGCTGAAATTTGGAGCGGTGAAAGAGGTAGACCCTGTGAGAAAACCTATTGTCTGGCGTTAAAATCGGTGCAGGGCCGGATCTTTTTTGGGGGTCCTGATTTCAACCTTTTTTTTTGGAATCAATATATCTTAGAAACGGCTGGTCGCATCGTAAAACGTTAAATGTACAGGTGTAAGATCTCCGCGGTATGCAACTTTTTTACTCAAAACAATTTTTTGATATCTCTCGCCGTTTTTTTTTTGGGGGGGGGGGGGGGGGGAGGCCTTGAAGATGTCCAGTGTGCGTGACATTTTTGGGTTTAGCAAAGTACAGGTCGCAATTTTCAAGATATCGAGCTGAAATTTCTAGTGGTGAAAGATTTAGACCCTGTGAGAAAACCTATTGTCGGGCGTCAAATACGGTGCAGGGCCGAACCTTTTCTTGGGCCCTGAATGTCATCCCTTTTTTGGAATCAATATATCTCGGAAAACGGTTGGTGGTATCGAAAAATACTTAATGTACAGGTGTATGATCTCCTCGGTATGCAACTTTTTACTCATAACGATTTTTTTCATATCTCTCACCGTTTTCTTTTTTGGGGGGCCCTGAAAATGTACGTGTGCGCGTGACATTTTAGCCTCTAGAAATGCACTGGTCGCAGTTTTCAAGATATGGACCTGGAATTTGGTACGGCGAAAGGGACGCAGCCTGTGAGGAACCCTGTTGTTGGGCGTTATAATCGGTGCAGGGCCGGAAACTTTTTTTGGGGCCCTGAATTTCATCCTTTTTCTTGGAATCGATATATCTCTCGGAAACGGTTGGTCGTATCGAAAAACGTTAAATATACAGGTGTAAGATCTCAGCAGTATACAACTTTATAACTCAAAACGATTTTTTGAAATCTGTCACAGTTTTCTTTTTTTGGGGCCTTGAAGATGTCCAGTGTGCGTGATATATTTGGGTTTAGCGAAGTACAGGTCACAATTTTCAAGATATCGAGCTGAATTTGGAGCGGTGAAAGAGTTAGACCCTGTGAGAAAACCTATTGTCTGGCGTTAAAATCGGTGCAGGGCCGGATCTTTTTTGGTGGTCCTGAATTTCAAACTTTTTTTTGGACTCAATATATCTCAGAAACGGCTGGTCGCATCGAAAACGTTAAATGTACAGGTGAAAGATCTCCGCGGTATGCAACTTTTTTACTCAAAACGATTTTTTGATATCTCTCGCCGTTTTTTGGGGGGCCCTGAAGATGTCCATTGTGCGTGACATTTTGGGTTTAGCGAAGTACAGGTCGCAATTTTCAAGATATCGAGCTGAAATTTGGAGCGGTGAAATAGTTAGACCCCGTAAGAAAACCTATTGTCGGGCGTTAAAAACGGTGCAGGGTCGGATCTTTTTTGGGGGCCCTGAATTCAAACTTTTTCTAAATCGATATATCTCGGAAACGGTTGGTCGTATCGAAAACCGTTAAATGTACAGGTGTAAGATCTCCGCGGTATGCAACGTTTTTACTCATGACGATTTTTTGATATTTCTCACCGTTTTCTTTTTTTGGGAGCCCTGAAGATGTCCATTGTGCGTGACATTTTTGGGTTTAGCAAAGTACAGGTCGCAATTTTCAAGATATCGAACTGAAATTTCTAGCGGTGAAGGAGTTAGACCCTGTGAGAAAACCTATTGTCGGGCGTCAAATACGGTGCAGGGCCGAACCTTTATTGGGGCCCTGAATGTCAATCCCTTTCTTGGAATCAATATATCTCGGAAACGGTTGGTCGTATCGAAAACCGTTAAATGTACAGGTGTAAGATCTCCGCGGTATGCAACGTTTTTACTCATGACGATTTTTTGATATTTCTCACCGTTTTCTTTTTTTGGGAGCCCTGAAGATGTCCATTGTGCGTGACATTTTTGGGTTTAGCGAAGTACAGGTCACAATTTTCAAGATATCGAGCTGAAATTTGGAGCGGTGAAAGAGTTAGACCCTGTGAGAAAACCTATTGTCTGGCGTTAAAATCGGTGCAGGGCCGGATCTTTTTTGGTGGTCCTGAATTTCAAACTTTTTTTTGGACTCAATATATCTCAGAAACGGCTGGTCGCATCGAAAAACGTTAAATGTACAGGTGTAAGATCTCCGCGGTATGCAACTTTTTTACTCAAAACGATTTTTTGATATCTCTCGCCGTTTTTTTGGGGGGCCCTGAAGATGTCCATTGTGCGTGACATTTTTGGGTTTAGCGAAGTACAGGTCGCAATTTTCAAGATATCGAGCTGAAATTTGGAGCGGTGAAATAGTTAGACCCCGTAAGAAAACCTATTGTCGGGCGTTAAAAACGGTGCAGGGTCGGATCTTTTTTGGGGGCCCTGAATTCAAACTTTTTCTAAATCGATATATCTCGGAAACGGTTGGTCGTATCGAAAACCGTTAAATGTACAGGTGTAAGATCTCCGCGGTATGCAACGTTTTTACTCATGACGATTTTTTGATATTTCTCACCGTTTTCTTTTTTTGGGGGCCCTGAAGATGTCCATTGTGCGTGACATTTTTGGGTTTAGCAAAGTACAGGTCGCAATTTTCAAGATATCGAACTGAAATTTCTAGCGGTGAAAGAGTTAGACCCTGTGAGAAAACCTATTGTCGGGCGTCAAATACGGTGCAGGGCCGAACCTTTATTGGGGCCCTGAATGTCATCCCTTTTTTGGAATCAATATATCTCGGAAACGATTGGTCGTATCGCAAAATATTTAATGTACAGGTGTAAGATCTCCTCGGTATGCAACTTTTTTACTCATAACGATTTTTTCATATCTCTCACCGTTTTCTTTTCCGGGGGCCCTGAAAATGTACGTGTGTGCGTGACATTTTAGCCTCTAGAAATGAACTGGTCGCAGTTTTCAAGATATGGACCTGGAATTTGGTACGGCGAAAGGGACGCAGCCTGTGAGGAACCGTGTTGTTGGGCGTTATAATCGGTGCAGGGCCGGAACTTTTTTTGGGGCCCTGAATTTCATCCTTTTTCTTGGAATCGATATATCTCGGAAACGGTTGGTCGTATCGAAAAACGTTAAATATACAGGTGTAAGATCTCAGCGGTATACAACTTTATAACTCAAAACGATTTTTTGATATCTGTCACCGTTTTCTTTTTTTGGGGCCCTGAAGATGTCCAGTGTGCGTGATATATTTGGGTTTAGCGAAGTACAGGTCGCAATTTTCAAGATATCGGGCTGAAATTTGGAGCGGTGAAAGAGTTAGACCCTGTGAGAAAACCTATTGTCTGGCGTTAAAATCGGTGCAGGGCCGGATCTTTTTTGGGGGTCCTGAATTTCAACCTTTTTTTTGGAATCAATATATCTCAGAAACGGCTGGTCGCATCGAAAAACGTTAATTGTACAGCTGTAAGATCTCCGCGGTATGCGGATTTTTTGATATCTCTCACCGTTTTCTTTTTTGGGGGCCTGAACATGTCCAGAGTGCGTGATATATTTGGGTTTAGCGAAGTACAGGTCGCAATTTTCATGATATCGAGCTGAAATTTGGAGCGGTGAAAGAGTTAGACCCTGTGAGAAAACCTATTGTCTGGCGTTAAAATCGGTGCAGGGCCGGATCTTTTTTGGGGGTCCTGAATTCAAACATTTGTTTAAATCGATATATCTCGGAAACGGTTGGTCGTATCGAAAACCGTTAAATGTTCAGGTGTGAGATCTCCGCGGTATGCAACTTTTTTACTCGTAACGATTTGTTGATATCTCTCACCGTTTCCTTTTTTGGGGGGCCCTGAAGATGTCCATTGTGCGTGACATTTTTGGGTTTAGCAAAGTACAGGTCGCAATTTTCAAGATATCGAGCTGAAATTTGGTGTGGTGAAAGAGTTAGACCCTGTGAGGAAACCTATTGTCGGGCGTTAAAAACGGTGCAGGGCCGGACCTTTTTTTGGGGCCTCGAATTTCATCCCTTTTTTCGAATCAATATATCTCCAAAAAGGCTGGTCGCATCGAAAACGTTAAATGTACAGGTGCAAGATCTCCGCGGTATGCAACTTTTTTACTCAAAACGATTTTTTGTATCTCTCGCCGTTTTCTTTTTTTTTGGGGAGGGGGGGGCCCTGAAGATGTCCATTGTGCGTTACATTTTTGGGTTTAGCGAAGTACAGGTCGCAATTTTCAAGATAGCGAGCTGAAATTTGGAGCTGTGAAAGAGTTGGATCCTGTAACGAACGCTATTGTTGGGCGTTAAAATCGGTGCAGGGCCGGACCTTTTTTGGGGGCCTCGAATTTCATCCCTTTTTTTGGAATCAATATATATCCAAAACGGCTGGTCGAATCGAAAAACGTTA
This sequence comes from Meconema thalassinum, assembly GCA_946902985.2. NCBI lineage: Eukaryota > Metazoa > Arthropoda > Insecta > Orthoptera > Tettigoniidae > Meconema > Meconema thalassinum. The sequence goes on from OX336388.2 coordinate 1,358,148,226, forward strand.
AATGTACAGGTGTAAGATCTCCGCGGTATGCAACTATTTTACTCATAAGGATTTTTTGATATCTCTCACCGTTTTCTTTTTTGGGGGCCTGAACATGTCCAGTGTGCGTGATATATTTGGGTTTAGCGAAGTACAGGTCGCAATTTTCAAGATATCGAGCTGAAATTTGGAGCGGTGAAAGAGGTAGACCCTGTGAGAAAACCTATTGTCTGGCGTTAAAATCGGTGCAGGGCCGGATCTTTTTTGGGGGTCCTGAATTTCAACCTTTTTTTTGGAATCAATATATCTTAGAAACGGCTGGTCGCATCGTAAAACGTTAAATGTGCAGGTGTAAGATCTCCGCGGTATGCAACTTTTTTACTCAAAACAATTTTTTGATATCTCTCGCCGTTTTTTTTTTGGGGGGGGGGGGGGGGGGGAGGCCTTGAAGATGTCCAGTGTGCGTGACATTTTTGGGTTTAGCAAAGTACAGGTCGCAATTTTCAAGATATCGAGCTGAAATTTCCAGTGGTGAAAGATTTAGACCCTGTTATTTCCCTCCTCTCTTGCTCGTTGAAGCAACTGACCGCTTTCATCATGGATTCTGGATAAGCAGTCTTATCATTTCTACCATAAAAAGTTTTGTGTTCGGAATAGCGTCTTCTTTTATTGTTTTCAAAATACATTCAGCTCTTTTGAAATGCGTTATAAACTCACTAACTTGGTCAGAAAAAACAATCTACGAAAATTCGCTACTACGCGGTGTAGGACCGTCCCCACTACAACCGGCATCCGATGAAGTTCCAGCTGCTCGTAACTTGCGAACGTCAGATGTGTTGGGGGATAGTGGTGGTTCAACGGTTCGGGATGACTCAACGGTGGTCAATGGCTCAACGGTAGACGATGTCTCAACGGTAGATGATGGCTCAACGGTAGATGATGGCTCAACGATGGGCAATGGCTCAACGGTGAGCGATGGCACACCGGTAGACGATGGCTCAACGGCAGATTTTGATTTGAATTGTACCTTAGCTACCCGATTGGCATTAAGTTCAACCCTTTGAAGACGTTGAGCGTCGCAGGAGTGCTTTTCCGGATATCTCTCACCGTTTTCTTTTTTTTGTGGGCCCTGAAGATGTCCATTGTGCGTGACTTATTTGGGTTTCCGAAGTACAGGTCGAAATTTTCAAGATATCGAACTGAAATTTGGTGCGGTGAAAGAGTTAGACCCTGTGAGGAAACCTATTGTCGGGCGTTAAAAACGGTGCAGGGCCGGATCTTTTTTGGGGACCATGAATTTCAAACTTTTTTTTGGAATCGATATATCTCGGAAACGGATGGTCGTATCGAAAGACGTTAAATGTACAAGTGTAATATCTCCGCGGTATGCAACTTTTTTACTCAAAACCATTTTTAGCCTATTTTCAATTTTGAAAAAATAGGCTTATGAGATCACCTTTTGTCCGTGTGTGTGTGCGTGTGTGTGTGTGTGTGTGTGTGATTCGTGTGTGTGTCCCCCCCTAATAAAATCTAAACGGCTGGAGCGATTTCAATGAAACTCGGTATGTTCATAGCACTATTCCCGGCGACCTCGACCGTGCCCTTCAAATTTTGTTACGTCTCACCAATGCAAAATGGCGGCTGTGCGAAATATTTCACTAGCATTCAAAATCTCCGAAACTATTACCGATATCGCCCTGAAATTGTGTACGGTGATAAAGGTTACTACTAGAAGTTCACCTATGAGAGTTTCAAAAACCTGGTGACTACAAAACCAACATGGCGGTCAAGCGAAGTTGAGACTTTTAAATAGACTTTTCTCGCGATTTAACTATCCACACGTAATGAAACTTGGTACAGCAAATGTTTATACACATTGTAATGCACTGGAGTCTAATTTAGTTCAATTGTTTACATAACTTCAAAATGGCGGCAGTGCGAAATATTTCACTGACATTCTATATCTCCGAAACTATTACAGATATCACCCTGAAATTTAGTACGGTGATAAAGGGTACTGATACAAGTTTATCTATGTATATTTCATAAACTTGTAAAGTAGAAAACGAACATGGCGACCAAGCGAAGTTGAGACTTATAAATAGACTTTTCTCACGATGTAACCATCCAAACGTAATGAAACTAGGTACAGCAAGTGTTTATACACATAGTAATGCACTGGAGTCTAATTTAGTTCAATTGTTTACATAACCTCAAAATGGCGGCTGTGCGAATTATTTCACTGACATTCTATATCTCCGAAACTACACACATCAAAAAAAGTTTTGCATCACCTCGGTTCCCAGATCTCCGGCATATAGACGTTGACTGTGTATATTGTATCCAAGATACAGTCCCTTTGACTGTTCATAGATGTCACTAAAACTGCTCAAAGATGTAAACAACCATGCATGAGCAGGGTCTATTAGACGGAGGGGGTACGACAGCCGATCAGTTCCAGTCATTCCACCAGGACGAAGGTACGCTGCTCATGTTGTCTGTAGTTCTACCATGCCTAGAAGGTCAATACCGCAGTTCGATCGCGTCCGCATTGTTACTTTGTGTCAAGAAGGGCTCTCAACAAGGGAAGTTTCCAGGCGTCTCAGAGTGAACCAAAGCGATGTTGTTCGGACATGGAGGAGGTACAGAGATACAGGAACTGTCGATGACAGGCCTCGCTCAGGCCGCCCAAGGGCTACTACTGTAGTGGATGACCGCTACTTACGGATTGCCGCTCGGAGGAACCCTGGCAGCAATGCCACCATGTTGAATAATGCGTTTCGTTCAGCCACAGGACGTCGTGTTTCAACTCAAACTGTGCGCAATAGGCTGCATGATGCGCAACTTCACTCCCGACGTCCATGGCGAGGTCCAGCTTTGCAACCCCGACACCATGCAGCGCGGTACAGATGGGCCCAACAACATGCTGAATGGACCCCACGGAATTGGCATCACGTTCTCTTCACCGATGAGTGTCGCATATGCCTTCAACCAGACAATCGTCGGAGACGTGTTTGGAGGCACCCTGGTCAGGCTGAACGTCTTAGACACACTGTCCAGCGAGTGCAGCAAGGTGGTGGTTCCCTGATGTTTTGGGGTGGCATTATGTGGGGCCGACGTACGCCACTGGTGGTCATGGAAGGCTCCGAAACGGCTTTACGATACCTGAATGACATCCTCCGACCCATAGTGCAACCATATCGGCAGAATATTGGAGAGGCATTTGTCTTCATGGACGACAATTCTCGAACTCATCGTGCACATCTTGTGAATGCGTTCCTTCAAGATAACGACATCGCTCGACTACAGTGGCCAGCATGTTCGCCAGACATGAACCCTATCGAACATGCCTGGGATATGTTGAAAAGGGCTGTTTATGGACGTCTTGACCCACCAACCACTCTGAGAGATTTACGCCGAATTGTCGTTGAGGAGTGGGACAATTTGGACCAACAGTGTCTTGATGAACTTGTGGATAGTATGCCACGGCGAATACAGGCATGCATCAATGCAAGAGGACGTGCTACTGGGTATTAGAGGTAGTGGTGTGCACTGCAATCTGGACCACAAATGCTGAAAGTCTAGCTGTATGATGGTACAACATGCAATGTGTGGGTCTCATGAGCAATAAAACGAGCTGAAATGTTGTTTGTGTTGATCTCTATTCCCTTTGTATTTAACGGTTCCGGAACTCTTGGAACCGAGGTGATGCAAAACTTTTTTTGATGTGTGTATTACAGATATTACCCTGCAATTTTGTACGGTAATAAAGGGTACTGGTACAAGTTTATCTATGTATACTTCATAAACTTGTAAAGTAAAAAACGAACATGGCGACCAAGCGAATTTGAAATATTTTAATAGACTTTTCTCGTGATTTAACTCTCTGAGCGCAGTGAAATGTGGTACAGTAAATGATTTTGCAGATTGTAATGCACTGCCATCTAATTTAAATCAATTGTTTACATAACCTCAATATGGCGGCTGTGCGAAATTTTAAATTAAGTTTTTATTTCTTGTGTCGTAATCATGCGATCGAAGTGAAAGTTTGAATAATGAACCTAGGCAATAATTGTCCTTGAATGGTACATAATTCTATGGCCTATACATATATCAAATCTAAATGGCGAGCTTCCGAAATATTTAGACGGTTCTCAATATCTATGAATCTTTTACAGCAACCAAACTGATTTTTTTAATGTTCATAGAGACTATGAACATATGTTCACCTATAGGACTTTCATTAACCTGGTGAGCACAAATCCAACATGGCGGCGACGCGAAGTATAAATATTTAAATGGACCATTCTCGCGAATTAACTATCCGAGTGCTGTGAAACGTTGCACGTTAAATGCTTATACAAATGTTGATCCACTGGCATCTAATTTATTTCAATTGTTTGCATAATCACAAGATGGCTGCTGTGCGTAATTTTAAAACCTCGTTTTTACTTCTTGTGTTCTAATCATGCGATTGAAGTTTGAATACCACACGTACACAATAATCTTAATGTAATAGTACAAAAATACAAATCCAACCTGGCGACAATCTGAAATATTTAGACGGTTCTCATTATCTACGAATCTGTTACAGCAATTAAACTGAAATTTTGTATGTTGTTAGAAGAAATTAACATGAACAGGATATATGAAAATAGGCTGTATAGTTCTTTACGGAACTACTTGTTTTGATATCTCTCACCGTTTTCTTTTTTGGGGCCCTGAAAATGTCCATTGTGCGTCACATTTTTGGGTTTAGCGAAGTACAGGTCGCAATTTTCAATATATCGAGCTGAAATTTGGAGCGGTGAAAGAGTTGGACCCTGTGAGGAAACCTGTTGTCGGGGGTTAAAAACGGTGCAGGGCCGGATCATTTATGGGGGCCCTGAATTTCAAACTTATTTTTGGAATCGATAGATTTCGGAAACGGCTAGTCGTATCGAAAAACGTTAAATGTACAGGTGTAAGATCTCCGCGGTATGCAACTTTTTCCCCAAACGATTTTTTGATATCTCTCACCGTCTTCTTTTTTTGGGGCCCTGAAGATGTCCATTGTGCGTGACATATTTGTCTTTAACGAAGTACAGGTCGCAATTTTCAAGATATCGAGCTGAAATTTGGAGCGGTGAAAGAGTTGGATCCTGTGAGGAAACCTGTTGTCGGGGGTTGAAAACGGTGCAGGGCCAGATCTTTTATGGGGGCCCTGAATTTCAAACTTTTTTTGGAATCGATATATCTCGGAAACGGTTGGTCGTAACGAAAAACGTCAAATGTACAGGTGTAAGATATCCGCGGTATGCAACTGTTTTGCTCAAATCGATTTTTTGATATCTCTCACCGTTTTCTTCTTTTGGGGCCCTGAACATGTCCATTCTGCGTGACATTTTTGCGTTTAGTAAAGTACAGGTCGCAATTATCAAGATATCAAGCTGAAATTTGGTGCGGTGTAAGAGTTAGGGCCTGTAACGAACCCTATTGTTGGGCGTTAAAAGCGGTGCAGGGCCGGACCATTTTTTGGGGCCTCGAATTTCATCCCTTTTTTTGGAATCAATATATATCCAAAACGGCTGGTCGAATCGAAAAACGTTAAATGTACAGGTGTAAGATCTCCGCGGTATGCAACTATTTTACTCATAAGGATTTTTTGATATCTCTCACCGTTTTCTTATTTTGGGGCCCTGAAGATGTCCATTGTGCGTGACATATTTGGGTTTAGCGAAATACAGGTCGCAATTTTCATGATATCATACTGAAATTTGGTGCGGTGAAAGAGTTAGACCCTGTGAGGAAACCTATTGTCGGGCGTTAAAAACGGTGCAGGGCCGGACCTTTTTTTGGGGCCCCGAATTTCATCCCTTTTTTCGAATCAATATATCTCCAAAAAGGCTGGTCGCATCGAAAACGTTAAATGTACAGGTGCAAGATCTCCGCGGTATGCAACTTTTTTACTCAAAACGATTTTTTGTATCTCTCGCCGTTTTCTTTTTTTGGGGGGGGGGGCCTGAAGATGTCCATTGTGCGTTACATTTTTGGCTTTAGCGAAGTACAGGTCGCAATTTTCAAGATAGCGAACTGAAATTTGGAGCTGTGAAAGAGTTGGACCCTGTAACGAACCCTATTGTTGGGCGTTAAAATCGGTGCAGGGCCGGACCTTTTTTTGGGGCCTCGAATTTCATCCCTTTTTTTGGAATCAATATATATCCAAAACGGCTGGTCGAATCGAAAAACGTTAAATGTACAGGTGTAAGATCTCCGCGGTATGCAACTATTTTACTCATAAGGATTTTTTGATATCTCTCACCGTTTTCTTTTTTGGGGGCCTGAACATGTCCAGTGTGCGTGATATATTTGGGTTTAGCGAAGAACAGGTCGCAATTTTCAAGATATCGGGCTGAAATTTGGAGCGGTGAAAGAGTTAGACCCTGTGAGAATACCTATTGTCTGGCGTTAAAATCGGTGCAGGGCCGGATCTTTTTTGGGGGTCCTGAATTTCAACCTTTTTTTTGGAATCAATATATCTCAGAAACGGCTGGTCGCATCGAAAACCGTTAAATGTACAGGTGTAAGATCTACGCGGTATGCGGATTTTTTTTATATCTCTCACCGTTTTCTTTTTTGGGGGCCTGAACATGTCCAGTGTGCGTGATATATTTGGGTTTAGCGAAGTACAGGTCGCAATTTTCAAGATATCGAGCTGAAATTTGGAGCGGTGAAAGAGGTAGACCCTGTGAGAAAACCTATTGTCTGGCGTCAAAATCGGTGCAGGGCCGGATCTTTTTTGGGGGTCCTGAATTTCAACCTTTTTTTTGGAATCAATATATCTTAGAAACGGCTAGTCGCATCGTAAAACGTTAAATGTACAGGTGTAAGATCTCCGCGGTATGCAACTTTTTTACTCAAAACAATTTTTTGACATCTATCGCCGTTTTCTTTTTTTTGGGGGGGGGGGGGGGGAGGCCTTGGGGATGTCCAGTGTGCGTGACATTTTTGGGTTTAGCAAAGTACAGGTCGCAATTTTCAAGATATCGAGCTGAAATTTCTAGTGGTGAAAGATTTAGACCCTGTGAGAAAACCTATTGTCGGGCGTCAAATACGGTGCAGGGCCGAACCTTTTCTTGGGCCCTGAATGTCATCCCTTTTTTGGAATCAATATATCTCGGAAACGGTTGGTCGTATCGAAAAATATTTAATGTACAGGTGTAAGATCTCCTCGGTATGCAACTTTTTTACTCATAACGATTTTTTCATATCTCACACCGTTTTCTTTTTTGGGGGCCCTGAAAATGTACGTGTGCGCGTGACATTTTAGCCTCTAGAAATGCACTGGTCGCAGTTTTCAAGATATGGACCTGGAATTTGGTACGGCGAAAGGGACGCAGCCTGTGAGGAACCCTGTTGTTGGGCGTTATAATCGGTGCAGGGCCGGAACTTTTTTTGGGGCCCTGAATTTCATCCTTTTTCTTGGAATCGATATATCTCTCGGAAACGGTTGGTCGTATCGAAAAACGTTAAATATACAAGTGTAAGATCTCAGCAGTATACAACTTTATAACTCAAAACGATTTTTTGATATCTGTCACCGTTTTCTTTTTTTGGGGCCTTGAAGATGTCCAGTGTGCGTGATATATTTGGGTTTAGCGAAGTACAGGTCACAATTTTCAAGATATCGAGCTGAAATTTGGAGCGGTGAAAGAGTTAGACCCTGTGAGAAAACCTATTGTCTGGCGTTAAAATCGGTGCAGGGCCGGATCTTTTTTGGTGGTCCTGAATTTCAAACTTTATTTTGGACTCAATATATCTCAGAAACGGCTGGTCGCATCGAAAAACGTTAAATGTACAGGTGTAAGATCTCCGCGGTATGCAACTTTTTTACTCAAAACGATTTTTTGATATCTCTCGCCGTTTTTGGGGGGGCCCTGAAGATGTCCATTGTGCGTGACATTTTTGGGTTTAGCGAAGTACAGGTCGCAATTTTCAAGATATCGAGCTGAAATTTGGAGCGGTGAAATAGTTAGACCCTGTGAGGAAACCTATTTTCGGGCGTTAAAAACGGTGCAGGGCCGGACCTTTTTTTGGGGCCTCGAATTTCATCCCTTTTTTCGAATCAATATATCTCCAAAAAGGCTGGTCGCATCGAAAACGTTAAATGTACAGGTGCAAGATCTCCGCGGTATGCAACTTTTTTACTCAAAACGATTTTTTGTATCTCTCGCCGTTTTCTTTTTTTGGGGGGGAGGGAGGGCCCTGAAGATGTCCATTGTGCGTTACATTTTTGGGTTTAGCGAAGTACAGGTCGCAATTTTCAAGATAGCGAGCTGAAATTTGGAGCTGTGAAAGAGTTGGACCCTGTAACGAACCCTATTGTTGGGCGTTAAAATCGGTGCAGGGCCGGACCTTTTTTTGGGGCCTCGAATTTCATCCCTTTTTTTGGAATCAATATATATCCAAAACGGCTGGTCGAATCGAAAAACGTTAAATGTACAGGTGTAAGATCTCCGCGGTATGCAACTATTTTACTCATATGGATTTTTTGATATCTCTCACCGTTTTCTTTTTTGGGGGCCTGAACATGTCCAGTGTGCGTGATATATTTGGGTTTAGCGAAGTACAGGTCGCAATTTTCAAGATATCGGGCTGAAATTTGGAGCGGTGAAAGAGTTAGACCCTGTGAGAATACCTATTGTCTGGCGTTAAAATCGGTGCAGGGCCGGATCTTTTTTGGGGGTCCTGAATTTCAACCTTTTTTTTTGGAATCAATATATCTCAGAAACGGCTGGTCGCATCGTAAAACGTTAAATGTACAGGTGTAAGATCTCCGCGGTATGCAACTTTTTTACTCAAAACAATTTTTTGATATCTCTCGCCGTTTTTTTTTTGGGGGGGGGGGGGGGGAAGGCCTTGAAGATGTCCAGTGTGCGTGACATTTTTGGGTTTAGCAAAGTACAGGTCGCAATTTTCAAGATATCGAGCTGAAATTTCTAGTGGTGAAAGATTTAGACCCTGTGAGAAAACCTATTGTCGGGCGTCAAATACGGTGCAGGGCCGAACCTTTTCTTGGGCCCTGAATGTCATCCCTTTTTTGGAATCAATATATCTCGGAAACGGTTGGTCGTATCGAAAAATACTTAATGTACAAGTGTAAGATCTCCTCGGTATGCAACTTTTTTACTCATAACGATTTTTTCATATCTCTCACCGTTTTCTTTTTTGGGGGCCCTGAAAATGTACGTGTGCGCGTGACATTTTAGCCTCTAGAAATGCACTGGTCGCAGTTTTCAAGATATGGACCTGGAATTTGGTACGGCGAAAGGGACGCAGCCTGTGAGGAACCCTGTTGTTGGGCGTTATAATCGGTGCAGGGCCGGAACTTTTTTTGGGGCCCTGAATTTCATCCTTTTTCTTGGAATCGATATATCTCTCGGAAACGGTTGGTCGTATCGAAAAACGTTAAATATACAGGTGTAAGATCTCAGCAGTATACAACTTTATAACTCAAAACGATTTTTTGAAATCTGTCACCGTTTTCTTTTTTTGGGGCCTTGAAGATGTCCAGTGTGCGTGATATATTTGGGTTTAGCGAAGTACAGGTCACAATTTTCAAGATATCGAGCTGAAATTTGGAGCGGTGAAAGAGTTAGACCCTGTGAGAAAACCTATTGTCTGGCGTTAAAATCGGTGCAGGGCCGGATCTTTTTTGGTGGTCCTGAATTTCAAACTTTTTTTTGGACTCAATATATCTCAGAAACGGCTGGTCGCATCGAAAAACGTTAAATGTACAGGTGTAAGATCTCCGCGGTATGCAACTTTTTTACTCAAAACGATTTTTTGATATCTCTCGCCGTTTTTGGGGGGCCCTGAAGATGTCCATTGTGCGTGACATTTTTGGGTTTAGCGAAGTACAGGTCGCAATTTTCAAGATATCGAGCTGAAATTTGGAGCGGTGAAATAGTTAGACCCCGTAAGAAAACCTATTGTCGGGCGTTAAAAACGGTGCAGGGTCGGATCTTTTTTGGGGGCCCTGAATTCAAACTTTTTCTAAATCGATATATCTCGGAAACGGTTGGTCGTATCGAAAACCGTTAAATGTACAGGTGTATGATCTCCGCGGTATGCAACGTTTTTACTCATGACGATTTTTTGATATTTCTCACCGTTTTCTTTTTTTGGGAGCCCTGAAGATGTCCATTGTGCGTGACATTTTTGGGTTTAGCAAAGTACAGGTCGCAATTTTCAAGATATCGAACTGAAATTTCTAGCGGAGAAGGAGTTAGACCCTGTGAGAAAACCTATTGTCGGGCGTCAAATACGGTGCAGGGCCGAACCTTTATTGGGGCCCTGAATGTCAATCCCTTTTTTGGAATCAATATATCTCGGAAACGGTTGGTCGTATCGAAAACCGTTAAATGTACAGGTGTAAGATCTCCGCGGTATGCAACGTTTTTACTCATGACGATTTTTTGATATTTCTCACCGTTTTCTTTTTTTGGGAGCCCTGAAGATGTCCATTGTGCGTGACATTTTTGGGCTTAGCGAAGTACAGGTCACAATTTTCAAGATATCGAGCTGAAATTTGGAGCGGTGAAAGAGTTAGACCCTGTGAGAAAACCTATTGTCTGGCGTTAAAATCGGTGCAGGGCCGGATCTTTTTTGGTGGTCCTGAATTTCAAACTTTTTTTTGGACTCAATATATCTCAGAAACGGCTGGTCGCATCGAAAAACGTTAAATGTACAGGTGTAAGATCTCCGCGGTATGCAACTTTTTTACTCAAAACGATTTTTTGATATCTCTCGCCGTTTTTTGGGGGGCCCTGAAGATGTCCATTGTGCGTGACATTTTTGGGTTTAGCGAAGTACAGGTCGCAATTTTCAAGATATCGAGCTGAAATTTGGAGCGGTGAAATAGTTAGACCCCGTAAGAAAACCTATTGTCGGGCGTTAAAAACGGTGCAGGGTCGGATCTTTTTTGGGGGCCCTGAATTCAAACTTTTTCTAAATCGATATATCTCGGAAACGGTTGGTCGTATCGAAAACCGTTAAATGTACAGGTGTAAGATCTCCGCGGTATGCAACGTTTTTACTCATGACGATTTTTTGATATTTCTCACCGTTTTCTTTTTTTGGGGGCCCTGAAGATGTCCATTGTGCGTGACATTTTTGGGTTTAGCAAAGTACAGGTCGCAATTTTCAAGATATCGAACTGAAATTTCTAGCGGTGAAAGAGTTAGACCCTGTGAGAAAACCTATTGTCGGGCGTCAAATACGGTGCAGGGCCGAACCTTTATTGGGGCCCTGAATGTCATCCCTTTTTTGGAATCAATATATCTCGGAAACGATTGGTCGTATCGAAAAATATTTAATGTACAGGTGTAAGATCTCCTCGGTATGCAACTTTTTTACTCATAACGATTTTTTCATACCTCTCACCGTTTTCTTTTCCGGGGGCCCTGAAAATGTACGTGTGTGCGTGACATTTTAGCCTCTAGAAATGAACTGGTCGCAGTTTTCAAGATATGGACCTGGAATTTGGTACGGCGAAAGGGACGCAGCCTGTGAGGAACCGTGTTGTTGGGCGTTATAATCGGTGCAGGGCCGGAACTTTTTTTGGGGCCCTGAATTTCATCCTTTTTCTTGGAATCGATATATCTCGGAAACGGTTGGTCGTATCGAAAAACGTTAAATATACAGGTGTAAGATCTCAGCGGTATACAACTTTATAACTCAAAACGATTTTTTGATATCTGTCACCGTTTTCTTTTTTTGGGGCCCTGAAGATGTCCAGTGTGCGTGATATATTTGGGTTTAGCGAAGTACAGGTCGCAATTTTCAAGATATCGGGCTGAAATTTGGAGCGGTGAAAGAGTTAGACCCTGTGAGAAAACCTATTGTCTGGCGTTAAAATCGGTGCAGGGCCGGATCTTTTTTGGGGGTCCTGAATTTCAACCTTTTTTTGGAATCAATATATCTCAGAAACGGCTGGTCGCATCGAAAAACGTTAATTGTACAGCTGTAAGATCTCCGCGGTATGCGGATTTTTTGATATCTCTCACCGTTTTCTTTTTTGGGGGCCTGAACATGTCCAGTGTGCGTGATATATTTGGGTTTAACGAAGTACAGGTCGCAATTTTCATGATATCGAGCTGAAATTTGGAGCGGTGAAAGAGTTAGACCCTGTGAGAAAACCTATTGTCTGGCGTTAAAATCGGTGCAGGGCCGGATCTTTTTTGGGGGTCCTGAATTCAAACATTTTTTTAAATCGATATATCTCGGAAACGGTTGGTCGTATCGAAAACCGTTAAATGTTCAGGTGTGAGATCTCCGCGGTATGCAACTTTTTTACTCGTAACGATTTGTTGATATCTCTCACCGTTTCCTTTTTTGGGGGGCCCTGAAGATGTCCATTGTGCGTGACATTTTTGGGTTTAGCAAAGTACAGGTCGCAATTTTCAAGATATCGAGCTGAAATTTGGTGCGGTGAAAGAGTTAGACCCTGTGAGGAAACCTATTGTCGGGCGTTAAAAACGGTGCAGGGCCGGACCTTTTTTTGGGGCCTCGAATTTCATCCCTTTTTTCGAATCAATATATCTCCAAAAAGGCTGGTCGCATCGAAAACGTTAAATGTACAGGTGCAAGATCTCCGCGGTATGCAACTTTTTTACTCAAAACGATTTTTTGAATCTCTCGCCGTTTTCTTTTTTTGGGGGGGAGGGGGGGCCCTGAAGATGTCCATTGTGCGTTACATTTTTGGGTTTAGCGAAGTACAGGTCGCAATTTTCAATATAGCGAGCTGAAATTTGGAGCTGTGAAAGAGTTGGACCCTGTAACGAACCCTATTGTTGGGCGTTAAAATCGGTGCAGGGCCGGACCTTTTTTTGGGGCCTCGAATTTCATCCCTTTTTTTGGAATCAATATATATCCAAAACGGCTGGTCGAATCGAAAAACGTTAAATGTACAGGTGTAAGATCTCCGCGGTATGCAACTATTTTACTCATAAGGATTTTTTGATATCTCTCACCGTTTTCTTTTTTGGGGGCCTGAACATGTCCAGTGTGCGTGATATATTTGGGTTTAGCGAAGTACAGGTCGCAATTTTCAAGATATCGAGCTGAAATTTGGAGCGGTGAAAGAGGTAGACCCTGTGAGAAAACCTATTGTCTGGCGTTAAAATCGGTGCAGGGCCGGATCTTTTTTGGGGGTCCTGAATTTCAACCTTTTTTTTGGAATCAATATATCTTAGAAACGGCTGGTCGCATCGTAAAACGTTAAATGTACAGGTGTAAGATCTCCGCGGTATGCAACTTTTTTACTCAAAACAATTTTTTGATATCTCTGGCCTTTTTTTTTGGGGGGGGGGGGGGGGAGGCCTTGAAGATGTCCAGTGTGCGTGACATTTTTGGGTTTAGCAAAGTACAGGTCGCAATTTTCAAGATATCGAGCTGAAATTTCTAGTGGTGAAAGATTTAGACCCTGTTATTTCCCTCCTCTCTTGCTCGTTGAAGCAACTGACCGCTTTCATCATGGATTCTGGATAAGCAGTCTTATCATCTCTACCATAAAAAGTTTTGTGTTCGGAATAGCGTCTTCTTTTATTGTTTTCAAAATACATTCAGCTCTTTTGAAATGCGTTATAAACTCACTAACTTGGTCAGAAAAAACAATCTACGAAAATTCGCTACTACGCGGTGTAGGACCGTCCCCACTACAACCGGCATCCGATGAAGTTCCAGCTGCTCGTAACTTGCGAACGTCAGATGTGTTGGGGGATAGTGGTGGTTCAACGGTTCGGGATGACTCAACGGTGGTCAATGGCTCAACGGTAGACGATGTCTCAACGGTAGATGATGGCTCAACGGTAGATGATGGCTCAACGATGGGCAATGGCTCAACGGTGAGCGATGGCACACCGGTAGACGATGGCTCAACGGCAGATTTTGATTTGAATTGTACCTTAGCTACCCGATTGGCATTAAGTTCAACCCTTTGAAGACGTTGAGCGTCGCAGGAGTGCTTTTCCGGATATCTCTCACCGTTTTCTTTTTTTTGGGGGCCCTGAAGATGTCCATTGTGCGTGACTTATTTGGGTTTCCGAAGTACAGGTCGAAATTTTCAAGATATCGAACTAAAATTTGGTGCGGTGAAAGAGTTAGACCCTGTGAGGAAACCTATTGTCGGGCGTTAAAAACGGTGCAGGGCCGGATCTTTTTTGGGGACCATGAATTTCAAACTTTTTTTTGGAATCGATATATCTCGGAAAAGGATGGTCGTATCGAAAGACGTTAAATGTACAAGTGTAATATCTCCGCGGTATGCAACTTTTTTACTCAAAACCATTTTTTTGATATCTCTCACCGTTTTCTTTTTTGGGGCCCTGAAAATGTCCATTGTGCGTCACATTTTTGGGTTTAGCGAAGTACAGGTCGCAATTTTCAATATATCGAGCTGAAATTTGGAGCGGTGAAAGAGTTGGACCCTGTGAGGAAACCTGTTGTCGGGGGTTAAAAACGGTGCAGGGCCGGATCATTTATGGGGGCCCTGAATTTCAAACTTATTTTTGGAATCGATAGATTTCGGAAACGGCTAGTCGTATCGAAAAACGTTAAATGTACAGGTGTAAGATCTCCGCGGTATGCAACTTTTTCCCCAAACGATTTTTTGATATCTCTCACCGTCTTCTTTTTTTGGGGCCCTGAAGAAGTCCATTGTGCGTGACATATTTGTCTTTAACGAAGTACAGGTCGCAATTTTCAAGATATCGAGCTGAAATTTGGAGCGGTGAAAGAGTTGGATCCTGTGAGGAAACCTGTTGTCGGGGGTTGAAAACGGTGCAGGGCCAGATCTTTTATGGGGGCCCTGAATTTCAAACTTTTTTTGGAATCGATATATCTCGGAAACGGTTGGTCGTAACGAAAAACGTCAAATGTACAGGTGTAAGATATCCGCGGTATGCAACTTTTTTGCTCAAATCGATTTTTTGATATCTCTCACCGTTTTCTTCTTTTGGGGCCCTGAACATGTCCATTCTGCGTGACATTTTTGCGTTTAGTAAAGTACAGGTCGCAATTATCAAGATATCAAGCTGAAATTTGGTGCGGTGTAAGAGTTAGGGCCTGTAACGAACCCTATTGTTGGGCGTTAAAAGCGGTGCAGGGCCGGACCATTTTTTGGGGCCTCGAATTTCATCCCTTTTTTTGGAATCAATATATATCCAAAACGGCTTGTCGAATCGAAAAACGTTAAATGTACAGGTGTAAGATCTCCGCGGTATGCAACTATTTTACTCATAAGGATTTTTTGATATCTCTCACCGTTTTCTTATTTTGGGGCCCTGAAGATGTCCATTGTGCGTGACATATTTGGGTTTAGCGAAATACAGGTCGCAATTTTCATGATATCATACTGAAATTTGGTGCGGTGAAAGAGTTAGACCCTGTGAGGAAACCTATTGTCGGGCGTTAAAAACGGTGCAGGGCCGGACCTTTTTTTGGGGCCCCGAATTTCATCCCTTTTTTCGAATCAATATATCTCCAAAAAGGCTGGTCGCATCGAAAACGTTAAATGTACAGGTGCAAGATCTCCGCGGTATGCAACTTTTTTACTCAAAACGATTTTTTGTATCTCTCGCCGTTTTCTTTTTTTTTGGGGGAGGGGGGGCCCTGAAGATGTCCATTGTGCGTTACATTTTTGGGTTTAGCAAAGTACAGGTCGCAATTTTCAAGATAGCGAGCTGAAATTTGGAGCTGTGAAAGAGTTGGACCCTGTAACGAACCCTATTGTTGGGCGTTAAAATCGGTGCAGGGCCGGACCTTTTTTTGGGGCCTCGAATTTCATCCCTTTTTTTGGAATCAATATATATCCAAAACGGCTGGTCGAATCGAAAAACGTTAAATGTACAGGTGTAAGATCTCCGCGGTATGCAACTATTTTACTCATAAGGATTTTTTGATATCTCTCACCGTTTTCTTTTTTGGGGGCCTGAACATGTCCAGTGTGCGTGATATATTTGGGTTTAGCGAAGTACAGGTCGCAATTTTCAAGATATCGAGCTGAAATTTGGAGCGGTGAAAGAGGTAGACCCTGTGAGAAAACCTATTGTCTGGCGTTAAAATCGGTGCAGGGCCGGATCTTTTTTGGGGGTGCTGAATTTCAACCTTTTTTTTGGAATCAATATATCTTAGAAACGGCTGGTCGCATCGTAAAACGTTAAATGTACAGGTGTAAGATCTCCGCGGTATGCAACTTTTTTACTCAAAACAATTTTTTGATATCTCTGGCCTTTTTTTTGGGGGGGGGGGGGAGGCCTTGAAGATGTCCAGTGTGCGTGACATTTTTGGGTTTAGCAAAGTACAGGTCGCAATTTTCAAGATATCGAGCTGAAATTTCTAGTGGTGAAAGATTTAGACCCTGTTATTTCCCTCCTCTCTTGCTCGTTGAAGCAACTGACCGCTTTCATCATGGATTCTGGATAAGCAGTCTTATCATTTCTACCATAAAAAGTTTTGTGTTCGGAATAGCGTCTTCTTTTATTGTTTTCAAAATACATTCAGCTCTTTTGAAATGCCTTATAAACTCACTAACTTGGTCAGAAAAAACAATCTACGAAAATTCGCTACTACGCGGTGTAGGACCGTCCCCACTACAACCGGCATCCGATGAAGTTCCAGCTGCTCGTAACTTGCGAACGTCAGATGTGTTGGGGGATAGTGGTGGTTCAACGGTTCGGGATGACTCAACGGTGGTCAATGGCTCAACGGTAGACGATGTCTCAACGGTAGATGATGGCTCAACGGTAGATGATGGCTCAACGATGGGCAATGGCTCAACGGTGAGCGATGGCACACCGGTAGACGATGGCTCAACGGCAGATTTTGATTTGAATTGTACCTTAGCTACCCGATTGGCATTAAGTTCAACCCTTTGAAGACGTTGAGCGTCGCAGGAGTGCTTTTCCGGATATCTCTCACCGTTTTCTTTTTTTGGGGGGCCCTGAAGATGTCCATTGTGCGTGACTTATTTGGGTTTCCGAAGTACAGGTCGAAATTTTCAAGATATCGAACTGAAATTTGGTGCGGTGAAAGAGTTAGACCCTGTGAGGAAACCTATTGTCGGGCGTTAAAAACGGTGCAGGGCCGGATCTTTTTTGGGGACCATGAATTTCAAACTTTTTTTTGGAATGATATATCTCGGAAACGGATGGTCTTATCGAAAGACGTTAAATGTACAAGTGTAATATCTCCGCGGTATGCAACTTTTTTACTCAAAACCATTTTTTTGATATCTCTCACCGTTTTCTTTTTAGGGGCCCTGAAAATGTCCATTGTGCGTCACATTTTTGGGTTTAGCGAAGTACAGGTCGCAATTTTCAATATATCGAGCTGAAATTTGGAGCGGTGAAAGAGTTGGACCCTGTGAGGAAACCTGTTGTCGGGGGTTAAAAACGGTGCAGGGCCGGATCATTTATGGGGGCCCTGAATTTCAAACTTATTTTTGGAATCGATAGATTTCGGAAACGGCTAGTCGTATCGAAAAACGTTAAATGTACAGGTGTAAGATCTCCGCGGTATGCAACTTTTTCCCCAAACGATTTTTTGATATCTCTCACCGTCTTCTTTTTTTGGGGCCCTGAAGATGTCCATTGTGCGTGACATATTTGTCTTTAACGAAGTACAGGTCGCAATTTTCAAGATATCGAGCTGAAATTTGGAGCGGTGAAAGAGTTGGATCCTGTGAGGAAACCTGTTGTCGGGGGTTGAAAACGGTGCAGGGCCAGATCTTTTATGGGGGCCCTGAATTTCAACTTTTTTGGAATCGATATATCTCGGAAACGGTTGGTCGTAACGAAAAACGTCAAATGTACAGGTGTAAGATATCCGCGGTATGCAACTTTTTTGCTCAAATCGATTTTTTGATATCTCTCACCGTTTTCTTCTTTTGGGGCCCTGAACATGTCCATTCTGCGTGACATTTTTGCGTTTAGTAAAGTACAGGTCGCAATTATCAAGATATCAAGCTGAAATTTGGTGCGGTGTAAGAGTTAGGGCCTGTAACGAACCCTATTGTTGGGCGTTAAAAGCGGTGCAGGGCCGGACCATTTTTTGGGGCCTCGAATTTCATCCCTTTTTTTGGAATCAATATATATCCAAAACGGCTTGTCGAATCGAAAAACGTTAAATGTACAGGTGTAAGATCTCCGCGGTATGCAACTATTTTACTCATAAGGATTTTTTGATATCTCTCACCGTTTTCTTATTTTGGGGCCCTGAAGATATCCATTGTGCGTGACATATTTGGGTTTAGCGAAATAGGTCGCAATTTTCATGATATCATACTGAAATTTGGTGCGGTGAAAGAGTTAGACCCTGTGAGGAAACCTATTGTCGGGCGTTAAAAACGGTGCAGGGCCGGACCTTTTTTTGGGGCCCCGAATTTCATCCCTTTTTTCGAATCAATATATCTCCAAAAAGGCTGGTCGCATCGAAAACGTTAAATGTACAGGTGCAAGATCTCCGCGGTATGCAACTTTTTTACTCAAAACGATTTTTTGAACCTCTCGCCGTTTTCTTTTTTTTTTGGGGGGGGGGGCCTGAAGATGTCCATTGTGCGTTACATTTTTGGGTTTAGCGAAGTACAGGTCGCAATTTTCAAGATAGCGAGCTGAAATTTGGAGCTGTGAAAGAGTTGGACCCTGTAACGAACCCTATTGTTGGGCGTTAAAATCGGTGCAGGGCCGGACCTTTTTTTGGGGCCTCGAATTTCATCCCTTTTTTTGGAATCAATATATATCCAAAACGGCTGGTCGAATCGAAAAACGTTAAATGTACAGGTGTAAGATCTCCGCGGTATGCAACTATTTTACTCATAAGGATTTTTTGATATCTCTCACCGTTTTCTTTTTTGGGGGCCTGAACATGTCCAGTGTGCGTGATATATTTGGGTTTAGCGAAGAACAGGTCGCAATTTTCAAGATATCGGGCTGAAATTTGGAGCGGTGAAAGAGTTAGACCCTGTGAGAATACCTATTGTCTGGCGTTAAAATCGGTGCAGGGCCGGATCTTTTTTGGGGGTCCTGAATTTCAACCTTTTTTTTGGAATCAATATATCTCAGAAACGGCTGGTCGCATCGAAAACCGTTAAATGTACAGGTGTAAGATCTCCGCGGTATGCGGATTTTTTGATATCTCTCACCGTTTTCTTTTTTGGGGGCCTGAACATGTCCAGTGTGCGTGATATATTTGGGTTTAGCGAAGTACAGGTCGCAATTTTCAAGATATCGAACTGAAATTTGGAGCGGTGAAAGAGTTAGACCCTGTGAGAAAACCTATTGTCTGGCGTTAAAATCGGTGCAGGGCCGGATCTTTTTTGGGGGTCCTGAATTTCAACCTTTTTTTTGGAATCAATATATCTCAGAAACGGCTGGTCGCATCGAAAAACGTTAAATGTACAGGTGTAAGATCTCCGCGGTATGCGGATTTTTTTTATATCTCTCACCGTTTTCTTTTTTGGGGGCCTGAACATGTCCAGAGTGCGTGATATATTTGGGTTTAGCGAAGTACAGGTCGCAATTTTCAAGATATCGAGCTGAAATTTGGAGCGGTGAAAGAGGTAGACCCTGTGAGAAAACCTATTGTCTGGCGTCAAAATCGGTGCAGGGCCGGATCTTTTTTGGGGGTCCTGAATTTCAACCTTTTTTTTGGAATCAATATATCTTAGAAACGGCTGGTCGCATCGTAAAACGTTAAATGTACAGGTGTAAGATCTCCGCGGTATGCAACTTTTTTACTCAAAACAATTTTTTGACATCTATCGCCGTTTTCTTTTTTTTGGAGGGGGGGGGGGAGGCCTTGGGGATGTCCAGTGTGCGTGACATTTTTGGGTTTAGCAAAGTACAGGTCGCAATTTTCAAGATATCGAGCTGAAATTTCTAGTGGTGAAAGATTTAGACCCTGTGAGAAAACCTATTGTCGGGCGTCAAATACGGTGCAGGGCCGAACCTTTTCTTGGGCCCTGAATGTCATCCCTTTTTTGGAATCAATATATCTCGGAAACGGTTGGTCGTATCGAAAAATATTTAATGTACAGGTGTAAGATCTCCTCGGTATGCAACTTTTTTACTAATAACGATTTTTTCATATCTCACACCGTTTTCTTTTTTGGGGGCCCTGAAAATGTACGTGTGCGCGTGACATTTTAGCCTCTAGAAATGCACTGGTCGCAGTTTTCAAGATATGGACCTGGAATTTGGTACGGCGAAAGGGACGCAGCCTGTGAGGAACCCTGTTGTTGGGCGTTATAATCGGTGCAGGGCCGGAACTTTTTTTGGGGCCCTGAATTTCATCCTTTTTCTTGGAATCGATATATCTCTCGGAAACGGTTGGTCGTATCGAAAAACGTTAAATATACAGGTGTAAGATCTCAGCAGTATACAACTTTATAAATCAAAACGATTTTTTGATATCTGTCACCGTTTTCTTTTTTTGGGGCCTTGAAGATGTCCAGTGTGCGTGATATATTTGGGTTTAGCGAAGTACAGGTCACAATTTTCAAGATATCGAGCTGAAATTTGGAGCGGTGAAAGAGTTAGACCCTGTGAGAAAACCTATTGTCTGGCGTTAAAATCGGTGCAGGGCCGGATCTTTTTTGGTGGTCCTGAATTTCAAACTTTTTTTTGGACTCAATATGTCTCAGAAACGGCTGGTCGCATCGAAAAACGTTAAATGTACAGGTGTAAGATCTCCGCGGTATGCAACTTTTTTACTCAAAACGATTTTTTGATATCTCTCGCCGTTTTTGGGGGGGCCCTGAAGATGTCCATTGTGCGTGACCAGGTAGGTGTATTCCGGCTTCCCGCCATACAGCCAGCCAGGAAGCATCTACGTCACTGGGCAGGCATCTACTGTCTAACAAAATATTATGTGTACTCGAGTTTGAAGGTTGTTTGTGAAGTAACCAATAGACCGACCTAAAATTCAATAACATCATCATTTTCGTCGTTCTATTTTACGTTAGTTCATGTAGGTTTGGAATTTTTAATTTATGTTTTAATATTTTTTTTATCGCAGTTGGAACACAAAATGTGCCCGTTTTTAAGCGTGTTTCAACCATGCGTCACATTTAAGAACTATTATCTCACAAACCCGTCATCAGATCGAATCCAAATTTTAACACAATATACATTGGAATGTTGTATAACTGGTTTATTAATTTCAACATTTTGTGTGTCCAAGAAACAAAGTTATCATTTTTGTAAGGTAACTTTTTCTCGGCTCGGGGTGGTTGGAAAATGTAGTTCTTTGTTGGGTTGTAATCCTTATACATCAAAAAGGTATGCTGTATGATTGTGACATACGTAAAGTAATTCACTTATCGTATATCGGTTTGTATTTGTACGGGGAATTAAGACATGGTTCACCAGTTAGCCGCTCAGATGAAAGCTGTACAACGTTGCCAAGATGGGCTCCATCACGCGTCATGGCGCGCTTCGCTCGGAAGTGATGGGCTCCATATCAACAACGCTGTACAGCATTTCCCGGAGCGGCTAGCTGGTGAACCATGTCCTTAATTCCCCATACAAATACAAACCGATATTAAATAGGTGAATTAATTTACGTATTTCACAGTCATAGCCTCCGTGGCTTAGGCGGCAGCACGCCGGCCTCTCACCGCTGGGTCCGTGGTTCAAATCCCGGTCACTCCATGTGAGATCTGTGCTGGACAAAACGGAGGCAGACAGGTTTTTCTCCGGGTACTCCGGTTTTCCCTGTCAAAATTTCATTCCAGCAACACTCTCCACTATCATTTCATTTCATCTGTCATTCATTTAATCATTGCCCCAGAGGAGTGCGTCAGGCCTCGGCAGCCGGCACAGTTCATATCCTCGCCGCTAGATGGGGGCTTCATTCATTCCATTCCTGACCCGGTCGGAGACTGTAAGCAGGCTGTGGATTTTCATTTCACAGTCATATAGCATAACCTTTTGATGTATAAGGATTACAACGCAAACAAGAACTACATTTTCCAACGACCCCGAGCCGAGAAAAAGTTACCTTACAAAAATGATAACAACTTTCGTTCTTGAACACACAAAATGTTGAAATTAATAAACCAGTTAAACAACGTTCCAATGTATATTGCGTTAAAATTTGGATTCGATCTGATGACGGGTTTGTGAGATAATAATTCTTAAATGTGATGCTTGGTTGAAACACGCTTAAAAACGGGGATCTTTTTGTGTTTCAACTGCGATAAAAAATATTAAAATATAAATTCAAAATTCCAAACCTTTATGAACTAACGTAAAATAGAACGATGGAAATGATGATGTTATTGGATTTTATGTAGGTCTATTGGTTACTTCACAAACAACCTTCAAACTCAAGTGCACATAATATTTTGGTCGACAGTAGTCTCCGCGCGCGGCAGTCCCTGTGTAATCATTGTCTGTTTATGAGCGGTATTGGTATTATTTATAGTGTACGAAACGTATTTAGAGGAGAAGTTTATTTAATTTCAACATTATTTTACTTGCGTTTATGGTGAAATGAGTAAAAATAAATCTAATTGTACCGTTGCACAATGCAATAATATTGCTTACAAGATTCAAAACGTAGTTTACCACCGTTTTCCCCAAAACCTGGAATTTCAACGTAAGTGGGTATCGCGTTGCAAGCGAGCGAACTTCATAAATGTGCTCAAAGCACGAATATGTTCAGTACATTTCCTTCCC
The DNA here is from genome assembly GCA_946902985.2 of Meconema thalassinum. Lineage (NCBI taxonomy): Eukaryota > Metazoa > Arthropoda > Insecta > Orthoptera > Tettigoniidae > Meconema > Meconema thalassinum. The sequence goes on from OX336388.2 coordinate 1,358,170,923, forward strand.
GAGGACTACGAGCGGGATTTGAAAGATGAATTATTGGGTCTGCCTTTAAGGAAGATACTGAAATTGGACGCTGTTCCATCTCAAAAATACCCAACTGGCATGGAGATAAAATTGAATGACCTGTAGCAGGGGCCATCAATAAAGTGGTAGTGCAACTTCACGTTTGTGCAGTAGGAGTAGGGTCTTGACATTCCTTTACCCTATTGTTCTCTAGGGACGGGGAAATACAGTATATTGGGTACGTTAGATGGGTCCTAGAGACATCGCGAATGCCCTCACTTTAAGAGCTCTTTCTCCCAAGGCGTATGCGTACTTGATGAAAAGGAAGTACCCCTTGCCTTGCCGCTCAACTCTCCAAAAATTGGCAATGCAGTTCAATTGTAGACCGGGCATTTTAACCGAAGTTCTTAGTTTAATTAAAGCTAGGGCGGAAACTTTCAAACCTTTCGAAGCACTGGCTGTTCTAAGTTTCGATGAAATGAACATCGACGATCGCGTGAGTTACGATTCATCAGATGATGTGATACTTGGGCCTCATAAGAACGTTCAGGTGGCGATGATTCGCAGCTTATTTTCGCCATGGAAACAACCTGTGTACTATGACTTTGATGTCACGATGACAAGCACACTGATACAATCCATAATCCGGGAGGTAGAAGGAGCTGGAGTGCGTGTTGTGGCTGTCACTTGAGATATGGGGGGTAAAAATGCGATGGTGTGGAAAGAACTGGGGGTATCCTCTAGCAAGACGTATTTCTACAACCCTGTAGACAGTAATAAGAAAGTGTGGGTGTTTTGTAACGTTCCTCACTTGTTAAAACTTCTCCGAAATCACTTCCTAGATGAAGGAATAACTCTACCCGATGGAACGACTGTCACGAAAAAATTGATAGAAGATCTCCTGGAATATTAGAGAGGTGATCTAACAATCATTTCTCAAGCCCACCTGACTGTTAGTGGACGTGCTCGCCGAAATGTAGGAATGGCTGCACAGCTCTTTTCCCGCCGCACTGCCCAAGCTGTGAAGTACATTCTAAACCAAGATCACGAAGGAATTATTATTGAATTAATTAACGATGTATTTGGTGTACTAAAGTCTAGATTCCCCAAGGAATAGAAGGCTCCCCTTAGAAGAGGTTATGGACTGAATCGCATTAGCCAGGAGAACACCTTAAGAAGGTTCCTAGACATTTGTTCAGGCATGCGTCTAGGGAAGAGAAGCGGCCTTCTCCCATTTCAGAAAGGGTTCTTAATGTCAATAAACTATCTAGATCTCAAAATCATTGGTGTGACCTATATTTTGACCTCAAGACTAAACCAAGATTGCCTCGAAAATTTCTTTTCTCGTCTTCGCGGCCTTGGTGTATTCTATAACAACCCTACGCCCTTCGAAGTAAAGAACCGAATGCGCCTCCTAATATTAAAAGGGAATGCGAACGAGATACCTCTGTCCGGTGGTGTCTCTGTTGCTGAGGATGCAAGTCAACCTGGTTCCTCTTCTGACTGCATAGTAGAAGAAACAACAGAAGAATTCGAGAAGTTCCTCTCTAGTTAACTTTGCATCTCAGTGATAGGCACTTCATCCCATGTACTCCATCGTGAGTATTCAGGCGATGGAAGTGAAGAACAGTTGCTTCAAGATATCAACCTCGACCATGGCAATTCAAAATGCCGCAATGAGGATGTGACTCACGATGCCTTAAAATACATCGCAGGTTTTATTGCTTTCAAATGCAAAATCATTGACAGTTCTTTAGGAAATGTAGCTGAAAAATGTGCTATTGTTGAAAAACTAACTGCTGAACACGACTGGATCACTATCATTTCTAAAGGAGGGTTCACTTCTCCAACACCTGAATGGATGATTGCAATAACGCAGTTTGAAGTAATTTTCGCTTCCTTCCACGGGCAACAATATTCTAAGTCCAACAAGGTGATGGAAACCCTAACATCTATCATACAGACTAAATTCCCTGAAATTAACAGGAAAATTATTGCCTTGTATTTGCGAACAAGGACTTTTATTCGCATGAGCCACTTGAACAAAACGTCGAAGTTGGAAATAATGAACAAAAATACAACAAGGAAGAACCTGCTCTGGATGGCATCTTCAGGACTGAAGGTTTAGACGTTCAGCCACTTTATAACGTAAGTTGTTAGTCTTTTTGATTAACGTCTGTTTAGTAAAAGTTTGGAATGAAACGAATTGCTTGCATAAATATTAGCCCAGTACTGTTTGTACTAGAAGCATGGAAAAATGTAAACATTATTCACAGTCCAACAATTAAACAGATAATTACATGACATACGGTAAAACAGTACATAATAAAAGAAATGATTTAGGTCAGACTTGTCAATACACTAAAATTGGTACAATTACATGGACAATTACAATTGATTCATTTAAGACTTGGACATCGTGGTCATTTAGTCTCGTGTTTGCATAATTTGTCTGATAATCTGTCTTATTGTGGTGTCTGATATAGTCCGTGTATTTGTAATTCAGGTGAGGATTGGGAAGGAGACGGCCGCGGTCTGAAGTAGACGTGAGAAACCACGGAAAACCATTTCCGGGATGGCTGAGGTGGAAGGCGATCCTTCCTCTTCACAGTTTTGCCTCACGAGGCTCAGTGTACCGCGTTGCAGCCCACAGACCATCAGAGCTGGGAATCGAACCCGGATCTTCAGGGCGACAGCTAAGAATGCTAGGCGCTTCACCAGGAGGTCTCTATGAATTAAAATAATTACGAAAGGAAGAAGGAAGATTGTAGTTTTACGTGACCGTGAATCTTGTGATTATGAGCCACGGGACCTCCTTTTTACGTGGAATCCGAACCACAGGACATGGCATTTCACTTCGAAAATCTCACATGCATTGACCGGGAATCGAACCCGGACCGCCTTGGTGAGAGGCATACAGCTAGACCGCTGAGCCACCACGCCCCCTTAAATAATTACGAAACACTAGGGTGCGGAATATCTCTGATTAACGTTTGTTGAGGTGTACATATTGAAAGGGTAAAAGAAGCGCATTCATAGTATTACAATAATATTGTTTAGTTAAAATAATAATGATAGTGGCTTTCTTAGAGCCCTGGTGTAGGACTCCCAAGCTGACAGCCGTAGGCAGCCGTGCGTTACATATTCAACATGCCTAATTAAAGTCTACTGCAAGGCTGGCAAATTATCTGCCTGATTGTTATTCCATGTATTTCTATCGAAAGTTAAAGATTTAAAATACAATACAATCCACCGGTGTTGTCCTTTAATGCGGACAGAAGTAAAAGAAGAGCGAACCATTTTCATATTTCTGCGGGTAACCCAACGATAGAGAGCGTTCTGCCTGCCTGACTGCGTCACTGAACGCTGACCAATGACAGCGCATACCCCGGAATGGCTTACCTATTGAGTATTCTAAGTACCTTGGTGCGTGACATTTTTGGGTTTAGCGAAGTACAGGTCGCAATTTTCAAGATATCGAGCTGAAATTTGGAGCGGTGAAATAGTTAGACCCCGTAAGAAAACCTATTGTCGGGCGTTAAAAACGGTGCAGGGTCGGATCTTTTTTGGGGGCCCTGAATTCAAACTTTTTCTAAATCGATATATCTCGGAAACGGTTGGTCGTATCGAAAACCGTTAAATGTACAGGTGTAAGATCTCCGCGGTATGCAACGTTTTTACTCATGACGATTTTTTGATATTTCTCACCGTTTTCTTTTTTTGGGGGCCCTGAAGATGTCCATTGTGCGTGCCATTTTTGGGTTTAGCAAAGTACAGGTCGCAATTTTCAAGATATCGAACTGAAATTTCTAGCGGTGAAAGAGTTAGACCCTGTGAGAAAACCTATTGTCGGGCGTCAAATACGGTGCAGGGCCGAACCTTTATTGGGGCCCTGAATGTCATCCCTTTTTTGGAATCAATATATCTCGGAAACGGTTGGTCGTATCGAAAAATATTTAATGTACAGGTGTAAGATCTCCTCGGTATGCAACTTTTTTACTCATAACGATTTTTTCATATCTCTCACCGTTTTCTTTTCCGGGGGCCCTGAAAATGTACGTGTGTGCGTGACATTTTAGCCTCTAGAAATGAACTGGTCGCAGTTTTCAAGATATGGACCTGGAATTTGGTACGGCGAAAGGGACGCAGCCTGTGAGGAACCGTGTTGTTGGGCGTTATAATCGGTGCAGGGCCGGAACTTTTTTTGGGGCCCTGAATTTTATCCTTTTTCTTGGAATCGATATATCTCGGAAACGGTTGGTCGTATCGAAAAACGTTAAATATACAGGTGTATGATCTCAGCGGTATACAACTTTATAACTCAAAACGATTTTTTGATATCTGTCACAGTTTTCTTTTTTTGGGGCCCTGAAGATGTCCAGTGTGCGTGATATATTTGGGTTTAGCGAAGTACAGGTCGCAATTTTCAAGATATCGGGCAGAAATTTGGAGCGGTGAAAGAGTTAGACCCTGTGAGAAAACCTATTGTCTGGCGTTAAAATCGGTGCATGGCCGGATCTTTTTTGGGGGTCCTGAATTTCAACCTTTTTTTTGGAATCAATATATCTCAGAAACGGCTGGTCGCATCGAAAAACGTTAAATGTACAGCTGTAAGATCTCCGCGGTATGCGGATTTTTTGATATCTCTCACCGTTTTCTTTTTTGGGGGCCTGAACATGTCCAGTGTGCGTGATATATTTGGGTTTAGCGAAGTACAGGTCGCAATTTTCAAGATATCGAGCTGAAATTTGGAGCGGTGAAAGAGTTAGACCCTGTGAGAAAACCTATTGTCTGGCGTTAAAATCGGTGCAGGGCCGGATCTGCTTTGGGGGTCCTGAATTCAAACATTTTTTTAAATCGATATATCTCGGAAACTGTTGGTCGTATCGAAAACCGTTAAATGTTCAGGTGTGAGATCTCCGCGGTATGCAACTTTTTTACTCGTAACGATTTGTTGATATCTCTCACCGTTTCCTTTTTTGGGGGGCCCTGAAGATGTCCATTGTGCGTGACATTTTTGGGTTTAGCAAAGTACAGGTCGCAATTTTCAAGATATCGAGCTGAAATTTGGTGCGGTGAAAGAGTTAGACCCTGTGAGGAAACCTATTGTCGGGCGTTAAAAACGGTGCAGGGTCGGATCTTTTTTGGGGGTCCTGAATTCAAACATTTTTTTAAATCGATATATCTCGGAAACGGTTGGTCGTATCGAAAACCGTTAAATGTTCAGGTGTGAGATCTCCGCGGTATGCAACTTTTTTACTCGTAACGATTTGTTGATATCTCTCACAGTTTCCTTTTTTGGGGGGCCCTGAAGATGTCCATTGTGCGTGACATTTTTGGGTTTAGCAAAGTACAGGTCGCAATTTTCAAGATATCGAGCTGAAATTTGGTGCGGTGAAAGAGTTAGACCCTGTGAGGAAACCTATTGTCGGGCGTTAAAAACGGTGCAGGGCCGGACCTTTTTTTGGGGCCCCGAATTTCATCCCTTTTTTCGAATCAATATATCTCCAAAAAGGCTGGTCGCATCGAAAACGTTAAATGTACAGGTGCAAGATCTCCGCGGTATGCAACTTTTTTACTCAAAACGATTTTTTGTATCTCTCGCCGTTTTCTTTTTTTTTGGGGGGGGGAGGGGGGCCCTGAAGATGTCCATTGAGCGTTACATTTTCGGGTTTAGCGAAGTACAGGTCGCAATTTTCAAGATAGCGAGCTGAAATTTGGAGCTGTGAAAGAGTTGGACCCTGTAACGAACCCTATTGTTGGGCGTTAAAATCGGTGCAGGGCCGGACCTTTTTTTGGGGCCTTGAATTTCATCCCTTTTTTTGGAATCAATATATATCCAAAACGGCTGGTCGAATCGAAAAACGTTAAATGTATAGGTGTAAGATCTCCGCGGTATGCAACTATTTTACTCATAAGGATTTTTTGATATCTCTCACCGTTTTCTTTTTTGGGGGCCTGAACATGTCCAGTGTGCGTGATATATTTGGGTTTAGCGAAGTACAGGTCGCAATTTTCAAGATATCGGGCTGAAATTTGGAGCGGTGAAAGAGTTAGACCCTGTGAGAATACCTATTGTCTGGCGTTAAAATCGGTGCAGGGCCGGATCTTTTTTGGGGGTCCTGAATTTCAACCTTTTTTTTGGAATCAATATATCTCAGAAACGGCTGGTCGCATCGAAAACCGTTAAATGTACAGGTGTAAGATCTCCGCGGTATGCGGATTTTTTGATATCACTCACCGTTTTCTTTTTTGGGGGCCTGAACATGTCCAGTGTGCGTGATATATTTGGGTTTAGCGAAGTACAGGTCGCAATTTTCAAGATATCGAGCTGAAATTTGGAGCGGTGAAAGAGTTAGACCCTGTGAGAAAACCTATTGTCTGGCGTTAAAATCGGCGCAGGGCCGGATCTTTTTTGGGGGTCCTGAATTTCAACCTTTTTTTTGGAATCAATATATCTCAGAAACGGCTGGTCGCATCGAAAAACGTTAAATGTACAGGTGTAAGATCTCCGCGGTATGCGGATTTTTTTTATATCTCTCACCGTTTTCTTTTTTGGGGGCCTGAACATGTCCAGTGTGCGTGATATATTTGGGTTTAGCGAAGTACAGGTCGCAATTTTCAAGATATCGAGCTGAAATTTGGAGCGGTGAAAGAGGTAGACCCTGTGAGAAAACCTATTGTCTGGCGTTAAAATCGGTGCAGGGCCGGATCTTTTTTGGGGGTCCTGAATTTCAACCTTTTTTTTGGAATCAATATATCTTAGAAACGGCTGGTCGCATCGTAAAACGTTAAATGTACAGGTGTAAGATCTCCGCGGTATGCAACTTTTTTACTCAAAACAATTTTTTGATATCTCTCGCCGTTTTTTTTTGGGGGGGGGGGGGAGGCCTTGAAGATGTCCAGTGTGCGTGACATTTTTGGGTTTAGCAAAGTACAGGTCGCAATTTTCAAGATATCGAGCTGAAATTTCTAGTGGTGAAAGATGTAGACCCTGTGAGAAAACCTATTGTCGGGCGTCAAATACGGTGCAGGGCCGAACCATTTCTTGGGCCCTGAATGTCATCCCTTTTTTGGAATCAATATATCTCGGAAACGGTTGGTCGTATCGAAAAATATTTAATGTACAGGTGTATGATCTCCTCGGTATGCAACTTTTTTACTCATAACGATTTTTTCATATCTCTCACCGTTTTCTTTTTTGGGGGCCCTGAAAATGTACGTGTGCGCGTGACATTTTAGCCTCTAGAAATGCACTGGTCGCAGTTTTCAAGATATGGACCTGGAATTTGGTACGGCGAAAGGGACGCAGCCTGTGAGGAACCCTGTTGTTGGGCGTTATAATCGGTGCAGGGCCGGAACTTTTTTTGGGGCCCTGAATTTCATCCTTTTTCTTGGAATCGATATATCTCTCGGAAACGGTTGGTCGTATCGAAAAACGTTAAATATACAGGTGTAAGATCTCAGCAGTATACAACTTTATAACTCAAAACGATTTTTTGATATCTGTCACCGTTTTCTTTTTTTGGGGCCTTGAAGATGTCCAGTGTGCGTGATATATTTGGGTTTAGCGAAGTACAGGTCACAATTTTCGAGATATCGAGCTGAAATTTGGAGCGGTGAAAGAGTTAGACCCTGTGAGAAAACCTATTGTCTGGCGTTAAAATCGGTGCAGGGCCGGATCTTTTTTGGTGGTCCTGAATTTCAAACTTTTTTTTGGACTCAATATATCTCAGAAACAGCTGGTCGCATCGAAAAACGTTAAATGTACAGGTGTAAGATCTCCGCGGTATGCAACTTTTTTACTCGAAACGATTTTTTGATATCTCTCGCCGTTTTGGGGGGGGGGGCCCTGAAGATGTCCATTGTGCGTGACATTTTTGGGTTTAGCGAAGTACAGGTCGCAATTTTCAAGATATCGAGCTGAAATTTGGAGCGGTGAAATAGTTAGACCCCGTAAGAAAACCTAATGTCGGGCGTTAAAAACGGTGCAGGGTCGGATCTTTTTTGGGGGCCCTGAATTCAAACTTTTTCTAAATCGATATATCTCGGAAACGGTTGGTCGTATCGAAAACCGTTAAATGTACAGGTGTAAGATCTCCGCGGTATGCAACGTTTTTACTCATGACGATTTTTTGATATTTCTCACCGTTTTCTTTTTTTGGGGGCCCTGAAGATGTCCATTGTGCGTGACATTTTTGGGTTTAGCAAAGTACAGGTCGCAATTTTCAAGATATCGAACTGAAATTTCTAGCGGTGAAAGAGTTAGACCCTGTGAGAAAACCTATTGTCGGGCGTCAAATACGGTGCAGGGCCGAACCTTTATTGGGGCCCTGAATGTCATCCCTTTTTTGGAATCAATATATCTCGGAAACGATTGGTCGTATCGAAAAATATTTAATGTACAGGTGTAAGATCTCCTCGGTATGCAACTTTTTTACTCATAACGATTTTTTCATATCTCTCACCGTTTTCTTTTCCGGGGGCCCTGAAAATGTACGTGTGTGCGTGACATTTTAGCCTCTAGAAATGAACTGGTCGCAGTTTTCAAGATATGGACCTGGAATTTGGTACGGCGAAAGGGACGCAGCCTGTGAGGAACCGTGTTGTTGGGCGTTATAATCGGTGCAGGGCCGGAACTTTTTTTGGGGCCCTGAATTTCATCCTTTTTCTTGGAATCGATATATCTCGGAAACGGTTGGTCGTATCGAAAAACGTTAAATATACAGGTGTAAGATCTCAGCGGTATACAACTTTATAACTCAAAACGATTTTTTGATATCTCTCACCGTTTTCTTTTTTGGGGGCCTGAACATGTCCAGTGTGCGTGATATATTTGGGTTTAGCGAAGTACAGGTCGCAATTTTCAAGATATAGGGCTGAAATTTGGAGCGGTGAAAGAGTTAGACCCTGTGAGAATACCTATTGTCTGGCGTTAAAATCGGTGCAGGGCCGGATCTTTTTTGGGTGTCCTGAATTTCAACCTTTTTTTTGGAATCAATATATCTCAGAAACGGCTGGTCGCATCGAAAACCGTTAAATGTACAGGTGTAAGATCTCCGCGGTATGCGGATTTTTTTATATCTCTCACCGTTTTCTTTTTTGGGGGCCTGAACATGTCCAGTGTGCGTGATATATTTGGGTTTAGCGAAGTACAGGTCGCAATTTTCAAGATATCGAGCTGAAATTTGGAGCGGTGAAATAGTTAGACCCTGTGAGAAAACCTATTGTCTGGCGTTAAAATCGGTGCAGGGCCGGATCTTTTTTGGGGGTCCTGAATTTCAACCTTTTTTTTGGAATCAATATATCTCAGAAACGGCTGGTCGCATCGAAAAACGTTAAATGTACAGGTGTAAGATCTCCGCGGTATGCGGATTTTTTTATATCTCTCACCGTTTTCTTTTTTGGGGGCCTGAACATGTCCAGTGTGCGTGATATATTTGGGTTTAGCGAAGTACAGGTCGCAATTTTCAAGATATCGAGCTGAAATTTGGAGCGGTGAAAGAGGTAGACCCTGTGAGAAAACCTATTGTCTGGCGTTAAAATCGGTGCAGGGCCGGATCTTTTTTGGGGGTCCTGAATTTCAACCTTTTTTTTGGAATCAATATATCTTAGAAACGGCTGGTCGCATCGTAAAACGTTAAATGAACAGGTGTAAGATCTCCGCGGTATGCAACTTTTTTACTCAAAACAATTTTTTGATATCTCTCGCCGTTTTTTTTGGGGGGGGGGGAGGCCTTGAAGATGTCCAGTGTGCGTGACATTTTTGGGTTTAGCAAAGTACAGGTCGCAATTTTCAAGATATCGAGCTGAAATTTCTAGTGGTGAAAGATTTAGACCCTGTGAGAAAACCTATTGTCGGGCGTCAAATACGGTGCAGGGCCGAACCTTTTCTTGGGCCCTGAATGTCATCCCTTTTTTGGAATCAATATATCTCGGAAACGGTTGGTCGTATCGAAAAATACTTAATGTACAGGTGTAAGATCTCCTCGGTATGCAACTTTTTTACTCATAACGATTTTTTCATATCTCTCACCGTTTTCTTTTTTGGGGGCCCTGAAAATGTACGTGTGCGCGTGACATTTTAGCCTCTAGAAATGCACTGGTCGCAGTTTTCAAGATATGGACCTGGAATTTGGTACGGCGAAAGGGACGCAGCCTGTGAGGAACCCTGTTGTTGGGCGTTATAATCGGTGCAGGGCCGGAACTTTTTTTGGGGCCCTGAATTTCATCCTTTTTCTTGGAATCGATATATCTCTCGGAAACGGTTGGTCGTATCGAAAAACGTTAAATATACAGGTGTAAGATCTCAGCAGTATACAACTTTATAACTCAAAACGATTTTTTGAAATCTGTCACCGTTTTCTTTTTTTGGGGCCTTGAAGATGTCCAGTGTGCGTGATATATTTGGGTTTAGCGAAGTACAGGTCACAATTTTCAAGATATCGAGCTGAAATTTGGAGCGGTGAAAGAGTTAGACCCTGTGAGAAAACCTATTGTCTGGCGTTAAAATCGGTGCAGGGCCGGATCTTTTTTGGTGGTCCTGAATTTCAAACTTTTTTTTGGACTCAATATATCTCAGAAACGGCTGGTCGCATCGAAAAACGTTAAATGTACAGGTGTAAGATCTCCGCGGTATGCAACTTTTTTACTCAAAACGATTTTTTGATATCTCTCGCCGTTTTTTGGGGGGCCCTGAAGATGTCCATTGTGCGTGACATTTTTGGGTTTAGCGAAGTACAGGTCGCAATTTTCAAGATATCGAGCTGAAATTTGGAGCGGTGAAATAGTTAGACCCCGTAAGAAAACCTATTGTCGGGCGTTAAAAACGGTGCAGGGTCGGATCTTTTTTGGGGGCCCTGAATTCAAACTTTTTCTAAATCGATATATCTCGGAAACGGTTGGTCGTATCGAAAACCGTTAAATGTACAGGTGTAAGATCTCCGCGGTATGCAACGTTTTTACTCATGACGATTTTTTGATATTTCTCACCGTTTTCTTTTTTTGGGAGCCCTGAAGATGTCCATTGTGCGTGACATTTTTGGGTTTAGCAAAGTACAGGTCGCAATTTTCAAGATATCGAACTGAAATTTCTAGCGGTGAAGGAGTTAGACCCTGTGAGAAAACCTATTGTCGGGCGTCAAATACGGTGCAGGGCCGAACCTTTATTGGGGCCCTGAATGTCAATCCCTTTTTTGGAATCAATATATCTCGGAAACGGTTGGTCGTATCGAAAACCGTTAAATGTACAGGTGTAAGATCTCCGCGGTATGCACCGTTTTTACTCATGACGATTTTTTGATATTTCTCACCGTTTTCTTTTTTTTGGGAGCCCTGAAGATGTCCATTGTGCGTGACATTTTTGGGTTTAGCGAAGTACAGGTCACAATTTTCAAGATATCGAGCTGAAATTTGGAGCGGTGAAAGAGTTAGACCCTGTGAGAAAACCTATTGTCTGGCGTTAAAATCGGTGCAGGGCCGGATCTTTTTTGGTGGTCCTGAATTTCAAACTTTTTTTTGGACTCAATATATCTCAGAAACGGCTGGTCGCATCGAAAAACGTTAAATGTACAGGTGTAAGATCTCCGCGGTATGCAACTTTTTTACTCAAAACGATTTTTTGATATCTCTCGCCGTTTTTTGGGGGGCCCTGAAGATGTCCATTGTGCGTGACATTTTTGGGTTTAGCGAAGTACAGGTCGCAATTTTCAAGATATCGAGCTGAAATTTGGAGCGGTGAAATAGTTAGACCCCGTAAGAAAACCTATTGTCGGGCGTTAAAAACGGTGCAGGGTCGGATCTTTTTTGGGGGCCCTGAATTCAAACTTTTTCTAAATCGATATATCTCGGAAACGGTTGGTCGTATCGAAAACCGTTAAATGTACAGGTGTAAGATCTCCGCGGTATGCAACGTTTTTACTCATGACGATTTTTTGATATTTCTCACCGTTTTCTTTTTTTGGGGGCCCTGAAGATGTCCATTGTGCGTGACATTTTTGGGTTTAGCAAAGTACAGGTCGCAATTTTCAAGATATCGAACTGAAATTTCTAGCGGTGAAAGAGTTAGACCCTGTGAGAAAACCTATTGTCGGGCGTCAAATACGGTGCAGGGCCGAACCTTTATTTGGGCCCTGAATGTCATCCCTTTTTTGGAATCAATATATCTCGGAAACGATTGGTCGTATCGAAAAATATTTAATGTACAGGTGTAAGATCTCCTCGGTATGCAACTTTTTTACTCATAACGATTTTTTCATATCTCTCACCGTTTTCTTTTCCGGGGGCCCTGAAAATGTACGTGTGTGCGTGACATTTTAGCCTCTAGAAATGAACTGGTCGCAGTTTTCAAGATATGGACCTGGAATTTGGTACGGCGAAAGGGACGCAGCCTGTGAGGAACCGTGTTGTTGGGCGTTATAATCGGTGCAGGGCCGGAACTTTTTTTGGGGCCCTGAATTTCATCCTTTTTCTTGGAATCGATATATCTCGGAAACGGTTGGTCGTATCGAAAAACGTTAAATATACAGGTGTAAGATCTCAGCGGTATACAACTTTATAACTCAAAACGATTTTTTGATATCTGTCACCGTTTTCTTTTTTTGGGGCCCTGAAGATGTCCAGTGTGCGTGATATATTTGGGTTTAGCGAAGTACAGGTCGCAATTTTCAAGATATCGGGCTGAAATTTGGAGCGGTGAAAGAGTTAGACCCTGTGAGAAAACCTATTGTCTGGCGTTAAAATCGGTGCAGGGCCGGATCTTTTTTGGGGGTCCTGAATTTCAACCTTTTTTTTGGAATCAATATATCTCAGAAACGGCTGGTCGCATCGAAAAACGTTAATTGTACAGCTGTAAGATCTCCGCGGTATGCGGATTTTTTGATATCTCTCACCGTTTTCTTTTTTGGGGGCCTGAACATATCCAGTGTGCGTGATATATTTGGGTTTAGCGAAGTACAGGTCGCAATTTTCATGATATCGAGCTGAAATTTGGAGCGGTGAAAGAGTTAGACCCTGTGAGAAAACCTATTGTCTGGCGTTAAAATCGGTGCAGGGCCGGATCTTTTTTGGGGGTCCTGAATTCAAACATTTCTTTAAATCGATATATCTCGGAAACGGTTGGTCGTATCGAAAACCGTTAAATGTTCAGGTGTGAGATCTCCGCGGTATGCAACTTTTTTACTCGTAACGATTTGTTGATATCTCTCACCGTTTCCTTTTTTAGGGGGCCCTGAAGATGTCCATTGTGCGTGACATTTTTGGGTTTAGCAAAGTACAGGTCGCAATTTTCAAGATATCGAGCTGAAATTTGGTGCGGTGAAAGAGTTAGACCCTGTGAGGAAACCTATTGTCGGGCGTTAAAAACGGTGCAGGGCCGGACCTTTTTTTGGGGCCTCGAATTTCATCCCTTTTTTCGAATCAATATATCTCCAAAAAGGCTGGTCGCATCGAAAACGTTAAATGTACAGGTGCAAGATCTCCGCGGTATGCAACTTTTTTACTCAAAACGATTTTTTGTATCTCTCGCCGTTTTCTTTTTTTTGGGGGGGAGGGGGGGGCCCTGAAGATGTCCATTGTGCGTTACATTTTTGGGTTTAGCGAAGTACAGGTCGCAATTTTCAAGATAGCGAGCTGAAATTTGGAGCTGTGAAAGAGTTGGACCCTGTAACGAACCCTATTGTTGGGCGTTAAAATCGGTGCAGGGCCGGACCTTTTTTTGGGGCCTCGAATTTCATCCCTTTTTTTGGAATCAATATATATCCAAAACGGCTGGTCGAATCGAAAAATGTTAAATGTACAGGTGTAAGATCTCCGCGGTATGCAACTATTTTACTCATAAGGAATTTTTGATATCTCTCACCGTTTTCTTTTTTGGGGGCCTGAACATGTCCAGTGTGCGTGATATATTTGGGTTTAGCGAAGTACAGGTCGCAATTTTCAAGATATCGGGCTGAAATTTGGAGCGGTGAAAGAGTTAGACCCTGTGAGAATACCTATTGTCTGGCGTTAAAATCGGTGCAGGGCCGGATCTTTTTTGGGTGTCCTGAATTTCAACCTTTTTTTTGGAATCAATATATCTCAGAAACGGCTGGTCGCATCGAAAACCGTTAAATGTACAGGTGTAAGATCTCCGCGGTATGCGGATTTTTTTATATCTCTCACCGTTTTCTTTTTTGGGGGCCTGAACATGTCCAGTGTGCGTGATATATTTGGGTTTAGCGAAGTACAGGTCGCAATTTTCAAGATATCGAGCTGAAATTTGGAGCGACGAAATAGTTAGACCCCGTAAGAAAACCTATTGTCGGGCGTTAAAAACGGTGCAGGGTCGGATCTTTTTTGGGGGCCCTGAATTCAAACTTTTTCTAAATCGATATATCTCGGAAACGGTTGGTCGTATCGAAAACCGTTAAATGTACAGGTGTAAGATCTCCGCGGTATGCAACGTTTTTACTCATGACGATTTTTTGATATTTCTCACCGTTTTCTTTTTTTGGGAGCCCTGAAGATGTCCATTGTGCGTGACATTTTTGGGTTTAGCAAAGTACAGGTCGCAATATTCAAGATATCGAACTGAAATTTCTAGCGGTGAAGGAGTTAGACCCTGTGAGAAAACCTATTGTCGGGCGTCAAATACGGTGCAGGGCCGAACCTTTATTGGGGCCCTGAATGTCAATCCCTTTTTTGGAATCAATATATCTCGGAAACGGTTGGTCGTATCGAAAACCGTTAAATGTACAGGTGTAAGATCTCCGCGGTATGCACCGTTTTTACTCATGACGATTTTTTGATATTTCTCACCGTTTTCTTTTTTTGGGAGCCCTGAAGATGTCCATTGTGCGTGACATTTTTGGGTTTAGCGAAGTACAGGTCACAATTTTCAAGATATCGAGCTGAAATTTGGAGCGGTGAAAGAGTTAGACCCTGTGAGAAAACCTATTGTCTGGCGTTAAAATCGGTGCAGGGCCGGATCTTTTTTGGTGGTCCTGAATTTCAAACTTTTTTTTGGACTCAATATATCTCAGAAACGGCTGGTCGCATCGAAAAACGTTAAATGTACAGGTGTAAGATCTCCGCGGTATGCAACTTTTTTACTCAAAACGATTTTTTGATATCTCTCGCCGTTTTTTGGGGGGCCCTGAAGATGTCCATTGTGCGTGACATTTTTGGGTTTAGCGAAGTACAGGTCGCAATTTTCAAGATATCGAGCTGAAATTTGGAGCGGTGAAATAGTTAGACCCCGTAAGAAAACCTATTGTCGGGCGTTAAAAACGGTGCAGGGTCGGATCTTTTTTGGGGGCCCTGAATTCAAACTTTTTCTAAATCGATATATCTCGGAAACGGTTGGTCGTATCGAAAACCGTTAAATGTACAGGTGTAAGATCTCCGCGGTATGCAACGTTTTTACTCATGACGATTTTTTGATATTTCTCACCGTTTTCTTTTTTTGGGGGCCCTGAAGATGTCCATTGTGCGTGACATTTTTGGGTTTAGCAAAGTACAGGTCGCAATTTTCAAGATAACGAACTGAAATTTCTAGCGGTGAAAGAGTTAGACCCTGTGAGAAAACCTATTGTCGGGCGTCAAATACGGTGCAGGGCCGAACCTTTATTGGGGCCCTGAATGTCATCCCTTTTTTGGAATCAATATATCTCGGAAACGATTGGTCGTATCGAAAAATATTTAATGTACAGGTGTAAGATCTCCTCGGTATGCAACTTTTTTACTCATAACGATTTTTTCATATCTCTCACCGTTTTCTTTTCCGGGGGCCCTGAAAATGTACGTGTGTGCGTGACATTTTAGCCTCTAGAAATGAACTGGTCGCAGTTTTCAAGATATGGACCTGGAATTTGGTACGGCGAAAGGGACGCAGCCTGTGAGGAACCGTGTTGTTGGGCGTTATAATCGGTGCAGGGCCGGAACTTTTTTTGGGGCCCTGAATTTCATCCTTTTTCTTGGAATCGATATATCTCGGAAACGGTTGGTCGTATCGAAAAACGTTAAATATACAGGTGTAAGATCTCAGCGGTATACAACTTTATAACTCAAAACGATTTTTTGATATCTGTCACCGTTTTCTTTTTTTGGGGCCCTGAAGATGTCCAGTGTGCGTGATATATTTGGGTTTAGCGAAGTACAGGTCGCAATTTTCAAGATATCGGGCTGAAATTTGGAGCGGTGAAAGAGTTAGACCCTGTGAGAAAACCTATTGTCTGGCGTTAAAATCGGTGCAGGGCCGGATCTTTTTTGGGGGTCCTGAATTTCAACCTTTTTTTTGGAATCAATATATCTCAGAAACGGCTGGTCGCATCGAAAAACGTTAATTGTACAGCTGTAAGATCTCCGCGGTATGCGGATTTTTTGATATCTCTCACCGTTTTCTTTTTTGGGGGCCTGAACATGTCCAGTGTGCGTGATATATTTGGGTTTAGCGAAGTACAGGTCGCAATTTTCATGATATCGAGCTGAAATTTGGAGCGGTGAAAGAGTTAGACCCTGTGAGAAAACCTATTGTCTGGCGTTAAAATCGGTGCAGGGCCGGATCTATTTTGGGGGTCCTGAATTCAAACATTTTTTTAAATCGATATATCTCGGAAACGGTTGGTCGTATCGAAAACCGTTAAATGTTCAGGTGTGAGATCTCCGCGGTATGCAACTTTTTTACTCGTAACGATTTGTTGATATCTCTCACCGTTTCCTTTTTTGGGGGGCCCTGAAGATGTCCATTGTGCGTGACATTTTTGGGTTTAGCAAAGTACAGGTCGCAATTTTCAAGATATCGAGCTGAAATTTGGAGCGGTGAAAGAGTTAGACCCTGTGAGAACACCTATTGTCTGGCGTTAAAATCGGTGCAGGGCCGGATCTTTTTTGGGGGTCCTGAATTTCAACCTTTTTTTTTGAATCAATATATCTCAGAAACGGCTGGTCGCATCGAAAACCGTTAAATGTACAGGTGTAAGATCTCCGCGGTATGCGGATTTTTTTATATCTCTCACCGTTTTCTTTTTTGGGGGCCTGAACATGTCCAGTGTGCGTGATATATTTGGGTTTAGCGAAGTACAGGTCGCAATTTTCAAGATATCGAGCTGAAATTTGGAGCGGTGAAAGAGTTAGACCCTGTGAGAAAACCTATTGTCTGGC
Organism: Meconema thalassinum; assembly: GCA_946902985.2. Taxonomy (NCBI): domain Eukaryota; kingdom Metazoa; phylum Arthropoda; class Insecta; order Orthoptera; family Tettigoniidae; genus Meconema; species Meconema thalassinum. The sequence continues at coordinate 1,358,188,062 of OX336388.2, forward strand.
GTTAAAATCGGTGCAGGGCCGGATCTTTTTTGGGGGTCCTGAATTTCAACCTTTTTTTTGGAATCAATATATCTCAGAAACGGCTGGTCGCATCGAAAACCGTTAAATGTACAGGTGTAAGATCTCCGCGGTATGCGGATTTTTTTATATCTCTCACCGTTTTCTTTTTTGGGGGCCTGAACATGTCCAGTGTGCGTGATATATTTGGGTTTAGCGAAGTACAGGTCGCAATTTTCAAGATATCGAGCTGAAATTTGGAGCGGTGAAAGAGGTAGACCCTGTGAGAAAACCTGTTGTCTGGCGTTAAAATCGGTGCAGGGCCGGATCTTTTTTGGGGGTCCTGAATTTCAACCTTTTTTTTGGAATCAATATATCTTAGAAACGGCTGGTCGCATCGTAAAACGTTAAATGTACAGGTGTATGATCTCCGCGGTATGCAACTTTTTTACTCAAAACAATTTTTTGATATCTCTCGCCGTTTTTTTTTTGGGGGGGGAGGCCTTGAAGATGTCCAGTGTGCGTGACATTTTTGGGTTTAGCAAAGTACAGGTCGCAATTTTCAAGATATCGAGCTGAAATTTCTAGTGGTGAAAGATTTAGACCCTGTGAGAAAACCTATTGTCGGGCGTCAAATACGGTGCAGGGCCGAACCTTTTCTTGGGCCCTGAATGTCATCCCTTTTTTGGAATCAATATATCTCGGAAACGGTTGGTCGTATCGAAAAATACTTAATGTACAGGTGTAAGATCTCCTCGGTATGCAACTTTTTTACTCATAACGATTTTTTCATATCTCTCACCGTTTTCTTTTTTGGGGGCCCTGAAAATGTACGTGTGCGCGTGACATTTTAGCCTCTAGAAATGCACTGGTCGCAGTTTTCAAGATATGGACCTGGAATTTGGTACGGCGAAAGGGACGCAGCCTGTGAGGAACCCTGTTGTTGGGCGTTATAATCGGTGCAGGGCCGGAACTTTTTTGGTGGTCCTGAATTTCAAACTTTTTTTTGGACTCAATATATCTCAGAAACGGCTGGTCGCATCGAAAAACGTTAAATGTACAGGTGTAAGATCTCCGCGGTATGCAACTTTTTTACTCAAAACGATTTTTTGATATCTCTCGCCGTTTTTTGGGGGGCCCTGAAGATGTCCATTGTGCGTGACATTTTTGGGTTTAGCGAAGTACAGGTCGCAATTTTCAAGATATCGAGCTGAAATTTGGAGCGGTGAAATAGTTAGACCCCGTAAGAAAACCTATTGTCGGGCGTTAAAAACGGTGCAGGGTCGGATCTTTTTTGGGGGCCCTGAATTCAAACTTTTTCTAAATCGATATATCTCGGAAACGGTTGGTCGTATCGAAAACCGTTAAATGTACAGGTGTAAGATCTCCGCGGTATGCAACGTTTTTACTCATGACGGTTTTTTGATATTTCTCACCGTTTTCTTTTTTTGGGAGCCCTGAAGATGTCCATTGTGCGTGACATTTTTGGGTTTAGCAAAGTACAGGTCGCAATTTTCAAGATATCGAACTGAAATTTCTAGCGGTGAAGGAGTTAGACCCTGTGAGAAAACCTATTGTCGGGCGTCAAATACGGTGCAGGGCCGAACCTTTATTGGGGCCCTGAATATCAATCCCTTTTCTGGAATCAATATATCTCGGAAACGGTTGGTCGTATCGAAAAATATTTAATGTACAGGTGTAAGATCTCCTCGGTATGCAACTTTTTTACTCATAACGATTTTTTCATATCTCTCACCGTTTTCTTTTCCGGGGGCCCTGAAAATGTACGTGTGTGCGTGACATTTTAGCCTCTAGAAATGAACTGGTCGCAGTTTTCAAGATATGGACCTGGAATTTGGTACGGCGAAAGGGACGCAGCCTGTGAGGAACCGTGTTGTTGGGCGTTATAATCGGTGCAGGGCCGGAACTTTTTTTGGGGCCCTGAATTTCATCCTTTTTCTTGGAATCGATATATCTCGGAAACGGTTGGTCGTATCGAAAAACGTTAAATATACAGGTGTAAGATCTCAGCGGTATACAACTTTATAACTCAAAACGATTTTTTGATATCTGTCACCGTTTTCTTTTTTTGGGGCCCTGAAGATGTCCAGTGTGCGTGATATATTTGGGTTTAGCGAAGTACAGGTCGCAATTTTCAAGATATCGGGCTGAAATTTGGAGCGGTGAAAGAGTTAGACCCTGTGAGAAAACCTATTGTCTGGCGTTAAAATCGGTGCAGGGCCGGATATCTTTTTTGGGGGTCCTGAATTTCAACCTTTTTTTTGGAATCAATATATCTCAGAAACGGCTGGTCGCATCGAAAAACGTTAAATGTACAGCTGTAAGATCACCGCGGTATGCGGATTTTTTGATATCTCTCACCGTTTTCTTTTTTGGGGGCCTGAACATGTCCAGTGTGCGTGATATATTTGGGTTTAGCGAAGTACAGGTCGCAATTTTCAAGATATCGAGCTGAAATTTGGAGCGGTGAAAGAGTTAGACCCTGTGAGAAAACTTATTTTCTGGCGTTAAAATCGGTGCAGGGCCGGATCTTTTTTGGGGGTCCTGAATTCAAACATTTTTTTAAATCGATATATCTCGGAAACGGTTGGTCGTATCGAAAACCGTTAAATGTTCAGGTGTGAGATCTCCGCGGTATGCAACTTTTTTACTCATAACGATTTGTTGATATCTCTCACCGTTTCCTTTTTTGGGGGGCCCTGAAGATGTCCATTGTGCGTGACATTTTTGGGTTTAGCAAAGTACAGGTCGCAATTTTCAAGATATCGAGCTGAAATTTCTAGGGGTGAAAGAGTTAGTCCCTGTGAGAAAACCTATTGTCGGGCGTCAAATACGGTGCAGGGCCGAACCTTTTCTTGTGGCCCTGAATTTCATCCCTTTTTTGGAATCAATATATCTCGGAAACGGCTGGTCGTATTGAAAAACGTTAAATGTACAGGTGTAAGTCCGCGGTATGCAACTTTTTTTCTCATAACGATTTTTTGATATCTCTCACCGTCTTCTTTTTTTTTTTTTTTTTGGCCCTGAAAATGTCCACCGTGTGTGATATTTTTGGGTTTAGCGAAGTACAGGTCGCAATTTTCAAGATATCGAGCTGATATTTGGAGCGGTGAAAGAGTTAGACCCTGTGAGAAATCCTTTAGTCGGGCATTAAAAACGGTGCAGGGCCGGATCTTTTTGGGGGCCCTGAATTTGAACCTTTTTTTTTGAATCAATATATCTCGGAAACGGTTGGTCGTAACGAAAAACGTTAAATACAAAGGTGTAAGATCTCCGCGGTATGCAACTTTATTACCTATTACGATTTTTTGATATATCTCACCGTTGAAATTTTTGGGGGCCCTGAATGTGTTCGTAGTGCATGACGCTTTTGCGTTTAGCAATGTACAGGTCGCAATTTTCAAGATATCGAGCTGAAATGTGGTACGCTGAAAAAGTTAGGGGCTGTGAGGAACCCTATTGAAGGGCGTTAAAATCGGTGCAAGGTCGGACCGTTTTGGGGGGTCCTGAATTTCATCCCTTTTATTTGAATCAATATATCTCGGAAACGGTTGGTCGTATCTAAAAATATTTAATGTACAGGTGTAAGATCTCCTCGGTATGCAACTTTTTTACTCATAACGATTTTTTCATATCTCTCACCGTTTTCTTTTTTGGGGGCCCTGAAAATGTACGTGTGTGCGTGACGTTTTAGCCTCTAGAAATGTACTGGTCGCAGTTTTCAAGATATGGACCTGGAATTTGGTACGGCGAAAAGGACGCAGCCTGTGAGGAACCCTGTTGTTGGGCGTTAGAATCGGTGCAGGGCCGGAACTTTTTTGGGGCCCTGAATTTCATCCGTTTTCTTGGAATCGATACATCTCGGAAACGGTTGGTCGTATCGAAAAACGTTAAATATACAGGTGTAAGATCTCAGCGGTATACAACTTTATAACTCAAAACGATTTTTTGATATCTGTCACCGTTTTCTTTTTTTGGGGCCCTGAAGATGTCCAGTGTGCGTGATATATTTGGGTTTAGCGAAGTACAGGTCGCAATTTTCAAGATATCGGGCTGAAATTTGGAGCGGTGAAAGAGTTAGACCCTGTGAGAAAACCTATTGTCTGGCGTTAAAATCGGTGCAGGGCCGGATCTTTTTTGGGGGTCCTGAATTTCAACCTTTTTTTTTGGAATCAATATATCTCAGAAACGGCTGGTCGCATCGAAAAACGTTAATTGTACAGCTGTAAGATCTCCGCGGTATGCGGATTTTTTGATATCTCTCACCGTTTTCTTTTTTGGGGGCCTGAACATGTCCAGTGTGCGTGATATATTTGGGTTTAGCGAAGTACAGGTCGCAATTTTCATGATATCGAGCTGAAATTTGGAGCGGTGAAAGAGTTAGACCCTGTGAGAAAACCTATTGTCTGGCGTTAAAATCGGTGCAGGGCCGGATCTTTTTTGGGGGTCCTGAATTCAAACATTTTTTTAAATCGATATATCTCGGAAACGGTTGGTCGTATCGAAAACCGTTAAATGTTCAGGTGTGAGATCTCCGCGGTATGCAACTTTTTTACTCGTAACGATTTGTTGATATCTCTCACCGTTTCCTTTTTTGGGGGGCCCTGAAGATGTCCATTGTTCGTGACATTTTTGGGTTTAGCAAAGTACAGGTCGCAATTTTCAAGATATCGAGCTGAAATTTGGAGCGGTGAAAGAGTTAGACCCTGTGAGAACACCTATTGTCTGGCGTTAAAATCGGTGCAGGGCCGGATCTTTTTTGGGGGTCCTGAATTTCAACCTTTTTTTTTTGAATCAATATATCTCAGAAACGGCTGGTCGCATCGAAAACCGTTAAATGTACAGGTGTAAGATCTCCGCGGTATGCGGATTTTTTTATATCTCTCACCGTTTTCTTTTTTGGGGGCCTGAACATGTCCAGTGTGCGTGATATATTTGGGTTTAGCGAAGTACAGGTCGCAATTTTCAAGATATCGAGCTGAAATTTGGAGCGGTGAAAGAGTTAGACCCTGTGAGAAAACCTATTGTCTGGCGTTAAAATCGGTGCAGGGCCGGATCTTTTTTGGGGGTCCTGAATTTCAACCTTTTTTTTGGAATCAATATATCTCAGAAACGGCTGGTCGCATCGAAAAACGTTAAATGTACAGGTGTAAGATCTCCGCGGTATGCGGATTTTTTTATATCTCTCACCGTTTTCTTTTTTGGGGGCCTGAACATGTCCAGTGTGCGTGATATATTTGGGTTTAGCGAAGTACAGGTCGCAATTTTCAAGATATCGAGCTGAAATTTGGAGCGGTGAAAGAGGTAGACCCTGTGAGAAAACCTATTGTCTGGCGTTAAAATCGGTGCAGGGCCGGATCTTTTTTGGGGGTCCTGAATTTCAACCTTTTTTTTGGAATCAATATATCTTAGAAACGGCTGGTCGCATCGTAAAACGTTAAATGTACAGGTGTAAGATCTCCGCGGTATGCAACTTTTTTACTCAAAACAATTTTTTGATATCTCTCGCCGTTTTTTTTTGGGGGGGGGAGGCCTTGAAGATGTCCAGTGTGCGTGACATTTTTGGGTTTAGCAAAGTACAGGTCGCAATTTTCAAGATATCGAGCTGAAATTTCTAGTGGTGAAAGATTTAGACCCTGTGAGAAAACCTATTGTCGGGCGTCAAATACGGTGCAGGGCCGAACCTTTTCTTGGGCCCTGAATGTCATCCCTTTTTTGGAATCAATATATCTCGGAAACGGTTGGTCGTATCGAAAAATACTTAATGTACAGGTGTAAGATCTCCTCGGTATGCAACTTTTTTACTCATAACGATTTTTTCATATCTCTCACCGTTTTCTTTTTTGGGGGCCCTGAAAATGTACGTGTGCGCGTGACATTTTAGCCTCTAGAAATGCACTGGTCGCAGTTTTCAAGATATGGACCTGGAATTTGGTACGGCGAAAGGGACGCAGCCTGTGAGGAACCCTGTTGTTGGGCGTTATAATCGGTGCAGGGCCGGAACTTTTTTGGTGGTCCTGAATTTCAAACTTTTTTTTGGACTCAATATATCTCAGAAACGGCTGGTCGCATCGAAAAACGTTAAATGTACAGGTGTAAGATCTCCGCGGTATGCAACTTTTTTACTCAAAACGATTTTTTGATATCTCTCGCCGTTTTTTGGGGGGCCCTGAAGATGTCCATTGTGCGTGACATTTTTGGGTTTAGCGAAGTACAGGTCGCAATTTTCAAGATATCGAGCTGAAATTTGGAGCGGTGAAATAGTTAGACCCCGTAAGAAAACCTATTGTCGGGCGTTAAAAACGGTGCAGGGTCGGATCTTTTTTGGGGGCCCTGAATTCAAACTTTTTCTAAATCGATATATCTCGGAAACGGTTGGTCGTATCGAAAACCGTTAAATGTACAGGTGTAAGATCTCCGCGGTATGCAACGTTTTTACTCATGACGGTTTTTTGATATTTCTCACCGTTTTCTTTTTTTGGGAGCCCTGAAGATGTCCATTGTGCGTGACATTTTTGGGTTTAGCAAAGTACAGGTCGCAATTTTCAAGATATCGAACTGAAATTTCTAGCGGTGAAGGAGTTAGACCCTGTGAGAAAACCTATTGTCGGGCGTCAAATACGGTGCAGGGCCGAACCTTTATTGGGGCCCTGAATGTCAATCCCTTTTCTGGAATCAATATATCTCGGAAACGGTTGGTCGTATCGAAAAATATTTAATGTACAGGTGTAAGATCTCCTCGGTATGCAACTTTTTTACTCATAACGATTTTTTCATATCTCTCACCGTTTTCTTTTCCGGGGGCCCTGAAAATGTACGTGTGTGCGTGACATTTTAGCCTCTAGAAATGAACTGGTCGCAGTTTTCAAGATATGGACCTGGAATTTGGTACGGCGAAAGGGACGCAGCCTGTGAGGAACCGTGTTGTTGGGCGTTATAATCGGTGCAGGGCCGGAACTTTTTTTGGGGCCCTGAATTTCATCCTTTTTCTTGGAATCGATATATCTCGGAAACGGTTGGTCGTATCGAAAAACGTTAAATATACAGGTGTAAGATCTCAGCGGTATACAACTTTATAACTCAAAACGATTTTTTGATATCTGTCACCGTTTTCTTTTTTTGGGGCCCTGAAGATGTCCAGTGTGCGTGATATATTTGGGTTTAGCGAAGTACAGGTCGCAATTTTCAAGATATCGGGCTGAAATTTGGAGCGGTGAAAGAGTTAGACCCTGTGAGAAAACCTATTGTCTGGCGTTAAAATCGGTGCAGGGCCGGATATCTTTTTTGGGGGTCCTGAATTTCAACCTTTTTTTTGGAATCAATATATCTCAGAAACGGCTGGTCGCATCGAAAAACGTTAAATGTACAGCTGTAAGATCACCGCGGTATGCGGATTTTTTGATATCTCTCACCGTTTTCTTTTTTGGGGGCCTGAACATGTCCAGTGTGCGTGATATATTTGGGTTTAGCGAAGTACAGGTCGCAATTTTCAAGATATCGAGCTGAAATTTGGAGCGGTGAAAGAGTTAGACCCTGTGAGAAAACTTATTTTCTGGCGTTAAAATCGGTGCAGGGCCGGATCTTTTTTGGGGGTCCTGAATTCAAACATTTTTTTAAATCGATATATCTCGGAAACGGTTGGTCGTATCGAAAACCGTTAAATGTTCAGGTGTGAGATCTCCGCGGTATGCAACTTTTTTACTCATAACGATTTGTTGATATCTCTCACCGTTTCCTTTTTTGGGGGGCCCTGAAGATGTCCATTGTGCGTGACATTTTTGGGTTTAGCAAAGTACAGGTCGCAATTTTCAAGATATCGAGCTGAAATTTCTAGGGGTGAAAGAGTTAGACCCTGTGAGAAAACCTATTGTCGGGCGTCAAATACGGTGCAGGGCCGAACCTTTTCTTGTGGCCCTGAATTTCATCCCTTTTTTGGAATCAATATATCTCGGAAACGGCTGGTCGTATTGAAAAACGTTAAATGTACAGGTGTAAGTCCGCGGTATGCAACTTTTTTCTCATAACGATTTTTTGATATCTCTCACCGTCTTCTTTTTTTTTTTTTTTTTTGGCCCTGAAAATGTCCACCGTGTGTGATATTTTTGGGTTTAGCGAAGTACAGGTCGCAATTTTCAAGATATCGAGCTGATATTTGGAGCGGTGAAAGAGTTAGACCCTGTGAGAAATCCTTTAGTCGGGCATTAAAAACGGTGCAGGGCCGGATCTTTTTGGGGGCCCTGAATTTGAACCTTTTTTTTTGAATCAATATATCTCGGAAACGGTTGGTCGTAACGAAAAACGTTAAATACAAAGGTGTAAGATCTCCGCGGTATGCAACTTTATTACCCATTACGATTTTTTGATATATCTCACCGTTGAAATTTTTGGGGGCCCTGAATGTGTTCGTAGTGCATGACGCTTTTGCGTTTAGCAATGTACAGGTCGCAATTTTCAAGATATCGAGCTGAAATGTGGTACGCTGAAAAAGTTAGGGGCTGTGAGGAACCCTATTGAAGGGCGTTAAAATCGGTGCAAGGTCGGACCGTTTTGGGGGGTCCTGAATTTCATCCCTTTTATTTGAATCAATATATCTCGGAAACGGTTGGCCGTATCTAAAAATATTTAATGTACAGGTGTAAGATCTCCTCGGTATGCAACTTTTTTACTCATAACGATTTTTTCATATCTCTCACCGTTTTCTTTTTTGGGGGCCCTGAAAATGTACGTGTGTGCGTGACGTTTTAGCCTCTAGAAATGTACTGGTCGCAGTTTTCAAGATATGGACCTGGAATTTGGTACGGCGAAAAGGACGCAGCCTGTGAGGAACCCTGTTGTTGGGCGTTAGAATCGGTGCAGGGCCGGAACTTTTTTGGGGCCCTGAATTTCATCCGTTTTCTTGGAATCGATACATCTCGGAAACGGTTGGTCGTATCGAAAAACGTTAAATATACAGGTGTAAGATCTCAGCGGTATACAACTTTATAACTCAAAACGATTTTTTTATATCTGTCACCGTTTTCTTTTTTTGGGGCCCTGAAGATGTCCAGTGTGCGTGATAAATTTGGGTTTAGCGAAGTACAGGTCGCAATTTTCAAGATGTCGAGCTGAAATTTGGAGCGGTGAAAGAGTTAGAACTGTGAGAAAACCTATTGTCTGGCGTTAAAAACGGTGCAGGGCCGGATCTTTTTTGGGGGGCCATGAATTTCAAACTTTTTTTTGGAATCGATATATCTCGGAAACGGTTGGTCGTATCGAAAGACGTTAAATGTACAGGTGTAAGATCTCCGCGGTATGCAACTTTTTTACTCATAACGATTTTTTGAAATCTCTCAGCGTTTTTTTTTTAGGGGGGTGGGGGCTGAAGATGTCCATTGTGCGTGACAATTTTGGGTTTAGCGAAGTACAGGTCGCAAATTTCAAGATATCGAGCTGAAATTTGGTACGGAGAAAGGAACGCGGCTGTGAGGGACCCTATTGTTGGGCGTTAAAATCGGTGCAGGTCCGGGCCATTTTAAGGGGCCCTGAATTTCATCCTTTTATTTGGAATCAATATATCTCGGAAACGGTTCATCGTATCGAAACATGTTCAAGGAACAGGAGTAACATCTCAGTGAATGGCAACTTTTTTACCCCTTATGAATTTTTGATATCTCTCGCCGTTTTCATTTTCTGGGGCCATGAATGTCTTTTTTTTTTTTTTTGAATGGTTATAGATGGGAAGCGGTTGGTCGTATCGAACATAATTATATCTACAAGTGTAAGATCTCAGTGATTAGCAACTGTTTTAACCCTTATGTTGTTTTGATATCTCTCACCATTTTCGTATTTTGGAGCCCTGAATTTCATCCTTTTTTTTTCGAAACGCTATATCTCAGAAAACACCGGTCCTATCGAAAAAAGTTTAAACTACACGTGTTAGATCTCAGTGATTTGCACTTTATACATCGAATGGTTATCTGATATCTTTCACCGTTTTCTATTTTTGGGGCCATGAATTTCATCCTATTTTTTCGAATCGTTATATCTCGGAAACAGTCCGTCTTATAGAAAAAGTTAAATCTACAGGTGTAAGATCTCAGTAATTAGCAACTTTTCTACTCTTTATCATATTTTGATATCTCTCACCGTTTTGATGTTATTAAATGTTTTTGGTTTATGAAAAAAAAACAATGGGGCCCAAATGTATATAATAATTGGTCAAAAAACAACTGATCGTCTAATTGTATTCTACGGAATATTATCTATAATAACCCGTTTTAACCTTTTCGATAAATTAAATAATGTATTTACAGCTGTAAGATATTTTCCATTTCCGAGGACGTCCGGCTTTCATAACCACGTGATGGTGTCAGCATTGCCTAGAATAATATTTTATGATGTTCCCACATTTCCACACAATCGGGTCGAAGGTCTGAAATGCAAATCGGCAGGCCTTGCCGCAATGAAGTTGTTGTTTGAGTTTATTTCCCATCGTGCTTGCCACTATGTTGCAACACCGTCTCATCCAAAGCAGGTCGTGCTGCGTGGACTCCTACTTGTTTAATACAATCTAAGTCAACATGTGCTCGTGTATTTTAATCCGTTCATCCCGTGTTTAACTGATACAATAGAAACCCATGCATAGCACAAGTAGTTTCAATAGGTTATGGGCCCAGACATAACGGTGTTCTGTGATAAATTTTTTCAGTGAACTTTAAAGTGAGAAGGCAAAATAAGTGAACATGCTTTGAGTCCTTGTGCCTATGGGTTTCCGAAATTGAGTGGTCGGGAGGATTATTCGAACTGGTCTTTTGGGACGTCAAATTATCTCAGAAAGCATGGATTGTGGGCCAGTATCCGAGGCACAGATGTGTCGGAGGGACATGATCGGCGTGACGAGAGAGCGCTGGCGGATATACACACATCAAAAAAAGTTTTGCATCACCTCGGTTCCAAGAGTTCCCGAACCGTTAAATACAAAGGGAATAGAGATCAACACAAACAACATTTCAGCTCGTTTTATTGCTCATGAGACCCACACATTGCATGTTGTACCATCATACAGCTAGACTTTCAGCATTTGTGGTCCAGATTGCAGTACACACCACTACCTCTAATACCCAGTAGCACGTCCTCTTGCATTGATGCATGCCTGTATTCGCCGTGGCATACTATCCACAAGTTCATCAAGACACTGTTGGTCCAAATTGTCCCACTCCTCAACGACAATTCGGCGTAAATCTCTCAGAGTGGTTGGTGGGTCAAGACGTCCATAAACAGCCCTTTTCAACATATCCCAGGCATGTTCGATAGGGTTCATGTCTGGCGAACATGCTGGCCACTGTAGTCGAGCGATGTCGTTATCTTGAAGGAACGCATTCACAAGATGTGCACGATGAGGTCGAGAATTGTCGTCCATGAAGACAAATGCCTCTCCAATATTCTGCCGATATGGTTGCACTATGGGTCGGAGGATGTCATTCAGGTATCGTAAAGCCGTTTCGGAGCCTTCCATGACCACCAGTGGCGTACGTCGGCCCCACATAATGCCACCCCAAAACATCAGGGAACCACCACCTTGCTGCACTCGCTGGACAGTGTGTCTAAGACGTTCAGCCTGACCAGGGTGCCTCCAAACACGTCTCCGACGATTGTCTGGTTGAAGGCATATGCGACACTCATCGGTGAAGAGAACGTGATGCCAATTCCGTGGGGTCCATTCAGCATGTTGTTGGGCCCATCTGTACCGCGCTGCATGGTGTCGGGGTTGCAAAGCTGGACCTCGCCATGGACGTCGGGAGTGAAGTTGCGCATCATGCAGCCTATTGCGCACAGTTTGAGTTGAAACACGACGTCCTGTGGCTGAACGAAACGCATTATTCAACATGGTGGCATTGCTGTCAGGGTTCCTCCGAGCGGCAATCCGTAAGTAGCGGTCATCCACTACAGTAGTAGCCCTTGGGCGGCCTGAGCGAGGCCTGTCATCGACAGTTCCTGTATCTCTGTACCTCCTCCATGTCCGAACAACATCGCTTTGGTTCACTCTGAGACGCCTGGAAACTTCCCTTGTTGAGAGCCCTTCTTGACACAAAGTAACAATGCGGACGCGATCGAACTGCGGTATTGACCTTCTAGGCATGGTAGAACTACAGACAACATGAGCAGCGTACCTTCGTCCTGGTGGAATGACTGGAACTGATCGGCTGTCGTACCCCCTCCGTCTAATAGGCCCTGCTCATGCATGGTTGTTTACATCTTTGAGCAGTTTTAGTGACATCTATGAACAGTCAAAGGGACTGTATCTTGGATACAATATACACAGTCAACGTCTATATGCCGGAGATCTGGGAACCGAGGTGATGCAAAACTTTTTTTGATGTGTGTATGTCTCATGGTGGCTGTTCACAATTTTCCCCATGTTCGAGACTGTGCAAAAGCTAAGGATGCCTGGCATGCCCTTGAAAAGGCTTTTGAAGATAAAGGAAAGTGGAGGTATATCACGCTCATGCGAAATCTGAGCTCGCTCAAGTTATCAGATTTCGATTCCATGGACAAGTATATTGGTGAGGTTATGTCAGTTACACAGAAGATAGCAGCTGTTGATGAGCCTGTCGCTGATAAGTTTGTTGCTGCTATGATACTTCGAGGTCTTCCTGATGAATACGATAACTTAGTTATGACCGTAACCTCAACATCGGAGGAACTACAGTTGGACCGCATCAAGTCTATCTTGTTGGACGAAAGCTTTCGCCGAAGTCATGGTGAGAAGTCAGCTGATGGGGCAGCCCTGTACAGCAGTGGCGACTGCTGGTCTCCGTACCTGGTATACCGCATGTGCACCCTTCCTCTTGACTCACCCCTTGCAACCAATACCAATATGCCCAATAATAATAATAATAATAATAATAATAATAATAATAATAATAAGTCAGAATTATTATTATTGTTATTAGAGTTGGAGAAAAACATATCCGTCATTTGTAAGAAAGATTATGTCTATATACCTAAAGAATTTCTGTTTCACTCCTGAACACTTGCCAAATCCCCTCATTCCCCAGTTTATTTTGGTTACATCTTTCAAGCGGCTCTTTTCATCTTCGCACTTCCACCTTCTCTCTCCGCTCCAGACAAATGTCTATTTTTTCTTGGAAATATGACATTGGCCACCTTTATTTGCGTTCGATGAACACCCCGTGGCATAGCCGTGCACGTTAAATCACCCCATGAGGAGCTTCAGCAAGTCCGCATATCGGGTTCGAATCTCGACGCTGATAGAGGCTACCATGCGTGTTTTTTGTCCGAGTTTTCCTACACTATTTCCAGGCAAATGCAGCGATAGTACCTCAGTTCATCATAGAAGCTTATTATACAAGTTCAACGCAAGCCCCTAAAATGAACTATTAACAACAACAATGATGATGATAATTGTGGTTTTAAGGGGCCTAACATCTAGGTTATCGACCCCAATTAACAACAACGTTCTAAACCATTTGCACATCGTTAGACATATCCAAAGATTACTAAAACATTCATAGCCAAGGTATTAATACAATAAAAGTGAGGCACTTCTAAGATTTAAAAAAATGGTCGAAATCAATAAAGTAATTCGAGCGATAACTCGCCTCTATATCTATATTCCAACCGTCTTCTGCCAAAACCAGGAATAATCTATTTGAAGGTAAGTTCCATTCATCTGGATTTCTTCAAGAACACTTGTATGACAGCATCAGTAAAATTACCGTTTGGGTGCTTCCTGAGTGAACAAAGCAGCTGCTTTTCAATTGTCATCATTGATAGGGAAGTACGGTAAGTCTCTCTTGACCCATAGTGGACCTGCAGTGTGACTTCACTCGTTTGAGTGTTGAGAAGGTACGTTGAACAGAGGCTGTAGTAGATGGTATCGTAAGTATTAAACACGCTAAATTGTACAGTTCAGGCATAGCACTAACTAACTGCATTCGGTTCATAATTCTTAGATTTCGGCCACTGATTTCTCGTGAAATTCTTGATCATTAGCCGCATAGAGCGCTATCAGTTCGTTTTCCAGACCTACTTGATCGAAACTTGACCCGTAGTTTTCTAAGAGATTTAAAAACAATTTGTTTGAGAACGAAATGCCAAATTCTCTAAATCCAGGAGGGAAAAGAAGTTAAAACGATCCATATCACAGAATCTGTCATTTATCGGGCAAATTACATTATCCAGAATTTCACAGAAGAGTCTCCTAAAACCCTCTTCGGGTGATCCATTGCCTTTAATTCTCTTCTGTGCTGGTTCATCGGCTGTGCTAGAACATGTTATTTCCCAGACAATTTGGAAGCCTTCCCTCCTGTCTATGGTCTCAATTATCTTTGAGTGGCAGAAAGCAATATCCATAGCCTTGTTTTGCAGAATGTTAAAAAGAACATAGATGTGGCAGAAAATGAATGAGTATACATTAAGAAGAAAAATTGTATCAATTTTTTTTCCACAAAATACAAAAATCCTTGAGCCTGTACTATAGCATCGTTTTCCCAGTTTCCACAATTTTCATTGTCCGTTAAGCTTTCGAAAAACATGAGTAGGTTGTCTTTCTGCTCTTGAACTGTGTTAACAAGCCTGGAGTTAAAGTTCCAGCGAGTTGGTGCAGTTCTCGGTAATTTTTTTCTACAAAGTTTCGGAGATATTCAGTTCTCTTGTAAGAATGGGAAAAGAAATTAGACATTCCGGAAAGAGATAAGAAAAATACTCGACTTTTTGTTATTCCCATAGCTGCCTGTTGCAATACTAAGTTTAACACCTGACAGTAGCAATGAACGAACAGAGCTCGTGGAAATGTTTGTTTTACTCTAGCCTGCAGTCCTCCTAAATGACCAGCCATGACACTCGCGCCATCGTACGTCTGTGCTATAAGCTTGTTACCTAATCCGAACTCTTCTAATATTCATGAAACGTGGGCGAACAGAGCCTCAGCCGACCTGTTAGCACTAACGTCCGTGAAGCCAATGAATCGTTCTTGAACTTCTCCAGCGCAGTCAACATAGCGCAAAATTGTGGATAACTGTGATTTATTAATCACATCAGAACATTCATCGACAAGAATTGCTACACATTTTGTTCTGTCAAGTTTCTTCGCAATAGCATCTACCATTACAGCTCTAATGGCTTCTATTAAATCGTTCTGAATGGTAGATGACGTACCTCGAAATATAGTAGAATTAAGTAAATGGTCATGTAGCAAAAGGTCATACGTGCTCAGCAAATCTAAGGTTCCTATGTAGTTACCTCTGTTCAGTGACTGGTCGGACTCATGTCCTCGTAGCGTCTGTTCTTGCTTGCCTAAATGACAAACGACATCTATTAGCCTAGATAAAACCTGCCTATTCTTTTTTACAATTTCATTGTGCTTTGAGACCTCCATTGCTTTCTGAGCATTCAACTGAACATCTATTCGCGAGGTACCGAATTTGCACAATGCAAAAGCACACGCGATATGACTCCTCGCTTGTTCATGTTTCTTTAAGCTACTAGTAAGACCAGCAATGTTGTCAAATCCATCTTTTGACCACGCCGCGCCGTTCCTTCACGACTGAAAAGGAGACAAGGCCAGCAGAATAGTTAGTTAAGTTTTTTGCATCCAGTTAACCACTGATGGCGTAATAGTTCGAGGAACAAAAATGTCTAGTATACTCTCGCTTTCGGTCTACACAAGTTGAAATTAAATTTGGAAGCCCAGGAGTGTGCAGACCAATGGACTCAAATGCGTCCTACGGACGGAGCCTTTTGAGATGCGAATTTTATAAGTTACTTGCCGATAGCCGCTCGATTATACCTTCATTTCAGTATTGAAAAAAATTGGTAATTCATCCGTAAACTGTGTTAAAACTCCCATGAAAAGAGCTTTCCCGCCACACCGGCCTTCCTTTCTCCTTAATTTCCACTTTCTGAGGGAATCCAATTAAATTAAATCCCTTGGTTTGCACGTCCTCAATGACGCACCCACAATCCACTTCCGGTGCTTCATTCACACTACACATTTCTATATTAATTCACTGTTGACTAAATCACTTCAAGACTGACTTAAAACATACAACAACACTGTCTCGCAAATAACTGAAGAAGCTGAGCGCTTGCAATGTTCCGCTGGTCAACAACTTCCCCTTGAAACAGCCAATCAGCATTAGGCATAGTTGAACCGCATGGTCCTTGCGCGATACCTCGGGCTGAAATTTGCTGGGCTTATGCTACCCCTCCCTTTCCCCTCGTCCCTATGACGAGCCAGCGAGCGCCACCGGGAGACCCTTGCGGTAACTCAGTACAGTCACTCATAACTAAAACTGTACACCACAAATAAAAATAAGTATCGTACGCTGCTATGACCGCCGACTTTCGTGACAACAATCTGCTGAAAATATATGACAAGAACGATTTTCATGACTGCAACATGTCTAAAAAGTGACAAGAAAATATTTTTACATTTTTAAAATCTCGGGTGGTATACCGCCGGTATATGCGGTGTATGGGAGAATTCGCCACTGCTGTACAGCAACACCAAGAAGGAAGTCAGGTATGTGAAGAAACTTAAGAGCTCTAGTGAGAAAGCAGTTGACAAGAGTCATTGGAAGTGTTGGATTTGTGGTGAAAAGGGTCACGGCAGAGATACTTGTCCACAGAAGGAAAAAGTTCAAAGTGCACCGAAGTGTCCAGAATCCAATGAGAGTATGTTTTGTGCTTTAACTGCTCGCGTACCAAAGAATTGCTTCGTCATTGAATCTGGTTGTAGTGCTCGCATGTCTCCTAATGTTAAACTTATGTCAAATTATAAATGCAATGATGATCCTGATATAAACATTGTAATTGGTAATAATGATAAGTTGTCGGTACAAGGAGTTGGTGACATTGCACTGAATGTAAGCGACAGTATTAATAATCTGTCAGACGTGATGCATGTTCCAGGACTGAGTGTTAACTTGCTGTCGGTAAGTGAGATGATTACAAGGGTGCTGTTGTTGTGTTTAACAAAATTGATGTGAAATCTTGGATTCAGAGAATTGCTCAGTGAATGGTAGCGTGCTAGCTACTGGTTTAGTTTTGAATGGTCTGTATTACCTGAATGTTAACCAAGATATGTCTGCCCTTGTTGGTGATGTTTCTGATTACAATTTGTGGCATCAGCGGTTGGGCCACGTTGGACAACAGAAGTTACAGGTCTTAAGTCAAATGTCTGATGTTGTTAAATTTAAGGAATTGTGTGAACCATGTGTTCTCGGGAAGCAGCGAAGGCAGTCATTTCCACATGTTAGTCACTCTTGGAGTGAAAGTTTTTTGGACTTGGTGCACTCTGATCTGTGTGGGCTGCTCCCTGAGACCTGGAATGGTGTTAAATACATGATGACAATAATTGACGATTTTTTCAGGAAGATTTTTGTTTATTTTTTGAAACAAAAATCTGAAACCAAGGAGAAAATCAAGGATTTTGTTGCATATTGTGAAACTCAGAAAGGTAAGACACCAAAGATTTTTACATCTGACAATGGTAAGGAATTTGTCAATTCTGACCTGAACAAATATTTCAAGGAAAAAGGGATTGTGCAACAGAAAACTGTAAGGTATACAGCTGAACAAAATGGCGTAGCCGAACGTCACAATCGTACCATTATGGAAAGGGTTAGATGCATGTTGTTTACAGCAGGATGTTCTGAAAAACTGTGGTCAGAAGCAGCCAATACGG
Source organism: Meconema thalassinum (assembly GCA_946902985.2). Lineage (NCBI taxonomy): Eukaryota > Metazoa > Arthropoda > Insecta > Orthoptera > Tettigoniidae > Meconema > Meconema thalassinum. The sequence goes on from OX336388.2 coordinate 1,358,205,769, forward strand.
CAGTGTATATTTTGAACAGGAGTCCTCATAGTAAAGTTGATAATGCCATACCAGAGGAATTGTGGACTGGTAAAGCTGTAAGTCATGAGAATATGAAAATATTCGGTTGCGATGATTATGCCCATGTTCAAAACAGGTGCGTACTGGCAAATTGGAACCCAGAAGCAAATGTTTTGTGTTTGTTGGGTATGATGGGGAAAAGAAAGGTTACCGTCTGTTTGATCCCAGTAAACCTAAAGATATATTTGTAGAGCACAGTGTTAAATTTGTAGAACATAAATTCACCAGGTGTGATGAGAAAAATGTTGAAATGAGCGATGTAATGCATTGTCCGTTGCATGGCATTGTAAATAATGACGAAAACAGAATTGGACAGGGTAATAACCTGCCAATCATTGAAGTTTCAGTTGCTGGTCAGGTAAGTGACAACATTGATGTTCCAGGTATTGCTCACGTTATAGAAGACATTGTTGTAATTCATGATAGTGAAAATGATGAGATTGACCAGTTTGGTGTTCCAGAAAATGCAGGTAGGAGGAGAGACGCCCAAAACAATTTCCTGATTATGAGGTCTATTTTGCTGAAAGTCGTGGTTATGTGGAACCAACCTCTGTGTCTATAGCACTTAACGGTAAGGATGGCATGCAATGGAAAAAGGCGAGAGGAAGAACTCAAGTCATTTCATGATAATGATGTATGAGCATTAATTGAGAAACCTGATGGAACAAATATTGTGAGATGCAAATGGGTGTTTAAAGTGAAACGTAATAATGAAGGTAATGTGTCTAAATTTAAAGCACGCTTAGTGGCTAAAGGTTGTTCTCAACGGTACGCAGTTGATCATCTGGAAACTTTTTCACCTGTAGTGCGGTATAGTACATTGAGATTATTTTTTGCTCTTGCTCTTGCTGGAAGTTCATCACCTTGATGTTTCAACAGCTTTTTTGAATGGCGTTCTTAAAAATGATATTTATATGTACCCCCCAGAAGGCTATGAGTGTGACAGTTCTAAAGTATTCTGTATCCTGTGTCTTGTTTAATACAATCTAAGTCAACATGTGCTCGTGTATTTTAATCCGTTCATCCCGTGTTTAACTGATACAATAGAAGCCCATGCATAGCACAAGTAGTTTCAATAAATGCAAAGATATGATATTACACGGAATGCTCAAGATTCCCGACTGTGCTACGGGCGGTGCCGTTCGTGGACACTGGGTAAACCACCTTTAGTATATGGAGCAGCACCGTACAGCCGCCATCTTGACGGAAACGTAATGGTGGCCACCCAAATGTTCAAAGCTTAAATCAAATTACGACTAACCTATTCATCTGATCTATACCAACTTTTGCAACAACATACCTACATGTGGGAAGCGTTTTTTGACCAGTCTACAAAGTCATCAGCCCAATAGTTTGCCGATGGCGGCCATGTATGTGTGCACATCGATTCCCCATATCAATTCAAACACAACGAAACCCAAATCGAACCAACTTTGGTACAGAGGTAGCACTAGCAAGGGACAACTCAGTGTCATGTTGTATATCGCCGCATCATAACAAAAAAGAAATGGCGCCCACCCAAGTGTTCTGAGCTTAAATCAAATTACGACTAACCTAATCATACGATCCCTACCAAATTTTGCAACAATGTGCCTTAATGTGGCAAGCGTCTTTTGCCCAAACTACAAGGTCATCAACCAAATAGTTTCAAGATGGCGGATGTATGAATCATGCAAGTATTATAGCCTAACAGTAACTTACGAGGCCTGGCCTGGCCTCAACAATTCAGCTTATCGTACATAGGGAGGTTCAAACTATCTTCAAGGAGGTGACCGGTAAGATATTAGCATATTATAATAGAATATGTAACCGTAAAAGTGACTAACAGCTCAGGTTGACCGTGCCATATCGTTGTGCGTCCGTACCGTCCCGTTGACAAAATGGCCACTATTTTTGCTCGAAAAACCATATATTTCCGTAACTGCGTAAGTTTATATCCTTTTAGGAATGTACTGAACAACATAATACATATTTAATATCAAATGATTTATACAAACGCCAGAAAACGCTAATGAAATCACTGATTTCACACAGAATATGATACAGTTATACTAAACCCGTTGTTTACCAAGCATTATCGTAGCGCATCCGTAGCGTAATGGTAGCGACCAGGGCTCATAGTATGGGGGTTCGTGGTTCAAATCCTTGGAGGTTCAATTTTTTTACTTGTTTTTTTTTTTAAATTTGTTGATTTATAACTACTCACACGTTACAATGTTAAGTATAGTGTGTATTTGCAATCGAAAATATTATTATAACACCACATATGTCAACACTCTAATACAGCGATTAATATTCGTTGACCTTGATCCGCTGTAGAGTCTATTGTTGTTGTTGATATTGATTCTTTAGGGGTTTTGCGGCATCATGGTCTTGTAGCCCTGTTTACTTGGGTGTGTGTAGAAGTTGTCTGAAAACCTGTGTCACTGTGATGTCTGTAGGCTTACTAGTGTGGTCACTTTTATACGAGGAAAGATTTGGGTAGGAAGCTGTTGTTGTTTCATTTGAGATGCATGGACATCATGGTCAATTAGTCCCGTGTACTTGGGCGAGTGTTGAATTTTGTGTGATAACCAGTGTTATTGTGATGGCTGTATTAATGTGTGTGTATATAATTCAGGTGAGGATTCAATCAACGTTTCATATCTGTATAGCACGTTGTATTTCAACAAGCTATTACAACCAGCATTCAATTATACTCCTTGAAAAGGACAAAGAGTTATAACCAGGGAACGGATTTATATGTACTAATAATTCATGAAATATGTACATATATATTTAGTTATTTTTATTGAAATATGGAATTATATATGGACATAAAATTACAAAAAACTATCATTTCTATTTGATATCAAAGTTCAAAGAAGCTATAGAAAGCAGATCTACATGAACCATAATGCTGTACTTCTCATTCTAATATGATCTTTGAAGAACACGCAATATTTTAAACTCTGTTACCAAAACAATGGATCACAAAATGTTCTTTTAAGTGCTGGAAAGTGAATCTTTTCCTATTGTCTCTAAGTACCGACGTATATTGACTGAAACTTCGTTCAACATCAGAAGAGGTAATGGGGGCATATTTAAAATTTACAACGTCTGCTGGGGTTAAATCCAACGTTAACATGACACTTAAATCTCCACACATAATTGCAGCAACCTTTCCCATTCTTTCATATCCAGGGTTCTTTGAAAGTACAGTGTCCATCTTCATTTTTGCTACATCTGCAACTTTACCGGTACCATGATTTAGCTGTTCCACAGTTCTATTCACAATTTCGAAACTTTCAGAAAGTGAGAGATGCAAGTTTTGGAGACTTTTGAGGTTTTTGTGATGCATGAAAAATTACGTTGAATGTATAATATAATATCAAGTCATTTCTCACACTTCAATTGAGGCTGCATCTTCAGAGTCCATAGCATGCAGCACGTTCTTAATGGAGTCTAGGCCTATAAATTCAGCATAGTATTCAACCGCTTGCAGCCACGTAACCCACCTAGTTAGAACTGGCTAAGGTGGCAATGGAATTTCTGGGTACATTTCTTTCAAAAGATGAACTCTTTTGTGGGCTGAGGAAATCAATAGATCTACTTTGGGATAACTGCCTCCTACCACTTCTGCCACCCGATGAAAGGCATGTGCTACACAAGTTAAATGAGTCATCTTAGGATATACAACACACAATGCTCCTCCGGCTTTCATCATATAAGGGTCGGCATCGCTAATAAAAAGTAACACTTTATCATACTGAACGCCCTGTGGCCAGAGGATACCCATAGCGTAATAGAACAGTTTTGCTATTGCACTTTTTAGAGCATCACAGTGTAAAAGAATCCGTTTACAATAATTTTCACTTAACAAACCAATGATTACGTTGCCAATTAGCCTGCCTTCTTTCTCTGTCGTCTCGTCAAAGGAAACCCAAATCCGACCGTCTTTAATTTCTTGTCTCATCTTCTAAACAGTTTCATCGTAGGTGGCTGAAACATAGGTTTTTCTGAACGTTGACTCATCCGGGATAGTTCGGTTAGTATATTTCTCGAGGAATTTCCTGAAGTACCGTACTGATTATTCAGTTTGAAGAGAGGGATGTTAGCAGGAATGAGAGTGCGGCAGAGATCGGTGTTGAACTCGGACGTTACACTCGAAGTTGGTGGTTGTGTCAGAAACAACTATCTCAGCTTGGAATTTCGTAGTTTGTTAGTCTGATGTTTACTGGTTTAAATGTGTTGTTGCACCAGGAACCTTTCAGTAGTTGCCACTGAACATTGACACAAATTACAAAATAATACTTTACTGTCAGTTGATAAACCATCTTCTTTAAATTCTGTTACGTAACTTTTTAATTTTAAACTGGTTTACTGTGCTATTTAGGCATCTTGTAACAATGTTAATGTCTTCAATGAATGTCAATAGGCAACTGAAAACACAGCACTTGCAGACATAGCGGTACGTACAAGAACATTACGATCCGTCTCACTGCTAACTCAAACTGTGAATCACTGGTAGGAACTACAGTAGATGGAGGTATTGCGCCATCTAGGGGAATGCCCGAATTACGAAATAATCCGGAAACTACCGACATATTGTCGCTGAATGAGATTTCCTGCGTAACGAAATTATGGGACAGACATAGTCGATGTTATGTGTGATTCTGATACTCAGCTGATCTCACCTCTTCCGGGTTCACTCATCTCTCTTTCACCACGCCGTTTATCACCTTACCTTATCAACTCTGGCGTGGACAGGCGTGATGAGGGGTTGCACCCCAGTTAAAATATTAAATGTTTCTCCATTATTGACAGGACTGGTAATTTAATAGAATTAAATACTTTTTTTTTTGGGCAAAATATGGACTCCCCCGACTGTATTGACCTTTATAACTAATAGAATACCATTCTTCAACTCCACACACCATGATTTATAAAGATAATACAAAATATAATTAAGTTTAGCTTCACAAAGAGATATGTATTTACATATAAATCCGTTCCCTGGTTATAACTATACCCATGCATTTAGGAGAAAGTAGGCTATATGTTCTTTACTGAACATCTTGTTTAAAATAGGCAGTTTAAGAACTTAAAACGATGATCCATGGAAAATAAGCTTACATACCTGCCAACTTTCAAAAAGGTCTCTCAGTAAAACTCGCGCGTGCCAAATAATCTAACAAATTTCAACATACCCCTCCTTGAAACAATAATTCTCCTGGGGTACAAAATATAGTAATTCATGCTTTGAACAGAATATTTCAATGACATCTTATCTACTTACATCATACGCCAATTATTTGTAGATGAGCATGACCCTCAAGAAGCAGGTGTGGTGAATTTTGGTTTGGAGCATAGATTTAACAGGACTTCCTTGACATAATACACCTAGGTAATACACTCATTACTCACTGGAAATGACTTGCACTTTTAAATCCATAGCTGTGGCTTTTTTAGCTTCCCCCAAAAAGTCTAGAAAAGGTGCTGGCATAACAGGGACCAGAACTCCTGGTCTTCAAATTAGAAATAGACTCCAGAGATTCATTCAGGACAAAATGCATGTATATTTTTCACTTCGTAAAATTACGAGTTCAACAGAATTAATATAAAACACTAAAGTAACCGATGACATTAGGCCTATAAGGGTCTGATTTAATAGCTACAGTTGTGGCTTTCTTTGCTTTCTTCAGAAAGTCAATAGAATATGAGTTTGTATTACTTCAGAACTTCTCGTCTTCAAAATGGAAATGGCTTCCAGAGTTCCATTGGATATCGATGACCTGAACTATGTCCTTTTGTTCTTCTTAATCAGGCTAAACATTCGATCACATTCTGTCTTCAGAGTCAAGTACGGAAAAATATCGAGATGTTACACGATCGGCGCTGGTCTCAGCCGTTGGACGAGATTCCCGTAGTTTTCACGATAGAACACGGAGAAAATTCGCGAATCGCGATTTACATAATCGGTGTCACTTTTAGTCGTTCGACGAGATTTCCATTGTCCTTGATATCGGGCACGGGAAAATATTGCATTATTACGCAATCGGCGCAGCTTGCTGTCCGTTTGACAAGAATCCAGTTGACCTCGTCATAGAATGCGGCGATATATAGCGATGTATCGCAATCGCTGCCACTCTCGTCCGTTTTACTTGATTCACGTTGTCCTCGCGGTTGGACACTGAGAACGCGATAATATGCAATCGGCGCCGCACCCGGCTGTCATCGTGATCACAAGTTCGCGATCGGGCACGGTTTTTATGATTTTATGCAACTGGTGTGGTTCTCGGTCCGTTTGACGAGATTCCCGCAAGCAAGTCGTGTGGTCAGCCAGCCGTCTTCAGGATGTGATTGAGAGGATTGCACGAATAATACAAGAGGACACATTTTCTTCGAATTATACAAGTTTTCGAGATAACCGGTTAGATTATCCGATGGAACCAACGTTCGAAGGAGGAATCGACATAACAGAATTTCGAACTGACCATACTGGATGTCGAAAATTTACGAGACAGATAGATTTTTCAAATTAAGGTATTTCGAAGTCTTTTCGTGATTTTTTTGAAACGGTATCATATCGCACTATTGCGACATTAAATTATTTCGCGGTATTTCTGGACTTATATTTGAGATAGTCTCCAGATTTAGAGGTCATTAACAGAAATAATAGGTGTCTGTTTTGTTTCGAAAGTTTTCGCGCATAAACGTGTCGCGAAAAGTCAGGTTTCCCAATAACAAAGAAAAATATTTCACACAAAACTAAAAACACTTTTGTTGCCGAAAAAATACATTAAACCTATGTATACCATTCAAGGTATCCTCAGTATGCATTTCCTTGAGGACGGGCACGGGGAAATATAGTTTACGCAATCAGCGCCGCTTGCGTAAAACTTGCTCTATCGCAATCTGTGAGCCTACCAGCGCGAGTGTATATAATTTAAACCGACCTCGGCGAATTTACGTTATCTCCAAATATCCACACAAGAATTAGCTACTTTTCGTCACCGGTAGACACCCTGATAATTCACATGTAATTCCGTAACTACAACACGACCTACGCTTTGCAATTCGTGGTGTTTTGAAAAGAACTATTTTTTATACAGAACGATAAAGGTTATCGAACTAATCAACGCATTAAAGAACAAGCAAACGGTTATCCCAGATATTTCATTCAACACAAACAAATCGATATCGATCGACTAGGATTCAGGCAAATCAGGACGCATCTCGCATTCCCAGTTGAAGACTGTAAATATCGGATGAATAGTTCAGAGCGATGTATCGAATGTGCGCTGGTCACACAGCATGTATGTATCGGCGGCATGCAAAAGCTTGTTCTGGCCCGAATTTTAAAAAGATCTTGGTACGTAAATCCCTAAAATATTATAGTTTAGAGTACCCGTAACATTTGGCAGGTATGAGCTTAGTATGACAGACGGTGGAATTCGAACCCAGCTGTTTCCTGAGTCCATGGATAGCAAGTTTTTTCAACGTGATTTTTCCCCAAGTCAAATACTGTAAAAGCGATGAAATTACCGGTACCGTAAATGCAATGTGACTTTCTTTTTAAATAAACTTGCATTCCGTACGTCAAACGAGCATATTGTAGCACTGAAGCTCTTAAATTATTGATGTCAAAGAGGATCGCCAGAACTTTGTTCAACCCGTATTTCTTGGAATCCAGGAGACACACTGCGCTTGCAACTAATCCGGAAGCGATGTTGAAATGGAGAGGGTAGGAAGACAGGCAACAGTAGGCCCAGTAATGTCAGTCTGATTAAGTACCTCAGTGCAACCATAAGTGTGCTAAGTGGATTTGTGATATCGATCGACTAGGATTCAGGCAAATCAGGACGCATCTCGCATTACCAGTTGAAGACTGTAAATATCGGATGAATAGTTCAGAGCGATGTATCGAATGTGCGCTGGTTACACAGCATGTATCGGCGGCATGCGAAAGCTTGTTCTGGCCCGAATTTTAAAAAGATCTTGGTACGTAAATCCCTAAAATATTATAGTTTAGAGTACCCGTAAAACAGATCGTTATTTCGAGTGTATTTAAAATGGTCGACAAACGTCGTTCTTTTTCCTGTGAGAATCTACGAATGCTTGGAGTGCCAAACAGTAAACTGAAATAATAACCAGTAGGAATATTTGTGTGCAAATCATTCGTATTTGTCAAATAATAATTAAAGTATATTAGGTATTGTACCTATTAAAATCATTTCAACATACAATGACGTAGTCTGTTTGCATTTTTTGTATGATAAAATTCGGTCAGTTTCATTCAAATTTGTAGGTAATTTATTCAAGTTTTCGGGTCATTTTATGGGATTCTTGCAGTAAATGTTTAAACATTTTTAGGTCATCAAAATCCGGGCCCTGGTTATCATGAACCGTTTGTAACTATTTTCCCAAATAATTTCATATGGTTTACTTAGAATGTAGTCTATGCATTCTACGAACAGCTTTCCTTGCACAGTACTGATTGTACTGTAGAACAACTATCATTCTTTTCGTCTTTTATCTGGCGAATTATGAGTATGTCCATCTCTCACGTCACTCTACTGTTACTGTACACCCTATTATCTTGTGTTATACCGGGTGAGTTAGTCGTGGTCGTTACGGCATGACTGCTGGCAATCGCTCACATCCGGGAGGCGAGGAGGTTCGAATCCCCCCGCCGGCAACCTTGAAGATGGTCTTCTGTGGGTTTCCATCTTCCTTCCAGGCAAATGCCGGGGTTGGTCCCTAACTATAGGCCACAGCCGCTACCTTCCAACTCCTCATCCTTACATTCCAACTTCCTTCCCCAACGGTACTTGTAGCTCACCCATTGGGTGTCCGTCTCGAAGCAGCTACAAAACTGGCAAGCCGAACATGTCCTCGGACACTCCCGGCACTAAAAGCCATACGCTAAAATAATAAATTTAAAAAAAAATCTTGTGTTATAGTCTACAGATGAAATGTACCCGAGAGCTGAGAAAGTACAGTAGCCTACATGTGCCCTACATTAGTGCAGCCAGTTCGAGAGATTTTGAGCTTAGGTCTTTAGTCCTTCCAAAAATAGCACGTCACAGCAAGAAAGGAATAATGAAAGTAATGAAATGTGTGTACAGACATCGATATAGAAAGAGATTCAAAGACTTAGCCACCGCGATGGTGTGGGGAAAAGTACAGTTTCGTCGATTCCTGTAAAGACGGTCTCAGTTCGATTCCCGGCTCCGTCTCACGTCTCGTTCGATTTAAAACTGTTGATCTACTGACACGATTCTTTCACATTTACTCACTTTCAAATGTCAACTTGATCCTGCAAACTCTGACATATTGGGCGAGTGCTTTAGTAGGTGGGAAATGGACTAATGTGCAACATGGCCGACGCGCGATAATTTCCCTACCTAACTCCACTTTGTATACTTCTACTCCACCGATCCTAACTCGCAGCTCTTTCAAGAGACTGCTGATTGATTGGTCGATTTATTGAAAAACCAAAATGGCGACCGTGGAATCCGTCGCTTGACCAAGTTCTTGGCCGGTGTACACCTCAAGGTCATGTGACATATCAGTGGCCAGTCTAGGGCTGTGAAAATTCCCTAAATCCTCTGGATTTTACCCCAGATTTGAAAGTTTCTGCTAGAACAAACAAAAAAATTAGTGGTCATCGAGATTTAGTGTCTCAGTGGAATTCCCAACTGGGCTGTGAAAATTCCCTTAATCACCTAGATTTTTGAATTTGAAAACAGATTTGAAATTTTGGTCCATGAAAAAAAAAACGGGATATTAAACATAAGGGTAAGTGACATCACAAGGGGAAATCCCATTAGGGATTTAAACAATCTTGAAATTCTCAGGATTTTAGAATTTTGGTGTAAGAATAAACAGAAATGAGTAGTCCTCGAAACCTCCCGAGAAATATTCCCATCAGGATTGCTAACCTAGGGTTTGGAAAATCTAGATTTTGGAATTTTAATGTGAGGATTAAAAAAAAAGGCGAAATGTATTGAGATTTGACCTCAGAATAAACAAAATGAGACCGAGAGGTGGTGGCGTAACAACCAACGAATCATGAAATTTGAGTTTTGGTTACAGAATAAATAAAATAGGTTACCATGGAGACTCACAAGGGAACGGATTGCGGTGTAAAATTCTAATCTGATTGAAATTTAGTACACAGTATTCCTACAAAGTTGTACAATGACATAGTGAAAACTGCACGGGCCACTTTCAATTTTAAACGCCAATACTGAACGCTGAAAGCCTGTCAGGCGGCGGCATGAGCGAGTAGGTTGGAAGAGGTAGAGCTGACCTTGAATCCTAGTAGCACGCGATGGCTCCCGGTCACCAGGCAGTGATCTGTCGTGCTGCCTTGCTTTCCCCAACTTCCACCTTCCCCTCATCCCGTCGCTCCCGTATCAGTTAACTAAAAAGTTACTTCAAAAGTGGATACAAGGTGTTTATTTCAAAACTGTACCAGATGACAGTTGTTTTACTCTTGGATTCGTGGACAGCACAAAGTGAAGCAAATATATTAGCGTCCAAACTATTTTTGTTGACTATTCCGCAGGGAACTACTGGAATAATTCAGCCGTTAGATGTGCTTGGTTTCCGGACATGGAAACAATTTGTTCGTTATTGTAAATGACCTGATTGTATTATGTAATTTCGATATTAACATTCATTACGCAACAATATTTTAAAAACCCGAGCAATGACCCACAACCAACCACCTTCTCCGCGGTTTCGTAACATGTGGAAGTAGGGCTATAGTTGGTGCAAATCCGGTTATGTTGAAACACAAACTGCTTTTTTGTGAACCCTGTTCAGTTTTGTTTCAAGGATGGTGCTATCCGAAATACTTGCGATAAGTGTATAAAAGAAAGTGTTGTGAGGTGCGCGTGGTGCAAGCAGTCTCTTTACATTGACCACTTTTTTGTAAGCATCCACTATTGCAAGGATTTCAAAGAGTAAAAGAGGCAAAAATGAATGGTCGTATGGCCAAGCGCAAAATATCACATTATGTTGCATTTTATACTCTAATCGTGAGAGTAGAAGAGTGACGGGAACGTTTAAGCTGGGGACTGCAACGCAGCACGGCAGGTCGCTGCCTGGTGGCCGGCAGTCATCGTGTGCTGCTAGGATTCAAGATCTGCTTTACCTCTTACCCCCTCCTCACTCATGCCACTGCCTGGCAGGTTTTCGGCGTTCAATATTGAAAGTGGCCCGTGCGGTTTCCACTACGTCATTGTACAACTTAGTAGGAATATTGTGAACTAAATTTCAACCAGATTAGAATTTTACACCGCAATCCGTTCCCTTGTCAGTGGTGGGAGATTTGTCCCCCAGAGCACCCATGCTCGCATTCACAAAAGTAGAATCTTGTTTGGAAAGATTATGACGTCGCACTAAGACACGTGCCAGGCTAAGGAAAATAAATTTAAAGATTTAAAACATTCTTTCAGTGTTGCCTATACAAACTGTCATTTGTAGCTCTTCAGTCGGTCAACACGAATTCACCCAATGAATGGGCAGGATACAAAGTATAGCCTAAATATGTGAATACACTCCTGGAAAAAATTACATGTACTGTATTAGTTAATTAACACTATTAAATGGGGCAAATTTAGGATCATCAGATCCTGGTCACTGTATTGAGGTTTAAATTTTCACTAATGTAAATCTACTACTACAGCGTGATTACAAAGTCCCATTACCCCCTATGTATTACACTGATGTTAAAGATTATAATGCGATTCGCAATTTGAATCTCGATATACATTATGTTTGTTTTGTCTTCAGGGTTTTGCGAATTACGTGAGTAAAGGTGTATAAGCACGTGTATACAATTTAGAATAACACACTGTAATAATCTATATATATATAATTCAATGTTGGTTTGTTATTTATACAAATCTACACCGTTTCACCGATCTGAACCAAAATGTGTATACTTACCCTTTGGAACCCAGCGGGTAACACTGTCTACTTTAAATTTCGGACAGACCACTCCATTCCCTGCATTTAGGCCCTTTTGCACAAATCTACACCGTTTCACCGATCTAATAACTTGACGGACATATTGTCGCTAGGCGACAACGACTAGCACTATATCATGATAGTCAACGCCGCACCATTGATGGACAGGTTGTCACTAGGCAACAACGGTTTACTCTGTATCATGATAGTCCGGTAAAAAAATTGCTAAATGACACATGGGAAAACTGACCGATTGTGAATCAAGGATTGTATTGGACTGTAGTATTCTCTATGCTATTGTATCCACAGTTAATATTTCATTTGTGGGGCTTAGACATCGTGGTCATGTTGCCCCCTGTACATGGGTGTGTGTGTGTGTAGAATTTTTGTCATAACCTGCGTTATTGTGATTGTTGCACTAGCATGTGTAAATCTATATTACCGGTATATATATAACTCATTGTTGGTATGTCTGTCTGTTATTTATACAAATCTACACAGTTTCACCGATCTGAACAAAAATTTGTATACTTACCCTCTGGAATCCGGCGAGTAACACTGTCTACTTTAAATTTCGGACATACCACTCCATTCCCTGCATTTAGGCCCTTTGGCACAAATCTACAGAGTTTCACCGATCTGAACCAACATTTGTATACTTCCCCTTTGGAACCCTGCGAGTAACACTGTCTACATGCAATTTTCGACAGACCACTCCATTCCCTGCATTTAGGCCCTTTGGCACAAATCTACACCGTTTTACCGATCTGAACCAAAATTTGTATACTTACCCTTTGGAACCATGCAAATAACACTGTCTACATGAAATTTCGGACAGACCACTCCATTCCCTGCACTTAGGCCCTTTGGCACAAATCTACACCGTTTCACCGATCTGAACCAAACTTTATGTATTTACCCTTTGGAACCAGACGAGTAACAATGTCTACTTGAAATTTCGGACAGACCACTCCCTTCCCTGCATTTAAGCCCTTTGGCACAAATCTAAACCGTTTCACCCAATTACAACGAATTTTACATACCGTTTGAAACCCTGCTGGTAACAATGTTCATTTGATATTTTGGACAACCCTCTCCATTCTCTATATTTAGAACAAGCTGTACCCGGCATGCGTCGCAATGCCAATCAAAGAAAGTGTCGGCGTTGAAATTCTGTTTCTTGAAGTGCTTTTGGATACACAACACGTTTTTCAATTTCCGTTAACTGCCTCTAAGCTATCGTATAATGGATTTTCTAATTTAGAATCATTCGTGGGAGCGTGCACAACAACTTTCAAAAGTTTCATCGCAATCGGATGAATGGCATATGAACGTATATGGGATTTTGTTTGAACGATTCGTGCGCTGTCATACATTTGTTGATTCTACTCGTACGCTACCTATTGAGAAATGGATTTACTAAGTCGAAACCCTACCCTGGCGTGTACACAATAAGTGATCAATGTTTCATCACAATCGGATGAATAGTATACGAACGCATACCAGATTTTGTTTAAACGATTCGCGCCCCGTCACTCATTTGTTGAATCTACTCGTGCGCTACCTACTGTAAAATGTATTTACTAAGTTAGAAACCGTCACGTAAGTGTCCACAACATCTCAGCCAAGTTTCATCTCTATTGGACTAATGGGATATGAAGACATAGGGGACTGTATTGAAACGCGCCGCGTGTCGTCGTTCATTTGTCGAATCTACTCGTGTGCTACCTACTGTGAAATGTATTTACTAAGCCAGAAACCTCCCTTGGAGTGTCCAGCATATTTCACCCAAGTTTCACCGCAAACAGCAGAATGGTATATGACCTTATACGGGACTTGGTTGAAACGCTAATGGGATATGAAGACATAGGGGACTGTATTGAAACGCTCTGCGTGTCGTCGTTCATTTGTCGAATCTACTCGTGTGCTACCTACTGTGAAATGTATTTACTAAGCCAGAAACCTTCCTTGGAGTGTCCACCATATTTCACCCAAATTTCACCGCTAACGGCAGAATGGTATATGAACTTATACGGGACTTTGTTGAAACGGTTCGCGCGTCGTCCCTCATTTGTTGAATCTACTTGTGCGCTGCCTATTGTATAGTGGATTTACTAAGCCAGAAACCTTCCATGAAGTGTACACAACATCTCACCCAAGTTTCATAGCTATCGGACGAATGGTATATGAATGCATACGGGACTTGTTTGAAACGCTTCGCGCGTCGTCGCTCATTTGTTGATTCTACTCTTGCGCTGCGTATTGTAATATGGATGTACTCAGCCTGAAACCTTCCCTGGAGTGTACACAACATCTCACCCAAGTTTCATCGCAATCGGATGAATGGTATGTGAACGTATACGGGACGTTGTCGAAACGCTTCGCGCGTCGTCGCTCATTTGTTGATTCTACTCGTGCTCTACCTACTTTTAAAGGGATTTACTAAGCCAGAAACCTTCCCTGGAGTGCACACAACATCTCAGCCTAGTTTCATCGCTATCGGACGAATGGTATATGAACGCACACGTGACTTTGTTGAAATGCTTCGCGCGTCGTAGCTCATTTGTTGAATCTACTCGTGCGCTGCCTATTGTAAAGTGGATGTACTAAGCCAGAAAATTTACCTGAAGTGTACACAACATTTTACGCAAGTTTCATAGCTGTCGGGCGAATAGTATATGAATGCATAAGGGACTTTGTTGAAACGCTTTGCGTGTCGTCGCTCATTTGTTGAATCTACTCGTGCGCTATCTACTGTGAAATGTATTCACTAATTTTGAAACCTTCACGTAAGTGTATAAAACATCTCACCCAAGTTTCATCGCTATCGGACGAAAGGTATATGAACACATACGGGACTTTGTTGAAATGCTTCGCGCATCGTCGCTCATTTGTTGAATCTACGCGTGCGCTACCTATTGTAAAATGGATTTACTAAGTCAGAAACCTTCCTTGGAGTGTACTCAACATCTCACCCAAGTTTCATCGCAATCGGACGAATGGTATATGAACGCATAGGAGACATACATACCCACAGACAAACTATCACGTTACATTGATTTTTATATATATAGATAACAGACAAATGGATCTTAAGAAACACGTTTTAAGGCCCTAGAACCATTCATGTACGTAGCAGTGTAACTGTAAGAATATCTTAATAAGTCTATTGTTGACTGACAAAGCGGGCTGCATCACGCCGCCCCTACCCTTGTTCTGGAGCAGAATTCCCCCCAGGGGCTCACATCTAGTGGGACGTGGGTTGGCGACCACGGGGCCCCAGCTGAGTCCAGCATTGCTTCCACTTACTTGTGCCGGGCTCCTCTCTGTCTTTTTTTCCTGTCGACCTCACTTGGTCAACTCTTGTTCTCTTCCGACCCCGACGGTATTAGGGTATCCGAGGCCTAGGGAGTCTCTTCCTTTCCCGCCTTAATTGGCCCTTGTCTCATCTTTTCTGATACCCTCCTTCTGGGAGGGGTCAGCCTTCTTTTTCTTTTCCTGTTATCTCCTGCCTTCTGCTCAAGGCCCTCAAGCAGTGGCGACTGCTGGTCTCCGTACCTGGTATACCGCATGTGCACCCTTCCTCTTGACTCACCCCTTGCAACCAATACCAATATGCCCAATAATAATAATAATAATAATAATAATAATAATAATAATAATAATAAGTCAGAATTATTATTATTGTTATTAGAGTTGGAGAAAAACATATCCGTCATTTGTAAGAAAGATTATGTCTATATACCTAAAGAATTTCTGTTTCACTCCTGAACACTTGCCAAATCCCCTCATTCCCCAGTTTATTTTGGTTACATCTTTCAAGCGGCTCTTTTCATCTTCGCACTTCCACCTTCTCTCTCCGCTCCAGACAAATGTCTATTTTTTCTTGGAAATATGACATTGGCCACCTTTATTTGCGTTCGATGAACACCCCGTGGCATAGCCGTGCACGTTAAATCACCCCATGAGGAGCTTCAGCAAGTCCGCATATCGGGTTCGAATCTCGACGCTGATAGAGGCTACCATGCGTGTTTTTTGTCCGAGTTTTCCTACACTATTTCCAGGCAAATGCAGCGATAGTACCTCAGTTCATCATAGAAGCTTATTATACAAGTTCAACGCAAGCCCCTAAAATGAACTATTAACAACAACAATGATGATGATAATTGTGGTTTTAAGGGGCCTAACATCTAGGTTATCGACCCCTATTAACAACAACGTTCTAAACCATTTTCACATCGTTAGACATATCCAAAGATTACTAAAACATTCATAGCCAAGGTATTAATACAATAAAAGTGAGGCACTTCTAAGATTTAAAAAAATGGTCGAAATCAATAAAGTAATTCGAGCGATAACTCGCCTCTATATCTATATTCCAACCGTCTTCTGCCAAAACCAGGAATAATCTATTTGAAGGTAAGTTCCATTCATCTGGATTTCTTCAAGAACACTTGTATGACAGCATCAGTAAAATTACCGTTTGGGTGCTTCCTGAGTGAACAAAGCAGCTGCTTTTCAATTGTCATCATTGATAGGGAAGTACGGTAAGTCTCTCTTGACCCATAGTGGACCTGCAGTGTGACTTCACTCGTTTGAGTGTTGAGAAGGTACGTTGAACAGAGGCTGTAGTAGATGGTATCGTAAGTATTAAACACGCTAAATTGTACAGTTCAGGCATAGCACTAACTAACTGCATTCGGTTCATAATTCTTAGATTTCGGCCACTGATTTCTCGTGAAATTCTTGATCATTAGCCGCATAGAGCGCTATCAGTTCGTTTTCCAGACCTACTTGATCGAAACTTGACCCGTAGTTTTCTAAGAGATTTAAAAACAATTTGTTTGAGAACAAAATGCCAAATTCTCTAAATCCAGGAGGGAAAAGAAGTTAAAACGCTCCATATCACAGAATCTGTCATTTATCGGGCAAATTACATTATCCAGAATTTCACAGAAGAGTCTCCTAAAACCCTCTTCGGGTGATCCATTGCCTTTAATTCTCTTCTGTGCTGGTTCATCGGCTGTGCTAGAACATGTTATTTCCCAGACAATTTGGAAGCCTTCCCTCCTGTCTATGGTCTCAATTATCTTTGAGTGGCAGAAAGCAATATCCATAGCCTTGTTTTGCAGAATGTTAAAAAGAACATAGATGTGGCAGAAAATGAATGAGTATACATTAAGAAGAAAAATTGTATCAATTTTTTTTCCACAAAATACAAAAATCCTTGAGCCTGTACTATAGCATCGTTTTCCCAGTTTCCACAATTTTCATTGTCCGTTAAGCTTTCGAAAAACATGAGTAGGTTGTCTTTCTGCTCTTGAACTGTGTTAACAAGCCTGGAGTTAAAGTTCCAGCGAGTTGGTGCAGTTCTCGGTAATTTTTTTCTACAAAGTTTCGGAGATATTCAGTTCTCTTGTAAGAATGGGAAAAGAAATTAGACATTCCGGAAAGAGATAAGAAAAATACTCGACTTTTTGTTATTCCCATAGCTGCCTGTTGCAATACTAAGTTTAACACCTGACAGTAGCAATGAACGAACAGAGCTCGTGGAAATGTTTGTTTTACTCTAGCCTGCAGTCCTCCTAAATGACCAGCCATGACACTCGCGCCATCGTACGTCTGTGCTATAAGCTTGTTACCTAATCCAAACTCTTCTAATATTCATGAAACGTGGGCGAACAGAGCCTCAGCCGACCTGTTAGCACTAACGTCCGTGAAGCCAATGAATCGTTCTTGAACTTCTCCAGCGCAGTCAACATAGCGCAAAATTGTGGATAACTGTGATTTATTAATCACATCAGAACATTCATCGACAAGAATTGCTACACATTTTGTTCTGTCAAGTTTCTTCGCAATAGCATCTACCATTACAGCTCTAATGGCTTCTATTAAATCGTTCTGAATGGTAGATGACGTACCTCGAAATATAGTAGAATTAAGTAAATGGTCATGTAGCAAAAGGTCATACGTGCTCAGCAAATCTAAGGTTCCTATGTAGTTACCTCTGTTCAGTGACTGGTCGGACTCATGTCCTCGTAGCGTCTGTTCTTGCTTGCCTAAATGACAAACGACATCTATTAGCCTAGATAAAACCTGCCTATTCTTTTTTACAATTTCATTGTGCTTTGAGACCTCCATTGCTTTCTGAGCATTCAACTGAACATCTATTCGCGAGGTACCGAATTTACACAATGCAAAAGCACACGCGATATGACTCCTCGCTTGTTCATGTTTCTTTAAGCTACTAGTAAGACCAGCAATGTTGTCAAATCCATCTTTTGACCACGCCGCGCCGTTCCTTCACGACTGAAAAGGAGACAAGGCCAGCAGAATAGTTAGTTAAGTTTTTTGCATCCAGTTAACCACTGATGGCGTAATAGTTCGAGGAACAAAAATGTCTAGTATACTCTCGCTTTCGGTCTACACAAGTTGAAATTAAATTTGGAAGCCCAGGAGTGTGCAGACCAATGGACTCAAATGCGTCCTACGGACGGAGCCTTTTGAGATGCGAATTTTATAAGTTACTTGCCGATAGCCGCTCGATTATACCTTCATTTCAGTATTGAAAAAAATTGGTAATTCATCCGTAAACTGTGTTAAAACTCCCATGAAAAGAGCTTTCCCGCCACACCGGCCTTCCTTTCTCCTTAATTTCCACTTTCTGAGGGAATCCAATTAAATTAAATCCCTTGGTTTGCACGTCCTCAATGACGCACCCACAATCCACTTCCGGTGCTTCATTCACACTACACATTTCTATATTAATTCACTGTTGACTAAATCACTTCAAGACTGACTTAAAACATACAACAACACTGTCTCGCAAATAACTGAAGAAGCTTAGCGCTTGCAATGTTCCGCTGGTCAACAACTTCCCCTTGAAACAGCCAATCAGCATTAGGCATAGTTGAACCGCATGGTCCTTGCGCGATACCTCGGGCTGAAATTTGCTGGGCTTATGCTACCCCTCCCTTTCCCCTCGTCCCTATGACGAGCCAGCGAGCGCCACCGGGAGACCCTTGCGGTAACTCAGTACAGTCACTCATAACTAAAACTGTACACCACAAATAAAAATAAGTATCGTACGCTGCTATGACCGCCGACTTTCGTGACAACAATCTGCTGAAAATATATGACAAGAACGATTTTCATGACTGCAACATGTCTAAAAAGTGACAAGAAAATATTTTTACATTTTTAAAATCTCGGGTGGTATACCGCCGGTATATGCGGTGTATGGGAGAATTCGCCACTGCCCTCAAGGAGGTAGGGTGTATGTAGCCCCACCACTTCTGGTGCACCCTAGAAAGGGCTACACCCTCAGGGGCTCACGGCTGGTGAGTTCGGGAGTTGGCGACCCCGAGGGATTCCTGAGCTGGGTCCGTTTTCCCCTTTTGTCCCTTACCTTTGGGGCGGACCCTCTCCTCTTTTCATTATATTTCCTTTTCTCTTTAAGATTCCCACACTGTTTTTGTAACTTGGTTCCCCGTGTATCTAAATTCCCTTTAGCGATTTTTTTTGTAGGCATTTTTAATCTACGTTGCATTTTGTAAGTTTTTTCGATCTAAATTACATCTCGCGATTGTTTTCAACCTCAATTGCATTTTGTAAAGATTGACAATCTAAATTGCTTTTTAGTAAGTCTTTCAATGTAGGTTTCAGGGCATTTTAGTGAGTAGTTTGAATTTCAATTGCATTTTGTAAGTATTTTCAACTAAAACCGCATTTCACAAGAATTTTCAATCTAAATTGCATTTTGCAAATATTTTGATTCTCAATTGCATTTTGTGGGTATTTTGAATCTAAATTACATTTTGTCAAGTATTTTCAATCTAAATTGCATTTTGTAAGTATTGTCACTCCACATGAGTCGTTTGAATCTACCGTGCATTTTGTATGCATTTTCAATTTCAATTGCATTTTGAATTTCAATTGCACTTTGTGAATAATTTGGATTGGAACTGGGATCTTTCAATCTGAATTGCATTGTGTATTTTCAATTTCAATTGCATTTTGTATGTATTTTCGACTTTATTTGCATCTTGTAAGTATTTTGAATTTCTGTTGCATTTTGTAAGTATTTCGACGCTACATTACATTTTGTACGTATTTTGAACCTAGGCTACATTTTGTGGGTATTTTTCAATTTATTCTTTTTGTGAATCTTTTCGTTCTAAATTCCCTTTTGTGAGAACATTTTGTGAGTTGTTTCAATCCGAGTTCCTTTTTGTAAGTATTTTCCGTCTCACTTACTTTTCGTTCTAGTTTCCATTTCATTATCATTTTCGCTATCACCCAGATCATTAGCCTAGATGTTAGGCCCCTTAAAACAACAATTATCATCATCATCATCATGGAACAGAATTGCGAAAATAGTTGTATCTTGCGCTGCTTATAAATTGCAGTCACGGTGAGGAATTAGTACAAAAAGATTTCTTAGGCCCCTGAAAACAGTTATCATCATGAAAATATGATGCCTCTGTATAAGTGCGATGGTGATGGTGCAGTACATTGAGGTGTAGATCAGCTGCAATAAGCGTTGGTGCTTTCAAATTTACTTTCATTTATTCCGATCCTTATCCACTGTTGTTACCCCAGGAGCTCGGGACAGCCAAAGTTTTCCAAAGTGCTCTGATTATTTTCCTACAGCACTATGCGACAACAGACGACACTATTGGTCACTACTTTTCTAACAGCCAATGAGATATAGGCCCTAGCCAGTGTCTTTTATTTCACTTACTCCTCTTTCTAATGATATTTTTCAATTAGTTTGTAAATTACATATATTGTGTCAGTACTGTAGTTAGTAAATAGCCGTTTCCCTATTCATTATCATCATCATTACAGGAAAATGATGTGAATGTTACGTCCATTATACCGTACTACGTACCACTCCCACTACCATCACAAAAAGTTATATTTTTACATTTGTTTTTTCTGTTAGTTTATGTATAATGTGCCAGTTCTGTAGTAGTATACATTATCATCCATAAAACATATAAATCCACCGGGCGGAGCCAGGCACTACTGCTAGTAATAAATAAATTAACAAATTTAGCATGCACTAGGAAACTCTAATTATGTTTACTTATCTTGGTAAAGTCGCCCAACTCACTGCTACTGGTGAAGTGAGCTCTTGGCCTAGTTTAGTTTGCTTGACGTCAACCGCGACATCCGTTATCGGAAGTTGTAACTGAGGTTGGAATGAATTATCGTTTACCTGAACCAAACTGAGGTTGGCATGACTTAAGAAAGATGTATTATGAACTCTTGAAACTGTTTTCATTAATATCGTAGGCCATTTAAGCAGTCTGCCACAACATAGGCATCTGCCCATTTGGTTGCCACTCTGTCTATTTGACTGTATAGGACCCTACGAAACTACCTAGATACAGGTCTTGGTTTGTTGAAAATAGGCACATGGTGCATCCTTATCCTATAACATATTTCCCTATTACCCCTTCCCGTATGCATTCCTAGGCACATTTTTACTATTGTGGATTTATTTTATTCAGCAGCATGAAAAGTGGTGACCTGTCTAAAAATATGTGTTCATTCATATTCGCTGGATTATATTTCTTCACTATAGAGCATCCAGCGTTTAGAAAAGACTGTGGGTCTTATGGGCTTTTACTTTTAACGGAAATCCCCCCTACACTGGTTTTGTTGTCTCACCTTTTATCACGAAGGAACTCTGAACATATATTTTTCGTCATAATAGCTTCCTACAATTATCTGCCAACTGATTACCTTTGTTATTGCGTACAAGTATCGCTTATATTACGTCTTAGTAATTTAAAAATTTTTGAGGTTAGCACGCTGGAAAGAAGAGCCTCGTCCAGTGCTGCATGCTCGCCCGGAGTGGAGCACGTGCTCGTTCCGCTGGCAACATAAGTTCTGAAGCACTATTCGTCATTGGTGTTACTGTTGTGTGTCTGTTTTATTTTATGTTCGATCGAATCATGGCTGCCGACAGTTGGGTTCCAACCCACTATCTCCCGAATGCAAGCTCACAGCTGCGCGCCCCTAACCGCACGGCTAACTCACTACAATATTACAAATATTAATCTAAACAAAACAACAAGAATAAAATTGAAAGAAACTAAATTACAGCCTAACTAATAACTAAAGAGGTGATGATCAACAGTATTGCTGACATAAAAATTAACATCGTCTGCATACATCCGAGAAGGAAGGAAGGGTTGTGTTCTCGACATCTGTCAATCAGTAATGCGTAATATCACAACGAAATGAATGTCGTTATTGGTTCTCTTCGCATACAGTATCCTTAATACTGGTCCAATCCGTTAACACCTGCAAAACTGCTCCTTCCTGGGCGTGTTCTAGTTCAGGTAGCTGCTGGGGTTGTCTCGCTAACTTATGAAAGCGCAGTACTCGTAGCGGGTGAACATAACGTATGACGTCAGCGCTACTCTGCCTAGAGTTAGCAACACTGTCGCCATAAGGCTCCACAGTCTTTTCTAAACGCTGGATGCTCTATAGATATATTTCTATGGATTCTTCAAAGTCGAGAGCTATTCCCTGTGCTTCGTAATGTAGAATTTTCAAGTCTGTTTCTATGTTAGTAAAACAATGATTGATGTCATACATGTGTTCGCATAAGGCAGAATGTTTGTTGGGTTTAATCGCATTTTTGTGTTATTCGTAACGTGTTCCGATTTGTCTTCCACTTTGCCCGACATAATTAGCATTACATCCGTCATCTTGGCATGTGAACAGATATACACCGGATTTTGAGTGCAGGTTTTCTTAGTTAAGTTGCTATTGTGTAGGTGTTTACCAAATGAGTTGATTGTTCTGAATGCTATGTTTAGTCCTTGTTTCTTGAAGATATTTGTTATTTTATGTGTTTTTGTTCACGAAATTGAATCGTACGTAGTTATTTTCATTTCAGGTTGTTGAATTGTTCTCTTTTCTCTTTCGTTGTTTATTTAAGAAAAAGAAGAGAGAGAGACCATGTGCGAGTAGAAACTTGTTTTAGACTTTGTTGTTTAACATGAACAAAATGTCTAATACACACAAACGGTGATGAAACTTATTTATTTGAAATGTTGACCACAGAATAAACAAAATGACTTGCCAATTGGGGGACACCATCCTGTGGGCCATGAAATGTACAGAGGTTCTTTGAAATGTACAGAGGTTTTTTTTTCATAATTTCGTAAGATTTGAGGTTAGGTGTAGGAATATACAAAATGGGTATCATGGAAACTTAATGGTTGTACGGTACCATACTGTGAATCATAACATTTACCGAGATTCCTTGAAAATACATTTGTGTTCTTGATTTATAACGGCAAAGTCAATTCTTGATTTGGAACAATAAAATAGATAATTGATTTCAAACATGCAAGCAGATTTTTGTTTTGAAAACAAACTTGATTCTAGATTTAAAACGGAAAAGTCAATCCTTGATTTAAAAACAATAAATGGATTTTTGATTTGAAACGAGAAATTGGAGTCTTGATTTGAAACAACAAAATGATTTCATGTTTTGAAATAGTGTTTAAAAGTATGATTGAATGATTGGGGGGTATCATGAAGTGGTGGACTGCCTAGATTTTTTTCAGAATTCCTTAATATTTTAGTTTTGGTGTAGGAATAAACAAAACGTTTCACCATGGACACTTAGTGGTGGTGAATCGTTTTAAATATCAGTTCACACAGCATCATTTCAATTTTTGACTGACGCATCGTTATCACGCATCGACAGGATTTAAGTCATATCAAACACACCTGCATTGGGTGATATTTCAAATGATGCAATGTTCTCATGCACACACTTGCATAGGATCTTACTTCAACTGAAACAAGCAGCTTTCTCATATACACACATGCATTGAGTCATATTACCCAACACCATTTGAAACATGCACAGTCTCAGACATTAACATTTCCAGCTACTACAAACATAGTTCAACACTCGCCCATGTACACGTGGCCAATGATCAAGATCCAACAACATGTACAGGGCATTCGCTTACGGGTGGGGCCGGAGGAAGCATCGCATGCCGGGCACTAGCTACGCTGTCGCTGGTAGGAATCAGACATTAAGTATTTAGTTAGTCTACGCAGTACTTACTTTTTTTTTTTAATTTAGTAAAAACGGATGTTTTCGAAACATTAACTTCTTGTGAAACACGTGTTGAGATTTATTCGGAGAGCGTGTGAATGATGCACTGATATCACCAATACACTTCGTTTTCGCTTAGGAATTGAAGCATTAAGCGATCCTCTTGTCCTTAGTTTGTTGACAAGTCGTCTAACAGTTTCTGTATCCGGAATTGGAGCACACGGATATTTCACTGCAAATTGTCTGCGCACCTCTCTACATGACTCGGTTTGTTTCTTAAAAACTCTTTGTTCAAGTGGGTATTTTGCCTTTTGCATTGTTAAACACTGTGTTAAACACGCACTGCATAGCTGACTGGGTTAAACTGACTGGCGCGTTCTCGACCTCGACTAGCGCGCGCGTCTCAGCACGGCACGTGGCTAGTGGCAGACAAGCGAGGCTTCCCCCAGCCCCAACCGTAAGCGAACGCATTGTACAATACCTTGATAATCTCTAAGTCACAATTGCTTTCTGTCTGAATTTTAACCACACACTAACAATCATAGTTTCAGGGATATGCAATAATTCAAAAAATCATTTAATCATTTTCCTAGAGATTTTCCAGGAGTAAAAGTTCATGTTTAATTGAAATGCAATAATGGCTTATGTACAAATCCAGAAATCACATTATTGATCAAGCACCAAATGCTTATTTGCAGATTTCTCTTTTTCTCTTTCAAAGTAAAAGTTGAAGAATTGTTGGAGTTTTATAACTTAACTTAACTGTTGATATCTCTATAGGGAGGAGATAATGTTGTGGGAGCTTTCAGTTCCCTCAGCAAAGAACTGCTATATACATTATATGGGATGTAGTGCATGGTCCATTACCCCAACAGTGGTCCAGGCAGGGTGTACCAAGAACCTGGCTTGGTACACCTAAGCTAAACCCTGCAAAAGACATGGCAAAAACCTAGAATGGTTGGATTATTAAAAGTAGGACAATCTACAAATAAACTTATGTTGCTTGGCCAATTGATACATAACACTGAAATAAATATTTCATCACAAGTCTGAGAATAATTCATAATTAATGGTTTGCCTTAATTTATAACTTTTGGTAAAGTTTGTGCTACACGATACATAGGGGCTGGAAAATACAGCATCTGTTTTTCGTAAAATTATCATGTACTCCCATGTACTTTTCATTACGTAGAAGCACAGTCAAAATTATAATATTCACTAGTCCTGGACTTTGATTTTTGTGTTGTGATCCCCTTTAAAAAAGACTCCAGGTCACATGGAAATACAATAAAGGTCATTCTGTGACTAATGTTATAACTTTTACTCGCAAATGCCTGGCAAATTTTCATGTATTATCCTGTACAATCCTGTTAATGCAGGATATCGAGAATTCTGGGCTGTGCAATTTTTCCCATCAGTGTACAAAGCATACCAATGCCTTTCTGCCTGATTTCATTCGGAAAATTTGTATGCTAGTATCCAATACAAAAGGTTAAGTATTTTTTCTTTTCAAAATTGTCATGTGTTTTGAAAAATCGCAGAACAAATTTATCACTGACTACCTTAAATTCTATACTATTTTTATGTTCGACTCTCACGAAATGTAAGTATTATATGTCAGAAAACTGTACTATAATGATGCTCATTATAGTATAAGTTTTCATTATGAAACAGTTTCTCCAGTCAATCAGAGCTCAAGAAACAGTTGTGTGACCAATTAGGTGAGGATTGCATCGCACATGCGCTCACTTCCATGGCCCCATATTTTAAATTTCACTGCGTGGCGAGTGTCATAGTGAGGTATTCCAGAAGGCCATGGTCAAATACAAGGTATTCTCTGCATCCCATGCACCCTGTTCAGTACAAAAAACTGGTGAAATCTCGACAGATATTTATGAATATTTATGTTCGAACATAAAATAGTTATAATTATCGTCGAACATAAACAGTCGTATGCAACTCGCCTATAATGGTAATTAAGACGCTCATATGGAAATTATAAAACTCTCTACGCTCGTTTTATAAACATACTCTTGTCTTAATTATTGCCATTATAGGCTCGTTGCATAATGTACTATTATGAATTTTACATTACATAATAAAACCTTTGCTTCCTTTTAATATAATGCAAAATTGTAATTTATATTTTATTACAATAATGAACCAAGTAACTGAGAAAAATATTATTAAAATTGGCCAAAGATTTCACATTTTACTAACAAAATTTCTTTCTAGAAGTTTCCATAATGCTACACAAAAAATGGTTATGATGATGAAGACAATTATTTTTTAATGGAGCCTAAAATCAAGGTTATCGACACATGAAATTTGATAATCTCAACTCATTAGTGAAGCAACATGAGTGAGTTATCCTTCATAATGTTTGTTAGCTGCTTGCACTGGATAGGATGTGGTGCCCAACCCCTCGTAAGAAACATCTCCTTGACCTTCTAGTGTAAAGATTTTCAATATCTCGAGTTTGTGGTTTTTAGAATCAATGATAAATGCAAAATTTGTCCAAAACACATCAATCAATGTATGGTCATGGTTTATAACCTCTCCATAAAGAGTTTTAGCAGTTCTGAATTAGTGATGAAATGCAAAATTGGCTCATAAGGACAAGTTTGTTTTTGGTAAATATGATATTTTCATTCTGTGCAAAGTTAATTTTCTTGAAGAGAAAAAAAAAGTACTGTATATATTCATAACAATTAGATTGTGTTGAAAATATGTATTCTTGTAAGGAATTAGTATTTTACTTGGATTTTCCCACCTTTTATCACCTCATTCCAGCAAAATTCCAAAATACTATTTACATCAAATATAAATTGTATAATTGAATGTACTGTGAACCTAAGTACAGTACATTTCTTGTTGGTTTACTTTTGGCACTTTCTTCATTGTATTTCGGAAATTTATAACAAGAAATACCATGGAATAAAATTATTTTTTTATATCCATATAAT
Source organism: Meconema thalassinum (assembly GCA_946902985.2). Lineage (NCBI taxonomy): Eukaryota > Metazoa > Arthropoda > Insecta > Orthoptera > Tettigoniidae > Meconema > Meconema thalassinum. The sequence continues at coordinate 1,358,232,856 of OX336388.2, forward strand.
AAATACTACACATAATCCCTGTTTTCAATCAATTTTCTAAAAAGAAGAACATCGGAAAAGTTTAGATGCTGCAAATACCAACTCTACAACAATTCTAAAATTTCTCTGCTTCTCCACAGGATCAGAATTATAGGTCAGTGCAGTTATTTTCAGCTTGAATTGTTGAATTTTTACTATGAGCAAAATGTACTTCCACATTAACTTTTACAATCATAATAAAATGTTTATAATTTTACATTATCTTATCCTTGCTACATGAAGTAATGAGACCTCCTTTCTACATTGAATCTGTACTACTGGGCATGCGCTCCACTTAAATAATCTTGCACTTAAATAATCGTTCTAAAGATGTCAGTTTTTTACTATTTTCAAATTGGAAGAGAAAATGAGAAAATCTCGACAGATATTTATGAATATTTATGTTTGAACATAAAATAGTTATAATTAACGTCGAACATAAACAGTTGTATGCAACTCGCCAATGTACTGTATACCTACAGCAAGTACAGTACATTTCTTGTTGGTTTACTTTTGGCACTTTCTTCATTGTATTTCGGAAATTTATAACAAGAAATACCATGGAATTAAATTAATTTTTTATATCCATATACAGAATGCTCAACATGATATGGGAGGAAAATACTATCCCAGAGGACTGGAAGATGGGCATCATTGTCCCCGAGTTCAAGAAAGGAAGCCGACGTAAATGCACCAACTATTGGGGTATTACACTACTGTCTCATGCTCTGAAAATATTGGAGAAAATAATAGAGAACAGAATCAGAGATATTGTTGAACCAATTTTGGAGGAAGAACAGTATGGTTTCAGACCAGGAAGGTCAACTACAGACCTGATCTTTGCACTTAGGATGCTAATGGAAAAACACAGGGAGAAGAACAAACCTTTATTTCTAACATTTTTGGACCTTGAGAAAGCCTATGATAGTGTACCAAGGGAAACACTTTGGCAATGCATGAAAGAACTTCAAGTGAGAGACAGCCTCATAGACAAAGTGAAAATGTTGTACAATGGGAATAGAAGTTGTATTCAAGTAGGACGTGGTTTGTCGGACTGGTTTGAAACAAAGAGAGGAGTGCAGCAGGGCAGCTCATTGTCGCCGCTTCTGTTCATCATTGTGATGGATGTGGTAATGAAATCTATTAAAAGGAAAGAACATGGAGATATTAGAGCCTTCACATTTGCAGATGATGTTGCGATCTGGAGTCAATCAGAGGAAGAACTGGGTGAGAGGCTGCAAAGCTGGAATAAGGAGTGTAAGAAATATGGTTTAAACATCAGCGAGACAAAGACGGTGGCGATGAAAGTGTATGAGGAAGGAGCAGAACCAATAGTCATGCTAAATTAAGCCAATTTGGACAGCGTTCAAGTTTTCAAGTACTTGGGTAGCATTCTATCAAGTGACAACCTAGCAAAACACGAGGTAAACAATCGAATTAATAAGGCTGCACAATTTTACCACCAGGTAAGACACCTGCTGTGGGATGAGCAAATGCCCATGAAAACAAAGATGACATTGTACAAGTCCTATTATACACCGATTCTTACATACAGTCTCGAAACCACAACACTAACCAATAGAGATAACTCTAAACTCCAGGTAGCCGAAATGAAATTACTACGTACCATGATTCAGAAGACTAGGAAAGACAAGATAAGGAATGAGAAGATTAGAGAAGAAGTAGGAATAGATGATTCTCTCCTCAATAAGATCCAGATCTCAAGACTGAAGTGGTTTGGACACATGAAGAGGATGCCACCAAACAGAACTGCACGGAAGGAATTTGAGAGAAAAGTAGAAGGAAGACGACCCGTGGGAAGGCCACGAAAGAAGTGGATAGATACAGTCAAGAACGATGTACTGCAGAGAGGTCATGATTGGGACAAGTTGGAGGAGGAGGAGTGGTACAAGGACAAGGTGAAATGGAGGAGGTTCATATACCACACCCGGGCAACTGGAGTTGGTTCAGGATGATGATAATATCCAACTTTTACAATCATAATAAAATGTTTGTAATTTTACATGCTCTTATCCTTGCTATCTGAAGTAATGAGACCTCCTTTCTACATGGAATCTGCACTGTGCATGCGCTCCACTTAAATAATCTTGCACTTAAATAATCGTTCTAAAGAAGACCGTTTTTTACTATTTTCAAGTTGGAAGAGAAATACACATATTTTCAATCAATTTTCTAAAAAGAAGAAAATCGGAAAAGTTTAGATGCAACTCGCCTATGTAATGTATACCTAAGTACAGTACATTTCTTGTTGGTTTACTTTTGGCACTTTCTTCATTGTATTTCGGAAGCAATGATAAAACAAGGACTTGTCACTATTTACGATGCACATCCTATTCCAATTAATTACTCAATAGTAGCCCAATTGAAATGGGCAGCCAATATTTGAATTTATGTGTGTTAATGAGTCATATGTGTCTAGCCCTGTTTTCAAGTGACTTTGGGTTCAATTTCTAACTGGATCAGGTATTTTATCTCCAATGGTAATTCCCCTGGCTCAGGGATCGAGTTTTAAGGTGCCTTCATCCTACCTCATCACCACGAACAGGTCACCCATGGGTATTAACTTGAAAGACCTACATCAGGCCTCCCCAGAGGTTGCATCACATTATAATAATAATGTTAATGGTGACTGGCCAATATAATTAGGCTTCAGTTAACATGTTGACTGAGTGGATAGCAACCTACCTGAGGGATTTAGTGAAGCAACACTATGAAACATAGCTTCAAAATTTATCAACAGTCAAATAAAGGAAATAAACAAGAGAATGGTTGTGCTACATGTTAAGCAGGTCAATGTTGAACAGCCTACTGTACGGCTCCCAGCTCGTGATCCCTGTCAGGTGGAGAAGGAAGAGGGAGGGTAAAACTGGAGTGGAGTGAAGGTGTGAGAAAGAGCATTGCTGAGTGCAAGGTGAGGAAAACATTCGTAAATGCTGTCATGAAAGCATTTAATACCAAGTCAGCATCTTATCGGTATACAATGGCTGTAAGTCGTTACGTTACCGTAGTATAAGAAGTGTACGAGTACATGAAGTGTGCATTTTTATCTAGAATAGCGTTGAAAAAGTTTGAGCTAGCAATTTCACTATAAACTTCATTTAGTGATTATTTCCTGTACCATTAGTAGCAGTAGTCACCGTCAACTGACGTGAAACATGTGGCGCGTTCGCATTCCTCTCGGGAATCATGACCATAGAACCGTACAATACCACCACTCATATCATACTAAATAAACAATATTCTCCCTAACATGAGTCTTGATTCCTTCCTGTTATTTGACACTATGATGATCACATGCACACAGAACACACACAAAGCCAGCCCTGCAATTTATTTCCATAGATAATAATGAAGTTACCGTAATACCACTGTTGTATAGAGCAAGTCAAACTATTCTGTGTCACCTTAAACAGGTCATTAATTTTGAGTGCCTACAAGAAAATATAATTTTCTATTCACATTTCTTTTACGCTCATCACTCTGGCAGCTGTGAGGATTAGCGTGCAATCGTTTTCCACTCCAAGGAAGGAAGGAAGAAAGAAAGAAAGAAAGAAAGAAAGATTTCCAATTTCCATGCATGTATGAACAAAATTTAACAGTTATTCAGCTACTGTTCATCTAGGGGCTTCTTTCTATCTCCTTTTTTTCAGAACTTAGCCCTGTTTCATTGAATCCCTTCTAAACCAAAATCTTGGGTGCAATCTTGGCAGGTCAGTAGATAGAGCGAGGAGAGGGAATACATGAATACTTGACAGGCAGTTTTGAATGTTGCCAGATAAAATATTGTCCCACTTCATTGAAGCTAAATGTGAAAAACCTTCACAAAGTTTCACTGTGTATGCTGTGCTGTGGGTTGCTCATATAGTCAAAAATAAATTGAAATTAGGTACATTCTTTAGTTTAACCTCAGAAGTATAGTAAATATCAGTCGCAAATAAGTCGCCAGTGTTAACGCAAGTTAGGAGCAGTTCATATGTAAGCATACTACCCAGTGTAAAACCCTTTACTGACATTTCTTGCAAGTATTACATGCTAGGAACGTACATAAAATCTGACATAAAAACATTGAACTTCATATCTCTCTTAGACCCTGCATATTAAATAACCCCCAACTTTAAATAGCCCCAAATCAGGTTAGAGTAGTTAATTTGATATGAAGCTTGATATGTGAGGTCATCATAGTGAATGTCCTACTCCTCCTGTTATCGGAATTATCAATGACTAGCAAAAACTTAACTCTTGTTGTGATATATATATGGGTGTAGGTTTCTGTATGAGCACACCTAGTCAGGTACCTTCGAGACAAGTTCAACGTCCAGGAATTCGGTTAAATTCACACCATAAGTCCTAAGGTGAAAACGGATGTGTTAATTTAACAAAGGCAATTCTAGAGTATAGTTCACCAATTTCTGCATGCTGGAAATCTACTGTATATAGAGATGTATTGAAGATGGAGAAAAGGGGTTGAGCTTATGTCATAGATGCCTAGACGGCACAAGTACGATAATCCATTTGACACAGACCAGTAGTGTTTTCACTACAGAGCTTGTTGTCATCCTTAGAGCTCTGCAGTTTGCCCTACAGGATAATTGCTTCTACTTTGTTCTGTGTAGAGACTTTTTGGGTTCATTGTAGTTAATTGCTTCATGTTTCCCAAAACACCCATTAGTGCAAAAATCCACGATCTTCTAGCCACCAGATGAGCGACGCACACTCTAGAATTACCATTCTGTAGCTTCCTAGCAACATTGGGAAAGGAGTTAGTGGAACAACTTTCAAAAGAGGTAGTATTGCTGCCAACTCGACCAATGGCAGTACTGGCATTCTGAGAAACTAAGTGGCTACTTGACCCAATTCACTCGTGCATGGTAGAACTCCCCCTGGTCATGGAGGGAGTCCGTTATTTTATACACTTTGAGGATAGGCCACACAAGGTCCACTCACTCATAGCTGATGAAAAGGGAAGACCCCTTTACTTTGTACATGTGGAGTCATATTTAAATTGGCCCACATTTTAACTAAGTGTGTGGACTTTACAGATCTACAAAGAAACCTTGGTCTACACAACACACTTAAACTCATATTAGTCAATGATGTGGTGGTTGCTGATCATATAATCCACTTCATTTTATTTAGGTAGATTTCATTAGAAAGCTACCCATTACAATGGGTACCATGTTGCGACTTCCGGAAAATTTCATTTCGACATATCTTCACGTTACACATCCCCCAAACCACTCAGTTTAAAAGTATTTATAATTTATATATATATCATTTTCTTGAGGACATGATAACTACTGTCATTTTACACCAAACACTTTCAAATTTATACATAAAATATAACCATTTGAAATCTGGTCGTGTTCGTTAATGGACAAAATCGGTTTTTCGAAAAAGTAAAATATTGCTATAACTTTCTTAGAATGTGAAAAATCGAATCCATCCAAAATTCATCCTATTCTTCAGGTAAGGGCCAAGAACCTTATCTCAGTTTAAGTCTTTGGTAGCACCAACCACTGACCAAAGGGGTGGGGAAAATGGATTTTTGAGAGAAAAAAAAAATCATACCTCCCTTAATACAAAACAGTTCAAAAAGGGCAATAGTCCTCTAAACATTACCTAACACAAGATAATTTTTGACCCACCCTTACGCCAAGGGTTGAGCAAAATGTTTTCGGAATTATAAGAAGATATGCTAAACACGAGGAACTTCTGTAGATATGTGGGAATCGGAATATGTTAAACCGTTTTTGGGTTTCCCGCCAGTCTTGGCACCGCCCGGTGGCGCCGCGTAGAGGAGTCGAGGGGAAGTCGCGAGAAAGAAAGACGAACAGTGTAACAGTTTTGTGTCTAGTGAAGTCACGCTAAGTTCTGTGCAATCTCATCTGTTGTGATCTTATGTGTAAATACAGTTTTTATACTTAAAATTACTACAAGACGTGTTCGGTTTATATGCTTGTCAAAATCCCTTCCCACATTTTGGGGGCTCGTCCGAGATACGAAGGATTTTGAGTGCGGAACGGCAATTTTGGCTACAACGATAAAACCAAGGCGTGAATTGACATTTTTCTGGCAAGATTTACGACGACGACGTGGGTCCGTGGAATATACAAGACGAGCAACTGTTCAACTTCCAAAGACGTGGTGGTTCGAGCAGGCTACAAAAGACGAGTTCCAGGATCCTGAAGCCTAAGACGACGAAAAGAATAGTGTTGAGTGCGAGTGCCGAAATACAAATAAAAATGGCGGACAAAGTTGCGTGTTTACAAGATATTGAAAAAGTGAATAATAACATTAAGACGTCGCCCACGGCCGTGATTAAGACGTTACATAACCTCATTTTCAAAAAACTGCCACGTGATGAAAGAACAGGCAGCGCTTAAGAGAATTCCCACGATTCGAGTTTGAACGTGACTCACCAGAACACGTGGTGAAATTGAAATTCATTGAGACCTAATTCACCGAGGCTGACCTGATTGCCATTTGCACAGTGTTAAAAATTGAATATACTGGAGAGAAAGCCGTGCTTGTGCAGCGCGTCTGTGACAACTTAATGAACCTTTCTAGGCTGGGGATGCCTAAAGATGAAGAAGAAGATGATGATGATGAAGATGAAGATGAAGATGAAGAAGAAGAAGAAGAAGAAGAAGAAGAAGAAGAAGAAGAAGAAGAGACTGGTGAAACGATGTGGTGATCAAGATGAAAGAAGCAAACGAATCACTGGCGGAAGAATTAAGTGAGTTAAAGGAGAAAATGGCTGGGATGAAATCCATGAAACATTCAACCTCTAGCACGTCAGGATCATCATTGGATTCATCTAGCTCGTCCGAAGACCAGAAAGTCTCCAAAGCAATACGAGATAGGCCTAACCATAAAAACATAAAAAAGACCAAACACAAATCGAAGACTGGAGAAGAAAGCTCAAGTGGAGGGGAAGTCGACCAGGACGTGGTGGACTCGTGGCACACTGCAAACCAGGGAGTCCCACACAAGTTTACGTTAACTTTCTGCTACGTAGAGGGCTCTGTCAGAACCTATGACGGCAGCGAGAACTATCCGGTGCGACGTTGGATTGAGGACTTTGAGGAAACAACAACGTTGATGGGCTGGGACGAGATGCAAAAATATGTTTTTGCAAAAAAGTCGCTGACAGGCCTGGCTAAGTTGTTCGTGCAGAGTGAACGTGGCATCACATCCTGGCACAAGTTGAAGAAAGCCCTGAAGAAAGAATTCCGAGATGATACCAGTGCAGCAGAGATTCATCGACTGCTAACCAATCGACGAAAAACAAAAGTTGAAACTCTTCAGGAATATTTCCTGGTGATGCGAGAAATAGCCAGCAGGTCGGCAACTGATGATAAATCGTTGATACAATACGTCATCGATGGCATAGAGGACGACACTGGATCCAAGATGATTCTGTATGGAGCAAGGGACATCAAGGAATTCAAGGACAAGTTGAAGATCTATGAGAGCTTACGCACAAAACTCCCAGAAGTTGACAAAAAATGAGAAGACGACAAACAAACATACACCAAGAGAAGACAACAGGCAGAAGCAGATCTCGTCTGTAAAGAGATGCTACAATTGTGGTCAGAAGAACAGTCATGAGTCCAGAGAATGTCCACACAAGAGTCAGGGTCCAAAGTGCTTCAATTGCAGCTTCGGACACATAGCTTCCAAGTGCCCAAACCTTGAGCAGAATGCAGAGAAGAAGACAGTGAACGTCGCTTTGGGAACCAAGTCGAATATGAAGATGAAGGAATTGTTGCTCCAGGGCCAGAGGATCGACGCATTGGTGGACACGGGCTGCCCAATCAATCTGATCCGTGAAGACATTTATGCAGCGATGGGCGATCCCGAGCTGAAGACGACCGCCATAGTACTTAAGGGTTTCGGTGATAGTGAGGTGCCACCCCTAGGATATTTTACAACTGACGTCCAGGTTGACGACGACACTTACTTGACTGATTTCTATGTAGTGTCTGGAGATGTACACAAGTTGCCAGCTATCGTCGGTAACGACTTGCTGGACCAAGCCGTAACTACCATTAGCAAAACCGGTGTCAAGATGTCCAAGGAGATATCAGAAGCGTACATGTACCGAATCGACGTGATAGCAGCCGAGGAGTTGGACATAGGAGAGGCATCGGAAGAGGCTGTTTTGAGAATCAGAAAGATGGTCAATGAACACTCGCCGCGCAAGAAGTGTACCAGCGTTGAGATGAGCATCACGATGAAACAAGTGCAGCAGTGGCTCCAAGATGGCATCATCCGACCCAGTATGTCTGAGTACGCTAGTCCAGTGGTAGTTGTGTGGAAGAAAGATGGGTCTCCGAGGGTGTGCGTCGATTACCGTCCAGTAAATCGAAAAGCTGTCAAAAATCTATACCCACTACCTCTCGTTGATGACGTCCTGGACAAGCTGAGTGATGCCCTACGAAATGGATTTTTTCACGTTGCAGTCAAGGAAGAGAGCAAAAGGTATTTGGCCTTTGTGACACATTCAGACCAATATGAGTTCCTGAAAGTTCCATTTGGTTTCTGCAACTCATCTCCTGTGTTCCAACACTTTATCAACTGCGTATTCAGAGAACAGATTCAAGCCGGCACAGTCCTGTTGTACATGAACGACGTAGTAATCCCAGCAAAAGATGAAAACGATGCCGAGAAGCTTGGGCAACTAATAGAGGTAGCTGAAACTCATGATCTGGATATTAAGTTCTCGAAGTGCCAGTTCCTGAAAAAGAAAATTGAGTTCCTAGGACACGTTGTAGAAGATGGAACTCTCTCACCATCTCCTAGGAAAGCAGCCGCAGTTCAACATTATCCAGAACCCAAGTTGCTGGTCGAAGTTCACAGCTTTTTGGGCCTTTTCGGATATTTCCGGAAGTACATCCCAAACTACGCCAAGATTGCAAAGCCGCTCAGTGATCTGTTGAAGTCAACCGGTGAATTGAGCAAGAACAGAGGTTTGCATTCATAAGTCTGAAAAAAGCCTTATCCGAAGATCCAGTCCTCAAAATACATAACCCGGCTTACAAGACGGAAGTCCATACTGATGCAAGCAAGTATGGTTATGAAGCAGTGCTACTGCAACGTTTCCCAGACGATGGTCAACTGCATCCTGTTCAACATCTGAACAAGGAGACTACACCACAGGAGGAAAGGTACAGCAGCTACGAGCTCGAGGTGTTAGTTGTGGTGACGACCTTGAAAAAGCTCCGAGTGTACCTGCTTGGAATCAAGTTCAAGATCATAACCAACTGCTTTGCCTTCCAGAAGATGATGGACAAGAAGGACCTCACTCCAAGAGTTGCAAGGTGGGCCATGATGTTAGAGGAGTTTGATTACTCGATCGAGCATAGACCAGGTGCGAGAATCCCTCACGCCGATGCCTTGAGTCTCCATCCCATGGTCCTCTACGGTCTCGTCGCCAGGTTGAAACGAGCTCAGCAAGCTGATTAAGGTCCGTGTGCGATCATGGAGCACTTGAAGACGAAGCCATACAAGGATTACACCCTGCAGGATGGTATCCTCTTCAAGTTCTGTGATGGACAAAATCTACTTGGGCTGGAGACTACTCATCATCCGAGGCGGTTGATCTGCAGGATGGCCGATTGTCGGAATCGGAATATGTTAAACTGTTTTTGGGTTTCCCCCCAGCCTTGACACTGCCCGGTGGCGCCGCGTAGAGGAGTCGAGGGGAAGTCGCGAGAAAGAAAGACGAACAGTGTAACAGTTTTGTGTCTAGTGAAGTCACGCTAAGTTCTGTGCAATCTCATCTGTTGTGATCTTATGTGTAAATACAGTTTTTATACTTAAAATTACTACAAGACGGGTTCGGTTTATACGCTTGTCAAAATCCCTTCCCACAGATATACAACATTTTTCTTCGCCCGGTGAATTCTACCTCGCCTTCTGGCGTACCGAGAGGGATCTTTAATTTTTAAATGTAAATCATTTTTATTCGTTATAATATTTTGTTTGATTAGGCCGTTTTCCGATTTATGCATCCACCTTTACATTCTATAAACGTTCCAATTTGAATATTAACGGAGTTACAAGGGGTAGATGACCACAAAGTTCCGCCCCCTTAAAGCTACAACCAACATCATCAATATGTATCAGTTGTGGATAATACTTCAAACCACAATAACTTCCAAGAGTTTCAGTCCTTGTAATTCATACCAAATAGAAGGATCCAGATCTCTATGCATCTTAGAGAAATACAAATTGACAGTCAAAGAGGTTGCTTGCTGTAGTGAAGACCACCAATAAATATGAATATTTTAGGGACAGTGTTTGCCACCCATATTGTGCACAATGTTACACAAACAGGTTGAGATATTTTACATATTAATGTCCCATTTTCTTACAAATGATTATCTGTGCTAGTGTAGAACTTTACAAGACTGGTATGCAGACTCTTTCATAATTGGTGAAAATGCAGAATCAATAGTGGTGAAATTAGAAAAATATGAAAAATAGTTCTTAAAACACTCTTGCCCTCGATGCCAAAATCTAAATCCTCTGGAGTTCATACAGGTCTGTTTTCTTATTTTATTGGAACAAGCCATTCATCATCATAGTCCAACAGAGTGCTTTATTTTCAGAAGTATCATTCCCTCAGACAGAGAGCAATTTGGACAAATTTCGATATCTCTTTTTTTCTTTCTTTTATTTTTTAATCTTACATTTCAAGTAAAACTATTTTAGGAGAGGCTAAAAGACTGTTCTACGAACTGGGACAAATGGTATTTGTAGTTTAAGCCTTGCTCTAACCAACAGTGTTACAATGTTAGCTGCATCTAACCTAGTTTCTATAGAAACAAAAAAGAGCCATTACTTTCAGAGCAACCTTCATATGTCAAAACGATAAAAACACAACAATTAACATTATGACTTCTGTTTCTGCTTCTTCTTTCTCTTCTGCTTTTTCTGTGGCTCCGTCTTGGGTGGTGCCATAACATACATCCCCGGACTCCTGATCAGACTCTCGTCTGGCTCCACACCATTCTCCTTGCTGTTCATTCCACTAGGCACATTGCTCTCCTTGTGTTTCTTACCACTAGTTAGGTCACTACCCTTGCGTTTTTTACCTCTAGGTACATCGCTATCCTTGCGTTTCTTACCACTAGGCATGTCACTATTCTTGCCTTTCTTACCACTAGGTTCATCACTATCCTTGCCTTTCTTACTACCAGCCTTCTTTTCATCCGGCCCACTTCCTTTCCTCCTATAGCTTTGTCCATTAACCAGCACCTTCTGCTTCTTGCCCGACTGTTTCTTGGACATCTTACTCTCAGCAGTTGCTCCTTCAACAGGAACCTCTGTTTCTTCATCCTCATCCTCTTCAGAGCTAGATGCACCATTCTCTTCGAAGTTTCCTTTATCAGTTTTTCGAATGAGATTTGAGAATTTCTTAAGCTTTGCAACAAAAAAGCCATCCATATTGTGAGTGTGTGGATAGAATCTACGCGTGAGCTTCAGCGAGGGATGGAACCTGAAACGGAATGAAAAAGTGAAAATCGTAAGCACCTTAAACATAGGATCTGATCATTTCTTTAACAGCACTACAGGACAGATTTGGAGACAAGACCTGCTCATTTTACAGCAATCTACTGATCAGACTCTCGTCTGTCTGCGTATCAATGTCCTTGCTGTTCATACAACTAGGCACATTAGAGAACGCTGCAGCATAGGAAACTTTTTATGTGATTTGGAACCCCTATGGCACATGCTATCAAATATAACACCAACAGTACACATCTGTTGGTATGGGTGACCAGGTACCAATGCCCAACATGACAATATACGACAGGATGTATGCAATTAGAGTGGAACAGATATTCCAATCAGTGTCATGCAAAGCTATGAATAGCTGTAAATGATAGGGTATTGGCATGGAGGAATAGCATTTGCCAACCAAGTCCTGTGTCCACCCATACAGATCTGTACGAAGCAAACCACCGCTTAACAGTAGACTGAGTAAGATTTACACACACACAAGGATGTCTGGGTAAATAGTTTCATATTTTATGACAAGACTTACAAGCGCAAATATTGTAGGTATGATACCCTCAGTATATGTTGCACATTTTACAATTGTTCACCCCAACATGTACTGCCAACAGAATACACAATGGATCAAAGCTACACTGAACATTGTTATAATAATGTGTGCATATGTTACCACTAACAGCACTAGTCAAAACAGCAAACCACAACATTATACATGTGTAGAGATACAGGAAAATCGCAATTGCGATAAATGAGAATTTTACTTGTCGCCTCCGTAGCGTAGCGGTCAGCATGATTAGCTGCTGCCCAGGAGGTCCTCGGTTCGATTCCCGGCTCTGCCCCTAAATTTGAAAAGTGGTACGAGGACTGGAAAGGGGTCTACTCAGCCTCAGGTGGCCCAAATGAGTAGAGGGGCTTCGATTCCCACCTCAGCCATCCTCTAAGTGGTTTTCCCACTTTGTCTTCGGGCAAATACTGGGATGGTACTGTACCCGTAAAAATCAAGGAGGTACTTGCTGGTCATCCACAGCGAAGCTGGATTTTTGAAAAGAAGTCCCGGCTAAAGATCATAACACAGTCCCGCCAGAGAGCTCTCCAAGATTATGCACAGCAAGCTTGAAACATGTTATGGATATAACAAACTAGCTTTTATACGTGAGTGTGCAAACTTACCTGCTTTTCTCGGGGATTTGTCGGAAGGGAAAAAGACATCCTATCTATTTTAGGCTGTTCCATAACATGTCTCCATTTATAGAGTAATAAAGGAACACCGAACAAACGTTTAGAAAAATATAAATTTATTAATATAACTAAATAACAATTAATAATCTACATAACAACCCTAAAATTAAACATTCATTTACGCCACTGACACTAAAATAAAAACTCCTCACATTCATACAAGCATAAACTGCTGAAATTTAAAGACGCTCTGCCGTCTGCAAGTGTTAAAAAGAACTATATACATTTTACTGCTGCTCCTCCAAAGCGATCATGCCATTTAAATTACTGGCATATTTCAGTCGCGTATCCATGAACAAAACTGGACTGGTTATGTCATAGCCTTCTTGTCCATCCTTCACAATGCAGGTGTGAGAACTTCATTCATTTGTTTCTCGACCCTGTCAGTAACGGGATCTGCTCGTTTCTCAGCTGGCGTGGTTGCCTCTAGAGACACAATGCTTGCAATGAACACGCTAATCGCAGTTCTCGCGTTTCATAAAATAAAGTTTACAAAAACTGTTCTAACTTAGCTAATTCTACTTGAAACTCATTCATACTTGAAACAATCACTCTTACATTTGCTATCGTTGTTCATGACCAACGATGCTAGCATACACACTGTATTAACAATAACAATTCAAACACTCATTTGAAAAACATTCACGCTCTCTTGCTATAACCTAAGTCACAAACATTTTAAAATTATCATTATTAGCAAAATTAAAAACCCTTAATATTAACAAAAGAAAATATTTATACACTATTAAACAAGTGTCTATTGCTTCTAAGACTTATTCTTGAGCGATACGACCGCGTTAGTTTAATTATCAACGCTCCTTTCTCATAGTATCATTTACTATAGCTTTCTATTTACACAATGCTTGACCACTTTCTGTTATATCAAGTTAATAGACATTATTGGTATACCAATGACCGATAAGATGAGTTCATTGTTGTTACAACTCCAGTTTAATATAGTTAATAATAATTTAGAGAACAGGGACATTATATCTTTTCCTAATGAAGTTCCGCCAATAAATGACTTTCGTGTTGCAGATCTGATCATATGAGAAGTCCTAACTGACTCTCTCTAAAATACAACAATGCTACTTTTATACAATCCTCAGTACTTCATGACAATGAATACGGTAATCCCCTTCGTATTACAAACAACTATTTATGGCAAAAACCTCCATAACTCTCCACTATAAAACTCACATGTCATTAACTTGTTTGTTCTCAACAATGGTTCCACTGTACTGGTATAGCTTCCTCCTAGCTTGGATCTTATTATTACAACTCCACAACATATCAATGAACAGCGATATCTGTTCTACAATTACATTGATCGTTCTCAAACTATGGTATTTATAGATCTTTCATGGTTTACTAAACAAAATTACTCAGACATAAAACACCATGTCTCCAAATATTTAATAAAAATATACGTTTCCTCATACTGGTCATTTCTAAAAAGTGGACGGGTGCAATACTACGTTGACACATAACGTAGTGTTACACGTGTACCTTGATAACACCTTGTGTTATCTTATCGCTCAATAAGGATCGATCACAACCGGAAAAGGTTATAACTAAGGCTCGGATCGATATGCTCGATAAAATCTCCAGACATGCTCGAAAAACCCATTATATGCTCAAAAAACCATTATAAACCCATTATATGCTCGATAGATATGCTCGAAACCCCCATTATATGCGGTTAAATATGCAGAATATGCTTGAAAAACACCGTTAAAAACTATAGAAAGGAAAGTGAAACGAAAAAAACAATAACATACCTTTAAATACGAGCTTTATTTTCTAATTGTATGTATGATACACTGTAATATACTCGCATTCAAGTTTTACAAGTACACTGACCGGCAAAAAAAAGTGGAACAGTTAAAAAAAGTAATATAAACAGTATAAAATTAGCCACGAAAAAGATTTAATCACATTTTAAAAGCTTTTCACACATTAGAACAAACATCTGACACATCGTGAATAGAAATTGATAATACGACATTTCTTAGGGTGGTTTATTACCACCAATTACCCCCGATCTTCGATGAGCCTATCTTAATGGTTTTATGGCGGGAAGCGCACTGTAAGCGTTTACGGTTTATGAGTGTTGCCGCTCGCTTATTGTTGTTCTAGGGATAACAACTGGCATTTGTTGAACACGTGTGAACCATTGTCATACATTTTAGCAAGTTATCCATGTGCAGTTCGCACTAAGACGTGCCTCTTAGCCGTGAAGGAGCTGCACAGGCAGTTGCATTGGTGGAGGATGGCTGCAGCTTCCGTTATGTTGCTGAGGTCATTGGATCATCTCTCGGTGGCATTCACCGTGCAGTGCAACGTTACAGAAAACTCCAAATTTACGACAGGAGACGAGGGTCAAGCCGTAGAAGAGGCACAAGTGCCAGGGATGACAGATTTCTCACCCTGCAAGTTCTGCGTGATCGCCATACCACAGCAGTCCAGGCACAAAATCAACTGGAAAATGACAGTAATGTGAGAGTGAGTGAGCGAACAGTAAGAAGAAGGTTTGAAGAAGCTCATCTTTCGTCCAGGAGACCTGCACGTGGACCCGCACTCGAACGACATCACAGAGAGACGCGTCTTCGCTTCGCAAGGCAGCATCTGGAATGGACCCACGAGCAGTGGGCCCCTGTTCTCTTCACTGACGAGAGTCGCTTTAATCTTAGATCTCCTAATGGAAGAGAAAGAATGTGGAGAAGGCGCGGAGAGAGGTACAGCCCTGTTGCTTTCTCCTCCAGGACTCCATTTGGAGCTGGCTCGGTTATGGTGTGGGGTGGCATCAACGTTATGGCCTGCACTGAGTTGATGTGCATCGATCACGCGACGCTCAATTCCCAAAGGTACATCGAAGAGATCCTGATGAACTATCTGATGCCCTTTGCGCCTTTCATAGGTCAGAATTTCATGCTGATGCAGGATAATGCCCGCCCTCATACTGCTCGCTGTGTTGTACAATATCTGCAGGAAGTGGGGATTCAAACCCTGGACTGGCCAGCTCGTAGTCCTGACTTGGACCCCATCGAACATGTATGGGATAGGCTTGGAAGGAACGTCAGACATCGTGACCACACCGGTTCTCGGGCAGTGCAGTGCCAACATTAATAATGTTTTGTTTGGCAATACGTTTGATAAAAAACAGCCCAAAAGAACATTACTAAAAAATAGAAAATTGTAAGATTTGCAAAATGTAACGAAATTTGTGAGTTAAAGCTGGTTGTAAAACATGTTTCGGTATTTTCTGTGCCCAACCATCTAAAATTAACATGAATAATGCAAATATTGTAAAACGGATACATTTTAGTGGAATAAATTAAGAAATGACATGAAAAATTAAAGTGTTCCACTTCTAATGCCGGTCAGTGTATATATAGGAGAAGTGCTCTTATAAAAGATACAGTTTAAACGTTCATTTACAAAATGTTCAGAATTAGGCGAGTCAATGAAGTAGATCTGCATTGGTCTGTACAACAAGAAATTTTTCAGTTTTGAATGATTTTCTTAAATCAGTCAATAAAAGTTTCAATGACGAGAACGACCTCACAAAAGGTTAAAAGCCTGCGGTTCAATTATTCGCACCAGATAGGCTTTTCAATAATTATTTCTGTTTTCGAACCTTAAGGGTAGTCAGGGCCCGAATTCGGGGAAGAATTCGAAGAAAAACAAAATATTTAGACGAAAACCACAAGAATATGCATTTATATGCTTCTATTCTGAAAACCGCGGTTTTATGCATTGATATGCTCGATAAATTTCAATTCTGTTGGTCCCAGAGAGGTGAAAATACCACCGAAAGGCTTCTTTCAATGTGTACTATTCAGGAACAAATATGCAAATATGCTCGAATCCGAGCCCTAGTTATAACTAAACTTTCCTGTTGTTGTTTGAGTCTTCAGTCTTTTGACTGGTTTGATGCAGCCCTCCATGCCTCCCTGTCCTGAGCTAATCGTTTCACTTCTACATAGCTACCACACCCTACATCCAAGGCAATCTGTTTAACATATTCTAACCTTGGTCTACCCCTACAGTTCTTATCCTCGATCCTTCCTTCCATAACTAAGCTTGCTATTCCTGGGTGTCTTAGTATGTGTCCTACCAACCTATCTCTTCTCTTCATTAGCAGTCGCCAGAAACATCTCTCCTCTCCCACTCGCCTTAATACCTCTTCGTTTGTAACCCTATCTACCCATCTGATCTTCATCATTCTCCTGTAACACCACATTTCAAATGCTTCAATTCTCCTCTTTTCTGCTGCACCAATAGTCCAAGTTTCACTTCCATAGAGCGCCACGCTCCAGACAAAGGCTTTCAAAAATGACTTCCTAATACCTAAATCTATATTCGATGTCAACAGATTCCTTTTTTTTTTTTTTGTAGAAAGGCTTTCCTTGCCTGAGCCAACCTACTTTTTATATCTTCTTTGCTTCGTCCATCGCTGGTTATTCTGCTTCCTAAGTAACAGAAGTCTCCTACTTCCTTCAGCTTTTCACCGGCCAATTTGATCTCCATAGAGGTTTCTGATTTATTTCGGCTGCATTCCAGTATTTTTGTTTTACATTTATTAATTTTCATCATGAATTCCTTCCGTTTTCTCCGGGTACTCCGGTTTTCCCTGTCAAAATTTCATTCCAGCAACACTCTCCACTATCATTTCATTTCATCTGTCATTCATTTAATCATTGCCCCAGGGGAGTGCGTCAGGCCTCGGCAGCCGGCACAGTTCATATCCTCGCCGCTAGATAGGGGCTTCATTCATTCCATTCCTGACCCGGTCGGAGACTGGAAGCAGGCTGTGGATTTTCATTTTTCAATTCCTTCCGTAAGACGGAATCCATACCATTCAAAAACTCATTCAAATCCTCAGGCTTGTCGGCCAAGATGACGATGTCATCAGCAAATCTCAGAGTAGAAATTATTTCTCCTTGAATCTTCACTCCCACTTTAAATTTTTCTCCAATTTCCTTCATTGCTTGTTCAATGTAAAGATTGAAAAGTATGGGTGATAAGTTGCAGCCTTGCCTTACACCTTTCTGAATACCAGCTTCTCTCTCATGTCCTTCAGCTCGAATGACTGCTGTCTGGTTTCTGTATAGATTGTATATCACCCTCCTATCCCTGTACTTTATTCCAATCGATTTCAAAATGTCAAACAATTTAGTCCAATCAACGTTATCAAAAGCCTTTTCTAAGTCTACAAATGCCATGAACGTTCTTTTATCTTTCCTTATTCTACCTTCCAAAATCAGCCTAAGACTTAGTACAGCTTCCCTTGTTCCTACATTTCTCCTGAAACCAAACTGGTCTTCACCCAACTCCGTTTCTATCTGGCTTTCAATCCTCTTGTAAATTATTCTAGACAGGATCTTTGAAGCATGAGTAATCAAGCTGATTGTACGGTAATCTTCACATCTGTCCTAAGATCGAATAAATTATCTTTCAAAAGATAAGTCTCAAATCATTTATATTTAATGAAGAGCAAAGCCTTCCTTTCAATTCAATATCGTCTTTGTTGAATGTTTATTGAAGTCAGATTTATCGTCTGGAGTTCTTCGTTTTTGTCATGGTAACTGATGAGTTAATTTATAGGAGGGCTATTCGAGTCCTTGTTTTGATAGTTATGGAGACTGAATTTTCATTACTTTTGAGTAATGATATATGGTTGGAGGATTTTCACATTATTCGATTGAAGATCGAAATTATTTTTGGATTTCCACAATTTTTCAAATTTTTTATTTTGAAAAATCCTTAGGGATTTTGGATTTAGACATTATCTGATTTGATTATTCTCACATATTTAAATATTTTTTATTGAGCTTTGAATTTAAGCATTTTAAATACGGTTGATGTCAAATTCTTAGTTGAAAGTCTGTTGTTACGATAAGTCAGTGGATGATTTTCTCCAAAAACAATGTGAGATTGTTTTAATGATATGGAAACTTAAAAAATGAACACAATTATTTTATTATCGTAATAGGAAGGTTGTATTAAAGAATTATTATAGTTAATGTTGGAAATATTTTACGCAACAAAGGTTAATGTTTCTGAAACGGATGAATTTAAAGAATGTCACATCTGTTGTGATGGATTACTAGAAGGAAGCTTTGTTGAATGCTATTGATATTAGGAACTTATTATAATACCAGAGAATTGAAAGGAACTTTTAGGTAATATCGAGGTGTACTGAAACCAGCTGATAATTATTTTGAGGAACAACGCTTTATTTATTAAGGTGTGCAATGATTTCAACCGAGGTTGAACATTGAAGGTGAACACAGGTTGGAGTATATAATATTCCGTGTTACCTTGCCTGGTATTTGTATTATGGGAGGAATTGGTAAGTGAAGTTTACGCTCATATTTGAAAGAGTGTCACTCTACGAAGTAAGTAAATTTGGCAACGTGGCCATGTGTGAAGTGAATGATACGTCGAAGGTATTGTAGGTTGAATATTCCACTTGTTGAAACGAGGTAGGCCCAATAATGTGTTGTGGATTATTTAAGAAGGCCTGAGAGGCAGTTTGTTGTATATGAAGGCAGTGTTGTGTGTTGGTAAGTGAATGTAAGTTACTGTCGGAGAGGAGGCAGTGTCCCAGCGCCATTTCGTGTGCATGGAGCGGTCAGCTGTGGACACGAATGTTGGAAGTACAGTCTGGAACATAATTTTGTTAGCGTGTAGAGTTCCTGGTATTTTAGTGAAAGATCTTATTTGCTATTATTATATTTCATAATAAGGAAAGACTAGAAGGAGTTTATTATACGATAGTCTGAGCTTAATTGATTGGATTATTTAGACCAATTAATGACGAGTAACCCAGAATTGGAAAGATAGTTAGTGGAAAACATAAACAATGTTTAGAAAACGTTTGACAGAAACATTAAAGGGTGATAGATAATGTGGTCAATAATGTAAATAATTCTCGTTTATTCAGTGTTAATATTTTATTAATAAGATCCGGTGAGTGTGATGAGAAAAAGGAGAATGTCTTTCTTTGGACATTTGGAACGGATAGAGCATCATCGACTTTCATTTCGAATACACTCATCAATCTCTAAAAAAAATTCCTATTGTAAATGGTCGATGCAAGTTAAAAAGGATCTAACAGAAGCTCGAATCAATCAAGCTCTGGTTTGGGATAGGAACCTGTTCAGAAAGGCGGTTAAATCAACCAGTAATCTACACCCTTGAACATCTGTGATGCCTCGCCCTCACTGCAAGTGGATGGAAGAAAGGAGAGCTGAACATTCGTCAAGACTGAAGATCTACTGGCAGACAAGAAAACAAGCATTACAGTGATCATATGAGTGAAGAACATCGTGGTCCATTGATGGCCGAAATGACTCTTGTAATAGCGAAAGGCCATCGCTAGTTTAGCTTCATTTTATCGACATTTAAATATTTAACGCCATTTTTATTGTTGATCCTGAAACTTAGGGGCCAGCAGGAAGGTGCCAGATTTTGAGTGTGTAACAGTTTAAATGTGACACTTGCGGTGTTACTTGAAACATACCGTATATACTCGAATACCACCCGCACATTTTTAAACAAAATCGGACGTGAAAAATTGGGGTGCGGGTCTTATTTGAGTCATCCTGATTTTAAAGATTGAAATTGCCCGCCATACGCGATATCGGGTGTTGCGAGTATCCGCTAGATGGTGCTAGCCTTCTTCCGGCTATCACTTAGTTTTTCCGTAAGCAGGCGGCGTCATACTGTCTAGCGCACGTTTTCCGAGTGTAAACATGAGTTCTACGAAGCGTTTGCGGTCGTTTACTGTGAGTGAGAAGATGAAAGTTGTGAGGGAAGCTGAAATTATTGGAAATCGTGCCGCCGGTAGGAAATATGATATTGACGAGTCATGTATTCGAGATTGGAGAAAGAAAAAAAAACGTGTTGCTAACAAGTATTGGTGCTCGTAGAGCTTTCCGCGGACTGAGTGTACAGTTTCCGGAAATTGAAAAACAACTTTATAAATACGTAACAGAAAGGCGGGAATTGGGAAATGGGGTGTCGACCGAAATGTGTCAATTAAAGGCATTACAGATCGCGAAGGAACTTTCTACGGTAGGGTTTAAAGCAAGCCGAGGATGGATTCAAAATTTTTATAAAAGAAATGGGTTGAGCATACGAAGGCGTACCTCAATTTCGCAGCGTCTTCCTGGCGCCTATGAAGAAAAATTACTTTCCTTTCAGCGTCACATAATTAAGTTGCGGAAGGAAAATTCATATTTGCTTTCCCAAATTGGTAATGCAGATCAGACGCCAGTCTACTTTGAAATGCCACTGGACAGTACTGTGAATGTTAAGGGATCTAAAAGTGTGACTATCAGAACAGGTGGTAATGAGAAACAACGGTGCACGGTAATGTTGTGTATACTCGCTGACGGAACCAAACTTCCGCCGTACGTTGTTCTCAAGCGAAAGACTCTTCCAAAAATATACCCGCTGGTGTTATCGTTAGAACTCAGGACTCTGGTTGGATGGACAGTTCACTGGTGGAAGACTGGTTAAAGTGTGTTTGGCAACGTCGCCCTGGTGCTTTATTACGACGAAAGAGCTTGCTTGTTCTGGACAGTTACCGTGGCCATACAACAGACGCTGTGAAGAAATTCGTCAAGGATGGGAAAACCGACCTAGCAATCATCCCGGGTGGGATGACGTCTATGCTACAGCCACTGGATGTCAGCGTGAACCGACCGTTCAAAGCAGCCTTGAAACAGCTGTATACGGAGTGGATGGCGGCCGATAAGCACACACTGACCCCAACTGGTCGTATTCAGCGCCCGGATGTTCAGCTGCTCTGTTCGTGGATTTTGACGGCATGGAATCGTATCTCGGGAGATCTCATACGGAAGAGCTTCAAGAAATGTAGTATTTCCAATGATATGGATGGCAGTGATGACGACATTTTGTGGGAAAGTGATGGTGAAAAAGTTCCGAAGTTGGTACTTCTGATGACGATGAATGAAGTGTTTGTGTCTTTTATTTGTATTTTTAATTGTTTCTGTGTTATTTTAGGATGACTTCAGAACTGTTGGAAACTATTTTGTAGAAATGCTATTTTGTTTATTTAGTAAAGATTGTAAATAGTTTTGAGTATTTTTTTTTTTTTAAATTTTGTTCTTCAAAATCAGGGTGCGGGTCTTATTCAGGGGCGGGTCGTATTCGAGTAAATACGGTAATTCATGATGTAAGAGTGCTGTAAATATCCGTGTTGTCAAATGTTATTACGATTGAGAAGCTGTTGTTTTTCTGAATAAATTAGCAAGCACGTTTTTACGATTGCTTGTTTTCATTTTATAGAAATCTTGTGTTATGATTTATGGTAGTGGGATTTAAAATTAAATACTATGGTCATTATACAGAGGCTCGAACCCATTTTCCTATTTCCCGTTACACCCTGAGATAGAAGAGTTTTTAAGCACTTGTTGTTGCGTTTGTTGTTTGATTCTGTTGAGGATGGACCATAATACACACATCAAAAAAAGTTTTGCATCACCTCGGTTCCAAGAGTTCCGGAACCTTTAAATACAAAGGGAATAGAGATCAACACAAACAACATTTCAGCTCGTTTTATTGCTCATGAGACCCACACATTGCATGTTGTACCATCATACAGCTAGACTTTCAGCATTTGTGGTCCAGATTGCAGTACACACCACTACCTCTAATACCCAGTAGCACGTCCTCTTGCATTGATGCATGCCTGTATTCGTCGTGGCATACTATCCACAAGTTCATCAAGACACTGTTGGTCCAAATTGTCCCACTCCTCAACGACAATTCGGCGTAAATATCTCAGAGTGGTTGGTGGGTCAAGACGTCCATAAACAGCCCTTTTCAACATATCCCAGGCATGTTCGATAGGGTTCATGTCTGGCGAACATGCTGGCCACTGTAGTCGAGCGATGTCGTTATCTTGAAGGAACGCATTCACAAGATGTGCACGATGAGGTCGAGAATTGTCGTCCATGAAGACAAATGCCTCTCCAATATTCTGCCGATATGGGTGCACTATGGGTCGGAGGATGTCATTCAGGTATCGTAAAGCCGTTTCGGAGCCTTCCATGACCACCAGTGGCGTACGTCGGCCCCACATAATGCCACCCCAAAACATCAGGGAACCACCACCTTGCTGCACTCGCTGGACAGTGTGTCTAAGACGTTCAGCCTGACCAGGGTGCCTCCAAACACGTCTCCGACGATTGTCTGGTTGAAGGCATATGCGACACTCATCGGTGAAGAGAACGTGATGCCAATTCTGTGGGGTCCATTCAGCATGTTGTTGGGCCCATCTGTACCGCGCTGCAGGGTGTCAGGGTTGCAAAGCTGGACCTCGCCATGGACGTCGGGAGTGAAGTTGCGCATCATGCAGCCTATTGCGCACAGTTTGAGTTGAAACACGACGTCCTGTGGCTGAACGAAACGCATTATTCAACATGGTGGCATTGCTGTCAGGGTTCCTCCGAGCGGCAATCCGTAAGTAGCGGTCATCCACTACAGTAGTAGCCCTTGGGCGGCCTGAGCGAGGCCTGTCATCGACAGTTCCTGTATCTCTGTACCTCCTCCATGTCCGAACAACATCGCTTTGGTTCACTCTGAGACGCCTGGAAACTTCCCTTGTTGAGAGCCCTTCTTGACACAAAGTAACAATGCGGACGCGATCGAACTGCGGTATTGACCTTCTAGGCATGGTAGAACTACAGACAACATGAGCAGCGTACCTTCGTCCTGGTGGAATGACTGGAACTGATCGGCTGTCGTACCCCCTCCGTCTAATAGGCCCTGCTCATGCATGGTTGTTTACATCTTTGAGCAGTTTTAGTGACATCTATGAACAGTCAAAGGGACTGTATCTTTGATACAATATACACAGTCAACGTCTATATGCCGGAGATCTGGGAACCGAGGTGATGCAAAACTTTTTTTGATGTGTGTAGTTATTTGTAGGTTTAATATGTTCCCTATTTCCGGTGTGTGATGTGCCAGCTGTTTTTGGTAAGTATTTTAGCCGGGTACTGCTGATTACTGCGATCCATTTCATCCTGGGATTCTGGCTTTCATATCACTGGGAAATAAGGGTGCAGTACCTACCGTAAGGCCACAGCCGCCTCCTACCCACTTCCTTGCCAAACCCTCCCACTTTTCCTATCCCTACATCAGGCTCCTGTTCGCTTTGCAGGTGAGGGCGCCTGGGCGTCGTGTTGGTCACACACCCCAGTTGTATCCCCGACCCATAGTCTCAAGCTCCAGGACACTGTCCTCAGTGGCGGTAGAGGTGGGATCCTTCGCCTAGTCCGTGGGAAAAGCTGATCCTGGAGGGTAAAATGATAGCGAAAAAGCGAAAGCGAGAATTTTACTTTTTTCTCGCTTTTTCAACTATTTGTTAACTATTATGATTACCGTATTTACTCGAATACGACCCGTCCCCGAATAAGACCCGCACCCTGATTTTGAAGAACAAAATAAAAAAAAATTACTGAAAATTATTTACAATCTTAACTAAATAAACAGAATAGCATTTATCCAAAAGAGTTTCCAACAGTTTTGAAGTCGTCGTAAAATAACACACATCAAACTATTAAAAATACAAAAAAAAAGTACAACAATTCAACTCCTGGCACTATACAGCCCATGATGGGCTAAGGCCAACCAAGCGACCGCTGCCCAGCCATTTGGCCTGCAGATATTGGGGCGACGCGTGATCAGTGCGTCGGGTCCCCTCGGCCGTTAATCTTGGTATTCGTGATCGGGGCACTGTCTCACTGTCAGACAACTACTCAATTGTCCTCACGAGGCTGAGTGCACCCCGTTCCAACCCTCACGTCAGTTTTAAAATCCCTGACGGAGCCGGGGTTCGAACCCGGGGCCTCCAGGTGAGAGGCAGGCGCGCTACCCCAACACCACGGGGCTGGCTATAAATAAAACTGTTAAGTACATGTCATGATATGAATAGACAATGTTTGTTTGGCGTTCACCTCGTTTTGGGGATTGTTGTTTAATATGATGAAAGTATTCTCTACAATGTGTGAGTTAAAGGTTATGATTCATTTCGTCCAGCAATTTCTCCTTTAATTCGGATTCTGTTGTACAGATTGTCAGTAAAGAGTCGCAAAAAGGTGTATCAGTAGTTGCATGTTTGCATACTCTGATTAACTTAACTTAAGAAAACCTTTGAGGGCCGGTTCCATCAACCTTGCGTTAAATTTGGCTAACAAAACGTTAGTTAACAAATCGTTATAATTTTAACATTCTGTTATAGATAACGTGTTCCACAAAATGTTTTAACAAGTCGGTTAACAAACGATGCATTAAATGTCACTTGCTGTAAGGATCAAGGAAGCAGTGAACGGCATGGATGGTTTTTCAGACTTCTGAACTGGGTCTAGTCAACATGTATTCATTTGTTTGCTATTCGCGAACTCAAGTGACGGTGCTGCCGTTATCTGGAACTAGCGTAAGAGTGATGGAAACATAAACAAACAGATGCTATAACATGTGATTTGAGTAGATCGGTGTGCTCTTTTCTCGTATTTTCAGTTATTTTTATAATAATTGAGGTTAAGAGATGAGTACTATAATTGCTCAGTTCCGCTGTGCTTTTCAAATTCAACAATTGCCATATCAATGCTTTTGTAATGGCCTTCGCGGGTAGTCAACAACCCACCAAGAGTATTCTGGTAATAGTGGACAATGTATAAAAATTTGTTGGCCAAAGCATT
The DNA here is from genome assembly GCA_946902985.2 of Meconema thalassinum. Classification (NCBI taxonomy): domain Eukaryota; kingdom Metazoa; phylum Arthropoda; class Insecta; order Orthoptera; family Tettigoniidae; genus Meconema; species Meconema thalassinum. Next base: position 1,358,258,403 of record OX336388.2, read on the forward strand.
AGATAATGATGTGATAATACAAAGGGTTGACTTTACAAAGGTCGCTTGACAATTTAGCAAACATGTGGAGGACCAGACAATATTATTGTCACTAAATAAGGAAATCCAGGAAGGCATAAAGGACACGACACCACCACTAACTAATAATAAGATATATTATCAAATAGGTGGCACATAAAACATAATATCCAAAGGTGACACATAAACAAATATTCAAAGGTGGCACATAAACATATGAGAAACACTAGCACAAATTTACACAATTGAAGAAACACTCAAAGAATTAACACACGTTACGTCTTGAGCCTAAAACACACATATTGTCTTGAACGTAGCTGCAGATCAGTACATCATAGAACGGCATGCAATACACGGCGGTTTCAAAGAATGATATAATTTAAATATGCAACACAAGTGGAGTTGCAACAAATAATGAAAAAACAGGTCGCATGGAACGAGAATGTGTCGTCGAACCAGGACTGACTTACAGTGATGCGCCGATACTGTAAGCCCAAAATGAATTGTTAATAAAACAAATTATGTGTGAAACGCAGGAAGTCTAAGTAGTTGCTGTCATACAAATACCGGGATATGCCAATCGCACGGTATTGTCACAATAGTAAAGTAGTTAAACCCAGCGTCAACTTCCATTCCAGTGATGTTGCAGGAAGTCAAAGTAGTTGCTATCATACAAATACCGGGATATGCCAATCGCACGGTATTGTCACAATAGTAAAGCAGTTTAGCCTAGCGTCAACCTCCATTCCAGTGATGTTGCAGGAAGTCAAAGTAGTTGCTATCATACAAATACCGGGATATGCCAATCGCACGGTATTGTCACAATAGTAAAGCAGTTTAGCCTAGCGTTAACCTCCATTTAGTGATGTTGCCTAGCCTTGTAACATGCTTCCAGACACGATGAATTACTTATCACACGAAGCATCATCATTATTCATACGCGTGAAGACAAATTGTTAGGCAGTAAATGAAGATAGAAGTAAACACGTTAGAACAAACTATCCGACGCCGCGGATTGAAGAATTCGTCGACATGGCGCGTAGCACCATCAAGCATGGTGATGATGAGATCGAAAATCACCGTAATGTCACTGCCCAAACAAAATATGAATCATGTGCATAGGACATGATTGCTAAGCACGGTTACTATGAAGATAGCACCAATTATAGAAATGATTAGCTGGATACTTGTTGATATATCACAACCAGCGTTGAAGCACACCATTGTGTCATGGTTACACATAGAGAACAACGAAGAAGAAACACGTGATTGGTCGCTACAAGCAGCAAGAAGGCCTCTGATAGGCTGGAAGCAGCCAATCACAGTAGAGAGTTTAAAAAACAAGAAAGAGGCCTCTGATAGGCCGAAAGCAGCCAATCACAGTAAAGAGTTCAAACAAGTTAAAGAAGAATCAATGTGGCCAACTTAGAAATACCAAATTACCTTCTAAGCCAAAATATCCTACTGGAAACACGGCAGTGGGAATACTACATGCAATCAAAACAAATAAATCACGACAACCAATCAACATAAACAAAACTAACTTGACAATGAATAAATGCAATGAAGACAAATAATACAGATATGTACAACCACACAGAGTGGAAACAAATGGGGAAACACAAAAACTGGTTTGCCAAGACAGTGGCCGAACCATATTGCCCGCACAGAAACAACAGGCAGGTTGTTTATGAAAATACAAGAGTGACTAATTCTGCGGCAACAGGGGAGACACCTTGACGATGGGGCGTTTCAAGAGTCCAGAGGTGGTATGTAGAGAGACCACACGAGCAAGGCCGTCCTTACCACAATGAACCTCAAGAATACGTCCAAGTCGCCAGTAAGTAGGAGAAACATTGTCGTCCATAATAAGCACAAGCGTGCCAACCTTGAGGTTAGGAGACATACGGTTCCACTTGTGACGTTGTTGAAGGGAGAGTAAATGATCTGTGGACCATTTACGCCACAATGAAGTCATAATCTGTTGAAGTAATTGCCATCTAGACAACCTATTGATGGGCACTTCAGAAGCGTCAGGAATGGGCAAGGCATTCAAAGGTCGTCCAACAAGAAAGTGACCTGGCGAGAGATAGCACAAGTCAGTAGGATCCTCAGTCATAGGCGAAATGGGTCTAGAATTTAGAATGGCTTCAATTTGCACCACGAGAGTGGTCAATTCTTCATACGTAAGTACTTGAGCCTTCATGATTCTTATTAAATGAGATTTCAAAGATTTGATGTTTGCCTCCCATAGTCCACCAAAATGCGGAGAACTAGGAGGAATGAAGTGCCACTGAATTAGCAGCGATGACGTAGAATCTTGAACAACAGATTGAAAATCTGCAGAGGAGAGCAACGAACCAAGATCAGCAAGGTCAGACTGTGCGCCTTGAAAGTTGGTACCATTGTCGGAATACACTTGAGCGGGAACGCCCCTTCTACTGCAGAAGCGAGTAAAGGCTACAACGAAAGCATGACTGGAGAGGGAAGTGACGACGCCGTAGGTATCAATTGACAATAAATAGAGACAAGCTCCATAGGCCAGCTGACTGCTGTCGCAAAAGCCATGAAGTTGCATAGATTTGATTTCTGAAGCAGGCTTAACCAAACGTGGAGTAGAAATCTCAGAAATCGCAGGTAAATTGCTATAAATGTTCAGCCAAGCTTGCGTGATTTCCATTGGAAGGGGGTCATCCCAACCGAGTTTGTGAATCCACAAATCTTGGAAGAGAATCTTACAAGCAACCACAATAGGTGACACTAAACCCAAAGGGTCAAAGATAGAGGCAACAATGGACAAAAATGAACGCTTAGTAAAGGTAATTGAAGTGTCACAGTTCACGATAGGTGACTGAATCCACAACAAGTCATCGATAGGTTGCCAATATGGTCCTAGCGTTCTGGCGACTGTTTCTTCACCATCGCCGAAACTACGGAGTTGTTGTTTCTCTTGATGATCAAGAGGAATGTTATCTAATAGAGTCATGGAGTTTGAACTCCACTTACACAGTTCAAAACCACCTAATCTCAAAAGAAGGGTCAATTCATCATACAGAATGAGTGCGTCATGCTCGGAATCACATCCCGAGATACAATCATCAACATAGAAGTCGTTTAAAACAATCTGAGTGGCAGCTGGAAAAGCTGTGCCATCAGTGAGGGCGAGCTCCTTTAGCACACGAGTGGCTAAGAAGGATGCTGGGGCAGTACCATATGTAACGGTGTTTAATTGATATTCTACCATTGGGTCTGAAGGAGAGTCTCTCCAAAATATTCTCTGTAAGTCACGATCTTTGTGATCTACAAGAATCTGTCTGTACATTTTACTCAGATCAGCTGCAAACGCTATCAAGTGAGTACGGAACCAAAGCAAAATAGAGAACAAATCCTGCTGAATTACAGGGCCCACCAACAAAGTATCATTAAGGGAGCACCCAGACGTAGTAACCATCGAAGCGTCAAATACCACTCTGAGCTTTGTAGAAGTACTGTGCGGCTTGAAAACAGGATGATGGGGAATGTAGTAAACTTCACCATCAGTCGGGTGGGGGGCAACTTGCATATGGTTTAAGGCTAGATATTCATGCATGAATTCAGTGTATTCTAACCTTAACTCAGGGTTACGAGCCAAACGTATTTCGAGAGAGTGAAAACGTTTTAGTGTAGCGTAGCGAGAGGCACCTAGAGGCTCCGAGTCTACCTTGCGAGGGAGTCTAACCACAAATCTACCATCGTCTTTGCGAGTGGTAGTAGCAACGAAGTGTTCTTCACATATGGATTCATCAACAGACAACACTGGGGTTTCAACTTCTTCAACGTTCCAAAACGCTTCCAGCTGTTGTTCTACATGAGGGCGTGAGAGTGTAAGTGCTGATACCACGTGCGATGGTTGCGAGGTGCTTGCACTGGGCAGCTTCCCAGAAAACACCCAACCCACAGAGGTATTTTGAATGATGGGCAAATCACCAACTGGTATGATTTTACCAGGACATAACAGGCCAAAGAAATATTCTGCACCAAGAACAAGATCAATAGATTTAGTGCAATTGAAATCAGGATCAGCTAAATCAATATGTGATGGAATGTTCCATTCAGAGGTATCGAAACCAACAGCGGGTAGCTCAAGTGCAATATTGGGAACCACGAGACATTCAAGCTTAGCAGACCAATTAGTAGCACAGGCAAAAACGTTCACATCAGCAACAACAGTAGCAGTGCTTTGATTTTGACCAACACCGTGAATGTGTACCTTCATAGGTTTGGTGTGGAGTCTTAATTTCTTAATTAAGTGTGACGAAATTAAGTTACAATCTGATGCAGAGTCAAGTAGTGCAGTGACAGGTACACGTAAGCCATTGCCAGCTAATATATTCAACTTGGCAGTGGGTAATAGCGTCCTTGAAAATTGATTGTCACGAGCGACGTTACTGCAACTAGTGTTTACCACGTTAGCATGAGCTTGAGAAGCATCATTACTAGTGCCACTGGAGGGTTCATAGTGAAGAAGAGTGTGGTGTTTTCGGGAATAAGTGTTACAAGAGTACTTCGAACATTGATGATTAGGCTCGAAATTACGCAAACAATTATAACACAATTTTCGAGACCTGACAAAATTCCATTTGGCTGTGGACGAAAGTTTGATAAAGGTACCACATTTCGACAATTGGTGATCAATGCTCCTACAATATGTACAACGAGATTTGGTAGTAGTTAACATGGGTTTCTGAGGCGAATGACCTTCAGCTTTAAGTTTGGTTACAGCAGTATGTAATGCAGGCCTGGACACATTCCTTTCAGTTATTTCCAGTACCTTGCATTTTTTCTCTAAGAAGCTAACCAAGTCCTGGAGAGTGGGAATTCTCCCAGAATCAACATGATTCTCCCATTCACGGATGCTATCATTATCTAGTAGCTCCAATATAAAATGTGACAATAACAGGTCTTGAAGGGGAACCCCGTTAAAGTCCAAAGCTTCTAACGCATTGACATGAGAAACAAAGTGGTCGATGATGGCACGCAATGACACTGAATCATTACCGTATGCGGGGGGCTTGAAAAGCTTGGTAACATGGTTGTGCGCTATGAGCCTAATGTTATTGTATCGAGTTGTCAGCAAGTTCCATGCAACCATAAAGTTATCATCTGACACAGTAATGTTCTTTAAGAGGAGTTTGGCCTCACCACTAAGACTAGAATTAAGGTAGTAGAACTTAACAATATCAGACAGAGCATGGTTATCAATTACTATAGCCTTGAAGCTATCTCTGAAATTCAACCAGTCTGTGAAGTCGCCACTGAACTGCGGAATTTGAATTTCAGGCAACTTTATATGAGCTGCAGCTACGTTAGCAATAGGAAATTGTGCACTCTGCAAATTATTCAAAGGGTTATCACTGTCTGTAGTGTTGGATTTTTTGAAATTGTCACAATGTAGTTTAATTTTAACCAGCAACTCAAAATATTTATCTTCGAAGTCACAACGTTCGGCTATTTCTTCGTCGATATTGTCTGTAATATCCTCTAAAGCGACTTGCGCTTCGTTAAATTGTTTATAAATTTCCTCGCATTTGTGTTTGCGTAACACTAACATTTCATATTGATCTTCTGTAATGTCCTGAAAGTTGCTAATTACTTTTTCTTGTGAGGTAAGCATGCCCTTAGCGACTGCACGCTTCCTAACTAAAGGTCGTTTTTGGGCATCCTCCATAATGACCTTAGGATTGCCCGCCTAGATGTAATTACCAGAGTTGCACACCTAACTAACACAACCAACTTAACTAACACAAAAAATAAACACTGAGACAATGGTCTCGATTAAGTTGTAAACAAACATCTGAACATAGAATACTGTATTGTGTCCTTGGGAAGTTAATGGGAACGTATACAATTTAAATTTATGGCCTTCCTGGTGAAATAGCAAGAAACAAGGGCCCAACATGGCCAAAACAATGCTTAATAATTCATTCAAAGTAGTAAACAGCTCAATATCCGGCCCGGAGAGGACCAAATAATGTAATGGCCTTCGCGGGTAGTCAACAACCCACCAAGAGTATTCTGGTAATAGTGGACAATGTATAAAAATTTGTTGGCCAAAGCATTAGATAATGATGTGATAATACAAAGGGTTGACTTTACAAAGGTCGCTTGACAATTTAGCAAACATGTGGAGGACCAGACAATATTATTGTCACTAAATAAGGAAATCCAGGAAGGCATAAAGGACACGACACCACCACTAACTAATAATAAGATATATTATCAAATAGGTGGCACATAAAACATAATATCCAAAGGTGACACATAAACAAATATTCAAAGGTGGCACATAAACATATGAGAAACACTAGCACAAATTTACACAATTGAAGAAACACTCAAAGAATTAACACACGTTACGTCTTGAGCCTAAAACACACATATTGTCTTGAACGTAGCTGCAGATCAGTACATCATAGAACGGCATGCAATACACGGCGGTTTCAAAGAATGATATAATTTAAATATGCAACACAAGTGGAGTTGCAACAAATAATGAAAAAACAGGTCGCATGGAACGAGAATGTGTCGTCGAACCAGGACTGACTTACAGTGATGCGCCGATACTGTAAGCCCAAAATGAATTGTTAATAAAACAAATTATGTGTGAAACGCAGGAAGTCAAAGTAGTTGCTGTCATACAAATACCGGGATATGCCAATCGCACGGTATTGTCACAATAGTAAAGTAGTTAAACCCAGCGTCAACTTCCATTCCAGTGATGTTGCAGGAAGTCAAAGTAGCTGCTATCATACAAATACCGGGATATGCCAATCGCACGGTATTGTCACAATAGTAAAGCAGTTTAGCCTAGCGTCAACCTCCATTCCAGTGATGTTGCAGGAAGTCAAAGTAGTTGCTATCATACAAATACCGGGATATGCCAATCGCACGGTATTGTCACAATAGTAAAGCAGTTTAGCCTAGCGTTAACCTCCATTTAGTGATGTTGCCTAGCCTTGTAACATGCTTCCAGACACGATGAATTACTTATCACACGAAGCATCATCATTATTCATATGCGTGAAGACAAATTGTTAGGCAGTAAATGAAGATAGAAGTAAACACGTTAGAACAAACTATCCGACGCCGCGGATTGAAGAATTCGTCGACATGGCGCGTAGCACCATCAAGCATGGTGATGATGAGATCGAAAATCACCGTAATGTCACTGCCCAAACAAAATATGAATCATGTGCATAGGACATGATTGCTAAGCACGGTTACTATGAAGATAGCACCAATTATAGAAATGATTAGCTGGATACTTGTTGATATATCACAACCAGCGTTGAAGCACACCATTGTGTCATGGTTACACATAGAGAACAACGAAGAAGAAACACGTGATTGGTCGCTACAAGCAGCAAGAAGGCCTCTGATAGGCTGGAAGCAGCCAATCACAGTAGAGAGTTTAAAAAACAAGAAAGAGGCCTCTGATAGGCCGAAAGCAGCCAATCACAGTAAAGAGTTCAAACAAGTTAAAGAAGAATCAATGTGGCCAACTTAGAAATACCAAATTACCTTCTAAGCCAAAATATCCTACTGGAAACACGGCAGTGGGAATACTACATGCAATCAAAACAAATAAATCACGACAACCAATCAACATAAACAAAACTAACTTGACAATGAATAAATGCAATGAAGACAAATAATACAGATATGTACAACCACACAGAGTGGAAACAAATGGGGAAACACAAAAACTGGTTTGCCAAGACAGTGGCCGAACCAGCTTTACTTCCACAAAAAGAAAGCTTTTCAGACGGAATGGAGTAGATTAGGCCTACTTCGCGTAGCAAAGCTGATTTCAAAGTACTGTATATGATCGTATGCGGCTGCCAATTTACAAAGGAGAATTATTTGTTAATAAATACTACCGGTAATGAATTTCTTAAAATAACCAGTACCCTACATTCTTCCCTGCATTACAAACTAGGCGAATTTCAGCAGGGTCGATTTGACAGCTGTTCTTCCCATGTGGCAAAACTTACTTTAGGGGTCGCTTTATCGTAGGCCTACATGTGGTTGTCTTTTTTTTTCAAAACTTGCCCCATTGCTGCTTCAAATCTGTGAAGCTCGGTTTTCCTAATAATCAGGTGCCTATTAAAACTTTTAAAAATCTTTAGTCAACTTTAGGATATTTATAGATCAAAAATTGTATGTGCTTTTATATTTAAATTGCATTGTGACACTGTTTATCTAAACTATGTGAAAATGAAAACTACAAATCAACACTCGTGCTGATCAACTGAAAGCTTTGGATGCAAATCGAATGGCTGTCGTTTCCACTAGTTTTATTCATCATTTGAAATTCAGTACAATAACATTTAGTGCACTATAAAACTACATTGTTGACAATTACGTATTGATGTTGCTGTCAAAAAATAGGCTGTATTTACCAATTTCATTACAAGTAGGCTAATTTGTAGGTTAGACCTAGGCATATCATTTACCGTATTTCCTCGCATAATCGTCGCCACTGCGTAATCGTCGCACCCCACTTTTTAAACACTAAAATAGGTTTATAAAATTTTATCGCATAATCGTCGCATAGCATGTTCGTATTTGTGCGCCAGTCAGTTGCACATGCTGCCGCGACTTTATAACCTGGCGAGACTTAGTCAGACGAAAAAAATCTCGTCTTTATGCTTGCGGGCAATGAACTGTGACGCGAGTGGCAAGCTTCGTCACTTAGCACATTCCGCGAGCGTATAATCTGGCGTGATCTTGTCAGGAGAAAGTAATCTTGTCTTTATGCCTGCCGGCTATGAACCGCGGCGCGAACGGCCAGCGCACATTCCGTGATCTTATAGGCCTAATCTGGCGTGATCTTGTCGGCAGAAAGTAATTTCGTCTTTATGCCTGCGGGCTATGAACTATGACGCGAACGGCCAGCGCACATTCCGCGAACTATAGACCTAATCTGGCGTGATCATGTCAGCAAAAAGTAATCTCATTTTTAGGCCTGCGGTCTATGAACTGTGACGCGAGCGGTCAGCGCACATCCCGCGAGCGTATAGGCCTAATCTGGCGTGATCTTGTCAGGAGAAAGAAATATCGTATTTATGCCTGCGGGCTATGAAGCGCGACGTGAATGGTCAGCGCACATTCCGCGAGCTTATAGGCCTAATCTGGCGTGATCTTGTCAGCAGAAAGTACTCTCGTCTTTATGCCTGCGGGCTATGAACTGTGACGCGAACGGCCAGCGCACATTCCGTGAGCTTATAGGCCTAATCTAGCGTGATCCTGTCAGGAGAAAGTAATACCACGTCTTCTTTATGCCTGCCGGCTATGAACCGCGACACGCACGGCCAGCGCACATTCCGCGAGCTTATAGGCCTAATCTGGCGTGATTTTGACAGCAGAAAGTAATTCGTCTTTATGCCTGCGGGCTATAAACTGCGACGCGAACGGCCAGCGCACGTTCCGCGAGTTTATAGGCCTAATCTAGCGTGATCTTGTCAGGAGAAAGTAATCTCGTCTTTATGCCTGCGGGCTATGAACCACAACGCGAATGGCTAGCTTCGTCAGCACATTCCGCGAGCGTTAACCTGTCGTGACCTTGTTAGAAGAAAGAAGCCTGTCTCTGACTGCAGGCTAAGACTCACGCTACGCGAATGACTGGCCCGTGCAGCAAATAATGATACAGTATATTTTTTGAACTTAAATATTCTTCGCATAATCGTCGCACCCTGCTTTTTTCCACTAATTTTTGGCAAAAAAAGTGCGACGATTATGCGAGGAAATACGGTAAGTGGCCGGTTGTAAGGTAAAGTCCTTACTGTATTTATGCACAACACATCTCCAGAAACTTCTTTTCAGACAGTTGCAACATGTCATGAGACCTTGGCAAGAATTTTTGTTCTGTAGCATTATTCAAATATGGTAATCAAAAATAAATAATACAATAACTGAGCACGAAAGGCATACTGTATTTGCTTGTAAACATTTTTAACACTATGTTAAACTCCTTAACTGACCAAGAATGGGATGTTAAAATAACGGATAGGTTACCGATTTGTTAGCAGTAATGTTGGTTGATGGAACACCATTTTGCTATCATTTCCGTTAAAATACTTTAACGTGTCGTTAAAATTTTAACGAAGGTTGATGGAACCGGCCCTGAGACCGATAAAATGTGATCATTTAAATCCTGGGAGTAGACATGAAAGATGTACCAAGTTCACAGGATTGTCAACATTTATCTAAGAAAAGTTGCATTGGCAGCAGTGTTAGAGTTCACACTACGGCTTTTGGCTGGCGAGACCTGACTGTGCCGTTGTACAGAGGACAGGTGGAGAGTCTCAGGCAGTTGCAATTGATACACGAGTTGCTTTCTGCGTAACTGAAAACTCACATATCAATTTCACATGCGTCAGGCTTGCAGACGGTCCTCTGTACAACAGCACAATCGAGACTCACCGGCCAAAAAACGTGGCATGAACTGTTAGTCTCCAGTTGTTTTTTACTAAGGGAGTGTTCGAAGTACTAAAATCCCAATATCAGTAATAACCCTACGCGGGCGAATGCTTTTTATGTCTGTACACGGACCGAAAATACAGCATATTTAAACTCGGGAGTATTAGTTGCCATTTTTGGTCCGTATTGACAATTAGATAATATAATTTAATGTACAATTTTCCGCCAAAATCAATACATTACAGGTGCATTGTAAGCGCTTATATGCGGTACATGTTTCGAACCATTAATTTGCGGTCCATCATCAGCCACATTATAGTACATCACATTGAAAAACACTGAGTAAAATAAAATAACATTACGCATGCACACTAGTCACATTCAAAAATTTTAAAAAGACATTATATTTCGTTGACTTATTCTCATGTCCAAGCATTCTGTAGATGACGATATTGTTCGGACTGATTACCACATCCCGTCAATTTTCTTGCCGAATTATGTTGAAAGGCTGTGTCATGTTTTGACGATTATTTTCCTTGCTTCATATAGGGACGAAAAATGGTGAAAAAAATAATCCCAGTTGAGCGGCGTACAATAACGAAAAAATAGGAAATTAATTTAAGTGATTTGACTTTTATAAAAAAGGTTATAAATTGGTTGTCTACTTACTTCGAAATGGAAATCATTGTGCTCATTCCTGGTAGCAAAAATTAGTCCTCTGTTAAAGAAGAGAAAATAAAATATGTGAAAAAAAAAAAAAAAAAACACTGCAAATTTAATGACGGAGAAAATCTACTCGCAGAATCAAAACAGAAGACCGAGGAAACTAACTTACCTTACAATGCATGCATGCAACGTGCTGGCTGGAGCCAGCTGCTGTACTGAGGTGCTAGGTCGGGGCGAGGCAAGGTCGAGTAGGGAATGGAGGGGTGGGGAGGATAACATCGGAAAAAATGAGTGGAGGGGGGAGAGAGGGGGAGTTCCTTGTGGGTGGAGAGAGGGATCGTCACAGAAAACATACTTATCTACGGGGGGTTTTTACGCTTGGTGTTCATGACGTAATTTGTCATTGTTTCATACAAAATGTTATTATCAAAATTAATTTCTTTCAGATTGTGTGACGGGTTATTTCTTAAAGCCTGGTCTATTTCAAATTGTTCTAAAATGTTTAGCATGATTCATTTGTTACAATAGTGTAAAATTTCAAGATCATCATCAATTTTGGAAAAGCTATGGTTGTACTCTAGCATGTGATTGTTGATAACCAAGAATTTTTATGTCTTGCCGCATTAACATGCTCAAGGTATCTTATATTAAAACTACGTCCCGTTTGACCTATATAATCTGCATTGCAATCTTTACACTTTATTCTATAAATACCGGATTTTTTTAAAATTTATCCTGTTTGTTGACAGATTTAGAATTAAATAAATATTTCATTGTTGTGTTGGTAGTTCTGTAAGCTATTTTGACATCTTGCTTCTTGAATATGTTTGTGATGTTGTGTGTGAGTTGATTGGTGTAGGTGAAAACTGCGAAAGATTTGTCCTTTTTCACGGGTTGCAATTTTGTGACAGGTTTATTTTTAATTTTGCTTAATAGAGAGTCGACATAATGTTTGTTGAAACCATTAGCTCTTGCAATCTGATAGATAGTGGAAAGATCTTTTTCTAACTTTGTTCAGATAGGGGTACATTTAAAGCTCTATTAATGTAGGCCCTGAATGCAGCTCTTTTGTGACTTGCTGGATGGTTGGAATCTTTTCCAATGGTGGAGTGCGTTTGAGACGGTTTCCTGTATATGTCAAAGCGCAGGCCCATGGTATCTTTAATGGCAGTTAAATCCAGAAAATGTATGGCCTGTTTAATTTCGGATGTGGTAGTGAATTTAATATTATTGTCGATCTGGTTAAGCACCGTTGTAATGTGATTACTGCTATTAATGTCATTTTCTATTATTAGAAATACGTCATCAACGTATCTTACCCAGTAGCTTATGCCCTTTATTTTGCTAACGCTATTGTTTTCTAAGTGGTCAATATAGATATTGGCCAATACACCGGAAAGTGGGGATCCCATGGCCAGTCCTTTTAATTGTTTAAAATTTTTTTGATTGAAAGTAACATAATTGTTTTGTACTGCAAATTTTAATAAATCAATGAATTCTTTGATGTCATCATAAGAAAGCCTACTGTACGTTTTTAAATTATTTTCTCTTATGTCCACAGTAGGACCTACCGGGATATTTGTATATATATCGCTGATATCAGCAGTGTGTAACGTTTCTGAGTCTTTTATCTTTAAATCTTTAATTAGATAGTTCACAAAACTGAATGAACCGAACGCACCTGTAATTTATTGATTTTGGGGGCAAATTGAACATTAAATTATATTAAATTTGAACTCGTCCAGAATTATCGAACACTAGCTGCATATGTACGTAATATTAATGGCTTGCCTTGATTATTGGAAGTACTCTGTCTCAGAAGTGCGTAGGATATTATCGAAATTTTTTAGTGCATAAAGGGCATAAGCGTCACTACTTGAATATCCATCTTCGGACTTTTCAAATGAAAAATCACTTTCATCTACATCCGTGGAAGCAATTGAAGCAATATCTTGCTCACTGACCCTCTTTTTACTGCACGTCGCAAAACAAAAAAGTTGTTCTTAGAACTCGCGACGCAAGCTCGACTGAACACGATAATCTCTCACAGCTTGTGAGAAGCTAGCAGGGAGATAACACACACTCAATTCGGGGATTCCCTGTAGTGTAGTTTACTGCCATCTGTTGAGATTTTAGTGTACCACTTGCGCCGGTAACGGCGGATCTCTGACCATATAATATATTAAATTCCGATTGAGGGTAATCTGTCTTGTGATTTAATATATTAAATTCCGCTCCCTCTGAGGGTTAAAGAAATGTAGAAACTTGACACCAAAAATTCATCAGCCTGGCTACTTGACAAGATTGAGCTAAGTGCTGTCGGTTGGTTGTATGACTTGAGACGAGAGCACCTGAGCTATGCTGAAAAGATCCAAAGGCCATGCTGTCATTATGCAATCAACAATATCAGGTGTTGTGCAGCAACTCAAATTACCCTGAGCTGCTGGTGTTATCGGTGCGGTGCTAACTACACTAGCGAGATGGAGAGAATGTTGAGGACTGGCCGAGAGTTGTATTAGTTCACTGATTCCAAGGTGCCGATTGTTAGAATAGAGCGCGCTGTGGTCAGGCGACATTGCTTGTCTTATGAAGTTTACCGTGCAGTAGCTGTTGGTGGAATGACAACAATACCAGGCTGTCCTGGACTTGGTGGACGAATTGGTTCAAATTCTGTAAGATGTCTATGAAATCCTTTAGTGTGGTTTCCCTACTAACTCCTTGCAAAGTTCCATTCATTTCTTTTAATAACTTGTCTTATGAGGTTGGACCATTAAACCACCTGGCAAATAGAAATTCAATGCACCTCACCCCTGGCCCCCATTTAAAAGGAAATAATGAGGGGGTAAACATACATTTCATTATTTAGTTAATTATCCGTTGGTATTTACCTGAAGTTAAGAAAATGTACGATTCACATTATTAGCGTATATACTCGCCTATAGGACCCCCCCCCCTTTTTTTTCTAAATTTTTAGTTCCGAAATTCAAGAGGGTACTATAGACGCGAAATTCGCAAAATCCATTATTTTGGAAAAGGGAGAGAGTAAAAATGAGTTATTTTATTTTGTTGCTACATAGTATGATATATATTCAATCAAAATAAACGAAATTTACATCTTTAATCAGCCCATTATGAGACTGGCATAACCTCACTTTACACCATTATTCCCGGCTACCCCCCAATGAATTTGACTACTATCCCTTGCTAAGCAAAAATCTTAGTATCAAAGAAATAGAATGGAATGGACTAAGTATCACACATGGAAATGCAAACTTTATTTGAGGAGGGAGAATGAATCAATTGGGAATGACTGATGATGCTGAACGATCACATCACACTAACATTTGTAAACTCAACGGAGTACGTATTATTCACAAGTTTCACATTAATATACCAATAACGTGTCACACAAACGCCGATGGTTCTTGCACCAAATGAAATGTGTTTAAAATAAAACTGAGAAGAAGAGGCTGCAGTAAACACTACTTCGAAGCGCAATACAGAGATTCAAAGAATAACAAAAGAATTCAGGCAAGATGTGAATCCATAACTTTCATTGGCTTCTACTCGGCCAATAGTGTGGCATCTTCTACTGGATATTGGGTGAAGCCTATTGGCTACACAATTCGATATCCTGCCCAATTGCGTACACGTACGCAAAATATCTTCTGACTAACAAAAATAATAATGTAACAAGAACAATATTTCTGTCATAAAAGAAGATGAATTTCAGTTATAATTTCAAAAGTTTTTAAGAATTTGTCAATTTCCAAGAATGTTGTATTTTGACTCTCAATAATTAAGGGGGGGGGGGGGGGTACTAGACACGATTTCCAAGAATTTTGTATTTTGGCTCTCGAAAATTAAGGGGGGGGGGACAGACTATATGCGAGGGGGTCCTATAGCCAAGTAAATACGGTATATTAAATGCTTATGCCGTTTATCAGAAACAGACATATATATCCAATCCTGCACAAGTTTGAATTAGTTTCCATGCATATTAATTTTGAACCTGTTCAATTTTTATCGTACCTGGTGACAAACTTTTAAATGCTACAAAATGCTAATTTTTAACATTCAAAAAGCTACAAAATGATATGTTTCGAATGAAAGTGCCACAAAATCAATTTTAAAATGGTATATTATCGTATCTTTATAAATGTGGAATATAAACATTAAATCTACTATTAAAATACCAGAGGAGAGGCCAATGTGGATGGGAGAATAAATGAATTAAACTGTGTTGTTTGCAAATTCTGTGTTTTGCTAACATTAACAATGATAGAACTATGAATCATGTACCAAAAACATGGATTAGAACCATTCCTTGTATAACTGAGGTGGTGGGAGGGGAGGTAAATTCACTTAAGATATCAGACATAAGAATACATAATGGAAATAGTGTGACCTACCTATACTGCCTGTAGTGGACAAAACCCTCAGTACCAAAGTCAAGCCCAGTTGGTACCAACTTCACATCTCTCTTCTTCAAAGCATAGTCAATGACCCATTCATTCTCCTCAGGCTGAAATATACATACAGTATCATATTATAGTCGTGGAGGATAGAAATAGAGAAGCAGAAAAGTTTCAATTAAAATTTTAAGTTGATTACATTGAAAATGCAGGATTCTCACAGAACTCAAACTTAAGACCTCCCAGGTGCAACAACCTTTGCCTAGATAAAAGATAGGAAAATACTGAGGAGTGTTGCTATGGAAATCCTGGTTATCTGCCCCATACATTAGAGAACCTGTCCAATGACCTGTGCTATTGTGCTAACTGTAATAGCATGAGTATTTGGGAATATAACTGAGACTTGGAACAAAGTACTATACATACCCAAATGTAAGACGACCCCGAATATAAGACGAGGCCTAGTTATCAACTGCATCTTACAGATTTTTTTCAAAAAAAAAAAATACTCGTTAACTCATAACTTGCACAATATATGCCCTTAAGGTTGTGCTTTCATTTTTATAACGTCTCGTGTTATAGGAAATCCCTCTGCCCCCTTTTTCAAGACATATTCTATAATTTCTTTGTCCAAGTCAGGGAAGCGTCCTTTCCTAGGTCCACGAAAATATTTTCTAGTTGTATGCGCACTTTTAAGTTTGTCCTTAGTTTGCTGCCATCTAAGCACATTGCGCTCGGTCACTCCATACATCTGTCCTGCTTTAACATTTCGTGAGGTGAGAACCAGAGGGTTCTATCTGACTTCAGCTTAATTTTTCAGGAGAGGTGTTTGAAGTTTGGAATTGCATAAAGTATGTAGTACTGAAGCCAACTCTTTGCGAAGTATTTCAAAATGATGATACAAGGTTCTACTTTAATGACTTAACAACAAATTTAACAATTACATAGAGAACATAGGTATTTTAATGACTTATTCCGAAGTGTGCATGCAGATAGAAACTTTTGGCTCTAAAATTTGCATAAGATGTTCGAGTCATAAGGTTCTTCATTTCAAAATTGCTTTGTAGAACTCTACATCGACAGTGGGCATCCATTTTATCATGAAATGGATATCTGTAGCCTTCTCCTTTGACAATTTCTTCCCTGATATAGAAACTCTGCTTCTGGTAGCCGGGTTGATACTATGTTCTGTTGCTGATTGTTTGTCCTGTTGATTCTACTCTTCGGAATCTTGACTTTATTCCACTCCTGAATACCGTGGCTTGTACACACTGAATAGGTCGTCTGCACAAAATTTCAGCTGCGATACCTGCAGATACGGTATTTTACTATACTGAAACAGTTTCGTATGAGCCTGGTAGTCGGCGAAATCGGATGCTCTCATCTGAAGTACATGGTATGGTGACCTCCTGTTGCAAGAGAGAAGAATTCTTATTAGTGAAACTGGAGACCACACCTCTGATAACCGCAAACACTTCTCTATGTTTGAATGGATGTTGTCAACCTCCTGAATGCAAGAATGCCCCGGTGTTGAAAATTTCATGGTAATTTCTCTTATGTGGTTATTTTCTTGAAGAAAGCTAGCCAAAGCAAAAGAAATCAGTGAGTTTCTATTCTAAGGAACACAGCTATCGCTCCAAAGAATATATTCCCTGACTTCCGGGTACATAGCTGAAACCTTTTTTAATACTTTAATTACAGCACTTGCAATGTCATTTCCAGATCTGCCACACAGTGCTTCATGCCAAATTGCATAATAGCCTTGTTTATTTCTCGATACATGAGCAGTAAGATTGTAAACGTTCAGTTCTCTTTTATAAAAGAAGCAACTAACATTTGCTCGAGGTAAAGCTACTACATTTTGTAGATCAAAGCATATCACCATATTATCACTTCGTCTGTCATGTTCTCTTTCCTGTCGCATGAATGATTTCTCTTCAAAATGGTTATCATACTTCGTTGACAAACTCTCAGTGACTCTATTTTCCTTTTTCGCCATGATAAACTCCTCACAAAGATCACAACGATCTGATTTTGGGGCTAAGAAGTCCAAATTAAATTCAGTGTTAAATATTGACCTGTACATTGACAGTGTTACCGCTTCATAGCTATTCTGTATGCAAACTTCTTTATACATCTCATACATTCTCGTTACATTTAAATCAGGACTTAAGTATTCCTTTTGTGTCACAGCCGTGCAGTAATGCGACTCTGCCCTTGGAAATGATTCAATGTGCTTTCTAACAAAATCTTTACAGTTTTTGGAAATCCTCTCTCTTGTTTTCTTTCCTCCCTCATAGGACTTTGGTGTCCCTGATGTTTGATCTTTGTTAGAATACACATTGTATATTACTTTTTGACTGACCAACAAGGTTCCTAGGAAGAATTTCTTGCATACTCTTACCTGCGTGCCATTCACTTGTAGAAAGTAACAGAAAGACTTACGTTTCCTAGGGTCAACTTTCATGGTCCTCGGAGAGATTTACACTCGGAGTTTTGTAAAATATAATGCTTTTTCTCATTTTCTTGCGGTGAATAAAATGAAATTATTATGGAATTCCGGTCATCTTTAGAAATCTTATGATGACACTTAAACTTGCACTTACAGTCTTCATGTTTTATTTCCTTCGCAGCTACCATTTTACACGCAGTGCTAATGTACTCGCCACCACTCTGCCGCAGTCTCTTTCGAATATTCTTTTTCCATTGTTGAGGGTTATGCTTTCTCTTCCTGGACTTCTTACGAATTTTCATGGGTGAGAATTCGTCCTTCTCTGAGGCTGATTCCGAATCAGTATACGGAACTAATATCAATTTCTCGCGCCCAGTGCATAATCCCGGATTTCTGAAATAGAAAATATGATGATAATAATAATATCAATAATACACTCTTAAGTTGCGTATACACTTGCGCGCCGCGCAGCAAGTTCGCTACATTAGTACGGAGTTTCGAAGCTGCGCGCGTGCGGCGCACGATGATCCATCTCCTGTCGGTTTTTTCCACGCGCACTTTGAGTGTTCGCAGTTCAGATTTGGACGGGATTGTGAGAAGTTCGTTGTTTCTCGCGCGCATCTGATTGCAATATTTGTGCGTTTTGAGTGGTGATAATGGAGTGGTCAGATGAATCTGTGATAAAATTTTCTACGCTTATCGCAAAAAGCCTCTTCTGTGGGATCCTCAACATAAGGATCATTTTAAGAAACCAATAGACTAAAAGCCTGGAGGGAAATCGGAAATAGGAAATAGGAGCTGAGATGGATATATCTGCGGACCAATGCAAGAAGAAGGTGATATCTCTGCTGTCTTCCTACCAGCGTGAGAAAAGTAAAATAAATCGCAGGGCGGAAATACGTATCTTCTTTGGAAATGTGGGGTCCAATCTTCTGCAGCAGATTCTCAAAGTCAGAAGGTGACATTCGAGTAAAATTCTTATACTGGCCGCTTATTTCTTGTGACTTCAAGTCCATCATTAGCTCCACACCTTTCCTTTTAGGTAGATTTCATTAGAAAGCTAACTATTGCAATGGTCCCATGTTTCGACTTCCGGAAAATTTCGACATATCTTCGCGTTTCACATCCCCCAGACCGCAAAACCACCGTCAGTTCAAAAGTTTATATATAATTTATGTATATATATATATATATCAGTTTCTTGTGGACACGATAACTGCCGTAATTTTGCACCAATCACTTTGAATTTTTTACATAATATGTATCCCTATAAAATCTCGGTCGAGTTCGTTAATGGGCAAAATCGGTCGAAGGGGGTGAAAATGGGGGGCTTTTTTCGGAAAAGTGAAATTTCACTATAACTCTCTTAATACGTGAAATATCGAATCCATTCAAAGTTCATAATATGTGTCGGATAAGGGCCAAAAATTTATGTCAAATAAGTTTTTTTATAGCACCAACCATTGACCAAAGGGGTGGAAAGAAGTGGATTTTTCGGGAAACATTAATCATATCTCTCTTAATAGGCACAATATCAAAACCGTACGAAATGGAAAATATTCCCCTAATAATTACCTAAAACTTTTGTCTGAAAGAAATTTTGATATGACCCACCATTACGCCAAGGGAAGAGAAAAACGATTTCGGAATTAAAGAAAATGCCAAGTGCCATCAGAGGTTACCATGACAACGCTTCTAAATTGATGAGGGATGAGATATCAGAGGTTGCCAAGACAACGCCATTGACGAGATCACATTCATTTTTAGCCTACTTTTCACACTTGACAAAAATGAGGAAAAAGTAGACTTATGAGATCGATCCGGGAAAATGTGTCTGTCTGCCTGTCTGTCTGTCCTTCTGTCTGGCTGGCTGTGTGTGTGTGTGTGCCCCCCCTCCCCCGCATATCGACTCCTAATCGGCTGCAGCAATCGAAACCAATTTTAGTATGAGTAAAGATGTATACCGGAATATCTCAAGCCCATATTTGAAAAAGATGTCAGTGCTACCAACTGCTAAAAAAACGCATTAGAAATTTGAGCTCCATGTTGGATATCATGGAAGGCATACATGGGAGCAATCCCAAAATTGGCACACATGTAGATAATACTATTTCAGTTCAATTTCCAGGAGGCCATATATGACAGTGTTGCCAAAATAATTTTAAGCCTTCTGATAGGTCCAATATTTAAATGCACATAACTTCTACACTATCAATTGGATTTCAACCAAATTATGTATGTAATATATGCACATAAGCAGGTATGACTGAGCGTATTCTTAAGAGCCACGAGGGCTGCCAACTGTTAATAATTGCTCTCTCTACTTTTTATCCAAATACCAATATATCAGAAAGTATGCAAGCCGACAGCATTAAACTATGCACGCGTATAGTACCTGACATTTTACATTAATTTGGAGTATCTTATATACGTCAGTTCTACCAACATGATTCTAAGCCTGCTGATAGGACCAATTTTTAAATACATGTAACTTCTATACTGTCAGTTGGATTTCAACCAAATTTCGTATGTGCTATGTGTAATATAACAGATATGACTATAAGTATTCTTATGAGCAATTAGGGCTGCCAACTGTTAAAAATGGTGTCTATTTTTTACCCTAATATCAATATATCAGAAAGTATGCAAGCCAACAGGTCTATACTTTGCATATGTATAGCACCTGACATTCTAGATTAATTTGGAGTAATTAATATAAGTCAGTGATGCCAACATGATTCTATGCCTGATGATAGCACCAATTTTAAAATACATAAAACTTCTATACTAAAAAATGGATTTCATCCAAAATTGGCACAAAAAGATATCATAATATTTCCGATTATTTCTGACCAGCATACGCATGACATTGTTGCCAACGTGCTTTTACGTGTGCTGATAGATCCAATGTATAACTCCATGTAACATCCTTTGGACTTCAACTACATTTTGTATTCTGTAGGCTACCTTAAGAGATGGAATTAAGAATACATTCAGTCACCAGGGCTGCCAACTGTATTGCAGTATTAGGCTACATTATGCCTATTATACAGTATTTCGAACTAATTAAGACATTCCGATATTATCAACTTAATTTCGTCATTATTCTAGATAGGTTCATATACTGTAGATTAATCATTGGCATGAATCTTAATTTTAAGAAAAGTAGGCTCTTTAGTTCAGCATGGAACTTCTCGTTCCATCTGACTATGTGGGAAGCGGCTAACTGGTAGCATGCTGAACTTCTATGCCCAAGGTTGCTGGTTCAAAACCGGCCAAAGTCGTCGGATTTTCTAAGAGCGCTAAAAATCCCTCAGCATGCTTTCCTTCGGAGGGTAAGTTCCAACGTTCATTGCAAGTTGCTGGTTGCGGTGGAATCTAGCAGCCAAGTTCACATTAGGTGTCGTTGACGGTAGTATTTGGTACAAAATTAGATACTACTACTTAAAATTGACCTTCTGCAGACCTTACCTGAATTAGAGACTAATACAGTCATCACAATTAACACCGTTTATCAGACAGATTCTACACACCCAATGTACACGGGGTTACATGACCATGTTGTCGCAGCCCCTAAACTGAGGAACCAACCAACATCTCTGCGGGAGATAAAATTTTGCGTGAAGAAGTAACAGACTGTTAGATAGTTACACATCAGTTCCTAACCTTGCATAAGGACATTGAGATCAAAAGTATAAAAATGAACCCCAAATATGACAAGAAAATTACCCTCCCCATAAGACAATAAAATGTTAAAAATATGCATAGAAAGACGAAAAAAAAGGTTAATTAACCTTCAATTGTAAAATACATTCTCGCAATAAATGAGGTCTGATCCACCTACGAAAACCTGCATATTTCGCCAATTTTAGCCTATCCTCTAGTCTGCCCGGTGAAATCTACCTCCGCCTTCCGGCGTGCCGAAAGGATTTTTTTTAAACATGTCAGTGTGCCACCAACGTCGTCGTCGTTTCTTTTTCTTTTTGCACAAACGTGCCATTGAAACCACTCATCATCGCAATCGCGAGGTTTACCTTGTGCGGCGGAAACATGATTATATTTACCACACTCCAAACTGACTAGTGAATGTTCGTGGAATTCCTATGGATCGCGAGAGGTTCGTTTAAATAATAATTCTGGTCGAGCAACTCACGCGGCGCGCAAGTGTATACCCACCTTTACATGCATACACTTATGTACAGGCTACATACTAAATATGACATTGACATTTGAGGTTATGATCACAGTTCAAGTTTGTTACTCACCCAGACACATCTGATACAAAGGGACCATTACTAATAATTCCATGAATACTGGATACATCCGGGATCTCATCCATTGAGCTATTATCTGACGATGTATCACCTTACCATAACCTAACAGAAGAAATAGCTACGTGAAGGCAGTTAACCCTGCCTTATTCTCTAATTTTAAACTCGTGAATAACAATATTAATTAGGTACCAGAATTGCATCGCACTGAAAACAACAATGAGCACATCAGAAGACTGAAGCTATGATTAGTAATGTGTGTTTTAACTTGCCTCCTTTGTATTCTTCTAGCACATTGTAGATTTCTCTCTGGCGTAAGATTACTCTCCATTTCACCGGTAACATCATATTCCTCTAAAGATATTTCACTTTCCATGTTATCACAGTGGTTGTGTTGTTAATCAAGGAGTTGTAGCCAAACAGATGAGATGAGATAGAAGTGAGCAACTCCAAACAGCCGATCCAGTTTGAACTGTCTACCAACATTCTGCAGATAGAACCATCTGGTTCTCAGCCTTGCCAACTTTTGCAGATAGAACGAAATTTACCTGCTTAATGACTGGAAACGGTAAATGTTATGGATCTTACCGTCATGGATAACGAGTACATATCTCCCAGCACCATTTAAAACGAAAAAATCAAAATCCTCAAAAAGTGTAGATAGAACCCTCTGGTTCTCACCTCACGATTTTTTGATGTTATTTCAGCATAAAAATCACTATCAACTTGAAGTTTGCATCGTATCTCGCGTTAATTTCCGACGCCATCATAAAGATGATCGATGTAATTTCAAAACACGTCTTGCCCGTGATGGTATTGTTAGTTTTTGAGGCAGTGTTAACCTTTCTTCCACGGTGTTTGTTGTCCATCTGTTGCATTGTCGATAAGTAGGCCTACCAGTATTGTCTTCACGTTCCATTTTTGTTTCACAGTTAAATGCAATGTTTTTTTTTTTGGTGGAAATCGATCTTTTTGTAAAAACGCGGAAGTTATACGGCTGAATTTAAACTCAAAGTGATCAAATAGGCAGACGACGCCGGAAGAGAATTCTTCTTCTCCTTCTGCTTTTACGGCCTCATTGGACCACTTCAGTCAATCATTTCTTGGTCCTCTTCTTCAGTAAGTTTCCTTTCCGAGTCGCCCAGTAGCTCTTCATTCGCTCTGATCTTCTCAGGCGTTCCTCATCTGTAAATACCCTTTTTACTGTATTACGTTTGTCTATTTTAGCCTGAAATCTTATTTTTATATCTCTCAGTTTTTTTTTTAAATTTTGTTGTTTTGTTTTGCAAGTCATCCAAGGTTATTTCTAATTCTTTCATGAAAAATGAAAATCCACAGCCTGCTTCCAGTCTCCGACCGGGTCAGGAATGGAATGAATGAAGCCCCCATCTAGCGGCGAGGATATGAACTGTGCCAGCTGCCGAGGCCTGACGCACTCCTCTGGGGCAATGCTAATTCTTTCATATCTTTTCTAATTTCCTCAATCCATCCTACTTGTTGTTTCATATTCCAAAGTTTCACTACAATTTTTCTAGATAACCTGGTTTCCCATCCTACTTGTTGTTTCATATTCCAAAGTTTCACTACAATTTTTCTAGATAACCCGATTTCATTGTAAATGAATTTGATATTCACTACTTGCATCAACAGAAAGAAGCGCTAGAAACCAATAACCAAACACGCAAGGTGTTTTCAAACGTGTCGACGCTAAATAAGATATTGTTAGGTTAGAACACGTATCTGGTATTGTTAGTCACGATAAGCTGATGACAGAAGACAAAATTAAGAAGGCCGTCATTTGAACTCTTGCATGATTGCTGGTATAGGGGTATAGTATGGGATAGCTTCTTGAAGACTAGAATCGCAAATGCATTGGACGGAGAGTAGCTCGGAGATTGGCAGCAGCGACAGCAGTTGACAATTCCAATTGTCTTTTTTCAATCATGCAAATTTTACGTTTTCTTGGGAATAAGGTCTTTCCCTCACAAATCCCCGCATATATCTCGCACAGAAGATATTCACACTTATTTTCGGGAGGAAAAGTGCGAGTTATTATGCAAGCAAATGCCAGTAGACGCAAATTCAACCTGAAGACCAGCATGCATCGAAGCATCACGAAAACAAGCGAACAAGCAAACAAGCAAATGCCAGTAGATGCAAATTCAACCTGAAGACCAGCATGCATCGAAGCATCACGAAAACAAGCGAACAGCGGAAACGCGGCAAGCAGTCACGAATGCCAACCCACTGTAACTAAGTACAGTGATTTTCTGTGTACCAACTGTGGAAGGAAGAACATAAAACTCTATCTGAGATGACGAACGATCGTAATTTTCTATTAATGAACTTGCCATAACCTGTATCTTAGCTCTACAATTTCACGACACAGAAAACAAGAATTCGTTAAGTTTCAGGTGTCCCGTAACATTTCTGACAAGACGTATGATACGCGCGTACCGGCTTCAGCAAAAAAGGGTGTGTTTAGTATTTAAATTACGACTCGACTTTCAGATGTCCAGGATCAACTTAGAAAGAGAGCTGACATTATTAAATTAAGATACGCCGATCACTCAATTACTGCTCGTAAAACTGACGGGTTTTGTTCTTGTAAAGATTGTTTTAAAACATATTTCCGTATGATTTCGATCATAGAATTTATCCGATTAAAATGACGTGTATGCGTAAATCCTAACCTCAAAATGTACGCTAATCGTAAATGCATGGTAATTAAACATAACCAACCATATTTTAATCTTCATTAACGCATTGATTCGTTGCGAGTTACAAGATGCCGCCGCCACATACTACTTTGCGAATAATAATAATAATTTTTAAAAACCTTCATCAAAAATTTTTTATACCCTGAATATAAGACGACCACAAATTTTTATAACACAAAAAGTGGGAAAAAACCTCGTCTTACATTCGGGTATATACAATATACTATCCAGGCATTTGCTGAAATGAGCATGGGGAGAGAGAACAAAAAGTTAATGCTGTCAGATGGTATCTCCAAATAATCCAACTAAAAAATATTTTTCTTAAAGTAACATCATCAAGATAGAAGGATAACAAGATGTTTTGTGAAGAACAAATTGCCTATTTTTATTTTGAAATTCAATGTCAGATCAGTATATTTGACATTGCTATGCAATTAAAATCAGTAAAATTTGTGTCATAATTTTTTAACATCTTATACTAGCAATATCCTAAGAAATGTAATACGTATTTGCTGTAGGGATCTAAATTATTAACTCATTTTATGGCACTGTGACAACTGACATCTCTAATATGCACTACCCTCACTCAGAATATTGTCAGAATACTAAAATAATTCATCAATGGTGAAATTGCTTCATAATATCCAAGAATGGCCTCGATTACTCATTAATCATTTTTGTACTCCAGTTTCACGGGTGTGGTAAACAAGAGCTCTCCATTTCTTCCAATAATGATAGACCATTTCTTATTGGAGATTGTCCCAGTTAAAACCATTCTTCTCCACCTCTGATCATACTGTGTCTATCCACTGTCTCTTGGTCTTCCTTTTGGTCTCTTTCCTCACATGTCCAATCGAAGTATTTCTTAGCCATTCTTCGGTTATCCATTCTCATTACATAGCCATACCGCTGAAGTCTCAGTTTCCCTAGGAGGTTGGTAATAAGAACCATGTTGACAACTGTTTTTCTGTGTACTACAATTCTGATCTTCTCTCTCCTGTTACTTTGAACCATAGTCTTGATAAATCTCATTTCTGTTGCTTCTTCTTCTTCAAGTGCCTCGTCCTCCAAGAACATTGGCGATCAGTAGCATGATCTGCTGTTTGTCCATTGCTGTTCTAAACAGTGACACTGTATTAAGTCCAAACCACTGGCTTAATTCTTTAGCCAGGATATTCGTCTGTGTCCTGGACCCCTAATGCCATCAATCTTCCCTTGGATAATTAATTGCAAGAGGTGGTATTTGTTGTTGCGCATAAAATGACCAAAGTATTCTAGTTTTCTCCTTTTGATCATACTGAGAATTTCCAAGTCTTTGTTCATACGCCGCAGTACTTCCACATTTGTGACTTTAGCTGTCCATGATATCCCTAAAATCCTGCGATACGTCCACATTTCAAATGCTGTCAGTTTCTTACTTAAAACCTCGGTAAGTGTCCATGATTCAACTCCATAGAGCAGGACACTAAAAACGTAGCATCGAAGCAGTCGGGTGCGTAATGACAGACTTAAATCAAGGCTGATCAATACTTTTCTCATTTTCATGAAAGAACTTCTGGCCTGCTCAATTCTACAGCGAATTTCTTGATTAAAGTCCCAGTTATCATTGATTTGACATCCTAAATATTTATATGATGAAACCCTTCCAATTCTTTCATTACCAAGTGTAAGAATGCCCTGAATTTCATCTTTGTTTCTACTAATAACCATCCACATAGTTTTTTGTACATTTAAGTGTAATCCCATGGCGTTACTCTCTTCAGAAATAGAATCCAGTAGTGTTTGTAGATCATCCATACTTGTTGCAAGGATGACAGTGTCATCAGCATATCGGATGTTATTAATGATAGATCCATTTACTACTACTCCTTGAGACTTTCCATCAAGAGCATCTTGGAAAATCTTTTCAGAATAGATGTTGAAGAAGAGTGGAGAAAGAATGCAACCTTGGCGAACTCCCTTCATAATCGATACTTCTTCAGACAGCTGACCATCAACACATACAGCAGCACGTTGATGCCAGTACAGATTTCCAATTAATCAGATGTCACGTCCATCTAGTCCTAGGTCACATAAAATGTTCACCATTTTATCGTGTAGAACAGTGTCAAAGGCTTTTTCATAATCGATGAAACACATGTAAACATCGACACGAACATCACGGCATCGTTGAATCAACACCTGAAGACTGAGCAATGCCTCCCGAATTCCGAAACCACTCCTGAATCCAAACTGTGTGCCACCAATGTTTTCCTCACATTTATGATATAACCTTAAGTGCAGGATTTTAAGGAATAACTTCAGGGCATGACTCATTAAACTGATCATTCTATAGTCATTGCAGCACGTTGCATTGGTCTTTTTGGGAATCGGTATAAAAGTTGATTTGAGCCAATCATGTGGTATGTATCCACTTCGATAGATGTTATTGAACAAACCCACCAGCAAGGAAAGAGATCGTTCATCCTTGAGAAGCTTTAGTATTTAATTCATCTGGACCTGGAGCCTTTCCACTCGTCGATATTGTTATGGCATGTTCAATTTCAGCTCTTGTAATATCTATGCCATCGCCCGTTCGAATACCATGATCAACACTTCTGTTGTCTTCGAATAGAGTTTCAATGTAGTCCTTCCATTCTGTCAACTTCTCTTCAGTACTAGGGAGAATGATGCCACATCTATTTTTGAGAATCCCAATCCCTCTGCTCTTATAAATCCCAGCTGCTTGCTTAACCTTTTTATACATGTTGAACGAGTCATGCTTTGCACACAGTTCTTCTATTTCCCTCCATTCCTTTGAAAGGTGTTGTTCTTTGGCAGTACGGATTTCCTTCCTTATTAATTTCTGCAATTCTCTGTACTTTATCGGGTCATTATTCTTGAAAGGTCTTCTGCAATCGATCAATTGTAGAATTTTATCTGTCATCCAAGGTTTGCTTTTCCTACTCTCCGTGGTCTGTAGTTTTTCTCGACACACTTCATTCACTGCGGATTTGAATTGATTCCAAGTGTCTTCAATATTATGTGTATCCTTGTTCGACTGGATATAATCTAGTTTTGTACTCAATGCTGTTTGGACATCATTTCTCAATACAGGGTCTTGGAGCTTATGGATCGCAAAATGATTGCTGTGACTCACTGGGTGATAATTTTTTCAAGTTCAAATTCATTATGGGGGCGTGGTGGCTCAGCGGTCTAGCTGTATGCCTCTCACCAAGGCGGTCCGGGTTCGATTCCCGGTCAATGCATGTGAGATTTTCAAAGTGAAATGCTATGTCCTGTGGTTCGGATTCCACGTAAAAAGAAGGTCCCGTGGCTCATAATCACACGATTCACGGTCACGTAAAACTACAATCTTCCTTTTTTCAAATTCATTATGGCTAACAAAACATTATGATCGGAGTTAATATCAGCACCAGGATATGTCTTCATACTTTTTAGGGAATTTCTGAATCGCTTATTGACGAGGATAGTCAATTTGATTCCTGACATTATTGTCGATGTTTGAGGTCCATGTGTAAAGACGATGAGGAGGTAGCTGAAAATGAGTGTTTGCTATGATGAACTCCTCCTCTTGGCATAGCTGGACCAATCGATCACCTCGATCATTGCCACTCCTTACCGAAATTGCCCACTATATCAGCGTGTCGATCATGACCTACCTTGGCATTGAAATCGCCCATCACAATGGTAATCTTATGCGTTTTGGTGAAAGACAAGGCCGTTTTGACTTGGGTGTAGAACGCTTCGATGTCTTCATCTGATGCATCACAAGTTGGAGCATACACCTGGATAATATTCAGTAATATCGGTTTTGCATTGAATTGTAGAAAATTTACCCTATCCGACACAGGTACAAAGGTCTTCACTGTCGCAGTAATATCTGGGTGCAATATGAACCCTACACCATTATAATGGTGGGGATTGTCATTACCTGCATAATATACCTGGTAACCATTGACGTTACATATTCCAGAATTAGGCCAGCGCATCTCACTAATTCCAAGGATGTCAACTTTTAGTCTTTCCATTTCTCTGATGGCATTGTGAGTCTTTCCACTTTGAAATAAACTGCAGACATTCCAAGTGGCTATCCTTTTCATGACTGGCCCGGAGATTCTTAGCACTCCCTGCCCACTTAAGGGCTGCCGGGGACTAGGGGCCTTGGCTTTAGATTGTCCAGTCATGCTAAAGATTATCCTGGGGAAGATAATGTGGTGGTTTCCCGTTGCCTTCCACATTCCCATGCTGTTGACCAATTGTTATTGGTTCGTCCACCTTTAAGGACAATTTCTTATCCTAAGGACAAGAGAGTGCCCTGCTTCATCATGAAGATGAATTTGGAAGCTTATCCCGGCCTCCGTTCGGTCTCCTCCCATCTGATACCTGTCCCAGCCTTGGAGCAGATACCTTTTACTCCATTAATCCTGAGCACTGGGCTGCCACTTCCGCCAGATACACTGTACCCTGGCAAGGGACCCTTACATGGTACTACCAGCCGGGTCAGCTAGCCCAAGGTTTTTTACAGAGGTGTTACTCCTCTATCACTCCTTATCCCGGGAGTTATTCTGACGCCAGAGCCTTGTTATTTTACAGCAGGGTGCACTACGTGTAAGAAAATGATGGCATTTGGATGAGAATTCTCTCACCAGTCATTAAAATATATCTACTGAAAAGAACTATCAAAAAGGATCATATAGACAAAAAGAAAGGCAGAATATAAAAGGTTTGGATCACCAAATACTATATAGAAGTGCTTGCGTTGAATCTTTTAGAAAAGAAATACAAAAATCTTGAGGTAATGTAATATCTTATACTGCAGGATTCATGCGTTTATGTGTACATAACTTCTGTTGCTTGAATTCTGTTATAGTCCTTAGTTAACAAGGTAAATGTCTCCATACCATAGGTAAGATTTGGTACAAAGAAGTACAAAGCCGACTTTACGGCCTGCGGTATTTTCATGACCCAGAGTAAGTTCAGAACTTGATAGAAATTTGATGCTTTATGTGTCTTATTAAGGTTTTCTTTTGTGACATTATTATCCTTGGAGACCATACTTCCGAGGTACCGGTACTGGAAGTGAGAAACGTTTTCTAGTTACAGTATGTTCCTTTCAAACAGGTGTTTAAACTTGCCTGTTTATGGTCATTTCAATGGTCTTGGCCTCGCTGATCTTCAGGTTAAATTCTTTAAATTCTCCTGTACTTCCACTTTTGTTTCCCCCATAGTACCACATCATCTGAAAATACCAGAGCCCTGTTTCATTTGCAGATTCCTTAATAGATTTTAAAAATCTGTCCATGACAATGACAAACAAGAGTGGTGACAAGGCAGTTCCCTGCTGGACCCCTCTCTTTGTCTCAAAACCATTCAGATCGGCCATTTCCTATTTGGTCACAACTACAGTATAACAAATCCGATACAGCACGTTATTCTGTCAATCAGGTAGTTGAGCACTTTCAGATATTCCAGACATTTCCAGATCTTATTACGAGGGACAGTAACACACGCCTTTTCAATGTCCAAAATGACAATCACGAAGTTCCCTCCACGTTCCCAGTATTTCTTTGCCCAAATCCTTACAGCAAAAATGAAATCCAAACCTTGGGGACTTTCCATTTCACATGTTTTTCAGTGCAGTCTCCACTTTCAGCCATTTATTGATTGTTGAACTTCACGGACTTTCTAGACTCCCCTTAGCACTTTCCTAGTAGTAATCTATGATTTTCAAAATTCTATGTTTTACTAAATAGTATGCATTAGAAGCCAATTTTTTAATAAAATTATACCGTATTTCCTTGCATAATCATCACCACTGCATAATCGTCGCACCCCACTATTCAAACACTAAAGTAGGTTCATAAAATGTCATCGCATAGCATATTCGTATTTGTGCGCCAGTCAGTTACACATGCTGCCGCGACTTTACAACCTGGCGCGACATTGTCAGGAGAAAAATATCTCGTCTTTATGCTTGCGGGCTATGAACTGTGATGCGAGCTGCAAGCTTCGTCACTTAGCACGTTCCGGGAGCGTATAATCTGGCGTGATCTTGTCAGGAGAAAGTCATCTCGTCATTATGCCTGCGGACTATGAACTGTGACGAGAACGGCCAGCGCACATTCCGCGAGCTTATAGGCCTAATCTGGTATGATCTTGTCAGCAGAATGTATTCTCGTCTTTATGCCTGCGGGCTATGAACTGTGACGCGAGCGGCCAGCCTCATCACTTAGCACATTCGGCGAGCTTATAGGCCTAATCAGGCGAGACCTTGTCAGGAGAAAGTAATCTCGTCATTATGCCTGCGGGCTATGTACTGTGACACTAGCGCACAGTTTCGTCACTTAGCACATTCCGTGAGCTTATAAGCCTAATCTGGCGTGATCTTGTCAGGAGAAAGTAATCTCGTCTTTATGCCCGCGGGCTATGAATTGGGACGCGAACGGCCAGCTTCGTCAGCACATTCCGCGAGCTTTAACCTGTCGTTACCTTGTCAGAAGAAAGAAGCCCGTCTCTGACTGCAGGCTATGACTCACGCTACATGAATAACTGGCCCGTGCAGCAAATAATGATACAGTATATTCTTTGAACTTAAATATTCTTCGCACAATCGTCGCACCCTGCTATTTTCCACGACTTTTAGGCTAACAATGTGCGAAGATTATGCGAGGAAATATGGTAATGGTATCATTTTAAGCATTGTAAAAGACAGTAATTTGCTGTATAAACAAAACCTCGATTATAAGTTTGTTTTGATTTAAAGCTCAAACAGGTCCCAAGGCAAATGTTAAAGGGTGTTTCACTGTACTAAGCTAAAATAGGAAATAAGAAAATATCTGCAATACCACTCAAATCTGAAAATTTAGTTCCGAAGTGGATACGCAGTCTTGTGAATCAAACACAATAATCATGTTTTCAATATTCTCAACAAAATGTCACTAAAATAACAAAATTTATCACCCCAAGCTACTTCATTACAGTGAAATTTTACAGCACAAGGAGGATATCACTCTGTCCTCTGAGAGACGTGAAACCTACCAAAATAGAGCAAGTCGAGTACACCAAGTAACTGCCTGTGGAGGATCGAGCACTGAGACTGTCAATGGCTGCGAGCAGTAACTCCCGCTGAAGGGTGTAGCAGCGCTGTACGTCCAATTCATCCTTGGTAGTCTTCACACTGGGGTCTTTTGCCACCACTCCAGTACCGGTACATGGAGCGTCCAGCAGTACACGGTCAAAGCCTTTCATTACCTGCAAGAAAATTAAAGTCAGTTCCATACACAAACCTAAGAGCTGTATACTGAACGTCCAGATCTATACTAACCGTGGGAAACTTGCGACCATCGTACGAACAAACAACAGCATTCACGATACCCAACCTGTGGAAGTTACCGATGATGGCCTTGCAGCGATCCTTATTGACATCATTAGCAAACAAGACTCCAGTATTCTTCATTATGGCAGCTGAAAAAATACGCAACATTGTAGGGGCTATTATTAGGCAAACATAATAACCAACAAATTTCAGTAAGGGCTGGCAGAATATTTTAGAATCCCTGGTCAGTTCAATAAGAAAAGAAACATTGTGCAGGCTCTGCAACTGTGAATAATCCCAAATTTCCTGCTGCTCTGCCGATAGCAAAGAGCTCAAACAGCTTTGCAGTTGCTAGGTCAGCAGTAATGCAGCAAGCCCGCTGAACCTACCAATGCAGAGTGTAACAGTATGCAATCACAGAAAGTTCTATAGTTAGTTTAAAAAGTTATGGAAGGAAAACAATGTACAGTTTTAAGTCTGAGCATAACCTTATTACTCAAATTTAAGAAAAAAGAATCGATACAATTAAACCATTCATTTTATTAGCATCAAATTAACTACGAAATAATTTCTCCCAAAACATCGTTTTATTGGCGATAAACAGTGGATACCATTCGGAAGAACAACAGCCATTTTCAAATGCATTTATTTCAACTACCGTTAGTTATTGTTGTTTTAAGGGGTGGAACTACAAGGACATCTGCCCCTTTCATCTGCTGTAACCGATTATTTTCACAATAACCGATATTCCTAGATATCGATTATTATTCGTAATAATGGATTATGTTGATATTTCCATTGCTAGGAACTCGCAAAGTGTAGCGCGAAAAATTTTGTAAGAAAATATATCCAATATTTTTCGGTACATTGGACACTTTTCGAATTTATGGGGTAAATTTGCAAGAACCCTTAGTTATCGCACTTAGTCGCACATTCAGTTTTGCAAATTCTGGGTATAAATAGTCATGATAGTTAACAAATAGTTGAAAAAAACTAGAAGAAAGTAAAATTCGCATTTATCGCACTTGTGATTTCCCCGTATCTCATTCTACTCATAGCAATACTGAAAACTGTGAATTCTTCGCAAATTACTTTTCTGTATTACTCAGTTGTGAAATGCCCCAAGAAAATGTTGAATTTCACCACAAACAGCAAAACCAAGACTCGAATCCACCAAATGTACAAAAAACAAAGGAGATGACTAACTTACTGAAAAACAAGTAGTTCCGTAAAGAACTATACAGCCTATTTTCATTAATCCTGCTCATGTTAATTTCTTCTAACAACATACAAAATTTCAGTTTATTTGCTGTAACAGATTCGTAGATATTGAGAACCGTCTAAATATTTCAGATTGTCGCCAGGTTGGATTTTTATTTTTGTACTATTACATTAAGATTATTGTGTACGTGTGGTATTCAAACTTCAATCGCATGATTAGAACACAAGAAGTAAAAACGAGATTTTAAAATTACGCACAGCAGCCATCTTGTGATTATGCAAACAATTGAAATAAATTAGATGCCAGTGGATCAACATTTGTATAAGCATTTAACGAGCAACGTTTCCCAGCACTCGGATAGTTAATTCGCGAGAATCGTCCATTTAAATATGTATACTTCGCGTCGCCGCCATGTTGGATTTGTGCTCACCAGGTTAATGAAAGTCCTATAGGTGAACATATGTTCATAGTCTCTATGAACATAAAAAATTCAGTTTGGTTGCTGTAAAAGATTCATAGATATTGAGAACCGTCTAAATATTTCGGAAGCTCGCCATTTAGGATTCTTATATGTATAGGCCATAGAATTATGTACCATTCAAGGACAATTATTGCCTAGGTTCATTATTCAAACTTTCACTTCGATCGCATGATTACGACACAAGAAATAAAAACTTAATTTAAAAATTTCGCACAGCCGCCATATTGAGGTTATGTAAACAATTGATTTAAATTAAATGGCAGTGCATTACAATCTGCAAAATCATTTACTGTACCACATTTCACTGCGCTCAAGAGAGTTAAATCACGAGAAAAGTCTATTAAAATATTTCAAATTCGCTTGGTCGCCATGTTCGTTTTTTACTTTACAAGTTTATGAAGTATACATAGATAAACTTGTACCAGTACCCTTTATCACCGTACAAAATTGCAGGGTAATATCTGTAATAGTTTCGGAGATATAGAATGTCAGTGAAATATTTTGCACAGCCGCCATTTTGAGGTTATGTAAACAATTGAACTAAATTAGACTCCAGTGCATTACTATGTGTATAAACACTTGCTGTACCTAGTTTCATTACGTTTGGATGGTTAAATCGTGAGAAAAGTCTATTTAAAAGTCTCAACTTCGCTTGGTCGCCATGTTCGTTTTCTACTTTACAAGTTTATGAACTATACATAGGTAAACTTGTATCAGTACCCTTTATCACCGTACTAAATTGCAGGGTGATATCTGTAATAGTTTCGGAGATATAGAATGTCAGTGAAATATTTCGCACAGCCGCCATTTTGAAGTTATGTAAACAATTGAACTAAATTAGACTCCAGTGCATTACAATGTGTATAAACATTTGCTGTACCAAGTTTCATTACGTGTGGATAGTTAAATCGCGAGAAAAGTCTATTTAAAAGTCTCAACTTCGCTTGACCGCCATGTTGGTTTTGTAGTCACCAGGTATTTGAAAGTCTCATAGGTGAACTTCTAGAAGTACCCTTTATCACCGTACACAATTTCAGGGCGATATCGGTAATAGTTTCGGAGATATTAAATGCTAGTGAAATATTTCGCACAGCCGCCATTTTGCATGGGTGAGACGTAACAAAATTTGAAGGGCACGGTCGAGGTCGCCGGGAATAGTGCTATGAACATACCGAGTTTCATTGAAATCGCTCCAGTCGTTTAGATTTTATTAGGGGGGGACACACACGAATCACACACACACACGCACACACACACGGACAAAAGGTGATCTCATAAGCCTATTTTTTCAAAATTGAAAATAGGCTAAAAAAATAACAAAGCATCAAGGGAAGACCAAATTGTTGCAGAATTATGGAAAAATGCAGGTGAAAATGACATTATATAACTCTAAGAAATCTTAGACGAAGTTTGGCGGACTGAAAAAATCCCTGTAGATAGGAAGATGGCACTCGTGCATCCATTACAGATTACACAAAAAAGGAAACAAGACTGACCCCATCAACTATCGTCGAATTCCATTACCATCCATAACGTACAAAGTTTTGTCCAAAGCTCTCCTATGAGGGTCACTACGAAAGTTTTGAAATACACCAAAATTAATTTTTTGAAATTTATTCCGATTGTTGCACTTTCTCAAAGTACTCACCACCACACTTTTGCATTCGCTGAAACCACTTCTGGAAGCACTCCTGCCACACATTTTCTTCGATGACTGCAAGCTCATTTTCGTAGGTCGTAACAGCTTCTTCAGGGGTTGAAAATCTCTTTCCACGCATGCGATTTTTTTACCATTGGGAAGAGAAAAAATCACACGGAGCCAGGTCAGGACGGTGGATGAGTCATTAGTTCGACCTCCGTAGAATCCAGGAACTGAATTGTCATGTTGGCCGTGTGTGCAGATGCGTTGTCGTGATGGAGAAGGATCCCTCGCAGTCCCGTGCGTGGCCGCCGTTCTTGAAGTTTGGCAAAAACTTTTGGCAGGCAAACCGTGGTGTACCAATTAGCGGTAACTGTCCTTTGTTCCTCCAGAGGAATGGTTGCCACATGACCACTCTTTGAGAAGAATGAAGCCACCATTTTCTTGCCAACACTTCGGGGGCGCTTCACTTTTGTCGGTGTCTTGTCATCAGGAGAGATACACACTGCTGATTGCCGCTTGGTTTCCGGATCAAATTGATAAATCCAGGTTTCGTCACCTGTGACTATGTCAGAAACCCGTCTCGAGTCCCCCTCCTTTGAATCTAGTCAGCATTTCCTCACACCATTCAACACGGGCGTGTTTTTGTTCTTCTGTAAAATTGTGAGGCACCCATCGGGATGAGACCTTCCTCACACGAAGGGATTCATACAGGATTTTCAAAACTGCTGGCGAACCAATCTGCAATACTGCCTCAATTTCTTTAAATGTTAGACGATTATTTTCGCGAAGCATTTTCTCAACGGTTGTGATGTTTTCCTCAGTCACCGCCGTTGCCGGACGCCCGCATCTCTCCTCATCTTTCAAAAATTTTCGGACCCTTTTAAATTCCTGAAACCACCGGAAAACTGTGGCACGGGAAGGAGCTATCTCCCCAAAAGCCTGTTGCAAATGCTCAAAACATTTAAAACCGTAGAAAATCATTGCACGAAAATGTTCTCTTTCCAGCTCCATTGCAGCAACTGATTACCTGCGTGCTGCAGCTTG
Source organism: Meconema thalassinum (assembly GCA_946902985.2). NCBI lineage: Eukaryota > Metazoa > Arthropoda > Insecta > Orthoptera > Tettigoniidae > Meconema > Meconema thalassinum. The sequence goes on from OX336388.2 coordinate 1,358,295,113, forward strand.
TTCGACCTTGCACTACGGGACTTCCCGGAGAGGAAGAGTCACTTCCTGCTACCAGGTTACTCACAAAGGATGGGGCTTCCGCACCCTGCGTTCCATTCAAGTGTGTCAACCACCACTTTCTCACATCTCATAATTTCCGTAGTGGCCTTCGTAAGCCGTGCAGAAGTTTACTTGGATCCTAAAATTGGTGAATACCAAGGGGGATTCAGAAAAGGCCATTCATGTGAGGAACAAATTATCAACTTCAAAAACTCAATGAAATATTTCCGCAATACGTCGAACAAAAATTACGGTATGTCGTCATTACATTTGTCGACGTGACCAACAGAAGATACTGGCCCCAGTGCGAGCAGCCATCTTGTCTGTGACGAAGGCGAAGTAGTGACCCCGGTTGAGTGGACTTGTTTGTGAATTTCTTGTGAATAGCAGTGTGAGAATAGTTTTATAAAGTGTAACGTCCAACTTTATATCCAACTTGTGTTGTGGTGCATCATGTAGCTGCAATAATCACGTAGCCTACAGATTAATCAAACGCACGTGTGGTGCAGGTTATGTACGAACTTACGTTAACCTAATATTGTGGATGTTAAGGACTATTGGAATGCATGCCAAGTTAATTATCTGAGTTTAAGTTAGAAATTTAATGAATGTGTCCCTTTACAGGAAATCAAAATGCCGAGATGCTGTAATGTGGCTGGCTGTAAGAACAATTACAGATCTCAGCATGAAATGTTTATACATTTTCTCTCCCGAAGGACGAAAAATTAAGAAATATATGGCCCAGAAAAATTCCCACTGACTTCTCTAAAGTGAGCAAGCATACAATTTGTATAAAACAGTTTCCTGATAGCTCTGTTATCAGGACAGAGCAAGTTGATGGGGAAATAAAGACATTTGCTAGGAGTTATCCAAAGTTGAAACCTGATGCAGTACCTTCAATATTTCTGAATTTGCTAGGATATCTATCCACTCCTGGGCCTTCTTCTAGAAGACTGTGTGATGCAGAGGTAGAAAATCTCGGATAAAGTCATAGAAGCGCGCTTGGAAGACTTCAGACACTACGAAGAAGAGAATTCTGTGCACAGTCTATCAGATATATCTGAACACTTCTCCAACAGGAATAAATTTAAGCAGGAATGGACATATATCAAGACAGAAGACAAGTTGGTGAAGAGCTTGAAGAATGCGAGTGATGCAGTGCCCATAATTACAGGTTCTGTGTGTATTCTAAATAACCTCAGCATTGAGCTGGCTGTCAATGGGTTGCAGATTCCCGAACATTAAGTGCCACAAAACTTTCTTTGCATTACTAACAAAAATTCATTTGATGAACTACTTCAGTTCATTGAAAATTCTGAGTGCGATGAAAATGGAAGAAAGTCAGCAGTGAATACTCCTGTGAACATCCTATAGAGAAGTTTTTTGAGTGAAGATTGCACACCATTATAGTCTTTAATAGAGCAAATTAATTTTTTAGATGTTAAGGCAAACAATCGTAGGTACAGTGGAGACACGTTACTCTTGGCAGCTTCCATATACTGTATGTTCACTTGTCATCAACATACAAAAAGTTACATCGGAGTGGTCATATTTATCTGCCTCATCCATCAAATCTTCAAAAGTTGCTTGGTAAGTTTGATTTGATTACTTTTGACATTATTGGGAGTATTGAGTAGCCTATCTCAGTCTAAAGAAGTACTTGAAAGATCATGAATGTTCATAAATTACTTTTAGTTCATTTTAATGGAAAAGTTGAAATGTACTCTTCTGAAGCCATGGCGAGACAAAGTCATTGGTCGCTACTTGGTTAGGCGACTATCTGGACGAAAATTATTGTTCGTAGTACAAGAAAGGGGGTCTGGGGTTAGGTTTGTGTTTGTATGTAAAAAATACTCTGTATTACCAATAATGAGCGCTGACAGCTGTCAAAGCTAACACGTGGGGAAATGCTGCGTTGCCACTGAGGCAGATCATGACTCATAACATTCCAAGAGGCTTCCAGGAAGACACAAATACTGGGATCTGTGGTGTGTCAGCCGTATTCGTGTGAAAGGGCACAATCGATGCAACAGAATGAGAACACTGATAATAGGCTAATAATCATAATAAAATAAATAATAATAAAAATAATAATAAAAAACGAAAGTTACCTAATCGCTCTAGCTGCTACTAACTTAATTATGGGTCTATTCCTTTCATAGCCCCCTCTTCGTCACTTGTGTCTGAATTGGATCCGGAATTGCTTTCTAGGGAAAAGATAAACTGATCTACCCCATCATCAAGTATACATTCACGTTTCGTAGCCTCATCCAGTTCTCGTTGCACTATTAACACTACACACTTCCAGTTTTATGAAGTCACTTCCCTAATAGCCTAAACGGTAAGCTTCTCAACCTCACGGAGTGTGAAATTTTTACTATGCCGTGCTACATAACCCTTCACTTGACCCCATATCATTTCTATAGGATTGAAGTGGCAATGATATGGGGCAGCGTGATGATCTCATGGCCATGCTTTCTCGCCAGTTCATCCACGTGGTAGCCTACATAGGTTTAGGCTTGCGCTACTGTATAAGGTTGAGAAGGATATTAATTCTGAATGAAGTGGAATGCGGCTAATACACTTGCAGCAGACATGAATGTACTTTTACATATCTTGTGTCCTTGTTTCATCTTCTGGGCGATATTACGTATTGAAATTAGGAACCCCAATTACTACTGAACCTCATATATGTGCCAAAGTATGTAAATATGTGTTTTTATTTATTGCTATTTTAAAAACGGCTGCCATGCTTCGACAGCACTTGCATCTCGTTCAACTGTCATCAAGGCTCACTCTAGCAGCACGCACCGAGGCACACACATTGCTGCCAACATGTGAGATACAAAATCACTGTTGATAAAAAGAAGTGGGATGCAAAATCATTGTTGATAAAAAAAGAATGATTGGGCCAAGTTAGGCAGTAACCATTGCCAAAACTCATTGATCTGGGCGCATTAGGCTGTAACCATTGTCAAAAACACTTGGATTGGGCAACACGAAGGTTAGAATGGTCGGTTGTAGGTGCGCGCAGCTAGCGGGGCAGGGTTGATACAAAACCATTGGTCTGGGCGCGTTAGGCTGAAACCTTTGTCAAAACCACAGTTGTGCAGAAAAAAAATACACATACTTATTACAGGAGAGCGATATACTGCATAGTAATTACAGAGCAGATAACAAAAAACACTCATTTCAGCCACGGAAAAAGAAAATCATTACAGAGATGCAAAATATTGCACACACTTGCATAATTAGAGACGTGAACTGAGTGCTGTGCACAAATGATGCCCAATAGAGACTGAATTGGGCATTTTTTTGTTTCACATAGTACCGTAAGGGGGAGGTTGGCAGTACTGTTATGGTACTGTTTCGAAGATTGATTTGAACAATGGCGCTCACTGCTGTAATTTTTGCTATATTTGGGATGGCTGGGTGGGTCACAGACGGCGGAGGGGGAAACATCTATTAAAACATTGCTTCCTGATTTATTTCTCATCCTTTCATAAGGTATTTTGGCTAATTCATGTATTATATAGAATGTTATCGCTCGTTCTATGTTCATTCAGCGCTACCGAGAAGGATTCCTTTGGTCAGAGAGCTGTTGCATGGTCTACACTATGGCGGTAGTGATGTAAAATACCCAGGTATTTATAAATCGGGGTAAATACCCAGGGTGTATACTCGAGTAAATACCCAATTTGGGTAAATACCGGGGTATTTTAGATTTTTCATTAAAAATCCTGTGTCGTGGTAAGTTGAACCTGAAATAAGTGCACCGGTATGCAAACTATTCTACATTAACTTTTTAGAAATGTAACAACATTAGATAGTTAATAAAATTAAATTTCATTATAATTGGGACTTAAAACAGAATTAGAATTGGGAATTAGATCAGGAGATATAAACTAACAACTCCACTACACTGAAAAAGTTAGGTTACGTACAGTAGGCATCAAAGAATAGAGAATGGGAGGGAAGTACAGTGTCAGTTTGAATTCTGGGTAGGATGAGCTGAGCAGTGTTGCCAACCCATATGCTTGCTGGCATATATCTTCACCCATTATAGAGCTCACATACTACAAAAGCTTCCTGACATGCATTTATATTATTTAGAGTATGATTTAAAAAATTGATATTTATGATAATTACTAAGTTGTTTTTTTTTCAAATGTCCTTTCTATTGAATATATTTCATTACCTTTAGAGTTTTGGCATACACATTTCAATTAATATCCATATAGCCTACTCTTATTACTACAAAAGTTACTTTTCCCACCCACATCTTTGTTGCTCATTTCCAGTACCGCAATAAAACTCTACTTCTCAATATCTTGGTATTTAAAAAAAAAAAAAAACGCAAAACAACCAAAAGGTTTTATCCAATATTTTACTTTAGTTTAAGGAAAAAACACACTTAAAGACAAGGTTACAGTGCCAAAACATATAAATACCCAAAAATACCCGGACGTCCATTTTCCTTTTCTTTTAGTTTTGAAGGATCAATATTGTTCCTGATTACAATTTAAGGCATGAAATACCTGTGTTTCAGTCCTTGTTTGTCCAACACTTCATCAACACATCAAAAAGTGTTGTACAAAGCTTAAAAAACTGTAAATACCCTCATTTTGGGTATTTAAATGACCACTGGTATATACCCGGGTAAATACCCAATTTATATTTACCTTCCCACTGGGTATTTACCCGGCCCACATCACTATAAGGCGGTCGAGCCATTCCAACATTCGCGGCTTCGTACTGGAAGTTGTTGGAGCTTATTCTATCTGTACTGTGTGGTATGGAGCATTGTCCATTATAATAACACTGTGTTCAGGGATGTTGGGTAACAATTTTGATCCTGGAACCATTTTAAAAACTGGTGTAGTCCATGTCTTCATGGTAATCGCCAGTTCTTTTCGACCTAAAGAGCAAAAGTGTATTATTAACAAAGCCGTGTGATAGCCCGGCGTGTAGAATAATAAATCGACCGCCTCTGCCTGACGGCTCTTTCATTGTCCCCTGAACTGAGTTGTCACTCCAACCCTTAGACACTGTGTGACCAGCATTGACCCAAGTTTCATCTAACCACACAACATCCATAACATTTTTGCCCTATTAAGTTTTGAATTTTCCAGTATTTTCATCCATTTTTCACCAAATTTTGTAGGTTCTTTAAAGTGAGCATAATTAAGGGAATTATAAACATTGAAGCTATTTGGTTCAGTCATTTAGAAATTATAACATATTTTATGTAATAAATATGCAAATTTTGAAAATGTCCCAGGCACATCAACTTTAAAGTTATCAATCTAAAACTTCTGTGGAATTATCATCAATGGTATATATATAAAAATTGGTATTACTTTTTAAATCAGTGCAAATGGTTTATTATTAAAATATTTTTTTCTTAGAATGACCTGTTGTTCTGTTAAAATATGTCATTTTTTCAAATTTGAACCTAAATATTTCAGAAAGTTATTAATATTTTTCAAAATGGATTCCACATATTATTAAGACCACAAAGTTGTATGTGCAAACCAAGTTTGAAGGTAATGGGATCAAAACTCACGCAACTGGAACATTTAAAATGCTGAAAAATATAGTATTGAGAAAAAGCTAAATTTATTTAAAAAAAAACAGTATTTTAGTGGAATTACCTGCATCAAGACTTCCCTGAGTTTACAAAATCACTTTTCCCACACTTCAGAGGTAACTTATTACTAAACCCAACTTTCTCCCCGATGTTTATACGAAGATTTACTGCCACATTCACCACACAGGTCTGTAAACAAATTTTGGAGGGCACCCATATATGAATGAGAATGTGCTTATCATTAACACCAGGCCTAACAGTATTCTCCTCACTAAAATAGGCCTATTCCAGTTTTCTGACATTGGCAGAAAAAGTAGTTGCAGCTATTGAACTTGCATTACTACAACAAGGTTCTGGAGGAGATTTAACTTCACATGTAATATCACCCCACTGTTTGTCAACATCCAAAATAGCACTATTCCTTTTCTTTGTTTCACGGACTTTTGGTTTACGCCATCGACTAGATACAAGAATACATCTAATAAACTGCACACAAATCTCTAAAATACCATTAACTTACACTAGTTCCACCACTCACAGTAAACCAATAAGAATACAATTCTTGCGAATAAATTTCACTAAAGCCACTGACCATCAACATAAACAAAGACGCAAGGTTCTACCATCATCATCATCATCATCATCTTGCACAGTTTCCAGCCACTGGCCGGGTCTGTTTGGAACACAAGCCTCTCCAACGTCTTCTGTCTTCCCACCATCTCTCAGCTTCCACCCATGTCCAGTCTTCTCCTCTCTTCTTCACGCTTTCTTCCACCCCCTTCAGCCACCTGTCTCTCGGTCTTCCTCTCGGCCTCTTTCCTTTCCACTTCGTCTCGTGTACTCTCCTGGGTATCCTCTTTTCCTCCATTCGCTTTACATGTCCATACCATCTAAGTCTAGATTTCTCTATACCATCCTGTAATGGTTCCTCCTTCATTAATTCTCTGGTCCTCTCATTTCTTATTCTGTCCATCTTTGTAGCTCCAATACTGCTTCTCAAGAACCTCATCTCACTGGCCTGTATTTTGCACTTCTCCCTTCCTTTCATAACCCAGGTCTCCGAGGCATACGTCAGGATAGGGACATAGTACGTCCGATATATGATCATTTGCTGTTCTGACGGACATCCTTGCTCCATAACATGCTTCTCACACTCCTCCGAAATGCTTCTGCCTGCCTCCCCCGCTCATTTATTTCTCTATCGTTTCTTCCATTATCTTGTATCAGGCTTCCCAGATACTTGAAACTCTCCACTTTCTTCAGCTGTTCCCCACCATTTGTTATTCCTGTTGTGGTTCTTTCCTTCTTCCTTGTTGTGATCACCATCTCACTCTTATTTATGCTAAATTTCATCCCATATCCTTGTATTATTCCTTCCCACACGTCCAACTGTTCCTGTACCTCCTCCTCCTTGTTTCCCCAAATCATCTGCAAACACCATTGCTTACATCTTTCCTTCCCCAATTACTTGTGCCACTCGGGTCATTATGTCGTCCATCACCACAATGAAAAGTAACGGTGACAGTGCACTTCCTTGTTTCAGGCCGTTTCTCTGTTCCAACTAGTCCGATCTCTCTCCTCCCACTTTCACACAGCTCACGCTTCCCTTGTACATCTCCTTTATCCTCTTTATAGTCCATTTCTCTACTCCTCTATCCTCCAGGGACTTCCATACTTTGTTTCTGCATACACTGTCATATGCTTTCTCAATGTCCAGGAAGGCCATCAGAAGATCTGTTCCATACTCATAGTGTTGTTCTTGCAACTGCCTTACAGCACAAATCAAATCCACTGTGGACCTTCGTGCTCTGAAGCCATGTTGTTCTTCCCTCATCCCTCCTTCTATCCTTGTCCTAATTTTCCTTTCCAAAACTTTCTCGAAGATCTTTGCACAATGACTCATCAGTGTTATTCCCCGATAGTTTCTGCAATCTGTTCTACTACCTTTCTTGAAGATCGGGACAATTATTCCTGTTTTCCAGTCCTCTGGGGTCTTCCTTTCCTTCCATGCTGTCCTCATCACTCGGTACAACCATTGTATCCCCCACCTCTCCTGCTGCTCTCACCATCTCCACACTCAACTCATCCACACCCGGTGCCTTCCCTCCTTTCATCTTTTTCACTGCATCTTCCACTTCTTTCCATGTTAAGTCCTTTTCTGTTTGCAGTTCATCTTCCTCTTCCCCGATTTCTTCCTCCTCACGATCATTTCCATTTGGGTTCAGAAGTTCTTCAAAATATTCTTTCCACATTTTCTTCAGTTCTTCCCTATTTTCTATCTCTTGTCCCCTTTTGTTCACCATTCTAACATAATCCGTAGGATCCTTCCGCCTCTTATTTTTTACCATCCCATACAGGACCTTTTTTGTACCTTCACTATCCTCCTCCATCATCTTTGTCCACTCTTCCATCCACTTTCTTCTCTCCTCAGCCACTACTCTCTTCGCCTCCTTCTTTCATTCCTGGTACTCTTCCCTTGTCTCTACCGTCCTATTTTGATACCACCTCCTAAAGGCTCTATTCTTTTCCCTTACTATATCTTTTGTCTTCTCATTCCACCATGGTGTTTCCTTCCACCTCTTCTTACTACTTGTCCTCCCACATACTGCTTCTGCTGCACCTACTAGTGTCTTCTTAAATCTAGCCCATTCCTCTTCCATCCCTCTTTCTTCATCTGTTGGAATTCCTTCCTTTACCATTTTGAGGTACTCGACCCTTCTATCCCCTTCTTTCAGTTTCCATATCCTTACACGTCTTTCCTGGTTCTCAGTCCCTTTCTTCTCCTTACTCCCTCAAAGGTTCATTACCAGCAATCGATGGTCGCTATCTAGGTTCTCCGATGGAATAACCTTGATGTCCGTGATGTTCTTATTTAGTTCTTTCTCATACAGTATATAGTCGACCACCGACTTCCTGGTCAAGTCGTCACTGTACCATGTGATTGTGTGGCTCTCTCTTTTCTTAAACCAGGAGTTCCCAACTAGCAGGCTGTTCCTCTGGCAGAAGTCCAACAGTCTCTTTCCTTCCTCATTTCTTCCGCCCCAACCCTCTGGTCCTATAACACTCTCATAACCTTGTCTTTCTCTTCCTACATGGGCATTCAGATCCCCCATAACAATCATATTTCTTCCTACCAGCTGCTTCTGCAATTCCTCTTCAAACTCCTCCTTCTCATCAGAGGCGCAGCCTACTTGTGGAGGATACACTTGCACTATTTCTACGGTCTCTCCCCTCAATGCTACTTTCACTTTCATCATCCTATCACTTATTCTCCTCACTTCTTCTTTTAAACCATCTCGTACTACTACTCCCACTCCATTCCTCTTTCCCTCTTCATTCCCACTCCAGTAACGTCTATAGCCTTTTCTCAGTTCTCTCCTTCCTTCCCCTTTCCACTTTGTTTCTGCCAATCCCAATAAATCCAACTTCCTACTTTCCATCATATCCACTATTGAAACGTTAATTAGTGCCCCATATTGGTAGCGACGAATGAAACCTTTTGCTTGCCCCTAACTGTCGGGTGATAAATGTAACTGTTTACCTTTGCCTAAGCTATGTTGTTTTAATGGGCGCCAAGACCTCAACGCAATGCTGAAATCTAAATTTGTATTTAACAACGTCTAGCTCTGGCAGAACACCTTCAAGACTCTATTCACTCAGATCGTGGTATGATTTGATCATTAACCCAACAAACAATTGTATCAGGAGAAGGAATTGGTCTATATCTAATGCTACCTACTGAAAGCAAAGATTGCATTGTAAAAGAAATGAATTTATTATATAAAACAAGTATAGCAAAATTAATAATAATAATAAGTATAAAATTTAAATTGGAGCGTTGCGATTTTAATATTACCGATAGAAAATTACGTGAAAACGGAGTCTGATAAATTATAGATTTTACTCTTCTTCCCAAGCTATGAAGTTACTGAAATATGAAATATAAAACAAAGAAAAATGAGAGATTGCGTATTTCTGCGTCATTTGCGCTTACCACTGGAAATTGCCAAAGCATTTCCCTCGTACTGGATGATGCTGTGAGCTTCCCACAGTCTCCTGGACGTCGCCATCTTCTTCGTTATTTGATGATATTCTGATAGATTAGATAATTCTATGGTCCGTACATCGGACCCAAACACTCGTATAACCACACTGGACAAGTTTTACAAAAGTTAGTCCTCCACTCCACGGAACATCGGAGCGACTCCCGCGTGCATCCGTACTCGTTACGTTCTACACAGATAGTCCCTGTTCCACGGCGCATCGGAGCGACTCCCGTGTATAACCACACTCGGCAAGAACTACACAGATTGTCCCTGTTCCACGGCGCATCGGAGCGGTATATGCACCTGTCGGCTACCCCACTCTTCAGCCGACTCCTAGCTTACGTGGTCTCCACTGATTGGCTGCACCCTACGCGCTAGATCCCCACTCTGCCTCATTACACTCGGCGCGCGAGAGGGAGAAGTCGTTTTTCCGTTCCAACAATTCGCCTTTTCTTGACGAAGCGACCCAGCCTTGCGTAATACTCCTCGACAGGAATCAGCTTGTATTTGAATTCCCAGTGAGTCATGTCTCTCAAATACCCTAACTGACAAAACTCCGTAAAATTCCGTAATCAGATAATTTTCTATGATATCGTCGTTCGTAATAATTTGCTTGATAGCGTTTTCTAAGACATAGAAAACCTATCTGTATGCTTATAATTTTTATAAAATGCTCCGAAAATATCTTAATAATAATTATAATAAATTAATAATAATAATAAATTAACATGAAAAATTCTCTTGGCTGAACAATTTGCCGCGTAAATAAATATAGAATGGCTTCCTACTGACTTATGCCAGTTGCATAAAACCCCTCGAAAAACACGTTACATATTCGCCTCGGATCATCGGATGATTTACCGTGACGACGGTCCATTATCCGATTATCCCAGACACGTTAATAAACCCCATCCAAAATACATATTACATAAATGAAATCACCCTAAATTACAGATATATACACTCATAATTTTTCTTCACGCATTTTGCGTCAAAGTTTGTTGTCACTATGGATTGCACTTTGCAACCAGTCCAATGTTTTACATATAGAATAGTGTTCCACGGATATTTCCGCCTCTCAAATTTCCCTATGTTGGAAAAATAGACATAATTAAAGTGTGAGCACTATGTATTTATGATGTCATATCACACGCATTGAAGGTGTTCTGATATATTTATATCACCATAGAACTTCCTAATTTCACAGGAGGTTCCTTCCTTATGGTGACATTTAATCTCACTTATCACTGAGCACACGATCACACTATTGTGGCAGCGCCTCGTGACCATAATACTTAATCTCTCTTTAAAGTAGATTAAATTAATATTGACTTCTGAAAAAAAAAAAACAGTAAATGCGCATTACATATAACACCAAATATTTCTGTGCCGTAATCGCCCTGTCTTGTTAAGTTCCCGTAGACCATATTCTACTTAATACTAGATCTCAACACAGACCCGTTCTCCTCACACAAATAATACCATTATACAAATTGCCTTAAATTACACACTTACAAATCTTACATGGCGAGGCCGTAAACAGAAATCACGTGTGCTGATATGTATGAGTTTCATGAAGGACTGTCTCGCCTTCTGATGGCCCATCTTTTGCCTCGTGGACGCCTTAAGCAAAAATACCCTGTCCAAGCGCTCACCCATCTCTAGGAGGCAAATGGGAATTCACCAGCGCTACCAAATTCTGGCCTTGGTGTATCGAGACATTTTAGTGCTCAAGAGCATCCGACAATCCCATCATATTTCCCTGTACCTTAAAAACTCTCATTTACTTACATACTACCCCCCTGTGTGACTTCTGATACGCCTGCCTGGAAGACCATCTCCTCCCACGCACCAAATACCACACTAACTCATTTGATAGGCTGGCTCGCCAGCTAAACACACTCACTTTATGACACATATTTTCGTAGACTATGTATATTATACGTCCCGTATAATCTGTTTCCCTCATTATTCTCCAGCACATATGCTGTTTTCCCAATACGTTTGGAAACTATAAATGTTTCTGCGTCACCTGCTTCCAACCTTGCAAGTGGCTCCCTTTAAATGAACGTCAATGCTCTACTAGCATATTTCTCAGTGTCTGTAATGATGCCCTGTTGCTACTGTCCACACATGTACATATTAAAATACCATCCTCTGCTTTAACCACAGGATAATCCCTACATAAATTAGTGTCCCTTGATAGCATGTCTGCAAGAATGTTATCTTTACCTTTAATATATTTTACTGTGAATTCGTATTCCTGCAGAGCAAGAATCCACCTACTAACTCTGTTAGAACTGAGTTTACAAGTCCTCATATACAGTAATGCATGGTGATCTGTGTGGATCTGAAATCTCCCCCCTACTAAATACATTCTAAATTTCCCTAAACTGAAAACAATACCTAAAAGCTCTAACTCAGTAATCGTGTATCTTTTCTCTGCTGCAGTCAGTCCTCGCGAGGCTAAAGATACAATGCACAGATTACCCTCATCATCTTTCTGACATAATACTCCAGCAATGCCTATATGTGAAGCATCTGTCATAACCACATATTCCTTATCTTTTAACGGATATTTCAGCACTACAGCTTTCTCAAAACCTTCCTTCAGCGCTCTAAAAGCCTGATCATGCTTGGACTCCCATCTCCACCGAGTCCCACTTTTAAGCAATTCCCTGAATGGTTCTACCAACCCTGAGTATTTAAGAACGAACCTCCTGAAAAAGTTGCAAATTCCCAGGTAAGTTTTAAACTGTTTAACATTCTGTGGCACCTCTGCGTTAAGTATCTTATTAACCCTACTTTCTTCTGGTGTTACACCTCTACTCGACACTCTATGACCTAAAAATGTCACTTCTGACTGACAGAATGACGACTTAGACAGCTTCAAAGTGAACCCTGCCTGATCTAACTTCTGGAAAACTATATCAAAATGACGTAGATGCTCCACAAAACTGCGTGAACTAATAACCATATCATCTATGTAAATGGTTACAAACTCTCCTGTGTCATCCCCTAATGCGATGTTTAAAGCCCTAATTAAAGCTGCTGAACTACTCTTTAACCCATAAGGTGTTCTACAAAATTGATAAAGGTTATATTTATGACTAAAAGCTGTAAATGGTCTATCTTCGTACATAAGTGGCACTTGCCAAAAACTGGAACTCAAATCTACACAAGTGAAATACTTCTTCCCCTCAAATGTATTGCATTAATTCTTCTATTGACATAGATTTCAGCTGATCTGAACTAATTCTACTGTTAACCAAACGAGCGTCTAAACAAATACGAACAGTGCCGTCGGTCTTGGGTACCGTGATCAAAGAATTAACATATGGACTGTTCGAGTGCTCAATAATCCCATCTTCAAGCATCTGGTTAATTTGTGCGTCAACTGCACTCTGATAAGCGAAAGGTACAGGATATCTATGTCCTGTGAATACTGACCTATCAATAACGTTCAATGAATGTGTATAGCAATTGGTCATACCAATGCGATCCTCAAAAACTCTCCTATTACACCATAACACATCATAGAGCTGAACACACTGTTCATCCTCTATATTTCCCTGAAATGCAGCCTCACGTAACGAGTCCTCTAGACTTCCGTTCGTAATCACACTGCCCACAAAACATGGAGAACCCCGCTCTACGGCTGGCGATATCTCATTTAAAGTACAAATCACACCTACAATACTACTCCTCTGAATATGGTCATTGAACGCTACTTCTACTTCAGAATCTCCCCATTTAAATTTCAAACTCCCTACATCATAACATAAGTTACCCGACACTCTACTTAGCCACTCTGAACCCAAGATAAAACTGAATACCAAATTTGGAATTAGAAGACAAATCTGCTTCTCTACATGATTATTAATTTTAATGTCTACTAAAACTTGCTTAGAAATTACTTTAGACCTCTTCCCAACAGCTGTGATAACAAAAGTGCTTTTAATTGGCATCTCCTCAAAATTTACTCCAGTTCCTTTCATTTTATCATAAAATGCACTACTTATGCAACTCTTCATACAACCACTATCAATTAAAACATCTGTGTACGCCTCGGACACGTTAAATTTAACTATGGGGCTCTTACTAACCACTTCCTGAATAATACCTTCATCACTTAGTTCATGTAATAATTCATTTCTTACATTTAGGTCATAGGGTTCCTGTATAATTGTATGGACAGGGCATGCTACAGACTGAGATTCTGACCTTACTTCGCAGCCTGGTTCGCGTTTAAAAAACCGCTACAGCTGGCCGTAGTACTACTAACTACTGAACTGGTCTGGTTGTTCTGGGCTGTGTTGTCATTGTTTGGCTGTATATTACTACCACTAGGCTGTCCTCTTCCTTGACCCCTATTCTGGTTGTAATTATTGTCATTATAATTTCTCCCCTGATTTCCCCTGAAATCATTGTTTCTCCCTTGATTTCCCCTGTAATCATTGTTCCTCCCTTGATTTCCCCTGAAATCATTGTTCCTCCCTTGATACTGATTACCATAGCCATTTCCTCTGTTCTGATTTAGCTGATTATTATTATTTCTATTTTGAGCGTTGGCTCCTTCGCCACCGTTCCCTTGAACTTCTTGATGCCTGGCTTCATTAGGTCTATTATTATTATTACCCTGGTTCCGATTGAAATTGTCCTCATAACCCCCTCTCCCTAGTGCATCAAATGTGCTTAACAAATTTGCTACTTGTGATATAGTCTTTACATTCTGGATACAAGCAGCCTCCTTGATCCTATAGGGAAAGTGCCTAAGTAGCAACCTTACCACATCACTTTCCTCCTTCAAGCCATCCAGATATTTACACACTAATACCTGCCCTAAAAAGTATTCGGTCATGGTGGAGCTTCCTTTAGGGTTATATTTACCACACACTACTCCCTCACGATGCTGCGACTGAATAACCTCATTCCAGAACTTTTCACAGAATTTCATTTTAAAATCATTGATATCAGTAAACTTGTCTCTGTAGACAGCAAACCAATTCCTCGTTTCCCACACAAACACTTGTTCTAAAATTTCAACTACCTGGCACCACTCAATACTACCATTTTCCAACCTTTCCCCGAATTTATTTTCTATAGTGTTCATGAACTCCATTGGGCACCCCTGTCGATTGCTGAACTTACCCAGTTCTACCTCCCTGTGTGTGCTATTCACAAAAACTGGCCTATTCTGACTATTTTCTTGTCTGATCCTAGCTTTTAATTTTAATTCTAATTCTGCGATTTTCTCCTCAGCCTTCCTCTCAATACTGTTTACTGTTAATTTAATGTTTCCTTCTGATTCTTCTACCTTATCATATAGCTTTGCTTGTTTCTCCTCAATCTTGCTAATACTCTCTCTATTACTCTCTCTTAAATCATTTACTTCTGCAACTATTTGTGAGTGGACTTTCTCAATTCTACCCCCCCGCTGTTCCTTAACCTCTTTAGTAGCTACCTGAATTTTGTCAATTTCTCCCCCCAATTGCTTTTTGACCTGCTGTGTTTCCAGTTGCACTAGTTCTTTTAAATTTTCAGCCTGTGTACTGATTCTAATTTCCAACTCCTCCTGTACTTTTCCTAATTTTCTGTCTACATCTGCAATAATCTCTTTAGCCTTTTCTTCCATCACCCCCCTGATCTCACCTCTAATCAGTTCGAATTTGTCACTCATTTCCCTACTGTTTTTTTCTAATTTAGCATTTAAAGTTTCAGTACTCTCTCTATTTTCCTTACTGTTTTGTTCTAATCTGGCGTTTAAAGTTTCATTACTCTCTCTATTTTCCCTACTGTTTTGTTCTAATTTAGCATTTAAGGCATCTGTACTTTCTTTATTTTCCCTACTGTTTTGTTCTAATTTTGCATTATTCTGTTCTAATTTTGCATTTAAGGCATCACTACTAACTTTGTTCTGATACATGAACTCGAGAAGTAAAGTTTTTAATTCTGGTTGGCCGCCTACACTCCCTGTTTCAGTATCTGGATTTACCTCCACTACCCCGGTACTACCATCACTCGACATACTGCTCGTATCATCACTCTCCCGTTGATGACCACTACGTAACCTCATCTGTCTTTCTTTCTCATCCCCCATAATGATATACACTGATACAGACAAATAACCCCCAAAATACAGGCACAGAAATATATACCCTTCTCCTTCCACAAATGTTATTAGGTTTTCAGCCCCAAGTTGTCGGCGACAAATGAAACGGTATTTAGTGCCCCATGTTGGTAGCGACGAATGAAACCTTTTGCTTGCCCCTAACTGTCGGGTGATAAATGTAACTGTTTACCTTTGCCTAAGCTATGTTGTTTTAATGGGCGCCAAGACCTCAACGCAATGCTGAAATCTAAATTTGTATTTAACAACGTCTAGCTCTGGCAGAACACCTTCAAGACTCTATTCACTCAGATCGTGGTATGATTTGATCATTAACCCAACAAACAATTGTATCAGGAGAAGGAATTGGTCTATATCTAATGCTACCTACTGAAAGCAAAGATTGCATTGTAAAAGAAATGAATTTATTATATAAAACAAGTATAGCAAAATTAATAATAATAATAAGTATAAAATTTAAATTGGAGCGTTGCGATTTTAATATTACCGATCGAAAATTACGTGAAAACGGAGTCTGATAAATTATAGATTTTACTCTTATTCCCAAGCTATGAAGTTACTGAAATATGAAATATAAAACAAAGAAAAATGAGAGATTGCGTATTTCTGCGTCATTTGCGCTTACCACTGGAAATTGCCAAAGCATTTCCCTCGTACTGGATGATGCTGTGAGCTTCCCACAGTCTCCTGGACGTCGCCATCTTCTTCGTTATTTGATGATATTCTGGTAGATTAGATAATTCTATGGTCCGTACATCGGACCCAAACACTCGTATAACCACACTGGATAAGTTTTACAAAAGTTAGTCCTCCACTCCACGGAACATCGGAGCGACTCCCGCGTGCATCCGTACTCGTTACGTTCTACACAGATAGTCCCTGTTCCACGGCACATCGGAGCGACTCCCGCGTATAACCACACTCAGCAAGAACTACACAGATTGTCCCTGTTCCACGGCGCATCGGAGCGACTCCCGCGTATAACCACACTCGGCAAGTACTACACAGATTGTCCCTGTTCCACGGCGCATCGGAGCGATATATGCACCTGTCGGCTCCCCCACTCTTCAGCCGACTCCTAGCTTACGTGGTCTCCACTGATTGGCTGCACCCTACGCGCTAGATCCCCACTCTGCCTCATTACTCTCGGCGCGCGAGAGGGAGAAGTCGTTTTCCGTTCCAACAATTCGCCTTTTCTTGACGAACCGACCCAGCCTTGCGTAATACTTCTCGACAGGAATCAGCTTGTATTTGAATTCCCAGTGAGTCATGTCCCTCAAATACCCTAACTGACAAAACTCCGTAATCAGATAATTTTCTATGATATCGTCGTTCGTAATAATTTGCTTGATAGCGTTTTCTAAGACATAGAAAACCTATCTGTATGCTTATAATTTTTATAAAATGCTCCGAAAATATCTTAATAATAATTATAATAAATTAATAATAATAAATTAACATGAAAAATTCTCTTGGCTGAACAATTTCCCGCGTAAATAAATATAGAATGGCTTCCTACTGACTTATGCCAGTTGCATAAAACCCCTCGAAAAACACGTTACACTATCTCCTCCACCTTCCCCGTCAGCGTTCTTATGTTTAAAGTTCCAAATCTTAGTCCGTGTGTACAGCCGTGTCGTCGTCTATTATATCTATCATGTCTGAGGCTCGTCCCATTCTTGAAAGCATTTGGTTTCATCCACTACTGGCTTGCTGAGCCTATCGTAGCTTCACCAGAGCCCGGTTAACCGTCACTTTTCAGGGTTCCTGTAGGACCTTCACAGCTACCGTAACGGTCCCGGGGCACACGAAGTCCCCACTGTACTTCGCCCGTACAGGCGATCCCCTACTTTGTGCCGTTACCCGTCTCCCACGACGTGGAGGATGGGTTGGACTTATGGTTCTACCATTTATCCAAAATACCCATTACTTTACTACCAAAACCAAAATACTTCTGTTCGATATTAAATATGTGCATGTGCATAGTAATGATATTAGTTTAGTGAATGCCATACAGCTAAAAATTATATGGGATAAGAAAATAACATGTAAGAAAAGTTTCACACTTGACAAACATTGCCTGGGCTACTCATAACTGATAAATTTACCAACAGATGGCAGCATAAGCTTGTATTCAGATGATTGGCATGATAATCTTGGCCAAGAGTACGAAATTACAACAAAATTGAGGGGTCTTTGGTTCTAGGAAGTGGGTGTTGCCCATTTCAAGAAAGCACGTGTTCTTTAAAAGCCCCCGTAAAGTATTTAAAAATGGCCGTACATAAAAAACAAATGTATATCTAAGTGCCCCAAGGGATGAGGTAACTTCTACAGCAAGAAACCAGATTTTGGTTTTTTGTTTGTAATTTTTGTCCTACAACTCAGTAGGGTCTCCCCATTTCAAGTAGGAACTGACACCTCAAAGCCACAATATCTGGCCTCTCCATGATCACCTTCCCACCATTAATTTTCTTATATTTAAATCCCAGATCATGCAACACTTTATTCAGTGAAGAAAGGCTTCCAGGAAATAATTGTGCCTCTCTGAGCAAAACAAGAAGTTTGTGACATGTTGGAATTTCTTTCCTAAAATAATAGCTATAAATATGCCATCTAACAGCATCTTGTTGAAAGCCATCTAAATTAGTGACCACCCCTTCTCTATGCCTCTTCTTCCCTGGAGTTGATAGTTTAGAGGGGCCAGCATTATCAGAAGGGAACTTCTTTTCCGTCTCTCGGTACGCAGAGATTTCACTCACACCAAGAGTCTTTGCAGTTCTTTTCCTCACCTGAACAAATGGAATCAGAGGTTCCTCCCTTAAGCGCATACTTTTCTCTTCCTCCTCCATAAAATTCCTCACCGCACATACCATCTCCTTTACTTGGCTATGGAGAGTCACACCACGGCCTGAAGTTGTTCTGTCGCAGAGAATGGATCCTGGGCCTTCCGCGAACATGTACTGATGCCATTTTTACACAACGAAAATAGACACGGTGATGCGAATAAAAGAAATAAATTCAAAATCTGTATATACACATGCCTCCAACAAACACAGGGAAATTCTTGTTGCCTGGTTGATGCTGTAGGTCTACTTAAATTAAGAAATTGATGGGTGGATATTGAGGAGAAGATTACAAATAATGTACAGAAATACTATTATAGCACCTCATGCCAGAACTAAAGTTCTTTGCAGAGGGGGGAATCGAGCCCGGTCCTTCGGAGTGACCACCGGTAACACTAAACACTACACCATTAAGCATACTTAGGTCAAGTTCCATATGGACTAAACAACAAATTTGAAAGAAAACTGTTTGTGAAAAGAGAATGTGACTTGAATGCAAAGGTGGTTTAAGTGTGAATTCCATTCCATGTTCACATTAATGATATTGACACAAGTTGGCAGGCTTGTTTTGTTGAGATAAATTAGAGATGAAAATAGTACAAGACTCTATCATTGCCAAGGCTGCAAGATACCATTGTAATTGATCGTAATTTTGTACTGCATTAGGAAAATATTTCATTAATACTACAGCCGTACCTATTTGTCCACCGCACATTCCTATACAACAGTGTGCCTCTAGTGATCATAACAAGAAACAGTAGCAAGGCAGCTGGAAGCAAGTTAGACATGTCCAGTCCTCGAATTGTGTTCATTCATCTTTGTAACGATGAATTTGTAACCCACTTAGCTCCAGTGAGATTGAGAAATGGTGTCAGAAAAATTTACAATCCTGAAGGGATCATGAATCATCAGCAGGGTATAATGGCTGTAGGCCCTATGTGCAGTGCAGGATTTTTTGAGAATATTAATAGCTGGAGGATATGAGATCCTAATCATTGCCAGTAATATTTCCAAGATCAGCAAGATATCACCTTTATACTTGGTGAAACCTGCAAACTTCATTTTCTACATTCTAGGATTCTTCCAAACAATGTGTTAATGTGCTAGAGATGTCTATGTTTATAACCAATGTCCTAAATAAAATAAATGTCTGTAATACAATTTGTGTGTGCTTATTATAATTAAGTGTAAGCATTACTGTGTCCTTGGATAAGGATTACTTGCAATTTGCTAGTGTTCTTGAAGATACGGGCATAGTTTTGTACTCCACGGCCCTACCAATCACCTCATCCAGAATTCTCTGTTAAAGCTCTAGATTTACCCATTTCAAACCGACTTACCCAGTGTGTAGTACTGTTAACTGCATATTTTACATGTGGCCTGCAAGGATGCCCATGTTCTTTTTCAGGGGGAACGGATGTGATGAGGAGTATACAATATTTTCTGGGAGGAAGGGGTAGGGGAGGACTTTAGTTAGTTAGTTAGTTAGTTATTGTTGTTTTAAGGGGCGGAACTACGAGGTCATCTGCCCCTCTTAACACAGATTAAAGAATACAAATTTTGAATTGAATTTAAAATTTTGAGGTGGACACCCACATTTTAAAAAGAATAAAAAATTTATAAAACAAAAACAAAAAATTTAATCAAAATAAAAATTATGGAAAAACAAAAACATTATCATTCAAAAACGAACAAGTCGTTGAGTCAATGTTCACTGGAAAATTTAGATTGCTGGCCCTAACCCACTCTCACTTATAAAGCGGATAACGCGATCAGCAGCCACCGCGTCATCGGCTAACATAAGTTTGAGTGTCGTCTGCAATCCAAGGTTTCTTCGTAAGTCAGCAAGATCCACACACTCGGTGAAAATGTG
This sequence comes from Meconema thalassinum, assembly GCA_946902985.2. NCBI lineage: Eukaryota > Metazoa > Arthropoda > Insecta > Orthoptera > Tettigoniidae > Meconema > Meconema thalassinum. Next base: position 1,358,315,634 of record OX336388.2, read on the forward strand.
GGCCACGGTGAAAACGGCTCCACAGCTACAAAGTGGGGGGTCTTCCCTTCTCATTAGGTACGAGTGGGTGGATCTTGTATGACCTATCCTTAGCCTACACAAAATGACGGACTCTCTCCGGGCCCGGAAGGAGCTCCGCCACACGCGAGTAGTTCCCTTGATCGCTCTCAGTTTACTGGGCAGTGGGTCAGCTAGCCACTGACTCTCCCAAAAAGCCAGAACGTGTAGGCGTAACTGAGAGCGAATATATCTAGCGGGTACCTCCATTGGTCGAGGTGGTAGTGATACCGCCTCTTTTGCAGCTTGATCTGCTAACTCATTTCCCGCAATTCCCATGTGGCTTGGAAGCCACAGAAAGGTGATCCGAGTGTCAGCATGGCACAGCCCGGCTAGTAGGTCGTGGATTCTCTGCACTAGGGGGTGTTGCGGGAAACATGTAGCAATTGACTGCAACGAACTCAAAGAGTCGGTACACACAAGAAAGTGGATTCGTGCATCCTGTAGTGCAAACCGCAGAGCTTCATAGATGGCAACGAGCTCTGCAGTGAACACACTACAGGCCTCAGGCAAAGAGATCTTGGTATTTGCACCATCAATAACGTAAGCACAACCCACCTTCTCGTCCACCTTCGAACCATCCGTGTATAGAATGCCAGCGTCCGGAAATTGGTGAACTATGCTGTGGAACTGCCTCCGGTAAATGGACGCATCCATGTTCACCTTAGGAACTTGGTGAAGATCTAACCGAATTTCCGGACGCGTAACTTGCCACGGAGACACCTCGCTAGATGTCCGGATCATACAGGGACCTACAGCCACTCCTATTTCAGTACACGAGCTATCAAGTCTAATACCAACCAGCCGAGTGGCATGAGGCCGGTTGGCGTACCCCTGGTGGTTTTGGGTACCGAAGAGAGCTTGATAGGTCGGGTGTTGCGGCATTTGACGCATATTGGCAGCATATGCTAAAAGCATATGTTGGCGTCTATAATTTAAAGGTGGAACACCCGATTCGGCGAGTAGGCTGGGTATCGGGCTGGTCCGGAAGGCACCGGTAGTCAGCCTAACGCCACTATGGTGGATACTGTCCAGCATTTTCAAGGTTGCCGGCCTTGCTGAACCATATGCCGCAGAACCTTAGTCTAGCCGGGTCAGGACGAGGGCTTGGTAGAACCGTAGCAGCACCGCACGGTCAGCCCCCCACGTAGTGCCACTAAGAAACCTGAGCATGTTCAGTTTCCTGAGACATGTCATTTTCAATTGCCGTATATGGTGCTGCCACGTTAACTTGCTGTCAAAATGGAGCCCCAGGAAGCGATAAGTGTCAACCAACGGCAATGCAGCATCCCTGAGATGTAGTTCAGGGTGTAAGTGTAGCCTCCGTAGCCGAAAAAATGGACGACAGAGGTTTTCGCTGCTGAAAAACGAAAACCCCGTCGTGAGCCCACCTGTCGACCCGGTTGATAGCTAGCTGCAATTGCCGTTCCACGACTGTCATACTTCCAGAGCTGTAATGCAGAGCTAAATCGTCTACATACAGCGATGGAACTACCGCGGACCCGGCGGCGGCAACAATGCCATTAATGGCAATCGCGAACAAGGTGACACTCAGCACTGAAACCTGAGGAACTCCATTTTCTTGGGTATAGTATTGCGATAATGTCCTACCGACCCTTACACGGAAGAGTCGGACGGACATGAAATTCGCAATGAAAGTCGGTAAGTTACCACGGAGTCCCCACTTGTGAAGGGTGGAAAGGATCCCGTAGCGCCATGTGGTGTCGTGGGCTTTCTCGAGGTCAAAGAAAACCGTGACTAGCTGCTGCTTTCGGAAAAAAGCCTCCTGTATGGCGCTCTCAAATCGCACCAGATGGTCAGTGGTGGACCTATGAGAGCGAAATCCACATTGGTACTCAGACAGGAGACCTTTATCCTCCAAGAACCACACCAGTTGACGGTACACCATCTTTTCGAGCAGCTTACATAGGCCATTTGTCAAACAAATGGGCCTATAGCTGCTTACAAACTTGGGATCCTTTCCAGCCTTAGGAATCGGTATCACGATCCCCTCTCGCCATTGAGATGGAAACTCCCCTTCAATCCATATACGATTGAAGAGGATCAACAGTTTTTTTATACTGGATTCGCACAAATGTTTTAACATTTGATTATGTATGTTATCCGGTCCAGGAGCCGTATCCCTGCACAGTGCAAGCGCACTGCGCAGTTCCCTTTCAGAGAATGGTACATTATAGGACTCCGAAGCAGCAGTGGCAAAGGACAAGGGGTGAGTCTCTGCCTCCCGCTTCAGAGTCAGAAATGTAGGATCGTAACTCCCGGAGCACGATACATCGGAGAAGTGCGAGCCAATGCTGTTGGCTATGGCGAGATGGACCGTGATGATGTCTCCATTGATGGACACTCCCGGTATCGACAGTGATGTCGGGAGTCCAGAGATCCGACGAAGCTTAGTCCACACTTGAGATGAAGGAGTATGCGCCGTCATAGACGACGCATACTTTTCCCACGTCGTTTTCTTACTCTCGCGAATCAGATATCGGGCTCTAGCACGCATCCTTCTGAAGGTGATAAGGTTGGCCATAGTGTTTTGCCTCCGATAGCATTTGAAAGCACGTCGACGATCTTTAATGGCTGCTGCATTCTCGACTGTCCACCAAGGGACAAGCTTCCGGCGTGAGTTGCCGGATGAGGAAGGTATTGTTTCCTCAGCAGCAGCCAAAATACCATTCGTTATGTGAATGGTAAGATCGTCGACACTCTCAAAGGTATCTTCGGCAAACACAGCACGTGCCGTGAAAGTTGGCCAATCAGCCCGACGGAGAAGCCATAGACTTGGTAACTCGATGGCTCTCTGGTTCGGAAGAGTAACGATAATTGGAAAATGGTCACTATTACAAGGGTCATCGTGTACACCCCACTGTAGCAGGGGAACCAGCGCACGACTGCACAAGGTAATATCGATACTTGAATAAGTACAGTGTGCAATAGAGAAGTGCGTAGGTTCCCCTGTGTTCAACAGACACAGGTCCAGCCGCCTGATAAGCCTCTCAAAATCTCTCCCTTTACCGCTAGTGGTAGCGGAGCCCCAGATGGTGTTGTGGGCATTAACATCTCCCAGAAGGAGAAAAGGAGGGGGGGGGGGGGGGGAGCTGAGAGACTAGATCCACCAGCTGGTCGTAATCCGGCTGAGAATCAGGCGGGATGTACACGTTACATACTGTTGCCATTACTGGCAACGAAGTACGAACTGCAACTGCCTCTAGCTGAGTACGCAACGGCACCTCTTCACTAAAGAGGCTAGAGTGGACAAGAGTGCAGACGCCACCAGCGGCCACAGCTCCGTCCACCCGGTCTTTAGAGAAGAGTTTGAAGTGACGCATTGTTGTCTCATGTCCAGGACGAAACCTGGATTCCTGAAGACAGATAGTGGTTGCCGAAAACGAAGATATTAATTGTCGTAACTCAGCGGGATGAACAGAATAGCTATTACAGTTCCATTGTAATAGTGCCATGGTGTGGACTTAAGTAGAAGTAGGTCTTCAACTTATGCTTGACCGTTTGGCACCCTTCCCCATCTCTAGTTGGAGATGATGGGGCAGGAGAGCACACCTCAATCTCCACATCTCCTTCCGAAGACGAAGAAAATGGAGCGGGCGCTCTCGCGAGTTGCGCGCGGTCGTCGTCGGACCTCACGAGTCTCGCTATTGGGGAAGAGCGAGAGCGGTGTCGAGGGACTTTCTTCCGGTCCGAAGACTGGGTGTCTGTCCCCGACACGTCCCGAAGAGAGTTCTTCTTGGATCAGCGCCGACGTGTGTTTGGGGAAGTAGATGGTCCCTTCCCCACAGACGCCGGGTCCTTATAAAACAAGGTCGCTCCTGCTGGCACCGCTCCACTGGTAGTGGTGGGAGCAGGATGGCCAGCAGATACGTGAGCAGCCCTGCCTTTAGGAGAGGAAGAGAAACGGCGCTGAACCGTTCCCCTCTCCTCCTCCGATCTATTTTCTTTTCTATAGGGGAGTTCCTCCATACGGACGGGCTTGGCTTCAGCAGGCTTCGCTCCCTTGGTGGTCGTGGGAGCGGAAAGGCCAGCAGAGACAGTAGCCACCCCGTCAGCAGGAGGGCGAGAGAGACAGGGACGAACCGTCTCCCTCTTCTCCCCTATATTTTTTTCGTATTAGGTGGGCTGGAAGAAGGACCAGCCCTGGTCGGCAAAGTCTTCTTTCCCCCTTTAGCTGGGGAAGACTTGTTCGCCGACCGTTTCAGAGAAGAAGAGGACATCTTCTCCGAATTCGCCAGTTTGGGTGTTAAAACCGGCGCCTTCTTAACCGTGGCCGAAGAAGGTTTTGGAACCTCGTTCGGGCTGACAGTGCTCGCTGTTACAGCGAGGGGAGATTTCAAACTCGTACTAAAAGAGGACATCGAGGATACAGCACTGGAAACTTAAACGGCAGGGGTGATTGAGGGCGTCGCTGCAGGTGCAAACGATACCCGAAATTCGGGGGCATTCATATCACGGTACCTCTTGCGAGCGTCGTGATATGAAAGCCTGTCAAGAGTCCTGATTTCCTGGATCTTGGCTTCCATAATGAATTCAGGGCACTGTTTTGACTGTGGAGAGTGACTTCCTTGGCAGTTGGGACATATCGGGGGAGGCGTACACCTCTCGTCACCCTCATGTGTCCCCTTGCCACACTCTCTACATACGGCCTTCGCAGTACACCTGACGGAAACATGCCCGAATCTCTGGCACTGGTAGCAGCGCATATGTGGAGGGATGTACGGTCGCACATCGCAGTGGTACGATGTGACCTTCACCTGCTTAGGTACAACATCACCCTCAAAATGGAGAATAAAAGCGCCGCTATCGACGCTCCTTTCCCCAATCTTTCGGGTGATGCGCCTAATCTTTGTGACGCCTCTCTTCCCCAGATCCCGCAACAGTTCAGCATCGCTATTCAAAATGAGGTCACGATGGAAAATAACTCCACGGACCTCATTCAGCGTCTCGGGCTTTGTGATCTTAACGGGGATTTCGCCGAATTGCGTGCATTCCAACAACGCTTCGGTTTGCTGCCGGCTAACGGTATGCAGCAAGAGCTGCCCGTTCCGGAGCTTGGAAATCCCGTTAAGATCACCAAATTTCCCCTCGATTTCCTCAGCAAAAATGATCGATTTTACGAGCTTGAAATCATCCCCGTCTGTCCTGGTAGCTACCAGGTAGCGAGGTGATCTATCTGTCGCAAATCGTTTGTTAAAGGCTTCATCCCAAGGCGTATACACCTTGGGATTAACGCGACACTCCAGAGACGGCTTTTTAAGGGTGCCACCCTGTACAGGTGTCCGTGAACGCTTTGATGGCATCCCGGACGAAATCCTCCCCGAATACTGCCCACTCCGAACGGGGGCTATCACTGTGGGCGCCATCCAGCCAAGGCAATACCTACCTGGCATAGCAGATATTGCCCGGGGTCCCAGTGCCTCGAACAGGCACTTCCCCCTCGGCATGCACAGGATTTATGCAGCTCCAGTATTCGGCCATGCAGGGACCTTCGTTGTAAGGCGGATACTACTGTAGGGTACATGGCGCACCCACCTGACGGGATGGGGCATACCGTCTAGGCTTTCTGGCCAAGCTGGTGGCCCTTCCCCTAACAGCATGCATGTTTATTTCTATTGGTCAAACCAGAGCTGGGACCAGAAAACCAAAATCGACCTTTATAAGGCCCCCTCTAAGTCGCCTTTTACGACAGGCAGGGGATACCGTGGATGAATTCTGCCCTCCCCATCCACAGGGGGTCTGAACAAATAAAAAACTGGCAAGTTATTCGGCCATGTCGGCCCTATTAGTCGCCTCCTACAACAGGCAGGGCATACCGTGGGTGTATTCTATCCCGCACCCACACGGGGGAGGACAGGACATGTTATAAAATTCTTCATCCCCAGTCCACCAGGGTGAAATAAAAAAAATAAGAAAAAATAATTAAAAGTTGAGGAGTGCTTTCATTTGAATAATTTGAAGGGTCTCGTTTGACATTTGGTGTAGATCTTGGACATTTTATTGGGAGGGAGATACCATGTCCGTGTAGCCAGCATAGATCCAAATTACAATGGCAAGTATGGTCATTCTTTAATTTTAATAAATGGAACAGTTCCACCAACATGGAGTAGGGGTAAGTAAAGTGGCTTCTTGTCCAGGTGACCTGCTTTGCGAAGGAGTATTTGAATCCTGATATGGGATTTAAATAGTCTTCAAAGCTTCACACGAAGGCTCTTGATAGAATGATTTGAATCCCACTTCTTGCATCCTGGGAGTGACTTCCCAATTCAACTGTAAATAAAAGCTAACTGAAAACCACTTCCACATCCTTTTCTATTACAAGTACAGTACACACATAAGTGCATGGGGCTGATATCCACGACATTTCAATCCACTGAATTAACTCACAATGAATAAGTTTCCAAGGTCCTTCAATTGTAGTAATATACAGTAAAACTCTGTTAAGAAGTTTTTCAAGGGACCATTAAAAAAAACTTCTTAACAGGGAAACTTCTTAAAAGGGTAGCGGCCTGAAATGCATGTGAAACACACACATTTTTGTTCTTTATGAAGGCTCCTACAATATACTGTACATAGTCCTATGTAAAAGCCAGAAAAAGAGAAGCCCCAATATTAAAATCTGACTATCACACCAGAGATAAAGAGAAATTAATTGGCATAACCCTCACAATTCACATTAAATGAGGCCACTGTTTGGGATGAGCAGGGCAGTGGTCCATAAACACCACAATCTTCCTGTTTTGGCTCCCCATTTTGGCATCTAGTGCTTGAATGTACTCTTCAAATAGGGAGCTTGTCATCCATGCTGATTTATTGCTTCTGTAAGTACATGGCAAAGTTCTGACGTTTTTGAAACACAGGGGCTTTCTTAATTTTCCTATGATCAGTAGTGGCAGCTTTTCCGTCCCATCCATTTTCGCACCAACTAGCACCGTAGCTCGCACTTTACTTAATTTGCCTCCTAGGCAAGATTCTCCCTTCAAAACCAAAGATTTATCCGGAACAACCTGATAAAAAAGTCCGAATTCGTCAACATTAAAAACGTCACAATGTTGGTAATTACTGATTTTTGCCGGCAGCAGTGTTTCCTTCCACGCTTTCGTTTCCTCTGTACTTACACTCGCAGCTTCGCCACTAATAGTCTTGTAAACTATGCCAGCCCGATTTTTAAAGCGATCCAGCCACCCATTCGACGCAGTAAAAGGCACTTGTAATCGACACGCGATTTCTTCGGCTTTCTCCTTCACGATAATCCTGCTCAAAGGAATGATTAAACATCGCTGGTGTTTAAACCACACGAGCAGAGCTTGTTCTACGTCTTCTTATTACCCGCTTTTAATCTTCTTGCAGCTTGCCGAAGTATTCCCGGCAGAAGCCAAGATCCTTTCTTTCTTTGCTATGATGCCGTTCAAAGTAGACGGCGGCATTCCGAGCTCCTTCGCAAGAGCAACACGTGAATGAGTAGACGACTCTACTTTTCTTATAATGTCCACTTTATCTTTAGAAAGTGCTTTTCTTTTGATGCCTTTCATCCGAGATCCACTCATTTTCACAATGAAAGGAAGGAAGCTTGTAGTTTAACGTGACCGCTATCCTGAGATCATGAGCCACGGGACCTCCCTTTTACGTGGAATCCGAACCACAGGACATGGCATTTCACTTCGAAAATCTCACATGCATTGACCGGGAATCGAACCCGGACCGCCTTGGTGAGAGGCATACAGCTAGACCGCTGAGCCACCATGCCCCTTTTCACAATGATTTGAAAACTTGACTTCACTGACGACGCAATTCTCGTAATCTCAATAATGTTATGCTACGTCTGGCAATGCTTGGCTAACAAGTTAGATCACACAGAACAGCGATAAAAGCCACGATCAAAGAATATAGGAGGCCACGAATGAAAGCATGATGGTGTATATTGTAGTCGGTCTTGGGCGGGTGTCATCATAGCGTGACGTCATTTAGCCTCGAAATGCTCGCCTGGTCAGTGACCCGCGAACACTCGGAACGGCTGTATTCTTTCATTCGGAACACCGGGCCCGGTCAGAGACCTGCGAACACTCGGAACTACTGTATTCTTTCATTCGGAACACCGGATGTATCTTCCGCGGGGATTGGCGAGTTTTGATTCTAAGCCAGTTGCCTCTCAGTGAACTTCTTATACTCAAAGGGAATACAAAATCTGAACTATTTAACCGGGAAAACCTCTTACGCACGAACACTTTATACGGGAAAAATATACATGTATCTTATGGGACGAATCACGGGACCGAGAATATCGAACATCTTAAGCGGAAAAACGTTTTATGCGGGAACTTCTTAACCGAGTTTTACTGTACTTCGTTGTAAGAATCTTGAGCCCATAAAACTAACTGGGAAAGGGAGAAAACCGTTAAACATGTTAACATGAAGGTAGAAGTAAACCTGCCACTGTAGGGGATTGGTGTCGGATAAAAGGCTCTCTGCTAAAGGAGGTAAGTATAATCTCAGCAATTCATATATGTATCTGAAGTATGCATTAAATTTTTGTTGTTGAAAAGCAAAAGCAAAATTTTGAAAATCACGAGTGTAGGCTCAAAATTTCTTATATTCGTTTTTATTATTTTGGGGCATGAATGACCCTTCCCTTGCAATAAATGACCCTTCCCTTGCAATAAATGAAGCACTGGCTACTTTCTCCAAATGCAATGCCTGGTTGTTTCTTCTTTTTCTTTTTTATCCAGCTGCTTTTAAAGTTAAACTTACATGTAAACTGGTATATATGGAAACAACTTATTGATGAACAAAGATAAGAGGATAATATGTATAGTTTTGTATATCTGCATAAACTGGAACATCCATTCAATGTTTGTAATACACTGCTTAATATTCTACTGCTCTAAGGTTCTGAGCTAGTGATAGGGGTGGATTTCTTCCACAGCATTTAACTTTATTTTTGAGTATACTTAAATTCACACTAACAAATTACTCGGCTATTGGTAGGCTTGTATAGATGAGAATACCTCGGTGCAATCATTGCGGCGAGGCGAGCGAGCGACACCACTCCTTCTGAAGTCACAGATCCGCGCTGTGGCCTGTCTTTCTCGTCGGCCACGATTTGTCGACTTCAAAAAAGCATAGACCGAGAATTCCTTTTCAAAATACTCAAAGAATTTGGATTAGATGAAATGACAACAAACATTAAAGAAAACACTCATGGAGACCAAATCTAAGGTTAAATTTACAGGATAATTGAGCAGAGATTTTCTCATAGACACTGGTGTATAAAAAGGAGATGGATTGTACCCGTTATTTTTTCATTGAGAACTTGAAAAAGTTGTGCGAGAATGGCGAAAAGCGGGTGCACCTACACTTAGAATCGGACCAAAACTTCAAGGGATTGGACTGCTCGTCATTTGAAGACGACATGGTGTTAATTGCCCAAAACATCCCCAATGCACAATAACTAGGGATAGGAAAAATTCGCGATCGCGAATTTCGCGAATTATTAAATGAAGTAATACACAGATGGTAATGTGTTTTAATAACTCTAAAAATGGCGAAAAAAATTGTCTTTGAAGTCGCGAAATTTCGCGAATTTCGTATGAAGACGCGAATTTCGCGAATTATGCATGAATTTCGTATGAAAACGCGAATTTTAGCTTTTTCGTTTTTTCTTTACAGTGCACTTCCGATAATTCGCGGCAATTAATGTACGCATTTCCGCGAATTCTTGAAAACCGCGAATTATCCTTAGTAATGTTTTTAAGCCTAGCAAAGAGAAAACTATTGGTTAAAATATTGAAATGCCTTTTATGAACGTGCAAAAAATTAAATATAATACTTTATAACCTAGTCTTGTAAGACACACTATGTGGATTTTACCAATATTAAAAACTAAGAAAAATGACTGTCATCACTTTTTGTTTCTTAGATGGTTATTTTTTCTAATTTTAGATTGTACAATTCTGAAGAAAACAATATATGAGAACGAAAATTCATCTTGATATTCAATATAAGAGATAAGTGTGACTATAGACACACTAGCTTGACTGTGGGAACTTTCGGGATTTCCGTTGCATCACTCCTGCACACTATATGCACTGGATCTCAGTTTACCTCAGCGACAGTCAAATTCCATACAATATCCTCATGTCTGAAACCATGATTGTCTTTATCGAAGTCTAACTACTGGATGTCACTTTCTTCTGCATCATGACATTCATCCAGGTTTTGCCCTAATGTCATCGTAGTGAGACCACCTTGCCCGTTTAAAATATAGTCGTCATAGAAGCCGACAAACTCTTGTTTTTGTGCGAGTGTAGTAGCGGTAATCTTCTCCCATGGCTTGACTGAATGGAGAGCATTCAACAAACACGGAGAGATTGAAAACTTAACGGTAGATAGCGGGCCTCACTTTCTGCATACAGCGATCTCTATCAATCTGGGAAGTCATCCTAGTAAGTTACAGTACTTAGTTATTGAGGTTTTAAGGACCGGATCAGCAAGGTCATCTGCCCCTTCATCCTAGTAACTACTCGACACGTGGCGTCATATAGTGCGCCTTTCAGACATGAATATCTAGATGACAAGTATCCAGTTCAAAATGTGCCACTGTTTCCTGAACCAGTATTAACCAGGTGGTCTTCTTGGTTTCATTCTGTAGTGTGCCTGTCAGAGTACTTGAAAGATATTTTGCAATTTATGAGTGAAGTAGTAGTCCCTACTGTTAAGTGATATGCATCACCGTTTGTCACAAGACAATTTGGATCTCTTCACTGAAGTATACTTTGAAGGATGACTGAAATGTGTTATGTTATGCATGTTATCCATGATATTTAAAAAATCCCGCCTAAAATTTATGATTTTGAGAGTACTGAAAAGTGCACTTGAAACCACCGAATTTGCCACTTTAAAATACCACTTTCTTCACTCTGAAATCACCGAAAAATTCCAATCCCTAACAATAACAACTTGAACACCTACCAGAACAAGCAAAAAAAATTGGATTACAAATCTCATTTGAAAAAACAAAATTTATGGCATATCAAAAACTGCCCCTATCTAAACTTGAAATCCCATGTGAAGGTGTGGAAGATCGGCACACTGGATTTACTTCATCTAATATTATCTGGAGCCATAGCCTGACAATGGTCCGCATTGTGACATTGTTGAGAACTTGTTATATTCTTTATTGACAGTGTTGTACTGTCTTGGGGCGGTCTGCGTGATGTGACGCCAGGGAGTCTAGCTTCTGCTTCTGAAGTGAGTGGACGTTTTGTGGCACTGGGGGCCTCGGCCCAGCGCATGGTGATGAATCTGCTGCCAGGTATTCTCGAAACTTGTTAATACCAGGACTTAAACTAACTTTCAGGAATGACATTTGGCTCGGAAATGTTTTCATTTATTTGTGTTTTTTTTAATCTTTGATGGCCTCAGTGTCGATTAGGAGATCGCACCTAAAGACTACCTTTCTCGTGGCTGATTGCACCACTCATGTTTTGTTTATCTGTTGATTGACTCCGGACTTTCAGTAACTTCATTTCTGTTTTAATTGTGGGCAAAATGGTCTCATAATCAAGTCCTCTTCTAACTAATCATGCCAAAGCATGTATCTGATTTAAAATGTGGTACACCACTAATTAAAGTGCAGGGAGAGACGCCTTCCTAATTAGTTTATTATGTTGGTAATTCGTGTCCTCCATGAGGTTTAATTAAGACAGGCAGTGTTTGTTTTCCCTTTGTTTCGTCCTAAGGTTGGCTTACGAGCTTGTACCCCCTTTTCATTTTAGAATATATGTTGTTTTTAGCCTTCGCCCCGTGGTGTTGGGGTAGCGTGCCTGCCTCTCACCCGGAGGCCCCGGGTTCGATTCCCGGCTCCGTCCGGGATTTTAGAAACTGACAAGAATGCCGTCTGACAGTGAGGCAGCGCCCCGGTCACGAACACCAAGATTAATGGCCGAGGGGACCCGATGCGCTGACTACGCGTCACCCCAATATCTGCAGGCCAAATGGCTTGGTAGGCCTGGGAACTTCAAGAGCTGTAGTGCAAGGGGGTTATGTTGTTTTTAAAATCCTTTTATTTCTCGTGACATGTGTAACCCAGGACTTTGGGTAACCCTTCCAGCCGCTCCGCTCCACGGACATTCTGTCCGAAGTCCTCTTTCCTCCCTTATCGGTAGCATTGTTTTGGGGTAATGCAGGAGGTGCTGCTCTCTGTCTTTGTGTTCGGAACTCCTCCCGGGGCCACCGAATGCGGAGAAATCAGGGGCAGAAGGAATTTAATTATTTAGGTGAATGAATCACTGAAAATTGTAATGAAAAGACTGCTTTTCAGTTAACATAAAATAAAAAGAGCCTATCCGACACTTTACAACAGTAATCAGACCCAAAGCTCTCTACACTTCAGAAACTCTCACTCTTCTACACAAAACACTTCAAAGAAAATTAGAGATAGGCGGCTTCGGTGGCGTAGTCGGTAGCATGCTGAACTTCTATGCCCAAGATCGCGGGTTCAAATCCGGCCGAAGTCTTCGAATTTTTTAAGAGCGTCAAAAATCCCTCAGTATGCCTTCCTTCGGAGGGGAAATAAAGCCGGCGGTCCCATGTCATAGATTTATGGCATGTTAATGAACCTTCCACTAATTACACCTGTGTGAAGCTAAATTGTATAGGTTAAGAATGTGAACAACGCTCTTAGGTTCCTACGTTCGTTGCCAAGAGCCGACTGTGGTGGCGTCTGGTAGCTAAGTTCTGAACTAGTAGTCATTGACGGTGGCGGCAAAAGTAGGAACTATTTGAAAAATTCAAAGTCTGCAGTCCTTACAGATAACACACACTAATACAGTCATCACAATTAACACAGGTTATCAGACAGATTCTACACACACCCGAAGTACACGGGGCTACATGACCGCATTGTCGCAGCCCCTAAACTTAAGAACCAACCAACAATTAGAGATGAAAGAATGTAGAATAATGAGAAAAATTTAGGGCCGAGAATCAGTGATGGTTCATCTTCCTAAAACAAATGCAGAAATATATAAAACTATCTTCAAACTCACAGACGCAATACGTCTGTGTCGATTCCATTTCATGGGGCACTTGGAAAGAATGGACCCAAACAGACTAACTTATAGAATTCACACATACGGTACCTGAAGAACAAAACAACTAGATCAAATTAATACAAACAGACTCCTAAAAAAATTACGAATACCAAATTTTCTAGACCAAACTGTAATCAAGAAACTTGCACTCACACAAGGTTTGGAGCACGAAGAGAAAATCTAACCACCATATATGGCCCATGCAACGAAAACTAACTCATTTGTTGCATATGAAGGAATAATGGTCTAAAAGAAAGGCTAATCAATGTTGATGCCGCCTGATCCTAAGAGACCCATTCGCGACGAAGAAGTTACAGGAGGGAAACTTGCCAAGAAAAGACTGGACTTGATGATTTCTCATAGGCAACACTGTCTCTTACATCCAAAGGAAGGTTGTAGTTTTTCATGGTTCTTAACCTTGTGATCACATCTGAACCACTAGATGTGAATTCTCAGTTTGGAAAACTCAAATGCATTAACCAGGAATCGAACTCATTCCTCATTGGGAATGGTTTTGCTTCTATATGCTAATATATGGAGTTTTTAACTGTTTTTACTCACCAATGTGTGAAGCCTTCCCCCCTGGAGCAGCACACATGTCCAGCACACGCTCCCCCTCCTGTGGAGCGAGGGCCATCACTGGTAGCAAGCTGGAAGCACCCTGGATCATGTAGTGACCGGCTAAGTACTCGGGTGTAGCTCCAACAGGAACAGTCGACGAGTACACGACCAGGCCCACACGGGTCCACTTGCCCACAGGATCCAAGTTGACACCACGGTTTATCAGTGCTTGAGCCAGATCTCTGCGGCGAGTCTTGAGGCTGTTGGTACGGATGGTGAGTGGCCGCTGCACTTCGCTCGCTTCCAGGAAGTTGAGAAGTTCCGAGATTTGAAACTGCTGCATCAGCCGCTCCATGAGGAACTCATTATAACTGTAGTAGGTGCAGAGGTCTTTACGCAGCAGTGCCAGATATTCCTTGCGAGACCTGTAACAATATATCCATCATAAACATTCTCCTATCCACGACCAGGTAGACCAAAGTACATTCCACGTTGGAGTTGTAACCCTATGAGTGGGTAGATTATTAGCTTGGGAATAACCTAACCCCCAAGGGAAGATGATAAAGAAAAAGAAATGGGTTTCAGACTGGAGAAAAAGGATGGAGAAATAGGACGAGAGTCCAACAGAAGTTATAATTTTAACTTTAAGTATATTCAAAGGCAGCTGCCACTACAAATCCGCTCTCCGATACCTAAAGTGGGTAGGGACCTGGGCAAAGCTAACGGGAAACGCAGCTGGAACTTGGGCTGTTCTCGAGAAAGCTGCTGTAGTGTATTCCCTCTCAAGCATACATATGCCTACTATGGGGAAGGGTGGTGGTCTGGCAAGACAAAGAGTAACAGATTTATTGTGTATCTGTTCAAAGGAGTTTGTTTCTAAACAAGTAATTTGATGAGTGCTAATAATTTAAATCAGATTTGATATTTTAGTTTTTGAAATTGTAGAATTTCTAAAGAGCGACCGAATGCTTCCAAGAAGGATAGGGATAAAGCAATTATACCTTTGGGAATAATAGTTGCATTTAGAAATGACTAAGCTTTTACCCAGCGAGGCGCCGACTAAAAGTTTAGACAATGAGAAACACTTAAATTTTGAAAAACCAACCATAAGTGTTAGAGAGGATCTCCACAAGCAGGAAGCTGGCGTAGCGAGCTATGCTTGCCTTACTGGCCAGTTAGAATTAGCTATTAAAGCTAAGAGAGACTTTACTAAGTTACCAACTAAGAGTTCTTGCTCAAATGCAACAAGTGGTGAAAACCCTATCAATAGATTTATTTTTATTAAATAGGAAGAATCAAGGAAGACAGGATCTTGCCTAACTGTTATGTTAGAGAAATTATAAAGCGAAAAACAAATATTTAATTTATTTAACAATGCAAAAGGAAGAAGTTTTTGTAACAAATATATAATTTTGATTTTTATAAACAATTGGGGTCGCAGACCTCCGAAAACATCTAAAGCTTGCGCCAGGCAATTGATAACGCTTTTGGTTTTAAACCTTTTATATGCTTTAAAATCTTCGTAAGATTTTGATATGACGAAGATAAATAAATGAAAAATTTAAAGATAACTGACGTAATTAAAGTGAAACAATAAATCAAGTACAAAGTGTGTACTTTAAGGATTTCTAGATAAGTATCTTAGAAAGAATAACAACTTCGAAAGTAACAACAACAAAAAGCAGGAAGAATAAAATAGAAGTTTCTATAACTTCTTGTATTGATACAGAAATACTTGGTTGGATTATACAAATAGGGCAGGTCACTTATTGTGAAACCTGAAAATAACAATTGAAAGGAAGTTTCTAGAACTCCTATGTTTAAGTAGGGATCACGAGAAAAAAGGGGCAAGTTTCTCTTTCGTGAAACCTAGAGATAACTCACTTTTGAGTTGAAAGAATTGTATTCCCTAATTAGAAGGGAGAAACAATACAATTTAAGGCGTGTACTAGACACGAAGTTTTACAGACATTAATTCGTTGTACGTGGAACAAGTAAGGGAGGGCACTTATTGAGAGTGACACCTCATTGAAAAAAGACCTAAAGTAACAATTTTATTATTTTGGTTTGTTAGTAAAGGGTTTGGGAAAGATCAAATGGGATTGAGGAAAAGTGTTCATGGCCGTATTTATTGTACTCGGACGAGCGCGACGCGGATGAAAGGTTGAACAGACACTGTTTTCACTATAGTCAGTTGATATAGTTGAAAAGTTCACGGTAGTAGCACAAAAAGTTGATGGCGAAGAAAGTTATTGCAATGGTGGAAAATAACTAGTTACACTAGATTAGCAAGAGTCTATTGCTTGAGAAACTTGTAGGTTGTAGTTGAATGCACCAGAAAAATCCCAACGGAGGAAGAAAAATTAGATATTGATTAGCAGTTCATAAGGAAGATTCCTTAGTTTGAAAAAGTATTCCCATATGTGAGTGGAAAGTACATGACAGTACAACTGATAGTTAGAGTGCAAGTTCTGGAAGGTTCCGAGCAATGATGACTTGTTTAAATTGGGTAGAGAATCCCTCGGCGGAAAGCTAGATTATATAGACAGTGTGTATTTTAGAAATATCCCTCGATGTGAGATAGCATCTCAGAAAATCGTTCATATTGAAAGTTAGACTTGATAGTTTAAGTTTGATCAAGAAGATCTCTAGAAAGCAGTTATTTTCACCTAGCAACTTTCACTGTCTATAAAATCCAAATAAAAGCATTGAGCCTTTAAAAAGCGATGAGAATGAGGTTAAAACCTGAAGTCGGTACTTATCTTTGCTTCATGAAGAAGGCGATGTTCCTGTTGACGGTTGATACTAAAATTCGAACATGGCGTCGAAATTTAAAAGTTTGCCTCTAGAGTTGAGGAGGCGAGCTTTAGTGGAGCTCTAACTGACTGGGTCGACTACCGACGTACAAGTGAGACCCGCTCAACGGAGCGCGGAGGGACCAGGGAAGGGGAAAAGAGTGGGGGTAGGAGACAAAAGGAATACATATAAGAACAGCCAACTTAACAGTTTAAAAAAATCTTTTGGATGAAATGGTCTTCAAAGAGTTGATAGTAGGAGTCATTAGCGCAGCCTGGAGGGTGAAAAAGTAGATGAAGTTCTCTTGATCACGGAGATGGTAGTTGGCGATGGCGACGAGATCTGGTGGCTAGATTGATAAGAAAGTCCTCTTGTACAGGGAAGAATTGAGGAACTTCAGAGATTCGCTGCAAGATGACGCTAGGTGGGTCATGGAAGATATATATCTAGAACAGACTTACAGGTAATATGAGAGACATATACCAACAAAGAGAAATCAGGAGATCACTGTTGGTGTTTGAGAAAAAGGAAGGGATGAACTAAAGCAAAGAGAAGCAAAGGCTTACTCTATCTTACCGTGTATTCCAAAGAATACACCAATGAGGTTACAATGTTTTTATATTACTGTTTATTTTTGATCTTTTAGGTTAGAAGCATTGCTACCTTTTGCTCGTGGTCAGTGAAGGCCTTAGCACCTGAGCTTAGGTATTCATTGCTATAGTGTCTAGCAGTGAGGTGGGGCCTTGCCAATGAGGCTGCTTTCCTATATTCCTTTTTATGATGTTGTATTGTTTTTTAAATTCTTTTATGTTCTTTTTATGAGTGAGTATCTGTGGAGTTTTATCTATGGAGATTGTAAGAAGATTTGGTTAGATAGTGTTAGGTCCGTAGATTGTTTTGGAAGAGAAAAATGATATTGGCTGGGGAGTTGGTTGTAGAATATGAAAGTGGATTGTTATTGTGCTATAAAGAAGAAAGAGAAGTAAATATATGTTTATGTAAATATTCCCTTATATTAATAATTAACTCCACCCTCGAGTCATAGACTTAAAACGTTACATTTGTCGTACCAACGTGGCGCATTAACTCATAAAACGTTACATTTGGCAGCCCAACGTAAGGCAGGAAAACTGATAGTATGTCTGGTCAGAAATCGTAAGCTATCAGTTGTGTTCCGTCACCTTACAACCCGTGATAAAAGATTTTCTGTGGTCATATAACATTATAATTTCCAAAACTATATGGAAATTGGCGCCCTCTCCGGTCAAATAAGACAAAATTAAAGACATAAAAAAACAAAAACAAAATTACAATATGACATACCATAATGAGACACGAATGGGGGAGATGAACCTTAGTGATTTCAAAATGATCATAGAGCAGTTGAATAATTTGAGTGACAGCGTGGATAAAGGGAATGATCAGTGGAATAAGTTGAGTGACAGCATGGATAAGGGGAATGAACAGATGAGTGAGCAGTTAGAATTAATGTAATTACATATAGTAGTTCCTCTTCATAAGAAGGGAAATATTAAAGATTTGGAAAATTATAGAGGAATAAGTATACTTAACTCCGGATACAACATTTTTGCAAATATTGTTAAAGAAAAATTATTGAAACATTACTCTGAGGTGATAGGGAATGAACAACATGGGTTTAGAAAAGGTTGCACATGTGCAGATGCCTTCTTCACCTTAAAAATTTTGATCGAAAAACGCAGGGAGTTCAATTTGGAAACACACATATCATTTGTTGATTTTAAGAAAGCCTTTGATTTTGTTGACAGAAACAGACTTATTGACATATTGGCCAGGGATTGTGTCCCCCAACAGTTAATTGATAACATTTACAACATGTATAGTGGTACTCTTATTGCAGTAAGGTTAAGTAATCATAAATCCGAGTGGAAGCCAATCAGCAGAGGGGTAAGACAAGGCTGTGGACTCTTTCCATTGCTATTCATAATCTACATGGATGCTATAATAAAGGAATGGAGGTGTGAAAGGCATGGTTCAATACCTATCAGCAGGCATCTAAGAAATTTAGACGCTATACTATTTGCTGATGATGTTGCATTGGTAGCAGCATCTGAAGATGATCTGCAGTGGTCAGTATTCAACCTCCAGAAAGTGGCATCAAAATTCAGCATGTGCATTTCTACTGAAAAGACTAAAGTAATGGCCTTTAAAGGTAAGGACCCTATCCCCAGTAAAATTTGTCTGGATGGTAAAATTTTAGAAAGAGTTAACGAATTCAAGTATTTAGGATATACTTTTCAAGAAGAACGAGACATAACTGCAAAAATAACTAATTATACCAGAACAACAGGAATCATCAATCACGTCATAAAGCCATCTCTTGTCCATAGGCATACACGCTTGCGTTTGTATAACACATTAGCCAGACCAACCCTGTGCTATGGCAGCGAGGCATGGACAATAAGATCTCAGGCAAGGATCATGTAAGTATAAGAGATTCGTCACTTTTGGTTATAGAATTTCCGAGAGAGAACATCGCCTGAGGCTATGGATTGTACTGGCAACATAAAAAGTAAAAAGCCATATGAATGTAGCCTTTATTACGCGTAAATGAACAGTATGTTCTGCGATGAGTTATTGATTATTGATGAAAATAACACAAACATAACTGCGCCTTTGGCTAGGCGCAGAAATATACGTCCAGATAGGAAAATAATAAATTTTGATATATATCAATGTTGGCAATAGATTTGTCACGAAAGACACAGTTATGCCGTTCTAGACCTTAATTCACCTCTAGGCTAATTAAAAATGCTCTCATACTCGACAGAATTGTTGGGATATTCGATGAATATAAAGAAAATTGTCCAAATGCACACACTACATTGCCATAACCTCACTTTTTGCCTAGCATGCCCGCTGCCACCAACCCCTCCCCGTAGCCCTAAACCACAAATTTTATTGCAATGCAAAGGAGAATGGGTAAGAAAACAAACAAGAGATGAAATGCACACATTTATTCTCTATATATTTTTATTCGAGAGTAGTCCATATCGCCCACTAGTTTTTCACATGGTCAACACCAGGAAGATGAAAATTGCCGTATTGTTCTTACTATCATTATAATTCTTACATCCCGGTGCTTGGCAATTTTTCCTCCCTTACAGGGGCATGATTGACTCTCAATTCAATTCAAATAAACAATCAAAATACTGAACAAATCAAAACAACCAACAACACCACGAGGAAAATCAATCAAAACAGACTATTCCCGCTTCCGCCAGGCGGTTTGATGTGAACGTTCATGAGTGCCAACTACGGAACCTTAGTGCTAAAATTAATTCTTCATTGGTTGGCAGAACAACCAGTACAGGACCTTACCCCGACCCACGCGCTCCCTATGAACTGTCATCCCCCTGATCTCAGGACATCTCCAGACTCACAGCACGTGAAATGACCTTTATGCGCCGAACAGCAGGCTATACTAAATGGGATCATAAGAGAAACGAGGATGTGCTGAAGGAACTAAAAGTGAAACCAATAACTACATACATTTGTGACTACCAAGAGAACTGGAAGCGTCATGTCCAAAGGATGGAATCTGGAAGATTACCAAAGAAGATCCTTCGCTACCAGCCACGGGGAAATAGATCGATAGGACGTCCGATGAAGAGATGGAGGGAAAGTGCAAGACCGTAACGGGACATTTGGCCCAATACTTGGAAGGAAGATGATAATGATGACATATAGTGGAGAAGTTGGAAACAATCAATGAAGTATTTACAGAGAAGCAGGAAAATTATCAAGGAAGTGGGGGGCATGCAGAAGATGGTAACGGAGAAAAAGGAAATGAAGAAGAAATGAAAGAGAAGGAGAAAGAGAAGAAGGAGCAGGAGGAGGAGAAAGGGAAGTTGAAAGAGCAAAGGGTGGAGATCATATGCATTGTAGGAAAGAAAGTTGAGACTGTAGAATTTGTGAGTGTGGCTGTAAAGGAGGAGGAAGAAGAGGAGGAGATGTGTGAAGTACGTGATGCTAGGGGGTGTAAGGAAGAAAATGGACAAGAGAGAGAACAAGGTGGAGGAGGAGAATAAAACTGAGGACAAGGAAGAAGATGAGATAGAGGGCGAGGTAGAAGAGAAAGGAGAAACGGATAACAGAAAAGATGAAACGGAAGAACGAACGAAAGCAGGCGATATGGACGAAACTGAAGAAGGAGAGGAAGCAGGTGAAGGAGAAGAAAAGATAGGAGAGAAACTACTAGCAGATGTAGTTGGTCATGAAGAGGACAATAGCAGCCTAGAAAAAGAGGTTAAAGATGAGGGTGAAAGTGCAGGAGTGAATTATGAAGAAGACAACATACTAGAAGAAGATAAGGATAAACAGATGAAACAGTGGAGAACTAAGCAGAAGAAGAGAAAGGAACTGTTGAGTAAGATAAGGCAGACGAGGAAGAGGAGCAAAATGTGGGAAGGAAGAAGAGAGAAGTGGTTGAGAATGAAGACAAAGAGGACCAGGAGGATAGATAAAAGTATGAGTTGGAAAGCAAAGAGAAGGAGTAGGAAAAAGATTAGATGTCAGGTAAAGGAAGATAAGAGAGTGAAGGATCAGAAGAAGAAAATGAGGAAGGGAAGGAGAGGGGTACGGTGAAGATGGAAGATGAGGAGTACAAGGTACGGAATGGCATGGCGGATGAAGAGAAAGACGAGATGGAAGGCAGAGGAAGAAAGAAGAATGGAGAAACAGATGAATAGGAAGAACGAAAAGTGGAAGAATGAGAAAGGGGAAGGGAGTGATTTTGAGGAAGAAGATAAAGTTCTCAGTAGTGATAACATCATGATTTTGGATTCTGTTAGTGATTGCAACCAGTATCGCAATACATTTGATAATAATGTAGTTAACAATTATGGGTATTATGTTGTGAATGATATGATTGAAATTTCACGAGAGCCTTCGTGTGTTCCGAGTGTGAGTTGTGCGGAAGGTGCAGATTTGACAGACGATGGTGTCAATGATGGGTGGAAGGTGATTGATCTGGATGTTGATGGAAACGATTATTTATGCATTCGAAATAGTAATGGCATCGAAGGTAGCAGTTCGGATGATGAAAGGTGTGAAGATGGTGTGTCCTTGTCAAGTGAACTCATTTTTCCAGTTCATCGAGACTTAATATCGGAAAGTGGATTGCAGCTAGATGATGGGTTGGATTCAGAATATTTAGTTAATGCTTCAGGGATGCTTACATTAGATCGTCAAGGGGAGAAGTCTATGGAATAAATGCAAAATGAGTCAACAGTTAAAGCTGATGCATCATCGCCTTCTAAGATAGCTGAGTGAGCAAATGTTGACCATTTGGACAATGACTCAAAAGAAAAGAAACATTTGAGAAGTGGCTTTTTGGAAGCAGGAAGGGAAGGCTTATGGACTTTCTGAAGTAGTTGATAAGTTATATTTTATTTGTGTGTGATATTTCTTAGTGTATTTGTGATGTGTATTACTTTTATTTATGTAGTGTTTTTTTTTTTTTTTTAATTATGAATGTGATCCTTACATGCTTCTCACGTGAGAATCACATTGGGGGCGAATTGTAACCCTATGAGGTTACAATGTTTTTATATTACTGTTTATTTTTGATCTTTTAGGTTAGAAGCATGGCTACCTTTTGCTCGTGGTCAGTGAAGGCGGCGAATTGTAACCCTATGAGGTTACAATGTTTTTATATTACTGTTTATTTTTGATCTTTTAGGTTAGAAGCATGGCTACCTTTTGCTCGTGGTCAGTGAAGGCGGCGAATTGTAACCCTATGAGGTTACAATGTTTTTATATTACTGTTTATTTTTGATCTTGATCTTGAAGGCCTTAGCTTAGGTATTCATTGCTATAGTGTCTAGCAGTGAGGTGATGGGGGGGGGGGGGCCTTGCCAATGAGGCTGCTTTTCTATATTCCTTAGGGGCCGATAACCTAGATGTTAGGCCCCTTAAAACAACAATTATCATCATCATGATCTATATTCCTTTTTATGATGCTGTATTTATTTTTTTATTCTTTTATGTTCTTTTTATGAGTGAGTATCTGTGGAGTTTTATCCACGGGGATGAAGCTACGATACGAGTAACTGACAACACTGAGTACTTCAGCGCCACCCCACTACGAGCGCTGCTAGGCAAAAGTTCGCCCCGTGATTGGTTGATTTTGACTTACTTGACTTATGTCCTCCAAGGAGCAAAGGGCTTACACACGAGCTTTCCAGCCTTGTTAAATTTGGTGTTCTGTGTTGTTGATAAAATGGCGGCTCCGCATGCTTGAAACACGTTACGGTAACTGTTCATTATCCTGATTTTGAGAGATATTTTAGTCACTTATACGCTAAAACTACTCGCAATAGGAAATATTGTTCCTGGGTAATACGATACTGTTGTATTTCTGCAGCTTATAATCGTGATCCACACTTTTCATTCGTAAACCGTATTTGTCAAATGCGGATGTTGCTCATGCCAAAGAATATGTGTCTTACGACATCGGTGGGAACAGTTCTGAATAAAACCACCCAGTCCAAAGTCTCATGTTGGTGCGATTTGTTAAAAGGAAATGTGTCCTTAAATAAAATACGGATTGGAGTGACCCAGTTAAATAAAATAAAAACATAAAATGAAAACATATTTGGGAGCTAATATTTCCATACTGGTAGTTGGCTGCCACACCACAAGGCGTGCTGCAGTAGTTTCTTGTTTCCATGCTTTACCATGCTGCATTCACTTCTATTATATTTGGTGCTCTGTGGTTTTATCTATGGAGATTGTAAGAAGATTTGGTTAGATAGTGTTAGGTCTGTTGATTGTTTTGGAAGAGAAAAATGATATTGGCTGGGGAGTTGGTTGTAGAATATGAAAGTGGATTGTTATTGTGCTATGAAAAAGAAAGAGAAAGAGAAGTAAATATATGTTTATGTAAATATTCCCTTATATTAATAATTAACTCCACCCTCGAGTCATAGACTTAAAACGTAACATTTGTCGTACCAACGTGGCACATTAACTCGTAAAACGTTACCGAGTGGATAGCTGGCAAGATTTGGATCCCCACATTGAGAGCAGCTATTCAGAGCATTATTTTCCCCCGGGTTTAACAACACTCACTCCAGGCACACGCTGAGACATTACCTTATTACCAGACCTGGAATACCTTCCCCAATGCCAGTTGTCAATAATAATTAGGCCTACTGCTACAATAACAGAGATTAGCAGACAAACCCCATAAATACAAGGACTAACATGTCCCAGGCTCCAAAAAGAATCAATAACAACAAGTTATGTTATTGTTGTTTTAAGGGGCACAAAGCGAGGTCATCTGCCCGCAATCACAACAACAAAATAAATTGACCTACTCCCTACATACATATATTAACGACAACATTCGTCTGCTAGTCTGAACACAATGATTTTGAAAACAACTAAACCATGTGCTTTTGCAAACTTAACAAATAGGCTACATTGTGAAATATCTATAAAGTTTTCTGATAAATCTTTAAGCTGAGTACTGACAAAAAAAATACTGAACACATTAATTGCACTCAAATATCATGTAATTTACATTGAATAGGCATTCAAACAACCTCTTCGATCATGATAAAATTTTCAAGGTAATGTTTTATCGGTAATTACACTGAGCACAGTATAGGTTATTTATTTAATCATGTCAGAAACATGCCCAGTAAAAGATAACACCAAAATACAAAAGGAAATGTTTCAAAAACTGGTACTACAAGCATTATCATTTCTGGGGACAGGTAACAACATAATTATGTCCTACACAAATACAAATTAAATTAGATGTGACCAGTAGCTAATTCACCTGGTGTTATATTCATTGCAGGATCTATATTACTTCAACGTGCCTTTATTCATGAAAAAGCTCAATATTTATTTGATGAGAAGAAAATTACAGTTATTTGTATGTAGCCCACATGAAGTAATTAACAAAGTAAATGCATCAATAGTCGTCATGTTATGACTGATTTAGTCAAGAAAATATATATACTGTATGCATTTTGGTAATTTAAATGAACAAAAGCACTGTACCTAACCTCAAACTCGACTCAAACACTAGGAAACTCGCAATAACGAAATTTTTCATTTTAGGAAATATTATGTATTTTCTAAAAAAAAAATGTGTTTTTGTGCTAGTAATTACCACAATGTATTTAATTTTTCCTATATCAGGGTGTCTACTGTAAGGATGAAGTAAAAATTAGTTACTTTTTAGCTACCTTTTAGTTACCTGTTAGTGAATTTTAGTTACCTTTAATTTCAAGATACGTCTGCGGTCAACAAGCAAAGGGGCTCATCACGCGGTGAAGAAAAACAACAATGAACTGTGTTTTAAGCGGTAAATACAATTCTCTTAGGTAGTTATAAAAATTTTAAAAAAATACTAAATATGTATTATCAAATTAGTTGTTTCAGCTAATATGACGTCTTGTGCACAAGGCGTTTTTATAATTGCCCAGAGGTTGCTCTGCTCTTGACCGTTTGGCGAGATTTCCTTTGTCCCCGCGGTAGATCACGAAGATATTTGTAGGACGTTACGTGATTGTAACAGAATTCTGTCTTCGCAGTCAAGTACGGAGAAATTTCGAGACGTTACACGATCGGCGCTGGTCTCACCCGTTTGTCGAGATTCCCGTAGTTTTCGCGACAGAACACTGATAAATATCGCGATTTAGATGATCGGTGTCACTTGTAGTCGTTCGAGGAAATTCCCATTGTCCTTGAGATCGGGCACGGAAAAACGTAGCATTATTACACAATGGGCGCCCCTTGCTGTCCGTTTGACAAGAATCCAGTTTTCCTTGTCATCGAATGCGGAGAAATATCGCGATATATCGCAATCGCTGCCGCTCTCGGCCGTTTTACGAGATTCACGTTGTCCTCGCGATATTATGCATACCGCGCCGCACCCGGCCGTTGAACGATTGTCTGTCCGTCCTGACAGAATGGTGGAGGCAAGCTCCAGATTGGGCATGGTTAAAATTCACGAGTAGTTATGGACAAGTTGTATGGCCGGCGCCGTGATTCCCGCTGTCCCTATGCTGTGGTTGGGAGTCCATCAGTTCAGGGTTGATCACGAGGAGGAATTAGTAGCCTATCGCGACGCTACGTAG
This sequence comes from Meconema thalassinum, assembly GCA_946902985.2. Lineage (NCBI taxonomy): Eukaryota > Metazoa > Arthropoda > Insecta > Orthoptera > Tettigoniidae > Meconema > Meconema thalassinum. The sequence continues at coordinate 1,358,341,297 of OX336388.2, forward strand.
GCTGTCATTTCTAAGTGGGTTGATTCTCGCTCCCCGTACGCTTTTAAGTTTACGGTTATGGGAAAAGTAGCGAGTAGGTTTCGGAATGTTTCGTGATTGGTACCCAATCACCTTTGACGGGAATACCGCAGTCCTCGTGGTCACAAGTTCACGATAGGGGACGGATTCTATGATTTTACGCAACTGACGTCGATCTCGGTCCATTCGACGAGATTTCCGCAGGCAAGTCATGCGGTCAGCCGGCCGTCTTGAGTATGAATGTTCGAAGTAGGTATCAAATATTAAGAATTATTCTGAGAGGATTGCACGAATCACGAATTATACAAGTTATACAAGTTTTCGAAATAACCGGTTAGATTACAATATATCCGATGGAACCAAAGTTCGAAGGAAAAATCGACATATAACAGAATTTCGAATTACCCATACTGGATGTCTCAAATTTACGAGACAGATTTTTAAAATAAGTTATAGCCTACGTATTTTGAAGCTTTATCATAATTCTTTTTCGAAGCGGTATCATTTCGCAAGATTGCGACATTACATTATTTCGCGTTATTTCTGGACTTCAATTTGACATAGTCTCCAAATAAATGCGAAGTTTCTGATTAGTTTCAGAAGTTTTCGCGAATAAACGTCTCGCGAAAAGTCAGGTTTCCTAATAACACAGATAAATATTTCACACAAAACTAAAGTCATCTTGATGCCGAAAATATACGCTGAACGATGTATACCACTCAGGATATCCTCAGTAGGCTATGCATTTCCTCGAGGTCGGGTACGGGGAAATGTAGCTTATGCAATCGGGCGCCGCTTGCATGAAATTCGCTCCATCGCAATCTCTGAGCCTAGAGGCGCGAGTTTAAATTATTCAATCCGCCTTCAGAAAATTTTCGTTACCCGTATGTAAAATTCGTCACTTTTTCGTTACTTTCCTCACCCGTTTGCAAAATTCGTTACTTTTTCGTTACTTTCATTACTTTCGTTACCAGTAGACACCCTGTATATTCATCACATATTTCCACCAATTGTCGTCACATTGTTCGTTTTCCTTATCTGCCGTTTATAATGCATTTCTGTCATTAGTTGCGTAAGACACCAATTTATCGACATGGAGGGTAACATTTACGAATAATGCAGTACCAATAATTATTTATAAAAATTAAAATCGGCATTGGGAAGTGGGAACGGCGAGTAGACATACGGACATGAAAAGTCGCAATTCTGCTCTCAACACATTTGTTAGAAGTTATTTTTGTATTAACTTAAAAGTGCATTAGAAATACAACAATAATAATAATTGAAATTCAAACAATATAAACACAAGAACGTGTATTGATGTAGGCCGACCAGTGTTCAAGAGTGAATGGTCATCTTCCGGGCTGTTATGCCGTGGTCTTTTATTTTGCGGAGGTGGTGGTGGCGTAGTCACAAAAAAAAAAGTGATACCATGGCATAACATAATGTGTGCGTTGAACAGTCGCCGAGGGTCTGACAGATCGACTGCAAGTCGTATTCACCAAATAACAGTACACTTCTGAAACCCAGGCTTTAATATTCTGTAATTGCAGCACAGCTTACCGTCAAATTTTGAGGGGTTCGTAAAGACAGGCATGGATTTCTTTTTAAGAAAGCTTCACACCATTTCCTTCCTGGCCGCCCATCTTTGAAAGGAAAGTGCCTCTTCAATTCTATTTTGAGGCACTAAATGCTATTTTGCAAATTGTCCTTTGTTACAGGGAAACACGCTTTTAATAGATTGATTACCCATTGAACTAGAACCCTTTGTTAAAAAGGAGCTTGGCCCCATCTTATTCTCTAAGAGTTTTTTCTTATATTTTGTCCGAGAGGGTGTTTCTCGGAACACTTATACGCGGCCTTTTTAATACTCCTGCCGTCCTCCACAACGGCCTTAATAGCAGCTTCCATTTGCTGAATATCGTAATTGTGTTTCAACATATTGCCTGAAAGCAAAGATTTAGTCTTAGAATAATATAATTTTTTTCATGTCAATTAAAAAAAAATCCTATGTAGCACACGTAGTCATAAAGACCGCCTGCTGAGGTGCGGCCGACAAGAAGACAGACCTTTATAATAACAACATACTGTAAATGTTTATTGGTTCCGAAACGTAAACGCGCTAGTGTTCGTCACGCATGTGCTCTACAGATCATCAGCTATGACTATTGGATGCGATGATCAAACTATTATTTAATTAATACAGGGTGCTTCAGAGCTACATTATAAGTATATTGCCGCAATCACATATGTTATGGAAACAATTACCAACTATATCACACACCTGTAACATCTTCAAATGTCGGAACATAGGAACTTATGCACATAATTAAACCAAGTGAGTGCTTAGAACATGCGAGGAACAATACGCCGCGTCAAGAAAGCTCAACTCACGGGAGGTTTTGCCGCTGGGAATCACCTATTACATCACACGCATGATTTCGCAAAGTTGCTCCTTATCAGCAACGAAGGTATGCTGAATTTTGTATGATTCGGTGCGTTGAGAAAGACCCGTTGACATGCTTATTATTTGTACTTATATACGAGAGTGACAACTAATGGCTCAGTGACGAAAACCGGTCCAGTTACCTTAATATAGTAATTGAAAGAAGTTTTCCTACATTGCACACAAACCAACTGTTTAACTTGCAAAAATGGAAATTATTGTGGAAAAAGTAATTAATATATATGCGTCCCAAATGAATTACTTTACACATACTTGGTGGTTTTAAAAATAAACAAGACACTTCAATGTCGACAACAGATTTTTTAGAAAAGGTTCTACCACCTTAATTTGGTCTAGGATCAAACGCTGCAATGTTCATAACCATCAAAATGCCCACTATGAGACCACCATAACCTCACTTATCCACCACTATTCCCTACTATCCCTTGCTAAGCAAAGAAATAGAATGGAATGGGCAAAGGGGAATCAAACATGGAAATGCAAACTTTATTTTTATTAACATAGGGAGGGAGAATGAATCAATTAGGGAATGAGTGATGATATTGAACGATCACATCTTATTAACATTTGTCAACACAACCGAGCACGTATTATTCACATATTTCACATTAATATACCAATAACGTGCCACACAACCGCTGACGGTTCTTGTAACAAATGAAAAGTGTTTAAAATGAAACAGAGAAGAAGACTGCAGCAAAAGCGCAATACAAAGAATGCAGCAAAACAGACTAGATGAGATATGAAACCATAACTTTCATTGGCGGATTTTAAACTTGGCGCTTCTACTCGGCCAATAGTGTGACATCTTACATTGGATATCAGGTGAAGCCTATTGGCTACACAATTCGATATCCTGCCCAATCGCGTACAGTACAAGTATGCAAAATGGTGTTCATATCGTCTGAATAACAAAATAATGTAACAAGAAAAATGTTTTTGTCATAAAAGAGAATTAATTTCAGTTATAATAATAAAAAAAAAAATACATATAGGCAAAAGTAAGAAATTTCATTCGTTACACTGAGAGTACGAAATTCATTAAAATGAAATCTTTTAGCACACAGTAAATAGGGAAAAGGGGACGGGCCAAACTAGAATTTTGCTATACTGAAAATTTCGTTATACTGGTGTCTGTTACAACGGGATTCTACTGTAGCAGCACCACTTACCGATTAATGTCGCTGAAACAACCTCCATTTGTGACAAACAATAATAAGATATGCCTGCAGTGATAAAAACAAAAATCCCAAAGTTGAGAACAAATTATAAAAATAAATGTTCTAAAGTTGAGAACAAACCATATGGAAAATTATAGCAAATGTAAGCATAGACACGTTAAAAGTGACTCAAGATAATTTGCTCCAAGCCAATGATCTTGACAGCATTGTTACCTGCCCTCAAAGATAATGAACAAATGTCATTCAATGAATCTTACCTGCCTTCCTCACGGAGCTTCTTGAAGTCTTGCAGTACAGTGACAACATCCTTGATCCGCTGTTGTACATCAGCCAGTCCCAAGGGTTCCTCTTTCTCAGCCTCTGAGGGAAATGTGAAGACATCCTGGTCGGCAATGTTCATCTGCAGTTCCTCTTCAGCCTCTTTCCTGAAGGGAATCAACATGTCAAATTTCTAGTTGTGCACATCTTTCAAAATATGTACTCATGATAGAAAATGCATCCATATGGAAGACACTCTATTTTCTCAAACCTCTTGAAATAATCACCAAATAACACCTAAATGCCTAGGTATCTATATTTTTAGAATTTCGCTGTCTCGTAAGCCATTAGCATCACTAGTCTCACATACAGGGTTAATTCAAAATTCCGCTATATGTCAAACTATTCTTTGAACTTCTATAAAATTAATTGATCTCGAAAGTCTGTATAATTCGCACTTCGGAGGAAATGCTCCCCAATGTGGTGTTTATTATTCATACCCCGAATCATTTGTAATATTCGATACCTACTTCAATAGTTTGTCTGCCAAAGTGACATCCTTAAGGCGGTTGGTGGACCAATGACTTACCAGCGGGATTCTTGTCATGGTCCGAGATTGGCGTCCATTACGAAACAACCCGAAACCTACTGACGACGCTTACCCAAGCCTGACCATGAACTTAAAAGAGTATGGAGAGCGAGAAGTGCATCAACCACTAGAAAACAGCAATGACTGCATAGCTTTTCTTGTTGTTAATTCATTTAAGGGGCTTACGACATCTTGGCCATTAGCCCTTTGTAGTTAGGTGTGTGTTGAACTTGTCTGATAACCTGTATTTCTGTAATGACTCTAGTAGTGTGTATTAGGGACAGGGATGAGGTAGGCAGCCGGGGACTAGCCCAGCATGTACCTGGAAGAAATGTGGGAAAACCCGGGGAAAACCCACACTCAGGATAGCCACTGTCAGTGCCGAGATTCAAAACTTAGATGTTCAGACTTGCCACAGCTGCCCTCGCGACTGTGGTGCACATTTAACAAGCAGTCATTCTTCTCGTGATCCATCAAGGACTCACAAGCACAGCATAGGGACAGCAGGAATCACGTCACCCTACTTACGAGTGGCGCTGACCATATAACATGGACATATCCGTTCGCGTGTTTAAACCATGCCCGGCCTCGAACTTGCGACCATCGCTATGCAAGGACCGAGTGACTGTTATAACAGCCGGACGCAGAGCCAGTTGCATAACATAGCGATATTTCTCCATGTACGGCTGCGAGGACAATGTTAAACTCGTCAAATGGCTGTGAGCGGTGGCGATTGCGTAACTTTGCGATATTTATCCGCATCCGATAATGAGGCTAACAGGATTCTAGCCAAATGGATAGAAAACACCTCCGAATGCTTAACAAACCAATATTTTTCCGTACCGACTTCAAGGACGAGTATCTTGCAAACGACAAAGAAAGGGGCGAGATGATTCTCATGTTCTACCATGAAGACTACAAAAACAGGATCATCATGGTCGGAACCGGCTATATCTGCAAAGTAAGTTGATAGGTGGTCTGTGGTTTGCAACGCAATATGGATCTATAATCAGTTCATTATCAGTGTAAATTTCCCGTACAGTAGAAAACGTCTGAATAGCCAAAATGCGTCAAAGTTTAGTCCACACTAGAGATGAACTGTAATGGATGATGCACACCATTCCTATGATAAGTTTCTTATTCTGGTGAATAAGAATCTGAGCCTTGGCATGGAATTTCTTAACCACCACCAAAATGGTTATAGGTGGATGTCGATGATATCGGTTATGAACGTGACGATGGTCTCGTATTGCCGCTACAATATCTTCAAGTCCACTAGTCGACAAGGACTCCCAGAAAAGGATGGAATGGACCTCTCGGTGGCAGCAAGAAGCACATTAGTTATGTGCTATATCTCATCGTCGACACTCCTGCATCCAAAATCAACAGAAACAGCTTGTTCGGTAAATAATGGTCAATTTGCACATTGAAGTACCCAACAACTTGGGAACTCCACAGGCTGAGAGGAGTAAGAACGATCAGGAAATGGCCACTATCACAGAGGTCACCGTGTACTTGCCAACTAAACAAGGGGACAAGCACACGGCTACACACAATCAGATCAATGTGCGAGTACATGCCTTGCGCTAGGCTAAAACGGGTTGCTTCCCCTGTATTTAATAACGATAAATCCAGAGCTTGAATCAAGCCTTCCACATCTATTCCTCTGGAGCATGAAGAAGGAGAACTCCACTGTGGGTGACAGGCAAGGGATACCGTGGGTATATTCTAATCCCCCACCCACACGGCAAATGCAGAACAAGAAAAATCCTACTCACTTTTCCTTTTCTTGCTTCTTTTTTAATTTTTTAGCAGCTCGTTCAATAGGTAGGAGATCTTCCTCTTCATCCTCCTCATCCTGCTCTTCGTCCACGTCACTGCTAGCAGCCGAATCCGAACCAAAATCATCTCCAGGAACATCACTTGATGAATCTTCTTCTAGGGCTCCAGTCTGGACAAAGAAAATCATTACTTCCATAGCCGAGTAATTTAACTCCAGTGAATCATAAGGATTCCAGATCTGCTGATGAGCCTTAACTTGGTACAGCTGGGTGAAACCCAATAACATACAAGGTAAAAACCAAGAAGATTTACTGGGAAGAAAATTATGTTATTCCAATTGGAGTAGGTAAAATCATATCTCAAAGAACAAACACACCAACATTTACTTATCTTATATCCCACTTAAACCCAATGGTTAAAAAAAAAAAAAAAGGCAACTCAACCCCACCACATAACAAGTACAGTGTAAATCTCTCACGGTAAAAAAATAAAGAAAAAAATCATGTGTTTAGGAAAAGGAAAAATCAGGAATTGAGTGAAATGACCAATTTGAAAGAACAACAATTTTTGACACGAGTTATGAAATATCAAGCATCATCTACCTAAAACTTGATAGATCACAAGAAATCAATTCCCAATTACAGTATAACCTCGGCATTAACGATAAATGAGAGGTCAATAAGTCATGTATAAGCCAAGTATATTTTTCTTCTTTCCTAAATAACATATTTTTTGAAATACCGGTACCATATAACAAAAGAGAAACTGTTCCGCCCAGTCAATACATTTATTTAAAACAAGTTATAAACTTGTTAACATATGGTACATGTTTCGATACATAACTTTCAGAGCACAACACCGGTACCATACAAAAATATTACCTAAATTAGTAGGACTATGTTTAAAATAGGTTGCAAATTTGCAGTTCCAATATATACTTATGAATTTTGATAAATTAAGTATTATGGAAGTAGCAACAAAAGTTTCAACTTGCGCAATATGTACTGTATCCTTCAGCGTAGTTTACATGACCTGCAAGGCTCATACCAGCACCAAATGTCCTATCAGTAAATACCCCAAGTGGCAGAATATGCGGTAAACCGAATGCACCAAACTACAGCAGAATATGATACAATGCCTGTTATTTTCTTCGCTTTGGCAAGAAAAAGCACACAAACAACTACGGTCCTTTTTAGTATACGTGGAAATCCAAAGAATATGATTTCCTAAACCCCCTGCTAATACTTTTTTTTCATATACTTACTCATGATTATCGTTAAAACACAGAAATATAATACAAAATAAGCCATGGACATAGTCCACATTATTTTACACTTACAACCTTAGCATCGGAATGAACAAATGGAAACAGCTACCAAATAAACCAATCTTTCAACTACAAAAAAAATAAAAATAAATAGAACATTGATGTTTTTCAGTGCGTCAAAATGCATGATGATCTCTTGAAGACCACAACTGGTCATCCATATGTATTTATTAATCTCATGTAAATTTCTTTTTCAGGATTAGGGAACCACCCATTACAATATGGGTACAATAGTGTGGACCGACTGAAAATAATCAAATTTCGATTACTAAGGCGACACTGAAAAAGTCTTCAAACACCATAACATCAAAAAAAATATTGATATCAAAGGATTCAAAAGCAATATCATGGAGCACCGTATTAATAATCGAGGACCGTTAGGAAAATAGAAGTCAGAGCGATGTATCGAATACCAATCACACACCATTTCCCAGCTTTATTCGACTCCATAATGGAATCCATTAGGTCCTTATTGACAAAGAAACTGTTAAGCCACAATTTGAGGAAAACTCCGTCAATCAATACCTTACCAATCAATACCATATAAGGTATTGATTGACGGAGTTTTCCTCAAATTGTGGCATAACACACACCATTTGTCGGCAGTCTGAAGAAGTTCGTATTGGCACGAATTTGGAAAAGATGTGTTGTTGTTTGAGTCTTCAGTCTTTTGACTGGTTTGATGCAGCCCTCTATGCCTCCCTGTCCTGTGCTAATCGTTTCATCTCTACATAGCTACCACACCCTACATCCGAGACAATCTGTTTAACATATTATAACCTTGGTCTACCCCTACAGTTCTTGTCCTCAACCCTTCCTTCCATCACTAAGCTTGCTATTCCTGGGTGTCTTAGTATGTGTCCTACTAACCTATCTCTTCTCTTCATTAGCAGTCGCCAGAAACATCTCTCCTCTCCCACTCGTCTTAACACCTCTTCGTTTGTAACCCTATCTACCCATCTGATCTTCATCATTCTCCTGTAACATCATATTTCAAATGCTTCAATTCTTCTCTTTTCTGCTGCACCAATAGTCCAAGTTTCACTTCCATAGAGCGCCACGCTCCAGACAAAGGCTTTCAAAAATGACTTCCTAATACCTAAATCTGTATTCGATGTCAGCAGATTCCTTTTTTGTAGAAATGCTTTCTTTGCCTGAGCCAACCTACTTTTTATATCCTCTTTGCTTCGTCCATCACTGGTTATTCTGCTTCCTAAGTAACAGAAGTCTCCTACTTCATTCAGCTTTTCACCTGCCAATTTGATGTCCATAGAGGTTTCTGATTTATTTCGGCTGCATTCCAGTATTTTTGTTTTACATTTATTAATTTTCATCATGTATTCTTTCCGTAAGACGGAGTCCATACCATTCAAAAACTCATTCAAATCCTCAGGCGTGTCGGCCAAGATGATGATGTCATCAGCAAATCTCAAGAGTTGAAATTATTTCTCCTTGAACCTTCACTCCAACTTTAAATTTTTCTACAATTTCCTTCATTGCTTTTCAATGTAAAGATTGAAAAGTATGGGTGATAAGTTGCAGCCTTGCCTTACACCTTTCTGAATACCAGCTTCTCTCTCATGTCCTTCAGCTCGAATGACTGCTGTCTGGTTTCTGTACAGATTGTATACCACCCGCCTATCCCTGTATTGTATTCCAATAGATTTCAAAATGTCAAACAATTTAGTCCAATCAATGTTATCGAAAGCCTTTTCTAAGTCTACAAATGCCATGAACGTTCTCTTATCTTTCCTTATTCGACCTTCCAAAATCAGCCTAAGACTTAGTACAGCTTCCCTTGTTCCTACATTTCTCCTGAAACCAAACAGGTCTTCACCCAACTCCGTTTCTATCTGGCTTTCCATCCTCTTGTGAATTATTCTAGACAGGCTCTTTTAAGCATGAGTAATCAAGCTGATTGTACGGTAATCTTCACATCCGTCAGCTCCCACTTTCTTTGGTATAGGGATAATAACATTCTTCTTGAAATCAGGGGGTACCTCACCTGTCTCATAAATCCTACACACCAAGTGAAATAACCTGATCAGACCTTCATCTCCTATGCAGCGTAGCAACTCAATCGGTATATCATCTATGCCTGGTACTTTGTTCCTGCTCAAGTCCTCCAATGCTCTGTCAAATTCTGATCTCAATATTAAATCTCCTTTTGCATCCTCATCAATTTCCTCCTCCCTTTCCATTACATGATTCTTAATCTCCTTTCCCTTATACAAACACTCTTGTAAGCTTTCCATCTCTCAACCTTTTCTTCCCTATCTGTTAGGGGCTTTCCATTTGTGTCCGTAATATTACAGCATTTAGTCTTCTTTTCCCCAAAAGTATCCTTAATCCTTCGATAAGCTGTGTCTACTTTTCCTAATTTCAGACAATTTTCTATACCTGCACATTTCTCCTTCAACCATTCTTCTTTCGCTTCCTTGCACTTCTTGTTAACCTCATTTCTCAGACGTCTGTATTCTGCATTCCCCTTTTCATCTCTTACATTCTTGTGTTTCCGCCTTTCATCCATCAGTTCTAGTATATCCTGAGTGATCCACGGTTTTCTGTCTATTTTTTCTTTCCTACCAATGTTTTCTTCTGCGGATTTTGTTATTTCCTTTTTCAAAAGTGCCCATTCGTCAGCAATTGAAGATTGTTTAGGGTTTTTCATTAGTCCTTCCTTTATACTCTTCTTGAATCTTTCGTTTACATCCTTCACTTTCAGTCTGTCTATCGCCCACCTTTTTGGCTTTTGACTTTTCTTCAGTTTCTTCAACTTTAATCTGCATTTCATCACAACCAGATTGTGGTCAGAGTTTATGTCAGCACCAGGATATGTTTTACAATCCAAAATCTGGTTTCGAAACCTCTGCTTGACCATAATTAAGTCAATTTGGTAACGCCCTGTATCTCCTGGTCTCATCCATGTGTATATTCAGGGTGTCTACTGTAAGGATGAAGTAAAAATTAGTTACTTTTTAGGTACCTTTCAGTTACCTTTTAGTTAATTTTAGTTACCTTTGAATTCAAGTTACGTCTGCGGTCTACAAGCATAGGCCCTCATCACGCGGTGAAGAAAAACAACAATGAACTGTTTTTAAAGAAGTTTTTTATTTATCTATGGCTTTTAGTGCCAGGAGTGTCCGAGGACATGTTCAGCTCGTCTGAGTCTGTAGCTGCTTCCAATGGACACCCTTAGGGTGAGCTACAAGTTCCGTTCAATTTCAAGTTGCTACCAGATATCAATGATACCTAGTGGTGAACGTTGGAACTTTGATAGAGCATTCCGACGAAATATAACCTAACAATTTAGCTTCACACAAGTTTTGTCTGTGGAAGAATCCTTTACATGCCATAAATCCATGACATGGGACCGCCGGCTTTACTTCCCCTCCGAAGGAAGGCATACTGAAGGATTTTTAATGCTCTTAAGAAATCCGAAGACTTCGGCCAGGTTTGAACCCGCTATATTGGGCAGAGCAGTTCAGCATGCTACCAACTACACCACCGAAGCCGCTTTAAATGAAATTCACATGATGTTATAAAAATTTTAAAAATAATAAATATATTCTAGATATTTAATATCCAATTAGTTGTTTCAGCTAATATGTCGTCTTGTCCACAATATGTTGTTATTATTACGGTACCAAGAGGTTGCTCAGCTCTAGACCATTTGACGAGATTTCCTTCGTCCCCGCGGTAGGTCGCGAAGAAATGTATGCGATGTTACGCGATCGTAACCGAATTCTGTCTTCGCAGTCAAATGCGGAGAAATATCGAGATGTTACACGATCGGCGCTGGTCTCAGTTGTTTGGTGAGCTTCCCGTAGTTTTCACGATAGAACACGGAGAAAAATCGCGATTTAGATCATCAGCGTCACTTTTAGTCATTCGACGAGATTTCCATTGTCCTTGAAATCGGGCACAAGAAAATATAGCATTATTATGCAATCGGCGCCACTTGCTGTCCGTTTGACAAGAATACAGGTGTCCTCGTCATTGTATGCGGAGAAATATCGCGATGTATCGCAATCGCTGCCGCTCTCGGCCGTTTTACGTTGTCCTCGAGATATTATGCAATCGTCGCCGCACCCGGCGTTCAACGATTGTCTGCCTGTCTATCTGTCCTGATAGAATGGCGGAGGAAAGCTCAAGGATGGGCATGGTTAAAATTCACGCGTAGTTATGAACATGTTGTTCGGTCGGCGCCGTGATTCCCTTTGTCCCTATGCTGTAGTTGGGAGTTCATGAGTTCAGGGTGGATCACGAGGAGGATTTAGTATTTCGATGCTACGTAGGCTGCCATTTTAAGTGGGTTGATGCACTTCTCGCTCCCCGCACGCTTTTAAGTATACGGTCATGGGAAAAGTGGTAAGTAGGTTTCGTGATGGGTGCCCCGTGATGGGTGCCCAATCACCTTTGACAGGATTCCCGCAGTCCTCGTGGTCACAAGTTCACGATAGGGGCTGGGTTTTATGATTTTACGCAACTGACGTCGATCTCGGTCCGTTTGACGAGATTCCCGCAGGCAAGTCGTGCGGTCAGCCGGCCGTCTTGAGGATGCGATTTTGGAGGATGAACGTTTGAAGTAGGTACGGTATCGAATATTACGAATTGTTCTGAGAGGATTGCACGAATAATACGACAAGAGGGCAAGTTTTATTTCGATTGAAAACCACGAATTATCAACAAGTTATCGAAATAATCGGTTACATTATATATCCGATGGAACGAAAGTTCGAAGGAAAAATCGACTTTATAACGGAATTTCGAATTAACCAAACTGAATGTCGCAAATTTACTTGACATTTTTTAAATAAGTTATATGTATTTCGAAGATTTTTCGCATTTATTTTGAAACGGTAACATTTCGCAAGATTGCGACATTAAATTGTTTCGCGTTATTTCTGGACTTCAATTTGACATAGTTTCCAAGTAACAGAAATGAGAGATTTCTTTTTAGTTTCGGAAGTATTCGCGAATAAACGTCTCGCGAAAAGTCAGGTTTCCTAATACAGTAACACAGAAAAATATTTCACACGAAACTTAAGACTTCTTGATGCCTAAAATATACGTTGAACCGATGTATACCACTCAAGGTATCCTCGGTATGTATTTCCTTGAGGTCGGGCACGGAGACATATAGCTTAGTACTATGCAATAGGCACGGCAACGCTTGCGTGAAACTCGCAATATCTGAGCCTACCGGCGCGAGTTTAAATTATTCAACCCGCCTCCAGAAAATTTTCGTTACCCGTTTGTAAAATTCGTTACTTTTTCGTTACTCATTTGTAAAATTCGTTACTTTTTCGTTACTTTCGTTACCGGTAGACACCCTGATATTCTTCTATTGTGATTACTGAATAAGGTGTTAGCTATGACCAATTCATGCTCGGTGCAGAATTCCATCAGCCTACTTCCTCGATCATTCCTTTCACCTAATCCGAAATCTCCTGCTATCTTCCCTTCTCTTCATTTTCCTACCACAGCATTCCAATCTCCCATTATTATAACATTTTCATCACCCTTGATATACCTCAGAATTTCATCTATTTCTTTGTAGACCTTTTCAACATCTTCATCATCAGCTTGACTGGTAGGCATATAGACTTGTACCACTGAGGTGCACGTAGGTTTAGTATTGATTTTTGCTACAATAATCCGTTCACTAAATTGCTCATAATATTCCACCCGCTGTCCAAGTTTCCTACTCAATATAAGACTAACCCTGGCTTGGCCATTGTTTGATTTAGTGCTAATGACCCTATAGTCACCTGACCAAAAGTCCGGTTCTTCCTGCCAGCGCATTTCACGGATCCCAACCAAATCCAACCTCAACCTATCCATTTCCCTTTCTAAGTTTCTAACCTTCCACTTCCTAGCAGACTTCTAACATTCCACGCTCCGATCTGTAGAATATCAGATTTCCTCTTTGTCACTCTGTGATGTTAACCCCCTCTCGAGTAGTCCCCACCCGGAGATCCGAACGGGGGACTAGTTTACCTCCGGATTGAAATTTTACAAGGGAGGAGGCCATCATCACATATAATTATGCATAGAGAGGTGCATATCCTCGGGAATAGCATTACGGCTGTAGTTTCCCGTTGCTTTCAGCCGTGCAGCAGAACGCAGTGTAGCAATTATTTGACTTATATTATCAATATCTTAACCGTCTAAAAGACAAGTAAAGAATTGATTTATTCTGAAAGCTGCTGCTCCCTTCAGAATAAGTAAAGAGCAATTCTACTAACAAAAATTCTAACCTTTTACTAACAATTAAATACCAAAATGCTACTAACGAAAAAATACTAAAGTTCCACCAACAACAAATACTACCTCTAAAACAATCTGTCACCAGGCACACTCACATGCACCATCACAGATCACAGTCTAATGAAACAATGAACTAAGTTATATCTAATAAACAATGCAACTGCCACCAGACACACTCACACACCACAGTCTAATAGAACAATGACATATATCTAATAAACAAACTAACTACATACTTACAACTAAAACTAACTACATACTTACTGTACATTCTAGAAGAGGAAAATGGAAAACAAAAACAAGATGATGATAATTGTTGTTTTAAGAAGAAATGGAAAACAATAGAACAAGGCAAATAAAGGACAGGAGGAAAAGAAATGCCCGCAACACTCGAAGAATGAGGATTGAGGGACTTGGAAGGAAGGAGAGCCATGAAAGGCAGATAGGAAAGTGAAAGAGAATTACTAAGAATTTGTAATTTTTACTTATAGAAAAGATTTACGCTTTGCCATTTTGCACTACAAAATTCACTACTGCACTGACACGAATTCAGAAAATGACTAATAAGAAGGGACAGAAATGAGCTGTATTGACAAATCGGTGTTAAATCCCTTTCAAGGAAAGGCAAGTCGTTAGTTAAAATTTCGACACTCTTGGCCAGAGGGTTTCTTCACTTAGGATGGGGAATTCCGTTCATCTACTCCAGTACAGGGACACCAACAAGTACTGTATTTCAACACGCCTTTTAAAACATCTCAAATAAATAAAATATTTATTGCAGCTAATAGCCAAAGGAATGATACAGACAAAATGAAACATACATAGGAATAAACTATTCATTACAACAGAAGGACGTCAGAGATTCAAGTCTATATGTACAGTACATCGCATGATATCTTTCGCAACATTTGCCGCAACGTTCACATACACAGTCTGCGTCTGGCTGGTGAAACTTCTTTAACTTGCACAGCTTATGGTGAAAGCCATGTATGGCAAAGCGTGTAACAGTATATCTTAGTTCGTAGCCTCCCCGTTTACAATCATTGCAGGTCATTGCGTCAGTGATGTAGAAATCCCACCATATGTCTCTCTTCTTCGATTGCAGGTTCTCCATGAGTTGCACGTATGCTGGTGTAGACGGTAGCGACCACATAATATAATTCACGTGTTAATTCATAGACTAGTCTTGAAGGCGTGTATTTTGAAACACACAGAACCTTCTTTAAGAAAGTCGCTTTTAGTTTTTCCATCTTTCCCAGGTGTTTCAATTTGAGGTGTGTCCAGATATTCTCTACTCCATATGTTACAACGAGTGTAACCTTGAGCTGGAAGAGTTTCAAGGCTGTTTTGACGGAGAGTTTTCTCAACTGTCTGATATCATTTATGGCCCTCGTAGCCGCACTGATCCTATCGTTAACGTGAAGCGTAAAGACGTTGCCCATTGTCTGAAGTGTCACGCCTAGATATTTAAAGTTAGAAACGCTATCCAGGGGTTTTCTATGTGTGTGAAAAACTGCTGGTTTTCCCCCTTTGCGGAAAGTCATTGATACAGTCTTGTTTTGGTTTAGGCTGAGTTCATTCTCTTCCGCCCATTCCAACAGCAGATCAAATGCAGATTGTAGATCCTCTTGAGATCTCGAGGCCACACAATATCGTCAGCGTACATATACAGAATTACTTTCTCCGAGACTACCTGTGTGATATCCGCCGTCGCGATGATGAACAGTAATGGGCTTAGAGGGTCCCCTTGCAATACACCGGTTGTTTGATCTATTGGGTTTGATGTTGTGATTCCATCGCTTATCTCTATGTAATTTGAGGCCAGGTTGCTTGTGATAAGCCGTTTTGTATAGCTGTTACTTTTCATTTGTTTTCCTAGCTTCTCTATGATGATCTTCCTATTGACCATGTCGAAAGCTTTGGAGAAGTCTATAAATATGGCATATAGCTTTCCTTTTGGGACTGTCGCAAGGCATGGTTCTGCGATGATTATAATTAGTGTGTGAACCGAAGGTGAACCACGTAGTGTAATAATTGGATAAGAGCAATATGTTAATGATGTATTTGTGTTGATATTCTGAGCACGTTAGCTGAAGGAGAGCACGATGTAAAGTGTAACCTCGGTATGTAAAATCGTAAAATATTCTAGTTCATCCAAAAAACACACTGCAGTTCCATAACATTTATGGAAAAAACATAAAACTTGGTGGGTATGAAGGTTAGAGCAGTATCAGGACTGTGCAAGGGAAGAACATAAAGGGGGAATCTGAGAACAAAATTAAGATTCCGATCAGTCCTTGGCAATATCGCATCATTTAAAACATGCTGCATTATAATAACCTGAATCTCGGATCGGGAAGTTCAGCATCATGAAAACAAGCATGCACCTACCATATGTATCTGAAATTGATTTTGAACAAAAATCTTTTGTTTTTGACAAAGGAGCTCACAGCACAGAAGAGACAAGGCAATCATCACATTCATATTGGAGCCAATCATGCTCATGACATGGCTGTGCCCTCAACATAATCAATGAAGATAAAGGCCCCAAAGCCATGTTAATACAAAGTTACAATTAGGCCCACATATTTATGGTAGATATGTACAGCCTTGATTAACCCAGATTAATAGAAATGTCTGCGAGACCGTGGATGATAAGTACAGGAAAACTATGCTTACAGGAACAGTAGATATTATACTCCCATCAAGAAGAAAGTCATCTTGTCGGCATTATTGCATACCATGAACCTGATTTCTTCCAAGACAGAAAAAATTAGAAGAACCAGAAGAACATCAAGGATGAAAGAGGAATAATGGCATGTAATGAAATTATCAGTACATTTGCCAACACAGCTGTCACGTATTATATCACCCTTCCAATTTCACTTAACCTGTAACTCTGGGCACAATAAGCAAGAGGCACACAGTCGACCTATATTGAACAAGATGACATACTGTCATTTACTTACACTAGCTTCATCTTCTTCCTCTTCATCAGCAATACTTCCACTTTCTTCCTCTTCATCATAACCTTCTTGCTGTTCGTCATCCTCCTCCTCATCATCTTCCCCCTCAGAACTCTTCTCTTCATCTGAACCCAATAATGGCCTCTTTGCAGACTTCTGGACAGGCTTGAGCCATGACTGGTTCTCATCACTGAACCCTTTACTCATACCTATCAAACAAGCAATATAATTGCCATGAGTAAATTTATGTCATCCTATTCCTTGGTATTTTACTTAATAATAATTTGATACTCAATACGAGAACAATTAGTGTACTCAAAATCATAAGCACAGGTGATTAATTCTGTGAGGAAAGGAAGAGCTATTAAGACTTATGACGAAAAGGATAAAAGGTAATTGAGACACTCCTATGGATTAACTGGTGAATTACATAAGACATAAACAAAAGATTCTGATCTTAATCTCTAATTTAAATTTCTTCTCACTCAAGCAATTAAGATCCATTTAATATTTATCAGAGACTAAAGCTCTTTCATACGGTACATATTCATTAATAATATGTAAAAACAGATGGACAGCAACAACTTCCCTAGTAAGAACAAGGTCGAGAAAAAACACAAAAAAGGAACATCTCAGACAGCGGTCCAAATTCAAGGGTAGGTTCTTCATTGCAGGCAAGAAAGAGTTACTACTGAGTGGATCATGGCCCTAACCTTCCACAAAATCAAAACCATTCTACTGCAGCTACCCTCACCCTTCACCTGTTATATTCAGGTAGTCACCAAACCACAAGAACGCTTTTCCCTATTATCATGATCACTTCAGTTTCATGTCCTGTGTGAGTTCAGTGCTCAACTCGGGATAGTCTCCACTTATTCGCATATTGCCTCTTCTGATAGTACTGGTTCAACTCCCTCCAACTGGTCCACTCCGAGTCAACCAGACAGCAGTCGAGCCTCAAACTAATGTTCAATAGTGAATGACCAATACAATGCACACACTTCAGGAAGGTAACCAAAATTAAAATGATTAAAGTGAAAAATAAAACTGGCTCAAGTTTTTAAAAAATGAAAAGTTTCCAAGCAATATTTCAGAAAAAAAGTATTGATGAATATTTTATCTAACACTGAAAGAAAATTTATAAAAGAGAAAGAAAACATTAAAAAAATTGAAGGTGCAATGATACGACCAATAGACTAACTAGAATAAAATCTAAATACAGAGTCTCAATTTCTCCATTGACATTAACATTCGGCTCCCAGACAACTGTCTAATCATCGAGCAATACTTTAATGATTAAAAGTTAATTTAGTTTGTTATATTTTCAAGTAAAAATGATTGAGTTTAATTGTTTATGTCAAGTCTAGCAAGAAAGCAAATAACAATGCAAAGAGGCAAGTCTGCACTAACAAGCTCTGCCATGCCACCTGCCCAACTCAAAATTGCACTGCTGAACTTCTCATTTCTCAAAATACGGTAATTGTTGTTGCTAATGAACATCCAAGATGCATTCTATTTTAGGAGTTTTCTCATTATTTTGGTCAGCTTTTAGCAACTTCAATTCTTGTTCTGTTTCTTGACATTTAAGAGTGACTTGTAATTTAATGGGTTAACTTTTCCACCCTATCAATACCCACTAAATTACAAGTTACTTATTTGGCGATACGGACCCGAAATAATGGAGGTTAATTCTAATGATCCTAATTCAAGAGTGAATCATGACCTACCTTGAATGTTTCGGAATTGGGAAATAAGGGATAATCGGTTTGCAATGTCATTCTGTAGGCTTGTAACAGTACTCGTGTGGCAAATTGCTGACAATGAAATATAAATTAAGTTAAGAAATGATCAACAACAAAAAATGTTTAATGAACATAAAACAACAAAAAAATACAATAATGAAGTGAAAGATGAGATGAAAATGAAAAGATGATAGCACAGAACCCATGCCCAGGGTTACGGGTGAAGTCCTTAATGGCAGCGGCGGCGGAGTAGGAGACTTCGGTACGGCAAAGCTGGCAGACGAGGCAACCCTCCCTTCTGGGGATTAAATGAGAAGGGGAACTTTTCCTCAGCTTGTGTAGGTAGCAGTGAACGGCTTTGAAGGCGGATGAGGAACAAGTGTCCCAACGGCAGAGAAGGCGGAAGAACTGTCACCAGCAGCGTCTGTACTCCAGAGGAGCGCCTGCAAAAGGCGTCTGTTCCCCATGTTAGGGGCGGTCTAAAGTAAAAACCTGGCAGTAGGTTATAAAATGCCTTTGGGTGTGGCGAGCCCATCGAACAAATAGCCTATATTATGAAAGTTTGTGAATTGAGGCCTCGGAAACAGCTAGGGCGTCCCCCGGAGGCGACGCGCAGCTCCCGGTGTCCTGGGGGAGCTGTGAGAAGTAGGCTACCAGACGTAACGAAGGTTGGTTTCATTAATGTCATGACACTCAATAGAAAGGTAGAAGAGCTGGTTGATTATATGGAGAAGAAAGATATAGCGATGCTGGGAGTGAGTGAAACGAAATGGAAAGGGCGAAAAGAAGTGTAGAAAGGGAAAGGGTACAGATTATATTGGAGTGGAGGACAGAAGGCAACGAATGGCGTTGGTGTCATATTGAGAGAGGACCTAGACCAGTATGTTGAAAAAATTGACCCGATTAGTGACCGGATTATCAAAGTCAGGCTTGGACTTGAGAGTGGTACAAAAGATTTTATACAGGTTTATGCTCCCCAAACAGGGAAGGTAGATGAATGTCTAGAAGAGTTTCTAGAAGAGCTGGAAAAGTGTATAGAAGACAAAGAAGTGATAATAATGGGAGACATGAATGCACATGTGGGAACTGATAGACAGGGAAAAGAAGAGATTATTGGCCCGTTTAGCTATGGAAATCAGGATGAAGAAGGAGACCTGTTAGTAGATTTTTGTAGGAGGAATGGATTAACTGTTGGAAATACGTGGTTTAGGAAAAAGAACTCGCAAAAAATAACTAGGTATGGATGGGGAGACAGGAAGACAAAGACAATGATTGACCTTATTCTGGTGGAAAAGGATAAACAAAGACAGTTAGTAGATGTGACAGCTATGCCCAGAGGAGATTTTGAAGGAGACCACAAAGTGATGATAGCCAAAGTAAGGCTTGGTAAAATCACAAAACTAGTAGAAAAAAGGGAAAGAAAAATAAAGGTATGGAAACTAAAAGAGAAGGAGGTAATGGAAAAGTTTCAAGAGGAACTAAAACAGGAAATTCCCAAAGATGAAGCAAAAAGCATAGAAATGGAATGGACATGTTTTAAGAATGGATTTGTGAAGTGTGCAGTAAACACTTGTGGAAGATTATCAGGGAGGAAAAAGGAAAGGGAGACTCCTTGGTGGAACAACAGGGTAAAGGAAGCAGTTAAAGAAAAACAAATGGCATGGAGAAAGTGGATATGCAGCAAAGATGCAGAGAAATGGCAAAAATATAGAGAAGCCAAGAAGGCATGTCAAAAGATTGTACAAGAAGAAAAAAGGAAAAGCTGGGAAAGTTTCACTGAAACTCTAGAGGAGGATATCAAAGGAAGTAAAAAGGTTCTATATGGGCTAGTAAAAAACAGTGTGAAAGGTAGGGAAAACACAAAATTTGTAAAAACTGAAGCGGGACAGATATTGTATGAAAGAGATGGTATATTGAAAAGATGGGAAGAATACTTTTCAAAGCCACTGAATGTTAAACACATTGAACTGGATGAAGAAAGAGAACAAGAAGGAACAATGGAGGAAGAAGAACAAGAAAAGGAGATATCTATGCTAGAAATAGAGGAAGCCATAAAGAAGATGAAGAGTGGCAAAGCACCTGGAGTGGATGAGGTGACCACAGAAATGATAAAAGCAGCAGGACCAGTAGGGTTGCAGTGGCTGTATAGATTATTTAGAATAATTTGGAAGAAGAAAGAGATCCCAGAAGAATGGGGAAAGGGTTTAATTATCCCACTTTTTAAGAAAGGTGACAAAAAGGAATGTAACAATTACAGAGGGTTCACCCTTACTGCCCATGTAGCCAAGATCTTTGAGAGAGTATTGGAAGGTAGACTGAGGAGGCAGACAGATGGAGAGATGGAAGAAGAACAGTATGGTTTTAGGAGAGACAGATCAACTTTTGATCTAATCTTTACACTAAGGCATATGATGGAGAAAAGATGGGAGTTTGGAAAAGACATGGTGATGACTTTTATTGATATTGAGAAAGCTTATGACAGTGTGCCTAGACAGGTGGTGTGGGATGTATTAAGTAAAAGGCAAGTTAACAGTGCAGAAGTGCAAATGGTGAAAGCTATGTACAAATATTGTGTCAGTAGCGTAAAGACCACTATAGGAGAAACAGAATGGTTCAAGGTGGAAACGGGTCTCCGTCAAGGAAGTGTATTGTCCCCCTTACTATTCATCATAGTCATGGATGAAATCCACAAGAATGTTAAACAGACATTGGGACAAGAGGCAACAAAGGCCATGCTGTTTGCAGATGATATAGTGATATGGGGTGAGGATGAAAAGGAAGTACAAAAACAAGTAGATGTATGGAACCAAGAGATTGAGAAGTTTGGGATGAAAGTTAGCACAGAGAAGAGCAAGACAATGGTAATGTCAAGGGGAAGTAAGGAGGGAAGAGAAAAGATAGAAGTGAACGGAAAAATTCTAGAAGTGGTGAAAAGTTTCAAGTACTTGGGAAGTGTGATCACAGAAGATGGAAAGATTACTGAGGAAATTGGAAAGAGAATACAACAAGTGAACAGCTTCTACCAGAGTGTTAGGGGTATTCTGTGGAACCAAGATATCCCAAAGAAATGTAAGCAGGTATTATATTCAACCTATTATGGACCCGTACTAACATATGCAGCTGGAGCATGGACCACTACAAAAAGAGAGGAGAGTAGAATACAAGCAGCGGAGATGAAATTCCTAAGAGGTATAGAAGGGAAGACCAGAAGAGATAGAATCAGAAACGAGGAGATAAGAAGAAGGACAGGAATCTTGAAGCTGCAGACAGGATAGAAACAACCAAGTTAAAGTGGTATGGATATATGATGAGAATGGGAGAGGAGAGAGTGCCAAAGAAAGCTTTTCTGGAAAAGGTTTCGGGGAAGAGACCGCGCGGAAGGCCCCGAAAGAGATGGGCAGATACAGTGTGGGAGTGCGTGGAGAAGAAGGGAGGAAAACCTGAAGATGTACTTAAAGGGGGGAGAGGAGTGGTGGAGAGGCAGGCAACGTTGGAGGTCCTTGATTCACAACCCGACCCAGGAAGCTGGAAACGGGAAATGAAGAAGAAGAAGATAAAAACTTAAAGAAATTAATCAATTAAAATTATGAAATATTTTACACAAAAATAAAATTCTGAACTTTGGAAAATAGAATAAAATATTTCTCTTAGGAGAAAAGGAAAAAAAATTGTAACTTATTTTTCTTGTCTTCTGTGTCAAAGAAGTAAAATTGATTCCCCGGAAATAAATTATACGCAAGCCACGTCTGAAAAAATAAAACACTTCCATTAACACAAAGTTAAGATGTTATATATCAATCCTGACCAACATCATCTTAAACTTCTCAATCAAATGACACCCAATTCAACACTCAAAGACAAAATTGAACAAATAACAAGTAAAATGTTAAAACCGATATAAATACCAGAACAGTAACAAAAACCAAAGGAAATCAAAGAACATAAGATGAATGAAAATCACAACCCCAGAAATAAATGTACAGAAGAAATCGCTATAAAATACAAATAAGCAGAGAAAGAAGAAAACACTTAAATGAAGCCTTCCCATTAATTCAACTCCAAAATAAATTGAAACAAGTTTGAAACATATCCTGGACAAGCATTTCCCCCTCACCAAATTATATAAATAATACTTTCACATAATTTACAATTTTGAAAGAAAACTTTAAACAAAAGTTTGATACTTTTCAGTCGGTCAAAACAATTGTACCCAAGTGACATTCTTGAATTCTTTATTTCGAAATACAGCTGTACCTTGTCAGACACTTACGCAGAATCTTGTAACGAGGACCCGTGTGAGCTGTTTTTAGTTTTTCAGTTGTGTCTTTTATAGGTGTTCGCAATGGGAAAATATATTAATTATACGGCGAACTTTAAATTAAAAGTGATAACGTACACTGAAACACACGGGAAACGAGCTGCAGAACGTGAATTCACAGTTAACAAAAAATTCGTTCGGGACTGGCGGAAACTTAAAAATAAGTTGAAAAACACTAACCCGCACAGACGCGCATTTCGAGGACCGAAATCTGGAAAATTTCCCGAAATTGGTACGGAAGTGCTGGAGTATGTTAGAGAAGTGTGCAACAACGGTTGCAGTGTTGCGTACGATATGCTTCAAATGAAGGGGCGTGAAGTAGCGCGTCGCACGAAACCCAGTTCAAAGGTAGTCGTGGCTGGGTAATGAGGTTTATGCGACGAGAAGGCCTATCAGTGCGAAGGGGGACGACTGTTTTGTCAGAAGTTGCCGTCAGACTACACGGACAAAGTTATACAGTTCCAACAGTTCGTGAACCGTCAGCGCCAGGAAACTCCATATCTTCTGTCACAAATTAGAAATGTTGACCAGACGCCAGTTTTTTTTATATGCCTCGCAGTAGGACAATTGCAGAGAGAGGTGCTATGAGCATACCACTTAAAACAACAGGCAACGAGAAACTTCGCTGCACGGTTATGCTCGCAGTTACCGCAGATGGGAGAAAGTTGCGCCTTACGCAATTTTTAAAAGAAAGACGATGCCGAAGGGCGTGAAATTTCCATGTGGCATTCATGTGCACGTGCAACATTAAGGTTGGATGGACTAGGAACTCATGGTGGACTGGGTGAAGACTGGGTGAAACAAGCGGCCAGGTGCGCTGCTAAAACAACAAGCGATGCTAGTAATGGACAGTTTTAGGGCTCACCTTGTGAATGAAGTGATAGATCCTAAAGGACACCAATACTCAGCAGGCGGTTATACTTGGTGGATTGACTTCCATCCTTCAGCCATTGGACGTTTGTTTAAATAAACCTTTTAAGGACAATCTACACCAGTTTTACAATGAATGGATGATCATTCACAACCACGAGGTGACACCCACAGCAAAATTTAAGCGGCAGTCCATGGAATGCATTTGCACGTAGGTTGTTAGGAGCTGGGATCTTATTCCACTTGAAACAGTTGTTAAGAGCTTCAAGGAGACTGGAATTTCGAACGCTTTAGATGGCACTGAGGACGACAAATTATGGCAGAGTGACAAGGAGCAAGACAATGACCAAACGCTCTCGGGGAGCAGTGAGGAGAGTGGAGAGAGGCCCAGTAGGCCAAAACAAAACAAACTTTGATGTTGAGATAAGAGCAATTTCACATGCACTTTATCAAAAATGTGTTATTATTACAGATTCAAAAGCAGCCATCCAAGCCATCTCGTCAAATTATAAGCCCCAAAATAAAGAACTGAAAGAAATTTTTTTGTATGATAAAAACCCTTCAAAGACTCCACAAACAGATCTCATTTCAGTGGATCCCTTCTCATGTTGGAATAGCAGGAAATGAAGAAGCAGACAGATTAGCAGAAAAAGGTACCACACTACAACAACCTGTCAGTCAGACTGATTTTATGTCAGCAAAAAGGATCTTGAAAATACTATCAAAAACAGGTATGAAGAAATGGCAAAGAAAACAGCAGAAACCAAATTATGGAAAGACATTGATGCTAAATGGGATCAATATAAATTAACACCAAGAAGAGAAGCTGCAGCCTTCTTCAGACTTAACACTGGCCACGACTGCCTTGCAGCTCATCTGAAACGAATCAACATCCTGAGATCTGAAGAATGCACACTTTGTCACGAACCTGGAAGTAAAATGGATAAGGGACACCTGCTACATTGCAACAAACTTGATGTGACTGCTAGAACTTCTGGAAACCTTACACAACTCTATTGGAACGCAAGAAGGCTGATGGATTGGAATCCGGGCTAGCCATAGGAAACAACAACAACAACAGTTTATTTTAATTTTATTCGTGTAGTAAATAGTTATTCAGAAATGACACACAGAAAGCCTATGGAGATTTCAGATGAGTTGAGAAAATCCCGATCTGAAAGAATGAAAAAGTACTGGAAAGAGCGCAAGAACCAAGCAGTACTACCTTCAAAGAAGAAGTGATTGTGGAACGACTCAAGTGGTCCAATGTGACCAATCAAGATTAATAATAATAATAAATAGTTATTCAAATAATGCATTTTATAAGATTACTTCTTCGTTTTTTTCTTTTCATTTTTCCTCGCACAATTGTCCACCCCGCTTTACAACAAATATTAGGCCAAAAATCTGCGACGATTATGCGAGGAAATACAGTATACTCATACATTTAGGAGAAAGTAGGCTATATGTCCTTTACTGAACATCTTGTCTTTCAGGCAGTCTTAACTTATAATTGGGCATAAATATGTGTTGATTTACTGATTGCCCTTAAGAAATATAGCCATGCCAGAAAATGGTGCAGAAACATCCTTATGGCACTGCTATGTGCTTCATAACAATAGTGCCTGGATTTCCTACCCTTGAGACCTAAGTTATATTGTAGAAACATATCCTACGACATTGGGCGCCGCTCCTACTGGTTGGTGGGTGTCAAATTACTGCCATGTTGAAATCAATGTCTTAGCTATGCAAGTTGCCTTCCTGATCTGAATAAGCATCTGTCTCCTTTCTTGAACAATTGTCTGTCTCTCAACCCAACTGATTTCTTGCATTCGACACCAACACCACATCCCGAATGCTACCAGCCTCTTGATGTCTTGGTTTTGTAATCTGAGGTATACTGAACTGGCATAAAAGGGACTGCTCATCATGAAAGGCTTTCTGAGATATAGCTATCCAGGATCGAGTTTCATTATTACATTGTAGATTTCCTGTTATGATCTGGTCAAGATAAAAGCAGCAGGAGTTAATGGGATACAATGGTTGTACAGAGTATTACATGTTATATGGAAGAACAATAAGATCCCTGATGACTGGTCTATAGGTTTAATAGTGCCATTGTTTAAAAAAGGAAACCGGAAAAGATGTGAGAACTATCGTGGAATTACTTTGTTATCCCATGGTCTAAAGATCTTGGTAAAAATAATTGCGAAAAGGCTTGCTTAGAAAAGGCTTTAGAAGAAGAACAACATGGCTTTAGACCAGGAAGGAGTACTATTGACTTGATCTTTGCAGCAAGAATGCTTATTGAGAAAAATCTTGAAAAAAGGAAAAAGTTAGTGATGGTATTTCTAGATATAGAGAAAGATTACGACACCGTTGCAAGATCAAAATGCTGTATGAAAATACAAGGGCATGCGTAAGAATAGGTAATGGGGAAAGCAGATGGTTCACATCAAAACAAGGAGTCAAACAAGGAAGTTCACTGTCTCCATTACTATTCATCACAGTGATGGACATAATCCTGAAGAGAATGAAAGAAGAAAAGGGTAATGAAACAAATGCCCTTGTCTTTGCAGATGACATCATGATTTGGGGAGAAAGTGCTGTAATATATTTGTGATACTGCGAGCCAGCCACCTCAGGATAGTGGGGCTATAATACTAGCTGAAAATGAATCCACAAAGACAGTACACTTGCTTCACAATTCACACACTATTTATTAATAATAATCCTTCTCCAAGGGGTTGATCTCTAGCAATCATTAACTAACAATACCTTGTTTGTCAAAATATTAGCCAGCTTCCATACTAGATCCAATCAACACTATGAATAATTCAATAGGAAAAGGGGCTTTTCACAATATTAAAATATTTCTCTACTCCCTTCCTTTCTTCTTGCATTTTCTTAAAAGTCTCTTTCTGACCTTCTTCTTGCCAAACACCAGTTCCACTTCTCCAGATTGTCAACATACAACATTATCTCTTCATAAGCCAGCCTCAATACCATCTCAAATCAACACTATCCATCATTCCCATCTTTCTAAAACCAACTAGCTTCCATTCCTCATGGCCATTCTCAACAACATTCCCATGGCAACCTTGCCCTAAGATCAAGGCACCTTCTCCATAAGCCAAAGCCACCTGGTCCACCCACTGGCTACCCACCACCAAAGAATCTCAAGGCACTGGACACATAAGATTCTCTGTGGTGGCCTACCAATAAGTGGCCATGGCTGGCAACCAGACAAAAATAAAAAATAAATAATTACAAACAGAAAGAAACTAGGAGTCTCTGTAACCTACAAATGTAAGGTTACAGTGCCAGAGAGGTACAAGAAAAACTGGATGCATGGGACAAGCTGTTCAAGGAGTATGGGTTGAAAATAAGCCAAAGTAAGACAGTAGTGATAACAACAGGACTGTTGAACTGTTTTCTCCCATTTTAATTTACACCCCTTTTCCTTCTCTTGTGCCAATTATTTGAATTGTTCTCTCTTCTTCTCGGTTATTACTGGCCAGAATAACTGAGCAGATCAGTGGACATTTCTGTAATTACTAATCAGGTTCATTATAGTAACTCGTTACTATACCGAATCGTGATTAGTGGCCCCTCTCTTTTCTGTATCTATGCTTCTCTGTTACCAGGGACAACTCCTTGTTTGTCTCTGGGCAGTCTTCTGTTTTTTTCCAATGTAGGGTTTACGTGTTTTTGTTTTTTTGTTGAGCTCCCATTTTCGGGATGCCTTGCTCCCTCTTTCCTTTTTATTTATATTTATCTTTGAGAAGTGCTCGTACCTGACGTGATTTCACTAAATCTTTGTTTCTTTTATCTTCATTCTGTGATATTTGCTTCACACCTATGCCATCAAGGTAAGGTCTCAATATTCTTCTTTGTTTTGCATGTGTGTGTGTATCTTTCATGTGGAATACTATGGTGTTTTACGTAGTATAGTATGTCCACCGTGTGTATGTTAGTTTCCTTGGAGTGCAGTCTTTCTTTACCTTCCCCCTTTTATGTTCCGTTTGTATTTTTGTGTGTGTGACGGCTCTGTGGCTTACTGTGTGGTTTTCTTCTTCCCGGGGTCAATTGGTCCCGTGTTCGAGCAACGCGCTTGTTCGCTCAGGGACGCATTTATAACCCGTGACTTCATCAATCTCTATCTGTCTGGACAAATAGTTGATCAATTTAAATATCTTTATGTCGAAATCTAAACATTATGTGTCAGAAAACGGTATAATAATGAGGCTCATTATAACACTTTTTCTCATTATGAAACAGTTTCTCCCACCAATCAGAGCTCAAGAAACAGTTGTGTGAACAATTAGGTAAGGATACCTTCGTGCATGCGCTCAAAATCCGCTGTAAACAATAGCTGTTCTGTGTTGACAAGCAAAGTGAATGGTCTCTGCATTCGGAGTGCCTTGACCCACGCATGCGCTCTGTTCAGTCAGCAAAGCCAGCACGCCCTGTTCACTAACTGAATCCCACAGATATTTATGAATATTTATGTTAAAACATACAATTAAGTTATAATTATCGTCGAACATAAACAGTCGTATGCAACTCGCCTATAATGGTAATTAAGACACTCGTATGGAAATTATAAAACTCGTGTCTTAATTATTGCCATTATAGGTTCGTTGCATAATGTACTATGGTAGCACACTGAGTAAGGATAACAACAACAACAGTGAAGTAACAAATCGGACTAGTAATGCAGCCAACTTCTATGCACAAGTTAGAACACTACTGTGGGATGATAAGGTGCCCCAGGAAGTGTAAACATATACTGTTTAAGACATACTACATCCCAATTATTCTAACTTACGGAGTAGAAACATGCACCCTGTCCAGAAGAGAAGAAAGTAAGATTCAGGCATCCGAAATGAAGCTTATAAGAACAATGCTTCCAAGGACAAGGAGAGACAAAGTAAGGAACGAAACAAACAGGCTGGTATAGATATCAGTGCTACAAAATATTTGCAGAAGCAACGATTAAGATGGTATGGGCATCTTCAATGAATGGGAGATGAGAGGACACCAAAAGCATATTTCAACAAGAGTATCCCAGGAAAAAGACCAGTAGGAAGACCAAAGAAGAAATGGTTGAACCAAATCAAGGATGATCTTGAAGACAATGGGCTAGACTGGAGAAGGACCCATGAAGAACTATTCATGGACAGGAAAAGGTGGCGAAGGCTCGTTAACAGCACCCGGGCGACTGGAGTTGGAATTTGATGATGATGATGATCTGTCCAAGATATGGAGGCCATAGTGAAAGTCGTGAGCAACATTATTTTCTTTAATCAAAATCGAGTAATATAGAATAACCGTGCATATTAGCGCAATCTGCCAACTTTCCGAAACACGTGCTGGTGCTCTGACATCATTAGCTTTTACAAAATGGCCGACATCGATGTTTCATTTGACAACGTGCTGTGATAGAATTTCTTGTTAAGAAGGAATCCCTGTTGCTGAAATTCACCAGAGACTTCAGCGTGCTTATGGAGATGTGTGTATGGACGCTAACAGTGTTCGGAGATGGGTGAAACATTTTAAAGATGGAAACACGAGCAATCAAGATCGGCCACATAGTGTGCACCCTCAAACTGCCTCCACCGAGTGCAATGGGCCATGCAGACATCATTAACCCTTGTTTGGTCGCGTGAAAAATGAAATGTATTTGGTCGTGCACGGTCAAAACGACCGGGCATCATTAAAAGCAGGATGGAGTTACTGAATCTTACTTTTTAGCCATGGTTGACTATATAATAACAAATGAGACAATAAAGTGTAGTTATGATAGACATTTATGTAAAAGAAAACACTTACTGTATTTTCTTTTAAATAGAAAATGCAATGAAATAATGTTACTTAAAACTTAAACTACTACATGTGAAATTATGTGACAATATATCCATTTTACGACAAATAATAGTCAAAAGATGCAAACAAATACAAAACTGCACGCAAATTATACAATCTTAAGTCGCGCACGGAACATTACATCGTAAAAGTGACACACACTTGGTCGCGCAACGGAACTTTAGACCGGGTGAGGAAGCTTTTGCTTGTAACAATGGAGCGCATGGAGTGAAACTGATAAGAGATGCGTGGTGTCATAGGGTGAGGGGCAGGGGGAAGGTACTAGGAAGTGGAAAGACTTGGCGCCAAACCGAGTACACACAGAAGAAATAAACAACAGGCTCGGTCTAAATGACCATGGCGTGACCAATTGAGAGTTAAAGAAGACAGACATTTCACTGTCAGTGTAATTTCAGCAAGACTTGAAATAGGACACAGGGCAGTGCAGGAAATCATTTGTGAGTGAGGCTATTAAAAAGTGTGTTCCTGCTGGGTCCCATGGTTACTCACCAAAGAGCATAAAGTTCAAAGACAAACTATCACTCAGAACCTTCTTCAGGGACATGGAAATGAAGGAGATGTTTTGTTTTATGAGTATTGTTATAGGGGATGAGAGCTGGTTCCACCCTTACAAACCAGAAACGAAACGACAAAACAAGGATTGGCACAATTTATATTTGCCGACGGGGGGGGGAAGCGAAGACAGTGCTGTCTGCTGGGAAAGTTTTGGGCACCGTCTTCGGGGATGCAGAGGGTGTCATTCTGGCTAATTTTCTTGAACCTGTGCAAACCATAAATGCTGCCTGTTACGTTAAAACCCTTCACAAGCTTCGTCGTGCATTGCGTGATCAACGTCCTGGAAAGAACATTATCCTGCAAGATGATACCGCACGCCCCCACAGTGCTTGTTTCACTAGCGAGAACATTCAAAAATTTGGATGGGAAGTTATGCCTACAGTACAGACTTTGCACCCTCCGAATACCATCTTTTTGATTCTGTGAAGGAGCAGATGAGAGGCCAGCGCTATAAGATGAAGACGTGAAGAGAGCAGTACAGGTTGTGTTCACAGGAAGAAGGAGTATGCACTAATGACAGCAGGGAAAGGAAAAAAATTGCCAGGTTTCCAGAATTCAAGTACAGATTTGATTCTAGGAAAATCTTATTACAAACTACTGAGGCTGATAATGTTGTTATATGCAAGGTCGATGCATAAACATTGGTTGTATTATAGCGTTTAGAAGAGAAAGTGTAGGATCTTCACGAGTTATTATGGACCGCCGCACAGATGGCACTGGTAACACATGTGCCGCAAGCTCGTGTCGCTGAGTCCCGCGATCAACAGAGGCATATACAGTACTACTTGTTCTGGCTACTTAAGAAACAACTCGCTTTGAAAGATGATTTCAGCAACTGGACATTTTGGAGTATTTTCTAGATGACTTTGCTGACTTGGACGTAAGTATCTCCTTTGTGAGGAAGTAGAATCGATATTTCAAGTAGTGGAATACAGTAAAAGTTAGTTTAGGTAACATAAACAACACAATGATCTCGCGACTTCACTTTGTTAGATTCTAAACTATCTAAACACTCAAAAAATACATCCCCCATAAACTATTTGCACAAGATAATTCTTCCTGTACAACCTTTTCCACTCGAAACAACACGTCATAAAACTTTCTGATGCCTACCGTATGTAAGATATGTTGTTGTTGATTCATGTAGGGGCTTTGCGGCATAGTGGTCATTGACCCGTTTCTATTTTCGATATTTTGACGCCGTGTCCATCTGGCGGTCATTTCAAAAAAACATCTAAGAGATCGTAATTTCGGCATGTCTTGGAAAAGGAAAACACCCGCGATGGAGAAT